>CM039676.1:115284700-120548983 GCA_022496015.1 Hordeum marinum
TGTGATCCGGAAGGTTCCAGATCCGTACGTTGAGTGAAGCCTATGAATACATGCTTCTGACCCGGATTAGCACGGGCAGGATGCATGTTACACGCAGGTCGCAGACGCCGAGCCGGCTCGATGATGTCGGTGCAGACGTCCGGCCCGGGTGTAGATCCATCAACCCTTCCGATGAAGACGTGGATCCCGCCGATTGGAACTTGGAATCCATACTCCACGGACTCAGCATCAAGCCCCCAGATAGCATCGTCGATGTAGAACCGGCCACGGCGACTCTTGCTGATCCTTCCGACCACGTACCCTTCGAGCCTTGGGAGAGAGCCCTTCGAGAACTCAACACCACCAAGCGTCAGCCCCACGATGGGCGCCAACTGTCGTGGATTTATCACGGCAGATGTCCGGGTGAACGGACTTGGATTCAAGGACATCGCTAACGTGATGGACTCAAAGGGGTTGACATGGACGAAGAACACGAGTTTACCCAGGTTTGGCCCCTCAAGGTGAGGTAATAGCCTACGTCCTGCTTGTGTTTGTATTGCTTGTTGTATCGATTACAAGGGAGCTAAAGCTTGACCTAGTTGTTGATCACCTGATCTCTAAGTCGCCCCGGGTCTTGCCTTTATATACCGAGGTCAAGACCACGGGTCATACAAGTTGTGGCCAACTCTCATTACACGTCCGAGTCTGCCTCTATCTTCTCTTGCCTATCCTGACCAAGTTGTCCCCGGGCGGCTTACACGCCCGGGTCTTCTCATCTAGGCCACCCCACCGACCCATCTTGTGAGACGCTATGCTTGTTGGGCCCTCTAGTCCTGTCGGCTGACTCTTTGGCTGGCTACGAGCCGTCCGGTTTTAACCCGGAGCCCTCCAGGGTGGGTCTCACCGTGGGGTTATATCCCCAACAGGTCTATTAGTACCCCTTACTTGTGCATGGGCACTTGTACCCACACCCGTGGCAAGGCCCTCTAGAGGACTACTGGAAGCAAGCACAAAGACATCAAAGGAACATTCAAGTCAACAAGCACAATACGGAAGGCCAAGGGATGGAACCCCAGCAAGATCTTGTCCGGGGTGACCTGCGGAAGCCCCGGAAAGGAGGGCACTTGGCAAGGCCTCGCCACCTTGCCAGCGCAGAGGCCAGGTGTCGATCCCTAGGATATGTGTTGAGGCGCTGGCGATGGAGAGGCTAAGCAGCGCAGATGGGACGGGCTCCTGTCTCGTCCCATAGAAGGCCAGGGACGCTTGACGGAGCATTAAATGCATTTGTCCCACTCCATCTATGTTAGGTATGCTAACACTATAGCACTATGCACCTCGTGCGCACACACTGTTGGGATTCCCTTAGTCATATAAAAGGAGGCCCAAGGCATTACGAGAGAGGACTTTTTCCCCCACATTATGGCTCACGCACATAGCAGCTATTGATAGTGCTCCTGTAGCTGGAACCCTAAAAACACCGATACTACATCGAAGCAGGAGTAGGATTTTATGCTCCTCAGCAGCCCAAACTTGGGTAAAAATCTCCCCTCGCGCCGTTCATTTTATTTGCTCTTTGCCCATACCTTCTCCCCACCGAACCACAAAGGGATCCCCGCAGTCCCATAGGTGTCGTGCGCCGACAACTATAGTAGAAGAAAAGTTGCATGTGATTGATACTTTGGCTAAATACATGGATATAATTTCTCTTGATGTTGAAATTATAAGTCTTTGCCACCCAAGCAGGATTTTAGTGAGACTATTAAATCGATCAAATTATGTATCAATGAAATTAAGGAGAGGACTGCTAAGTTGAGAGCTAAGCAAGAATTCTTAGAAAAATCTCTTCCACCCTGTTTTTACCGGAATCATGATGAAGATCTTAAAGTGATTGATGTTTATACTATTGAATCTTTGTTTACTTCCCTCAATATGAATGATAACGGGACTAGAGATGAGTCAACTTTAGTTGAGGAGCGTCCTGTTTTCTTGGAGGGTGATGATTTCAATGCTAAAACTGAAAAAGTGGGTTTGGAGAGGTCAAAAATTTAACTAGTGATGTGGCCACTATCATGGATTACACGAAATTTAATTATGATAAATTCTTTTTAGTAGAATATATTTCCTTTCTGCAATCTGTTATTAGCTCACCCAATGCTTATGAACAAAACAAAGATTTTGCCGAACCCATAGTGGAAGCTATGATAAATGCTTATGATGAAAAACTTGACCTTGAAATTTCTATTCCTAGAAAATTGCATGATGAGTGGGAACCTACTATCAAAATAAAGATAAATAAATATGAATGCAATGCATTGTTTGACTTTGGTGCTGGTGTTTCAACCATACCTAAAACTTTATGTGATATGCTTGGTCTCACTAATATTGAAGAGTGTTCCCTAAACTTGCATCTTGCGAATTATATCATCAGGAAACCGTTGGGTAGAGTTAATGATGTGCTTATTATTATTGCAAACAAAAAATATGTGCATGTATATTTCATTGTGCTTGATATTGATTGCAATCCTTCTTTTCCCATAATACTTGGAAGGCCATTTTTACGAACTATAGGTGCAATTATTGATATGAAAGAGGGAAACATAAGATTGTAATTCCCATTAAAGAAAGGGATGGAACACTTAATGAGGAAGATAATTAAACCACCTTATGGATCAATCATGAGAGCTACCTATGGTTGAATGTCAAAGATGACAACACTTGAAACTATGCATTATGCCTAGCTAGGGGCATAAAACAATAACGCTTGTTGGGAGGCAACCCAATATGTATCTTTATTCTTGTTTTTCCTTTATGTTATTTTGTGAGAACATGATTGTTTACTATGTAATTATTATGCTTTTATGTTTTAATTAGTGTTTGTGCCAAAGCCTTTGGGATCACTCACAAGATGAGTAGAAACAATGCTGAAACATAATCGAAACTTTGACTCTAGTGTAGGGATTTTAATTTTTTACTGGAGCGTGATAATGATCTGAAATTTTTACAAATTATTTATATAAAACTTATTTATGTTTTCATATTTTTAAGAATTTTAAGATTTACATAAGTATGGGTTCTTTACAAATTGCTACAGACTGTTCCGTTTTAAACAGATTCTGTTTTGCTTGCATAGTTTGCTGGTTTTGATTATGCTATGGACTATATCGGGGGGTGTAAGCCATGGAGAAGTTAAGTACCTATTAGGAAAAAATTAATAAAGAATCAATTTATTATAGTACCTAAAGTATGCAATATGTTGATTATACTAACGGATCTCACGAAGTTTTGTTGAGTTTTGTGTGATTCAAGTTTTGAAGTTTTGGGTGTGATCACGATGGACTAAGGAATAAGGAGTAGCAAGATCCTAATCTTGGGGATTACAAAGGCACCCCAAGTAAAATTCTAAGGATACTCAAGTGTCTAAGCTTGGGGCTTCCCCGGAAAGCATCCCCTCTTTCGTCTCCATCCATCGGTATGTCACTTGGAGCTATATGTTTATTCATCACATGATATGTGTTTTGCTTAGAGCGTCATTTGCTTTTACTTTCAGTTTGTCACAATCACCATTTTCTAGACACACCTATTTGATAGAGACACTCCTTCAAGATAATTTGCTAGAATAGTCTATGTGCTTCACTTATATCTTTTGATCTTGGCAGTTGCTCTAGTACTTCACTTATATCGTTTTGAGCACGGTGGCGTGTAGATTTTATAGAAATAATATGCTCTCATTATTCACTTATATTTGTTTGAGAGCTGAATAAATAGTGACAATAATTTGCATGGGTAATAATACTAGTCCAAAAACAATAGGTATTCAGTGAATGATAATCAAAACCATCATGTAGCACATATAGAGAAGTTGTGTGTTAATGACATTGATGTGGTAATATGAAAAAGGTGTGAGTCCACAATTGTTGATTCATAGAAGTGTTGATATTAAGATGTGTTAAATTTTTATTCATCTAAGAATTAAAGAGCATGGTGATTATGTGTGATCATTTTTATTCCTCGTTAAAATCCTAGTATTGTTTTGACTCGGGGGCGCGCGATGGTTAACTCCTACCAACCTCCTCCCCCGGGCCATGCGAGGAGTACTTTGATTTGTGATAAAACTAATAAAACTTTTCAATATGTATGAGAGTTCTTTATGACTAATGTGACAACATGGACATACATATTCTCACCATCTCATATTCGCTAGCCTCTTCGGTACCATGCATAGCCATTCTGACCTCGAGGATTGGTGCAACTTTCGCCAATGCATACAAACCCCGTGACATGACATGCTTTGTTGCACATAAGAATCATTATATATTACTCAAAACAGACACCATACGTACCTATCATGGCATTTCCATAGCCATTCCAAGATATATTGCCATGCAAATTCCATCGTCACTTCACATGACTAGTTCGTTCATCATCATAATGCTTCGCATGATCAGATAGAGCTGACTTAATATTTGTGGGAAAGCCACCATTCATCATGTTTTTGATACATGTCATGCTAGATCATTGCACATCCTGGTACACTGCGAGGTATTCATACAGAGTCATATGTTCCTATCAGTTCTTCATATTGAGTTGTAAGTAAATAAAAGTGTGATGATCATCATCATTAGAGCATTGTCCCAGTGAGGAAAGAATGATGGAGACTATGATTCCCCCACAAGTCAGGATGAGACTCCGGACGAAGAATTAAATAAAAATGGAGGAGGCTCAATGAGCCCACCATATATGAAAAAAATGAATGGGGGAGGCAAAAATAAAAAAGGAGAAAAGCCCACCATAAAAATGAGAGAAAAAGAGAAAAGGGACTTTGCTACTATCCTTTACCACACTTGTGCCTCAAAGTGGCACCATGTTCTTCATATAGAGAGTCTGTCACTTCCATATTCGAGTGGGAATTACCTTTTCATAATAAACTTGGCTTGTATATTCCGGTGACGTGCTTCCTCAAATGCTAGAGGTCTTCACGAGCAAGCAAGTTGGATGCACACCCCACTTAGCTTCCGTTGAGCTTTCATACACCTATAGTGCTAGTGCATCATTTGCATGGCAATCCCTACTCCTTGCATTGACATCTATCGATGAGCATCTCCATAGCTCGTTGGTACGCCTAGGTACACCTAGTTTATGTGAGACTATCTTCTCCAGTTTTTACCCCTTTGGTATCTACTATCATATTCTATACCACATATATGCTATGTCCTATGGTTCACGCTAAGGTATTGCGTGAATAATAAGAAGTTGATGCATGTTGAAAAAGTATGATCTAATTGCCTGACTTGGACACCGTGGAGCTTAACATTGGTATTGATCTGGTGAAGACTGAGTCATGCCTTGCTAATATAATAAGATGAGTAAGGGTAAACATTCTTCAAGGATCGTATACTTTGAAAAATAAATGATTTTGTTTATAATACTTATAAGTATTCCTATGTAGTTGTTTGTTAATTCATCATTTCTCAGTGAGCATACATACCAAAGATTACATAATGGGTAGCATGTAAACTCAAAAATTCTGTTTTTATATTTACCTACTCGAGGATGAGCAGGAATTAAGCTTGGGGATGCTGATACGTCTCCAACGTATCTATAATGTTTGATTGTTCCATGATAATGTATTATCATTCTAGGATACATTTTGGGTATTTATTTACCAATTTATAATATTTTTGAGCACTAACCTATTGACCCAGTGCCTAGTGCGAGTTGTTGTTTTCTGCATGTTTTTGACTTTTCAGGTTTACAGTACCAAACGAAGTCCAAATTCCACGAAATTTTTTGATGATTTTTTGGACCAAAAGGAGACCTAGAAGCTTCGGAGGGAGGCCGGGGGAGCAACGAGGGGCCCATAGGCCACCAGGGGGCGCCCTGATGGCTTGTGCCCTCTCGGGCGCCTCCCGATGCCCCTCTCTGGCCTATAAATTCTATTTTACCCTAAAACCCCCAAAGCGCTCCTGAAACACTTTTTCTACCGCCGCCAGTCTCTGTTCTGACGGGAGGCCATCTACACCTCCATTTTGGCACCCTGTCAAAAGGGAGATCGATCGCAGAGGGCCTCTTCATCAACCTTGCTTCCCTCACCATGATGTGTGAGTAGTTCACCACAGACCTATAGGTCCGTAGGTAGTACCTATATGGAAATCTCTCTCTCTCTCTCTCGGCCGTCAATACAATGTTCATTGCATCCTTTCCTTGATCTATCCGATGTAATCACTTTGTATGGTGAGTTTGTTGGGATCCGATGAATTGTGAGTTTATGTTCAGATTATTCATGAAAAATATTTGAGTCAAATTTGAATACTTAGATTCTTATTTGCATGATCATCCTAGCTTCATAATGCTCTCCAATCTATTGAGATAGTTTGGCCATCTATATTGATATTTCTTTTGTGGGAGTGGTGTGTTGTAGTAGGTTCAACCTGGCGAGTTTCTATATCCCAGTGAAAGAAGGGGATAAGTTGCCTCTTTGTGATGCTGCTACTAAGGATAAACCGATGGGGGTTTATTCATATTGATTGAGTTTACTTTGTCTACATCATGTGAATTTTCTCCAAGCATTACACTGTTTTCCTTAATACTCTAGATGCATGCTGGATAGCGGTCGATGGGTGGAGTAATAGTAATAGGTGCAGGCATGAGTTAGCCTATTTTCTGATGGACGTGATGCCTATATACACATGATCATTGCCATGAAGTCGCATAACTATTCGCTTTTCTATCAATTGCCCAACAGTAATTTGTTTACCCACCATATGCTATTTCTATGGGAGATGCCGCTAGAGAACTCTATGGCCCTCGAGTTTATTCACTTATATATTCACATACACTCTCATTACCTTGATGTTATTTATTTTCTTTTATTTTATTTTGCATGTTACAACTATACACAATTATTTACACAACTCACTTGCATGAAAATAACGAGATCAAGAGGATTCAGAACCTTCTTGCTGGTGTTGGGTACAAGTTGTTTGTTCTTTTGTGTGCAGATGCTAAAGACGGTTGAGGATTGGTATTCCTATTGGTTCGATAAACCTTGGTTTCATAACTGAGGGAAATACTTACCCACTTTGTGCTACGATAACCCGTTCCTCTTCATGGAAAACCAAACGCAAATCATGAGTATCGATACCAAATGCCAAAGTTTTGCATATGTATCAAGTATATTACAATTATTTTTACAACCTTAAGATGACACTCTTTAGGAGAAGATTGATATCTAGCACACATGCACACACTAAGCATGATATCAGGACAGGAGGCACATAGATATAGCAATGAATCAATCATTGATCAACCGTTTGTCCTCCTTAGTGAGGTCAACATGTCCACTAGTAGGCATAGGAGTTTCATACCTTTACACTCTTGCATGTTGAACTTCTTGATCAAGTCCTTGGTGTAATTGGTTTGAGAGATGAAAGTTCCTTCTCTCATTTGCCTGATTTGCAAACCAAGGAAAGATTTCATCTCACATATCATGGACATCTCATACCTCTTGGACACAACTTTCCAAATTTCTCACTAAATTGCGGGTTAGTAGATCTAAAGATAATATCATCGACATAAATTTGGCACACAAATAATTCACCATTAACTCTCTTAGTGAATAAGGTTGTGTCAATTTTACCAATTTCAAAACCCTTTTCAAGTAGAAACTTCATAAGACATTTGTACTAAGCTCGTGGGGCTTGCTTAAGTCCATAAAGAGCTTTACGAAGCTTGTAAACATGGTTGGGTATCTTAGGGTTCACAAAACCAGGGGTTGCTTAACATAGACTTCTTCCTCAATCTCCCCATTTAGAAATGCACTTTTAATGTCCATTTGGTAAAGTGTGATGCCATGGTGATTGGCATAAGCAATTAATATACGAATAGCTTCAAGTCTAGCAATGGGGCATAGGTCTCACCGTAGTCCATACCTTCGACTTGTGTGTAGCCTTGTGCCACAAGATGTGCCTTGTTGTGAACGACTTAACCGTATCCGTCTTGCTTGCTCCTAAACACCCATTTGGTTCTAATGATGTTTTGCTTGTCTTTGGGCTTCTCCACAAGTGTCCACACTTTGTTCCTCTTAAAGTTGTGTAGCTCTTCATGCATAGATTTCAATCAATCTGGGTCTTCAAGCGCTTCTTGCACCTTCATAGGCTCAATACTAGAGATGAATGAGAAGTGCTCACAAAAATTAGCTAAGCGACTCTTAGAGCGAGTGATTCTTTTGGTTTGAATGTCACTGAAGATTTGCTCTAGGGCATTGTTCTTGTTTAGTCTTGGTCGAACTTGAGGTAGCTTTTGCTTGTTGGATGGTGGATCTTCGTCATCATCATATTCTTCTTCATTGTTGTTAAAAGTGTCGTCTCCTTGAGGTGGTGGTGTGGATCATCATGATGTACTTCTTCCTCTCTTCATCTTGTCGTGTACCGCTTGTGGATGCTTCCATGTCGTGTTGAGGTTCAGCTTCATGCGAAGTAGGGGCTTCCACTAGGGCCGATGAAGTACTTTCCTTCACCTCCATGGGACGAATCTTGTCAATGGACAAGTCTTGAATGGATTCCGAAGTTTCCTTATCTCCTACATCATTTGGCAATTGTTCGACTTGCAATTCATTAGATTCATCAAACTTCAGATCTACCATCTCTTCAACTTTTTGAGTGAAGTTGTTGTAGACACGATAAGTGTGAGAGTTTGATCCATAACCGAATAGGAAACCTTCATGAGATTTAGGAGCAAATTTAGAAACAAGATGCTTATCAAGAATGTTACACTTGGAGTCGAATACCCGAAAGTATCCAAGTTCTGGCTTGTTACCGGTGAGTAGCTCATATGTCGTTTTGCCGAGAAGCTTGTGTAGATAGAGTCGGTTTGTTGCATGACAAGTTGTTTCATGACTTCTGCCCAAAATTGTATTGGCGTATTGTATCCATGAAGCATCATTCTAGCCATCTCTATAAGAGTTTAGTTCTGCGGGATCGACAGAAAAGACGTCTAGAGGGGGGTGAATAGACTAATTGCAATAATTAAAACCTAACCTTTTCCCAAGTTAATTGGTTGGTAGATTTTAACAATTATAACAAATACAATGCACCCTACACATGCTAGTCAACAAGTATGGCAGGGGAAAATTAATACAAGCATATGTAAGAGAGTAGAGATAGGAAGATCAAACACAATTATAGACATGAAGAATTTTCCCGTGGTTCTGATAGGTGGCGCTATCGTACATCCACGTTTATGGAGACTTCAGCCCATAGAGGGTAACCGTTGCGAAAGTCCATGGAGGGCTCTACCCATGTAGGGTTCCACGAAGAAGCAACCTTTTCTATACCATGATGGCCAACGTCCATGGAGGACTAGCCTAACTCGGGGTAGATCTTTACAAAGTAGGCGATTTCCTTGCCCTTAAAAACTTCTTGGTTCAATTCCACAACATGAAGTAGAAGGCTCCCAAGCGACACCTAACCAATCTAGGAGGTACCACCCTCCAAAAGGTAATAGGCTCGATAGTAATGATGAACTCCTTGCACTCAATCACTCTCTCACATATTTGGCTTGGGTAGAAGAGATTGATTGGGTGGAAAGCAACTTGGGGAGGCTAGAAATCAAGATCCATATGGTTGGAGTGGATGATCTTGACCTCAACACAAGGGTAGGTGGTTCTCTCTCAGAAAATTGGAGATGGGAAGTGTGGGTCTGTTTAGAGTGCTTCTCTTGTGAGTAGGATGTGGTGGAGGGCTATATATATGCACCTCCAAAAATCCAACTGTTACAACATTATTGCCCAACTCGATGAAACCGAAGTGAAAAGTCGGTTGCACCGACTAGTACAAAATTTGGCAACTTTGGTGTTTCGGTGAGGCCAATATATGATTTCTTGATGGTACCGATATGAGTGGCCGAGGGCAGTTACACAACTTGGTGAGACCAATTCACAAAACTCGGAAATTCTGATTTTTGCAAAACAGACAACAGGAAGTTGGTCACTGAAACTCGGTTGCACCGAAGTGAATGTTGGTAGTACCGAGAAGTGGATTTTGGCTAGGGTTTTGACTCGGTGTAGCCGATATGGAAATGTTTGTGCCACCGATTTTGAGTGGTAGGTTCAATCGGATTTCGGGCTCCGCAAAACCCTTAAGATTCAAACACAAGGGCGTGTGCGAAGATCCCTAGCTCGCTACTCGATGGACACAACGACGAACTCGCACAAAGACGAGGAAGAAGATGAACACGGTAGTTTACCCAGGTTCGGGCCGCTGCGAAGCGTAATAGCCTACTCCTGCTTGGGTGGATTGCCTCTCGAGGAGGTGAGGTGGATGAAATAGTACAGTGTTCTTGGGCCTCCCAAGGGCTCTCTTGAGGTGTTCGAGGCCCTCTGTGACTTGGTGGTGGATGAGTGGTGGAATGGATTTTGCGGTCGCTCGCCTGGCCCCGTGTCTACGGTGCAACTTATCCTCTATATATAGAGGTGGCCCGGATCCTCTTCCCTTATCACAATGGAGGGAAGGGATCCCACAATGTCCAATTTTGAAGGGGGGCAGCAGTACATGCTCGCCCTGCCCAAAGGCGGTCTTCGCCTTGAAAGTAGCTGTCGACAGTGCAGGGGTGGGCTCAGCGATGACATCCGCCCTGTGGGGCAGGTGTTGTGGTCTTCTTGCACAGGAATGGAAGCCTTTGGGGGTGCTTTGGCAACCCGCATATGTCCTTGCTCCCTTTGCACCAAAGAGAAAACTATGCCGCCTGGCGTACTGATGCCCGCCTATCCTTCCTTGCTTCACCCTTGACTCCTGAGGCCGGGCCTTGCATGAAAATCTCCACCGCTCCGGAGGGGTCGTGAGGGGTCCCATCCTTCACGGGTCTTGTCGCTATTCTTCCTCGCGAGGCTAGGGATCTCACAAGGGCCTTGTTTTGAGAGGGGCCGCACCTGGTCCTATTTGGTTGATGAAGTGGGCCATGCCTTGGGCCGCAGGCAGGTGGGTCTGGGTACCCCCTTTCCCAGAACACCGACAGTAGCCTCGGGCCTAAGGCGCACTCGAGCTGGCTTACGGGCAAAGCCTGGTGGTCGGCCCAAAGCACCGCGGGCCCCAGATGCCTGCGGGCCATGCTCCCTATGCGGTAATCCAAGGGACGGCCCACCTTTCTCCTTCGCTTTGGGCTTGCCATTGCCAGTTTTGCCGAGTCCATCAACACACGCCATCGAACCCCCTTCGTCCCCCATCGATCCCACCGTCTGCTCCTTTCCTGGCAGGGTTCTCGCTCCTTCTATCGAATCTCCGCGCGTGAGTTGCGTCGCCTTTCCCACTCTCCTCCACTATTGCCATGCCTCCAAAGAAAGGGGGAAGCGAGGTCTTGAGGGGATCTTCGACCGCATCTGCGCTCAAGTCCGCACTGGATCGATCATCGGTAGTGAACTTGGAGGGGTCGGAGAAGGCTTAGCTGGTGGTCGCCGCCACCTCCAATGAGTGGGGGGCACAAAGATCTGGCTAGGTTCACGGCCTCAGGGCGAGCTGGTGGCCACCGCCATCCCCCTTCATATCCCAGCCCTTCTATTGGTTGTACTGACGCCATTCTCAAGCTTTCTCTCCACGGCGCTCTCGCATTACCAGATCCAGTGCTTCATCTTGAGCCTGGATCCCTTGTCCTCCTTTCGGCCTTCGCATTCCTGTATGAAGCCTTCGTTGGGGTTTTCCCCTCCATGGCCTTGTTGCGCCACTTCTTTTCCCTCGAGTTGTCTTCGGGGGTATAGTGTTCCGGGTGTGTGTACTTGAGGCCAGCAGACGCATCAGCCCAGGGGCCCCTTGATGCCAGGCTTTCCCCAAAAGCTGAAGGGTTCCGACGACAATGGGTGTATGTCAACGCCGCTGGGGATGGAACTTGGTACCAACTCCCGCTGCCCCCCGCCATGCCGAGTCGCAGGTGGAGACATGAGGAGCTCGCCGATCCGGGGCTCGCACGCGTCCTGGCTAGGGTGGAGAGGTTGAAGCAGGCTGGTGTGACTATGGCGATGGTGGTGCGAGAGTTCACGCTTCAGCGGATCGCTCCGCTTCAGCACCATGCCCGTTCAATGTGGGCCTTCACAGGTCCCCGTGACCCAATGAGGATTCGGGTCCCGCCTCTTTCCCTTGACGTCTTGCGTGAGCTTATCCGCCGCCTGACTGGTGGCGCACCTGACGAGCTCCACCAGAATGGCCTCCCCTTGTACAACTACAAGAACCAGGAAGCTCTCGCCGCAAAGATGCCACGCTTCGATGAGTGGGGATTCCTTCCTCCTGAGGAGACGCGGCCCCAAAATGCCTCTTTCCTGCAGGGCCAGTCTGCGAGACCTTGGGGGCGCCGCCCCCCCTAAGACCGGGGAAGGGCGCCCTTCGCCACCTGTCTTTCCGGCTTCTGGCTTGTGCCGGGCTGAGGACGTGAGCGACACCTAGATGACGGTGAAGGTCGTCGCTTCTATTGCAGAGTGTCCGTCTCCGGTCGCTGGTTCATCGTCCCTAGGCCCTCGTGCAGGACAGAAGAGGAAAACATCCCTGGGTAGCCGCCCCCTGGCGCCACGGGCGCCGGTGAAGAGGAAGTGGGTCACAGTTGACGAGTAAGTGTCTCCATCCTGCTCGGCCATTTTCTTGGTCACCTTTCTCCTGAGCTTTTGTTTTGCAGGCTTCTTGTTGGCGTCGGTGGACACGGGTTGGTGCCGCCCATGCCCATAGCTGCCGAGCCCCCTGCGGTCTCCTCTTCCGCAGTCCGCGAGGCCCAGCCCGCCTGGGCGCTCCTACCCAGGCTAGTTTAGCCATCTTGTGATTCCGTGCGCGAGCCTCCTATTGTCCTCCTTGTCCGTGGCCTCCAGCTCCCCATATATGTGTTGCTTCTCTCGTCGGTGACTTTCCCTGAAGTGACATCATGCGGCGCCCCTGGCCTGCCTTTGCTTGGTGACGTGGGGCCCTAGATGGTACGTCCTTCTTCCCTGGTGTCTATGCAGGAGCCCGCAGCCCCCGAGCGCGCATTTGGGCTGGGTGGCCCTTCGCGCGTCTCCCCCGTTCATCCTTGGGGAGGTGGGGGTCCTCGTCGGTCCCTCGATCTTCCCGATGCTCGGGGCACCATGCCGTGGGATTTGCTCCATACCACGGCAGACGAGCTATGACGCCTGGGAGTGGGGATGGACAGCAACGACGCTCGCCTAGAGGCGGAGCACCAACGCCTCACGCAGGGATGGCACCAACTTGAGGTTGTTGTGAACTTTGGACGCTTGCAGCACGAATGCGCCCGCTCGAAGGCCGAGGAGTCCCTTGGTGCGGCGGTGGAGGCCCGCGAGTGCGCCCTTGCTGAGGCTCTAGAGGCCGACAATCGGCACGAGGCCTCCGAGGGACGTCTCGGGGAGCTTCAGGCCTTAAACACCGACCTTGAAAACCAGATCCAGATGTGGAATGCCATTCTTGAGGGCTCATCCCGTGAGCCCCTCTCCGCCACTGTGGGTCCCCGCTTGCCTGTCGACTAGTTGGTGTTGGAGGCACTGGAGCAGGAGAGGCGGGAGATGAGGGAACTATAGGCGCCGCTCGCCAAAGAATCTCTTGCCTCCCACGAGGTGAGGCTTCAGGAGGAGGTTGACACCAGGGTGGCTAAGGCTTGGCACTCCCTTGTCCGAGACTACCGCGTGAAGTTGCAGCTCCAGGAGTCCCGGTTCTGTGAGCAGCGTGATTCCCTGAAAGGTGAGGTTAAGGACCTCAAGAAAAGGTTAGATCAGGAGGAAGGGCGTCGGCATGCCGCGATGGACGCTCAAGCTGCCGCCAAAGCCGAGCTAGCTTTCTTGCATAAGCAAGTAAATGGCGTGGCTTCCCTGGCAGAGAAGCTTCGGACGAGGCGGCCCGGGCACGCAGCCTCCAGCATATGTGGTCCCAGATGTTCCAATCCCTCGAAGGGAGGGCCAAGCGGGCATTGGACGACATTTGTGGTGCGAGCGTCAAGAGCCCTTGGTTCTGAAAGACGCCGGGTACCTAGACTTCCTCTCCAAGGTCGTGGAGCGCCTTGAAGGGGCACGGAAAAGACTCGCGCGCTGGTGAAGGAGAAGAGCCATCACCTCCTCCATATTCACCCTCACTTCGATTTCGGGGCGGTGCTCGGTCCCGTGCCTGAGGCGACCCATGTTGCCCTCACCGATCAGGTCAAGGATCATGTGGACGACTTGCTAGTGGAGCTTTCTTCCAACGTAGCGTAGGGCCGCGCTGGAGCTGGGACGCACGGGGATGTCGCGGGGTGGTGAGGACGAGAGTTCCAATGATGGCATGTTTCCCTTGGCAAACTTCTTTGTGTTACGCATGCGGCCTGGTGGCAACTTTAATGTATTTTGGAAATACCCTTAAGCGTATTCTCAGATGACGAGGTGGGTAGTGTCATGCTTCCTTCAGTCCAGGGTTGCTGCCGATCTGTCCGTTGCGCTTGCAAGGCGATGACGACCTTGCTCGCGCCGCCTGGAGGGATGGGGTTGTCCAGATATCCTATGGTCCCATCTAGGATGCTCCCTCCTTGCTTGCAGGATAGTGTGGGGTCCCTTTCGGCACTCTACGTCTGCAGGCCCCAGTCCCGCACACTTCCCCACCATCGTTAGGTACGACCAGAAAAAAGACACACTTCACGAGGCGAGGCCCTGGTACTCCTGATGCCGACCGGAAACCGAGGACAACACTAGGAGGTCGAGTGGCATTATGACTGGTAACGCTCCCAAGGCGCGTTGCCCAGGAGCCCCCTTTTCGACGCTCAAACCACTCTACGTCGATAGGTCCCAGTCCCACGCATTTTCCCACCACCGTTAGGTACGACCGGAAACCAAGGACACACTTCACGGGGTGAGGCCATGACACTCCTGATGCCGACCGGAAACCAAGGACGACATCATGGGGCCAAGTGGCTTTATGACCGGTAAGGCTCCTGAGGCATGGTGCTCAGGAGCCCCCTTGTCGCTCGAGCGATCCCCCATTCCGTTCCTCCATGTGCCGCCTCAGGAGGCCCTGGGGCCTCTCGAGACCCCATGCAGTGACATCATGCTACGGTCGGAACCCCTAAGCAGGAGCTGACGGCTAAGAGACTCATGCCCCTAAGGTGTCATGGCCTCGTAACCTAGCCCCGAGGGGCCTTGGGGACGGCCGGAGCGTCTGACTCTTCGCAAAACACCAATTCGGAAAGGAAGAACTCAAGATCGGCAAACGAGAAAACAAGGAGGAAAAAGATCCCGCCCCTTTTTTCTTTTAAAAACATAAAGTTAAGAAATCCTCGAAGTTCCGACATGTTCAAGCACAAAAAGTATTGTTGAAGGTTGCAACTTGGGATACAAAAAAGAGCGAGAAAACGGCCGCGTCCAGCTTTTTAGGGTAGTCTTCGCCTTCGTCTTCCCCCAGCGCTGAGCGTAGGGCATGCACATTGCGTGGCATAGCCATTGATGGGCAGTTTTGTCTTCTCCGCCAACTCCGGGCTATGTCTGCCACATTGCGTAGGAGGAACCCCTGCGCGTCCTCGGGGCACTCCGGGCATATACAACCCGCTCATTATTACGTGAGAGTGTCACGGGTTGGTGTAGTAGGGCTGACCCAAGACAGGACCCCGGGTGCGGGGGGTAGCCCCTGGCACCCCAGGGCCCGTTTCGGGAGCCGGTGTCACAGTGTAGACATAAAACCCCGCGCCGTCGGCCGGGCCAGGCGAGGCCCGTCTGTTGCGCGTGAGGCTGGGATCCTGGGCGGTGGCCCAGCGCGCCTCGCTGGGGTGCCTCGAATTTCCCCGTAGGTGCTCACGGCCCAGCACCCAGGGCGGGTAAACTGAGCCTAGGAGCATGGGTGAGCTCAGAACTGCCCGCAGGTAACTGAGCGACTCCCAGCTTGGGGACATGGGCATATGTTCCACCCTCCGTGCCCAAGGGGGCGCAACTCGCCCTAGGGACGGGGCAGCATGCACTTCCCAATGTCTCTAGGTTGGGATCATCCGGCCCGGATACATGGGCGTGTGCGCCACCCTCCGTCTCCAATCTGGGGTCATTGGGCTCAGGAACACTGGTGGGTGTTCCCCCCTGTGTTCCTAGTCCAGTAACCCCCGGTCCCCAGACCCGGATGCCTACTCGAAGCGGCTCCCCACCACCGGGCGCGCCCCCTGAGAGTGCCCGCATCGGTCACACTCTCTCGGCTATATAGGCCATCCCTCGCATTGACCACCCACGAAAACGCATACATACCTCTCGTGGTCATGGCGGACGATGTCTCCTCCCCCTCTGCCCGGGCGCGTGTCAACAAGGTTGTTGTAGAGTTGCCCAGGCCACCGGGCACCCATCATAGTCGAGCCTCCATTCTCCCTCCCTGGTTCCAGGAAAGGTGATGTGGAGTCCGGGGGGAGGCGCCTCCTTCGCTGCCAGCACCTGCCACCGATGTCTGGGAACATCTTCAGCTAGCTCCCACACTCCGGGCACCCAGGTCCTAGCTCTTGGCGGGCGCAGGCCTCCGTTGACGCCCTGCAGGTGCCCGCGTGGCCCAAGCGTTGGTCTCATCATGCAAGCGAATCCACGGGCTCAGGTCCTGTCGAGGTATGCCAGGGCTTCGCGGGTGACGGTGGCACATATGAAGGTGTACCTGGCCCACGCGTCGCGGTGAATACACAACACGTGATGGCGCCGCAGTTCATGCGCCACAAGAAGTGCGACGTGCCTGTGCGTCGGGTCTTGATAGGCCTGGAAGGGCTGGGGCATGCTGCCGGCAGGGGGGGTGAGCCGGGGGGACGGGGCCTGGCGTGTAGCTGGTGGAGGCGGCAACCCCTGGCGCCTGTCCAGAGCCCCGCTGGCTACAGGACCTACCAACGGATAGGCGAGATTCCAGGCAAGCATCGACATGCCCCCTACCTGGCGTGCCAAATGTCAGATTTCTAGCTCTGCAAAACCCTTAAGATTCGAACACAGGGGCATGTGCGAAGATCCCTGTAGCCTCGTCACCCTAGCTCACTACTCGATGGACATAACGACGAACTCGCATGAAGACGAGGAAGAAGATGAACATGGCAGTTAACCCAGGTTCGGGCCGCTGCAAAGCATAATACCCTACTCCTGCTTTGGTGGATTGCCTCTTGAGGAGGTGATGTGGATGAAATAGTACAGTTTTCTTGGGCCTCTTGAGGGATCTCTTGAGGTGTTCGAGGCCCTCTATGGCTTGGTGGTGGATGAGTGGTGGAGTTGATTCCGCGGTGGCTCGCCTAGTCCCGTGTCTATGATGCAACCTATCCTCTATATATAGCAGTGGCCCGGGTCCTCATCCCTTATGACAATGGCGGGAAGGGATCCCACAACGGCTAATTTTGAAGGCGAGCAGCAGTACGTGCTCGCCCTGCCCAAAGGCGGTATTCTCCTGCAAAGTAGCTATCGACGTCGTAGGGGTGGGCTCAGCGATGACATCCGCCCTGCGGGGTGGGTGGTTGTGTTCTTCTTGCACTAGAACAGAAACCTTTGGGGGTGCTTTGGGAACCCGCGTATGTCCTTGCTCCCTTTGCACCAAAGAGGAAACTGTGTCGCCTGGCGTACTAACGCCCGCCTGTCCTTCCTTGCGTCTCCCATGACTCTTGAGGCCATGCCTTCCATAGAAATCTCCATCGCTCCGGAGGGGTCTTGAGGGGGCCCATCCTTCTTGGGTCTTGTCGCTGTTCATCCTTGCGAACCTAGGCCCCTCGCAAGGGCCTTGTCTTGAGCGGGGTCGCGCCTGGTCCTATTTGGTTGATGAAGTGGGCCATGCCCTGGGCCGTAGGCAGGGGGGTCTGGGTACCCCCGTTCCCACAACGCCGACAGGTTCTAAAACAGAGTCTTTGTGGGTATTTTTGGTAACTAACACTTGATCATTTTGAGCAATTCATTCACCATTAATACCGCACCCCCTTTTGATAGTATTGCATTTCCTATGGACTCAAAGTGATTTCTCACAAAGTAAAATGTAGAGTCTTCATGCTTTTAGCTTGGCCAATCCTATGATTGCTTATCTTCTTCTTGTGGAATCTCCTCACAACCCTTATGCAAACAATCTGTGTGGACTGAACCTGAAATAAGCTAGGTAGAAGTATTATCCAAGATACAATGTATGTTGTCATGAATTATGAAAACCACCAAGGGATCATATGTGCTTTCAATATCCCCCCTTTTGGTAATTGATGAAAACATACAATCAAGGCTTCAAATGAAGATATGCAAGATACAATGAAGACTTTGAGAGAAACATGACTAAAAGTTGCTCCCCTAAATGTGTTCAATCCATTTAAAGGATACTTTCTTTGGAATGCATAGACACACATATAGTAGAAGGGATATGATGAGTCATGTGTATCTTGGCTATATGCATCAAATATATGTGAATGACTTGTATCCTTGTTCAAGACTTCACTCTTGCAAACAATATGTGCAAGAAGAAAGAGATCATGTTGATCAAAGATGTGATGCATATACCTACCTTGAGTTCTTGAGCATTCTAATAGCACAAATACACTTGAGAAAACAATGTTAAGAAACAGAAGAATATTCTACAAATCTGAATGCACTATAACTCAACAGTACCAAGCTGTGGAGAAAATATAGTAGATAGTATTCCTTAAGATTGATATGTCTCCAAAATAATCTAGAACGTTCTCCCCTAAATATGAAACTGTAGGTCTTCCTTTCCCCCTGAATCTTAGCATGTAGATATTGGGAGTAGGTAGGGTGAGACAAGTCTAACATGGGAGGCAAATAAAGGCAAATAAAATAAGACATGTTTTCTCTTTCTTAAATAATAGAATAAGATTTGATATACTCTCTCCCCCCTTAAGTATTGTTTCTCCACATAGACTTTGGTGTTCCCCCTGTATATAAGCATAGGCTTTCATGTATCTCCCCCTTTGCATTGGAGCATGCATCTCCCCTTTGGTGTATCTCCCCCTTTGCATTGAAGCTCTGGTATTTCTCCCCCTTTGGCATAAATTTCCAAAACGGTTCATACATAGTGTTAGATAAAGGGATCATTGAATGAGAAGGGATCCTAGAGAACAAGGGTCATTAAAAGTAGGGATCATAGAATGTAAGGATCATAGAGTATAATTTCTCCCCTTTTCATTTATTTGAAAGCTCTTAAGATTTATCCCCCCCTTTATCATAAGGATCCTTGAATAAAATTTCTCTTCCTTCAAGTTTTAAAAAAAAGGGTCCTTCAAGAGATGGGGATTTTCTGAGAAGTATATAAGATAGCAAAGTTGGTGGTTCCGAGGCAAATGAGTCGGTGGAACCGTAAAGTGGATTTGCAGCCTATCTGCTGAGTCGGTGATATTGAATGATTTGTATCGGAGGATCCGAGTGCAAAACAGAAACTTGAAAACTATCAGAAAATCTCAAATGGTTTTATAAAACTTGCAATAAAATTACAAAAAAATGCAAAGAAAATTCAAATAGATGAGGATTGAGTGGTTCTCAGAAAACATGCAAAGGTTAGATGAACCAAGCAAAAGATTACATCTATATGATGGTCGGTGACTAGATCACCTATATTGGAGTATATTGACTTAGGACACAAGCAAGATTACTTGATCATAGGTCGTACTCATCGTTGAGCTCAAAATGGGGTTACCATTTTTCGTTTAAGCATACTAATGTTTTCATATCTCTTGAGTTCCTTTATGTCATGACTTGGAGTAAAGCCTTTTCAAGGATATGAGCACAT
The DNA here is from genome assembly GCA_022496015.1 of Hordeum marinum. Classification (NCBI taxonomy): domain Eukaryota; kingdom Viridiplantae; phylum Streptophyta; class Magnoliopsida; order Poales; family Poaceae; genus Hordeum; species Hordeum marinum. Next base: position 115,304,365 of record CM039676.1, read on the forward strand.
ACCTTTGAGTGATGTTGATGACATAGCATGTTGTGGATGCTCGATGTTGATGAAGATCATCTTGAGTTAGGAGCAATCCTTGTTTGTTTTGGTTGTCTTTTAGCCCACATGGGTTATTCATGCAAGGAACAACATGATATATCCAAATTACATGATACCAATTGTGACCAATTGTTTGTGATCTCATCAAATGTATGTCGTGGATATGGTTGATGTTGTATTCTTCCTTCCATCATCAAAGACGGGTTGTGGATACTTCATCATGACAAGATTGCTTGTGATATGAGTTGTTGGCAATCTTGTGGAGTGAAATTCTTCCAAGTACCTACAAAAGGTTAGTTGCGATACAAGGAAGCATATATTTCCAAGATATAAGATAGTATGTCAATGGTATCAAGGAAGTATCATGTAAGCTCATGCCCTTGCATGCAACTGAGTGAGTCTAGCTAAAGTTTGAAGCATCAATGCTGTTCAACTTACTCCTCAAGTGACAAAACACTTTTTCATCAAGTGTCTTAGTAAAGATGTCAGCCAATTGTTTATTAGTACAAATATGCTTGAGATTGATATCTACTTTGGCAACATGATCATGAATGAAATGATGTCAAACCTGAATATGCTTCATTCATGAATGTTGCACGGGATCATAAACAATTTTGATTGCACTCTCATTGTCACATAACAATGGTACATGTATCACATGTATGCCATAATCCTTAAGGTTTTGATTCATGCATAGAAATCAAGCACAACATGATAAGGTGGTAATGTATTCCGCTTCGGCGGTAGGTAGACATACTAAATTTTGTTTCTTGGATGACCAGGACACAAGATATCTACCAAGAAATTGACATGTACCCGAGGTGGATTTTCTATCAACCTTACCTTCGGCATAGTCCGAGGCGGAATAGCCAATAAGGTTAAAAGAAGATCCCTTGGGATACCAAATGCCAAAGTTTGGTGTATGTATAAAGTATCTCACAATTCTTTTCATGGCCTTAATATGAAACTCTTTAGGAGCAGCTTGATATCTAGCACACATGCACACACTAAGCATGATGTCAGGACGGGAGGCACATAGATATAGGAATGAACCGATCATTGATCGATAAATCTTTTGATCAACCGGTTTGTCCTCCTTGGGAAGATCAACATGTCCACTAGTAGGCATAGGAGTTTTCATACCTTTACACTCTTGCATGTTGATGTTCTTGATCAGGTCCTTAGTGTACTTGGTTTGAGAGACGAAAGTTCCTTTTCTCGGTTGCTTGATTTGCAAACCAAGGAAAAATTTTAGCTCACACATCAAGGACATCTCATACTTCTCAGACATCAACCTTCCAAATTTCTCACTAAATTATGGGTTAGTAGATCCAAAGATAATATCATCCACAGAAATTTGGCACACAAATAATTCACCATTTACTCTCTTAGTGAATAAGGTTGTGTAAATTTTACCAATCTCAAAACCTTTTTTTCAAGAAGAAACTTCATTAGGCACTTATACCAAGCACAAGGGGCTCGCTCAAGTCCATAAAGAGCTTTACGAAGCTTGTAAACATGGTTGGGTTTCTTAGGATTTACAAAACCGGGGGGTTGCTTAACATAGACGTCTTCCTCAATCTCCCCATTTAGAAATGCACTTTTAATATCCATTCGGTAAAGAGTGATGTCATGATGATTCACATCAGCAAGCATTATACGAATAGGTTCAAGTCTAGTAATGGGGGCATGGTTCTCACCGTAGTCTATACCTTCGACTTGCGTGTAGCCTTGCACCATGAGCCGTGCCTTGTTGCGAATGACTTGACCATCTTCGTCTTGCTTGTTCCGAAACACCCATTTGGTTTCGATGATGTTTTGCTCGTCCATGGGCTTCTCCACAAGTGTCCACACTCCGTTCCTCTCGAAGTTGTGAATCTCTTCATGCATAGCATTCACCCAATCCGGATCATCGAGCGCTTCTTCCACCTTCATAGGCACAATACTAGAGATGAATGAGTAGCATTCACAAAAGTTAGCTAAGCGGGTTTTAGAGCAAGTGATTCTCCTAGTTTGAATGTCATCGAAGATTTTCTCTATGGGATGATTCTTGTTCACTCTTGCTCGAACTCGAGGTAGCTTTTGCTTGTTGGACGATGGAGCTTCCTCATCGTCATCTCCTTATTCATTGTTGTTGTTGAAGGTGTCATCTCCTTGATGTGGTGGTGAAGGAGGTTGAGGTGGATCATCATGATGTATTTCTTACACCTCTTCATCTTGTCGTGCACCACTTGTGGATGCTTCCATGTCATGTTGAGGTTCGCCTTGACATGAAGTAGGAGCTTCCACTTGGGTTGATGAAGTACTTTCCTTCACCTCCATGGGATGAATCTTGCTAATGGACAAGTCTTGGATAGCTTCCAAAGGTTACTTATCTCCTACATCATTCAGCAATTGTTCGAATCACGAACCATTAGATTCATCAAACTTCACATCCACCGTCTCTTCAACTTTTTGAGTGAAGTTGTTGTAGACACTATAAGTGTGAGAGTTTGATCCGTAACCGAGTTGGAAACCTTCATGAGATTTAGAAGAAAATTTAGAATGATGATGCTTATCAAGAATGTAACACTTGGAGCCGAGTACCCTAAAGTATCCAACTTGGGGATTGTTACCAGTGAGTAGCATGTATGCCGTTTTACCGAGAAGCTTGTGAAGATAGAGTCGGTTCGTGGCATGACAGGATGTTTCCACGACTTCTGCCCAAAAGTGTCTTGGCGTCTGGTATTCATCGAGCATCGCTCTAGCCCTCTCAATAACAGTTTGGTTCTTCCTATGAACAGCACCATTTTTTTGAGGCGTGTATGTAGCCAAGAACTCATGTTGAATCCCTTCTTCATCAAGAAAGGTATCCACGTTTGTGTTCTTGAACTCCGATCCATTGTCGCTCCAATCTTTCTTGATCTTTTCCTCAAACTAATTTTGAGCTTTGCGAGCGAAGTTCTTGAAGATGTTTTGTACCTGTGAATTATCATCAAGAAAGAATACGCATGTAAATATGGAAAAATCATCAACTATAACTATACCAAAGGAATTTCCACCGAGGCTCTTGTAAGCATTGGGACCAAAAAGATCCATATGAAGCAACTCGAGTGGTCTCCTAGTAGTCATGATATTCTTTACGGGATGACTTCCACCTACTTGCTTTCCTTCTTGACAAGAACTACAAAGTCTATCTTTGTCAAAGATAACATCTTTAACACCAACAATATGATCACCTTTGATGAGCTTTTCAACATTATGCATACCAACATGTCCTAGCCTTCTATGCAAAAGCCAACCTTTAGAAGATTTTGCAATAAGACAAGTGCGAGGCTTGGATCTCTTAGTAAAATCAACAATGTATAGATCAACTCCATGAAAACTGGTAAATACCATGCTATTATTATTTTGATGAAACAATTGGCAATCGAGTTTGGTAAATAGCACGTTAAAACTGAAGTCGGAAAGTCTAGATACAGAAAGAAGATTGTAACCAAGGGATTTAACAAGCATGACATTTTGAGTAGAGATATCATGAGATATGGCCACCTTACCAACACCAAGTACCTTACCGTTGGAGTTGTCTCCAAAAGTTACATACCTTCGCGGTTCATGGTTTGGTATGATTTCCTGAAACATGTCTCTATCTCCGGTCATATGATCAGTGCATCCACTATCGAGAATCCATTTCTTTCCTTCATCCATGTAATCTTTGAAGTTTTTCATAAGACTTAGACTTCTCGTAGTCTTCTCACACTCGATGTCAAATAACTCATCTTCTTCATAGTAGCCATGTTCCACATTGTCATCAACAAGTGGGATATCCTCGTCATAAGAAACAAGAGATTTGTTAGGATTGTGATAGTGATAATGTTCAAGTTTATGAATGCGAATGGCTTCAAAGATAATGTTATTGATGGTAGTGACATCTCCTTTAGTACACATGAGGTCACGAAGCTCAAATACGCATTTATCAAAGTTAGGATCACTAGGCTTCATTATATGAGAGGCAATAGCTTTTTGAGGAATTTCATCAAGATTACTTCATGAATAACTTGGATATCTTTTCTACAAATCATTCCACAAAGTATAAGAATATTATAAATTCTTCATTCGATCAAACACAAATCTAGGCAACCCTTTGATAATAAGATTAACATTTCTAAGATTGCGAAGCATATCAATTTCCTCTTCGTGTGTGGGATGTAAGAGTGCTTCTCTTTCTAGTAGGATGTGGTGGAGGGTTATATATAGACATCTCCAAAAATCCAACCATTACAACATTATTTCCCAACTCGGTGAAACCGGAGTGAAAACTCGGTTGCACCGACTAGTACAAAATGTGGCAACTTTGGCATTTCGGTGAGACCGATATATGATTCTCGGTGGTACCGATATGAGTGACTGAGAGAAGTAACACAACTTGGTGGGACCGAATCAAAAAACTCAGAAATTCTGATTTTTATAAAACAGGCAATAGGAAGTTGGTCACTAAAACTCGGTTGCACCGAAGTGAATGTTGGTAGTACCGAGAAGTGGATTTTGGCTAGGGTTTCTATCTAGGGTTTTGACTTGGTGTAGCCGATATGGAAATGTTGGTGACACCAATTTTGAGTGGTAGGTTCTAGAATAGAATCTTTGTGGTAGAGCTTGTGGGTGTTTTTGGTGACTAACACTTGATCATTTTGGATTACCTATGGACTCAAAGTGATTTGTCACAAAGTAAAATGTAGAGTCTTCATGTTTGTAGCTTGGCCAATCCAATGCTTGCTCTTCTTCTTCTTCAGGAATCACCTCACAACCCTTATGCCAACACTCTCTATGGACTAAACCTGAAATAAGCTAGTGTCGAGGCTAGATGCACTCGATCACCTATGGATCCATCGGCCCCTTTGTGGTTCGGCAGGGGCATGGACGTAAGCATAAAGAGCGGAGATAGTGAGACGACATGGCGATTTACACAGGTTCCGACCACTGTAAAGCGTAAAACCCTACTCCTGCTTCGTCGGTGGATTGATCAGAGGAACACGAAGAGCATGCAACACTCTATCCCGAAAATGGTTTCCTTCGGGGGTACGACGTATGTACAAGTGTTCATAAGTCCAAATCCCCCGCTAGGTTGCCTTGGGCCTCCTTTTATAGAACAAGCCACAACCACAGTGGAAACACAAACATTGTGTGATGATTAGATAGCTAGCAGAGCTTATCATACCTAACTCTAGCATTAGAGACAAAATACCATCATTGCTAGTCTAGGTGGCATGTAGGGGCACCTCCCCGGGAAGCTTATACCATCGCTCTAGCTAACTATTGCACCTCGGCTCAACACGTCTATGGACTGGTGTCAATGAGGCATAATTTGTCTTCCAGCGTGTCGCCACATACTTAGCGAGAGCCTCTTAGCCACCTGGGGGCTCAACACCACATCGGCAAGTGACTGGGCTATCGATGAGGTGGAGTGGTGGCACATCAGCCCACGCTTGCTGGGGGATGGCTTGCCGTGTCTCCAAGAAGGGGCACACGTCCTGGTCCACGACAAGCGTCTAGGGTGGCACGCAACAATCCAGGTTTGGGCTGCCGCGTCGTGCTTGTTGGAGTCCATCTTGATTATTTGCCGGGTTGGCTCGATGTCGATGGGTTCAGCTACTACCTCCTGTGCATAAGTCAGGGGCACTGGGTACCCCTGTCCTAGTGCATCAACAGGAGCCCCTAGGTTTAGCCCAACCGCGCTTGCCATGTGCCGTTAGGCCAAGCCCAAATTCATGCACATGCGCGCAATGTGAGGGGGTAACTGCCAATTTAGTGGTCAGCACTGACTCACTACCTCAGGACGTTTCTGCCACACGCACCGCATGCATAGCAAGGAGTTAATGGCGGGCGCGGGTGACTTAAAGCTCTGGTCATGGCAGAATCCACAACGCCATGAATTGGAGCAATGTGGTTACCTGTTTGCACGTGATCGTGGGTGGTGGAATTGGTGGAGATGGGCGGCGAGCCTTGGAGCGAGGGAGAGCCAGCCCCCTCACCCTCCCTTATAAATTGGGAGGTCTCAAGAGGCGATGTCATCCACCCTCTCCTCCTCCTTAAGTCTGAATACACAGAGCTCTCTCCTCTGCTTCCTTGTTTTGAGTCGTGCCTGTCCCCCAGGTGATCAGGGGGGAAGGCTTGGCGAGTGCGACAACCACCGTAGCGTCCTCGCCATGTTTCCATGCTCGGCCTTCACTTTGGTCTGACGGTCTTTGGTGGATGGCTGGCCGATGGACCCCAAGATGGGGGAGCGGGCGGTGCGGTGGCCGCGCCAACGGTAGTCGCGGCAATGTCTTCGCCATAGCGTCGTACGCTGCCCTAGTCTTGATGGAGTATCGTATGGTTGCCACCACACCAGTGTCAGGAAGGGTGCAGTTATGTGGTGGACCATGGTACCTGTGCTCCTTCTTTGAGTTGATGAAGGCAGATAGTCCACTTGGTCATCAGTTATGTGCGAGCAGTTGCAGTAGTAGTTCTTCACAAAGCATGGTGAAGCTCTCCACCCATGGCGTCGTGTATGGCATACATGGGTCGGAACATTTTTCCTGCGTGTACCACTTTACAGCGGGAGGAATTCTCTACATTTGGCCACTCGGGGCGACCATGCTCTTTGGGAGGCTCTTAAGAGGCCCGTCGCCCGCCTTCGCTGTCATGTAGTAGGCTTGGCTGGCGAAGATCGGGGCGGCTATGGAGACGTCTCTTCGAGCGACGGCGATGATGAAGATGACGGCGGGGCAGTGTGAGTACTGACAGCACCATCATCAACAACTGTGCTTTGGTAGCACCTCTGCCTACACTCTCCCTCCGCCTTCTTCCTCCTCGTCGGCTTCATCCACCCTGCCTGGGTGCAGGGTCCTTTGACTCCTCCAGGGGATGTGTCCCTATGGTGCCGTCGAGGAGGCACCGGATCCCACCGAGGCGCTCCTTTTGCCCTCTGTTTCTCTTCGACCTAATCCCTACGAGCAGAGGGACAAGAAAGGCATTACGGGGCACTTATCTTTTCTTATGTCAAAAGATGTAGGCGCTTGCCAAGTTTTAACTAATTATAATTAAATCACTATCCATTTTGTATCAAAAATGAATGAGAAAAGTGCCATTTTCCTCTTGCAAGTACTATCCCTTTCTTTCCTTGTTTGTACTGTCTTGGTACGCTTTGTCCTTGCTACACGGAGCTGCTTTCTAGATCATAACTTAACCACGAATGCCAAGAGGGAAATGAGCCCCCGGTAACAGGTTGGCGTTGTTCACCGGCAGAGCTCCTTGCCGGTGTCGGTGCAGCCCCCCCCCCACATAGTTGTTAAACAAAAATATGGGGACAGCTCATCCCGACAAGGGTTATCACCACGTGGAGGACTCCACTACCCATAGTAAGGAATATACTAAGGATTTCCTCGAGGAATTGGAAAGGCATCGAACTTGGGATATGTGTTTATACTTATATTTTCCATCTAGTATCCCTCTTTAGAGAACGATGGGCCATTTTCCTTGTTTCTTCGCTTCTCTTCCCTGTCTTCCCGATGGTCCAAGGCACAGGGTGAGAACAATAACAAAGATCGTAAGTTCATCAAGTACTCAAGAAAAACTTATAACTTAAAAAGCAATAGCACTGCAATCATAAAAATACGTAATGAGCATGCAAGATGATATGATGCAATGCCTATCTTTATTATTGTTGCACATGGTCTGCGCCTGGCTTTGTACAAAGGGTTGCATGCAACATCGGAAATGCTTGTACAAAAGGTGGCTGCCGGGGACTGAGCCCGACAGCCGTGCCTCACGGGTAGAACTTATGAAGATGCTCAACATTCCATGATTAAGCACCTTGGTGCCATCTTCGGTCTCTAGAAGGACTGCGCCAGGTCTGGTGACTCGTGCTACCTGGTAAGTGCATTCCCACTTCGACGTCAACTTGTCGGTACCCTGGGTGGACTAAACGCCTAAGGACAAGTTTGCCATCCTCAAGGCTCCGGGCATGGACTCTGCGGCTATGGTAGCGACGCAAGGCTTGCTGGTAGCATGCAGCACACACAGTAGCGCGTGACGGTCTTCTTCGAGGAGCATGACATCATCATACCATAGCTGTCGTTGCTCTACTTCATCATAGGCAAGAACCCGAGGTGACCCATATATGAGTTCCATGGGGAGCACTACTTCCATGACGTACGCTAGGGAGAAGGGCGTCTGGCTGGTATCTCGACTTGGTGGCGTTCTGAGGGATCAAAGAACCACCGACATCTTGTCTATCCAGCACTTGCCGCTCTTCCACGGCTTATCAAAAATCCTTGTCTTGAGCCCTCACAACACTTCAACATTCATCCTCTCGATTTGCCCATTGCTTCTTGGATGGGCAACAAAGGCGAAGGAGACCTTGCTTCCAAGGCTCTGGATATATTGCATGAAGGCGCGGCTCGTGAACTGGGTGCTGTTGCCCATGATCATCCTGTTAGGCACTCCAAAGCGGCACACCCGTCCTTTCACGAACTTGATATCTGACTGCGCTGTTACCTTTCTCACTAGTTCTACCTCCGGCAACTCTGTGAAGTTGTCGGTTGCCGCGAACAAGAACTCAAAGTCCCCAACAGCACGGGGGAAGGGGCCCAGGATATCAAGCCCACAGACCGAGAATGGCCAGGATAGAGGAATTGTTTACAGAGCTTGCGCTAGTTGATGAATGTTCTTGGAATGAAACTGGCATGCTTTACACTTGTTGACTAGCTCAGTAGCATCTTGGAGGGTAGTGGGCCAATAGAAACCATGCTAGAAAGCTTTGCCGGCAAGGGCCCTTGATCCTACGTGAGAGCCATATACTCCTCCGTGAATCTCTACCACCAGCTTCAGCCCATCCTCCCAGCAGATGCACCTTCATTTCACACCGTTCGGTTTCTTTTGTACAAGGTGTCATCAACAAACTGGTACATACTTGACTGGCGAGCTACTTTTTCGGTTTCTTCTTTCTCTTCGGGGAGTTCACCTGTTTGAAGGAACTGGACTATATGATGCGCCCAAGTCGGAGCCTGTGGCTCGACAACAAGGACTAAAGGCATCTCTTCATTCGCGGAAGTGCTTGCCTCAACCGCGAGAACCTGGGGCACTACAGGAGGGAGCTGCTCATTAACCGGAATGGGACCTTCCCTGACAGCTTCTCTAGCAGCAGCTTTGGGGAGCTCTGTCGGGAAATGCTTGTCGGAGTTCAGCTTCCTTCTCTTTTTGGTCATCACTAACGAGGCTACCGATGGTTGGGTGAGGCAGATAACAAAAGTCCCTGGTTTCATAGGAAGCTTCTGCGCAACGCACTTCGACAGATGGTCAGCAATGTTGTTTTTAGCTCGTGGAACATGCTTTGTTTGCAGTCCATTGAAGTGCTCCTCCAATTTCCTCACCTCTTCCACATATGCTTCCATCAGCGGGCTCTGGTAATCTTTGTTGACTTGCTTCACCATAAGCTGAGAGTCTCCTCGGACAACCAGTCTCTTGATCCCCAATTCTACCGTGATTCTAAGTCCGGCAAGGAACCCCTCGTACTCAGCGGTATCGTTGGTGTCTTCTTCCCGGGGAAAGTGCACTTGAACGACATACTTGAGGTGCTCTCCGGTGGGGGCAACGAGGAGCACGCCTGCTCCGGCACCCTATAGTGAGAAAGCACCATCAAAGTACATGATCCAATCTTTGGGTGCTTCTTTCCCGGGGAGGATTGTCTCTGGAACTTCTTCATTTGGCATGGGTGTCCATTCTGTGATAAACTCCGCCAACGCCCTGCTTTGAATGGTGGAAGTGCCCTCATACTTCAATCCGAAACATGACAACTCCAGTGCCCACTCAACTATCCTACCAGTGGCTTCGGAATTTCTCAGTATGCGTTGCAACAGGAAAGGGGTAAGAACTGTGATCTCATGGGCTTGGAAGTATAGGTGTAGCTTCCTCGAGGTCATGATGAGGCTGAATATGAGATTTTGTACTCCAGAGTAGCTTGATCCAGCCCCCTATAATAGGGAACTGACGAAGTACACTGGTCTCTGCACCATTTTCTTCTTAGCCACCTCTTTAGATCCGTTGTCGTCCATTTGTTGAGATCCCCCTTGATCTGTATTGAGTACTGCCATGTATGTTTCCATCTCGTCCCCGGTAGTGTTGGCAGCAGTCGCTGAATCTTCATCCACTTCCCGCTGCACCACCAGCGCTGCACTAACCACTTGATTTGTTGTTGCTAAATACAGCAACAACGCCTCTTGTGGTTTAGGAGTTACCAAGGTGGGAGAAGAGGAAAGTTAAGTTTTCAGGTCTTGCAACGCCCCATCTGCCTCTGGGGTCCACTTCATCGGGCCAACCTTCTCCAAGATCTTGAGGAATAGCAAGGTGCATTCAATGGGCTTAGAGATGAACCTACTCAATGCGGCAACATATCTGGTCAAACGCATGATATCTTTGATGGTCTTGGGTGCTTGTATATGTTCAGTCTCCTTGATCTTGTCGGGATTAGCTTCTATTCCTCGCTGAGATACAAAGAACCCAAGCAGCTTGCCGGATGGGACACCAAATATGCACTTTTTAGGGTTGAGCTTTAGGTTGATTTTGCGCAAGTTTGCAAAAGTTTCTTCCAAATCTTGTATGAGAGTTGCTTCGTCTTTGGTCTTGACTACGATGTCATCCATGTAGCCTTCCATGTTTCTGTGCAGTTGAGGTCCAAAACCAATCTGAACTGCCCTGGCGAAGGTTGAACCAGCACTCTTTAACCCGAAGGGCATACACACAAAATAGTACATGCAATAGGGAGTTATGAATGAGGTCTTCTCCTCATATTTTTTACCCATAAATATCTGGTCGTATCCAGAGTAGGCATCCAAAAATGAGAGCAAGTCACATCCAGAGGTGGAGTCAACAATCTGATCTATGCACGGCAAGGGAAAAGGGTCCTTTGAGCAAGCCTTGTTCAAGTCAGTGAAATCTATGCATAGCCTCCATTTCCCATTCGCCTTGCGTACCACCACCGAGTTTGCTAGCCAAGTTGGATGCAACACTCCTCTGACCAGACCAGCTGCTTCAAGTTTCTTGATTTCCTTGGCAATGAACTGTTGCTGCTCTAAGGCTTGCTTCCTAACCTTTTGCTTGACGGGTCGGGCATGAGGGCAGACAACAAGGTGGTGGTCAATTACCTCCCTGGGAACACCGTGGATGTCAGATGGTTGCCAGACAAACACATCGACATTCACCCGCAGGAAGGAAATGAGCGCGCTTTCCTTTTTGCCAGTAAGGGTAGCACTGATGGTGAACATACCACCAGTGCCATCCTCCCTTGCTGGTACTTTGTTCATCTTAGGATAGTTGACCTCGGTCTTCTTACTAGTGCAACTCCCCGACAGGTCATCATCGGGTGCAGCGTAGTCTGAAGAGGTGCTCTTCTCGGAGTCCTTGCCAGTGTTCCTGCTAGCCTTCTTCGACTTCTTGGCGGGAGTTGGGACTTCTATGGCCGCAGCTGCTACCGCGTCACGGTACATCTGGTCCACGTAGATAATTGCATTCTTCTTGTTGGATGGGATGGAAATGATCCCAATGGGCCCTAGCATCTTCAAAGTATTGTAAGCATAGTGGGATGCTGCCATGAATTTTGCCAAGGCTGGGCGACCGAGGATTTCATTGTAAGGCAGAGGGATCTCAGCCATGCCGAACACTATCCTCTCTATCTGGAAGTTCAGTTCCTCGCTAAATGTCACCGGTAGAGTGATCTTTCCCTTGGGTCAACTCCTGTCGGGGTTGATTCCTTTGAAGGTACCTATAGCTTCAAGCTCTTCATCAAGGATCTTCAGTTTCTTAGCCACTTTGGGGGAGATCAAGTTCAATCCTACCCCGCCATAAACTAACATCTTGTACACCTTGAGGTTAAGGATTATTGGGGAAACCAACAATGGAAACCATCTGACCATAGTGGTATGGTCAGGATGATCCTGTTCTTCAAAGATTATAGGTGTGTAGGACCATTTGGGAGGCTTCCTAGATTCTGCAGTTGGCTCTACAACATTGACCTCGCGTGCCCACTATTTGAGCTGGAGGTGAGAGTAATGCAAGGATGCACCCCCCATCAATGCACATGACTTTGGTTGCTTTCTAGAACTCCCTATCACTGGAATCCTCATCATCATCCTCATCCTCACTCATATCATCTGTTTCCTTCTTCTCACGGCCTCTTGCGGGTTTCTCCTTTTGCTGCAGTGTTTGCCGCGGTGGCCTCCTCTGCTACCATGGCCTTTCCCGACAGTATCGTCCTTGCCTTTTTCTTTGTCGCATTTCTCGTATTCGGCCCTTTGCTTCTCAACACGTTGCTCGACTTGTTGGCATTCTTGGATATCATGGCCCTTGGTGCAGTGAATTATGCAGTACGGCCCATCGGACTTCCCCATCTTCTCAACGGCAGCAGCCTCTCGGCAATCAGCGCACGCGGCAGCTCCCTTGCCGGGGGTTTCGGCCTTCACCTTCTTGCCGGTACTAAGGTCTCCGGAGCTCTCAACAGCCAATACGGCCTTTCCCTTATGATTCTTATTTCTTCCCTTCCGGTCGGGGACGTCGTCGTCATCATCGGAGTCAACTTCGACGCGTGCCTCCTCCCTGGGGAGTCGCCTTCCTTCTTCAGCTTGAGCACATTTATCCGCCAAGGTGTAAAGCTCATTGACAGTCTTGGGGAGCTTGACATTCATCTTGGCTTGCATCCTCTTGTTGCGCATGATCAAATGGAACGTAGCAATCACTATTGCAGGGTGTATTTCTAGGATGTTGCAGTGCACTCTGCTCAATCTCAGGATATACTTTATCAAAGTATCTCCCTCCTTCTGCAGGAGGACTTGGAGATCACTGGGATGGCCTGGTTCTTGGTGACCACCTGTGAAGGCGCAAACGAACTCGTTGCACCAATCAACCCATGATGAAACATATTCTCCCGCGGGTGCATCAGCCATGATCTCACATTTGGCTTGATTGCCAAAGGGAAATAGTTTTTTGACCAACTACTGTAGGGGAGAGCACCCCATAGCCTTTTCTTTTGCCAAAGGGAAATAGTTGGCGAGCACATTCTCATCTCTCCCTCGTGCGACTTGGACAACTATTGTGTATATGCCCAAGAACTCTGTCAGGTTCAACTTTCCGTCATATTTCTCAGGTAGCTCAGGCTTCGAAACTCAGGTCGACGGCTAGCGGACCAGTCGCAGCTTGCTAGTGAAGGTAGGTACCCGCCTGCACTAGGCTCGGGGTTGTCGATGTCTGGACCGTTGCACTTGTCGGATTGACGGAATGCTTCCTGGTGCCGCTCGATAGTGATGCGTGCGTCTTCTTTCCCCCGGTCTTCAAGGGCACACCATGGAACCTAGTGGTTGTGCGGGCCAGACAAGACTATGGACGCCTTGTCGTGCTCTTTGGCATGTGAAGCTTGCTGCGGCTACCTCTGGCTATGTTGTCGTGGAGGGGATTGCACAGTTGGTGCGGCCCCTTCGACACACTCATCGGCCCGGGCTGCTGTTGCCATTCGCGTATGTCGCGATGGTTCTACATGCTGAGTCTTGTTAACTTCAATGAAGGAAACCATACTCTGAATGGTGGCTCTCCATTCATCCATTTTATCGGATGTTGGCATAAAGTTGAGCAGCATCTGGACTCGCGCCATGTCTTCTCTGGTTGTGTCTCGCATGGCGAAAGAGGCAGACTGCAACGTCACTCGACTCTTGGTGGGACCAAGAGAAGCATCACCGTGTTCTCGACACTGTGCACTGCTCGCCGGGGCTGTCTGATGTGTAGGAGGCTGAGCTTGTGGGTTTGCGGGCCTGCTCGGTGCCCCGTCTCGCTCCACATGGGGGCGCATGCCCAGTAGCCTCGCCGGTGACGGGCGCAGCTGAAGGGTCAAGACTTGCACCAGACCGGGCGTCGCCGAGGCGGCCGTGTCCATCGACGCGATGTGGAGGCAAAGAATGGTTGTTTCCCTTGTCCACGGCGATAGGTCCGGGCTCGCCAAGTCATTGTTGTGCTTGCTCCTCTCCGACGTCTCCTACTCCATCTCCGGCCGTGGGGGACTTGACGGGGGACCCGCCTACGCCGGCCGTGTCGCCCATGATGCTCGCCTCACTATCGACCGGTGCAGTGTCGATGGCACACGCGGCCGCGTGCGAGGGAGCCTTCGAAGTGGAGGGATGCGTGGCTGCACCGTATTTATTCTTGGGAGCCATTGTTGGAGAATATGATGATGAAGACCGACACGCTGATCACAATATGAGGTTTGCACCAACGCAGCACCCCTACCTGGCGGGCCAAGGATGCCGGGGCTAGATGCACTCGATCACCTATGGGGCCATCGGCCCCTTTGTGGTTCGGTGGGGGCATGGACGTAAGCACAAAGAGCAGATATAGTGAGACGACATGGCGATTTACCCAGGTTCGGGCCGCTATGAAGCGTAAAACCCTACTCCTGCTTTGTGGGTGGATTGATCAGAGGAACACAAAGAGCGTGCAACACTCCAACCCGGCAAGGGTTTCCTTCGGCGGAGTTACAGAGTGTGTACAAGTGTTCAAAAGTCCGAATCCTGAGCTAGGTTGCCTTGGGCCTCCTTTTATAGCGCAAGGGCAACCATAGTGGCAAAACATACATTGTCTGATGATTAGATAGTTAGCAGAGCTTATCATACCTAACTCTAGCATTAGAGACAAAATACCATCATTGCTAGTCTATGTGGCATGAAGGGGCGCCTCCCCGGCAAGCTTATACCACCTCTCTAGCTCACTATTGCACCTCAGCTCGATACGTCTATGGACGGGTGTCAAGGAGGCGTAATTTGTCTTCCAACGTGTCACCACATGCTTAGCGAGAGCCTCTTAGCCACCTGGGGGATCAACACTACATCGACAAGTGACTAGCCTTGCGATGAGGTGGAGCGGTGGCAGATTGGCCCGGACCTGCCGGGGGATGGCTTGTCGGGTCTTCAAGAAGGGGCGCACATCATGGTCCTAGGAAAGCGTCGGGGATGCGCTTGGCATGCAGTAGTCCAGGTTTGGGCTACCGCGTCAGGATTGTTGGAGTCTGTCTTGATTATTTGTCGGGTTGGCTCGATGTCGATGGGATCAGCTACTACTGCATGTGCATAAGTCAGGGGCACTGGGTGCCCCTGTCCTAGTGCACCGACAGCTAGGTAGAAGTATTAGTCCAAGAGACAATGTATGTTTTCATGAATTATCAAAACCACCAAGGGAGCATATGTGCTTTCAGGTTCTTCCTCTCAACAACTCCATTTTGTTGATGCGTGTATGTAGCTGAGAACTCATGTGAAATCCCTTGTTCGTCAATAAAGCTATCCACATTGGTGTTCTTGAACTTCGATCCATTGTCTCTTTGAACTTTCTTGATCTTCACTTCGAATTGATTTTGTGCTTTGCGAGCAAAGTTCTTGAATATATTTTGTACCTGTGACTTATCATCAAGGAAGAATACTCATGTAAATCTGGAAAAATCATCAACTATAACTAGACCAAAGGAATTTCCACCAAGGCTCTTGTAAGCATTGGGACCAAAAAGATCCATACGAAGAAACTTGAGTGGTCTCCTAGTAGTCATAATATTCTTTATGGGATGACTTCCACCTACTTAGTTTCCAACTTGACAAGCGCTACAAAGTCTATCTTTGTCAAAGATAACATCTTTAACACCAAGTATATAATCACCTTTAATGAGGTTGTCTAGGTTACGCATACAAACATTCCTAGTCTTCTATGCCAAATCCAAGCTCTCGTCGTGACGCACCTGTGGGCTCGAGGATGACCTCCATCCTATCGAGCCTTTGGTATTGGTCTTCTTGCACCACTAAGGGCTGGTGAGCCACTCCTAAGGCCCATGTGGCCTCCCGGCATGGGTGGTCCCAAGGAACCCTCCCGGCACTCCCGGTACACTATCGAAGTACCCAAAACTTTTCTAGTGACCAAAATGGGACTTCCTAATATTTACCACTGGACCATTTTTAAGCTCCTCGTGATGTCCGTGATCTCATCCGGAAATCCGAACAACCTTCGGTTACCACCATACATAACTCAATACTATCGAAACGTCACCCAATGTTAAGTGTGTAGACCCTGCGGGTTCGAGAACTATGTAGACATGACCAAGACACCTCTACGGTTAATAACCAATAGGAGGACCTGGCTCCTCATATTGGTTCCTACATATTCTATGAAGATCTTTATCGGTTGAACCTCTATGTCAAGGATTCAGTTAATCCTATATGCCATTCCCTTTGTTCTTCGGTAAGTTACTTGCCCGAGATTCGATCGTCAGTATCTCTATACCTA
Source organism: Hordeum marinum (assembly GCA_022496015.1). Taxonomy (NCBI): domain Eukaryota; kingdom Viridiplantae; phylum Streptophyta; class Magnoliopsida; order Poales; family Poaceae; genus Hordeum; species Hordeum marinum. The sequence goes on from CM039676.1 coordinate 115,320,724, forward strand.
GTTCAATCTGGTTACTGGAAAGTCTCTTTACTCGTTTCATAATACAAGATCCCGTGTCTAATCACTTTAGTTACATTGTTTGCAAGGCTTGTTGTGATGTTGTATTACCGAGTGGGCCTTGAGATACCTCTTCGTCACACGGAGCAACAAATCCTAGTCTTGATCCATGCCCACTCAACAGACACCTTCGGAGATACTTGTAGATCATCTGTATAGTCACCCAGTTACGTTCCAACGTTTCATACACATAGGGTATTCCTCTGGTGTCAGTGAGTTGCATGATCTCATGGTCCTAGGAACAGATACTTGACATGCAGAAAGCTATAGCACTAAACTGACATGATCATATGCTATGTTTATAGTTTGGGTCTTGTCCATCACATCATTCTCCCAATCATGTGATCCCGTTATCAAATGACATCTTATGTCCATGGCTAGGAAACCTTGACCATCTTTGGTCAACGAGCTAGTTTACTAGAGGCATAGTAGGGACACATTGTTGTTTATGTATCCACACATGCAATGTGTTTCCAATCAATACAATTATAGCATGGATAATAAGTGATTATCATGAACAATGATATATAATAATAACCATTTTATCATTGCCTATAGGGCATATTGATAACAGCCACCCACTTGCACTAGAGTCAATAATCTAGCTCACATCACTATATGATTTACATTGTAATGTATCTAACACCCATACAGTTCTGGTGTTGATCATGTTTAGCCCTTGGAAGAGGTTTAGTCAATGGGTCTACGACATTCAGATCCGTGTGCACTTTGCAAATATTTATGTCCTCCTCCTTGATGTAATCATGGATGGAATTGAAGCGTCGCTTTATGTGTCTGGTCCTCTTGTGAAACCTTGGTTCCTTGGCTAGAGCAATGTCACTAGTGTTGTCACTAAACAGCGCGATTGCATTCAATGCACTGAGCACCACTCGAAGATCTGTCATGAACTCCTTCATCTAGACACCTTCCTTCGCTGCCTCCGAGGCCACGATGGACTCTGCTTCGCATGTAGAATCGGCTACCACGTTCTGCTTGGAACTGCACTAGCTTACCGCTCCCCCATTGAGAATAAATACGTATCCAGTTCAAGACTTAGAGTCATCTAGATAAGTGTCAAAGCTTGCATCGACGTAACCCTTTATGACGAGCTCTTGGTCACCTCCATAAAAGAGAAACATTTTCTTAGTCCTTTTCGAGTACTTAAGGATATTTTTGGCCGTCATTCACTTCTCCATTCCTGGATCACTTTGAAACCTTCCGACAATACTTATGGAAAGGCTGACATCGGCTCTTGTGCACAACATTGCATACATGATAGAGCCTATCGCTGAAGCATGGGGGATGAAACTCATCTTTTCTCTATCTTCTGCAGTCACTGGGCATTGAGTCTTACTCAACTGCACACCTTGCAATACAGGCAAGAACCCCTTCTTGGACTGATCCATTTTGAACTTCTTCAAAACTTTGTCAAGGTATGTGCTCTATGAAAGTCCTATTAAGCCTCTCGATCTATCTCTATAGATCCGGATGCCTAATATGAAAGCAACTTTGCCTAGGTTCTTCATTGAAAAACTCTTGTTCACATATTCCTTCATGCTTTCCAACATTTCTATATCGTTTCCAATCAGTAATATGTCATCCACATATAATATTCGAAAAGCTATAGAGCTCCCACTCACTTTCTTGTAAATACAAGCTTCTCCCTAAACTTGTATAAACCCTAATGCTTTGATTACCTCATTAAAGAGTAGATTCCAACTCCGAGATGCTTGCACCAGTCCATAAATGGATCGCTGGAGTTTGCAAACTTTGTTAGAATTCTCTAGATTGACAAAACCTTTTGGTTATATCATATGCAACTCTTCCTTAAGGAAATCGTTAAGGAACACTATTCTGACATCCATCTGCCAAATTTCATAATCAAAAAATGCAGCTATTGCTAACATGATTATGGCGGACCTAAGCATCACTAAGGGTGTGAAGGTCTCATCGTAGTCAACTCCTTGAACTTGTGAAAAACCCTTCGCCACATGTCGAGCTTTATAGACAGTGACATTACCGTTCGCGTCCATCTTCCTCTTAAAGATCCATTTGTTCTGAATGGCCTTTTGCTCTTCAGGTAATACTTCCAAAGTCTATACTTTGTTTACATACATGGATCCCATCTTGTATTTCATGGCCTCTAACCATTTCTCGAAATCCGGGCCCATCATCGCTTCTCCATAGCTCGTAGGTTCATCATTGTCTAACAACATGACCTCTAAGACAGGGTTCTCGTACCACTCAGGAGCAGTACGCACCCTTTTCGACCTACGGAGAGCCCATGATGCATACAAGGGAGATTCCACAAGACTTGGCGCACAAAACAAGGACTCCTCTAAACCCTAGGTCTACGGAGCATTATATAAACCGAGGCCAGGCAAGTCAATAGACGATAAAAATCTCAATCTCATCTTCATTACTACAATCTCGTAGTAGATACACGTACTATGTACTATCCCACATATCAATACAATGAAAAGCAGGACGTAGGGTATTTTCTCCTTGAGAGAGCCCGAACCTAGGTAAAATCCTGTGTCCATGTTACCATCGCTTCAAGACGCCTAGATTAGGACCCCTACTACGAGATATGCCGGATTTGACACTGACATTGGTGCTTTCATTGAGAGCCTGCTGGGTAGTCACTGATGTGCGATGGGAATTCAGATCGGCTCCATCGCGATCTACATGTCGGAACTGAGCTACATCATCAACGTCGGCATCTTCGTCGCCGGCTTGACTGGTCACCTCGGCTAGGTCGAGGACCGTGTGCCACGTCGGATCATCTAGATTGGACGGGTGTCTTCATCAATATCAACTCCAATATCAACCAAGACCATGAAAGAATCCTCCATAGTGCTCAGGGGCTCAACATAAACATGGCCCTCGCGCGACCCTGTAGTTTTTCTAGACAGCGAATTCGTGTTCGTCGTCTCCACCTCCTCGAGTGTCGCTTTGAAGATTGCTTGGGTGGAATTCTGCGGAATTGAGTCTAGAACAACCCTGCAAAATTTCGTCGCGTTCCGGTGGAGGAATCTCCGTCGATCTACAACATACCGGAGCCCTATCGAATCTGGATGAGAATCTAGACGAGTTTAGGGCGAGGAGTCCAGCGTCTATCTCGGACGTCCGTTGGAAAATCCCACCGTTGATCGGCTGTGGAATTCCTATACCGATCACCCCTGCAAATTTCAGCTCGATCTGACTGTCCGAACTCCGGAAAACATCCGATTAGTACAACAAATATTGGTTCTATTTTCTGCACGAAAATGAATCCGACCCAAGTTCATCTTTTTCATGAACGGGCTGTCGGACGTCCTTTTTGAAGGAAATTTTCTCATCAACTTGGTCATCCGAACAAGAGTTCGGCATCGCGAGGGCCGAATAATCATCAAGCAAACCTCGTCATACTCGGGTTGTATGGGTCGGGTGGTCCATTGCTTCATCAAGCCAGCATCGACCTCGTCACAAATTCCGAACTGCGTCGGCATTGCCGCGCCGTTACTTTTTCAAGATGACGTCCACCACACCGACCTGCTTGGACACGTCGGCTGGCATGGGGCTCTAGCGTCACCTTACAGATCTGTTTTGTCACCTCGGCTAGAACGGGGCTTTGGCATCCCTTCATCAACCTGCCACGGGGACTTTGGCGTCACCAGCCGACCTGCTTCAACACATCGGCTGGCATGAGATTTCGGCATCACTAGACGACTTGCTTCAACACATCGGCTGGCATGAGACTTCGGCGTCACCAGCCGACCTGTATGAGACTTCGGCGTCCGGTGATCACAGCTTAGCCATGTTAACTGGACCGAGGACTTCATCTCGCCACATTGACCATGCCGCGTCGCCACTTCGTCAAGTCGAACTCTTCATTCAGGCACCTTCGGTGCCAAGGACATATTCCTTTACTTATTTGCTTCACCTAAATTAACTAAGTAGAAGATGTTTTTAAAATATATTATTACCTTTATTTGTTATTGCTCTTGGGTTGCACTATATTGTGTGCACAGGTAATCGGCTTCGGCTATTTCATGCGGTCACCTTGGCGTGCCTACATTGTTGTCGCACCTCCAACAACGAAATTGTGTCGTCGACATGGCCGATGGACTATGGGCTTCGCCGTCAAGCTACCGAACTACTCCGTCTGCTCGACTCGCCCGGGGGTTTCTCCTTCGCCTTCAGAAGTGTTGTGTTGTCACTTCATCAAGCCGAGCTCTTCTTTGGCTACCTTGTGATGGGCTTGGGGGCTGGGACCTTGACCCACTACAAGCTTGACACACGTCACAAGCACATTAACCAGCTAAGTCGCTTTCATGATCACTTTTAAAAAAAAATGTTCGGTTCGACCAAGCACTATACTTTTTTGACAAAAAGTTGTTTGCGAAAAACCTTCCTTGTCCAAACTTTGTTTTTACAAACAAATTCAAATACCCCATTTACTTGGGGGCTTCCTTTATGAAGCCATTCCTCTTGCATATGATTTTTAATGTATCACACCCTTACTTGTTCGTATTTACGCCAATATATGCATCATGTTGACTTAAGTGTTCCGCAAAGCTGGGTTGCCTTGCTCCTGTGCTTACCCCTACGTTCCCGATTGTTTGGCTAGGGAGTAAAGAGAGCACCATTGCGATTGTTACGATCGGGTCATCCGAACTTCTACCTGGGATGGGTGAAGCCGAAAGCTAGCGCTCTTACTATTTTCAACTATGGTCGGCCATGACGGAATACAAGCATACATAAATCTATTGCACACCCCTCATGGTAATCATGAGAACCCAAAGAAAGGAACCGTTGGCAGAACTATTTTCTTTGAAGATGCTTCTTACGTTAAATAGTAATATAGCATAAGTTCCCTGGGCGCGCTTTGTGTGTTATAGCGTAATGGCCAGATTGCCTGGTTATTTGAAACACCTCCGATATCCTCGGATGGCGTAGTAGATAACACTTTTCAGCCCTTGGCCAAAGAGGGAGAAGCCGACGGTCGGTTTAAGACGCGTTTAAAGTTTGGGCGAACACATATATGGTATAAGTACTTCGGTACATACAATCATTATACATAAAATTCTTTTACCCAAGTCACTTGGGGGCTCTTAAATTTATATGAGCCATTTCATAATAAACGTTGTTTTCTTCTTGGTCGTTGCAAAGTCTTTTTCTACTACTCCTTTTTCAACACGAGTGTTTGGTCAATAGATGGGTAGCCTAGTTTCTCTCTAAAGCCGCTTGAGTTTAGTTTGCTAAACAGGCCTCGAAGTAATACTCCGCCCTTGGGATATGGAAGTTGAAGCTGAAGGCTGACCCGCTTGAAGTCTGTGAGATTGGATGTATCATGTTAAAGCACGACCAAAACACGTGTTAATTTTGAGACCAATTTTCAGATTGGCACCAAAACACTTGATTTAGTTCGAACATCAAAGTTTTTACGTAAGTTTTTTTGGCTTTTCGAGTTCATGGCACCTTTAACCCATTTGTATGTTTTTAAGGAGGATGGACATCATCTTGACTGAGGTGCCCTACGTAATAATTCAGCTTGGGAAATCTTTTTTTGACCCGCTGTTTGGCATCTTCCCTGCTGACCTCCACCTCGGCGTCTCGGATATTGCTCTATATGCATCCGTTTCGAATTGTGTCTTCGGTCAATAGTTGGGTTGCCCTGCTCCCATGATTGCCTCTTACCTTCCGCATTGTTCGGCCAAGGTGTGCAAAGGGAGAACCACTGTGACTGTACTTCTGTTTTAACTGGTTAAGTACCTAAGTGGAGAAAGCCGAAAATTGACTATCACAATGAGCGCAAACGGGTCAGCGATCCGATGACTCTGTCTGAGTATAGACCGATAGAGGTTACCCCATGGGCCTTTCCTAAATTTGGCCTAACTATTAACGGCTTGACCTTGACTGATGTCGAGCACTAATCGGGGGCTAGTAACTGGCATCCCAAACTTGAAGCTCCTATGACTAAGTGAAAGTTATAAAGCCTAGATATCTGATTGCCTCGTTTCCGCTAAGACAACAGCCTCCGGGCACCGAGACATCGGCGAAGTGTTGACTTTGTTACTGTGGAAACGACATGTGTAGCCTTTACAAAGGGGTACAAGCCGACGATGGGCCACTCTCAAATGATAAACAATCACAAAGGAGTCAAAATAACATATTGCATTAAAGAATTTATATTCAATATGCGAGTGCTGCCTTCCGTAATCATCATTACAAAGCCATAAATATGCATCAATTTGACTTGAGATTTTAGCCAAGCTGGGTTGCCTGGCTCCTGTGCTTACCTCCTACGTTCCCGATTGTTCGGCTAGGAGGTAAAGGTAACACCTCTGTGATTGTTACTTCTGGCTCATCCAGGTTAGTACCTCGGACTGGGTGAAGCCAAAAGCTAGCCATCTTAAGTATATAATTGGCGGCAACGACGGAAGTGAAAATTTCGATTCATTAAAGACCATAGAGTTCGGGAACATTCCCCGAACTAAATCCTCAATATTTTCCTCCCACATTGATTGGAGTTGAGGTTTTGCGATCATGGTCAACATGAGATCCTGGGAAAAGAAACTTATAGAGGAACTATTTTTCCCAGAAGTTGTTTCTTACGTTAATAGTAATATAACATATCTCTCCGCGTACCTTCGTTTATAAAATCGTATGAACGGATTGCCATGTTTGTCGTAAATCTTTGCCGTTCTAAAGGCTTTATAAATTATGAAAAACACTCCTGGGCTCCCGGCTGAGGAGGTTGAAGTCGATGGTCAGTCATGATAGTCTTGTACAATGCAGATTCGAGCATCAATGATGTAAAGTACTTGGATGCATTGAATCATTACACATAAATCGTGTCAAACATAAAATAGTTTGTGTCAAACACATATCGATCCTTAATTCGACTACCCATGCCCAAATTAAGGCTCAAGGCAAAGCGCAATACAGTTTCTGAGGAGATTTGATCCTCGGGTTGGTCGGCGGCACCCAACCTGAGTCTCGGAAACTATTGCGTACCATGTTTCCATCCCTAATGTATGCCACTGAGAAAGACCTTGATCCTTAGGCCGATTTTGCAAATCGACCTAAATCTCAGGGGCTACTGGGATTAGTGGTTTTATTTTCTTCATTATTTTTTCCCTTCAGGTGCATCTCGGGTTATAGACCGACACACACCTTGAGGACTACTGGCTATAATTCTCGCCAGAGAATAAATTGTAGAAATCGGAAATAATTTCCTCAAAAAATCAGCCCGCTACTGAGGTGGTGCACTATTTATGAAGCAGTCCGGTGTACTGCTCGGATGCATGTGGTTAGCTCATAGAGGGCATTGTCGACATTAAGCTCGGCTGAACTCGTTCAACCTTTTCAAAGACCGAAGTAATATATGACACCTCGGATGCCGAACAGTGTTGGAGCTCGACAGCGCAAAACACCTCGGAAGCAGTCCGGCATAAAGCTCGAATGTGAATGGCTGGCCTCAAAAAAGACTATTCTGGCAGTTAAGCTCGGATAAGGCCCTTCAAATTTTCAGAGACCAAGGTAATTTATGACACCTCGGATGCAATCAGGCGTTGGAGCTCGAACGCAACCCGTCATTGGCACTCAGATGTTGATCAGTGTCGGAGCTCGGCTGCAAAAGACACCTCGAATGTAGTCGGGCGTTCGAGCTCGGACGCAAGAGGATACCTTGAACGCCGAATAGTGTTGGATCTCGGCTGGGAAAATACGCCTCAGATGTAGTTCGGCGTTGGAGCTGGGACGCAAGAGGACACCACTGCACGGGAAACACTTCAAACCCCATGTGTGGTGTAAAACAATTACAAGGCATTGATAAAGGCCGTTAACTTAAAGGGGCTCCTTGGATGCCCAACATGTAAACTCTTCGGATTCAGCTCGGCGATCCTCAAGATCGTACATGGGAAGATTTGTTGAACCAGTTTTCAAGACCGACGATCGAGGACGAAGAATTATTTGGAAGAACCGAGGAGCGTACTTAACTTGAAGACCGGTTCAGGGGGCTACTGGTGGTGTCCTGGACTAGGGGGTACTCACCACGTCGTCTCCCGACCAGTGGGTCGGGCCGAGGACCCATAGGGTGCTTCACTAATGGGCCAGTTCCGAGAGCCCATGATGCATACAAGGGAGATTCCACAAGACTTGGCGCACAAGACAAGGACTCCTCTAAACCCTAGGTCTACGGTGCATTATATAAACCGAGGCCAGGCTAGTCAATAGATGATAAAAATCTCAAACTCATATTCATTACTACAATCTCGTAGTAGATACCTGTAATATGTACTATCCCCTGTATCAATACAATGAAAATCAGGTCGTAGGGTATTATCTCCTTGAGAGAGCTCGAACCTGGGAAAAATCATGTGTCCACATTACCATCGCTCCAAGACGCCTAGCTTAGGACCCCTACTACAAGATATGTTCGATTTGACACCAACAACAGGCTCTACATAAACATCTTTCTACGCCATGCTACTCTCTGGTTGAAGCAAAGGTTCAATAACCTCATCAAGTTCTAACTTCCTTCCACTCAATTCTTTCGAGAGAAACTCTTTCTCAGGAAATGTTCCGTTTTTAGCGACAAACACTTTGCGTTCGGATCTGAGATAGAAGGTATACCCAACTGTCTCTTTTGGGTATCCTATGAAGACGCATTTCTCCGCTTTGGGTTCTAGCTTTTCAGGCTGAAGCTTTTTGACATAAGCATCACATCCCCAAACTTTAAGAAACGACAACTTTGGCTTCTTGCCAAACCACAGGTCATATGGCGTCATCTCAATTGATTCCGATGGTGCCCTATATAAAGTGAATGCAACCGGCTCTCATGCATAACCCCAAAACGATAGTGGCAAATCGGCAAGAGACATCATAGAACGCACCATATCTAATAAGGTTCGATTACGACGTTCGGACACACCATTACACTATGGTGTTCCAGGCGGTGTCAATTGTGAAACAATTCGACACTGTCTTAAGTGACTGCCAAACACATAATTGAGATATTCTCCTCCTAGATCAGATCGTAGGAATTTATTCTTCTTGTTATGATGATTCTCAACTTCACTCTAAAATTGCTTGAACTTTTCAAATGTTTCAGACTTGTGTTTCATTAAGTAAATATACCCATATCTACTTAAGTCATCAGTGAAGGTGAGAAAATAATGATATCCACTGGGCACCTCAATGTTCATTGGACCGCACACATCAGTATGTATGATTTCCAATAAGTCACTTGCCCCTTCCATTGTTCTAGAGAATGGGGTTTTAGTCATCTTGACCAAGAGGCATGGTTCACATGTGTCAAGTGATTCAAAATCAAGTGACTCCCGAAGTCCATCAACATGGAGCTTCTTCATGTGTCTTACACCAATATGACATAAACAACAGTGCCACAACACTAGTGCAGAACAGGCCTATAGTCCCGGGCCGGATGGACCTTTAGTACCGGTTCCCCAACCGGTACTAACGGGTCAGGACTAAAGGTCCAGACCTTTAGTACCGGTTGGACCACGGACCGGTACTAAAGGCCCTCCACGTGGCTGCCTACATGGACTGGTGGTGGAAGACCTTTAGTACCGGTTGGTGATACCAACCGGTATTAAGTCTTCTATTTTTTTTGTTTTAGCTTTTAATTAGGTTTTAATTTTCCTCTCTATTTTTTTGTGTTGTCCATTCATTTCAAATTTATTTTACGGTGCTGCATACTGTAAAAAGTACACAAGTTCATGCATATATATATGTAATATAATATACAATATCTCTTACACAGTATATATATACAAATGGAATTACACATCCATATAAATTCGGGACTTATAATTAACTTAAGGCCCAAAACCCGGTCGGGACTAGCTAGCTAGTGCTCCGGATGAAATCTCAGTTCTCTACTACTGATTTGCTGGCATTATTGAGGCGGTGGTAAGGAATAGTGCTCTCTGTTTACATGAATGACATGTTGAAGAAGAACCACAAATTCCTCTTGAAGTGCTACAAAGAGATTCTCGGGTGAGAGCTTCGACATCATCTGCCAAACCTGGAATTGTGTTTCACGTGCTCCTCTGTGACATATATGACTTTCGGTCTGGATGCGAATGTTCTCGCAGAGGAAATATCCACATAAATTTGTCCCCTGTGGCTGCTTTGCGCACTTTGCAAAAGAATAGAATTGAATAAGATAATTAATAATCGAGCATGATAATGGTATTGAAAATAGAATTAATGAGATGCGCGGACCTAGTAGTACTACTTAATTACCTACATTTTTTTCCACTTCAGCTTCGGTTTCCATTGACGACCGTGATGGGTTTTTTCTATCATCTTTTTCCAAACACTACCCGGCAAAGAAAAAGAACGAAAGAGTTATTATAATTACTTTTGATATCAGGAAATAATGAAAGAAAGCGAGGTCGATAAATATTGAAATTACCGTTCTATCATAAAATACAAGTCCACGTATGATTGTTCTGGTGTATCTAGTGAGTCGTACACTTGAACAAGTCCATCCGCGAGGATAATATATAGGAGGATATAGTGGTCTCTGCGCAGAAGTTTATATAGTTAAGCAGGCATGCGCATATAACTCATCAACTACACTTAACAGCGAGCTAGTAAGCAAAGATAGAATTTGTAGTATACAAGAGAGTAAACACTCACCCCATGTTGTAAGGAAATATTATAGTAGATTTGGTATTCATTATTGCCTCTAGAAAAGTTTCCAAGAGATCTTCCGTGTCCTTGGCATAATGTTTTACCACATGACCATTAACGGTACTTGGGTCGATGAACCCAATGTCATCGATTCCCTCTTGTTTCAATTCCCACATCTTCAATCTACATAATAGCGTAGAAAAGAACATATATAGTGAGGATAAGCCAATGAATGCTATCTTAGCTAGAGACTTAAATTACTGAAGATATAAATCACTTACAGACAATAGCAACTGATGAGAGTTTTGTCGATAGAGTCCATGTGGTATAACTGGAAAAGTTCTGAGAATTCAAGACATATGTCACATGCATTGACGTAATGCTCTTTCCTTACTTTGACCATGACCTCCGTCTCCCCTCGCTTTTCTTCACGCATGTACCAATCATGCAACCGTCGCATCGCAGTTGGTAGTTCCTTGTACTGCTTGGGTGTGACAAGTGGTTTTCCGATGGCATATTGCATTGCGTACTCAGTTGCATCGTACCCGTGGATTTCCTCGGTGCCAAGGATTTGGTCAAGAGTGAGACCTACAGCCTTTAGTACTTCGAGGTCGATTGGGTTGCCTTGCATGTCGACTTGTTGGATCGGTTGCTTGCTTGGATTGGTACTCACCTTGAGCGGAGAGATCAATTGCTTGGATTGTTCTCCGAGCTGGGGAATTGTTTTCCCACTAGTTGGTGTCGTACTTCCCGACTTCTTCCTTGGGCTGGGCCGACTTCTCTGCTCACGTGCCTTCTGAATTTGTCGCTCATAGTCTGTCGGCATACGCTCAACATATGTCGGGGGTCGATCAATAAAGTGTTCCATAAAGTGCTCTTGGACTTCCTTGGGTATTACCTCCTTTGGCGGCACGGTCTTCTTCGCAAAAAAGGCTTTCACTTGGAGATCGCATTCAATTTTATTTTCCTCCGGTGTCATGTCATAAGGCAGCTTCCTTTTGGCCGGAGGCTCAGGTTTCTTCTTTGCTTTCTTCCGAAGAGGACTGCTGGTGGCCTTCCTCTTTTGGGAGCCCTGCTGACGGGATCGCTGCCGGGGTGGAGTCGGCTCACGCGGCGGAGATTGATATCGATGATGATCTGGACTCACGTCATGCTTCGTCCCGAGGTTGGGAGGACTGCTCATGGCGAGGTGGGGAGGACTGCTGGCGAGGTGGGACGCCTCTCGAGGTGGGGACGACCGTGGGGGAGCTCGAGGTGGGGAGGACTGCTGGCGAGGTGACTGCTAGCAAGGTGGGGAGGACTGCTGGCAAGGTGGGGAGGACTGCTGGCGGTGCGATGCCTCTGGGTGGGATCCCTCGCGCTGGACATCGATACTCGGAGGAGCCGGTGGCCTTAGCGCCGAGTGTGGAAAGACAATGCAGTCCTTACTCCATAGAATGAGACCACGGCCGGCTTCTGCCAATGTGGACTCCCCCTCACCTCCAGGGATGTCAAGCAATAGTTCATCATATCCCGGCTCTATTGCATCCACCGCGACACGAGCATACCCAACCGGAACCGGATTGCAATGCCAGAGAACATCAGGTGTATTTGGTAAAGCATAGCCCGTCGCGCCCCGCACGGGTATGTTCTTCATTTTTCGGATTAGCTCACAAGATGTCTTCTCGGTGATATCATCCACGGGGGTGTGACCCAGCGGTGCCCCCGTGGAACCCACGCTGCTTTTATGCATTGTAGATGGGACGGGTTCTTCCCCTGCCTCCTGCTGCGGAGTTTCCCTTTGCTGGGTCAGTACCTGTATCTGCAGCTGCTGCTGCTCGTACTGTTGTTCCAACTTCGAAGTCGGTCTACTTCCACCTTCTTTTTTCTCGAATGGCTTTTATAACTGTCCTACCATCCCGCAAACCCCTCGTACCATGGAACAACGCCCATGCCTCGTGTTCGTCCTTCGTGTTTGGCATTCCCGAGGGCGTGTGTAAGCTCGTCGTTCTCTCTATCGGGGTGAAACCGTCCTTCTTGGGCATCTTTTATTGCTTGGATCAACTCATATGATGCATGCTTCAGACTGGCCAGTGCAATAATCTTCCCTGTGGCTAGGTCCAACTTTCCCCCATGCGCAAAAAACCAATTCCTGCACCTCTTGGGCCAGTTGAAGGTTACTGGAGTGATCCCTTCAGCAAGCATCTTATTCTCTAATGCATCCCACTTAGGAATGGCTGACTTGTATCCACCTGTCCCTAGTTTATGGTGATACTTTTTTTTTCTCAGCATTTATCTTATTCTTTGCCGACTTCTCCATAGCAGCTATCGATGTCTTGTACTCGATAAATGCGTCCCAGTGATCCCTTACCTTCTCGTATATTCCTTTGAATTTGGGCGCCTTCTTGCCTCTAACGTTGTACTTGGTCCATAATCTTTTCTTCCAAGTCTGGAATGCGTCGGCCATCTTATGGAGAGAAAACTCCTTAACTTTGTTCCTTTGACGCTCCGAGAGAGAATCTGGTAGGGTGAAATGCTCCATGAGCTCTCGCCAAAGGGCATCTTTAATTCTTGTATCGACATAATTCACTCCTGGTTTTGGTTCCTTTGGCTGAATCCATTCATGCATTGTGATCGGGACTCCATCCCTAACAACCACTCCACATTGACGCACAAATGTCTTGGCATTGGCTTCAGGGTGAGTCGGTTCGCCATTATGTTTGAAAGCATCAAGATTGAGCTTTATGTTGCCGTCCAATATTTTGGCAGCGCCTCGTACATTTCTACTAGATTGGCTCGATCCGGAGGGCTGATAATTAAAATAATAAAGATTTTTTAATATATATATATTATATACAAATCAATTAATACACATGTAATGATCACCAGAGGCTAATGGATATGTATATACCTCGCCGAACATTGTTGGTTGTTCCGGATTTTGGAACATAAGTTGTTCTTCCTCGGTCTCACATCCATCACCGTGGTCGTTCAGATATTGTGAGCCATCATCATGATCATGTGATTCACCTCGAAGGTCCGCTGGGTTTTCGGAGGAGCGTATCATGTCGAAGATGTCCTCTTCATGAGCTCTACCGATATTGTCTTGGATAATTTTCAATACATCGGCTAATCTCCATCGATCTAGCTAATACATCATAATAGTAGCTAGCTAATATATCGATCTAGCTAGAACCCTAGCGCCCGGCGGATATCGGGGCAGGCGGTGGACACCCAAAGAGAAGGAACCATCACAGGAACATAGCTCTAGTGAGATCCCTGAAGAATCTGCCAGGTATTGTCGGACCTGGCCTCCAAAGCTGCCATGTAGCATCAGACGTGCTCGTTCTCCTTGCTGACATGGTACTGTACCACCTCCGTGGGGGACTCAAGCCTCTTGATCATCTGTGGCCCATGCGGCCGCCACCACAGAACCTCCGGGTCGATGATGGGCTGGCTCCTCACCAAGCTGCGCCGCCCGGAAGGTAGCACCTCCCAGTACCAGCCCGGCAGAGCCCAGTCCCTGACAGGGCCCCTTGACTCAAGCAAGTGACCTCCTGCGGCGACTCGACGACGAGGATGCGGGATTGGCATCGTCGACGTCGAGAAGAAACACTTAATTACGAAAACAAATTAAATAAAACTTAGCAAAATTAACACTTGACAAAATTAACACTTAGCTAAATTAACACTTAGCATCTAGCAAAATCAAGAATTACGACACGCTTTAGATCCTAATGCATGTGTGACTATCGGTCTGTCGAGACTTTCCTTAAATAACTCTCACATATCTCATGGTGTGTTGGTGCGCACTCTCTCACATTGATACGGTGGTGTATATATGTTGGTGGACACTCTCTCGCAGTAATAGGTTCGACCGGCGGTGATGGACGCTTCCCCACTCCTCTTCTTACACAATATATCGATGGGTATATCGCAAAGAAGAAGAAAAAGAGGAAGCGCCCCCCACGACAATAGTCGGGATTCCTCCATCAAGAACACACATGAAACCCTAAACTAAATTAGGATCGATGACAGACCGAAAGTCACACACGCATTAGGATCCAAACTAAATTAAACCTAAAACTAAACTAAACATAAACTAAATTAAACCTAAACGAAACATAAACTAACACATATCCTAATAACCTGACAACCTAACTAACTAACTAACTAAATAGGGGTGTTGTGTCATGGTCGGGGTTGGGTGTCGGGGGTGTCGTGTCGGGGTGTCGGGGTTCGACGTCAAGGGACCGTAGATACCCTAACATCTACACACTAGTCCGGCGATCATCGGGGCGATCGTCGGGGAGAGGGGTCGGCCGGGAGATCTCACCTAGCCTCCTGACCCGGAGGTGGCGTCGGCGACGGGCTCGGGGCGGCGGCAACGGGATCATGGAGCGGCGGCCGGAGTGAGCGAGCCGGCGGCGACGGGACCGGCGACGAGGGGCGGCGGCCGGGTAGGTGAGGGCGACTGCGGCAAGGGCGACGGCGGCGAGGGCGACCGCGGCGGTGGTGAGGGCGACGGCGGCGAGGGGCGGCGTCCGGGTAGGCGAGGGCAACCGTGGCGGTGGTGAGGGCGATGGCGGCGAGGGGCAGCGTCCGGGTAGGCGAGGGCGACGGCGGCGAGGGCGACGGCGGCGGTGGTGAGGGCAACGACGGCACGATCGACGACGGCGAGGGCGACGGCGGTGGTGGTGCGACGGCGGCGGTGGTGAGGGCGACGGCAATGGCGCGATGGTGGTGCGACGGCGGTGAGGGCGACGATGGCGAGAGCGACGGCGGCGAGGGCGACGGTGGCAAGGGCGACGGCGGCGAGGGCGATGACAATGGCGATTTTGGCAGCCTGGCGGTGCAAGTTGAGCTCTCCCGGTGCGTTTCTCAGCCCGGGACGATGAAGTCCTCCTTTTGTACCAGACAGACCTTTAGTACCGGTGCGTGGCACGCACCGGTACTAAAGGGTCTTTAGTACCGGTGCTAGCCACGCACCGGTACTAAAGGTCCCCCAACAGAGCGTGGGGCGATGGACCTTTAGTACCGATGCGTGGCACGCACCGGTACTAAAGGGTCTTTAGTACCGGTGCTAGTCACGCACCGGTACTAAAGGTCCTGCCAAAAGAGCACGGGGGCGGTGGACCTTTAGTACCGGTGCGTGGCTAGCACCGGTACTAAAAGTGTTTTTAATTAAATATTAGTTATTATTTTCAGAAAAACCCCGGAAACTTTAGAAAATCATAGAAAAAATGTAGGACTCCAATGGAAATAAATAATATATGAAAAAATATCAGAAAATTATAAAGAATCTGTTTATGGCATTTCCATGCATGTTTGAACAACTTCAACTGCTGGATAAGATAATTTGGTTAAAAATGGCATTTGAAATATTCATATCTCGAGATTGAAAAGCAGTACAAATGAACTCTAAAAAGGTTGTAACTTGGCATGACATCATAATTTCACCCACATAGCAACTTCAAGAGAGTTGACAGGGTTACGGCAAAAACTGGATGCACTTCGTGTACAAATTGGACAATCTCATAAGAAGTATGAGGGTTTCGGACGAAAACTCATCTATTACAAAGGGATTTCATTTTTAATAACTTATTTTAAGTCCATACTTTTTGTGTGTTCAATATGCACCATTCAAAGGCACATCATAAATTTTCAACCCTTTCTGACTTCATTTGATATTTTTCATGCATTTAATGATTTATTTTGAGCTAAATGACCTTGAATTTGAAAAGCAGTACAAATGAACTCCGAAAAGGTTGTAACTTGGCATGACATCATAATTTCACCCACATAGCAATTTCTAGAGAGTTGAGAGGGTTACGGCAAAAACTGGATGCACTTCGTGTACAAACTGGACAATCTCATAAGAAGTATCAGGGTTTCGGACGAAAACTCATCATTTACAAAGGGATTTCATTTTTAATAACTTATTTTAACTCCATAATTTTTGTGTGTTCAATATGCACCATTCAAAGGCACATCATCAATTTTCAACCCTTTCTGACTTCATTTGATATTTTTCATGCATTTAATGATTTATTTTGAGCTAAATGACCCTGAATTTGAAAAGCAGTACAAACGAACTCTGAAAAGGTTGTAACTTGGCATGACATCATAATTTCACCCACATAGCAACTTCTAGAGAGTTGAGAGCGTTACGGCAAAAACTGGATGCACTTCGTGTACAAACTGTTACAAAGATATACCATGCTAGCTAGGAAATGCATGCATGTCCTTCACATAAATATATAGAAAGTGATGACGGTGAAGCCGGTCACATCCAGAGTGGGATCTCGCGGTGTAAGACTTTTTCTGCGTGTTTGTCCCTTTCTTATGATTGCGCCGTAACCATGGATAATCTTCATCATTTAACAGGATGCTTGGGTCAGTCTTCACTCTGAAGGGAGGGATTTCATGGAACTTTTCATAATCTTCGGACATGTCTGTCTTGTCCTCCACTCCCACAATGTTTCTTTTCCCTAAAAGAACTATGTGGCGCTTTGGCTCATCGTATGATGTATTCGCTTCCTTATCTGTTTTCTCCTCGGTTTGCTAGACATGTCCTTCACATAGAAAACCTGAGCCACATCATTGGCTAGGACGAATGAGTCGTCTGTGTATCCAAGATTGTTGAGATCCACTATTGTCATTTCGTACTTCGGGTCTACCTATACCCCGCCTCCAGTATATTTGACCCATTTGCACCGAAACAAAGGGACCTTAAGATCAGGTCCATAGTCAAGTTCCCATATCTCCTCTATGTAACCATAATATGTGTATTCAAAGTTGGTTGCATCATAGCGGACACCACTGTTTTGGTTGGTGCTCTTCTTATCTTCGGCGATCGTGTAAAATGTATTCCCATTTATCTCGTACCCTTTGAAATTCGTTACAGTCGAACTTGGTGTCTTGGCCAACCAGTACAGTTCATCTGGAACATCGTTGTCATTGATGAGCTTTGTTTGCAACCAACTGGCAAAAGTCTCCATGTGTTTACGTTCAATCCAGAGGTCAGACTGCTCCGGGTTCTTGGACCGTACAATATCCTTGTGTTCCTCCATATATGGAGTCACCAAGGTGGAATTTTGTAGAACCGTGTAGTGTGCTTGAGTGAAAGAATGCCCGCCCATATTATTGCTTCTTTCTTTCCTAATGTGCCTTTTCCACCCAGTCTCCCCTCATGTCGCGATTCAGGAAGACCAATCGGCTTAATGTCAGGAAAAAAGTCAACACAAAACTCAATAACCTCCTCTGTTCCATATCCCTTGGCGATGCTTCCTTCTGGCCTAGCACGGTTATGAACATATTTCTTTAAGACTCCCATGAACCTCTCGAAGGGGAACATATTGTGTAGAAATACAGGACCCAGAATGTTAATCTCTTCGACTAGGTGCACTAGAACGTGCGTCATAATATTGAAGAAGGATGGAGGGAACACCAACTTGAAACTGACAAGACATTGGACCAGGTCATTCTGTAACCTTGGTAGGATTTCTGGATCGATTACCTTCTGAGAAATTGCATTGAGGAATGCGCATAGCTTCACAATGGCTAATCAAACATTTTCCGGTAGAGGCCCCCTAAGTGCATCCGGAAGTAATTGCGTCATAATCACGTGGCAGTCATGAGACTTTAGATTTTGAAATGTTTTCTCTGCCATATTTATTATTCCCTTTATATTCGACGAGAAGCCAGACGGGACATTGATACTGAGCACGCATTCAAAAAAGATTTCCTTCTCTTCTTTCGTAAGAGCGTAGCTGGCAGGACCTTGATACTGCTTTGGAGGCATGCCGTCTTTTTCATTAATTATTTGCTTGTCCTCCCGTGCCTCCGGTGTATCTTTTGTCTTCCCATACACGCCCAAGAAGCCTAGCAGGTTCACACAAAGATTCTTCGTTACATGCATCACGTTGATTGCATTGCAGACCTCTAGGGCTTTCCAATATTCAAGTTCCCAAAATATAGATTTCTTCTTCCACATGGGTGCATGTCCGTTGGCGTCATTCGAAACAGATTGTCCGCCAGGACCCTTTCCAAAGATTACCTATAAATCCTTGACCATATCAAATATATATTCACAAGTACGGAGGCCAGGCTTCTTCCGGTTATCTGGCTCACCTTTGAAGTGGTTGCCTACCTTTCTTAAGATATGCTTGATCGGTAGAAATCGATGATGTCCCAGGTACACATTCTTCTTACATTTATCCAAATATATACTTTTAGTACCATCTAAACAGTGCGTGCATGCATTGTATCCCTTGTTTGTATGTCCTCGAAGGTTACTAAGAGCAGGCCAATCATTGATGGTTACAAACAGCAATGCTCGTAGGTCAATTTCCTTCTGTGTGTGCGCATCCCACACACGCACACCTGGTTTTTTCCACAACTGTAGAAGTTCATCAACTAGTGGCCTTAGGTAGACATCAATGTCTTTGCCGGGTTGCTTAGGGCCTTGAATGAGCACTGGAATCATAATGAACTTCCGCTTCATGCACAACCAAGGAGGAAGGTTGTAGATACATAGAGTCACGGGCCAGGTGTTGTGACTGGAGCTCTGCTCGCCAAAAGGATTCATGCCGTTTGTACTAAGACCAAACCATAAGTTCGTTGCGTCAGCTACAAAGTCCTCGAACTCCCTCTCGATTTTTCTCCACTGCGCCCCATCAGCGGGTGCTCTCAACATCCCGTCTTTCTTACGTTCTTCTTTGTGCCATCGCAACAACTTGGCATGCTCTTTGTTTTGGATCAAACATTTCAACCGTGGTATTATAGGAGCATACCACACCACCTTGCCAGGAACCCTCTTCCTGTGGCATTCACCCTCCACATCACCAGGGTCATCGCGGGGGATCTTATAGCGTAGTGCACCGCATACCGGGCATGCACCAAATTCTCGTACTCCTCACCGCGGTAGAGGATGTAGTCATTAGGGCATGCATGTATCTTGTGCACCTCTAATTCTAGAGGACAGAAAACCTTCTTTGCTTCGTACATACTTTCAGGCAATTCGTTATCCTTTGGAAGCATATTCTTTATCATTATCAGCAATTCTTGAAATCCCTTGTCAGTTACACCATTCTTCGCCTTCCATTGCAGCAATTCCAGCGTGGTACCCAGCTTTTTCTGGTCATCTTCACAATTTGGATACAATAATTTCTTGTGACATGCGTTTCAACTTCAATCTCTCCTTATCATTTTCGCAGTTTCTCTTTGCATCAGCAATGACCTGACCCAAATCATCAGCGGGCTCATCTGATGCCTCTTCTTCAGCTTCCCCCATTGATGCCTCTTCTTCAGCTTCCCCCATTGTTGTATCAACGAAAGGATAGTTGTCATCATCATCTTCTTCTTCATTGTCTTCCATTATAACCTCTCTTTCTCCGTCCTTGGTCCAACAGCTATAGCCGGACATGAAACCAGACTTCAGCAGGTGGTAGTGAAGGGTTTTTGAGTTAGAGTAATCCTATCATTCTTACAGTTACGACATGGACAACACATGAAACCATTCTTCTTATTTGTCTCAGCCACACGAATAAAATCATGCAGGCCATTAAGAAACCCTGGACTTAGTCGGTCATCGTACATCCATTGCGGGCTCATGTTCACTACACAACATCGAAGTGACCAAATTAATACAACTTTATCATCACATTAAAACCAAAAGTAGAGCTAGCAGTGACCAAATGTTATTACTGCAAATAATGGATACTTATAGTTCATACATATACATCTTATAAAACAACACCAACTATCTAAAACATGTGAATAAAACAACAATGCGATCATAATCGCAACTAAAGTAACAATTGAGCCAACATCATAATGATACCAAGCCTCTTTATCAATGGCATATTTTCTAATCTTTCTAAGCTTCAAGCGCATTCCAACCATGTTGTTCTTTTGATCATCGACGATATCGGAAACATGCAACTCCAATCCCATCTTCTCATCTTCAGTTCTTTTCAATTTTTCTTTCAAATGATCAATTTCTTTTTCAGCGTGTGTTAATTTCTAGAGAAGAATTGCATAGTCGGTTGAAATTTCTGGTTCAACTACTTCCTATAGATAAAAATATCTATGTCAATTTGGTGGCATAATTAATTGTCATAGACATTAGATTATGTGTGAAATAGTTATAAAAGATAATTAACGAAATACCACATCTGAATCATAGACTAGACGAGGGCCAATGTGGGCGGATACCATAACCATTACACTATAGAATAACTAACAATAATACAAGTAAGTAAATCATACACGCAGCTATCTA
The DNA here is from genome assembly GCA_022496015.1 of Hordeum marinum. Lineage (NCBI taxonomy): Eukaryota > Viridiplantae > Streptophyta > Magnoliopsida > Poales > Poaceae > Hordeum > Hordeum marinum. The sequence goes on from CM039676.1 coordinate 115,341,695, forward strand.
AATCGTACAAGTAATATTTTTTAAAGATTTTAAGAAGAACAAGATGCTCACCAAGGTGGCCGGTGCCGTGACGAGACGGTGCAGACGATGGACGGTGGTTAGGACGGCCGGGGATGGGAAGGCACACCAAATAAACCACACCTACACATATGCAACCTAACAAGTTAATTTGAGCTCAAATTGGATATAAATCGAATAAACTCCCACAAATCACATACACATATCTTTGAGCATACCACAAGATAATCTAGCAAGAGATGAAGGAGCAAAGTTGCTAACCTTTATGAACACTTGGATAGATGGGGTGCCTTTAAATCTTGACAAATCCTTGGCAAAATGGCGGATGAGCTTCGAGCAAGAAGAAAAACATGGGAAGGCACACCAAATAAACCACACCTACACATATGCAACCTAACAAGTTAATTTGAGCTCAAATTGGATATAAATCAAATAAACTCCCACAAATCACATATCACATATCTTTGAGCATACCACAAGCTAATCTAGCAAGAGATGAAGGAGCAAAGTTGCTAACCTTTATGAACACTTGGATATATGGGGTGCCTTTAAATCTTGACAAATCCTTGGCAAAATGGAGGATGAGCTTTGAGCAAGAAGAAGAACAGGGGAGAAAACAAAGCTCTTTCGATCGGCTGCGGACGGATGTATATGTAGGAAGTCTTTAGTACCGGCTGGTGTCACCATCCGGTACTAAAGGTTGCCCTTTAGTACCGGCTGGTGTCACCATCCGGTACGAAAGGTTGCCCTTTAGTACCGGCTGGTGACACCAGCCGGTACTAAAGGTGCAAGCGGGACCCATGTCTAACCAAAATGCTGCCACGTCCCCTTTAGTACCGACTCATGAGACGAACCGGTACTAAAGGTCCCTCATGAGCCGGAACTAAAGGTTGCCCTACTCCTAGCTGTTGTAGCCGGCACAAACCGGGACTAATACCATCTTTAGTACCGGTTCGTGACCATACCGGGACTAAAGCTGAGGACGAAAGGTTTGTTTTCTACTAGTGCAAGAAAGTGGTACTATCATTATCAACTCTACATCTTTTGGCATCAATGTTATGAACATGTGTATCATCACTATCGAGATTCAGTAGAAATAAACCCCTCACATTGGGTGCATGACCATAAAAGATATTACTCATATAAAGAGAACAACCATTATTCTCCGATTTAAATGAGTTACAATCTCACAATAAACAAGATCCAGATATAATGTTCATACTTAACGCAAGCACTAAATAACAATTATTCAAGTTAATCACTAATCCCGATGGTAATCGAAGAGAAAGCGTGACGAAGGTGATCACATCAACCTTCGAACCATTTCCCATGCGCATCGTCACATCGTCCTTAGCCAGCTTTCATCTATTCTGTAGCTCATGTTTTAAGTTGCAAATGTGAGCAACCGAACCAGTATTAAATACCCAGGCACTAGAACGAGAGTTGGTAAGGTCCACATCAATAACATGTATATCATATATACCTTGTTTGGTGTTGGCCACCTTCTTGTCGACCATATACTTGGGGTAGTACCGCTTCTAGTGACTAGTTACCTTGCAATGAAAGCACTCAGTTTCTGGTTTGGGTCCAACCATGGGTTTCTTCATGGGAGGGGCAACTGCTGTGCCACTCTTCTTGGAGTTACCCTTTTTGCCCTTGCCATTATTATTGAAACTAGTGGTTTTATTGACCATCAACACTTGATGCTCTTTCTAGATTTCAGACTCAGCAATATTTAGCATCGCAAACAGCTCGGCGACTGACTTGTTCATCCTGTGCATGTTATAGTTCATCACGAAGCTCTTGTAGCTAGGTGGAAATGATTGAAGAAATCTGTTAGTGATCGCCTCCGGCGGAAGGGGCATCCCTAACTCAGCTAGACGGTTCGAATACCCAGACATTTTGAGTATAAGTTCACTGACAAACCCGTTCTCGTCCATCTTGCAAGCATATAACTTATCGGAGGTCTCACACCTCTCGATCCGTACATTCTTCTCAACGATAAACTTCAACTCTTGGAGCATCTCATATGCTCCATGACGTTCAAAACATCTTTGAAGTCCTAGTTCTAAGCCATACAACATTGCACATTGAACTATTGAGTAATTTCTAGAACGTGTCACCCAAGACTTCTTAACGTCTTCAGACGACACGGGAGCGGGTGGATCACCAAGCGGTGCATCAAGGACATAAGCTTTCTGGGGACCCGTGCGGTAATCCTCAGATTACGGTCCCAGTCTACAAAGTTACTTCCATCATCTTTCAACTTGGCTTTCTCTAGGAATGCATTAAAATTCAGGGGAACTACTGCACGAGCCATTGATCTACAACATAAATATGCAAAGGTTACTAAGACTTTTTTTCAAGATAATGTGTTTAGTTAATCAAATTACTCAAAACTCCCACTCAGATTGATGTCCCTCTGGTCATCTGAGTGATACATGATCCAAATTCACCAACCCAAGTCGGATCATCATGTGAGATGAGGTGGTTTCAATGGTGAACATCATCATGTTGATCATATCTACTCTATGACTCATGTTCGACGTTTCGGTCTCTTGTGTTCCGAGGCCATGTATGTACATGCTAGGCTCTTCAAGTTTAATCCGAGTGTTCTGCGCGTGCAACACTGGATTGCACCCATTGTATGTGAACGTAGAGTCTATGACACCTAATCATCACGTGGTGTCTCGACACGACGAACTTTCGTAATGGTGCACACTCAGGGAGAACACAATTTTATCTTGAAATTTTAGTGAGGGATCACCTTATAATGCTACCATCGTCCTAAGCAAAATAAGATGCATAAAAGGATTAACATCACATGCAAATCATAAGTGACATGATATGGCCATGAACTTGTGCTTTTGATATCCATCTTCAAAGCACCGGCATGATCTCCATCGTCACCGGCATGACACCATGATCTCCATCATCTTGATCTCCATCAACGTGTTGCCATGAGGTTGTCACACCAACTTTTGTTTTTGTGACTATTGCTAACTCATAGCGATAAAGTAAAGCAGAACGGCGAAAATAATTAAAGACAACCATATGTCTCCTGCTGGTTGCCATACTCATCGACACGCAAGTCATGATATTCTATCCAAAACATGATCATCTCATCATGTAATTTGTTGTATCACATCACAACATACCCAGCAAAAACAAGTTAGATGTCCTCTAATTGTTGTTGCATGTTTTACATGGCTGCTAAGGGTATCTCGCAAGAACAATTCTCACCTACACAAAAACCACAATAGTGATACAAAAATTGCTATTCAACCTTCTCAAGGCCCACCTTTGTCGAATCCTATCCAACTAGAGTAGGAGAGGCAGACACCCGCCAGCCATCTTTTTGCAACAAAGTCACATGTCAGTCAATGGAACCGGTCTCTCGTAAGTGTACGAGTAAGGTTGGTCTGGGCCGCTTCATCCCACAATACTGCTGAATCAAGAAACAACCAAGGTAGGAAGCAATTTGAGCACCAACACCCACAAACTCCTTTGTGTTCTACTCGTCATCTCATCTACACATAGACCTAGCTCATGATGCCACTGTTGGGGAACGTTGCATGGGAAACAAGAATTTTCCTACGCACACACAAGATCTATCCATGGTTATGAGCATCTATGAGATGGAGAGTGGATCTACATACCCTTGTAGATTGCTAAGCGGGAAGCATTAAGAAACGAGGTTGATGTAGTCGAACGTCTTCGCGATCCAAATCACCAGGCGTCCCGCGATCTAATCACGATCTGTCCTGGTCTAGCGCTGAACGGATGGCTCCTCCGCGTTCAGCACACGTACAAATCGATAATGATATCCGCCTTCTTGATCCAGCAAGAGGGAGCAGAGAGGTAGATGAGTTCTCCGGCAGCGCTATGGCGCGGCGGCGGTGGTGGAACTATTTCGGCAGGGCTTCCCCTAAGCACCGCCAAAAGCTAGAGGATACGATCTACGGGGGAGAGAGGGCTGCACCGTGGCTTAGGGTTTTCTGGTGCATCTTGCCTCTCCCCCCTCCATTATGTATAGGAGCAAGGGGAGGGAGGTCGGCGCCCCTAGGGTTCCCCCTGGGAGTCAGCCGAAGTGGTGGAGGTGGGAGAGTCCACCTCCAATCCTGGTCCTAGTAGGATTCCACTTGGAAACCTCCCCTCTCTTGGCATTTTTTCCTCCTCCCACCTCCTATCCGCATGGGCCCTTAGGGACTGGCTTGCCCAGACCAATAAGTGTTGCTGAGCCACTCCTAAGGCCCACACTACAAGAAATATGCTATCTTGTGAACTTCACTATTGGTCATTGAATGGTCACTGTTTTTAGTTTGTGACCTTTTTGTGACCAAAAACTGATGGTCAAAAGCTGAGGGTCAAGAATGGAAATTAAGGACCTTTCTTCTGAAAAGGTCGTAGACATTTACGACCAAAAAAAGGTCATAAGCTCAACGACCAATTGTTTTGGTCGTTGGTTGTCTGCCTAGGCCATGTCGGATCCAACGTGGCAAGCTGACGTGGCAAAATTGCGACGAAATGAAAAGGTCGTTGATAAGAATCAGCCGGTCCATTCGGTGTTTTACATGGGCCGAGCCCATTAATTTAGCCTTTTGAATATATATTTTTCATGCTAATTTTTGCTAGCTACATGGGCCTAGCCCAACAATTCGGACTTTTATTTTTGGGACATGGCCTTTTTGGCTCAACAGTTACATTTCATTTTTTTTTGAAAAGACGGATCCAGTAGTCAGATGGGTTTGAGTGGGTCTCAATGGTCAGAGTCATATTCTTTAGATTTCGATTTTCCGGTAAATAAAACAAATATTTAAAATCAGAACAGGCTGAAAACAAAAGTAATACTTCAAACATATCAAACAACCAAATTTGGCTACAATCAAACATAGTTCACACCACGTTTATATTCGAACATACTTCACATAAGTTTTACAGCCACAAAGAACACAACTAAATATCAAAATATAACTATCTATCAAAGTATAACTAGCTCCAATGAGCTAGAACCCAATGCTTCTTCACTTCTTCGTCCTAGAGCTTGCGACGAAACATGAACGATGGCCAGCATCTACATGTTATAGAACAAAATGGTTAGGGACAAAATAAAAGCAATTTTAATGACAATCGGTACAAACTGGGCTCCTGCTCGAGTCATATGGAACTCTATGCAAGACTAAGTAGGCGACCTTTTCTACACTGGGCTAACAGAACGACAATATGCACTATCATCATGTCTTCCATGGTCGTCCTGTTACAGGAATCAACAGAGAAGAATCGGAAAAAACTGGAGCCAATATATTATAAACACACCATTCAAAAAAGTACATTCTTCAGAATGATAACACAAATTCAACTAGTATAATGATTTTTTCCTCCAGTTAGTTAAAATGAGATACTCGTTCATACAGGAAACAGAGACACAATATGAATATGCATGGCACAGGTGCAGGTCATTTAAAAAAGCTCACTGCAACATACTACGCCTAAAACAAAATACCATTATATTATCATGACCATCAATTCAACGACAAGATCAAACAATACTAGTTAGCGCATGCAAACTAACAACATAAAGGCATCAGAGAATAACGGGAACCAAAAGATATAGATATTCTAAACAATATCAGCACCATGGGAGTAACAATTAACACTAGTAGGATATCAATGGGGCACAACTGAGTTAGGTACTAATGTTCACCAAATACAAAGATTTACTGTTCTAGTTAACAAAAATGGGACAAGTACTAATTCTGGATAACATGTCCAGGAAGCCATCCAATGATTTCAGCCACATCCTAATAAACCAGCAGCACCCTAATACTACTAATTACTAGCAGCAAATCAAATAGCCAATTCCTAATAAACTACGAACTAATCGAAAGAACTTATATTAGATCAAATGAACATTAAGAAAAAGATTCGGATGAGAGTTCCCTATAGAGAAGTTGTTTAGTGTGTGCTGCTATCCTGCTGTACGGGTCTATATTTTGACAAAATGCAACATCTTATTTAGTTCAGTGTCATCCTGATACATAAAAATGTGAAAAATGTAGACATATACAAGCTTATCGAGATGTTAATCAGACAAGGACAGGATCTGGTATGCTATATGGTGGATCCGGTTCAATGGTTTGTAACACATGGATAAAACATGGGAAACATTTCTCTCAGCCAAACAAACCATCAAAATCACACAAAACAGATATAAAGTCAGCGACAACAAACACGTGTAACATCCCAAATTTTGGAATGTAATAATAAATATTAGAATGAGTGTTTGTTTGCTTGAGTGATTGAATTGAGTGAAATTTGAACTTTTAAAAAACTTTTGAATGAGAGGGAATGACATTACTTTCCCATGTTCTTTTGAATTCAAATTCTTACATTTCAAATTAGTGAGAGAAGATGACATGACTTCTTCAATATAAAAAGATTTGAAAAGTGAATTTGAATACTATTTGATAATTTCCTGATATGGAGTTCCTTCCATATTTGAATTTCCAATTTGAAGTTCGAAAGAATTCAAACCCCTTGACAAAACTTGAGAGGAGTAATATGACACTCCACACCAAGGGTTATTTTGTGAAGTATTTGAACCATAAAACCCAGGGGGGTATTTGAAAAAAATTATTTGCAAAAAGAATTAAAATCAATTTAGGCTTTTTTTTGAAAATAATTTTTTTAAAGTATTCATTTTGACAGAGGAAAAATGTTCATTAAATAGCATTTATTTCCCTGATCAATTTGATATATATATATCTTTATTGGTTGGAAATATATTGATGGCCATAAATGAGATTTCAATGCTCTGGAAATTAATAAAAGGGAAAATGTTATAATTAGGAAAGTCCACCGGCCCACCTGCCCATAACCCCTCCCGAAATCCCTCCGCACCGGCCACCGATGCTGCGCCCTCTCCCTCTCTCTCTCTCGAACGCCCCAGCCCCACCGACAGCTCGCGCCATCACCGCGGTCACCTCCCTCCTCTCGCTCCCCTTACATCGCCGGCGACCACCGCGCCGGATCTGCCTCATCCTGCCATTCCCCGACGCCCCGAGGCCGCCTATAAAACCCCGCCCCTCCCCTAGACCCATTCCGCCAATTTCCCCCTCGTCTGACCCTCTCCCCTCGCCAGAATCCCTCGCCGGAGATAACCACGGCCGTCGCGCCATTGTCGCACCACCGCTCCACCCAGACGTCCTCGACGTCGTGTGAGCCCACCATCCACTTCACCGCCAACGTCCGCACCTCCCAGTGGAGCACTACCCACATCGACCTCGTCGCCCCTGCCTCACCGGAATCTTCCATCGCCGGCGACCTCCCTCTATGAGCACCCCACCCCCTCCTTAGACTGTTAGATTTAGATCCAACGCGCCAGATTAGAAGTTATGTAACACCGAACCGTTTTCTATTAAGGGTAGGTCGTCCGCTCGTTTCAACCTCGCACGCATAGGTCTCGGCCAATCCAGACGCGCCCTGTGTAGCCTACCCGATCGATAGTTTCTTTTTCTTTTTAGTTCTGTTTTTCAATTCCAGATTTAGTTCTGTTTTTGTTTTATTCATATCTTTTATGTTTTCAATTATTTTAATTTGATTCTTTTTGCATCATGCCACAAATTTCTTCTAGTTTCTACAGATATCTAGTTTGACCAAATTTGAATTCTTTAAAATTGATTTCAAACAGATTTGATTCAAATTTTATTTTCTGAATATTTTGAGTTTAAAATTTTATTTTGATTTGATTCTTTAGTAGTGACCTTAGTTATCAGTAGTGACCTTAGTTATCAGCAGTTAAAACTTTAGAAATTTTAGAAAATTTTAAATTAGCATTTGTTAACGAAACAGATTATGTTTTAGTTCTTTTTAGGTTTATTTATATTCCTTTTGTTTAAAATTGTTTTAAATTATTTTCTTTTGTATTAGTGATAGATTTTATAAAGTTTTCTGTTAGATAACAGTAGCCCTTCAAACAAATATTATTTTATTAGTTGATTGCATGAAAATCAATTCTAGTTCAATTATAACTTGCAATTTGATTTTCATTGCTAGTTTGATCTACTATTTGAAAATAGTTTCCACAAAGTGTTTTATAAGATTGATTTTCTATTAATCTAAGTTTAGACGAGAAACAATTTGTATTATAGTTGAGATTGTTTGTGGTTTAAACCAAGGATGACCTTGTTTAAAAAAAAGAATCTTTATAAAAGCTTTTCAATTAGTTCTTTTTTCAAAACAAAGATTTATGAGAAAATACTTTCTGTTAATTATTTGCTTTACAATTTGTTTTTCTTTTGTTAACTTGGTGTTTTCTTGCTGATATGTTCTAGTAGTTAAAAACTTATGTTGCTAGAGTATTGTTTTCTTAGTTCTTAGTTGGTCTTCAGAAGTAATTCTTTTTACTAAGTAAAATATTTACTAAACTACTTTCGATTATATTTTACTTTGTTTTGCGTTTTTACTTTTGAAAATATTTTTATTTGTAGAGAAAACCAACCCTTGGTTGTGTTGATGAACTTTTGTTGATTTGAGTTTTGTCTTAAGTATTTCCTTCTTCACAACCTTGTCGCTTTATTTTTGTGTTGTCTATTGATTGTTAGTATTGATTGCTAGAAGTGTTTGCTTATGAATGCAATGTTTGATTATATAGATTTTATCAGAGAGTGACGAATAGTCTATCAAGTTACTTTTGAGAGCGATATTATTCTTCATCAACAGTACATGCAAGTTCACTTTGACCATCTATTTCATACCTATGTTTTATTGCTTGTAGTGATATCCTTCAACAAATCCCTCTAGTAGTGCTATTCAAAATTCTTGTAGTTGAGTAGAATGCATGAGGTAGGAACCCACCACTTGTTACTAAAGCCCCAGCAATGTTAGTTATTCTTATGCTATGCTAAAGTAGACGGGGTTGGTATGAGTGTTTGTGAGTGGTGTGAGAAGGAGGACTCTACGTCAAGACGACAACTTCATGAAGGCATCTTCAAGACCTCAAGACATTCGAGACTCGAGAAACAAGTTTTCAATACACACTACTGGGTGAAGGATGGTTGATTGGGCATCCCTGGAGTAACCAGTGGATGGCCGGGATGCATGGAGAAGTGCCATGACAGCTTGCGGAAAGCTTCACCAAGACTCAAATAGACGGATGAATACATCATGCCCGGAAGCTTACTTGTGTAGCCACAAGTCATTATGGGCTCTGGCTTGGTTGATCTTTGTTGTGACCCTGGATGGGTACTGCTACGAGATGTAGTCGACGTTAGGATTGGATGGGCACTGACAGTAGTCAGGGAAACACTTTGAAAGACCATGTTTCGTTCGTCCTGTTCTCAAACACCCGGCAGTGCAAGGACTTACCAGGAGGGAACGAATCTTGTGGGTAAAGTACACAACACTCTACAGAGTTAAACCTAATCAATTAGCCGTGTCCCCGGTTACGGACAATTTGAGCATCTGGACTTGGATATATCTTTGAACTCTCAACACTGGACTGATAATTAATTGTGGGCAACTTATGATACTTGTGGGCATTAAGACATTGGTTGGCGGAACCATGTCATTTTAGGTAACTCTGTAGTGAAAATTCCATGATATTCCTTTGTTGTAGGAAAATAAAATAAAATTAGCTTTTATGCAAAAACTCAGACACAGATCCACAAAGCCTTTGCATATAGAATAGTATTTATCTTCTATTTTTGCTATGGTGATCTTGCCGGTACATTCAATGTACTGACCTACACGGCTGCAACGTCTTATGCTGCAGATAAACTCTATGATGGGTAAGAGTACGATTCAGGGTTATGGTCTGCACTCAACCTGCCATTGGTGTTATTGGGACTCCACTCCCGTTGACTGTTTCCGCTGAGGTTTTAAGGTTTATATTAGTTTTATGTTAATTACATGTGATTGCACTTTGATATATACATTGATGTACTGTGTGTGCCATCATACTGATCCAGGGATGGCACAGAACACACAGAGGCTTGACTCGTTGAGTCGGGTCGCTATAGAAATGGTATCAGAGCACATGTTGACTGTTGGACATGACCCTAGAAACTGGAAAGCCCTTAGGAAACGATTTCTTGAAAAACTTTGTTCCAAAAGACCCTTTACTTTTCATCTTATTTGAGCTTTATCAAATGATCTCTCTTACCTCAAATAGTTAGAAAATACCCGTTCCCCTTTGACCACACTAAGGATCAACTGAGACCACTTTGAGAAGGACAAGATATCGAAACAACTGATGGTCACTTCAAAGTAAAGAAGATTTCACCATGCATTAGAAGAGTTGAATCTACACGAGTTGAAGACTGTGAAGACCCAAAGAAATTGAAGACCATGAAGAATTTCCAAGATATTATGCCCTAGAATACCAAACCCCTGTTGTATACTTACATTAGATACGACGATTTGTGAGCTGTTATTTGTGTGGAAATTTTTTCGACAGCCACAAACAAATCCCATTTTCAAAACTATATTGTTTGTATTGTGTGTATCTCTCTCGACCTCTCTCTTGTATCTCATCCCAAACCCTTGGACCCAATAGATGCTGAATGAAGCTGGACTCTTGTATTCCGGATCGATGACTCGATTAGAGACAGAAGAATGGATTCAGAACATGGAGGATCATCTAAGGAGAAACCATGTTGCAAGGAACGAGATGGTCCAATATGTTTTCGGTACTTTGTAGAAGGTGTTGCACATTAGTGGAAGATGCATGAAGCTACCCATGATACGCAAGCAACAATCACTTGGGAAGAATTCAAGATGACTCTGCAAAAATCTCATGTTGTCACCAACACCCAGAAGCCCCATCTCAAATATGTGAAGAAGATTTACGCATGCAAGATATGTGGAGAGATAGGACACACCCAGGAAGAACACAAGGATGGATGTCCTTATTGTGAAAAAAATCACCCTGCTGAGGAATGCCCAACTGGGCAGGTGACATGTTTCTTGTGTGAAGGAACTATGCATTACCCGACTCAATGCCAAATGTACCCCAAGGTACAAGAAGTCATCAAGCAGCAAAAGGAAGCCATGAAGGAAGCCTTCAGAGAAAAATTAGGAGAACTTGTGATGAAGGAAGATGTTGAAGACCCTAATGGAGAAGGCCTAACCAGATTTTACTCCAATGCATGTTATTCATGTAGAGAAGAAGGACATTTCTCACAGGACTGTACGAAGGAAAGAAAAGAACATCTGGGAAACTTCCCGATAGAAGAAGTGGAGTTTGATCCACAGGAAATTGAAGGTTTGATTGGAACAAAGAAGCTCAGGAAGAGACAAGCCCCTGAACAGACGGACCTGAGTCATATCACATGTTTCAAGTGCAAGGATATGGGCCACTACGCCAATAAGTGCCAAAGAAAGGAACCAGAACTCCAAGGAGCAAACACCAACATCAAAAAGCCCTGAGACTTGTCAGAAATCATCTGTTTTCGTTGCAAGGAAGCAGGACATTATGCTAGTAGATGTCCAAAGGGGAAGAAAGCTAGAATGGAGTAGTTTAAGATGGCAATAACTGTATCACGAAGCACCCTTGTTTTCATGAGATTATTTTGTAACGGAAGTCTCAGAGTTTGTAATAAATTCATGAGTCAATGAAATTTATGATGTCATGTTGAATTATATGAGTGGTTACTCTAAGAACAAAGATCACTTACCATTTTCAAGGATATGAGAAAATATGGTCTATGTAGGCATGCGTGCATTTCATTTTAAGTGTGGTAGCAACCACATGGACAAATGAATGAAGAAAATACCATTCATGTTAAGGAGTTTGGATAAGAGAATACAGGTGAAGAGAATGTGGAACCATATCCAAACTATGTGGATGATAACCTTTGTGACAAAGTGCTTTTGAAGCTGGAATATTGGAAAAAAGAATGATTGTGATACCCAAGGTTAAACAGACCAATGGAAAGGAAAATGAATTCCGCAGAGTGGGATCTAGACAAGAATAAGTCTGTGATTTGTTACCTCAAGGGTATGGTGTAGTGAACTGAAGGTAATGTTGGAATATGAAACGATAGTAACCCCAAGAGTGAGTTAAAGCTATCCAAGTATTCAAGTGAACCCACAAATCACTGACCTCAGGATTGATAAAGATCAAGCCCTACCTTCGTGAAGGAAGAAACTTGGAAGAAGCTACGACTGTTTAGCAAAACGTTCTCTTAGGAGTATACGAAAACCTGAGAGTTGTGAAGAAACGATAGATGTTTTGCTTAGCTTGCAGAATATATGGCTTTATCCGAACTTTGTTCGTTGACAAGAGAAATTTCTGCAACGCTTCTGAGGAAGCCCAAGTGTTAGAATACGAGATTCACTAAACCTTATACAAGGTAATGATTTTAGTGCGGCATGGATTGATCACCATGATGACTTACTCTTATCATTCTCTTGCTATTCGGAATGGTAAATCTGAGTGACTTACCCATAGTAAAGAGACGACGTTCTTTTGAAGCTTTTTCTTTAAGCCTTAGAATGGTATGAAGAAAACCTCTTGTACATGTCACTTGTTGCCACACGTAGGAATTTTATGGTGAGGAATGAAGCCAAGACCCATTTCACTGCAGGATAACCACAAATGGTAGACCCCCATGAGAGCATCATTAAGTTATTTAGAATGATCACGAGACTTGTCAGCTAAGAAGACCCAGTATTAGAGGAAATACATTTTTGATATGAGAACACAAGATTTTGAATTAAACAGAAGAGCTTCACCGAAGGGGCTATCATGAAGTATGTGAAGAGACAGATGCACCCAGAGGACTGCCATAATTTTGAAGGACCACCAACTCTCCTTTTAATTGTGGTAGACCCCACACTCCTTTGGTCAATGGATTTGCTAGAAGACCCCAAACCCTAACCTATTCTTTCTAGCCCTTTCGAATCTCGAGGACGAGATTCATTTTAAGTGTGGTAGGTTTTTAACATCCCAAATTTTGGAATGTTATAATAAATATTAGAATGAGTGTTTGTTTGCTTGAGTGATTGAATTGAGTGAAATTTGAAACTTTTAAAAAACTTTTGAATGAGAGGGAATGACATTACTTTCCCATGTGCTTTTGAATTCAAATTCTTACATTTCAAATCAGTGAGAGAAGATGACATGACTTCTTCAATATAAAAAGATTTGAAAAGTGAATTTGAAAACTATTTGAAAATTTCCTGATATGGAGTTCCTTCCATATTTGAATTTCCAATTTGAAGTTTGAAAGAATTCAAACCCCTTGACAAAACATGAGAGGAGTAATATGACACTCCACACCAGGGGTTATTTTGTGAAGTATTTGAACCATAAAACCTAGGGGGTTATTTGAAAAAAAAATTGCAAAAAGAATTAAAATCAATTTAGGCTTTTTTCTGAAAATATTTTTCTTAAAGTATTCATTTTGACAGAGGAAAAATGTTCATTAAATAGCAATTATTTCCCTGATAAATTTGGTATATATATCTTTAATTGTTGGAAACATGTTGATGGCCATAAATGAGATTTCAATGCTCTAGAAATTAATAAAAGGAAAAATATTATAATTAGGAAAGTCCATCGGCCCACCTGCCCATAACCCCTCCCGAAATCCCTCCGCACCGGCCACCGATGCTGCGCCCTCTCCCTCTCTCTCTCTCTGATGCCCCATCCCCACTGACCGCTCGCGCCATCACCGTGGTCACCTCCCTCCTCTCGCTCCCCTTACATCGTCGGCGACCACCGCGCCGGTTCTCCCTCGTCCTGCCATTCCCCGACGCCGTGAGGCCGCCTATAAAACCCTGCCCCTCCCCTCGGCCCATTCCACCCGTTTCCCCCTCGTCCGACCCTCTCCCCTTGCTAGAATCCCTCGCCGAAGATAACCACAGCCGCCGCGCCATTGTCGCACCACCGCTCGACCCAGACGTCCACGACGCCGTCTGAGCCCACCATATACTTCGCCGCCAACGTTCGCACCTCCCAGTGCCCTCGCCCTTGCCAGGAACCCCCTGCCACGCAGTAACCACCACCCTCGCCAAAGCTCAAATCTCAACCAGAGCCCCCCCCCAAGCTCGTATAGCTCACCACCGTCGCCCCCTCGTCTCTCCGTCGCGACCAACCATCCCCGGAGGATCCTCGTCGTCGATTGGATACCTCGCCATGCTTGAGGACCCCTGGAGCGTCGCCCACATCGACCTCGTCTCCCCTGCCTCGCCGGAATCTTCCATCGCCGGCGACCTCCCTCTATGAGCACCCCACCCCCTCCTTAGACCGTTAGATTTAGATCCAACGCGCCAGATTAGAAGTTATATAACACCGAACCATTTTCTGTTAAGGGTAGGTCATCCACTCGTTTCAACCTCTCACGCATATGTCTCGGCCAATCCAGACGCGCCACGTGTAGCCTGCCCGATCGATAGTTTCTTTTTCTTTTTAGTTCTGTTTTTCAATTCCAGTTTTAGTTCTGTTTTCGTTTTATTCATATCTTTTATGTTTTTAATTATTTTAATTTGATTCTTTTTGCATGATGCCACAAATTTCTTCTAGTTTATGCAGATATCCACTTTAACCAAATTTGAATAACTTAAAATTAATTTCAAACAGATTTGATTCAAATCTTCTTTTCTGAATATTTTGAGTTTAAAATTTTATTTTGATTTGATTATTTTTGCTACTTGTCACTAGTGACCTTAGTTATCAGTAGGTAAAACTTTAGAATTTTTAGAAAATTTTAAATTAGCATTTGTTAACAAAACAGATTCTGTTTTAGTTCTTTTTAGGTTTATTTATATTCCTTTTGTTTTAAATTGTTTTAAATTACTTTCTTTTATATTACTGATAGATTTTATAAAGTTTTCTGTTAGATAACAGTAGCCCTTCAAACAAATATTATTTTATTAGTTGATTGCATGAAAATCAATTCTAGTTCAATTATAACTTGCAATTTGATTTTCATTGCTAGTTTGATCTACTATTTGAAAATAGTTTCCACAAAGTGTATAAGATTGATTTTCTGTTAATCTAAGTTTAGACCAGAAACAATTTGTATTATAGTTGAGATTGTTTGTGGTTTAAACCAAGGATGACCTTGTTTTAAAAAAAGAATCTTTGTAAAATCTTTTCAATTAGTTATTTTTGCAAAACAAAGATTTATGAGAAAATACTATCTGTTAATTATTTGCTTTAAAAAAATTCTTTTATTAACTTGGTGTTTTCTTGCTGATATGTTCTAGTAGTTAAAAACTTATGTTGCTAGAGTATTGTTTTCTTAGTTCTTAGTTTTTCTTCAAAAGTAATTCCTTTTACTAAGTAAAATATTTACTAAACTACTTTTGATTATGTTTTACTTTATTTTGCGTTTCTACTTTTGAAAATATTTTTATTTGTAGAGAAAACCAACCCTTGGTTGTGTTGATGAAATTTTGTTGATTTGAGTTTTGTCTTAAGTATTTCCTTCATCACAACCTTGTTGCTTTTAGTTTTGTGTTATCTATTGATTGTTAGTATTGATTGCTAGAAGTGTTTGCTTAGGAATGCAATGTTTGATTATATAGATTTTATCGGAGAGTGACGAATAGTCTATCAAGTTACTTCTGAGAGCGATATTATTCTTCATCAACAGTACAGGCAAGTTCACTTTGACCATCTATTTCATACATATGTTTTATTGCATGTAGTGATATCCTTCAACAAATCCCTCTAGTAGTGCTATTGAAAATTCTTGTGGTTGAGTAGAATGCATGAGGTAGGAACCCACCACTTGTTACTAAAGCCCCAGGGATGTTAGTTATTCTTA
Organism: Hordeum marinum; assembly: GCA_022496015.1. Taxonomy (NCBI): domain Eukaryota; kingdom Viridiplantae; phylum Streptophyta; class Magnoliopsida; order Poales; family Poaceae; genus Hordeum; species Hordeum marinum. The sequence continues at coordinate 115,357,489 of CM039676.1, forward strand.
TGCTGTGCTAAAGTAGACGGGGTTGGTATGAGTGTTCGTGACTGGTGTGACAAGGAGGACTCTACGTCAAGACGACAACTTCATGAAGGCATCTTCAAGTCCTGCATCTTGAAGACCTCAAGACATTCGAGACTCAAGAAACAAGTTTTCTGTAACATCCCAAATTTTGGAATGTTATAATAATTATTAGAATGATTGTTTGTTTGTTTGAGTGATTGAAATTTAGTGAAAATTTGAAACTTTTTGAAACTTTTGAAAGTTTAATGAGAGGGAATGAAATGACTTCCCAAAACTTTCACTCTACATTTTGATCACCAGGAATTCAAATTCATTTCATCACAAAACCCCAGAGTGAAGATGACATGACTTCTTCCATTTTGAGAAATGAAAAGGGAATTGAAAAATGAGTTGAATTCCATTTGAAAGTATTTCAAATTCAGAAACTTTATGCAACACAATGATTTTCATGAGAGAGGATAATATGACTTCTTCAAATTCTATGAAATAGGAGTTGGAAGTTTGAAAAACTATTTGAAAGTTTCCCATATGGAGTTTCACTTTTATATTTGGAATTCCCTATTTGAATTAGTAAGCATTCAAACCCCTTGAAAAGATTTTGAGACGAGTAATATGATACTCCAAAACCAGGGGGTATTATGTGAAGTTTTTGAAATCATAAAATCCAAGGGGTTAGATGAAAAATTATTTCCAAAAGTAAATAAAGCCAATTAGGCATTTTCTGAAAATAAATATTTTAAGGTATTTAATCTGGCCAGGGAAAAATTGCCATTAAATGGCATTAAATCTCCTGCCAATTTTGGTATAAAACTTTTTATTTATTGAAAAGTATTTATGGACCTTTATTACTTTTTGATTCTCTGGTAAAATAAAAAGGAAAGGTTTTTAAAGCGTTTTAAATAGCTAGCCGGCCCAGCCCCCTAATCCCTCCAGAAACCTCTCCGGACCGGCTGCCCGACGCCACACTCCCTCTCCCCCTCTCGCTGACCGGTGGACCCCACCGACCGCTAGCGCTGTCATCGCACGGTCATCTCCCTCCTCCTCGCGCCCGACGACATCGCCAGAGAACCCTCGCCGGATTTCTCTCCTCCTTTCTTCCCCGACCACCCGAGAACCTCTATAAGTAGCCCCTGCATCCCCTCGTCCCGTTTCCCCACTTCCCCCAACTCCTGACGCCTCCCCTTGCCGGAATCCGTCGCCGGAGCTACCGGTAGCCGCCGCACCTTTGCCCTCGTGCCCGTCGCCACACCCATCCCCGAGCCCTCCTGAGGCCTCCGATGACCTCGCCACACTCGAGCGCACCTCCCCATCCCCTCGCCTTCACTAGAGACCCACCAGAGCCGCCACACCACCACCCTCGCCGGAAATCCCCTCGGCTACCACCATCCCGAAGCTCCCCGAACTCCTGCCCGTCGACTCCGTCACCCCCTCGCCCCTCTGACGCCACCATCGTCTTCGTCGTGCTCTCCCATGCCGATTGGTGCCATCGTCGACGCTGGAGACCCCCTGGAGCCGTTGCCCGCATCCAACCGCTGCCGTCGCCGTCGCCGAAGACATCCACCGCCGGCAACCCTCCTCGGTGAGCCTCTCTCTCTCTCTCTCTCCCCTCCTTTAGATCTCGATCCATCGGCTAGGATTAGATGACTTATTTCGCCAAACCGTTTTCTTTTAAGGGCCGATCGTCCGCTCGTTAGCGCCCCGCGCACACACCCTTCAACCAATCGCAGGGCGCCACGTCACCCCCCTGTCCGTTAGTTATAAGATTTTTATTTTCTGTTCTGTTTTAAAAAACAGATTTAGTTCCGTTTTTGGTTTTAGCATATCTTTTATGTTTTTAGTTGTTTTTAATTGATTCTTTTTGCATTGTGTCACAAATTTTATCTAGTTTCTGTAGATGCCAAGTTTGACCATATTTGACTATTTAAATTTGAATTTAAACAAATTTGATTTAAATTTTGTTTTCTGAATATCTTGGGTTCTAAAATGTATTTTGAGTTGATTCTTTTTGACACTTGTCACTAGTGACCTTAGTTATCAGTAGGTAGAGATTGGGAATTTTTAGAATATTTGAAAATAGCATTTTCAACCAAAACAGATTCTGTTTAGTTCTTTTAGGTTTATTTCTAATTCCTTTTGTTTTAAATTGTTTTAATATTATTTTTCTTTATATTAGTTGATAAATTTTATAAAGTTTTTTTGTTAGAGAAAAGTAGCCCTTCAAAACAAATATTTAATTTATTTGCATGGAATCAATTCTAGTACAAATATAACTTGCAATTGAATTTCCATTTTGCTATTTTGATTTGCTATTTGAAAATACTTTTAATAAAATTTTGTTTTATAAAAAAATACTTTCTGTTACTTAGTTATTAAATATTTTGTTTTCTGTTAAGTTATCAGTAGTACTTCAACTAACTTATTTTATGTTATTTATTATTTTGATAGCATGAAATCAATTGTAGTTTCATAATAACTTGCAAATTGATTTCATTGCTAGTTGGAACTCTTATTTGAAAAATAATTTACAAAATGTTTTATAAGTTTTATTTTCTATTAACTCAATTGTTTTATACTTTGTTTTTCCCTTATTTTAATATTGTATTGTTTTACTTGTTGTTAAGCTTAGTGGGCAAACGCTTATGTTGTTTAGGATGTTGTTTTCATAGTTTTACTTGTTCTTCAAAAGTAATTCTTTTTGATATTAAAATATTTACTAAAGTAATTTTTGTTGTATTTTATTTTGTTATTGTTTTGTTACTATTGAAAATAATTGTTTGTAGGGGAAAACTACCTTAGTTGCTTTTATGAAAACTTTGTTGACTTTAACTTTTGCCTTAAGTATTTCCTTCATCACCACCTTAGTTGTGTTGATGTAGTTTTGTCATTTGAGTTTTGTCTTAAGTATTTCCTTTCATCACCACCATGTTGCTTTTGGTTTGGTGTTGCCTTGTGATTGTTAGAATTGATTGCTAGTATGATTGCTTATATGAATGCAATGTTTGTCATATAGATTTTCATCGGAGAGTGACGTATAGTCTATCAAGTTACTTCTGAGAGCAATATTATTTCTTCATCAATAGTATAGGCAAGTTCACTTTGACCATCTTTTCATACCTATGTTTTATTGCATGTAGTGACATCATTCAAACAAATCCCTCCCATAGTGTTATTGAAATTGTTGTAGTTGAGTACAATGCATGAGGTAGGAACCCACCACTTGTTACTAAAGCCCCGGGAACGCTAGTTAGTGCAATGCTATGCTAAAGTAGACGGGGTCTGGTATGAGTGTTCGTGAGTGGTGTGAAGAAGGACTCCACGTCAAAATGACGACTTCATGAAGGCTTCTTCAAGACCTGCATATTCAAGACCTCAAGACTTCGAGACTCGAGAAACAAGTTTTTCAATACACACTACTGGGTGAGGGATGGTTGGAACGGTACCCTGGAGAAACCAGTGAATTTTCCTAGGTGTTGCTAGAGATGGCCAGTATTCACGCGGAAAGCCTCACCCAGACTCAAAGGGAAGGATGAATACTTCATGCCCGGAAGCTTACCTTTGTAGCCACAAGTCATTATGGGTTTTGGCTTGGTCGATCTTTGTTGTGACTCTGGCTGGGCAGTGCTACGAGATGTAGTCGACGTTAGGAATGGATGGGCACTGACAGTAGTCAGGGAAACACTCTAAAAGACCATGTTTCTTTCATCCTGTTCTCAAACACCAGGCAGTGCGAGGACTTACCAGGAGGGAAAGAATCTTGTGGGTAAAGTACACAACACTCTGCAGAGTTAAACCTAATCGATTAGCCGTGTCCCCGGTTACGGACAAATTGAGCTTCTAGACTTGGATCTATCTCTGAACTCTCAGCACTAGACTGATAACTAATTGTGGGCAACTTATGATACTTATGGGCATTGAGACATTGGTTGGCGCAACCATGTCATGATAGGTAACTTCATAGTGAAATTCCTCATTATTCCTTTGTTGTAGGGAAAATAAAATCAGTTTTTACGCAAAAACTTAGACACAGAGCCACAAAGCCTTTGCATATAGAATAGTCTCTATTCTTCTATTCTTCTATGGTGATCTTGCCAGTACATTCAATGTACTGACCTACACAGCTGCAACGTATCATGTTGCAGATACTCTTCTACGACGAGTAAGAGTACGATTCAGGGTTACGGTCCACACTCAACCTGCCGTTGGTGTTATTGGGACTCCACTCCTGTTGACTGTATCCGCTGCTATTTTAAGGTATATATCAGTTTTACGTTAATTACATGTGATTGCACTTTGATATATACATTGATGTACTGTGTGTGCCAGCATACTGATCCAGGGATGGCACAGAAAAGACAGAGGCTTGACTCGTTTTGAGTTGGGTCGCTACAGAAATGGTATCAGAGCACATGTTGACTGTAGGATGTGACCCTAGAAACTGGAAAACCCTTAGGAAATGATTTCTCAAAAAAAACTTTGTTTTCAAAGGATCTTTTACTTCTCCTCTCTTTTGAGTTTTATCAACTAGTTAGATAATCCCCTTGTCCCTTGACCATTATGGAAAGAGCTACAAAAAGGATTGAAGGTTATACAGATCTGAAGAAATTGAAGACCATGAAGAATTTCCAAGATATTATGCCCTAGAAGACCAAACCCCTGTTGTATACTTACGTTAGATACAATGATTTTGTGAGCTGTCATTTGTGTGTAAATTTTTGACAGCCACAACAAAAATCTATTTTCAAAACCATTGTTTGTATTGTGTGTATCCCCTCCTTTCCCTCTCTTACCCATCTCATCCCCAAAACCTTGAACCCAATAGATGATGAGTGAAGCTGGACTCGTGTATTCTGTATCGATGACTCGATTAGAGACAGAAGAATGGATTCAGAACATGGAGGATCACCTAAGGAGTAACCTTGTTACAAGGAACAAGATGGTCCAATATGCTCTTCGGTACTTTGCAGAAGGTGCTGCAAATTAGTGGAAGATGCATGAAGATATCCACGATACGCAAGCATCAATCACTTGGGAAGAATTCAAGATGACTCTGCAAGAATCTCATGTTGTTACCAACACCCAGAAGCCCCGTGGCAAAGATGTGAAGAAGATTTGTGCCTACAGGATATGTGGAGAGATAGGACACACCCAGGAAGAACACAAGGAAGGACGCCCTCATTGTGAAGAAAATCACCGAGCTGAGGAATGCCCAACTGGTCAGGTGACATGTTTCTTGTGTGAAGGAACTACACATTACCCGGCTCAATGCCAAATGTACCCCAAGGTACAAGAAGTCATCAAGCAGCAGAAGGAAGCCATGAAGGAAGCCTTCAGAGAAAATTTAGGAGGACTTGTGATGTAGGAAGATGTTGAAGACCCTGATGGAGAAGGCCTAACCAGATTTTACTCCAATGCCTGCTATTCATGTGGAGAAGAAGGACATTTCTCACAGGACTGTACGAAGAAAAGAAAAGAGTATCTGGGAAACTTTCTGATAGAAGAAGTGGAGTTTGATCCAAAGGAAATTGAAAGTTTGATCGGAACAAAGGAACCCAATTAGAGAAACCGAAGACGTTCTCAGAACAACCCAATTTCTGCAAAGAAGGATCTAAGTCAGATCATGTGTTTCTGGTGCAAGAATTTAGGCCACTATGCCGATAAATGCCCAGAGAAGAAGGCTAAACATGAGTAGTCTGAGTTTTGGATTTTCGAAGTAATAAATGTAATAGGTAGCACTCTTATCATTTTGAAGTTATGTAATGGAAGTCTCAGAGTTTGTAATAAATTGATGAGATCAATGGAATTTATGGTGTTATGATTCTCCTGTGTTGAATTATATGAGTTGCCACTCTAAGAATAAAGATCTCTGACCAACTTTCGAGGATATGAGAAAATATGGTCTATGCAGACATGAGTGCATTTCATTTTAAGTGTGGTAGTAACCACAGGTACCTTTCTGGATAAGTGAATACATGTGAAGAGAATATGGAACCACCTCAAACTATCTGGATGATAACCTTTGAGACAAAGTGCCTTCGAAGCTGGAGAAATGATTGTGATGAAACCATCCACAAGGTTAAATAGACCAATGGAAAGGAAAATGGATTCCGCGGAGTGGAATCTAGACAAGAACAAGTCTGTGATTTGTTACCTCAAGGGTATGATGTAGTGAACTGAAGGTAATGTTGTAAATATGAAACGATAGTAACCCCAAGAGTGAGTTAAGTCTATTCAAGTATTCAAGTGAACCCACAAGTCACTGACCTCAGGATTGATAAGGATCAAGCCCCACCTTGGTGAAGGAAGAAACTTGGAAGAAGCTACGCCTCATGAGCAAACGTTTTTTTCTTAGGAGTATACGATAACCTGAGAATTGTGAAGAAACGATAGGTGTTTTTGTTCGGCTTGCAGAATAGATGGATTTATCCGAACTTTGTTCGTTGACAAGAGAAAATTTCTGCAATGCTTGTTAGGAAGCCCAAGTGTTAGAATACGAGATTCACTAAACCTTATACAAGGTAATGATTTCAGTGTGACATGGCTTGGCCACCATGACGACTTACTCTTATCATTCTCTTGCTATTCGGATTGGTAAATCTGAGTGACTTACCCATAGTAAAGAGATGACGTTCTTTGAAGCTTTTGTTTAAGCCTTAGAATGGTATGATGAAAAACCCTTGTACATGGCAGTTGTTACCATACGTAGGAATTTTACGGTGACGAATGAAGCCAAGACCCATTTAACTGCAGGGTAACCACTAATGGGTAGACCACCATGAGATTCTCGATAAGTTACTTAGAATGAATGCGAGACCTGTCAGTTAAGAAGACCCAGTGTCGGAAGAAATGCATTTGTTGTGAGAACACAAGATTTTGATATCACGGAAGAGCATCACCGAAGGAGCTATCATGCAGAATAGGAACAGACAGATGCACCCAGAGGACTGTCAAGATTTTGGTGGACCAGTAACTCTCATTTTAAGTGTGGTAGACCCACACTTCCAGGTCAATGGAGTCTTGTTGGAAGACCCCGCACCTTCTTGGTCGGTGGATTTGTCAGAAGACCCCCAAACCCTAACCTTTTCTTTCTAGCCCTTTCGAATCTCGAGGACGAGATTCATTTTAAGTGTGGTAGGTTTGTAACATCCCAAATTTTGGAATGTTATAATAATTATTAGAATGATTGTTTGTTTGTTTGAGTGATTGAAATTTAGTGAAAATTTGAAACTTTTTGAAACTTTTGAAAGTTTAATGAGAGGGAATGAAATGACTTTCCCAAAACTTTCACTCTACATTTTCATCACCAAGAATTCAAATTCATTTCATCACAAAACCCCAGAGTGAAGATGACATGACTTCTTCCATTTTGAGAAATGAAAAGGGAATTGAAAAATGATTTGAATTCCATTTGAAAGTATTTCAAATTCAGAAACATTATGCAACTCAATGATTTTCATGAGAGAGGATAATATGACTTCTTCAAATTGTATGAAATAGGAGTTGGAAGTTTGAAAAACTATTTGAAAGTTTCCCATATGGAGTTTCACTTTTATATTTGGAATTCCCTATTTGAATTTGTAAGCATTCAAACCCCTTGAAAAGATTTTGAGAGGAGTAATATGACACTCCAAAACGAGGTGGTATTATGTGAAGTTTTTGAAATCATAAAACCCAAGGGGTTATATGAAAAATTATTTGCAAAAGTAAATAAAGCCAATTGGTCATTTTCTGAAAATAAATATTTTTAAGGTATTTAATTTGGCCAGGGAAAAATGTCCGATAAATGGCATTAAATCTCCTAATAATTTTGGTATAAAACTTTTTAATTATTTAAAAGTATTTATGGACCTTTATTACTTTTTGATTCTCTGGTAAAATAAAAAGGAAAGGTTTTTAATGCGTTTTAAATAGCTAGCCGGCCCAGCCCCCTAATCCCTCCCGAAACCTCTCCGGACCGACCGCCCGACGCCACGCTCCCTCACCCCCTCTCGCTGACCGGTGGACCCCACCGACCGCTAGCGCCGTCATCGCACGGTCATCTCCCTCCTCCTCGCGCCCGACGACATCGCCGGAGAACCCTCGCCGGATTTCTCTCCTCCTTTCTTCCCCGACCACCCGAGAACCTCTATAAGTAGCCCCTGCATCCCCTCGTCCCGTTTCCCCACTTTCTCCCAACTCCCGACGCCTCCCCTCACCGGAATCCGTCGCTGGAGCTACCAGTAGCTGCCGCACCTTTGCCCTCGTGCCCGTCGCCACACCCATCCCCGAGCCCTCCTGAGGCCTCCGACGACCTCGCCGCACTCGAGTGCACCTCCCCATCCCCTCGCCTTCACTAGAGACCCACCAGAGCCGCCACACCACCACCCTCGCCGGAAATCCCCTCGGCTACCACCATCCCGAAGCTCCCCGAACTCCTGCCCGTCGACTCCGTCACCCCCTCGCCCCTCTGACGCCACCATCATCTTCGCCGTGCTCTCCCGCGCCGATGGGTGCCATCACCGACGCCGGAGACCCCCTGGAGCCGTCGCCCGCATCCAACCGCCGCCGTCGCCGTCGCTGGAGACACCCACCGCCGGCAACCCTCCTCAGTGAGCCTCTCTCTCTCTCCCCTCCGTTAGATCTCAATCCATCGGCTAGGATTAGATGACTTATTTCGCCGAACCGTTTTCTTTTAAGGTCCGGTTGTCCGCTACTTAGCGCCCCGCGCACACACCCTTCAACCAATCGCAGGGCACCACGTCACCCCCCCTGTCCGTTAGTTATAAGATTTTTATTTTCTGTTCTGTTTTAAAAAACAGATTTAGTTCCATTTTTGTTTTTAGCATACCTTTTATGTTTTTAGTTGTTTTTAATTGATTCATTTTGCATTGTGTCACAAATTTTATCTAGTTTCTGTATATGCCAAGTTTGACCATATTTGAATATTTAAATTTGAATTTAAACAGATTTGATTTAAATTTTGTTTTCTCAATATCTTGAGTTCTAAAATGTATTTTGAGTTGATTCTTTTTGCTACTTGTCACTAGTGACCTTAGTCATCAGTAGGTAGAGTTTGGGAATTTTTAGAATATTTTAAAATAGTATTGTCAACCAAAACAGATTCTGTTTAGTTCTTTTAGGTTTATTTCTAATTCCTTTTGTTTTAAATTGTTTTAAAATTATTTTTCTTTATATTAGTTGATAAATTTTATAAAAAAATTCTGTTAGAGAACAGTAGCCCTTCAAAACAAATATTTACTTTATTTGCAAGGAATCAATTCTAGTTCAATTATAACTTGCAATTGAATTTCCATTTTGCTATTTTGATGTGCTATTTGAAAATACTTTTAATAAAATTTTCTTTTATAAAAAAATACTTTCTGTTAACTTAGTTATTCAATATTTTGTTTTCTGTTAAGTTATCAGTAGTACTTCAACTAAACTTATTTTATGTTATTTATTATTTCGATAGCATGAAATCAATTCTAGTTTAATAATAACTTGCAAATTGATTTCATTGCTAGTTGGAACTCTTATTTGAAAAATAATTTATAAAATGTTTTATAAGTTTGATTTTCTGTTAACTTAATTGTTTTATACTTTGTTTTCCCTTATTTTAATATTGTATTGTTTTACTTGTTGTTAAGCTTAGTGGGCAAACGCTTATGTTGTTTAGGATGTTGTTTTCATAGTTTTACTTGTTCTTCAAAAGTAATTCTTTTTGCTAGTAAAATATTTACTAAAATAATTTTTGTTGTATTTTATTTTGTTATTGTTTTGTTACTATTGAAAATACTTGTTTGTAGGGGAAAACTACCTTAGTTGCTTTTATGAAAACTTTGTTGACTTTAACTTTTGCCTTAAGTATTTCCTTCATCACCACCTTAGTTGTGTTGATGTAGTTTTGTCATTTGAGTTTTGTCTTAAGTATTTCCTTTCATCACCACCATGTTGCTTTTGGTTTGGTGTTGCCTTGTGATTGTTAGAATTGATTGCTAGTATGATTGCTTATATGAATGCAATGTTTGTTATATAGATTTTCATCGGAGAGTGACATATAGTCTATCAAGTTACTTCTGAGAGCAATATTATTTCTTCATCAACAGTACAGGCAAGTTCACTTTGACCATCTTTTCATACCTATGTTTTATTGCATGTAGTGACATCATTCAAACAAATCCCTCCCGTAGTGTTATCGAAATTGTTGTAGTTGAGTAGAATGCATGAGGTAGGAACCCACCACTTGTTACTAAAGCCCCGGGAACGCTAGTTAGTGCAATGCTATGCTAAAGTAGACGGGGTCTGGTATGAGTGTTCGTGAGTGGTGTGAAGAAGGACTCCACGTCAAAACAACGACTTCATGAAGGCTTCCTCAAGACCTGCATATTCAAGACCTCAAGACTTCGAGACTCGAGAAACAAGTTTTTCAATACACACTACTGGGTGAGGGATCGTTGGAATGGTACCCTGGAGAAGCCAGTGGATTTGCCTAGGTGTTGCTGGAGATGGCCAGTATTCACGCGGAAAGCCTCACCCAGACTCAAATGGTAGGATGAATACTTCATGCCCGGAAGCTTACCTGTGTAGCCACAAGTCATTATGGGCTCTGGCTTGGTCGATCTTTGTTGTGACTCTGGCTGGGTAGTGCTATGAGATGTAGTCGACGTTAGGAATGGATGGGCACTGACAGTAGTCAGGGAAACACTCTGAAAGACCATGTTTCTTTCATCCTGTTCTCAAACACCAGGCAGTGCGAGGACTTACCAGGAGGGAAAGAATCTTGTGGGTAAAGTACACAACACTCTGCAGAGTTAAACCTAATCGATTAGCCGTGTCCCCGGTTATGGACAAATTGAGCTTCTAGACTTGGATCTATCTCTGAACTCTCAACACTGGACTGATAACTAATTGTGGGAAACTTATGATACTTATGGGCATTGAGACATTGGTTGGCGGAACCATGTCATGATAGGTAACTTCATAGTGAAATTCCTGATTATTCCTTTGTTGTAGGGAAAATAAAATCAGCTTTTACCCAAAAACTTAGACACAGAGCCACAAAGCCTTTGCATATAGAATAGTCTCTATTCTTCTGTTCTTCTATGGTGATCTTGCCAGTACATTCAATGTACTGACCTACACGGCTGCAACGTATCATGTTGCAGATACTCTTCTACGATGAGTAAGAGAAAGATTCAGGGTTACGGTCCGCACTCAACCTGCCGTTGGTGTTATTGGGACTCCACTCCCGTTGACTGTATCCGCTGCTGTTTTAAGGTATATATTAGTTTTACATTAATTACATGTGATTGCACTTTGATATATACATTGATGTACTGTGTGTGCCAGCATACTAATCCAGGGATGGCACAGAAAACACAAAGGCTTGACTCATTTTGAATCAGGTCGCTACATTTTCAATACACACTACTGGGTGAAGGATGGTTGATTGGGCATCCCTGGAGTAACCAGTGGATGGCCGGGATGCATGGAGAAGCGCCATGACATCTTGCGGAAACCTTCACCCAGACTCAAAGAGACGGATGAATACTTCATGCTTGGAAGCTTACCTGTGTAGCCACAAGTCATTATGGGCTCTGGCTTGGTTGATCTTTGTTGTGACTCTGGCTGGGCAGTGCTACGAGATGTAGTCAATGTTAGGATTGGATGGGCACTGACAGTAGTCAGGGAAACACTCTGAAAGACCATGTTTCGTTCGTCCTGTTCTCAAACACCCGGCAGTGCGAGGACTTACCAGGAGGGAACGAATCTTGTGGGTAAAGTACACAACACTCTGCAGAGTTAAACCTAGTCGATTAGCCGTGTCCCCGGTTACGGACAATTTGAGCCTCTGGACTTGGATCTATCTCTGAACTCTTAACATTGGACTGATAATTAATTGTGGGCAACTTATGATACTTGTGGGCATTAAGACGTCGGTTGGCGGAACCATGTCATGTTAGGTAACTCTATAGTGAAAATTCCATGATATTCCTTTGTTGTAGGAAAATAAAATAAAATTAGCTTTTATGCAAAAACTCAGACACAGAGACACAAAGCCTTTGCATATAGAATAGTATTTATGTTCTATTTCTGCTATGGTGATCTTGCCGGTACATTAAATGTACTAACCTACACGGCTGCAACATCTTATGTTGTAGATAAACTCTACGACGGGTAAGAGTACAATTTAGGGTTACGGTCTGCACTCAACCTGCCGTTGGTGTTATTGGAACTCCACTCCCGTTGACTGTTTTGGCTGAGTTTTTAAGGTATATATTAGTTTTACGTTAATTACATGTGATTGCACTTTGATATATACATTGATGTACTGTGTGTGCCAGCATACTGATCCAGGGATGGCACAAAACACACAGAGGCTTGACTCGTTGAGTCAGGTCTCTACAACACGAGAGCTCCCATGAACTAAGACTACAAAATACCTTGATTAAGGAATGTCAAACTGATGATGCTATGCCTGACCACAAGTGTCAATACATCAACATGAACCACATATATATGAAACAGAAGACCATGTTACAGTCATCTATTAGAATGCAAAATCACTAGAGTCTCGTTCAACTCCAGGGTCCAGAATGCGTCAAACAAAATTAAAAGAACATATTGATCAAGTGGATCTCAAGAAAAAAGATTCAGACAATGGTTCCTCAAAGGTGCTTAGCTAGCACTGCTATTTCTTCTGCAATGGTCTACATTTTCACACATGCGACATCACCTTTAGAGTGATCCTGATACATAACAAGTGTGAGAAAAATGCAGACAAAGTTAGGTATTTTGGCGGACGACGAGCAGCGAGCTAGAGGTTGTTACTAGAGCTACAGTCTGATGGTAATAATTACCAATGTACAGTTCCTATACATTAGTTCTTGAGAGTAAAAATTAGCAAGACATATTTTATGTAAAGTGAATCAAGCATCTTTCACAACTATTCTGAACACTTGTTTGTTTTCAAGCATCTACTGGATAACTTCACAAATGCACACCAAAATCAGACTAGGATCAAACCACAAGCATGGATGGATCCGAACTATAGAGGTGGATGATTCACTCATTATCACACACTCACTAGTGATTAGGACAGGCAAAGTATTATATATCATGTTAGGTAAGCATTTGCAACAATGGAAGGGAGCGGAACCAACCTTTAGAAAAGGTAGTCGATTTGGTTGCCTCAACTCGTTCCTTTCCACATGAGCTCAGTCTCCCATCGTGTTATGAATCATCAATCCATCTAGATTGTGCCCCTGATACAAGTTAAGAATCCATACGATTCTCTGTCAACTACCATAGATAGATAAGTGGGCACCAGGAGAAGGATGATAAAGAAGAATGGAATGAGTGAAAGCACATTTGCTCCCTGGGTGGTTTCGGTAATTAATAACAACATATAAGTCATTGAACTAATATTTCCACCAAGTATATTTCAGGAAATGTTCATTGATAGGATTGGCAAAAGGAGATTGTGGACATACCCCAAGATCTAAGGAAATAGGTTGGCCAAGATTCAAGCAAAAGGACTCTACATTTTATATTTGTGAGAAATCACTTTGAGTCCATAGGAAAGTCAATACTATTAAAAGGGGGTAAGGTTTTGTTGCTGAACAATATGCTCAAACGTGCACAAGTGATAGTCGCCAAAAACATCCACAAAATCTCCCACCAAAGTCTGTTCTATACCTAACACTCGAAATTGGTGCAACTAACTTTCCAATACCGATGCCACCGATTCCAGAACCTAGACAGACTCAGCCAAATCCTAGCCACTTCGGTGCAACCGATTGCATACCGGTGCCACCGAGTTTAGGTTGCCAACTTTCTGTTATGCAAATTCACATTTTCGGTCCCACTGAGAATGTTCGATCGGCGTCACCGAGATTGGAAATCTAACCGTTAGTCACCTTATCGGTGCAACTGAGTTTCCTATATCGGTCTCACCGAGATTCAAAAGTTGCCACCTTTTGGTCACTTTGGTACCACCAAGATTAACACATCGGTGTCACCGAGTTGTTCATTTTGTGTGTAACGGTTGGATTTTTGGGGATGCCTAGATATACCCCTTCACCACCACCTACTCAAGAGAGAAGTACTCAGAACTATTCCACACTTGCCCCATCTAGTTTTCTGAGACAGAACCACCTACCCTTGTGTTGAGGTCAAGATATTCCACTCCAATCATATGGATCTTGATCTCTAGCCTCCCCAAGTAGCTTTCCACCAATTCCATCTCTTCCACCATGCCAGATCTATGAGAGAGTGATTGGGTGCTGAGGAGTCTATCATCTTGAAGCACAAGAGCAAGGAGTTCATCGTCATTACCGAGCCTATTACCTTTTGGGGGGTGGTGCCTCCTAGATTGGTTAGGTGTCGCTTGGGAGCCTCCTACTTCGTGTTTTGGAGTGAACCAAGAAGTTTATAAGGGCAAGGAGATCGCCTACTTCATGAAGATCTACCCATAGTGAGGCTAGTCCTTTGTGGATGGAAGTTGTTATGGAATAGTCAAGGTTGCTACTTCGTAGACCCTTTTGGGTGGAGCCCTCCGTGGACTCTCGCAACCATTACACTCTGTGGATTGAAGACTCCATAAACGTGGATGTACGATAGCGCCACCTATCGAAACCACAGAAAAAATCATCGTGTCTACAACTGCGTTTGATCTTCCTACCCTACCCCTTCTATACATGCTTGTCGTTACTTTCCGCTGCTATATACTCTTAGACTTGCATGTGTAGGGTGTACTTGACTTGCCATGAAATGCTAAAATCTATCAACCCTAAAACTTGGTATAGGCAAAACTTTTATTTGGTCAAGTAGTCTAATCACCCCCCCCCCTCTAGACATACTTTCGGTCCTACAAGTGGTATTAGAGCTTTGGTATCCATTGCTTAGGTCTCACAACCTTGGAGAGTATGGCGTGTAGTGAGGGAAGTTATCACCGTAGAGGTCCGTACTTTGATTGCACTAATTTTGCTAGTTGGAAGCACAAAATGAAAAGCATATTCTTGGTCCTAACCCCACCATTTGGGCTGTTGTTCGTGTTGGCTTGCAAGGTGAGTTCTTTGCGGATGGACGGGAACCAGATCGTGAAGCGACCGCGGATGAGTTGAAGATGTTGCAACTCAATGCTCAAGCATGTGACATTCTATTCAACTGCTTATGCCCCATGGAATTCAACAAAATAAGCCGTCTTGAGAATGCAAAAGAGATTTGGGATACTTTGGTTGTTATGCACGAAGGAACCGAGTCCGTGATAGAATCCAAGTTAGATGTTCTTCAAGGTCAGCTTGACAAATTCAAGATGAAGGATGGTGAAGGAGTCGCATAGATGTACTCTAGGCTAGCTCTCATCACAAATGAGATTGCCGGCTTAGGAAGCGAAGAAATGACCGACAAATTCATCATCAAAAAGATACTTAGATCTTTGGATGAGAGATATGACACCGTGTGCACATTGATCCAAATGATGCCAAACTACAAAAATCTCAAGCCTACGGAAGTCATTGGAAGGATTGTTGCTCATGAGATGACACTCAAAGATAAGGAAGAACTTCATCACAAGTCTAGTGGTGCTTACAAAGCCACAAGTGATCCTCCCGCAACTTCAAGCAACAACCTTGTCACCAATGTATAGATAAGCCTCATGGTCAAGAAATTCAACAAGTTCTACAAGAATAGAGGCAAAGAAAGAAATTCCAACTCAAGATATGAAGAGAAGCGTTCGTCAAGTCATGACCGCAATTGCTACAATTGTGGGAAGCCCGGACACTACTCAAATGAGTGCACGGCTCCCTACAAAAGAAGAGAAGAGTCACCTCAAATACGAAGCTCAAGGAATGAATCACCACAAAGAGAGAGAAGGAGTAGAGATGATCGTTATGAACGAAGACACTCAAGGAGAAGTAGAGATTCAGAGAAGAAGGACAAGTACACCAAGAACTACACAAGAAGAAAACATCAAGCTCAATTTGGTGAATGGTTTTCCAGCTTCAACTCCGACAACAACTCTGAGAGAAGCTATCACTCCGACTCCGACTATAGTCAAGATGATGGTGTTGCCGGAATTGCTCTAGTGACTACCAAGTCCTACGATCTATTTGATTCACCAAACGAAGGGAGTGGAAGTTGCTTCATGGCTAAAGGCCCCAAGGTATCACACCCCGAGTATCTTGATTTTGATAGTGATGAAGATGATTTGCTTTGTGAAGATGATTTGCTTTGTGATGATAACTTGTTTTGTGATAAAACTAGTGATGTTGATCAAAATGAACTTGATAATTCTCATTCTAGTCAAGATGAGTCATTTGATGATGATAAGATGAAAATAGAACAACTAACTAAAGAACTAAACACTCTTAAGTTAGCTCATGAATCTACTCTTAAAGATCATAGAGAGCTTGTGAGAACTCATGAGAAGCTACGCTTCGAGAAGTTCAACTTGGAGCAAGAGCATGAGTTTCTCAAAGCTATCAATGACGATATACGAAAGAATACTTCATCGTATCTAGCCAAACGACTACTATTGTCTACTTTCATGGCTCAAGTTAAAACTAAACAATCTAGTAACAAAAGCAAGAAAGGTTCTTCTTCTATTAGCAACAATAAAAATGCTAAACCCAATGATGTTGCTTCTAGTAGTTCTATTGATTCCACTAATGATGATTCTCTTAGCCAAGTTACACTTGAGCAAGAAAACGCTTTATTGAAAGGAATTATAGAAAAAGGTCTCTACAAGAGTCTTGCCGGATGTAAGCAATTTGAGGAAATTGTACGCAAGCACGGAGGATACCGGAAGAATCGTGGTGTTGGCTACTTCAACGCTAATGGAGTTGAATGGGAAGAAGGTCAATATCCCAAGCCCAAGTTTGTTCTCCAAAAGGAGAAGCATGAAAATACTCTTCCCAAGGGGACAAACACTCAAGATGACCTTCCACCACAAGACCACAAGCTCAAGGGCAAGAACAAGCTTCAAGAGGACATTGACTCATATGAAGATGAACCCCTAGCTTTTGTGGAGTGGGTTCCCAAGGCTACTTCAAGCTCAACTACTACAAAGGCTACTTCAACACCAAGGATCCCCATCAACTTGATGTGGGTCCCCAAGAAGAAGAACTAGTAAGTTCTTCAGGGGTGACTCCACCAATGAAATTCACTCACATTCATTATTGGCAAGGACTTTTTGCACTCAACATCAACTCAATGCAATAGTTCAAGGGTCACACATTCCCTCAAAGGTAAGCAAGGCACAAAGTAATCAACTAATCAATGGACATCATAACATATGCTTTGCACTCCCTGTCCATAGATATCCTTGTATTTGTCTCTTGTGTGTTGGGACTAACCCATATAGGTGAGAGGAGTAAGGAAACAACAAGGATGCTCCCAACTCTTGGTGATCTTCATCAACATTGAGCATCCACCACTACCTCACCAACATGAAGTCTTCATCGACAAAACCCAAGGTTAGTTTATCCCTCTTATGGGGGGATGTCACATCAAGGGGGAGCTTTACTCTAAGACTTGAGTCAAAGCATCTCTCAGCATGTGACAACATTAAATGCTTTATGTAAGAGTGGTAACCCCACTTGTGCTTAAACGATGAGTATGACCTATGATCAAGTACTCTTACTTGGCTCCTAAGTCAAATACTCATATATAGATGACTTAGTCAGCACCCAAGTGCTTGTTAGATGCTAGTGTGTTTGTGCATGTTTGTCATGATTTATTTTGACATCTTATTGTGTGAGCATGTTGGTCTGCATTTATTTTCTCAATCGAGGACATCCAATTGTTGCTATTTGGTTATTGATTTTCTCTTTTGCCAATTGGATGGAGAAGAATGCCTAGGACCACTCTTTAGCTATCTATGCTTTCTCACCTCATATTCCATTCATGCTGCATCACAAAATTTGAACAAGTGTTTTTCGATCCCTCTGTGTGTGGAGCACTCGGAGTTCCGTATCGACAAGGACTGACCATTAAAACCTCCCATGTGCATCTCGGTGGAACCAACCCCACAATCTCGGTCTCACCGAATGCCTAGGGTTGATCTCGTTTTCTATCTCAATACTGTCAATTTCATATTGTCGATTACACCGAGTTTCCGTGTCAGCTGACAGTTGTGGAACTCGGTGACACCAAAAACATAAAATCGGTATCACCGATAGTAGAGGGTATATATGATGTGGACCCCGACGCTTTGAAATTCTATCTTCAAACGTCGCGCCTCAGAACCCTAAGCTGCCGCCTCGAGACCCTTGGTCATCGCCCTTGTCTTCCTACACTCCTCTTCCGCTGGGAATCCCCGCCGTCGACGAAATTTGCTCCATCGCTGCTACCATAGCGGATCCACACCAAGTTAGGGTACGGATTCGACCTCCCTTGCGCTCCCTTCTGATTCTTGCGCATTGGATCTGATGTTATCTATAAGACACTCATTGCCCGTCCTATCCAACACAAAATCCCATAGGCTAGCGAACCATTGATTTTCTAGGGTTTTGCCTTCCGCCCAACGCAACTCGGTAGAACCGAATCAAGAAAATCGGTACCATCGATTTTCGTTTCTGTGTTGCTGAGAACTGTCTCGGTGAAATCGAGCACTCCTTTTCGGTCTCACCGAAAAGGGTGCCAAGTTTTTGTTAAAAGGGACAGTCAGTCTCGGTGCCACCAAAAATTTGCTTCGGCCTTACCGATTTGTTTCTGACAGAATGCAAAACTTTAAAAATCTTTTGTTCAAAATTTCAAAAACCAACTGATAATTTTGTGATGACTGATCTAGTTCGGCTCATCTATATTTAATTCATAGGGTCAGTATGTCATATGCAGAGGAGAGTCAGAACTTGCCAGAGCAGGGTGCTGACATGAGTTCAGGCACAAGCCCAGAGTCTAGTTCATTTTTAGATCCAGGCACCCCTAGCTCCCATGGGTTGCCCAAAGATGCTACAAGGACCAGGAAGAAGCTGAATTCTGATGAACAAGATTCAGACTTCGTTCCAAAAGAGATTCTTGCTAAGAAGCAAGAGAAAGCTGGTAAGAAGGCTTCTACTAAAGACACTTCTTCCAGGAGAGTTGTCAGCATGATCTATGCACCTGCTTCAACCTTCAAGGCTCATGAGACTGCCAGAGCAACTATTTCAGTTGAGGTCCCCAAGAAAGCTATGCCTAAGAAGGCAGGAGAGAAGAAAGCAAGAAAGAGGTTATTCATGTTATTGGCAGAAAAACCTCCATGTATGAGGATCCTGAAGATGCTGTTGATGCTGAAGAGGAGGAAGAGCATGTTGAAAAGGCCCCTCCCAAGAAAAAGCAAAAGAAACTTATGGCTGATGCTTTGCCAAAGACTAGCTATATCCAAGAAGGCTACTGTTGAGAAGCCTAAGAGGACATCCAGGCAGATTCCAGCTTCTGAGAAAAATAAAGGGACTGCTTCTAGAGTTGAAGATGATGATGACTTGACTACTTTGATGAAGCTCAGACCACATCTTCCAGTACACAATGCCAGCTACCCACTAGCTGAAGATATCAAGAAGAGGAAGGATTCAGGATTGAGAGCTTGGATAGCTATAGATCCATATGCCCAGAGGAAGAAGACAGTTGTGGACTATAGATTCTATACCAAAGAGCAACATGATTTCTATGAGACTGTGCTTTTTGACAGGAGCCCAGCTGTTAGTGATATGCGATATGTTGATTGGAAATTCATTAAGGAGACTGAGGACTACTTTCCAAGTGTCCAAGATAATTTCGATTGCATAGGTTTGGATGAGTTTGTTGGCAGAGAATTCAATGCTTGGAACGGTGAGATGATCATGCAATTCTACTCCACTGCACATTTCTATGGAGATGGTAGAATTGTATCGATGACTGAAGGTGCAAGGTATGAATCAACTGTTGAAGAATGGGCTGGTATCTTAGGAGTTCCTGAAGCACAGGATGGTGACGTGGATGCCCAAATCAGGAGATGACAAGATGATATGAGGCCACTCCATCAATATGTTGATCCACCTTGATAGACACACCAGGATCAGAGTCATGGATTTGATTGTTGAGACAATCAAGAGGGTTGCTGCTGACCAGAAGTGCTCTTGCTGTTATGCACCCTACATCCAGATGCTTATCAATTCAAAGTAGGAGAAGCACAATTTTGCTCTAGATCATCCACATTTACCCCTACAGCCAGATCTTGAGGACAATGTTGTGGTGATAGATGCTGATCATCCCACTTCAGTTGCAACTTAAGCAGAAGCAGAGGCAGTTAGAGCCACTAGTGCTCAAGTCCCTAGATCCAGAAATGAGCAAATGGATCTGTTGATATCATCAGTTCAGGGCATGCAGAAGGACATTAAGGGGATTCTGGACAACTAGAACAGTCTTGTCAGGATCTTTGAAAACAGGATGAAGACCCTTAATGATAAGGTGGATGGGCTGACTAAGACAGTCAATGAGTTCAAGAAGGAAGTTGACTTAGTGCCTCTTCCTCAGACTTCTTCTTCAGATGATGATGATGAGGATGAATCATCACTCAGGACGGGCACACAGTTTCATACCTAGCCCAGATCAACCACTGTGCGAACATCAGACTTGAGGCCCTCTTCATCAGCTCCTTCTGCTGTCACCTCAGCTCCTACTCCATCTGTTCCAGTTCCTCCAGCTACCACTCCAACTCCATCCACGACATCTATAGAGATCATCACTGGCGTTGTTCTCTCGACTCCTTCATCAACAACCGGAGGAGATTAGCCCAAGAACGATTAGATGCATGCCTTTGAACTTTTTGGTAACTTGTTGCCAAAGGGGGAGAAGTGTATATAGATCTTTAGGATTCAAGCGAGAGAGTGTTTTGGTGTTTGTTGTTTTTCAAAACATTTGGTCTTTTGGTTACTTGTCTTGAACGTATGATCATGTGTGTTATGCTACTATTTTACGCTTTATGTGTGATGCAACTATTTTCTATCGTCTTAATGCTTATGAGATGATCATTCACCTTTGCTTGATTGTGTTGTGCTTTTTTATTCATTCTAATTATTCTCGCACACCACCAAGTTGTATGTGACATGGAAGAAGTGCCCCATATACCTAATCGATTGTGCATTTGCATTGAAATGCAAATTCAAAATAATGCACAAATTTAGGTGGAGCTCTTGCTTATCACATACCACTCAAAGCGACAATTACATTCATTGATTTTATCATATGTCGAAGCTTTGATCTATATGTTGTCATCAATTACCAAAAAGGGGGAGATTGAAAGCACATTTGCTCCCTTGGTAGTTTTGGTAATTAATAACAACATATAAGTCATTGAACTAATGTTTCCACCAAGTATATTTCAGGAAATGTTCATTGATAGGATTGGCAAAAGGAGATTGTGGACATACCCCAAGATGCAAGGAAATAGGCTGGCCAAACTTCAAGCAAAAGGACTCTACATTTTATATTTGTGAGAAATCGCTTTGAGTCCATAGGAAAGCCAATACTATTAAAAGGGGGTAAGGTTTTGTTGGTGAACAATATGCTCAAACATGCACAAGTGATAGTCGCCAAAAACATCCACAAACTCTCCCACCAAAGTTTGTTCTATACCTAACACTCAAAATCGGTGCAACCAACTTTCCCATACCAATGCCACCGATTCCAGAACCTAGACAGACTCAGCCAAACCCTAGACACTTTGGTGCAACCGATTCCATACCGGTGCCACCGAGTTTAGGTTGCCAACTTTCTGTTACGCAAATTCAAATTTCCTGTCACATCGAGAATGTTGGATCGGTGTCATCGAGATTGGAAATCTGACCGTTGGTCACCTTATCGGTTCAACCGAATTTCCTATATCGGTCTCATTGAGATTCAAAAGTTGCCACCTTTTGGACACTTCAGTACCACCGAGATTAACACATCGGTGTCACCGAGTTGGTCATTTTGTGTGTAATGGTTGGATTTTTGGGGATGCCTATATATACCCCTTCACCACCACCTACTCGAGAGAGAAGCACTCAAAAATATTCCACACTTTCCCCATCTAGTTTTTTGAGACAGAACCACCTACCCTTGTGTTGAGGTCAAGATATTCCACTCCAATCATATGGATCTTGATCTCTAGCCTCCCCAAGTAGCTTTCCACCAATTCCATCTCTTTCACCATGCCAAATCTGTGAGAGAGTGATTGGGTGATGAGGAGTCTATCATCTTGAAGCACACGAGCAAGGAGTTCATCGTCATTACCGAGCCTATTACCTTTTGGAGGGTGGTGCCTCCTAGATTGGTTAGGTGTCGCTTGGGAGCCTCCTACTTCGTGTTGTGGAGTGAACCAAGAAGTTTGTAAGGGCAAGGAGATCGCCTACTTCATGAAGATCTACCCATAGTGATGCTAGTCCTTCATGGACGGAAGCCGTTATGGAATAGTCAAGGTTGCTACTTCGTGGACCCTTTTGGTGGAGCTCTCCGTGGACTCTCGTGACCGTTACCCTCCATGGGTTGAAGACTCCATAAACGTGGATGTACGATAGCGCCACCTATCGGAACCACGGGAAAAATCGCCATGTCTACAACTGCGTTTGATCTTCCTACCCTATCCCTTCTATACATGCTTGTTGTTACTTTCCGCTGCTATATACTCTTAGACTTGCATGTGTAGGGTGTACTTGACTTGCCATGAAATGCTAAAATCTCTCAACCCTAAAACTGGGTATAGGCAAAACATTTATTTGGTCAAGTAGTCTAATCATCCCCCCTCTAGACATACTTTCGGTCCTACAATGAGTGACCTGGCGGAGCATGAGCAGACAGGGAGCAGTCCAGAATAGCAGAGATCTCCTGCCTGATGAACCTCTGCAGCTCGACCTGCATCTCCATGAAGAATCGACAACCGACGGTGGGGAAGGGCTGCAACCGACATCTCCATGAATTAGCAAGGTATAGTTTTAGTCGAGCTTATTTCACAAATATTCTGAAGACTTGTTGTTTGTATTCAAGCATCTATAAAGTAAAACAACATAATCACACACAGAGTTGCAAAGTCAGCGAGAGCTTCCATAAAGTAAAACAACATATTTTCTTAATTAAGGAGTGTTGACCTGTTAATGCTATGTCTGACCACAAGTGTCAATGTGTCACCATGAACAACATATATGAAATAGAAGATCATGTGTGACAAAAACTCAGTAGAGTCTCGTTCCACTATAGGGTCCAGAATGCGTCAAAGAAAATTAAAAGAACATATATTAGATCAAGTGTACCTCAAGAAAAAAGAATCAGATGAGAGGTCCTATAAAGAAGGCTTTTAGCTGGCGCTGTTATTCCTGCTACAATAGTCTGCATTTTGACACACAGAGCATCTCATTTGGTGTGATCCTGTTATATGACAAGTATGAGTAAAATACAGGCACAATCAAGTATTTTCACATACCACGAGCTTAACTTAGAGTGCCTCTCCTTTCATTGGTCATGGAAATTTATAAGAATGCACACATTTGCTCAGTCCTTGCATGCATTTTTGCAAGCTTGCAAGGCTCCAATCTTCTTAATTCTGGCACGCCGCAATGCCAATGAACGTAGTTGCTGATTAGATTGATTGTGTTTTAGGGGCCGTATGCATCGTGCTGATGCAGAGGCTAGAGGTAATCCTCCTTTTCCAAAAAAAGAATAAATGCATTCGATTACCTTCCTGCTAGCCCTTGATTTTCTATCTTTTTTAAGAAAAGAGGGGCTGCCCTTGATTTGCTATCATTGTTTGCACATGGCATTAAATGTGTGAAGGATTCATTTTTCTGACAGATTAACTCTCATTTCTAGCTTGCCGAATTTAGAATCCACTCTTCCCTCATAGTACCACCAAAACTAGTGTACTCCTAAATAGCCCAGATTGGTGAACGAATTTTAGACATACAATCCTGATGAGTGAGCTACTACATCACTAGTACAAGCACATCATCCACCACTAAACCAATCACATGACCATAGATTTCAGCTGGTCGCACATCACTGCATACACAGACTAACATCTGCTCTGCTGCAAGGATGGGAAACCTTGTGTAGGTCACGCGCCTGCTTCTTGGAGGTCTGCGCCTGTGGGGACCCCGACTCATAAGTCGAGATCACCGAATGCATGTGTACAGTGATCCCAGGGATCAATGCTCACTGAACACATAGAAGCTGAATAAAAGAGTCTTACATCCACACTTAACGTCTTACACAAATGATGACCATGAAGGTCTCAGTCTTACAAGGATAGGGCCACTCGGGCCAAACACTAAGTCTAGAACAAGCAGCGGAAATCTTCGTCGAAAGCGTGAACCCATGCCATCTGCCTTAACCTACAGGCATTCTAACTGGGAAGCGTCCTAGTTCGCATGTTCGTCTCCAACAAACTCTTCAACAAACTCCTGTTCTTCCATGCCTGGCCAATTAAATAACCAGTGGCAAGCCAATGAGTACTTTGAATGTACTCGCAAGCAACCCAAGAGCGGAACGAGGCAATAATGATGCATGATATAGCACTATAGGTAACTTGCGGAAAGCTGATTTTGTATGCAAGTGACATGATCAAGTAATAGTAAGTATGCATCAACAAATAACCAAGTATTCATGATAACACATTGCCGATACCATCACGGTATCAGTTGAACACATTCTGCTCACACCAAGTCATCGGACTTAGTTCATTTTTCATGCCCAGTCATCGGACTGGACTCACGTGACCTCTTGTCACTAACACACCCATACTCACTCCAATATTTTACGAAAACATTCGGACGTAGTCTAAGAAGGACCTCCAACTGTCCATGACCGCGGACGCGGCTATTCGAATAGTTTTACACTCTATAGAGGTTGCACACTTTACCCACAAGACTCGGGGAACTTCCGTGTCATCCACGACTCGCGGTATATACATACCCGAGGTAAGCACCCGAACAATGCCTTTCCCCCGACGATACTAAACAAAGAGTCCACTCGATTGGTACCCAGCCCTCATGACGTACATCACACGAGCCTTGCTCAAACCGTACCATCCATGAGGGGACCAACGGTGTGCCCGGTGCCTGTAAAGACAGCGCATGATCGTACATCCGGTACGACCCCGTATCGAGAGTGACCACGCCACTCCCACCACTAGTAATGCGGGCTCCTTGCCAGTACCTACCAAGGTAATCAACAAAGCCCCGTCCCATAAGGGGTATCGTGGTCGTGCATGTAAGGTTGGGACGATCAGCAGACCTTAAATCTAATCCGTTTTCGAAAACACACACCCATTTGTTCAGGTACACCACTTCTTTCTCAAGTGGTCACCCAACTCATCATCATCTCCCTCGAGCATTAGTGACACCCGACGGGGTTTTCGAAAGAGTATTGAAAACACACACCTCTCGGTATCACCGTGCATAAGTCCCATCCCACTTGCGTAGCATCTACTAGCAACCTATCTACTCCCACCCGCACACCCCTCATAAGGTGGTAGGGTCGTGCTCGATGCAAGTATTAACAGAAAGCACCGGAGGCATCCCACCGAAGGGGAAACCACCACTTCATATGATCGATAATGCCGGAAGTAAAGTGCTATATGACATGCAAGTTAAAATAGTTTCTTGACATGGTCAAAGGGTTTCTTGCCTGGCTCGACAAATTCTCCGGGGTCTTCGAAGTCTTCGAGTCCAACCTCTCCGTCAACGGTGCAATCTATCGATGCGGAAATAGCGACAATAAATAAACAAGCATGCAAACAGAGCACTCAATCTACCTATCAAAAATGTTCACCTATTCTGTTAAATCTCTAAAGTCATATTAAAAATACTTACAATAAATTTATCTGTGAAGACTATATTAGAAACACAATAACAGAGGCTAAAAAGGTGCTTTTAATAGCTTTTAAATAAAACTAGTGATAAAAACTCTTTCAGTAAATTGCACAGATGGCACTATTAAATTCTATACAGTATTCTAAGATTTATGGTGGAGAAAATAATTGCATTGGGTAATTATTTAGTCCTGTGGGATTGTTGCAAAAACCACCAGAAAATAAAAAGGGAAAAAGGGCACCAGATCCTGAGCCAGGGGCGGCCAGGGGCTGGGCTGGCCCATCTGGTCAGCCGGCCGGCCGCGCGCGCAGTCAGGTTCAAACCTGACGCGTGGGGCTCAGCTACCAGTGGCTTAGGGGCGAGGAGAGGGCGAGGGGAGGAGAGGGCGAGGGGAGGAGAGGTTGACAGGTGGGGACCACCTATCAGGTCCGTCTTCCTCCTCGCGTCCAAGAGGGGAACGGCTCACCGACGGCAAGGGAGGCCACGGCGAGGGGAGGAGAGGGTCGGAATGGGCTCGGGGAGGACCCGCCGGTCCTCTGGAGGTGGAGCGGAGGGCGGAGGAGGACGGGGTCGCCGGCGACGAGGAGGCCGCGGCGGAGGAGCTTCGGGACCGTCCTCAAATGCCCGTCCCAGCCTACAACAACGACGGGAGAGAGGGGGAATCGGTTCAGGAGGGCACGGGAGGACCAGAGGGAGGAGAATGGGGACCGGAGTGGCACCGTACCCGGAGATCGACGACAGAGTTGCTGTGGCGAGCTTCGGCTCGATCCCGAGCATAGAGAGAGAGGGCAGGGCTCAGGCTTCACAGGTAGCCTATTGGGGTGGAGAGAGAGAGAGAGATCAAAAGGGAGAGAAGGCCTCCAGGGTGCCTTTTATAGGCGGGCCCGGTCCACCGAGGGTGCCATGCGCCGGTGAGCACAGGGTGCTCACCACAGGCCATGGGAGGGAGAGGGGAGGCCCTGAGGGTCTTCCTGGGGTCAGTCCACGCCAGGGGAGAGAGGAGAGAGGAGGGGAGGCACGCGCGTGTGAGCTTTCGCATTGGCCGGTTCGGGCGGCGGCGGGCATGCGCGGAGGAGGGAGAAGGAGAGAGAGGGAGGAGGGGGCCGACCGCCTGCAGGGCTGCAGACGTCGAGGCCGACCAGACGGCGCCCGTGGGAGGCTCAAGGCGGCCAGGGCCATGCAGTGGCCAGCGGCTACAGTGCTGGTCGGCACTGTAGCGCGCTCTGGAGCGCGGCTATTGCAGGCCATGGCATGCCTTGGCGCCTTCTGCACGTCCACCCATGTCTAGGGGATCTAGGGGAAGAAAACTAACTGGGCTAGGCCCTTGGATGCTGTGGGGAGGGATTAGAATAGAGGGAGAGAGGTAAAAGAGGTCCTGCCAGGTGGACCAGAGGGTAAAAATGGGGGTTTTCACCATCTCAATCATGGAGCTAGCCGTTGGGATTGCTACTGGAGGTGCTGGGGGTATGGGTGGAGCTATGGTAAAAAGGAGGAGGCAAGGGTAAAAGGATTTGAGGTGAAAATGCCAGTTTTACATTTCTGGCAGAAGGTGTTTGATGATGTTTACGGGGGGTCAAATGAACTTGGATCATCTTGAGATTTGATAAGGTCAAGGGGTGATGGAAAACAAGAGTGATCACCAAGTTTGAGCTTAAGATAAGAAAGTTCATAATGGGACCTAGGGAAAACCTAGAAATAGACAGAATCTGTTTTCTATAGATTCAAAGGGGTTAGGCTTTAACCCTTGATGCACCACCTAGTGGATCATCACCAATTGGCCATTAGATCATGCCCACAAAGTTTGAGGCCGAGGGAAGATACTTCACAATGTAAAGTTCTCAAAATTTGAATCTGGACAAAAATGGATTTGGGTTGGTTTGATGAAGCAAACCAACTTGGATGGGGATGAAACTTTGCAAGATCATCACTTGTGATAGTGTTGACTTGCTAGAATTTCCCTGGATTTTAGTGACAATATTTCTTACAGAAACATTCCAAAAGTTCAATCTGAATAGAAAGGGTTTTGAGGGGTTTTGCCCATGTTATGATCAATACCTTGTGTTGAAACTCATATATATGGAAAATACATGTACACTGAGTCTCTCTAAATTTTCTCAAATATTTTCAAAGCATTTAAATAATTTTCCCTTAGGAAAAGCCATTTCTGTTCTTAAGAAAAAGCCTTTAAATAAAATATGAAAATAATCTTTAAAAATAATATTTGGTGGTTTTGAGATGTCATATATATAGTAGGTTTCAAATAAAGCATTTGGGAAGAAAAGATCCACCTAATTGAGGACTTGTAGTTCAAACCTCAATTCAGGGGTTTTAGTGAACTTAAATTGAATAAATCCTTTTTGGTGAAAATAAATTTTGATAAAAATATATTTTTGAGCTATATTCATATGGCATGATCATAGGGCAAGGAATTTGGATCAAGGAAGATGAAGGTGGAGTGGAGTAGAACCTAATAGTGCCAAACATGATCATCCAAGCCATCAAACAAGCTTTCCTTCCAAAAAGTTTCAGTTGGCTCCAAATTTTTATAAAAGCAAACACAACATTGTGCCAAAATACAGGGTGTGACAGCGCCAGCGAGTCCCGCTCCTTGCTCAGCTGAATCTGCGCCCACACCACACGCAAAGGCACAAGGCTTCGTCAGCCAGCAGAAGCAGAAGCAGAACCAGACGAGGTCGTGAAACAAAAGGAAAACCTTACATTGTCCTCGAGCGTAGCGCGGAGCTTGGCGTTGGTCTCCTAGAGAACGCGATCGAGCAGCACGATGGGGTCCCGCAGCTCGGCGTTCTCCCGGTCCCTGATGGCGGCGCCCTCCCTGAGCCGTGCCGCCTCCCGCTCGAGGCCCGCACCCGGCTGGCAACGGCTAGCGCGATGATGCGGTGCACCAGATCCAGCTGCTCGTAGGGGTCCCATGGCAACACCGCCAGCACGTCGTCCGACAGTGCGAACTCCGAGAGCCCTAGCCCCCCCCCCTCGCGCCCTCTGTTGGTGGCATCGCGCACGACATGCCACGCCCGGCGGTGCCAGCAAGCCTTAGAGGAACACAAGGGAGCGCCTAGTGCTGGATTCGATCCAGCGCGTAGGGAGAGAAGGAGAGGAGAGGAGAGCGTGGGGCGGTGTGGTAGAGCGTGGAGGACGACGGTGAGGAGGTGGCCGGCGGTGGGATCGGGGTCGTGGGAAGAGGATTGGATCGAGGGGAGACAAAGGAGGGGGAGAGGGAGAGACAGGTGGTGGCAGAGGAGAGAAATCCGGATCTGCATCGAGCAAGGAGAGGTGGCTGCTAGGGTTTGGGTTGGATGGCTAAGAGTTGAGAGGTGAATGAGAGACATTGGATCCTTCGGGTGTGGACGGTTCAGATCGGCTACAGTGGGCTGATCCGTGGGAAGAGCCCTGATTGGTTCAGAAAAATTATAATTTAAAATAGTTTCTAAGTACTAGAACTAGGGGGATTTTGTGAAGCAGCTATCAAAAATATTTTGCAATACAGCAAAACTAAATCATTTCAAGGTATATAAGTATAAATTTAATGAGAGGAACACCACAAAATTGTGATATATTGCACGAAGAATCAATTTCCCATTTTTCAAGTGCCCGAAATGGTTTTTTTGTGAAGGACCTACCAAATATTTGTTGCAAAATTGTAGCAAATCATTTTTCTAAAATGTTAGTCCATATTAAATGCAAAGTTGACCAAATGGTTGGGTGCCAAAAGGTTTCGATCCACCTCTAGTGAAAAAGACAAAACACTATCGATTTAGCACGAAGCGGGTCAAATTTGAACTAGAGGTGCCTCATAGTTTGCTCATGATTTTTTTCCAAAAATAATTTTTAGGTAAAGAAATATCTATTTAATCAGAGATACAGCAAAAATTTGTCAAGATTCAACCCCTAGCTATGGACGGTCATGCCCGTCATTTTTACCGCATTTTGAAACGGGCATAACAAATTAAAAAAAATCAGAAAAATTCAAAACCATCGCGTTGTGTCATCATATGTGACCAAGTTACCAAGAAAAATAATAAACTTGTAATACGACAATTATTTTTTGAAAGTGTTTCAAAAGTGAGCTATCATGTGTGAAGATTCATAGTTTTCAAGCCAAATAACCAATCTTATGGCCACATTCATGGCATAGTTTTTTCAGATGATCTCATATTGTGCATATGGGTGCATGTTGAAATGGCAAACAATGTTGCCAAAGGGATTTTTCATTTTCTTTGCACAAAAAATTCATTTCCCATTTTTTGAGTGCCCCTAATGGATTTTTTGTGAAGGACCTACCAAATATTTGTTGCAAACTTTGATAAAATAAATTTTATTAAATATTATGCCATATTTAATGCACAATTGACAAAATATTTGGGTGCCAAAAGCTTTCGATCCACCTCTAGTGAAAAAGACAAAACTCTGTCGATTTAGTTGGAAGCGGGTCAAGTTTGAACTAGAGGTACCTCATAGTTTGCTCTTTATTTTTTTCAAAAATCATTTCTAGGTAAATAAGTATCTATTTAATCATAGATCCAGCAAAATTATGGCAAGATTCAACCCCTGGCTATGAACGGTCATACCCGCAGTTTCGACCGCATTTTAAAACGGGCATAAATAATTCAAAAAAATCAAAAAAATGCAAAACCTTCGCGTTGTGTCATCGTATGTGACCAAGTTACCAGGAAAAATAACAAACTTTTAATACGGTAATTATTTAAAAAAAGTGTTCTTAGAAATGAGCTATCATGTGTGAAGATTCAAGTCTTTCAAGCCAAATGATCAATCTTATGGCCACATTCATGGAATAGTTTGTTAAAATGATCTCATATTATGCACAAGGGTGCATGTTGAAATGGTAAACAATGTTGCCAAAGTGAGTTTTCATTTTCTTTGCACAAAAAAATAATTTTCCTTTTTTTGAGTGCCCAAAATGAGTTTTTTTGTGAAGGACCTACCAAATATTTGTTACAAAATTGGAAAAAATCATTTTGATAAAATATTAGGCCATATTTAATGCACAGTTGACAAAATATTTGGGTGCCAAAAGCTTTCGATCCACCTCTAGCGAAAAACACAAAACTTTGTCGATTCAATCGGAACCGAGACAAATTTGAACTGCAGCTCCCTTATAGTTTGCTCTTTATTTTTTCAAAAAATCATTTCTAGTTACGTAAGTATCTATTTAATCAGAAATACATGGTTTGGTGGCAATACGTCAAGGTTTGGACGATGGCCGATGGCCCCAACTCCAGAGCGTGTAAACTCGCATGCCCACCGCGTGGTCACCGCATGACCGTGGCATTGGCATGCGTTCTAGACGGCATAGGCATGTCTAGTGGGCTGGGCACTCCCCAAGTAGGTGCTAGGAAGAAAATTACAGTAGAAGAATCTTACGAGGAGACCTAACTATGCTCAAACATGAATTAACAACCAAGTATTTGATTAGCGGTACAGGAAATGCACATGGCCAATGGGCGTGAGTTTTGGCTGAGGATGATCATCTACTAAGAAGACTGTCTTCACAAATTTTCAGCTCAAATGGACGAGCTTAGGTGGTACTTCCTTTGCAAAGTACCACACTAGACAGAAATATGAATGTTGAAGCTGGGCTCAAATAATGAATGGATTGAGCTGAATATTGGCATGTGGCAATTATTTGGATATGGAATATCGCCCAAAAAGTCTCTAGGCAATATGAGGGGTCTATATAGCACTTGCTTTGCAATGTGCCAATCTGGATAGAAAGTAGAAATTGAAGCTGGGCTCACATAGATGATTGGATTAAGCTGCAAATTGTAGGAGGAGGATAATTTGTGCATATGAAGGCACTGTAAAAATTTCATACTATTTCGGTAAATAAAAATGGTACTTGCTTCACAATGCTCTCCACTTAAGAGGATATTAGGAAAAATGTTGAGGAAAATTTGCTAAATTAAATGAGCTAAAATTTGGTGGAGGGAGGTTTTGTGATCATGGTCATGTACTGTTAAAGTTTCAACAATTATAAAGAAATATAAAATGTAGTTGCTTCACAAACTGAAAATATTACTAGAAACAAAGATCTGATGGTGAGCTCACATGGATTGTTAGACGGGGCTAAAATTTGTGGATAGCTATTATTTGGGCATATAGAAGATCTGGGAAAAATTCAACTCGTTATGATATGCATAGCCAGTACTTCCTTCACAAAGCTTCTAGGTGAACGAATATTTTGGAAATTTGTCGAGGACGATTTACTAGGTAAATGGAGCTGAATTTTTCCATGAGGCAATTATTTGGATAGGAAAGAGTTCCCAAAATTTTTGATGGCAATCAAGAATATATAAGTAGCACTTCCTTCACAAAGTGTTGTTCTGAACAGAATAGGAAAATGAATATTTTTGAATTATTTTTGAACTAGGAAAGGAAGGTTTTCGACATATTTGATGAAGATATGATACAAAGAATTTATGAGAATTGTTTGGGAATTTTGGGAAAAACAGAGATATAGGTTGCTTCACAAGCTAGGGCAAAAACTGACACATGGACATGACACGTAGGCAAAAATTGACACATGGACATGACACATAGGCAAAACTGATGACCCGAAACTTTTCCGGTGACCAAAACGGGACTTCCTATATATCATTATTTACCTCTGGACCATTCCGGATCTTCTTGTGACATTCGGGATCTCATACGGGACTCCGAACAACCTTCGGTCACCACCATACATAACTCAGTATTATCGAAACGTCACCGAATGTTAAGTGTGTAGACCCTGAGGGTTCGAGAACTATGTAGACATGACCGAGACATTTCTACGCTCAATAACCAATAGTGGGACCTGGATGCCCATATTGGTTCCTACATATTCTATGAAGATCTTTATCGGTTGAACCTCTATGTCAAGGATTCGGGTAATCCCATATGCTATTCACTTTGTTCTTTTGTATGTTACTTGCCCGAGATTTGATCGTTGGTATCTTTATACCTAGTTTAATATCGTTACTGGCAAGTCTCTTTACTCGTTCCGTAATACAAGATCTCGTGGCTAATCACTTTAGTCACATTGCTTGCAAGGCTTGTTGTGATGTTGTATTACCGAGTGGGCCTTGAGATACCTCTTCGTCACATGGAGTAACAAATCCTAGTCTTGATCCATGCCCACTCAACACACACCTTCGGATATACCTGTAGAGCATCTTTATAATCGCCCAGTTACGTTGCAGCGTTTGATACACACAAGTTATTCCTCCGGTGTCAGTGAGTTGCATGATCTCATGGTCATAGGAACAGATACTTGACATGTAGAAAACTATAGCAATAAACTAACACAATCATATGCTATGTTTATAGTTTGGTTCTTGTACATCAGATCATTCTCCCAATGATGTGATCCGGTTATCAAATGACATCTTATGACCATGGCTAGGTGTTGGTGCACTAGAGTATTGGGCTTCCTAGTGCCCCTTTACTCGTGCACGGGCAGTG
The DNA here is from genome assembly GCA_022496015.1 of Hordeum marinum. NCBI lineage: Eukaryota > Viridiplantae > Streptophyta > Magnoliopsida > Poales > Poaceae > Hordeum > Hordeum marinum. Next base: position 115,390,764 of record CM039676.1, read on the forward strand.
GTAGCCACCCTGGCAACGAGGCCTAGCAGGGACTTGCTAGGTACCAGCACAGAAGAAATGAGACCCCCGGTAAGACCTTGCCGGGATGACCATCGAACCCTCAGGCAAAGATAGAGCCCCGGTAAGAACCGACAAGGCGAAGCCCCGGCAAGCCCCGCCAGTGCACAGGCTAGGTGTCGATCCGCCTGGACGCGTGTCACGACGTCGGCGTTGGAGGGGGCTAAGCGGTGCCGATGGGACGAGCTCCTGTCCCGTCCCGCAGGCGGATAGAGATGCCTGACAGTGCATTAAATGCACATGTCCTACACTGCCACTATTATGTATGATAGCAATGTAGCTCTATACACCCTGTGTACGCACTGTACACCACTGTTGGGATCCGCTTTAGCATAAAAGGAGGCCCAGGGACATATGGTAGAGGGCTTTTCGACCTTTGAATCTTTATACTTTCTAGCTCACACGTGTGGCAGCTGCTCATAGCGCCCCTGTAGGAAGAACCCTAAGAACACTCTCAATATAGCCAAGCAAGAGTAGGGTTTTACGCATCCTTGCGGCCCGAACATGGGTAAAATACCCCATGTGTTGTTCATCAGACCTGCTCTTTGTGCGAGCCTTCACCCCCGCCAAGCCGAAAGGGGTCCCTTCGATCCCACAGGTGCTCGTTCCTCATGACATCCTTGGCACACCAGGTAGGGGCCATAGGTCGTGTGAACCCGTTCTGGTGATCAGCGCGCCAGTTTCTTCATACTCGTCCTCGCCATGGCCCCCAAGAAGAAGGGCCTGATGGCGGTTGGCCCATCCATGTCCGCTGTCCCTGTATCTGCGCAGACAGGAGATGGCCTAGGCATGAGTGGAAGAGGAGGAGGCGGAGGTTCAGAACTTCCGCGACGCTTCGATGATCAAGGACAAACAAGCGGCTACGCTCGCCGCGGAGACGCCCATGGCGGCGACGGTAACCCCCGTGCCCCTGGGTCTCAGGACGTAGCGGTACCACCTGCTAGTGGTACGATGAACTCTGGGGGCGGAAGGGTATCTTTCAGGGCACCCACGCCGGCGCCTACGTTGCGACCTTCGTAGGACGCGTGTGAAGAGCCGCGCCACGGCGCCCGCCATTCTCAACGTCCCCACGGAAAAGCTCCTGCGCATCACTCCCAAGGGGCACGGGACCAGTATGCTCGCTAGCATGCTAGTGTGAGTGGCGTGCCGTCACGGGACCGTGGCGGTGCTCCTTCTAACACAGTTAGAAGTCAGACCACCTCGCGTTCCTCACGTCGTTTGCTGCTGACCACGTCGGAGGAAGCAATGGCGCGAGCGCAGCTACTCCTAAATTTCCCTCCTGCTGCGGAGAAGCTCAACGAATGGAGAGCTACCATTAAGGGCCTCCTCAGCCTCGCAGATAAGTTTTAGTCCATCGAGTCGGCTCACGCCGGTGGTGAGAGGGCCGGAGGTGTTGCGATTTCAGTGCGCTCTCCTCCATAGCAACAACGCCGGTCACCGACTCGACGGACCGACGCTTACGATGGTTACTAAACGACATCGTCTGACCCACGGACGTGCCGTGACCAATGTTAAGTTCTTCGAGAACGGGGCAAGGAAGATGCTCAAACGACGATCAAGCGGCGTCAGGAAGCACGCCTCCAGTCTGATAGGCGTGCGGGGCCCACTGTAGACAAGTCTGTGCCAGGGTATCCTGTGAGCCTACCTTCCGAGGTGGGTTGTCCAGCGTTTACCCGTGAGCTGCAGCAAGTCCAGTGGCCCAACTCCTGCACGTTCAAAACAGAAGTCTCGGAGAAGTATGACGGCAAGACTCATCCGTCGGAGTTCCTGAACATCTACACCATTGCGGTGCAGGCTGCCGGGGGTCGCGATGACAAGATACTCGCCAACTACTTCCCGTTGGTGCTTAAGCCCAACGTCAGGTCGTGGTTGATGCACTTGCCAGAGGGGTCCATCACCTCCTGGGAAGACCTATGCCACGAGTTTATTGGCACCTTCACAAGAGGTCATCAAGCTCCCAGTCAGGAAAGTGATCTGCACATTATTCATCAGAAGGAGGGCAAAACTTTGTGCAAGTACATCCAAAGGTTCAGCCGCGTACGCCACAACATACCAAACATTCATCTTGCCACTGTTATCAGCGTGTTCCATTAGAATGTGCACAACCGCGGGATGCAGGAAGAGCTAGCAATGAACAGCGTCAGGGGCGTTGCCGAGCTTTATGCTTTGGCAGACAAATGTGCTCGGGGCTGAAGAAGGGAGGAGACTCCCCGGCAAAGAAGTTGGTGTAGGGGTCAACTCTGAAGATGAGGACACCACCACCCCGGCAAAGAAGGGCCGGTGGCGGAACAAGAAATGCAAGGGCAAGACCATACTTGCCGTCCAGGGATCCGGCAACCCCAGCGCCACCAAGAAGGGCAAGGTTGATGACCCCAGCAATGATGTTGCCGGGTGCGCCTCCTGCCATGCCATGGTGGCTGCCGACAAGCTAGAAGGCTCGGGCAAATAATATTGCAAGATCCATCGCACCAAAGTCCATGATCTCCAAGACTACTGGCAAGTTGAGCAGCTTGCTGAGAAGAAAAAAGCCGAATACGAGAGGCGAGACAAGGAGAAAGGCCAAGATGATGCTAAGGGGTCCGGCAAGAAGCACGTTGACCGAGGAGGTCACCGCGGCAAGCCCAAGCAACAAAAAGACCGGCCCGCCCATGGCCATGAGAAGCAAGAGGGAGATGATGATGATGTCGAAGAGGACGACGAGTCCAGCGAGAATGAGTTGCAGAAGGCTACAGAGATGATGTGCATAGAGGGAGGTGCCTCATCGCATTCCTCCCACCACCAACTTAAACAGTGGGTGTGCGAGGTTAATGCGGCGGAGACCTCTATCGGTGCCTAGAGACCTCTGAAGTGGTCCAACACTCCTATCATCTTCGACGCTGAGGATCACCCTGATCGCATAACTATGGTCGGGTGCCTGCTGTTGTTGGTTTCACCAACAATCTGCAACCTCAAGGTGACGAAGATGCTAGTCGACAATGGGGCCAACTTGAACCTGATCATACCTCATGTCATCTAGAGGCTACAAATTATTGATGAGGATCTCGAGCCGATAGGCGCTTTCCAAGGGGTCAATTCAGGAAGGACTCAATCGAAGGGCAAGGTCACGGTGCCAGTGACGTTTGGCAGTGATATCAATTTCAGAACGGAGAAGATCATTTTCGACGTCGCCAAGATCTTGTTGACGTACAATGGCATCCTTAGTTGCCCAGCACTAGCCAAGTTCATGGAGGCCACCCACTTCACTTACAATGTGCTGAAGATGCCCGGGCCGATGAGCGTCATCACGATCAACTCTGACAAGAAAAGCGCACTTATCTGCGCCGACCAGCTCTACTGGGGTGCGGCAATAACACCTGCCGCCAAGGCACTTGCTCCTGCCGCTGAAGCTCGCGGGGGGAAGAGAACCGGCAAGGCCACTAGAGCACATTCTAGCAACCGCACCTCCTCGGAGTGCTGCGCTCCCGTTAACTATGTGCCAGAGAGCTCTACCGGCAAGAGCAAAAAGTCCAAGGCTGCTCTACCAGAGATAAAGAAGGTGCCCACCAAAGAGGATGGCACGGGGTTAACTTTCACCATAAGTTCCACCCTTGATGACAAATAGGAAAGCGCGCTCGTCACCTTCCTACGGGCGAATGTCGATGTGTTTGCATGCAAACCATCTGATACCCTAGAGATCTCAGGAAGGTGATTGAGCACCACATTGCCGTCTGCCCACACGCGCGACCCGTCAAGCAGAAGGTCGAGAAGCAAGCTTTGGAGCAGCAACAGTTTATTGCCTAAGAGATCAAGAAACTAGAAGTGTCTGGCTTGATCAGAGGAGTACTCCATCCAACATGGTTGGCCAATCCAGTCGTAGTGCACAAGGTGAATGGAAAATCGAGGTTGTGCATTAACTTCACAGACATCAACAAAGCCTGCACCAAAGATCCCTTTCCCTTGCCGCACATCGACCAGATTATGAACTCCACCGCTGGTTGCGACTTGTTGTCTTTCCTTGACGCCTATTCCGGTTATCATCAGATTTTCATGGACAAGGAAGAGGAGGAGAAGACCGCATTTATCACCCCATGTGGTATGTATTGCTTTTTGCATATGCCTTTCAGGTTGAAAAGTGTCAGTTCTACATTTGCAAGAGCGGTCTAGATTGGTTTTGAGCCCCAGCTACATAGAAATATGGAGGCTTATATGGATGACATAGTGGTCCAAACCAAGGACAAGGCTACGCTCATATCAGACCTAGATAAAACATTTTCCAATCTGCTCAACATCAACATTAAGCTTAACCCTAAGAAGTGTGTGTTCGGCGTCCCATCCGGCAAGCTTCTCGGGTTCTTTGTATCTCAACGAGGAATTGAAGAAAATCTCGACAAGATCAAAGCGATTGAGAAAATTGAAGCACCAAGACGAGTCAAAGATGTGCATCGTCTTGCCGGCTGTGTTGCTGCTCTGAGTAGGTTCATCTCAAAATCTGTTGAGTGCGCCCTGCCCTTTTTCAAAATCTTGAAGAAGGAAGGTCCAATGAAATGGACTCCGGAAGCGAAGGCAACACTGTAGGATTTGAATAAGTACCTCTCGTCTCAGCCAGTCCTAGTCGCGCCAAAACCACAACAGCCATTGCTGCTATATCTGGCGGCAACAAATCAAGTGGTGAGTGTTGCACTAGTAGCGGAAAGAGAAGTCGATGAATAAGCAGCGGCGACAGCAAGTCCGCCAAGCGAAGAGCTAGGCCATTCCCTCGCAGGGTCTGGTGCCAGCAAGGGAGGAACTTCGCAGTCGAATGAGGCAATCCAGAAGAAGAAGGTGGTGCAGCACCCAGTCTATTTTGTCAGCTCCCTATTACAGGGGGCTAGGTCAAGATATTTTGGGGTGCAAAAGTTGCTCTTTGGCCTTCTTATGGCCTCAGGGAAGCTACGCCATTACTTCCAAGCACATGAGATCACCGTTGTCACTCACTTCCCGCTACAGCGGATCTTGCGAAACCTAGAAGCTACCGGTAGGATTGTAGAGTGGGCTTTGGAACTGTCAAGCTTTGGTATCAAGTTTGAAAGCACTTCGACCATTCAGAGTAGGGCCTTGGCAGAGTTCATTGCAGAGTGGACCCCAACGCCCGACAAAGTGGTTCCAGAGTCAACTCTCCCCGGTAAAGAAATCGATCAAGAATGGATCATGCATTTTGATGGAGCTTTCTCGCTACAAGGCGCCTGTGTCGGAGTGCTGCTTGTCGCACCCACCGGAGAGCACCTCAAATATGTGATTCAAATGCGCTTTCCCTGGGAGAGGTCAACAAAAAACACTTCCGAGTACGAAGGGGTGCTTGTCGGTCTCAGGATTGCGGCACACCTTGGGATCAAGAAACTTATTGTTAGGGGTGATTCTCAGCTTGTCATCAGGCAAGTGAACAAAGATTACCAGAGTCCATTGATGGAAGCTTATGTAGATGAAGTGAGGAAGTTGGAAGAATGTTTTTACGGCCTACAAATGGAGCACGTTCCACTTGTAGACAATGGCATTGCCGATGGCCTGTCAAAGTGTGTTGCCCTTAAGTTGTCTGTGGAACCAGGAACTTCCATGCTTCGACTGACTCAACCCTTCGTGATGCCATCGACTGGACAAGAGAAAAGAAGGAAGTTGAGTTCCTAAAAGTATTTCCTGGCAGAGCTCCCAGAAGCCGCTGGCGAGGAGGTTGCCAGGGAGAATGTCAGGCTTGCCGGTGAACGTCGTGCTCCGGCGGAGTCTCCGGCTCTTGACGTGGAAGCACATGCTCCTGCCAGGCTTGCCGGGGTGCATCAGGCTCCGCCGGCCCTCAGGCCCTTGCCGTTGAGACAAACGCTCCCCCAGCAGAGGATATGCCTTTGGTCCTTGTTGTCGAGCCCTAGACTCTAGCATGGGCACAACTCATCGTCTAATTCCTTCAAACAGGTGAACTCCCCGAGGAACAAGAGGAAGCAGAGAAATGAGCCCACCGGTCTCATATGTACCAGTTCATACACAACATCCTGTACAAAAAGAGACCCAATTACGTGAAACTCAAATGCATTTCTCGGGAGGATGGACTGGAGCTGTTGGCGGAAATACATGGAGGCATATGTGCCTCCCACATAGGGTTAAGAGCACTTGCCGGAAAGGCATTCTGACAAGGTTTGTTTTGGCCCACTGCCCTCCAGGATGCAACTGTGTTAGTAACCAAGTGTGAAGCATGCCGGTTTCATTCAAAGAAATTACATCAACCAGCTCAAGCAATTCAAACAATCCCTCTCTCTTGGCCATTTTCGGTCTGGGGGATCGACATCTTGGGCCCCTTCCCTCGTGCTGCCGGGGGCTTTGAGTACTTGTACGTGGCAATCGACAAGTTCACAAAGTGGCCAGAAGTGGAGGCAGTGAGAAAGGTGACAACATAGTTAGCCGTCAAGTTCTTCGAAGGTCTAGTTTGCCGCTTTGGTGTTCCCAACAGGATCATCACTGACAATGGCACACAGTTCACGAGCCGCACCTTCATGCAGTATGTCCAAGACCTCGGCAACAGAATCTGTTTTGCTTCTGTTGCCCACCGGAGGAGCAACGGCCAAGCGGAAAGGGCTAATGCTGAAGTGATGCGAGGCCTCAATACAAGAACTCTCGACAAAAAAAGGCGGTGGGGTGTTTTTCCCCTACAGTAGGCGGTCAAAAAGAAAGAACTCTCGACAAGCTGCACAAGTGCGGAAGGCACTAGATTGACGAGTTGCCGGTGGTTCTTTGGTCAATCAGGATGACACCAAATCGAGCTACCGGCCAGACACCCTTCTCCCTCGTATGGGGCGGAGGGAGTTCTCCCCACAGAACTCATATACGGGTCCCCTCGAGTGCTCGCTTATGATGATCTCGAGCAAGAGCAGTTCGGCAAGATGACGTGGCGCTCCTTGAGGAAGACCGTCTTCAGGCTGTTCTGAGAGCTGCACGCTACCCGCAAGCTTTGAGCCGCTACCATAGCCGCAAAGTTAATGCCATAAGTCTTGAGGAAGGCGACCTTGTTCTTCGGCGAGTTCAGTCCACCAATAATTCCAACAAGTTGATGCCAAAGTGGGAAGGCCCTTATTGGGTAGTACGAGTCACCAGGCCCAGTGCAATCCGCCTGGAGACGGAAGATGGCATCCCAGTGAGCAAATCCTGGAATATCGAACATCTTCGCAAGTTCTACCCATAAGGCGCGGCTATCGGACCTCCCGACAACCACCTTTTGTACAAGTCTTGCCGCTGAGGCATGCAATCCTTGGTGCAAAGCCTGGCTCAGACCCTATGCATAGTTAAATAAATATAAGTGTTCTTCAATCTTGATCGATTCTCATGTTTACTTACATACATGTTTGTATGAGGTATTGCATTGCACTTAATACCGGCAAGGGCTAAAGGACCGCCAAGGTTCCATATCCATATTTTCTCTTCTTTGTTTTTCTCAAAGAACAGAAGGTCACCTCGCGTGCAGCTTTACCGGGGGGATGGTGGTATGGATACCTATGAACGATGTCTCAAAAAACTTGCCAAAAGGAGTACGACAACAAAAATGATAAGTTGCAAAACCCCAAGAGAATTCTTGTTGTGGAGTTATTTTCCTTAGGCGCTTTCGAGTTTTGTATGGAAAACCTACACGCACGGGAACCTTGCCGCGATTGGTTGCACCCTCATTGTGTTCGGGACTGCTCAACGGCTTAAGTGGTCGCGCTCGCGCTCCTTATTTTGTTTCGAGTCCGCTCAATGACTCAAGTGGTAGTGCTCACACCTTTATTCTATTTCGAGCGCGACCAACACCCTGAATGGATGTACCAAGGACGCCAAGGTATCTTGCCGGAAGTGGCACCGCAAGCAAGCTGATAAGGACCCGTTCCTCAAAGTGCTCGCGATAGGGCTACACACACTGGCAAGATTCTTTCGAGAAGGCGTAGGGAAAGTTCCATGCATAGAAACAATCTAACAAGGAAGATAATATAGGGTCATTCAAAGCAGGCTCGATGGAATGGACCGTGTCTCTCTCATCGCAAGCAATGGTGATGACGCTGCTGGGGCCTGTCATCGTGAGGACGTTGTAACCATGGTGGATCACCACTACGAATTTGGCGAGCGCAGCGCCACGCCGAAGTCAATGAGCTTGGTGCGGTAGTTGTCGCATGTGACAAAGGTGACGGGGAGGCGGACCTGCCCAAGGGGGACAGTGGGATGTCCAGCAGCATCGTAGAACGGCTCGGTGGGGTCCAGCTGATTGTAGAGCACCTGGAGGGTCTTGAAGGTCTTCGTGGAGAGCACGTTGAGGCCATCGTCCCCGTCAACGAGGGTCTTGGTGATGGAGACAATCCAGATGATGGGAGAACACATCAGGGGAGCGCACCCGCGGTGGCCATGGATTTCGCACCATCCTTGGGGTCGAAGGAGATGATACGTCTCCAACGTATCTATAATTTTTGATGATGTCATCCTATTATATTATTTGTTTTGGATGTTTTATATGCATTAATATGCTATTCTATATTATTTTTGTGACTAATCTTTTAATCTAGAGCTTAGTGCTAGTTTCTGTTTTTTCCTTGTTTTTGAGTTTTGCAGATATGGAATATTAAACGGAGTCCAAACGGAATAAAATCTTCGGAATGATTTTTCTGGAAGGAAACAAATCCAAAAGGCTTGGAGTGCATGCCAGGGCACCTGCCAGGAGGTCACAAGCCTGGTAGGTGCGGCCACCCCCTGGCCGTGCCTGGCAGGCTTGCCGTCTCCTGGCGGGTCTCCTAACCCTATTCTTCGTCGTATAAATACCTGAATATTCCCCCAACACCAGAACGAGCTACACAAATACTTCTCCACCGCCAGAAGCCTCCGTTCCCGAGAGATCCAATCTTGGAGCCTTTTCTGGTAATCTGTTGGAGGGAGTTTCGATCACAAAGGGCATCTACATCAACTCCATTTCCCCTCCAATGATGCGTGAGTAGTCCACCACAGACCTACGGGTCCATAGCTAGTAGCTAGATGGCTTCTTCTCTCTCTTTGATCTTCAATACCATGTTCTTCATGATCTTCATGTGGATCTATCCGATGTAATCCTATTTTGTGGTGTGTTTGTCAAGATCCAATGAATTCTAAGTTTATGTTAAGATTATCCATGAATCTTATTTGAATCTTCTCTGAATTCTTATATGCATGATTTCATATCCTTGTAAGTATCTTCGAGTAATTGGTTTGGTTTGGCCAACTAGATTGGTAATTCTTGCAATGGGAGAAGTGCTTGGTTTTGGGTCTAATTTTGCGTTGTCCTCACCCAGTGACATAGTAGGGGTAGCGAAGCACGTATTGTATTGTTGCCATCAAGGGTAACAAGATGGGGTTTTGTAACAGACCAAGTGCTCCAGGGGCCGCCATGTAATATTGGGATGTGTAATCTTTCATGTGTGACCGTCATTGGTGTGATGTTCATGAGTTGGTCCTTGTCATTTTTGTGTTGCATCATGGGCATCATGTCATCATAGAATTTTACATGTTGAGTGCATTGTTGTGTCGTGGTGCGATGTGGTGCTTGGCAAGATCATGTGATGTGGTGTTGATGTTAGCATGATGTGAGTGTGCAAGAGTGTCTAACCTCCCCTTCTTTCTTCTTTGCAAAACCCTCTCTATTTGAACATTGAAATCCTCCCTATTCAATTCATTTGCAACATGTGATATTCTTGTGTTTAAAAATTCTGTTAAATATTCCAACTCTTCTAAATAACCTGATGTGTCTGTTTTGTTTTACCTCAATTTTGTTCTTGAGGTATCTGTTTTTTTAATATAATAAACAAGGCAACAGATTTCATGTTATTCGAAGTATGTGTAAAATTTACTTGTTCTAAAACTGCCAAGGTCATTTTTATAAACAAGAGTGCAATTTGTTGATTCATAAAGTATTTTCTTTTCTCTTTAAATCCTTTCCAATTCATGCATGGGGTTTAAACTTGTTGCTGCTCTTTTAAAAATAGAAAATCCCTATTTGATTTTCCTGTGTGTGGGTGAGCGCTTCCTGGGCCTTCTTCCCCCCGCGGCCCAGCTAGTTGAGCGCTCGCAGCCCAACTCGCTCGCGTAGACGACAACCTGCTCCCGTTGCTCTTTTCGTCAGGTTTAGTGAGAGTGTGCGAGAGAGAGAGAGAGCGCAGCCGTGGCGCGGACGTCGAGACGTCGTTAGGGTTCGAGCCTCCTTTAAAACCTGCTGGTGCGCAACCCTAGAGATTCTTCTCCCCTTTCCTCCCTTTTCCTTCCCCCGCCGCCGCAGGTAAGCCTCTCCCCAAGCTTCGTCGTCGCCATGCTCCCGGTGCTCCGGCAAAGCTCTGCTCGTGCCTGGACGTAGCGTCCTCGCCGCTTCTCCGATGACCTGGTGCATGGGGAGGACTCCCCTCATGTTCCTCTTCTTCCCCGACATCCAGGAGGGACCCCAAGGCCGAGCAGCCCGGTGCTTCTTCCTCGCCATTCGGATCAGGACCTCGCCAGAGTTCCCCACGACGCCATCGTCGATCTGCTGCATCCAAGGGCCCTTCTTCTTGTCATAGGTAGGAGAGGTACTCCCCGCACACGATCCCTTCCCTCTCATTCCTCCCTAGGCCGCCGTAGCCGTCGCCATGGTGCTGTCGTGCGTACGCTCCCGGAGCTCTACAAGACCAGGCCTTCAGATGCGTCTGCGTTAAAGTAGTTCCCGTCGCTGGGCTCGTGTGTGGGCGTACCCTGTGCACACAGTAGTCCACAGTTGTGCATCCCCCCTCTCCGCGTCGTGCCTCGCTTTGCCTTTGCCGCATCGCCATGTCCCCGAGCCGAGCATCAGCTCGAGCTCGAGCACCCCCTCTACCATAGTGCATCACAGTTTAGCCGCGTAGATGGTCTCCCCATTGTGTCTGCATCCCCCGTTGAGTCTGCCACCTCCGATGGTTGCCCGATGGCTCGCCGACGTCTCCCTCCATTTTGGTCGCCGGTGGAGCAGAGCGGAGAAGGGAACTGTCCAAAAGGACAGAGTTTCCCTCTTGTTCAGACAAACGCTCATAGCGCAGTGGTCGCTCGCCTGTTTCAGTAGCAGGAGGTCGCGGGTTCGACCCCCCTCCACACCCCCTTTTTGTTTTCCGTTTGTGAGCGTGTGTGGTGTGTGTGGCCAAGATCCGGTGTGGCTACATCGGATCTGGTGTGGCTATGTGCGTGGTGGTGTGTGCTTGTGTGTGTGTGTGTGAGCAGTGGTGGATCCCCTATGTCACGGAGAACAAGAGTGGGTGTGGGTGTGTGTGTCTGTTGCGTATGTGCTAGTGTGTGTGTATGACAGTGGGCCCATGGCCCACTTGTCATCCACTAGAGGGGCCCTGGTGCCTATGCCAGGTGGACCCCCCTCCTATATTTATTTGTTAGTTGCTTTACTGTTTTATTGTGTTTAAATAGGTTTTTCCATATCTGGTAATTTCCTAAATCGGGACAAGTGTATTTTCGGTTGTGAGCATTTGTAGTAAGATTTAACTTATGGGTATGCATGTTAATATTTCGAGCATGGGTTTGTGAGTTTCCAAAAGCTTATATATGAGTTTGATATATGAAATTGGGGTAGAATTTCCCAATGAATCTATTGCTGCAATTGGTTTGGTCATTTGAGCAAGTTTGAAAAATTGTCATTTTGTCCCGAAGTGCCATTTTGTCATTTTAATTAGAATTAATCCATGCATGCTTTGGTATTGTGTCAACATGGAAGTGGTAGTATTTCATGAGTAGAATGCCATGGTATTTTCTTTTGACATGATAAACTTGCATATAAGTGGGAACCATGCTCCAAAGTGGCTATTAAAATGTTGTTGTTTTCAACATGCTAAATATTTCTAAGTGTGAGAATTTGTTAATATTTTTTATGCCATGTTAAGTGGGTGCTACCAAGTGATGTTTTGTGTTTTAGCTCAAGCTCAGTGCTAGTGTTTTGAAGCAGATGTTGCCCTCTATCATCCTATTAATTTTTCATGCCATCAGGTGGTCTCTAGCAACATTATTTATTGTTGTCAACTTGCTACCAGCTTAACTCAGATTCCAGAAAGCTGGGATTTTCACCAAGTCCCTAGAATCTATTTCATCATGCCATCTTGTGAGTTTCATGCTTAGTGATGTGTGCTTCCATTCCAGTTTGTGTAGTTGGATGATTTGATAACCATGTTATGTAGTTTATGTACATGTTTTGTTTGAGGTTGGAAACATACTGTAGCTCTAGATAATTGTTGTGGAAGTTGCTATGTTGCTGTTTTGGAACAGATTGTGTGTGTTAGTGCTTTGTGCCTTGTGGGAGTTATGCTCCATTGTTTTGTTTGATCATTGGCTCTATTGTGGTTGGTTTCTCATTTTCTAACGAGTGGCTACCTTGCAATACCAAGGAATAGCCCATGGCCTTCATTGTCTTGTATTTTTCCTTCATACCTTGCTGTGAGCGTAGCGTGAGATCCGTTACTCCGTTTCCTACGTTCTACATATGCATTTGCATAGATTTTCCATGAAGAATACATATTTGCCACGATCATGCATGTTCAAACAACTTAACATGAGGTTCTGTACAGAATTGTAAACAACTTAACTATTAGATGAGAAACATGACAAGCTTAGGATTGCCATGCTAAATACTTCAAATGAATCATGCATCATCTTGGTTGTGCATTGCACCTTGGTTGGTTGATTATTGTTGCTGTTTCTATTGGGTAGACGCGAGTGTTGAACCTGAGTACGAAGATCCAGGAGAGTACCACTATGACGACCCTGCTCTTTGTCCCTCTGAAGAACCAACAGGCAAGATGATCATACCGGGATCCCGACACTATTTTTTCTTTGCTAGATGTCTCGCTCTTATCATTACATATGCGTTACCTACCACTTGAATGTCAAGCCTCCTACATTTCCAAGATAGCCTCTAACCCCTTCACATCATAGCAAACCTTGTTTGGCTAAGTTACCGCTGCTCAGCCCCTCTTATAGCGTTCTTAGTTGCAGGTGCATGTTGTTTCCATGTGATAACATGGATATTTGGAGATATCACAATATTTACTGCTATTTAATTTAATGCACATATATATCTTGGTATGGTGGAAGGCTTGGCATTTTGCTCGGTGTTTTGTTCCACTTTTACCGCCATAGTTACTTGTTACCGGTGTTATGTTTCCATACTTAGCGCTCCTAACATGCTTGGGGTTGTTATGGGGACCCCCTTGATTATTCGGTTGAGATTAAAACTTGTCTGGCAAGACCCAACATTGGTACTATTTTCTTAAACAACTTAATAAAACTGCATAGGGCTTTGCAACCCCGTGAATTAATCAACAACCCGGGCCAGTGCTCCTCATGAGTGTTGGTCCAAAACGTCAACCGCCGGTGGCCACCAGGGGCAACTCTGTGTTTGGCCTACCAAAAGTTTGAACAATCCGGTCGTGTCCTAAGAACGAGATACGCGGCTCTTATCGGGGTCGTCGACACGTCGGGCAGTCTTGCTGGACTTGTTTTGCCTTTCTCGAGTGGCTTGCGTGAGGAACTCTGATTTTCTTTGGGCTATCTCGAGGTGTCAGAATTCCTTTGGAATTGCCTAGGATGATCACAAGATCCGTGGTCGAGGTTATTCCCGTGGAGTGTGGTTAATTTATGATGGACTAGTTGGAGCACCCCTGTAGGGTTAAATCTTCCGGAAAGCCATGCCCGCGGCTATGTGGCAACTTGAATATTTTGTTTAACACCTGGCTATAGTTAACTTGAAGTAAACTCCAATAAAATAAACCAAATGTGTGAGTAACCGTGATCGTCTCTGCTCGTGAACATGATCCGAGAGAGAACACGATGGGGTTATGATTGACGTAAGCAGGTGTTCAGGATCTTTTAGAGATCATGCTAGTTCTCAACTGTTTATCGTAGATCACATATTTACATTCATGTTCTCGTAAGTTAGCCACTATAAAATGCTTAGTGTTGCTGCAAACTAAACACTTACCCCCCATCCTACCTAATAAGGTTGAATAGTCTCGGTACCCGGTTGCGAGATTGCGAGTCCCCGTGGCTCACAGATTACTACAACAAATACATGTGCAGGTGCAGATGAGATCATGCCAGATGATGTGATGCAGCTCCAGTGGGAGTATGACGAGGAACGTGGCAGGATGTACATCACATATCCAGACGAGTAGAGAGGCCTTGGTCGTGATCTTCGGGGCTAGCAAGATAGTTTCATCGCATCTTTTCTCATTTGTTTTCGTCCGTAGACGAACCTTGTCTTTTGAATGATGTTTGAATAAACTGTGTGGATTGTAATTTAGCATGTGGCGAGTGTAAGCCAACTCATATACTCCTCTCTTCATAAATGTATGTGATGATACTGAACTTGCAAAACGACTAGATGCACTTCTTTCCCTGTCGAGGCCCCCGTGCCCAAATATGGATAGACGTGCATCTTGGCCGTTAAAAGTTCGTATTCAGAGTCATATGACCATATGAGCCCTTTGCTTGATCGAACTTGGCCGAGTCGAGTCTAGTAAAACTATTTGGAGTCTAGTTATATCGGAGAGTAGGTTTTTTTACTCCTCTTCTATACTTTGGTGAGGTATTCTACTTAGGAATGTTGATTCTACTCCCCTTCTCATTCAAATATTTTTTAGGATCACGCGGGTATTTTGGAAACTATATGATACCGATGTGACGGAGTTCTGTCTTGGTGCCTCCTGTTTGGCTTGATTTCTTTCGAGCAGTTGAGCTCCAGGAATTCTTGGCACATCATTATCATTCAGCTTCCTTAGTATCTCAGGACGGAGGGTGTTCGGAATTGCTTCAATACTTGTCGTGGTGAGATAAGGTCGGAGTCACCCAGTACTGGGGAGGCGTCCGGGGTACCACCATGGTTAGTATCGTTGTGCTTTCGTGGATCCGAGTTAGATGGATTTCCGGAAGCCTCTGGTTATGTGTTGAAGGATGGATACAGTTGGGGTGTAGGTTTGTTAGTTGTGTGAGATATTTCCTCCTTGTATCCCCAACACTGGATTGCATAACCAGAAAGTTTTTGGAAGTTCTTAGGTGGGAACTCATGTAGTTATCTAGGATCATCATCTTCAGATGTATGAGGGCATATACATTTGTTCCGAGCAACATTAGCTCAATACTTTTGTGTTATTGCAAGTGGCTTCTAATATCTGATATTGTTATCACAAACCCGAAGAAGGCATTCTTACTAATTTTTCAATAGGAAGGTTGTTTGTGTTGTTCGTTCAATTTCTTCAAGTCATTTGATTCAGCTGATTGCTATCATCTTTGTTAATGAGGTGCTGATGTTTTGTCCATCTTCAGGATGGCTCCAATAACTCGCGGGAGTTCAGGTCGTGATGGGGAGCAGTCTGATCCTCCACCACCCCCACCATCGCCTCCTCCTCCAGAAGCTTGGCAAGCTGTGATGGCCGCAACCAATGCGAATACTCAGATGTTTCTTAGGATGTTGCAAGAAAGAGATCAGGGTCAGCAAGGTTTTCAAGGGAATTTTCAGAATCAACCTCAGCTCGCGACGCTCAACCAGTTCCTTGCCAAGCAGCCCAAGTCTTTCACCTGTTGTGAGCAGCCTTTTGATGTAGATGATTGGCTTCATGACATGAGTAAGCATTTTGAGTGCAACAATGTCAGACCAGATGACTTTGTCAGATTCGTGTCGTTCTAGCTCAAGGGTCGGGCAGAAGACTGGTGGCAGCAATACAAAGACTCCATGGGCGATCGTGTTGTCACTTGGGACGATTTCTGTCGTGACTTTAGCGCCCATTACATTCCGACAAGCTTTGTCAAGGAGATGCATGAGAAGTTCAGGCACCTGAAGCAGGGAAGCAAGTCTGTCTATCAGTACAACATCGAGTTCTAGAATTTGTCCCACTATGCTAAGCAAGATGTTCCAGATGACAAGTCCATGATTTATCAGTTTAGAGGTGGTCTCAAGGATGAGCTTCTATCGGGTCTGGTCCTTCAAGAGCCTCGTGAGTTTGATCAGTTCTATAACATGGCTTTGATTGTCGATGTAACACAGCTCAAGTTAGAGAACTCAAGGAAGTGTTCCAAGGATTCCTATTCTTCTTCTTCAAGCTCTCAGATGGTCCCTACGCAGCAAAAATATTGGGTTCCTAATCCTCCTTCGTTCCGTCCTCCTCAGCAGCAGAGACAGTTCGGTGGTCGTGGTTATTCCCACCCACCCAACCCAGGATATCAGCAGAGGCCCGAGGCACCCAAGTCAGCTAATGTTCCTCCTCCAGGCAACTTTCGTCCACTCTCTAAGGTTACTTGTCACAAGTGTGGTCAGAAGGGTCACTACTCAAACACGTGCAACCAGCGGCGTCTTCCGCCTCCCCCTCAAGTCAAGCCCCCAGGTAGTGTTGTGGTGAAGCATAATCCCAAGTATGCAAGGGTGAGCCATGTGAATGCAGCTGAAGAAGATTCTTCCCAAGTGATCATGGGTAATCTCGCAGTTAATTCTATTCCTGCAAAAAAAATGTTTGATACTAGTGCATCGCATTCATTCATATCAAGGCCATTTGTTTCAAAGCATGAGTTGTGTTGCGAAGAATTGCCTAGATCGTTAACTGTGATGTCTTCGGGCTTGCAAATGAATTCTCATTTTGTGGTTCGGGATGCCTCTATCAAGATGGGCAATTATTATTTTCTGGCCTCTCCAATTGTTCTCAGTAATTCCGATATTGATCTCATTCTTGGAATGGATTTTCTGGCTATGAACAAGGCGTATGTTGGTTGTTAAGCCAAAGAAGTCAAATTGACTCATCCTTTAGAAGATGTGATCATTTTCGCTGTTCACGATGACAAGATTCATCTCTTTACTCTTAATGAGAAGGGTGAAATCTCAGCTATTTCTCATATTCCCGTGGTTTGTGAGTATGTAGATATCTTTCCCAAAGAATTGCCAGGAATGCCTCCGCACCGGCCAGTTGAGTGTGTGATTGATCACGAACCTGGAACTAAACCGGTTTGCAAGCGTCCTTATAAACTTGGACCCGAAGATATGAAAGAGTTGAAGAAGCAGCTAGATGAACAAGAACGTCTGGGTCTGATCAGACCAAGTTCTTCTCCATGGGGATGTGGTGTTTTGTTTGTCAAGAAGAAGGATGGCACGGACTGACTTTGTGTCGATTACCATCCATTGAATAAAAAGACAATCAGAAACAAGTACCCACTTCCCAACATCAATGAGTTGATTGAGCAACTGAAAGGTGCCAAGGTTTTCTCGAAGCTTGATCTTCGCATGGGCTATCATCAGATTTGCATTCGCGAAGAAGATATTCCAAAGACTGCTTTCAAGACGAGTTTTGGATCTTATGAGTACACCATGATGTCGTTTGGTCTCGCCAATGCTCCTCCAACCTCAAGAATGATGAACTTCATATTCTCTCCTTTCAAGAATGAGTTCATCTTGGTCTATCTGGATGATATCCTTGTGTTCTCGGAGACTGAAGAAGAGCATGCAGAGCATCTCCGGCTTGTGCTTGATAAGCTAAGAGAGCATCGATTCTATGCTAAGTTTTCCAAGTGTGAGTTTTGGCTCAATGAAGTGGTGTACCTTGGGCATGTGATCTCTGCCGAGGGCATTAAAGTGCACCCTGAGAAAGTTGAGGCAATCTTGAAGTGGGAGCCTCCTCGGAATGTCAAGCAACTTCGTAGATTCCTTGGGCTTGCAAGTTATTGCAGAAGATTCGTGGAGAACTTATCTCAAAATTTTCAGCCTCTATCTAATCTCCTCCGGAAGAATTCCAAGTATGTTTGGTCTCCTGAGTGTGATGTGGTGTTCAATACGCTCAAGCAGAGACTGACTTCAGCTCTAGTTCTTGTCCCTCCCGAGCAATCAAAGCCTTTTCAAGTTTTCTGTGATGCTTATCTCCAAGGTCTTGGTGGTGTTCTCATGCAAGATAAGAAGATAGTTTCCTATACCTCGCGTCATTTGAAGCCTGTCGAGAAGAACTACCCCCACACATGATCTTGAGTTGGCGGCAATTATGCATGCTCTGATGACTTGGAGGCATTTGTTGTTGGGTAGACCAGTTGAGGTGTACACCGATCACAAGAGCTTGAAGTACATTTTCACTCAACCCAATCTCAATCTTCGGCAGTCTCGTTGGGTGGAAATGCTTGAGGACTTCAATCCAAGCATTGAGTATACTCCTGGAAAAGAAAATGTCATTGCGGACGCGCTCAGCCGAAAGGCGTACTGCAACAGTCTTATCCCGAAGCCTCTTCAACCCGAGCTTTGTGAAGCTTTCTGCAAGCTCAATCTTCAAATGATTCCACAAGGATTCCTTGCCAATCTTCAAGTCTCTCCGACTCTAGAAGATCAGGTTCACCAGGCTCAACTTCTTGATACAATGGTGAAGAAAGTGAAGAAAGATGTGGCCAAGGGCATTCCGAAGTATAAGTGCTTTTGCGTTGATGACAAAGATACCTTGTTATTTGAGGACCGTATGGTGGTTCCAAAAGGTGATGTCAGGAAGGTTATCATGGATGAAGCACACAATTCTCTCCTATCCATTCATCTAGGAAGTTCCAAGATGTATCAGGATCTCAAGCAAACGTTCTGGTGGACTCGCATGAAACGTGAAATTGCTCAGTTCATGAACAAGTGTGATGTTTGTCACAGAGTGAAGGAGAAACATCAACGTCCAGCAGGTCTCCTTCAGCCTTTGCCTATTTCAGAGTGGAAATTCGATCATGTGGAGATGGATTTCATCACTAGGTTTCCTTAGTCCAAGAAGGGCAACGATGTCATCTTTGTGGTTATCGACAAGCTAACCAAAGTTGCTCATTTCCTTCCGGTCAAAGAATCTATCTCGGCAGCTCAGCTAGCGGAGTTGTATACCTCAAGGATAGTTTCTTTGCAGGGTGTTCCTCAGCTCATCTCATCTGACCGTGGAAGCCTCTTCACTTCCAAGTTTTGGGAGTCCTTCCAGACTGCTATGGGTACCAAGATGTGTTTCAGCACTACATTCCATCCACAGACAAGTGGTCAAGTTGAGAGAGTTAATCAAATCGTTGAAGACATGCTCAGAGCCTATGTGATTTCGTTCGGCATGAAATGGGAAGACTGCCTTCCATACGCTGAATTTTCATACAACAACAACTTTCAGGCTAGTTCAGGCAAGGCCCCTTTCGAGATTCTCTATGGCAGGAAGTGTTGTACCCCACTCAATTGGTCTGAAACCGGTGAGCATCAAATTTTGGGCAATGACATGATCACCGAAGCAGAAGAGATGTGTTGTGTCATTCGTGATAACCTCAAAGCAGCTCAATCTCGACAGAAGAGTTATTATGATAACAAACATCAGGATGTCTCCTTTCAAATTGATGGTCTAGTCTATCTCAGAGTCTCTCCCATGAAGGGCACTCAGCGGTTTGGAATTAAAGGGAAGCTAGCTCGTCGCTTTGTGGGTCCCTTTAGAGTTGTTGGCAAGAGAGGTGAAACTTGCCTATCAACTAGAGCTTCCTCCAAACTTCACAAATGTGCACGATGTCTTCCATGTCTCTCAGCTCCGGAGGTGCTTCAAGACTCCCGAGCATACCATTGACCTCCAAGACATTGATCTCCAAGAAGACCTATCTTATCGTGAGCATCCAGTGGCTATTCTCGATGAAACTGGGCGTAAGACTCGCAACAAATCAATCAAGTTTCTCAAGGTGAAGTGATCTCATCATTCCGATAAAGAAGCTACTTGGGAACGTGAGGATTTTCTACTTTCCGAATTTACGGAGTTCTTTCGTTCTTAGATCTCGGGTCGAGATCCTCTTGTAGTGTGGGAGAGTTGTAACAGCCCAAGTGCTATAGGGGCCTCCATGTAATATTGGGATGTGTAATCTTTCATGTGTGGCCCTCATTGGTGTGATGTTCATGAGTTGGTCCTTGTCATTTTTGTGTTGCATCATGGGCATCATGTCATCATAGCATTTTACATGTTGAGTGCATTGTTGTGTTGTGGTGTGATGTGGTGTTTTGGCAATATCATGTGATGTGGTGTTGATGTTAGCATGATGTGAGTGTGCAAGAGTGTGTCTAACCTCCCCTTCTGTATTCTTTGCAAAACCCTCTCTATTTGAACTTTGAAATCCTCCCTATTCAATTCATTTGCAACCTGTGATATTCTTGTGTTTAAAAATTCTGTGAAATGTTCCAACTCTTCTAAATAACCTAATGTGTATGTTTTGTTTTACCTCAAGTTTGTTCTTTAGGTATCTGGTTTTTTTTAATATAATAAACAAGGCAAGAAATTTCATGTTATTTTAAGTATGTGTAAAATTTACTTGTTCTAAAAATGCCAATATCATTTTTATAAACAAGAGTGCAATTTGCTGATTCATAAAGTATTTTCTTTTCTCTTTAAATCCTTTCCAATTCATGCATGGGGTTTAAACTTGTTGCTTCTCTTTTAAAAATAGAGAATCCCTGTTTGATTTTCCTATGTGTGGGTGAGCGCTTCCTGGGCCTTCTCCCACTGTGGCCCAGCTAGTCGAGCGCTCATGGCCCAACTCCCTCGCGTAGACGGCAAACTGCTCCCGTCGCTCTTTCCGTCAGGTTCCATGGCGCAAACGTCGAGACGCCGTTAGGGTCCGAGCCTCCTTTAAAACCTGTCGGTGCGCAACCCTAGAGAGTCTTCTCCCCTTTCCTCCCTTCACCTTTCCCCGCCGCCGCACGTAAGCCTCTCCCCAAGCTTCACCGTTGCCATGCTCCCGGTGCTTCGGCGGAGCTCTGCTCATGCCCAGACGTAGCGTCCTCGCCCCTTCCCCGACGAACTAGTGCACGGGGAGGACTCCCCTCGTGTTCCTCTTCTTCCCCAACGTCCAGGAGGGACCCCAAGGCCGAGCAGCCCGATGCTTCTTCCTTGCCGTTCGGATCAGGACATCGTTGGAGTTCCTCGTGGCACCGTCGTCGATCAGCTGCATCCAAGGCCCCTTCTTCTTGTCTTAGGTAGGAGAGGTACTCTCGGCGCTCGATCCCTTCCCTCTCCTTCCTCCATAGACCACCATAGCCATCGTCATGGGGCTTTCATGTGCGCGCTTCTGGAGCTCTGCAAGTCCAGGCCTTCAGATGCGTCCGCGTCAAAGTAGTTCCCGTTATCGGGCTCGTGCGTGGGCGTGCCCTACGCACGTAGTAGTCCACAGTTGCGCAGCCCCCCTCTTCGCGCCATGCCTCGCTTCGCCTTTGCCGCATCGCCATGGCACCGAGCCGAGCATCAGCTCGAGCTTGAGCGCCCCCTCTGCCGCAACGTGTCACAGTTTAGCCGCGTAGATGGTCTCCCCATTATGTCTGCATCCCCCGCTGAGTCCGTCGTTTCGGACGCTGGTGGAGCAGAGCGGAGAAGGGAACTGTCCAAAAGGACAGAGTTTCCCTCTTGTTCAGACAAACGCTCGTAGCGCAGTGGTCGCTCGCCTGTTTCAGTAGCAGGAGGTCGCAGGTTCGACCCCCCTCCGCGCCCCCTTTTTGTTTTCTGTTTGTGAGTGTGTGTGTGTGGTGTGTGGCCAGGATCCGGTGTGGCTACATCGGATCTGGTGTGGCTATGTGCGTGTGTGGTGTGTGCTTGTGTGTGTGTGAGTAGTGGTGGATCCCCTGTGTCAGGGAGATCCAGTGCGGATGTGTGTGTGTCTATTGTGTATGTGCTAGTGTGTGTGTGTATGACGGTGGGCCCATGGCCCACTTGTCATCCATTAGAGGGGCCCTAGTGCCTATGCGAGGTGCCCCCCTCCTATATTTGTTTCTTGGTTGTTTTACTGTTTTATTATGTTTAAATAGGTTTTTCCATATCTGGTAATTTCCTAAATCGGGACAAGTGTATTTTCGGTTGTGAGCATTTGTAGTAAGATTTAACTTATGGGTATGCATGTTAATATTTCGAGCATGGGTTTGTGAGTTTCCAAAAGCTTATATATGAGTTTGATATATGAAATTGGGGTAGAATTTCCCAATGAATCCATTGGTGCAATTGGTTTGGTCATTTGAGCAAGTTTGACAAAATGTCATTTTGTCCCAAAGTGCCACTTTATCATTTTAATTAGAAGTAATCCATGCATGCTTTGGTATTTGTGTCAACATGGAAGTGGTAGTATTTCATGAGTAGAATGCCATGGTATTTTAGTTTGACATGATAAACTTGCATATAAGTGGGAACCATGCTCCAAAGTGGCTATTAAAATGTTGTTGTTTTCAACATGCTAAATATTTCTTAGTGTGAGAATCTGTTAATATTTTTTATGCCATGTTAAGTGGGTGCTACCAAGTGATGTGTTGTGTTTTAGCTCAAGCTCAGTGCTAGTGTTTTGAAGCAGATATAGCCCGCTGTCATCCTGTTAATTTTCATGCCATGAGGTGGTCTCTAGAACCATTATTTATTGCTGTCAACTTGCTACCAGCTTAACTCAGATTCCAAAAAACTGTGATTTTCACTAAGTCCCTAGAATCTGTTTCATCATGCCATCTTGTGAGCTTCATGCTTAGTGATGTGTGCTTACATTCCAGTTTGTGTAGTTGGATGATTTGATAAGCATGTTATGTAGTTTCTGTACATGTTTTGTTTGAGGTTGGAAACATCCTGCAGCTCTAGATAATTGTTGTGGAAGTTGCTGTTTTGCTGTTTTGGAACAGATTGTGTGTGTTAGTGTTTGGTGCCTTGTGGGAGCTATGCTCCATTGTTTTGTTTGATATTTGGCACTATTGTGGTTGGTTTTTCATTTCCTAACGAGTGGTTACCTTGGAATACCAAGGAATAGTCCATGGCCTTCATTCTCTTGTATTTTGCCTTCATACCTTGCCATGAGCGTAGCGTGAGATCCGTTACTCCGTTTCCTACATTCTACATATGCATTTGCATAGATTTTGAATGAAGCATCCATATTTGCCATGACATGCATGTTCAAACAACTTAACATAAGGTTCTGTCCAGAATTGTAAACAACTTAACTATTGCATGAGAAACATGACTAGCTTAGGATTGCCATGCTAAATACTTCAAATGAATCATGCATCATCTTGTTTTTGCATTGCACCTTGGTTGGTTGTTTATTGTTTTTGTTTCTCTTGGGTAGACGCGAGTGTTGAACCTGAGTACGAAGATCCACGAGAGTACCACTACGAGGACCCCGCTCTTTGTCCCTCTGAAGAACCAACGGGCAAGATGATCGTACCCGGATCCCGACACTATTTTTGCTTTGCTAGATGTCTAGCTCTTATCGTTAAATATGTGTTACGTACCACTTGAATGTCAAGCCTCCTAAATTACCATGATAGCCTATAACCCATCCACATCCTAGCAAACCTTGTTTGGCTAAGTTACCACTGCTCAGCCCCTCTTATAGCATTCTTAGTTGCAGGTGCAGGTTGTTTCCATGTGATAACATGGATATCTCAAGATATCACAATATTTACTGCTATTTAATTTAATGCACATATAAATCTTGGTATGGTGGAAGGCTTGGCCTTTTGCTTCGTGTTTTGTTCCACTTTTACCGCCATAGTTACTTGTTACCGGTGTTATGTTTCCATACTTTGCACTCCTAAGATGCTGGGGGTTGTTATGGGGACCCCCTCGATTATTTGGTTGAGATTAAAACTTGTCCGGCAAGACCCAACATTGGTACTATTTTCTTAAACAACTTAATAAAACTGCATAGGGCTTTGCAACCCCGTGGATTAATTAACAACCCGGGCTAATGCTCCTCATGAGTGTTGGTCCAAAACATCAACCGCCGGTGGCCACCAGGGGCAACTCTGTGTTTGGCCTACCAGAAGTTTGGACAATCCCGTCGTGTCCTGAGAATGAGATATGCGGCTCTTATCGGGTTTGTCGACACGTCAGGCGGTCTTGCTGGACTTGTTTTACCTTTCTCGAGTGGCTTGCATGAGGAACTCTAATTTTCTTCGGGCTATCTCGAGGTGTCGGAAATCCTTTGGAATTGCCTAGGATGATCACGAGATCCGTGGTCAAGGTTATTCCCGCAGAGTGTAGTTAATTTATGATGGACTAGTTGGAGCACCCCTGCAGGGTTAAATATTTCGGAAAATCGTGCCCGCGGTTATGTGGCAACTTGGATATTTTGTTTAACACCCGGCTATAGTTAACTTGAAGTAAACTCCAATAAAATACACCAACTGTATGAGTAACCGTGATCGTCTCTGCTCGTGAACATGATCCGAGAGAGAACACGGTGGGGTTATGATTGACGTAAGCATATGTTCACGATCTTTTAGATATCATGCTAGTTCTCGACCATTTATCGTAGACCACATATTTACATTCATGTTCTGGTAAGTTAGCCACTATAAAATGCTTACTGATGCTGTAAACTAAACACTTACCCCCATCCTACCTAATAAGCTTGAATAGTCTCGGTACCCGGTTGCGAGATTGCGAGTCCCCGTGGCTCACAGATTACTACAACAAAAACAGGTGCAGGTGCAGATGAGACCGTGCTAGATGATGTGACGCAGCACTAGTGGGAGTATGACGAGGAACGTGACAGGATGTACATCACATATCCAGACGAGTAGAGAGGCCTTGGTCGTGATCTTCGGGGCTAGCAAGACAGATTCATCGCATCTTTTCTTGTTTGTTTTCGTCCATAGATGGACCCTGTCTTTTGAATGATGTTTGAATAAACTATGTGGATTGTAATTTAGCATGTGGCGAGTGTAAGCCAACTCATATACTCCTCTCTTCATAAATGTATGTGATGATGTTGAACGACTAGATGTGCCTCTTTCCCTGTCGAGGCCCCCGTGCCCAAATATGCATAGGCGCGCATCTTGGGCGTTACAGGTTTTCATCATATTGCTTGAGTTTATCTCTCTACATCATGTCATCTTTCTTAATGTGCTACTCTGTTCTTCATGAACTTAATACTCTGTTCTTCATGAACTAAATGCAGGCAGGAGTCGGTAGATGTGTGGAGTAATAGTAGTAGATGCAGAATCATTTCGGTCTACTTGACACGAACATGATGCCTATATGCATGATCATTGCCTTGGGTAACTACATGATTATTTGTTTTTCTATCAATTGCTTGATAGTAATTTGTTTACCTACCATAATATTTTCCTTCAAGAGAGAAGCCTCTAGTGAAATCTATGGCCCCCGGGTCTACTTTCCATAATATATTTTTAGTTCTATAAACCAAAAATACTTTGCTGCAATTTATTTACCTTTTACTTTTCATTCTCGTTTACATCTATCTCTATCGGATCTAATCCTTGCAAATAATCGTGAAGGGATTGACAACCCCTTTACAGAATTGGGTGCAAGAGTTTGATTGTTTGTGTAGGTGCATCCATTGATGACTTGCTTGGTCCTCCTACTGGATTGATACCTTGGATCACCCTTTCCTCTTCAAGGGAAAACCAACACAAGCTCAAGAGGTAGCAAGAAGGATTTCTGGCATCGTTGCCGGGGAGGATACACATCAAGGTTACCAAGTACCCATCAGAAACTCATCTCTTGCATTTACTTTATTTTCCATTTTCCTCTCGTTTTCCTATCCCCCACTTCTATAACGATTTTCAGAAAATATCAAAAAGATTTGCCTTTTCATTCGCCCTTCTTCCGTTCACCTTTTCATTTGCTTGTGTGCTTGATTGCTCGCTTTGTCACGATGTCTGAGAATACCAAGTTGTATGACCTTTCCAATACTAATAATAATGATTTTATTAGTACTCCGATTGCTCCTGCCACTAGCGCAGAATCTTATGAAATTAATGCTGCTTTGCTTAATCTTGTTATGAAAGAACAATTTTCTGGCCTTCCTAGTGAAGATGCCGCATACCATCTAAACACTTTCATTGAGTTGTGTGATATGCAAAAGAAGAAAGATGTGGATAATGATTTTGTTAAATTGAAGCTATTCCCGTTCTCACTACGAGATCGTGCTAATACTTGGTTTTCATCTTTGCCTAAAAAATAGTATTGATTCACGAAATAAGTGTAAAGATGCTTTTATCTCCAAGTACTTTCCACCCGCTAAGTTCCTCTCCCTTAGGAACGATATAATGAATTTTAAGCAACTTGATCATGAGCTTGTTGCACAATCTTGGGAGAGGATGAAATTAATGATTAGGAATTGTCCCGCACATGGTTTGTTGGATGATATTACATTTTTTTATGCGGGATTGAATTTTGCTTCTAGGAATCTTTTAGATTTAGACATGGGTGGTACTTTTATGGAAATCACATTAGGATAAGCTACTAAACTCCTAGATAACATTATGACAAACTACTCTCAATGGCATAACAAAAGATCTCCTACTAGTAAAAAGGTGCATGATATTGAAGAAATAAATACTTTGAGTGAAAAGATGGATGAATTGATGAAATTGTTTGCTATTAAGAGTGCTCCTATTGATCCAATGATATGCCTTTGTCTTCTTTGATTGGAAATAATAGTTAATCTATGGATGTGAATTTTGTTGGTAGGAACAATTTTGGTAATAACGCGTATAGAGGCAATTTTAACCCTAGGCCATTTCCTAGTAATTCCTCTAACAATTATGGTAATTCCTACAATAATTCTTATGGAATTTATAATAAGATGCCCTGTGATCTTGAGAATATTGTTAAATAATTTATTGGTTCGCAAAAGGTTTCCAATGCTACGATTGAGGAAAAAACTGCCCAAGATTGATGATTTGGCTAGGAACGTTGATGGAATTTATCTTGAGATTGATTCTTTGAAAGTTATATCTACTCCACCCAAGCATGATATTGATGAGTCTTTAAAAGATATGAGAATTTTTATTGATGAAAGTAAGGAAAGAACTGTTAGAATTCGTGCTAAGCGTGAATGGCTTGAAAAGTGTGTTCTCGTGATAATAATGATGAAGATCTCAAAGTGATTGACGTGACTCCTATTGAATATTTGTTTTACAATATAAATCTTCATAAAGATGGGGCTGGAGATAAGTCAACCTTAGCTAAAGAGCGTCCCAATGATTCAGAGTTTATAGATCTTTATGCTAAAATTGATAAAAGTGGGATAGAAGAGGTCAAAACTTTGAATAGCAATGAACCCACTCTTTTGGATTGCAAGGACTTCAATTATGATAACTGATCCTTGATTGATTTTATTTCCTTGTTACAATCCATGATGAATTCGCCACATGCTTATAGTCAAAATAAGGCTTTTACTAAACATATCATTGATGTTATGATGAAATCTTTTGAAGAAAACTTGAGTTAGAAGTTTCTATCCCTAGAAAGCTTCATGATGAGTGGGAACCTGTTATTAAGATTAAAATAAAATATTATGACTGTCATGCCATGTGTTATTTGGGTGCTAGTGTTTCCACGATTCCGAAAACTTTATGTCATGTGCTAGGTTACCATGATCTTGATGATTGCTCTCTAAATTTGCATCTTGTGGATTCCACTATTAAGAAACCTATGGGATGGATTAATGATGTTCTTATTGTTGCAAATAGGAATTATGTCCCTTTATATTTCATTGTTCTTGATATAGATTGCAATCCTACATGTCCTATTATTCTTGGTAGACCTTTCCTTCGAACAATTGGTGCAATTATTGACATGAAAGAAGGTAACATTAGATTTCAATTTCCATTAAGGAAAGGCATGGAAAACTTTACTAGAAATAAAATAATATTTCCTTATGAATCTATTACGATAGCTACTTTTGGATTGCATACCAAAGATGACAATACCTAGATCTATTGCGTTTTGCCTAGCTAGGGGCGTTAAACAATAGCGCAAGTTGGGAAGCAACCCAATTTTATTTTTGTATTCTGTTTTTCTTATGTTTTTGAGTGTTTAACACATTATTAATTCTGTGGTAATTGTGTTTTGGTGTTTTAATTAGTGTTTGAGCCAAGTAAAACCTTTGGGGTGATCTATGGTAGTTGTTGATTTGATCTTGCTGGAAAAACAGAAACTTTTGCGCTCAGTCCAGGAATTTTCTAACTTTTTTAGAGCGTCGAATCAGTCTATATTTTTTACATAAGATTGATATATAAATTTCCTAGGTTTTCCTATTTTTTCAGAATTTTTTGAGTTACAGAAGTATACAAAGTTTTCATATTGCTACAGACTGTTCTGTTTTTGACAGATTCTGTTTTCTTTGAGTTGTTTGCCTATTTTGATGAATCTATGGGTTGTATCATGGGGTATGAACCATGTATAAGTTACAATACAGTAGGTATAACACCAATATAAATAAATAATGAGTTCACAACAATACATAAAGTGGTGATTTATTTTCTTATACTAACGGATCTCACGAGTTTTTTTGTTAAGTTTTGTGTTGTGATGTTTTCAAGTTTGGGGTAAAGATTTGATGGACTATGGAATAAGGAGTGGCAAGATACTAATCTTGGGGATTCCAAAGGCACACCAACTCATATTTAAGTATGACTAAGAGACTAATCTTGGGTATGTCCTGGAAGGCATCCCCTCTTTCGTCTTCAATCCATCGGTAAATTTACTTGAGGCTATATTTTTATTCACCACATGATATGTGTTTTGCTTGGAGCGTCTTGTATGATATGAGTCTTTGCTTATTAGTTTTATACAATTATCTTTTATGCACACATATTTTGTTAGATACACTCTGAATCGTGATTTTGTTAGAATACTCTATGGGCTTCACTTATATCTTTTGAGTTAGGCAATTTTGCTCTATGTGCTTCACTTATATTATTTAGAGCACGATGGTGTTTGTGTCTTCTAGAAATAATTGAACTCTCGTACCTCACTTATATTATTTTGAGAGTCTCTAAACATCATGGTAATTGGTCTAGGTTATTAATTTAGTCCTAGTATGATACGCATCCAAGAGGGATATAATAAAAACTTCCCTATTAAGTACATTGAGTATTTCTGAGAAGTTTGATTCCTTGCATGCAGTTTTAAGATACAATAATGGTAATTTAAGAGTCATGTTAGGAAGTAATTGTGATTTGGTAAAATATACTTATGTAAAGGTTTGTGATTCCGGTAGCATGCACGTATGGTGAACCGTTATGTAAGGAAGTCGGAGCATGATTTGTTTATAGATTGTCAACCTTTGTGTGAGGGTCGGGAGCACGCGATGGTTAACTCCTACCAACCTCTCCCCTAGGAGCATGCGTTTAATACTTTGCTTCAATGACTAATAGACTTTTGCAATAAGTATCTGAGTTCTTTATGACTAATGTTCAGTCCATGGAATATACGTACTCTCACCCTTCCACCTTTGCTAGCCTCTCTAGTACTGCGCAACTTTCGCCGGTACAACAAACACCTTCCTCAAAACAGATACCATATACCTTCCTTAAAACAACCACCATATATCCTTTATCAAAACAACCACCATACCTACCTATTATGGCATTTCCATAGCCGTTCCGAGATATATTGCCATGCAACTTCCACCATTTCCTTTTATGACATGCACCGTCACTTCCATATTGCATATAGAGTCATATTTTGCCATAGGTATCAAATTGTAATTTTCTTTTGATTTGTAAGTAAATAAAAGTGTGATGATTATCATTATTAAAGCATGTCCCATGTGAGGAAAAGATGATGTAAGCTATGATTCACTCACAAGCGGGGACGAGATTCCAGACTTTATGAAAAATAAAAGAGGACAGCGAAGCCCAAATAAAAATAAAAATAAAAGAGGCCTTAGATTCCCACCAAAAAAGAGAGAAAAAATGAGAGAAAATAGAGAAGGGACATTTCTACTATATTTTTGCACACTTGTGCTTCAAAGTAGCACCATGATCTTCATGATAGAGACTCTCCTATTTTGTCACTTTCATTTACTAGTGGGAATTTTTCTTTATATAACTTGGCTTGTATATTCGAGTGATGGGCTTCCTCAAATTTCCCTAGGTCTTCATGAACAAGCAAGTTGGATGCACACCCACTTAGTTTCCTCTTGAACTTTCATACACTTATAGCTGTAGTGCATCTGTTGCATGGCAATCCCTACTCACTCACATTGATATCTATTAATGGGAATCTCCATAGCCCGTTGGTATGCCTAGTTGATGTGAGACTATCTTCTCCCCTTCCTTGACAAACTTCACATATTCTATTCCACCTATAGTGCTATATCCATGGCTCATGCTCATGTATTGCGTGAGATTTGAAAAGGTTTGAAACAAATAAAGGTGTGAAAACAATTGCTTGACTTGTCATCGGGGTTGTGCATGATATAAATACTTTGTGTGGGGAAGATGGAGCATATCCAGACCATCTGATATTGAAGGGATAACTTTATTTTGCCATTATATTTTGAACAGATACAATTGCTTTGCTAGTATGCTTGAAATGTTATTGTTTTTATATCAATATTAAGCTTTTGATTTGAGTATTACGGATCTGAATATTCATGCCACAATAGAGAATATTACATGGATAAATATGTTAGGTACCACTCCGCATCAAAAAAATTGTTTTTATCATTTACCTACTCAAGGACGAGCATGAATAAAGCTTGGGGATACTGATACGTCTCCAACGTATCTATAATTTTTGATGATGTCATGCTATTATATTATTTGTTTTGGATGTTTTATATGCATTAATATGCTATTTTTGGGACTAACCTATTAATCTCGAGCCTAGTGCCAGTTTCTGTTTTTTCTTTGTTTTTGAGTTTTGCAGATATGGAATATTAAATGGGGTCCACACGGAATAAAATCTTTGGAATGATTTTTTCTGGAAGGATACAAATCCAACAGGCTTGGAGTGCACGCCAGGGAATCTGCTAGGAGGTCACAAGCAAGGTAGGCGTGACCACCCCTTGGTCGTGCCTAGCAGGTTGTAATAGCCCGAGACCGATGCTCCAGAAGATTTGCTTTTATTTCCACTCTCCTCATGTGATTTGTTTTGTTGTCGCATTCATCATCGCATCATTCGCATCATCTGCATAGCATCGGCAACTCCATTGTCACCATTTTTCGAAACTCGCATCCGTCCGTAGTTGTCGTTTCTTCCCGTTATGGCCGTTGACCGTTTCGAGACCAGGACCTTCATTTATTAATTTTGTTATCTTAGTTCTTGCATTCTTGGATGGGTGTTTTATTTTTGTTTCATCAAGGCTACAAACCCATAGCTTGTCTTGCTTTTTTTATGCATAACATCTTTGTTTCATTCCTCCATCTCGTCTACTCCGATTCATGGCTCGATCACCTTCACCATGTTCATGCTCAACCTCCATATGACCCTGAACCCATGATCATCTTTTATCTTGTCCATGTTGTTTTCTTTCCAACTCCATGTAATGCAACTTCCTTCTTTTCCATATTCATTTATTTATTTTGAGGTTTATTTTTTCTTTTGCTTCTTCAATTCTTGTCCAAACTGTTCCCATAAATCATCTATTTTGTATCCAACCATGATCTAAATTTTCAACCTATTTAGAGTTCATTTCAGCGGGTTTTCAAATACAAACATATTGAATTTAGTTCAACATGTTTCAATTATATTTCTTCCAAATATCCTTCCAACATGTCCATATTTATCTTAGCATGTGAAAATTCTCTCCTGATAATTTCATCATTTTCTTAGAGTTGGTTTGGTTTGA
The DNA here is from genome assembly GCA_022496015.1 of Hordeum marinum. Taxonomy (NCBI): domain Eukaryota; kingdom Viridiplantae; phylum Streptophyta; class Magnoliopsida; order Poales; family Poaceae; genus Hordeum; species Hordeum marinum. The sequence goes on from CM039676.1 coordinate 115,422,375, forward strand.
CTTTTTGAATTAAACAATTTGAATTCAAATTCAAACTTGTTTAATTTACTCTCTGTAAAAAATCACCAAACTATTTTTCTTAAATCGGGCATATTCCAAGGACTCCAGAACTATTTTTGTCTCTCCACATTTTCGCTCCTACTCCTCTCAGATTTTCTCCAAGACTTTGTTCGTTTAATTAATCAGCAAGAGGATGAATTAGCTAGAGAGAGAGAGAGAGGCCCATCACATGTCTGTTCACTTACGATTTCAGCCCAAGCCCACCTCACCTTCTTCCTCCTGCGTTCGTCACCTTGTACGAACCAGGGGCATCGCCCTCCATCGCCTGCAGCTTCGATCAGACGGCTCCACAGCGCCTCCTGAGCTCCATATAGAGGCTGGTGCCCTAGCCCTTGCTCTCCTCGCTCCGTTTTCTTCTTCTCCTCCTCCTCCCGCCGCCAGTTACATTTTTCCCACGCCTCCACTATCAGCATGGCCGAGACGAGGCAAGCTTTTCTCAGGCGTGAGCAAGCCCGCAGCCACCGCCGGAGAGCACCCGGTTGACCCCATTCCCAGCTTCCCCGTGCTCGTCCCCGTGCCTTCTCTCGGTCACTACGCGGGCACACCTGAGGACCTCCTCATCGGACAGGCCAGAGCCGCCCCTTGCTCTGCTTCCTTCTCCTCCTTCCATCGGTTCCCTCTCTGTCTCTCTCACCCCATCTCTCTTGCTCTTTTGCTTCAGGAGCCGCCGACGTCCCTTGCTGAAGCTCGCCTCGCCGGTCCCGTCGCCGGATAAGCCGACCCCAAGGTCCGCCAAGGCCCCTGCCTCCGCCTTCGGCCGCTGCCGGCGAGCAGATCCATCGGAGCTCCTCGCCGCCCCTACAAGGACCAGGTCATGCCTCGTTGCGCCATGCCCCGTCCCTCTCTTCTCCTCTTCCCCAGTCCTCCTCTGCTCTCTCTAATCCCTCCCTGTTCCTCTTCTTCCTTTTGTCAGGTAACAGCCATGGCACCATGACCGCCCCGATCTCCCATGCCGACCTCCTCTCGCGCGGACCCGTCGCTGCCGTGCGCGTGCGCTCGCAGCACAACAAATCTAGGCCAGCCCTCGTGCCCCTCTCCTTCCTTATTCCTCTGTCCCTCTCCTCTCTGAACTCTGTGTGTATGTGTTTTCGCACAGGAGCCAGGGTCGATTTTCAGTTTCGTCAGATTCGCGCCATGGTATGGTTCAATTAGTGCAAGTCCATTGCTAGAAGAAAGTGGCTTCGTAGCCTAGTTGGTTGTGGTGTTGGTGTGCAATCAAGATATCCATGGTTCGAGTCCCCACGGATGCATATTTTTCCTGCAGTTGTTCTCTGAAGGCATAAGCTTTGGCATATGTTTCATATATATTTTAGTGCCATCACAAGCACTTGTCCAACTGGCTAGCGCCGTCAGTTGAAACCAGGTCGTCTTCATTTTAGCTCTGTTTTATTTCTTTTGCATATATCTAGAAAAACTGCTGGCTAGCACAGGCATGCAGCAACCAGGAGGTCCTGAGTTGAAACCAGGTCGCCTCCATTTTAGCTCTGTTTTATTTCTTTTGCATATATCTAGAAAAACTGCTGGCTAGCGCAGAGCGCAGGCATGCAGCAACTAGGAGGTCCTGAGTTGAAACCAGGTCGCCTCCATTTTGGCTCTGTTTTATTTCTTTTGCATATATCTAAAAAAACTGCTGGCTAGCTGGCTAGCGTAGGCATGCAGCAACCAAGAGGTCCTGAGTTCAAACCAGGTCGCCTTCATTTTGGCTCTGTTTTATTTTTTTTGCATATATCTAAAAAAACTGCTCAATTTTAGTAAAACGGTGCATTTTGCAAATTCATCAAAACCTAATCGTGCATCATATGAATACATGCTATATATGAATTTTGCTTAGTTTTATGTCTACTTTCTCAATATCCAAGTTTCAACCATGGTTAGAATGTCTACAATTGTTGTTTGATAAAATTTGTATAAATGCCATGTCGAATCGGATTATTTCATAACTAAATAACCGTAGCTCCGATGCTAATGTTTTACATATGTAACTTGACTAGAAAAATACGTAGAATCTCATTGTGCCAATTATTTTGTTGTTTAATAACTCTAAAATATGGTTAGTTTAGAGCTGGACCAAACTTAAAATATGCCTAGAAAGAGTAGTTTATTTAAGATGCCTACAAAGAGTAGTTTATTTATGCTTCACCTCTTGCCATATTTAACAATATTTAATATTGTCGTGTACCTAATCGAGAATGGACTAAGTAATTCAATGTGGAGTTTCGTCAATATGCAACTCATGGCATATTGAGCTTCACTTAATGTGTAGGAGTTGATTGTTGTGATTTGCCATGTCAGGCATAACATGCATCATATTTGATTGTGTAGCATGTCATGCATATGTTGTGGTGTTTACCGTGTGTTGATTGTTGTTTTCGGTTTGTTCCTTCTCGATAGAGTTCCGAAAATATTCGGAGTGTGAGGATTCCTTCGACTACGTTGACTCATCTTCTTCATGGACTTATTCTTCTTACAAGCGGGACCTCAGGCAAGATGACACATTTCCCTGGATACCACTGCTATCATTGTCATGCTAGTTGTCTCGTTTTCTATCGCTATGTCACACTACCTATCACTTGTTTGACTAGCCTCCCAAATATGCCATGATAAGCCTCGAAGCCCTCCACATCCCAGTAAAACCTTTGTTTGGCTATGTTACTGCTTGCTCAGCCTTCTTATATCGTTTCTAGCTGCAGGTGCAATTGCTTCCATGTGTCAACATGGACATTCTTTTGTTATCACAATATTATTGCCATTTAATTTAATGCACATATATACTTGGTAAAGGGAGGAAGGCTTGGCCTTTTGCTCGGTGTTTTGTTCCACTCTTGTCGTCCTAGTTACTTGTGAACCGGTGTTATGTTCCATAATTGAGTGCTCCTAACATGCTCGGGGTTGTTATGGGGACACCCTGGATCTTTGTTTTAGGATAAAACTTGTCTGGCAAGGCCCAACTTTGGTACTACATTTGCCCAACATAATAGTCGCCGTACGTAGTGTTCATCCTGTCGTGTCCTGAGAACGAGATACGCAGCTTCTATCGAGTTTGTCGACACATTGGGCGGCCTTGTTGGACTTGTTTTACCTTTCTCGAACGTCTTGCGCGTGGGATTTTGACGACACTTTGGGCTATCTCGAAGTTGAGATTTTCTATTGGGATTCCGCAAATACTACGAGTGATTTCGCGGTTAAGGAATTTCAACGCGGCGTATGGTTAATTTGTGATGGATGAGTTGGAGCACCCCTGCAGGGTTAAATCTTTTGGAAAGCCGTGCCCGTGGTTATGTGGCAACTTTGAAACTTTGTTTAACACCCGGTCATAGTAAACTTGAAGTAAACTCTAATAAAATACACCAACTGTGTGCATAGCCATGACTGTCTCTTCTCGTGAGTTCTTATTCGAGAGAGAACATGGTGGGGTTATGTTTGACGTAAGTAGGGGTTCGGGATCACTTAGTGATCATTACTAGGTCATGTTTGTCATGCATAGACCACCCACTTTACTTTCTGTACTCGTAAGTTAGCCACTCAAATAAATGCTTAGTTGCTTGATGCAGGCTCACCACTTAACCATACCTCACCCATTAAGCTTTGTTAGTCTTGATACCCTTGGAAATGAGATTGTTGAGTCTTCGTGGCTCATAGATTACTACAACAACAGTTGCAGGTACAGGTAATGCGATGATTTGACGTGAGAGCGATGCTTGTTTTGATTTGGAGTTCTTCATCGTCGATCTAGGATGGGTTCCAGGCGGCAGCCTGGGATAGCAATGATGGATGTCGTTTTACCATTTGGTTTCGTCCGTAGTCGGACCCTGCTCTTCTGTATGATGTTTGAAATGTTGTTGTATTGATGTGATCCTGATGTAGCTTGTGGCGAGTGTAAGCCAATTCTATATACTCAGCTCTTTTGTACATGTACTTGTAATGATATCCATTCTTGCGAAACGACGAGATGTGCTTCTATCCTTGTCAAGGCCCTCATGCCAAAATGAGGATAGGATTGCATCTTGGGCGTTACAAGTTGGTATCATAGCCTGTTCCGACCTAGGATCCCCCTTGATTGATCGAACTTGGCCGAGTCGAATCTAGTGAAAATAATAATTTGAGTCTAGTTATATAACGGAGAGTAGGATTCTTTTATTCCTCTTCTATGCTCTGGTGAGGAATTATGACTTAGGAATTTTAATTCTACTCCTCTTCTCGCTCAAATTTTTTTTAGGATCATGCGGATATTTAGGAATCTATATGATGTCGATGTGACGGAGTTCTGTACTTGGTGCCTCCTGTTATCAAGGAGTAGAGCTCCGATGGATTTTTGCACATCGTTATCATTTAGTTTCCTTAGTATCTCAGGATGGAGGATGTTCGGAATCACGTCAATACTTTTCGTGGTGAGATAAGGCGGGAGTCACCCAGTACCGGGGAGGCGTCTGAGGTACTGCCATGTTTGGTATCGTTGTGTTTTCGAGGGTCCAAGATAGATGGAGTTCCGAAGCCTCTGGTTACGTGTTGACGGATGGATACAATTGGAGTGTAGGGCTTGATAGTTGTGTGAGGTATTTTGCCTCCCTGTATCCCCAACACCCGATTGCATAACCAAAGATTTCAGAAGTTCTTAGGTGGGAATTCAAATAGGTACCTAGGGTTATTTTTCCAACAAGTGCATAATGGGTATGTATTTGTTCTGGCTTGTTTCGTAAGCCTCATCCTTTGTTTGTTTTTAATATGGTAATTCGAGTTGCTTTGATGCCAAGTGGTGATTCATATCTTTTCTAAGTAGTGTTCTCATATTAATGCTAATCCTTTTGTTCAATTGGAGTTGTCTTGAAATTATTTTCAACCGGTGCGCTTCTCTTCAAGATATTCAGTCATCTCCAATATTTGTAAGATCAATCCTCAAGTTTCTTTCCGGAGTTCCTTTCATCTGTCTTAAGTTGTCTTCGTTTTTCCCACCCTCCCGCCCTTTTTCATCAATGATTAAATTCTCATCCAAGTGCTTTCTCTTCATGCATGCTTCTGCATTCATTGTTCCATATTGTATCCGGTGATTTCTTGTGGAGATTCTCAGAAGTTTCGGTTTCAAGATCTATCCTCTTATTCTTTTTTATTGTAGTTATTCTCCTCTGGTGGATTCTATTCAAGATCTTGGTGTTCTTCATATCCTTTTCAATCGCCAAATGCTTCCCCATGTCAGAAATTCTGTCCAAGTATCTCTTGTTTTTCGTCTCTCTCTATTCTGTCCTGAGTGTTGAAGATATCTCAGAAGTTTCGTGCTACTATTCAATAATCCTTCCACACTATTTCGTGGGTTCCAAGCAAAATAGCTGGTGCAGTTCCAAGCAAAGCGTGGTAGCTGATTCTACGTGTGAAGCAGAATACATCGCAGCCTCGGAGGCGACAAAGGAAGGTGTCTGGATGAAGCAGTTCATGACAGATCTTGGAGTAGTGCCCAGTGCACTGAATCCAATGAACCTGTTCTGTGACAACACTGGTGCCATTGCTCTGGCCAAGGAACCAAGGTTTCACAAGAGGACCAGACACATAAAGCGACGCTTCAACTCCATCCGCGATTACATCTTGGAGAAATACATAAATATTTGCAAAGTGCACACGCATCTGAATGTTGCAGACCCGTTGACTAAACCTCTTCCAAGGGCTAAACATGATCAACACCAGAACTGCATGGGTGTTCGATTCATTACAATGTAAATCACATAGTGATGTGAACTAGATTATTGACTCTAGTGCAAGTGGGAGACTGTTGGAAATATGCCCTAGAGGCAATAAATAAAGTGTTTATTATTGTATTTCCTTGTTCATGATAATCGTTTATTATCCATGCTGTAATTGTATTAATTGGAAACATGGATACATAGACAAACACAATGTCCCTAGTATGCCTCTAGTGAACTAGCTCGTTGATTGAAAGATGGTTAAGGTTTCCTAGCCATGGACATGAGATGTCATTTAATAACAGGATCACATCATTAGGAGAATGATGTGATGGAAAAGACCCAAACTACAAACGTAGCTTATGATCGTGTCAGTTTATTGCTACTGTTTTCTGCATGTCAAGTATATGTTCCTATGACCATGAGATCAAGCAACTCACAGATATCGGAGGAGTAACTTGTGTGTATCAAACGTCGCAACGTAACTGGGTGACTATAAAGGTGCTCTACAGGTGTCTCTGAGGGTGTATGTTGAGTTGGCATGGATCGAGACTGGGATTTGTTACTCCGTGTGACGGAGAGGTATCTCAGGGCCCACTCGGTAATTCAACATCACAATGAGCCTTGCAAGCAATGTGACTAATTGTTAGTTGCGGGATCTTGTATTACGGAACGAGTAAAGAGACTTGCCGGTAACGAGATTGAACTAGGTATGGAGATACCGACGATCGAATCTCGGGCAAGTAACATACCGAAGAACAAAGGGAACATCATACGGGATTAACTGAATCCTTGACATAGAGGTTCGACCGATAAATATCTTTGTAGAATATGTAGGAACCAATGTGGACATCAAGGTCCCGCCATTGGTTATTGACCGTAGAGGTGTCTCGGTCATGTCTACATAGTTCTCGAACCCGCAAGGTCTGCACACTTCAGGTTTGGTGACGTTTCGGTAGTGTAGAGTTATGTATGGTGCTGACCGAAGTTTGTTCAGTGTCCCGGATGAGATCCCGGATGTCATGAGGAGCTCCGGAATGGTCCGGAGGTAAAGATTCATATATAGGAAGTCCCAGGTTGGTCGCCGGAAAAGTTTCGGGCTCATCGGTAGTGTACCGGGAGTGCCGGTAGTGTACCGGGAGACCTCCGGGAGGGGTATTTCGACCCAAGAGGCTTCATGGGTTGTGGGAGAGTATTAACCAGCCCTTAGTGGGCTGGTGGAATAGCCACAACAGGTCCATGTGTCTGGGGGAAGAGTCCCAAAGGAAAAAAGAGTGGAAAAAAGGCAAAAAGGAAGAGTCCTACTCCTACTAGGAGTGGAGGAGGAGTAGGACTCCTCCCCCTTGGCTTCGGCCGACTCCAAGAGGGGCTCAGCCCTGCGCCAGCCCTCCTCCTCCTCTCCTCCTATATATACTGGTGGAATAGAAGGGTTTTGCACAGAATTTACGGCCTCGTGCTACCCGTTCCTTCGGTGCTCCTCTAGATCGGTTTTCCACAGTGCTTAGGCGAAGCCCTGCCGGAATCACTCCACCACCATCGCCGGAGCGACGTCACGCTGCCGGTGAACTCTTCCTCCTCTCCCCCTCCTCTTGCTGGATCATACGGTGGAGATCGTCATCAAGCTACACGTGTGCTAAATGCGGAGGTGTCGTCCGTTCGGTACTAGATCGGAAGGATCGTGATCAAGGCCACGGGACGTTCGTGATTGGATCGCGGGACGGATCATGACGAGATCGCGGGACTGTTCGTGATTAAATCGCGGGACACTCGGCGATTTGGATCGCGAAGACGTTCGAGTACACCAACCGCGTTTCTTAACGCTTCCCACTTAGCGATCTACAAGGGTACGTAGATCCACTCTCCCTCTCGTAGATGCTCATCACCATGAATAGGTTTGCGTGTGCGTAGGAATTTTTTTGTTTCCCATGCGACATTCCCCAACACGGGCTGCCTCCCAGCGCCTTCGGCGCATGAATTTGAGCCCTCTAGCACGTTTCTGACAAACTCCGGCAACCCTCCACCGCAGGTTTGGTCGCCGCTGGCCCCGCTCGAGTGGGTGCCGACGTGGCCGGCTGATTAGGGCTAATCAGCCCGGCTAATTAAGCCGTTAGCCGCCGACAGCGGGCCCCGCAGAGGGTCAAACCTCTGGTCAGCGCGGGGAATTAGCCCCTGACGCTGTCATGAGGGGCCCACCCTATCAGGTTTGACCTGGCCGGGTCTGTTGACCTGCTGACGTCACAGTGACGTTAGGCTGCCATATTAAATGAATTTTTAGTATAAAAACAAATCAGGAAATTCCAGAAAATGTTTAAAACTTCTAAAATTCAAATAAATTAATCTGTAAATCAGATGAAAATAATTTATATATGAAAATTTATCAGAAAAATCCAATGAACCCAATGGTGCTGCTATCATGCATGTTAGAGAAACCTATGTAGATGAACATTGACATATACTAATAGGTTAACTTATGAAATGTGAAATGGAAAATGACTTTGAACCTATATTCAAACTCACTTCAATTAACTTGGACAATAGTTGCATTAGCTCATCCATACATGCTGCCATGTCATGATCATGCATCATATTGTTGCACTTGCGTGTATTGATTGCTATTTATCTGCATTGCGGTAGGCCCTGCTTCTGAGGATACCTCCGAGTATTCTAACGAAGGAGAAAACCTTTCCGCTACCCAGCAAGGCAAGCAACCCCTTTGATCATTCCGATAACATCCCATTCTCTCGCTCCTGCTCTTGTTTATTGCATTAGGACAAACGTCCACTTGTCTGTTATACACGGTAGATGAACCTATTCTTTTGCATGACCTATCATTGTCACAGTAAATAGCTAAACCTTGCAACCTAGCATACTTGGTAGATGCTTGTGCCATGATGTGCTTTGCTTACTTTGCCTGCTATGCTTGCTATGCTTAGAGGTTTGTCAGGTCTGATTCATCTGGGTGATGAACTGGAGTGAAACAATGTTGTTCTGATGTGATAAGCTTATGATGAACCTGATTTGGTAAAGGTAGCAATGAAAGGCTATGTAGGAGTAGATAGCGGGTTGTCTCATTGGGACCGTTCTTAGGAACTGACTACCGTGTTTGTAATCCAAGACTAGATACTACCACATACTAGGCCCTGAAATATGACCCTGCTCGACTTATCAATTGCTTAGTCCTTAGTTCAGGAGTTGCAAGTAGTTTCTGGTGTTTATAGCATGTTGGAGTATATGCGTAGCGTTGACCCTAGGGGTGGGTTACAACGCGGTAGGCAGTGGCACGGTGTACCAAGGGTCACCCGAATGGTGGGCTTGGGAACCCTGCGCACATCGTTTGGGGCCGTAGCGGAAACTTCGGCCGGACTTCCGTGCGGGTTCAGTCTCAAATAGGCGATAGCCTGGACTAGGGGTCTTATGTGATTGACGGTCGTGGCCGACTCCCTCGCTGGGCTTCTGCTGGAAGGTTGCCGAGGTGCATGGTTTTATGAGCACACAACGATAAGTGGCGAGAGCGTGTGTGAAGAAGTACACCCCTGCAGGGTACGAAACTATTCGTATAGCCACGTCCTCGGATATGGACTACTTGGAGAGCTTATGTTGTTCATAGATAATCAAATGGATAGTCATAAAAATACCAAGACAAGTGTGAGTACCGTGGATGGCACTGTCGTAGAGGACGGAGCTGAATCCATGGTGGTGTATTGCTGTGGAGTTAGTGGACTCGTGTGCGATATCTAAAATCTTAACAAAGAGTTAAAATTGTGTAGTACATGTTAGCCATGAGTCAAAGCTGGCATTGCTGCATAAACTCGACCACTCCCCTTGTTGATACTTGAGCATGAATAGACTAGGTCTGTTTTAAAGACTTGCTGAGTACGTTTGTACTCACGTTTGCTTCATAAATGTTGCAGATGAGACTCAGGACCCATCAGGTGGGTTCTTTCTAGATGTCGACGATGCCGAATAGCTGGTGTCCCAGCTACGACCTTATGCCCTATGGAGGGCTGTAGATAGTCAGGCCATGTGCCTTTTTACCCTTTCATCTGTCTATACTCAGACAGCTTTACGCTTCCGCTTGGTTTGTATGAACTTGCTTGTATGACTTGAGTGTCGGGTCATGTGACCCCTACCTATAAGAACATATTATGCAAGGCTCTTCCGAGCCTTTTAAATAAAAGTTGTGTTGATGTATGGTTATGTTGTGATGCCATAGTTGTATCTATGCATATCAGGCATGTCGTGCATACATGTGACGTGCAACGGTATGTATGGGATCCAACACCTAGTCGTGTGCCTTTAGTAGTACTCTTTACGGGAAACTGCCTCTTTGTGCTTCCATCGAGCCTTGGTAGCTTGCTACTGCTCCGGACACATTGATTGACCGCATGTATCCTTCTTTGCTGCTGTGTCTATCCCTTCAGGAAAATGTCTCGTAGTGTAATGGAGTCCCTGTGGCCTGCTACGACTCGTCTACGTGCAGTGATGACATTTATGTCCCACACGTAATGGAGTCCTCGTAGCTTGTTATGACTCGTCTACACACGCTTGAGGCTGACACCTGCATTACTGGGTTACATATGCCTGTTTCTGTACAGATGTGCCACTTGGGTTCTATGACTAGTCATGTCGGCCCGAGTTCTTTGTTGTTTGATTGCCAGCAACATGTTCACATACGTGAGCCAAAAGATGCAAACGGTTCTGGCTAAGGTAAGGCTACAGCCGTGGAGCTTACCGTGTGTGAGGCCGCAAAGTGATGTGATATGTTACAGTCTGGATTCATATGACTTAGGACCGGGTCCCGATAGCGTTGGTATCAGAGCCTGACTGACTGTAGGACTACCAAGCCAAACTTGTCGAAGTTGAGTCTAGAAACACTATAGAAAAGTAGGGGAATTTATTGTGGAAGGGAACATACGGCTCTTTTACTCCTCTTTCCAAGTTATTCTATTCTGAGTCATTCTCATCTTTTCTACGGGGATAAGAACTAGGCTTCTCATTCTATTGCTTAGGATGACGAGTTACTAACCATGGACTATTAGCTAGCTTGTTTGCAAGTGAATGTCGGTACTTGAGTATTGTTGGTGTGAAAAATAGTTGGAGAAGAGAATTGAGTCTAGAAAGTCGAGTGGTTATGCTTTTCCAATCTTTTGCAGTTGTCTCAAAATTCTTTTTGAGCAATTACATCCATTATGCTGTCCAGTTTCTGCTAGAGTCTCTAATGTCTTTGCATCATTCTTTGTTTCAGATGCCCCCTCGTCCCTCACGTCAGGTGGTCCGTCTGACCAGGTGCATCGATGTATCGAGTCACACGGCCATATTGGTTAGAGTTATGATGGAGGCTGGTTACCGTTGGTACCCAGAGTACAAAGTGGAGGAACAATATCGAGATTTCAACCAGAGCCAGTATCTGTGTACTGTTAAGATATATCCTTCATATCCTGGAGCTGCAGAGCCGCTTCACTGGACTTGTGTATTAGGTGTCACCATAGACATGGCAGTTCAGGAGGCCACCTACACTATGCTAACGATCATGAGGTTTCACCATGGTCTGCTTAAGAACACAGAGTTGTGTTATGTTCCTGCTTCTCTGGGAGGAGAGGATAGCTATCTTAGCGTAGCCTACTATGATCATTCTCATGAGGACCCTAGGCTGCAAGTGACCGCTCAGATGTTGGAGAACAGGGATCGTGATGCACGTTCCCTTCGCATGGAGCTTTATGCTACCCGTGCACATCTTTGGACAACCCTGACGCAACTAGCACCTGTCGTGCAGATAGGCTATGGAGATTTGGAGATGTTGAACCCGTCGCAGACTCATCTGCCAGCACGCGTCGACTGGCCCGATGTTGGAGGCATCACTCCTATTCGAGGACCGCTGTTACCACCAACAAAGGGACCAAGGGCACATCTGTGTCCTTACGGTTTCCAGGGATCACAGGCTAGAGTGTTTCCAGATCCTCAGGTTCAGCTCCCGAGTCACGGGGGTAACCTATATGAGGCATTCTACGGCGATGCTTGAGCACGTGGATGTTAGTACTAGTATGGTAGTAGTCATATTGCCACAGTCCTGCATGTCTTGTGGGATATGACTGAGGTTGAGAGTTGAGTTCCGGAGGTGTAGATAGATAATGTATAGGAAGCTTGTAATGCCTTCGATGAGTAGTGTCATCTCTCCGTAGTTTGTATTTCAGCTTGGGCTTGTACTGAACTATGTCATGGTGTGTATGAATCATGGTGTTCATATGGCAGTTGTTATTACCATGTTGATTGGGTGTTTACCCTACATGCCATGTTGTCCAGTACATTCCTTATCTCATGTCCTAGAGTTTATGTCATCTATGTCTAAGCTCTGGGTTTGTTTTTCCAAGATGGTGGCAACTAGGAATAACCCCGTGCCTGCCCCCGAGCAGGGCGAGGGAAGCTAGCCAAGGCAAGAGAACCTGCCACATGCGCCCTCTTTGGCAGAAGTGATGCTTGAAGCTAAATGGAACAAAAGGGAGACCAACAGGCTATTGGAACGAATTGAGCAGAACACAACGTGTGCTCCCCGCAATGATCACAATGATGGTGTGTCTCTCGGTGATTTCGTCAAGCTGTGCCCACCTAAGTATCATCATTCGGTCGACCCGCTCGACGCGGATGACTGGCTGACCAGTATGTCCCACAAGATCTGGTCTGCCAATGTATCCGAGGCCAATAAGGTGACCTTTGCTACTTACCTTCTGGAAGGACCCACCAATTTGTGGTGGGAAAATTATGAAGCCATGCGTTCGGCAGGCCCCGCACCAACTTGGGCGGAATTCAGCGCGACATTCCGTACCCATCACATCCCGGAAGGGCTGATGGATCGCAAGAGAGAGGAGTTTTGTGTTTTCACCCAGGGCAGACTGTTAGTGGATGCCTATAGCCATGAGTTCGGCAATCTTGCTTGTTCTGCTCCGGAGGAAGTTTCAACTGATGCCACGAAACTGGCTAGGTTCCGCAAGGGACTTAGTCCTAAGCTTCGTCGAGATCTGCGTCTGCATGAGTGCACAACCTTCTAGGCTCTCATCAACAAGGCTATCAATGTCGAGACTGGACAGACTGACTACGAGGAAACTAGGAAGCACAACCGTGACTTCATCCCTGCATCTGGCTCGGGCTCCAACAAACACCGGGTGTGGGTGCCCAACGCATCTCTGCCGCCAAGATACACCGCGAGGCCATCCTTCCAGGCGCCTCGCCCAACTCAGCCCAACCCTCTAGCCAGGCCATTTGGAGGTCCTCCGGCCAATGTTGCTCCCCGTGCCACCATTGTCTGTTACAAATGTGGGGAACTAGGACACTACTCCCGTGAGTGTCCTCAGAACAATGCTAAGCCGGCTGGACGTGGGAAGCCAAGAAAAGCCTTCTATGTGAAGCCAACTCCTGCTCGTGTACGAGTGAACTATGTTTCTACTGAGGAAGCCCTTGAGGATCCTGATGTTATCCTAGGTACGCTCCTTGTCAATAGTCATCCAACATATGTTCTATTTGATACTAGGGCATCTCATTCTTTCATCTCAGAAAGTTATGCCCAGTTGCATAACATGTCTTTTTGTGATATGCCTACTCCTTTAGTAGTTCAGACTCCTGGTTCAAAATGGCAAACTTCTAGGTTGAGCCATGACAATGAGATTCTTGTAGGTAGGCTAGTCTTCTTAGCATCCTTGATAGCCCTCAAGTCTTCGAACATCAATATCATCTTAGGCATGGACTGGATGAAAGCCCACTATGCTAAGATCGATACTCATACTAGGAATGTTCAACTTACACATCCCTCAGGTGATATAGTTAATGTGTCCACTCGAGCAGCCAAGCAGAAACTCTATTCTCTCAATGCTATCCCTCTTCTAGAATTAGAAGATATTCTGGTAGTCCGTGACTTTCCGGATGTCTTTCCAGAAGAACTGCCAGGAATTCCACCTATCAGAGATGTTGAGTTTGTGATAGAGCTCATTCCAGGGACTGTCCCAATAGCCAGAAGACCCTATAAGATGGCACCCTTATAACTAGCCGAACTTAAGATTCAACTCGATGAGGCTTTGAAGAAAGGTTTCATCCATCCTAGTTCTTCTCCTTGGGCTTGCCCCATCCTCTTCGTTAAGAAAAAGGATGGATCGGATCGGATTGTTGTGGATTATCGGCCAGTGAATCTGGTCACCATACAGAACAAGTATCCACTCCCCAGGATCAACGATTTGTATGATCAACTCGTTGGATCCTCTGTCTTTTCCAAGTTGGATTTGAGGTTGGGTTACCATCAAACAGAATTAGAAACGGGGACATTCCAAAAACGGCTTTTGTTACTCGTTATGGCCAATACGAGTACACTGTCATGTCCTTCTGTTTAACCAATGCCCCAGCCACCTTCTCTCGCTTGATGAATTCGATCTTCATGGAGTATTTGGATAAATTCGTCATGGTTTACCTCAACGATATACTCATATACTCGAAGAACGAACAAGAACATGCCGAGCATCTAAGGCTGGTGTTGATGAAACTTTGAGAGCATCATCTATATGCCAAATTCTCCAAGTGTGAATTTTGGTTGCCAGAAGTGACCTATCTAGGCCACGTGATCTCTGGTAAAGGTATTGTTGTCAATCCCGAGAGAGTTCAGGCCATCCTTGATTGGACTCAACCTGAATCGGTTAAGAAAGTTCGAAGTTTCCTCGGCTTAGCGAGATATTGTCGCCGCTTTGTCGATAATTTCTCCAAGGTTGCGAAACCTCTGACTGAACTCCTCAAGAAAGATAAAAAGTTCGAGTGGACACCACAATGCGAGCACAGTTTTCAGAAAAGACGCCTGACCTCTGCTCCCGTTCTGGTGCCACCAGATTTCTCTAAGGACTTTGTTATCTATTGCGACGCCTCGCGACAAGGATTAGGTTGCATTCTCATGCAATATCGTCGTGTGATTGCATACACATCTCGAAAGTTGCGTCCACATGAGGATAATTATCCAACACATGATCTTGAGCTTGCAGTTGTGGTCCATGCACTGAAAACTTGGCGACATTACCTTCTGGGTAATCGTTGCGAAATTTACACTGATCACCAAAGTCTGAAATATATTTTCACCCAGCTGGATTTGAATCTCAGGCAAAGACGGTGGGTTGAGTTGATTACAGATTACGACTTAGGGATAACTTACACCCTGGGGAAAGCCAATGTCATGGCTGATGCACTAAGTCGTAAGTCTTAGTGTAACAACCTGATGTTACAACAAGGTCAACCACTTCACTATGAGTAATTTCGGAAGTTGAACCTCCACATTGTTCCTCAAGGATTCCTTTCCAACCTAGTGGTGAAACCTACTCTTAAGGATCAAATTATAGCTGGCCAAAATCGTGATAAGGGTATTTCCCGGATCAAAGAGAACCTCGTTAGCGGTATCGCTAAAGATTTCTCTATTGATGATCAAGGTGTGGTGTTCTTCCAGAACCGTTTGGTGGTTCCCAAGAACCAACATCTTCAGCAACTGATTCTTAAGGAGGCTCATGATTCTCCTCTCACAATTCATCCTGGTAGTACTAAGATGTATCAGGACCTACGCCATAGGTTCTGGTGGACTAGGATGAAGAGAGAAATTGCTCAGTTCGTTGCTAATTGTGACGTTTGTCGTCGCGTTAAGGCAGAACATCAAAGGCCTGCTGGCACCCTTCAACCTTTAGCTATTCCTGAATGGAAATGGGATAAGGTCGGTATGGATTTCATTACCGGATTTCCTAGGACTAAGAGAGGGAATAATGCTATCTTTGTGGTCATCGACCGCCTTTCCAAAGTGGCTCACTTTCTTCCTGTCCGGGAGAGTATAACTGCTAGCCAGCTAGCAGAGTTATATGTTTCTCGAATAGTTTCTATTCATGGTGTTGAATTGGAGATTAACTCAGACCGCCAAAGTATCTTCACTTCCCGATTCTGGGAAAGTTTTCAAACCGCTATGGGGACTCATCTATCCTTTAGCATTGCTTTCCACCCACAATCAAGTGGTCAAGTTGAGCGAGTCAATCAAATCCTCAAACATATGCTCCAAGCTTGTGTTATATCCTTCGGTATGAATTGGGAGAAATGTCTTCCATTTGCCAAATTTCTTTATAACAATAGTTATCAATCAAGCTTGGGCAAAGCCCCTTTTGAAGTTCTCTATGGACGAAGGTGTCGAACACCTCTTAACTGGTCACAAACCGGAGAGAGGCAACTCTTTGCCCCGGATATGATCCAGGATGCAGAGGAGCAAGTTCACATTATTCGTGAAAAGTTGAAAACGGCCCAATCTCGTCAAAAGAGCCAATATGATTGCCATCATAAGGCCGTGACCTATGAAGTTGACGAGAAGGCTTATCTTCGGGTTACACCTCTGAAGGGTACCCATCGATTCGGTATCAAGGGCAAGTTGTCTCCTTGTTACATTGGACCTTTTTGCATTCTTGCTAAATGAGGAGAGGTTGCCTAGCAACTGGAACTTCCGGCGCATCGTTCCAAGGTTCATGATGTCTTCCACATCTCGCAACTCAGGCGTTGCTTCTTGGACCATGTCCGTAAAGTAGACCACGAAGCGCTTGATCTCCAAGATAACCTTACATATTGAGAATACCCTGTTCGTATTCTTAATCAAGTTGAGAGTACCACTCGGCATCGGAACATCAAGTTTCTCAAGGTTCAGTGGTTGCACAATTCTGAAAAGGAGGCCACATGGGAAAGAGAAGATCGATTTTGACTAGATTACCCCGCGCTCTTCCCGACGACTTCAAAATCTCGGGACGAGATTCTTTTGAGTGGGGGTGAGTTGTTACATCCCTAGCTAGCTTCCTAGGGCAGCATGTGTGTGCATCATATTTCATTTTTGCATCAACTTGAAATGGGGATTAAAAGAAACCCCAAACTCTCATTTGAACCAAACTAATGCGAAGTTTGTGAAAAACCAACAAATTCAAAATGCCCATCTAAAATGTCCCCTATGTCTGATAAATATGGACATGAATATAACAGGGGCCATCTTAAATATTTGAACATTATAGCAATTTAAGAATAAATAATAAAGCTTCTGAAAATGCCAAATAAAGCATTATCATTATTTTAGATCTCAAAATATCCTGAAACTTTTTACAGAAGTTTGAAATATTCAAACTTAATGCTATAAAATATTTGGGATATTATTACTCAGCAATTGTGCCTGAAAATAAAATAAAACTAATGTCAGAAATTAGAAAAGAAAACAAATAAAGAGAAAGGGGGAGAAAACCCACCTAGGCCTTACCTGCAAAGAAGAGGCCCAACCCATGGGGGCAGCAGCGTCTTCTTCCTCCTGCCAGGAGGAGAAGCAACTGCGTGCCTCGACCGTAGCCGGCCGTGGACACGCGCCAGGCCACCTCCTCCCTGCTTGCCCGGCTTCCTCCTCATCGCGCTGGCGAGGGGATAGACCCCAGCTGCCTCCTGGAGCTCTCCTCCCTGCCATTCCTCTCTCTCCTCCTCTGCTCGCCATGGCCAAAGCCATCGCCGCCATAGCACCGTCGCTCCAGCCGCTCCCTTGCCTCGCTGAGTAGCCTCCGAGCTTCGTCGTGACCCCCTCATCCTCCCCGTGGATCTAGAAGCCACCGGGAGCCCCTCTACGCCGAGCCATCACCGTTCTTCCCCGCCTCCGGCCGCCTCTCCCCGTCGTCGTTTCGTCGGCTGCCGGTCGTCCCCGAGCCCACTGAGCCTCCCTTGTAGCCCCCTGTGAGATCGCCGTCCCTCTCCCCCTCCCCCTGTGGATATTCCCGCTCCCTAGCGGCCCTCCCGTCATGGCCGAATGGGCGCCACCATGGAATAGCTCGCCGGCGAGCCCTCCGGCGATGTTGAGCCCCCTGACCAGCCCTAGTCGACGCGGTCGAGCACAGGCTCCCTCCCAGCGCCTTTGGCGCGCGAATCCGAGCCCTCTAGCACGGTTCCGACCAACTCCGGTGACCCTTTGCCGTGGGTTTGGTCGCCGCCGGCCCCGCTCCGATGGGTGCCGACGTGGCCGGCTGATTAGTGCTAATCAGCCCGGCTAATTAAGCCATTAGCTGTTGACAGCGGGCCACGTAGAGCGTCAAACCTCTGGTCAACGCGGGGAATTAGCCCCTGACGCTGTCATGAGGGCCCCACCCTGTCAGGTTTGACCTGGTCGGGTCTGTTGACCTGCTGACGTCATAGTGACGTCAGGCTGTCGTATTAAATGAATTTTTAGTATAAAAACAAATCAGGAAATTCCAGAAAATGTTTAAAACTTCTAAAATTCATATAAATTAATCTGTAAATTAGATGAAAATAATTTATATATGAAAATTTATCAGAAAAATCCAATGAATCAAATGGTGTTGTTATCATGCATGTTAGAGCAACCTATGTAGATGAACATTGACATTTACTAATAGGTTAACTTATGAAATGTGAAATGGAGAATGACTTTGAAATTATATTCAAACTCACTTCAATTAACTTGGAAAATAGTTGCATTAGCTCATCCATACATGCTGCCATGTCATGATCATGCATCATATTGTTGCACTTGCCTGTATTGATTGCTATTTATCTG
Organism: Hordeum marinum; assembly: GCA_022496015.1. Taxonomy (NCBI): domain Eukaryota; kingdom Viridiplantae; phylum Streptophyta; class Magnoliopsida; order Poales; family Poaceae; genus Hordeum; species Hordeum marinum. Next base: position 115,440,681 of record CM039676.1, read on the forward strand.
CATTGCGATAGGCCCTGCTTCTCAGGATACCTCCGAGTATTCCAATGAAGGAGAAAACCTTTCCGCTACCCAGCAAGGCAAGCAACCCCTTTGATCATTACGATAACATCCCATTCTCTCGCTCCTGCTCTTGTTTATTGCATTAGGACAAACGTCCACTTGTCTGTCATACACAGTAGATGAACCTATTCTTTTGCATGACCTGTCATTGTCACAGTAAATAGCTAAACCTTGCAACCTAGCATACCTGGTAGATGCTTGTGCCATGATGTGCTTGGCTTACTTTTCCTTCTATGCTTGCTATGCTTAGAGTTGTGTCGGGTCTGATTCATCTAGGTGATGAACTGGAGTGAAACAATGTTGTTCTGATGTGATAGGCTTATGATGAACCTGATTTGGTAAAGGTAGCGATGAGAGGCTATGTAGGAGTAGATAGCGGGTTGTCTCATTGGGACCGTTCTTAGGAACTGAGTTCCATGTTTGTAATCCAAGACTAGATACTACCACATGCTGGACCATGAAATATGACCCCGCTCGACTTATCAATCGCTTAGTCCTTAGTTCAGGAGTTTCAAGTAGTTTCTGCTGTTTATAGCATGCTCGAGGCCGTGCGTAGCGTTGACCCTAGGGGTGGGTTACGACGTGGTAGGCAGTGACACGGTGTACCAATGGTCACCCGAATGGTGGGCTTGGGAACCCTGCGCACATCGTTTGGGGCCGTAGTGGAAACTTCGGCCGGACTTCCGTGCGGGTTCAGTCTCAAATAGGCGATAGCTTGGACTAGGGGTCTTATGTGATTGACGGTCGTGGCCGACTCCCTCGCTGGGCTTCCGCTTGAAGGTTGCCGAGGTGCATGGTTTTATGAGCACATAGCGATAAGTGGCGAGAGCATGTGTGAAGAAGTACAACCCTGCAGGGTATGAAAGTATTCGAATAGCCGCGTCCTCGGATATGGACTACTGGGAGAGCTTATGCTGTTCATAGATAATCAAATGGATAGTCATAGTAATATCACGACAAGTGTGAGTACCATGTATGGCACTGTCGTAGAGGACGGAGGTGAATCCATGGTGGTGTATTGCTGTGGAGTTAGTGGACTCGTGTGCGATATCTAAAATCTTAACAAAGAGTTAAAATTGTGTAGTATAGGTTAGCCATGAGTCAAAGCTGGCATTGCTGCATAAACTCCACCACTCCCCTTGTTGATACTTGAGCATGAATAGACTAGGTCTGTTTTAAAGACTTGCTGAGTATGTTTGTACTCCAATTTGCTTAATAAATGTTGCAGATAAGACCTAGGACCCATCAGGTGGGTTCTTTCTAGATGTCGACGATGCCGAACAGCTGGTGTCCCAGCTATGACCTTATGCCCTATGGGGGGCTGTAGATAGTTAGGCCATGTGCCTTTTTACCCTTTCATCTATCTGTACTCAGACAGCTTTATGCTTCCGCTTGGTTTGTATGAACTTGCTTGTATGACTTGAGTGTCGGGTCAGGTGACCCCTACCTGTAAGAACATATTATGCAAGGCTCTTCTAAGCCTTTTAAATAAAAGTTGTGTTGATGTATGGTTATGTTGTGATGCCATAGTTGTATCTATGCATATCGGGCATTTCGTGCGTACGTGTGATGTGCAACGGTATGTATGGGATCCGACACCTAGTCGTGTGCCTTTAGTAGTACTCTTTACGGGAAACTGCCTCTTTGTGCTTCCATCGAGCCTTGGTAGCTTGCTACTTCTCCGGACACATTGATTGACCGGCATGTATCCTTCTTTGCTGCTATGTTGGTCCCTTGGGGAAATGTCTCGTAGTGTAATGGAGTCCCCGTGGCTTGCTACGACTTGTCTACGTGCAGTGATGACATTTATGTCCCACTACATTATGGAGTCCTTGTAGCTTGCTATGGCTCGTCTACACACGCTTGAGGCCGACACCTGCATTGCTGGGTTTCGTATGCTTGTTTCCATATGGATGTGCCACTTGCGTTCTATGACTAGTCATGTCGGCCTGGGTTCTCTGTCGTTTGATTGCTAGCGACATGTACACATACATGAGCTAAAAGACGCAAACGGTCCCGGCTAAGGTAAGGCTGCAACGGTGGAGCTTACCGTGCGTGAGGCCGCAAAGTGATGTGATATGACTTAGGATCGGGGTCCTAACATTTCCTTTTAGTGGGCCCATAACCCACAAGTTTTTCCCCAGGATCTTACCTGGCTCTTCTAATCTTTTCTGGAGATGTTGTCAAGTTCTCTTGTAATATGACGTAATAATGAATTTCATCAGTCATATGCCTTCTCGAAGATCGCTTCTAAATCATTTTCATCGTTCGCTCAAGATTTCCTTATTCATTATTTCGGAGTGTCTCAGTAATTCTTGGTGGTGTTCTCGTCATCATTCTCATCATTGAAGTCCGAAGAAGTGTTACTCTTAAATCTTATTCCATTCTCCTAGAGTCATGGTTTCAGCTTGTTGCTATCCTTTCAAATTGTTTCGATCATGAGAATTCCTCCCATATCTATCCGGTGCATTCATAGTTGTTTTCATTCCTCGATCCTCCGAAGGCCATCATTTCAGAAGATTTCTTCGTTCTCAGCTTTTAGCTTTCGTTCTCGAATTCTTCTCAATTGTTGTCCCTTCGTTCATATCTCAATTACTCCAGTGCTTCGTTCAATACTTCCCTAGGCGGATCATGATCTCTTCATTCTCATGTCATGTATCTTCATTCATTTGTAGTATCCCCATTAATTTGAAATTCTTACCAGTGTTTCGTGAAGGCTTATTCAAATTTATGCGCTATCTCTCTTCCAATCTTTTCAAGAAGAATAAGTGGTATGCTAAATCCGTTGCTTGTCATCAATTCAACTTGATGAAGGTTAAGCATAACATAATTCTTATTCTTGTTTCATCAAAGTGATTTAATTCTTCTTCTAGAGTTGTGTATCATATCAAAAATTCTTAATTCTAAGTGGTTCTTCTTTTCTTCTGGAGTTCAGTTGCTGAAATATCTCTTCACGAAGCTTCATCTAAATCATAGCAAGGCCTCAATCTTGTCTTTTAGCAACCTTCAATTGTTTTCTATCATCCTTTCATTCCGGAGTTCCTCCCAATGGTTCTTCTTGGTGGTTTGCTAAGGATGTAATTCTTCTCGAATTGTTCTTCAAGATTCTTGTTGGAGGTACTCAAATGTTCTTTATCTTGGATTTCTATGTTCAGTTCCTTCTAGATTCTATTTTGAGATGGTGTGATTAAATTCTAGATTATGAGGAGTCTCGAAGGAAAATTGTCAAGAATGATTTAAGTAAACCCATCATGTCTTCTTGGAGTTATCTTGGGTTGGATTTCACTTAAAGCATTTCCTAAGGATTGTTGCTATCATGGTGTCATAAATGATTCAAGATTTCTCCTCCTCTTCTTTGTGAAAGAAGTTTTTCATCTCTTTTGTTCCCAAGCAATCCTTGTTTTGTCTATAAGCCCACATCAACCATATTCTTTTCGTTGTTGATGCTCCAACAACTCTGTTCATCCCTTTCTTTATAAGGGTGCCTTTCAAATTCATTGTGGTAGAGTTGTTATCTCTTCTTCGTTCTTTTCCTTTCAAATATCTAGCTTCTATTCCTTTGTCCAGAGGAATTGTGATGTTGCTCTCTTGGAATCATCATCTCGTGTTATCAAGATCTTCTTCTTTCCTTGCTTGTCCATTTTAGCGGAGTGTGGGGTCCCCTTGTCAAGTTCTTTCTATCTTACCAAGTTTCTCTTCTATTTTCGACCGAAGTGCTGTCCAAATTTCTTTTGAATTCTCGCTTGTTCCTTGTGTCATTCTTCATCTCTTGCAATCCTTCAAGCTCATGTGATTTCACTCGTTTGTCAAAGAAGCAACTAAGTTTTACCTCTTCCTTTTGCTCTTTCTCGTCCCCTTCTCATTCTAAGATCTCGGGGCGAGATCTCTTGTAAGTGGAGGATAAAACTTGTCTAGTAAGGCCCAACTTTGGTACTACATTTTCCCAACATAATAATACCGAACATCATTTCTAAAGCATAGGGCGGCATGAACCCAAGGAGTAATTTAACATAATACAGGGGGCCAGTGCTGCTGGTGTTGGTCCTAAACAGAGCCACTTGCGGGGCCACCTCGGGGCAACTCAAGGGATTTCTATCAGGTTGCCGTACATAGTGTTCATCCGGTCGTGTCTTGAGAATGAGATACGTGGTTCCTATTGGGTTTGTCGACACGTCGAGCGGCCTTGCTAGACTTGTTTTAGCTTTCTCGAACGTCTTGCGCATGGGATTATGACGACACTTTGGGCTATCTCGAAGTTGAGATTTTCCATCGGGATTCCGCAAATACTACGGTGATTCCGCTGTTGAGGAATTCCAACGCGGCGTATGGTTAATTTGTGATGGATGAGTTGGAGCACCCCTGCAGGGTTAAATCTTTCGGAAAGCCGTGCCCGCAGTTATGTGCTACTTGGAAACTTTGTTTAACACCCTGTCATAGTAAACTTGAAGTAAACTCTAATAAAATACGTGAACTGTGTGCGTAACCGTGACTGTCTCTTCTTGTGAGTTCTTATTTGAGAGAGAACACGGTGGGGTTATGCTTGACGTAATTAGGGGTTCGGGATCACTTAGTGATCATTACTAGTTCACGTTCGCTATGCGTAGACCACCCACTTTACTTTATGTACTCATAAGGTAGCCACTGAAATAAATGCTTAGTTGCTTGCTGCAGCCTCACCACTTAACCATACCTCACCCATTAAGCTTTGCTAGTCTTGATACCCTTGGAAATGAGATTGTTGAGTCCTCTTGGCTCACAGATTACTACAACAACAGTTGCACGTACAAGTCATGCGATCATTTGACGTGAGAGTGATGCTTGTTTTGATTTGGAGTTCTTCATCTTCATTGATCTAGGATGGGTTCCAGGCGGCAGCCTGGGATAGCAAGGATGGATGTTGTTTTACCGTTTGGTTTCGTTCGTGTCAGACCCTGCTCTTCTGTATGATGTTTGAAATGTTGTTGTATTGATGTGATTGTGATGTAGCTTCTGGCGAGTGTAAGCCAATTCCATATACTCATCTCTTCTATACATGTACTTGTATGATATCCATTCTTGCGAAACGACGAGATGCGCTTCTATCCTTGTCGAGGCCCTCATGCCAAAATGAGGATAGTATTGCATCTTGGGTGTTACACAGGCTTGCCGTCTCCTGGCAAGTCTCCTAGACCTATTCTTAGTCCTATAAATACCCAAATATTCCCCAACACCAGAATGAGCCAAGCAAATACTTTTCTGACGCCAGAAGCCTCCGTTCCCGAGAGATCAAATCTTGGAGCCTTGTCCGGTAATCTGCCGAAGGGGGTTTCGATCACGGAGGGCATCTATATCAACTCCATTGCCCCTTTGATGATGCACAAGTAGTTCACCACAGACCTACGGGTCCATAGCTAGTAGCTAGATGGCTTCTTCTCTCTCTTTGATCTTCAATACGATGTTCTTCATGATCTTCATGGGGATCTATCCGATGTAATCCTCTTTTGTGGTGTGTTTGTCAAGATAGGATGAATTGTGAGTTTATGTTCAGATTATCCATGAATCTTCTCCGAATTCTTATATGCATGATTTCATATCCTTGTAAGTCTCTTCGAGTTATTGGTTTGGTTTGGCAAACTAGATTGGTAATTCTTGCAATGGGAGAAGTGCTTGGTTTTGGGTTCAATCTTGCGGTGTCCTCACCCAGTGGCATAGTAGGGGTAGCGAGGCACATATTGTATTGTTGCCATCAAGGGTAACAAGATGGGGTTTTCATCAAATTGCTTGAGTTTATCCCTCTTTATCATGTCATCTTTCTTAATGCGTTACTCTGTTCTTGTTAGTGCATCTAGTGCCCCTTAGCGATTTTGGTGTATTTCAGACTTATAGGTTAAGGCACTAATGTGTTTGTGAGTGTACACGGGCTCTATAAGTCGATGAGGAGTTTGATATATCCGGAGATTATCGACCCCTAAAAATGTATGTCTTCAACTGAAGACTTTGCTGAAGACTTTGTGAAGACTTTGGTGAAGACTTTGTGAAGACTTTGAAAATGAAGAAGTTAGTGTGACCTTGAAGATATGAACGAGGAATATGAAGCGTGAAGAATTTTGTTTTCATAGTTTCATTTCCTTATTTGAGTCATAGGAAACACCATACTATTAAAGGGGGCCGAGGTAATACTAAGGAAAATTTCCAATTGATGCTCAACTCCAAAATCCTCAACCTATACAATCCTTCGAGTGAAGCCTTTGGAAATCTCTTACGGTTCAAACAAGTTCTTCAGTGAGAGAGACGAAGTTCTTCTGGTCACTAAGGAAATTGATCTGACTGAGGAGTTAGGATTTCGCCAGTGCGAATTGCCTACAAGTGAGGAACATGATAAGCTTGAGCACTTTCATAGTTTGAAATTCCGACCGTTGCTGTGCTTAGCGCCAGCTGTCCCCAATCATAACATCCACATAACGGTCATATCATTGGGGGAATTTATGACTTATCATGTCGGGTTGCACCCTGGCTATAAATTGCCACCCCCACAACCACTAGTTGGTTGGCTGCTCCGAGAGAGAACTGACATTTGTCATTTGAGAGCAACCCATCCTCCGAGGACTTTGAGAGAAAATCATCAGTGAGGAAAAAAGCACAACCAAACCACCAAACCCATAGTGATTGAGCATCACTGAAGAAATTCCTATGTGGATCTGATGCTTATTACCTTTGAGGACTGTGCATTCTCCATACGGTTAGGCGTCATGGTCTAGTGCTCCTGTAGTCAATTGGGGATCACGAAGTGACCTTGGTCTAGAGCATCCAACAGTAAATTGTGGATCGCCAAGTGACCAGTTTGTGAGGGTTTTGGAAGTCTACCCTAAAGACTTACCATGAGTGTTGGGCGAGGACTGTGTGATCTTAGCTCAAGGAGAATACGGTAAGGACCGTGTGTCTTGGGACTATGTGTCCTCTGGTTTAAATACAAGGCCGCTCCAAACCAGACATACAACTATCATAGCAGTTGGAACTGGGTCATCAAACCATTGTCTTCATCGAGCTATCTGGTTCTATTTCCTCAACCCCTCTATTCCTCATATACCTGTTGATGAAATTGATTGTTACTGTTTGAAGAATTTGACTGAAGACTTTCACAAATTCCTCACCTCAAATTCTTCAAGTTACCTTGTTCATCACTACTTATCCTGTATCACGCTACTTACTATTTGTGCATGTTTCATTTCATCATGAAGACTATGTTGTTACTATGTTCCTCATGCACTTGAGTACTTATTCTGCTGCTAATCATTCATCACATTTCAAATTCCTCAAGTGATGAATTTGTAAAAATTGCCTATTCACCCCCTCTAGTCAATATAACGCACTTTCAATTGGTATCAGAGCAGGTACTCCATTGCTCTGTGTGATTTTGGTCTAACCACCTGGAGTTCTAGTTATGTCGACTGCAGGTATGATCAAGGTTTCCGTGGGGTGTCCTACCTTTGATGGGACAGACTACCCCTACTGGAAGAACAAGATGCGTATGCACCTTGAAGCTATTGACAATGATCTGTAGTACGTTGTGGAAAATGGTGCGCCCTCTGTCACTCCCACTGTCACTACTGCCCATGTGAAGAGATTCAAGCAACTTGACTCTCAAGCGAAGAATATCATCTGTGGCCATCTGAGCAAAGGTCAGTATGGCAGAGTGAGTGCTTTGGAGACTACTAAGCTTATCTGGGATAGGCTGTCCAAAGTCAACGAAGGTGTTTCCACTCAACATGACTCTCGTGTTGATGTTCTTCGCAATCTCTTCAACCGCTTCAAGAGACTTGACAATGAAAATGTTTAGCAAACTTTTGATCGTCTCACTGATATCTCCAATGAGCTTCAAGCACTGGGTGCCACCGATATCACTGACCATGAAGTGGTGAAGAAACTGCTAAGATCTCTTGACTCCTCATTCGATACTCCGGATTTGATGATTCAAGAATGTGGAGACTACAAGTCACTTGATCCTGCTGATATTCTTGAGAGACTCAATACTCATGAATTCAAACAAGCTAAGAAGAGAGACCTCTACGGGCCAAGCTATGGAAGATCTCGTGCTTTGAAGGCGAAAGCAATTTCCTCATCCGAAGGAGAAGATTCTGACAGCAGCCTTGGTGATCCTGAAGATCTAAGTCAGGAACTAGCAATGCTCGTGAGGAAATTCCAGAAGTTCTCAAGGAGAGGTGGATTTGGAAAGTCATTAAAAAGTGGTTTGAGGAAATCAGATTCCTCAGAAGACTACAAGAAAAGAACCTGTCATCGTTGCAAAAAGCTTGGTCACTTTATCTCTGACTGTCCTCTCTGGGAAAAAGATTCAAAGAAGAAGAAGAAGTACAAGGAGGATAGTTCTGATGACACGAAGAAAAAGAAGAAATCTTCAAAATCCTCATCTGCAGTCCTCATCTTCAAAGTCCTCAAAGCACAAGAAGAATGGTTCCAGAAAGGCTCGTGCATTCATCGGCAAGGAAATGGATTCTGAGGAAGAATCTGAAGAATATGAAGAAGAGGAAGAATCTGAGGAGGAATCAGAATTTGGTGTCGCTAGCCTTGCTCTCGCTACTGCTTTCGTTAGCAAGTCCATCTTCAACGATGAAGAATATGACTACTCCAATGATTCTGACGTCAACAATGATGATTATGCTCCCACCTATTGCTTCATGGCAAAAGGATCAAAGGTACACAAACATCATTCCTCTTCTGAATCAAGTGAGGGTGAATATGATGAATATGTGAAACCTAGCTATGCTAAACTTGTTAAACTTGCCACTAAGCAAAAAAGTGCACTTGAAAAGCTTCAAAAAAATGCTAGACAAAAGCGATGATCTGTTGAACCATGAAGTGGATCGGACTCAAACTCTCTCTGATGATATCAAAAGTCTTCAGACAAAATATGATAACCTTCAGAGTCATCATAACGACCTCTTAGCCGATCATGAGAAGCTTTCTTATGAATTTCTTCAAAGAAAGCAAGATCTTGAGAAACTGAGGGTGTCACATGAGGATCTCCAAAGGGAAAACGATTCCTTACTGGCTCAACGGATCAGTACCGCTCAGGAAGAATTTCTTCCACCTTGTTTGAAATGCATCGAACGTGAAACTGCTAATTCTTCACCTGAATGTTCAAATGCTTCTATTGCTGCAAATTCTTCAACTATTCCCGTGGTCTCAAATTACTCATCTGAGGATACCACAAGTATCACTAACGACAATGCAGGGTTGAAGGAATTGTATGTGACAGACATGTACAAAAGTCTCAAAGGGCATCAAACCCTTTGCAATGTTCTCAAAAAGTAGATTCTGAACAGGAACCCTAGGAAAGAGGGTATTGCCTTTGTGAGGAAACTCAATGCTGATGGATCCTACTCGACACCTGAGCAGTACCCCAAAACCTCATGGGTTGCTGCGTAAGGATCTCCTATAGATCCATCCACTCTATCTGGCTTTACTTGTGAAACATCATAATCCTCTGATGAGTCACTTGACTCCAACTACAAATTCTTCAAAAATCAGAAAGGTGAAGTATTTGCTAGATTTGTTGGAACTAACTGTAGGAACGGTTCTCGTATGAAGAAAATCTGGGTTCCTAAGAGCTACCTAGAAAATCTTCAAGTGAATGTCCTCACGACATCACTCATGAAGAATAGGATCCCCAGATCAAAGTCCTCACTTGGACCAAATTCCTCAAATGGTCAAAAATATCATTCTCGCGCTAATGCTTCTGTTTCGCAGGGAAAACAAGTTATGAATATGTGCATTATGCTTAAAACCATTATGTTCATAAGTCCTCGAAGAATTTCTCTGCTTATTCATTTGAGTACTCTAATCCTCGCCCTCTGAAACGAAGCGCACTTGCTTCAATGCCTCCTTTCTCACATGGTGCTTGCAGAATGATGAACTCTTTGCCACCCCTCCAGATGTGGGTGGTGAAGAAATTGAACTAATTTCTTATGCAGGGTCAGGTCTCGAGATGAAACTGAACATCTGATGAACTTGCTGGAGACCTGAGGAAATGCTTGAAAGGACGCAAGCTAACCATGATGAAATGAATTCCTCATTTCTCACGTCCTCACACTACTTGCTTACTATCTTGTGTGGTGAAATCCTATCTGATGAAATAGATGTCATATTCTTCATTCTAAAGCATATGAGTTCGTAAGTTGTACTAATTCATCTGCAGGATGATACTCCAAAAGCTATTGAGTGGGTCCTCGATAGTGGATGCACAAACCATATGACTGGTGACAACAATATACTGATGAATTTGCCACTCACTCCATCTCCTTTGAAGCATATCACCTACGCAGACAAAGGAAAAAAGCAAGGTATTGGGACTTGGTAAGGTTGCTATCTCAAAGGACCGAACCATGGATAAGGTGATGCTTGTTGAATCCCTTGGGTTCAACCTTATGTCTGTCTCAATGCTTTGTGATCTTGCTATGATCTTCGTATTTGGAAAATATCGTTGTGTTGTCATCATGGAATCTGACAATTCCAAAGTCTTTGAAGGATTTAGGAGAGGAGACTTGTATGTTGTTGATTTCTCTATAGGTCCTCAACCTGCCACATGCTTACTTGCAAAGTCTTCAGAAGGTTGGCTGTGGCATCGACGACTTGGACATGTGGGTATGAGGAACTTGCACATGCTCGTAAAGAAAAAGCACGTCATTGGCATCGAGGGTGTCAAATTCCTCAAGGACCACCTCTGCGTGCATGTGAATATGGAAAGATGACTAGATCCAAACGTCCCTCAAAGACAATCATGACCACGACTCGACCCTTTGAATTGCTTCACATGGATCTCTTTGGACCCACTCATTACTCCATACTAACAAATTCTTCAAGTTTGTATGGCTTTGTCATTGTTGATGATTACTCTCGTTACACTTGGGTGCATATTATTCTGTACAAGAATGAAGTGCAGGATGTCTTTAGACGATTTGCTTCAAGGGCCTCCACCAACTTCGGCGTCAAGATCAAGCATATTAGGAGTGATAATGGGACTGAGTTCAAGAACACTAATCTTGATGAATACCTTGATGAACTTGGTATTACTCATGAGTTATCTGCCCCTTATACTCCTCAGCAGAATGGCGTTGTGGAGCGCAAGAACAAGACTCTAGTTGAGATGGCTTGCACCATGCTTGATGAATACAAGACTCCTCGTCGCTTCTGGCCTGAGGCAATTGATACTGCATGCCACATCATCAATAGGGTATATCTTCACAAATTCTTCAAGAAGACTTCATATGAACTTATGACTAGCAAGAAACCCAATGTAAGTTATCTCAAAGTCTTCTGTGCAAAATGATGGATTAGAGATCCTCACCACAGTTCTAAGTTTAAACCGAAAGCACATGAAGGTTTTATGCTTGGTTACGGAAAGGACTCGCACACCTACAGAGTCTTCGACACCTACCATCACAAGGTTGTTGAAACTGTAGATGTGCGGTTCGATGAAACTGACAGCTCGCAAAGAGAGCACCTGCCTTCTGTGTTTGATGAACAGTCTCCTAAGGAAGTCTTGAAGGCAACTGAATATATCATACCCACTAAGGAAGTCATTCCAACGAATGAAGACTTTCATGTTGATACACCTAAAGAAAATGGTGCTGAAGGAAGTCCTCAGCCACGTCAATCTGCTCATCCTAGAGTTGCAAATGAAGTGCAGATTGACAAAATCATCGATGACATCAATGCACCAGGTCCCCTCACTCGCTCAAAAGCTTCACATTTAACTTACTTTTGCGGGCACTTTGCCTTTGTCTCTATCATAGAGCCCAAAACAGTTGATGAAGCATTCAAGGAGCCTGAGTGGATTCAAGCCATGCAAGAGGAATTGCGTCAGTTCAAGCTCAACAATGTGTGGGAACTTGTCAAGCGGCCAAATCCTCACAAACATAACATCATAGGTACCAAGTGGATCTACCGCAACAAGCAAGATGAAAATGGCCTTGTGGTGAGGAATAAGGCTTGTCTTGTAGCTCAAGGCTACACACAGGTTGAAGGAATTGACTTTGATGAAACATTTGCACCTGTTGCTAGACTTGAAGCTATTCGCATATTGCTTGCTTATGCTAACCATCATAATATCATCTTATATCAAATGGATGTGAAAAGTGCATTCCTCAATGGTAAGCTTGAGGAAGAAGTATATGTTGCTCAACCCCTAGGTTTTGAAGACCCTAAGCATCCTAACAAAGTCTTCAGACTCAACAAGGCCCTCTATGGCCTCAAGAAGGCCCCTCGAGCGTGGTACGACACTCTGAAGGAATTCCTCATGAAGAAAGGCTTCAAACCTGGTTCAGTCGACCCAACTCTTTTCACAAAATCCTATGACAATGAACTGTTCATATGCCAAATATACGTAGACGATATTATCTTTGGCTGTACTGAAAAACATTACAGTGATGAATTTGCCTATATGATGAGTGAATAATATCAAATGTCTATGATGGGAGAGTTGAAATTCTTCTTAGGTCTTCAAATTCGTCAGCAAGACAATGGCAGCTTCATCTCCCAAGAGAAGTACCTCAAGGATGTTTTGAGGAAATTCGACATGCAAGATTGCAAAGGCGTCAAAACTCCAATGCCTTCAAAAGACCACCTCTGCACTAATGAAAATTGTAAAGATTTCGATCAGAAGGTATACCGCTCCATGATTGGTTCATTATTGTATCTATGTGCATCTAGGCCTGATATTATGCTGAGTGTTTGCATGTGTGCCCGATTCCAAGCAACACCAAAGGAATCAAACCATAAGGCTGTGAATCATATTCTTTGATACTTAGCTCACACACCAACACTTGGATTATGGTATCCCAAGGGCTCAAATCTTCACCTCGTCGGATACTCTGATGCTGACTATGCTGGAGATCGTGTGGATCACAAGTCAACCTTAGGCACATGTCATTTCCTCAGACGATCCTTAGTCTCTTGGTCCTTGAAGAAGCAGAACTACGCCTCACTCTCTACTGCTGAAGCTGAGTACATTGCTACTGGCTCATGTTGTGCTCAGTTACTATGGATGAAGCAAACCCTCAAGGGCTACGACATCAAGTTGAAGAATGTGCCTCTCTACTGCGACAACAAGAGTGCCATCAAGATTGCTTACAACCCAGTTCAGTGTTGGAAATATGCCCTAGAGGCAATAATAAATTAGTTATTATCATATTTCCTTGTTCATGATAATCGTTTATTATCCATGCTATAATTGTATTGATTGGAAACTCAGATACATGTGTGGATACATAGACAACACCATGTCCCTAGTATGCCTCTAATAGACTAGATCGTTGATAAAAGATGGCTACGGTTTCCTAGTCATGGACATGAGATGTCATTTGATAATGCGATCACGTCATTAGGAGAATGATGTGATGGACAAGACCCAAACTACAAACGTAGCATATGATCATGTCAGTTTATTGCTAATGTTTTCTGCATGTCAAGTATCTGTTCCTATGACCATGAGATCATGCAACTCACTGACACCGGAGGAGTGCCTTGTGCATATCAAACGTCGCAACGTAACTGGGTGACTATAAGGGTACTCTACAGGTATCTCCGAGGGTGTCTGTTGGGTTGGCATGGATCAAGACTGGGATTTGTTACTCCGTGTGACGGGGAGGTATCTCAGGGCCCACTCGGTAATACAACATCACAACAAGCCTTGCAAGCAATATGACTAAGTGTTAGTGACGGGATCTTGTGTTACGAAACGAGTAAAGAGACTTACCGGTAATGAGGTTGAACTAGGTATGGAGATACCGACGATCGAATCTCGGGCAAGTAACATACCGAAGAACAAAGGGAACATCATATGGGATTAACTAAATCCTTGACATAGAGGTTCGACCGATAAAGATCTTCATAGAATATGTAGGAACCAATATGGGCATCCAGGTCCCACCATTGGTTATTGACCATAGAGGTGTCTCGGTCTTGTCTACATAGTTCTCGAACCCGTAGGGTCTGCACACTTAAGGTTCGGTGACATTTCGATGGTATAGAGTTATGTATGGTGGTGACCTAAGGTTGTTCGGAGTCCCAGATGAGATCCCGGACGTCACGAGGATCTCCGGAATGGTTTGGAGGTAAAGATTGATATATAGGAAGTCCTGTTTTGGTCGCCGAAAAAGTATCGGGCTCATAGGTAGTGTACCGGGAGTGCCGGTAGTGTACCGAGGGACCATCGGGAGAGGTATTTCGGCCCAAGAGGCTACATGGTCTGTGGGAGGAGGTAAACAAGCCCCTGGTGGGCTGGCCTAAGCCTCCTCTAAGGGCCCATGCATCTGGAGTGGTTTGAGAAGGAAAGAAATCTAGAGGTGGAAAGAATTTCCAAGTGGAAAGGAGGAATCCTACTCCTAATAGGATTGGAGTAGGACTCCTCCACCTCCAATTTCGACCAAACCTTGAGGGTTTGAGTCTGCCTCCTCCCCTCCCTCCCTCCTATATATACTAGAGGATTTAGAGGAAAAAGCTAACCCTAATAGCCACATGCTACCTCTCCTCTAGTGCATAGTTTCTCCTCTAGATCGGTTTTCTGTAGTGCTTAGGCGAAGCCCTGCTGGAATAGCTCCACCACCATTGCCGCAACGCCTTCGTGCTGCCGGAGAACTTTTCTACCTCTCCGCTCTCTCTTGATGGATCAAGAAGGTGGAGATCGTCATCGAGCCGTACGTGTGCTAAACGCGGAGGTGCCGTCCGTTCGGCGCTAGATCGGAAGGACTGTGATCACGATCGCGAGACAGAACATGATGAGATCGCGGGACGGATCGTGATGAGTTCGTGGGATGGATCGTGATTGGATCACGGGACGGATCGTGATGAGATCGCGGGATGCTTGGCGATTTGGATCATGAAGACGTTCGACTACACCAACCGCGTTTCTTAACGCTTCCCGCTTAGCGATCTACAAGGGTATGTAGATCCACTCTCCCTCTCATAGATGCTCATCACCATGGATAGATCTTGCATGTGCGTAGAATTTTTTTGTTTCCCATGCAACGTTCCCCAACAGTGGCATCATGAGCTAGGTCTATGTGTAGATGAGATCTCGAGTAGAACACAAAGAGTTTGTGGACGTTGATGCTTAGATTGCTTCCTCCCTTGGTCGTGTTTTGGTTCAGAGGTATTGTGGGATGAAGCGGCCCGGACCAACCTTACTCGTACGCTTACGAGAGACCGGTTCCATCGACTGACGTGTAACCTCGTTGCACAAAGATGGCTGGTGGGTGTATGTTTCTCCTACTTTAGTTGGATCAGATTCGACAAAGGCGGTCCTTGATAAGGCTGAAAAGCAACTTATGTATCACCGTTGTGGTTTTCGCATAGGTGAGAATTGTTCTTGCTAGATACCAGTAGCAGCCACGTAAAACATGCAACAACAATTAGAGGACGTCTAACTTGTTTTTGCAGGGTATGTTGTGATGTGATATGGCCAATTACATGATGAGATATATGTGATGTATGGCATGATCATGTGTTTTATAGAATATCACGACTTGCATGTCGATGAGTACGGCAACCGGCATGAGCCATAGGGTTGTCTTTAATTATTGTATGACCTGCGTGTCAATCATTAAGCACTATGTAATGCTTTACTTTATCGCTAAACGGTAGCAATAGTAGTAGAAGCATGGTGGGCGCGACAACCCTGATGGCGACACGTTGATGGAGATCAAGATGATGGAGATCATGGTGTCATGTCGGGACGATAGGGATCATGCCGGTGCTTTCAAGATGGAGATCAAAAGCATAAGTTCATGGCCATATCATGTCACTTATGATTTGCATGTGATGTTAATCCTTTTATGCACCTTTTTTTGATTAGGACGACGGTAGCATTATAAGGTGATCCCTCACTTAATTTCAAGATAAATTGTGTTCTCCCCGAGTGTGCACCATTGCGAAAGTTCGTCGTGTCGAGACATCCTGTGATGATCGGGTGTGATAGACTCTACGTTCACATATAACGGGTGCAAGCCAGTGTTGCATATGCAGAACACTCGGGTTAAACTTGACGAGCCTAGCATGTACAGACATGGCCTCAGAACACAAGAGACCGAAAGGTCGAACATGAGTCATATAGTAGATATGATCAACATGATGATGTTCACCATTGAAACCACCTCAACTCACGTGATGATCAGACTTGAGTTGGTGAATTTGGATCATGTATCAGTCGAATGACCAAAGGGATGTCAATTTGAGTGGGAGTTCTTAAGTAATATGATTAATTGAACTCATTATCATGAACATAGTCAGTAGTGTCTTTGCAAAATTATGTTGTAGATTACTAGCTCACGCTGTAGCTCCCTTGAATTTCTATATGTTCCTAGAGAAATAGAGTTGAAAGATGATGGTAGCAATATTGCGGACTGGGTCCGTGATCTGAGGATTGTCCTCATTGCTGCATAGAAGGCTTATGTCCTTAATGCACCGGTCGGTGCGCCACACCCTCTAGCATCGTCTGTAGATGTTGTGAACATCTGACAGGCACGTTCCGATAACTACTTGATAGTTTAGTGTGTCATACATTACGGCTTAGAACTGAGGCTCCAAAACATTTTGAACGTCATGGAACATATGAGATGTTCTAAGAGCTGAAATTGGGATCTCAAGCTGGTGCCCATGTTGTGAGATATGAGATCTCCAACAAGATTCTTTGCCTGCAAGATGAAGGAGAATAGCTCAATCGTTAAGCATGTGCTCAGATTGTCTGGGTGCTACAATCGCTTGAATCGAGTGGGAGTTGATCTTCCAGATAAGATAGTGATTGATATAGTTCTCCAAGTCATTGTCACTAAGCTACTAGAACTTGGTGATGAACTATAAAATGCCAGGGATAGAAATAATGATCCCTGAGCTGTTCGCGATGTTTGACACCACGAAGGTAGAAATCAAGAAGGAGCATCAAGTGTTGATGGTTAGTAAAACCACTAGTTTCGAGAATGGCAAGAGCAAGGAGGGAAACTTCATGGATGGCAAGTCAGTTGCTGCTCCAGTGAAGCAACCCAAAGTTGAACCCAAACCCGAGACAAAGTGCTTATATTATGAGGTGAGCGGTCGCTGAAGCGGAACAACCCTAGATACTTGGTAGATAAGAAGGCTGGCAACATCGACACAAGTGTATTTGATATACGTGTTATTGATGTGTACCTTGCTAGTACTCCTAATAGCACCTGGGTATTGGATACCTATTCAGTTGCTAAATGTTAGTAACTCGAAGTAAAAGCTACGAAATAAACGGAGACTAGCTAAGGGTGAGGTGACGATGTGTGTTGGAAATGTTTCCAAGGTAGATGTGATCGACATCGCACGCTCTCTCTACCTTCGGGATTAGTGACGAACCTAAATAAATGTTATTTGATGTTCTGTGTTGAGCATGAACGTGATTAGATCATGTTTATTGCAACATGGTTATACATTTAAGTTAGAGAATAATTGTTATTCTGTTTACATGAATAATATCTTCAATGGTCATGCACCCAGTGAGAATGGTTTGTTGAATCTTGATCATAGTAATACACATGTTCATAACATTGATGCCAAAAGATACAAAGTTAATAATGATAGTACCACATACTAGTGGCACTGCCGCTAAATGTCATATTGGTATAAAGCGCATGAAGAAACTCCATGTTGATGGATCTTTGGACTCGTTCGATTTCGAATTGGTTGAGACATGCGAACCATGCCTATTGGGCAAGATGACTAAAGACCCCGTTTTCCGGATTGATGGAGCGGGAAAGTGATTTATTGGAAATGATACATGTTGATGTATGCAATCCAATGAGTCTTGTAGCGTGCGGTGGATATCGTTATTTTCTTACCTTCACTGATGATTTGAGTAGGTATAGTGTATGTTTACTTAATGAAACACAAGTCTGAATCATTTGAAAAGTTCAAGCAAATTTAGAGTGAAGTTTAAGATCATTGTGACAAGAAGATAAAAATGTCCGCAATATGATCGTGGAGGTGAATATCTGAGTTACGAGTTTGGCATACAACTTTAGACAATGTGAAAGTCCTTTCACAATTCACGCCACCTGGAACACCATAGTGTGATGGTATGTCCGAACGTCATAGTCGTGCTCTATTAGATATGGTGCGAATTATGATGTCTCTTATCATTTTACCACTATCGTTTTGGGGTTATGCATTAGAGAGAACTACATTCGCTTTAAATAGGGCACCATATAAATCCGTTGAGATGACACCATATGGTTTGGCAGAAACCTAAGCTATCATTTCTTAATGTTTGGGGCTGCGACACTTATGTGAAAAAGGTTTTTCACCTAATGAGCTCGAACCCAAAGCGGACAAATGCATCTTCATAGAATACCCTAAGAACAGTTGGGTATACCTTCTATCTCAAATCCAAGTGCAAAGTGTTTGTTGCTAAAAACGGGTCCTTTCTCGAGAAAGAGTTTCTCAAAAAATAATTGAGTGCAAGGAAGATAGAACTTGATGAGGTTGTTGAACCTTTGTTTCAACCAGAGAGTAGCGCAGTGTAGAAAATTGTTTCTGTGGAGCCTACGTTAGTTGAGGAGGAAGTTAATGATGATGATCATGAAGCTTCAGATCAAGTTACTATCAAACCTCATAGGTTGACAAGGACCCGTATTGCTCCCGAGTGGTACGACAACCCTGTCTTAGAGATCATGTTGTTGGACAACAATGAGCCTACAAGCTATGGAGAAGCAATGATGGGCCCGGATTCCAACAAATGGTTAGAGGCCATGAAATCTGAGATAGGATCCATGTATGAAAACCAAGTATAGACTTTGGTAGACTTGCTCGTTGGACGGCAGGCCGTTGAGTACAAATGGATCTTTAGAATGAATACAGACGCTGATGGTAAATGTCACCATTTGTAAAGCTCGACTTGTTGCAAAGAAATTTACGACAAGTTCAAGGAGTTGACTGCGATGAGACTTTCTCACTCGTAGCAATGCTAAAGTCTGTTGGAATCAGTTAGCAGTTGCTGCATTTTTCAATTATGAAATCTAGCAGATGGATGTCAAAACATTGTTTCCTTAACAGTTTACTTGAGGAAAGGTTGTATGTGATACAACCAGAAGGTTTTGTCAGTCCTAACGATGCTAAAAGGTGTGTGAGCTCCAGCAATCCATCAAAGGGCTGGAGCAAGCATCTCGGAGTTGGAATACACACTTTGATGAGGTGATCAAAGTTTTCTAGTTTATACAAAGTTTACGAGAAACTTGTATTTACAATAAAGTGAGTGGGAGCACTATTGAATTTCTGATAAGTATATGTGGATGACATCTTGTTGATCGGAAATAATGTAGAATTTTTGGAAAGCATGAACAGTTGTTTGAAAGTGATTTTCAAAGGAAGACCTGGATCTACCTAATTGTTGAGCATCAAGGTCTATAGATATAGATCAAAATGCGTGATGAGACTTTCTATGAGTACATACCTTGACAAGATTTTGAAAGAGTTCAAAATGGATCACTCAGAGAAAGAGTTCTCGCCTGATTTGTAAGGTGTGAAGTTGAATGAGACTCAAAGGTCGACAACGGAAGAATAAAGAGAAAGGACGAACATCGTCCCCTATGTCTTAGCCATAGGCTCTGTATAGTATGCCATGCTGTGTACCGCACCTGTGTGTGCCTTGCCATGAGTCCATCAAGGGTTACAAGAGTGATCCAGGAGTGGATCACTGGACATCGGTCAATATTATCCTTAGTGACTAAAATACTAAGGAAATGTTTCTCGATTATGGAGGTGATAAAGGGTTCATCGTAAAGATTTATGTCGATGCAAGCTTTAACACTAACCCGGGTGACTCTTAGTAGCAATCTGGATACGTATAGTGGAGCAGCCATTTGGAATAGTACCAATTGGAGTGTGGTAGCAGTGTTTACAGTTTGACATAGAGATTTGCAAAGTACACACAGATCGGAATGTCATAGACCCATTGACTATAAGATCTCTCTCACATGCAAACCATGATCGATCCCCAGAACTCATTGGGTGTTAGATTCATAACAATACAAATCACATGGTGATGTGAACTAGATTATTGACTCTTGTGCAAGTGGGAGACTGTTGGAAATATGCCCTAGAGGCAATAATAAATTAGTTATTATCATATTTCCTTGTTCATGATAATCGTTTATTATCCATGCTCTAATTGTATTGATCAGAAACTCAGATACATGTGTGGATACATAGACAACACCATGTCCCTAGTATGCCTCTAATAGACTAGCCCATTGATCAAAGATGGCTATGGTTTCCTAGTCATGGACATGAGATGTCATTTGATAACGGGATCACGTCATTAGGAGAATGATGTGATGGACAAGACCCAAACTACAAACGTAGCATATGATCGTGTCAGTTTATTGCTACTGTTTTCTGCATGTCAAGTATCTGTTCCTATGACCATGAGATCATGCAACTCACTGACACCGGAGGAGTGCCTTGTGCGTATCAAACGTCGCAACGTAACTGGGTGAATATAAAGGTACTCTACAAGTATCTCCGAGGGTGTTTGTTGGGTTGGCATGGATCTAGACTGGGATTTGTTACTCCGTGTGACGGAGAGGTATCTCAGGGCCCACTCGGTAATACAACATCACAACAAGCCTTGCAAGCAATATGACTAAGTGTTAGTCACGGGATCTTATGTTACAGAACGAGTAAAGAGACTTGACGGTAATGAGGTTGAACTAGGTATGGAGATACCGACGATCGAATCTCGGGCAAATAACATACCGAAGAACAAAGGGAACATCATACGGGATTAACTCAATCCTTGACATAGAGGTTCGACCGATAAAGATCTTCATGGAATATGTAGGAACCAATATGGGCATCCAGGTCCCGCTATTGGTTATTGACAGTAGAGGTGTCTCGGTCATGTCTACATAGTTCTCGAACCCGCAGGGTCTGCACACTTAAGGTTCGGTGACGTTTCAGTGGTATAGAGTTATGTATGGTGGTGACCGAAGTTTGTTCAGAGTCCCGGATTTGATCCTGGCCATCATGAGGAGCTCCGGAATGGTCCGGAGGTAAAGATTGATATATAGGAAGTCCTGTTTTGGTCGCCGAAAAAGTTTCGGGATCATCGGTAGTGTATCGGGAGTGCCGGTAGTGTACCGGGGGACCATCAGGAGAGGTATTTCGACCCAAGAGGATACATGGGCTGTGGGAGGAGGTAAACCAGCCCCTGGTGGGCTGGCCGAAGCCTCCTCTAAGGGCCCATGTGGCTGGAGTGGTTTGAGAAGGAAAAAATCCAGAGGTGGAAAGAGTTTCCAAGTGGAAAGGAGGAATCCTACTCCTAATAGGATTGGAGTAGGAATCCTCCACCTCCAATTTAGACCAAACCTTAAGGGTTTGAGTCTGCCTCCTCCCCTCCATCCCTCCTATATATACTAGAGGATTTGGAGGAAAAAGCTAACCCTAATATCCACGTGCTACCTCTCCTCTAGTGCATAGTTTCTCCTCTAGATCGGTTTTCTGAAGTGCTTAGGCGAAGCTTTGCCAGAATAGCTCCACCAACATTTCCGCAATGCTGTCGCGCTGCCGGAGAACTCTTCTACCTCTCCACTCTCTCTTGCTGGGTCAAGAAGGCGGAGATCGTCATCGAGCCGTATGTGTGCTGAATGCGGAGGTGCCGTCCGTTCGGCGCTAGATCGGAAGGACCGTGATCACGATCGCGAGACGGATCGTGATGAGATCGTGGGATGGATCGTCATGAGTTCGCGGGATGGATCATGATTGGATTGCGGAACGGATCGTGATGAGATCGTAGGATGCTCGGGGATTTGGATCACGAAGACGTTCGACTACACCAATCGTGTTTCTCAACGCTTCCTGCATAGCGATCTACAAGGGTATGTAGATCCACTCTCCCTCTCGTAGATGCTCATCACCATGGATAGATCTTGCATGTGCGTAGAATTTTTTTGTTTCCCATGCAACATTCCCCAACATTCAGCACTCCAAGACCAAGCACATCCAGATTCATCATCACTTTCTTCGAGATCATGTACTCAAGGGCGACATCTCCATCGATCACATCCCCACCGAAGAACAACTGGCCGACATCTTCACAAAGCCCTTGGATGAAAAGAGATTTTGCAAGTTGCAGTGTGAGCTAAATATCTTAGAATCTTCGAATGTTCTTTGAAAAAGGACACGCATCCTAACACTTATGCAAAATTGATGACTTAGATGTGCAACACATGAAGTAACGTTTTTCTTCAATCAATGAAGAATAACCCTATAAAGTGTGAAGAAATTAATGAAGAATTTGATTCTCAGAACCCTACGACAATTGTACGCGGTGTCAGAAATCATCATTCTTATACGGTGGGTCACGCCACCAACCAAAGTTGAAATTCTTCAAAATCGAGTTTTTCGTCCCTTTTCAAATTCTTCAAACTTTGAAACTCATGTTCTTCATTGACTATATATATATTTGAGTTTTCAATGTCCTCAACAGCATTCACTTATTGCTAAATTATTCAAGTTGTTTTTCATCTAAGTGACTATGATCGGACCCTTTCCCCTCTATGCTAAACACAACCCAGTATGTTCACAAATTCTTCATATTTGTTCTACTTTGAAACTTCTTCAAAGTCTTCACAGTGTCCTTGACAGCTGAAGAATTTGCGAACAAAAACTTTGAAATTTTCACTATAAATATTTTCAACGGTTCCCACTCAAATGGTTCCGATTCCCACGACTGGATAACACACGATCCCCCATAATCTCCACAACTCAGAACGTGGGTGACACCTGTCGCGTGGAGAGCAAGGGTCAGGGGCAATCCTGTCCAAAAACTTCGGGCGGATTGGTTTTCACTTCCACTATAAATACAGCCTCCCCTTTAATAGTGCTCGGTTACTCCTCATCTCTACTCTCTCCCGAGCTCCAACCTAGCGCCACCGCTAAAGTCATTGATGCCGGTGTGGAAGAGCTTCACTGCCTCGACCTTGCCATCACCGTACTCGCATCGGCTGTGGAAGTCTTCATCCCGCCGCCACTGTAGCTATCTCCCTCTGCCAAGCTAGGGCGTGGGAGATCTGAACTGACGAACTTCCCAATCTCACCCCTCAGTTCGTCGTGTTCTTCATGAGGGTAAATAAAATTTATTTTTACTGCCCTTGTTTGATCTTCAAATGCTCTTCATATTCCTCAAAAGGTGTTTATTCTTCATGAATCTTATTCTAAAGCACCTTACAACTTCATATACTTGATGATTTTCCCTAAGTAATGATTTTCTTCAAGATTCCCCAATTGTGTGAATCCTCAAAATTTGCACAACTCTGGAACCTAAGACAAAGAACACTTAGTGAAATTCCTCAAGACACCCATGGTCAAATTCCTCACCTATTTATTTAAAATTTGTGAGAACGCATATGACCTCTTCAAATTCTTCGCACCTATACTCTGTTCATAGGTACAAACATGTCCGCTGATGAATCACTAGGTTCTCATCAACTTAACTCATTTGCAGCGTTCCTTGAGGAAAAACTGTGTACTTCTTTAGAGTCCTCAAGAGTTCAAATTCCTCAGGTGAAGAAAATGGATGATGGAAAGAAACCTCAGAAAGGTGGAAAGAATCCAGATGTGCAAACTACTTTTGAGATTCCAGATGATTTGTATCAGCAATACTGCACACCAGATGAAGAAACTTATGGCAAAGAAACGACCAAGCAAAGAAAAATTCTTCTACAGAAAATTGAGAGGAGATAGGCAAGGGAATGGAAGGAATATCGTCATGTAACTCCTAAATACATGATGAAATTCGCTATGAAACCTCCTTGCTGCAGGCCTCCCCTGGCTCAAAATCAAATTGCTGATCCCACTAGCCTCAAGACTAGTGAGGACTTTCCTCACATGTGGGAGAAGTAGCAAGCCAAGCTGGCGAGGAAAGCCAAAGAGGCGGTGAAGAAATTCAATGAAGATTCTGCTACTGCTACCTCTGCCAGAGCCTCTGCAAGTGCTCTGAAGAAATCAATGATGAAGAAAGCTGCTATGAAGACAAGTTCTTCAACCTCAATACCATCGTAGCAGATTCCTCAAGTCCAAAGGCCTCAACCTACAAAGGCCTCAGATGCTGGTACTATTGTTGCTCAGTCCTCAGCTGCAGCTGCAAAGTCTCCAACCCCAGTGCATCTAGCTTCATGTAAGAGGACTGAGGGATTCAGAAAAGTTCCAAAGATCCCGGCAAGCCCCTCTACTACAACAAAGTCTTCAACTAGCCCTACAGTGTTGAAGCTGAAGAAAACTACTGGATGAGGTCAAAGACCAAGTCCTCACACAAGCAAGGCCATGGTAACCAAACCCTTAGGATCTGAGGATGATGATGATGATGAAACTGATGATGAAGAATTGGAGGAAATCATCAGGCAAAGTCAGTAGAGGGCTACTATAGCCAAGGGCAGCTCTGTTCCTCTCATGCTGGATCCCAAGATGATCCTCAACTTCACTGATATATGGCATGAAGATCCAAAAACTCCACTTTCTTCACTGAATCCGCCTCTTGGTGTGGATCATGTCCTCACCTACTTCATCTCTGAAGAAAAATGGAAGAGAGAACAAGCTCTGAGAGCCAAGAGGAACAAGGTTCGGAAAGAAAAGTTTCTGAGAGACAATGTGATGAACTTGACCCCGAATCAACTCGTCATTGTTCAGTCTGAAATTCACACACTTTCTGAGGATCAAGAAAGGTATGATGCTGAATGGAAGGGCACTAAGGTGAGATTCGTCAGGGCTGCTCAAGCTGCTGTGAAGGATCACAACACTAGGGTTGCAGCTCGATTGCAACCACAAAATCCTCAGTCTGATGAAATTCCTTAGGCTGCTGATGAAACTGCTTAGCCCGATGTGACTGCTGATGAGAATGCTTCTGCACCAGAAGCAACGACCAGTGCTGCTGAGGAAACTCAGACCACTAATGACCTTACCAGGACAACCATCATTGTTGTGCCTGAAGAACCTGAACCCACTAGGGCGACTGCATCAGTCGTACCTGAAAAAGCTAAAACTACAGAGAAAAAGACTCTCAAGAGAAAAGCATCAATGTCAGAATCCTCAACTGTGGAGAAGTTGAAGACTATGCCAAGTTCTTCAACTGGACCCATTGATGCTACACCAATTTCCTTTGCACCTGCCTATGAACTTGTACCATTTGGGGTTGACTATGTCATCCTAGATGAGGAAGATGAAGATCATTCTGCTGCTTCGACAAAGCAGATTGATGAAGAAATTGAAGTTGAAGACACTGCTTTAACTCCAAAGGTATCATCGCCCCAGCCTCAGTTCACTGCTTAAGAGGCTGGAGTTGAAGAAATTGATGAGGACGTAGACATTGGCAATACAACGCTTGTCATCAATGATGAATATTGGGAATCAACACAACCAAATTCATGAATGACTACTCCTTTGACAAAG
The DNA here is from genome assembly GCA_022496015.1 of Hordeum marinum. NCBI lineage: Eukaryota > Viridiplantae > Streptophyta > Magnoliopsida > Poales > Poaceae > Hordeum > Hordeum marinum. The sequence goes on from CM039676.1 coordinate 115,466,193, forward strand.
ATTCCTTAGTCACCTGCTCCGACTGAAGAAATACATGAAGAATCTGCCGATCAGACCACCCAAGTCATTGAAGAAATTCCAGCTGCAATAGCTAATGACTTTGCTGCTCCACCCGTAACTGAGGAACCAGCCCTCCAGATTGTTCAACTTCCTCCCATGCCAAAGGAGATCAAGGGCCGCTTCAAGCCAAATCTTCAACCGAAGCCAAGGATGCCATTCAAAGGCTCAACACGCCACAAATTCCTCAAGAGCAATTTCTTTAATGAGCGCATAATCTTCATAGGTCCAAATCCTTATGATTCTGCAAGGGCTGGTCGTAGCAGATTCTGGAGGCAACTCAACTCAACTACTATGCATCAGTCCTGTTCAAGAAGAAGAAAGTCTTCGAGCACCACCAAATTCCTCATGCGGACATGGAAACACTTCCATCATTCACACTAGTGCTCCAAGTTCTTCATGATGCAAGCATTCTTCCTTTCTGCGTCTACATCTGCGAATGGAATGAGGAAATCATCCTTCAGTTCTATGCCACATTGCATATTAGTGGAAATGCTTCAGACATCAACTCCTAGGTTTTGGACTGGATGACAGGATCAACACACTTCACTGCTCAAGCTTCTGAATTGCTTCATTGTGTACCAGTTCCAATTCCCTCAGATGAAGCTTGCAGACTGTTTGATGAGCCTGCACTTCTGAATCAGCTGATGCAAGTGCTGATGAAGACATTGCCTCCTGGAAAGCCTCAACGGAAAACCTTCTTTGTGAAGGATTTGCTATATGTGCCCAGGACGGTCTACCGCATACTCACAAATACTCTATGTCCTCAGAAGGGCCACAATTCTGAAGAAGAAGAAGTGGAGGGAGTCATGAAGAATATGCTCTTCAACATCATTCATGGGATTCCCATAGACTTACACGATTTCTTCATGAGGACATTGGCCAATGCCACTTTAGCTCCATTTGGACAGAAGCCTTATGCGCCTTGGATCATGAAATTCATCAGGGCAAAGTCCTTAGTTCCCTTCAAGGCTGATTTCCAGAACCACTTTGGCTTCCTGCCTCCAATCGAAGTCATCAAGAGCACAATTGAGTCAGTGGAAGGAAAAGGCAAGGCTGTCATTGATGAAGGCACTCGTCCATTGGATGGACAGTTTCGCAAAGCTGCTTCCTTCTCCCCCAATGATGACACTGCAACTCAAGACTGCGAAGTAAAGGCCTCAGCTCACAAACCTCAAGAGTCTACCCCTCGTGTGATGACTGATCGCGAGCTGCTAATTAATCTTCATTAGAAGGTTGATCGCAATCACAAGTGGGTGAAGCGCCAACTGGGTTACATTGTGCAAAACATGACTGTGATGCAGAACACCGTGAAGAGGAATCACTACTATGCGCATGAAAACCTCAACCACACTTGGGCCATATTGTCTCACCTCAAGTCTTCTGAAGAACTGAATGAGCTGGATCTTGAAGAACAACCTGACTGGGCTCGTCGACCACAGAAGAAATTCAAGAAAGTACAAGTTCCTCTGATGGTCACAAGTTCATATTATTCATCTCAAGAGCGCGACGAGGATGAAGACATTGACGACACTACGGCAAGCCCTGCATTGACAAACGACCCCGACAACGCTGGTGCTCCTTCCTCACCAACACGATGAACTCCTTCAAAGCGGCATTAGTCCTCATTTTTTCATCCCTTTTGGTCTTCGATGACAAAGGGGGAGAAATTTTGAGTTAGTCTTCAAGAGGGTCCCTATACATGGGCTATTTTTGTTTAAGTTACAACTCTCGTTTTTCTGAAGCTTTTCTTGATTGAGTTGTAAACTTAAGTCCGATGGTGGTCTGATACTTTTGAACTATTTCCTCGCATGCTTATTTCCTCAAGTACCTTAATGTATACATGCTGAATTTTGTCACACACCATTTTCCTCACGCATTTCAAATTCTTCATATCATATGTTCAAATGCGTGTATGAATTGCAAGATATAGGGGGAGTTCCCCATGTTTTAACCTGCCATGTGCATTTGCAGTGTAAAGAAAATTCCTCAAATATGCACATCTTTAGGGGGAGTTCTTCTATATCTTGCAATCAAATTCCTCAAACTCAGTACTTTCACTTCATATGTTTATCCCCGTTGAAAACTTAACCTATTTGTCATCAATCACAAAAAAGGGGAGATTGTTAGTGCATCTAGTGCCCCTTAGTGATTTTGGTGTATTGAAGACTTATAGGTCAAGGCACTAATGTGTTTGTGAGTGTACACAGGCTCTATAAGTCAATGAGGAGTTTGATATATCCGGAGATTATCGACCCCTAAAAATGTATGTCTTCAACTGAAGACTTTGCTAAAGACTTTGTGAAGACTTTGGTGAAGAATTTGTGAAGACTTTGAAAATGAAGAAGTTGGTGTGACCTTGAAGATATGAACGAGGAATATGAAGCGTGAAGACTTTTGTTTTCGTAGTTTCATCTCCTTATTTGAGTCATAGGAAACACCATACTATTAAAGGGGCCCGAGGTAATACTAAGGAAAATTTTCCAATTGATGCTCAACTCCAAAATCCTCAACCTATACAATCCTTCGAGTGAAGCCTTTGGAAATCTCTTACAGTTCAGACAAGTTCTTCAGTGACAAAGACGAAGTTCTTCTGGTCTCTGAGGAAATTGATCTGACTAAGGAGTTAGGATTTCGCCAGTGCGAATTGCCTACAAGTGAGGAACATGATAAGCCTGAGGACTTTCATAGTTCAAAATTCCGAACATTGCTGTGCTTAGCGCCAGCTGTCCCCAATCATAACATCCACATAACGGTCATATCATTGGGGGCATTTATGTCTTATCATGTCGGGTTGCACCCTGGCTATAAATTGCCACCCCCACAACCACTAGTTGGTTGTCTACTCTGAGAGAGAACTGACACTTGTCATTTGAGAGCAACCCATCCTCTGAGGACTTTGAGAGAAAATCATCAGTGAGGAAAAACCCACAACCAAACACCAAACCCATAGTGATTGAGAATCACTGAAGAAATTCCTGTGTGGATCCGATGCTTGTTACCTTTGAGGATTGTGCATCCTCCAGACGGTTAGGCGTCATGGTCTAGTGCTCCTGCAGTCAATTGGGGATCATGAAGTAACCTTGGTCTAGAGCATCCAGCAGTAAATTGTGGATCGTCGGGTGACCAGTTTGTGAGGGTTTTGGAAGTCTACCCTGAAGACTTACCACGAGTGTTGGGTGAGGACTGTGTGACCTTATCTCAAGGAGAATATGGTAAGGACTGTGTGTCCTCTGGTTTAAATACCAGGCCGCTCCAAACCATACGTACGACTGTCACAGCAGTTGGAACTGGGTCATCAAACCATTGTCTTCATCGAGCTATCTGGTTCTATTTCCTCAACCCCTCTATTCCTCATATACCTGATGATGAAATTGATTGTTACTGTTTGAAGAATTTGACTGAAGACTTTCACAACTTCCTCACCTCAAATTCTTCAAGTTACCTTGTTGATCACTGCTTATCCTATATCACGCTACTTACTATTTGTGCATGTTTCATTTCATCATGTAGACTATGCTGTTACTATGTTCCTCATGCACTTGAGTACTTATTCTGCTGCTAATCATTCATCACATTTCAAATTCCTCAAAGTTGAAATTCCTCAAGTGATGAATTTGTAAAAACCGCCTATTCGCCCCCCTCTGGTCGATATAACGCACTTTCAATTCTTCATGAACTTAATACCCTAGATGCTGGCAGGAGTCGGTCGATGTGTGGAGTAATATTAGTAGACGCAGAATTGTTTTGGTCTACTTGACACAGATGTGATGCCTACATGCATGATCATTTCCTTGGATAACTACATGATTATTCTGTTTTCTATCAATTGCTTGACAGTAATTTGTTTACCCACCATGATATTTTCCTTCAAGAGAGAAGCCTCTAGTGAAATCTATGGCCCCCCAGGTCTACTTTCCATAATATATTTTTGTTTGGTTCTACAGTAGGTGCATCGCGTGCGAATTAAATTTTTCTACACGCAGAACATCCAAGAACATGCTACAGAGATGGATCACTGTTCATTACCACTAGACGCGTAGTGCCATGGAGCAAAAGTAGAGTTGGGGCAGCGCGTTCGTGTGGTACGTCTCCTCCTCGTCCGATCTCCCTCAAACAACCGGTCGCCGGATCCCACATACAGGTTCACCGGAGCGGCCCAAGTGCACCGCCTCTAACGGTATGCGCGCGTGCAGGAGGAACACCCGTGCGGCTGACTGCTAGGTCCGATCACACGGTCGATGGTGGCGAGTGCAGGTGGCTAGTTGCAACTCATGCAAAGCACTAATAACGGCGCCGAAGTGATCAACCGGATGGGTGTGCCGCACCTCCACTAGGCATCCGGCGCAGGCTCAACTCTTGAGCCTCGCACGGATCCTAAAGCCCACGTGTTCCTTCCCTTAAGCGGGCGACCCTTTAGGTTCTCGTCCACTTGGTCGTGAGTCAGATGACATCCAACTCGACCGGTCAGTAGTGGCGTCTAGCAAGACGTGCCGACTCCAAGTGTCCGACGAAGCTGGTTAGGCAAACCTGTACTTCACACTTCTGTTCCCTTTGCCACACGATATATGTTGTCGTGCACAAGGCAATATGGTCATCCTTGTTGTAGCACAACCTCTTTCTCATTCCGATGAATCCGACCAACACTTCGGATTATCTCATAATCCTCATCGCATGGTCATGCTTATCCAGGTCGGATCACCCGAGGGGCCTAGAGTATATCTCTCCTAATCGGAGGTGCAAACCCCATCTTGCTCGATCATGTCTCACAGCATGGGTATGGACAAGCCCGAAACCTACCTTTGTAACTACCCTGTCACGGAGTAGCGTTTGGTTGGCCCAAAGCAAGTCTTTCACCATCCCGAGTACATGTGTCGGCTCAGGTCTTAGGACATAGAATGTATGTTGTACTAGAGACTCACAGATGACCTATCGATGCGTCTCATAGTTGGGTCTGTCCAACTCAGACCTTATCTCGACTCGGATCCGACTATGTCGAATCCGACCAGACCTTTCCGAGTCCATATTATCGGGCTAGCATCCAATGCTACATGATCAGTGAGACCGGACCATCCACCGTGTCATATGCTAGTCTAACTGGTTGCGCGTCCACAGAGCCTTTCAACTCGGGACCATTTAGGACAGTCATCATACAATGCATAGTCTCACAAACAAGTCACATACTTGTTAATACACATCAATGATAATGTCCAAGGACTATCTTTATTCATAAACACATAGGAAATATCATCATACATGATTACCTCTAGGGCATATCTCCAACAGTCTCCCACTTGCACTAGAGTCAATCAAATAGACATCGAATGCCCATAGCTCTAACATTCCCCCCATGCTTGGGTTGCGGAAGCGGCTTAGTCAACGAATCTACAACATTTGCATCCGTATGAATCTTGCACAAATTGGTATCACCTTTTTCTATGAGCCTTCATATCAAGTGATATTTTCGGTCTATGTGCCTGGTCTTGTGGTCTTGTCTTGGCTCCTTGGCCTGTGCGATGGCACCTTAATTATCGCAATAAAGGTCCAACGGTTGTGACCATCCCGGGAACACACCAACATCTTCCAGGAACTTCTGAATCCAAACACCTTCCTTTGTGCTTGACAAGCCGCAATGTATTCGGCCTCTGTTGTGGAGTCGGCCACCGTATATTGCTTGGAACTCATCCAACTCACTGCTCCTCCATTCATGATATACACGAATCTAGTTTGTGATCGACAATCATCCCTATCGGTTTGCAAACTAGCATCAGCGTAACCCTTTACGCAGAGCTCTTCCTCACCTCCATAAACTAGGAACATCTCTTGATTCCTTTTTAGGTACTTCAAGATAGTTTTCACCGCTTCCCAGTGACTCTCACCTGGGTTGGCCTGGTATCTGCTTGTTAAGCTTATTGCATAGGCAACATCAGGGCGTATACATAGCATGGCATACATGATGGATCCAATTGCCGAGGCATATGGAATCCTACTCATTCAGTTTTGCTCATCAGAAGGCGTAGGACTCTGAGTCTTGCTTAGCCTTATACCATGTGAGACGGGCAAGAACCCTTTCTTGGCCTCACTCATGTTGAACCTCCTCAACACTTTGTCTATGTACGTGCTCTGGCTTAAGCCGAGCAGCCTCCTCGATCTATCTCTATAGATCTTGATGCCTAAAATGTACACTGCCTGTCCAAGGTCTTTCATCGAAAACTTGACATTCAATGATTCCTTGACTGAGTTCAGCATCGAAACATCATTTCCGATCAGCAGTATGTCATCCACATAGAAGATCAAAAATACTACCGAGCTCCCACTAGACTTCTTGTATAAACAATAGTCCTCTTTGTTCTTGATTAAACCAAGGTCAACGATGACTTCATCAAAACGAATGTTCCAACTCCGAGCTGCTTGCCTCAATCCATAAATGGATCTCTTGAGCTTGCATATTTTACCAGCGTTAGTTGGATCGACAAAACCTTCGGGCTATATCATATATAAACCCTTTTTTAAATTTCCATGAAGGAAAGCTGTTTTGATATCCATCTGCCATATCTCATAATCAAAGTATGCAGCTATAGCTAGTATGATCCTCACCGACTTTAGCGTCGCTACCAGCGAGTAGGTCTCATCGTAGTCAATTCCTTGATCTTGTCCATAACCTTTGGCGACAAGCCGAGCTTTGTGGATTTGAACATTTCCATCCACATTAGTTTTCTTCTTAAAGACCCATTTGCAACCAATGGCAACTATGCTAGGTGGCGGATCAACCAAGTCCCAGACTTGATTCTCATCCATGGACTTTAACTAGGATCTCATGGCCTCTAGCCATGCCTCGGAATCTAGGCTCACCATCGCTTTCGCATACGTGGCTGGCTCGTCGCTTTCTAGCAAAAAAATGTCGCGAACTCTATGCAATCTTTCCGACCTCCGTGGCTCTGGTGCTGATTCCACTACAGGTTCTCTGACCGACTCTGATGTGATCTCATCACCAACCGAGTTGTCCCCGAGTGGCTCTTGAATTTCTTCGAGTCGCACCGTTCTCCCACTGGCCTCCCGGCTGAGAAACTCTTTCTGTAGGAAAACCCCGTTCCGAGCAACAAACACTTTGTTCTCTTCTCGGTTGTAGAAGTTATATCCCAAGGTTTCCCTTGGATATCCCACGAATATGCATTTGTCCAACTTGGGTGTAAGCTTGTCCGACATCAGTCGCTTGACAAATGCTTCAAAACCCCAAATCTTTAGAAAAGGCAGACTAGGACTCTTCCCAGTCCACATCTCATGTGGTGTCTTGTCTACGGATTTTGATGGTACCCTATTAAGTGTGAAAGCTGCAGCTTCTAGAGCGTATCCCCAGAATGATAAGGGTAAATCCGATTTGCTCATCATCGACTGGACCATGTCCAACAAGGTTCGATTTCTCCGTTCTGACACACCGTTTCTCTGCGGCGTACCCGGAGGTGTGAGCTGAGGTACTATACCTCAGCTTTTCAGATGATTATCAAACTCCTGGCTCATGTACTCACCTGCACGATCTGATCGTAGAAGTTTTATCATCTTGCCAAGCTTATTTTCAACCTCGTTCTAAAACTCTTTGAACTTTTCAAAATTTTCTGACTTGTGCCTCATCAAATAGATATATCCATATCTACTCAAGTCGTCAGCAAAAGTCACGAAGAACTGATAGCCACCCCTGGCCGTTGTGCTCATTGGGCCACGCACATCACTGTGTATAAGCTCCAAAAGGTCGGACGCCCTCCTGCAACTCTTTGCAAAAGGAGACTTAGTCATCTTGCCTAGCAAGCATGATTCGCATGTATCGAACGACCCGAAGTAGACGAGGTTAGGACCCATCATCATGGAGCTTCTTCATGCGTTTCAGACTAATGTGTCCAAGCCGGCAATGCCAGAAGTATGTAGGATTTATCTCATTAGGCTTATGCCTCTTGACATTCACGTTATAGACTGGTTTTGTTTCTAGATTTAAAATAAATAACCCATCTACTATGGGTGCATAGCCATGGAACATTCCATTGAAATAAAATGAACAACCATTGTCCTTTATATTGAATTCATAACCTTGACTCAACAAACATGAGGCAGAAATAATGTTCCGACTAAGTGCGGGAATGTAATAACAATTATTCAATTCCAAAATCAATCTAGAAGGAAGCTTGAGCTGCATCGTCCCGACCTCCAACGCAGCAACTCTTGCTTTGTTGCCGACCCTGATGTCGATCTCCCCTTGTGCCACACACCTAGTTCTTACCAGCCCCTGCATCGAGTTGCAAATGTGAACAACTGATCCGGTATAAAATACCCAAGAGCTACTAGGTATGTCAGCAAGGTAAATGTCTATAACATATGTAACAAGTGTACCTGAAGAAGCATCTCCGACCTTCTTGCCGTGCTCAGCTAGCCACTTGCTACAGTTCCTCTTCCAGTGACCAGCTTCCTTGCAGCGAAAGCAAATGGTCTTCGAGTTCGGTTCGGACTTTGGCTCAGCGGTGGAGACAACCTTCTCTGTGCCCATTGCCTTACCCTTTTTCTTGGACCAACTATTCTTGAAGTTAGCCGAGTTCTACACCATCAACACTTGATGTGTGCCTTTCGTAATATCTTGCTCCGCCACCTTGAGCATCCCATGCAATTTAGTGAGCTTCTTATCCATGCCGTGCATATGATAGTTCGAGACGAACATCCCATTGCTAGGTGGAAGTGAACCCAAAATTGCATCCATGGATAGCTCGTCCCCAAGTGGGAAGCCTAACCGATCCAAAGCTTGCACGTACCCGATCATCTTGATCACATGTGGGCTCAGTGGATCACCCTCCTTCATCTTACAATCTGTCAAGGGCTGCTAGACGTTGAACCTTTCGGTCCTAGCCTGCACCTGAAACATGCTCTTCAAAGCCTCGATCATATCGAAACCCTGAATGTTTTTGAAATACTGTTGCAAATCGGGCTCAATACAAGCCAGCATCAGGCAGAGGATCTCGTTTGAATCGTCACCGAGTTTCTGGTGGGCATTCTTGGTTGTTGCGTTAGCATTCTCGACAGGTTCCTTTGGAAGTGGATCCTCTAGAACGTGTTCCTTTTTATCATGCTTGAGAACAATTCTCAAATTTCTATACCAGGTGGTAAAGTTTGTTCCATTCAGTTTATCCTTTTCCAGAATTGATTTCAATGCAAAGTTGGGTTGAGCAGGTGGTGCCATTGATCTACAATAGAAAATATGCAATCACCAAGCAATGTGTTTATGTAGAGTAATTCAAGCCTTAAACAGAACTACTCCCACTGAAGTTAGCATCCCTCCACAAACTCTCAGTGATTTAGGACCCGTCTAGCGCAAGCAACTAGTGAGCTTTAGCATCACTGCTAGCCAACTTGCCTATTCAGTAAGCAACTCCTTGCAAATCGTATCTCTATACGACTCCTGTCAGTTGGGTAGGTATCTCATACCCCGGCTCCCAACCTTCTCTGCCACAAGTCCCAAAACCGTTTTGATAGCCTTGTCAAGTTAACCCGATGAAGTGCATGTCTGTGTCCGACACGAACCCTCCAGTTCAAGGACACCTAGTAGCACCTCAATTTTATGAGCCCACCACTAGACGTACTTGATGTGCGAAGGTGCAACATCCGGAATGGAAATGTACTTGATATTAATGAGGGATATTTCTACCATTATAGCATGCATAGAAACAAGAAGCAATATCAATCACATATAAACATAAATATGTGAAATAGTATGGCTCCTTCATGGACGTCCTTCCATGGCCGGCTCCTACTCCGATGACCAAGGCGGAACTCCATCTTGTCCATCACGCCAGGATGCCAAAAACTCATTTCTGTCCTCCAACCACTACAACAAGTAATAAATTTACAGAGAATCATAAGTCGACACGTAGGTCGTTATACAATATAATGACAACACTTTGGCTCCTGCCGGCTAACAATCATGACACGCAGGTCATGTTAAATTACACACATGCATCACATACATATGAGCCATACTATTCACATCAAACCTGCAAAACAAACTTATGCATAGAATCGCATTCTACCGTTTTGTGTGATCGTGTATGAAATACAAGGCGCTACACACACGGCGGTCCCCACATTTTCGGAAATCACAGATCGCATCTGCACTCCGATCACGCCGAATTTTCTGATCTGACCGATCTCCTCGATCATCACGAACCTGATTCGGATTTACGTTTCACGGTTAACCCCGATGGCGGATACCGACTGGTAGGGGTAGGTTGTGTCACGACCTCATCGATTCCGATTGATAGAAAACATAGCCTCAACGATCCCGATGTTTAGTTGATCTCATCAACCGTGCACATAGCCAATGTCATGAACCACAACGGATCTCATCCGCCACGTCCACATATCAAATATGCATCTGATCTGAATCCAAATCCTATAACAGAGGCTCTGATACCACTGTTGGGTTCTATCGTAGGTGCATCGCATGCGAATTAAAAGTTTCGTATGCGCAGAACATCAAAGAACATGCTACAAAGATGGATCACAGTTCATTACGACTAGATGCGTAGTGTCGTGGAGCGGAAGTAGAGTTGGGGCAGCACGTTCATGTGGTATGTCTCCTCCTCGTCCGATCTCCCTCGAACAGCCGTTTCGATCTCCCTCGAACAGCCGATCGCCAGATCCCATGTACAAGTTCACCGGAGCGGCGCAAGTGCATCGCCTCTAACAGTATGCGCACGTGCAGGAGGAACACCCTTTTGGTGGACTGCTAGGTCCGATCACACGGTCGGTGGAGGCGAGTTGAGGTGGCTAGTTGCAACTCATGCAAAGCCCTAATGATGGCGCCGAAGCGATCAATCGGATGGGTGTGCCGCACCTCCATAATATATAGGCATCCGATGCGGGCTCAACTCTTGGGCCTCGCACGGATCCTAAAGCCCACATGTCTCTTCCCTTGAGCGCACGACCCTTTAGGTTCTCGTCCACTTGGTTGCGAGTCAGATGACATCCGATTCGACCGGTCAGTAGCGGCCTCTAGCAAGACGTGTCGACTCCAAGTGTCCGATGAAGCTGGTTAGGCAAACCTATACTTCACACTTCTGTTCCCTTTGCCACATGATATATGTTGTCGTGCATAAGGCAATATGGTCATCCTTTTTGCAGCAAGACCTCTTTCTCGTTCCAGTGAATCCGACCAACATTTTGGATTATCTCATAATCCTCATCGCATGGCCATGCTTATCCACGTCAGATCACACGAGGGGCCCAGAGTATATCTCTCCTGATCGGAGGGGCAAATCCCATCTTGCTCGATCATGTCTCGCAGCATGGGTCTGGACAATCCCGAAACCTACCTTTGTAACTACCCAGTCACGGAGTAGCGTTTGGTCGGCCCGAAGCAAGTCTTTCACCATCCTGAGTACATGCGCCAGCTCAGGTCTTAGGACATAGAATGTATGTTGTACTAGAGACTCACAGATGACCTATCACTGCGTCTCATAGTTGGGTCTATCCAACTCAGACCTTATCTCAACTCAGATCCAACTATGTCGATTCCGACCAGACCTTTATGAGTCCATATTATCCGGCTAGCATCCAATGCTACATGGTCAGTGAGACTGGACCATCCACCGTGTCATATGCTAGTCTAACTGGCTGCGCGTCCACACGACCCTTTCAACTAGGGACCATTTAGGACAGTCATCATACAATGCATAGTCTCACAAACAAGTCACATACTTGTTAATACACATCAATGATAATGTCCAAGGACTATCTTTATTCATAAACACATAGGAAATATCATCATACATGATTTCCTCTAGGGCATATCTCCAACAATTATCAGATCTATAAACCAAAAATACTTTGCTGCAATTTATTTACCTTTTACTTTCCGTTCTCGTTTACATTTATATCTATCGGACCTAATCCTTGCAAATAATCGTGAAGGGATTGACAACCCCTTTATAGCATTGGGTGAAAGAGTTTCATTGTTTGTGTAGGTGCATCCATTGGTGACTTGCTTGTTCCTCCTACTGGATTGATACCTTGGTTCTCAACAACTGAGGGAAATACTTATCTACTTCGCTGCATCACCCTTTCCTCTTCAACGGAAAACCAACGGAAGCTCAAGAGGTAGCAGGAGACAATGTGTTGAATCCCCCAAGGAGGCCGCACTGCCTCTGGCCCTTGGGGAGCGCCACCCGCTAGGCCAGGGAGGAGCCCGGGCTGGTGGCCCAACAAGAAGGCTTGGGATATGCCAAGGATGCAGGCCACCATGTGAGACCCATGTCCACCTCCAAGACCTTCGTCACCTGAGCCACTTGCACTTCCCCGGGCGGCCGTGGCTGGGGCAACAAGGCCACACCATCTTGAAGGCAAGCTCCACGAGGCTATCAAGGCTGAGCATCCTCTTGGGCCCGACCACGCTCATTGGGTGGGTGCCGTCACCCCGGTTAGCCCTTCTAATGCCGCCATGCTCTCCTTTGCGACCGGCGCCGCGGAAGCCGCGGCCTGGGCGTCGGCTGGTGTGCTCATTGCGAGAGGGCCTGAATGGCCGGTATTCTCCCGTGTCGTGGGAGCGCATGTTGCAGTGGACGCAGAACATTCCCCTGCCCCCTCCAGGCACGTCGCCACCTGAACCGGGTGGTAGACCAAAACTGGACATCAAGACCTAGAGGAGGAGGAGGAGGAGGGCGTGGGGAAGACCCTGCTCCGGCCCGTTGGTCTAGGACTTGATGGGGCCATCACCTGGCGGCGGGGGTGGCCTGCCGCCCGCGCCCCTGCCCCAAGCGCCGAGGTCTAGAGTGGGCGGTAAGCAGCCAGAGCCCTTGTGGCGACAACGGCAAGCTCGTCGATGTGGTCTGCCCAAGAGTCGGAGCCCCCGTCCACCAGGCAGTTGCGGAGCAGCTCACTCGCCATGAGCAGTGCGTCCTGCGCATCCAAGAAAGTGCGATGGGGCAGCCGCCCCGCTGCGTCGGGGGCTGTGAGGAGCCCCGCTACTCGAGGGCGACACGGTCTGCAATGGCGGCGGCCACGCTGTTGGCGGGACCATGGCGACCACTCGGCACCGGGCGCTCGACGTGTCCCGGTGGGTGTCAACCATCGGGTCAGCACAGGCGAAGCCGAGGCGGAGCTGGAAAGTAGCGGCACACCCCTACCTGGCAGTGCCAAATGTCGGAAATTGGGCTATGCAGACCCAAGAAAGGTTCAAACACTGGGGAGCGCTCGCTCTCCAACCCTACTTGTCCTCACAGCTTCGCGATGGCTCTCCGATGGCATAAGCTAAGGAAAACGAATAGGGACACACACAATTTACCCAGGTTCGGGCCACCTCGCGGTGTAAAACCCTGCTCCTGCTTGGCGGATTGCTTGAGTAAGAAGATGATTACATGGCGTGTTCTTGCCCGCCCAAAACTGTGTCCCTCTATGGTGGCCGGCCCCTCCCTTATATTGGCCTCGATCCTCTTCCCGGAAAATCCGGCGGGAATGGTTGACACAACGGCTAGTTTGAAGGGGGATAAGGTTGCACCTGTGGGCTCTCGACGAAAGGTGTTCTTCACCTGCTAAAGCCTCTCGACGTGATGATCCTGTGGGCTCGGGGGTGACCGCCGTCCTTCTGGGCCTTTGGTCTTGGTCTTCTTGCACCAGAAGGGCAACCTTTGGGGTTGATTTGGGAACCCGCAAGCTGACGCTGCTCCCCCATTACCAAAGGGGAAAACCTCTCTATCTGGCCCCGCTGGCACGGCCCCTGGCACCGTTTGGCACATCGCACATCACCTATGTGCATGCATCGGGTCGCGAGGCCTCGCCGGGCCCGCTACGGGTGGTTCTGCCTCCCGAGGGCGTTGAGCCTACTCTTTAGGGAGTCCTCGTGAAGTCCTTGTTTGGTGATGCCACTGCGTTCCTCATGAGGCATTGACCCTCACGAGGGCCTTGCTGTAGAAGCCTGTAGGTGGGCCACCTGGGGGCTGTTTGGATGAGAGTCAATGCTCGCTTTACCAAAATCTAGGCACTGACCACCAGCATTTGTGCAAATTAGGTTAGCAACCAAATTTCCTAGCCCACGCCAATATTTTGGTCGCTAGTTAATTTTCTACGCCGACACCAGGCCATATCCACAGCGGCGAATTCTATCGCCAACTTATTGGCTTGCCCGCGATTTGGCATGGCTGGCTTGGGCGCCATCCAAACGCCCCCGGTTGTCTAAGGCAACCCTTTCTTCCTGGGCCGCTAGCAGACGGGCCTGGGTACCCCTAGTCCTAGAGGCCCGACAATAGTCTTATCACACTCAATGTGGAACAACTCATCTTCATCATAGTAGCCATGTTCCACATTGTCATCATCAAGTGGGATATCCTCGTCATAAGAGACAAGAAATTCGTTAGAGTTGGGATCATGACAATGTTCAAGTTTATGAATGCAAATGGCTTCAAAAATGATGTTATTGATGGTAATGACATCTCCTTTAGCACACATGAGGTCACGAAGGTCAAACAGGCATTTATCATAGTTGGGATCACTAGGCTTCATCCTATGAAAGGCAATAGCTTTATGAAGAATTTCATAAATATTACTCAATGAATAATTTGGATATTGTTTCTCCAAATCATTCCACAAAGTATAAGCACATTCAAAATTCTTCATTTGATCAAACACAGTTCTTGGCAATCCTCTAATGATGAGATTAACAATTCTAAGATTGCGAAGCATATCAATTTCCTGTTTGTGTGTGGGATGTAAGGGATCAATGGGAGGTACATAGGGGCTCTTAACATACTTGTTCAAATGAAATTAATTGAATAACTCAACCATCTCACATTTCCATTTACTATAGTACTCCCTATCGAGAATAGACACTCTACAACTAAGAGCCCCCAAACTAGATACATCCATCTTCCTCCAATGGTCATTAAACCAAGGCTATGGAGACCAAAGCTCTGATACCAATTGTGGGATCACTATAAGGTATGTATAGCGCGCGCGGGGGGGGGGGGTGAATAGACTACTTGGCAAATTGTAAACCTAACCTTTTTTCCAAGTTAATTGGTTGGCAGATTTTAGCAATTCTAACAAGTCCAATGCACCCTACACATGCTAGTCATCAAGTATGTCAACCGAAAGTAAAGACATGCATGTGTAAGAAGGAGTAGAGGTAGGAAGAATAAACGCAATTGGAGACATGCAGATTTTTCCCATGTTTCCGGTAGGTGGTGCTATCGTACATCCACGTTTATGTAGACTTCAATCCATGGAGGGTAATGGTCGCGAGAGTCCACGAAGGGCTCCACCTACGAAGGGTCCATGAAGTAGCAACCTTTTCTATTCTATGATGGCCTACATCCATGGAGGATTAGCCTTACTCGGGGTGGATCTTCACGAAATAGGCGATCTCCTTTCCCTTACAAACTTCTTGGTTCAAGTCCACAATCACGAAGAAGGAGGCTCCCAAGCAACACCTAACCAATCTAGGAGGCGCCGCCCTCCAAAAGGTAATATATGTGGTAGGTATGATGAACTCTTTGCTCTTGTGCTTCAAAAGATATTCTCTTAACCACTCAATCACTATCTTACATATTTGGCATGGGTAGAAGAGATTGATTGGATCGAAAGCAACCTAGGGAGGCTAGAAATCAACATCCATATGGTTGGAGTGGATGATCTTGATCTCAACACACGAGTAGGTGGCTCTTGATGACCCGCAATTATAGGGGATCAATTGTAGTCCTTTTGATAAGTAAGAGTGTCGAACCCAACAAGGAGCAGAAGGAAATGATAAGCAGTTATCAGCAAGGTATTCTCTGCAAGTGTTGTGAGTAACACTAGCAGAAACTTGTGTAGCAAGATAATTCGTAACATGTAACAAGTGACAATAGTAAAAAAAGGTGTAGCAAGGTATCCCTATCCTTTTTATATAAAAGGACAAGCCTAAAAGTACTCTTATATTAAGCAAATCCTCTCGAGGAAACATGGGAATTTTTGTCTAGTCATGTTCATCATGTTGAGTTGATTCACGTTCGCTAGTTTGATAATTTGATATGTGGGTGGACTGGTGATAAGGTGATGTTCTTAATTGAACTAACAACCTACTTATGATTACCCCCTCTCACAAGAATCCACAACTATGAAAGAAGAATTAAGATAAATCTAACCATAGTTCTAAACATGTGGATCCAAATCAGCCCCTTATGAAGCAACACATAAACTAGGGTTTAAGCTTCTGTCACTCTCGCAACCCATCATCTACTTGGTACTCCACAATGACTTCCCTTAGGCCCATAACATGGTGAAGTGTCATGTAGTCGACGTGCACATGACACGACTAAGCGAAGTAACAACATACATAACGAATACCAACTTCACAAGATTACTTATAACAAGATTTCTCACATGTCCTTAGGAACAATAGTAACTACTCACACATCATCAACATGTTCAAGATCATAGGTGCAATAATGATGATTAAGGATCTGAACATTATCTCTTCCATCAAGTAATCCAACAAGCATTAACTACAAGATGCAATCAACACAACTAGCAACCCATAGGTACCAATATGAGGTTTTGCGACAAAGATTGAATACAAGAGATGAACTAGGGTTGGAGATGATATGGCGCTAGGGAAGATGTTGATGAAGATTGATCCTCCCACGAAGGAGAAAGCATTGGTGATGACTATGGCTTCGATCTCCCCCTCCTAGAGAGGAATTTCCCTAACATAATCTGACCGTCGGAATGCAAAAGGGCCTCAGCCTAGGTTTCTGCCTCGAAACGGTGAGGCTTTGTCCCAAAAGGATGTTTATGATTTTTTTTCTAGGGTAAAACACACCATATAGGAGAAGAGGGGCGTCGAAGGGCCAACAGGGGGCCTAGAAGGCATCAGGGCGTGACCCAAGGGGGGGGTGCCCTGTTGGCTTATGCCCTGTTGGTGGCCCCCTTCTGGTAAATTTTTTGTCCATAAATTATTAAATATTCCAAAAATATTCTCCGTGAAGTTTCAGGTCATTTGGAGTCTGGTGATTTTTCTGCCTTTTTCTCGGTTTTCGGGTCCAGAATTGCAATTTCCAGATATTTCCTTCATCATGGTGTAGCTTGCATATTCGAGAGAAAAGACATAAGAATTCTATAATAATGTGGAATAATGGACAAGAATGAAGTAAATAGTAATAAGAATTCATGATGCAAAATGGACGTATCAACTTCCCCAAGCTTAGACCTCGCGTGTCCTCAAGCAAAACCCTAACTCTAAAATAATGACCACATAATTTGAGAGAGAGGTGTAGATAAAAACATAACACATATATGAGAGAATCATGAATATCATCATAGCAGCAAGCTTTTCATCATGTAGCTTCTCATAAACGAGTAACAATCTATTCACAGCCGAAGAAATATGAAGCCTAATCTTTATTAAGAATCCACAAGCAATGCAATTAGTCCTTGAGATAATCATAGCTATTGTAATTGAGAGAATAGACTATGTAAGAGATTTGTATTTCTAGCAAGTTAACATATTCAACTATAATGTAGCCTTCTATGATTGTTAAGACACATTGCATATTTTTGGAACAAGTGATTCCGTGGGACACATAGGAAGATGGGGGCTTTAATGTTCTTGCCACCTAACTTATTTACCCCAAGGATAATGTCAACAATAATGGAGCATGATCATCTACATTCAACTGGATATTTTGTTTGGATCTTTCCAAAACACACAAAGCTTGCCACTAAAGAGTTGATAAATAGGAACAAGGGGAAATATTATTGACTCTTGCATGGAATTTGTTTTGTAAGAATGTAAAATATAGGACCTTTGCAGAGGGAAGCAGAGGTTTTCATGAGATTTTATTTGTTTGATATGTTCAATCTCTTAATGAAAAATAACATCACTTTATATTGCCCCTTGTGATAGTGAATTTTATTATGCACCCCATCGCTTTTATTTCTTCACCATCACAATATCATACAAGGCTTACTTTCCTTTACAGTAAAAGATCTAAATGTTTAGATGAGATTTTTATTGCCTTGTAGCAATGACAACTTACTTGAAGGATATTATTCAATCCATATATAGGTATAGTGGACTCTCATGGCAATAAACTTCGTTTAAGGGTTATGGATGCACAAGTAGTATCTCTACTTAGTGCGAATCTTTGGGATAGCAAATGATCTTAAGAAAGCATCATATGTTAAGGGATCCAATACCATATAACTTCTATGCAAATGTAAACAACCATGATCATTATGTTGTCTTCCATGTCCCACTACAACACTTGGTCATTATGTAATATTTTGATGGGAGCACACAATCATAGAAGGCGTTCAAGATAGTATATGTATATGTAAATCCCTCTTATCTACCATACTTTTGCATAGATCATACCAATTACTAACATTATTTTGTTGGTTTTCAATACTTTTTATTTCTTATACCTCTTTTCCATGTAAATTCATTACTTCTCATGACTTAAGCATATGATCTTTTTTATTCTTTTTACTGCAATGCTAAGATGATGGGTGCAAGTGAGGGTGAGGCACACGAACTCAAGTAATTTATTATATAACTCTCACACTTGGTTACAAGGATAGGTAGAACTCAAAGCAAAAAATCTAAACAAAGAAAATCTGAAATTCTAAGTCTCTAAATCACGAAAAACTAAAGATCGAATTAAGATAAATAATGGTGATAAAAGTGATGGTGATACGATACCAGGGCACCTCCCCCAAGCTTGGGACAAGCCAAGGGTGGTGCCCATACCCATGTACTGAAGTGTTCTTTGGTGATGGTGGTGATGTTGTAATAGAATTCTTCTTCTTCAGCTTACGCTTTAGGACGAAATTTTCTTCCCTTAAATCATCATTCTCTTTCTTGTGCTTCAATATCCTTTTGCATAAGGCTTCCTTGCTTTCCTGCAAAAAATGAGAAGGGATAAATTGGGCATTGGGTTTTCTCCCTCCATTAGGGAGGCTTGACTTCTTAAATTCCACGTGCATATGTCCAAGCTGAGGTAGTGGAGCCTCATCTTCATATGAACCATCATCCGGACCAGCATCCCCTATCTACTCCAAATCAGTATCTTCTTCCTTATCCGTGGACCATAAGTAGGGGTAAATATCCCCGAAGATCTTTGGGTCCGCAACATAGTGGGAGACATAGCTCTCTCCATCCGAATCTTGAGACGACATATTCTCAGATCTACCAGAAAAACAGCTCGATACAAGAACAAAGTAGAAACTCATGATACGGTGGTCAAAACGTATGGGAATATATATAATGATTTTTTCTAGGTCACAATATGTGTTCTGGAAGAAATCGGAGTTTAGAGGGCACGCGAGGGCCCCACAGGCCTATTGGCTTATGCATCCCTCGTGAGTCTTCCTGACTCTGTTTTATTTTTGTATTTTTTCTAAAGTACCAAAAACACTGGAAATTGTTATTTTTGGAAGTTTTGGAGTCGGTTTACTTATCGTACCAAATACCTACCCCTTTTCAGGTTTCCAGAGTGTTCCGGAAGGCCTCCTTGATGTGTTCTTATGGTGTCATTGCTTGGATGACATTTGTTTCTTCATTAATGGGTGCACCTAAAAATAAATGCTTGATTCTTTGTGCATTTACCACTCTTGGGTTCTTGCCTTCAAAGTTATTGATTTTTATAGCACGTGAGCTATAAACCTCCTCAACAACATATGGGCCTTCCCATTTGGAGAGAAGTTTTCATGAAAAAATCTAAAATGAGAGTTGTACAAAAGTACCAAGTCTCCTACATTGAATTCTCGTTTTTTAATCCTCTTGTCATGCCATCTTTTAACCTTCCCTTTAAACAAATTAGCATTTTCATAGGCTTGTGTTCCCCATTCATCAAGTGAGCTAATGTCAAATAACCTCTTTTCACCAGCAAGTTTAAAATCATAGTTAAATTCTTTAATTGCCCAATAAGCTTTATGTTCTAGTTTGAGAGTTAAATGAAAAGCCTTTCCATAGAACATTTTGTACGGGGACATACCCATAGGATTCTTTTAAGCAGTTCTATAAGCACATAGCGCATCATCTAGTTTATTAGACCAATTCTTCCTAGATCTATTAACAGTCTTTTGCAAGATTAATTTTATTTCTCGAGTAGCCAATTCAACTTGACCACTAGACAGATGATGATAAGGGGATGCAATCCTATGGTTAACATCATATTTAGCTAGAAGTTTACGGTAAGCACCATGAATAAAATGTGAACCACCATCAGTCATTAAGTATCTAGGGACTCCAAACCTCAGGAAAATGATGTCTTTAAGAATTTTAATAGATGTGTTATGATCAACACTACTAGTTGGAATAGCCTCTACCCACTTAGTAAAATAATAAACAACAACTAAAATATGAGTATAACCATTTGAGGAAGGAAAAGGTCCCATAAAGTCAAAACCCCAAACATCAAATGGTTCAATAACAAGTGAATGTTTCATAGGCATATCCTGACGCTTACCGATGTTACCAACTCTTTGGCAGTCATTGCATGAAAGGACATACTTACGAGCATCTTTGAAAAGAGTAGTCCAATAGAAACTAGATTGTAATACCTTGTCTGCAGTTTTGTCACCGACACGGTGTCCTCCATAAGCTTCAAAATGGCACTTCCAAAGAATCTGTTCCTTTTCATGCTCAGGTATACATCATATAATAATATCATCTTCTCCCTCTTTGTAAACATGTGGGTCATCCCAAAAGTAATGTCGTAAATCATAAAAGAGCCTTTTCTTTTGTTGGTAGGTGAAGCTAGGTGGAATATATTTAGCAACAATATAATTAGCATAATCGGCATGCCAAGGAGCACTATGTGAGGCATTTATAGCAGCAAGTTACTCATCAAGAAAACTATCATCGATAGGAAGTGGGTCATCAAGAACATTTCCATCCTAGAGAACTTATCTTCTACGGGGTTTTCAGCTCCTTTCCTATCAATGATATGCGAATCAACCTATTGAAGTAAAAGTACCCACCTAATGTGTCTTGGTTTAGCATCTTTATTTTCCATAAGGTATTTAATAGCAGCATGATCGGTGTGAATGGTTACTTTGGAGTCGACAATGTAAGGTCTAAACTTATCACATGAAGATACAACTGCTAAAAATTCCTTTTCAGTGCTAGCATAGTTTCTTTGAGCAGTGTCTAAAGTTTTACTAGCATAATGGATAACATTTAATTTATTTTCTACTCTTTTCCCTAGAACAACACCAACAACATAATCACTAGGCTAATCACTAGCTCAAAAAAACATAATCACTAGCATCACGCATAATTTCAAATGGTAAGTTCCAATCAGGTGGTTGAACAATGGATGTAGATATTAAAGCCTTCTTAAGTATTTGAAAATCTTCTACGCAATCATCATCAAAACAAAAGGAACAATTTTTTGAAGAATATTAGTTAACTACCTAGAAATGTTTGAGAAATCTTTAATGAAACGCCTATAAAAATTATCATGACAAAGGAAACGTCCTATACCTTTGATATCTTCCGGGCGTGGAATTTTCTCTATTGCATCAACTTTAGCTTTGTCCACCTCAATGCCCCGTTCAGAAATCTTGTGCCCAAGCACCATACCTTAATATACCATAAAGTGGCACTTCTCCCAATTCAAGACAAGACTAGTTTCTTCACATCTCTGCAAAACTCGATCAAGGTTGCTCAAGCAATCATCAAAAAGAAGTCCCATAAACGGAAAAATCATCCATGAAAATGTCAACAATCTTTTCACAAAAGTCAGAGAATATAGCAGTCATACATATTTCAAATGTAGCACGTGCATTACATAAACCGAAAGGCATAGGCGTGTAAGCATAAGTTCCGGAAGAGCATCTAAAGGTAGTTTTCTCTTGATCTTCTATCGACACAGGTATTTGAGAAAATCCAGAATATCCATCAAGAAAACAAAAATGTGTGTGCTTAGATAATGTTTCTAGTATTTTATCAATAAAAGGCAAGGGGTAATGATCTTTCTTAGTAGCTTTATTAATTTCCTAAAATCAATTACCATCCTATAGCTAGTTACGATTCTTTGTGGAATAAGCTCATTTTTATCATCAGGGGCGTCAATAATACCACCTTTTTAGGAACACAATGAACATGACTTACTCACCTACTATCAGCAATATGATAGATTATACCTACCTCCAGAAGCTTTAATATTTCATTTCTTACCACTTGCTTCATGATGGGATTTAAGCGGCGTTGGTGATCAACAAAAGGTTTAGCATCTTGTTCCATTTTAATCTTGTGCTGACATAGAGTGGGGCTTATGCACTTTAGATCATCGAGAGTATATCCAATAGAAGCCCTATGCTTCGTCAGAGTTTTAAGTAATCTACTTTCTTCATGCTCTGAAAGGTTAGCACTGATAATAACATGATATATCTTATGTTCATCAATATAAGCATATTTCAAAGTATTAGGTAAAGTCTTTAGTTCAAACATGGGATCTCCCTTGGGTGGACGAGAATCCCTAAAATATCAACTGGTAAGTTGTGTTTAAGAATAGGTGTTTGTTTGATAAATATATAATCTATTTCATTCATTTCATTCATATTCATATCATTCCCATAGTCTAGCAAATATGGTTCTAGAGGATCTATAGGAGGCACGACAATAGAAGCAAGACCAATTATTTCATCCTTACTAGGTAACTTCTTCTCATGTGATTGATTAGTAAACTTGGAGAAATTAAATTCATTAAAGGTGTTCAAGAAAGGTCTACTGAATATAATGGAGCAAAAAATATCTTGTTTTGAACCAAGTACCAAGAAATCAGTGGGGTACTTGAATTTCCCACATAGAACCTCAACATCTCTAACGATCCCAAGTGGTGAAATAGTATCTATTTGCAAGTTTGATAGTGACATCAATATCTTCAATAGTCGAGGGTTCTATGTCATTCATAATTTCTTGATATAAGGTAAAAGGTATAGCATTGACACTAGCACCAAGGTCACACAAGCCACAACAGAGGACTGCAATTTTAACTGAAACAACAAGCATGCGAACAACTTGTTTATTTTTGTCTAACTCATCATGTTTTTTTCTGGCACGTTTTGCAATCCTAGTATCTTCTCCACAAAAATAAATAACCAGACCCTCAATGTTATTATCTAAAATATCTTTAACCATGGCAACCTTAGGCTTAACATTTATTTGTTCAGAAGGTATAGGTGTCCTGACATGACTTTTTTAACCACAGTTGTAGTCTTAGCATGTTCCCTAATTCTAACAGGAAAAGGAGGTTTCTCAATGTAAGCAGTGGGAACAATTGGATCAGCATGACTAACAATTATTTCTTCCTTCTTAATGTTAATAGGTTCCTATAATGATTTTTCAATGGGAGGATGATATTTAAACCACTTCTCTTTGGGAAGATCAACATGAGTAGCAAATGATTCATAGAAAGTAGCTAATATTTCATAGTCAACCCCATATTTATTACTAAACTCATGGAAGGTAGTAGTTTCCATAAAAGATTTAACACAATCAAAATTAAGTTTTATACCTCACTCTTTACCTTCATTGAGTTCCCTATGTTTAGAGTTGTGTTTAGTTCTTTCCAGAAGATCCTACTTGAATTCAATAGTTTCATTCATATATTTGCCAGAATAAGAATCCAATAGTAATCGATCATCATGAGAAACCCGAGCATAAATTTTTTGTATAGTCATTTCTCTTGGGAATTCATGGTTGGGGCAGGTGTGCATCATAGATTTAAGCGTCCCCCAAGCTTGAGTGATGCGTTCTCCTTCATGAGGCCAGAGATTATATATACGAGGTGTTGGGATGCGCCTGTGGGGCGCCTCTTGAGCGGGAGCTGGGCGGTGCCTGGTTGTAGTCGCCCCTTTAACAATCTTTCCTATTCTAATTAGCGTTTAGGATGATTACTTTAATTAAGAAACTTAGAAGCAAAAATAGAAATATAGTGTACAAAGAAAGCCCATTATGGTTCTGAACATGAAACATCTGACTTACAATAGTGTAGTTAACATACGCAGCAGCATAGGTTTAGTGTCTTGGAAAGCATTTGATAAGAGGGCCCAAAAGCTAACGATAGGTTATCACAAGATATAGCATAATAAGGAGTACTTAGTGCTACATTATATTAGATTATATTGACACAAGGGCTGCAGCATCTTCGATGGTGCATCTAGAGGCGGTGCACAGTGAGGTCCAGGCGGCGCTTTGAAGTTATCCTGAAACAAAATGCACAGATGTCTCGTTCACGAATGTTGGCGCTGTGACGATACTCAGACTAGTTGATGGTTATAGTGGCCCTCTTGTTAGTTCCTAGCATCATGCGACATTCGGCGAGCAGATGGCCGTCTGGAAGTTTGACCATGAGTGTGTCATTGTTTGGATCAATGTAGTCCAGCAGGTTCTCTTTAGTATAGTTAACCTGAAAATACTGTTAGAAGAAAGCAAGTTATTTACATGGACATAAATTGTTTTGTGATATGGAAGATAAGAGCATGTTCAAGTAAAATGCCTAATCAAGGAGCAAAGAGAAACAATATTTCTGGTGTGCAATTGACGATTTGAGTGTGTACATCGTAGTGTATGAACAGAGAACAAACGAATGAAAAATTGGTAAGCTAGAAAAGATAAAGTAGAAATTTCAAAAGTGGCAGGAGAAAAATAACAACAGACCAGGTGTTGACCTATCTGGTACACATTGAGAAAGGGAACATAATTGGTATTTGTAAGATGACTAAACTGCTCACCGTTAAGTAGTATGAAAAGAATATCTTAAGCATGGATAGAACAATAGTATAAATAGGAAAAATTGTGCAACTTTCGTTTGTATCACCACAAAGTTACGGTGATATACCTGACCATGAATTTTAAATACGTATGGACCACCACCTTCGTTAATATGTGTATCAATATCTGCTCTCATGGAAGTGAAAGCAAAAAGGGAATTGTATTGTCTGATTCTATCCAAAAAATTCTTAGAATGTGAATCACCATCAAACCTAA
Organism: Hordeum marinum; assembly: GCA_022496015.1. Classification (NCBI taxonomy): domain Eukaryota; kingdom Viridiplantae; phylum Streptophyta; class Magnoliopsida; order Poales; family Poaceae; genus Hordeum; species Hordeum marinum. The sequence continues at coordinate 115,491,253 of CM039676.1, forward strand.
GTAGTTCTGAAAGAAATGGCGGTGGGTTCTTAAAAGCAGGCATTGACACTTTACCGCTATTGAAACATAGGTTATAAATGATGTGACGCTCAGGCACATACATTTCTTCTTACATCTCTCACAAAACCAAAACAAAGCGGTACAGAACTGGCATATGTACTCAGGCGCTCCCAGATATGACCTCTTTTTATATGATGCTATAGAGAGAACACATTATATGTTTTCACAAAGTATCTAAGGTAGATGACCTTTGATCACAAAGATACCTTTTAAGAACTCTGTGTAATCAGAAGAAAACAATGAGCGTGTGGTAGATGTAGTCTGGTAGGGGTAACCTTCAAACAAACAGAATAATTAATTTAGCATACTCCCATTATTACCTAGGTGTTGTTTTCGTAGTGGATCGTGAGGCGACACGAGCAGGGCACACCTGTTCGACGCCATACACGCATTTTCTCTTTCGCATTCGCTGACGTCGTCTTAACTAGATGTATGTATGCGAGACAACCGAAAAGACACCACCTCCTATGGTGCAACATATGTTAAAAGGGAACCACATTAATAGGCTTGAATTAGAATGTTGATCATTCATACCCATAAATGCACAATTTGGACCAGAGGATGATGATCCAGGTTCAGAACTCAAAGCGCCTAGATAGGTGATTTACACATAAGTTGACATCACACAATATGTAATATCCTAAGCATAAGAATAACCTACAATCATGTCAAACTGTAACACAGTTTGGAACATGGCAAGATGTGCTGCTACTCTATTGCGGTGCCGAGAAATGGATCGACTACGTGCAGCAGCACGATTGAAAGCAGGATCAGTGGAATTCATGTTCCCTGTTTTTTTATGTGCAAAGATATCTCAGATAGTGCAATGAAAATAAGTGTGAATAAGCATACATAATTCAAGCACAAGTAACTCAGCCCAGATAAAAAGAGTGGAAAGCGCACCTTAGTCACAGAGTCGATATGCCTAGCAGAGCAAATAAGGAGCCAAACTCGTTTATCAATTGATGACGACAATTCCTGAGTAAAGAGAAAATATATTGTAACGTAGGCGAAGCACACAGATTAATTTTGCATGCAAGAAAATCATGAGAACCACATTTCATATTTAGCAACAATGAGTTTCTTATGAAATCTGCTATCATCGACTCATATGGTACTTCCGTGTAACAAAACATTTGAATTGTTTCATCTTATTGTATATGTGTCTATTTGCTTGTCCCTATAATGGTTATTATCTGTACCACTCCTATAACTGGCATGTAGTTTGTTGTTTCTGTGTAGATCACTATAATTTAAGTGGAAGTTACAAGTTTAGCCAAGTTCATCTCCTTTTAAAGTGCACACTACAGCATAATCAATTTGAAATCCATCTACACATAGTGTGAAAGAACTATCCTACTTAAAATCTCGAACAAGAAAAATAATAAGCAATCAAACAACCGTGCTTCAAACCTTATACAACAAAAGGCACAATAGATTGGTATTTCTTGTCTCTTTCTACATAACTGAATTTTAAACGACAGTAACAAGTTTAGTTAAGTTCATCTCGTTTCCAACTGTACATCACAACAAAACTTATTTCAATCCATCTACATACAATTAAACGACAGTAACAAGTTGAGTTAAGTTCATCTCGTTTCAAACTATACAACACAAGAGAACTGATTTCAATCTATCTACATAGAACCACACATAACAATCTTGCTCAAAATCTCCAAGAAGAGAAATAATATGTCTCCTTGTTTTTTAATGTGCAAAGATATCTCATGATTTGTAGTATATACTTCATTATTTCATCATTTCCTTGCCCATCTCTTTAGAAATAGTCATCGGCCACCATCAGCTCGTACAAGAAAAGGGACAGAAAACCAAAGCGGCAAACAAAAGTGTTGTAAACCGTACCTCAACTCACAGACGATCCACTGAGCAGGCCAAACAACAACTAAATCTGATGATTAACCGATCAGTGCGATTTCTGAAAAAATCAAATTAAATTTAAGGTTTCACGGTGAGGAGACATAAGATCAAATATTTCATGAGCATGAAGGAAATGACATAGGGAGGAATCAAAAATGAACACAGAAACATCCATGGACATGCATTAGCACAACACAAAACGTACCTTGATGACGACGAGAAGCTGAGACGAGGAAGATGAGCAAGAGGACCGATCGACCAACACCCACAAGCCTGCTAACAACCACCTACAAACTTACAACATCTACGATCAGCAAGCACATCAATAATAGATCCATAGAAGAGAAGAACACGTTGGCCTAAGGGAGGGCAACCCACCTTCACGGCGGTCTAATCCACCTTCATGGTGATCTAGAAGGATAGTACAACGGTAGGTGAAGCAAGGTGGAGGGACGAATAGAGGATGAGAGTGATGAGCGTATATAGAAGGACCAGATGGCACGCAAGAGAGGGATCGCTAGCTGGGCTGCGTCCACCAAACCGCAAGGACGTGAGACAGACAAGACATGGCCACCTATGTGAGCTCCTAACATCAGCCACACGACCAGGCGGGCGGGTGAGAGGAAGCTATGCTCGAGACTACACCCATCGATGTAGGTACGGCCCACTCGGTTGCCAGGCGGGCGGCTGAAAGCAAGCCGTGCTCCAGACTCCACCCATTGCTATCTCAGGCACAGATACACACGAAACAAAATGACGCGAACCAACCACAACCTTGTAGTTGGCGACGCACTAAACCAAGAAGGCGATTGGGGAGGAGCAAATATTTCTTCAACTCTCTCTCCAGACCGGATCCACAAACAGTGTTCCTTTGCCACCGTGGACATGGAGAGCGAGTGCCATTTCGGCGATGCTTATTGTGTCTGATAGTTCCGATCACGGTGAACTAGATGCATTGGATAAAACTTCTGATGAAATACCTGCTTGAAGCGGTTCGAGTCCCATGATTCAACATTATCCAATAGCCTATACCACATTAATGTTTTCCCTTCAAAGATAAAGTATAAACTTTCTTCTTAACTTTGTCCCTAGACGAACATGCAAGCTGAAATAATCCAGAAACCTCATCGACAAATATCAAATGGTAACCACGATGAGTCGTACGAACATATGGATTAGATAACAGTTTTTCAAGCATACCCGAAGGAATCTCATACTAAATATTTCAGTAGGTTCACTAGGTTGAGGAACAAGCTCCCGATCTTCTGTTTGGGGCGAAGATGCCCCGAACAAGCCACTCAAAGGGTGACTGTTCATAGTGACAAGCAAGAGTAAATTTCAGCATGTATAGAAAATGTTTCCTTACCAATTTCCACTTACCAAAGATGCTTCACTCCCCGGCAACAACACTAGAAAAGAGTCTTGATGACCCATATGTATAGGGAATCAATCATAGTCCTTTCGATAAGTAAGAGTGTCGAACTCAACGAGGAGCAGAAGGAAATGATAAGCAGTTTTCAGCAAGGTATTCTCTACAAATGCTGTGGGTAACAATAGTAGATAGTTTTGTAGCAAGATAATTCATAACAAGTAACAAGTGACAATAGCAACAAAGTTGCAGCAAGGTAGCCCAATCCTTTTTATAGCAAAGGACATGCCTGAAATTACTCTTATCTTAAGCAAGTGCTCCCGATGACACATGGGAATTTCTGAGTAATCATGTTTATCATGTTGAGTTGATTCACATTCACTACTTTGATAATTATATATGTGGGTGGACCGATGGTAAGGTGATGTCCTTAATTGAACTAAGAACCTACTTATGATTACCCCCTCTCGCAAGCATCCGCAACTACGAAAGAAGAATTAAGATAAATCTAACCATAGCATGGAACATGTGGATCCAAATCAACCCCTTATGAAACAACATATCTGGGGTTTAAGCTTCTGTCATTCTCGCAAACCATCATCTACTTATTACTCCACAATGACTTCCCTTAGGCCCATACCATGGTGTAGTGTCATGTAGTCGACGTCCACATGACACAACCAAGAGAAGTAACAACATACATATCATCTAAGTATCGAACGAATACCAACTTCACAAGATTACTTATAACAAGAATTCTCCCATGTCCTCATAAACAATAGTAACTACTCACACATCATCAACATGTTCAAGATCAGAGCTGTAATAATGACAATTAAGGATCTGGACATAATCTCTTCCACCAAGTAATCCAACAAGCATTAACTACAAGATGCATTCAACACAACTAGCAACCCATATGTACCAACATGAGGTTTTGGGACAAAGATTGAATACAAGCGATGAAGTAGGGTTGGAGATGAGATGCAGCTGGTGAAGATGTTGATGAAGATTGATCCTCCTACGAAGGAGTAAGCGTTGGCGATGACTATGGCTTTGATCTCCCCCTCCTAGAGAGGAATTTCCCCGGCAAAATCTGACTGCCGGAGTGCAAAAGGGGCCTCTGCCACGAGACGGTTGCGCTTTGTCCAGGTTGATTATGATTTTTTCTAGGGTAAAATTCACCATATAGTAGAAGAGGGTGCTGGAAATATGCCCTAGAGGCAATAATAAATTAGTTATTATCATATTTCCTTGTTCATTATAATCGTTTATTATCCATGCTAGAATTGTATTGATCGGAAACTTAGATACATGTGTGGATACATAGACAACACCATGTCGCTAGTATGCCTTTAATAGACTAGCTCGTTGACCAAATGTGGTCAAGGTTTCCTTGCCATAGACATGAGATGTCATTTTATAACGGGATCACATCATTAGGAGAATGATGTAACAGACAAGACCCAAACTATAAACATAGCATATGATCGTGTCATATTATTGCTATAGTTTTTTGCATGTCAAGTATCTACTCCTATGACCAGGAGATCATGCAACTCACTGACACCGGAAGAATACCTTGTGTGTATCAAACATTGCAATGTAACTAGGTGACTATAAAGATGCTCTACAGGTATCTTCGAGGGTGTCTTGTATTACGGAATGAGTAAAGAGACTTGCCGGTAATGAGATTGAAATAGGTATGGAGATACCGATGATCGAATCCCGGGCTAGTAACATACCGATAAACAAACGGAACATCATACGGGATTAACTAAATCCTAGACATAGAGGTTCAACTAATAAAGATCTTCATAGAATATGTAGGAACCAATATGGGCATCCAGGTCCTGCTATTGGTTATTGACTGTAGAGGTGTCTCGGTCATGTCTGCATAGTTCTGGAACCCGCATGATCTACACACTTAACATTTGGTGAGGAGATAAGTATAGTTCAGTTGTTATGTTGGTGACCGAAAGTTGTTTGGAGTCCTGGATGAGATCCCAGAAATGACGAGGAGCTCCGGAATAGTCCGGAGGTAAAGATTGATATATTGGATAGTAGTGTTTGGTCTCCGGAAGAGTTCCAGAATTCGCTGGGGTTTCGGATGTTTCTCGAAATGTTCGGGGTACAAGAACACTTTATTTGGGACAAGGGTAAAGCCCACGAGGCTTTAGGAAGGTGAAAAAGGAGTTTTGCAGAGGCCAGGGGCCAGACGCCACAAAACCTGGCATCTGGAGCCAGGCGCCGAGGACCCTGGCGTCTCCTCCTGGAGTCTGAGGAGGAATCTTGCCTTGTGGTCCAAACCGACTTTGAGGAGACTCTTTCTCCAAGTTTCGACCCCAGGGCTCAACATATAAATAGAGGGGCTGGGCTAGCACCCGTAACACATCAAGAATTCCCAAGCCGTGTGCCGGCAACCCCATCCCCTCTAGTTTATCCCCTGTCATAGTTTCCATTGTGCTTGGCGAAGCCCTACAGAGATTGTTCTTCACCACCATCATCACCATGTCGTCGTGCTGCTGGATCTCATGTACTACTTCACCATGGATCGCTGGGTTGAGGAGGTGAAGGGGTCATCAAGTTGTACGTGTGTTGAACGTGGAGGTGTCGTCCGTTCGACGCTAGATCGTGATTGGATCGCGGGACAACTTACGATTTGGATCGCGAAGACGTTCGACTACATCAACCGCGTTTCTTAACACTTCCGCTTAGCAATCTACAAGGGTATGTTTATCCACTCTCCCTCTCGTAGGGGCTTATCACCATGGACAGATCTTGCGTGTGCATAGGAATTTTTTGTTTCCCATGCAACGTTCCCCAACAGAGGGGCGTCGGAGGGCCAGCAGGGGGACCACAAGCCATCAGGGCGTGTCGCAGGGGGCACCCCATTGGCTTATGACCTGCTGGTGTCCTCCCTCTGGTATATTTTGGTTCCAGAAATTCTTAAATATTCCAAAAATATTTTGTGTGAAGTTTCATGTCATTTGGATTCTGGTGATTTTTCTGCCTTTTTCTTGGTTTTTCGGTCCAGAATTCCAGTTTCCAGATATTTCTCTCATTGTGGTGTACATTGCATGTTCAGAGAGAAAAGGCATAAGAATTGTATAATAATATGGAATAATGTACAATAATGAAGTAAATAGTAATAAGAATTGAAGATGCAAAATGGGCGTATCAGCTCTCTCTCAGAATATTGGATATGGCAAGTGGGTGTATGTTCTAAGTGATTCTCTTGCGAGTGAGAGATGGTGGAGGGGTATATATAGGAATCTCCAAAGATCCATCTGTTACAACATTATTGCCCAATTCGGTGAAACCCAAGTGAAAACTCGGTATCACCGACTAGTGCAAAATGTGGCAACTTTGGCCTTTTCGGTGAGACAGATATATGAATCTCGGTGGTACCGATATGCGGGACCTAGGTAGTTACCAAGTCTTGATGTCATCGATTCCTTAAACTCGGTGGGACCGATTTTAAGAAAATGGATAAAAGAAAGTTGGTCATTGTTTTCGGTTGCACCGAATGGAATGTTTGTAGTGCCAAGATGCTTGGGTTTGGGTTGTATTCTCTCTAGGGTAAAACTTAGTGGATCCGAATGGTAAATATTAGTGTAACCGAATTTTGAATTTTTGCTTTGGACAGAAGATATTTGTGGGAAAGTGGGTGAGAATTTTTGGTGGTTAACATCTAAGCACTTGAGGAACCAGATCATCATAATTCCTCAGCCTTTTTTAATAGTATTAGCTTTCCTATGGACTCAAAAGTGATTTCTCACAAAATATAAAATGTAGAGTCTTGTAGATTGAAGCTTGGAGCTTGTCCGATCCTATGCCTTCCCTTCTTATTCTTGGGAATTCTCCTCACAATCCTTAGCCAATCCTCTCTGTGGACTAAACCTGAAATAAACTAGGTACACTATTAGTCCAAGAGACAATGTGTGTTGTCATGAATTATCAAAACCTCAAAGTGAGAATATGTGCTTTCAACTGTATTCTAACAACTCCATGGCCTATACCACCGCCCCCGATACAATCCATAGCATCATCAAAACAAGCTAACTATCAAAGCAAAAACAAAATCTGTCTAAACCAGAATATTTTGTAATGATCTATAAAGAAGCCATACTTCTATAACTCCAAATATTCTGAAAAATCAGGAAAACCTGGGGACTTTTTATAGCAATAGTGTGTTAAATTCAGGCAAAAAGATGTTCCAGTAAAAATTAGAGAAACTCTGCACTGGGCACTAAAGTTTATGTTTTTGCACCGTATCAATTCTACTCATCATGCAAGTCATCCCAAAGGATTTACTTGGCACAAACACTAATTTACACACAAAAAAACAATCTATATAATCATGTTATAAAAACAAACAGAAAGTAAAAAGCAAAAAATATAAGATAACTGTTGGGTTGCCTCCCAACTAGCGCTATTGTTTTACGCCCCTAGCTAGGCCTAATTCATATGATTAAGTGTTGTCATCTTTGACACTCCACCCATAAGTAGCTCTCATGATATATTCATAAGGTATTTTAATTCTCTTCCAAGGGAAGTGTTCCATCCCTTTCTTTAATGGAAATTGGAACCTTATGTTTCCCTCTTTCATATCAATAACTGCACCTATAGTTCATAAGAATGGTCTTCCAAGTATTATTGGACAAGTGGGATTGCATTGAATATCAAGCACAATGAAATATACATGCACATAATTTCTGTTTGCAATAATAATCACATCATTTATTCTACCCAAAGGTTTCTTAATGGTAGAATCTGCAAGATGCAAGTTAAGGGAACAATCTTGAATATTAGTGACCCCAAGCACACCAAAAGGAGATTTAGGTATAGTTGAAACACTAGAACCAGGGTCACACAAAGCATTACATTCATATTATCTAAGATTTATTTTAATAGTAGGTTCCCATTCATCATGCAACTTTCTGGGAACATAAACTTCTAACTCAAGTTTCTCATCATAAGCTGTTATCACCACTTCTACTAAATGTTGAGTAAAAGCTCTATTTTCTTCGTAAGCATTGGGTGAGATAATAATGTATTGCAACAAGGAAATACATTCTACTAAATAGCAACTTTCATAATTAAAGTCCTTGTAATCCAAAATAGTTGGTACGTTACTAGTTAAAGTTTTGACCTCTCCAAACCCATGTTTTTAGTTTGAGCATTAGAATCATCACCCTCCAAAAAAACGAGGCGCATTCTAGCTAAAGTTGACTCATATCCAATACCTTTATCATCAATTTTTAGTATTAGTAAACAAAGATTCAATAGGATAAGTACCAAGCATTTTATGATCTCCATCATGATTACGGTAAAACCGGGTGGAAGAGCCTTTTCTAAGAATTCTCGCTTAGCTTTCAACTTAGCGGTCCTCTCCTTACTTTCATTAATAAATATTTGGATAAATGTATTAGTCTAATTTAAATCATGATTTTGTGGAAAAATTGTTTTAAGAGTGAAAAGATCGATATGGTTGACTAGAGGGGGGTGAATAGGCAACTAACACTTTTTACCTTTTGCTTAACAATTTAGGCTTAGCATCAAATAAGTTGGCTAGATGTGAAACTAGATGAATAACATATATGATGCTAAACAAAACAAGTACACAAGCAAGCAAGGGATACAACACAATAATAGCTTAAAAGAAGTAAAGGTACGAGATACCCAAAAGTGGATCCGGTGGAGACGAGGATGTGTTACCGGAGTTCCTTCGCTTGTGAGGAAATATGCCTCTGTTGGAGCGGTGTGGAGGCACAATGCTCCCCAAGAAGCCACTAGGGCCACCGTATTCTACTCACGCCCTCACACAATGCGAGATGCCATGATTCCACTATTGGTGCCCTTGAAGGCAGTGACCGAACCTTTACAAACAAGGTTCGAGCAATCTCCACAACTGAATTGGAGGCTCCCAACGACACCACGAAGCTTCACCACAATGGAATGTGGCTCCAAGGTGACCTCAATAGTCTAGGGTGCTCAAACACCCAAGAGTAACAAGATCCGCAAAGGATTAGTGGGGGAATCAAATTTCTATTGGTGGAAGTGTAGATCGAGGTCTTCTCAACCAATCCCTAGAAAATCAACAAGTTTGATTGGCTAGGGAGAGAGATCGGGCTAAAATGGAACTTTGAGCAACAATGGAGTTTTGGGAAGTAAGAGGTGATCTTCTTGTGGATGAAGACCTCCCTCTTATAGTGGGGGAAGAGATCGAGCTGTTATCCCCAACCTCAGCCCCGTGTGACGTGGTACTACCGTAGCAGACCATGGTACTACCTCAAGGGCTTGTGGTACTACCGCTGCGACTTGTGGTACTACCGCTCGCATGGGAGTATCAATCTCAGGCCGATTGCACTAGGCAGCTAGCGATAGAACCGCCGGAGTGGTACTACTGCATGGTCGGTAGAGACAGGCACTTGGAGGTGCACGAAAGTAAAAAATTACTTCTGTGCCTACCTCCGCTGAGGACGAAACTGTGAAAAATTCCGGCACGGTAGTACCGGAACTGAATCACGGTACTGCTGCACTAGGGCGGATGTAAAAAATTACATCCGCGCCTAGTACCGTAGGCGTACATATTTGGACAGGGGTCAGCGGTACTACCACTCCCTTGAGCGGTACTACCGCGGGCTCCTGCGGTACTACTGCTCCCTTGAGCGGTACTACCACTGGCCACTGAAGACAAGTACCCCGTAGGCTACACTTTGCACAAACAAGGAAAACAGCTAGTGCTCCATCGAAGTAAAGGAAAGGTGGTGCAAATAGGATAGATGTGTATGTGTTGATTCCTCTCAACCTTTCCGAAGCGGACCCCCTCATAATAGTACGGCTTTCCTATGGCTCAAATCCACCAAAAGGAAACATAGAGAACAACCATCTTCAAGAAGCTCCGAGGGGCACCGAATCGTCTTGTGCCTAGACATGAGATATCTGAAATGCTCAGTGCACACGATTAGTCCGCAAAGGCATTGTCATCAATCAGCAAAACCACTTAAGGAGAAATATGCCCTTACAATCGCCCCCTTTTTGGTGGATTGATGACAATACAGGATTTGCACAAAAAGATATAAACTGAGCATATGTAAACCCAAGATCTATAAAATATGGATAGGCTCCCCCTAGATGTGTGCATTCTATAGATATGCTTTGGACTGCAAGGCACACACACTAGGATCAACACTCCCCCTATATTTTATAAACAATGCAATCCTTGTAATAAAATGAATAACACTAAGTACGGAAACAAGGCATAACATGTGAGCATGAGGATAAGTACATATGAGACAAACTCACAAGCTACAAATCATACTGGACAATAATAAGATAGGAGTGATAGCATATGTCTCACACCATATGATAGAGGAAGTTTCCTGGTCTCACACACAAACGACATAAACTAAAGTTCAACGAAAGCAAAGAGACGACAAAAAAACAACGCAAATACTCAAAAATCCTACTCTCTCCCCCCCTTTGGCATCGAGACGCAAAAAAGGCAGAGAGGAAACCTAACACATAGGTGGTAGCTCCCATGCAGAAAGATCAGTCATCTGGCTCCTCCTCTGATGCGTTTGGGATGGACTCCGCATCTGAATTAGCCCACTGGAACTGCTGCTTCGCCATCCAATAGCATCACGAGTGATGTCCTTCTCAGACCCACTCGAGATGGCCTTGCCAAGCTTCCTAAGAATCCCCTTGTCATGCTGGTGACTCTCCTTTTGAGCAACGTGAGCCTGATACTATCCCTTGGCCTACATGCAGAACAAGGTCTTCATCTTGTGAGTGAGCTTCTTGGCCCAAGATGGCTCAGAAGACGGTGGCACATACGACTCAGAACTGTCATCTTCCTCCTCTTCGATCTCATCCTCATCAACCTCCATACGAGTGGGAGCTGGCTTAGTTGTGGTGTTGTCCCACTTGTCCTTCATACGCAGACGAATGGGCTCATGAAGAAACAAGTGCTCCTGAAGGTCCTCATCCGGAAGGGTCTTCTCCCAAGTAGTACGAATCAGGAGGAACAAGTAGGGCCCATAAATGGGGACCTTACGATGAAACACATCAATGCAAAGCTCAGTCCACATAATGTGAGACACATGAAGGGGGTCAAGTTCTTTAGTTCTTCCTTTCTCACATAGTAGCAACATATCCACCAGATAGGCATGCACCTTGTCCTTGTCTCCCATGCGAGGAAACAGAGTGTTGCGGAAGATCCGGTGCATGACATCAAGGAATGTGTTGAGCACAGAAATTTGCTCACAAGAGGGTAAAGTATTCAGAATATAGTATGATACGAGCTGCTCCTTACATGCTGGGTGGGGGTTGCCGTGAGGGCGCAGTCCAACGGGCACATCAAGCCCCGCATCAGGAACATGCAACAGATCCATGAACTCCTTCCAGGTGGCAGATAGCCTCTCTCCATTGGTCATCCAAGTCATGGTCCGCTGGTCATCAGTGTGGAAGTGGACAAAGGCAAAGAACTGACCCACAATCTCGGGATCAAAGTTAAGGTGGAACGAGATGATGTCCTCGATAGCAAACTGCTCCACCAAACTCAGAGCCTCACCAAAGTATGTTGGGTGCTTCCTCATATGAGCCATCACAATCCATTGGACAGGAACATATAGATTCTTCTTGCCCTTGATCACATCAATGTGGATGAGAAACTGCTGCTTGGTTAAAAACAACTCATTGAGCTTGGAATGTTCCCTTGGTTTGACATAGGGGTCGATCAACCGTCGAGACAGAAACTCAGCTTGAGGCATGTCCTCATAGTTTTCAACAGGCTCCTTTAGCTTGGATGCGGTCCTCTTGAAATAGCCTGGCGGGGCATTGGATCCCTCAGGAGCATCTGGATTACAAAGATGCTTTGAGCTAGTGTCATGAGAGGGATTCGAGCATCTTGGAACGGAGCCGGAACCAGAGCCACCACCTATGTCACACAACGCAAACACAAGAGACAAACGAAAAAGGTAAGGCAAAGACGAAAGCAGACACGAAAACCATGTAGAGGTGAGAATGAACAGGACAAAATGAGGTAGCTTTTGATCGAGTGGTAGTACTGGTGGTTCATGCAGAACTAAAATTTCTACCGCTCCGGACGCGGTAGTACTATGGCGGGAGCGAAAGTAAAATTTTAGTGCCGCCCAACAAGCGGGAGTAAAAAATTACTACCGCTCTGGTGGTACCGTGGCAAGAGCATAAGTAAAATTTTACAGCCGCCCAACGAGCAGAAGTAAAAAATTACTACCGCTCCGGACGTGCTAGTACCGCGGCGAGCGGTAGTACCGTGGCAGGAGAGGAAGTGAAATTTTACTTCCGCTCGACGAGCGGTAGTACCGCACCAGGTGCGGTAGTACTGAACGGGGCGAATTTCACATGAACACAGATCAAATACAAGATTGGTACTACCGTAGATCGAAAGTTATCCCGTTGTATCCTATCAATACGCACTTTTGCTGCACTAACACACTCAAAACATCCCCTCATGCACAGATTGGATCAAAGAACAGTAGACCAACTCATATTTCCCCTAAACCTAGATTCACAAATAGAGAAGCAAAACGAGAAGAGTTCGGGAAAATACCAAGGTCCATGGCAAGAGGACGAGGTGGGGAATGATCCCACCGGAGGGAATAAGAGGAGGGTGGTCGGAGATGGAGATTCGGCGAGGTGCTCCGATGCCGGTTGTGAGGAGGAGAGAGAGAGAAACGTGAGGGGAAGAGATAATAGGTATGGGGGAGTTTGAACCCCCTGCCGGCTCTTAACCCCCACGCCCACTCGACGACACGATAGTACCGCGGTCATCGCGGTAGTACCGCTCAACGAGCGGAAGTAATTTTTTACTTCCATGTGGTAAGCGGTAGTACCACTCCGTGAGCGGAAGTAATTTTTTACTTCCGTGTTTTTGGGCGGTAGTACCGTGCCGGGAGCACACCTGTGCAAGCACAGGGGCAGTCCAACTCCAGCGGTAGTGTCGTGGATTGCCACGGTAGTACTGTGCTGCCCACAAAGTGCAAGTTTCAGAGAGAAAAGAGAAGAAGAGAAAGAAAGTTTTTTTTTGTTTTTTTGCACAAAAATGAGAGACACGATAAGACAAAGATGCAGGTCAAAACACGAGTTCAACAGAGGAGAAAGATAAATTAGGACCAAACAGTGAGCCACTACTTCGCATGAAGAGAGGGTGGTGGCCCTAGAGCCACCTATGTTTGAGTCAAATGGTATGGCACCACGAAGAATTATCCTTGGGCCCATGACCAAAACTCGTCTTTTGAAGCACAGTAACCATTAAAAATGGATAATGTGAAAGACTTTGATTAGTTTATGGATAATAAGAGGAGGGATAGTTCATTGAGCATACACCTAGACAAGACATAATAATGAGTGTGGTGAGGTGTGCACTAAGTCAATCCACATTGCTCAAATCAATGATATTTAGCTCATGCCTTAACTCGTGAAATCTTGCTTCATCCAATGGCTTCGTAAATATATCTGCAAGTTATTGGTTTGTGCTCAGATGGATAAGATTGATGTCTCCTCGCTTGACGTGTTCCCGAAGGAAGTCATGACGAATATCAATATGCTTTGTCTTGCAATGTTGAACTGAGTTGCTGGAGATCATAATGGCACTTTCATTATCATAGTAAGGAGGCACTTTGTCACAATTGACACCATAATCCTTTAAAGTTTGCCTCATCCAAAGAATCTGTGCACAGAAACTGGCAGCAACTACATACTCGGCCTCGGTGGACGAGAGAGAAACACAATTTTGTTTCTTTGAAGACCAACTTACCAAAGACCGACCACGAAATTGGCAGCCTCCAAAAGTGTACTTTCTATCCACACAGTCTCCTACCCAATCCGAGTCAGTATATCCAACGAGATCAAACGAAGCCCCCTTGGGATACCATAAGCCAAAGTTTGGGGTATGAGCCAAATATCGAAAGATTCACTTGACATCCACATGGTGACTCTCCTTAGGTGTGGATTGGAATCGTGCACAAATACCCACACTTAACATGATATCCAGTCTAGATGCACAAAGGTAAAGCAAGGATCCAATCATGGAGCGATATACATTTTGATCCACCGCTTTACCATTGGGATAGCTGTCAAGATGGCATTTGAGTGTCATGGTAGTGTTGGCCTTGGGAGGATTGAGCTCATCCATCTTGAACCTCTTGAGCATGTCTTGAGTGTACTTAGCCTGATTGATGAAGGTACCTTGACTTTGTTGCTTGACTTCGAAACCAAGGAAGAACTTCAACTCTCCCATCATAGACATATCAAACTTGTTTGTCATCAAAGTGGCAAATTCTTCATTGAAAACTTTGTTAGGAGAACCAAAAATAATATCATCAACATATAGTTGGCATATGAACAAGTTCCCGTTGTCCCTCTTTGTAAAAAGAGTGGGATCGATTTTCCCAATTTCAAACCCATGGTCTTGCAACATCTCGATAAGGTCCTCATACCACGCACGTGGGGCTTGCTTAAGGCCATAGAGAGCCTTATCGAGAACGTATACATGATTGGGGAACTTGGGATCCTCGAACCCTGGGGGTTGCTTGACATATACCAACTCCTTAAGAGGACCATTAAGAAAAGCACTCTCGACATCCATTTGATATAACTTGAAGTTATGATGGGAGGCATATGCAAGCAACATGCGAATAGATTCAAGGCGAGCAACATGAGCAAATGTTTCACCGTAGTTGATATCCTCGACTTGGGAGTATCCTTGTGCCACCAATATTGCCTTGTTGCGAATGACGATACCGTTTGCATCTTGCTTGTTTTTGAAGATCCATTTAGTTCCAATAACATTGTTGTTCTCCTTAGGTCTTGGCACCAACCACCACACTTGGTTGCGCTCGAAGTTATTGAGTTCATCGTGCATAGATTCAACCCACTCCATATCCTCGAGCGCATCTTGAACCTTAAGGGGCTCAATTCAAGAAACAAACGCGTGATGTTCACAAAAGTTTGTTAATTGTTTACGAGTGGTTACCCCTTTTTGCAAGTCGTCGTAGACGTTCTCCAACAGATGTTGTCTAAGTTTGATCTTGTCAGCATTCTTGGCAGCTCGTCTCTCTAAGATTTCCTCCATCGAAGGTTGAGGGATAGCATTCTGAGAGTCATCATCTTGATGATCTTGAGCGCCTTCGTGAGCTTGCTCTTGATCTTGAAGAATATCTTGATCTTGAGCTTGCTCGGAGACGGGAACTTGATCTTGGGCATCACTTGGTGAAACACCATCACCAGTAGAGTGATCTTGCCCTTGATATTGTCCATCTGGTAGACGACCTTCATTTTGTTCTTCGGAAGCGTGTGGGTCTTGCATCGGTGATGGTTCCACTTGAATGGAACATTGTCCTTCTCCTTCGGCCATAGGGGGTTCCTTAATGGGTAGGAAGTATCCCACACCCATTCTTGTTATGGCTTGGGGAGGAATTTCATCAGCTACATCACGAAGACCACTTTGCTCCACTTGGGAGCCATTATTTTCATCAAAGTCTACGTTACTCGTCTCCTCAATGAGTCCAGTGGACTTGCTGAGGACAAGGTAATCATGAGAGTTTGCAGCATAACCAACAAATATGCCTTCATGGGATCTAGATTCAAATTTAGACAAACGAGCACCTTTCTTGAGAATGAAACACTTACAACCGAACACCCGAAAGTATTTGAGGTTGGGCTTGTTCCCGGTAATAATCTCATAAGGAGTCTTGTTCAAGCCTTTGCAGAGATAGAGACGATTTGATGCATGGCACACTATGTTGATGGTTTCGGCCCAAAAGTTGTATGTAGATTTAAACTCCGCCATCATGGTTCTTGCCACATCCATCAACGTCCGGTTCTTCCTCTACACAACACCGTTTTTTTGAGGGGTGTAAGGCATGGAATATTGGTGCTTTATCCCTTCATCACTGAGAAACTCATTTAGGGTGTAATTCTTGAACTTAGTGCCATTGGCACTTCTAATCATTAGAATCCTTGCATCATGTTGACGTTGGACTTCATTTGCAAAATTGATGACGGTATGTTGGGTCTCACTCTTCCTCTTGAAGAAATATACCCAAGTATATCTCGAGTAATCATCCACAATCACCAGGAAATATCTTCTTCCACCAAGACTATCAAAAGATGGAGGCCTGAAGAGATCCATGTGAAGGAGCTCTAAGGTCATCTTTCAGTAGATTGTAGTAGTTGGACGATGAGCCTTTTCATGTAGCTTTCCTTCACATACAAGCACTGCAAGCACGATCTTTGGCAAAACTCATGTTTTTAGTCCAAGAATGTGATCCCCTTTGAGGAGGCTTTGCAAAGATCTCATATTGAGATGGGATAGCCAGCGATGCCAGAGCCATCCGACATCAACTTTAGCCATTAAGCAAGTTGCGGTCTTAGTGGGTTGCTCCGATAAGTTCACCACATAGAGACCATTCTCGACATGCCCAACAAAATCTACTTTAAGAGTCTTTCTCCACAAAAGGGTCACAGAGTCAATACCAAAGAAGGTACTCAACCCATGGTTGCGAGTTGATGAACATAAAGTAAATTGTATGTGAGGGTCTCGATTAGCATAACATTCTCTATGGAGAGTTCTGGAGAGATTATCACCTTCCCAAGACCCAATACCTTTGAAATTGCACCATCACCAAATGAGACTTGGGTGGCCACAAATGTGTCAGGATGAATGTCCACCACCAAGTCCTTGCTTCCAATCATATGATTTGTCGCTCCATTATCGAGCAACCATGACGTTCCTCCGGAAGCAAACCCCTACAAGAGATCAATGTTTGGTTTTAGGTACCCATTCTTTAATGGGTACTTTCATGTTAGCAACAAGGGTCTTAGGAACCCAAATACACCATTCAATGTACTCATAAGAAGAACCAACATATTTGGCATAAACATGCCCATCACTAGCACAGCACAAAACATAAGAGGGGTTAAAGTCGCCGGTCTTGTTGGGGTGGGTGTTCTTGTTGTTGCCCTTCTTGGATTCCCAAACATAACTTTGCCTTTCTTCTTCTCATGAGGACCTTCTCCTGCTCTTACAAAGGTTTGCTTGAGCAGTGGAACTTCCTTGGTGTTCACCTTCTTCTTCTTATTATTTTTGGGTGCAAACCCCACTCCTTCTTTTGCCACAACTTCCTTCTGATTACTCAGAAGGTCATTGAGCGTCTTATCACCTTGGATACACGTCACCAAGCCCTTTTCAAGATGCTATTTTAGCTTAGCATTTTCCTCCACAAGATGTGCATGCTCACAACACGGGTTAGTAGCAGATGCATTATCAATTAGAACAAAAGGAGGACACATGGCAATCTCCTTAGTGAGTTTCACTTGGAGTTGATCATGCGACTCCTTAAGAGAGGCATGAGCACACTTCAACGCCTTGTGAGCATTGTCAAGTGTGTCAAGCTCATCCTTGAGTCGATCATGGTCCACCCCAAGTGCACCCTTTTTAGACTTGAGCACATGGTTAAGAACAATAGCATTATCATAATGTTTACGTAATTTAGCAAGGTCATCGTTTTGTGAATCCTCAAGATTCATATGAAGACCTCGCTCTTCCTCAAGAGCAATAGATAGATCCGCTATCTCATTGGCATAATCACGACTATGACCTCTCAATTCCTCAAGAATTTCTTCTTGAGACTCAATAGTGTCATGGGCCTCACCAAGTTGTTCCAAGAGAGCAACGAAGTGCTTCTTGGACTCTTCCTTGAGTTTACACAAGAATTTGTCAAAATCATTTTTATCCTCTTTTGCCTCCTCATGTTCATCCATACATTCAAGAGATGGAGTGGAAGAAATAGAAGTCTTAATGCTTGAGGTTTTGGCGTTGGAGGTTACCTTGGTGATATGTTTAGCCTTGAGGCACCTCGCGATGATGTTCTCATTGGGGGCGTCGAAGAGTGACACCTTTGTTGGGGTAGATGAAGCAATTGCCACGGATGCCATTGCCATTCCTTCACCACTTGTGTCTTCATCATCAACATCATCATCTGAGGCATACTCTTCTTGAGCAACCAATACTTTATGAGGAGCCTTCTTGGTGAAGTTTGTTTTGTTGGGGAAGGACTTGGCCTTATCTTTGCGAATGAGCTTGCCACAATTGTCTTCCCTCTTCTCATATGGGCAATCCACCACAAAGTGACTCACATTACCACAGTTGTATCATGTTCTCACACGTTGCTTGCCCTTTGACCCATTTGAGTTGTTCTTGGAGAATTAGGCCTTGTGTTTCTCTTGTTGCCCCAAAATTGTCTAGACGCAAGAGCCATGTTCTCATGATAAGCATATTTGGTGTCATCGGGGCAACTCTCTTCTTCTTCTTCTTCTTCTTCCTCTTGTCTGACCTTGGCCTTCAAATCAAGATTGGGAGAGGATTTCTTTGACCATTGAACACGAGCGAGAGCATTATCAGTTGTCGTGTTCAGGATGTTCAATGCAATAAATTCATCCAACACATCACCAGAAGACAAGGTGTGAAAGTCCGGCCTTTGATGGATGACAGCGGACATGGCCTTGTTGTAGGGCATGATGGCCTTCAGAAACTTACTCTAGATGAAAGTATCATCCACATACTTGCTGCCATGATCCTTGAGGGAAACAGCGAGAGCGGTCACCCTTCTATAGAGCTCACACAGTTCCTCATCCTCTATCATCACAAACTCATCTGATAGATCAAGGAAAACTTCATAGTTTGACTGTTGAATGCTTGAACTACCCTTGTACATGGAGATGATGTGTTCCCAACACTCTTTGGAAACAGTGAAGGGCCGCAGGTGAGGTAGGTCTTCAGAAGGAATAACAGCTTGGAGTATGAACAAGGCAGAAGAATTTAGCTGTTTATCCGCTTGTTCTCTTGGAGTAATATTGCATGGATCATGAGGATAGTATCCTTATTCAATGACTCTAATGAGATGAATTGAGCTATGATCTAAATGAGACTTGATACTAAAAACCTAGTTAGCAAAATCATTCTTAACAAGTTTAGGAGGAGGACCAGGATTAAGTATATGAGGTGGGTGCACCGGTCCTCCATAGACCACAGGAGGGGGAACTGAGGCAAAGCTCCCCGACCCATTAACTCTTTGAGAATGATTATCCTTGTCAGCACTATCCCCCTCCTTACCGGAGTTGACATCCGATGTCGAGTTAGTGGGTTTGACCACTTGCACCGCATCGGTAGACACTTTAAGAGTATTAAGGAAATATTTGAACATGGATTGAACATCGGTCACCATAGAGGATTTGAGTAAGGACAAGCCCTCATTTAAATCCTCGCATGAGACCGTGTTCACTCCCACGGCCTTGGGAAGTTCTCCCACATGCTCCTCTTCGCCAGCCATACTCTTCGGGTGGTGAAACCCTTAATAAAGAGACGTCGCTTTGATACCAATTGAAAGGATCGATATGGTTGACTAGAGGGGGGTGAATAGGCAACTAAAACTTTTGAACTTTTCCTTAACAATTTAGGCTTGGCATCAAATAAGTTGGCTAGATGTGCAACTAGATGAATAACCTATGTGATGACAAACATAACAAGTACACAAGCAAGCAAGGGATACAAGACAATAATAGCTTGCAAGAAGTAAAGGTACGAGATAACCAAAAGTGGAGTCGATGGAGATGAGGATGTGTTACCGGAGTTCCTTCCCTTGTGAGGAAGTACGTCTCCATTGGAGCAGTGTGGAGGCACAATGCTCCCCAAGAAGCCACTAGGGCCACCGTATTCTCCTCACGCCCTCACACAATGCGAGATGCCATGATTCCACTATTTGTGCCCTTGAAGGTGGTGACCGAACATTTACAAACAAGCTTGGGGCAATCTCCACAACTGAATTGGAGGCTCTCGACGACACCATGAAGCTTCACCACAATGGAATGTGGCTCCGAGGTGACCTCAACCGTCTAGGGTGCTCAAACACCCAAGAGTAACAAGATCCGCAAGGGATTAGTGGGGGGAATCAAATTTCTCTTGGTGGAAGTGTAGATCGAGGCCTTCTCAACCAATCCCTAGAAAATCAACAAGTTTGATTGGCTAGGGAGAGAGATCGGGCTAAAATGGAGCTTTGAGCAACAATGGAGTTTTGGGAAGGAAGAGGTGATCTTCTTGAGGAAGAAGACCTCCCTTTTGTAGTGGGGGAAGAGATCCAATCGTTATCCCCACCCTCAGCCCCATGCGTCGCGGTACTACCGCAGTAGACCATGGTACTACCACAAGGGCTTGCGGTACTACCACTGCGACCTGCGGTTCTACCGCTCGCGCGGGAGTATCAATCTCAGGCCGATTTGCACTAGGGAGCTAGCCGTAGAACCACCGGAGCGGTACTACCGCGAGCCCATGCGGTACTACCACATGGTCGGTAGAGACAGGCACTTGGAGGTGCACGAAAGTCAAAAAGTACTTCCATGCCTACCTCTGCTGAGGATGAAACAACGAAAAAGTCTGGCATGCTAGTACCGGAACTGAATCACGGTACTACCGCACTAGGGCAAATGTAAAATATTACATCCGTGCCTAGTACTGCAGGTGTACGTATCCGTATAGGGGTCAGCGGTACTACCGCTCCCCTGAGCGGTACTCCCGTGGGCTCCTGTGGTACTACCGCTCCCTTGAGTTGTACTACCGCTGGCCACTAAACACAAGTACCCCACAGGCTACACTTTGCACAAACGAGGAAATCAGCTAGTGCTCCATGGAAGTAAAGGAAAGGTGGTGCAAACAAGATAGATGTGTACGTGTTGATTCCTCCCAAACCATTCTGAAGAGGACCCCCTCTTAATAGTATGGCTTTCCTACGACTCAAATCCACCGAAAGCAAACGTAGAGAACAACCATCTTCAATAAGCTCCGAGGGGCACCAAATCGTCTTGTGCCTAGACATGAGATATATGAAATGCTCAATGCACACGATTAGTCCACAAAGGCATTGTCATCAATCACCAAGGATCAATGGGCTAGTCTATTAGCCCTATGACCATGAGATCATGCAACTCACTGACACCGGAGGAATACCTTGTGTGTATCAAACGTCTCAACGTAACTGGGTGACTATAAAGGTGCTCTACAGGTATCTCCGAGGGTGTCTGTTGAGTTGGCATGGATCAAGACTGGGATTTGTTACTCCGTGTGACGGAGAGGTATCTCCGGGCCCATTCGGTAATACAACATCACAATAAGCCTTGCAAGCAATGTGACTAAGTATTAATCACGGGATCTTGTATTACAGAACGAGTAAAGAGACTTGCCGGTAACGAGGTTGAACTAGGTATGGAGATACCGACGATCGAATCTCGGGTAAGTAACATACCGAAGAACAAAGGGAACATCATACGGGATTAATTGAATCCTTGACAGAGAGGTTTGACCGATAAAGAACTTCGTAGAATATGTAGGAACCAATATGCACATCTAGGTCTCGCTATTAGTTATTGACCGTAGAGGTCTCTTGGTCATGTCTACATAGTTCTCGAAACCGCATGGTCTGCACACTTAAGGTTTGGTGACGTTTCGGTAGTATAGAGTTATGTATGGTGGTGACCGAAGGTTGTTCAGAGTTCCGGATGAGATCCTGGACTTCACAAGGCGCTCCAGAATGGTCCGGAGGTAAATATTTATAAAAAGTAAGTCCTATTTTGGTTGCCGGAAAAGTTTCGGGCTCATCGGTAGTGTACCGGGAGTGCCGGTAGTGTACCGGGAGACCATCGGGAGGGATATTTCTACCCAAGAGGCTACATGGGCTGTGGGAGAGTAAATACCATCCCTTAGTGGGCTGGTGGAAGTCCCACACAAGGCCCATGCAGCTGGGAAGAAAAGCCCAAAGAGAAAAAGCTGGAAAAAGGCAAAAAGGCAAAAATAAGGAGGAGTACTAGTCCTACTAGGATTGGAGGAGGAATCCTCCAATCCTCCTTGGTTCGTCTGACCCAAGGGCTGGATCCTTGGGAGACAAGCCTCCTCCTCTCTTCCTCTTATATATACTAGAGGTTTTCGGGTTTTGGCACTAGATTTTCAGCCACGTGCTACCCGTTCCTCCAGTGCATAGTTTCTGCTCTAGATCGGATTTCTACAGTGCTTAGGCGAAGCCTTGCCGGAATAGCTCCACCACCATCGCCGGAGCGTCGTCATGCTGCCGGAGAACTCTTCTACCTCTCCGCTTCCTCTTGCTGGATCAAGAAGGCGGAGATCGTCATCAAGCTGTACGTGTGCTGAACGTAAAGGTGCCGTTCGTTCGGCGCTAGATCGGAAGGACCGTGATCAAGATCGCGAGACGGATCGTGATGAGATCGCAAGACGGATCGTGATGAGTTCGCGTGACGGACCGTGATGAGATCGCGGGACAGATCATGATGAGTTCGCGAGATGTTTCGTGATTGGATCGCGGGACGGATCGTGATGAGATCGCGGGATGCTCGGCGATTTGGATCGCGAAGACGTTCGACTTCACCAACCGCGTTTCTTAATGCTTCACGCTTAGCGATCTACAAGGGTATGTAGATCCACTCTCCCTCTCATAGATGCTCATCACCATGGATAGATCTTGTGTGTGCGTAGGAAATTTTTTGTTTCCCATGCAACGTTCCCCAACAATGGTATCCGAGCTAGGTCTATGTGTAGATGAGATCTCGAGTAGAACACAAAGAGTTTGTGTGTGTTGATGCTTAGATTGCTTCCTCCCTTCTTCGTGTTTTTGTTCAGCGGTATTGTGAGATGAATCAGCCCAGACCAACATTACTCGTACGCTTACGAGAGAACGATTCCCTCAACCACAACTTGTTGCATAGATGGCTTGCGGGTGCCAGTTTCTCTCACTTTAGTTGGATCGGATTCGACAAAGGCGGTCCTTGAGAAGGTTGAAAAGCAACTAGTGTATCACCGTTGTGTTTTTTGCATACATGAGAATTGTTCTTGCTAGATACCCATAGCAGCCACATAAAACATGCAACAACAATTAGAGGACGTCTAACTTGTTTTTGCAGGGTATGTTGTGATGTGATATGGCCAATTACATGATGTGATATATGTGATGTATGAGATGATCATGTGTTGTATAGAATATCATGACTTGCATGTCGATGAGTACGGCAACTGAAAGGAGCCATAGGGTTGTCTTTAATTATTGTATGACCCGCGTGTCAATCATTAAGCGCTATGTAATGCTTTACTTTATCGCTAAACGGTAGCAATAGTACTACAAGCATGATGGGCATGACAACCCTGATGGCGACACGTTGATGGAGATCAAGATGATGGAGATCATGGTGTCGTGCCAGTGACGATGGAGATCATGCCGGTGCTTTCAAGATGGACATCAAAAACACAAGTTCATGGCCATATCATGTCACTTATGATTTGCATGTGATGTTAATCCTTTTATGCACCTTGTTTTGCTTAGGACGACGGTAGCATTATAAGGTGATCCCTCACTTAAATTTCAAGATGAATCGTGTTCTCCCCGAGTGTGCACCTTTGCGAAAGTTTGTCATGTTGAGACACCACGTGATGATAGAGTGTGATAGACTCTACGTTCACATACAACGGGTGCAAGCCAGTGTTGCACATGCAGAACACTCGGGTTAAACTTGACGAGCCTAGCATGTATAGACATGGCCTCGGAACACAAGCGACCGAAAGGTCGAACAGGAGTCATATAGCAGACATGATCAACATGATGATGTTCACCATTGAAACCACCTCAACTCACGTGATGATCGGACTTGAGTTGGTGAATTTGGATCATGTATCACTCGAATGACTGGAGGGATGTCAATTTGAGTGGGAGTTCTTAAGTAATACGATTAATTGAACTCATTATCATAAACATAGTCAGTAGTGTCTTTGCAAACTGTGTTGTAGATTACTAGCTCATGCTGTAGCTCCCTTGAATTTTTATATGTTCCTAGAGAAATAGAGTTGAAAGATGATGGTAGCAATATTGCGGACTGGCTCCGTGATCTGAGGATTGTCCTCATTGCTGCACAGAAGGCTTATGTCCTTAATGCACTGCTCGGTGCGCCAACCCCTCTAGCATCGTCTGTAGATGTTGTGAACATCTGACAGGCACTTCTGATGACTACTTGATAGTTTAGTGCGTCATGCATTACGGCTTAGAATTGAGGCTCCGAAACGTTTTGAACGTCACGAAACATATGAGATGTTCTAAGAGCTGAAATTAGGATCTCAGGCTTGTGCCTGTGTTGCAAGATATGAGATCTCTAACAAGATTCTTTGCTTGCAAGATGAAAGAGAATAACTCAATCATTGAGCATGTGCTCAGATTGTCTGGGTGCTACAATCGCTTGAATCGAGTGGAGTTGATCTTCTAGATTATATAGTGATTTAGATAGTGATCCAAGTCATTGTCACTAAAGCTACTAGAACTTGGTGATGAACTATAAAATGCCAGGGATAGAAATAATGATCCCTGAGCTATTCGCGATGTTTGACACCGCGAAGGTAGAAATCAAGCAGGATTGTCAAGTGTTGATGGTTAGTCAAACCACTAGTTTCGAGAAGGGCAAGAGCAAGGAGGGAAACTTGATGGATAGCAAGTCACTTGCTGCTCCAATGAAGCAACCCAAAGTTGAACCCAAAATTGAGACTAAGTGCTTCGATTATGAGGAGAGCGGTCGCTGAAGCAGAACAACCCTAGATACTTGGTAGATAAGAAGGCTGGCAACATCGACAGAAGTATATTTGATATACGTGTTAATGATGTGTACCTTGCGAGTACTCCTAGTAGCACCCGGGTATTAGATACCAGTTCGGTTGCTAAATGTTAGTAACTCGAAATAAAAGCTATGGAATAAACGGAGAACTAGCTAAGGGTGAGGTGACGATGCGTGTTGGAAATGTTTCCAAGGTTGACGTCATCAACATCGCACGCTCTCTCTACCATCGAGATTAGTGACAAACCTAAATAAATGTTATTTGGTGTTTTGCATTGAGCATGAACGTGATTTGATCGTGTTTATTGCAGCACAGTTATTCATTTAAGTTAAAGAAGAATGGTTATTCTGTTTACATGAATAATACCTTCAATGGTCATGCACCCAGTGAGAATGGTTTGTTGAATCTTGATCATAGTAATACACATGTTCATAACATTGATGCCAAAAGATACAAAGTTAGTAATGATAGTACCACATACTTGTGGCACTGCCGCTAAATGCCATATTGGTATAAAGCACATGAAGAAACTCCATGCTGATGGATCTTTGGACTCATTCGATTTTGAATCGGTTGAGAGATGCGAACCATGCCTCTTGGGCAAGATGACTAAGGACCCCGTTTTCCGGTTGGATGGAGCGGGCAAGTGATTTATTGGAAATGATACATGTTGATGTATGCAATCCAATGAGTCTTGTAGCGTGCGATGGATATTGTTATTTTCTTAACTTCACTGATGATTTGAGTACATATAGTGTATATTTTCTTGATGAAACACAAGTCTGAATCGTTTGAAAGGTTCAAGCAAATTCAGAGTGAAGTTTAAGATCATCATGACAAGAAGATAAAAATGTCTGTGATGTGATTATGGAGGTGAATATCCGATTTACAAGTTTGGCATACAACTTTAGACGATGTGAAAGTTGTTTCACAACTCATGCCACCTGGAACATCATAGTGTGAAGGTGTGTCCGAACATCATGGTCGTGCTCTATTGGATATGGTGCGTGCTATGATGTCTCTTATCGTATTGCTACTATCATTTTGGGGTTATGCATTAGAGACAACTAGATTCACTTTATATAGGGCACCATCTAAATCCGTTGAGATGACACCATGTGAATTATGGTTTGATAGAAACCTAAGCTATCATTTCTTAAATGTTTGGGGCTGCGACACTTGTGTGGAAAATGTTTTCACCTAATGAGGTCGAACCCAAAGTGGATAAATGCATCTTCATAGAATACCGTAAGAACAGTTGGGTGAACCCTCTATCTCAGATCCAAGCATAAAATGTTTTTTTGCTAAAACTGGGTCCTTTCTCGAGAAAGAGTTTCTCTCGAAAGAATTGAGTGGGAGGAAGATAGAACTTGATAAGGTTATTGAACCTTTGTTTCAACCAGAGAGTAGCGCAGCACAGAAAGATGTTTCTATGGAACCTACGTTAGTTGAAGAGGAAGTTAACGATGATGATCATGAAGCTTCAGATCAAGTTACTATCGAACCTCGTAGGTCGACAAGGATGTGTACTGCTCCTGAGCAGTACGACAACTCTGTCTTGGAGGTCATGTTATTGCACAACGATGAACCTACGAGCTGTGGAGAATCGATGATGGGCCCGGATTCCGACAAATGGTTAGAGGCCATGAAATCCGTGAAAGGATGCATGTGTGAAAACCAAGTACAGACTTTGGTAGACTTGCTCGTTGGATGGCAGGTCATTGAGTACAAATGGATCTTTAAAATGAAGACAGACACTGATGGTGAATGTCACCATTTATAAAGCTCGACTTGTTGCAAAGAAGTTTCTAGCAAGTTCAAGGAGTTGACTACGATGAGACTTTCTCACTTGTAGCGATACTGAAGTCTGTTGGGATTATGTTAGCACTTGCTGCATTTTTCAATTATGAAATCTGGCAGATGGATACCAAAACATCGTTTCCTTCCTTAAGGAAAGGTTGTATGAGATACAACCAGAAGGTTTTGTCAGTCCTAAGGATGCTAAAAGGTGTGCAAGCTTCAGTGATCCTTCTATGAACTGAAGCAAGCATCTCAGAGTTGGAATATACACTTTGATGAGGTGATCAAAGTTTTTGAGTCTATACAAAGTTTATGAGAAACTTGTATTTACAATAAAGTGAGTGGGAGCACTATAGAGTTTCTCGTAAGCATATGTGGTTGATATATTGTTGATCAGAAATAATGTAGAATTTCTGGAAAGCATGAACGGTTGTTTGAAAAGAGTTTTTCAAAGGAAGACCTGGATAAAGCTACCTAATTGTTGAGAATCAAGATCTATAGAGATAGATCAAGATGCTTGATGAGACTTTCAATGAGTACATTCCTTGACAAGATTTTGAAAGAGTTCAAAATGGATCAGCCAGAGAAAGAGTTCTCGCCTGATTTGCGAGGTGTGAAGTTGAGTGAGACTCAAAGCTCTACAACAGCAGAAGAAAGAGAAAGGACGAATGTCGTCCCCTATGCCTTAGCCATAGGCTCTGTATAGTATGACAACTGTGTACCGCACCTGTGTGTGCCTTGCCATGAGTCCGTCAAGGGGTACAAGAGTGATCCAGAAGTGGATCACTGGACAGCGGTCAATATTATCCTTGGTGACTAAAAGACTAAGGAAATGTTTCTCGATTATGGAGGTGATAAAGGGTTCGTCATAAAGATTTACGTCGATGCAAGCTTTAACACTAATCCAGATGACTCTTAGTAGCAATCCGGATACGTATAGTGGAGCAGCCATTTGGAATAGTTCCAAGTGGAGTGTGGTAGCAGTGTTTACAGTTTGACATAGAGATTTGCAAAGTACACACGGATCTGAATCTCACAGACCCATTGACTATAAGACCTCTCTCACATGCAAAGCATGATCGAGCCCCAGAACTAATTGGGTGTTAGATTCATAACAATGCGAATCACATGGTGATGTGAACTAGATTATTGACTCTATTGCAAGTGGGAGACTGTTGGAAATATGCCCTGGAGGCAATAATAAATTGGTTATTATCATATTTCTTTGTTCATGATAATCGCTTATTATCCATGCTATAATTGAGTTTATCAGAAACTCAGATACATGTGTGGATACATAGACAACACCATGTCCGTAGTATGCCTCTAATAGACTAGCTTATTGATCAAAGATGGCTATGATTTCCTAGTCATGGACATGAGATGTCATTTGGTAACGGGATCACATCATTAGCAGAATGATGTGATGGACAAGACCCAAGCTACAAACGTAGCATATGATCGTGTCAGTTTATTGCTACGGTTTTCTGCATGTCAAGTATTTGTTCCTATGACCATGAGATCATGCAACTCACTAACACCGGAGGAGTACCTTGTGTGTATCAAACGTATCAACGTAACTGGGTGACTATAAAGTTGCGCTACAGGTATCTCTGAGGGTGTCTGTTGAGTTAGCATGGATCAAGACTGGGATTTGTTACTCCATGTGACGGAGAGGTATCTCAGGGCCCACTCGGTAATACAACATCACAATAAGCCTTGAAAGAAATGTGACTAAGTATTAGTCACGGGATCTTGTATTATGGAACGAGTAAAGAGATTTGCCGGTAAGGAGGTTGAACTAGGTATGGAGATACCGACGATCGAATCTCGGGCAAGTAACATACCGAAGAACAAAGGGAACATCATACGGGATTAACTGAATCCTTGACATAGAGGTTCGACCGATAAAGATCTTCATAGAATATGTAGGAACCAATATGGGCATCTAGGTACCGCTATTGGTTATTGACCGTAGAGGTGTCTCGGTCATGCCTACATAGTTCTCGAACCTGCAGGGTCTGTACACTTAAGGTTTGGTGACGTTTCGGTAGTATAGAGTGATGTATGGTGGTGACTGAAGGTTGTTCGGAGTCCCGGATGAGATCTTGTACATCACGACGAGCTCTAGAATGGTCCGGAGGTAAAGATTGATATATAGGAAGTCCTATTTTGGTCACCGGAAAAGTTTCGGGCTCATCGGTAGTGTACCGGGAGTGCTGGTAGTGTACCGAGAGACCATCGGGAGGGGTATTTCGACCCAAGAGGCTACATGGGCTGTGGGAGAGTAAATACCAGCCCTTCATGTGCTGGTGAAAATCCCACATAAGGCCCATGCGGCTGGGAAGAAAAGCCCAAAGAGAAAAAGGTGGAAAAGGCAAAAAGGCAAAAATAAGGAGTCCTAGTCCTACTAGGATTGGAGGAGGAATCCTCCAATCCTCCTTGGTTCGGCCGACCCAAGGGCTGGCTCCTTGGGAGCCAAGCCTCCTCCTCTCTTCCTCCTATATATATTAGAGGTTTTAGGATTTTTGGCACTAGATTTTCAGCCACGTGCTACCCGTTCCTCCAGTGCATAGTTTCTCCTCTAGATCGGATTTCTGTAGGGCTTAGGCAAAGCCCTGCCAGAATAGCTCCACCACTATCGCCGGAGCGCCATCACACTGCCGGAGAACTCTTCTACCTCTCTGCTCCCTCTTGGTGGATCAAGAAGGCATAGATTGTCATCAAGCTGTACGTGTACTGAACGCGGAGGTGTCGTCCGTTTGGTGCTAGATCGGAAGGACCGTGATCAAGATCACGAGATGGATTGTGATGAGATTGTGGGACGGATCATGATGAGTTTGCGGGATGGATCGTGATGAGTTCGCAGGACGGATCGTGATGAGTTCGCGGGACGGATCGTGATTGGATCGCGGGATGCCCGGCGATTTGGATCGCAAAGACGTTCGACTACACCAACCACGTTTCTTAACGCTTCCCGCTTAGCGATCTTCAAGGGTATGTAGATCTACTCTCCCTCTCGTAGATGCTCATCACAATCGATAGATCTTGCATGTGCGTAGGATTTTTTTCCCATGCAACGTTCCCCAACAAATATAAGTAGGTATCCTATTATTATTTGTAGAATATTTTCCATAATAATTAGGGGAATTACCGAGATACAGTCTAGCATTGAAATTTCCTCTATAAGCATTGTTGTTGAAATTGTTTTCCCAGATAAAGTTCATGTCAATAGAATCATTATTTTTTAATCAAGGAAGACAAAGTCATATCATTGGGATCAACATGAGCATGTTTAATAGCAACCATATTCATAAGAGCATCCACTTTTTGACTCAAAGTAGCGATTTCCTCAACAGAATTTTCCTTCTTACCAGTTGGAGCTCTTTCGATATGCCATTGAGAGTAGTTTGTCATGATGTTGTCCAGAAGTTTGGTGTCCTCTCCTAATGTCACCTCCATGAAGGTACCACCTGCAGCAGAATCTAGAAGATTTCTAGACACAAAGTTATTCCAGCATAGAAATTTTGTATAATCATCCATAAGTTTAAACAATGAATAGGGCAATTTCTAATCATCGATTTCTTTCTCTCCCTATCTTGTGCAACACGTTCTTGATCATGTTGATTAAAATTCATAATTTTATTTCTAAGGGACATGGTCTTAGTAGGAGGAAAATACTTGGCAACAAAAGCATCTTTACACTTATCCCATGTTCCACTACTATTATGTGGTAAAGATGAAAACCAAGCCTTAGCTTTATCTCATAGTTAAAAATTAAATAATTTTAATTGGACGACATCATTATACATATCCTTTTTATTTTGCATATCACACAATTCAACAAAGGTATTAAGATGCGTAGCGGGATCCTCATTAGGACTTCCGGAAAATTATTCTTTCATCACAAGATTCAGCAATGCAACATTAATATCATAAAACTCCAAACTATTGGCTGGTGGTATAGGAGTACTAATAAAATAATTGTTATTAGTATTTGAGAAGTCACACAACTTAGTAGTATCTTGAGACATGGTGACCGAGCAAGCAAAGTAACAAGCAGAACACGTAAACTAGCAAGTAAAGCAAGCAAAGAAGTAAAGTAGCAACTAGTAAAGATACATATTTATATATATTTTATTTTAATATAGAAAGCAAAATATAACAGAAAATAAAAAGTTGAACAAGTGAATGATAATTTGTGTGAAGGTACTTGATATTAGGTTGGTGATACTCCTCGACAATGGTGTCAGAAATCCTTCCTGATACTTGTGATTTGTGTTGGGTTTTCCGCAAAGAGGATCGGGTGATGCAAAATAGTATAGATAAGTATTTCCCTCAGTAGAGAACCAAGGTTTATAGAACCAATAGGAGTAGCATAAAATTCATGTCTTCATCGACATCACACAAAGAAGCAAACACTTGCACCCAACGCGTGCAAGAGAGTTGTCTATCCCCTTGGAGTCGTTACATGCAAGCTAATAAGTAGTGTGGATGGTAGTAGATAATTATAAATTTCAAAATAAAATAGAAAGTAAATAGGAACAGAAAGGTGAACGGTATTTTTGTAAATATATATTTGGATAGACCCGGGGGCCATAGTTTTCCCTAGTGGCACCTCTCATGAAGTAGGCATACGGTGGGTAACAAATTATTGTTGGGCAATTGATAGAACATCACATAGTTATGCAATATTTATTTAAGACAATGATCATGTGTATATAGGCATCATGTCCATAAGCAAAGAGTCTGGCTCCTGCTTGCACGTACTAGTATTACTCCACGTCGAGAGCACTTATATGCTGGCCTCTCTAAGTATTAAGTTCATGACAAATAGAGTAATACTTGGAGAATGATGACATGATGTAGACAAAGAAAACTAAATCAGTACGAATTAACCTCATCATTTTAATCTTGGTGGCAACAATATAAATACGTGTCTTGTCCCTTTCTATCACTTGGATATGGAGCACCAACAGATTGAACACAATACAATGCACACATCCCACCGAACAAATATCAATCTAGTTGGCCAAACTATTTCAATAGACCAGAGAGATTTACGAAGCTATAATAATCATGAAAATAAGAATCATAATAGATTTCAGAGAAGACTCAAATATTTTATCATGAATAATCTGAACATAAAACCACAATTCATCGGATCCCAACAAACTCACCGCACAAAAGAACTACATCGGATAGATCAAAGCGAAGATGCAATGACCATTGTACGGAAGATCAAGAGAGAGAGAGAGAGAGAGAGAGATAGCCATGCAAGTACTAACTATGGACCTGTAGGTTTGTGGTAGACTACTCACACTTCACCATGGGTGCAACAAGGTTGATGTAGAGGCCATTTGTGATCGATCCCCCCTCTACTATGGCATCGAAATAGGGCTCTAGATGGTCACACGGTGGAACAAGGACTTGCAAAAGAGAAAAAGTGTTTCGGGATGCTCTCTAGGGTTTTGGGGATTTATTAGAATTTATAGGACAGAGAGGGGCGTCGAGAGGGACTCGGGGGGGGGGGGGGGGTCAGCACACATCAGGGTGCAGTCACCCCCTGGGCGTGCCCTATTGTGTGCTCGCTCCCTCGTGTGGCCATCGGTCTTCTCCCAAAGCTTCTAGGTCTTCTTTTGGTCTACAAAAAATCATAAAAAAAGTTCCGTGGCAATTGGACTTTGTTTCGTACTTAAACCTGTAAAGCTAAAAACATGTAGAAAATAGCAACTAGCACTTGCACTTGGCACTGGCTTAATAAATTAGTGCTCAAAAATAATATTAATTGACATATATTTGCCCCCAAAAGCATCCTGGAATGATAATATTATAGCATGTATCAATCAAAAATTATAGATACGTTGGAGACATATCAGTTCACAACCCCGGGGTTGTGCCCAAGTGCATCCAGGTCTTCTCCTTGCCACCTAGCACCACTTTCTTCCCCAAAGCTCAGCTTCGAAAGCTTCCAGCCATGGCCAGTCATGCATGCTCCTCCAAGTGCCCCCAGGATCCCCTGAATGGAGACTAAGGATGCTATGTTGTTACACGCCTCCAACTACAGCGTATCGCCACTCAGGGCTAGCTTCCAGATCCATTGGCTCCAAATCACCCTCATTTAATATCTTTCGATGGGCACACTACTAGGAAAAACCTTATAGGTGGAGACTTATCAGTAGCGCGGCTTATGAAAATGCACTACTACTACATTAACATAGCACGACCATAAAACTCGCGCTGTTGGTACAACATTAGCAGTAGCACGGCACATAAACACGCACAACTGCTACCATGGTCCTGACCAAACCCACCAGACTACGTATAGTAGTAGCGCGATTATACATGCCACACTACTGCTAATTTTGTAGCAATAGTGTTGGCCGTCAATGCATGCTATTACTTATCTAACCTTATCCCCACGTATCCACATCAGTCACTCTCACTCTCTCTTGTGTGTTGTCCTCTCCTTGCCACCGCCTATCACCGTCGTCGTCGCCTATCGCTAGTGGTATAGCTTTTCAGCCCTCCTCTCTCCCTCCTCCCTCCCCTTCCTTCCTCCTCCTCCCACCCTCTTCCTTCATCCTCCTTCCTCCTGCCCCGTCCTTCCTCCTCCTCCTCTCTCCTCCTTCCTCCTCGTGACCACTCCTTCCTCCTACTCCTCCCTCCTATGAGTTAAAAATTTAGTTTCTAGTTTACTAAAGTAATTAAAATTTTAGTTGGTAGAAAAATGTATTTCACACCTCTAAACATTCGGCAGAAAAATGAATAAAATATAA
The DNA here is from genome assembly GCA_022496015.1 of Hordeum marinum. NCBI lineage: Eukaryota > Viridiplantae > Streptophyta > Magnoliopsida > Poales > Poaceae > Hordeum > Hordeum marinum. Next base: position 115,524,839 of record CM039676.1, read on the forward strand.
AAAATAGTAGTAGCATAGAAAACTTTTAGTAAAAATAGTAATATAATGGAAATTTGAAGTAAAAAAGTTAGTAGGACAATATAAATACCTTCAAATATTTTAGGTATCAAATAGGTTTTTTGAATATTGAATTTTTTAGGTATTAGATAGGTTTTTTCAATTTAGAAATGTATTGGACATGTGTGTATGATTTTGCAGGGAAAAACTCCGATTGGCCTATGTTTTGCCGGAGTGTTGATTCATTTCCATTGCGACAACTTTTAGGCGCTCGATATGTCCTGTTTTCAGAAAAGGTTATACCCAAAATAATCCATGGATTTTGGCATGACTTATGCTACAAAGTAGAAAATATTGAGTACATGTGATTATGACATTCCTGCAAAACATAGGCCATTTTTTATGTCTTAGAGCTCCTCGTATGACTTTCAATATGTTCTTGATGGAGGAATCCTGATTGTTGTCGTGGGGGTCGCTTCCTCTTCCTCTTCTCGCAATATATACCTTGGTATAATGCGCGATAGAGGAAAGGAAGTGCTAGCACCAACGGTCGAAATATCAGAGGAAGAATCCCGACTGATGTCATGGGGATCACTTCCTCCTTCTTCCCCATGTGCTACACATTTTGGTAATGCACATGGGGATGAAGGGAGGAGTGACCAGCACAGACGGTTGAAATTTCTGTCAAGAGGAGTGTCTACCACATACACCACCATATCACTGTGAGGGAGTGCACGCCATATACACTATGAGATATTGGAGTTTTTCAAGGAATCCTCGACAGACCGAAACTCAACCCATGCTGCGTAGTTACTGATATAATTGCCGTTGAATTTATCTTTGATTCATGAACACAAGAAATGCCTGACGATGATAGGATCCCTGAATGTGATCTTTGTGGCGATGATCGGGGTATGTGCAGCATACCTCACCTATAAAACGGTAGGTTCTTCACCGTCAAGCTGGACAAGACCTTCGATGGTTTTACGATACGCAACGATGGCAAGTATTTTTTTTTGTAATTACTCATGACTTGTGTTTCTTTGCTTCAACATGTAATTTCTATTTTTTACAATTCGACTAGTGCATCCCCTGCCATGCAAGATGGTATGCCTTCGAGAAGCTCGGTTTCCAAGATAATGAGAACATGGAGGCGAGGAGACCTCACCTCAGAACTAAACATTGTTACACATTTCGGGTAAACCATACAATGCAGCTAATCACTCGCATTTTGGTTGATCAAATTCGGAAGCTCTAGGCAAGGCATATGGATTTCAGGACGATATGGAAATAACCTTCAATATTCGTCATGAAGATGATATTGAAGGTAATATTGATATTTGGGTGTATGTCGATATGCTTCTACATTTACCTCTATGTGAATTTGTCAACGACATTTGTTAAATAATTTGTATTATTTAATTAAAAATAGTTGGTGTTCATCCATACTAAACGTATTTATTTATAATTTACAACTTATTTCCTTTCTTCGAGTGAAACACGAAGATAGTAGACAAGACACACTACACTTATGGATCTTATCTAACTTGGGAGGAGAAGGATTTTCTTGTCACCTTTGTTAATGGTGTCCTATCTACTAGGGCTGACATGCATTATGGAGGGGGCCCAAATTATACATTATACATGCCACTAGTGCATAGGTTGAGGGTTGATGACATTCACGCAAATATCTTGGTAAGAGTTGCTAACTACACTACTATTGCGTAAATTACATTGCTAATTATGCTACTATTATGTAAATTACATTGCTAACTAAGCTACTATTATGCTCTTCAACAGAAGCTACCGAATGATGTTGTGCCTCCATTGATGCATGGCGAAGGTGAGATGGTAACTACTTGTCGTGCATGCGTCCCTTTCGTTTATCAATACTCGGCTGGGCGCAAACCATAAGGAAAACTCCAAATTGAAGCATGGGGAGAAATAAAGAAGGATTGCAAGCCACAAGTTGGAGACCTTTGGATCTCTTTGCTTCATCATGGAGACTTAGGTGTTTTTCTGTTTTATGACATTTTACCTAGGATAGATGACTAGGTCCTATGAGAGAGAAATTTTTCTGGTTTATAGGACATATATTAACTTGGCATGATCGATGCAGGAGTTCATCTTTTTTATACTATTTACTTAATAGAGAGTAGTAGGTTCTACCCAGGAGAGAATAGTATGTGCTATCTGGGAGAGAGGAACTTTTCTAGTTTATGACATTGTGTAGTAGTGGTTAACTTGGCATGACTAAGGTTATGATGAGTTGTTAGATGATTAAGATGATGATAAGTTCTTATGCGACTAAGGATAATGATTTATTATATGACATAGATTAGATTAAAGTGGATGGGTGCAAGTGATAAAGTTGAATTAGTAGGAAAATATGATGTTACGACGGCACACAAGTGTCTAATGAAGGGAAGCCTTTCATTCGACACGTGTGTGCCGTCATAACATCATATTTTCCTACTAATTCAATTTGATCACTGGCACCCATCCACTTTAATATAAGTGTTGTTTCTTGCACAATTATTATTGATGTTTTATATTAATATGTATAACAGCGTGTAAATACAACATAAATGTAAAAAAGGAAATATGCGTGATTAGTAGTGGCGCGGGTACAGAACCGTGCTGCTAACAGTTAGCAGTAGCGCGGGTACAAGCCACGCTACTCATACGTTAATTAGTAGTAGCGCGGGCCTGGCCTATGCTACTTCTAACTGTTAGATGTAGCGCCCTAACAGTGCAAAGTAGAATCTGTGTTTTCTTTCACGAAATACAGTATACTATTCAGTAATCACAACATGGAGCATTTTATGGATTATTATTTTCCGAGTACAACTACATTCAGTATCTACTACTTGTAACAATGAGGCTGGACTGCTTTGTGTTGACTGCTGTCAAATACATGAACCTGAATGCTCATATATGGTTTGTATTTAATGTATACTTGTGTAGAAAAATAGAGAGTGTCTTCAATTGTTGAAGACAGTTATGGCTAACACTAGCTTCAAAATGAGTCCCAGGCTTAACTATTAATGTGCAAGCCAAATAATATTTAATCGTGCACTTAGAGTAATCTATTCATCTGGAAAATTATACCACAATGTCATCTTACATAATCAATTAATTAATGTACTTTCTGCTCTAGTGATTCTTGAGAAAATAACAATCATATGGAAAGGTTCTATGCGCTAAACTAGAGTAAAATAAAAACTATGCAGGGGACATTTGAATACTTCGGTGAAATGCAAATTATTTTCTCTAAATGATAATAAGTTTGATGCCATCTGTGCAATCAACCGAAGTCACAAATTATTGGTTTTAACCAAATAAGGTAGAATTACCATGACAACCAAACATGGTATTGTACAAAAACAAGTTTGACTAAAGTAAAGAATTGAATTCAAATCAAGAACAAAATATGGCGCAAAAGTGCTAATACTTGTGTTGCATAAATCTGTAGGTAGATCATTATTTGCACTGATAAAGAATGTGGTGCTAACTGCTAACATAGGCTGCAAGAGCAGCAACACGCGCATTGAGTTGTCGGAGTGCTCCACCATGGGGCGTTTATCAGGACAGTCACACTCACATGCCACTTGCTAGAGTTGGACGGTTGGACATGCCTACCTAGGCATTTTGGCTCTAATGATGGTGTCATGGACATATGCCGTCAGGTGGTCTCTGGTGGCATGGCGATCAATGTTGGTTTTGCTCGAGTCCCTCCGTTTGCCCGGGTGAGGCCTCAGGTCCCCGACTCCTCATCCCCTCCGTCTCCCACATCTGATGCATTACCTTGAGATAATCCATTAGCGTATGGGGTGGACGTGGCTCTGACAGCTTGAGGTTGTGGTTTATTGGGCTTATAGTTCAACCTCATTCAGTGATTTGGAATGTATGTTTTGGTTTCTGCTATAGAGTTCTTGTCTACGCACTATGAGCTATGCTTAATGTTATTATTTTCCTTTGCAGCACACACTTCTAAAGATGTCCACTACATTATTATTGTAACAAATTTTATGCAACATTATAGAAGGAATTACTGTGGGGAGCAATTGCAGGCGTATTTGGAGGAGTGATGCATCCAGTTGACTCCCAGAAAACAAGGCTTGAGAATCAAGATCAAATGGAAGGGGCTAAAACGCTGATCGTTTCCTGAAAAAATCTGTTAACTTCATATGCACCTAAACAATAGGATTTCTTGCTTTATTGAATGATCTTTCCACATGGACGTGCGTATTTGACATGATCCGAATAGTTTGAGCCCCTCGCCTTTGTATTGAAAAGATACTGCCAAACCTGAAACACTACAACATTAGTTTTTGTAAGAATCAACGGAAATTCATATTGCATGATCCCTAAGATAAAGAATGGTCAACTAATTGAACTTGCTTAAAAAATTAGCAAATTGTTCAACAACAAAAATGAAAGCAGTTTTGTAATAGTCAAGCAAATCATCCATAGCTTAATAAGAGATGATTACTTTAGTTTGTTTTGTATACGAGGTCAAGGTATAGCCATTCTCAAAACATATTTGAAGTTGAGTCTTATTGTTTCGGAATAGTATACATATGAATTTTCATGTCGGGAACAAAAAGTAATTTGAGTGATGGGAGGTGATTTATCCTAATTCGCAAGAAAAGTGATTTATCCTAAGAAGCAAGTGTAAGTCCATATTTTTCTACCCGCGGTCATAATCACAGCTCATTTTCATGAATTATAATGATGTTTTAATCAATCTTGAAATGTATAGGTTTTCTTGAATAATTATGACGTACTAATTGATGTCTAGATGTAGAGTTTTTGTTGTCCGTGGCAACGCACACGCATTCAACTAGAAGAAGTAGATGCAAAATTGTTTTGGTCTACTTATCTTGGACGTGATGCCTATATAATGATCATTGCCTGAATATCGTCATGATTATTTGACCTTCTATCAATTGTCCAACAGTAATTTGTTCACCCACTATGCGCTATACTCATGAGAGAAGCCACTAGTGAAACCGACGCCCCCCAGGTCTACTTTTCCAACATATTGCTTTCCAATCTACTATTTTTCCCTTTTTGTTTTCAGATCTATTAATCCAAAAACCCAAAAATACCTTGCTGCACTTTTTGTTTACCTATTTTATTTTGTGTTCTTGCGAGAACTATTTACCAAAACTATAACTACCATATCTATCTTTTTATCGTTGAGAGATCGACAATCTCTCTTACGCGTCGGGTTGCAAGTATTTGTTATTTGTGTGTAGGTGTTGTTTACGTAGGTGCTTGATCTTACTCTACGTATGTCACAACCTATGTTTTGCCTCCTGACTAAGTTATCATGACTCAAAAATTCGGGCCAATTAAAACCTTTTGTGTGCTTTTGAATGCTTGACTTGTGTGTTATTTGCTTGCTTGTCTGATTGCTTGCTAGTGCTCTATAATTCATAAAACATCCTCCTACCCTCAAGAACTCTTTTTCCTTGATCCCCACTCTTGTCCAATGATGATGCCATGTGAATAGTATTTAAATATATATTTACAAAATATTATTTTGGCCAAAAAGCATTTATTCAAATTAGGTTTTCAAAACCCCTTGATTTGAGATTTGCACTGCAAGTCCCCAAATTGGGTGAATCCTTTTTCCCAAAATGCACTATTTGAAACCCACTATATATAATACTTCCCAAAACCACCGAATATTAATTTTAAAGATTATTTTACTATTTTATTTAAAGGCTTGTTCTTGAGGCCACAAAGGGTCTTTTATAGGGAAAAATTATTTAAATGATTTGAAAATATTTGAGAAAATTTAAGGAAACTCAGTGGACATATATTATCCATATATAAGAGTTCTAACAAATGGTATTGTTGAAAATGCTGGACAAAACCCTTCAAAACCATTTCTACCTATTTCAAGGATTTGAAATATTTCTATAAGAAATATTCTCAAATAAATCCAGGAGAATTCTAGCATGTCACATATGATATATGTGGTCATGTTTCCAAGTTTCATGTCAATCCCAATTGTTTTGGTTCACCAAAATATCCTAAAACCATTCTTGTCTAGAGCCAAATTGAGAACTTTACATTGTGAAGCTTCTCTTATTGATCCCAAACTTTGTGAACATGTTCTAATCCCCAAATAATGATGTTACACCAAGTTGTGAATCAAGGGAATTAGTTTAACCCAACTGGATCTACAGAAACCTAATTCTGTTGAATCCTAGGGTTTACCATGTTTACATTGCAAACTTTCGTAAAATCATCTCCAAACTTGTGATCATGACCAAATGGAATTACCATTTACCCCTGGTAAATCTCAGGGTCATAGGATTCCCCTGCATAGCCCAATCACAGCACAAACACCTTCAGCCATAAACTTGTGGACAAGCAAAAGTGGGCCCAAAACGATCCCTCTTGCCCCCAACATTTTACCATAGTATATTCTAACCTCAATTTACTTCCAGTAACATTGCCATGCCCTCTGATCAATTATTTGGGGATATAAATCCCTTATTCTCCCTCTCTTTTACCATGGCAAGACCTCCTCTTTCCCCTCTCCCATTATTCTGTTCATAAAAATGCCCCCAAACCTTTCCAAAGCATCATTTGCATCTATCCAAGCCCAAAGATGGCATGCTCACATGGAAAATGTGAGCAGTCCATCTAAACCTACATTAAGAGAGTAAATGTAGCTTTGTACTACAAGTACCTTGCCCTCTCATCTCCATGATCTGAAAATTGGTGGGTATATAGTCCTTCCATGGCTAGGTACACTAGACAAAGATTTATCCCCAATGCCCCCCATTACAATCCCCTTAGATGAGTCTCCAGTTTGCTGCTGCAAACTTACCCCTAGTAAAAAAACCATAAAATTAGCTCCATTTACCTTGAGAATTCTTCCAACACTCTAGTGCATGCATGCCTCATACTCTAGACATCATTGACCGACCAAAAGGGTGCCTGAGACATGCGTTGGCGTGGTGACTATGGCATTGGCATGCAACAATGGTGCTCTTCCGCTAGTTCTTGTCCTGCGCCTCTCGTCCGATTGCAAGGAACTGTCCACGCGCGCCAGGGGTTCCCTCTCGTCCTCGCACACCTCTCCCCGATGTCCGGATGCAGCCAAGGGAGCCCTGGCACGCGTGCTCGCCGTGCCCGAGACACATCCGAGGCCACCCGAGCTCTCTATGGTCGCCCCCGCCTATAACACCTCTCCCTGATCTCCCTCTTGCACGTTGTGTTTGTCTTCTTGCCCCAAAGGACCCCCTGGCAACCCCTTGGAGCTCCCATGCTCTCCTCCTCCTCCAAATGGCCGGCATTGCCACCTCGTCCTTCCTTGAATTCGAGCCGCCAACCCTCCCACGCCTCATCAACCCTCTCCATCAAGCCCCTTGCGGCAACTCTAGCTCTTGCGGCTCCCATCCACCTCCTCCCCGCATCTGTCTCGAGCTCCCCGGTAATGGATGATGTCGTTGTCCGCCTTGCCGTCGACCTCCTCACTTTCGGTGGCCCCTGCGACCAGTGGGATGGTATTAATGCTAATAGATGCTACGCAAGTGGGATGGGATATATAGATAGTGATGGGAAGGAAGAAATGATTTCAAAGACTTTTTGAAAACCACGTCGGGTGTCACTAATGGCCAAGGGAGATGATGATAAGTTGGGTGACCACTTGAGAAAGAAGTGGTGTACCGGAGTAAGTGAGTGTGTGTTTTCAAAAACGGATTAGATTTAAGGTCTGCTGACCATCCCAACCATACATGCGCAACCACGATACCCCTTATGGGATGGGAATTTGTTGATTACTATGGTGGGTACTGACAAGGAGCCCGCATTGCTAGTGGCGGGAGTAGCGTGGTCACTCTCGATATGGGGTCGTCCCGAAAGTGGAAGGCCATGCACTATGTTTACAGGCACTAGGCACACCGTTGCGTGCCCTCATGGATGATACGTGTGATGTATATCATGAGGGATGGCACCAATGAGTGGACTCTTTGTTTAGTATCACCATGGGAAAGGCAATGTTCGGGTGCTTACCTCGGGTATGTTATGTACCGCGAGTCGTGGATGACACGGAAGTTCCCCGAGTCTTGTGGGTAAAGTTGCAACCTCTATAGAGTGTAAAACTATTCGAATAGCTGTGTCCGCGGTCATGGACAGTTGGAGGTCCTTCTTAAACTACATCCAGATGTTTTTGCAAAACTTGGTGTGAGTGTGTGTGGATGATAGGAGTATGATACTTGAGACAAGTCTGAAGACTTGATGTGATGGATGAACATGAGATGTTCAAACCCTTGCTTATGATGATATCTATAACTTGTTCATCTGGATATTTTTCCATTGTTGATGCATGCTTACCTAGTTACTTGATCAACGACATTGCATTCAAAATTGGCTTTCCGCAAAATACCTACTTAGTGCTATTTCATGCATTGTTATTGCCTTGTTCCAAACATGGGTTGCTTGCGAGTACATTCAAAGTACTCATTGGCTTGTCACTCGTTATTTTATTGGCCAGGCATGAAAGATCAGGTTATGATGAAGATTACCTTGGTGACGGACGTGCGAGCTAGGACACTTCCTAGTCACAATGCCTATAGGGTTAAGGCAGATGGCATGGGTTCACGCTATCATTGAAGATTTTCGCTGCAAGTTTATGAAGACTAGGCCTTAAGGGCCATATTCGAGTAAAACGGTATGTAATGGATGTAAGACTCTTATTATTCAGTTTCTATGTGTTCAGTGAGCATTGATCTTTGGGATCATTGTGCACGTATATTTGGTAATCATGACATATGAATTGGGGTCCCCACAGAGCTGGTATCAGAGCCATCCTGACTATAGGAAGCCCTTAGTTAGCATTGGACGTTAGTTAGGACAAAAGTGTTTTCCCAGACCCTTCAAAACACTTGCAAATGCTACCATAGTTCTTAGCTCTTCTAAGCTTTCAAATAAACTGAAGGATTGTGCCTAGCACTTCCACCATTTTTCTTTTGGCTCTCCTCGTCTACTCTTCAAAACCTTGCAAGCGATTGATAGTACCCTTGTGCCCTCCACGGGATTCCTTGTAATCCTCGTGGGTAACCTAGAAGGAAGCCACCTTGCCAGACATTGAAATAAGTTTGACGACCCCACGACAAGGAGCTACCAGCAGAGGATACCTTCTCGAAGGATGAGGATGTCAAGACTTAGATGATAGTGACACCCTCGACACAACCCCAAGATGATGCCACCCTAGACTTCGAAGACCAGGGCACAAGACATGCAATGCCATGATATGCATCGCTAATAGAGCAATCCTATCCTTTTCGTTGTTATATCGATAACCACCGGTGGAGCAGAACCTCGCCATTTGGTCTGCCTCACTATTGTGAGCAAGAAAACGGTTCTCATCATCCCCCGTTCTTGGTGCCGATGATATCACCAACGTGACCGGTAGGATACGACTCTACCAGGCCTTGTTAATGTCATTACATACAAGATGCCTACCTAGAATGCTCGACGTCTCAGTAGACAAGAAGGCATTGTCATGATCACGAAGGCACCAAAAGACCCTGTCAACAGCAACCGTGAAGAATTACCTTTGTCGTCAACTCAATAGACCTAAAGTCATCAAGGACTCTTCAGTCGCAACCAGGATCGTTTTGATGAACAACAACCGACATAGCAACACCTGCAGAAGACCCAGGAGGCTAAGCGGACTCCTCTCTAAGACAAGAAGCAAGCACAACTAATGAGTCTGAGAACCCCTAGGGTAGGATAGGTCGTGTGTTCCCCGTGCGAAGTTGAGTCCGTATGATGGGTCGAATGGAACCATGATGTGTGTTGCTTGTTTTTCTTGTTTGTGATTTGGTGTAAGTCACACTTTTTCCCTAGGCAACAAGTGCGCGACTATATCACCTAACTTACCTTGATGTTTGTGTTTGGCCTTCTCGACACTTGTTTGATTTCACTTGCACTATACCACCCCCTTAGGCATTCTCCTCTTTATGCTACTTTCCCTCCCCTATCTCGTCAACTAAAGACCAGCAAGACAAGATGCACCAAGGATCCACCTCGACAAACAACTGACACCGAAGACTTCAACTACAACATACTCAACCAGACGCAACCCCGTAGAATTATGCTTTTCCCTCAGGATTGGAAAACCCCTCCCTTGCCCGACCTAGGCCTCACAAGCTTCCCCAACACAAGCCTCTGATTACGTGTTTAATACACGGATTTGCCAGAGCACTTATTGAGCTTCAATAACTCCTTCTTAGCATTAGGTTTATTATGGAGCTAGTGATCATAGTGAACAAACACATTGCATCCCTAAGCAAGCACTTGAACTAATGATGCCATAAGGAAGGTTGTTCTGAGGTTATACAGCTAGTCAGATAATGATTTGATTTAGCCATAATAGATGTCTTGAGGAAATAGTTGAGACCCTTTGGTGGATTACAAGGCTTAATGTTGGTAGACGAACTTGGTGGGTCCAGATTGATAGAGTAGCATAACTTACATGTCCCTTGAGAAAATTGGATTTTGTAGGACCATTGTGATCACAAGCTGAAATCATTGGTGGATAAATGACTTGACTTTGGCAAGTGATATTGATAGTAGATTGATGGTGTTACGATACTGACAGGGGTAACTAGAAGGGAATTCTTACTTGATGTAAATCTTGGATTTAATAGGTGAATCTAATAGGTGCTTGGAATCAATGAAACTACATGGTTTGGAATAATTAGGATTTAGTCCAATGATCTTGATCATGAAACCATGCTTCTCGGTGGACGATAACTAGAAGGAATCGGAGGATATTAGGAATAATTTAGGGATCTATATATGCTACTGTAATAATAGTCCTTGCAAATATATGTGGGTTATGTGAACTCGAGGAGATTATGTTGGACACCATCAATGCTAGATTTGTAGCAATAATGTTCATGTAATAGTGGATGGTACTCGTGGATCGGTTAATTGGATTCGTAGAAAGGAAACAAGATCTTGGAGTGGTTTATTACGTGTGTCCTTAGCATAGTAATGCAATACCTTAGACCTTGGATAGATCAGAACGACACTTGGATTGGTAATGTCATGATCAAGCTTAGTGGCTTGTAAATTATCCTGAGGATTTCTATACAGGGATACATGTGAGTTAGTTATAATTTACATATGATATTTTCGGTATAGTCCTTCTCTCAAAACCTTGGAGTTATGAGTAGCATGTGTAAAGTTGGAGTTGACTTATATGAGATGATACCTTCAATGAGATAGGGTGATTTTGTTTAGAGTAATAGATTGTACTCTTGACATCTAAGAACTATGCTCGAGAATAAGATGGTAGACGTTCACTCACATCCTAAGCTCCTTGAAACCCCGAAACTTTACCAAACCATGCCATGGTCGGATAAGACCATAGGCTCTGGCCCCAAGTCAAAAGAACATGGTTGATACCCCCATCGTGACCACCACCCACCCTTTCCGTAAGGAAGGTGGCCACGAAGACCTCTACTAGGTTGGACCACAAACCCCTGATACCAGTGACCATCCGGGACGAATGCCTGCTCCTCTCAGATATCCCATGAGCAATGTGTTTATGTGACACTTCGGGAAATAGATTGTTGTCCTCCGGGATGACATACTTATTTACACAATAAGAGGAGGAACACCTTAGTCCTGTTTGGACCAGCCCCAGGAACACCAATTGCCATGCCTCTCGAGCATAAGAGTTCACGTTGAAAACATTGGACTCCTTGAAGCACCCTCCATATGGAAGAAGACTTCCTTGCCCAAGCAAGATAAAGAACCACTACCATTGCAAGGCCACGATAACGACGAAGAAGAAGCAAAAGAAGTCAACCACCACTCCCCTGCCGACAACATCAACTAGACTATATCAAGAAGCCCCAACGTCCAAGCACGATGAAGTCCTTGCACAGCAAGAGGGTTGAAGAAACCCTTGTCATGACTGGTCATCCGTCAATTCCTGACTAAGAAGGAATCGAGGAGCTGATAACACCCCTTACTCCACCATCTTGATGGTGTACGTTGAGCATGACGTCCCTGCTCCCTTCGGATGCCTAGAACGGACTAGAACGACTATCTTGACCTCATTACTAGCCCCTTTTTAGTTAACCAGGGACATGAACCTGACTCGATCATGGTAAACCCCCTGTAAAAGGTAGTTCACCCCTCTTGCCAAGCATCAGACCTTGGGGACTAGATGGCTGGTCTATACTTTTGGGTAGCCAGCTCATCTAGGACCCCACCTCAGAAGCTTTCCTAAGTGGTAGGACCCGTTTTCACACCAAGACTCTAGGCTTAGTCTTAGGGATGAGACTCAACACCGACCTTGCCATGAAGAGATGAGTAGACCAAACACTCAAGGACCCTCCAGAAACGTGCGTCCATGACGATGAAGACAAATGACCAAAGAAGAATGAAGAATCTACCTGGGCAACTTACTCAAGCAGAAGACCTCGATGAGGAGCCCACGATGACACACCTCAGCACTCTCGAGGATGGAGACCACCTATGACGGAAGACCTCCTGCTTTAAGGAAGACAAGGACTTCCTCGTCAACGAGAAGCTACACCAAGGCTCGACCCTTCTATTCTAACGTGAGACATCTATATGTCACTAACCAACGTGAGAAATCCCAGGACCATCACACACACACACACTGTTTGGCCACATATTCCGACTTTGGGATACATGCGCAAGCCAGGCCCTTGCAAGGACCTCGTTCACCCTTAGACGAAGTCAATGATGCACTTGAAGACATGTCATCAGGAACTTCAAGATACATAAGGACAACCATGCCGGAGCAGAAGCAACATGGATCGTGAAGACTACCTCACCTCTGAATGTCTGCATCAGCACCTAGCCTAGGAATCTGAGGGACAAGATTCTTATAAGGGGGATAGGTCTGTCACATCCTGTGTTTTGCCTCGTGACTAAGTTATCATGCCTCAAAAATTAGGGACAATTAAAACTTTTTGTGTGCTTTTGAATGCTTGACTTGTGTGTTATTTGCTTGCTTGTCTGATTGCTTGATAGTGCTCTATAATTCATAAAACATGCTCCTACCCTCAAGAACCCTTTTCCTTGATCCCCAATCTTGTCCAATGATCATGCCATGTGAATAGGACTTAAATATATTTTTACAAAATATTATTTTGGCAAAAAAAGCATTTATTCAAATTAGGTTTCCAAAACTCCTTGATTTGAGATTTGCACTGCAAGTCCCCAAATTGGGTGAATCCTTTTTCCCAAAATGCACTATTTGAAACCCACTATATATAATACTTACCAAAACCACCAAATATTAATTTTAAACATTATTTTACTATTTTATTTAAAGGCTTCTTCTTGAGTCCAGAAAGGGTCTTTTATAGGGAAAAGTATTTAAATGATTTGAAAATATTTGAGAAAATTTAAGGAAACTCAATGGACACATATTATCCATATATAAGAGTTTGAACACATGGTCATGTTCAAAATACAGGACAAAACCCTTCAAAACCATTTCTGCCTATCTCAAGGATTTGAAATATTTCTATAAGAAATATTCTCAAATAAATCCAGGAGAATTCTAGCATGTCACATATGATATATGTGGTCATCTTTCCAAGTTTCATCTCAATCCCAATTGCTTTGGATCACCAAAATATCCTAAAACCATTCCTGTCTAGAGCCAAACTTGAGCAAATTTACATTGTGAAGTTTCCCTTATTGATCCCAAACTTTGTGGAAATGTTCTAATCCCCAAATAATGATGTTACACCAAGTTGTGAATAAAGGGAATTAGTTTAACCCTACTGGATCTACAAAACCTGATTCTATTGAATCCTAGGGTTTACCATGTTTACATTGCAAACTTTCATAAAATCATCTCCAAACTTGTGATCAGGACCAAATGGAATTACCATTTACCCCTGGTAAATATCAAGGTCATAGGATTCCCCTGCCTAGCCCAATCACAGCACAAACACCTTCAGCCATAAACTTGTGGACAAGCAAAGTGGGCCGAAAAAGATCCCTCTTGCCCCCAACTTTTTACCACAGTATATTCTAACCTCAATTTACCTCCAGTAACATTGCCATGCCCTCTGATCAATTATTTGGGGGAGATAACTCCCTCATTATCCATCTCTTTTACCATGGCAAGACCTCCTCTTTCCCCTCTCCCATTATTCTCTTCATAAAAATGCCCCCAAACCTTTCCAAAGCATCATTTGCATCTATCGAAGCCAAAGATAGCATGCTCACATGGAAAATGTGAGTTGTCCATCTAAACCTACATTATGGCAGTAAATGTAGCTATGTACTACAAGTACCTTGCCCCCTCATCTCCATGATCTGAAAACTGGTGGGTGTATAGTCCTTCCATGGCTAGGTACACTAGACAAAGATTTATCCCCAATGCCCCCCATTACAAACCCCTTAGATGAATCTCGAGTTTGCTGCTGCAAACTTACCCCCAGTAAAAAAACGTAAAATTAGCTCAATTTACCTTGAGAATTCTTCCAACACTCTACTACACGCGTGCCTCACACTCCAGACATCATTGGCAAACCAAAAGGGTGCCTGAGACATGCATTGGCGTGGTGACTACGGCATTGGCATGCAACAACGATGCTCTGCCACTAGTTCTTGTCGTATGCCTTGTGTCCGGTTGTAGATAGATTTCCACGCGCGCCAGGGGTTCCCTCTTGTCTTCCCACGCCTCTCCCCGACGTCCGGATGCAGCAAATGGAGCCCTGGCACGCGTGCTCGCCGCGCCCGATACGCATCGAAGGCCACCCGAGCTCTCTATGGTCGCCCCCGCCTACAAGACCTCTCCCTGGTCTCCCTCTTGCACGTTGTCTTGATCTTCTTGCCCCAAAGGACCCCCCTGGCAACCCCTTGGAGCTCCCATGCTCTCCTCCTCCTTCAAATGGCTAGCATTTCCACCTCGGCCTTCCTCGAATTCGAGCCGCCGACCCCCCCACGCCTCCTGAACCCCCTCCATCAAGCCGCTTGCGGCGAGTCCATCTCTTGCGGCTCCCATCCACCTCCTGCTTGCGTTCGTGTCGAGCTCCCCGACAATGGCCCATGCCGCTGTTTGCCCTGCCGTCGACCTCCTCGCTTTTGGTGGCCCCTGCGACCAGCACGGACACCCCCAAGCATGGCGTGAAGCGAGGCATCCGCCCAGGCCGTTGGTTCCATGTCTGGTGCGACGGAGCGGCCGGAACCACAGCAGCCAACGCTCTTCTCTGCTTCCCGTCAGGAGGAAGGGGAAGGAGGCAGGAGAGAGATAGAGAGAACAGGGTGGGGCCCGCTTGCCAGCGACCCAATGGGTCGGGCCCAGGCGATAAGTGGAGGTGGGGTTTGCTGGTGCCGCGTTTGCTTGGGGAAAGCGTATTTTCCCCGAGTACGCCTCTAGAGTGCCCTCTGGACTCACGCGGCCAAGAAGTTGGGCCGGCCCAGTCCGATTTCTGCTATGCTCCGCCCAGTGGCGCAATTTAGCCTTAGGTAATTTCTTTCCCCCTTTTCTAATTTTTAGTGAGGCAAATAATCCATAATAAATTCATATGACCTCCAATTTTGATGATTCAAATTCCTATATTCTTCTAAAATCCCATTGTACTTAATTATACAACTTTCAAAATTTTCCACTTCAAGTTTTTGCACTGTTCAAATTTAAATTAAATTTGAATTATTCAAGCCCCAGTTGCAAAATCCCTAGTGAGTTCAAATTAACCCCAAATTGGGTGATCCAAATTCCAGATGGCTATAATGTCATTACCTATTTATCTAGGCATGGTTAACATTTTTCCCATGCCCCTATTCTGCTTGGCCTAATTAACACTCCCTTTTTCCATTTATTTCCTGCTAGGAAATTCATAGGAAAATCATCACTGCTCCAAACCCAGTGAAACCACTTCCTAAATGTTTCTAAAGTCATGCCCTATTTGTTGGGACCATCCACTCCTTTTTACAAAAATGTTTTCTGTGGACACCTTATAAGATCATCATTTCATCTATTTCCACCATTCAAAAATCCCCCTTGACCCACATCCACCAAAACCTCCTTGGTTATTTTTCTCATGACCAAAGGAGTCCTAGAAACATAAAACTCCTATTTATGGAGAACTTTTATTTTTTTTGCTTGTTGAGTTGCTTATGGTGGTTGTTTACCGATGGTAGTTGACGAGATAAATGGAGTGCTCAGAGTGGACAAGAAGCGTGTGAAGACCTCGAAGAGTTTGCTAAGCAAGGCAAGCAACCCTTTGACCATGTTAAGAAACTTTTTCATGAATGACATATAGCACTTGTCGTTTCGATGATTAATCATGAAGGGGTGCTCCCCCTTTGGTGGGATGCCTATGATACTTTTACCGTTGACACTTGCATTGTGCATGACCCTACCACCTTATGAGGGTTATGCGGGTGGGTGTAGATAGGATGCTAATAGATGTTACGCAAGCGGGATGAGATTTATGCATAGTGATGGGAAGGAAGAAATAATTTCAAAGACTTTTCGAAAACCCCGTCGGGTGTCACTAATGCCCGAGGGAGATGATGATAAGTTGGGTGACCACTTGAGAAAGAAGTGGTGTACCAGAGCAAGTGAGTGTGTGTTTTCAAAAATGGATTAGATTTAAGGTCTGCTGACCGTCCCAACCATACATGCGCAACCACGATACCCCTTATGGGATAGGGCTTTGTTGATTACTATGGTGGGTACTAGCAAGGAGCCCGCATTACTAGTGGCGGGAGTGGCATGGTCACTCTCGATACGGGGTCGTCCCGGAAGTGGAAGGCCATGTGCTGTCTTTACAGGCACCGGGCACACCGTTGCATGCCCTCATGGATGATACGTGTGATGTATATCATGAGGGATGGCACCAACGAGTGGACTCTTTGTTTAGTATCACCATGGGAAAGGCGATGTTCGGGTGCTTACCTCGGGTATGTTATATACCGCGAGTCGTGGATGACTTGGAAGTTCCCCGAGTCTTGTGAGTAAAGTGTGAAACCTCTGGAGAGTGTAAAACTATAATAATAGTCGTGTCCGCGGTCATGGACAGTTGGAGGTCCTTCTTAAACTTTGTCCAGATGTTGTCACAAAACTTGGTGTGAGTGTGCGTGGATGACAGGAGTATGATATTTGAGACAAGTCTGAAGACTTGATGTGATGGATGAACATGAATTGTTCAAACCCCTGCTTACGATGATATCTGTAACTTGTTCATCTGGATATCTGCCCACTGTTGATGCATGCTTACCTAGTTACTTGATCAACGACATTGCATTCAAAATTGGCTTTCCGCAAAATACCTACTTAGTGCTATTTCATGCATTGTTATTGCCTTGTTCCAAACATGGGTTGCTTGCAAGTACATTCAAAGTACTCATTGGCTTGCCACTGGTTATTTTATTGGCCAGGCATGAAAGATCAGGTTATGATGAAGATTACCTTGGTGACGGACGTGCGAGCTAGGACGCTTCCCAGTCAGAATGCTTGTAGGGTTAAGGCAGATGGCATGGGTTCATGCTATTATTATAAGATTTCCGCTGCAAGTTTATGAAGACTAGGACTTAAGGGCCATATTCGAGTAAAACAGTATGTAATGGATGTAAGACTCTTGTTATTCAGTTTCTGTGTGTTCAGGGAGCATTGATCTCTGGGATCACTATGCACGTACATTTGGTAATCACGACCTATGAGTCGGGGTCCCCACAATGGATTGATACCTTGGTTTCATAACTGAGGGAAATACTTACCGTTTATGTGGTACCTCATATTGTCCTCTTTGGTGAAATACCGATGAAGTCTCAAGCCAAGTCATGGCTCGATAGATAATTCGGCGATCCAAGTCCATGACTATCATCAAAGACGAGTTACATCAACGAAGCAGCACCGGCGTTTTTCAGTGTTGTGTTTCCCCTAAGGAAGGACATGAAATCCTCAATGAAATCCATGCTAGCGATTATGGACACCATGCCAGCTCATGATCTTTGCTGGCGAAGGCTTTTCGCCATGGGTTTTATTGGCTGATGGCCCATGCAGATGCGGAGGACATTGTGTGCAAGTGCGATGGATGTCAAAAGTTTGCACGATCAGCCCATATGTTGGCTCAAGAATTGCGCATGATCCCAATTACTTGGACGTTTGCGGTCTGGGTGCTCGATATGGCCGGCCCATTCAAGTCGTCTTCTGATAAGAAGAATCACCTGTTGGTGGTGGTTGATAAATTCAACAAGTGGGTTGAAGCAGAACCTAACAGCAATTGTGACGCGGAGGCAACAGTCAAATTTTTGAAAAAGTTGATCATCCGTTTTGGCTATCCTCATCGCATTATTACTGACATTGGTACCAATCTATCCAAAGGAGCTATGGAACAGTTTTGTCAACGTGAGCACATCCAGTTTGATTTGGCACAAGTGGTGCATCCACAGTCCAATGGGCAAGCAGAACGAGCTAATTAAGAGATTTTGAGAGAGATCAAACCCCGGCTCATGGTTCTAGTACAACATACTCCATGATGTTGGGTTGAGGAACTCCCCGCGGTACTTTGGAGTATCATAACAACTCCAAACAGACTCACTAGATACACACCTTTCTTTCGTGTTTATGGAGCTAAGGCAGTAACCAAGCGATATTCTTCATGAATCTCCTCGAATCGATGCTTATGTTGAAGCCGACAATGAACAAGCACGTTAGGATTCCTTGGATGCTTTGGAAGAAGAACGTGACTTAGCAGCGGTCAGATTAGCTTTAGATCAACAAGACTTACGTCGCTATCATAGTCGTATAGTCAGAAGCCGCACTTTTCAAGAGGGCGACTTAGTGCTCCATCTGATTCAAGATCAAACATCCATCAACAAGCTTTCACCACCATGGGAAGGTCCCTACATCATCAGCAAGAACCTCAATAATGGTTCATATTACCTGGTGGATCTTTGACTAGACTCATATACCTCTGAAGAGGAGATAACCCGGCCTTGTAACATTTCTCACCTTCGGCCTTACTATACTTAGGGCCACTGGCTCAACACCTTTGTACCATCCCCAATTTCTGTACATACTTCTTTATGTTCAAACATAATAAAGTCGGCACCCCCGATACTCGGGGTCTCTGTCATTTCAGCCTACAAATTGAGCATGGGTCTTTATTTTTTCAAGCATAGGTCACTTAGGGGCTTCCAACTCATCGAGTTTAGCTTTCTCACCCTCTTGACCTGGCAAAAATGCCACAATATTTGGTTAAACCTGCATATATGATTGACGTGACTCCGATCAGGTGACCTCATGTACTCTTGACAAGTTAATCCACTTTGGACCCTGAAATTATCAAGGTTAAAACATCGGTTTGAGTCATGAGAGAGTCAGCATGCAGAGAGCTAGGATAAACCATGGGTTATCATACCATCTTCATTGAAGCAAGACTCGAGCCTCGAAAGCCAGTCTGTTTGCCAAGTCTCACTGAGCCGGCTTATTAACAGTTCTTTATATTTTCTCACATCTTCTGTTATTACATTATAACTTTTATAGGTACAACGTTATTCTTATTACCGGCTCATAATTGGACATCCAGGTTACAAAGTGCAGTCATACTATGGCCAGTTCAATCAGATGTCTTCACCAAACAATGTTGTGGACGAATTCAATGAAGACTTAAGCCTCGCAAGCAACTCTCTTTGTTGGCTTGTTTTGACCTCTCTAATTCAATCAAACGGCTCATTCAACAAAACAAAGATATTAATAGGCAAGCAAAGGAGCAACACAATGACATTTTGACAAACAGGTCCAAATATTAACTATTTGTGACAAGTTTTGCCACAACAAGACAAATGCAAAAAACTGCGTGATGGCACGACAGGTAATTTCAAAGTTTTCAAAAACTACCCCTATTACAGTCTCACACCATGATCCAGAAAATATTAATGTTTGTTGCCCAAAACTTTCAGGCTTGAGCCGCCTAGCGGCTAATTTATCTTTGAGACTCGCCTTCAAGGTTGTCCCGCATCAGCCGCCTCTGAATCTGCTTCTATGGTCTCATCTTCGTCTTCAGCATGCTGGTCCTTTTGTTTCCACCGAAATGAAATTAAAACCTCAAAATTTGAAGTCACCTCAACAAGACTTGATGCATCAACATCAGGAGCAAAGGGTCTCTTACGCCGAGGCGGCACCAGCTCGTCTTTGGGTGCATTGATATGCTTGTTCTCATTGAATATGCTAGATGATACTGCGATAGGCTAACTTCTTAAGCTATAAGAGTCGCCAATTGCCAAGTTTACTTAAAACACTTGGTGAAATCATCATGAGTAAACTCTAAGCCGACCAGCTTGCATTCAGGAAAGTCATCTTTCAGAGCCTCCAGGTCTAGCGCAAGAAAATATGCCTTTGCATGGGCAAAAGCCATGTTCCCTGCACCATGAGCTACCGATTTCCAGGTCTCTATGACCCATTGTAGCATAATTTATAGTTGCTTCAACATGTCCTTGATATTCTTCAGCGCATACTTAACATTCTTCACTGCCATTATGGAGTAGACAGATCCTGTAAATAATTGCTCTACATATGTGAAAATTGCCTTCATTTGACAATAGGAAATTCCATAAGGGTGTGTTCTTTTCGTCCTTTGTTCTAAAGCAATTGAGATAATGAGAACCCATATAATCACAACCTGGCCATTTAAGTAAAAGGAGCTATGACTACATACCAAAGATGGCCGTCAGCATCTCGTTAATCTACTTCACCAGGGTGGCATAGTTTTGCTTCAAAGGACCAAGTTTACCCTCGACCTTTTTAGCACACTTCAAGAGGGCACCTTTTTCTTCTTCAAAAAATTCACAGCTTGCTCAAGATGATCATGCGCTCAACATGAAGACTCTTCACAAAGAGTCACCGTATGATTGGCTTCAGCCTTCAGCTTCATTTCTTCTCTAAGGCGTTTCTCTAGTTTCATAGCCACAGATTCAACATCTTCAACATATCCCTTACAGGCATGCAAGCGCTATCAATAATTATTTTAACAAAAGTCTCAAGCTGCCTTACAAAAGGCGACTTGACCCTTGGGGGCTCTAACACCTCAAAATGTTTTACAAGGAAGTCCCATGGAGTTGTAAACAATCTACACGAAAATTGGGGGCCTAATGTGCTGAATTTCATACTTATGCAAATCACAAGACCCATCTCTTTCACATAAATAAACTGGCCCTTGGGGGGCTTCGGAATTTCGAGCTTGCAAAGGACAAAAATATTCTTATGAAATAAGACTCGGCTCATCTCATGGAGATAAGCCAGCCCTTGGGAGCTACAGGTCGAATCTTCGAAAAATAATTTATACTCACAAAGATGAACCGGCCCTTGGGGGCTACAGGTTGATTCTTCAAGTGATATTCAAAAGACTCAAAACATCTCATGAAGATGAGCCAGCCCTTGGGGGATATAAGTTGATTCATCAAAAAATCAATATTTTCAAAGACCCGACTCATCTCATGGACATGAGCCGACCCTTGGGGGCTAGAAGGTTGACTCATCATCAGTGCCGAAATTACAAGATCCGACTCATATCATGAAGATAAGCCGACTCTTGGGGCTAATACTAGAATATACAAGATAAAGACAATTAAGGAAGAATTTTACCTCATATTTCTCCTTGAGAGCATTTATCAAATTCACTTCAATATCTCGGCTATCACTGAGCCAGGAAAATTACTATTAATAAATATCCTAAGCCGCAAGTGTAGAAAGATTCAGGAGTTTCAATTTGGCTTTCCCTTTTTCCAAAACAAATGGCTCATATTTGGTTATGACCTTGGCCAGAGGGGAGGAGACAACATCAGCCTGGAAGCTCTCCTTGACAATGGAAACTTCCAGAATATTTTCCTCAGTCGGCGGCGGACTTGGTGGATGCAAAGACGGCTTGGTTAACACACCCCGTGTCTCTGTGTCTATGAAAACCAACTCATCCGGCCTTCACATATAAACATCCCTTGTCAGCTTGACCCTAGCCTCCGGGTCATCTTCCATAGAAGGATCAACTTCAGTGACTGCCGTCTCTGGTGGAGGATTTGGAATATCTTGGATCACTGTACCCAAAGCTGACCTGGCAGCATGTTTCGACATAATAGCTTTGGCCCTATGATCGCCAGAAATCAAGAATTACATGAAGGAAAGGTATAGTTCAAAAGTTAAAAATGCAAAGTCAAGACAAAACTAGGACTTACTCATGATTCACATTGAAAGTGGGAAGCTAAGTCACCGTCGAGTCATCAGACGATGGAGGAGATGCTTGATAAAGTGAGATTGAAGGACTAAGTGAATGTTTAAAAAGACTGGCTCGAGGGCGAGAAGACGTAGGACTGTGCGGCACCTCAATACTTGGTCTGCGACACGATGGAGCAAGCGACAGGCTAGGCTCTAAGTCGTCGGAATCGCTTCGGGTCTTGCATTTTGATTGACCAGCAAGCTGAGTTTTCTTCAAAATAAAATTGGGATCTAAGTAAGCATCTAGATGTGAAAACTTAACTTTCCCGACAGCTTGCCTTGGTTTTCTTGGGATAAACATTTTTGAAGAATTGGAGGAGAGTGAAGTTACCTCAAAATTGCTGGCTTGACTAGTTTATGACTCGCCCTGACAAGAAGGCACGTCCGCAAGTTCAATAAACAAGCGGCCAAGAGAGTCAAGTTCTACCTTAGAATGCTCCCCCAAAGACGATTCAAGAGGCGGGTCATCCCTTTGACCTATTGAAGGAATGGCAGCCTAAGGCGTGACATTCCAGAAGCTAGAATTCTCCTGCAACAATATAAAGTACATGTTGAGCAAGTTGGGTTAAAATAAAATTGACTAAGGAAAAAAATATACATATCAAAAAGTTTAAATATCGGAGGTGGCGGATTTTGCAGATAGAACGGACCCAGGCTGGTAACATTGCACCTCTCCCTTGAATCACAGACGAATATGTTTGTTTCCTTGTTGAGGGTATCATCAGATAAGTCCTCACTGAAAAAACGTTGAACGTCGGACGGGTCACTCGAGTAATCACACATCAAGACGCCACTCACGTTGATGGATTGGATCCGCCACTTCAGCCAATAGCGGATCAGGTCGATCTCGGTCAACCCATGCGTAGTCAGGGCCCTTAACTTGGTGCAAAGGGGTGCTATCGGGTCCCTTTATTCAGTCATTGGCCAACCCGAAAATTCTACAATGTTTCCAAGTCATTCCATACTGTAAACCAACAGAGGATTCTCTCCTACAGGGGCAGTGTTTTTGTAGTAGAACCAAGTCCTATTCCATACCTTTGGATGACTCGCCAATTTGGAATCAGGGAAATGGATATTGTTTCTTTTTTGAGTAGATATTCCACCAAGTTCACCAGCGGCGCCAGTCTTGGTTTCAGTTTGGCAATTCAGATAGAAAAATCCCTAAAAAGCATCACAAGCGGCTCAATCTGCAGATAAACCTTGCACATAACTTGGAATTGATAGATATTAGTCATGGAATTAGGCCCAATATCCTGAGGCCCAAGGTTCAATAAATGCAGAAGGTCCATGAAGAACTTTGAGTTGGGGGGTTGAAAACCTCCGCACAAAAGGTCATAAAAGATGACAACTTCCCCTTGTCAAGGCCGCGGATAAGGCTCTTCTTTGGGACCATGCCATTCTATTTCCTTCGGAGCTGGCAGGAACCCATGGCTCACAAGATTTTCCTAGGTGAGTTTATATTCTTGGGATCTAACCCAGTTACAGATCTTTGCATTCTTACGGGCCATAGCAAGTTCTGGAGCAGCTACAATGGAGATAAGGAAGATAAGCCAGCGCAAATTATAAGCCACCAATTATGGTTATTATTCACGGGCGAGACAAATTAAGCTTCAATGGAAAGACGTTTAAGATGGTAGTAACCAGCAGAAAGATATTTAAGCCGGCAAAATGGTGTAAAGGAGTACAAAGGTATATCATATCTTCACAAGACTTAGCGAAAATTATGCACAAACAGGTTTCTACCGAGATGTTTGCTGGGATGGATCTAAATAAAGATGGAAAAGGAACCAAACCGAGGCATTAGAAAGTATCCTTCAAAGGCCCATTTCAGATCTATTCGCAAGGAATAATATGCGGAGACCGCGACTAAACCACGAATGCTAAAGGAATAAGGAACTTTTTGATCTACAAGCAACCGTTCAGATGAACGCGATGAATATAGTATGAACACTAGTAGGATCAAACCCTAATGGGGAGAAAGGCGTACCTGATCTTTCTGAAAGCGAAATGGGGTCAGCCGCTTCTACTCCGGTGACTGCGAAGAGATTCGGTGGCCTAAGCAGCATAGTTGGGAGGTCCCCATGTCGTCCTCGAAAACTTCGGCGGTGCTCGATTGAGAAGGGGGAACAAGGAAGAATAAGGAGTGGCAAGTGAATAACATGGTCTGCCCAACCTATTTATAAGGAGGAAAACCTGAAGAGGCAATTGGCAAGCATGGAAATCGACGAGGCGCAGTGAGTTTTGGAAACAGTGACGCCTCGATTTTGGGATAAACAAATACATGCAAAGATCCATTGCGATGTCATCATTGGTTTCCTGCATATCCAGAAGATGACGTCGTAGTTGGATGGCATAGGGAAAATTACAAGTCTGAATGTATCATAAGCCAACATCTTGAGATTCAGAGAAGACATCGATACAAGTAGAAGATAAGCCACCAAGTGAAGGTGAGGAAAATTGACATGAATAAATTCAAATCAATCTGGGGCCTAATGTCGGGGATATAACCCCGCAGTATAACCCGCCCTACTGGTCCGAGTAAAGATATTGGCGGCTTGTGAACCATACTCAAGGTGGGACGTGTTGTTGAGGACAAGGTGAGCAAGGCGGCTTACAAAGTAAGCCGGATGGCGGTCCAACACATGAAGACGGCGACTCAAGTCCCAAGACGCAAAAGACGCTAGGATTTTCCTTGCTTGAAATTCAAGGTGAGTTAGAGACATAGTAGGTCACGAATCATAGCACGACTTGGACTCATGTAATCCGAGGATCTCTACCTGTATATAAAGGCGAGACCCTAAGGCCAATAGACTTAAGTTGCAAACCCTCAAAAGCTAGTTTAGCGATTCCGCACCCTTGTAATTGACATCATCATCAATATAGACACAAAGCAGGACGTGGGATTTTACCTCCACTCGGAGGGGCCGAACCCGGGTAAACTCGTCTCTCGTTACCAATCAACCCCTTTGAGTCATGACACATCGGCGATGGCCTCACACCTAAGTTCTTATATGAGTACATATATCGTGACAAAACCACGACACTATCCTTCCATTTGTTCAGGGCTTGAACGAATTGTACGGGATCCAACTCCACCATCTCACTCCCAACTCAATACTACATATTGCCGGGTTCATTACCTTCTGCAAGGTGTATCTCGTCTTCGAAGCGCACTTTGAATTGTGGAGGAAATCTTTTTGAGTCATGCCCTACTCCCGAGATGGGAAGTTACTTGAGATCAGCGCCACCAAAGTGTGCAGAATAGCAGGGACTGACTACCCCATCGGTACCCCTTGAGAAGATGACACATGGGCATACAAGTGGTTCTATATGGTCGATGTGCCTCTACACGATCTAGTTCGGCTTGGGCTTCCTACCTTCTCCTCGGACCTTCCAAAGAAGTGTTTCAACTCGAGACCATGGAGCACTGCTCAAAAAGACAACCCTGACATGGTATGCCTCCTAAACAAAGTGAGGTGTCTGACTAGTAGCGGTCTGACCATCACATATGTGATGGCAATAGCGATTATCCGAAGAGCCCAGCCTCCCTGGCAACGCCAGCATCTGCTATGCATGTACACCAAGACCAATGACGCTACCTGATCGATCCAAAAGGACTTCAAGGATGACGCAACCTTCGGATTGGCCCTAGATGGTATATACAAGGGAGAGGCAACAAATTTTGCCAAGAGGAGATTCATTGACGGCTGTCTCACAGTAACCCAGGTGACATAGTAATTTATTTCTAAACCTTCTTCATCATCCGAGAAGCTTATCATATTGGAACAATCATTGTGTTCATCCAGAGGTGGAGGCGCTTGCTTGAGACACTGAAGTGTCTGGCTCCTGAGTCGGGGACATACCATCGTGACGATGACCCCACCTTTCATGAGGACAAATAGATATCCACCATATATGACGGGGGATATTTTAACAAGAGAGACTCAATGACTCTAGAGTGGTTATCACCCTAGACCTCCTGGGGCTACTGCCTTCCTCATCGGTAAATCCTCCTTCCTTTGGCTCTCTAAAGAGACCTTCGACTCGATAAACTCGAGCGCCCTGATTCCTCTTCCTAAGGGTTGACGCTTGATATGTCTCCAATGTATCTACTTTTCCAAACACTTTTGCTCTTGTTTTGGACTCTAATTTGCATGATTTGATTGAAACTAACCCGGACTAACACTGTTTTCAGCAGAACTACCTTGGTGTTATTTTTGTGCAAAAATAAAAGGTCTCGAATTGGATGAAACTTTTTTTGAATTTTTTCTAGGAATTATAATGAATTATGATGCAAAGAACCACCATAGGGGGGGTTCCCTATGTCGGGAACCCGATCCTAAGTCATATGAATCCATACTGTCACATATCACATCACTTTGTGGACTCACGCACGGTAAGCTCCATGGCTGTAGCCTTACCTTAGCCAGGACCGTTTGCATCTTTTGGCTCACGTATGTGAACATTTCGTTGGCAATCAAACAACAGAGAACCCGAGCCGACATCACTAGTCATAGAACCCATGTGGCACATCCATACGGAAACAGGCATACGTAACCCAACAATGCAGGTGTCAGTCTCAAGTGTGTGTAGACAAGTCATAGCAAGCTACAAGGACTCCATTACATCGTGGGACATAAATTTCATCACTGCATGTAGACGAGTCGTAGTAGGCTACGGGGACTCCATTACACTGCGAGACATTTCCCCAAAGGGACAGAACCAGCAACAAAAAAGGATACATGCCGGTCAATTAATGTGTCCGGAGCAGTAGCAAGATACCAGGGCTCGGTGGAAGCACAAAGAGGTAGTTTCCTGTAATGAGTACTACTAAATTCACATGTCTAGGTGTTGGATCCCATACATACTGTTGCACGTCACACGTATGCATGACATGCCCGATATGCATAGATACAACTATGGCATCACAACATAACCATACATCAACACAACTTTTATCTAAGAGGCTCAAAAGAGCCATGCATACTATGTTCTTACAAATAGGGGTCACATGACCCAACACTCAAGTCATACAAGCAAGTTCATACAAACCAAGCGGAAGCATAAAGCTGTCTGAGTATAGACACATGAAAGGGTAAAAAGGCACATGGCCTGACTATCTACAGCCCACCACAGGGCATAAGGTCGTAGCTGGGACACCAGCTATTCGGCATCGTCGATATGTATAAAGAACCCACCTGATGGGTCTGGAGTCTCATCTGCAACATTTATTAAGCAAACATGAGTACAAACATACTCAACAAGTCTTTAAAGCAGACCTAGGCTATTCATGCTCATGTATTAACAAGGGAAGTGGTGGAGTTTATGCAACAATGCCAGCTTTGACTCATGGCTAACCTGCACTACACAATTTTAACTCTTTGTTTAGATTTTAGATATCGCACACGAGTCCACTAACTCCATAACAATACACCACCATGGATTCACTTCCCTCTCCTGGGAGAGTGCCATCCACGATACTCATACTTGTCTTGATATTTTTTTATGAGTATCCATTTGATTATCTATGAACAACATAAGCTTTCCAAGTAGTTCATATCCGAGGACGCGGCTATCCGAATAGTTTCATACCCTGCAGGAGTGTACTTCTTCACACACGCTCTCGCCACTTATCGTTGTGTGCTCATAAAACCATGGACCTCGGCAACTTTCAAGTGGAAGCCCAGCGAGGGAGTCGGCCACGACTGTCAACCACATAAGACCTTTAGTCCAGGCTATCACCTATTTGAGACTGAACCCGCACGGAAGTCTGGCCGAAGTTTCCGCTACGGCCCCAAATGATCTGCGCAGGGTTCCCAAGCCCACCATTCGGGTGACCCTTGGTACATCGTGCCACTGCCTACCGCGTCGTAACCCACCCTAGGGTCAGCATTATGCACGACCTCCAGCAAGCTATAAACACCAGAAACTACTTGTAACTCCTGGACCAAGGACAAAACAATTGATAAGTCGAGAGGGGTCGAGTTACCGAAACCCAATGTGTGGTAGTAACTACTCTTGGATCGCAAACATGGAACTCAGTTCCTAAGAACGGTCCCAATGAGACAACCCACTATGTACTCCTACATAGCCTCTCATCGCTACCTTTACCAACTTGGGTTCATCATAAGCTTATCAGGTAAGAACATCGTTATTTCACTCCAGTTCATCACCCAGATGAATCAGACCTGACAAAACTCTAAGCATAGAAAGCATAGCAAGCAAAGTAAGCTAAGCACATCATGGCACAAGCATCTACCAGGTATGCTAGGTTGCAAGGTTTAGCTATTTACTATGGCAATGACAGTTCATGCAAAACAATAGGTTCATCTACCGTGTATGACAGACAAAGTGAACGTTTGTCCTAATGCAATAAACAAGAGCAGGAGCGAGAGAGTGGGATGTTATCAGAATGATCAAAAGGGTTGCTTGCCTTGCTGGGTAGCGGGAAGATTTTCTCCTTCATTGGAATACTCGGAGGTATCCTCAGAAGTAGGGCCTAATGCAATGCAGGTAAATAACAATCAATACATGCAAATGCAACAGTATGATCCATGATCATGACATGGCAGCATGTATGGATGAACTAATGCAACTATTGTCCATGTTAAATGAGGGAAGTTTTAATATAGGCTCAAAATCATTCTCCATTTCATATTCCATATATTGACCTATTAGTAAATGTCAATTTTCATCTACATAGGTTGCTCTAACATGCATGATAATTGCACCATTGGATTCATTGGATTTTTGTGATAAATTTTCATATAATTATTTTCATCTGATTAACAGATTAATTTATATGATTTTTTGAAATTTTAAACATTTTCTAGAATTATTTTAATTTGGAAAAGTCATTACTGCATCAGCAAGACATCACTATGGCGACAGCTAGTCAACAGAACGTTGACAGGTCAAACCTGACCAGTGGGGCCCACTGGTGAGTGACCCAGTCACTAAAAAAATTAATTAATTAACTAATTACTAATTATAATAGGGTAGGGCCCACTGGTAAGTTTTTCATTAGCTTAATTAAATTAAATAAATAATTAATTAATCAGGGTTTAATTAACAGGGCCTGGCCCCACTTTCCAGTTGAGCTAGGGTAAAACCCTGTGGTCAACTCCGGCAAGACCCACCGGCGTTGAGCCGTCGGTGGCTCCAGAGATGGCGGAGGGGTCGGGATCCTCCTCTAGCATTCAAAAGGACGGCGGAGGGCACCAGACGGACCTGTGCTCATGCGCGCGTCCATCCTGACACCTCTCAGGGGCTGAGATAGCCGGGATCGACACCGACGACGAGCCCAGCGGCTGCCGGAGTTCGGGCGAGCATCAACTCGACGAACCAGGGCACGACACGGCGGGAACTTGGCACCAACAAGCACTACGCGGCCCCACGAGTTCGATGGTGGTCTCTAATAGACCAACTAGTCACCGGAGCATCGCCGGTGACGAGCTCGTGTGGTGGGTCATTCGGGAGCCGACGCAATCTGGGCCTACAGAGGGGGAAAAGGTCAGGGAAGAGAGGGGAAAGATCCGGGAGCTCACTGCGGGTTTGAAGCCGTCAAAAGCTTGCTTGGGGAGGGCTTGGAGATGACGAATCAACGATGGCGAGGTTTAGGTCCGAGGAGGAAGACGAGCTCGAGGATGGCGCTTCGGGGTTCCTAGGGATGCGTGGCTCCGTGCAAAGGACGGGGATGACATAGCAGAGCCTTTGGTGGTCTCAGGGGGGCACGGGGACGGCTGGATCTATGGCGGCGAGCTAGCGGCGCCATCGGCCATGGCGGAGCAGAGGAGGGAAGAGGGCAGGGGGGCGAATGCGAGAGAGATAGAGAGAGGGATGGGGACGGCAATGACGTCCTCATCCTCTCGCCAGCGCGAAAGGGGGACGCAGGCACACAGAGAGCTGCATGGCAGCTCTGGCATGCGCGCGCAGTGAGCACACGCTCGTCCTCTTGGCCGCCAGGAGGACGACGACGGTGGTGGGCCAGCTGGGCCGGCCCAGGTTCTGCCTCCTATTCCTTTCTGTATTATTTCTTCTTTAATCTAAATTCTGATATTGGTTTTATTTATTTTTAGGCACAATTGCTAAGTATAAAATATCCCAAATATTTTATAGCACCAAGTTTGAATATTTCAAACTCCTATAAAAAGTTCCAGAATATTTTGAAATCTGAAATATTGATATTGCTTTATTTGGCATTTTTAGAGGCTTTATTATTTATTTTTGAAATGCTAAATTTTTTCAAATAATTTAAATGACCCCTGATATATTCATGTCCCTATTTATCAGACATAGGGAACATTTTTTATGGGCATTTTGGATTTGTTGGTTTTTCACAAACTTTAAATTAGTTTGATTCAAATGAGGGTTTTGGGTTTCTTTTAATCCCCATTTCATGTTGATGCAAAATTGAAATATGATGCACACACATGCTGTCCTATGACAACTAGCTAGGGATGTGACAACTCACCCCCACTAAAAAGAATCTCGTCCCGAGATTTTGAGGTCGTCGGGAAGAGCGCGGGGTACTCTAGTCGAAGACAATCTTCTCTTTCCCATGTGGCCTCCTTTTCAGAACGGTGTGACCACTGAACCTTGAGAAACTTGATGTTCTGATGCCGAGTGGTACACTTAGCTTGATCAAGAATACGAACAGGGAATTCTCGATATGTAAGGTTATCTTGGAGATCAAGCGCCTCGTGGTCTACTTCATGGACAGGGTCTGAGAAGCAACGCCTGAGTTGCGAGACGTGGAAGACATCATGAACCTTGGAAAGATGCGGCGGAACTTCCAATTGGTAGGAAACCTCTCCTCATTTAGCAAGAATGCGAAAGGTTTCAATGTAACAAGGAGCCAACTTTCCCTTGATACCGAATCGACGGGTACCCTTCAGAGGTGTAACCCGAAGATAAGCCTTCTCGTTAACTTGATAGGTCACAGCCTTATGATGGCGATCATATTGGCTCTTTTGACGACATTGGGCTGTTTTCAACTTTTCACGAATAATTCAAACTTGCTCCTCTGCATCCTGGATCATATCCGGGCCAAAGAGTTGCCTCTCTCCGGTTTCTCACCAGTTAAGACGTGTTCGGCACCTTCGTCCATAGAGAACTTGAAAAGGGGCTTTGCCCAATCTTGATTGATAACTATTGTTATATGCAAATTCGGCAAATGGAACATTTCTCCCAATTCATACCGAAGGATATAACACAAGCTCGGAGCATGTCTTTGAGGATTTGATTGACTCGTTCAACTTGACCACTTGATTGTGGGTGGAAGGCAGTGCTAAAGGATAGATGAGTCCCCATAGCGGTTTGGAAACTTTCCCAAAATCGGGAAGTAAAGATACTTCCGTGGTCTGAGTTAATCTCCAAAGGAACACCATGAAGAGAAACTATTCGAGAAATATATAAATCCGCTAGCTGACTAGCAGTTATACTCTCCCGAACAGGAAGAAAATGAGCCACTTTGGAAAGGCGGCCAATGACCACAAGGATAGCATTATACCCTCTCTTAGTCCTGGGAAATCAGGTAATGAAATCCCTACCGACCTTATCCAATTTCCATTCAGGAATAGCTAAAGGTTGAAGGGTGCCAGCGGGCCTTTGATGTTCTGCTTTCATGCGACGACAAACATCGCAGTTAGCAACGAACTGAGCAATTTCTCTCTTCATCCTAGTCCACCAGAACCTCTGGTGTAGGTCCTGATAGATCTTGGTACTACCCTGATGAATTGTGAGAGGAGAATCATGAGCCTCCTTAAGGAACAACTGTCGCAGATGTTGCTTCCTCAGGATCACCAAGCGGTTATCAAAGAAGACAACACCCCGATCATCTTCCGAGAAGCAACTAACATTACCCTTCTTAATGTCTTTCTTAATCCGAGGTATCCCGGCATCATGCTTCTTGGCTTCTATGATTTGATCCGTAAGAGTAGGTTTTGCCACCAGGTTGGAAAGGAATCCTTGAGGAACAATGTGGAGGTTCAACTTCCAAAATTTTCCTCATGGAGAAGTGGTTGACCTTGTTGTAACATCAGGTTGTTACAATAAGACTTACGACTTAGTGCATCAGCCATGACATTGGCTTTCCCCGGGGTATAAGTTATCCCTAAGTCGTAATCTATAATCAACTCAACCCACCGTCTTTGCCTGAGATTCAAATCCGGCTGGGTGAAAATATATTTTAGACTTTGGTGATCAGTGTAAATTTCACAACGATTACCTAGAAGGTAATGTCGCCAGGTTTTCAATGCATGGACCACAACTGCAAGCTCAAGATCATGTGTTGCATAATTATCCTCATGTGGACGCAACTTTCGAGATGCGTATGCAATCACATGACGATCTTGCATGAGAATGCAACCTAATCCTTGTCGCGAGGCGTCGCAATAGATAACAAAGTCCTTAGAGAAATTTGGTGGCACCAGAACGGGAGCAGAGGTTAGTCGTCTTTTCAACTCCTGAAAACTGTGCTTGCATTGTGGAGTCCACTCGAACTTCTTATCTTTCTTGAGGAGTTCAGTCAGGGGTTTCACAACCTTGGAGAAATTCTCGACAAAGCGACGACAATAGCTCTCTAAGCCAAGGAAACTCTGAACTTGCTTAACCGATTCAGGTTGAGTCCAATCAAGGACGGCCTGAACTCTCTCGGGATTGACAACAATACCTTTACCAGAGATCAAGTGGCCTAGATAGGTCACTTTTGGCAACCAAAAATCCCACTTGGAGAATTTGGCGTACAGACTATGCTCTCGAAGTTTCATTAATACCAGCCTTAGATGCTCGGCGTGTTCCTGTTCATTCTTCGAGTAGATGAGTATATCGTCGAGGTAAACCATGACAAATTTATCCAAATACTCCATGAAGATCGAATTCATCAAGAGAGAGAAGGTGGTTGGGGCATTGGTTAAAACCGAAGCACATAACGGTGTACTCATATTGGCCATAACGAGTAACAAAAGCCGTTTTTGGAATGTCCCCGTTTCTAATTCTGATTTGATGGTATCCCAACCTCAAATCCATTTTGGAAAATATAGAGGATCCAGCGAGTTGATCATACAAATCGTTGACCCTGGGGAGCAGATACTTGTTCTTTATGGTGACCAGATTCACTAGCCGATAATCCACAACCATCCGATCCAATCCATCCTTCTTCTTGATGAAAAGGACGGGACAAGCCCAAGGAGAAGAACTAGGATGAATGAAACCTTTCTTCAAAGCCTTATCAAGTTGAATCTTAAGTTCGGCTAGTTCTAAGGGTGCCATCTTATAGGGTCTTCTGGCTTTTGGGACAGTCCCTAGGATGAGCTCTATCACAAACTCAACATCTCTGATAGGTGGAATTCCTGGCAGTTCTTCTGGAAAGACATCCGGAAAGTCATGGACTACCGGAATATCTTCTAGTTATGTAAGAGGGCTAGCATTGAGGGAATAGAGTTGGCGCTTGACTGCTCGAGTGGAGACATTAACTATCTCACCCGAGGGATGTGTAAGTTGAACATTCCTAGAATGAGTATCGATCTTAGCATAGTGGGCTTTCATCTAGTCCATGCCTAAGATGATATTGATGTCCAAAGACTTGAGGGCTATCAAGGATGCTAGGAAGACTAATCTATCCACAATAATCTCATTGTCATGGCTCACCCTAGAAGTTTGCCATTTTGAACTAGGAGTCTGAACTACTAAAGGAGTAGGCATATCACAAAAAGACATGTTATGCAACTTTGCATAACTTTCTGAGATGAATGAATGAGATGCCCCAGTATCAAATAGAACAGATGTTGGATGACTATTGAGAAGGAGCGTACCTAGGATAACATCAGGATCCTCAAGGGCTTCCTTAGTAGAAACATAGTTCACTCATCCACGAGCAGGAGCTGGCTTCACGTAGAAGGCTTTTCCCAGCTTCCCACATCCAGTCAGCTTGGCATTGTTCTAAGGACACTCACGGGAGTAGTGTCCTGGTTCCCCATATTTGTAGCAGACCACGATGGCACGAGGAGCAGCATTGGCAGGAGGACCTCCAAATGGCCTGGCTGGACGGTTAGGCTGAATTGGGCGAGGTGCCTGGAAGGATGGCCTCACAGTATATCTTGGCGGCAGAGCTGTGTTGGGCACCCACACCCGGCGTTTGTTGGAGCCCGAGCCAGATGTGGGGTTGAAGTCACGGTTGTGCTTCCTAGTGGCCTCGTAGTCAGTCTGTCCAGTCTCAGCATTGATAGCCTTGTTGACGAGAGCCTGGAAAGTTGTGCACTCATGCAGGCGTAGATCTTGACGGAGCTTAGGACTAAGTCCCTTGCAGAATCTAGCTTGTTTCTTGGCATCGGTTGAAACTTCCTCCGGAGCATAGCAAGGAAGATTGCCAAACTCACGGCTATATGCATCCACTGATAGTCTGCCCTGGGTGAAAGCATAGAACTCCTCTCTCTTGCGATCCATCAGCCCTTCCAGGATGTGATGGGTATGGAATGCCGCGCTGAATTCCACCCAAGTTGGTGTGGGGCCTGCGAGACGCATGGCATCATAATTTTCCCACCACAGATTGGCGGGTCCTTCCAGAAAGTAAGTAGCAAAGGTCACCTTGTTGGCCTCGGATACATTGGCAGCTCGGATCTTGCGAGACATGTTGGTCAGCCAGTCATCCGTGTCGAGTGGGTCGACCGAATGATGATACTTAGGTGGGTATAGCTTGACGAAATCACCGAGAGACACGCCATCATTGTGATCATTGCGGGGAGCGCGCGCTGTGTTCTGCTCAATTCGTTTCAACAGCCTGTTGGTCTCCTTTTTGTTTCGTTCAGCTTCAAGCATCACTTCTGCCAAAGAGGGCGCGTGTGGCAGGTTCTCTTGCCTTGGATGGCTTCCCTCGCCCTGCTCGGGGGCAGGCACAGGGTTATTCCTAGTTGCCACCATTCTGGGAAAACAAACCCATAGCTTAGACATAGAGGACATCAACTCCAAGACATGAGATAACGAATGTACTGGACAACATGGCATGCAGGGTAATCACCCAATCAACATGGTAATAACAACTGCCATATGAACACCATGATTCATACACACCATGACATAGTTCAGTACAAGCCAAAGCTGAAAAACAACTACGGAGAGATGACACAACTCACCGGAGGCATTACAAGCTTCCTATACATTATCTATCTACACCTCCGGAACTCAACTCTCAACCTCAGTGATATCTCACAAGACACGCAGGACTGTGACAATACGACTACTACCATACTAATACTAACATCCACGTACTCAAGCATCGCCGTAGAATGCCTCATATAGGTTACCCCCGTGACCTGGGAGCTGAACCTGAGGATCTGGAAACACTCTAGCCTGTGATCCCTGGAAACCATAAGGACACGGATGTGGCCTTGGTCCCCTTGTTGGCGGCAACAACGGTCCTCGAAGAGGGGTGATGCCTCCAACATCGGGCCAGTCTGCGCGTGCTGGTAGATGAGTTCGCGATGGGTTCAGCATCTCCAAATCTCCATAGCATGTCTGCATGACAGGTGCCAACTGCGTCTTGGCTGTCCAAAGACATGCACGGGTAGCATAAAGCTCCATGCATAGGGCACGTGCATCACAATCCCTATTCTCCAACATCTGAGTGGTCACCTACAGCCTAGGGTCCTCATGAGAATGATCAAAGTAGGCTGCACTAAGATAGCTATCCTCTCCTCCCAAAGAAGCAGGAACATAACAGAACTCCGTGCTCTAAAGCAGGCCATGGTGAAACCTCATGATAGTCAGCATGGTGTAGGCGGCATCCTGAACTGACATGTCTAAGGTGACACCTAATCCATAAGTCCAGTGAAGCGGCTCTGTAGCTCCAGGATATGAAGGATATATCTTAACAGTACACAGATACTGACTCTGGTTGAAATCTCGATATTGTTCCTCCATTGTGTACTATGGGTACCAACGGTACCACCCTCCATCATAACTCTAACCAACATGGCCGTGTGACCCGGTACATGGATGCACCTAGTCAGACGGACCACCTGATGGGAGGGACGAGGGGGCATCTGAAACAGAGAATGATGCAAAGACATTAGGGACTCTAGCAGAAATTGGACATCATAACGGCTGTAATTGCTCAAAAAGGATTTGAGGCAACTGCAAAAGATTGTAAAAGCATAACCACTCGACTTTCTAGACTCAAATCTCTTCTCCAACTGTTTGTCACACCAACAATACTCGAGTACCGACATTCACTTGCAAACAGCTAGCTATTAGTCCATGGTTAGTAACTCGTCATCCTAAGCAATAGATGAGAAGCCTAGTTCTTATCCCCTTAGAAAAGATGAGAAATGACTCAAAATAGAATAACTTGGGAAGAGGAGTAAAAAGTGCCTTACGTTCCCATCCACAATCAATTCCCCTACTTTTATATAGTGTTTCTAGACTCAACTTCGACCGGTTTGGCTTGGTAGTCCTATAGTCAGTAAGGCTCTGATACCATAGATGTCAGGACCCCGATCCTAAGTCATATGAATCCATACTGTAACATATCACATCACTTTGTGGCTCACGCACGGTAAGCTCCATGGCTGCAGCCTTACCTTAGCCGGGACCGTTTGCATCTTTTGGATCATGTATGTGAACATGTTGCTGGCAATCAAACGACAGAGAACCCCGGTCGACATGACTAGTCATAGAACCCAAGTGGCACACCCATACGGAAGCAGGCATACGTAACCCAACAATGCAGGTGTCGGTCTCAAGCATGTGTAGACGAGTCATAGCAAGCTACAAGGACCACATTACGCCATGGGACATAAATGTCATCACTGCATGTAGACGAGTCGTAGCAGGCTACGGGGACTCCATTACACTGCGAGACATTTTCCCGAAGGGACAGACACAACAACAAACAAGGATACATGCCAGTCAATCAATGTGTCCGGAGCAGTAGCAAGCTACCAGGGCTCGGTGGAAGCACAAAGAGGCAATTTCCCGTAAAGAGTACTACTAAAGGCACATGTCTAGGTGTCGGATCCCATACATACCGTTACATGTCATACGTACACACGACATGCCCGATATGCATAGATACAACTATGACATCACAACATAACCATACGTCAACACAAATTTTATCTAAGAGGCTCAGAAGAGCCTTGTATAATATGTTCTTACAGATAGGGGTCACATGACCCAACACTCAAGTCATACAAGCAAGTTCATACAAACCAAACGGAAGCATAAAGCTGTCTGAGTACAGACAGATGAAAGGGTAAAAAGGCACATGGCCTGACTATCTACAGCCTGCCATATGACATAAGGTCGTAGCTGGGACACCAGCTATTCAGCATCGTTGACATCTAGATAGAACCCACTTGATGGGTCCTGAGTCTCATCTGCAACATTTATTAAGCAAACATGAGTACGAACATACTCAACAAGTCTTTAAAGCAGACCTAGATTATTCATGCTCATGTATCAACAAGGGGAGTGGTGGAGTTTATGCAGCAATGCCAGCTTTGACTCATGGCTAACCTATACTACACAATTTTAACGCTTTGTTTAGATTTTAGATATCACACAAGAGTCCACTAAGTCCATAACAATAATGTTGGAAATATGCCCTAGAGGCAATAATAAAATGGTTATTTTTTTATTTCCTAGTTCATGATAATTGGCTATTGTTCATGCTATAATTGTGTTAACCGGAAACCGTAATACATGTGTGAATACATAGACCACAACATGTCCCTAGTCAGCCTCTAGTTGACTAGATCGTTGATCAATAGATGGTCATGATTTCATGACCATGGACATTGGATGTGGTTGATAACGGGATCACATCATTAGGAGAATGATGTGATGGACATGACCCAATCCTAAGCATAGCACAAGATCGTGTAGTTCGTTTGCTAAAGCTTTTCAATGTCAAGTATCGTTTCCTTTGACCATGAGATTGTGCAACTCCCGGATACCGTAGGAATGCTTTGGGTGTGCCAAATGTCACAACATAACTGGTTGGCTATAAAGGTGCACTAAAGGTATCTTCGAAAGTGTGTGTTGGGTTGGCACGAATCGAGACTGGGATTTGTCACTCCGTGTGATGAAGAGGTATCTCTAGGCCCACTCGGTAAGACATCATCATAATGATCTCAATGCGACTAAGGAGTTAGTCACGGGATGATGTATTACAGAACAAGTAAAGAGACTTCCGGTAACGAGATTGAACAAGGTATCGAGATACCGACTATCGAATCTCGGGCAAGTATCATACCGATAGACAAAGGGAATTGTATACGGGATTGATTGAATCCCCGACATCGTGGTTCATCCGATTAGATCATCGTGGAGCATGTGGGATCCAACATGGGTATCCAGATCCCTCTATTGGTTATTGACGGGAGAAGTGTCTCGGTCATGTCTACGTGTCTCCCGAACCCGTAGGGTCTACACACTTAAGGTTCGATGATGCTAGGGTTATAGGGAAATGGTATACGTGATTACCAAAGGTTGTTCGGAGTCCCGGATGAGATCTCGGACGTCACAAGGATCTCCGAAATGGTCCGAAGGTAAAGATTGATATATAGGAAGTCAAGTTTTGGTCACCGGAAAGTTTTCGGGCTCATCGGTAGTGTACCGGGAGTGCCGGGAGGGTGCCGGAGGACCCCCGGGAGGGGTGTGACGACCATAGGACTTTGTGGGTCCTTAGAGGAGGTGTGCCAGCCCTTATTGGGCTGTCCAAGACGTTCTAGAAAGGCCCATGCGGCTGGGATCAAGAGATAAAGGGCAAAAGGGTTTTAAAAGAGGAGATCCACCTCCCTTGTGGGAGGTGGACTCTTCCCATAGTTCGGGCGAAGCTCTCCTCCTTGGAGGAGGGGACAAGGCATCCCTCCCTCTCCCTCCTCCTATATATATGCAAGGGTTTGGGCTGATTTGAGACACGACTTCTCTCTCTCGGCGCATCCCTACCCTTCCTCTTCCACGTTCTCCGTAGCGCTTGGCGAAGCCCTGCCGGAGTTCACGTAGCTCCACCGTCACCACGCCGTCGTGCTGCCGTAGCTCTCCCTCAACCTCTCCTTCCTCCTTGATGGATAAAGGCATAGGACACATCATCGGGCTGCACGTGTGTTGAACACGGAGGCGTCGTTGTTCGGCGCTGAGATCGGAATCCACCGCGTTCTGAAT
This sequence comes from Hordeum marinum, assembly GCA_022496015.1. Lineage (NCBI taxonomy): Eukaryota > Viridiplantae > Streptophyta > Magnoliopsida > Poales > Poaceae > Hordeum > Hordeum marinum. Next base: position 115,564,254 of record CM039676.1, read on the forward strand.
CGCTGCGAGTACGACTCCACCAACCGCGTTCTTGTAACGCTTCCGCTTAGCGATCTTCAAAGGTATGAAGATGCAATCTCTCCCCACTCGTTGCTGGTTTCTCCATGGATAGATCTTGGTGATCGTAGGAATTTTTTTGATTTACTACTACGTCTCCCAACAGTGGCATCATGAGCTAGGTCTATGCATAGAATCTATGCACGAGTAGAACACAAAGTAGTTATGGGCATCGATATTGTTAATTTGCTTACCACTACTAGTCTTATCTTCATTCGGCGGTATTGTGGGATGAAGCGGCTCGGACCAACTTTACACGTACGCTTACGTGAGACTGGTTCCACCGCCTGACATGCACTTGTTGCATAAGGTGGCTAGCGGGTGTCTGTCTCTTCCACCTTAGTTGGATTGGATTCAATGAAAAGGGTCCTTTTGAAGGGTAAATAGCAATTGGCATATCACGTTGTGGTTTTTGCGTAGGTAAGAAACGTTCTTGCTAGAAACCTATAGCAGCCACGTAAAAACTTGCAACTACAAATTAGAGGTCGTCTAACTTGTTTTTGCAGCATATGCCCTGTGATGTGATATGGCCAAAGAATGTGATGTGATGCATTGTGATGTATGAGATTGATCATGTTATTGTAATAGTATTCACGACTTGCATGTCGATGAGTATGACAACCGGCAGGAGCCATAGGAGTTGTCTTATTTTATTGTATGACCTGCGTGTCAATCATAAACGCCATGTAATTACTTTACTTTATAGCTAAACGTTATCCATAGTAGTATAAGTAATAGTTGGTGAGACAACTTCATGAAGACATAATGATGGAGATCATGATGATGGAGATCATGGTGTCGTGCCGGTGACAATGATGATCATGGTGCCCCGAAGATGGAGATCAAAGGAGCAAGATGACATTGGCCATATCATGTCACTATATTGATTGCATGTGATGTTTATCATGTTTACATCTTTTTTGCTTAGAACGATGGTAGTAAATAAGATGATCTCTCAATAAAATTTCAAGAAAAGTGTTCACCCTAACTGTGCACCGTTGCTAAGGATCGTCGTTTCGAAGCACCACGTGATGATTGGGTGTGATAGGTTATATTGTTCGCATACAACGGGTGTAAGCCAGATTTACACACGCAGAACACTTAGGTTGACTTGACGAGCCGAGCATGTACAGACATGGCCTCAGAACACGGAAGACCGAAAGGTCGAACATGAGTCATATAGAAGATACGATCAACATGGAGATGTTCACCATGGATGACTAGTCCATCTCACGTGATGATCGGACACGGGCTAGTTGACATGGATCATGTGTCACTTGGATGACTAAGAGAGATGTCTATCTAAGTGGGAGTTCATTAAATAAATTGATTATGTGAAATTAATTATCAAGAACTTAGTCTAAAATTGTCTTTACAATCTATGTTGTAAATCCAATGGCCAACGCGAATGTCACCCTAAACTTCAACGCATTCCTAGAGAAAACCAAGCTGAAAGATGATGGAAGCAACTATGCGGACTGGGTCCGTGGCTTGAGGATCATCCTCATAGCTTCCAAGAAATTGTATGTCCTGGATGCACCACTAGGTGACCCACCCCTTCTCCCAGCAGAGCAAGACGTTGCGAACGATTGGCATTCTTGCTGCGATGATTACTCCCTTGTTCAGTGCGGCATGCTTTACAGTTTAGAACCGGGGCTCCAAAAGCGTTTTGAGAAACACGGAGCATATGAGATGTTCCAAGAGCTGAAACTTGTTTTCCAAGCTCATGCCCGGGTTGAGAGATAAGGCGTCTTCGACAAGTTCTTCAGCTGTAAAATGGAGGAGAATAGTTCTGTCAGTGAGCACATCCTCAAGATGTTTGGGCTACACAACCGCTTGACTCAGCTCGGAGTTAATCTCCCGGATGACTCGGTCACTGACAGAATCCTCCAGTCGCTTCCACATAGCTACAAGAGCTTTGTGATGAACTACAACTTGAAAGGGATGGATAAGTCCATTCCTGAGTTGTACTCGATGCCGAAATCAGTAGAGGTCGAGATCAAAAAGGAGCATCAAGTGTTGATGGTGAATAAGACCACTAGTTTCAAGAAAGGCAAGGGTAAGAAGAACTTCAAGAAGGATGGCAAAGTTGTTGCCATGCCCAGTAAGCAAGTTGTCGGGAAGAAGAAGAACAAGAATGGACCCAAGCCTAACACTGAGTGTGTTTATTGCAAGGGTACCAGTCACTAGAAGCGGAACTGCCCCAAGTACTTAGCGGATAAGAAGGACGGCAACGTTAAAGGTATATGTGATATACTTCTAATTGATGTGTACCTAACCAGCACTGGTAGTAGCTCCTGGGTATTTGATACCAGTGCAGCTGCTCACATTTGTAACTCCAAGGAGGAGCTGCGGAATATGCGGAGGCTGACAACGGACGAGGTGACGATGCACGTCGGGAATGGTTCCAAGGTCGATGTGATCGCCGTCGTCATGCTAGATCTACATCTACCTTCGGGATTACTGTTAAACCTTAATAATTGTTATTTAGTACCAGCTTTGAGCATGAACATTGTATCTGGATCTCGCTTGATGTGAGATGGCTACTCATTTAAATCTGAGAATAATGGTTGTTCTATTTATATGAGAGAAATGTTTTATTGTCATGCCCCGCTGGTCAATGGTTTATTTTTGATGAATCTCGAACGTGATGTTACACATGTCCATAGTGTGAGTACCAAAAAGTGTAAGGTTGATAATGATAGTCCCACTTACATGTGGCACTGCCGCCTTGGTCATAATGGTGTCAAACGCATGAAGAAGCTCCATACTGATGGACTTTTGGGGTCTCTTGATTTCGAATCATTTGACACGTGCGAACCATGCCTCTTGGGCAAGATGACCAAGACTCCGTTCTCTGGAACAATGGAGCGAGCAACTGACTTGTTGGAAATAATACATACTGATGTATGCGATCCAATCAGTGTCGAGGCTCGTGGTGGCTACCGTTATGTTCTCACCCTCACTGATGACTTGAGTAGATATGGGTATGTCTACTTAATGAAACATAAGTCTGAAACTTTTAAAAGGTTCAAGGAATTTCAGTGTGAGGTAGAGAATCAACGTGACAGGAAAATAAAGTGCCTACGATCTGATCGTGGCGGAGAATATTTAAGTCACGAGTTTGGCACGCACCTAAGGAAATGTGGAATTGTTTCACAACTCATGCCACCTGGCACACCTCAGCGAAATGGTGTGTCTGAACATCGTAATCGCACTCTATTAGATATGGTACCTCCACTCAAACCGGAGAGTAGCGGAGCACAGGAAGTTGTTTCTGTGGAGTCTGCACCGGCTGGAGAGGAAGTTAATGATGATGATCATGAAACTTCAGATCAAGTAACTGTTGAATGTCGAAGGTCCACTAGGACATGTTCCGCACCAGAGTGGTTCGGCAACCCTGTCCTGGAGATCATGTTGTTAGACAACGGTGAACATTAGAACTATGAAGAAGCGATGGTGGTCCCGAATTCCAACAAATGACTTGAGGCCATGAAATCCGAGATAGGATCCATGTATGAGAACAAAGTATGGACATTGATGGACTTGCCTGATGATAAGCGAGCCATTGAAAATAAATAGACCTTTAAGAAGAAGACTGACGCGGATCATAATGTGACCGTCTATAAGGCTCAGCTTGTCGCTAAGATATTGAAGAAGTTCAATATGGATCAGTCCAAGAAGGGGTTCTTGCCTGTGTTACAAGGTGTGAGATTGAGTACGACTCAATGCCCGACCACGGCAAAGGATAGAGAAGAGATGAGTGTGATCGCCTATGCTTCAGCCATAGGCTCTATTATGTATGCCATGCTGTGTACCAGACCTGATGTGAACCTTGCCATAAGTTTGGTACGGAGGTACCAAAGTGATCCCGGAGCAGAGCACTGGACAGTGGTCAAGAATATCCTAAAGTACCTGAAAAGGACAAAGGACATGTTTCTCATATATGGAGGTGCTGAAGAGCTCGTCGTAAAGGGTTACGTCGATGCTAGCTTCGACACAGATCTGGACGACTCCAAGTCGCAAACCGGATACGTGTATGTTTTGAACGGAGGGACAGTCAGCTGGTGCAGCAGCAAGCAAAGTGTCGTGGCGGCATCTACATGTGAAGCAGACTACATAGCTGCTTCGGAAGCAGCAAAGGAAGGAGTCTGGATGAAGGAGTTCATCATTGACCTAGGAGTAATTCCAAGTGTGTCGGGCCTGATGACTCTATTCTGTGACCACACTGGAGCTATTGCCCTTGCGAAGGAGCCCAGGTTTCACAAGAAGACAAGACACATCAAGCACCGCTTCAACTCCATCCGTGATTACATTCAGGAGGGAGATATAGATATTTGTAAAGTGCATACGGATCTGAATGTTGCAGATCTGTTGACTAAACCTCTCTCACGAGCAAAACATGATCAACACCAGATTGCTATGGGTGTTCGATTCATCACAATGTAACTAGATTATTGACTCTAGTGCAAGTGGGAGATAGTTGGAAATATGCCCTAGAGGCAATAATAAAATGGTTATTATTGTATTTCCTAGTTCATGATAATTGTCTATTGTTCATGCTATAATTGTGTTAACCGGAAACCGTAATACATGTGTGAATACATAGACCACAACATGTCCCTAGTGAGACTCTAGTTGACTAGCTCGTTGATCAATAGATGGTCACGGTTTCATGACCATGGACTTTGGATGTCGTTGATAACGGGATCACATCATTAGGAGAATGATGTGATGGACAAGACCCAATCCTAAGCATAGCACAAGATCATGGTGTCCGTTTGCTAAAGCTTTTCAATGTCAAGTATCGTTTCCTTAGACCATGAGATTGTGCAACTCCCGGATACCATAGGAATGCTTTGGGTGTGCCAAACGTCACAACGTAACCGGGTGGCTATAAAGGTGCACTATGGGTATCTCCGAAAGTGTCTGTTGGGTTGGCACGAATCGAGACTGGGATTTGTCACTCCATGTGACGGAGAGGTATCTCTAGGCCCACTCGGTAAGACATCATCATAATGAGCTCAATGTGACTAAGGATTTAGTCACGGTATGATGTATTATGGAACGTGTAATGATACTTGCCGGTAATGAGATTGAACAAGGTATCGAGATACCGACTATCGAATCTCGGGCAAGTATCATACCGATAGACAAAGGGAATTGTATACGGGATTGATTGAATCCCCGACATCGTGGTTCATCCGATGAGATCATCATGGAGCATGTGGGAGCCAACATGGGTATCCAGATCCCATTGTTGGTTATTGACCGGAGAAGTGTCTTGGTCATGTATGCGTGTCTCCCGAACCCATAGGGTCTACACACTTAAGGTTCGATGACGCTAGGGTTATAGGGAAATGGTATACGTGATTACCGAAAGTTGTTCGGAGTCCCGGATGAGATCCCGTACGCCACGAGGAGCTCTGGAATGGTCTGGAGGTAAAGATTGATATATATGAAGTCCAGTTTTGGTCACCAGAAAGTTTTCGGGCTCATCGGTAGTGTACCGGGAGTGCTGGGAGGGTGCCGGAGGACCCCCGGGAGGGGTGTAACGACCATAGGACTTTGTGGGCCCTTAGAGGAGGTTTGCCATCCCTTATTGGGATGGCCAAGACCTTCTAGAAAGGCCCATGTGGTTGGGATCAAGAGATAAAGGGCAAAAGGGTTTTAAAAGAGGAGATCCACCTCCCTTGTGGGAGGTGGACTCTTCCCCTAGTTCGGCCGAAGCTCTCCTCCTTGGAGGAGGGGAAAAGGCAGCCCTCCCTCTCCCTCCTCCTATATATATTCAAGGGTTTGGGCTGATTTGAGACATGACTTCTCTCTCTCTTGGCGCAACCCTACCCTTCCTCTTCCTCGTTCTCCGTAGCGCTTGGCGAAGCCCTGACGGAGTTCACGTAGCTCCACCGTCACCACGCCGTCGTGCTGCCGAAGCTCTCCCTCAACCTCTCCTCCTCCTTTCTATATCAAGGCGTAGGAGACATCATCGGGCTGCACGTGTGTTGAATGCGGAGGCGCCGTTGTTCGGTGCTGAGATCGGAATCCACCGCGATCTGAATCGCTGCGAGTACGACTCCACCAACCGCGTTCTTGTAACGCTTCCGCTTAGCGATCTTCAAAGGTATGAAGATGCAACCTCTCCCCACTGGTTGCTAGTTTCTCCATGGATAGATCTTGGTGATCGTAGGAATTTTTTTGATTTACTACTACGTCTCCCAACAAATACACCACCATGGATTCACTTCCCTCTCCTGGGAGAGTGCCATCCACGGTACTCACACTTGTCTTGATATTTTTTTATGAGTATCCATTTGATTATCTATGAATAGCATAAGCTTTCCAAGTAGTCCATATCTGAGGATGTGGCTATTCGAATAGTTTCATACCCTGCAGGGGTGTACTTCTTCAGACACGCTCTCGCCACTTATCGCTGTGTGCTCATAAAACCATGCACCTCGGCAACCTTCAAGCGGAAGCCCAGCGAGGGAGTCGGCCATGACCGTCAACCACATAAGAGCTCTAGTCCAGGCTATCGCCTATTTGAGACTAAACCCACATGGAAGTCTGGCCAAAGTTTCAACTACGGCCCCAAAAGATGTCGGTAGGGTTCCCAAGCCCACCATTTGGGTGACCCTTGGTACATCGTGCCATTGCCTACCGCATCATAACCCACCCCTAGGGTCAGCATTACGCATAGCCTCCAGCATGCTATAAACACCAGAAACTACTTGCAACTCCTAGACCAAGGACTAAACGATTGATAAGTCGAGAGGTGTCAAGTTACCGGAACCCAATGTGTGGTAGTAACTAATCTTGGATCACAAACACGGAACTTAGTTCCTAAGAACTATCCCAATGAGACAACCCGCTATGTACTCCTACATAGCCTCTCATCGCTACCTTTACCAACTCGGGTTCATCATAAGCTTATCACGTCAGAACATCGTTATTTAACTCTAATTCATCACCCAGATGAATCAGACCAGACACAACTCTAAGCATAGCACGCATAGCAGGCAAAGTAAGCCAAGCACATCGTGGCACAAGCATCTACCAGGTATGCTAGGTTGCAAGGTTTAGCTATTTACCGTGGCAATGACAGGTCATGCAAAAGAATAGGTTCATCTACCATGTATGACAGACAAGTGAACATTTGTCCTAATGCAATAAACAAGAGCAGGAGCGGGAGAGTGAGATGTTATCGGAATGATCAAAAGGCTTGCTTGCCTTGCTGGGTAGCGGGAACGTTTCCTCCTTCGTTGGAATACTTGGAGGTATCCTCAGAAGCAGGGCCTACTGCAATGCAGGTAAATAACAATCAATACACGCAAATGCAATAGTATGATGCATGATCATGACATGGCAGCATGTATGGATGAACTAATGCAACTATTGTCCATGTTAAATGAGGGAAGTTTGAATATAAGTTCAAAATCATTCTCCATTTCATATTCCATATATTGACCTATTAGTAAATGTCATTGTTCATCTACATAGGTTGCTCTAACATGCATGATAATAGCACCATTGGATTCATTGGATTTTTCTGATAAATTTTCATATATAAATTATTTTCATGTGATTAACAGATTAATTTCTATGAATTTTTGAAGTTTTAAACATTTTCTGGAATTATTTTAATTCAAAAAAGTCATTACTTCATCAGCATGACATCACTATGACATCAGCTAGTCAACAGAACGTTGACACGTCAAACCTGACCAGTGGGGCCCACTGGTCAGTGACCCAGTCACTAACAAAGTTAATTCATTAACTAATTACTAATTAGGTTAGGGTAGGCCCACTGGGAAGTGGGTCATTGGTTTAATTAAATTAAATAATTAAATAATTAATCAGGGTTTAATTAACAATGCCCGGGCCCACTTGCCAGTTGACCTGGGGTCAAACCCTTGGGGTCAACTCCGGGAAGACCCACCGGCGTTGAGCCGCCGGTGGCTCCACAGATGGCGGAGGGGTCCGGATCCCTCCTCTGACGACCAAAAGGATAGCAGAGGGCACCAGACGGACCAATGCTAACACGCGCGTCCATCCCGACACCTCTCAGGGGCTGAGATGGCCAGGATCGATGCCGGTGATGAGCTCGGCGGCTGCCGGAGTTCGGGCGAGCATGAGCTCGATGAACCAAGGTGCGACACGGCCGGAACTTGGCACCTACAAGCACTACGCGGCCCCACGAGTTCGATGGTGGTCTCTAATGGACCAAATGGTCACCGGAGCATCGCCGGCGATGAGCTCGTGCGGCGGATCATTCGGGAGCCGATGCAATCGGGGCCTACAGAGGGGGAAAGGCCGGGGAAGAGAGGGGAAAGAGCCCGGAGCTCAGTGCGGGTTTGAAGCCATCAAAAGCTTGCTCAGGGAGGGCTTGGAGATGATGAATCAACGATGGCAAGGTTCGGGTCTAAGGAGGAAGATGAGCTCGGGGACAACGCTTCGGGGCTCCTGACGATGCGTGGCTCGGTGCAGAGGACGGGGACGACGTAGCGGAGCCGTTCGTGGTCTCAAGGGGGTGCGGGGAAGGCTGGATCTACAGCGGCGAGCTAACGGCACCGTTGGCCACGGTATTGCAGAGGAGGGAAGAGGGCAGGCGGCGAATGCGAGAGAGAGAGGGATGGGGTCGGCAACGGCATTCTCATCCTCTCGCCAACGCGGTATGGGGACGCAGGCACGCAGAGAGCTGCGTGGCAGCTCCGGCATGCGCGCAGTGAGCACACGCTCGTCCTCCTAGCCGCCAGGAGGACGATGATGGTGCTGGGCTAGCTGGGTCGGCCCAGGTTATGCCTCCTATTCCTTTCTGTTTTATTTCTTCTTTAATCTAAATTCTGATATTGGTTTTATTTATTTCAGGCACAATTGCTAAGTATTAAATATCCCAAATATTTTATAGCACCAAGTTTGAATATTTCAAACTCCTATAAAAAGTTCGAGAATATTTTGAAATCTGAAATATTGATATTTCTTTATTTGGCATTTTAAGAGGCTTTATTTTTTTTTGAAATGCTAAAACTATTCAAATAATTTAACTGACCCCTGATATATTCATGTCCCTATTTATCAGACATAGGGAACATGTCTGATGGGCATTTTGGATTTGTTGTTTTTTCACAAAATTTAAATTAGTTTAATTGAAATGAAGGTTTGGGGTTTCTTTTAATCCCTATTTCATGTTGATGCAAAATTTAAATATGATGCACACACATGCTGTCCTATGAGAACTAGCTAGGCATGTGACACCCTGTGGCCCACGAGGCAACATGGCGCAACCACCCCGTAGGTCACGCCCTGTTGTGTGGTGGGGCCCACAAGGCTCCCTCGACCGTATCTCTGGTCCTATAAATTCACATATTCGGAGAAAAAAGGAGAGAAGTTTCATAGTGATCTACGATACGGAGCCTCCACCACCTCCTGTTCTTCCTCGGGAGGGCTGATCTGGAGTCCGTTTGGGGCTCCGGAGAGAGGGGTTCGTCGCTGTCGTCATCACCAACCCTTCTCCATCAACTATTCCATGACGCTCACCCCGGGAGTGAGTAATTACTTTCTAGGCTTGCTAGTCGGTGATGGGGGTGGATGGAATTGATCATGTAATTGAATTCATTTGATAAGGTTTGATCCCTATTATCCACTATGTTCTGAGATTGATGTTGCTATGACTTTGCTATTCTTAACGCTTATCAGTAGGGACCGAGTGCCATAATTTCTGATCTGTACCTATTATGTTTTCATGAATATAAGAGTGATTTGGATCCTATCTTGCAAATTGTATGCACCTATTACGTGTCTTGATCCGTATACCCCAAGGTGGCAATAATTGGGATTCTTGTCAATGATTGTCGTAGCTTGAGGAGTACATGTATTCACCATGTGTTAATGTTTTTTTTCTGGTTCTCTATCAAAAAAGGCCTTAATATCCCATAGTTTTCAATAGGACCCCGTTGTCACGGGAGGGTAGGACGAAAGATGTCATGCAAGTTCATATCGCAAGCACGTATGACTATATATGGAATACATGCCTACATTACATTGATGAATTGGAGCTAGTTCCTTTTTGCTCTAGTGTGTAACTGTTAGATGATGGATGTCATACATATCTTTCCATCGATGCAACATGGCCTACGCTTTACATATACTTCATCTTTCTAGGTTACTATTGTTGTCGTTACTAACACTACTATACAAAATTGTTGCCATCACTATTACTGCTACTACTATTATTTATTGTGCTACTAAACCTTTGTTGCATAGAGATATCCCAAGTGCGGTTGAATTGACAACTCAATTGTTAAGGCCAATAAATATTCTTTGGCTCCCCTTGTGTCGAATCAATAAATTAGGGTGAAGTACTACCCATGAAGACTAGCATGATCCCCTATACTTGTGGGTTATCAACGCCCAAAGTGTTCGCGTGGCGATGTGGCCCCTCCTAGGGTCCATTGCTATGTAGGTTGCCACTCAACAGGGGAAAACCACAAAGGTGGACTCAGATGTTCAACCTTTGGGCAGGCAACCTTCCTATCTTAAATTCTATATAAAAGCATAGGATCAAACTCTTAATAATTTGGTTCATAGTAGGTCGGTCATCAAAGCAACAACAACAGGGGTGGAGAATAATCCACCCCTAAAGGGCCAGCCTTGAGTTGACCTCCACCTTGGGGAAGGCCCATGAGGCGCCACAAACAGCCACTTCGAGGACGTGTTCGGCTATAGTTTCCGAAGTTGACAGTGCGATAAAAAATTGACACCGCCAAGCTGCTCTCAAGAGTCCTGCGTTTACCAGTGAAAAGTTCAATGCTCTCTCCTGAGTCGATGCCTACCTCGGTACTGCTTGTTCTAGCTTCACAACGGCGATGGATGTCCTTGCAAAAGGCTTGCAGGTACTTATTTATTTTGACTTTGTGCCTTACTAGGAAGTGGCCCCCAAGACACTGGTTGGATGGCGCATCCGATCACTAGATTTATTTATGTAGATAAAAATTTATCAGTGCGGAGGTCAGTAGGCCCCAAGCCAAAGTGTGGATAAATGCCTCCATATTCGGGAGACGAACAAGAAGTTGTCTATGGATTTGGCTGAAACTAAGAAGCTTCTAAGTGCCTCAGAGGCAAAGGTGAATCAAGTAAAAGCTTTTGCAAGAGAGGCGCATGGTAGGTGCATCTGGGATGATATTGCATACTTGTGACACACCCATAGCCTATTTTGTGACACATCACTTTCCTTAGCAGCGAAAGTCATCAGCCAATTACAGAAGGACCTGAAACAGGCTCGCGAAGATCATATATATGCTAAAATGTAGAGGCAAGCTACCCAACGAGTCTTGACCCGGTGCATGGAAGAAGTCAACGAGATGAAAGAGAAGAATGGGAAACAAGCTCAAAAAATTGAGCAACTGTGGGCCTAGCTGGCATCTGCATTGGCGAAGAGCCAAAAAACCGGTGAAGATGCATCTGGTAAGCTTGTCCCTCTATAAAAGGATTTAATATGAAAGCCGTTTTTGTTGGGGAACGTTGCATGGGAAACAAAAAAATCCCACGTATATGCAAGATCTATCCATGGTGATGAGCATCTACGAGAGGGAGAGTGGATCTATGTACCCTTGTAGATCGCTAAGCGAACGCGTTAAGAAACGCAGTTGATGTAGTTGAATGTCTTCGTGATCCAAATCGCAAGCCGTCCCATGATCCAATCACGATCTAGCGCCGAACGGACATTACCTCCGCGTTGAACACACGTATAGCTTGATGACCTCCTCGCCTTCTTGATCCAGCAAGAGGGGCTAAGTAGTAGATGAGTTCCGGCAGTATGATGACATGGTGACGGTGTCGGTGAAGAACAATCTCCATAGGGCTTCGCCAAGCATAATAGAAACTATGATGGAGGATAAACTATAGGGGCTAGGTTTCTGGCACACGGCTTGTGGATTCTTGATGTGTTTGAGGTGCTAGCCCGCCCCTTTATTTATATGCTGAGGCATGGGGTCAAAACTTGGAGGAAATCCTCCTCAAGGTCGGTTTGCCCGCAAGGCAAGAGTCCTCCTCAGATTCCAGGACCAGATGCCAGGGTCCTCGGTGTCTGGCCCAAGATGCCAGGGACCCTGGCGTCTAGCCTCTCGCCTCCACAAAACTCCTTTTGCACCATTCCTAAAGCCTCATGGACTTTACCACTTGTCCCAAATAAAGTGTTCTTGTACCCTGAACATTTCGGGAAACATTCGAAACTCTTTCCGATGAATTCCGGAAGCCTTCCAAAGACCAAACACTATTATACCATATATCAATCTTTACCGCCGGACTATTCCGGAGCTCCTTGTCATGTCTGTGTTCTCATCCGGGACTCTGAACAACTTTCGGTCACCAACATAACAACTCAACTATACTTATATCATCACCAAACGTTAAGTGCGTAGACACTACGGGTTCGAGAACTATGCATAAATGACTGAGACACCTCTATGGTCAATAACCAATAGCGGGACCTGTATGCCCATATTGGTTCCTACATATTCTACGAAGATCTTTATCGATTGAACCTCTATGTCAAGGATTCAATTAATCCCATATAATGTTCCCTTTGTTCTTCGGTATGTTACTTGCTCGATATTCGATCGTCAGTATCTCTATACCTAGTTCAATCTCGTTACCGGCAAGTCTCTTTACTCGTTCCGTAATACTAGATCCTATGGCTAACACATGAGTCACTTTGCTTGCAAGGCTTGTTGTGATGCAGTATTATCGAGTGGGCCCTGAGATACCTCTCTGTCACATGAAGTAACAAATCCCAGTCTTGATCCATGCCCACTCAACAGACCCTCTGAGATACCTGTAGAGGACCTTCATAGTCACCCAGTTACATTGCGATGTTTGATACACACAAGATACTCCTCTGGTGTCAGTGAGTTGCGTGATCTTATGGTCATAGGAACATATACTTGACATGTAGAAAACTATAGCAATAATTTGACACGATCATATTCTATGTTTATAGTTTGGGTCTTGTCAATCACATCATTATCCCAATGATGTGATCTCGTTGTCAAATGGCATCTTATGTCAATGGCTAGGAGACCTTCACCATCTTTGATCAACGAGCTAATCTACTAGAGGCATATTAGGGACAAAGTGTTGTCTATGTATCCACACATGCAATGTGTTTCCAGTCAATACAATTATAGCATGGATAATAAATAATTATCATGAACAAGGAAATGTAATAATAACCATTTTATTATTTCCTCTAGGGCATATTTCCAACAGTTTTGCCTTGTATTAACACAATCTTCCCCTGGTATTGGTGGCAGACCAACTTAAAGAGGCGCCAGACCCATCGTCCAAGGATGCTCATGCGCAGCCAATCGAGGAACAAGAAAGAGCTCGAAAGGCGATGACAGTTTTGTTTAAGGCTCTATGGACCAAGAAGAACATGTGCCCGAGGGCATACCCAAGCTTGTCGAAAGCTTCGAGGGTGATCAATATCGTATAAAGGCATGGAAAATGCCGTCCTGCCAAAAAGGATCTATAGAGGCATGGGTGTTGGTCAAGACCCATTACACGAAGATAGACATGGAAAGCCTAGCCAAACTAGGCCCAGCTAGTCCTGACGGAGAGGAGATTCCGACCTTCCTAGCGTATGATAATGTAATGCCCGACGCTTGCTTCTCCTAGTGGGATTGTAGCCTAAAGTCCTTGATAGCTGACCTCAACAAGTATTAAGCTTTTGTAATAACTCTATGTATCTATGTACGTTATGTTATTTGTGATTCTTTTGATGTTTCAAGCTTTGTTAGCCAGCCTTCGGCTTCTCCCTCCTTGGCAAACGACCGAGGAGTGCTTCTTACTTTGGTCCGAACAAGCGTACCGGATATTTCGGGTAGCAAGGAAATCTAGGTATGTGGCTAGAGAAATAGAGTGACACAACGCTTATGTTATAACACGTCTACGCGCAAGAAACATCTTCAGCGAAAATAGTTTTGCTATTAGTTCCTTTCCTTGGGTTATCATATATGACCATAATGACTGGCCTGATCAAGGCATGATATATACATCTAAGGTGGGCATGAAGCCTCGGGTTATACACCCGAGGTGGGCAGTAAGCCCCTGGGTATAAGTCCGAGGTGGGTGGTAAGCCCCCGGCTATAAGTTCGAGGTGGGTGGTAAGCCCCCGGGTATACTTTCGAGGTGGGCGGTAAGCCCCCGCTTATGGTGTTTCCTACTTCTATCATTGTCGACCAAATATATTCTGAAGAATGCTACATTTAGGCTCTCTCTCTCTCTCTCGATCTTCAATACAATGAGCATCGCATCTTTGCTTTGATCTATTCGATACAATCCTTGTGTGTAGTACGTTTGTTGGGATCCGATGAATTATGGGTTTATGTTCAGATTATTCATGAAAAATATTTGAGTCTTCTCGGAAATCTATTATGATTCTTCTGTGCATCATTATCATGTCTTTGTAAATCTCTATGATCTATTTATTTGATTTGGACAAGTAGATTGATCTATCTTCAGCGAGAGGGGTGCATTGTAGTGGGTTCAATCTGACGGGTTTCTGTATCCCAGAGACAGAAGGGGACAAGATATATGTATTTGTATTGTTTCCACTAAGGACAAAATGATGGGATTATTTCATATTAGTTGAATTATCTTTGTCTACCTCATGTCATTGTTCTCCAAGCATTACTCTGTTTTACTGAATACTCTAGATGCATGCTGGAGAGTTGTCGATGGGTGGAGTAACAGTAATAGGTGCAGGAAGGAGTTAGCCTATTTGTTTTCCTAACATTATGCCTATACACAAGATCATTGCCGTGAATATCACATAACTATGCGCTTTTCTATCAATTGCCAACAGTAATTTGTTTAGCCACCATATGCTTACTTTCATGAGAGATGCCACGAGGGAAAACTATGGCCCCGGGGTCTATTCACTTATAAATTTGCAAATGCTAAAATACCTTGTTGCCATTATTTACTTTTTTATTTTGCAATTTACAATTATGTACTACCGACCACACTACTTACAAGCTTGTAAATAACGAGTCCAAGGGGATTGACAACCCTCTTGCCCGCATTGGGTGCAAGTGTTTGCTCTTTTGTGTGTAGTCGTTGAAGACGGGCGTTGGTTGTTACTCCTATTTGTTCTATAAACCTTGGTTCTCTACCAAGGGAAATACTTACCTATATTGTGCTGCATCACCAGTTCCTCTTCATGAAAAACCCAACACAGATCACAAGTATCAGGAAGGTTTTGTGGCACCATTGTTGGGGAGTATCATCAACCTACTATCAAGTAAGTTCACACAAATTATCATTCACTTGTTCTTATTTTTAGTTGCAGTTATATTTTACTTGTTTAAAAAAATACAAAAAAAAATCTTTGCTAGTTGCCAGTTTACTTATTTGCTTGTCTTACTTGCTAGTTTACTTCTTTGCTTGTTACTTTCTATCGGTGTACTAAGAACTGGGGGATCTTCCTACCTAGGCTTGTGCACGGGTGACCGCTACCTGCGAAGTGCCAAGTCCATGTCGGGCTCCTGTCGAATCCCAAGAGATGGGGGAAAGCGGGGTGACAAGCCCCTTGGGCGAAAAAGCCGCCCACAAGCAGCGCCCGGCAAGATCCCAGCCCGCCAAGCCACCGCTCCACCTTGCCAGCGGACTGGCACAGCTGGCCCGGGCACTTGGCCCTTGCGGTGGGCATGTGGCAGCTTTAATGTGACATCCCAAGTGATGTCCCTTCCTTTTATGGATTGTAACCAGATGTATGAACCTTGTGTCATGAGATCTTGTATGAGATGCACCTTGATCTCCATGTGTGGTTAGCATTCTTGCATCATGACATTCATCATGCCATTCATCATCATCATAATGCATCCATCTTTTCATCATCATTAGTTCATCATGTCCTTCATGGTTTTGCTTGTGATGTGGGTTTGAGATTGGATCAAGTGCCTTGTGTGGTTTTGGTGTGAGAGTGGTGATATGATTGTGCTTGTCCCCCTCTTCTACCCCTCTTCTTTCTTCTCATTCAAAACCCCTCTAATATGCTTGTTAAACCCTATGTGTTTTATGATCAGATTTTAAGTGTTGTTAAAATCTTTTAAAAATGTTCATGAGGGGCCCTATTAATCTTATGAATATTGGAGGCATAGTTCTTAGTATTTGCACATGACTTGATTTTGTTAACTACCTAAAACAGGGGTTGTTTATTAATATTTTTTAGAAAATAACTTGTTAGATAATTCCAGTTAATATTTTTATAATCAGGGGTTATTTATTTCTTTCTCAAAACTATTTTGCTTTTCTCCAAGAACCCTTTTCTTGGCTTTGGGCATTTTGTTTGTGGCTGTTTTGGTTTTTTAAAAGGGAGAGGCTAGTATTTATTCCTGTGTTCGAGAGAGAGAGGCAGGGAGCCGGCCCACTTGGCCCATAGCGCCAGTAACGACCACCTGCCCCGTTTCTTCTCCGTCACAGTGCGTGAGCAAGCAGAGAGCAGCGAGCAGAGCAGCCGCCATCGCCGTCACCGTTAGCTCCAATCGTCGAGGCCCTATTTAAGCCTTGGCGTCTGTGCCCCCGCGCTAGGGTTCCCTCTTCCTCTCCTTCGCCGCCGCCTTCTCCTCCTTCTTCTCCCCTGTTCCTTCCTCTGTCGTGGGTTCAGTGAGTGCGTCAGGTAAGTAGAGAGTGGAAGCTCGTCGTTGCCGCACCTCCGGTGGTGCTCGTCGCCGTCAGAGATGCGGGGGAGGTCCCTGGTGCCACCGCCGTCCCGTTCCTGGAGCTAGGAGGTCCCTGTGGGCCTTCTTCTTCCTCCTCGACGTCGTAGCGAGGCCGGGTCTGCTTCCCCTCCATCGCCGCCGCGTCCTCGAGCTTCTCCTTCCCTGTCGTCCCCTTCGGCTCGCCACGTCCGCGTCCCGAGCACCGGAGATCCCCTAGGTGAGCAGTCGGCCCTGCCTTGCCCTCCCAATCGTCATGCGTAGCGTTGCAAAGCCGCCGTAGCAAGGTCGCCGCCGGTAGGTTCTCGAGCACCGGCTGCTCGCATCCTTCCCCCTCGTCGCAAGATGAGCCCGGAAATGGAATCCCTGTTCGTTCCCGCGCGAGTAGATGCAGCCAGGTTCGCCGGAGAAGCCCTGTGTCACCGGAATCGCGCCGTCGAACTCCTCTGTCGCCGCCGGGTGCTCTGTTTCAGTTTCGTCAGAGTGTTGTGTGCATGTGTGGTATAGAAGGGCTAATCCCCCTATACTAGTAACAGCCGGCGTAGTAGCGTAGTGGTAGGAGGTGCAGTATGGAAAGGGGGAGATCTAGGGTTCGAACCCTCTCTTCCCCTTCTTTTTTTGTTTTTTGTTTCCTTTTGTTTCTTTTGTTTTCTTCTTTTCTCTTTGTTCCTTTTGCAATAACAGCATTGTAAAATAAATACATTTGTTGTGTGGTGTCTATATATGCCATGTGCATATATATACACATGTAGTGTATATGTGTCCCCTAGTGTATATGTGTGTGTATGCTTACATACACACATATGTGCATGTGTATGTGTATGTGGTGGTGTGTGTGTATGTGTGTCTTGCACATACACACATAAGTGCATGTGTGTGCCTAGGGAGTGTATGTGTGGCATGTGGGTGCCTACACATATATGTGTGTGTGTCTCCATACCCACATACATGGGTATGTATGTTGCAAGTAGATTGCATGAGTAGGTGTGTGACTTATACACACATAAGGATATGTATGTTGCATTTGGGTGTATGTAGGGTTGTATTTGACTTGTGAGTGTGTGGGTGTTACATATGTATGTGTGTATATGCACCTTGTGCATGTGCCCACATATATGTGTGTGCGTGTTATTAATTTTCAAGTGTGGGTGTATGTGCATGTGTAGATGACCTATATGTGCATGTATGTAGGTTTTGTGGTGTGTGAGAGCCTTTGCACAAATCCATGTGTATTGATGTGATGGTGTATATGTCATGAGCATATACACACATGAGGTGCATATGTGCCCTTTCTTTGAATGAATGCATATGAGAGTGTATGCATGTGTTGTATGTGAGTGTTGGTGATGTGTGTATGTTCTACATACACTCATCCATGATCTTGTAGTTCCATGTGTAGTGTCACCTAATACATCATATGAGCATGATTCCAATTCTAGCTAGTTTCATTCTTGTTCTATGTGCTATGCCATTTTCTCAGGTCCCTACTATGCTAAATATCCCCTTCCAACATGTATCTATGGAGCAATTGTCATATTAGGGCCTTTTGCATCAAGTTACTTGGTGTCATAAGTCATACATGGGAGTAAGGGTCAACTTTTGACCCCCCCTTTACTCCCTGATGTTCCATGCAAGCATATAGGTATGAGTAATGATTTTGGGGGTGTTTTCAACCCCTCTATGCACCTGTGAATCAGATTTGACTTTGGGGCAACTTGGGAAAACTGCATTTTTATGCTGTGAACCCCTTTTGTCTTTTTCATATGATTTAATCTATGCATGCTTTCATGATCTTGTCAACTAGAGATTGCTTGTCAAAGTTGTTGGGAACATCCCAGTATTTTTGTTATTCTTGATAAGTTCCCCGATCAGTGGGAACAATGCTGTTAAGTTGCCTACTTTCTGTTTCTGTCCAGCTAGCCTGAAAATGGCTAAGTCTGGAGAATCTGCTGTTACTGTTTTGCCTTGAAGATCAGGGTGTAGCTAGTGTTGTGTTGGGTTTCTGACCGTGTTCAGTGTTAAGTATTTGTAGTAGATATTGTCATAAATCATCCTGTTAATTTTCATGCCATTTGGAGGTTTATATCGTATTTAACCAGTACTGTGAACTTGCTACTTTATTAACCCAGATTCCAGAAAACTGGAATTTTCACTAAGTCCCTAAAAATCTGTTTCATCATGCCTACTTGCCAGCTCCATGCGTAGTGGTGTGTTGCTCTTTTGCTGATTGTATATTTTGATGAATTGAGGTGGGTGTTGAGTAGAACCTGTTCATGTCTTGTTTGTGGCTGTAGAGTTCCTGTAGCAATAGTTGTGAGCTTTTCAAATTGCTAGGTTGCTGTTTTGTGGCAGATTGAGTGCTATGTTGTTTTGTGTGTTGTGGGAGCTATACTCCATGGAATTGAGTGATTATTGAGCCTATAGTGATTGGTTTTTCATCACCTATCCGGTGGCTACCTTGGGATGCCAAGAATTAGCCCAGGTATTTGGTGGTCTTGAGTTTTGCCTTCGTACCTTGTCGTGAGCGTATCTCGAGAACCGTAGCTCCATTTCTCGCGATCTTTATATGCATTTCCATCGATTTTTCATGATGCATACATATTTGCCATGTCCATGCATGTATAAATAACTTAACATGTGATTCTGTCCAGATTCATTAATCCACCACCTTTGCATGCGAAACTTGACTAGAATTGGATTGCCATGTTAAATTCTTCACTAAATGATCATGCATCATCTTGATTGTGCATCGCACCTTGTTTGGTTATTTATTTGTTGCTTTATTGGGTAGACGCGAGTGCCGAGGCTGAGTACGAGGACCCAGGAGAGTACCACTACGAGGATCCCGCTTCTTGTTCCGCTGAAGAACCAACAGGCAAGATGATCGTACCCGGATCCCAATACTATCTTTGCTTGCTAGTTTCTCGTTCTTATCATTACAATTGCGCTATCTACCACATGATATCATCCCCCATGTTGCCATGACAGCCTCTAACCTCCACCTCCCAGCAAACCGTTGATTGGCTAAGTTACCGCTGCTCAACCCCTCTTATAGCGTTCTTAGTTGCAGGTGCAGGTTGTTCCATGTGATAACATGGATTGGATATCACAATAAATTCTGTTATTTAAATTAATGCACATATATATCTGGTATTGGTGGAAGGCTTGGCCTTATGCTAAGTGATTTGTTCCGCTCGTACCGCCATTAGCTTCTTGTTACCGGTGTTATGTTTTTCATATTTTGCGCTCCTAACACGCTTGGGGTTGTTATGGGGACCCCCTTGTTTATTCGGTTGAGTTTAAAACTTGTCTGGCAAGACCCAACATTGGTACTACATTTTCTTAACAACTAAATTAGTTGCATAGGGTCTTGCAAACCCGTGGATAATTTAATCAACCTCGGGCCAGTGCTCCTCATGAGTGTTCGCCCAAACTAGAGCACTGTGCGGGGCCAACCCAGGGCAACTTGGGAGATTTCTATCAGGCCTCCGTACACTAGCTTATCCGTCGTGTCCTGAGACTGAGATACGCGACTCTTATCGGGTTCGTCGACACATCAGGTGGTCTTGCTGGATTTGTTTTACCTTTATCGAATGTCTTGCGTGAGGAGCCTAACTTTCTTCGGGCTTACTCGAGGTGTTGGAATTCCTTTTGGAGTTGCCGATGATGATCGCGAGATCCGCATTCGAGGCAATTCCCGCGGAGTGTGGTTAGTTGTGATGGACTAGTTGGAGCACCCCTGCAGGGTTAAATCTTTCGGAAAGCCGTGCCCGCGGTTATGTGTCAACTTGGATATTTGTTTAACACCCGGTTATAGAGAACTTGAAGTAAACCCTAATTAAAATACACCAACTGTGTGAGTAACCGTGATCGTCTCTGCTCGTGAACATGAACCGAGAGAGAACACGGTGGGGTTATGATTGACGTAAGTAAGTGTTCAGGATCTCTTAGAGATCATATCAGATTCGAGCGTTCTTCGTAGGCCACTCATATTATTTTCATGTTGCGTAAGCTAGCCACCATAATAATGCTTAGTGCTGCTGCAAACTTGAACATCACCCCCTTCCATCCTTAAGATAAATAGTCTTGGTACCCGGGCACATGATAGCTGAGTCCTCTGTGGCTCACAGTTTACTACAACAATCCAGGTGCAGGTTCAGATGAGTTCATGCAAGATGATCGTACTCAGCTCCAATGGGAGTATGATGAAGAGAGAGGCAGGATGTACGTGACGTATCCGGATGAGTAGAGGACCTGGTCGTGATCTTTGGGATAGCTTGATAGTATCAACTACAACTCCTTTTATCGTTTGATTTCGTACGTAGTCGGACCCTGTGTTCAACTTGATGCTTTGAACTGAGTGACATTGTAAGCTAGCATGTGGCGAGTGTAAGCCAACTTGTATACTCTTCTCATTCAGTATTGTATGTTGTAATGATACTATTCTTGCTAACAGCAAGATGCGCCTCTATCCCTTGCGAGGCCCTCGTGCCTTAAACGGATAGGCGCGCATCTTGGGCGTGACATTTAATGACACCCATCACATGGCGTGGCAAGAGAATAGGAGGTAGCTAGGCGAACAACACAGAAGGAGAGGCAATACTTTCCGGGAGATGTCACCAACACGCCACCTCACGATGCATTCAATGCGTCCGTCCTAGTCCTTTAGAGTTAGGTATTTCCCACTACCTCTCCTGACAAGCGGTGTCAATAGTCGTAGTACACACTATACTCGTAGGAAAAAACCATCATAGCCCTTGTGGTGACCCCTTTGACTATGAAGGAGGCTCTTGGCTACCGAAGAAAAGGTCGACACTCCGTTCAATGGCATGAGCAGCTGCACATCCTGAGCATCCTTGTTGGGATTTTGCGCATCTGTACTTGGACTCACATAACCAACCAGACACAAACATGACATAGGGTTTTACGCTTCCGAGCGGCCCAAACCTGTATAAACCCTCGCGTGAAAATTGTTCGACTGATGCACTTTGCGCATTCGGAGCCCCCTGCAAAACTAAAAAGGGGCCCCAAAGGTCTCATAGATCGTCGCCTCGACATCTTTGGCGCGCTAGGTAGGGGGACATATGGGGCATGAACCCTCATCAACTCTTTCGCGTGTCTCAATGATGTCGATGGTTCCCAAGAAAGCCAAGGGTGGCCCAGCGGACGCCCCGTCGATGTCCAAGCTGCCCGCGTTGGCTGTAGTGGACGACGAAGACGGGAGCGGACACCGCACACACAACACAGGGGAGCGCAACCACAACATCGCGCGGAGCTCCGCGAGCCGAGACCCAGACCCCGTCGTCCTAGTGACCTTGGGCGCGATAGCGGCGGCCAAAGGTGCCGCGGCTGCAACCGTCGCGGCCATGGCTATGGCCGGATCTCCTCCCCCTGCCCTCGTGAGACAATCGCGACCCATGCCCGAGAGATGGAGACTTGCTGCGACACAAGGGCTAGACACTTGCGCAAGGGACACAAGGCCAGGCTCAACCGCCTCCCCTGGCGAGGACGGATGCCAAGTGACAACATGGGAAAGCGCTCCTTCAGGCACTGTCAGGAGTAAGAGCACCACCCACGCCCCGCCCCGTACGATCCCAAATACCATGGAGGAAGCTTTGGCGCAAACCGAGCTGCTGCTGAACTTTCCTCCCACACCAGAGAATATGCAGGAATGAAGGGCGATCATACAAAGCCAACTGAGCTTCGCCAACAAGGACAAACCAAACGTAGCGGGCTCCTCGCACGCTGGGCGCGTGACCTTCACAGGACGCACTGCCGGGCGCGATGCCAGTGGATCACACACATGGTGCAGTTGCCCCCGCAACAACAACACCTACTCGCTGGACCAATGCACAAGACAAAGTGTCCCAAGCCTTGACGGACTCGCGGCTGAAGCGAGATCAGCGCCACGTCCTGAAGGATTGGCGTAAGGAGGACGCGTGCACCACCATCGAGAGGTGACCAAAAGCACGTCGTCAATCTAATGGTCGTGCTAATCCAGCCATCGACGAACCCACATCAGGGGCGCCCGGCAGCCTACCTTACAAGGTGGAATGCCCGATGTTTACATGCAAGCTGCGGCAGGCCCGTTGGCCCTCTACGAAGGCCTTAAAATCGGAGTTGCCGAATAAATACAATGGTGCAATCAACCCATCGGAGTTCCTGGGCATCTACACCATCGTGGTGTAGGCTGCCGAGGGACGTGATGAGAAGGTGTTCGCTAACTACTTCATGCTGGAGCTCAAGCCCAATGTGAGGAGTTGGCTGATGAATTTGCCGGAAGGGTTCATCTCTTGTTGGGCGGAACTATGCAATTAGTTCATTGGAGCTTACCATGGGGGCCACAAGCTCTCGAGTCAGCCCAGCGATCTGCACCTACTTCCCCAACGAGACAGCGAGACCCTATGAAAGTACATCCATAGGTTCATCCGTGTGCAGCAAAACATCTAAACATCCACCCCTCCGCGGTGATCGCTGCATTCCACATGAACGTACGTAATAGCCGCATGCGTGAGGAGATGAGCATCAATAAGATGCAGGACGTTGCCGATCTCTATGCTGTAGCACACAAGTGCCCGCGAGCTGAAGAAGGAAGAAGACTCCCGAGGGAAGACGCATGCACAGAGATCGACTCCGACGATGATGAAAGCGTGCCCACCTCCTCGAAGAAGGGACGCAAGCACAACAAGAAGCACAAGGGCAAGGCAATGATGGCTGTCGAGAGCTCCGGCAAGCCCAATGCCGACAAGAAGGCCAAGTCTGAGGGGTCCGACAAGGATGTTGCTGCATGGTGCGGAGACGATGAGGCCGCGATAGGCGAGTAGACCAGCAAACCATACTGCAAGATCCACCTCACCAAGGGCCACAATATCACTAAATGTCGCCAAGTAGACCAGCTTGCCGAGAAGCATAATCAAGAGTACAAAAGTCGTGACAAGGAGAAGGGCCAGACGGAGCTGGTGGGTCTGACAAGAATGGTCGCGGAGGTCGAGGAGACCACCGCGGCAACACCAAACAACATAAGGAGAAAAATGCTATAGGTTGGGAAGACAAGTCTAACAACAATGATGACGATGATGGTGATGAAGAGGTATCTGATCGGCAAGATTCCCAAAAGGCCATGGACGCCATGTGTGTTGATGGAGGTGCATCTTCCCACTCCTCCCACAGGCAGCTCAAACAGTGGGCCCACAAAATCAACAATGCCGAACCGGTGGCAGAAGCAAGGAAGCCCCTCAAGTGGTCCAACACTCCCATCATGTTCGACGCTGAGGACCACCCTGACCGCACCACTGTGCTCGGGCGTGTGCCATTGTCGGGACCCCGATCCTAAGCCATAAGAATCCTGCATGTAACACATCACATCACTTTGCGGCCTCACGCATGGTTAACTCCACGGCTGCCACCTTACCTGGGCCGGGACCATTTGCGTCTTTTGGCTCACGTATGTAATATGTCACTAGCATTCAAACGTCAAAGAACCCGGGCCAACATGACTAGTTGTAGAACCCAAGTGGCACATCCATACAGGAACATGCATACATAACCCTGCAATGCAGGTGTTTGCCTCTAGCGTGTGTAGACAAGTCATTGCAAGCTACAAGTACTCCATTACGTCGTGGGACATAAATGTCATCAGTGCACAGAGACGAGTCATAGCAGGCTACAGGGACTCCATTACATCTCGAGAAATTTCCCTGAAGGGACACACACAGTAGCAAAGAAGGATACATGCCGGTCAATCAATGTGTCCGGAGCAGTAGCAAGCTACCAAGGCTCGATGGAAGCGCAAAGAGGCAGTTCCCTGTAAAGAGTAGTACTAAAGGCACACAACTAGGTGTCGAATTCCATAATATCGTTGCACGTCACACATACGCATGACATGACCGATATGCATAGATACAACTATGGCATCACAACATAACCATACAACAACACAACATTTATTTAGGACGCTCATATGAGCCAACATAGTGTGATATTACAAGCAAGGATCACATGACCCAACACACAAATCATACAAACAACAAGCGGAAGCTTAACATTTCTGGGTACAGACATCTAGAAAAGAGGAAGGCTGAGGAAGCATGTGTATCTACAAGGCCCTCCACAGGAACCAGACCTCTGTCTAGGATTCCCAAGCTAAATGGCCAACATCGATCTTATCGTAGAAACCACTAGCAAGACTAAAGTCTCCTCTGCAAAAACATAATTAAGCAAAAGTGAGTACTGAGTACTCAGCAAGACTTACATCAGAACTAACTACATATGCATCGGTGTGAACAAGGAGGTTGTGGGGTTCAATGCAGCAAGCCAGCTTTGACTCGGTGGCTATCCTGTACTACGACTTTCATAAATTTGAAAATTTTTGTGAAGCGTACACGAGTCCACTAACACCACAACAATACACCACCATGGATCCGCTCCCGTCTTCCTACGAGAGTGCCATCCACGGTACTCACACTTGTCTTGAAACTTTTATGAGTAACCTTTTAATTTGTCTATGAACCATATAAGTATCCAAGTAGTCCATATCCGCGGACGTGGCTATTCGAATAGATTGATTACCCTGCAGGGGTGTACCTCGTCACACATGCTCTCGCCACTTACCGCCATGTGCACATAAAAAGGCACCTCGGAAACCTTCAAGCGGAAGCCCTGCGAGGGAGTCAACCATGACCTGACTAACCATACAAGACTCTAGTCCAGGTTTATCGCCTATTTGAGACTAAACCCGCAAGGAAGTCCAGCCAAAGTTTCCTCAACGGCCCCAAACAATGTGTACAGGGTTCCCAAGCCCACCTTGATGGATGGTACTACGCTTGGTACACTGGGCCACAATGCCTAGTCTGTCCCAAGCCCACCTGTACGGGGTGCCACTCGGTAGACTACTAGCATATCCTACAAACACGAAAAAGTAGCTACAACTCCTGGAGAGAGCTCAAGTCGATTAATAAGTCAAGAGACTCAATTAAGGATCACCATGTGCGGTAGTAGCTAATCTTGGACAACATACACAAGAATCAGTTCTGAATGACGGCCCCAATGAGACAACCCGCCATGTACTCCTACACGGCCTCTCATCGCTACCTTTACCAAATCGTGTTCACAACTTGACTCTAATCATTAGAACAAGTGCAGTTCACTCTGGGTCATCACCCAGATGAATCAGACCTTACACAACTCTAAGCATAGCAAGCATAGTAGGTTAAGGGCACAACAGGGCTCAAGCATCTACTAGGTATGCTAGGTTGCATGGTTCAATTATTTACTGTGACAATGGCAGGTCATGCAGAGGAATGGGTTCAACTACCTGAACATGTAAAAGTTGAAACGTTTTGTCCTAATGCAATAAGTGAGATCAAGAGTGAGAGAGTGTGTTTCTATCGGATATGTTCAATGGGGTTGCTTGCCTGATAAGACGATCACACGCTACTGCTCCTCAGATGGATTCTCGACCGTATCCTCCGGAACAGTGCCTAACACAAAGAACAACCATCAAAGGGGAACAAATCAATACACATCAAATGCAACAATATGATGCATGAATATGACATGGCAATATGATGTTTTTGAGCTAATGCATCTATCAACAAGTTTAAATGAAGTAGGTTTGAACTCAACGTTCAAATTCAACTTTATATATGGAGTTCCATAATGTATTTGAACTAAAATGTCCAAGTTCACCTATTTAGGATGATCTAACATGCATGAAAATGGTACAAATGGATTCATTGGATTTTTTGATCAATTTTCATATATAAATTATTTTCATCTGATTTAAAGATTAATTTATATGAATTTTCTCAGTTTTTAGGATTTTTTGGAATTTATTTAAATACAAAATTGCAATTATTGCGTCAGCCTGGTGTCACCGTGACGTCAGCCTGGTCAAACAACTGGTCTAGCTCAAACTGACTAGCAGGACCCACTGGTAAGTGACCCACAGCTAAGCAGGCTCAAATCTCATGCTGACTGGAGGTTTGACGGCTTGCGGGGCCCACTGGTCAGCCACTGCGGGGCTGATTAGGCGTGGGGGTTAACGCAAATGGCCACGTCGTCGGCCCCGCCGGAGTTTGGTTGGCGGCGACCAAACCGACGGCGGAGGCTCGCCAAAGACTCGCTTCAGGGGGTCTCCAGGCGGCCTGAGACCACTGGGGCGAAGCCCTCGCTCTCGCGCACCCGGGGAGGCTAGGTAGGGCCACGGGGATGCCGGAGGCGGCGACTGCGACGCCCAAAGCAGCGGTCGGAGCTCAGGCGAGTAGAGCCACGATGCTATGGGCTGTGGGAGGAAGAACCAGAGGTCGGGGCGACATCTACAGGTCCGTGCGAACACGCCAGAGCACTCAACTGAGCACGGCGGGTGCTCTGGCTGCGGTGCCCATGACGCCGAGGCGAGGAGCTCGGCCACTACGAGGAAGCGGTGGCTATGGTGGCTAGACAGCAAAGAAAAAGGGGGAGATGGACGGAGAGGCTCACAGCGCATCGTACGATGGCTCGACGGGCTTGGGGAGGCACCAGGGGCGGCGAATCGACGGCGGCGATAGCAGCTTCGGTCCGGCAACGGAGGAGAGTAGAGGAGAGGGGGAGAGCGAGGGAGAGAGAGCAGTAGGGAGAGAGAGGGGAAGTAGGGCATGGCAAGGGGGGTCACACTGGCACTCCCGGGGGCCTCCAGGGCAGGCAGCCAGGCAGGAGGTGGCCAGCGCATGCCAGCACGCCCCTGCCACACGCCCTAATACTCCTGGCGGGAGGTTGGGGGTGACTAGCAGCTGGGCTGCTGGGCTAGCCGCTCCTGGGCCTCCTTCTTCTCTTTTTTTTAATTTTGATCCTTTCCTATTTCTGTTATTTCATCTATTTTATTTTAGGCACTAAAATATCATGTAAAATTGTGAAACTTTTTCTAGGCACTAGAGGAATTATTCCAAAGGCCCTAGCCAAGTTTCAAATTTTCTTGGAGATTTAAAAATATTTATAGCATTTTAAAACCCCAATCTGAATAGTTATTTATTTAACTCAATACCCAAAATGAAACTTTTAAAATATGCACCACCCTTGGTTTAGGTTGCCACATTATTCCAGAGAAGATGAACATTTTTTAAGTCACTTTGGATCATTGAAAAAAATATTTTGGTTGAGCCTATTTCAATTCAAATGGTGCTAGGGTTTTGAACATCCCCATTTCAAGTTTAAAATAATTTAAACATGATGCAATCACGACATGGATCCTAATGCATGCTAAAGCTAGGGATGTGACATCCATTGTTGGTCTCGCTAACAATATGCAACCTTAGGGTCACGACGATGCTGGTCGACAATGGGGCCGGCCTAAACTGATTTCGCCCAATGTGCTCAAGCAGTTGCAGATCCCCGATTCGAACCTTAAACCAATGGGCTCCTTTCAAGGAGTGGACGGGGGAGATCTTAGCCGAAAGGGAAGATAACCCTTCTA
The DNA here is from genome assembly GCA_022496015.1 of Hordeum marinum. Taxonomy (NCBI): domain Eukaryota; kingdom Viridiplantae; phylum Streptophyta; class Magnoliopsida; order Poales; family Poaceae; genus Hordeum; species Hordeum marinum. The sequence continues at coordinate 115,592,475 of CM039676.1, forward strand.
GTCAAATTCGGCAACGAACTCAACTTCAGGATGGAGAGGGTTGTCTTCACGTTGCCAAGATGTCGCTGCCTTATAATGGAATCCTAGGCCATCCGGCATTAGCGAAGTTCATGGTGGAGTCTCACCACACCTACTACACACTCAAGATGTCAGGCCCAATGAGCATCATCACCATCAACTCCGATAAGAAGGATGTGGTTCTTTGTGTCGACAAGTTCTACCGGGAGGCAATGGCAGCGTCCACCGATGAGGCACTCGCTCCTACCGACAAAGCTCCCGGGGGAAGAACAAGACAAGAGCTCGAACGAATCTCACAATAACGCCGGGTTACACGCTCAGCTTGATCGAGAATGCGAACAGGATATTCTCGATATGAAAGATCATCTTGGAGATCAAGCGTTTCGTGGTCCACTTCACGGATAGGATCCTTGAAGCAACGTCTGAGTTGAGAAACGTGGAAGACATCATGAACTCAGGAAAGATGCAGGGGAAGTTCCAATTGGTAGGCAACCTCTCCTCGTTTAGCAAGAATGTGAAAAGGACCTATGTAACGAGGAGCCAATTTGCCCTTGGTATTGAAACGATGGGTACCCTTCAGAGGAGTAACCCGAAGGTAAGCCTTTTCCTCCACCTCATAAGTTACTGCCTTATGATGGCGATCATATTGACTTTTCTGACAAGACTGAGCTGTCTTGAGATTTTCGCGAATAACGCAAACTTGCTCTTCTGCTTCCTGGATCATATCTGGCCCAAAGAATTGTCTTTCCCCAGTCTCTGACCAGTTCAAAGGTGTTCGGCATCTTCGTCCATAAAGAACTTCAAAAGGAGCTTTGCCCAGACTAGATTGGTAGCTATTGTTATACGCAAACTCGGCAAATGGAAGACACTTCTCCCAATTCATTCCGAATGAGATGACACAAGCTTTGAGCATGTCTTCGAGAATCTGACTAACTCTTTCAACCTGACCACTTGACTGAGGGTAAAAAGCAGTGCTAAAGGAGAGATGGGTTCCTATAGCATTCTGGAAACTTTCCCAAAATCGAGAGGTGAAAATACTTCCACGGTCTGAATTGAGTTCCAATGGAACACCATGCAGGGACACTATTCAAGAGATATACAAGTCCGCCAACTAATTAGCAGTGATACTCTCTCGGATAGGAAGGAAATGAGCCACTTTGGAAAGGCGATCAATAACCACGAAGATTGCATTATTTCCTTTCTTGGTCTTGGGAAATCTGATGATGAAATCCATTTCAACTTTATCCCATTTCCATTCAGGAATGGCTGAAGGATGAAGGGTGCTAGCAGGCCTCTGATGCTCTGCCTTCATGCAATGACAAACGTCGCACTTAGCAATGAATTGAGTGATTTCCCTCTTCATTCTGGTCCACCAGAACCTTTGGCATTGTTCCTGATACATCTTGGTGCTGCTAGGGTGAATGGTGAGAGGAGATTCATGAGCCTCCTTAAGGATCAACTCTCGAATTTGTTGCTTTTTAGGAACTACCAACCGATTCCCAAAATATACTGCACCTCTATCATCAATGGAGAAACTACCAGCAATTCCTTTTTCAACATTATCCCTGATCCGAGTAATTCCCGCATCATACTATTGGCTTGTTATAATATGATCCTCCATAGTAGGTTTTGCAACCAATGTTGAAAGGGATCCACGAGGAACAATGTGGAGGTTAAGCTTGCAAAATTCCTCATGAAGAAGGGGTTGACCTTGTTGCAGCATAAGATTGTTGCAATAGGATTTACGACTCAACGCATCCGCCATGACATTTGCCTTGCCTGGGGCGTCAGTAACTCCTAAGTCGTAATCCGTAACCAGCTCCAACCATCATCTTTGTCTGAGATTTCGATCTGGTTGAGTGAATATATACTTCAGGATTTGGTGATCTATGTAAATCTCGCAACGATTACCAAGAAGGTAATGTCGCCATACCTTAAGTGCATGGACTACTGTTGCATGCTCCAAATCATGTGTTGGATAATTTTCCTCATGTGGGTGCAACTATCAGGATGCAAAGGCGATCATCTATCGGTCTTGCATAAGAACACAACCATGTCCTTGTTTGGAAGTGTCACAATAGATGACAAAGTCCTTGGAGAAATCAGGTGGCACAAGCATGGGAGCAGAGGTCAAACGTCTCTTCAGTTCCTGGAAACTGTGCTCACATTGTGGGGTCCACTCGAACTTCTTATCTTTCTTAAGGAGTTCCGTCAGAGGCTTGGCAACTTTGGAGAAGTTCTCCATGAAGCGGCGACAATAGCTTTCTAAACCAAGGAAACTTCTAACTTGCTTAACTATTTCAGGTGGAGTCCAGTCGAGAATGGCCTGAACTCTTTCAGGATTGACTGCGATGCCCTTTCCGGAGATCACATGACCTAGAAGGTCACTTCAGGTAACCAAAATTCACACTTGAAGAAGATGGCATAAAGGCGGTGCTCTCTGAGTTATCCTAGCACAAGTCTGAGGTGCTCAGCATGTTCTTCTTCATTCTTCCAATAAATCAAAATATCATCGAGGTAAACCATGACGAACTTCTCTAAGTACTCCATGAAGATTGAGTTCATCAAATAGGAAAATTTTGCTGGAGCATTGGTTAGTCCAAATGACATGGCTCTATACTCGTACTGGCCATAACGAGTGACGAACGCCATCTTGGGAATGTCTCCATTCTTAATCTTGATTTGATGGTAGCCTAACCTCAAATCCATCTTGGAGAACACTGAAGATCCAGCAAGTTGATCATGCAAATCATTGATCCTTGGGAGCGGATACTTATTCTTTATTGTGACCAAGTTGACGGGTCGGTAATCCACAACCATTTGATCCATTCAATCCTTCTTCTTCACAAAGAGGATGGAACAAGCCCAAGGAGAGGAGCTAGGTCGAATGAAACCCTTTTGCAAGGACTCATCAAGTTGCTTCTTGAGATCAGCTAATTCCAAGGGTGCCATCTTATAAGGTCTTCTGGAAATTGGAACAGTTCCTAGGATGAGGTCTATCACAAACTCTACATCCCTGTCAGGTGGAATGCCTGGCAATTCTTCTGGAAATACATCCGGAAAATCTCTTACTACCAGTGTATCTTCAAGCTCGGGAAGAGGGTTGGCATTGAGAGAATAGAGCTGACGCTTTGCAACTCGTGTTGAAACATGGACTATCTTGCCAAATGGATGCGTAAGCTGAACATACCTGGTGGAGCAATCGATCTTGGCATGGCGAGCTAGCATCCAGTCCATACCCAAGATGATATTAATATCTAAAGACTTGAGAGCTATTAGTGAAGCAAGGAATACAAGTCTATCAATATGGATTTCATTTCCATGGCTTATTCTTGTGGTCTGCCATCTAGACCCTAGAGTCTGAATTTCAAGAGCAGTTGGCATATCACAAAATGACATGTCATGCAACCGGGCATAGCCTTTCGAGACGAAGGAATGCGATGCTCCAGTATCAAATAGAACTGATGCTAGATGGCAATGGACAAGGAGTGTTCCATGGAGAACTTCTGGATCATCGTTAGCTTCTTTGGCTGAGACATGATTCACACATCCCTGTTCAATGATGGTTGGCTTGGCAGGGATCACCTTGACTGTTGACTTACTATGGTCAACAGTCTTTCCAGACTGAGGTGATACACCATTGGACTGAGTGCAATTGCGAGCGATGTGGCCTGGTTCTCCGCACTTGTAGCAAATCACAGAAATATGACATGGAATCACATTGACAGGTGGTCCACCAATAGGTCTGGGTGGAGCATTTAGCTGAGTTGGACGAGGCGCCACATAGGTTGGCCTCGATGCATATCCAGGAGGAAGCAATGAGTTCGGAACCCAAATCCAACGCTTCTGGGATCTAGGACCCGAGGTAGAAGCCAAATCATGGTTATGCTTGCAAGATTCTTCATAAGTGAACTGAGCTATCTCTGCATTAATGGCCTTGTTCACAAGAGCTTGGAAGGTGTCTCAATGATGCAGGTGAAGATCATGACGCAACTTTGGGTTGAGACCCTTCCTGAACCTAGCTTGCTTCTTGGCATCCGTGGACACTTCTTCTATGGCATAACATGCAAGGTTCTCAAAGTCTCGACTGTAAACATCTACAACCATCTTACCCTGGGTAAGGTTACAAAACTCTTCCCTCTTTCGTTCCATGAGACCCTGAGGAATATGATGCTCACGGAAAACCTTTGTGAATTCTTTCCAGGTAGGAATCTGGCCACCTGGAATTATAGTCTCATAGTTCTCCCACCATATACTAGCAAGACCCTCCAAGAAATATGTAGCATAGGTGACCTTGTCAACCTCGGCCACATTCGTGGAATGCAGCTTGTTTGTGATGCTACGGAGCCAATCATCTCCATCGAGTGCCTCAATGGAGTGATGGAAGGTGGGTGGGTACAGCTTGATGAAATCACGGATGGTCACTATTCCAGCATATTGATGTGCGGTGTTTTCTTGAATACGTGCCAGCAAGCGATTTGACTCACGCTTGTCCTTCTCAATGTCTAGCGTGAACTGAGCCAACGAAGGTGAGTCCGAAAGAACTTCAGCATCTCTGGTTCCACGTCTCTGGCCCTTCTTGCGACCAATGGCAGTCTGGGTACTGCGGGACATCCTGATGATGAGAAACTAGGATTAGACATGGCGGCATACAGAAAGATAGGAGGGAAAGTAGCAGCATGATCTTGAAAGAAATCCTAGGGAAAATTGGACAGCATAACGGCTGCGAATGCTCAGAAATGAGACATCCTGCAAAAGATTTAGGTGCCATGACACCTTAACATGACCACGTGAAAATTCTGATTGAGCTAACAAGCTACACAGATAACACTCGAGGACTGGATGCAACTCAGATCAACCATTCCTATAAGTCTACAGAATAGTAACACGAGATCCTGGTAGATAGATAAGAAGCCTAGTTCTTAATCCCCATAGAAAAGGAGAGGGTGACTCAGAATTAGAATAACATGGGAAAGGAGTAAAAAGAGCCTTACTTTCCTTTCCACAATCAATTCTCTTATAGTCTAAGGAGTTGTTAGACTCTACATCCACTAGTTTGGCTTGCTAATCCTACAGTCAGTCAGCTCTGATACCAACACTTTCGGGACCCCGATCCTAAGCGTAAGAATCCAGCATGTAACACATCACATCACTTTGCGGCCTCACGCACGGTTAACTCCACGGTTGCCACCTTACCTAGGCTGGGACCGTTTGCGTCTTTTGTCTCACGTATGTAATATGTCGCTAGCATTCAAACGTCAAAGAACCTGGGCCGACATGACTAGTCGTAGAACCCAAGTGGCACATCCATATAGGAACAGGCATACGTAACCCAACAATGTAGGTGTCGGCCTCTAGTGTGTGTAGCCGAGTCATAGCAAGCTACAAGGACTCCATTACGCCGTGGGACATAAATGTCATCACTACACGTAGACGAGGCGTAGCAGGCTACAGGGACTCCATTATATTGTGAGACATTTCCCCGAAGGGACAGACACAACAGCAAAGAAGGATACATGCCGGTCAATCAATGTGTCCGGAGCAGTAGCAAGCTACCAAGGCTCGATGGAAGCACAAAGAGGCAGTTCCCTGTAAAGAGTAATACTAAAGGCACACAACTAGGTGTCAAATTCCATACATATCGTTGCACGTCACACATACGCATGACATGACCGATATGCATAGATACAACTATGGCATCACAACCTAACCATACAACAACACAACATTTATTTAGGATGCTCATATGAGCCAACATAGTGTGATATTACAAGCAAGGGTCACATGACCCAACACACAAATCATACAAACAACAAGCGGAAGCTTAACATGTCTGGGTACAGAGATCTAGAAAAGAGGAAGGCTGAGGAAGCATGTGTATCTACAAGGCCCTCCACAGGAACCAGACCTCTGGCTGGGATTCCCAAGCTAAATGTCCAACATCGATCTTATCATAGAAGCCACTAGCGAGTCTGGAGTCTCCTCTGCAAAAACATAATTAAGCAACAGTGAGTACTGAGTACTCGACAAGACTTACATCAGAACTAACTACATATGCATCGGTATCAACAAGGAGGTTGTGGGGTTCAATGCAGCAAGCCAACTTTGACTCGGTGGCTATCATGTACTACGACTTTCATAACTTTGAAAAGTTTTGTGAAGCGTACACGAGTCCACTAACACCACAACAATACACCACCATGGATCCGCTCCCGTCTTCCTACGAGAGTGCCATCCACGGTACTCACACTTGTCTTGAAACTTTATGAGTAACCTTTTAATTTGTCTATGAACCATATAAGTATCCAAGTAGTCCATATCCGCGGACGCGGCTATTCGAATAGATTGATTACCCTGCAGGGGTGTACCTCATCACACATGCTCTCGCCACTTACCGCCATGTGCTCGTAAAAAGGCACCTTGGAAACCTTCAAGCAGAAGCCCAGCAAGGGAGTCAGCCTCGACATGACTAACCACACAAGACTCTAGTCCAGGTTTATCGCCTATTTGAGACTGAACCCGCAAGGAAGTCCGGACGAAGTTTCCTCAACGGCCCCAAATGATGTGCATAGGGTTCCCAAGCCCACCTCGACGGATGGTACTACACTTGGTACATCGGGCCACAATCCTAGTCTGTCCCAAGCCCACCTATACGAGGTGCCACTCGATAGACTACTAGCATATCCTACAAACACCAGAAACTAGCTACAACTCCTGGACAAAGCTCAAGTCGATTAATAAGTCGAGAGAGTCAATTAAGGATCCAAATGTGCGGTAGTAGCTAATCTTGGACAACATACACAGGAATCAGTTCTTAAGGACGGTCCCAATGAGACAACCCGCCATGTACTCCTACACGGCCTCTAATCGCTACCTTTACCAAATCGTGTTCACAATGTGACTCTTATCATCAGAGCAAGTTTAGTTCACTTCGGTTCATCACCCAGATGAATCAGACCTGACACAACTCTAAGCATAGCAGGTTAAGGGCACAATAGGGCTCAAGCATCTACCAGGTATGCTAGGTTGCATGGTTCAGCTATTTACTGTGGCAATGACAGGTCATGCAGAGGAATGGGTTCATATATAAATTATTTTCATCTGATTTACGGATTAATTTATATGATTTTTCTAAGTTTTTCGGATTTTCTGGAATTTATTTAAATATAAAATTGCAATAATTGCTTCATCCTGACGTCACTGTGACGTCAGCCTAGTCAAACGACTGGTCTAGGTCAAACTGACCAGCGGGACCCACTGGTCAGTGACCCACCGCTAAGCAGGGCCAAATCCCGCGCTGACTGGGGATTTGACCGCTTGCGGGGCCCACTGGTCAGACACTGCAGGACTGATTAGGTGTGGGGGTTAACGCTAATGGACACGTCGTCGGCCCCGCTGGAGTTTGGCCGGCGGTGACCAAAACAACGGCGGAGGCTCGCTAGAGACGCGCTGCAGGGGGTCTCCAGGCGGCTTGAGACCATTGGGGCGAAGCCCTCGCTCTTGCGCACCCAGGGAGGCTAGCTAGGGCCGCGGGGGATGCCGGAGGCGGCGGCTGCGATGCCAGAAGCGGCAGCTGGAGCTCTGGCGAGGACAGCCGTGGCGCTACGAGCTGCGGGAGGAAGAACTATCGGCACGGCATCTATAGGTCCGCGTGAACATGTCAGAGCTCTCAACTGAGCACGGCGAGTGCCCTGGTCGTGGTGGCCATGACGCCGGCGGTGAGGAGCTCGGCCACTACGAGGAAGCGGCGACTACGGCGGCTAGACAACAAAGAAAGAGGGGGAGATGGACGAAGAGGCTCACGGCGCATCGGACGACGTCTCGACGGGCTCGGGGAGGCACCAGGTGCAGCGAATTGACGACGGCGACAATGGCTTCGGTCCGGCAACGGAGGAGAGCAGAGGAGAGGGGGAGAGCGAGGGAGAGAGAGCAATAGGGAGAGAGAGGGGAAGAAGGCCATGGCGAGGGGGGTCGCGTTGGCACTACCAAGGGCCTCCAGGGCAGGCAGCCAGGCAGGAGGTGGCTGGCGCATGCTGGCGTGCCCCGCCACACGCCCCAATCCTCGTGGCGGGAGATTGGGGGTGACTTGTAGCTGGGCCGCTGGGCCAACCCCTCCCGGGCCTCCTTCTTCTCTTTTTTTTTAATTTTGATCTTTTCCTATTTCTTTTATTTATTTTATTTTATTTTAGGAACTAAAATATCTTGTAAAATTGTGAAGCTTTTTCTAAGCACTAGAGGAATTATTCCAAAGGCCCTAGCCAAGTTTCAAATTTGTTGGAGCTCTAAAAATATTTATAGCATTTTAAAACCCCAATATGAATAGTTATTGATTTAACTCAATACCCAAAATGACATTTTTAAAATATGCTCCACCCTTGGTTTAGGTTGCCACATTATTCCAGAGAAGATGAACATTTTTTAAGGTCACTTTGGATCATTGGAAAAAAATATTTTGGTTGAGCCTATTTGAATTCAAATGTTGCTAGGGTTTTGAACATCCCCATTTCAAGTTTAAAAGAATTCAAACATGATGCAATCACAACATGGATCCTAATGCATGCTAAATCTAGGGATGTGACAACCATTGTTGGTCACGCCACCAATATGCAACCTCAGGGTCACAACGATGCCTGTCAACAATGGGGCAGGCCTAAACTGATTTAGCCCAATGTGCTCAAGCGGTTGCAGATCCCCGATTCGGACCTTAAACTAATGGGCTCCTTTCAAGGAGTGGACGGGGGAGATCTTAGCCAAAAGGGAAGATAACCCTTCTTGTCACATTCGGCAACGAACTCAACTTCAGGATGGAGCGGGTTGTCTTCACGTTGCCAAGATGTCGCTGCCTTATAATGGAATCCTGGGGCGTCCGGCATTGGCGAAGTTCATGGCAGAGTCTCACCACACCTACTATGTACTCACGATGCCAGGCGCGATGAGCATCATCACCATCAACTCCGACAAGAAGGATGTGGTTCTTTGTGTCGACAAGTTCTACCGGGAGGCAGTGGCAGCGTCCGCCGACGAGGCACTCGCTCGTGCCGACAAAGCTCTTGGGGGAAATAACAAGTACAAGAGCTCGAACGAATCTCGCAATAACTCCAGGAAGCACATGGCAAAGTGCAACATGCCTGTTGAGGACTTGTGAGAGACTTCGGCCAACGGATGCAAGAAAAAACCCGCCAAGTCCTTGCCAGGTGGTGCGAGTCGCTTGGCCCGACACGAGCTGCCTGGCGACCAGGGGCAGCACACAGATGCTAAACTCGTGTAATAACGAGCACACCCATAATGCACCACCCTGTTGGACACACCTACCAGACCTTTCAGCAACTCCTTCGTACAAAGTCTACCTACAAGGCATGTATTCCTTAGCACACGGGCAGGCAGCGCGTGCACCCTATATGTAACGCTAAGCATCCCGCGACCCTTCGTTGAAATGTACGTTCAATCTTACATGTGTTGCAAGGAATGCTGTGTTTGTCCTCTACGTACATGAGGTGATCGGCAAAACGATTGGGGGATCGTCATCCCCTGAGCCTACCCACCTTAGCAGGTGGAGGTAGGAAACACTCCCCCTGCGTGCAAGCCTTCCGAGGGGGAGTGATGGTGATGCGGACACCTACGAACATGGCCATGAAATGGTCACCTAGCAATGATAAGTTGTGAAAAATGATTTTGATTTGAACTGAGCTATATGCAATCTTTCCTCGAGACAAGGTTATTATCTGTATGAAAAAGACCTGCATGCAAAGGACCCTCACCAAAACTTCCCGTGCGTTTGGATGTTTCGAGTCCAGTCAACATCCCAAGCAGCTGCGGCAGGGACGGTAAGGCAGCCTTGCCAACAGTGACCTGCCCAAGGGCTACTAAGGATCCATTCTGAAAGTGCCCATTGACAGATGCGCACACTGGCAAGCATTTACCGTGAAGCGTGGGGATCAAATGCATATAAATATAGGATTGCGTCGAAAGGAAGGATATACATAAACTGATGGATAAAAGTACGTCCCAACAAAATCAAGTTCACGATATTAACTTTGTACGAGTGCCCTTGGCGTAGACTTCGTAGGAACATGAAATTAACGGCTCACGGTCATGGAGCCGACCTTGTCGGAGATGGGAACGACGAGCGTGTCAAGCCCACTGGTGTCGAAGTCTCTCGGCAGCTTGCCGGGATTGTGGTACGCGACCTTCAGTAGAACCTTATGGAGGGCTCCACGGCACAACTCGTGGCAGCCTTGAAGGAAGTCGTCCTCCCACCCCAACTCGTACTTCGCCAGGGCACCAACGAGCCTTCCGAAGAAGATAGACAGCCTCGTGCTCACCGATTTAGGGCCATCGATGGAGAAGGCACACTCCTCCAAGCCCCTCTTCACCAGCTGGGAGGAGATCTTCCCTGCAAGGTTGACGAATTGCGCCGTCCATAGCGAATGGTCTCCTAGAATTTCATTGGAGGAGCGCGCGGAGGAGGCGATCAAGGTCTGCTCTTTCTCGAGATCCTCAAGTAGATTGCGCTCCTTGGCATGGGCATTCTTGAGGTTGTCCTCGTGAGAGCTCACCCTTGTGTGCAGATTGGAGTTGGCGGCCGCGGCGATCTCTAGGTCCCTGATCTTGCCCTCAAGTGCGGCTTGTAGTTCCGTCGGGGCCTTGGTATCCTTCTAAGCACCCTCCTTCAACAACGAGATCTTCTGCCCGCATGTAGTGAGGTCCACCTCCAGCTACTGCACCTTGATCTCCAGTTTAGTCTTGGCAAGCTGGGTAGCCTCAGCAGAGGACGCGGCCTCCTCGAGCTTGCCTACATACTCAGTAGCCTGCTTCTCTATGGGGACCCTGACTCATAAGTCGTGATCACTGAATGAACGTGTACAGTGATCCCAGAGATCAATACTCACTGAACACACAGAAGCTGAATAATGAGAGACTTATATCCATACTTATCATCTTGAACAAATACTAACCACGAAGGTCTTAGTCTTACATAGATAGGGCCACATGGGCCAAATACTTAAATAGAACAAGCAGCAGAAATCTTGATCAAAAGCGTGAACCCATGCCATCTGCCTTAACCTACAAGCATTCTGACAGGGAAGCGTCCGAGTTCACATGTTAGTCTCCAACGAACTCTTCAACATACTCCCGTTCTTCCATGCCTGGCCAATTAAATAACCAGTGCCAAGCCAATGAGTAATTTGAATGTACTTGCCAGCAACCCAAGTTGTGGACCAAGGTAATATTGATGCATGGTATAGCACTAAGTAGGTAACTTTGCGAAAAGCTAATTTTGAATGCAAATGTCATGATCAAGTAACTTGTAAGCATGCATCAACAATAAGCAAGTATACATATGATCAAGATACAAATATCATCACACGTATTGGTTGAACATCTCATGTCCACTCATCATGCTAAGTCATCAGACTTAGTCCAATCCTCATGCTAAGTCATCGGACTTAGCTCATGTGACCTCTCATCACCATCACATCCATACTCACACCAAGTTTCACGTAAACCTCTGGACGTAGTCTAAGAAGGACCTCCAACTATCCATGACCGCTGATGCGGCTATTCGAATAGTTTTACACTCTGCAAAGGTTGCACACTTTACCCATAAGACTCGGGGAACTTCCGTGTCATCCACGACTCGCGGTATATAACATACCCGAGGTAAGCACCCGAACAATGCCTTTCCCCCAGTGATACTAAACAAAGATTCAACTCGAATTGTACACAGCCCTCATGATGTACATCACACGAGCCTCGCTCTAATCGTACCATCCATGAGGGGACCAATAGTGCGCTCGGTGCCTATGAAGACATCGCATGATCGTACATATCGTTATGATCCCGTATCGAGGGTGACCATGCCACTCCCGCCACTAGTAATGCGGGCTCCTTGCCAGTACCCACCAAGGTAATCAACAAAGCCCCGTCCCATAAGGGGTATCGTGGTGGCGCATGTAATGTTGGGATGGTCAGCAGACCTTAGAACTCTCCGTTTTTGAAAACATATACTCACTTGTTCCGGCACACCACTTATTTCTCATGTGGTCACCCATCTCATCATCCTCTCCCTCGGGCATTAGTGGCACCCGACGGGGTTTTCGAAAAGCCTTTGAAATCATCTCTTTCTTTCCATCACTATGCATAGATCCCATCCCCACTTGTGTAGCATCTACTAGCACCTAACTCCTTCCACCCACACAACCCTCATAAGGTGGTAGGGTCATGCATGATGCAAGTCTCAATGGTAAAAGTAACGGAGGTATCCCACCAAAGGGGGGAACACCTTATCATGATCATTTCATCGAATCAACAAGTGTTATATGACATGCATAAAAGAGTTTCTTAACATGGTCAAAGGGCTACTTGCCTGGCTCAACAAAGTCTCCGAGGTCTTCAAAGTCTTCGGGTCCAACTTCTTCGTCAACCGTCCAATCTATCGTTGCGAAATAAAGCAGTAACAATAAGCAATCACAAAAGACATAGCACTCAATCTACTACCAAAAATGTTAACCTACTCTAATAAATACTAAATGTCATACTAAAAATATTCTCCTAGGGTTTTGTTGTGAAAAAGATTTTGGAAATAAAATAACAGAGGCAATAAGGTGCCTATATATAGATTCTGTTAGTTTCAAACATTTTTATAATTGGCACTAATCAATTCTATTGATTATTCTAGGAATTTAGGTGGAAAAATTATTGGCATTGGATAAATATATAAATTTGTGGGATTTTTGCAAATTCCACAGAAAACAGAAAAAGAAAGAAAAAGAAAAAGGCCACTAGGACCTAGGCCAGAGGCAGCTATTGGCTGGGCCGGCCCAGCTGGCCAGTCAGCCGGCCTCGCGCGTGGTCAAGTTCAAACCTGACGCGTGGGGCCTAGTCGTCAATGACATGAGGGGGAAGAGAGAGAGCACGGGAGAGAGGAAGAGAGGCTCCACCTTGGGACAGGGAGGGGGAGAGCTCACCAGCAGCGAGGGGAGGAGCAGTGAGGGGATCTGGAGGCAGGAACGGGCTCGGTGTCGACCCGCTGGTCACCTGGAGGTGGAATGGAGTTTGTAGGTGGCCGGAGTCGCCAGCGACAAGCACCCATGGCGGAGGGCGCTTCGGGAAGGGGTCACTAGGGCCGTTCCGGGCTGCAAAGAGGATGGGGAGGAGGGGGAAATGCGTCAGCGTGACGAGGGAGGACCAACGGGAGAGGAATGGGGGGCCAGAGAGGCTCCATACCCGGATATCGATGGAGAGATGGCCGCAGCGGTCCTCAGGTTGATCCCGAGCACAGGGGCCTCAGGTGGTCCTCGGAGCGTGCAGGGGGGCTATTGGGGAGAGGGTAGAGAGACCAAAGGGTAGAGAGGGGTCCGGGGGCCCTTTTATAGATGGGGACGAGTCCATCGAACGTCGGTGCGCCGGCGAGCTCATGGCCGAGGCTAGAGGGCACAGGGGGAGATGGGGGGAGTCTGGGGTGCTCCTGGGGTTGGTCTAGGCCAGAGGGAAGGAGGAGAGGGGGAGAGATGCTCGCGCGTGTGAGCTCCCCAGTTGGCCGAACCGGGTGGTGCCGAGCACGCGCGTGGGAGGGCGGAGGAGAGAGGGGAGAGAGGGGGCCGACCATTTGTTGTGTCATGTACACCGAGGGCATCTCGGGGACACGCAGGGGAGGCCCAAGGTGGTCGGGGCCGGCCATTGGGCGGCGGCTATAGTGCGGGAGTGCATTGTAGAGCGCTCCAGAGCATGCGTATGGCCGCCATTACTGCTGCCTGCGCGCTCTAGGGTACCCACCTTGTCTACTAGCTCCTAGGGGGGCTGGAGATGCTCTTGGATGCCTTAGAGGCTAAGGAGTTCTAGGGCAGAAAAGAAATGTGCAGGGGAGGATAGAAAAAGATGCTGCCAGGATAGAAATAGGGGTTGTACCCCACCTTACACTTGGGCTTTGGCCATGGAACTTTCACTGGAGGTAAAATGCATCCACAGGAGGTTGTGGTAAAAGTTGGGGCCAAGGGTAAATGGGAAAGGGGTGGAAAAGCTGGTTTTACAAAATCACCAGAAGGTGTTTGATGGAGTTTTGGGCAAGAAGATTTTACAAATATACTGAGATATTTACCAGGGTCAATTGCTCGGTAGAAATGAGATGCTTCACGAAATTTGAGCTCAAGGGGAAAAGGTGATAATGGAAATTTGATATACCCTAGAATTTAGCAGAAAAAATTTCTGTAGATCCAATGATGCTAGGATTTTACCCTTGATGCACCACTTAGTATATCATCACTATCTGACCATTAGAGCATGCCCACAAAGTTTAAGGCCAAGGGGAGACACTTCACAATGTAAAGTTGCTCTAATTTGATTCTGGACAGGAATGGTTCTGGGATGGTTTGATGAACCAAACCAAATTGGATTGAGATGAAACTTTGCAAGATCATCACCCATGATAGTTTTGACTTGCTAGAATTTTCCTGGAATTCATTGAGAATATTTCTTATAGAAATATTCCAAAAGTTTGATTTGAACAGAAAGGGTTTTGAGGGGTTTTGCCCATGATTTGATCATGCCCTTGTGTTGAAACTCATATATATGGAAAATACATGTCCACTGAGTTTATCTAAATTTTCTCAAATATTTCAAAGTATTTAAATAATTTTTTCCTAGGACAAACCATTTCTGGTCTTAAGAAAAGCCTTTAAATAAAATATGAAAATAACCTTTAAAAATAATATTCGGTGGTTTTGGGAAGCAATATATATAGTAGGTTTGAAATAAAGCCTTTGGGACAGAGGGGTCCACCTAATTTGAAGACTTGCACTGCAAACCTCATTTCAGGGGGGTTTGAAAACCTAATTTGAATAAATCATTTTTGGTTGAAACAATATTTGATAAAATAGTTTTGGGCACTATTCACATGGCATGATCATTGTGCAAGGGGTTTGAGACAAGAAAGATGAGGATGAAGTGAAATGGAACCTAGTAGTGCCATATAACACAATCAACAAGCAAGTAAACCACATAGCAAACAAGCACAAGCACTATGAAAAAGTTTTAGTTGGCTCCAAATTTTATAAACCCAAACATAACAATGTGCTACATTCACAGGGTGTGATAGACCTCCCTTGTAACATCCCAAAATTTGGAATGTTATAATAAATACTAGAATGATTGTTTGTTTGCTTGAGTGATTGAAATTGAGTGAAAATTTGAAACTTTTGAAAACTTTTGAATGAGAGGGAATAAAATGACTTTCCTAAAACTTTCACTCTGCAGGAATTCAAATTAATTTCATCACAAAATCCCAGAGTGAAGATGATATGACTTCTTCCATTTAAAGGAATGAAAAGGGATTTGAAAATGGTTTGAATTTCATTTGAAAATAGTTCAAATTCAGAAACTTTATGCAACTCAATGATTTTCATGAGAGAGGATAAAAGGACTTCTTCAAATTATATGAAATAGGAGTTGGAAGTTTAAAAGAAGGATATGAGAACTATTTGAGAAATTCTCATATGGAGTTTCACTTCCATATTTGAATTCCCTATTTGAATTTGTAAGCATTCAAACCCCTTGACAAAGTTTTTGAGAGGAGTAATATGACACTCCAAACCAGGGGTATTTTTGTGAAGTTTTTGAATCATAAAACCCAAGGGGTTATTTGAAAATTATTTGCAAAAATAAATAAAGCCATTTAGGCATTTTCTGAAAATAAATTTTTTAAAATTATTTATTTTGGCCGTGGAAAAATGTTCATTAAACAGAATTTATTTCCCTCATCATTTTGATCCATAAAACTTTATTTTTTGGACACATTTGCAATGTCTTAATGTTGTTTTTAATGCCCTGTATATTAATAAAGGAAATAGTTGAACGCGTGTATTAAACGAGCCGGCCCACCTGCCCCTGATTCCTCCCCGAAACCTCTCCGCAACAGTCACCGCTAACCGCGCTCTCTCCCTCTCTCTCTTTGCCTCCCCAGCCCCACCGACCGACCGAGCCGTCCTCGCGGTCGTCCCCTCCATCGCGCCCCTAACATCGCCGGCGAGTTCATCGCCCCGGATCTCGCTCCTCCTTCCCTCTCCCAACCCCGCACCTCGCCTATATAAGACCCGGTCCTCTCCGCTCTTCGTCCACCCCGAAACCCCCTCTTTTCCTTGCCAGAACGCCACCCCCCACACCTCGCCGGAGTTCTAACCCCAGTCGGACCTTCCTGAGCTCCTAGCGCTCGCCCCGACGCTTCCTCGCCTCGCCGTCACCACCAACGGACGCCGGAGGTCCGTCGCCATCGAGTGGACCACTTGGACGCTGTCCCCTACCACCGGAGCGCCGTCTCCGAGCATCTCCGACCTCCGGCCACCATCGACATCGCCGGAGCTCCGACCTCCCTCCTGTGTAAGCCCCCCGCCCCCTCTGTAGCCGTCGGATCTAAAGCCAACGATCTAGATTACAACGATTTAAATACCGAACCAGTACATGCTAAGCTTCGGTCAACCGCTCGCAAAACCCCACACGCACACGGCCTCGGACAACCACAAACTACCACGTAGCCCCTGTCCGTTAGCTAAGTTTTTTTCTTTTTTCTGTTTGTTTTAGAAAACAGAATAGGTTCTGTTTTTATTTTTGTTATATCTTTTATGTTTTTAAGTGTTTTAATTTGATTACTTGTGCATTAGTTCACAAACTTGTTCTAGTTTCTGTAGATATCAAGTTTGACCAAATTTGAATAATTTAAAATTGATTTCAAACAGATTTGATTCAAATCTTATTTTCTGAATATCTTGAGTTTAAAAATATATATTGAGTTGATTCTTTTTTCTACATGTCACTAGTGACCTTAGTTATCAGTAGGTAGAGTTTGAAATTTTTAAGAAATATTTTATAGTAGTCTTTTCAAGAAAAACAGATTATGTTTAGTTTTACTAGGTCTATTTATATTCCCTTTTGTTTTAAATTATTTTAAATTATTTTCTTTTATATTAGTGATAGAATTTTATAAAGTTTTCTGTCAGATAATAGTAGCCCTTCAAAACAAATAATATTTTATTAGTTGGTTGCATGAAAATCAATTCTAGTTCAACTATAACTTGCAATTGGATTTTCATTGCTATGTTGATCTTCTATTTAAAAACAGCTCCACAAATTGTTTTATAAGTTTGATTTTCTGTTAATCTAAGTTTAGACCAGAAGCAATTTGTATTATAGTTGAGACTGTTTGTGGTTTAAGCCAAGGATGACCTTGTTTTATATCAAAATAAGAACCTTTACAAAAGCTTTTCAATTAGTTCTTTTTGAAAAATAAAGATTTACGAGAAAATACTTTCTATTAATTATTTGTTTTAAAAAAAATTGTTTTTCTTTTATTAACTTAGTGTTTTTCTTGATGATATGTTCTAGTAGTTAAAAACTTAAGTTGCTAGAGTATTGCTTTCATTAGTTCCTAGTTGTTCTTCAAAAGTAATTCTTTTGCTAAGTAAAATATTTACTAAACTATTTTTGAGTGTACTTTGTTTTGTTTTCTTTGTTGCACTGCTCTAGTATTACTAGTTGATTTCTTATTTGAAAATATTTTGTTTTCTGCCATTTTAATATTTTAATTGTTTTATTTGTTTTCTTGTTGTTAATTTTATTAGGCTAAAACCTATGTTGTTTAGAGTGTTGTTTTTCAAATTCTTAGTTGTTCTTCAAAAGTAATTCTTCTTGCTAATAAAATATTTACAAAAATACTTTTATTATATTTTACTTTGTATTTGTTTGTTACTTTTGAAAATTTGGATGTATTTATAGAGAAAACCAACCCTTGGTTGTGTTGATGTAGTTTTGTCATTTGAGTTTTGTCTTAAGTATTTCTTTTCATCACCACCATGTTGCATTTGGTTTTGTGTTGCCTTTTTGATTGTTAGTATTGACTGCTAGTATGATTGCTTATAAGAATGCAATGTTTTTTATATAGATTTTCATCGGAGAGTGACGAATAATCTATCAGTTATCTCTAAGAGCGATATTATTCTTCATCAACAGTACATGCAAGTCACTTTGACCATGTATACCTATGTTTTATTGCATTAGTTCTACCATCTCCCAAATTGCATGCAAAGTAGGTAAATTGGAAACTTGGTTACTTGATGTAGTATCATGTGGTAGGTACCCCTCAACCTTCGACACATTGGCCCCGGGAAACGTTCATTTAAATTTTGCTATGCTATTAGTAGACGGGGTTGGTTGTGTGATTCATGAGAGTTATGAGTTAATAATTTTCAAGACCTGCATTATGCTCAAGACTTCAAGATTCCGAGTTTTTTCAACATACCTCTAGGTGGATGATGGTTGAACGGCGCCCTGGAGAAACCAGTGGTTAGCCTAGGTGTTGCTGGGGAAGTGCCAGTATTCACGCGGAAAGGTCCACCCAGGCACAAAGAGATGGATGGATGCTTCAAGACCCAAGGCTTACCTGCACAGCCACAAGTCATTATGGGCTCTGGCTTGGTTGGATATCATGGTGACCCTGGACAGGCAGTGCTACGAGATGTAGAAGAACGGTAGGAAAGGATGGGCACCGACAGAGTCTCGGGGAAACCCTTTAGAAGACCATGTTTTGGTCATCCATTTCTCAAACACCCTGAAGTGCGAGAAATCCAGCGGAGGCAATCAAATCTTGTGGGGAACGTGTGCAGAACTCTGCAGAGTACTAAAACCTAATCGATTAGTTGTGTCCATGGTCATGGACAACTTGAGCCAAAGGAACTGAAACTATCTGGAACTCTCAACACAATTAATTGTATTGATGTGGGTTTATTAATGACAACTTGGGTATGACAATTGGTTGGTAGAACCATCTCATTGATCAACCAACATTGTAGTAATTATGCTTTTTGCCCTCTCTTGTTGTAGGAAAATTTGGCTTTATGCACAACCCACTACCCCACTTGCCATATATGCATGTAGAATAGATGATTACTTTACACCCCCTCTTTTGTGACTTGCCGGCATATTCAAAATGCTGACCTACACGGCTGCAACGTCTTATGTTGCGGATAAGCTCTACGACGGGTAAGAGTACGATTCAGGGTTACGGTCTACACTCAACCTGCCGTTGGTGTTATTGGGACTCCACTCCCGTTGACTGTTTCCGCTGAGGTTTTAAGGTATATATCAGTTTTACGTTAATTACATGTGATTGCACTTTGATATAAACATTGATGTATTGTGTGTGCTAGCATACTGATCCAGGGATGGCACAGAACACATAGAGGCTTGACTCATTTTGAGTCGGGTCGCTACAGACCCTTACAAGAATCTCGTCCTTGAGATTCCTAGGCTAAGCGCTAAAAAGATTAATGGACTCCGATCTAAGATAATCTTCACGCTCCCAAGTTGCTTCTGCTTCAGTGTGGTTGCTCCACTGGACCTTGAAGTACTTGATGGTGCGGCTTTGGGTGCAGCGCTCGGTTTCATCCAAAATGCAAACTGGCCTCTCACAACAAGTGAGGTCTGGCTGAAGATCGATGGCTTGATGGTCGATGTCCTTGTAGAGGTCGGGGCGGTTGGGAACTTGCAGACACTTCCGGAGTTGTGACACATGAAAGACATTGTGCACATCCAATAGCTCGGAAGGTAGCTCTAACTGGTAGGCAACTTCTCCACGCGTAGTGGTGATCTTGAAGGGGCCGATGTATCTTGGTGCGACCTTTCCTTTGACGTGGAAGCGCTTGGTTCCCTTGAGAGGCGTGACCCGGAGGTAGACATGGTCACCGACACCGAATTTCACTTCCTGGCGGTGTGTGTCGGCTTGGCTCTTCTGTCTTGACTTTGCGGTCTCGATGTGCTCGCGGACAAGTTGAACTTGCTCTTTAGCTTCGCGGAGGATGTCTGGTCCAAAAATTAATCCTTCTCCGGTCACTGACCAGTTGAGGGGTTATGGCACTTGCGTCCATACAACACCTCAGATGGTGCCATCTGAAGACTCGACTGATAGTTGTTGTTGTAAGAGAACTTTGTGAATGGTAGGCAATCTTCCCACTTGGCTCCATATGCCAAAACACAAGTGCGGAGCATATCTTCAAGTATATGATTTACTCTTCTGTTTGTGCACCGGTTTGGGGGTGAAAGGCAGTGTTGAAGGAGAGCTTGGTTCCCATGGCTTCTTGAAACATCTTCTAGAATCTTGAGGTGAACTGGGTGCCTCGATCCAACACGATCTCCTTTGGAACTCCGTGGAGGCTCACGATAAGCTCGATGTAGAGGCAGGCTAACATATTACCATCATAGGTGGTCTTGACAGGAACGAAATGGGCTACCATGGTCAGGTGGTCGACACTGGCCCAAATGGAATCATGTCCTTTACTCGACCTTGGTAAACCAGTGATGAAATCCATCCCGACTTTATCCCACTTCCATTCAGGTAGTTTGAGAGGTTGCAACAGCCCAGAGGGTCGCTGATGCTCAACCTTGACCCTCTGGCATATGTCACACTTAGCAACAAATGTGCATATCTCCCATTTCATGCTATGCCACAAGAATCTTGCCTTGAGGTCTTGATACATCTTGGTTCCTCCAGGATGGATGGAGTAGGGAGTTTCATGAGCTTCTTGCAAGATTAGGTTCTATAGCTCTTCTTTGTTGGGTACGCAAATGCGATTCCCGAACCATACAAATCCTTGTTCATCCACTAAGAATCCTAGGGCCTTGCTTGCCTTGATCTTCCTCTTGATGCCTTCAATGCTCTCATGTCCCTTCTAGACTTCCTTGATATCACCCATCAAGGTAGGCTTTGCTTCGAGGTTGGCGAGCAATTCTGGTGCAACCAGTTCCAAGCCAAAGCTCTCGAGTTCTTCATATAGGGCGGGTAGCCTTTCCTTAATCATAGCATTCAAGGAACAAGCCTTTCTGCATAAGGCGTCTGCTACCACGTTGGCCTTTCCGGGGTGGTATTGAACACTGAGGTTTTAATCCTTGATTAATTCCAACCATCTTCGCTGCCTCATGTTCAATTCCCTTTGAGTGATGATATACTTCAAACTCTTGTGGTCTGTGAATATCTCACATCGCTTCCCCAGAAGGTAATGTCGCCATGTCTTCAAGGCATGAACCATGGCTGCCAACTCAAGATCATGAGTGGCGTAGTTCTCTTCATGGGGGCGTAGCTGTCTGGATAGATATGCTACGACTCTGCCTTCTTGCATCAGAACACCTCCAAGCCCGGTTCTCTATGCATCACAATAAATCACAAAATCCTTGTGAATATCAGGGGTGGCCAAAACTGGGGTTGTGGTCAATGTCTTCTTGAGCTCCTGGAAGCTTTCCTTGCACTTAGCTATACACTCAAACTTCTTGCCCTTCTTCAAAAGTTGGGGCATGGGTCGGGCAATGCTTGAGAACTTTTGCACGAACTTGCGGTAGTACCCCACGAGTCCAAGGAAGCTCCTGACTTCCTTGACGGTGGTTGGGGTTTGCCATTCAGTCACGGCTTCTATCTTGGCAGGATCCACTGACAATCCATCCGCAGTCAACACATGACCCAAGAACCCAACTTCGTGCAGCCAGAATTCACATTTACTAAACTTGGCATAAAGCTGGTGCTCTCAAAGCTTTTATAGGACCAATCTCAAGTGCTCCTCATGCTCTTCTTCAGACTTGGAGAAGACGAGTATGTCATCAATGAAGACGACAACGAACTTGTCCAATTACTCCATGAAGACCTTATTCATGAGGTACATGAAGTAGACAGGGGCATTTGTTTAACCTGAATGACATGACCGTGTATTCATACAGGCCATACCGGGTTACAAACACTGTCTTCAGAATATCTTGGGGTCTAATCTTCAGCTGGTAGTACCCAGACCTGAGGTCGATCTTGGAGAACACCATGGCTCCATTCAACTAATCAAACAGGTCTTCAATCTTGGGGAGTGGGCACTTGTTCTTTATTGTGACCTCATTGAGGGAACGGTAATTGACACAAAGTCTAATAGTTCCGTCCCTCTTTGACACAAATAGTACAGGCAATCCCCAAGGAGAGGCACTAGGGCAAATAAATCATTTTCTGAGCTGCTCTACCAGTTGCTTCTTCAATTCAGCCAACTCCTCGGATCCCATCCTGTAGGCCTTCTTATAGATGGGCCTTGATCCGGGCATAAGCTCAATGATGAACTCAATGTCACGGTCAGGAGGCATTCCGAGCAGCTCATCAAGAAACACATCCGGGTATTCACATACCACTAGCACTTGATCCAACTCAACCCCCGATAGACAGTTAGCCTGAGGGGCTTGAGTGAAGGTTGGGTTGGGAACATACTTGACTTCCACTCCTTGGCTATTGGTCATGGTGACAATCCTCTTGGCACAGTCTAACAAGCCTTGGTGCTTGGTTAACCAGTCCATGCCTAGGATCACATCCAAGCCTTCTGACTTCAAGATGATAAGGTCAGCTAGGAACTCTACCCCGTTGATGTTAATCTCAACTCCCTTACATCCTATCCCAGACTTCATAACGGATCCCGAGGTTTGTATCAACATACGGCTACCCAGGGGTGTAGGCTTCATAACACTCTCTAGGGCAAACCTTTGGGTGACAAAAGAATGCGAAGCTCCACAATCAAACAATACTGTTGCTGGGGTTGAGTAGACGAGGAACATACCCACTATGACGTCCGGGTCTTCCTGGGCTTCCTCTGCGGTGACGTGATTCACACAACCCTTGCCATTGTTGGGATGGTTGCGGGGAGCGGGGTTCCTTGGTGGTGCTCCACGGGATTGACCTTGAGCTGGCGCATTGGGGTGCGGTGCATCTGGCTTCTTGTTGGGACACAGACTAGAGATGTGTCCTGGCTGACCACATCCAAAGCAAGCGACTTGTTTAGGGCTGTTGTTGAAGTTTCTACCACCGGTGTTTTTATTGGGGTTGTTGTTCTAGGATGGCCTGGGATTGGCATACTGCTGAGGCTGGTAGCTCGGACGAGGTGCAGGAGGTGTGGCCTGCTGCGGCTGATAGGTTGGCTTGGCTAGGGCTGGCTGCCAGGGGCGAGGCTTCTGGTTGCTTGAGCTTCCCTTGTTGATCATCTTGCGCTTGCGAGTGTCATCTATGGCACGCCGCTTGTCTTCCAGCATGAGGGCCTTGTTCACCAGGTCGAAGAAGGGACGACAGTCGCAGATGATGAGCTGATACTGCAGGACCTGCTTGTAACACCCCGTTACGCCTGGCAGGATCTAGATTGGCCCCACAAACCAACACTAGTCTTTCCTGCCACTTTGTCCTCACTCGTGCGCACCCGGGACCAACTTCCCGGTCGATCACCCATCCTAGATCGCTCCAAGCCCAGCACGCTTAACTTTGGAGTTCTTTTCAAGTGGGCTCCCGGAAAAGAAGGAATTCCTTGTTGATATGAGTAGTCTATCATTCCTATTAAGCCAGGCTCTCACATACACCCCCACTCAAAGGAACCAACGTCCTCATCGGCCCATCAGGAACGTTCCCTTTTGGCACACGTATGCACGTCCAGTCCGTCACATGTGCAATGCTATGTGGCACGACGGGACACACACATGCCATGAGAGACATGCCGTGCACCTGACCCGCGCATGCCCGTGTAACCGCAAAGGTCAGCTCTGATACCAATTGTAACACCCCATTACGCCCGGCGGGATCTAGACTGGCCCCACAGACCAACACTAATCTTTCCTGCGCACTTTGTCCTCACTCGTGCGCACCCGGGACCAACTTCCCGGTCGGTCACCCATCCTAGAATCGCTCCAAGCCAAGCACGCTTAACTTTGGAGTTCATTTCGAGTGGGCTCCCGGAAAAGAAGGAATTCCTTGTTGATATGAGTAGTCTATCATTACTATTAAGCCAGGCTCTCACACTGCTAAAGTCCTTCCATGAAGCGTTCCTTTTTGGCAGCCTCTATGCTGACATCTTCAGGTGCATACCTTGACAGCAGGTTGAACTTTTGCAGATACTCCTTGACAGAGCCACTTCCTTGCTTCAGCGCTCGGAATTCTCTCTTCTTGATAGCCATAATCCCAGAAGGAATATGGGAAGTGCAGAACCCTTCCTTGAAGTCGTTCCACGTGATCACCCGTTCTCCTTGCATGACCTTGAATCCATCCCACCAAGCTCGGGCAGTACCTCCGAGGTAGTGAGAGGCATAAAGCACCTTCTCACGATCCTCATTGCAGTTAACCAATGCAAGGAGGTCCTCGATGGTGCGGATCCAGTCATCAGCATCCCATGGTTTAGCAGTCTCGATGAAGGTTGGGGGCGAGTTCCTCATGAACTCAGACAGCATGGAGCGGCCATTGCCGTTCCTGCCTTGTTGCTGGTTGTTCACAAGGCCGTAAGCCATCTGCTGGATAGCAGCATTGTTGGCTTGGCGCTCCTCCTGGAGAACTTGGAGAAACTAAGTTATGGTCATGTTCTCTGGCGGAGGTGGTGGCGGGGAAATGTCGCCTTGTGGCTACTCTTGGTGTCCTCTAGCGTGAGCACCCCCACCATCTCCCAATTGCTGGCTCGAGTTGCCGGCTTTAGGGTTGGTGAAGGAGCTGTTGCGGGTAGCAGTCACCATCGTGTTTGGAGCAGCCAAGTCAAACAACTAGGATTGGCAAGAGGATAAGCAATAACAGAAAAACGCACCTATGGGGGTCAGTCCAGTGCAAGTGTGTTAAAACAAAGGTCGAAAGACCAACAACATATATTAAGATAGATGATGGAATCGCCTACATGTTGCCTAAGGCAAAAGCGCGACTTGCATCGGAACACAATCAACAAAACAAACAACAAGAACACATGGTTTCATATGAACCACTACACAGACTCGACTGCGCATGAGGGGTACATGACTGATCCTACCCTAGGGATTCTTGGACTCAGGTGGTGGAGTGCTCAGTCTTGTAGTCACGCTCCTCTAGGTCTTCCTCCTATTCATCATCTGAACGAGCATCGTTCCCGGTCGAAGGGGTCTGGTAACGAGGAGGTCCATCCCGATGATGCTTCGCAGGCGGGTCGGTGAAGAGCTCAAGATACTCCTTCGCACCCACGCGATGACGACGTGTGGGTGCATCACTAGCTGGGGGTACTCCTCCTCGATAAGTGACAGCTGGTCATCCCTCGGGGGCTCCATCCTTCTTGATCTTGTCTGGCTTCGTCTTGGCTTGCCGAACTAGCTATCAAGTGTGGTGAAGTTCCTCGCGGAGCTTCATGGACTCCTTCATCAAGCTGTGAACCAGACTATCGGCGGAGAGGCTGAAATATGTCTCGAACCTGAGTGGTGTGCCATCTTCCTTGGTCAGAATCAGCGTCCAACTCTCGCCAAGGTCATCCTTCCTGAAGGGAAGGTAGCGAGTAGTCGGCTCGTCAGCCATCTATGGAATGATGTCTCGAAGGTGTAGGAGTGCCTTGCGTGCAGCTGTCTCGACTACGGGCATCATGGTCTCCATCCAAGGTCCTTCAAAGAACCAACTAGTTGGGGAGTCATTTGCATTCACGACCACATCCACGTGGTACTCCTTCGTGACGGCATCGACCCAGTGCTCATGGTAGAGGACAATGGGTGGTTGGCGAAACTGGCACTTCTCTAGGCTATCCCCAAGGAGTAAGGGAAAGCCAGATGTCAGGAAGGCTTCGGGTACGATGGACATCTACAAAGGTTTGAAAGGAGGAGAGTCAGTAGAGTGTTCTGTGAAGATGAGAAGAGGTAGACAGTGCAGAATTCCTAAGTACAAATTCTAGGTGTAGTTTTGAAAGTCGGTTTTATGCTAACTAACGTCCATGCTAACTAAGGGCTTCCTACAGTCAGGATGGCTCTGATACCAGCTCTATGGAAACCCCGACTCATAAGTCATGATCACCAAATGAACGTGTACAGTGATCCTAGAGATCAATGCTCACTAAACACACAAAAGCTGAATAACGAGAGTCTTACATCCATACTTATCGTCTTACGCAAATACTGACCATGAAGGTCTTAGTCTTACATAGATAGGGCCACATGGGACAAACACTTAAACAGAACAAGCAGCGGAAATCTTGATAGAAAGCGTGAACCCATGCCATCTGCCCTAACCTACATGCATTCTGACAGGAAAGCGTCCTAGTTCGCATGTTCGTCTCCAACAAACTCTTCAACATACTCATGTTCTTCCATGCCTGGCCAATTGAATAACCAATGGCAAGCCAATGAGTACTTTGAATGTACTTGCAAGCAACCCAAATTGTAGAGCAAGGTAATAATGATGCATGGTATAGCACTAAGTAGGTAACTTTGCGGAAAGCTAATTTCGAATGCAAATGTTTTTTTGACCAACTACTATAGGGGAGAGCACCCCACAGCCTTTTCTTTTATTGCATATAATAGATTACAAGGCAGGATCTAATCTCTTAAGTTATAGAGTTAGTGCATTAGGAAGACTAACCTAAACTCAAGGAGGTAAAAAGGAAACCTACCTTAGAAGGCCATCCCTATAGCTAGCCTTAATTCTATGAGCTAACAAGGACATATCAGTAACAAAAGCTGCCTTCCATCTCCTGAAGGTGGGTCATTCATTCCTGAAAACCCTATCATTTCTGATGATCCAGATTTTCCAGCAGGCAATGAAGACAACTTCAGTGAAGAAAGGTTGATTAAAAACTCTTTTGGCTGCAATTAAAATTTCCCCCATGGATGCACCCTGCCATTGTATTTGTAGGTAATTCCAAACCCTGGTGCTAAGCAAGCAGTTGAAGAAGAGATGGTCCCGGTCCTCTTTAACTCTGGCATGATAGAGAACGCAGAGATTGGATTCTGATACTTTCCAGTGTCTGCGCTGAAGCATATCTTGAGTATTCAGTCTATCCATAACAAGCATCCATGCAAACGCCTTGATTTTCATGGTGCAGTAACTTTTCCAGATCCAATTGAGAAGGGGGTTTGAAACAATGGGCTGGTGGACATGAAAATAGAATTTCTTGGCTGAGTATCCCTTACCATCAGCTGCCCACAACCAAATATCATTCATGGATTAGTCCCTTGGCAATTGCTGTAGGAGGCCCTGAAGGGTCTTCAGTTCTTGGAAAGCTCTTTCAGAGAGCGGCAGATGGAACAACCTAGTCATTTCATTGGCATCAAAGGCAGTAAAGACTTCTTCAGTTGTGGAGAAGTTATCAATGACAAAGGAAAACAATCTTTGGAATCTGTGTGCTAAGCGTGTATTTGAACCTCCAACCATCCAGGAATCAGACCAGAAAAGGAATGTGTCTCCCTTATCTGGTGTGATGGAAGTGACAGCTCTGTAATTGTCGATCCTCTTACAAATATCCTGCCACCAAAAAGAACCACACAAAGATGTTCCTTGAGGAATTCTGCCATGGTAGTATGTATTCCATATCAGATTGACCCAAGGCACATCAGTCTTGTTAAAAAACTTATCAGCATGTTTAAGGAGTAAAGCATCATTCTGAACTGATAGATTCAAAATACCAAGGCCTCCTTTATTTTTAGGTCTGCAAACCAAATTCCAGGCAGCAAGTGCAGGAGCTTGGTCCTGACCATTTCTTCTCCAAAGACACTGCCTTTGTAATCTCTCCAACTGCTTCATTATTCCTGGGGGGATATCCAAACTGCATAGTTAAAATATAGGTACTGAGGATAGAGCAGAGTTTAGATATTGAAGTCTTCCCCCCTGAGCCAAGAAGGAGGAGCTGGCAGGGAGTCCTCCTTTCCATATTGTCCACCAATGGCATCAAATCTGCAATCTTTGGCCTAGTGATGCCAATAGGTATTCCTAGGTATGTAAAGGGCAAAGTACCAACTTTGCAGCCCATAGAGCTAGCTAGCCTCTGCAGCTCATCCTGAGATACATTAACTGGCAACATAGCAGATTTATGGTAGTTGGTATGGAGCCCAGTCGACTGAGAGAACATGAGAAGCATTCCTTTTAATTCCATCAATTGAGACTCCTCAGCAGGCATAATAATAAGGGTGTCATCAGCATACTGAACAATGGGAAAGTCTGTATCATGGCAAGGGATTGGCAGCTTGATTTTTCCGGCCATCAGTAAATCATTAACCAATGTTTGAAGGAAATCTGCTGCAATAGCAAAGAGAAGGGGAGACATAGGATCTCCCTGTTTGACACCCTTTTTACATTGAAATTTTCTACCAGGAACTCCATTGAGCAACACTGAGGATGATCCAGAGCAAAGGAACTGTTGGACCTAAAGAATCCATTTATTATTGAATCCTTTTTCCCTGAGTACCTGAAAGATGAATTCATGTTCAATGGAGTCAAAAGCTTTTTCAAAATCAAGCTTGATAATAACAATTGGTCTTCTGGATTGGTGGCACTGGTGTAGGTATTCCAAAGTCCAACCAATACAGTCTTGAATTGTCCTTGATTTAATGAAGCCATATTGGTTCTTATGAAGGCACTTCTTAATGTGTAGCTAGAGCTGGTTGGCCATCATCTTGGAGAGAAACTTCAACCCCATACCAGTTAAAGAAATGGGCCAAAAATCCCCAACCTGCTCAGGGGAGCCCTCTTGGGTACCAAGGTGATGTAAGAAGAATTCATATTTTCAAGTCTAGCGTGTCCAGCATGGAATTCAGTGGCAAGAGTATAGAAGTCCTCACAGATGATATGCCAGCATTTTTAAAAAAACAACCCGTTGAAACCGTCAGGGCCTAGTGCTTTGTCAATGTGCATTTCCTTGACTGTCCTGTCCATTTCCTCCTTAGTGAAAGGCAGTGTCAGATCATCCAACCCATCCACCTTGTGTAACAGTGATTGAAGATCAAAAACAAGATTGATTCCATGTGACTGACCCATCCTGGCTTTATAAGCTGACCAGAAACATCCGGCAATTTCGGCATGATCAGAAGTCGTAGTTCCATCATCAAGCTTCAAGGAGGAAATAGAATTTCTCCTGAATCTCTCTGTGGCCATGGCATGAAAAAACCTAGTGTTCTCCTCCCCTACTTTGACAGACCGAATGGTGGCTCTCTTTTTCCAGTAGAGAAACTGCAAATGGAGTAGGTGTTCCAAGTGTAACTTAACAATCACTCTGAAATTAGCTTCAGGCCTAAAGAGTGGTCTACTCTCTTCCAGATTGTCCAGGGACAAAATCACATGATTGCAATTGCGAATCAGATGTTTGATTCTTGAGAGTCCAGTCTGCCATTTCTTAAGTGCCTGCCTCAAAACCTTAAATTTATCCATGATCAACTAACTTGTAAGCATGCATCAACAATAGGCAAGTATCCATATGATCAAGATACAAATATCATCACAAGTATTGGTTGAACGTCTCATGTCCACTCATCACGCTAAGTCATCAGACTTAGTCCAGTCCTCATGCTAAGTCATCGGACTTAGCTCATGTGACCTCTCATCACCATCACATCCATACTCACACCAAGTTTCAAGAAAACATCCGAACGTTGTCTAAGAAGGACCTCCAACTGTCCATGACCGTGGACGCGGCTATTCGAATAGTTTTACACTCTGCAGCGGTTGCACACTTTACCCACAAGACTCGGGGAATTTCTGTGTCATCCACGACCCGCGGTATATAACATACCCGAGGTAAGCACCCTAACAATGCCTTTCCCCCAGCGATACTAAACAAAGAGTCCACTCGATTAGTACCCAGCCCTCATGATGTAAATCACACGAGCCTCGCTCTAATCGTACCATCCATGAGAGGACCAACGGTGTGCTCGATGCCTATGAAGACATCGCATGATCGTACATACCGGTATGACCCCGTATCGAGAGTGACCACGCCACTCCCGCCACTAGTAATGCAGGCTCCTTGCCAGTACCCACCAAGGTAATCAACAAAGCCCCGTCCCATAAGGGGTATCGTGGTTGCGCATGTAATGTTGGGACGGTCAGCAAATCTTAGAACCCTCCGTTTTCGAAAACACATACTCACTTGTTCCGGCACACCACTTCTTTCTCAAGTGGTCACCCATCTCATCATCATCGCCCTCGGGCATTAGTGGCACCCGACGGGGTTTTCGAAAAGTCTTTGAAATCATCTCTTCCTTTCCATCACTATGCATAGATCCCATCCCCACTTGTGTAGCATCTACTAGCACCTAACTACTTCCACCCGCACAACCCTCGTAAGGTGGTAGGGTCATGCACAATGCAAGTCTCAATGGTAAAAGTAACGGAGGTATCCCGCCGAAGGGGGGACACCTTATCATGGTCATTTCATCAAATCAACAAGTGCTATATGACATGCATGAAAAAGTTTCTTAACATGGTCAAAGGGCTGCTTGCCTGGCTGAACAAAGTCTCCCGGGTCTTCGAAGTCTTCGGGTCCAACTTCTTTGTCAACTGCGCAATCTATCGTCGTGAAATAAAGCGATTAAAATAAGCAATCACACAAAACAGAGCACTCAATCTACTACCAAAAATGTTAACCTACTCTGATAAATACTAAATGTCATACTAAAAATATTCTCCTAGGGTTGTGTTGTGAAAAAGATTTTGGAAATAAAATAAAAGAGGCAAAAAGGTGCCTATATATAGATTTTAAAATAAAACAGTACTAAAAATAGTTTCAAACATTTTTATAATTGGCACTAATAAATTCTATAGATTATTCTAGGAATTTAGGTGGAAAAATTATTGGCATTGGGTAAATATATAAGTCTGTGGGACTTTTGCAAAGTCCATAGAAAACAGAAAAAGAAAACGAAAGAAAAAGGCCACTGGGACCTGGGCCAGAGGCGGCCAAAGGCTGGGCCGGCCCAGCTGGCCAGCCAGCCGGCCTCGCATGCGGTCAGGTTCAAACCTGATGCGCAGGGCCCTGTCGTCAGCGACACGAGGGGGAAGAGAGAGAGCGTGGGAGAGAGGAAGAGAGGCCGACAGGTGGGCCCCACTTGTGGGTCCTTCTCCCACCTCGGGACAGGGCGGGGGAGAGCTCACCAACGACTAGCGGAGGCGCAACAAGGGGACCTGGAGGCGGGAACGGGCTCGGCGTCGACCCGCCGATCTCCTGGAGGTGGAATGAAGGCCGGAGGTGGCCGGAGTCACCGACGGCAAGCACCCATGGTGGAGGGCGCTTCGGGAAGGGGTCACCGGGGCCGTTCCAAGATGCAAAGAGGACGGGGAGGAGGGGGAAATGCGTCAGCGTGACGAGGGAGGACCAACGGGAGAGCAATGGGGGCCGGAGAGGCTCCATACCCGGAGGTCAACGGAGAGATTGTCGTGGCGTTCCTCGGGTTGGTCCTGAGCACAGGGGCCTCAGGTGGTCCTTGTAGCGTGTAGGGGGGATATTGGGGAGAGGAGATAGATACCAGAGGATAGAGAGAGGTCCGGGGGGGCCCTTTTATAGACGGGGATGAGTCCACCAAATGCCGGTGCACCGGCGAGGTCGTGGCGAGGCCAGAGGGCACGGCGGGAGACGGGGGGCGAGTCTGGGGCGCTCCTGGGGTTGGTCTAGGCCAGAAGGAAGGAGGAGAGAGGGAGATATGCCTGCGCATGTGAGCTCCCCAGTTAGCCGAACCGGGCGGCATCGGGCGCGCGTGTGGGAGGGCGGAGGAGAGAGGGGAGAGAGGGGGCGACCGTTTGCCGTGTCACGGATGCCGAGGGCGTCTCGGGGGACACGCGGGGGAGGCCCAAGGTGGTCGGGGCCGGCCATTGGGCGGCGGCTACAGTGCGGGAGTGCACTGTAGCACGCTCCAGAGTGTGCGTACGACCGGCATTGCTGCTGCCTGCGTGCTCTGGGGTGCCCACCTTGTCTACGAGTTCCTGGGGGGCCTAGAGATGCTCTTCAATGCCTTAGAGGCTAAGGAGATCTAGGGGAGAAAAGAAATGGGCAGGGGAGGATAGAAAAAGATGCTGCCAGGGTAGAAATAGGGGTTTTACCCCACCTTACACTTGGGCTTTGGCCATGGAACTTTCACTAGAGGTAAAATGCATCTACACGAGGCTGTGGTAAAAAGTTGGGGCCAAGGGTAAATGGGAAAGGGGTGGAAAAGCTGGTTTTACAAAATCACCAAAACGTGTTTGATGGAGTTTTGGGCAAGAATATGTTACCAATTTACCGAGATATTTACCAGGGTCAATTGCTGGGTATAAATGAGATGCTTCACCAAATTTGAGCTCAAGGGGAAAAGTTGATAATGGAAATTTATAAACCCTAGAATTTAGTAGAAACAGATTTCCGTAGCTCCAATGATGTTAGGCTTTTACCCTTGATGCACCACTTAGTGTATCATCACTATTTGGCCATTAGAGCATGCCCACAAAGTTTGAGGCCAAGGGAGACACTTCACAATGTAAAGTTGCTCAAATTTGATTCTGGACAGGAATGGTTTTGGGATGGTTTGGTGAACCAAACTAACTTGGATTGAGATGAAACTTTGAAAGATCATCACCCATGATTATGTTGACTTGCTGGAATTTTCCTGGAATTTATTGAGAATATTTCTTATAGAAATATTCCAAAAGTTTGTTTGAATAGAAAGGGTTTTGAGGGGTTTTGCCCATGATTCAGTCATGCCCTTGTGTTGAAACTCACATATATGGAAAATATATGTCCAGTGAGTTTCTTCAAATTTTCTCAAATATTTTAAAAGCATTTAAATAATTTATCCCTAGGAAAAACCATTTTTTGTCTTAAGAGAAAGCCTTTAAATAAAATATGAAAATAATCTTTAAAAATAATATTTGGTGGTTTTGGGAAGCAATATATATAGTAGGTTTGAAATAAAGCCTTTGGGAAAGAGGGGTCCACCTAATTTGAAGACTTGCAGTGCAAACCTCATTTTAGGGTGTTTGAAAACCTAATTTGAGTAAATCATTTTTGTTGAAACAATATTTGATAAAATAGTTTTGGGCACTATTCACATGGCATGATCATTGGGAAAGGGGTTTGAGACAAGAAAAATGAGAATGAAGTGGAATGAAACCTACTAGTGCCATATAACACAATCAACAAGCAAGTAAACCACATAGCAAACAAGCACAAGCACTATGAAAAAGTTTTAGTTGGCTCCAAATTTTATAAACCCAAACATAACAATGTGCTACATTCACAGGGTGTGACATTCTGGAGTGCGACTTTGTGCTCCAGCTCCAAGACCTATACCTGATTTCCCAGCTCGACCCCAAGCTTAGCGACAAGATCTTTCTCGCGGTCTATGAGCTCTTCTTCATGGCTGTCGAGGGAGATCTTGTGCATATTCAACTCCGCATCCTGATTGGCGATGTCTTCATCAGCCTCCAACCACGCCTTCAAGCCTCGGCCCGTTGATTGATGAATTCTGCTTCGACCTTATTGAGCTCGAATCGTTGCTCGCCGATCTCCATATGGTTCACGGTGAACCACGCCTGCATGTCGGCATGGAGTGCCCGGAACCTCTCTTCGCCGGATGTGAGAAGGACCTCCAGATGGTCAAACCTCTCCGAATGGCTGGCGTAGTGCGCCCGTAGCTGCTAGAAGCTCTGGCTCAGAGACGCCAGGATGGCATGCTCCTTGGCCTCGACACTCCCGCCAAATGGGTCGACCACCACCTCTCCGCCTGGGGTGATGACCGCCTCGTCCACAGCCACCTCCTTAGAGAAGGCCAGGTGGATGGTGTCGCCGGGGAAGCTGACGAATTGCAGGTCGCTCATCCATGGGTACCGACTAAGGGGTGGCTCACCGGCGATGATGGGCCTATGACGCCCCCACTGGCGGCACCCGGCACAAAATACATGTCTGCCCTAGAGCCTCCTGGGGCTGGGGCGGTGTCGGCCTTCATCCCTGGGTCCGGTCCCTCTAGGATTCACTTGTCGTTGTCCCCGGGACCGCGGTGGGCATTGTCTTCCTCTGCCGCAATACGACAAGCCTCCTTGGCCTCCTCCTTGGCGGTACCCTCGACGTCGACATCGGTACTAGCGGCATCCAACAGCGGCGGATCTTCAAAAAAATGAGGAGGGAAAGGGGGAGCCGAACTCAATAGAAGTTAAAGAATAGAAAAATAAGCAAGGAGGACCATCGCTCTGCTGGCAAAGAGAAACTTACCTGCATGCTCCGGTCGAAGTGGCGCCTCGTCCCCTCCGACGGCACCGCCTGCCGTCGCCTGGCCGGTGGCCCCGCCCATCCACACCTCCTTGACACGGACGGGCTCAGCCACGGAGTGCTTTGTTGACCATCTCCCCTTAGGGTCTAGGCCCTCCCGCTCCACCTCCAAGCGGTTCACCTCGGCGGAAGGAGGGACGGAAGTGTCACCCCTAGCAGTATCGCCCATGCTCGCCGGAAGGTCTTGAGGCGAGACCTCTTGTTGGGGGATAGGAAGAGAGTCAAGATCTACGATCTTCGGCTCCGGTGACGTGCCCCGTCCAAGTGACCCGCTCGTCGTACCTCCGGCAGCGGCCACCGGCCCCACCCTTTTGGTCACGCACTGCGCCAAGGTCTCCGTATCCCTGCAAATCAGGCAAACAACGAAATTCAGCAGGAACACAAAGGAAAGAACAAGGGGAACAAAAATTGAAGAAATATTAGAGGGGGGTGGCGCTTAATCTTCGTCCTGCTCCCCTTATCTGAAGGTGGACATATCTCACCTCCCTTGACAACGGGTGGAAGGGACCTGCATCGGTTAACCCACCTCGGCTGGGATGTCCTCCGCCTGCGCTGCTGTGGCACGTCTCCTCCCACATGGCTGGAAACGCTGGCCGCAGGGTCCTCCTCCTCTTCTTCGTCGCCCTCGACAACAGGAGGATCCCTACCACAGTGGACCAGCTCTCCGGGTGACGGCCTTGCGGAGCACACGCGTCCTTATCGGGGCAACATGAAATGAGGACTCCTCAGACTCCAGCCCCCTCGCAACGTCAACACTGGCGGACTCCTTCAACAAACCATGTGTCGGTGGCCCATCGCCACGCCCCTCCTCGTAACCGGCCACATCTTCCTCGTCATCAGACGCGGCCGCGCCCAAACAATTGCTACCTGAGATGAGGCCCGCCTCCAAAATGCGATGCCCGATGAATGCGATCTCAGCCTCGGTGGTGTCGTGTATCATCAACCCCTCGTCCCAGATGTATGATTCCTACAAGGAGTCAAACCACCTCCCTTGTTGGTGCCTCCCAAGTGGGGTCCACCCTGTGCACGTTGCACGCCGACATCATTGCAACAATCGCATCCCTGAGAGAGTTGCTGCAGAGCGGGTTGATGGATGCCAGCAATATAAACTTGCCCTCCGGGCGGAAGAGCTGGTGGCGCAGATGAACAAGCTGCATAAAAGTAAAGTTGCCGTCAGGCCCAAGACAAATGCACATTTGTGCATAATGTCGACAGGGCCCATGTAGAGCCAGGCGAACCATTTTTGATCCTGGAGAGGGGCGAAGCGCATGGCCAAGAAATACGAGCACACCATCTCTATGGTGAGCCCGACAGCTTTTAGTTGAAGCAGGCGAGCCATTGCTATCTCTAGCTTCCCGTTGTCCAGAGCAACGACGCTCCACTCATCCTTGCAGACGGGCTTGGACGGTCGGACCTTGCAGAAGGTGGTGCCTCCTCGTCGGAGACATAACACCAATCATGTAACAACCCGAGACCGACGCTCCAGAAGATTCCCCTTTTATTTCCATTTTCGTTTGTGCCTTGTTTGGTTGCTGCATTCATCATCACATCATTCGCATCATCTGCATGGCATCATCACTCGTTTCTGAAAACTTGCATTCGTTTGTAGTTTCCAGTTCTCTCCGTTCGTGTCGTCGACTATTTCGAGACCAACCACACACACGCGCGCACGCGGCATCGATTAAATGTTATTTTTGAAGTGTGTATAAAACTTTCTCGGATTGAGTCGAAAGTTGGCATGCGGTCTTGTTTTGTCGTAGGTAGACCGCCTGCCAAATTTCATCGCAATCAAAGTTCGTTTGATACTTCAACGGTCGCCCCTAGCGGCACCGTCATCAGTTTATTTGTCGGACGATTTTAGTTTGTAAAACTTCGTTGTCGGACCGCAAACCTCCCTCTAATCTCCACCTAGCCGATCTACACAGCCAATGCAGCCCACCTAGTCCCCCTCCGCTTCCAGACCGTCGGATAGAGATGCGAACGTCCAAAAACGGTGCAAATCCCCCTAATCTAGCCCTCCTTCCCTATATAATCCCCCTCCCTTCCTAATTTGACCAAACCCTAACCTCCCTTGGGATCTGCGCTGCCCTAACTAGTAGCCGCTAGCCAGCCGCGCCTTTCCTCCCACCTCAATCGCCAGGCCCAGATCCAGGCCCACCCGGGGCCTGAACCCCACCGCCGCCTGTGCCCGAGGCCCGACCTCCGCCTAGAGCCGAGGTCCCTTGCATGCCTCCCATGGACCTCGCCGAACGCCCCACCAGGTTTGGCCACCGGAGCTCCGTCGAGGCGCCACCGCCCTTGTTTCCCTTGACCAGGACCTCCCCAACCTCCCTCATCTCTCTCTTCTCTCTCTCCTGCAGGTCCTGTCGCCATGGACGTAGATGAGGTACTCACCGCTGCACCGTTTGACTCAGCTGCAGGCCATATCTGGCCAGATCCGGAGCACGGAAGCCTGTTCTCGACCTCCGCTCGCCCGCCGCACGTCGTCGTCGCTCGCTAGTCTGCCGCCGCCGGTGTTGACCTACTACAGCCCTGCCTTCTTGTGGGGGCATGAGGAGAACGACGAGCACCTACCCAGACTGCTCGCTCACCCGCCTGTGATGCTTGCGTAGGCCGGCCTCCTAGCCGTGCGGCCACACACTTCGTCCAAGACCAACTGCGTAGCTGCTGGCCCACTCAGCCCCATCATTGCCTTTTTGGGCAAAAGCCCGTGAGGTGAGTAGAGCCAGCCATCCCCTTA
Organism: Hordeum marinum; assembly: GCA_022496015.1. Taxonomy (NCBI): domain Eukaryota; kingdom Viridiplantae; phylum Streptophyta; class Magnoliopsida; order Poales; family Poaceae; genus Hordeum; species Hordeum marinum. The sequence goes on from CM039676.1 coordinate 115,629,261, forward strand.
TTGCTATATTGCACCCTGGGCGCTTTGCAATTATCTCGTGCCCACTTTGTGTGGCCCAGTTTCACTAGATTCAGCCCGCATGTGTTTTTACCTAGCGTTGCGACTTTAACAATTTTTGGGACAAAACTGTTTTACAGATTGCACCCCAAAGTTCATGCATTTATAAACTTTTCAACCGTGCATCGGATGAAAATAATATATATATGAAAAACTACTAGAATTTCGTGTAGATTCACAATAACCAACTCTCACATATGTTTGAAATGTTGAACTTTCTGATTTCATGAAATTTGCGTAAATGCCATGCTAAAATGATTTATTCAATAACTTTTAAACCGTAGCTCCGATGCAAATGTTTTATATATGTAATTTGACTAGAAAAATGCGTAGAATCTCATGGTGAAATTTATTATGATGTTTAATAACTCTAAAATATGGTTAGTTCAGATCTGGACCAAACTAAAAATATGCATATGAGGTCATGCTGGAATTGTTATTCGTTGCTTCCGGCCTCATTTAAAGTGCCTAGGTGATGTAGTTGTTTGTGCTTCACCTCTTGCCATGTCTAACAACATTTAATATTGATGAGTACATAAACAGGAGTGAACTAAATAATTCGAACATGGAGTTTCTTCAATATGCAACTCGTTGCATATTGAACTTCACTTAATATGTCGGAGTTGTTTGTTGTTCTTGTCATGCCATGCCATGCGTTGCATATTAACCGGACATGCATCATATTTGGTTGTGCATCACGTCATTCATATGTTGTGGTGTTTTCATGTGTTGGTTGTTGTTTCCATATTGTTCCTTCTTGATAGAGTTCCGAAAGCCCTCGGAGTGTGAAGATTCGTTCGACTACGTTGGCACGTCTTCTTCATGGAATCGTTCTTCTTCCAAGCGGGATCTCAGGCAAGATGACACATTTCCCTGGATACCACTACTATCATTGCTATGCTAGTTGTCTCACTTCTATCTTTATGTCTTGCTACCTACCACTTGTTTGTCAAGCCTCCCAACATTGCCATGATAAGCATCTAACCTCCACCTCCCAACAAACCATTATGTGGCTATGTTACCACTTGCTCAGCCCTTCTTATAGTGTTTCTAGCTGCAGGTGCAATTGCTTCCATGTGTTAACATGGACATTCTTTTGTTATCACAATATTGTTGCTATTTAATTTAATGCACATATACACTTGGTGAAGGTTGGAAGGCTTGGCCTTTTGCTCGGTGTTTTGTTCCACACTTGTCGCCCTAGTTACTTGTGAACCGGTGTTATGTTCCATAACTGAGCACTCCTAATATGCTCGGTGTTGTTATGGGGACCCCCTTGATTTCCATTTTAGGATAAAGCTTGTCTAGCAAGGCCCAATATTGGTACTACATTTTCCTAATAACTAATAAAAATGCATAGGGACTTTCCGGACCCTGTGGATTAATCAACCCCCTAAGCTAGTGCCCCTCATGAGTGTTGGTCCAAACTAGAGCATTGTGCGGGGCCACCCTAGGTCAACTTGGGTGATTTCTATCAGGCCACTGTGCACTAGGTTATTCGCCATGTCCTAAGAACGAGATACGCGGCTCCTATCGAGATCGTCGACACGTCGGGAGGCCTTGCTGGACTTGTTTTACATTTCTTGAATGTCTTGCTTGAGGAACTCTGGTCTTTTTCGGGCTATCTCAAGGTGTCGGATTTCCTTTGGAATTGCCTAGGATGATCACGAGATCCATGGTCGAGGTTATGCCCGTGGCGTGTGGTTAATTTGTGATGGATGATTTGGAGCACCCCTACAGGGTTAAATCTTTCGAAAAGTCATGCCCGTGGTTATGTGGCAAACTTGGAAACTTTGTTTAACACCCGATCATAGCAAACTTGAAGTAAACTCTAATAAAATACAACAACTGTATGTGTAACCGTGACTGTCTCTTCTCGTGAGTCCTTATCCGAGAGAGAACACGGTGGGGTTTATTTTGACGTAAGTAGGTGTTTAGGATCAGTTGGTGATCTTTACTAGTTCATGTTCATTATTTGTAGACCACCATACTTTACTTTCTCTATTCGTAAGTTAGCCACTCAAATATATGCTTAGTTGCTTGCTGCAGCCTCACCACTTAACCATAAGTCACCCATTAAGCTTTGCTAGTCTTGATACCCTTGGAAACGAGATTGCTGAGTCCCTGTGGCTCAGAGATTACTACAACAACAGTTGCAGGTACAGGTAATGCGGTTCTTTCACATGAGAGCGATGCTTTTTTTATTTGGAGTTCTTCTTCTTCTTCTTCATCGATCTAGGATGGGTTCCAGGTGGTAGCCTGGGATAGCAAGGATGGATGTCATTTTATCATTTAATTTCGTCTATAGTCGGACCCTGCTCTTATGTATGATGTTTGACTATGTTGTTGTATTGATGTGATATTGATGTAGCTTGTGGCGAGTGTAAGCCAATTCCATATACTCATCTCTTCTGTACATGTACTTGTAATGATATCCATTCTTGCAACACGACTAGATGTGCTTCTATCCCTGTCGAGACCCTCGTGCCGAAATAAGGATAGGATCGCATCTTGGGCATGACAAGTTGGTATCAGAGCTTGTACCGACCTAGGAGCCCCCTTGATTGATCAAACTTGGCCGAGTCAAATCTAGTGAAAATAAACTATTTTGAATCTAGTTATATATCGGAGAGTAGGTTTCTTTTACACCTCTTCTATACTCTGGTGAGGAATTACGACTTAGGAATTTTGATTCTACCCTCTTCTCTCTCAAATTTTTTTAGGATCAAGCGGGTAGTTTGGAAACTATATGATGCCGATGTGACGGAGTTCTGTCTTGGTGCCTCCTGTCTGACTTGATTTCTTCCGGGGAGTTGAGCTCTAGGAGATTCTTGGCACATCGTTATCATTCAATTTTCTTAGTATCTCAGGATGGAGGATGTTTGAAATTGCTTCAATACTTCTCATGGCGAGATAAGATCGGAGTCACCCAGTACTGGGGAGGCGTTAGGGATACTGCCATGTTTGGTATCATTGTGTTTTCGAGTGTCTGAGATAGATGGAGTTCCGAAGCCTCTGGTTATGTGTTGACGGATGGATACAGTTGGAGTGTAGGGCTTGTTAGTTGTGTGAGATATTTGGACTCCATGTATCCCCAACACTCGATTGCATAACCGGAAAATATTGGTAGTTCTTAGGTGGGAATTCAAGTAGTTACCTAGGCTATCTTCCAACAGATCAGGATGTGAGGTTGGGGTTCGACATCTAGTGGATTCGTTTGTTCACGGTCTTTCTTACAGATGACAGTCTCGATATATGTCATCAGATATGCTTCGCCAAGCCTTGTAGTTCTCTATGCCTAGGGAGCATATTTGAGTGTCATTTCAATATGACAATCCAATGTACGATCGAACCCATGCAAACCTTACCACGAAAATATCGAGCGTAATCTTTGTCATGACTTTGTTCTAGCTTGTTTCGTAAGCCCCATCCTTTGTTTTGTTTTGTTTTGTATATGGTAATTTGAGTTGCTTCAATGTCAAGTGGTGATTTCATATCTTTCCTAAGTGTTCTCATATGTCTGTGGGATTGATAATTATTTTGCCAATCAAGTTGTCATATCAATCCTTTTCATTTAGTGTCCTCTCTTCAAGTGAATTCTATCCTCTTCAAAATTTGCAAGATCAATTCTCATATTTTGTTCCGGAGGTTGTCTCATCTGTTCCAAGTTTTCTTTGTTTTCCCCACCCTCCTGCCCTTTTTCTTCAATGATCAAATTCTCATCCAAGTGCCTTTTCTATTCATGTGATGCTTCCGCTATCTTTTCTCTCGTATTGTTGCCGATGATCCCTTGTGAAGATTCTTAGGAGTTTCAATTTAAATATCTATCCTCATATTCCTGGTTCTTGTTGTTATTCTTCTTCGGTAGATTCAATTCAAGCTCTCGGTGCTCATCATATCCTTTCTGATTTGTTCAATGGTTTCCATGTTGGAATTTCTTTTCCAACCTCTCTTCTTTATTCGTATCTCTCTGTTCTATCCGGAGGCTGAAGATATCTCAGAAGATTCGTCTTTTCTTTCAATCCATCCAAATTATTTCGAGGGTCTCACCTCATCAAGTTCTTAATTTGTATCGGTGCAATCTATCTTTCTAAGGAATTGTTTCAACAGTGTTTCTTTGAGTGGGCCCATAACCCATAGGTTTTCCCTAAGATCTTACCTGGCTCTTCTAATCTTTCTGAGGATGTGTCGGCGGCCCCTCGCCACGCCCCTCCTTGTAACCGGCCACATCTTCCTCATCATCGGGCGCGTCCACGCCCAAGCCGGTGTTGCCTGAGACGAGGCCCGCCTCCAAAACGCGACGCCTGATGAACGCGATCTCCGCCTCGATGGTGTCATGTATCATCGACCCCTCGTCCCAGATGCATGATTCCTACAAGGAGTCGAACCACGCTTGTACTAGTTCCCTTGTTGGTGCCGCCCAAATGGGGTCCACCCTGTGCACGTTGCATGTCCACATCATTGCAACAATCGCATCCCCAAAAGAGTTGCTGCAGAGCGGGGGGATGGACGCCGACAGTATGAAATTGCCCTCCGGGCGGAAGAGCTGGTGGCGCTGATGAACGAGCTGCCAAAAAGTAAAGTTGTAGTTAAGCCCAAGACAAATGCTCAATTGCGCATAATGTCGGCAGGGCCCATGTACAGCCAGGCAAACCATTTTTGATCCTGGAGAGGGGCGAAGCGCCTGGCCAAGAAATATGACCACACCACCTCTATGGTGAGCCCAACAGCTTTTAGTTGAAGCAGGCGAGCGATTGCTATGTCCAGCTTCCCATCATCCGGAGCGACGACACTCCACTCATCCTTGCAGATGGGCTTGGACGGCCGGACCTTGCAGAAGGCGGCGCCTCCTTGTGGGATATATAATAGCAATCCCCCCGCCACTCTTCCCACTTCTTGTGCAAGAAGCTGGGAGGATACACTTCCTTGTGGAAGGCGCAAGGGATCCATGTGATGCTTCCAGAAATGGCATCATCTCTCTCTATACGGGGATACAAGAAATGGCAGAAAAGGGAGACATTGGGGGATATTCCTATGAAGTTTTCGCACAAATGTATGAAAACGGAAAGGGTGTTCACCCCATTCGAATCGAGTAGGAAGAAGCCATAAGTCAGCATTGGATCTACAAAGAAAGCAGAGAAGGGAGGGACCAACCCACAGTAGAAGTACGCCGCGAAGAACGGGTACTTCTCTAGCCCGGGCTGGGTATCCCCTAGGAGCACCACCGGGGCCGGGTGCGCCTTCATCTCTCTCCTCTACATTGGAGTGTATCTCGCAACGAGATCGTGCGACAGCAGCAAGCAAGGGAGGAAGACAAGAGACTTTCTCCTCATTGCCACCAGGACCACCTTTACCTCCGCATCGGTCATCTTCTTGGCCTTCTTTGTAGCGCCGGCTGCTACGGAGGTGGTTGTGTGCTTCGGTGCCATGGTGGGCTCGTGAGCGTACGACGGCGGGGGAAAGGAAGGAGAGGCTCGGGAACTTTGCGAGCGTCAGAAAGTGAAGAAGCAGCAGAGCAGGAAGGGCACTACTGGGGAGCAGTGCCCACGCAGGAGCCACTGTTTTTACCCGGATGGGGGGACGCGAGGGTCTCTTCCCCCAGCCTCGGATGACGTGACGCGACGGCATGACTCCTTAGGGAAACCACCCCGCTCCTCCACTCCCCTAACCCGTAGTTATTGCACGTCATGGGAAAGGTCAGCAGAAATAATCATAACAACTAGGAAATGCAGTCGCGCATGCTCGAGCACTATTTTGGGCCTAGCCCAACAACGCCGGGGGCTACTCTCAATGTACTAAGAACAGGGGGCTCTTCTTACCCAGACTTGTGCACGGGCGGCCGCTGCCCACGAATCGGCAAGTCCTTGCTAGGCTCCCGTCGAATCCCAAGAGATGTGGGAAAGCGGAGCGGCAAGCCCCACACGCAACAAAGTCGCCCAAGGGGGTTAATTGTCTACATGAGCTCAGGTGTCGGGCGGGCAGGCGGACTGGCGGAGCTGGCCCGAGAACGTGGCCCCTACAGCGGGCCTGTGGTAGCTTTAATGAGACCCATCATGTGGCATGGCAGAAGAATAGGACATAGCTGGACCAACAACACAGAAGGAGATGCAATCCTTGCTGGGAGACGTCACCAGCACGCCACCTCATGGCACATTCAATGCGCCTATCGTAGTCCGTCAGAGTTCCATATTTCCCACCACCTCTCCTGACAAGTGGTATCGGTATCCACAGTACACACTGTACTCGTAGGAAAATACCATCATAGCCCTTTTGGTGACCCCTTTGACTATAAAAGGAGGCATGTGGCTACCTTAGAAAAGGCCGACACTTTGTTAAATTGCATGGGAAGCTGCACATCTCGAGCATCCTTGTCGGGTTGCTGCGCACATGTACTTGGACTCACATAACCAACCAGACACAGACATGATGTAGGGTTTTAAGCTTCCGAGTGTCACGAACCTGTATAAACCCTCACGTGCATATTGTTTGACTGATGCTCTTTGCGCATCCGGATCCCCCTACAGAATAGAAAAGGGGCCCTGAAGCTCCCATAGATCGTCGCCCCTGACACTTGTGCGGCCACCATGTCTCAAGATACTACTAAGTTGTGTTACTTCTCAAATACAAATTACAATGATTTTATTAGTACTCCTATACCACCCACCACTAGTGCAGAGTTTTCTGATATTCATGGTACATTGTTGAATCTTGTAATGAAAGAACAATTTTTGGGAAGTCCTAATGACGATCCCACTACTCATCTTAATATCTTTGTTGAATTATGTGACATGCAAAATAAAAAGGATATGGATAATGATGTGGGAAAATTAAAAATATTTCCTTTTTATCTACGACATAAACATACAGCTTGGTTTTCATCTTTACCATGTAATAGTACTGGAACATGGGTTAAGTGTAAAGATGCTTTTATTGCCTCCAGCTAAGATAATCTGCCATAGAAATCAAATAATTAATTTTAAACAACATTATCATGAACATGTTTCACAAGCTTGGGAGAGGATGAAATCGATGGTTAGAAATTTCCCCACTCATGGTTTAAACTTGTGGATGATCATCCAAAATTTCTATGTTGCACTAAACTTTGTTTCTAGAAATCTTCTAGATTCTACTGCAGGTGGTACCTTAACAAAGGTGACCTTAGGAGAGGCCACAAAACTTCTGGATGACATCATGACAAACTACTATCAATGGCACACCGAAAGAGCTCCAACTGGTAAGAAGGTAAATTTTGTCAAGAAAATCACTACTTTGAGTGAAAAAGTGGATGCTCTTATGAATAGGATTGCTAGTAAAAATACTCATGTTGATCCCAATGATATCCCTTTGTCTACTTTATTGAGAAAATTAATGATGCTATTAATGTGAACTTTATCTTGCGAAACAATTTTAACAACGATGCATATAGAGGAAATTTCAATGCTAGACTCTATCCCGGTAACTCCTCTAATAATTATAGCAACTCCTATGGCAATTCTTATGGAAATCCTTATACCAATAATAATAAGTTACCCTTTGATATTTAAAACACCATTAAATAATTTATTAATTCTCAAAAAGTTTTCAACACCATGGTAGACGAAAAGTTGCATAAAATTGATGATTTGGCTAGAAACATGGATATAATTGCTCTTGATGTGGAAACTCCTAAAAAATCCACCAAAGCATGACTTTAATGAAACCATTAAACCTATCCAAATATATATGAATTAAATTATGGAGAGGACCGCCAAGTTCAAAGCTAAGCAGGAAAGCTCTTCCACCCGTTTTTTACCAGAATCATGATGAAGATCTTAAAATGCTTGGTTCTTATCGTATTGAATATTTATTTACTAATATGAAAATAAATGAAAAAGGGAATGGAGATGAGTCTAATCTAGGTATATATCATCCTAATTGCTTTGAGGGTGATGATTCTAATGCTAAAACTGGAAGAGTGGGTTTGGAGAGGTCAAAACTTCATATAGTGATGTGCCCACTATATTGGATCACAAGGATTTTAATTATGATAATTGTTCTTTAGTAGAATGTATTTTCTTGTTGCAATCCATCAATATCCCACCCAATGCTTATGAAAAAAAATAAATCTTTTACTCAACATATATTAGAAATGATGATAAAAGCCTATGATGAGAAAATGGAGCTAGAAGTTTCTATTCCAAGAAAATTGCATGATGAATGGGAACCTACTATTAAAAAATCTTAAAGAATATGAATGTAATGCTTTGTGTGACCTTGGTGCTAGTGTTTCAACTATACCTAAATATTTATGTAGTGTGCTTGGTTTCACTAGTATCCAAGATTGTTCCCTTAACTTACATCTTGCGGATTCTACCATTAAGAAACCCTTGGGTCGAATAAATGATGTGCATATCATTGCAAATAGAAATTATGTGCCTGTAGATTTCATTGTGCTTGATATTGAACGAAATCCTACTTGTCCAATGATACTTGGATGACCTTTCTTACGGACTATAGGTGCAGCTATTGATATGAAAGAGGGAAACATAAGGTTCCAATTTCCATTAAATAAAGGGATGGAACACTTCCCTAGAAAGACAATCAAACCACCTTATGAATCTATAATGAGGTCTACTTATGTTTTGAGTGTCAACGATGACAACACTTGATCATATGCATTAAGCCTAGCTAGGGGCTTAAAACAATAACGCTAGTTAGGAGGCAACCCAATAGTTATCTTTATTTTTTATTTTTTACTTTCTAGTTGTTTTTTATGAAATGGTTTTTTACTATAAATATTATGTTTTTGTGTTTAAATTATTTTTTGTGCCAAGTAAAGCCTTTCGGATGACTTGCATGATAAGTAGAGTTGATACGATGCAAAAACACCAACTTTAGCGTCCAGTGCATAATTTCTCTGATTTTACTGGAAAATATTTTTGGTTTGAAATTTTTACACATTATTGCTATAGAAATTATCCAGGATTTACTAGTTTATTGGAAATTTTAGATTTAAATAATTATGGTTTATTTACAAATCATTATAGACTATTTTAGACAGATTCTGTTTTTTGCTTGCATAGTTTGCCTATTTTGATGATGTCATGGATTGTATCGGCGGGGGTATAAGTCATGGATTAGTTAGAATATAGTACCTTATGCGATAACAAAAATAAGAATCAATTTAGAACAGTACCTAAAGTATTTGATATGTTTATTATACTAACGGATCTCACAAAGTTCCTATTGAGTTTTGTGTGCTGAAGTTTTCAAGTTTTGAGTGCTATCATTATAGATGAAGTAATAAGGAGCAGCAAGAGCCTAAGCCTAGGGATTACCAAGGCACCCCAAGGTAATATTCTAGGAATACTAAATCATCTAACCTTGGGGATGCCCTGAAAGGCATCTCCTCTTTCGTCTCAATCCATCGGTATGTCACTTCGAGATATATTTTTATTCATCACATGATATGAGTTTTGCTTGGAGCGTCGTTTTCTTTAGTTTGGTTTTTTTAGTTCCCCACAATCATTGTTTTCTTGGGACAACTATTTGACACAGACATAGTCTCACCATGATTTATTAGAATACTCTATGTGCTTCACTTATATCCTTTGAGCTTAGCAGTTGCTTTAGTACTTCACTTATTTCTTTTAGAGAATGGTGGCATATAGATTTTATAGAAATAATTGCACTCTCGTTCTTCACTTATAATTTTTTTTAGAGTTAATAAATAGCGACAGTAATTTGCATGGGTTATAAGACTAGTCAAAAAGTAATAGGTATTCAATGAGTGCATAATCAAAACCACATGTAGCACATAAAAGAGAAATCATGGTTAACAATATTAATGTGGTAATGTGGAAGAGCATGAGTGCATGATCATTGGTTAATAAGAGTATCATGAATTATAGGTAGTTAACTACCTGTTCATCCAAATATTTGTATGGCATGGTGATGATTTGTGACCATAACTATCCCTCCCTGAAATCCTAGTGGTGTTTAAGTTGGGGGCGCGCGATGGTTAACTCCTACCAACCTCCTCCCTAGGGGCATGCGAGTAGTGCTTTGCTTAGAGAGAGGTAATAAAATCTTGAAATAAGTATGTGAGTTATTTAAGACTAATATGAATCCCTGAATATACGCACTCTCACCTCCACATATTTTCTAGCCTCTTCAGCATCGTGCATTGCCCATTCTTACCTCGAGGATCAGTTCGACTCTCGCCGATGCATCCAAACCCCATGACATGATATGCTCCATTGCAAATAATCCTAATTATATCTTCCTCAAAACATCCACCATACCTACCTATCATGGCATTTCAATAGCCCTTCCGAGATATATTGCCTCATATGACTTGTACTGCCATTCTCATATTGCATTGCATGATCGTAAGATAGCTAACATGATATTTCCATGGCTTGTCCGGTTTTTGATATCTTTTGCTACGCAAGATCATTGCACATCCTGGTACACTGCCAAAGGCATTCATATATTCACATTATCCTATCAGTTTTTCATATTGAGTTGTAAGTAAAGAAACATATGATGATCATCATTATTTAGGGAACTATCTCAGTGATGAAAGGATGATGGAGACAATGATTCCCCCACAAGTCGGGAAGAGACTCCGGGTGAAAAAAATAAAAAAGAGGAAACAGATAAAAAGAAAAGGAGAAAAATAAAAACAAATAATAAGAGAAAATAGAGAAGGGATGGTGCTACTACCTCTTATTCCACACCTACGCCTCAAAGTGGCACCATGTTCTTCATATAGAGATTATCTTCTTTTGTCACTTCCATATGCTAGTGGGAATTTTTCATTATAGAACTTGCCTTATATATTCCATCGATGGGTTTTCTCAAATGACGTAGGTCTTCATTAGCAAACAAGTTATATGCACACCCACTTAACTTCAGTTGAGCTTTCATACACTTATAGTTCTAGTGCATCCGTTGCATGGCAATCCCTACTCCTCACATTGATATCTATTGATGGGCATCTCCATAGCTAGTTGATACACCTAGTTGATGGGAGACTTTCTTCTCCACTTTCACCCCTTTGAAACCTACTACCATATTCTATTCCACCTTTTTGCTATATCCATGGTTCACGCTCATATATTGTGTGAGTAATAAAAATCTGAAGCTCGTTAAAAAGTACAATCCAATTGCTTGACTTGACACCGTCGTGCTTGACATTTGTATTTATGTGGTGAGGACGGAGCCATGCTATGCTAATATGACAAAATGAATATGGGGTGAACATTCTTTGAGGATCGTATGCTTCAAAACTTGATTATTATGTTGCTTATGTTTATAAGTATTACTATGTTGACGTTTATTAATTCATTGTTTCTCAATTATCAGACCTACAATAGATTACATTTTGGGTAGCATGTCACATAAAAAATTATGTTTTTATCATTTACCTACTCGAGGACAAGCAGGAATTAAGCTTGGGATGTTCATACGACTCCAACGTGTCTATAATTTTTTATTGTTCCATGCTATTACATTATCATTCTAGGATAATTTTTGGCTATTTATTTACGAGTTAATATTATTTTTTAGCAATAACCTATTAACCCAGTGCATAGTGCCAGTTGTTGTTTTCTACATATTTTTGGCTTTTCAGGTTTACAGTACCAAACGAAGTCCAATTGGCCCGAAACTTCAATATATATTTTTATGGACCAAAAGACGACTTGGAGGCTTCTCGAGGAGACCAGGGTCCTCACGAGGTAGGCGCAACCCAACAGGGTGTGCCCTGGGAGGTAGGTCGTGCATGTTGCCTCGTGCCCCCTTGGGCGTCTCCCGATGCCCCTCTTGTTGGGGAACGTCGCATGGGAAACAAAAAATTTCCTACACACACGCAAACCTATCCATGGTGATGAGCATCTACGAGAGGGAGAGTGGATCTACGTACCCTTGTAGATTGCTAAGCGGGAAACGTTAAGAGGCGCGGTTGGTGTAGTCGAACTTCTTCGTGATCCAAATCGCCGAGCGTCCCGCGATCTCATCACAATCCGTCCCGCGATCCAATCACGATCCGTCCCGTGAACACATCACGATTCGTCCCACGATCTCATCACGATCCGTCTCACGATCTTGATCATGATCTGTCCCGTGAACTCATCACGATCCGTTCCGCGATCTCATCACGAACCGTCTCACGATCTCGATCACGGTCCTTCCGATCTAGCGCCAAACGGACGGCACCTCCGCGTTCAGCACACGTGCAGCTTGATGACGATCTCCACCATCTTGATCCAGCAAGAGGAGGCGGAGGGGAGAGAGAGTTCACCAGAAGCGTGACGGCGCTCTGGTGATGGTGGTGTAGCAATTCCGGCAGGGCTTCGCCTAAGCACTACAGAAAACCGATCTAGAGGAGCACCGGTGGAACGGGTAGCACATGGCCGTAAAATCTGTGCAAAAACCCTCTATTCCACCAATATATATAGAAGGAGAGGAGAGGCAGCCTTGGCGCAGGGCAAGGCCCTTGGATTTGGCCGAAATAGAGAGGAGGTGGAGGAGGACTCTCCTCCTCCAATCCTAGTAGGACTAGGATTCCTCCTTTTTGCCTTTTTCCGCCTTTTTCCTTTAGGATTTCTTCTCCTGGCGCCATGGGCCTTTTGTGGCTGTTCCACCAGCCCACTAAGGTCTAGTTATTACTCTCCCACAGCCCATGGACCCCTTGGGTCGAAATACCCCTCCCGGAGGTCTCCCGGTACACTACCGGCACTCCCAGTACACTACCGATGAGCCCGAAACTTTTCCGGCGACCAAACTAGGACTTCCTATATATGAATCTTTACCTCCGGACCATTCCGGAGCTCCTCGTGACGTCCAGGATCTCATCCGGGACTCCGAACAACCTTCGGTCACCACCATACATAACTCTACACTAACGAAACGTCACCGAACCTTAAGTGTGCAGACCCTGCGGGTTCGAGAACTATGTAGACATGACCGAGACACCTCTACGGTCAATAACCAATGGAGGGACCTGGATGTCCACACTGGTTCCTACATATTCTACGAAGATCTTTATCGGTCGAACCTCTATGTCAAGGATTTAGTTAATCCTGTATAACGTTCCCTTTGTTCTTTGGTATGTTACTTGCCCGAGATTCGATCGTCGGTATCTCCATACCTAGTTCAACCTTGTTACCGACAAGTCTCTTTACTCGTTCCGTAATGCAAGATCCCGTGGCTAACATATTAGTCACATTTCTTGCAAGGCTTGTTGTGATGTTGCATTACCGAGTGGGCCCTGAGATACCTCTCCGTCACACGGAGTAACAAATCCCAGTCTTGATCCATGCCAACTCAACAGACACCTTCGGAGATACCTGTAGAGCACCTTTATAGTCACCCAGTTACATTGCGACGTTTGATACACACAAGGCACTCCTCCGATATCCGTGAGTTGCATGATCTCATGGTCATAGGAACATATACTTGACATGCAGAAAACAGTAGCAATAAACTGACACGATCATATGCTATGTTTGTAGTTTGGGTCTTGTCCATCCCATCATTCTCCTAATGATGTGATCCCGTTATCAAATGACATCTCATGTCAATGTCTAGGAAACCTTAACCATCTTTGATCAACAAGCTAGTCTATTAGAGGCATACTAGGGACATGTTTTGTCTATGTATCCACACATGCATCTAAGTCTCCAATCAATACAATTATAGCATGGATAATAAACGATTATCATGAACAAGGAAATATGATAATAACCAATTTCTTATTTCCTCTAGGGCATATTTCCAACAGTCTCCCACTTGCACTAGAGTCAATAATCTAGTTCACATCACCATGTGATTTGCATTGTTATGAATCTAACACCCAATGAGTTCTGGGGCTCGATCATGCTTTGCATGTGAGAGAGGTCTTATAGTCAACGGGTCTGCGATATTCAGATCCGTGTGTACTCATTGAAAGTCTCATCAAGCATCTTGATCTATCTCTATAGATCTTGATCCTCAATAATTAGGTAGTTTTATCCAGGTTTTACTTTGAAAATCACTTTCCGAACAACCATTTATGCTTTCCAGAAATCCTACATTATTTCCGATCAACAATATGTCATCCACATATACTTATCAGAAATTCTATAGTGCTCCCACTCACTTTATTGTAAATACAAGTTTCTCATAAACTTTGTATAAACCTCAAAACTTTGATCACCTCATCAAAGCATATACTCCGACTCCGAGATGCTTGCTTCAGTCCATAGAAGGATCACTAAAGCTTGCACACCTTTTAGCATCCTTAGGGCTGACAAAACCTTCTAGTTGTATCACATACAACCTTCCCTCAAGTAAACCGTTTAAGGAAACGATGTTTTGACATCCATCTGCCAGATTTCATAATTGAAAATGGAGCAACTGCTAACATAATTCCAACAGACTTTAGCATCACTACGAGTGAGAAAGTCTCATCGCAGTCAACTCCTTGAACTTGTCACAAACATCTTTGCAACAAGTCGAGCTTTAGAAATGGTGACATTTACCATCAGTGTCTATCTTCATTTTAAAGATCCATTTGTACTCAACGACTTGTCGTCCAACGAGCAAGTCTACCAAAATCTATACTTGGTTTTCATACATGGATCCTATCTCGGATTTCATGGCCTCTAACCATTTGTCGGAATCCGGGCCCATCATCACTTCTCCATAGCTCGTAGGTTCATCGTTGTCCAACAACATGACCTCCAAGACAGGGTTGTTGTAGCACTTAGGAGCAGTACACATCCTTGTCGACCTACGAAGTTTGATAGTAACTTGATCTTGAAGCTTCATGATCATCATCATTAACTTCCTCTTCAACTAACGTAGGCTTCACAGAAACAACATTTTGCGCTGCGCTACTCTCTGGTTGAACAAAGGTTTAACAACCTCATCAAGTTCTATCTTCGTCCCACTCAATTCTTTCGAGAGAAACTTTTCCTCGAGAAAGGATCCGTTTTAGTAACAAAAACTTTGCACTTGGATCTGAGATAGAAGGTTCACCCAATTGATCTTAGGGTATTCTATGAAGATGCATTTGTCCGCCTTGGGTTCGACCTCATTAGGTGAAAACATTTTCCACACAAGTGTCGCAGCCCCAAATATTAAGAAATGACAGCTTAGGTTTCTATCAAACCATAATTCACACAGTGTCATCTCAACGGATTTAGATGGTGCCCTATTTAAAGTGAATGTAGTTGTCTCTAATGCATAACCCCAAAATTACAGTAGTAAAACGATAAGAGACATCATGGCACGCATCATGTCCATTAGAGCATAACTATGATGTTCGGACACACCATCACACTATGGTGTTCCAGGTGGCGTTTAGTTGTGAAACAACTTTCACAATGTCTTAAGTTGTATGCCAAACTCGTGACTCAGATATTCACCTCCACGATCATATCGCAGTCATTTTTATCTTCTTTTCACGATGATCTTTAAGCTTCACTCTGAATTTGCTTGAACCTTTCAAACGATTCAGACTTGTGTTTCATTAAGTAAATATACACTATATCTACTCAAATCATTAGTGAAGGTAAGAAAATAACAATATCCACTGCACGCTACAAGACTCACTAGATTGCATACATCAACATGTATCATTTCCAATGAATCACTTGCCCGCTCCATCCAACGGGGTCCTTTAGTCATCTTGCCCAAGAGGCATGGTTCGCATGTCTCAACCGATTCAAAATCGAATGAGTCCAAATATCCATCAGCATGGAGTTTCTTCATGCGCTTTATACCAATATGACATTTTGCGGCAGTGCCACAAGTATGTGGTACTATCATTATTTAACTTTGAATCTTTTGACATCAATGTTATGAACATGTGTATTACTACGATCAAGATTTCAAGAAACCATTCTCACTGGGTGCATGACCATTGAAGGTATTATTCATGTAAACAGAATAACCATTATTCTCTGACTTAAATGAATAACCGTATTGCAACAAACATGATCTAATCATGTTCATGCTCAATGCAAAACACCAAATAACATTTATTTAGGTTCGTCACTAATCCTGAAGGTAGAGAGAGAGTGCGATGTTGATCACATCAACCTTGGAAACATTTCCAACACACATCGTCACCTCACCCTTAGCTAGTTCTCCGTTTATTCCGTAGCTTTTATTTCGAGTTACTAACATTTAACAACCGAACCGGTATCCAATACGCAAGTGCTACTAGGAGTACTAGCAAGGTACACATCAATAACTCGTATATCAAATATACTTCTGTCGATGTTGCCAGCCTTCTTATCTACGAAGTATCTAGGGTTGTTCCGCTTCAGCGACCTCTCACCTCATAATAGAAGCACTTAGTCTCGGGTTTGAGTTCAACTTTGGGTTGCTTCACTGGAGCAGCAACTGACTTTCTATCCATGAAGTTTCCCTCCTTGCTCTTGCCCTTTTCGAAACTAGTGGTTCGATTAACCATCAACACTTGACGCTCCTTCTTGATTTCTACCTTCGCGTTGTCAAACATCGCGAACAGCTCAGGGATTAATACTTCTATCCCTGGTGTTTTATAGTTCATCACTAAGTTCTAGTAGCTTTAGTGACAGTGACTTGGAGAACTATATCAATCACTATCTTATCTGCAAGATCAACTCCCACTTGATTCAAGCGATTGTAGTACCTAGACAATCTAAGTACATGCTCAACGATTGAGCTATTCTCCTTCATCTTACAGGCAAAGAATCTTGTTGGAGATCTCATATCTCGCAACACAGGCACGAGCCTGAGATCACAATCTCTGCTCCTAGAACATCTCATATGTTCCGTGACATTCAAAACGTTTCGGAGCCTCAATTCTAAGCCGTAATGCATGACGCACTAAACTATCAAGTAGTCATCGAAACGTGCCTGTCAGATGTTCACAACATCTACAGACGACGCTAGATGGGGTGGTGCACCGAGCGGTGCATTAAGGACATAAGCCTTCTGTGCAGCAATGAGGACAATCCTCAGGTCACGGACCCAGTCCGCAATATTGCTACCATCATCTTTCAATTCTATTTCTCTAGGAACATATAAAATTTACAAGGGAGCTACAGCGTGAGCTAGTAATCTACAATATAATTTGCAAAGACACTTTGACTATGTTCATGATAATGAGTTCAATTAATCATATTACTTAAGAACTCCCACTCAAATTGACATCCCTCCGATCATTCGAGTGATACATGATCCAAATTCACCAACTCATGTCCGATCATCACGTGAGTTGAGGTGGCTGCAATGGTCAACATCATTATGTTGATCATATCTACCATATGACTCATGTTCGACCTTTCGGTCTCTTGTGTTCCGTGGCCATGTCTGTACATGCTAGGCACGTCAAGTTTAACCCGAGTGTTCTGCATGTGCAAATCTGGCTTGCACCCGTTGTATGTGAACGTAGAGTCTATCACACCCGATCATCACGTGGTGTCTCAACACGACGAACTTTCGCAATGGTGCACACTCGGGGAGAACACAATTTATCTTGAAATTAAGTGAGGGATCACCTTATAATGCTACTGTCGTCCTAAGCAAAACAAGTTGATAAAAGGATTAACATCACATGCAAATCATAAGTGACATGATATGGCCATGAACTTGTGATTTTGATCTCCATCTAGAAAGCACCGGCATGATCTCCATCGTCACCGGCATGACACCATGATCTCCATCAACGTGTCGCCATCGGAGTTGTCACGCCCTGCATGCTTCTACTACTATTCCTACCATTTAGCGATAAAGTAAAGCATTACATAGCGCTTAATGATTGACACACAGAAAATACAATAATTAAAAACAACCCTATGGCTCCTGCCGGTTGTCGTACTCATCGACATGCAAGTCGTGATAATCTATACATCACATGATCATCTCATACATCACATATATCACATCATGTAATTGGCCATATCATATCACAACATACCCTGCAAAAACAAGTTAGACGTCCTCTAATTGTTGTTGCATGTTTTACGTGGCTGCTACGGGTATCTAGCAAGAACAATTCTCATCTACAAAAAAACCACAACGGTGATACACTAGTTGCTTTTCAACCTTCTCAAGGACCGCCTTTGTCGGATCCGATCCAACTAAAGTGAGAGAAACTGTCACCCACAAGCCATCTAGGCAACAAGTTGCGTCGAGGGAACCGGTCTCTCGTAAGCGTACGAGTAATATTGATCCGGGCCGCTTCATCTCACAATCCCGCTGAACCAAAATACGACCAAGGGAGGAAGCAATCTAAGCATCAACGCCCACAAACCTTTTGTGTTCTACTCGAGATCTCATCAAACCATCAACCTACCTCATGATGCCACTGTTGGGGAACGTCGCATGGGAAACAAAAAATTTCCTACGCACACGCAAACCTATCCATGGTGATGAGCATCTACGAGAGGGAGAGTGGATCTACGTACCCTTGTAGATTGCTAAGCGGGAAACGTTAAGAAACGCGGTTGGTTTAGTCCCGAACTTCTTCGCGAACCAAATCACCGAGCGTCCCGCGATCTCATCACGATCCGTCCCGCGATCCAATCACGATCTGTCCCGTGAAAACATCACGATTCGTCCCACGATCTCATCACGATCCGTCTCACGATCTTGATCACGATCTGTCCCGCGAACTCATCACGATCCGTTCCGCGATCTCATCACGAACCGTCTCGCAATCTCGATCACGGTCCTTCCGATCTAGCGCCGAACGGACGGCACCTCCGCGTTCAGCACACATGCAGCTTGATGACGATCTCCACCGTCTTGATCCAGCAAGAGGAGGCGGAGGGGAGAGAGAGTTCACCGGCAGCATGACGGCACTCCGGTGATGGTGGTGTAGCAATTCCGGCAGGGTTTCGCCTAAGCACTGCAGAAAACCGATCTAGAGGAGCACCGGGTGAACGGGTAGCACGTGGCCGTAAAATCTGTGCAGAAACCCTCTATTCCACCAATATATATAGAAGGAGAGGAGAGGCAGCCTTGGCGCAGGGAAAGGCCCTTGGAGTTGGCCGAAATAGAGAGGAGGTGGAGGAGGACTCTCCTCCTCCAATCCTAGTAGGACTAGGATTCCTCCTTTTTGCCTTTTTCCACCTTTTTCCTTTAGGATTTCTTCTCTTGGCCCCATGGGCCTTTTGTGGCTGTTCCACCATCCCATTAAGCACTGGTTATTACTCTCCCATAGCCCATGGACCCCTTGGGTCGAAATACCCCTCCCGGAGGTCTCCCGGTACACTACCGGCACTCCCAGTACACTACCGATGAGCCCGAAACTTTTCCGGCGACCAAACTAGGACTTCCTATATATGAATCCTTACCTCCGGACCATTTTGGAGCTCCTCATGATGTCCGGTATGTCATCCGGGACTCCGAACAACCTTCGGTCACCACCATACATAACTCTACACTACCGAAACGTCACCGAACCTTAAGTGTGCAGACCCTGCAGGTTCGAGAACTATGTAGACATGACCGAGACACCTCTATGGTCAGTAACCAATGGCGGGACCTGGATGTCCACATTGGTTCCTACATATTCTACGAAGATCTTTATCGGTCGAACCTCTATGTCAAGGATTCAGTTAATCTTGTATAACGTTCCCTTTGTTCTTCGGTATGTTACTTGCCCGAGATTCGATCATCGGTATCTCCATACCTAGTTCAACCTTGTTACCGACAAGTCTCTTTACTCGTTCCGTAATGCAAGATCCCGTGGCTAACATATTAGTCACATTGCTTTCAAGGCTTGTTGTGATGTTGCATTACCGAGTGGGCCCTGAGATACCTCTCCGTCACACAGAGTAACAAATCCCAGTCTTGATCCATGCCAACTCAACAGACACCTTCGGAGATACCTGTAGAGCACCTTTATAGTCACCCAGTTACGTTGTGACGTTTGATACACACAAGGCACTCCTCCGATATCCGTGAGTTGCATGATCTCATGGTCATAGGAACATATACTTGACATGCAGAAAACAGTAGCAATAAACTGACACGATCATATGCTATGTTTGTAGTTTGGGTCTTGTCCATCCCATCATTCTCCTAATGATGTGATCCCGTGATCAAATGACATATCATGTAAATGGCTAGGAAACCTTAACCATCTTTGATCAACGAGCTAGTCTATTTGAGGCATACTAGGGACATGTTTTGTCTATGTATCCACACATGCATCTAAGTCTCCAATCAATACAATTATAGCATGGATAATAAACGATTATCATGAACAAGGAATATGATAATAACCAATTTATTATTGCCTCTAGGGCATATTTCCAACACCTCTCTAGTCTATAAATTATCATTAATCCCATAAACCATAGAGAGCCTCCCAAAAAACTATTTCCTCCACGGCAACTCTCTGTTTCGCCGTGTGCCCATCTGGAGCCCTGTTTCGGTCCCTACCAGTGGGGGGATCGATCATGGAGGGCCTCTTCATCAACCTTGTTGCTCCCATGGTGATGTGTGAGTAGTCTACCATAGACCTATGGGTCCGTAGTTAGTACGTAGATAGCTAGCTCGCTCCTTGATCTTCAATACAATGACCATCGCATATTCACTTTGATCTATCTGATGTAATCCTTTTGTGCGGTGCATTTGTCGGGATCCGATGAATTGTGGGTTTATGTTTAGATTATTCATGAAAAATATTTGAGTCTTCTCTGAAATCTATTATGATTTTTATCTGTATGATCATCATAGCTGTGTAAATCTCTCCGATCTATTGATTTCCTTTCGCCAAGTAGATTGATCTATATTTAGTGAGAGGGGTGTGTTGTAGTGGGTTCAATCTGATGGGTTTCTATATCCCAGTGATAGAAAGGGACAAGATATGTCTTTCTATTGTTGCCACTAAGGATAAAATGATGGGGTTATTTCATATTAATTGAATTCTCTTTGTCTACATCATGTCATTGTTCTCCAAGCATTACTCTATTTTACTTAATACTCTAGAAGCATGTTGGATAGCGGTCGATGGGTGGAGTAATAGTAATAGGTGCAGACAGGAGTCAGCCTATTTGCTTATGGATGTGATGTCTATATAAACATGATCATTTCCATAAATATCACATAAGTATGCGCTTTTCCATCAATTACCCAATAGTAATTTGTTTACCCGCCGTATGCTTACTTTCATGAGAGATGCCACTAGGGAATACTATGGCCCCCGGGTCTGTTCACTTATAAGTTTACAAATGCTACAATACCTTGCTTCCATTATTTACTTTTTATTTTATTTTGCAATTTACAATTATCTACTACAAACCACACTACTTACAAGCTTGCTAATAACGAGTCCAAGGGGATTAACAACCCTCTTGCTCGCGTTGGGTGCAAGTGTTTGCTCTTCTGTGTGTAGTTGTTGAAGATGAGGGTTGTTTGTTACTCCTAGTGGTTCGATAAACCTTGGTTCTCTACTGAGGGAAACACTTACCTATATTGTGCTACATCACCCGTTCCTCTTCACGGAAAACCTAGCACAGATCATAAGTATCAATACCCTCCTATTGTTTCTCGTATTGAATTGGGATTTAAGGAGGAGCTTCCCATCAAACCAATATCTTCAATAAGAAGATAGAAAAAATTACTTAAACCCACACAAAATGTGGTTAAGAAGAAGAAAGAAAAGAAGAAAAGGTAAAGGTAAAAAGGTACCTCACTCAAATAATGTTGCTCCTATCATTGTTGAGAATGAATCCGAAAGTACTATGGACGATGATACACTTGACGTCTATTTTTTCATGCCTACTACTTGTAGTGATGATTATGATTGGGAATATAATGATACTCCTTATAATATTGAAAATCTTTTTGGCACTAACTTGGAAAATTATGATGATAATAATTATTATACATTGGTGCCATTCATGCTATTGATGGTATGTTAATGATATGCAAAATCACAAGCTTGGGGATGCTATGCTTGATGAGAATGTCATATCTTAGAATATATTTGATGCAATTAATGTGTGTCCCAAGCTTGCGGATGCTATAAATAAAATGATCTTTTTAGTCCCCCTACTTCGAATGATCAAATTTGTTATGATGATTGCATGCCTCCTACTTATAATGATTATTGTGGGTATACTTACGTTATAAAATGTAGTGATGACTATTATTATAAAACTTGTCATAATTATTACAACCCAGTTTATGAACATCACTCTTTTATTGTGTAAACAATTTATAGTATTTGAGTCTCCTATGATACACCTACTATTATGTATGAGAAGTTTGCTTGTGGGGAGAGCAATGCATTTTCTCTGCATGAGGATACGAAAATAATGCTTTATGTGATATTTATATTGTTAAATTCCTTCATCATTCTACTGAAAATTATTATGAGGGGGGAACATATGCTTGTGGGAATTGCAATAATATTAAGTTTCCTCCCTATGTGTTGAAAATCTTGAAGATAGATTTGTTTTGCCTTCCTATGCTAGTTGATTCTTGCTCCCATAAATTATTTTGTCAAAAAATGCCTATGTATAGTAAGAGGGTTAGACTTTAATGTGTTTTATATATGCTTCATGATGCTCCATTGTGTTTCAATTGTTTAATTTTATCTGAGCATCATTGAAATCATCATACCTAACTAAAAAGGCTTTAAAGAAAAGCACTTGTTGGGAGACAACCCAATATATATACTTTATGTTTTTGAGTGTTAACATGATTGATCTACTGTTGTAATCATGTTTTGTGCCTTTTGTTTAATAAAGTGCCAAGTGAAGCCTTTGGGATAGTGTGGATACTTGTTAGTTCGATTTTGTGCAAAAATAGAAACTTTTACGTCCAGTGCAGAATTTCTCTAATTTTACTGGAAAGTAAAACAATTCTTAATTTTTTACACAATTATTCTATGCAAATTCTCTATGTTGTCCTAACTTTTCATAATTTTAGAGTCGTGGAAGTATGGTGTCCATTCAGATCTTCACAGACTATTATGTTTTTGACAAATTTTGTTTTGCATGCATAGTTTGCTTGTTTTAGTGTTTCCATAGCTTATATTTAGTAATATAAATTATGGTACTGATAGAATACAGTAGGTATTATGTGAGTACAATGATGAATCTTGTCTTGATAATACCAAAGTGAATGATCTATATTTATTATACTAACCCATCTCATGAAATTCCGTTGAGTATCGTGTGATTGAAGTTTTCAGTTTTTGGGTAAGACACTGATATGAGGAGAATAAGGAGTGTCAAGACACTAATATTGGGTATGACCAAGGTTATATTCAAGGAATACTCAAGAGTCTAAGCTACGGGATGCCCCGGGCATCCCCTCTTTCGTTTTCAACACTATTGGTATATCTTACTTGGAGCTATATTTTTATTCGTCACATGATAAGTGTTTTGCTTGGAGCATCATTATATTTTGTTTTTCTATGTTATATGTTACTTATAATATATTTTTTCAATAAAAATTTCCAAGAATTGCTTTAAGACGCCTCCATTAAATGTTTTGATATGTGTTGTGTAAAAAGAGAAACATTTGTTGCAGTGTTTGAATTTTCCTATTTTAGTTGATCGTGGAAAGTTTAAGAAATTTTTACAAACTAGTGTAATATATTTTTATTATTTGCTAAATTTTTATAGTTTTTCGAATTATATAAGTGCACTTTTAAAATTAATTTCTATAGATTGTCCTGTTTAGACACATTGTTATCATAGTTTTGTTATCTACTTATCCTATATTTTCCATAGCCTATATTGGTAGATATAAATTATGGAATTCATAGTAAACAGTAGATAATGTTTGGAAATTTTCGTGCAACTTGTCTTGGTAGCACATAAAAAGTTGATTAATTCTAATGTGCCCTAACCTATCTCACGAGTTCTTTTCAGGTTTTGTGTGGATGAAGTTTTTGATACCTAGGCGAAACCATGATATGAGAGGAATTAATGAGACACAAGATCTCAATCTTGGGTGTGCCCAAGGCTCCCCAAGTCAATATTACAAGAAGTCTCAAGCATCTAAGCTTGGTGATGCTACGCATCCCACCTCTCTTCATCAAACAAATATCAGTTAGCCTATATTAGCCTAAATTTTTATTTGTCCACATGATATCTGCTATTATTGGAATGTATTTTCGTTTTCTTTGCTGGTTTAAATAAATCTCAGATATGAAACTCTCTATTGAGGGAGAGAGTCCTCACATAGCTACTTGATTGTTTAACTACTCATTGATCTTCACTTATATCTTTTGAGAGTAGTTTGATGTTTACTCTTGTGCTTCACTTGTATCCTAAGAGTAAATTGTGAATGAATGAAATATCATAAATATGAAATTATAAATGTTCTATATTCATAGTAGCAGGTTCACATTTGGTTATAAAGTAAAATTTATTGAAGTTTGACAATCAAAATATTGGCCATACAAGCAATTGATGAATGGTTAGTATAAGAAAGAGAACTTTCACATACAAATATATTATCTTGCACATATTTTATGATTGTGAATACCCATTAATTATTTTCAACCTTGATCAAATTGCTATTAATTTGGACAAGGAATACAACTTAATGGTTTTGCTTGCGTATAATTGCATACAAGTTATATTGTTATGGATCCTCCAACATGTGGTGCTTCTTTAGAACTTTTTGCCAACAAAAACTTCATACTAAGTAGAGATACTACTTGTGAATCCAAATCCTTGAGCCAAGGTTCTTTCATGAGAGTCCACCATACCTACCTATATATGGTATTTCACTACCATTCCATGTAAAATTTGCATGTGCCACATCTAAACATTCAAATAAACATTCGTTTTGTGTGCTCGTACCACTCATGGAGCGATGGTATGGTCATTATCTTCCAAGCTAAGAGGGTTATTATCAAGATCAATATTTATTCACTTATCATTGGACAAGAGATGTTTATAAAAAGGATGCCCAGTCCTGCATAATACAAAAATTAATAAAAAAGAACCCCCCCTAAAAAGTTGATTGCTTGCATGGCACTCGTGGATTCGGTCATCCATGGAATGTGTTTGAATGGTGGAGGGGAGTAAAATTTCAATTCTTTTTGGGAACTTCCATTAATTTTTTTAGCATGGAAGGTATTGAAAACTCTGTTGTCACACTGACAGGAAAAGTATAACAGTCAAAATTACATATTCATCCCTGTTTTAAAAAATGAGCATTGGCATCTCTGCAAATCCTTGCTTCCCTCTGCGAAGGGACAATCTATTTACTTTTATGTTATTTACTTTCATGTTATTTTCTTTTCATGTTGAGTCAATTTCTTATTCCAATTTCAATATATTAGTTGGCAAGAATCATGTGGTTGGGAAAGATCCCAACACATATATCTAGTCAAATATATTTGATCATGATTCATTATTGTTAACAATTATCTTCATGATAAGTATGTTGGGAGGCGAAACATTAAGCCCCTATCTTTCTATGTGGATGGATGTTGTTTGTTCTAAAAATATTCTTTGAGTATTAGCAATCATAAAAGACTATATGATAATTGAGTATGTGGAGCTCTTACTTAGACTTGAGAATGCATTGAAATTGTTTGATGACTAAGAACATATGTTGTTAAGTTTCAAGAGAATGCATTGTTTGAACCGTGGTGTGTGAATTGATTGCTACTCTATCATGATATTTTTATGAGAAAAAGTTTTTGGTCAAGTTCCTAGAAAAGTGACTGGAATTATGAATGATCAAAAATATTAACTATGGTAGCATTCACACTTCATAAATTACTTCTTTTATCATTTACCTACTCGAGGACGAGTAGGAATTAAGCTTGGGGATGCTGATATGTCTCCAATGTATCGATAATTTATGAAGTATGCATGCCATAATTGCCTATGTTTACAATACTTTTATATGGTTTTGATGCACTTTATATGATTTATTTAGAACTAATTCGGACTCGCCTTATTTTCAGCAGAATTACCGTGGTGTTGTTTTTGTGCAGAAAATAAATTTCTCGTAATTGCCCGAAACTTTTTTATGATTTTTTCTGTAGAAAATATGAAATACCGGAGCAAAGAACCACCAAAGGGGAGCCACATGTGGGCCACAAGCCAACAGGGCGCGCCCACCCCCCTAGGCCCACCCTGTTAGCTTATGGGGCCCATGTGGCTTCGAGTGACGTGATTCCAATGCTGAAAATTACTATAAATCCATAAACCACCGAAAGTTAACCTAGAACTTCCGCTCCACCGCCGCAAGCCTCTGTACCGATGAAAACTCATCCTGAGCCTTGTTTTGGCACCCTACCGTAGGGGCCAATCATCACCGGAGGCCATCTTCATCATCACGGCGGTGTCCATGACAAGGAGGGAGTAGTTCACCCTCGGGGTTAAGGGTGTGTACCAGTATCTATGTGTTTGATCTCTCTCTCTCCTATGTTCTTGAGATGTCATGATCTTGGTGTATCACGGGCTTTGTTAATATAGTTGGATCATATGGTGTTTGTCCCTTGCTATCTTGTTATGATGAATTAAATACTTCCATTTGAGATCTCGTTATGTCGGATTGAATATTGGATTTGATATCACTTGATGTATGTCTTGCATGTGAATACCCGTGGTGACAATGGTGTGTTCTATTGATTCACTTGATATATGTTTTGGTACTCAACTTGCATATTCCTATGATGACAATGAGGTAATCTATGCATAGGGGTTAATACACTTTCTTGTCCAACTTTCTTCAATAGAAATCTTGTGGTACTCCTTGAAGTTTTTGTGTTGGATTGAATATGATGAATCTGAATTTTTTTGATGCATGTCAAATAATTAACCCAAGGATACTTGAGGTGACATTGGAGTATCTAGGTGACATTAGGGTTGATTGATATGTATCATAAGTGCTATTTTACTACAAACTCTACGGCTGATTGTGACACCTATAGGAACAACCCAATAGATTGATCGGAAAGGATAACTTTGAGGTGGTTCTACTACCTACAACAATTTCATCTTATGTTCTCTATTATTTATGAACTTTGGAGTGATTCATTGTCACACGTGGAGGTATGATCATGTGATTCTATTATATTTGCATTGTCGAGAGATTGCACTAGTGAAAGTACGAACCCTAGGCCTTATTTCCAGGAATTTTTATCACATTTTGCTTGTTGTTTTCCATTTTCTACATTGCTGTTTCTATATTTTGAGATTACAAAAACATATATTTACTATCCATATTGCACTTGCATCACAATCTCTTTGCCGAACTAGTGCACCTATATAACTTGCCATTGTATTGGATGTGTTGTGGACACAAGAGATTTCTTGTATTTGATTGCAGGGTTGTTTGATAGAGACCATCTTCATCCTACACCTCCCATGGATTGATAGACCTTAGGTCATCCACCCGAGGGCAAATTGGTACTATCCTACAAAAGTCTATGCTTGGAGGCCCAACTGAGTCTACAAGAATAAAGTTGAGTAGTAAACATCGTAGACTACTTGACACTTCACCATATTTTGTGCCTAAGGGAAGGCATTTTGGAGTAATAATTTATGATGGGTTTCTAGAGTGACAGAAGCTTAAACCCTAGATTATGTGTTATTCGATAAGGAGCTCATTTGTATCCACATGTTTCATGCTACGGTTAGATTTATCTTAATCTTATTTCATAGTTGCGGATGCTTGCGAGGGGGGTTATCATAAGTGGGTGCTTGTTAAAGTAAGAATAACACCTTAGCATTGGTCCACCCACATACCAAATTATCAATGTAATGAGTGTGAATCAACTCAACATGATGAACATGACTGTAGAGAACCGACTGAAAACGAGTCAAGCCTCTATGTGTTCTGTGCCATCCCTGGATCAGTATGCTAGCACACACAGTACATCAATGTATATATCAAAGTGCAATCACATGTAATAATGTAAAACTGATATATACCTTAAAATCTCAGCGAAAACAGTCAATGGGTGTGGAGTCCCAATAACACCAATGGCAGGTTGAGTAAAGACCGTAACCCTCAATCGTACTCTTACTCGTTGAAGAAGAGTATCTGCAACATGAGACGTTGCAGCCGTGTAGGTCAGTACATTGAATGTACCAGCAAGATCACCATAGTAGAACAGAAGATAAAAACTATTTTATATGCAGTAAGGCTTTGTGGCTATGTGTCTGAGTTTTTGCATAAAAGCTGATTTTATTTCTTTTCCTACAACAAAGGAATATCAAGAATTTTCACTAAAGAGTTACCTAACATGACACGGTTCCGCCAAGCGATGTCTTCATGCCCATAAGTATCATAAGTTGCCCACAATTAATTATCAGTCCACTGTTGAGAGTTCACAGATAGATCCAAGTCTAGAGGCTCATATTGTCCATAACCGGGGGCACGGCTAATCGATTAGGTTTAACTCTGAAGAGTGTTGTGTACTTTACCCACAAGATTCGTTCCCTCCTTGCAAGTCCTCGCACTGCCTGGTGTTTGAGAACAGGACGAACGAAACATGGTCTTTCAGAGTGTTTCCCTGACTACTGTCAGTGCCCATCCATTCCTAACGTTGACTACATCTCGTAGCACTGCCCAGCCAGAGCCACAACAAGGATCAACGAAGCCAGAGCCCATAATGACTTGTGGCTACACAGGTAAGCTTCCGGGCATGAAGTATTCATCCGTCTCTTTGAGTCTGGGTGAAGCTTTCCGCAAGATGTCATGGTGCTTCTCCATGCATCCCGGCCATCCACTGGTTACTCTAGGGATGCCCAATCAACCATCCTTCACCCAGTAGTGTGTATTGAAAACTTGTTTCTCGAGTCTCGAAGTCTTGAGGTCTTGACGATGCAGGACTTGACGATGCCTTCATGAAGTTGTCATCTTGACGTAGAGTCCTCCTTCTCACACCACTCACGAACACTCATACCAACCCCGTGTACTTTAGCATAGCATAAAAATAACTAACGTTCCCGGGGCTTTAGTAACAAGTGGTGGGTTCCTACCTCATGCATTCCACTCAACTACAATAATTTCAATAACACTACTGGAGGGATTTGTTGAATGATGTCACTACGTGCAATAAAACATAGGTATGAACAAAATGGTCAAAGTGAACTTGCATGTACTGTTGATGAAGAATAATATCGCTCTCAAAAATACTTGATAGACTATTCGTCACTCTTCGATAAAAATCTATACAATCAAACATTGAATTCATATAAGCAATCATACTAGCAATCAATACTAACAATCAACAAGTAATACAAAACCAAACACAAATGGGTTGTGATGAAGGAAATACTTAAGACAAAAGTTAAAATTAACAAAACTTCATCAAATCAACCAAAAGTGGTTTTCCCCTACAAATGATTTTATTTTCAAAAGGCAACAAAACGCTAACAAAGTAAAATATAACAAAATTATTTTAGTAAATATTGTACTAGCAAACGAATTACTTTTGAAGAACAACTTAAGAACTAATCAAAAGCTTTTATCAAAACTCATCTTATGACATCAACAATGTTAACCTTGAATTAACCACAAACAATTTCAACTTTAATACTAATTGTTTATGATCTAACATAAAGTTAACAGGAAGTGAAACTTTATAAAAAAATATGAAAATAATTTCAAAAAAGAAATCCAACTAGCAATGAAATCAATTTGCAAGTTATTATGAAACTAGAATTGATTTCATGCTATAAAAATAATAAATGACATAAAAATAAACTAGGTTGAAAATACTACTGCTAACTAACAGAAAACAAAGTAGAATTTATCAACTAATATAAAAGAAAAAAATTTAAAACAAGAGAAATAGAAATAAACCTAAAAATAACTAAAACCGAAACTGTTTTCTTAAAAATAATAATTCAAATTATTCTAAAAATTCTAAAATTTTACCTACTGATAAATAACATCACTAGTGACCAGTAGCAAAAAGAATCAACCAACAATCTATTTTTAAACTCAAGATATTTAGAAAATAAGATTTGAAACAAATCTGTTTGAAATCAATTTTAAATTATTGAAATATGGTCAAACTTCATATCTACAGAAACTAAATAAAATTGGTGACATGATGCAAAAAGAATCAAATAAAAATAGTTTAAAACATAAAAGATATGAATAAAACAAAAACAGAACTAAATCTGTAAAAGAAACTAAAATAGAAAAAGAAAAGAAAAACTAATCTAACGGACAGGGGGTGACGTGGCGGCTTTTGATTGGCTAAAGGGTATGCGCGATCTAATGATTCGAGCGGACGGCCAATATTTAAAGAAAACGGTTCGGTTAATAATAACTTAACTGAAAACTGGCCGATTCTTCTAAAATAAACCGAAGGGGTATCTTATTCTAATCGTGACCGTTGAGATAAGATAGAACGGAGGGGAGGAAGGGGAAGCTCACCGCGGCGGCGGTGGATTCCGGCGAGAGCTCCGGCGAGGTCCTAGGCGGCGTGGTCGACGGGGACGGCGCTGCGGTGGTCCTCCAGCAATGGGAAGGTCTCCAATCGATGCGGGTGAGGACGGCGACTCCGTTGGTGATCTGGGCGTCGGCGCAGGTGGTCAGAAGCGTCGGCGACGAGCTCCGAGGCGGTGGCGGCGCTCGGGTGTCGATGGGGGAAGGGACTCCAGTGGGTGCGGGGCTCGGGCGAGTGGTTAGGGAGGTGCGGACGATGACAGCAAAGTGAATGGTGGGCTCAGACGGCGTCGGGGACGTGTGGGTGGAGCAGTGGTGCGGCAATGGCGCGGCAGCTCGGTCGAACTCCGGCGAGCGTGTGGCGTCATTTCGTGCGAGGGAGGATTGGGCTTTGGGCAAAAATCGAACGAGGCCGAGCTCCTCTATTTATAGGAGAGGTCGGGAGCTCAGGGAAGGAAGGGGAGACAGATCCGGTCGGGATGGATCTCGCCGGCGTTGGAAAGGAAAGAGGAGAGGGAAAGGAAAGAGATGACCGCGGGATCGCGCTGGCGATCGGTGGGGCCCGCGTGTCAGAGAGAGAGAGAATGGGTGCGGCGTCGGTGGCCGGTGCGGAAGGATTCGGTGGCCGTTTAAGGTAGGTGGGCCGGCGGGGGTTTCCTAATGATTTTTTTTCCTTTTAAAAAATAACAGAGAATGGAAACTTTATTTTGGGCGATCAAAACATTTCCAAAAATAAAGTTTTATATACCAAAATGATGAGGGAAGTAAATGCAATTTAATGAACATTTTTCCACGGCCAAAATGAATACTTAAAAAAATTATTTTCAGAAAATGCCTAAATGGCTTTTAATTCTTTTTTCAAATATTTTTCAAATAACCCCATGGGTTTTAGGGTTCAAATAATTTACAAAATAACCCTGGTGTGGAGTGTCATGTTACTCCTCTCAAAATCTTGTCAAGGGTATTTGAATTCTTTCAAACATCAAATTGGAAAATTAAATATGAATAGAACTCCATAACAGGATATTTCAAATAGTTTTCAAATTCACTTTTCAAATCTTTTTATTTTGAAGAAGTCATGTCATCTTCTCTCACTGATTTGAAATGTAGGAATTTGAATTCCAAAAGCATATGGGAAAGTCATGGCATTCCCTCTCATTCAAAGTTTTCAAAAAGTTTCTAATTTTTCACCCAATTTCAATCACTCAATCAAACAAACAATCATTCTAATATTTATTATAACATTCCAAAATTTGGGATGTTACAAATCTACCACACTTAAAATGAATCTCGTCTTCGAGATTCGAAAGGGCTAGAAAGAAAAGGTTAGGGTTTGGGGTCTTCTAGCAAATCAATTGACCAAGAAGGTGTGGGGGTCTACCACACATAAAATGAGAGTTACTGCTCCTTCAAAATTCATGACAGTCCTCTGGGTGCATCTGTCTCTTCACATACTTCATGATAGCTCCTTCGGTGATGCTCTTCCGTTAAATCAAAATCTTGTGTTCTCATAACAAATTGTATTTCCTCCGATACTGGGTCTTCTTAACTGATAGGTCTCGTGATCATTCTAAATAACCTACCGAAGATCTCATGGTGGTCTACCATTATTGGTTATCCTGTAGTGAAATGGGTCTTGGCTTCATTCCTCACCATAAAATTCCTACGTGTGGCAACAACTAACATTTACAAGGGGTTTTCATCATACCATTCTAAGGCTTAATCAAAAGCTTCAAAGAACGTCGTCTCTTTACTATGGGTAAGTCACTCAGATTTACCATTCCGAATAGCAAGAGAATGATAAGAGTAAGTCGTCATGGTGATCAATCCATGCCACACTGAAATCATTACCTTGTATAAGGTTTAGGGAATCTCGTATTCTAACACTGGGGCTTCCTCACAAGCGTTGTAGAAAATTTCTCTTATCAACGAATGAAGTTCGGATAAATCCATTGATTCCGCAAGCAAAACAAAAGATCTAGCATTTCTTCACAACTCTCAGGATGTTGTATACTCCTAAGAAAATGTTTGCTAATCCAATCACAACTTCTTGCTTCATGATCTTGTGGCAACCTTCATGTAACCATGAGATCCATCCTTGATACACGTTCCATTCCTTGAATATGTTTTTCCTTTCCATTGGTCTGTTTACCAATAAAAGTTTTGGTTCATCATATTCAAATCCAAGGTATACTATTTCAGGTGTTTCCATCCACATAGCTAGATATGTTTCCACATTCTCTTCACATGTATTCACTTATCCAAACTCCTTAAGAAGAAGGGTACTTTCTTCATTCATTGGTCCCTGTGGTTACTACCACACTTAAAATGAAATGTACACATGCCTGTATAAACTATATTTTCTCATATCCTCAAAAATGGTTAGAGATCCTTGTTCATAGAGTAACAGCTCATGTAATTCAACATAGGAGAATCATGACACCATAAATTCCATTGACTCATGAATTTATTACAAACTCTTGGACTTCCGTTACATAATAATCTCATGAAAACAAGAGTGCTTCATGATACAATTATTGCCATCTTAGTTATTCCATTCTAGCTTTCTTCTCGTATTCAGTCCTTTGTCACATCCTCAATCACTTCTTCAAACTCCTACAAGTACTTTATTACAAATGCTGCCATCCACATAGTTTGGCATGTTCCAGCATCACTCCCAACTTTATTCATTTATTCCCCTTGGAGATATTTTAGTACCACTAGAACTTTGCGATGTGATCCTTGAAATCATCCATATTTTGAATCCATACTTCTACCTCCAGATGGGTCATTGGTCCAGAGAATTCAAGCCCAGCTTCATTCACCAACTATTGGGTTCAAGGTTTTGGGGATGAGATGGGTAAGAGAGAGAGACAGAGAGAGAGAAGAGGTACAAACAACTCAAAAACATCAAACTCAAGTCCACACATTCATAATGTTAAATCAAACTATAGTATCGCCACCCACTTATGGTTGGTTTGGTCGATCACTCAAATCATAAAAACGTTTATCCTTATTCTCTCATGGTGGGGCTACTACTAAGCTAGTCTATATCATGTCTTCCTCTTCAGTGGGCTTCTTCTGGTCATGCTTGATATTGTCAAGTTCTTCCACCAGATTTTCCCTGTTGATGTGGAGTTTCCGGTGTCGTCCCTGTAGTTCCAGGAGTTGCTTCTTGAGCTTCTGAATTTCAACGTCTCCAGCATGAGCCAGGGCCTGACTGTTCTTCAAGTCTTGACGAAGCTTCTGAATCTCGGGATCATGTTTCTTCAGATTGGCTACCTTCAGCTTCTCAGCCTTGAGGTTCTCACGAAGTGCTTCGTTCTCAAATAACTCTGAGAGAAGGTCCATTTGAACGTTCTTGATGTAGCGCTCCAGTTCTTGATTGTACACAAGTACGGGTGAAAATTTCATCTTTTGTTCATCAGTCAGGTCGATGAGCGCTCCATCAGGCTTCTGCCATCCCAGCCTTCCAAACTAGTGGTTGCACAACTCAGCACGATGAAGATAGCTCAAACGTGCGATGGCATCATGGATAGAAGTGTTCATGCCCATCTCACATTCATGGCTCAATGTGCCATAGTTGATGTCTTCAGTCTTGGGGTCTTCTTCACATCCAAAAACTTTAGTTTTGATGCCCCAGAATCTAGACTTCCTCTTAGTCGCCTTGATCTCAGGTATCGGCAGCTTCACCATCTGCACTAGCTCCATGAGGAATGAGCCTCCGAGAACATCTTCATAGTCCTCTCTATTGTTCAGGGTGTAGTTCTCCATCTATAGTTTGAAACAGGGAGGGTTCAGTAAAAGAATTTAGAAGTTACGAGAGTAGTAAAAACAAAAGTTGTTCCTACCAAGGTCTTCCTATTTCTAATCCATTTCCTAGGGTCACGTCCTACAGTCAACATATGCTCTAATACCATTTCTGTAGCGACCCGACTCAAAACGAGTCAAGCCTCTATGTGTTCTGTGCCATACCTGGATCACTATGCTAGCACACACAGTACATCAATGTATATATCAAAGTGCAATCACATGTAATAACGTAAAACTGATATATACTATAAAATTTCAGCGGAAACAATTAACGGGTGTGGAGTCCCAATAACACCAACGGCAGGTTGAGTGCAGACCATAACCCTGAATCATACTCTTACTCATCGAAGAAGAGTATCTGCAACATGAGACGTTGCAGCTATGTAGGTATGCACATTGAATGTACCGGCAAGATCACCATAGTAGAACAGAAGATAAAAACTATTCTATATCCAGTAAGGCTTTGTGGCTCTATGTCTGAGTTTTTGCATAAAAGCTGAATTTATTTCTTTTCCTACAACAAAGGAATATTAGCAATTTTCACTACAGAGTTACCTAACATGACATGGTTCCGCCAACCGATGTCTTAATGCCCATAAGTATCATAAGTTGCCCACAATTAATTATCAGTCCCGTGTTGAGAGTTCAGAGATAGATCCAAGTCTAGAGGCTCAAATTGTCCGTAATCGGGGACACGGCTAATCGATTAGGTTTAACTCTGCAGAGTGTTGTGTACTTTACCCACAAGATTCATTCCCTCCTTGTAAGTCCTCGCACTGCCTGGTGTTTGAGAACAGGACGAACGAAACATGGTCTTTCAGAGTGTTTCCCTAACTACTGTCAGTGCCCATCCATTCCTCACGTCGACTACATCTCGTAGCACTGCCCAGCCAGAGTCACGACAAAGATCAACCAAGCCAGAGCCCATAATGACTTGTGGACACACAGGTAAGCTTCCGGGCATGAAGTATCCATCCGTCTCTTTGAGTCTGGGTGAAGCTTTCCGCAAGATGTCATGGCGCTTCTCCATGCATCCCGGCCATCCACTGGTTACTCCAGGGATGCCCAATCAACGATCCTTCACCCACTAGTGTGTATTGACAACTTGTTTCTCGAGTCTCGAAGTCTTGAGGTCTTGACGATGCAGGACTTGATGATGCCTTCGTGAAGTTGTCATCTTGACATAGAGTCCTCCTTCTCACACCACTCATGAACAGTCATACCAACCCCGTCTACTTTAGCATAGCATAAAAATAACTAACGTTCTCGGGGCTTTAGTAACAAGTGGTGGGTTCCTACCTCATGCATTCTACTCAACTACAAGAATTTCAATAACACTACTGGAGGGATTTGTTGAATGATGTCACTACATGCAATAAACATAGGTATGAACAAAATGGTCAAAGTGAACTTGCATGTACTGTTGATGAAGAATAATATCGCTCTCAAAAATATTTGATAGACTATTTGTCACTCTCCGATAAAAATCTATAGAATCAAACATTGCATTCATATAAGCAATCATACTAGCAATCAATACTAACAATCAACAAGTAATACGAAACCAAACACAAATGGGTTGTGATGAAGGAAATACTTAAGACAAAAGTTAAAATCAACAAAACTTCATCAAATCAACCAAAAGTGGTTTTCCCCTACAAATGATTTTATTTTCAAAAGGCAACAAAACGCTAACAAAGTAAAATATAACAAAATTATTTTAGTAAATATTGTACTAGAAAACGAATTACTTTTGAAGAACAACTTAAGAACTAATCCAAAGCTTTTATCAAAACTCATCTTATGACATCAACAATGTTAACCTTGAATTAACCACAAACAATTTCAACTTTAATACTAATTGTTTATGATCTAACATAAAGTTAACAGGAAGTGAAACTTTATAAAAAAAATATGAAAATAATTTCAAATAGGAAATCCAACTAGCAATGAAATCAATTTGCAAGTTATTATGAAACTAGAATTGATTTCATGCTATAAAAATAATAAATGACATAAAAATAAACTTGGTTGAAAATACTACTGCTAACTAACAGAAAACAAAGTAGAATTTATCAACTAATATAAATGAAAAAAATAAATTAAGTCAATTTAAAACAAGAGAAATAGAAATAAACCTAAAAAGAACTAAAACAGAAACTGTTTTGTTAAAAATACTAATTTAAGATATTCTAAAAATTCTAAAATTTTACCTACTGATAAATTACATCACTAGTGACCAGTAGCAAAAAGAATCAACCAAAACTCTATTTTTAAACTCAAGATATTCAGAAAATAAGATTTGAAACAAATCTGTTTGAAATCAATTTTAAATTATTGAAATATGGTCAAACTTCATATCTACAGAAACTAAATAAAATTTGTGACATTATGCAAAAAGAATCAAATTGAAATAGTTTAAAACATAAAAGATATGAATAAAACAAAAACAGAACAAAATCTGTAAAATAAACTAAAATAGAAAAAGAAAAAAAACTAATCTAACGGACAGGGGGTGACGTGGCGGCTTCTGATTGGATAAAGCGTGTGCGCGATCTAACGATTCGAGCGGACGGCCGATATTTAAAGAAAACGATTCGGTTAATAATAACTTAACTGAAAACCGGTTGGTTCTTCTAAAATAAACCGAAGGGGTATCCTATTCTAATCGTGACCGTTGAGATAAGATCGAACGGAGGGGAGGAAGGGGAAGCTCACCGCGATGGCGGTGGAGTCAGGCGAGAGCTCTGGCGAGGTCCGATGCAGCATGGTTGACGGGGACGGCGCTGCGGTGGTCCTCCCGCGATGGGGAGGTCTCCAATCGACGCGGGTTCGGGTGAGGACGACGACTCCGTTGGTGATCTGGGCATCGGCGCAGGTGGTCGGAGGCATCGACGATGAGCTCCGAGGCGGCGGTGGCGCTCGGGTGTCAACGGGGGAAGGGACTCTGGTGGGTGTGGGGCTCGAGCGAGTGGTTGGGGAGGTGCAGACGATGACGGCGAAGTGGATGGTGGGCTCAGACGGCATCGGGGACGTCTGGGTGGAGCGGTGGTGCGGCAATGGCGCGGCGGCTCGGTTGAACTCCGGCGAGCGTGTGGCATCATTTTGGGCGAGGGAGGATCGTGGTTTGGGCAAACATCGAATGAGGCCGAGCTCCTCTATTTATAGGAGAGGTCGAGAGCTCGGGGAAGGAAGAAGAGAAAGATCCGGCCGGGTTGGATCTCACCGGCGTTGGAAAGGAAAGAGGAGAGGGAAAGGAAAGAGATGACCGCGGGGATCGCACTGGCGGTCGGTGGGGCCTGCACGTTAGAGAGAGAGAGGGTGCAGCGTCGGTGGCCAGTGCGGAAGGATTCAGTGGCCGTTTAAGGTAGGTGGGCCGGCGGGGGTTTCCTAATGAAAAAATTCCTTTTATAAAATAATAGAGAATGGAAACTTTATTTTGGGCAATCCAAACATTTCCAAAAATAAAGTTTTATATACCAAGATGATCAGGGAAATAAATGATATTTAGTGAACATTTTTCCACGGCCAAAATGAATACTTTAAAAAAATTATTTTCAGAAAATGCCTAAATGGCTTTTAATTCTTTTTGTAAATATTTTTCAAATAACCCTCTGGGTCATAGGGTTCAAATAATTCCAAAAATAACCCTGGTGTGGAGTGTCATGTTACTCCTCTCAAAATCTTGTCAAGGGTATTTGAATTCTTTCAAACTTCAAATTGGAAAATCAAATATGGAAAGAACTCCATAGCAGGAAATTTCAAATAGTTTTCAAATTCACTTTTCAAATCTTTTTATATTGAAGAAGTCATGTCATCTTCTCTCACTGATTTGAAATGTAGGAATTTGAATTCCAAAAGCATATGGGAAAGTCATGTCATTCCCTCTCATTCAAAAGTTTTCAAAAAGTTTCAAATTTTTCACTCAATTTCAATCACTCAATCAAACAAACAATCATTCTAATATTTATTATAACATTCCAAAATTTGGGATGTTACAATGACTAGACAGAAATTCCCATGTGTCTTCGAGAGCATTTTGCTTCATATAAGAGAATTGTTTGGTTTGTACTTTTCTATAAAAAAGGATTGGGCTACCTTGTTCCACACTTGTTAGTTTTGCTACTTTTCACTTGTTACAAATTATCTTGCTACAGAACTATATATTAGTGTTACTTACAACACTTGTAGAGAATACCTTGCTGAAAACTACTTGTCATTTCCTTGTGATCCTCGTTGGGTTCGACACTCTTACTTATTGAAAGGACTACGATTGATCCCCTATACTTGTGGGTCATCAGCAGGCTCTAGTCCTGAAGGCAATCCTGAGGGCCCTGGAACACCTAGCTCACATGGCATGTCCAAGGCAGCCACCAGGGCTAGGAAGCAAAAGAACTCACATGAAGAGGATGAGGATTTTGTGATAGAGGAAGTCACTTCTAAGAGACAACCTAGGAGGAAGGATAGATCAATGGCTAGGGAAGTTCCTAAATCAGTTCCTGTCAAGATAGGGATGTCTCTATCCCTAGAGAACCTAGGAACATCAACAAGGACCAAGTCCTTGGCCAAGAAGGCAGGACAAAATAAAGCGAGGAAGAGGACTATTCATGTGGCTAGGAGGCCAACCTCCATGTTCAAGGGTCTAGGTGAGGATCATGAAGGGGAATAATAGGACATACCAACTGCTAACTGATACGTCTCCAACATATCTATAATTTTTGATTGTTCCCTGCTATTATATTATCTATTTTGGATGTTTTATATGCATTAATATGCTATTTTATATTATTTTTGGGACTAAGCAATTAACCTAGTGCCTAGTGCCAGTTTATGTTTTTTCTTGTTTTTTGAGTATTGCAGAAAAGGAATATCAAATGGAGTCCAAACGGAATAAAATTCTACTATGATTTTTCTTGGACCAGAAGGAACCTACGAGACATGGAGAAGAGGCCAGAAGGTCTATGGGTGGGCCACATGTTGGGGAACGTTGCATGGGAAAGAAAAAATCCTACGCACACGCAAGATCTATCCATGGTGATGAGCATCTACGAGAGGGAGAGTGGATCGACATACCCTTCTAGATTGCTAAGCGGGAAGCGTTAAGAAACATGGTTGATGTAGTCAAACAACTTCATGATCCAAATTGCCGAGTATCTCGTGATCCCAACATGATCCATCTTGTAGTCCAATCACGATCCGTCCCGCGATCCCATCATGATCCGTCCCGTGATCAGATCTCGAATTGTCTCGCGGTCCTGATCACAGTCCTTCCGATCTAGTGCCGAACGGATGGCGCCTCCAAATTCAGCACACGTACAGCTCGATGATGATCTCCGCCTTGTTGATTCAGCAAGAGTGAGCAGAGAGGTAGATGAGTTCTCTGGCAGTGCGATGCCGTGGCGGCAATGGTGGTGGAACTATTCCGGCAGGGCTTCGCCTAAGCATCGCCAAACTAGACTAGAGGAGAAAATGATCTAGACGAAGTAGAGGGAGCATGCGACAATTAGGGCTAGGTGTCCCCTCGAAATCCTCTAGCATATATGAGAGGGAGGGAGGGGAGGAGGCAGCCTCAAACCCTCAATGGTTGGCCGATATAGGAGGTGGAGGAGTCCTACTCCATCCTACTAGGAGTAGGATTCCTACTCTCCACTTGGAAATCCTTTCCACCTTTCCAACTTTGGGTTTTCCCACCCTTAGCCGAATGGGCCTTAGTGGGGGGTTCAGCCAGCCCACCAGGGGCTGGTTTGACTCCTCCCACAACCCATGAGGTCCTTTGGGTCGAAACACCCCTCCCGATGGCCCCCGGTACCCTCCCAGCACTCCCGGTAAACTATCGAAGTACCCAAAACTTGTCCGGTGACCAAAACAGGACTTCCTATATATCAATCTTCACCTACGAAACATTCTAGAGCTCCTCCTGACATCCAGGATCTCATATGGGACTCCGAATAACCTTCAGTCACCACCATACATAACTCTACTATACTAAAACGTCACCGATCCTTAAGTGTGCAGACACTGTGGGTTCGAGAACTATGTAGACATGACCAAGACACCTCCACGATCAATAACCAATAGCGGGACCTGGATGCCCATATTGGTTCCTACATATTCTACGAAGATCTTTATCAGTTGAACCTCTATGTCAAGGATTCAGTTAATCCCGTACGATGTTCCCTTTGTTGTTCGGTATGTTACTTGCCAAAGATTCGATTGTTGGTACCTCTATACCTAGTTCAATCTCGTTACTGGAAAGTCTCTTTACTCGTTCATCAATACAAGATCCCGTGGCTAACACTTAGTCACATTGCTTGCAGGGCTTATTGTGATGTTGTATTACCGAGTGGGCCCTGAGATACCACTCCGTCACACAGAGTAACAAATCCCAGTCTTGATCCATGCCCACTCAATAGACACCCTCGGAGATACCTGTAGAGCATCTTTATAGTCACCCAGTTACGTTGTGACATTTGATACACACAAGGTATTCCTCCGGTGTTAGTGAGTTGCATGATCGCATGGTCATAGGAACAGATACTTGACATGTATAAAACTATAGCAAT
Organism: Hordeum marinum; assembly: GCA_022496015.1. NCBI lineage: Eukaryota > Viridiplantae > Streptophyta > Magnoliopsida > Poales > Poaceae > Hordeum > Hordeum marinum. The sequence goes on from CM039676.1 coordinate 115,670,057, forward strand.
AATCGGACACAATCATATGCTATGTTTGAAGTTTGGGTCTTGTCCATCACATCATTCTCCTAATGATGTGATCCCGTTATCAAATGACAGATCATGTCTATGGCCAGGAAACCTTGACCATCTTCAATAAACGAACTAGTTAACTAGAGGCATACTAGAGACAACGTGTTGTCTATGTACCCACACATGTATTTGAGTTTCCAATCAATACAATTATAGCATGGATAACAAACGATTATCACGAACAAGGAAATATAATAATAACCAATTTATTATTGCCTCTAGGGCATATTTCCAACACCACAAGCCACCTAGGCGCGTCCTAGGAGCGCCCCCTGGCTTGTGGGCCCCCCGTAGCTCCTGCAACCCTAATCTTCCGCCTATAAATTCATAAATATTCCCCCAATACCAAAAAGAGACACGATAATACTTTTCCGCCGCTGGAAGCCTTCATTCCCGAGAGATCCAATCTTGGAGCCTTTTTCGATAATCTGCCGAAGGGGGACTCGATCACGAAGGGCATCTACATCAACTCCATTGCCCTTCTAATGATGCATGAGTAGTTCACCACAGACCTACGGGTCCATAGCTAGTAGCTAGATGGATTCTTATCTCTCTATGTTCTTCAATACCATGTTCTCCATGATCTTCATGTGGATCTATCCGATGTAATACTCTTTTGCGGTGTGTTTGTCGAGATCCGATGAATTGTGGGTTTATGATCAGATTATCTATGAATATTATTTGAATCTCCTTTGAATTCTTATAAGCATGATTTCATATCTTTGAAAGTCTCTTCGAGTTATTGGTTTGGTTTGGCCAACTAGATTGGAAATTCTTGCAATGGGAAAAGTGCTTAGTTTCGGGTTCAATCTTGAAGTGTCCTCACCCAGTGACATAGTAGGGGTAGCGAGGCATGTATTTGTATTGTTTCCATCAAGGATAAAAAGATGGGGTTTTCATCATATTTCTTGAGTTTATCCCTCTATGTCATGTCATCTTACTTAATGAATTACTCTGTTCTTCGTGAACTTATTACTCTAGATGCAGGCAGGAGTCAGTCGATGTGTGGAGTAATAGTAGTAGATGCAGAATTGTTTCAGTCTACTTGACACGGATGTGATGCCTATATGCATGACCATTGCCTTGGATATCATCATAACTATGCGCTTTTCTATCAATTGCTCGATAGTAATTTGTTCACCCACCATATTATTTTCCTTCAAGAGAGAAACCTCTAGTGAAACCTATGCCCCCGGGGTCTATTTTCCATATTATATTTTCAGATCTATAATCCAAACATACCAAAAATACCTTGCTGCAATTTTATTTACTTTTACTTCTATCAATGGTTTATACCTATCTCTTTCAGATCTCATCCTTGCAAGTAACCGTGAAGGGATTGATAACCCCTTTATAGCGTTGGGTGTAAGTGTTTGATTGTTTGTGTAGGTGTATAAATTCGGGCCTTGCTTGTTCCTCCTACTGGATTGATACCTTGGTTCTCAACAAGTGAGGGAAATACTTATCTACTTTGCTGCATCACGCTTTCCTCTTCAAGGGAAAACCAACAAAAGCTCAAGAAGTAGCACTAACCTCCTTCTTCCAAGAAAAGAAAGCTCATGGAAGATGCTATGCCTAGAAAGCCACCCACCAAGGCCAAGCAAGCCCCAAGCCCATTTCAGCTGCAGAGAAGAACAAGGGTTCAACTACTAAAGATGATGCACCTCTAGCTGATGATGATGAGGATGTAGTTGTGTTGAGGAACATCGGTCCCCACCTTCCAGATCATAATGATGATCACCCTATTGCTGAGAATATGAAGGAGAGAAAGGACCATGGGATGAGGAAGTGGAGATACAATGATCCAATGCTGTCAGGAGGAGGACTATTATTGACACTCGCTTTTACATCGAGGAGCAACAAGATTTTGATGAGATGGTCTTGCTTGACAAGAACCCAGTTGTGAGTGACATGAGATATGTCAACTATAAGTACATCAATTCCAATGAAGACTACTTCCCCCATGTCCAGGAAAGTTTCAAGAATATGGACATTGATGAGTTCATTGGTAAAGAAATGACTACATGGAATGATGAGCTCATCATGCAATTTTACTCCACTACTCATTTCTATCCAGATGGGAGGATAGTATGGATGATAGAAGGCACCATATGTTAGTCTAAAGTTGATGAGTGGTCTGTCATCTTAGGAGTCCCAAAGGTGCAAGAGGCAGATTTGGATGTGTACTGAGAGTCCAATATCAACCACAACTCCATGGCCAACATGTACAACCCAATTCTCAAGTAGTATGTGAGTACTCACAAGCTTGGCTCAGTCTACTTTCTACAAGCAAGATTGACTACCTCCAACACAATCTTGAGTCACACTTTGATGCCCAAATCACGAGATGATAAGATGATCCATGAATACTCTATTAACATGTTGCATCATGTGGACAAGCACATCAGGATCACGGTGATGGATCTCGTAGTTGAGACAATCAAGAGGACTATTGCAGATCAGAAAAGATCATGTGGATATGCTCCATATATGCAAATGCTCATAAATTCTAAGATTGGAAAGAGCCTCTATCTACTTGATCGACCACACCCACCCCTCGAGCCAGCATTCGAGGACAATCTTGTGGTGATGGATCCATCTCATCCCACTTCACCTACTACATGTGCAGAAATTGAGGCCTAGGCCTAGGCAGAAGCAGCAGCAGCCGCTAGTGCTCCAGTTCTCAAGACAAAGAATGATCAAATGGCATATCTTGCTAGTGATATCCAGAATATGGAGAATGCCATAGCTGAGGTACTGGTGAACCAGAAGAGCCTAGAGAGGATTGTGGAGACAAAATTCCATGATCTTGATAACAAGGTGACTAAGCTGACCATCACAGTCAACACTTCGAAGAAAGCGGTAGATGTAGTGCCCATGCCAAGTTCAGATGATGATGGTAGCCCTGCACTACCTGCTCACACTCACTTTAGGACTCAGGCTAGATCTGCTGATGTGGCTGCCCCAAAGATGATACCTTCAATGTCTGCACCTGCTGCAACATCTACCATGCCTCCTTCAGCACCTATAGTGTCCACTCCACCAGTTCAGAGGACTTCTATAGAAGCATTCGCCGATACTCTCATTTCAACTCCTTCCACGACCATCAGAGCAGCTTCATCGCCCAACGGAGGAGATCCATCCCAGAGTGACGGCTAGTACTGTACCGTTATAGATTTTTGGTAACTTGTTGACAAAGGGGGAGTAATTTTATAGATCACAGAGCTTCGAGCGAGAGAGTGTGTGTTGCTTTTTTGGTTGCTTCTCTTGAGTTTACATTTGGCCTATCTTTTGTTCATCTTAAACTACATTGTGTTTGATCATACGCTTTGTGATTGATGTTACTATTTCCTATCCTATGCGATATTCATATGATGATCATTCACTCATTTGCTTGGTGTCATCTGCATGTAATCCATTCATATCTTTTATGCACACCACCAATTTGTATGTGACATGGAAGAGTGACCCATGATCCTAATCGATTGTGCATTTGCATTCAACGCAAATTTAAGATAATGCACAAATTTAGGGCGAGCTCTTGCTTATCACATACTTCTCAAAGAGACGATGCTATGCATTGATTATATCTTTGTCGAAGCTTTGATCTATATGTTTTCATCAATTGCCAAAAAGGGGGATATTGAAAGCACAAAATCTCCCTAAGTGGTTTTGGTAATCAATAACAACATATAGTTCATTGAACTAATGAGCCTATCAAATATATTTCAGGAAAAGTTCAATGGACAGATTGGCTAGGTTTGTGAGGAGATTCCCTAGATGCAAGGAACATCAATTGGCAAAGGCTTCAAGACTCTAGATTTTACTTTAATTGAGAAATCACATTTGAGTCCATAGGAAGGCTAACACTATTAAAAGGGGATGAGGTATTTATGATGATCTGGTTGCTCGAAGTGCTTAAAGATTAGCCACCAAAAACCTCAACATTTCTCCCACAAAAACATTATTTCCCAAACTCTAAAGAACAAATTCGATGCCACCAACTTTCCCACATTGGGCACACCAGTTTTCTTTAGACAAAACCCAAGCCAAACCGTAGCCAAATGGTACAACCGAGTTTCGCTTCGGTACAGCCGAAAAGTAGTGACCAGCCTTCTCGTGTCCATTTGCTAAAAATCAGAATTTCCGCGTTTTACAAATCGGTGCCACCAGAGTGAGGAACTACCCAAGCCAACTGAATCAATACCAGCGGGATGCTTTATATAGGTCTCACCGAGAACCCAAAAGTTAGGACATTTTGCATTAGTCGGTGCAACTGAGTTTTTACTCTGGTTCCATTGAGTTGGGCAATAATGTAGTATCGGTTGGGTTTTTGGAGATGGCTATATATACCCCTCCACCTCCCTCTCATTCATAGTGAGATCACTCAGAATAAGTAAACACTTCCACCATCCATTTTCTAAGAGAGAACCACCTACTCATCTGTTGAGATCAAGATCTTCCACTCCAACCATATGAATCTTGATTTCTAGCACACCTATGTTGCTTTCCACCCAATCAATTGATTCTACCAAGCCAAAATCTATGAGAGACTGATTGAGTGTTGAGAAGATTATCTTTTGAAGCACTAGATCAAGGAGTTCATCATCCGTACCACATGTATTACCTTTTGGAGAGTGGTGTCTCCTAGATTGGTTAGGTGTTGCTTGGGAGCCTCCAAATCATGTGAAGTTGAACCAAGAAGTTTCTATGGGCAAGGATATCACCTACTTCGTGAAGATCTACCCCAGGTGAGACTAGTCCTTCGTTATCACACCCTGTGTTTTTCCTCATGACTAAGTTATCATGACTCAAAAATTGGGGCCAATTAAAACAAATTCAGTGCTTGTGATGCTTGACTTGATTGTTGATTGCTTGTTTGCTTTCTTGTGCTCTATATTCATAAAATGTCTCCTACTCTCAAAACTCTTTTACTTGATCCCCACTCTTGTCCAATGATCATGCCATGTTAATAGGACTTAATTATATTTTTACCAAATATTATTTTGGCTAAAAAGCATTTATTCAAATTAGGATTTCAAAACCCCCTGAGTTGAGGTTTGAACTGCAAGTCCTCAAAACTGGGTGGATCCTTTTTCCCCAAAGGATTTATTTGAAACCTACAATATATATGACTTCCCCAAACCACCATATATTAATATTAAAGATTATTTTAATATTTTATTTAAAGGCTTTTTCTTAAGGCCAGAAATGGTCTTTTATAGGGAAAACTTATTTAAATGCTTTCAAAATATTTGAGAAAATTTAGGGAAACTCAGTGGACACATATTTACCACATATATGAGTTTCAACACATGGTCAAGTTTAAAATAATGGACAAAACCCTTCAAAACCATTTCTGCCTATTTCAAGCATTTGAAATATTTCTATAAGAAATATTCTCAAATAAATCCAGGAAAATTCTATCATGTCACATATGATATATGTGGTCATCTTGCCAAGTCTCACTAAATCCCAATTGTTTTGGTTCACCAAAATATCCCAAAATCCTTTCTGTCCAGATCCAAATTTGAGAAACTCTACATTACCAATTGTCTCCTTAAGATCAAACTTTGTGGACATGTTCTAATCCTCCAATAATGCAGCCACACCAAGTGGTGCATCAAGAAGAACAGATTAACTTGACCAAATCCCCTCAAACCCATTTCTGTTGATTCCAAGAATTTGGTAATATTACATTGCGAAGTTTCCCCATTCGTCCCCAAACTTTTTTTGCATGTTATAGTCCCAAAAATATGCCACAACATCAAGTCGTGCAAGAGGGAGGATAGTTTTTCTAAGCTAGATGTAAACAACTCCATTTCTGCCCATTTCTAGGGTTTGAAGCATTTACATTGGCCACTTTCTCTAAATGAGGTCAAAACTTGTGATCAAGCTCATTTATCCCTATTTCTCAATCCTTTTAACTCTCATGTCCATCACAACAACTTAGCTGGCCCAAAACTCCATCAAACACCTTCTGGAAGAAAACCAAAACTATTGTTTTCACCTCTTCCATTGCTCTCCTTAACCTCGATTTTCACCACACCTTACCCTCATTCCCATCTACCTCCAGTAATAATTTCAGGTTCATAGCTCAATTATTTCTGTGGCAAAACCCCAAGATTCCCTCCTAGACAGCTAGTTTTTCCCTCTCTCTCAGCCTTCCCTTCTATTCTAATGAAAACCCCAGGGCATCTTATGCTATTTTCACTTTGTTTTACCTGCCTCTAGCTACTGGACATGCATGGCCGTGCGCAAGAGGCCAATGGCATGCCATGGCATGCCATATGGGCGCTCCAGAGCGCGCTACAATGCCCGACCGCACTGTAGCCACCGCCCTATGCATGCCCCCAACAGCCTTGGGCCTCTCGGTGGTGTCTCCCGAGGTCGCCTCGACGTCCTCAACAGGCCACACTGCCGGGGCCCTCCTCTGTTGCCCTCCTCTCTCCCCTGTCGGGCGTGCCCGAGCACCTCCCGTGGACATGGCCCATAGCGTGCCCTGGGCCGGCTATAAGAGGCCCCGTGGAGTGCCCCTCTCAGTCCCTTAGCCCCCTCTCTATCTCATGAAGCCCCTGGACCGGCTCCCGACCTCCCTGTTCCCCTCCTGCCATTTCCATGCCCGAAACCCGTGGTAGCTTCCGCCCCGATTCGAGCTCTTCGAGCTCCCTCCTCTCCTTCGAGGTTCGCCAAAACCTCCCAGCATCATCACGAGGCCTCCTGCTGCTCCATTCCCTTGCTCCTATGTTGGTGGCATCGTGTCCGTCTTCGCCGGCGGAAACACCCACGGTCATCCCAAGCCATCGCCGCTCTAGCCCCTTCTCGCAAGTGCGTCGTGCCTGGATGGACGCAACCCGACCTCCCGAGATCGCCGGCGTGCCGAGCCTCACCGAAGGTGGACGGTGGAGCAAGCGCTGGTGCATGCTCAACGTCCCTTGCCTCTCCTTTGCGGGAGTGGGAGGAGGGAGATGAACCTGCCGGTGGGTCCCCCTGTCTGCCAGTCAATGGGGATGGGCCACTAACAGACGGGCCCAGACTCCTTTTAAGTGGAGGCGCCCCCTCCGTTTTCTGCCTCCATGTCGTGGGAGGCATACTCCTCAAGTGCTCCTTTAACGTGACCTCTTCCCCGCCAGGCCGAGCCACCGGACCTGCCGAGAAGCTATCTTGCGCCCATGAGCACATTTTAGCCCATTCCTTTTTGGGTAAATTCTTTAGCCCTTTACTTTTTCGAGAGTATTGTAAATTTCATAATAAATTCATTTTAGCCCCAAATTTGATGATTCAAGTTTCTACAGATTCCTAAAATCATGATATATCCAAAAATGTGGTTCACACATTATTCCCACAAAATTTTCTGTAGAGTTCAAATTCAAATTCAAATTTGAACTATGAAATGCCCCACTTGTAAAATAGATAGAGCTCTCGTATCAACTCCAAATGGAGTGATTCAAATTCCCAGAGGCTCTAAATGTCATGCCTTATTTGTCTAGCCAAGTTTAACATTTTATCATGAACCTATCATGCTTGACCAAATAAATAGCTCCCTTTTTCCATTATTCCATCTTAGGAAAATCATAGGTAAATTCTCACAACTCCAAATCCAGTGAAACCACTTCCCTCATGTTTCTAAAATAATGCCTTATTTGTTTAGTGCCTTCACTCATTTTTATTGAAGTATTTTCTGTTGACATCTTAAAGGATCATCATTTCCATCATTCCCACCATTCAACACTCCCCCTTGACCCACATCCACCAAAACCTCCTTGGTTCTTTTTCTCATGACCATTGGAGTCCTAGAAAAATAAAACTCCTATTTATAGAGCACTTTATTTTTTTTGCTTGTTGTGTTGCTTATTGTGGTTGTTTACTGATGGTAGTTGACGAGATAAACAGAGTGCTCAGAGTAGGACGAGAAGCGTGTGAAGGTCTCGAAGACTTTGCGAAGCCAGGCAAGCAGCCCTTTCACCATGTTCAGAAACCATTTTCATGCATGTCATATAGCACCTTATTCCTTGTTGTTGATCATGTGATAAGGTGACCACTTCGGTGGGATACCTCCATTACTTTTACTGTTGATACTTGCATCGTGCATAACCCTACCATACTGACGATGGTTATGCGGGTGGGAGTAGTTAGGATACTAGTACTTACTACGCCAGTGGGATGGGAATATGCATGGTGATGGAAAATAAAGGAATGATTTCAAAGACTTTTCGAAACCCCCGTCGGGTGCCACTAATGCCCGAGGGTGATGGTGTTGAGTTGGGTTACCACTTGACAAAGAAGTGGCGTACCTAAGGAAGTGAGTGTGTGTTTCAAAAACGGAGAGTTTTAAGATTTGCTGACCGTCCCAACCTTACATGTGCGATGATGATACCCCTTATGGGACAGGGCCTTGTTGATTACTATGGTTGGTGCTAGAAGGGAGCCCTCATTACTAGTGGCGAGAGTGAAGTGGTCACTCTCGAGACGGGGTCGTCCCGGAAGTGGAAGGCCATGCGCTGTCTTTATAGGCACCGGGCACACCACTGTGTGCCCTCATGGATTATACGTGTGATGTAAATCATGAGGGATGGCACCAATGAGTGGACTCTTTGTTTAGTATCACCATGGGAAAGGCATTGTTCGGGTGCTTACCTCGGGTTGTAATATACCGCAAGTCGTGGATGACACGGAAGTTCCCCAAGTCTTGTGGGTAAAGCGCGCAACCTCTGCAGAGTGTAAAACTATTCGAATAGCCGTTTCCACGGTCATGGACAGTTGGAGGTCCTTCTTAAACTGCATCCTATGTTTTCACAAACTTGGTGTGTGTGTGTGTGTGTGTGGTTGACACAGAGATGGTACTTGAGCTAAGTCCGATGACTTAGCATGACAATTGAAATGAGTCTGATGACTTAGCATAATGAGTGAACATGAGATGTTCAACCCCTACTTACGATGATATTTGTAACTTGTTCATATGGATATCTACCAACTGTTGTTGCATGCTTACCTAGCTACTTGATCATGTCATTGCATTCAAAAATTAGCCTTTCGCAAATTACCTACTTAGTGCTATATCATGCATCATTATTGCCTTGTTCCACAACTTGGGTTGCTTGCGAGTACATTTAAAGTACTCATTTGCTTGCCACTGGTTATTTTATTGGCCAGGCATGAAAGATCACGATTATGATGAAGATTACCTTGGTGAGGAACATGTTATCTAGGACGCTTCCCAGTCAGAATGCCTGTAGGGTTCACGCTATCGTTAAAGATTTCCGCTTCAATCACATGAAGACTTGGCCATAAAGGCCATATTTCAGTAAACCAGTATGTAATGGATGTAAGACTCTTGTTATGCAGTTTCTGTGTGTTCAGTGAGCATTGATCTCTGGGATCACTGTGCACGTACATTCGGTGATCACGACTTATGAGTCGGGGTCCCCATAGAGCTGGTATTAGAGTCATCCTGACTGTAGGAAGCACTTAGTTAGCATGGACGTTAGTTAGGACAAAACCATTTTTCTAGACCCTTCAAAATCACCTACAAAGCCTCTATATTTCTCGCCTCTCCAAAAATTCCAAGGGAAGCAAAGGTTTTTTCCTTAGCACTTCCACCACTTTTGTCTTAGCTCTCCTCCTCTGCTTTTCAAAAACATTGCAAATGGTCGCTATTACCCTTGTGCCCCTGACCACGGGATTCCTTGTAACCCTCGTTGGTAACCTGGAAGGAAGCCACCTTGCCAGATGATTGCCGACATATCTTGGACCCAAGTTGGCAACACTAGACAAGGAGCTACCAACTGAAGACACCTTCTCGAAGATGAGGATGTCAAGACTTAGATGATAGTGACACCCTCGACACAGCCCTAGGATGATGCCACCTTGGCCTTCGATGACTAGGGCACAAGACATGCAATGTCATGATATGCATCCCTAATGGAGCAACCTGCCCTTTTCATTGTTGTGTCGGCAACCGCCGGTGGATGAGAACCTTGCCATTTGGTCCGCCTCACTATAGTGAGCAGGAAAACGGTCCTCATTATCCCCCCGCTCTTGGTGCCAATGATATCATCAACGAGGCCAACAAGATAGAACCCTACCATGCCCTGTTAATGTCATTACATAAAAGGTTGCCTACCTGGAATGCCCGACGCCTCAGAAGACAAGAAGGCATTGTCACGAACACAAGGACACCAATAGACCCTGTCAACAATAGCCGTGACGAATCACCTTCATCGTCAACTCAACAGACCCAAAGTCGTCAAGGACTCTTCAGGCGCAACCAGGATCATTTTGATGAACAATAACTAGAGACATAGAGACACCTGAAGACGACCCCAAAGGCAAAGCGGACTCCTCCCCAAGACACGAAGCAAGCATGACTAATGAGTCCGAGAACCCCTAGGGTAGGATAGGTCGTGTGTGCCCCTTGCGAAGTCGAGTCCGTATGATGGTTTGAATGAAACCATGATGTGTGTTGCTTGTTTTTCCAATTTGTGCTTTGGTGTAAGTCGCACTTTTAACCTAGGCAACAAGTGCGTGACTATATCACCTACCTTACCTTGATGTTTGTGTTTGGCCTTTTCGGCACTTGCTTGATTGCACTTGCACAATACCATCTCCTTAGGTACTCCCCTACGCTACTTTCCCTCCCCCCATCTCAACAACTGAAGCCCAACAAGACAAGATGCACTAAGGATCCACCTCAACAAACAACTGACACCGAAGACTTCGACTACAACCTACTCAACCAGACGCAACCCCGTAGAGTTATGCTTTTCCCTCAATATTGGAAACCCCTCCCTTGCCCAACCTATACCTCACAAGCTCCCCAGCACAATTCTCTGATCACGTGTTTAATACATGGATTTGCCAGAGCACTTATTGAGCTTCAATAACCCCTGCCTTGCACTGGGTTCATTATGGAGCTAGTGATCATAGTGAACAAACATCCTTCATTCCTACTCTAGCATAAGAACCTTGATGCCATATGAAGGATCGTTCTAAGGGTATATGATTTGTGTACAATGATTTGATTTAGGCATCATAGATGTCTTGAGCAAGCAGTTCAGACCCTTTGGTGGATTACGAGGCTTAATGTTGGTGGACGAACTTGGTGGGTCAAGATTGATAGAATAGCATAACTTACTTATCCCTTGAGCAAATTGGATTAGTAGGACAAAAATGATCACAAGCGGAAAATATTGGTGGATAAATGACTTGACGTTGGCAAGTGATATTGATAGTGTTACAATAGTGATGGGAGTAACTAGTAGGAAATTCTTACTAGATGTAAACCTTTGATTTAAATAGATAATCCTACTAGGTGCTCGAGATCAATTAAACCACATGGTTCGGAGTAACTTTGATTTAGTCCAATAATCTTGATCATGATACCATGTTTCTCGGTGGATGATAGTAGAAGAAATCGGACGATGTTAGGGATAAATTAGGGATCTAGATAAGCTCGACCTTGGAGTTTAGTTGTCCATGAGATTGGAAGTTCATGGATATATTGTGATAATAGTCCTTGAAATGATATGTGGATTATATGAACTCGAGGAGATTATGTTGGACACCATCGATGCTGGATTTGTAGCAGTAATGGATCAAGTAATAGTGGATGATTTTTGTGGGTTGATTAAATTGGATTCGTAGGAAGGAATCAAGATCTTGGATTTGTATAATACATGTTTCCTTAGAATAGTAATGCAATACCTTAGACCTTGGATAGGTCAGAAGGACACTTGGATTGGTAATGTCATGATCAAGCTTAGCGGCTTGTAAATTATCCCGAGGATTTTATATAGGGATATATGTGAGTTAGCTGTAGTATACATATGAGATTTTGGTTTAGTCCTTCTCTTGAACCTTGGAGATATGAGTAGCATATACAATATTGGATTTGACTTATATCATATGAAACCTTCGAGGATATAGGGCGATTTGGTTTGGAGTATTAGGCAGTACTATTGGCATCTAATAGTTGTGCTCAGGATAAGGTGTTAGACGTTCACTCACATCCTAAGTTCCTTGAAACTCGAAGCTTTACCGGACCATGACGCGGTCGGGATATGACCATAGGCATTGGACTATAAGTCCTTAGACTATGGTTGGTACTCCACCTCGACCACCACTAGTCATGTTCAAAGGAAGGTGGCCATGAAGACCTCTATTAGGTTGGACCACAAACCCTTGATGCCAGTGACCATTCGGGACGAATGCCTGCTCCTCTCACCTATCCCATGAGCAATGTATCTATGTGATACTTAGGGAAATCAGTTTTTGTCCTCCGGGATGACACACTTATTTACCCAATAAGAGGAGGAACACCTTAGTCCTGTTTGGACAAGCCCCAGGAACACCAATTACCATGACTCTTGAGTATAAGGTTTCACCTTGAAAGAGTTGGACCCCTTGAAGCACCCTCCCTACAGAAGAAGACTTTCTTGCCCAAGCAAGATGAAGGACCACTGCGATTGCGAAGCCACCACAATGACGAAGAAGAAGCAAAATGAGTCAACCTCCACTCCTCTGTCGGCTACATCAACTAGACTATATCAAGAAGCATCGACGTCCAAACATGATGAAGCCCTTGCACAGTAAGAGGGTTGAAGAACCCCTTGTCATGACTGGTCATCCATCAGTTCCTGACAAAGAAGGAACTGAGGAGCTGATGACACCCCTTACTCCACCACCTTGATGGTGTACGTTGAGCATGACGTCCCTGCTCCCTCCAGATGCCTGGAACGGAGTAGAAGGACTACCATGACCTCATTGCTAGTCCCTTTTTGGTTCAATCAGGGACATGAACCTGACTGAATCATGGTAAACCCCATGTCAAATATAGTTCACCCCTCTTGCCAAGCCTTGGACCTTGGGGATCGGATGGCTAGTCTATACTTTCGGGTAGCCGGCTCATCTAGGACCCCCCTCAAAACCTTCCCATATGGTAGAGACCATTTTGACACCAAGTCTCTAAGCTCAGTCTTAGGGGCGAGACTTAGCACAGACCTTGCCACGGAGAGATGCGTAGACCAAACACTCAAAGACCCTCCAAAAATGTGTGGCCATGACGATGAAGACAAACGACCAAAGAATAATGAAAGATCTACCTGGGCAACTTACTCTAGCAGAACATCTCGACGAGAAGCCCACAATGACGTACCTCGGCATTCACAAGGATGGAGACCACCTACGGCTGAAGACCTCCTACTTTAAGGAAGATATGGACTTCCCCATCAACAAGAATCTACACCAAGACTCGACCCTTTTATTCTAATGTAAGACATCTAGATGTCACAAACCAACGTGAGCAGCCCTAGGACCAGCACACATACACACTACTTGGCCAGGTATTCCGACTTTGGAATACACACGCAAGCCAGGCCCTTGCCAGAACCTCGTTTACCAAACCCTTGACCTTTAGGCGAGCCTAGCATATTGCAAGACACCCGTTCATCCTTAGAAGAAGTCAATGATGCACTCGAAGACATATCCTCAGGCACTTCAAGACCTAGAAGGACAACCACGCCGGAGCAGAAGCAACATGGAACGTGAAGACTACCCCACCTCTGACTTCCGCTCCTTTCTATGCCTAGCCTAGGAATCACGGGGACGAGATTCATGTAAGGGGGGCAGGTCTGTCACACCCTGTGTTTTGCCTCATGACTAAGTAAATATGACTCAAAAATTGGGGCCAATTAAAACTTTTTCTGTGCTTGTGATGCTTGACTTGATTGTTGATTGCTTGTTTGCTTTCTTGTGCTCTATATTCATAAAATCCCTCCTACTCTCAAAACTCTATTCCTTGATCCCCACTCTTGTCCAATGATCATGCCATGTGAATATGACTTAATTATATTTTTACAAAATATTATTTTGGCTAAAAAGCATTTATTCAAGGTTTGAACTGCAAGTCCTCAAAATTGGGTGGATCCTTTTTCCCCAAAGGCTTTATTTGAAACCTACTATATATATAACTTCCCAAAACCATCATATATTGATTTTTTAAATATTATTTTACTATTTTATTTAAAGGCTTTTTCTTAAGGCCAGAAATGGTCTTTTATAGGGAAAAAATATTTAAATTCTTTAAAAATATTTGAGAAAATTTAGGGAAACTCAGTGGACACATATTTACCATATATATGAGTTTCAACACATGGTCAAGTTCAAATCATAGACAAAGCCCTTCAAAACCATTTCTGCATATTTCAAGCATTTGAAATATTCCTATAAGAAATATTCTCAAATAATTCCAGAAAAATTATGTCATGTCACATATGATATATGTGGTCATCTTGCCAAGTCTCATCTCAATCCCAATTGTATTGGTTCACCAAAATATCCCAAAATCCTTTCTATCCAGATTCAAATTTGAGCAACTCTACATTACCAACTGTCTCCCCTCAAGCTCGAACCTTGTGGACATGTTCTAATCCTCCAATAATGCAGCCACACCAAGTGGTGTGTCAAGTAGAACATATTAAGTTGACCAAATCCCCTCAAACCCATTTCTGTTGATTCCAAGAATTTGGTAATATTACATTGCCAAGTTTCCCCATTGGTCCCCAAACTTTTTTTGCATGTTATAGGCCCAAAAATATGCCACCAAATCAAGTGGTGCATGAGGGAGGATAGTTTTTCTTAGCTAGATCTAAAAAATTCCATTTCTGCCCATTTCTAGGGTTTGAAACTTTACATTGGCCACTTTCTCTAAATGAGGTCAAAACTTGTGATCAAGCTCATTTATACCTATTTCTCAATCCTGTTAACTCTCATTTCAATCACAACAACTTAGCTGGCCCAAATCTCCATCAAACAGCTTCTGGCAGAAAACCAAAACTGTTGTTTTCACCTCTTCCATTGATCTCCTTAACCTCGATTTTTTACCACACCTTACCTTCATTCCCTCTACCTCCAGTAACAATTTCAGGTTCATAGCTCAATTATTTTGGGGGTAAAACCCCAAGATTCCCTCCTGGACAGCTAGTTTTCCCCTCTCTCTCAGCCTTCCCTTCTATTCTAATGAAAACCCCAGGGCATCGTATGCTATTTTCACTTTGTTTTACCTGCCTCTAGCTACTGGACATGCATGGTCACGCCCAAGAGGCGAATGGCATGCCATGGCATGCCATATGGACATGCATCATATAGTGCGCTACAGTGCCCGACCGCACTGTAGCCGCCGCCCTATGCATGCCCCCGACAGCCTTGGGCCTCTCGGGGTGTCTCCCGAGGTCGCCTTGACGTCCTCAACATGCCACACTGCTGGGCCCCTCCTCCCTTGCCCTCCTCTTTCCCCTGTCGGGCGTGCCCGAGCACCTCCCGTGGACATGGCCCATGTCGTGCCCTGGGCCGGCTATAAGAGGCCCTATGGAGCGCCCCTCTCAAGGACCTAGACCGGCTCCCGACCTCCCTACGCCCTTCCTGCCATTTCCATGGACGAAGCCCGCCGGTGGCTTCCGCCCCGATTCGAGCTCTCCGAGCTCCCCCTCTCCTTGGAGTTTCACCAGAACCTCCCAGCATCACCATGAAGCCTCCCGCCGCTCCATTCCCTTGATCCTAGGTTGGTGGCGTCGTGCCCGTCTTTGCCGGTGGACACACCCGCGGCCATCCCAAGTCATCGCCGCTGCAAGCCCTCCCCGCAAGTGTGTGGCGCCTGGATGGATGCAACGCGACCTCCCGAGCTCGCCGGCGTACCGAGCCTCGCCGGAGGTGGCCGGTGGAGCAAGCGCCGATGCACGCTCGTCCTCCCCTGTCTCTCCTTTGCGGGAGTGGGAGGAGGGAGATGAATCAGCCGGTGGGTCCCCCCTGTCAGCCAGCCAACGGGGATGGGCCACTGACGGACGGGCTCAAACTCCTTTTAAGTGGAGGCGCCCCCTCCATTTTCCACCTTCATGCCGCGGGAGGTGTACTCCTCAAGTGCGCCTTCAACATGGACTCTTCCCCGCCAGACTGAGCCACCGGGCCGGCCCAGAAGCTATCTTGCGCCCACGAGCGCATTTTAGCCTATTCCTTTTTGGGTAAATTCTTTAGCCATTTACTTTTTCTAGAGTATTGTAAATTTCATAATAAATTCATTTTAGCCCCAAATTTGATGATTCAAGTTTCTATAGATTCCTAAAATCATGATATATCCAAAAATGTGGTTTACACATTTTTCCTACAAAATTTTCTGTAGAGTTCAAATTGAAATTCAAATTTGAACTATGGAATGCCCCACTTGTAAAATAGATAGAGCTCTCATATCAACTCCAAATGGAGTGATTCAAATTCCCAGAGGATGTAAATGTCATGCCATATTTCTCTATCCAAGTTTAACATTTTATCATGAACCTATCATGCTTGACCAAATAAATAGCTCCCTTTTTCCATTATTCCATCTTGGAAAATCATAGGTAAATCCTCATAACTCCAAATCCAGTGAAACCACTTCCCTCATGTTTCTAAAATCATGCCCTATTTTGTGAGTGCCTCCACTCATTTTTATGAAAATATTTTCTGTTGACATCTTAAAGGATCATCATTTCCATCATTCCCACCATTCAAAACTCCCCCTTGACCCACATCCACCAAAACCTCCTTGGTTCTTTTTCTCATGACCATAGGAGTCCTAGAAAAATAAAACTCCTATTTATAGAGAACTTTTATTTTTCTGCTTGTTGTGTTGCTTATTGTGGTTATTTACCAACGGTAGTTGACGAGATAAACGGAGTGCTCGGAGTTGGACGAGAAGCGTGTGAAGGCCTCGAAGACTTTGCAAAGCCAGGCGAGCAACCCTTTGACCATGTTAAGAAACCATTTTCATGCATGTCATATAGCACCTTATTCCTTGTTGTTGATCATGTGATAAGGTGACCACTTCGGTGGGATACCTTTGTTACTTTTACCGTTGATACTTGAATCGTCCATAACCCTACCATCCTTATGATGGTTATGCGGGTGGGAGTAGTTAGGATACTAGTAGTTCCTACACCACTGGGATGGGAATATGCATGGTGATGGAAAATAAAGAAATGATTTCAAAGACTTTTCGAAAACCCTGTCGGGTGCCACTAATGCCCGAGGGTGATGGTGTTGAGTTGGGTAACCACTTGAGAAAGAAGTGGTGTACCGGAGCAAGTGAGTGTGTGTTTCAAAAACGGAGAGTTTTAAGATTTGCTGACCGTCCCAACCTTACATGTGCGACCACGATACACCTTGTGGGATGGGGCTTTGTTGATTACTATGGTTGGAGCTAGTAGGGAGCCGGCATTACTAGTGGCGAGAGTGAAGTGGTCACTCTCGAGACGGGGTCATCCCGGAAGTGGAAGGCCATGCGCTATCTTTACAAGCACCGGGCACACCGCTGCGTGCCCTCATGGATGATACGTGTGATGTATATCATGAGGGATGGCACCAATGAGTGGACTTTTTGTTTAGTATCACCAAGGGAAAGGCATTGTTCGGGTGCTTACCTCGGGTATGTAATATACCGTGAGTCGTGGATGACACGTAAGTTCCCCGAGTCTTGTGGGTAAAGCGCGCAACCTTTGCAGGGTGTAAGACTATTTGAATAGCCGTGTCCATGGTCATGGACAGTTGTAGGTCCTGCTTAAACTACGTCTCATGTTTTCACAAACTTGGTGTGCGTGTGTGGTTGACACAGTGTAACGACCCGACCTGGAAGGTCAAGTCTCCGGTGTTTCCGTACCATCCCAAGATCATGCTGGTACACACACGGTACATCAATGTATATATCAAAGGTAAATCACACAGCATTATATTAATCGAAATCTCATATCGAGTTCTTTATTACGATAAAAATTACAATAAAGTGGCCAAAGGCCAACTCATGAGAATATCTAAATCTTGCGGAAGCGTCGAAGGTAGATGAGTCCATCCGACTCCAAGGGCATCTCACTGAGCATAGAACGTGTCCTCACTCCTGGTCGGAAAAATACTCTGCAACATGATACGTTGCAGCCGTGTAGGTCAGCATATGGAGTATGCCGGCAAAGTCACAAGAGAGGGGTGAAAATAATCAGCTAGTCTATATGCTTATATGGCAGGTGGGGTGGTAAGTTTTGCGTAAAGCCAATTTTTCCTACATCAAGAAAAAGGGCTAAGCAAAGCATTACTAAGTTGGTTGATTAATGAGATGGTTCCATCAACCAATTCTCATACCCAAAATTATTAAATTCCCACATCATCATATTATTTGTGTTGAGAGTTCCGGAAGTTCCAATCCCTTTGGCTCAAGTCGTCCATAACCGTGGACACGGCTAATCGATTAGGTTTAAGTACTCTGCAGAGTTTTTGCACACGTTCCCCACAAGATTTGGTCGCCTCCGTTTGATTTCTCGCACTTCAGGGTGTTTGAGAAACGGATGACCAAAACATGGTCTTCCAAAGGGTTTCCCTGCGACTCTGACGATGCCCATCCTTTCCTACCGTTCTTCTACCTCTCGTAGCACCGCCTGTCCAGGGTCACCACGATATCCAACCAAGCCAGAGCCCATAATGACTTGTGGCTGTGCAGGTAAGCCTTGGGTCTTGAAGCACCCATCCATCCCTTTGTGCCTGGGTGGACCTTTCCGCGTGAATACTGGCCACCTCCAGCATCACCTAGGCTAACCACTGGTTTCTCCAGGGCGCCGTTCAACCATCATCCACCCAGAGGTATGTTGAAAACTTGGAGTATTGAAATCTTGATCATTATGTAGGTCTTGAAATTATTAACTCTCTCAACTCTCATGAATCACACAACCAACCCCGTCTACTAATAGCATAGCAAAAGGTAAAACAACGTTTCCCGGGGCCAATGTTGTCAAAGGGGTTGAGAGGGGTATCTACCACATGATACTACTACTATGTAACCAAGTTTCCAACTAACCTATCTTGCATGCAACTGGGGAGATGGTAGAACTAATGCATATAAAACATGGGTAAAACATGATCAAAGTGACTTGCCTGATTGATGATCTTCGTACTTGAGTAACTCTAGGTAACAAGTTTCGCACTCCGGATAATCTAACGAAACAAACAATGCACTCAAATAAGCATACAACCAAAATAAGTACTCATAACATTCAGCAAAGAAGTACTAAACAAACAAGGCAAACAATGCACAAAAGTCTCTAGCAAGTAAAACACACAAAGTTTTGTTTTTTCCAAAGGGGATGATGAAAACACTACTACATAATAAAACTATTTTGAAATAGCAAAACAATTGTTGACAACAAGGAAAACAATAGAATATTTTATTAATAAACAGAATAATCAATTTAAGCTTGTTGGGAAAAGTTTAGTGAAGTTTATACAAGTTTTGATAAACACTATATGAATCAACTATAGTTATATTAACAAAAGAATGTAAAACTAAACTTATAATTTGTTAACAAAACATGTTCTTGACAGAAAAAAAAATAATTTACTATTAAATCTGTCTTAGAAAACAGAAACAAAATATAGAAAACTTTGTTTGAAAACAAACTATTACTAGTTAGTTGTTTTAGTCAAATTAAGCCTAATTGAAAAGAAATTTTGATTCCTATGTTAAATAAAATTAAACTAGGCAAATTTATATTTTTATTAACAGTAAGTGAAAACACTAAATGTTTACTAACAGAACCTAATAAACAAATAAAACCAAATTCTAAATCAAACTAATCAAAATTAAGTTTATAAAACTATATTATAATAATAAGCAGATTCTGTTTTTTGGGTAAAACAGTAATCAAATATATCATGAAAATCCTCAAACTATACCTGAAGATAGTCCTAACTAATACCAAACAGTAGCAAAAAGATTCATATCAAAATCTATTTTCAAACTCTAGTTATTCAGATTTGAAGATTTTAAGCAAATTTGATTCAATTCAAATTTCATAGTTCAAATTTGAAATTTAAAAGTACAGGGTGAAACTACATGAAAATTGTGAGCTATTGCAAAAAGAATCAACTCAAAACTCTAAACAGATTAAAAGATATAAGCAAAACAAAATTGGAAAACATTCTGTTAATTAAAACAAAACAGAAAATGAAAAAAAGTTTGCGTCGGTCAGGGGGCTACGTGGCGCGATCCGATTGGCTAAGGGGGGCGTTCGGTAGGTGAATTAGAGCGGGCGACCGTTCGGTAGAAGAAAACGGTTCGGACTTAAGTTCGTTCTAATCTGGACCGTGGGATTTGGATCGGACGGTCGAGGGGGCTTACGGAGGGAGGTTGCCGGCGTCGGGGTACTCCGGCGAGTCCGGTAGCGGCGATTGCGACGGCGAGGTGTTCCGGTGGTCGGGGAGGACGGGGAAGTGGTCCTGGCGACGGGGACGGTCCTCCGGAGGCGATTGGTGGCGACGGCGTGGCGAATGATGGTCGGAGGTGGTGGCTACGATCGACGGCGACTTCCGGTGGTGGTGGAACTCCGACGAGCAATCGACGGCGTCTCGGCGAGAGAGAGAAGGGGGCTCGGGGGGGGAATGGATGCGGGGCCGTGGGGCTCTTATATAGGCGCTCGGGGGGGTGCGGGGAGGAGAGAGGGGAGAGATCCGGTGAGGGGGAGTAACGGCCGGCGTCGGATCCGGCGAGCGCGGGGAGTGAAGACGATGACCGTTCCGGGGCAACGGTCGGACGGGGTGGGACCCGGTGTCAGTGAGAGAGCGGGAGCATTACTGCGCTCGGTCGGCCGACCGGTAACGGTTTCGGCTTTTAAAGCCGGTGGGCCGGCCCGTTTAATACCGGAAACGGTTACCGTTTCTTTTTAATAATTTCCGGAGACATTCAAAAGCTTTTAAAGCATTCAAATCGTTTGTAAATATAGGGGTATTATATATCAAAATTAACAGAATAATAAATGCTATTTAATGAACATTTCTATTCTGTCATTTGAACACTTTGAAAAAAATATTATTTCAGAAATGTCCTAATTGTTTTTAAACCCTTTTTGCAAATATTTTCAAAATAACTCCTGGTTATTTTTGTTCAAATAATTCACCAATTAGACCCTGGTGTGGAGTGTCATGTTCCTCCTCTCTTATTTGAACTTTTAACCAAAAATTTTAAATAGAGGAAGCAACATAGGGAAAAGTAGAAGGGGACTTTCTGAAAACCAGAAGAGGCATTTCAACTAGTTCATACAATCAAGCAATGATGATAATAGATGCATAGCTATATTCATAACATTCCAAAATGGAATTTTGGGATGTTACAAACCTACCCACCTTAAGATGAATCTCGCCCTCGAGATTCGGGTTGGCTAGAAAATAGGTGCGGATGGTCTCTACGAAGATCTTCTTCGCGTTCCCAGGTGGCTTCTTCCTCAGTATGGTGACTCCACAAAACTTTGCAGAACTTGATAATCTTGCTGCGGGTAACTCTGTTGGATGTCTCGAGGATCTTGACAGGCTTCTCCTCATAAGTCAGATCACTTTCAAGCTGTATGGCCTCTAGGGGCACGGTGTCTCGCAAAGGGATGTCAACCATCTCAGCATGACATTTCTTCAGCTGGGAAACATGGAACACATCATGAACTTCGGATAATCCTTCCGGCAATTCCAGTTTGTATGCAACTTCACCTCTACGTTCAAGAATTTTGTAGGGGCCTATGAATCTGGGTGCTAATTTTCCTTTAACACCAAATCTCTTGGTTCCTCGAAGCGGGGACACACGAAGATATGCTCGGTCTCCCACTTCATACGTCACTTCCTTGCGCTTGTTGTCAGCATAGCTCTTCTGTCGAGATTGAGCTATTTTGAGTCTGTCACGTATCAACTTGACTTTCTCTTCAGAATCTCGGATAAGGTCGGGACCAAAAAGTTGTCGGTCTCCAACACCATCCCACGTCAGTGGTGTTCTACATCTTCTTCCGTATAAAGCTTCGAAAGGGGCCATCTTTAGACTGGTCTGATAACTGTTGTTGTATGAGAATTCTGCGTAAGGCAAGTTTTCGTCCCAACTAGATCCATAATCTAGCGCACAAGCTCTCAACATGTCTTCCAGAATCTGATTGACTCTCTCAGTCTGGCCATCTGTCTGCGGATGAAAAGCTGTACTAAACTCCAGTCTCGTACCCAAAGTCTCATGTAACTGATGCCAAAACTTTGAAGTGAATTGTGTTCCTCTATCTGACACTATACTCCTCGGAACTCCATGCAGACATACGATCCTGGTCATGTATATCTTGGCTAGCTTAGCACTGGTATAGGTGGTCTTTACTGGAATGAAGTGTGCTACCTTGGTCAAGCGATCTACCACTACCCAGATGGAATCATAACCTGAACGGGTCCTGGGCAATCCTGTGATGAAATCCATACCAAGTTTTTCCCATTTCCACTCGGGTATCGGCAAAGGTTGGAGTAACCCTGCTGGTTTCTGATGTTCTGCCTTTACTCGCTGACAAACATCACATATCGCAACATGCTCTGCAATATCTTTCTTCATACCTGTCCACCAATAACTTTCCTTTAAATCCAGATACATCTTGGTATTGCCTGGGTGTATCGAGTAAGGTGAATCGTGGGCTTCCTGAAGTATCAACTTCCTGAGCTCTGGTTCATTGGGCACATAGATTCGGTTCTCAAACCACAAAGTTCCGTGTTCATCCTCACGAAAACCTTTAGCTTTACCATCTTTCATTCTCTGTTTAATCTCAGCTATCTCCTTGTCCGATTTCTGGGCTTCTCGAATTCTTTCGGTCAAGGTGGACTGAATTTCCAGTGTAGCAACATATCCTCTTGGAACTATCTCTAGCTTGAGCTCTCTGAGATCATCGACTAACTCTTGAGGTAATCCTCCAGCTGTGAGTGTGTTCACATAAGTTTTCCGACTCAAGGCATCGGCTACAACATTAGCCTTACCTGGATGGTAGTGTAATCTCATGTCATAGTCCTTGATTAACTCTAACCATCTCCTCTGTCTGAGGTTCAACTCTTTCTGCGTGAAGATATACTTCAGGCTCTTATGGTCGGTGTAAACATCACAACTATTTCCGATAAGGAAATGTCTCCAAGTCTTGAGTGCGTGCACTACGGCTGCTAGCTCCAAGTCATGCGTGGCATAATTCAACTCATGAGGTCGTAGCTGTCTGGAAGCATAGGCTACAACTTTTCCATCCTGCATAAGTACTCCTCCAAGTCCTTGACGTGAAGCATCACAATAAACCTGGAAATCCTTCCGAATATCGGGCAAGATCAACACTGGGGCTGTGACCAAACGTTCCTTCAACTCCCGGAAACTGGCTTCACATTCCACAGTCCAAACATACTTGGATTCTTTCTTCAACAACTCTGTCATGGGCTTGGCAACCTTGGAGAAATTTTCAATGAACCTCCGGTAATATCCAGCAAGTCCAAGGAAACTGCGGATCTCCTTAACTGAGGTGGGTGACTTCCACTCGGTGACGGCTTCAACCTTAGCGGGGTCTACGGCTATTCCTTCTCCGGAAATAACATGTCCCAGGAATCCGACTTCCGTCAACCAAAATTCACATTTGCTGAACTTGGCATATAACTGATGCTCTCTTAGCTTTTCCAGAACTAAACGCAAATGTTGCTTATGCTCTTCCTCGTTCTTGGAGAATATCAGAATGTCATCGATGAACACCACAACAAACTTGTCTAGGTATTCCATGAATACTTTGTTCATCAAATTCATGAAGTAGGCAGGAGCATTAGTCAATCCAAAAGACATGACCGTATACTCATACAAGCCATACCTCGTGGTGAAAGCTGTTTTGGGTATATCCTGTTCACGAATTTTCAACTGGTGATACCCTGATCGAAGATCGATCTTGGAGAATACTTTGGCTCCTACGAGCTGATCAAACAAATCATTAATCATCGGTAGAGGGTACTTGTTCTTGATAG
Organism: Hordeum marinum; assembly: GCA_022496015.1. Lineage (NCBI taxonomy): Eukaryota > Viridiplantae > Streptophyta > Magnoliopsida > Poales > Poaceae > Hordeum > Hordeum marinum. Next base: position 115,693,949 of record CM039676.1, read on the forward strand.
TCACCTCGTTCAAGGCACGATAGTCCACTACCATTCTCAAAGATTTATCCTTCTTCTCCACCAAAAGAACTGGGGCTCCCCAAGGTGAAGAACTTGGGCGAATATAACCTTTGTCCAATAACTCCTTAATTTGCTTCTTGATTTCCAACAGATCATTTGCGGGCATCCGATAGGGTCTCTTGGAAATTGGGGCTGTCCCTGGCTGTAGCTCTATTAAGAACTCAATCTCCCTATCTGGTGGCATTCCTGGTAATTCTTCCGGAAATACATCTGGAAATTCTTTTACCACAGGTACTTCCTCCTGAACAACTCCTGTGAGAGAACTTAACCGAGCACTCATACGTGTGCGTCGGGATACATACTTAATCCTCTTGTTCTCCGGGGTGGTGAGTGAAACAGACTTGCTAGGGCAATCAAGATTTCCTTCATACTTGGTCATCCAATCCATGCCTAGGATTACATCCAATCCGTGTGACTCTAAGACGATGAGGTCGGTGGAAAAAACATGGTTCCCTATATTGAGTTTCAAGGCATGGCATCCTATCCCTGCCATCATCATACCTCCTGGAGAACTAACCTGAATTGGCTGACTAAGGGTTTTGGTGGGCAAACCATACTTATCCACAACTACCCTTGATATGAATGAATGAGTTGCACCCGAATCAAAAAGTACTGTAACAGGACGTGAATGCAATAAAAACTTACCAACCACAGTCTCGGGCTGATCATAGACTTCTTCCACGTTGATGTGATTCACGTGAGCACGGGGAAACGGATTGGGCTTCTTGGCTGTGGAGTTGCCGTTGTTAGTGCCGTTTCCAGTGCCTTGCTTACTCTGGGGACACTCAGTAGCATAGTGCCCTGTCTTCTGGCACTTGAAACAGGTAATGTGACTCAGATCCTTCTGAGCAGGAACTTGACGGTGCTGGTTGTTGTTCCCATTCCCATTGTCACTCTTGAAGTTACCATGGTTGAGACGGTTATTCCCATTTCCTCCATGATGGTGACCTCCATGGTTGTGCACAGTATGAGTGTGCTTTCCAAACTTACCATTTCCTGATCCGGTATTCCCGGAGTACGGGGAGTAACGAGGCTTCTGATGAGCTCCAGAGTTGAACTTCCCCTGAGTGTACTTCCGCTTGCGGTTCTCAATCTGCTGCTGTTTACCTTCCAGAATAAGTGCCTTATCCACCAGCTCTTGGTAGTTGTTGAAATTAGCCACTACCAGCTGTATGCTCAACTCATCATTGAGTCCTTCCAGAAACTTTTCTTGCTTGGCCGCATCATCGGCCACATCTCCTGGGGCATAACGTGACAATGTGTTGAAGTCGTCCACATATTGGGCCACGGAACGATTACCCTGGCGCAAGTTGCGAAACTCGCGCTTCTTTAAACTCATGGCTCCAGCTGAAACATGAGCGGTGCGGAAAGCAAGCTTGAACTGCTCCCAAGTCACATCTGCAATAGGATAAGTGGTGGTATAATTCTCCCACCATGATGCTGCTGGTCCTTCCAGTTGATGTGCGGCAAATCGCACTTTCTCAGCGTCAGTGCATCCAGCGGTGACAAGTTCTCTCTCCATCTTGCGGAGCCAGTCATCTGCCACAATGGGCTCAGTGCTGCTGGAGAAAGTTGGAGGGTTCAACCTCAGAAAACGGGTGAGATTGTCAGTCTGGGGTGGATGGTGGTTGTTGTTGTTGTTCTGGTTGTTGGTCTGATTCTGAATCAATAGTTGCATCAGTGCATTCTGTTGCTGAAGGAGTTGGGTGAGTTCCGGTGGAAAAGTGAAATCGGTCTCACGTCGTGGAGGCATCTTGCTGTTTTCAGAGGGATGAGAATTAGAATAGAACAAGGGTCTGGAAGAAATTCACTACCCATATGCAATGCAACAAACATATCACACGAAACACTCATTCATTTATTCAATCAATGTCAAACATCGGAAAATACAAATCTCAGACAACTAAACATCGACCTACGCTTTAACGACTAAAATAAAGATACATTGGAGGGCATAACTAATGTTCTCCTCAAAAGTGCATAGTCGTAGGTCCTCCGGTGGTGCTTTCCTCATAGTCTTCATCGTCGCTGATGAAGGGTGCCATGTCTCCTTCGGGGTGAAGGTTTTCTCCCATGTCTAGATGCTCCTCTAGAGTGGCGATGCGTGCATTCTGCTCATCAATCCTCTCTAAGAAGTCCTTCACTTCATGCTCGTGTTCATAGTTGGCCTCTCGCAGATCAGCTTCAAGGTCCAGCTCACGATTCATCAGATTCTTGATAGTCTTCGTGTCAGCACGAACTCGAAGCTCCAGAGTCCTGATGTGAGTCTCCAAGGTCTGGATATAGGAGATATTGGTGTCTGCAGTGGGATTGGTGATGATGTTGCCATGGGCATCTCTGCGGCAAACCATGCTGAGTCCTGGTGAAATGGTTCCACCTCTGTATTCCTCCTGGATACGTCCAAGGGCACGATGAATGGCCATGTCTCTTCCAAGTATCCAACTGGGTGCCACGAACTTGAGATCTATGGGTTCCTTCCGATTCCCAAAGGTCTTCCCTGGAATATGCACCTCGATCCTGTAGCGTCCATCTTGGGGAAATGACATGATAGGAATCCCGGTGATGCTCGGCAAAGCAATCCTTATGTCCTTGACGATCCTCATCAGCTCCTTACCAAAGGGCATCGTTGCGTCAGGCTGGCAAAACTCTGTGATCAACACTGGGATGAAGGTGGCCATCTATAAATTTTGAAATAATCGGAGAGGAGTCAGAAACGAATAGATGAGAGTATAAGATATTTAAAGACAAAGAGAAACAATCCTAAGGCTTTCCAATCCTAGAGGTTACGTCCTACGGTCAGCGTGTGCTCTGATACCATTTCTGTAACGACCCGACCTGGAAGGTCAAGTCTCCGGTGTTTCCGTACCATCCCAAGATCATGCTGGTACACACACGGTACATCAATGTATATATCAAAGGTAAATCACACAGCATTATATTAATCGAAATCTCATATCGAGTTCTTTATTACGATAAAAATTACAATAAAGTGGCCAAAGGCCAACTCATGAGAATATCTAAATCTTGCGGAAGCGTCGAAGGTAGATGAGTCCATCCGACTCCAAGGGCATCTCACTGAGCATAGAACGTGTCCTCACTCCTGGTCGGAAAAATACTCTGCAACATGATACGTTGCAGCCGTGTAGGTCAGCATATGGAGTATGCCGGCAAAGTCACAAGAGAGGGGTGAAAATAATCAGCTAGTCTATATGCTTATATGGCAGGTGGGGTGGTAAGTTTTGCGTAAAGCCAATTTTTCCTACATCAAGAAAAAGGGCTAAGCAAAGCATTACTAAGTTGGTTGATTAATGAGATGGTTCCATCAACCAATTCTCATACCCAAAATTATTAAATTCCCACATCATCATATTATTTGTGTTGAGAGTTCCGGAAGTTCCAATCCCTTTGGCTCAAGTCGTCCATAACCGTGGACACGGCTAATCGATTAGGTTTAAGTACTCTGCAGAGTTTTTGCACACGTTCCCCACAAGATTTGGTCGCCTCCGTTTGATTTCTCGCACTTCAGGGTGTTTGAGAAACGGATGACCAAAACATGGTCTTCCAAAGGGTTTCCCTGCGACTCTGACGATGCCCATCCTTTCCTACCGTTCTTCTACCTCTCGTAGCACCGCCTGTCCAGGGTCACCACGATATCCAACCAAGCCAGAGCCCATAATGACTTGTGGCTGTGCAGGTAAGCCTTGGGTCTTGAAGCACCCATCCATCCCTTTGTGCCTGGGTGGACCTTTCCGCGTGAATACTGGCCACCTCCAGCATCACCTAGGCTAACCACTGGTTTCTCCAGGGCGCCGTTCAACCATCATCCACCCAGAGGTATGTTGAAAACTTGGAGTATTGAAATCTTGATCATTATGTAGGTCTTGAAATTATTAACTCTCTCAACTCTCATGAATCACACAACCAACCCCGTCTACTAATAGCATAGCAAAAGGTAAAACAACGTTTCCCGGGGCCAATGTTGTCAAAGGGGTTGAGAGGGGTATCTACCACATGATACTACTACTATGTAACCAAGTTTCCAACTAACCTATCTTGCATGCAACTGGGGAGATGGTAGAACTAATGCATATAAAACATGGGTAAAACATGATCAAAGTGACTTGCCTGATTGATGATCTTCGTACTTGAGTAACTCTAGGTAACAAGTTTCGCACTCCGGATAATCTAACGAAACAAACAATGCACTCAAATAAGCATACAACCAAAATAAGTACTCATAACATTCAGCAAAGAAGTACTAAACAAACAAGGCAAACAATGCACAAAAGTCTCTAGCAAGTAAAACACACAAAGTTTTGTTTTTTCCAAAGGGGATGATGAAAACACTACTACATAATAAAACTATTTTGAAATAGCAAAACAATTGTTGACAACAAGGAAAACAATAGAATATTTTATTAATAAACAGAATAATCAATTTAAGCTTGTTGGGAAAAGTTTAGTGAAGTTTATACAAGTTTTGATAAACACTATATGAATCAACTATAGTTATATTAACAAAAGAATGTAAAACTAAACTTATAATTTGTTAACAAAACATGTTCTTGACAGAAAAAAAATAATTTACTATTAAATCTGTCTTAGAAAACAGAAACAAAATATAGAAAACTTTGTTTGAAAACAAACTATTACTAGTTAGTTGTTTTAGTCAAATTAAGCCTAATTGAAAAGAAATTTTGATTCCTATGTTAAATAAAATTAAACTAGGCAAATTTATATTTTTATTAACAGTAAGTGAAAACACTAAATGTTTACTAACAGAACCTAATAAACAAATAAAACCAAATTCTAAATCAAACTAATCAAAATTAAGTTTATAAAACTATATTATAATAATAAGCAGATTCTGTTTTTTGGGTAAAACAGTAATCAAATATATCATGAAAATCCTCAAACTATACCTGAAGATAGTCCTAACTAATACCAAACAGTAGCAAAAAGATTCATATCAAAATCTATTTTCAAACTCTAGTTATTCAGATTTGAAGATTTTAAGCAAATTTGATTCAATTCAAATTTCATAGTTCAAATTTGAAATTTAAAAGTACAGGGTGAAACTACATGAAAATTGTGAGCTATTGCAAAAAGAATCAACTCAAAACTCTAAACAGATTAAAAGATATAAGCAAAACAAAATTGGAAAACATTCTGTTAATTAAAACAAAACAGAAAATGAAAAAAAGTTTGCGTCGGTCAGGGGGCTACGTGGCGCGATCCGATTGGCTAAGGGGGGCGTTCGGTAGGTGAATTAGAGCGGGCGACCGTTCGGTAGAAGAAAACGGTTCGGACTTAAGTTCGTTCTAATCTGGACCGTGGGATTTGGATCGGACGGTCGAGGGGGCTTACGGAGGGAGGTTGCCGGCGTCGGGGTACTCCGGCGAGTCCGGTAGCGGCGATTGCGACGGCGAGGTGTTCCGGTGGTCGGGGAGGACGGGGAAGTGGTCCTGGCGACGGGGACGGTCCTCCGGAGGCGATTGGTGGCGACGGCGTGGCGAATGATGGTCGGAGGTGGTGGCTACGATCGACGGCGACTTCCGGTGGTGGTGGAACTCCGACGAGCAATCGACGGCGTCTCGGCGAGAGAGAGAAGGGGGCTCGGGGGGGGAATGGATGCGGGGCCGTGGGGCTCTTATATAGGCGCTCGGGGGGGTGCGGGGAGGAGAGAGGGGAGAGATCCGGTGAGGGGGAGTAACGGCCGGCGTCGGATCCGGCGAGCGCGGGGAGTGAAGACGATGACCGTTCCGGGGCAACGGTCGGACGGGGTGGGACCCGGTGTCAGTGAGAGAGCGGGAGCATTACTGCGCTCGGTCGGCCGACCGGTAACGGTTTCGGCTTTTAAAGCCGGTGGGCCGGCCCGTTTAATACCGGAAACGGTTACCGTTTCTTTTTAATAATTTCCGGAGACATTCAAAAGCTTTTAAAGCATTCAAATCGTTTGTAAATATAGGGGTATTATATATCAAAATTAACAGAATAATAAATGCTATTTAATGAACATTTCTATTCTGTCATTTGAACACTTTGAAAAAAATATTATTTCAGAAATGTCCTAATTGTTTTTAAACCCTTTTTGCAAATATTTTCAAAATAACTCCTGGTTATTTTTGTTCAAATAATTCACCAATTAGACCCTGGTGTGGAGTGTCATGTTCCTCCTCTCTTATTTGAACTTTTAACCAAAAATTTTAAATAGAGGAAGCAACATAGGGAAAAGTAGAAGGGGACTTTCTGAAAACCAGAAGAGGCATTTCAACTAGTTCATACAATCAAGCAATGATGATAATAGATGCATAGCTATATTCATAACATTCCAAAATGGAATTTTGGGATGTTACACACAGAGAAGGTACTTGAGCTAAGTCCGTTGACTTAGCATGACGATTGAAATATGTCCGATGACTTAGCATAAAGAATGAACATGAGATGTTCAACCCCTGCTTATGATGATATCTGTAAGTTGTTCATATGGATATCTAGAAACTGTTGTTGCATGCTTACCTAGCTACTTGATCATGTCATTGCATTCAAAAATTACCCTTCCGCAAATTACCTACTTAGTGCTATATCATGCATCATTATTGCCTTGTTCCACAACTTGGGTTGCTTGCGAGTACATTCAAAGTACTCATGGGCTTGTCACTGGTTATTTTATTGGCCGGGCATGAAAGATCAGGATTATGATGAAGATTACCTTGGTGACGAACATGCGAGCTACGACGCTTCCCAATCAGAATGCCTGTAGGGTTATGGCAGATGGCATGGGTTCACGCTATCATTGAAGATTTCCACTGCAATCATATGAAGACTTAGCCATAAAGGCCATATTTCAGTAAACCAGTATGTAATGGATGTAAGACTCTTGTTATGCAGTTTCTGTGTGTTCAGTGAGCATTGATCTCTGGGATCACTGTGCACGTACATTCGGTGATCACAACTTATGAGTCGGGGTCCCCATAGAGCTGGTATCAGAGTCATCCTGACAGTTGGAAGCCCTTAGTTAGCATGGACATTAGGTAGGACAAAACCATTTTTCTAGACCCTTCAAAATCACCTACAAAGCCTCTCTATTTCTCGCCTCTCCAATAATTCCAAGGGAAGCAAAGGTTTTTGCCTTAGCACTTCCACCACTTTTGTCTTAGCTCTCCTCCTTTGCTTTTCAAAAACTTTGCAAATGGTTGCTATTACCCTTGTGCCCTGACCACGGGATTCCTTGTAACCCTCGCGGGTAACCTGGAAGGAAGCCGCCTTGCCAGATGATTGCCAACATATCTTGGACCCAAGTTGGCAACACTAGACAAGGAGCTACCAACTGAAGACACATTCTCGAAGGATGAGGATGTCAAGACTTAGATGATAGTGACACCCTCGACACAGCCCTAGGATGATGCCACCCTGGCCTTCGATGACTATGGCACAAGACATGCAATGTTATGATATGCATCCCTAATGGAGCAACCCTGCCCTTTTCATTGTTGTGTCGGCAACCGCCGGTGGATGAGAACCTTGCCATTTAGTCCGCCTCATTATAGTGAGCAAGAAAACGGTCCTCATCATCCCCCCACTCTTGGTGCCAATGATATCGTCAACGAGACCGACAAGATAGAACAATACCATGCCTTGTTAATGTCATTGCATAAAAGGTTGCCTACCTGGAATGCTCGACGCCTCAGAAGACAAGAAGGCATTGTCACGAACACAAGGACACTAGTAGACCCTGTCAACAACAGCCGTGAAGAATCACCTTCGTCGTCAACTCAACAGACCTAAAGTCGTCAAGGACTCTTCAGGCGCAACCAGGATCGTTTTGATGAACAATAACCGGAGACATACAGACACCTGAAGACGACCCCGAAGGCAAAGCGGACTCCTCCCCAAGACATGAAGCAAGCACGATTAATTAGTACGAGAACCCCTAGGATAGGATAGGTCGTGTGTGCCCCTTGCGAAGTCGAGTCCGTATAATGGTTCGAATGGAACCGTGATGTGTGTTGCTTGTTTTTCCAGTTTGTGCTTTGGTGTAAGTCGCACTTTTAACCTAGGCAACAAGTGCGCGACTATATCACCTACCTTACCTTGATGTTTGTGTTTGGCCTTTTCGGCACTTGCTTGATTGCACTTGCACTATACCATCCCCTTAGGTACTCCCCTACGCTACTTTCCCTCCCCCCATCTCGACAACTGAAGCCCAACAAGACAAGATGCACCAAGGATCCACCTCAACAAACAACTGACATCGAAGACTTTGACTACAACCTACTCAACCAGACGCAACCCTGTAGAGTTATGCTTTTCCCGAAATATTTGGAACCCCTACCTTGCCCAACCTATACCTCAGAAGCTCCCCAGCACAATTATCTGATCACGTGTTTAATACACGGATTTGCTAGAGCACTTATTGAGCTTCAATAACCCCTGCCTTGCACTGGGTTCATTATGGAGCTAGTGATCATAGTGAACAAACATCCTTCATTCCTACTCTAGCACAAGAACCTTGATGCCATAGGAAGGATCGTTCTAAGGGTACATGATTTCTGTACAATGATTTGATTTAGGCATAATAGATGTCTTGAGCAAGCAGTTCGGACCCTTTGGTGGATTACGAGGCTTAATGTTGGTGGACGAACTTGGTGGGTCAAGATTGATAGAATATCATAACTTACTTATCCCTTGAGCAAATTGGATTAGTAGGACAAATATGATCACAAGCTGAAATTATTGGTGGATAAATGACTTGACGTTGGCAACTGATATTGATAGTGGATTGATGGTGTTACAATAGTGACGGGAGTAACTAGTAGGGAATTCTTACTAGATGTAAACCTTTGATTTAAATAGATGATACTACTAGGTGCTCGAGATCAATTAAACCACATGGTTCAGAGTAACTTTGATTTAGTCCAATAATCTTGATCATGATACCATGTTTCTCGGTGGATGATAGTAGACTTCCTCAATATATCAATAGAGGCAGTGTATTCATAATTCTCATAACAATATTTAAGTATAGCATAATTTTCATATCTGTAAAGAGCATCATCACAATTTTCATGCTTCTCGAACAAAGATTCAATTTCAGAACCTCCCTGAAAAGCAACAAATTCTTATATTTATTCCACATCATAGTAGTCATATAAACCATTAGCATACGAATCCAATGTTTAACTATCAATAAATTCACATGCAAAGGGAAGGTATGGAGCCTTCAACCTAGAGCAACAAGTGTAATCGTATCTCAAATATAGATCCCCAAGCATACCCATTGCAACATTTTAATTTGGTCCCACAAGTGTTTCCCTTTTTGAGACAAAAGATATTCCCTAAACTATTCCAGGTGATCTAAAGTATTGATACGTACATTTTGCATCATGCTTTTATATTGATATTTATTGCATTATGGGCTGTTATTACATGTTATGGTACAATACTTTTGCCTTTTCTCTCTTATTTTACAAGGTTTACATGAAGAGGGAGAATGCCGACAGCTGGAATTCTGGACTAGAAAAGGACCAAATCTGAGATACCTATTCTGCATAACTCAAAAAGTCCTGAATATTTATGGAGAATTATTTCGAAATATATAAAAAGTACTGGGCAAAACAGATACCAGAGGGGGGCCACCATGAGGTGGCAAGCCTACCAGGCGCGGCCACCCAATGGTCGCGCATAGCAGGCTTGTGACCCACCTGGCAGGTCCCCGACGCCCATCTTCTCCTATATGGAGGGTTTTGACCTAGAAAAATCATAAGGAAGCTTTCGGGACGAAGCGCCACCGTCTCGAGGCGGAACTTGGACAGAACCAATCTAGAGCTTCGGCAGGGCAATTCTGCTGGGGAAACTTCCCTCTCGGAGGGGGAAATCAAAGTCGTCATCATCACCAACGATTCTCTCATCAAGAGAGGGTCAATATCCATCAACATCGTCACCAGCACCATCTCCTCTCCAAAACCTAGTTCATCTCTTGTATCTGATCTTTGTCTCAAACCTCAGATTGGTACCTATGGGTTGCTAGTAGTGTTGATTACTCCTTGTAGTTGATGCTAGTTGGTTTACTTGGTGGAAGATCATATGTTCAGATCCTTTATGATAATTAATACTCCTATGATTATGAACATGAACATGTTTTGTGCGTAGTTACATTTGTTCCCAAGGACATGGGATAAGTCTTGTTATAAGTAATCATGTGAATTTAGTATTCGTTCGATATTTTTATGAGATGTATGTTATCTCTCCTGTAGTGGTGTTATGTGAACGTAGACTACATAACACTATTAGTGCATCTAGTGCCCCTTAGTGATTTTGGTGTATTGAGGACTTACAGGTTAAGGTACTAATGCGTTTGTGAGTGTACACAGGCTCTATAAGTCGATGAGGAGTTTGATATAATCAGATATTATCGACCCCTAAAAATGTATGTCTTCAAGTGAAGACTTTGCTGAAGACTTTCTGAAGACTTTTGTGAAGACTTTGTGAAGACTTTGAGAATGAAGAAGTTGGTGTGACCTTGAAGATATGAACGAGGAATATGAAGCATGAAGACTTTTGTTTTCGTAGTTTCGTTTCCTTTATTTGAGTCATAGGAAATACTGTACTGTTAAAGGGGGCCGAGGTAATACTAAGGAAAATTTCCAACTGATGCTCAACTCCAAAATCCTCAACCCATACAATCCTTCGAGTGAAGCCTTTGGAAATCTCTTACGGTTCAGACAAGTTCTTCAGTGACAGAGACGAAGTTCTTCTGGTCTTTGAGGAAATTGATCTGACTGAGGAGTTAGGATTTCGCCAGTGCGAATTGCCTACCAGTGAGGAACATGATAAGCTAAGGAATTTCATAGTTCGAAATTCTGACCATTGTTGTGCTTAGCGCCAGCTGTCCCCAATCATTCTTATCCACATAACGGTCATATCATTTGGGGCATTTATGTCTTATCATGTCAGGTTGCATCTTGGCTATAAATAGCCACCCCCCACAACCTCTAGCTGGTTGGCTGCTCCGAGAGAAAGAATTGACACTTGTCATTTGAGAGCAACCCATCCTCTGAGGTCTTTTGAGAGAAAATCATCAGTGAGGAAAAACCTACAATCAAACCACAAAACCCAAAGTGATTGAGCATCACTGAAGAAATTCCTGTGTTGAACCGACGCTTGTTACCTTTGAGGATTGTGCATCCTCCACATGGTTAGGCGTCATGGTCTAGTGCTCCTGCAGTCAATTGGGGACCATGAAGTGACCTTGGTCTTGAGCATCCAGCAGTAAATTGTGGATCACGGGGTGACCAGTTTGTGAGGGTTTTGGAAGTCTACCCTGAAGACTTACCACGAGTGTTGGGCAAGGACTGTGTGACCTTAGCTCAAGGAAAATACGGTAAGGACTATGTGTCCTGGGACTGTGTGTCCTGGGACTATGTGTCCTCTGGTTTAAATACCAGGCCGCTCCAAACCAGACATACGACTGTCACAGCAGTTGGAACTGGGTCATCAAACCATTGTCTTCATCGAGCTATCTGGTTCTATTTCCTCAACCCCTCTATTCCTCATATACCTGTTGATGAAATTGATTGTTACTGTTTGAAGAATTTGAGTGAAGACTTTCACAAATTCCTCACCTCAAATTCTTCAAGTTACCTTGTTCATCACTGCTTATTCTGTATCATGCTACTCTCTATTTGTGCATGTTTCATTTCATCATGAAGACTGTGATGTTACTATGTTCCTCATGCACTTGAGTACTTATTCCGCTGCCTGTCATTCATCACATTTCAAATTCTTCAAAGTTGAAATTCCTCAAGTGATGAATTTGTAAAAATCGCCTATTCACCCCCTCTAGTCGATACTCCCTCCGTTCCTTTATGTAAGGTGTATTATTTTTGGCACGGTAACCAAGACACATAATTATAGACATGTAAAGACTAAATTATCCTTGGCAAATTTGTTGGTTAGTGGAAAGTGAATCAATTAGTCCAGGATACATGCAATCGACAAAGAGATAGTTTCCTTCTTTTGCTATAAAAAAAGATACAGACAATCATAAAATAGATTGTTTCCTTTTTTTGGAGGGCTACCAAGGGAATTATGGAGAATCAAAAGAAATGCACCTTATATTCTGGAATTTTATCAAAAAACAAATACACCTTATATAGAGGAACGGAGGGAGTATAACGCTCTTTCAATTGGTATCAGAGCAGGTACTCCCTCGCTCTGTGTGATTTTGGTTTAACCACCTGGAGTTCTAGTTATGTCGACTGTAGGTATGATCAAGGTTTCTGCGGGATGTCCTATCTTTGATGGGACAGACTACCCCTACTGGAAGAACAAGATGCGTATGCACCTTGAAGCTATTGACAACGATCTCTGGTACGTTGTGGAAAATGGTGTGCCCTCTATCACTCCCACTGTTACTACTACTGATGTGAAGAGATTCAAGCAACTTGATTCTCAAGCGAAGAATATCATCTGTGGTCATCTAAGCAAAGGTCAGTATGGCAGAGTGAGTGCTTTGGAATCTGCTAAGCTTATCTGGGATAGGCTGTCCAAAGTCAACGAAGGTGTTTCCACTCAACGTGACTCTCGTGTTGATGTTCTTCGCAATCTCTTCAACCGCTTCAAGAGACTTGACAATGAAAATGTTCAGCAAACATTTGATCGCCTCGGGTGCCACTGATATCACTGACCATGAAGTGGTGAAGAAACTGCTACGATCTCTCGATTCCTCATTTGATACTCTGGCTTTGATGATCCAAGAATGTGGAGATTATAAAGCTCTTGATCCTGCTGATATTCTTGAGACACTCAATACTCATGAATTCCAAAAAGCTAAAAAGAGAGACCTCTACGGGCCAAGCTATGGAAGATCTCGTGCTCTGAAGGCAAAAGCAATTTCCTCATCTGAAGAAGAAGATTCTGACAGCAGGCTTGGTGATCCTGAAGAACAGAGTTAGGAACTAGCAATGCTTGTGAGGAAATTCTAGAAGTTCTCAAGAAGAGGTGGATTTGGAAAGTCATCAAAAAGTGGCTTGAGGAAATCAAATTCCTCAGAAGATTACAAGAAAAGAACCTGTCATCATTGCAAGAAGCCTGGTCACTTTATCTCTGACTGTCCTCTCTAGGAAAAATACTCAAAGAAGAAGAAGAAATACAAGGATGATAGTTCTGATGACTCGAAGAAAAAGAAGAAATCTTCAAAGTCCTCATCTGCAAAGTCCCCATCTTCAAAGTCCTCAAAGCACAAGAAGAATGGTTCTAGAAAGTCTCAAGCATTCATCGGCAAGGAATTGGATTCTGAGGAATAATGTGAAGAAGAGGAAGAAGAGGAAGAATCTGAGGAGGAATCAGAATCTGGTGTCGCTAGCTTTGCTCTCGCTACTGCTTTCGTCAGCAGGTCCATCTTCAATGATGAAGAATATGACTACTCCAATGACTCCGACATCAACAATGATGATTATGGTCCCACTTATTGCTTCATGGCAAAAGGCTCAAAGGTACACAAACATCATTCCTCATCTGAATCAAGTGAAGGTGAATCTGATGAATATGTGAAACCTAGATATGCTAAACTTGTTAAAATTTTCACTAAGCAACAAAGTGCACTTGAAAATCTATAGAAAATGCTAGACAAAAGCGATGATCTGTTGAATCATGAAGTGGATCGGACTCAAACTCTGTCTGTCAATCTCAAAAGTCTTCAAACAAAGTATGATAACCTACAGAGTCATCATAACGACCTTTTAGCTGATAATGAGAAGCTTTCTTATGAATTTCTTCAAGGAAAGCAAGATCTTGAGAAACTGAAGGTGTCACATGAGGATCTCCAAAGGGAAAATGATTCCTTACTGGCTCAACAGATCAGTACCGCTTAGGAAGATTTCATTCCACCTTGTTTGAAATGCATCGAACGTGAAACTGCTAATTCTTCACCTGAATGTTCAAATGCATCTATTGCTGCAATTTCTTCAACTATTCCCGTGGTCTTAAATTCCTCATCTCAGGATACCACTAGTATCACTGATGACAATGCAGGGTTGAAGGAATTGTATGTGACAGGCATGTACAAAAGTCTCAAAGGGCATCAAACCCTTTGCGATGTCCTCAAAAAGCAGATTCTGGACAGGAACCCTAGGAAAGAGGGTATAGCCTTTGTGAGGAAACGCAATGCTGATGGATCCTACTAGACGCATGAGCAGTACCCCAAAACCTCATGGGTTGCTGCAAAAGGATCTCCTGTAGATCCATCCACTTTATCTGGCTTTACTTGTGAAACTTCATATTCCTCTGATGAGTCACTTGACTCCAATTACAGATTCTTCAAAAATTAGAAAAGTGAAGTATTTGCTAGATATGTTGGAACTAACTGCAGGAATGGTTCTCCTATGAAGAAAATCTGGGTTCCCAAGAGCTACCTACAAAATCTTCAAGTGAATGTCCTCACGACACCACTCATGAAGAATAGGAACCCCAGATCAAATTCCTCATATGGACCAAAGTCCTAACTTGGACCAAATTCCTCAAATGGTCAAAATCATCATTCTCGTGCTAATGCCTCTGTTTCGCGGGGAAAACCTAAGAGTTATGAATATGTGCATTATTCTTCAAACCATTATGTTCATAAGTCCTCGAAGAATTTCTCTGCTTATTCATTTCAATACTCTAACCATCGCCCTGTGAAACGAAACGCACTTGCTTCTATGCCTCCCTTCTCATATGGTACTTGCAGAATGATGAATTCTTTGTCACCCCTCCAGATGTGGGTGGTGAAGAAATCAAACTGACATCTTATGTAGGGTCAGGTCTCCAGATGAATTTGAACATCTGATGAATTTGCTAGAGACCTGAGGAAATGCTTGAAAGGACTCAAGCTAACCATGATGAAATGAATTCTTCATTTCTCACGTCCTCACTCTACTTGCTTACTATCTTATGTGATGAAATTCTGTCTGATGAAATTGATGTCATATTCTTCACTCTGAAGCATATGAGGTCGTAAGTTGTACTAATTCATCTACACGATGATACTCTAAAAGCTACTGAGTGGGTTCTCGATAGTGGATGCACAAACCACATGACGGGTGACAAGAATTTACTGATGAATTTGCCACTCACTCCATCTCCTTTGAAGAATATCACCTATGCAGACAAAGGAAAAAAGCAAGGTATTGGGACTTGGTAAGGTTGCTATCTCAAAGGACCAAACCGTGGATAAGGTGATGCTTGTTGAATCCCTTGGGTTCAACCTTATGTCTGTCTCAATGCTTTGTGATCTTGATATGGTTGTCGTATTTGGAAAATATTGTTGTGATGTCATCATGGAATCTGACAATTCCAAAGTCTTCGAAGGCTTTAGGAGAGGAGACTTGTATATTGTTGATTTCTCTACAAGTCCTCCAGCTGCCACTTGCTTACTTGCAAAGTCTTTAGAAGGCTGGCTATGGCATCGACGACTTGGACATGCTGGTATGAGGAACCTGCACACACTCGTGAAGAAAAAGCACGTCATTGGCATCGAGGGTGTCAAATTCCTCAAGGACCACCTCTGCGGTGCATGTGAATCTGGGAAGATGACCAGATCCAAGCATCCCTCGAAGACAATCCTGACCACAACTCGACCCTTTGAATTGCTTCAGATGGATCTGTTTGGCCCCACTCATTACACCGTACTAACAAAAGCATCAAGTTTGTATGACTTTGTCATTGTTGATGATTACTCTCGTTACACATGGGTGCATATTATTCTGTACAAAAATGAAGTGCAGGACGTCTTCAGACGATTTGCTTCAAGGGCCTCCACCAACTTCGGCGTCAAGATCAAGCATATCAGGAGTGATAATGGGATTGAGTTCAAGAACACTAATCTTGATGAATATCTTGATGAACTTGGCATTACTCATGAGTTATCTGCCCCTTATACTCCTCAGCAGAATGGCATCATGGAGCGGAAAAACAGGACACTTGTTGAGATGGCTCGCACCATGCTTGACGAATACAAAACTCCTCATCGCTTCTGGCCTGAAGCAATTGATACTGCATGCCACATCATCAACAGGGTATATCTTCACAAATTCTTCAAGAAGACTTCATATGAGCTCATGACAGGCAAGAAATCCAATGTAAGTTATCTCAAAGTCTTCGGTGCAAAATGCTGGACCAGAGATCCTCACCATAGTTCTAAGTTTGCACCGAAAGCACATGAAGGTTTTATGCTTGGTTATGGAAAGGACTCACACACCTAAAAATTCTTCAACACCTACCATCACAAGGTGGTTGAAACTGTAGATGTGCGGTTCGATGAAACTAATGGCTCGCAAAGAGAGCTCCTGCCTTCTGTGTTAGATGAACAATCTCTTGAAGAACCCATCAAGCTGAAGGCAACTGAAGATGTTATACCCACTGAGGAAATCATTCCAACAAATGAAGACTCTCATACTGATATACCTGAACAAACTGGTCCTGATGAAAATCCTCAGCCACGTCAACTTGCTCATCCAAGAGTAGCAAATGAAGTTCAGATTGACAAAATCGTTGATGACATCATTGCACCAGGTCCTCTCACACACTCAAAAGCTTCTCATCTAACTAACTTTTGCGGGCACTTTGCCTTTGTCTCTATAATAGAACCCACCAAAGTTGATGAAGCATTCAAGGAGACCGAGTGGATTCAAGCTATGCAAGAGGAATTGCATCAGCTCAAGCTCAACAACGTGTGGGAACTTGTCAAGCGACCAGATCCTCACAAACATAACATCAGAGGTACCAAGTGGATCTATCGCAACAAGAAAGATGAAAATGGCCACGTGGTGAGAAATAAGGCTCGTCTTGTAGCCCAAGGCTACACACAGGTTGAAGGAATTGACTTTGATGAAACGTTTGCACCTGTTGCTAGACTTGAGGCTATTCGCATATTACTTGCATACGCTAACCATCATAATATCATCTTATATCAAATGGATGTGAAAAGTGCATTCCTCAATGGTAAGCTTGAGGAAGAGGTATATGTTGCTCAACCCCCAGGTTTTGAAGACCCTAAGCATCCAGACAAAGTCTTCAGACTAAACAAGGCCCTCTATGGCCTCAAGCAGGCCCCTCGAGCGTGGTACGACACTCTGAAGGAATTCCTCATGAAGAAAGGCTTCAAATCCAGTTCACTCGACCCAACTCTTTTCACAAAATCTTATGACAACGAACTGTTCATATGCCAGATATATGTAGACGATATTATCTTTGGCTGTACTGACAAACGTTATAGTGATGAATTTGCCTATATGATGAGTGAAGAATATCAAATGTCTAAGATGGGAGAGTTGAAATTCTTCCTAGGTCTTCAAATTCGTCAGCAAGACAATGGCATCTTCATCTCACAAGAGACATACCTCAAAGATGTTCTGAGGAAATTCGACATGCAAGATTGCAAAGGCATCAAAACTCCAATGCCTTCAAAAGGACACCTCTGCATTGATCAAAATGGTAAAGATTTTGATCAAAAGGTATACCGCTCCATGATTGGCTCCTTATTGTACCTATGTGCATCTAGGCCTGATATAATGCTAAGTGTTTGCATGTGTGCTCGATTCCAAGCAACACCGAAGGAATCACACCATAAGGTTGTGAAACATATTCTTCGATACTTAGCTCACACACCAACACTTGGATTGTGGTATCCCAAGGGCTCAAATCTTCACCTCGTCGGATACTCTGATGCTGACTATGCTGGAGATCGTGTGGATCACAAGTCAACCACAGGCACATGTTATTTCCTCGGACGATCCTTAGTCTGTTGGTCCTCAAAGAAGCAGAACTGCGTTTCACTCTCTACTGCAGAAGTTGAGTACATTGTTGATGGCTCGTGTTGTGCTCAGTTACTATGGATGAAGCAAACCCTCAAGGACTATGGCATCAAGTTAAAGAATGTGCCTCTCTACTGTGACAATGAGAGTGCCATCAAGATTGCGTACAACCCAGTTCAGCACTCCAAGACCAAGCACATCCAAATTCGTCATCACTTTCTTTGAGATCATGTACTCAAGGGCGACATCTCCATCGACCACATCCCCACTGAACAATAGCTGGCCGATATCTTCTCTAAGCCCTTGGATGAAAAGAGATTTTGCAAGTTGCGTTGTGAGCTAAATATCTTAGAATCTTCGAATGTCCTTTGAAGAAAGACACACATCGTAACACTTATGCAAACTTGATGACCTTGATGTGCAACACACGAAGAAACGTTTTTCTTCAATCAATGAAGAATAACCCTCTAAGTGTGAAGAAATTAATGAATAATTTGATTCTCAGAACCCTACAACAATTGTACGCGGTGTCTGGATTCATCATTCTTATATGGTGGGTCACGCCACCAACAATAGTTGAAATTCTTCTAAGTTGAGTTTTTCATCATTTGTGCAAATTCTTCAAATCATCAAATTCCTCAAAAAAATTAAATTCCTCAACCTTTCAAATTCTTCGAACTTTGAAATTGATGTTCTGCATTGACTATATATATATATATATATATATGAGTTTTCAATGTCCTCAACAGCATTCACTTATTGCTAATTCTTCAAGTTGATTTTCATCTAAGTGAATGTGATCGGACCCTTTCCCCTCTATGCTAAACTCAACCCAGTCTATTCACAAATTCTTCATATGCGTTCTACTTGGAAACTTGTTCAAAGTCTTCACTGTGTCCTTGACAGCTGAAGAATTTGCGAATGAAAACTTTCAAATTGTCACTACCAAAATTTTCGGCGGTTCCCGCTCAAACTATTCCTATTCCCGCGCTTGGATAACCCATGACCCCCCACTATCGCCACCGCTGAATTCGTGGGTGACACCTGTCGCGTGGAGAGAAAGGGTTAGGGGCAATCCTGTCCAAAATCTTTGGGCGGATCGGTTTTCACTTCCTCTATAAATGCACCCTTCCCATCAACTGTGCTCGGTTACTTTGCATCTTATCCCTCTCCCAATCTCCAACTAGCACCGCCGCTAAAGTCATCGTCGCCGGTGAGGAAGAGCTTCACTGCCTCAACCTCGTTGTCGCCGTACTCGCACCGGCTGCGGAAATCCTCATCCCGCCACCGCTGTAGCTGTCTCCCTCTGCCAAGCTAGGGCGTGGGAGATCTGAACGCACGAACTTCCCAATCTCATCTCTGAGTTCGACGTGTTCTTCACCTTTATTTTTACTGCGCTTGTTTGATTCTCAAATGCTCTTCATATTCCTCAAAAGGTGTTTGTTCTTCATGAACCTTATTTTAAAGCACCTTACATCTCCTCATACTTGATGATTTTCTCTAAGTAATGATTTTCTTCAAGATTCCTCAATTGTGCAAATCCTCAAAATTTGTACAACTCAGGAACCTGAGACAAAGAACACTTAGTAAAATTCCTCAAGACATCCATGGTCAAATTCCTCACACCTAATTTTTCTTCAAAATTTCTGAGAACGCATATGACCTCTTCAAATTCCTCGCACCTATACTATGTTCACAGGTACAACATGTCCGCTGATGAATCACTAGGTTCTCATCAACTTAACTCTTCTTGAAGAAAAATTGTGTACCTCTTAAGAATCTTCAATAGTTCATATTCCTCAAGTGAAGAAAATGGCTGACGGAAAGAAACCTCAGAAAGGAGGAAAGAAGCCTCATGTGCACACTGCCTTTGAGATTCCAGAGGATGTGTATGATGAATATTGCATACCTGATGAAGAAACACATGGAAATGAGACGACCAAGCAGAGAAAGATCCATCTGCAAAAGATTGGGAGGAGATGGGCAAAGGAATGGAAAGAATATCGTTATGTAACCCCAAAGTACATGATGAAATTTGCAGTGAAACCACCTTGCAGCAGGCCTCCTCTAGCTCAAAACCAAATCGCTGATCCCACAAGCCTAAAGACTAGTGAGGATTTTCCTCATCTATGGGAGAAGCAGCAAACCAAGCTGGCTAGGAAAGCCAAAGAAGCAGTGAAGAAATTCAATGAAGATTCTACTGCTGCTGCCTCTGCCGGAGCTTCTGCAAGTGCTTCGAAGAAAATCATGAAGAAATCTGCTTTGAAGATAGGTTCTTCAACATCAAGACCTTCACAGCAGATTCCTCAAGGTCAAAGGACTCAGCCTTCAAAGTCCTCAGCACCTGAAACTGTCGCTGCTTAGTCTTCTGCAGCAGTTATAAAATCCTCAACACCAGTGCATCTGGCTACATGCAAGAGGACTGAGGGTTTCACCACAGTCCCAAAGATCACTGCTAGCTCCTCCAACACAGCAAAATCTTCAACCAGCCCC
Organism: Hordeum marinum; assembly: GCA_022496015.1. Lineage (NCBI taxonomy): Eukaryota > Viridiplantae > Streptophyta > Magnoliopsida > Poales > Poaceae > Hordeum > Hordeum marinum. The sequence continues at coordinate 115,714,294 of CM039676.1, forward strand.
TCTGCGTTGAAGCTGAAGAAAACTGCTGGACAAGGTCAAAGACGAAGTCCTCACACAAGCAAGGCTGTGATGACCATACCCTCATGTTCTGAGGATAATGATAGTGATGATGATGAAGCTGATGATGAGGAATTGGTAGAAATCATCAGACAAAGTCAGCACAGGGCTGATACAGCAAAGGGTTGCTCTATTCCTCTCATGCTGGATTCCAAGATGATCCTCAACTTCATCGATATATGGCATGAAGACCCAAGCACCCCACTTTATTCACTAAATCTGCCTCCTGAAGTGGATCATGTCCTCACCCACTTCATCTCTGAAGAACAATGGAAGAGAGAGCAAGCTCTGAGAGCTAAGAGGAACAGGACTCGCAAAGAAAAGTTTTTGCGCGAAAATGTGATGAATTTGACCCCAAATCAACTTGTCACAGTTCAGTCCGAAATTCGCACACTCTTTGTGGATCAACAGAGATATGATGTTGAATGGAAGTGCACCAAGGTCAGACTCGTCAGGGCTGCTCAAGCAGCTGTAAAGGATCACAACACCAGGGTTGCAGCTCGATCGCAACCACAAAAGCCTCAGTATGAAGAAATTGCTCAGACTGTAGATGAAACTCCTTAGGCAGCTGATGAAAGTGTTCAGCCTGATGAAACTGCTGAAGGAAATGCTTCTGCACCAGAAGCAACTGCTAGTGCTGCTGAGGAAACTCGGACCACTGATGAACATGCCAGGGCAACCTACAATGTTGTGCCTGAAGAAACGGTTATGCCAACAGGTACTTATGTTGTACCTGAAGAATCTGATAGGCCAGCTGAAGAATCTACTGTGCCTGAAGAAACTGAACCACCCAGGGCAGTTGCATCAGTTGTTCCTGAAGAAACTGCTACTGCTGAGGAAAATCCACTCAAGAGAAAAGCGTCAACCTCTGATGCCCTTGTGTTGAAGAAGTTGAAAACTTCATCAAGTTCCTCAGCAACTCCAATTGATGCAACTCCAATTTCCTCAGCACTGGCCTATGGTATTGTGCCATTCGTGGAGATCCTTGAAGAAGAAGAAAATCGTTCGGCTGCTTCCATAGAGCCTCTTGATGAGGAAATTGTCATTGATGACATTACATCAACCCTCAAGGTATCATCGCCCCAGCTTCTGGTAACTACTGAGAAAGCTGGCGTAGAAGAAATTGATGAAGAAGTTGACATTGGTGACACTACTCCAGTCATCAATGATGAATATTGGGAATCTGCACATCCCAGTTCACCAATGGCAACTCCTCTGATGTTGATTCCCCAGTCACCTGCACAGACTAAAGAAATCCCAGAAGACTCTGAACATCTGTACCTTCCAGAGAGTGAAGAAATTCCAGCTGCAACAGCCGAGGAAAATGATGCTCCGGCCACTATAGAGGAACCAGTTCTTCAAATCACTCAGTCTGTTGTTCCTCCAATGCCAATGGAGATCAAGGGGCGCACACGAACAAATCTTCAACCCAAGCCAAGACTGCCCTCCAAAGGCACTGTTCGTCCCAAATTCCTCAAGAGTAATTTCTTCAATGAACACTCATTCTTCTCTGGACCAAACCCCTTTGACTCTGCAAGGGCTGGTCGCAACAGATTCTGGACTGCCTCTCAACTCAACTACTATGCGTTAGTCCTATATGAGAAGAAGAAAGTCTTCGAACACCATCAGATTCCTCATGCTGATATGGAAAGTCTTCCATCATTCACTCCAGTGCTCCAAGTTCTCTATGAAGCAGGCCTTCTTCCATTTTGTGTCGACATCTGTGACTAGAATGAAGAAATCATCATTCAGTTCTATGCCATGCTGCATATTAGCGGAAATTCCTCAGATATCAACTCATGGATATTGGACTGGATGACTGGCACGACCCACTTCACTGCTCAAGCCTCCAATAGAAGTCATCAAGAGATCAATTGCCTCAGTTGAAGGAAAAGGCAAATCTATCATTGATGAAGGCACTCGTCCTTTGGATGGACAGTTCCGCAAAGCCGCTTCCTTCTCCATCAATGATGACACAGCCACTCAAGACTCCGGTGCAAAAGCCTCAGCTCAACAACCTCAAGAGTCTGCCCCTCGTGTGATGACTGATCGTGAGCTTCTAATAAGTCTTCATCAGAAGGTCAATCACAATTAAGTGGGTAAAGCATCAACATGGATACATTGTGAAGAATATGACTGTGACACAGAACACTATCAAGATGAACCACTATTATGCACATGAAAACCTTAGACGCTCTTGGGCTGTACTGTCTCACATCATGCCTTCTGAAGAACTGGATGAGCTGGATATTGAGGAACATCCCGACTGGGCTCGGCGACCTCAAAAGAAATTCAAGAAAGTTCAAGTTCCTCTGATGGTAGCAAGTTCATATTCTTCATCTCGCGAGCGTGATGACGATGAAGACATTAACGACACTGCTATAGGCCCTGCATCGACAAACGACCCCGACAATGCTGGCGCTCCTTCCTCACCAACACGATGAAATTCTTCAAAGGGGCGTTAGTCATCACTTTTTCTTCCCTTTTGCTCTTCGATGACAAAGGGGGAGAAAATTTGAGTTAGTATTCAAGCGGGTTTCTATAAATGGGCTATTTTTGTTTAAGTTACAACTCTCGCTCTTTCGAAACTTTTGTTGATTGAGTTGTAAACTTAAGTCCGATGGTGGTCTGACACTTTTGAACTATTTCCTCGCATGTTTATTTCCTCAAATACCTTAATGCATGCATGCTGAATTTCGTCAAACACCATTTTCCTCATGCATTTCAAATTCTTCATATCATATATTCAAATGCGTGTATGAATTACAAGATATAGGGGGAGTTCTCCATGTTCGAACCTTCCATGTGCATTTGCAGTCCAAAGCAAATTCCTCAAATATGCACATCTTCAGGGGGAGTTCTTCTATGTCTTGCAATCAAATTCCTCAAAATCTGTACTTTCACTTCATATGTTTATCCCCGTTGAAAACTTAACCTATTTGTCATCAATCACCAAAAAGGGGGAGATTGTTAGTGCATCTAGTGCCCCTTAGTGATTTTGGTGTATTGAAGACTTACAGGTTAAGGTACTAATGCGTTTGTGAGTGTACACAGGCTCCATAAGTTGATGAGGAGTTTGATATAATCGGAGATTATCGACCCCTAGAAATGTATGTCTTCAAGTGAAGACTTTGCTGAAGAATTTCTGAAGACTTTGGTGAAGACTTTGTGAAGACTTTGAGAATGAAGAAGTTGGTGTGACCTTGAAGATATGAATGAGGAATATGAAGCGTGAAGACTTTTGTTTTCGTAGTTTTGTTTCCTTTATTTGAGTCATAGGAAACACCGTACTGTTAAAGGGGGTCGAGATAAGCTGAGGACTTTCATAGTTCGAAATTATGACAATTGCTGTGCTTAGCGCCAGCTGTCCCCAATCATTCTTATCCACATAACAGTCATATCATTGGGGGGCATTTATGTCTTATCATGTCAGGTTGCATCCTGGCTATAAATAGCCACCCCCCCATAACCACTAGCTGGTTGGCTCCTCCGAGAGAGATAACTGAGACTTGTCATTTGAGAGCAACCCATCCTCCAAGGTCTTTTGAGAGAAAATCATCAGTGAGGAAAAACCTACAATCAAACCACAAAACCCAAAGTGATTGAGCATCACTGAAGATTCATGTGTGGAACCGAGGCTTGTTACCTTTGAGGACTGTGCATCCTCCAGATGGTTAAGCGTCATGGTCTAGTGCTCCTGCAGTCAATTGGGGACCACGAAGTGACCTTGGTATAGAGCATCCAGCAGTAAATTGTGGATCGTCGGGTGACCAATTTGTGAAGGTTTTGGAAGTCTACCCTGAAGACTTACCACGAGTGTTGGGTGAGGACTGTGTGACCTTAGCTCAAGGAGAATACGGTAAGGACTGTGTGTCCTCTGGTTTAAATACCAGGCCACTCCAAACCGGACGTACGACTATCACAGCAGTTGGAACTAGGTCATCAAACCATTGTCTTCATCGAGCTATCTGGTTCTATTTCCTCAACCCCTCTATTCCTCATATACCTATTGATGAAATTGATTGTTACTGTTTGAAGAATTTGAGTGAAGACTTTCACAAATTCCTCACCTCAAATTCTTCAAGTTACCTTGTTCATCACTTCTTATCCTGTATCACACTACTCTCTATTTGTGCATGTTTCATTTCATCATGAAGACTATGCTGTTACTATGTTCCTCATGCACTTGAGTACTTATTCTGCTGCCAGTCATTCATCACATTTCAAATTCCTCAAAGTTGAGATTCCTCAAGTGATGAATTATTAAAAATCGCCTATTCACCCCACCCCCCTCTAGTCAATATAACGCACTTTCAAACACTTCACCATTATTTGGTCCTAGGGGAAGGCATTGGGAATTAATATGTAGATGATGGGTTGCTAGAATGACAGAAGAATAAACCCTAGTTTATGTGTTGCTTCGTAAGGGGCTGATTTGGATCCATGTGTTTCATGCTACGGTGAGATTTATCTTAATTCTTCTTTCATAGTTGCGGATGCTTGCTAGAGAGGTTAATAATAAGTGGGAGGTTTGTCCAAGTAAGGGAAGCACCCAAGCACCAGTCCACCAACATATCAAATTATCAAAGTAATGAACGCGAATCAAATGAGCATGATGAAAACTAGCTTGACAGAAATTCCCATGTATCCTCGGGAGCACTTTGCTTTATATAAGAGTTTGTCCAGGCATCTCCTTTTCTACAAAAAGGATTGGTCTACCTTGTTGCACCTTTGCTACACTTGTTAGTTGTTACCCGTTACAAATTATCTTATCACAAAACTATCTATCACCGATAATTTCAGTGCTTGGAGAGAATACCTTACTGGAACCGCTTGTTATTTCCTTCTACTCCTCATTGGGTTTGACACTCTTACTTATAGAAAGGACTACGATAGATCACCTATACTTGTGGGTCATCAAGACTCTTTTCTAGCGCCGTTGCCGGGGAGTGAAGCACCTTTGGTAAATGGGATCTGGTAAGGAAAAATTTATATATTGTGCTGAAATTTACTGTCACTTGTTACATGGAAAGTAATCCTTTGAGGGGCTTGTTCGGGGTATCTTCACCTCAACCGAAAACACAAAGAGTTGTCCCTCAACCTATGGAACCTACTAAAAATATTTATTTTGAAATTCCTTAGGGTATGATAGAGAAATTGTTGGCTAATCCTTATGCAGGAGATGGAACATTGCATCCTGATTTGCATCTAATGTATGTGGGTGAAGTTTGTGGATTATTTAGGCTTGCAGGTCTGCTAGAGGATCGCATCAAGAAGAAGGTATTTCCTTTATCTTTGAAGGAGAAGGAAATGACATGGTATAGGCTCTGTGATGATATTGGATCATGGAGCTACAACTGATTGAAAATGGAATTTCATCAGAAGTTTTATCCTATGCATCGAGTTCATCGAGATCGGAAATATATTTATAATTTTTGGCCTCGTGAAGGAGAAAGAATCGCTCGAGCTTGGGGGAGGCTTATGTCAATCTTATATTCATGCCCAAATCATGAGCTCTCGAGAGAAATTATTATTCAGAAATTTTATGCTTGACTTTCTCGTAATGATCAATCCATGCTCGATAATTCTTGTGCCAGTTCCTATATGAAGAAAGATATTGACTTCAAATGGGATTTATTGGAAAGAATTAGATGCAACTATCAAGATTGGAAACTCGACAAAGGTAAGGAGTCAGCTATGAACCTTAAGCTTGATTGTGTTAAATCCTTCGAAGACACCAATGCTTTTTGTGAATTTAGCACTAAATATGGACTTGACTCTTAGATAGTAGCTTCTTTCTGTGAATCTCTTGCTGCTCATGTTCATCTCCCTAAGGAGAAGTGGTTTAAATATCATCCTCCAATTAAAGTGAAAGTAGTTGAACCTATTAAAGTTGAAGAGGAAACTATTACTTATAATGTTGATCCTATTATTCATGTTGCTTATATTGAGAAACCACCTTTCCCTGTTAGAATAAAGGAACATGCTAAAGCTTCAACTGTGGTTTGTAAGAGTTGTGTTAGAACACCTACACCCCCTATGGAAATTCAAGCTGAGCATAGTACTGCTATGGTTAAAGATCTCTTGGTTGATAATATTGATGGGCATGTTATTCAACATTGTGATGAAGCCGCTAGAATTGCTAAACTTGATTCTAAAGACAAACATGGACCCATTGTTGGTACGTCTGTTGTTTCTGTTAAAATAGGAGATCATTGTTATCATGGCTTATGTGGTATGGGTGCTAGTGTGAGTGCAATTCCCTTTACCTTATATAAAGAGATTATGAATGATATTGCACCAGCTGAGTTAGAGAAAATTGATGTTACAATTAAGCTTGCTAATAGAGATACTATATCACCAGTTGGGATTACTAGAGATGTTGAAGTCTTGTGTGGGAAAATAAAATATCCTACTCATTTTCTTGTTCTCGGCTCCCCACAAGATGATTTTTGTCCCATTATATTTGGTAGACCGTTCTTGAATATCGTTCATGCCAGGATAGATTATGATAAGGAAACTGTTACCGTAAGTTTTGGGGATACGTCTCATGAGTTTAATTTCTCAAAATTTTGTAGACAACCCCAGGATACAAAATTGCCTAGTAAGGATGAAATTATTTGTCTTGCTTCTATTGTTATGCCTCCTACTGATCCTTTAGAATAATATTTGCTAGACCATGAAAATGATATGCATATGAATGAAAGGAATGAAATAGATAATATTTTCTTTGATCAACATACTATTTTGAAACACAACTTGCCTGTTCAAATACTTGGGGATCCTCCTCCACCCAAGGGTGATCCCGTGTGTGAGCTTAAACAATTACCGGATACTCTGAAATATGCTTATCTTCATGAAAATAAGATATATACAATTGTTATTAGTGCTAACCTTCAGAGCATGACGAACAGAGATTATTGAAAACTCAGAGGAAGCACCGTGCTGCTATTGGATATACTCTTGATGATCTTAAGAGAATTAGTCCCACTCTATGTAAGCATAAAATTATAATGGAGCCCGATGCTAAACTAGTTGTTCATCACCAACGACGATTAAATCCTAAAATGAAGGAAGTGGTAAGAAATGAAATATTAAAGCTTCTGGAGGCAGGTATCATTTACCCTATTACTGATAGTAGATGGGTTAGTCCCGTTCATTGTGTCCCTAAGAAAGGAGGCATTACCATAGTTCCTAATGATAAAAATGAATTGATCCCGCGGAGAATTGTTACAGGATATAGAATGGTAACTGATTTTAGGAAATTAAATAAAGATACTAGAAAAGATCATTACCCTCTACCTTTTATTGATCAAATGCTAGAACGACTATCCAAACACACACATTTCTGCTTTCTAGATGGTTATTCTGGTTTCTCCCAAATAACTGTGTCAAAAGAGGACCAAGAGAAGACCACTTTTACCTGCCCTTTTGGTACCTTTGCTTATAGATGTATGCCTTTTGGTTTATGCAATGCACCATCTACCTTTCAAAGATGTATGACTGCTATATTCTCTGATTTTTGTGAAAGGATTGTTGAGGTATTCATGGATGATTTTTCCGCTTATGGAACTTCTTTTGATGATTGTTTGAGCAACCTTGATCAAGTTTTGCAGAGATGCGAAGAAAGTAATCTTGTCTTGAATTGGGAGAAGTGCCATGTTATGGTCAATTAAGGTATTGTCTTGGGGAATAAAATTTACGAAAGAGGTATTGAAGTTGACAAAGCTAAAGTTGATACTATCAAAAAAATGTCGCGTCCTATGGATATCAGAGGCGTAAGAAGTTTTCTTCGTCATGCTGGTTTCTATAGGATATTTATTAAATACTTCTCTAAGATTTCTAGGCCGCTCACTAATCTCTTGCAAAAATATGTTCCATTCATTTTTGATGATGATTGTGTAGAAGCTTTTGAAATTCTTAAGAATGCCTTGATATCTGCACATGTTGTTCAACCACCTGATTGGAACCTACCCTTTGAAATTATGTGTGTTGCTAGTGATTATGCCATTGGTGTTGTTCTAGGACATAGAGTTGATAAGAAATTAAATGTAATTCATTATGCTAGTGAAACTCTAGACAGTTCTCAAAGAAACTATGCTACCACTGAAAAAAAATTAGCAGTTGTGTTCGCTTGTGATAAGTTTAGACCCTATATTGTTGATTCTAAAGTAACTGTTCACACTGATCATGCTGCTATTAAATATCTTATGTAAAAGAAAGATGCTAAACCTAGACATATCAGGTGGGTTCTTCTGCTACAAGAATTTGATTTGCATATTTTTGATAGAAAGGGTGTTGATAACCCCGTAGCAGATAACTTGTTTAGGTTAGAGAATGTTCCTAATGACCCACAACCTATTGATGATAGCTTTCCTGATGAAAAATTATCTGTCATAAATGCTTCTCGTAATGGTCCTTGGTATGCTGATTATGCTAATTACATTGTCGCTAAATTTATACCGCCTAGTTTCACATACAAACAAAAGAAAAAGTTCTTCTACGATTTAAGACATTACTTTTGGGATGACCTAGACCTTTATAAATAAGGAGTAGATGGTGTTATTAGATGTTGTGTACCTCAACATGAATAGGAACAGATCCTACACAAGTGTCATTCCGAGACCTACGAAGGAAACCACGCTGGAGATAGAACTTCACATAAGGTATTACAATCTGGTTTTATTGGCCTACTCTCTTCGAGGATACTCGTAAGTTTGTCTTGTCATGTGATGAATGTCAAAGAATTGGAAATATTAGTAGACGTCAGGAAATGCCTATGAATTACTCTCTTGTTACTGAACCATTTGATGTTTGGGGTTTTGATTATATGGGACCTTTTCCAACGTCCAACAGGTATACTCATAGATTAGTTGTTGCTGATTATGTTACTAAGTGGGTAGAATCTATTCCAACTAGTAGTGCTGCTCATAAAACCTCTATTAAGATGCTTAAAGAAGTTACTTTCCCTAGATTTGGAGTGCCTGGATATTTAATGACTGATGGTGGTTCACATTTTATTCATGGCGCCTTCCGTAAATTGCTTGCTAAGTATGATGTTAATCATAGAATTGCATCTCCGTATCATCCTCAGTCTAGCGGTCAAGTAGAATTAAGAAATACAGAAATTAAATTGATCTTGCAAAAGATGGTTAATAGATCTAGGAAGAATTAGTCTAAGAAACTTGATGAGGCATTATGGGCTTATAGAACTGCTTAAGAACCCTATGGGTATGTCTCCATATAAAATGGTTTATGGTAAAGCATGTCACTGACCTCTAGAGCTAGAGCATAAAGCTTATTGGGTAATAAAAGAGCTCAACTATGATTTCAAACTTGCTGGTGACAAGAGTTATTTGACAATAGATCACTTGATGAATGGAGAACCCAGGTCTATGAGAATGCCAAGTTGTTTAAAGAGAAAGTTAAGAGATGACATGATAAAAGGATACAAAAGCATGAATTTAATGTAGGTTATCATGTCTTGCTATACAATTCTCGGTTAAGATTTTTTGCAGGAAAACTTCTCTCTAAATGGGAAGGGCCTCACATTGTCGAGGAAGTATATCGTTCTGGTGCCATCAAGATCAACAACGCCGAAGGCACAAATCCGAAGGTGGTGAATGGGCAAAGAATCAAACATTATATCTAAGGTACTCCCATAAATGTTGAAACCAATGTTATCAATACCATAACTACGGAAGAGTACATTAGTGAGACATACCGGAACACTTCACACTCCGAAAAGGAATAGGTATGTGGTACGATAAGTAAACTGACTCCAAAACTTCCCAATAGCAATTTTACTCAGTTTTGGAATATTTAAAAATTTAGGAAAATCAGAAGTAGTCCGAAAGACGCACAAGGAGGTGACAAGCCTGCTAGGTGCGGCCACCCCCTAGCCACGCCTAGGGGGCTTGCCACCACCCCGTGCACCCTCTGGACTCCGTTTTCTTGTGGTATACTCCTTTAGGTCAGCAAAAATTCATTATATAATCTCCCAAAGGTTTGCACTTTCGTATCACAACAATACCTCCAATTTTTGTTTTAAGTTGTTCCTACATCAGATTTAGAGCGAGATGTCGTCCCAAGAGTGTGATGGGGAGAGCTATACATCGGATTATCTTGCCAATCCCAAGCTGTATGGGGACCTATATCCTTATGGTTTATTCTCGGAGGAGGAACAAGAAGACAAGTACAGGGAGGAAAGCTCAGATGAAGAGGAGACTCCTCTGCCTCAACTGGGAGATATGCACGTGGAGTTTAGGAAATTAAGCCTCCCAAACACAAGAAGAAAACCCAAAGTTCTATTTATCCCTTCTTGTTTTCTATAGGAGAGCAAGGAATAATTATGTCAAAGGATATTGAAGCTCGAGCAGGAAGCAGATGACCTAAGGGAACAAAATTTTATGCTTAAGAGGAAACTGGACAAGCTTCCAATCTCATCAACAACTCCACCACCATTACCTCTGAAGAAGGACATCTAAGTACATGGGTATAGGCACTCCCCTTGGCTTGTGCCTGCTACATCTCCAACGTATCTATAATTTTTGATGATGGAATGCTATCATATTATCTGTTTTTGATGTTATATATGCATTAATATGCTATTTTATATTATTTTTGGGACTAACCGATTAATCTAGAGCCAAGTGTCAGTTTCTATTTTTTCCTTGTTTTTGAGTTTTGCAGATATGGGATATTAAACGGAGTCCAAATGGAATAAAACCTTTGGAAGGAATTTTCCTAGAAGGAAAAAAGTCGATCAAGCTTGGAGTGCACGTTAGGGGAGGTGCGAGGGCACCACATGCCTACTAGGCGTGGGCCCCCTGGCCACGCCTAGCAGGCTTGTCACTCCCTGGTAGGTCTCCTAACCCTATTCTCTGGCCTATAAATACCCAAATATTCCCCCAACATCAAAAATATCCATGCAAATAGTTTTTCGCTGCCGGAAGCCTCCGTTCCCGAGAGATCCAATCTTGGAGCCTTTTTCGGTAATCTGCCGGAGGGGGTTTCGATCACGGAGGGCATCTACATCATCTCCATTGCCCCTCCAAGGCTGCATGAGTAGTCCACCACAGACCAATTGGTCCATAGCTAGTAGCTACATGGCTTCTTCTCTCTCTTTGATCTTCAATACCATGTTCTTCATGATCTTCATGGAGATCTATCCGATGTAATCCTCTTTTGTGGTGTGTTTGTCAAGACGCGATGAATTGTGAGTTTATGTTCAGATTATCCATGAATCTTATTTGAATCTCCTCTGAATTCTTATTTGCATGATTTCATATCATTGCAAGTCTCTTCGAGTTATTGGTTTGGTTTGGCCAACTAGATTGGTAATTCTTGCATGGGTGAAGTGCTTGGTTTTGGGTTCAATCTTGCGGTGTCCTCACCCAGTGACATAGTAGGGGTAGCAAGGCACGTATTGTATTGTTGCCATCAAGGGTAACAAGATGGGGTTTTCATCATATTGCTTGAGTTTATCCCTCTACATCATGTCATCTTTCTTAATGCATTACTCTGTTCTTCATGAACTTAATACTCTAGATGCAGGCAGGAGTCGGTCGATGTGCGGAGTAATAGTAGTAGATGCAGAATCATTTCGGTCTACTTTTCACGGACGTGATGCCTATATGCATGATCATTGCCTTGGATAACTACATGATTACTTGCTTTTCTATCAATTGCTTGACAGTAATTTGTTTACCCACCATGATATTGGCCTTCAAGAGAGAAGCCTCTAGTGAAACCTATGGCCCTCAGGTCTATTTTCCATCATAAACTTTCAAATCTATACTTTGCTGCAATTTATTTAACTTTTACTTTCCGCACTCTTTTACATCTATCTCTTTCAGATCTAATCCTTGCGAATAACCGTGAAGGCAATAACAACCCTTTTATAGCGTTGGGTGCAAGAGTTTGATTATTTGCGTAGGTGCAACCATTGGTGACTTGCTTGTTCCTCCTACTGGATTGATACCTTGGTTCTCAACAACTGAGGGAAATACTTATCTACTTTGCTGCATCAACCTTTCCTCTTCAAGGGAATACCAACGCGAGCTCAAGAGGTAGCAGTGCCAAGCTTGGGGGAGGCGCCCTGGTATCGTATCACCGTCACAACTTTTTCCTTTTTCCTTCTTCTTGTTTTCTTAGTTCAATCCTATTTGATTTTTTATTGATCTAGTAGAATAAAGTTTTAGTATGATCTATCTTTGAGTTTTTCTTTTTGCTCCCCTTATGTAAGCAAGTCCGAGAGCTATATAATAAAAAGTAGTTTTGATGTGAGGGCTTTGCTAGCTTGCTATGCTCTTGAGAGTAATGAATAAAAGAAGAATAGAATAAAAGCAAATAGTATACATAATGATCCTATGGGGAGTCATGACTTCACATATAAGAGTACGTCGATTGAAATTTGTTGGGAGTTGACAAACATAGTGATTGGTCAATGGTGCAATTAAAAAAGAAGTGATAAAGAAAGAGATATTCACATATAAATATATTATCTTGGACATCTTTCATGACTGTGATCACTCATTAAAATATTATAGGCTAAGAATTAGATGTTGGATAAGGAATACAACATAATGGGTTATGTTTGCTTGCTTCCGGATAGAAGTTATATGGTTTTACATCCTCCAACATGTAGTGCTTGCTTCCACCGCATACTAGCCAAAACTTCCGCACCAAGTAGAGATACTACTTGTGCATACAAACACCTCAAACTAGTTTTGCCATGAGAGTCCACCATACCTACCTATGGATTGAGTAAGATCCTTCAAGTAAGTTGTCATCGGTGGAAAAAGCAATAAGAATTGCTCCTAAATATGTGTGATCTTTTATTGTAAGGGAAATAAGCGTTGTACGAACTTGTGATAGTAAAGAAATAAAAGCGACGGACTACATAATAAAGGTTTCTATCACAAAGGGCAATATAATGCGGTGTTCCTTTGCACTAAGGGTTTGGGCATTCCAAAACTAGAAGCGCATGACAACCTCTGCTTCCCTCTACGAAGGGCCTATCTGTTACTTTTTCTTTTAAAGTACTTACCTTTATGCAAGAGTCATGGTGATCCTCACCACTTCCTATATTTCGCCTCTCTCTTGGCAAGCATTATGTCTTGGGGAATGATCTATACACATATACCATTTGGATGTGGGTGAGCATGAGTTATTACTGTTGACATCACCCTTGAGGTGAATTGTTAGGAGGCAAAACTATAAGCCCCTATCTTTCTCCGTGTCTGATTCAATCTTTGATCTCAGAGTACCGCGTGAGGTTAGAAATTATGAAAGACTAAAATATGATTGAGTATGTGGGTTTGCTTTACAAGCTCTTATATTGACTCTTTTCGATGTTATGATAAATTGCTAATTGCTTCAATGACTAAGACCATAGTTTGTTGGTTGTCAATAGAGTTCTTGGTTCATACTTTATGTTGTGAATGAATTGTTACTCTAGCATAAGAAATCTTATACAATAAGTATTGTTGTTCCAAAGATGTTCATGATGCCCTCGTGTCCGTATTTTATTTTATCGACACCTCTCTCTAAACATGTCGACATATTTATCAATCTTGGCTTTCGCTTGAGGGCAAGCGAGGTCTAAGCTTGGGGGAGTTGATATGTCCATTTTGCATCATGATTTTATATTTATATTTATTGCATTATGGGATGTTATTACACGTTATGGTACAATACTTATGCCTTTTCTCTCTTATTTTACAAGGTTTACATGAAGAGGGAGAATGTCGGCAGCTGGAATTCTGGACTGAAAAGGAGCATATCTGGGATACCTATTGTGTACAACTCCAAAAGTCCTGAAAATTTATAGAGAATTATTTTGGAATATATAAAAATACCGGGCAAAACAGATACCAGAGGGGGCCCACTAGGAGGTGGCAAGCCTGTCAGGCACAGCCACCCCCTGGCCACGCCTAGCAGGCTTGTGAACCACCTCGCAGGTCCCTGACGCCCATCTTCTGCTATATGGAAGATTTTTGACCTGGAAAAAAATCATAAGGAAGCTTTCAGGATGAAGCGCCACCGTCTCGAGGTGGAACTTGGACAAAACCAGTCTAGAGCTCCGGCAGGGATGTTCTGCCGGGGAAATGTCCCTCCCAGAGGTGGGAAATAGAAGCCATCATCATCACCAACGATCCTCTCATCGAGAGGGGGTCAATCTTCATCAACATCTTCACCAGCACCATCTCCTCTCCAAACCTTAGTTCATCTCTTTTATCTGATCTTTGTCACAAACCTCAGATTGGTACCTATGGGTTGTGGTAGTGTTGATTACTCCTTGTAGTTGATGCTAGTTGGTTTACTTGGTGGAAGATCATATGTTCAGATCCTTTATGATAATTAATACTCCTCTGATTATTAACATGAACAAGTTTTGTGAGTAGTTATGTTTGTTCCCGAGGACATGGGATAAGTCTTGTTATAAGTAATCATATGAATTTGGTATTCGTTCGATATTTTGGTGAGATGTATGTTGTCTCTCCTCTAGTGGTGTTATGTGAACGTAGACTACATAACACTTCACCATTATTTGGGCCTAGGGGAAGGCATAGGTAAGTAATAAGTAGATGATGGGTTGCTAGAGTGACAGAAGCTTAAACCCTAGTTTATGTGTTGCTTCGTAAGGGGCTGATTTGGATCCATATGTTTCATGCTATGGTTAGATTTATCTTAATTCTTCTTTCGTAGTTGCGGATTCTTGCAAGAGAGGTCAATAATAAGTGGGAGGTTTTTCCAAGTAAGGGCAGCACCCAAGCACTGGTCACCCACATATCAAATTATCAAAGTAATGGACGCGAATCAAATGAGCATGGTGAAAACTAGATTGACAGAAATTCTCATGTGTCCACGGAAGCGCTTTGATTTTTATAAGAATTTGTCCAGGCATGTCCTTCGCTACAAAAATGATTGGGCTACCTTGCTGCACCTTTGCCACACTTGTTACTTGTTACTCATTACAAATTATCTTATCACAAAACTATTTGTCAACAATAATTTCAGTGCTTGCAGAGAATACCTTACTGGAAACCACTTGTCATTTCCTTCTGATCCTCGGTGGGTTCGACACTCTTACTTATCGAAAGCACTATGATAGATCCCCTATTATTGTGGGTCATCAAGTATCTATCATTATCAATTCGAATGGAGATTTATCAGGATTTCCAAAGTAGTATTTGATGTCTTCCACATAACGAGCATCGAGTGTTTTAGGAGGTTCCCCATCTCCATGAATAGCAAGTACAACTAATTTTTTGGTGTCTTGTGTTACATATCCATAACTAAATATATAAAACAACTTAGAAAGAAAATAAAATATACTTATAGATAAAGAAAACAAGCATATATGAGAATATTCACCCCACACTATTTCTCCCCGGCAACGGCACCAGAAAAAGGTCATGATAACCATCGAGTATAGGGGGTCGTTTGTAGCCTTTTTTGATAAGTGGGAGTGTCGAACCCAATGATAAGCTAAAGGTAGAATTAATTTTCTTTCGAGATCTATCGACCACCGATACTACTCTATGCGCAACAATGTTCAGTTGACCTAGTACGCGAAATAAACTACCCGGCGGGAATAAAACTAGAAGTAGTTTGTAGGTGTAAAACGATAGCTTTGCAAGACAATAAAGAACATGGAAATAAAAGTTAGGTGCTATTTTAATAAAAGAACAATAAAGCAAATACAGCGAGTGTGGTAAAGTGATGGTAGGATTTGCGAAATTTTCCTAGGTAATTGATAACTAGATCGGTAATCATTATTGCAGTCTTATATGAGGGAGAGGCATGAGCTAACATACTTTTTGTACTTGGATCATATGCACTTATGACTGGAACTCTAGGAAGCATCTTCAACTACTAAAGATCATTATGGTAAAACCCAACCATAGCATTAAGTAACAAATCCTCGTTACATCCATACGCAACAACCCCTTTACTCAGGTATAAGCTTCTGTCGCTCTCGCTACCCACTATAAGTGAATCATGAACGAATTGCAACACCCTATAGGGGGAATCTCTCATGAGTGTGTGGCATGGAAGGCACCATAGGAAAACACCAAAATAAAACACACAACTCAAACCAATCAAGATCATCAATCAACCCGTAGGACAAAAGAAAACTACTCAAACATCATAGGATGGCAACACATCATAGGATAATAATATGAAGCATAAAGCACCATGTTCAAGTAGGGGGTACAAAAGTTTGATGGAGAGTGGACCGTTGTAAATAAATGAGGGAAGGTGATGGTGGTGAGGAAGATGGCGGAGTTGTTGGTGTAGATCACCACCACGCTAGTTCCCCCGGCGGCACTCTAGCGCCACAGGGAGAGAGGGGGGAGAGCCCGACTCCTTATTCCTCTTCCTTTCCCCTACTAGATGGGAGGAGAGTTTCCCCTCTGGTCCATGACCAACATGGATCTCGGAGGGGATGAACCCCTTCGAGATTGGATCTCTTGCTCTCTCTCTCTTTCTCTCTCTGTTTATGCGTTCCTGTTTTCTGGTGTTTCACCGTTTCTTAAATTCCCGCAGATCCGTAACTCCGATTGGGCTGAAATTTTTTGAGGGGATTTTTATCCGGAAATTATCTTCTTGTGGAAAAAGATGGGCCACAACCAACATTCGACGGAGTCACAAAGCAACATGGTGCTGCCTACCCCCTAGGTCCATCCTTCGGTTTCTTCACTAGAATAACAAGTGGCTTGCCATTCTCAAAGTTTCCCTTCTTGCCCTTGCCCTTATTGAAACTAGTAGTCTTACTAACCATCAACACTTGATGCTCCTTATTGATTTCTACCTTCGCGGGTAAAACATCACGAATAGCTCAGGGATCATCTTCTCCATCCCTTGCATGTTATAGTTCATCACAAAGCTCTAGTAGCTTGGTGGAAGTCACTTGGAGAACTCTGTCAATCACTATCTTATCTGGAAGATGAACTCCCACTTGATTCAAGCAATTGTAGCACCCAGACATTCTGAGCACATGCTCACTGATTGAGCTATTCTCCTCCATCTTGTAGGCAAAGAACTTGTTGGAGGTCTCATACCTCTCAACATGGACATGAGCCTGTAATTCCAATTTCAGTTCTTGGCACATGGCATATGCTCTATGAAGTTCAAAATGTCTTTGGAGTCTCAATTCTAAGTCATAAAGCATGGCACACTGAACTATTGAGTAGTCATCAGAATATGCCTGCCAGACATTCACAACATCCACAGATGACACTTGAGGGGGTGGCACACCGAGCAGTGCATCAAGGACATAAGACTTCTGTGCGGCAATGAGGATAGTCCTCAGATTACGGACCTAGTCCAGATAATTGCTACATCATCTTTCAATTAATTTTTCTCTAGGGACGTATGAAAATGCAGGGGAGCTATAGCACGAGCCATTGATCTACAACCTAATTTGCAAAGACATTTTGACTATGTTCATGATAATTAGTTTAGTTAATCAAATTACTAATGAACTCCCACTCAAATCAATATCCCTTAGGTTGTCTAAATTTGACATGATCCAAATCCACCAACCCAAGTCCGATCATCACGTGAGATGAGGTGTTTTTAATGGTGAACATCTCCATGTTGATCATATCTACTATAATGACCATGTTTGACCTTTCAGTATCGTGTGTTTTGAGGCCATGTTTGTACATGATAGGCTCATCAAGTTTAACCCAAGTATTCTGCATGTGCAAAACTGGCTTACACCCGTTATCTGTGAATGAAGAGTCTATCACACCCGATCATCAAGAGGTGCAAAACGACGAACTTTTGCAATGGTGCATATTTGGGGAGAACACAATTTTATCTTGAAATTAAGTGAGGGGTCATCTTATAATGCTACCGTTGTCCTAAGAAAAATAAGTTGCATAACAAGATGAACATCACATGCAAATCAAAATAAGTGACATGATACAACCATCATCATCCCGTGCTTTTGATCTCCATCTCCAAAGCATCGGCATGATCTCCATCATCACCGGCGTGACACCATGATCTCCATCATCGTGTCGTCACGTGGTTGTCTCGCCAAGTATTGCTAACACATAGCAATAAACTAAAGCAATTACATGGCGTTTAAATATTTGACACATAGGTCATGAATTAAATTAAAGACAATCGTATGGCTCCTGCTGTTGGGGATATAACTCCACGGTGTGACCCGCCCGTGAGGCTCCGGGTCACACCTGGTGACTCATACACTAGCCCAAGGATGTCCCCAAAAGACTTAATCCCAAGACGTTGGGCGGCTTGACAAGATGGGCCGGGACGTGGCCCGAACGGAGAAGGTATGAAGACCCGGGCGGGTGAGACGCCCGGAGACAACTTGCTCAGGAAGGCAAGACAATGTAGAGATAGACTCAAACATGTTGTGAGAGTCGGTTACGACTTGTATGACCCGTGGTCTTGATCTCCTATATAAAGGCAAGACCCGAGGCGACTTAGAGAGAGATCAACTATCGAGAAATAGGTCAAGCAATCAGTTCCTTTGTAATCGATACACCAAGCAATACAAACACAAGCAGGACGTAGGCTATTACCTCTACTTGAGGGGCCGAACCTGGGTAAACCCGTGTCCTCCGTCCCAATCAACCCCTTTGAGTCCATCACCTTAGCGATGGCCTCAAATCCAAGTCCGTTCACCCGGGCATCTGCTGTGAAAAAAACACGACAGTTGGCGCCCACCATGGGGCTCGCGCTTGGTGGTGTGGAGTTTTTCAAAGGGCTCTCTCCTGGGGTTCAAAGGATACGTGGTCGAAAGGATGAACAAGAGTTGTTGCGGCTAGCTCTACATCAACAACGCCGGCTAGGGGCCTGAGGCTGATTCTGTCGAATATGGATTCCGGGTTCCCTGTGGTGGAATCCACGTCTTCAACGGCAAGGTTGACGGGTCTATGCCTAGGCCGGACGTCTGCACCAACATCGTCGAGACGGCTCGGCGCGCACAACCCGCCTAATATGTGTGACCCGCCCACGTTAACCCGGGACGGAAGCACGTCTTCGTGGGCTTTACTCAAGGTATGGATCTTGAAACTTCTACATCGCAGGAGACTCTTGTCTATTTAGAGGACAGATCTTTGAGCGGAGATGCAGAGTCGATCTACAAGCTTTACAACGGCGGGCTCGAGGGCTACGACAAGCCTTACCCTGAGTCGGAGTGTTCGGAGCCGGACGATCTCGGGCTGCCGGTTCATGCGGCCGTGTTCATGGCGGGATCAACCCCACGCACGAGCAGCACAACCGCCGGAGCGGCAAACACGGGGGCTGACCCGACGCCGCTGGCTCAAGTTCTTCTGGATCTGATGAATGAGCTCGCAACCCTGATGACCACCGAAGTCACACCAGATAATCAAGCCGCTCGGAATTTGGAGATCGCAAGACTCAAGGACCAGATGGCAGAGGTGCAATAGAGGATAGCCAAATTAAAGGTTCAGATGGAGGCGGAGGCAGAACACCTTAAAATAGATGCTTTCCGCCTTGAGCTAGAGCAGCAATCAACAACTGTGGTGCGGTGGATGAAGCATCAATCCTGCTTACCGGAACAATACGAGGCTAGGAATCTCTTTAATACGCCAGGAATGGGACGAGCAGCGGATGCGCCTGGAAGTCGGCCAATGGCTCGACAGTAGCTTAACCCGCCTCAACGAAACCAGGCCTCACGAGTGGCTTTTCCAATGCCGGCGGGCCATTATTCTAACCCGACAGAGAATATGGTGGCCGCAGCAACCCGGCTTGAAACAATTCCTATTCCAGATGAGGCGCCTTTTGCAGAAGAGGTGCGGAACGCCATTGGGTACCTTCAAAAGGCAATGGCCCATCAGGAAAAATATGCTTACAACCGAAGCCGCGTTCAATCAACCCCCTCCCTAGCTGCAGCTTTAGCCGACGCTATGAGTCGCCGGCGGTTTCTAGCAGCGATCGGCACCGGGGACCTCGAGGGGATGATCAGGCGGCTCTAGATGCACATGCGCTCATAAACCAGGCAAGAAACCAGCAAGAGGCGACAGCTTTGGCAGCGGCGACTCACCAAGAGCCCGTGCCCTCCGTCTCAGTAGGAGCAGGAGTGACCACCAGGGCCGTGGGAGTATCGTGTTTAGTACCAGCTCTGCGGAACGAGCGGTTGCCAAAGGATTTCAAAGGACCTCGCAAAGTCCCGAATTACACTGCTGATTTACCTCCGGAGGCTTTGATCGAAAGCTATGAGCTGGCTATGGAGATGTTGGATGTCAGTGACGCGGTGTGTGCCAAGTATTTTATCATGATGCTTGAAGGACCAGCTCACACGTGGTTCACGGGTTTGCCACCAAATACCATCAATTCATGAGCTGAGCTGAAAGCAAGGTTCATCAAAAACTTTCAAGGGACTTGCAAACAACCTATGATGATTGTGGATCTGGATCACTGTGTCCAACAGGAGAATGAGTCGGCTCATCATTGGGTCCGGCGGGTGTCGACCGTCATCCACTCATCTGAACAGATCACGACAGCTCAAGCGGTGTTGATCCTAGAGAAGAACTGTCACTTCATCCCTGTGAAGTAGAAGCTCGGACGGCTCAAGCGTACATGTCAGGACATGGGAGAACTCATGGTGGCTCTCACAAAGTATGTCGATTCTAATGACACGAAGGATCCAGGCTCTGATGAGGAGAAGACTGGCCAAGGTAAAAATAACAATCATGGCAAGGGTGTGGCAGGTAATGGTAACCAAGGCAAGCGGAAGAACCGGGATGGCGGGTCAGAGTTGGTGGCTAATGCCAGCACCGACCATGGCCGTCCTAAGGGCAATGGGAAGTTTAGACCACCTTTTAACAAAAATAAGACTCCTTTCAATTTGGAGGAAATGCTCAATAAACCTTGTCCGGAGCACAGCCGGCCCGATAGAGTTGCGGGTCACACATGGGGTAATTGCCACATCATGTAGAAGTTTAAGAAACTACAACATGCAACTGCATAACAACAATGGTGGAGGCCCGCCCAGCGGCTCGGGACCAGGCGGGTCAGGAGCCGGGTTTGCATTCGGCGGCTCAGGAGTCGATCATCATGGCCAGAGCAACCAAGGAGGACATCCTCAGCACTCTGATAGCAACAATCAACAGCAACATAATCAGTCTGGGTATCAGAGTAATCCAAAGCAACTCAGTTCGGGCCAGTATCATGTTTTTACGACTAGACTTAACAAGCGGGATCAGAAGTTGCGCAAGCAGGCGGTTAACGTAATCACATCGGCTCTGCCGCAATACTTGAAGTGGTTTGAGTATGACATAACATGGAGCTGGGAAGATCACCCGCCGCGTGTTGATGACCCGGGGCGGCTAGCCCTAGTAGTTGCCCCCAAGTGGGAGGATATATGGTGAATAAGGTACTTATGGATGGTGGCAGCAGCATCAATATCCTGTATTATGATACCTTCCGGTGGATGAAGCTGCTTGATAAAGACCTTAAGCCCTCATCAACGGTTTTTCATGGTGTAGTGCCGGGCAAGTCAGCTTACCCAGTGGGTAGGATTTCTTTGGAAGTCACATTTGGTGACGAGTACAACTACAGGGTGGAGTCCTTGTGGTTTGAAGTAGTCAAGATCAAGAGCCCTTATCATGCATTATTTGGGTGGCCGGCTTATGCCAAGTTTATGGCTAGGCCCTGTTATGTTTACTTACAGCTCAAGATGCCCAGGTTAACAGGTACGATTACTTTTCATGGTGATCGGAATACGGCTATTGAGTGTGAAGAAGGGGACGTGGCTTACGCAGAATCCAGTTGTGCTAAGGCAGAGCTCAAGTTCTATAAGGAAAATGTTGACCCGGAGGATATGACCCCACTGAAGAAGCCTACCATAGAGGTTGAGCTGCCCCTCAAATTTTCGACGGATGATACCAAGGCGGTGGATTTTACTCCGAGTGACTCAGCTAAATAGTTCACTATTGGGGCCAATATGGATCCCAAATAGGAAAGCGCGCTCATCAAATTCATCCGTGAGAATCGGGACATCTTCACATGGAAGCCCTTTGACATGCTGGGTGTGCTGGGAGAGTTCGCTGAGCACAACCTCAATGTGGACCCTAAGTTTAAACCTGTCAAGCAATTTCTACGGCGGTTCAACGAGGAGAGACACAAGGCCATCAGAGAAGAGGTCGCCCGGCTATTAGCGTCGGGTTTCATCGTTGAGGTTTTTCACCCGGAGTGGCTTGCTAACCTGGTGCTTGTGCTCAAGAAGAACAGCACGTGGCGTATGTGTGTGGACTATAGGGATCGTAAAAAAGCCTGTCCGGCTGATCCTTTTGCTCTCCCCCGTATTAATCAAATCATTGATGCTACGGCGGGTTGCGAAAGTCTATGTTTCCTGGACGCTTATTTGGGATATCATCAGATCAAGATGGCGGTTAAGGATCAAGAGAAGACGGCTTTCATCACGCCTTTTGGGGCCTTCTGCTATGTGTCTATGCCTTTTGGGCTCAAGAGTGCCCATGCGACTTATCAGCCCTGTGTACAGAATTGTCTTCGCAACCAGATTGGGCGCAATGTTCATGCGTATGTGGATGATATTGTGATCAAATCAAGGAAGAAGGAGACTCTGCTTGACGATTTAAAAGAAACCTTTCACAATATGCGGGTATATAAGATGATGCTTAACCCAGCAAAGTGTGTCTTTGGTGTACCGCTGGCAAGCTCTTGGGATTTCTGGTCTCTGAGCGTGGTATTGAAGCTAACCCGGATAAGATCAAGGCTATCACCTCCCCGGCTGAGCCGGCTTGTATTAATGATGTTCAATGCCTGGCAGGGCAGATTGCCGTGTTGAGCCGGTTTATAAGCCACCTTGGCGAGAAAGCCATCCCTTTATATCAAATGATGAAAAAGACAAACAATTTTGTCTGGAGTACGGCGGCGGGTGAAGCGTTTGAGGCACTCAAAAAGCAGCTCACTGAGCCGTCAGTTTTAGCCGCTCCGGTTGAGAAAGAACCCTTGCTCTTGTATGTGGCGGCTAACAAAAGGGCTGTCAGCGCTGCAATTGTGGTCGAGCGCAAGGAGGAAGGAAAAGAGTATCCAGTTTAGAGGCCGGTTTATTATATCAGCGAGGTCCTGACAGAGTCCAAGAAGAGATATCCACTTTGGCAGAAGCTAGTGTATGGCGTGTTCATGGCCAACCGCAAGCTAAATCACTACTTCTTAGGGCACCAGATCACCGTGGTCAGCTCTGCTCCATTGGGGACATAATTCAGAACAGAGAAGCCACTGGTAGGATTGCTAAGTGGGCGTTGGAGCTAGGACCTCTCAATCTGAAATACGTACCTCGTACGGCTGTCAAGTCTATGGGCCTTATGGATTTCATAAACGATTGGACACAGTGTCAAGCGCCCGAAGAAAAGCCGGATAACACATACTAGACAATAGACTTTGATGGATCCAGGCAGCTAGAAGGATCAGGGGCAGGGGTTGTCTTAACATCCCCCAAAGGTGACAAGTTCTGTTATGTGCTCCGGCTGATGTTCCCTTGCACTAATAAAGCAGCTGAATACGAAGCCCTGCTTCATGGCTTCAGGGTAGCTAAGGAGATGAACTTAACCGGGGTAAGGTGTTTCGGCGACTCAGATCTTGTGGCTCAACACGTTTCAGGCACTTGGGATTCCAAGGATCCGCGGATGGCGGCTAATCGTTAGGCGGTGAATGTCATTGTTGGTGACTTCAAGGGTTATCAGGTGGATTATATTGATCGTCACAGGAACGAGGCGGCTGATGCCCTGGCAAGGTTAGGCTCTCAACGAAACCGATGCCGCCTAATATCTTTCTGGACGTCTTGCATCACCCGTTCGTCAAATTACCCTGAGAGGAAGATTTGGCTGTTCCTGACCTAGAGGGACAATTGGTGGCGGCTTTACATGCTATTCCGGATTGGACTGTGCCTTATTTTTCATATTTGACCCATGGCGAGTTACCTGATGATGAAAATCTGGCTAGACAAATCACCCGACGGTCTAAGTCCATGACGATAGTCAATGGCGAGTTACACGAGTGTAGCGTCACCGGAGTGTTTCGGCGGTGTGTCTCACTGGAGGAGGGTAAGGAAATCTTGAATGAAATTCATGCTGGTGATTGAGGACATCACGCTGGCTCAAAATCTTTGCTGGCCAAGGCCTTCCGTCATGGTTTCTTCCGGTTGATGGCTCACAAGGATGCAGAGGATCTAGTCCGTAGATGCGACGGCTGTCAAAAGTTTGGCTGGCAAGCTCATGTTCTAGATCAAGAATTGCACATGATTCCAATCACTTGGCCATTTGCAGTCTGGGGGCTCGATATGGTCGGGCTTTTCAAGAGATCCAAGGACAAGAAGACGCACCTCTTGGTGGCGGTAGATAAGTTTACCAAGTGGGTAGAGGTTGAGCCGGTCCGCAAGTGTGACGCGGCTACGGCAGTTTAGTTTATTAAAAAGTTGATATACCGTTTTGGTTACCCTCATAGCATCATCACGGACAACAGCACGAACCTGTCCAAGGGGGCTATGAAAACGTTCTGCGACATTGAACACATCCAGCTTGATGTTTCTGCGGTTGCTCATCCACATTCCAACAGTCAGGCGGAGCGTGCTAACCAACGAGCCACTTACAACTTAACCTAACGGCCTCCCTCTTTGCCGTCTGCTAGCGGACGGTAAACCTCCTTCGCCATCTGCTAGCGGATGGCAAAGAGGTCACTTAACTAATGGCAGCGTGCCCCACCCTGCCTCTCTCTCTCTGTTTCTCTCCCTCTCCTCCCTGCCGCCCAACGCACGCGCGCTGCCGCCCTGTCGCCCCACAACCCTGCCGCCCCACCGGCCCACCGCCCCCCGGCACCCCCGCCGCCCCGTCGCCCCCACCGACGCGCCCGGGCCCCCTGCACCCTGCGCCCCACATCCCCGGAGCCCTGCAGCCCCGTTGCCATCGCCGCCCGTCGCTCGCGCTCGCCGCCCCACCGGCCCACCACCCCGGCCAGTGCCTTGCGCCCCCCTGCGCCCCCTCTGCCCCTGCCACCCACTGCTCCCAGGTGTCCGAGGGCCTGTGTCCCCGCTGCCCGGCCGCCACCGCCGCCCCAGCGCTCCCCCAGCCCTCCCAGGCGCTCCCCCGCCCTCCCCGATGCTCCCCGCCCCTCCCCAGTGCTCCCCCAACCCTCCCCAACGCCCCTTGCCCCGCCCCCTCTACTCTTTTTCTATTTTTTTGATTTTAGTTTAGGTTTAGATTATTAGGTTAGTGTTAATTAGGTTAGTGTTAGTTTGTTTTTATTAGGTTAGTGTTAATTAGGTTAGTGTTAGTTTAGGTTTATTAGGTTAGTGCAAAAAGAAGAAGAATAAGAAGATGAGGAGGAGGAGGAGAAGAGGAGAAGAAGAAGAAGGAGAAGGAGAAGAAGAAGAAGAAGAAAGAGAAGAGCCCCCGATCCCCGACGCCACTAACCCCCAACCTCTCACACCACCGACCCCGACGCCACCGACCCCCGATGCCTCGGACCCCTGACGCCCGACCACCGACGCCATCGCCTCCCGACCACCGACACCATCAACCCCCGACCACTAACACCATCGACCCCCAACCACCAACACCACCGACCCCCGACTCCACAGACCCCTAATGTCACTGTCTCCCGATGCCACTGACCCCCAACCCCCAACACCTATTCAGCCTCCTGTTGACCAAAAAGGTGCTCTTCGGCCTTCATGAGGCCGAGGAGGTCATAGTTTTGTAAATTATGAGCTAGGTCACATATTTTCCTATTTTGTTATAAAAACATCATATTTTGTGTTAATCAGGTGAACTTCAATGTGTAGTTGTTCGACAATCTCCCCGTGCATTTGACGAGCTCCCCTGCTGCGTTCGTTGGTGAGCACAAATGACATCTTCTCCCCCGGCACCCTTAAAATTTTTGCTCTGTTCCGGTCTTCGTGCCGATGAAACTTACTAGCTATATGTGTCTTGAATCATCAGTATGCGTGACCACTATGTGTCTCTCGTTAGAAAGGGTTACATCTATAAATATGCATTCATTAGCATATTTATAACCATGATTCTTTCGAATTGTCCAACGTTATCCATGGACAACCCAAGTATGTGTAGATTGGGTTCGTTTTCCCATATATGCTCTGCTCCTGATCTGATGCAGAATTTCGTCAGTGCCTCCCTGATGTTCTCCAGGTACACATCCTCTCTGCTTATTGCCGAGACGTGTATCAGGGGAACGGCGAGGAGGTGCTGCCGAAATTGTGTGTCGGATCTGGAGCAGAGCATGGGAAAACGAACCCAATCTACACATACTCAGGTGGGATTAGGACCTATCTTTACCTACTAGCGTCTAGGTTGCATCGACATAATAAAACTGACAAACTCTATTAACTGATGAATATGGTTTGCTGACTCATGTATATATTTTTTGTGTGTCCAGTAGCTAGGCAAGATGAGTGATTGTGGGTGGATGTACACCGGTCACACTAGTTAGAAAGACATGACCCGTGAATGGATAACAAAAACCAAGGAGTTTGTGAGAGTCGCATTTGCAAATGGACAGAAAATAACCCGGTGCCCTTGTGTCGATTGTGACAACTTTAAGAAGAAGTCATATTTTGAAATGATCAAACACCTGCAGAAGTGGGGTTTTACGCCTAATTATACGGTCTGGACATTTCATGGTGAGTCTGCCCAACGTGCTAGAGCTAAGGTGGTTCATCGTTGCACCGACGAGCATGGTACCGGGATCGAAGACATGGTGCAAGACTTTGATGATGTTCAGGATTCGGATGATGAGATGGAGGAATCTGCAAAGGCCTTCTATGTAATGTTGGAGTCTTCAAAACGTCCTCTCCATGAGCACACTGAGCTTTGTCAGCTGGATGCCATCGCGCAAGTAATGGCTCTAAAGGCTCAGTTCAACCTGGGCACAAAATGCTATGACGCGATGATGACGATATTTGGACGCTTTCTACCCAAAGGCCATGTATTGCCAGCAAACTTGTACCAGTCGGACAAAATCCTACGTGCGCTTAAGATGCCCTATGAGAAGATAGATGCCTGTGAGAATGGATGTGCCTTATTTAGGCTTGAGTATGCGGGCTTCAACTATTGTCCCATTTGCAATGCTTCCAGGTATGTTCAGGTAGACAACGGTATGGGTGAGAAGAGTCTGACCAAAATCCCAGTCAAGGTTCATGTTATTAGGTATTCAATATTTTTATGTTGAACTAATTTTGTTCACTCTTTGACATTGTATGCAGACACCGGCGGGCGCTTCTTCTTCGATCGGGAGAGGTCGGGGGAAGACGAAGAGAGGTGCTAGAGGTAGGAAGGCTGCTGTGCCTCCCTCGTCGACACCCCCAGCTGATTCTCCCGACCACAGGAGTGCTCTGTCTTAGGTGGACCCGTCTGAATTGGACCCGTCTTGGACTCCGGTCACCGAGCCTAGGGTCGACGAGCCTCGGGTCACCGAGCCTTCGTCCCAGGAGACTCCGGTCCTAGAGTCTTCGTCCCAGGAGACTCCGGTCCCATAGTTTTCATACCACGTGACTCCGGAGGCTAGTGGCCATGCTGATGGTGGCGAGGACAACTTTTCTAAGGATACCTATAGCGGGGGCGAGCTGGTTGAGGAGGGCAAGAAGGTCTACCAGCGTGGTTGTACAAAGCTCCCGCCCATGCCGACGACCCGTGATCAGAGGTGGTTGATTGTGCCTAATGCGGAGAAGTAAGTGCATTTACTCTTTTTTAACCTTTCGCCTTCATGTTTCTTCAAATTAATATCTAATGTGTTGGCCTTGTCATACTGTAGGGGTTGGAAACACGACCTTGGTGTCTGTAGGCCCAACCAGGTCCTTGGTGTGCTTCTCAAGCGCCACTTCCCGGGGAAGGTCCAGTTGCCCGGTGAGGGTGAGGTTCCACAGGTAGCACTAACCTGGGAGCTGTACGTGGCTGCCCATGCCCCGCCGGAGGAGATGGTCGACGGTGTCTTGTGCGAGATGGTGGCCGACATTGTGATTTGTCAGTTTTGGGTAATTTCTCCTTTACAGAATTAAAAACCAACAACACCTAGTGATTGTAATAATTAGTGTTGTCTTGTTGATTGCTGACCTTCTACAGGTGTCTTGAGGAACACGAGGCAAACGCGGCTATTGTTCTCGTAGCCGATTGCAAGCGCCTACTTCAGAACTTATGGCACGAGGCTCGGGTGGAGGATATTCGAGACTACTACGCCTCGACTAACATTAACAGGGCCAAGAAGAAGTGCCGCCAAAATTTTCTGAGTAAGGAGAAGTACATGAAGGTAATTACCTATTCTTAAGGACTTGTACTTAGTTTCCTTGATTTGATTCGTAGGCATAGCGCTAAAATTTCTCTTGTCTAACTTAGGTGCCCCCAAGATGGTGTGCGGATAGGATGGACTATTGGGAGGCATTGGTGGATGAGTGGTGCTCTCCCAAATGGCTAGCCGACCACAACAAGGCCAAGGATAAGCGTGCCCAAATGACAGGTGTGCCACACTATCAAGGGAGCTCCAACCTGTTTTAGTACGGGGATCACTGGGCATGTGGTTCGCTTCATGATTCATGCAATTTCATTCTTCATGCTAGCTTGAGACCTTAACTAATATTTTGTCCCTCTCTTTTAGGCGCGACAAAACAAGAAGGAGGTGCCACTACTGTTCGACCTCTATGCCATGGCCCATACTGCCTCGTACAAGAAGCCCAAGGCATTCTTTGAGGATGACCTCCATCATCCATAGAGCTTTAGAAACATCTCATCCCACAACAAGCTCGTGAGGTACAGAGATGAGGGGAAGGCGAGGAAAGGGGAGGACTTCAACCCGAGCCAGAGTCCTTTTGATCCAGAGCTTGTGATGATATCTGGTGGTGGGAGGCCCCATGGCTTGATAGCCATTGCGGAAGGACTGATACGTTGTCCTAGAACTCTCCCGGAGATCAAGAAGCGCCAGACGAGCTCCGATCTTGATATAAGGACTCGTCCACGGCCAATGGAGGTCGCCATCGAGGCTAGGGCCCAGGAGCTTCTGGCGGAGGCAAACAGGCAGGCGACATAGAGGGAGACGGATATGGAGGAGAGGACGGCTAGGCTGTTGGAGGAGGAGACGAATCAGAACGACGCGTCTCACCGGGCCCTATACGAGCTCCTCGTGGTAAGTTTCTCCTGCATATTAGCCAAATCATGCATCTAATGTTCATTTCATCACTAACTAATATGACTGACTCGTGAAAACAAAATGTGCAGCCCGTGTGACAGAACAATGGTCAGACCCCTCCGTCGATGCCCCATATTGATATAGCACCCACAGTGAGTTTCATTTGAATGGTCATTAGTTACTAGTATTCACATTTGAGTTGCATCATGCTAAGGAGACATTGCAAATGATCTTTGGTGCAGCGTGCCTCCTAACAAGCATCGACCGATCCTTCTGCATCTGCCGCAACCCCGACCGGTCCTTCTCCGTCTCACACTAGCGCAAACCAGACCAGTCCTTCACCTCCATGATGATGGTAAGTTTTCCCAAGTGCTTTGCTTAACAAATGCATACTTAGCTTAAGAAATGACCTATTTAGCTCCAAAATGACATATACTTAGCTTCTTTAGTTCATTTATGACATACTAGTCATACTTAGGTAAGAAATGGCATGGTAACCTTGGTTTAGCTCCAAAATGACATAGACTTAGCTTATTTTCCTCCAAAATGACAAAATAAACTTACCTACCTCCAAAATGACCGATTATAACTAGGATAGCTCTAAAATGGCCTACACTTGCCATTTTGTCCTCCAAAATGAGTAAATATGATTAGTTAGCTCAAAAATGGCATAACAACCTAGGTTAGCTCAAAAATGACCTATACTTAGCTTCTTCAGTTCATTTATGACATACTTAGCATACTTAGGCAAAAAATGGCATGATAACCTTGTTTTAGCTCCAAAATGACATAGACTTAGCTTATTTTCCTAGAAAATGACATAATAACCTTACGAAGCTCCAAAATGACCTATTTACCTAGCTTAGCTCTAAAATGACCTACACTTAGCATTTTTACCAAGCTTAGCTAAAAATGGCATTTTTACCTACCTTATTTAGAAGAAGAGATAAAGAAGAGGAGAGGAGAAAAAGAAAGAGAAGAAAAACTCTTCCTCTTCTTCTTCTTCTTCTTCTTCTTCTTTTTCTTCTTTTTCTTCTTCTTTTCTAGCTAGTCTTCTTCTTCGTCTTCTAACTTTCTTCTTTCCCAATTTGCAAATTTGCTTTAGATGAGGAAGCTTGCGTTGATGGAGTCTACTCTTCTCCTTGTGCTTCCTTTTTGTTTTGATTGTGTACGATGAACTTTGTTGTTGGATATGTTGTTGGAAACTTGTTGGATATGTTGTTGGAAACTTGTTGGATATATGTTGTTGGAAACTTGTTGTTGGATATGTGTTGGTATGCTTGTTGAAAGTATTTTCAAATGTGTATATATATATATATATCTATGAAATTCTGTGAAATTGAATGAATTTAAGAAAAAACAGGAAAAACAGGGGCTATACAGGTTCTTTGTCGTCTGCTGGCAGATGGCAAAGAGCTTTGCCGTCAGCCAGCAGACGGCAAAGCTGCCACGTGGCAGCTACCTATGCAACCTGGGGTGGTACTGGGCTAGCCTATGTCGTTTCTTTGCCATCTACTGGCAGATGGCAAAGAACTTTGCATCTTTGCCGTCAGCCAGCATATGGCAAAGAACTTTGCATCTTTGTCGTCCGCTGGCAGACGGCAAAGAACTTTGCATCTTTGTCGTCTGCCAACGGACGGAAAAGCATGCCATTAACCCCTTAACGGACATAAGCTGCCACGTGTGCCATCCACAGTCTTTGTCGTCTGCTAGCAAATGGCAAAAACCTAAGCATCTTTGCTGTCTGCCAGCAGATGGCAGAGTGCCCTTTACCGGATCTTATTCAGCCGGACGGTCGGCTGTCTACTGGCTGATGGCAAAGCCTTCGCCGTCCGCCATGCATGCCTTTGCCGTCTACTATGGCGGACGGCAAAGTTGATGATTCCTATAGTGAAAAGAGCATCATGAATCTCATGGCAAGCACATTTAAGTCTAACCCACTTCCTATACATAGGGATTTTGTGAGCAAACAATTTGTGGGAGCAACAATCATCTAGCATAGGAAGGGAAAACAAGCATATCTTCAAGAATTTGAGCACATACAGAGGCAACTTGATATTATTGCAATTCCTATAAGCATATGTTCCTCCCTCATAATAATTTTCAGTAGCATCATGAAGGAATTCCACAATATAACCAGCACATAAAGCATTCTCTTCATGATCTACAAGCATAGAAATTTTACTACTCTCCACATAAGCAAATTTCTTCTCATTCATAATAGTGGGAGAAAACTCAAAAAATAACTATCATGAGATACTTGATTGACATAACCACTTTGAATATTAAAATCATGATGACAAGTTTCATGGTTACCATTACTCTTTATAGAATACATGTCATCACAATAATCATCATAGATAGGAGGCATGTCATAATCATAATAGTCTTGCTCATAAAAACTTGGGGGGCTACAAATATCATCTTCATCAAACATAGAATCCCCAAGCTTGTGGCTTTGCATATCATTAGCATCATGAATATTCAAAGAATTCATACTAACAATATCACTATCATGCTCATCACTCAAATGTTTCATGCCAAACATTTTAATAAATTATTCTTCTAACACTTGAGCACAATTTTACTTTCCATCATTTTCACAAAATACATTAAAAACGAAGCATATGAGGCAACCTCAATTCCATTTTTGTAGTTTTATTTTATAAAACCAAACTAGTGAAAAACAAGAAACTATAGCTTCGTAATG
This sequence comes from Hordeum marinum, assembly GCA_022496015.1. NCBI lineage: Eukaryota > Viridiplantae > Streptophyta > Magnoliopsida > Poales > Poaceae > Hordeum > Hordeum marinum. The sequence goes on from CM039676.1 coordinate 115,746,227, forward strand.
AACTATAAACTTGTCAGGGATGGAAATGATGATCCCTGAGCTATTCGCGATGTTTGACATCGCGAAGGTAGAAATCAAGAAGGAGCATCAAGTGTTGATGGTTAGTAAAACCACTAGTTTCAAGAAGGGCAAGGGAAAGAAGGGAAAACTTCAAGAAAAGCAAGCTAGTTGCCGCTCCAGTGAAGAAACCCATGGTTGAACCCAAACCTAAGACTGAGTGCTTCTATTATGAGGAGAACGATCACTGAAGTGGAACTACCCTAGACACTTGGTAGATAAGAAGGCTGGCAACTGATGTCTACTACACAACCTTCTTCTTGTAGACTCGTGTTGGGCCTCCAAGCACAGAGTTTTGTAGGACAATGGCAATTTTCCCTCAAGTGGATGACCTAAGGTTTATCAATCCGCGGGAGGTGCAGGATGAAAATGGTCTCTCTCAAACAACCCTACAATCAAATAGCAAAGAGTCTCTTGTGTCCCCAACACACCCAATACAATGGTAAGTTGTATAGGTGCACTAGCTCGGCAAAGAGATGGTGATACAAGTGTAATATGGATGGTATATATAGGTTTTTGTAATCTGAAAATATAAAAACAGCAAGGTAACTAATGGTAAAAGTGAGCACAAACGGTATTGCAATGCTTGAAAAAGGCCTAGGGTTCATACTTTCACTAGTGCAATTTCTCTCAACAATATTGGCATAGTTGAATCATATGTAAATACCTCTCATGCGACAAAGAGTTCACTCCAAAGTCAAAAATAGCGGAGAACTAACGAAGAAATTATTGTAGGGTACGAAACCACCTCAAAGTTATGTTTTCTCATCAATCTTATGAGTTGTCCCTATATGTGTCACAAACAGCCCTAGAGTTTGTACTAAAATAACACCTTAATATACACATCAACCAAAACCCTAATGTCACCTAGATACTCCAATGTCACCACAAGTACCCATTGGCTTGATTATACGGTATGCATCACACAATTTCAGATTCATTATATTCAATCCAACACAAAGAACTTCAAAGAGTGCCCCAAAGTTTCTACCGGAAAGTCAAGACAAAAACTTGTGCCAACCCCTATGCATAGATTCCCAAGGTCATGGAACCCGCAAGTTGATCACCAAAACATACATCAAGTGTATCAATAGAACATCCCATTGTCACCACAGGTATCCCATCGCAAGACATACATCAAGTGTTCTCAAATCCTTAAAGACTCAATCCGATAAGTAAACTTCAAAGGGAAAACTCAACTCATCAAAACAAGATGGAGAGGGGAAAACTCCATATGATTCAATCTATATCAACAAAGCTCGTGGTACATCAAGATCGTGCCATCTCAAGAACACGAGAGAGAAAGATCAAACACATAGCTAATGGTACATACCCTTAGCCCCGAGGGTGAAATACTCCCTCCTCATCATGGAGAGTGTCGGGATGATGAAGATGACCTCCGGTGATGGTTTCCCCCTCCGAGAGGGTGCCGGAATGGGCTCCCGATTGGTTTTTCATGGCTCTGGAGGTTTGCAGCGACAGAACTCCCGATCTAGGTTCTGTGTTGGGGTTTTTGGTATTTATAGGAATTTATGGCGGTGGAAATGAGTCCGAATGGGCCACGAGGGAGTCACAAGCCTGCAAGGCACGGTCAGAGGGGGGTGGCCATGCCCCTGAGGCTTGTGACTGCCTTGTGGGTCTTCTGGCCCAACTCCGATGCTCCGTGGGTCTCTTCTAGTCCCAAAAAAATCACCATAAATTTTTATTCCATTTGGACTCCGTTTGATATTCCTTTTCTGTAAAAAAACCCAAAACAAGGAAAAACAGGAACTGACACTGGGCTCTAGGTTAATAGGTTAGTCCCAAAAATAATATAAAGTTGTGGTAAAATGATTGTAAAACATCCAAGAAGTATAATATAACAGCATGGAACAAGAAAAAAAATATAGATACGTTGGATACATATCAGCAACGTCAACAGAAGATATTTGATATACGTTTTATTCATGTGTACCTTACTCGTACTCCTAGTAGCACCTGGGTATTAGATACCGGTTCAAGCCATTCCATTCCTACCATATGAATCTTGATCTCCAGCCTCCTCAAGTTGCTTTCCACCCAATCAATCTCTTCCACCAGAGCCAAATCTGTGAGAGAGTGATTGAGTGTTGAGTCTATCATCTTGAAGCACAAGAGCAAGGAGTTCATCGACATTATCGAGCCTATTACCTTTCGGAGGGTGGTGCCTCCTAGATGGGTTAGGTATCGCTTGGGAGCCTCCTACTTTGTGTCGTGGAGTGAACCAAGAAGTTTGTAAAGGCAAGGAGATCGCCTACTTCGTGAAGATCTACCTCGAGTTAGGCTAGTCCTCTATGGACGTAGGCCATCATGGTATAGACAAGGTTGCTTCTTCGTGGAACCCTCCATGGGTAGAGCCCTCCGTGGACTCTCGCGACCGTTACCCTCTATGGGTTGAAGTCTCCATAAACATGGACGTACGATAGCACCACCTCTCGAAACCACGGGAAAAATCTTCGTGTCTCTCATGCGTTTGATCTCCCCATCTCAACTCCTTACTTCCATGTGCAATGTCTTTACTTTCCGCTGCCATACTTGTCGACTTGCATGTGTAGGGTGTGCTAGACTTGCTATAATTGCTAAAATCTGCCAACCGTTAACTTTGGATATTGTGTAGATTTTAAACTATGCTAGTAGTCTATTCACCCCCCCTCTAGACATACACTTCTAGTGATCCCACACCAGGCCATGATGACTATCTAGATGTCCTCATCAAGATATAGATGGATGGGCAGTCCGCCATCACAAGAGGTTGGCCTAGAGTCGTCCATGCATTTTGCATGGACGAGGACGCAATATGGGCATTCAGCTTCACCTTGTATAGCTACCAGAGTGTCTTTCACCTCTTCCTTTACTATATTTAATAAAAGTATGCAACCTTGGTTAATCATTATTTATCTGTACCTAATGTAATTATTATTTCTTGATGCAATTCTTAAACATATGTACCTGTGAATGGAATGCTGCATTGGTTGTTAAACCTATGTCTATATAAGATGGATATGAAAAATATTATAGCCTCCTATCAAATTCAAATCATGTAGAATTTTAAATTGTGGTGATTAAAATAGCGGAAAAATAAGCTCTACGGGTCATTACACCGCACATGGTTTGTAAAGCAGAATGTGTGTGATATACCTCATGATTTGACATGTTTCAGAGAGAGAAACTGTGTGTGACAATGCACACAATTGTTGTCTGCAAACTGTGTGTGATGTTAGACAATATTATAAACGGCTGAATGGCCCTAAATGTTTTGTGACAGTCTCCTTGTCATATACGATTTATAATGTTTAATTCTTTGTTATGTCATATGCATCCGACACGAGTATGACAGTTGGAGCGTTTGCGAGTCTTGGTATATCGCAAATGACTCTGTAGTACAAAATGTGTGTGATTGTCTCCTTATCATACACACTTTGTGAGGGATCACTACAAGAGTGTCTAGAGGGGGGTGAATAGACTACTAGCAGAAAATTAAAACCTAACTGTCGTGGATTTGTCACAGCAGATGTCCGGGTGAACGGACTTAGGTTCGAGGCGAAGACGCAACTACGTGGCGGCTTGAAGGGGTTGATCGGAATCAAGAGCCATGGAGTTTACCCAGGTTCGGCCCCTCCGATGGAGGTAAAAGCCTACGTCCTGCTTGTCTAGTCTTGATAATGAAGGAGATCTCTCGGTTACAAGGGTGTTCTTTGCTACCTCTAATCCCGAGAGCCTCTAATCTGTCTAAACTTGTGAACTTGTCCCTCTCTCCCCCTTGGGGCTCCTTACCCCTCCTTATATAAGTGGAGAGTGTAGGTTTACAAATAGAGTCCTACTAGGAGTAGGATTAGGACTAGTCTCCCTAGAATCCTATTCCGGGTCTTGTAACCTTTGGCAAGGAGTCTTTCTCTCTTTGAGCCTTCTCTCGTGAGCCGCCTGATGCTGGCTTACATGCCAGGTCTTGGGCCTGGTCGTCTTGTGATCCGCCTGCCGGGTCATTAATAAAATGCATGTCTTTTCCGGGTCTCCTGTGAGTCGCCAGACCGGGTCATACCGTGGGGTATATCCCCGACATTAGCCCCCAGATTAGGTTGAATATGTTCATGCTAAGCTCCTGAAATAAGAATAACAAATATGTTAAGTAGCCGGCTTGCTCCTTTGGCCGGCTTATGCAATGGCTCCTCAGAAATCCGGGTCTTTTCTGCATATGAAATAGTCGTCTTTGATAATCATCTTGCTTGTCAGTGCCCTTTGAAAAATATTGAGAATAGAACATCCATATGCCATTGAGTCGGCTTCCAATACTCTTGGCGGGTCATTTTCGCTGGGTCATAATCATTGATGATGCCGGGTCATTATCGTTGGTGACGCCGGGTCAAATTACCGGAATCCAGTTGACTTGATAAAAATATTTGGATGAAAATGCATCTGATGTAAAACCGGACTTCCATTGTTGTGAAGCAGGGCGGCTTATATAAAATCCGACGGGTTATGATCTTTTGATAACGCCGGGTCATAAATGTTTGGTGACGTCGGGTCTAAGAACTGAACTCCATAACTAACATCTTGAAAATTCTCCTCAAAGTTTTTGATATGTCCATATTACCTGTAGCCCCCAAGCTCCGAGATTATCTATGATGACTTGGTGCTTTGCAATAATACTTTGGACTGTGTAGCCCCTAAGTGTCGGGTTGTCCTGCCTACAGCAACCTGGGACTTATAACTGCCTTATACCTTTATAAAGCTTCGGCAGGTGTAGCCCCCAAGGGCCGGCTCATCAGAACGTGATGCGCCGGATCTTCAATTTGAATCTCTTAATCTGTTGGAACAGCTGAATACTGTAGCCCCCAAGTGTCGGGTCACACGCCTACGGCGACTTGGGACTTTAGAAAATTTGATCTGAGCGGTGTAGTCCCCAAGTGCTGGGTCAGTACGAATTACTGGGTTGGGACTTTAGAAAAATATAGAAAGGCCAGATCACCTCCTGGTGATAATATGGTCTTGCTGATAATAGTGATTTAAAAAATCAGCTTTGCATTAGCCCCCAAGTGTCGTGGTGTGTGCTTGTAGTGACAGGGGACTTGCATAATTGGTAAAAGCTTGGCTTTGAATAGTGTAGCCCCCAAGTGTCGGGTTGTCTGCCTGCGGCGACTCGGGACTATGTGAGAATAATATGAGTCACCACAACTTGTTGGATGAATCTTTGACCGTGGTTGTAATATAACCCGGAATGAATATCCTGGAATAATTCCTTTGTCTTTGACATGAAATCCCTACTCGTGGTTGCAATGCAACCTGGCAAATATATATTTGGAGAAATCCATGAGTGTTGTAGATTACTACAGAGTACGATTGAAGAAATCCGAGAACAGGCCAATTAGATGACACGGCATCATAACTAATAGGGCGGCTCTTGAAAAATAATGAATTCTCCGAGCTGGCTTGAAAACCCCAATCATTTAGTACTGGTTATGATAAACCATGAAGATCCAGCCAGGTTGGCTATTAAAGATCCATTTGCTCTTGCGGAGTATTTAATGGCGGCTCATCTTAAGAGATACAACCTGCAAAAATAAACAAGACAGAATATATTTTGCATTGTTGTAAGGGCGGCTTGAAAAAGCACAACCCGAAGATGTTATAACATTGCTCCTTCTTTCATAATCTTGTTCTGACCCAGCTGGATAAGCCGGTTATGTATGATGCAAAGTATGATGCAATGTTTGACTTGTCAACTTTTTTGGCGCGAACGCCGGTTGTTAGGGTTAGATAAGCTACACCCGGAGGTGGGAAGCCCCCTTAGATAACCATGGCTAATCGTGTTAGCCGGAGATGGCATAAAGCCTGGCCGATAAGGAATTAGAAGCAATACCCGAAGGTAAGAAGCCGCCCTCCGCCCGCGGCTAATCGTGTTAGCCGGAGATTTGGCATAAAGCCGGGTGATAGGGTATTAGAAGCGATACCCATCGGTAAGAAGCCCCCTTTGGCAATTTGGCGTAAACGTCGGCTGATAAGGCATTAGAAGCAATACCCGAAGGTAATAAGCCGCCCTCAGCCCGCGGCTAATCATGTTAGCCGGAAGATTTGGCATAAAGCCGGCCGATAGGGTGTTAGAAGCGATACCCGTCGGTAAGAAGCCCCCTTTAGCAATTTGGCGTAAACGCCGGCCGATAAGGCATCAGAAGCGATACCCAAAGGTAAGAAGCCGCCCTCAGCCCGTGGCTAATTGTGTTAGCCGGAGATTTGGCATAAAGCCAGCCGATAAGGTGTTAGAAGCGATACCCGAAGGTAACAAGCCACCCTCAACCCGCGGCTAATCGTGTTAGCCGGAAGGTTTGGCATAAAGCTGGCTGATAAGGCATTAGAAGCGATACCCGAAGGTAAGAAGCCGCCCTCAGCCTCTGGCTAATCGTGTTAGCCGGAAGGTTTGGCATAAAGCTGGCCGATAAGGCGTTAGAAGCGATACCCGAAGGTAAGAAGCCGCCCTCAGCAGTCGCAGTTGACATGTCAACTGGAATATTTATGAATTCTTCTTGTAAGTAGACATCTTGTAAGCCGCCATCCTGTATGAGGGAACGGCAGAAGCTCTAAATAAATTCAGGCACCTATGTTTGAATGGTGCATCACGGCGGTTCATCCTCTTGGGCAACTTTTAATCATCCGCCAAAAACGTAATAGCCCCCAGGATTTGGTTTTTCTTGCAAAGACATGGGGTTCTCGTTGAAAACGACCAAATGTGTCTCGCCATGTCCGTAGCCCCTGAGTCTTAAGTTGCCTCGAAGAGGCGGCTTTGAGAGTCTCCACTGATGGTTGATGTTGACCGTGGTGGGTTATAGATGATCCCGTATGAATTGTTTGAATGATCCAGTCGATGGTTCGTCCCGGCTGGTTGTTGAAGTGAACCAAACTGTAATGGCGGCGACTTGCGCGCTTGTCCGTTGGGCGGCTCGTATCGTCGAGCACTACACCGATATGTTGGTGTAGATCAAATTGTGGGCGGTAGCTTGTGCGCGTCAATTGGGTGGCTCGTACTGGTGTATGTGGCCGCTGGCGTGTTGATGTAGACGTCGAAGTCAGCTGCGACATGATCGCGAGAGATGGGCACAACATTGTAAACCGGCGTGGTCGCGAGAGATGGCCACAACATTGTAAGCCGGTGCGGTCGCGAGAGATGGCCACGGCATTGCGAGCCGAGCGGTTGCTGAGTTGAGGCGTTGTTGGTGAAGACCATATCACGAATGCGGCGGCTTACCGCGTCCATTGGGCGGCTCATAATTCCGGGTTAGCACGAGTGGTACCGACGCGTTGATGTAGACGTAGAAAACAGTCGTGGCATTGTAAGACGGTGCTGTTGTGGAAGGCGCCATGACGTTGTAAGCCGGCGCGGATAGCGAGAGATGGCCGCGGCGTTGTCAGCTGGAATGGTGGCGAGAGACGGCCACGGCGTTGTAAGCCATTCGGCCACGAGAAACGTCCATGGCGTTGTAGGCCAGCACGGACGTGCGAGTCGCCGGTAGTGTTGTAAGCGCGGATGGGAGAATCAGCCATGGGCATTGTAAGCCGGCGCAAACGGGTGACTCGGCCGTGGGTATTGTAAGCCGGCATAGATAGATTACTCAGCCGCGGACGTTGCGAATCGCCGGTAGTGTTGTAAGCATGGACGGGAGAATCAGCCATGGGCATTGTAAGCCAGGGCAAACGGGTGACTCGGTCGCGGGTATTGTAAGCCGGCACGGATAGATGACTCAGCCGCGAACGTTACGAGCCGCGACGGCCGCGAGAGACGGCTATGGCGTTGTAAGCCGGTACGGACGTCGGTGCCAAACGACGCTGATGCGCCTCCATCTCCACGATATGATGCCACTTTGGTAATGAATAATTTGTCCTGTGTAAAAAATATGACAAAGACGAAGTAATTGTTCTTCGAAGGAATCAAAATGTATAGATAAAATAAACTGGGTGGATAGCACCTGTGACCCGGCGACGCGGGTGGTAGTGCGAACCACGGTGGAGGCGGCTCGTGTGTGAGGAAATAGGTGGCTCACGACAGTAGAACCAGCGGCGGCTCGACAACGCCAGCCCGCGGTGGAACCAGAACAAGGTGGAGGCGGCTCACGGCAGCAGCCGGCGGCGGCTCGCATCAGCAGGGGCGGCGGCTCGTCTTTATCCGAAAAATTGTGTGCTTCTCGATCCTTGGGAAAGATCCCTTCAAGAACACAAACCACCATGCGCGGACCCACGGTGGGCGCCAACTATCGTGGATTTGTCACGGCAGATGTCCGGGTGAACAGACTTAGGTTCGGGGCGAAGATACAACTACGTGGTGGCTTGAAGGGGTTGATCGGAATCGAGAGACACGGAGTTTACCCAGGTTTGGCCCCTCCGATGGAGGTAAAATCCTACATCCTACTTGTCTGGTCTTGATAATTGATAATGAAGGAGATCTCTCGGTTACAAGGGTGATGTTTGCTACCTCTAATCCCGAGAGCCTCTAATCTGTCTAAACTTGTGAACTTGTCCCTCTCACCCCCTTGGGGCGCCTTACCCCTCCTTATATAAGTGGAGAGGGTAGGTTTACAAATAGAGTCCTGCTAGGAGTAGGATTAGGACTAGTCTCTCTAGAATCCTATTTCGGGTCTTGTAACCTTCGGCAGGGAGTCTTTCTCTCTTTGAGCCTTCTCTCTTTGAGCCTTCTCTCGTGAGCCGCCTGACGCTGGCTTACATGCTGGGTCTTGGGCCTGGTCGTCCTGTGATCCGCCTGCCAGGTCATTAATAAAATCTCATGTCTTTTCCGGGTCTCCTGTGAGTCGCCAGGCCGGGTCATACCGCGGTGTATATCCCCGACATTAACCTTTTCCCAAGTTAATTGCTTGGCAGATTTTAACAGTTTTAGCAAGACTAGAAAGTATATATACCCTACACATGCATGTCAACAAATATAGCAGCAAAAAGTAAAGACATTGCACATGAAGTAAAGAGTTGAGATATGGAGATCAAACGCAATTGGAGACGCAAGGATTTTTCCCGTGGTTCCGATAGGTGGTGCTATCGTACGTCCACGTTTATGGAGTCTTCAACCCATGGAGGGTAACGGTCGCAAGAGTCCACGGAGGGCTCCACCCATAAGGGTCCACGAAGTAGCAACCTTGACTATTCCATAACGGCTTCCATCCACGAAGGACCAGCCTCACTATGGGTAGATCTTCACGAAGTAGGCGATCTCCTTTCCCGTACAAACTTCTTGGTTCACTCCACAACACGAAGTAGGAGGCTCCCAAGTGACACCTAACCAATCTTGGAGGCACCACCCTCCAAAAGGTAATAGGCTCGATAATGTCGATGAACTCCTTGCTCATGTGCTTCAAGATGATAGACTCCTCAACACACAATCACTCTCTCATAGATATGGCTTGGTAGAAGAGATGGTATTGGTGGAAAGCAACTTGGGGAGGCTAGAAATCAAGATCCATATGGTTGGAGTGGAAGATCTTGACCTCAAAACAAGGGTAGGTGGTTCTCTCTCAAAAAACTGATAGGATAGGTATGGAACAGTCCTGAGTGCTTCTCTTTCGAGTAGGTGGTGGTGGAGGGGTATATATAGGCATCCCCAAAAATCCAACCATTACACACAATAAGTCAGACTCGGTGACACCGATGTGTTAATCTTGGTGGTACCGAAGTGACCAAAAGATGGCAACTTTTGAATCTCGATGAGACCAATATAGGAATTTCGATTGCACCAATAAGGTGACCAACGGTCAGAATGCTCAATATCGATGATGCCGATTCGACAATCTCGGAGGGACCAAAACTATGAACTTGTGTAACAGAAAGTTGGCAGCCCAACTCAGTGGCATAGAATGCAGTATCGGTTGTATCGAAAAGCTAGGGTTTGGCTGAGTCTGTCTAGGGTTTGGAATCGGTGGCACCGAATGTAGAATGTTGGTTGCACCGATTTTGAGTATTTGGCTTTGGACAGACTTTGGTGGGAGAGTTTGTGGGTGTCTTTGGTGACTAACACTTGTGCACGTATGAGCATTTTGTTCACCAACAAAACCTTGCCCCTTTTAATAGTATTGGCTTTCCTATGAACTCAAAGTGATTTATCACAAATATTAAATGTAGAGTCCTCTTGCTTGAAATTTTGGCCAACCTATTTCTTCTCTCTCTTCTTCATGGGGATACTCTCGACGCTCCTTTTTTCCAACCCAACTCTCCATGGACTATTATCTGAAACACACTACATAAATGTATTGGTCCAAGAGACAATGTATGTTGTCATAAATTATCAAAACCACCAAGGGAGCATGTTGTGCTTTCACTTTGCAATTATGAACTGCTTGTGATTCGCCACATGTCGCAAACGGTGTGTGCTACTTCTCGAGCATGCGTTGGTTTTTGTGAAGAGGAACAGGTGATGTAGCAAACTAGATAAGTATTTCCCTTATTTGTTGAGAACCAAGGTATCAATCCAGTAGGAGATACAAGCAAGTCCCCAATAGGTGTACCTACACAAAGAATCAAACTCTTGCACCCAAGGCTATAAAGGGGTTGTCAATCCCTTTAAGGTTACTTGCAAGGATGAGATCTGATAGAGATAGATTGCTTGAACGGAAAGTAAAATAAAAGGTAAAAATAATGCGGCAAAGTATTTTTGGTATTTTTGATTTTATATCTGAAAGTATAAGATGGAAAATAGACCCAGGGGCCATAGGTTTCACTAGAGGCTTCTCTCATGATAGCAAGTATTACGGTGGGTGAACAAATTACTGTCAACCAATTGATAGAAAAGCGAATAATTATGAAGATATACAAGGCACTGATTATGCATATAGGCATCACGTCCATGTCAAGTAGACCAAAATGATTCTGCATCTACTACTATTACTCCACACATCGACCGACTCCTGCCTGCATCTAGAGTATTAAGTTCATGAAAAACAGAGTAATGCATTAGGTAAGATGACATGATGTACTGGGATAAACTCAAGCAATATGATGAAAAACCCCATCTTGTTATCCTTGATGGCAGAAATACAATACGTGACTCGCTACCCCTACTTTGTCACTGGGTGAGGACACCGCAAGATTGAACCCAAAACTAAGCACTTCTCCCATTGCAAGAATTACCAATCTAGTTGGCCAAACCAAACCAATAACTCGAAGAGACTTGCAAAGATATGAAATCATGCATATAAGAATTCAGTAAAGACTCGAATAATATTCATGGATAATTTGAACATAAACCCACAATTCATAGGATCTCGACAAACACATCGCAAAAGATTATTACATCGGATAGATCTCCATCAAGATCATGAAGAACATGGTATTGAAGAGCAAAGAGAGAGAAGAAGCCATCTAGCTACTAGCTATGGACCCGAAGGTCTGTGGTGAACTACTCACGCATCATTGGAGGGGCAATGGAGTTGATGTAGATGCCCTCCGTGATCGAATCGCCCTCCGGTAGATTACCGGAAAAGGCTCCAAGATTGGATCTCTCAGGAACAGAGGCTTCAGGGGCTAGAAAAGTGTTTTCGTGGCTTGTTATGATAATAATGGAATATTTGGGAATTTATAGGCTGAACATTAGGGTTAGGAGGGCTGTCGTGGGCCCACAAGCCTGTGGGGCGTGCCCTAACCCCCTAGGCGCGCCCCTAGGGCTTGTGGCCCCACGGTGGCTCTCCTGCCTTGGTCTCCAAGCTTGGTGATTTCCGTCCGGTCCAGACAAATCATTCCGAAGGTTTTACTCTGTTTGGACTCCGTTCAATATTCCTTATCTGCAATTATCAAAAACAAGGAAAAAACAGAAACTGGCACTAGGCTCTAGATTAATAGGTTAGTCCCAAAAATATTACAAAATGGCATATTAATGCATATAAAACATCCAAAACACATAATATAGCGGCATGGAACAATAAAAAATTATAGATACGTTGGAGACATATCAGTGCGCTACATAACAGCGCGTGTGATATTAGTGTGATCTCACATGAGTTGCAAGGACGGGCCATATGGGAGGATGTCATATCTCAAACAGTTGACAGGTGACTCTCGTTTGTGATAGATATGGAAATATAATAAGCCTAGTTTTACCAAACGTTTGTGTTTGTTCGCCACCATTGCCGATGATTTTGCCGTGCCATGTGGGATGGACCCCCCTATTGCTCACACACGCAAGGTGATGGTTTAAACCTACGTCGCGGAAAGGGGTTAAAAACCGTTTGTATATCACGTCGTTGCACCAACGAGAGGATGGAGGTTGGGCGGGCAATCCTCCACAACCACTGGCCTAATGTTGCAAGGACATTCAACATCACTGAAGGCTCAATATTCGCCTTCACATTCAGTAGTTTTCCAGATGAGATTCATCTACTATTTACTGAATATGATGCTACTTTCCAAAGGTTTTAGATGTTGCATGTGAAACTTGGTGATGTTGAGTAATGTTGTAGCTAGCTATATGCCTATATGATGTAACCGATTGCAAAAGCTATCTGATGTAATTCAGTCGTGAAATCCTGGTTGCCGTAATATGAATATGAAATATATGATGTGTTTGATTTAAAATGTCAACTTCATTACTAAATGGAGTATCAATAATAGGCCAATTAACCTACTTATTATGGTTTTCTATTGCATACGGTTTCTCAGACGGAACCGTGGGCAATGACCTAATACAACCCACACAGTTTCTAGAAAGTATGCATGTTGGAACAATGAACAATCACACATGACTTCCGCCCGACAAATGTTTGTGTTAATCCACCTTTGTAGGATCCAAAGTATGTCTATAGGGGGTGATTAGACTACTTGAACAAATAAAAATTCTAGCTTTTTCCCAATTTTAATTGTAGGCAAGTTTTATCAATTGTATTATGTCAAGCACACCCTACGCATGCATGTCTAAGAGTACATCATCGAAAAGTAAATACAAGCACATGGATGTAGAGGGAAGAGAAAGGAAGATCAAACTCAATTGTAGACACGGATATTTTTCCCATGGTTTCGATAGGTGGTGTCATCGTACATCCACGCTGATGGAGACTTCAACCCACGAAGGTTAACGGTCGCGAGAGTCCATGGATGGCTCCACCCATAAGGGTCGACAAAGTAGAAACCTTGTCTATTCCATCACGGCTTCCGTCCATGAAGGACTACCCTCACTATGGGTAGATCTTCACGAAGTAGGTGATCTCCTTGCCCGTACAAACATCTTGGTTAAACTCCACACACGAAGACGGAGACTCCCAAGCGACACCTAACAAATCTAGGAGACACCACTCTCCAAAAGGTAATAGATGTGGTAGTTGTTGGAAATATGCCCTAGAGGCAATAAATAAAGTGTTTATTATTATCTTTCATTGTTCATCATAATCGTTTATTATCCATGCTATAATTGTATTGATTGGAAACACATTACATGTCTGGGTAAATAGACAACACTTTGTCCCTAGTATACCTCTAGTGAACTAGCTCGTTGATCAAAGATGATCAAGGTTTCCTAGCCATTGACATGCGATGTCATTTGATAACGGGATCACATCATTAGGAGAATGATGTGATGGACAAGACCCAAACTACAAAAGTAGCATATGATCATGTCAGTTTATTGCTACTATTTTCTGCATGTCAAGCATATGTATCTATGACCATGAGATCATGCAACTCACGGACACCGGAAGAGTGCCTTGTGTGTATCAAACGTCACAACGTAAATGGGTGACTATAAAGGTGCTCTATAGGTATCTCCGAGGGTGTCTGTTGCGTTGGCATGGATCAAGACTGGGATTTGTTACTCCATGTGATGGAGAGGTATCTCAGGGCCCACTCGGTAATACAACATCGCAATAAGCCTTGCAAGCAATGTGACTAAGTGTTAGTCATGGGATCTTGTATTACGGAACGAGTAAATAGACTTGCCAGTAACGAGGTTGAACTAGGTATGGAGATACCAACGATCGAATCTCGGGCAAGTAACATACCGAAGAACAAAGGGAACATCATACAGGATAAACCAAATCCTTGACATAGAGGTTCGACCGATAAAGATCTTCGTAGAATATGTAGGAACCAATATGGACATACAGGTCCCGCTATTGGTTATTGACCGTAGAGCTGTCTTGGTCATGTCTACATAGTTCTCGAACCCGCAGGATCTGCACACTTAAGGTTTGGTGACGTTTCGGTAGTATAGAGTTATGTATGGTGGTGACCAAAGGTTGTTCGGAGTCCCGGATGAGATCCCGGATGTCACGAGGAGCTCCGAAATGGTTCGGAGGTAAAGATAGATATATAGGAAGTCCTATTTTGGTTGCCGGAAAAGTTTCGGGCTCATCGGTAGTGTACCGGGAGTGTCGGTAGTGTACCGGGAGACCATCGGGAGGGGTATTTCGACCCAAGAGGCTACATGGTCTGTGGGAGAGCGAATACCAGACCTTAGTGGGCTGGTGGAAGTCTCACACAAGGCCCATGCGGCTGGGAGAGAAAACCCAAAGAGAAAAAGGTGGGAAAAGGCAAAATAGGGAGGAATCCTAGTCCTACTAGGATTGGAGGAGGATGTTGGGGAACGTTGCATGGGAAACAAAAAATTTCCTACGCACACGAAGATCTATCCATGGTGATGAGCATCTACGAGAGGGAGAGTGGATCTACGTACCCTTGTAGATCGCTAAGCGGGAAGCGTTAAGAAACGCGGTTGGTGTAGTCGAACGTCTTCGCGATCCAAATCACCGAGCGTCCCGCGATCACATCACGATCCGTCAATCACGATCCGTCCCACGAACTCATCACGATCCGTCCCGCGATCTCATCACGATCCATCCCGTGAACTCATCACGATCCGTCTCGCGATCTTGATCACGGTCCTTCCGATCTAGCGCCGAACGGACGGCACCTCCGCGTTCAGCACACGTACAGCTTGATGACGATCTCCACCGTCTTGATCCAGCAAGAAGGAGTGGAGAGGAAGAAGAGTTCTCCGATAGCCTAACGGCGCTCCGGCGATGGTGGTGGAGCAATTCCGGCAAGGCTTCGCCTAAGCACTGCAGAAAATCGATCTAGAGGAGAAACTATGCACTAGAGGAACGGGTAGCACGTGGCTGAAAATTATGTGCCAAAACCCTAAAATCCTCTAGTATATATAGGAGGAGAGGAGGAGGAGGCTTGGCTGCCAAAAAGCCAGCCTTTGGGTCGACCAAAGTGGGAGGTGGAGGAGGACTCTCCTCCTCCACTCCTAGTAGGACTAGGACTCCTCCTTTTTGCCTTTTTTCCACCTTTTTCCTTTGGGTTTCTTTCTTCCAGCCACATGAGCCTATTTTGGTTGTTCCACCAGACCACTAAGGGCTGGTTATTACTTTCCCACAGCCCATGAAGCCTCTTGGGTCGAAACACCCCTCCCAGAGGTCTCCCGGTACACTACCGGCACTCCCGGTACACTACCGGCACTCCCGGTACACTACCGATAAGCCCGGAACTTTTCCGGCGACCAAAACAGGACTTCCTATATATGAATCTTTACCTCCGGACCATTCCGGAGCTCCTCGTGATGTCTAGGATCTCATCCGGGACTCCAAACAAACTTCAGTCACCACCATACATAACTCTATACTACCAAAACGTCACCAAACCTTAAGTGTGCAGACCCTGCGGGTTCGAGAACTATGAAGACATGACCGAGACACCTCTATGGTCAATAACCAATGGCGGGACCTGGATGTCCACATTGGTTCCTACATATTCTACGAAGATCTTTATCGGTCGAACCTCTATGTCAAGGATTCAGTTAATCCCGTATGATGTTCCCTTTGTTCTTCGGTGTGTTACTTTCCCGAGATTCGATCGTCGGTATCTCCATACCTAGTTCAACCTCGTTACCGATAAGTCTCCTTACTCATTCTGTAATACAAGATCCCGCAACTAACAATTAGTCACATTGCTTGCAAGGCTCATTGTGATGTTGTATTACCGAGTGGGCCCCGAGATACCTCTCCGTCACACGGAGTAACAAATCCCAGTCTCGATCCATGCCAACTCAACAGACACCATCTGAGATACCTGTAGAGCACCTTTATAGTCACCCAGTTACGTTGCGACGTTTGATACACACAAGGCACTCCTCCGATGTTAGTGAGTTGCATGATCTCATGGTCATAGGAACATATACTTGACATGCAGAAAACAATAGCAATAAACTGACATGATCATATACTATGTTTGTAGTTTGGGTCTTGTCCATCACATCATTCTCCTAATGATGTGATCCCGTTATCAAATGACATCACATGTCAATGACTAGGAAACCTTGACCATCTTTGATCAACAAGCTAGTTCACTAGAGGCATGCTAGGGACAGAGTGTTGTCTATTTACCCACACATGTAATGTGTTTCCATTCAAGACAATTATAGCATGGATAATAAAAGATTATCATGAACAAGGAAATATGATAATAACTAATTTATTATTGCCTCTAGGGCATATTTCCAATAGAGGAGTGCTCCTCTCCTCCTTGATTTGGCCGAACCAAGGGCTGGTCCCTTAAGGGCCAAGCCTCCTCCTCTCTTCCCCCTATATACACTGGAGGTTTTAGGGGTTTTGGACTAGATTTTCAGCCACGTGCTACCCATTCCTCTAGTGTGTAGTTTCTCCTCTAGATCGGTTTTCTGCAATGCTTAGGCGAAGCCCTGCCGGAATTGCTCCACCACCATCGTTGCGGTGCCGTCACGCTGCCGGAGAACTCGTCTACCTCTCCGCTCCCTCTTGCTGGATCAAGAAGGCAGAGATCGTCATCAAGCTGTACATGTGCTGAACGCGGAGGTGTCGTCCGTTCGGTGCTTGATCGGGACGGATCGTGATTGGATCATGGGACGCTCGGCGATTTGGATCGCGAAGACGTTCGACTACACCAACCGTGTTTCTTAATGCTTCCCGCTTAGCGATCTACAAGGGTATGTAGATCCACTCTCCGTCTCGTAGATGCTCATCACCATGAATAGGTCTTGCGTGAACGTAGGAAATTTTTTGTTTCCCATGCGACGTTCCCCAACAGTGGCATCATGAGCTAGGTCTATGTGTAGATGAGATCTCGAGTAGAACACAAAGAGTTTGTGGGCGTTGATGCTTAGATTGTTTCCCCCCTTTGTCATGTTTTGGTTCGGCGGTATTGTGGGA
Source organism: Hordeum marinum (assembly GCA_022496015.1). Taxonomy (NCBI): domain Eukaryota; kingdom Viridiplantae; phylum Streptophyta; class Magnoliopsida; order Poales; family Poaceae; genus Hordeum; species Hordeum marinum. Next base: position 115,763,458 of record CM039676.1, read on the forward strand.
TGAAGCAGCTCGGACCAACATTACTCGTACGCTTACGAGAGACCGGTTCCCTCAACTACAACTTGTTGCAAAAGATGGCTGGCGGGTGGCAGTTTCTCCTACTTTAGTTGGATCGGATTCGACAAAGGCGGTCCTTGAGAAGGTTTAAAATCAACTAATGTATCACTGTTGTGGTTTATGCATAGGTGAGAATTGTTCTTGCTAGATACCCATAGCAGCCACGTAAAACATGCAACAACAATTAGAGGACGTCTAACTTGTTTTTGCAGGGTATGTTGTGATGTGATATGGCCAATTACATGATGTGATATATGTGATGTATGAGATTATCATGTGTTGTATAGGATATCATGACTTGCATGTCAATGAGTACAGCAACCGGCAGGAGCCATAGGGTTGTCTTTAATTATTGTATGACCTACGTGTCAATCATTAAGCGCTATGTAATGCTTTACTTTATTGCTAAACAGTAGCAATAGTAGTACAAGGATGATGGGCGCGACAACCCCGATGGCGACACGTTGATGGAGATCAAGATGATGAAGATCATGGTGTCGTGCCAGTGACGATGGAGATCATACCGGTGCTTTCAAGATGGAGATCAAAAGCACAAGTTCATGGCCATATCATGTCACTTATGATTTGCATGTGATGTTAATGCTTTTATGCACCTTGTTTTGCTTAGGGCGACGGTAGCTTTATAAGGTGATCCCTCACTTAAATTTCAAGATGAATTGTATTCTCCCCGAGTGTGCACCGTTGCGAAAGTTCGTCATGTCGAGACACCACGAGATGATCGGGTGTGATAGACTCTATGTTCACATACAACGGGTGCAAGCCAATGTTGCACATGCAGAACACTCGGGTTAAACTTTACGAGCCTAGCATGTACATACATGGCCTCGGAACACAAGAGAACGAAAGGTCGAACATAAGTCATATAGTAGATATGATCAACATGATGATGTTCACCATTGAAACCACCTCAACTCACGTGATGATCGGACTTGAGTTGGTGAATTTGGATCATGTGACACTCAGATGACCTGAGGGATGTCAATTTGAGTGGGAGCTTTAGTAATTTGATTAACTAAACTCATTATCTTGAACAATAGTCTAAGTAACCTTTGCATATTTATGTTGTAGATCAATGGCTCGCGTAGTAGCACCCCTGAATTTTAATGCGTTCCTAGAGAAAGCTAAGTTGAAAGATGATGGAAGTAACTTTGTTGACTGGGCCCGTAATCTGAGGATTATCCTCACGGCTTCCTAGAAATCATATGTCCTTGATGCACCGCTTGGTGACCAACCAGAAGACATGTCTTCCGAAGACATTAAGAATGCTTGGGAGGCACGTTCTGGAGATTACTCAATAGTTCAGTGTGCAATATTGTATGGCTTAGAACCGGGACTTCAAAGATGTTTTGAACGTCATGGAGCATATGAGATGTTCCAGGAGTTGAAGTTTATCTTTCAAAAGAATGACCAGATTGAGAGGTATGAGACCTCCGATAAGTTCTATGCTTGCAAAATGGAGGAGAACGGATCTATCAGTGAGCATATACTCAGAATGTCTGGGTATTCGAATAGTCTAGCAGAGTTGGGAATTGCCCTTCCGCCAGAGGCGATCACTGACAGAGTTCTTCAATCATTGCCACCTAGTTACAAGAGCTTTGTGATGAACTATAACATGCACGGGATGAACAAGTCAGTCGTCGAGCTGTTTGCGATGCTGAAAGTCACTGAGTCTGAAATCTTGAAAGAACATCAAGTGTTGATGGTCAATAAAACCACTAGTTTCAAGAAGAATGACAAGGGCAAGGGCAAGAAGGGTAAAACCAAGAAGGATGGCAAAGCAGTTGATACTCCTGTAAAGAAGCCCAAGCATGGACCCAAGCCAGAAACTGAGTGCTCTCATTGCAAGGGAACTGGTCACTGGCAGCAGAACTGCCCCAAGTACCTGGCTGACAAGACGGCGGCCAACGACGAACAAGGTATATATGATATACATGTTATTGATGTGTACCGTACTAGCTCTCATTGTAGTGCCTGGGTATTTGATACCGGTTCGGTTGCTCACATTTGCAACTCAAAATAGGAACTACGGAATAGACGAAGGCTGGCAAAGGATGAAGTGACGATGCGCGTGGGAAATGGTTCCAAGGTTGATGTGATCAACGTCGACATGCTCTCTCTTTGATTACCATCGGGATTAGTGATGAACCTGAATAATTGTTATTTAGTGCTTGCATTAAGCATTAACATTATATATGGATCTTGTTATTGCGAGACGGTTACTCATTTAAATCATAGAATAAAGGGTGTTCTATTTATATGAGTAATATCTTTTATGGTCATGCACCCAATGTGAGGGGTTTATTCATATTGAATCTTGATAGTAACGACACACATGTTCATAACATTGATGCCAAAAGATGTAGAGTTGATAATGATAGTACCACTTTCTTGTGGCACTGCCGTTTAGGTCATATTGGTGTAAAACGCATGAGGAAGCTCCATGCTGATGGACTTTTGGAGTCACTTGATTTTGCATCACTTGACACATGTGAACCATGCCTCATGGGCAAGATGACTAAAACGACATTCTCTGGAACAATAGAACGGGCAAGTGACTTGTTGGAAATCATACATACTGATGTGTGCGTTCCAATGAATGTTACAGCGTGTGGTGGATATCGTTATTTTCTCACCTTCACTGATGACTTAAGTAGATATGGGTATATTTACTTTATGAAACACAAGTCTGAAACATTTGAAAAGTTCAAGCAATTTCAGAGTGAAGTTGAGAATCATCGTGACAAGAAGATTAAATTCCTACCATCTGATCGAGAGGTGAATATCTGAGTTATGAGTTTGGTAGTCACTTAAGACAGTGTGGAATTGTCTCACAGTTGACACCGTCTAGAACACCAGAGCGTAATGGTGTGTCCGAACATCGTAATCGAACCTTATTAGATATGGTGCGTTCTATGATGTCTCTTGCTGATTTGCCACTATCGTTTTGGGGTAATGCATTAGAGACAGCTGCATTCACTGTAAATAGGGCACCATCGAAATCCGTTGAGACGACGCCATATGAACTATGGTTTGGCAAGAGGCCAAAGTTGTTGTTTCTTAAAGTTTGGGGATGTGATGCTTATGTCAAAAAGCTTCAGCCTGAAAAGCTGGAACCCAAAGCGGAGAAATGCATCTTCATAGGATACCTGAAGGAGATAGTCGGGTATACCTTCTATCTCAGATCCGAAGGCAAAGTGTTCGTCGCTAAGAATGGAACATTTCTTGAGAAAGAGTTTATGTCTAAAGAATTGAGTGGGAGGAAAGTAGAGCTTGATGAGGTTATTGAACCTTTACTTCAACCAGAAAGTAGTGCAGCGCAGAAAGATGTTTCTGTAGAATCTATGACGGTAGAAGAGGAAGTTAATGATGATGATCATGAAGCTTCGGATCAAGTTGCTATTGAACCTCGTAGGTCGACAAGGGCGCGTACTGCTCCTGAGTGGTACGGCAACCATGTCTTGGAGGTCATGTTGTTGGACAACAATGAACCTATGAGCTATGGAGGAGCGGTGATGGGCCCGGATTCCGAGAAATGGTTAGAGGCCATGAAATCCGAGATGGGATCCATACCTGAAGGGCAAAAGGCCATTCAGAACAAATGGATCTTTAAGAAGAAGACAGACGCGGACGGTAATGTCACCGTCTATAAAGCTCGACTTGTGGCAAAGGGTTTTTCCCAAGTTCAAGTAGTTGACTATGATGAGACCTTCTCACCCGTAGCGATGCTTAAGTCTGTCAGAATCATGTTGGCAATAGCTGCTTATTTCGACTATGAAATTTGGCAGATGGATGTCAAAACAGCGTTCCTCAACGGTTTCCTTGAGGAAGAGTTGTATATGATGCAACTAGAAGGTTTTGTCGATCCAGAGAATGCTGACAAAGTTTGCAAACTCCAGCGATCCATTTATGGGCTAGTGCAAGCATCTCGGAGTTGGAATAAGCACTTTGATGAGGTGATCAAAGCGTTTGATTTTATACAAGTTTATGGAGAAGCTTGTATTTACAAGAAAGTGAGTGGGAGCTCTATAGCATTTCTAATATTATATGTGGATGAAATATTGTTGATTGTAAACAATATAGAAATGCTAGAAAGTGTGAAGGAATATTTGAACAAGTGTTTTTCAATGAAGGACCTAGGATAAGTGGCTTTCATATTAGGCGTTAAGATCTATAGAGATAGATTGAGACGCTTAATAGCACTTTCACACAGCACATACCTTGATAAAGTTTTGAAGAAGTTCAAAATGGATCAGTCCAAGAAGGGGTTCTTGCCTATGTTACAAGGTGTGAAGTTGAGTAAGACTCAATGCCCAGTGACTGCAGAAGATAGAGAAAAGATGAGTGTCATCCCCTATGCTTCAGCCATAGGCTCTATCATGTATGCAATCTTGTGCACAAGACCCGATGTCAGCCTTGCCATTAGTATGGCCGGAAGGTTTCAAAGTGATCCTGGAATGGAGCACTAGGCAGCGGTCAAGAATATCCTTAAGTACCTGAAAAGGACTAAGGAAATGTTTCTCGTTTATGGAGGTGATGAAGAGCTCATCGTAAAGGGTTACGTCGATGCAAGCTTTGACACTAATCCGGATGACTCTAAGTCACAAACCGGATACGTATTTATTCTCAATGGGGGAGCGGTAAGCTAGTGCAGTTCCAAGCAAAGCATGGTAGCCGATTCTACGTGCGAAGCAGAGTACATCGCAGCCTCGGAGGCAGCGAAGGAAGGTCTCTAGATGAAGCAGTTCATGATAGATCTTGGAGTAGTGCCTAGTGCACTGAATCCAATGAACCTATTATGTGATAACATTGGTGCCATTGCTTTGGCCAAGGAACCAAGGTTTCACAAGAGGACCAGACACATAAAGCGACGCTTCAACTCCATCCGCAATTACATCAAGGAAAAGGACATAAATATTTGCAAAGTGCACACGGATCTGAATGTTGCAGACCCGTTGACTAAACCTCTTCCAAGGGCTAAACATGATCAACACCAGAACTGCATGGGTGTTCGATTCATTACAATGTAAATCACATAGTGATGTGAACTAGATTATTGACTCTAGTGCAAGTGGGAGACTGTTGGAAATATGCCCTAGAGGCAATAAATAAAGTGTTTATTATTATATTTCCTTGTTCATGATAATCGTTTACTATCCATGCTATAATTGTATTGATTGGAAACACATTACATGTGTGGGTAAATATACAACACTTTGTCCCTAGTATGCCTCTAGTGAACTAGCTTGTTGGTCAAAGATGGTCAAGGTTTCCTAGCCATTGACATGTGATGTCATTTGATAATGGGATCACATCATTAGGAGAATGATGTGATGGACAAGACCCAAACTACAAACGTAGCATATGATCATGTCAGTTTATTGCTACTGTTTTTTGTATGCAACATAACTGGGTGACTATAAAGGTGCTCTATAGGTATCTCCGAGGGTGTCTGTTGCATTGGCATGGATCAAGACTGGGATTTGTTACTCCGTGTGATGGAGAGGTATCTCAGGGCCCACTCGGTAATACAACATCACAATAAGCCTTGCAAGCAATGTGACTAAGTGTTAGTCACGGGATCTTGTATTACAGAATGAGTAAAGAGACTTGCCGGTAACGAGGTTGAACTAGGTATGGAGATACTGACGATCGAATCTCAGGCAAGTAACATACCGAAGAACAAAGGGAAGATCATACGGGATTAACTGAATCCTTGACATAGAGGTTCGACCGATAAAGATCTTCATAGAATATGTAGGAACCAATATGGACATCCAGGTCCCGCTATTGGTTATTGACCATAGAGGTATCTCGGTCATGTCTACATAGTTCTCAAATCCGCAGGGTCTGCACACTTAAGGTTTGGTGACGTTTTGGTAGTATAGAGTTATGTATGGTGGTGACTGAAGGTTGTTCGGAGTCCCGGATGAGATCCCGGACATCACGAGGAGCTCCTTAATGGTCTGGAGGTAAAGATTTATATATAGGAAGTCCTATTTTGGTCGCCGGAAAAGTTTCGGGCTGATCGGTAGTGTATCGGGAGTGCCGATAATGTACCGGGAGACCATCGGGAGGGGTATTTCGACCCAAGAGGCTACATGGGCTGTGGGAGAGTGAATACCAGCCCTTAGTGGGCTGGTGGAAATCTCACATAAGGCCCATGCGGCTGGGAGAGAAAACCCAAAGAGAAAAAGGTGGGAAAAAGGCAAAATAGGGAGGAATCCTACTCCTACTAGGATTGGAGGAGGAGTCCTCCTCTCCTCCTTGATTCGGCCGAACCTAGGGCTGGTCCCTTGAGGGACAAGCCTCCTCCTCTCTTCCTCCTATATATACTGGAGGTTTTAGGGTTTTTGGACTAGATTTTCAACCACGTGCTACCCGTTCCTCTAGTGCATAGTTTCTCCTCTAGATCGGTTTTCTGCAATGCTTAGGCGAAGCCCTGCCAGAATTGCTCCACCACCATCGCCATGGCGCCATCATGCTGCCAGAGAACACGTCTACCTCTCCGCTCCCTCTTGCTGGATCAAGAAGGTGGAGATCGTCATCAAGCTATACGTGTGCTGAACGCGGAGGTGCCATCCGTTCGGTGCTTGATCAGGACGGATCATGATTGGATCGCGGGACGCTCGGCAATTTGGATCATGAAGATATTCGACTACACCAATCGCGTTTCTTAATGCTTCCCGCTTAGCGATGTACAAGGGTATGTAGATCCACTCTCCCTCTCGTAGATGCTCATCACCATAGATAGGTCTTGCGTGAACGTAGGAAATTTTTTGTTTCCCATGCGACGTTCCCCAACAGTAGTATGATGAACTCCTTGCTCCTATGCTTCAAAAGATAGTCTCCTCAACACTGAATCACTCTCTCACAAATTAGGTTGGTAGAAGAGGATGATTTGATGGAAAGCAACTTGGGGAGGCTAGAAATCAAGATTCATATGGTTGGAATGGAAGATCTTGATCTCAACACATGAGTAGGTGGATCTCTCTCAAGAAAATGGATATGTCAAGTGTTGGTCTGTTCTGAGTGCTTCTCTTTCGAGTGGGAGGTGGTGGAGGGGTATATATAGGCATCTCTACAAATCAAACTGTTACAAAATTATTTCCCAACTCGGTGAAACATAAGTGAAAACTCAGTTGCACCGACTAGTACAAAATGTGGCAACTTTTGGCATTTCGGTGAGACCGATATATAAATCTCGGTGGGACCAATATAGGTGACCTAGACAGTTTCCAAGACTTGGTGTCCGATTTCTAAAACTTGGAAATTCCGATTTTTAGTAATGGGATAATAGAAGGTTGGTGACTGGTTTCGGTTGCACCAAAAATGGACTCAGTAGTACTGAGATGGTTAGGGTTTGGCTTCGAGTCTGTCTAGGGCAAAACTCGATAGGGCCGAATGTGAAAGTTGGTGGCATCGATTTTTGGACATTTTAGGTTTTGGACAGAATATTTGTGGGAGAATGGATATGTATTTTGGTGGCTAATCTCTAAGCACTTGAGCAACAAGATCATCATATTTCCCTCATCCCCTTTTAATAGTATTGGCTTTCCTATGGACTCACAAGTGATTTATCACAAAATGTAAAATGTAGAGTCTTCAAGCTTGTTGCCAATGGGTGTCCCTTGCACCTAGGGAATCTCCTCACAATCCTTTGTCGACCCATCATTGAACTTTTCCTTAAATATACTTGGTGGAAACATTAGTCCAATGAATTATATGTTGTTATTAATTACCAAAACCACCTAGGGAGAAGTTGTGCTTGCAATCTCCCCCTTTTTGGTAATTGATCACAACATATAGATCAAAGCTTCGTCAAAATATATAATCAATGAATAGCATCGTCGCTTTGAGAAGTATGTGATAAGCAAGAGCTCCCCCTAAATTTGTGCACTATTTTTAGATTTGCATTTGAATGCAAATGCACAATCGATTAGGATCATGGGTCACTCTTCCATGTCAAATACATCTTGGCGGTGCGCGTAAATGATATAAGTGAATAGCAATGCACACGACATTAATCATGAGTGAGTGATCATAGTATAAACATCACATGGATAGGAAATATTAGCATCATCAATCAAAGCGTATGATCACACACGACAAAGTTCAAGACAAACACACAATAAACCAATTGTTTTTAAAAGCGAGAAGAGCAAACAAAAGCCAATACACACTCTCAAATACCTATGATCTATACACTTCTCTCCCTTTGGCAACAAGTTATCAAAAAGTTCAAAGTATATAGAGCTAACAGTCGCTCTGGGCATGGCCTCCTCCTGTAGTTGATGAAGGGGTCGAGAGAACCGCGTCGGTGAAAGCTTCAGCTGATGTCCAGGAAGGTGGAGGTGTAGACACTGGAGGTGCTGGAGGAGCTAGAGGAACTGATGGTGCTGATGCTGGTGCTTATGAAGAAGGTCTCTTCTCTAGAGCTCGCATGACAGATGATCTAGCATGTGTCCTGAACTAAGTGTTAGGCTATAGAGGAGAATGATAATCATCATCACTACAGTGGGGGCTAGGCACTACATCCACTTCCTGCTTCAACTCAGTGATAGTCCTCTGGATCTCATCCACCTTGTTATCTAGAGCATGAAGTGTGACAGCCCAAGTGCTGCCCCTACCTTTTATGGCATTGTAATCCTATGTGGACCCATGTGTCATGTGTTGAATGAATTGAGTTTGTCCCTTGCCATGTCATCTCATGCATCATGCATCATGTCATCTCATCATCATGTCATGCATAAGTTAATGGTGGTGGCTTCCATGTGACTTGTTGGGGTGTTTGTGATGTGTGTTGTGGTTAGAGTGTGGGTGGTGCAACCATTTCCCTCTCCGCCCCCTCTCTTTTCAAATTTGCCAAAAACCCTTTTATTCCCTCAAATAATTCTACTTGATAAAATAACTTGGTAATTAGTTCTGTTAAAAATGTCTGGTGTTAGGTAATATTATTTGAGTGAATATGTGTTTCTCTCCCTGAGATTTGAGCCTTGTTTTAATTTGGTTTCAAAGTAACATCATCCTTTTAATTATTTAAGTGTGAAAAATACTTGCTCTAAAAATCTTCTTCTCATTTTTATAAAGTGGAGGATTTTCTTCTCATCACTAAAGTATTTTTTGTTTCTAAAAATATTCCTCTTCATTTTTCCTAGGATAATTGTTTTATGCTCTTTCTATTTTAAAAAGGAAAAACATGTGGTTTTATTTCTAAGAGAGAGAGAGAGAGGAGTGGGCCGCCTTCCTTCTCCTCGCGGTCTAGGAAGTCTCCCGCGTGGCCCAGCCTGCAACGCGGGATGGCAACCTACCCCGTCGTCCTTCTCCGTCAGTCTTCGGAGAGAGAGCTGCTCCGCCGTGTCCTTGGACTGTCCGTCACCGTCTTCTCCAGGAGTTTTTAAAACCCTCGATGTGCGTGGCCCTTCGCCTAGGGTTCCTCTTCCTCCCTCCAACCACCGTTGCTCCCATCTCCCTCACCAGTCCTCTTCTCCGTCCCCTTCTTTCCCTGTCAGTAAGCGGTAGAGAGAGGTTCGGAGTGGGTTCAGAGAGTGCCGCCGTCGTTCGTCTCATGGTCGTCGCCTCCGGGGACCCCCTCGTCCTCGTCGGAGATGGCGAGGAGTGCCCTGGTGCCGCCCGCGTCCGATTCCCGGTGCTAGGAGGGCTGGGGAGCCGCCGCATCGTTGCCGCTGTTGCGCGTCTTCTTCCCTTGCTTTGAGACCGCATCGCCGTTCTTCTTCCTCTTCATCGTTGCCGCGTCTTCGACTCTCCCTCCTCTTCATTGCGTTTCGGATCGTCATCGTCTCCCCCTCGGTGAGCCGCCATGATCCCCCCTCTGTTGCCGTGCTTAGCTCGCCGTCCTCATGCATTTCTGTCACCGCCGTTCTGCTCAAAGGTAACGCCTTGAGGGCATCGCCTCCGTCCTCCTCGTCACGAGACGAGCAGGGGATTGGAAAACCCGTATGTTTTGCGCTCCCTATCAGTAGTTCGTGTCGCCGGAGATGCCCGTAGTCGCCGGAATTTCATCGCCGTCGTGCCGCTGTCGCAGTGTCTGATGGTGTTCAGTTTCATCAGGTTAGTGTCGAAGTGTTAGTACTAGAGGAGTTAGTCCTCTACTATGTTCAGACATCACGCCGTAGCGCAGTGGAGTTGCGCTCGAGGAATGACCGAGAGGTCGTGGGATCGAGTCCCGACTCCCCCCCCCCCTTTCCCTTTTTTCCATTGCCTGGATCTGGTGTTGCTTGTGCTGGGATCTGATGCGCTTGTGTGAGGATCTCGTGTGGCTGCGTGTATGCGTCTGTGTGTGCATGTGTGTGGTGGATTCTCTATGGCTATGTGATCAGGTGTGGCTGTGACCTAGTGTGTGTGCTGGTGTGTGTGTGTGTGTGTGTGTGTGTTTGTGTGTGGTTGACAGGTGGGTCTAGGCCCCACATGTCATCCGCTAGGAACCCTGGTGAGTATGCCAGCTGGGTCCCCTCCTAATTGTGTTTTTCTTTTTGCATTTTGTGTTTTATTTTGTGTTTATATGCTTATTTCCATTTCTAGTAATTTTCCATATGAGGATATGGACATATATGAACATGATCATATTTAGTAAATTTCACTTATAAGATGAAGATCATTTTTGCTAACTAGTGTTTTGACCTATTGTTTCATGCAACCATATGAGTATAATATATGATTTTGGGGTAGAAAAATCCAAGGAATCCATTGGTGTAATTGGATTTCACTTTTGAGAAAGTTCATAAAACTGGTATTTTCTGCTGTGATGCTACTTTGTCATTTTTGCATGATTTTATCCATACTTGCTTTGGTGGATGTGCAACATGGAAGTGTTAGTGTTTTATGTCTATTATGTGATGATATTTTTATTTTCCATGTTAAACACCCATGTAAGTGGGAACCATGCTCTAAAGTAGTTAATAAAATGTTGTTGTTTTCAAACATGCTAAATATTTCTGTCTGAGAATCTGCTATTATGTTTATGCCATGAAGAGGGGATGATATATTGTGATATGTGGTGAATTAGATCAATCTCATTGCTAGTGATTTGAAGTTGATGTTGTCTTCTATCATCCTATTAATTTTCATGCCATGAGGTGGTTTCTATCACCATTAGTTTCTGCTGTCAACTTGCCATCAGCTCAACTTGTGGGCTTCATGCTTATTGATGTGTGCCTCCATTCCAGATTATGTAGTTGGATACGTTGATAAGCATGTTATGTAGTTTATATCAATACCTTGTTTGTGGCTAAAGACTTCCTGTGGCTCAAGTTGTTGGCTGTGAAAGTTGATATCTTGCTATTTTGTGGCAGATTGTTTGTTTTAGTGTTTTGTGACTTGTGGGACCTATACTCCATGGAACTGCTTGATAATTGTCTCTATTGTGATTGGTTTGTCATTGCTTAACCAGTGGCTACCTTGGAATGCCAAGGAACAGCCCATGGCCTTCTTGTCTTGTGTTTTGCCTTCGTATCTTGTTGTTAGCGTAGCGTGAGAACCGTAACTCCGTTTCTTATGTTCTACATATGCATTTGTATCGTTTTTGCGTGATGCATCCATATTTGCCATGTTCATGCATGTATAAATATCTTAACATGAGGTTCTGTCCAGAATCATAATTAACTAATCTATTGCACTTGAAACTTGACTAGATAGGATTGCCATGCTAAATTCTTCACATAAACCATGCATCATGTTTGCTTGTGCATTCCACCTTGGTTGATTGTTTATTCTTTCTGTTTCTTTTGGGTATACGTGAACGTTGAACCTGAGTATGAAGATCCAGGAGAGTACCACTACGAGGATCTCGCTACTTGTTCCACTGAAGAACCAACAGGCAAGATGATCGTACCCGGATCCCGATACTATTTTTGCTTGCTAGTTGTCTCGCTCTTATCATTACAATTGCGCTACCTACCACTTGAATGCCAAGCCTCCTACATTGCCACGATAGCCTCTAACCCCTCCACATCCTAGCAACCTTTGATTGGCTAAGTTACCGCTGCTCAGCCCCTCTTATAGCGGTCTTAGTTGCAGGTGCAGGTTGTATCCATGTGATAACATGGATTTGGCATATCACATTATTATTTGTTATTTAATTTAATGCACATATATATCTTGGTATCGGTGGAAGGCTTGGCCTTTTGCTAGGTATTTTGTTCCATTGTTACCGCCATAGTTTCTTGTTATCGGTGTTACGTTTCCATACTTTGCGCTCCTAACATGCTCGGGGTTGTTATGGGGACCCCCTTGTTTATTTGGTTAAGATTAAAACTTGTCTGGCAAGACCCAACTTTGGTACTACATATGCTAAACAACTTAATAAAATTTGCATAGAGCTTTGCAACCCCGTGGATAATTAATCAACCCCCGGGCCAGTGCTCCTCATGAGTGTTGGTCCAAACTAGAGCACTATGCAGGGCCAACCCGGGGCAACTCGAGAGATTTCTATCAGGACACCGTACACTAGCTTATCCGGTCGTGTCCTGAGAACAAGATACGCAGCTCTTATCGGGTTCATCGACACGTCGAGTGGTCTTGCTGGATTTGTTTTACCTTTATCGAGTGTCTTGCGTGAGGGCCTCTGACTTTCTTCGGGCTATCTCGAGGTGTTAGAATTCCTTTGGAGTTGCCTAGGATGATCACGAGATCCATGGTCGAGGCTATTCCCGCGGAGTGTGGTTAATTTATGATGGACTAGTTGGAGCACCCCTGTAGGGTTAAAACTTTCGGAAAGTCGTGCCCGCGGTTATGTGGCAACTTGGATATTTGTTTAACACCCGGTTATAGTTAACTTGAAGTAAACTCTAATAAAATACACCAACTGTGTGAGTAACCGTGATCATCTCTACTCATGAACATGAACCAAGAGAGAACACGGTGGGGTTATGATTGACGTAAGTAAGTGTTCACGATCTCATAGAGGTCATTCTAGATTCGATCGTCTATCATAGGCCACATATTTACTTTCATGTTACATAAGTTTAGCCACCATAAATGCTTAGTTGCTGCAAACTAAACACTTACCCCTTCCCAACCTATGAGCTTGAATAGTCTCGATACCCGAGCGCGAGATTGTTGAGTCCTCGTGGCTCACAGATTACTACAACAATCCAGGTGCAGGTCAGATGAGTTTGTGCTAGATGATGTGACGCGGTTCCAGTGGGAGTATGATGAGGAGCATGGCAGGATGTACGTGACTTATCCAGACGAGTAGAGGACCGTGGTCATGATATTCGGGGCTAGCAAGCCAGTGTCATTGCATCTTCATTTTATCGTTTGTTTTGGTCCGTAGCCGGACCCTGTCTTGGATTGATGCTTGAACTCTTTGATGTGGAATTGTAATTTAGTATGTGGCGAGTGTAAGCCAACTCATATACTCATCTCTTCCTAAATGTATGATGTAATGATACTATACTTGTGAACGACCAGATGCGCCTCTATCCCTGTCGAGGCCCCCGTGCCTTAATATGGATAGGCTCGCATCTTGGGCGTGACATGAAGCCTTGTCTCCACAATCCTCTCAAGACTCTTCTGGTTCTTGAGGATCTCAGACACATTCTTCTCTATCCCTTGGACATCATTAATAATATAGGACATTTGATCGCTCTTCATCCTGTATTTTGAGCACTAGTGGCTCTAGCTGCTTCTACCTCTGCCTCTGCATGTGCCTGTATAGTAGCTGAAGTGGGATGTGAAGGATCCATCACCACAACATTGTCCTCGAACTCTGGCTTGAGTGGTAGGTGTGGACAATCAAGTGCATATTGGCTCTTTCCAACTTTGGAGTTTATGAGCATCTGAATGTAAGATGCATATCCACATGACCTCTTTTGGTCAGCAGTTGTCCTCTTGATTGTATCAACAATCAGATACATCACCCTAAATCTGGTGTTGGTGTCTACATGGTGCAGCATGTTGATGGAGTACCCCTAATCATCTTGTCATCTCTAGACTTAGGCATCAAGGTGTACATCATGATAGTGTTTGTGGTGGGTAGTCCTGCTTACAAAAGTTAGACAAATCCAAGTAGTGGGGATGGGTGTATACATGTCAGTCATGGAGTTTTGATTCATCTTGGCTTCAGAATAAACATTAGGATCTCTCTCTTCAGCCTTTGGGGCACCTAAGATGGTTGCCCACTCGTGAACGATAGACTGGTATCTTATTCCCCAGTCATCTAAACAATCCTCCCATGTGAATAAAAGTGAGTTGTGGAATAGAATTGCATAATCATTTCATGATTCCAAGTTGTGAACTCTCTGCCAACAGATGCATCTATGTCAATGGCCTTGAAGTTCTCCTGCACATGGGGAAACTAGTAATCCTCATTTTCCTTGATGTAGTTCTAGTCCACATATCTTATGTCACTGATTGCAGGACTCTTGTCTAACTAGACAGTCTCATAGAAATCTTGTTGCTCCTTGGTGTGGAAGCGAGAATCAACTGCGGTCCTTCTCCCTGTGGAATATGGATCATTTGATCTCCATTTCCTCAGCCCTTGATCCTTCCTCTTCTTCATGTCCTCTGCCACCGGGTGATCATCATTGTGCTCTGGTAGGAGAGGTCTGAGCTTACTCAACACAACAATGTCTTCCTCATCTTCCATGGTGGAAGATCTCTTGTTCTTCTCGGCAAGAGGAATATCTCTTGTGGTCCTCTTAGGCTTGGGGGCAGTTGGCTTCTTGGGTGCAGTAGGCTTGGCCTGGGAAGGGACCTTGCTAGGCATAGCATCGACCAAGAGCTTCTTCTTCTTGGAAGGAGGGTTTGCAGCAGGTTCTTCCTCCTATTCCTCTTCACCTTGCTCAGGTGTCCTAACCATGGAAGTTGGCTTCCCAGTCACATAGATGGTTGTTTTTCACTCTCTCTTCTTTGCAGGCTTCTTAGCTAGGGAGACTATTTGCCATGAGGATGTAGGGTTCTGATTGATGGTCATCCCTCTCTTGGCAGTCACTGGAGCTCTCACAGCCTCTAAACTGGCATACTCCTTTCTGACAGGCTTCTTGGAAGATGTGGCCTCAGCAATGGTTTTCTCCACAACAACTTTGTCTTTGTTTTCTGGCTGTGATATGTATCCAACTTATCCATAATTTTTTATTGTTCCATGCTGATATATTATCATTCTAGGATACTTTTTCTGCATTTGTTTACCAATTTATAATATGTTTTCGCACTAACCTATTGACCCAGTGCCTAGTGCGAGTTGTTTTTTTGCATGTTTTTCACTTTTCATGATTACAGTGCCAAACGAAGTACAATTGCCTTGAAACTTTTTGATGATTTTTTCTGGACCAAAAGAAGACCTAGAAGCTTCGGGAGGAGGTGGGGAGGAAAACGAGGGGCCCATCACACACACCCTATATCCAGTGGCCCCTTCCTGCCTCTCCCGACGTCCCTCTCTAGCCTATAAATTCTCCAATAATACAAATACCCTAAAGTAAGTCCCGAAACACTTTTTACGCCATCACAAATCTCTGTTCCGACGGGAGCCCATCTAGAGCTCCATTTTGGCACCCTTCTGAGGGGGTCCTGGATTAAGGGGTGCTCGAATAGCCGACCTGTCTTTCATGGGCCGGACTATGTCGGCCGTTGGATGAGCATTGGATGATCAAGGGGCCCGTCGCCAGGATGAAAGTTTCAAGGAGCCATGGCATGTCCTCCAAGTTATCGACCGTAGATAGGCATGTTTATCCCTTCGACATGTAACCGACCATGTCTACACCCTAGGTACCCTCGGCATCTATATAAGCCGGATGGTTTTAGGTTGAAGCCGAAGGACAACTCATCTAGGGTTTAGCTATTCAATCTCGAGGTAGATCAACTCTGTAACCTACATATCATCAATACAATCAAGCAGGATGTAAGGTATTACCTCCATAGGAGGGCCCGAACCTGGGTAAACATCGTCTCCTTCGTCTTCTGTTAACATCGATCCTAGTCTCATAGCTCGGGACCCCCTACCCGAGATCCCCTGGTTTTGACACCGAGATTGGTGCTTTCATTCAGAGTTCCACTGTGATCGCCAAAGGAATCAATGGCTTGCTTTGTCACAAGCAACAAGATCTACAGCCAGGGGATTCTCACCCATGATGAGATTCTCACAAGCGGCGGCATCTTGTCGCATGCTGACCAGATCGGCCACCTTGGCCAGATCGGAAACTTTTCCCCCGATCAAGGAATCAAGTTCGAAACCCTAGAGTTCGTCGCTGATTCACGGGAAGAACTTGTCTTGATAGAACCCTCGACTCTTATGAAGAAGCTCGCTGGTATTGACACCGAAGACATTTGGCCCTGCTTATGATGAAGTCGTCAACCTCGGGCTGTCTAGAACGCCCAATCCGGCCATTATCACCGGATCCATCATGGCTAAACAGGACCCGGATCCGCTTTCGTGCAGCTCCAGAACTGCGACACCGCATATCAACTTCACTCGCTTCAGCGACACGCATCCTACCAAAGCCACGTTTTTAAATGAGCTATTCAATCGGATTGAGACCATGCGTATGTCTGATGACCAGGTTCCAGTCTATGACTGGCTCAGGCTTAGACCCGACGATAGGGAGATTTACATCCCTACAGTCACCCACCTAGTCGCCCCGTCGAGTGTCCGGTTGGGGGCTCGTCCCCCCAACGACCGAAATTAAAAACCGTTTATAACCCGGTCTCCGATCACCGAGACCTCACTTGCAACCCACACACTGGAGTTAGCTCTGTAGATAGACCGGTATCGGTCCCTGATCTGGCACATAATTCAGAGTCTGTGATTCCGAACTCACAACGTGGCGTGGAGTCAAAACAATTCCCACCCACCACCCAAGCCTATCACCCAAGTATCACACCAAAGCCCAAGTCTTCGGACTTATGGGATGTTAAACAATTACCAAGGCGAGTCAGTTCATCATGTTTGTGCTAGACTCCTACTCGCTAGAAGCAGAGAAAAAGGTCTTAGTGACCAAGAGATAATGGCAACCTTCAATCGCAATTGGCATGATGTAGGGATTCTCAACGCCCTGGCACGCTGACACATTTGTGACTTCACCGAACTGTCAGACTTGGTACAATAATATTGTGCCATGGAAACCGCCTCGCAGGCCAAACGGCTATTTTCGGAACCAACCTTTACCAAATACCCTAGAGGAGATCGGAAAAAGAGGATACCTCCAAAGCGGCCTTCCATATTAGAACCCATCGAAAAGAGGAATAGGTCCCCCATAGGGGTCAGTACTGTCCTTGACGGGCTATTGGACAAACCATGCCCTATACATTCCGTATTGCTGAACACAAGCCCGACTCACAGCCTTAGAGCTTGCTGGGTCGTCAAGCAGGTCGCAAAAAGCGGTGAAGCCACTCTTGAGGCACTATCGCCGAATAGGCTCTCCACATCGCCACCCGAATACAACGCCGAAGTCCTGACAATCTACGAAACATTCCCCTAAAGGAACAAGAGGAAATGAGCTCTTAAAGAACTCGAACAGGTCTACCATGTGGCACCAACAAGTGCATGGGCAGACATACCCATTACCTTCAGAGATACTGACTGGCCAGCCATTCTCCCCGCTCATTCACGGTCACAGTAGTCCTGAACCCCATCATTGATGGCTATAGGTTACACAAGGTGCTAAATTATGGCGACAGTGGTTTAAACCTGATCTATGAAGACACCCTGGAAAAAATGCAGTTCCACCAATCTTGCATCGAGCATAGCAACACGACTTTCCGGGGAATCATTCTGGGGAAAGAGGCGTGTTGTTTAGGATGCATCATCCTGGACGTAGTGTTCGGCACGCCTAAAAAGTACCGATCTGAAGAACTCCTCTTCCATATCGTGCCCTTCCCCAGCGGCTACCATGCCCCGTTGGGACATGACGCCTTCACAAAATTCCAAGCTATACTACATTACGGGTATATGAAACTAAAGATGCCAGGACCAAACAGAGTAATCACAATCACAAGCGATCCGTATATAGCCCTTCGGGCCGAAAACAAAATAGCAACGCTCGCCCTCAAGGCACTAGATGAGACCTTCGCTGCAGAAAAACTGACCGCACTTCGGTCAACAGTTGACAAGGACGACGTGATCCTTAGCAAAAGGCCCAAGCCCACCTCCTTTAAACCTGCAGAGGAAATCGTCAAATTTCAAGTGCACCCAACAGACTCCAACAAGATAGCTTCCATTGGAGCTCGGCTCGATCCCATAGTGGATGATGCACTTCGGACATTCTTACGAGAAAACTGGGACATCTTCGCCTGGCAGCCTTCCGATATACCCGGAATCCCACGGGGGCTAGCGGAACATAGTCTGAACGTCATTGTAAGCTTCAAGCCCGTTAAACAAACTCTGTGCCGCTTTTCCGAACCCAAACGGCAAGCTATGGGTGAAGAATTAGCTAAACTGCTAGAGGTCGGATTCATTCAGGAGATTAAGCACCCCAGATGGTTGGCAAACCTAGTGATGGTGCCAAAGAAAGACAAATCCTCGCGGTTGTGCATCGATTTCAAAGACCTCAACAAGGCCTTCCCTAAGGACCCTTTCCCCTTACCGCGCATAGACCAGTTGGTTGACACCATTGCCGGACACGACTCATTGTGTTTCCTCAACGCTTATTCCGGATACCATCAGATTAAAATGAAGGAATCCAATCAAGATGCAACCGCATTCATCACCCCCTACGGGCCATTCTGCTTCAACATGATGCCCTTTGGGATAAAAAAACAATGGCGTTGAATACGAGCGCAAAACAAGTCGGTAAAACAGTCGAGGCATACGCGGACGACGTAGTAATCAAAACCAAACACGTTAGCCACTTGATCGACGACCTACGGCAAACCTTGCCAGCCTACACGGGTATGACACATGACTCAATCCGGAGAAATGTGTATTCCGAGTTCCCGCTGGTAAATTGCTCGGATTCATCATCTCCCATAGAGGAATAGAAGCGAATCCAGCTAAGATCCGCGCTCTGGCAGAGCTTGCAATTCCTACGGAGCTAAAGCATGTCCACAGGTTGACTGCCTGCATAGCAGCGCTAAGCCCCTTTATCTCCTACCTCGGGGAAAAGGCTTTACCGCTCTATAGACTGCTGAAATGGACCAACAATTTCGAGTGGACCGACAAAGCAGCAGCTGCATTAGAAGAAATTAAAACACTGCTAGCAAGCAATCCCATACTCACGGCACCAGGCACTGGTGAGCCCATGTTATTATACATATCAGCTACCAACTAAGTCATTAGCGCGATGCTCGTCGTCGAACGAGAGGAGGAGGGACACAAATTCCGGACACAGAAGCCGGTCTATTACATGTCAGGACTACTGACACAGTGCAAGTCCAGATACCCACACTACCAGAAGATAGCCTATAAAGTATTTATGGCATCACGAAAACTCGGACACTACTTCCAAGAGTGTTCTGTTACGGTGGCATGCGAAGTACCCCTGAACAATATAATCAACAACAGGGACGCCACCGGACGCATACCCAAGTGGGCTATTGAGCTCCTTCCCTTTGAAATTACCTACAAGCCACGATGAATCATAAAATCTCAGGTACTGGTAGATTTCCTGGCCGAGTGGACAAAGGCCGAGCTCCCCAGGGAATATAGTACATACTGCCATTGGACGATGTACTTCGATGGATCCAAAACTTTGGCCGGATTGGGGGTTGGAGTTATCCTCACATCCCCCACAGGCAACAACGTTCCATATGTGTTGCAGATCATGTATGCCGATTCCAACAATGTAGTCGAATACGAAGCACTCGTGCATGGTCTTCGGATGGTAGTATCAATGGTCATACGATCGCCGGAGGTATGGGGAGACTCTAACTTGGCCATCTCCCAAATCAACGGCGAATTCGACGCCAAAAACCCGAAGATGGCGACATACAGAAATGTTGTCCTAAAGATATCTGCATGGTTCGAGGGGATGGAATTTCACCATGTCATTCGCGACAACAACCAAGTTGTCGACGTACTATCCCACATGGGGGCTAGACGCGACCCCGTCCCAAAAAACACTTTCCTGGAATGGCTCTTTAAGCCATCCGTGGTTTGGCAGGATGATCATAAGGTCGTCGGTCTAAATACCGCGGCAGAGGTTGTTCCCCCTATAAATGAACCAGACGGCCAAATCATCGGCGGCTCCGTAATGGATGAAACACCTTCGGCTCATGAGGTCATGGCAGTAATCGTGCCATGGACCAAACCCTTCCTCGCCTACCTTCTTCACAAGGAACTCCCCGACGATCAGACGGAGGCGCGATGCATAATGCGGCGATCCAAAGCCTACAAAGTACGCGAGGGTGATTTATACAAGAAAAGCACCACCGGAATATTACAGCGATGCATATATGAGGAAGAAGGACGACAGCTCTTAGCGGAAGTCCATGCAGGGATGGACGGTCATCACGTCGCAGCAAGAGCCTTGGTTAGCAAGGCCCTCCGAGCTGGTTTCTTTTGGCCACTACTCGGGCGGACGCCCAATCACTTGTCAAACACTGCGTCGGGTGTCAACTTTTCGCAAATCAAAGTCACATGCCCCCAACAGCTCTTCGGACTATTCTGATTACCTGGCCTTTCGCGGTCTGGGGGCTGGATATGGTCCGACCACTTAAAAGGGGGACCAAGAAGAATAAATACTTACTGGTCATGGTTGACAAGTTCATCAAATGGATAGAGGCAAAACCCGTCAAACCGGCCAAGTCTAAACCAGTAATCGACTTTATATCCGGCATGGTACACCATTATGGTGTCCCGCACGGTATAATAATGGACAATGGATCCAACTTCACGGCCCAAGAGTTCAAGTACTGGTGCGCAAAAATGGGCATCAAGCTCGATTACGCATCGGTGTATCACCCGTAGACCAACGGACAAGTAGAACAAGCAAACGGCCTCGTCATGAGCAGCATTAAGCCACATTTGGTATGATCTCTTCATGTGTCCGACTATCATTGGGTGGAGGAGCTCGACTCCGTTCTATGGGGCTTGCACACCACCCCGAATGGATAAACGGGATACACACCGTTCTTCATGGTTTATGGGGCAGAAGCACTCCTCCCCTATGATATCACTCACAACGCACCAAGGGTGCACATGTACGAAGAAAAGGAAGCTGAGTTAAATTGGCAGGACAATCTGGATGCCTTAGAAGGAGAGTGTGACATAGCTCGGGCTCACTCTAGTTTATACCAACAACAAGCCCGATGTTACCAGAGTAAGGAGGTCAGGGCAAAAGCGTACAACGTGGGTGAACTCGTCTTACGGCTCCCGGAGAAGCATAAGTATAAACTCAACCCCAAATGGGAGGGGGGCTTCGTAATTGACGAAGTCCTCGCGGGAGGGGCTTACCGTCTTCGGAACCCATCGGACAACCGCCTTGAACCAAACCCATGGAACGCAGCTCGTCTTCGGCGCTTCTATGGATAAACCGGTGTCGTCACATTCTTCACCCTTTACTTCCCTTGTCTTTACTTTTTATTTAATTTTTTCCCATCCCACCTTGTTGTTTGTTATATTTGAATTTTTCCTTTTCTTCCCAAATCTATGTTTGGTTCAACCGATCTTGTACTAAGATTTTTGGCTTACACCCTTAAGTGTTAAATCCAAACACAGAACCTGGAGGCTTCTTTCCGAAGCCAATGCTCTTATATTATAAGCATTTATCCACACTTATCATGTACGCATGTTTACCATGTCGCGTTTAAGCCATCATATGCATCAATTTGAACTAAGACTTTGCCAAGCTGGGTTGCCTCGCTCCTGTGCTTACCCTCTACGTTCCCGATTGTTCGGCTAGAGGGTAAAGGGAGCACCTCTGTGATTGTTACGACCGGGTCATCCGAATACGTATCTCAGACGGGTGAAGCCAAAAGCTAGCTATCTTCAGTAGACAATTGGTCGGCCGCAACGAAAGCAACCAATAAGACTATGGTCGTTGTCACCATTACTCGGGCTTCTTTTTTCTTACAAAAGCCATTAGCCGCATACTAGTAGTATATGGCCTTACTACCTACGATTTACATAGCACCCTAAAGAAAGGTATCAATACAGGTACTATTTTCTTCAGAAGATGTTTCTTATGCTAAGCAGTAATATAATATATCTCCCTGTGTGCTTTCTGTCTATTCGCACCAAATGGTCAGATTGCCTGATTCCCCGAACATAATTCACTCTTTTAGGGTGATAATTCACGAGGAACACTCCCGAGCTCTTAGCGCGGGAGGTAGAAGCCAATGGCTGGTTAAGACAAAGTTTACAACACAGGTGGAGTAATTCTCCGATTATTAGTACATAGTTACATATAATCACACATCTAGCTGCTAATCGGGATTGTCAATTATGGCGTCCAAGGAGCAAACTTCTTTTGAGAGACGGGCGGCAGGCATCCCTTGGTCGTATACTAGTTGGAGCAGCACTTCTTGTCCATCTGACCCTACTGGCCCAACCCGAGCCATATGCTCGAGGTTAAGCCCGGTATAACGGGTCTTGATCATCACCCACGCCTCTCGTGCTCCCTCTTGACAAGTCGATGTCTTCCACAGCTCAAACCTACTTCGGGCTCCCTTGAATCGATCGACCAGTTCGGTCATCTCCTCCGGAGGTTGCTCGGCGGGCCATAATGCCTTTACCATGCTCTTCATAGCCTTTCGAGCCCGCTCATGAAGGGAAGTCAGATCCTTCAGAAGGCTTCCCAGTAGGATCTGATCTCTTCATCGGGTTGCCCATTCAGGAGACCTGTACATGAGTCAAGGCGGTTCCGTTATGCTTCACTTATAAGAGGTACTTTCTAATGTTCGAATCACACTTACCAAACATGCTGCTCTGTAATTTCTGGTTATCTCCCTGGGTTTGGGCCAATTGAGCCTTTAAGTTCTCAATTTCTTTGGCATGCTGTTTGTTCTCCGCCTGAAGGTGGTTCTTCTCTTCAAGATGTCATTGTAAAACACGACAGCCGGCCTCATGCTCGAACTCGGCGTATCGCCGAGATTCTCGGGCTGCATCCAAATCTTTTTGCATTTTCCCTATTGATTCAGCTACTACAAAGTACCCCTGCATCAGCATGGGAATATGTACTAAAGACCAAAAGAACAGATATACTCACAATGTGCTTCCCAGGTAAAACTCTTTAGATTCTCCAATTCGGCCTTCACAAATTCCACCTGTGGTCGGCTGATCTCCAGCTCCTTGGACAGTTGCTCGCTCTGTTGCCTCGAGGCCTGCATTAGTAGTAAAAAAATACGATGACCCTTAATTCGGTCGTTCCGACCAATTTAAGGTTCATGGCTACTAGGTTTAGATGAGTGATCAGACTCTTATAGCCAATTACTCGCCTACAAGCTTGATGATATCAGTTTCATTGCTTCCCTGAATCCAGCTCGGGCAGCTCCGATGTGTGCGTCTACCGAGCAAAGAGCATTCAACTCTTGTTCGGAGCGTGCTGGGTGGCATAGGGCTTCTTGTCACCGCCGATGATGCATAGCGCTCTCTACCTCGGACTTGGTAACTGACATCGCCTCCCAGAGTCTTCAGGGGCTGGATTGACCGTAGGGACCTCCGCAACGGATTCGGCATGAGCCGAAGCTCGAGAATTTTGAGTGCCACCGAACACCCTGGCAACCTCCTCAGCAGAAGAAGGCTGAGCCCTTCGCCTAAGTGTTTTGACATAAGGTCTCTTGTGAGGCTCTATTAGTCGTTATAATAAAATACAACAGCCGAGCATAGTACCTTTGAGTTGTCCCCATGGCCAGCTCATCCGATGCATCCATGTTACTCTCCGGCTCGGGCGTTGCCGTCGTAGCTGATGCGTGTCTCACAGACTGATGACGCTTGGGAGGTGGAGCTGGTACATTTGGATCGGTGGAGGATACTTGTCTTTTGCGGGACGAGTTCTTTTTCTTCTTGCTTATCGCAGAGGAAGGGAATGATCCGGGGTAATCTATTATAATAGCCACCTTAGAGCGATCAAGGCTCTCCTGGTAGAAAACCCCGTCTTCAAGCTCAATTCTCATATCCAGGTCATCATGAAAGCCCGGATCGTCATCACCGGAGTAGTCCTCGGGCTGGGGGCGGACAGTTAAATGTCTCGATGAACCTCCTCCATTCCTATTCATGTAAGTTAAAGGCTTCGGTCAGGAAGGGATAAAATTAAAAACCCGAATTGTAGTCACTAAATTGAAAGGATTACCCATTCGATGGGATTGTGACTGGAATAGCCCTCCTTGGTTGGTAGTCGAACAAAATCTTCTTGCTCCCCTTTGTATAGGTCGGCAAGTGTGGCGGCCAATGTTATTTTATCGGCAGAGCCTAGTCGTTGGGAGCGAGTGGTGTCGCTTGTCCCATTGTAACACCACAAAGGGTATATTCTCTGCTAAAGAGGCTAGACGCACCGGGTGATGGCGGCAGCCATGACGTCTATCATGGTTAGCTTGTGATGGGCTAGTACCCTCACGTATGCCGCCAAGTGTTGCACTTCGACGTTGTCTTCTTGGGACGAGCTCTTCGGTCGCCAGTTATACCTCTTCTTAAAGGGGGCATCAAAGTATTCGGGTAAACCCCTCCGAGTTGGGTCAAATAGGGGGTCGTCCTCGATATAAAACCATTCCGAAGACCATTCTTCGAACTCCTTCGGTGTTCCCACCGAATATCCCGTCCCCGCTATGTGGCATACTTTGGCTCCGCCGACCTCCAAGATTGTATTGTCACGAGTTCGAGGGACGACGCAGAAGTATTTCCTCCATAGTTCAAAATGTGCCTCGCAGCCCGGGAACATCTCGCAAAGGGCGACGAAGCCCGAGATGTCCAGGATAGACCCCGGGGTGAGGTGATGAAGTTGGATTCCATAGAACTCCAATAACCCCCTCAAGAATGGATGAATGGGGAACCCGAGACCCCACAAAAGGAAGGATACGAAGCATACACGCTCCCCCTTTTGTGGATTGGGGAAATTTTTCGCGAAGGCTTCGTCGTTGAATGAAGATAAGCCGGTGCGAACAACCGCCAGATCCGAGGAGGGGAGGTACCCTTGGGTCTCGAGGTTGCGTAGTTGAAGAAGGGAGACGAAACAGCTTGTCCAATCCCCAGGACAGGAGCCGTAAGGGCGCGAAGAAGAGCTGGGGCGCTCGCCATGTTTTTGTGGTGAACTTTCGCTGGAAGTTTTTTCCGATGGGGAGGAAGAAGAGGATGTGGCTTAGACCAAGATTTTGTTTGTTTAAATGAGAGGTGCCTCTATTGCGGAGGGGTAGTCTTGTAAAAAGTCACTGAACCGCTCGTCTCCCCACGATGTGCGAAAATTGAGAAACGCTGACGGTTATTATAATGGACCTGGCAAGCTCGTGGCACTTGGGGTTTCACTGATGACTTGTCGGTTGCCGAACAGGAAGTAGTAGAGGGACTCGCCTCGCAAGTCGAAGACTGTGACACACAAAGATTATCCGAATATACCTCGGCATTGAAGGCTAGTCCGGGGGCTATTGAGGGAGTCCTGGATTAAGGGGTGCTCGGATAGCCAACCTGTCTCTCATGGGCCGGACTATGTGGGCCGTTGGATGAGCATTGGATGATCAAGGGCCTCGTCGCCAGAATGGAAGTTTCAAGGAGCTGTGGCGTGTCCTCCAAGTTATCGACAATAGATAGGCATGTTTATCTCTTTGACGTGTAACCGACCATGTGTAAACCCTAGGTGCCCTCGACGTCTATATAAGCCGGAGGGTTTTAGGTTGTAGCCGGAGGACAACTCATCTAGGGTTTAGCTATTTGATCTCTAGGTAGATCAACTTTGTAACCTACATATCATCAATACAATAACGTAGGACGTAGGGTATTACCTCCATAGGAGGGCTCGAACCTGGGTAAACATCGTCTCCTTTGTCTCCTGTTACCATTGATCCTAGTCTCACAGCTCAGGACCCCCTACCCGAGATCCGCCGATTTTGACACCGACACCTGCTGGAGGGGGATCGATCATGGAGACCTCTTCATCAACCTTGTTGCCATCAGGATGATGTGTGATTAGTTCATGATAGACCTACGGGTCCGTAACTAGTACCTAGATGACAATCTCTCTCTCTCTTGATCTTGATCTTCAATACAATGTTCATCGCATCTTTGCCTTGATCTATCCGATGTAATCCCTTTGTATGGTACGTTTGTTGGGATCCGATGAATTGTGGGTTTATATTCAGATTATTCATGAAAAGTATTTGAGTATGAATACGAAGATTCTTATTTGCAGGACCATTATAGATTTGTAATGCTCACCGATCTATTCATGTAGTTTGGCCTGACGAGTTTCTATATCCCAGTGACAAACTAGGGGACAAGTTACGTCTTTGTGTTGATGCTGCTAAGGATGAAACGATGGGGTTAATTCATATTGATTGAGTTTACTTTGTCTACATCATGTCATCATTCTCCAAGCATTATTCTATTTTACTTAATACTCTAGATGCATGCTAGATAGCGGTTGATGAGTGGAGCAATAGTAACAGGTGCAGGCAGGAGTCGTCCTATTTGCTTATGGATTTGATGCCTATATACACATGATCATTACCGTGAAAATCGCATAACTATTAGCTTTTCTATCAATTGCCCAACAGTAATTTGTTTACCCACCATATGCTATTTCTATGAGAAATGCCATTACAGAACACTACGACCCCCGGGTCCATTCACTTATATATTTACAAATGCTACTATTACCTTGTTGTTATTTATTTGCTTTTATTTTATTTTGCAATTTAAAGTTATCTACACAACTTACTTGCTTGCAAATAATGAGATCAAGGCGATTGACAACCATCTTGCCGGCGTTGGGTACAAGTTGTTTGTTCTTTTGTGTGCAGCCACTGAAGACGATTGAGGTTTGGTATTCCATTGGTTCGATAAACATTGGTTTCATAGCTGAGGGAAATACTTACCCACATTGTGTTGCGATAACCCGTTCCTCTTCACGGAAAACCCAACGCAAATCACAAGTATCAGGAAGAATTTCTGGCACCACTGTCGAGGAATACCATCACGAACTATCAAGTAACTCCGTACAAATTTTCATTCACTTGTTCCTCTTTTTATTTGCTTCTATATTTAGTTTGTCTCATAAAAAACAGAAAAACAAAAATATTTACCTTTACTAGTTACTAGTTTACTTCTTTGCTTGCTTTACTTGCTAGTTTACTTGTCTTGCTTGTTACTTTGCTTGTTCGGTCACCATGTCTGAGGACAAATTCCACAATGCTTCTTACTATCATAGAATGTCGAAGATAGAGAGTTCTATGAAAACTTTCATGATCACACAATATGAACACAATAGGTTCTTTGCTTCGGAAATTAAAGAACATTCATTTTTACTAGATGCTATCAGTAGGCAAATTGAAGTGAATAAAGAAGTGACTAACCTCCAATCACAATTTTCTCATACTAAATAATTGCTAGGAAAAATAACCGATAAGCAAACCACTCTAGTAAATAGGATGGTCGCTAAACCGGAATATTTCCCTATTAAAAACCATGATGAAGATCTTCAAATGATTGGTGTTTCTCCTATTGAATTTTTGTTTACTTTTCAGAATATAAATGATAAAGGGACTGGAGATGAGTCAACTCTAGTTTTGAAGCGTCCCGTTTGCTTGGAGGGTGGCAATTTTGATGCTAAAACTGAAAAAATGTGGGTTTGGAGAGGTCAGAACTTTAACTAGTGATGTGCCCACTATCTTGGATTATAAGGACTTTAATTATGATAAATGCACTTTAGTAGAATGTATTTCCTTGCTTCAATCCATTATTAGCTCACCCAATGCTTATGAACAAAACAAAGCTTTTACCGGACATACAGCAGAAGCTATGATAAAAGCTTATGATGAGAAACTTGAAGTCTCTATTCCTAGAAAATGGCATGATCAGTGGGAACCTTCTATCAAAATAAATATAAATAAATATGAATACAATGCTTTGTGTGACCTTGGTTCTAGTGTTTCAACCATACCTAAAACTTTAGGTGATGTGTTTGGTCTCACTAATATTGAAGAATGTTCCCTAAACTTGCATCTTGTGGATTCTACCATTAAGAAACCTTTGGGTAGAATTAATGATGTGCTTATTATTGCAAACAAAAATTAGGTGCCTATAAATTTCATTGTGCTTGATATTTATTGCAATCCTTCTTGTCCCATAATACTTGGAAGGCCTTTCTTATGAACTATAGGTGCAATTATTGACATGAAAGAGGGAAATACAAGGTTCCAATTCCCATTAAAGAAAGGAATGGAACACTTCCCTAGGAATAGAATTAAACCACCTTATGAATCAATCATGAGAGTCACTTATGGGTGGTGTGTCAAAGATGACAATACTTGAAACTATGCATTATGCCTAGCTAGAGGCATAAAAGAATAGCACTTGCTGGGAGGCAACCCAATAGTTATCTTTATGTTTGCTTTTTACCTTGTATTATTTTGTCATTGCATGATTATTTCCTATGTAATGATTAATTAGTGATTGGGCCAAGTAAAGCCTTTGGGATAACTCACAAGATGAGTAGAAACGATGTTGAAACAAAACAGAAACTTTTGACTCAAGTACATGATTTTTCATTTTTTACTAGAGTGTGATAATGATCTGAAATTTTTACAAAGTATTTATATACAAATTCTCTATGCTTTCATAATTTTTCAGAATTGTTAGAGTTACATAAGTATGGGCTCTTTACAGATTGCTATAGATTGTTCTGTTTTAAACAAATTTCGTTTTGCTTGCATAGTTTGCTTGTTTTGATTATGCTATGGATTGTATCGGGGGTATAAGCCATGGAGAAGTTAGAATACAGTACCTATTATACAAAAAAATGAAATAAGAATCAATTTATAACAGTACCTAAAGTATTCAATATGTTTCATATACTAACGGATCTCATGAAATTTTGTTGAGTTTTGTGTGATTGAAGTTTTCAAGTTTTGGGTGTGATTGCGATGGACCACAGAATAAGGAGTAGCAAGAGCCTAAGCTTTGGGATTCTCCAGAAGGCATCCCCTATTACATCTCAACCCATCGGTATGTCACTTGGAGCTACATTTTCATTCATCACATGATATGTGTTTTGCTTGGAGCGGTGTTTGCTTTTGTTTGCTTTTACTTTCAGTTGCCACAATCATCGTTTGTTGGACACATTTATTTGAGAGAGACACACCTTCATCGTAATTTTCTAGAAAACTCTATGTGCTTCACTTATATTCTTTGAGCTTGGCAGTTGCTCCAGTACTTGAGTTATATCTTTTTGTGCACGGTGGCGTGTAGATTTATAGAAATATTATGCTCTCTTTCTTCACTTATATTTGTTTGAGAGTTAATGAATAGTGATGGTATGCATGGATCACAATACTAGTCCAAAAATAATAGGTATTCAATGAGTAATAATCAAAACCATCATGTAGCACATATAGAGAAATTTCATGTTAATGACATTAATGTGGTCATATGAAAAAGGTGTGAGTCCGGTGATTCGTATAAGTGTCAATATTAAAAGGTGTTCACGTATTATTCATCTAAAAATTAAAGAGGTGTGTGCTACTTCTCGAGCATGCGCTGGTTTCCCGTGAAGAGGAATGGTTCGATGCAGCAAAGTAGATAAGTGTTTCCCTCAGTTTTTGAGAACCAGGGTATCAATCCAATAGGAGATACAAGCGAGCCACCAATAGATATACCTGCACAAGGAATCAAACTCTTGCACCCAATGCTATAAAGGGGTTGTCAATCCCTTCACGGCTATTTGCAAGGATGAGATCTAGTAGAGATAGATATAATAGGATGCTTGAACGAAAAGTAAAACTAAAAGTAAAAATAATGCAGCAAGTATTTTTTGTGTTTTTGGTTTTAGATCTGAAAATATAATATGGAAATAGACCCGGGGGCATAGGTTTCACTAGATTGCTTCTCTCATGATGGCAAGTATTACGGTGGGTGAACAATTTACTATCGAGCAATTGATAGAAAAGCAAATAATTATGAAGATATCCAAGGCAATGATTATGCATATAGGCATCGCGTCCGTGACAAGTAGACCAAAATGATTCTGCATCTACTACTATTACTCCACACATCGACTAACTCCTGCCTGCATCTAGAGTATTAAGTTCATGAAGAATAGAGTGACGTATTAAGCAATATGACATGATGTAGAGGGATAAACTCAAGCAATATGATGAAAACCCCATCTTTTTACCCTTGATGGCAACAATACAATACGTGCCTCGCTACCCCTACTTTGTCACTGGGTGAGGACACCGCAAGATTGAACCCAAAACTAAGCACTTCTCCTATTGCAAGAATTGACAATCTAGTTGTCTACACCAAACCAATAACTCAAAGAGACTTGCAAAGATATGAAATCATGCATATAAGAATTCAGGAAAGACTCAAATAATATTCATGGATAATCTGAACATAAACCCACAATTCATTGGATCTTGACAAACACACCGCAAAAGAGTATTACATCGGATGGATCTCCATGAAGATCATGAAGAACATGGTATTGAGAAGCAAAGAGAGAGAAGAAGCCATCTAGCTACTATCTATGGACCCGTAGGTCTGTGGTGAACTACTCACACATCATCGGAGGGGCAATGGAGTTGATGTAGATGCCCTCCATGATTGAATCCCCCTCCGGCAGATTACCGAAAAAGGCTCCAAGATTGGATCTCTCGGGAACGGAGGCTTCTGGCGACGGAAAAGTGTTTTTGTGGCTCCTTTTATTCCAGAAAAAATCATTCCGGGGTTTTTATTCCGTTTGGACTCCGTTTAATATTCCTTATCTGCAAAACTCAAAAACAAGGAAAAACACAGACTAGCACTAGGCTCTAGATTAATATGTTAGTCCCAAAAATAATATAAAATAGCATATTAATGCATATAAAACATCCAAAACAGATAATGTAATAGCATGGAACAATCAAAAATTATAGATACATTGGAGACATATCAGCATCCCCAAGCTTAGTTCCTGCTCGTCCTCGAGTAGGTAAATGATAAAAACAGAATTTTTGATGTGGAATGCTACCCAACATATTTATCCATGTAATATTCTTTATTGTGGCATGAATATTCAGATCCATAAGATTCAAAACAATAGTCTAATATTGACATAAAAACAGTAATACTTCGAGCAAACCAACAAGGTAGTCGTGTCCTTTCGAAATAACATGGCCTTAGAAAGTCATACCCACAAAATCATATGGTCTCACTATGCTCCATCTTCCCCACACAAAGTATCTAAATCATGCACAACCCTGATGAACAAGTCAAGCAATTATTTCACACTTTTGGTGTTCTCAAACCTTTTCAACTCTCACGCAATACATGAGCATGAGCCATGGATATAGCATTATAGGTGGAATAGAATATGGAGGAGGTGCAAGGGAAAAAGGAGAAGATAGTCTCACATCAACTAGGCGTATCAACGGGCTATGGAGATGCACATCAATAGATATCAATGTGAGTGAGTAGGGATTTCCATGCAACAAATGCACTTAGAGCTATAAGTGTATGAAAGCTCAAAAAGAAAACTAAGTGGTCATGCATAATGAATATCCACTAGTTATATGAAAGTGACAAAATAGGAGACTCTCTATCATGAAGATCATGGTGCTACTTTGAAGCACACGTGTGGAAAAAGAGTAGCAATTGTCCCTTCTCTCTTTATCTCATTTTTTGTGGGCTTCTTTGGCCTCTCTTTTTTTTGTTTGGGCTTCGCTGGCCTCTTTTATTTTTTGTAAAGTCTAGATACTCGTCCCAACTTGTGAGGGATTCATAGCCTCCATCATCATTTTCTCTCATGGGACAATGCTCTATTAATGAAAAATCATCACACTTTTATTTACTTATAACTCAAAGAAAAAGAAATTACAACTCGATTCCTATGACAAGATATAACTTTATATGCACTATGAAGTGATGATGCAAGTCATAGAAAAACTACATGGTGGAAGTTGCATGGAAATATATCTCGGAATGGCTATGGAAATGCCATAATAGGTAGGTATGGTGGCTGTTTTGAGGAGTATATGGTGGCTGTTTTGAGGAAGGAGGGTTCGATGTATCGGCAAAAGTTGTGCGATACTAGAGAGGCTAGCAAAGATGGAAGGGTGAGAGTGCGTATAATCCATGGACTCACATTAGTCATAAAGAACTCACATACTTATTGCAAAAGTCTATTAGTTATCAAACAAATAATTAGACGCATGCTCCTGGGGGAGAGGTTGGTAGGAGTTAACCATCGCTCGCTCTCGACCCTCACACAAAGGTCGACAATCATTAGACAAGTCATGCTCCGACTTCGTTACATAACGGTTCACCATACGTGCATGCTACGGGAATCACAAGCTTTAACACACATATATATTCAATTCACAACTACTCACTAGCATGACTCTCATATTACCATCCCTATTATCTTAAAACTATATGCAAGCAATCCAACTTCTCATAGTTGTTAATGCACTTAATATGAAAGTTTTTATTATATCCCTCTTGGATGCCATTATATTAGGACCAAATTCATAAAATAAACAAATTACCATGCTGTTTTAAGAAACACTCAAAATAATATAAGTGAGGAACGAGAGTTCACTAATTTCTATAAAATATAACGCCACCATGCTCTAAAAAGATATAAGTGAAGCACTAGAGCAACATTGCCTAGCTCAAAAGATATAAGTCACGCACATAGAGTATTCTAACAAATTCACGATTCAGAGTGTCGCTCTCAAAAGATGTGTGCAGAAAGTATGATTGTGGCAAACTAACAAGAAAATATTCATATCATACAAGACGCTCCAAGCAAAACACATATCATGTGGTGGATAAAAATATAGCCTCAAGTAAATTTACCAATGGATTGAAGACGAAAGAGGGGAGGCCTTTCGGGGCATCCCCAAGCTTAGGATTTTTGGTATCCTTGAATATGGCTCGGCGTTCCATAGGCATACCCAATCTTAGGCTCTTTCCACTCTTTATTCCATAGTCCATCACATCTTCACCCAAAACTTGAAAACTTCACAACACAAAACTCAACAGAAAACTCATGAGATCCGTTAGTATAAGAAAAATAAATCACCACTTTAAGTATTATTGTGAACTCATTATTTATTTATATTTGTGTAATACCTATTGTATTCTAACTTTTGCATGACTCATACCCCCCGATACGACACATAGATACATCAAAATAAACAAACAACACAAAGAAAACAGAATCTGTCAAAAACAGAATAGTCTGTAGCAATCTGTAAACTTCGAATACTTCTAGAACTCTAAAAATTCAAAACAAATTAGTAAAACCAGGTAAATTAGTATATCAATCCTGTGTAACAAATTTAGATCAATTTGACCCTCTGAAAAATTCAGAAAATTCCTTGACTGAGCGCAAAAGTTTCTGTTTTCCAGCAAGATCAAATCAACAACTACCATAGATCACCCCAAAGGTTTTACTTGGCTCAAACACTAATTTAAACACAAAAACACAATTACTACAGAGGTAATAATGTGCCAAACACACCAAAACACAAGCAAAACAGAAAGCAAAATAAAATTGGGTTGCCTTCCAACAAGCGTTGTTGTTTAACGCCCCTAGCTAGGCAAAACACGATAGATCTAGGTATTGTCATCTTTGGTATGCAATCCATAAGTAGCTCTCATGATATATTCATAAGGTAATTTTATTTTCTTTCTAGGAAAGTGTTGCATGCCTTTCCTTAATGGAAATTGGAATCTAATATTCCCTTCCTTCATATCAATAATTGCACCAATCGTTCTAAGGAAAGGTCTACCAAGAATAATAGGACATGTAGGATTGTAATCTATATCAAGAACAATGAAATCTACGGGCACATAATTACTATTTGCAACAATAAGAACATCATTAATTCTTCCCATAGGTTTCTTTATAGTGGAATCCGCAAGATGCAAATTTAAGGAACAATCATCAAATTCACGGAAACCTAACACATCACATAAAGTTTTTGGAATTGTGGAAATGCTAGCACCCAAGTCACACAAAGCATGGCACTCATAATCTTTAATCTTAATCTTAATAGTAGGTTCCTACTCATCATATAGCTTTCTAGGTATAGAAACTTCCAACTCAAGTTTTTCTTCAAAAGCCTTCATCATAGCATCAACAATATGTTTAGTAAAAGCCTTGTTTTGATTATAAGCATGAGGAGAGTTCAACATGGATTGCAACAAGGAAATACAATCAATAAAAGAGCATCTACCATGATTAAAGTCTTTGAAATCCAAAAGAGTGGGTTCATTGCTATTTAAAGTTTTGACCTCTTCAATCCCACTTTTATCAATCTTAGCATCAAGACCTAAAAACTCCGAATCATTGGGACGCCTTTTAACTAAAGTTGAATCATCTCTAGTCCCATCCTTATAAATATTAATATTGGAAAACAAAGATTCAATAGGAGTCACATCAATCACTTTAAGATCTTCATCAATATTATCACGAGACCATACTTCTTCAAGCCATTCACGCTTACCACGAACTCTAGCGATTCTTTCCTTAAACTCATCAATAGAAATTATCATATATTTAAAATACTCATTAATATCATGCTTGGGTGGAATAGATCTAGTTTTTAAAGAATCAATCTCAAGAGAAATTCTATCAACGTTCCTAGCCAAATCATCAATCTTGAGCATTTTTTCTTCAATCATAGCATTGAAACCTTTTTGCGTACTAATGAATTATTTAATATTACTCTCAAAATCAGAGGGTATTTTATTATAATTTCCATAAGAATTTATGTAGGAATTACCATAATTATTAGAGGAATTACTAGGAAACGGCCTAGCATTGAAATTACCTCTATAAGCTTTATTACCAAAATTGTTCCTACCAACAAAATTCACATCCATAGATTCATTATTAATTCCAATCAAAGAAGACAAGGGCATATCATTAGTATCAATAGGAACACTCTTACTAGCAAAAAAAATCATCAATTCATCCAACTTTTCACTCAAAGTATTAATCTCTTCAATAGCATGCACTTTTTTACTAGTAGGAGATCTTTCGGTGTGCCATTGAGAGTAATTTGCCATAATATTATCTAGGAGTTTAGTAGCTTCTCCTAATGTGATTTCCATAAAAGTTCCACCCGTGGCGGAATCTAAAAGATTCCTAGAAGCAAAATTCAATCTAGCATAGAAAATTTGTATAATCATCCATAAACTCAAACCATGCGCGGGGCAATTCCTAATCATAAGTTTCATCCTCTCCCAAGATTGTGCAACATGTTCATGATCAAGTTACTTAAAATTCATTATATCGTTCCTAAGGGATATGATCTTAGCGGGCGGAAAGTACTTGGAAATAAAAGCATCTTTACACTTATTCCATGAATCAATACTATTTTTAGGCAAAGATGAAAACCAAGTTTTAGCATGATCTCGTAGTGAGAACGGAAATAGCTTCAATTTAAAAATATCGTTGTCCACATATTTCTTCTTTTGCATGTCACACAACTCAATGAAAGTATTTAGATGGGATGCGGCATCTTCATTAGCAAGGCCGGAAAATTGTTCTTTCATAACAAGATTGAGCAAACCAGCATTAATTTCATAAGATTCTGCACTAGTGCCAGGAGCAATCGGAGTACTAATAAAATAATTATTATTAGTATTAGAAAATTCACACAACTTGGTATTCTCTTGATTCATCGTGACAAACCAAGCAATCAAGCACACGAGCAAGCAAAAAGCAAACGAGAAGATGAATGAAGAAGGGTGAATAAAAAGGCAAATCTTTTTGGTGTTTTTTGAAAAATCGTTTTTGCAGTGGGGGAGAGGAAAATGAGAGGTAATGGCAAATAATATAAACGCAAGAGATGAGTTTGTGATGGGTACTTGATATCCTTGACTTGTTATGTATCTCCCCGGCAATGGCGCTAGAATATCCTTCTTGCTACTTCTCGAGAATGCGTTGGTTTCCCGTGAAGAGGAACGGTTTGATGCAGCAAAGTAGATAAGTATTTCCCTAAGTTTTTGAGAACCAAGGTATCAATCTAGTAGGAGATACAAGCGAGCCACCAATAGATATACCTGCACAAGGAATCAAACTCTTGCACCCAACGCTATAAAGGGGTTGTCAATCCCTTCACGGTTATTTGCAAGGATGAGATCTAGTAGAGATAGATATAATAGGATGCTTGAACGGAAAGTAAAAAATAAAAATAAAAATAATGCAACAAGTATTTTTGGTGTTTTTGGTTTTAGATCTGAAAATATAATATGGAAAATAGACCTGGGGGCCATAGTTTTCACTAGATGGTTTCTCTCATGATGGCAAGTATTACGGTGGGTGAACAAATTACTATCAAGCAATTGATAGAAAAGAGAATAATTATGAAGATATCCAAGGCAATGATTATGCATATAGGCATCACGTCCGTGACAAGTAGACCGAAACGATTATGCATCTACTCCTATTACTCCACACATCGACCGACTCCTGCCTGCATCTAGAGTATTAAGTTCATGAAGAAAAGAGTAACACATTAAGCAAGATGACATGATGTAGAGGGATAAACTCAAGCAATATGATGAAAACCCCATATTTTTACCCTTGATGGAAACAATACAATACGTGCCTCACTACCCCTACTTTGTAACTGGGCGAGGACACCGCAAGATGGAACCCAAAAATAAGCACATCTCCTATTGCAAGAATTACCAATCTAGTTGGCCAAACCAAACCAATAACTCGAAGAGACTTGCAAAGATATGAAATCATGCATATAAGAATTCAGGAAAGACTCAAATAATATTCATGGATAATCTGAACATAAACCCACAAATCAATGGATCTCGACAAACACACCGCAAAAGAGTATTACATCGGATGGATCTCCATGAACATCATGAAGAACATCGTATTCAGAAGCAAAGAGATAGAAGAAGACATCTAGCTACTAGCTATGGACCCGTAGGTCTGTGGTGAACTACTCACGCATCATCGGAGGGGCAATGGAGTTGATGTAGATGCCCTCCGTGATTGAATCCCCCTCCGGCAGATTACTGGAAAAGGCTCCAAGATTGGATCTCTCTGGAACGGAGGCTTCTGGCAGCGGAAAAGTGTTTTCGTGGCTCCTTTTATTCCAGAAAAAATCATTCCAGAGGTTTTATTCTGTTTGGAATCCGTTTAATATTCCTTATCTGTGAAACTCAAAAACAAGGGGAAAACAGAAACTGGCACTAGGCTCTAGATTAATAGGTTAGTCCCAAAAATAATATAAAATAGCATATTA
Source organism: Hordeum marinum (assembly GCA_022496015.1). Classification (NCBI taxonomy): domain Eukaryota; kingdom Viridiplantae; phylum Streptophyta; class Magnoliopsida; order Poales; family Poaceae; genus Hordeum; species Hordeum marinum. The sequence goes on from CM039676.1 coordinate 115,800,832, forward strand.
ATGCATATAAAACATCCAAAACAGATAATATAATAGCATGGAACAATCAAAAATTATAGATACGTTGGATACGTATCAGTGTGGTGATGATGTGTGAGCATTTCTATTCGTTGAAATCCTAGTGTTGTTTCGAGTCGGGGTCGCGCGATGCTTAACTCCGCCCAAACCTCCTCCCCTGGGGCATGCGAGTAGTACTTTGATTTGTGATAAAACAAATAAAACTTTGAAATGAGCATATGAGTTCTTTATGACTAATGTGACACCATGGACATACGCATCTTCACCTTCTCATATTTGCTAGCCTCTTTGGTATCGTGCATAGCCCATTCTCACCTCGAGGATCGGTGCAACTTTCCCCGGTGCATCCAAACCCCGTGACTTGATATGCTTTGTTGCACATAAGCCTCATCATATTTTCCTCAAAATAGCAACCATACCTACCTATCATGGCATTTTCATAGCCATTTAGAGATATATTGTCATGCAAATTCCATCGTCACTTCACATGACTAGTTTGTTCATCATCATATTGCTTTGCATGATCATATAGAGCTGACATAGTATTTGTGGCAAAGCCACCATTCATCTTATTTTTGATACATGTCACGCTAGATCTTGCACATCCTGGTACATTACCAAAGGCATTCATATAGAGTCATATCATCCTATCAGTTTTCATATTGAGTTGTAAGTAAATAAAAGTATGATGGTCATCCTTATTAGAGCATTGTCCTAGTGAGGAAAGGATGATGGAGACTATGATTCCCCCACAAGTCGGGATGAGACCCTGGATGGAAAATAAATAAATAAAATGAAGGAGGCCAAATGAGCCCACCATATTTTTTTTAAATGGGGGAGGCAAACAAAAGAGAAAATCCCACCATGAAAAAATGAGAGAAAAAGAGATAAGGGACTTTACTACTATCCTTTACCACACTTGTGCCTCAAAGTGGCACCATGCTCTTCATATATAAAGTCTCCTGTTTTTCACTTCCATATGCTAGTGGGAATTACCTTTTAATTGTAAACTTGGCTTGTATATTCCAATGACGGGCTTCCTCAAATGCCCGAGGTCTTCATGAGCAAGCAAGTTGGATGCACACCCACTTAGCTTCAATTGAGCTTTCATACACTTATAGCTCTAGTGCATCATTTGCATGGCAATCCCTACTCCTTGCATTGACATCTATCGATGAGCATCTCCATAGCTTGTTGGTACTTCTAGTTGATGTGAGACTATCTTCTCCACTTTTTATCCCTTTGATATCTACCGTCATATTCTATTCCACCTACATGCTATGTCCCATGGTTCACGCACATGTATTGCATGAAGAATAAAAAGTTGATGCATACTGAAAAAGTACGATCCAATTTCCTAACTTGGACACCGTGGTTCTTAACATTTGTATTGATGCGGTGAAGACAGAGTCATGCCTTGCTAATATAATAAGATGAATGGCGTAAAGATTCTTTTAGCATCGTATACTTTAAAAAAATCAATGTTTTTGTTTCTTATACTTTTAATTATTTCTATGTTGATGTTTGTTAATTCATGGTTTCTCAGTGAGCATACATACAAAAGATTACATGTCAAATCAAAAATTCTGTTTTTATCATTTACCTACTCGAGGACGAGCAGGAATTAAGCTTGGGATGCTGATACGTCTTCAACGTATCTATAATTTTTTATTTTTCTATGTTGATATATTATCATTCTAGGATATTTTGGGGCTTTTGTTTACCAATTTATAATATTTTTGAGCACTAACCTATTGACCCAGTGCCCAGTGTTGGTTGCAGTTTTCTGCATGTTTTTTACTTTTCAGGTTTACAGTACCAAACGAAGTCCAATTGCCACGAAACTTTTTGATGATTTTTTCTAGACCAAAAGAAGACCTGGAAGCTTCAGGAGGAGGCCTGGAGGCACACAAGGGCCCCACCACACATCAGAGCGCACCCCCTGATATGTGGTGGACCCCTCGTGCCTCTCCTGACGTCCCTATCTGGCCTATAAATTCTCCAATAATCCAAAAACCCTAGAGGAGGTCCCCGAAACACTTTTCACGCTGTCGCGAGTCTTTGTTCCGACGGAGCCCATCTAGAGCTCTGTTTCGGCACCCTCTTGGAGGGGAGATCGATCACGGAGAGCCTCTTCATCAACCTTGCTGCCCTCATGATCGATCACGGAGTGGAGAATTTCACCACAGACCTAAGGGTCCGTAGGTAGTACCTAGATGGCAATATCTCTCTCTCTTGATCTTCAATATAATGTTCATCACATCTTTGCCTTGATCTATCCAATGTAATTCCTTTGTATGGTGCATTTATTGGGATCCAATGAATTGTGAGTTTATGTTCAGACTATTCATGAAAGTATTTGAGTCAAACCTAAATGCTAAGATTCTTATTTGCATGATCATTATAGCTTTGTAATACTCTCCGATCTATTGCGATAGTTTGGCCAACTAGATTGATATTTCCTAGATGGGAGTGGTGCATTGTGGTAGGTTGTAACAGACCGGGACCGACGCTCTAGAAGATTCCCCTTTTATTTCCATTCTCGTCTATGTTTTGTTTGGTTGTTGCATTCATCATCGCATCATTCGCATCATCTGCATAGCATCAACACTCGTTTTTGAAAACTTGCATCCATTCGTAGTTACCGATTCTCTCCGTTCTTGTTGTTGCCCATTTCGAGACCAACCACACACGCACGCGCCCGCAACATTGTTTAAAAAATGTTTTAAAAGGCGCGCTAAAAATATTCTCGGATTGGGTCGAGACTTGGTGTGTGGTCTTGTTTTAATGTAGGTAGGCCGCCTGTCAAATTTCGTCACAATCGGAGTTCGTTTGATATTCCAACGATTGCCCGTAGCGGCACCGTCATCGGGTTATTCGTCAAACGATTTCGGTTTTGCAAGCTTCGTTGCCGGGCCGCAAACCTCCCTCTCATCTCCACCTAGCCCTTCTGCTTCCGGACCGTCGGATCGAGATCCCGCCATGGACAGGAGCTGGCAGCTTGTTGCCACCACCCCAAGGCACCGGTGGTCGCCGTCGTCGACGTCCGGCGCCGAATATCGACGAATCCGGACGCTCCCCTTCAGACCCCGTAAACCCGCGCCTCCCTCGCCCGTACCCACCATTGCCATCGTGTCGTCCTCTGCTTCCCCATTGTGAGCTTCATGTCTGAAGCTTTGTATTTTATCCTAGACCCGTTCTGTAGTGCAGAGGTCATATCCTGTTGGCGCTAATTATGTTAACAAGCACTCGGGTAGACGAGCTGGCTAGCGAAGCCAATCTTCTCCTTAAAGGTCCTAGATTTGAATCCCAGTAAACTCAATATTTTGCCTCCGCATTTCTTTTTTTCCCAAACGTGCACCACTGGTTTGTGGTCAGATTTGTTGTTGGGCTTGCCCACTGCACTGCGTTTGGCCCGTTTCTATTTTTTTCTATCCCTGCGATTTTGCCAATTAACCCGTGAATTACAGATTTATAAAAAGTCCCTCTAGATCATGCATTTATTAACTAATTAACCGTGCATCATATGTAAAAAACCTTAAAGATATAAAATGCTTAGAATTTTGTCTAGTTTTACAATATCCAACTTTCACACATGTTAAAAATGTTTAACTTTGTTGTTTGTTTAATTTGCATATATGTCATGCTAAAATGATTTCCTTCGTAACTCATTCACCGTAGCTTCGATAAAAATGTTCCACGTATGTAACTTGACTAAAAAAATGTGTAGAATCTCATGATGACATTTATTTTGCTGTTTTACAACTCTAAAATATATTTAGTACAGATCTGGACCTAATTCATAATATGCATATGGGGTTGTTTCAGAAATGATATATATTGCTTCCGGCCTCATTTAAAATGCCTAGATGATATAGTCGTTATTGCTTCACCTTTTGCCATGTTTAACAACATTTAATATTGACGAGTACCTAACGTGAGTGAACTAAATAGTTCAAACGTGGAGTTTCGTCAATATGCAACTCGTTGCATATTGAACTTCACTTAATATGTAGTGGTTGTTTGTTGTGCTTGCCATGCCATGCCTTGCATATTTAACCGGACATGCATCATATTTGTTTGCGCATCATATCATGCATATGTTGTGGTGTATCATGTGTTGATTGTTGTTTCGGATTGTTTCGTCTCGATAGAGTTCCGAAAGCGTTCAGAGTGTGAGGATTCGTTCGACTACGTTGGCTCGTCTTCTTCATGGACTCGTTCTTCTTTCGAGCGGGATCTCATGCAAGATGACACATTTCCCTGGATACCACTACTATCATTGTCATGCTAGTTGTTCCGCTTTTATCGTTATGTCTTGCTACCTATCACTTGTATCTCACGCGGGTACCACCATGGTTAGTATCGTTGTGCTTTCGAGGATCTGAGTTAGATGGACTTGTGGAAGCCTCTGGTTATGTGTTGAAGGGTGGATACAGTTGGGGTGTAGGTTTGTTAGTTGTGTGAGATATTTCCTCCTTGTATCCCCAACACCTGATTGCATAACCAAGAAAGTTTTCAGAAGTTCTTAGGTGGGAATTCAAGTAGGTACCTAGGATTATCTTTCCAACAAGTGCATAGTGGGTATGTATTTATTTTAGCTTGTTTCGAAAGCCTCATCCTTTGTTTTGTTGTGAATATGGTAATTCGAGTTGCTTCGATGTCAAGTGGTGATTTCATATCTTCCTAAGAAGTGTTCTCATATTTCTGTAGGATTGCTAATTCTTTTGCTCAATCGAGTTGTCATATCAATTCTTTTTATCCGGCGTGCTTCTCTTCAAGATAATTCTATCATCTCCAATATTTGGAAGACCAATCCTCATATTTCATTTCGGAGTTTGTCTCATCTGTCTCAAGTTGTCTTTGTTTTCCCCACCCTCCCGCCCTTTTTCTTAAATGATTAAATTCTCTTCCAAGTGCCTTTCTCTTCATCAATGCTTCCGCTATCATTTCTTCATATTGTATCTGGTGAGTTCTTGTGGATGTTCTCGGGAGTTTCAATTTCAAGAACTATCCTTATATTCCTTGTTCTTGTTGTTATTCTTCTCCGGTGAATTTAATTCAAGCTCTCGGTGTTCATCATATCCTTTTTCATTCGTTTAATGGTTTCCATGTTGGAAATTCTTATCCAAGCCTCTCTTATTTATTCGTCTCTCTCTGTTCTATCCAGAGTGCTGAAGATATCTTAGAAGATTCATGTTTTCGTTCAAAATATTTTCAATTATTTCGAGGTTCTCACCTCATCAAGTTTTAGTTTATACCGGTGCAATCTATCTTTCTAATCAATCGTTTCAACGGAGTTTTCTTTGAGTGGGCCCATAACCCACAGGTTTTTCCCAAGATCTTACCTGGCTCTTCTAATCCTTTCCGGAGATGTCCTCAAGTTATTTTTAAATATGGCGTAAGAATGAGTTTCATCAGTCGTATTCCATCTCAAAAATCGCTTCTAAATCATTTTCATTGTTGGCTCAACCTTCCTTATTCATTATTCCAGAGTGTCTCAATAATTCATGATGTTGTTTCTCGTCATCATTCTCTGCGTTGAAGACGAAGGGAGTTTCTCTTAAATCGTTGTTCATTCTTCCAAAAACTCATGGTTTCAGGCTGTTGCTATCATCTCAAATTGTTTTGATCATGAGTTATTTCTCCCATATCTATCCGCTGCATTCATAATTTTTTTCATTTCTCGATCCTCCGAAGGTCATCATTTCAGAAGATTTCTTCGTTCTCAGCTTTCAGCTTTCGTTCTCAAATTCTTCTCGATTGTTGTCCCTTCGTTCGTATCTCAATTATTCCTGTGCTTCGATCAAGTTTTCTATTAGGTGGATCATGTTCTCTTTGTTCTCATGTTATATCATTCATTTGTATTATCCTCTTTACTTTCTAATTCTTACCGGTGTTCTCATGCAAGACTTCTTCAAATTTGTGATCTCTCTCTCTCTCTCTTCAATTCTTTGCAAGAAGAATAAATGGTGTGTGAATCCGTTGCTTGTCATCAATTTAACTTGATGAAGGATAGGCATATCATAATTCTTATTCTTGTTTCATCAAGGTGATTTCAATCCTTTTTCTGGAGTGTTCATGGCATCAAATTCTCAATTTCAAGTGTTCTCATCTTTTCTTCTCCGGAGTTCTAGTTTTCTCAAGTATCTCTTCGTGAAGCTTCTTATAAATCATAGCAAGGCCTCAATCTTGTCTTTTTGCATCCTTCAATTATTTTTTCTATCATCCTTTCATTCCGGAGTTCTTCCCGATGGTTCTTCATGGTGGGTTGTTAAGGATGTAATTCTTTCGAATTGTTCTTCAAGATTCTTGTTGGAGGTGCTCAAGTGTTCTTTATCTTGGATTTCTAAGTTCAATTCCTTCTCCATTGTCTTTTGAGATGGTGTTATTAAATTCTTGATTATGAGGAGTCTCGAAGGAAAATTGTCAAGAATGAGATAAGTAAACCCATCTTGTCTTCTTGGAGTTATCTTGGGTTGGATTTCACCTAAAGCATTTCCTAAGGATGTTGCTAGCATGGTGTCATAAATGATTCTAGGTCTCCTCCACCTCTTGGTGAAAGAATTTTTGCATATCTTGTTGCTCTGAAGTAATCAATTGTTCCTGTTATGGCAGGTTGCCACCTCATAATTTTGAGATGTTGTCCTCAAGCCCATAACAAGCTATTCTTTTCGTTGTTGATTCTCCATCAACTCAGTTCAACCATGCTTTTCAAATTCAATGGTGGAGAAGTTGTCATTTTCTTCTTCGTTCTCTTCTCTTCAATAATCTAGCTTCTATTCTGTTGTTCCGGGGTCATTTTTTTGTTGCTCTCTTCGACTCATCATCTTGTTTGTCAAGATCATGTTTTTTTCTTTTCTTATTCATTTTTACCAAAGTGTCGTGTTCTATTTTCAAGTTCCTTCCATCTTATAAATTTTGTCCCTCTATCCTACTGAAGTGCTACCAAATTTTTTTGTGAATTCTTGATTGTTCCTCATGTCGCTCTTCATCTCTTTCCAACCTTCATGTTTCATTGGTTTCACTCGTTTGTCAAAGAAGCAACCAATTTTACCTCTTGCTCTTTCTCTTCCCCTTCTCATTCTAGATCTCGGGACGAGATCCTCGTGTAGTGAAGGAGAGTAGTAACTGTCAGGGGGATTACCCCCGGGTAGGCTCAAGGAGACGACTCAGCATTTTAAAGCATCGGGGAAGCCACCCCGGTATGCCAAGACCAACAAGACAAACGAAGAAGCAAGCTGACAACACTATAGTTGGCCGGCTCCACTCGGCCGGCTCCTCCAGACGGCACTGTAGCTGGTCGGCTCGGCCACGCTCTGCCGGCTGCGCCCCCCCGGCCCGGGCGTGCCAGCTACTCCTTCACCGGTTTCGGTGCGCTGGCCGGCTAAGGCCTCGCCTCCCGGCTCCTTCCTCCAGCCGGCCTAGCATCGGATGCCCCCGACAGGCTTCGCGTGGCTACAGTGGGCCCCGTCCCGTCAGGGGTCAGCGCCCGCATGGCTATAGTGGCGACCTGCCCCCAACCACTCTGCCGCTCACCCAAGCATGGCTACAGGACGGCCGGCCGGCCGCTGACTCCGGCCAGACTCCGCAAGACAACGACGCCCAAGGCGACCCATGCCGCGATGCGACCGGTCCCGGGACCCGCCCACGACCAGACTGTGGTTGGTGGCCATCCCTTGTCTCCTGGGCCTCCCTTTATAAGAGGCGCCAGGGGAGCCTCCAAGCGGAGGAGAGGGGGACGGACAGGAGCTCCTCCCATCTCTCTCCCTCTCACTCATGCCCATGCATGCATACATGGAAGGCAAGGAGGGGAGCAGCCAGCTCCCTCTTCCTCCTCTAAGACAGCTCCAGGAGCAACCATGTAACACATATTCCACAGATATACAGACATGCAGGAGTAGGGGTATTATCTCTCCGGAGAGCCCCGAACCTGGGTAAACCACTACGTGCTATTCGCATACCCGTCCCGGATAATCCACGGCAGCCTTGCTCTCACCTTGATAAGCCACCCCGTGCCATCTGCCGTCTCTTGCGACCCCCCGTGAGAAAACGACGACAGTTGGCGCCCACCGTGGGGTAAGCTGCTACTGGTTCCGCGGTCCGGGGCAGGACCATCTTCGCAAACTCCGCCATGGCGTCGTCGTCGCCTCTCCGGCCGCGCTCGGGGCTCGACATCGACTCACCCCCGGGGCGGCCGCACGAGGCGGTGCACCCTTGTCGTCTGCCTCGCCATCTTCGCCAGCTCCGCCGCGGCGTCGCCATCGCCTCTCCGGCCGCGCTCGAGGGATCGACACCAACTCGCCCCCGAGGCGACCGTGCGACACGCCGTTCCTTCGCCATCGGCCTCGACATCATCACGGCGTTGCCACCGTCCCTCTGCTTGCGTCCATCGCCAGGGCCGGGCGCCGCCCCGCGCTGCGTCTCGCTCCGGCGCGGTCGTCAGTGCGTCGCCTCGGTTGCCCCGGCCGTGCGCGCTCGGCGCCCGTTGCTCCTCCATGTCGGAGGCCTCGACGTCGCCCCTCCACGGCCATTCCGGCGGCGCGCCCATGGCGCCGCGCCAGTACACCTACGCGCCCACGGCCGCCTCCGCCTTGCCGCGGGCTGCGTGTTCGTCCGTGTACTCGCGTGCGTCAGCTCTGCGCAGGCCGGAGTGCTCGTGCGCCCGCGCATGGACACGCCGGTTCTGTCTCGCTTCACCAACACCTTGACGTTGTCGCCGCCCCTCCGACTGCACTCACCCTGCACTGCGTCTCACCTCCAGTCAGGCCATCCGCGTGCCTCCCGCAGGTTTTCTCCGCATGACCGCGTCACAGCCGCTACGCGTCACCATGCTGTCAGTCCGCGCCCCGCGTACAGCTCCGCCAGCACCACCTCTGCCGGCCGCGCTGCGCTCCGCGCCGCCTCGCCACCGTGGCGGTCCTCCAGCTCCGGCTCCTCAGCTCGTCCGGGGCCGCCGCGGCCTCTCCTCCGCGCCGCCTCGCCACCGTGGCGGTCCTCTAGCTCCGGCTCCTCAGCTCGTCTGGGGCCGCTGCGGCCTCTCCTCCATGCACCCGGCCTCTACGCCGCTCCTGTCGGTCACCTACCGGCTCGGCCGACTCCCACGTGCCGTCCCGGCGTCCCGTCTCACCCCGCCAACGTCGCCCGAGCCGTATTGGGCTTCGCCTCCTCGCGCCCACAGCCGCCCCCGGCTACAGCCGCCTCCTCCGCGAGCCGGATGCGCCTGCTCCGGCTCGACCACGTGCCGGCCCCGCCTTGCCGCTCCGGCCCGTGGCGCCGGCTGGCCACTCCATCGGGCTCTGCCCCGCTCCGCCTCTACAGCCGCATGGTAGCGCCCCCATGGCCTCCCGTCACCGTCATGGCACCTGCTCTAACTATCCTCGCGCCTCGTCCACATCGCACCACAGCCGGCTCCACGCCCGCCGCGTGCCGCACTCGGCCACCTCCGCCTACGCCCGTCAGCCCCGGCAGTCGGCTTGTCCCACGCGCCGATGCCGGCTGCCGTCCGGCTCCTCCCATGCGTCCACGTCGGCCTCCCGCGCGCCCGCGCCGGCCTCCCGCGCGCCCGCATCGGCCTCCCGCGCCACGGCCGCTGGCTCTAGATGGCCCTGCTCGCCCCGAGACCGGCTCGCCACCCGCCTGCTCCCATGCAGGCCGGCCCTGCTCGTCCCGCACCGGCTCCCGCCGCCCGGCCGGCCTGGCCGCCTGTCGTCCACCGCCCCTCCACGCAGGCCAGCCCTACTCGTCCTGCACCGGCTCCCGCGGTCCCGGCCTGCCGCCCTCGCCGGTTGGTCTGCCCGTCTACTTCGACATCGGGCCGGCCTCAGCCACCCATCTGCTTCGTCAACGCTTGCATAGCCGCCGACCGCTACGGATTCGTCGGCTACACCGAGCGGGTGCGCCGGCGCGCTTCGCGGGCAAACAGCTGCGCCGGCTATCTCCAGCAACACCCACCTCGACTATGCAAAAAGCAATGCACCTCCCTGCTCGGAGGCTCGGAGGCTACCCTTCGGCGGCGCCCTCGTGCTCTCCAACCGGCGGACCCCGCGTCCGCCCTCGGCAGCACCCCATGCGCAACAGCCGACGGACCCCGCGTTCGCCCTCGGCAGCGCCTCGCGCTCAACACGCCGGCGGCTCCGCCTCCGACCCGGATGGACGCTGCCATGCGCGCGCCGGCTCCGGCTCCCACGGCGCTCCGCTCCGCCCGCCTGCCGGCTCGGCCTCGGCCCCAGCCGGCTCCGGCTCCGGCACCCACGGCGCTCCGCTCCACCCGTCTGTCGGCCCGGCCTCGGCCTCGGCTGGCTCACCCGTCGACCGTCGCGGGCTCGACGGCTACTCCGAGCGGGTGCGCCGGCGAACAGCCGCGCCGGCTATCTTCAACAACAAACTGCCTCGTCGGCACCCAAAAGCAATGTGAGGTCTCCACCCGCACAACCCCGAGCGTCCCTCGGGGGCCATCTCGGCATTTACTCTACAACTTTACTGTTCACCCCGGCATCAGCTAGTCTCAGCCCGGGGCTGGCCGCTTGGCCCGATACGTTCGTTCCCACGGGACGGCTTAGTAGCGTACATGGGACCAAAGGCCCACTCTTCGTCTCAGCTACAGACCGCACCACGGCTGTCCGGCTAGCAAGAGCAAAAGCTGGAGGTCGCCACACGCGAAAGGCATCCGGGGAGAAAACGGCTTGGGCAACTTGGTCATTTCTTCTATGAGTTTCTGCTCGGTCGAGTCTGCTCCTAGAGCCCGAGTATTGTACGCTCCATTCTGCGGCCCACTCTTCGTCTCACCTACAGACCGGCTCCCGGCTGTCCGGCTAGCAAGAGCAAAAGCCAAAGAGCGGAGAGAACATGAAAAAGACTTAAGGGGGCTCGGGCGAAACCAAGCCGACACCCTCTGCATAAAGCTCATGCACTACCAAAACCAAATATTTCATATATCTGTGCCGACTTAACCTTGTTTATTGCACGATCGTCCATGAGGAGCCTCCTCACCCAGAGGCCCAGCAGGGCTCCGTGCCCATCAGCCGGCGGACCCCGCGTCTGCCTTCGGCAGGGCTTCGCGCCCATCAGCCGGCGGACCTCGCGTCCGCCTTCGGCAGGGCTTCGCGCCCATCAGCCGGCGGACCTCGCGTCCGCCTTCGGCAGGGCTCCGCGCCCATTAGCCGCCCCACTCCCCGTCCGAGCCCGGCAGCGTCTCGCACTCGACAGCCGACGGATCCCGCGTCTGCCTTCGGTAGGGCTCCGCGCCAATCAGCCGGCGGACCCTGCGTCTGCCTTCGGCAGGGCTCCGCGCCCATCAGCCGGCGGACCTCGCGTCCGCCTTCGGCAGGGCTCCGCGCCCATCAACCGGCGGACCACGCGTCCGCCTTCGGCAGGGCTCCGCGCCCATCAGCCGGCGGACCTCGCGTCCGCCTTCGGTAGGGCTCCACGTCCATCAGCCGGCGGACCTCGCGTCCGCCTTCGGCAGGGCTCCGCGCCCATCAGCCGCCCGACTCCTTGTTCGAGCCCGGCAGCGCCTCGCGCTCGACAGCCGACGGACCCTGCGTCTGCCTTCGGCAGGGCTCCGCGCCCATCAGCCGGCGGACCTCGCGTCCGCCTTCGGCAAGACTCCGCGTCCATCAGCCGGCGGACCATGCGTCCGCCTTCGGCAGGGCCCCGCATCCATCAGCCGGCAGGGCTCCGCGCCCATCAGCCGCCTGACTCCCTGTCCGAGCCCGGCAGCGCCTCGCGCTCGACAGCCGACGGACCCCGCGTCCGCCTTCGGCAGGGCTCCGCGCCCATCAGCCGGCGGACCACGAGTCCGCCTTCGGCAGGGCTTCGTGCCCATCAGCCGGCGGACCTCGCGTCCGCCTTCGGCAAGGCTCCGCGCCCATCAACCGGCGGACCACAGCGTCCGCCTTCGGCAGGGCACCGCGTCCATCAGCCGGCGGACCTAGCGTCCGCCTTCGGCAGGGCTCCGCACCCATCAACCGGCGAACCACGCGTCCGCCTTCGGCAGGGCCCCGCGCCCACCAGCCGGCGGACCACGCGTCCGCCTTCGGCACGGCCCCGCGCCCACCAGCCGGCGGACCTCGCGTCCGCCTTCTGCGGGGCTCCGCGCCATCAGCCGGCGGACCACGTGTCCGCCTTCGGCGGGGCTCCGCGCCATCAGCCGGCAGACCACGTGTCCGCCTTCGGCAGGGCGCCGCGTCCATCAGCCGGCGGACCTCGCGTCCGCCTTCGGCAGGGCTCCGCGCCCATCAACCGGCGGACCACGCGTCCGCCTTCGGCAAGGCCCCGCGTCCACCTTCGGTACGGCCCCGCGCCCACCAGTCGGCGGACCTCGCGTCCGCCTTCGGCGGGGCTCCGCGCCCATCAGCCGGCAGACCACGCGCCCGCCTTCGGTAGGGCTCCGCGCCCATCAGCCGGCGGACCACGCGTCCGCCTTCGGCAGGGCCCCGCGCCCACCAGCCGGCGGACAACACGTTCGCCTTCGGCACGGACCCGCACCCACCAGCCGGCGGATCTCGCGTCCGCCTTCGGCGGGGCTCCGCGCCCATCAGCCAACGGACCACGCGTCCGCCTCCGACAGGGCTCCGCGCCCATTAGCCGGCGGACCACGCTTCCGCCTCCGGCATGGCTTCGCGCCCATCAGCCGGCGGACCACGCGTCCGCCTCCGGCATGGCTCCGCGCCCATCAGCCGGCGAACCACGCGTCCGCCTTCGGCAGGGCTCCATGCCTATCAGCCGGCGGACCCCGCGTCCGCCTTCGGCAGGGCTCCGCGCCCATCGGCCGGCGGACCACGCGTCCGCCTTCGGTAGGGCTCCGCGCCTATCAGCCAGCGAACCCCACGACCGCCTTCGGCAGGGCTCCGCGACCATCGGCCGGCGGACTCTCCGTCCGGGCCCGGCAGCGCCTCGCGCTCGACAGCCGGCGGGCCTCGTGTCCACCCCCGGAAGGGCTTCATGCCTATCAACCAACGGACCTCGCGTCCGCCTTCGGCAGCACCTCACACCCTTCAGCCGGCGAATCCCGCGTCTGCTCCCGACGTCCTCGACGACGCCGTCCACTTCAGCAACGGCAAAAACCCTCCGCCCAACTCGGCGAGTCACCCGGAGGCTCGGAGGCTATACCCAGCGGGTGCGCTGGTGCGCCCCCGCTAGAAACCACTAGCAGGCGGACCCTGCATCCACGGTCGGCGTCTTCTACGTCGTCGTCTACTTTAGCAATAGCAAAGACCCTCCGCCCGACTCCTCGAGTCGCCCGGAGGCTCGGAGGCTACACCCAGCGGGTGCGCTGGCGCGCCCCCGCTGGAAGCAAGCCGCGTCGTCCCCAACTCGCGATCGACTGTCATCGACAACTTCAGCAACAACCACACCAGCTGCGAAAACCCTCCACCCGACTCTACGAGTCGACCGAAGGCTCGTAGGCTACTGTCGGGGGGATTACCCCCGGGTAGGCTCGAGGAGACGACTCAGCATTTTAAAGCATCGGGGAAGCCACCCCGGTATGCCAAGACCAACAAGACAAACGAAGAAGCAAGCTGACAACACTGTAGCTGGCGGGCTCCACTCGGCCGGCTCCTCCAGACGGCCCTGTAGCTGGCCGGCTCAGCCACGCTCTACCGGCAGTGCCCCCCCCCCTCGGCCCGGGCGTGCCAGCTACTCCTTCGCCGGTTTCGGTGCGCTGGTCGGCTGAGGCCTCGCCGCCCGGCTCCTTCCTCCAGCCGGCCCAGCATCGGATGCCCTCGACAGGCTTCGCGTGGCTACAATGGGCCCCGTCCCGTCAGGGGTCAGCGCCCGCATGGCTATAGTGGCGGCCTGCCCCCAACCACTCTGCCGCTCACCCAAGCATGGCTACAGGACGACCGGCCGGCCGCTCCGGCCAGACTCCGCAAGACGACGACGCCCAAGGCGACCCATGCCGCGACGCGACCGGTCCCGGGACCCGCCCACGACCAGACTGTGGTTGGTGGCCATCCCTTGTCCCCTGGGCCTCCCTTTATAAGAGGCGCCAGGGGAGCCTCCAAGCGGAGGAGAGGGGGACGGACGGGAGCTCCTCCCATCTCTCTCCCTCTCACTCATGCCCACGCATGCATACATGGAAGGCAAGGAGGGGAGCAGCCAGCTCCCTCTTCCTCCTCTAAGACAGCTCCAGGAGCAACCATGTAACACATATTCCACAGATATACAGACATGCAGGAGTAGGGGTATTATCTCTTCGGAGAGCCCCGAACCTGGGTAAAAAACTACGTGCTATTCGCATACCCGTCCCTGATCATCCACGGCAGCCTTGCTCTCACCTCGATAAGCCACCCCGTGGCATCTGCCGTCTCTTGCGACCTCTCATGAGAAAACGACGACAGTAACAGCCTAGGACCGACGCTCCAGAAGATTCCCCTTTTATTCCCATTCTCGTATATGTTTCGTTTGGTTGTTGCATTCATCATCACATCATTCGCATCATTTGCATAGCATCACTCGTTTTTGAAAACTTGCATCCGTTCGTAGTTGCCGGTACTCTCCATTATTGCCGCTGCCCGTTTCGAGACCAAACACACACACGCGCGACTGTGACATCATTTTAAAAAATGTTTTAAAAGGTGCGCTAAGAATATTATCGGATTGGGTCAAGACATGGCGTGCGGTCTTGTTTTTTTGTAGGTAGGCCGTCTACCAAATTTCGTCGCGATCAAAGTTCATTTGATATTCCAACGATTACCCGTAGCGGCACCGTCATCGGTTATTCGTTGGACGATTTCGGTTTTGCAAACTTCGTTGCCGGACCGCAAACCTCCCTCTCATCTTCACCTAGCCCATCTACACAACCACCACAGCCCATCTAGTCCTCCTCCGCTTCCGGACCGTCGGATCGAGATCCCACGGTCCGAAAACGGACAAAACCCTCCTAACCTAATCCCTAACTATTTAATCAGTTCAACCCTAAAATTTAGGTGCCTTGTCCCATCCCACCAATTCGGCTGCCGCCACTCCTCTTGGTCGTCTTCCACCTCGAAATCTTCCCCGATCTCCCTGCCCAAACCATGGTCGCCACCTACCCACATTGTTTTCATCGCCAGACCAACCAGCAAGATCCCCTGTTCCCGAGCTAACCCCATCACGCAGCCAGCCGTCCACCTCGCAACGGACACGTCCGGCGATTGTAGAGACATGCGCCCGTAGCTGGTCCAACCGAGACCCCTCATGCCCGTGGACGAGCTCGTCCCTCAGAACCGCACCGTCGTGCCGAAGGCCACCACCGGCGACGTCGTCCGCCGGAGCCGCAGGTCTAGTGTTGCCCTTCTCCGACCATCTCCCTCCTCCGCTTCCGTTCTCTCATCCCCACCGCAATCTCTCTTCCCTGAGGAACCCACGAGGAGCAGCCATGGACGCCCGACGAAGCTCCATCTCAGCCCATGCGCCTCGTCCGTGAGCGGACCCGACGACGCGTCGGCCTTCCCAACGCGCCTCCATCGCTTGCCCCTGCCTCCTCCTTCCTATTCGATCGAATCCCAGTGAACCCAATATTTTGCCTCCGCATTTCTTTTTTCCCAAACGTGCACCACCTGTTTGTGGTCAGATTTGTTGTTGGGCTTGCCCAGTGCACTGCGTTTGGCCCGTTCCTGTTTTTTTCTATCCCTGCGATTTTGCCAATTAACCCATGAATTATAGAGATTATAAAAAGTCCCTCTAGATCATGCATTTATTAACTAATTAACTGTGCATCATATGTAACACACCTTAAAGATGTAAAATGCTTGCAATTTTGTCTAGTTTTACCATATCCAACTTTCACACATGTTAAAAATGTTTAACTTTGCCCTTTGTTTAATTTGCATATATGCCATGCTAAAATGATTTCCTTCATAACTCATTAACCGTAGCTCCGATATAAATATTCCACATATGTAACTTGACTAGAAAAAGTTGTAGAATCTCATGGTGACATTTATTAACTAATGAATTATAGAGATTATAAAAAGTCCCTCTAGATCATGCATTTATTAACTAATTAGTTGTGCATCATATGTAACACACCTTAAAGATGTAAAATGCTTGCAATTTTGTCTAGTTTTACCATATCCAACTTTCACACATGTTAAAAATGTTTAACTTTGCCGTTTGTTTAATTTGCATATATGCCATGCTAAAATGATTTCCTTCATAACTCATTAACCGTACCTCCGATAAAAATATTCCACATATGTAACTTGACTAGAAAAATGTGTAGAATCTCATGGTGACATTTATTTTGCTGTTTTACAACTCTAAAATATGTTTAGTACAGATCTGGACCTAATTCATAATATGCATATGGGGTTGTTTCGGAAATGATATATATTGCTTCCGGCCTCATTTAAAATGCCTAGATGATACAGTTGTTACTGCTTCACCTCTTGCCATGTTTAACAACGTTTAATATTGACGAGTACCTAACGTGAGTGAACTAAATAATTCAAACGTGGAGTTTTGTCAATATGCAACTCATTGCATATTGAACTTCACTTAATATGTAGTGGTTGTTTGTTGTGCTTGCCATGCCATGCCTTGCATATTTAACCGGACATGCATCATATTTGTTTGCGCATTATATCATGCATATGTTGTGGTGTATCATGTGTTGATTGTTGTTTCGGATTGTTCCGTCTCAATAGAGTTCCGAAAGCGTTCGGAGTATGAGGATTTGTTTGACTACGTTGGCTCGTCTTCTTCACGGACTCGTTCTTCTTCCGAGCGGGATCTCAGGCAAGATGACACATTTCCCTAGATACCACTATTGTCATTGCCATGCTAGTTGTCCCGCTTTTATCGTTATGTCTCGCTACCTACCACTTGGTTGTCAAGCCTCCCAACATTGCCATGAAATCCTCTAACCCTCCACCTTCACAACAAATCTTTGTTTGGCTATGTCACCTCTTGCTCAGCCCTTCTTATGGCGTTTCTAGCTGCAGGTGCAATTGCTTCCATGTGACAACATGGACATTCTTTTGTTATCACAATATTATTGCTATTTAATTTAATGCACTTATACACTTGGTAAAGGGTGGAAGGCTTGGCCTTTTGCTCGGTGTTTTGTTCCACTCTTGTCGCCCTAGTTACTTGTGAACCAGTGTTATGTTCCATAATTGAGCGCTCCTAACATGCTCGGGGTTGTTATGGGGACCCCCTTGATTTTTGTTTGAGGATAAAGCTTGTCTGGCAAGGCCCAACTTTGATACTACGTTTGCTTAATAACTAATAAAATTGCATAGGGACCCACCGGCACCCGCGGATAATTAATCAACCCCTGGGGCTAGTGATCCTCATGAGTGTTGGTCCAACCTGTCAACCGTCGGTGGCTACAAGGGGCAACTCTGCGATTGGCCTACCGGAAGTTTGGACAATCTGTCGTGTCCTGAGAACGAGATACGCGGCTCCTATCGGGATCGTCGACACACCTGGCGGCCTTGCTGGACTTGTTTTACCTTTCTCGAACGTCTTGACTGAGGAACTCTGATCTTCTTCGGGCTATCTTGAGGTGTTGGATTTCCTTTGGAATTGCCTAGGATGATCACGAGATCCATGGTCGAGGTTATTCCCGCTGCGTGTGATTAATTTGTGATGGATGGGTTGGAGCACCCCTGCAGGGTTAAATCTTTCGGAAAGCCATGCCCGCGGTTATGTGGCAAAGTTGGATACTTTGTTTAACACTCGGTCTTAGCAAACTTGAAGTAAACTCTAATAAAATACACCAACTATGTGTGTAATCATGACTGTCTCTTCTCGTGAGTCACTATCCGAGAGAGAATACGGTGGGGTTATGTTTGACGTAAGTAGGTGTTCAGGATCATTTAGTGATCATTACTAGTTCACGTGCGTTATGCGTAGACCACCATACTTTACTTTCTGTGTTCGTAAGTTAGCCACTCAAATAAATGCTTAGTTGCTTGCTGCAGCCTCACCACTTAACCATACCTCACCCATTAAGCTTTAATAGTCTTGATACCCTTGGAAATGAGATTGCTGAGTCCCTGTGGCTCACAGATTACTACAATAACAGTTGCAGGTATAGGTAATGCGATGATTTGGCGTGAGCGCGATGCTTGATTTGATTTGGAGTTCTTCTTCATCATCAAACTAGGATGGATTCTAGGTGGCAGCCTGGGATAGCAAGGATGGATGTCATTTTATCGTTTGATTTTGTCCGTAGTCAGACCCTGCTCTTCTGTATGATGTTTAAGTGTGTTGTTGTATTAATGTGATCTTGATGTAGCTTGTGGCGAGTGTAAGCCAATTCCATATACTCATCTCTTCTGTACATGTACTTGTAATGATATCCATTCTTGCAACACGATGAGATGCGCTTCTATCCCTATCGAGGCCCTCGTGTCGAAATAAGGATAGGACCGCATCTTGGGCGTGATATAGGTTCAACCTGGCGAGTTTCTATATCCCAGTGACAAAGTAGGGACAAGATACATCTTTGTGTTGCTGCTAGTAAGGATAAAACGATGGGGTTAATTCATATTGATTGAGTTTACTTTGTCTACGTCATGTCATCGTTCTCCAAGCATTACTCTGATTTACTTAATACTCTAGATGCATGTTGGATAGCGGTTGATGAGTGGAGTAATATCAATAGGTGCACGCAAGAGTCGGCCTATTTGCTTAGTTACGTGATTTCTATATACACATGATCATTGCCGTGAAAATCACATGACTATTCGCTTTTCTATCAGTTGACCAACAATAATTTGCTTACCCACCATATGTTATTTCTATGAGAGATGCCAGCAGAGAACACTTTGGCCCCTGGGTCTATTCACTTATATATATTTACAGATGCTACTATTACCTTGTTGTTATTTATTTGCTTTTATTTTATTTTGCAATTTACAATTATCTACACAACTCACTTGCTTGCAAATAACGAGATCAAGGGGATTGACAACCCTCTTGCCAGCGTTGGGTGCAAGTTGTTTGTTCTTTTGTGTGCAGTCGTTGAAGACGGTTGAGGATTGCTATTCCTATTGTTTCGATAAACCTTGGTTTCATAACTAAGGAAAATACTTACTCACATTGTGCTGTGATAACCCGTTCCTCTTCATGGAAAACCCAACGCAGATCACAAGTATCACGCTGCTTCTTGGAGGTTACCTCATCAGGTACAAAGTCTACATCCTCCTCATCTAAGTTTAACTTCCTCCTGGCCCTAGTGGCTGCCTTGGGCAAACCATGAGAACTTGGTATTCCAGGGTCTTCTGAAGAATAGTTGCTATTGGGACTAGTGCTTGCATTTAGATCCACACTCTGCTCTCTAAAATCATTGTCACTGTCCTCTAATCCTGACATGCTGACAATCTAACCCTGTGAATATATATAGAGAAGAGTAGAGAAGATGAGCATCACAAAACAAAACTATTTTTGCAAATTTAAACTCAAAGTATAGTTTGAGAATACTATCGAATGGGTTCGGTTCCACCGGGTTTTGACTTTCGGAACCGAGACTGACTTTCTATATCGCGGAAACTTGGTCACATTTTCGGTTTACTCGATCTCACCGAGATAGTTCTCAGATAGGGATGGCAATGGGTACCCATTACCCACGTACCCTGCGGGTAAAAACCCTATTAGGGTAAGGGTATGGGACAAAAATTTACCCATGGGTATATAAATAGGAAAATCTGTAACCCATCGGGTAGAGCGGGTACGGGTATGGGATTATATAACCCATACCCACATACCCATGTACCCGTATAAAATCTATGTAAACTGAAAATTATCTCTACAATCTACACTATGTGAAGAATTTGTGAACTTAAAATGTATGTCTATGTGTTGTTGTTTATGACTATATGATGTTGTTTATATGTATATGTTGTTGTTATAATATATTTTTATAAACTATATTATATGATGCAGTTTATGACTATAAGTTATTCGAATTAATGCTTTGTAAATATGGGTAATTTTAACCGCGGGTACCCGTCTAACCTGTCGGGTAATGGGTATGGGCAAAAATTGTACTCGTTGATGGGTATGGGTAAGATCAAGCGGGGCGGGTAAGGGTATGGGGAGGCTCCACCCGTATCCATACCCTGTGGGTGCCATCCCTATTCTCAGCGCCAAAAACCCAAATCGGTAGGACCGTTCTGTTTCCACTCGGTGATACAGAAACGTAGTTGGCGGAACCCTAAACCTAGATTTTCCCCTTCGGCTATGATAATGTATTAGTTATGTGGATGGATCTCTTTCAATCTATGGCATGATGGGGAACAAGTCCTAATGCGCAAGATTTGGAATGTGGAGCGCAAGAGGGGTGAGGTCTTTACCCTAACACGGTGAAGATCTCCTACATCGGTGACGACGGGGCAGATTGCAGGCGTCGGCGAAGAACTCCGGTAGCAAGGGCGCACGGAGGGGAAGTGGCAACATCCGTAGACACGAGCATGACAACAAGGGTCTGCGTTGGACGATGATTGAAGATGAATTTTCAAACATTGGGTCCGCTGGATATATATATCCTCTACTGTCAGTGTCACCGATTACAAAATATCGGTGCCATCGAGTTTCTTAACTGCCAGGGAGCAGGGAAACTTGGTGAGGCCAACATTTTAGAATCGGTTGTATCGAGGTCAATAACCAGATCAAACCTAGTGCTTCGGTGGAACCGAGATTTGTGGGTTGGTTATGCCGAGTGGCACAAGGGAGGTTTTGGAAGTTAGCTCTTGTTGAAATGGTACTCCGAGTGCTCCTCACACGGAGGGTCCGAGAAGTGCTTGCTCAAATTTTGTGATGAAGCATGAATAGAATTTGAGATGAGAAAGCATAGATAGCTAGAGGGAGGTACTTAGGCATTATTGTATATCCAACTGGCCAAAGAAAATTAAATCCAAATAACAACAATTGGATATCCTCGAATGAGAAAAAATATGCATACCAACATGCTCACCCAATAAGATGTCAAATGAAATGTGGTAAACATGCAAAACCACTCTAGTATCTAACAGGCACTTTAGCGATGACATAGTCATCTATATATGAGTATATTGACTTGAGCCAAGTAAGAATACTTGATCATAGGTCATACTCATCGTTTAAGCACAAGTGGGGTTACCACTTCTACATAAAGCTTTTAATATGTTCATATCTTAAGAGATGCTTTGACTCAAGTCTTGGAGTAAAGCTCCCCCTTGATGTGACATCCCCCCTAAGAGGGATAAACTAACCTTGGGTTTTTTCGTAGAAGACTTCATGTAGGTGTTGTAGTAGTGGATTCTCAATGTTGATGAAGATCATCTTGAGCTGGGGGCAATCCTTGTTGTTTCGTAATCTTTTCACCTACATGGGTTAGTCCCGCGCAAGGAACAAATACAAGGATATCTATGGACATGGAGTGAAATGCATACATGATGATGCCCATTGATTCACTAATTACCTTGTCCCTTGCTTACCTATGAGGGAATGTGTGACTCCTTGAACTATTGCATAAAGTTGAGTTGGTTGCAAATAGTCCATGCCAAATATGAATGTGAGTGAATTTTGTTGGTGGATTCACCACTCAAGAACTTCTGTAGTTCTTCTTCTTTGGGAACAACATCAACTTGATGGGGATCCTTGGAGTTGAAGTAGCAGTTGTTGAAGTAGAGCTTGTAGTATCCTTGGGAACCCACTTAACCATGGATTGGTATTCGTCTTCAAATGTGTCAATATCCTCTTGAAGTGTGTCCTTGTCCTTAAGCTTGTGGTCTTGTGGTGGAAGGTCATCTTGGGCTTTTGTTCCCTTGGAGACAGTAGGTTCATACTTCTCCTTTTGGGGAACAAACTTCGGCCTGGGGTATTTACCTTCTTCCCATTCAACTCCATTGGCGTTCAAGTAGCCAATGCCTTGGTTCTTACGGTATCCACTGTGCTTGCATACAATCTCCTTGAATTGCTTACATCCGGCAAGACTTTTGTAGACACCTTTTTCTATAATCCCTTTCAATAAATCATCTTCTTGCTCAAGTGTAACTTGTCTAAGAGAATCATTAATGGAATCAATAGAACTACTAGAAGCAACATCGTTTGTTTTAACATTTTTATTGGTGCAACTAGATGAAGAGCATTTCCTGCCTTTATTACTAGATTGCTTAGGTTTAACTTGTGGAACAGAAGTAGACAAGAGTGATCGTTTGGCTAGATAAGAAGAAGTTTTCTTTCTAATATCTTCATTTATAGCTTTAAGAAACTCATGTTCTTTCTCTAAATTTAGCTTCTCAAAGCATAGCTTCTCATGAGTTCTTACAAGCTCTCTGTGATCTTCTAGAGTAGATCCATGAGCTAACTTAAGAGTGTTTAACTCTTTAGTTAGACGCTTAATTTCCTTCTTATCATCATCACACAACTTATCTTGACTAGCATGATTATTATCAAGTTCATTTTGACTAATATCACTAGTTTTATCAAAGAGCATGTCATCATCTCCAAGTGAGTCATCCTCATCACTATTAAAGTCAATGTATTCAGGGTGTGATACCTTGGGGCCTTTAGCCATGAAGCAACTTCTAGTTCCTTCATTTGGTGAATCAAATATGTCATAGGAATTTAGGATACAAGTGCAAGTCTGGCAACACTTTCATCTTGGCTATAGTCGGATTCGGAGTGATAGCTTCTCTCGGATTGGTTGTCGGATTCGAAGTCGGAAACCCATTCACCAACATGAGCTGGATGTCTTCTTCTTGTGTAGTTCTTGGTGTACTTGTCCTTCTTGTTCGAGTCCTTGCTTCTCTGGGAGGGTCTTCATTCATAACGATCATCTTCACTCCTTCTCTCTCTATGAGGTGGCTCATCTCTTGAGCCTTTTCTTCTAGGTGACTCGTCTCTTCTTTTGTGTGTGTGGGGGGGGGGTGCATGCACTCCTTGGAGTAGTGTCCGGGCCTTCCACAATTGTAACAATTCCGGTCACGACAAGATGAACGCTTCTCTTCATATCTTGAGTTGGAGCTTATCTCTTTACCTCTATTCTTATAGAACTTGTTGAATTTCTTGACCATGAGGCTTATCTCTTCAGTCACTTGATGTAGCGGGAGTGTCACTTGAAGCTTTGTATACACCGCTTGAGTTGTTGTGAAGCTCTTCCTTGTCTTTGAGTGACATCTCATGAGCAACAATCCTTCCATTGACTTCCGTTGGTTTGAGACCTTTGTAGCTTGGCATCATTTGGATCAATGTGCACACGGTGTCGTACTTTCCATCCAAGGACCTAAGGATCTTCTTGATGATGAATTTGTCGGTCATCTCTTCACTTCCTAAGCTGACAATCTCATTTGTGATGAGAGCAAGCCTAGAGTACATATTTACAACTCCTTCACCATCCTTCATCTTGAAATTGTCAAGTTGACTTTGTAGCACATCCAACTTAGATTCCCTGATGGATTCGGTACCTTCGGGCATATCAACCAAAGTATTCCAAATTTCCTTTGCATTCTCAGGATGACTAATCTTGTTGAACACTTTTGGGCATAGGCAGTTGAATACAATGTCGCATGCTTAAGCGTTGTATTGCAACATCTTCAATTCTTCTGCGATAGATTCATCATACGATTCCTTTCCATCACCAAAGAATTCACCTTGCAATCCAACACGAGTGCAATCCAACATGAACAATAGCCATATGGCGGGGTTATGACCAAGAATATGCATTTTCATCATATGCTTCCAACTAGCAAAGTTTGTACCATCAAGATATGGACCTCTATGGTGATAATTTCCCTCACTAGACGCCATACTCTCCTAGGTCGTGAGACCAATGCAATGGAAACCAAAGCTCTGATACCACTTGTAGGATCCAAAGTATCTATAGAGGGAGGTGATTAGACTACTTGACCAAATACAAATTCTAGCCTTTTCCCAATTTTAGTTGTAGGCAAGTTTTAGCAATTGTATCATGTCGAGCACACCCTACACATGCATGTCTAAGAGTTTAGCAGCAAAAAGTAAAGACAAGTACATGAATTTGGAGGGAAGGGAAAGGAAGATCAAACGCATTTGTAGACACGGAGATTTTTCCTGTGGTTCCGATAAGTGGTGCTATCATACACCCACGCTGATGGAGACTTCAACCCACGGAGGGTAACGGTCGCGAGAGTCCATGGAGGGCTCCACCCATAAGGGTCCACAAAGTAGCAACCTTGTCTATACCATCACGGATTTCGTTCACGAAGGACTAGCCTTACTATGGGTAGATCTTCACGAAGTAGGTGCTCCTTGCCTGTACAAACTTCTTGGTTCAACTCTACACACAAAGATGGAGGCTCCCAAGCGACACCTAACCAATCTAGGAGACACCACTCTCCAAAAGGTAATATATGTGGTAGCATGATGAACTCCTTGCTCTTGTGCTTCAAAAGATAGTCTCCTCAACACTCGATCACTCTCTCACAGATTTGCCTTGGTAAAAGATGATGATTGGGTGGAAAGCAACTTGGGGAGGCTAGAAATCAAGATTCATATGGTTGGAATGGAAGATCTTGATCTCAACACATGAGTAGGTGGATCTCTCTCAAAAAAATGGATATGGCAAGTGTTGGTCTATTCTGAGTGCTTCTCTTTCGAGTGGGAGGTGGTGGAGGGGTATATATATGCATCTCCAAAAATCGAACCGTTAAAACATTATTGCCCAACTCGGTGAAACCAAAGTGAAAACTCAGTTGTACTGACTAGTACAAAATGTGGCAACTTTTGACGTTTCGGTTAGACCAATATATAAATATTGGTGGGACCGATATGGGTGACCTAGGCAGTTTCCAAGACACGGTGTCATCGATTCCTAAAACTCGGAAATTTCTTTTTTAGTAATCGGACAATACAAGATTGGTCATCGGTTTCGGTTGCACCGAAAGACTTGGTAGTACCGATATGGTTAAGGTTTGGCTTGGAGTCTGTGTATGAAAAACTCAGTAGGGCCGAATGTGAAAGTTAGCGGCACCGATTTTTGGACATTTTAGGTTTGGGCAAAATATTTTTGGGAGAATGGATGCTATTTTTGGTGGCTAATCTCTAAGCACTTGAGCAACGAGATCATCATATTTCACTCACCCCCTTTTAATAGTATTGGCTTTCCTATGGACTCAAGAGTGATTTCTCACAAAATGTAACATGTACAGTCTTCAAGCTTGTCGCCAATGTGTGTTCCTTGCACCTAGGGAATCTCCTCGCAATCCTTTGTCGAACCATCATTGAACTTTTCCTGAAATATACTTGGTGGTAACATTAGTCCAATGAGATATATGTTGTTATTAATTACCAAAACCACCTAGGGGAGAAGTTGTGCTTTCAACCTTGAACAAACTGTTGGGGAACGTCGCATGGGAAACAAAAAATTTCCTACGCACACGCAAACCTATCCATGGTGATGAGCATCTACAAGAGGGAGAGTGGATCTACGTACCCTTGTAGATCGCTAAGCGGGAAGCGTTAAGAAACGCGGTTGGTGTAGTCGAACTTCTTCGCGATCCAAATCGCCGAGCGTCCCGCGATCCAATCACGAACCGTCCCGCGAACACATCATGATCCGTCCGTGAACTCATCAAGATCCGTCTCACGATCTTGATCACGAACTGTCCTGCGAACTCATCACGATCCGTTCCGTGATCCCATCACGAACCGTCTCGCGATCTCGATCACGGTCCTTCCGATCTAGCGCCGAACGGACGGCACCTCCGCGTTCAGCAGACGTGCAGCTTGATGACGATCTCCACCGTCTCGATCCAGCGAGAGGAGGCGGAGAGGAGAGAGAGTTCACCGGCAGCGTGACGGCGCTCCGGTGATGGTGGTGGAGCAATTCCGGCAGGGCTTCGCCTAAGCGCTGCAGAAAATCGATCTAGAGGAGAAACTATGCACCGGTGTAACGGGTAGCACGTGGCCGGAAATTCTGTCCAAAAACCACCCAATCCACTAGTATATATAGGAGGAGAGGAGAGGAGAGGCAGCCAAGGCCTTTGGGTCGGCCGAAATAGGAGGTGGGAGCAATCCTACTTCACCTCCAATCCTAGTTGGAGTAGGATTGCCTCCTATTGGCTGATTTTCCACTTTTTGCTTTAGGACTTTCTCTCCTGCGCCATGGGCCTTTGTGGATGTTTTCCCAGCCCACTAAGGGCTGGTTATTATTCTCCCACAGCCCATGGACCTCTTGGGGTCGAAATACCCCTCCCGGAGGCCTCCCGGTACACTACCGGCACTCTCGGTACACTACCGGCACTCCCGGTACACTACCGATGAGCCCGAAACTTTTCCGGAAACCAAACTGGGACTTCCTATATATGAATCTTTACCTCCGGACCATTCCGGATCTCCTCATGACGTCCGGGATCTCATCCGGGACTCCGAACAAACTTCGGTCACCACCATACATAACTCTACACTACCGAAACGTCACCGAACCTTAAGTGTGCAGACCCTGCGGGTTCGAGAACTATGTAGACATGACCGAGACACCTCTACGGTCAATAACCAATGGCGGGACCTGGATGTCCACATTGGTTCCTACATATTCTACGAAGATCTTTATCGGTCGAACCTCTATGTCAAGGATTCAGTTAATCCCGTATAACGTTCCCTTTGTTCTTCGGTATGTTACTTGCCCGAGATTCGATCGTCGGTATCTCCATACCTAGTTCAACCTCGTTACTGGCAAGTCTCTTTACTCGTTCCATAAGACAAGATCCTGCAACTAACAATTAGTCACATTGCTTGCAAGGTTCATTGTGATGTTGTATTACCGAGTGGGCCCTGAGATACCTCTCCGTCACACGGAGTAACAAATCCCAGTCTTGATCCATGCCAACTCAACAGACACCATCGGAGATACCTGTAGAGCACCTTTATAGTCACCCAGTTACGTTGCGACGTTTGATATACACAAGGCACTCCTCCGATATCCGTGAGTTGCATGATCTCATGGTCATAGGAACATATACTTGACATGCAGAAAACAGTAGCAATAAACTGACACGATCATATGCTATGTTTGTAGTTTGGGTCTTATCCATCACATCATTCTCCTAATGATGTGATCCCGTTATCAAATGACATCTCATGTCCATGGCTAGGAAACCTTAACCATCCTTTGATCAACGAGCTAGTCCATTAGAGGCATACTAGGGACATGGTTTTGTCTATGTATCCACACATGCATTTAAGTCTCCGATCAATACAATTATAGCATGGATAATAAACAATTATCATGAACAAGGAAATATGATAATAACTAATTTATTATTGCCTCTAGGGCATATTTCCAATAGTCTCCCACTTGCACTAGAGTCAATAATCTAGTTCACATCACCATGTGATTCGCATTGTTATGAATCTAACACCCAATGAGTTTTGGGGATCGATCATGCTTTGCATGTGAGAGAGGTCTTACAGTCAACGGGTCTGGGATATTCAGATCCGTGTGTACTTTGCAAATCTCTATGTCAAACCGTAAACACTGCTACCACACTCCACTTGGTGCTATTTCCAAATGGCTGCTCCACTATACGTATCCAGATTGCTACTACTAGTCATCCGGATAGGTGTTAAAGCTTGCATCGACGTAACTCTTTACGACGAACTCTTTATCACCTCCACAATCAAGAAACATTTCCTTAGTCCTCTGGTTACTAAGGATAATTCCGACCGCTGTCCAGTGATCCACTCCTGGACCACTCTTGTACCCCTTGACAGACTCATGGCAAGGCACACATAGGTGCGGTACACAGCATGGCATAATATAGAGCCTATGGCTAAGGCATAGGGGACGACGTTCGTCCTTTCTCTTTCTTCTACCGTTGTCGAGCTTTGAGTCTCACTCAACTTCACACCTTACAAATCAGACGAGAACTATTTCTCTGGCTGATCCATTTTGAACTCTTTCAAAATCTTGTCAAGGTATACACTCATTGAAAGTCTCATCAAGCATCTTGATCTATCTCTATAGATTTTGATGCTCAACAATTAGGTAGCTCTATCCAGGTCTTCCTTAGAAAATCACTTTCCAAATGACCGTTTTATGCTTTCCAGAAACTCTACATTATTTCTGATCAACAATATGTCATCCACATATACTTATCAGAAATTCTATAGTGCTCCCACTCACTTTATTGCAAATACAAGTTTCTCGTAAACTTTGTATAAACATCAAAACTTTGATCACCTCATCAAAGCGTATATTCCAACTCCGAGATGCTTGCTTCAGTCCATGGAAGGATCACCGAAGCTTGCACACCTTTTAGCATCCTTAGGCCTGACAAAACCTTTTGGTTGTATCACATACAACCTTTCCTCAAGTAAACCGTTAAGGAAACGATGTTTTGACATCCATCTGCCAGATTTCATAATTGAAAACACAGCAACTGCTAACATAATTCCAATAGACTTTAGCACCACTACGAGTGAGGAAGTCTCATCGTAGTCAACTCCTTGAACTTGTCACAAACATCTTTGCAACAAGTCGAGCTTTACAAATAGTGACATTCACCATCAGTTTCTGTCTTCATTTTAAAGATCCATTTGTACTCAATGACCTGCCGTCCAACGAGCAAGTCTACCAAAGTCTACACTTGGTTTTCATACATGGATCCTATCTCGGATTTCATGGCCTCTAACCATTTGTCAGAATCCGGGCCCATCATCGCTTCTCCATAGCTCGTAGGTTCATCATTGTCCAACAACATGATCTCCAAGACAGAGTTGTCATACCAGTTAGGAGCAGTACACATCCTTGTCGACCTACGAAGTTCGATAGTAACTTGATCCTGAGGCTTCATGATCATCATCATTAACTTCCTCTTCAACTAACGTAGGCTTCACAGAAACATCTTTCTGCGCTGCGCTACTCTCTGGTTGAACAAAGGTTTAACAACCTCATCAAGTTCTATCTTCCTCCCACTCAATTCTTTCGAGAGAAACATTTCCTCGAGAAAGGATCCGTTTAAGCAACAAACACTTTGCACTTGGATCTGAGATAGAAGGTTCACCCAGATGATCTTAGGGTATTCTATGAAGATGCATTTGTCCGCCTTGGGTTCGACCTCATTAGGTGAAAACATTTTCCACACAAGCGTCGCAGCCCCAAACATTAAGAAATGACAGGTTAGGTTTCTATCAAACCATAATTCACGCGGTGTCATCTCAACGGATTTAGATGGTGCCCTTTTTAAAGTGAATGTAGTTGTCTCTAATGCATAACCCCAAATTTATAGTAGTAAAACGACAAGAGACATCATAGCACGCACCATGTACAATAGAGCATAACTATGATGTTCGGACACACCATCACACTATGGTGTTCCAGGTGGCGTTTAGTTGTGAAACAACTTTCACATTGTCTTAAGTTGTATGCCAAACTCGTGACTCAGATATTCACCTCCACGATCATATCGCAGTCATTTTTATCTTCTTGTCATGATGATCTTTAAACTTCACTCTGAATTTGCTTGAACCTTTCAAACGATTCAGACTTGTGTTTCATTAAGTAAATATACACTATATCTACTCAAATCATCAGTGAAGGTAAGAAAATAACGATATCCACTGCACGCTACAAGACTCACTAGATTGCATACATCAACATGTATCATTTCCAATGAATCACTTGCCCGCTCCATCCAACGGGGTCCTTTAGTCATCTTGCCCAAGAGGCATGGTTCGCATGTCTCAACCGATTCGAAATCGAATGAGTCCAAATATCCATCACCATGGAGTTTCTTCATGCGCTTTATACCAATATGACATTTTGCGGCAGTGCCACAAGTATGTGGTACTATCATTATTTAACTTTGTATCTTTTGACATCAATGTTATGAACATGTGTATTACTACGATCAAGATTTCAACAAACCATTCTCACTGGGTGCATGACCATTGAAGGTATTATTCATGTAAACAGAATAACTATTATTCTCTGACTTAAATGAATAACCGTATTGCAACAAACATGATCTAATCATGTTCATGCTCAACGCAAAACACCAAATAACATTTATTTAGGTTCGTCACTAATCCTGAAGGTAGAGAGAGCGTGCGATGTTGATCACATCAACCTTGGAAACATTTCCAACACACATCGTCACCTCACCCTTAGCTAGTTCTCCGTTTATTCCGTAGCATTTATTTCGAGTTACTAACATTTAGCAACCAAACCGGTATCCAATACCCAGGTGCTACTAGGAGTACTAGCAAGGTACACATCAATAACTCGTCTATCAAATATACTTCTGTCGATGTTGCCAGCCTTCTTATCTACCAAGTATCTAGGGTTGTTCCGCTTCAGCGACCTCTCACCTCATAATAGAAGCACTTAGTCTCGGGTTTGAGTTCAACTTTGGGTTGCTTCACTGGAGCAGCAACTGACTTGCTATCCATGAAGTTTCCCTCCTTGCTCTTGCCCTTTTCGAAACTAGTGGTTTGATTAACCATCAACACTTGACGCTCCTTCTTGATTTCTACCTTCGCGGTGTCAAACATCGCGAACAGCTCAGGGATCAATACTTCTATCCCTGGTGTATTATAGTTCATCACTAAGTTCTAGTAGCTTTAGTGACAGTGACTTGGAGAACTATATCAATCACTATCTTATCTGGAAGATCAACTCCCACTTGATTCAAGCGATTGTAGTACCCAGACAATCTGAGTACATGCTCAACGATTGAGCTATTCTCCTTCATCTTATAGGCAAAGAATCTTGTTGGAGATCTCATATCTCGCAACACAGGCACGAGCCTGAGATCACAATCTCTGCTCCTAGAACATCTCATATGTTCCGTGACGTTCAAAACGTTTCCGAGCCTCAATTCTAAGCCGTAATGCATGACGTACTAGCTATGGACCCGTAGGTCTGTGGTGGGCTACTCACGCATCATCACGGAGGCAACAAGGTTGATGTAGATGGCCTCTGTGATCGATTCCCCCTCTGGCAGAGTACCGGAAAAGGTCTCGAAATGGCCTCCCGTCGGAACAGAGGCTTACGGCGGCATAAAAAGTGTTTCGGGTGGCTCTTTGATGGTTTCCCAACACTTGAGAATTTATAGAAGTGGAATTAGGTCAAATGGAGACACGAAGGGGGGCACAAGGCATCAGGGCGCGCCCTATTGCCTTCTCATCACCTCGTACAGCTTCCTGACTCCTCACGAAGCTTCATGGTATCTTTTGTCTAGAAAAAATCATCAAAAAGTTTTGCAGCATTTGGAGTTCATTTGGTACATATTTCCCAGAAAACCAAAAACAAGAAAAAAACTAGCACTTGGCACTTGGTTAATAGGTTAGTTCTCGAAAATGATATACAATAGCATATAATTTCATATGAAGTATCCTAGATTGATAATATAATAACATGGAATAATCAAGAATTATAGATACGTTAGAGACGTGTCAGACCCCCCTATCACACACACAGGCAAGACAACAATTAAAAACTCTATAGCAGAAATGGGGTTTAAACTATTTGTATAGGACGCGTGCGCAGCAATGGTTGCAAAACTATTGCAAGGAATCAAACATATATTATTCGGTGATCTACAAGTTTTATATAGGATTTTATGACTAACCATGTGAATAACCAATTCCTGTTAACTTTCTAAATAGATATAGGGATTTTTATTTATGTGCCCTTGGTTTGTTATTTGTACCCATTCATCCCCACGATCTTAACTTTTGCTCACTTTTCCCCACTCCCTTGCCTGAAACCCTCAGAATAGGTTACAACGGACGTTGTCGTCGGGTCAATGCCTTTGACCGTTAACTCTGATGAGTGGGGCCATGTAGGGCCTAGTCCACCTTTGACCGTTTACCCAAATAGTGGTTTCGTACGTTGACCGTACAATGGTATTCGTATACGTGGGCGCATGCAACGGGCCGGGGTCATGGGGTAGCACGTGTCCATGGGACATTACCAGAAATGTCACATCGTATAAAGAGGGGCAACCACCTCCATCGCCCCTACCACTTCCCCCAAAATCCCCTCCCTGTCGCATCGTCTTCCTCTCCCCCACCGGCATCGTCTTGCTTTCCTCCACTGCCTCCACCGCACCGTCTCGTTCTCCCCCACCACATCCTCTTCCTCACCTTCATTGCCTCCATCTGTCCGATGGCGGAAGCTCGTGGCGACGTTGGCGCAGCGGTCGGAGATGTAGTGGAGCTGTAGGGCGCGGTGACCGCGGATGAAGTGAAGGACATTGGCGGCGTCCATGGCGGTACGGGGAAACTCGCAACCACTGCGGATGTGGAGAAGGAGGTGGCGGGCTCCGCCTCAGTGCTGCAGAAGGTGACGGCGTCGAGCGGCGCAGTCCATCCCGATACCCTCGATGCGCAGCCTGACGAGGAGCAGGAGGTATTTGCACTTGCTTTAGGATATTAGCTTGTAGAGTTAGTTGCATTGGTTAGATTGTGATTCATACAGTAGTTCAGATGGTTAGAGTAGTTGGTTTGACAGATGGGCCGGGGTTTTCTGTATTGGGGGGATGGGGGGTTTTGTACTAGGGTTTGTTGGATAAATTCATTGCAAAAATGCTAGATAGATCTGTATGAGAGATAGGGATCTCTGTGCTTCAATGCTACACAGATGTATGCTTATTAGATTTTGTTTTTAATGCTCACAGATTGGGTTTTTAATGCTATAGACATGTATGCTTATTAGATTGGGTCTCTATTAGATTTGTTTTTGAATGCTACTCAGATTGGGGTTTTGAATGTCATATGCCCAAATGAAATCCATTGGTTAAGAAGTTATTTGATTCATTAGTATATAAATTTGTCAACAATATGTACTTACATTAGCTCTGTTGTTCAATGTGTGTGCATGACAATGGAAGATGCAAATAGGATCATAGTATATTAGCCCTATGATCAATGTAAAATGCGTATCTAATTTTCGATGGGATGTAATTGTATATTCGGTAGGATGATGGTTGGGGAAAAAAGAGGAAGCTGGACCTTACTGACTTCAATGACCCATACTATCCAGGGTATTGCATCGACGAAGAGTGTGAGGTAAGCCTGCTTGAAATTTAGATTGTTCATTTACCCTAGTTCCTTTGACATGGTGTATATGAAACTATAATGTATATATCTAAATTCATTTGTGTGTGCAGTACATCTCTAGAGAAGATGTGGATGTGGACGAGGGCAGCTTAGCGTCCTTCAAAGCGAAGGAAGAGGAGAAGATCAGGGCCAAGGGAGATGATTACTACTATAAGAGCAGGACCAAAATTTGGCGCTGCCCCTACTGCACCACCAAGGCAAAGCCAAAGTCCGGCTGCTTTGTTCACCTTCTAGCTCATGCAGAAGATGTAGCCATCCACGGCGAGGACTAGAAGATCAGGGGCCAGCATGCTGCCCTCGCGAAAGTCCTGGCTCCCATTCCCAACTAACAAAGCATGGTATGGTATTGTACTATGTGGTGTGGATGTGTTCTATGGATGGTATGGATGGTATGATACTATGTGGTCTTCTATATATGCATGTGGATGTGTTTGGTTGTTTGGGAACTTTGTTTGTGAACTGGATGTGTTCTATGGATGGTATGGTACTATGTGGTCTTCTATATATGCATGTGGCTATCTATATTGCTTATTTGTGTGTTTTTAAATTTGTCTGCTATGATTTGTTTCAGTGTTTATTTTCAAAGTTTAGATGCTGTAATGATCACACATGTTGTTTCAGTGTTGCTTCACTGATCAGACATGCTTCAAAGAATAAGAAAAAAGAGCAAATAGTCCATCATTTATCAAATATTCCAATAACAAAACAAAAAACAACATTTGAATGAAGATGTAATGATTTTTGTAATAAAGGAGTACAAAAATTACTCGTCTCATGTTTTATAATCAAATACATGCTTTTTCCCACCAGCATGTCTCATTATCTAATGTTTTGAACTGGCATTCGACAGGACAGTATAAATTCAAGAAAATGCAAAAAAAACTTGGCAAACTATCTATGTTTGTGTAGGAGATCATGTGTGCAAAATTTGAGGTGATTTAGAGGAGGTCAAAGAAATTTGAATTTGAGAAATGTGCTCCAAATGAGCTCCGAGGCTAGGGTAAACAGCCCATTTGTAATCATGTTTTTTTGGACCTACTCTAAATGAGCCAAATGTTTTTTATTAACACATATTCAATCTATATAGTGTAGATTTGAAGTCTCACTATATTTTGAATTAATCTTCATATTTTTACATTTTCTTTTGAAAAATATGATTTAATATAAAAACTATTAAAAACACGTTTAAAATATGAAAATGGAAAACTAAGTTCAGATCCTTCTTATTCACTTTGAAATAAAGCTTTGGTGATTTTTTTGATTTTTAAAAAAAATTCAGACCCTATAGGTAACCCTATCTCCTCTCCTTGAACTCTATGAAATCTTGTATGTGATAGCTCATATGTGTGAAGGTTTTATCATGAAAATGACCATAGACCAAGTTTAAGATTTTTGCTTGGTAACATGTCACATAAGACAACATTGTGCGCAGTTTTTTTTTGTTAAATTAATGGTTCTCATTTGACCTCGATCGTGCCAGCTAGTTTTTTTTCATGAAAATGACCATAGACCAAGTTTAGTATTTTTCCTCGTTAGTGTGTCTTATAAAACGACGAACAGTGAAGGTTTCATATTTTTTGATTTTTTTTAAATTAGTTATGCTCAGTCAAAGCCTTCGAAACCCCGTTGACCAGCTCAAAACCCCTCTAAATCCCGTGGGGTTTCGCCTAACCCTGGCTCCGAACGTCAGCCGTCCGATCATACCCTAGCGCCAAGCAACAACCCTCCCATGTGGTCTTCTAGAAGGAATTCAGTGGGCAGGCTGCGTGCAGGCTCCGCGCCGTTGGATCACAATGACGGCTCCGCATCGTTGGATCGTGGGGCAATCCGCAAGAGGCGATCCTATTGGTTGTGCTCGGCTGCTCGCCCACCACTGACTCCATGAAAAAAATGGATCATGTCCGTCGAATTGTTATTGGGCCCAAAAGGAAACCAAGCTCTGGTTGGGTCATCAAATTGCGTCATTTTTTTTTGCATCCTTTGCTCTGTTTTTTGTGAACGTGCTGGCTCTGTTTCATGGTTGCATCGTTTGACATTACACAACAATTGATATTGCATAGAAAATTTAGTTCTTTTTGTTGTATACAAATGCAAAATGACCAAATTTATAAGGGCCAAATTTATTTTTATCATGCAAAATGCCCACAAACTATTCAAAAATTATCTCTTTTTGTTCATATAGTATATTTTTTGGGGATTTTCTTGATGTGTTTGTTCATATAATAGATATGACCACGGATTCCCATGCGTGCAATTAGCTTCTTTTCTTCTTCTTTTCAAACCACCGTTTCCCACGTGTGTACACTCCCGATGCTGCGGTGGGTTTGAAAATGGGCTACTTCACATTTGACCCCATTATTGCCACGGCCAAATAACACATAGCACTACGGCTATATTTAAGCCACCCTCTGCCTCTCCCATCCCTCATCCATCTCCCATCCTCTGCCATCTGCCCTTCTTGCTCTTTGCTCCCTTCTCCTTCTTCTACACATCCCTCAACCATGCAGTACACCAGACCAACCTACCGCTTCCCACCCACCGTGCCGGAGAGGCTCTACCCTACCGGCATGTACGTTGAGCGCACATTACGTGTGTGGACGATATCAAGGTGGAGGGCCGCAAGTACCTTCACCGAGTTCTTCCTTAGGGCCGGCTACAGACACCTCATGCGGGGATCTCCAACGATGTTCCGCGTCGAGGAGGTCATCCAAAACGGGGTGGTGGTTGCTCTCCTTGCCCACTTCACCAACACAATCGACGCCTTCTACCTCCTCGGTTGGGTGTTTTGGTGTGGCTGTGAGTTCATCGCTTTCACCACCCACAACAGGTTCACGGATTACACCAACATCTTCTCCATCGCGACGCACATGCACACTCTTCCGTACCCAATCGACAACGCCCCGGAGGAGTAGTGAAAAGGGCACCCGGAGGAGGAGCGAGGTGGAGAAGGCGGCGGCTAGGGTTCTAAACCCTCTATCTCTTTTTTAGTCTATGTTATGTTAAGTTGTAATTGAACTATGTTGGAGTTGTTATGGGCTTGTTGGCCCTTTTCTTAAGTTCTATTATTAAGTTTTCTATCTATTCTATTATTAAGTTCTTCCTAGTTTGAACTATGTGATCGTGCTATGGGCTTGTTGGCCCTATCCACATATTGGGACTACATATTTGTTGATTGTTTTCTTAGAGAGCTCGCTTTTTAGTAGGGTTCCCTTGCTAGTAACCACCTAGTGCATGCAGCCACAATTAACACTTCTCTTTTCTTTACACAAGCCACAAATATGTAGCCACCTAGCTAGAAGAGAGGAACCAGCAGTAGTGACTGTCGCTGCATCCGTGGCGGCTGGCGTGCAAGAAAGCTGCTCAGTCAGTGCATCATGGCGGACGCATCGGCCCATGCAGGCTCGGTCGGCGCATCATGGCATCGTGGCATCGGCGCATGCAGGCTCGATCAACGCATGCAGGCAGGCTTTGGTGGGTGCATGCATAGTAGGCTTCTGTCCTGGCGGCGCACGCAGGCGTTTAATGCAAGGGACGACCCAACGAAACCACGGCCCAACGGTCGAACAGCGACACCACCCAACGCGGCCCCATTTGTCAGGTCCAACGGACGACACGGTCCAGTGCGGCCCCACTCGTCAGAGTTAACGGTCAAGCCTTTGACCCAACAGCAGCGTCCGTTGTGACCAGTTGTGAGGGTTTCTGGCAAGGGAGTGGGGAAAATTGAGCAAAAGTTAAGAGCGTGGGGATGAATGAGTAGATCTAAGGAACCTGGGGCACAGATGTAAAAAAACCATAGATATAAGTGAATCATGAGAGTTTAATTCTTTTTACAAAATATGATGCTCTTATAAATATAAGTGAATAAAAAGAGCATTCTACAAATAATGGTGTTCCCAAAGTAGAGAAGCGGGCATCCAAAATTCAAAAAATATAAGTGAAGCACACGAAGATTCTATAAAGCCATACTCAAAAGATATAAGGGAAGTGCAAAGAGCATTATATAAATCAACCAAGGACTATCATATACCAGCATGGTGCATTTCTAAAATAAAAATAAAAGGCACACAACGCTCCAAGAATTTACACATATCATGTGAACAAAACAAAAACTAAGACATACCAATAATTGTTGAGGAAGAAAGATGGGATACCTTTCGGGGCATCCCCAAGCTTAGATGCTTGAGTCTCCTTGAATTTTTAAATGGGGTGCCTTGGTGATCCCCAAGCTTTAACTCTTGTCGCTCCTTATTCTTCTCATATCGATACCTCCTCGATCCTTGAACACTTCATCCACACAAAACTTATATTAGATAGGTTGGTACATATTACATCAAATCCCATAATGTCTTGCTATAACATTATTGTATACTTTTAATCCAACATACCCATTGTATCCTATCATAATTCTAGCTCAACAATATTTCAAACATAAGCATATAAAGAAACTATAACATCAATCTATGAAAAACAGGACAATCTCTAAAGATGTAGATGAAACGTATACTCATGTAACTCAGAAAATTCTAAAAAATTAGGATATAATAAAAAATTACATAACAATACCATATAGAAATTTCATAATTTTTTCACGCTCCACTAAAATATCAAAATTGAAATAGTACAACAAAAGTTTCTGTTTTTGCACAACACGTATCAAACAAGTAATTTAAACACCCTAAAGGTAAATCTTGGCACATTGTTTTTATAATACAATGGATTTTTACAAGGGATAATTATTTTTGTTGATAAGTTTCTGTAATCAAGATTAACAAAGTTTCCATGGGCATGAACAAAAGTTCAAGAACATCTCCCACTTCAACGGTCCTCGTCTTTCTCACTTTTCCTTTTCTTTTTGAAAAGTTTTGGGTTCCTGATAACCCATAAGTATAGGGGATCGCAACAGTTTTTGAGGGTATAATATTTAACCCAAATTTATTGATTCGACACAAGGGGAGCCAAAGAATGTTCTCGAGTATTAGCAGCTGAGTTGTCAATTCAACCACACCTGAAAGACTTAATATCTGCAGCAAAGTATTCAGTACAAAGTAATATGGTAGTAACGGTAATGGTGGCATAGTGATAGTAGCAATTTGTAGTGATTGTAAAAGTAGCAACGGAGAAGTAACTGAGCGAAGATCAATATATGGAAAGCTCGTAAGCAATGGATCAGTGATGGATAATTATGTTGGATGGCATTCATCATGCAACAGTTATAACATACGGTGACACAGAACTAGCTCCAATTCATTAATGTAATGTAGGCATGTATTCCATATATAGTCATACGTGCTTATGGAAAAGAACTTGCATGACATCTTTTGTCCTACCCTCCCGTGGCAGCGGGGTCCTATTGGAAACTAAGGGATATTAAGGCCTCCTTTTAATAGAGAACCGGACCAAAGCATTATCACTTAGTGAATACATGAACTCCTCAAACTACGGTAATCACCGGAAAGAATCCCAGTTATTGTCACCCTGGGGGATGCGGATCATAACTCATAATAGGTGTCTACAACTTGCAAGATAGGATCAAGAACACACATATATTCGTGAAAACATAATAGGTTCAGATCTGAAATCATGGCACTCGGGCCCAAGTGACAAGCATTAAGGATAGCAAAGTCATAGCAACATCAATCTCCGAACATAGTGGATACTAGGTATCAAACCCTAACCAAACTAACTCGATTACATGATAAATCTCATTGAACCCATCACCGTCCAGCAAGCCTATGATGAGATTACTCATGAACGGTGGGGAGCATCATGGAATTGGTGATGAAGGATGGTTGGTGATGATGAAGGCATCGATTTCCCCTCTCCGGAGCGCAAAACGGACTCCAGATCTGGTCTCCCGAGGAAGAACTGGCGATGGCGGCGGCTCCGTATCGTGAAATGCGATGAACTCTTCTCTCTGATTTTCTCGACAAATAGGGTTATATGGAGCTGGAGAGGAGGTCGGAGGAGCCACGAGGGGGTCCACAAGCCTGCTCGGTGCGGCCAGGGAGGGTGGCCATGGCTAGCAGGATTGTGGCCCGCTGGTGGCCCCCTCTGGTTAATTCTTGCACCAGTATTTTTTATTAATTCCAAAAATATTCTTTGTAAATAACACCAAGGCAATTCTGCTGAAAATAGCGTCAGTCTGGGTTAGTTCCATTCAAATCATGCAAATTAGAGTCCAAAACAAGGGCAAAAGAGTTTGGAAAAGTAGATACGTTGGAGACGTATCAACTCCCCCAAGCTTAAACTTTTGCTTGTCCTCAAGCAATTCAGTTGATAAACTGAAAGTGATAAAGAAAAACTTCTACAAACTCCATTTGATCTTGCTGTTGTAAATATGTCTAACTTAGGTTCAGATTTTCAGCAAAGATTATAAACTAACTACATTCACAATAACATTTAGGTCTCACATTTACTCATGTCAATGGCATAACCAACTAGCGAGCAATAATAACAAGTCTCGGATGACAACAATTTATCAAAACAATCATGATACAATATGACATAATGGTATCTCGCTAGCCCTTTCTGAGACCGCAAAACATAAATGCAGAGCACCTCTGGAGAACAAGGAGTGACTAAACATTGTAATTCATGGTGAGAGAGATCCAGTCATGCTCACACTCAATATCAATTAATAGCAAGGCATACAAATGACAATGGTGATCTCTAACTGGTGCCTTTTATAAGCGGATGATGACTCAACAATAAAGTAAATAGATAAGCCCTTCGTAGAGGGAAGCATTGATTTGTAGAGGTGCTAGAGCTCAAGCTTTTAAAACAGGGATAGGTAATGATTTTGGGAAGGTATGCTTTCGTTGCTCACATAACGACCAAGAGGTTTTAAACATCTTCCATGCTAGATACATTATAGGCGGTTCCCAATCAGAATGGTAAAGTTTTTACTCCCCCTCCACCAATCAGTCACACTCCATGGCAGGCCGAATTCATGGGTACCGTCCATACAAACACATTCCTGGGTGAGTTTTGTTTAATTATATTTTGCTTTTTATTTCGAGCATGGAACTGGGCATCCCGATTACCAGCCACTTTCTCATGAATGATAGTGAATCAACACATATCGTGAGAATAACCCACCTAGCATGGAAGATACTGACAGCCCCCAGTCACCACATGAGCGATTTCGGCATACAAAACAGAAGGTTTATTTGAAGGTTTAAAGTTTAGCACATGCAAATTTACTTGGAACGGCAGGTAAATACCGCATATAGGTAGATATGGTGGACTCAAATGGAACAACTTTGGGTTTATTGAGATGGATGCACAAGCAGTATTCCCGCTTAGTACAAGTGAAGGCTAGCAAAAGACTGGGGAGCGACCAACTAGAGAGCGACACAGTCATCAACATTCTTTGATATTAACCAACATTGAATGCAAGCATGAGTAGGATATAATTCACTATGAACACAAATATCATGGAGGCTATGTTGATTTGCTTCAACTACATGTGTAAACATGTGCCAAGTCAAGCCACTTGAATCATCCAGAGGAGGATACCATTCTATCATACTACATCACAGCCATTTTAATGTGCATGTTGGTACTCAAGACGAACCATTATTCACTCTTAGCTAATTAAGCATGGCATGCATAACTATAATATCTAATTGTTATTGCAAACATGTTCAACCCATAATGTGCTGAATTCCGAACGATGAGCTAATCATATTTACAAAAACAAGATAGGTTGAGTTCATACCAGCTTTTCTCCATCTCAATCTTTTCATCAAATATCGTCATTATATCTTTTCACTTGCACGACCGAACGATGTGAATAATAATAAGAGTGCATGTGCATTGGACTAAGTTGGAATCTGCAAACAATAAACCAAAGGAGAACACAAGGCAATATGGGCTCTTTGTAAGATAAACAATAGTGCATATGAGAGCCACTCAACACGTCATCGTGGTCTTCTCCTTACGGACCAAAGAAAACAAAGGAAAATTATTTACAAGGGAAAGCTCCCAACAAGTAAAAAGAAGAACGAGAAATCTTTTGGGGTTTTCTCTTTAATGCTACAACTAAGCAACTAGGAAATAAAGCTAGAACTATTTTTTTGTATTTTTCTCAAAGTTAATTAAACACACAAGAAGAAAGCAAAACAAGAATATAAACTACCATGGATAATACAATGAAAAAGTATGAACACCGACAACTGAAATAAGTGTGTGAACATGAAAGTAATGTCGGTGGGAAATACATACTCCCCCAAGCTTAGGCTTTTGGCCTAAGTTGGTCTAGGGCCATGGCTGGACTGGATAATATCCGAAGTCAAAGTTGTGGTTGTGCTGGGCTGCGGCGGCTACTGCCTATACCACTTCAACGTGAAGGCGAGCAGTTTCTGCATTTTGCTCCTACTTGTTTGTCTCCTCTCTGGTTATAAAATATCTCTACTTTCCTGAAAGTTAAAGAAGGCAGGAGCAGGGAGGCTAACATGGACAACACATTGTCTGTCAAAAATTAGTCGGTACTGGAGGGATTGTTCGTTTCTTTCAAGAAATTGAAAGCGCACCAAAGCCTCATAATCAAGGAAAACAGGGGGTGCTGGGGAACGTTGCATGGGAAACAAAAAAATCCTATGCACACGCAAGATCTATCCATGGTGATGAGCATCTACGAGAGGGAGAGTGGATCTACATACCCTTGTAGATCGCTAAGCGGGAAGCGTTAAGAAACGTGGTTGATGCAGTCGAACGTCTTCGCGATTCAAATCGCCGAGGGTCCCGCGATCCCATCACGATCCATCTCGTGATCCAATCACGATCCGTCCTACGATCCAATCATGATCCATCCCGCGATGAAATCACGAATCGTCTCACAATCTTGATCACGGTCCTTTCGATCCAGCGTCAAACGGACGACACCTCCGCGTTCAGCACACGTACAGCTCGATGACGATCTCCACCTTCTTGATCCAGCAAGAGGGAGCAGAGAGGTAGATGAGTTCTCCGGTAGTGTGATGGCGCGGCAGCGATGGTGGTGGAACTATTCCGGCAGGGCTTCGCCTAAGCACCGCCGAACTAGACTAGAGGAGAAAACCGATCTAGATGAAGTAAAGGGAGCACGTGGCAATTAGGGTTAGGGCTGCTCTCAAAATCCTCTAGTATATATAGGAGGAGGGGAGGGAGGAGACTTGGCTCCCAAGGAGCCAAATCTAGTTCGGCCAAAGTGGAGGGAGGAGTCCTCCTCCTCCACTCCTAGTAGGATTAGGACTCCTTCCTTATTTTGCACTTTTGCCTCTTTTTCCACCTCGGGTTTCTTCCCTAGCCGCATGGGCTTCCTGTGGGCCTTCGATGAGCCCACGAAGGGCTGGTATACCTTCTCCCACATCCCATGTAGCCTCTTGGGTCGAAATACCCCCCCGATGGTCCCCCGGTACCCTCCCAGCACTCCAGGTACACTATCGATGAGCCCGAAACTTTTCTGGTGACCAAAACAAGACTTCCTATATATCAATATTTACCTCCGGACCATTTCGGAGCTCCTCGTGACATCCGGGATTTCATCCGGGACTCCAAACATCCTTAGGTCACCACCATGCATAACTCTATACTACTGAAACGTCATTAAACCTTAAGTGTGCAGACCCTGCGGGTTCGAGAACTATGTAGACATGACCGAGACACCTCTACGGTCAATAACCAATAGTGGGACCTAGAAGCCCATATTGATTCCTACATATTCTACGAAGATCTTTATCGGTCGAACCTTTATGTCAAGGATTCAGTTAATCCCGTATGATGTTCCCTTTGTTCTTCGATATGTTATTTGCCCGAGATTCGATCGTCGGTATCTCCATACCTAGTTCAACCTCGTTACTGGAAAGTCTCTTTACTCATTCCGTAATACAAGATCTTGTGACTAACACTTAGTCACATTGCTTGCAAGGCTTGTTGTGATGTCATATTACCGAGTGGGCTCTAAGATACCTCTCCGTCACACGGAGTAACAAATCTCAGTGTTGATCCATGCCAACCTAACAGACACCCTTGGAGATACCTGTAGAGTACCTTTATAGTCACCCAGTTACATTGCGATGTTTTATACACATAAAGCACTCCTCGGTGTCCGTGATTTGCATGATCTCATGGTCATAGGAACATATACTTGACATGCAGAAAACTATAGCAATAAACTGACACGATCATATGCTATGTTTATAGTTTGGGTCTTGTCCATCACATCATTCTCCTAATAATGTGATCCCGTTTATCAAATGACATCTCACGTCCATGGCCAGGAAACCTTGACCATCTTTGATTAACGAGCTAGTCTATTAGAGGCATACTAGGGACATGGTGTTGTCTATGTATCCACACATGTATCTGAGTTTCCGATCAATACAATTCTAGCATGGATAATAAACGATTATCATGAACAAGGAAATATGATAATAACTAATTTATTATTGCCTCTAGGGCATATTTCCAACAGTCTCCCACTTGCACTAGAGTCAATAATCTAGCTCACATCGCTATGTGATTTGTTATGAATCTCACACCCAATGAGTTCTGGGGTTCGATCGTGTTTTGCATGTGAAAGAGGTTTTAGTCAACGGGTCTACGACATTCAAATCCGTGTGTACTTTGTAAATCTCTATGTCATACTGTAGACACTGCTACCATGCTCCACTTGGAGCTATTCCAAATGGCTACTCCACTATACGTATCCAGATCGCTACTAAGAGTCATCTAAATTGGTGTCAAAGCTTGCATCGACGTAACTCTTTACGATGAACTCTTCATCACCTCCATAATCGAGAAACATCTCCTTAGTCCTCTA
Organism: Hordeum marinum; assembly: GCA_022496015.1. Taxonomy (NCBI): domain Eukaryota; kingdom Viridiplantae; phylum Streptophyta; class Magnoliopsida; order Poales; family Poaceae; genus Hordeum; species Hordeum marinum. Next base: position 115,844,675 of record CM039676.1, read on the forward strand.
GTTACTAAGGATAATTTTGACCGTTGTCTAGTGATCCACTCCTGGATCACTCTTGTACCCCTTGACAGGCTCATGCCAAGGCACATACCAGGTGCAGCGCACATCATGGCATAATATAGAGACTATGGCTAAGGCATAGGGGACGACCTTCTTCCTTTCTCTTTCTTTTGCCATGGTCGAGCTTTGAGTCTCACTCAACTTCACATCTTACAAATCAAACAAGAACTCTTTCTTTGACTGATCCATTTTGAACTCTTTCAAAATCTTGTCAAGGTATGTACTCATTGAAAGTCTCATCAGGCGTCTTGATCTATCTCTATAGATCTCGATGCCCAACAATTAAGTAGCTTTATCCAGGTCTTCCTTTGAAAACTCTTTTCAAACAAACCTTTATGCTTTCCAGAAATTCTATAGCATTTCCGATCAACAATATGTCATCCACATATGCTTATCAGAAATTCTATAGTGCTCCCACTCACTTTATTGTAAATAGAAGTTTCTCATAAACTTTGTATAGACTCAAAAACTTTGATCACCTCATCAAAGCGTATATTCCAACTCCGAGATGCTTGCTCTAGTCAATAAAAGGATCACTAGAGCTTGCACACCTTTTAGCATCCTTAGGACTAACAAAACCTTCTAGTTGTATCTTATACAACCTTTCCTCAAGGAAAGAAACGACGTTTTGACATCCATCTGCCAGATTTCATAATTGAAAAAATGCAGCAACTGCTAACACAATTCCAACAGACTTTAGCATCTCTACGAGTGAGAAAGTCTCATTGCAGTCAACTCCTTGAACTTGTCGGAAACTTCTTTGCGACAAGTCGAGCTTTATAAATGGTGACATTCACCATCAGCGTATGTATTCATCTTAAAGGTCCAATTGTACTCAACGACCTGCTGTTCAACGGGCTTGTCTACCAAAGTCCATACTTGGTTTTCATACATGGATCCTTTCTTGTATTTCATGGCCTCTAACCATTTATCGGAATCTGGGCCCATCATCGCTTCTCCATAGCTCGTAGGTTCATCATTGTCTAACAACATGACCTCTAAGACAGGGTTGTCGTACCACTCATGAGCAGTATGCGTCCTTGTAGACCTACGAGGTTTGATAGTAACTTGATCCGAAGCTTCATGATCATCATCATTAACTTCCTCTTCAACTAACGTAGGCTCCACAGAAACATCTTTCTGCGCTGCGCTACTCTCTGGTTGAAACAAAGGTTCCTCCCACTCAATTCTTTCGAGAGAAAGGACCCGTTTTAGCAACAAACACTTTGTGCTCGGATCTAAGATAGAAGGTATACCCAACTGTTCTTAGGGTATTCCATGAAGATGCATTTGTCCGCTTCGGGTTCAAGCTCATTAGGTGAAAACCTTTTTTTCACGTAAGCGTCGCAGCCCCAAACATTAAGAAATGACAGCTTAGGTTTGTATCAAACCATAATTCATATGGTGTCATCCCAACGAATTTAGATGGTGCCCTATTTAAAGTGAATGTAGTTGTCTCTAATGCATAACCCCAATACGAAAGTGGCAAAACGATAAGAGACATCATAGTACGCACCATATCCAATAGAGCACGACTATGACGTTCGAACACACCATCACACTATGGTGTTCCAGGTGGCATGAGTTGTGAAACAACTTTCACATTGTCTAAAGTTTTATGCCGAACTCGTAACTCAGATATTCACCTCCACGATCATATCGTAGACATTTTTATCTTCTTGTCACGATGATCTTAAACTTCACTCTGAATTTGCTTGAACTTTTCAAATGATTTAGACTTGTGTTTCATTAAGTAAATATACACTATATCTACTCAAATCATCAGTGAAGGTAAGAAAGTAACGATATCCACCGCACGCTACAACACTCATTGGATTGCATACATCAACATGTATCATTTCCAATAAATCACTTGCCCGCTCCATCAAGCCGGAAAACGGGGTCCTTAGTCATCTTGCCCAAGAGGCATGGTTCGCATGTCTCAACCGATTCGAAATCGCATGAGTCCAAAGATCCATCAGCATGGAGTTTCTTCATGCGATTTATACCAATATGACATTTAGCTGCAGTGCCCCAAGTATGTGGTACTATCATTATTAACTTTGTATCTTTTGGCATCAATGTTATGAACATGTGTATTACTACGATAAAGATTCAACAAACCATTCTCATTGGGTTCATGACCATTGAAGGTATTATTCATGTAAACAGAATAACCATTATTCTCTAACTTAAATGAATAACTGTGTTGCAATAAAAATGATCTAATCATCTTCATGCTTAACGCAAACACCAAATAACATTTATTCAGGTTTGTCACTAATCCCGAAGGTAGAGAGAGCATGTGATGTTGATAACATTAACCTTGGAAACATTTCCAACACACATCGTCACCTCACACTTAGCTAGTCTCTGTTTATTCCGTAGCTTTTATTTCGAGTTACTAACATTTAGCAACCGAACCGGTATCCCATACCCAGGTGCTACTAGGAGTACTAGCAAGGTACACATCAATAACACGTATATCAAAATATACTTCTGTCGATGTTGCCAGCCTTCTTATCTACCAAGTATCTAGGGTTGTTCTGCTTCATCGACCGCTCTCCTCATAATATAAGCACTTAGTCTTGGGTTTGGGTTCAACTTTGGGTTGCTTCACTAGAGCAGCAACTGACTTGCCATCCATGAAGTTTCCCTCCTTGCCCTCACCCTTCTCGAAACTAGTGGTTTTACTAACCATCAACACTTGATGCTCCTTCTTGATTTCTACCTTCGCGGCGTCAAATATTGCGAATAGCCTAGGGATCATTATTTCCATCCCTGGCATTTTATAGTTCATCACGAAGCTCTAGTAGCTTAGTGACAGTGACTTGGAAAACTATATCAATCACTTTCTTATCTGGAAGATCAACTCCCACTCGATTCAAGCGATTGTAGCACCCAGAAAATCTGAGCACACGCTCAACTATTGAGCTATTCTCCTTCATCTTGCAGGCAAAGAATCTTGTTGGAGATATCATATCTCACATCACGGGCACGAGCGTGAGATCCCAATTTCAGTTATTAGAACATCTCATATGTTGCATTATGTTCAAAACGTTTTTGGAGCCTCAATTCTAAGCCATAAAGCATGACACACTAGACTATCAAGTAGTCATCGGAACGTGCCTGTCAGATGTTCACAACATCTACAAACGACGCTAGAGGGGGTGGCGCACCGAGCGGTGCATTAAGGACATAAGCCTTCTGTCCAGCAACGAGGACAATCCTCAGACCACGGACCCAGTCCGCAATATTGCTACCAACATCTTTCAACTCTATTTATCTAGGAACATATAAAAATTCAAGGGAGCTACAATGTGAGCTAGTAATCTACAACATAATTTGCAAAGACACTACTGACTATGTTCATGATAATGAGTTCAATTACTTAAGAACTCCCACTCAAATTGACATCCCTCTCGACATTCGCGTGATACATGATCCAAATTCACCAACTCAAGTCCGACCATCACGTGAGTTGAGGTGGTTTCAATGGTCAACATCATAATGTTGATCATATCTACTATATGACTCATGTTCGACCTTTCGGTCTCTTGTGTTCCGAGACCATGTCTGTACATGCTAGGCTTGTCAAGTTTAACTCGAGTGTTCTGCATGTGCAACACTGGCTTGCACCCATTGCACGTGAACGTAGAGTCTATCACACCCGATCATCACGTGGTGTCTCGACACGACGAACTTTCGCAATGGTGCACACTCGGGGAGAACACAATTGATTTGAAATTTTACTGAGGGATCACCTTATAATGCTACTGTCGTCCTAAGCAAAACAAGGTGCATAAAAGGATTAACATCACATGCAAATCATAAGTGACATGATATGGCCATGAACTTGTGCTTTTGATCTCCATCCTTCAAGCACCGGCATGATCTCCATCATCACCGGCATAACACCATGATCTCCATCATCATGATCTCCATCATTGTGTCGCCATCGGGGTTGTCGCACCCACCATGCTCATACTACTATTGCTACCGTTTAGCGATAAAGTAAAGCATTACATAACGCTTAATGATTGACACGTAGGTCATACAATAATTAAAGACAACCCTATGGCTGCTGCCGGTTGCCGTACTCATCGACATGCAAGTTGTGATATTCTATACATCACATGATCATCTCATACATCACATATATCTCATCATGTAATTGGCCATATCACATCACAACATACCCTGCAAAAACAAGTTAGATGTACTCTAATTGTTATTGCAAGTTTTACGTGACTGCTATGGGTATATAGCAAGAACAATTCTCACCTACGCAAAACCACAACGGTGATACATAAGTTGCTTTTCAACCTTCTCAAGGAACGCCTTTGTCGAATCCGATCCAACTAAAGTAGGATAAACAGACACCCGCCAGCCATCTTTGTGCAACGAAGTTACACGTCAATCGATGGAACCGGTCTCTCGTAAGCGTACGAGTAAAGTTGGTCCGGTCCGCTTCATCCCACAATACCTCTGAACCAAAACATGACCAAGGGAGGAAGCAATCTAAGCATCAACGCCCACAAACTCTTTTTGTTCTACTCGATATCTCATCTACACATAGACCTAGCTCATGATGCCACTGTTGTGGAACGTTGCATGGGAAACAAAAAAATCCTATGCACACGCAAGATCTATCCATGGTGATGAGCATCTATGAGAGGGAGAGTGGATCTACATACCCTTGTAGATCACTAAGCGGGAAGCGTTAAGAAACGCGGTTGATGTAGTCAAACGTCTTCGCGATTCAAATCGCCGAGCGTCCTGCGATCCCATCACGATCCATCTCACGGTCCAATCACAACCCGTCTTGCGATCCAATCACGACCAGTCCCGCAATCAAATCACAAATCGTCTCACAATCTTGATCACGGTCCTTCCAATCTAGCGCCGAACGGGCGACACCTCCGCATTCAGCACACGTACGGCTCGATGACGATCTCTGCCTTCTTGATCCAGCAAGATGGAGCGGAGAGGTAGATGAGTTCTCTGGCAGCGTGATGGCGTGGCAGTGATGGTGGTGGAATTATTTCGGCATGGCTTCGCCTAAGCACCACCGAACTAGACTAGATGAGAAAACCGATCTAGATGAAGTAGAGGGAGGACGTGGCAATTGGGGTTAGGGATGCCCTCAAAATCCTCTAGTATATATAGGAGGATGGTAGGGAGGAGACTTGGCTCCCAAGGAGCCAAATCTGGTTCGGCCGAAGTGGAGGGAGGAGTCCTCCTCCTCCACTCCTAGTAGGATTAGGACTCCTTCCTTATTTTCCACTTTTGCCTCTTTTTCCACCTTGGGATTCTTCCCTAGTTGCATAGGCTTCCTGTGGGCCTTCGTCCAGCCCACTAAGGGCTGGTATACCTTCTCCCACAGCCCATGTAGCCTCTTGGGTCGAAATACCCCTCTCGATGGTCCCCCGGTGCCCTCCCGGCACTCCCAGTACACTATCGATGAGCCCAAAACTTTTCTGATGACCAAACCAGGACTTCCTATATATCAATCTTTACCTCTGGACCATTCCAGATCTCCTCATGACGTACTAGATCTCATCCGGGACTCTAAACATCCTTCGGTCACCGCCATGCATAACTCTATACTACCAAAACGTCACCAAACCTTAAGTGTGTAGACCATGCGGGTTCGAGAACTATGTAGACATGACCGAGACACCTCTACGGTCAATAACCAATAGCGGGACCTGGATGCCCATATCGATTCCTACATATTCTACGAAGATCTTTATCGGTCGAACCTCTATGTCAAGGATTCAGTTAATCTCGTATGATGTTCCCTTTGTTCTTCGGTATGTTACTTGCCCGAGATTCGATCGTCGGTATCTCCATACCTAGTTCAACCTCGTTACCGGTAAGTCTCTTTACTCGTTCTGTAATACAAGATCCCGTGACTAACACTTAGTCACATTGCTTTCAAGGCTTGTTGCGATGTTGTATTACCGAGTGGGCCCTGAGATACCTCTCTGTCACACGGAGTAACAAATCCCAGTGTTGATCCATGCCAACCCAACAGACACCCTCGGAGATACCTGTAGAGTACCTTTATAGTCACCCAGTTACATTGCGTTGTTTGATACACACAAAGCACTCCTCGATGTCCATGAGTTGCATGATCTCATGGTCATAGGAACATATACTTGACATGCAGAAAACTATAGCAATAAACTGACACGATCATATGTTATGTTTATAGTTTGGGTCTTGTCCATCACATCATTATCCTACTAATGTGATCCTGTTTACCAAATGACATCTCATGTCCATGGCCAGGAAACCTTGACCATCTTTGATTAACGAGCTAGTCTATTAGAGGCATACTAGGGACATGGTGTTGTCTATGTATCCACACATGTATCTGAGTTTCCGATCAATACAATTCTAGCATGGATAATAAACGATTATCATGAACAAGGAAATATGATAATAACTAATTTATTATTGCCTGTAGGGCATATTTCCAACAGGGGGTAACTCAATGTCATTCCCTCTTATGGGTACCCCAAGATACTTAGCTACACGGGTGGCATAAATTCCACCAAAGAAACCTCCATCCTTAGCATTATGATGTAACCTCCTTGCAATAATAGCCCCCAAGTTATATCGTCTATCTGCTATTACCGCACTCTTAAGGATGCTCAGATCAGGCGCGCAAAGGTGGCTATGCTCAAGTTTACCGTTAATACATCTACCTATGAAGAGAGCAAAATAATGTATAGCCGAAAAGTGAATGCTCCCCAAAGTAGCTTGTGTAATGATTCTAGTTTCTCCCACTGTGATGCTAGCAAGGAAATCATTATATTCATTTTTATGAGGATCGCTACAACTATCCCACTATGGAATTTTTCATGCATCATTAAAATCTTCTAGGTCCATCGTATAGGTCTTATCATAAAGATCAAATAGAACAGAATGAGAATTACGCTTAGATGAAAATTCAAACCTCCGCACGAAAGAGTCAATGAGTTGATGATATTGCTTGCATCGATTTGAAATGAAATCCATAAGGTCGGCATTCCTTATGTACGCATAAAACTCTTCCTTAAATCCGGTGTTTTCCTTGAGTTGATCCAACGGCCATTCACAAGGCAGTACTCGAGCTTCCCTGGGTAGTTCAAAATCGGGCTCCCGTAGCGCAAGTCTCGGGGCTTTCTTGCTCGAGGAACCACCTTGGTACATTCTCCTCAACATCTTTTATTTTCTCGGTGAGCAATCCCCTAAAACAGTTTTGCAAATGGAGCTTTGAGCAAGGAGATCGAAAATGGAAACAAGATGAGCTAGAACACGAGTTTGAGCAATGGTGGGATTTTTCTGGAGGAAGATGAAGTGAATGTGTGCTGGAATAAGTAGAGGGGGGCCACGTGGGACCCACAAGCTTGCTAGGTGCGGCCAGGGGGTGGTCGTGCCCTGCAGGCTTGTGGCCCACTAGTGCAGCCCCCTAATGCATTCTAAGTGCCATAAATTCTTAAATAATCCAGAAAAATTCACACTAAATTTTCAGGGGATTTTGGGAACTTTTATTTTCAGGTCATTTTTCTATTGCACGGAAAACTAAGAAAACAGAAAAATAATAGCATTTTTACTTAATTTCATCTAGGTAACAGAAAGTAAAAGTTAGGTGCAGGAAGTTGTGCTTTCTAAATTCATCCATCTCATGCTCCTCAAAAGGAATCCATCAATAAGGTTGATCAAGTCTTATTAACAAACTTCCTTCGAATGACATGAAACCAAAGAATTTTCGAATAACACTAAGTTACCTCAATGGGGATATGCATTTCCCCAACAATAAGTATATCATATTTCTTCTTGACAATAGGAAGAGGGAACTCAAAGACTCCAATAATAATTGTTGGAATTTTTTCAATAGAGTTGATACTATGAACCCGAGGTTGTTTCTTCGAAAAGTGTACCGTATGCTCATTACCATTAATATGAAAAGTGGCATTGCCCTTGTTGCAATCAATAACAGCCCATGCAGTATTCAGAAAGGGTCTACCAAGGATGATCGACATATAGTCGTCCTCGAGAATATCAAGAATAATAAAGTCCATCAAGATAGTAGCATTTGCAACTACGACAGGTACATCCTCACAAATACCGATAGGTAGAGCAGTTGATTTATCATCCATTTGCAAAGAGATTTCGGTAGGTGTCAACTTATTCAAATCAAGTGTACGGTATAAAGAGAAAGGCATAACACTAACTCCAGCTCCAAGATCACATAAAGCAGTTTTAACATAACTTCCTTTAATAGAACATGGTATAGTAGGTAATCCGGGATCTCCTAGTTTCTTAGGTATTCCACCTTTAAAAGTATAATTAGCAAGCATGGTGGAAATCTCAGCTTCCGGTATCTTTATTTTATTTGTCACAATATCTTTCATATACTTAGCATAAGGAGACATTTTCAAAATATCAGTCAAGCGCATATGTAAAAAGACAGGTCTAAACATTTCAGCAAAGCGCTCAAAGTCCTCATCATCCTTTTTCTTGAATGGTTTAGGAGGAAAGGTGGGTTTCTGAACCCATGGTTCTCTTTCTCTACCATGTTTCCTAGCAATGAAGTCTCTTTTATCGTATCTTTTCTTCTTAGGTTGTGGGTTATCAAGATCATCAGCAGGTTCAATCTCCACATCATTATAATTACTAGGTTGAGCATCAGCATGAACATCATTATTAATGTTATCACTAGGCTCATGTTCATCACCAGATTGTGTCTCGACATCAAAAATAGAAATATCATTTGGATTCTCAGACTTATCTATAACAGGTTTACTAGCAGCATGCAAAGTACTATCATCATTCTTTTTCCTACTCTTATTGGAAGGAATAGGTGCATCAGTACTAACTCTCTAAGAATCTTGCTCAATTCTCCTAGGATGGCCCTCAGGATACAAAGGTTCCTGAGTCATTCTACCACTTCTAGTCACAACTTTAACAGAATGATCATTATCTTTACTATTCATCTCATTAAGCAAATCATTCCGAGCCTTAAGTACTTGTTCTACTTGAGTGGTTACCATGGAAGCATGTTTACTAATAAGCTTAATATCATTGATAGTTCTACTCAAATAATCACCCAAGCGATCAAGCATATAAGCATTGTGTTTCAATTGTCTACTAGCGTAGGCATTGAAATTCTCTTGCTTCATAATAAAATTATCAAATTCGTCCAAGCATTAGCTAGCAGGCTTATTATAAGGGATATCTCTTTCATCAAATCTTCTGAGAGAATTTACCTCTACTACTTGTGTCGGGTTATCAAGACCATATATTTCTTCAATAGGTGGTAGATTCTTAACATATTCAACTTTAATACCCTTTTCTTTCATAGATTTCTTCGCCTCTTGCATATCTTCAGGACCGAGGATAGAATACCTCTTTTCTTCGGAGTTGGCTTTGGAGATGGTTCAAGAATAGTCCAATCATTATCATTGCTCAATATATTATTCAATAGTAATTCGGCTTGTTCAACAGTTCGTTCCCTAAAAACACAACCAGCACAACTATCTAGGTAGTCCTTAGAAGCATCGGTTGGTCCATTATAAAAGATATCAAGTATTTCATTTTTCTTAAGAGGATGATTAGGCAAAGCATTAATTAATTGGAGAAGCCTCACCCAAGCTTGTGGGAGACTCTCTTCCTTAATTTGCACGGAGTTATATATTTCCCGCAAGGCAACTTGTTTCTTATGGGCAAGAAAATATTTTTTAGAGAAGTAATAAACCATATCCTGGGGACTACGCACACAACCAGGAGCAAGAGAATTAAACCATTTCTTAGCATCACCCTTTAATGAGAAAGGAAACAACTTAAGAATATAGTAATAGAGAATTTTTTCCTCATGAGTAAATAGGGTGGCTATATCATTAAATTTGGTAAGATGTGCCACAAGAGTTTCAGATTCATAACCATGGAAAGGATCAAATTCAACCAAAGTAATTAACTCAGGATCGACAGAGAATTCATAATCCTTATCGGTAACAAAGATGGGTGAAGTAGCAAACTTAGGATCATATTGCATTCTAGCATTCAGAGATTTTTTCCTTCCACTTGCGAAGCAATTTCTTAAGATCATCTCTATCCTGACAAGCAAGAAAGTCCCTAGCTACCTCTCCTTCCATAACATATCCTTCAGGTATATCAGGCAACTCATATATAGGAGAGCTAGGTCTAGCAGGTGAATCATAGTGTTCAGTTTCAATAATCTCATCAGATTCAGAAATATTATCAGTTTCAGCATTAGCTCTAGCAATTTTTTCATCAAGAAATTCACCCAGTGGCACAGTATCATCAAGCAAATTATCATAAGCATCATGCATAGCAGAAGTAGCATCATCAATTACTTGCGACATATCAGAATTACTAGCAGGTGGTGGTGTCGCAAACTTACTTATAATAGAAGGTGAATCAAGTGCATAGCTAGATGGCAGTTCCTTACCTCCCCTCGTAGTAGAGGGATAGATCTTGGTTTTTGGATCTTTTAGATTCTTCATAGTGATCACCAGATATATATCCCAAGTGACTTAGAGAATAAAGCTATGCTCCCCGGCAACGGCGCCAGAAAAAGGTCTTGATAACCCACAAGTATAGGTGATCGCAACAGTTTTCGAGGGTAGAATATTCAACCCAAATTTATTGATTCGACACAAGGGGAGCCAAAGAATGTTCTCGAGTATTAGCAGCTGAGTTGTCAATTCAACCACACCTGAAAGACTTAATATCTGCAACAAAGTATTCAGTAGCAAAGTAATATGGTAGTAACGGTAACGGTGACAAAGTGACAGTAGCAGTTTGTAGTGATTGTAACAGTAGCAACAGAGAAGTAACCGAGCAAAGATCAATATATGGAAAGCTCATAGGCAATGGATCAGTGATGGATAATTATGTCGGATGACATTCATCATGCAACAGTTATAACATAGGGTGACACAGAACTAGCTCCAATTCATCAATTTAATGTAGGCATGTATTCCATATATAGTCATACGTGCTTATGGAAAAAGACTTGCATGACATCTTTTGTCCTACCCTCCCGTGGCAGCGGGGTCCTATTGGAAACTAAGGGATATTAAGGCCTCTTTTTAATAGAGAACCGAACCAAAGCATTGGCACTTAGTGAATACATGAACTCCTCAAACTACGGTAATCACCGGAAAGAATCCCAGTTATTGTCACCCTGGGGGATGCGGATCATAACTCGTAATAGGTGTCTACAACTTGCAAGATAGGATCAAGAACACACGTATATTCGTGAAAACATAATAGGTTCAAATCTGAAATCATGGCACTCGGGCCCTAGTGACAAGCATTAAGCATAGCAAAGTCATAACAACATCAAACTCAGAACATAGTGGATACCAGGGATCAAACCCTAACCAAACTAACTCAATTACATGATAAATCTCATCCCATCCATCACCGTCCAGCAAGCCTACGATGAGATTACTCACGAACGGCGGGGAGCACCATGGAATTGGTGATGAAGGATGGTTGGTGATGACGAAGGCGTCGATTTCCCCTCTCCGGAGCCCAAAACGGACTCTAGATCTGGTCTCCCGAGGAAGAACTGGCGATGGCGGCGGCTCCACAAATAGGGTTATATGGAGTTGGAGAGGAGGTCGGAGGAGCCACGGGGGCCCCATAAGCCTGCTTGGCACGGCCAGGGGGGTGGCCGCGGCTAGCAGGCTTGTGGCCCCCTCTGGTTAATTCTTGCGCCAGTATTTTGTATTAATTCCAAAAATATTCTCCGTAAATTTTCAGGACGATCCGAGAACTTTTATTTTTGCGCAAAAATAACACCAAGGCAATTCTGCTGAAAACAACGTCAGTTCGGGTTAGTTCCATTCAAATCATGCAAATTAGAGTCCAAAACAAGGGCAAGAGAGTCTGGAAAAGTAGATACGTTGGAGACGTATCAGTTCCCCACTTTATTTTTTCAAATATTTTAAAATCACACAACATAATAAAATGGCTCTCCAAAACTTCCAAGTTGTCTCCGTGGCAGCGTTTTCTTTGAAGCCATTAAGCTAGGCATACAATGCTCAAGTAGTTGATCCACTTGGATCCCAAGGTATATCAAAGCCAATTTAAATTAACAATGGTTTGTAATTAAGTAGTGAGCGCAAAGAAACACATAGCATGCAACAACCAAGTCTAGCTCTCTTCCTATGCATTGGCATGTCATAAAAGAACAATTCATTCACACAAAACAAGGGCCAATACACAACATAAGTAGTTTCTTGCAATTTTATCGTATTGGAAACATAGAGAGGTGAAGATATAGTTCATCTCTCATAATAATTGAAATTAGTTGAGCACATGCATATTAATATCCATCAAAATCATCACGTGTAATAGCAAAATGCAACCCATCAATATAACCCTTAAAAGTGCAAACTTCTCCGATATAATGTAGTTGGGAGAATTGAAAAAGATAATAGGGCTACCATGTGTGGGTGCAAGCAACATTTTCATGTTTACCATAAGGAACTATGGAAATTTCATCTTCATAATCATAACTCATATTGGCATCGTGGCCACAAGCATAGCAAGCATCAAGTTCATCAAATAGGGATATTTCAAACAAATCCAAGGGACCATAGAAATTATCATAGCATTCATCCTTTCGTAAGTGCGAAGGGAAATTAAACAATGTATGGGATAAATAGTTACAATCATCAGAAGGTGGGCACAATAGCTAATCCGCTCTTCCTCCTTTTGTTCTCTAGTCTCTTCCTCATCCTTTTCATCTAATGAGCTCAGAGTTTCAGCAATTTCTTCTTCCATAAATTCTTGCAAAATATTAGTCTCTTCTTGGGCAACGAAGACTTCCTCAATAAATTTATCAATAGAGGCATTGTATTCATAACTCTCATAACAATATTTAAGTATAACATAATTTTTAGATCTGTAAAGAGCTGTCAGAAACACGACTTGAGTCTCAGAATCTTATGACTTTACGATCCAAATTAGTCCATGTGATTCAATGATTTTGCTCATGGAATCTAAGTTTCCACGATCCTGCTAGTTATGATTCTACGATTCACAATCCTACCAACGTAGCTCCAATCCGATTCAGAATCTCAATTTTGACAACTTTGAGAGCATCATCACAATTTTCACACTTTTCAAACAAAGATTCGATTTCATAAGCACCCTTAAAAGCAACAAATTCTTCTATTTGTTCCACATCATAGTAGTCATATAACCCATTAGCATAAGAATCCAATGTTTTATTATCATTGAATTCCTATGCAGAGGGAAGGTGTGGAGCCTTCATCCTAGAGGAACAAGTATAATCATATCTCAAGCATAGATTCCAAGCATACCCTTGCAACATTTTAATTTGATCCCATAAGTGCTTCCCTTTTCGAGGCAAATGATAATCCCTAAAGTATTCCAGGTGATCTAAAGTATCTCCCATTATCAAGTTGAATGGAGATTTGTCAGGATTATCAAGGTAGTATTTAATGTCTTCCACGTAATGAGCATCGAGGGTTTTAGGAGGTTCCCCATCTTTGTGAGTAGCAAGCACAACTATTTTTGGTGTTTCGTGTTCCATATCCATAAGTAAAGATATAAAACAACTTAGAACGTAAAATAAAATATAGTTAGATATAAATCAAACAAGCACACATGAGAATATTCACCCCACACAATTGCTCCCTCGCAATAGATAAAGCAAACAAGCACACATGAGAATATTCACCCCACACTATTGCTCCCTCGCAACGACGCCAGAAAAGGTCTTGATAACCCCCAAGTATAGGAATCATCTGTAGCCCTTTTCAATAAGTAAGAGTGTCGAACCCAACGAGGAGCTAAAGGGAGAATTAATATTCTCTCAAGTTCTATCGACCACCGATACAACTCTACGCGCAACAATGTTCACTTCACCTAGTACAAGAAATAAACTACCTTGCGGGAATAAAACTAGAAGTACTTTGCAGGTGTAAAAAGATAGCTTTGCAAGATAATAAAGAACATGGAAATAAAACTTCGGTGCTGTTTTAATAAAATAACAATAAAGTAAATATAACGAGTGTGGAAAAGTGGTGGTAGGATTTGCGAGACTGTCTTGGGCAATTGATAACTAGACCAGTAATCATTATTGCATTTTTATACAAGGGAGAGAGATGAGCTAACATACTTTCCGTACATGGATCATATGCACTTATGATTGGAACTCTAGCAAGCATCTGCAACTACTAAGATCATTAAGGTAAAACCCAACCATAGCATTAAGTAACAAGTCCCATTTACTCCCATACGCAACAACCCCTTACTCGGGTATAAGTTTCTGTCACTCTCGCTATCCACTACAAGCGAATCATGAACGCATTGCAACACCCTACAACGGGAATCCCTCATGTGTGTGCGGCACAGAAGGGACAATAGGACAACACCAACATAAAACACATAACTCAAACTAATCAATATCATCAATCAACCCATAGGAGAAAATAAAACTACTCAAACATCATAGGATGACAACACATCATTGGATAATAATATGAAGCATCAAGCACCATGTTTAAGTAGGGGGTTACAACAGGTTTCGCGAGAGTGGACCGTTGTAAATAAATGAGGGAAGGTGATGGTGGTGATGAGGAAGACGACATACTTGTTGGTGTAGATCGCCGTCATGCTAGTTCCCCCGGCGGCACTCCGGCGGCACTGGGAGAGAGGAGGAGAGAGCCCCCCTTCTCCTTCTTCCTTGCCCCCTACATGGGAGGAGAGTTTCCCCTCTGGTCAATGTCTGCCATGGCTCCCGAAGGGGAGGAACCCCTCTGATATTGGATCTCTCTCTCTCTCTCTCTCTTCTATTCTGTTTTTCTGCGTTCTTGTTTTCTGGCGTTTCACCGTTTCTGAAATCCCCGAAGATCTGTAACTCCGATTGGGCTGAAATTTTGAGGGGATTTTTATCCAGAAACTATCTTTATTGCGATGAAAGAAGGGCCACAATCGAGGTTCGGGGGAGTCACAAGGCTGGTGCGACCTACCCCCTGGTCGCGCCCTGTTGCCTTGTATGATGACACTAGTATATGATACTATATCCCTAATGCATAGTATCATATGTTAGTATCATATGATAGGTCATTTATTGCCATGCATGACACATAGTAGCGCAACATTTAATATGAT
This sequence comes from Hordeum marinum, assembly GCA_022496015.1. NCBI lineage: Eukaryota > Viridiplantae > Streptophyta > Magnoliopsida > Poales > Poaceae > Hordeum > Hordeum marinum. The sequence goes on from CM039676.1 coordinate 115,859,903, forward strand.
ACAGTATCATGATATGATACTTAACCCTCTCTTTCTTCATTTAATTCTATGACATATCATAAAAATTGCCTAGTTGGAATGCACGATACTACCTATGATACTCCCATTATGACCAGCCTCAGGCTGGTCGTAATGGGGAGTATCATATGATACTAGTGTATGATACTATATCTGTAATGCATAGTATCATCTGTTAGTATCATAGGATATGTCATTTATTGTCGTGCATGACACATAGTAGCACACTATTTAATATGATACGGTATCATGATATGATACCCAACCATCTCTATCTTCATTTAATTCTATGACACCTCATCAAAACTGCTTAGTTGGCATGCATGATACTACCTATGATATCCTATTACGACCAGCCTTATGCATACATGCATTGTAATTAATACATTAAACACAACTGTTTGAGGAAAACAAGCACATTAACTGGGTACGTTTGCAAACTATGAAAATTATTCCACCACTCATCATCTATCTTGGTTGGTGAGATTTTTGAGTCGAGTCCTATAAGCCGGAAAGGACGGAGTAAGATCCAAAGAGACTTAACCGGGCCGAAGGGGTCGGCGTTGGAGTTGGCCTTGAACTATCACAATAAGGCCTCTCCCAATGCTCCACCTTGTGTATGTGCTAAGGTTGTCAACTAAGCAAAAAATCTGATGTGGCATGTTAATTAAGAAGAGAGAGAGTAGTATGGTGTCCTCAGGAAGAACCAATGCTAAGCGCGTGTACCTCGGTGGAAAGACAAATATGAGTCTATACCTTATTAAATGAAGAGAACTTAGTAACCAAAAGCTAAGCACCAATGCATTGAGGAATTTAGTTGCTAAGCCTTTTAATGCACTTAGCACCTCATCTAAGAGCATGGTTAATAGTATAGCCAACTCCTAGCTATAAGCCATTGCCATGTCATCTATAGCTTAACTTATAGCTAACATGTACAATAGTTGATTACAAAAGTGTACTACTTATTTACTATATGATCCACCTTTCACTGTCACAAAGTGTCTAGGAGCACATGCTAGAGCTGACTCTTCACCAAGAGCCCGCTTATCTTCTCTCTCCTTTTCTTTTTCCTCCAACTAAATAAAAATATACTATTCCCTCAGTTCATTTTTATAAGTCCTTTCAGACAACTCAAATTGAACTGTTTTGCATTATGTCTAAAATGTCTATAAGGATTTGTAAAAATGAATAGAAGGAATAGTTTATTTCTTATAGCCTGCTGGACTCAGCTCTATTATACTTGTTCTAAACACCCATGCCTTGGAAGAGGTCTAAACGGCATCCTTACAAAAAAGAGAGAAGGGTGATAAAAAAGAAAACCGCACATAGGGTTCTGTTGCTCTGGTTTTATCTCCCCAGCGTCCAGAGAGGAGAGGCGGCGTCCGCACGCAGCGAGGGCGAGCATCCCGTCGAGCCTGGCGGTAGCTCCCGGATGCCCCGGCGCCCCGACGGCCCGGCACCATCCACCCTGTGAGCCGCTCCCGCTTCGCTGGCTTTGTCCTAGTCCGCAGCTGCGTCAAGGCATACGAGGTCAGTCCATTCATTTAGTGCCAATCCATGTTTCTTCTCCCTATATCAGTCCTTCATTTCTTGGTTCTTGCATTGCCCGAAGTATTGCTCTGATTTGCCAACTGAGGAGGTGAAAGATCGATCAGTGGGAGATTGGAATTTCGGAACCCTAGGGCGTGCTGATTGCCTGGTTTGATGCTGTTGGTTGATACCGCGATGAGACGGAATACTTTGATGTTTGGTGAGATGCATGGGTTCAAATTGCGATCTTGCGCGTCTAATGGTCTGGACTTAGGTTTTGCGAGACCTCTTAGGTCTGGGTCAATGTTTTGTTGGATATGATAGATTCAGATTGCGATTTGGAGGGCTGTAGATCTGTTTCACTTACTGCATGCTTCGGTTTGGCTAAAATAACAACTTGCTGGACTTTGGGGATTTTGATACCACAATAGCAGATGTCCAATGGTCATTGGCAGGGGTGTAAATTCTGCAAATATTGCCCACCTGCCCACGAACACTTGGCCATTGATTTCTGGTGCCCATTTGGATTCTAAGCTCGAAACAGGGCCAGGGTTTGGAAAGATCTTTGAATGTCAGTTTCTGCAAATGTGTTTGACCAGAAAGAATGGAGTCACACAGATAGCCAGTGGCAGGTTGGAATAAAGGAAGCAAGAAAATCAAGGGGTAATGTTTATTTGTGTGTAAATTGGTCATTCACGGATTCACCAGCTCACAGACTTACTATAGGTCAATAATTAACTCTGGGCTGTCCTTATTAACCAGTGGATACCCTTAGCTGGTAGATATCAGTATGATTGTTATCCTAGACATTGGGATTGATCACACCTATATTGTTCATATAGTAATTGTTTTTAGCAATTTCTGCTTCTAATGCCATTTGCATCTGGGGAGTTAACAGGGTGATTATTCATACTTATGTAATTTGGACTCGCAGAAACTTCTAAACTGCTTATTTTCTACTCCCTCCGTTCCTAAATATAAGCCGTTTTGGTAGTTCAATTGAACTGCCAAAATGTCATATATTTAGAAACAGAGGTAGTAAATGTCAGTTGCCCTAGCCCACCGTCCGTTCCTAAATATAAAACGTTTTGGTAGTTCAGTTGAACTGCCAAAATGTCATATATTTAGAAACAGAGGTAGTAAATGTCAGTTGCCCTAGCCCACCCTCCGTTCCTAAATATAAGACGGTTTGGTAGTTCAATTGAACTGCCAAAATGTCATATATTTAGAAACAGAGGTAGTAAATGTCAGTTGCCCTAGCCCATCGAATTACGATCCAGTACGTCTGTTCCCTGCATACATTTGTAACGGCATGTTCTACTAGACAAATTCTTGCCAACAGTTCAGTTATTGGGCGTGCTGACTTATTTGTTGCAAGCAGGCCCTGCTATGTGCCAGCTATATATGATCTTTACTATTTAGCTTGGCAACAGGACTATGCTTAACAGTATTTATATCATGTTATCATGCATCTTTTTTCTCAGTAACTGTCCTCAAATTCATGACTACCTTCGTCATTGTATGCTGAATGTAGTTGGGAGCTTACATGGCTATGCTGCCAAGTGATTCATCACATCACAGAATTGTAGAAAATAGCCCCTACAGAATTACAAAGAGTGGGAATAAGGAAGCTGGCAAACTTAGTGCTTCATGGTATTTCAGTAGAAAGGAAATAGAAGAGAATTCTCCGTCCAAGAGGGATGGCATTGATTTAAAGAAAGAGACTTACCTTCGGAAATCGTATTGCACTTATCTACAAGATTTGGGGATGCGGCTCAAAGTGTAAGATATTTTATATGTCCTTTTATTATGCATTTATTGATGCTGTAGCTGTTGGCTGACTGTCCCTTCTCCAAAAAAGTGAGTGCTGCTACTTACCCAACCAGATGTTAAATGCTTCAAAATTGTGTGTTTATATTGTCATTGTATCGTAATTTTTTCTCTTGATGTGTTTTTGTTTTATACCGGCATATGTTTGTTCCAGAGATATTCAATTGTTTGTCTGATAAGATAATATTTTACTTAATTACGGAGCACTCTGATGACAAGCACAGTTTTTTTGAATGAACCGCTGGCTGTTTTTCTTCTTCATAAATACGATAAGGTCATATCATATGAAATGTTAAGATATATACTGAAGATATGCCCTGTATGATCTATGATGTTGGTCTGGCATTTTAGAATTGTTTTGGGCAATGCATGTGTGCATACATTTTTTCTTTTGGCCCTTTGAGGCCGCTTCCGTGCTACGCATCATATCTTTAATAGTTTGCAATCACGATAAAAATTGCTGTGTTCGTATCTTTAGTTTTTATGACATGTGGAGATAATGCCACAACGCTTGCTGGAATTATACTATCAACTTATGCTGAATTTTTTCTTTGTATGTAGGCCACAAGTGACAATTGCTACATCTATTGTGTTCTGTCACCGCTTTTACCTTCGTCAATCTCATGCAAAAAATGATAGACGAGTAAGTGTTAGTCAATTACTTACTATAGTCCAATTTTTAAATATTTGATGAAGTGCAGCTTATAACTTTATAACATGTAGATACTTTATTTGAGTTTATGATATTCTGTTTTTTGCCTCATAGTTCAGTTTGAATAAAAATAACAAATAGTTTCTATCTCCATGGTTTTCCAGTTTGGCGACTGTTCTCTCCATACGGAGGCATTAATAGCTAATAATACACTTCGTACTTCTCCAGTCCAATAGAAAATTGGCGCTGAAGCTAGCAGCAGACTCTGTAGATGTCAAAACAACTTGTACTTCTGTGAACCGTAGGGGTGGTTATAAAAAGTAGGTATTTTCTATGAGGATAAGATGAACAGATGTACATCCTCTTGGTGTGATGTTAGGATTTTTAGTTTAGAAGAGCCTGAGACCTTGTTACTAAATAGCAGTTCACAGGTGCACACCATTTGATCAATCATGCGGGGTTGAGGGTTTATCATGAATGTTTTGGCTGGTACAGCTCTCAAACACCCAGCACATTTGATTTAGGCCCAGGTACTCCTAAATTATTGCATGTGAAAGCATTTGAAATCACCCTAGTCAGTGTTCCGTTATATTTGCTTAATACACTTCAGAGCAAGTATTATATAAAACTTGATTGCATCCATGAAGTAGTACCAAGCGTGTTTTACTGAAATAGGAGTGCATGTGATTTCTTGTGTTCTTATCTGCAGCAGAAGTGGTAATGGTGTGATTTTCCTCTATATGTCTTGACAGAATATTAGTATTCTATACTATTTGTTATGCAGTTATTCTTATTTTTTCATGGCGAATGGGCAAATGGAGTCTGAATCTAACATCTATACAGACAATCGCTACTGTTTGCATGTTCTTGGCTGGAAAAGTTGAAGAAACACCTAGGCCTTTGAAGGATGTCATCCTGGTTTCTTACGAGCTTATTCATAAAAAGGATCATGCTGCTGGTCAGAAAATCAAGCAGAGGGTAATGTAATGGATCCAGTTAGATGCTTCTTTTGCTATGGATTCTCTTTGGTGAACCCTTTTCCCTTTACAAAGTTGTAGCCGGACCTGATTTCACCCTATAAATCTTGTTGTTCTGATACAATAACAGAAAACAACTTCCGAAACATAGCCAGTAGAAGGCTGGCTGTATCTATCATTTATCAGAATCTGAACTTTTCTCATCAGTATATCATTTATTTTGGAACTGTTTTGATTGAATCATCATCTGCTGAAGTTTACCAGCTATATATTTTACAATCAGCACCCGGCTAATGTTTGGTTCTTCTCTTGTTTTCGGAGGAGTGCTGAATCATAGGATTTATATCCTTGTATGATCTCGCCATTCTCTAATTTAGCTGAAACAAGGAAAAATAACAGATGTCCTTTCCCGTAAGAAAATAATTTCGCTCTATGATGTGTTGGGTGCAAATCGAGTATAAAGTAATTTTGCTCTATGATGTGCAAACAAAGTCCTGGAAACAGCCTCTTGCAGAAATGCAGGGAAAGGCTGCGTACTATAGACCCAAAGTGGTCGGACCCTTCCCCGGACCCTGTGCAAGCGGGCTGCACTTTTTTTTATGTGCAAACAAAGTATTTTCTGGTAGATGTTTTTTTTTTGCCTATTACGATTTAATCATAATTATTGATGTATGTATACTTCTCAGTTTTGTAATGCATGCCTCTGAGATCCATTTTTGGATTGGTTTTTGTGACTTTTGAGGTCTACATGCTACAAATGTTGATTCCTAATTAGTTCTGGTGATGATGATGATTTTTCTTGTGAAAAAGTTAATAAACAAAATGAGGATGGCATAAATAGCTGCCATTGCATGCTTCCATTTTCAGTTTGTGCTTGTTCAAAAAATTAACATCTGCCGTGTTAACTTGGGTGAGTCAATGCACTGAAATAATAATATAATAATTATTTTGGTAGTTCATTCTGTGGTCTCGTGCATGCTTGTGTAGGTTCCGTTCCACTGTATCGGTACACTTTGCCTTTCGATGCAGATCTTTTTCTATTGTAGTTACCACATATTTCTGAAGGTTCCATCGTATCGGTACACTTTATATTCTGTCGATGTGGATCTTCTCTGCACCAGTTCATAGTTATTTCAAAGTGATTTCCTCTGGGAATAATGCTTGAACAAACTGTCTACTACTATCTTATGCAGGAAGTATATGATCGGCAAAAAGAACTCATTTTACTTGGGGAGCGAGTTGTACTTGCAACACTTGGTTTTGACCTTAATGTGCACCATCCTTACAAGCCCTTGGTTGAAACAATAAAGAAATTCAAGATTACTCATAATGCGCTTCCTCAGGTTGCCTGGAATTTTGTCAATGATGGGTATGCTAATGCTACCCTTGTTCTCTTTAGCCATACCAGTATTCAGTTAATATCTCTACTAGACCTTTAAAAGGGTGTATACTGTACAGGCTGCGCACTTCACTCTGTCTACAATTCAAGCCCCATCATATTGCAGCAGGTGCTCTCTTTTTGGCTGGTAAGTTTCTCAAAGTAAAATTTCTTCCAGATGACGGTGAGAAGGCTTGGTATCAGGAGTTTGATGTGACACCAAGACAGCTGGAAGGTTGGTTCCTGGATGCAAAGTCAGTAATTCGAAATTTCCTTCTGCTTTGTTTGGTTTATGCCTTTTGTATTCTAGCTCCCTTGCTTTACACATGGTTTAGGATATTTTACCACCGGGGACTCACCTTTTTATGTCTTCCTATGGCATCTGGGTTTTAGGGGTACAAAGAAAGAATTAAAGCGTACAACGACTTGGACATGCGTGAAAATATTTCGAAGTGTGAAACTGGTCTTTTTGTAGGTATTATTCTTGTTGAGTAGCTAAAAATAAGGATACGTACAAAACTTTCCTGTTAAACATCCATTTGGACGTGTCTTGCTTCATTCTACCTAAGGAAAATGATTCTGTACTCCTCGACGTGCGTACTCCCGCGCCTCATGTACCACATAGATCAGTCCATTATACCCCTTTATCATTTTAATATGCTTTATTAATAATTACTCCCTCCGTCCGGAAATACTTGTCCTAGAAGGTACTAGATAGCGCAAAGTGAGTTCAATAAAAAATTCCATTTGAGTTGATGTATTTCAGATCATTTGCTCATAGATTGCTTTTTCGTACGTAAAACTGTTAGATTTTATAAACTAAGATTTCCGATGATGTTTTTTTATGAAACTTGTATTGAGGTATCTTAGATATTTAGTAAGGTATGTTGAGAATAATAGAGAAGTATTTTTAATGTGGAAGCACAGAAAATCAGTCCTATATATACTATTGTATACTCCCTCCGTTCCTTTATATAAGGTGTATTTGTTTTTTCGAAAGTCAAACGAGTGCATGTTTGACCGAGTTTTGACAAAAATATATCAATATAGACAATACAAAATTTATATCATTTGATCCATCATGAAGAGTAGTTTCACATTTTATTTATTAGGTAATGCAGATGTCGTTCTTTTGTTCTACAATCTTGGTCAAACATTTAAATGGTTGACTTGCACGGAAACCAATACACCTTATATTCTGGAACGGAGGGAGTATATACTTATAAATTTGAGTTGGTGATGGTGGTGCTCGGTCCACCCCCACTCCATCCAAATCCTCCTCATCCACGTAGGATCCATCGGATCCTCTTTGGTTTGTAAAAAAAACATCATGAACAAACAATCACAAGTAATGCAATTGTGGAGTCTTGAACTCCACTGGACCCTCTTTGGTTTGAAAAAAAACATATACATCAATAAAACAGTTACAAGTAATGCTTTGAGTCTTGACCCCCATCGGACCGTCCTATGGTTTATGAAAAAAAAACAGTCACAAGTAACACAATTGTGGAGTCTCTTTGGTTTGTAAAAATACATTAACAGGACAATTACAGGTAATGCGTCAAGTCTCGGCCCCCACCGGACCCTCTTATGGTTTGTAAGAAATGGTCATAAACAAAACAGTAACAAGTAATGCAATTGTGGAGTTTTGAACCCCTCACTTGCCGCTATACACAACTCAATCAAACTAGCAAGTCATCACTCACTCATGTTTTAAATGGGAAAGTATTTGATTAGTACTAGTACATAGCAGTAGACAATTTTTTTTACTGCGACACGAACCGGCCAGTCAATCCGCCAATGATTTTTTACCCAACCACCCCTCCCCAATCCCCATCCTCCGGCCACCCCTTTGTGATCCACATCATCCTACAACAACAACAACAACAACAACAACAACAACAACAACAACAACAACAACATAGCCTTTAGTCCCAAACAAGTTGGGGTAGGCTAGAGGTGAAACCCATAAGATCTCGCGATCAACTCATGGTTCTGGCACATGGATAGCAAGCTTCCATGCACACCTGTCCATGGCTTGTTCTTTGGTGATGCTCCAATCCTTCAGATCTCTCTTAACGGACTCTTCCCATGTCAAGTTTGGTCTACCCCGGCCTCTTTTGACATTATCAGCATGCTTTAGCCGTTCGCTATGCACTGGGGCTTCCGGAGGCTTGTGCTGAGTATGCCCAAACCATCTCAGACGATGTTGGACAAGCTTCTCTTCAATTGGCGCTACCCTAACTCTATCTCGCATGTCATCATTCCGGATTCGGTCCTTGTGTGGCCACACATCCATCTCAACATGCGCATCTCTGCCACACCTAACTGTTGCACATGTCAACTTTTAGTCGGCCAACACTCAGCGCCATACAACATTGCGGTTCGAACCGCCGTCCTATAGAACTTGCCTTTTAGCTTTTGTGGCACCCGCTTGTCACAGAGAATGCCAGAAGCTTGGCGCCACTTCATCCATCCGGCTTTAATTCGATGGTTCACATCTTCATCGATATCCCCATCCTTCTGCAACATTGACCCCAAATATCGAAAGGTGTCCTTCTGAGGCACCACCTGCCCATCAAGGCTAACATCCTCCTCCTCCTCGTGCCTAGTAGTACTGAAAGCGCACCTCATGTACTTGGTTTTAGTCCTACTAAGTCTAAAACCTTTTGATTCCAAGGTTTGCCTCCATAACTCCATCAACTTCCTGTTGACCCCCGTCCGACTATCGCCAACTAGCACCACATCGTCCGCAAAGAGCATACACCATGGGATATCTCCTTGTATATCCCTTGTGACCTCATCCATCACCAAGGCAAAAAGATAAGGGCTCAAAGTTGACCCCTGATGCAGTCCTATCTTAATCGGGAAGTCATCAGTGTCACCATCACTTGTTCGAACACTTGTCACAACATTATCGTACATGTCCTTGGTGAGGGTAATTTACTTTGCTGGGACTTTGTGTTTCTCCAAGGCCCACCACATAACATTCCGCGGTATCTTATCATAGGCCTTCTCCAAGTCAATGAACACCATATGCAAGTCCTTCTTTTGCTCCCTACATCTCTCCATAAGTTGTCGTACCAAGAAAATGGCTTCCATGGTCGACCTCCTAGGCATGAAACCAAACTGATTTTTGGTCACGCTTGTCATTCTTAGCGGTGCTCAATGACTCTCTCCCATAGTTTCATTGTATGGCTCCTCAGTTTAATTCCATGGTAATTAGTACAACTCTGAACACCCCCCTTGTTCTTGAAGATTGGTACTAATATACTCCGTCTCCATTCTTGTGGCATCTTGTTTGCCCGAAAAGTGAGGTTGAAAAGTTTGGTTAGCCATACTATTGCTATGTCCCTGAGGCCTCTCCACACATCAATGGGGATACAATCAGGGCTCATCGCCTTGCCTCCTTTCATCCTCTTTAAAGCCTCCTTGACCTTCTTCGCCTTCTGTCCCCTCCATTTGGTCTCTTGGACGCAAAGGATATCAACGCCTCTCCTCACCACTACATCAACTACCTCCTGAAGCTTACCTGTCAAAGACCCTATGTTCCAGAGCGAATCCTCCTAGGCTCGGCTAGCTTCCTTACCCTTCGCACTCGTCGAGTCAATGCGAAGACCCTAGCTCATTTTCCACTACACCCGGGCGCCGATGTAGCACGCCACTAAGGATGCGACGACCCGATCCTCGCTCACTTGCCACCGTATCCAGATCACGATACGGCGCGCCACCTGGGGGGTGATGGCCCGGCCTTTGCCCATTTTCCACCACACCCGGGTTCTGATGTGGCGCGTCGCCGAGAAGGTTACGCCCCAACGAAAAGCTTTTGGGTTTCATCTCCATAAGAGTGGCTGAGTTTTGACGTTGGCTCGCCAAGCCTATCACAACCCTCCTCCTTTACCCGGGCTTGGGACCGGCTATGTTGAGACAACATAGGCGGAGTTCCACATCATCCTAAATTTCAAATTTTAAAATCCAGCCATGACATGCACTATTGGTTGAACTACTATGGTGTTGTTACCCTTTTATGATTATGGTGTATTACTTTTTATGATGTCAAGTAACAAGTGCATTGGTTGTTGTATGCTACTCGTACTAATCAAATACAACTGCAATGAGTTTTCAGTTCCGTAGCAACACGGCTGTTATGCTAGTGTTGGGTATAAAGCCGAAGTCTAATTATATATGGTGTAGTTGCTGTACAGAGTTTTATGAATTACTCCCTCCGCAAAGAAATATAAGAGTGTTTACATCACTACTTTAGTGATCTAAACGCTCTTATATTTCTTTACGGAGGGAGTATTTACTATACTATCACGTGTTCCAGCTCTGACTTTTTCTAGTGACTATTGCTTCATATGGGACTAGCTAAGCCAGTTCAGTGGTTCACAGATCTGGCAAGACACTCTTAATCTCCTCTGTACCTGCCAAATAGAATATCCGTAATAAAGATTATAAGGGCATGCACAATGGGGTGATTTCGGCCTTTTTCTAAAAGATGTCAACATGGAGGATAATTGCTGACATGGAAGAACGAAAATGGAAAAAGGCTTTGCCTTCCCTCAACTAAGAGATGATTTATTCTCAAAATAAGAAAAAAAGAAACTAAGAGATGATCTCAAGATACTATATTTTTCTCCATTGTAGTGGATGCCATCTCTTACACACGTTTCCTAATTTTTTATCACTACATTGTTTTATATGCATGCAAAAATTAATCACTAGAGACAACATTCAAGATAATACACTGTACAGCATGTTGTAATCATCTCTAGATAGCTAAAAAAAGGCCGCCTTCTCAACAACTGTGTGTGCCCTAAGAGCACCTGACTGTTTACAAACAGGAAACCATAAAGTGCATGATTTTCAGTCAGTTGCTTGAAGATTTGATGGTTCCAGAAAATCCTTTGGTCTTGTAGAATCTGGCCTGCTACAATGGTGCTCCATAGTATTCCTTGTTCATTAGGCTTTGATTCTTTTTCTACCCCCTCCGTTCGTAAAAATAAGATGTTCTAAGTCTTTTGCGAATCGGATGTATATAGACACGTTTAGTGTGTTTGTTCACTCATTTCAGTCCGTATGTAGTCCATATCAAAATATCCAAAACATCTTATATTTGTGAACAGAGGGAGTAGCAGTTAATTTGTAGTTGAGCTTTGGTAACATGGCCTGATAAAATTCACGTCTAGTACTAATGCATTTCTTTTATCTCTTGATTGCAGAGGTTAGCAATCAAATGTTAGAGCTGTATGAGCGAAACCGTGTCGTGCAATCACAACCAACAAATGGGCATGAAGCTGAAGGGAGCTCAGCTGGTGTGCCTAATCAAAGGATCTCCGTAAAAGCAGAAGCCAACTCCGAGGAACCTCCTGTTGTGCATCATCCAGCATCCAAACAGTCAGATTCCAATCCTTCTACATCAACAGGTGTTCCAATTCACAATGGTGCTGAGCACTCAAAGCCACACAAGCAGATTGGTAGCCAGAAAAGTCTTCAAAATGACAATGGTGGCCATGAAAACGACAAAACAAGCAGTCAGAGTGGAGGTGGAGTTTATAGTAGTACAAAGGATGGTTTGCATGATGGCACAAAGTCCTTGGCAAGAAGTTCCAGGCCCAGCGACAAACCTGGTATTCCAACAGAAGAAGAGAAACCTCTTCCATCGCATGCTAGTTCCAGTGAATCGAGGGATGGTAATCTCACTAACAGTGGTGATCCCAGTGTCTCATCCTCCATGATGGATGCCAGAAATAAAATTGACAAGGACAAGGTAAAGGCAGCTTTGGAGAAGCGAAGAAAATCGAAAGGTGATGTTGCTAGGAAGGTAGATGTGATGGATGATGACGACCTACTTGAGAGGGAATTAGAACATGGTGTAGAGTTGGCTGTTGAGGATGAGAAGATCAAGCAGGAGAGGGACCATTGCAGTATGCATCAAGAGGATCACCGTAGTGCTGATGGCGTTGCAGAAAATGGGGACAACAATGGCGAGCAGAATGTTCCAGAGACTGCGAAAGAGGCTGAGGTTCTGGTGAACATTAAAGACGAGTGGTCTCCAACCAAGAGGTATGATGGTTTCGAGCACAAGCCGCAGCACCCTAGTGATGCACCAAAGCACAGCGTGAGCCACCATGATGCTCAGCTTGTTGGTAGACATGAAGAACATAAAATGTCTCCACCCGAAGGTTGATGGGCCTGAATTGATGTAGAGCCTAAACTTGGTAGAATTCTCGGTACGAACATAGGCACGTGTTACTGGAGATGTAGCTGCTCTGTGGACTGTTGATGAGACATCCAGGTCTTCATGTTTGTACCCAGATGATTTTGGAACCCATCAACTGATTGCAGCGGAGATATGTTTGTGGATCTACTGGGGGAGCAATTATTTTTCCCAGTTTGAGGAATCTCCTGCTAGCAGCATCTGATGTTTTGATTTTATGTGCTGTAGCAATGCGCGTGATCCCAGTAGCCCAATTCTTCTCTTGCGGTATTTACGGCTTGATGGATATGATAAGCCTCAGAACCGCACATGTCTTTTGTTCTGAGCATTCCATTCTTCTCAGTAAAGATCTCATCCAATGTTCAATCTGTGTTTCAAAAATTCAAAAGGCTATATTCGTGGTAGCACTGATTTTCTAGCAATTCATGCAATGAAAGATTTGAAAACACCGAGAATTTCCCGAAGGCCGAATGCTTTTACAACCTTGGCACAAGGTTCTCCCACTGCGCATAGCTGATTCATTTAGGCATGTTTGGATACGTTTGGATTAGCGTGGACTCATATAACCACATAAGACCAACTCTAACCCAACTCTAACCGATCCCCTATCCGGTCATAAGGGAGGATAAATTCGTTTTTTCTCCTCTATGCCTTATCTAGCAGGTTCCTGAAACCGAATAGAGAAGAATAACTTTTACTCACCCGTCGAAAAACTCCTCCAACCCGCCTAAATATCCTCACCGCTTGTGCAGCCGAGTAAAAAGTGATGTCATCTTTCTCTTGCCCTCGTGGCTTCTCTATTCTCGTCGTAGCAGCCGCCGTAGCCATCGATGACCGGCCTTCCCACCGTAATGGGCCTAGACCCTGCCGTCACCTCGCTCGCTTGTTGCCACCAGAAACCGCCCCCGCGTTGAAGAAAAGGTTGGGGATAAAATAATCTCAACCAGCCTCAAGCTTCGGCTCTAACCGCGGCAAAGGCCGTAGGAGTTGCGACTGCCTCTTCGGAGACGGCCCGCCGCTCCCGCCGAAGTTAAGAGAGCACGAAAACCGACGACGACGGCGTCGACCCTCATCGAGGAGGCCACAAAGAAGAAGACCACCGCGGCGCCCCGTCCACGTCCAGCGCCTCGTGGAGCGTCTCCGGTGACCCCGACGACCACTGCTTCTGCACGCCCGGCGGACGCAACCGCCAGGAAGGGTCGCGACTGCCAAGTGCTCGAGGAAATGCCGACAAGGTAAAATCTTTCACCTTTCGGCTAATGAATTATATACGATGATTGTTGGTGATCGATGGTGATGGAGTTAGTTCATCTTGTTGTCGCAGTGTGGAATGAACAAGACCGAGCTTTTAGCGTCATTGGAGTCCTCGGTGACGATGGGGCTACATGGTGTGAATTATGACTCAATTTGGGATCCGAAGTAGAGGATATGGCCGAAGAGATGGAAGAAGAGGAGGCGGCGAGGTGGAATGAGCTAGATGTTGGAGGATGAGAAATGAGAGGCCATGCGGGCGACATAGGAGAGAAAGTTGAAGGCGAAGGAGCGCAGAGTTGCACTTGAGGAGAGGATCCGTGATGTCAAAAAGGTCGAAGATCGTGCTATCATGTTCATGAATGCAACCATAATGGATGAAACCGCAAGAAAGTATGGGAGCTAATTCGTGGAGAATTCTTGACCCAAACGGAAAGCTCTCTTCGGAATAATGGCCGTGGTGGAGGCCGAGAGCATGGTGGTGATGGTGATGGTGGCCGCTGAGAGGATGGTGGTGGTGGTGATGGTGGCGGCATCCGAGAGGATCGTGATGGTGGCCGAGAGGATGGTGATGGCGGTGGCGGTGATGATTTCTTCGACGAGGACTTCATTTGAGTTTGTGCATGTTATTAATTGGCTCGATTCATAACATATACATGTTATGTTGGTGGCAATTTTGGATCAAACTTTGTGTTTGAAGTGATGCCTTTTGGATGAACTATGCATGTCTTAATTTGAAAATCACGATGATGAAACTATATGCTATGTACTCCCTTTGTTCCTAATTATAAGTATTTTTATAAATTCTACTATGAATTACACATACTTCAGAGTATACATTCTCTCATTTTTCTTTGTATGTAGTCCGTAGTGAAATCTTTAAAAAGACTTATATTTAGGAACGAAGGGAGTATGTTTTAATCGGTTATGGTATGCATGTTCTTAATTTCAATATTTTTATGACATATATTGAAGTGTTTGAAGTTCATGCGGCTAGGACATAAAACCTATATTTTTCTCCAATAAGTTTAGGGGATCGGCTAGGTGCGGCCACCTAGGGAGGAGTAAAATTTTACCCCTCTAACTTTACTTGGCCAGATCCTTCTCTATTTTTTAAGGGAACAGTTAGAGTTGGCCTAACAAACTAAAGCCATGTTTGGGCCCTCCAACAAAAACGTGGATAACTAAAATTCTGTTTCCACAAAGCGAGGAAACTATGTTCTCCGTAACAATCTTTTTTTCTCTTCGCTCCTTCCTCAACAAACTTATTGGCGTCAATTCTTCCTTCGCACAACCACTTCCACATGCCATTTTCCCCATCACTTTTATTTGGTGATACAACAAACATCAAAAATTCTTCCTTCTTGCAACCACTTCCACACGCCATTTTTCCATCGCTTCTATATAAACTGGATGGGTACAACAAACATCATTAAAAAAGAGTTGGAAACCTAGTTCAATGGCTAGCCGCTAAAACCTATCATGATTACCGATTTCCTTGCTAGTCTGGGATCACCGATTACTGGCAGTTGGCCGTTGTTGGGAAGACAAGGGATCTCTTGCTCAACTTGTTTGCATCACCAGCTACACTTGACCTGACTAACAGTTTAGGTTCAGTGGACATGAACAATGGAGCCATTGTCCCTGCGGGGAATACAACTGAGATTGTTGATCAATTTGAAGGCACCAAAGATGACCATGCAACAAGTGGTGCAACAAATACCGTTGGGTATATTACCCATCATCTTGAGTCGGCCAGCCAGGGCAGGGCCTCAAAGAGCCGGCTCAAGATAAGCCGGCCTCTAGTCAGCACAAGGCCCATGGCTGGGTTAGGCTTGCAGGAATCATGCAAGGCTTTTGATGGGCTTAGAAGAGATGACGACCCAAAGATAAAAGATACCTGGGCCGGCTTATGATGAACTGACATGCCAAGACAAGACCCGGAAAGAAGAGATAACCTGACAGGAGGAAACAAACCCGTCTGGTCCCGAAGTTCCAAGCAGGACGGTGATCTCCTGCCAGGGGTACAGAAGACCTAAAAGACATAGAGTAGGACTCTGACTACATACATAACCCGACATCTATTGTAAACCAGGGACCCAACCTATTAGATAAAGGGATTCCTGGGTTATCCAAAGGACATATCTAGTTAGAAGCTCCCGAGCCATACATAGAAAAACAACACCCTTGCAATCGAGATCTTGACATCCAGTAAGCAAAACAAGCAGGAGTAGGATTTTACCTCATCTAAGGGGACGGACCTGGGTAAACTCGCCTTTCTCGTTCCCAATCAACCCCATCAAGGCTTCAACTAGCCGCCATGGCCTCACAATTACCACAGAGAACACTGCGGCTCGAACAATTGAGATCGACAAGTGTCGTGAATATCTCGCCAAAGCCATATAGGAGATAGAAGCGGAAAACACGTATCTTGCCGAGTTTCAGAAAAACTGCCTTGAGGAAAGCCGACGCTTGGAGAGCGAGCAAGTTCACCTTACGTTCCGCCAGCAAGAGATAGCCACCGTGCATAAAAGGATGCACCGACACTGTTTTCAGGCCCAAAGTCGATTGCCGGAACCTCAAAATGTTTTCCAAACACCGCAAAGCACCCCCATTCAGACGGTGCAGGTTGTCAACCTCAAAGATGGCTTGGGAGGCGCACCAGCGACAGGAGCTGCTCTGACAGTAGGAGCCGGCGCTCCACAATATTTTCTTGGACCTGTAATCCCAAATTAGCTACAGGTGCAACAACTGGCTCCAGGCCAGTTTCAGCAGCAACAACAACACCAACTTCAGCAACCGGTCTTCCAGCAGCAAGCCCAACATACACCGATATTCTTCCACATGTAGGATGTTCACTTATCTAACCTAGTGGAAAACATGTATGCAGCGACGCAGAACCTGTCAATGCCCCCCGATCTAGGATAATAACCCGTTTAAAGTTGAAGCCAGGAAAGCAATTCAACTATTACAAATGGCGGTCACAGAACAGGCAAACTATTCTCACTGTCCCAACATGTTACACTCCACGCCTTATAAAAGCTAGAGGGTTTTGAGCCGACACAAAGAGTCACCTGTTCCAGCAGGGTCAAGCAACGCACGACATCATAGGGAACGCCAAGTGCAGAATTAACAAAAAAGGCACACGGTCTAAGAAGCACAAGCCATTGTTGACAATGCTCGTGAAGCGCGCGCAACGATGGTAGGGAATCTAATGGAAGAGCATGCTCGCGCCAATACAGGTAACATGTCAATCCCAGGCGGCACTAATAGCCCAACTCCAACTACTCCAGGGTCCTGATTAGTTTGCAAGACTATTGGTACTCAGTGTTTGGGACCAACTTTGAGGAACGAACGTCTTCTTACAGTCTTCAAAGGACCTCGCAAGGTGCCTAATTATACTGTCGACATGGAGCTATCAGAGTGGATTGAGAGTTATGAACTAGCTATGGATATGTCAGAGGTTAGCGACAGAGTTTGCGCCAAGTAACTCACTATGATGTTAGAAGGACCTGCGCAGAAATGGTTGAAGAATCTGCCCCCGAATTCAATCGAGATGTGGCAGGAGTTGAAAGAGCGCTTTATCAAGAACTTTCAAGGAACTTGCAAGCGTTCAACGATAATTGTTTACTTGGAGTACTATGTCTAGAATGATGGCGAGTCAGTGCACCATTGGGCACACAGGGTGGTCGAGATCGTACACTCTTCCAAGAGCATCACACCACATACATCTGTTCTCGTCTTGGAGAAAAACTGCAAGTTTGAGCCTCTAATTCATAAGGTTGTACGCATCAAACACACTATGCAGGATATGAGTGAGATCATGAATGCAATGACCAAGTATATCGAGTCTGATAAAACTAAGGACCCAGATTCAGATGATGACAAGTCCAGGAAAGGTAAGAAGAGCGGCAAAAAGGGTTATCAGAACAATAACAATGGGAATCATAACAATGACAAAAATTGGAAGAATGGATATGGAAATTTTAACTTGGTCGCCAATACCGACTCAGGATACAAGAACCAACATCAGAACACCAACTCATGTTTTCTTTACTGAAAAAGGCTTTCGTCCTGCTTTATATATAAAGCAACGATCAACAACAGTTGGGTACAAACGCACACCACCAGAACACACACACACCCAAGGCAGGATACATAGGCGCTGAGCGCAGCAACACCACCACTAACACGAAGAGACACAACCGCATATGACGAACCGTGTACTCCAAGGCGGTGCCTTCAGGAAGGAAGTGACACTGGAGCGCCGCCACCGCCTGATCCGAGGGTCAGAGTTTCCCCTGGAGTAACACGACTGTCAATGAGAGCCGTGACGACGCCATCAAGAAGGGAACAAGCTTCGCCGCCGCCGGTCCGTTCAAAGATAGCACATGTGTTCACTACGACCAACCCACACCGCCACCGAACGCCACACCCCGGCTACTATGCCGCCCACACGACCATGGCCACCGGGTATCACTTAGCCACTCGTCACTGCCACCCTCCATGCGATGTGATGGCTGCACCGCTACTCCACCCCCAGTCCCGCCACGACATCGTCCTCCCATGCACGCCGCGGACCGGCGAACAAACCGGCTGCACTGCTCATGGCGCGTGAGCTGCTGCATTACCGCCTCGGCAACGATCGCCACGAAGACTGGCTTAGCCGCATCGTCGAGCCCGTCGACGCCGCCGACGAGGCCTCGACGCCGCCGACGAGGCCTCGACGCCCTCTCACTCGCTCTGTCCCCCGCCCTTCTAGCTGGGCAAGATGGCTCATGGCGAGCCCCCTCCTCCTTCTCTACAAAGAGCCAACCTCGAGCCTAGACGCAAAGCGTGCCCCCACGAACCGCCACGTGGGGCGCAAGCGCGCGCACGAGACGAGGCGTGCTGCCAGGTGGTGTCGTGGCTGCCAAGTGACGCACGTGAGCTCCGCCCGAACTTCAACCTGGCAAACAAGTGCGCAAAGTCCGAGGCGGGCCGCCTCTCCCCTCACGAGCTCCTAGAGGCAGACTGCCGGATTTCAAGCTCCGCATAACCCAAAGAAGTTCGAACACAGGGGCGTGTGCGAAGATCGCATGTAGCCTCGCCGTACCTAGCTCGCCACTCGATGGTTTCTATGACGAACTCGCACGATGATGAGGAAGCAGATGCACACGATGATTTACCCAGGTTTGGGCCGCTACAAAGCGTAATACCCTACTCCTGCTTTGGTGGATTGCCTCATGAGGAGGTTGGTGGACGAACTAGTATAGTGGTGGGTTACCTCGCGAGGGCGTTGTGGTGGTGTTGCCTCTCTTCTGTTGCCGCTATGTTCTGTTGTCCCTCTCTACGGTGCAGCCTATCCTCCATTTGTAATGCCCCGGGTCCTCTTCCCTTATCGCTATGGAGGGAAGGGATGCCACAACGACCAAATTCGAAGGGGGACAAAGAATACATCTTTATCCCGACGAAAGGTGGTCTTCGCCTGCAAAGTGGCTGATGATGATGTAGAGGTGGGCTCGGCGATGACATCCTTCCTACTGGCCTCGTGGTCGTGGTCTTGTTGCACCGGAATGGAAACCTTTGGGGGATGCTTTGGGAATCCGCATACATCCTTGCCCCCTTTGCACCAATGAGGAAACTATCCGCCTAACGCACTGGCTCCCGCCTGTCCTGTCTTGCGTCATCCTCGGCCTCCCAAGGACAAGTGCTGCATAGAGATCTTCGTTGCTCCAGAGGGGGCCCGAGGAGGCCCATCCTTCGCTGGTCTTGGTGCTACCCTTCCTCGCGAGCTTAGGGCCCTCGCGAGGGCCTTGTCTCGGGTGGGGGCGTGCTGATAGTGTTTGGCCGACAAGGTGGGCCATGCCCTGGGCCGCAGGCAGGCAGGTCTGGGTACCCCTCTCCCAGAATGCCGACAGTAGCCCCTAAGCCCAAGGCGTGCTCGAGCCGGCTTCGAGGCGAAGCCGGTGGGGATATCTCGAGACGTTGCGGGCCCCAAACGCCTGCTGGCCAGGGCTGGCGTGTGTTGCGCGGTAAGTGTCGGGCGTCAAATGCCTCCTTGGACATCGCTCGAATCGACAAAAGCCTGACTTCCAGCGCCAAGCCATTACTGCTTTCCTCTTCTGCACACTTGCTCCTACTTCTAGATCACCAGCCTTAACAGAGACCTCTCCAGATCTCGGCATCGCTTCGTCCTCCTCCTTGCCATGTTGTCCCCATGAACTTCCCGATGGCTCCCGTCGGCAAGTCGAAGCCAGAGGCCCAGAGCTCGGCCTCCGCTCCCATCTCACCAGCGCTCTCCGAGTCCATCATAGCCAAGGATGGAGATCTCATCCTGGTGCTCCCGTTGACGGCGGATGGGACCAACGAGTGGGGGCGGACCTTGATATGGGGCGGCTCGGAGAGGCGACCCTCGTCCAGGTCGACCTATCCTTTCTTTCTCCATAGTGTCTTCGCTGGGCTCGTCCTGCCCTTCTCCCAGTTCTTCACCGCCGTCCTCGATCACTACGGGATTGAAGCCCTTCATCTCCAACCCAACTCCATCCCGCTCTTGTCCGTCTTTGCCTTCTACTGCGAGGCTTTCGATGGCATGAAGTCTTCGGTAGCCCTCTTCCGCCATTTCTTCAGCTTGCGTGTGCACGACGACGCTTAGCGTTCGGCGCATGTTTCCTTTGTCGCGGTCCAGAGCGGTAACATGCTCTTAAAGGCCGGGAAGAAGGTGGAGAACTTCATGCACCACTGGGTCTTCATGGATCTCAAGAGCACCAACCCCTGTTTGGATCTGCCGAAGGGGCTGCCGGAGAAGACCCTCGCGTGGAGCTCTGTGAAGCTTTCCAACCCTCGGGCCAGGCCCGTCCTAGAGCAAATTTCATGCAAAATCAACGCCAAGAAGCTGACTGGGGGGATGATAGTGAAGGAGTTCTTGAAGCAGCACATGGCACCCCTTCAATCGCATCCGAGGCCCTTGTGGGAATACCGGGGCAATGGCGATGACCTCAGGCTTCGGTCTGTTCTCATGTCCTCCAGGGAGCTAAGCATAGTTGTAACAACCCTGCTCAACGGCGACCTCGGAGATTTTTCACACGACTGCGCCCTGTTGTACTGTCACGACGACAGAGCCGATCTGGTCGCCGCGATGCCCGTCTTCAAAGAGCTAGGGCTCTCCCCTGCTGGGGGCCTTGGCTCCCCGGTGATCGTGTCCTCCGGCGACACCACGGGCAGGGAGGATTCGGAGAAGACAGCGGACGATGACCTGGCGGAGGCGTCTCCCCCATCGCAGAGCATGCTCTTGCGTGACCTTGAGGATGACGACGATGTTGGTGAAGCTTCAACCGCAGGTTCTTTGTGTCCCGCCAAGGTCCTCAGGGGGTCGGGACCTGCCCCTCGTGCCACAGGTCTGCCTGCCTAGCGACCCCTAGGAAGAGCGGGACG
Organism: Hordeum marinum; assembly: GCA_022496015.1. Lineage (NCBI taxonomy): Eukaryota > Viridiplantae > Streptophyta > Magnoliopsida > Poales > Poaceae > Hordeum > Hordeum marinum. The sequence goes on from CM039676.1 coordinate 115,881,172, forward strand.
GAGTCTCCTCTGGTGGGTCCTGCTTCTGTCGGCAAGGTGGTCGAAGCGCCCATCTCACCCCTACTGCCCGAAACGCAGCTCGCGGGCGAGGTGGACGGGTCCGAGGCCGGAGCGGCTCCTCCGGCCGTTGTCCTTGTGGATAGCGCCCCTGCCTTCCCACACGGCGGCGCCCCACGGAGAGAGGTGTGGATGCTCCCACCGTCGTTGAGGTGGAGAGGAAGAGGAAATGGGTCGACATCGAAGAGTAAGTAGTCCCGCCTAACCTTGGCCGCTTGCCAGTAGCTTGCGCGCTGATGATCCCTTCTTTGCCTGGTACCCAAGAATGCTGCTGTGCTAAAGATGAGGAAGAAGAAAGCGGGTGTCAAGCCAAGGGTGCTTTCCAACGCGCCGCCCGCTCCTGTCACCTTGCCGTCACCTGACGAGGCGCCTGACGCTACGGGTGTGGGGGCTCACGAGGCGACCCTCCTGACCGCTTCCGCGGATCCCCCTGAGCCCCCGATGCCTACTGGTGTGGACGCTCCTGCCCTCGGGGACGCGTTGACGCTGTTGTTAGGAGAGCCAGCCCCCGAGGGCCAGCCTCCTGCCTATCCATCCGTATCCACTTTGCCCGTGGTCGTGGCGCAACCTCCGGAGCCTCCTGCTCCTCGTGCTCCTGCCTCCCTGGGGGCGTCTCCTGTGATCCTCTAGGCGACTCCTCCGGACGAGGCCTTGACACCCGCACCGTGAGGCCTTGGTGTTCTGTGCGAGGCCTACTCCGCTCTGGTTCAGGTTCATGACGCCCTCGAGGGCGCTAACAACCACCTCGTGAGGGGGCTCTCGGGGTTCCTCTCTGGGTGGATCCAGACTGAGGCCTCTGCCGCGGCTATTTGGGGTCAAGCTAAGGCTGCCATGGCGGAGAGCGAGAAGGAGGCCGCATCAACCAGGGAAGCCCGTGAGGCGGCACTGACCGAGGCGGAGTCTGCTGCCAGGCGTTGCGAAGAGGCGGAGGCCCGCCTAAAGGCTCTCCAGGAGGAGAAGTCCGCGCTTGCGGTGCAGTTGCGTCAGCAAGAAGAAGCCCTAGAGTCCTGCAAGGCCAAGCTCGCCGATCGAGACTCCACGTTGTCCAATGCTAAGGCCACCCACGCCGCAGAGCGCAAGCATCTGGATGCGCATGTGGAGGAAGTTGTTGTGGAGAAGGCTCGGCTCGAGGTCCGAGAGAAAGCCCTTGCCGTGGCTAAGGAGAAAAAGGCTACGAAGCTTAGCGCCTTCCTCTCCATCGAGCTCCGGTTTTGCCGAACGCTCCATTCCCTCTATCGGGATGGGTTTACGGAGTCCCTGGCGGCTCCGGAGAGCGGCTTCGTGGGGCTCTCTTCAAAGCTTTTCGAGGTGCTGGAGGGTGCCGTTGTCAAGGTGGAGGCAGTCTTGGAGAGTGAGTGCCGCGACCTCTTTTCCGAGGCCGCGATGTGCGTCTTTAGCCACCTCCACCTTCGTGAACCGGGGTTTGACTTCAGCTTCGTGATCTGCCTGGTCGATCCCGGGGCTCGTGTCCCCTTAGCAGTGGCCGTGAAGGGCGCCGTGGAAGCACTGGTGAAGAAGTTCACATGCGTCGCCATTCCTCCGCCTCCTAAAGCTGCAAGGGTTAGCGGCAAAGAAGACGATGTCAGCGACATCGACGATGAGTTCCTAGCGGCTGAGACGAGTGGCGGCGACGGTTCCTCCTAATTCCAACTCCTGGTTTCCTTCCTACAATGTTCATCGTGCCTCGTGGAGGCGTTAGACTTGTTTGCATTTCCGAAACACTCAAGGCTTGTAAAAACTGTTGAATTGTGTGGTTGCTTTCTTCGCCTTGTTTCCTTCTTGCTTGTTGTGATGCTCTGCGTCGGCAGAGCCCAGTCCCGCACATACCTCACCCATTGTTGGGCCGTCCAGATCACCAAGACGGTGCCAAGAGGTGAGGGGCTATGGGACCAGTGAGGCTCCTGAGTCATGATGCTCATGAGTCCCCCTTGACGTATGAGCAGCCCTCATGAAGGGAACATGATGAAGATGTGATTGATTTGAAGATTTTGAACACCTTGAGTTCTGCGTCGACAGGGCCCGGCCCGCGCATACCTCAGCCGCTGTTGGACCATCCGGATCGCCAAGACGGTGCCAAGGGGTGAGGGGCTACAGGACCAGTGAGGCTCCCGAGTCACGATGCTCAGGAGCCCCCCTTGACGTACGAGCTCTAGCGTCCTCCTTAGGGATTTTGAGTGCTTTTGAGCTCTGCATCGGCAGGGCCTGGCCCCGCGCATACCTCAACCACTATTGGGTCGTCCGGATCACCATGACGGTTCCAAGGGTTGAGGGGCTACAGGACCAGTGAGGCTCCTGAGTCACGATGCTTAGGAGTCCCCCTTGACATACAACTCCCATACCTTTCCTTGCCAGCTTTTCCTGACACGGGCGCGTGAAAACCAGGTTTTGTGGACCTAGGAAGGTGGCATGTACCAGGCTTGGCCCGGTAGAAGCCCCCATGCAGCCTCCTCACGCGCACATCCTAGGGGAATGCAGCGAGACGAGGCCGCGAGGAGACTTCCTGAGGTTGGATGCAGCCGCGGGGGTGCCCTCAGTTGTTTATCCCCAGCGTGGAGTGTAGGGCTTCCATGTTGCATGGGCATAGTCATTGGTGGACCGCATCGTCCGACAGCACGGAGCATGGGGCTTCCACTTGGGCGTGGGAATGGGGGGCCCTGGCTCCTGAGCCCCCCGGGCGGGTACAACCCATTAAGTTCGTACGCGTGGCTTGCACGGTAGAACTGGGAGGTGTATCCGGGCGCTCGCGAGGGCGCTTTGGCCTTGCGAGGGACCTACCTAAAAGGCGGGTTACGCCAGAATCTTCCTATGAAGAGCGCCGTGCAGGGTCCTGTAAATTTTGAGAAGCCTGCACCGAATGTGTTCCCAAGGGCCATCGCATGAGAAGGCCAAGCACCAGTGACCCCAAGAGGTGACGTGAACGGGGCCGGCCCACTAGACAGAGCTCATCCACTAGATTTATCGATGCTACAGGGACGGACCCGAGCACAAATACCGTGCCCAGTCCTCTCATGAGGCGGTCGAAGGCAGGATCATTCAGGCGCGGCGACATTCATGTTGCCGAAGAGCCATGCAGGCAAGGTGGAACGTTAGTAAATAGATCACATCATGAGAAGTTACTGAAATATGCGTAAATGGGGCGACTGCAGGGTATGCCCTGTTCGCGTGAGGATAATGTGGCCCTGTGGGCACCCTCAAACGGAGTAAACTAAAAAGTTACCTCGCACAACCAAAAAATCACCTGGCGGCCATGCCGTTGAAGAATCCAAGCGGTTGACGTAGCCCGACCTTGCGTCTCCATGAGAGTGATCCTCATGAGCACATCGCCTCCCGGGGCTCAGGATCTCTACTCGCCCGGGTGTATGCTCCAACTCCTTGTTGTGCCTCGCCCGATACGGCATGAGCATGGCTTGGGCAAGGCGCTGGAACGTGGCACCCGAGTTTGCCAGACCGAAGGGCATGTAGACGTAGGTAGACGGGTAGATCCCACCATGGTTGGCACGCGTTGGCCAGAAGACGCCCTAGGACACGGTCCTGTTGATCGCGAGGGCGCTGACGCAAACGCACGGTTTGTCGGCTGAACCGACGATGGCAACTGCACTTGGCGGCACAGGGCAGCTCTTGCCCCGCATTGCCTGTGCCTCCTGAAGCTCCTCAATCGCTCTGGTGATGAATTTTCTCGTGAGCTCGACGCCTTGCACCATGCTCCTGGCTTGGGTAGACGCGCGCTAGAACGCGCCTACAGGTTGTGCCCGGACGCCTCCCTCATCTCACCGGTCAGGTCGGTAGCTTCTCGGACGGAAGCCCCCGAGCCCAACCCGAGGAGGGTGTCGAGCGCGCCTTCCTATGCGGTAGAGGGAGGGGCCCCTGTCTTGGGCGTTGAGCCTAAGGCGCCATCCTTGGAGGTCTCAGCCCCCTGGTGCCCTGTGGGGAGGAGTTGCTTCTTCTTCCCGGGGACGTCCTCATGAGGCAGGGAATCTCCCTCATCGCCCGAGTGCTCGGCTGCTGCAGCACGGTATGCACGCTCGAGGGAGCAGACGACATCCTTCTCTTCGCATGCGACGGTGATGATGCCGCCACTCCCTGGCATCTTGAGGATGTTGTATCCATGATGGGTGACCGTCATGAACTTGGAGAGGGCTACATATCCAAGGATCACATTGTATGGGAGGTCGATGTGCGCGACGTCGAAGACGATGATCTCGGTGTGATAATTCTTGCGTCCGCCGAAGGTGACAGGCAGGCGCACCTGCCCGATGGGGACCGTAGACCCGTCGGTGACTTCCGAGAAGGGTTTAGTCGGCATGAGCTGGTCGTACGACACTTGGAGCGTCTCGAAGGTCTCGATGGATAGGACATTGAGTCCAACTCCGCTGTCGATGAGGGTCTTGGTGACGAGGACGTTGCTGATGGTCGGTGTGCACACCATGGGGAGTGTGCGTACCATGGCTGAGCACCTGAGCTGATCCCTCGAGTCGAAAGTGATCGTGGTCTGGGACCACCTGAGGGGGCGCATGGCCTCAGGCTTCGGGAGGGCTGCGTTCACCTCCGTGTGAACTGCTTGAAGATGCAATTGGAGGATGGGGCTTGGGCGCCGCCCAGGATACAGACTATCACCCTGACCTCCTGGAAGCCCCCATGCCCGTCATCCCGCCTGTCCTCTTCCTTCCTCATGGGTGGTGGCGGTAGTGGGGGTAGGCCGACCTCATGAGGACAGACCTCATGAGGCTGGCCACGACATGAATCCTCGGAGGGTCATCGTGCCAACGGTCCTCCCAAGCCTGATTGCGTTAGCGGTCCTCCCAAGGCCGGTCTCGCCACTCCTGATGTGGTTCCCAATTGTCCCAACGGCCTCCGCCGCATATGAAGCCATGGTCACTGCGTCTAGGGCACCGATCGAAGTGCTCGTCACAGACCAACCTGAGCTCTTGGCAATCGATGGTATTGTGGCTGTTGGTGCCATGGAAGATGCAGGACGGTCGCCCTCCTGAGGGTGGTTCCTCGTCTCGGTTGCGCTTCGCTTCAGGCTCGGCCGCAAGCACCGTGGGGGCCTTGCACTTCGCCTCCTTGGCCTTGGTCTTCTTGTCCTCTGCCTCTGCCGTCGGAAGCTCGCAAAGCGAGAGGCGGCCCTCCTCGGCCTTGGCACACTTGTTCGCCAGGTTGAACATCTCCAAGGCTGAGCACAGTTCATCATGGATGGCGAGCTCCTCCTTCATCTTGAGGTCCCTGACGCCGTCGGTGAACACGGAGATGATGGCCTCATTAGATGCCCTCGGAATCTTGAGGCGGGTGATCGTGAAATGTTGTATGAATTTGTGTAGGGTCTCTCCCTCCCGTTGCTTCACGCACCGCAAGTCGTTCATGGTGAGCGCGCGGTCGCGGGTGCCTTGGAAGTTGGCGACGAAGCGCTCGCGCAAGTCATCCCAGGAGGTGATAGACCACTCTGGGAGGTTGAGGAACCAGGAGAGCACGTAGCCCTTGAGCGCCATGGGGAACTAGCTCGCCATGACCTTGTCATTGCCACCTGCCGCCTGGATGCTCAGTGAGTAGAGCTGCAGGAACTCAGCAGGAGCTAGGGTGCCGTCGTAGTGCGGGGTAAGTCGGGCTTGAACTTGTAGGGCCACACGACCGGATGGAGCTCCGAAGCGATAGCGCGACACCCCATCGGGCCAATGAGTGCCGCACACGCGGGAGGGCCCTGGTCTTGACGCTCCTTCGGGTCCGCTTCGAGGGGTGCCCGATCGCGACGCTGATTCTGCGGCGCAGGGAGTACACGCACGTCGACTCGCAGCCTCGACACCACCTGGCAGCTTAATTCATCTCTTGCTCTCGCCTGCGGCTTGCGTGGCGGGTCGTGTGGGTGTGCTTCACGCCTGGGCTCGGGGTCGACGTCGCGCTGCAGAGGAGGGGGTGGCGCATCATGGGCCCCGTCATCTGCAAGGGAGGGCTGGGGCCGGAGCGAGCAGGAGAGCGCAGAAGCGTTGTCGGCGGCACTGACGAGCTCCGTGATGTGCCCGAGCCAGTTGTCATGGCGTTTAGGGGTAGGGCGGTAGCGCAACAGCTCGCGTGCCATGGCGAGCGTGCCTGTCCCACGCACCGGTCCTAGGTGAGTGTGGGAGAACGACCCAGTAGCTGGAACGATCAACGGAGTGGCGGTGCGGCCGTCACGCCGTGCGGTGACCGGATGGGAGGAGTCTTGTTGTTCGTGGGCCTCTGGGCTCGTAGAGGCGTTGGCCACAGGTGAGGGGGACTGGCGCACGGCGGCGCGGCCCACGGGCCCTGCTATCGGAGTGACGGCGAGCGTCAGACATCGGAGTGGCGAAGCGGAGGAAGATCATGGCTTGAGGAAGACTTTGACATGCCCCCTACATGGCGCACCAAATGTCGGATTTTGGGCTCCGCAAAACCCAAAGAAGTTCGAACATAGGGGCATGTGCGAAGATCCCCTGCAACCTCACCCTACCTAGATCGCTACTCGATGGTTTCTATGACGAACTCGCACGATGACGAGGAAGCAGATGCACGTGATGATTTACCCAGGTTCGGGCCGCTGCAAAGCGTAATACCCTACTCCTGCTTTGGTGGATTTCCTCATGAGGAGGTTGGTGGACGAACTAGTATAGTGGTGGGTTGCCTCACGAGGGCGTTGTGGTGGTGTTGCCTCACTTATGTTGCCTCTCTGTTCTGTTGTCCCTCTCTACCGTGTAGCCTATCCTCCATTTATAATGGCCCGGGTCCTCTTCCCTTATCACTATGGCGGGAAGGATCCCACAACGGCCAAATTCGAAGGGGGACAGGAGTACATCTTTATCCTGACAAAAGGCGGTCTTCGCCTGCAAAGTGGCTACAGATGATGCAGATGTGGGCCCGATGATGACATCCTTCCTGCTGGGCTCGTGGTCACGGTCTTGTTGCACCGGAACGGAAACCATTAGGGGACGCTTTGGGAACACACTTACGTCCTTGCCCCCTTTGCAACAAAGGGGAAATTGTCCGCCTGGCACGCTTGCGTCCGCCTGTCCTGGCTTGCATCATCCTCGGCTTCCCGAGGACAGGTGCTACATAGAGATCTCCGCCGCTCCGAAGGGGGCCTGAGGAGGCCCATCCTTCACTGGTCTTGGTGCTGCCCTTCCTCGCGAGCTTAGGGCCCTCGCAAGGGCCTTGTCTCAGGTGGGGGCATGCTGACATTATTTGGTCGACAAGGTGGGCTATGCCCTGGGCCACAAGAAGGCAGGTCTGGGTACCTCTGCTCTCAGAATGTTGACATAGACGTAGAAGACAAGAAGGTCAAGGCTAAGGAGGCGAAACGCAAGGGCCCCGCTATGCTGGCAGCCGAGCCCGAGGCGAAGCGCGACCGTGACCAGGAAGAGCCCCCTAGGGGCAACCTCCCGTTCTGCGTCTTCCACTAAACCAACACCCACAACACCAGCGACAGCCAGGAGCTCAGGGAGCTCCGCGACGAGCGCCTCGGCCCCCGCCCCAAGTGCGGAAACTGTGGCTACGACCTTGGAGGGCTGGGGTCGCAGCGAAAACCACCAAGACAACCGCGACCCACGTCAAGCCTGGCACGCGCAACCTCGCGAGGACCACTGGCGTGACGAACCTCGCGACGGACCCTGGCATGACTAGCCTCGGGAGGCCCGTCCTCAGGGCAAGGTCGACCTTCCTCCGCTGCCACCACCACCAAGGAGAAATGATGACAACCGGCAGGATGGTGGGGCTGGGGGCTTACGAGAGCCCCTTGCGATCGTTTGCATCTTGGGCGACGCTCAAACCCTAGTATACAACCGCACCTTCAAGCAGACCCTCCCCAAGAGACGCCAGGGGACTAGGACCCCCACAGCTGGCGTCTGATGCCCCGCATTCACTGCTGGGGCGCCTCTCCCTCCCGCATAGGAAGGCGCGCCCGTCACCTCCCACCGGGCGGGCTTGGGGGCTTCCACCTAAAGAGCTCCCGACCTAACCGGTGTGACGAGGGAGGTGCTCAGGAACCACTTGGAGGCGTGCTTCGACGCGTGCCCCCACAAGCAAGGAGTAAGGCGCGAGGTGCCAGGGGCACAGGAGTCCGACGTTCCCAGGGACGACGAGCGATAAGAGGCACGGGTCACGCATGCCTCACGAGGTGCCGGGCCCCCCTATCACACCCTGTATTTGTATCACTTTTCTATGCTAAGGATTTACAAAATTTAGAGCCATTTAAAACTTTTTGAGTGCATATGCCTGTTTGATTTGCTTGATGCTTGCTTGCTTGCTTGATTGTGTTTGGCATTCTTAGGTTCTAGTCCTCTCCATGATCATCTTCCTTGATCCAAACATTTTTCTCAATGATCATACCATGTGTGTAGCACCTAAAACTAATTTTATCAAAATTTATTTTGACCAAAAAGGATTTATTCAAATTAGGTTTTCAAAAACCCCTGAGTTGAGGTTTACACTACAAGTCCTTAAATTGGGTGGATCCTTTTTCCCCAAAGGCTTTATTTGAAACCTACTCTATATATGACTTCCCAAAAACACCAAATATTATTTTTGAAGTATAGTTTCCTATTTTATTTAAAGGCTTTTTCTTAAGTCTAGAAATGGTCTTTTATAGGGAAAAATATTTAAATGATTTAAATTTTTTTAGAAAATTTAGGGAAACTCAGCGGACATATATTTTATATATATACGAGTTTCAACACATGGTCATGTTAAAAATCATGTGCAAAACCCCTCAAAACCCTTTCTGCTTAATTCAAGATTTTGAAATATTCCTATAAGAAATATTCTCAATAAATTCCAGGAAAATTCCGGCAAGTCACACATGACATATGTGATGATCTTGCAAAGTTTCATCTCAATCCCAATTTTTTACTTCACCAAAATATTCCAAAACCATTCGTGTCGAGAGTCAAATTTGAACAACTTTACATTCTGAAGTATCTCCTATTGATCCCAAACTTTGTGGACATGTTCTATTCACCAAGTAATGATGCTGCACCAAGTGGTGAATCAAGTAGAATGGAAATGCATGCTTAGATCTTCAAGAAACTGATTATGATGATTTCTAGGGTTTGCAATGTCTACATTGTTAACTTTCTTCAATCAAGCTCAAACTTGGTGATCAACCCTATTTATAACCACAATTTGACCCTGCTAAATCACAAGTCAACCAACCTCCATTTTCTTGCATAAAACTTCCTCAAACACCTTCTGGCTGATTGACAAAGATCACGTTTCCACCTCTTCCACTATTCTGCTTGCCTCCAAAATTTTGTCACAGTCCCATACTGATGTGTTTCACCTCCAGTAAAGCTTTCCTAGCTCAGCTGAATCGAAGAGTGGGGTAAAACCCCAAATTACCCTCCTGGACAACAGGAATCTCTGTCTCCCCTTTCCTCTTATTCTATCAACCTCCCAGAACATCCTATGCCAGTTCCACTCTGTTAAAACTGCCATGGACCCACAGGACAGGGTTGGCTGCGCCCAAAACGCCTTTGGCATGCCATACGCGCTCTACAGTGCCCGACCGCATTGTAGCCGCTGCCCAATCACCAGCCTCGACCACCTCGAGCCCCGACCTCTCGCTCGTTGGTCGGCCTCGACGTCCGGGATACGCGGCGCCCCTGTTTCCCTCCTCTCTCCTCCTCCTTATTCCTCCTCTCGTGCGTGTCGAGCACCACCCGGCTCGGACAGTGAGTAAGCTCCCTCGTGCGAGCTCCCCTGCCTTTCTCTCATCTCCCTCTGGTACTAGACCACCCCTAGGTGGACCGTAGACCACCAGCGCCTCCTCCTACTTCCTTTGGCCTCGGATCCGAGCTTGCCGACGCATGGGTCCGCGATGGACTCGCGTCCCACCTATAAAAGGGATCCCCGAGCTCCTCTCTCCCCTCCTCTGGCTCACTACCACTCCCAATCGACCCCCACAAGCCCCCATTTGAGCTCCCTCGAGCACCAGTGCTCGAGATCGACCGAGGTGCTGCCATGGCGAGGCTCCGTCAATCTCGGGTTACCGGCCGACTCTAGTTGTCCTCCCCTTATCTCTAGGTCCATAGGATTCCCATGTCCCTTTTCCCCCTCCTCTCTGCTCGAATCGTGGCAAGAATTGACACCGACGACCTCCTCCCGAAGCGGCTCCGCCGTGGTTCCTTGTCATCGGCAAAACTGAGCGTCTCCGGCCTCCCCTCCACCTCCAGAGGAACGACGACTCAATGCTAAGTCCATTCCCACCACCCACTCACCTTGCCGTCGCCGGAATCATTGCTAGTGAGCACCGCCATCTCCGTGTCGTGAGGGAGGAGATGACAGGTGGGCTCCACCCGTCATCCCCACATCTCTCTCATCTCTCTGGTTTGTGGGGCTGTCCTGTCGGGTTGAAAACCCCGTCTGCCACGTGCATGCCCCCCCGCCTGGACTGGATCCCTCCTGGACCGGCTCAATTGCGGCTTCTGGCCCATGGGGCACCGTGGCCTTCTCTTTTTCATTTTCTAGTAACTTCCAAATATTCCATAGAACAAAATATTTACCCAAACGAATTGATACAAATTCCTAAATTTTCCTAAAAACACAAACTATTTGATGGTGCAACTTTCATATTTTTCCATCACACTTTTCAATACTATTCAAATGCATATTCAAATTTGAACTATGAAATGACCAACTTGCAAAATCCCTAAGACACCCAAATCAACACCAAATGGAGTGATTCCAATTTCTAAGGTGCTCCAAATATCATGCCTTATTTATCAAGACTTGGTTAACATTTTTACCATGCATTAATTCTGCTGGATCAAATAAATAGCCCCATATTTCATTATTGCCATCTTAGGAAATTGATAGGAAATTCATCCCAAATCCAAATCCAATGAAACCCCTCCTGCAAGTTTCTAATAGGTGCATTCACTCATTTTTATAGAAATGATTCCTATAGACTTCTTATAGGATAAAAAATGTCTCCATTTCCATCATTCAAAAATCTCCCGCAATCCAAAATCCATTAGAGCCATTTTAGATATCCTCCTCATGACCAAAGATGTCCTAGAAAAATAAAAATCCTATTTATAGAGCACGTTTACTTTCTGCTTGTTGTGTTGCTTATTGCGGTTGTTTCCGGCGATAGTTGACGAAGTACTCGGAGTTGGACAAGGACCGTGTGAGGACCTCGAAGACTTTGCTGAACCAGGCAAGCAACCCTTTGACCATGACTATGAAACCCCTTTTTAATGCATGCTATATAGCACTTTCTTTCGTGATGTTGATCATGTTGATATGGTACCCCCCTTCAGTGGGATGCCTCCGATACTTTCTCATTGATACTTGCATCGTGCATGACCAAACCTCCTTATGAGGGTTGTGCGGGTGGAGTAGTTAGGATGCTTAGTAGATGCCATGCAAAGTGGGACAGGAATATGCATGGTGATGGAAACAAAAGTGTTTTAAAGATTTTTCGAAAACCCCATCGGGTGCCACTAATGCCCGAGGGAGATGCTGATGAGCTAGGTAACCACTTGATAAAGAAATGGTGTACCGGAGCAAGTGTGTGTGTGTGTTTTCGAAAATGGATTAGATTTAAAATTTGTCGAACGTCCTAACCTTACATGTACAACCATGATACCCCTTATGGGACGGGGCTTTGTTTATTACTTTGATGAGTATTAGCATAGACCCCACATTACTAGTGGCCAGAGTGACGTGGTAACTCTTGATACGGGGTCATGCCAGTAAGGACGATCATGCGCTATCTTCATAGGCACCAGGCACATTGTTGGACCCTGCATGTCTGTTACTTGTGATGTATATCATGTGGGCTGGGTACCACTTGAGTGTACTCTTTGTTAGTATCGTCATGGGAAAGACAATGCTCGGGTACTTACCTTGGGTATGGATAATACCGCGAGTCGTGGCTTGACACGGAAGTTTCTCGAGTCTTGTGGGTAAAGTGTGCAACCTCTGCAGAGTGTAAAACTATTCGGATAGCTGTGTCCATGGCCAAGGAGATTTGGGTGGTGCTGCTTAAACTACGTCCAAATGTTTTCACAAATTGGTGTGTGTGTGGTGGTGACAGAGGTGATATATGAGCTAAGTCCGATGACTTGGCATGATGATGAACATGAGATGTTCAACCCCTGCTTATGATTTTAACTGTGTCTAGTTCACATGAATACCTGTCAACGATTGTTGCATGCTTACTTAAGTTACTTGATCATGTCATTGCATTAAATATTAGCTTTCTGCAAAAACTTACCTACTTAATGTTATATCATGCATTATTGTACCTTGTTCCAAGACATGGGTTGCTTGTGAGTACATTTAAAGTACTCGTTGGCTTGCCACTGGTTATTTAATTGGCCAGGCATGGAAGAGCAGGAATATGGTGATGAGTTCGTTGGTGACAAACATGCGAACAAGGACGCTTCCCAGTGAGAATGCTTATAGGTTTAAGGCAGATGGCATGGGTTCACGCTTTTGATCAATATTTCCGCTGCTTGTTATGTTTAAGTGTTTGGCCCTTATGTCCCTATCTATGTAAGACTTGGCCTAGCTGGCCTTCATATGTGTAAGACGGTATGTAAGGATGTTAGACTCTTGTATTCCAGATTCTATGTGTTCGGTGAGAAATGATCTCTGGGATCACTCTGCATATGCATTCGGTGACCACGACTTATGAGTCGAGGTCCCCACAGAGCTGGTATCAGAGCCATCCTGACTGTAGGGAGCCCTTAGTTATCATGGACGTTAGTTAGGATAGGAACTAGCCCTCAGACCCCAAATCACTTGCAAAAACTATTGCACTCCTTTCCTCTCCTGAGCTACCCACTATAAAACCTTTTATGCCCACCTCACCCTCTCTTGTCTTATTGACCCTTTTCTCACCATCTTGTAGATGGCCGTTGCTCCCATGAGACTCCTCATGACCGGATTCCAACCTCTCCTAAGAGACTGCCTCCAGCAATGCCACTATCCTTCGGAGCCAATGTACACCCTGCACGAACTGGACAATGGTGAGTTTGGGATGGAGTTCTACACCAAGGTGGTTATACCTACCAAGACCCCACTCTAGAGTTGGTTCTTTGTTGGACCACCTATGCCAACAAGAGACATGGCCATAAGTCAGGCGACCTATGAAGCCCCCCTTCATCTCCGAGACCTTCTCCCAGAAATGAAGGAGGGACAAGCTACCCGCGACCTACCCAACAAGAGTGGATTAGGATCCTCTGCTCAAGCAGTGATTTCCACAAGAGATGAAGACCCAACCCTCAAGCTCTAGATCCGCTTCGCCAATGTAGTAGATTACATTCTACGTTATCTTAACGAAGAATTCCTCAAGTCTTGCTAGGATTTCTCTTCGCTCTTACACCTCCACTTCCTCGAGAAGAAAAAGGTGGTCGATCAAGAACAAATATTGCTGCCTTGCAAGTCTACATCACCAACCAGAAGCAACAAATTGAGGAACTTCAGGAAGTCTGCTACCAAGCCCCGTAGGAGGCACCAGAACAGATTCCCATATCCACCACGTGGAGGACCATCGTCAGGCCACCGACATCATAAGCCAAGGGTGAATAACAACCTCGACATTCCTGTCATGTGTTTCGGGTGTGGCAAGTTTGGGCATCATGTTAGGAGATGTCCTAATAAGCAGCCAACTGTCGTATACCCATAAGTACCACAAGAAGACATAGAAGCTGAAGATTAAGCGTCCTTCCCTCCAAGACATGAAGCAAGCATGACTATTGAGTCCGAGAACCCCTAGGGTATGATGAGTCGTGTAACCCCTATGCGAAGTCAAGTCCGTGTGATGGTTCAAATGAAGCCATGATGTGTGTTGTTTGCTTTTAGGTGTTTGTGCTTGGGTATAAGTCGCACTTTTTCCTTAGGTAACGTGTACGCAACTATACCACCTATCTTATCTTAATGAATGTGTTAGCCTTTTCGTCACTTGTTTGATTGCACTTGCACTATATCACCCCTTATGCACTCCCCTCTATGCTACTTTTCCCTCTCACCCCTCTCGTGAATTGAAGACTAGCAAGACAAGATGCACCAAGAATTCACCTCGACGGACAACTAATGTTGAAGACTATGACTACAACGTACTCAACTAGACGCAACCCCGTAGGGTTAGGTTCTTTCCTCAAGATTGGAAACCCCTCCCAGACCAGCCTAGACCTCACAAGCTCCCCCAGCTCAAACCCCTAATCACGTGTTTAGCACACAGATTTGCCAGGGCACCTGTTGAGCTTCAATAGCCCCTGCTTAGTACTGGGTTCATTATGGGACTAGTGATCATAGTGAACAAACACCTTTCATCCTTAAGCTAGCACTTGATCTAATGATGCCATGGGATAGATCATATTGAGGATACATAATTAGAAAGCTAGTGATTTGATGAGGCTAGAGTAGATATCTTGAGGAAGTGGTTGAGACCCTTTGGTGGATTGCAAGAATTTTAGGATGATCGGGAGATTGATGGATCAAGTGGATAGAGTAGCATAACTTATTCTCCCTCGATTAAATTGGATTTAGTAGGACCATTGTGATCACAATCTGAAATTATTGGTGGATAATGACTTGACTTTGGCAAGTAATATTGATAGTGGATTGATGATGTTACAATAGTAACTGGAGTACTCAGTAGGAAATTCTTACTAGATGTACACCTTGGATTTAAATAGGTGATTCTAATAGGTGCTCGAGATCAATCAAACCACATGGTCCGAATTAATTTGGATTTAGTCCGATGATCTTGATCTCGATACCATGTTTCTCGGTGGATGGTAAGTAGAAGGAATCAGGAGATGTTAGGGATGATTTAGGGATGTATATAAGCTTGACCTTGGAGTTTAGTTGGTCATGAGATTGGAAGTTCATGGATATATTGTGATAATAGTCCTTGCAATGATATGTGGATTATATGAACTTGAGGAGATTATGTTGGACACCATCGATGCTGGATTTGTAGCAGTAACAGATCATGTAATAGTGGATGGTATTCATGGATCGATTAATTGGATTCGTAGGAAGGAAACAAACATCTTGGATTGGTTTATTACGTGTTTCCATGGCATAGGGATGCAAAACCTTAGACATTGGATACATTAGCTGAAAACTTGGAATTGTAGTGTCATAATCAAGCTTAGCGGCTTGTATGCTTTTCCAAGGATTTTTACATAGGGAGATATATGAGTAGTTATAGTATATGTATGAGAGTATGGGTTGTCCTCCCCTTAGAGCCATGGAGATATGCCTAGCATGAGTGTTGTTGGAGATGGCTTATATGAGATAATGCCCTCAATGCTACAGGATGATTTTAGGAAGGACTATTGGCATCTAAAGAACTGTGCTCGAGGATAAGATGTTAGACATTCACTCATGTATGAAGCTCCTTGAAACCCCGAAGCTTTATCGGGCCATAATATGGTTGGATTATGATCATAAGTCTTGGCTCTCAGTCATTAGACTATGGACAATACTCCAGCTTGACCACCACCAATCCTGTTCATAAGGAAGGTGGACACGAAGAACTAGATTACGTTGGATCACAAACCCCCTAAATTAGTGACCATCCAGAGCAAATGCCCACTCCTATCACATATCCCATGAGCAATGTGTTTATGTGATACTTGACAGAATATGTTGTTACCCTTCGAGATGACATACTTACCCAATAAGAGAAGGAACACCTTAGTCCTGTTTGGACCAACCCCAGGAACACCAATTACCATGCCTCTCAAGAAAAAGGCTTCACCTTGAAAAGGTTGGACTCCTTGAAGTACCCTCCCCACAGCAGATGACATTCTTACCCAAGCAATATGAAGAACCACTACGACCGACAAACCCGATGAAGGAGATGAAGCAAGAGAAGCCAACCACCACTCCTCTAGTGGCTACATCAACTAGACTATACCAAGAAGCACCGATGTCCAAGCACGATGAAGCCCTTCAGGATTATAGAGCCCTTTTTCTTATCAATCACCTATTAGTTCATGACTAGGAAGGAATCGAGAAGTTGATAACACCTTTCGCTCCACCATATTGACAGTGTATGATGGATATGATGTCCCTACTCCCTTCAGATGCCTGGAATGGAGTAGATGATTGTCATGCCGTTGTTACCAGCCCCTTTTTAGACAATCTAGGGCATAAAACCTGACTCAATCATGGTAAACCACCTCTCAAAGGTAGACCACCCTGCTTGCCAAGCCTCAGACCTTGGGGATTGGATGGATGGTCCATACTTTCGGGTAGCCAGCTCATCCAGGACCCCTTAAAAACTTTCCTAGAAGGTAGGAACATTTTTGCATCTCTAAGCTTAGTATTAGGGACGAGACTCAGCCCAGACCTTCCCATAATGTCTATGGAGAGACCAGTAGACCAAACACTCGGAGACCCACCAGAAACGCGCGTCTGTAACGATGAAAACAACTGGGCGAAGGTGGATGAAGAACATACCTAGACAACTTGTTGAAGCAGAAGTTTGATAATTCCCAAGTGCAAGGAGTCATCATAGCAATTTCCAAAGGTGGAAGTGATAAGTATGGAGTGTCTAACCCACTAGGAGCTAAAGGTAAGATCAATATTCTCTCAAGTCCTATCTGCCACCAATACGACTCTACGTACACCGAACGTTTGCTTCCATCTAGAAACGAGAAATAAAACTACGTTGTGGGTATGAAGAGGATAGCTTTGCATGATATCAGAGAACTAAAATATAAAAATAGGCGATGTTAACATAATATTACAATATATTACAAATAGTGAGTGTGGAATAATGATGGGTGGTGTGCGGAATTATCCTAGGCAATTGTTAACAAGATCGAAAATCACTATTGCAATTTTATATGAGGGTGAGGCATAAGCTAACATACTTTCTCTACTTGGATCAT
Organism: Hordeum marinum; assembly: GCA_022496015.1. NCBI lineage: Eukaryota > Viridiplantae > Streptophyta > Magnoliopsida > Poales > Poaceae > Hordeum > Hordeum marinum. Next base: position 115,898,088 of record CM039676.1, read on the forward strand.
ATGAACTTATGATTGGAACTCTAGCAAGAATACGCAACTACTAAAGATCATTAAGGTAAAACCCAACCATAGCATTAAAGCATCAAGTCCCCTTTATCCCATACGCAACAACCCCCTTACTCGGGTTTATGCTTCTGTCACTCAAGCAACCCACTGTAAGCGAATCATGAACGTATTGCAACACCCTACAGTGGGAATCCTTCACATGTGTGTGGCACAGAAGGCACCATAGGACATCACCATAATAAACATACAACTCAAACCAATCTAGATCATCAATCAACCCAAAGGACAAAAGAAATCAACCGAAAACATCATAGGATGGCAACACATCATTGGATCATAATATGTGGCATAAAGCACCATGTTCAAGTAGGGGATTACAGCGGGGTGCGATAGAGTGTACCGCTAAAAGGAGATGGGAATGGTGATGAAGAAGGTGATGTTGATAAAGACGATCACCGTGGCGATGGTTCCCTCGGTGGCACTCCGGCACCACCGGGAGAGAAGGGGAGATGGTCTCCTCCTTGTGCTTCCTCCTCCATGACCTCCCCCTCTGTGGGGAGAGGTTCTCCCTCTGGTCCTTGGCCTCCATGGTGTTGATGGCCCCTCCGGGATGATGAAGATGGCCTCCAGTGATGGTGACCCCCTTCGGCAGGGTGCCGGAGAGGGCCAAGATTGGTTTTTTGTGGCTCTAGAGGTGTCCGGTGGTGGAACTCTCGATCTAGGTTTCTTTTCAGTGGTTTCTGGATTTATAGGAATATTTGGCATCAATCTCACATCAAGGGGGCCACAAGGCGATGACAAGTTTGTACAACGCTTATTTTCCCTTAGAATAAAAGATCTTACATATTTAGGAGCAATTTTTATTGCTTTTTGCACCGATGACAACTTACTTGAAGGATCTTATTCAATCCATACGTAGGTATAGTGGACTCTCATGGCAAAACTGGTTTAAGGGTGTTTGGATGCACAAGTAGTATTTCAACTTGGTGCGGATGTTTTGGCTAGTATGAGGTGGAAGCAAGCACCACATGTTGGAGGATCCAAAACAATAAAACTTCTATACAAAAATACCGAAGCATAACTCATTAGATTGTCTTCCTTGTCCAACTTCAACTAATTTGCTCAATTTTGAAAATAATTAATCGGTATTCACAATCATAGAAGATGTCCAAGATAGTATATTTACATGTGAAATCTCTCTTCCTTCAATATTCTTTCATGGATTGTTCAAGTGACCAATGCGGTGTTTGCTATCTTTAAATAAATTTCACCACCTATACTTTTTATGTGTGAAGTCATTACTCCCCACGGGATAAGTATATGAAGCATTTTGAATTTCAGGTTTATGATATTACATTCATTCAACCATTTACGCATAGGATATAAGTGAAGCACGAGAGTGAATGACAAACTACTCCAAAAAGATATAGGTGAAGATCAATGCGTAGTCAATTATTTAAATAGCCATGTGAGGACTCTCTCTTATTCAAAATTTCAGATCGAATGATTTTATTTAAACAACAAACAAAATAAAATGGCACTCCAAGAATAGCACGCATCATGTGAACGAATAAAAATTTAGGCTCATCATAGGCTAACCGATAATTGTTGATGAAGAGAGGTGGGATGCGTAGCATCCCTAAGCTTCGATACTTGAGAGTTCTTGAAATATTTTCTTGGGGTGCCTTGGGAATCCCCAAGCTTGAGATTTTGTATCTTGTTCAATCTTCTCATATCCCGGTTTCACCTATTCTCAAAAACTTCATCCACACAAAACTCAAAAGAACCCATGAGATAGGTTAGTACACATAAGAACAAATCAACTCTTAATGTACTGCCAAGACAAGTTGCACAATAATTATCAAACATTAGGTACTGTATAATATCATTTCCACAATTTATATCTACCAATATAGGCTATGGAAACTATAGGATAAGTAGATAACAAAACTATGACAGCAATCTGTCTAAACAGAACAGTCTGTAGGAATTTATTAAACTACTGTACCTCTATAACTCTAAAAATTATGAAAATTTAGGAAATTCAAAGGAATTTATATGAAAACACTGTGTAAAAATTTCAGAAACTTTCCACGTCCAGTAAAATATGAAAATTCAAACACTACAACAAAAGTTTCTGTTTTTTACAGCACACATCAAACATGCAAAGCAAGCATCCTAAGGCAATTCTTGGAACTTTTTATTGAAAAAAATATTATAAATAACACCTAACAGGGAAGAAAAAAATAAAACTCATATTATGTGACGAATAAAAATATAGCTCCAAGTAATATATACCGATAGTGTTGAAGACGAAAGAGGGGATTCCTTTCGGGGCATCCCCAAGCTTAGACGCTTGAGTCTTCCTTGAATATAGCTTGGGGTGACATGGGCATCCCCAAGCTTAGGTTCTTGTCACTCCTTATGGTCCTCATATCGGTGTCTCACCCAAAACTTGAAATTTTCAATCACACAAAACTTAACGGAACTTTGTGAGAAGGGTTAGTGTAGTAGAGATAAATCATTCACTTAGGTACTCTCAAGACAAGATTCATAATTATTCCACATGAGACCTACTATATTACATAATTCCCACAATTTATATTACTGAATATAAGCTATAGGAACACATGAAACAAGCAAACTATGCAAGCAAAATAGAATCTGTCAAAAAGAGAACAACCTGTAAAGATCTGAATGATCATCAAACTTACCTAACTCTAAAATTCCGAACAATTAGGAAAGATCACCAAATTTGCATAGAAACATTGTGTAAAAATTTCAGAACTTTTTTAACCTCGAGTAAAATCAGATAATTCATATATTGTACGCAAAACTTTCTGTTCTTGCACAGAATCAAACAAGCAAGTATCCACACAATCCCAAAGGCTTTACTTGGCACTTTTTTGAAATAAAAGGCACAAAACATGATTACAACAGTATCTCAATCATGTGAACACATCAAAACAGAAAGTAAAAGTGTTGGGTTGTCTCCCAACAAGCGCTTTTCTTTAATGCCTTTTTAGCTAGGCTTGATATTTCAATGATACTCTTCCAAGCCAAATTCCGATGATCATTTTATTCATACTCTAAAAGATATAAGTGAAGTTCATAGATAATTATACAATTAATTAACCAATATCCAAGCTCAAAACATATAAGTGAAGCACACGAAGCATTCTATAAATCCATACTCAAAAGATTTAAGTGAAGCGCGAAGAGTATTCTATAAAGCCATACTCAAAAGATTTAAGTGAAGCGCATGAAGCACTCTACGAATCAATGAAGGACTAACTCATACTAGAAGGGTGCATAAAAGAAAAGAAAAACACTAAAGAAGCATATCATGTGAACAAAACAAAAACCGAGGTATACCGATAATTGTTGAAGAATAAATATGGGATGCCTTCCGGGGCATCCCCAAGCTTAGATGCTTGAGTGTCCTTGAAATATATACTTGGGGTGTATTGGGCATCCCCAAGCTTGAACTCTTGTATCTCCGTATTCTTATTATATCGATACCTCCTCGATCTTCGAACACTTTATTCACACAAAACTTAACAAAACCCTCATGAGATTCGTTAGTATAATAAAGCAAATTACTACTTTAAGTACTGTTGTGAACTAATTCCAAATTCATATTAGCATTATATCTACTATGGTACGACTTCACCATGGTTCATACCCCTCGATACAAGCCATAGATTCATCAAAATAAGAGAACAATGCATACAAAACAGAATCTGTCAAAAACAGGACGGTCTATAGTAATCTGGAAACTTTGTATACTTATGTAACTCAAAAAATTCTGAAAATTTAGGGAAAATTAAAATTTTTTCATAGAGTTACTTTATCAAAATTTCAGAAACTTTTGATGTTCCAGTAAAAAATGTAAATTCACGCACTACAGCCAAAGTTTCTATTTTTGCACTCCACACACCAAACAAGCAATCTAACCATCCTAAAAGCAAATCTTGGCACATTATATTTATAATACAATGGATATATAAAAGGGGATAATTATTTTTCAGAATCTTCCATGAAAAATTCTACATTGTTTCCATGAGCATGAACACAAGTGTTCAAGGTCGACCCTCACTTCTCCAATGCACAACTTTCCAGTCACTTTTTTAAACAACTTCTTAGGTATAAGAGGCAAGTAACTATTTTTGTGTTTTTCATTTTTTTGTTTCACCCACAACTAAAGAAAGAAAAAATGGATTTTTTATATATAGTGAATAAAGCAAACAAGCACACACGAGAATATCAACCCCATGCTATTGCTCCCCGGCAACGGTGCCAGAAAAGAGCTTGATAATCCCCAAGTGCAAGGAATCATCGTAGCAATTTCCAAAGGTGGAAGTGATAAGTATGGAGTGTCAAACCCACAAGGAGCTAAAGGTAAGATCAATATTCTCTCAAGTCCTATCTGCCACCGATACAACTCTACGTCACCGAACGTTTGCTTCCATCTAGAAACAAGAAATAAAACCATGTTGTGGGTATGAAGAGGATAGATTTGCATGATATTGGAGAACTTAAATATAAAAATAGGTGCTGTTAACATAATATTACAATATATTACAAATAGCGAGTGTGGAATAATGATGGGTCGGTGTGCGGAATTATGCTAGGCAATTGTTAACAAGATCGGAAATCATTATTGCAATTTTATATGAGGGAGAGACATAAGCTAACATACTTTCTCTACTTAGATCATATGCACTTATGTTGGAACTCTAGCAAGCATCCGCAACTACTAAAGATCATTAAGGTAAAACCCTACCATAGCATTAAAGCATCAAGTCCCCTTTATCCCATACGCAACAACCCCCTTACTCGGGTTTATGCTTCTGTGACTCAAGCAACCCACTATAAGCGAATCATGAACGTATTACAACACCCTACAACGGGAATCCTTCACGTGTGCATGGCACGGAAGGGACCATAGGACAACACCATAATAAACATACAACTAAAACCAATCTAGATCATCAATCAACCCAAAGGACGAAGGAAACCTACTCAAAACATCATAGGATGGCAACACATCATTGGATCATAATATGTGGCATAAAGCACCATGTTCAAGTAGGGGATTACAGCGGGGTGCGAGAGAGTGGACCGCTAAAAGGAGATGAGGATGGTTGTGAAGGAGGTGATGTTGATGAAGACGATCACCGCGGCGATGGTTCCCCCGGTGGCACTCCGGCACCACCGGGAGAGAAGGGGAGATGGTCTCCCCCTTGTGCTTCCTCCTCCATGGCCCCCCTGTATGGGGAGAGGTTCTCCCTCTGGCCCTTGGCCTCCATGGTGTTGATGGCCCCTCCGGGATGATGAAGATGGCCTCTGGTGATGGTGACCCCCTCCAGCAGGGTGCCGGAGAGGGCCAAGATTGGGTTTTCATGGCTCAGGAGGTGTGCGGCGGCGGAACTACCGACCTAGGTTTATTTTCGGTGGTTTCTGGAGTAATTTTTGGCATCGATATCACGTCAAGGGGGGCCACGAGGCAGTGACAAGCATGCGAGGCGCGGCCACCCCTAGCCGTGCTTGGCAGGCTTGTCGCCTCCTCGTGTCACTTTTGGCCCAGCTCGAATGCTTTGGGGGTCTCTTTTGTTCCACAAAAAAGCATACTAAATTTTCAGCCCATTCCGAGAACTTTTATTTCCGCACAAAAACGACACCATGGTAGCTCTGCTGAAAACAACGTCGGTACGGGTTAGTTCTAATAAAATCATACCAAAATCATATTGAATTATTGTAAACATGGCATGAATACTTCATAAATTATAGATACGTTGGAGACATATCAAAGTTCTCGACGCGAAGCCTACGACGACGCATTTCAGCACCCTCAAGGATGAAGACCACCTATGACTGAAGACCTCCTGCTTTAAGGAAGATAAGGACTTCCCTGTCAATGGGAAGCCTACACCAACAAACTTGGATGTCATTACAATTGAAGATCCATGAGCACAGGAAGATCAACTGCTCCAACAAAGTCGATGATTCCCCACCACCAGTAAACTACACCAAGACCTTGACCCATGTAGACTAAAGAGAGACATCTAGACGTCACTAAACAGCATGAGCAACCCCAGTACCAGCATGCAGACACATTATCTTGGCCACGTATTCCGACTTTGGAATACACACGCAAGCGAAGCCCTTGCCAAACCCTCTTCCACCAAGCCCTTAACCATTAGGCAAGCCTAGCAGATTGCAAGAACCCTATTCACCCATAGACTACGTCAATGATGCACTCAAAGACATAGCATCAGATACTTCAAGATCCAGAGGGACGACCACCCCGGAGCAGAAGTAGCATGAAACGTGAAGACTACATCACCTCTGAATTTTCCACATTTACCCCCACGCCTAGCCTAGGAATCTCGGGGACAAGATTCTTGTAAGGGGGGTAGGTCTGTCACACCCTGTATTTGTATCACTTTGCTATGCTAAGGATTTACAAAATTTAGAGCCATTTAAAACTTTTTGAGTACATATTTCTGTTGGCGTTCTGGGAACGTGGGTACCTAGTCCTGCCTGCCTGCGGCCCAGGACATGGCCCACTTCGTGAGCCAGGCGGGGCCTGGCGTGACATTACTCAAGACAAGGACCTCGCGATGACCCTAGGCTCACAAGGAAGAATGACATCAAGACCAGCAAAGATGGGCCTCCTCAGGGGCCCCTCCTAAGCAGCGGAGATCTCTATGCAGGGCCTAGCCTCAGGAGTCAAGGGTGGCGCAAGGGAGGATAGACGGGCGCCAGCACGCCAGGCGGCACAGTTTCCTCTTTGGTGCAAAGGGAGATAGGGCGTATGCGGGTTCCCAAAGCGCTGCCCAAAGTTTTCCATCCCAGTGCAACAAGACCATGACCAGCAGCTCCGCAGGGCGGATGTCATCGCCGATCCCACCACTACATCACCATCAGCTACTTTGCAGACGAAAACCGCCTTTGGACAGGGCACGGATGTACTCCTGCCCCCTTCAAAATTGGCCATTGTGGGATTCCTTCCCGCCATTGTGATAAGGGAAGAGGACCTGGGCCACCGCTATATATAGAAGCTAGGCCGCACCATAGAGGGGATCCCCCGATCCGATCCAACACTTAGCCACTCAACACACCACCGCAAGGCTGAGAGACAAGAACATACCTTGAACCCCCTCATGAGGCTCAAGCACACTATAATAGTTCAACCACCAAAACCTTCGAGAGAGGCAATCCATCAAAGCATTACTAGGGTATTACGCTTCGCAGCGGCCCGAACCTGAGTAAACTACCGTGTTCATCTTCTTCCTCGTCATCGAACGAGTTTGCCGTTGTGTCCATTGAGTAGTGAGCTAGGTTGGGTGAGGCTGCAAGGAAACCTTCGCACATGCCCCTATGTTCGAATCTCAAGGGTTTTGCAGAGCCCGAAATCCGACAATGTCTGTTTGATTTGCTTGATGATTACTTGCTTGATTGATTGTCTTTGGCCCTCTTAGGTTCTACTCCTCTCCATGATCATCTTCCTTGATCCAAACATTTTTCCCAATGTTCATACCATGTGTGTAGCACCTAAAACTAGTTTTATCAAAATTTATTCTGACCAAAAAGGATTTATTCAAATTAGGTTTTCAAAAAGCCCTGAGTTGAGGTTTGCACTACAAGTCCTCAAATTGGGTGGATCCTTTTCCCCAAAGGCTTTTACTTGAAACCTACTCTATACATGACTTCCCAAAACCCCTCAAGAAAAGGATATTTTCCTATTTTATTTAAAGGCTTTTTCTTAAGGCAAGAAATGGTCTTTTATAGGGAAAAATTATTTAAATGCTTTAAAAACATCTGAGAAAATTTAGGGAAACTCAGTGGACATATATTTTCTATATATATGAGTTTCAACACATGGTCATGTTCAAAATCATGTGCAAAACCCCTCAAAACCCTTTTTGCTTAATTTAATCTTTTGAAATATTCCTATAAGAAATATTCTCAATAAATTCCAGGAAAATTCCAGCAAGTCACACATGACATATGTGATGATCTTGGATGACATTGTTTTTGTGTTTTGCAGATATGGAATATTAAACGGAGTCCAAACGGAATAAAACCCGCAGAAGGAATTTTTCTGGAAGGAAACAAGTCATCCAAGCTTGGAGTGCACATCAGGGGAGGTGCCAGGGCGCCACAAGCCTGCTAGGCATGGGCCCCCTGTCCGCGCCTAGCAGGCTTGTCGCCTCCTGGCAGGTCTCCTAACCCTATTCTTTGTCCTATAAATACCTGACGAGGATATGTACCTAGGGTAGGGTCCTAGGCACATCCCACATACCCTACCTAAGGACACTACATGGGAGGACTTGAAGATCAAGCATGAACTTCCGAGTGGATCCCAGGAGACGTTCAACGTCACTTGACAGTAATCCACTCGGAGACTCCTGGTCTCACTCGGCAGTCGCGTGTCACTCGAAAGACCTTGCTTTCACTCGACGCCAGAAGACCAGGAGCCATCATCAAGAGTCCAATGGGCAGACGCTGGTTCAATGGTCATTAATAGCTTTTATTATGTACGCTACCTGTAATGGCAGACTTTAAACCCACGACCAGACCATTTGATGCGGGGCCATTATGAGGGGCAGCGAACTCTATATAAGCCGCCCCTCCCCTCCTGCACAAGGGTTAGAAACTATTGTAATCTCAACATTCCACATGACATAAAGCTCCTAAGCACCGAGACGTAGGGCTATAACCTCCACGAGAGGGGCCTGAACTCATACATCCGTGTGTACACCCTCGTCATAGCTAGGACTCTGCCCTCTCCATTCGTACCCCTACCATCTACTGTCAGGCTTGTTCTCACGACAGTTGGCGCCCACCATGGGGCAGGCGTCTAAGCGACTTCCGACGAGGTTGCGATTTTCATCCTTCGACATGTCTTCCGGCGGTGTTTTTGCTCTGGGCCACGAGATCCATTTCGGAGCGCTCACCTTCATCACCGACGATTCGGCATGGCTCCAGGAGGCGCCTCTCGATGTTGAGGCGCTCCCGGTCCGCGGGGCCTTGCACTTCCACGCAAGTCCCTATGGCGTGTTGCTACGTCAGCCGTCGACCCCCTGCACGTCGGCTCCTCTTGCCGTTCGCGGTCACAAGCGGTCCGACCGCTCACGACTCCAGCGGTGGGTCAAACACGCAGCGGTGCGTCAAGCTTCTCCGGAGGTTGCGTGCTAGAGCCTGCCGAGTCACTTCATGGCGTGTTCGAGTTGGATTCCGATCCGTCCGACGTGCCTTCCGAGTGCAAAAGCTGCGATCCTGCAGCGGAGGTCTTGATGGCGGGCTTCGGTCGTGGCAAGCGTGAAGCTGGAGGCCCGTCGAACGTGCAGCTGGGTCATGATGAGGAGGTCCTTCATACCCCCATCATCGGTGTGACTGCCGAGGCCCAAGCTTTGGAGGCCGCGCGCGTTCGTCTGGAAGAGCTCCAGGCAGAGATCGACGAGTGCGCCCGCCAACGCCCTCCGTGCCCCAGTCGACATCATCGACAGCTGCTTCCGACTGGATCTCACTATGGCATTGAGGTATACTGAACTCCTGTGCTTAATGTTGCTGTTGCTGCTAGGATAGCGGATTCCATTCAGCCGTCCCGGTCAGAGGCTGGTAGAGGGCTGTTGCAGATCAGAGCGCTGTTGGATGCAGCACAACGTCAGAATTCAGCAGTTTCTCAGTCCCGTCACAAGATATATAGCAATTCACCCAGGGTAGAGACCATTCAGTTGGCACACAGCCCTGGATCGCCCTTGCGTCGTCGAGGCGGCGGTTTTCGTGAATGGCAAGACAGAGATCAACATCATCGCGAAGACCACTATCGAGTGCCCACTCCTCCGCGGAGTGGCCCGTACACGCCCTGGCGCTAGGGTGACAGGCACCCCATCGGTGATGAACGGGATGCATACTTTGATGCCTGCACCTATCTTGTTCAAAAGCGGATCGACAAGAGCAGAGCCTATAGAGAGGGACTCGACAGGGATGTTCCGAGTGGAAGCTCAGCTGTGGTGTCTGGTCCAGAGTGTTTTAGCAGAGCCATACGTTCTGCAAAGATTCCCCCCAACTTTAGAATGGCGGCGGGGATCGGAAAGTTTTCTTGTGAAACAAAACCAGAGACTTGGTTAGATGATTATTGAGTGGCTGTGCAGATTGGCGGCAGAAATGACAATGTCGCAATGAAGCACCTGCCCCTCATGTTGGATGGTTCAGCTCGAGCTTGGTTGAATCATTTGGCTCCTTCCAGCATACATTGTTGGGAAGATCTTGCCCGAGTGTTTGTCCGGACCTTTGAGGGCACTTGCAAGCGCCCCACAGGTCTGGTCGACTTACAGCACTGCGTCCAGAAGCCCAATGAAACTTTAAGAGACTATATTTAGCGATGGTCCACCCTGCATCATATGATGGAGAATGTGTCGGAACACCAGGCTGTTTGTGCTTTCAAGGCCGGTGTGAGATACAGGGAGCTGTACCTGAAATTCGGGCGCACTGGTGACATTTCACTCGGCAAGATGATGGAAATTGCCACTCGCTATGCCAATGGTGATGAAGAAGACCGCCTTCGTAGCGGCAAAGGAAAAGCAGTCACCAACGAGTCTGGCGGTGGCAACAATCGGAAACAGAAACGAAAGGCTAAAGACCCAACTCCGGCAGAGGCATCATCACTGGCGACTCAGTCGAAGAACAAGGGCAAAGCCAAAGCTCAGTATGCCCCCAAGAAGGGGAAAGGTTAGTCAAGAACTGATATCTTGGATCAGCCATGTGTAATTCACACGAGGAAAGATGCAGAGGGCAACCTGATTTTGCCCAAGCACACCACTCGATAGTGCCGAACCCTTATCCAGCAATTCAAGGGAGACCAGTCGAGTGCGAAGTCTCCTGAAAAAGAAGATGAAGATGAGGAAAATGAAACATTCCCGGATGTCACTGCTACACTGGTGATCTTTGCTGATGTCGAGAGCAAGAGTCGTCTGAAAGTCATCAATAGAGAAATCAACATGGCTGTGCCAGACACCCCACCTACCTCAAGTGGTCTCAATATGCTGTCACATTTGACCAGACAGACCATCCTGCTCACGTGGCCACTCCCGGTCGACAGGCTCTGGTAGTTGATCTGGTGGTGCAGGGGACTCGACTTAGAAAGGTCCTCATGGACAATGCTAGTGGCCTGAACATTCTGTATGCGGATACCCTGAAAGGGATGGGCATTCCGATGTCCCGTCTGAGCGAGAGCAGCATGCAGTTTCACGGGGTCATCCCAGGAAAGAAGGCCAAGTCACTCGGCCAGATAGCATTGGATGTGGCATTCGGAGATAGCAAAAATTTCCGAACAGAAAAGTTGACGTTTGAAGTCGTGGATTTCAAGAGTGCTTACCACGCCATCTTGGGTCGACCCGCTTATGCACGTTTCATGCCCGACCATGTTATGTGTATCTCAAGTTGAAAATGCCAGGCCCTAAGGGCGTGATCACGGTCACTAGCAATCGACAGCGGGCCGAAGAGTGTCTCCAGCAAGGATCCAAGATCGCTGATCAACAGATGGCCATGGTCGAGCTGGAGGAATACAAGAAAACCACTGACCCTGCTGATTTGCTCCGCGCAAAAAAGCTGGCTTCCGAGTCGGCATTTCAGTCGGCAGGGGAAGTGAAGAAGGTGCACATCCACCCGTCGGATCCAACTGCTGCCCTGACGAATATCTCAACAACACTCGACAGTAAATAGGAAGCCGAGCTCATCCAGTTCCTCCGTGAGAACTGGGATATCTTTGCATGGAAGCCTGCTGACATGCCGGGGATTCCCAGGGAGCTGGATGAGCACCATCTGCGAGTGGATCCAAAAGCCAAGCCTGTCAGGGAGCATTTGCGTCGATCCGCGGCGGAGAAGCACAAGGCAATCAGAGAAGAAGTGGCCCGTCTCTTGCAAGCCAAGTTCATTCGGGAGATTTACCACTCCGAGTGGCTCTCGAATGTTGTGATGGTGCCCAAGAAAGACAAGTCGTTGAGCATGTGCATTGACTTCAAACATCTTAATAAGGTATGTCCAAAAGACCATTTTCCGCTCCCCCGGCATAGATTAAATTGTTGACTCGACAGCGGGCTGTGAGCGGTTATCGTTTTTGGATGCTTATTTTGGGTTCCATCGGATCCGTCTGTTTTGCCTGGATGAAATAAAGACAGCCTTCATCACCCCGTTTGGGTGCCTTGCTACATCACCATACCTTTTGGTCTTAAGAATGCTGGCACTACTTTTATACGCATGATTCAGAAATTTTTACTCGACCAGATCCCTCGGAATGTCGAGGCGTACATGGACGATATAGTGGTCAAGTCCTGCAAAGGTTCCGACCTACTGGTTGACTTGGCCGAAACATTCGCCAATCTGAGGCAATTCGACATAAAGCTGAATCCGGCCAAATGTACCTTCGGTTTTCCTGGCGGCAAGTTACTCGGTTTTCTCGTTTCCGAGCGAGGAATTGATGTCAATCCCGAGAAGATCAGCGCCATTACCCGTATGAAGACTCCCGTGCGAGTGCACGACGTTCAGAAGCTCACAGGTTGCTTGGCAGCATTGAGTCGATTCATTTCTCGCCTTGGTGAGAAGGCTCTGCCTTGTATCAGTTGATGAAGAAGTCAGACACATTCGATTGGACTCCTGAAGCTGAAGCAGCGTTTATTGATCTCAAAGCCTTGCTCTCCACCCAGCCGGTGCTTGCCGCTCCTGCCAGCAAAGAGCCCTTGCTCTTGTACGTCATGACCACAAATCAGGTCGTTAGTATAGTGCTGACTGTCGAGCGAGAAGAGGAAGGTAAAGCCTATAAAGTCCAGTGCCCAGTTTATTATGTCTCGGAAGTATTGTCCCCCTCAAAGCAAAGATATCCACACTATCAGAAGCTGGTGTATGGTATTTACCTATCAGCGAAGAAGGTGGCACATTATTTCCAAGACCATTCAATCTCAGTTGTCAGTGATGCTCCTTTATCTGAGATTTTCAATAATCGTGATGCATCAGGTCGAGTGGCTAAATGGGCAATTGAGCTTGGACACTTCGACATCAGATTCGAGGCCAAGAAGGCGATCAAGTCCCAAGCATTGGCAGATTTCATGGCCGAGTGGACTGAACAACAACAGCCCATCCAAGTTCACTCGACGCATTGGACAATGTTCTTCTACGGCTCCAAAATGTTGAATGGGTCCGATGCTGGTGTTGTTTTGATATCCTCCAGAGGTGACAAGCTCAGCTATGTCTTGCAAATTCACTTTGATTCCTACAACAAGGAGGCAGAGTATGAAGCACTTTTGTATGGGTTGCGCATGGCTATCTCACTGGACGCCAAGTGCCAGATGATTTATGGTGACTCAGATTTGGTGGTGACTCAAGTGATGATAGAGTGGGATGTTAGAAACCCTGCTATGACTGGATACTGTAATGCAGTCTAGAAGCTGGAGAAGAAATTTGAAGGTCTGGAACTTCACCATGTTCCTCGACTGAAAAATCAAGCGGCTGATGAGCTGTCCAAGATTGGTTCCACTCGACGGCCTATCCCCAGCGAAGTGTTCCTGGAGTATTTGCACGCTCCTTCGATTCAAGAGGATCCCTTCACTGAAGAGCCCCCACAAGCTTTAAGCTCCTCTAACTCGACTGAAGTTGATGTTCCTGCTGTGATTGACCTGGTCATGGAGGTGCTAGTTATCATTCCCGACTGGACTGTGCCATACATTGCCTATATCCTCAGACAAGAGCTCCCTGAAGATGAAGCAGAGGCTCAACAGATTGTGCGCAGGTCCAAGGCTTTCACTGTGATGGGAGATCAACTATTCAGAGAGAGTGTGACTGGTGTCACCCAGCGCTGCATTTCCCCCGAAGAAGGTCGAATGATTCTAGATGAAATCCACTCAGGAACTTGCGGGCACCATGCGTCTTCAAGGGCGATCATCGCTAAAGCATACCGAGCTGGTTTTTATTGGCCACGAGCTAATGAGATGGCAAAGGACATTGTTGATCACTGCGAGGGCTGCCAGTTCTATGCAAATCTATCACACAAGCCAGCGTCTGCTCTGAAGACAATTCCACTCGCCTGGCCGTTTGCGGTTTTGGGACTCGACATGGTTGGTCCCTTCCGACCTGGAAAAGGAGGATTCATCCATCTGTTGGTAGCAGTCGACAAATTCACCAAGTGGATTGAAGCTAAGCCCATCAAGAAGCTAAATTCCCGCACGACGGTCACATTCATGAGGGAGATCATTATCCGTATGGCCTCTCGCACAACATCATCATGGACAACGACACTAATTTTGACTCGGAAGAATTCAGGAGATTCTGTAAGTCCCAAGGCACCCGAGTGGATTACGCTTCCGTTGCACATCCTCAAACCAATGGGCAAGTTGAGCAGGCTAATGGTCTCATTCTGCAAGGTCTGAAGCCTCGTCTCATGCATGATTTGGATCATGCTACTGGTGCATGGGTAACCGAGCTGCGTCTGTTTTGTGGGGGTTGAGGACAACGCCTAATCGGTCGACTGGACGAACTCCTTACTTCCTTGTCTATGGTGCTAAAGCTATACTGCCGAGTGACTTGGCCCACAATTCTCCTCGAGTGGAGCTATATTCTGAGGCGGAAGCTGAACAGGCCAGACAGGATGGGGTAGATCTTCTAGAAGAAGAGCGTGAGATGGATCTGATCCGCACCAAAACCTACCAACAAGACCTACGGCGCTTCCATGCAAGGAATGTCAGAAGCCGAGCATTCCACGAGGGAGATTTGGTGTTTCGAGTGAATCAGCACCGACCTCACAAGCTTACTCCTGCATGGGAAGGCCCTTTTGTTGTTACTAAGGTGCTAAGCAATGGAGCCTATCACTTGTATAATCTCATGAAGCAGATGGATGAACCATGAGCCTGGAATGCAGACCTGCTTCGACGTTTTTACACTTGAGGCAAGAGTTTTCTGATGTAATAAGAGTACTTCATCAATGTAATTCGCGTTTCTGTGATTAATACTTCATCGACTCCAACCGCGCAGTTACATTCTTGGGGATACTCCAAGTGGTGAGCAATCCTCACACTCAGGGGCTTAGCTGCGAAATATGTTTTGCCTAAGTTAAAAACCCTGTTGGGTGGATAGCAGTCCATCCACTCGACGGCCTATTTGCGAATCCGTCTTTGCTTGGGTTAAAAAAAACTCGTCGAGGCGATGGTAATCCATTCACTCGACAACTTAGATGCGAATCGACATTCTCCTAAGTTCAAAAATACTCTGAGTGATGAGCGATCCTCACACTCGGGAGCTTAGCTGCGAAACACGTTTCGCCTAAGTTAAAAACCTCGTCGAGTAGATGGTAATCCATTCGCTCGACAACTTAGATGCGAATCAACATTCGCCTAAGTTCAAATATACTCCGAGTGATGAGCGATCCTCATGCTCGGGGGCTTAGCTGCGAAACATGTTTCGCCTAAGTTAAAAACCTCGTCGAGTAGATGGTAATCCATTCACTCGACAACTTAGATGCGAATCGACATTCGCCTATGTTCAAATATACTCCGAGTGATGAGTGATCCTCACACTCGGGGGCTTAGCTGCGAACATGATTCACCTAAGTTAAAAACCTTGTCGAGTGGATAATAATCTAGTCACTCGACAATTTAGCTGCGAATCGACATGCGCCTAAGTTCAAAAATACTCCGACTAATGAGCATTCCTCACACTCGACGGCTTAGCTGCGAAACACGTTTCGCCTAAGTTAAAAACCTCGTCGGGTGGATAGTAATCCATCCACTCGACAACTTAGCTACGAATCGACATTTGCCTAAGTTCGAAAATACTCCGAGTGATGAGCAATCCACACACTCGGGGGCTTAGCCGCGAACATGCTTCGCCCAAGTTAAAAACAAACTCAGTCGAACAGCCGATTGAAAGCCAAATACGAATAAAATCCAAAGGGTAAACCATGGATAAATGTTTCGTATGGAAGCAAATGTGCTTAGGCCCAAGGCCCGAACGAAGTTTTTAAGGATACATATCCACTCAGCATACCGAGGCAAATTTAACTGTTTCTTTCAAAGATAACTTTTTCAAGCAGGTGACGGACTAGCGGGCTCGACGAAGATGTCCAGGTCGATGCCATTGGCGATTCTGGTGGCTGCTTCGATGAAGGTCTCCACGAACTCCTCGAACTCCTCGAACTAGAGTTTCTTTGTGTTGACCACCTGAAGCTCCTTCAGCCTCTCCTCCTTCACGTCCCTGCAATGAACCCTGACGAGTGACAACATCACGTCAGCCCCACCACGAGCGGCAGATTTCTTCCAGGCCTGCACTCGACTTGGAAGTTCATCCAGGCGAGCCATCATAGCATTGAGGTCGAGCTGGACGGTGTCCTCAGGCCATAGCTCTTTGTCGATCCTCTCCATTGCAGACTTCAGTCGGACAAGATACGCCTGGACGCCCTGGAGCCGGAAATTGAGTCGGAGCATGTCCATGGCCACCGCATCTGCGACAGGAGACTTGGTGGGATCCAGATTGGGGTCAACCTCCTTTGTCTCCTTCTCAAAGTCTTGGCAGAATTCTGTTGAAGAATGGGGAATGGGAGGAGAATCGGTGAACTGCGACCCTCAAAGATTTTACAAATCTTAGTCGACAAAAATACTTACCGTCGAGCAGAATATACATCTTCCTCGAGAACTCGCCCAAATGCTTCTCCAGGCCATTGCTCCTCTTGTTCAGTTGCTCGACCCTTTTGACGAGGTCCTCACGCTCCTGCTTGAGTTTGGTGTTCTCGTCTCCCAGCTTCTAGGCGGCCGCCAGCTTCTGATTTGCAGCTTCAGTTTTGTCCCTGGCCACCTGTTGGGTGTCAACGAGTGCTTTGTCCTTCTGCTCCAGTTCCTTCTTCATGGAATCTAAAGAAACAACATTGTTGAATCGCGATTGGAGTCGACGATTTTCATTGCGCACGTCTGTTCGAGTGAGAGCACTCGATTCAAAACATGAAAAGTGAAATTGGGAATGCTGACAGCCGACAGTAATTACCTCCCAAAGACTTCAGCTCAACACGTGCTCGCTCCAGGGCATTGTTGGCAACCGCTAGGTCCACCTGCAACTGGTTCCTCTCCTCCTCCATCTCCTTGTACTGCGTCCCAAGCTCGCAAGCCGTCTGGAACCAACAAAAGACAGGAGTTCAATTAGCAAGTGGTTCCTGGACAGTCGACTGAGTTATTAAAACTGGCGAATGACCATCTTGTAAGAATTCAAGCAAAAAGTCCACTCGACATGTCGAGTGGCCATGGCCATGTCGACAAATTTAAAGCTCTCTCTATAAAGACCCCTGCCAGTGCAAGCACTCGATAGCGGTCTTGGGGACTACACCCAGTGGGTGCGCTAAGAGCGCCCCCACTGAGATGGTTAACTCTCGACCCGTCGAGTAACTCGTCAGAAAATACACTCGACATGTCGAGTGACACTAGTACCATGCGTACGACAAGTTTTCAAGCCTACTGTTTATCATCTGCGATGAACAGTAGCCTCGGGGACTACACCCAGTGGGTGCACTTAGCGTGCCCCCACTGGTTATTCAAACATTTGACAAGGTCAGCCCTGTCATGACGGCCGACCCGTCCAGTGACACCCCCCCTCTAGTCTATGAAGTGCACTCGACCCTTATGTAGCGTCATATCATGGTTTGCTAATAATATCCATGAAACCTGCAAGGTATCTACGGAGTGGTGTGATCCAAAGAGAAAATGTATCCCGTATACGATAAACTCTAAAGACCCCTGCCGATGCAAGCATTCGACAGCGGTCTCAGGGGCTACACCCAGTGGGTGCGCTAAGAGCGCCCCCACTGAGACGGTTAATTATCGATCCGTCGAGTAACTCATCAGAAAATACACTCGACATGTTGAGTGACACTAGTACCACGCGTACTATCAATCCCAATCCTACTCGACTATGATCCGATCTACTCGAGTGGAGAAAGTTCAAACGTTCTATGGCAATCACCCAGTGGGTGTACAACAGCCAAGAAAAGACAAGAATTCAATCGACAATGGACTTACAATCGAACTTACTTGGACATTGGTGCGGAGGGCTGCGTTGACGTCAAAAGCCAGTTTGCTGGCCTCGTACGCCTCCTTGGTCCTCAGCATGAGCTGCTCCGCCTGGATCATGGCTTCCTCCAAAGCCCCGGTTTGATATGCCAGGGTGCGATGCAGAGGGAAGGCCATCACAGGTGGGGTCGGCATGATCGCAGGAGCAGCTGAGGCAGTCTGAGGGGGGCCCAGTTGGAGTCGACGCCACAACGGTCGAGACGGTTGGGGGAGCACAGGACAGAGGTACTGCAGGTTCAGCCCTAGGCTGTGTCGAGCCACCTCCCCCCTGGGAAGACTCTGCAGTCGACCGCTGAAGTGCTTGCACTGACGACGCCCCTTGGATGCAAGGGTGCAAAGTGTCCAGTCGCCCCTCGTCGTCCTCCACCTGAATGACCTCTGTATCGGTAACCGACGGGGTTAAAATCTGCATATGTCGAGTCCCATTCAGACGAACCAACAACTATCTAACCTCTATGAGAAGTGGCCGCGTCTGCAGTGTCAACGTCCATTGCATCCCCTCCATCTCGATGAGGCGAAGACACAGATGTAGCAGCTCTGACGAATTGAGTGGCATTCGGTCAAATACAACTCCGGACTTAAGTCGACAGAACAAGTACGGAAATAAATACTTACGTGGAGACGACAGGCTTGGTGACGGCTGGCTTGGGCTGCTTGGCCAGTTTCTCGCTCGGCTCGGCGGTCGAGGGCGCTTGTGCTTCACATTCCTCTCACTGGGGCCCGGAGCCCTGTCCTCAACAGTCGAGGGGTCTTGGCGGGACTTGGTGCGGCTTTCGTGGTGGGGAGGTGACTCGACTTCTTCCTCATCGCCAAAGTCCTCGTATTCTTCCTCGGAGTCGGAAGAACCGTCGCCGTCCATGCTGCCGCCTTCGCTCACCACGCCGTCTTCAACATGGTTCCTGTTGGGAACAGGCAAGTGCATGTGCGTCCATTCCTGCATGATTCAAGAAAAGAAGTCAGTTCGATATATCACTCGACAGTACAATACATCAATCGATGTGACCCAACTCACCAGGTTCTTCGGCGGGTTTTCGGCCGAGTACGGCAGGACCCTCTTGGCTCCCAAGGGATTGTCGCAGGCCCCGGTGATGCTACGGAGCCACTGCTCGACAGTTCTCTGAGGAACTTCCTTAGGATGCGCCCTTGTCGAGTCCTCAAGGCCCGCATAATGCCACATTGTATGGTCCCTGGCTTGGAGCGGCTGGATGCGTCAACCTAGAAACGTCTCCAACAGATCCATGCCAGTCACCCCGCCCCGGATCAGTTGCACCATCGCTTCTACCAAGATGCCCACTTGGACGTGCTCTGCTTCAGTCACCTTCAGGGACTTGGGAACAACTAGACGGTCGGGTGTATAGGGGGAAAGGCCAGTCGACATATTTGGCGATGCTGCATCCTTGCAGTAAAACCAGGTCAACTGCCAACGCCTTACAGATTCTAGGAAGGTCATGGCAGGGAAGGAGCTACGGGCTCTTTTCTGAACTCCTAACCCTCCGCACAGCTAGAGTACGTGGGTTTTCCCGTCAGCAGGGAGGGCTTTCTTCACGGTCTGGGATCTGACCATGAAGAGGTGTTTGAACAGTCCCTAATAGGGAGAACAGCCCAGGGAACATTCGCACAGAGTGATGAATGCAGACAGATAAGCTATGGTGTTGGGCGAGAGGTGGTGCAGTTGGGCATCGAAAAAATTCAGGAAGCCCCTAAAGAACGGATGGGGCGGCAGAGAAAAACCTCGCTCGACATGGGAGAGAAGGAGAACCCGCTCCCCGTCGCGTGGCTCCGGCTCGCGCTCCTCCCCCGGCAGCCTCTAGGCGCCATCCGCCACGAGCTCGTCGGAGATGAGGCCCTCCATATCTTCACGGGAGACGACAAAGGGGAGCCAATCCCCTTGCATCTAGCCCACCGGCGCGGTGAATCTGACAGTCGAGGGTTTCTTGCCCTTGAGCTTCGCCGCCCCCCTCTTCGCGCGCTCCAGCTTCTCCGTCGGATTGTTCATCTCCGTCGCAGCGGATCTCGTCGGGGGAGATTGGAGTTGGGCGCTGCGAGTGGAGGAGGCGGAGTAAAAGAGAGAAAGAACTAGCGGAGGTACTGTGCAAATCGCGACGCTGACGACTTTATACGCCGTCGAGTGTCTCACTGACCAGTGGACCCATGAGGTTACCGCGCACGCCAACCACTGACGGTGCTCTGTACGTGGCGATACAAACGGTGCAAAAATCGAGGCGTCGCACCTCCACTTGCCCTGATCGTGGCGTAATCATCACGCGGGCACGCACGCTTCCCAAAATTTCGGATCCCAGAAAATCTGGATCTATCAGACCGACCCGTCGCCTCCCAAGATACTGCCAGCTCACTCGGACCAAAGCGAATGCTGAACATCCACTCGGACGCCTTTAAGGCTGAATGGACCTGGGCGAGCGGAGAAGAATTTGATCGACACAAGTTTCGTTGCAGCCCCAAATATCATTCGGAAGATTTTGCATGTTGATCTTGAATGAATGCTAATGCTCAGAGTTCAATCGACACAAGTTTCATGGAAATCCCAAATATCATTCGGAGGATCTGGTGCACTAACTCAAGGTCTACGTAGATACCTCCTTCCACCACTCAAACCCCGATCCATTTGGGGGCTAATGACGAGGATATGTACCTAGGGTAGGGTCCTAGGAACGACCCACATACCCTACCTAAGGACACTACATGGGAGGACTTGAAGATCAAGCATGAACTTCTAAGTGGATCCCTGGAGACGTTCAAAGTCACTCGACGGTAATCCACTCAAAGACTCCCGCTCTCACTCGGCAGTCACGTGTCACTCGGAAGACCTTGCTTTCACTCGACGCCAGAAGACCAGGAGCCATCATCAAGAGCCCAATGGGAAGACACTGGTTCAATGGTCATTAATAGCCTTTATTACGTACGTTACGTATAACGACAGACTTTAAACCCCACAACCAGACCCTTTGATGCGGGGCCATTATGAGGTGCAACAAACTCTATATAAGCCGCCCTCCCCTCCTACACAAGGGTTAGCAACTATTGTAATCTCAACATTCCACACGACATAAAGCTCCCGAGCACTAAGACGTAGGGATGTTACCTCCACGAGAGGGGCCTGAACTCATACATCCGTGTGTACATCCTTGCTGTAGCTAGGACTCTGCCCTCTCCATTCGTACCCCTACCATCTACTGTCAGGCTCGTTCCCACGACAATACCCAAATATTCCCGCAACATCATAAAGAGCCACAAAAATACTTTTCCGCCGCCGGAAGCCTCCGTTCCCGAGAGATCCAATCTTGGAGCCTTTTTCGGTAATCTGCTAGAGGGGTTTTTGATCATGGAGGGAAACTACATCAACTCCATTGCCCCTCCGATGATGCGTGAGTAGTCCCCCACAGACCTACGGGTCCGTAGCTAGTAGCTAGATGGCTTCTTCTCTCTCTTTGATCTTGAATACCATGTTCTTCATGGAGATCTATCCAATGTAATCCTATTTTGTGGTGTGTTTGTCAAGATCCGATGAATTGTGAGTTTATGTTCATATTGTCCATGAATCTTATTTGAATCTCTTCTGATTTCTTATATGCATGATTTCATACCCTTGCAAGTCTCTTCGAGTTATTGGTTTGGTTTGGTCAATTAGATTGGTAATTCTTGCAATGGGAGAAGTGCTTGGTTTTGGGTTCAATCTTGCGGTGTCCTCACCCAGTGGCATAGTAGGGGTAGCGAGGCACGTATTTTATTGTTGCCATCAAGAGTAACAAGATGGGGTTTTCATCATATTGCTTGAGTTTATCCCTCTACGTCATGTCATCTTTCTTAATGCATTACTCTGTTCTTCATGAACTTAATACTCTAGATGCAGGAAGGATTCGGTCGATGTGTGGAGTAATAGTAGTAGATGCAGAATCGTTTCGGTCTACTTGACACGGACGTGATGTCTATATGAATAAGCATTGCCTTGGATATCTTCATAGTTATTCGCTTTTCTATCAATTGCTCGACAGTAATTTGTTCACCCACCGTAATACTTGCTATCATGAGAGAAGCCTCTAGTGAAACCTATGGCCCCCGGGTCTATTGTCCATCATATATTTTCAGATCTATATTTGCTGCAATTTATTTACCTTTTACTTTCCGCACTCGTCACATCTATCTCTATCGGATCTAATCCTTGCAAATAACCGTGAAGGGATTGACAACCCCTTTATAGCATTGGGTGCAAGAGTTTGATTATTTGTGTAGGTGCATCCATTGGTGACTTGCTTGTTCCTCCTACTAGATTGATACCTTGGTTCTCAAAAATGGAGGGAAATACTTATATATTTGTTGCATCACCTTTTCCTCTTCAAGGGAAAACCAACGCATGCTCAAGAGGTGGCAAGAAGGATTTCTGGCGCCGTTGCCGGGGAGGATACAAATCAAGCCTACCAAGTACCCATCACAAACTCATCTATTGCATTTACTTTATTTGCCATTTGCCTCTCATTTTACTCTCCCCCACTTCTAAAACGATTTTCAGAAAATAAGAAAAAGATTTGCCTCTCTATTCTTCCTCTTTTGGTTGCTTCTTTCTTGCTGGACCACTATGTCTAATATTACCACGTCCCCCTTGTCACCAGATTTTGAAGTTCTTTACTTCAAACAAAAACAAGGTGAAAATTTGAAAGATGCTTGGTATAGATTAATGGAATCTTATTGTATTTACAATCTAAAAGGGGATGCGAAATTTTTGCTTAGAATTTTTTACATTGGTTTAGGTTTGCATCATAGGGAGCTTCTAGATTTCGCCTCAAAAGGAAATTTTATTGAGCTTGACCTGAATGCCGCTTATGATGTTTTAGAAGGGATTTTGGGTATCCTCCACCAAAAAGGGGGTTTAATTTCTCACAATAGAGAGCTCAAGGTCTGGGAAAATTGGGTGACTTACATAAGCACTTGGTCGAATTACAACAATATCACGAACCCCTAAAACATATCAACGGGAACCTTAATCGCTTGAATACTTTGATTACCCTTTGCAATAAGTGTTTGGACATTTTGGACACCAAGATGGATCCTCCCCCTACAAATGGGGGAAATAGGAAAGAACCCCGTGGATCCGAGAAGGTCCTCACAAAAGTTTCCAATACCAAAGATGACAATACCTAGATCTATTGCTTTTTGCCTAGATAGGGGCGTTAAACAATAACGCTTGTTTTTGCTTCTGTTTTGGGTGTTTCCCACATTATTAATTCTGTACTAATTGTGTTTTGGTGTTTTAATTAGTGTTTTAGCCAAGTAAAACCTTTGGGGTGATCTATGGTAGTTGTTGATTTGATCTTGCTGAAAAACAGAAAATTTTGCGCTAAGTCCAGGAATTTTATAAATTTTTCAGAGCGTCGAATTGATATGAAATGTTTGAAAAAGATTTATATATAAATTTCTCAGGTTGTCCTAATTTTTCAGAATTGTTTGAGTTACATAAGTATACGAAGCTTCTATATTGCTACAGACTGTTCTGTTTTTGACAGATTTTGTTTTCTTTGAGTTGTTTGCCTATTTTGATGAATCTACGAGTTGTATCATGTGGTATGAGGCATGGGGAAGTTAGATTACAGTAGTCATAACACCAATATAAATAAATAACAAGTTCAAAACAGTACCTAAAGTGGTGATTTATTTTCTTATACTAACAGATCTCACGAGTTCTCTGTTAAGTTTTGTGTTGTGAAGTTTTCAAGTTTTGGGTAAAGATTGGATGGACTATGGAATAAGGAGTGGAAAGAGCCTAAGCTTGGGGATGAACAAGGAACCCCAATTCATATTAAATGATGAAAAATATCCTAACCTTGGGCATGCCCCGGAAGGCATTCCCTCTTTCGTCTTCAATCCATCGGTAAATTTACTGTAGGCTGTATTTTTATTCACCACATGATATGTGTTTTGCTTGGTGCGTCTTGTATGATATGAGTCTTTGGTTGTTAGTTTGCCACAATAATCCTTGCTTCACATACCTTTTGACAGAGACACGCTGAATCGTGAATTTATAAGAATACTCTATGTGCTTCACTTATATCTTTTGAGTTGGGCAATTTTGCTCTATGTGCTTCACTTATATCTTTTAGAGCACGGTGGTGTTTGCGTTTTATAGAAATACTTGAACTCTCATACCTCACTTATATTATTTTGAGAGTTTCTAAAAACAGCATGGTAATTGGTCTAGGTTATAAATTTAGTCCTAATATTATAAGCATCCAAAAGGGATATAATAAAAACTTCCATATTAGTGCACTGAGTATTTATGAGAAGTTTGATTCCTTGCATAACATTTTGAGAAATAAAGATGGTAATGTTAAGTGACATGTTAGGAAGTAAATTGTGATTTCCTAGAAATACTTATGTAAAGGTTTGTGATTCCCGTAGCATGCACGTATGGTGAACCGCTATGTAAGGAAGTCGGAGCATGACTTGTTTATAGATTGTCGACCTTTGTGTGAGGGTCGGGGGCGCACGATGGTTAACTCCTACCCCCCCTAGGAGCATGCGTTTAATGCTTTGCTTCAATGAATAATAGAATTTTGCAATAAGTATGTGAGTTCTTTATGACTAATGTTGAGTCCATGGATTATACGCACTCTCACCCTTCCACTTTTGCTAGCCTTTCTAGTACCACACAACTTTCGCCGGTGCAACAAACACTTTCCTCAAAAAAGCCACCATATATCTTCCTCAAAATAGCCACCATATATCTTTCCTCAAAACAGCCACCATACCTACCTATTATGGCATTTCCATAGCCATTCTGAGATATATTGCCATGCAACTTCCACCGTTTCCTTTTATGACATGCACCATCACTTCCATATTGCATATAGAGTCATATTTTGTCATAGGTATCGAGTTGTAATTTTCCTTTTGAGTTGTAAGTAAATAAAAGTGTGATGATTTTCATTACAGATCATGTCCCATGTTAGGAAAGGATGATGGAAGCTATGATTCCCTTACTAGTAGGAATGAGAGTCCAGACTTTATGAAAAATAAAAGAGGCCAATGAAGCCCAAATAAAAAAAGATGAATAAAAGAGGCCTTAGATTCCCAACAAAAAAATGAAAAAATGAGAGAAAATAGAGAAGGGACATTGCTACTACCTTTTGCCACACTTGTGCTTCAAACTAGCACCATGATCTTCATGATAGAGAGTCTCCTATTTTGTCACTTTCATATAGCTAGTGAATTTTTTCTTCATGATGCACACCCACTTAGTTTCTTTTTGAGCTTTCATACACTTATAACTCTAGTGCATCCGTTGCATGGAAATCCCTACTCACTCACATTGATATCTATTGATGGGCATCTCCATAGCCCGTTGATACGCCTAGTTGATGTGAGACTATCTTCTCCCTTCCATTGACAACCTCCACCATATTCTATTCCACCTATAGTGCTATATCCATGGCTCGTGCTCATGTATTGCATGGGAGTTGAAAAAATTTGAGAAAAATAAAGGTGTGAAAACAATTTCTAGACTTTTCATTAGGGTTGTGCCTGATGTAAATACTTTATGTGGGGAAGATGGAGCATAGTCAGACCATATGATATTGTAGGGATAACTTTCTTTTGCCATTATATTTTGAAGAGATACAATTGCTTTGATAGTATGCTTGAAATGTTATTGTTTCTATATCAATATTAAGCTTTTGTCTTGAGTCTTATGGATCTGAATATTCATGCCACAATAAATAATATTACTTGGATAAATATGTTAGGTAGAACTCCACATCAAAAATTCTGTTTTTATAATTTACCTACTCGAGGACGAGCAGGAATTAAGCTTGGGGATGCTGATACATCTCCAATGTATCTATAATTTTTTATGATGGCATGCTATTATATTATCTTTTTTTTTGGTTTTTTTATATGCATTAATATGCTATTTTATTTTATTTTGGGACTAACCTATTAATCTAGAGCCAAGTGCTAGTTTCTGTTTTTTTCCTTGTTTTTGTGTTTTGCATATATGGAATATTAAACGGAGTCCAAACGGAATAAAACCTGCGGAAGGAATTTTTATGGAAGGAAACAAGTCATCCAAGCTTTAAGTGCACGTCAGGGGAGGTGCCAGGGCACCACAAGCCTGGTAGGCGCGGGCCCCCCTGGTCAAGCTGGCAATGGTTAACCATTACCCGCGTCCCCACAGGTAATTACTCTATCAGGGGACGAGGATATGCCAACTTTAATGCCCACGGGGAAGTTTATGGGTCAAATACCTTACCCAGCATGCAAGACGGGGATGGGGATGGGATAGCATTACCCATAACCGTTACCCGCCTTGCCCATGAAGCCCTTACATGTGTCATCTAAAATTCTAGACACCATGTAATTCCTGTCCTTACCCATCCAAAATTCTATTCATCTCATCCATTTGGCCAAAAAAACCTAAAAAATCTAACCTAACCACAATATATTATTTATCGTGCTAAAATTCTAATATTTTCTACTGAAATTCTATCAAAGGTTGTTGCTGATTGCGTACATGGGTTTCCCCATGGGGATACAAAACCCGACGGGGATGGGGATGGGGCTATTTTTATCCCCACGGATAGGTACGGGGATGGGGACGGGCATGTGAAGGCTCTCGCGGGGACGGGGATGGGAGTCCAATACCCGCATGGGTAATCCCCATTGCCAGCTTGACCCCCTGGCCGTGCCTAGCAGGCTTGCCGCCTCCTAGCAGGTCTCCTAACCCTATTGTTTGGTCTATAAATACCCAAATATCCCCGCAACATCAAAAAGAGCCACGAAAATACTTTTCCGCCACCGGAAGCCTCCGTTCCCGAGAGATCCAATCTTGGAGCCTTTTCCGGTAATCTGCCGGAGGGGGTTTCGATCACGGAGGGCATCTACATCAACTCCATTGCCCCTCCGATGATGCGTGAGTAGTCCACTACAGACCTATGAGTCCATAGCTAGTAGCTAGATGGCTCCTTCTCTCTCTTTGATCTTCAATACCATGTTCTTCATGATCTTCATGGAGATCTATCCGATGTAATCCTGTTTTGTAGTGTGTTTGTCAAGATCCGATGAATTGTGAGTTTATGTTCAAATTATCCATGAATCTTATTTGAATCTCTTCTGACTTATTATATGCATGATTTCATACCCTTGCAAGTCTCTTCGAGTTATTGGTTTGGTTTGGCCACCTAGATTGGTAATTCTTGCAATGGGAGAAGTGCTTGGTTTTGGGTTCAATCTTGCGGTGTCCTCACCTAGTAACATAGTAGGGGTAGTGAGGCATGTATTGTATTGTTGACATCAAGGGTAACAAGATGGGGTTTTCATCATATTGCTTGAGTTTATCCCTCTACATCATGTCATCTTTCTTAATGCGTTACTCTGTTCTTCATGAACTTAATACTCTAGATGCAGGCAGGAGTCGGTCGATGTGTGGAGTAATAGTAGTAGATGCAGAATCGTTTCGGTCTACTTGGTACGGATGTGATTCCTATGTGGATGATCATTGCTTTGGATAACTACATGATTATTCGCTTTTCTATCAATCGCTTGACAGTAATTTGTTTACCCACCATGATATTTGCCTTCAAGAGAGAAGCCTCTAGTGAAACCTATGCCCCCGGGTCTATTTTCCATCATATATTTTCAGATCTATACTTGCTGCAATTTATTTACCTTTTACTTTCCACACTCATTACATCTATCTCTATCAGATCTAATCCTTGCAAAGAACCGTGAAGGGATTGACAACCCCTTTATAGCGTTGGGTGCAAGAGTTTGATTATTTGTGTAGGTGCGTCCATTGGTGACTTGCTTGTTCCTCCTACTGGATTGATACCTTGGTTCTCAAAAACTGAGGGAAATACTTATCTACTTCACTGCATCACTCTTTCCTCTTCAAGGGAAAACCCACACATGCTCAAGAGGTAGGACACCGTCGTCCCCCTATTGCAAGGAAGGAGATGATAGGTGGGATCCACCTGTCATCCCCACCTCTCTCTCACCTCCCCTCTCTCTGGTTTGTGGGGCCATCCTGTTGGGTTTAAAACCCCGGCTGCCGCGTGTATGCCCCCCCACCTGGGCTGGATCCCCCTGTACCGGCTCAGTTGCGGCTCTCTCTGGCTCATGGGGCACTGTGGCCTTCTCTTTTTTCTTTTTCTAGTAACTTCCAAATATTCCATAGAACAAAATATTTACCCAAATAAATTGGTTCAAATTCCTAAATTTTTCTGAAAACACAAACTATTTGATGGTGCAACTTTCATATTTTTCCATCACACTTTTCAGTACTGTTCAAATGCATATTCAAATTTGAACTATGAAATTACCAACTTGCAAAATTCCTAAGACATCCAAATCAACTCCAAATGGAGTGATTCCAATTTCTAAGGTGCTCTAAATATCATGCCTTATTTATCAAGCATTGGTTAACATTTTTACCATGCATTAATTTTGCTGGATCAAATAAATAGCCCCATATTTCATTATTGCCATCTTAGGAAATTGATAGGAAATTCATCCCAGATCCTAATCCAATGAAACCCCTTCGTGCAAGTTTCTATAATCATGCCCTATTTAATACGTGCATTCACTCATTTTATATAAATGATTTGTGTAGACTTCTTATAGGATAAAAACGCCTCCATTTCCATCATTAAAAAATCTCTGGCAATCCAAAAATCCAGTAGAGCCATTTTAGATATCCTCCTCCTGACGAGAGATGTCCTAGAAAAATAAAAATCCTATTTATAGAGCACTTTTAATTTCTGCTTGTTGTGTTGCTTATTGCGGTTGTTTCCAGCGATAGTTGAGGAAGTAGACGCAGTACTCAGAGTTGGACAAGGAGCATGTGAAGACCTCGAAGACTTTGCTAAACTAGGCAAGCAACCCTTTGACCATGACTATGAAACCCCTTTTTAATGCATGTCATATATCACTTTATTTCGTGATGTGATTATGTTGATATGGTACCCCCCCTTCGATGGGATGCCTCCGATACTTTCTCATTGATACTTCCATCGTGCATGACCCTACCTCCTTATGAGGGTTGTGCGGGTGGGATTAGTTAGGATGCTTAGTAGATGCTACGCAAAGTGGGACGGGAATATGCATGGTGATGGAAACAAATGTGTTTCAAAGATTTTTCGAGAACCCCGTTGGGTCCCGCTAATTCCTGAGGGAGATGCTGATGAGCTAGGTAACCACTTGATAAAGAAGTGGTGTACCGGAGCAAGTGTGTGTGTGTGTGTTCTCGAAAACGGATTAGATTTAAGATTTATTGACCGTCCCAACCTTACATGTACAACCACGATACCCCTTATGGGACGAGGCTTTGTTGCTTACTTTGATGGGTACTAGCATAGAGCCGACATTACTAGTGGCAGGAGTGACGTGGTCACTTTCGATATGGGGTCGTGCCGGTAAGGACGATCATGCAATGTCTTCACAGTCACCAGGCACACCGTTGGTCCCTGCATGGATGTTACTTGTGATGTACATCATGTAGGCTAGGTACCAACCGAGTGGAATCTTTGTTAGTATCATCAGGGGAAATACAATGCTGGGGGTACTTACCTCGGGTATGGACAATACCGTGAGTCATGGCTTGACACAGAAGTTTCCCGAGTCTTGTGGGTAAAGTGTGCAACCTTTGTAGAGTGTAAAACTATTTGAATAGCCATGTCCACGGTCAAGGACAGTTGGGTGGTGCTGCTTAAACTATGTCTAGATGTTTTCACAAACTGGTGTGTGTGCATTGGTGACAGTGTTGATATTTGAGCTAAGTCCGATGACTTGGCATGATGATGAATATGAGATGTTCAACCCCTGCTTATGATGATAACTGTGACTAGTTCACATGAATACCTGTCAACAATTGATGCATGCTTACTTAAGTTACTTGATCATGTCATTGCATTAAAAATTAGCTTTCTAAAAAAACTTACCTACTTAATGCTATATCATGAATTATTATACCTTGTTCCAAGATATGGGTTGCTTGCGAGTACATTCAAAGTACTCATTGGCTTGCCACTAGTTATTTAATTGGCCAGGCATGGAACAATAGGAATATGGTGAAGAGTTCGTTGGTGACGAACATGCGAACTAGGACGCTTCCCAGTCAGAATGCCTGTAGGTTTAAGGCAGATGGCATGTGTTCACACTTTCGATCAAGATTTCCGCTGATTGTTATGTTTAAGTGTCTGGCCCTTACGGCCCTATCTATGTAAGACTTGGCCTAGCTGGCCCTCATTTATGTAAGATGGTATGTAAGGATGTAAGACTCTTGTATTTCAGTTTCTGTGTGTTCAGTGAGCATTGATCTCTGGGATCACCGTGCACGTGCATGCGGTGACCACGACTTATGAGTTGGGGTCCCCATAGCCCCACACGCCCTCAAGGCCTAGGGAGCCGACCGACCCCCCACCCGCGGGATGGACCTCCGCGGCGTGCATCGTCAAGCGGTCTGAGGCTCCTTCGGTGGCACGCCCATTAGGTGACTTTTTGGGCTGTCCATGCCAAGCAATTTTCTATATTTTGTATCGCCCGAGCAGGTATTTTCTGGATGCATAATGATCTCGGCTAAACCCTACTTGAGATGGTATTGTCTGTCTAAGCCTCATGCTCTAGTGTTTCGCCGCTACCGGGGGCAGGCGTGCCCCCGCAACCGCCCTGTGAAGGTTCCAAGGTGGGGGGCTAGACACGACGTCTGCGTAGGACTCGTCCTCGCAGTGAATCGTCGAGAAATCTAAGTGCTTCAACTCTGGATCATGGGCTGGCCACCCGTGCTAGTCACCTCACCTTAGTGTCATGCCGCTCAGTGAACCATCGCGAGCAGAAGAATGGAGGGCGGCTTGGCTCGCGTTGCCGTGGGGTAGGCGACTTGTCGCCTCTTGCAACGTCTCTCCCGTAGACGTGCCCTTATGGACGCGCGAGGCATGCCTCGACACTCATGTTTGGACCGTAGGGGCATGCAACTGCGCTCTTGTGGCCATGCAGTGTACGATGGCGCTCGTACTGGAGCCACAAGAGTGCTGCACCGACTTGCGCGCTCCCACGCAGAAATGTGTGGGAACACCTGAAGACCGGGTTAGGAGCTCCTCAGCCTTGTGCCCGGGGTGTCGTCCCAATTATCTCTGTCATGAGACTCACACATAATAAGGAGTTTTGGGGTTGTGCACACTCCGGACCCCCCAAAGTGGAATCCTGCCCACACCTAAGTGAAGGTCCCCATGCTCCGCGCTAGGGAGAAGACAAAGAGGAACGTGCCCAGGGGTCGCTCCCCCGGGTAGGCAGCTGCAGGTCACACCCTCGTGACACACGCCCCTTAGCTTCACCCTGGGCCGCATGCTCATGGGGGCTAGGTATGGTGTCAGTGCTTGGGTCCGCCCTGGTGATGCTGGAAGTTGAGAAACCAAATTTTGGCTCGCGAGCATACCACTCGCACGTTACCTTACTAGGGCCTCGAGGCCCACCATTCACGCGTAATGCCCAAATGCAGGCGGGCGCGCACACAACATTCAGAATAGGCTGATTTCCTTGCAGGACTTTCCTAGGGAGGCCTCGCGAGGCGGGCCTTGTGAGTGATGCCCTCCCTCACACGAGACGCTCGCGCGCCAAAGGCAAACCCCTAAGTGCCACGCCTCAGGAGCCCTCATGCCATCAGCGCCCAAACATGAAGGGTATAACCCCTCTCGCGTGCACTCGCAGGGCCGGCATAGGCGCCATGGGAAAGGAAAGATAACGTAGAACAAGGAGAGTCGGGCTCTCATGGCACCACCCCTGAGAGCCCTGCGCTGGCACGACGCAGGTGACTACCGGAACACCGAGGGCCTTCGCGAAGAGTGTGGTGGCCCCGATTGCGACTCGTGCCATAGTACGGAATCGGCCTGTTGCCAGGCTTCGTGGACAAGACCGTCGTGAGGGCATCAACCTCACGAGGCTCGAGCGGGCAACCATCACTAGGGCTGCACGGCACTCCCGCAGGACCCCCTGAGGAGAGTCCACAAAAAAGTGATGACTCGACGAGGTAAGTACAACTACAAGGAGGCGCACAGGGGCTATCGCCCCGTGGCCCTTATCACGTGCTCGGAACAAGGACCATAGGAGCTGTATGCCCTAGGCCCCTGCTATCCAGGGTGTGGGAGGTGTGCGAAGGGAAACAAAAAACCTCGCGAAAGGAATTAGGACGCTCCAAGCACAAGAGGCAACTACCACTCAAAAGCAGAGGTATAATACAACGTTTAACACCCTCTAGGGGCCAAATGGTTCTTGATGCAACAGGAATAAGTAAAAGGGAGCTCAGGCAGAGGAGGCGCTGTCTCCATCGTGGCTCGTGCAGGACTCGGCACCGGAGCCGCTGCTTTCCTCAGAGGAAGCCACTGGGGCAAACCGCTCGACCAGGGACTCCACGTGCTCGCGCACCTCGTCCTTCAGGGATCTCCAAAGCTCCTCAAGCACCGGCTACACGCGTGGGAGAGGTCGAATGCGGGGGCGTGGTGGCACAAGTTGGAGAAGACATGCGTCAACGCGCTATCCAGAAGGTCGAGCATGTTGAACTCGATGTCCTCATCCACCTGGGAGATGCCAAACTCCAGTGCCTCCACCACCTTCTGGAAGAAGTTGAGGTAGCCCACATCGTCGTGCGCACACGGCAGTGCGGGGGCTTCCCCATCGAATCGACAAACCGCGTTGTCCGTGCGACGGGCGATGTATAGGTACTGCTTGGCGCGCTGCACCTCCATCATCTTCACGAGTGCCACGTCGTCCTTGGCTGCCTGCACGGCGTTGGCGGCCTCCTCGACTTGGGACTGGAGAGAGGCTAGCTCTGCCTTGGAGTCCTCCTCACCACGAAGCGCTGCTTGGAGAGCGGCCTTGGCATCTTGTAGGTGGGCCCTGAGCGCGTTCGCCTCACCCTGAAGTGCATCGAGCCTACGCCTCTTGGGTGTGGGTGCTGTGAGAGAGGCTGGTGATCATACTTGACAAACCAGGCGTGATGAGCAAGAGAAGGCAAAGGCAACGGTGCACTTACTCGTCGGTGGTGGTCCAGCGCCGTCATGCCTGGACCGGCCTTGAAGGCTGACCCCCGCCGCCCCCAAGAGATGGTGGGAGCGCCAAGGACCCCTCTCACGCTCCGACGCTGGAAGCACTTCCCTTGGAAGCCATGGAAGGAAGAAAGGGAGAAGAAGGCGGTGTTCCTGCGAAGGAGAATGAGCAGCGTTGGAATGGGGTGAACGGGAAGGTGTGTGAGTATGTGATACGTCTCCGTCATATCTATAATTTTTGATTGTTTCATGCCAATATTATACAACATTCATATACTTTTGGCAACCTTTTATACTATTTTTGGGACTAACATATTGATCTAGTGCTCAGTGTTAGTTCATGTTTGTTGCATGTTTTTCGTTTCACAGAAAATCCATATCAAACGAAGTCCAAACGCGATAAAAACTTATGGAGATTTTTTGGAATATATGTGATTTTTGGGAAAAGAATCAACGCGAGAAGATGCCCGAGGGGCCCACAAGCCAGGGGGCGCAGCCTACCCGTTGGCCACGCCAGGGTGGCTTGTGATCACCCCTTATGGCGGTTGGTGCCCTTCTTTTGCCGTAACAAAGCTAATATCCGGATAAAAGTCGTGTTAAAATTTCAGCCCAATCGAAATTACATATCCCCGGGAGTATAAGAAACGGTGAAAGGCCACAATGTGGAAACGCAAAAACAGAAGGAAATAGAGAGAGACATCCAATCTTGGAGGGGCTCCCGCCCCTCCGCTTCCATGGAGGCCAAGGACCAGAGGGGAAAGCCTCCTCCCATCTAGGGGGGAGTTCAAGGAAGAATAAGAAGGGGGGTTCTCTCCCCCTCTCTCCCAGTGGCACCGGAACGCCGCTGGGGCCATCATTGTGACGGCGATCTACACCAACAACTTCGCCGCCGTCATCACCAACTCTCTCCCCCTATATGCAGCGGTTCAACACATCTTATCCCCGTTGTAACCTCTACTTAAACATGGTGCTCAATGCTATATATTATTTCCCAATGATGTATGGCTATCCTATGATGTTTGAGTAGATCCGTTTTGTCCTATGGGTTGATTGATGATCATGATTGGTTTGAGTTGCATGTTTTATTATTGGTGCTGTCCTATGGTGCTCTACGTGTCGCGCAAGCGTGAGGGATCCCCGCTGTAGGTTTTGCAATAAGTTTATGATTCGCTTATTGTGGGTGGCGTGAGTGACAGAAGCACAGACCCGAGTAAGTAGGTTGTTTGCGTATGGGACTAAAGAGGACTTGATACCTTATAATTCTATGGTTGGGTTTTACCTTAATGATCTTTAGTAGTTGCGGATGCTTGCTAGAGTTCCAATCATAAGTGCATATGATCCAAGTAGAGAAAGTATGTTAGCTTATGCCTCTCCCTCATATAAAATTGCAATAGTGATTATCGGTCTAGTTATCGATTGCCTAGGGACAAATAACTTTCTTGTGACAAAAAGCTCTCTACTAAAACTAACTTAGTTGTTTCTTCAACTAATCAGCCCCTAGTTTTTATCTAGATGTTCTTTATTATCTTGCAAACCTATCCCACAACACCTACAAACTACTTCTAGCTTCATACTTGTTCTAGGTAAAGTGAACGTTAAGCGTGCGTAGAGTTGTATCGGTGGTCGATAGAACTTGAGAGAATATTTGTTCAACCTTTATCTCATTGTTGGGTATGGCACTCTTACTTATCAAAAGAGTCTACAACCGATCCCCTATATTTGTGGGTTATCAAGACCTTTTTCTAGCGCTGTTACCGGGGAGCAATAGCGTAGGGTGTATATTCTCGTGTGTGCTTGTTTGCTTTATCACTAAGTATTTTTATTTTATGTTCTAAGTTGTTTTCTATATTTAGATATGGGTTGGAAACGTAAAATACCAAAAAAGTTAGTTGTACTTGCTGCTCCAAAAGTTGAGGAACCACTAGTGTTTCGTACCAGCGAAGAATATTACTTAGGTCATCTTCGATCCACTTGTGCTCATGCTGAAAACCCAACTAGCTTAGTTTAGGGAATGTCATTAAATGAGCATGCTCATTATGTGCGACACCGGATATCTTAAAAAGGGAAACTCTTATGGCATCAAATTAATACTTTGTGTTGTTATGCTTGGAACTTGTGTCAATTGCATGACTTTACTTGTTGTTCTAAAGAAGCTAAAAAATACCTTCCCTCCCAATATGTGTTTAATGATAATGAAATATTATCCTCTTATGCCAAGGAGGCCTACTGCTATAATGATGTTGAACAAATTGAAGAATTTGTTGCTTTTAAGGGTGCCTATGAAATTGCTTATTTCATTGAAAAATATCATGCTACTCTTTACAAATCTGAAAATTTTGCCATACTTAAATATTGCTATGAAAACTATGCTTTTGATGATTATGTTAAAGAGTTTATTGAAAGAATGACCGCTGCCTTGGAAGAGATTAATATTTTGTAGGAATCTATGGTAGAAGAAATTCCTGACACTGTGAGCTCATTAGATGAAAAAGATGACAAGGAAAACGAATAACAAAAGGAGGAAGAGCGGATTAGCTACCCGTGCGCACCTTCAAATCATACATTGTTAAATTTCCCTTCGTTCTTACCGAAGGATGAATGCTATGATGATTGCTATGATCCCTTGGATTCGTTTGAAATATCCCTTTTTGATGAACTTGATGCTTGCTATGCTTGTGGCCATGATGCCAATATGAATTATGCTTATGGATATGAACTTGCTATAGTTCCTTATGTTAAGAATGAAATTGTTGCTATTGCACCCACACATGATAGTCCTAATATCTTTTGGAATTTTCCCAACTACACTATATCGGAGAAGTTTGCACTTATTAAGGATTATATATATGGGTTCCCTTTTACTATTACACATGATGATTTTGATGGATATAATATGCATGTGCTTTCTGATCCTACTTGCAATGATTATGAGAGATTAACTACATCTTCACCTCTCTATGTTTCCAATACGTTAAAATTGCAAGAAACTGTTTATGATATGCATTGGCCTTTACTTTGTGTGCATGAATTGTTCTTTTATGACATGCCAATCCATAGGAAGAGAGTTAGACTTCGTTGTTGAATGATATATTACTTTATGGTCACTACTAAATTACAAATCATTATTAATTAAAATTGGCTTTGATATAACTTGGGATCCGGGTGGATCCATTACTTGAGCACTTTATGCCTAGCTTAATGGCTTTAAAGAAAGCGCTGCTAGGGAGACAACCCGAAAGTTTTAGAGAGTCATTTTAATTCTATTGTGTGATTTCATATAGTTCAAAAACAAAAAATAAAGAGGGGAACCTAAAACTTTTTCAAAATGAGAAGTGAAAGTAAGAAGGACGAGCACCGTTGAAGTGGGGGAGCTCCTTGAACTTTGTTCATGCCCATGGAAACATTGTGAATATCGACTACAGAAACTTTTCAGAAAAAATAATTATCCCCTTGTATAAATCCCTTGTATTATAAAAATAATGTGCCAAGATTTGCCTTTAGGATGATTAGATTGCTTGTTTGGTGTGTGTAGTGGAAAAACAGAAACTTTGGCTGTGCTGTGTGAACTTAATTTTTTATTGGAATGTGAAAAGTTTCTAAATTGTTTACGCAGTACTTCTATGCAATGTTTTTATTTTTTCCTATTTTTTCTGAATTTTTAGAGTTACATAAGTATAGTAAATGTTCAGATTGCTACAGACCGACCTGTTTAAGACATATTCTGTTTTTGATGCATTGCTTTGCTAGTTTGATGAAACTATCGATTTTATCGGTGGTATAAGCCATAAGAAGTTATAATACAGTATCTACAATGAAAAAACAAAATATGGATGGGTTTGCAACAGTACTTAAAATGATAATTTTCTTTATTATACTAACGGATCTCACGAGAGTTTTGTTAAGTTTTCTGTGATTGAAGTTTTCAAGTTTTGGGTGAGATCACGATGGATGAAGGAATAATTAGTGGAAAGAGACTAAGCTTGGGGATGCCCGAGGCACCCCAAGGTAATATTCAAGGACTCCCAATAAACTAAGCTTGGGGATGCCTCGGAAGGCATCCCCTCTTTCTTCTAACAACCATCAACAATTTTACTTGGAGATATATTTTTATTCGTCACATGATATGCGTAAATCTTGGAGCGTCGGATGCTTTTTATTTTTCTTTTAATAATGCACCATGCTGGTATGAGAAAGTCCTTGGTTGATTATATAAGGCTCTTTGCACCTCACTTATATCTTTTGAGTATGGATTTATAGAATGCTTCATGTGTTCCACTTATATCATTTGAAGTTTCGATTGCCTGTTTCTCACACATAGAAAACCACCATTTGTAGAATGATCTTTTGCTTCACTTATATTTGTTAGAGCATGGGCATATATTTTGTAGAAAGAATTAAACTCTCATGCTTCACTTATATCTATTTAGAGAGTTCACAGGAGTCTGTCATTCACATGGTTAGTCATAAAATCCTACATAAAACTTGTAGATCACTAAATATGATGTGTTTGATTCCTTTCAATAGTTTTGCGAAATAAAGATGGTGATATTAGAGTCATGCTAGTGAGTAATTGTGGATTGGTAGAAATATTTGTGTTAAAGTTTGTGATTCCTGTAGCATCCATGTATGGTGAACCGTTATGTGAAGAAGTCGGAGCATGATTTATTTATTGATTGTCATCCTTTGTGTGGAGGTCAGGAGCGCGCGATGGTTAAATCCTACCAACCTCTCCCCTAGGAGCATATGCCTAATACTTTTCATAGATAACTAATAGATTTTTACAATAAGTATGTGAGTTCTTTATGAATAATGTGTGTCCACGGATTATACACACTCTCATCCTTCCACCTTTTAGCCTCTCTTGTACCGCGCAACTTTCGCCGGTGCATTACACCCAACATATATCCTTCCTCAAAACAACCACCATACCTACCTATTATGGCATTTCCATAGCCATTTCGAGATATATTTCCATGGAACTTCCACCGTTCCGTTTATTATGACACGCACCATCATTGTCATATTGCTTTGCATGATCGTAAGATAGCTAGCATAATGTTTTCATGGATTGTCCATTTTTTGATGTCATTGCTATGCTAGATCATTGCACATCCCGGTACACTGCTGGGGGCAGTCATATAGAGTCATATTTTTTTCTAGTATCGAGTTGTAATTCTTGAGTTGTAAGTAAATAAAAGTCTGATGATCATCATTATTAGAGCATTGTCTCATGTGAGGAAAGGATGATGGAAGTTATGATTCCCTCACAAGTTGGGACGAGTCTCCGGACTTTACAAGTAAATAAAAGAGGCCAATCAAGCCCAAATAAAAAGAGAGGCCAATGATGCCCACCATAAATAAAAAATAAAATAAAAAAGAGAGAAAAGAGAGAAGGGACAATGCTACTATCCTTTTTCCACACTTGTGCTTCAAAGTAGCCCCATGATCTTCATGATAGAAAGTCTCCTATTTTGTAACTTTAATATACTAGTGGGAATTTTTCATTATAGAACTTGGCTTGTATATTCCAATGATGGGCTTCCTCAAATTGCCCTAGGTCTTCTTGAGCAAGCAAGTTGGATGCACACCCACTTAGTTTCTTTTTGAGCTTTCATAAACTTATAGCTCTAGTGCATCCGTTGCATGACAATCACTACTCACTCACATTGATATCTATTAATGGGCATCTCCATAGCCCGTTGATATGACTAGTTGATGTGAGAATATCTTCTCTTTTTCCTCACAACCTCCACCATATTCTATTCCACCTATAGTGCTATATCCATGGCTCATGCTCATGTATTGCGTGAAAGTTTAAAAGGTTTGAGAACATAAAAGGTGTGAAACAATTGCTTGAATTGTTATCGGGGTTGTGCATGATGTAAATACTTTGTGTGGAGAAGATGGAGCAGAGCTAGACCATATGATTTTGTAGGGATAACTTTCTTTTAGCCATGATATTTTGAGAAGACATGATTGCTTTATTAGTATGCTTGAAGTTTTATTGTCTTAATGTCAAATGATAGACTATTTCTATGGATCACTCGTGTCTTAATATTCGTGCCATGACTAGATTATATGAACAAGATTATGCTAGGTAGCATTCCACAGCGAAAATTATCTTCTTTATCATTTACCTACTCGAGGACGAGCAAGAATTAAGCTTGGGGATGTTGATACGTCTCCGTCGTATCTATAATTTTTGATTGTTTAATGTCAATATTCTACAACTTTCATATACTTTTGGCAACTTTTTATACTATTTTTGGGACTAACATATTGATCTAGTGCCCAGTGCCAGTTCCTGTTTGTTGCATGTTTTTTGTTTCATAGAAAATCCATATCAAACAAAGTCCAAACGTGATAAAAACTTATGGAGATTTTTTGGAATATATGTGATTCTTTGGAAAAAGAATTAACGCGAGACAATGCCGAGGGGCCCATAATCCAGGGGCGCGACCTACCCCCTTGGCCGCGCGAGGGTGTCTTGTGGTCACCCCTTAAGGCGGTTGGTGCCCTTCTTTCTCCGCAAGAAATCTAATATCTGGATAAAAATTGTGTTAGAATTTCAGCCCAATCGGGGTTACAGATCTCTGGGAATATAAGAAACAGTGAAAGGTGAGAATCTGGAAACACAAAAACAGATGGAAACAGAGAGAGAGGTCCAATCTCGGAGGGGCTCCCGCCCCTACGCCGCCATGGAGGCCAAGGACCAGAGGGGAAACCCTCCTCCCATCTAGGGGGAGGTCAAATAAGAATAATAAGGAGGGGGCTCTCTTCCCATCTCTCACGGTGGCACTGGAACACCGTCGGGGCCATCATCGTGACGTCGATCTACACCAACAACTTCGCCACCGTCATCACCAACTATCCCCCCTCTATGCAGTGGTTCAACACCTCTTCTCCCCGCTGTAATCTCTACTTAAACATGTTGCTCAATGCTATATATTATTTCCCAATGATGTATGCTATCCTATGATGTTTGAGTAGATCCGTTTTGTCCTATGGGTTGATTGATGATCATGATTGGTTTGAGTTGCATGTTTTATTATTGGTGTTGTCCTATGGTGCTCTCCATGTTGCACAAGCATGAGGGATCCCCGCTGTAGGGTTTGCAATATGTTTATGATTCACTTATGGTGGGTGGCGTGAGCGATAGAAGCACAGACCCGAGTAAGTAGGTTGTTTGTGTATGGGAATAAAGAGGACTTGATTCCTTATAATGCTATGGTTGGGTTTTACCTTAATGATCTTTATTAGTTGTGGATGCTTTCTAGAGTTCCAATCATAAGTGCATATGATCCAACTATAGAAAGTATGTTAGCTTATGCCTCTCCCCCATATAAAATTGCAATAGTGATTATCGGTCTAGTTATCGATTGCCTAGGGACAAATAACTTTCTTGTGATCAAAATCTCTCTACTAAAACTAACTTAGTTGTTTCTTTATCTAAGTAGCCCCTAGTTTTTATTTACGTGTTCTTTATTATCTTTCAAACCAATCCCACAACACCTACAATGTACTTCTAGTTTCATACTTGTTCTAGGTAAAGCGAACGTTAAGCATGCATAGAGTTGTATCAGTGGTCGATAGAACTTGAGGGAATATTTGTTCTACCTTTAGCTCCTCGTTGGGTTCGACACTTACTTATTGAAAGAGGCTACAATTGATCCCCAATACTCGTGGGTTGTCAGGATGGCACTCCCCTTGGCTGAGGCGGGTTTATAGGCGCAACCGCAGTCCTCGAGGCGTCATGGGGAGTGGAGGCGACGTGCAATCGTCGGGCACCACGTGTCGCACTCGACCCGTGGGCAACTCTGTCTCGCGTCACCTCGGTTCCCATGACGGGTCACTTTAGTGTGGGCCTGGAAGGAAGGAAAGCGCCGGAAGGCGGCGTCAATCAAGGAAGAGCAATGATGACCAACATGGCGCACATGCTTTGCGTCAACTTGACTCGGGGCGGTTCTAGAGGCCCTGCGAAGGAGGAGGAGTCCCACAACCTGACGGATGCCTCGCGTTGAGCCTGGCCCACAAGCGATTTGGGGACCGTGGTGGTTCACCCTTCACCCCTTGACTTCGCCTCGAAGCCAGGGCTGGTACGCCTTATGCTTAGGGGCTACTGTTGGCGTTCTGGGATCGGGGGGTACCCAGACCTGCCTGCCTGCGACCCAGTGCATGGCCCACCTTGACGGCCCAGTACGGCCC
Source organism: Hordeum marinum (assembly GCA_022496015.1). NCBI lineage: Eukaryota > Viridiplantae > Streptophyta > Magnoliopsida > Poales > Poaceae > Hordeum > Hordeum marinum. The sequence goes on from CM039676.1 coordinate 115,939,450, forward strand.
AACAGCAAGTCCCCCAAGTCAATGACCTCGCGAGAGCCCCAACCTCGCGTGGTGAGCAACGCCAAGACCTCTAGAGGAGTGTCATCCTCCAGGCTGCCTCCCGAGGAGCGAAGATTTCTATGCAGGCCCCGGCCTCGTGAGGATAGGATGACGTGGGCCATGATGAACGAAGACAAGTGGGAACCAGCGGGCATAGAGGAGGACACTTTCTTCTTTCGTGCTAAGGAGGCAAGGACGAACGCGGGTTCCCAAAAAAACTCCCAAGGGTTTCCCTTCCGGTGCAACGAGACCGAGACCACGAGCTCGGCATGATGGATGTCATCACCGAGCCCACCACTGCATCACACCTAGAAGTTTTTTAGGCGAAGACCACCTTTAGTCAGAATAGGATGTACCTCCTTTCCCCCTTTGAGTTTGGCTGTTGTGGGATCCCTTCCCGCCTGTGCGATAAGGGAAGAGGACCGTGGCCACTATAAATAGGGACTAGCCTCCACCGTAGAGATGCATCGAATTCACCCTCACCCTTGAGACCTCGTGAGGACGCTCAACCACTGTACTAGTTCATCCTCAACCTCCTCATGAGGCTAATCCACCAAAGGCACGAGTAGGGTTTTACCCCGCAAGGTGGCCCGAACCTGGGTAAATCTCTATGTCCATCTTCTTCCTCGCTCGCGCGTACTCGATGAAGCTTCGCTGTGGGGTGACGGGCTTGAGACTTTGAGTTGGTTGAGATCTTCGCACACGCCCCAGAGTTCAAACCTTGTTGGGTCTGCGGAGCCCTGATTCTGACACTCTGGCTTAAGCCGAGTAGCCTCCTTAATCTATCTCTATAGATCTTAATGTCCAATATGTAAACTGCTTCACCAAGGTCCTTCATTGAAATTTTTCCATTCAATGATTCCTTGACCGAGTTCAACATTGAAACATCGTTTTCGATCAGCAATATGTCATCCACATACAAGATCAAAAACACAACTGATCTGCCACTCATCTTCTTGTACAAACAAGCGTCCTCTTCACTTTTGATGAAACCGAGACCGATGATGACCTAATCAAAACGAATATTCCAGCTCCGAGATGCTTGCCTCAACCCATAAATGGTTCTATTGATATTGCATACCTTACTAGTGCTAGTTGGATTGACAAAACCCTCAGGTTGTATCATATACACATCCTCAGTTAAATTTCCATGAAGGAAGGCCATTTTGACATACATCTGCTATATCTCGTAATCGAAGTATGCAGCTGTAGCTAGTACGATCCTCACTGACTTCAGCATCGTAACCGGCGAGTAGGTCTCGTCATAGTCAATTCCTTAACCTTGTCCATAACCTTTAGCGACAAGCCGAGCTTTGTGGATCTAAACATTTCCATTCACATCGGGTTTCTTCTTAAAGACCCATTTGCAACCAATGGCTATGATGCCAGACATCAGATCAACCAAGTCGTAGACTTGATATTCATCCATAGACTTTAACTTGGATCCCATGGCCTCCAACCATGCCTCAGAATCCGGACTTACTATCACTTACGCATACGTAGCCGGATCATCGCTTTCTAGCAACAACACATCGCACACTCTGCGCAATCTTTCTGACCTCCGTGGTCCCGGTGCCTCTTCCACCCTGGGTTCCCTGACACACTCCAGTATGATCTCATCACCAGCCGAGTTGTCCCCAAGTGGTTCCTGAACTTCTTTGAGTTGTACCCACCTCCCACTAGCATATTGCCTAAGAAACTCTTTTCGAAGGAAAACCCTGTTCCGAGCAACAAATAGTTTGTTCTCTTCGCGGTTGTAGAAGCCATACCCCCAAAGTTTCCCTAGAATATCCACAAATGTGCACTTATCCGACATAAATGAAACCACAAGTGCTCCCTTGGAGGTTTTGATAATTAATGACAACATACATTATCTCTTGGACTAACAGTTTTATCTAGTCTATTTCAGATAAAGCCCAAAGATAGGAGTCATTGGGAATTGTGAGAAGTAACCCCAATATGGAAAGGAACCCTATTGGCAAAAGATTCAAGACTCTACATTTTCTTTTATGTGAGAAATTACAATTGAGTCCATAGGAAATCCAGTATTATTAAAAGGGGATGAGGTATTGATAATGATCTAGTTGATCAAGTGCTTAGAGTTTTTCCACCAAAAGTCTCAGCCAAACTCCCACAAAATATTCTATCCAAAACCCTAACTCCCAAAATTGGTGCCACCGGCTTTTCTATTGCAGCCTCGCTGAGTTTACCAAGACATAACTCAAAGCCAAAACCCTAACACCTTAGTACCATCGAGATTGCTTTCGGTCTCACCAAAAAACAGCTGCCAACTCTTTGGAATTGAAATGTTTTACTTCGGAATCTCCGAGTTTTTCATTACGTTGCCACCGAGATTTGGACCTGCCCTTGGTGAACCTAATTGGTCTCACCGAGTTGTTTCCTATTGGTCTCACCAAAAAGCCAAAAGTTGCAACCTTTTGCACTAGTCGATGCAACCGAGTTTTTACTTCAGTTCCACCCAGTTGGGCAATAATGTTGTAACATTTGGAGTTTTGGAGATGACTATTATACCCCTCCACCCCCTCTCATTTGTAGAGAGAGCACTCAGAACAAGCCAATACTTCCACCATTCATTTTGTGAGAGATAACCACCTACTCATGTGTTGAGATCAAGATATTCATTCCCACCATATGAATCTTGATTTCTAGCCTCCCCAAGTTGCTTTCCATCCAATCATACTCTTCCACCAAGACAAATCATGTGAGAGAGTGATTGAGTGTTGATGAGACTATCTTTTTGAAGCACAAGAGCAAGGAGTTCATCATCCATACACCATCTATTGCCTTTTGGAGAGTGGTGTCTCCTAGTTTGGTTTGGTGTCTCTTGGGAGCCTCTGGATCATGTGGAGTTGAACCAAGAAGTTTGTAAGGGCAAGGAGACCGCCTACTTCCTGAAGATCAACCCCGAGTGAGGCTAGTCCTTTCCGAACGGAAGCTATGGTCAAATAGACAAGGTTGCTTCTTCGTGGACCATTCGTGGTTGGAGCCCTCCATGGACTCGTGCAACCTTTACCGTCCGTGGGTTGAAGTCTCCATCAACGTGGACGTATGATAGCACCACCTATCGGAACCATGCAAAAAATCTCTATGTATTCATTGCGTTTGATCTTCCTACTCTACCATCCTTTACGTTTCTTGCAAATGCATGATGTTTACTTTCCGTTCCTTAATCTCTAGATATGCATGTGTAGGAATCATTTGATGCAACTTAACTTGTGCAAATTTTTCCTAAATTACAAGTGAACCAAAAATTTCTCATTTGTCTTGTTAAGTGTCTATTCACCCCCCCTCTAGGCACCTCTTCTCTATCCCACAATTGGTATTAGAGCATTGGTCTCCATTGCTTTGGTTTTATCATCATTGGAGGGAGATGGATATGTCTAGTTTTGGGAGTATTAGATCTAGAGTGCCTATTCTCAATGGGGAGGACTATGTCCATTGGAGAGATGAAATGCTTGATATATTTGATGAATTTAACTTGACCAAGTATGTTCATACTCCATATGCACCTCCCATTGATCCCTTAAATCCTACTCATGAGGAAGAAATTTACATGCTCCATAATGTAAGGACTAACAATCTCATTATTAGAGGATTACCAAATACCGTGCTTGGTTCCATGTAAAACTTTACTTGTGCCTACAATTTGTGGAAAGGTTTGGAAAAGAGATACCCAAATTTCTCTTTAAAGAATATTGATGAAATTCTTCATAAAACTATTGCAGTAATTCCACAAAATGAGCCTAGTCATCCCATGTTTGATGATTGTCGTTTTGAGCTTCGTGACCTCATGCGTGCTAAAGGAGATGTTAGAACCATCAACAATATCATTCTAGAAGCCATTCACATTCATTCCGTTGAATATTATAATGATCACAATTCTAACGACTCACTTGATGTTTGTGACAAGGACATATCATTTGATGATGACAATGCGAAACATGGCTACTAGGATGAAGATGAGGAATTCTACATTGAGTTTGAGAAGACAATGAAGAATCTAAGTATCATGGCTAACTTCAAAGACTACATGTCTAGTGAAAAGGAATGGATCCTCGACATTTGATGCATCGATCACATGACCGAAGATAGAGACATGTTTCATGAGATCACACCAAATGATGGACCTCGTAGGTACGTGACCTTCGAAGACAAGTCAAAGGGTAAGGTACTTAGCCTTGGTAAGGTGGCCATATATCATGATAGCTCCATTCAAAATGTCATGCTCGTTGAATCACTTGGCTACAATCTTGTTTCTGTATCTAGATTGCCGATTTCGGTTTCAATGTACTATTTACTAAAGTGGATTGCCAAGTGTTTCATCGATACAATCATAACATGGTATTTACCAGTTTCCGTGTAGGTTATCTATACATTGTTGATTTCCCTAAGAGAGCCGAACCTTGCACTTGTCTTATTGCAAAATCTTCTAAAGGTTGGTTATGGCATAGAAGGCTAGGACATGTTGGTATGTGTAATCTAGACAAACTCATTAAAGGTTATCACATATTTGGTGTTAAAGATGTTATCTTTGACAAAGATAGACTTTGTAGTGCTTGTCAAGCAGGAAAACAAGTTGGGGGATGTCATCCTATAAAGAATATCATGACTACCAAGAGACCACTTGAGTTGCTTCATATGGATATTTTCAGTCCCAATGCTTACAAAACCTCGATGGAAACTCTTTTGGTTTAGTTATAGTTGATGATTTTTTTTCATATTTACATGGGTATTACTTCTTGATGATAAGTAGTAGATGCAAAAGATCTTCAAGAACTTCGCTCGGAAGGCCCAAAATCAGTTTGAAGTGATGATCAAGAAAGTTTAGAGCGATAACAGATCGGAGTTCAAGAACACAAATGTCGATACCTTTCTTGATGAACAAGGCATCTTACAAGAGTTCTTGGCTACGTACAAGCCTTAACAAAATGGAGTTATTGATAGGAAGAACCATACTCTCATGGAGATGGATAGGATGATGCTCGACTTGTACAAAACTCCACATCACTTTTGGGCGAAAGGGGTGGAAACATCTTGTCATGCAACAAACCGTGTCTATCTAGACAAGCTTCTCGATAAAACAACATATGATCTACTCACCGGTAACAAACCCCAAGTTGGATACTTTCGGGTATTCGACTCAAAGTGCTACATTCTTTATAAGCATATTCACTCTAAATTTACTCCTAAATCTCATGAAGGTTTTCTACTTGGTTATGGACCAAACTCTCACACCTACCGTGTCTACAAAAACTTCACTCGAAAAGTTGAAGAGACGGTAGATGTGAAGTTTGATGAAACTAATGGTTCGCAAGTCAAACAATTGTCAAACGATGTAGGAGATAAGGAACATTCGGAAGCAATCCAAGACTTGTCCATAGGCAAGATCCATCCCATGGAAGTGAAAGAAAGCACTTCATCAACTCAAGTGGAAGCCCCTATCTCACGGCAAGGTGAACCACAAGATAACATGGAGGCATCCACAAGTGGTACACGACAAGATGAAGAGAGCAAAGAAGTACATCAAGATTATCCACCTCAACCTCCTTCACCACCTCCACAAGGGAATAACAACTTCAACAACAACAAACAAGATGATGATGATAAGGAAGCTCCATCGACCAACAAGCAAAAGCTACCCCGAGTTTGAGCAAGAGTGGACAAGGATCATCCCATAGAGCAAATTATTGGTGACATAAGAAATGGGAGAATCAATTGCTCTAAAATTCGATTATTTAGCATTTGTAAGCATTAATGATTTATCTCTAGCATTGAGCCTATGAAGGTGGAAGAAGCTCTCGAAGACCCGTATTGGATGAATGTTATGCATGAGGATCTACACAACTTTGAGAGGGATCAAGTTTGGACTCTAGTATATAAGCCCGAGGACGAACGCAACATCATTGGAACAAAATTGGTGTTTCACAATAATAAAGATGAAGACGAACAAGTAGTACACAACAAGGATCGTCTTGTGTCTCAAGTATGTACTCAAGTCGAAGGTATGAACTACGGTGAGACATACGCCCCCGTCGCTAGACTTGAGTCCATTCACATTCTTCTTGCTTATGCCAATAACCATGATATCACACTTTACAAAATGGACATAAAAAGTGCTTTTATAAATGGTGAAATTGAGGAGGAAGTCTATGTTAAACAACCTCCCAATTTTGTGAACCCTAAGAAACCTAATCATGTCTATAAGCTTTGCAAAGCTCTTTATGCTCTTAAACAAGCCCCTCAAGCTTGGTACAAGTGCTTAATGAAGTTTCTTATAGAAAATGGTTTTGAAATTGGTAAATTTGATGCAACCTTGTTCACTAAAAAGTTCAACATGCAATAATGCAAAGGTATGAAAAACCCCATGCCTACAAGTGGACATGTTGACCTCACTAAGAAGGACAAACCGGTTGATCAAAAAGTTTATCAATCAATGATTGGTTCATTACTATACCTTTGTGCCTCCCATACTGATATCTTGGTAAGTGTGTGCATGTGTTCCCGATATCAAGTGGCACCCAAAGAGTGTCATCTTAAGGTTGTGAAAAGAATTGTGATATACTTGATACACACACCAAACTTTGGCATTTGTTATCCCAAGGGATCTTCATTTGACCTTACGCGCTATTCTGACTCGGACTATGCCGGCCATAAGGTTGACAAAAAATCCACCTCGTGTATTTATCAATTTCTTGGGAGATCTCTTGTGTCTTGGTCCTCCAAGAAACAAAATTCGGTATCTCTATCTACCGCCGAAGCGGAATACATCGCCGCCGGATCATGTTGTGCGCAATTGCTATGGATGACCCAAACTCTTAAAGACTATAGAATATTGTGAAACATGTTCCATTATTTTGTGATAATGAAGGTTCTACCAAGATTGCACACAATCCCGTGCAACATTCTCAAACTAAGCATATTCAAGTTTGCCATCATTTCGTTTGTGATCATGTTACCAAAGGAGATACTAATCTCAAACATGTTTGTACCGATAAGCAATTGGCGGATATCTTCACAAAACCACTTGATGAGAAAGTTTTTTGTCACTTAAGGGGTGAGTTGAACATCATAGATGCTTCAAACTTGTTATGCAGACTCACTCGGATGTATACGAGGGCATGAGATTACATGGCTATTCCTTGATACTATAGACATGAGACTATTTCATATCTTGGAAACTATGCTCCCTTGAGTTGCATCTAACCCTTGTGTAGGTACTCGGATGGATTACACTCCACAAGATTGCCATCAATTCAAACTATATGCAATGTTGTCATGACCAAGTATCAACAACCATTGTTTGCAACCTGGTGTAGTGAGAACCAGGGCCTCACAAACCTTCTAGGCATGGGGTATTGACAACATAGGGTTGTTGCAGAACCGCCTTGGCAAGTAGCCAATCTTACAGGCAGGCAACTTCATCTGCCAAGCACAACATCAACTAAGAAGAGCAAGAGCTCGCTAGAGGGGACCTTTCCCCTGGTGGCACATCTTCCCGATAAGACGGAGCCGGCAAGACAAGACCCGGCAAGGCGAAGTCAGCAAACCAACACCTCCAGGCAGGACAAGAAGCCCGTGACCGGCAAGTGATATGTCTCCAACATATCTATATTTTTTGATTTTTCCATGCTGATATGTTATCATTCTAGGATAATTTTGGGGTATTTATTTACCAATTTATATTATTTTTTGGCACTAACATATTAACCAAGTGCCTAGTGCGAGTTGATGTTTTTTTGCATGTTTTTCACTTTTCAGGTTTATAATACCAAATGAAGTCCAATTGTCCTGAAACTTTTTGATGATTTTTTGGACCAAAATAGGACCTAGAAGAATCGGAAGAAGGCAGGGAGCCACCCAAGGGCCCCACAAGCCCACACAACGTGGCCAGGGGGCGCCATGATGGCTTGTGGGCCCCTCGTGGCTCTCCTGACTTCGATCTTTGGCATATATATTTTCATATATCCTAGAAATACTAGAGGCAGTCCCGAAACACTTTTATGCCGCCGCAAGTCTCTGTTCTAACAGGAGGCCATATGGAGCTCTGTTCCGGCACCCTGTCGGAAGAGGGATCGATTACTGAGGGCCTATTCATCAACCTTTCCGCCCTCATGATGATGTGTGAGTAGTTCACCACAGACCTACGGGTCCGTAGTTAGTACCTAGATGGCATCTTTTGATCTTTAATACAATGATCATCGCATCTTTTGTTTGATCTATCTGATGTAGTACTTTCGTGCAGTGCGTTTGTTGGGATCTTATGAATTGTGGGTTTATGTTTAGATTATTCATGATAATTTTTTAGTCTTCTCTGAAATATAATATTATTCTTATGTGCATGATCGTTATAGGTTCGTAATTCTCTCTGATCTATTGAAATAGTTTGGCCAACTAGATAGATATTTCTTTGGTGGGAGAGGTGCGTTGTGGTGGGTTCAACCTGATGAGTTTCTATATCTCAGAGACAACATGAGACAAGTTGAGTCTTTGCTTTGTTTCTACTAAGGATAAAACGATGGGGTTTATTCATATTGCTTTAGTTTACTTTGTCTACATCATGTCATCATTCTCCATGCATTACTTTGTTTGCCATGAACTTAATACGTAGAGAGGCAAGCACAGAACCGCTCTTGAAGTGGAGTAATAGTAATAGGTGGAGGAAGGAATCGGCTTATTTATCTTGCATGTGATGCCTATATACACATGATCATTGCTATGAATATCACATAACTATCCACTTTTCTATCAATTGCCCAACAGTAGTTTGTTTACCCACGGCATATTTATTTTCATGAGAGATGCCTCTAGGGAAAACTATGGCCTCCGGGTCTATTCACCTATATATACTCATAAACGCTACAATACCTTTATTCCATTGACTTGATTTTATTTTATTTTTCAATTTACAATTATCTACACAATTCACTTGCTTGCAAATAACGATATCAAGGGGATTGACAACCCTCTTTCCCGCATTGGGTGCAAGTTGTTTGCTCTTTTGTGTGCAGCCGCTGAAGACGGTTGTGGTTAATATTCCTATTGGTTCGGTAAACCTTGGTTTCATAACTGAGGGAAATACTTACCCATATTGTGATGTGATAACCCGTTCCTCTTCACGGAGAACCTAATGCAGATCACAATTACCAGGAAGGATTTTTGGCGCCATTGCCGGGGAATATCATCACCAACTATCAAGTAACTTCACCCGAATTTTCATTCACTTGTTCTTCTTTTTATTTGCTGCTATATTTAGTTTGTCTTATAAAAATCGAAAATACTTAAATATCTGTCATTGCTTGTTACTAGTTTACTCTTTTGCTTGCTTGTTTACTTGTCCTGCTTGTTACTTTGCTTGCTCGGTCCCAATGTCTCAAGATACTACTAAGTTGTGTGACTTCTCACATAATAATAAGAATTATTTTATTAGTAATCCTATACCACCCTGCACTAGTGCGGAGGCTTTTGATATTAATGTTGCATTGTTGAATCTTGTCATGAAAGATCAATTTTCGGGAAGTCCTAATGAGGATCCTGCTTCACATCTTAATACCTTTGTTGAACTTTGTGATATACAAAACAAAAAGGACATGGATAATGATATTGTGAAATTACAATTTATTCCTTTTTCACTTATAGATAAAGCTAAAGCTTCATTTTCATCTTTACCACGTAATAGTATTGGAACATGGGATAATTGTAAAGATGATTTTATTGCCAAGTATTTTCCTCCTACTATGATCATCTCCCTTAGAAATCAAATAATGAATTTTAAACAACATTAGCAAGAACATATTGCACAAGCTTGCTATAGGATGACATAAATGGTAAGAAATTGCCCTACTCATGGTTTAAGCTTCTAGATAATTATCCATAACTTTTGTGTTGGACTAAACTTTGTGTCTAGGAATCTTCTAGATTCTATTGAAAGTGGTATGTTTATGGATGCGACCTTAGGAGAGGCGACAAAACTTCTGGACAAAATCATGAAAAATTATTCTCAATGGCACACCGAGAGAGCTCCAACTTGTAAGAAGGTACATTTTGTTGAGGAAATCACTACTTTGAGTGAAAAAGTGGATGCTCTTATGAGTATGATGTCTAATAAAAATGATCATGTTGATCCCAATGATATTGATTTGTCTACTTTGATTGAACAAAACAATGATCCTATTGATGTGAACTTTGTCTAACGAAATAATTTCATCAACAATGCTTATAGAGAAATTTCAATGCTAGACCCTATCTTGGTAATTCCTCTAACAACTATCAAAATCCTTATGGAAACTCATGTACAAATTATAATAGTATACCCTATGTTCCTAATAACACAATTAATGAATTTATTGGTTCTCAAAAGTTTTTAATACTATGGTAGAAGAAAAATTCCATGTGATTGATACTTTGGCTAAAAACATGGATATAATTGCTCTTGATGTAGAAACCCTTAAAAGTGAAGCTTAACCACCTAAGCATGATTTTAATGAGAATATTAAATCTATCCAAGTTTCTATTAAAGAAAGTAATGAGAGGACTTCTAAGTTGAAAGCTATGCAGGAATTCTTAGAAAAAGCTCTTCCACCCAGTTTTTATCGGAGTCATGATGAAGATCTTAAAATGATTGGTACTTCTCCTATTGAATATTTATTTACCTATATGAATATAAATGATAAAGGGACTAGAGATAAGTCAACTTTAATTAGTGAGCGTCCCATTTGCTTGGACGGTGATAATTTTGAAGCTAAAACTGAAAAGGTGAGCTTGGAGAGGTCAAGAATTTAAATAGTGATGTGCCCACTATCTTGGATTACAAGGACTTTAATTATGATAATATATCTTTAGTATAATTTATTTTCTTGTTGCAAACCATCATTATCTCACCCAATGCTTATAAACAAAACAAATATTTTACTCAACACATAGTAGAGGCTATGGTAAAAGCTTATGACGAGAAACTTAAGCTTGAAGTTTCTATTCCTAGAAAATTGCATGATGAGTGGGAACCTACCATTAAAATAAAGATAAATAAATATGAATTCAATTCTTTGTGTGACCTTGGTGCTAGTGTTTCAACTATACCTAAAAGTTTATGTGTTGTGCTTGGTCTCACTAATATTGAATAGTGTTCCCTAAACTTGCATCTTACGGATTCTACCATCAAGAAACCTTTAGGTATAATAAATGATGTGCTTATAATTGCAAATAAAAATTATGTTCCTATATATTTCATTGTGCTTTATATTTATTGCAAACCTACATGTCCCATAATACTTGGAAGACCATTCCTACGAACTATAGGTACAATTATTGACATGAAACAGGGAAACATAAGGTTTCAATTCACATTAAAGAAAGGGATGGAACACTTAACTAAAAATAGAATTATACCACCTTATGAATCAATTATGATAGCTACTTATGGTTGGAGTGCCAAATATGACAATACTTGAAAGTATGCATTATGCCTAGCTAGGGGCGTACAACAATAGCGCTTGTTGGGAGGCAACCCAATATTTATCTTAAATTTTGTTTTTCACTTTCTCTTTGGTTGTTACAACATGATTGTTTACTATCTAATAATTGTTTTTATGTTTTAATTAGAGTTTGTGCCAAGTAAAGCCTTTGGGATGACTCACAAGATGAGTAGATTTGATACGATGCAAAAACATAAACTTTAGCATGCAATGCCGATTTTCTCCGATTTTAGTGGAACGTCATTTTCATATGAATTTTTTACACAGTATTTATATAAAATTTATTAAGGCTTTAATAATTTTTCATAATTTTTAAAATTATAGAAATATAAGTTCTTTATAGATCATTACAGAATGTTCTGTTTTAGACAGATTCTGTTTTTGCTTGCATAGTTTGCTTGTTTTGATGATGTTATGAATTGTATCGGGAGGTATAAGACATGGAGATGTTAGAATAAAATACCTGTTATGCAATAACTAAATATGAATAAATTTATAACAGTACCTGAAGTATTTGATATGTTGCTTATAATAACGGATCTCACAAAGTTTTGTTGAGTTTTGTGTGATTGAAATTTTCAAGTTTTTGGTATTATCACGATGGACAAAGGAATAAGGAGCGGAAAGAGCCTAATCTTGGGGATGCCCAAGGCAACTCAAGGTAATATTATGGGAAGACTCAAGCATCTAACCTTGGGTACGCCCCGGAAGGCATCCCCTCTTTCGTCTCAATCCATCGATATGTCACTTGGAGCTATATTTTTATTCATCACATGATATTAGTTTTGCTTGGAGCGTCATTTGCTTTTGTTTGCTTTTACTTTAAGTTTGCCACAATCATTGTTTGCTGGACACACCTATTTAAGAGAGACACACTGTCATCATAATTTTTTAGAATACTCTATGTTCTTCACTTATAACTTTTGAGCTTAGCAGTTTCTCTAGTACTTAACTTATATATTTTTTAGCACGGTGGCATATAGATTTTATAGAAATAATTACACTCTCGTTCTTCACTTATATTTGGTTGAGCGTTAAATAAACAGTGATGTTAAGTTTCATGGGTCATAAGACTAGTCCAAAAATAATAGGTATTCAATGAGTGATAATTAAAACCATCATGTAGCACATATAGAGAAGTTGTGAGTTAATGATATTGATGTGATAGTATGAAAAAGGGGTGGGTGCATTATTGTTGATTCGTAGAAGTATTTGTATTAAGTGGTGTTGACTTCTTGTTTGTTAAAAAATTTAAAAGGCATGGTGAGGATGTGTGAGAATTTCTATTCCTCGTTAAAATCCTAGTGTTGTTTCGGGTCGGAGGCGCACGATGGTTAACTCCTCCAACCTGCTCCCTCGGGGCATGCGAGTAGTACTTTTATTTGTGATAAAACTAATAAAACTTTGCAATAAGTATATGAGTCCTTTATGACTAATGTTAAACCATGGGCATACACAATCTCACCTCCTCATATTTTGCTAGCCTCTTCGATACCGTGCACTGCCCATTCTCACCTCGAGGATTGGTGCAACTTTCGCCGGTGCATCCAAACTGTCTGACATGATACGCTCTATTGCACATAAGCCTCATTATATCTTCCTCAAAACAACCACCATACCTACCTGTCATGGCATTTCCATGGCCATTCCGAGATATATTGCCATGCAAATTCCATCATCACCCCTTCCTTCCCAATGGTGTATGAGGATGGCCTTGTCGATGATTGGAAGTGGTGGCTACAAGATCCTCTCCAAAGTATCAACAGATGAGGAAGATGAAGACACCAACAAGCTTGGCGGAACAGTCTTCCCGAAGACTGACATCAAGAACCCCGAGTTCTTTGTCAAAAACAGAAGCTTTCCCGTCATCGGTAACTTTTGAGTTCTCTGCCAGGGGTGAATTATCTTTAGCATCGGGATCTTTAAAGTTCGGTGCTAATAGAAATTAAATAAGAAGGATATAATTGTCAAGAACCACGCGAAGTCTGGTCCCACCTCCGGCATCGAGACCTTTCGAGTTCTTTGTTGTAGGCCGTCCCGGGGGCACCTGGTGTAGTGAGAACCAGAGCCTCCAAAACCTTCTAGGCATGGGGTCTTGATGACATAAGGTTGTTGTAGAACTGCCCCGTCAAGTAGTCAATCTTACCGACATGTGGCTTCATCCGGCAAGCACAACATCAACTAGCAAGAGCAAGAGCTCACTGGAAGGGAGATTTCCCCCGGCGGCACATCTTCCCGACAAGAAGGAGCCGACAAGACAAGACTCGGCAAGGCAAAGTCAGCAAACCAACACCTCCAAGGGGGCCGACAAGCCCGTGATCGACCAGCTCCCTACCGCCCCTACACACACACCTATATATCATCGACGGGTGGTGCGCACACAGAACTCTGCCGACAAGCGGCAAGCGCGTAGGCGGTTAGGTACAGCATGTCGGCTACGTGGAGAACCACTGCTCCAGAATCAACTTTACAGACACCCGTCCCTGTACATATCGTCATTATCATTCACCCCATGTATTTACCATTTTTCCATTGTGGTAACCCCTTGTCTATAAAATGAGTCCCTTGGTAATATTTACACGGGTCAAAATCCTGCCCATTTGCATGCCTAGTAGCACTCTCGAGCACCTTGCCGGGTTTTTGTTCTCCTTGTAACTTGGTCATACTCATAATCCACAAACCACACAGGACTTAGGGTATTATGCCTCAGGGCAGCCCAAACTTGTCTCAACCTTGCGTTTGCAGTTGGTGTTGCTCTTTGTGCACATAAATCCCCATAGTCGAACTACAAAGGGGCCTTGCCAGTCCCATAGATTTTCGTACCTCGACAATCACCTGTTCCTGTTCACGAAAAACCCAACGCAGATCACAAGTATCGGGAAGGATTTCTGGCGCCATTTCTGGGGAGTATCATAAACCTACTATCAAGTATCTTCACGAAAATTATCATTCACTTGTTCTTCTTTTTATTTGCTTTTATATTTTGCTAGCTTAATAAAAACAATTTTTTTTATCTTTGCTAGTTACTAGTTTACTTCTTTGCTTGCCATACTTGCTAGTTTACTTGTGTGCTTATTACTCTGCTTGCTCGGTCATCATGTCTCAACATACTACTAAACGTGTGACTTCTCAAATACTAATAACAATGATTTTAATTAGAACTCCTATACCACCTACCACTAGTGCCGAGTTTTATGATATTAATGTTGCATTGGTGAATCTTGTAATGAAAGAACAATTTTTGGGAAGTCCTAATGAGGATCCCGCTGCTCATCTTAATACCTTTGTTGAATTATGTGATATGCAAAAGAAAAAGGGTATGGATAATGATGTGGTCAAATTGAAAGTATTTCCTTTTTCATTACGAGATAAAGTTAAGGCTTGGCTTTCGTCTTTACCACGTAATAGTATTGTAACATGGGATAACTGTAAAGTTGCTTTTATTGCCAAATATTCCCCCTGCTAAGATCATCTCCCTTAGAAATAAAATAATGAATTTTAAACAATAGGATCATGAACATGTTGCACAAGCTTGGTATAGGATGAAATTGACGATTAGAAATTGCCCAACTCATGGTTTAATCTTATTGATGATTATCCAAAATTTCTATGATGGACTAAACTTTGTGTCTAGAAATCTTCTAGATTCTGCTAGTGGTGGTACCTTCATGGAGGTTACCTTAGTAGAGGCCAAAACTTCTGGAAAACATCATGACAAACTACTCTCAAGGGCACACCAAAAAGAGCTCCATATGGTAAGAAGGTAAACTTTGTCAAGGAAATCACTACTTTGAGTGAAAAAGTGGATGCTCTTATGAATATGGTTGCTAATAAAAATGCTCATGGTGATCCCAGTGATATGCCCATGTCTACCTAGATTTATAAAAATAATGATGCTATTGATGTGAACTTTAGGTCGCGAAACAATTTCAACAACAATGCTTATAGAGAAAATTTCAATGCTAGACCGTATCCCGGTAACTCCTCTAATAATTGGCAATTATTATGGAAATACTTCTACCAATAATAATAATTTATCCTATGATATTGAGGAACACCATCAAGGAATTTATTAATAATCAAAAAAATTCCAATACTATGGTAGAGGAAAAGTTGCATAAAATCGATACTTTGGCTAAAACATGGATAACATCGCTCTTGATGTGGAAACTCTTAAAAATAAAAATCTGCCACCAAAGCATGACTTTCATGAGACTATTAATCTATGCAAATGTCTATGAATGAAACTATAGAGATGACCGCCAAGTTGAAAGCTAAGCGGGAATTCCTAAAAAGGCTCTTCCACCCGTTTCTTACCGGAATCACGATGAAGATCTTAAAATGCTTAGTACTTATCCTATTGAATATTTGTTTACTAGTATGAAAATAAATGATAAAGGGACTTGATATGAGTCAACTCTAGCTAGAGAGTGTCCCAAATGCTTAGAGGGTGATGATTCTAATGCTAAAACTAAAAAGGTGGGTTTGGAGAGATCAAAACTTTATCTAGTGATGTGCCCACTATCTTGGATCACACGGATTTTAAATATGATAATTTTTCTTTAGTATAATGTATTTGCTTGCTGCAATATATTATTAGATCACCCAATGTTTATGAACTAAATAAATCTTTTACTCAACACATAGTAGAAGTGATGGTAAAAGCTTATGATGAGAAACTTGAGGTAGAAGTTTCTATTCCTAGAAAATTGCATGATGAATGGGAACCTAATATTAAAATAAAGCTTCAAGAATATGAATGAAATGCCTTGTGTGACCTTGGATCTAGTGTTTCAACTATACCTAAATCTTTATGTGATGTGCTTGGTCTCACTAATATTCAAGATTGTTCACTCAAATTGCATCTTGCGGATTCTACCATCAAGAAACCTTTGGGTAGAATAAATGATGTGCTTATTATTGTAGATAGAAATTATGTGCCTATATATTTCATTGTTCTTGATATTGAATGCAATCCTACTTGTCCAATAATACTTGGAAGACCATTCTTACGGACTATAGGTGCAATTATTGATATGAAAGAGGGAAACATAAGGTTACAATTTCCATTAAAGAAGGGTTCGAACACTTCCCTAGGAAGATAATCAAACCACCTTATCAATACATTATGGCTACTTATGGGTTGAGTGTTAAAGATTACAACACTTGATCATATGCATTATTCCTCGCTAGGGGCATAAAACAATAGCGCTAGTTGGGAGGCAACCCAATAGTTATCTTTGATTTTACTTTTTTACTTTATGTTTGTTTTTGATAACATGGTTATAGATACTGTAATGATTGGCTTTTCTGTTTAAATTGGTATTTATGCCAAGTAAAGCCTTCGGGATGACTTGCATGATAGGTAGAATTGATACTGTGCAAAAACAGAAACTTTAGCATTGAGTGCAGAATTTCTATGATTTTACTGCAATTTCCCTTTCATCTGAATTTTTTACACAGTATTTCTATAAAAATTCCAAAGGTGTTCCGAACGTTTTAGAATTTTTGGAGGTTTTAATTATGATTTCTTTACAGATCATTATAGGCTGTTTTTTCTTAGACAAATTCTGTTTTTGCTTGCATAGTTTGCTTGTTTTGATGATGCCATGGATTGTATCAGGGGGTATAAGTCATGAAGAAGCTGAGCTACAGTACCTTATGCAATAATATAATGATAATCAATTTTTAACAGTATCTAACGTATTTGATATGCTTATCATACTAACGGATCTCACGGAGTTTCTGTTGAGTTTTATGTGCTGAAGTATTTAAGTTTTGGGTGTTATCGCGATGGACAAAGGAATGAGGGGAGGAAAGAGACTAAGCTTTGGGATTCCCAAGGCATCCCAAGGTAATTTTCTAGGAAGACTCAAGCTTCTAAGCTTGGGGATGCCCCGGAAGGCATCCCCTCTTTCGTCTCAATCCATCGATATGTCACTTGGATGCATATTTTTATTCATCACATGATATGTGTTCTTCTTGGAGCGTCGTTTGCTTTAGTTTATTTTTTGTTTTTAGTTTCCCACAATCACTATTTTTTCGACACACCTATTTGAGAGAGAGACACTATCACCATGATTTGTTAGAATACTCTTTGTGCTTCACTTATATCTTTTGAGCTTAGAAGTGGCTCTAGTACTTCACTTATATCTTTTAGAGCATGGTGGCGTATAGATTTCATAGTAATAATTTCAATCTCGTTCTTCACTTATATTTATTTGAGAGTTAATAAATAGAGATGGTAATTTTCATGGGTTATAAGACTAGTTCAAAAATAATAGGGATTTAATAAGTGCATAATCAAAACCACATGTAGCACATAAAAGAGAAATCATGGTTAATGATATTAATGTGGTAATGTTAAAGAACATGAGTGCACGAACATCGGTTAATAAGAGGTTGTTAACTTGTTTTTCATCCAAATATTTTTATGGCATGGTGATGATGTGTGAGCATACTTATTACTCATTGAAATCCTAGTGTTGTTTAAGTCGGGGCACATGATGGTTAACTCCTATGAACCTCCTCCCTAGGGTCATGCGAGTAGTGCTTTGCTTCCAGAAAGGTAACAAAATCCTACAGTAAGTATCTAAGTTCTTTATGACCAATGTGAATCCATGGATATATGCACCCTCACTTCCACATATTTGCTAGCTTCTTGGGTACCGTGCATTGCCCATTCTCACCTCGAGGATCGGTGCAACTTCTGATGGTGCATCCAAACCCTGTGACACGATACGCTCTGTTACACATAAGCCTCAGTATATCTTCCTCATAACAGCCACCATACCTACCTATCATGGCATTTCCATAACCATTCTGAGATATATTGCCATGCAACTTCCACCGTCACATCATATGACTTATACTTCCATTGTCATATTGCTTTGCATGATCGTAAGATAGCTAGCATGATATTTACATGGCTTGTCCATTTTTTTATATTTTGCTATGCTAGATCATTACACAACATGTTACACTGCCAGAGGCATTCATATAGAGTCATATCATCCTATCAGTTTTTCATATCGAGTTGTAAGTAAATAAAAGTGTGATGATCATCATTATTTAGGGCACTGTCTCAGTGAGGAAAGAATGATGTACTCAATGACCCCCCCACAAGTTGGGAAGAGACTCCAGACGAAAAAGAAAAGAAAAATAAAAAATGAAACAAAAATAAAAAAACAGAAAAAGGGAAAAAGGAGAAAAGGGGAAACTAAAAAAATGAGAGAAAAGAGAGAAGGGACAGTGCTACTACCTCTTGTTCCACACTTGTGCCTCAAAGTGGCACCATGTTCTTCATATAGAGAGTCTCTTGTTTTTTCACTTCCATTTGCTACTGGGAATTTTTCATTATAGAACTTGGCTTGTATATTCCATTGATGGGCTTCCTCAAATTCCCGAGGTTTTCATGAGAAAGCAAGTTAGATGCATACCTACTTAGCTTCAGTTGAGATTTCATACACTTATAAATCTAGTGCATGGCAATCCCTACTCTTTGCATTGATATCTATTGATGGGCATCTCCATAGCCGGTTGATAAGCCTAGTTGATACGAGACTTTCTTCTCCACTTTCACCCCTTTGAAACCTACCACCATATTCTATTACACCTTTATGCTATATCCATGGTTCATGCTCAAATATTGTGCAAGTAATAAATAGTTGAAGAACATTAAAAACTATGATACAATTGCCTGACTCGACACCGTGGTGCTTAACATTTGTATTTATGTGGTGCGGACAGAGCCATGCTATATTTATATGATAGAATGAATAGGGGGTGAGCATTCTTTATGGATCATATGCTTTGAAACTTGATGATTATGTTTCTTATGTTTATAAGTATTCCTATGATGATGTTTATTAATTCATCGTTTCTGAATGATCAAATCTATAAAAGATTACATGTTGGGTAGCATGTCACATCACAAATTCTGTTTTTATCATTTACCTACTCGAGGACGAGAATGAATTAAGCTTGGGGATGTTGATACGTCTCCAACATATCAATAATTTTTGTTCCATGCTATTATATTATCATTCTAGGATGGTTTTTGGATGTTTATTTACCAATTAATATTATTTTTTAGCACTAACCTATTAACCCAGTGCCTAGTGTCAGTTGTTGTTATCAGCATGTTTTTGGCTTTTCAGGTTTATAGTACCAAACGAAGTCCAATTGCCACGAAAATTTAATATGATTTTTTTGGACCAAAAGAATACTTGGAAGCTTCGGGAGGAGACCAAAGGCCTCATGAGGTACGCACAAGCCAAACAGATGCAACTGGAGGGGTAGGGCGTGCCTGGTTGCCTCATGCTCCCCTCGGTTGTCTCCTAGTGCCCCTTCCTGGCCTATAAATTCACATATATTCCAAAAACCCTAGAGAGCCTCCCAAAACACTTATTCCACCGTCGCAAGTCTCTGTTCCATCGTGTGCCCATCCGGAGCCCTATTCCGGTGCCCTGTCAAAGGCGGGATCGATCACGGAGGGCCTCTACATCATCCTTATTGCTCCCATTGTGATGTGTGAGTAGTTTCCCATAGACCTACATGTCCGTAGTTATTACCAAGATGGATATCTCTCTCTTGATCTTCAATACAATGATCATCACATCTTCGCTTTGATCTATTTGATATAATCCTTTTGTGCGGTGTGTTTTTTGGAATCCGATGAATTGTGGGTTTATGTTCAGATTATTCATGGAAATATTTTTGTCTTCTATGAAATCTATTATAATTATTATGTGCACGATCATCATAGCTTTGTAAATTTATCTGATCTATTGATTTGGTTTGTCCAATTAGATTGATCCATCTTCAGTGAGAGGGGTGTGTTGTAGCGGGTTCAATCTGACGGTTTTCTATATCCCGATGACAGAAGGGGACAAGGTACGTCTTTGTATTGTTGCCACTAAGGATAAAATGATTGGGTTAGTTCATATTAATTTAATTATCTTTGTCTACATCATGTCATTTTGCTCCAACCATTACTCTCTTTTATTTAATACTCTAGATGCATGCTTGATAGCGATCGATGAGTGGAGTAATAGTAATAGGTGCAGGCAGGAGTCGGCCTATTTGCTTATGGATGTGGTGCCTATATACACATGATCATTGTCGTGAATATCACATAACTATGCGCTTTTCTACCAATTTCCCTATAGTAATTTGTTTACCCACGTATGCTTACTTTCATGAGAGATGCCACTAGGGGAAACTATGCCCCCCGGGGTCGATTCACTTATAAGTTTATAAACGCTACAATACCTTGCTGCAATTATTTACTTTTCATTTTATTTTGCAATTTAAAATTATCTACTACCAACCACACTACTTTATGGATCGAAAGTAGGTCTAGAGGGGGGTGATTAGACTACTTGACCAAATAAAAACCTAAGCTTTTCCCAAGTTAATTGGTTGGCAGATTCCATGGTTCCGACAGGTGGCGCTATCGTACATCCACGTTTATGGAGACTTCAACCCATGTAGGGTAATAGTCATGAGAGTCCACGGAGGGCTCCACCAACGAAGGGTCCACGAAGTAGCAACCTTGTATATTCCATGATGGCATACATCCACGTACGACTGGCCTTACTCAGGGTAGACCTTCACGAAGTAGGCGATCTCCTTGCCCTTACGAACTTCTTGGTTCATCTCCACAATCACAAATAAGGAGGCTCCCAAGCAACACTTAACCAATCTAGGAGGCACCACCCTCAAAAAGGTAATATATGTTGTAGTATGATGAACTCCTTGCTCTTGTGCTTCAAAAGATAGTCTCCTCAACACTCAATCACTCTCTCATAGATTTGGCATGGGGTATAAGAGATTGATTGGATGGAAAGAAACTTGGGGAGGATAGAAATCAAGATCTATATGGTTGGAGTGGATGATCTTGACATCAACACAAGGGTAGGTGGTTCTCTCTCAGAAAATTGGATATGACAAGTGGGTGTGTGTTACGAGTGCTTCTCTAGCGAGTGGGATGTGGTGGAGGGGTATATATAGGCATCTCCAAAAATCCAACCATTACAACATAATTGCCCAACTGGGTGACACCGAAGTGAAAACTCGGTTGCACCGACTAGTGCAAAATGTGGCAACTTTGGCCTTTTTGGTGAGACCGATATATAAATCTCGGTGGTACCGATAATGGTGACCTAGGTAATTTCCAAATCTCGATGTCATTGATTCCTCAAACTCGTTGGGACCGACTTTAAGAAATTTGTTAACAGAAAGTTGGTCACTGATTCTCTATTGCACCAAGTGTGAACTTGGTAGTACCGAGATGCTAGGGTTTGGCTGGGTTTCTGTCTAGGGTAGAACCTAGTGGATCCGAATGGGAATTGTTGGTGTCACCAAAATTTTAATTTTTGGCTTTGGACAGAGGGTTTTTGTGGGAAAGTGGGTGAGTATTTGTGGTGGCGAATCTCTAAGCACTTGAGCAACCAGATCATCATAAGTACCTCATACCCTTTCAATAGTATTGGCTTTCCTATGGACTCAAAAGTGATTCCTCACAAAATGTAAAATGTAGAGTCCTTAGTATTTAAACATGGCCAATCCTATTCCTTCCATTCCTTGGGGAGGTTCTCCACATAGACCTTTAGCCAACGCATCATTGAACTTTTTCCTGAGATACACTTAGTGGAAACATTACATCAATGAAATATATGTTGTTATTGATTACCAAAACCACCTAGGGAGAAGTTGTGCTTTCAATCTCCCCCTTTCTGGTAATTGATGACAACATATAGATCAAAGTTTCGATAAAAATATATAAACAATGAATAGCATCGTTGCTTTGTGAGGTATGTGATAAGCAAGAGCTCCCCCTAAATTTGTGCATTATTTTAAATTTGCATTTGAATGCAAATGCACAATCAATTAGGATCATGGGTCACTCTTCCATGTCACATACAACTTTGTGGTGCGCAAAAATTAATATGAGTGAATTTCATAAGCACAACACACCAAACATTAAGTGGATGATCATGTTATAAGCATCACCGAGATAACATAGTAGTAGCATCACACAAGCATATATGATCAAAGACCGACACAGTTTGCAACCAAACAATAAACCAAATGTTTTAAAAATGCAGAGAGGGATCAAAATGCGACACTCTCTCTCTGTCGAAGCCCTATGATCTATAACCTCTCCCGCTTTGGCAACAAGTTACCAAAAAGTTCAAAATTTATAGAGCTAATCGTCGCTCTAGGCATGGTCTCCTTCATGAGAGGATGAAGCTGCTCTTGTGCCTGTCAAAGGAGTCGTGAGAAGAGCATCCGCAAAAGCTTCTACTGAAGTCCTGTGAGGTGGTGGAGTAGACACTGGAGGTGGAGACGGAATTGATGGAGCTATGGGAGCTGTTGATGAAGAAGGCCTCATCTCTGGAGGTGGCGCTGTAGGAGTTCTGGACCGAGTCTTGAACTGGGTGCTGGTGCTCAGAGGTAGACTTTCATCATCATGATCATCATCCGTAGTATGAGGAATGGGAACTGCATCAACTTCCTTCTTGATCTCATCTATAGTCTTTGTCAGCCCATCCACTTTGTTGTTCAGTGTGGTAAACATGTCCTCCAAAATCCTCACAAGACTCCCCTGATTAAGTAGGATGGTCTTGATATCCTTCTGCATGCCCTGAATAGTGCTAAAGAGAAGATCTGTTTGCTCACTCTTGGTCATTGACACCTAAGCACTAGTGGCTCTGGCTGCCTCAGCCTCTACCTGTGCAGTAGATGAAGTGGGATGACTGGGATGCATCACCACAACATTGTCCTCGAAATCTGGCTGGAGTGGCATATGTGGACGATCAAGTGCATACACATTCTTATCTAGCTTATAGTTGATGAGCATCTGAATGTACGGTGCATATCCACATGATCCCTTCTGATCAGCAGATGTCCTCTTCACTGTCTCAACAATCAAGTCCATTACCCTGAATCTGGTGTGGGTGTCTATATGGTGCAACATGTTGATGGAATACCCCCTGGTCATCTTGTCATCTTCAGACTTAGGCATCAATGTATACCTCATGATAGTGTTGGTGTTCGGTAGTCCTGCTTGCAGATAATATATAGAGCCAAACTTGTGTGAATGCAGATGTCTATCAGGGATGACTTTGTGCATGTTGGCCATAGAGTTGTGGATCATCTTTGCTTTAGCATATACATCCAAATCACCTTCCTCAACTTGTGGGGCTCCTAAGATGGTATCCCACTCCTCCACTGTGGATTCATATCTATCTCCCTCAATCATCCATACAATCCTTCCATCTAGATAGAAATCAGCAGTATAGTAGAACTTCATGATCATTTCATCGTTCCAAGCTGTGAACCCTCTCCCAACAAAGTTCTCTATATCAATGCATCTAAAGTTTTCTTGCACACTGGGAATATAGTCCTCATTTTCCTTGATATAGGCCCAGTCAACATATCACATGTCACTGACTGCTAGGCTCTTTTCCAAAAAAGGACTCATAGAAATCTCGATGTTCCTTAGTGTAGAATCTTTCGTCCACATCAGTCCTTCTCCTGGAGGCATAAGGATCATTTTCTCTCCATAACCTCAGACCTAAATCTTTCCTCTTCTTCATATCCTAAGCAATAGGATGATCATCATTATGCTCTGGCATATGTGGCTTCAGTTTCCTAAAAATTGGCATGTTCTCTTCCTCAACATCTCTAGATTTGGGAGCAACTGGCTTCTTAGGTGCAGACTGCTTACTCTTGGATGGAGCTTGCTTAGGCATAGCATCTGCAAGAAGCTTCTTCTTCCTGGAAGGAGGAGCTTCGTCAACTAGCTCTTCCTCCACTTCCTCCTCCTCAGCATCACCTGGGTTCTCATACATGGAAGTGGGCCTTCCAATGACTCTCACTATCCTCTTCCTAGCTCTCTTCTTGTCACATGCCTCTTAGGCATAGAACCCTTTGGAGGCTCAACTTAAATAGAAGTGTTGGCCTTGGCACTCTCAGGCACCCTCATAGCTTCTGAGCTAGCATATTCCTTTCTGACAAGCCTTTTAGAAGAAGAGGTGAGGGAGTCCTAGATTAAGGGGTCCTCGGGAGGCTGGCCTATTCTTATGGGCCAGACTATATGGGTTGCTTATCGGACATAGGAATAGTTGAAGGCCTAGTCGCCAAGATGGAAGATTCGGGAAGCATGGCTTGCACTCCACGTTTGATGTAGCAAATAGGCATGTTTATCTCTTTGGCGGGTAACCGACCATGTGTAAAGCCTAGGCATCCTCGACGTCTATATAAGCTGGAGGGTTTTAGGGTATAGAAACAGAACAACTCATCTAGGGTTAGCTATCCGATCTCGAGGTAGATCAACTCTGTAACCCCCCATATCATCAATACAACCAAGCAGGACATAGGGTATTACCTCCATAGGAGGGCCCGAACCTAGGTAAATATGTGTCCCCTTTGTCTCCTGTTACCGTCGACTCTAGTCTCACAGTTCGGGACCCCCTACCTAAGATTCGCCGGTTTTGACACCGACATTGGTGCTTTCATTGAGAGTTCCTCTATGAGCAAGACAGAATTGATGTCTTGTCGTGCCATCAACGAAGAGGTCTGCAACATGGCCACTTTTGTCCCCGGGCAGATCTTTGCCTTCGACGGCATTGTGCTGCATGCTGATCCCACTGGCCATCTAGGTCATGTTGAGAGCTTCATCCCTGTTCGAGAGGTCAGATTCAGAAGCTTAGAGTTCTCCATAGACTCTCAGGTGACTTATCGTTAACCGGACTCGCAGCTTCGCCTATAGCCCCCGAGGACTCTGAGGCTTTAACCTCAAGCCCCTTCTTCGGACATGCCCATCAGGTCACCCATGGCGGTGAGTCGAACTCCTACCCTAGTCTAGCCGTTGCGACAGATGATCGGACACGTGTTCTTGCCAAACACTCCCCATGTCAGGACGCCTTGGAGGGTAACTCTGCAAGTTCCGAACAACTGGATCCAATCGGGCCCTCATCGGTTGACAAGGACCTAGATCAGATCTCATCAATGAAGATCACCCATGATCCAGCCCTGATCTATGCTCAGTTCGGTTACGGTGTGGGTCAATACGAATTTTTCGACCCACCCACCACCCATTTGATAGCCACTATCGAAGATTTAACCAACATGCTGGACTATGCCTCTGAGGAGGCAGAATACATGCATGAAGAGGACCGTGCTCCCACCCCCGTTAACATCGGGAGGTGGGCCGCCACTTCCACATATGATGACTACATGGCAGATACTCCTGCCACTAACAAGGACAACACGCCTAAAAACGATGGCGACAAGTCGGACGATGCGTTATCAAGGCGTCGAAAACCGCATAAGCGGTCCACAGGAAAAAAAGGGAAGGAAAGCTATTATCAGCGACGAGGATGGTAATACCCCCACTGACCATGGCAATCTCGATATCCCCGAACACCCGTTAGAGGGTGCGGAAGGGCCTGAGGACCAGAACAACCCCAATAACGTCAATGACACCGAAGACAATAATTACCTTCCCCTTGTCAAGGAGGAAGATATACCAGAAGCCGATGACTTATACATCCCTGATAACCTCGAAGATCAGGAAGAAATCAGGCAGCAGCTCATAACAACGGCTCACAGCTTGAAAGCTAAAGAACGACAACTCAAAGCCGAACAGGATGACCTCAATGATCGATGGACGAAAGTCCTCTCGGGTGAGGAAGTATACGGCACCGGTCTGTCGAACTGTAGCGACCCGACCTGAAAGGTTGAACCTCCGGTGTTTTCGTCCCATCCCAAGATCATGCTGGTACACACATGGTACATCAATGTATATATCAAAGGGAAATCACACAGCTTTATAAATCAAAATCTCATATCGAGTCCTTTATTACAATAAGAATTACAATAAAGTGGTTGAAGGCCAACTCATGAGAATAACTAATCTTGCGGAAGCTTCAAAGGTCGTTGAGTCCATCTGACTCCAAGGGCATCTCGCCAAGCGTAGAGCGTATCCTCACTCCTGGTCGGAAAAATACTCTGCAACATGATACGTTGCAGCCATGTAGGTCAGCATATTGAATATGTCGGCAATGTCACAAAAGAGGGGGTGTCAAGTAAATCATCTATTCTATAAGCATATCTGGCAGGTGGGGTAGTAAGTTTTGCATAAAGCCAATTTTTTTCCTACTACAAGAGGGGGGATATTATTACTACAATGTTGGTTGATTAATGAGATGGTTTCACCAACCAATTCTCATACCCAAGTTGTCATTTATACCCACATCAATATCATTATTTGTGTTGAGAATTCCAGATAGTTCAGTTCCTTTGGCTCAAGTTGTCCATGACCGTGGACATAGCTAATCGATTAGGTTTGGGTACTCTGCAGATTTTTGCACATGTTCCCCACAAGATTTGATCGCCTCCATTGGATTTCTCGCACTTCTGGGTGTTTGAGAAACGGATGACCAAAACATGGTCTTCTAAAGGGTTTCCCTGAGACTCTGTCGGTGCCCATCCTTTCCTACCGTTCTTCTACATCTCGTAGCACCGCCTGTCCAGGGTCACCACGATATCCAACCAAGCCAGAGCCCATAATGGCTTGTGGCTATGCAGGTAAGCCTTGGGTCTTGAAGCATCCATCCATCTCTTTGTGCCTGGGTGGACCTTTCCGCGTGAATACTGGCACTTCTCTAGCAACACCTAGGCTAACCACTGGTTTCTCTAGGGCGCCGTTCAACCATCATCCACCCAGAGGTATGTTGAAAACTCGGGTCTTGAAGTCTTGATCATCTTGTAGGTCTTGCAATTATTATCTCACAAGTCTCATGAATCACACAACCAACCCCGTCTACTATTAGCATAGCAAAATATAAATCAACGTTTCCCGGGGCCAATGTGTCAAAAGGGTTGAGGGGATCCTACCACATGATACTACATCAAGTAACCAAGTTTCCAAATTACCTACTTTGCATGCAATTGGGGAGATGGTAGAACTAATGCAATAAAAACATGGGTAAACATGATCAAAGTGACTTGCCTTGTTGACGATCCTCGTACTCAAGTGACTCTAGATAACAAGCTTCGCACTCCGGATGATCTAACGAATCAAACAAAGCACACAATAAGCATATAGCTAATAATACAACTCACACAATCAGCAAGATTAAAATAAAACAATTCAATAGTATCAATCAAGAGAAAGAAATTCAAAACCAATATTTGTCTCACAAAAATTTTTGGGGTCAAAACTACTAAAAAAATAAGACCAATCAACTATTTTTAATAACAAAACAATAGTTAAGAGAAAATAAATAATAAAATTTATATTTAGTAAACAGAATTAAATCCACTAAAACTTTAGTGAAAATAAATGCTACTAAAATTATAAATTTTTATAAAACACCACTTAATGTAGATACTAGAGTTTCCTATAGTATTTGAGTATGAAACAAAATTATTATTATTATTATTATTATAAACAGAACATCACTTAATAGAAAATAATTACTAAAATTCTTTATTAGAAGACAGAATTAAATCTCCTAAATGTTTTGTGAAAAGTAAAACTAAATTGCTTTATAAAACTATACTTAATGGAAAGGAATGAAGATTTCCTATAACAGTAAGGTATAAAACTAAACAATTATTTTTGTTAACAGCAAGTTATTTCACCTAATGTTGAAACAACAGAACCTAATGAAAACTAAAAACAAAAGTTAAACTAACTCAGATTCAAACTAAACTAAAATCAAATTAACTAAACTCTATTAAGAACTAAACAGATTCTATTTTTGTTAAAAAACTAACCAAATTTATCCGAAAAATTCTCAAACTTTGTAGGATGATAGGTCTAACTAATACAAACCAGTGGCAAAAAGATTCATATAAAAATATATTTTTAAACTCTAGTCATACAGATTTTAGTAATTTAAGCAAATTTTGATAGATTCAAATTTAAAAGTTCAAATTTGAAATCTAAGACTACAGGATGAAACTACATGAAATTTGTGACCTAATGCAAAAAAGCATCAATTAAAAACACTAATTAGTTTAAAAGTTACAGCTAAAACAAAAACCTACCCACCTTAAGATGAATCTCGCCCTCCAAATTTGGGTTGGCTAGAAAATAGGTGCGGGTGGTCTCTACGAAGATCTTCTTCACGTTCCTAGGTGGCTTCTTCCTCGGTGTGGTGACTCCACAGAACCTTACAGAACTTGATGGTCTTGCTGCAGGTAACTCTGTTGGTAGTCTCGAGGATTCTGACAGGATTCTCCTCGTAGGTCAGGTCACTGTCAAGTTGTATGGCCTCTAGGGGCACTGTGTCTCTCAAGGGCATATCAGCCATCTCAGCGTGGCATTTCTTCAACTGGGAAACATGGAAAACATCATGAACTCCGGACAATCCTTATGGCAATTCCAGCTTGTATGCAACTTCGCCTCTACGTTCAAGAATTTTGTAGGGGCCTATGAATCTGGGTGCTAACTTTCCTTTAACACCAAACCTCTTGATTCCTCGAAGTGGGGACACACGAAGATATGCTCGGTCTCCCACTTCATACGTCACCTCCTTGCGTTTGCTATCACCATAGCTTTTCTGCCTGGATTGGGCTATCTTGAGTCGGTCTCGAATCAGTTTGACCTTTTCTTCAGAATCTCGGATAAGATCGGGACCAAAATGTTGTCGGTCTCCAACACCATCCCACATCAATGGTGTTCTGCACCTCCTTCCGTATAAAGCTTCAAAAGGGGCCATCTTCAGACTCGTTTGATAACTGTTGTTGTATGAGAACTCTACGTAAGGTAAGTTCTCATCCCAACTAGACCCATAGTCTAGCATGCAAGCTCTCAACATGTCCTCTAGAATCTGATTGACTCGCTCGGTCTGTCCATCGGTCTGCAGATGAAAAGCTATACTGAATTCCATCCTTGTACCCAAAGTTTCATGTAACTGATGCCAAAACTTTGAGGTAAATTATGTTCCTCTATGTGACACGATACTCCTCGGAACTCCATGCAGATATACGATCCTGGTCATATATATCTTGGCTAACTTAGCACTGGTATAGGTGGTCTTCACCGGACTGAAATGAGCTACCTTGGTCAAGCGATCGACCACTACCCAGATGGAATCATAACCTGAACGGGTCCTGGGTAATCCTATGATGAAGTCCATGCCAAGGTTATCCCATTTCCACTCGGGTATCGGCAAAGGTTGGAGTAACCCTGCTGGTTTCTGATGTTCCGCCTTTACTCGCTGACAAACATCACATACCGCAACATGTTTGGCAATATCCTTCTTCATACCTGTCCACCAGTAACTTTCCTTCAAATCCAGGTACATCTTGGTGTTGCCTGGGTGTATCGAGTATGGTGAATCGTGGGCTTCTTGAAGTATCAACTTCCTGAGCTCTGGGTCATTGGGCACATAGATTCGGTTCTCAAACCACAGAGTTCCTTGTTCATCTTCACGAAAGTCTTTAGCTTTTCCATCCTTCATTCTTTGCTTTATCTCAACTATCTCCTTGTCCGATTTCTAGGCTTCACGAATTCTTTCGGTCAAGGTGGACTGGATCTCTAGTATGGCAACATATCCTTTTGGAACTATCTCTAGCCAGAGCTCTGTGAGATCATCGGTTAATACCTGGGGTAATCCTCCTGCTATGAGTGTGTTCACATAACTCTTCCGACTCAAAGCATCTGCTACAATATTTGCCTTTCCTGGATGGTAATGTAGTCTCATATCATAGTCCTTGATTAACTCTAACCATCTCCTCTGTCTGAGGTTCAACTCCTTCTGTGTGAAGATATACTTCAGGCTTTTATGATTAGTGTAAACATCACAACTATTTCCGATAAGGAAATGTCTCCAAGTCTTGAGTGCGTGCACTACGGCTGCTAGTTCCAAATCATGGGTGGCATAATTCAACTCATGGGGTCGTAGCTGTCTGGATGCATAGGCTACAACTTTTCCCTCCTGCATGAGTACTCCTCCAAGTCCTTGACGTGATGTGTCACAATAAACCTGGAAGTCCTTCCGAATGTTTGGCAGTATCAACACTGGGGCTGTGACCAAACGTTTCTTCAACTCCTGGAAACTGGCCTCACATTCCTCAGTCCAGATATACTTAGACTCTTTCTTCAACAATTCCGTCATGGGTTTGGCAATCTTTGAGAAATTCTCAATGAATCTCCGGTAATATCCGACAAGTCCGAGAAAACTGCAGATCTCCTTAACTGAGGTGGGTGACTTCCACTCAGTGACTGCTTCAACCTTAGCGGGGTCTACTGCTATTCCTTCTCCAGAAATAATGTGTCCAAGGAATCCGACTTTCGTCAGCCAGAATTCACATTTATTGAACTTGGCATATAACTGATGCTCTCTAAGCTTCTCCAGAACTAAACGCAAGTGTTCCTTGTGTTCTTCCTCGCTCTTGGAGAATATCAAAATGTCATCGATGAACACCACGACAAACTTGTCCAGGTATTCCATAAACACCTTGTTCATAATATTCATGAAGTAGGCAGGAGCATTAGTCAAACCAAAAGACATGACTGTATACTCATATAAGCCATACCTTGTGGTGAAGGCTGTTTTGGGTATATCATGTTCACGAATTTTCAATTGGTGATACCCTGATCGAAGATCGATCTTGGAGAATACTTTGGCTCCTACTAGCTGATCAAACAAGTCATTAATCATCGGCAGAGGGTACTTGTTCTTGATAGTCACCTCGTTCAATGCATGATAATCGACTACCATCCTCAAGGTTTGTCTTTCTTCTCCACCAAAAGAACTGGGGCTCCCCAAGGTGAAGAACTTGGGCGAATATATCCCATATCCAATAACTCCTTAATCTGCTTCTTGATTTCTACTAAATCATTTGCGGGCATCCGATAGGGTCTCTTGGAAATTGGGGCGGTTCCTGGTAGTAACTCTATCAGAAATTCAATCTCTCTATCTCGTGGCATGCTTGGTAATTCCTCCGGGAATACATCTGGAAAGTCTTGTACCACCGGCACTTCCTCCTGAACAACTCATGTGAGGGAATTTAACCGAGCACTCATCTGTGTGCGTCGGGATACATACTTAATCCTCTTGTTCTCTGGGGTGGTGAGTAAAATAGACTTGCTGGGGCAATCAAGATTTCCTTCATACTTGGTCATCCAATCCATGCCTAGGATTACATCCAATCCCTGGGATTCTAATACGATGAGGTCGGTGGGAAAAACATGGTTTCCTATATGGAGTTTCAAGGCGTGGCATCCTATCCCTGCCATCATCATACCTCCTGGGGAATTGACCTTAATGCGCTCACTAAGGGTTCTGGTGGGTAAACCATACTTTTCCACAACTACCCTTGATATGAATGAGTGAGTTGCACTAGAATCAAAAAGTACCATAACTGGACGTGAATGCAATAAAAACTTACCAACCACAGTCTCGGGCTGATCATAGACTTCTTCCACATCAATGTGGTTCACCTGAGCACGAGGAAAAAGATTTGGCTTCTTAGCTGCGGAGTTGCCGTTGTTGTTGTCGTTTCCATTTCCTTGCTTGTTCTGAGGGCATTCAGTGGCATAGTGCCCTGTCTTCTGGCACTTGAAGCAGGTGATATGATTCAGATCCTTCTGGGCTGGAGCGGAACGGTGCTGGTTGCCATTCCCACTTACATTGCCATTCTTCAAGTTGCCATTGTTGGGACGATTATTCCCATTTCCTCCATGGTTGTGGCCTCCATGGTTGTGCACGTGATGAGTGTGTCCTCCATACTTACCAGTCCCTGACCCGGTATTTCTTGAGTACGGGGAGTAGTGGGGCTTCTGTTGAGCTCCAAAGTGAGACTTCCCCTGTCCATACTTCCTCTTGCGGTTTTCGATTTGCTGTTACTTCCCCTCCAAGATGAGGGCCTTGTCTACCAGCTCCTGGTAGTTGTTGAAAGTAGCCACCATCAGCTACACGCTCAACTCATCATTGAGTCCTTCCAGGAACTTCTCCTGTTTGGCTGCATCATCGGCCACATCTCCTGGTGCATAATGAGCCAACATGCTAAAATCATCCACATACTGAGCCACGGAGCGGTTCCCCTGGCGTAAGTTACTCACGCTTCTTCAGACTCATGGCTCCAGCTGAGACATGAGCGGTGCGGAAAGCTAGCTTGAACTGCTCCCAAGTCACACCAGCAATGGGGTACGTGGTGGTGTAGTTCTCCCACCATGAAGCTGCTGGTCCCTCCAGTTGATGGGCGTCAAAGCGCACCTTTTCAGCCTTAGTGCATCCAGCGGTGGTGAGTTCCCTCTCCATCTTGCGGAGCCAATCATCTGCCACAATGGGCTCAGTGTTGCTAGAGAAAGTTGGTGGATTCAGCCTCAGAAAACGGGTGAGGTTGTCGCCTTGAGGTGGAGGGTGGTTGTTGTGGTTGTTGGTCTGGTTCTGGATCAACAGCTGCATCAGGGCATTCTGCTGCTGGAGAAGTTGTGTGAGTTCCGGCGGGAAGGTGAAGTCAGGCTCACGTCGCGGAGGCATCTTGCTGTTTTCATAGGGGTGAGAATTAGAATAGAACAAGGACCTAAAAGGAAATTTCACTACCCATATGTAATGCAACAAACATATCACACCAAACACTCATTCATTTATTCAACTCAAGGTTCAAACATCGAGATACAAATCTCCAAATCAAACTAAGCATCGACCTACACTTTAATGACGAAAATAAAGATACATGGGGCATAACTAAAGTTCTCCTCAAAAGTACATGGTTAAGTGGCCTCCTCCGGTGAAGCTCTCCTCATAGTCATCATCGTTGCTGATCAAGCGAGCCATGTCTCCTTCTGGGTGAAGATTTTCCCCCATGTCCAACTGTTCCTCCAGAGTTGCAATGCGAGTGTTCAGCTTATCGATCCTCTCTAGGAAATCCTTCACTTCATGCGCATGCTCGTACTTGGCTTCCTGTAGGTCAGCTTCGAGGTCAATCTCACGATTCATCAGCCTCTTGATCGTCTTTGTGTCGACACGTACCCGAAGCTCCAAGGTCCTGATGTGCGTCTCCAAAGTCTGGATATAGGAAATGGTGGAGTCTTCAGTGGGAGTGTTTATGATGTTTCCATTGGCATCCCTGCGACAAACCACGCTGAGTCCTGGTGAAATGGCACCACCCCTGTATTCCTCCTGAATACATCCAAGGGCACGGTGAATTGCCATGTCCCTCCCAAGAATCCAGGTGGGTGCCACAAACTTGAAGTCGATGGGTTCCTTACGATTTCCAAAGGTCTTTCCAGGGATGTGCACCTCGATCCTGTAGCAACCGTCTTGTGGAAAAGACATGATAGGAGTGTCGGTGATGCTTGGCAAAGCGATCCTTATTTCCCTGACGATCTTCACCAGCTCCTTGCCAAAGGGCATCGTTGCGTTAGGCTGACAAAACTCCGTGATCAAAACTGGGATGAAGGTGGCCATCTATAAATTTTGAAATAAATCGGAGGGAAGTCAGAAACGAGCAGATGAGAGCATAAGAATTTTAAAGAGAAATAAATCCTAAGGCTTTTCCAATCCTAGAGGTTACGTCCTACACTTAGCGTGTGCTCTGATACCATCTCTGTAGTGACCCGGCCTGAAAGGTTGAATCTCCGGTGTTTCCATACCATCCCAAGATCATGCTAGTACACACACGGTACATCAATGTATATATCAAAGGGAAATCACACGGCTTTATAAATCAAAATCTCATATGGAGTCCTTTATTACAATAAGAATTACAATAAAGTGGTTGAAGGCCAACTCATGAGAATAACTAATCTTGCGGAAGCTTCAAAGGTTGTTGAGTCCATCTGAC
Organism: Hordeum marinum; assembly: GCA_022496015.1. NCBI lineage: Eukaryota > Viridiplantae > Streptophyta > Magnoliopsida > Poales > Poaceae > Hordeum > Hordeum marinum. The sequence continues at coordinate 115,973,799 of CM039676.1, forward strand.
TCCAAGGGCATCTCACCGAGCATAGAGCGTATCCTCACTCCTAGTCGGAAAAATACTCTGCAACATGATACGTTGCAGCCATGTAGGTCAGCATATTGAATATGCCGGCAATGTCACAAAAGAGGGGGTGTCAAGTAAATCATCTATTCTATAAGCATATCTGGCAGGTGGGGTAGTAAGTTTTGCATAAAGCCAATTTTTTTCCTACTACAAGAGGGGGGATATTATTACTACAATGTTGGTTGATTAATGAGATGGTTTCACCAACCAATTCTCATACCCAAGTTGTCATTTATACCCACATCAATATCATTATTTGTGTTGAGAATTCCAGATAGTTCAGTTCCTTTGGCTCAAGTTGTCCATGACCGTGGACACGGCTAATCGATTAGGTTTGGGTACTCTGCAGAGTTTTGCACACGTTCCCCACAAGATTTGATCACCTCCATTGGTTTCTCGCACTTCCGGGTGTTTGAGAAACGGATGACCAAAACATGGTCTTCTAAAGGGTTTCCCTGAGACTCTGTCGGTGCCCATCCTTTCCTACCGTTCTTCTACATCTCGTAGCACCGCTTGTCCAGGGTCACCACGATATCCAACCAAGCCAGAGCCCATAATGGCTTGTGGCTATGCAGGTAAGCCTTGGGTCTTGAAGCATCCATCCATCTCTTTGTGCCTTGGAGGACCTTTCGGCGTGAATACTGGCACTTCTCTAGCAACACCTAGGCTAACCACTGGTTTCTCCAGGGCGCCGTTCAACCATCATCCACCCAGAGGTATGTTGAAAACTCGGGTCTTGAAGTCTTGATCATCTTGTAGGTATTGAAATTATTATCTCACAAGTCTCATGAATCACACAACCAACCCCGTCTACTATTAGCATAGCAAAATATAAATCAACGTTTCCCGGGGCCAATGTGTCAAAAGGGTTGAGGGGATCCTACCACATGATACTACATCAAGTAACCAAGTTTCCAAATTACCTACTTTGCTTGCAATTGGGGAGATGGTAGAAATAATGCAATAAAAACATGGGTAAACATGATCAAAGTGACTTGCCTTGTTGACGATCCTCGTACTCAAGTGACTCTAGATAACAAGCTTCGCACTCCGGATGATCTAACGAATCAAACAAAGCACACAATAAGCATACAACTAATAATACAACTCACACAATCAGCATGATTAAAATAAAACAATTCAATAGTATCAATCAAGAGAAAGAAATTCAAAACCAATATTTGTCTCACAAATTTTTTTTTGGGTCAAAACTACTAAAAAATAAGACCAATCAACTATTTTTAATAAACAAACAATAGTTAAAAAAAAGAAATAATAAATTTTATATTAAGTAAACAGAATTAAATCCACTAAAACTGTAGTGAAAAGAAATGCTACTAAAATTATAAATTTTTATAAAACACCACTTAATGTAGATATTAGAGTTTCCTATAGTATTTGAGTATGAAACAAAATTATTATTATTATTATTATAAACAGAACATCTCTTAACAGAAAACAATTACTAAAATTCTTTATTAGAAGACAGAATTAAATCTCCTAAATGTTTTGTGAAAAGTAAAACTAAATTGCTTTATAAAACTATACCTAATGGAAAGGAATGAAGATTTCCTATAACAATAAGGTATAAAATTAAACAATTATTTTTATTAATAGCAAGTTATTTCACCTAATGTTGAAACAACAGAACCTAATGAAAATTAAAAACAAAAGTTAAACTAACTCAGATTCAAACTAAACTAAAATCAAATTAACTAAACTCTATTAAGAACTAAACAGATTCTATTTTTGTTAAAAACACTAACCAAATTTATCCTAAAAATTCTCAAACATTGTAGGATGATAGGTCTAACTAATACAAACCAGTGGCAAAAAGGTTCATACAAAAATATATATTTAAACTCTAGTTATACAGATTTTAGTAATTTAAGAAAATTTGGTTAGATTCAAATTTAAAAGTTCAAATTTGAAATCTAAGACTACAGGATGAAACTACATGAAATTTGTGACCTAATGCAAAAAGAATCAATTGAAAACACTAATTAGTTTAAAAGTTACAACTAAAACAAAAAATAGAAAACATTCTGTTTTCGAAAACAAAACAGAAAAGAACAAAATTCCTAGCGAACGGATAGGGCTACATGGCGTGCTATGATTTGCCGAGGTCGTGAGCATGCGGGGTGTTTGCGGCGGGCGACCGAAAACTAACGGGTACCGGTTCGTTTTTATAAAATTTCTAATCTGGAGCGTAGATCCTAGATCTGGCAGTTGCGGGTGGAGGTGGCGGCTTACAGAGGAGGGGGTCGGAGTTCCGGTGACGTCGACGGCGGCCGGGGGTTGGATTTGCTTGGGGATGGTGTTGTGGTGGTCGAGGGTGGCGTCCGAAATTCTCAGGCGATGGCGGCGAAGATACGGCATCGAATGGTGGCGTCAGAGGGGAGTGGGGGTGAGTGTGGTGACGGACAGGAGCTCTGGGGTTTCGGGTGGAGTCAGAACTCCGGCGAGGTGGCACGATGGCGTTCCGGCGAGGGTAGAGTGGTTAGCGGGGTGGAATGGAGAGCGGCGAGGGCAGGTCTTATTATAGGCTAGGTGCGGGGTCGGAAGAGGGAGATAGGAGGGAGATCCGGAGAGGAGAGATCTCCGGCGACGTGGTCTGGCGCGAGGAAGGAGACGGGCGTGCGGATGACGCTGTCGGATAGTGGGTCATGCGTGTCAGAGAGAGAGAGGGCGAGGTTAGCACGTCGGTGACCAATCCGGAGGGATGTCGGGGTTTAAAGGTTGTGGGTCGGCCGGTTTTCTAATTAAACGCTTTAAATCTGTTTCCTCTCTATTTTTCCACAGCGTTTAAAACTCTTTAATGCATTCAAATCATTTCCAAACATAGGGAATACATATATCAAAATGTTCAGGGGAATAAATGCTATTTAATGAACATTATTCCTTTGTCAAAATGAATACTTTAAAATTTTATTTTTTTCAGAAAATGCCTAATTGATTTTAAATTCTTTTGAGATAAACTTTCAAATAACCCCCTGGTTTTATTGTTCAAATAAATCACCAAGATGCCCCTGGTGTGGAGTGTCATATTACTCCTCTCTTTTTATGAATATTCCAAGGGTTTTCAAATAGGAGGAAACAAGTATAAGAAGAAATTGAAATGGCCTTTCAGAATTCCAAAAGAAAAACTTCAACAATTCACTTCATTCAAACAATGTGATGATGATGCATAGCTATATATCATAACATTCCAAAAATGAAATTTTGGGATGTTACACGAACCAGCCTAAAAGCTACCCACGGAGAAGACTGTTGCCACAATTCGATGACGAACTCAGTGACACTCCGTCTCCGAACCGTACTCCATATGACAAGCCGGACCACCCCCCTCGTGGTCGGGACAGGATGGCCAATGACATCGGTTATATACCGGCAATGCCCCGAAGATGGGGTAAGGAGCAATTAGAGCCCAATGACAGGTTCGACCTGCGAGATGACCTAGATCTCAGAGCAGGCCGTACAAGCTCCATCTACGGATCCAGAGAGTACTCGCCCGAAGACGGGGCAGGTATAGACCATGGTTCGACCAAAACAACAAAGTTCAGGAACGCAACCGGGCCCTCACAGACGCCGAATATAGGCGCGACATAGCACGAGCTAGAGGCGCCGCTCACCCACTGTGCATCATAGATGAGGTCATGCGGCATCAGTTCCCCGAGGGGTTTAAACCTGTGAATATAGAACATTATGATGGGACTACTGACCCAACTGTATGGATTGCGGACTTCCTCCTCCATATCCACATGGCGCAAGGAGACGATCTCCATGCCATCAAATATCTACCTCTTAAGCTTAAGGGGCCAGCTTGGCACTGGTTAAACAGCCTCCCCGGAAACTCCATTGGATGCTAGGAATACCTGGAAGATGCGTTCCGCTCTAATTTCCAGGGAACATATGTCCGCCCGCCAGACTCTTCCGATCTCAGCAACGTCATCCAAAAGCCTGGTGAGTCTACTCGGCAATTCTGGAATCGGTTCTTAACTAAGAAGAACCAAACTGTCGACTGCCCGAATGCTAAGGCCATAGCCTCCTTCCGGCACAATATTCGGGACGAATGGCTGGCCTGCCAGCTCGGCCAGGATAAACCTCGGACCATGTCTGCCCTTACTTCCCTCATGACCCGCTTTTGCGTGGGCGAAGACAATTGGCTGGCAAGACACAGCCACAATTCCAAAGATCCCGTAGCCTCTGAAGCCCGGGATGGCAACGAAAACCAAAGCGCAATAAGAATAAGCGCCGGCATAATAATAGCAATGCCGATGGCATGGCTGTAAATGCCGGATTCCGCAACTCCCGACCAGGGCAGCGGAAGAAACCTCCTAAAGGCAACCGCAACGGACCCATCTAGCTGGAGAAGATCATGGAAAGGCCTTGCCAAATCCATGGGACTCGGAGAAGCCCGCCAACCACACACACCACAATTGCTGGGTGTTTAAACAGGCCGGCAAGATACCACCCGAGGACCAAGGCAAAAGCTCTCGCAGCAAGGACGAGGATGAGCCTCGGGGTCCAATTGGTGGTGGATAGAAGAAATTTCCTCCCAAAGTCAAAATGGTGAATATGATATACGCAACCCATATACCTAAGAAGGAGAGGAAGCTCGCCCTTCGGGAGGTCTATGTTGTGGAACCCGTAGCCCCAAAGTATAACCCATGGTCGGCATATCCGATCACCTTTGATCGGCGCGATAACCTGGCCAGTATCCATCACGGAGATTCAGCGGACCTCGTCCTAGACCCCATTATAGATGGGTATCGCCTCACAAAAGTCCTAATGGACGGAGGAAGTAGCCTTAACCTGATTTACTCAGATACGGTGAAAAACATGGGCATAGATCCGTCAAGGATCAAACCCGGTAGCACTACCTTCAAATGAGTGATCCCAGGTGTTGAGGCCCGATGTACGGGTTCCATAACCCTGGAAGTTGTGTTCGCCTCGCCCAATAACTTCCGCAATGAAGACTTGATCTTCGACATTGTGCCCTTCCGCAGCGGCTAGCACGTGCTGCTTGGTCAGACAGCGTTCGCTCGTTTGAACGCAGTCCCACACTACGCATACCTCAAGATCAATATGTCGGGCCCCAAGGGGGTCATTACTATTAATGGCAATACAGAGCGTTCCCTTAGAACTGAGGAACATGCACTAGCCCTGGCGGCCGAATTCAGCTACAAAGAAGATCGGCAAGTTCAGGCATCCGCCATAAAGGCACACAAGGCTGGGAAGCGAGTCCGGCTTCAGACCGAAAACTCAGATCCTTCCTCCTCCCTTCAATAGGGACTCTCCCCCCACCGCACAACCCTAAGACCAGCAAAGTACGTGCCAAGGAGGCACAACTTTGCACTTAAAATTCCATGGGTAGCGGTGGGGAAATAAAGCTAGGTGTTTGGCTCGCCCGAGCCTCTACCATCAACACGTCTTCGGACAAAATGCAGGTGCTCCTAAAGAACCTTCCTATGGCATAAAGCTCACCTACAATTTGGTGGCCTCTCAAGACTTAGTTTGCAAGATCTGTCCGCCGAACACTAACACCCATCAAGGTGCATCTAAGAGCAGGAGTCAACTAGCAACGGGGAATATCGAGGACGTCAGGTTATCAATCGAAGACCCCTGGTACAACAACTCATGTATATTTTTTTCTTTCACATACCTTTAAACAGTTGCTTCGGCAATCCGAGCTATAAGAGTTGCTAAGAAACATGTAAATTGCATGGCACAAGTTTGCGTCATCTGTCCTTTTTCGGGGCATATTTTTTCCTCTCTCCCTCTTATCGTGGACCTATTTGGTATGATGCGAGGCAACCGGCTAATAGACCGGGGGCTCGAGTTTAAAAACAACCCGCCTTATGTACATTCTATCATGCGTTCGGCGTCTTGGTCTTCACTTTATATCGGTTCCGAACTATGTCTTGGGTCAATAGTTGGGTTCCCCGGCTCATGTGCTTGCCCCTTTATGCTCCGCTCGTTTGGCTAAAAGGGCAAAGGGAGCACCCCTGCCATTGTGGTTGCGGATAGTATGGTCAAGCACCTCAGGGGAGAAAGCCGAAAATGGATTGTCATAGTATGCGAGATCCGGTTTGTGAACCTGAGCTAGAAGTATTATACTTCAATCCTCGTAAGCGGTTATTCCATGTTATACGAGGAACTTGCCCTTTGTGCAAAGATTGTGATAACGGCTTTGGCCACGGTTTGTCCGAACATCACAACACTCTGGTGGTTAATCGTTGACTTCCTGTAGTCCTTTTCATGCCCCTATGGCTAAGTGAAAGAAATAAAGCACTATAGTCTGATTGCCTAGTTTGTCGCACTGTACCGCCTTCGTGTTCCGATAATTCGGCTAAGGGACATAGTGCATTAGCATAGACACCCAATGTAGTATCTACATGGGGGCTGAAGCCGACGACTCTCATCTTTTAGTATTAAAAATCCACATAGGAGTTATAAAGGAATGCAAAACCATATAAGAACAAATACTAATATCATCAAACGTTTGGACAAGTCTTCGGACGCATTACGGTTCATTCAAATAAATGATCGCCCAGACAGTGGGACACTATCACCCGAGCACTCTCCATCACTCCATCAAAGTATATCTCGGGGCATCTATGCTCTTTCCCAGGATGCAGCGGGGCGGTGGCTACCTTCATCGGATCCATCCCCGGCTAGTGCACCTTCGCTCTTGCGAGGGCCATCTGGACTCCCTCGATGGAGGAGGAGCGCTTGACGGTGTCGAGGCGGGGCGAAGCAGCAATCAACCTCTGCACCAGGCCAAAGTAGCTGCCTGGCAACGGCTCACTGGGCCATAAGAGGATACAGAGGTCCTTCATGGCCAGCTCCGCCATCTGGTGCAGCTCCATCAGTTGTTTCAGCTGCTCCACTAGAAGAGGGGGACGCTCGGGGGCTCTGAACTGTGCCTAGAACAGCAGATCTTCATATCGTTCTCCCCTGAGGCGAATAGCTGATTGGCATCCGCCACACTCTTCTGGAGATTGGAGGATGCGCCCGAGGATTGCCACACCTGGGTAAGCAATGTGAATTTACTATCCCCAAAAACACACTTTAGTGAGTACGGCTTACCATCTCTTATGTCCTTGGCTTGGTGCACTTGCTCCTCGTAAAACCGTATATCCACTCGCTCCTTCTTGAGTTCGGTTGTTAAAGTGGACAGTTCGGCCGAGCTCGCCTTATTCTTCTGCTCCAAGGCCTCGCATCTTTCACTGGCGTCCTTGAGCTCCTACTAGACCTCTGCCACGCGAGCCTCATGCTTGCCACTGGTGGCTCGCATGGTGGAGAGAGCGGCAGTCGTTTCTTTAGTAGCCGCCCTCTCAGCGGCCGCTTCGTCCTTCGTGCGTTGGATCTCGGCCTTCAGCCTCTCCATCTCTTTCACCGAAGCTGCGCGTACAACGTACAATGTGAAAAAGTTGCATTGATAGTATTTGGGTGATGGAGTTCAGACAAAGGTATTCGGGTTTTGTTCTGGCATACCTTGGGCCTCATCGAATCTTTGGTTAAGGGCCTCAACTTCGTCTTCGGAGCACTTAAGCTTCCGATTTAACTCATCCAGCTCGGTGCCGTTTATCGCCGCCGCCGATGACGAAGCCTGCATTACGCGTACAGTTGGTATATTACATGGGTTCTCAATTCCCAAATTATAGTCAATCCTATCATATGTTGGATCTTATTAGGAGTTATCCTAACATGCCGGACACTTAAAATGTATCTACTCCGATAACGGAAACAAGAGTGACCCCTAGGTGAGTTATTTCACCTCACCTAGGGCTCGGGGGCTGCCATGTATATAATAGAAATAAATAAAACTTTGCTAATAAGAGTATCAGGTGACTTACTTGAAAACCCGTAAGGAGACCTTTGAAGGCCTCCTTTAGTCCGCTGTCAACGGACTGGATGCTCTGCAATACCACACCCATAAGGGTGCGATGATCCTCGGGGATGGAGGCGCTCAGTAGAGCCTCCTCCATGACCGACCACCTATTGGTCGGTGGTGCCGGTGATGATCAGATACCCCGATCACCTACTGGGGATTGAACCAGTGCCTCTGAAGGCATAGTGCGCTCCAGAGATGTTCTCGAAGGGGACTGAGCACCTGCTCGTCTGGCCTCCTCGGTGTCCGGGAGGGGTGTTGCCCCCCGGCGTCAGCCATGGTACGGTCTCCCTCACCATCGATGTCCGCCTCCATAGGAGTGTGCTGGGACGACACCTCCATGGTGTCCCTCGTGGCGCCTGGAGTGGTGGGATGCGAGGTATCCCCGCTCTCCGCTAGATCAGCAGGCGAGGTTTCCCCGTCCGATATCGCATCGGTGGGAATGACGCACGGGAAGCTGTAAACACAATAACCTGCCCATCAAAAAACTCTAAATCTATTCATGAGGAATAGGAGGGTTTTTGGATCCTAACCTTTTTGGAAGGGACTTGACTCGTAGGCTCCTTCGCGGAACCTCCTCGGGGTCTTCGAACATGGTGTCTGAGTCCGAACTATCGTCGGTCAGAATCACCTGCGCCCGACGCGCCCTCTTCTGGACAGGAGGAAGGACCTACTCCGGAGCGTTCGAAGACGCTGCTCTCTTCCTGGCATGGGGTGAATTACCTTCCCCCTCGCCGTCGCTCTCGGCCTCCTCCTCTTCTTCTTATTCTTCTTCCTCCTCCTCAACCTCCTCCTGATTTGAGGAGGCGGGGGTATCCTCAGATGCGGCATCAGGCTGGTCCCTGATGCGGATACCAGCCTGGCCTGGTTTCTTCCTCTTCTCTTTTTCCATGGGAGCCTCATAAGGCTTTACCACGAGCATTTTTGCTAATAGCACGGTCCTCTCGTCTTCGGGCTGAGGCGCTGGACTATTAATTTTGATGGCTTTCTTCAGCATCTCTGCAAAGGCAGATCGGAAAAGGGGTTATGAAATCTCCTTAGGTAATGGAGCCGACCAAGCTAGGATGTATCGTACCTCGGATTCAGGCTTGGCGACATGCAGACCCTGGTCCTCCATCTCTGATGGCTAGCTCTTCTATGATTTGAAGAGTGCCTTCCACAACTTCTCTCGCATAGTGCGGAAGAGATTTTGGACTGTGGGCTCGGCGTCAAGCTGACGATCCCACAAGGGAGTATCCCGGCGCTGGCAAGGAAGGATGCGTCTTCGGAGCATCACCTGGACCACATCAGTCAACTTGGTGCCCTCCTCGACCATGGAGAGGATGTGCTTCTGCAGGTCGCTCACCTCCTTGCCTGACCCCCAGACGAGGCCATTTTCGAGCCATGAAGCCAGTCTGGTGGGTGGACCGGATCTGAATGTGGCAGAGGGATGCTAACTTTCTTCTTGTGGTTCGGTGATGTAGAACCACTCCTTCTGCCATCCCTTGATGGTGTCAATAAGGGTGCCCGACGGCCACCCGACACGGGTGAGCTTGCCGATGACGGCCCCGCCGCAGTTTGTGCTTGCCGTCGACGCACTTGGGCTTGATGTTGAACACCTGAAGCCAAATCCCGAAGTGTGGCTCGATGCACAGGAAGGCCTCGCAAACTAGGATGAACGCCGAGATGTGCATGATGGAGTTCGGCAGGAGGTCATGTAAGTCGAGGCCGTAGAAGAACATCAACCCCCTGACAAAGGGGTGGAGTGAAAATCTCAACTCCCTGATGAAGTGGGGGATGAACACCACCCTTTCACCTATCTTGGGGGTGGGGATCACTTGGCCTCCTCCGCTGCGCGGTGAGGGATGTCGCCGGGGAGGTATTCGGCTTTCTTGAGGTCCTGGATGTCATCATCGGTCACCATAGAGGCCTCCCACTTGCTGTTGGAGCCAGAGCCCGCCATTGGTGAGCTTGGAAGGGGGAGGCAAAAGATTAGGATCTGGGCGTCGGAGGCTCAGAGGAATGGGGGGCAGCGAAAGCAGAGGGAGAGCATGAATAGCCGCGGGGGTTTTCTTTCCCTTTTATGAGGCTTATTGTTTGAGCCCCCTCCACCGTGACGCGAATCCCTACACTTCCCGAGACGTGTGCACAGTTGTGCATGCATGATTAAACATATCCCGTGTGAAACAGAGCACGATCTGCGCATTGATAGATCGTGCTGATGGAATGGCCTCGAACCGCGCATCGAGTTCATGTAACTGGCATAGCGGTCGTGGTGGGCCATGACCTTTCGATAGAGAGGTCATTGGGGAACGTTATCTTTTCCTCCCTGACGTTTGGCCTTCAAAGCCAACTTATGTCATAGTATTCGAACGTGCCCCTAGTCGGAAGTTGTTTGTCATCGGAGGCCGAATTATGTTCAGCAAAGGAACTTACCTCTCAAGCCAAAGACTTTGCCCGTGAGGCAATTGGAGCTGAAGACCCTTGGCATTGGAGGCAAGTTCGGGGGCTACTGAGGGAGTCCTAGATTAAGGGGTCCTTAGGAGGCCGGCCTATTCTGATGGGCCAGACTATATGGGCTGCTTATCGAACACAGGAATAGTTGAAGGCCTAGTCTCCAAGATGGAAGCTTCGGGAAGCACGGCTTGCACTCCACGTTTGATGTAGCAAATAGGCATTTTTATCTCTTCGGTGAGTAACCGACCACGTGTAAATCCTAGGCATCCTCAATGTCTATATAAGCCGGAGGGTTTTAGGGTATAGAAATAGAACAACTCATCTAGGGTTAGCTATCCGATCTCGAGGTAGATCAACTCTGTAACCCCCCATATCATCAATACAACCAAGCAGGACATAGGGTATTAACTCCATAGGAGGGCCTGAACCTGGGTAAATCTGTGTCCCCTTTGTCTCCTGTTACCATCGACTCTAGTCTCACAGTTCGGGACCCCCTACACGATATCCGCCGGTTTTGACACCGACAAGAGGCCTCTGTAGCGGACTTCTTTGAAGCTCTTCCCTTCTTTTCTTGATGCTTCTAGATTACCTCCTTATCTGGCATGAAATTTGAATCCTCCTCATATGAATTCATATTATTCCTTGTGGCAGTCTTGGAAAACCCATGGGGGCTAGGGGTGCCTGGATCTTCTAAAGAAGATGAACTAGCATCTGCGCTAGTGCCTGAGCTCATGTCCACAACTCTATCTCTAAAGTCATTGTCATTGTGTGACCCTGATCCTGACATGCTGACCCTATGAATAGAGTATAGAAGAGCAGAGGGGTTGAGAATCACAAAACACAAAAGTTTTTCTCAAATTTGAACTTAGAATCTTAAGCTAACTTCAGCAGAGGGGATTTCGGTTCCTCCGAGTTCAAACTTTTGGAGCCATCGAGACAGACAGCTTACCTTAACAAAGACTTGGCAGTCTTTTCGGTTTCACCCAAAAGAACCACTCGGTATCACCGTTGCTATTCTTAGTAACCCAAAAACCAAAATCGGTAGGACCGATTTTTTACTACTTGGTGACATCGAGATTCAATCTATGGACGGTTAAACCTAAAAACTCATAGTTCTCTAATCTAATGGATCTTCTTGAGGATGGAGGTTGTGCATACGGTGGGCACAAAATGGAATGTATTCTATTGCACATGAATTAGATGGGGATTGCAAAGAATTTTGAGGTCTTTACCCTAATCCGGCGACGGCCTCTCTACGACGGTGATGCCAGGGACGATTTCCATCGATGGCGAAGACTTCTCGTCGTGTAGATGCACAGTAGCAAGGGAAGAAGTCCGTAGACGCGAGCGATAGCTATGGTTTGCAGGGACCACGATTTTGATGAAGTGAATCTCAAAAACCGGTTTCGCGGAGTATAAGTACCCGTAGCTATCGGTGACACCGATTCTAAAATCCACGTGCCACCGAGTTCCTCTATTGTCAGTTGATAGGGAAACTCGGTGAAGCCGAGATTATGGAATCGGTGCTACTGAGATGAAAAATCCAGATCAACCCTAGGCTTCGGTGGAACCGAGATTTTGAGGTTGGTTACACCGAGATGCACTAGGGAGGTTTTGGAAGTTAGCTCTCAACAAAACGAAACTCTGAGTGCTCCTCACACGAAGTGTTCGAGAAGTGCTTGCTCAAATTTTCTGATGTAGCATGAATATAATTTGAGATGAGAAATCATAGATAGCTAGAGAGGGGTCCTAGGCATTCTTGTATATCCAATTGGCCAAAGAAAATGAAAGCCAAATAACAACAATTGGATATCCTCGAATGAGAAAATATATGCATACCAACATGCTCACACAATAAGATGTCAAATGAAATATGGCAAACATGCAAAATCACTCTAGTATCTACCAAGCACTCTGGCGACGGAGTCATCTATATATGAGTATATTGACTTAGGATCCAAGTAAGAATACTTGATCATAGGTCATACTCATCGTTTAAGCACAAGTGGGGTTACCACTTTTACATAAAGCATTTAATGTGTTCACATCTTTAAGAGATGCTTTAACTCAAGTCTTAGAGTAAAGCTCCCCTTGATGTGGCATCCCCCCTAAGAGGGATACACTAACCTTGGGTTTTTTCATACAAGACTTCATGCGGATGATGTAGTGTTGGATGCTTATAGTTGATAAAGATCATCTTGAGTTGGGAGCAATTCTCATTTTTTCTTACTCTTCTCACCTACATGGGTTAGTCTCACACAAGAGACAAATACAAGGATATCTATGGACAGGGAGTGCAAAGCATACATAATGATCTCCATGGATTCATTAATTACCTTATCCCTTTCTTACCTTTGAGGGAATGTGTGACTCCTTGAACTATTGCATAAAGTTGATGTTTATTGCAAATAGTCCTTTCCATAAATGAATGTGAGTGAATTTTGTTGGCGGAGTCACCCCTCAAGAACTTATCTAGTTATTCTTCTTTGGAACCCACATCAAGTTGATGGGAATCCTTGGAGTTGAAGTAGCACTTGTAGAAGTTGAGCTTGTGGTAGCCTTGGGAACCCACTTGACCATGGCTTGGAATTCATCTTCCTATGAGTCAATCTCCTCTTGAAGTTTGTCCTTACCTTTGAGCTTCTAGCCTTGTGGTGGAAGATCATCTTGAGCTTTTGTTCCCTTGGAAGAGTATGTTTATACTTCTCCTTTGGCGGAACAAACTTTGTCTTGGGGTATTGACCTTCTTCACATTCGACTCCATTGGTGTTGAAGTAGCCAATGACATGGTTCTTCCGGTATCCTTCATTTTTGCGTACAATTTCCTCAAATTGCTTACATCCGGCAAGACTTTTGTAGACACATTTTTCTATAATCCCTTTAAATAGATCATTTTCTTTCTCAAGTGTAACTTGGCTAAGAGAATCATTGGTGGAATCAATAGAACTACTAGAAGCAATATCATTGGATTTATCATTTTCATTGCCACTAGTTGAAGAATCTTTCTTGCCTTTGTTAATAGTTTGTTTAGCCTTAACTTGTGGAATGAATGTAGACAAGAGTATTCATCTAGCTAGATAACAGGAAGTCTTCTTTCAAAGATCATCATTGATCGCTCTAAGGAATTCATGCTCTTGCTCCAAATTGAGCTTTTGGAAGCGGACCTTCTCATGAGTTCTTACAAGCTCCCTATGATCTTCTAGAGTACATTCATTGGCTAACTTAAGAGTGTTTAATTATTTAGTTAGTCACTCTATTTCCATCTTATCATCATCACATGAATTATCTTGACTAATGTGATTACTATTTATTTTGACTAATATCACTAGATTTGTCAAATAGCAAGTCATCATCTCCAAGTAAGTCATCTCGTCACTATTAAAGTCAATGTATTTGAGGTGTGATACCTTGGGGCCTTTATCCATGAAGCAACTTCCACTCCATTCATTTGGTGAATCAAATATGTCATAGGAGTTGGAGGAAACGAGTGCAAGTCCAGCAACACCTTCATCTTGACTATAGTCGGATCGGAGTGATAGCTTCTCTTCGAGTGGTTGTCGGATTCGGAGCTGGAAATCCATTCACCAACATGTGCTTGATGTCCTCTTCTTGTGTAGCTCTTGGTGCTCAATCAATTTGGGATTGGTGGTTTGGATTTGGGTTTTTCCTCACTGATGATTTTCTCTGAAAGTCCTCAGAGGATGGGTTGCTCTCAAATGACAAGTCTCAATTCTCTCTCGGAGCATCCAACCAACTAGTGGTTATGGGGGTGGCTATTTATAGCCAGGGTGCAACCTGACATGATAAGACATAAATGCACCCAATGATATGACCGTTATGTGGATAAGATGATTGGAGATAACTGGCGCTAAGCACAACAACGGTCGGTTTTTGGAACTATGAAAGTCCTCAGGCTTATCATATTCCTCACTTGTAGGCAATTCGCACTAGCGAAATCCTAACTCCTTAGTCAGACTAATTTCCTCAAAGACCATAAGAACTTCGTCTCTATCACTGAAGAACTTGACTGAACCGCAAGAGATTTCCAAAAGGCTTCACTCGAAGCATTGGATAGGTTGAGGCTTTTGAGTTGAGCATCAGTTGGAAATTTTCCTTAGTATTACCTTGGCCCCCTTTAATAGTACGGTGTTTCCTATGACTCCAAGAAAGGAAATGAAACTACGAAAACAAAATTCTTCACGCTTCATAGTCCTCGTTCATATCTTCAAGGTCACACCAACTTCTTCATTTTGAAAGTCTTTGGGGAATACCAAAGTCTTCACCAAAGTCTTCACCAAAATCTTCAGTTGAAGACATATATGTTTAGTGGTCGATAATCTCTGAATATATCAAACTCCTCATTGACTTATAGAGCATGTGTACACTTACAAACGCATCAGTCTCTTAACCTATAAGTCTTCAATACACCAAAATCACTAAGGGGCACTAGATGCACTTACAATCTCCCCCTTTTTGGTGATTGATGACAAATAGATTAAGTTTTCAACGGGATAAAAATATGAAGTGTAAGTACTTAGTTTGAGGAATTTGATTGCAAGATATCGAAGAACTCCCCCTAGAGATGTGCATATTTGAGGAATTTGCTTTGGACTACAAATGCACATGGCAGGTTAAAAACATGGAGAACTCCCCCTATATCTTGTAATTCATACACACATTTAACATATGATATGAAGAATTTGAAATGCATGATGAAAATGGTGTCTGATGAAATTCAACATGTATGCATTAAGGTACTTGAGGAAATAAACATGCGGAAAGTAGTTCAAAAGAGTCAGACCACCATTGGACTTAAGTTTACAACTCAACCAACAAAAGCTTCAGAAGAGCGAGAGTTGTAACTTAAACAAAAACAACACATATATATAGACCAGCTTGAAGACTAACTCAAATTTTCTCCCCCATTGTCATCAAATACCAAAAGAGACGAAAATTGAGGACTAACGCCCCTAAAAAATTTCACCTTGAAGGAGATGGAGGAGTGCTAGTGTTGTCGGGGTCGTTTGTCGATGCAGGGCCCGTAGTAGTGTCATCAATTTCCTCAGCATCATTTGCCTCGCGCGATGAAGAATATGAGCTTGTAACAAGCTGAGGAACTTGAACTTTCTTGAATTTCTTCTGAGGAGGATGAGCCCAGTCAAGGTTCTGCTCAAGGTCCATCTCCTTGAATTCTTCAGGAGTCTTGAGGTGAGACAGAATGGCCCAAGTGCGGTTGAAGACTTCATGAAGGTAGTATTGGTTTTTCCTCACAGTGTTGTGCGTGATAGTCATGTCTCAAAGAAGTGAACCAAACTGACGTTTTACCGATTTGTGATTGCAATCAACCTTCTGATGAAGACTTAAGAGAAGCTCGCGTTTGGTCATCACACAATGGGCAGTTTCTTGAGGATTTTGCGTTGAGGCTTTTGCAGCAGAATCTTGGGTAGTAGTGTCATCATTGGTGGAACAAGATGCGGCTTTGCGAAACTGGCCATCCAATGGACGAGTACATTCATCAATGAGAACTTTGCTTTTTCCCTCAACTAAAGAAAATGTGTTCTTCAGAACTTCGATCGGCGGCAGAAAACTGAAGTGATTTTGAAAATCAGCCTTGAATGGAAGTGAAGGCCTTGGTCTGATGAATTTCATGATCCAGGGAGCGTAAGGCTTCAATTCAAATGGGGCTAAAGCAACATTGGCCAAAATCCTAAGGAAGAAATCATGGTAATTGATGGGAATCCCATGAATGATGTTGAATAGCATATTATACATGATTCCCTCCACTTCTTCTTATTCAAAGTTGTGGCCCTTGTGAGGACTGGGGGTATTGGTCAGAATGCGCGATAGATGGTCCTGGGAACATAGAGCAAATCCTTCACAAGTAAGGTAGTCCTTTGAGGTTTTCTAGGAGCCAAAGGCTTCCTCAGCACTTGCATCATGTGGTTGGGCAGTGCAGGTTCATCAAACATGCATCTTGCTCCTTCTGAGGGAATTCGTATTGGCACAGCACGAAGTAATTCTGAGGCTGGGGCAGTGTAGTGAGTGGATCCTGTCATCCAGTCCAGAACCCAAGAATTGACATCAGAAGCATCACTTGTGATGTGCAAGTTTGCATAGAATTGAAGACTTAGCTCTTCATTACAATCACATATGTCCATGCAGAATGGAAGAATTCCAGCATCATGAAGAACTGCGAGCACTGGTGTGAAGCATGGGATAGTTTCCATATCCGCATGAGGAATTTGCTGATGCTCGAAAACTTTCTCCTTATCAAACAACATTGATGCATAGTAATTGATCTATGTGGATTTCCAGAATCAGGTGCGACCAGCCCTTATTGAATCATAAGGATTTGGTCCTCTGAAGAATATGTGCTCGTTGAAGAAATTCGTCTTGATGAATTTGGGGCGCTTTGAGCCTTTGAATGGCATTTTAGGCTTCGGCTGAAGATTTGGCTTGAAGCGGCCCACAATTTCTTTTGGCATGGGAGGAACTTCTTCATACTGAGGAATTTGAACAGCAGTTTCCTCAGTTCTAGTAGGAGTACCAATTTCTTCAACTGGTGCAGCTGGAATATCCTCGGGGATTGAAGTGACAGGTGCGGCCAAGTCATCACATCATGTACGAATTTCTTTAGTCTGGGCTGGAGACTGGGGAATTTGGGTGAGGGGAGTGGTCATTGGAGAATTTGGGTGTGCAGGTTCCCAATATTCATCATTGATAAGAGGAGTTGTGTTTCCAATATCCACGTCCTCTTCAATGTCTTCAATGCCGGCCTCTTCAGCAGTCAACTGAGGCTAGGGCGATGATACCAAGGGACTTGAAGCATTTGCTTCTACTTCAATTTCTTCATCAATCTGCTCATAGTCAACACCAAATGGTACTAACTCATAGGCTAGCACGGAGATGATAGGAGTTGCATCAGTTGGATCACTTGAAGAACTGGGCAGAGTCTTCAACTTCTTCACTACTGAGGAATCTGAAGTTGATGCTTTTCTCTTTTGTGCAGCCTTCTTCTCTACGGCCTTTGTCTTCTTCGCTTCTGATGCAGAAGGAAGGTTGATATTCTTCACCCGTGAAGATTTTGCAGTTTCAGCAGAGGGTGAAGGAGGAGCAATTTCTTCATGCATGACTGATGCAGTCGTCCTTGTGGTCTCAATTTCATCAGGCGCAACAAAAGTTTCAGCTGGCCTGGCAATTTCTCTGGCACGATAGTGGAGGTTGCCCTGACAGGTTCGTCAGCAGCCTGAATTTCTTTAGCTGCACTTGCAGTTTCTTCAGTAGGCTAAGCAGATTCTTCAGCTTGAGGAATTTGAGGTTGCGATCGAGATGCAACCCTCTTGTTGTGGTCCTTGATGGCTTTGTCAGCCACTTTGATGAAGTGGACCTTGGCACCTTGCCAATCAGCGTAGTATCGATTGAATTCATCACTGGGGCCTTTGATCTCAGATTGCATGGCCACAAGTTGTTCTGGGGAAAGCTTCGGAACATTACTATTCAAGAAGCGGTCCTTCTTGTATTGAGCTTTCCTGGTTTGTCGAGCCTTTTCATACTTACAATTCTCTTCAGCAATGAAAGCAGTGAGAACATGATCTGGTCTGGGAGGCTGTTTCAAATCATCAATTGGAGTGTTGGGATCCTTGTGCCAAATGTCAATGAAGTTCGACACCATTTTTGGATCCAACCAGAGAGGAATTTGAGTGCCCTTTGCTTGAGCCACTCTTTCTTGCTTGTTTCTGATTATTTCCTTAAGTTCCTCATCATTAGCTTCATCTGAAGAATCTAATGGTACCTGGAACACACCTTTTTTTGGGTGAGGACTTGGTCAAGCACCTCGTCCAGTAGTAGCTTTCACCTTTAGCAGAGAAGGACTAGTTGAGGAATTTGCTTGGGCTGATGGACTTGCAGAGGCCCCTGAAGCAATTGAGAAGCCAATAGTCCTTTGACATGTTGCAAGATGTATAGGTGTTGAGGACTTTGTGGCAGCAGCTGATGATTGTGCGGCTACTGAAGGCATTGCAGTGGCCTTTGAAGAACTTGCTTGAGGATTCTGTAGTGAGGACTTGGAAGTTGAGGATTTTGGCTTCACTGCAGACTTCTTCATAATTAATTTCTTTGGAGCACTAGCACAGGCTTCGACAGAGGCAGCAGCAGCAGAGTCTTCATTGAATTGCTTCGTGCCTGCTTTGGCAGTTCTCTAAAGTTTTCGTTGATGCTTAGTCCATTCAGCTGGAAAGTCTTCACCATGAGCAACGCTAGTGGGATCAACTTCTTGATCATCAGCAGGAGGAGCCCTTCTGCAAGGAGGTTTGAGTGTGAATTTCTTCATGTACTTGGGAGTGACATAACGATATTCTCTCCACTCCTTCATCCACCTCCGTTCAATCCTCAGAATTCTGATTTCCTTTGCTCTTTTGTTTCTTTCCCATGAATGGCTTCACCGGGAGTACATTAACCAGCATATAAATGCTCAGGTATATCAAAGGCAGTGTTCTGCTCAGCCTTCTTTCCACCCTTCTGAGGTCTTTTACCATCTGCCATTTTCTTCACTTGATGACTTTGAACTCTTGATGATTCTGAAGATGTATACAGTTTTTCCTCAAGGAACACTACAAATGAGTTAAGTTGATGAGAACCTAGTGATTCATCAGCAGACATTTTGTACCTGTGAACACAGTATAGGTGCAAGGAATTTGAAGGGTCATATGCGTTCTCAGAAAACTTTCAAAATACATAAAGTTGAGGATTTTGACCATAGGTGTCTTGAGGAATTTCACTAAGTGTTCTTGTCTTAGGTTCCAGAGTTGTGCAAATTTGAGGATTCACACAATTTAGGAATCTTGAAGAAAATCACAACTTAGGAAAAACATCAAGGGAATGAAGCATGTAAGGTGCTTAAGAAGATGATTCTTGAAGAATAAACACCTTTGAGGATTTTATGAAAAACATGAAGATCAAACAATGGTAGTAAAATTAGATTTTATGTACCCTGATGATGAACATGAAGAACAGAGAGATGAAATCTGAGGAGTTCATCCATCCAGATCTGCCACGCCCTAGCTTGGTAGAGGGAGACAGCTACAGCAATGACAGAGTGAAGATTTCCGTGGCAGATGCGAGTACTTTGACGACGAGGTCGAGGCAGTGAAGCTCTTCCTCTATGGCAACGATGATTTTAGCGGCGGTGCTAGGTTTGAGCTCGGGAGAGATTGGAGTCAGGAGTAACTCAAGCATAGTGAAGGGAAGGGGGTATTAATAGTGGCAGTAAAAACCAACTAGTCCAAAGATTTTGGACCAGGTTGCCCCTGACCCTTGCTCTTCGCGTGACATGTGTCACCCATGTTTTGAGAAGTGGGGGGTCGTTGGTTATCCAGTCGTGGGAATCTGAACGATTTGAGCGGGAAGCACCGAAAATTTTGATAATGAAAATTTTAAAGTTTGCATTCGCAAATTCTTCATCTTGTCAAGGACACAGTGAAGACTTTGAACGAGTTTCAAAGTAGAACACATATGAGTAATTTGTGAATGGACTGGGTTGAGTTTAGCATAGAGGGGGAACGGGTCTGATCACATTCACTTGGATGAAAATCAACTTGAAGAATTAGCAATAAGTGAATGATGTTGAGGACATGAAAAACTCAAATATATATATATATATGTGTGTGTGTGTGTGTGTGTGTATCTAGTCAATGAAGAACATCGGTTTCATAGTTTGAAGAATTTGAAAATTTGAGGAATTTGCAAACTTGAGGAATTTGAAAATCTGAAGTATTTGGAAAATGATGAAAAACTCAACTTTGAAGAATTTCAACCATGGTTGGTGACATGACCCACCGTATAAGAATGATGATTTTAGACACCGCATACAATTGTCGTAGGGTTCTGAGAATCAAATTCTTCATTTAATTTCTTCACACTTAGAAGATTATTCTTCATTGATTGAAGAAAAACGTTACTTCGTGTGTTGCACATCTAAGTCATCAATTTTGCATAAGTGTTAGGATGTGTGTCTTTTCAAAGAACATTCGAAGATTCTAAGATATTTAGCTCACACTACAACTTGCAAAATCTCTTTTCAGCCAAGGGCTTAGTGAAGATATCAGCCGGTTGTTCTTCAGTGGGGATGTGGTCGATGGAGATGTCGCCGTTGAGTACATGATCTCGAAGAAAATGATGTCGAATCTGGATGTGCTTGGTCTTGGAGTGCTGAACTAGGTTGTAAGCAATCTTGATAGCACTCTCGTTATCATAGTAGAGAGGCACATTCTTCACCTTGATGCCATAGTCCTTGAGGGTTTGCTTCATCCACAGCAACTGAACGCAACATGAACCAGCAGCAATGTACTCAGCTTCTGCAGTAGATAGTGACAAGCAATTCTGCTTCTTTGAGGACCAACAGACTAAGGATCGTCCGAGTAAATGACATGTGCGTGAGGTTGACTTGCGATCCACACGATCTCCATCATAGTCAGCATCTGAGTATCTGATGAGCTAGATATTTGAGCCCTTGGGATACCATAATCCAAGCGTTGGTGTGTGCGCTAAGTATCGAAGAATATGTTTCACAGCCTTATGGTGTGATTCCTTCGGTGTTGCTTGGAATCGGGCACACATGCAAAAACTCAGCATAATATTTGATCGAGATGTACATAGATACAATAAACAGCCAATCATGGAGCTATATACCTTCTGATCGAAATCTTTACCATTTTCGTTGGTGCATAGGTGGCGTTTTGAAGGCATTGGAGTTTTGACGCCTTTGCAGTCTTGCATGTTGAATTTCCTTGGAACATCCTTGAGGTATTTCTCTTGAGAGATGAAGATTTCATTGTCTTGCTGACAAATTTGAAGACCTAAGAATAATTTCAACTCTCCCATCATAGACATTTGATATTCTTCACTCATCATATAGGCAAATTCATCACTATAACATTTGTCAGTACAGCCAAAGATAATATCGTCTACGTATATTTGGCACACGAATAATTCATTGTCATAGGTTTTAGTGAAAAGAGTTGGGTCGAGTGAACCAGGTTTGAAGACTTTCTTCATAAGGAATTCCTTCAAAGTGTTGTACCACACCCGAGGGGCCTGCTTGAGGCCATAGAGGGCCTTGTTGATTCTGAAGACTCTGTCAGGATGCTTAGGGTCTTCAAAACCTAGGGGTTGAGCAACATATACTTCTTCCTCGAGCTTACCATTGAGGAATGCACTTTTCACATCCATTTCATATAAGAGGATATCATGATGGTTAGCATAAGCAAGCAACATGTGAATAGCTTCAAGTCTAGCAACAGGTGCAAAAGTTTCATCAAAGTCAATTCCTTCAACCTGTGTGTAGACTTGAGCTACAACACGAGCCTTATTCCTTACCACAAGGCCATTTTCATCTTGCTTGTTGCGGTAGATCCACTTGGTACCTATGATGTTGTGCTTGCAAGGATCTAGCCGCTTGACAAGTTCCCACACGTTGTTTATCTTGAATTGATGCAATTCCTCTTGCATAGCTTGAATCCACTTAGGCTCCTTGAATGCTTCATCAACTTTGGTGGGTTCTACGATAGAGACAAAAGCAAAGTGCCCAAAAAGTAAGTCAAATGTGAAGCTCTTGAGCGAGTGAGGGGATCTGGTGCATTGATGTCGGTGATGATTTTGTCAATCTGCACTTCATTTGCAACTCTTGGATGAGCAGATTGATGTGGCTGGGGATTTTCTTCAGCACCATTTTCTTCAAGTGTATCAACATGCATGTCTTAATTGGTTTAAATGACCTCCTCGGGAGGTAGAGGTTCTTTAGTGGGTATTACATCTTCAGTAGCCTTCAACTTAGTGGATTCTTCAGGAGACTTTTCATCTAGCACAGAAGGCAGGTGCTCTCTTTGCGAGCCGTTAGTTTCATTGAACCGCACATCTCTAGTTTCAACAACCTTTTGGTGTTAGGTGTTGAAGACTCTGTAGGTGTGCGAGTCCTTTCCGTAACGAAGCATAAAACCTTCATGTCTTTTGGTGCAAATTTAGAACTATGATGAGGATCTCTAATCCATAATTTTGCACCAAAGACTTTGAGATAACTTACATTGGGTTTCTTGCCAGTCATGAGTTCATATGAAGTCTTCTTGAAGAATTTGTGAAGATATACCTTGTTGATGATGTGGCAAGTTGTATCAATTGTCTCGGGCTAGAAGCAACGAGGAGTCTTGTATTCATCAAGCATGGTGCGAGCCATCTCAATAGGAGTCATGTTCTTGCACTCCACGAGGCCGTTCTGCTGAGGAGTATATGGGGCAGATAGCTCATGAGTAATACCAAGTTCATCAAGATATTCATCAAGATTGGTGTTCTTGAACTCAGACCCATTATCACTCATGATATGCTTGATTTTGATGCAGAAGTTTGTTGAGGCCCTTGAAGCAAATCATCTAAAGACATCTTGCATTTCAGACTTGTACAGAATAATTGCACCCAAGTGTAAAGAGAGTAATCATCAACAATGACAAATCCATACAAACTTGAAGAATTTGTTAGTGTGGAATAATGAGTGGGGCCAAAGAGGTCCATGTGAAGTAATTCAAAAGGTCGAGTCGTGGTCATGATTGTCTTCGAGGGATGCTTGGGTCTGGTCATCTTCCCAGACTCACAAGCACCATAGAGGTGGTCCTTGAGGAATTTGACACCTTTAATGCCAATGACGTGTTTTTTCTTCACGGGCGTGTGCAAGTTCCTCACACCAACGTGTCCAAGTCGTCGATGCCATAGCCAGCCTTTTGAGGACTTTGCAAGTAGGCACGTGGCAGGCTGAGGACCTGTAGAGAAATCAACAATATACAATTCTCCTCTCCTAAAGCCTTCGAAGACTTTGGAATGGTCAGATTCCATGACAACAACACAACGATATTTTCCAAAAACGACAACCATATCAAGATCACAAAGCATTGAGACAGACATGAGGTTGAACCCAAGGGATTTGACAAGCATCACCTTATCCATGTGTCGATCCTTTGAGATTGCAACCCTACCTAGTCCCAATACCTTGCTTTTTCCTTTGTCAGCTTAGGTGATATGCTTCAGATGAGATGGGGCAAGTGGCAAATTCATCAGTAGATTCTTGTCACCAGTCATGTGGTTGGTGCATCCACTGTCGAGGACCCACTCGGTAGCTTTTAGAGTTCCATCATGCAGATGAATTAGTACAACTTACGAACTCATATGCTTCAGAGTGAAGAAAATGACATCAAAGTCATCAGGAAGAATTTCATCACACAATATAGTAAGTAAATCAGTGTGAGGATGTGAGAAATGAGGAATTCATTTATGTATGATCTGCTTGCGGCCTTTCAAGCACTTCCTCAGGTCTCCAGCAAATTCATCAAACATTCAAGTTTGACTGGAGACCTGACCATGTATAAGTAATTAGTTAATTTTCTTCACCACCGACATCTGGAGGGGTGGCAAAGAGTTCATCATTCTGCGAGCTCCATAAGAGAAAGGAGGCATTCAAGCTGGTGCACTTAGTTTCATATGACGAGGGCTAGAGTACTTAGATGAGTAAGCAGAGAGATTCTTCGAGGACTTATGAACATAATGGTTTGAAGAATAATGCACATATTCAGAACTCTTAGTTTTTTCCTGTGAAACAGATGCATTAGCACGAGAATGATACTTTTGACCATTTGAGGAATTTGGTCCAAGTGAAGACTTTGGTCCATATGAGGAATTTGATCTGGGGTTCCTTGTCTTCATGGGTGGTGCCATGAGGACATTCACTTGAAGATTTTCCAAGCAGCTCTTGGGAACCTAGATTTTCCTCATAGGTGAATTGTTCCTACAGTTAGTTCCAACAAATCTGGCAAATACTTCACATTTCTGATTTTTGAAGAATTTGTAGTTGGAGTCAAGTGACTCATGAGAGCAATATGAAGTTTCATAAGTAAAGCCAGATAAAATGGATGGATCTATAGGAGGTCCTTTTGCAGCAACCCATGAGGTTTTGGGGTACTGCTCATGTGTCCAGGAGGATCCATTAGCATTGAGTTTCCTCTCAAATGCAATACCCTCATTCCTAGGGTTCCTGTTCAGGATCTGATTTTTGAGCACATCGCAAAGCGTTTGATGCCCTTTGAGACTTTTGTACATGACTATCACATACAATACCATCAAACCTGCATTTTCGTCAGTGATACTTGTGGTATCCTCAGATGAGGAATTTGTGACCATAGGGATAGTTGAAGAATTTGCAGCAATAGAAGCATTTGAACATCCGGGTGAAGAATTAGAAGTTTCATGTTCGATGCATTTCAAACAAGGTGGAACAAATTCTTCCTGAGCGATACTGATCTGTTGAGACAGTAAGGAATCGTTTTCCCTTTGGAGATCCTCATGAGACACTCTTAGTTTCTCAAGATCTTGCTTTCTTTGAAGTAATTCATAAAAGAGCTTCTCATGATCGACTAAGAGGGAATTATGATGACTCTGAAGGTTATCATACTTTAACTGAAGACTTTTGAGATCATCGGTTAGAGTTCGACTTCGATCCACTTCCTCATTCAGCAGATCATCGCTTTCGTCTAACAGATTCTAAAGCTTTTGAAGTGCACTTTGTTTCCTAGTGGAAATATTAGCAAGTTTGCCATAGCTAGGTTTCGCATATTCATCAGATTCACCTTCACTTGATTCAGAAGAGGAGTGATGCTTGTGTACCTTGGAACCTTTTGCCATGAAGCAATAGGTGGGAGCATAATCATCATTGCTGACGTCGGAGTCATTGGAGTAGTCATTTTCTTCATCGTTGAATATGGACTTGCTGATGAAAGCAGTAGCGAGAGAAAGGCTAGCAACACCAGATTCTGATTCCACCTCAGACTCTTCCTCTTCTTCATATTCTTCAGATTCTTCTTCATAATCCATTTCCTTGCCAATGAAAGCCCGAGCCTTTCTGGAACCATTCTTCTTGTGCAATGAGGACTTTGAATAATTCTTCTTTTTCTTCGAGTCATCAAAACTGTTGTCCTTGTACTTCTTCTTCTTTGATTCTTTTTCCCAGAGAGGATAGTCAGAGATAAAGTGACCAGATTTCTTGCATTTGTGACAAGTTCTCTTCTTGTAGTCGCTTGAGGAATCTCAATTCCTCAAACCACTTTTTGATGACTTTCCAAATTGGCCTCTCCTTGAGAACTTCTAGAATTTCTTCACGTGCATTGCCACCTATTGACTCAATTCTTCGGGATCACCAAGGCTACTATCAGAATCTTCACCCTCAGATGAGGAAATTGCTTTTGCCTTCAGAGCACGAAATCGTCCATAGCTTGGCCCGCAGAGGCCTCTCTTCTCAGCTTGTTAGAATTCATGAGTATTGAGTCTCTCAAGTATATCAGCGGGATCAAGTGACTTGTAGTCTCCACGCTCTTGAATCATCAATGGCGGTGTATCGAATAAGGAATCAAGAGATCTCAGCGGTTTCTTCACCACCTCGTGGTCGGTGATATCAGTGGCACCAAGTGCTTGAAGCTCGTTGGAGATATCAGTGAGACGATCAAAAGTTTGTTGAACAATCTCATTGTTGAGTATTTTGAAGTGGTTGAAGAGATTGCAAAGAACATCAACACGAGATTCACGTTGAGTGGAAAGACCTTCATTGACTTTGGACAACCTATCCCAGATAAGCTTAGCAGACTCCAAAGCACTCACTTTGCCATACTGACCTTTACTCAGATGGCCACAGATGATATTCTTCACTTGAGAATCGAGTTGCTTGAATCTCTTCACATCAGCAGCAGTGACTGAGGGAGTAACAGAGGGAACACCATTTCCCACAACGTACCAGACATTGTTGTCAATTGCCTCAAGATGCATGTGCATCTTGTTCTTCCAGTAGGGATAGTCCGACCCATCGAAGGTAGGACAACCTGCGTAAACCTTGATCACACCTGTAGTCGACATAACTAGAAATAATCACTTGGAACAAGGGAGTACATTGCTTTGATACCAATTGAGTGTGTTATATCGACTAGAGGGGGTGAATAGGCAATTTTTACAAATTCATCACAGAGGAATTTCAACTTGAGGAATTTGAAATGTGATGAATAACTAGCAGCGGGATAAGTACTCAAGTGCATGAGAAACATAGCAGTAGCATAGTCATCATGATGAAATTAAGCATGCACAGATTACAGGTACTGTGTAAGCAGGTGTGTAACATCCCAAAATTCTAAATTTTGAAATGTTATATTAAATAAATAAGTAGGATTGTTTGCTTGAATGTTGTGTGATTGATTGTGTGAAATTGATTGGAATTTTGAAACTTTTGAAATTTTAATGAGAGGGAATAAAATGACTTTTCCAAAATTTTCTATTTCGAATCCCTATTCAATTTTGAGTTCAAATATTTTCAAAACCCTCTTATAAAATCAAATGAGAGGAGGTAAATGACACTCAAAAATCAGATACAATGTTTTCACTCAAATTTTAAAATAAAAATTATTTGCCATTTATTTGAAATTCTAGTTTCTTTTCATTTTGGAGTTATTGCAAAAAAAATACTATTTTTTAAAGTATTTTATTCGGCCTTAAAAAAATGTTCATGTTTTAGGAAATATGTTTTGGAAAATTCTGATATATAATATGCCTATATAAAATGTTTTTCTATTTTTGTTTATTGCTTTTCTTTGCTGGTTTTTAAAAAAAAACACGAACCACTGTTCATTGCGGACACTGTTCATCCGGGACAAAAAAATCTGCAGCCACCGAAGCCCATGTGGCCCTCTTCTTCTCTCTTTTTCTCTTTGTCTATGATTTTAGTCTCACCTCGCTTAGCTTTAGACCTTTGCACCTTCCTTCCACCTATAAATATAGACCCATAGGTGAACCCAAAAGTCATCCACTTCGGGTTGAATCGAATCGTTTCGGTTTGACTCGCTTTATAAAAAAAACTTCTCTCCGGCGGGATTTCTGGAAGTCGTCTCCTCTTTGGATTTATATCTTCTCTGCATTCTAAAGGTATTCTCTTCGTATTTTCCTTTATACTCCTGTAGTTTAATATCCCTAGACTAGTATTTCTAAAATAGTATACGATAGAGTAATTAGATTATTAATTAGTCTCCGTATTTACTCATTAGTCCTAGAATTCTTTTAGACATAGCATTTTCTTTCGTAAAACAGCTTGGCCCAGATTTTTCAAATAGCCATAACTTTTTACTCGTTTATCAGAATTAGATGAAACCAACGCCTAGAGTTTCGTCTTGACATCACCTATCCAATCAACCTATCACGTCAACTTTTTTCAAATTTTCAAATTTCGAAATTTATTCAGATTTATATTCAAACTTCTTTTAATCATATCTTTTTATCCGTAGCTCCGTTTTCGATGAATCCAATTGCGTCGGATCCGTATCAAAGTCATCTTTCCGTTCACATCCTTAGTGTTATCATTTCAACATATAATTTTGATCTTGCTCATACTTCTCTATTAGTCCCCAAAATGTGTTCACACACCGTACTAAGCTAATTCAATGCCATATTGAATTGCTTATAACTTTTGATCCGTCATTTTGAACCTAGTAATTCTTTTTTCTACACGTTCATATTGACTTCCCATATATACTAACATCATTAGTTTCAATCTTTGAACCTTTCAAATTGGAGTGATTCAATTTGAATCCGAACCTTCATTTGATCATATCTTGCAAACTGTAACACCTTTTCAATTGATTCCTTTTGCCCCTAAATACTCGTGTCATATATTTCTATTCATAAACATCGTACGACGGTTCAACTTCTTTTGACCTTTTCAATTAAATTCTTTCTACAAATAAATTCTTATGCCTTATACTATTTGTCAAACAACGTTCATGTTGTTCTCCCATACTTTGGATCGTCTTTCGTAGTCTCTCCAACCTAAGCTTATATAGCAATAGTTCATCATCCATTAACTCTTTTGAGTTGATTCCTCCACTTTCACTTTACAACACGGTTAGAACCTATCCTTTCTTATTTAACCCTAGTATGTTGTTATATTCGCTCCAAGACATGTTTTGTTCTTGCGTTCTTTCGGTTCTTTGTTTTGGCATGAATGTTTATTGAATGTTATTTACTTACGATAGATTTCTTGGAGTGTGACGAGTAGAATTATCCAGATTGTGAGAGTGACTATCTTCATCAAGTAATACCAGGCAAGTTAACTTTGACCATCTTTTCATACCTATGTTTTATTGCATGTAGTGACATCATTCAACAAATCCCTCCCGTAGTGTTATTGAAATTCTTGTAGTTGAGTAGAATGCATAAGGTAGGAACCCACCACTTGTTACTAAAGCCCCGGGAATGCTAGTTAGTGCAATGCTATGCTAAAGTAGACGGGGTCTGGTATGAGTGTTCGTGAGTGGTGTGAGAAGGAGGACTCCACGTCAAAATGACGACTTCATGAAGGCTTCTTCAAGACCTGCATATTCAAAACCTCAAGACTTCGAGACTCGAGAAACAAGTTTTTCAATACACACTACTAGGTGAGGAATGGTTGGAACGGCACCCTGGAGAAGCCAGTGGATTTGCCTAGGTGTTGCTGGAGATGTGTCAGTATTCACGCGGAAAGCCTCACCCAGACTCAAAGGGAAGGATGAATACTTCATGCCCGGAAACTTACCTGTGTAGCCACAAGTCATTATGGGCTCTGGCTTGGTTGATCTTTGTTGTGACTCTGTCTAGGCAGTGCTACGAGATGTAGTCAACGTTAGGATTGGATGGGCACTGTCGGATAGTCAGGGAAGCACTCTGAAAGACCATGTTTCGTTCATCCTGTTCTCAAACACCATGCAGTGTGAGGACTTACCAGGAGGGAACGAATCTTGTGGGTAAAGTACACAACACTCTGCAGAGTTAAACCTAATCGATTAGCCGTGTCCGCGGTTACGGACAATTTGAGCCTCTGGACTTGGATCTATCTCTGAACTCCCAACACTGGACTGATAACTAATTGTGGGCAACTTATGATACTTATGGGCATTGAGACACTGGTTGGCGGAACCATGTCATGATAGGTAACTCCATAGTGAAATTCCTGATATTCCTTTGTTGTAGGAAAATAAAATCAGCTTTTACGCAAAAACTCAGACACAGAGCCACAAAGCCTTTGCATATAGAATAGTCTTTATTCTTCTATTCTACTAAGGTGATCTTGCCAGTACATTCCATGTATTGACCTACACGGATGCAACGTCTTATGTTGCAGATACTCTTCTACGACGGGTAAGAGTACGATTCAGGGTTACGGTCTACACTCAACCTGCCGTTGGTGTTATTGGGACTCCACTCCCATTGACTGTATTTCGCTGCTATTTTAAGGTATATATCAGTTTTACGTTATTTACATGTGATTGCACTTTGATATATACATTGATGTACTGTGTGTGCCAGCATACTGATCCAGGGATGGCACAAAACACACAAAGGCTTGACTCGTTTTGAGTCGGGTCGCTACAAGGTGAGGAACAAGGTAACTTGAAGAATTTGAGGTGAGGAAATTGAGAAAGTCTTCAGTCAAATTCCTCAAACGGTAACGATCAATTTCATCAACAAGTATATGAGGAAATGTAAGGGTTGAGGAAATAGAACCAGATAGCTCATGAAGACAATGGTTTGATGACCCAGTTCCAACTACTGTGATAGTCGTACGTCTGGATTGGAGCGGCCTGGTATTTAAACCAGAGGACACATAGTCCTTACCGTATTCTCCTTGAGCTAAGGACACACAGTCCTTGCCCAACACTCGTGGTAAGTCTTCAGGGTAGACTTCCAAAACCCTCACAAACTGGTCACTCGGCGATCCACAATTGACTGTTGGATGCTCTAGACCAAAGTCACTCTGTGGTCCCCAATTGACTGCAGGATGCACTAGACCGTGACACCTAACCATCTGGAAGATACACAGTCTTCAAAGGTAACAAGCATCGGTTCCACACAGGAACAATCTCTTAAGTGATGCTCAATCACTTTGGGATTGGTGGTTTGGATTTTGGTTTTTCCTCACTGATGATTTTCTCTGAAAGTCCTCGGAGGATGGGTTGCTCTAAAATGACAAGTGTTGGTTCTCTCTCGGAGCAGCCAACCAACTAGTGGTTGTGGGGGTGGCTATTTATAGCCAGGGTGCAACCTGACATGAGAAGACATAAATGCCCCCAATGATATGACCATTATGTGGATAATATGATTGGGGACAGCTGGCGCTAAGCACAACAATGGTCGTAATTCTAAACTATGAAAGTCCTCACGCTTATCATATTCCTCACTTGTAGGCAATTCGCACTGGCGAAATCCTAACTCCTTAGTCAGAGCAATTTCTTCAGAGACCAGAAGAACTTCGTCTTCGTCACTAAAGAACTTGACTGAACTGCAAGATATTTCCAAAAGGCTTCACTCGAAGCATTGGATAGGTTGAGGCTTTTGAGTTGAGCATCAGTTGGAAATTTTCCTTAGTATTACCTCGGCCCCCTTTAACAGTACAGTGTTTCCTATGACTCAAATACAGGAAATGAAACTACGAAAAAAAAAGTCTAAACGCTTCATAGTACTCATTCATATCTTCAAGGTCACACCAACTTCTTCATTTTCAAAGTCTTCAGCAAAGTCTTCACCAAAGTCTTTAGTTGAAGACATATATTTTTAGTGGTCGATAATCTCCAAATATATCAAACTCCTCATCGACTTATAGAGCCTGTGTACACTTACAAACACATAAGTCTCTTAACCTATAAGTCTTCAATACACCAAAATCACTAAGGGGCACTAGATGCACTTACAAATTCCCATCCAAGGCACAAAGTATCTTTGCGATGATGAATTCGTCGATCATCTCTTTGCTTCCTAAGACGGCAATCTCATTTGTGATGAGAGCAAGCCTAGAGTACATTTCGATGACTCCTTCACCATCCTTCATCCTGAACTTGTCAAGTTGACTTTCAAGCACATCCAACTTAGATTCCCTGATGGAGTTGGTACCTTCGTGCATATCAACCAAAGTATCCCAAATTTCCTTTTCAGTCTCAACACAGTTGGTTTTGTTGAATTCTTCGGGGCATATGAAGTTGAATAGAATGTCACATGCTTGAGTATTGTATTGTAACATCTTCAATTCTTCTGAGGTCACTTCACGATCCGATTCTTTTCCATCACCAAAGAATTCACCTTGCAAGCCAACACAAACAACAACCCATATGGCGGGGTTATGTGAAAGTACATTTGCTCCCTTGGTTGTTTTGGTAATTAATAACAACATATAAGTCATTGAACTAATGTTTCCACCAAGTATATTTCAGGAAATGTTCAATCATAGGATTGGCAAAAGGAGACTGTGGAGATACCCCAAGATGGAAGGAAATAGGTTGGCCAAGTTTCAAGCAAAAGGACTCTACATTTTATATTTGTAAGAAATCACTTTGAGTCCATAGGAAAGCCAATACTATTAAAATGGGTAAGGTTTTGTTGGTGAACAATATGCTCAAACGTGCACAAGTGATAGTCGCTAAAAACATCCACAAACTCTCCAACCAAAGTTTGTTCTATACCTAACACTCAAAATCGGTGCAACCAACTTTCCCATACCGGTGCCACCGATTCCAGAACCTAGACAGACTCGGCCAAACCCTAGCCACTTCGGTGCAACCGATTCCATACCGGTGCCACTGAGTTTAGGTTGCCAACTTTTTGTTACGCAAATTCACATTATCGGTACCACCGAGAATGTTGGATCGGCATCACCAAGATTGGAAATCTGACCGTTGGTCACCTTATCGGTGCAACCGAGTTTCCTATATTGGTCTCATCGAGATTCAAAAGTTGCCACCTTTTGGTCACTTCGGTACCACCGAGATTAACACATCGGTGTCACCGAGTTGGTCATTTTGTGTGTAACGGTTGGATTTTTGGGGATGCCTATATATACCCCTTCACCAGCACCTACTCGAGAGAGAAGCACTCAGAACTATTCCATACCTATCCTATCAGATTTTCTAAGAGAGAACCACCTACCCTTATGTTGAGGTCAAGATCTTCCACTCCAATCATATGGATCTTGAACTCTAGCCTCCCCAAGTATCTTTCCACCAATCCCATCTCTTCCACCATGCCAAATCTGTGAGAGAGTGATTGGGTGCTGAGGAGTCTATCATCTTGAAGCACAAGAGCAAGGAGTTCATCATCATTACCGAGCCTATTACCTTTTGGAGGGTGGTGCCTCCTAGATTGGTTAGGTGTCGCTTGGGAGCCTCCTACTTTGTGTTGTGGAGTGAACCAAGAAGTTTGTAAGGGCAAGGAGATCGCCTACTTAGTGAAGATCTACTCATAGTGAGGCTAGTCCTTCGTGGACGGAAGCTGTTATGGAATAGTCAAGGTTACTACTTCGTGGACCCATTTGGGTGGAGCCCTCCGTGGACTCTCGCGATCGTTATCCTCCGTTGGTTGAAGACTCCATGAACGTGGATGTATGATATCGCCACCTATCGGAACCACGGGAAAAATCATCGTGTCTACAACTGCGTTTGATCATCATACCCTATCCCTTCTATACATGATTGTTGTTACTTTCCGCTGCTATATACTCTTAGACTTGCATGTGTAGGGTGTACTTGACTTGCCATGAAATGCTAAAAACTGTCAACCCTAAAAATTGGTATAGGAAAAACTTTTATTTGTTCAAGTAGTCTAATCACCCCCTTCCCCTCTAGACATACTTTCGGTCCTACAAGTGGTATTAGAGCTTTGGTCTCCATTGCTTAAGTCTCACAACCTAGGAGAGTACAACGTCTAGTGAGGGAAGTTATCACCGTAGAGGTCCGTACTTTGATGGCACTAATTTTGCTAGTTGGAAGCACAAAATGAAATTGCATATTCTTGGTCATAACCCCGCCGTTTGGGCTGTTGTTCATGTTGGCTTGCAAGGTGAGTTCTTTGCGGATGGACGGGAACCGGATCGTGAAGCGATCATGGATGAGTTGAAGATGTTGCAACTCAATGATCAAGCATGCGACATTCTCTTCAACGGCTTATGGCCCAAAGAATTCAACAAAATCGACCGTCTTGAGAATGCAAAAGAGATTTGGGATACTTTGGTTGATACGCATGAAGGAACCGAGTCCGTGAGAGAATCCAAGTTAGATGTCCTTCAAGGTCAGCTTGACAAGTTCAAGATGAAGGATGGCGAAGGAGTCGCAGAGATGTACTCTAGGCTAGCTCTCATCACCAATGAGATTGCCGGCTTAGGAAGCGAAGAAATGACCGACAAATTCATCATCAATAAGATACTTAGAGCTTTGGATGAGAGATACGACACCGTGTCCACATTGATCCAAATGATGCCAAACTACAAAGATCTCAAGCCTACGGAAGTCATTGGAAGGATTCTTGTTGCTCATGATATGACACTCAAAGATAAGGAAGAACTTCACCACAAGTCTAGTGGTGCTTACAAAGCCACAAGTGATGCTCCCGCAACTTCAAGCAACAACCTTGTCACCAATGAAGAGATAAGCCTCATGGTTAAGAAATTCAACAAGTTCTACAAGAATAGAGGCAAAGAAAGAAACTCCAACTCAAGATATGAAGAGAAGCGTTCGTCAAGTCGTGACTGCAATTGCTACAATTGTGGGAAGCCCGGACACTACTCAAATGAGTGCATGGCTCCCTACAAAAGAAGAGAAGAGTCACCTCGAAGACGAAGCTCAAGGAATGAATCGCCACAAAGAGAGAGAAGGAGTAGAGATGATCGTTATGAATGAAGACACTCAAGGAGAAGTAGAGATTCAGAGAAGAAGGACAAGTACACCAAGAGCTACACAGGAAGAAAACATCAAGCTCATGTTGGTGAATGGGTTTCCGGCTCCGACTCTGACAACAACTCTGAGAGAAGCTATCACTCCAACTTCGACTATTGTCAAGATGATGGTGTTGCCGGAATTGCTCTATTGACTACCAACTCCTACAATCTATTTGATTCACCAAACGAAGGGAGTGGAAGTTGCTTCATGGCTAAAGGCCCCAAGGTATCACACCCCTAGTATCTAGATTTTGATAGTGATGAAGATGATTTGCTTTGTGATGATGACTTGCTTTGTGATAAAACTAGTGATGTTGATCAAAATGAACTTGATAATTCTCATGCTAGTCAAGATGAGTCATTTTATGATGATAAGATGAAAATATAAAAACTAACTAAAGAAATAAACACTCTTAAGTTAGCTCATGAATCTACTCTCGAACATCATAGAGAGCTTGTGAGAACTCATGAGAAGCTACGCTTCGAGGATCTCAACTTGGCGCAAGAGCATGAGTTTCTCAAAGCTATCAATGACGATCTCCGAAAGAAGACTTCATCTTATCTAGCCAAACGACTACTCTTGTCTACTTTCATGCCTCAAGTTAAAACTAAGCAATCTAGTAACAAAGGAAAGAAAGGTTCTTCATCTAGTAGCAACAATAAAAATGCTAAACCCAATGATGTTGCTTCTAGTAGTTCTATTGATTCCACTAATGATGATTCTCTTAGCCAAGTTACACTTGAGAAAGAAAATACTTTATTGAAAGGAATTATAGAAAAGGGTATCTACAAGAGTCTTGCCGGATGTAAGCAATTTGAGGAAATTGTACGCAAGCACGGAGGATACCAGAAGAATCATGGTGTTGGCTACTTCAATGCTAATGGAGTTGAGTGGGAAGAAGGTCAATATCCCAAGCCCAAGTTTGTTCCTCAAAAGGAGAAGTATGAAAATACTCTTCCCAAGGGGACAAACACTCAAGATGACCTCCACCACAAGACCACAAGCTCAAGGGCAAGAACAAGCTTCAAGAGGACATTGACTCATATGAAGATGAATCCCTACCTTTGGTGGAGTGGGTTCCCAAGGATACTTCAAGATCAACTACTACAAAGGCTACTTCAACACCAAGTATCCCCATCAACTTGATGTGGGTTTCCAAGAAGAAGAACTAGTAAGTTCTCGAGGGGTGACTCCGCCAATGAAATTCACTCACATTCATTATTGGCAAGGACTTTTTGCACTCAACATCAACTCAATGCAATAGTTCAAGGAGTCATACATTCCCTCAAAGGTAAGCAAGGGACAAGGTAATCAACTAATCAATGGACATCATAACATATGCTTTGCACTCCATGTCCATAGATATCCTTGTATTTGTCTCTTGTGTGTTGGGACTAACCCATGTAGGTGAGAGGAGTAAGGAAACAACAAGGATGCTCCCAACTCTTGGTGATCTTCATCAACATTGAGCATCCACAACTACCTCACCAACATGAAGTCTTCATCGAAAAAATCCAAGGTTAGTTTATCCCTCTTATGAGGGGATGTCACATTAAGGGGGAGCTTTACTCTAAGACTTGAGTCAAAGCATCTCTTAGTATGTGACAACATTAAATGCTTTATGTAAAAGTGGTAACCCCACTTGTGCTTAAACGATGAGTATGACCTATGATCAAGTACTCTTACTTGGCTCCTAAGTCAAATACGCATATATAGATGACTTCGTCATCGCCCAAGTGCTTGTTAGATGCTAGTGTGTTTGTGCATGTTTGTCATGATTTCTTTTGACATCTTATTGTGTGAGCATATTGGTCTGCATTTATTTTCTCATTCGAGGACATCCAATTGTTGCTATTTGGTTATTGATTTTCTCTTTTGCCAATTGGATGGACAAAAATTCCTAGGACCACTCTTTAGCTATCTATGCTTTCTCACCTCATATTCCATTCATGTTGCATCACAAAATTTGAACAAGTGCTTTTCGATCCCCCTGTGTGTGGAGCACTCGGAGTTCCGTATCGACAAGGACTGACCATTAAAACCTCCCAAGTGCATCTCGGTGGAACCAACCCCACAATCTCTGTCTCACCGAATGCCTAGGGTTGATCTATTTTTCAATCTTGGTAATGTCGATTTCATATACTCGGTTACACCGAGTTTCCCTATCAGCTGACAGTCGTGGAACTCGGTGACACCGAAAACATTAAATCCGTATCACCGACAGTGGAGGGTATATATATTGTGGACCCCGACGTTTTGAAATTCATCCTCAGAATTATTGCGCCTCAGAATCCTAAGTTGCCACTTCGAGACCCCTGGTCGTCGCCCTTGTCTTCCTGTGCTCCTCCGTCGCTGGGAATTGCCGTCGTCGACGAAATCGGCTCCATCGTCGCTGCCATAGCGGATCCGCACCAAGTTAGGGTACGGATTTGACCTCCTATGTGCTCCCTTCTGATTCTTGCGCATTGGATTTGATTTTATCTATAAGCCACTCATTGCACATATTCCTATCCACACAAAATCCCATAGGCTAGCGAACCATCGATTTTCTAGGGTTTTGCCTTCCGCCCGGCGCAACTTGGTAGAACTGAATCAAGAAAATCGGTACCACCAATTTTCGTTTCTGTGTTGCTGAGAACTGTCTTGGTGAAACCGAACACTCCTTTTCGGTCTCACCAAAGAGGGTGCCAAGTTTCTGTTATAAGGGACAGTTAGTCTCGGTGTCATCAAAAATTTTGCTTCGGCCTTACCAATTTGTTTCTGACAGAATGCAAAACTTTTAAAATATTTTGTTCAAAATTTCAGAAAAAACAGCTGATAATTTTGTGATGACTCATCTACTTTTGCTCATCTATATTCCATTCACAGGGTCAGTATGTCAGATGCAGAGGACAGTCAAAACTTGCCAGAGCAGGGTGTTGACATGAGTTCAAGCACAAGCCCAGAGTCCAGTTCATTTTCAGATCCAGGCACCCCCAGCTCCCATGGGTTGCCCAAAGCTGCTACAAGGACCAGAAAGAAGCTGAATTCAGATGAGGAGGATTCGGACTATATCCCTGAGGAGATTCTTTCTAAGAAGCAACAAAAAGCTGCTAAGAAGTCTGCTACTAAAGCCACTTCTTCCAGGAGAGTTGTCAGCAAGATCTATGCACCTGCTTCAACCTTCAAGGCTCATGAGACTGTCAGAGCAACTATTTTAGTGAGGTCCCCAAGAAAGCTATGCCTAAGAAGGCAGGAGAAAAGAAAGCAAGAAAGAGGGTTATTCATGTTATTGGCAGAATAACCTCCATGTATGAGGATCCAGAAGAAGTTGCCGGTGCTGATGCTGAAGAGGAGGAAGAGCGTGTTGAGAAGGCCCCTCCCAAGAAAAAGCAAAATAAGCTTATGGTTGATGCTATGCCAAAGACTAGCACATCCAAGAAGGATGCTGCTGAGAAGCCTAAGAGGACATCCAGGCAGATTCCAGCTTCCGAGAAAAACAAAGGGACTGCTTCCAGAGTTAAAGATGATGATGACTTGACAACTTTGATGAAGCTCAGACCTCACCTTCTGGTACACAATGCCAGCTACCCACTAGCTGAAGATATGAAGAAGAGGAAGGATTCAGGATTGAGAGCTTGGAGAGCTATAGATCCATATGCCCAGAGGAAGAAGACAGTTGTGGACTACAGATTTTATACCAAAGAGCAACAGGATTTATGAGACTGTGCTTTTTGACAAGAGTCCAGCTGTGAGTGATATGCGGTATGTTGACTGGAAATTCATCGAGGAAAACAAAGACAATTTCCACTGCATAGGTTTGGATGAGTTTGTTGGCAGAGAATTCACTGCTTGGAACGATGAGATGATCATGCAATTCTACTCCACTGCACATTTCTATGCAGATGGTAGAATTGTATGGATGACTGAAGGTGCAAGGTATGAATCGACTGTTGAAGAATGGCTTGCTATCTTAGGAGTTCCTGAAGCACGGGATGGTGACTTGGATGTATACTCATAATCCAAGGAGAGCCACAATGCTATGGATAATATGTACAAGGATATCCCTGCTGCCAATGTGAAGTCTCACAGGCTAGGATCCATCTACATTCTTCAGGCTGGCCTCCGCACAATGAACACCATTCTGAGGCATACTTTGATGCCCAAGTCAAGAGATGACAAGATGATCCGAGGCCACTCCATAAATATGTTGATCCACCTTGACATACACACCAGGATCAGCGTCATGGATTTGATTGTTGAGACAATCAAGAGGGTTGCTGCTGAGCAGAAGCGCGCTTGTTGTTATGCACCCTACATCCAGATGCTTATCAATTCAAAGTTGGAGAAGCACATTTTCGCTCTAGATCGTCCACATTTACCCCTATAGCAAGATCTCGAGGACAATGTTGTGGTGATGAACCCAGATCATCCCACTTCAGCTGCAGCTCAGGCAGAAGAAGAGGCAACTCGAGCCGCTAGTGCTCAGGTCCCTAGATCCAGGAATGAGCAAATGGATTTGTTGATATCGTCAGTTCAGGGTATGCAGAAGGACATTAAGGGGATTCTGGATAACCAGAACAGTCTTGTGAAGATCTTTGAAAATAGGATCAAGACCCTTAATGATAAGGTGGATGGGCTGACTAAGACAGTCAATGAGCTCAAGAAGGAAGTTGACTTAGTGCCTCTTCCTCAGACTACTTCTTCAGATGATGATGATGATGGTGAGGATGAATCACCTCTCAGGACAGGCACATAGTTTCATACCCAGGCCAGATCAGCCACTATGCTAGCTCTAGACTTGAGGCCCTCTTCATCAGCTCCTATAGCTGTAACCTCAGCTCTTGCTCCATCTGTTCCAGTTCCTCCAGCTGCCACTCCAACTCCATCCACGACATCTACAGAGATCTTCGCCGACGTTGTTCTCTTGACTCCTTCATCAACAACCGTACGAGATCATCCCAAGAACGATTACATGTATGCCTTTGAACTTTTTGGTAATTTGTTGTCAAAGGGGGAGAAGTGTATATATAGATCTTTAGGCTTCGAGCGAGAGAGTGTTTTGGTGTTTGTTGCTTTTCAAAACATTTCGTCTTTTGGTTGCTTGTGTTGAGCGTATGATCATGTGTGTTATGCTACTATTTTACACCTTATGTGTGATGCTACTATTTCCTATCATCTTAATGCTTATAAGATGATCATTCACCTTTGCTTGATTGTGTTGTGATTTGTTAATCATTCTAATTATTCTTGCACACCGCCAAGTTGTATTTGACATGGAAGAAGTGCCCCATATACCTAATCGATTGTGCATTTGCATTCAAACGCAAATTCAAAATAATGCACAAATTTAGGGGGGAGCTCTTGCTTATCACATACCTCTCAAAGCGACGATTATACTCATTGATTTTATCATATGTCGAAGCTTTGATCTATATGTTTTCATCTATTACCAAAAAGGGGGAGATTGAAAGCACATTTTCTCCCTTGGTGGTTTTGGTAATTAATAACAACATATAAGTCATTGAACTAATGTTTCCACCAAGTATATTTCAGGAAATGTTCAATGATAGGATTAGCAAAAGGAGACTGTGGAGATACCCCAAGATGCAAGGAAATAGGTTGGCCAAGCTTCAAGCAAAAGGACTCTACATTTTATATTTGTGAGAAATCACTTTGAGTCCATAGTAGAGCCAATACTATTAAAAGGGGATAAGGTTTTGTTGGTGACCAATATGCGCAAACGTGCACAACTGATAGTCGCCAAAAACATCCACAAAATCTCCAACCAAAGTTTGTTCTATACCTAACACTCAAAATCGGTGCAACCAACTTTCCCATACTGGTGCCATCGATTCTAGAACCTAGACAGACTCAGCCAAACCCTAGCCACTTTGGTGCAACCGATTCCATACCGGTGCCACCGAGTTTAGGTTGCCAACTTTCTGTTACGCAAATTCACATTATCGGTACCACCGAGAATGTTGGATCGGCGTCACCGAGATTGGAAATCTAACCGTTGGTCACCTTATCGGTGCAACCGAGTTTCCTATATCGGTCTCACGGAGATTCAAAAGTTGCCACCTTTTGGTCGCTTCGGTACCACCAAGATTAACACATCGGTGTCACCGAGTTGGTCATTTTGTGTGTAACGGTTGGCTTTTTGGGGATGCCTACATATACCCCTTCACCACCACCTACTCAAGAGAGAAGCACTCATAACTAATCCATACCTATCATATCAGATTTTCTGAGAGAGAACCACCTACCCTTGTGTTGAGGTCAAGATCTTCCACTCCAATCATATGGATCTTGATCTCTAGCCTCCCCAAGTAGCTTTCCACCAATCCCATCTCTTCCACCATGCCAAATCTGTGAGAGAGTGATTGGGTGCTGAGGAGTCTATCGTCTTGAAGCACAAGAGCAAGGAG
Organism: Hordeum marinum; assembly: GCA_022496015.1. Lineage (NCBI taxonomy): Eukaryota > Viridiplantae > Streptophyta > Magnoliopsida > Poales > Poaceae > Hordeum > Hordeum marinum. The sequence continues at coordinate 116,014,400 of CM039676.1, forward strand.
TTCATCGTCATTACCGAGCCTATTACCTTTTGGAGGATGGTGCCTCCTAGATTGGTTAGGTGTCACTTGGGAGCCTCCTACTTTGTGTTGTGGAGTGAACCAAGAAGTTTGTAAGGGAAAGGAGATTGCCTACTTCATGAAGATCTACCCATAGTGAGGCTAGTCCTTCGTGGACGGAAGCTGTTATGGAATAGTCAAGGTTACTACTTCGTGGACCCTTTTGGGTGGAGCCCTCCGTGGACTCTCACGGCCGTTACCCGTGGGTTGAAGACTCCATAAACGTGGATGTACGATAGCGCCACCTATCGGAACCACGGGAAAAATCATCGTGTCTACAACTGCGTTTGATCTTCCTACCCTATCCCTTCTATACATGCTTGTTGTTACTTTCCGCTGCTATATACTCTTAGACTTGCATGCGTAGGGTGTACTTGACTTGCCATGAAATGCTAAAAACTGTCAACCCTAAAAATTGGTATAGGCAAAACTTTTATTTGGTCAAGTAGTCTAATCACCCCCCCCCCCCTCTAGACATACTTTCGGTCCTACATTATGACCAAGAATATGCATTTTCATTTTATGCTTCCAACTAGCAAAGTTTGTACCATCGAAATATGGACCTCTACGGTGAGAATTTCCCTCACTAGACGCCATACTCTCCTAGGTTGTGAGACCAATGCAATAGAGACCAAAGCTCCGATACCACTTGTAGGGATCGAAATTAGGTCTAGAGGGGGGTGATTAGACTACTTGACCAAATAAAAACCTAACATTTTCCCAAGTTAATTTGTTGTCTGATTTTAGCAATTTTAGCAAATCAAGTTCACCCTACACATGCATGTCTACGAGTATTGCAACGGAAAGTAAAGAAAAGCATATGTAAGAGAATAGGGATAAGAAGATCAAATGCAATTTGGAGACACGAAGATTTTTCTCGTGGTTCTGATAGGTGGCACTATCATACATCCACGTTTATGGAAACTTCAACCCACAAAGGGTAACGGTCGCGAGAGTCCACAGAGGGCTCCACCCATGAAAGTTCCACGAAGTAGCAAGCTTGTCTATTCCATGATGGCCTACGTCCACGGAGGACTAGCCTTACTCGGGTTAGATCTTCACGAAGTAGGTGATCTCCTTGCCCTTACAAACTTCTTGGTTCAACTCCAAAATCACCAAGAAGGAGGCTCCCAAGCAACACCTAACCAATCTATGAGGTACCACCCTCCAAAAGGTAATCAATGTGGTAGTATGATGAACTCCTTAGTCTTGTGCTTCAAAAGATAGTCTCCTCAACACTCAATCACTGTCTCATAGATTTGGCATGGGTAGAAGAGATTGATTGGATCAAAAGCGACTTGGGGAGGCTATAAATCAACATCGATATGGTTGGAGTCGATGATCTTGACCTCAACACAAGGGTAGGTGGTTCTCTCTCGAAAAATGGATATGACAAGTGGGTGGGTGTTCTGAGTGCTTCTCTTGCGAGTGGGATGTGGTGGAGGGGTATATATAGGCATCTCCAAAAATCCAACCGTTACAACATTATTGCGCAACTCGGTGAAACCGAAGTGAAAACTCGGTTGCACCAACTAGTGCAAAATGTGGCAACTTTGGAATTTTCGGTGAGATATATATATAAATCTCGATGGTACCGATACGGGTGACCTAGGCAGTTTCAAAATCTCGGTGTCACTAATTCCTCAAACTCGGTGGGACTGACTTTAAGAAATTGGTTAACGGAAATTTGGTCACTGATTCTCGTTTGCACCGAATGGAAACCTGGTAGTACCGAGATGCTAGGGTTTGGTTGGGTTTCTGTCTAGGGTAGAACTCGGTGGATCCGAATGGGAATTATTGGTGTCACCAAATTTTGACTTTTGGCTTTGGACAAAGGGTTTTTGTGGGAAAGAGTTTGAGTATTTTTGGTGGCTAATCTATAAGCACTTGAGCAACCAGATCATCATAAATACCTCATCCCCTTTTAATAGTATTGGTTTTTCTATAGACTCAAAAGTGATTTCTCACAAAATGTAAAATGTAGAGTCCTTAATATTGAAGCATGACCAATCATATTCCTTCCATTCCTTGGGGAGGTTCTCCACATAGACCTTTAGCCAACCATCATTGAACTTTTTCCTAAGATACACTTAGTGGAAACATTAGTCAAGTGAAATATATGTTGTTATTAATTACCAAAAGTTAAAAACCACCTAGGGAGAAGTTGTGCTTTAAACTACTTACAAGCTTGCAAATAACGAGTCCAAGGGGATTGACAACCCTCTTGCCCGCGTTGGGTGCGAGTGTTTGCTCTTTTGTGTGTAGCCACTGAAGACGGGGGTTGGTTGTTACTCCTATTGGTTCGATAAACCTTGGTTATCTACTAAGGGAAATACTTACCTATATTGTGCTACATAACATGTTCCTTTTCACGGAAAACCCAATGTAGATCAATCCATATCTACTCAAGTCGTCGGTAAAAGTCACGAAGTATTGATAGACACCTCTGGCAGTTGTGCTCATTGGACCACACACATCATTGTGTATAAGCTCCAACGGCTCGGACGCCCTCTCGCAACTCTTTGCAAAAGGATACTTGGTCATCTTGCCTAGCAAGCATGATTCACATGTCTCGAATGACTCAAAGTAGGACAAAGTTAGGATTACATCATCATGGAGCTTCTTCATGCATTTTAGACTAATGTGTCCAAGCTGGAAATACCATAAGTATGTTGAATTTATCTAAATAGGATTATGCCCCTTGACATTCATATTATAGACATGTTCTATTTCTAGATTCAAAATGAATAGCCCATCAACAATGGGTGCATAGTCGTTGAACATACAAATCAAAGATATTGTACAACCATTGTCCTTTAAATTGAATTCATAACCCTAACTCATCAAGCATGAGGCAAAAATAATGTTTCGACTAAGACTATTCGATTGCATAATGAAACTGGAAGGAAGCTGGAGCCACACCATGCCGACCTCTAATGCAACAACTCTTGCTTTGTTGCCAACCCTGATGTCAATCTCCCCTTGTGTCACACGCCTAGTTCTTACCAGCCCCTGCATCGAGTGGCAAATATGAACAACCGATCCAGTATCAAATACCCAAGAGCTACTAGGTATGTCGACAAGGTAAATGTCTATAACATATGTAACAAGTTTACCTTTGCCCGAAGTCGCACTCTCGACCTTCTTGCCATGCTCGGCAAGCCACTTGCTACCATTCCTTTTCTAGTGACCAGTTTTGTTGCAATGATAGCAAATGGTGTTCGAGTCTGGTCCTAACTTCAGCTCAGTGGCGGAGGTTACCATCCTCGTGCCCTTTGCCTTAGCCTTCTTCTTGGATCAACTCTTCTTGAACTTAGCTGATTTCTGTGCCATGAACACTTGACGTGTACCTTTCTTAATATCCTCCTTTGCCACCTTGAGCATCCCATATAATTTAGTGAGCTTCTTGTCCATACCGTGCATATGATAGTTTGAAATGAACATCTCGTAGCTAGGTGGAAGAGAAACCATAATTGCATCTGTAGCCAGCTCAGCCAAAAGAGGGAAGCCCAAGTGATCCAAAGCTTGCACATATACGATCATGTTGGTCACATGCGGGCTCAGTGGATTCAGCTTACAATTCATCAAGGATCGCCATCCATTCAACCTTTCAACCCTAGCTTGTGTCTGAAACATGCTCTAGAGACTCTCGATCATATCGCAAGCCTCAATATTTTCAAAATGTTGTTGCAAATTGGGCTCCATACAATCTAGAATCAAACAAATGATCTCCGTTGATTCATCAACGAGTTTCTGGTAGGCATTTTTGGTTGTGGCATTAGCATTATCGGCAGGTTCCTTTGGAAGTGGATTCTCTAGAACATGTTCCTACTTATCGTGTTTGAGAAAAATTCTCAAATTTCTATACCAGGTTGTAAAGTTTGTTCCATCCAGTTTATCCTTTTCTAGAGTTTATTCCAACACAAAGTTGGGTTGAACAGGTGGTGCCATTGATCTACAACAGGAAAATATGCGATCATAACAGAAATACTCCCACTGAAGTCAGCATCCTCTGCAAACTCTCAATGATTCAGGATCCGACTAGCATAGCCAAGTAGTGAGCTTTAGCATCACCGCTAGCTGACATGCCTATCCAGTAAGCAGCTCTTTGCTAATCGTATCTCAATACGACTCCCATTGGTCGGGAAGGTATATCATACCCCGGCCCCCAACCTTATTTGCCACAAGGTCCAAAACCGTTTTGATAACCTTGTCAAGTAAACCTAATGAAGTGCATGTCCCTGTCCGACACAAACCCTTCAATTCAAGGACACCTAGAAACACCCCAATTTTATGATCCCACTACTATACGTACTTGACGTGCGAAGGTGCAACATCGAAGATGGAAATTCGCTTGATATTAATGAGGGATCTTTCTACCATTTTAACATGCATAGAAACAAGAAGCATAACAATCACAAATAAACATATATTGTGAAATAGTATGACTCCTTCATGGACGTCCTTCCAGGCCGACTCCAACTCTGATGACCAATTTGAAACTCCATCTTGTTCGTCACACCGGGACGCCAAGGCACGGACTTGATCTCTGTCCTCCAAATACTACAACTAGTAATGAATTTTACAGAGAATCACAAGTCAACACGCAGGTCGTTATACATTATAATGACAACACTTTGGCTCCTATCGGCTGAAAAATCATGACACGCAGGCCATGTATAATTTACACACATGCATCACATACACATGATCCATACTATTCACATCAAACCTGCAAATCACAGATTGGATATGTACTCCAATCACGCCGAATTTTCAGATCTGACTAATCTTATCCATCACCGCAAATCCATTCGGATTTACGTTTCACTGTTAACCCCGATGGCGGAAACCGACCGGTAGAGGTAGATTGTTTCATGTCCTCATCGATTCTAATCTTCAGAAAACATAGCCACATCGATCCCCATGTGATATTGATCTCATCAACCGTGCACATAGACGATCTCATAAATGACAAAAAATCTCATCTGCCGCCTCCAGATATCAAATATGCATCCGATCTAAACTCAAATCCTATAGCAGAGGCTGTGATATCATTGTTGGCTTCTACGGTAGGGTGCGTCAACTGCAAATTAAAAAATCCTACCTGCAGAACATCCAGGAACATGCTACGGGAATGGATCATGGATTGTTACCACTAGACGCATAGTGTCGTGCAGCGGAAGTAGAGTTGAGATCTATTGAAATGGTTCCAAGTCGTCTCCTCCTCGTCGATCTCCCACATAGCCGATCAGATCCCATGAACTGGTTTGTTGGAGTGGCGCAAGTGCAACACCTTTAATGGTATCCGCGTGTGTAGGAAAAATGTCGTGCAGTGGACTACTAGGTCCGATCACACAACCGGTGGCGAGTGGAGGTGGCTAACTGTAACACATGCAAAACCTTAGTGACGGTGCCAAAGCGAACAACTGAAAGAGTGTGCCACACCTCCACTATATATAGGCATCCATCATGGGTTCAACTCTTGGGCCTCGCACAAATCCTAAAGCCCAAAGTCTACTCGGTCATGATCCAGGTCCAGCTCGGACCACATCCGACCAGTGTCCTCGGATCCAACCTCGTAGGTTCCTTCCCTTAAGCGTGCGACCCCTTAGGTTCAAGTTGGCTTGGTCACAGGTCGGATCACCTTCGACCTGCTTGGCTGGTAGCAACCTCTAGCAAGGCATGACGACCACCAAGTAGACAATGAAACTGGTTAGGCGAACATATACATCACACTTCTGTTCCTTTTGCCACACGATATATGTTATCGACTCAAGGTAAGTCTGTCATCCTTGTGCTAGCCCGACCTCTTTCTCATTCGAGTGATGCCAACCACAAGTCGGATTATCTTATAATCCTTTTCGCATGGCCATGGTTATCTTGGTCAGATCATACGAGGGGGCAGGGTATATTTCTCCTGACCGAACGGGAAAATCCCATCTTAATCGACCATGTCTTGCAACATGGGTCTGGACAAGGCTGAAACCTACCTTTATAACTACCCAGTTATGGACTAGTGTTTTGTCAGTCTAAACAGGTCTATCACCATCCCGAGTACATGCGCCAACTCAGGTCTTAGGACATAGAACGTATGTTGTACTAGAGACTCACAGATGACATATTGATGTGTCTCATTGTTGGGTCTAGATGACTCAGACCTTATCTCGATTCGAATCCGACTATGTCGAATCCGACCAGATCCTTCTGAGTCCATATTATGCAGTTAGCATCCGATGCTCCATGGCTAGTGAGACCAAGCCATCCACAGTGTCATATGCTAGTCTAGTTAGTTGTGCGTCCACACGGCCCTTTCGACTAGGGACTTTTTAGGACAGTCATCATACAATGCATAGTCCCACAAACAAGTCATGTACTTCCTGATACACATCGCTGATAATGTCCAAGGACTATATTTATTCATAAACACGTAGGAACTATCATCGTACATGATTGCCTCTATGGCATATCTCCAACATATAGCACATCTTGTTATGTCTACCTCAAGCTCAAGTGTTGGGTCCTCACAGAGCTATCACTATCAATGGAAACGGCGCCCTCGCATAATAGTGCGAGGAAGGAGACACCATCTATGTAGAAACAGCTTGTGCCAAGGAAGAGTTGAAGCTTTATAAGTTCCAGGTTGATCCAAAGGATATAACCTCACTAAAGAAGTCAACCATGGAGTCCAAGGTGAAGTTTGAGTCAGCTAAGGATACCAAGCAGGTTGATTTCACCCCTGGAGATTCGTCCAAGCAGTACACCATTGGGGCGTACCTAACTGACAAATAGGAAAGCGCGCTCATCAAATACATCCATCAGAATCGGGACATCTTTGCATGGAAACCCTCTGACATGCCTAGTGCACCTAGAGCCCTCGCTGAGCACAACTTAAAAGTTGACCACAAGATGAAACCTATCAGGCAATTCCTCTATTGTTTTAACGATGAGAGATGCAAAGCCATTGGAGAGGAGGTGGCCCGGCTTTTGGTCACTTGCTTTATCATTGAAGTATTCCTCCCAGAGTGGTTAGCCAACCCAATACTTGTATAGAATAAAAATGGAACTTAGAGAATGTGTATTGATTACACAAACCCGAACAAGGCTTGTCCCAAGGATCCATTCACGTTACCTTGCATTGACCAGATCATTCACTCCACAGTTGGGTGTGAGTCATTATGTTTTCTGGATTCTTATTCCATCTATCATCGGATTAAGATCAAGCAAGAGGACCAGGAATAGACATCGTTCATCACCCCCTTCGCCGCATTTTGTTATACATCAATGCCCTTTGGTCTGAAGAGCGCAGGTGCAACTTATCAATGTTGCATCCAGAATTGCCTAAAACCACATATTGGATGCAATGTGCACGCCTATGTTGATGACATCGTGGTCAAGTCTCAAAAAAGAGACACTCTTATAGCTGACCTGAAAGCGACATTCACTAATCTTCGGGTTTATCAGATGAAGCCAAATCCAACAAAGTGCGCCTTCGGGCCGGGGTCTGATACGTCTCCAACGTATCAATAATTATTGATTGTTCGATGTTATTATATTATCAATCTTAGATACTTTTTATGCAATTTTATATAATGTTTCGAAACTAACATATTAACCCAGTGCCTAGTGCAAGTTGTGGATTTTTGTCTATTTTTGGTTTTACAAAAGATCCATACCAAACGGAGTCAAAACGCTATGAAACTTTTTGACGATTTTTTCTGGACCAGAAGACACCCTGGAAGCTTCGGGGGGGTCCAGACGGCAAGACAAAAAGGCGTGCCCTGGGGGTAGGCTCGCCCCGGTGTCTTATGGGCCTCACGTGGCTCCGTCTGACCTACTTCTACTTCTATAAATTTCCAGATATTCCGAAACTCCTAGGGAGCCACCAGAAACAATTTTCCCGCCACCGCAAGTCTCTGTTCTTCCACAATCCCATATGAAGGCCTTTTCCGGCACCCCGCCGAAGAAGGAATCGATCACAAAGGGCTTCTAAATCAACCTTGTCACTTCTCCGATGATGTATGTGAGTAGTCTACCACACACCTATGGGTCCATAGTGATTATCTAGATGGTTTATTCTCTCTCTTTGATCTTGAATACCATGTTCTCTTCGGAGATCTATTCGATGTAATCTTTTTTTGCGGTGTGTTTGTTAGGATCCAATGAATTGTGGGTTTATGATCAGAACTTAGTCAAATCTGAACTTTATTATGTGTGATTTATATAGTTATGTAATGCTTTCTGATCTATGGGTTTTCTTTGGCTGATTTGATCATCGATCTTTAGTGGAAGCAGTGCATAGTAGTGGATTCGATCTTGCGGTGTCCTCACCCAGTAATAACAGGGGTAGAGAGACATGTATTATGTTGTTGCCACTAAGGATAAAACGACAGGGTCTGAACATATTGCTTGTCTTTCTTTGTCTACATTATTTCATCTTGCTTACAGTGTTACTTTGTTTGTTATAAACTTAATACCATAGATGCAGGCAGGAGTCGGTCGATTGGTGGAGTAACCGTAGTCGATCCAGGCATGAGTTGGTCTAGTGTCATAGACGTAATGGTTATGTATAAGATCATGCCATGAATAATGTCATAATTATGCGCTTTTCTATCAATTGCCCAATAGTAATTCGCTTACCCACCATATGCCATGCTCAAAGAGAAAAACCTCTAGTGAAAACTATGGCCCCCGGGTCTACATTAATCATATTACAAAAACCAAAAATATAATGATGCACTTTATTTAATTTAATTTTACTTTGCAAATTATCTATCTATCACTATCAGATTTAATCTTGGCTTTCAACAAGTACGATGGGATTAACAACCCTCTTGCCTGGTGTTGCAAGTATTTGCTCTTTTTTGTGTAAGTGTTGCTAATAGGTTGATTGCTTGGTTATCGTACTGGTTCGATAAACCTTGGTTCTTAACTAAGGGAAATACGTTCCGTTACTTTACTACATCACCCTTCCTCTTCAGGGGAAATGCTAACACATCTCAAGTAGCAGAAGACTTTCCGGCACCATTGCGGGGGAGTATCAACAAATAACTTCAAGATTCCTTCACACGAATTATCAGTTACTTGTTATAATTATTATTAGCTTTTATTTTCATTTATATAAAAACAAAAATATAAAAATATTTATCTTGCTTGTTTGCTTTATTACTTGTTTGCCACTATGTCTTAAGAAAACACTAAGTTGTGTGACTTCTCAAATACTAATACCAATGATTTTATTAGTATTTCAATACACCGTGCCACTAGTTGAGGAGTAATATGATATTAATGTTGCATTGCTAAATCTTATTATGAAAGAACAATTTGATGATAATCCTAATGAAGACGTTGCATCTCATCTTAATACCTTCGTTGAATTATGTGATATGCAAAAGAAAAAATGTGGATAATGATATTATCAAGTTGCAATTATTTCCTTTCTCATTAAGAGATAAAGCTAAAACATGATTTTCATCCTTTCCTAGTGATAGTATTGATTCATGGGATAAGTGTAAGGATGCTTTTATTACTAAATACTTTCCTCATGCCAAGATAATATCTCTTAGAACTTAAATCACTAACTTTAAACAACATGAGCAAGAACATGTTGCAAATCTTGGGAAATAATGAAATTGATGATTAAGAATTGTCCCACTCATGGATTGAATTTATGGATGATTAAGAAACCGAAAACTTGAATAACTTATCCTTGATCTCGCACACTTTGAACAGCGAGGCTCGTCCACCAAAGCAAGAGAGTAATATCGTCCACCAAAGCAAGAGAGCAGAATAGTACCTACTGATTCTTCAAAAATTTGAATCCTTGATCGAGTGAATTCCGACACCAGGAAAAAAAATCTGAGCCCGCATCCTTTCAAGAAGTTGATGGGAAGGTTGAGCGTACTCTGGATCTTGTCCTCAAACGCATGGCCACGATCAAAACAAAAATTGGCTAGAAACATGGCGGAGAACTTGGGGCCAGGGAGACACGACAGAGGTTGTCACATATAGAGAGATTGGCAGAAGCAGGATTTTGGTGGCTGCCGGCGGCAGGTTAGGGGAGAGCGGGTTGGGTTTTTCACCTGGATGGAGGTCGTTTATAGTAGTAGGCCTTGCATGCATGCTGCATGTTTTTACTCAACGGACCAAAATTCCCGTGGCTTAGTTTCTCCGGTTATACGAGCTACCAGGGTCGTCAGATCCCAGATCCAAGGCCTCCTTGCAGACTCTGAACATTTTGCAAAACAGCCCTTGCTAATCCGACAATTGCGCATAGGTACATCGGCTCATTTGAGCTCTCACGTGCCGTTGGTTTGAGTTCCGATGGCCCAGTAGCCAGTATCATGGGAGCACCTGGGCCTCGGGAGCAGCATATGCACTCCAATCATTCAATAGAAGAAAGAGGTTGTTGCCAATAAAATGGGTAAGGCATCAACCTCTTTCTTATACAGCCTGCTCATGTTCAGAGGTGTTGAATGTTCTTTGCGCACAAGAATCTGGGAAAGAATTATACCCAGTAAACATAGGGTGTTTCTTTGGCTTGCTGCTAGAGGAGGCCTGAATACTAGAGACCACATGTTGAAGAAACAATGGTCTGTCACCACACACAACGGTTGTGATCTGTGCCTAACTTCAGAAACCATATGTCATGTCATTCTTAGATGTCGGCTCGTTGATGTTGTTTGGACTAAGGCAGGCCTACACAACATTGCAATGAGATGCACTAACCTGCATATGTTCATCTTATCCGCGGGGGCAACAACAAAGTATGGAAGGTTATGGCACATCCTCTTTGCATTTGCTGCCGTCACATTATGGGCTGCCAAAAATGCTCAGGTTTTTCGGCAAAAAAAAGTGGACACCTACCAGAGTTTTCAGAGAGATATTCCAACTATTGCACCTATGGAGTAACAAAGCCCGGAAAATACAGGACAAGACTATGTTGTACACATACGCTGATATTTTCCTCCCACCCTAGTCTTTTTACCATCTCCTACTTTTTTCACCATGTTTGGCTTGGTGATGGCCTGCTGCACATTTTGTGCGGCGACCACGTCACCTTCATGTAATTTGACTCGTGTCATCCGAGAGTTTTCCCGTTTTGAATGCATAAGGTAGATCAAAATCTATCTTTTCTTTCAAAAAAAATGATCCTTCTGGCAAAAAAAAACAGAGAAAACTAGTCCCACCACACCACATGCGTCCACCTACAGGTTCATCGCTACGCGTTTTGGTCCCCGAGACGGAGCACTCGCGTGGTGCACCGGCCGACGCCACTCGTTATTCCCTTCTTTTTATTGGTGTAGTATGTGCCACATGACTTGGTAAGCTTGCAGATAAGATGTTAAAACTGATCACCAATACTTTTTTCGTTTCTAAATTTAATTTTTTTTAAGATATTCCACTATCAACTATATATGAATGTATATAGATATATTTTAAAATGTAAATTCATCCATTCTTTTTGTAGTTTATAGTGAAATCTCTTAAAAAGACTGTATTTAGAAACAAAGAAAGTAGAATGCACATTTGATGGACGATGAAACGTATGCTTGTTTGTATCGACAATGGGTTGTATGAACTGCAAAACACTGCCATGGCAAACATTTTTTAGCAGGCCTGGTTAAGTTATTAGAGGCGGGAAGAAATGTGATACTCCCTCTATTTCTAAATGTAAGTCTTTTAAAATATTTCACTATCCTAAATATAAGTCTTTTAAAAGATTTTACTATAGACTATATACAGATATATATAGACATACTTTAGAATGTAGATTTAACCATTTTGCTTTATATTTAGTCCATAATAAAATCTGAGGAAGTATTCAAGTTACCATGGCAGGGGCTTTATATGCAGTCCATAATAAAATCTGAGGAAGTATTCAAGTTACCATGGCAGGGCCAGTGCCCGTCACTAGTACTCCCTCCTTTCTTAAATATAAAACCTTTTAGAGATTTCATCATGAACTGCATACAAAGCAAAATGAATGAATCTAAACATTAAAATATATCTATGTACATCCGTATCTAGTCCACGGTGAAATCTCTAAAAGGTCTTATATTTTGAAATAGAGGGAGTAGCTCTTTTTCGGCAGTGGTGCCCCGTTCTAGGTAGCGAACTGATGACATATAACATAGAGCAGTACACAACTGTTGTTCATTTTCTTTACGGTACAAGCTACAGTATAAATAGTTCTTTTCTTTTCCATGGATTCTACTTCCAACACTCCAGAGTTCTTTTCTTTTCCATAGATCCTACTTTCAACACTCCAGCGTACTTCAGTCAAACCTAGTTAGGCATGTGAGGCTGTTAGTATAGTTTTACTCTTGTATCAATTGGCCTTCGACAGACGGGGCAATCCGCGACCTGCGGTCCACACCCTGAACAAGTCTGCATGTAAAGAAAAAACTTAGAACTGGAAAAATGCAGTCTAGCTAAACAGTCTAGGTCTACCAGTGCTATAAAGTCTCACCTGATGACCACAACCAAATGCCATGTCCCGGGGTTTGGCAAGGCAAACTGGGCATAACTGTAGATATCAAAAAGTAGATGTGAATATACATATGTTTGTTCAATTTCAATGAAAACATTTTACTGACAAACAGACTATACAGATGTTGGAGTAGAATCTTCACTAATGAAAAATGGTGGGCTTCTCTGAGCTGATCAAAGGTCTCCTTGTCATGCCTTCAGTCACCCAAGGTTTGGATTGCCTTGCCAGTGTGAGGAAGGTCGCCTTGGGCAATGTGACAACCCTTGAAGGATGATAGTCTTGAGGATGTGTTTCTCACGCCGATGTTTTTTAGTTTGGGAGTAGTCTGTTTGAGGTTTGTGGGATGGTTGTTGTGTTGCGTGGTGCTAGGCTTATGTTGTGTGTGCCATGTTGGCGGGAGTGGATGTGCATCGAGGCTCGTCTTGATTTCGTGAGGGCTCGGTCATGTTTGTATTGGTTTTCGCCCGGTTTTCCATAATTAACCAAGCAACTTTCTTCTTAATTAATGAAAAAGGCAAAGCTTTTACCTTCGTTTAAAAAAAATGGCGTGCTTGGATATTGGGCAAAAGAACAAAATCTACCGTGCTATGCTGGCCACTCAAAACTAAGAAATATTGCTTGCTTTTCTAAACTACCTAACCACAATGGGCCAGGGGAAACTTGCTTGCATAGGAAAGCCGGCTCGACCTGAACATATTACCAACTACCAAGTGCCTGTTGAAGTTGTTTCGAATAGTGTACAAGGTAGGTTACACTTGAACTTGGAGTTGTATCATGGGTAGACAGGGTATGGAGTCGGGTCCTAGCAGGATACCTTGATGCGGAGCATCCTATGGACGTCACCATGTCAAGAGCACATTTGCCAAGTGACAAGTGCGGCTTCCACTTCATACATATATAAAGGTGAATCGTGTGCTTTCCATGTGTTCACTTGATCCTTTCTTGGATGGTAATACCCTCCATCGTGCATGCAATGATTTGATTGGAGCTTCACGGATCACGAGGAGTGCAAGCACAAAGGATTTGATCGGAGCTTCACAGATCACGAGGAGTGCAAGCACAAAGGAACGGCTACACCATCCACGAAGGAAGCGTGGAGGCGAAGACATAAGAAGATGGCGGAGCTACAGCCACCAAAAATCCGGTCCCACTACCGGACATCTGTTACCCGATGAAGAGGAACGTCTAGGAGCAGCCAAGCACAAGTCATGCTCCAGCGATCGGACATCGAGTGCTTGCCGACCGACAGGACATCCGGTACCCACCAAAAATCCGATGCCAGGACAACCAAGAGGAAATCAACGGATTTTCGATGCGTACCAGACATCCAGTGCCTCACGACATCCGGTACCCATCAGACATCTGGTACCTGCGTGTAGTTTCTCTCCCACCTACTCTTGTGGTTTGTACTATAAATAGACCTCCCCTTCCTCATTTTTAGGGTTAGCTAAGAATAAAAACCAAATCATAGAGCTTAGCTCATGCATCTTCCCTCGTGGGATTCCTCGAGTGAGAGACTCCATTGGAGAATAAGGCCTCCTTTGGAGAAAGAATCCTTGATGAATTATCAAGGTCTCTACATGTGGAGAAGGCTTCACAAAAGCATTAAGCTTGGGGAAGGTCTCTACATGTGGAGAAGGTCTTTACATGTCAATTTTCGTATTTCCCCTCGTGTTCTTCTTGTTCTTCCTCAAATCCACCTCCAATTCCTGAAGATTGGGCCACATAGGGTCTTTACCCTACATCAACACTTGTATCACAGGTCTCCTACATAATGTGGGGGTTTGAGAACAAAACCGCCAGCTCCCGCATTGCCCCGTCCCCTGGGTGACAGGGGCATCGGCAACGTATCCTCCCACCACTCACTCCCTCCACTCAGACCTTCCCCACGCCTTCGCCAGTGCTCTCCACTGATCAGAACGGTTGCCCAAGCATGGCCACGGGGTCCCAGATCTAGCAGCGCCCGAGCTGTTTGCTCCGCCCATGGAGCTGGCCGCCAGGGCGTGCAACGGGTGGTCGCGCGCTCCTGCTTACAGCCGAGGCAGGCAGTGGGTGCGGCGGCGCCGAGCACAATGGTGGTGGCAAGCCCAATCTGGGCCTAGGTGGGCGACAACCGGGCTCACAATGGCTGTGAGACTTTGACGTTCGTGGTGTCTCTAGAGCTCCAGTTGGTGTCCACGGTCATGCAGATGGCGGGGCCATCGGATTTGATGTCGGGCGGCCACAGCTTGGCGTCGTCATTGGTCAAACCCGCGTGGTTGCCCTGATAACGTCTTGATGGTGGTGATCTAGATCCGGTCAGTCGGGTGGTGGTGGCTGTAAACTGTGGTGCAGCGACCTCCTGCGGCTCCACGACGGTGATGGTCACCGGAAGGTCTTCTGGAGGGTTCATCTCTCCATATCTGGGGGTTGACTTCGGCGGTGAGATGCAAACTATGGATGACGACTTGACACAGAGGGATGGTTGTGCAGCAGTGACGGTCGCACATCGCATGTAGTTGTTGGGATCGAGGAAAAGTGATGGCAACAACACATGAGTGACTTCGATGGTGGTGCTACTCGAGCATCCAGTCTCGAGCTTCAGGGTGAAAGCCTAGGTCTGACCCGAGTTGGTTATACCTAGCAATGGCAATATTTTTTCTACGTAGTTACCTTGTTGAAGGCATTGCTCGGATATGCACGGTCTGAAACCTAAATTTTGGCCTAGGTGATTGGATCCGGTGATCGCGGATCTAATCGCTATGGGACTTTTTTCTTTTCTCCTCGCCTACGCGTAGCTACGGATTTGTATGGAATTATGTTGTGATACCGAGCGTTCCACCCACATGGCGTGTACGCTGGCAACCTAGAATCGTTATTATGTGGATGCTAGCAGACGTGCTAGATCTTCATAGTACCGATCACGGGTTGGCGCTGGTGGGCGGGTACGGGAACACACCATAGTATCACTCCCGGGTTGAGAACAGGAACACACTAGTGGGCGGGTACGGCACGCCGCAGCTGCTCGCTAGGGCTCGGGATACAGGATATAGGAATAGAGAAAGGAACGAGAAAGATGAGGAAGAAGGTGTGGTATGACAAGGGACAAGCAATTTTGTTTTATAATTTCTGCTAAGTCGGATGCCACCTCAGCTTTGGGGGGGGGGGGAGGGGGGTCAATTTGAATGCGCCACACCATACAAAACATGTTGGAGTAAAGTAAACAGTATTGGAAGTCGGAGGTGTGTTCTAACCGCTTTTGGAGTCGAGGCTTATAAGTTAAACTCTTTCGTAAGTTGAGGGTTGTAAAGTGGACTTATCTTTTTTAAGATTGCTTGTTACCTTGTTTTTGCTGGATTTTTCAATTTCTTGCAGCAATAGACCTTAGTGGTGGTCAGGTTAGCATGCCTTCGCAAGGCTGATAACATCTCAAGGGTTGGTTCAGTTGTTGCTTGGCTAATCGATCCCCTTGGCCGGTAGCCTAGATCATGAGTCCTCTCCATCAACTAAACGTATATACTCACTGTTTTTTTATGGACATATACGCGTACTTAGCTTGACATACTCCATTGGGTAGAAAAAAAGGTATTTACTCCTTTGTGAAAATAAGCTATATACTCCTCTTTAATTGCCAAGCAGTATATATTGTTTTGGGTATAAATAGTATATACCCTTAATTTAAGAGGCTGTAGTACATACCTATTTTATTGGCAAACAATATATACCCTTTTGGATTGTAATTAAGCAGTATGTTGCCAGTACTGTAGTATATACTACCTACCTCCGTAACCAAATATAAGACGTTTTTGCAGTTCAAGTAACCGCTGTAACTAAATATGTCTTATATTTAGTCACAGAGGTAGTAATGTACCTTTCAATTGCCAACAAGTATATACTTGTTTGGATAGTCGCTAGCAGTATCATTAATTGTTTAATCACCCTAAAGAAGGAAACTACTTTCAGCATATATAATTGCTTTTCATATTCATATATTGATATCAGTGTACCACTACCATTCACCATGAAAAATAAGGTACTCCCTCCGCCTGGAAATACTTGTCGGAGAAATGGATGTGTTTAGACATATTTTGGTTCTAGATACATCCATTTTTATCCATTTATGCGACAAGTAATTTCGGACGGAGAGAGTAGTATTTTATTTGACAATGCCAAACAAATCACATGAAAGAACAAACTATCATGCCTCCTACGAATTTCGGATCCCCTTATTTTGGTAGTTGGCTAATTGCTCAGGATGCACACACGCGCGCGCGCGCACACAATAGTGCTATGCTAACCTCAAGTGTAGGATCGTTATTCTACACAGCTAGAAAAACTACGTAATACAGTAAAATTGTGCAGAAAAAGTAGCAATTTTGGAACAAGTTTTTACTATCCAAGTCACTATTCTGTAACATTGTTCCAAAAATGACTACATACAATATTTTACTATATTGTGTGTGGGTGCCCATAAGATTCCCCTTTTTTTCCAGTCTGAATCAATTTATTATGATCCTACGATATAGCAGGATAGTGTTCGTCTTACTTGGAGTTCTGATGCTCTAGCATCTGCAGCTGGTGGGGGCGTAACTGATGGTGTGATTGTTGAATCTAAAGTTGCCTCCTCCCTATGATTAGAAGGCACACTTCGGAAGTTATTTGCCCGAGATGGTGCTGCTCTTGAGGTGGTATTATAACTTGCAAAAGGAGGAGGAAGTGGAACTCGCTCAGGAGACTTTGCAAGTCGACGCCTAGTTAGTAAAAATACGAATTACAAATGAGACAATCAAACCAACTAGAAATGGCAAATAAGAAATATGTGTAACTACACTTGCTCTTGCTTCTCCTTACCCCGGTATTCCAAACTGTGATGTTGCTTTGTACTGCAAAGGTATTTCCATGAGCGCTGAAAGGGCAAACTCTGTCTCCTTGTTGCTTTGACTGATCTTTTTTGACATGATTCCAGTGAAGTTGACAAACTAGGATAGCAAACATCACCATTATTTTGCTTCGGAAGTAGATATCAGTATTCATATAGTTTTGGTATTTACCTGGAAATTGTCAAAAGATCTAGCGGGAATGTTGTCATCAAATTCGTTCATCATGTCCCAAGGACCATCTCCAACTCCGACTAGAATTATAGACAAAGGAAATTCACTGCAAAATGGTACACATGACCAAGGAGAAGTCAGTGTTATGTCAATGCATATGATGAATTTATGATGTTATATTTTTGGCAATGGTCATGCAAAAGCAAGGTGCGAACTCTTAGCTTAGCTTCATGTATCAACTGCACCAGTTTGTTGAACACTCACTTCATGACTACCAGAACCCAGAGGTAACCCTATCGCACCTCGCAAGTTGCCTGAGGCGACGGCTGTCCATTGAGTGTAAGACAGTCATAGTATTAAGAGGGTCACAAGCAAAGGTACTTTGGTTTGAACCGCAGAAGATCCCAAGCCAAAGTTCTCAAAATAATCCACTTTAGCCACTCTACTTCTAAGATTACTTCTAAGATTTTCCAAACCCCCAGTACCATCGTTTTTGCTAACCGGTTCTAGCCTATCTGAGTGTGCTAATCCTAGAGGCCAAGCCAAGTTTTCCATAGTTCAGGCCGCCGCTCATTTTTGTTCCGGCAGTGCCAAGCCAAACTCCTTTATGTTACCTCCGGCACTTTGAAGCCGAACTTTTCACACGGCACTTCAAAACAGCTTTCAGTTTGGTAACCCTGCAAAAGAAAAGGCTTTCAGTTTGGTACCTGATCACAGTATAAGTCCGATACCTCCGAGCAAATCCACCCAATACTTCCGAGCTGTGACTTTGGCATTCCTGCATGATCCTCATTATGAGAACTGCTCTATCTACTATAGTACTACTGAGAATTTGGTTTTACCCGGTCCTTCCAAGATAGTTCTATGCACGCAGAAAGGAGCCACGTTTTTATCTTTCGCAGACACCGTTTATTTATTTTTATCCCGGTACTTCTGAGTGATGTGCTTTCCCAAGGTTCACAAGAACACATTCCGAAGTTCCAAAGAACTTCTTCCAGTACTTCTTGACTAGTAACTTCTTCAAGTAACAGTCAGGTTTCCTTCGAGCTCTATATATAGATTTGGATACCCCTCCATTTGGCAAGCCATTCAACTCATATCATTCATTTCCAACTACCAAAAGTTCAAGTCTTGAGAGAGGGAGGGAGGGAGAGAGAGAGAGAGAGAGAGAGAGAGAGAGAGAGAGAGGGAGAGAGAGCTCCTAGGAAATAAGAGAAGACAAGTGATGGGTGATTACATGAACACTTCTTTGATTCTTAGAAGGTTTAAAGGTCAAGAACTCTATCCTTCTTCATGAACACTACACTTAGTGTTCCTCTCTTCATACACGACTCATACGCCTTGTGTCAGAGAGAGATAATCTGGGCTCTTGAGAAGAGCTTTGATTGAAGATATTTCGAGGAAATCTACCAAGTGAGTTTGCTTGTTACTCTGGGAGGGTATGCGCCTTGTAGACGAGTAGGAATCACTTGAGAGCCTTCATCCACTACTTTGTGAAGGACTCACGAGTTTGTGAGGGCAAGGAGATCGTTTATTTCATGAAGATCTACCCCTTAGTGAGGCTTCTTGGTGCAAACCATGGTGGAATATGTTCATTGAGCTCCTTGCAATCTTAGAACCATTTGGTTCAAAGTCTCCATCAACATGGAGTAGGATATCCAAGCAAAAAAAAAATGGGGAGTAGCATAGCGCCAACTATCGAACCACGGGAAAAACAGCATCGAGCCCCTTGTGTTTGCATCTTCTAAGCTCAGCTCTCATTTTCGTGCAAGTTACTTTATTCCACTACCATCTCCTTGTACCTTGCTTGTTAAAGTGTTCCTAAGGACCAACCAATCTAGTGTGTTGCTTCATATTGGGTGTAGTAATCTTCATAGGACTATTCACCTCCCCCCCCCCCCCCGGTCTTCAGACCTCAATCCTAACAGCATGGCATCCACCCTTCAATATTGTGGGTGGGAAGTATCGGCTTCGGTTGCATTGGCTTGTTCGGCGACCGGCAAGAGTTGGGTCCTCCTGTCACATGACGCTGGAGGTGTTCTTGGCGTGGTGGTTGGCTTGGGTAGTTACGTACGATTGACCTGGCGCCCAGCAAGAGGCAACCGTTGATTGGTGGCCTACACGGTGATTGGTGGTGTACCGCGTGTGTTCACCGATGCGCCTTGGCTCATGTCCGGCAAGGCCGGGTTCACGGGGTTGGCATTCTCCCTTACCTTGTTGTCAGCGTGGATCACGACTTCATGAGGCCATGGTGTTGATGAGTGTGTCGGCATCATAATGCAGATTTGGCATCCTACAAGCCCTTGGGGCCACTGATGAGGAACAACAGAGAGAAGTAATAAAATAGTCAGAAGTCAAATCCATCCGACTTCTGATAGATACTTCTACTACGTTCCAGATAAGTTGATCCTCAAATCATATGTAGTTGCATTTGTTTGTCTTTTTAACCTACAAATAATGTTACTAGAGTGTTCCAGCTACAGGTAGAGGTTGAACAGTAAGGACTGCTTTCTAGGGTCTTTTAGCTATAAATAGAAGATGAGATGTGAAGGCTTCACAAAGCCTATAAATAGAGGTTCTCACCTCTAGTTTGTCACTAGCCTATTTACCCACTACCTATAATAATACTTAGAGTTCTTACCTGAGATCTTGGAGTAGATCTTGTGTTCTAGGAGTTTTGAACTGAACTCCTTCTGCCACACCAGCCAATATTCACCTCTAGAGCAATATCCAACGTAGCACGTTAAAGTATAATTCCTTCAACACTAGTGATGTACACTTTGTAGCAGAAAGGAGTTGTTCCTCCACAATCTGGTGTTGCTTCAACCACGGGAAGCTCATCCGCATCACCATGGACTCACCGACAGGTCCAGGTGGACCGCTCACTCGCCTGTTGCGCCGCGACGCCTTCTCCTGGGATACTGAGGCGGCCGAGGCTTTCCAGGCCCTTAAGCAGGCTCTCACCACGAGACCGGTCCTCCAAATGCCAGACTTCGATCAACAATTCATGGTGGACTGCGATGCCTCGAGCGTGGGGTTCGGTGCCGTCCTTCATCAGGGCGCCGGACCACTCGCATTCTTCAACAGGCCGTTCGCCACGCGCCATCACAAGCTCGCGGCCTACGAGAGGGAACTCATTGGCTTGGTCCAGGTTGTGCGCCACTGGCGGTCGTATCTATGGGGACGGTCGTTCCGTATTCGCACGGATCATTACAGCCTCAAGTTCCTGCTGGACCAACGGTTACCCACCGTTCCGCAGCACCAGTGGATCAACAAGCTCTTCGGGTTCGACTTCACGATCGAGTATTGGCCAGGCCGCCTCAACATCATGGCGGACGCCTTATCCCGTCGGGACGCCAACCTCGTCGCGAGCACTGTGGACATCGAGGGGGTTGCTCTTTGCATCCGCTCGGGGCCATCGTTCGCCTTCATCGACAACATCCGCCGAGCCACGGCGACAGCCGAGGATGCGCAGCTCCTTAGGCAGCGCCTCGAGGATGGTGAGTTGCCGAAGCCGTGGCGCCTGGACGACGGCTTGCTCCTACACGGGCGGCTCCTCTTCATGCCGGACCATGACGATCTCCGTCACTAGACCATTCTGCTTGCACACTCGGCCGGCCACGAGGGTGTGCAGAAGACCCTTCACCGCCTCCGTGCAGATTTTTACATCACTGGCGATCGTTCATTGGTGCGCGACTGGGTGCGGTCCTGCCTGACGTGCCAACGCAACAAGACAGAGGCACTGCAGCCGGCGGGCTTGTTACAGCCCCTTGAGGTACCCTCCCAGGTCTGGGCCGAGATCTCCATGGATTTTATCGACGGCCTTCCTAAGGTGGGCGGCAAGTCCGTCATTCTCACGGTGGTCGACCTCTTCTCCAAGTACGCCCACTTCATTGCGCTCGGCCAGCCCTACACCGCGACCTCCGTCGCGCGGGCGTTCTTCGACGGCATCGTCCGCCTCCACGGGTTTCCTTCCTCGATCGTCAGCGACCGTGACCCGGTGTTCACCGGCCATGTCTGGCGCGATCTCTTTCAGATGGCGGGCGTCAAATTGCGCCTGAGCACGGCATTCCACCCACAGACCAACGGCCAGTCCGAGATCGTTAACAAGGTGATTGCTATGTACTTACGCTATGTTACAAGTGATCGCCCACGTGCGTGGGTGGACTAGCTCTCTTGGGCGGAGTACTGCTACAACACCTCCTACCACTCCGTCCTGCGTGCCACTCCCTTCGAGGTGGTCTACGGTCGTCCTCCGCCACCCATCCTGCCGTTCCAACCCGAGACGGCCTGGACTGAAGCGGCGGCCGACCTTCTCCGCCGCATGAATGAGATCCTTGCAGAGGTACGCCAGGGTCTTCTCCAGGCCTAGCAGTTGTCGAAGAAATATTACAACGCACACCACCGCGAGGCAGAATTTGCAGTGGGAGACTGGGTGTGGCTACGGCTCCTCCACCGCACTACGCAGTCTCTGGACCCTCACGCCAAGCGCAAGCTGGGTCCTCGCTATGCGGGGCCGTTTCCGGTGTTGGAGCGCATCGGCAACGTCGCCTACCGCCTTCAGCTGCTGCCTGGCGCCCGCATCCACGACGTCTTCCATGTGAGCTTGTTGAAACCTTTCCGTGGCGATCTACCGATGGCCGCGCCGGATCTTCCCCCGACCTCCGAGGGCCGTCTCCTTCCCGGTCCCAAGAAGGTGTTGAAGGCCCAGCAGAGCCGAGGTGTTTTGCGCTTATTGATCCAGTGACAAGGCCTTTCGGAGGAGGACGCCACTTGGGAGCCTCTCGAGGAGTTCCGCAAGCACTTCCCCGACTTCCAGCTCGAGGACGAGCTGTTTGCGCAGGCAGGGAGAGATGTTATGACCGGCTTAGCCTACAGCCGGAGGAGGCCCAATAGCACAGGGTGTTAGGGGCTTGGCCCAATTTATCTTATCATTATTAGGGGCTTAGCCCAGTTTGTCGTTTTTATTAGCACTTAGGGAGATTATATAAACTCATGTAAGGACTTGTTTTGAGGCAAGCAAAGCAATCATATTTGCTCGGCTTCCTTCAGAAGCCGGGTCCCTAAACCCTAGCCGCCACCGTCTCTCTCTCGCTCGCTCGCTCACGACCACGGCGCCCCAGCGCCGCCGGCCGTGCCCTCCGCCTCGCCAACCCTCCTTCCACCCCTATAACCTAAGGGCTCGCCCTGGTAGGAACTCGGTTCCTATCACTCACATCTTCATCGAAGTCACCATCCTTCTGTGTCATTGACCCCAAATATCGAAAGGTGTCCTTCTGAGGTACCACCTGCCTATCAAGGCTAACTTCCTCCACACTCCTAGTAGTACTGAAACCGCACCTCATGTACTCAGTTTTAGTTCTACCAAGCCTAAAACCTTTAGATTCTAAAGTCTGCCTCCACGGCTCTAACCCTTGTCCGACTATTGTTGACTAGCACCACATCATCCACGAAGAGCATACACCATGGGATATCTCCTTGTGACCTCATGCATCACCAAAGCAAAAGATAAGGCCTCGAAGGTGACCCTTGGTGTTGTGCTATTTAATTTGGAAAGTCATTAGTGTCGCCATTACTTGTTCTAACACCTGTCACAACATTATCCTATATGTCCTTGATGAGGGTAATTTACTTTGTTGGGACTTTGTGTTTCTCCAAGGCTGTTGGTAACATAAAAACAATTAAACGCTGATAGCAATTACTGCAGCTGTTTGAATATCAAGACAAGTAGCAAGAGTTTTTCAATGTGTCTTACACTTACTCTGTAGTTACTAATCAAATGTAAATAATTTGTTGCAAACTGGACTTAATATTGCAGGAACATGATGTTCATGAAAAAAATATTGCAGGAACAAGAAATACAAACAAATAGGTGTATTACTGACATACCAAAATAGAACTTTGTAAGTACATATACGCATTATGCCATCAGGTAAGCAATAGAAAATTGGGGTAGTGGAATAATGAAACACACCCTTAACTATACACATCTGATGTTAACAGGAATCATGTAAAGATTAAACATAAAACACAATAGCATCTTGATCCTGTTATTTATTTCAACTAAGAAACTTCTATGGTACACCATTTTACATACTCCGCCTAAAATAACCCCACATTACCTGGCTTGCACAATAGCATCTACAGTCATCTGCTCTTGGGTACTTAATTGACCAAATTCAGTGTTAACACTTCGTGTGACCTGTATAGTGATATTTCAGATACAGACCAAATAATACCAACATAGGAAAAACATCATCGTGCACAGGAAGCCAATAATATAATAATTGAACTAAAAAAATATGAAGGGTGATAGAAAAAGCCTACTTGTCCATCAGCAATTATTACTAAAACATGGTATTGGCCACCGCTTTGCTCAACAATGGTTGTGGCCATTTCAATTATTGGAGAAAATGATGTAGGACCTTCAAACATATAAAAAAAATTATGCATACATTGACCATGATAGTACGCTTCAAAAAACAACAATCAAAATTGAGCTTTCTTACCGGAAAGACGCAGATGAGGAACAATTTCTCTATACCGAGCCAAAGCCTCCTGAAACCCATAGCATGGTCTTTCGTCAGGATTGAAGGCAAATACATCTTGGTCATGTGTAGATGCTGCGTTTTTCCAAATAAAACTGAACTATTAGTCTTGTGCAATATCACTATATATTGGTAAATTAACAAAAAAAAAAGTATGAGCTTTACCATCTCCAAAACCATAGCAAGGAATTAAGTTATCCTCATCAAAAGCTGGCAGTGTTTGTCCAATGATGGAGATTGCTTGCTCGTAAGGATTGGGGGCATCACCAATATGATGCAGGCTCACACCATTGAATGAACTCTTTCCTGCATGCCGAATTGCAGACATAGTCAAGCATCAAGAATGAGTGTTTTGTCCAACACATATATTATATTCAACTACCTGTCCATTCATTACTTTTCGTGAAATCAATTCCAATGATTAAATTGGAAGACTCAAGGCCAGCTTGCGCTAATGCTTCAATAACCTGCATACAGAAATCTAGTACTGAGCGAGGTGTCACAATTTGTTAAGTATATTACTCCAGTATTTCATGACTATCCTCCTTGAGCCTAACAGAGCACGACTACATGTGGGCATGGAAAAATGCAAGAGAGGATATTATGTTCAAAGTGTTAGACGATTCCGTACACACATTAATTTTGTGCGCAGTCCTCTGAAGTGCCGGACTCGGTTGTTTGACGTCAGTCTACAAACAGTGTTTATTCAGCGGGCTCGGTTTGCAATTTTCAATTTCAAAAGAGCAGATGCATCAGTTGGTTGTGCGGCTCGTGCAAATTGTTCCCCACCTTGTTATCATCCGGGTGAAAGTTTGCACTATCAGTTTTGCACCTTCTACACACAAACACCATGCAAGGTCCACAGCAGTACATTAGCCCAGATACCACCGATGTCCAAGCCATCTACAATGGCTAATTACATCCCTAGTATGGCTTCGAGCCCAATTTTGGAAGCGGTGTTGAACATTTGAGCATCACCAAATCCAATACATACCTCATCCAAGGAGCGGTACTGGTCCACAATCTTGGAGTACTTCCTCTCCAGCTTGGGCCGCTTACTGGCAACTGCCGGTGTCTTAATTGTCTGCAATACTGGTGGCGCTGAGACGGAATGAGCCGGAGGGGCTGGCGCTGCTGTCACGGCCGAACGAGAGTAACCGCTGGAGGAAACCACTAAATCCTCAGCGGCCTGAGGGGCGCTCACTCGCCGCCGGTAGATCGAGGACGAGTGGTACTCATCCGTCACCGGAGCGGTGTGGGGGGGCGGTGGTAGGTCCCACAGCTGTGACCGCGACTCGTATGGGGCCGCGGGGCCGCCGCCGGCGCGGTTCCTCGCAGCCGGCGGCGATCTGGGTCGTGGTGCTGCTTCTGGTTGCGGCTCTTCTTGTGGCTCGGCTGGCGGTGCAACCTGCAGGAGACCCCCGACAACCTTGGTGGCTGTCTGCAGGACCAGGAAGAGCACCCACAGCAGGAACGTGACAATCTTGCCGGCCACAGCCTGAAACTCCAAGCAAATCGTAACGGCAACAGTCAAGATCAATGAATCGAAACAAAAACAAAAAGATCGAAGCTCAAATAGCTCCGACGAACAGTAAACAAATCGAGAGGAACTTTTTGTTGAAGATTCGGAGAGGTGCATGAAGCTGGTGAATCTAGTGCGTACGAGGAGACCGCTCATGTCGACGAGGACGACGACGGGAGGGAGGCGAGCTCTGCCCTTTTTGTTAAAGATTCGGAGAGGTGAATGAAGCTGGTGAATCTAGTGCGTACGAGGAGACCGCTCATGCCGACGAGGACGACGACGGGAGGGAGGCGAGCTCTGCCACTCCTCGGGAGAAGGGAGATTCGAAGTTGGACGAACTGGAAGGGCAATGGCTGAACCGCTCATGCCGAAGAGTAACTTTCCTCGAGTCGGTGTTGTTGTTGCGTCTAATCAAGTCAAGGGTCGATGTGCCGAGTGATGACGTTGCTTCACGGCGGAGATCAAGGGCGTGTTTCGTTTTCTTCCCCGCATAGAGCCCAACCAGGCTCGCTCGCGGGAAGAAGAGGTCTGTTTGGTTGACTGATTTCATTGTTGGGCCTGCATCGTACGTTTCTTAAAATAGTTTAGAGTCTGGCTCATTGGAAACGTTCGGATCGTCAGTTTCTCGCGAGCCAGGGTGAGTGCGGCACGAGGTCGCGCTGGCGGGTGCGACGTGAGGGTGAGGAGGGGATGCGGGAGATGGGAAATCTGGCGTGTCGTCCCGACGCCAAATCTAGCCTCACCCCTCTTTCTACTCGCTCACCCATAGCCACTTTCTTCACTACTGCCTCACCATCGGCGGCGGTTGCGATTTCA
The DNA here is from genome assembly GCA_022496015.1 of Hordeum marinum. Classification (NCBI taxonomy): domain Eukaryota; kingdom Viridiplantae; phylum Streptophyta; class Magnoliopsida; order Poales; family Poaceae; genus Hordeum; species Hordeum marinum. The sequence goes on from CM039676.1 coordinate 116,040,866, forward strand.
GATCTGCGCTAGAGGCGGCGGCGGCGGCGGAAGAGACGACGGCGTTTGCGGCGGATCTGGTGCTCCCCTTGCTGTTGGCCATGGCTCCCCCCACGTCGTCCTCGTCTCCGATGCCGGTAAGCAGCACCCCCTCCCCCCTTTGTTAGGTCGGTGGTTAGGCCGTTAGGCAAGGTGTAGGATCGATTTCTCACTGAATGAACCGTCAATGTCGACTAGGTTATGGACGCACGGATGAGGCTAATAATTCAGGCAGCACACTGATAACTGTGATTTAGGCATGGGTCATGTTCATGCACCGGAGAGTTGTTCGTCGTGTTGGGAGACCTTTGATCCGCTATGGTCCAATGTTTATCCGGGATCAAGAGAGGATCCAAAATCTGAACTACATCTACAACCGCAATGACGTCGAGGCTCTGTGGATGCTTCGAATGAAAAGAGCACCATTTGTCAGGCTTTTCGAGACCTTTAGGAGCAGAGGGCTGCTACAAGATAACATCAACACATGTGTGGAAGAGTAAGTGGCCATGTTCCTCCATGTTGTTGGCCATAACCAGAGGTTTAGGGTCATTCACAACACGTTCAGGAGATCAATGGAGACCATCTCTAGGTACTTCAAGCAGGTGCTTTTTGTTGTTGGGGAGCTTAGAGGAGAAATGATCAGGAGACCATCTGGCCGGACTCCACCCAAGATTCGCGAAAGCCCAAGATGGTATTCTCTAGGTACATTTTTCATGGCTTGATATGCTTGTATTATTCAAGTTGAGCACTAACACAGGCTTGTGATGCCATTTTGAGGATTGCATTGAGACAATAGATGGTACTCATGTCATTGCCAGAGTTCCTAAACCACAGTCTACAGCATACAGGGGGAGGAAGCACTACACAAGCCATGCTTGCTGCTATTGACTTTGATCTGAAGTTCACATATGTGTTGGCTGGCTGGGAGGGGTCAGCGCATGATGCTAACATTCTCAGTGACATCATGAGTCGACCTGATGGGATCAACATCCCTGACGACAAGTTCTACCTTGGAGATGCTGGTTATGCATGTCGGTCGGGTGTTCTTCCACCCTTCAGGAAAACTATGTACCATCTCAACGAGTTCTCTGGTAGGAACTATCCTAGGACTGCACAGGAGTTGTTTAATCTCAGACACTCCAGCCTTAGAGTAACTATTGAGAGGGCATTTGGAGCTCTGAAGAATAGGTTTAAGATCCTGAATCAGAAGCCATTCCACACATACTCCACTCAGGTTAAGCTTGTTCTTACTTGTTGCATTCTGCATAACTGGATCCTCGAGTGGGGCTTTGATGAACACGTGCCTGAGGAGGAAGAGGTCGAGCCTGACGATGTTGTTAGCTCCGGCCATGGTGTGGAAGCATTTGACAATGACGCTTGGAAGAACAAAAGGTTAAAGTGGGCAGAGGCAATGTGGCTTAACAAAGGTCAGTGCAGAATTTAAAGAAGAGGAAGAAGAAGAAGAAGAAGTAGAAGAAGAAGCAGAAGAAGAGGAAGATGAAGAGGAAGATCTGGTAGCAGCAACACCGATGAACTATCCCCTATTTAGCCAATGGCTCTTAATAATTTGTTCTGTCATTTGATAGTAGTTAGGATGAACTGTCATTTGTTTAAAAGGCCGGCACTACATGTTTAGATTGTGTGTGGTAAACTCACCACTAGTTAGAAGTGGTGACAAAACCTTATGCAGGTTGCAACCAAACACCATGTCTTATGTGCACCTAATGCAATGCGGGCAACCAAACGTCGGGTCAAAAATGGTTGTCTCATGCAATGCAACTAAGGTACATGCAGGCAACCAAACTATGTGCATCTGGGGTCTTTTTGCCTGCATCCCCTCAAACCGACTCACTAGAGCTAGGCTCGCCGGACCAGGCTCGATTGACAATGTAACCAAACACTCCCCAAACACCTCGAACGCTAGACGCCGACGCACCGGGCCAAATTTGGACCGGTTGCACCTAGATGCGTGACATCCTAGCCATTAGATTAGACCTTGTGTTCTTCCTTGATGATCCATTTTTCCCAAATCACAAGAGTGCACGCAGGACGGGAACTAGACGACCGGCCTTCGAAACTTTTTAGATCGTCATCGCTCGCTGGATCGCTAGCGGCTTGTCGAATCGCTGCCCATCACGACAGCAAGCCCCCCTGTCGTCTCCGGCGGTGCTGCTCGTCGAGAAACCTCGGTTGCAAAAATCCCGCCATCGACCGATGCAAATTCCCTGACCAGATGAAACTCCTACAGTCCATGCTCTGATGGTTGCAGCAACTCTCGTGCGCGGCTGCTGCCCTCGTTGTCGGCTCTCGCCCCATGAGTTTCCAGGAGCGACGACCACCCGTCATGCCATGAAAAGGATGTAGCAAGATGAACCATCAGACGTAGCAAAAAATACGACGATTGTAGGAAAAAACAGGGTCGTCACCGTCGCGAGTCACAGTTCTGTCATGATGGATGTAGCAAAAAATCTCACCGGTCATAGCAAGAAAAGACGATGGTTGCAAAAAAATAGTGTCACCGCCGCCGCGAGTCGCATCATCCTGTGCACCAACGCTCAAATTCTGTCGTCGTCGCTCTTCACCGTTAGTTTGTTGTTCCTCAGTTGAAGCTTTTCATAAGACCTGTTGCAGCTAGTTCCAGCTTTTTCAGTTTGCGCGTTGCCCATCCCACAACCTCCTTGTCTCTGTTTGGAGCTTTTCTTAGAAGCGGATGGTAGCTTCCTCGGACAACGATTTAGCATTTTGCGGTACTATTTGCAGCTTCTCCTACGCCATTTACAACCTTTGCTCTCTCCAGTTCCAGGAAAAAAAGGACGGTTGCAGCATTTTGTACCCACTGGGTGCAGCTCCATTGGTTGTCGTTTGTACCTCATGCGCGGCGCATTGTAGTCACTTTAGTGGTTCCAACAAAAGCTCGTGTACGGGAGGCGACAGTGCACGGCTAAGAGAGGAAAAAAGGAAGGTAGGACGCGCTGGTTGTCAACGTCTTCTCCACCCTTGTCGTGGCTCACCATATGAGCAAGGCCTTGTTCATGTTGGTGTGTTGCATGTGAGCCTAAAGATGGAGGGACTGGGTGGTTGTGGCGGCGCCTAGTGCGTGTCGTGAGATAGAAGAAAGGGGGAGATGGGGAAAAGGGTTCATACGGGAAAAGGGGAAAAGAGGGAGGCATGGGCAACACATGATCCCACTTGATCGCAAGGCCCGCGTGCGTCCAACGCAGGTTTTGGTCGGCGCACCTGGTGGAAACGTTTCCCTTACTCAGTCGGAAAATCTATATGACGTTAGGTTTTATTGACTTTGAATGACAAATGTTTACACATTGCTTCACAGCGGAGATCCATTCATTACTCAAACGAAAAATATGTCCAACATCAGATTTTATTGACTTTGAGTGACAACATTTACGCAATGGTTCACACCGGAAATCCAACACCTATCCATACTACTCAATCAAAAAGGAGATAAATATACTTGGAGTAATTTACGCCCGGCGGTCAGTTTGATGCACAAACTTGCAAAATACGCTCTCAATAAAATAAAAATGTTGGACATTAGTGGGTTAGAACTTAGAACCCATGACTTGCCGCTAGTAGTATACGTGGACAACTACCAAACTAATGATAACTAGCAAGCGGAAAGCGCGGCGGCATGTCGCGCCCAAGTATGAGTCCGTTGTTGGTTGAATTGTAGGTTAATTTGTTTGTTGCTCGTGTTACTTTCTGTTGTTCAACTTTACTAAATAGAGCGAGAAGACTATAAACTGTCGAAAAGGGTACAAATTGTTGGGTCAATTAAAGAATGTGGTGACATGCATACAAAGACGAATAGAGGAGTACAATGAAGTGAAAATAACCATATTTTGTATCTTGATAGATGCCTTCGCCTATTATCCTCCTCTGATTGGTCCGTTCCACTTATCCACTTCGTTCATGGTGCTGAATGCAAAAGTATTATAGATGTAAATAAACTGAATGGTATGTACCAGTCATTTCCTTCTCATAATGCACCTTTGACAATCCAATGAACATGTGAATTCTATCAGCTTAGCATACTATGGACACATTGATTTATTCTTTAGAAGCAAATAGAATAACTCAGTGTAGTAAGAAATGAGAGCTGAAGGCGTTGACTATACAGAAGATAATGCAAAAAATGCAGTAACCTCAACTAAAGCTAATGTGCCAAGTATTTCTCATCTTTTTAGCATTCGCTTGATATGGCGATCACGTAACATGGTAACACTTAGTAGAACATTATCTGCTCCCTTAGACCATGCATTGTAAAGCAACTAAGCATCGATGATGAATTCTTTCTATAGAAAAGGACACTATGTTTAGAACATCATATCATGAACCGTACTTTCATTTGAATTTCTAAACATTCAGAAGATGATATCATGATCTTTCATGCATTTGAACTATAACATAGGGCCAAGTTTATCACATTGTGTATAGCGTCAAGTAGTCACAACTTCTCCGGTTACATATTAAAGGTTAGCTTTGTTGTATGCGGGAGTGAAATGGAGCTCGCATACTCATCTCAATTCTTAATGAAATGGAGCTCACATATTCATCCCAATCCTTATTCAACCAGATCCTCTGGGTAAAAAATCCATGAAGTAGCTGAACCGGGGAAAACTAATGCTCCAGGAGAGCCTCTAGTTTTGACTCAAATTTGTGCTTAGCTGGTAAATAATGGAAAAGATGTGAGTATTGCCCCTTCATCACCCTCGCATGGCTCATAGTAGTAGTACCATATTTCTTTGTTTCTATGTTGGATCATGTGTTTTGTTGTCCCTTCCACCTGACAAATTGTGTGATTAAAACTGGAGCTCGGAGTAAGGATATAGACACTATTTAATTGACTCCCGCCGAACCATTGCGTGAGATACAACATAGAGCAAGGTACTAAATATGTTTAGTGCAATGGTTAATGTCTATCATGTATGTTATAGTTCCAAACTGAATAACCATTTTGAAACGAATTCCTAGGATTTTTTTCTCATATATGTCTATCATGAGTTTCTCATGGACTTTCATTGGCACAATATCTGATAATATTTTAAAGATGATTAAGCAATTATGTTAGCCAAGCAACCTTTGTATGGTAGCTATAAACTACCAGTACTCATTCCACAAGGGATAATCATCTAATTCAACATGTGTGCACACCTTATTTCTTAGGAAAGCAACACATTTAAATGTATATCATAAAAATTCTGAAAATTTGCGGCCACTGAAACTAACCAAACATTACTTGCACCAAAACACATAAGAAGTAGGTTTGTAGGTCACACAAAGAAAAAATTGCTTGTGGTCGAACAGAAGGAAGAGGTCATCGGAGTCGAAGTCGGGGAAACGGTCATCGTGATGTAGTGGAGGCATTTGGCAAGGTGGAAGTTTCCGAGGCAAGGCGCTAGAGCTGGGGAGTCTCGGAGACGGCCGAGGTAGAGTTTATGAGGTAGGCGGAATTGGTTGCGGTTGGCGGAGAGGGGTGTCGGGTACTGGAGGACAATGAGGCTATTGAGTTCATGGCATTGACTCCCACGGCCAGCAGTGAGAGACATTAGCAGAGAGAGCCTGATGGTGAGGTCGGGTGTGAGGATGCCATTATACTACTCAACCCATCCTGAGAAATCCACGTCACTGGCCGCTAGCTTCCATAACCAGCAAGGGTAGGAGCAGTGGAGTGGGCGAGGTCGGGGGCATGCGGTGATCTGCTACCATGAGGAGAGGCGGGGCGTCGTTTGGCGGGGACGGGAGTTGATGCACAAGGTGAGGATGGATATGAACCGGGAGGAGGAAAAAGAGAAGAAGAAGCAGTTGTGCAGGACTAAAGCGACATGGTGGGACCTACATCTCGAGTCCATGAGAAACATCTAGTCAAGTTTAAACTAATGAAAAAATTAACGCGCTAGCAAAATGGTGCTACCTTTAAAATACACTATTAGCGAGAAATTACAATGATTTATCTGCTCAGAACGTTATAGCATGCTATTAGTTGTGCTATTTTTTCAATAGTCTAAACACACTACAAAACCGAAGTGAATGTGCTAAAAAACTAAGAGTGGACCAAACAAAAAATCAGACACACGCCGCTCATGTTCACCGATTTATCTTGTGAGGCATTGGTCAGAATGCTATAGCATGATGTTGGCTATGTTATAGCGTGCTATTTTAGTGGTTTAAACACACTACATAACCGGAGCTGAACTGTGAGCATACATGTGTCACTCGTGGAAAAACTCACCGTTAGTGCTTGAAACACACAGCTAGTCTAGCACGATAAAAAAAGAAGGAAACCTAGGAAAAACCAGGGAAACACTGTGAATACGTGTCAACATCCGGTACTCTATCGCTAGCAACGGTGGATGCACGAGAGGAGGCCCTGCTTAGCAGCTTTAATACTTTGTTATATATTCATATTTAGTTAGCACGAGTGTCATTTATACTAGCAGAAGAACATGTGTGTTGCAACGAGGTAACAAAACTATGTATTGACCACTTATTAAAAGGAATATATTGCTAAAACAACTCAGTACCATGTGTATTGAGTGTTGAGTGTGCAAAGATTTTGAATGTCTCTCGGAAGGTTAATGTACGATTGTTAGATAATAATAATCTAACACTCTATAAGGTAATTCATCACTAACAATTATAATTTTAATTCACAGAATAATTCTTGCATTGTACATTTTTCTAAGAAGAAAATGTAACCATGTAGGTGAACATGCTGCTAGCTCTAGTTATCAATGGAGTGGCACTGTCCATCAATTTAATTTCATTGCGACAAACATGAAGATACTTGTTTGACCTTGATTGTCATGAATAAGAAATAAAAACATTGTTATGCTTCTCAATAACTAGTCATCATCTATTAATTTTTCTAAATTACCATCTTTGTAGCTACAGACCACCCCAGAGGCAATCTCTGAATTTATTGGACACCATACCACGCAATAATCTTAAGAATCAAGAGACGCAAGTTATATGTGCGAAGGGGTAATAAATAGCGTCGGCATGAATCCAGATTTTAGTACCCTACAACAATTATCTGATCTAAATTTACTTGTAGCAAAATGTCTAATTAAGGCGCTATCTTAGATTTTTATAAGGAAAACTGCCTGGTAGTTTTGCATACTAAGCTACATGACTGTACTATCTCATATATGGCACATTACTATAATCCAGTGGTGTGGTCTGGTTGCCCAATCGTTCATTGTGTCAATGTTGCTTTCCTATTAACTTAGCTGGCCGATGATAGCAGTGCCATATTTTGTTAAATTGGTGTAGGCTGGTGTGGTCTGGTTACCCAAACGTTCATTGTGTCAATGTTGCTTTCCTATTAACCGGCGTGGTCAATGATAGTAGTGCTATAGTTTGTTATTTGGTGCAGGATGCTAAAGTTAATAAGACAAAGTCTCAAGACAACAAGGCGACCCCATTGTTTCTCTCCAATAAATCTAGTGCATGTAATATGGCAATAACTCTTGATTAATCTATTCATTTTCCCACCTAATTTAAGTTATGATGCACTGGTCGAGACACTCTCCTCTTGTCACATTCCAGATTTTTTTCCCCAAATATGTTATGTTAAAAGACTTCACGGGGAATTATAATTTACCCAACAAAACCCTCTCACCGATTGCTTCTTAGCTAAGTTTGACTCATTGTTTGCTTTGATTGATGGAATGTTGCCTAGAAGGGTTGAAACCCCAATGCAAATTGTTGAAACCTAGCTAGCCTTTGGTAGAAACACAACCATTTGAAACTATCCATTGGGCATAAGGCTTACCTTAATAAACCCCAACGATATTTAAACCAAATGCTTCCTAAAAGGATTTGAGTTGGTTTTGAAATCAATTCAGAAACCAAAGTGATTTATTAAAAAATTGGCCATCAACTATTTTGGCAGGAAATGAAATTCCACAAGTGTGAATGATGACATATACCCCTACCAATTTCCAAAATGAATTTGATTTTTTTGTTTTGAAACCAAATTCAAATTCAAAAATGAAAATAAGTGTAGAATTTAAATGTCCAAAATGCCCAAAATGTTGACACATTCACAAATATTCATATTTGAATTTAAGACATGTTTGTTTTTGAAATAAAAATCAATTTCTAAAGAAATAGAAAATACAGAAGAAACAGAAAAAGGAAAAGAAGGAAAAGATAAAGAAAAGGAGAAAATAGAAAATGAAAAAAAGGCCAGCGAGGCCGATCGTGGCTGAGCCAGCCGAGCACCCGCACCCCACCCGCGCTCCCTCACCTCTCTCCATCTCTCTCCCATTGACTGGTGGACCCCACCAGTCAGTTTCGTCCCCTCCCCATGATCCCCACGCATGCATGCCTCCCGCAAATGTCGGCCACGCCCATGTCGCTCGTCCTCACGCTCCTCGACCGAACCAGTCCCTCCCCCATGTAAAATTAATGCCCCACACGCCCGCTCGCCTGTTTGCCCCCACCTAATTGGCCTCGAGCGCTGCCAGGATGCTCTACCGCACCCCCACATAGTTATCACCGACATGATTTCGGCCGACATCGAGCTCCTCCCGAAGAGCCACGGCCGCCACTATCCTCGCCATTGTAGGATCTAAAGTAGTGCTAGAGGGGGGTGATTAGACTACTTGACCAAATAAAAATCTACTTTTTCCCAATTTTAAGTCTTGGCAGATTTTAGCATTCATGATATGTCAAGTACACTCTACACATGCATGTCTAAGAGTATAGCAGCGGAAAGTAAAGACAAGCATGTAAGTAAAGGAAGGGTAGGAAGATCAAACACAATTGGTGACACGATGATTTTTTTCCGTGGTTCCGATAAGTAGTGCTATCGTACATCCATGTTCGTGGAGTCTTCAACCCACGGAGGGTAATGGTCGCGAGAGTCCACGGAGGGTTACACGAAGAAGCAACCTTGACTATACCATGACGACCTACGTCCACGGAGGACTAGCCTAACTCGGGGTAGATCTTCATGAAGTAGGCGATCTCCTTGCCCTTACAAACTTCTTGGTTCACTCCACAACACGAAGTAGGAGGCTCCTAGGCGACACCTAACCAATCTAGGAGGCGCCACCCTCCAAAAGGTAATAGGCTCAATTGTGTCGATGAACTCCTTTCTCTTGTGCTTCAAGATGATAGACTCCTCAACACACAATCACTCTCTCACAGATTTGGCTTGGTGGAAGAGATTGATTGGGCGGAAAGCAACTTGGGGAGGCTAGAGATCAAGATTCATATGGTAGGAATGGAATGACATGATCTCAACACATGAGTAGGTGGCTCTCTCTCAAAAAATCAGTAGGTATGAGTGGGGAACTGTTCTGAGTACTTCTCTTACGAGTGAGTGGTGGTGGAGGGGTATATATAGGCATCTCCAAAAATCCAACTGTTACACACAATAAGTCTGACTCGGTGGAACCGATGTGTGAATCTCGGTTGTACCGAGTTGCCTTAAAGTTAGCAACTTTTGAATCTCGGTGAGACCGATACATAAAACTCGGTTGCAGAGATAAGGTGACCAACGGTTAGATTGCCAATCTCGGTGACGCCGATTCACAAAACTTGGAGGGACCGATTTTGTAAACTTGCATAACAGTAAGTTGGCAGCCTAACTCGGTGGCACCAAAGCAGAATCGGTTGCACTGAAAAGCTAGGGTTTTGGCTGAGTCTATCTTAGGTTAGGAATCGATGGCACCGAGTGGAATGTGTTGGTTGCACCGATTTTGAGTATTTGGCTTTGGACAGACTTTTGTGGAAGAGCTTGTGGGTGTATGTGGTGACTATCACTTGTGCACGTATGAGCATATTGTTCACCAACAAAACCTTACCCCCTTTTACTAGTGTTGGCTTTCCTATGGACTCAAAGTGATTTCTCACAAAAGGTAAAGTGTAGAGTCCTTTGCTTGAAGCTTTGCCAAACTATTTCCTTGCATCTCGGGGTATTCCACAATCCTTATGGAAACCCATCATTGAACTTTTCCTGAAACATACTTGGTGGAAACATTAGTTCAATGACATATATGTTGTTATTAATTACCAAAACCACCAAGGGAGCAAATGTGCTTTGAATCTCCCCCTTTTTGGTAATTGATGACAACATATAGATCAAAGCTTTGACATATGATATAATCAATGAATATAGTCATTGCTTTGAGAAGTATGTGATTAGCAAGAGCTCTCCCTAAATTTGTGCATTATTTTAAATTTGCGTTTGAATGCAAATGCACAATCGCTTAAGTACATGGGGCACTTCTTCCATGTCACATACATCTTGGTGGTGTGTGAGAGTAATAAGAGTTAATAACATAGCACAACACATCAAGCAAAGTGAATGATCATCACATAATCATCAAAAGATAGGAAATAGTAGCAACACACATAACAGCGTATGATCAAACACACAAACAAAAGTATCTCACATCAAACCAAAGAACCAATTTTTTTTGTAAAACCAGCAAATAAAACAGACATTCTCTCTCTCTCAAAGCCTAAGATCTATATACAACGTCTCCCCCTTTTACAACAAGTTACCAAAAAGCTCGAAGAGATATAGCTAATCGTTCTTCTATGGCTGATCTCCTCCGGTAGTCGATGTCGGAGTCAAGAGAACTGCGTCGGTGAATACTTTCGCTAAAGTCCTGGATGGAGGTGGAGTAGACACTGGAGGCACTGAAGCTGATGTCACTATGGCTGGAGCAGAAGATGAAGGCCTCATCTCTGGAGCTGGCACTGTAGGTGTCCTGGCCTTAGTCGTGAACTGGGCAATAGTCCTGACAGGTGCACTATCCTCATCATTATGAGAAGACTCAGACTCTGAAGAGGTGCGACGGATTGGGGCTTCATCAACCTCCTTCTTGAGCTCATTGACTGTCTTAGTCAGCCCATCTACCTTGTCGTTAAGAGTTTTAACTCTATCATCAATGATGTTCACAATGCTCTCCTGAGTATCCATGATGGTCTTGATGTCCTTGTTCATCTCCAAGACTGTGGAAATCAATAGATCCATCTGTTCATTCCTGGATCTGGGAACCTGAGCACTAGAGGTTCTAGCTGCCTCTGCCTCTGCCTCTGCCTCTGCCTCTGCCTCTGCCTATGCTTGAGCTGCAGCTGATGTGGGATGATCTGGGTTCATCACCACAATGTTGTCCTCAAAATCCGGCTGAAGTGGAAAGTGGGGTCTATCCAGAGCAAATATGTGCTTCTCAAGTTGAGAGTTGTTAAGCATCTGAATATAGGGTGCATAGCAACATGCCCGCTTCTGATCAACAACAACTCTCTTCACTGTCTCAACTATCAAATCCATCACTCGAGTCCTGGTGTGACGATCAAGATGGATGAGCATGTTGATGGAGTATCCACGAATCATCTTCTCATCTCCAGACTTGGGCATCAAGGTATGCCTCAGGATAGTGTTCATGGTACGGAGACCTAGCTGGAGGAAATAAATGGATCCCAACTTGTGAGATTGCACATTAGCAACAGGGATAGGATTATACATATCCTTCATAGCATTGTGGCTCTCCTTGGGTTCTGAGTATACATCCAAGTCACCAACCTCAACCTCTGGGACTCCTAAGATGGTATCCCATTCATCAACAGGAGATTCATATCTTGCTCCTTCAATCATCCAGACAATCTTGCCATCTCCATTAAAATGAGAAGTGGAATAGAACTGCATGATCATCTCATCATTCCAAGCAGTGAACTCCTTCCCAACAAATTTGTCAAGTCCAATGCAGTGGAAGTTGTCTTGGACACATGGAAAGTAATTCTCATTATCATTGATATACTTCGAGTCCACATATCTCATATCACTGACTTCAGGGCTCTTGTCAAGCAAAACTGTCTCATAGAAGTCTTGCTGCTCCTTGGTATAAAACATGTAGTCCACAACAGTCTTTCTCCTCTGGGCATATGGGTCAATGGCTCTCCATGCCCTCAGACCCGAATCCTTCATCTTCTTCATATCCTCAGCTCTGGGGTGGCTGGCATCATGTACAGGAAGATGAGGTCTAAGCTTCATCAAAATAGACATATCATCTTCAACATCATCTGCTTCTCTGAAAGTGGATGTCTTGTTCTTCTCTGAAGTAGGTATGTCTTTGGTAGTCCTCTTGGACTTCTCTGCAACAACTTTCTTGGATGTAGCCTTGGTTCTCTTGGAGGGGCCAGACTTAGGCATAGCATCAACCATAAGTTTCTTTGCCTTCTTCTTAGGAGGGGCCTGAGCAGCAGGTTCCTCCTCAGCAGCAGCACCAGCAGCAGCCTCCTCTAGATCCTCATACATAGAGGTAGGTGTGCCCATCACACGGATGATCCTCTTCCTGGCTGTCTTCTTCTCTCCTGCCTTCTTAGGCAAAGCTTTCTTGGGGATCTCAACAGACATTGTTTCCCTAGCACTCTCATGTGCTTTGAAGGTCTCTACAGGTGCATAAATTTTGCTGACCACCCTCCTAGATGAGGTGGCCTCATTGACAGACTTCCTTGCAACCTTCTCTTGCTTCTTAGCAAGAACTTCCTATGGGACAAAATCAGAATCTTCTTCTTCTGAGTTGAGCATCTTTCTTGTCCTTGTTGCAGCCTTAGGCAACCCATGAGAACTAGGAGTGTCTGGATCTGAAAAAGAACCGGCCTCAGGGCTAGTGCCTGAAATCATCTCAACGTTCTGCTCCTGCAAATTCTGACTATGTTTTGAGCTTGACATGTCTGACCCTGTGAATAGAGTATAGAAGAGTGGAATAGGATAAGTCATCACAAAATGCAAAGATTTTTGAAAGTTTGAACTAAGAATTTCCAAAGTTTTGCATTCTATCAAATGTATTTCGGTACAGCCGAGGCAAACTTTTCGGTCACACCGAGACAAACACCCTGCTTTCCAGGAACTTGGCACAATTTTTGGTGGCTTCAAAAATGAGCACTCGGTTCCACCAAGGTGTTCTTAGTATGGCAGAAAAGAAAATCGATGACACCGATTATTTCACATTGGTTCTACCGAGATACAGGAGGCGGATGGCAAAACCCTAAAAATTCGTTGTTCGCTATCCTATGGAATTTTCTTTTGGATGGGAGGATCTCAAATTCTGGCAAGACTAGGAATAAACCCTAATGCACAAGAATCGGAAAGTGGAGCGCGAGAGGGGACGGAATCCATACCCTAATGCGGCGATGGATTCGCTACAGCGGCAATGTTGGAGAAGAAAATGTCGACAGCGGCGATTCCCAGCGGCGGAGGCGCTCGGGGAAGCAAGGCGATGACCAGGGGTCTTCGGGGCAGTAACTAGGGTTGTGGAGGCGCGACGTTTGAAGAATGAATCTCAAAACGCCAGGGTCCACCGAATATATACCCATCGCTGTCAGTGACACCGATTTGATATTTTCGGTGTCACCGAGTTTCACAGCTGTCAGCTGACAGGGAAACTCGATGTAACCGAGAATACGAAATTGACAGTACCAAGATTGGAAAAGCAGATAAACCCTAGGCATTCAATGAGACCGAGAATGTGGAGTTGGTTCAACCAAGATGCACTTGGGAGGTTTTAATGGTCAGTCCTTGACGATACGGAACTCCAAGTGCTCCTCACATAGAGAGATCGAAAAGTACTTGTTCAAATTTTGTGATGCAGCATGAATAGAATATGAGGTGAGAAAGCATAGATAGCTAAAGGAGTGGTCGTAGGCATTCTTGTATATCCAATTGGCAAAAGGAAAATCAAAATCCAAATAGCAACAATTGGATATCCTCGAATGAGTAAATAAACGCAGACCAACATGCTCACACAATAAGATGTCAAATGAAATCATGCCAAACATGCACAAACACAATGGCATCTAACAAGCACTTTGGCGATGACGGAGTCATCTATATATGAGTATATTGACTTAGGAGTCAAGTAAGAATACTTGATCATAGGTCATACTCATCGTTTAAGCACAAGTGGGGTTACCACTTTTACATAAAGCGTTTAATGTTGTCACATTCTATGAGATTCTTTGACTCAAGTCTTAGAGTAGAGCTCCCCCTTGATGTGACATCCCCCATAGGAGGGACGAATTAACCTTGGGTTTTTTCGATGAAGACTTCATGTAGGTGAAGTAGTGGTGGATGCTCAAAGTTGATGAAGATCACCAAGAGTTGGGAGCATCCTCGTTGTTTCATTACTCTTCTCACCTATATGGGTTAGTCCCAACACACAAGAGACAAATACAAGGATATCTATGGACATGGAGTGCAAAGCATATGTGATGATTTCCATTGATTTGTTGATTACCTTGACCCTTGCTTACCTTTGAGGGAATGTGTGACTCCTTGAACTATTGCATGATGTTGATGGTGATTGCAACTAGTTCTTGCCAATAATGAATATGAATGGATTTCATTGGTGGAGTCACCCCTCAAGAACTTCTCTAGTTCTTCTTATTGGGGACCCACATCAAGTTGATGGGGATCCTCGGTGTTGAAGTAGCACTTGTAGAAGTTGAGATTGTAGTAGCCTTGGGAGCCCACTTCACCAAAGCTCAGGATTCATCTTCATATGAGTCAATGTCCTCTTGAAGCTTGTTCTTGTCCTTGAGCTTGGGGTCTTGTGGTGGAAGGTCATCTTGAGCTTTTATTCCCTTGGAGAGAGTATTTTCATACTTCTCCTTTTGAGGAACAAACTTGGGATTGGGATATTGACCTTCTTCCCATTCAACTCCATTAGCGTTGAAGTAGCCAACACCACGATTCTTCCGGTATCCTCCGTGCTTGCGTACAATCTCCTCAAATTGTTTGCAACCTTGAAGACTCTTGTAGATACATTTCTCTATAATCCCTTTCAAGAGTTCATTTTCTTGCTCAAGTGTAACTTGGCTAAGAGAAGAGTTAGTGGGATCAAGAGAACTACTAGAAGCAATATCATTGGATTTATCATTTTTGTTGCTACTAGTTGAAGAATCTTTCTTTCCTGTGTTACTAGCTTTCTTAGACTTAACTTGTGGCATGAATGTAGATAAGAGAAATCGCTTGGCTAGATAAGAGGAAGTCTTCTTTCTAAGATCGTCATTGATAGCTTTAAGGAACTCATGCTCTTGTTCTAAATTGAGCTTCTCGAAGTGTAGCTTCTCATATGTCCTTACAAGCTCTCTATGATCTTCTAGAGTTGACTCGTGAGCTAACTTAAGAGTTTTTAGTTCTTGAGTTAGTCGTTCTATTTCCAACTTATCATCATCGCACGACTTATCTAGAGTGGAATGATTACTAGCAAGTTCATCTTGACTAACATTACTAGATTTGTCAAATAGCAAGTCATCTTCAATTAACAAGTCATCTTCATCACTATTGAAATCAAGATACTCGGGGTGTGATACCTTGGGGACTTTAGACATGAAGCAACATCCACTCCCTTCATTTGGTGAATCAAATATGTCGTAGGAGTCAGTAGTCACTAGTGCAAGTCCGGCAACACCTTCATCTTGACTATAGTCGGAGTTGGAGTGATAGCTTCTCTCGGAGTGGTTGTTGGATTCAAAGCCGGAAACCCATTCACCAACATGAGCTTGATGTTTCCTTCTTGAGTAGCTCTTGGTGTTCTTGTCCTTCTTCTTCGAGTCCCTACTTCTCCTTGAGGGTCTTCATTCATAACGATCATCTCTACTCCTTCTCTCTCTTCGAGGTGACAAGTCTCTTGAGCTTCGTCTTCTTGGTGACTCTTCTTTCCTTTTGTAAGGGGCCATGCACTCATTGGAGTAGTGTACGGGCTTTCCACAATTGTAGTAGTTTCAGTCATGACTTGACGAACGCTCCTCCTCATATCTTGAGTTGGAACTTCGATCTTTGCTTCTATTCTTATAGAACTTGTTGAATTTCTTGACCATGAGGCTTATATCTTCATTTGTGACAAGGTTGTCACTTGAGGTAGCGGGAGCATCACTTGTGGCTTTGTAAGCACTGCTAGACTTGTGGTGAAGCTCTTCCTTGTCTTTGAGAGTCATCTCATGAGCAACAATTCTTCCAATCACTCCCATTGGCTTGAGATCTTTGTAGTTGGGCATCATTTGGATCAATGTGCAAACGGTGTCATATAGATCATCCAAAGCTCGAAGTATCTTCTTGATGACGAATTTGTGAGTCAGTTCTTCGCTTCTTAAGCCGACAATCTCATTGGTGATGAGAGCTAGGCTAGAGTACATCTCAACGACTCCTTCACCATCCTTCATCTTGAACTTGTCAAGTTGACTTTGAAGAACTCCTCCAACTTGTATTCTCTCACAGTTTCTATACCTTCATGCATATCAATCAAAGTATCCCAAATCTCTTTTGCATTCTCAAGACGACTGTTTTTTTAATTCTTTGGGGCATATGAAGTTGAAGAGAATGTCACATGCTTGAGCATTGAGTTGCAACATCTTCAATTCATTCGCTTCGCGATCGGTTTCCCTTCCTTCCGCAAAGAATTCACCTTGCATACCAACACGAACAACAGCCCAAACGGAGGGGTTATGATCAAGCAAATGCATTTTCATTTTGTGCTTCCAACTAGCAAAATTTGTGCCATCGAAGTACAGACCTTTACAGTGATAATTTCCCTCACTAGACGCCATACTCTCCTAAGTTGTGAGACCAATGCAATGGAGACCAATGCTCTGATACCACTTGTAGGATCGAAAGTAGTTCTAGGGGGTGATTAGACTACTTGACCAAATAAAAATATACTTTTTTCCCAATTTTAATTCTTGGCAGATTTAATATTCATAGTATGTCAAGTACGCCCTATACATGCATGTCTAAGAGTATAGCAGCGGAAAGTGAAGACAAGCATGTAAGTAAAGGAAGGGAAGTGTAACACCCCAGAGTTAGGCCACAGTAACATCAGACTAATGGTGCCATGTCATCTAATTTTTACCAAACCAAAATGCCACTAGTCCCAGTCAAAATTAAATTTAAATTCAAATATAAGTCAGATTATTATTTCCTCAAACACGAAAAGTAAAGTGTTCATATCTTTGCAAATAATCAGTAGGTAATTTTCAAATAGGAACCAACATTTTGTAAGATATTAAATTGCCATAAATTATTGAAAACAGAAGCCTAAACAATATTTTAAATGTTTTTTACATTATGGAAAATACCAAATCGTTTCTAAATGGCTCTCAAACTTATCGTGGCAGCACCAACATTTGCAAGATGAATAATGGACCTTGTGCCATGTTTTTACGAGAGTATCTTGTTACTAAAGAAAATAATAATAGAAACAAATAAAAGAAAAAGTAAAACATAAAAGCTAAAATAAAAATAGAAAGCAAACCCCCTCCCCCACTGGCCCAACTGGGCCAAGGCCCAGCCAGCCAGCCCATTTAACCCCCACGACCCACCCCGGGCCACCAAAACCCCCAGCCACCCCTCACCGAAACCCTAACCCACCCCCACTCCCTCCCACGTCGCCCCTCCCCTCCCCCGATCCAAAGTGGATCGGGGCGCCCCCGACGCCGCTGTCGGTTCCCTCACCGGCGCCCCTCGCCAGCAGCAGCCGCATCGCCTCCCAGGCCATCTCCCCGTCGCCCCGGCCGCCTCCTCATCCTCCTCCCCATCGGCGCCCCATGATGCCTCGCTGGCGCCACCGTCACCGCATCGCCCCGACGTCCTCACTCGCGCCCGCATCCATCGCCACTCCTTCGCTCCCGGTGAGCCCTCCCGGGCTCCTCCTGACAGCCTTCCTCTCCCCTCCCGCGCTCGCTCGTCCGAGCCCGCTCGCCACGCCCGCGCGCCCTGGTCACCGCTGCTCCCCGCGCGCTCACCACACCCCCGACGTGGTCGCTAGCTGCGCGTGCGCACGCCCACACACACCGCGCGGCCCCGCTACACCCACACCTCCCTGCGCCAGCACCCCTCCCGGCTGCGCCCTGGCCCCGCTAGCCCCGCCCGCCGCGGCCAGCCACCACCAGCTCCGCCGCCGGCGCCCCTGGCCTCTGGCCCCAAATCCCGGCCGTCGCCCCCGACCTGTTTAGTGGGGTTAATCCCCCACTAAACCCCCTGGCCCTATGACATCAGGGGCCCACACCCCTGTTAAACATAATTAAAATAAACAATAATAATAAAATAGATAAAATTAATTAATTAATTAATTAATTGATTGATTAAACTAATTAATGTACTTAAGATTAATTAGTTTAGTTAATTAACTACGTTAGAATGACATGTGGGCCCTAGCCCCATTAACAACTAATTAAACCTGTTGAGTTAATTCTGTTAATTAACTAACTTAAGCAGTGTATGACATGTGGACCCAGACTGTTGTTTTAACCTAAGAAAAACCGTCTAATTAATTATGCTAATTAATTAAACTAATCTAGACTATAACAGTGGAATCCACTCCTCTAATAAATCTGTTTTAGCTTAACTAAACATGGATTAGCTAATGTGGCTATGACAAATGGGACCCGCATGTTAGCTTGACCACTGTTGAATGCTGACATCAGCATGATGTCATGCTGATGTCATAAATGCATTTTTCGAATTAAATCAAATCTGTTTATTTTAGAATATTGTTTAATCTTTAAAAATTAATATAAAATTATCCGTAACTCAGATAAAAAAGTTTTATACATGAAAGTTGATCAAAAAAATACCACGAATCCAAATATGCCATCTATTCATCCGTCACATGCCTCTAGCTATGTGAACATGCAACTTTTTGCCTGTTTCAGATAGGTGGATAGTGCATGACTTTAATAAAATAATTCTAAATAATTTACTAAGTAACTAGAGCACTTAGATAGGCAATATATCACCCTAGCACTGCATTTAGGCATGTCATGCACCCCTGTGACATTAATGTCGTGTAATTATTGTTTCATTCCCCCTCCGGTCAACCATCTCACAAATATTCGGAACCGGGAATACTTTCCCGGATGGGTTTCCCCTTTCCCGGTATCGTGTAACACCGCGTTAGGACACACCCGGCACTGCGTATCGCCATTTCATGCTTTGAGTTACAGTGTTTGCTTTGTATTTACTATTTCTTCCCCCTCCTTCTCTCTTGATAGACGCTGAGACTATCGATGATACTGTTGTGTACGACTACTTCGTCAACGACCCCTTCCCTCTCGATAGAGTAGCAAGGCAAGCAACCCCCCTTGAGCATTCCGATATCGCCCATTCCTTCCCTCTTATTCTTGCATTAGATTTTGCTACTGTTTAGTTAGCTCCTATTCTGATGCATAGCCTGTTTTTGGTGAGCTGCTACTATTCCTGCAATCATACCAACTGCTTAGTATAGGTTGGTTATTGAATCCCCAGAGACCCCTTAGTCCCAGTTGCCCCTGCTTCTTCATCGACGAGCCGACGACTCGACGACTCGAAGACCCGAAGACTCAGTCAACCGACCGACAAGCCAGTCTTCTCACATCACCGCACTTCCCCTAACTGTATGACTCTGCAGTGCTACTATCGAGTATCGAGGGTGACACCTCGTGAAGTACTCATGATGCTAGCCCTATAGCGCAGCTAGTTGGTCGTGGTTATAGAGGGTGATTCCTCCTTCACCATTCCCGACGATGTCTCTATCATGCAGGCCCTCAAGTGCGTGACCCCCGAGGGTGATTCCTCTAAAGTCCACCTTGACGGTTACATCGAGCGGGGACCATTGAGGGTGATTCCTCATTTCCCGCCTTGATGTTTTATACACACAGTTACTATGACTTGGTTACTAAAACATGTTGAAGACGGGTCGGCCCCAAGGGTGCCCGCGAGAGAAAGATTTGGTGGGATGCGCCGCAAGGCATCCGAGACTTGGTGGGGTGCGCCGGTAAGGCACCCGAGAGTTATTGGCAGGGCGATGGCCTACAATATGGTTCGAGCTTGCCCCGCACTAATAAAATGCTAATGGGTTGGGTATTTGATCTGAGTTGGTCGTTGACCTTTTACGCACTAAACCTTCACGTGGGAGAAGTTATGGGTGCTCAGTGTCGTTGTATCAGCCGAAGCTCTTCGGACGTCAGCAATGGAGCGGCGCGCGCCGGATTGGGCTGGAACGTACAGCTCCCGGACTGAGTGTACTAGGTCTGCTTCCGGCCGCGTTCGCATCGTGCAGGAGTGCAAGGGCAAGTGGGCCCACGAACCTGCGCGCTTAGGAGTAGACCGGCGGGCTGGCCTCTTCGTTGAGTCTAGGTGGGGCGACGACGTTTTGGATCCCGAGGCCGGGCATTACCCCGGAAAGTGTGTCCGGCCGGAGGTGTTCAAGCGTGTTGGAAATGCGGTGCACCCCTGCAGGGAAGAACTTATCTATTCGAATAGCCGTGTCCACGGTAACAGGACGACTTGGAGTTGTACCTTGACCTTATACAACTATAATTGTGCTTTACTTTAAATGAATTGTGGCCCTGGGATTGCTTCCTCACAGGGAGTCGAGGAAGAATCTCTGGGCGTGGTTACTTAATAAAAATTGCTACAATAATATGATTATATATGAGATACCAGTCTACTCTCTTCTCGTGCTGCAAGATGTTGAAGATGCTAGTCTTCGATAGGACTAGGCCTTCCCCCTATTCTTGCTTTTTGCAGTCAGTCCAGATATAACCCCACGCCCTTGATAATGATGCATACTTAGCATAGTTCTGATGTCAGTCTTGCGAGTACTTTGGCTGAGTACTCACCGCTGTTGTGCTTTCTCTTTCCCCCTCGATGCGATTCTGCCTTCAGACGTTGGAGCCCAGGAGATGAAGTGCGCTGGAGACGACTACTACGCCACCGCAGGAGCCTACTACTATGTGGAATCGGCCCCCGACCAACAGTAGGATAGGAGGTTCCCAGGCAGGAGGCCTCGCCTCTTTCGATCCGATGTTATGTTTGTGCTAGCCTTCTTAAGGCAAAACTTGTCTAACTTATGTCTGTACTCAGATATTATTTTGCTTCCACTGACTCGTGCTTGTCGAGCTTTGTATTCGAGCCCTCGAGGCCCCTGGCTTGTAATATGAAGTTGTATGACTTATTTTTGAGTCTAGAGTTGTGTTTTGATATTGATTAGTGAGTCCCTGATCTTGGTCGTACGCATTGCGTGTATGTTTAGCGTACGATCGAAATTGGGGGCGTCACAGGAAGGAAGATAAAACACAATTGGTGACACGATGATTTTTCCCATGGTTCCGATAGGTGGTGCTATCGTAGATCCACGTTCATGGAGTCTTCAACCCACGCAGGGTAACGGTCGCGAGAGTCCATGGAGGGCTCTACCCATGAAGGGTTCCACGAAGAAGCAACCTTGACTATACCATGATGGCCTACGTCCACGGAGGACTAGCCTAACTCGGGGTAGATCTTTACGAAGTAGGCGATCTCCTTGCCCTTACAAACTTCTTGGTTTACTCCACAACACGAAGTAGGAGGCTCCCAAGCGACACCTAACCAATCTAGGAGGCACCACCCTCCAAAGGTAATAGGCTCGATTGTTTCGATGAACTCCTTGCTCTTGTGCTTCAAGATGATAGACTCCTCAACACACAATCACTCTCTCACAGATTTGGCTTGGTGGAACAGATTGATTGGGTGGAAAGCAACTTGGGGAGGCTAGAGATCAAGATTCATATGGTAGGAATGGAATGGCATGATCTCAACACTTGAGTAGGTGGCTATCTCTCACAAAATCAGTAGGTATGAGTGGGGAACCATTCTGAGTGCTTCTCTTATGAGTGAGTGGTGGTGGAGTGGTATATATAGGCATCTCCAAAAATCCAACCATTACACGCAATAAGTCAGACTTGGTGGAACCGATGTGTGAATCTCGGTTGTACCAAGTTGCCTTAAAGTTAGAAACTTTTGAATCTCGGTGAGACCGATACATAAAACTCGGTTGCACTGATAAGGTGACCAATGGTCAGATTGCCAATCTCGGTGATGCCGATTCACAAAACTTGGAGGGACTGATTTTGTAAACTTGCGTAACAAGAAGTTGACAGCCTAACTCGGTGGCACCGAAGCAGAATCGGTTGCACCAAAAAGCTAGGGTTTTGGCTGAGTATGTCTTAGGTTTGGAATCGGTGGCACCGAGTGGAATGTGTTGGTTGCACTGATTTTGAGTATTTGTCTTTGGAAATACTTTTGTGGAAGAGCTTGTGGGTGTATGTGGTGACTATCACTTGTGCATGTATGAGCATATTGTTCACCAACAAAACCTTACCCCCTTTTAATAGTATTGGCTTTCCTATGGACTCAAAGTGATTTCTCGCAAACGTTAAAATGTAGAGTCCTTTGCTTGAAGCTTTGCCAAACTATTTCCTTGCATCTTGGGGTATTCCACAATCCTTATGCCAACCCATCATTAAACTTTTCCTGAAACATACTTGGTGGAAACATTAGTTCAATGACATATATGTTGTTATTAATTACCAAAACCACCAAGGGAGCAAATGTGCTTTCAGCCGTCGCTTTGAGCAACCCATAGACCTCCTTGTCGTGCCCAAGACCTCATTAAGGACCATGCGCATCGAAGTCCAAATCTCCCCACGACGCCATCGTCATCTTCGGCGAGGTGAGTTTGTCCTGGACTCCCCACTACTGCAGGATGCTGCTAATGCGACATGAGAGACCCTTCGACAAAACTGTGTGCGATGCATGAATCGCAAATGGTATAGTTCAAGCTCTGTCGCCAATGACACAAAATGTGTGCAATGTAGGATCCATCAAATACGATTCAGAAAATATTTGTGTGCACGATCTACGACAGACAGTTGACTTTCAAGAACTGTTTGTGATGAGGCGAAATGACAAAAACGGTTAATCAGATATAGATGTGTGTGATGTATGGCATACAGGTCCCTCATATGAACCGTTTGCGATGATACGTAAGAACACAAATGGTGCGGCATAACAAGGTGTGTGTGATAGGCTGCAAATAGTTCGATAATCAGAACCGTGTGCTATAATTCTGGACAACACATATGATTTGTTTTTCTGAATTGTGTGCTTGACATGGCACACAATTCAAGAAACTAAATGTGTGCGATATTGTGAATGATCAGTAACGAATGTATATTCTTAACCGTTTGCGATGAGATCGAGAAGGTAGACAAAGTTAAGGAATAAATATGAGTAAACGACAAAAGGTTTAAGGATTACGGTCTATTTTACTTCTTCTTGTTGTTGTTAGATGGCCCGTGCCATCGTCTTGCCATGGACGCTTCTTGCCGTTGACCGCTAGATTTTCATTGCCATGGCCGTTGATGTCCTCATCGTCGTCCTCCTTGTTCGACCATTCCTCCTCCTCCTCATCGTCATCGTCTTCTTTGCCCTTCGGAGGCTCCTCGTCGTCCTTCTCCTTGTCCAACCATTCCTCCTCCTCCTCATTGTTGTCTTCTTCTTCGTCCTTCAGCGGATCCTCGTCCGTCTGGTCGTTGTTTGATGACTCCGGCAGCAGCGTCCCTTCCATGAGCTAGATAAAATGAAGGTCACGGCTTGATGCCGGACTCATGGAAGACGAGTGCGATGATTTTGTGGTTGACCCCAGACTGGCGGAACTGTCATCCTCGCTGTCGCTCGACATTGTTGTGCTACGTAATTAAACAACCGACGAGAAAGCGAGATTGCAGAGTGCGTGGAAGTGTAGAGTGGACGGCCGGGACGATGAAGATGGTGGCAACTGAAGCGTGGTGTGAAGACAAGAGAATGTCTATTGAAGCGGGGGATGACGGATTATATTGGTGCCTTGGCAGGCGGTTAGAATTCCAATATAATCAACCGCAATTGTGTGCACCCGGTCCGTCACTCTAAATTCCCGCTATTTGTGCAGTTCTCAATATGCCAAATGTTTCACATGTGTACATTTTAGGAGTTCACACGGTTCGCTAGATGCATTGTTTCACTACACACATGCTTATATGAAACGCAACAGGTGTGAAATAGTAAGCATTTAACATAGGTCAGTTGGTAAGCAATAGATGAGTTCTGCTTATTGATGTAGCCATTAATAATCAAACAAAACCGCTAATGATCATTGCAAACAACGCATAGAAGATGGCTAATGATGTAACTACAACTACACATGCTAGTTCCTTCTTGTCTCTTGCTTTCATCTGTTGCCCATGATGATTCTTTCTTGCTTCATCGTAGTCATTGTACACTCTAGATTAGTCAGTTTCTTCATCAGCTTTAGGTTATCTTCTGCAAGCTTGGTGATAACACTCCAAGCCCTGCCATGTCATTCATCATCTAGCCAATTAACAAAGGCACAAGCCTCATCCCTGCGAATGTTAAATAATCCGTATGAGTGGGGGCATTAACCGAACTTAAGGGATGAACTTATCACTAACCTCTCAGGGGCAACCGAGAAACCGTCTGCCAATGTCGAATCCCTCCGTGCATACACGTTGGGCGGGAGTGTGTCCGTGCACACAACTCGGCTTTTGGTACTTCTCGGTGGTGCAAAACTCGAAATCAAACTCATGTTGCGGGAGTCTATTGGAGTCAAACTCTGGATACGACACTTGATCGATTTCCTGTGTGTGTGTGTCATGCTAAAAAGATGAGGAATGATTAGGACCTGACAAGACAATTCGGATCCATAGTACACTGGCCTCCTGGTGACCTTAAGCAAGTGCTTAGCGGTGACCGTCGTCGTGGTTGCGCCGCCAATGGCACTGCCAAGAGCGACTATACGAATTGGTGCAGCTGCACTGAAACCATTAGCACCACTCGTCCGCATTCCCCAATGTCAGTGCCACGCTAGGGAATTTGGGTTCTAGGGATTTTGAAGCTATTTAGGGATTTTGGGAATATGGGGAAACTACGGGGATCTGATGATAACGGTCGGGTGAACTATTTATCGCATTCTGTTGTATACGGCACATGGTTTCCCGAATCAAATCATGTGAGATAGAACATGCATGATAGACGGTTTCCATAACATGACCATTCGTGATGTGCTTCCTGGTACATATGGGTGCGGTAAACAGTCGTTCTTTGCCCCCCAAAACGCGTTATGGCTGATAGAGATGCCGGGACCGAGGCAGCGGCTGACGGATAGGAGTCAATCCGGTGTCGGCATTAGAGGGAGTCCATCCTTGGTCGGTTGGCGGTGGTGGCGTTACAAGAAGTCAATCCTCGGTCAGTGGTGGCCGCGTGACAGGAGGTCAATCCTCGGTCGGTGACGGGAGATATAGGAGGAGCTCAATCCTTGTGGTCGGCGCCGGCGTGACTGGAGCACGTCCCTCGCGGTCAGGCGGGATAGTTGAGCCCGGACTACAGGTAGGTGCCCCGCTAAGCTCTGCTCCTCGACCCTGCTGTCTTGATGTCTTGCTGCTAATTAATTAAGGTATTATTTTCCTTGAGTAGCCTAATTAAGGTATTAAATTCATATAATGGCAGTACTGATGATGCGTGTAAATTGACTGGTTGATTAGTGTCATTGCACGGCTGGGTAACATTATGCAGTGCCCTCCATCAATTTTGAAAACAAAAATCTTGTGATTTATTCACCCATCTAATGGATGCAACGTGTGCAAATGGAACGATCTGAATGGATGGGGGATCATACAAGCTCAAGGTATAGGGATGGTGTGAAGGAGTTCATGACTTTGGCTGAACGGACAAAGAAGAGAATTTGCAATCAATATTACGTCCTCTGTCCATGCAATGATTGTGGCAATACGGTGTCAATTCCAATTGATGAGGCCAAGTTACACTTATACAAAAGGGGATTCATGGGTGGATACACAAGATGGACTAAACATGGTGAAGATCCAGTTATGGATGAATGTAATAACCTGCCTGCCGGCGAGGTGCCAAACCCCAATCAGAGTCGCATGGGTGATGAATTTAACCTAGAGGCTCAGACATCAAGCTACAGACAGAAGACTGGCATGCCAAAAGACCCAAATAAAAACCAAGAGTGTGAAGCAGACAACACCGACCTTGATGATATGCCAGATTTTGCTACTATGATTGCAGATTTCCAGGGCCCAGCGAAAGATTTAGCCTAGTACAAGGAGCTTCCAAGCATTGATGCGACCTCCAAGAAAGATTTGTATCCAGGTTGCAAAATGAAATATTCCAAGTTGAGTGTCACACTGACGCTTCTCAAATCTAAAGCAGAAAGCGGTTTATCAAACAAGGCCTTCACACAGTTGTTGAGTCTTTGCAAAGACATTCTTCCAGAAGATAATGTGCTCCCCAAAAGCACGAACAAAGCGAAGAAAATTGTTTGTCCATTGGAAATTGAAGCCCAGAAGATACACGCTTGGGTGAATGATTGTATGTTGTACCACAGTGATTACAAAGATTTGCATTCATGCCGCATATGTAAGCACGCACGATACAAGCGTAGGAGAGCACATGACAAGTACAAATTAGACGAAGAGATCGAGACATGAATCCTGTTCAAGGTTGTTTGGTACTTTCCTATAATTCCAAGGTTGAAGCGTTTGTTTGCAAACCCTAGAGAGGCAAAGAGGTTGCAGTGGCACCGTGATGAGCAAACCGTGGATAAGTATATGAGGCACTCGAAATGCGGGGCTCAGTGGGAACAAATCACTGAAAGGTTTAAAGATTTTGCAAAGGATCCCAGAAATATATGGCTAGGGGAGTGTACTGATGGGTTTAATCCATTTGGCGATATGAACACCAAACGCAGCACTTGGCCGGTGCTTCTATGCATATATAACCTTCCTCCTTGGTTGTGTATGAAGAAAAAATACATCATGTTGTCGACGATTATCCAAGGCCCGAAGCAACCTGGAAATGATATCGACTGTTACTTTGAGATACTGGTGGAAGAACTAAAGACATTGTGGACGTCTGGTGTGAAGTATTATGATGCCAACACAAAGGAGTTTTTTTGGCTACATGCGTTCATGCTGCACACCATTCAAGATATGCCGGCATTAGGCAACAGTTCGGGGTAGAAAACAAAGGGACCAGTAGGATGTGTCACATGCATGGATAGGACCGAGAGTAGATTTCTTTACAACTCGCGCAAAACCGTGTATTTGTGGCATCATAGGTTCTTAAGGAGAAATCACCCTTACCGAAAACTGACTGCTGAATTTGATGGTACGGTAGAGAAAGGAACGGGCCCAATACCATATGATGGGAAATAAGTTCACAACATGGTTAAATAAATTAATGTTGTACTTGGCAAGGGATCCGGTTTGACGTAAAAAATAACACCCATGGACCAGGTGTTTAAGAAGAAATCAGTGTTCTCGGAATTACCTTGCTCAGAGTTCCTAAGTGTACGTCATTGCATTGATGTCATGCACATAGAGTAGAATGTCTATGAAAGCATCCTTGGTACTCTGCTCAAGGCAAAAGAAAGGATGGTGACGGTGCACGACTCAATATGCTTGGTGATCAATCACAACGCGTGGATGAAGCAGAAGATGATGAAAAATTGCTCCACCAACACTAGAGTTACAATTTAACTGCAGCGGAAGTAAAAGAGTTCTTCGCATTTTTTGTTGTCAATTAAGACACCCTCTTCCTACTCTAGCAACATCAGAAGTCTCATGGATGACAGGTTGGGTAAAAATAAGTTGTCTGACATGAAGTCACATGATTGCCACGCAATGTTGACACAAATCCTCCTGGTGGCCATAAGGAATATGATGGACACAGACATAAGAAACACATTGATTGATCTATGTGATTTCTTCAACAAACTATGGCAGAACGTGGTTGTTGGGGATATAACCCCAGGGCGAGACCCGCCCAGGAGGGGCCGAGTCACGTCTGGCGGCTAATAGTCAAGACCCTTAAGGTGGCTTGAAGATTGAAGGCCAGGCCACATGGCGACTTACCAAATGGGCCAAGGTGAAGGCCCAGAGACAGAAGATGGCGCGAGACCTGGGCATGTAAGCCGCCCGGAGATGGCTTGCCCAAGAAGGCAAGGCAGCTTAGAGACAAGGTCGAATACCTTGTATGAGTCTGTTTGGACTCTTGTGACACCACGGCCTCGACCTCCTATATAAAGGTGAGTCCCTGGGGCGGCTTAGGCAGGAAACCAATTGATCGATAGCTAGGTCAAGTGAATCCGCTCCCTTCTAATCGATCCCCATCAATACAACATAAAGCAGGGCGTAGGCTTTTACCTCTTCCCGAGGGGCCAAACCTGGGTAAACTCGCGTCTCCCGTCTCGATCAACCCCTTTGACTCCACCGCCATAGCAACGGCCTCGAACCTAAGTCTTCGAACCTCTGCCATGAAAAAACCACGACGGTTGGCGCCCACCGTGGGGCTAGCGTGCGGTGGTGTTGAGTTCTCAAAGGGCTCTCTCCTAGGGATCGAGGGATACGCCATCAGCGTGATGACTAAGAGTCGCCGCGGCAAGCTCTACATCAACGATGCTGGATAGGGACCGGAAGCCGACTCAATCGAGTACGAGCACGGGGTTCCCTTTGGCAAGATTCCCGTATTCATTGGTAAGATCACCGGATCTATGCCCAGGCCGGACATCTACACCAACCTCGTCAAGCCGGCCCGGCGTGCGCAGCCCGCCCGTGTTCAACCCGGGCGGAGGAGCGTCTTCGTCGGCTTCATACAAGGCAGAGAAGATTCCGTGTCAGGGGGGAAACTTTTGTCCTTTCAGATGAAGGATCATCTAGTGGAGATGCGGAGTCAATCTACCAGCTTCACAACGGCGGGCTCGGGGGCTATGCCGATGGTGAAAGTATTCCGGAACCCTATGACCCGCCGAGCCGAGCCGCCGTCTTCATGGCAGGCCCGACACCGGCTTTCAACGGCGCGACGTCCGGAGCGGTGGCAGGAGCCGCTGTGCCAGAAGCTGGGCCTCCTAAGCCGCCTGCTTAGGTATTGCTGGAACTGATGGATGAGTTAACCGCCCTGATGGCCACTAAAGTAACAACCGGAAATCAGGCAGAGCGCAATGCAAAGATTACCCATATTAAGGGACTGATGGATCAGGCCCAGGAGGATATCAACGCATTCCAAATTCAGATGAACGCTGAGTCGGAACGTCTGAGGGCGGAGGCTCGCCATTTTAGCTTAGACCAGCATGCTTCAGAGGTGGTTCTTCAGAGAAGGACTCAAGTCGGTCTCCCTATTCAGCCTCGAAACCTCTTCAACACTCCCGAAGCGGGGCCGAGCATGCCGTCGGTTGTGACCCAGGCGGCTGAGGCGCCACGGCAACCAGACCCGCCCTGGAGGAATCGTACACCACCTGGCCATTATTCTAACCCGGTGGAGAACATGATAGCAGTGGTTGCCATGCTCAATGCACTCCCCTTCGCCGAAGGGATGTCGTTTGCTGAAGAGGCAGGAAATGCCATTAATTTTCTATAGACGACGGTGGCTCAGCAGGAAAAGTACATGCATACCCGGAGTTGTGTGCACTCCACGCCCATCCCAAGTTGTAGCTACAGTCGGCGCATAGAGTCATCGGCGGTTTCCAGCAACGAATGAAGACGCAACCCGCCCAATGATAACTCCCCTCGTATCAATGCTCAAGAGATTATAGATTGGGGCCAGGCTCAGCGGGGGTCAACACAAGTGACAGATTACCCAGCAGATTCAGATACTACTAAGGATCCGTGCTCCGATGAGGAGAGATCACCTACGGGTAAGAAGAATAATAACGGCAAGGGTTAACAACAGAACGGAGCTGGAAATAGCAACCCGTGCAAGAGAAAGAGCCGGGGCGATGGGTCAGAATTGGTGGCAAACACCAGCGTTGGGAATAATCGTGCCAAGGGTAATGGTAGGCCACCCTTTAACAAAGGCAAAACTCGTTTCAACTTGGAGGAAATGCTCAATAAGCCTTGCCCGAAGCACAACATACCCGGTAAGCCTGTGGGCCACACGTGGGGAGATTGTAGTATTATGCGGCAGTTTCGGGAATACAACCTTAACCAACATCACAATAACGGTAATGGGCCGTTGGGCGGCTCAGGTCCGGGCGGCTCAGGGATAGGTTTTGCTGGAGGCGGCTCAGGTTCAGGTTATCAGGGTCAAGGCAATCAAGGTGGTCACCATCAACAGTCTGACAATGGTGGTCAGCAGCAAAACAACCAGTCCGGGTACCATAGTAACCTGAAGCAGCTTAGTGGAGGCCAATATCATGTTTTCACTACAAACCTGGACAAACGTGATCAAAAGCTAAACAAGAGGGCAGTCAACACGACAACACCGGCTCTCTCATAGTATTTGAAGTGGTATGAATATCCTATCCCATGGAGTAGGTAGAATCACCCGTCGCGGATCAATAACCCATGGCACTTGGCACTTGTGGTAGCACCTCGGGTTGGAGGTTATAAGTTTACAAAGGTACTTATAGATGGTGGCAGAAGCATCAACATCCTGTACTATGACACTTTCCAGCGGATGGAGTTAACTGATAAGGCTCTTAAGCCATCGTCAATAGTTCTCCATGGTGTTGTGTCGGGCAAGTTGGCTTACCCAGTGGGCAAGATTGCCCTCGAGGTGGCGTTTGGAGATGAATACAACTATAGGGTGGAGATCTCGTGGTTTGAGGTGGTGAAAATTAAGAGCCCATATCACGCCTTATTTGGCCGGCCGGCTTTCGCAAAGTTTATGGCCAGACCCTATTATGTTTACCTGCAGCTCAAGATGCCGACTCTCAAAGGGACGATTACGGTGCATGGTGATCAAAAGGTGGCCCTTGAGCGTGAGGAGGGTCATGCTGCTTATACAGAATCAAGTTGTGCAGAGGCAGAGCTCAAGTTTTATAAAGATAATGTTGACCCGGCGGATATAACTCCATTGAAGAAGACCAGTACAGAGTCTAAGCCGCCCTTGAAGTTTGCGGCAGATGACACTAAGCTGATGGATTTCACTCCGGGCAACTATTCGAAGCAGTTCACTATTGGGGCTAACATGGACCCCGCGTAGGAAAGCATGCTCACCGAATTCATCCGTGAGAATCGGGACATATTTGCATGGAAGCCGTCTGACATGCTGGGTGTACCGAGAGAGTTCGCTGAGCACCACCTTAATGTGGATCCCAAGTTTAAGCCAATTAAGTAGTTCCTCCGCCGTTTCAACGAAGAGCGGCGTAAAGCAATTGGAGAAGAGGTGGCCGGGCTCTTAGCATCAGGGTTCATCGTGGAGGTTTTTCACCCAGAGTGGTTAGCAAACCCTGTGCTCATGCTTAAAAAGAACAACACGTGGCGTATGTGTGTGGACTACACGGATCTTAACAAGGCCTATCCAGTTGACCCATTTGCCCTCCCCCGTATCAACCAAATTATTGATGCAACGACGGGTTGTGAGAGTTTATGCTTCCTGTACGCTTATTCGGGTTATCATCAGATCAAGATGGAAGTTAAGGACCAAGAGAAGACGTCGTTTATAACCCCTTTTGGGGCTTTCTGCTATGTGTCTATGCCTTTCGGGCTTAAAAGTGCGCAGGCGACTTATCAACATTGTGTGCAAAATTGCCTTCACAGTCAGATTGGGCATAATGTTCACGCTTATGTGGACGATATTGTGGTTAAGTCAAGGAAGAAGGAGACTCTGCTGGATGACCTGAAGGAAACGTTTAACAACTTACGGGTCTACAAAATGGTGCTTAACCCGGCTAAGTGCGGCTTTGGGATTCCTGCAGGCAAGCTCTTGGGTTTCTTGGTTGCAGAGCGAGGTATTGAGGCTAACCTGGACAAGATAAAGGCCATCATGTCATTGTCTAAGCTGGCGAGTGTTAATGATGTGCAACGCTTGGCTGGTCATATCGCCGCTTTAAGCCGCTTCATCAACCGCCTGGGCAAGAAGGCTATTCCTCTGTATCAGATGATGAAAAAGACGGATGACTTTGTGTGGTGCAAGGCTGCAGATGAGGCGCTTTAGGCGCTCAAGAAACAGTTGGTTGAGCCGCTGATCTTGGCCGCTTCGGGTGATAAAGAACCTTTGCTCTTATACGTGGCGGCTAATAACATGGCAGTCAGCGCCACAATTCTTGCGGAGCATAAGGAGGCAGGGAAAGAGTATCCAGTCCAGTGGCCGGTTTACTATGTTAGCGAGGTCTTGTTAGAGTCCAAGCAAAGATACCCACATTGGCAGAAATTGATCTATGGGGTGTTCATGGCAAACCGCAATTTGAAGCACTATTTTCTTGGACATCAGATCACAGTGGTTAGCTCTGCCCCGTTGGGAGATATAATACAAAATAGGGAAGCCACTGGTAGGATTCCTAAGTGGGTACTGGAGCTTGGGCCCCTTAATTTGAAGTATGTGCCTCGCACGGCTGTCAAGTCTCAGGCCTTGGTGTATTTCATAAATGATTGGACAGAGTGTCAGTCGCCCGAGGAGAAGTCGGACAACACATATTGGACGATTCACTTCGATGGATCTAGGAAATTGGAAGGGTCGGGGGCCGGAGTTGTCTAGACTTCCCCTAGAGGTGATAAGTTTTGTTATGTGTTAAGGTTAATGTTTCCTTGTACTAACAATGCAGCTGAGTATGAAGCCTTGCTTCATGGGCTACGTGTGGCTAAGGAGATGAATCTGAGTCGGGTTAGATGCCTTGGTGACTCAGACATCGTGGCTCAGCAAGTCTCAGGCACGTGGGATTCCAAAGACCCACGGATGGCGGCTTACCGTCAGGAGGTGGACATCATTGCTGGCCACTTTAAGGGTTATCAAGTGGATCATATCGACCGTCGCAAGAACGAGGCCGCCGATGCATTATCAAGGTTTGGCTCTCAGCACAAGACGGTGCTGCCTAATGTCTTCTTAGACGTGTTGCATCACCCTTCTGTTAAATTACCTTTTGAGGAGGATCTGGCTATACCTGACCTAGAGGGGCAGTTGGTGCCGACTCTACATGCTATTCCTGATTGGACATTTCCCTATCTGGCATTTCTGACTCGCGGCGAGTTGCCTGAGTACGAGACCTTGGCGAGACAAATCGTGAGGCGGTCTAAGTCGATGACTATCGTCAATTGCGGGTTGCATAAGTGCAGCGTAACCGACATCTTCTAGCATTGTGTTTCTCCTGAACAGGGTAAAGAGATTCTAAACGAAATACATGCTAGCGACTGCAGTCATCATGCCGGCTCAAAGTATTTGGTGGCAAAAGCTTTTCGACACAGTTTCTTTTGGTTGACGGTTCATAAGGACGCAGAGGACTTGGTTACCAAGTGTGATGGATGTCAGAAGTTTGGATAACGTGCTCACGTGTCGGCTCAAGAATTGCAGACGATTCCAATAACCTGGCCGTTTGTGATCTCGGGCCTTGATATGGTTGGGCCTTTCAAGAGATCTAAAGACAAAAAAGACCCACCTTTTGGCGGTGGTTGATAAGTTCACAAAGTGGGTCGAGGTTGAGCCAGTTAGAAAGTGTGACGCGGCCATGACAGTTCAATTTGTCAAAAAGTTGATCTACCATTTTTGTTACCCTCATAGTATCATCACAGACTATGAAACAAATATGTCTAAGGGGGCTATGAAAGCATTCTGTGAAAGTGAGCACATCCGGCTTGATGTTTCTGTTGTCGCTCATCCATAGTCCAATGGTCAGGCGGAACGTGCTAATCAAGAGATCTTGAGAGGAATAAACCCCCGGCTTATGGTTCCTTTGCAGAGAACATCGGGTTGTTGGGTGGAGGAGTTACCATCAGTTCTTTGGAGTATCAGAACCACCCCCAACAAGTCAACATGCTATACACCTTTCTTCATGGTTTATGGCGCAGAAGCCGTCTTACCAAGTGATATTCGTCATGACTCGCCTAGGGTGGCGGCTCACGTTGAAATTGACAATGAGACAACGCGTCATAATGCGTTAGATGCTTTGGATGAAGAGCGGGATCTTGCAGCAGCACGATTGGCAATTTATCAGCAAGACCTGCGTCGCTATCATAGCCGCAGGGTAAAGACCCGGACGTTTTAAGAAGGCGACTTGGTGTTACGTTTGATTCAAGATCATACGAAGATGCACAAGTTACCCCCCCCCCCCGTTGGTAAGGACCTTTCGTGGTCAGTAGAAATCCCAATAACGGGTCATATTACCTCATTGATGTATGGGATGAATCACGTACCTCTGGGCAGGACACCAACAAGCCGTGGAATATTGCTCATCTCCGGCCTTACTACACTTGAATCATTGACTCTCATCAATGTACATACATCCATCATTGTATATACCCTTTTCATATAATAAATTGGCATCCCTACAAGACGAGGCTTCTGTCGTTTCCTCATACAAGATATTGCAAAGGTGGATATTTCACCAAAGGTCATTTGGGGGCTTCCAACCCGCCGAGTTTAGTTTTCACACCCTCTTGATCGACTCTTCAGCCACCGCAAGGTCGGGTTGTATACCCAAAAGTTCATTCCGTCAACAAGGTCATTTGGGGGCTTCCAACCCACCGGGTTTAGCTTTCACACCCTCTTGACCGGCTTTTCAGCCACCGCAAGGCCAAGTTAAACCTACATGTATGTTGTTGCTGCTCTGTTAGGTGACCCGGCGAACTCTCACCAGTTAATCTCGACCAGAGACCCTGAGTCGATCAAAATATTTGACAATCACTCTCACCAGAGACCCTGTACTGGTTAAGGTTCAAACGGTGGCTTCTGTCATGTGAGGGCTGACTTACGGAAAGGGAGGATAAACTCACTTATCTGCTGCGTCTCTCCGCCTTGTGGACCGTTCATACTCTTATTCAGTTACTCTTTTTAAAGACTCAACACTGTTTAAGATTCAAACGACGGATTTATGTCACGTGAGAGCCGTCTTATAGGTCTGGGGGGTACTCATGCCCTGCTGCGCCTCTCCGATATGGCTCGTTGTACTCTTAATAGTTACTCTTTTAAAGACCATGCATTGTTAAGGTTCAAACGATGAATCTGTGCCATGTGAGAGCCGACATATGAGTTTTGGGCTCCGTGCCTAAGTTTTCAAAAAGAGAAAAGCAAGGTAACAAAAAGACTTAACATCTTTGGGTTGTGCCTCTAAAGCCGGCCTAAAAACGATACAGAGTATACTGTCTTGTTTGTTTTTGCAGGTCTTGTCTTCTATGACAAGCCGCCGATAAGTAAGACAGATAAGCACGTGCAGCTATTCAAATTCCATACGTGCATGATGGCACGGCAAAGGCAATCAAGTTTTTACTAAGGCTATTACAAAGCTCTTCAAAGAGCCCAAAAATCTGTGGACTTAAATTTTTTGCATCACTGCTAACCTGATGACTCAACTAGCCGGGTTACCTTCAATCAGAGGCAGCTTGTTCAACTCGCCGACGGGTCATCCCATGCCAGGTCTTAGATCTCCTCGATCTGAAGGTTGTCCACATCCCAGTTGCAGTTTGTTAAAGCTTCAAACTGAGCTTCGTCAAAGAGGGGAGACGGGTCAATGTCAGGAGCAAAGATTTGCTTACGGCGTGCCGGAATTAAGTCCTTGGCTTCAAAGGTCGGGCAGCGCACTCGTTTGCTATCCTCGCCATAAGCCGCCTGATATGAGGTCAGATCAATCTCATTGACGAGTGTCGATGCGAGCACTCGGGAGGCCTTCATACATTGGGCGTAGTCTGATTGTGTAAACTCTGAGTCGACATCTTTCTTAGAGGGGAAGCCGTCCATCATCTCTTCAGTGGTCAGCTCAGAGGCAAAAGGCAGTGACAGGCTTAACGCATCCATTGCTCCCTTTCTGGCAGCCGATCATTCTAGCTCCTCGATTTGCTTGGGCAGGGTGGACA
Organism: Hordeum marinum; assembly: GCA_022496015.1. Classification (NCBI taxonomy): domain Eukaryota; kingdom Viridiplantae; phylum Streptophyta; class Magnoliopsida; order Poales; family Poaceae; genus Hordeum; species Hordeum marinum. The sequence goes on from CM039676.1 coordinate 116,076,518, forward strand.
AGATTTCTATTAACCCTTTCATGAACTTGGGGACACCTATGTCAGTCAGGATTGACTTGATGGTGCAAAGGGTCCCGCAGTACAACCGTTCCGTCAAGGTGTATACTACTTTCAGCTTCAACAAGCTATCATAGGACAGTTGGTGACTTCTCTGGCCTGCAAAGAAAGTCAGAAGTTATAAGCCGCCTATAGAGATTTTTAGAAAGTTAAGGAATTTTTCTAAGTATCAAGTACTTACCAAAGATGGCATCAGTCATCCGAGATATATGATTCTTGAGGGTTTTTAGCTCTTCTGTCACAAGCTTGAGTTTTTCATCAGCATCTTCTGCACGCTTCATCAGGGCGGCTTGTTCAGATTCGGCGGCTTTCTTGAAAGCGGCAAAGTCGGCCTGTATTTTCTCAAGTTCTATGATGGAGACCCGCCACTTCTCTTCCGCCTCAGCCCGAGTAGCTTGATGTGAGACAACATCCTCTCTAAGACCGGTCAGGTCAGACTCGGCCGTGTTCAAAGCTTCTTGCATAGTGCAAATAAGCTCCATGAGTTCTAAGTCGCCAAGGAGACACATTAGTAGTCAAAAGTGTTGAAGCTATAATATTACAAGTCTCAAGCAGATTGCCAGTAATATACTTGACACTTGGGGGCTAATGTTTGTCATTTCTCTCAAAGTCTACAATGCTAAGAAAGCCTCGAGTCATCTTCAAGAAGATAAATCGGCACTTGGGGGCTACACTTGGCGCTTCTAAGCAATAAAGCTCCGGCTCATCATTCGCATAATGACCCAGACTTGGGGGCTACACTTGGATCTTATTTTCAGGTAAGTATCGTCTTATTATCTATATTAACCCGTCACTTGGGGGCTATAGGTCAAGCTACTTACAACGCAACGAAAGTTGGAAGACCCGGTCTACTATTTACAATACTAAACCAGATCTTGGGGGCTACATAAGGATATAAGGAAAATCAAGATGGGAGGAGTACCTCATATTTCTTCTTCATGAGTCCAACAAGCTTGGACTCCATGTTATGACTTGCGGAGAGGTGGTCCAGATAACCCGCATGTAACTCGTCTGCAGCAGCTTCTCCAAGCTAGGGAACGCAAAGTCAATCTTCTTCGGTGAGGGCGCTTCATCCTTGCTGCTATGTTTTGTTAACACATGAGGAGCAGGAGAGTTGTAACCCGTCCCAGTGGCAACAACTTCTGGAGGAGTCGTATCTTCAGCAACTGGTGAAGGGTTGGGTGTCTTAGGCTCAGTCTCCGGAGGGCCTTCAGGAGCAGCCATGTCATGGTCAGCCGGCTTAGAAAACTGAGGGGCGTCTTCAGGAGCATCTTTTCCGGCTTTAGAGGGCTCAACATGAGCTGCAGGAGAATCCGGCTTGGGAGTTTTTGGCTCTTGAGCAGTAGGAGTGGTTGTTGACCCGCCTACTTTCCTTCATTTCTCTTGAGCCCTAGGAGCAAAAAGATTGTTATACAAATAGAAAGACAAAGGGTGTTAACATATGCTGTGGAGTATAAAAGTACGTACTCTAGATTGATTTTGAGAGGAGGCAACTTGGAGGCGGTTGAGTCGCCGGATGAAGGGGGCCTCTCCTGAAAGGTTAAGATGGTAAAAACAAAGTAAGCTACAATGCAAAAATGGTATACAAACATTGGAGTCATTTGAAGGAATACCTCAGCACGCCGTTTCCTAGGAGCCAGAGAATTTGGCAAGTCGTCCAAGAGGTCTTAAGAGCCGGTGCTCCAGGTCTGACGTCTGGAGTCATGTTGTTGCTTTTTGAAAAGAAATTTGGGATCCAAGTAAGCAAGATGATGTGAGAACGGAATTTTCCAGATGACCCACCATGTTTTTTCTCATGGCAAGATTTCCGAGTCAGAGGAAATGTAAGTTACCTCAGGGGCATCGGCATGACTTGTTTCTGCTTCTTCCTATGAACAATCATCATCAATAAGTTGCATAAAGAGATGGACAAGAGAGTCAAGTTCTACCTCCGAATCTTCAAGTTTGAGAAGCTCCTAAGCAGAGGTTTTCTTCTTACGGTCACGGGTTTTATCCGCCTTAGTCTTCTTCTTCAAAGGAAGAGTATATTTCTTTTCCCAGAAAGTAGAGTTGTCATGTGTGCAAGCCTCCGGAAGGTTAAAAGGAGTAAGGCAGAAGGTTAAAACAAAACAAGCAATTTGCTAAAAAGGTTTCTTACATCTGGAGTCGGGTTCTTGACGTAGAAAGGGTTCAACACGGTTTTGTTACAAACGTCTTGAGGTTCGCCTAGAAGTGACTTGATGACGAAATTAATATCTTGCTCTGTCAGAGTGGTGGTGTTGAAATGAAGAGGGTCATCCACCGCACCCGTATATTCGCATATGAGTCTATCACGCCGGCTCAATGGCAAGATTCTCCAGGTAACCCAGCAACGGGTTATATCAACACCAGTCAAGCCATGACCCATTAACGCCCTAATTTTTGTAAAAGTTGGGGCATATTTTACTCGCTCTACAGTAGACATCCGATTTGGAAGCTCGGTGGAGGTGCAAAGCCGGGTGGGGCGGTAACTCGGCAGCGGCTTCTCTTCTTTCAGGGAAGTATCCTTGCAATAGAACCAAGTTTTGCTCCAGTCTTTGGGGTGACTCGACAAGGTGGCTGCAAGATAGGGCATATATCTCCGCCTCTAGATGGAGACGCCTCCAAGTTCCAAGCTCGGTCAATAGACGGCTCTTCTTGTAGATATGATTCACATCAGACTTGGAACTGACACATGTTAGTGACAGAATTGGGGGCCATGCCTTGTGGATGGAGCTTGAAGAAGTGAAGGACATCCCAGGATTTTTTTGACCCGAGCGGGCTAAAACCTCGGAGGAGGTGATCAGTAAATACGACAACTTCCCCTTCTTGAGGTTTGGGTCTGGTTTCTTGCCCTGGAACCCGCCAATGAATAATGTTCTGAGCTGGCAAGACGCCCATCTCTACGAAGTCATACAGAAGCGGCTCGGTGACTCCGGAGCCAACACAATCACAAGATGCAGGAGCTTTCGACATGAGGGCAGGTTAAACTGTGAAAGGAGGCAAGGTGTGGCGGGTTAGAAATGCTACGTATTCACGAGAACTATGGCTAAAGCAATGATGATGCCAAGGTGGGTCATGGCTATGTTCTAAACCGCCATCATATTTTATCAGAGAGCCGACAACGTGATGGCGAGTTAAATGGACAAGGCAATAGTGAAAATATTGCTAAGTGTGGACAAACAAGTTTCACCTCTTACAGCTACAATTGCAAGATCTACGGATGAAGATAAATACATATTTTCTAAACCTAAAAGAGAAGTGGAAGAACATGTGGCCATTATACAGATTCAAATGGGTTGCAGATCTGCAATGAGTAGGACATGATCATTGGGCAGACGACCGCATGAATTAGGCAACATTTTTTTGAATGGATGAATTAGACAGAGATCCAAAAATCTATTCGTCATCTAAACTACGAAGAACATTCGGATGAATGGCGATGAACACCGAAGAAACCCAACGAACTCGGGAGAAATCTAAACAGGTGAGTGCAGATCTATCACAGAGTGGGAATCGAACCTTGAGGATGCAGATGAACTCGGGAAGCTCTAGACCAAGTCAGGTTGATGCAGCACCCAGTGTTGGAGACGACGGTGAGGTCTGGTCGGCGCAACGAGTTTTGGTGGTGCGAGCGTCTGGAGGAAGAAGATGGAGAGTGGAGGCAGATAAAGGAATGGGACCCCTCATTTCCCTATTTATGAGATGGGACAACAACAATGCGTGTGAGAATCGAGGAGGCGTAATGATGACTGATCGAAGTGGATGCCTCGATTTTTGGGCCAACCATTTAATGAGACGATCCATTACGACATCACGGAATCTTTTTGCCATATCCAAGATGACGTCATCCATGGCAGGTTATGAGTTTTTTCTCTTTCAGGTAACAAAGATGTGAGACTCGCCGCCAAGTGAGTGTGAAGATTGACATGAACGAATTCAAATCAATCTGGGCCTAATGTTGGGGATATAACCCCATGGCGAGACCCACCCAGGAGGGGTCAGGTCACATCTGGCGGCTCATAGTCAAGACCCTTAAGGTGGGCCTGAAGATTGAAGGCCATGCCACATGGCGACTTACCAGATGGGCCAAGGTGAAGGCCCAAAGACAGATGATGGCGAGACCTGGGCATGTAAGCCGCCCGGAGACGGCTTTCCCAAGAAGGCAAGGCGGATTAGAGATAGGGTTGAATACCTTGTATGAGTCGGTTTGGACTCTTGTAACCCCATGGCCTCGACCTCCTACATAAAGGTGAGTCCCTGGGGCAGCTTAGATAGGAAACAAATTGATCGATAGCTAGGTCAAGCGAATCTGCTCCCTTGTAATTGATCCCCTATCAATACAATGCATAGCAGGACGTAGGCTTTTACCTCTTTCTGAGGGGCCGAACCTGGGTAAACTCGCATCTCCCATCCCGATCAACCCCTTTGAGTCCACCGCCTTAGAGATGGCCTCGAACCTAAGTCTTCAGACATCTGCCATGACAAAACCACGACAGTGGTAGATGTTGAAGAGCTGGATAGTATGGAAGCTGGTATTGCAAGGATATTGTCAAACTTAGAGATGGTCTTCCCACCATCATTCTTTGATGTCATGGTCCATCTCACCATGCACATTGTGGACGAGATAAAGTATTGTGGTCCTGTGTTTCTTCACAACATGTATCCCTTTGAGCGATACATGGGAATATTGAAGCGCCATTGTCGGAACCGATGTCATCTAGAGGTAGGCATCCTACAAGGTTATACCGCGGAGGAGGTGGTTGAGTTTTGCTGAATACATGAAACTTAGACCTATTGGTGTGCCCCTCTCTCGCCATGAGGGAAGGCTGGCTAGTAAGCTGGCCCTTGCTAGCAATCAGGTTCGTGCACCTAGAGATATGTACAATCAAGCCCATTTGACGGTACTGCTTAACAACCCGATACTCGACGCTCATGATGCAGAACACATGGAGGAGATACGACGAAGCAACTTACCCAATGTGTTGTCACCAGCTGCTGAGACAAATGCACACAATAGGGACTATATAAGATAGCTGAAGGGTCGTTTGGCAAGCGGACCCCAAGAAGACCTTGCAACATGGCTGGAACAAAAGCCATCAACGACGGCTATGAAGTACCAAGCGTATGACATAAATGGCAACATGTTCTACATGGAGGAACATGATGCTAAGACCTCGTATCAGAATAGCTATGTTCGAATAGAATGCCCAACTGTAGAGGAAGATGATAAACATGTGTACTATGGAACCATTGAAGAGATGGGAGCTTGACTATCTAAAAATGAGGCGTGGCATTATGCAAGTGCAGAAGGGTCCCTCTTAGTAGCGTAAAGGTTGATGCTTACAATAGGAAGACATATGTTGACCGTAGAGTTATGGCATATCACAAGGACCCATTTATTCTTGCCAGCGATGCTACCCAGATTTTGTTTGTGCCAGACCTCTTGCTTACGCACTACCATGTAGTGATGTATGGTAAGAGGAGGGTACTAGTCATCGAGAATGTTGGTGATGAGGAGGAGTACAATCAATATGATGAGTTGCCACCTGAGTGGCCACGCAACATAAAAGAGGAGAAGCATAAAATCATGAGAAATTCTAAGTTCATTAGGGGTCAACCTAATGATCACGATCACCCCATGTACTTGGGAATTGATTCAAAAAAGTAGTCATTATGCCTACTGTATTGAATTGTTGCATCTATTGAATTATGAGGGATGTGTACTGAGTTTGTTCTGTTATAAGTTTCGCATGTACTGTATGGCGAGGTATGCATAGCCTTATGTTGATCTAGATTAATATGTTATCACCTGTAGCAATGAATTTGAAATATTCATGATAATTTACTCTATAGGTAGAATGCTCAGTTCATCTCTCTCCGGTATGTATGAACTGAACATGCGCAATTTGGTTTACACATAACACACGGTTCTTTAACTAGAACCATGTGCTTTCTAAACCGTGGCCCATGAAACCTAGTGCGCGCAACGTGAGTCCTGCTTTCTGATTGGACAAAACCCAAACCACATGGATCGTGTGTCTGCATCGTAGGATTCACCCAGATCGAACGACGGTCCTTATACCTCTCGTCAACAATCGTTGTTTGATGTGGCTTGAGACTCTGTCGGTATTTCCCCAAAGAGGAAGGGATGATGCATCAAAACGACGGTAAGTATTTCCCTCAGTTATGAAACCAAGGTATCAATCCATAGAGGAAGATCACACACCCACGTAAACAACACCTGCACACAAACAACAAATACTTGCAACCCGACGCGAAAGAGAGGTTGTCACGCTCTCTACGGTAATAAGATAGATTAGGTAATGATAGTTTTGGCAGATAGATCTCACAAGAACACAAAAGTAAAATAAGTAAACAAAAACTGCAGCAAGGTATTTTTGTTTTTTGGATTAATAGATCTGACAATAAAAGTTGCAAATAGTAGATCAAAAAAGTAATATGTTGGAAAAGTAGACCCGGGGGCTGTAGGTTTCACTAGTGGCTTCTCTCATGAGTATAACACACGATGGGTGAACAAATTGCTGTTGGGAAATTGATAGAAGATCAAATAATCATGACGATATACATGCAATGATCATTATATAGGCATCACGTCCAAGATAAGTAGACCAGAACGATTCTGCATCTACTTCTATTACTCCACACATCGAGCGCTATCCAGCATGCATCTAGTGTATTAAGTTCATGGGAAAATGGAGTAACGCAATAAGAACAGTGACATGATGTAGACAAGATCTATTCATGTAGGAATAGACCCCATCTTGTTATCCTTAATGGCAATGATACATGCGTGTCTTGTTGCCCTTTCTGTCGCTGGGAAAGAACACCGCAAGATCGAACCCATCACAAAGCACCTCTCCCCATGGCAAGAAAATCGATCTAGTTGGCCTAACTAAACCAAAGATTCGAAGAAGAAATACGAGGCTATAAGTAATCATGCAAATAAGAGATCAAAGAAGAATCAAATCATATTCATGGATAGAAGCTGATCATGAACTCAAAATTCATTGGATCCCAACAAACACACCGCAAAAGTCATTATATCAAATAGATCTCCAAGAGACCATTGTATTGAGAAACATAGAGAGAGAGAGGAAGCCATCTAGCTAATGCCTACGGACCCGTAGGTCTATGGTGGACTACTCACGCATCATCGGAGAGGCACCTATGAATAAGATGAACCCCTCCGTGATGGTGTTGGATTGGATCTCGAGGTTCTGGAACTTGTGGCGGCTGGAATTGTGTTTTGTCGACTCCCCTAGGGTTTTTGGATTCTCTGGGAATTTATAGGCGTGATAGTCGGTTGAGGGGGTGCCTGAGGTGTTGGATTGGATCTCGAGGTTCTGGAACTTATGGCGGCTAGAATTGTGTTTTGTCGACTCCCCTAGGGTTTTTGGATTCTCTGGGAATTTATAGGCTTGATAGTCAGTTGAGGGGGTGCCTGAGGTGCTCACCCTCCACCAGGCCGCTCCAGGGGCCTTTGGCACGCCCTGGTGGAGGGTGGCCACCTTGGGGCCCCTCTTCTGGTGTTGTTTGGCCCATCTGCTTCCTTCTGGTCCAGAAAAAATCCACAAAATTCCTCACAGCGTTTGGGCTCTGTTTGGTACTGATTTTCTGCAAAGTAAAAAAACAAGCAAAAACAACAACGGGCACTTTGGCACAATGTTAATATGTTAATCCCAAAAAAAGAAATAAAGTTGCTATAAATGATTGTAAAACATCCAAGATTGATAATATAAGAGAACTGAACAAGCAAAAATTATAGATACGTTAGAGACGTATCAACATCCCCAAGCTTAATTCCTACTCGCCCTCAAGTAGGTAAATGGTAAAAATAGATTTTTTGATGTGGAATGTTGCCTATCATGTTCATCCCATATTCTTTTCTTTATAGCATGGACATTTGTACTTTTCATATGGTTCAAAGCAATAGTCTATTAATGACATGAAAACTTTAATACTCGAGCATATCAACAAGCAACCATGTCTTTCAAAATATCAATGCTAAAGCAGGTTATCCCTTGCTCATCATGCTCAATCATTGATCCATTCACAATACACACTCGAATATTAGCTAACCCTAATGCTCAAGTGTGATCATAGTTCCCCCTAGTTGGTGCTTTATAAGAGAAGATGGAGACTCAAATTGAAAAATAAAAATTGCATAAAGTAAATAGATAGGCCCTTCGCAGACGAAAGTAAAGATTTGTAGATGTGCGAGAGCTCATGTTTAAATTGATAGAGAAAAATATTTTGAGTGGCATGCCTTTCCTGTCAACGAAAGCGACTGAGAGGTTTCAATGTCTTTCCACACTAGATGCATCATAGGCGGTTCCCAAACAAAAAATAAAGTTTATTCCTTTTTCCACCGTACTTTAAATTTCCATGGCTAGCCGAATCCATGGTTGCCTTCCATACCAACACTTTCCAAGGAATTTATTATTTGACAACATAAAGTAATTTTTTGTTCTTTTTCATTTTTGGACTGGGCATCCCTATTACCACCATACTCTCGTGCAATGACATGTGAATAAACACTCATGTTGAACTAGAACCATGTGCTCTCTAAACCGCGGCCTATGAAACCTAGTGCACGCAATGTGAGTCCTGCTTTGTGATTGGACAAAACCCAAACCACACAGATCATGCGTCTGCACCCTATAATTTACCCAGATCGAACGGTGGTCCTTATACCTCTCGACAAGAATCATTGTTGAAGCTGGGATTTGATTTATATGCAATAAATTCCCCGTAAATGATAAAAATGCTGAAAATATTGAACGAGCCCAAAAAATGCGCCAAAAATTCAAACTTGGCGTATAATTATGATTGACTACCATGGGATAAAATTTTGAGGAGAGACGATGAAGACACCGTCGATTGGAGTTCGATTTTCCATTTCTCCCCTTGGAACTATGATCCTTCTACTCAGATGCTATGGTTTCCAATTAGCGATCATTGTATCTTGTTCCAAAATTTACCCTTTTTTCCCATGGTGTCTTGAGATCACGCCACGATGACACACCGATTTTCGTGATTTTCTAAGTCCATCTGCATTTCCTATAATTAAATTATTGACATTTATTTAGGTGGACACATCTCCCGTCCGAAATGCTTGACAATTCTTCTCATTCATTGCATAATGAAGAAATTCACACAAAGTGACACACAAATGATTTGTAAGAGGTTGTTTGCCACCATCCACACGTAGTTCTGTAGGATCGAAAGTAGTGCTAGAGGGGCGTGATTAGACTAGTTGACTAAATAAAAATCTACTTTTTCTTAATTTTAATTCTTGGTAGATTTTAGCATTCATTGTATGTCAAGTACACCCTACACATGCATGTCTAAGAGTATAGCAATGGAAAGTAAAGACAAGCATGTAAGTAAAGAGAGGGTAGGAAGATCAAACGCAATTGCAGACACGATGATTTTTCCCGTGGTTCCGATAGGTGGTGCTACCGTACATCCACGTTTATGGAGTCTTCAACCCACGAAGGGTAACGGTCGCGGGAGTCCACGGAGGGCTCTACGCACGAAGGGTTCCACGAAGAAGCAACCTTGACTATACCATGATGGCCTACGTCCACGGAGGACTAGCCTAATTCATGGTAGATCTTCACGAAGTAGGCGATCTCCTTGCCCTTACAAACTTCTTGGTTCACTCCACAACACATAGTAGGAGGCTCCCAAGCGACACCTAACCAATCTAGGAGGCACCACCCTCCAAAAGGTAATAGGCTCGATAATGTCGATGAACTCCTTGCTCTTGTGCTTCGAGATGATAGACTCCTCAACACACAATCACTCTTTCACTGATTTTTCTTGGTGGAAGAGGTTGATTGGGTGGAAAGCAACTTGGGGAGGCTAGAGATCAAGATTCATATGGTAGGAATGGAATAACATGATCTCAACACATCAGTAGGTGGCTCTCTCTTAGAAAATCAGTAGGTACTAGTGGGGAACTATTCTGAGTGCTTATCCTGCGAGTGAGTGGTGGTGGAGGGGTATATATAGGCATCTCCAAAAATCCAACTCTTAAACCTAATAAGTCAGACTCGGTGACATCAATGTGTTAATCTCGGTGGTACCGAGTTACCTCAAAGGTAGCAACTTTTGAATCTCGGTGAGACCGATACATAAAACTCGGTTGCACCGATAAGGTGACCAACAGTTAGATTGCCAATCTCAATGACACCGATTCACAAAACTCGGTGGGACCGATTTTGTAAACTTGCGTAACAGGAAGTTGGCAACCCAAACTTTGTGGCACCAAAGTGAAATCGGTTGCACCGAAGTGCTAGGGTTTGGCTGAGGCTGTCTGAGGCTGGGAATCGGTGGCACCGAGTGGAAAGTGTTGGTTGCACCGATTTTGAATATTTGGCTTTGGACAGACTTTTGTGGAAGAGCTTGTGGGTGTATGTGGTGACTACCACTTGTGCACGTATGAGCATATTGTTCACCAGCAAAACCTTACCCCCTTTTAATAGTATTGGCTTTCCTATAGACTCAAAGTGATTTCTCACAAAAGATAAAATGTAGAGTTCTCTTGTTTGAAGCTTTGCCAATCTATTTCCTTGCATCTTGGTGTATTCCACAATCCTTTTGTCAACCCATCATTGAACTTTTCCTGAAACATGCTTAGTGGAAACATTAGTTCAATGGCATATATGTTGTTCTTAATTACCAAAACCACCAAGGGAGAAAATGTGCTTTCAAATTCATGTTGGGATATTTTTATTTATAAGAACTAATTAAGATGGTAACTGCAAAAATATGACTTAGATATAGCAAACGAGACATGTAATCCACTAGAAGATCAATATTGGGATTACAATGATGTTTGCATACCATGGAAAAAACAAAGGCAAAAGGATGATATTGACACCAATTGGAGTCCTAAATGCCAACTCTACTTTTCCTAAACCATGATCCTTGTGTGATTTGCATTCGTTTTCAAAGGGCAGGCTATCACAACTTCCGCTAGACATCACCAATTTTCGCACGGGGTCTTCACATCATGACACGGTGACACACCCATTTTTGTAATATTTGTAATACATCTACATTTCCTCCAATTAAATTACTAACAAGCCCCCTATTGGTGGAGAAAATGTCTTCAAATTAGCAAACAAGTCATGAAATGTTGCCGGATATCAATACATGGGCTAATAGTTGATTGTCTGCGGAAGAAAATAATTCGAGGCGAAATGATGGTGCCCCAAATTCATTTGAACTTAAAATATGGCTATTCTGCATGCACAAATAGCACATGGTTGGTTAACTAGGATCGTGCGCTTTCTAAACCATGGCCTATGAAATCTAATGCGCGCAAAGTGAGTCCTGTTCTTTGATTGGACAAAACCCAAACCACACGGATCTTGCGTCTACGCCGTAGGATTCATCCAGATCGAATGACAGTCATTAAACCTCTTGTCAACACACGCTGTTGTAGTTGGGATTTGGTTTATATGCAATAAATGCCCCGTAAATGCAAAAGATGGCTTAAATATAGCAAACGAGCCTAGAAATGTGCTAGAAAATCAATATTAGGGTACAACAATAGCTGCGCAACATGGGAAAAATTTCATGACAAAACGATGAGGTCACATCTACATTTCAAAGTTTTCAGGTTTTCATTTCGAACAGATTGATGCTGCTTGTGCACACGGGTTACTATATGAAAGCATTTGCAAAGTTTTTTCTACGGGCGCAGGGCAATCTTTTTTCACCCTTTTCACCGAAGCCGCCAACATGCCCCCTCCCCCCAAACTCGCGCCTTCTTCCGTTTCACTCATCTGTCCATGTGATCTACCCAAACTGCATCGACAGCTAGCTCCCTCCCCCTCCCTTCTCCCAGATCCACACCAGAACCCTTTCCAGCGCCGTCATGCTCAACCCAGTCGTGTACCTGCCTCCCAGCGTCAACCCTACCCTTCACTGCCGCTCCCAACACGTGGCTGCCCATGCCTCGCTGTCTTCATTTGCTCGCCAGCTGCCGTCGAGCATATCGATCCCATACACTCGCCTCTCTTGTCGGATTTGCACAAAAAACCCGGTTAGCTGATGCCCTTCATCGCGATGAGGTCTATTATCTTGCAATCCCTTTTCCTATTTGGTTCATTTTGTCCCAAAGTGGTTATAAAATAATGGAGAGCATATTTATGTTCATCATCTACCTTCTAACATATAAGGTTTGTTTGTTCCAATTAGTTATTCTTGAATTACATATCATGTGCACACGAGTCACACTAAATGAACAAATTAGCCATACATTTCCAAATTATCACATGCCATGTTTAGACAACTAGCTTCCAAGCTGTTACATTTTTATGATTATCCCCCTTTTCTGAATTTCGCATGTGTACTCTATAGATGTGTATTAGCAGCGATGACAGTCATACTTCTGGTGATGTATCTTCATCTGAGTTTGAAGCCGACATGTCTACAACAAATGATTGTGTAGCAAGAAATGATGAAAGGGATAGAGTTGCCACAATCACCCATCCGGCCAAGAGCCGGAAGAGCGCTCCAAGAAAGCCCACACACCAGCCTAAAGGTGTATATGAAGTAACTGAAATTGATTTGAAGTCTTGGGCTCCAACTAAACCTGATAAAGCACGCACAAGGTTCATGAGTGTGTGTGGATTTTTTGGCAAGGCAAGGCTCAACATTAATGTGCCGGGGTTTCGGAAGGCTGGTACAGAAACACGACAGAGGATAGTCTGTGAGATCATGGTGCACTTCAAGGTTCCCGAGGAGTGGAGAGCACAGGTGGAACACGCTGCACTGAAGAAGGTCAGGGATGCTTGGAGAAACTAGAAGCATGTGTTGTACAAGAAGTTCTTGAGTCAAGGCAAGAACCCAATCCCCTCGTACCCCCAAATCACAAAGGAAGATTGGACAGAATTCAAAAGGGTTAGGGCCAGTGAAGAGTTTATTAAGAGGAGTGCCTTGCAATCGGAACTTCAGAAGAAGAACACCCCCACCGTATGGGTGTGGAAGGATACTACGACATGAAACCGATATGGGGGCAGGAGGACAAAGAAGCAGTAGCTGTGGGTGACAAACCGGCCTTTAGTGAAATTAGGGGCTCTCATGCTAGGGACTACTTGTGGGCACGTGCAAAGAGGCATGGAGACGGTTCTTATCACTTTAAAAACTCAGCAGACCAAGAACTGTATGATGTGATGGCAAAGGCTTCCAAAAACACTAGAAGGTTGTACATGAATTCAGGGCCATGTGACATTCTATCCGAGGCTCTGACTACCAAAGAGCCACTGGTCGTGCTAGGGGTATTGGGGTCAATGTCCCACACAAGAGGGCTTTCTCACTAAGCAAAGAAGAGAGGCTCAGCATGAAAAAAAGCTATGAGTGATTATAGGTGGAGAGACTTGTGCGAAAAGATTAAGAGGGACATGTATCATGTAGTTTGAAAGGAAGTTGAGGAGTCATATATGCAGGAGAAGACACTAATGCTGAGAGATAGCCAAGAGACGCAAGGGGGTGTCGGCATGGATGATGTCACTTATTGTATGGCAACACCGCACAAGAGTAGCTGTGCATGAGTTGACCCGGGCGACAATGATGTTGTAGTTGGACATGATGGACATGGGGTGAGAGTGAGGGCCGTGCTTACAGATTATGATAGTTATTTAAAATGTGCAACAACATGGGTTTACAACCCTGACTTTGACGGGGGTCGCTTGTTGGACAATGTGCCATTGAAGGAGGGTTGTGTGAAGTGTTACGTGACTGAAATAAAGTCTGGAATCAGTGGTTTTCCCCTAAAGAATGTCCTTCTGGACCCTGATGAGCAAAGGACCTTGGAAGAAACACGGTTAAATCATATCTAGTGGCCACGGAATGATATATACTTCCTAGATGAGCCCCCTCCAGCCCTCCCCCCAAAGCAACCAATGTCGACCTCGAACCGGTGACTCTCATCTCGCCACAACATATCTTGTGTGATTCCCCCGATGGACATATTCTTGGGAATCATATGCCGGAGGCATCAACCTGTGATCAGCCCGGCTGAGTTCCTGCCATAGATGCCAGGTCATCATCCCATCTCAAGCAGCCTGTGGCAAGGCCTACAACTCCTAAAGACGTATCATCAGTTCAGATGCCGACCACGGAAGTAGAAAGTGCAGACACATCGGCACTGCATGCTCACCAGATAAACCCGATCGAACCGTGTGCTAAGGAGTCTGAATGTCTGGAACCGCCTGCTAAGAACGCCGAAAGTCCGGGACCGCCTGCTAAGAACTCCGAAAATCAGGAACCACCTGCTCATCGGTCCCAACGGTTCGCACCTGCCTGATAAGCATACCGATGTGTCGGCACTGCCTGCTCAGCAAGCCAACACTTTGTCAGAGCCGCACCAACGCACCGACACATTGGCACCAGCTGCTCAGAAGCCCAAAATAGCTTCAACGGCTCCTCGTCAGTCCGTCGACTCTGGCACTACAGCTCAGTAGTCCGCCATAGTGGCATCATCTGTTCAACAGTCCATCGTACCTTCACATGATCCTTAGCAGCATGTCATTGATAAAACTAGATGTCAAACAAGAAGTGCTTTAGCTAAGAAGACACAAGCGAGCATGGTTGCACACAGGAAGTTGGGCCTCTAAAGATCAAGGAGGGATAGGACCAAGAGCCTCCTTCTACAAGGAATCATCGGCCGTACACAAATTTACAATAAGGTTTTCGAAGGTCTAGATAATCCCGGTTCTGACCACATGTCTGAAGCAGACCTTTAAAGGCATCTTGCCAGTACAGAAGTAGACACATAAGAGAAACGCGAGTACAAACATGGCCAGCCATTTCCTTGTTGGCAATTTCTGGGAGGAATGCAGTTCTAGTGCTCGCAAGTCACATAAATATTGCATGGACAAAATGTCGGAAGGAGAAGATACTAACATTGTGGAATTGCACTACGACCGTTATCATATATCTCACGTTCCAGGTACCATCAGTGTGGAATTTGAGGTCTTTCATCTCTTCTTCAACTTCGATGAGCTTGCTGCCACTCTTGTCAAATACTTGATGTTGTAAGTACTTCACAAACTCTCATCAACTTCTCCATACAAGGTTGTAAATGACAAAAAAGTAACTGTATTGTATTCCTCTCAGGGGATTGACGACACAGAGAAAATCAAAGGTGCATGCGTATTTCATATATCCTGATTTAGCAAACGGTGTTTTGTAAGATAATGGCTCACACATGGCTTCCATTCATTATGTCACCAAGATCTTGTTCGACTTACCGATAGGAGAATTCTTCATGTGGCCATATCATGAACAGTAAGTATAAATATACAAGCACACATACATTGAACGTCTTTTAGTTTTAGACATAGCTCATACATTCATGGTTTTCTTAAACTGTAGAGGTCACTGGATCATTGTGGTCATTGTTCCAAAATGCAACACAATTTACTACATGGATTCTCTCAGAGAGTCAAATACGCCTCAGGATCCGGGTGATCTTTAGGATTTCATGGATAGGTATTGAATTCTTTGATGTTAATGCATTGTGTTCATATCTGGTTCCAGAATCGAGTGTGTGAAATTCATCTTCATTTGTAGTGTATTGTCAAAGAACATAACTTTAGCGGGAATAGGTTGGACCGCCAACTACCTCTTCAACACGTGATCGTTTCTCCGATAAGACACCAAAATCATTTATTTTTTAGAAAATGCTAGTCAGATGTTCAAGTTTCCAATTAAACCTCTTTATATTTCTCTCCATAGAAAAAACAGCTTACACCAGTTAGGTTGTTCCTAACAGCACAAATACATGACTAATAATTACGAAAAAAATCAGTGTCCTCAGCAACAACAAGGTACCAACCTATGTGGATACTATGTTTGTGCACACATGATCAACCTATGCAGACATGCTGAATGTTGTGTCGTTGCTGACATGATAAAACTGGCAAGTCTTCTACTCCACACGTATGTCACATTCTGATCTAAAAGTCATGCAGCTAATCTTCATACTGATGACTTCTGAACCGCTCGCCGCTGATGAATTGTTATCTGTTAGGAAATTTATCAGCACCTTATTTGTGAAACACTATATCAAGCCCTCTAAACAAGAAGAAGATTTCCGGATTCAAATCTCCTAAAAAAGTGCGCATTCATATAGTGTTATCAGCTAAACATATACACATGGATGCATTATTTTCCATGTAATCATGTCTTCATATTTCGTACACTATGATTATGTATTGGATATGTCGGGTTAACAGTTGTGGAATTTAGCTAGCATTTTCTCAATTGCATATTGTAGTGAATTATGATGAATCCTCTACTTGTGGACACTATTCGTTCAATTGCATATTGTGGCAAATTATGATGAATGTTCTTCATGTGGACACTATTTGTCGATTGCATATTGTGGCGAATTTGCTATTTGCAGGGTGAATTAAATGCAATATTTTACAATAACCTGGCAATTTCGGCGCACATGATTCAAGCAACTAAGCATGTGCGGTCCAGAATGGAAAGCACACGCAACTCATAGCGCAACCGCCTGTGGTCCACAGGAAAAGCACACGAGATATAATCTAAAACATTGGTGATACATAAGAAATCGCAAACGGTTTGCAACACTTCTACATGTACATAGGAGCTACTCAATCCTTTGCGATAGAACCGTATCTCACACGTGAGCCAACAGGAAACCATGCCCGATTCAAAGAAAATCCCATCGAGAAACGTGTTCGATGATGTTATATATGGTACACGGTTCCTAGAGAAATCTTGTGTGCGATGATGAAGATATCACACATAGTGTTTACAATGGCCCGTGTGGATTAGTTAATGTTTCACAAATGGTCAAAGGTAAAACTCCGTTTGTTTTCCATGAGCAATTAGACGAGTTTCACTTGTCTTGGACGTGTGTGATTGATCCCAAGTCCCACAGGTACGCCCAAAAGATTATATGTGCAATATGTTCCTGCACAACACACAATTATATTTGGAGATCATTGGCGTTCGTTGGCCAGCATCGCCGATGGTTTTGCGGTGTCATGTGGGATGGACCCCCCTATCGCCCACACATGCAAGGAGACAGTTTGGAACTACGTCGCGGAAAGGGGTTAAAAACCGTTTGTATAGCACGTCGTTGCACCATTGCCCTAATTGTGTCCACCGCGTTCGTGGTGAACGCCTGCATCTCTTGACCCCTTGGGTTCATCCGTGGATGCTTGGAATCGAGTGCGCCGTCGATGCTTAAAGCTCCACCGGTGCAAACAAACTCCGACGAGCCCCTCCCCTCGTCTCCGTCATCCCTAGAGGCAACTGAGGCCACCACCGACCTCAACGCCATCCACCGCATCCGCCCGTGCCTTTACCCATCTCCGGCGACCCCAGTAACGACCGGGGCGTCCACAACCGAGCCACGCGCCACCGTCGTCACATTTTCTAGCGACATCTCCGGCGAGACTCTGGTGAGCCACCGAAACCGTAGCCTAGATCTAATGTCCACTGTCTGATCGCGATCCAAGTCACCATGTCACCCCACTTAATATGCGAACCGTTATCCCCTAGGCTTCAGTCATCTGCCGCTTAACACTTGCAGCTCACACTTCTCGCCCAATCAGTGAGCACCACGTCAGAGCGTTATCTGCCCAGTTTTCTCTGTTAATTAAATTAAATGACAAATTTATATAAAACCCCTTGTGACTTAAAAACATCACAACTTTTTACCTGTAACTCCAAATTGAGTGATTCTTTTTGCAAAATGGTCCTTATGAAATATACTACCCCCAAAAGTAAAATTAGGAAAATGAATACTGTAAAGTTCAAATTCAAACATAATGAGTTTGAATCTGAATATGTCATAGCTTGCAATTTGTAAATCCAAATTGATTAATTCCTTTTGCAAATTGAATATAGTGAGAAGTAGCTTCATGTTAGCTACAATCACATAATTTTTGAATAATTTAAAATTATAATTTAAATAACATAAATCCAAAATAGATAGCAATTACAACTGAAAATTGATTTTAATTTGAAATAATTATGCTTATAAAATAGATGTTGTTGCAACTAGTGTCATAAGCTAAATAATGGACTTTAGTAAATATTGTGGATTATTATTTGACTTTAGGACATTCAAATAGCATTTGAATTTAAATTCAAACCTAGTTGAATATAACTCTGAAACCCAGGGTTTATTTTAAGAAAACTAATTGAAAATATTTTATTCGATGGAGTTAAACCTAGTAGTTATTTTGGAGTTAATATTGACTTTAGGAAAAGATGAACTCAACTAAATTTAGTTCAAACCCAAACTAGTTTGAGAACTATTGAACCTTACTCATTATTCCTCGTTTGATATTTTACTTTAGTTGAACTAAAATCAAACAAATAAAATACACTAAGCATATTGGATTATATTCAATTTAGTTTAAACATTTTAGATTAAATAAACTATCGTAATTATATTGGATTTATATTTGACTTTAATTCTAAACTTATTTAAGAATATACTTAGTACTTTTATTGGATTTGTATTTGACTGTTGGGAAGACAATAAGTGTAACTGTGTTAGGTTCAACCAACTTAGTCAATTATGAAATAATTCATAATTGAATTGAACTTGTGAAACCAAATAAAATTGTAAACTCAATTAAATTTGAATTCAAATAGGATGAATCCTAATTCAAATCCAAATTGAATTAGAGGCCATACCAAGTAATCATTTTCAAACCTTAGTATATTCAAACTCGTGAAAGTTCAACAAGTTAGAATTGTCATTCAAACTAGAACATGAACTTGGTTATCCCAGATCCATAGACCATGACTCTGTTGTTAAGATTCTTTTGATTGAATCTGACAACCACAACTTGGCATCACATACTCCTTATGTGATGAACCATTGCTTGAAACATGCATGTAAACCCTATGTCACATGTATTCCAAATAACAACCACTATGTTGTTTTCCAAACTCTTATGAGTTAACCCTGACATATGATCTCACAACACAATAAACTAACACCATGCACACCTCATGTTGTATGTTTGATTGTATTGTATGGTTGTTTATGATTGCTCTTTACTTGCGATAGATTGTATGGAGAGAAAAGAGTAGCTTGATATATATTGTGAGATTGAAAAATCATAATACCAGGCAAGTACCACTTGATCATTTCAACCAGCATTTTCTTGCAGTGTAGTTTTGCCATGACAGATGTGTGAGTTTAGGATGCCAAATTCTTTACAACCTAGTAGTTGAATACTTAGGTCCAAACTTACCCTGGCCTTGTAGCCGTCGAGTATAGCCGCTATAACATGGATTAGGAATCATGATATTTATTCTACCATACAACCACATGATTGAATACTTAACTATTACTAATTAATTAACGAATCAGTCTGGGTGGACTGACTTTAACTGGGTCATCGGAGTGTGATCATTGATGGGGAATGCCACCCAGCCACCAGAGATTGTACGAGTTCAGAAGTTGAGTAGCTTACATGTGTGATCGTGAGACAATATGTGTTCTATTAGGATCGAGTAAGTTGTGGGAACCCTCCTACGGCAGAACAGCAGATGTAGGAAGACACCCATGGTCAAATTCCTCACACTTGATGTTTTTGAAAAACTTCTGAGAACGCATATGACCTCTTCAAATTCCTCGCACCTATACTCTGTTCACAGGTACAAACATGTCCGCTAATGAATCACTATGTTCTCATCAACTTAACTCATTTGCAGCATTTCTTGAGGAAAAACTGTGTGCATCTTCAGAATCTTCAAGAGTTCAGAATCCTCAGCCGAAGAAAATGGCTGATGGGAAGAAGCCACATAAAGGTGGAAAGAAAGTTGATGTGCAGACTGCTTTTGAGATACCTGATGACTTGTATGAGGAATATTGCATGCTAGATGAAGAAATTCATGGAAAAGAAACAACAAAGTAGAGAAAGATCCGCATACAGAAAATTGAGAGGAGATGGGCAAAGGAGTGGAAAGAATATCGCTATGTCACTCCCAAGTATATGATGAAATCCGCAGTTAAACCCCCTTGCAACAGGACACCCTTGGCTCTGAACCAAACTGCTGATCCCACAAGTCTCAAGACTGGTGATGACTTTCCACATGAATGGGAAAGACATCAAGCCTAGCTGGCGAAGAAAGCAAAAGAGGTTGTGAAGAAATTCAACGAAGACTCTGCTGCTGCTGCCACTGCCGGAGCCTCTCCTAGTATTCCGAAGAAATAAATCGTGAAGAAATCTGCTGTGAAGTCAAAGTCTTGAACGTCAAAGTCATCACTTCAGATTCCTCAAGCAAAGCCTTCAAAGGCCTCAGCCACTAGTCCAGTAGCTGCTCAGTCCTTTGCTACTGCCGCAAAGTCCTCAAAACCTGTGCACCTTGCATCATGTCAGAGGACAGAGGGCTTCCCAATTGCTTCAAGGGTCTCTGCGAGTCCCTCCGCTCAAGCACTGTCTTCAATGAGTCCTGCTCTCTTAAAGCTGAAGAAAACTGCTGGACGAGGTCAAAGACCAAGTCCTCACACTAGCAAAGCTATAGTGAATGTACCCTCAGGATCTGAGGATGATGATGAGGCTGATGATGAAGAACTGGAAGAAATCATCAGAGAAAGTTAGCGAAAGGCTGCAATAGCCAAAGGCAACTTTGTTCCTCTTATGCTAGATCCCAAGATGTTCCCCAACTTCATTGACATATGGCGTGAGGATCCTAGCACCCCACTTTCCTCGCTGAACCTACCTCTTGGCGTGGGCCATGTCCTCACTCACTTTATTGCTGAGGAAAATGGAAAAGAGATCAAGATCTGAGAGCTAAGAGGAGCAGGGCTCGAAAAGAAAATTTTCTGAGGAATAATGTGATGAATTTGACTCCAAATCACCTCATCACTGTTCAGTCTGAAATTCGCTGCCTCTATGAGGAACAAGACAAATATGATGTTGAATGGAAGGGCGCCAAAGTGAGATTTGTCAAGGCGGACCAAGCTGCCGTTAAGGACCATAACTCAAGGGTTGCAGCACGATCGCAACCACAAATTCCTCAGGCTGAAGAATCTGCTCAGCCTGCCGAAGAAACTGCTCCCGCAGCTGAAGAAATTCAGGATGCTGAAGAACATGCCAGGACAACCTCCACTGTTGTGCCTAAAGAAATGTCCAGGCCAGCTGAAGTTTGTGTTGTGCCTGAGGAAATTGATACCACTAGGGTGACTGCATCAGTTGCGGTTGAAGAAAATGCACCTCCTTCACCCTCTACAGAAACAGTAAAATCATCAAGGGTGAAGATCATCAACCTTCCTTCTGCATCAGAAGCAAAGAAAACCAAGGCTACGAAGAAGAAGGCACTAAAAAGAAAAGCATCAACTTCAGATTCCTTAGCAGTGAAGAAATTGAAGACACCGCCAAGTTCTTCAATAGAACCGTTTGATGCAATGCCTATCAGCTCCGTGCTAGCCAATGCAATAGTGCCATTTGGTGTTGACTATGTCATCACAAATGATGAAGAAAAGGACCAATTTTCTGCTACCTCAGAGCAGATTGATGAAGAAATTGAAGTGGAAGCAAATGCTTCAACTCCAAAGGTATCATCGCCACAGCCTCAGTTGACTGCTGAAGAGGCCGGCGTTGAAGAGATTGATGAGATGTGGACATTGGAAACACAACACCTGTTATCAATGATAAACATTAGGAAGTTGCACATCCAAATTCACCAAGGACCACCCCTCTGTCACAGATTCCTCAGTCTCCAGCCCAGACTGAAGAAATACATACAGGATCTGATGACTTGGCCACAACTGCCACTAAAGAAATTCCAGCTGCATCAGCTGAAGAAATTGTAGCTCCAACTGCCACTGAGGACACTGTTGTGCAAATTCCTCAATCTGAAGAAGTTCCTCCTATGCCTAAGGAGATTGTGGGCCGCTCCAAGCCAAACCTTCAGCCAAATCCATGAATGCCATTCAAAGGCTCAAAGCACCCCAAATTCATCAAGACCAATTTCTTCGATGAGCACATTTTCTTCACTGGACCAAATCCATATGACTCAGGTAGGGCCGGTCCCACCAGATTCTGGACTCCTACACAGATGAACTATTATGCATCAGTATTGTTCGACAATAAGAAAGTCTTTGAGCACCATCAAATTCCTCATACGGATATGGAAACAATCCCTTCCTTCACACCGGTGTTTGCAGTTCTTCACGATGCAGGAATTCTTCCGTTCGGTGTGGATATCTGCGATTGGAATGAAGAACTAATTCTTCAATTCTATGCCACTATGCACATCACATGTGATGCTTCTGGCATCAACTCATGGGTCTTGGATTGGATGACTGGATCAACCCATTACGCTGCACAAGCCTCTGAATTGCTTCGGTCAGTCCCAGTTCCAGTTCCTTCGGAAGAAGCCTGCTGCCTGTTTGATGAACCTGCTCTGACTGACCATATGGTGCAAGTGTTGATGAAACCGCTGGCTCATGGAAAACCTCAAAGGACCACCTTCCTTGTGAAGGATTTGCTCTTTGTGCCCAGGACAGTTTATCGCATCCTCACTAACACCCTTTGTCCTCACAAGGGTCACAACTCTAAAGAAGAAGAAGTTGAGGGAGTCATGAAGAACATGATATTCAACATCATTCATGGGATTCCCATCAACTACCACGATTTCTTCATGAGGACATTGGCCAATGCAGCATTAGCCCCTTTTGAATTGAAGCCTTATGCTCCCTAGATCATGAAATTCATCAGATCAAGGTCTTCAATTCCCTTCAAGGCTGACTTCTAAGATCACTTCAGCTTTCTGCCTCTGATTGAAGTCCTCAAGAACACAATTGCCTCAGTTGAAAGAAAAGGCAAAGATGTCATTGATGAAAGTACTCGTCCATTGGATGGTCAGCTTCGCAAAGCTGTATCTTACTCCACCAATGATGACACTACTACCCAAGACTCTGCTGCAAAAGCCTCAGTGCAAAAGCCTCGAGAGTCTGCCCCTGGTGTGATGACAGATCATGAACTGCTCATAAGTCTTCATTAGAAGGTTGATCGCAATCAAAATTGGGTGAAGCATCAGTTTGCTTCAATTGTTCAGAACATGACTGTGACACAGAACTCTGTGATGAAAAATCACTACTATGTGCATGAAATCTTTGATCACGCATGAGCCATTCTTGCACATCTCAAGACTCCCGAGGAACTCAAGGACATGGACTTTCAGCAAAACTTTGACTGGTCTCATCCTCCTCAGAAGAAATTCAAGAAGGTTCAAGTTCCTCAACTGGTTACAAGTTCCTATTCTACATCACGCGAAACGGATGAAGCTGAGGACATTGACGACACTGCGGCAGGCCCTGCATCGACAAATGACCCCAACAACACTGGCGCTCCTTCCTCACCAACAAGATGAAATTCTTCAAGGGGCGTTACTCCTCACTTTTTCATCCCTTTTGGTCTTTGATGACAAAGAGGGAGAAATTTTTGAGTTAGTCTTCAAACGGGTCTCTATATATGGGCTGTTTTTTTGTTTAAGTTACAACTCTCGCTCTTCTGAAGCTTTTGTTGGTTGAGTTGTAAACTTAAGTCCGATGGTGGTCTCACTCTTTTGAACTTCTTTCCGTATGCTTATTTCCTCAAGCACCTTAATGCATGCATGCTGAATTTTGTCACACACCATTTTCATCATGCATTTGAAATTCTTCATATCATATGTTCAAATGCGTGTATGAATTACAAGATATAGGGGGAGTTCTCCATGTTTTTAACCTTCCATGTGCATTTGTAGTCCAAAGCAAATTCCTCAAATATGCACATCTTCAGGGGGAGTTCTTCTATATCTTGCATTCAAATTCCTCAAACTCAATACTTTCACCTCATATGTTTATACCCGGTGAAAACTTAACCTATTTGTCATCAATCGCCAAAAAGGGGGAGATTGTAAGTGCATTTAGTGCCCCTTAGTGATTTTGGTGTATTGAAGACTTATAACTTAAGGAACTAATGTGTTTGTGAGTGTACACATGCTCTATAAGTCGATGAGAAGTTTGATATATTCGGAGATTACCGGCCCCCAAAAAGGTATGTCTTCAACTGAAGACTTTGGTGAAGACTTTGCTGAAGACTTTGGTATTCCCTGAAGACTTTGAAAATGAAGAAGTTGGTGTGACCTTGAAGATATAAACGAGGACTATGAAACGTGAAGACTTTTGTTTTCTTTGTTTCATTTACTTTCTTTGAGTCATAGGGAACACCGTACTGTTAAAGGGGGCCGAGGTAATACTAAGGAAAATTTCCAACTGATGCTCAATTCCAAAAGCGTCAACCTATCCAATTCTTCGAGTGAAGCCTTTGGAAATCTCTTAACGTTCAGTCAAGTTCTTCAATGATAGAGACGATGTTCTTTTGATCTCTGATGAAATTGATCTGACTGAGGAGTTAGGACTTCGCCAGTGTGAATTGCCTACAAGTGAGGAACATGATAAGTGTGAGGACTTTCATAGTTCGAAATTCCGACCGTTGCTGTGCTTAGCACCAGCTGTCCCCAATCATCTTATCCACACAATGGTCATATCATTCGGGGCATTTATGTCTTATCATGTAAGGTTGCACCCTGGCTATAAATAGCCACACCCCACAACCACTAGTTGGTTGGCTGCTCCGAGAGAGAACTGACACTTGTCATTTGAGAGCAACCCATCCTCCGAGGACTTTGAAAGAAAATCATCAGTGAAGAAAAACCCAAATCCAAACCACCAAACCCAAAGTGATTGAGAATCAATGAAGAGATTGTTCATGTGTGGAACCGACGCTTGTTACCTTTGAAGACTGTGTATCTTCCAGGATGTTAGGCGTCATGGTCTAGTGCATCCTGCAGTCAGTTGGGGATCACGGAGTGACCTTGGTCTAGAGCATCCTGCAGTTAATTGTGGATCACCAGGTGACCAGTTTGTGAGAGTTTTGGAAGTCTACCCTGAAGACTTACCACGAGTGTTGGGGAGGACTTTGTGACCTTATCTCAAGGAGAATACGATAAGGACTGTGTGTCCTGGGACCGTGTGTCATCTGGTTTAAATACCAAGGCGCTCCACACCAGACGTACGATTGTCAGAGCAGTTGGAACTAGGTCATCAAACCATTATCTTCATCGAGCTACCTGGTTCTGTTTCCTTAACCCTTTCATTTCCTCATATACCCGTTGATGAAATTGATCCTTATTGTTTGAAGAATTTGACTGAAGACTTTCACAATTTCCTCACCTCAAATTCTTCAAGTTACCTTGTTCATCACCTGCTTATCTTGTATCATGCTACTTGTAATCTGTGCATGTTTTATTTCATCATGATGACCATGTTGTCGCTATGATTCTCATGCACTTGAGTACTCATTTCGCTACTAGTTATTCATCACATTTCAAATTCCTCAACCTGAAATTTGTCAAGTCATGAATTTGTTAAAATCGCCTATTCACCCCCTATAGTCGATATAACGCACTTTCACATGCTCGTTGTTTATTTTTACTATAAGCCCTTTATGTGTGGGGTCCCCGACTCATAAGTCGTGATTACCGAATGCACGTGTACAGTGATCCCAGAGATCAATGCTCACTAAACACACAGAAGCTGAATAACAAGAGTCTTACATCCACATTTAGCATCTTACACAGATAAGGACCATGAAGGTCAAGTCTTACATAGATAGGGCCGCAAGTGCCAAACACTTAAACATAACAAGAAACGAAAATCTTGATCGAAAGCGTGAACCCATGCCATCTGCCTTAAACCTACAAGCATTCTAACTGGGAAGCATCCTAGTTCGCATGTTCGTCACCAACGAACTCTTCACTAAACTCATGTTCTTCCATGCCTGGCCAATTAAATAACCAGTGGCAAGCCAATGAGTACTTTGAATGTACTCGCAAGCAACCCAAGTTGTGGAATGAGGTATAACAATGCATGATATAGCACTAAGTAGGTAAGTTTTGCAGAAAGCTGATTTTAAGTGCAACGATATGATCAAGTAACTTGAGTAAGCATGCATCAATTGTTAACGGTACTCATGTGAACAATCTCAGTTATTATTAAGCGGGGGTTGAACATCTCGTGTTCACCATCATGCCAAGTCCTCGGACTTAGCTCAAGTACCATCTCTGTGTCATCCCCCCCCCACACACCAAGATTTTTAGGAAACAACTGGATGTGGCATAACAGCACCACCCAACTGTCCTTGACCGTGGACATGTCTGTTCGAATAGTATTTCACTCTGCAGAAGTTGCATACTTTACCCACAAGACTTGGGGAACTTCTGTGTCATCCATGACTCGCGGTATTTAACACACCCGAGGTAAGCACCCGAATAATGCCTTTCCCATGGCGATACTAATCAAAGAGTCCACTCGATTGGTACACAGCCCACATGATGTACATCACACGTAGCATCCATGCAGGGGCCAACGGTGTGCCCGGTGCCTATGAAGACAGTGCATGATCGTCCATACCGGCACGACCCCGTATCGAGAGTGACCACGCCACTCCCGCCACTAGTAATGCGGGCTCCATGCTAGTACCCACCAATAATCAACAAAGCCCCGTCCCATAAGGGGCATCGTGGTTGTGAATGTAAGGTTGGGACGGTCGACAAATCTTAAACCCTCCGTTTTTGAAAACACACACTCACTTATTCAAATACACCACTTCTTTCTCAAGTGGTTACCCAACTTATCATAATATCCCTCGGGCATTAGTGGCACCCGACGGGGTTTTCGGAAAGTCTTTGATATCATTTCCTTGTCTCCATCACCATGCATAAACTCATCCCATTTGTGTAGCAACTACTAAGCAACCTATCTACACCCACCCGTATAACCCTTGAAAGTACGTTATATTGACTAGAGGGGGTGAATAGGCGATTTTTTACAAATTCATCAATTGAGGAATTTCAACTTGAGGAATTTGAAATGTGATGAATAACTAGCAGCGAAATAAGTACTCAAGTTTATGAGAAACATAACAACAACTTAGTCATCATGATGAAATAAAACATGCACACATTACAAGTAGCGTGATACGTGATAAGCAAGTGAGGAACAAGGTAACTTGAAGAATTTGAGGTGAGGAAATTGTGAAAGTCTTCAGTCAAATTATTCAAACAATAAGGATCAATTTCATCAACGGGTATATGAGGAAACGAAAGGGTTGAGGAAATAGAACCAGGTAGCTCGATGAAGACAATGGTTCGATGACCCAGTTCCAACTGTTGTGATAGTCGTATGTCTAGTTTGGAGCGGCCTAGTATTTAAACCAGAGGACACACAGTCCTAGGACACACAATCCTTACCGTATTCTCCTTGAGCTAAGGTCACAAAGTCCTCACCCAACACTCGTGGTAAGTCTTCAGGGTAGACTTCCAAAACTCTCACAAACTGGTCACCTGGCGATCCACAATTAACTACTGGATGCTCTAAACCAAGGTCACTCCGTGATCCCCAACTGACTGCAGGATGCACTAGACCATGACGCCTAACATCCTGGAAGATACACAGTCTTCAAAGGTAACAAGCGTCGGTTCCACACATGAACAATCTCTTCATTGATGCTCAATCACTTGGGGTTTGGTGGTTTGGATTTGGGTTTTTCCTCACCGATGATTTTCTCTCAAAGTCCTCGGAGGATGGGTTGCTCTCAAATGACAAGTGTCAGTTCTCTCTCAGAGCAGCCAACCAACTAGTGGTTGAGAGGGTGGCTATTTATAGCTAGGGTGCAACCTGACATGATAAGACATAAATGCCCCCAATGATATGACCATTATGTGGATAAGATGATTGGGGACAGCTGACGCTAAGCACATCAACGGTCGGAATTTCTAACTATGAAAGTCCTCAGGCTTATCATGTTCCTCACTTGTATGCAATTCGCACTAGCGAAATCCTAATTCCTCAGTTAGATCAATTTCATCAAAGACCAGAGGTACATCGTCTTTGTCACTTAAGAACTTGACTGAACTGCAAGATATTTCCAAAGTCTTCACTCGAAGGATTGGATAGGTTGAGGCTTTTGGAGTTCAGCATCAGTTGGAAATTTTCCTTAGTATTACCTCAGCCTCCTTTAACAGTACGGTGTTTCCTATGACTTAGTGAAAGGAAATGAAACTACAAAAACTAAAGTCTTCATGCTTCATAGTCTTCGTTCATATCTTCAAGGTCACACCAACTTCTTCATCTTCAAAATCTTCGGATAATACCAAAGTCTTCAACAAAGTCTTTAGCTGAAGACATACATTTTTAGGGGTCGATACCTACGAATATATCAAACTCCTCACCGACTTATAGAGCCTGTGTACACTCACAAACACATTAGTTCCTTAACCTATAAGTCTTCAATGCACCAAAATCACTAAGGGGCACTAGATGCACTTACAATCTCCCCCTTTTTGGTGATTGATGACAAATAGATTAAGTTTTCAACGTGGATAAACATGTGAAGTGAAAGTACTGAGTTTGAGGAATTTGATCCCAACATATAGAGGAACTCCCCCTGAAGATGTGCATATTTGAGGAATTTACTTTGGACTGCAAATGCACATGGTAGGTTAAAAACATGGAGAACTCCCCCTATATCTTGTAATTCATACACGCATTTAACATATGATATGAAGAATTTTTAAATGCATGATGAAAATGGTGTCTGATGGAATTCAGCATGCATGCATTAAGGTGCTTGAGGAAATAAGCATGTGAAAGGCAGTTCAGAAGAGTCAGACCACCACCGGACTTAAGTTTACAACTCAACCAACAAAAGCTTCAGAAGAGTGAGAGTTGTAACTTAAACAAAAAAACAACCCATATATAGAGACCCGCTTGAAGACTAAGTCAAATTTTCTCCCCCTTTGTCATCGAAGACCAAAAGGGATGAAAAAGTGAGGACTAACGCCCCCGTGAAGAATATCATCATGAAGGTGATGGAGAAGCGCCAATGTGGTCGGGGTCGTTTGTCGATGTAAGGCCCACCGCAGTGTCGTCAATATCCTCAGCTTCATCGGTCTCGCTCGATGAAGAATATGAACTTGTAACCAGCTGAGGAACTTGAACTTTCTTGAATTCCTTCTAAGGAGGATGAGACCAGTCAAAGTTCTACTGAAAGTCCATGTCCTTGAGTTCCTCAGGAGTCTTGAGATGTGCGAGAATGGCCCACATGCGATCGAAGATTTCATGCACATAGTAGTGATTTTTCCTCACATATTTCTTCGTCACAGTCATGTTCTGAAGAATTTAAGCAACTGACGCCTCACCCACTTGTGATTGCGATCAACCTTCTGATGAAGACTTATCATAAACTCACGATCAGTCATCACACGAGGGGCAAACTCTCGAGGCTTTTGTGCTGAGGCTTTTGCAGGAGAGTCCTGGGTAGTAGTGTCATCATTGGTGGAGTAAGATGCAGCTTTGCGAAACTGACCATCCAATGGACGAGTACCTTCGTCAATGATAGCTTTGCCTTTTCCTTCAACTTAGGCAATTGTGTTCTTGAGGACTTCAATCGGAGGCACAAAGCGGAAGTGATTTTGGAAGTCAGCTTTGAAGGGAATTGAAGACCTTGATCTGATGAATTTCATGATCCAGGGAGCAAAGGCTTCAATTCAAATGGGGCTAATGCTGCATTGGCCAAAGTCCTCATGAAGAAATCATGGTAGTTGATGGGAATCCCATGAATGATGTTGAATATCATGTTCTTCCTGACTCCCTCAACTTCTTCTTCTGCAGAGTTGTGGCCCTTCTAAGGACATAGGGTGTTGGTGAGAATGCTTTGGATCATCCTGGGCATAGAGAATAAATCCTTCACATGGAAGGTGATCCTTTGATGTTTTCCAGGAGCCAATGGTTTCATCAGCACTTGCATCATATGGTTGGGCAGAGCAGGTTCATCAAACAGGAATCGGGCTTCTTCTAAAGGAATTGGAACTGGGACTGGCCGAAGCAATTCTAATGCTGGTGCAGTTTAGTGAGTAGATCCACTCATCCAGTCCAAGACCCATGAGCTGACTTCAGAAGCATTACCTATGATGTGCAAGGTGGCATAGAATTGAAGAATTAGGTCTTCATTCCAATCACATATATCCACACAGAATGGAAGAATGCCTACGTTGTGAAGAACTGCGAGCACTGGTGTGAAGGATGGGATTGTTTCCATATCCGCATGAGGAATTTGATGGTTCTCGAAGACTTTCTTCTTGTCAAACAGCACTAAGGCATAGTAGTTCATGTGTGCAGGAGTCCAGAATCTAGTGCGAACGGCCCTAGCTGAGTCATAAGGATTGGGTCCATCGAAGAAAATATGCTCATTGAAGAAATTGGTCTTGATGAATTGGGGGCGCTTTGAGGCTTTGAATGGCACCCTAGGCTTTGGCTGAAGGTTTGACTTGAAGCTCCCCACAATCTCCTTAGGCATAGGAGGAATTTCTTCGCACAGAGGGGTTTGCATAGCAGCTTCCTCAATGGTAGTTGGAGCATCAATTTCCTCAGCTGGTGCAGCTGGAATATCCTCAGTAGCAATTGTAGCTAAGTCATCAGATCATGTATGAATTTCTTCAGTCTGGACTGGAGACTGAGGAACCTGTGACAAAGGAGTGGTCATTGGGGAATTTGGGTGAGCAGCTTCCCAATATTCATCATTGATAAAAGGTGTTGTGTTTCCAATGTCCACGTCCTCATCAATTTCTTCAATGCCGGCCTCTTCAACAGTCAACTAAGGCAGGGGCGATGATACCTGTGGAATTGAAGCATTTTCTTCCACTTCAATTTCTTCATCAATCTGCTCAGAGGTTGTAGTAGACTGATCCTTTTCTTCTTTGTCATCATTTGGGATGACGTAGTCAACACCAAATGGTACAATTTCATAAGCTAGCATGGAGCTGACCGGAGTTGCCTCCATTGGTTCTTTTGAAGAACTTGACTGTGTCTACAATTTCTTCACTGCCGAGGAATCTAAAGTTGATGCTTTTCTTTTTAGTGCCTTCTTCTCCGCAGCCTTGGTTTTCTTCGCTTCTGATGCAGAAGGAAGGTTGATGATCTTCACCCTCGATGATTTTACTATTTCTGCAGAGGGTGAAGGAGGAGCATTTTCTTCAAGCGCAACTGATGCAGTCGCCCTTGTGGTCTCAATTTCCTCAAGCGCAGCAAAAACTTCAGCTGGCCTAGACATTTCTTCAGGCACAACATGGAGGTTACCCTGGCATGTTCTTCAGCAGCCTGAATTTCTACAGCTGTGGCAGCAGCTTCTTTAGCAGGCTGAGCTGATTCTTCAGCCCGAGGACTTTGTGGTTGCGATCGAGATGCAACCCTTGAGTTATGGTCCTTAACGGCAGCTTGGGCTGCCCTGACAAATCTTACTTTGGTGCCCTTCCATTCAGCATCATATTTGTCTTGTTCTTCAGAGACGTAGCGAATTTTAGACTGAACAATGATGAGTTGATTTGTAGTCAAATTCATCACGTTCTTCCTAAGAAAATTTTCTTTTTGAGCCCTGCTCCTCTTAGCTCTCGGAGCTTGATCGCTTTTCCATTTTTCCTCAACAATGAAGTGTGTGAGGACATGATCCACACCAAGAGGTAGGTTTAGTGAGGAAAGTGGGGTGTTGGGATCCTCATGCCATATGTCAATGAAGTTGAGGATCATCTTGGGATCCAGCATAATAGGAATAGAGATGCCTTCGGCTATTGTAGCCTTTTGCTGACTTTCTCTGATCATTTCTTCTAGTTCTTCATCATCATCCTCAGATCCTGAGGTTACATTCATTATCGCTTTGCTACTGTGAGGACTTGGTCTTGGACCTCGTCCAACAGTTTTCTTTAGCTTCAAGATAGTAGGACATCTTGAAGACTGTGCTTGAGCAGAGGGACTTGTAGAGACCCTTGAAGCAATTGATAAGCCCTCTGTCCTCTCACATGATGCAACATGTACAGGTGTTGATGACTTTGTGGCAGCAACAGAGGAGTGAGTGGCTACTGAACTAGTGGCTGAGGCCTTTGAAGGCTTTGCTTGAGGAATCCGAAGTGATGATTTTGAAGTTGAAGATTTTGACTTCACAGCAGATTTCTTCACAATAGATTTCTTCTGAGCACTAGCGGTGGCTCCGGCAGTGGCAGCAGCAACAGAGTCTTTGTTGAATTTCATCACAGCCTCTTTTGCCTTCTTTGCCATCTTGGGTCTTTCCCATTCATGAGGAAATTCATCACCAGTTTTGAGACTAGTGGGGCCAGCAGTTTGGTTTGGAGCCAAGGGTGCCCTGTTACAAGGGGTTTTAACAACGAATTTCTTCATATACTTGGGAGTGACATAGCGATATTCTTTCCACTCCTTTGCCCATCTCCCTTCAATTTTCTGTATGCAAATCTTTCTCTGCTTTGTTGTTTCCTTGCATTAGTTTCTTCATCTGGAGTGCAATATTCCTCATACAGTTCATCAGGTATCTCAAACGCAGTCTGCACTTCTGGTTTCTTTCCACCTTTCTGCGGCTTCTTCCCATCAGCCATTTTCTTCAGTTGAGGATTATGAAGTCTTGAAGATTCTGAATATGTACACAGTTTTTCCTCAAGAAATGCTGTAGATGAGTGAAGTTGATGAGAACCTAGTGATTCATCAGCGGACATGTTTGTACTTGTGAACAGAGTATAGGTGCGAGGAATTTGAAGAGGTCATATGCGTTCTCAGAAATTTTCAAAATACATCTAGTTGAGGAGTTTTGACCACAGATGTCTTGAGTAACTTCAGTAAGTGTTCTTGTCTTAGGTTCCAGAGTTGTGCAAATTTTGAGGATCCACACAACTGAGGAATCTTGAAGAAAATCATAACTTAGAGAAAAACATCAACGGTATGAACATGTAAGGTGCTTTGGGATAAGATTCTTGACGAATAAACACCTTTGAGGAAATTGAGGAAAAACTTGAAGATCAAACAGGGGTAGTAAAATCAGATTTTATTTACCCTGATGAAGAACACGACGAACTGTGAGATGAAATCGAAGAAGTTCGTCCGTCCGGATCAACCTCGCCCTAGCTTGGCAGGGAGAAAGCTACAATGGCAGCGGAGTGAAGATTTCCGCATCTGATGCGAGTACGACGACGAGGAGGTCGAGGCAGTGAAGCTCTTCCACACCGGCGACGATGATTTTAGTGGTGGCGCTAGGTTTGAGCTCGGGAGAGAGTGTGAGTGAGGAATAACCGAGCACAGTGAAAGGGAAGGGGTATTTATATCGGAGGTGAAAACCAATATGCTCGAAGATTTTTGACCAGATTGCCCCTGACCCTTGCTCTCCACGTGACATGTGTCACCCACGTTCTGAGTAGTGGAGATAGTGGGGGATCGTGGGTTATTCAGTCGTGGGAATCGGAACAGTTTGAGCGGGAAGCGCCAAAAATTTTGATAAATTTTTTTTAAAGTTTCCGTTCGCAAATTCTTTAGTTGTCAAGGACACAATGAAGACTTTGAACGAGTTCCAAAGTAGAACGCATATGAAGAATTTGTGAACAGACTGGGTTGAGTTTAGCATAGAGGGCAAACGGGTCCGATCACATTCACTTAGATGAAAATCAACTTGAAGAATTAGCAATAAGTGAATGTTGTTGAGGACATTGAATATCTCAAATATATATACATACATATATATATAGTCAATGAAGAACATGAGTTTCATAGTTTGAAGAATTTGAAGAGTTGATGAATTTGCAAACTTGAGGAATTTGCAAACTTGAGGAATTTCAAAAATTGAAGAATTTGCAAAATGACGAAAAACTCAACTTTGAAGAATTTCAACTATGGTTGGTGGTGTGACCCACCGTATAAGAATGATGATTTCAGACACCGTGTACAATTGTCGCAGGGTTCTGAGAATCAAATTCTTCATTAATTTCTTCACACTTAGAGGGTTATTATTCATTCATGGAAGAAAAACGTTACTTCGTGTGTTGCACATCTAAGTTATCAATTTTGCATAAATGTTAGGACGTGTGTCCTTTTTCAAAGAACATTCGAAGATTCTAAGATATTTAGCTCACACCGCAACTTGAAAAATCTCTTTTCATCCAAGGGCTTTGTGAAGATATCGGCCAGTTGTTCTTCAGTAGGGATGTGGTCGATGGAGATTTCGCCCTGGAGTACATGATCTCGAAGAAAATGATGACGAATCTGGATGTGCTTGGTCTTGGAATGTTGAACTAGGTTGTAAGCAATCTTGGTAGCGGTCTCGTTGTCACAGTAGAGAGGAACATTCTTCACCTTGATGCCATAGTCCTTGAGGGTTTGCTTCATCCACAGTAACTGAGCACAACATGAACCAGCAGCAATGTACTTAGCTTCAGTAGTAGATGGTGACACACAGTTCTGCTTGTTCGAGGACCAGCAGACTAAGGATCCTCCGAGGAAATGACATGTGACTGAGGTTTACTTGCGATCCACATGATCTCCAACATAGTCAGCATCAGAGTATCCGACGGGGTGAAGATTTGAGCCCTTGGGATACCATAATCCAAGCATTGGTGTGTAAGCTAAGTATCGAAGAATATGTTTCACAGCCTTATGGTGTGATTCCTTTGGTGTTGCTTGGAATCGGGCACACATGCAAACACTCAGCATAATATCAGGCCTAGATGCAAATAGATACAATAAAGAGCCAATCTGGAGTGATATACCTTATGATCGAAATATTTACCATTTTCTTTAGTGCAGAGGTGGCCTTTTGAAGGCATTGGAGTTTTAACGCCTTTGCAATCTTGCATGTCGAATTTCCTCAGAACATCCTTGAGGTATTTCTCTTGAGAGATGAAGATGCCATTGTCTTGCTGCCGAATTTGAAGACCTAAGAAGAATTTCAACTCTCCCATCATAGACATTTGATATTCTTCACTCATCATGTAGGCAAATTCATCACTGTAACGTTTGTCAGTACAACCAAAGATAATATCGTCTATGTATATTTGGCATATGAACAGTTCATCGTCATAGGATTTTGTGAAAAGAGTTGGGACGAGTGAACCGGGTTTGAAGCCTTTCGCCATGAGGAATTCCTTCAGAGTGTCGTACCACGCCCGAGGGGCCTGCTTGAGGCCATAGAGGGCCTTGTTAAGTCTGAAGACTTTGTCAAGATGCTTAGGATCTTCAAAACTTGGGGGTTGAGCAACATATACTTCTTCCTCAAGATTACCATTGAGGAATGCACTTTTCACATCCATTTGATATAAGATGATATCATGATGGTTAGCATAAGCAAGATATATGCGAATAGCTTCAAGTCTAGCAACAAGTGCAAAAGTTTCATCAAAGTCAATTCCTTCATCCTGTGTGTAGCCTTGAGCTACAAGCCGAGCCTTATTTCTTACCACAAGGCCATTTTTCATATTGCTTGTTGCGGTAGATCCACTTGGTACCTATGATGTTGTGCTTGCGAGGATCTGGCCGCTTGACAAGTTCCCACACATTGTTGAGCTTGAATCCACTCAGGCTCCTTGAATGCTTCATCAACTTTGGTGTGTTCTATGATAGAGACAAAAGCAAAATGCCCACAAAAGTTAGTCAAATGTGAAGCTCTTGAGCGAGTGAGGGGACCTGGTGCATTGATGTCATTGATGATTTTGTCAATCTGGAC
The DNA here is from genome assembly GCA_022496015.1 of Hordeum marinum. NCBI lineage: Eukaryota > Viridiplantae > Streptophyta > Magnoliopsida > Poales > Poaceae > Hordeum > Hordeum marinum. The sequence continues at coordinate 116,112,217 of CM039676.1, forward strand.
TTTATTTGCAACTCTTGGATGAGAAGGTTGACGTGGCTGAGGATTTTCTTCAGCACCATTTTCTTCAGATGTATCAGCATGAATATCTTCATTCCTTGGAATGAATTCCTCAGTGCGTATGATATCTTCAGTAGCCTTTAGCTTAATGGATTCCTCAGGAGACTGTTCATCTAACACAGAAGGCAGGTGCTCTCTTTGCAAGCCGTCAGTTTCATCGAACCGCACATCTACAGTTTCGACAACCTTATGGTGGTAGGTGTTAAAGACTCTGTAGGTGTGCGAGTCCTTTCCGTAACCAAGCATAAAACCTTCATGCGCTTTCGGTGCAAATTTAGAACTATGGTGAGGATCTCTAATCCAGCATTTTGCATCGAAGACTTTGAGATAACTTACATTGGGTTTCTTGCCAGTCATAAGTTCACATGAAGTCTTCTTGAATAATTTGTGAAGATATACCCAATTGATGATGTGGCAAGTTGTATCAATTGCCTCAGGCCAGAAGCGACGAGGAGTCTTGTATTCATCAAGCATGGTGCGGACCATCTCAACAAGAGTCCTGTTCTTGTGCTCCATGATGCCGTTCTGCTGAGGAGTATATGGGGCAGATAGCTCATGAGTAATACCAAGTTCATCAAGATATTCATCAAGATTGGTGTTCTTGAACTCAGTCCCATTATCACTCCTAATATGCTTGATCTTGACGCGAAAGTTTGTTGAGGGCCTTGAAGCAAATCGTCTGAAGACATCCCGCACTTGAGACTTGTACATAATAATATGCACCCAAGCGTAACAAGAGTAATCATCAACAGTGACAAAGCCATACAAACTTGAAGAATTTGTTAGTGTGGAGTAATGAGTGGGGCCAAAGAGGTCCATGTGAAGCAATTCAAAGGGTCGAGTCGTGGTCATGATTGTCTTCGAGGGATGCTTGGATCTGGTCATCTTCCTAGACTCACATGCACCATAGAGGTGGTCCTTGAGGAACTTGACACCTTCAATGCAAATGACGTGCTTTTTCTTCACGAGCGTGTGCAAGTTCCTCATACAAGCATGTCCAAGTCGTCGATGCCACATCCAGCCTTCTGATAACTTTGCAAGTAGGCATGTGGCAGGCTGAGGACCTATAGAGAAATCAACAATATACAAGTCTCCTCTCCTAAAGCCTTCGAAGACTTTGGAATTGTCAGATTCCATGATGAAAACACAACGATATTTTCCAAATATGACAACCATATCAAGATCACAAAGCATTCAGACAGACATAAGGTTGAACCCGAGGGATTCGACATGCATCACCTTGTCCATGTGTCGGTCCTTTGAGATTGCAACCTTACATAGACCCAATACCTTGCTTTTTTCCTTTGTCAGCGTAGGTGATATGCTTCCGATGAGATGGAGCAAGTGGCAAATTCATTAGTAGATTATTGTCACCAGTCATGTGGTTTGTGCATCCACTATCGAGGACCCACTCGGTAGCTTTTGGAGTTTCATCCTGCAGACGAATTAGTACAATTTACGAACTCACATGCTTTACAGTGAAGAATATGACATCAATTTCATCAAACAGAATTTCATCACACAACATGGTAAGTAAAGCAGTGTGAGGACGTGAGAAATGATGAATTCATTTCTGCATGATTAGCTTACATCCTTTCAAGCATTTCCTTGGGTCTCCAGCAAATTCATCAGATGTTCAAGTTCATCTGGAGACCTGACCCTGCATAAGAAATTAGTTCAATTTCTTCACCACCCACATCTGGAGGGGTGGCAAAGAGTTCATCATTCTGCGAGCAGCATATGAGAAGGGAGGCATGTAAGCTAGTGCACTTCGTTTCACAAGACGAGGGTTAGAGTACTCATATGAATAAGCAAAGAAATTATTTGAGGACTTATGAACATAATGATTTGAACAATAATGCACATATTCAGAACTCTTAGATTTTCCCTGCGAAACAGATGCATTAGCACGCGAATGATATTTTTGACCATTTGAGGAATTTGGTCTATGTGAAAACTTTGGTCCATATGAGGAATTTGATCTGAGGTTCCTGTTCTTCATGAGTGGTTTCATGAGGACATTCACTTGAAGATTTTGTAGGCAGCTCTTGGGAACCCAGATTTTCTTCATAGGTGAACTGTTCCTGCACTTAGTTCCAACAAATCTGGCAAATACTTCACCTTTCTGATTTTTTAAGAATTTATAGTTGGAGCCAAGTGACTCATCAGAGGAATATGAAGTTTCACAAGTAAAGCCACATATAGTGGATGGATCTACAGGAGGTCCTTTTGCAGCAACCCATGAGGTTTTGGGGTACTGCTCAGGTGTCCAGTAGGATCCATCAGCATTGATTTTCCTCTCAAATGCAATACCCTCTTACCTAGGGTTCCTGTTCCGAATCTGCTTTTTGAGGACATCACAAAGGGTTTGATGCCCTTTGAGACTTTTGTACATGTCAGTCACATACAATTCCTTGAACCCTGCATTTTCGTCAGTGATACTTGTGGTATCCACAGATGAGGAATTTGTGACCATGGGAATAGTTGAAGAATTTGCAGCTATAGAAGCATTTGAACATTCAGGTGAAGAATTAGCAGTTTCATGTTCGATGCATTTCAAACAAGGTGGAACAAATTCTTCCTGAGCGGTACTGATCTGTTGAGCCAGTAAGGAATCGTTTTCCCTTTCGAGATCCTCATGAGACAACCTTAGTTTCTCAAGATCTTGCTTTCTTTGAAGAAATTCATAAGAAAGCTTCTTATGATCGGCTAAGAGAGCATTCTCATGACTCTGAAGGTTATCATACTTTGTCTGAAGACCTTTGAGATCGTCAGGCAGAGTTTGAGTCCAATCCACTTCCTCATTCAACAGATCATCGCTTTTGTCTAGCATTTTCTGAAGCTTTTCAAGTGCACTTTGTTGCCTAGTAGCAATATTAGGAAGTTTGGCATAGCTAGGTTTCAAATATTCATCAGATTCACCATCACTTGATTCAGAGGAGGAGTGATGCTTATGTACCTTGGAACCTTTAGCCATTAAGAAATAGGTGGGAGCATAATCATCATTGCCGACGTAAGAGTCGTTGGAGTAGTCATTTTCTTCATCGTTGAAGATGGACTTGCTGACGAAAGCAGTAGCGAGAGCAAGGCTAGCGACACCAGATTCAGACTCCACCTTAGATTCTTCCTCTTATTCAGATTCTTCAGATTCTTCTTCTGAGTCCATTTCCTTGCCAATGAAATCTCGTGCCTTTCTGGAACCATTCTTCTTGTGCGTTGAGTACTTTGAAGATCAGGACTTTGCAGATGAGGACTTTGAAAATTTCTTCTTTTTCTTCGAGTCATCAGAATTGTCATCTTTGTACTTCTTCTTCTTTGATTCTTTTTACCGGAGAGGACAATCAGAGATGAAGTGACCAGATTTCTTGCATTTGTGACAAGTTCTCTTCTTGTAGTCATTTGAGGAATCTGATTTCCTCAAGCCTCTTTTTGATGACTTTCCAAATCCACCTCTCCTTGAGAACTTCTGGAATTTCCTCATGAGCATTGCTAGCTCCTGACTCAGTTCTTCAGGATCACGAAGGCTACTATCAGAATCTTTGCCTTCGGATGAGGAAATTGCTTTTGCCTTCAGAGCACAAGATCTTACATATCTTGGCCCGTAGAGGTCTCTCTTCTCGGCTTGCTGGAATTCATGAGTATTGAGTCTCTCAAGAATATCAGCAGGATCAAGTGACTTGTAGTCTCCACGCTCCTGGATCATCAAAGCCAGAGTATCGAATGAGGAATCAAGATATCTTAGCAGTTTCTTCACCACCTCATGAACGGTGATATCAGTAGCATCCAGTGCTTGAAGCTCATTGGAGATATCAATGATACAATCAAAAGTTTGCTAAAAAAATTCATTGTCGAGTCTCTTGAAACAGTTGAAGAGATTGCGAAGAACATCAACACGAGAGTCACGTTGAGTGGAAACACCTTTCTTGACTTTGAACAGCCTATCCCAGATAAGCTTAGCAAACTCCAAAGCACTCACTCTGCCATACTGACCTTTGCTTAGATGGCCACAAATGATATTCTTCGCTTGAGAATCGAGTTGCTTGAATCTCTTCACATCAGCAGCGTTGACCGTGGGAGTAACAGAGGGAACACCATTTTCCACAACATACCAGAGATCGTTGTCAATAGCTTCAAGATGCATGCACATCTTGTGCTTCCAGTACGGGTAATCCGTCCCATCAAAGGTAGGACGTCCCACGGAAACCTTGATCATACCTGCAGTCGACATAACTAGAACTCTAGGCGGTTAAACCAAAATCACACAGAACAAGGGAGTACCTTGCTCTGATACCAATTGAAAGTGCGTTATATCGACTAGAGGGGGGTGAATAGGTGATTTTTACAAATTCATCACTTGAGGAATTTCAACTTGAGGAATTTGAAATGTGATGAATAACTAGCAGCAGAATAAGTACTCAAGTGCATGAGAAACATAGCGACAGCATAGTCATCATGATGAAATAAAACATGCACAGATTACAAGTAGCATGATACAAGATAAGCAGGTGAGGAACAAGGTAACTTGAAGAATTTGAGGTGAGGAAATTGTGAAAGTCTTCAGTCCAATTCTTCAAACAATAAGGATCAATTTCATCAACGGGTATATGAGGAAATGAAAGGGTTGAGGAAACAGAACCAGGTAGCTCGATGAAGATAATGGTTTGATGACCTAGTTCCAACTGTTGTGACAGTCGTACGTCTGGTGTGGAGCGCCCTGGTATTTAAACCAGATGACACACAGTCCCAGGACACACAGTCCTTACCGTATTCTCCTTGAGCTAAGGTCACAAAGTCCTCACTCAACACTCGTGGTAAGTCTTCAGGGTAGACTTCCAAAACCCTCACAAACTGGTCACCCGGCGATCCACAATTGACTGCTAGATGCTCTAGACCAAGGTCACTCTGTGATCCCCAATTGACTGCAGGATGCACTAGACCATGAAGCCTAACTGTCTGGAAGATACACAATCTTCAAAGGTAACAAGCATCGGTTCCACACAGGAACAATCTCTTCATTGATGCTCAATCACTTTGGGTTTGGTGGTTTGGATTTGGGTTTTTCCTCACTGATGATTTTCTTTGAAAGTCCTTGGAGGATGGGTTGCTCTCAAATGACAAGTGTCGGTTCTCTCTCAGAGCAGCCAACCAACTAGTGGTTGTGGGGGGTGGCTATATATAGCCAGGGTGCAACCTTACATGATAAGACATAAATGCCCCCAATGATATGACCATTGTGTGGATAAGATGATTGGGGACAGCTGGCGCTAAGCACAGCAACGGTCGGAATTTCGAACTATGAAAGTCCTCACACTTATCATGTTCCTCACTTGTAGGCAATTCACACTGGCGAAATCCTAACTCCTCAGTCAGATCAATTTCATCAGAGACAAAAAGAACACCGTCTCTGTCACTGAAGAACTTGACTGAACGTTAAGAGATTTCCAAAGGCTTCACTCGAAGAATTGGATAGGTTGACGCTTTTGGAATTGAGCATAAGTTGGAAATTTTCCTTAGTATTACCTCGACCCCTTTAACAGTACGGTGTTTCCTATGACTCAAAGAACGGAAATGAAACTACGAAAACAAAAGTCTTCACGCTTCATAGTCCTCGATCATATATTCAAGGTCACACCAACTTCTTCATCTTCAAAAGTTTTCAGGGAATACCAAAGTCTTCACCAAAGTCTTCAGCTGAAGACATGCATTTTAAGGGGTCGATAATCTCCAAATATATCAAACTCCTCATCGACTTATAGATCCTGTGTACACTCACAAACACATTAGTTCCTTAACCTATAGGTCTTGAATACACCAAAATCACTAAGGTGCACTAGATGCACTTACAACCCTCATAAAGAGGTAGGGTCATGCACGATGCAAGTGTCAACGGGGAAAATATCGGAGGCATCCCACCGAAGTGGCCACCACATCACATGCTCGACAACAAGGAATAAGGTGCTATGTGACATGCATGAAAATGGTTTCTTAACATGGCCAATGGGCTGCTTGCCTAGCTCAACAAAGTCTTTGGGGTCTTCAAAGTCTTCGGGTCCAACTCCCTCGTCAATAGCGCAATCTATCGTCGCGATAAATAACGGGAATAATAAGCATCACCCTACTCTGATAAATACTAAAAACCATACTAAGAATATTTACCTAAGGTTTTTGGGAGAAAAAGGTTTTTAAAACCAATTATAAGAGAGGCTAAAAATGCCTAAAATAGGTTTTAAAATAAAACAGTACATGAAATATTTTGAAAATATTTCACAAATGGCACTATTAACTTCTACATATTATTCTAAGATTGATGGTGGGGAAATACTTGGCATATGGTTTATTTTTAACCCTGTGGAATTTTTGGAAAACAGAGTAGAAATAGAAAAAGGAAAGGGCTCAATGCCTTGGGCCAGAGCCAGCCAGTTGCTAGGCCGGCCCAGTGGCCAGCCAGGCCAGGCGCGCTAGCACCCTCGTGCGCGTTAGGTTTCAAACCTGACGGGCGGGGCCCAGTGGCCATAGAGAGAGAGAGAGCTGCGGGAGCGAGAGGTGAGAGGCCGACAGGTGGAGCCCACCTATCGGGTCCGTCTCCTACCTCAGGACCGAGGGTGGAGGAACTCACCGGCGGCGAAGCATGGCACGGCGAGGGGAGCGAGGAACGGAGATGGGCTCATGGGGCTGGCGCCGTTCGGGAGGTGCCGGAGATGGTCGACGGGGAGGCGCAGGTCACCGGCGACGAGGTCCCGTGGCGGAGGAGCTTCGGGAGGAGGTCGCCGGGACCGTCCCGTTCTGCAAAATGGACGGGGAATAGGGGGAACACATCAGTGGGGTGAGGGAGGATCAACTGAAGAAGAATGAGAGCCGGAGGGGCTCTGTACCCGGAGATCGATGGCGACGATGCCGTGGAGGGGTTCGGCTCGATCTCGAGCGCTCGAGCACGGGGAGGTTGAGCTAGGCTCCTGGAGGGCGAGTGAAAGGGAGAGGAGGGATCTAGAGGGGAGGGGAGGCTCGGGGAAGGCCTTAAATAGGCGGCCCGTGGTCCACCGAGCTCGGGTGCGCTTTGAGCTCGTGGCTGAGGCCAGAGGCCACGGGAGGGGGAGCGGGCGTGTCTGCGGAGTTGCTATGGCACATCCATGGCTAGAGGGAGAGGAGAGAGAGGCGGGGGAGCGCGCGTGCGGGCACTGTGGTTGGCCGAGCTGGGCGGCATCGAGCACGCGTGCGGGAGGGAGGAGGGGAGAGAAATGAGAGAGGGTCGCCTGCCTGCCGTGTTGCGGACGTCGAGGACGACGAGAGGGACAAGCTCCCCCATCCCAATGTGGTCGGGAGCCTCGGGATGCTCCTGCTACAGTGCGGCAGCGCACTGTAGCACGCTCCAGAGCACCCAAATGGCATGCCATGGCATGCCTTTGGCGTTTTGGGCGCGGCCACTTGTGTCCAGGGACTCTAGGGGGATCTAGGCTAGGGTATTCTAGCATTGGATGTCTTGGGAGGTTAATAGAATAAGAGGGGAGGGGTAGAGAGGGGTGTTTTGCTGCTGTCCAGAGGGTACAAATGGGGTTTTACCCCACTTACCCATGGATATGAGGCTTGAGATTCTTACTGGTGGTGAAGGGGGACCCCTAGAGACATTGGTAAAAGTTTGTGGCCAAGGGAAATAGTAAAAGGTGGTCAAAACATGTTTTTACCAAACATACAGAAGGTGTTTGATAGAGGTTAGGGCAAGCAAATGGGCTTTGCTTGCCATAATATTTGACAGGATCAAATGGTGATTAGAATTAGGCCTGATCACCAAGTTGGAGCTTGATTACAGAAAGTTCACAATGTAACTTTGTGAAACCCTAGAAATCAACAGAATCTGGTTTCTGTGTATCTAGTCATGCTAAGCTAATGCTATTGACGCACCACTTTTTTTAGCACCATTATTTGGTGATTAGAACATGTCCACAAAGTTTGGGGTCAAGGGAAGAAACTTCACAATGTAAAGTTGTTCAAATTTGAATCTAGACAGGGAGGGTTTTGGGATAGTTTGATGAATCAAATCAACTTGGATTGATATGAAACTTGTCAAGATCATCACCTATGAAAATGTTGACTTGCCGGGATTTTCTTGGAATTTATTGAGAATATTTATTATAGAAATATTTCAAAAGCTTGATTTGGACAGAAAGGGTTTTCAAGGGTTTTGCCCTTGATTCTGAACATGACCATGTGTTGAAACTCATATATATGGAAAGTATATGTCCACTGAGTTTTCCTAAATTTTCTTAAATATTTTGAAAGAATTTATATAATTTTTCCCTATAAAAGACCATTTCTAGCCTTAATAAAAAGCCTTTAAATAAAATATTAAAATAATCTTTAAAAATAATATTTGATGGTTTGGGGAAGTAATATATATATAGTAGGTTTGAAATAAAGCCTTTGGGGAAAAATGATCCACCCAATTTGAGGACTTGTAGTGCAAACCTCAACTCAAGGGTTTTTGAAAACCTAGTCTGAATAAATCCTTTTTGGTCAAAATAATATTTGATAAAATAGTTTTGGGCACTATTCACATGGCATGATCATTGGGAAAGAAGTTTGGTTCAAGGAAGATGAATATGGAGAGGAGTACAACCTAAGAGTGCCAATCAAACTCAATCAAATCAATCAAACAAGTAATAATTCAAACAAGCATGCACTCAAAAAGTTTTAATTGGTTCAAATTTTGTAAATCCAGGCATAACAAAGTGATACAAACACAGGGTGTGACAGACCTACCCCCTTACAAGAATCTCGTCCCCGAGATTCCTAGACTAAGCGCTAAAAAGATAAGGGAACTCAGATCTAAGATAGTCTTCATGCTCCCAGGTTGCTTCTGCTTCAGTGTGGTTGCTTCACTTGACCTTGAAGTACTTGATGGTGTGCCTTCGGGTGCAATGCTCCGCTTCCTCTAGAATGTGGACTGGTCTCTCATGATAAGTGAGGTCTAGCTGAAGATCAATGGGTTGATGGTCGATATCCTTGTAGAGGTCGGGGTGATTGGAAATTTGGAGACACTTCTGGAGCAGTGACACATGAAAGACGTTGTGCACATCTGATAGCTCGGAAGGTATCTCTATCTGATAGGCAACTTCTCCTCGCATTGCGGTGATCTTGAAGGGGCCGATGTATCTTGGTGCCAGCTTTCCTTTGACATGGAAACGCTTGGTTCCTTTGAGAGGCATGACTCGGAGGTAGACATGGTCACCGACACAGAAGTTCACTTCTCGGTGGTGGGAGTCAGTGCAACTCTTTTGGCGGTCTCGAGACGTTCTCGGACGAGTTGAACTTGCTCTTCTGCCTCGCGGAGGATGTATGGTCCAAAGACCAATCCTTCTCCGGTTTTTGACCAGTTGAGGGGAGTATGGCACTTGCGTCCATACAATACCTCAAATGGCACCATTTGAAGGCTCGACTGATAGCTGTTGTAGGAGAACTGAGCAAACGGCACGCAATCTTCCCACTTGGGTCCATATGCTAAAACACATGCTCGGAGCATATCGTCGAGTATCCAGTTTACTCGTTCTGTTTGCCCACCAGGCTGGGGGTGAAAAGCAGTGCTGAAGGAGAGCTTGGTTCCCATTGCTTCTTGAAACTTCTTCCAGAACCTTGAGGTGAACTGGTTGCTGCAGTCTGACACGATCTCCTTAGGAACTCCATGGAAGCTTACAATCCGTTTGATGTAGAGGTTAGCCAGTTAGTTCCCATCATAGGTGGTCTTGACGGGAATGAAGTGGGCTACCTTGGTCAGGTGATCGACAATGACCTAGATGGAATCATGTCCTTTACTTGACCAAGACAACCCGGTGATGAAGTCCATCCCGATTTTGTCCCACTTCCATTCAGGCACTTTGAGAGGTTGCAATAGTCCAGAGGGTCGTTGATGCTCAACTTTGACTCTCTGGCATATATCACACTTGGCAACAAAGGTGCCTATATCCCGTTTCATGCCATGCCACCAGAATCTTGCCTTGAGGTCTTGATACATCTTGGTTCCTCTGAGATGGATGGATTATGGAGTGTCATGAGCTTCTTGCAAGATCAAGTTCTTAAGCTTCTCTTTGTTGGGTACGCAGATGTGATTCTCGAACCATAGAACTCCTTGTTCATCCACTGAGAATCCTGGGGCCTTGCCTGCCTTGATCTTCCTCTTGATGCCTTCAATGCTCTCATGTCCCTTTTGAGCTTCCTTAATATCATCCATCAAGGTAGGCTTTGCTTCGAGGTTGGCGAGGAATCCAGGTGAAACTAGTTCCAAGACGAAGCTTTCAAGCTCTTCATACAGGGCGGGTAGCCTTTCCTTAATCATGGCATTCAAGGAACAAGCCTTTCTGCTTAAGGCGTCTGCTACCACGTTAGCCTTTCTGGGGTGGTATTGGACACTGAGGTCATAATCCTTGATCAACTCCAACCATCTTCGTTGTCTTATGTTCAATTCCCTTTGGGTGAAAATATACTTCAAACACTTATGGTCTGTGTATATCTCTCATCGCTTCCCCAGAAGGTAATGTCGCCATGTCTTCAAGGCATGAACCACGGCTGCCAACTCAAGATCATGAGTAGCGTAGTTCTCTTCATGAGGACGTAGCTTTCAGGATAGATATTCTATGCCTCTGAATTCTTGCATCAGAACACATCCAAGCCCGGTTCTCGAGGCATCACAATATATCACGAACTCTTTGTGAATATTGGGGGTGGCCAAAACCGGGGCTGTGGTCAATCTCTTCTTGAGCTCTTGGATGCTTTCCTCGCACTTAGCTGTCCATTCAAACTTCTTGTCCTTCAAAAGGCGAGTCATGGGTCGGGCAATGCTCGACAATCCTTCCACGAACTTGCGGTAATACCCGGTGAGTCCGAGGAAGCTCTTGACTTCCTTCACGGTGGTTGGGGATTGACATTCAGTCACGGCTTCAATCTTGGCAGGATCCACTGACAATCCTTCTGCAGTCAACACATGACCTAAGGATCCAACTTCATGCAGCCAGAATCCATACTTGCTAAACTTGGCATAAATCTGGTGCTCTTGAATCTTGTCTAGGAGCAATCTCAAGTGTTGCTCATGCTCTTCTTCAGAGTTGGAGAAGATGAGTATTTCATCAATGAAGACGACAACAAACTTGTCCAAGTACTCCATGAAGACTTTATTCATGAGGTACATGAAGTAGGCAGGAGCATTGGTTAACCCAAATGACATGATCGTGTATTCATACATGACATATCGGGTTACAAACATCGTCTTCGAAATGTCTTGGGTCTGATCTTCAGCTGATAGTACCCAGACCTAAGGTTGATCTTGGAAAACACCTTGGCTCCATTCAACTGATCGAACAGGTCTTCAATCTTGGGGAGTGGGTATTTGTTCTTTATTGTGACTTCATTAAGAGAACGGTAATTGACACAGAGTCTGATAGTTCTGTCCCTCTTTGACACACATAGAACAGGTGATCCCCAAGGGGAGGCACTAGGGCGAATGTATCCTTTTCTGAGCTACTCTGCGAGTTGCTTCTTCAATTCAGCCAACTCTTCGGATCCCATCCTATAGGGCTTCTTATAGATGGGCCTTCACCCGGACATTAGCTCAACGATGAACTCAATGTCGCGGTCAGGAGGCATTCCAGGCAGCTCATCAGGAAATACATCCGGGTATTCACATACCACTAGCACTTGATCCAACTCAATTCATGATAGACAGTTAGCCTGAGAGGCTTGAGTGGAGGCATGGTTGGGAACATACTTGACTTCCACTCCTTGGCTATTGGTCATGGTAACAATCCTCTTGGCACAGTCTAGCAAGCCTTGGTACCTAGTTAACCAGTCCATGCCTAGGATCACATCCAAGCCTTCTGACTTCAAGATGATAAGATCTTCTAGAAAGTCTACCCTGTTGATCTTAATATCAACACCCTTACAACCTATCCCAGACTTCATAACTGATCCCAGGGTTTGTATCAACATACGAATATCCAGGGGTGTAGGCTTCATGCCACTCTCTAGTGCAAACTTTTGGGTGACAAAAGAATGCGAAGCTCCATAGTCAAACAGTATTGTTGCTGGGGTTGAGTTGACAAGGAACATACCCAGTATGACGTTAGGGTCTTCCTGGGCTTCCTCAGTGGTGATGTGATTCACAGGACCCTTGCCATTGTTGGGATGATTGCGGGGAGCGGGGTTCCTTGGTGGTGCTCCACAGCCTTGACCTTGGTTTGGCGCATTGGGGCGCAGTGCATCTGGCTTCTTGTTGGGACATAGCCTAGAGATGTGTCCAGGTGGACCACATCCAAAGCAGGTGACTTGCACAGGGTTGTTGTTGTAGTTCCCACTGCTATTGTTGTTATTGGGGTTGTTGTAAGTTGGCCTGGGATTGGCATACTGCTAAGGCTGGTAGCTCGGTCGAGGCGGGGGAGGTCTAGCCTATTGTGGCTGATAGGTTGGCTTGGCTGGGGTTGCTGCCAGGGGTGAGGCTTCTGGTTGCTGGAGCTACCCTTGCTGATCATCTTGCGCTTGCAAGTGTTGTCTATGGAATGACGCTTGTCTTCCAGCATGAGGTCCTTGTTCACTAGGTCAAAGAAGGTCCGACAGTCGCACACGATGAGCTGATACTGCAGGGTCTGCTGAAGTCCTTCCATGAAGCGTTCCTTCTTGGCAGCCTCTGTGTTGACATCTTCAGGTGCATACCTTGACAACAGGTTAAACTTCTATAGGTACTCCTTGACAGAGCCACTTCCTTTCTTCAGCTCTCGGAATTCTCTCTTCTTGATAGCCATGATACAAGAAGGAATGTGGGCGGTGTGGAATCCTTTCTTGAAGTCATCCCAAGTGATCACATGATCGCCTTGCATGACCTTGAATCCACCCCACCAAGCTCGGGCGATACTTCCAAGGAAGTGAGAGGCATAAAGCACCTTCTCACAATCCTCATTGCAATTGACCAGTGCAAGGAGGTCCTCGATGGTGCGGATCCAGTCATCAGCATCTAAGGGTTCAACAATCTCGGTGAAGGTTGGGGGTGAATTCCTCATGAACTCCGACAGAGTGGTGCGGCCATTGCCGTTCCTGCCTTGCTGCTGGTTGTTCACAAGGACATGAGCCATCTGTTGAATAGCAGCATTGTTGGCTTGGCTTTCCTCCCAGAGAACTTGGAGAAACTAAGCTATGTTCATGTTCTTCGGTGGAGGTGGTGGCGGGGGAATGTCGCCTTGTGGATGCTCCTGGTGTCCTCCAGCCTAAGCAGTCCCACTAGCTCCCTGTTACTGGCTTGAGTTGCCGGCTTCAGGGTTGGCGAAGGAGTTGTTGCAGATAGCAGTCACCATCCTGTTTGGAGCAGCCAAGTCAAACAATTTGGGATAGACGAGGGGAAAAACAACAATGGCAAAGCATGCCTAAGCGGGTTGGTCGAGTGGAAGTGTGGTAAAACAAAGGTAGAAATACTAACACATATATTAAGGTAAGATAGACGATGGAGTCGCTTACAAGTTGCCTAAGGCAAAAGCGCGACTTGTATCGAAACACAACAGCAAAACAGGCACACATGGTTTCATATGAACCATTACATGGACTCGACTTCGCATGAGGGGTACAATACTGATCCTACCCTAGGGGTTCTCGGACTCAGGTGGTGGAGTGCTCGGTCTCGTAGTCACGCTCCTCTGGGTCTTCCTCCTGTTCATCATTTGAATGGGCATCATTTCCGGTCGAAGGCGCCGGAGAGTCCCGAAGACGCTTCGTCGGTGGGTCAGAGAAGAGCTCACAGTACTCCTTCGCATTCATGCGACAATGACGTGTGGGTGCACCTCTAGCTGGGGGTGCTCCTCCTCTGTAAGCGGCAGCTGGTCATCCCTCGGGGGATCCATCCTTCTTGATCCTATCTGGCTTCATCTTGGCTTGAAGAAGTAGCTCTCAGGTGTGGTGAAGTTCCTCGCGGAGCTTCAAGGACTCCTTAATCGGGTTGTGAACCAGACTATCGGCAGAGAGGCTGAAGTAGGTCTGGAACCTGAGTGGTGTGCCATCCTCCTTAGACGGAATCAACGTGCAACTCTCGCCAAGATCATCCTTTCTGAAAGGTAGGTAGCGAGTAGCTGGCTCGTCAGCCATTTCAGGAACGATATCTCGAGGGTGTAGGAGTGCCTTGCGTGCAGCTGCCTCGACTGTGAGTGCCATGGTCTCCATATGTGGTCCTTCAAAGAACCAACTAGTCAGGGTGTCATTTGCCTTCATGACCACATCCACGTGGTACTCCTTTGTGACGGCATCGACCTAGTGCTCGTGGTAGAGGAAAATGGGTGGTTGGCAAAACTGGCACTTCTCCAGGCTATCCTCAAGGACTAGGGAAGTCGGATGTTAGGAAGGCTTCGAGTACGACGGCTATCTACAAAGGTTTGAAGGGAGGAGAGTCAACAGAGTGTTGTGTGAAGAATAGAAGATGTAAATAGTGCAGAACTTCTAACTATAGGTGCTAGGTGTAGTTTTGAAAATGGTTTTATCCTCACTAATGTCCATGCTAACTAAGGGCATCTTATAGTCAGGATGGCTCTGCTACCAGCTCTATGGGGACCCCGACTCATAAGTCGTGATCACCGAATGCATGTGTATAGTGATCCCAGAGATCAATGCTCACTGAACACACAGAAGCTAAATAACAAGAGTCTTACATCCACATTTAGCGTCTTATACAAATAAGGACCATGAAGGTCAAGTCTTACATAGATAGGGCCGCAAGTGCCAAACACTTAAACATAACAAGCAACGAAAATCTTGATCGAAAGCGTGAACCCATGCCATCTGCCTTAAACCTACAAGCATTCTAACTGGGAAGCATCCTAGTTCGCATGTTCGTCACCAACGAACTCTTCACTAAACTCATGTTCTTCCATGCCTGGCCAATTAAATAACCAGTGGCAAGCCAATGAGTACTTTGAATGTACTCGCAAGCAACCCAAGTTGTGGAATGAGGTATAACAATGCATGATATAGCACTAAGTAGGTAAGTTTTGCAGAAAGTTGATTTTAAGTGCAACGATATGATCAAGTAACCTGAGTAAGCATGCATCAATTGTTAGCGCTACTCATGTGAACAATCTCAGTTATCATTAAGCGGGGGTTGAACATCTCGTGTTCACCATCATGCCAAGTCCTCGGACTTAGCTCAAGTACCATCTCTGTGTCATCCCCCCCCCACACACACACACCAAGATTTTTAGGAAACAACTGGACATGGCATAAGCAG
This sequence comes from Hordeum marinum, assembly GCA_022496015.1. NCBI lineage: Eukaryota > Viridiplantae > Streptophyta > Magnoliopsida > Poales > Poaceae > Hordeum > Hordeum marinum. The sequence continues at coordinate 116,127,512 of CM039676.1, forward strand.
CACCACCCAACTATCCTTGACCGTGGACACGACTATTTGAATAGTTTTTCACTCTGCAAAGGTTGCACACTTTACCCACAAGACTCGGGGAACTTCCATGTCATCCACGACTCGCAGTATTTAACATACCTGAGGTAAGCACCCGAACAATGCCTTTCCCCTGACGATACTAATCAAAGAGTCCACTCGATTGGTACATATCCCACATGATGGACTTCACACGTAGCATCCATGTAGGGACCAACGGTGTGCCTGGTGCCTATGAAGACAGCGCATGATCGTCCATACAGGCACAACCCCATATCGAGAGTGACCACGCCACTCCTGCCATTAGTAATGCAGGCTCCCTGCTAGTACCCACCAAAGTAATCAACAAAGCCCCGTCCCATAAGCGGTATCGTGGTTGTGCATGTAAGGTTGGGATGGTCGACAAAACTTAAACCCTCCGTTTTCAAAAACACACACTCACTTATTCTGGTACACCACTTCTTTCTCAAGTGGTTACCTAACTTATCATAATCTCCCTCGGGCATTACTGGCACCCGACGGGGTTTTCAAAAAGTCTTTGGTATCATTTCCTTGTCTCCATCACCATGCATAAACCCATCCCATTTGCGTAGCAACTACTAAGTAACATATCTACACCCACCCCCATAACCCTCATAAAGAGGTAGGGTCATGCATGATGCAAGTGTCAATGGGAAAAATATCGGAGGCATCCCACTGAAGTGGCCACCACATCACATGATCGACAACAAGGAATAAGGTGCTATGTGTCATGCATGAAAATGGTTTCTAAACATGGTCAAAGGGCTACTTGCCTGGCTCAACAAAGTCTTCGGGGTCTTCAAAGTCTTCGGGTCCAACTCCCTCGTCAATAGTGCAATCTATCGTCGCGATAAATAACGGGAATAATAAGCATCACACAAAAACAAAGCACAAAAATTCAATAATAAAATGATACCCTACTCTGATAAATACTAAAAACCATACTAAGAATATTTGCCTAAGGTTTTGGGGAGAAAAATGTTTTTGAAACTAATTATAACAGAGGCTAAAAATGCTTAAAATAGGTTTTAAAAGAAAACGGTACATAAAATATTTTCAAAATATTTCACAAATGGCACTATTAAATTCTACATATTATTCTAAGATTTATGGTGGAGAAGTATTTGGCATAGGGTTGATTTTTAACCCTGCAGGATTTTTGGAAAACAGACTAGAAAAAGAAAAAGAAAAGGGCTCTGTGCCCTGGGCCAGAGCCAGCCAGTTGCTGGGTCGGCCCTGTGGCCAGCCAGACCAGGCGCGCTGGCTCCCCCGCGCGCGTCAGGTTTCAAACCTGACGGGCTGGGCCCAGCGGCCAGAGAGAACTGCGAGAGGGAGATGTGAGAGGCCGACAGGTGGGTCCCACCTATCGGGTACGTCTCCTACCTCAGTATCGAGGGTGGAGGAACTCACCGGCGGCGAAGCACGACACGACGAGGGGAGCGGGGAACGGAGATGGGCTCGGGGGGTTGCCGCCGTTCGGGAGGTGCCGGAGATGGTCGACGGGGAGGCGCAGGTCGCCAGCAACGAGCTCCCACGACGGAGGAGCTTTGGGGGGAGGCCATCGGGGCCGACCCGTGCTGCAAAATGGATGGGGACTGGGGGGAACGCATCAGTGGGGTGAGGGAGGATCAACTGAAGAAGAAGGAGAGCTAGAGGGACTCTGTACTCGGAGATCGCGGGCGAGGATGTCGTGGAGGGGTTCGGCTCGATCCCGAGCGCTCGAGCACGGGGAGGTCGAGTGGGGCTCCCGGAGGGCAAGTGGAAGGGAGAGGAGCGATTCGGAGGGGAGAAGAGGCTCGGGGGAGGCCTTAAATAGGCGGCCCGTGGTCCACTGAGCTCGGGTGCGCCTTCGAGCTCGTGGTCAAGGCCAGAGGCCAGGGGAGGGGAAGTGGGTGTGTCTACGGAGTTGCTACAGCACTTCCATATATAGAGTAAGAGGAGAGAGAGGCAGGGAGCGCGCGCGTGCGGGCACCGTGGTTGGTCGAGCTAGGCGGCGTCAGGCACGCGTGCGGGAGGGAGGAAGGGAGACAAATGAGAGTGGGCCACGTGCCTGTCATGCTGTGGACGTCGAGTCCAAACAGGGGGACAAGCTCCCCCATCCCAATGTGGCCAGGAGCCTCAGGATGCTCCCGCTACAGTGCGGCGGCGCACTGTAGCGCGCTCCAGAATGCCCAAATGGCATGCCATGGCATGCCTTTGGCGTTTTGGGCACGGCCACTTGTGTCCAGGGACTCTAGGGGGATCTAGTATAGGGTATTCTAGCATTGGATGCCCTGGGAGGTTAATGGAATAAGAGGGGAGGGGTAGAGAGGGGTATTTTGCTGCTGTCCAGAGGGTAAAAATGGGGTTTTACCCCACTTACCCATGGATATGAGGCTTGATATAATTACTGGGGTTGAAGGGGGACCCCTAGAGACATTGGTAAAAGTTTGAGGCCAAGGGAAATAGTAAAAGGTGGTCAAAACATGTTTTTACCAAACATGCAGAAGGTGTTTGATAGAGGTTAGGGCAAGCAAATGGGCTTTGCTTGCCATAATATTTGACAGGATCAAATGGTGATTAGAATTAGGCCTGATCACCAAGTTGGAGCTTGATTGCACAAAGTTCAAAATGTAACTTTGTGAAACCCTAGAAATCAAGAGAATCTAGTTTCTGTAGATCCAGTCATGCTAAGATACTCCCATTGATTCACCACTTGGTGTAGCATCATTATTTGGTGATTAGAACATGTCCAGAAAGTTTTGGGTCAAGGGAAGAAACTTCACAATGTAAAGTTGCTCAAATTTGAATCCGGACAGGGAGGGTTTTGGAATAGTTTGATGAATTAATCAACTTGGATTGAGATGAAACTTTGCAAGATCATCACCTATGACAATGTTGACTTGCTGGAATTTTCATGGAATTTATTGAGAATATTTCTTATAGAAATATTTCAAAAGCTTGATTTGGACCGAAAGGGTTTTCAAGGGTTTTGCCCTTGATTTTGAACAAGACCATGTGTTGAAACTCATATATATGGAAAATATATTTCCACTCAGTTTTTATAAATTTTCTTAAATATTTTGAAAGCGCTTATTTAATATTTCCCTATAAAAGAGCATTTCTGGCCTTAAGAAAAAGCCTTTAAATAAATATTAAAATAATCTTTGAAATAAATATTTTATGGTTTTGGAAAGTCATATATATAGTAGGTTGAATTAAAGTGTTTGGGGAAAATGCTTCCACCCAATTTGAGGACCTGTAGTTGAAACCTCAACTAAGAGGGTTTTGGAAACCTAGTCTGAATAAATCCTTTTTGGTCAAAATAATATTGGATAAAATAGTTTTGGGCACTATTCACATGGCATGATCATTGGGCAAGAAGTTTGGTTCAAGGAAGATGAATATAAAGAGGAGTAGAACCTAAGAGTGCCAATCAAACTCAATCAAATCAATCAAACAAGCATGCACTCAAAAAGTTTTAATTGGTTCCAAATTTTGTAAATCCAAGCATAACAAAGTGATACAAACAGAGGGTGTGACATTATGTGGCGTCGCTCAGACGCCCGACTAAGGCATGTTTTGTATTCTAACCCTTTCGAGGTGTCGCTCCAGACACCCGATTGGATTATTTTATTTTCATTCTGTGATTGCTTATTTATTTTTATATGAATTATCTTCTTACTTGCATTATGAATTTATCTTGTGAATGATTGAATGATCATAAAAAAATTCAGTGCATGATTACCACCTGATATATTATATTTGTTTTCATGATGTTTGCGAGTACATTTAAAGTACTCACTGGCTTGTCCCTGGCTATTGTCTTGGACAGATTGCATATTTGGAGAGCAGCACGATAACGACAACCCCAGAACCTAGGCATCGAAGATAGCAGCCGAGCAACATAGGAGTTATCTAGGTCAGCTCTTCCTGTGGGAAATGGAGTCCCATAGACGCCGAGGATCCACGAACCGCTTCCTCCATCAACAAATAGAAAACCTTGTTGTACTCCATAGACCATCATGGTCTTGTGCTTTAGATTTTGTATTTTTGCTTGGAATTCTGTATCAAGAATGTTTCCACCAGCTATCAGTAATCCTGGGGCTGGTGAGCACAAGGACCAGTTACTGTCAAATTAATATTCTGGAAAGCTGGTCTTGACAAACTTGGTACCAAAACCAGGCTGATCATTGGCTAACCCTATATTAGCCAGGTCGCTAACCTTAGGTTCCCACCCCACCCAGATATTTTATATCAAGAGCCAATCCTATACTATCCAATAGCCTTCACAGTGGTCATCTGAAACCTTTTTGGGCAGTCGGTGCCCAATCTGTGAGCCCAACCCAGAGGCAGTGTGTCTATGACCAACACTAGAGTTGTCGCATCCCCTAGCGTGCGATGGAAGACTCCATTGCCTAGAAAGGAATGCCTTGCCTCAACCCAGCACACCACAACCTTCAGTCCCATCCCAATAACTCCAGACTAGCGAGATTCCAAGCCTCGTCACTTGCAACGAGACCACTACATCCAAGCCTGGAGACTCCATAGCCATCTTCCCCAACTGTCGTGGGAACGATTCCGACATTAGAGAGGGGTAGGATAACGAAGCATGATCAATCGAGATGCAAATGGGTGACATGAGTGCTTTAGCGAGTTCGGGCCTCTCTCGGTGGAGATAACAGCCCTACGTCTCGTGCTCAGGAGAGGCTTTGCTTATCTGTCATGAACACGGAGTTACATGATGTATTTGAGAGAGAGAGAAGGGAGATGAAGAACCAGCCCTGAGCTATGTGGTGGGGGTGTCTTATATAGAGTGTGCCACCCCCTCACCTCCTATGTTACAATGAGAGCATTGATGCCATAATGTCAACCCACTACGAAACCCCCAACGATGCTCTGACTGCCTTATTGACTGTTGGTCTTCGCATATCCGAGTGGGTCATATGTCTGAGTGGTCGACTGTCATCTGAGTGAATAGTATGTATGTATTTGTCTGGACCCACCTTATGTGTGGACCCATGCTTCTATGATATTTCGACCCTTTATGGGCCTACCTGTTTTGTGTATCCCCGACAGTAGCCCCTGAGACTTGACTGATTGTTGGCGGTCAGTTGGAGTTTGTAGAGTTTTTTAAAATTGAATGTTGTTGTCAGACCTGACCGAGCAGAATGTTTTTTTTTGAATTCTCTTCTAGTGGGGGCATGCTGACTGCACCTACTAGGTGTAGTCCCCGAGCCTCTGTCGGACTGGATGAGCCGGGTAGAGGGTCTAAGTCTTCTAGTGTGGAACTGAATTGAACAAGTGAACTCTCATGCCCTTGGCATAGTAAATTTCTGTAATCTAGAGCTGAATCAGTCGGACTGATCTTTGTGCGATGGGCACGGTAAATAAATATAACCTAGAACTGGCCAGTCGGGCAAATCTTCGTGTGGTTGGCATGTTAAATGCTTATTGAGTCTGCCTTATATGATTTCTAGACCAAGGCTAAGTCCCCGAGAGTGGATAATGACCTCGCTTGGAATAATTTTGAACTTAGGCGATACGGAGTCGCAGCTAAGCCCCCGGGTGTGGATGATGTCCTCACTCGGAGTAATTTTTAACTTAGGCGATACAGAGTCGCAGCTAAGCCTTCGAGCGTGGATGATGTCCTCACTCAGAGTGGTTTTTAACTTAGGCCATACGGAATCGCAGCTAAGCCCCCGAGTGTGGATGATGTCCTCACTCACAGTGATTTTTAACTTAGGCGATACGGAATCATAGCTAAGAGCATGAGTGTGGATGATGTCCTCACTCGGAGTGATTTTTAACTTAGGCAATACGGAATCGCAGCTAAGCGTCCGAGTGTGGAGGATGTCTCACTCGGAGTGGTTTTTTAACTTAGGCGATATGGAATCGCAGCTAAGCCCCCGAGTATGGATGATGTCCTCACTCGGAGTGGTTTTTGACTTAGGCGATACAGAGTCGCGGCTAAGCCCCCGAGTGTGGATGATGTCCTCACTCGGAGTGATTTTTGACTTAGGCGATACAGAGTCACAGCTAATCCTCCGAGTATGGATGATGTCCTCATTCGGAGTGGTTGTTGACTTAGGCGATACAGAGTCGCAGCTAAGCGTCCGAGTGTGGATGATGTCCTCACTCGGAGAGGTTTTTAACTTAGGCGATATGGAATCGCAGCTACGTGTCCGAGTGTGGATGATGTCCTCACTCGGAGTTGGTTTTTAACTTAGGCAATACGGAATCGCGGCTAAGCCCCTGAGTATGGATGATGTCCTCACCCCGAGTGATTTTTGACTTAGGCGATACGGAGTCGCAGCTAAGCCCCCGAGTGTGGATGATGTCCTCACTTGGAGTAGTTTTTTACTTAGGCGATACGGAGTCACAGCTAAGCCTCCGAGTATGGATGATGTCCTCACTCGGAGTGGTTTTTGACTTAGGAGATACGGAGTCGCAGCTAAGCCCTCGAGTGTGGATGATGTCCTCACTCGGAGTAGTTTTGAACTCGAAGACGTGCCACACAGAGTGGCGATACGCAGGGCATCCGAGTGAAGTAGACACGCTTGGCTGAGTGGCAACGTACAGGGCGTCCAAGTGACGAAGACTTGTCTCACCGAGTGGCGATGCACGGAGCTGCCGAGTGACGAAGACTTGTCTTCCTGAGTGGGGACGCGCGGAGAGGCCGAATGACGAAGGAGCGTCTTGCCGAGTGGCAATGCGCGAAGCTACTGAGTGACAAAGACTTGTCTCGCTGTGTGGTGAGGCGTAGAGCTGCCTAGTGACAAAGACTTGTCCCATCGAGTGACGGCACGTGGAGCTGCCGAGTGACGAAGGAGCGTCTCGCCGAGTGGCGATGCGTGGAGCTGTCGAGTGACGAAGACTTGTCTCGTCGAGTGACGGCGCGTAGAGCAGCCGAGTGACGAAGGAGCGTCTTGTCAAGTAGCGATGCACGGAGCTGCCCAGTGACGAAGACTTGTCTCGCCGAGTGGCGATGCACGGAGTTGCCTAGTGATGAGGACTTATCTCGCCAAGTGGCGATGTACGGAGCTGCCGAGTGACGAAGACTTCTCTCGCCGAGCGACGGCGCGCGGAGCGGTCGAGTGACAAAGGAGCATCTCGCTGAGTGGGGATGCCCGGAGCTGCCGAGTGACTAATACTTTTCTTGCCGAGTGACGACGCGCTGAGCGGCCGAGTGACGAAGGAGCGTCTCGCTGAGTGGCGATGCGTGGATCTGACAGTGGCGAAGACTTGTCTTGCCGAGTGATGGCGCGCGGAGCGGTCAAGTGACAAAGGAGCGTCTCACCGAGTGGCGATGCGCGGAGCTGCCGAGTGATGCGCAAGGCGGCCAAGTGACAAATACGTGTCCATTAGAGTGATGGTGCGCGGGGCGGCTGAGGCAAGCATGTCGTCGAGAATGGAACATAGAGGAGTCTAGGTAAGCTGTGTATGAAAAATAACACAAGCTAACATAAAAAATTCTCGAAGTAATTTGATGTTTGTTGAAATGGTTTGTGTAAATTACACCCATAGACACGCGCTGGGTGTGCTAGGTGCTTGCTTGTGACAACCCAAGTGTTGTCCCTACCTTGTATGGCATTGTAAACCTCTGTGAACCCGTTGTCATGTGTTGAATGAAATGAGTTGTTCAATGTCTTGCCTTGTCTCATGCATTCATGCATCATGCATCATATCATTCATCTTCATGCCATGCCTTTGTTTTGTGATGTGACCTTGTTGTGATTGGGAGTGATCTTGTGATGGTGATGTGGTTAGAGTGTGGGTGGTGCAACAACTCCTTCTCATTCCCCTCATATTCAAACATGCCTAAAACCCCTCTTATTCCCTCTATTATTCCACTTGATAAAATTAAATTGGCATTTAATTTGTTAAAAATGTTCTGGTGTTAGGTTTTATTTCTTTGAGTGAATGTGTGTTGCTCTCATAAAGGTTTGAGCCTTGTTTTAATTTGGTTTCAAAAGAAATAGCCCCCTTTCAATTATTTAAGTGTGAAAAATACTTGCTCTAAAAATCCTCTTCTCATTTTTATAAAGTGGAGGATTTTCTTCTAATCCCCAATGTTTTTTTTGTTTCTAATATTTTCCTCTTCTTTTCCCCTGGGGTATTCGTTTTGCTCTGTCTTTTAATAAAATAATAAAACCTGCTGCTTTTGTTCCCAGTGAGAGAGAGGCAACTGGGCCGGTTCCTCCCCGCACAGCCCAGCCCAGGTTGTCTAGCGGCTACCTGCTCCCGTCGATGCTTTCCGTCAGTTCATAGAGCGGACAGAGCAAGAGTGTGTGCCGCCGTGATCTCCAGACGTCGAGGTGCCGTCATCCTACGCCTATTTAGTCCCCTCAGCGTCCGTGCCGCCCCCTAGGGTTCCCTCTCCCTCCACGCGCCGCCGCCCTACACCTCTCCTTCTCTTCTGTCCCATGCAAGGTAAGGTCCAGAGGGTTTCAGAGAGAGTTCAGTGAGGTTCAGAAGGAGCTCGTCGCTGCGGGAGCTTCTTCGGCGAGCCCCTCGAGCAGGTGACCATCAGGATCGCTTCGCCAGTGCCGTTTGCTTCCCCGACGTCCTCTGCATCCGCGTGGGACGCCAAGGCAGTGCCTCTGCTTCATCTTCTTCCCCTCCGGTTAAGCTCCTCCGCCGCAGCAATTCTCCGTCGTCGTGCTTCCTCGAGCTCAATTGGCTGCGCGAGCGTGTCTAGGTGAGCTCCTCGTCCATCCTCGCCAGATCCTAAGCCCTCTAGCTTCGTGTAGTGCATGCCCCGCATGTAGTGCGTTCCGTCGCTGTCGGACCTCGTCGTCGACGAGTGCTCCATCGACCTCATGCTTCCGTGTGTGGCGTGCGAGTTCCTGCTTTTCGCAGGGGTCGGTTTTCGCTCCGCCTCGTCTGTTTCCTTTTCTGTGTCGTCGCCGGCGTAGCATGCGTAGGTCTCCGCCGTTGTCCTTCTGTCGTTGTTGCCAACATCGTTCTCGTCATCGTCAGGAAGCTATACTAGTGTGTGTAGGTGCAGGCAGGAGCAGGGCGTCCAGTAGGGGCCTCCGCCGTTCGTGTGGTCATCGGAGTCCTCCGTTTGGTCATCGCCGATGTGTTGTCGCCGGTGTCTGTTCGTCAGTTTCGTCAGTTAGCGTGTGCCTGTTAGTACTAGTGGGTTCGATGCCCCCTTCTGTTAAGATCGAGCGCAGTAGCGCAGTGGTGTGTGCGCTGGGGTGCATACCAGAAGGTCTGGGGTTTGATCCCCACGAACCCCCCTTTTTATTTTATTTCCTTTTGTTTTTTCTTCTTCTTTCATTTCTGATGTGTATGTGTGTGAGTGTGGTGCTACATACATGTGTATGTGCATATATGCACTTGTGCATATATGTGCATATGCGTGTGTGTGATGACCACCCACACACATATGTGTGTGTGTGTTCATGAGTGTGGGTGTGCTCATATGCACTTATGCATATATAGCTATGTGTATGTGCATGCTTGTGTAGTGTGTGTGTGTGACAAGTGGGCCCATGCCCCACTTGTCATACACTATTTATTTTAGCATGTGTCATGTTTTATAGTGATAATTAGCTCTTTTCCTGTTATAGCAATATTGCCAAATCTGGACATGATCATTTTTGCACATGAGCATTTGTGGTATGTTTTCACTTATAAGAGAGGATGATGTTTTGCTATGTAGTTCTTGTCTTAATGATCCATGTGAATATATGAGTATGATACATGAAGTTGGGGTAGAAAAATCTCAGGAATCCATTGGTGGTATTGGTTTGGTCTTTTGAGCAAGTTCATAAAACTGCTATTTTCTGCTGTGATGCTACTTTGTCATTTTAGCATGATTTAATCCATGCTTGCTTTGGGGGCGGTGCCAAGATGGAAGTGTTAGTGTTTTAAGTCTATTATGCCTTGGTATTTTTATTTGCCATGATAACCACCCATATAAGTGGGAAACTTACTGCAAAGTAGTTAACTTAACTGAGAACATGATAATATTTTTATGCCATGAAGAGTGGTTGCTATCTTGTGATATGTTGTGAATTAGCTCAAGCTCAGTGCCAGTGATTTGAAGTATATGTTGTCCTCTAGCATCCTGTTAATTTTCATGACATGAGGTGGTACCTAACACCATTAGTTTCTGCTGTCAACTTGCTATCAGAACTCAGATTCCAAAAAAACTATTATTTTCACTAAGTCCCAGAATTCTGTTTCACCATGCCAACTTGTGAGCTTCATGCTTATTGATGTGTGCCTCCTTTCCATATTGTGTAGTTGGATAAGTTGATAAGCATATTATGTAGTTTCTGTCAATGCCTTGGTTGTGGTTGTAGGATTCCTGTAGCTCAAGTTATTGGTTGTGAAAGTTGCTATGTTGCTATTTTGTGGCAGATTGTTTGTGTGAGTGTTTTGTGACTTTTGGGAGCTATAATCCATGGAATTGCTTGATCTTTGGCTCTATTGTGGTTGGTTTTTCATTGCCTAACCAGTGGCTACCTTGGAATGCCAAGGAATAGCTCAGGGCCTTCTTGCCTTGTGTTTTGCCTTCGTATCTTACCGTGAGCGTAGCATGAGAACCATAACTCCGTTTCTCACGTTCTACATATGCATTTGTATAGATTTTGCATGATGCATCCATATTTTCCATGTTCATGCATGTATAAATAACTTAACATAAGGTTCTGTCCAGATTCATTAATAACCAATCCTTTGCATGTGAAACATGACTAGTTAGGATTGCCATGCTAAAACTCTGCGCATAATCATGCATCATTCTTGCTTGTGCATTGCACCTTGGTTGCTTGTTTATTCTTGATGTTTCTTTTGGGTATACGCGAACGTTGAAACTGAGTACGAACAGCCAGGCGAGTACAACTACGAGGATCCCGCTACTTGTTCCACTGAAGAACCAACAGGCAAGATGATCGTACCCGGATCCCGATACTATTTTTGCTTTCTAGTTGTCTTGATCTTATCGCTACAATTGCGCTACCTATCACTTCAATGTCAGCCTCCTAATTGCCATGATAGCCTCTAACCCTCCACATCCTAGCAAACTGTTGTTTGGCTAAGTTACCCCTGCTCAGCCCCTCTTATAGCATTCTAGTTGCAGGTACAGGTTGTTCCATGTGATAACATGGATTTGGCATATCACAATATTATCTGTTATTTAATTTAATGCACATATATATCTTGGTATTGGTGGAAGGCTTGACCTTTTGCTAGGTGTTTTGTTCTGCTTTTACCGCCATAGTTTCTTGTTACTGTGTTATGTTTCCATACTTTGCGCTCCTAACATGCTCGAGGTTGTTATGGGGACCCCCTTGTTTATTCGGTTAAGATTAAAACTTGACTGGCAAGACCCAAATTTGGTACTACATTTTCTTAATAACTTAATAAAATTTGCATAGGGCTATGCAACCCAGTGGATAATTAATCAACCCCGGGCCAGTGCTCCTCATGAGTGTTGGTCCAAACTAGACCCGTGTGCGGGGCCAAGCCGGGGCAACTCAGGAGATTTCTATTAGGCCACTGTACGATGTGCTTATCTGTCATGTCCTGAGAACGAGATACGCGGCTCTTATCGGGTTCGTCGACACGTCGGGTGGTCTTGCTGGACTTCTTTTACCTTTATCGAGTGTCTTGCGTGAGGAGCTTTGATTTTCTTCGGGCTATCTCGAGGTGTTGGAATTCCTTTGGAGTTGCCTAGGATGATCACGAGATCCGTGGTCGAGGCTATTCCCGCGAAGTGTGGTTAATTTATGATGGACTAGTTGGAGCACCCCTACAGGGTTGTTTCGTATGTTAGCCACCATAAATGCTTAGTGCTGCTGCAAACTACACACATCCCCTTTCCAACCCATAATCCTAAATAGTCTCGATATCCGAGCGTGAGATTGTTGAGTCCTCGTGGCTCACAGATTACTACAACAATTCAGGTGCAGGTACATATGAGTTCGTGCAGGATGATCTGACGCAGCTCCAGTGGGAGTATGACGAGGAACGCAGCAGGATGTACGTGACTTATCCAGATGAGTAGAGGACCGTGGTCGTGATCTTCGGGGTTAGCATGATAGTATCATTGCATCTGCTTTTACCGTTTCTTTTCGTCCGTAGCCGGACCCTGTCTTCATATTGATGTTTGAACTCTTGTGTGGAATTGTAGTTTAGCATGTGGCGAGTGTAAGCCAACTCATATACTCCTCTCTTCTTAAATGTATGATGTAATGATGCTATACTTGCGAACGAGGAGATGCACCTCTATCCCTTGTCGAGGCCCCCGTGCCTTAATATGGATAGTCGTGCATCTTGGGCGTGACATTGCTGGTCCGGAACCAGCAAGAGTCTAAAGAGTGAAGAATGCGACTGAATTTGAGAAAGTGAAGGATCCGACATGAAGATAAAGAACCGTACACTTGGTGGCGTGGCCTCCGAGTGTACGTCATGTGCAACTTACTTGACACTTGGTAATGCATAAATAATTATTTAATTCAATGCAACGTGTGAAAAATGACATACCTGTCTGACAGCGCGCGAGCGGCCAAGTGATGAAGATGTGCCACACGAAGTGGCGACGCGTGGGTCATCCGAGTGATGAAGGCGTGGCTCCCCGAGTGGCAACGCACGGTGCGGCCGAATGATGAAGGCGTGACTCATCAAGTGGCGACACGAGAAGAGGCGGAGTGACGAAGACTTGTCTCGCCGAGTGGCAATGGGCAGAGCTGCCGAGTAACGAAGACTTGTCTTGCCGAGTGGCGATGGGCAGAGCTGCCGAGTGATGAAGACTTGTCTCACCGAGTGACGGCGCGTAGAGCGGCCGAGTGACGAAGGAGCGTCTCGCCGAGTAGTGATGAGCGGAGCTGCCCAGTGACGAAGACTTGTCTCGCCGAGTGGTGATGCGCCGAGCTGCCGAGTGACAAAGACTTGTCTCGCCGAGTGACAGCGCGTGGAGCGGCCAAGGGATGAAGGAGGGTTTCGTCGAGTGGCAATGCGTGGAGCTGTCGAGTGACGAAGACTTGTCTCGCCGAGTGACAGAGCGCAGAGCGGCCCAGTCACGAAGACTTGTCTCGCCGAGTGGTGATGCGCGGAACTGTCGAGTGACGAAGACTTGTCTCGTCGAGTGACGGCGCGCAGAGCAGCCGAGTGACGAAGGAGCGTCTCACCGAGTGAAGATGCGCAGAGCGGTCGAGTGATGAAGGAGCGTCTCGCCGAGTGGCGATGTGCGGAGCTGCCCAGTGATGAGGACTTGTCTCGCCGAGTGGCGATGTACGGAGCTGCCGAGTGACGAAGACTTGTCTCGCCGAGTGACGAAGACATGTCTCGCCGAGTGACGGCGCGCGGAGCGGCCAAGTGACGGAGGAGCATCTCGCCGAGTGGGGATGCACGGAGCTGCCGAGTGACGAAGACTTGTCTCGCCGAGTGACGGCGCAGAGCGGCCGAGTGACGAAGGAGCGTCTTGCCGAGTGGCGATGCGTGGAGTTGCCCAGTGACGAAGACTTGACTCGCCGACTGACAGCACGCGGAGCGGTCGAGTGACAAAGGAGCGTCTCGCTGAGTGGTGATGCGCGGAGCTTCTGAGTGACGCGCGGGGCGGCCAAGTGAAAAAGACGTGTCCATTAGAGTGACGACGCGGGAGGGGCCGAGGTGAGCATGTCGTCAAGAATGGCGCACAGAGGCGTCCAGGTAACCTGTGTATGAAAAATAACACAAGCTAACATAAAAAATTCTCGAAGTAATTTGATGTTTGTTAAAATGATTTGAGTAAATTACACCCATAGACACCCGCTGTGTGTACAAGGTGCTTGCTGGTTCGGAACCAGTAAGAATCTAAAGAGTGAAGGATGCGACAGAATTTGAGAAAGTGAAGGATCCGACATGAAGATAAAGAACTGAGCGCAGAGGTACACCTGGTGGCGTGGCCTCCGAGTGAACATCATGTGCGACTTACTTGACACTCGGTAATACATAAATAATTATTTAATTGAATGCAACGTGTGAAAAATGACTTAACTGTCTGACAGCGCATGAGCGGCTGAGTGATGAAGGTGTGCCACACGAAGTGGCGATGCGCGGGTCATTCGAGTGATGAAGACGCGGCTCCCCGAGTGGCAACACACGGTGCGACCGAGTGATGAAGAAGTGTCTCATCGAGTGGCGACACGCGGAGCGGCCGAGTGACGAAGACTTGTCTCGCCGAGTGGCAATGCGCGGAGCTGCCGAGTGACGAAGACTTGTCTCGCCGAGTGACGGCGCGTAGAGCGGCCCAGTGACGAAGACTTGTCTCGCCGAGTGGCGATGCGCGGAACTGTCGAGTGACGGAGACTTGTCTCGCCAAGTGATGGCGCGCGGAGCGGCCGAGTGACGAAGGAGCGTCTCGCCAAGCGGTGATGCGCGGAGCGGTCGAGTGACGAAGGAGCATCTCGCCGAGTGGCAATGCGCGGATCTGCCCAGTGATGAGGACTTGTCTCGCTGAGTGGCGATGTACGGAGCTGCCGAGTGACGAAGACTTATCTCGCCGAGTGACGGCGCGCGTAGCGGCCCAGTGACGGAGGAGCATCTCGCCGAGTGGGGATGCGCGGAGCTGCCGAGTGACGAAGACTTGTCTCGCCAAGTGACGGCACGCAGAGCGCCCGAGTGACGAAGGAGCGTCTTGCCGAGCGGCGATGCACGGAGCTGCCCAGTGACGAAGACTTGTCTCGCCGAGTGATGGCGCGTGGAGCTGCCGAGTGACGAAGGAGCAGCTCGCTGAGTGGCGATGCGCGGAGCTGCCGAGTGATGCGCGGGGCGGCCAAGTGACAAAGACGTGTCCATTAGAGTGACGGCACGCGGAGGGGCCGAGGCGAGCATGTCGTCGAGAATGGCGCACAGAGGCGTCCAGGTAACCTATGTATGAAAAATAACACAAGCTAACATAAAAAATTCTCGAAGTAATTTGATATTTGTTGAAATGATTTGAGTAAATTACACCCATAGACACCCGCTGGGTGTGCCAGGTGCTTGCTGGTCCGGAACCAGTAAGAGTCTAAAGAGTGAAGGATGCGACAGAATTTGAGAAAGTGAAGGATCCGACATGAAGATAAAGAACCGAGCACAGAGGTACACTTGGTGGCGTGGCCTCCGAGTGAACGTCATGTGTGACTTACTTAACACTCGGTAATGCATAAATAATTATTTAATTGAATGCAACGTGTGAAAAATGACTTACCTATCTAACAGCGCGTGAGCGGCCGAGTGATGAAGGCGTGCCACACGAAGTGGCGATGCGCAGGTCATTCGAGTGATGAAGACACGGCTCCCCGAGTGGGAACACACGGTGCGACCGAGTGATGAAGAAGTGTCTCATCGAGTGGCGACACGTGGAGCGGACGAGTGACGAAGACTTGTCTCGCCGAGTGGCGATGCGCGAAGCTGCCGAGTGACGAAGACTTGTCTCACCGAGTGACGGCGTGCAGAGCGGCCCAGTGACGAAGACTTGTCTCGCCGAGTGGCGATGCGCGGAATTGTCAAGTGACGAAGACTTGTCTCGCCGAGTGACGGCACGCGGAACGGCCGAGTGACGAAGGAGCGTCTCGCCGAGTGGCGATGCGCGGAGCGGTCGAGTGATGAAGGAGCGTCTCGCCGAGTGGCGATGCGCGGAGCTGCCCAATGACGAGGACTTGTCTCGTCGAGTGGCGATGTACGGAGCTGCCGAGTGACGAAGACTTGTCTCGCTGGGTGACGGCGCGCGGAGCGGTCAAGTGACGGAGGAGCATCTCGCCGAGTGGGGATGCGCGGAGCTGTCGAGTGATGAAGACTTGTCTCGTCGAGTGACGGCGCGTAGATCAGCCGAGTGACGAAGGAGCGTCCTGCCGAGTGGCGATGCGCGGAGCTGCCAAGTGACGAAGACTTGTCTCGCCGAATGACGGCGTGCGGAGCGGCCGAGTGACGAAGGAGCGGCTCACTGAGTGGCGATGCGCGGAGCTGCCGAGTGATGCGCGGGGCGGGCAAGTGACAAAGACGTGTCCATTAGAGTGATGGCACGCGGAGGGGTTGAGGCGAGCATGTCGTCGAGAATGGCGCACAGAGGCGTCCAGGTAACCTATGTATGAAAAATAACACAAGCTAACATAAAAAATTCTCGAAGTAATTTGATGTTTGTTGAAATGATTTGAGTAAATTACACCCATAGACACCCGTTGGGTGTGCCAGGTGCTTGCTGGTCCGGAACCAGTAAGAGTCTAAAGAGTGAAGGATGCGAATTTTTTTGAGAAAGTGAAGGATTCGACATGAAGATAAAGAACCGAGTGCAGAGGTACACTTGGTGGCGTGGCCTCCGAGTGAACGTCATGTGCGACTTACTTGACGCTCGGTAATGCATAAGTAATCATTTAATTGAATGCAACGTGTGAAAAATGACTTACCTGTCTGACAGCGTGTGAGCGGCCGAGTGATGAAGGCGTGCCACACGAAGTGGCGATGCGCGGGTCATCCGAGTGATGAAGACGCGGCTCCCCGAGTGGCAACACATGGTGCGGCCGAGTGATGAAGAAGTGTCTCATCGAGTGACGACACGCCGAGCGGCCGAGTGATGAAGACTTGTCTCATCGAGTGGCGATGCACGGAGCTGCCGAGTGACGAAGACTTGTCTCGCCGAGTGACGGCGCGCAGAGCGGCCCAGTGACAAAGACTTGTCTCGCCGAGTGGCAATGCGCGGAACTATCGGGTGACGAAGACTTGTCTCGCCGAGTGACGGTGCGCGGAGCGGCCGAGTGACGAAGGAGCGTCTCGCCGAGTGGTGATGCGCGGAGCTGTCGAGTGACGAAGACTTGTCTCGCCGAGTGAAGGCACATGGAGCTGCCGAGTGATGAAGGAGTGTCTCGCCGAGTGGCAATGTGTGGAGCATAGCTGCCGAGTGACGAAGACTTGTCTCGCCGAGTGACGGCACGCGGAGCGGCCGAGTGACGAAGGAGCATCTCGCCGAGTGGCGATGCGTGGAGCTGCCGAGTGATGAAGACTTGTCTCGCCGAGTTAAGCGCGCGGAGCGGTCGAGTGACGAAGGAGCGTCTCGCCGAGTGGCGATGCGCGGAACTGCCAAGTGACAAAGACTTGTCTCGTCGAGTGACGACGCGCGGAATGGCCGAGTGACGAAGGAGCATCTCGCCGAGTGGCGATGCGCGGAGCTGCCGAGTGACAAAGTCTTGTCTCGCCGAATGACGGCGTGCGGAGCGGCCGAGTGATGAAGGAGCGTCTCGCCGAGTGGCGATGCGCGGAGCTGCCGAGTGACGAAGACTTGTCTTGCCAAGTGGCGATGCGTGGAGCTGCCCAATTACGAGGACTTGTCTTGCCGAGTGGCGATGCGCGGAGCTGTCGAGTGACGAAAACTTGTCTTGCCGAGTGATGGTGCGCGGAGTCGCCGAGTGACGAAGGAGCATTTCGCCGAGGGGGGACGCGTGAAGCGGCCGAGTGACGGCTCGTAGAGCGGCCGAGTGACGATGACTTGTCTCACCGAGTGGCGATACGCGGGGCGGCCAAGTGACGAAGAAGCGTCTCGCCGAGTGGCGATACGCGGAGTTGCCGAGTGACGAAGACTTTTCTCGCCGAGTGACGGCGCGCGGAGCGGCCGAGCGAAGGAGCGTCTCGCCGAGTGGCGATGCGCGGAGCTTCTGAGTGACGAAGCCTTGTCTCGCCGAGTGACGGCGGAGCGGCCAAGTGACGAAGACGTCTCTCGCCGAGTGGAGATGCGCGGAGCTGGCCAGTGACGAAGACTTGTCTCGCCAAGTGGCGATGCGCGGAGCTGCCAAGTGATGAAGACTTGTGTCGCCGAGTGACGGTGCGCGGAGTGGCCGAATGACGAAGGAGCACCGAGTGGGGACGCACGGAGCGGACGAGTGACAAAGACTTGTCTCGTCGAGTGACGACGCGCGAAGCGGCCGAGTGACGAAGATTTGTCTCGCCGAGGTGCGATGCGCGGGGCGGTCAAGTGACGAAGAAGCGTCTCGCCGAGTGGCGATACACAGAGCTGCCGAGTGACGAAGAGTTGTCTCGCCGAGCGACGGCACGCGTATTGGCCGAGTGACGAAGGAGCGTCTCGCTGACTGACGTCTCGCCAAGTAATGATACGCGAAGCTGCTGAATGATGACGACGCGTCCAATAAAATGACGATGCGTAGGATGATCAAATGGTAAAGACGTGTTTGGATGAGCGATGGCGCATCAGGATGAGCGAATGTACATGGACGTGTCCAAGTTCAGCAGCTCACTTGTTGTGATTGTCCGTTGTTGTGATTGTCTCGTCAATGATGCTCCAATGTCTTGGAAGAGTTGCCAACGTTCTGGACCGGCCTGCAGAATCTGCATGCAACAAATGTTAATGCTAATTAAGCAATAATTAAAGGGTATCACTAGGCAGCGGCGTCGCATATTGGCGTTTCCGTGCGGCGCCTGTGGAACTGTCAATTAGCGCTAAAAGTCTGCGATCTGGATGTCTCGGATGACCTGCTGAGCCCAATACGCCGCACGCATAGGGTGTCCAAGCCTAAAAAAAAGCTGCTCCGAATACATTGTACTACTTCTATGCGTGCAAGCATGCATGGCGGCTTAAAAAAATGAAATGAAAACTTGTATCCTGGTGGCAGACTAGAGCGGTTTGTAACATTTCAGAATAAAAAAACACCGAGGTTCAGGTCGTACCAAGCTACACTCATATTAGCAATAGTGTTGTATTCGTAGTGCTACACATGATGCACTTGTGCTTACATGTAATCATCAAGTAATACTAGGTTGCCAGATTAAAAAAAATACTTGTCATATTACATAGTATTTGACTATCTAATTAAAATGCTTGGTTGCATCCTTAGTTACCAGATTTTAAACACGCTTATTTTTCATATTATGATTACTTAGTTGTCAGAATTAAACAAGTTTAGTTGCCCAAATTACAAGTGCTTAATTGTCTATTTTAAAATAGCATAGTTGCATACTTAGTTGCCAGATTTTAAATATGTTTAGTTGTCATATTATAATTACTTGGTTGTCAGAATTAAACATCTTCAAAATTACAAGTGCTTAATTGTCTATTTTAAGTTAGCTTGGTTGCATACTTAGTTGTCAGATTTTAAACATGTTTAGTTGTCATATTATAATTAATTGGTTGTCATAATTAAACATGTTCAGTTGTCAAAATTACAAGTGTTTGGTTGTCTATTTAGAAGAGAAAAAAACTTAGTTGCACCCTTAGTTGCCAAATTTATAACGTGTTTAATTGTCATATTATAAACTGTCAAGGTTGATTTGTTGTGCTTGGCTTTCAACCAAGTTCTAAAATAACTAGTACCTATTAATTAAGTGCCAGATTTTGGAGTATATACAACATGTACTTATGGGAAAGAAAGCAAGATAGCGAGGGTACGTTAGGTGAAAAACACGGCTCACTGTAGTGAATAGTTAACTGTAGCGATCAGTGATGTTATATTATAGCAAACAGTACCGCGTGCGAGCTGTAGCGAATAGTGTGTTGCTGTACTGTAGCGAGCCACGGAAACAAGCCGTCGCTCGGGACGACTGCGCGTCGTGTGTAATATAGATTTTCCCATAATTAAAACAGGCTCCACGGGGAGTTTCCCTATTGGACGGCTCATTCACTGCTTGCTTGCCATGGGTGCTGGCCGGGACCGATCGTACCTCCCTGTTAAGCAATGAACCCGGGGGGTGGAGATGATGGATAGCGTCGGTGTTCATGTGCAGGAGCGCGGCGTTGACGGCGTAGACGAGTGTAACACCTCGTTACGCTTGGCGAAATCTAGACTGGCCACACAGACCAACACTAGTTTTTCCTGCACATTTTGTCCTCACTCGTGTGCATCCAGGACCAACTTCCCGGTCGGTTGTCCATCCTAGAATCGCTTCAAGCCAAGCACGCTTAACTTTGGAGTTCTTTTCAAGTGGGCTTTCGGAAAAGAAAAAATTTCTTGTTGATATGAGTAGTCTATCATTCCTATTAAGTCAGGCTCTTACATACACCCCCACTCAAAGGAATCGACGTTCTCATCGGCCCATCAGGAACGTTCCATTTTGACACACGTATGCGCGTTCAGTCCAGTCCAGTCCAGCACATGTGCCATGCTATGTGCCATGACGGGCCACACACGCCATGCGCCACATGCCCGTGCACCTGGCCCGCGCATGCCCATGTAACCATAAGGGGCGGCTCTGATACCAAATGTAACACCCCGTTACGCCTGGCGTGATCTAGACTGGCCTAACTTTCCGGTCGGTCACCCATCCTAGAATCGCTCCAAGCCAAGCACGCTTAACTTTGGAGTTCTTTTCGAGTGGGCTTCCGAAAAAGAAAGAATTTCTTGTTGATATGAATAGTCTATCATTCCTATTAAGCTAGGCTCTCACAACGAGGCTCGAGATGGTGGATGACACCGCAGTCGAGACGAGCGACGCCGGTGTTTGTGCGCTCCTGCGCAGCGTTGTCGGCGCAGACGAGGCCCGAGATGACTGACGGCGCCATAGTCTAAGGTCGGAGACGGCAGATGGCGCCAACACTCATGTGCGGGAGAGGCCGAAGACAACGACGGGAGGACCCCGTCGCTTCCTCGTCCGGGTTGATGCTTAGTAGTGTGTGTACTTGCCATGTCCGGGTGGCAATGACTCAACCCGTCCGAGTGTAAAATCGTAGGAGACACGCGTTTTTTTTGGGTGTGATAACAGAAAAAGGCATTAACCAAGCAATTATGGCCGCATTGACCGCTCGCTTCGGTTTTGCATGTCACCAATCAAGCCCCCAACGATGGTTCAAAGTTATGGCATGATATATGCACAGTTTATGGAGATATGCATGCATGGATGCGTATGGACCAGAAATTAATTAAAGGAGGGGCGAGAGATTACGACCATCCGCGGACGCCGGAGGATGGAGCCGCTGAGTGCTCACACCAGAGGAAAGAGCTGCTATGCGCGCGCGGTGTGGTCAACCTCCGGTTTCTGGCTGCGTCGGGCACGTGTCTTCACCGGGATGACCATGGCCGAACGGCTGACACCGGATGGAAGTTACTTCGTGCACGCTCGCGGCGCCGTGCCTGAGCTTTCGACACGGAGTCCGCTGCAGAGCCGTCGTCGTCAAGGCAGATGTTGTCGTGCGTTCTCACGGCGCGCCAGGTCCATGACCTCGTGGAAGTCGTCACCGGAAAGAAGAGGAGAGCGCAGCTGCAACACGCTGCATCTGGAATAATTGAAGAAAAAACCATGCACATCACGGCTTGATAGATGTCATGCCCTACGGTGGGCGTCAAATGTTACGGGAACGATTCTGACATTAAAGAGAGATAGGATAACAGAGCATGATCTATCTAGATACAAATGGATGACACGAGTGTTTTAACAAATTCGGGCCACTCTCAATGAAGATAACAGCCCTATGTCTCGTGCTCCGGAGAGGCTTTGCTTATCTGTCATGAACATGAAGTTACATGATGTATTTGAAAGAGAGAGACGGGAGAAGAAAAACCAGCCTTGAGCTATGTGGTGGGTGGCTTATATAGAGTGCGCCACCCCCTCACCTCCTATGTTACAATGAGAACATTGATGCCATAATGTCAGCCCACTACGAAACCCCCGACGATGCTCCGACTGCCTTGTTGACTGTTGGTCTTTGCATATTCGAGTGGGTCATACGTCCGAGTGGTCGACTGTCATCCGAGTGAATAGTATGTATGTATTTGTCTAGACTCACCTTATGTGTGAACCCATGCTTCTATGATATTTCGACCCTTTATGGGCTTATCTGTTTTGTGTATCCCGACACCGACCTCGCCCGCCGAGCTCTTGGCATAGAAGAACACCCAGAGTATGTTGTGCACCAAGAGTCTGCGAGTGATACTATTCACCACTTTTGGGCCACAGTGCACATCTATGGAAGGAGTACCTCATCAGAGCGCCCTTTCCATTTCACTAGAAGAGCGACCGCCGGTGAATCCCAAGACCGCCAGCTTGCAGCCCGAGAGGCTATAATCCAGCTTCGACAATTGTCGTCGAGGGAAAATAGCCACCTGTTCGTGTACTATCCTAGCCGTGAAAGCTATGGTATCCCAATCAAAGTCGCCAACGAAGACCTTGAGATGAACCCTGCACTGGTGTATGTTGTGCGCTATTTAAGAGCGCAGGAGGCGCTAATCGATTAGGTCACCCTTGATCTGGTCGCAAACTGCAGGTCGTTTGCTCACCGAATTCCGATGAGAAGTGAAGCAACAATCGCCTCCAGGAATCAGCCGGTGTTAATTGGAAGACCTGTTGGATCCCTGAGGTCTGTCCCAATCTACCCTTTAGATGGCCTGATCTTGACCCCGGAAGAGCTTCACCGCGGTCTGGATGCTTAATGCAATGAGGTTGTGCCCAGAGCGCGTTGTCCGAGACATCGTCGCCATTGTAACCCTGCAGCCCTGTTCCATGGCCCACTCGACCCTGGAGCTATGGCATCCGGAGAAACCTCATCAGTTGCTGAGCACGTCAGCTCAGAAGCCATCGAAGACGAAGCAAGTCCATCAGAGTAATTGTCAGACCCTAGTAGCCGTGTTGCCTTGTAATGCTATATTCGCGTATTTTCCTCGATGTTGTAGAAAGACCGCCAAAATAAATTTATAGGACGCGTGCCTGCCATTATTTATAAGGGCACTATGTGGATAACGTAAATTAGTGGACGTGTAACTTCAAAGAAGAATTTTTGGGCATGATGACCAAAGCCACCTGACCGACAACCACAGTGATTCATCACTTTGGGAAATCATTATCCGAGGCTCTGACCCCAACAACCCTATGAATGGAGACGATACCCAAGGTCACACAGGTGCCAAAATTTTATGTCCTAAACCTGGCACTATATATGAGGCCACGCCCGTAAACATCACGTGCATTCCTTGGCACAACCATTTTGCCCTCATGTTGCGCTTTGAGGATTTATTTGAAAAACCTCGGGCACGATCCCGGTCAGTTTTATTTTTTCAACGGCAACATTTTGGCCCCAACCACCAAGCCCGATGTTAGCTGTTCAAATCAAGGATCACGGCTTGTTCCTTTGGATATTGGACAATATAGGCATTTTCCCGTAGAACCCCATTGCCAGACCAAGAAGGACACGTCCTCCGAACTTGTCCAAGACGAATAAGAATGTGTCTCGACACCGAGGAGATTTCCTCGGAATTCTGTCGATCATACCTCGTGAGCGCGCATGCATATGTTTGTTACATCTAGCATTTAAATGCATGATACGATTTTTGTGCCATATCTTTGAATATATGTTATAAATGATTGTCTTGATTGCACCTCCATGTGAGTGATTTTATTACTGTGTTTTAGAGATTTCTTTTTTCCTAACAAATCTCGAGGACGAGATTTTTCTTAAGGGGGTAGTTACCCCAAAAAATTAATCATATTTTTATTAATTTAAAAATTGGCCGGAAATAAAACATTATATTATTTTGCCCTTCTGTTGATTTTAGAACCTTATTTTTAATAATTCTTCCCTCCAAGTATGGATTTTTGGAAAGTAAATTTGGTCTTGAATATTTTTATTAAATCATATTATTCCATTTACAATTTTATTAGGAATAGTTTTTATAATAAAACTTTCCCACAACTAATTCTTGCAATAGTATTTTCAATTCTGGAAATACCCCTGTTGCACTACAACCTGTTTAAAAATTTCATTAAAAATCCTACAAAAATTTGGAGATGTCAGGATATGAATATGATTCACTTGTATGCAAAAACCCATCTGTGTCCTTTGTAATTTTTGAGCAAAACATTCCCATTTCTATTATGGTCCAGTTTGGCAATTTGAACTGCAACCCCAATTTCTTTTGCTCTAGTGGCCATGAGATTTTTCCTGCTACTATTAATTCCAGCCAAACTCTTAAGTCCAAGATATCATCCCCATAGACATATTTTTAGTTGGCCAAAATATCCACTGCAGTTTCTATCCAGAATTGTATTCTGGCAAAACTTGCACTATAAAGTTTCTTGTTTTGCCAAACTCCCCATGATATTCTTAGTTTCATCTAAGGAGACACCAAACTGTGTATTTGTGTAGTCAACTAAACCACCTAGATCCCTGGATCATTTCATCAAACAACCTGTGGGCATGGCAGATTTTGGCAACTACTAAGCTTGCTTTGGAGACGTGGTTACCTGGCAAAATCAGCATGTCCTTGAGACGTAAACTACCCTTAGCAATATACTTGTTAAATCCCATAATCATCAAAGCAATTTTAGCCACTCTGGCATTCCGTCGAACACGTACCACACATGGTCAGAGCGCGAGCAGAGCGCGCGTTTTGCACGTGCTCGCGCCCGAGCCAACGCGTCCCTTGGCTCTTGCCTGCTCGCAGAGCCGTCAGTGCCCCTCCCCAGCCGTTAGCGCCGCCAAGCCTAGCCGACCCCCCCCCCCCCCCCCCCCCCCCCCCCCCCCCCGCGCATTGCAGCAACCGCCACCATCGCCGCCTGCTTTGGTCGGTGCTGTACGGGCCACTTGGCGCGTCCCCGAGCCCTCCAGCTCGCCGTCCTCATCCGCAGCTGCGTCTCTTTCCCCAACAAACCCAGCCAGCTCGCCCCCTCCTCCCCTGTTAAGCAATAGTGCCTCCGCGGTCATGCCTATCTTTGGGCTCCGGCGAACCGACATTGGTCGGCTATATATAGCCCCCAAACCCCCGAGCAACATCATCCCCTTCTCCTACAAACTCCCTGAGCCCTCCCAAGGCAGCAAGGCGACCAGAGCCATCATCTTCCTCCCCTCTGGTAGTTCCTACCGCCGCCTCCTTCCCACTAAATTCCCCTCAACCGGAGCTCCTCTCTCTGATTTTTCTCCACAAGGAACCTTCCAAAGGTGCCCCGAGTCCATTCCCCTCTCGGGTTACTCTTGGGAACCACCCTAGGCGGAGTCCCTCCCACAGCCGACGCCGCCATCCGCCGGGATCGAAGCCACAGGCTCCCCTGAGCTCATAGGTGGTGGTAGCATACCTCCCATTGATCGCTGCAATCCCATGAGCACAACAGTGCGACCTCCGCATGCCGTGGTGCCCTCTGTCGCCGGCAAGGATCGTCGGAAGTCTTCCCTCTGCCCGGCCAGAGGAGGGAGAAGGCCAGTTTGACCAGGCGTCAAAAGTGACCGATGGGCCCGGCGCGTCAGTGGCTATGCTGCACCCGAGCTGTCATAAGTGAAGACGCATTTTCGCTGAGTACGACTTTGCTGCTTAAAGGCGTATTCCTGCCGAAACGTGTTTCTTTTCTCTGATTTATTTTAAAACAGAAGTTCGACTGATCTTTGACTACTTATAACTTTTTAACCACAACTTCAAATCAATTGATTCTTTTTCTGTTGCCACCCAAACTTCACCTAGTTCATTTACATATTCATTTCAAAAATATTCCAACAACTTTTGTATACTGTTTTGGAATGTGTGTTGATTCCAATAATTTCAAAAACAGGAAAAGTGGAGGAAAGAATACTTTCAAATTTTTGGAGTGCACCCCACCCTTCTGCAACCCCAAGGCAATCATCTTGAACACCTGATATGATATTTTTTGGTTGCTTGCTAGGAGAAGTAAGCCATGTTTATATCACATAAAATAATGGATTTTGCAAATGATGATAAGTCATGCATGAATGCATATGATGAGAAGTTTATTTGCTGTGATCATGTGATATACATGAGAAGTGGTTATTGGCTCATTCCATGTATGCCTGAGCTGGTCCGTACAAACTTCGAGGAGAAGTTTCGTCGTGGGTAAAGTATGACCGTGAAAATTGGTATCTCGTGGTGACGAGAGAAAATCAGTGAGGGCATGACGAGGCATGATGGGTGGTGACCCTGTTGGTGATTGAACAGAAGAATTTTGTGGTGCTAACCTTTGCAGGGAAAGTTGAACCTCCTCAGTTGACCTTAGATCGAGTCTTGCACCAGTAACTCCCATACTTGAATCGTGTTACCACTTGTCCCTGCCTCGGGTAGGGTACGGCTGAGTAAGTCATCAACCCCTTTCCTTGCGCACACCGTACAGAGAGGCCATAGTGAAATATGTCACTTGGTTCGGGGGCATGGGTGTTCCGATAGGACCGAGGGGGTAGCGCCCCTGTTTGCGTGTGTTATACATTTTGTGATCCCATGCTATTCGAGACTGTGGTGTCCCCGCTTAGAGTTATACTTAACGAATGTCATGGGTGATTCCAAGCATCGGGAAGTTAAGCTGGTGTTTGCGGGCCAGGTGTGTTTTCAACTTAAAGGCCGTAAGCGGAATTAGACTCGGGAAGACTAAGGAAATCCATTACTTGTGGGTAAAGAGTACACCCTCTGCAGAGTTTTCATCTATTCGAATAGCCATGTCCACGGTTAAGGACTACAGTCTGGGATAGGTCACGTGTCGGTCTTAGAGTCGGTCTTTGGAGGAAAACTATCGAACTAGAACTTTGGCATGAATGGTGACGGATGATATCTATGATTATTATTGTTTTGCACTAACCATTTCTATTATGTGAATTGTGGAGTATCACCTGGGATGGTCCTACCTCCTGGATACTCCTGCTATTATTTATTTTATTTATAAGCCCTTTATGTGGCGTCGCTGAGACGCCCAACTGTGGCACACTCGTTATTTATTTTTACTATAAGCCCTTTATGTGGCGTAGCTCAGACGCCCGAATGTGGCATACTCATTGTTTATTTTTACTATAAGCCCTTTACGTTGCGTCACTCAGACGCCCGACTGAGGCATGTTATATATTCTTACCCTTTCGAGGCGTCGCTCCAGACACCCGATTGAGTTATTTTTATTTTTATTCTGTGATTGCTTATTTATTTTTATATGAATTGTCTGCTTACTTGCATCATGAATTTATCTTGTGAATGATTGAATGGTCATAAATTATTTCAGTGCATGATTACCACCTGATATATTATATTTGTTTTCATGATGTTTGCGGGTACATTCAAAGTACTCACTGGCTTGTCCCTGGCTATTGTCTTGGCCAGATTGCATATTTGGAGAGGAGAACGATGACGACAACCCCAGAACCTAGGCATCGAAGATAGCAGCAAAGCGAGATAGGAGTTATCCAGGTCAGTTGTTCCTGTGAGAAATGGAGTCCCATAGACGCTGAGGATCCACAAACCACTTCCGCCATCAACCACTAGAAAACCTTGTTGTACTCCATAGATCATCATGGTATTGTGCTTCAGATTTTGTATTTTTGCTTGGAATTCTGTATCAAGAATGTGTCCACCAGCTAACAGTAATCCTGGGGTTGGTGAGCACAAGGACCAGTCACTATGAAATTAATATCCTGGAAAGCCGATCCTGACATTGCACGTCAAGACGGCGTCGACCTCTTGGAAGAAGAAAGAGAGCAAGCCCTGATTAGGTCGACGCTTTATCAGCAGGACTTGAGGCGCCTTTATGACAGACAAGTCAGAAGACGTGCTTTTCACGAAGGCGACCTCGTTCTCCGATTGGATCAGCAGAAGCCACACAAATTAGCGCCTCTATGGCAGGGGCCTTTCACGATCTCCAAAGTCCTAGACAATGGAGCTTAGCACTTGCACAACTTCGGAAACAACTCAGAAGAACCCCGAGCGTGGTATGCGGATCTGCTCCGCAAGTTCTACACCTAGTGTTAAAACACTCTACCATCCTTGTAGTGCACTTCCAAGTGAATTCGATGAATAAAAGTCTTTACTTTTCCAACTCTTTGTCAAAACCTTTTGTTTTCGTTTGTTTTCACCATCCCTAGTGGGTGTGTGGATTCGGATTCGCTTAGCTGTGAAACCTGATTTCGCCCAAGTTAAAAACTACTCCGAGTGAGGACATCATCGACACTCGGGGGCTTAGCTGTGATCCTGTATCACTTAAGTTAAAAACCACTCCGGGTAAGGACATCCACACTGGGGGGCTTAGCTATGATCTTGTATCACCTAAGTTAAAAACTACTTCAAGTGAGGACTTCATCCACACTCGGGGTCTTAGCTGCGATTCTGTATCGCCTAAGTTAAAAACTACTCTGAGTGAGGACATCATCCACACTCGGGGGCTTAGCCGCAAACCTGGGTTTGCCTAAGTTATAAACTACTCCGAGTGAGGACATAATCCACACTCGGGGGCTTAGCTGTGATCTTGTATCACCTAAGTTAAAAACTACTCCAAGTGAGGATTTCATCCGCACTCAGGGGTTAGCTGTGATTCTGTATCGCCTAAGTTAAAAACCACTCCAAGTGAGGACATCATACACACTCGGGGGGCTTAGCTGTGATCCTGTATCACCTAAGTTCAAAACTACTCCGAGTGAGGACATCGTCCACACTTAGGAGTTTAGCTGCGGACCTGATTTTACCTAAGTTATAAACTACTCCGAGTGAGGACATCATCCGCACTCGGGGGCTTAGCTGTGATTCTATATCACCTAAGTTAAAAACTACTCTGAGTGAGGACTTCATCCGCACTCGGGGGCTTAGTGGTGATCTTGTATCACCTAATTTAAAAACTACTCTAAGTGAGGACATCATCCACACTCGGGGGACTTAGCTGTGATTCTGTATCACCTAAGTTAAAAACTACTCCGAGCGAGGATTCCATCCGTACTTGGGGGCTTAGCTATGATCCTATATCACCTAAGTTAAAAACTACTCCGAGTGAGGACTTTATCCACACATGGGGGCTTAGTTGTGAACCTGATTTCGCATAAGTTAAAAACTACTCCGAGTGAGGACATCGTCCGCACTCGGAGGCTTAGCTGCGAACCTGATTTCGCCTACGATAAAAACTATTCCAAGTGAGGACATCATCCACACTCGGGGGCCTAGCTGTGATTCCGTATCACCTAAGTTAAAAACTACTCCAAGTGAGGACTTCATCCGCACTTGGAAACTTAGTTGCGAACCCGATTTCGCCTAAGTAATAAACTATTCCGAGTGAGGACATCATCTATACTAGGGGGCTAAGTTGCGATCCCGTATCGCCTAAGTTAAAAACTAACCCGAGTAAGAACATCATCCGCACTCGAGGACTTAGGCGCGATCACGTATCGCCTAAGTCAAGGATTACGCCGAATAGGGACTCCGTCTGCATTCAATAAAAATACAAACAAGCATCCAGAATGACCAAATAAAGGCATTCAAATTTCATGAAGTTCAAAGCAAAAGTGCAGATAGCCTGATCCATAAAGTCACAGCGAATGTATCGATACAGAAACCACTCGGCATACCGAGGCAAATGTAATTTAAAGTTCTCGTCTGAAGATCAGTCGGACGATGGTGGAGAAGCTGCGTCTGTGAAGGTGTCCAAGTCGATGACGTGTGCGATCTGAGTGGCCGCCGACATGAAAGTCTTCATGAAGTCATCAATCCTGGCATTCTTTTTGTTGACGAACTTCAGCGACTTCAGATTTTCCTCGTCCACGCTTCTGAAGTGCATGCGAACAAGGGAGAGAGCAATATATTCTCCGGCTCGAGATGCAGATTGATTCCATGACTGGACTCGGCACAACACATCTCTCAGACGGCTCATGAGGACATCCAAGTCACTCGGGAGCTCTACATCGGGGTGGTCTTTTTGTCAATCTTCTTGGTCGCTTCACGTAGTCGCTTGAGGAAGTTAGCCACCTCCTGGATGCGCTCATCCAGCCGAAGCAACGCAAGCGTTGCGCTGTCGCGGAGAAGCCCCACACTCGAATCGAGCTCCTTCTTGATCTTGGAAGTCTCTTCCTGGTCCAGGCACATGTCTGAAGGCATTCGGGAAGGGAATCAAGGATGTAAGAGAGATAAGTTGGAAAGGTTTGGAGTTCAATCGAGCCGAGTGCGTACCTTTGAGCCTCTCGTTCATTTCACCATAGTAGTCCTCGACGAGCTTTTCTAGCTCGGCCTTCTTGGTTGACCTATTTCAGCTTCGTTTCGGCCTCAACAACCTCTTGAGTGCTCCTCTTCGTGACATCCTCCAATGCTTTCTTCTCCCCCTCCCACTTCTCGAATGCCTTCAGCTTATCCTCCGCTTCCTTCGCCTTCCGATTAGCCTCCTTCTGGGCAAATACCAGATCTTGTCCTTCTTTTCTAGGGCTTCCTTCATGGTCTCTACAGAAATGGAAGCATGTAGCCTCTTAGCAAGCTGAATTTTTTTGCTACATACATCTAGCGAAGTACTCTCAATCGAACAGGGAAAAAGATCGAACTCAAAGTAGTCGGTCAAGATCTGGTTACCTTCGAGTGTCAGCTTCTCTTGCTCCAGATGGGTACACTTGGTCTTCTCAACTTCAAGGTTGCGACGCAGCTCCTGTACCTCCTTCTCAAGAGTATTGTAGCGAGATACGATCTCGCACACGCCCTGCATACAACAACAAAAACAACAACAACAAAAGAATATCAGAGATGACGATCAGATACGATGTTGAAGTGAAAAAGCATTCGGATTTTGAGACTGTCGCCGACTGCTTCAGTCGACGGCAACCTCGGGGACTACACCTAGTGAGTGCGCTCAGCGTGCTCCCCTGGAGAACTATGGGTTCTACACCCCGACGGTCAATGTCGAGAGGCTCTGGTCCATGGACCATCACCGCATCCTCTTCGACAAGTATTTCATCATTCAGATCTAACTACATAACACTCGGATTCTGAGACTGTCACCGACTGCTTCAGTCGATGGCAGCATCGGGGACTACACCCAGTGGGTGCGCTCAGCGTGCCCCAACTAGAGAACTACAGGTTCCACATCCCGACGGTCAGCGTCAAGAGGCTCTGGTACATGGACCATGACCGCATCCTCTTCGACAAGTATCTCATCGTTCGGATCATGTCTTTCACAACAAGTACATTCAGATTATGAGACTGTCGCCGACAGCTTCAGTCGACGGCAGCCTCGGGGACTACACCCAATGGGTGCGCTCAGCACGCTCCCATTGGAGAACTACAGGTTCTAAACCCCGACGATCAACGTCGAGAGGCTTTGGTCCATGGACCATCACCGCATCCTCTTCGACAAGTATCTCTTCATTCGGATTATGTCTTCAACATCAAGTACATTCGGATTCTGAGACTATCGCCGACTGCTTCAGTTGACGGCAGCCTCGGGGACTACATCCAGTGGGTGCGCTCAGCGCGCTCCCACTGGAGAAATACTGGATCTACACCCCGACGATCAACGTCGAGAGGCTCTGGTCCATGGACCATCACCGCATCCTCTTCGACAAGTACCTCGTCATTCGGATTTACCACTAAACACCCAGTGGGTGTACTACTGGCGTAAACCCACTCGGGACTCTACATAAGCTTACTCAAGATTCTACGGGATTCTAAAAACATCTTCAATGCAAAAAATTCTGTCTAAAGAAGGTACTTACGAGAGTACTTACTCGGATAGTTTTCTCCAAAGCCTCGCCAGTATCGCGGGCCTCCTTCAGCTTGTCGTTCATCAACCTCAGTTGGATTAGCACCTCCTTGCTTGCTCCCACCTGGTCCTTTGGGACACGTTGCAGTCCTATGATGCCAGTCGCAAGGGGAGTTGGAGGAGGGGTTCCGAGTGCGGGTATTGCCCTTGATGAAGTTCCTCGGGCTTGGGGCGGATCCTGGACAAGAGAGGTGTCTTGCATCACGACGTTCGCATCGCCAGTGGGATTCGGCAGGTCAACTTTTCGTTCGCGTCAATCTAAATCACATCATGCGGCTCTACAAACATTCGACAATCATTAGGAAATAAGTCAAGAGTGGAGAGAAAGGACTCAGAGTTCATGAATAGGGAATGTCGAGTGTTACCTTTCGAAGTTGTTGCATCAGTTTCGGCCTTGTCCTTGCCAGCGAGGCAGATGAAGTGTCATCCCTACATCAAAATCACTGGATTGCTTATCGCATTCGGTCAATCACTCGAAGCATCAATCGGCATGAAGATATTTACATGGAATCCACCGGCATGTTCATCTTGGTCTTGGGCAGCGTCACCTTGCGGGGTTTGCTAGTGGAGATCTTCGCCTGCTTTGTGTTATTCTCTAGAGATGCGGCAGCTTTGCTGTGCCCGCGCTTTGAAGTCCGAGTGTGAGGAATGCTCGCGGAGGGCTTGGCGCCACCCAGTCATCCCCAGCAGCCTCCACGGACTCTAGGGTCCTAGCGAGCCTTCGGACGGGTCTTGGGAAGCACCTCCTCCGAAGGAGAAGATTCTGCCTTGTCCCCTGGTTTGGACTCCTTCTTGTCCTCTTCGCCGTCGATGTCGTCTTCGTTTTCTTCTTCGTCATCCGAGTTGCCATGGCACTCGTTGTCGCTGGCCACGTCTATGGTCACGTTGTCGCTGGCGGGTATCAAGCTCACCATGTCCGTGTAACCTGCTAAAACAGAAATTACAACGATCAATATTCATCAAAGGAAAACTACATCACTCGGAATTAATGGTGGCACTCGGAGTTTACCTCACTCGACGGATGATCTGTCGAATATGGGGGCACACGCCTTGATCCTCTGGGGTTGTCCCAAGTTGGAGTTATGGCCTTCAGCTTGTTCTCCATGGCCTCTGCGCTAAGCTCCTCCGGGTCCGTGTGAGTGATGTCACTCGAACTCGAGTACCACCACATGGGATGGACCCTGGCCTGCAGCGGCTGGATTCTTCTCTAGAAGAAGACCTCCAGCAAGTCCAGCCCATTGGCGCCCTAGTTCACTAGGGCAACCAATGTGATCACAAGCAAATCTACGTCGACCTTCTCCTCCTTGGAGACAGTCAGCTTTGGAAGCCGTCGAATGAGTTATGTGGAATATGGAGGGAGGCCCGACTGACCATCACCGACTGGGACATCCTCGCAGTAAAACCATGTGGATTGCCAACCCTTAACTATATCGGGGAAATTCATCGCGGGGAAACTACCTTTACCCCTCAACTGAATTCCCAAACCCTCGCACAACTGGACTAGATTCGTTTTCTCTTCCGAGAGAGCGGGCTTCTTCACCGTCATCACTCGGCAAGTAAACAGGTGTTTGAAAAAAAACAATGTGGGTGGCAGCCCAGGAAGTTCTCACAGAGGGAAACGAAAGCAGCTAAGTATATGATGGAGTTGGAAGGAAGGTGATGCAGTTGTGCCCCGAAAAAGTTTAGAAATGCCCGAAAGAAAGGATGAGGCAAAAGTGAAAAACCTCGATCGAGGTGAGTGGTGAGGAGTACCCGCCCGCCTCCGCGTGGCGCGGGCTCGACCTCTCCCTTCTCCAGCAGCCTTCAGCTCCCCGAGGCGAGGAGACCTTGGCTCTCCAAATCCCTCAACCGGCTGGCGGTGACTCGGGACGCCAGCCGGGGTGCCCGCACTCGAGGAGGAGTTGCGTGAGTTCCTGTTCGCCCTCTCAGCCTTCGTAGTGGCGTTCCTCGACGATGGCGCTGACGGAGCTCTCGGCGGAGTAGCAGTGGGGATTAGGAGGTGGAGGAGAGGATGTTTTTTCCTTACCTCCCCCGGTTTCCTTTTTATACCCTAGCTCGGCTGATTTCCGGTCGTCGGATTTGGCAAGGCCATGCAATCAACGGGCGAGCCCAAATCTGCTCAATCTTCAGGACAAATAAGTGGGGACACATGGTGAAATTATTGGCGTAGAAATCGAGGTGTCGCGGCCACCTCCCACACGTTCCTAACACAACCGTCACGATCGCGTGCGTGCGCTTCCCCGTGATTTCAAAATCGCAGGAGTTTTCGTGGCGTGGCAATTTGAGTGGACTCCGCGTTCCCCCGTGTGTTCCGACGTACCAAAATTTAACGAGCGATTAAGGGCTGGTTAAACTTTCACCGAGTGGGTGAAGTCCTGTCAAGCACTCGGATAAATCTTCAGCCACTTCTGGAACCTCCAAATGAAGACCAAATGAAAGCTCTAATGATGGCATCTCCAAGCCTAAGGATCATCTCTCCCGAGAGCTGATCTGCATTGAGTTGAATGGCTCAGGCGGTCAAGACCGTTCGGGTCATTTGAAATATATTTAACCTTGATTCGATTGCGGCTCGAACACCGAGTGGGAAACGACCCGATTCGTTTCAAAACATCCCCGATATGGTAGCAGTATCACGACATGCTGGCCACTCGGTCCCCTAAGGCTCAACCGATTTGGGGGCTACTAACGAGGTCACCTACCCTAGGTAGGGTCATGTTCCTCTAATCTAGGACACTCTTGGGATCCTACAAGGTCATGGAAGTCCCGGACTTACCTCAACACTCGGACGAATCCACAAGAAGCACTCGACTCTGTCACTCGGACGTCACTAATCACTCGGCGCTTCCCTAGCACTCGACAGAAGGAAGCAGGAGTGTCGTGGGAGATGCCACGTTCGAGGGACTTAATATGCATGTAGTACTGTAAAGACCACGTTACATGTAATGACTGTAATTAACTTAGCAGTTTCCAGTAACCCCTGCAGTTACTAGCATTAATGACCCTAGTGATGACGCTCGGCTGGTGGACGCGCACTCTATATAAGCCGTCCCCCGATGCCAGGGCAAAGGGTTACGAACTCCTTGTAATCAGATACCCCTACAAAGCAAACACTTAGCCCCCGGGCTCGAGACGTAGGATTGTTACCACTTCCGAGTGGGGTCCGAACTCGTAAATTCCGAGTGTGACACTTACTCTGTAGCTAGGCTTCGCCCTACTCATTCGTACCCCCGTACTATTGTCAGGATTACTCCCACGACAGATGATGTTCTTACTTGAACAAGCCTCTCACTTTTGATTAACCCCCTCGCAAGCATCCGCAACTACGAGAAAAGTATTAAGATAAAATCTAACCATAGCATTAAACATTTGGATCCAAACCAGCCCCTTACGAAATGGCGCATAAACTAGGGTTTAAGCTTATGTCACTCTAGCAACCCATCATCTAATAACTACTTCACAATGCATTCCCTTAGGCCCAAGGATGGTGAAGTGTCATGTAGTCAACGTTCACGACACCACTAAGGGAATCATAACATTCATATCATCAAAATATCGAACACATATCAACTTCACATGATTACTTGCAACATTCCCATGACCTCAAGAACAAAGGTAACTACTCACAAATGATATTCATGCTCAATATCAGAGGGGTATTAAATAGCATAATGGATATGAACATATAATCTTTCACCAAATAAATCATATAGTAATCAATTACGTATTGTAATCAACACTACTAGTCATCCACAGGTACCAATATGAGGTTCCGGTACAAAGATTGAACACAAGAAATGAACTAGGGTTTGAGAGGAGATGGTGTTGTTGAAGATGTTGATGAAGATTGGCCTCCCAAAGATGAGAGGGTTGTTGGTGATGATGATGACTTTGATTTTCCCCTCCGGGAGGGAAGTTAGGCCTAGTGTAGATGGGCCTTGGGCCGACTATTGTACTAAATTACCCTTTTCCATTTTTGAGAAAGAAAGATATAAAGAGAGAGGAGAAAATATTTGGGGGTCCAAATATTTTCCAATTGAGCAAAAAAATTGCATGTGGTCACTTCGACATGTTTCAAAACTCCAAAAAAATCAGCAAATTTGGCAAATGTTTGAAGAGGATTTGAGTTTAACACAAGAAATGGCAATTAAAGAAGTCTGAACTAGAGGTGTGAGATCAAAGTGGACTAAAATTGTGAAAAAATTACGTTGGGCTAGGAGTGTGACAGGATGATCACGTGCAAAGTTATAGATCTAAAGGAATTGTTCGAATTTGAAAAAAAATTCAAATCCTTTGCAGAATGGATCTGAATTGGGGCCTAGGTTTAAAAATAGCTAGCCTTGGAAAATAAAACTTGAATGATGGATATTTTTAAAATACCACAATTTGCTTAGAAGATTAATGAAATTAATGATGACATGAAATGCAGAACTAACTATTAAATAAACAAAATTTGTAATTTTCAAACATTCGTTTTTTGTGTTTAGATCCAAACGATCTTGATGCTTGTTTAGATCCGAACGATCGTGATGTTGTCCAAAAGAGTCACAGAGCACGTAAAAATAATATGCAATTGATGGGAGTCTAACCTAGGCCGACACCGTGAGTGCACGGAGGTGTTACCATAGGGCTAGTTAGTGTCTTTGTGCATTTGGGCTTTCAACTCTATTCTGTCTACAACCCGAAAATTGTACCAGCTAATTATTCAATTTACTCAGAGTCTTTTTTTTTCTTTTTCTTGTCATTTTTCCTTTCATAGTTTGGTCCAATTTTCTTGTGTAAATTTTAACCATGGTTGTCTCTTTCTTCAGTGAATTTTATGCTTGGTTAGGTTCAATTTTCTTGTGTAAATTTTACGCATGATTAGGTCCAGTTTTCTTGTATTAATTGTACGCATGGTTAGGTCCAGTTTTCATGGTTGGGCCAGTTCTTTTGTAGCTTATTTCAACTTATTGTTAAAATAAGTCAAGATCTAAAAAGAACTCGATTTGTATAAGCTAGCTTAACTTATTTACATCCCTTTTTTCTTCACAAAGAAAAAAACTAGCGGGAAGCAAACCTGGCCAAACAGGCCGGGATTAACGGGCCGGCCCAGCGGCACGCCGCACCGGCACGGCACACGGCCCGGCCCGACACGAGCTAAACGGGTCGTGCCAGGCCCGCGGCCCGCCTTGGACCGTGCTTGGGCCGCCACCACCAGCACACGGGCCGGCAGGCACGGCCCGATTAGCTCGTGCCGGCTCGAGGCATGCCACGGCACGGCACGGCTCGCGCAGCATGGCAAGGCACGCTGCACGACCCGTTAGGCACGTGCAGCACGACCGGCCGGCACAACACGCGGGGGCGGGGCAGGGCAGCTGCCAGCTGGCGCCTGGCACCTGGCGGGGGTCAGAGCGGCAGGCTCGCTCGCTGCGAGGGTGCCGTTGGCTCGCCTCGATCAGTGGGGGAGCGGGGGGAGCGGGGGGAGCGGGGGGATGGGGGGAGCAGGGGTTAGGGGGGTTAGGGGGGGTTAGGGGGGTTTAATAGTGATTAGGGTGTTTTTAATACAATGTATAAATTTAAAATTTTGACCGTTAGAGGGTCAAATTAGTCCGAAAATTATCAAATTTTTGCTATAAATAGGGCCACCCAGCTCACATATTTCTCACACTCAAACATGGATGATCATGCCAATACTAGCTTCCCACTCTCCGATTTCGGTCTTGGGGTTGGGGATATGGATTATAGCCTCTTCCCTCCGAGCGTCGATCCCACTACCATGCCCTCACCCATGCAACATGCCTATACCGAAAATCCCACTCTCGACCTCCCTCGTGAACCCGAATGTCAAACCAATTGTAGTAGCAGGACGGGTTCCTCCGCCAGCCTGGGTGCAAGGAGAGCTCGTCGTAGAACCTCTCCTGCGTGGGAATATTTCGATGAAGAAATATCCATGGTGGACGGTGTACGGAGGGTGACGGCAAGGTGCAAAAGGTAGCAGAAGGAACTAACCGGAGAAGCCAAGGTGGGAACCGGCCACCTGAAGAGGCATGCGGACGCCCACGCCAAGGCGGATGCAACAAGCGCGTCGAGCTCGGCAGGGGCAGGTATGCAAACTCAACTCAGGTTCAACCCTGATGGTACGGTAAGCAATTTCGTGTACGATGCTAATGTTGCGCGAGAAGGTTTATGCCGTTTTATTGCTTCTAATGATTTACCACTAGGCATTGGTGAATCTGACGGTTTCGTTGAATATATTCAAACTTGTCATAATCCTAATTATAGACCAGTTTCTAGACAAAACTATAAGTAGGGATATTAAAAAGCTATACCTAACTGGTAAAGAGAAATTAAAAGAAGATTTTTCTACGTGCACCTTTTCAGTTTCGTTAACATCTGATATATGGACTGGTCGGACTAAGCAAGACTACATTAGTGTAGTAGCTCATTATGTTAACGAACATTGGCATCTAAAAAAAGAGTCATGGGATTTGAATTAATAGATGTATCACATAGTGGTCAAAACATTGCTGAAGCTGTACTCAAAATTGTGAATGATTTTCTTTCCTTTTTGTAGTTCTAGAGCGTGGCTTTGTACTCTTTTACTTCCGAGGGATGGAAGGTTTTAATGAGGCAGCCACTAACAAAGCTCAAAATTTATCTCACATGATGACACTTCATCTCCATTTATTTTTTTATACCTAACGTGTCATTTTTCTAATTTTCTACATTTTTTTTATTTTTTGCTGTTTTTCCGAAAAAAAACATATATAATTGAATAAACGGGCCTGACATGTCTAATCGGGCCTGTCGTGCCTAAACGTGCCTGGCGGGCCGTGGGCCGGCCCACTTAGCCATCGTGTCGTGCCTGGACCGGCACCCCGGACATGCGGGCCGGCACGGCACGACCCGGTTAGTAATTGTGCCGCGACGGGCCGAGCCGTGTCGGGCACGATTACCAACGGGCCGGCCCGTTTGGCCAGGTATGAGGGAAGGAGCTTTCGGCAGCTTCTGACTTAACCCCGAAGGGGTATAGCTATGTGGCCCTAATGTTTGCTCAATTTACACCTAAAATGTCATTCCCAGATCCAGTTTTCCTCACGAAAAAATAAACCCAACAGGCGCTTCTTCCCGCATCGAGCTCCCGCAAAACAGAGAGGCCGCCGCGCTAGGGTTCGGGCCAGTTCTTGCCGCTGCCGCCGGGGGTGCCCTGCTCCTCTGCCGCTCCTCCTCCCATCGGGCGAGCCCAAGGACGGCCGATAGGACTCTAGTCCCCGCCGCTGCTCCTCCCTCGGGCGCTTCCCCAGCTGCCCCGGTTCCAGCAGCTCTTCCAGATCGATCCGGCGGGCGCCCAACTCCGCCATCGACTCCCCACTCCGCCGCTGCTCCTCCCGTCGGGTGGGCACATGGACGACGGTAGATCTCCATCCCCCGCCGCCACTCCTCCCTCGGGCGCTCCCCCAGTCGCCCCGGTCCAAGCATCTCTTCCCGATTGACCCCGCGAGCGCCCAACTCCGGCCACCGACGCCCCACTCGGGCAGAGGAGAAGGGCACCGACGGCGGCGACCCCGTTCCCCCCTGCTGCCTCGTTCTCTGGCGGCGGCGGTGTGGTTTGGTCTGATTGTTGAAATCAATATATATGTTGTGCTAATACAAGAATGTCACTTCCTGCCATAATGTTCAAAGCAACATACGTTGATGGTTTGTGTAGTGTGGCTGATAGC
Source organism: Hordeum marinum (assembly GCA_022496015.1). NCBI lineage: Eukaryota > Viridiplantae > Streptophyta > Magnoliopsida > Poales > Poaceae > Hordeum > Hordeum marinum. Next base: position 116,166,625 of record CM039676.1, read on the forward strand.
TTGTGAAAAAAATATTGATTCCAATCGGTTGTGGTGTTTGAAAGTCGATTTTATGTTCATATGCTCAACAAAATGATAAAAAAATAGCGTAATATCTTTAATCCGAACAAATAATATAGTCCAAGGACATTACTGACTTTTCACGGATTGTACCACACATAAACTAGAAAAACAAGCACCGAAAAGAACCGGCTAGCTTATTATCTAAAACTTATTTTCGTAACAGCTTATCTTGATCTTATTTTCACATGATCTTATTTTCATAGCATAGCTCAAAAAAAAAAACTGGGCCTTAAGACCTTGTTTGAGGAGATACCCAAACTTTGATCCGGGGAAAAAGAATGTTGCAAGATACCCCGGTATCTTTCTTGTAAATTACATTTCTACGTACCGCGGACCTGATAATATGCATACAAACACCATTTGTAAGTTTTGACATGAGGAAAAGGTGTTGAAACATACCCGATAACTTCAATAAAAATAGCATGGTATTTATACACCGTTGATATAGCTCACGTATAAGCACCATGGTAATTTTTTTACCCGAGAAAAAATATGTTGAGTATATAGCGGTAATTTGTGTGTAAATAATGATAATATACGCACAAAAAAGGTGATAACTAACGTACAAACACTATGCTAACCGTTTGACTCGGGGGGAAATTATTAAAAGACAAACCCCGGTAACTTTTCCATAAATAAGATGGTAATATAAGCACAAAAAAATTGATAACTCATGTAGAAACATCACGGTAACTCTTTGCCCCCGGATAAAAGATGTTGAAAACCATATATCCGGTAACTTCCGTGCAAATAATATGGTAATATACGCACAATAAAGTTGATAACTCACGTATGAACACCGTGATAACTTTGACTAGGGTTTTTTATTTAAAAATATAACCGCGATAACTTTGACGTGATGATACGGTAATATTCAATCGCTTACCTGATGAGTTACGTACAAAAATGACGGTAACTTTGACCCTGTGAAAGAAGTTGTTAAAAACATACCCTTCCATAACTTCTACATAAATGGTATAATATTTTAAGCACGCAGACCTGATCATATATAGTCAATAGAGCAGTCGGGTATTGACCCAGCCAAGCACACACCTAAACGAACTAACTCGATATGAGTTGCAAAGTTTTGTTAAAAAATACTTCCCAATAACTCATGTGTAAACAACATGATAATGCACGCACACAAGAGCTGATAACTCGTAAACAAATATCGTTGTTAATTTTTTGACGGAGGGAATAAAAATTATTAAAAAGCATACCTCGATAACTTTTGTGCAACACGATAATATACACAACATAGCTGATAACTCACTGCAAACATCATAATCACTTTTTTATCTCCGGGGAAAAAGTTTGTCGAAAACATATGCCGGTAACTTCTGTGTAGATAACATGGTAACTTATGTATGACTAACGTGACAAGTTAAGTAGCTCAGATGTGGTAACTTTTTGATTCGAAAAAAAGTCATCAGAACATATCAACATGGGATCTAGTTTCGAAGATCTCGTCGAGATGATTTTTTTTAATGAAAACAGTTTTTCAACGGTTTGAGCTACACGCCATTTTGAAGTTTGAAAAAAAAATGTAAGATGACATCAACTTTACGTCCTCTAGTATATATACGCATGTAATTAGATGGATGAATGTTCGTGAAAGAAAAATTAGTCATTTTAATGCATGTATATAATTAGAATGAAGTAAGAATCGTTCTTGCCTACTGTTAAAATTCGAACGTTTGGTAATTATAAAAGTCCTTAAATAAAATGACAATACTAATATGTAGGGTTATGACATTGGAACGTTACATAAACCGTCAGCACCACTGGCGGAGCTACGGTGTGGACGAATGGGCCATGGCCGCCCAGCTTTTGTGCAAAATAATAGAACTGTACCTAAGGCTCAGCCCATGAATACACAGTGCTATAAGGCAGCAGCCTAGACTTAGCATCAAATTCAACCCGGCCCACCCAGTTTTCTGTTTGTAACCCCGCCACTGGTGAGCACCATGCAAGGTGCAAGCAACAATCTACACGTTCAGTTTTATATGCGGACACACCTAAACCACACAATTTGGTTTGACGTGCCCAAACATTTGGAATTTTTGTTGAGTTGGCTGTGTGCATACTGATTTCGTACCGCACATGTTGAACGCTTGGACGTCGATTGGGCCTAGATCTTTGGTAATGGAATCCATTTTCCAAAAATACAGACGACATCAAGGATATTTTAACTGTTATTAAGAATACACTACTCAATAAGAAATTCTAAACAAGTACGTAAATGTGAACAGAAAAAGGAAAGCAGCAACCTCTCGTGAAAAAAAAGAAAAGCAAGGCTTTTAACCGTTGTTTCATTACAGATATGATTATATTATTTACAAGTAGCATGTACAGATTTTGAACCTAAACAGGGCACCCTTAGTTACACTCGTTAAAACTAGCCAATGTCTGAATATATGATCTAAGATATTGAGTACAGATGGTACATTGAAAGCTAGACGTGTCCCTTGAGGATGGACAGATGTCTTCTGAGTTCCGGCTTGGGCTTTTATATAGAGAAATGCAATTCCTTTGAGGTGACACTTAAGAAGCAGGGTTCTGTTGTGCTCGCATCACCATTTCTTCAGTCGTGGTGCCTATGATTTCGTTGGCACGCTTCAACGGAGCACATAAGATCCTTCCAATCGAATCCTGAGGAGCACAAATCCTTGTAAGCATGTAAGAAGATGCTACCTTGGAACTGACTGTAGTTTGGACGAAATTTATTCAGCGATGACTGTTAACCAGAATGGTGAAAAGCTCTGTTATGTAACAAGCTAGCAGGAGCTAAACAGGAAGCAGAGACAACCATGAGACATGCACCGTTTGTATAGGGTAACGCTATTCTAAGCGTGAGTGTACAATAGAATAGCTTATTCTACACCCATAACGCTATATACAAAATCAAGTAAAACACTGTCAAAATATAATTTAAACCGTTAAAAGCTTAGCGAGCCTAAATAAGTTCTATGGTAAGCTATGGTAGACAGTTATGTAACCAAATATACTATTCAAGTTAGTAATTTATTAAATTTTCTGAAAGAGTTACTATATTTTGTAGGGAAAATCTACATTGCAGCGTGCGCACGGACGTCGTCCCGTGCGGCGCAGCTACACGCGCACTGCAATCCAGGGCCCGCAAAACGTTGACTACTGAGTCTGGCTCAACACAGGGGTGCGACCATTCGGTGCCCGCCCAACAGCGTGTACAAGCTAGCATGCAAGAGGCTCCCCCGCTACAGCAAAACATGTCAGGTTTCCTTTTGGAGGGATTAGCTACAGCTTATACTATACACATATAATATTGCAACGCTCGCGTCTCTTCCTTCCAAGTCTAGTCATTAGTCGCGCTAAAAGCATGTGAGCATAATGTAACTTAGGGAAGAACTGATAATTAAGCTGATAAGTTATCTTTATCCCCTGAGACTTAATATGGCAACTACGATGTTTTTCCAGCGGCCAATTGTACTCATTTTACCTTAAATCCGACAACAGCTTAAATCTGACAACTACATCTTTTTAACCTGACAACCGTGTGTGCGTGTGTGCGCGCGCGCGCGTGTGTGTGTAACCTACTAGTATGAGTGGAGAGGACGAGGCATGGTAACCGGATAGCTCATCCATGCGGACGCGCGCATTGGGCCCAATGGGAAGATGGCCCACGGGACGTGGAATTGCAGGCTTTTAGCGCGCACTAGTCAGTTACCGGCCGTTTAAGCAGCCGCCACATGGGAGAGCACATTGCAGCGCCGCTGCCTAGTCAATCCCTATTTTGTATATAGCGTTACTAGGGGTGTAGAATAAGCTATTCTACACTCACGTTTAGTTTGGCGTTACTATAATATATATTCTTCAAAGCACTAGTTCAAATGCAAATTCTGATGGATGGTGAATCTTACAACATGTTTTGAATATACTAGTATGCCAATATTTATTCTTCTATGCCATACTAAATATTGGAAGTTACATAACTTAACATAATCCAAACTCCAAAAGTAGATGCAGCTCTAAATTTTTACTTCTCGTGTTTGAATCACCAAAGAAGAAAACATCCAACAGGCAAGAACGGCAAAGAGGTCAAACCACTATCACGATTTTCTTCAACCAGACAAGCTCATAATAGCCTTCTTTTTCAAGAAAATCCTTGCATAACTGTTGGCAATCAACTAGAGATCACATTCTAAGAGAGTAGTTCCCACATGCAACCTACAAGTTCTATTTTCAAACAAACATGCAACCACATTTACGGCAAACCTGACGAACTTTACCCGCCACACAGACCCACCGGCTGGACTGCTGGAGGTGATCCAAACTTCCATCTTTGGACTTAAGTATAGAGGTTATTACTGTAGATTTTTGGATCAGAATGAAATTGTTCAAAAGATTTACCCGATGAACGATGCCAAGCTTCTCTAACTTCTTTACTGCATCGTGAACATCAAAATTGCACTCGGCGCCAAACTCCTCTTTAATTAGCTCTTCACAGTGCAAATCAAGATCCTGGAAAGAAAGGCACAAGAATAAAATACTGTATAGGTTTGTAAGTCCTGGTTAGTGATCCCTCCCCAAGAAAAAAAAAACATATGAACGAAATTTTACATAAGCACATATTTCAATCCCTACAACAACCCAGAAATTTCTTCGTTGCAATATTTTGTTCAAAGAGTGATATTTTGTTAAAATTATTGGGCATCTAATATGTGATCAAGTAAATACTTTATTTCAATACAAGAACTAACGATCTGCCAGGGATGCTGGTTTCCAATTTTCATAAATCAGTATGGATGGCCAAACAACAAATAACACCTACACAAGTAACAACGCACATGGAACTCATTTTTGTTCTAACAATGCATGATGATGGACATTGATGCTACTGAGACAAGCCTCTGGAACACAAGGTAAACTCAGGATAATATATACTAATGCCAAGGTCTCATATATTACGAGAAAGCACTTGCCAGATACTCGACAGGAAAATAAGGGCTACACAAGCTGAAGTTCAAATGCAAGAGGGAAAAAATAGTTGAACAAGTAATGGAAATTTTTGACATAATAATTACCAAAAACGACAAAATGGAGATAAATTCTACAAGAAATACTCAAAATAGAGTTAGTGATATCGCCTAACACTACTTCGCCCTGCTTACGTGTATCGTTGCCTTCCCTTGCTCCATTAAAATATAGTAAGAAATTATGACCTCTTTAACCTATGTGGAAAGACGACGGGATATCAGTACACAGCACATACATATAGGTAAAACTGGTATTGCCAGACAAGTTTTTATTTGTTCCATACTTCTTGCTGTATCACATCATCACATAAGTGAAGAAGTGTTCCTTTCCCACTATCAAGTTGTTTGTCATACATTGATTTGGTAATCAAATTCTGATATAGTGTCATATTTTGCTGAAACCTGTGCACAAAATACAAATCCATCACATACAACCAATGATAAATATAATAAGATTATATTTAATCTAGTATACCAAAAAAATCTACAAACAAACGTTAGCGAGCTAAGCTTATTTAGCTCGAATTGGAAACTGGTTACATAGCAACGTAAGTTGTGCTATGTAAAGAAGTTGCCTAAAACCGAAACAAAGAACATCAATCAAGAACTTACTGTTGGAATTGTTGGGCTTTTAGCCCATTTATTATTTCCAATAATTCCTCAAAATCTCACAGGCCCATATGGCTCATTCATGCATGACAAGGGGAGTGTGGAACTCTTCTTCCACCGCACCGTATGTGTTCTCCCTTCTGTTAGAGATTGTGTTTGGTCTACTACTAGTAGCAATCGATATGGATATGATGTTAGTCCGTTATGTACCCGGTTGCATGACTAGTTACATCAATATGTTATTTGATTCCATTATCATCTCTAATACGATTATCATGTTTTATCTACCGTGTTTCAGGATTGAACTTAATGGAAAACTGCTCAATTATGAAATACGTACGTGAAGTAGATCTTAGCACAATAGCCAATCACCCCAGACATGATTGCAATGACAACCCATACATCAGCCTTCGGCATTTCAAGAGAACCAACAAGAGTGACCTGCAAGTAACAAGCAGTTGATATAGTAAAGTACTGAAATAAATGCATCCAGAGAGAACCAGATAGTAGAAACATACCAAACCTATAACAGCAGAAATAAGAAACTTGACCCAATCCATTGGTGTTAAAGTGGGGTTCTTCTTCTCTGGCTACAAAATATGGTCCAATTTCAGGTCCTCAATAACAACCACCAAGACAGTGAAGCAATTAAACAGATGTTGAATACATATAGATCTTACCAGAACAATTTCCATATCAGCCATTGGAATATTTTTGAAATGCTTTACAAATATTCCACGACTAGGCTTAGCCTTCGTGCCAGCCTGCCTGTACATATAATATATCATTAAATCACCACTGGAAGCATAAGAATCTTTCATGAATATGGAGGTTGGGTGAAAAGCTACCTGTACACTACAATCATCCTATCAAATGTAGGTTCTTGAATCGTCATCTTACTCATCAGGTTTTTTATGCTGTCAACAAGAACATACGCTTCTTAAGATTACATTTGATTGTAGTTTTATCAAACTTCAATAATAAAACTATGAGGAACCTTGGCTCAATTTTTTCTAGCCGAATGCGTTCAACAAATAGCTCTTGTTCTTCTGTGTCTTCAGTAATTTCATCGGTCTTCTTGATGTCGTTTCTTGACTTCAACTGTTGTTTTGTAGAGAACAACCTATCAATCCTAAGGAATTACAATAACTTTCCAATCAGGATTAGCCTGGGTTAAAGCGTTCAAAGATGTTCAAACAAACTCGATACCTGATAACCCTTTGCAATGATCTCCAAACTCGGGATATGAGTACATCCACTTTCTCCATGACAAAGTAATCAATTGTACGGTCGATCCCAATGCCACGACGGAATATAATATACTACAAAGAAGCCAATATGGAATATAATTGTTCAAATATATAGCCCATCTTTTCAGTGAACTGATTGGTGTGTAAATCAATATGGTACCAGAGCCAGCCAACATGTCTAAAGTCCATGTCCCAGCCAATGGTGTATGAATAGAAAATAGTTGGGGCCTACGTCGATCTCACGTCTAAGGTATGGTGACCTGAGTGGGGGTGTTGAATATATGGCCCACGTTTCCCTAATAGCTTGATCTTTTGGGTGAACTGATTGGTGCATGCAATTAGATAATGAAAAGAAAAATTAAGAGTTTGGCACCCCAAAAGATTGGTATCTATGGATTTTCCACTCCATGCGCCACTGGCATGTAGCACCTCTACCCACATGTCAGTCAGATATGGAGTAGCAAATCCCTAAAATATTCCTATTGCAATATGAGACCCCAACATTAGCAAAAAGGAGTAACTTAATAACCTCATTAGATATGCAAAAGTAAGGAAAGACGATACATAATCGTGAAATGAGAACACACCCTTATCACACATTAGTAATCATAACTTCCTCAAATTAAAACCGTAATACATGGCATCAAGGGAAAGTGGTAAGTAAGTTACGAAGACATGAAGATTACCTTATCAGCAAATGTAGGCAGATTATCATGTGGGTGTTCCTTAAAGTATGTTGTCAACAACTTCTTGTCCAGCTACATTTGAAGAGAAAAAATTCAGTGCAGTGGACATGTACTTTTCTAATGGTAACTTGGGAAGCTTATAATTTTTTGAACCTTAGATTCATCAACTTTGATGGGGAGGTTCAAAAGATATTTTCCAGACTGTGCAACATCATACTCTTCATCAGATAACAACTTGAAGTTGCTCTTTTCCATTATCTGCTCGATACAGTAGATCCAAATGGTTACAACTTTAAGCTATCGCACAAACTAAATAGTAAATGTTGCAAAATCATTGTTACTATTGTTAGGCGAAGAGAACTGAGTGTGAACCATGGCAACAAAACGCTTATATAGAGAGAGAACTTCACTGCAAGAAGTCATAAAGTATAGCCAAGTGTAACGAGAGAAATCATCTATAAAAATAATATAGTATCGATGACCCCCTTTCAAAGCGAAGGGAGCCGGACCCCATACATCAGAGTGGACTAAATCAAAAGGACGTTGGGACATTGACTCACTAGTAGGATACGATAACTGAATCTGTTTACCAAGTCGATAACCCTGACACTCTAAAGAGACATCTCCTGAGACAGACCCCAGAAGGCCTCGACGAACTAGAGACGACAAACGAGAACCACAAAGATGACCAAGTCGATGATGCCACTGCTGGAAGGAGCCGGTAGCTGAAGCGACAGAAGCGGATGGACTGGCGATGGTGGTGGCAGCGGAAGGAACATGAAGCCAGTCAAGCTCCCAAAGACCCTGAGAGTCACGGCGGCAAGGGCCAGCCCCAACCAAAGTGTGCGTTCGACGATTCTGGACAGAGCAAGAGTCAACGTCAAGGATGACGTAACAACCAGAATCAGTAAGTTGACCAGCAGAAAACAGATTCATGATAAGTCGAGGAACATGAGTAACATCAGGAACGGTATAAGAAGGTGTGGTAAGATTGCCTCTAGCAACAGAAAGAGGAGTACCATCAGCAGTGAGTACATGAACAAGAAAATCAAGCGATTTAAGAGAGGACAAAGTGGAAGAATGAGAAGACATATGAAAAGAAGCTCCGGAGTCCAGAACCCACGAGGATGTACCTGACTGTGTCGAGGGTGGTTGCTCAGTGCGGGAAGCATCAGTCACAGAACCTGAAGCGGCAAGCAGACGCTTAAGTCGCAAAATATCCTGCTCAGTCAAAGCGGTGGCTGAAGATGTCGAAGTAGAAGAAGAAGTCCCTGAAGCTGATGATCGTGCCTTACGCAGGTGTGTTTCTTTTTCTGGAAGCACTGAGACTCAACATGACCATCCGTATTGCAGTAGCCGCAGTGAGGACGAGAGCGACCCTGACCGCCCATAGGAGTAGGCAAGAGTGGCGGAGCACTGGGGCGGAAAGGAGTCGGTGGAGCATGCGGCTGAGCAGGAAACAGGGCAGCGAAAACAGAAGGAACCTCAAGTAAACCAGCGCCACGTAGGCGAGTCTCCTCTGCACGAATCTCAGAAAGCACCTCCATGAGAGAGATACGACCACGAGCAAATAACTAAGCACGCCGGGGCTCAAACTCCTTACGGAGCCGAGACAAGAACTCGTAGACACGATGAAACTCCAAATCAGCCCGGACAGCCTGGCAGCACTGACAAGTACGACAACCAGCAGTGCGGAGAGAATCAAGCTGATGCCAGATAGCAGAATTCTATGCATAGAAATCATCAACAGTAGAGTCACCCTGCTGAAGAACATGCTCCTGACGAACCACGGACAAATATAAAGCATCACCAGAGGGCTGATAGCACTGACTAAGACGGGTCCATATCTCAAAGACAGTAGGAAGGCCTAGAAACTCAGAGGCAAACTGAGGAAGAACACTAGCAGTGAGGACAGCTGCAGCACGAGCATCATCATCGAGCCATTGGGTGTAAGCAGATAGAGCCTGATGATAAGTAGAAAGAGCCTCCTCATAAGTCGAAACCCGCTCATCATAAGCACTAACAACAACCTCGTCAGCAAGCTTAGCTGCATCCTTCGCAACCTGAGTAGCGTCCGTTGGAAGAACCGGTGGCGTCGGCGGAGTAGGAGCCACAGGAGGAATCGGACACGACGGACTGGGGACCTCGCCAGAAAGAACGCCCCAAAGACGAAGACGACGCATATGAATACGTATAAAGCCAACAAACTCAGTGTAGTTGGTACCATCAAAGATCAGCGGACAGCGAGGAGCAGCAACATAGCCTGATGACGAAGACATCTTTCTTTTTCAACAGCAAGCAGAGGCACGCAGGAAAAGGATCGTGCAGCAGAGGGCAACAAGAGCCAGCGACAGCAGCAGGGAAATCAGGCGCGATGGCTGTCGACGGGAACTGGCAGGAGCCGCGGTGTGGAGTCGGGCAAGCGGGCGATCTGGAGCAGGAGCCGCGGTGTGGAGTCGGGCGAGCAGGCGATCTGTAGCGGGAGCCGTGGTGTGGAATCGAGCGAGCGGTCAATCCGAAGCCGCGGTGATGAGGACATCCCTGCTAATGCTACACCCACAACTCCGACTGCTATACATACAGGACCAATTACTAGAGATCGCGCACGTCAATTGAATTACCGGGTACTTTCGTTTCTTGCAAATCCTTCTAATGTTCATGAACATATGATGCTGCCTAAATTAGATACTTTTGTTTTACTTATGAATGAAGGACCTAACATGGACAAGAAGGATGACCATTGGAGCAGGATCAAGCATGGAGAAGAAGGTGCGCACGCGGGAAAGAACAATGGAGCTTCTAGTGATGATTTTCGCATTTTGAAGCCACCATAATGGGAGCAAGAAGCCTTGGACGAAATATGCATGATGCTACTTTATAAAATTTGTCCCTAGGCTAATATAGGTGCTGCGCCAACTTATTGTTGGGCCAGGCCCATGTAATTTCGAAATACCATATTATAGGCTGTTTTTAGAGTCCGTATGTATGGGGAAACTGAGTTAAGGTCGGTTTCGGACCCCTCCTTTGTTGCGCCTCTCAATGAGCTTACAAAGAAGGACGTGCCTTTTTCTTGGGATACCGCACAGGAAGAAGCCTTCACGGTCTTGAAAGATAAGTTAACACATGCTCCTTTACTCCAACTTCCTGATTTTAACAAGACTTTCGAGCTTGAATGTGATGCTAGTGGAATTGGGTTAGGAGGTGTGTTATTACAAGATGATAAACCTGTTGCGTACTTTTCTGAAAAATTGAGTGGGCCTAGTCTGAATTATTCTACTTATGATAAGGAATTATATGCTCTTGTTCGGACTTTGGAAACATGGCAACATTATTTATGGCCCAAAGAATTTGTTATATATTCTGATCATGAATCTTTGAAACATATTAGAAGTCAAGCAAAACTGAACCGTAGACATGCTAAATGGGTTGAATTCATTGAGACTTTCCCTTATGTCATTAAACACAAGAAGGGTAAAGAAAATGTTATTGCTGATGCTTTGTCTCGTCGTTATACTATGCTTTCACAACTTGACTTTAAAATATTTGGTTTGGAGACCATCAAAGATCAATATGTGCATGATGCTGAATTTAGAGATGTGTTGCAGCATTGTAAAGAAAAAAGAACATGGAACAAGTTCGTTATTAATGATGGATTTGTGTTCCGTGCTAACAAGCTATGCATTCCAGCTAGCTCCGTTCGTCTTTTGTTGTTACAGGAGGCACACGGAGAAGGATTAATGGGACACTTTGGCGTGAAGAAGACGGAGGACGTACTTTCTACACATTTCTTTTGGCCAAAGATGAGACGGGATGTTGAGCGTTTTGTTGCTCGCTGCACTACATGTCAAAAAGCTAAGTCACGACTCAATCCTCATGGTTTATATATGCCTTTGCTTGTACCTAGTGTTCCTTGGGAGGATATATCTATGGACTTTGTTTTAGGTTTACCTCGAACAAAGAAGAGGAGGGATAGCATATTTGTTGTCGTGGATAGATTTTCCAAAATGGCACTTTATACCATGTCATAAAAGTGATGCTGCTGCTCATGTTGCTGATTTGTTCTTTCGTGAAATTATTCGGTTGCATGGTGTGCCAAATACCATTGTTTCAGATCGTGATGCTAAATTTCTTAGCCACTTTTGAAGATGTTTATGGGCTAAGTTGGGACTAAACTACTTTTTAGTACTACATGTCATCCCCAAATTGATGGCCTGAAGTAGTCAATAGATCATTGTCTATTATGCTTAGGGCTGTTTTGAAGAATAACCTGAAAATGTGGGAAGAATGCTTGCCTCATATTGAATTTGCTTGTAATCGTTCGCTACATTCTACCACTAAGATGTGCGCTTTTGAAGTTGTGTATGGTTTCTTACCTCGTGCACCTATTGATTTGTTGCCTCTTCCATCTTCGGAGAAGGTTAATTTTGATGCTAAAGAACGTGCTGAATTGATATTAAAGATGCATGAGTTAACGAAGGAAAACATTGAGCGTATGAATGCTAAATACAAAATTGTTGGAGATAAGGGTAGAAAGCATGTTGTCTTTGCACCTGGAGATCTTATTTGGTTACATTTGCGTAAGGATAGATTTCCTGATTTGCGCAAGTCAAAGCTAATGCCACGTGCTGATGGTCCTTTTAAGGGTGTTACAGAAAATAAATGATAATGCATATAAACTTGAGCTGCCTGTAGAGTTTGGGGTTAGCCCCACTTTTAACATTGCAGATTTGAAGCCTTATTTGGGTGAGGAAGATGAGCTTCCGTCGAGGACGACTTCAGTTCAAGAAGGGAAGGATGATGAGGACATCCCTGCTAATGCTACACCCACAACTCCGACTGCTATACATACATGACCAATTACTAGAGCTCGCGCACGTCAATTGAATTACCAGGTACTTTCGTTTCTTGCAAATCCTTCTAATGTTCATGAACATATGATGCTGCCTAAATTAGATACTTTTGTTTTACTTATGAATGAAGGACCTAGCATGGACAAGAAGGATGACCATGGGAGCAGGATCAAGCATGGAGAAGAAGGTGCACGCGCGGGAAAGAACAATGGAGCTTCCAGTGATGATTTTCGCACTTTGAAGCCACCATAATGGGAGAAAGAAGCCTTGGACGAAATATGCATGATGCTACTTTATAAAATTCGTCCCTAGGCTAATATAGGTGTTGCGCTACCTTATTGTTGGGCCAGGCCCATGTAATTTCGAAATACCATATTATAGGTTGTTTTTAGAGTCTGTATGTATGGGAAAACTGAATTAAGGTCGGTTTCGGACCCCTCCTCCAAGGGGCCACGAAATTCCCCTCTATTCCCCCATATATACAGCCCTTAGGGCGTCGTTTTAGGGTTGGGTTTTGTTTAGATTACAAGTTCGCCATAGCTGCAACTTCGCGTTCTTCGTTTGTGTTCCACGACCAGACAAAGGCGTCACAGAACCCCACTTCATCAATAAAGCTTTCCTCTTATATTCGTAATATCCAGATTGCAATCTTAGTTTCTTGCTTGTTCTTCGTTTGCGTGCAGGAAACAGACCCTCGTGGTCAGGTTGATCGTGCTCCGACGTGGTCAATAACCTCTCGGAGTTGGTTTAGCGATTGCTAAGGCGCGGCGTCATCACACGTTCGTAGTTGGATCGTCAAAGTCTACTCCACCAAAAACGATAGTTATCATCTCATCGAAAGATCGGGACCCTCGCCTCTATCACGCGGTGTGGAGCGATGAAAGCGACGGCGATCTGGGCGGGAGGCGGGCGAGCAGGGCAGGAGTCAAGCGAGAGAGCCGACGCTCGATCTGGGATCCGGCAGGGGCAACGGTTTGGAGCGACGAGAGCGGGCGATCTGGATCGGGAGTCGATGGAAACCACGAGCTGGCGGCGAGAGGAGCAGAAGGAGTCGGTCACGAGACCTAGCGGCTGCGATCCAATCGGGAGAGACTCGATGGTCAGCACCTTCGGCAAGAACAGTCGACGGCGATGGCTGCATGAGTAATAGGATCGGGGGATGGAGCATGAGTTGCGCGTGCGGAAATTTTTTACCTAGGCTCTAATACCATGTTAGGAAATATGCAACTTGTATTTCCAGGAGGCCAAAGGCCAATATATATACATGTACATGTGTGGAATATATGCAGGAAACCCCTTATACAATAGGGTAAATACAAAAGGTCACATGACTATATATAATACTCTAACAACTATGATGTCAATTAGGCATGTCACACCATCAGATTACCATTTTGTTCTCTTTTCTAGTTCAAATAATGAAAGTTAATATGTCAGCATAACTATCAACGCAATTTCCTTTTCAAGCTTTACCGAGGAAACCCAGAAAGTCAAACTAATTTCAAGCCCAAAACAACACAAAAAGGATATGGAACAAGTTTTCCAATAACAGAAGCTGGAGACTACTGATAAAACCATACATTTCGATGCAAAATTAAACAAACAAGCCAGGAAAGAAGTACCGACGAAAAGTAAGAAGTTCTAGCAACAGGACACCCCGAGATTATCTTGTAAACTGTTATGGGATTCCCTAGGTAGTTTCTTATGGAAAAACAGTAGTGGGGCCACGAATACCTGATATTCAGACTTCACATCTCATGACTGGTTTTGTCTGCATAATATTAGTGCCACCTCAGTGTTTACTTGCATTCACATGTTATTCTTGAATAGGCATTTCAAAAATAATATTTCACTCAATTTTTTTGTTTGTTGAGATGATTGAATAAAACAACACCAAGGGAGATCTTCATGTGTCAGAACAGGATATATATGTAACCTACTGCATCCAACCTGGAAAAGATATGTCATGAAATTGAATTCAAGAGTATCGATCTCCTCGGGTGTCAGATTCTGCTGTTCCAGCCTCTTCTCACCATTAACTGGGTCAAAAAGAGAGTACAGTTGCTGCATCGAGAAGTACACACTGAGATACAAGAATCTGGGCATGTTATATATGAATCCAAACAAATGGAACAATCAAAAAGAGCCCACCATTAAATCATCAAACTGGAGGAGATACCAAGCCCTGATGGTGTACTCCACCTTCTTGCACAGCTTTAGGAACTCGTTGCGATCCGCCTCATGCTCTAAGCATATATTAGAAGAAATGGAGTGAATTAAGGGGAAACCCCCAGTGTTGATATATTTTCATCTAATCCACTAAAGAGTAGAAAAGAACGCTTGCAGCACAATCAATACAATAAGATCTTCAGATTGGTAAAATATGTGCCGAATTGTGTACGAGTTAGTTACAGCTGGACTTGTAATTAGCGTAGGGTTAGGTGTTTGAGTTGGACACATGTAATCCGGGCCTATCATATAAAGGCACCGCTGGGTAGCCAAATAGACTAGACACAAGTTGTTAGGCTAGGCAGAAATCACGAGAGGGAAGGTCCGGACGCCCGTGGCAGGGGTGCCATACCAGCCATGGTGGATAGTCGAAGACCATCCGATAGTCTCAGTGTGCTTGTCATCAACTATACTATGTTATTTTAGTACATGGGAAGGAGCGCCCGTAGTCATACCCCCGGGATGTACCCATGTCAATGAATCTCGTTGTCATTTCATTGTGCATGTGTCACTGCTTGATCTAGGCGGGTCGATATGCGCCTCAAATTATTCTAACAAGTGGTATCATGAGCTAGGTTACGAGGCAGTTATTCAGTTTGATCTAGAGGAGACAACCGTTCATTCCAAGCTATCTATGGTGGCGCATTGAGCCGTGTGTAGGGATCGATGCTTGGGAGCACTGTGGGTTTGAATTGTTGTGACAGAAGCAGTTTTAAGTAACGCTGCATGAATCGTCGTGTTGGAGAGGAAATCGGCAAGATCGAATCCAGGCCAGCACTCGGTGGGGGGGCATGCAGAAACTATGCGGATACTCATGCGCAGATGTCATGCAAGCGGCTCATGCGAGGCAGCGCCTGACAGGCAAGGCCCATCGGCAGGGCGGGGCGCAACATGGAGTAGCCTAAGGCCAGTGGCCTATGCAGCTGCATCAGGGCAAGGCCGAAGGGGGCCCAAAGCGCTTCCCTTGCAGGTGCTGCCCAAGGCAGGGCTAGAGGGGAGCAACTAATTGGAGGGCACCCCTTGCGGGGGTCACGCCCGGTGCGTGGAAGCACTCAAGTGGCTTCACATGGTGCGCCCCAGCGCCGCCACGTGTCACGCGTAATTTTTTCAGGGTTTCATGTTCTCTTTCTTGTCTTTTTCAGTTTTTCTTGGGTTTTTTCCTGTTTCTCAGGCTTTTCGGTTTTTGTCTGCCAGGAGTGTGGTGCACAGGTGTGCATCCGCATGAATCACATATGTGCTTCCGCGTAAAGCACAGTGGTGCTTCACCCCCGCAGGTAGCACAGTTGTGCTTCCTCGGGAAGCTAGTTTGCATTGGGAGCACAGTTTAGTTCACACTGGAAGCACAAGTTGCTACTAGCTGGAATCACAGATTTTCCTGAAAAAAAGTTTGTCCAAACCTGTAACCATGGGATTTAGTTTTGAAGATCTCGACGCGAAAAACACAACGGTGAAAACGATTCATGGTGATTTGGACGCGCGCTTGAAGAGATAAATCATTTCAAGAAAACGAATTTACGAAGAAAAGCACAAACAGTCAACCTTCCCTCCTCACGCGTGACAAAAAGTCAAAAACCCACCAAAACTCTGGTTGCAACAAGTGGCGGGTATGCGGTGTGCCACTTGTCCCCATGAGAAATGGGGTAACCTTTACACCCCTTAACTAGTGACTTTGGGGCTAGAGCATGCGTGAGGTAGCCCAGTCTAGCGTGGGGACTCGTGGCGCATGTGAGCCTGTCTAGAGGCAAGGCTGGTGCGACGGGCGTGCAAGACGCAGATTTACACGACAAGCCGGATAAGGCAGGGGGCACGGGATTTGCTGGGAAAAAGGAGGCGTCACGAGCGAATACATTGCATTGACCAGGACCAGAAAATAAAGAAATAAAGTCTATGATGGCCAAGTGTTGTGTACGTGGAGTTGTTTGATCTCCTTTTCTGCACAAAGGCTAGGTTACAAGGGATTTTATATTGTCTCTCTTTGCTTGGAGATGGCAGTGTATAGGTATTGTTTGGTTGCGGACAGATAGAAATCATGACCCAGGAGTCACGGGTCCAGTACAGATCGATGGGAGTTATTATGTTGGACTAATGAATATATATTGATGTGATGGCTACGTAAATCCAACTGTTGGATGGATCGGCGGATTGGTATTTTCTCCAGATCAACACGAAACTAGGTGTTGTTGATGTGTACCTAAAAGTGATAATGTTCGACGAAACCGTGAACTTCGGATGATAGTGGATATGAATGGAAGATATGTGTCACATTCTGTGTTTTGCATGACTTCACTTCAACTACTAAAGGCCGTTATTTGAGCCATCAAAAGATTCCGTCGATGGTCCTGCCATGGTCACCGAGCGTTTTCACCGCAGCCACCACGACACTCAATACTGCCGCCATGCCACTGCTGGTTCCCATAGCCTCACGCCACAATCGACGCCTCCTTGGACACCACCGTGCTTCAACGAGACCGTCTCCGCCACCCCTCTGCACCTCCCTCGGTGGGACTCCCCAGCGTCCTAGGGTTTGCACCGCGCCGCACCCCGTACCGCTCTCGGATGTGTTACGGCACTGCACCATGAAGGGTAGAAGGTGGACTTGTAAGCTCTAATGAAGCGTCCCGGCATTTTATAGCCGCTCGGGCTGAACAATGGGAGGAAACAAGAGAGAGAACCCCTGGCGGGTTACGACCTCCCCAAGGATACCACGTGCAACGCCCCCCTCCCGGCCCCGTGTGGTTACTGGCAACCGACGCGACAGTTAGACAACGCTCGAATGAACCCTAGGGGTCCTCCCGCCGGCTGGGAAAGACGATTCCAAACCTTTCAATAGGTGCGCAAGGTAGGATCGTGACCGCCACGTGTCCGTGCCCAACCGAACAGTTATAGAGCCCTGTCGGCCTCGCGGCTAGGGAACACAATTCCAAACCTTTCGATCGGGGTGCAACGTAGGATCATGGTTGGCCATGTGTCCGCACCCAACCAAACAGTTATTCAGCCCCGTCGACCTCGAATGGGATACGGCCTGCCTAAGGTCCACCTCTAGTAAATGGACCAACAGAAAGTGGCCGCATTAACGGCAGCTTCAGTTTTTTTTCATAATACATGATTTCCCGCAGAGGCCCCAAAGCTTAATAGAAATACCAGGACAGAGGAAACTTTTACATGAAAATCATTGATATTTTAGTAAAATTGCAAAGGGGTTCTTACTCATCCGATATTCTGTGAAAAACTCCCCTACTTCTCTGGTTATCTAGGACGAGTCGTCAAGGGAAGAGCATATTTCCAAAAAGGCCCTTGAATGTCTAAAAAATGACACATAGACCCTTATGTTCAGCAGGAAATCATTAGGACGACCAAAAAAATGCCGGAAATTGCAGGAAATTGGGTGAAGCTCAGAAGAATAAAAGAAAAGTACCAAACGGTTGAGAAAAATTGTGGCATTCCCATGGAACCTCTTTTCTCCAGTTTCAGAAAAGATCTATTTATCCCCAAGAACGGAAGATCATTGCAAGCTCGGGAAAACAGCGAACATGTCCAGAAGAATTAAAAGAAGCACTTTAAGAACTCATGGACTTTCCGAGAAATGCCAAAGAGCTCTATATTCTGGCATAATATTTCTGTAGCAAAAACAAAACGCAGATGAGCACCATATTCCTGCAATGTATTTCTCCGAGCAAAAATATATTGCGGAGGGGCACCATATTCCCGCAGCACATTTTTCGAAGATGGAAATATATGGCAGAAGCGTCCGGGATTCCAACAAGATATCCCGCAGTCATACATAAAATTCGCGGAGGTGGCCCAAATTCCCACAAGATATTTCCAGAACCATATATGACTATATAATTTGCACAGGAACACAAATTTCTGCAAGGTATTTTCCAATCAGATATGACTATACAACTTGTAGAAGGGGCCCGAATTCCCCGCAAATATTTCTAAGGAGGAATATGTCTCCACGAAAATCATGAAAGGTCCTAGATTCCCACTAAACATTTCTTGAAGTTGAAATTAAGTTCACTAGGGCCGCAAGGACATTAAGGAGAGCCCAAGATGATAGGGAACATGGTCATGAAGGTCAATGGGACTTTCTAGTGCCAAATTCCTGCCCTTCCTTCATCGATGGATACCTCACCCCTGTTAAGCTTCATGCACTAGCCAAATGCAACCAAAAGTCCGAACTGATGGAAGGGGCTGGGCAATCCACCTATATACACTTCAACACCCCCTCTCATATGTGACGCGGAAAGTCAACATGTAAATAGACTCAGAGGTATGGCTCTAGAGGCCTATACGTGGCCGCAGAGGGGGGGCAACAATTTTCGATAAATTGCGAAAGCCAGGACTAGAACTCAAGACCTTAGCTTCGATACCATGTTAAGCTTCCTACACTAGCCAACGCAACCAAAAGTCCAAACTAATCGAAAGGGCTAGGCAATGCACATATATAGGAGTACACTTCAACAACCCCGACCATCGCCAACAAGCATCACCAAAGCTTATCCAGCGTTCGTCAAGGCTTCAAGAACGTCACCAAACCAATACATCAAGAGAAGTGCCCCCAGACCAAATTTAGTGACCCAAAGCCACAAAGAAGACTTTGCTGACTACACCTCAAGGGGACTCTTGCAGTAATTGCTTCGGCCCTACTCAAGGTCCCACCCCCTATCCTACATGGCACACCATATAGGCAGTCAACAAAAGTCAAGGCCAGTCAACACAATTCAAGAAGGTCAACCATGGTCCAAGACGACCATCCTGGTCAACAAAAGTCCAAGCAAGACTTCATGGTCAAGAACTCAAAGGAAAAAGACAACATGGAAGAATAAGTTACAGATGAAGGCAAGGAAACAAAAAGGCCCAAACCCAAGCAAGGAAGCCCCCAGATAGTGTACGGATTCTCCCTTTAATGTGCCACAACCACCTCCTAGCACAATTATAGGCATATGTGTCGAAGGACAGAAAATTAACTAGTTCTACCCTTCCACCTCTTTATTTCAAGTATATCCTTGGTCATTTGTCAAAGACCTCTAGGCTATATAAGGCCCCCATAGGCATGTAAATCACTCACTCCCACTTGAATAAACTCGAGAGGAGGGCCACTCTCCCCTACTAGCTCCCTTAGGAGAGTTAGGGAGGTCGGGATTCGGAGTTCGAGGGACCTTCAAAGGCCCGGATTAGTCGAGAGTCTTAGGACTCAAGAAGCGGCGACACTCTTAAGTGCTTCGTGCATCAGGCGCCACTCTAATGATCCTCCCATAGGATGTATGTCGTGCCCCCACGAGGCGACTGGACCTATATAAAACATCGTTGTGTCACTCTATCGAGTGTATGGCGACCTTCTCTATAAGGCCCCCATATGCACCCACGCCTACTCACCTCCAACCACATGACTAAGGATACCCCTAGTTGAAAGTTGTTTTTCGAATGTCAACAGTGATGATATTGGATTTGGATTATGACGGTATTGGATTTGGGTTATGATGATATCGGATTTGTATCATAAATGATATGATTTGGTGAAAGAATATCAATTGTATCTTCACACTCGGGTTATATCACTATCTTAGTTACATGTTGTTATAAACTAATGTTTTCAAATGCTTTGCAAAATACTATGGTGTTTCAGAAACTTAGCTTATGATCAAGTGAGCGGCGGCGTACTGTAGCCTACGCTCCGACTCACTCCAGGTACCAGCGCGCCTTTTAGTTAGCGCAACTAGTCAAAGAACGCACCCAAAAAATGAGATGATTGGGAATGCGCGTGTGGCTGGCAAATTGATCGTAATTAGCCATCTATCCATGGTAACCGAAGCAGGACAATAGTAATCCAAACTAGCTAGTGGTACAACTTGTGTACAAGGACCCGGTAACCCATTTCATTCAATACCATGTTCGCCAACTGTTTTGTTGGTATTAGCAGGCTGACAACCCATTATTTCCATTACACTGTTTCCCAGTAATTGTTACTACACTACATTATAGTAATTGCTTTACGAGATCAATTACTTGACTAATGAGCGAACATGATACTCTGACGTATGATTATTTTTTCACTTCAGTATGGGTTTACTCTTTTGCGAGATCAAATACCAATTATTTACTTCCTTTGAATTTTACATTTTTACTAGAATTAATTGTAACGGCTAACAAGACATGAGAACAATTACTAGGATGCATCTGTACATAATTGTTTCCCACTCTGATATGCCATGACTTCTTAGGCAACACTTATTACTAAAACTAATTCGAGTTTTTTCAAGCATTTACTAGAAGAACAATATTTTTCTCTAGAGCATTACTATGTGCATTAATTATTTTAAGAGCATGAATAAGAAAGAAAACCTAGTTGGCTTTATTGCAGGGCGGATAAGTGATGGGTGACTTATGGTAACCCATTTAATAGTATTACTATGTTTTCCAGTCATTTTACCACCGTTTAACATGATGCATGCATTTGCGAGGCAGAGAGTTGTCTGTGGCATCCACAGTGCCGGATTAAATTCCATTACTTTTTTGGGCAGGCACTTTTACCATCATTAGCATGTCGAGGCAACTTCATTGGCTGAGCCACAAGCGCGCAGCAGGCAGAGCACAGAAATAGTGTTTTGCGCTCTCACTCGCTATAGCGCTACCGTCCTCTACTAGATATCGCCTCCTTGTGGTTCCTTGCGACCACATTTAGTGTACTCGCCTGGCTTGTTGATTTGGCCAGGCTTGAGAAGAAGACAAGATTACGAAGACAAATGTGAAACTAGGACACAATTCTAGTGAGCAGCTTGTGGCGTACCCGATGGGTCTACTTGATGCGTTTGAAGTTGCTGCTAAATTTTTGAAGTGGTGTTCATCACCGCAACGAAATGGTCACAAGTATGTAAGTAAAAGCTCGGTATGTATGGACATTCTCTTGATAGCAGTTCAACTATGCGCAGCGACACAATGATCATGGGATCGTTGTAGGATGCACGGGGAGGCTTCGATCAGGTAGGCTGAGGTACCCACAATTTGTTTATGCAACGGGTATACTTGATGGTGTAGCAGGATGCCGAGTTGATCAAGATGGACCACATGCGGCGAGAGACGGCATGCACAAAAGGCTTGTGGAGTCTGGAGTGTGACATGCAGTCAAACAAGTCCAGGTGCGGTCAGACATACAAGGCATATGGCTTGGACAGTTTGGCGGATCGACACAATCAAAATAGAAGATGGTGATATCGCCACGATGACGTAGGAGCGTGGTGTTGATGGACAGAATTCTATGTGTGGAAACAGGTGGCGCATGCTCGAGGGCTTGGGCGATTCGACATGGTGATGGTGCAGGATTGATTCAATAGTGTACACAGAAGAGCTTGTACTCGACAGGCTACAGGATGACTCGTACAACCACTATGGAGTCATGTTGAAAGTGGAGCTAGTCTAATGAAAGACTTCACTCGGTTAATGAAGGGGCTAGTGTAAGGATCTAGAGAGTCGAAAGACTATTTTAGCAGGAAAAGCAAGGGATATTGTTCGGGCTGGGATTCAGTTGTCCGAGGGGTACGTGAAACTCGGCATTGATGGCGATGATCGGTGGTTCTCTATAGTGGGGGTCGAGGTGGTGTGGATTCACGACCTGGTATACTTGACCAGGAAAGCAGAGGCTCGACACGGTGATAGCGATAATGCGTGCGGTAAGCACAGGACATGATGACAAACCAAGGACCGATGGTCAGACATGTGGTGAGACAAAGTGTGTAGAGGGAGATTAAGAAGTGTTGGTGAGTCCCAAGTTCAAGTTGGTGACTAGGTCTATCAGTACTAGGAAGATGGACCAAAGTTGACCATGTTGAATCTGAGAAAGGATGGAAAGTCTAAGATTGTCAAAAGCTTGAAAGTACATGGTGTATATTTTGTGGTGTTTGATGCGCATGGCAAAGTGTGGGCCAAGAATACCGAGGCGGGCATAGTGTTATAGTTGCAGGACACATAAAAGACTATCTGAAAAAAGGGACGAGAGAACTGCGAGTTTGACTCAAGATGACTAAAGGCCAAGCCCAACAGAAAATTCCTTCAAGTTCATACATGCAGTCAACAAATGCGAGGATGGTGAGTTCAAAAATTCTTATAAGCGACATCCAATATGTGAGTTGTTCACTTTCACACAGATCAGGAAAAAAGCTATCAGGGTGATGATAGAACAGTGTTATCAGATATGGTGACTTCATGGTCGATGAGTGATGATGTCGAACCAAAGTCTAGGAAATAGGTAACACAAAACAGGAGAGGACTTAATTGTTGCGGGAGCATTAACTGTGCTGGGGAAAAAACAGGGACTGCAATTGCAGGTGAAGTTATGTGAAGTCAAGGAAGTAGCAGTGAAGTTCATGCTTCAATATTGAAGTCCAAGGTACATGGAGATTCACGCATGGTGGCTTCAAGATGGCGAGAGCACATTCGCCAAGGTGGAGTGTTAACATATGTGTGGAATATTATGTGTACGAGTTAGATACAATTGGACTTGTAATTAGCGAAAGATTTTAATCAGACACTTGTAACCCGGATCTATTATATACAAGCATCAGCCGTGGTGGGTGGTCAGAGGCGTGCTTTTCGTCGACTGTATGATGTTGATTTAGTATATGCAAGGTGTGTCCATACTCATGCCTCGGGATGTAGCTATGTCGGTAAATCTCATTAACAAATATTAGTGTTGTTTATTGTGCTTGTGTGACTGCTTGTCCTTGACAGATCAGTGTGTGCCTCTAATACGGATTAGATAGTAGTAACTACTAGAAACTGTCCGACTTTGGCATCAACTACACCGGCATCTTCTCCGACTCATTACCTGCGGGAGTCCCACTGCCGTTAGCACCCTGATTTCGGATCCTTCTTGTCTGCACTTGATGAAATCCCTTTCTTTTCTTCTTGGCATACAGATTGAATTCTTGTTGATCCAATCGGAACTCTTGAATTGAGGGGCGGGCGGGTATCTCACTCGCATATCTAGAGCCCAGACGGCCTCGCGCGCCATGCGGGCAGCTGTCCGCGCCATTGTCCGCATGTCTCTCTGCGCTGGCCGTCGTCGCCTTGATCTGATCAGACTCCTCCACCAACAACCCGCCTACATCCATCTCGACACTGGCCACCCCCGACTCGACCCCAACCACGGCTACCTCGACTTCGACACAAAGGGCTACCGCTTGCTTGAGCAACCTCGTCAGTTTTCAATCTAGCCACAACATCCGCGATGCATCGACCGTTATGACCGTGGAGGGATGCCCGTCGGCTTACAACCTTCGGATTCTTTTCTAGTCTTACTGTTTATTACTATTGTTGTGACTGCGAGGGGATGTTGAGTGTCGTGATTGTCTAGAAAATATAGGATAGATTAGGATTTATTATACTGTCTTGTACTCCAAAAAAATCATGTACTCCTACATATACGCCCATGATACTCAAGCAATACATCATCAATTCCATCAATCTCCACTATATTCCTCTTAGGCCTTGTACAATGCAAGGTGCTTAGGAGAGATGCTTAGAGAAATAAACCAGGCTTTTCTTAAGCAGCGGTGCTTATTTGTTCAGGGTAGACGCTTAGTTAGGCGTCTCTCATGTAAAAATAGGCATCGGTGCTTCAGCAAAACCCGATTTATTTTTCTAAGCACCTCCCTAAGCACCTAGCATTGTACAAGGCCTTATAGAAACCTCTATGAGCGAGCTCAGCATTTGTAATTTTGTACTGTATGTCCAGTCAGGTATGGTACTGAAGCACATTATTTTAGGAGCTACAAATTCTTGATTGCGGCACAACCTACTTTTGGTAAACTATATTCATCTTATCTTACTGCATTTTACGGCAAGGAAGAGAAGTGCAACGTACAAACCAGACAAGCGATATACAGAGATGGGACTGCTGGAGACGGAAGGCGAGGGAGGTGGTGACCCAATTAATTCGCAATAGCTTAGAGCGTGACGTTGTATTAGCGAGTGGATACTTACCGATGAGGTCGGCGAGCTTCATTACTAGTTTGGGCTTGATGATGGGGATCACCGCCTCCCTCTCCATCCGCACCACCTCCCTCGCCACCCCGTCCTTCCTCACGTCCACACCTCTGCCCCCAATCGCCAACCCCGACTCCGCCTCCTGCTTCTTATGCTTCTCCCCCGCTGCCGAAGCCATCACGCAAGCTGCGGCAGCAGCACACGCGTACACGATGAGGGTTCGGGCTAATCGTAATCCGGCGACGAGCAGATGCGGCGGTGGAAAAGAAAGCTCGGAGGGGTTTGGGAATGCGATGAGGAAGGGGGGGAGGGTTGCTAATGCAATTGCTAGGCGCACCCGGTCGCTGTGGTCCACGTCATTGTGTGCGGGAATAAACAGAGGAGGCGTGGTGCGCCACGCGGTGGACCTACTTAAATCATTGTGCCTCGGTGTACACGTGGCGATAACGACGTTTGTCGGAGCGCGCTTGGGGCAGTTATTTTTTTCCTTTTCACAGGACGCAAATAGTGTTTTTTCTTTTTAGGCTGGTTGTAATAAAAATATTATAGCTAGTATTATGCATGTTAACTAGACAATTTTGATAAGGTGGCAGAGAATAAATTGAAGAAAGAAAAGATTTAGTATCATATTATGATATTATATCATATTAAATGATGTGCTACTATGTGTCATGCATGGCAATAAATGAACTACCCTATGATACTATACACTATGAATATAGTATCATACACTAGTAGTATCATATGCACAATGCTAGTATATGAAACTTTCCATTACAACCGGCCTTAGAAAAAGACGAAGATAATTACATTTATAGTCCTCGTACTCGCTCGCGACATTTAATTTGATTCTAAAACTTGCGTACTACTGTTTTAATATAGTCGTGAAACACAAAAATACGTGATTAATATAACCCTGATATTGAAATGTCGTACATGTTGCATACTACCTTATTTCCGGTTTATAGGGCTCAAATCAAAAATCTCACCAATGTAGATGATGAGTGATGAAATAGTTTTTTTAATTTGCAAAAATACTCAATTAATATGCTCATTTTACTCAAAATGTTGTGTTTACCAGCACATTAATCGCAATGCATGTATGAACAAAAACTTTAACATGCATTGGTCAATGTTCTCTAAATCTTAGCATGCAACAATTTAATGCTCCTTAAAATCAGAATATGTGATGGGAACAATCAAATTGAAACTTATAAAATGGAAAAACTAAAATTTTAAGATGAGACCAATAAACCGAAAAGGAGGGAGTACGTATCTTGTAGTCAGCCCAGCCTAATTACCAGAATGGATCCATACGTTAGTGAGGCATCTGAGAAATAAAAGAAAAACTAGCACGGGTGGGGGCGATGGGATGGGGTTCGAAATCGCGACCTCTGCATCGAGGGGGGAGCCCGTAGTAGCTACCAGACAAAGAAAGCACATGTGATTTATATGGACATGCGGAATTCCCTATTAGATGTTTGTTGCATCAAGTTGTCGAGGTTTTGCACAGGTTTCATGAGCCAGCGTTGTTGGCCGGCCCGTTAATAGTTGTTGTGATCCCGATTTCGGGAACCTTCTAAGAAGTTCATGAACCGGCTTTTTGTACTGTTTTTTTTTCCTTTTCTCACTTTTCCTAATTTTATAGAACACTAAATTCTGAGTTAACAATTCAACAACAAAAAACATACTTCAATGTAGAATGTACATGGGGAAAAGTATCTTACAATTGCCAATGGCAAAATCTTACGAGAGGCAAACATTGTTTTGCATGGCAAAAAGTAACATAAATTTGCCAATAGCAAAATCCACAAGTGGGCATAACATTGTTTTCAGGGCAAAAGGTATCTTAAATTTTTCATTCATTTGTTCAAAATATAAATTGCGGTGATATGTAACAATAAGTTTGTCCACAAAACTCGTTGCAAAAAAAACATTTTGTGTCATGGTGACCATTTCTACTTAATACAAAATTGGCATGTACATCTTTACCTAGAACAACCAAGTTACATAAGATAGATTTGCCACATGTTCAATAATTGCCATGTGCGACAACCCTGCATACCGCTGCATGCTGTAGTATTGGTCTTTCACATAAATATTGGAGATATGCCCTAGAGGCAATAATAAAATGGTTATTATCATATTTCCTTGTTCATGATAATTTTTTATTATTCATGCTAGAATTGTATTGACCGGAAACTTAAATACATGTGTGGATACATAAACAACACAGTGTCCTTAGAGAGTCTCTACTAGACTAGCCCGTTGATCAAGGATGGTTAAGGTTGCCTGACCATAGACATGAGTTGTCATTTGATAACGAGGTCACATCATTAAGAGATGATGTGATGGGTAGACCCAACCGTAAGCTTATCATATGATCGTATCACTAGGTTCGCTTTGTCGTAGCTTTCGTAATGTTAAGTATCTGTTCGTTAGACCATGATCATGCCACTCCCTAATATCAGAGGAATACTTTGTGAGCTATCAAAGGTCACTTCATAATTGGGTGGTGATAAAGGTGTTATTCAGGTGTCTCCGAAGGTATTTGTTGGGTTGCATGGATCGAGACTAGTATTTGTCACTTCGTGTGATGGAGAGATATCTCTAGTCCCTCTCGGTAATGGAACATCACAAGAAGATTGCAAGCATGTGACTAATGAGTTTAGCACGGAGATCTCGTATTACAGAAATAGTAAAGAGACTTGCCGGTAACGATATTTGAACTATGTGTGGGGATATCGACGATCAAATCTCGGGCAAGTAACATATCGCCGGACAAAGGGGATTAACTGAATCCTTGACATCGTGGTTCAACCGGTCAAGATCTTCTTTCAATATGTGGAATTCAATATGGGCATCTAGGTCCCGCTATAGGTTATTGTCTAGAGAGGAATCTCGGTCATTTCTGCATGTTCTCGAACCCGTAGGTTCACATACTTAATGTCCCGTAGCGCTAGAGTAGTATTAAGATATTCATATGGTGTATTCATATGGTGAAGTCCTAAAGTAGTTCGGAGTCCTGGATGGGATCTGGGACATCAGGATGAGCTATGGAATGGTCTAGAGGTAAAGATTTATATTTGGAAAGTTGTTTTTAGAGTTCTGGAAAAGTTCGTGAATTTATCGACAGGGTACTAGGAGGTTCTTAAGGGTTCTGGGAGTCAACCGGAGGGTCCTACCTGTCCTGGAGATCCGCATAGCTAAGGGGGGCTGGCCTACATGGTCTAGGCGCACCAACCCCCCAAGGGCCCATGCGGCTGGGGAGGGGCTCGTGGCCCCCTCGTTTGGAGGGGGCCCGTGCCCCTAGCTTGGAGGCGGAATCAACCCCCACACCCCTATATAGAGAGGGGAGAAATTTTTGTAGAGAAGATTATGTTAGAGATAGTCAACCTCATATTATTAATTTTGATAGACTCAACATCACTAGTGGACTAAATTGTATAGAGGAACTTAGTTGAAAGATTAATGAGATTATGAGAAAATATGTGTTGTATTTCTTACACAGTGCTTCAACTTCTTGCTGGTGGGCATTGCTGATATATATGTGTTTACATGTGTAAATGCAGCTTCGTCGCCTTTCTTGATGTTATGCCGAGAACTTTGCTGGCCAATGAATGATCCACCAGAGTTTTAGCTTAGATCTTGGCTATGAATTTTGATGCGGAGCATCCTACGGACAACACCAGAAAAGAGTATGTTTGGAAAGTGACATGTGCCATGTCTACTCCACATACATAAAGGTGAATCACCTCCTTTACACATGCTCACTTGACCCCTTTGAGGATGGTATACTACTTGACACTCCTATTGTGTGCATGCATAGGTATTATCGGAGCTTCATGAAGGACGAGGAGGAGTGCCAGCACCTATGTACGACTACACCATCTGCGAGGGAAGCTTGGAAGAGAAGGAAGAAGAAGCTAGGACAAGATTCTGAAAAGCCCAAAACTCTGGCCACCAGCCTAGAACTTTTGACCCCCGGAATGTCCGGCCACCCCGGAACTTCCGGCCTCCGGCGTCCAGCACAGCCTCGGGCGTGCCAATTCTCTGGATATCCCGGAACCAGATCGGAACATGTCTGGAACCTACGGCCCCAGGACCTTCCGGCCTAGCCCGGACCTTCCGACTTGCCTGCGTGCAGCCGCTCGGGCCCGAGGCCCATGTACCCACTTCGCCCCTCACTTACCCCTTCATGGCTACCGCTATACATACTCCACCCCCTCCTCCATTTCAGGGTTAGCAATTATTTAGCTCATAGTTAGTTGAGCATTGCTCCTTCCATATCTTTCTCCTTTGGAGTTGCATACCTCCATGTGAGAAGAACCTATGGATGTCAAGGCCCCTATATAAGGAAGATCCTCCAGGATATCAAGGCCCCATCTCCCCATGGGATTTGGGATGAACTCTACCATGTATCCTCTTTCCCTTTTTTGTTCTTGTACCTTTTGGATATTGTGTGTGGTGAGTCTAGTGGATGTGTGATTTGACTTGTTCTTGAGTGTTTTATCTTGTGATTTCTCCTCGTTCTTCCTCATGCTCTTCGTGGAATTCCCCTCCAATTCGTCAAAGATCGACACCTACGGGCTTGCCCCGTATCATATTGGTATCATGAGCCACATTTATCACGAATTTGGAGTCCTCCCCTCCGTTTTCTAGTCTAATTTTATGTGTTTTTGTCCCAATTCAAAAATCCCCACCAAGAATTTGGAGTAATTTGTTGGTTCTTGTGAGATTTTGTTGGTTTTGATGCATGGAATTCATGTTTGGCAAGTAGATTTAGCTTTCCCACCAAGAAATCCCCCCAATTTTTCTTTTTCCCCATCTATTTTGACCCACGAAATTGAGTTTTTCCACCCGCGTTCTCAGATCTAAAAACTAGGGTTCGTCCCGGAGTTGTTTTTGCGACCCCCGGAACTTTTGATGTCGCCTAGAACTTCCAGCCCTACCCCGGAACTTCCGGCCTAACCAGAAAGTTTCCACCAAAAATCCCCAGTTTTCTCCACACTTCCCTGTGACCCTCGTAACTTACGGTACACCCAGGGAACTTCCGGCCCTAGGTCCGGAACTTCCAGCCTAACCAGAAACTATGCACGGATTTCAGCTTCAGCCTTTTCACCGTTTTTGTCATAACTAATTCATCTGTGGTCCGATTTTGTCGTTCTTTAGCTCGTTGGATAGATATTGACTTCACCCATCCAACAAAAATACTACCAAAACCATTTGAATCCATCAAATGTTTCCCATTTTGCCATATTTGCCTAGGCCACCATCATAACTTCCGCATAACCTTTCCACCATAAACTTCCGCCATCCTAACCCAATTATTTTTGAGATTTTGAGTTGCGGTTTCCGTTTCCTAAGGTGTTTCAGCTAATTAGGGATGGTTCTACATCAACAACGCCACTACTCATCATCGCCTCGGCCTCGACATCGACAAGGGTCACTTTGCCTTTTGGCACCCCAACCGTAAGCAAGGACGGTAACCTCGATGACATCATTGTCTATATCCTTGCCATTGCTTTGAGAGATTTGAGCCTATTGCGTACCTTACCCATTGGGACTAGCGAGTTGAGAATTGTCGGGCCACATTACTTGTGCACCGTAGTGTTACTCTTATGCCGTATAGCTACTTTTAGCGTGCAAATATCTTGTATCTACATTGTGCCATAAGTCTCTCCCATGCTTATCCATCATACTTATCTCATATCTTGGTTCGAGCATCAAGCATAGAAAAAAGGAGCAAAAAAAGAGAAAGAGAAAAAGCTTTTAAGCAAAAGAGGAGATATAAAAGAGCTTGTAAGCAATAGAAATAGCATTGAGCCATTTTGCATAGTTCATACTCTTGGGGAATACATACATATCATACTTGGGATTGAAGACGCCACGTTTACTCTCATAGGTTGGTGCACAAGCACGTATCTAGCCCTTTTGAGCAATCGAGCTATTGTCTCTCTACTATCCGTGCAACACAAGCTTTTCCCGAGTCTCAGACATTTTGTGCTCATTACTTGGTTGCGTGGATCCCATTTATCTATCAGTGTGTGTGTTCCTAGTGCCACTATAGCTATTGATCTATTTGCTTTGCATTGCAATTTTGTGAATCTTCCTCCAATTTTTTGATATCTTGGATTAACGTTTGCTTGAATTTTGTGCACTTGTCCTAACCAAGACACTCGATAAGCTTTATGTTGTAGGTGTGAGTGAACAAGTCCGGTACCAATTCCACTATTCTCTCAATTCACATTGAGTGAAACGGGATACATCCTCAACTTTGGGAACGGTATCTTGGTATTGTTTATCTCATTTCCCACTCACCTTTGCTCGATTCTTGTGATGGATAGGCAAAGCACATTATCTCCGGTCGTCGATGACTACATCAATATGAACAACTACATCAACCAAAAACTTGAGCGACTCGCCATCGACATACCCCGAAGCTCAAAAAAGAGACTACATCGACAACAAGTGATGCGACCGTCGACAAATAATTTTCCCAATCTTTCACGGTACACTGATCTTAGATGCAATCCTTCCTCGTCTTACTTTCTAAATAATCAAACAGCAAAACCGCAATGAACAGCTAAGAAACTAGGTTTACTAGATGCAAACCTAATTGAACAACATGCAAACCCTGGTAGACGTCGGAATCACATGGACGAGCCCTCGGGACTCACGTAGCAGATTAGAAGCCATAGGTTCCAATCCCTCACGCGAAGCAAACACGAACCCTAGATGGATTCTCCACAAAAGCAACCAGAACTTAGCCATCGGAACATGGCGAGTTTCTGGTTTATCTCCCATCCAAAAAAACTAGCCCTAATAAGCGGCCAGATGGCCCTATTAATAGTGCACGCAGGCACAAAGCCAAACCGACCTGGACTCCAACCATGTACTCGGAACGTACACACACGTCGTCCAATTAAAGAGACCCTAATTGAAAAAAACTAGACAACTAATTGGACCAGGACACTAGTAGTATACCTGTACTGGCCCATGCAGAAATTAAAGAGCACACTATTTGCATGTTGAAACTGAATTCACTTCAACGCCAGTTGAATTTTCCCCACTCTTAAAAATTGACATGGAGTTCCAAACGTCGGCTTCACTTCCTTCGTTGGTATGATCTGAACTTTGTCGGTCGCATGAGTGTCATCTTGAATAACTGCATGTATACTTTTTGCCCAATGTCTAGTTGGTACTACGCATCTTTCCTTCCGTCCTTGACCAGCCTTTGAAATGTCCTTTGGCACTATAGCAAATACGGTCACATCAACAAGTTGGACGAAAACATGGAGCAACTTCGACATGTGTTGGCCAACTACAAGTCTTCTTCCCCTTCGTCGTCTTCAAGGCGGAGACGCTCAAGTCAAGCATCTTCGGAGCGCCCAACGGTTCAAGAACAAGTCGGCCACATCCTCATATTCGAAACTACATCATCGCGAAGGGCAAGCCACCTCCATGAAACAAGTGTTGGGGGACGCTGCATGGGAAACAAAAAAATCCTACGCTTCACCAAGGTCAATCTAGGAGATGAGCATCTACGAGAGGAGAGATCGGATCCACATACCCTTGTAGATCCCTAAGTGGGAAACATTAAGAAACGCGGTTGATGTAGTCGAACATCTTCGTGATCCAGATCGCAAGCCCTCCTGCGATCCAATCATGATCCAAAGCCGAACGGATGTCACCTCTGCGTTCCACACATGTACAACTCGATGACGATCTCCACCTCCTTGATCCATCGGAGAGGTATATGAGTTCTCCGGCAGCACAACGACGTGGTGGCGGTGGTGGTGAACTAATCTGGCAGGGCTTCACCGAGCTCTATCGAACCAATCTAGTGGAGAAGGAGGTCTAGAGGGAGAGAGGTCAGCACGTGGCTTTCTCAGGGTGCGACTGCCCTCAAATCCTCCACTATATATAGGAGGGAGGGATGAGGGGTGACAGACCTAGGGGAAACCCTAGGTCTGGCCGATCGGCCTAGGGGGAATGAGTCCACCTTCCACAAGGGAGGTGGAGGCGCAAGGGAGGAGTCCTTCCTCATTATCCCACCTCCCACCTACCCTCCCTGTGACACCCTGGAATTTTGCTACAGTAGTCATTGTAATTAAGCTATAGTAATGGCCATATTTAAGCTGACCCCTTTTGCTAAACAGTGCATGATCACAATGGAGTCATACCTCATTTCAAATTCCAACTCAAAATGCTCTGAACTTTATGGTGATAAAATAAAGTTGCAAACAACATAGAGAAATGTTGCACACTTGTTAAAAATCTCAAAACCAATGTTGTTAATGAAAACAACATCACCTTGATGTTGGTGTGGACCCCACCATCCAAAACAGAGCCAACATTGCATTTGAAATACCCTTTAAATAATTTGGAAAATGCAAACTAATTCCAATAACCCCCCAAACTTTTTGTGGACATATGGAATATTGCAAGGTATTATTTTGGAACAAGTGGTACCTTTTGCTGAGGAGAAATAATGCCAAAAGGGAAATAAAATAAGAGTCGTGAAGTAAACAGAAAAGGGAAAAGGAAAAAAAGCTACTCAGCACTTAGGCCCAGCGGCTATAGGCTAGCCCGACCCAACTAGACCGGCCTTTCTCCCACCTCTCGACAGAGGCAGGGGAGGCCATGGCGCCAGAGCCGTCCGCACGCGGATGCCCTCGCTGGCGAGCATCCCACTGCTCCCCGACGCGGATAAGGCCACCCCGAGTGCCTCGCCCTCCCCGAAACCCTAGCCTCCTCCAGATCCCCCTTTCGCGCTCCCTGTCCTCTCCCTCTCCAGTATGAGCACCGCTGACGCCATGGACGTCGGCTAGCCGCGCTCTCCGGGCCCCTCCAGCTCCACTGACGTGCTCACCGGCTCCGACTCGCTACGCTATGCCACCAGCCACCTCCGGATCGAGCTCAGGACCGCCCCAGCGTCCACGCGGAGTCGTCTTCAACCTCGGCTCCGACGAGCTTCGCCGCCAAATCTCCCTCCCCTGCGACATGTTCGTTCTCCCCCGGGCCTTCTCTGCAACGCAGGTGAGCTGCGGCTTCTTCCTGGCCTCACTCCGAGCTTGCTGCGGCTCTGTTTGGCCCTCAACTGCCATGGCCGCGCTTGAGCTCCGCTCCGGCTCATCGCCGGCGAGGCCCCGATGACCATATAGTCTCGGGCTAGTGCCCATCTGCTTCGGCCCGTCGCGTAGGATCTCCCTGTCGCTTCCAAACGTTCGATAGTCCACCGTAGCACCGATCCCGTCAAGCTCTTGCATGGTCGCCGCCTCTGCTCATCGCTAGCGCCCCTACCGACCACCCCCGGTGCCGCTGATGGCCCAGATCGACGCGTGTGAGCACCAGCTGCTCGTGGGTGGTTGCCGTGCGCGAAATGGTGGCCGGAGCATCATTTCCGAGCCCTGGCTCGATTTGGGAGCTCGCTGGAGCATCGCCGGCGACCAGTCGCCGACCACCGCCGACGTGGCTGGCCTGGGGCCACCCACAGTGCCACTGCCAGTGGGCCAGGCTGACCCGAGTTGACCAGTTGACTTGGTCAACTGGCTGACTGGGCACTGCCTAGTCACTGACTGGTGGGGCCCCTCCCCCTGTGTCTATGACATATGGGCCCCATTTATCAGGTGCCTAATTAAGTAACTAGATTAATTAAAATAAATAATTTAACCGAATCTCTCACTGACATGTGGACCCACCTGCTAATTAACTCTGTTTAGTTTAATTTAATAAACTGAAATAAGCGTGAGTCTATGACAGGTGGGGCCCACTAGTCAGGTTTGACCTGATCAGTCCCACTATTGACTACTAATGCAATGCTGACCTCATGCTAACATCATCATTCACTGTTCTGGATAATGTTGATTTATTTAATTAAAATAATTCCAAAAAATCTATAAAACTTTAGAAAATCATATCTTTTAAACCGTAACTCAGATGAAAATAATTTTTATATGAAAGTTGATCAGAAAAATCCCACCAATTTGAATATGACACTCATTCATATGTCACGTGCTCCTAGAATGATGAACATGGAACTTTCCCCTCTGGATGAGCTGTCCGATAAATCCAAAGACCCGAGAAATTTCACCAGATATTCTCCCGCTCCGTTTGATACGTGTAGTACTACGTTAGCGCATACCTAACTCTGCATATTGTCGTGTCATGCATCGTGGTGCATCTATTTGCTTTATATTTATTGTTGCTTCCCCCCTCTTCTCTCTGGTAGACCCCGAGATTGACGTTGCTACCGGGTACGACTACGCGTGTGACGACTAGTCTTTTGCCGCAGAGTAGCAAGGCAAGCAAACCCCCTTGAGCATTCCGATATCACCTATTATTTTCTCCCTCATGCTTGCATTAGATTTTGCTACTGTATTTAATCAAGTACCTATTTTGATGCATAGCCTGTTTTTGAGTACTGCTTTCATACCTGCTATCATATACTGTTGTAGTATACGTATGGGTAGTATCCCCCTATGACTCCCAGTTCACTATTGTCATTGCCCCTGCTTTCATCATCATCGACACCGAGGACTGAAATACAGAATACTCGGTCCTCATGACTGACAAGACGTTATCCACACATCACCACACATACCACGTGTGTGATATCTCGAGAGCGATTCCTCGGATATTCACTTCGGGCACTGACACACAGCCATTATGTCTTGTTACTGAATTACAAATGAAAGACGGGTTGGCCCCAAGGGTGCCCGCGAGAGAAAGATTTGGTGGGATGCACTGTAAGGCATTCGTGAGATGTGGTGGGGTGCACTATAAGGCACCCGAGGGTTATTGGCGGGGCGACGGACTGCCTTTTATGGTTCGCGCTTGCCCCTCACTAATAAATGATAACGGGTTGGGTATTTGATTTGAGTTGGTCGTTTGACCTTTTATGCACCAAACCTTCACGTGGGAGAAGTTATGGGTACTCAGCGTTGTTGTATCAGCCAAAGCTCTTCGGACGTCAGCAATGGAGTGGCGCGTGCCAGATTGGTCTGGAACGCATCACGCTTGTTACTAATGGGTGCTAGGACTGCTTCCGATCGCGTGCGCATCGTGTAGGAGTGCAAGGGCAAGTGGGCTCACAAACCTGCACGCTTAGGATTTAGACTGACGGGCTGGCCTCTTCGTTGAGTCTAGGTGGGGCGACGATGTTTTAGATCCCGAGGCCGGGCATTACCCTAGAAAGTGTGTCCGGCCGGAGGTGATCAAGCGTGTTGGAAATGTGATGCACCCCTGCAGGGATGAATTCATCTATTCGAATAGCCGTGCCCACGGTAACAGGACGACTTGGAGTTGTACCTTGACCTTATACAACTATAAATGTAATTTGATTTAAAATAAATTGTGGCTTCGGGATTGCTTCCTCGCAGGGAGTCGAGGAAGAATCTCTGGGCGTGGTTACTTCAATAAAATTGCTACGATAATATGACTATATGTGAGTTACCTGTCTACTCTCTTCTAATGTTGCAAGATGCTGAAGATGCTAGTCTTCGATAGGACTAGGCCTTCCTCTTATTCTTGCTTTCTATAGTCAGCCCAGATATAACCCCACCCCTTGATTATGATGCATACTTAGCATAGTCCTGATGTCAGTCTTGCGAGTACTTTGGATGAATACTCACCGCCGCTTTGCTTTCTCTTTCCTCCTCGATACGATTCTACGTTCAGACGACGAAGCCCAGGAGACGGAGTACGCTGGAGATGACTACTACAACATCGAGGAGCCTACTACTACGTGGAGGCGGTCCCCGACCAGCAGTAGGATAGGAGGTTCCCACGCAGGAGGCCCCGCCTCTTTCGATCCGTTGTTATGTTTGTGCTAGCCTTCTTAAGGCAAACTTGTTTAACTTATGTCTGTACTCAGATATTATTTTGCTTCCGCTGACTCGTGCTTGTCGAGCTTTGTATTCGAGCCCTTGAGGCCCCTGGCTTGTAATATGAAGCTGTATGACTTTAATTTGTGTCTAGAGTTGTGTTGTGATATTGATTAGTGAGTCCCTAATCTTGATCGTACGCATTGCGTGTATGTTTAGCGTACGGTCGAAATTGGGGGCTTCACAAGTTGGTATCAAAGCCGTCTGCCTATAGGTAGCCCCCTTTCCAACTCCTTGGCCGAAGTTGAGTCTAGTACTTGAAAATCTTTTACTAACATTGTTGTGTGGCTTATGGGCCCACTTCTCAATCGGGTGGTATTAGGATCTTTTATTCCTCGCCTATACTCTGGGTTCTGATCTCTCTTCTCTTTCGGGTTAAAGGTTTGATTAATTCTAA
The DNA here is from genome assembly GCA_022496015.1 of Hordeum marinum. Lineage (NCBI taxonomy): Eukaryota > Viridiplantae > Streptophyta > Magnoliopsida > Poales > Poaceae > Hordeum > Hordeum marinum. The sequence goes on from CM039676.1 coordinate 116,203,596, forward strand.
TTCTAGGTTCTCGCAAATACTTCCTCCCGGGTAGCTCCTCATTCCAGATGACGACTTGATTCATGAGAAGACTCCAAAGATATTCTCCGATGTTTTCCCAAGAACTTGTGCTCATTGCGTTTGTGACTCCCTTCCATTGTCAACCGCTATGGATAACTACATACAAATGTCGTTCGTACTCATTTACAGTTGCTCTTGTTATTATAAGGTACATCGAATTATCTTATCGGGGATTCGTTCGTCCTCAGTTGTCATGGATTTTGCAAGTCCTTCGAATTGCTATTCGATCTTTCGAAATTATGAGTAGCCTTTTGCTCTTGACATTCCCTCACCTGCTTGCGTTATGGTTAATTCCATATGTCTAGCAATATTAATTAAATCCTTTGTGATTTTCATTTGATTTATTTGATTCAGCCTTTGTGTGGATGCACGCAGTCATCGGTTGTTTATCATATATTATCCGCCCTGCTCAGACGTCTTTCCAAACATGAGTTGGTTCTTGACAATTCAACTTTGAATTATTGTCCATCTAAATCCATTCAACTTACTTGTATTGATTGGAGCATCTATTTCTGATACACCAAATTGGAAGTCTTAATTCCTTTGGTTATTTAAGCATCGAGTTATTGGATGTGCTATAATCTGATGCCTTTCATTCTTCTCTCTCTAATTGAGTATCAATAACCGCATCAGGTCCTTTGTGGACTGCGAGACCCCTTTATTGGGTTATTATCAGATAGCATCCTTCACTTTCAAATTATTGTGGTGTTATTCCCCAGATATATGATGCCATTTGTAAATTGTGTTTTCTTCCTTTGAAAAGTTGTATGATATGCTTTGTTAGCCATGCTTTGTTGTCGAGAATGTGTTAAATACTCTCGAAGCTTGTGGTATATGTTCCTAAGATGCCCCGATGGGTTGGACCTATACCTTCCTTAATTCGTGTGAACCCGATAGTTCTCACGAGTCATACTTTTATGGTGTTTTGCCAGATAATCTTTCAAAACTACAACTTCATCAAAGGAGAGGTGTAAATGGAAGGCAATGCATTGATGAAGTGGGAGTCGAGCTTGAACCTTGTGTTCATGCCCATGGGAGCAATGTTGATCTTATCATAGAAGCTTCTACTTTCATATAATCATTCATTGTATGATTTGATCTTGTATCTTTGATCTTGTCCTTTGCAATCGTGGTTCCGACCAGGTTGTTCTACTTTGATATCATTCTCAGACAGGTTAAAGTATTTTTCTTCCAGATCGATACGCTAGTCTAATCCCTATTCTGATCTACCTCTTCTTCTGGGGTCCTCATCAACTAGGATATTTCACTAATTTTAGTTTTCCTCGTGATCTGAGTTGTTGGACAATCAAGGACACTAATAATTGAATCGAGTCTGCATTATGATTCGACAACTCTTAGTAATCTTATTCGCTTATGAGCTTGTGCTCGATCATATCTTTCCAAGCTGTTTGACTACATCATCATCGTCATGCTAAAGCTTGACCATGCTACTTATATCCTTCATCCTCGGAACGCAATTCCAACAGTGCTCTAAGCTTACATCGAGTTTGCTATATCATGTTGGTTGTCTTGAAGGCAATTTCGACTCTGAGCTAGCACTTTAAACCGTGGTTCCGACCACCCTTCGCTTCATCATTTCTTTGTTTGATGTCGTCACTGATCGATTACATCTTCAAGGGACCTCTCGGCAAAAGTGTCATGATTCTCATCAGCATTCTGGGCTCTTCTAGGATATCAATTAAATTCATGATGAGGGTAGCATCCTTGTCCATGGTAATTGGTCTTGTCGTTGGTGACATCCTTGCCATCACCTTTCATTGCTTTGTTCCCGTGTTGTTTCTAACCGGAATACTGACAAATGGAAGGTGATGTGTAAATTCAATAATTATGGCATACCAACTCTATCACCTTGGAGTTAATGAACAATAAGTCCATTCTTAGTGTATTGGCTGTTGAGTTAGCACTCTAACATTGGTCGTGCTACTTAGCCTGTATTTCGGGTGCACTTTTCGATTAATGATTAGTTATGGATGTTTCCTTCGGGCATACCTCAATATGTCATCTGGTTTTGTTCACTCAATCGCGGAGGCCCTTCTTTGTGGGAATCTCGACGAATTGTTGCTGAGCCCATCAGCCACATCCTCATCTCCTTCATGGCTCGTGATGAACACTGAAGCTAGTGTTTGCAACCTTGAAGGCATTATGTTTGTGCATAGCTCATGAAGAATGTGTGTGATAAAAGGAGTGTTCTTCTCTAAGTTCACGTGCATTTGCCCCGTGGTTATGAGAAAATTCTATCTCGCTTCCTCTGGGATCGTCCAATTCATTCATACATGTGCGAAGTATTCTATGGTTTGATAGGTTTGCTACCTCACTCCATATGTATTTTTGTAGCACGTCAAACCACTGATTGACTTGGTCTAGGAAAAGAAGTTCTACGTAAGATCTAGCCTATACTTACACATGGAGCTTTAATATCCATTATGGTGGTTCCCAACTAGAACTTGTTTGCATTCCATTCTATAAACCTCCACGTGGGCACGAATGTCTTGACATTGTGTTCATATGTCTTGCAATACGACTCATGATTCAAGTCGTGCTTCCGTCATTCATTCCGAGATTCTTGCAAATCATCTCGTAGATCTGTGTTGCATCCTTTTCTTCTCAGGCCTTCTATGTCTAAAGTATCCTGACACCAACCAGATCTGAACCTTAGTGGATATGATGGTTGGAACTCTTCCCAAGAATTATAACGTTGGTCTCTATGTTATTCGGCAGGTGAGGTGGCTAACACACCTGCTCGGAAGACCTATAGTTATAAGATCTTGTTCAACAAGATTTTTCATTCTTCCATGAGGGAAACTATAAGACTTATGTTATAAGTTGTTCCTACTGGATCCTTTGTGTATCCTAACTCAGTCCTTTACTCGAAACACCATACCATTGCTATCCCGAAGAATGGATGTGGTATATTGATCATCAAAAGGAATATCGCAAGCTTGATGCTAATTGTTTCTTGATCAATTATCCAAACATCATTGTAGGGGAATGTCATGAATTTCCTTGACCCTTTACCTAAATGGTTATCTACTTGCTATCCCATCATGTATGTCATGCTCTGATTTTCCTTGGGAAAGGTATACTGCTAAAACTTGAGTATAAACACATTTTCCTTTCCATTGTCTGTTAATGTGATAGACACATTTTCCTTTCCATTGGTCTGTTTAACCTTTCTTGAGATTATATGATCTAAGCAGTAATAATTCTTTGCTTAGGTAAAACACCTCGATGAACAAGTCTATCAGTAAGAGCCTGTTACTATTGTTGATAACATTTCGGTAACCGCCGATGGACGAGAACTTTTCCTATTGGTCCGCCTTGTTTCTACGAGCAGGAAAATGGTTCTATTCACCCCCCACCCTTGGTACCGACGTTGTTGCCAACATAGATGGCAAGCTACCCTCTGACTTGTCATGCTATCATGACGGGTAAGATGTCACCGCTCTTCCTGCTCTTAACCACATGGTCGGCCCATAACCTTCAGTTCCACAGGATCGAAACCTGACTCTCCTGTACATCTCTAAATCCAAAGTTTGTGTTGTACTTGGCTTCGTATGTAAATCCCGAGCCACCGACCAAGGTAATGATGTTATTCTTGTCGTCATTGACCGACTACCCAAAGTTGTACACTTTTTGGCTGTCAAGGAAACTATCACTACTAGTCAGCTAGCAGATCTATATATGTCCAGGCTGGTATTCCATTGGTGATTAGTTCAGGCCGTGGTAGCTTATTCACTTCAAGGTTCTCGGCAAGTTTCCATGAAGCTATGGAAATTCATTTGTCATTCAGCACCGCTTTTCACCCTCAAACCCAGGAACAAGTTGAAAGAGTCAATCAGATTCTCGAAGACATGCTTCGAACTTGTGTCATTTATTTCGGCAAGAAATGGGAGGAATCTCCCCCGTATGCTGAGTTCTCCTACAACAATAGCTATCAAGCTAGTCTGAAGTTGGCTCCTTTTGAAGTATTATATGGATGTAAGTGTTGGACTCCTCTGAATTGGTCAGAAACTGGGGAACGTTCACTTATCGGTCTGGATATTATCCAACATGCCGAAGACCAAGTCTGCATTATTCATGCAAATCTGAAGGCTGCTCAGTCTCGTCAGAAGAGCTAGTATGACCGTTATCACAAGGATATGGTCTATCAACCTGGCGAAAAGGCTTATCTTCGAGTCACGCCAATGAGAGGTACACACCATTCCGGGATTAAGGGCAAGCTGGCTCCTCGATACATCGGTCCTTTCACAGTTCTCGAAAGGCGGGTAAAGTGGCGTATCAACTGGAACTACCGCCAAACCTTTCTCAGGTTCATGTTGTGTTCCATCTGTCGCAGCTTCGTCGCTGTTTCAAAGATCCTATCCGGCAAGTGGATCATGATATGCTTGAACTACAACAAGGCCTTTCTTACAAAGAGCAACAAGTCCACGTTCTCGATGAAACTAAATGTCGGACTCGTCAGAAGGTTACTAAGTTCTTCAAAGTGCTGAAGATGAAGCCACTTGGGAACGCGAAGATCATCTTCGTGCCGAATACCCTGGGCTCTTTCCTTCTACTTCTTAATTCTCGGGACGAGAATTATTGTTAGTAGGGGATAATTGTGACACCCTGGAATTATGCTACATTAGTCATTGTAATTAAGCTACAGTAATGGCCATATTTAAGCTAACCCCTTTTGCTAAACAGTGCATGATCACAATGGAGTCATACCTCATTTCAAATTCCAACTCAAAATGCTTTGAACTTTATGGTGATAAAATAAAGTTGCAAACAACATAAGAGAAATGTTGCACACTTGTTAAAAATCTCAAAGCTAATGTTGTTAAGGAAAACAACATCACCTTGATGTTGGTGTGGACCCCACCATCCAAACCAGGAGCCAACATTGCATTTGAACTACCCTTTAAATAATTTGGAAAATGCAAAAAGATTCCAATAACCCCCCAAACTTTTTGTGGCCATATGGAATATTGCAGGTATTATTTGGAACAAGTGGTACGTTTTTGCTGAGGAGAAATAATGCCAAAAGGGAAATAAAATAAGAGTTGTGGAGAAAACAGAAAAGGGAAAAGGAAAAAAAGAAAGCTACTAGGCACTTAGGCCCAGCGGCTATAGGCTGGCCCGGCCCAACTAGGCCGGCCTTTCTCCCACCTCTTGACAGAGGCAGGGGAGGCCATGGCGCCAGAGCCGTCCGCACGCGGATGCCCTCGGTGGCGAGTATCCCACGGCTCCCCGATGCGGATAAGGCCACCCAGAGCGCCTCGCCCTCCCCGAAATCCTAGCCTCCTCCAGATCCCCCTTTCGCACTCCTTGTCCTCTCCCTCTCTAGTCCAAGCGCCGCCGACGCCATGGACGCCAGCTAGCCGTGCTCCCCGGTCACCTCTAGCTCCACTGACGTGCTCACCAGCTCCGCCTCGCTATGCTACGCCGCGAGCCACCTCCGGATCAAGCTCAAGACCGCCCCAGCGCCCGCGCGGAGTCATCTTCAACCTCGGATTCGACGAGCTTCGCCGCCAAATCTCCCTCCCCTGTGACACGTTTGTTCTCCCCCGGGCCTTCTTTGAAACGCAGGTGAGCTGCGGCTTCTTCCTGGCCTCACTCCGAGCTCGCTGCGGCTCTGTTTGGCCCTCAACCGCCATGGACGCGCTTGAGCTCCGCTCGGGCTCGTCACCGGCAAGGCCCCGATGACCATATGGTCTCGGGCTAGTGCCCATCCGCTTTGACCCGTCGTGTAGGATCTCCCCGGTGCTTCCAAACATTCGATAGTCCATCATAGCGCCGATCTCGTCAAGCTCCCACACGGTCGCTGCCTCTACTCATCGTCGGCGCCCCTACCAACCACCCCCGATGCCGCTGATGGCCCAGATCGACACGCGTGAGCACCAGCTGCTCATGGGTGGTTGCCGCGCGTGAAATGGTGGCCGGAGCACCATTTCCGAGCCCTGGCTCGATTCGGGAGCTCACCGGAGCATCGCCGCCGGCCTGTCGCCGGCCACCATCGACGTGGCTAGCCTGGGGCCACCCCGAGTGCCACTGCTAGTGGGCCAGGTTAGCCCGGGTTGACTAGTTGACTTGGTCAACTAGCTGACTGGGCACTGCCTAGTCACTGACTGGTGGGCCCCCTCCCCTGTGTCTATGACATATGGGCCCCATTTGTCAGGTGCCTAATTAAGTAACTAGATTAATTAAAATAAATAATTTAACCTAATCTCTCACTAACATGTGGACCCACCTGCTAATTAACTCTGTTTAGTTTAATTTAATATACTGAAATAAGCCTGAGTCTATGATAGGTGGGGCCCACTAATCAAGTTTGACCTGGTCAGTCCCATTGTTGACTGCTGATGCAATGCTGACCTCATGCTGACATCATCATTCACTGTTGTGGATGATGTTGATTTATTTAATTAAAATATTTCAATAAAATCTATAAAACTTTAGAAAATCATATCTTTTAAACCGTAACTCAGATGAAAATAATTTATATGTGAAAGTTGATCATAAAAATCCCACTAATCTGAATATGCCATTCATTCATGTGTCACATGCTCCTAGCATGATGGACATGGAACTTTCCCCTTTGGATCAGCTGTTCGATAAATCCAAAGGCCCGGGAAATATCGTCAGATATTCTCCCGCTCCGTCTGATACGTGTAGTACTGCGTTAGCTCATACCTAACTCGGCATATTGCCATGTCATGCATCGTGGTGCATCTGTTTGCTTTATATTTATTGTTTATTCCCCCCTCTTCTCTCCGATAGACCCCGAGACTGACGCTGCTGCCGGGTACGACTACGCGTCTGACGACCAGCCTTTTGCCGCAGAGCAGCAAGGCAAGCAAACCCCCTTGAGCATTCCGATATCACCTATTCTTTTCTCCCTCATGCTTGCATTAGATTTTGCTACTGTATTTAATCAAGTACCTATTCTGATGCATAGCCTGTTTTTGAGTACTGCTTTCATACCTGCTCTCATATACTGTTGTAGTATAGGTATGGGTAGTATCCCCTTGTGACTCCGAGTTCACTATTGTCGTTGCCCATGCTTTCATCATCGTCGACACCGAGGATTGGAAGATAGAAGACTCAGTCCTCATGATTGACAAGCCGTTATCGACACATCACCACACATACCCCATGTGTGATATCTCAAGAGTGATTCCTCGGATATTCACTTCAGGCACTGACACACAGCCGTTATGTCTTGTTACTGAATTACAAATGAAAGACGGGTCGGCCCCAAGGGTGCCCACGAGAGAAAGATTTGGTGGAAAGTGCCGTAAGGCATTTGTGAGATGTGGTGGGGTGTGCCGTAAGGCACCCGAGGGTTATTGGTGGGGCGACGGACTGCCTTTTATGGTTCGTGCTTGCCCTGCACTAATAAAATGCTAACGGGTTGGGTATTTGATCTGAGTTGGTCGTTTGACCTTTTATGCACCAAACCTTCATGTGGGAGAAGTTATGGGTACTCAGCATCATTATATCAGCCGAAGCTCTTCGGACGTCAGCAATGGAGTGACGCTCGTCGGATTGGTTTGGAACGCATCACACTTGTTACTAAGGGGTGCTAGGACTACTTCCGGCCGCGTGCGCATCGTGCAAGAGTGCAAGGTCAAGTGGGCCCATGAACTTGCGTGCTTAGGATTTAGACCGGCGGGCTGGCCTCTTTGTTGAGTCTAGGTGGGGCGACGATGTTTTGGATCCCGAGGCCGGGCATTACCCCGGAAAGTGTGTCTGACCGGAGGTGATCAAGCGTGTTGGAAATGCGGTGCGCCCCTGCAAGGATGAATTCATCTATTCGAAATAGCCGTGTCCACTGTGTCCAACAGGAGAGCGAGTCGGCAGGAGATGTGCAAGCAACCTATGACTATTGTGGATCTTGATCACTGTGTCCAACAGGAGAGCGAGTCGGCTCATCATTGGGTACGGCAGGTCTCGACAATTATTCACTCATCAGAGCAGATCACGGCGGCTCAAGCGATGTTGATCTTAGAGAAGAACTGCCACTTTATTCCTCTAAAGCAGAAACTTGGCCGGCTCAAGCGTACGTGTCAGGACATGGGAGAGCTCATGACGGCTCTCATGAAGTACGCCGACTCAGACAACACAAAGGATCTGGGTTTTGATGAGGAAAAGGCTAGTCAAGGCAAGAAGGGCAACCAAGGCAAGGGTGCGGTGAACAATGGTAGCCAGAGTAAGCGCAAGAATCCAGAAGCAGGATCAGAGCTGGTGGCCAACACAAATGCCCAACAGAATCATCCCAAGGGCAACAGGAGGTTTGGACCGCCCTCGGGTAGGGATAATTTTTTCTCGAACATGGAAGAGTTTCTTAAGCGACTTTGTCCGAATCACAGTTTGCCTGATAGGCCAGCAAATCATACATGGGAGAGTTGTTCTTTTATGTAGAAGTTCAAGCGGTATGTCACACAGCCTAACCATCGCGGTGGCGGCCCGCCAGGCGGCCCAGGACATGGTGGGTCAGGAGCCGGATTTGGTTCTGGCGGTTCAGCATCTGGTCATTCGGGTCAGGATAATCACAGGGGACAACAACCGCACTCTGGTAATAATAATCAACAACAGCAGCAACAGCGGAATCAGTCGATTTTTAGAGTAACCCGAAGCAGCTCAACTCCGGGCAGTACCACGTCTTCATGACTAGTCTCAATAGACGGGACCGGAAGTTGCGAAAACGGGCGGTCAATGCGGTTACGCCGGCTCTTCCACAGTATCTAAAGTGGCCTGAATATGACATAACATGGAGCCGTGAAGATCACCCTCCATGCGTTGATGACCCGGGGCGGCTGGCTTTGGTTGTAGCCCCCCAAGTGGGTGGATATATGTTGAACAAGGTGCTAATGGATGGCGGTAGCAGCATAAACATCCTTTATTATGACACCTTCTGGCGGATGAAGTTGCTCGACAAGGACTTAAAATCTTCATCCACTGTTTTTCATGGTGTGGTGTTGGGTAAGTCGGCGCATCCGGTGGGTAGGATTTCTTCGGAAGTGGCTTTTGGCGATGAATACAACTACAGAGTGGAGTCCTTATGGTTTGAGGTGGTTAAGATCAAGAGCCCTTATCATGCCTTGTTTGGACGACCGACTTATGATAAGTTCATGGCTCGGCCCTGCTATGTTTACTTACAGCTCAAGATGCCTGGATTAAACGGTACCTTCACCGTTCATGGTAAACGAAACACGGCTATTGTGTGTGAAGAAGGAGATGCGGCTTACGCAGAGTCCAGTTGCGCCCAGGAGGAGCTTAAGTTTTATAAGGAGAATGTTGATCCAGAGGATATGACCCCCCTGAAAAAGCCCACCACGGAGGTTGAGCCGCCCCTTAAGTTTTCAGCAGATGATACCAAAGCAGTAGATTTCAATCCAGGCGACTCATCTCAGCAGTTCATCGTTGGGGCTCATATGGATCCCAAATAGGAAAGCGCGCCCATCGAATTCATCCGTGAGAATCAGGACATCTTTGCATGGAAGCCTTCTGACATGCCGGGTGTACCGAGAGAATTCGCTGAGCACAACCTTAATGTGGATACAAAGTTTAAGCCGATCAAACAGTCTCTGCGATAGTTCAATGAGGAGAGACGCAAGGCTATTGGGGAAGAAGTTGCCCGGCTCTTGGCTGCAGGTTTTATTGTTGAAGTTTTTCACCCGGAATGGTTGGCTAACCCGACGCTAGTGCTCAAAAAGAACGACACATGGCATATGTGTGTGGATTACACAGACCTTAACAAGGCTTGTCCGACTGATCCTTTTGCCCTCCCTCGTATCGATCAGATCATTGATGCTACAGCAGGATGTGAAAGTTTATGCTTCCTGGATGCTTACTCAGGTTATCATCAGATCAAGATGGCAATGAAAGACCAGGAGAAGACGACGTTTATTACACCCTTTGGGGCGTTCTGTTATGTCTCTATGCCTTTCGGGCTCAAGAGTGCCCAAGCGACTTATCAACGGTGCATACAGAACTACCTTCACAGTCAAATTGGCCGTAATGTTCATGCTTATGTGGACGACATCGTAGTCAAATCCAGAAAGAAGGAGACTCTTTTGGAGGACCTAAAGGAAACCTTTGATAATCTCCGGGTCTACAAGATGATGCTTAACCCGACCCAAGTGTGTCTTTGGGGTTCTAGCAGGAAAACTTTTGGGTTTCTTGGTCCCTGAGCGTGGCATCGAGGCTAACCCGGATAAAATCAAGGCTATTACTTCTCTAGGAGAGCCGGCGTGCATTAATGACGTTCAGCGCCTGGCAGGGCGGATTGCTGCGTTGAGCCGGTTCATAAGCCGCCTTGGAGAGAAGGTTGTTCCTTTATATCAGATGATGAAGAAGACAGACAAGTTTGTCTGGAGCAAAGCGACAGGTGAAGCACTTGAGGCGCTTAAGAAACAGCTGACTGAGCCGCCAGTGTTAGCCGCTCCGGCTGAGAAAGAACCATTGCTCCTTTATGTGGCGGCTAACAACAGGGTAGTCAGCGTTACAATTGTGGTCGAGCGCAAGGAGGCTGGGAAGGAGTATCCCGTGCAAAGACCGGTTTATTATATAAGTGAGGTCCTAGCAGAATCTAAGCAAAGATATCCGCATTGGCAGAAGCTGGTATACGGAGTTTTCATGGCCAACCGCAAGTTAAAACACTACTTTCTAGGGCATCAGATAACTGTGGTCAGTTTTGCTCCGTTGGGGGATATTATCCAGAACAGAGAAGCCACAGGAGGATTGCTAAGTGGGCCTTAGAGCTGGGACCTCTTAATTTGAAGTATGTTCCTCGCACGGTGATCAAATCCCAAGCTTTGGTGGATTTCATAAATGATTGGATAGAGTGTCAAGCTCCCGAAGAAAATCCGGATAACACATACTGGACTATACACTTTGATGGATCCAAGCAGTTAGAGGGGTCTGGAGCGGGGGTTGTTCTGATATCCCCCAAGGGTGATAAGTTTTGTTATGTGCTCCGGCTGATGTTCCCCTGCACTAACAATGCGGCTGAGTATGAGGCTTTGCTTCATGGTCTTAGATTAGCCAAGGAGATGAATTTAAGCCGGGTCAGGTGTTTGGGCGACTCAGATCTAGTGGCTCAACAAGTTTCTGGCACTTGGGACTCCAAAGACCCGCAGATGGCGGCTTATAGGCAGGCAGTTGATATTATTGCGGGTCACTTCAAAGGGTATCAGGTAGATCACATTGATCGTCGCAATAACGAGGCGGCTGATTCTTTATCATGGCTAGGTTCCCAACGTAAGCCGGTGCCGCCTAATGTCTTTCTGGACGCCTTACACCATCTGACTGTCACGATATCTTCAGAGGAAGATTTGGCTGTTCCTGACCCAGAGGCAGAATTGGTGGCGGCTCTGCATGCTATCCCCGATTGGACGATTCCTTATTTGGCCTATTTGACCCGGGGCGAGTTACCTGAGGATGAAGACCTGGCCAGAGAGATCACCCGACACTCTAAGTCCATGACGATAGTTAATGGTGAGTTGCATAAATGCAGTGTAACAGGGGTTTTTCAACGTTGTGTTTCACCAGAGGAGGGCCGGTAGATCTTGAATGAAATTCATGCTGGTGATTGTGGACACCAAGCCGTCTCGAAATCTTTGGTGGCCAAGGCTTTCCAGCACGGGTTCTTCTGGTTAACGGCTCAGAAGGAATGCAGAGGATTTAGTCCGCAAGTGCAACGGCTTTCAGAAATTTGGCCGGCGTGCTCATGTTCTGGCTCAAGAACTGAGGATGATACCAATCATTTGGCCGTTTGCGGTCTGGGGGCTATACATGGTAGGGCCCTTCAAGAGATCCAAGGACAAGAAAATGCACCTCCTGGTGGCGGTTGACAAATTTACCAAGTGGGTAGAGGCAGAGTCGGTTAGCAAGTGTGATGCGGCTACAGCGGTTCTATTTATTAAGAAGCTGATCTACCGTTTTGGTTGCCCGCACAACATCATTACTGACAATGGTACAAATCTATCCAAGGGGTCTATGAGGAAATTCTGTGACGAAGAGCATATCCGTCTTGATATTTCAGCCGTGGCACATCCACAGTCCAATGGTCAGGCGGAGCGTGCCAATTAGAAAATTACAAGAGGGATTAAACCACGGCTTATGGTTCCTTTGCAGCGAATGCCCGGGTGTTGGGTCGCAGAATTACCCTCCGTCTTATGGAGCATCAGAACCACCCCTAACAGGTCCACGGGTTTCACACCCTTCTTTATGGTGTACGGCACCGAGGCCATCTTACCCAGCGACATCTAGCATGACTCGCGAAGGGTGGTGGCTTACATTGAGACAGACAACGAGACGGGACGCCAAGACGCATTGGATGCTTTGGAAGAGGCACGAGAGTTAGCAACGGCCCAATCGGGGATTTATCAACAAGACCTACGTTGCTATCACAGCCACAGGGTCAAGACCCGGACATTCCAGGAGGGCGACTTGGTGCTCCGGCTGATTCAAGACTAGACAAATATGCATAAGCTGTCACCTCCATGGGAAGGACCCTTTGTGGTCAGCAAAAATCTCAACAACGGGTCATATTATCTCATTGATATTCGAAACGACTCAGACACGGCGGGTCAGGAGACCCGTCGGCCATGGAACATCGCGCATCTCCGACCCTATTTCACTTAAAGGGTATCGAGACCCACCATTGTACACGATCATTGTACATATCATGGATGTATAAATAAAGAAGCCTCTGATGTTTCACGCATCCTCATATGGGAAAAGAATACACAGTATTCTGGTTGATGCATCAACTGAGATTGGCAAACGGCAGTAGATGCCTATCAGCCAGGCTTTATGCCACAAAAATCCGGCTCAGGAAAATGAGCCGCGGCGAGGGCGGCTTCCTACCTTTAGCCGGTACAGCTTCTAACGCCTATCCGCCGACGCTTTGCGTCGTATCACTGAACGGTGGTAGACACCTATTAAGCCGGTATTTTTGCCACAAAAAACCGACTAAGGTAAATTAGTCATGGCGAGGGCGGCTTCTTACCTTCAGGTACAACTTCTAACGCCTATCCGCCAACGGGTCACACCGCATTGCTGAGGGGGGCTTCTTACCGACGGGTACCGCTTCTAACACCCTATCAGCCGGCTTTATGCCATCTCTGGCTAACCAGTTTAGCCGTGGTTATGAGAGGTTTTTTACCGATGGGTAGCTAACATCTCATGACCCGCGAACGGCGGCTTCTTACCTCCGGGTACAGCTTCTAATGCCTATTAGCCGGCGTAAGGCCATGTAAAAACAACTAAGGTAAATTAGCTGCGGTGAACGGCGGCTTCTTACCTTCGGGTACAGCTTCTAACGCCTATTAGTTGTTCTTATAAAAACCCGGCTAAGGAAAATTAGCCACGGCGAGGGCGGCTTCTTACCTTCGGGTACAACTTCTAATGCTTATCCGCCGGCGTTTACGCCATATTATTACCTCCGGGTGTATCTTCTAAAATGCCTTATCATCCAGGCTTTACGCTATCTCCAGCTGACCAGATTAGCCGTAATTACCAAAAAGGGAGTCACCACCTCCGGGTGTAGCTTACCTAATCTTGGCTGCATGTGTCTTCTATGATGACAAGGCAAGTCTAAATAATTCAAAGCATACAAAGACAAATGGCAGCCAAAAACCGGATCATCTTATAAAAACATCATGACAAGTTTCAGACAAGTTTCATCTAGCTATTACACTCCCAGGGGAGATCAAAATTTCGGACAAGTTTTCGAACCGTCACACGGCGGGTTAAGCTGATACAAGTTCTTAAGCAGAAGCTAATTAGCTGATGGGTCATCCTGCGCCGGCTCTTCTGTGGCCCTGATTTGGAGGTTGTCCAAATCCCAATTGCAGTTCATTAAAACCGCAAAAGAGGCTTCAAAATAAGGTGACGGGTCAAGACCTGAAGTAAAGAGGTCCTTACTCCGAGCAGGCGTCAAATCTTTGCACTCGTACAGAGGACCGCAGACTCTCTTCTGCTCCGGGTCATAAGCTGCTTGATAAGTTGACAGATCAACCTCCTTCGCCAAGATAGAAGCTAACACCCGGGACTCCTTCATGCACTAACTGTAGTCAGCTTCAGTAAACTCCGAGCCGTCATCTTTTCTTGAAGGGAAGCCCTCCATCATCTCGGCGGCTGTTAGGCCCGGAGCAAAGGCCAAAGCCCGGCCGATGCCCGCAATGCCCTCTTGACGTGCGGCTGACTTCTTGAGCTCGGCGATCTACTTCGGCATGGTGGAGAAGAGCTCTAAGACACCCTTGAGAGTCGCCAAAATTTTATCCTGATATTGCACGACCTTGATAGTACAGATTGCACCACAGCACAACTGCTCAGTTAAGGTATAGATGGCCTTCAATGGCAACAGGCTATCAGAAGCCAACTGCTGGCTCCTAGGACCTGTATAAACCGGACAATTCAGATGAGTCAACAGTCTAAGTAAAGATGTAGCCATTTGAAACACAAAGTTTTCAGAAGCTTACCAAAGAGGGCGGCTGGCATCTTGCTTATGTGGCGCTTCATGCCTTGGAGTTCATCCGCCATAGCTATCAGCCGCTGGTCGGCGTCATCCGCCCGTTGGGTCAAAGCAGTCTTCTTAGATTCAGCTGACTCCTTAAGAGCAGCAAAATCAGCCTTGATTGTGGCCAGCTCCTCAGAGAGAAGCCGGCACTTTTCATCAGCGACACTGCGGGCCTCTTTTTGAGCTGCCAGGTTGGTCTTCAGGTCCATCAACTGCGACCCGGCTTCATTTAAGGCTTCCTGTGACATATCAAAATATAGAATAAGTCGCCAGAATGGAAATCGTATCAAATGATGAAGGTTAAAGACAAAGTTATACAAGTCTCAAGCAGATTGCAAGCAATATGTTTGACACTTCGGGGCTAATGTACATTTGATCTTCGAGAAATCAATACAGTTCCGGCTCATCTTCATCAAAGTTAATCCAGAACTTGGGGGCTACAATATGGCTCTTCAAATTGACTTATAATAAAAGCTCCGACTCAACGTTATCAAGTTTGAGTCGGCCCTTGGGGGCTACAAGTGGTTCTTCAGGCTATCTACATTAAAGCTCTGACTCAACTTTATCAAGTTTGAGTCGGCCCTTGGGGGCAATGGATTTGGATTTTCTACAGAGGATCAGAAAAGACCTGGTTCAACTCTTAAGCTAGAATTGAACCGGCCCTTGAGGGCTAAGTAAGGTTATAGCAAGAGAAGGAGTACCTCATATTTTATCTTCATCAAGTTGACCAACCGAAGTTCTAGATCTCGGTCGGTGGAAAGCCGGTTCGTATACCCGGTGTGGAGTTCTTCGGCTGTCATCTTCTCAAAAGAAGAGTCGAAGTCTAGCTTCTTGGAGGCCTCGGCCGACTCTTTATGCCTGGTCAGCACGTGAGCCGGAGGAGACTGAGGAGCAGAACCGGTGATCACGACTTCCGGAGTTGTAGTGGTCTTGGCAGGACTTGGCGGTTTCGAAGGACCCCTTAGAGGGCTCTCCGGGATGATATCTTCAGCAGCTGGCTCAGT
The DNA here is from genome assembly GCA_022496015.1 of Hordeum marinum. Taxonomy (NCBI): domain Eukaryota; kingdom Viridiplantae; phylum Streptophyta; class Magnoliopsida; order Poales; family Poaceae; genus Hordeum; species Hordeum marinum. The sequence goes on from CM039676.1 coordinate 116,219,193, forward strand.
GGAGGCAATTGGAGGATCTACATCCGGTTGTGGCTCCTTTGGTTGTTCTTGCTCCATCTCTTGAGCAACAGGGCCGGGGGAGGGCTTGTTGGTCTTCCGACGCTTGGCTTGAGCACTGCAAGATAGAAAGATCAGAATCCAAAGGATATTACTACCCTACAAAGAACCAGATGTTATAGTGGAAAACACTTATAGCGGGTTGATCTTGGGAGGCGGCAGAGCGGTCGCCGAAGATTCGCCGGACGAGGGCAATTTCTGAGATGAAATTTAAGAAAGATGAGACATCACCAAGGTTATAAAGAGAAATGAATCAAACAGGAACACATACCTCTGCGGGGCGTTTCTTTGGAGCCGGCGAGTTCGGCAAGCCGGACATAAGCTCAGTGGAGCTGACGCTCCGGGTCTGGCGACGTTCAGCCTGTTGTTGCTTTTTCAAAAGAAAGTCAGGAGCCAGGTAAGCGAGAGGATGAGAAATAGGAACTTTTCTGGTAACCCGCCGCGGCTTTCGGGGGACAAAATACTCTGAGCCAGAAGAAACATAGTTTACCTCAGGGGCAGTGGTGCGGCTGGTCTCCACATCATCCTGTGAGTAAAACAAGCATTGATAAAACAAGAGGCAAAATATCAAGCAAACAACTAAAATTTTACCTCTGAGCTGGATGACTGTGGCGGGTCGTACCATTCCTCTCGTGGGGCGTCTTTCTTTGGCTTCTTGGCTGGGGCCTTCTTCTTGAGCTTCTTCGGAGGAGGGACGTACTCCTTCTTCCAGAAATCAGAGTCGGCCTACGAAAATAACCCGGAGAAGAGTAATAGATCAGCAATGTACAAACAAAAATCCAAGAGATGGATGGGAAGAAATTGACTTACATCTGGAGCCGGATTGTTGACGCTGAAAGGCGCCAGGCCAATAGCGCTGCATGAGCCGGAGGCTTCATGGACAAGGCTCCGGATGACAGTGGTGATGTCATCCTCTGTCAGGGTTGATTGGTTGAAACATAAGGATCTATCATACTTGCCTTCATATTCACACATAAGCCGGCTTCTACGGCTTAAGGGCATGATCCGCCAAGAAATCCAGCAGCGGATCAAATCCAATCCAGTTAAACCATTGGCCATGAGTGCCTTGATCTTGGCATGAGCCGACTCATACCTGGCACGCTCCGAAGCTAAGAGCCAACCAGGAAGTTCTGAATCTGTCCTGAGCTGGGAGGGACGATAACCCAACAATGGGCGCTCATTCTCAGGAGAGGTGTCCTTGCAGTAGAACCAAGTCTTGTTCCAATACTTCGGATGACTCGGCATCTACGTAGCCGGAAAGATGATGTCTCTGCGCCATTGAATGGAAATACCGCCAAGCTCCAGACTCGGACCACCTTTCATTTTGGTTTGGCTGTTGGCATAGAAGAACTCTCGAAACAAACCTACAGATGGCTTGATTTGCAGGTAGACTTCGCAGAGCACTTGGAAATTGCATATGTTTGAAACGGAGTTGGGGGCCAAGTCTTGAGGGTGAAGCTTGTATAGGTGAAGAACATCACGGAAGAATTTCTAGCCGGGTGGCACGAATCCTCCCTCGATATGGTCAGAGAAAACTACTACCTCTCCTTTTTGGGGAGAGGGCCGTGTTTTGTCACTCGGAACCTGCCAATGAAGGACCTCCTTGGAAGGAAGAGTGCCCGCGCCAACGAAATCCGTTAAATACTCTTCCATGATGCAAGACCCGACCCAGTTGCATGAGTTGGAGGCGCGAGACATACCGGCGGCATAAAGACTATGCAAAATTAAATACGTGGCGAGTTAAGAGCAAGTAGATATCTGTGACGGCTTACAATTTTAAGGGTTCTACAAATACTATGCCATAGCCCGGCTTATGAGAGCCGGAGAGGCCTGGCGGTTCAACAAGGAAAGGAGGAGCGAAAATCGGCTAAGTCTTGAAAACAGGTTTCGCAAACTACCGCTACAATTAAGGATCTACAAAAGCAGGAAAAAAGGTTCTTATTCTCGACCTAGCGAAGAACAGACGAAGCAGAAGAAGGAAAACAGAGCCGCGACGATCCACGCATTGCGCACGACCGCGCCGTACGCGGCGGCACGGCAAGGATGCGCGTTAAAGGCATCAACAGCGTCGGGAGTACACCAACGATGGTGCGGACGGAGCCCGAGCGACAGCGGCGGAGCTTCCGCAAACCCTACCACGGTGGCGATGGATCTAAGGAGGAGCTTGGGCTTACGGGTGATGGAGCAGCGGACGCGGAAGAAAAATTGGAACGACACAGGTTGATGCAGCGGCCTGGTTGACGACGATGCGAAGACGGCGCCGGAGCAGAGTGCGCTGGAGCGGAGGCGATGAGAGGAAGAAGATGAAGAGCGAGCGGGAGAAGCAAAGGTTTTCACCTGCGATAGGTCTTATTTAAAGGGAGAACGAGACAGGCACGAAAGTCTAGGCAACAGAAACCATTTGACCGAGGCGGATGCCTCGATTCTCGGGCTGACCATTTAATAAAAGATTCGGTGGCACGTCAGCGGATTCTCTCTTGCAGGGACTATGTGACATCACGTCGGGTCATCACCGGGCGACTCGCCGAAGAGCAGAAGAAAGGGATGAAATGAGCAAGCTCAATTCAACCTGGGGCCTAATGTTGGGGATATAACCCCGCAATATGACCCGCCATTAAGGTTCCGGGTCACATTGATGGCTCGTGAGCCGGCCCAAGGGTGAGCCGTAAAGTCTACGGCCCAAGAAGATAAGCGGCTCAAGGTGTGGGCCACAAGGTCGCCTGGACGGAGAAGACCCAGGCATGTAAGCCGCTTGGGGACAACTTGGACAAGAAGATAGAGGAAGACTCCGATAGACAATGAGACTCGGTTAGACAATTGTAAAGACCCGTGGTCGTGACCTCTTATATAAAGGCAGACCCGGGGCGAGTTAGAGAAAAGGGGTTATCGAGAACTAGGTCAAGCTTTAGCTCCCTTGTAATCGATACAACAAGCAATACAAGAACAAGCAGGACGTAGGCTATTACCTCGACTTGAGGGGCTGAACCTGGGTAAACTCGTGTCCTTCGTCCCGATCAACCCCTTTGAGTCCATCACGTTAGCGATGGCCTCGAATCCAAGTCCGTTCACCCGGACATCTGCCACGATAAATCCACGACAGTAGTAGTGACTTAGCAAGAACAATAAGTGGAAAACTCATAGGCACTGGATCAGTGTATTCGTTGGATGATATTCATCATATAATAGACATAACCTAGGGCGACATAGAACTAGCTCCAGTTCATCAATATAATGTAGGCATGTATTCCCTATATAGTCATATGTGCTTATGAAAAAGAACTTGCATGACATCTTTTGTCCTACCCTCCTGTGGTAGCGGGGTCCATAAGGAAACTAAGGGATATTAAGGTCTCCTTTTAATGGAGAACGGAAAAGAAAGCATTAACACATGGTGAATACATGAACTCCTCAAACTACGGTCATCACCGTGAAGTATCCCAAATATTGTCACTATGGGGTTGACGGATCATAACACACAATAGGTGCATATGACTAGGCAAGATCGGTCCAAGAACATAGATATAATGATGATAACATAAACGGTTCAGATCTGAAATCATGGCACTGGGCCCTAGTGACAAGCATTAAGCATGGCAAAGTCATAGCAACATCAATCTTAGAACATAGTGGATACTAGGGATCAGGCCCTAACAAAACTAACTCGATTACATGATGACTCTCATCCAACTCCTCACCAACCAGCAAGCCTACGAAGTAATTACTCACTACCGGTGGGGAGCATCATGGAATTGGTGATGAAGGAGGGTTGATGATGACGAAGACTGAAGATTCCCCTCTTCGGAGCCCCAAATGGACTCCAGATCTGGCCTCCCGATGAAGAATGGGAGGTGGTGGCGGCTCCGTATCATGAAGCGCAATGAAACTTTCTCCTTTTACAACATAGGAATTAGGGTCAGGGGGACTACGAGGTGAGCACCACCCACCAGACCGCGCCAGGGGGGCTGGCATGCCCTAGTGGGTGGTGGACACCCTGACTCCTCTCTCTAGTGGCTTTTGGATCCAATATTCCTCAAATATTCTAAAATAATTCTCCAGAAAGTTTTGCTCCATTTCGAGAACTTTTATTTCTGCACAAAAACAACACCATGGTAGTTCTGCTGAAAGCAGCGTCAGTCCGGGTTAGTTTCATTCAAATCATGCAAATTAGAGTCCAAAACAAGAACAAGAGCGTTAGGAAAAGTAGATATGATGGAGACGTATCAACTCCCCCAAGCTTAAACCCTTGCTTGTCCTCAAGCAATTCAGTTGACAAACTGAAAGTGAGAAATAAAAACTTTAACGAGCTCTTTTGTTCTTGTTTACATACATATGTTTAAGTAGCACCCATGTTTTCAGCAAAGATCATGACTAACCATGTCAACAATAACTCTTAAGGATTATATTAACGCATATCAATGACACAAGCAACTAGTGAGCAAGAATACGATATCTCAAGTGGAAACATTCGTCAAACAATCATGATATAATATGCCAATAGTGGTATTTCGCTAGCCCTTTCTGAGACTGCAAAATATAAATGCAAAGCACCTCCAAAGTTCAAGCAGCGACTAAACATTGTGATTCATGGTAGAAAAGATCCAGTCATGATGCATCCAACATTCACTACACACAATGCATGAGGATGAAAATAGTGCTCTCAGATCTGGCGCTTATTTGAGAAAGTGACGACTCAACATAAAAATAAATACATAGTCCCTTCACAGAGGGAAACCAGGATTTGCAGAGGTGCCAGAGCTCAAGACTTAAATAAGAGGTAAGTTTTAATTTTGAGAGGTACACCCTTCCTGTTAACGTTACGATGAAGAGCTATCAATATCTTCCATGTTAAACAAATTAGCGACAGTTCCCAAGCGATAAAAGTAAAGATTTACCCCCCTCCATCAACAAACGCACTCCATGGTGAGCCGAATCCATGGGTACCGCCCAAACCAACAAAATTCATGGGGGAGTTTTGTTTAATTATTTGCACTTCTTTTGATTTCGGGACTTGGAATCTCCATTACCGCCCTTCTAGTGCAAGGACGAGTGAGTAAACACTCATCATGAGAGTAACCCGCTTAACATGGAAGATACTGACCACCCCCTATTTCTCCATGAGCGGTCCAGGCACACAAAACAAATGTTCATTTGAAATTTTAGAGGTGACACATGCAAACTTACTTGGAACGACAGGGTAATACCGCATATAGGTAGATATGGTGGACTCATCTGGAATAACTTTGGTTTAAGGATTTTGATGCACAAGCAGTATTCTTGCTTAGTACAGGTGAAGGCTAGCAAATATATTGAGAAGCGGCCAGCTAGAGAGCGAAGACGGTCATAAACATGCATTACGAATAATAAACATTGAATGCTATCATGAGTAGGATATGGACACCATGAACATAAATATCATGAAGGCTATGTTGGTTTTGATTCAACTACATGCGTGAACATGTGCCAAGTCAAGCCACTTGAATCATTCAGAGGAGGATATCATATCATCATACTACATCACCACCATTTTCATGCATGTTGCCATCTAAGTTAAATCATTATCCACTCCTAGCTACTTGAGCATGGCATGAGCAACTATAATCGGTAATTGTCATTGCAAACATGTTTGATCATAATATGCTGAATCATGGATACTAGATTAAACATATCTACAAAACAAGTTGAGTTCATACCCACTTCTCTCTGCCATAGTCAATTCATCAAATATCGTCATTATTGCCTTTCACTTGCATGATTGAACGATATAAAAATAATACTAGTGCAGGAGTGCCATGGACTAAGCTGGAATTTGCAAACATTTTATTCAAGAGGATAAGACAAAGTAATACAGGCTCTTTGTTAGATCAATAGTAAAGCATACGAGATCCACTCAACATTTTCTTTGCGGTCTTCTCCTTGGTGTGACTCGATAAAAGAAAGAGAATTTCAGTGAAACACACTGAAATATTTTTGGAGTTTTTAGTTTTCCTTGAAGAAAGAAAATAAAAGAAGGAAAAACAAAAACGAGAAAAACTATTTACACGGGAGAACTCCCAACAAGCAAAAGAAAAAATGAGAAATCTTTTTGGGTTTTATTTTAATACTACAACTAACTAAACTTAAAAGAAAAACCAAAAAGAAGCAAGAAGTAATTTTGAATTTTCTCAAGGTTCTCAATGTTTTTCAAACAGATAAGAAGAAAGCAAGAAAATAAATCTAATATGGATAATACAATGAAAAAGCGTGAACACCGACAACTGGAATGAAATGCGTGAACATGAATATAATGTCGATGGAAGCACGTACTCCCCCAAGCTTAGGCTTTTGCCTACCTTGGTAATCACCATCCGTAGCCTGGTTAATAGTCTGAGTCGATACTAGGTGGAGGTGGTACCTGAGCGTCCCACTCCTAGGGTTCCTCCTTAGCTGCTACTAGGTTGTTCCAGTAGGCGATAATGTCACCTGGAAATTTTTTGTATCCGTTCCTAGCAACATAATCAAACAAGGAAGGTGTGGGCAACGGGATAACATGATGGGTTACGACACTGAATACTAAATTGTAGAGCATATTATGAAAGAGACCAACTTCATTAATAAATTGGTGGTCCAACAACGACGTGTGATCTAGATAAACCTTGGGAAAAAGATAATCATGTGGGCATATCTGGACTTCAAAATGACTCGCTAAACGCATAGCATGAATGCCACCAAGTATCTTGCCCTTACTGTTATTAAGGTGTAGGCGTCATGCAACAATAACTCCTAAGCTAAAAGTATGATCATTGTGTAATGCACGACGTAAAATGGCGAGGTCAGGGGCACTGAGTGCACCGACCTTTTCCTTAATAGTTAAACGCTTCGCGATGAATAGAGCAAAGTAGTGCACAAAAGGAAACTGCAAAGTGGCAGCAGCTGCTTTTGACACGCCTCTTTCGTTACCCACTATTAAAGTGAGGAGAAAGTCCTCAAACTCTGCTGCTTTAGGCTCTCTTAATTCCCGGTCAGAAGGAATCAGACACATGTCACAAAAGTTGTCAAGTGATATCTTGTAAGTTTCAGCATAAAGATTAAACTACACCTTAAGGATCATTCTTACTTAGAAAATGAAAACTTTGCACAAAGGAATTTGTAAGGATGTCGTATTGGTCACACTCATCTGCGAGGAAGTTGGTAAGCCCAGCATTTGCAAATAACTGGGCAAATTCTTGATGGAACCCGGCCTCCTCCATAAAGGGAGCATGTGACCATTGGCACGGCCGCACTTCTGCCTTCCCCGGAGTGTTGAGGTCGCTGTCAGATGATTCCCCAATGACTCCTCTAGCATTCTTCTTGGAGGAGTATTTCCTAAAGAAATTCATATTATTTCTACAAAAAAATCTGAATTTTTTTACTCCACAATTTTTTTGTCAACTAAAGTTAATAAGATTGATAGCAACTACTCATAAGGATGCATAGAGACCATATCAAGCATTCAAACTACTTAGAACTCTAAGAATTCAACATGCAAGCTCATCTACATTAGCACCAAGAGTAGCTAATTATTCTAAAAATAAACCACTAAATCAAAAATTAATTGGAGCAATGGGGGAGTTACATACCAAGAAGCAATCCCCTAAAACAGTTTAAAAAATGGAGCTTCAAGCAAAAATCAAAATCCACAGGTTCTTGAGAAAGAACACGAGGGAGAGAGCAATGGTTTTTTGTCTGGAGGTAAGATATGACAAGGGCTAAGGGAATAAGTGAGGGGACCTACATGGGGCCAACCACCCACCAGGCCGCGCCAGGGGTGGCTGGCATGCCCTGGTGTCTTGTGGGCACCAGGCGCACCCCCCCTTTGGTGTTATTTGTACCAAAAATTCAGAAATATTCATAAAAAAGTTTGGGTCTTCTAGTACCCCTTACTTGTGCATGGGCAGTTGTAGCCATGCCAGCGGCAAGCCCTGCCAGGGGACTGCGGGAATAAGTATAAGGAAGTCAAGAAAACATTCAAGCCAATGATCAAGACCGGAGACCAAGGGTCGGACCCTCGGCAAGATCTTGCCGGGATGGCCTATGGAACCCCGGAAAGAAGTGCACCCAACAAGACCTCGCCACCCAGCCAACGCAGAGGCCAGGGTCGTCCCACCTGGGTACGTGTCGAGGCGTCGGTGATGGAAGAGGCTAAGCGATGCCGATGGGACGAGGTCCAGTCCCATCCCGTAGATGGCCAGGGGCGCCTGACAGAGCATTAAATGCGTTTTACTTACACCGTTAGTGTTAGCTACGATAACACTGTAGCACTGTACACCTCATGTACGTACTGTACGCCGTTGTTGGGATCCCCTTAGTCATATAAAAGGAGGCCCAAGGCGTTACAGGAGAGGATCTTTTTTCCAACCCTCCGGCTCACATGTGTAGCAGCTATGTGCTGTTCACCACAGAGCGCTCCTATAGTTGGAACCCAAGAACACACATAATACACAAAGCAAGAGTAGGGTTTTATGCTTCTCAGCGGCCCAAACCTGGGTAAAAATCCCTCGCGCTGCTCATTTGATCTGCTCTTTGTGCACACCAACCTCCTGCCGGACCGTAAAGGGACCCTCGAGATCCCATAGGTGTCGTTCCCGTGTCGTTCCCCTGACATCTTTGGCGCGCCAGGTAGGGGGATTGGTTGCGTGAACCTGATCCGATGATCAGTGCGCCGTTTTCTTCATTGACTCCATCGCCATGGCCCCCAAGAAGAAGGGCTTCATGACGGTTGACCCATCCACGTCCGGTGTACCTGTAGCCACCCGGACAGGCGACTGTGTGGATGCGGGCGGAGGAGGCAGAGGTCTTGAGCCTCCACGATGTTCTGGCGATCAAGTCCAAGCAAGGGAGACGTCCATGGTGGCGACGACAATCCATGTCTCAGGATGGAACTGTGCTGCCTACGGGCGGTATAGTGGACTCCAGGGATGGAAGGGCGCCTTCCAAGACACCCACGCCAGCTCATGCGCCGCAACTTTCCCAGGTCGCGCGCGATGAATGGCTCCACGACGTTGGTTGTTCCAAGCATCCCCATGGGAAAGATCCTGAGCATCACTCCCAAGATGTGCATGACCAGCATGCACGCCAAGATGCTGGTGAAAGTGGTGCGCGGTCGCGGGACCGTGATGGAGCTCCTTTTAACACAGTTAGGAGTTAGAGCACCCCACGTTCCTCGCGCCCTTCGCTGCCGACTACATTAGAAGAAGCAATGGCACGAGCACAACTGCTCTTGAATTTTCCTCCCGCTACGGAGAAGCTCGAAGAATGGAGATCTACTATCAAGAGCCTCCTCAGCCTCGCTGATAGATATGGGCCGCGGCCGACGGAGCCTTCACAGAGGTGATCCACCGAGCCCACGAGCACCGACGGCGAAAAGTCTAGAGGTGGCACGACCATGGTGCACTCACCTCCATGACGGCAATAGAAAATACCAACTCGGTAGGTCGACACCTATGGAGGCTACTCGACGGCATCATCTGACCCACGAACTCGCCGCGATCAACGTCATGTCCTCCGGGAACGGGGCAAAGAAGACGCTTGAATTACCATCGAGCGGCGGCGAGAAGCACGCCATCAATCTTATAAGCATGGGGGACCCACTGTGGACAAACCTGCGCCAAGGTATCTTGTCCGCTTGCCTTACGAGGTAGGTTGTCTAGCGTTTACCCGTGAGCTATGGCGAGTCCAGTGGCCCAACTCTCGAATGTTCAAGCCGGAAGTCCCGGAGAAATACGACGGCAAGACCCACCCATCGGAGTTCTTGAGCATCTACACCATTGCGGTGTAGGCTGCCGGGGCTCGTGATGACAAGATACTTGCCAACTACTTCCCATTGGTGCTCAAGCCCAACACCAAGTCGTGGTTGATGCATCTGCCGGAGAATTCCATTTCTTCCTAGGCAGACCTGTGCCATGAGTTTGTTGGCACCTTCACCGGAGGCCACCAAGCCTGGCCAGGAAAGTGATTTGCATATCATCCCCCAGAAACAAGGCGAAACCTTGCGCAAGTATATCTAGAGATTCAGCCGTGTACATCACAATATCCCAGACATTCATCCTGTCGCTGTTATCAACGCGTTCCATCAGAATGTGCACAACCGCAGGATGCGCGAAGAGCTGGTGATGAACAAGGTCAGGGATGTTGCCGAGATCTATGCTCTGGCTGATAGGTGTGCTCGAGCTAAGGAAGGGAGGAGACTCCCCGGCGAGGATGCTGCCGCTGGGGTCGACTCTGAAGACGAAGACGCTACCGCCCCAGCAAGAAAAGGCCGAGGACAGAACAAGGAACACAAGGGCAAGGCCGTGCTTGCTGTCGAGGGGTCCGACAACCTCCCCGCTGCCAAGAAGACTAAGATTGATGGCCCCAACAGGGAGGTTACCGGGTGTGTCTCTTGTCAGGCCTTGGCGGCTGTCGACAAGTTGGAGGGCTCCGATAAGCAATATTGCAAGATCCATCGCACCAAGGGCCACGATCTCCAAAACTGCCAACAAGTTGAGCAGCTTGTCGAGAAGCAGAAAGTTGAGTACGTACGGCAGATAAGGAGAAGGCCCAAGATGGTGCAGAGGGGTCTGGCAAGAAACACAATGCCCGAGGAGGTCGCCACGGCAAGGCCAAGCAACAGAAAAAGGGCCCCGCTCGGGGCCATGACAACAAAGAGGGAGATGATGATGACAATGAAGAGGACGATGAGTCTAGTGAGCATGAGTTCCAGAAGGCTATAAAGATGATGTGCATTGACGGGGGCACCTTGTTGCATTCTTCTCAACGCCAACTTAAACCGTGGGCGTGCGAGATTAATGCGATGGAGCCATCTGTTGGTGCCTAGAAACCATTGAAATGGTCCAACACACCTATCATTTTCAATGTCGAGGCTCACCCTGATGGCACAACCGCGGTCGGGTGTCTTCCATTGTTGGTTTCACCAACAATTCGCAACCTCAAGGTGACGAAAATGCTAGTAGACGGTGGGGCCGTCCTGAACTTGATCTCACGTGATGTCATCCAAAGGTTGCAATCCCTGATGAAGATCTCAAGGAGACATGCACGTTTCAAGGGATCAATCCAGGGAGGAGCCAACCAAAGGGCAAGATCACGCTACCGGTTACATTTGGTAGTGACATGAACTTCAGAATAGAGAAGGTTGTGTTCGACGTCGCCAAGCTTGCATTACTATATAATGTTATCCTTGGCCGTCCAACACTGGCCAAGTTCATGGAGGCATCACACTACGCTTACAATGTGCTGAAGATGCTCGGGCCAATGAGCGTCATCACAATCAACTCTAACAAGAAAGGTGCGCTTATCTGCGCCGAACAACTCTACCGGGAGGCAGTTGCAGCGCCTGCCGCTGAAGCTCCCGGTGGGAAGAAGACCGGCAAGGCCTCTGCTACACACTCCGGCAAGCGCACCTCTTCGGAGTGCTGCGCTCCCATTGATGATGCACCAGAGAGCTCCACCGGCAAGAGCAAGAAATCCAAGGCAGATCCACTAGAATCCAAAAAGGTGCTCGTCAAGGATGATGGTACGGGAGGAACTTTTACCATAAGTTCCACCCTCGATGACAAATAGGAAAGTGCACTCATTGCCTTCCTGCGGGCGAATGTCGATGTGTTTGCATGGCAACCATCTAACATCCTTAGTGTTCCCAGGGAGGTAATTGAGCACCATCTTGTTATCAGTCCTCATGCACGGCCCGTCAAGCAGAAAGTTAGGATTCAAGCCTTGGAGCGGCAAGAGTTTATTGCCGAGAAATCAGGAAATTGGAAGCGTCAGGTCTGGTCAGAGGAGTTCTCCATCCAACATGGTTGGCCAATCCAGTTGTAGTGCGCAAGGCGAATGGAAAATGGAGGCTGTGTATCGACTATACAGATCTCTATAAGGCATGTCCAAAAGATCCTTTCCCCTTGCCGTGTATCGACTAGATTGTGGAATCCACTGTAGGCTACGATTTGCTGTCATTCCTCGATGCTTATTCAGGGTATCATCAGATCTTCATGTCTAAGGAATACGAGGATAAGACCGCATTCATCACCCGGTGTGGCACATATTGCCTTTCATGTTGAAGAGTGCTGGTTCAACATTTGCAAGGGCAGTCCAGATTGGTTTTGAACCTCAGCTACATAGGAATATGGAAGCTTATATGGATGACATGGTGGTTAAAACCAATGACAAGGCGACACTCATACAAGATCTGGAAGAGACGTTTGCAAACCTGCGCAAGATCAATTTGAAGCTCAATCCCAAGAAGTGTGTGTTTGGCGTTCCGTTTGGCAAGCTTCTCAGATTCTTTGTGTCTCAGCGTGGGATCGAAGTGAACCCCGACAAGATCAAGGCAATTGAGCAGAATGAAGCACCGAGACGCGTCAAGGATGTGCGTCATCTCGCCGGCTGCGTTGCGGCTCTAAGCAGGTTCATCTCAAAATCTGCTGAGCGCACCCTACCATTCTTCAAAATCTTGAAAAAGGCAGGTCCAATGAAATGGATTCCGGAAGGGGAGGTAGCGTTGCAAGATTTGAAGAGGTACCTCTCCTCTCCGCCAACATTCGTCACACCTAAACCGCAAGAATCATTGCTGCTGTACTTAGCGGCAACGAATCAAGTGGTTTGTGCTGCGTTAGTGGCCTAGAGAGAAGTCGACGAAGAAGCACCAGCAGAGGCAAGGCCGCCAAGCAACGTGCTGGGATCTTCCCCGTCGGAGTATGGTGCCGGCAAGGCAGGATCTGTGCAGATGAGTGAAACGACACGGAAGAAGAAGATGGTGCAGCACCCAGTTTATTTTGTCAGCTCCCTTTTGCAGGGGGCTAGGTCAAGAACTCTGGTGTGCAGAAATTGCTTTTCGGTCTCCTTATGGCCTCGAGGAAGCTGCGCCATTATTTCCAAGCACATGAGATCACCATCGTCACCCGCTATCCGTTGCAATGGATTTTGTGGAATCCAGATGCAACCGGTAGGATTGTGGAGTGGGCTTTGGAATTGTCAAGCTTCGGTCTCAGGTTTGAAAGTACTTCAACTATTCAGAGCAGAGCCTTGGCAGAATTCATCATGGAATGGACTCCAATGCCAGACGAAGAGATCCAAGAAACAACTCTTCCCAGCAAGGAGACTAATTAAGAATGGGTCATGTATTTTGACGAAGCTTTCTCCCTGCAAGGGGCCGGTACTCGCGTGTTGCTTGTCACACCCACTGGAGAGCACCTCAAATATGTGATTTAGATGCATTTTCCCGGGAGAGGTCGACAAGCAACACCGTAGAATACAAAGGGCTGCTTGCCGGTCTTAGGATCGTGTTAGACCTTGGAATCAAGAAACTCATTGTCAGGGGTGATTCTCAGCTTGTCATCAAGCAAGTCAACAAGGATTACCAGAGCCCGTTGATGGAAGCCTACGTGGATGAAGTGAGGAAGTTGGAAGAGCGCTTCGACGGTTTTCAAACAGAGCATGTTCCTCGTGCGAACAACAACATTGTTGACGAGCTGTCGAAGCATGCTGCCCTCAAGTTGCCTGTGGAACCAGGGACTTTTGTGCTCCAATTGACTCATCCATCCATAGTACAGTCAGCGAAGAAAAACAAGAGAAGGAAGTTGAGTTCCGGCCAGTACTTTCCCGCAAAACTCTCGGAGGCTATCGGCAAGGAAGTTGTCGGGAAAGACGCCAAGCTTGCCGGGGAGCAATAGGCTCCGGCAGGACCTGAAGTCCTTGCCGTAGAGACAAACGCTCCCGCGGCAGAAGACGTGCCTTTAGTCCTTGCTGTCGAGCCCCAGGCTCTAGCATGGGCAGAACACATTGTTCACTTCCTTCAAACAGGAGAACTCCCTGAGGAACAGGAAGAAGCGGAGAAAATAGCCCATCAGTCTCAAAGGACCATGATGTCGCCTAGAGGGGGGGGGTGAATAGGTGTTTTAAAATCTTTTACGGATTTGGCTCTATCCTAATGCAGAAATAAACTAAGCGGATACTTTTCAAGCACAAATCCTAAATATACTAGGCTCACTAAGTGCACCAACAACATAGGATAAACAAGATGAGAACAACAAGGATATGAGTAAGCACAAGTAAGTTACACAAACTTACTCAATGTATATCACAAGATATGGAAATGAATGTTACAAGCTAGCAATTCACACTAAGAACAAGATATATCAATAGTAGCAAGTATGAATTGCGGACAATAAAGTGTTGGCCTAAATAATCTCTACGATATGGTAACCAACACAATATAATGAGGACAACAATATATATAGTGAATGCAAGGTCAAGTGGACAAAGTAAACCACAAGTAGTGGCTAGGGTTAGAAATAACCGAAGACACGGAGACGAGGATGTATCCCAATGTTCACTTCCTTGGAGGGAAGATAGTCACCGCTAGAGAGGTGGATGTTACCACGAAGGCACACAAATGCCACGAAGGCTCACCCTATTCTCCCCTTGAGATATCACCACGAAGGCGATTCTCAACCACTAGTGGTAGACCTTGAGGCGACCTCCAAACCTTCACAAACTTTCCGAGGGACAAATCACAAGTTGATTCCTCACCGAAGCACTCCTACCGTCTAGGAGTCTCTAACCTCCAAGAGTAACAAGATCAAGGGGAAATGCTCAAGACTTGCTCAAATCATGAATTCCTTTGGTCAAGAGAGGGAGAGGGAGTGGATCTATCACTTGATTGGAAAATCTCTCAAGAACTCTCACTAATCTCTCCAGGATATGAGATTTGGTGTAGGAGAAGTGAGAGGGAGCCACTTTGGTGTTCTAGGGTTCTTTTTGATTGAGTGGTCAACCCCTCCACGAAGTGGTGAAGGGGTATATATAGCGTGGGTGAAAATATGGCCGTTGTAGTGCAAGCGGCTGTGTCGGGCCGGACTTCCGGGCCAAGGGTCGGACATCCGGTGGCTCTGAAGTGTGCACACGAACACAGAAAAAAAACCGAGTCAAGGTGCAGGGCCCGGACATCTGGCCAAGTCCTCGGACATCTGGCCAAAGTTGAGGCCCCGGACATCCGGACAAGGCCCCGGACATCCGGAGGGCACAAACAACATTTTGTTATAGTTTCTGGACATCGGCGGCCCGGATTTCTGGGGAAGATCCCGGATATCCGGGGGACACAAACACTGCACGCACCCCAAAAGTAAAACATGCATAACTTTCTCATACGGACTCCGATTTTGATGTTCTTGGGCTCGTTTTAAAGCTAGTGAAAAACTCCAGGTCCTCACATAGAGAACCACCCAAGATAAGACAAAATGGAAGATGCAAAGTATGCACATGCTAGATCATATACTTTGGGGAACCTAGTTGGCTATGTATTGCTTCGGTAAATAGGATAGGAGTGGAATTGTGTATAGAAGATGTTGACTTGAGCAAGTCCATCACGAACCCCTTCGATCCCCTCTTAATAGTGCAAGATACCTATAACTCAAGAATCATAAAAGAGCTACACTACATAGCTATCGAGAGTCCATACTTGAGTGTATATGTTTCTTTGGTGGTCATCACCCCACAACACTAATGCCAAAGGAACTATTACCTTTGACTCGAGCCTTTCACTTGAGCTTGATGTTGATGTTTCTTCTTGGCTCAAGTTGAAGGCAAGACATTGGTGAAGTCTTCAAGTAGCTCTTCCATACACAATGTGGGAAGCTTTGCTTTGTATTCATCTTCACTTTGTCCATCATGTGATCATCCACAAGCTTCAAGCATGTGATCCTTCGGGATGGTTATCTTGAACTTGCCCTTGTTAACCATGATCATGAACACTTGATGTCATCCTATCATGGACACTTGGAATCTCTCTCTTGATGCGATCCCATGAGAATAACCTAACCCTCATAAACATAGACAACACACAACATGGGTTAGTACACAAAGTGCAATTGATAATTTCTTATCATACCACAAGATCCTATGTGATGCATCGTTTGCACTTGTGTGCTGACCATTTAAAGTTTGATTCTTTGATCTTTATCTTGGTCAACCTTTATATTTACTCCATGCTTAATCTTGATGCCTTGAAGGCCATATTGAATTCTTCACTATGCTTCATTTCTTCAAGACATGATTACCCATATCTCAATTATCATATGACCATATAGAGTTTATCCATGAATACCATATTGGTCATCATTTGTTATCCTTCATGCTCCATCACAATCTCTTGAGAGGGACAATGAATTCTTCACATGAATTACTTGCTTCAAGACATAATCATCCATGACTCAACATATGAGCACATCATGATCCTATCTTCAAGCCATATGTAGAATTCTTCTCTTTAATCATTCTCTCAAGATCATGATCCATCATGGCTCAACCTTGATGCACAACTATATGTATATGACATTCATTCCGAATCCATTCAATCTCCTTCTTGCATCAACCATGGAACAAACATCTTTCAATTCATCCAATATTGTTCATGAATTGCAAATGGAACTTCCCTTCAAATGTATAACTTAATGCAAACATTAGTTCGTTAGGATTGTCATCAATTACCAAAACCACACATGGGGACTACATGCACTACATGCACATTAGTCCATTAGGACAATCTCAATAAGAGGGTTTATATATTGAATTTTAGAACAAGTATGCAATTCCTCCGAGGATAAATTGTATACTTGAGGTGGTTTTGACAACATCAAGTGCCACAAAGATACCTGAAATTATCAAAACAGGTTGTACTAGCATCAAACACTACACAAGAATTTGATGATAGCACACCCACAATATATAGAGAAAACTCCCCCACAATATATGCATGTGTGAATGAACTTTGAATGTCATTTCATATATTGGTTGACACAAACTAGGTGAAGTTTTCTCTATATAGTATATACAATACTCATCCATGCAACACACATATATAACAAGGGTAGGTAAGCATGAGTGACAACAAGAAAACTAAGAACACTTATCTTTAAACCCTCTAAACTTCTCCCCCATTGGCAACAAATGCCAAAAATGGGAAAAATCTAGAAGCCAATATAGTATGAGTTCCTCCTTGATGTGTGCATGTTACAAAATGTGAGTGATAATCAAATGCACATATTCAATGATGAAAATTTGAGGAGCTTAGGATGTACAGAATGCAACAAGATACTATGCTATGAGAATAAGCAGTCTATTCGTGAGAAAAATATTCAAAAGATCAGAAAAAACATATCTGGACAAGATATAATATCAATACCCAATTTGATCATCATGATAAGTATGGGTCCAACATATATTCAAAACACATGAGTGCACAAGATTATATGCAAAACATACAAGCACTCACTTCTCACCCTCTTACCAAGACCACCACCGAATCAAAGAAAGGAAACAAATGAGGTGACCGACAAGGAGTAAATGATATTAAGGTAAGATCTGAACTTTCTTATGTATAATTTTTTACGTGGAAAATAGTAGTCTATGTATCCACAAAGAAACTTGCATACACAAAATAGTCGCAATTGGTAAGAACATGATATGCACAAGTGAATCCATTGTTATACAACTATGATCCTAGCATAAGAGCAAGGCACATGGCACAAAGCACATGGCACAAATTGATATCATTTGCATAATAATGAATTACTAAGTAAGATAGCAAATACCACAAGCAAAGTGTTTTTGCAATTTCATGAAAATTACACATGAGAGAACATTTTAGGAATAGATATGCAATGAATTGCTCAATTGGCATATTTTGGGATAAGTGAATCATGAATATGATTTTATGGATCCTCATTATATGCTTCTTCTCAAATGACTCACAGTTGCAATAAAGTGATTTTTTTAAGAACATGCAAGAAGCACAACTTTTAACAAGTAGTAATCATGCCACGATGCAACCTACACAAGGTTGACTCTATTTATGTATATGCATGAAGTAAATACTTGTTACCGAGAAAGCATTGGTATGAAATAGTCGATCAATGAGTCATCTAAGCTTGGCGCTAATTCTCTTGTGGTGACACCACCTTCTTCATCAATAAGCCAAGCACACAATGTTTCTCCAATGTACCTAAATCACTTTTAAGTACATTCTGGTCCCCAAACCTATTTGGTCCGAAGTAGTTAGCATAACTACAAAATATAGGGTAAACACCACTTAAGTATGTGCATATAGATATGAATTTGAATTTCATGCACATTGTAGCTATTAAGGATTTGATGAATATACCATATATATATTGGATCAATTAAAGCAAACAAGACATGAGAATTTACACATAGTAAATATGCATGCACAAGCTTACCAAAATCTAGGGAGATCCAATTTGGACAAATGAACACATAACCGTTAATACTTCCAATAACATCACTAGTCATTCATGTTGTCCAAAATTAATCAAAGTGACAAATCAACATATGATAGCACACAAACTTCAACATATGAACCAAAGAAAACCAATGAGGATATAAGATATGCATTGCACACATACTCATAGGAATATCTCACTCAAGTTGATATAGGACACTATAAATAATGAGATAATAAACTCCCATAACTCCATACAAACTAATAAGATGAACTCGAATGAAATGGTATTTTGAGTTATCATTCCTTGTAGAAACCAAATAAGTACATGATCATCTACACTAACACAAGCATAACATGAGAGTTTAGAAATAAACACAATGCTTGGATCGCATATTATTAACATTCCAATTAGATAGATCATCATGCAAAGCAAAAATTGGAATGACTTTAATCAAATGATTTTCCAAATATGATTTTTAGGATAACCATGGAAAGAACCATACAAAAATGCCATACGTAAACAAGGCATTGCATGCCACAGAGATATATGATAATCTCAAATATAAATTCTAAGTGGCATCCCTCAATTGTTCACATTAACAAGGATTGTGATATGCACAAAGCATATCACTCCCCCATAATGTGATAATCCGTGTATTATCCACAAGAGGCAAATGAAACCCAACAAAAAATAATCAATGGAAGGGAATTTGAATTTCAAATGAACTTGACATACCACATAGTAACTAAATAGTCTTGCACAATAAATACTTGGTGATATCCCATATATATACATTTAAGCTCCCAGACATCCCGGATAGGTCCCGGATATCCGGGGTCAGACCCAGCCGATTCGAGGCTCTCTAGTAATCAGGAGGGTCAGAAATCCGATGGTATTAGCCAGATATCCGGGGCCTGAGAAAAACCAGAACCCTAACCCCCCAGATGTCCGGCGGAGGTGCCGGATGTCCGGCGCCTGGAGACAGGAATTTTTGCATTCTGGAACCAAGCCATCCCGGAAATCCGGCGATGGGGCCGGATGTGCGGAGGCTGAGACCACTTTTCAGGGCAATATATATATATATATATATATATAGAGAGAGAGAGAGAGAGAGAGAGGCCATATCTAAGACTCCGCTAAGGAGATTTATACGTGAGATATAGATGAAACTGTAACACACATATATAGGAATGCACATGACTTATCACTCCCCCATAATGTGATGATCTATTAATATCTCAAAAGAGCCAAATAAGATTCAACTAATGAAGCAATAAAAGCTCCAAACCACACACACAAATATATGAAGTGCATTGCGACCTATACATGCTAGATAACTCAAATTAAGCATACTAGGAGGCACAACATATACAAACACATGCTAGGTAAAACCTAAACATGCAAGGGGCTAGTAACTTTCAATGTAAACAATATAAGTACAAGCTATCATAAAGAGGAGCATTGGATTGATAAATGTGATGATAATCCACTTGACTTAGCTTTATCAAATGAATGATGGTTAACTTTTCTTTATGAACTAGCCAAGTCTCCAATGCCCTCCACACACCTATTGATCAAGTTTGAGCTTGATGGTCCCCAACCAAGTTTGGTCCTAAGAAGTTAGTCACAATAGGCTTGGCAACCCAAATGGTCTTTTATTTACCCAAACCACTTTGGGTGCCCACAAACTTGGCAAACAAATTGCCAAAATTATCCTTTCTAAGTGAATAATGATCATTGACAATCGAAGGCTTAGAGACATTACCGTTGGGACATGATGAAGATATGTGTCCCTTCTCACGGCAAATATAGCAACATGTGCTCCCCTTTATCTTCTTCTTTACCTTCTCAACTTGGAGAACATTATCTTGGTTAAGCATGGAAAGAGGGATTTCATTATCTTGAGATTGAACTTGAGGCCACTTCCCTTGATGCTTCACACTTGAAGCCTTCTTCTTCAATGGACTAGATCTCACATGGTGTCCAACATTCTTGCACTTGGAGCAAATAATGCTGGCTGAATTCTTGACTTGATATTGTCCCTTCTTCCTATTCTTGGACTTCTTCTTGTTGGAGATGAAATTAAGTCCTATTTTATCTTGAGGGTCCTTTTGCACACTCAAGTTATTATCACAACATTTTTCCAAGTCTTTCTTCAAACTAGTGACTTGGGCCTTGAGCTCTTTATTTTCCTATACAAGGTTAGTATTAACAAAAGAACTAGAAGAAGTAGAAGCTTCATTGTTAGAGAAACAAGGTATGGTGAGTAATTGATCACAAGATGTATCAATACCATGTAGAGAGGATTTGCTAGGACTAGCACATGGCAATAAGGAATTTCGAGTAGAATATGTGCTAATGTCCACATGAGACTCACAAGATTTTACCATGGTGACCATAGCCTCATGATCTAACTTTAGCTCATCATGAGAGATTAAAAGATCCTCATGAGTGCCCGAAAGATTTTCATGCTTTTCTTCCAATTTCCCATACTTGCTAGTTAGCAAATCATGTTGAGTCCTCAACTCAACATTTTCTTTCAATATCGATGCTTCACACAAGATAGAGTTAGTAGCACAAGCATCATTATCAATATGAGAGGAGCATGTAGAAACTAGAGACTACACATGAGTAGCTTGAAGTTCCTCATGAGACTTAGAGAGTTTGGTGAGCTCTCCTTTGACATTCTTGTAGCCAAGGTCAAGGTGCTAAAAATCCTCTTTAATTTTACAATGAGTAACTTCAATCTCTTCTTTTGAAGACCTCAAGTTACTAAGAGATTGGTAAGCCTTAGCAAGTTCATGTTCAAGTTGTTCACTTTTTGCTTGCTCATTAAGAAGTAAATCATTACGTTTTTCAAAGCAAGCAAGAACATCTTAGAACCTTTTATAAGTGTTATTTTTAGCTCTATGAAGAGTTTTCCCAATCTCATAGAGATTCTTAGTCAATTCATCATCATCATATTTCTCATTACAACTATCATCGTTATCACTAAGAGAAGATGATACCTTGTCATTACTTCTTGCCATGAGGCACATGTGAACAAAGGGGGTTGATGATGATTCTTTTGGAGAAGAGGGTTCTTCATCAATCAAGTGTGCTTTGTCTTCCTTGATTTCCTCTACATGGTTAGTCATAGAACAACTAGAGGAAACCAAGGCATTTTTAATATGGCAACACAAATGACCAAGCATATCATCACAATAATTTATGAGTGAATCATTAGATGATATGCATGGACTATCTACACAAGAATGTATGACGTTTTCAGTGCTAGATATGCTCGTGTCCATGGAACCTATAATACTAGCATTTCTATATGATGGATCATCAATGATGAGCTTGACACCATCACTCCATGAGATATCTTCACTTACCATGTCATCACCCTATGACAGAGTGGAAGATGTTGAAGTGTCCAAGCAATCAGAGGTGGAGGCAATGGAGAGTTCTTCCATCACTTCCTCCCAAATAGCATTGGCTCCCACAAGGTTGGACCCACCATATGTAACTTCAAGTTTGGTCCAAGCCTCATGAGCCAACAAACAAGTCGAGATTGACTTGAACACCTCAGAGGTTATAACTTGGTGAATGACAGTTAAAGCTTCACTATCAAACTGCATATCCTCAAGTGATGGAGATTGTATATCCTTTAGATTTGAATCCCCTACAACAACAATCCGTAAAGCATTCGGACCCATTGCCTGAAAGTGACAAAGCACATGTAATCTCCACATAATGTAATTTGTGCCATTAAAACAAAATGTATCATCGTGCACTAGTTCACTAGTCGACATCGTTACTCTCTAGGCAGTGAAGCCTAATAAGGAGAGACCTAGCTCTGATACCAATTGAAAGGACCACGATGTCGCCTAGGGGGGGTGAATACGAATTTTAAAATCTTTTACGGATTTGGCTATATCCTAATGAGAAAATAAACTAAGCGGATACTTTTCAAGCACAAATCCTAAATATACTAGGCTCACTAAGTGCACCAACAACATAGGATAAACAAGATGAGAACAACGAGGATATGAGTAAGCACAAGTAAGTTACACAAACTTACTCAATGTATATCACAAGATATGGAAATGTATGTTACAAGCTAGCAATTCACACTAAGAACAAGATATATCAATAGTAGCAAGTATGAATTGCGGACTATAAAGTGTTGGCCTAAATAATCTCTACGATATGGTAACCAACACAATATAATGAGGACAACAATATATATAGTGAATGCAAGGTCAAGTGGCCAAAGTAAACCACAAGTAGTGGGTAGGGTTAGAAATAACCGAATACATGGAGACGAGGATGTATCCCGATGTTCACTTCCTTGGAGGGAAGCTAGTCACCATCAGGGAGGTGGATGTTACCACGAAGCCACACCAGCGCCACGAAGGCTCACCCTATTCTCCCCTTGAGGTAAAGTACACAACACTCTGCAGTGTTAAACCTAATCGATTAGCTGTGTCCCCGGTTACGGACAATTTGAGCTTCTAGACTTGGATCTATCTCTGAACTCTCAACACTGGACTGATAATTAATTGTGGGCAACCTATGATACTTGTGGGCATTGAGACATCGGTTGGTGGAACCATGTCATGTTAGGTAACTCTATAGTGAAAACTCCTAACATTTCTTTGTTGTAGGAAAATAAGATAAAATTAGCTTTTATACAAAAACTCAGACACAGAGCCACAAAACCTTACTTCATATAGAATAGTTGTTATCCTCTGCTCTACTATGGTGATCTTGCCAGTACATTCTATGTACTGACCTACACGGCTGCAACGTCTTATGTTGCAGATAAGCTCTACGACGGGTAAGAGTACGATTCAGGGTTATGGTATGCACTCAACCTATCGTTGGTGTTATTGGGACTCCACTCCCATTGACTGTTTCTGCTGAGATTTTAAGGTAT
This sequence comes from Hordeum marinum, assembly GCA_022496015.1. NCBI lineage: Eukaryota > Viridiplantae > Streptophyta > Magnoliopsida > Poales > Poaceae > Hordeum > Hordeum marinum. Next base: position 116,242,422 of record CM039676.1, read on the forward strand.
ATATCAGATTTACGTTAATTACATGTGATTGCACTTTGATATATACATTGATGTACTATGTGTGCTAGCATACTGATCCAGGGATGGCACAAAACACACAGAGGCTTGACTCGTTTTGAGTCGAGTCGCTACAGAAATGGTATCAGAGCGCATGTTGACTGTAGGACGTGGCCCTAGAAACTAGAAAGCCCTTAGGAAACGATTTCTCGAAAAACTTTGTTTTCAAAAGACCCTTTACTTCTCATCTTATTTGAGCTTTATCAAATGATCTCTCTTACCTCAAATAGTTAGAAAATACCCTTTCCCCTTTGACCACACTAAGGATCAACTGAGACCACTTCGAGAAGGACAAGATATCGAAACTACTGATGGTCATTTCGAAGTAAAGAAGATTTCACCATCCATTAGAAGAGTTGAAGCTACACGAGTTGAAGACTGTGAAGACTCGAAGAAATTGAATACCATGAAGAATTTCCAAGATATTATGCCCCCTAGAATACCAAACCCATGTGGCATACTCACGTTAGATACGATGATTTGTGACCTGTCATTTATGTGTATTTTTTCGACAGCCACAGAATAAAAACTATTTTCAAAACCATTGTTTGTATTGTGTGTATCCCCTCCTTCCTCTCTCATCCCCAAAACCTTGAACCCAATAGATGACGAATGAAGCTGGACTCATGTGTTCTGGATCAATGACTCAGTTAGAGACAAGAGAATGGATTCAGAACATGGAGGATCATCTAAGGAGTAACCATGTTGCAAGGAACGAGATGGTCCAGTATGCTCTTCGGTACTTTGCAGAAGGTGCTGCACATTGGTGGAAGATACATGAAGATATCCATGATAGGCAAGCATCTATCTCTTGGGAAGAATTCAAGAGGACCTTGCAAAAGTCTCATGTTGTTACCAACACCCAAAAGCCTCGTCTCAAATATGTGAAGAAGATTTGCGCATGCAACACATGTGGAGAGATAGGACACACCCAGGAAGAACACAAGGAAGGATGCCCTTATTGTGAAGAAAATCACCCTGCTAAAGAATGCACAACTAGGCAGGTGACATGTTTCTTGTGTAAAGGAACTATGCATTTCCCGGCTCAATGCCAAATGTACCCCAATGTACAAGAAGTCATCAAGCAGCAGAAGGAAGCCTTCAGAGAAAATATAGGAGAACTTGTGATGAAGGAAGATGTTGAAGACCCTAATGGAGAAGGCCTAACCAGATTTTACTCCAATGCCTGCTATTCATGTGGAGAAGGACATTTCTCACAGGACTGTACGAAGGAAAGAAAAGAGTATCTGGGAAACTTTCCGACAGAAGAAGTGGAGTTTGATCCACAGGAAATTGAAGGTTTGATCGGAACAAAGAAGCTCAGGAAGAGACAAGTCCCTGAACAAAGGGACCCGAGTCATATCAGTTGTTTCAAGTGTAAGGATATGGGCCACTACACCAATAAGTTCCCAAGAAAGGAACTAGAACTCCAAGGAGCAAACACCAACATCAAGAAGCCCCGAGACTTGTCAGAAATCATCTATTTTCATTGCAAGCAAGCAGGACACTACGCTAGTAAATGTCCAAAGGAGAAGAAAGCTAGAATGGAGTAGTTAAGTTTTGAAGATGGCAATAACTCTATCATGAAGCACTCTTGTTTTCATGAGATTATTTTGTAACGGAATTCTTAGAGTTTGTAATAAATTCATGAGTCAAGGGAATTTATGATGTCATGTTGAATTATATGAGTTGTTACTCTATGTACAAAGATCACTGACCATTTTCGAGGATATGAGAAAATATGGTCTATGGAGGCATATGTGCATTTCATTTTAAGTGTGGTATTAACCACATCGACGAATGAATAAATAAAGTACCATTCTTGTTAAGGAGTTTGGATAAGTGAATACAGGTGAATAGAATGTGGAACCAAATCCAACTATAAGGATGACACCTGAAATATTATACCTCAGATTTGAATATGATGAACCAAAAACTTCTATTGGTAAACACACCAATGGAAAGGAAAAACATATTCAAAGGAATAGAACGTGTCAAGGATGGATATCACAGTTTCATGAAGGTTACCCCAAGATCCTGAAGCAAGAAGGTGTGATTGGATCAACAAACTTTTTCTTAGGAGTAACGACTACCAGCGGGTGTGTCCGGAGCCTGAGAGATGTGAAGAAACGATAGATGTTTTTGCTCAGCTTGCAGAATCAATGGATTTATCCGAACTTCGTTCGTTGACAAGAGAAATTTCTTCAATGCTTGTTAGGAAGCCCAAGTGTTAGAATACGAGATTCACTAAACCTTATACAAGGTAATGATTTCAGTGCGACATGGATTGATCACCATGATGACTTACTCTTATCATTCTCTTGTTATTCGGAATGGTAAATCTGAGTGACTTACCCATAGTAGAGAGACGATATTCTTTGGAGCTTTTGTTTAAGCCTTAGAATGGTATGAAGAAAACCCCTTGTACATGGCAGTTGGTGCCACACGTAGGAATTTTACAGTGAGGAATGAAGCCAAGACCCATTTCATTGTAGGATAACCACTAATGGTAGACCACCATGAGATCATCGATAGGTTATTCAGAATGAACGCGAGACTTGTTAGCTAAGAAGACCCAGTATCGGAGGAAATACATTTTTGTTATGAGATCACAAGATTTGATTTAATGGAAGAGCCTCATCAAAGGAGCCATCGTGAGTAATTTGAAGAGACAGATGCACCCAAAGGACTTCCATGATTTTGAGGAACCAGTAACTCTCAGTTAAGTGTGGTAGACCCCACACCTTCTTGGTCGATGGTTTTGCTAGAAGACCCCAAACCCTAAACTTTTCCTTTCTAGCCCTTTCGAATCTCGAGGACGAGATTCATTTCAAGTGTGGTAGGTTTGTAACACCCCAAAATTTGGAATGTTATAATAAATATTAGAATGATTGTTTGTTTGCTTGAGTGATTGAAATTGAGTGAAATTTGAAACTTTTTGAAAACTTTTGAATGAGAGGGAATAAAATGACTTTCCCATTTTCTTTTGAATTAAAATTCTTACTTTTCAAATCAGTGAGAGAAGATGACATGACTTCTTCAACATGAAAAGATTTGGAAAGGGAATTTGAAAACTATTTGAAAATTTCTCATATGGAGTTTCACTTTCATATTTGAATTCCCTATTTGAATTTGTAAGCATTCAAACCCCTTGACAAAGTTTTTGAGAGGAGTAATATGACACTCCAAACCAGGGGTATTTTTGTGAAGTATTTGAACCATAAAACCCAAGGGGTTATTTGAAAAAATTATTTGCAAAAATAAATAAAGCCATTTAGGCATTTTCTGAAAAGAAAATTTTAAAGTATTCATTTTGACAGAGAAAAAATGTCCATTAAATGCCATTTATTTCCCTGGTCATTTTGGTATATAAAACTTTATTTTTTGGACAGGTTTTGAAAGCTTTAATGATATTTTAAATGCTTTGTTAATTAAAAAAGGAAAATAGTTAACGCGTATTAAAGCCCCGGCCCACCGCCTCTAACCCCTCCCCTGAAACCCCTCCGCAACGGTCACCGCTGACCGCGCCCTCTCCCTCTCTCTCGCTGACGCGCCGGCCCCACCGACCGATCCCGCTAACACAGCGGTCGTCCCCTCCATCTCGCCCCGCTTCACGCCGGCGACCCCGAGCCGGACATCTCTCCCCTCTTTCCTTCCCCGACCGCCCCGAGGCCCCTATAAGGACCCCCTGCCTCACCTCTACCCGTTCTGCCCCATTTCCCCCTCTGCCCATGCCCTCTCCTTGCCGCTATCGCTCGCCAGAATCCATCGGACGCTGCCACGCCATTGCCGCTCCCGTGCTCGCCCTAGCCACCCCTCTCGCTACTCGAGCACGCCATTCTCTCCACCACCCTCGCCCGCACCTCCCCGTGCACTTGTCGTGCCCCAAAAACCACCGGAGCTCCTCTCCTCGTCGACGCCCGAGCACCACCGCCGCTCCCGAGCTTGCCCCGCTCAACCCCGTCGCCCTCAAGCCTCGCTAACGCCACCACCCGACTCGCCGTCCTCGTCTGCAACGCCTGGTGCCTTCGCCGTGGCCGGAAGACCACCGGAAATGCCTCCCCGTCGACCTCGCCGCCTCGGTCTTGCCAGAGAAACTCCATCGCCGGCGACCCCTCCTCTGTGAGCCCCTCTCTCTCTTTCAGCCGTTCGATCGTAGATCTAGGGCCACGATTAGAACCCCGTACCCCTTCGGTTTAAATTAAATGAACCGGCCATTTTTTTCCTCGGTTTAGTTTAGCCGAAATGTTTTTCTTTAATCATCGGTCGTTCGCCCAAAACATTAGAACACGCACCCCTTAGGGCCAATCACAGCCTGCCACGTAGCACCCTGTCCGTTAGCTAATTTTTCTTTTTTCTTTTTCTGTTTTTGTTTTAGAAAACAGAATAGGTTCTGTTTTTTTTGTTATATATTTTAAAATATTTAGAGTTTTTGATCAATTATTTTTGCATTGTCACAAATGTTATGTAGTTTCTGTTGATATCAAGTTTGACCATATTTGAATACTTTAAAATTGGATTCAAACAGATTTGATTCAAATCTTGTTTTCTAAATATCTCGAGTTTAAAAATAGATTTTGAGTAGATTCTTTTTGCTACTTGTCACTAGTGACCTTAGTTATCAGCAGGTAGAGTTTGGAATTTCTTAGAATATTTTAAATTAGTATTTTCATCGAAACAGATTCTGTTTTAGTTCTTTTTGGGTTTATTTATATTTCTTTTGTTTTAAATTATTTTTTTATGTTAGTGATGGGTTTTATAAAGTTTTCTGTTAGATAATAATATCCGTTCAAAATAAATAATATTTTATTAGTTGATTGCATGAAAATCAATTCTAGTTCAATTATAACTTGCAATTGGATTTTCATTGCTATGTTGATCTTCTATTTTGAAAATAGTTTCCACAAATTGTTTTATAAGTTTGATTTGCTATTTAGACCAGAAACAATTTGTAATATAGTTGAGATTGTTTGTGGTTTAAGCCAAGGATGACCTTGTTTTATATCAAAATAAGAATCTTTATAAAAGCTTTTCAATTAGTTCCTTTTGCAAAATAAAGTCTTATGAGAAAAATACTTTCTATTAATTATTTGTTTTAAAAATTTTGTTTTTCATTTATTTAACTTGATATTTTCTGCTGATATGTTCTAGTTGACAAAAACTTATGTTGTTAGAGTATTGTTTTCTTAATTATTAGTTGTTCTTCAAAAGTAATTCTTTTTGCTAGTAAAATATTTACCAAAATACTATGGTTATATTTTACTCTGTTTTTGTTTAAGTTACTTCTGAAAATAGGATCATTTGTAGAGAAAACCACCTTAGTTGTGTTGATGTAGTTTTGTTGATTTTAACTTTTGTCTTAAGTATTTCCTTCATAAAAAAACCCCTTAGTGTTTACTCTTGTGTTATTTCTTGTGTGTTAGAATTGATTGCTAGCATGATTGCTTATATGTTTGCAATGTTTGATTATATAGATTTTATCGGAGAGTGACGAATAGTCTATCAAGTTACTTCTGAGAGCGATATTATTATCTTCATCAACAGTACATGCAAGTTCAGTTTGACCATTTTGTTCATACCTATGTTTTATTGCATGTAGTGACATCATTCAACAAATCCCTCCCGTAGTGTTATTTAAATTCTTGTAGTTGAGTAGAATGCATGAGGTAGGAACCCACCACTTGTTACTAAAGCCCCGGGAACGTTAGTTATTTGTATGCTATGGTAAAGTACACGGGGTTTGGTATAAGTGTTCGTGAGTGGTGTGAGAAGGAGGACTCTACGTCAAGACGTCAACTTCATGAAGGCATCTTCAAGACCTCAAGACTTCGAGACTCGAGAAACAAGTTTTTCAATACACACTACTGGGTGAAGGATGGTTGATTGGGCATCCATGGAGTACCCAATGGATGGCCGGGATGCATGGAGAAGCGCCATGACATCTTGCGGAAAGCTTCACCCAGACTCAAAGAGATGGATGAATACTTCATGCCCAGAAGCTTACCTGTGTAGCCACAAGTCATTATGGGCTCTAGCTTGGTTGATCTTTGTTATGACTCTGGCTGGGCAGTGCTACGAGATGTAGTCGATGTTAGGAATGGATGGGCACTGGCAGTAGTCAGGGAAACACTGTAAAATACCATGTTTCGTTCATCCCATTCTCAAACACCCGGCAGTGCGAGGACTTACTAGGAGGGAACGAATCTTGTGGGTAAAGTACACAACACTCTGCAGTGTTAAACCTAATCGATTAGCTGTGTCCCCGGTTACGGACAATTTGAGCTTCTAGACTTGGATCTATCTCTGAACTCTCAACACTGGACTGATAATTAATTGTGGGCAACCTATGATACTTGTGGGCATTGAGACATCGGTTGGCGGAACCATGTCATGTTAGGTAACTCTATAGTGAAAACTCCTGACATTTCTTTGTGTTAGGAAATTAAAATAAAATTAGCTTTTATGCAAAAACTCAGACACAGAGCCACAAAACCTTACTGCATATAGAATAGTTGTTATCCTCTGCTCTACTATGGTGATCTTGCCAGTACATTCAATGTACTGACCTACACAGCTGCAATGTCTTATGTTGCAGATAAGCTCTACGACGGGTAAGAGTACGATTCAAGGTTACGGTCTGCACTCAACCTGCCATTGGTGTTATTGGGACTCCACTCCGTTGACTGTTCCGCTGAGATTTTAAGGTATTTATCAGTTTTACGTTAATTACATGTGATTGCACTTTGATATATACATTGATGTACTTTGTGTGCCAGCATACTGATCCAGGGATGGCACAGAACACACAGAGGTTTGACTCGTTTTGAGTCGGGTCGCTACAAAGAATAACCTAACCCTCATAAACATAGACAACACATAGCATGGGTTAGTACCCAAAGTGAAATTGACAATATTTTATCATACCACAAGATCCTATCTGATGCATCGTTTGCACTTGTGTGTTGACCATTTAAAGTTTGATTCTTTGATCTTTATCTTGGTCAACCTTTATCTTTACTCCATGCTTAATTTGATGCCTTGAAGGCCATATTGAATTCTTCACTATGCTTCATTTCTTCAAGACATGATTACCCATATCTCAATTATCATATGACCATATAGAGTTTATCCATGAATACCATATTGGTCATCATTTGTTATCCTTCATGCTCCATCACAATCTCTTGAGAGGCACAACAAATTCTTCACATGAATTACTTGCTTCAAGACATAATCATCCATGACTCAACATATGAGCACATCATGATCCTATCTTCAAGCCATATGTAGAATTCTTCTCTTTAATCATTCTCTCAAGATCATGATCCATCATGGCTCAACCTTGACGCACTACTATATGTATATGGCATTCATTCCGAATCCATTCAATCTCCTTCTTGCGTCAACCATGGAACAAACATATTTCAATTCATCCAATATTCTTCATGCATTGCAAATGGAACTTTCCGTCAAATGTATAACTTAATGCAAACATTAGTCCATTAGGATTGTCATCAATTACCAAAACCACACATGGGGACTACATGCACTTTCACAGTCTAGTATGTACCAGTTCGTGGACGATGTCCTGTACAGAAAGAGACCGAACAGTGTGAAATTGAAGTGCATTCCTCGGGAGGATGGACTGGGGCTGTTGATGGAGGCATATGTGGCTCCCACATAGGATCAAGAGCAGTTGCCCGCAAGGCATTTCAGCAAGGTTTCTTTTGGCCCACCACCCTCCAGGATGCAACTGCACTAGTAACCAAGTGTGAAGCGTGCCAGTTCCATTCAAAGAAACTACATCAACCAGCCAAGCTCTTCAGACAATCCCTCTCTCCTGGCCATTTTCGGTCTGGGGGCTCGACATCTTGGGCCCCTTCCCTCGTGCTACCGGGTTTTATGAGTACTTGTACGTTGCAATCGACAAGTTCACAAAGTGGCCGGAAGTGGAAGCACTGAGAAAGGTGACAACACAGTCAGTCGTCAAGTTCTTCAAAGGACTAGTTTGCCGCTTTGGTGTTCCAAACAGGATCATCACCGACAATGGCACACAATTCACAAGCCGCACCTTCATGCAGTATGTCCAAGACCTTGGCAGCAAGATCTGTTTTGCTTCTGTCGCTCACCCGAGGAGCAACGACTAAGAGGAAAGGGAAAATGCTGAAGTGCTGCGAGGGCTTAAGACAAGAACTTTCAACAAGCTGCACAAGTGCGGAAGACGCTGGATTGATGAGCTACTAGCGGTTCTTTGGTCAATCAGAACAACACCAAATGGAGCCACCGGCCAGATACCTTTCACCCTGGTGTACGGTGCGGAAGTAGTTCTCCCCACGGAACTCATATACGGGTCACCTCGAGTGCTCTCTTATGATGAGCTTGAGCAAGAGCAGTTGCGCCAAGATGACGCGATGCTCCTTGAGGGAGACCGTCTTCATGCTGTTGTGAGAGCTACACGCCACCAGCAAGCTTTGCGTCGCTACCATAGCCACAAAGTGCATGCCCGAAGTCTTGAGGAAGGTGACCTTGTTCTTTGGCGCATTCAGTCGGCCAAGAATTCAAACTAGCTGACGCCAAAGTGGGAAGGCCCTTATCGGGTAGTGCAAGTCACCAAGCCTAGCGCGGTCCGCCTGGAGACCGAGGATGGCGTTGCATTGAGTAACTCCTAGAATATCGAGCATCTTTGTAAGTTCTACCTATAAGGCGCGGTTGCCGGGTCCCCCGGCAACCTCTTTTGTACAAGTCTTGCCAGCAAGGCATGTGATCCTTTGTACAAAGCCAGGCGAAGACCCTATGCATAGTTGAATAAGATCGAGCGTTCTACAACTCTTGTCGATTTTCCATGTTTACTTATGTGCATGTTTATCTGAGATGTTGCATTACGCTTATTCCCAGCAAGTACCGATGAACCACCAAGGTTCCATATCTCTATTTTCTGTTCTTTCTTTTTGTTAAAGGATAGAAGGTTCTCTCATGTGCAAGTTTGTCGGGGGGATGAGATGATATGGACACCAACGGGCGACGTTCAAAATCGGCATCTTGCAGGAAGGAATACCGCAAAAAGAAGATAAGTGATGACCCACAAGTATAGGGGATCTATCGTAGGCCTTTCAATAAGTAAGAGTGTCGAACCCAACGAGCAGAAGAAGGAAATGACGAGCGGACAGTAAGGTATTCTATGCAAGCACTAAAATTGTCGATAACAGATAGTTTTGTGATAAGATAATTCATAACGGGTAGCAAGTAACAATTGTAAAAAAGGTGCAGCAAGGTGGCCCAATCCTTTTTATATCAAAGGACAAGCCTGGACAAACTCTTATATAAAGAAAAGTGCTCCCGAGGACACATGGGAATTTATGTCAAGTTAGTTTTCATCATGCTCACTTGATTCTCATTCACTACTTTGATAATTTGATATGTGGGTGGACCGGTGCTTGGGTGCTGTCCTTACTTGGACAAGCCTCCCACTTATGATTAACCCCTCCTGCAAGCATCTGCAACTAGGAAAGAAGAATTAAGATAAATCTAACCATAGCATGAAACATGTGGATCCAAATAAACCCCTTACGAAGCAATGCATAAACTAGGGTTTAAGCTTCTGTGACTCTAGCAACCCATCATCTACTTATTACTTCCCAATGCCTTCCTCTAGGACCAAACAATGGTGAAGTGTTATGTAATCGACGTTCACATAACACCACTAGAGGAGAGACAACATACATCTCATCAAATATCGAACGAATACCAAATTCACATGATTACTTATAACAAGACTTATCCCATGTCCTGAGGAACAAACGTAACTACTCACAAAACATGTTCATGTTCATAATGAGAGGAGTATAAGTGCTGATCAAGGATCTGAGCATATAATCTTCCACCAAGTAAACCAACTAGCAACAACTACAAGGAGTAATCAACACTACTAGCAACCCACAGGTACTAATCTGAGGTCTTGAGACAAAGATCGGATACAAGAGATGAACTAGGGTTTGGAGAGGAGATGATGCTGATGAAGATGTTGATGGATATTGACCCCCTCTTGATGAGAGGATCGTTGGTGATGACGATGGCTTCGATTTCCCCCTCCCGGAGGGAAGTTTCACCGGCAGGATCGCCCTGCCGGAGCTCTAGATTGGTTCTGCCCAAGTTCCACCTCGAGACGGCGGCGCTTCGTCCTGAAAGGTCTCTTCTGATTTTTTCCTCGACAAAACCCTCCATATAGGAGAAGATGGGTACCGGAGGGCTACCAGGTGGGCCACAAGCTCGCTAGCCGCGGCTAGGGGGGTGGCCAGCAGGCTTGTGGCTCCCTGGTGGGCCTCCTGATGTATTTCTTTCGCCTAGTATTTTTATATATTCCAAAAGAATTCTTCGTAGATTTTCAGGACTTTTGGAGTTGCATAGAATAGGTATCTCACATTTGCTCCTTTTCCAGTCCAGAATTCCTGCTACCGGCATTCTCCCTCTTCATGTAGACCTTGTAAAATAAGAGAGAAAAGGCATAAGTATTGTACCAAAATGTGTATAACAGCCCATAATGCAATAAATATCAATATAAAATCATGATGCAAAATGGATGTATCAACTCCCCCAAGCTTAGACCTCGCTTGTCCTCAAGCGGAAGTCGAAATCAATAAATATGCCCACATGTTTAGAGATAGAGGTGTCGATAAAATAAAATACGGACATGAAGGCATCATGATCATCTTTGGAACAACAATATATATTTATATATAATTTCTTATGCTAAAGTAACAATTTATTCACAATGGCAAAGTATGAATCAAGAACTCTATTGAGAACTGACAAACTATGATCCGAGTCATTAAAGCAATTCCAGTTTATCATAACGTAGGAAAGAGTCAATATAAGAGCTTGTAAAGCAAACCCACATACTCAATCATCTTTTAGTCTTTCATAATTTCTAACACTCACGAGGTACCTATGAGTTCAAAGTTTCAATCGGACATAGAGAAAGATAGGGGCTTATAGTGTTGCCTCCTAACTATTTACCTCAAGGGTAATGTCAACAGTAATAACTCATGCTCACCCACTTCCAAGTGGATATATGTGCCTAGATCGTTCCTCAACATGTGTCACTTGCCATAAGATAAAGGCGAAAATAACGAAGGTGATTGGGATCACCATGACTCTTGCATAAAGGTAAGTACTAGAAAATAAAAGTAACAGATAGGCCCTTCGCAGAGGGAAGCATAGGTTGTCATGTGCTTTTATAATTGGATGCACAATCTCTTAATGCAAAAGAATGCCACTTTATATCGCCCCTTGTGATAGAGAACTTTATTATGCAGTCCGTCACTTTTATGTCTTCCCTATCACAAGTTCGTATAAAGTTTATTTTCCTCACACTAATAGATCAAACATATTTAGAGAGCAATTTTTATTGCTTGCACCGATGACAACTTACTTGAAGGATCTTATTCTATCCTTAGGTAGGTATGGTGGACTCTCATGGCAAAACTGGGTTAATGGTGTTTGGATGCACAAGTAGTATCTCTACTTGGTGCGGAAGTTTTGGCTGATATGAGGTGGAAGCAAGCGACACATGTTGAGGGATCTATAACAATATAACTTCTATTCGGAAATAAGAAAACATAAACCATTATGTTGTCTTCCTTGTCCAACATCAACTTCTTAGCATATAATATTTTAATGAGTGCTGACAATCATAAAAGATGTCCAAGATAATATATTTATATGTGAACCTCTCTTTCTTTATTACTTCCTTTTAATTGCCCCAATGACCAACAACTATGTTTGTCAACCCACAACAGGTTTCAATGGACATACTTCTTACATGTGAAGTCATCACTCCCCATAAGATTTTCATATGTACTCTTTGCTTTTATTCTACACTTCTTTCTACTTCATCTTTCTCCAGATTAAAATCATACCAAGCAAGGCCCTCAACTCAAAAGCACTTTCCATTATATAACTCCCGGACTTGCTTACATAGGGGGAATCATAAAGCAAAGACTCACAACTGGATCACACAAAAACTTTATTCTACTAGATCAAGATATAACCAAAAGGATTAAACTAGAAAAGATGATGAAAATAAAAAAACAAAAACAAAAACAAAAGATATGATGGTGATACGATACCGGGGCACCTCCCCCAAGCTTGGCACAAGCCAAGGGGAGTACCCATACCCATGTGTTTAGTTGTTTGGCTTCAAAGGTGAAGATGTGGGAGTTGTTGATGGGGTTGGAAGCCTTTCTAGTTTCCTCCTAAGCATAAAATTATGTTCCCTCAAATTTTCCACTTCCTGATCGAGCTTCATTATCCTTTGACATAATTATTCCTTGCTCTCCTACAGGAAATGAGAAAGGATAAATAGAGCCTTGAGTTTTTGCCTTGTGTTTGGGAGGCTTGATCTCCTGAACTCCACGTGCATATCTCCTGGATGAAGTAGGGGGCCTCTTCTTCATCCGAGCTTTCTTCCTCGCACTTGCCTTCTTGTTCCTCCTTTGAGAACAATCCATAAGGGTCCCAGTCTCCATAGATATTGGTATTGGCAAGATAATGCGATATGAAGCTCTCCCCATCAGAATCTTGGGACGACATATTGCTCTAAATCTGCTACAGAAATAGCTCAAAAAGAAAACGAGAGGTATTGTCGTGATACGAGAGTCAAAATCCTCAAGAGATTATATAATGAATTTTTGCCAACCCGAAGGAGTATGCCACAATAAAACGGAGTCCAGGTGGTGCACGAGGTGGCCACAAGCCCTAGGGGCGCGACCAGGGGAATGGCCGCGCCGAGTAGGCTTGTCACCTCCTCGTGCACTATTCGGACTACTTTAAATTTTCCTAATTTTTTAAATATTACAAAACCAACGAAAATTGCCATAGAAAAAGTTTTGGAGTCTTTTTTACTTACTGTACCACGTACCTATTCCTTTTCGGAGTCTGAAATGTTCTGCTAAGTCTCCCTAATGTACTCCTCCGGAGTTATGGTATTGATGATATTGGTTTCAACATTTATGGGAGTACCTGAGATATAATGTTTGATTCTTTGACCATTCACCACCTTCGGGTTTGTGCCTTCGGCGTTAATAATCTTGATGGCACCGGAACAATATACCTCTTCGATGACGTAAGGACCTTCCCATTTAGAGAGAAGTTTTCCTGCAAAAAATCTTAAACAAGAATTGTATAGCAAGACATGATCACCTACATTAAATTCATGCTTTTGTATCCTTCTATCATGCCATCTCTTAACCTTTTCTTTAAACAACTTAGCATTCTCATAGGCTTGGGTTCTCCATTCATCAAGTGAGCTAATGTCAAATAACCTCTTCTCACCAGCAAGTTTGAAATCATAATTGAGCTCTTTGATTGCCCAATAAGCCTTATGTTCTAGCTCTATAGGTAAGTGACATGCTTTACCATAAACCATCTTATACGGAGACATACCCATATGTTTTTTGTAAGCAGTTCTATAAGACCACAATGCATCGTCAAGTTTCTTAGACCAATTCTTCCTAGATCTATTCACAGTCTTTTGCAAAATCAATTTAATCTCTCTATTGCTCAATTCTACTTGACCACTAGACTGAGGATGATAAGGAGATGCAACTCTATGATTAACATCATATTTAGCGAGCAATTTACGAAAAGCACCATGAATAAAATGTGAACCACCATCAGTCATCAAATATCTAGGGACTCCAAATCTAGGGGAAATAACTTCTTTAAGCATTTCAATAGAAGTGTTATGATCAGCGCTACTAGTTGGAATAGCTTCTACCCACTTAGTGACATCATCAACAACAACTAGAATATGAGTATACCCATTAGATTGTGGAAAAGGCCCCATATAATCAAAGCCCCAAACATCAAATGGTTCGATAACAAGAGATTAATTCATAGGCATTTCCTGACGTCTACTAATATTGCAGATTGTTTGAGATTCATCACATGACAAGAAAAACTTACAAGCATCCTTGAAAAGAGTAGGCTAATAAAACCCAGATTGTAGTACCTTGTGTGCAGTTCTATCTCCAACGTGATGTTGTGGCGACCCGACCTGAAAGGTCAAATCTCCGGTGTTTCTGTACCATCCCAAGATCATGCTGGTACACACACGGTACATCAATGTATATATCAAAGAGAAATCACACAGCATAAATTTATCGAAATCTCATATCGAGTCCTTTATTACAATAATGATTACAATAAAGTGGCTGAAGACCAACTCATGAGATAAACTAAACCATAAACTTGCGGAAGCTCCAAAGGTAGATGAGTCCATCTGACTCCAAGGGCATCTCACCGAGTGTAGAGCGTATCCTCACTCCTGGTCGGAAAAGTACTCTGCAACATGATACGTTGCAGCCGTATAGGTCAGCATATTGAATATGCCGGCAAAGTCACAAGATAGGGGGGTAAGGTAATCATCTAGTCTATATGCAAATATGGCAGGTGGTGTAGTAAGTTTTTGCATAAAGCCAAAGTTTTCCTACAACAAGAGAGGGCAAAGGCATAATTACTACAATGTTGGTTGATTAATGAGATGGTTCCACCAACCAATTCTCATACCCAAGTTGACATTAATAACCCACATTAATATAATTTATTGTGTTGAGAGTTCCAGATAGTTTCAGTTCCTTTGGCACAAACTGTCGATGACCGTGGACATGGATAATCGATTAGGTTTGGGTACTCTGAAGAGTTTTGCACACATTCCCCACAAGATATGATCGCCTCCGTTGGATTTCTCGCACTTCATGGTGTTTGAGAAACGGCTGACCAAAACATGGTCTTCTAAAGGGTTTCCCTGCGACTCTGTCGGTGCCCATCCTTTCCTACCGTTCTTCTACATGTCGTAGCACCGCTATCCAGGGTCACCATTGTATCCAACCAAGTCAGAGCCCATAATGACTTGTGGCTATGCAGGTAAGCCTTGGGTCTTGAAGCATCCATCCATCTCTTTGTGCCTGGGTGGACCTTTCCGCATGAATACTGGCACATCTCCAGCATCATCTAGGCTAACCACTGGTTTCTCCAGGGTGCCGTTCAACCATCATCCACCTAGAGGTAAGTTGAGGACTTGGAGTCTTGAAGACTTGATCATTATGTAGGTCTTGAAATTATTAACTCACAACTCTCATGAATCACACAACCAACCCTGTCTACGAATAGCATAGCAAAATGTAAAACAACATTTCCTGGGGCCAATGTGTCAAGGGGTTGAGGGGTACCTACCACATGATACTACAACAATTAACCAAGTTTCCAATTACGTACTTTGCATGCAATTAGAGTGATGGAAGAACTAATGCAATAAAACATAGGTAGACATGATCAAAGTGACTTGCCTTGCTGACGATCCTCGTACTGGAGTGACTCTAGATAACAAGCTTCGCACTCCGGATGATCTAACGAATCAAACAAGAGCACACCATAAGCATTAATACAAAATAATTCACACAATTCAGCAAGGGTAAACAAACAATACTAAAACCATTTAATAGTATCAATCAAGAGAAAGAAATTACAAAAAATATTTTGACTCACAAAAATTTTCAGTGTCAAAAACTTCTACTACTACTACTTTAAGACAAACAACCAAACAATAGCTAGTAGAAAAGGCATAGTAAAGAAAATCAATTTTTGTAAACAGAATCAAATTCACTAAAACTTTTGTGTAAAGAAACACTACTAAAATGAAAATAACTAGAATGTTCCTATAACTTTGGAATAGGAAACTAAAACAATAATATTATTATCACTAATATTATTAACATCATTTTACTTAACAGAATAGAATTACTAAAATTATTTATTAGAAATCTAACTAAATCATCTAACTAGTTTGTGAAAGTAAAACTAAATTGTTTTATAAAACTATACCTAATGAAAAAGATATAAATATTCCTATAACAACGTGGTCTAAAACTAAACAATCATTCTAAATATTAGCAAGTAATGTTACCTAAATGTTTGAAACAACAGAAACTTAAGAAAACTATTAACAGAAGGTAAACTAATTCAGGTTCAAATTAAATTAAAATTAAGAAAACTAAACTACATTAAGGACTAAACAGATTCTGTTTTTGGTTAAAAAAAGTAACTAAATTTATTCAAAAAAATTCTCAATTCATGCAGAATGATAGGTTTAACTAATACCAAACAGTGGCAAAAAGATTCACTCAAAAATATATTTTTAAACTATAGTTATACATATTATAGTACAACAACAACAACAAAGCCTTTAGTCCCAAACAAGTTGGGGTAGGCTAGAGGTGAAACCCATAAGATCTCGCGACCAACTCATGGTTCTGGCACATGGATAGCAAGCTTCCACGCACCCTTGTCCATGGCTAGTTCTTTGGTGATGCTCCAGTCCTTCAGATCTCTCTTTATAGACTCTTCCCATGTCAAGTTCGGTCTACCCCGGCCTCTTTTGACATTATCAGCATGCTTAAGCCGTCCGCTGTGTACTGGGGCTTCTGGAGGCCTGCGCTGAATATGCCCAAACCATCTCAGACGATGTTGGACAAGCTTCTCTTCAATTGGCGCTACCCCAACTTTATCTCGTATATCATCATTCCGGATGCGGTCCTTCCTTGTGCGACCACACATCCATCTCAACATGCGCATCTCCGTCACACCTAACTGTTGCACATGTCGCCTTTTAGTCGGCCAACACTCAGCGCCATACAACATTGCGGGTCGAACTGCCGTCCTATAGAACTTGCCTTTTAGCTTTTGTGGCACCCTCTTGTCACAAAGAATGCCAGAAGCTTGGCGCCACTTCATCCATCCGGCTTTAATTCGATGGTTCACATCTTCATCGATATCCCCATCCTTCTGCAACATTGACCCCAAATATCGAAAGGTGTCCTTCTGAGGCACCACTTGCCCATCAAGGCTAACATCCTCCCCCTCCTCGTTCCTAGTAGTACTGAAAGCGCACCTCATGTACTCGGTTTTAGTCCTACTAAGTCTAAAACCTTTCGATTCCAAGGTTTGCCTCCACAACTCCAACTTCCTGTTAACCCCCGTCCGACTCTCATCGACTAGCACCACATCGTCCGCAAAGAGCATACACCATGGGATATCTCCTTGTATATCGCTTGTGACCTCATCCATCACCAAGGCAAAAAGGTAAGGGCTCAAAGCTGACCCTTGATGCAGTCCTATCTTAATTGGGAAGTCGTTAGTGTCGCCCTCACTTGTTCGAACACTTGTCACAACATTATCATACATGTCCTTGATGAGGGTAATGTACTTTGTTGGGACTTTGTGTTTCTCCAAGGCCCACCACATAACATTCCGCGGAATCTTATAGTAATTTGAGCAAATTTGATTAGATTCAAAATTTAAAGGTCAAATTTGAAATCTAAGCATACAGACATAAACTACATCAAATATGTCAACTAATGCAAAAAGAATCAACTAAAAACTCTAAATAGTTAAAAAGTTATAACTAAAACAAAAACAGAAAACATTCTGTTTTGTAAAACAGAATCAGAAAAAGGAAAAATAAAACTCATCGGACAGGGGCTACGTGGCGGGTCGTGGTTGGCCGAGAGGGTGTGCATGCGGGCGTTTGCGGGCTGGTGACCGAAGCTTAGCACGTACTGGTTCGGGTTTTAAAACGATCTAATCTGACGCGTTGATCTACGATCGAACGGATAAGAGCGAGAGAGGGGGATCACAGAGAAGGGGGTGACCGGCGATGGAGTTCTCCGGCGAGGCCGAGGCAGAGAGGTCATCGGGGGCGGCACTCCGGTGGTTGGGGACGGCGTCCGAGGGGTGCAAATGACGGCGGCGGGTCTCCGGCGTGCTTGGGTGGTGTCGGAGGGGAGTGGGGACGACAGAGGCGATGGGCACGAGCTTCGGGAGCTTTGGTGGGGATCCGAACTCCGGCGAGGGTGTGGGCAGCGCTTTGGCGAGGTAGAGTGGGGGCTCGGGGGTGGAATGAGGAGCGGAGGGTCGGGGCTACTTATAGGGCCGGTGTGGTGGTCGGGGAAGGAAAGAGGAGGGAGATCCGGAGAGGAGGAATCGCCGGCGAGGTTCTGTCGACGCGAGGAGGAAGGCGACCGTGGCGTCTTCGGGATCGGGTGGTGGGGCCAGGGCATCAGAGAGAGGGAGGGCAGCGTCAGCGCATCGGTCGGTCGGCTCGGAGCAGTTTCGGGAAATAACTGCTGTGGGCCAGCCCGTTTTCAAATTAAATCGTTTCCTTTTTAATATCTAGAGCAGTAAAACTCATTTAAAAGCATTCAAAACATATCCAAATATAGGTAATATATATATCAAAATGATCAGGAGAATTAATGCTATTCAATGAACATTTTTCCTCTTTCTATTGAATACTTAAAAAAAATATTTTCAGAAATTGCTATTTTTGTTTTTAAATCCTTTTTGCAATAATTTTTCAAATAGCCCCTGGTTTTATTGTTAAAATATTTCACCAAGATGCCCCTGGTGTGGAGTGTCATGTTACTCCCCTCTTTTCTTTGAACTTTTCCAGAGGTTTTCAAATAGGTGAAACAAGAAAAAGGGAAAGATGAAAGTGACATTTCAGAAATTCAAAAGAAACACTTCAACCATTATATTCTCTCAAACAATATGATGATGATGCATAGCTATATATCATAACTTTCCAAAATGAAATTTTGGGATGTTACAAACCTACCCACCTTATGATGAATCTCGCCCTCGAGATTCGGGTTGGCTAGAAAATAGGTGCGGATGGTCTCTATGAAGATCTTCTTCGCGTTCCCAGGTGGCTTCTTCCTCGGTGTAGTGACTCCACAGAACCTTGCAGAACTTGATGATCCTACTACGGGTAACTCTGTTGGCAGTTTCGAGAATTCTGACAGGCTTCTCCTTGTAGGTCAGGTCACTGTCAAGTTGTATGGCCTCTAGGGGCACTGTGTCTCTCAAAGGAATATCAGCCATCTCAGCATGGCATTTCTTCAACTGGGAAACATGAAAAACATCATGAACTCCGGACAGTTCTTCTGGCAATTCCAGCTTGTATGCAACTTCGCCTCTACGTTCCAGAATTTTGTAGGGGCCTATGAATCTGGGTGCTAACTTTCCTTTAACACCAAACCTCTTGATTCCTCGAAGTGGGGACACACGGAGATATGCTCGATCCCCTACTTCATATGTCACCTCCTTGCGTTTGTTATCAACATAACTCTTTTGCCGGGGTTGAGCTATCTTGAGTCGGTCTCAAATCAGTTTGAACTTATCTTCAGAATCTCTGATAAGATCGGGACCAAAAAGTTTTTGGTCTCCAACACCATCCCACGTCAATGGTGTTCTGCACCTCCTTCCGTATAAAGCTTCGAAAGGGGCCATCTTTAGACTGGTCTGATAACTGTTGTTGTATCAGAACTCTACATAAGGTAACTTGTCATGCCAACTGGACCCATAGTCTAGTGCATAGGTTCTCAACATGTCCTCCAGAATCTTGTTGACTCTCTCAGTCTGTCCATCGGTCTACGGATGAAAAGCTGTACTGAACTCCAGTCTTGTACCCAAAGTTTCATGTAGCTGATGCCAAAACTTTGAGGTAAATTGTGTTCCTCTATCTGACACGATACTACTCGGAACTCCATGCAGACATACGATCCTGGTCATATATATCTTGGCTAGCTTAGCACTGGTATAGGTGGTTTTCACTGGAATGAAATGAGCCACCTTGGTCAACCGATCGACCACTACCCAAATGGAATCATATCCTGAACGGGTCCTGGGTAGTCCTGTGATGAAGTCCATACCAAGCTTATCCCATTTCCACTCGGGTATCGGCAAAGGTTGGAGTAACCCTGCTGGTTTTTGATGTTCCGCCTTTACTCGCTGACAAACATCACATACCGCAACATGTTCGGCAATATCTTTCTTCATACCTGTCCACCAGTAACTTTCCTTCAAGTCCAGGTACATCTTGGTGTTGCCTGGGTGTATCGAGTATGGTGAATCGTGGGCTTCTTGAAGTATCAACTTCCTGAGCTCTGGCTCATGGGGCACATAGATTCGGTTCTCAAACCATAGAGTACCCTGTTCATCTTCACGAAAGCCTTTAGCCTTGCCTTCCTTCATTTTCTACTTTATCTCAGCTATCTCATTGTCTGATTTCTGGGCTTCTCGAATTCTTTCGGTCAAGGTGGACTGAATCTCAAGTGTGGCAACATATCCTTGCGGAACTATCTCGAACCGAAGCTCCCTGAGATCTTTGGTTAACTCTTGGGGTAATCCTCCGGCTATGAGTGTGTTCACATAACTCTTCCGACTCAAAGCATCTGCCACAACATTTGCCTTTTCTGGATGGTAATGTAATCTCATGTCATAGTCCTTGATTAACTCTAACCATCTCCTCTGTCTGAGGTTCAACTCCTTCTGCGTGAAGGTATACTTCAGGCTCTTATGATCAGTGTACACATCACAACTATTTCCGATAAGGAAATGTCTCCAGGTCTTGAGTGCGTGCACTACGGCTGCTAGATCCAAATCATGAGTGGCATAATTCAACTCATGGGGTCATAGCTGTCTGGATGCATATGCCACAACTTTTCCCTCCTGCATGAGTACTCCTCCAAGTCCTTGACGAGATGCGTCACAATAAACCTGGAAGTCCTTCTGAATGTTTGGCAGTATCAACACTGGGGCTGTGACCAAACGTTTCTTCAACTCCTGGAAACTGGCCTCACATTCCTCAGTCCAGATATACTTAGACTCTTTCTTCAACAGCTCTATCATGGGCTTGGCAATCTTTGAGAAATTCTCAATGAATCTCCAGTAATATCCGGCAAGTCCGAGAAAACTATGGATCTCCTTAACTGAGGTGGGTGACTTCCACTCAGTGACTGCTTAAACCTTAGCGGGGTCTACTGCTATTCCTTCTCCGGAAATAACATGTCCAAGGAATCCGACTTCCGTCAGCCAGAATTCACATTTACTGAACTTGGCATACAACTGATGCTCTCTAAGCTTCTCCAGAACTAAATGCAAGTGTTCCTTGTGTTCTTCCTCGCTCTTGGAGAATATCAAAATGTCATCGATGAACACCACAACAAACTTGTCCAAATATCCCATAAACACTTTGTTCATCGAACTCATGAAGTAGGCAGGAGCATTAGTCAAACCAAAGGACATGACTGTATACTCGTATAAGCCATACCTGGTGGTGAAAGCTGTTTTGGGTATATCCTGTTCACGAATCTTCAGTTGGTGATACCCTGATCGAAGATCGATCTTGGAGAATACTTTGGCGCCTACTAGCTGGTCAAACAGGTCATTAATCATCGGCAGAGGGTACTTATTCTTGATAGTCACCTCGTTCAATGCTCGATAATCGACCACCATCCTCAAGGTTTTATCTTTCTTCCCCACCAAAAGAACTGGGTCTCCCAAGGTGATGAACTTGGGCGAATATATCCCTTGTCCAATAGCTCCTTAATCTGCTTCTTGATTTCCACTAAATCATTTGCGGGCATCCGATAGGGTCTCTTCAAAATTGGGGCTGTCCCTGGTAGTAGCTCTATCAGAAACTCAATCTCCCTATCTGGTGGCATGCCTGGTAATTCCTCCGGGAATACATCTGGAAAGTCTCATACAACCGGTACTTCCTCCTGAACAACTCCTGTGAGGGAATTTAACCGAGCACTCATCTGTGTGCGTCGGGATACATACTTAATCCTCTTGTTCTTCGGAGTGGTGAGTGAAATAGACTTGCTGGGGCAATCAAGGTTTCCTTCATACTTGGTCATCCAATCCATGCCTAGGATTACATCCAATCCCTGGGATTCTAAGACGATGAGGTCGGTAGGAAAAACATGGTTTCCTATGTGGAGTTTCAGGGCGTGGCATCCTATCCCTACCATCATCATTCCTCATGGGGAATTTACCTTAATGGGTTGACTAAGGGTTCTGGTGGGTAAACCATACTTTTCCACAACTACCCTTGATATGTATGAATGAATGAGTTGCACCAGAATCAAAAAGTACCATAACTGGACGTGAATGCAATAAAAACTTACCAACCACAGTCTCGGGCTGATCATAGACTTCTTCCACGTCGAGGTGGTTCACCTGAGCACGAGGAAACGGATTTGGCTTCTTAGCTGCGGAGTTGCCGTTTCCATTCCCTTGCTTGTTCTGAGGGCATTCAGTGGCATAGTGCACTGTCTTCTGACACTTGAAGCATGTGATGTGGTTCAGATCCTTCTGAGCTGGAGCGGGACGGTGTTGGTTGCCATTCCCACTTCCATTACCATTCTTGAAGCTGCCATTGTTGGGACGATTATTCCCATTTCCTCCATGGTGGTGGCCTCCATGGTTGTGCACTGGATGAGTGTGTCCTCCATACTTACCAGTCCCTGATCCGGTATTTCCTGAGTACGGGGAGTAGCGGGGCTTCTGATGAGCTCCAGAGGTAGACTTCCCATGTGCATACTTCCTCTTGCGGTTCTCAATTTGCTGCTGCTTCCCCTCCAAGATGAGGGCCTTGTCTACCAGCTCCTGGTAGTTGCCAAAGGTAGCCACCATCAGCTGCACACTCAACTCATCATTGAGTCCTTCCAAGAACTTCTCCTGCTTGGCTGCATCATCGACCACATCTCCTGGTGCATAACGAGCCAATGTGCTGAAATCGTCCACGTACTGGGCCACGGAACGGTTCCCCTGGCGTAAGTTGCGAAACTCACTCTTCTTCAGACTCATGGCTCCAGCTGAGACATGTGCGGTGCGGAAAGCTTGCTTGAACTGCTCCCAAGTCACATCAGCAATGGGGTATGTGGTGGTGTAGTTCTCCCACCATGAAGCTGCGGGGCCCTCCAATTGATGGGCGGCAAAACGCACTTTTTCAGCGTCAGTGCATCCTGCGGTGGTGAGTTCCCTCTCCATCTTGCAGAGCCAATCATCTGCCACAATGGGCTCTGTGCTGCTGGAGAAGGTTGGGGGATTCAGTCTCAAAAAATGGGTGAGGTTGTCGCCTTGAGGTGGAGGGTGGTTGTTGTGGTTGTTGGCTGATTCTGAATCAACAACCGCATCAGGGTGTTTTGCTGCTGAAGAAGTTGGGTGAGCTCTGGCGGGAAAGTGAAGTCGGGCTCACGTTGCGGAGGCATCTTGCTGTTTTCAGAGGGGTGAGAATTAGAATAGAACAATGACCTAAAATGGAAATTCACTACCCATATGCAATGCAACAAACATATCACACCAAACACTCATTCATTTATTCAACTCAAGGTCACACATCGAGATACAAATCTCCATTCAAACTAAACATCGACCTACGCTTAACGGCAAAAATGAAGATACATGGGGGCATAACTAGAGTTGTCCTCAAAAGTACATGGTGAAGTGGTCTCCTCCGGTGGTGCTCTCCTCATAGTCATCATCATTGCTGATCAAAGGAGCCAGGTCTCCCTCGGGATGAAGATTTTCACCCATGTCCATCTGTTCCTCCAGAGTTGCGACGTGAGTGTTCAGCTTGTCGATCCTCTCTAAGAAATCCTTCACCTCATACTCATGCTCGTACTTGGCTTCCCATAAGTCAGCTTCGAGGTCAATCTTGCGGTTCATCAGCCTCTTGATCATCTTCATGTCAACACGTACCCGAAGCTCCAAGGTCCTGACGTGCATCTCCAAGGTCTGGATATAGGAAATGGTGGTGTCTTCAGTGGGAGTGGTTATGATATTTCCATTGGCATCCCTGCGACAAACCATGCCGAGTCCTGGTGAAATGGTTCCACCTCTATATTCCTTCTGAATACGTCCAAGGGCACGATGAATGGCCATGTCTCTTCCAAGTATCCAGTTGGGTGCCACAAACTTGAAGTCGATGGGTTCCTTCCGATTCCCAAAGGTCTTCCCTGGGATGTGCACCTCGATCCTATAGCGTCCGTCTTGTGTAAAAGACATGATAGGAGTCTCGGTGATGCTCGGCAAGGCAATCCTCACGTCCCCGACGATCCTCATCAGCTCCTTGCCAAAGGGCATCGTTGCGTCAGGCTGACAAAACTCCGTGATCAAAACTGGGATGAAGGTGGCCATCTATAAATTTTGAAATAATCGGAGGGAAGTCAGAAACGAGTAGATGAGAGTATAAGAATTTTAAAGACAAAAGGGAAATAAATCCTAAGGCTTTTCCAATCCTAGAGGTTACGTCCTATGGTCAGCATGTGCTCTGATACCATTTCTGTAGCGACCCGACCTGAAAGGTCGAATCTCCGGTGTTTCTGTACCATCCCAAGATCATGCTGGTACACACACGATACATCAATGTATATATCAAAGGGAAATCACACAACATAAATTAGTCAAAATCTCATATCGAGTCCTTTATTACAATAATGATTACAATAAAGTGGCTGAAGGCCAACTCATGAGATAAACTAAACCATAAACTTGCGGATGCTCCAAAGGTAGATGAGTCCATCTGACTCCAAGGGCATCTCACCGAGCATAGAGCGTATCCTCACTCCTGGTCGGAAAAGTACTCTGCAACATGATACGTTGTAGCCGTATAGGTCAGCATATTGAATATGCCGGCAAAGTCACAAGATAGGGGGGTAAGGTAATCATCTAGTCTATATGCAAATATGGCAGGTGGTGTAGTAAGTTTTTGCATAAAGCCAAAGTTTTCCTACAACAAGAGAGGGCAAAGGCATAATTACTACAATGTTGGTTGATTAATGAGATGGTTCCACCAACCAATTCTCATACCCAAGTTGACATTAATAACCCACATCAATATAATTTATTGTGTGGAGAGTTCCAGATAGTTTCAGCTCCTTTGGCTCAAACTGTCCATGACCGTGGACATGGCTAATCAATTAGGTTTGGGTACTCTGTAGAGTTTTTCACACGTTCCCCACAATATTTGATCGCCTCCGTTGGATTTCTCGCACTTCATGGTGTTTGAGAAACGGATGACCAAAACATGGTCTTCTAAAGGGTTTCCCTGCGACTCTGTCGGTGCCCATCCTTTCCTACCATTCTTCTACATGTCGTAGCACCGCCTGTCCAGGGTCACCACGATATCCAACCAAGCCAGAGCCCATAATGACTTGTGGCTGTGCAGGTAAGCCTTGGGTCTTGAAGCATCCATCCATCTCTTTGTGCCTGGGTGGACCTTTCTGCATGAATACTGGCACATCTCCAGCATCATCTAGGCTAACCACTGGTTTCTCCAGGGCGCCGTTCAACAATCATCCACCCAGAGGTAAGTTGAAGACTTGGAGTCTTGAAGACTTGATCATCATGTAGGTCTTGAAATTATTAACTCACAACTCTCATGAATCACACAACCAACCCCGTCTACTAATAGCATAGCAAAATGTAAAACAACGTTTCCTGGGGCCAATGTGTGAAGGGGTTGAGGGGTACCTACCACATGATACTACAACAAGTAACCAAGTTTCCAATTACCTACTTTTCGTGCAATTGGGGTGATGGAAGAACTAATGCAATAAAACATAGGTAGACATGATCAAAGTGACTTGCCTTGCTGACGATCCTCGTACTCGAGTGACTCTAGATAACAAGCTTCGCACTCCGGATGATCTAACAAATCAAACAAGAGCACACCATAAGCATAAATACAAAACAATTCACACAATTCAGCAAGGGTAAACAGACAATACTAAAACCACTTAATAGTATCAATCAAGAGAAACAAATTAAAAAAATATTTTGACTCACAAAAATTTTTAGTGTCAAAAACTTCTACTACTACTACTTTAAGACAAACAACCAAACAATAGCTAGTAGAAAAGACATAGTAACGGAAATCAATTTTTGTAAACAGAATCAAATTCACTAAAAATTTTGTGTAAAGAAACACTACTAAAATGAAAATAACTAGAATGTTCCTATAACTTTGGAATAGGAAACTAAAACAATAATATTATTATCACTAATATTATTAACATCATTTTACTTAACAGAATAGAATTGCTAAAATTATTTATTAGAAATCTAACTAAATCATCTAACTAGTTTGTGAAAGTAAAACTAAATTGTTTTATAAAACTATACCTAATGAAAAAGATATAAATATTCCCATAACAACATGGTCTAAAACTAAAAAATCATTCTAAATATTAGCAAGTAATTTTACCTAAATGTTTGAAACAACAGAAACTTAAGAAAACTATTAACAAAAGGTAAAGTAATTCAGGTTCAAATTAAATTAAAATTAAGAAAACTAAACTACATTAAGGACTAAACAGATTCTCTTTTTGGTTAAAAACAGTAACTAAATTTATTCTAAAAAAACTCAATTCATGTAGAATGATAGGTTTAACTAATACCAAATAGTGGCAAAAAGATTCACTCAAAAATATATTTTTAAACTATAGTTATACATATTTTAGTAATTTGAACAAATTTCATTAGATTCAAAATTTAAAGTTCAAATTTGAAATCTAAGCATACAGACATAAACTAGATCAAATATGTCAACTAATGCAAAAAGAATCAACTAAAAACACTAAAGAGTGTAAAAGTTATAACTTAAACAAAAACAAAAAACATTCTGTTTTCTAAAACAGAATCAGAAAAATAAAACTCATCGGACAGGGGCTACGTGGCGGGTCGTGGTTGGCCGAGAGGGTGTGCGTGCGGGCGTTTGCAGGCGGGTGACCGAAGCTTAGCACGTACCGGTTCGGGTTTTAAAACAATCTAATCTGACGCGTTGATGTACGATCGAACGGATAAGAGCGGGAGAGGGGGCTCATAGAGAAGGGGGTCACCGGCGATGGAGTTCTCCGGCGTGGCCGAGGCGGCAAGGTCATCGGAGGCGGCGCTCCGGTGGTTGGGGACGGCGTCCGAGGGGTGCAAATGACGGCGGCGGGTCTCCGGCATGCTTGGGTGGTGTCGGAGGGGAGTGGGGACGACAGAGGCGACATGCACGAGCTCCGGGATCTTCGGTGGGGATCCGAACTCCGGCGAGGGTGTGGGCAGCGCTCTAGCGAGGTAGAGTGGGGGCTCGGGGGTGGAATGAGGAGCGGAGGGTCGGGGCTACTTATAGGTCCGGTGCGGTGGTCGGGGAAGGAAAGTGGAGGGAGATCCGGAGAGGAGGAATCGCCGGCGAGGTTCTGTCGACGCGAGGAGGAAGGCGACCGCGGCGTCTTCGGGATCGGGCGGTGGGGCCAGGGCGTCAGAGAGAGGGAGGGCGGCGTTAGCGCGTCGGTCGGTCGGCTCGAAGCGGTTTCGGGAAATAACTGCTGTAGGCCGGCCCGTTTTCAAATTAAATCGTTTCCTTTTTAATATCCAGAGCAGTAAAACTCATTTAAAAGCATTCAGAACATTTCCAAATATAGGAAATATATATATCAAAATGATCAGGAGAATTAATTCTATTCAATGAACATTTTTCCTCTGTCATATTGAATACTTTGAAAAAAAAATTATTTTCAGAAATTGCTATTTTTGATTTTAAATCCTTTTTGCAATAATTGTTCAAATATCCCCCTGGTTTTATTGTTCAAATATTTCACCAAGATGCCCCTGGTGTGGAGTGTCATGTTACTCCCCTCTTTTCTTTGAACTTTTCCAGTGGTTTTCAAATAGGTGAAACAAGAAAAAGGGAAAGATGAAAGTGACATTTCAGAAATTCAAAAGAAACACTTCAACCATTATATTCTCTCAAAAAATATGATGATGATGCATAGCTATATATCATAACATTCCAAAATGAAATTTTGGGATGTTACAGATGTCCTCCGTAGGCTTCGGAGTGACACTTGCGTAAGATCTGTTCCTGTTCATGCTCAGGTACACAACGCCTAATAATTCCATCTACTCCTTCTTTATAAAGATGTGGGTCATCCCAAAAGTAATGCCTTAAATCATAGAAAAACTTTTTGTTTTGTTGGTATGTGAAACTAGGAGGTATAAATTTAGCAACAATGTAATTGGCGTAATCAGCATACCAAGGAGCATTAAGTGAAGTATTCACGACAACTAACTTTTCATCAAGAAAGCTACCATCAATAGGTAGTGGGTCATCAAGAACATTTTCTAACCTAGACAGGTTATATGCCACAGGGTTATCAACACCCTTTCTATCAATGATATGCAAATCAAATTCTTGTAGCAAAAGGACCCACCTAATAAGTCTAGGTTTAGTATCTTTCTTCTCCATAAGGTACTTAATAGCAGCATGATCGGTGTGAATAGTTACTTTGGAATCAACAATATAAGGTCTAAACTTATCACAAGCAAACACGACTGCTAACAATTCCTTTTCAGTATTACCATAGTTTCTATGAGCACTGTCTAGAGTTTTACTAGAATAATGGATAACATTTAATTTCTTATCAACTCTTTATCCTAGAACAGCACCAACAACATAATCACTAGCATCACACATAATTTCAAAAGGTAGGTTCCAGTCGGGTGGTTAAACAACAGGTGCGGTAATCAAGGCATTCTTAAGAATTTCAAATGCTTCTACGCAATCATTATAAAAAACAAACAGAACATCTTTTTGCAGAAGGTTTGTGAGAGGCCTAGAAATCTTAGAGAAATCTTTGATAAACCTTCTACAGAAACCTGCATGACCAAGGAAATTCTTATACCTTTGATATCCATAGGGCACAACATTTTTTCAAAAGCATCAACTTTAGCTTTATAAACTTCAATACCTCTTTCGGAGATCTTGTGCCCCAAGATGATACCTTCATTAACCATAAACTGGCACTTTTCCCAATTCAAGACAAGATTAGTTTCTTCACATCTCTGCAAAACTCGATCAAGGTTGCTCAAACAATCATCAAATGAAGTTCCGTAAACGAAAAAATAATCCATGAAAACCTCAAGAATCTTTTCACAAAAGTTAGAGAATATAGCCATCATACATCTTTGAAAAGTAGGAGGTGCATTGCATAAACCAAAAGGCATACGTCTATAAGCAAAGGTACCCAAAGGGCAAGTAAAAGTGGTTTTTTCTTGATCCTGGCTTGATACAGGTATTTGAGAGAAACCAGAGTAGCCATCTAGAAAGCAAAAATGAGTATATTTGGATAATCTTTCTAGCATTTGATCAATAAAAGGTAAAGGGTAATGATCTTTCTTAGTAGCTTTGTTTAATTTTCTAATATCAATTACCATTCTATAACCTGTAACAATTCTTTGCGGGATCAACTCATTTTTATCATTAGGAACAACGGTAATACCTCCCTTCTTAGGGCCACAATGGACGGGACTAAACCATCTACTATCAGCAACATGATAAATTATACCTGCCTCCAAAAGCTTTAGTACTTCTTTTCTTACCACTTCTTTCATCTTAGGGTTCAATCGTCGTTGGTGATCAATAACAGGTTTGGCATCAGGCTCCATATTAATTTTATGCTGGCGTAGAGTGGGACTAATTCCCTTAAGATCATCAAGAGTATAACCAATAGCAGCACGGTGCTTCCTGAGACTTTTCAATAATCTATTTCTTCATGCTCTGAAAGGTTAGCACTAATAATAACATGATATATCTCCTTTTCATCAAGATAAGCATATTTCAACGTATCGGGTAATTGCTTGAGCTCAAACACGGGATCACCCTTGGGTGGAGGAGGATCCCCAAGTATTTCAACATGTAAGTTATGTTTCAAAATAGGCTGTTGATCAAAGAAAATTTCATCTATTTCATTCCTCTCATTCATATGCATATCATTTTCATGGTCTAGCAAAAATTGTTCTAAGGGATCAGTAGGAGGCACAACAATAGAAGCAAGACCAATAATTTCATATTTACTAGGCAATTCCTTGTCATGAGATTGTCTACGGAATTTAGAGAAATTAAACTCATGAGACACATCCCCAAAGCTCATGGTAACTATTTCCTTCTCACAATCAATCTTAGCATTAACAGTATTCAAGAAGGGTCTGCCAAATATAATGGGACAAAAATTATCTTGCGGGGAACCAAGAACAAGAAAATCAGTAGGATACTTTACTTTCCCACACAAGACTTTAACATCTCTAACAATCCCCATTGGTGCAATAGTGTCTCTATTAGCAAGCTTAATAGTAACATCAATATCCTCTAGTTCAACTGGTGCAATATCATGCATGATTTCTTCGTATAAGGAATAGGGAATTGCACTTACGCTAGCACTCATATCACATAAGCCATGATAACGATGATCTCCTATTTTAAAAAAACAACAAGCATGCCAACAACTGGTCTATGTTTATGCTTAGTATCAGGTCTAGCAATTCTAGCAGCTTCACCACAGAAATCAATAACATGCCCATCAATATTATCAACCAAGAGATCTTTAACCATAGCAATATTAGGTTCAACTTTAATTTGTTTAGGGGGTGTAGGTGTTCTAATACAAATCTTATGAACCACAGTTGAAGCTTTAGCATGTTCCTTTATCCTAACAGGGAAAGGTGGTTTCTCAATGTAAGTAGTAGGGATAACAGGATCAGCATTGTAAGTAATAATTTTCTCTTCAACTTTAATAGGTTCCACTACTTTAACTTCAATGGGAGGATGGTATTGAAACCACTTCTCCTTAGGGAGATCAACATTAGTAGCAAATGATTCACAGGAAGAAGCTACTATCTCAGAGTCAAGTCCATATTTAGTGCTAAATTCACGAAAAGCATTGGTGTCCATGAAGGATTTAACACAATCAAACTTAAGATTTATACCCAACTCCTTACCTTTGTCGAGTTCCCAATCTTCAGAGTTGCATTTAATTATTTCCAATAAATTCCTTTTGAATTCAATATCTTTCTTCATAAAAGAATGAGCACAAGAAGTATCGAGCATGGATTGATCACTATGAGAAAGCCGAGCGTAAAAATTCTGAATAATAATTTCTCTCGAGAGCTCATGATTAGGGCATGAATATAACATTGACTTAAGCCCCCCCAAGATTGAGCAATTATTTCTCCTTCACGAGGGCAAAAATTATAAATATAATTCCGATCACGATGAACTAGATGCATAGGATATAACTTCTGATGAAATTCCATTTTCAACCAGTTCTAGCTCCATGATCCAATATCATCACATAGCCTGTACCATGTCAATGCCTTCTCCTTCAAAGATAAAGGAAATACCTTCTTCTTGACGTGATCCTCGGGCAGACCTGCAAGCTTAAATAATCCACAAACTTCATCTACATAGATTAGATGCAAATCAGGATGTAGTGTTCCATCTCCTGCATAAGGATTAGCTAGCAGTTTCTCTATCATACCCGAAGGAATTTCATAATAAATATTTTCATTAGGTTCAGTAGGTTGAGGGAAAACTCTTTGGGTTTTCAGTCGAGGTGAAGATACCCCGAACAAGCCCCTCAAAGTATTACTTTCCATAGTAACAAGTGACAGTAAATTTCAGCACACTATATAATTTTTTCTTACCAAGTTCCACTCACCAAAGGCGCTTCACTCCCCGGTACCGACGCCAGAAAAGAGTCTTGATGAACCACAAGTACAGGGGATCTATCATAGTCCTTTCGATAAGTAAGAGTGTCGAACCCAACGAGGAGCAGAAGGAAATGACAAGCGGTTCTCACTAAGGTATTCTCTGCAAGCACTAAAATTATCGGTTACACATAGTTTTGTGATAAGATAATTCACAATGGGTAGCAAGTAGCAGTTGTAACAAAGGTGCAGCAAGGTGGCCCAATACTTTTTAAAGAAAAGGACAAGCCTGGACAAACTCTTATATAAACAAAAGCGCTCCTGAGGACACATGGGAATTTATGTCAAGTTAGTTTTCATCATGCTCACTTGATTCTCGTTCGCTACTTTGATAATTTGATATGTGGGTGGACCATTGCTTGGGTGCTGTCCTTACTTGGACAAGCCTCCCACTTATGATTAACCCCTCCCGCAAGCATCCGCAACTACGAAAGAAGAATTAAGATAAATCTAACCATAGCATGAAACATGTGGATCCAAATTAGCCCCTTACGAAGCAACACATAAACTAGGGTTTAAGATTCTGTCACTCTAGCAACCCATCATTTACTTATTACTTCCCAATGACTTCCTCTAGGCCCAAACAATGGTGAAGTGTTATGTAGTCGACGTTCACATAACACCACTAGAGGAGAGACAACATACATCTCATCAAAATATCGAACGAATACCAAATTCACATGATTACTTATAACAAGACTTATCCCATGTCCTCAGGAACAAACGTAACTACTCACAAAACATATTCATGTTCATAATGAGAGGAGTATAAGTGATGATCAATGATCTGAACATATAACCTTCCACCAAGTAAACCAACTAGCATCAACTACAAGGAGTAGTCAACACTACTAGCAACCCACAGGTGCCAATCTGAAGTTTTGAGACAAAGATCAGATACAAGAGATGAACTAGGGTTTGGATAGGAGATGGTGCTGATGAAGATGTTGATGGATATTGACCCCCTCTCGATGAGAGGATCGTTGGTGATGACGATGGCTTCGATTTCCCCCTCCCGGAGGGAAGTTTCACCGACAGGATCGCCCTGCTGGAGCTCTAGATTGGTTCTGCCCAAGTTCTGCCTCAAGACGGTGGTGCTTCGTCCCGAAAGGTCTCTTCCGATTTTTCCTTGACGAAACCCTCCATATAGCAGAAGATGGGCACCGGATGGCTACCAGGTGGGCCACAAGCTCGCTAGCCGCGGCCAGGGGGGCGGCCAGCAGGCTTGTGGCTCCCTAGTGGACCTCCTGATGTATTTCTTACGCCCAGTACTTTTTTATATATTCCAAAATAATTCTTCGTAGGTTTTCAGGACTTTTGGAGTTGCACAGAATAGGTATCTCAGATTTGCCCCTTTTCCAGTCCAGAATTCCAGCTGCCGGCATTCTCCCTCTTCATGTAGACCTTGTAAAATAAGAAAGAAAAGGCATAAGTATTGTACCAAAATGTGTAATAACAGCCCATAATGCAATAAATATCAATATAAAATCATGATGCAAAATGGACGTATCAATAAGTTGCAAAATCCTAAGTATTTTTTTACTGTGAAGCTATTCTCCTTGGACGATTTCGATTTTTGTATGGGAAACCTGCATGCGAAAGAACCCTGCCGTGATAGATCGCGCCCTTCTCTGTTTCGAGTCTGCTCAACAGTTTAAATGGCTGCATTGAGAATGTCAAGGTAACTTGTCATGATTGGTCGTGCCCTTACTCTATTTCAAGTCCGCTCAACAGCTTAAGTGGCTACGCTAAAAATGTCAAGGTATATTGCAGGCAACAACACCGCCAACATGCTGCTAAGGATCCGCTCCTCAAAGTGCTTGCGACATGGCTGCTGCGTCGACAAGTTTTCCAAAAAGCATAGGGAATATACCGTACAAGAGAAGAATCTAACAAGAGGAATAACATGCTTTCATTCAAAAGCGTTGAAATTTGCACGAAATGACGTCTCGTCCTAAGTACATCTTTATTTGACTGTATCCCTTAGGGGCAGATTACAAGAAGAAAAAGATAGGAAGAGGCCCCCGACAGAAGCCCAGCCTGGCCCCTCCTGGACCAGCACTGCACGGAGGGTAGGACTCTTAGAAGGGAGGACAAAGCCGAAGTCCACGGGGCTGCCAGGAGATCCATCTAGAAGATGAGGCAGCGTCCAGGACAAGGACCCCCGGCGAGGTCATTCCGCTGGGAGGGGGAGAGGCATGAGCTGACGGTGATGGTGCATCCAGCGATCAGTCTGAGATCAGGTCATCGTATTCTGACTTGACGGCCTGGAGCTCGGACTCGTCGTCGTCATCTTCACCACTTTCCTCCTCGTCACCATGGCTCAAGGAGGTACTGTCAGCACTGCTCGAGCTCTCTTTGCAGCAGCCAAGACGGATGCCCAAGCGCCAATAAATCTTGATGGAGAGCAGGTCGACCTTCGTCATCTTGAAATGGAGGACACGCCCATTCTGGAGGTTGTGGGCACGGGTGAAGGTTTTCCAACCATGCCTGAGGAACATGACGCGATGCTCCGAGTACTCAACGTCCACCTGCGCAGCACCATTACAGCAACCATGCGCTCGCAACCACAGGGCGGGTGTCTTGTCAACCTCCATTGCCTTGGCGAAAGGGTGAGGGAGGTGCAGGTGACTATGAAGGGGACCGCACAGTTTGAGGATGAACTCTAGCGTCGTCCCCTCAGTGTGAGTCTCTTCAAGGAGGGGGTCTGGCATCCGAGCAAGAGGTGGAATGGTGCTCCGCCTCCCGTGGCCTCGGCCTCCACGCCGACCACGACCTCTCGCACCTCTTCCGCCACGTGCTCGATCCATCCTCCGCCTCTGTGGCTGAAGCGGTGGCATGATCCTGACGGGAACCCCTCACCGTCCGGGTGGAGGACGGTGGCTGCCCTCACCGTCCAGCCATGGCTGGGGGTGAGCACAACTCAAGATCGGGAAGGTGTAGAACGGCAAGCTCTGGAGACCCACACTAAATGAAGTAGGAATGTTGGATGAGCATCTCCCTCGCTACACCTCAATTTAGAGGGGTAAGCGCGGGGGCTGGCTCATCCCCGCTCCAAGAGTCGCCGTGCATCTCTTCCAATAGCGTCTGCCGTGATTATGGGGCGAACAGGTAACCGCCCCATTACCCCAATCTGTGGCGTTGCGGTTTCTGCCACGACCAAGACTTTAAGTCACAGGCGCCCGTTGCCCACTCCCCGCTATGCATGCGGCACGCGTGGTGGAAATGACCCGACACAGTAATTGAAATAATGACGACCGCTCCGCGCACGTATCCCACGTTGCGCACCTAGCGTGCATCGTGGGGAGGCGCAGTAAGCGAAATGATTACAACCACAGACTCCTGCCACGCGTGCTCGTGCACTATTTGGGCCTAGCCCAACAACGCCTCGCACCCGTGTGTGGCCCAGGCCTGGGGACTCCTGCTGGTGTACTAAAGTTTGGGTCTTTTAGTACCCCTTACTTGTGCATGGGTAGATGTAGCCACGCCAGCGGCAAGCCCTGCCAGGGGACTGTGTGATGCAAGTACAAGGATGTCAAGAAAACATTCAAGCCAACGATCAAGACCGGAGACCAAGGTTTGGACCCCCGACAAGATCTTGCTGGGATGGCCTATGGAACCCCGACAAGAAGTGCACCTGGCAAGACCTCGCCACCCAGGTAGCATAGAGGCCATGTGTCATCCCACCTAGGTACGTGTTGAGGCATCGACGATGGAAGAGGCTAAGCGGTGCCGATGGGACGGGCTCCTATCCCATCCCGTAGACGGCCAGGGGCGCCTGACGGAGCATTAAATGCATTTGTCTTACACCGTCAGTGTTAGGTACGATAATAGTGTAGCACTGTACACCTCGTGTACGTACTGTACGCCACTATTGGGATCCCCTTAGTCATATAAAAGGAGGCCCAAGGCGTTACATGAGAGGATCTTTTTTCCAACCCTCTAGCTCACACACGTAGCAGCTGTGTGCTGTTCACCCACACAATGCTCCTGTAGCTGGAACCCAAGAACACCCATAATACACAAAGTAGGAGTAGGGTTTTACGCTTCTCAGTGGCCCGAACCTGGGTAAAAATCCCTTACGCTGCTCGTTTGATCTGCTCTTTGTGCACACCAACTCCCTGCTGAACCGTAAAGGTACTCTCGAGATCCCATAGGTGTCGTTCCCCCGACACTTTCTTTACCATGTTTTCTAGCCACAAAGTCTCTTTTATCATATCGTTTGTTTTTAGGTTGTGGGTTATCAAGATCAACAACATGTTCTATTTCTACATCATTATCTGGTTCTTTATCATTACTAGGTTGAGTATCCTCATGAACATCACTATCATCATCATTATCACTAGGTGGGTGTTCATTATGAGATTGAGTTTTAGCATTAGAAATAGAAACATCATTATTATCATGAGGAGGTTTTTCTATCTCACCTTCACTAGAAGCATGCAAAGTCCAATCATTTTTCCTTTCCTTTTTCTTCTTAGAAGGACTAGGTGTATCAGCATTAATTTCGTGAGAGTTTTGTTCAATTCTTTTAGGATGACCTTCAGGTTAAAGAGGTTCTTGGTTCATTCTACCTCCTCTAGTCACTACTCTAATAGCATGATCATTCATATTATTACTCATTTCATCAAGCAATTCTCTTTGAGATTTAGCAACTTGTTCTAACTGAGTTTGAACCATAGAGGCATGTTTTCCTACACCTCTAACATCATTACTAATTCGAGATAACAAGTCACTCAAGTGGGCAATCATATGAGAATTATATTTCAATTGTTTTAGAACATTTGCATTGAAGTGATCTTGTTTCCTAATGTAGTTATCAAACTCATATAAGCATTGACTAGGATGTTTATTGTAAGGGATATCATCTTCATCAAAGTTTAATAAAGAATTTACCTCTACCACCTATGTAGGTGGTGGTGTGTTAAGTCCATAAATTTCTTCAATAGGTGGTAAATTATTAAGATTCTCAACCTTAATACCTTTTTCATTCATAAATTTCTTTACCTCTTGCATATCTTCACGACTGAGAAATAAGATACCCCTCTTCTTCAGAGTGGGTTCAAGTGGTAGTTCAGGGAGAGTCCAATCATCATAATTCTTCAATATATTATTCAATAGTTCCTGAGGTACTTCAACAGTTTGTTCCCTAAAAACACAACTAGCACAAATATCTAGGAAGTCCCTAGAAGCATCAGTTAGTCCATTGTAGAAGATATCAAGTATTTCATTTTTCTTAAGAGGATGACCAGGCAAAGCATTAAGCAATTGTAGAAGCCTCCCCAAAGCTTGTGGGAGACTCTCTTCTTCAATTTGCACAAATTTAAATATTTCTTGTAAGGCAGCTTGTTTCTTATGAGCAGGAAAATATTTTTCAGAGAAGTAGTAAATCATATCCTAGGGACTACACACACAACCAGGAGTAAGAGTATTGTACCATATCTTACATCACCCTTTAAAGAGAATGGAAATAATTTGAAAATATAATAGTAGCAAATCTTCTCATCATGAGCAAATAGGGTGGCTTTATCATTGAACTTAGTAAGATGTGCTACCACAGTTTCAGTTTCATAGCCAAAAAAGGATCAAATTCAACCAAAGTAATTAACTTTGGGTCGATAGAGAATTCATAATCCTTATCGGTCACAGAGATAGGTGAAGTAGCAAACTTTAGATCACAATTCATTTTAGCATTCTAAGTTCTTTGTTTGTACTTGCATAGTAGTTTCTTATGATCATTTCTATCCTTACAAGCAAGAATCTCTCTAGCTATTTCTCCATCGAAAGCATAACCTTTAGGCATCATAGGCATTTCAAATCTAGGAGAGCTAGGCCTAATAGGTGTTCCATAATTATCAATTTCAAAGATCTCATCAATTTCATCAGTTTCATCGGTTTCAATAATTACATTCTCTCTAGCTCTAGCAATTTGTTCATCACGAAATTCACCTAATGGCACACTATCATCAAGCATGGTATCATCATAAGCGTCATTCATAGCATAAGTCGCATCATCAATATTAGGATTAATAGCATGTGGTGGTGTTGCAAACTTACTCATAACAGAAGTTGAATCAAGTGCAGAGCTAGATGGCAATTCCTTACCTCCCCTCGCCATAGAGGAAACAATCATGGTTTTAGTATCCTTCAGATTCTTTATAGTAATCAACTAATATAAGTCCCAAGTGACTCAACAAATATATCTATGCTCCCCGTCAACGGTGCCAGAAAAAGGTCTTGATAACTGACAAGTATAGGGGGTCGCAACAGTTTTTGAGGGTAGAGTATTCAATCCAAATTTATAGATCCAACACAAGGGGAACCAAAGAATATTTGAGTGTATTAGTAGTTAAGTTTTCAATTTAACCACACCTGGAGA
This sequence comes from Hordeum marinum, assembly GCA_022496015.1. NCBI lineage: Eukaryota > Viridiplantae > Streptophyta > Magnoliopsida > Poales > Poaceae > Hordeum > Hordeum marinum. Next base: position 116,280,289 of record CM039676.1, read on the forward strand.
TAAATATCTGCAGCAAAGTGATCAGTAGCACAATAATATGATGGTTTGATAGCAGTGGTAAAAGTAACATTAGCGATAACAATAGCAGTAATAGTTTTGTAGCAAGTGCAATAGTAACAATAGTAGTAGTGACTTAGCAAGAATAATAAATGGAAAACTCGTAGGCACTGGATCGGCGTATTCGTTGGATGATATTCATCATATAATAGTCATAACCTAGGGCGACACAGAACTAGATCTAGTTCATCAATATAATGTAGGCACGTATTTTGTATATAGTCATACGTGCTTATGCAAAAGAATTTGCATGACATCTTTTGTTCTACCCTCCCATGGCAGCGGGTCCATAAGGAAACTTAGAGATATTAAGGTCTCCTTTTAATAGAGAACCGAAATAAAGCATTAACACATGGTGAATACATGCACTCTTCAAACTACGGTCATCACCATGAAGTATCCCAAATATTGTCACTATGGGGTGGATCATAACATGTAATAGGTGCATATGACTAGGCAAGATCGGATCAAGAACATAGATATAATGATGATAACATAAACGGTTCAGATCTGACATCATGGCACGCGGGCCCTAGTGACAAGCATTAAGCAATGCAAAGTCACAACAATATCAATCTTAGAACATAATCGATACTAGGGATCAAGCCCTAACAAAACTACCTCGATTACATGATGAATCTCATCCAACTCCTCACCGACCAGCAAGCCTACGAAGGAATTACTCACTACCGGTGGGGAGCATCATGGAATTGGTGATGAAGGAGGGTTGATGATGACGAAGACTGAAGATTCCCCTCTTCGGAGCCCCAAATGGACTCCAGATCTGGCCTCCCGATGAAGAATGGGAGGTGGTGGCGGCTCCGTATCATGAAGCGCAATGAAACTTTCTCCTTTTACAACATAGGAATTAGGGTCAGGGGGACTACGAGGTGAGCACCACCCACCAGACCGCGCCAGGGGGGCTGGCATGCCCTAGTGGGTGGTGGACACCCTGACTCCTCTCTCTAGTGGCTTTTGGATCCAATATTCCTCAAATATTCTAAAATAATTCTCCAGAAAGTTTTGCTCCATTTCGAGAACTTTTAGTGGGGAGCATCATGGAATTGGTGATAAATGAGGGTTGATGATGACGAAGACCGAAGATTCCCCTCTATGGAGCCCCAAATGGACTCCAGATCTGGCCTTCCGATGAAGAACAGGAGGTGGCGGAGGCTCCGTATTGTGAAACGCGATGAAACTTTCTCGTTGGTTTCTCTGAAAAAATAGGATTTTATAGAGCTGGAATTAGGGTCGGGGGGGGGGGGGTCCCATGAGGTGAGCACCACCCACCAGTCCACGCCAGGGGGGCTGGCGCGCCCTGGTGTGTGGTGGCCACCCTGCCCCCCCTCTCTAGTGGCTTTTGGATCCAATATTCCTCGAATATTTTGAAATAATTCTCCAAAAAAGTTTCGTCCTGTTTTGAGAACTTTTAGCTCTGCACAAAAACAACACCATGGTAGTTCTGCAGAAAACAACGTCAGTCCGGGTTAGTTTCATCCAAATCATGCAAATTAGAGTCCAAAACAAGAACAAAAGCGTTAGGAAAAGTAGATACGATGGAGACGTATCATTATACTCCATAGGATATCATGTGAAAATTTTGTTGGTCACATCATTTTTGACAATCCGGTTGACTTGTCATATGCTACGCATGAGATAACCCATATTGAATCTTTGCAATCTCTTCGTAGTGACTATGCATATCCCATAAAAATTAATCCCATTTGCACATATGGCATAGACGACAATCCCATGGTTATTGTCATTTGCTTTTCTTGTGATAATATTGCCATGCTTCCTTTGCATCATTTGCGCAATAATTATCATATGCCATGCCATGATCTCGATGATTTGGAATTGCATTGTTCCATACTCCCTGCATTATGCTTCCACTATTGCACATGAGGAGACCTTCGTAGTCTACTCATACATATTAGGAGATTTTGTTCCATCCAATCCATTGCATGATCCCAATACTTGTGTGCACCATCCGCATACCATGAATAACAATGCTCTCGATATTTCAAGTGATGCACTACATATTTCTAGTCTCCATTATGCTATACATAATAACAAACCTTTCATGATGGATGAAATGTTCCTATATCATGCATCTCCTTTATTTGAGCATTGGACATCTTGTGCTGACGAAGACAAGCACACACACACACACATCCTAACGGATGATGTGTACATTTATCATGTGGACACTTTGTTTCGCGTGTCTCCTTGTTTTGTAGGTACACATAATTCCTCGTCAACCTCGCAAGCGCATGAGTTGATGAAACGGGCTGTAGAGAGCAACGAAGACGTGTGCCACCATGGATTACTTACCCCCACCCATCCACTTTGTGCAAAGACTTCATGCAATTATTCTACATGGCCCTCACATGGTTATGGTTATTGTCCATTATATATCCTTTTCTCATATTTCCATGTTCACTTTGCATGATATGGTTATTTTTATGCCCTTGACATGCATTTGTGACCCATGCTTTGCATCTACAATGACATGATTATATGACTTGTATATGTATTTGCAAGCTTGGTGGAGATATTACTTGTTATACATGTTTGCTTTGTGCCCCATGCCTATGATGATACATTGTTCATGTTTTGTGTTCATGCTCGCGATATGTCATGTGCATTACTTATGCCTACTATTTGCTCACATCACATGATTGCCATGACCTCCTCTAGTATGTTGCATCTTTGCACTAGTAGTTTGCATGACATGATCAATATGCTTGCCTATGTTGCATCACCAATGATTCATACTTGCTCGTTTCATGCGGTTGATGACAACCATTGCAATGCTTCACACATGATTGCTATTGAATGTTGTCCCACGTCTCCATGTGTTTCCTCTCTCATGCTAGATTTGCCTTGTATTGGGTGCACCAATGCTATTAATTTTGATAATGAGATTTCCCACATAGCTTTCTCTCTTATTCTTGGAGATTTTGACATCTTTCATGTGAAGCATGCTTTCCTACCTTCTTTGCACCATATGCCTAGTGCCATGAATAGAGCCATTGTTGCCTCATATTGTTCATGCACTTTTTATCCTAATGGTTATGCAAAAGAGAAGAGAACCATTACGATGGATGATGTGTTTTTCTACCTTGCACATACATTCTTCGCTCTGTTGTGTGTATGTGTAGGATACTTCGACTACATATCAACCTACACTTCACGTGAGTTGACGATTCGAGCTCTTGAGAGAGAGCCATGATACACTAACACATTTCTACATCGCACTTGCTTGCACATCAGCATTGTGACGGATGCACAAGGTCACTCTTTTGATGTGACATCCTTCTTGAGCATGGATATTGTGGCTCATCCTACTTGTGTTGCTTGTACCATGACATATATTGGTCATCTTGGACAACTTACTTGCACACATGTTAGAGATATTGCTTTCACTCATGATTGCCATCGTTCCATGCCTCATGACATATATGCCTTGTGTGTTGCATGCAACTTGTGGATTGTTTGACCTTATCATATGCTTGGTTGCAAAAATGTCCATTCTTCACATTTTCCATGCCACATTGCTTTCTACATGCTTGACTTGATTGCCTCACACATGATGACCAATTGCTCTTTATATTGTGTTGAGCGCCTCGCTATTTTCACTACACCATGTGCACATTATGCTTGGATTTTCTTGCACTTTGGATTGTACCATGTGTTTAAACACTTCATTTTACTTGGTGTTGTGAATGATTCCTACGCCTACCATAGACTTCTTGTTGATTGCTTTGTGCATGCGTGCTATGACCTTGAGGTAGATGCTCGTTCTATTGTCACACATAATCGCATCCTTACCTCACACTTTCATGCTTGTCCCCATGGTGCCTTAGATTGTGCTCAATTTGTATACTTACATGTCATGCCACAATTCCTTGTTACACCATACATTTTGCACAATAACAAAACTTGTGCGGTGATTCACCACCTGAATGCTTGGTTTTGCAATAACGCTAACCACATTTGTTTTTACAAGTGTTTGTCATATTTGCTCCTTTTGAAGGAATTACTAGATGGTGAGACACTGGAGAGTGCCCCTTTAGAGCTTGATGATGATGAGTGCTTGGTGATTGTCCACTTCTACATGGTGACACTATCTGCTTCCCATGGTGATTTTGATTTTGATTCGAGGACGGATCTTTTCCAAGGGGGAGGGTATGATGCGGAGCATCCTATGGACATCACCTTGACAAGAGCCTGTTTGGTAAGTGACACATGCCACGTCTACTCCACATACATAAAGGTGAATCATCTCCTTTACACGTGCTCACTTGACCCCTTCGAGGATGCTATACTACTTGACACTCCTCTCGTGTGCATGAATAGGTATTGTCGGTGCTTCACAGAGGACGAGGAGGAGTGCCAGCACCTACGTATGACTACACCATCCATGATGGAAGAGAAGGAAGAAGAAGCAAGGACAAGATTCTGGAAAGCTAAGAACCTCCGGCCACCATCCCGGAACTTCCGTCCACCTCGGAAGCATGCCAACTCTCTGGATAGCCCGGAAGCTTCGGCCCTAGGACCTCCCGGCCTGCGTGCGTGCAGCCACTCGGGCCCGAGGCCCATGTACCCACTTCGCCCCTCACTTACCCCTTCATGGATACCACTATATATACTCCACCCCTCCTCCATTTTAGGGTTAGCAATGTTTTAGCTCATAGTTAGTAGAGCATTGATCCTTCCATATCCTTCTCCTTTGGAGTTGCATACCTCCACGTGAGAAGATCCTATGGATTGCAAGGCCTCTGTCTAGGGAAGATCCTCCGGGATATCAAGGCCCCATCTCCCCATGGGATTTGGGATGAACTCTACCATTTATCCTCTTTCCCTTTGTTGTTCTTGTACCTTGTGGATCTTGTGTGTGGTGAGTCTAGTGGATGTGTGATTGGACTTGTTATTGAGTGTTTTATCTTGTGATTTCTCCTCGTTATTCCCTATGTTCTTTGTGTTCTTCGTGGAATTCCCCTCCAATTCGTGAAAGATCGACACCTACGGGTTTGCCTCGCATCAAATTTGTTATTGTATGTAGTGGCAACACTACAAACGAATATTATTCAGCTTTATCTTGAATGTATGTGTATTTGGTAAATAAAGGGATTGGTCACAAGAGCTCAAAAGAGACTAAAATAATGGTTCATAGTTCCAAAAATCAAGCAACTGCAAAACGATATGCATGATCACTTATTTGACATAATCTGGTCGCGTGAGAACACATTTTTCGGCAAACAATGATTGAAATCAAGTGCTTGGGAGCCTTGAAGATGAGATTCTCCTGGGTGCAAACAATGAGTTACTCTAGAACTATGTTGTCTTTACACACCTTTCATAACCTATTATTATTTTATTGCAAAAATCAAATAAAACTCTTCCATGCATTCCCGACAAGCAAGTGTTAGATAGAGGAAATAGAACTAAGTGCTACCATGTTATTTTATCTAGTTGAAAAAAGACTTTGAGTTAATTATATTTGCATGTCTAACACTTGCTCGATGACCATGCCACCGCTATAGCTATGCTAAGTTTTCAGGTAAAGAAGCGGAGGGCTATCTAGACGTACCAAATGTAAGTGAACCAAATCCTTCTTGTTATTTTAGTTTAAACAACTGAGTTCCTTATGTTTCGTATTTCTTTTTATGTTTCTTGAGGACGATCAAGTTTAATCTTGGGGGAGTCGATGAGTGTTATTTTTTCACTCATCTACACTAAGGTTAAACCGAGATATTTTATTAAAACCGATATATTTGCTTTGATATTGCCATTAATGACTAACGAATGCGAAGGATTCCAAATTTTCGATTTTTATTTTCCCCCCAAAGAAAATGGGCTATGTATGGATGAGATCAGGTCAATACTTGGAACGGAGTAAAGGGGAGATAGAAGAAATCGAATGGGAGGCACACCAGAGGAGACATAGGAGGAGATGGCCTTTCATGCGACCGCAAGTGCTCGTATGTGCGGTCATATGGCGTGGAAACTGATGCTCCTTATCCACCTGAACAATCATTATAAAGGGCCCAACACCAAATGAGCTAGAGGAGAGCCAGAACTACCACATCTTCTTCATCATCAACAGAAGCCATCTCCACCAACCCTAGCCACTGCCATTTCCCATCACCATATCCATAGACACCATCTCCACCACCATCACCATAGTTTTTAGCAGGCTAGCCATACTTGTAATCATGAATCACACAATACCCCTATTGTAAGACTTATTATTGTCCATCAATCTTCATAATGCTTTCTTCAATGGTTCTTCATGTGATCAAATCTCCATGTGTGACTAGTCCGGCAAGGTATGGGTTGAGGCAAGAGCCTTGTAACCTGATGTATCTGTTAGAGGGATCAATGGAAGAACTTTGAATTAATGTCCCGCATGTGTGAAATAAAATTATTCTGTAGCTCTCTTTTGTTTCGTTCACGTTTTTCATCTCCGTAGGTACCCAGGATCGTGAGGTGTTATTCTGAACTCCAATGACAAAAAAGTTTAGTACGGTAACACATATCCTATGCACAGGGATTCAAGGGGTGTAGTCAGTAGAAAGCCAATGCTTTTTTCTAATAACCGCAATCTTAATTATCGAGGCAACCCCACGAGACGGATAGGGCCTTCGGTTGGATAAGTCACTCTTTCTGTAGGACGCGTGTCAGTCAAGATCTCATTTGGACACATCCCACTTCAATTCGTAACGAGAACATCTCAATGAGTCACTTCGAGAGCACAATTTAATATCATATATGGTCCTTCCACAAATATATGGTTGTAAGATTTAAGACCTCATAGCCATACCTATTTTTATTATAGTTTGCAACTTGATTTTGATCTGGTTCAAAAACTTCAATTAATTTTTTAACAAGTACTTGTTTGAGACCCTAGCTTGAAGGGCATCACTATCCCACGAGTTTGATTACTTAGGGTCACCTCTAGCGAAAAGGGCGAGGATCCTTGTCGCTCCATTTCTGGATCACAAAGGGAAGTAATCACATGCCTCCTTAGCACCTTATTGACCTGCCGAGAACTTCCATGCCTTGATCCGCTCACGTGCTCCTGGAAGACGTTGGGCCAGTGTGAATTGGTCCTCAGGCAAGTTCTCCCTTGGCCATAGAGTTCAATGGACCTCCTCCATGGATGAGTGAGTAAGTAGGTATATCTCACCAAGCTTCATCATGATGTCCTGTAGAGACATCTCACCAGCTCCGCTCAGCCGGTCGGGAAGGACAACTACAATGCAATTCATACAAGTCTAAGAACAAATATGAGCATAAAATTGATATAAAAACTAGACGGGTATATAAATACACGCAAGGAACTCACATGATTGCTTGGCCTCTTGTTAGGAGGCTACTAGCTGATATGTCTCCAATGTATCTACATTTTTTGATTGCTTGATGCTATTATTTTATCAATCTTATATGCTTTACACACCATTTTATACCATTTTTTGGAACTAACCTATTAACCAAGTGCCTAGTGTCGGTTGTTGTTTTCTGTTTGTTTTTGGTTTTACAAAAAATATACTAAACAGAGTCCAAACATATAAAAACTAAAAACCTTTTGAAGATTTTTTGTGCGTCAGGAGACACCTAGGAAGCTTCGGGAGGAGTCCAGAAGACTCACGTGGTGATGACAAGGCAGGGGGCGTCCCTGCCCCTTGTGTCCCCTTTGCTGCTCCGATCGCCCTAATTCTTGGACTAATTCACATATATTTAAAAAACCTTAGGGGAGCACATGAAACAATTCTTCCATCGCCACAAGCCTCTACTCTTTCGTGATCTGATCTGGAGGCCTTTACGGTACTCCGTCGAAGGGGGAATTGTAACATCCCAATTTTATTAAATTAGGATGTTAATAGGATCATCATATTGCATATCATATTTTTATTGCATTTGGAGTTTATGATGTTCAAGTTTTTCCACTCACATAAAATAATAGAGAGAGGATAATATGACTTCCTCAAAATATAAACGAGTGGGGAAGTGTTGGACTAATATTTGGTGTTTTCAAAGTTGCAATGAAAATTATTTTTATTATCCACAAGTTAATTTATTTAATTAGAGAAATATATATATATATTCTAAATTATATGAGCAGGAATTAATGTTCCTTGTGCTCTATTTTACCAATAAGGATTTTAGAAATTTTTCTGATTTTTTTCCCTTTTGTTTTTCCGCTTCGGATTTAAAAAGAAAGGGTTTAAAAAAAACAAACAGAAAAACAACACGCACGCACGCACACATGGCCCAGCCACGCCGAAGCCTAGCCAGGCCGAAGCCCACCAGGCCGGAGGCGCTCGTAGGCCCTAGCCTTCGGTCAACTCTCTTCCTCTCTCTCACGCACCTAGGAGTCAACGATCAAGGAAAAAAAGAGTTTCCCACGATCTCTCTCTCGGTCAACTCTCTCCCTCTCTCTCACGCACCTGTAGATGGGGCCCGACCCCATCTTCCCCAACCTCCCGTAGCACCCACACGAGATAAGCCAACGCTCGCAGCTCCCGCAACCGCCGACCGAAGCTCTAGGGATAGAGCTTATCCCGCAGCCCCGACCCGCCTAGCCGCGCCTATAAGTAGCCCTCGATGCCCTGTTTCCATTAAGCCAAGCCGCACCACCTCTCCCCGCTCGTAGCCGTCACCCCGTCCGTTTACATCTCGCTGGAGCCGGAGCTTTCCGACGAAGTTTCCAATGCCGGTGAACCCCCATGGCCCCTTTTTCTTCATGAAATCGGATCCCCTTAGTCTTCCGCATCTCCCTGACATCTTTTTGTGCCCCTAGGTTCGCCAGAGCCGCCGCCTCGACGACCTGCGTCGCCAGAGTTCACCAGAGCTCCGCCCTCGCTCCACTCTCTCCGGTCGTCGCTGCCATCCGCCGTCACCATCGTTCGGCAGCCCTCGCCGAGCCGCACCTCCCCGCCTACCTCGCCAGCACCGGAGCTCGCCGGAGCCGCCGCCCCGTCGTCGCCTAGCTCCTGCCCGACCATGCAACCACGTCCTCCTCTCTGTAAGCGCTCGCCTCGCTCGTTTTCATTCGATTAGTATAGTTTTTTTAGTTTTGAACCGGTAGGTTAGATTGGTTTTTTATTTGATTTAAACTGTGTGGTTTATGTTAAGCCGAACGTCGGTTTTTCTTTTAATTTAGCCAAACCGGGTGACTTTACTTAGTTCGCGAACGTTCACCGCATAGCCGCCACGGCGAACGCAGCCAGCAAACTAGAGCCATCCACGTCGCGCTCTAGTCGCGAACGTCCACACTTTAGTGTTTTCAAAAAACGCTATTGTAGTAGTTTTTTTCCAGATTTAATTCAAAATTTCAAATGACCTTAACGTTTTAATCGTAGATCGAAACGGGATGAAACAAGAGGTAAATTTTCGTCTCGAATAGCCCTAACAAGAAAACCCATAGTTGCAGATTTTTGCAAGTTCAAATTTGAAATTATTTCAGATTTCAATTTAAATTTCATTAGGCCATATCTTCCAAACGGTATACCCATTTGAAGTGATTCTTTTTGCACCACGTCACACGAACTAAATCCTTTGCCATGAAATTTTGCCACTATATATTCTACACAATTATTTTCTATTCATCATAATTTTTCTAGAATGCCTTGTAGGAACACTAGTGCACGTCACGAATTTTGAACATTATTTATACTTTGAAAATTTTCATGTTAATGACTAGTGTTGGATTTTATTTGGCTTTTGCAAATATTTTTGTTGCATGTTTTCTTTGAATGGTATGAATGCTTGCTTATGTGTGTTTATTTACTTTGTGATAGATTGTCCGGAGTGCATAGCAGAGTACTACCATTCCCTAGAATTTCACTCCCAGCATGAAGGCAAGTTGCATTTTGATCATATCAGTTTTTACCTATGTTTTATTTTTGCACATAGTCCTTTGATGTAGGAGTGCATGGTAGGAGTTTTACTTGTTGGTTTTACTATCACCCCGTAGTTCATTTGAGGTAGGTCTGAACCGTACCAACTTTGTCGCCCCCGTGTTATGTTACAATGCCTCGCCAATGTAGACGTGGATTGGGGAGTGTTATCACCTTGAGATGTGAGTGACAAAGTAGTAACTAGGACCAACTCTAATGAACTACCTAGGTGGAAATTGGTTCATATGGTGGCGAAGTACAGAGGGAGCATTCATGGGAATCCATGGGAGTGCACACTAGTGGTCCGTCCACCCAGGCTCAAAGGGATCAACCTTATTTTCATGTCTATAAGATTCTGTGTGCAGCCGCAAGCCAATATGGGCTCTGGCTTAGTTGAGTAGATGGTATGACCTCTTCTGGGATAGGCTAGCAGATGTAGATGATGTAGGTCTACCGGCCTATCCGTGGGTTAGGGGAAATGCTTTCGAAAGACTATGTCTCGATCTTCCGATCAAGGATGTGGTCGAGACTTGTGGGGAAAAGTGCACAACCTCTGCAGAGTTAAAATTTAATCGATTATCCATGCCCTCGATCATGGACAACTTGAGATTTTAGTAATGGAAATATAGGGAGATCTCATCACTCTTAACTAATCAACTGGGTACAAAATTTTGGAATGATTGAGATGGGCATCATCTCAGACTTATGATATTTGTAGAAGTAGAGCAATTATTTTTGATAGGGAAAAACTAGCTTTATGCAAAACTAAACTTAGAGCTTTCCACCAGCCAAATTGCATGTACTATGTAGGCTCATTACACTTTATGATGTGACTTGCCAGTACATTCCATGTATTGACCTACACGGCTGCAACTTATCATGTTGCAGATTTATCCGACGACGAATAAGGTGCGATAGGTCATTGTTCTACACTCAGCTTGCTCGTGGAGTTGATGGACTCGTTACACTTTTTGCTTCCGCATTACTTTGCTTTTTTGGCCTTAGGCCACATTAATGTAATAAATACTCTTTGAGGATTCTCAATGTAATAAATGTGTGATTGAACTTTGTTGTAAATCCTCAAGTACTATGTGTGTCAGCATACCGATCAAGGGATGACACTTAAGCACAGAGACTCCGATCCCTTGAGATCGGGTCGCTACAAGATGGTATCAGAGCACACATTGACTGTAGGACGCGACCTTAGAAAATGGAAAGCCATAAGATAAAAACCGTATTTTACAACACTTTTATACCCCTGTTTTGGTCCCATACTTTTCCCTGTTTCACTACTAATTTCTCCTCTCTTTCAAACTGTAGATGTCGACCCCCATCGTTGAGTTTGCTCAGCCCGACGCAACCATGCCCTTTGGAAGACAGCTCGTGGATATCGCAGGTCATCTGTGCATTGCCTTGCCCAGCTTCACCGGTACCTTCACGACCACTCTACCTGAGGAGATGCGCTGGAAGATTGACGTCCACATTGCAGGGCAAACTTTTGGAAATGCCATCGAGCCGATCGACTTCTACATAGAAGTAAGATCATGGGGCATTGGCAAAGGGATCACTGCGCTCTTTGCACTTGGGCGCATCCACCAGGACTACCGCAAGAATCTCAGGAAGACTAACTATGTCATGTATGCGCGCCATGACTCGGATGGAGATGTGGTGCGCACGAGGGAGGACAACACCATCACCTCACACATTGAGGACCTAGAGGAGCTCATCACCAGGATGAAGGAATAGATGGACGACAGCCTCATCACCACCCACAACCTGACTACCCGCAAGGTCGAGCTGGAAGAAGAGCTTCAGAACGATCGTGTAGAGCATGAGGAGGAGCTCGATGCGTTGCACGATAAGTTCGACGACTTGAAGCTTCAGTTGGAGGAAGATGAGGAGGAGCTTGATAATGGGGAGAATCTCCAAGAGGATCACTCTTACAAGGACTACGTCAATCAGGACAAGGATTATGAGGACGACGATAAGGAGATACGAAGTGATGCCGTTGGAGCCGACATCAACATGATAGATCTCTCTTCCGATGAGGAGTAGATTTGGACCACCATTAGAGATTAGTATTCGATATTCGATTAGTATTTGATTTATTTATTTGTGGGACCTTGTCAAATCTTGTGACATGGCTCACCTTAGATTTGTTTCGTGTGAACTCTTTGATTGAATTGAATTGGAGTGATTTGGATTTTTATTGACATCATTTGCATATGGGTAGTGTTTCTCCCTTAGGCCTAATTCTATCTATACCTCATCTATGCTGACCCAACAGATGCCACCAAGGCGCGACCCTTCCGGGAGTGGCTCAGGGAATGATATCCTACCCGCCTTGGAACAATTTCTTCAGACCCAAAACCAGATGAAACAGAATATGGCCCAGAACAACAACAACAACCCGCCTCCACCTCCACCTCCACCTCCACCACAAATTGACAGCGTTACCCGTTTTTTGAGGCTGAATCCTCCAATCTTCACGAGCAGCCCAGAGCCGATCGTCGTAGATGTCTGGCTCACAACATGGGCAGGAAGCTAGCCACAACAGGATGCACTGATCAGGAGAAGGTGAGTTTTGCCTCTCACCAACTGGATGGACCAGCAGCTTCGTGGTGGGAGAACTACACTGCCACGTACCCCATGGAGAATGTGACTTGGGCTTAGTTCTAGCATGCATTCCGTACTTCTCACGTTTCAGCGGGAGCTATGGCTCTCAAGAAGAGGGAGTTTCGCAACTTGCGCCAAGGAGGTCGCTCAGTGTCTGAGTATGTTGATGACTTTAGTAGGTTGTCCCGTTACGCCCTAGGTGACGTGGCAACCGATGCAGCCAAGCAAGAGAAGTTTCTAGAGGGACTGAATGATGAGCTGGGAATTCAGTTGATGGTACCGACTTTTGATAACTATCAAGAGTTGGTGGACAAGACGATCACTATAGAGGGCAAGCACCAGCAGATGGAAAATCGCAAGAGGAAATATGGTCAAGGCAAGTTTCACTCTAGAGCTCAGCAGAAGCCTCGCTCCGCCCCTTTCTCAGGATATTCTGGTACAGGACACAGTAAGTTTGGAGGGCACAACCATCATAACCATGGTGGCCATTCTCAGCAAGGATGCAATGGACACAACCACAATGGCCATAAGAATGGCAATGGGAATGGAGGAAATGGCAATCACCATCACCCTACCCCTGCTACACCAGTGAGGAAGGATCTGAGTCACATCACCTGCTTCAAGTGCAAGAAGACAGGGCACTACTCCAATGAGTGTCCGGAGCTACAGAATGGGAATGGCAATGGAAGTTCTGGAGGCAAGAATCCCAATCCTTTCACTAAGGGGCATGTGAATCATGTCAACATGGAAGAAGTCTATGAACAACCGGATGCGGTGGTTGGTAAGTTCTTGGTTATTTCTTTTCTAGCACTCATTCTATTTGACACTAGTGCATCACATTCATTCATATCAAGGGGATTTGTGGATAAATATCAGTTACCTACTATAGCTCTTAAGTCACCTATTCTAGTGAGTTCCCCAGGAGCAGAGTCTATGACTAGTCAGGCATGTTTTCAGTTGCCTTTAAACATAGGGGGACATGTTTTTCCCACAGATATGATCGTACTTGAGTCACAAGGGTTGGATGTAATCCTAGGTATGGATTGGATGTCCAAGTATCAGGGAAGCATTGATTGTGCCAGTAGGTCAATTCTTCTCACCACGCCAGAGAAGAAGAGGATCAAGTATGTATCCAGGCTTAAGCTTAAGAGGACTCAAGTGAACTCTCTTACGGGAGTTGTCCAGGAAGAAGTACCAGTGGTGAAGGATTATCCCGATGTATTTCCTGAGGAGTTACCCAGTATGCCACCGGATCGAGAGATTGAGTTTCTCATTGAGTTACTGCCAGGCACCGGACCTATCTCCAAGAGGCCATATCGGATGCCCGCTAATGATCTAGCGGAAGTCAAGAAGCAGATTGAGGAATTGCTAGAGAAGGGGTATATTTGCCCGAGTTCATCACCTTGGGGAGCCCCAGTACTCTTAGTGGAGAAGAAGGATGGAACCTTGAGGATGTGTGTGGATTATCACTCTTTGAATGAGGTGACCATCAAGAACAAATATCCGCTACCGATGGTCAATGACTTGTTCGACCAGCTAGAAGGAGCTAGTGTTTTCTCCAAGATTGACCTTCGATCGGGTTATCATCAGTTGAAGATCCATGAGAAGGATATACTTAAGACAACTTTTACCACGAGGTATGAGCTTTATGAGTATACATTCATGTCGTTTGGTTTGACTAATGCCCCTGCCTATTTTATGAGCATGATGAACAAGGTACTCATTGAGTACTTGGATAAGTTTGTTGTGGTATTCATTGATGATATATTGGTTTTCTTCAAAAAATGAGGAGGAGCATGTGGAGCATCTGTGCTTAGTTCTGGAGAAGCTCAGAGAACACCAACTTTATGCCAAGTTCAACAAGTGTGAGTTTTGGTTGAAGGAAGTCGGATTTCTCGGACATGTTGTGTCAGGGGAAGGAATTGCCGTGGACCCTTCCAAGGTAGAAGCAGTCACAGAATGGAAGACATCGACCTTAGTTAGCGAGATCCGCAGTTTCCTTGGACTTACAGGATATTGTCGGAGGTTCATTGAGAATTTCTCCAAGATTGCAAAGCCCATGACGGAGTTGTTGAAGAAGGAAACCAAGTATATTTGGACTGAGGAATGTGAAGCCAGTTTCCAGGAGTTGAATAAATGTTTGGTTACAGCTCGAGTGCTAATTCTGTCGAACATACACGAGGATTTTCAGGTGTATTGCGACGCTTCACGCCAAGGACTTGGAGGCATGCTTATGCAAGGTGGAAAGGTTGTAGCTTATGCTTCACGCCAGCTTCGACCTCATGAGTTGAACTATGCCACGCATGATCTGGAGTTAGCAGCAGTGGTGCATGCACTCAAGACCTGGAGACATTTCCTTATCGGGAACCAATGTGATGTTTGCACCGATCACAAGAGTTTGAAGTACATCTTCACGCGGAAAGAGTTGAACCTTAGGCAAAGGAGATGGTTGGAACTCATGAAGGATTATGACATGAGTTTGCATTATCATCCAGGAAAAGCCAACGTCATGGAAGATGCATTGAGCCGTAAGAGCTTTGTCAACACTCTTGTCGTAGGAGGATTACCTCAGGAGTTATGTGATGAACTTAGAGATCTCAAGTTGGAAATAGTTCCAAGAGGCTATGTTGTCGCACTCGAAGTTCAGTCCACCTTATTGGGAAAGATCAGAGAAGGTCAGAAGTTAGATCAAGGTATTGCTGAGATAAAGGAGAGGATTAGCAAAGGAAAGGCAGAAGAATTCCGTGAGGATGAGCATGGAACCATATGGTTTGAGCAACATATTTGTGTGCCGAATGATCCAGAGATCAGGAAGTTGATTCTTCAGGAGGCTCACGATTCGCCTTATTCGATACATCCGAGGAACACCAAGATGTATTTGGACTTGAAGGAAAGTTTTTGGCGGACCGGTATGAAGAGGGAAATTGCTGAGTATGTAGCAATATGTGATGTATGTCAGAGGGTAAAGGCAGAGCATCAGAAACCAATAGGTTTGCTTCAGCCATTACTGATACATGATTGGAAATGGGATAAACTTGGCATGGACTTCATCACGGGATTACCCAGGACCCGTTCAGGTTATGATTCCATTTGGGTGATTGTTGATCGCTTGACCAAGGTTGCTCACTTCATCCCTGTGAAGACTACCTATACGAGTGCTAAGCTGGAGAAAATATATATGAACAGGATTGTATGTCTGCATGGAGTTCCGAGGACCATTGTATCAGATAGAGGAACATAGTTTACTTCAAAGTTTTGGCATCAACTACACGAAACTTTGGGTACTAGGCTGGAATTCAGTACAACCTTCCATCCATAGACAGATGGGTAGACATAGAGGGTGAATCAGATTCTGGAGGACATGTTGAGAGCTTGTGCGCTAGACTACGGGTCTAGTTGGGATGATAACTTACCTTATGCAGAGTTCTCATACAGTAACAACTATCAAGCCAGTTTGTAGATGGCCCCTTTTGAGGCATTGTATGGGAGGAAGTGTAGAACACCGTTGATGTGGGATGGAGTTGGCGATCGCAAATTGTTTGGATCGGACTTGATTCGAGATTCTGAGGAGAAGGTCAAGTTGATCCGTGATAGACTCAAGATAGATCAGTCTAGACAAAAGAGTTATGCCGATGCTAAACTGAAGGAAGTGATTTACGAAGTGGGAGACAGAGCATATCTGCGAGTGTGTCCACTTCGAGGTATTAAGAGGTTTGGAGTCAAAGGAAAGTTAGCACCACGATCTGTGGGGCCATACAGAGTTCTGGAACACAGAGGAGAAGTTGCATACAAGTTGGAAGTACTAGAGGGTTTGTCAGGAGTTCATGATGTGTTTCATGTTTCCCAACTGAAGAAATGTCATGTAGAGATGGCAGATATTCCTTTGAGAGACACAGTGCCTCTAGAAGCAATTCAGTTGGATAACGACCTAACTTATGAGGAGAAGCCTGTTAAGATTCTTAAGACTGCCGAGAGGATCACTCGTACCAAGGTCATCAAGTTCTGCAAGGTTCAGTGGAGTCACCACACCAAGGAGGAAGCTACTTGGGAATGAGAAGAAGATCTCAAGCGTGACCATCCACACCTTTTTGCTGGCCAACCCGAATCTCGAGGACGAGATTCATCTTAAGGGGGGTAGGTTTGTAACATCCCAATTTTATTAAATTAGGATGTTAATAGGATCATCATATTGCATATCATATTTTTATTGCATTTGGAGTTTATGATGTTCAAGTTTTTCCACTCACATAAAATAATAGAGAGAGGATAATATGACTTCCTCAAAATATAAATGAGTGGGGAAGTGTTGGACTAATATTTGGTGTTTTCAAAGTTGCAATGAAAATTATTTTTGTTAGCCACAAGTTAATTTATTTCATTAGAGAAATATATATATATTCTAAATTATATGAGCAGGAATTAATGTTCCTTGTGCTCTATTTTACCAATAAGGATTTTAGGATTTTTTCTGAATTTTTTTCCCTTTTGTTTTTCCGCTTCGGATTTAAAAAGAAAGGGTTTAAAAAACAGAAAAACAACGCGCACGCACGCACACATGGCCCAGCCAGGCCGAAGCCTAGCCAGACTGAAGCCCACCAGGCCGGAGGCGCTCATCAGCCCCAGCCTCCGGTGGACTCCAGGAGCGAGCGCTCCTCCCTGGTGCCGCCAGGTGTCAACGATCGAGGAAAAAAAAGAGTTTCCCACGATCTCCCTCTCTCGGTCAACTCTGTCCCTCTCTCTCACGCACCTGCAGGTGGGGCCCGACCCCATCTTCCCCAACCTCTCGCAGCACCCGCATGGGATAAGCCAGCGCTCGTAGCTCCTGCAACAGCCAGCCGAAGCTCTAGGGATAGAGCTTATCCCGCAGCCCCGGCCCTCCTAGCCGCGCATATAAGTAGCCCTCGATGCCCTCTATCCATCCAGCCAAGCCGCACCACCTCTCGCCGCTTGTAGCCGTCGCCCCATCTGTTTGCATCTCGCCGGAGCCGGAGCTTTCCGACAAAGTTTCCGATGCCGATGAACCCCCATGGCCCCTTTTTCTTCATGAAATCGGATCCCCTTAGACTTGTGCATCTCCCTGACATCTTTTTGTGTCCCTAGGTTTGCCGGAGCCGCCGCCTCGATGACCTGCATCGCCGGAGTTCACCGGAGCTCCGCCCTCGCTCCACTCCCTCCAGTCGTCGCTGCCATCCACCGTCACCACCGTTCGGCAGCCCTCGCCGAGCCGCACCTCCCCGCCTACCTCGCACGCACCGGAGCTCGCCGGAGCCGCCGCCCCATCATCGCCTAGTTCCTGCCTGACCAGGCGACCACGTCCTCCTCTCTGTAAGTGCTCGCCTCGCTCGTTTTCGTTTGAGTAGTATAGTTTTATTAGTTTTGAACCGGTAGGTTAGATTGTTTTTTTATTTGATTTAAACCGTGCGGTTTTTATTAAGCCGAACGTTGGTTTTTCTTTTAATTTAGCCAAACCGGGTGACTTTACTTAGTTCGTGAACATTCACCGCATAGCCACCGTGGCGAACGCAGCCAGCAAACCAGAGCCATCCACGTCGCGCTCTATCCATGAACGTCCACACTTTAGTGTTTTCAAAAAATGCTATTGTAGCAGTTTTTTTCCAGATTTAATTCAAAACTTCAAATGGCCTTAACTTT
This sequence comes from Hordeum marinum, assembly GCA_022496015.1. Lineage (NCBI taxonomy): Eukaryota > Viridiplantae > Streptophyta > Magnoliopsida > Poales > Poaceae > Hordeum > Hordeum marinum. The sequence continues at coordinate 116,298,522 of CM039676.1, forward strand.
TTAACCGTATATCGAAACTGGATGAAACAAGAGGCTAAATTTTCGTCACGAATAGCCCTAACCAGAAAACACATAGTTGAAGATTTTTGCAAGTACAAATTTGAAATTATTTCAGATTTGAATTTAAATTTCATTAGGCCATATCTTCCAAACGGTATACCCATTTGAAGTGATTCTTTTTGCACCACGCCACACGAACTAAATCCTTTGCCATGACATTTTGCCACTATGCATTCTACACAATTATTTTCTGTTCATCATAATTTTTCTAGAATGCCTTGTCGGAACACTAGTGCAGATCACGAATTTTGAACATTATTTATACTTTGAAAATTTTCATGTTAATGACTTGTGTTGGATTTTATTTGGCTTTTGCAAATATTTTTGTTGCATGTTTTCTTTGAATGGTATGAATGCTTGTTTATGTGTGTTTATTTACTTTCCGATAGATTGTCCGGAGTGCAAAGCAGAGTACTACCATTCCCTAGAACTTCACTCCCAGCACGAAGGCAAGTTGCATTTTGATCATATCAGTTTTTACCTATGTTTTATTTTTGCACATAGTCCTTTGATGTTGGAGTGCATGGTAGGAGTTTATACTTGTTGGTTTTACTATCACCCAGTAGTTCATTTGAGGTAGGTCTGAACCGTACCAACTTTGTCGCCCCCGTGTTATGTTACAATGCCTCGCCAATGTAGACGTGGATTGGGGAGTGTTATCACCTTGAGATGTGAGTGACAAAGTAGTAACTAGGACCAACTCTATTGAACTACCTGGGTGGAAATTGGTTGGTATGGTGGCAAAGTACAGTGGGAGCATTCATGGGAATCCATGGGAGTGCACACTAGTGGTCCGTCCACCCAGGCTCAAAGGGATCAACCTTATTTTCATGTCTATAAGCTTCCGTCTGCAGCCGCAAGCCAATATGGGCTCTGGCTTAGTTGAGTAGATGGTGTGACCTCTTCCGAGATAGGCTAGCAGATGTAGATGATGTAGGTGTACCGGCCTACCCGTGGGTTAGTGGAAATGCTTTCGAAAGACTATGTCTCGATCTTCCGATCAAGGATGTGGTCGAGTCTTGTGGGGAAAAGTGCACAACCTTTGCAGAGTTGAAATCTAATCGATTAGCCGTGTCCCCGGTCATGCACAACATGAGCTTTTATTAGTGGAAATATAGGGAGATCTCATCACTCTTAACTAAGCAACTGGGTACAAATTTTTGGAATGATCGAGATGGGCATCATCTCAGACTTATGATATTTGTAGAAGTAGAGCAATTATTTTTGATAGGGAAAAACTATCTTTATGCAAAACTAAACTTAGAGCTTTCCACCAGCCAAATTGCATGTACTATTTAGGATCATCACACTTTATGATGTGACTTGCCAGTACATTCCATGTACTGACCTACACTCCTGCAACTTATCATGTTGCAGATTTATCCAATGACGAATAAGGTGCAATAGGTCGTTGTTCTGCACTCAGCTTGCTCGTGGAGTTGATGGACTCATTACACTTTTTGCTTCCGCATTACTTTGCTTTTTTGGCCTTAGGACATATTAATGTAATAAATACTCTTTGAGGATTCTCGATGTAATAAATGTGTGATTGAACTCTGTTGTAAATCCTCAAGTACTATGTGTGTCAGCATACCGATCGAAGGATGACACTTAAGCATAGAGACTCCGTCCCTTGAGATCGGGTCGCTACAGGAATCCATGACGCAGGCTATCTTCATTAACCTTGCTGGCTCCCTAATGATGTGTGAGTAGTTCCCACAGGACCTATGGGTCCATAGAGGTAGCTAGATGGATCTCTCTCTCGTTTGATGTTCAATGCTATAATCCCTCCATAGACCTATTCGATGTAAATTTTGTGGTGAGTTTGTTGGGATCCAATGAATTGTAAGCTTATGATCAGATTATTCATTGAAAGTAACCGAGTCTTTTCTGAGATTTATTATGTCTGATTTTATAGCCTTGTATTTCTCTCTGATCTATCCATTTAATTTGGCCAATTAGATTGATTTATCTTCGATGGGAGAGGTGCTTGATAGTAGGTTCAATCTTATGGTGTCCTCACTCTGTGACGGGAGGAGTAGCAAGGCACATATTTGTATTGTTGATACTAAGGTAAAATGATGGGGTTCGAACATATTGTTTAGTCTTACTTTGTCTACATTATGTCATCATGCTCCAAGCATTACTCTGTTTGTTATGAACTTAATACCTTAAGATGCATGATGGATAGTGGCCGTGGGGTGGAGTAATAGTAGTAGATGTAGAATCGTTTTGGTCTACTTATCTTAGACGCAATACCTATATATTGATCGTGCCATGAATATCGACATAATTATTCGCTTTTACATCAATTGGCCAACCATAATTTGTCTACCCATCGTTACTATGCTGATGGGAGAGATGCCTCTAGAGAAAGCTATGGCCCCCCATGTCCATTCACATCATATTACTAAACTCTAAATTACTTCCTGCGATTTATTTACTTTTATTTTGTTTTGCAATTTATTCATCTTTCGCTATCAAAACTAATCGTTGCAATTAATGAGTACAAGGGGGATTGACAACCCTCTTGCATGCGTTGGGTGCAAGTATCTATTTTGTGTGTAAAAGTACATATGACCATTGGTTTACGCGAGTCTCCTATTGGTTTGATAAACCTTGGTTCTTAATTGAGAGAAATACTATCTACTACTATACTAACGCACCCTTTCTCTTCCGGGAAATCCCAATGCCTCTCACAAGTAGCAAAAGAATTTAGACGCCGTTGCCGCGAAGACATCAAACAAATGCAAGGTCCCTTCACATATATTTATTATTTACTTGCTCTACTTTTGTTTGACATTATTTGTTTTCACTAAAAAATAGAAATATAAAATATATCTTGTGTGCTTTCTTTGTTCGTTGCTATGGCTAGTTCTTCTCTTGTTGCATGTACCCCCCGACAATGAAGCGCTTAATTTTAAACGAAGAGGAATAGAATGTTTAAAAGATGCTTGGTATAGGAGTTGCGATGCTCAAAATAGATCTACTCATAAGAAATCGGCCACCGCTCTTCTCAACAATTTTTATGTGGGTGTTACTACTTGTTATAGATTTGTGATTCACACTATTACGGGAGGAAATTTTCTATTAAATGCATAGAAAACTCAACTAATGTATAAAAAGGCCAAACGAACCATGAATAATTCCATATTTTAGCAGAACACCCGTATTGTTCTATGTTGCCTCTAGAAAAAAATTCAAGGCGAGAAGAGGCACTAAATGTCGTTTTGCCCTCAAAGGTGACACGTTCTATGTCAAAACCACGATGATTCTTGTGATAGGCTCCGGCTTGTAAGCTGCTTGCCCCAAAAGCGTCCCAAATTGGACAATTTTTTTACCACGGCGTAAATGTGCCCTGCCATGACACCAGGATGATTTTCATGAATTTCAAACAAGTTTTTGATTTACATGGATTTAAAAACCAAGATTCTAAATGTTTACGGGTAGCCACGCGCTAAGATGTTTGAAATTCATTCACATTCCTTGCATGGGACCTAAGCATGCACCCATTGATACAAATATGATTTTTCAACCATTTTGGTGCACCGGAGCATGCATTTGTAGTTCAAATTTGAATTATGTCTATTCAATGCATAGGAAACTAAATTAATGTATAAAAATGGCCAAATGAACCACGAATAATTTAAAGCAGTTCTAGACAACCACCTGGCACCCGTACATGTGTAAGCACTATGTGCGCATGTCTCGTGCTAGTTCGAGCTTCCTTCTTTCCTAAGTTATCCCTTTTATATTAATGGTGTTCCATCCAAACACGCTTCTCCCAGCAGTCCCCCAAACAGTCTCCTGCCACTCCCTCAATTGATTTACTAGCGAAGCACCGGCCCCGTCATCAATTAGTCTCTACAGACGTTGGCGCACTGCCATGCCACAATACCACATGGTTTCTAATACCAAAAACGCCTACGATACGTAGATGGTCCCACAAGGTGAACATTGGGGAAGCCTTATAAATGCGAGGAGGCAACCATTACCAGCAAGGTGCAGCTTCCCAGCCCCACCCCATTCGAATGAAACACATAAGTTAAGTGTGTTGAGACTCGAGTAGTCACAGGAAGGGTGACCGGGTGGGAAGTTGCTATATCGCAAGGTTCATTCACACGGTGTGATATGATCATTACACGCATTTAGCACTAAATGCTTGTAGTGGTCTATAATTCAGATAAATAAATCTTCTGGTCCTTGTTTTGTAAATATTGAGAATGAATTTTTTTGTCATTTGTTGTTTTAAAAATTTGTTATTTCAAATAGATTTGTTGTTTCTAAATATGGTGTGCCTATTTATTGGTTTCAACAAGATTTGTTGTGTTCTAAATATTGAGAATGTTTTTCTTTGTAAATTCATGTTTTGTGCCATTTTTTGTTATTTGTTATTGATTTTTTATTTCAACATATGGTGTTCCTTTTTATTGATTTCAATAAGATTTGTTGTTTCTAAATATTGATGATGTTTTTTAAAATTCCATGCTTTTGTGCCTTTTTATTGATTTCAACAAGATTTTTTGTTTCAACATATAATGTCCATGAATTTTATTTCAAAGGGTTTTGTTGCATTAATTCATGACAAACTTTTGAAGGCACACATTAAAATTGACTAAGTTTGCCATGGTCTATCCCTTTGACCCAAAACTAGAAGGGTTGACCATGACTGACTCCTCTTGGTCTGTGTTATGATAGGTGGTGCATTGCACACGCCGGACCAAAGGTTGAGCACATTCATTGGTTTCCCTCATGTCGGCCATAATTTGGGGAACCAACACCCTATGTCTTTCAACTAGCTTATGCCACATCAGAGTTGTGTATTGGGGATTTGAACACAACATGCCACATGTACATATATTTGGGCCGCATGAAGGTGGTGGTGGTCTTCTGATTGACCATGCATGTCTCCCATTTGCAGTTTTTGGCGACACATCTATTGATGCCCCCCTGGGGTTTATATATCACCCCTTTCACTAGCAAAGAGAGGGGTACTTGAACATGAATATATTCATCCTATTTCCTGTTACGGTGGGTCATGGTGACATGTTTGAGAAAATTTTGAGCTCACATGTTCTCATGATTAATTCCCTCCCACGTGCTCTAAGTGGTGGGTGGGCTGATACTATGTGCATCATCCTTTAATGATTATCCAGCTTCCATGGGGGGTGTCTGATTTGTGAGGTTGGCGCCACATCAAAGTTGTACATTTGGGTAATTAAAACACATCACACACACAACCTATTCATATATACACACAGGAAGGTGGTGCTTGTGTTCTGGCCCCTCTTGTGCGGTTTTCGATGACACACCATCTGTGGGCTGGCCGCGTTGTCTATCCCTTTTTGATCGATAAGAAGAGGGGTTGGTTTGACCAACTTAGATTCCCTCGGTTTGTGTTATGGTAGATCATGTTGTACATTTTCGACCTAAGTATATATGAGTGCATGTGTCCCGCTGACATGAAGTGTGTGTGTTTGTCTGTGTGGGTGGGGGTGGGGGGACGTACCCTACGGCCTTAACCAACTAGCTAGTATATGTATATGTACATATCCAAGGGGGTTTGTCCAGTTTTGCAAGTCACGTGCATGCCACATCAAAGTGTTGTGCATTGTGTATTTAAACACCCACCACCCTTTTCCTATACACATTTCGCCACATGCAGGTGATGGTGTTCTTCTAGTCTCTCTCATCCGATCTTCGACAACGCGTCAACCCGTGCGCTCGCACGGTCTATATCCCTCTTAACCGACAACAGGGTTTGGTTTGACCAAAATTAAGGTATAGATTCTCTTGGTTGTCTTATGGCAAGGCATACATGGCTAAATGCGAGAGAAAGTTTGATCTAGGTCATGCGTTCATAGGATTCCCTCATCCGGTACATAGTGGAGGGCCAACACCCTACGTTTATGTCACGAACCATTTTCTGTCGCTCTCGATGCTTTTAGGCATGCATATGCATGATGTGCCGCACCAAAGTTGTGCATTCAGAATCTGGAGATGACACCACCCTCTTAGCACATATATATTTGGGAAACTAGCTAGTGTGGTTGTGTTCTCACCCTATGTCGCACTTTGTGCCTTTCCCCTAAATGATGATATATATAAATAGCAGACAAATCTGATGAAACAACCGTCTACGATTGTATCCACACCAAACACGGGTGCACGAGATTAACCATGTGGGATGTCCGTGCCCAGTAAAATCATCAAAGGTGTAATGTGCACAGTAAAAAGCCAAACCCAACAGAGACCTATAAAAGATCCTACCGTCGGCGGCTCTCAGCTTATTCTTTCTTCTAATAGATCGTCACCACCACACACACACCAAATGGAACTGCTGCTTCACCATGGGGATGTGTATGGCACCGAGCAAATAGTGTTGGATGATGATGTGACAGAGTATTTTGATGCGTTGGCCTCCATGGCGGACAACGGCCAATCACCAGGTGTCGCGACCGATCACGATGGGATAGAGGATTCCAACAAGCTGGCCTTCATGTCAGTCAATAGTCAGCCGCCATCTGTAGTGGTCACCGCCGCTGACCCCGAGTTTCAATGTTAGATGTATATGGCCATCACTCTGTCTGTCCAGGAATCGCGCCTTGATGCGTTCATGCGTCACGAGGATGAGCGCCATCTCAGTGTTAGCGAGGAACAACCTATAGTGTTTGGGGATGCCATCCACAACACGACTAGGGATCTCCGGTGGGAGAAATGGCGGGAGAGTGCTAAGAAGAAGCGGCTGAGGAAGAATTCAGATGCCAATGCAGTGAGCAAAAAGAAGCGGGTGCAGGACCAGAAGGTGGCAGAGCAGGTAGGCGCATGACTCTCAGCCGCGTTGGAGGCTGGTGCAGGCCTTGCAGCTGCGGCGGCAGCCTTGGCAATAGCGGCCACCTTGGAGGCCAAAGTGACCACTAACACAACCCTCGCAAGAGAGGTGCCCGTATGTGTCCTGATGGCCCATGCGGACGCCACGACAGCTTTGTCGATGACAATGGCTTCCCTGGGGAATACCGTCGCGATGAAGGAAGCTTCATCGACAACGGCAAACCTGGCAAAAGGCCCCGCGGTCATTCGGGCTTAGGTAGCACCGCCGATCGCCGCCGTCAAACTAGAGGAGATCATCGACTTGACGAGCTCCTCCGAAAACTCCTTTTGAGCCAGGGAAGGTCACAACAATGGTGGTGACTGCTACTTGTGAGCTGCATTGGGATTTTCTCCGAAGAGGAGGGGAGATGCAATACAATATAGATAAGTATTTCCCTCAATGAGAACCAAGGTTATCGAACCAAAAAGAGAACCAATGCAAATTCCCTTCAACAACACCTACACACACAAAACCAAGCACTTTCACCAAATGCGGGCAAGAGGGTTGTCAAGCCCCTGGAAGTAGTCACTTGCAAGGATTAAATCTTGATAGAATAGATATTGTAAAATAAAAATAAAATAAAAATAAATAAAATGCAGCAAGGTATTTAGGATTTTTAGTTTTTATGTTTAAGTAGACCCAGGGGCCATAGTGTTTGCTAAAGGCTTCTCTCTCGAAAGTAGCATACGGTGGGTAGACAAATTACTGTTGGACAATTGATAGAAAATCGCATAGTTATGACATGTAATTCACGATAATGATCATGTATATAGGCATCACGTCCATAAAAAAAGTAGACGAAAATGATTCTACATCTATGACTATTACTTAACAAATTGATCGCTATCTAGCATGCATCTATGGTATTAAGTTCATGACAAACAAATTAATGCTTGGAGCAAGATGACATGATGTAGACAAAGTAAGACAAGCAATATGTTCAGACCCCATTGATACTAGTGATCTGCGTTGGGTTTTCCATTAGGAGGAACGTGTAATTGCAGCACAATACACGTAAGTATTTCCCTCAGTTATGAAACCAAGGTTTATCGAACCAATAAGAATATCGGTCCAGAACCGTCTTCAGTGACTGCACACAAAAGAGCAAACAACTTGCACCCAACATGGGCAAGAGGGTTGTGAATCTTGTTGATCTCGTTATTTGCAAGCAAGTGAAGTATGTAGATAATAGTTGATAATTGTAAATTGCAAAATAAAATAAAAGACAAATAATGGCAGCAAGGTAAAAATAACATTTGCAAATATAAAAGTGAATAGACCCCGGGGCCATAGTTTTCCCTTGCGGCATCTCTCATGAAAGTAAGCATACAATGGGTAACCAAATTACTGTTGGGCAATTGATATAAAAGCACATAGTTATGTGATATTCACAGCAATGATCATGCGTATATAGGCATCACGTCTAAAACAAATAGGCCGACTCCTACCTGCACCTATTACTATTACTCTACTTCAAGAGTGCTTCTATGCCTTCCTCTCTATGTATTAACTTCATGACAAACAGAGTAATGCATGGAGAACGATGACATGATGTACACAAAGTAAACTCAATCAATATGAATAAACCCCATCGTTTTATCCTTAGTGGAGACAACACAAAGACATATCTTGTCCCCTTCTATCACTAGGATATAGAAACCCATCAGGTTTAACCCACTACAATGCACCCCTCTCACTGAAGAAAGATCAATCTACTTGGCCAAAGCAACTCAATAGATCAGTAGAATTACAAGGCTATAATGATCATGCAAATAAGAATCATTATAATTTCAGACAAGACACAAATACTTTTCATGAATAATCTGAACATAAACCCACAATTCATGACATCCCAAAAAATGCACCACACATAAGAGTTACATAGGATAGATCAAAGCGAAGCTGCGATGATCATTGTATTGAAGATCAAAAGAGAGAGAGAGAGATAGTCCTCTAGGTACTAACTACGGACCCGTAGGTCAGTGGTGAACTACTTACACATCATCATTAGGGAAGTAAGCTTGATAAAGAGGCCCTCCGTGATCGACCCCCCTTCTGGCAGGGTGCCGGAACGGAGCTCCAAATGAGATCGCGGCAGAACGGAGACTTGCGGTGGCGGAAAAAGTTTTTTGGGATGTCCCCTAGGATTTTTGGAATATACTTGAATTTATAGGCCAAAGAACGGGGCCAGGAGGTCCACCAAGGTGGGACAAGCCATCGGGGCATGACCACCCCCCTGGGCATGCCCTGTTGGCTTGTGCCTCTCTCGTGAAGCCTCCAGTCTTCTCACGAAGCTTCCAGGTCATCTTTTCATATAGAAAAATTATAAAAGATTTTTGGGGTAACTGGACTTCGTTTGGTACTGTAAACCAGAAATGTACAAAAACACATAGAAAATAGGACCTGGCACTAGGCACTGGGTCAATAGGTTAGTGCTCAAAAATAATATAAATTGGTAAATTATTACTCAAACAGTATCCTAGAATGATAATATAATAGCATGGGACAATCAAAAATTGTAGATACATTGGAGATGTATCAAGCATCCCCAAGCTTAAATCTTGCTCGTCCTCGAGTAGGTAAATGATAAAAACAAAAAAAATGATGTGACATGCTACCTAGTATGTAATCTTTTGCATGTATGCTCATTGAGAAACGATTAATTAAGAAACATCAACATAGTAATATTTATAAGCATAAGCAACAAAATCATCAATCTTTCAAAGTATACGATCCTAAAAGAATGTTTACCTCCATTCATATTATCATATTATCAAGGCATGGCTCCGTCTTCACCACATTAATACAAATGTGAAGCACCACGGTATCCAAGTCAGGCAATTGGATCGTACTTTTTGAAAGTGCATCAAATTTTTATTCTTCACACAATACATGACCGTGAACCAGGGACATAGCATAAAAGGTGGAATAGAATATGGTGGTAGATATCAAGGGGGTAAAAGTGGAGAAGATAATCTCACACCAACTAGGCATATTGACAGTCTATGGAGATGCCCATCGATAGATGTCAATGCAAGGAGTAGGGATTGCCATGCAAATGATGCACTAGAGATATAAGTGTATGAAAGCTCAACTGAAGCTAAATGGGGTGTGCATCCAACTTGCTTGCTCATCAAGACCTCGGGCATTTGAGGAAGCCCATCATAGGAATATACAAGACAAGTTTATAATAATGAAAAAGTGATTCCCACTTGCATATGAAAATGACATAACATGAGACTCTCTATATGAAGAACAAGGTGCCACTTTGAGGCACAAGTGTGGTAAAGGATAGTAGTAAAGTCCCTTCTCTATTTTTCTCTCATTTTTTAATTATGGTGGGATCATTTGGCCTCCCCCATTTTTATTTCCTCACTAAGACAATGCTCTAATAATGATGATCATCACACTTTTATTTACTTACAACTCAGTATGAAAACTCGATATGAAGAACTATGAAACAATATGACTCAATATGAATGCCTATGGTAGTGTACCGGGATGTACAATGATCTAGCATGACATGTAATAAATATGATGAATGGTAGCTTTGCCACAAATACTATGTCAGCTCTATATGATAGTAGAAAGCAATATGATGATGAATGAACTAGTCATATGATGTGACGGTGGAATTTGCATGTCAATATATCTCAGAATAGCTATGGAAATGCCATAATAGGTAGGTATGGTGGTTGTTTTGAAGAATATATAATGACACTTATGTGTGACAGAGCGTATCATGTCATGGGGTTTGGATGCATCGGCGAAGTTTGCACCGATCCTCGAGGTGAGAATGGTCAAGGCACGGTACCTAAGAGGCTAGCAAAATATGAGTAGTTGAGATTGCGTATGTCCATGGTTTCACATTAGTCATGAAGAACTCATAAGATTATTGCAAAGTTTCACTACTTTTTATCATAAATCAAAGCACTACTCGCATGCCCCAAGGGAGAAGACTGGGAGGAGTTAACCATCTCGTGCCTATGACCCGAAACAACACTAGGAGTTTAACGAGGAATAGAAATGCTCAGACATACCCACCATGCCTTTTTAGTATTTTGAAAAACAAGAAATAATCACCTCTTAATACTGATACTTCTATGAATAACCAATTATGCACTCACACCTTTTTCATATTACCACACCAATATCATTAACCCACAATTTCTCTTTTACATGCTACATGATGGTTCTGATTATCACTCATTGAATACCTATTATTTTTGGACTAGTCTTATGACCCATGCAAATTCCCGTCACTATTTATTAACTCTCAAACAAATGCAAGTGAATAACAAGAGTGCAATTATTTCTATAAAATCTATATGCCACCCTACTCAAAAAGACATAAGTGAAGTACCAGAGCAACTGCTAAGCTCAAAATACATAAGTGAAGCACATAGGGTACTCTAACAAATCATGATGAAGGTGTATCTCTCTCAAATAGGTGTGTTCAGAAAATGATGATTGTGGTAAACTAAAAATAAAAGAAAACAAAATAAAATGATGCTCCAAGTATAACTCATATCATGTGACGAATAAAAATGTAGTTCCAAGTGACATACCGATGGATTGAGACGAAAGAGGGGATGCCTTCCAGGGCAACCCCAAGCTTAGACGTTTGAGTCTTCCTAGAATATTACCTTGGGATGCCTCCCTATTGACATGATTTTGGGTTTTGGTGGTTTGGTTTTGGGTTTTTTCCTCCCTATTGATTTTCTCTCAAAGTCCTCAGAGGATGGGTTGCTCTCAAATGACAATTGTCAGTTCTCTCTTGGAGAAGCCAACTAACTAATGGTTGTGGGGGTAGATATAGATAGCCAGGGTACGACCTGACATGATAAGACATAAATGCCCCCAATGATATGACCGTTATGTGGATAGGATGATTGGGGACAACTGTCTCTAAGCACAACAACAGTCGGAATTTGAGCTGTCAAATTTCTCAGGGCTTATCATATTCCTCACTTCTAGGCAATTCGCACAAGCGAAATCCTAACTCCTCAGTTAGACCAATTTACTCAGAGACCAAAAGAAAATCATCTCTGTCACTGAAGAACTTGACTGAACCATAAGAGATTTCCAAAGGCTTCACTCGAAGGATTGGATAGGTTGAGGCTTTTCAGTTGAGCATCAGTTGGAAATTTTCCTTAGTATTACCTCGGCCCCTTTTAAAAGTACGGTGTTTCCTATGACTCAAAGAAATGAAATGAAACCACGAAAACAAAAGTCTTGACGCTTCACAGTCCTCGTTAATATCTTCAAGGTCACGCCAACTTCTTCACTTTCAAAGTCTTCAGGGAATACCAAAGTCTTTAGCAAAGTTTTCACCAAAGTCTTCACTAAAGTCTTCAACTGAAGACATTCATTTTTAGGGGTCGATAATCTCCGAATATATCAAATTCCTCATCGACTTATGGAACCTGTGTACCCTCACAATCACATTAGTTCCTTAACCTATAAGTCTTCAATACACCAAAATCACTAAGGGAACACTCATTTATCTCAATGAGACCTAGCACATCACATAAAGCTTTCGATATACTAGACATGATAGAACAAAGGTCACACAAAGTATTGCATTAATATTCCTTAATTTTAATTTTATAGTAGGTTCGAATTCATCATGCAACTTTCTAGGAATAGAAACGTCTAACTCAAGTTTTTCTTCATGAGCTCTTAGCATAGCTTCTACGATTTGTATAATAAAAGCCTTATTTTTAGTAAGAATTGGGTGAGATAATAATGGATTGCAAAAAGGAAATACATTCTATTGGATAAATTATCATAATTAAAGTCCTTGTGATCCAAGATAGTGTGTACATCACTAGTTGAAGTTTTGACCTCTTCAAACCCACTTTTTTCATTTCTATCATTAAGGTCATCACCCTCCGAACAAACAGGATGCCTTCTAGCTAAATTTCACTCATCTCTAAGCCCGTTATCCTCTATTTTTATATTAGTAAACAAAGATTCAATGGTATAAGTACCAATCATTTGAAGATCTTCATCACGATTACAGTAAAAACCGGTTGGAAGAGCCTTTTGTAAGAATTCTCGCTTAGCTCTCAAACTCGTGGTTCTCTCCTTACTTTAATTAATAGACATTTGTATAGATTTAATAGACTAATTAATATCATGCTTGAGTGGCAAAGATTTACTTTTAAGAGTTTCCACATCATGAGAAATCTTATCCACGTTTCTAGGCATATCGTCAACTTTATGCAACTTTTCTTCTACCATAGTGTTGAATTTTTTTGAGAACTACTAAATTCTTTAATGGTGTTCTAAATATAAGTAGGTATCCTATTACTATAGTTGGATGAATTTACATACGAATTGTCATAATAATCGCCATCATTATTAGAAGAATTATCGGGAAAACACCTAGCATTAAAATTACCTCTATAAACATTATTGTTGAAAATATTTCGCGAGACAAATTTCACATCAATAGCATCATTATTTTGCTAAATAAAAGCAGACAATGGCATATCATTAGTATCCATTTGATCATTCTTGTTTGCAAACATATTCGTAAGAGCATCCATTTTTCACTCAAAGTAGTAATTTCTTCGACGGAATTTACCTTCTTACCAGTTGGAGCTAACTCCGTGTGCCGGTGAGAATAAGTCATCATCATATTGTCCAGAAGTTATCTTGCATATACTAATGTCCCTCCATAAAGGTACCACCTATAGAAGACTCTAGAAGGTTTCTAGACACAAAGTTTAGTCGAGCATATAATTTTGTATAGTCATCCACAACCTTAAGCCACAAGTGGGACATTTTCTAATAACCATTTTCATCCTATCCCATGCTTGTGCAGCATGTTCTTGCTCATGCTGATTAAAATTCATATTTTGGTTTTGGAGAGATATAATTTTAGTGGGAGGAAAATACTTGGCAATAAAAGCATCCTTACACTTATCCCATGTTCCAATACTATTGCGAGGCAATGATGAAAACCAACTTTTAGCTTCATCTCCTAGTGAAATAGGAAATAATTTCAATTTAACCACATCATTATCCATGTCGTTTTTTGTTGCATATCACATAATTCAACAAAGGTGTTGAGATGAGAAGCGGGATCCTCCTTAGGACTTCACAAAAATTGTTCTTTCATCACAAGATTTAGCAATGCATCATTAATATCATAAAACTCCGCACTAGTAGCGGGTGGTATAGGAGTTCTAATAAAATTATTATTATTAGTATTTGAGAAGTCACAAAACTTATTACTGTCTTGAGACATGGTAACCAAGCAAGCAAAGTAACAAGCGAAACAAGCAAACTAACAAGTATAGCAAGCAAACAAGTTAACTATCAAAGTTAAATATTTTTGTTTTTATCTTTATAGCAGTAAAAATATAACAGAAAATAAAAATTAGAACAAGTGAATGTAACTTGTGAGAAGGTACTTGACAGGAATTAGATGATATTCCCCGACAACGACGCCAGAAATCCTTTCCTAATACTTGTGAACTGTGTTGGGATTTCCCCCGAAGAGGAGTGGATGATGCAGCATAGTAGAGGTAAGTCTTTCCCTCAGTGAGAACTAAGGTTATAGAACCAATAAGAGAACCACACAAACTCCTGTCTTTAGCGCCTACACACAAAACAGCAAACACTTGCACCCAACGCGGGCAAGAGGGTTATCAATCCCCTTGAACTCATTACTTGCAAGCGATAAGTAGTGATAGATAGATAATTTGATAAATATATAAAGTAAATAATGACAGCAAGGTTTGTAGAGTTTTTCTAAATATATTTGTGAGGAGACCCGGGGGCCATAGTTTTTGCTAGTGGCTTATCTCTCCAAGAAAGCATACAATGGTAAAACAAATTACTATGGGCAATTGATAGAAAGCACATAGTTATGCAATATTTATTCATGGCAATGATCATCTATATAGACATCACGTACATAAACAAGTAGACAAACTTCTGGCTGCATTTACTACTACTACTCCACCCATCGACCGCTATCTAGCATGTATCTAGCATATTAAGTAAAAACAGAGTAAAGCTTGGAGGATGATGACATGATTTAGACAAAGTAAATTCAAATAATATGAATGAGCCCCATCGTTTTACCCTTAGTGGTAGCAATACAATATGTGTTATGTCCCTTTTTGTCACTGGGATTGAGCACCACCAGATTAAACCCACTACAACGCACCACTCCCACTCGAAGATAAAGCAATCTAGTTTGACAAACCAAACCGATAGATTGGAGAGCATTACGAAGCTATAACAAGCATGCATATAAATAATCAACAATGATTCAACACATTTTCATGAATAATCTAAACATAAACCCACAATACATTGTTGGGGGAACGACACCTATGGGATCGGGAGGACCCCTTTCGGTTTGGCAGGGAGATGGGTGTGCGCGAAGAGCAGGACGGACTAGTAGCACGGGGGATTTTTTACCCAGGTTCGGGCCGCAAAGATGTGTAAAACCCTACTCCTGCTTGGTTGTATTGGATGAATTCTAGCTCAGGTTCTGGGAGTGCTATAGTACATAGCTGCTACTCATGCAGAATGGGTCGGAGAAGATCCAAAAGTCCTCTACCATAACGCCATGAGCCTCCTTTTATACTCTCGAAGGGGTCACCAACAGTGGCGTTGAAAGCACATTTGCTCCCTTGGTGGTTTTGGTAATTAATACAAAATATAAGTCATTGAACCAATGCTTTCATCAATAATATTTCAGGAAAAGTTCACTGATGGGAATGGCAAAAGGATTGTGGAATTACCCCAAGATGCAAGGAAATAGGTTGGCCAAGCTTCAAGCAAGAGGACTCTACATTTTACATTTGTGAGAAATCACGTTGAGTCTATAGGAAAGCCAATACTATTAAAATGGGGTAAAGTTTCGATGGTGAACAATATGCTAAAACGTGCACAAGTGACAGTCACCAAACATCCACAAACTCTCCCACCAAAGTCTGTCCTAAGCCAAATATGCCAAATCGGTGCAACCAACACTCCTATCCCGGTGCCACCAAGTTCCAAACCCTAGACAGACTCAGCCAAACCCTAACACTTTGGTGCAGGCGACACTGCACTCGGTGCCATCGAGTTGGGTTGCCAACTTTCTATTACGCAAGTTCTCATTTTTGGTACGACCGAGAATGGTGAATCGGCGTCACCGAGATTGGAAAAACTGACCATTTGTCACCCTGTCGGTGCAACCGAGAATTGTATATCGGTCCATCCGAGATTCAAAAGTTTCCACTTTTTGTCACTTCAGTACCACCGAGATTTACACATCGGTGTCACCGAGTCTGACTTATTGTGTGTAACGGCTGGATTTTTGGGGATGACTATATATACCCCTTCACCACCACCCACTCAAAAGAGAAGCACTCAGAACTATTCCATACCTATCCTACTCATTTTTCTAAGAGAGAACCACCTACCCTTGTGTTGAGGTCAAGATCTTCCACTCCAACCATATGGATCTTGATTTCTATCCTCCGCAAGTTGCTTTCCACCAATCCCATCTCTTCTACCAAGCCAAATCTATGAGAGAGAGATTGTGTGTTGAGGAGTCTATCATCTTGAAGCATAAGAGCAAGGAGTTCATCGTCATTACCGAGACTATTACCTTTTGGAGGGTGGTGCCTCCTAGATTGGTTAGGTGTCTCTTGGGAGCCTCCTACTTCGTGTTGTGGAGTGAACCAAGAAGTTTGTAAGGGCAAGGAGATCGCCTACTTCATGTAGATCTACCCATAGTGAGGCTAGTCCTTCATGGACGGAAGCCGCATGGAATAGTCAAGGTTGCTTCTTCGTGGAACCCTCTATGGGTAGAGCCCTCCATGGACTCTCGCGACCGTTACCCTCCGTGGGTTGAAGACTCCATGAACGTGGACGTACGATAGCACCACCTATCGGAACCACGGGAAAAATCATCGTGTCATCACTTGTGTTTGCATTCCTAAACCTCTCTTTACTTACATGTGCGATGTGTTTACTTTCTGCTGCTACACTCTTAGACATGCATGTGTAGTGTGTTACTTGATATGCTATGAATGATAAAACTTGCAAAGAATTAAAATTGGGAAAAAGGCAAAACTTTTATTTGGTCAAGTAGTCTAATCACCCCCCCCTCTAGACCTACTTTCGATCCTAGAAGTGGTATCAGAGCTTTGGTCTCCATTGCATTGGTTTCATAACCTAGGAGAAGTATGGCATCCAGTGAGGGAACTTATCACCGTAGAGGTCCATACTTTGATGGCACTAATTTTGCTAGTTGGAAGCACAAAATGAAAATGCATTTGCTTGGTCATAATCCTGCCGTTTGGGCTGTTGTTCATGTTGGCTTGCAAGGTGAATTCTTTGCGGATGGAACGGAACCAGATCATGAAGCATCTGCGGATGAATTGAAGATGTTGCAACTCAATGCTAAAGCATGTGACATACCCTTCAACTGCCTAAGAATTCAACCAAATCAGCCATCTTGAACACGCAAAAGAGATTTGGGATACTTTGGGTGATATGCATGAAGGAACCGAGTCCGTGAGAGAATCCAAGTTAGATGTTCTTGAAGGTCAATTTGATAAGTTCAAGATGAAGGATGGTGAAGGAGTCGCTGAAATGTACTCTAGGCTAGCTCTCATCACCAATGAGATTGTCGACTTAGGAAGCGAAGAAATGACTGACAAGTTCATCATCAAGAAGATACTCCGAGCCTTGGATGAGAGATATGACAATGTGTGCATATTGATCCAAATGATGCCCAACTACAAAGAGCTCAAACCAATGGAAGTGATTGGTAGAATTGTTGCTCATCAGATGACACTCAAAGACAAGGAAGACCTTCATCACAAGTCTAGCGGTGCTTACAAAGCCACAAGTGATGCTCCCGCTACCTCAAGCAACAAACTTGTCACAAATGAAGAGATAAGCCTCATGGTCAAGAAAATCAACAAGTTATACAAGAATAGAAGCAAAGATTGCAGCTCTAACTCAAGATATGAAGAGAAGCGTTCATCAAGTCATGATCGAAACTGCTACAACTGTGGGAAGCCCAGACACTACTCAAATGAGTGCTTAGCTCCCTACAAATGAAGAGAAGAGTCACCAAGAAGACGGAGCTCAAGAGATGAATCACCTCGAAGAGAGAGAAGGAGTAGAGATGATCGTTATGAACGAAGACTTTCAAGGAGAAGTAGGGACTCAGAGAAGAAGGACAAGCACACCAAGAGCTACTCAAGAAGGAAGCATCAAGCTCATGTTGGCGAATGGGTTTCCGGCTCCGACTCCTACAACCACTCCGAGAGAAGCTATCACTCCAACTCCGACTATAGTCAAGATGATGGTGTTGCCGGAATCGCACTAGTGACAACCAACTCCTATGACCTATTTGATTCACCAAATGAAGGAGGTCAAAGTTGCTTCATGGATAAAGGCCCCAAGGTATCAAACCCCGAATATCTTGATTTCGATAGTGATGAAGATGACTTGCTTTACGATGATGATTTTCTATGTGATAAAACTAGTGATGTTAATCATAATGAACTTGATATTTCTCATGCTAGTCAACATAAGTTGAGTGACGATGATAAGATGAAAATAGAAGAACTAACTAAAGAACTCAACACTCTTAAGTTAGCTCATGAATCTACTCTTGAAGATCATAGAGAGCTTGTAAGAACTCATGAGAAGCTACGCTTCGAGAAGCTAAACTTGGAGCAAGAACATGAATTTATTAAATCTATCAATGATGATCTCCAAAAGAATACTTCATCTTATATTGCCAAACGACGAATCTTGTCTACATTCATGCTACAAGTCAAATCTAAGCAAACTAGTAACAAAGGAAAGAAAGGTTCTTCATCTAGTAGCAACAATAAAAATGCTAATCACAATGATGTTGCTCCTAGTATTTCTATTGATTCCACTAATGATGATTCTCTTAGCCAAGTTACACTTGAGCAAGAAAATGCTTTATTGAAATTAATTATAGAGAAAGGTATCTACAAGAGTCTTGAAGGGTACAAACAATTTGATGAGATTGTACGCAAGCACGGAGGATACCGGAAGAATCGCGGTGTTGGCTACTTCAACGCTAATGGAATTGAATGGGAAGAAGGTAAATATCCCAATCCCAAGTTTGTTCCTCAAAAGGAGAAGTATGAAAATACTCTTCCCAAGGGGACAAACACTCAAGATGAACTTTCACCACAAGACACCAAGCTCAAGGGCAAGAACAAGCTCCAAGAGGACCTTGACTCTTATGGAGATGATTCCCAACCTTTGGTGAAATTGATTCCCAAGGCTACTACAAGCTCAACTTCTACATTTGCTACTTCAACACCAAGGATCCCCATAAACTTGATGTGGATTCCCAATAAGAAGAACAAGAGAGTTCTTGAGGGGTGACTCCACCAATGAAATTCACTCACATTCATTATTGGCAAGATCTAATTGCAATCAACATCAACCCTATGCAATAGATTAAAGAGTCACACATTCCCTCAAAAGTAAGCAAGGGACAAGGTAATCAACAAATCAATTGACATCATTACACATGCCTTGCACTCCATGTCCATAGATATCCTTGTAGTTGTCTCGTGTGTGTTGGGACTAACCCATGTAGGTGAGAAGAGTAACGAAACAACAAGGATGCTCCCAAATCTTGGTGATCTTCATCAACCTTGAGCATCCATCACTACCTCACCAACACGAAGTCTTCATCAACAAAACCCAAGGTTAGTTTGTCCCTCTTATGGGGGATGTCTGTTTTTTTAGAACTTCTCTTATGGGGGATGTCACATTAAGGGGGAGCTTTACTCTAAGACTTGAGTCAAAGCATCTCTTAGTATGTGACAAACATTAAATGCTTTATGTAAAAGTGGTAACCCCACTTGTGCTCAAACGATGAGTATGACCTATGATCAAGTATTCCTACTTGGATCCTAAGTCAAATACTCATATATAGATGACTTCGTCATTGCCCAAGTGCTTGTTAGATGCTAGAGTATATGTGCATGTTTGACATGATTTCATTTGACATCTTATTGTGTGAGCATGTTGGTCTACATTTATTTTCTCATTCCAGGATATCCAATTGTTGCTATTTGGCGTTTAATTTATCTTTTGCCAATTGGATATACAAGAATGCCTAGGACCACTTCTTTAGCTATCTATGCTTTCTCACCTCATACTCTATTCATGCTGCATCACCAAATTTGAACAAGTGCTTTTCGACCCCTCTGTGTGTGGAGCACTCGGAGTTCCGTATCGACTAGGACTGACCATTAAAACCTCCCAAGTGCATCTCGGTGGAACCAACTACAAAATCTTGGTCTCAATGAATTCCTAGGGTTGATCTGGTTTTTCAATCTTGGTACTACCGATTCCATTTTCTCGATTACACCGAGTGTCCCTGTGAGTTGACAGTTGAGGCACTCGGTGACACCGAAAACTTAGAATCGATGTCAGCAACAGTGGTGGCTATATAACTCTGGACCCCGATGCTTTAAAATTCTATCTTCAAATGTCATGCTCCAAAACCCTAAGTTGCTGCTCAAAAGACCCTTGGTCGTTGCCCTTGTCTCCCCGCGCTCCTTCGCCACTGGGAATCGCCATCGCCGACGAATTCCTCTCCCTCGTTGCCGCCGTAGAGGATCCACACATAACTAGGGTATGGATTCGATCTATTGCGCTCCTCGTCCGATTCTTGCGCATTAGATCCTTGTTTATCATCAGTACATCCTTTGCACATGTTTCCATCCTCTCAAAACAACGTAATCACGCGAAAGATGAATATTCTAGGGTTTTGCCGTCCGCTCGATAGATCTCGGTGAAACCGAAATGCAAATATCACTCTCACCAATATACTTTTCTGTGTGGCAGAGAACTGACTCGGTGGAACCGAGTTGCTCTTTTTGGTATGACCGAAAAGGCTGCCAAGTTTTCATTTAGTCTCAGCCCACCGAAAATTCTATTTCAGCTGCACCGATATCTATTTGACAGTATGCAAAAATCTTGAAAATCCATTGCTCAAATTTCAAAAACCAGCCTCATTTTGTGATGACTCATCATCTTCTTCTCTCTATACTCTATTCATAGGGTTAGTATGTCAGGCTTAGAGGATAGTCAAAATTTGGCAGAGCAGGGAGTTGATATGAGTTCTGGAACAAGCCCAGAAGCCAGTTCTTTCTTAGATCCAGGCACCCCCAGCTCTCATGGGTTGCCCAAGGCTGCCACCAGAACCAGGAAGAAGCTCAACTCTGATGAAGAAGATTCATATTTTATTCCTGAGGAGATACTTGCTAAGAAGCAAGAAAATGCTGCCAAGAAGTCAGCAATTGAAGCTACTTCCTCTCAAAGAGTTGTCAGCAAAGTTTATGCTCCTGCTGAAACTATCAAGGCACATGAGAGTGCAAGAGCCATTGTGTCAGTTGAGGTCCCCAAGAAATCCATGACTAAGAAGGCAGTGGAGAAGAAGTCTAGGAAGAGGATTGTCCATGTATTTGGTAGGCCTACCTCTATGTTTGAAGATCCAGCGGAGGCTGTCGCTGGTGCTGCTGCTGAGGAGGAGGAGGAAGAGCATGCTGAGATAGTCCCTCCCAAGAAAAAAATCCAAGCTCATGGCTGATGCTATGCCAAAGACTGGCACCTCCAAGAGCAACAAGTCTACATCTAAGAAGCCTGCTGCACAGAAGTCCAAGAGGACTACTAGGGAAATTCCTGCTTCAGAGAAAAATAAAGGACTGCCTCCAGAGTGGAAGATGATGATGACTTGACTACTTTGATGAAGCTCACACCACATCTTCCAGTACATGATGCCAGCCACTTAGTTGCTGAGGACATGAAGAAGAGGAATTACTCATGATTGAGAGCCTAGAGAGCCATAGATCCTTATGCTCAGAGGAGGAAGACTGTTGTTGACTACAGGTTTTACACCAGAGAGCAACAGGATTTCTATGAGACTGTTCTGCTTGACAAGAGCCCAACTGTTAGCGACATGAGGTATGTCGATTGGTAGTTCATCAAAGATAATGTGGACGACTTCCCAAGTGTCCAAGACAACTTCCATTGCATTGGTCTGGACAAATTCATTGGTAGAGAGCTTACTACATGGAACGACAAGATGATCATGCAATTCTACTCCACTGCTCATTTCTACGAAGATGGTAGAATTGTATGGATGACTGAAGGTGCTAGATATGAATCCACTATTGAGGAATGGGCTGCTCTACTGGAAGTTCCAGAAGCTCAGGAAGGAGATTTGGATGTATACTCTGAACCCAAGGCAAGTCACAATGCCATGGAAGACATGTATACTCCTATCGCTGCAGACAAGGTGCAATCACACAAGCTAGGATCCATCTATTATCTGCAAGCAGGCCTCCATACTATGAACACCATTCTTAGGCATACCTTGATTCCCAGGTCAGGAGATGACAAGATGATCCGAGGCTACTCCATCAACATGTTGATCCACCTTGACAGGAACACCAGGATTAGAGTAATGGATTTGATTGTTGAGAGAATCAAGAGGGTTGCTGTTGACTAGAAGCGCTCATGCTGCTATGGACCCTACATCCAGTTGCTTATCAACTCTCAGTTGGAGAAGCACATTTTTTCTCTTGATCGCCCACATCTGCCCCTACAGCCAGAGTTCAAAGATAACATTGTGGTGATGAACCCAGATCATCCCACATCTGCTACAGCACAAGCAGAGGCAGAAGCTGTTCGAGCCGTTAGTGCTCAAGCCCCCAGATCTAGGAATGAGCAAATGGATCTTCCGATCACAGCCGTCTAGGGCATGCAAAAGGATATCAAGGGGATTCTGGAGAACCAGAACATCCTTGTGAGGATCTTTGAGTCGAGGATCAAGGTGCTTGGTGACAAAGTGGACAAGGTTACAAAGACAGTGATAGAGCTCTAGAAGGAAGTTGACTCCGTGCACATTCCCCGGGTCTCTTCTACCTCTTCTTCTGATGATAATAATGAGGAAGGATCACCTCTGAGGCCGGGTACCCAGTTCTTCACTCAGACAGGACCAACAATAGTGCTAGACTCGAGGCCCTCTTCATCAACTCCTGCAACTATCGGCACATCTCCTGCTCCATCAACTCCAGTTCCACCAGTGACTACTCCAGCTCCATCCACGACATCTGCAGAGATCTTTGCCGATGTCGTGCTCTCGACTCCTTCATTGACAACCGGAGGAGACCAGCCCAAGAATGCTTATATAGATACCTTTGAACTTTTTGGCAACTTGTTGACAAAGGGGGAGAATTTTATATAGATCATTAGGCTTCAAGAGAGAGAGAGAGCGTTTGGTATCTTGTGGATTTTTCAAAACAATTGCTTTTGGTTGCCGTGATACTCTTTTGTCTTGATTGTGATACACGCTTGATGATGTTTGATCATACGCTTTGATGTGTGACGCTACTATTTCCTATCATCTTAAATGCTTATGTGATGATCATTCATCTTTGGTTGATTGTGTTGGGCTATGATAATCATTCCAATTACTCTCGCACACCACTAAGTGGTATGTGACATGTAAGTAGTGACCCATGTACCTAATCGATTGTGCATTTCCATTCAATCACAAATTTAAAATAATGCACAAACTTAGGGGGAGCTCTTGCTTATCACATACTTCTCAAAGCGATGACTATATTCATTGATTATATCTTTATCAAAGCTTTGATCTATATGTTGTCATCAATTACGAAAAAGGGGAGATTGAAAGCACATTTGCTCCCTTGGTGGTTTTGGTGATTAATAACAACATATAAGTCATTGAACTAATGCTTTCACCAAGTATATTTCAAGAAAAGTTCATTGATGGGAATGGCAAAATGATTGTGGAATTACCCCAAGATGCAACGAAATAGGTTGGCCAAGCTTCAAGCAAGAGGATTCTACATTTTACATTTTTGAGAAATCACTTTGAGTCTATAGGAAAGCCAATACTATTAAAATGGGGTAAAGTTTCGATGGTGAACAATATGCTAAAATGTGCACAAGTGACAGTCACCAAACATCCACAAACTCTCCCACCAAAGTCTGTCCTAAGACAAATATGCCAAATCGGTGCAACCAACACTTCTATCCCGGTGCCACCAAGTTCCAAACCCTAGACAGACTCAGCCAAACCCTAACACTTCGGTCCAGCCGACACTGCACTCGGTGCCAACGAGTTGGGTTGCCAACTTTCTATTACGCAAGTTCTGATTTTTGGTACAACCGAGAATGGTGAATCAACATCACGAAGATTGGAAAAACGGACCATTTGTCACCCTGTCGGTGCAACCAAGAATTGTATATCAGTCCATCCGAGATTCAAAAGTTACTACTTTTTGTCACTTCAGTACCATCGAGATTTACACATCGGTGTCACCGAGTCTGACTTATTGTGTGTAACGGTTGGATTTTTGGGGATGCCTATATATACCCCTTCACCACCACTCACTCGAAAGAGAAGCACTCAGAACTATTCCATACCTATCCTACTCAGTTTTTTGAGAGAGAACCACCTACCCTTGTGTTGAGGTCAAGTTCTTCCACTCCAACCATATGGATCTTGATTTCTAGCCTCCCCAAGTTGCTTTCCACCAATCGCATCTCTTCTACCAAGCGAAATCTGTGAGAGAGAGATTGTGTGTTGAGGAGTCTATCATCTTGAAGCACAAGAACAAGGAGTTCACCATCATTACCGAGCCTATTACCTTTTGGAGGGTGGTGCCTCATAGATTGGTTAGGTGTCGCTTGGGAGCCTCCTACGCCGTGTTGTGGAGTGAACCAAGAAGTTTTTAAGGGCAAGGAGATCGCCTACTTCGTGAAGATCTACCCATAGTGAGGGTAGTCCTTCGTGGACGGAAGCCGCATGGAATAGTCAAGGTTGCTTCTTCGTGGAACGCTCCGTGGGTAGAACCGTCTGTGGGTAGAGACCTCTGTGGCCTCTCATGACCGTTACCCTCCGTGGGTTGAAGACTCCATGAACATGGACGTACGATAGCACCACCAATCAGAACCACGGGAAAAATCATCATGTCGTCACTTGTGTTTGCATTCCTAACCCTCTCTTTACTTACATGTGCAATGTCTTTACTTTGTACTGCTACACTCTTAGGCATGCATGTGTAGGGTGTTACTTGATATGCTATGAGTGCTAAAACTTGCCAAGAATTAAAATTGGGAAAAGGCAAACCTTTTATTTGGTCAAGTAGTCTAATCACCCCCCTCTAGACCTACTTTCGATCCTACAGGCATATAGTGCGTACACGAGGTGTACAATGCTACAGTGTTATCGTACCTAACACTGACGGTGTAAGACAAACACATTTAATGCTTCGCCAGGCGTCCCTGACCTTCTACTGGATGGGACAGGGGCCTGTCCCATTGGCACCGCTTAGCCACCTCCATCTTCGGTGCCTCGACATGTGCCCAGGTAGGGCGACACATGACCTTTGCACTGGCGGGATCTTGCTGGGGCTTCGCCTTGCCGGAGGTTCCGTAGGCTATCCCGGCAAGATCTTGCCGGGGTCCCAGCCTTCGGTCTTCGGTCCTGATGACTTGAATGCCTTCTCGATGTTGTTGTATTTGTTCTCAGTTGCTCCCTGGCAGGCCTTGCCGCTGGTATGGCTACAACTGTCCGTGCACAAGTACGGGGTACTAAAAAGCCCATACTTTAGTACACTAACAGGAGCCCCCGGGCCTAAGGCATACACGGTGCAAGGCATTGTTGGGCTTGGCCCAAACAGTGCATCGGCACACGTGGCAGGTATTAATTTCTATTGTAACCATTCCGCTTACTGTGCCTCCCCATGACGCTCGTTAAGTGCATGACGTGGGGTACGTGCACGGAACGGTAATAATTGTTTCCATGGCTGCGTCACGCTGTTTCCGCCATGCGTGCCGCATGCATAGCGGAGAGCCAACAATGGGTGCCCGTGACTTCAAGTCTTGGTTGTTGCAGAATCTTCAGCGCCGTGGATTGGAGAACCGGTGCGGTTGTTGTTCGCCTTGTGATCGTGGGCGATGCTATTGGAGGAGGTGGGTGGTGACTCTTGGAGCGGGGAAGAGCAAGCCCATCGCTTCCCCCTATAAATCGAGGGGCAGCAAGGGTGATGATCATCCATCCTTCCTCCCTCATCAAGTGCGAATCTCCAGAGCTTAACTTTCCACCTCTTCCAAACACTGAGTGGTGCCCGCCCTTAACCATGAATAGGAGGCAAGGGCGGCCACTGTCCTCTGCACCAAGGTGGAGTTCTCGTCTGGATCATGCCATCGCTTCCGCCGCAGAGGCGGAGGGTGACCCGGGTGTTTGCGGCAGGAGAGGTGCGAGGGGCCGTGGTTGCTGCGAAGGCCGAGGCCAGGGGAGGCAGAGTACTTCTCCATCTCTCCCTCCGATGTGAGGCCCCTTCCTCGAAGAGACCCATGTCGAGGGACGGCGTTGGAGTTCATCCTCAAACTGCGCGGTCCCCTTCGGAGCCATTTGCGCCTCCCTCACCCTTTCGCCAGGGCGATGGAGGCCGACGAGCCGCCCGTTTTATGGTTGCGGGCGCATGACTGCTGCAATGGCGCCACACAGGTGGACGTCGAGTATCTGGAGAGTCGCATCATGCTCTTCAGGCGCGATTGGAAATCCTTTGCCCGCACCCACAACCTCCAGGATGGGCACATCCTTCGTTTCAAAATGACAGACACCAATCTGCTCTCCGTCAAGATTTATGTGCGCTCAGGCGTCCGCCTCAGCTGCTGCGAAGACAGCTTGAGCGGCACCGAAAGCCCCCCTCGAGTGATAGAGACGAGGAGGACGGTGTGGGTGAAAGGGACGATGAGTCCGAGCTCTAGGCCATCAAGTCAGAATATGACGACCTGAGATCTGACTGATCGACGGTCGCACCATCATTGTCAACCCCATGCCTCAACCCCTTCTGGATGGGTGATCTTGCGGGGGGTCCTTGTCTCGGGCGCTACCTCATCTTCCATCTGGATCTTCCGGCAGGCCCGTGGACTTCGGCTTTTGCCCCCCTCTCATCCGCACAACACTGGTCTTGTTCTTCACGCAATGCTGGCCTGGGAGGGGCTAGGCTCTTGTCGGAGGCCCATGCTTCCTTTTTATCCTTGTAATTCGCCTCCTCCTCCCATCTTTTTCTTCTTGTAATCTACCCTAGGGGAGAAAGTCAAATAAAGATGTACTTAGGAAGAGGAAACATCTCATGTAAATTTCACCCTAATTGAGTGACTGCATATTATTCTCCTCTTTAGATTCCTCTTTGCATGGTGTTTTCCCTACGCTTTATCGGAAACTTGCTGGCATACGCAGCCCTGCCGCGAGCGCTTTGAGGAGTGGATCATTAGCAACCTGCTAGCGGTGCTTCTACTGGCAAGATACCTTGACATTTTTGGTGCATCCACTAAAGCTGTTGAGTGGAATCCAAACAGAGTAAGGGCGCGACTAATCATGACAAGGTTACCTTGACGTTTTCAGTGCAGCCAATTAAGCTGTTGAGCGGACTCGAAACAGAGTAAGGGCGCAACCGTTATGACAAGGTTCCTTCGCGTGCAGGTTTCCCATGAAAGAGTCGAAATCGTCCAAGGAAAATAATAATAAGAATTTTACTCAGGGTTTTGCAAATTAGCTTTTCCTTGTCGTACTCCTTCCGGCAAGATGTTAGCTTTGTGTTGTCGTACTCCTTTTGGAAAGATGTTTTCCTTGAACATCATCCGTCAGTATCCATACCACCATCCCCCCCGGCAAAGATGCACGCGACGGAACCTTCTGTCCTTTGAGAAAAAAAGAAGAGAAAGTAGGGATATGGAACCTTGGCGGTCCGTTAACTCTTGCCAGGAGTAAGCGCAATAAAATATCTCAGACAAACATGTACATAAGTAAACATGAGAATCAACAAGATTTGCAGAACACTTAGCTTTGTTCAACTATGCATAGGGTCAGCGCCTGGCTTTGTACAAAGGTTTACATGCTTCAGCGGCAAGACTTGTACAAAAGGTGGTTGCCGGGAGATCTGGCAACCGTGCCTCATGGGTAGAACTTACGAAGATGTTCGATATTCTAGGAGTTTCTCACTGGGATGCCATCCTCGGTCTCCAGGCAGACTGCGCCAGGCCTGGTGACTCACTCTACCTAATAAGGGCCTTCCCACTTTGGTGTCAACTTGTTGGTATTCTTCGCGGAGTGAACACGCGAAGAACAAGGTCGCCTTCCTCAAGACTTTGGGAATGAACTTTGCGGCTATGATAGCGGCGCAAATCTTGCTCGTAGCACGCAGGTCGCACAACAACATGAAGACGATCTTCCTCAAGGAGCGTAGCATCATCTTGCCGCAACTGCTCTTGCTCAAGCTCATCATAAGCGAGCACTCGAGGTGACCCGTATATGAATTCCATGGGGAGAACTGTTTCCATCCCGTATACCAAGGAGAAGGGTGTCTGGCCGGTGGCTCGATTTGGAGTCGTCCCAATTGACCAAAGAACCACCGGCGACTCATCAAACCAGCGCCTTCCGCACTTGCGCAGTTTGTCGAAAGTTCTTGTCTTGAGGCCTTGCAACACTTCAGAATTAGCCATTTCCGCCTGGCCGTTGCTCCTTGGGTGGGAAACAGAAGCAAAAAAGATCTTGCTGCCAAGGTCTTGGACATACTGCATGAAGGTGCGGCTCGTGAACTGTGTGCCATTGTCAGTGATGATCCTATTGGGAACACCAAAGCAGCAGATTATTCCTTTGAAGAACTTGACGGCTGACTGTGTTGTCACCTTTCTCACTGCTTCCACTTCTGGCCACTTTGTGAACTTGTCGATTGCAACGTACAAGTACTCAAAGCCCCCGGTAGCATGGGGAAAAGGGCCCAAGATGTCGAGCCCCCATACCGAAAATGGCCAAGAGAGAGGGATTGTTTGAAGAGCTTGAGCTAGTTGATGCAATTTCTTCGAATGAAACTGGCATGCTTCACACTTGGTTACTAGCACAGTTGCATCCTGGAGGGTAGTGGGCCAAAAGTATCCTTGCCGGAATGCCTTACCGACAAGCGCTCTTGATCCTATGTGGGAGCCACATATGCCTCCATCTATTTCCGCCAACAGCTCCAGTCCATCTTCCCGAGAAATGCACTTGAGTTTCACACCATTCGGCCTCTTTCTGTACAGGATGTTGTCCACAAACTGGTACATATTAGACCGATGGGCCACTTTCTCTGCTTCTTCTTGTTCCTCAGGGAGTTCTCCTGTTTGAAGGAAATGGATAATTTGTCGTGGCCATGCTGGAGCCTAGGGCTTGACAACAAGGACTAAAGGCCTATCCTCTGTAGAGGAAGCATTTATCTCAACGGGAAGGGCTCGAGGCCCTGCCGGAGCCCGTCGCCCCCCGGCAAGCTTGGTGGGAGCGTGTGCTTCCATGGCAAGAGCCTGGGGCCCTACAGAGCATGACACTCACCAGCAAGCCTAGTGTCGTTCCTGGCAAGTTCCTCAATAGTGGCTTGTGGGAGCTCTGCTGGGAAATACTTGCCAGAACTCAACTTCCTTATTTTCTCTTGTCCAGTTGATGGTGTTACGGATGGTTGAGTCAGTCGTTGCACAAAAGTTCCTAGTTCCACAAGCAACTTAAGGGCAACACACTTTGATAGGCCATCAGCAGCACTGTTCTCTGCACGCGGAACGTGCTCCATTTGCAGACCATCAAAATGTTCTTCCAACTTTCTCACTTCATCTACATAAGCTTCCATCAATGGACTCTGATAATCCTTATTTACCTGCTTGACGACAAGCTGAGAATCACCCCTGACAACAAGTTTCTTAATCCCAAGGTGTGTCACGATCCTGAGACCGACAAGTAGCCCTTCGTATTGCTGGAGTCTGTGCAAGAGGTCTTGTCAAGCTTATTCCTCCCGGGAGTTTTAGCGGCAAGAGCAAGCGCCTTGGTGGCAGATGCTGCAACTGCCTCCCGTTAGAGTTGATCGGCATAGACAAGTGCGTCCTTCTTGTCGGACATGACAATGATGACGCTCATCGGCCCGGGCATCTTCAACACATTGTAGGCCTAGTGCGACGTCGCCATGAACTAGGCTAACGCTAGACAGCCAAGGATCCCATTGTATTGCAACAGAATTTTGGCAAGGTCGAAAACAACCTTCTCCGTCCTGAAGTTCAGATCGCTACCAAATGTTACCGGAAGCATGATCTTTCCCTTGGGATGGCTCCTTCCTAGATTGAATCCCTGAAACGAGCCCGTTTCCTCGAGATCTCCATCAGGAATTTGCAATCTCTTGATTATCTCAGGCAAGATCAAGTTCAAGTCGACCCCACCGTCAACTAACATTTTCATCACTCTGAGGTTACGAATCGTTGGTGAGACCAACAACGGCAAACACCCAACCGCAGTTACACGATCAGGGTGATCCTTAACGTCGAAAATGATAGGCATGTTGGACTATTTCAAAGGCTTCCGAACGCCAACAGATGGCTTAGTCACATTAACCTCATGCGCCCACTGTTTAAGTTGGCAGTGGGAAGAAAGCAATGAGGCACCTCCGTCGACGCACATGGAGTGTGTAGGTCTCTTGAATTCTTGCTCACTGGACTCGTCGTCCTCTTCAACATCATCATCACCCCCCTCTTGCTTGTCGCGGCCACGAGCGGGCCGGTCTTTTTGTTGCTTGGCCTTGCCATGGTGACCTCCTCGGCCACCATGCTTTTTGCTGGACCCCTCCACACCATCCCGTCCCTTATCCTTGTCTCGCCTCTCGTACTCAGCTTTTTGCTTCTCGGCAAGCTGCTCAACTTGCCGGCAGTCCTGGAGATCGTGGCCTTTGGTGCGATGGATTTTCCAATACTGCTTGACAGAGCCTTCCAGCTTGTCGGCAACCGCCAAAGCCTGGCAATAGATGCACCGGAAACATCCTTGCCAGGGTCATCAAACTTGGCCTTCTTGGCGGTGCCGGGGTTGCCGGATCCGTCGACGGCAAGCACAGCCTTGCCCTTGCGCTTCTTGTTATGCCGCCGGCCCTTCTTTGCCGAGGCGGCGTTGTCATCATCCTCAGAGTTGACTCCTGCACCAGCATCCTCGCCGAGGAGCCTCCTCCCTTCTTAATCTCGAGCACATTTATCTGCCAGAGCATAGAGCTCGACAACATCCCTGACCTTGTTTATCGCCAATTCTTCCCGCATCCTACGGTTGCGCATGTTCTAATGGAACATGCTGATAACGGCAGCAGGATGAACATCTGGTATGTTGTGGTGTATGCGGCCGAACCTCTGAATGTACTTGCGAAAAGTCTCGCCCTCCTTCTAGGGGATGATATGTAAATCACTTTCCTGGCCAGGAGCTTGATGACCTTCGATAAAGGCGCCAACGAACTCATGGCACATATCTGCCCAGGAAGAAATGCATCCTTCCAGCAAGTGCATCAACCACGACCTGATGTTGGGTTTAAGCACCAACGGGAAGTAGTTGGCGAGTATCTTGTCGTCACGAGCCCCGGCAGCCTGCATCGCAATGGTGTAGATGCTCAAGAACCCTGACGGGTGAGTCTTGTCGTCATATTTCTCTGGGACCTTTGGTTTGAACATTCAGGAGTTGGGCCACTGGACTCGCCGCAGCTCATGGGTAAACGCTGGGCAACCCACCTCGTAAGGTAAGCTAATAGGGTACCCAGGCGCGGATTTGTCTATAGTAGGTCCCGCGATCAGATTGATGGTGCCCTTCCTGCCGCCGCTCGATCGTAGTTCGAGCGTCTTCTTTGCTTTGTTCTCGAAGAATTTGATGCTGATCACGGCAACTCCATGGATCAGACGACGCCATCGAGTAACCATCGCATGCGTCGGTCTGCCGAGTTGGTGATCGACGTTGTTGCTGTGGAGGAGTGTGCACCGTGGTTGCACTACCTCTGGCTATCTCGTCACTGGCGCGAGCCGGCTCGATGGATCGAAACTTGTCAGCAAGGCTGAGGAGGGTCTGAATGGTGGCTCTCCACTCGTCTAGCTTCTCCGTAGCAGGAGGGAAGTTCAGGAGTAATTGTGCCTGCGCCATTGCTTCTTCCAACGTGGCCGATAGGGAACGGCACGAGGAACGCGAGGTGCTCTGACTCTTAACCGTGTTAGATGGAGCTCTGTCGCGGTCCCGTGATTGCACGCCACTCCCACTAGCATAGTGGCGTGCATGCTGGTCCCGCATATCTTGGGAGCGGTGCGTAGGAGGTTTTCTGTGGGGACGTTGAGAACCACCGACACCTCGGCGCTGCTCTTCGCGCGTGTCCTGGGAAGGTCACGGCGTACGCGCCAGCGTGGGCGTCTTGGAAGGTGCCCTTTCGTCCCCGGAGTTCACCATACCACCAACAGGCGATGCAAATCCGTCTTGAGGTCTAGTGGCACGGGGGTTTCCACCACCATCATGAGCGTTTCCATGGCAGGCATCACCGCTACCTTGGCCTTGATCATCGGAGCGCCGCATGGGTGTAGGGTCTCCGCTCCCTCCGCCCGCGCCCACTCTATCGCCTGCTTGGGCGGCTATGGGCACGGAGGATGTGGAGGGTTCCACCATCTTGAAACCCTTCTTCTTGGGAGCCATGGCAATGGATATGGAGAAGGAACTGATGCGTTGGTCATTGGACTAGGTTTACGCAGCCAACCCCCTACCTGGCACGCCCAAGATGTCGGGGGAAAGATAGCGATGGGATCAGGAGGACCCCTTTCGGTTCGATAGGTAGATGGGTGTGCGCGAAGAGCAGGACGAACGAGCAGCGCGAGGAATTTTTACCCAGGTTCGGGCCGCAAAGATGCGTAAAACCCTACTCCTGCTTGGTTGTATTGGATGAGTTCTAGCTCAGTTTCTGGGAGCGCTACAGTACACAGCGGCTACTCATGCAGAATGGGCCAAAGAAGATCCAAAAGTCCTCTACCATAACGCCCTAGGCCTCCTTTTATACTCTCGAAGGGGTTAGCAACAGTGGCGTACAGTGCGTACACGAGGTGTACAGTGCTATAGTGTTATCGTACCTAACACTAACGGTGTAAGACAAACACATTTAATGCTCCGTCAAGTGTCTGTACCTCCTACCGGACGGGACAGGGGCCCATCCCATCGGCACCGCTTAGCCACCTCCATTGCTGGCGCCTCGACACGTGCCCAGGTGGGGTGACACCTGGCCTCTGTGCTGGCGGGATCTTGCCAGGGCTTCGCCTTGCCGGGTTTCTGTAGGCTATCCCGGCAAGATCTTGCTGGGGTCCCGGCCTTCGATCTTCGGTCCTGATGACTTGAATGCCTTCTCAATGCTGCTGTATTTGTTCTTAGTTGTTCCCTGGCAGGCCTTGCCATTGGTATGGCTACAACTGTCCATGCACAAGTACGGGGTACTAAAAAGCCCATACTTTGGTACACCGACATACATCAGATCCTAACAAACACACCGCAAAGATTCATTACATAAGATAGATCATCGCCGGAACCGCGGTGATCTTGGTAATGAAGAATATAGAGAGAGATAGCCATCTGGGTACTAACTACGGACCCGTAGATCTTTGGTGTAAAACTCACACATCATCATGGGAGCATCAAAGTTGATGTAGATGACCTCCATGATCGATACCCCCCTCCAACAGGGCACCGAAATAGGGCACCAGATAGGCACACAGATGAACAGAGACTTGTGGCGGCAAAAAAGTGTTTCAATAGGCTCTCTAGGGTTTTCGGAATATATGAGAATTTATAGCAAAGAGATTAGGGACAGAGGGGCTGGGAGGTGGCCCCAAGAAATCAGGACGCGACCAGGCCCCTGGGCACGCCCTATTGTCTTGGGGGCTCCTCGTGTGCCCTTCGGTCTTCGTCTGAAGCTTCCAGGTCTTACTTTTGTCCAGAAAAAATTTCAAAATTTTTGGGGTATTTGGACTTCGTTTGATATAGTATTCCTGAAAGGCCAAAAACATGCAGAAAAGAACAACTGGCACTTGACATTGGGTTAATAGGTTAGTGCTAAAAAATAATATAAAACAACAAGTAAATGCTTCAAAAGTATCCTACAATGATAGTATAATAACATGGAACAATAAAAAATTATAGATATGTTGGAGATGTATCACTACCCAACATGTAATTTCTTTTTTAGTATGACCATTGAGAAACGATGAACTAATTGATATCAACATAATAATATCCATAAACATAAATAACATAATCCTCACTCTTAAAAATATACGATCCCCAAAGAATGTTATTCCCTACTCATTTTATCATATCAAGCTATTGGAAATATGCCCTAGAGGCAATAATAAAATGTTTATTATTACACTTCCTTGTTCATGATAATCGTTTATTATCCATGCTATAATTGTATTGATTGGAAACACACTGCATGTGTTGATGCATAGCCAACATTGTGTCCCTAATATGCCTCTAGTAAACTAGCTCGTTGATCAAAGATGGTCAAGGTTTCCTAGCAATAGACATAAGATATCATTTGATAATGGGATCCCATCATTGGGAGAACGATGTGATGGACAAGACCCAAACTATAAACATAGCATATAATCGTGTCCGTTTATTGCTATAGTTTTCTGCATGTCAAGTATCTGTTCCTATGACCATGAGATCATGCAACTCAAAGACACCGGAGGAATACCTTGTGTGTATCAAACATTTCAACATAACTGGATGACTATAAATATGTTCTATAGGTATCTCCAAAGGTGTCTGTTGAGTGGGCATGGATCAGGACTGGGTTTTGTTACTCCGTGTGACGGGGAGGTATCTCAAGGTCCACTCGGTAATACAACATCACAACAAGCCTTGCAAGAAAAGTTACTGAAGTGTTAGCCATGTGATCTTGTATTATGGAACGAGTAAAGAGACTTGTCGGTAACAAGATTGAACTAGGTGTGGACATACCGACGATCGAATCTCGGGCAAGTAACATACCGAAGAATAAAGGGAACATCATACGGTATTAACTGAATCCTTGACATAGAGGTTCAATGAATAAATATATTTGTAGAATATGTGGGACCCAATATGGTCATCCCGGTCCTGCTATTGGTTATTGACCATAGAGGTGTCTCAGTCATGTCTACATAGTTCTCGAACCCACAGGGTCTACACACTTAACGTTCTGTGACATTTCGGTAATATTGAGTTATGTATGGTGGTGACCAAAGGTTGTTGAGAGTCCCGGATGAGATCCTGGACGTCACTAGGAGCTCCAGAATTGTCTGGAGGTAAATATTGATATATAGGAAGTCCCGTTTTGGCCACCGGAAAAGTTTTGGGTATTTTCGGTAGCGTACCGGGAGTGTCGGGGGGGCATCGGGAGGGGCCACCCACGCCGGGTGGCCACATGGGCCTAAGGGGTGGTGCACCATCCCTTAGTGGGCTGGGCAAGCGAGCCGCACAAGGCCCATGCGGATAGAAAGATGGAAAAGGAAAAAAACCAAGTGGGGGAAGGATTCCAAGTAGGATTGGAATCCTACTTGGAGTAGGATTGGAGGTGGACTCCTCCAGCTCCTCGTTTGGCTGAATGTAGGACCGAAAGTATGTCTAGAGGTGGGGAGATTAGACTACTTGACCAAATAAAAGGTTTGCCTATACCAAGTTTTAGGGTTGTCAGATTTTAGCATTTCATGGCAAGTCAAGTACACCCTACAAATGCAAGTCTAAGAGTATATAGCAGTGGAAAGTTAGAACAAGCATGTATAGAAGGGATAGGGTACGAAGATCAAATGCAGTTGTAGACACAATGATTTTTCCCGTGGTTCCAATAGGTGGTGCTATCGTACATCAATGTTTATGGAGTCTTCAACTCACGGAGGGTAATGGTCATGAGAGTCCACGGAGGGCTCCACCCAAAAGGGTCCACAAAGTAGCAACCTTGACTATTCCATAACGGCGTCTATCCACGAAGGACTAGCCTCACTATGGGTAGATCTTCACGAAGTAGGCGATCTCCTTGCCCTTACAAACGTCTTGGTTCACTCCACAACACGAAGTAGGAGGCTCCCAAGCGACACCTAACCAATCTAGGAGGCACCACCCTCCAAAAGGTAATAGGCTTGGTAATGATGATGAACTCCTTGCTCTTGTGCTTCAAGATGATAGACTCCTTAGCACCCAATCAATTTCTCACAGATTTGGCATGGTGGAAGAGATGGAATTGGTGGAAAGCTACTTGGGGAGGCTAGAGATCAATATCCATATGATTGGAGTGGAATATCTTGACCTCGACACAAGGGTAGGTGGTCCTCTCTCCAAAAACTAGATGGGGCAAGTGTGGAATAGTTCCGAGTGCTTCTCTCTCGAGTAGGTGGTGGTGAAGGGGTATATATAGGCATCCCCAAAAATCCAACTGTTACACACAAAATGACTAACTCGGTGACACCGATGTGTTAATCTCGGTGGTACCGAAGTGACCAAAAGGTGGCAACTTTTGAATCTCAGTGAGACCGATATAGGAAACTCGGTTGCATCGATAAGGTGACCAACAGTCAGATTTCCAATCTCGGTGACGCCGATCCAACATTCTCGGTGGGATCAAAAATGTGAATTGGCATAACAGAAAGTTGGCAACCTATCAGTGGCACCGGTATGGAATCGGTTGCACCGAAGTGGTTAGGGTTTGGATGAGTCTGTCTAGGTTTTGGAATCGGTGGCACCAGTATGGGAAAGTTGGTTGCACCAATTTTGAGTGTAAGGTATAGAATAGACTTTGGTGGGAGATTTTGTGGATGTTTTTGGTAACTATCACTTGTGCACGTTTGAGCATATTGTTCACCAACAAAACCTTACCCCCTTTTAATAGTATTGGCTTTCCTATGGACTCAAAGTGATTTCTCAAAAATATAAAATGTAGAGTCCTTTTTCTTGAAGCTTGGCCAACCTATTTCCTTGCATCTTGGGGTATGTCCACAATCTCCTTTTGCCAATCCTATCAATGAACATTTCCTGAAATATACTTGGTGGAAACATTAGGTCAATGACTTATATGTTGTTATTAACTACCAAAAACACCAAGGGAGCAAATGTGCTTCCAATCTCCCCCTTTTTGGTAATTGATGACAACATATAGATCAAAGCTTCGACATATGATAAAATCAATGAATATAATCGTCACTTTGAGAGGTATGTGATAAGCAAGAGCTCCCCCTAAATTTGTGCATTATTTTGAATTTGCGTTTGAATGCAAATGCACAATAAATTAGGTATATGGGACACTTCTTCCATGTCACATACAACTTGGTGGTATGCTAGAATAATTAGAATGAATAACAGAGCACAACACAATCAAGCAAAGGTGACTGATCATCTCATAAGCATTAAGATGGTAGGAAATAGGTGCATCACACATAAAGCGTAAAATAGTAGCATAACACACATGATCATATGTTCAACACAAGTAACCAAAAGACCAAATGTTTTGAAAACAAACAAACACCAAAACACTCTCTCACTAGAAGCCTAAAGATCTATATACACTTCTCCCCCTTTGGCAACAAGTTACCAAAAAGTTCAAAGGCATACATCTAATCGTTCTTGGGCTGATCTCCTCCGGTTGTTGATGAAGGAGTCGAGAGAACAACATCGGCGAAGATCTCTGCAGATTTCGTGGATGGAGTTGGAGTGGCAACTGGAGGAACTGGAACAGATGGAGTAGGAGCTGAGGTGACAGCAGCAGGAGCTGATGAAGAGGGCCTCAAGTTTGATGCTAGCACAGTGGCTGATCTAGGCTGGGTATGAAACTGTGTGCCTATCTTGAGAGGTGATTCATCGTCATCATCATCATCTAAAGAAGTAGTCTGAGGAATAGGCATTGAGTCAACTTCCTTCTTGAGCTCATTGATTGTCTTAGTCAGCCCATCCACCTTATCATTAAGGGTCTTGATCCTGTTTTCAAAGATCCTGACAAGTCTGTTCTGGTTGTCCAGAATCCCCTTAATGTCCTTCTGCATGCCCTGAACTTATGATATCAACAGATCTATTTGCTCATTTCTAGATCTAGGGACTTGAGCACTAGTGGCTCTAACTGCCTTTGCTTCTGCCTGAGCTATTGCTGAAGTGGGATGATCAGCATCCATCACCACAACATTGTCCTCGAGATCTGGCTATAGGGGTAAATGTGGATGATCTAGAGCAAAAATGTGCTTCTCCAACTTTGAATTGATAAGCATCTGGATGTAGGGTGCATAACAGCAAGAGCGCTTCTGGTCAACAGCAACCCTCTTGATTGTCTCAACAATCAAATCCATGACTGTGATCCTGGTGTGTCTGCAAGGTGGATCAACATATTGATGGAGTGGCCTCGGATCATCTTGTCATCTCCTGACTTGGGCATCAAAGTATGCCTCAGAATGGTGTTCATTGGGTGGAGGCCATCCTGAAGAAAGTAGATGGATCCTAGCTTGTGAGACTTCACATTGGCAGCAGGGATCTCCTTGTATATATTTTCCATAGATGAGAAGGGAGCGCAAGGGAGGTCGAATACGTACCCTAACTTGGTGCGGATCCGCTACAGTGGTGATGATGGAGCAGATTTCATCGACGGCGGGGATGCCCAGTGGCGGAGGAGCGCAGGAAGACAAGGGCAACGACCAGGGGTCTCGAGGCGGCAGCTTAGGGTTCTGAGGCGCGACGTTTGAAGATAGAATTTCAAAGCGTCGGGGTCCACAACATATATACCCTTCACTGTCGGTGATACTAATTTTATGTTTTCGGTGTCATCAAGTTCCACAACTGTCAGCTGACAGGGAAACTCGGTGTAACCGAGAATATGAAATCGGCAGTACCGAGATTGAAAACCAGATCAACCCTAGGCATTTGGTGAGACCGAGATTGTGGGGTTGGTTCCACCGAGATGCACTTGGGAGGTTTTAATGGTCAGTCCTTGTTGATACGGAACTCTGAGTGCTCCACACACAAAGGGGTCGAAAAGCACTTGTTCAAATTTTGTGATGCAGCATGAATGGAATATGAGGTGAGAAAGCATAGATAGCTAAAGAGTGGTCCTAGGCATTCTTGTCCATCCAAATGGCAAAAGAGAAAATCAATAACCAAATAGCAACAATTGGATGTCCTCGAATGAGAAAATAAATGCAGACCAACATTCTCACACAATAAGATGTCAAAAGAAATCATGACAAACATGCACAAACACACTAGAATCTAACAAGCACTTGGGTGATGACTAAGTCATCTATATATGAGTATTTGACTTAGGATCCAAGTAAGAGTACTTGATCATAGGTCATACTCATCGTTTAAGCACAAGTGGGGTTACCACTCTTACATAAAGCATTTAATGTTGTCACATGCTGAGAGATGCTTTGACTCAAGTCTTAGAGTAAATCTCCCCCTTGATGTGATATACCCCCATAATAGGGATAAACTAACCTGGGGTTTTGTCGATGAAGACTTAATGTTGGTGAGGTAGTTGTGGATGCTCAATGTTGATGAAGATCACTAAGAGTTGGGAGCATCCTTGTTGTTTCCTTACTCCTCTCACCTATATGGGTTAGTCCCAACACACAAGAGACAAATACAAGGATATCTATGGACATGGAGTGCAAATCATATGTTATGATGTCCATTGATTAGTTGATTACTTTGTCCCTTGCTTACCTTTGAGGGAATGTGTGACTCCTTGAACTATTGCATTGAGTTGATGTTGAGTGCAAAAATTCCTTGCCAATAATGAATGTGAGTGAATTTCATTGGCGGAGTCACCCCTCAACAACTTACTAGTTCTTATTCTTGGGGACTCACATCAAGTTGATGGGGATCCTTGGTGTTGAAGTAGCCTTTGTAGTATTTGAGCTTGAAGTAGCCTTGGGAACCCACTCCACCAAAGCGAGGGGTTCATATTCATATGAGTCAATGTCCTCTTAAAGCTTGTTCTTGCCCTTGAGCTCGTGGTCTTGTGGTGGAAGGTCATCTTGAGTGTTTGTCCCCTTGGGAAGAGTATTTTCATACTTCTCCTTTTGAGAAATAAACTTGGGCATGGGATATTGACTTTCTTCCCATTCAACTCCATTAGCGTTGAAGTAGCCAACACCACGATTCTTTCGGTATCCTCCGTGCTTGCGTACAATTTCCTCAAATTGCTTACATCCGGCAAGACTCTTGTAGATACCTTTTTCTATAATTCCTTTCAATAAAGCATTTTCTTGCTCAAGTGTAACTTGGCTAAGAGAATCATCATTAGTGGAATCAATGAAACTACTAGAAGCAACATCATTGGTTTTAGCATTTTTATTATTGATACTAGAAGAAGAACCTTTCTTGCCTTTGTTACTAGATAGTTTAGTTTTAACTTGAGGCTTGAAAGTAGACAAGAGTAGTCGTTTGGCTAGATAAGATGAAGTCTTCTTTCGGAGATCATCATTGATAGCTTTGAGAAACTCATGCTCTTGCTCCAAGTTGAGCTTCTCGAAGCATAGCTTCTCATGAGTTCTCACAAGCTCTCTATGATCTTCGAGAGTAGATTCATGAGCTAACTTAAGAGTGTTTAGTTCTTTAGTTAGTTGTTCTATTTTCATCTTATCGTCTTCAAATGACTCATCTTGACTAGCATGAGAATTATCAAGTTCATTTTGATCAACATCACTAGTTTTATCACAAAGCAAGTTATCATCACAAAGCAAATCATCTTCACAAAGCAAATCATCTTCATCACTATCAAAATCAAGATACTCGGGGTGTGATACCTTGGGGCCTTTAGGCATGAAGCAACTTCCACTCCCTTCGTTTGGTGAGTCAAATAGATCGTAGGAGTTGGTAGTCACTAGAGCAATTCCGGCAACACCATCATATTGACTATAGTCGGAGTCGGAGTGATAGCTTCTCTCAGAGTTGTTGTCGGAGTCGGAGCCGGAAAACCATTCACCAACATGAGCTTGATGTTTTCTTGTTGTGTAGCTCTTGGTGTCCTTGTCCTTCTTCTCCTAATCTCTACTTCTCCTCGAGTGTCTTCATTCATAATGATCATCTCTACTCCTCTCTCTCTCTCTTTGTGGTGATTCATTCCTTGAGCTTCGTCTTCGAGGTGACTCTTCTCTTCTTTTGTAAGGAGTCGTGCACTCATTTGAGTAGTGTCCGGGATTCCCACAATTGTAGCAATTGCCGTCACGACTTGACGAACACTTCTCTTCATATCTTGAGTTGGAGTTTCTTTCTTTGCCTCTATTCTTCTAGAACTTGTTGAATTTCTTGACCATGAAGCTTATCTCTTCATTGGTGACAAGGTTGTTGCTTGAAGTTGTGGGAGCATCACTTGTGGCTTTGTAAGCACTTCTAGACTTGTGATGAAGTTCTTCCTTATCTTTGAGTGTCATCTCATGAGGAACAATCCTTCCAATGACTTCCATAGGCTTGAGATCTTTGTAGTTTGGCATCATTTGGATCAATGTGAACACGGTGTCGTATCTCTCATCCACATCTCTAAGTATCTTCTTGATGATGAATTTGTTGGTTATTTCTTTGCTTCCTAAGCCGGCAATCTCATTTGTAATGTGAGCTAGCCTAGAGTACATCTCTACGACTCCTTCATCATCCTTCATCTTGAACTTGTCAAGCTAACCTTGAAGAACATCTAACTTGGATTCTCTCATGGACTCGGTTCCTTCATCCTTATCAACCAAAGTATCCCAAATCTCTTTTGCATTCTCAAGACGGCTGATTTTGTTGAATTCTTCAGGGCATAAGAAGTTGAAGAGAATGTAGGATACTTGAGCATTGAGTTGCAACATCTCCATCTCATCCGTGGTTGCTTCACAATCCGGTTCTTGTCCATCCGCAAAGAACTCAACTTGAAAGCCAACACGAACAATAGCCCGAACGGCGGGGTTATGAACAAGAATATGCATTTTCATTTTGTGCTTCCAACTAGCAAAATTAGTGCCATCAAATTACGAACCTCTATAGTGATAACCTCCCTCACTAGACGCCATACTCTCCTAGGTTGTGAGACCTGAGCAATGGATACCAAAGCTCTGATACCACTTGTAGGACCGAAAGTATGTCTAGAGGGGGGTGATTAGACTACTTGACCAAATAAAAGTTTTGCCTATACCAAGTTTTAGGGTTGACATATTTTAGCATTTCATATCAAGTCAAGTACACCCTACACAAGCAAGTCTAAGAGTATATAGTAGCGGAAAGTAACAACAAGTATGTATAGAAGGCATAGGGTAGGAAGATCAAACACAGTTGTAGACACGATGATTTTTCCCGTGGTTCTGATGGGTGGCGCTATCATACATCCATGTTTATGGAGTCTTCAACCCACGGAGGGTAACGGTCACGAGAGTCCATAGAGGGCTCCACCCAAAAGGGTCCATGAAGTAGCAACCTTGACTATTCCATAACGGCTTCCGTCCATGAAGGACTAGCCTCACTATGGGTAGATCTTCATGAAGTAGGCGATCTCCTTGCCCTTACAAACTTCTTGGTTCACTCCACAACACAAAGTAGGAGGTTCCCAAGCGACACCTAACCAATCTAGGTGGCACCACCCTCCAAAAGGTAATAGGCTCGGTAATGACGATGAACTCCTTGCTCTTGTGCTTCAAGATGATAGACTCCTCAGCACCCAATCACTCTCTAATAGATTTGGCATGGTGGAAGAGATGGAATTGGTGGAAAGCTACTTGGGTAGGCTAGAGATAAAGATCCATATGATTGGAGTGGAATATCTTGACATCAACACAAGGGTAGGTGCTTCTCTCTTAGAAAACTAGATGGGGCAAGTGTGGAATAGTTCTGAGTGATTCTCTGTCGAGTAGGTGGTGGTGAAGGGGTATATATAGGCATCCCCAAAAATCCAACCGTTACACACAAAATGACCAACTCGGTGACACCGATGTGTTAATCTTGGTGGTACCGAAGTGACCAAAAGGTGCCAAGTTTTGAATCTCGATGAGACCGATATAGGAAACTCGGTTGCACCGATAAGGTGACCAACGGTCAGATTTCCAATCTCGGTGAGACCGATATAGGAAACTCGGTTGCACCGATAAGGTGACCAACGGTCAGATTTCCAATCACGGTGACGCCGATCCAACATTCTCGGTGGGACCGAAAATGTGAATTTGCATAACAGAAAGTTGGCAACC
The DNA here is from genome assembly GCA_022496015.1 of Hordeum marinum. Classification (NCBI taxonomy): domain Eukaryota; kingdom Viridiplantae; phylum Streptophyta; class Magnoliopsida; order Poales; family Poaceae; genus Hordeum; species Hordeum marinum. The sequence continues at coordinate 116,341,540 of CM039676.1, forward strand.
TAAACTCGGTGGCACCGGTATGGAATCGGTTGCACCGAAGTGGCTAGGGTTGGGCTGAGTCTGTCTAGGTTCTGGAATCGGTGGCACTGGTATGGGAAAGTTGGTTGCACCGATTTTGAGTGTTAGGTATAGAACAGACTTTGGTGGGAGAGTTTGTGGATGTTTTTGGCGACTATCACTTGTGCACGTTTGAGCATATTGTTCACCAACAAAACCTTACCCCCTTTTAATAGTATTGGCTTTCCTATGGACTCAAAGTGATTTCTCAAAAATATAAAATGTAGAGTCCTTTTGCTTGAAGCTTGGTCAACCTATTTCCTTGCATCTTGGGGTATGTCCACAATCTCCTTTTGCCAATCCTATCAATGAGCATTTCCTGAAATATACTTGGTGGAAACATTAGTTCAATGACTTATATGTTGTTATTAATTACCAAAACCACCAAGGGAGCAAATGTGCTTTCACCGAAGCACCTTGGGGGAAACCCTAGGGCTGCCTCCTCCTCCCACCCTCCTATATATACTGGAGGAATATATGCCCAAAACACACAAGTCCACGTGCTAGTTATCTATACCCCAGTTCCTCCACTAAATAGATTTCGACGGTGCTTATGCGAAGCCTTGTCAGAATAGTTCCACCACCACCGCCGCCGCACTGTTGCGCTACTGGAGAACTCATCTACCTCTCCACTCCATCTTTCTGGATCAAGAAGGCAAAGATCGTCATCAAGTTGTACGTGTGCTGAACACGGAGGTGCCGTCCATTCGACGCTAGATTGGGACGGATCATGATCGGATCACGAGACCGGTAGCGATTTGGATCGTGAAGACGTTCGATTACATCAACCGCATTTCTTAATGCTTATCGCTTAGTGATCTAGAAGGGCATGTAGATCCACTCTCTCTCTCTCTCTCTCGTAGATGCTCATCACCATGGATAGATCTTGCGTGTGCTTAGGTATTTTTTTTGTTTCCCATGCAACGTTCCCCAATAGTGGCATCATGAGCTATGTCTTTGTGTAGATGAGATCACGAATAGAACACAAATGAGTTTGTGGGCATTGATGCTCAGATTGGTTCCTCCCTTGGTATTTTCTTGATTCAACGGTACTGTGGGATTAAGCGGCCCAGACCGACCTTACTCGTACGCTTATGAGAGACCGTTTCCATCGACTGAGATGTGACTTTGTTGCATAAAGATGGTTGGCGGGTGTCTGTCTCTCCTACTCTAGTTGGATCGGATTCGACAAAGGCGGTCCTTGAGAAGGTTGAATAGCAATTTGTGTATCACCGTTGTGGTTTTTGTGTAGGTAAGAATTGTTCTTGGTAGATACCTGTAGAAGCCATGTAAAACATGCAACAACAATTAGAGGACGTCTAACTTGTTTTTCTAGGGCATGTTGTGATGTGATATGGCCAATTACATGATGAGATATATGTGATCTATGAGATGATCTTGTTTTGTATGGAATATCATGACTTGCATGTCGATGAGTACGGCAACCGAAAGGAGTGATAGGGTTGTCTTCAATTATTTTCACCGTTTTGCTTTACATTATTGCTATGAGTTAGCAATAGTCATAGAAGCAACAATTGGCGCGACAACCTCATGGCGACATGTTGATCGAGATCATGGTTGATAGAGGCGAGGGTCCCGATATTTTGATAAGATGATAACTATCGTTTTTGGGGGAGTAGACTTTGACGATCCGACTACGAACGTGTGATGATGCCGCACCTTAGCAATCGCTAAGCCAACTCCGAGAGGTTATTGACCATGCCGGAGCACGATCAACCTGACCATGAGGGTCTGTTTCCTGCACGCAAACGAAGAACAAGCAAGAAACTAAGATTGCAATCTGGATATTGTGAATGTAAGAGGAAAGCTTTATTGATGAAGTGGGATTCTGTGACGCCTTTGTCTGGTCGTGGAACACAAACAAAGAACGCAAAGTTGCAGCTATGGCGAACTTGTAATCTAAACAAAACCCAACCCTAAAACGACGCCCTAAGGGCTGTATATATGGGGGAATAGAGGGGAATTTCATGGCCCCTTGGAGGAGGGGTCCGAAACCGACCTTAACTCAGTTTCCCCATACATACGGACTCTAAAAACAGCCTATAATATAGCATTTCGACATTACATGGGCCTGGCCCAACAATAAGGTGGCGCCGCACCTATATTAGCCTAGGGACGAATTTTATAAAGTAGCATCATGCATATTTCATCCAAGGCTTCTTGCTCCCATTACGGTGGCTTCAAAGTTCAAAAATCATCACTGGAAGCTCCATTGTTCTTTCCCCCGCGCGCACCTTCTTCTCCATGCTTGATCCCGCTCCCATGGTCATCCTTCTTGTCCATGCCAGGTCCTTCATTCATAAGTAAGACAAAAGTATCTAATTTAGGCAGCATCATATGTTCATGAACATTAGAAGGATTTGCAAGAAATGAAAGTACCTGGTAATTCAATTGACGTGCACGAGCTCTAGTAATTGGTCCTATATGTATAGCAGTCGGAGTTGTGGGTGTAGCATTAGCAGGGATGTCCTCATGATCCTCCCGTTCTTGAACTGAATTCGTCCTCGACGGAAGCTCATCTTCCTCACCCAAATAAGGCTTCAAATCTGCAATGTTAAAAGTGGGGCTAACCCCAAATTCTACAGGCAGCTCAAGTTTATATGCATTATCATTTATTCCCTCTAACACCTTAAAAGGACCATCAACACGTGGCATTAGCTTTGACTTGCAAAAATCAGGAAATCTATCCTTACACAAATGTAACCAAACAAGATCTCTAGGTGCAAAGACAACATGTTTTCTACCCTTATCTCCAGCACTTTTATATTTAGCATTCATATGCTCAATGTTTTCCTTCGTTAACTCATGCATCTTTAATATCAATTCAGCACATTCTTTAGCATCAAAATTAACCTTCTCCGAAGATGGAAGAGGCAACAAATCAATAGGTGCACGAGGTAAGAAATCATACACAACTTTAAAAGGGCACATCTTAGTGGTAGGATGTAGCGGACGATTATATGCAAATTCAATATGAGGCAAGCATTCTTCCCACACTTTCAGGTTATTCTTCAAAACAGCCCTAAGCATAGTAGACAATGATCTATTGACTACTTCAGTTTGGCCATCAGTTTGGCGATGACATGTAGTACTAAAAAGTAGTTTAGTCCCCAACTTAGCCCATAAACATCTCCAAAAGTGGCCAAGAAATTTAGTATCACGATCTGAAACAATGGTATTTGGCACACCATGCAACCGAATAATTTCACGAAAGAACAAATCAGCAACATGAGCAACAACATCACTTTTATGACATGGTATAAAGTGTGCCATTTTGGAAAATCTATCCACGACAACAAATATGCTATCCCTCCCCTTCTTTGTTCGAGGTAAACCTAAAACAAAGTCCATAGATATGTCCTCCCAAGGAAGACTAGGTACAGGCAAAGGCATATATAAACCATGAGGATTGAGTCGTGACTTAGCTTTTTGACATGTAGTGCAGCGAGCAACAAAACGCTCAACATCCCGTCTCATCTTTGGCCAAAAGAAATGTGTAGAAAGTACGTCCTCCGTCTTCTTCACGCCAAAGTGTCCCATTAATCCTCCTCCGCGTGCCTCCTGTAACAACAAAAGACGAACGGAGCTAGCCGGAATGCATAGCTTGTTAGCACGGAACACAAATCCATCATTAATAACGAACTTGTTCCATGTTCCCCCTTCTATACAATGATGCAACACATCTCTAAATTCAGCATCATGCACATATTGATCTTTGATGGTCTCCAAACCAAATATTTTAAAGTCAAGGTGTGAAAGCATAGTATAACGACGAGACAAAGCATCAGCAATAAAATGTTCTTTACCCTTCTCGTGTTTAATGACATAAGGTAAAGTCTCAATGAATTCAACCCATTTAGCATGTCTACGGTTCAGTTTTTCTTGACTTTTAATATGTTTCAAAGATTCATGATCAGAATGTATAACAAATTCTTTGGGCCATAAATAATGTTGCGATGTTTCCAAAGTCTGAACAAGAGCATATAATTCCTTATCATAAGTAGAATAATTGAGACTAGGCCCACTCAATTTTTCAGAAAAGTACGCAACAGGTTTACCATCTTGTAATAACACACCTCCTAACCCAATTCCACTAGCATCACATTCAAGCTCGAAAGTCTTGTTAAAATCGGGAAGTTGGAGTAAATGAGTATGTGTTAACTTATCTTTCAAGACCTTGAAGGCTTCTTCCTGTGCGGTACCCCAAGAAAAAGGCACGTCTTTCTTTGTAAGCTCATTGAGAGGCGCATTAATGGTGCTGAAATCTCTCACAAAACGCCTATAGAAACCAGCATGGACATGAAAACTCCTCACTTGTGTGACCGTTTTGGGCTGCGGCCAACTCTCAATAGCTTCAATCTTAGCTTTATCAACTTCAATTCCCTGTGGAGTAACAACATAGCCAAGAAAAGATACTCGATCGGTGCAAAAGGTACACTTCCCAAGGTTACCAAACAAACATGCATCACGTAGAGCAATAAAAACAGCACGTAGATGTTCCAAATGTTCCTCCAAAGTTCTACTAAAAATCAATATATCATCAAAGTAGACTACCACAAATCGTCCAATGAAGGCACATAAAACCTCGTTCATTAATCTCATGAAAGTGCTAGGTGCTTTAGTTAACCCAAAAGGCATGACTAACCACTCATATAATCCAAACTTAGTTTTAAATGTTATTTTCCATTCATCTCCCAAGTTCATACGAATTTGATGGTATCCACTACGCAAATCAACTTTGGAGAAAATTGTAGAACCACTTAATTCATCAAGCATATCATCAAGTCTAGGAATAGGATGACGATAACGAATAGTAATATTATTAATGCCTCTACAATCCACACACATGCGCGATGTGCCATCCTTTTTAGGCACTAGAATAATAGGAACAACACAAGGACTAAGGGATTCACGTATATAACCTTTGTCAAGCAGCTCCTGTACTTGACGCATAATCTCCTTTGTCTCCTCTGGATTGGTACGGTATGGCGCACGGTTGGGTAGGGATGCACCGGGAATTAAGTCAATCTGATGCTCAATCCCGTGAATAGTTGGTAATCCCGGTGGCACGTCTTGTGGGAAGACGTCAGCGAACTCCTGCAAAATGTTAATGCCAGCAGGAGGCAAAGAGGGAGGCATGTCCTCGAATGAAAATAATACCTCTTTGCATACAAATGCATAGCAAATAGATGCATCAACATCCAAATCATTAATATCAGATTTAGTAGCAAGTAAACATCCACTCTTCAATTTTATTTCGGATGCAACATTAGATGATGGTTTTTTATGCTTATGGTGTTGCTCAAATTCCTGTGCTACAATCTGATTTTCACTCTTAGTTTTCTCCTGTTTTGCTTTACTAGCTCTAGCAATGTCATCTTTCATAATATGTTTCGGAGACATAGGAAGCAAAGTGATATTTTGATCCTTATGAACAAGAGTATACTGATTTGTCCTACCATGGTGTACGGAATTTTTATCAAACTGCCATGGCCTACCAAGTAGAACAGAACATGCTTGCATGGGTACCACATCACAATCCACAGAATCAGAATATGTAGCAATGCTAAAATGCACACGAACAATACGTGTTACCTTAACCTTGCCACTATTGTTGAACCATTGGATGTAATAAGGATGACGATGTGGTCTGGTGGTTAGAGAGAGCTTCTCCACCATCTCCATGCTAGCCAAGTTATTGCAACTCCCTCCATTGATGATGATGCGGACAAAACGCTCCTTCACAACTCCCTTTGTGTGGAACAAGTCGTGCCTCTGATTTTGCTCAGCCTGTGTAACCTGCACACTGAGAACACGTTGAGCAACTAAACTTTCATACCTGTCAGCGTAATCAGCAGCCTTGTAGTGTGTCTCTGGTTCTGCATCCTCGCTACCCTGTTCTTCACTTGCAATGAGAGCCAAAGTCTCCTCATCATAATCACTAGCGGACGCATATCCACCATCCTCAGTAACAATCATTACACGGTTGGAAGGGCATTCTCTCGCAAAGTGACCTCCACCCTTGCAACGATGGCATATAACCTCATGTGTTTGCCCTATGGATGCAATAGATGAAGAAGAGCTTTGTGCAGGCCCAGAAGGTGTGCTCTTCGCAGAGGGTGGAGTAGGAGCCTGTTTCCTGGTATCGCGGTTGGAGTTGGAGGTGGAAGTAGGTGCTGTTGCAGCAGGACGTGCGGAAGTAGAGGAGGTACGTGGCGTCCATGATGAAGTATGACCTGCAGAAAAAGTAGTTCTCGCAATTGCCTGTCGATCCTGCACTTTCACGTTCAGCTTTTCAAGCAAGATGAAATAAACGAGTGATATTGTTATACTCCTTATACTCTAGAATAGTCTGAATCTCTCTATTTAATCCACCCATAAAACGTGCAAGCATAGCTTCATTCTCCTCAATAATACAACATCTAATCATGCCAGTTTGTAATTCCTGATAGTATTCTTCTACAGAATTTTTTCCTTGTCTTAAATGCTGCAAATTTTGAAGCAATTCACGTTGATAATAAGGTGGCACCCAACGATTACGCATAGCAGTTTTCAAAGCATCCCAAGTAGTTGGAATATTAGCATGGTGTATTCTACAATGTTCTGACCACCAAACACAAGAAAAACTAATGAAAGAACAAACATCAGCAGCAACACGTCTATCCTTAGGAAATTGTAAGCATGTAAAACGTTGTTCTGTTTCTAACTCCCATGTAAGATATATATCAGGAACATATCTACCCTCAAATGTCAGAATATTCAATTTAATTTTAGGGAGATGGTCAAGATCCCCTACCTGAGGGGGTGGTGCAGCCCTACCGTTATGGTTGCAGCCATGTGGTCGACCTAGTGTGTATCGTGGTGGTTGCCCTTGAGGCTGATCTGGAGCAACCTCTCCCTCATCATTGTAATCACCCTCATAATCTTCAACCTGCTCAATGACAGTAGCAGCAGGAGCCACAGAAGTAGCAGCAGTATCAACAGTACCAGTATGTTGGGCTTGGCCGAGAGGCACATGTCGCGCTCATCATTCGAAAGGGATAGGAGCTGCAGTTGGTGGTGGTAGACGGGCAAGCACCTCATTGAACTTGGCGTCCATCTTGGTGTCAAATGTCTTCTCCAAACCATCGAGCTTCTCCATGGCCTCTCCAAAGTTGCTCACGAAGTCTTGTACCTGGTCAGCCATCATTTGCTGAAATTTATCATAGAGCGCTTTGTTGGTCATGCTCTCCCAATCGCTCCCGTCGTCATGTGATCCTGACATGGTTAGCAGAAATAGGAAACACAAAATAATATGAAACCTACAAACTACTATTACGTGGTGGTGGTGGTGTGTCACAAATCCTTTAAGCGAATCTCAAATTCTTACCAGTTCTTACCCAGGAGCAAGCAGTGATCGGCAACCGTTGTAGTCAAAACTCTCAAAGCTTGGATAGAGCGATTGCCAGGTGGTGTCAAACACACGACGTAGATGTATGTGGAGCTGGGATGACTAATTTTTTTCTGGAGCAATTCGGGCACTGCGACGACCAAAAATTTTGACAAAAATCACAATGATGGCAAGTGTCTCAAAACGCTCCAAAGAACCAAAAACCAAGATAGGGAAAAAATATTTGTAGCCAAAAATTTTTGGGCCAAAACATGCTCTGCAAAGCGTGCCAGTCTTTTTTCCGACACCTATGCAGGTAGCAAAACATGAATCCGAAATTAAGAGGATCTCGAAACTAAACGTACAACGAGCTGGACTCGGATTGGTGGAGGATTTGTGGTGGTATATATGGACACCAATGGATAGTGCTGATGGGTGGTGATATATGGCAGCGGTGATGATGGTGGTGGTATATGGCAACTATGAAGACGATGCGGTGGCGGCGTGACAACCTGTGAAAAGAACTCGAAACTCTAAAGGACTAGACACTAAGACCAGCAACTCGACACGACGATGTAGCCGCAAATTTAACAAAGCAAATACTGAAAAGACTATGCAAAGGCTCAGATTGGTTTGGATGTGATGATCTAACCCTATTTTTCTTGTGGCTTTTTCGTGGACTAAATATATGAAGAACAGATGCGATCGAAACTACAAAAACTGGTAAAATCTCACTGAGCAACCTGGAAATCTGATACCACTTAATAGAGGCGAGGGTCCCAATATTTTGATGAGATGATAACTATCGTTTTTGGTGGAGTAGACTTTGACGATTCGACTACGAACGTGTGATGACGCCGCGCCTTAGCAATCGCTAAACCAACTCCGAGAGGTTATTGACCACGCCGGAGCACGATCAACCTGACCACGAGGGTCTATTTCCTGCACGCAAACGAAGAACAAGAAAGAAACTAAGATTGCAATCTGGATATTGCAAATATAAGAGGAAAGCTTTATTGATGAAGTGGGGTTCTGTGACGCCTTTGTCTGGTCGTTGAACACAAACGAAGAACGCGAAGTTGCAGCGATGGCGAACTTGTAATCTAAACAAAACCCAACCCTAAAACGACGCCATGAGGGCTATATATATGGGGGAATAGAGGGGAATTTCGTGGCTCCTTGGAGGAGTGGTCCGAAACCAACCTTAACTCATTTTCCCCATACATACGGACTCTAAAAACAGCCTATAATATGTTATTTCGAAATTACATGGGTCTGGCCCAACAATAAGGTGGCGCAGCACCTATACTAACCTAGGGACGAATTTTATAAAGTAGCATCATGCATATTTCGTCCAAGGCTTCTTGCTCCCATTATGGTGGCTTCAAAGTGCGAAAATCATCACTAGAAGCTCCATTGTTCTTTCCCGCGCGCGCACCTTCTTCTCCTTGCTTGATCCCGCTCCCATGGTCATCCTTCTTGTCCATGCCAGGTCCTTCATTCATAAGTAAAACAAAAGTATCTAATTTGGGAAGCATCATATGTTCATGAACATTAGAATGATCTGCAAGAAACAAAAGTACCTGGTAATTCAATTGACGTGCGCGAGCTCTAGTAATTGGTCCTGTATGTATAGTAGTCGGAGTTGTGGGTGTAGCATTAGCAGGGATGTCCTCATCAATGGTGTCATGCTGGTGACGATGAACATCTTGTCGATGCTTTGAAGATGGGGATCAAAATCACAAGTTCATGGCCATATCATGTCACTTATGATTTGCATGTGATGTTAATCTTTTTATGCATCTTATTTTGCTTAGGATGATGGTAGCATTATAAGGTGATCCCTCACTAAAACTTCAAGATAAAATATTGTTCTCCCCGAGTGTGCACCGTTGTGAAAGTTCATCGTGTCGAGACAACACATGATGATCGGGTGTGATAGACTCTACGTATACATACAATGAGTGCAAGCCAGTGTTGCTCGTGCAGAACACTTGGGTTAAACTTGACGAGCCTAGAATGTACAGACATGGCCTCGGAAAAAAAGATACCGAAAGGTCAAACATGAGTCATATAGTGGATATGATCAACATGATGATGTTCACCATTAAAACCACCTCATCTCACGTGATGATCGAACTTGGGTTGGTGAATTTGGATCATGTATCACTTAGATGACCAGAGGGATGCTAATTTGAGTGGGAGTTTTTAGTAATTTGATTAACTGAACTCATTATCTTGAACAATAGTCTTAGTAACCTTTGCAAATTTATGTTGTAGATCAATGGCTCACACAGTAGTTCCCCTGAATTTTAATGCGTTCCTAGAGAAAGCCAAGTTGAAAGATGATGGAAGTAACTCTGTAGACTGGGCCGGTATCTAAAGATTATCCTCATGGCTTCCTAGAAAGGCTTTTTTCCTTGATGCACCGCTTGGTGATCCACCCGCTCCCGTGTCATCCAAAGAAGTTAAGAACGCTTGGGAGGCACATTCTAGAGATTACTCAATAGTTCAATGTGCAATGTTGTATGGCTTAGAACCGGTACTTCAAAGATGTTTTGAACGTCATGGATCATACAAGATGTTCCATGAGTTGAAGTTTATCTTTGAGAAGAATGCTCGGATCGAGAGGTATAAGACCTTTGATAAGTTCTATGCTTGCAAGATGGACGAGAACGGGTTTGTCAGTGAACATATACTCAGAATGTCCGGGTATTCGAACTGTCTACCAGAGTTAGGGATGCCCCTTCCGCCGGAGGTGATTACTGACAAAGTTCTTCAATCATTGTCACCTACAAGAGCTTCATGATGAACTATAACATGCACGGGATGAACAAGTCACGCGTCGAGCTGTTTGCGATGCTAAAAATCGTTAAGTCTAAAATCCAGAAAGAGCATCAAGTGTTGATGGTCAATAAAACCATTAGTTTCAAGAAGAATGGAAAGGGAAAGAAGGGTAACTCCAAGAAGAGTGGCAAAGCAGTTGCCCCTCCTGTCATGGGAATGAGCCTGACAGTAGAAGGTAGGGGTACGAAGGGAGAGGGCAGAGTCCTAGCTATGGCGAGGGTGTACACATGGATGTATAAGTTCAGGCCCCTCTCATGGAGGTAACAGCCCTACGTCTCAGTGCTCGGGAGCTTATGTCATGTGGAATGTTAAGATTACAATGGTTGTGAACCCTTGTGCCAAAGGGGAGGGGCGGCTTACATAGAGTTCGCTACCCCTCATAAGTGCCCGACATCTAAGGGTCCGATTGTGGGTTTAAAGACTGGCGTTACTAGTAACGTACATAATAAATGCTACTAATGACAAAGGACTAATGACTGCCTGTTGGCCTCCTGATGGTGGCTCCTGGTATTCTGGTGTCAACAAAGAATGAGATCTACCGAGTGACAAGCGACTGTCGAGTGAAGGAAGAAGAGTTCGAGTGGATTGAATGTCGAGTGACTTGAACGTCTCATGGAGTCCAGTCGGAAGCTTATGCTTGATCTTCAAGTCCTCCAATGTAGTGTCCTTAGGTAGGGTATGTAGGCCTTGCCTAGGACCCTACCCTAGGTACATATCCTCGTCATTAGCCCCCGAATGGATCGGGGTTCGGGTGGTGAAATGGGTGTATCAATGCCAATCTCGAATTAAGGCATCAAATCTTCTGAATGATATTCGGGGCTTCAACGAAACTTGCGTCGATTGAACTCTGAGTATTGATGTCAATTCAGGATCAACACGCTAAATCTTTCGAATGATATTCAGGGCTTCAACGGAACTTGCATCGGTTGAACTCTTCTCCATTCGCCCCGATCCATTTAGCCTTGAAAGTGTCCGAGTGGATGTTCAATGCCTATTTTGCTCCGAGTGAACTGAAAGCATCTTTGGAGGTGACGGGTTGGTCTGTCAGACCCGGATTTCATGGGAAACAAAAATTTAGGAAGCGCGCGCGTGTGCGGTGATGACTCCAAGATTAGGGCAAGTGGGGGCATGATGCCTCGATCTTCGTGCCAGTCATTTCGCCATGTACTGGACACAGACTACGGCTAGCGTGCGAGGTGATCTTGCGGGTCTATGAGTCAGCGAGGCACTCGGCGGGATATAAATCTCGGTACGTCGTGGTTCACACAGTACTATTCCCCAACCTTCCTCTCTTGCTCCGCCTTCCCTGTTTCCAGCGCCTCATGTTGTTCTTCTCCGATGAGAGTCGTCACGGCGATGACGAAGAGCACCGCGGAGAAGCTGGAGCGAGCTAAGAAGGGGGCGATGAAGGTCATTGGCAAGAAGCCCTTGACCGCTCGGTTCACCGCGCCGGCGGGATGGATGCAGGGGGACTTTCTCCCCCCCCCCCGTAGTCACTCGCGAGGACATGGAGGGCCTTGTCGCCGATGGGCTCGTGGCGGACGACGCCTGGAGGGTGCCGGAGGGAGAGCACGAGACGGATCCGTGCGACGGGGAGCGGGTCCTCCATCTCTCCCATGTTGAAAGAGGTTTCTCTATGCCACCCCACCCATTCTTTAAAGGGTTCTTGAATTTCTTCAGCGCCCAACTGAACTGTCTCCCACCGAATACTATTGCATACTTGTCTGCCTTCGTTACTTTGTGCAAGTGTTTTCTTGGCTGTTCTCCCCATTGGGGGCTGTTCAAGCACATCTTTACGGTTTGATCCCAGACAGTGAAGAAATCTCTCCCTACTGATGGGAAGACTCATGTGCTTCAGTTGTGTGGGGGTTTAGGACTTCAGAAAAGAGCCCGTAGTTCTTTCCCTGCCATGACTTTTCCTGAGTCTGTTAGAGGCTCGCAGTCGACTTGGTTATACTACAAAGACGCAGCATCGCCCAACATGCCGACTAGCCTTTCCCCCTATACACCTGAGCGTCCAGCTGTCCCCAAGTCTCTGAGGGTGACCGAAGAGGAATATGTCCAAGTGGGAATCTTGGTTGAAGTTGTGGTGCAACTGATCCGGGGTGGAGTGACTGGCATGGATCTGTTGGAGACATTTCTTAGTCGACGTATTCAGCCGCTCCAAGCCAGAGATCACACCATGTGGCACTACGCGGGCCCTGAGGACTCGACCAGGGTGCACCCAGAAGAGGTTCCGCAAGAAACTGTTGAGCAGTGGCTTTGCAGCATCACTGGAGCATGCGACAACCCTTTGGGAGCCAAGAGGATCAGACCTTATTCGGCCGAAAACCCGCCGAAGAATCTGGTGTGTTGTGCGGTGTCGACTGATGTATTTGTACTGTCGAGTGATATATTGACTTATGAACTGACTTCTTTGCTTGACTCATGCAAGAGTGGACACACATGCACTCGCCCGTTCCCAATGAGAACCACGTTGACAATGGAGTTGTGAGTGAAGGTGGCAGCGTGGACGGCGATAGTTTAGAAGACTCCGAGGACGAGTACGAAAACTCAGACGAAAACGAGCCAGAAGTCGAGCCATCTCTTCGCACCGAACGCGGCAACAAGGCTCGCCAAGATCCTATGGCTGCTGAGGATAGGGCTCCGGGCCCAAGCGAGAAGAACCCAAAGCGGAGCCGCCCCTCGATTGTCGAGTCGAGCAAAACGATCGGGAAAGCAACCCAAAGTGACAGTGGCCAAACCTCGCAAAGCCTTGCCTCGCATGAATATGGCTGTGCCTGTCGTATCCACGTGAGTGTTTTACTCTCAAATTCTTTCTGTCAATTGTGACTTTGCGTTACTGCCAACCGAGTGTTGTTTGATCCGTCAGAGCTACTACGTCTGTAACATCACCTCTTCAAGACGGAGGGGAAGCGATGGGCATTGACACCGCTGACGCTGCCACTTATCATAGAGGTTAATAAGTTCTTGATTCATCCGAGTGAGATTCGTCACATGCAAAAGTTAACACTATCGGTTGACGTTGTAGAGTTCATCCAGTTGGAAGATGACGAGGAACACCTAGACACCTCACGCACCCGCACCCGAAGAGCTTCATCAGTGCAGATGCTTCAGCGGTCGACTGCAGAGTCCTCCCAGGGGATGGGCGACTCAACACAAAATAGAGCGGATCCTGCAGTACCTCTATTGAGTGCCCCTCCAGCTGTCTCGACCATTGTGACATCAACTCCAACCGGACCTGCTCAGACTGCTTTGGCTGCCCCAGCAACTATGCCGATCCTGCCTATGATGGCTTTCTCTCGGCATCGCCACCCGAAAGATGATACCGAAGCTGCGAAGGAGGCTATGATCCAGGCAGAGCAGATAATGCTGCGAACCAAAGAGGCATACGAGGCCAGCAAGCTGGCTTACGATGTCAGCGCTACCCTCCGCATTAATGTCCGAGTAAGTTCGATTGTAAGTACATTTTGATTGAATTCTTGTCTTTTCTTGACTGTACACCCACTGGGTGCTTATTTTACACTCGTAGAATGTTTGAAATTTCTCCACTCGAATAGGTCAGGTCTTAGTCGAGTAGGTTTTGGATCGATAGCACGCGTAGTACTAGAGTCACTCGACATGTCGAGTGGATATATTTTATTCTGACGGGCCGCTCGACGGATCGAGTGTTAACCGTCTCAGTGGGGGCACTATGAGTGCACCCACTGGGTGTAGTCCCGGAGACCGTTGTCGAGTGCTTGCATCGGCAGGGGTCTTAGAGCTTGTCGTATTCTTGATGCGTGTGCCCTTGGTCGCACCACTTCGCAGCTACTTTGTAGGTTCCATGGATATCGTTGATAAACCATGATATGACGCTACATAAGGATAGACTACACTTCACAGAGTGGGGAGGGATGTGTCACTTGACGGATTGAGTGACGGATATTCCAATGACAGATGTTTCCTGCCACTCTACTGATTGAGAATTGGCAGATCCAGTGGGGGCATGCTAAGTGCACCCACTGGGTGTAGTCCCCGAGACCGCAGTCGAGTGCTTGCATCGGCAGGGGTCTTAGAGTTTGTTGTATGCGGGATACATTTTTCCTTTGATCACACCACTCTGAAGCTACCTTGTAGGTTTCATGATATTATTGATAAACCATGATATGACGCTACATAAGGATACATTGAACTTCACAGAGCAAGGAGGCGCATCACTCGACGGGTCGAGTGATGGATGAATGTTCTGACAGGGCTGACCTTGTCGAACGGTTCAGCAACCAGTGGGGACACGCTAAGTGCACCCACTGGGTGTAGTCCCTGAGGCTAGTGCTAATCGCAGATGACAAGCAGTAGTCTAGAAAACTTGAAATCGGGATTTCCGTCATATGCGGAGTACTGGAGGCACTCGACATGCCGAGTGCATTTTTTTGACGAGTTACTCAACAGGTCAAGTGTTAACCGTCTTAGTGGGGGCACTCTAAGTGCACCCAATGGGTGTAGTCCCCGAGACCGCCGTTGAGTGATTGCACCGGCGGGGGTCTTAATAGAGACTGATTTGAATTTGTTTATGGCACGCGGAGCGCCAGAGCCACTCGACATGTCGGGTGGCCTTTTTGCTTGAATTCTTCTTCCCCTGGACATGGGCTTCATGGACATCATAGGTCAATCATTATGTGAGGCTGTTCTAGGATAGTAAGACATGCGTTTGACGGTATTCATTACCCAGTCGACCGTCCTTGTTATTACTTTGTCGATTGAATTTCTTTCTTTAGTTGGTTTTAGAGGGCTTGCAAACTTGGAACGCAGTACAAGGATCTTGAGGATGAGAGGAAAAGACTATGTGTGGATCTGGAAGCCTCCAACAATGCTCTGAAACAAGCGCGGGTTGAGCTGAAATCTCTGGGAGGTAACAACCGTCGACTCTCTGCATTCCTATCTTCACTTTTCATGCTTTGAACCGAGTGCTCTCACTCGAACAGACGTGCGCAATGAAAATCGTCGACTCCAAGCGCGACTCAACAATGTTGTTTCTTTAGATTCCATGAAGAAGGTGCTGGAGGACAAGGACGAAGCACTCGCGGACGGTAATGTCACCATCTATAAAGCTCGACTTGTGGGAAAGGGTTTTTCAGAAGTTCAAGGATTTGACTACGATCATACCTTCTCACTCCTAGTGATGCTTAAGTCCGTCAGAATCATGTTAGCAATAGATGCATTTTTTGATTATGAATTTGGCAGATGGATGTCAAAACAGCATTCCTTCACGGTTTCCTTAAGGAAGAGTTGTATATGATACAACTAGAAGGTTTTGTCGATCCAAAGAATGCTAGCAATGTTTGCAAACTCCAACGATCCCTTTATGGACTGGTGCAAACATCTCGGAGTTGGAATCTATGCTTTGATGAGGTGATCAAAGTGTTCGGGTTTATACAAGTTTACGGAGAAGCTTGTATTTACAAGAAAGTGAGTGGGAGCTCTATAGCATTTCTAATATTATATGTGGATGACATATTGCTGATCGGAAACAATATAGAAATGTTGGAAAGTGTGAAGGAATATTTGAACAAGAGTTTTTCAATGAAGGACCTAGGAGAAGGTGCTTTCATATTAGGCATCAAGATCTATAGAGATATATCAAGACGCTTAATAGGACTTTCGCAAAGCACATACCTTGACAAAGTTTTGAAGAAGGTCAAAATGGATCAGTCCAAGATGGGGTTCTTGCCTGTGTTGCAAGGTGTGAAGTTGAGTAAGACTCAATGCCCAGTGACTGCAAAAGATAGAGAAAATATGAGTGTCATCCCCTATGCTTCCTTCATAGACTCTATTATGTATGCAATGCTGTGCACAAGACCCAATGTAAGGTTTCAAAGTGATCCAGGAATGGAGCACTGGACGACAGTCAATAGTATCTATAGTACCTGAAAAGGACTAAGAAAATGTTTCTCATTTATGGAAGTGATCAAGAGCTCGTCGTAAAGGGTTACGTAGATGCAAACTTTGACACTAATCAGGATGACACTAATTCTCAAACCGGATACGTATTTATTCTCAATGGGGGAGTGGTAAGCTGGTGTTGTTCCAAGCAGAGCGTGGTAGCCGATTCCACATGCGAAGCATAGTACATTGCAGCATAGGAGGCAGTGAAGGAAGGTGTCTGGATGAAGGAGTTCATGACATATCTTGGAGTAGTGCCCAGTGCACTAAATCTAATGGCTTTGTTCTGTGACAACACTGGTGCCATTGCTTTGGCCAAGGAACCAAGGTTTCACAAGAGGACCAAACACATAAAGCGACGCTTCAATTCCATCCACGATTACATCAATGAGGAAGACATAAATATTTGCAAAGTGCACACAGATCTGAATGTCGTATACCTGTTGACTAAACCTCTTCCAAGGGCTAAACATGATCAACACCAGAACTGTATGGGTGTTAGATTCATTACAATGTAGATCACATAGTGATGTGAGC
This sequence comes from Hordeum marinum, assembly GCA_022496015.1. NCBI lineage: Eukaryota > Viridiplantae > Streptophyta > Magnoliopsida > Poales > Poaceae > Hordeum > Hordeum marinum. Next base: position 116,358,293 of record CM039676.1, read on the forward strand.
TAGGTTATTGACTCTAGTGCAAGTGGGATACTGTTGGAAATATGCCCTAGAGGCAATAATAAAATGGTTATTATTATATTTCCTTGTTCATGATAATCATTTATGATCCATGCTATAATTGTATAGATTGGAAACACATTGCATGTGTGGATACATAGACAACACTGTGTCCCTAGTATGCCTCTAGTAAACTAGATTGTTGATCAAAGATGGTCAAGGTTTACTAGCCATAGACATAAGATATCATTTGATAATAGGATCCCATCATTGGGAGAACGGTGTGATGGACAAGACCCAGACTATAAACATAGCATATGATTGTGTCAGTTTATTGCTATAGTTTTTTGCATGTCAAGTATCTGTTTGTATGACCATGAGATCATGCAACTCACTGACACTCGAAGAATATCTTATGTGTATCAAACATCGCAATGTAACTGGGTGACTATAAAGATTCTCTACAGGTATCTCCGATGGTGTCTGTTGAGTGGGCATCGATCAAGACAGGGATTTGTTACTCCGTGTGACGGAGAGGTACCTTAGGGCCCACTCGGTAATACAACATCACAACAAGTCGTGCAAGCAAAGTTACTAAAGTGTTAGCCACAAGATCTTGTATTAAGGAACGAGTAAAGAGACTTCCCGGTAACGAGATTGAACTAGGTATAGAGATACCGACGATCGAATCTCGGGCAAGTAACATACCGAAGGACAAAGGGAACATCATACGGGATTAACTGAATCCTTGACATAGAGGTTCAACCGATAAACATCTTCATAGAATATGTAGGAACCAATATGGGCATCTAGGTCCCGCTATTGGTTATTGACCGTAGAGGTGTCTTGGTCATGTCTACATAGTTCTCCAACCCACAAGGTCTGCACACTTAACGTCCGGTGACATTTCGGTAGTATTTAGAGAAAAGGTTGTTCGGAGTCCTAGATGAGATCCCAGACGTCACGTGGAGCTCAGGAATGGTCTGGAGGTAAAGATTGATATATATGAAGTCCCATTTTGGCCACCGGAAAAGTTTCGGGTATTCCCAGTAGTGTACCGGGAGTACGCTGGATGGCCATTGGGAGGGGCCACCCACGCCGGAAGGCCACATGGGCCTAAGGGGTGGTGTACCAGCCCTTAGTGGGCTGGAAAGCCAGCCCCACAAGGCCCATGCAGCTAGAACGGTGGAAAAGGAAAAAAACAAGTGGGGGAAGGATTCCAAGTAGGATTGGAATCCTACTTGGAGTAGGATTGGAGGTGGACTCCTCCACCTCCTCCTTCGTCCGAAGCACCTAGGGGGAAACCCTGGGGCTGCTTCCTCCTCCCTCCCTCCTATATATACTAGAGGAATAGAGCCCCTAAACACACAAGTCCACGTGCTAGTTCTTTATTCCCTAGTTCCTCCACCAAATAGATTCCGACGGTGCTTAGGCGAAGCCCTGCCGAAATAGGTCCACCACCACCGCCGCTGTGCCGTCGCGCTACCGGAGAACTCATCTACCTCTCTGCTCCCTCTTGCTGGATCAATAAGGCGGAGATCATCATCGTGCTGTACGTGTGCTGAACGCGGAGGTGTCATCCGTTTGGTGCTAGATCAAGACGGGTCGTGATTAGATCGCGGGACGGCTAGCGATTTGGATCACGAAGACGTTCGACTACATCAACCGCGTTTCTTAACGCTTCCCACTTAGCTATCTACAATGTATAGATCTTGCATGTGTGTAGGATTTTTTTAACGTTTCTTAACGCTTGCCACTTAAATTCACTCTCCCTCTCGTAGATGCTCATCACCATTGATAGATCTTGCGTGTGTGTAGGACTTTTTTTGTTTCCCATGCAATGTTCCCCAACACAAGCATGGCATGACTCTGTCTTCACCGCATAAGTATAAATCATGAGCACCCCAGTGTCAAATAAGGAAATTGTATCGTACTTCTAATGCGCTTTAACATTTTTAACTCCACGCAATACATGAGCATGAGCCATGGATATATCATATGGGTGGAACAAAATATGGTGGTAGATATCAACGAAGTCAAAGTGGAAAGTAAAGTCTCACATCAACTAGGTGTATCAATGGGCTATTGAGAAGCCCATAAATAGATAACAATGCAAGGAGTACGGATTGCCAGGCAACGGATGCAGTAGAGATATAAGTGTATGAAAGATCTATGGAAGCTAAGTAGGTGTGAATCATCCTTGCTTGCTCATGAATACCTGAGGCATTTGAGGAAGCCTATCATCAGAATATACATGCCAAGTTCTATAATGAAAATTTATTACTATAATATAAAAATGACAACTCGGGAGACTCTCTATATGAAGAGCATGGTGCCATTTTGAGGCACAAGTGTGGAAAAGGATAGTAACACAACCCCTTCTCTCCTTTTCTCTCATTTTTCTTTTTCCGTTTCTCCTTTTTCTTCCCTTTTTTCTTTCTCTTTTTTTTGTGGTGGGCTCATTAGGCATCCCCATTCTTCTTTTCATCCCGACCTCGTACCTACTTGTTGGGGAATCATTTACTCCATCATCCTCTCCTCACTTACAGTGCTCTAATAATGACGATTATCACACTTTTATTTACTTACAAGTCATTATAACAACTCAAAATGAAACAATTATGACTCTATACGAATTCCTCTGATAGTGTACGAGGATGTGCAATGATCTAGCATAACATGTAAACAATGATGAATGGTGGCTTTGCCACAAATACTATGTCATCTATATGATCATGCAAAGCAATATGACGATGAAGATACAAGTCATGTGACAGAATGGTGGAAGTTGCATGGCAATATATCTCGGGATGGTGATGGAAATGCCATGATAGGTAGGTATGGTGGCTATTTTAAGGAATATATAAGGTGGCTTATGTGTGATAGAGCATATCATAGCATGGGGTTTGGATGCACTAACGAAGGTTGCACCGACTCTCGAGGTGAGAATGGGCAATGCACGGTACCGAAGAGGCTAGCAAACACGGAAAGGTGAGAGTGCATATATCCATGGATTCACATTAGGCATAATGAACTCACATACTTATTGCAAAGACTATTAGCTCTCTCTAAGCAAAGTACTGCCACATACCCCTAGGGAGGAGGTGGGTAGGAGTTAACCATCGCGTGCCCCCGATTTAAACAATACAATATGTTTTCATTTCAGACATAAAAATGCTCACACATCATCACCATGACATTTTAATACTTATATGAATAACAAATAACAAGCTTTAGTTACCAATATTTATACTAACCAACAATCATGTACTTATGTCCTTTCATATTACTATATCAATATAATCAACTCATGTTCCTTCTTTAGTTACCTACCTGCAAGTTTTAATTATCCTTTTTGGACTAGTCTTATAACTCGTGTCGTGCATTGTTACAAATTCTTATTATACTCTCAACCAAATTTAAGTGAAGCATGAGAGTTCAATCATTTCTACAAAATTAGACACCGCCGTGCTCGACGAAGATATAAGTGAAGCACTAGAGCAACTGCCTAGCTCAAAAGACATAAGTGAAGCATATAGAGTATTCTAACAAATTATGATGACCACTTGTGTCTCTCAAATATGTGTGTCCAGCAAAAAATGATTGTGGCAAACTAAGACAAAAACAAATTATAACACACATCACTCCAAGCAAAACACATACCATGTGATGAAGAAAAATATAACTACAAGTGACATACCGATAGATTGGAGATGAAACTGGGGATGCCTTCCCGGGGCATCCCCGAGCTTATACGCTTTGGTATTACTTGAATATTATGTTAGAGTGCCTTGGGCATCCCCAATCTTAGGGTCTTGCCTCACCTTATTCCTTCATCCATCGTTCTCTCACCCAAAACTTGAAAACTTCAGCACACAAAACTCAACAAAACCTCCTGAGATCCGTTAGTATAATCAACATATCGAATACTTTAGGTACCGTTATAAATTGATTCATATTGAATTAGTTCATAATATTTATTGTATTCTAACTTCTCCACGTATTATACTCCCTGATATAATTCATAACATCATCAAAACAAGCAAACTACACAAGCAAAAAACAGAATCTGTCTAAAATGGAACAATCTATAAAGATCGATAGAAAACCTATACTTATCTAACTCCGAAAATTCTAAAAAATTAAGAACACCTGGGAAATTTGTATACCAATACCTTTTAAAAAATTCAGATCAATGTACGTTCTAGTAAAATCAGATTTTTTTTTGCGTTGGACGCAAAAGTTTCTGTTTTTGCATCGTTTCAATTCTACTGTCTTCCAAATCACCCCAAAGGTCTAATTGGCACAAAAAGTATTTTAAACACAAAAACACAATCAGTACAATAGCAATAATCATGTCAACACTCCAAAACAAAAAGTAAAACAAAAATTTAAAGATAACTATTGGGTTGCCTCCCAACAAGCGCTATTGTTTTGTACCCCTAGCTAGGCATAATGCGTAGTATCAAGTGTTGTCATCCTTCACATCCAACTCCTGATTTATGCAACCATGCTTCCTAGGAGTTTTAGCACATAAGTTATTAATAACCACACTCCTAGGGGCAAAGAGAGGAGGTTTGATAATAGGTTCCTTTATTACATTTATGAAATTAGGGTGCACACTAATCATCTTAAGATCCTCATTCTTTTTTACTAGCTATACCACTCATATCTTAGGAACATACGTAAACTTGGGAATCTTATTTATAGGATCTTTATCAATTGTTTTCATAGGAACGAAAGTGGAGCCCATGTTATTAAGGATTTCTTCTAACTTATCAATTTGGGAAGGACTTTGTCCTAACTATTTACAAATCTCCGGCTCATTTTCTTTTAGCATCTTTAGAATAATTCCTACTTTGGAACCAACTTGAGTGTCTTGATTGTGAACCTTCTTGCCTAGATTTTCAATGCGCTCAATAGTAAAGCTTTTATTTTCTGTAGCATGTAGCCTACACATAACATCTTCCATTGTCAAAATGGTTCCATTAACAATAGTAGGGGGTTATCCTATAAGATTTTCAATAACAATAAGAGCATACAGAGTGGGACTAATTAAGAAATTACCACCGGTAATGGTGTCAAGGACAAATCTATACAAAGTAGTCACACCCACAATAAAATTACGAAATAAAACTTGGGTGGATTGCTTATGAATTGACCTATTTTGAGCACTGCAAATCCTATACCTAGCATCGTTTAAACTCTCTCCTCCCCTTTGTTTGATATTAAGAACTTCATTTTTGGGAGTGCATGAAACACTAGAAGAACTAGCCATGATATCAAGCAAGAAATTAACCTAGCAAGCAAACGAGAAAACTCACAAGTAAATTAGATAACTAAGCAAGCAAACAAATAGAAATATTTTTGCATTTTTGATTTTTATATAAAGTAAAATATAACAGCAAGTAAAAAGTAGAACAAGTGAAAGATAATTTGTGTATAGGGACCTGACAAGAATTTGATGAAGCTCCCCGAAAACGGCGCAGGAAATTCTTCGTGCTACTTGTGAGATGTGTTGGGTTTTCCTCGAAGAGGAGGGGAGATGCAGTACAATAGATATAAGTATTTTCCTCAGTGACAACCAACCATGGTTATTGAAACAATAGGAGAAACAATGCAAATTCCCTTAAACAACACCTACACACATAAAACCAAACACTTGCATCCAACACGGGTAAGAGGGTTATAAAGCCCCTTGATCTCGTCACTTGCAAGGATTAAATATTGACATAATAGATATTGTAAAGCAAAATAAAATAAAAGTAATTAAAGTATAGCAAAGTAATTTAGGCTTTTTAGTTTTTACGTTTAAGTAGACCCGGGGACCATAGTGTTCACTAAAGGTTTCTCTCTCGAAAATATCATATGATGGGTAGACAAATTATTATTGGGAAATTAACAACAAAACACATAGTTATGACATGTTATTCACAACACTGGTTATAGTTATGACATGTCACTCTGGGTGAGGAATATTTATTCTTCACCCCCTCTATTTCACATCAATGCACCGTAATTTTACGTTCCGTAAATTTTATCGTATTCCATACGTAAAAAGAGACCGTAAGAAAATATAGTCACCGTAAAAAATACTTATGTCATGTAAATTTACAAACATAAAAATATAGTGTAAAATATACATAAAATGTGATTTTTCTAGTCTTATGACTTATATTCTATTTTTTTATGTCAAACTTTACGTAGTGAATCAATATATATGTAACTATTTGCATTTAAAATGTAATTTATTTATGAAACGATCGTAATATTACCTCGGGTGAGGAATAACTTATTCTAAACCCTGGGTGATGAATAGACTTTCTATATATATATATGTGTGTGTGTGTGTGTAATTTTTTTTCTTATTCCATACGTAAAAAGAGACCGTAAGAAAATATATAATCACCAAAAAATATTTTTGTTACGTAAAATTACAAACATAAAAATATAGTATAAAATATACATAAAATACAATTTTTCTTTTCTTACGGTCTGTATTTTTATTTTCTTATGTCAAATTTTACATAGTGAGTCAATATAAATGTAAACATTTGTATTCCAAATGTAATTTATTTATGAAAAGTTCATAAAATTACTTCGGATGAAAAATAACCTATTCTGCATCCTGAGTGATGAATAGAATTTGTATATATATATATAGATATATATATACATACATATATATACATATACATATACATATATATATATATGTATATATATATATATATGTATATATATGTATATATATATGCGCGCGCGTGTCACGCTAAACTAAGTGAGCACGCAGATTTCCTAATCGTACGCGCTGGTCGCTAGTTGCCCCGTGCCCCACGCCACATCTCCTTGCTTTTTTGCAAATGATAGTAAAGCACATCATGGAAAATAGTAATGGAATTAATTCTTGTTACATGGGAGTACCACTACCAGGCGCCTCTGGTCGTCTGGTCGTCAAACACATCATGGAAAATGGTAAGGAAACTCTCATTATTCATCTGGCCGTCTGATCGTCAAATAAAGTGATTATATGGTAACGTATAGTTTAGTCAATACTCAAAAATAGTAAGTATACGCCCTCTAGTAATTGGTTACATTTTTCCTAAGTTGGGATTTATCATAAATTTAGAATGCGATTACCATATACTATTACAGTGTTGGAGTGAGGATTGTTAGTTTGATTTTTTTATTTCAATGAAAATTGTAGTGCTAGTAACTGTGTTACTTACTAGGTATACACTAATTTCTTAGTAGTAACTGCATTACTATCCATTTAGTATAAACCATTAATGTTTTACCTTTTAAACTAAATATCTAAAATGGTTATTTGAAACTCATATATAGAAACTCTATTCATCATCCAGGATGCAGAATAAGTTATTCTTCATCCAAGATAATCATACGATCAATTTATAAATAAATTACGTTCGGAATACAAAAAGTAACATTTATATTGAATCACGACGTAAAATTTCATATAACAAAACAAAAATATAAGTCAGAAGACCAAAAACATTGAATTTATTGTATATTTTCCACTATTTTTGTATGTTTATAATTTTACCTGACATAAAATATTTTTTATGCTGATTATGAATTTTCTTACGGTCTCTTTTTACATATGAAATGAGACAAAAATTACGGGACGTAACATTACGATGCATTGATGGTAAAATTGAGGGGGGTGAAGAATAACTATTCCTCAGCCAGGTTGACGATATATATATATATATATATATATATATATATATATATATATATATATATATATACTTCCATAAATAAGTAGAAAAAAATGATTGTGCATCTATTACTAGTATTATGTCCATAAAAAATTAGATCAGGAAGAGCCACGAGGGGCCCACAAGGCATGTGGGCGCGAGCACCCCAGGGCGTGCCGACCTGTCTTGTGGCCTTCTCGTAAGGCTTATTGACTCCTCTTAAAGCTTCCTCTGTCTCTTTTGTGCAGAAAAAGCCGTCAAAATAATTTCGTAGTATTTGGTCTTCTTTTGGTATAGATTTCCTCGAAAACTAAAAACATGCATAAAACAACCTCTCGCACTTGGCACCACTTAATAGGTTAGTTACCAAAATGATAGAAAATAGCATATAATTACATATAAAGTATCCTAGATTTATAAGATAATAGTATGGAACAATAGAAAATTATAGATACGTTGAAGACGTATCAGCGACGCGGCTTTTGTATGCATCCATGGCGTAGTGAATATTTTGTGTAGTTCATCTACGTGTACATTTGTGAACCGTTTGTAAATTAGTGAGTGTATGAACTAATGTCAACTATTCCGTTACAAAATTAGGAATTTTGTGGTGAAAGTTAGGCAAATATTTCTATCATATGTTTGTGGGCGTGTGGAAATTTATGATAAATTTCATGTCAGCATTTGAAAATGTGGATGAACCGTGTGCCATGAAGCAGAATATAGGACACAAAAATTTCTTAGTTCATTAGCAGCAACCCGTCTTGAGAAATCTCAGAAAAATCTACCCGCCTTGAGCGATGCAAAAATTTGTGGTTTCGCGGCATTTCAGTACAGCGTACGCACTTATAAGTTCAGGTTACCCATCGATCCACATAAACCCTCGCTGCCCTGAGCTTTTAGATGAGGCCCGCAGAGTCCCTTTCTTCTAGATCCCTATCCCGTACTCCAGAGAGTCGCAGCCTAAGCCTGACCATATATCCCGGGGAGCCCGAGGAGTGTACAGCCAAAAAGAGGTCTATCATCTCCTGTGTGTCGGACGATGTTCAGGTGGATGTTGTTTGTGCAGACCCACCGATCCCATAGGAACACCTCGTCGTAGAAGCCAACCAAGATGTTGACTACGTTGCCATGACGAATTCTTCAAGTCCGCGGGCTTGTGTACTCCCATATCCGAAGAGAGCTGGCTATGACATCAAGCTCGCAACATCGACGACTTCACGCGGGCCATGTTATAGGTTAAGTGGCCCACCAACAACGTGTCTGGTTCAACCGTCATCGATTTATTCGAAGGCCTCGCCGATGATATCCTCTGCCTCATGGTCAAGATTTGCGATCCTTGAATGCCATAGAACCAATTTTACAAACCGTGAACGAATTTATAGATAAAACTCTTTATATCTACCATATCAAAATGTATTCAATATGAAAGTACATTTTGTGATGTATCTGATCAATTGTATTTAGAATTCTAGATGTATATGTTTTGGTCAAAGCTAGTAAGTGTTGAATTCTCAAAATATTTATACGCAACATATTGTGGATCTGAGGGAGTATTATATTAACATTCTGTAATTGTATTTTAGCTTTTAATATTAACTTGCTTGTAGGTACATATGTCCGTAGTAATGATCCATGTCTGGACCCTTTTTGCGTGTGGGGCAATGAAATATTCATGAACCAGCATCAAGTGAGGAAACTAATAAGGATTGTTAGGGAAAAGAGACGAACATTAATCTATTTTTTATACTCTATCCAACACAACAGTGAGTTGTAGGATGGTAACTACGACCTCTCTAGCCTTCTATTAGTATTGCCCGTAATGAGTAGTCACACATCAATGCCTGAATCTTTTTCTTTTGCAATGGTTCTAAAAGCAGATTACTCAAGATTACCCCAAAAAGTACATGATTGGTGGATATGCAATGAAAGTTAAAGTATCTCATCGAGACTACGATGAATATCGAGAAGTCGAAATAACGATAGTGAAGGATGGGTGGGCAGTCATCACCAGAGGTTGAACCAGAGTCGTGCATGCCTTAGGCATGAAGGAGGGTAGAATATTGGCATTCCGCTTCACCTTCTCCAGTAAGCAGAATGTCTTTCGGCTCTCTCATTATAGTCTTTAATAAAAATGTAGTTCCACCATTCTTTATTTGGTGCTTGTGTACTTTTCCAACATTTCTGAGAATTGGTGCTTCTGTAGTTCTTGAGTATATGTACATTAATAGAATTATGCATTCGTTCGTGAACCTATATTTGTAAACATGATTCTATATGAAATAATTGATTTCCTACTTTTGAATTTAAATTATGTGAATTTTAAACGTAGGTATTAAATTAAGGATATATTATGCTATGTAGACCATTACGGTGCACGCATTTTGAGAAAGCAAACGTTTGCGATCAACGTCAAGATCAGACATATTTGTCCACTCATGACGTGTGCAATGATTCTTTGCTGCACACACGGTCACCCAAGAAATAATGTGTGAAATTAAGAACACCATCGCACATTGTTACTTCTTATCAAGTGTTTTTGATAGTCTCCTTATCACACAAGATTTGGTATCGTCAACTGTTTATGATGTCGTGCCCATCATAAACGTTAGTTATAGAAGAATGTGTGTGATAGGTCTTCATCCGACATGGGTAGTACAGATGAAACGTTTGGTACATTATATATAGCATAAATGTTTATCAAAGCGTAACATGTGGGATAGATTCAACTTTCGCATACGGTTTATAAGGATAACTATATGCACTCTCAAATCCTATCACATATGGCCCCGTATAACGAAATGTGTGTCATAGTCCCTTATCTCACATGCTGTACAATAATGAACCATTTGAGACGCGGCACACATCGTAAACGGTGCACCACATAATAGCACGTGTGATGGTAATGCAATCCAACACGAGTAGCAAGGATGGACCATGTGGGAAATATGACATATGTCAAACGATTAACCAAAAACTCTCGTTTGTGATAGATGTGCAAATCTCATATGCTTGCTTACGCCAAACATTTGCGTTCTTGTTCCATATCACCGACGATTTTTCTATATCATGTGGGCTGCCCTCCTATTACACACACAAGCAAGGCGGTAGTTTAAAACTCTATCGCGGAAAGGGGTTTAAAATTTTTTGTATAACATTTCGTTGCACCAGTGCTCATTTGATCTTCCATACAACAATATATTCAGAGACCTATTCGATGTAATGTTTGCAGTGTGTTTGTTGGGACCCAATGATTTGTGGGTTTATGATCAAATTATACATTGAAACTAACAGAGTCTATTTTGAGATTTATTATATGCGATTTGATAGCCTTGTACTTCTCTCTGATCTATCCATTTACTTTGGACAATTAGATTTCTTTATGTTCAGTGGGAGAGGTGCTTGGTACGTAATATGTTCAATCTTACGGTGTCCTCACTCTATGACAAGAGGAGTAGCGAGGCAGTATTTGTATTGTTGCTACTAAGGGTAAAACAACGGGATTCGAACATATGGTTTGGTATTACTTTTTCTATATTATGTCATCATGCTCCAAGCACTACTCCATTTGTTATGCAATTAATACATTAAGATGCATGCTGGATAACGGTCGAGGGGTGGAGTGATAGTAGTAGATGGTGAAACATTTTGGTTTACTTTTATCACATGTAATGCCTATATATTTATCATGCCATGATATTTGTCCTAATTATTCACATTTCTATCAATTGGCCAATAGTAATTTGTCTACCCACCGTTATTATGCTCATGAGAGAGATACCTCTAGTGAAAGCTATGCGTGTCCATTCAGTTCATACTAGTAAATCGTAAATTACTTGCTACAATTTATTTACTTTTATTTTGGACATTCTGGTAATCTAGATTCTAAAACTTTTGTCTTGGGGCAAGGGAACGTTATAGGAAAAGGAACTATCCAGGAATGCTTCAATTGTGTTGGATAATTAACTCTTGATGACGCTCCTATACTTAAAAGAACTAAAACCTATGCGGAAGCTATCTCAACATTAGTTCTAAAACTTGAAAATAGGTTTATCTGCACACATCCTACCTTACAAAGATTGTTTTATGAGCTACCTATTTTAAAAGACCCTAAAGCTAAACATTTAGCTACCCTTGTTCTCATGAATGAATTTTATCACATCGTAAGAGAAGCTAGGGAATTTTTTCATCATTTTGGTAAGAGTCATGAAAAACCGGTAATAGATGAAATCCTTTATGAAAAGCAATTATATTTTGAGACATTTGCTTGGGAATAATCAATTTTTGATGAGAATCTTAGTAAGGAAGTTCCTGTTTTAGATGTGATCCAACAAACTTTTAATGATGTTAACCAACAATACTCTTGGATCGTGGCCGGTAATCAAAGGGGATATACAGATGGACAACTTGATAATCCCAAAATTTCTATGGATAATGTGTTTCAAGTTGTATTTACAAAACCCTTTAATGAAAATCCATCCATGAAGAAAATGAAGAAGGATGACCATACTTGAATCCACGCGTTATGCCTAGCTAGGGGCGTAAAACGGTAGCGCTTGTTGGGAGGCAACCCAATGAATACATTATTTTTATCTTTTGCTTTCTGTTTTTGAGTGTTTTAAACAATTATCATTTTGTTATGATTGTGTTTTAATGTTTTTTTTGCTTTTTGTGCCAAGTAATGCCTTTAGGATGATCCATGAGATGAGTAGAAACAATGCTGAATCTGAAATAGAAACTTTGCTCCGAGTGCACGAAATTTCATTTTTTACCGAAACCTGATATTGAGCTGAAATTTTAACACAGTATGGGCATACTAATGCTTTACGTTGTCCTAATTTTTCAGATTTTTTAGAGTTCCATAACTATGGTTATACAAATTCTGTTTTTATCATTTACCTACTAGAGGACGAGTAGGAATTAAGCTTGGGGATGCCGATACGTCTCCAACGTATCTATAAATTTTGCTTGTTCCATGCTGTTATATTATCAATCTTGGATGTTTTATCATCATTTTATAGCAACTTTATATCATTTTTTGGGATTAACCTATTGACATAATGCCAAAGTGCCAGTTGCTATTTTTGCTTGATTTTTACTTCGCAGAAAATCAGTACCAAATGAAGCCCAAATGCTGCGGGGATTTTTCTGGACTTTTTATGGACCAGAAGAAGGAAGATGGGCCAAAGAACACTAGAAGAGGGGTACTAGGGTGTCCACCCTCCACTAGGGCATGCGAGAGGCCCCTGGCGCGGCCTGGTAGAGGGTGGGCACCTCGGGCATCCCCTCAACCGACTATCAAGCCTATAAATTCCCAGAAAATCCAAAAACCCCAAGGGAGTCGAAGAAATACAATTCCATTTGCCACAAGTTCGAGAACCTAAAGATCCATTCTAACACCATCACGGAGGGTTTCATCTTCTTCATAGGTGCCTCTCTGATGATGCATGAGTAGTCCACCATAGAGCTACGGGTCCGTAGGAAGTAGCTAGATGGCTTCCTCTCCCTCTATGCTTCTCAATACAATGGTCTCTTGGAGATCTATTTGATGTAATGACTTTTGCGGTGTGTTTGTTGGGATCCTATGAATTTTGAGTACATGATCAGTTTCTATCCATGAATATGATTTGAGTCTTCTTTGATCTCTTATTGGCATGATTACTTATAGCCTCATATTTCTTCTTCGAATCTTTGGTTTACTTAGGCCAACTAGATCGATTTTTCTTGCCATGGGAAGAGGTGCTTTGTGATGGGTTCAATCTTGCAGTGTCCTTTCCCAATAACAGAAAGGGCAGCAAGACATGCATGTATCGTTTCCATTAAGGATAACAAGATGGGGTCTATTCCTACATGGATATATATTGTCTACATCATGTCACCGTTCTTATTGCATTACTCTGTTTTCCCATGAACTTAATACACTAAATGCATGCTGGATAGTGGTCAATGTGTGGAGTAATAGAAGTAGATGCAGAATCATTTTGGTCTACTTATCTTGGACGTGATGCCTATATAATGATCATTGCATGGATATCGTCATGATTATTTGATCTTCTATCAATTGCCCAACAGTAATTTGTTCATCCACTGTGCACTATACTCATGAGAGAAGCCACTAGTGAAACCTATGGCCCCAGGTCTACTTTTCCTACATATTGCTTTCCTAATCTATTTGCATCTTTTGTTTTCAGATCTATTAATCCAAAAAACCCAAAAATACCTTGCTGCACTTTTTCTTTACTTATTTTATTTTGTGTTCTTGCGAAATCTATTTGCCAAAACTATCATTACCTAATCTATTTTCTTACTTTAGAGAGCGTGACAACCCCTCTTTTGCGTCGGGTTGCAAGTATTTGTTGTTTATGTGCAGGTGATGTTTACGTGGGTGCATGATCTTCCTTTACGTATTGATACCCTGATTTCATAACTGAGGTAAATACTTACCGTCAGTGTGCTGCATCATCACTTCCTCTTCAGGGAACTACCAGCGTAGTCTCAAGCTACGCCACCTACGTCCATGGAGGACTAGCCTAATTCGGGGTAGATCTTCACGAAGTAGGCGATTTCTTTGCTCTTACATACTTCTTGGTTCAACTCCACAACATGAAGTAGGAGGCTCCCAAGCGACACCTAACCACTCTAGGAGGAACCACCCTCCAAAAGGTAATAGGCTTGATAGTAACAATGAACTACTTACTCTTGTGTTTCAAATCATAGCACCTCAACACTCAATCACTCTCTCACAGGTTTAGCTTGGGTAGAATAGATTGACTGGGTGGAAAGCAACTTTGGGAGGCTATAAATTAAGATCCATATGGTAGGACTGGATGATCTTGACCTCAACACAAGGGTAGGTGGTTCTCTCTCACAAATTTGGAAATGGGAAGTGTGGATCAGTTCTGAGTGCTTGTCATGCGAGTCGGATGTGGTGGAGGTATATATATATGCATCTCAAAAGATCTAATCGTTACAACATTGTTACCCAACTCGGTGAAACCAAAGTGAAAACTCGGTTGCACCAACTAGTGAAAAATGTGGTGACTTTGGCGTTTTGGTGAGACCGATATAGAATTCTCGGTGGTAACGACATGAGTGGACGAGGGCAGTTACACAACTCGGTGAGACCGATTCAGAATTCTCAGAAATTCCGATTCTTGTGAAAGAGGCAACGGGAAGTTAGCCACTAAAACTCGGTTGCACCGAAGTGAAAGTTGATAGTACCGAGAAGTGGGTTTTGGCTAGGGTTTCTGTCTCGGGTTTTGACTCGGTGTAGCCGATACGGAATTGTTGGTGGCACCAATTTTGAGTGGTAGGTCCTAGCACAAAAACTTTGTGGGAGAGCTTATGGGTGTGTTTGGTGACCAACACTTGATCAATTTGAACTTTTCATTCACCGTTATTACCTCACCCCCTTTTGATAGTATTGTCTTTCCTATGGACTCAAAGTCATTTCTCAGAAAGTAAAATGTAGAGTCTTCATGCTTGTCACTTGGCCAATCCTATGCTTGCATCTTGGTGTCTTCTTACAATCCTTTGCCAATCATAACATTGAATTTTTTCCTGAAATATACTTAGTAGAAACATTAGTCCAATGAAATATATGTTGTTACTAATTACCAAAACCACCTAGGGAGAAGTTGTGCTTTCAATCTCCCCCTTTTTGGTAATTTATGACAACATATAGGTCAAAGCTTCGATAGAGATATAATGAATGAATAGCATCATCACTTTGAGAGGTATGTGATAAGCAAGAGCTCCCCCTAAATTTGTGCATCATTTTAAATTTGCGTTTGAATGCAAAAGCACAATCGATTAGGATCATGGGTCACTATTCCATGTCACATACAGTTTGGTGGTGCGTAATGATTAATACAGGTGAACTACGTAAGCACATCACACTGATAAGTAAGTGAATGATCTCATGTAAACGTCTTAAGATAAGGAATAGTAGCATAACACAAGAGTATATGATCAAACACCAACAAAAGTTTGCAACACCAAACGGTAAACCAAATGATTAAAAAAGTAGAGAGGGATCAAAAGGCAACTCTCTCTGTCACTCTCTCTCTCTCTCTTAGCCCTACGATCTATACTCTCCCTGTTTGGCAACAAGTTACCAAAAAGTTCAAAGTTATAGAGCTACTAGTCGCTTGGGCATGATCTCCTCATGTGGCAGTCGATGGAGTAGAGAGAACATCACCCACGAAAGCTTCAGCTGAAGTCCTCTAAGGTGGTGGAGTAGACACTAAAGCCGATGGAGCTGGTGCTGGTGTTGAAGAAGAAGGCCTCGACCCTGGATCATGCACTGTAGGGGTTCTAGCTTGAGTTTTGAACTGAGTGCTGGTCCTGAGGGGTGGACTCCTATCATCATCATCATCATCATCATCATCTGAGTCTGAAGTGTGGGGGATAGTAACTGCATCCACTTCCTTCTTAAGCCCATCTATAGTTTTGGTCAGCCCATCCACTTTGTTGTTCTGAACTTATTGTCCATGGTCCTCACAAGACTCTCTTGATTACGCAGGATGGTCTTGATGTCATTCTGCATCCCCTGAACTGTGCTAAGCAGAAGATCAATTTGTTCACTCCTTGTCCTAGGCACGTGGGCACTAGTGGCTCTGGCGGCCTCTGCATCTGCCTATGCAGTAGATGAAGTGGGATGACTTGGATCCATCACCATGACATTATCTGCAAACTCTGGCTAGAGTGGCAAATGTGGGTGATGAAGTGCATATACATTCTTCTCTAACTTAGAGTTAATGAGCATCTGAATGTACGGTGTATATCCACAAGATCTCTTCTGGTCTGCAACTGTCCTCTTCACCGTCCCAACAATAAGATCCATCACCTTGAACCTGGTGTGGGTATCAATGTGGTGCAACATGTTGATTGAGTAACCTCGTATCATCTTGTCATCTCCTAACTTGGGCATCAATGTATATCTCAGAATGGTGTTGGTTGTAGGCAACCCTGCTTGCAGATAGTAAACTCAGCGAAACTTATGTGAATGCACATAATCTGCAGGAATCACCTCATACATATTTGCCATGGAGTTGTGGCTCATCTTTGCTTAAGCATATACGTCCAAGTCACATTCCTCAACTGATGGAGCTCCTAAGATGTTAGCCCACTCATGAACAGTATATTGGTACCTTGTACCCTCAGTCATCCACACATCCTCCCATCTCTATAGAAGTGAGCAGTGTATTAGAACTAATGATCATCTCATCGTTCCAAGTAGTGAACTCCCTTCCAACAAAGTTTGCAATGTCAATGCACTAGAAGTTGTCTTGCACACATGGAAAATAATCTTCATTTTCCTTGATGAAGGCCCAGTCAACATATCTCATGTCACTGACTGCTAGGCTCTTGACCAAAAGGACAATCCAGTAGAAGTCTGATACGCCTCCAACATATCTATAGTTTATGAAGTATTCATGCTGTTATTTTATAATTCTTGGATGTTTTACAATCATTTATAGCAAATTTATATAATTTTTTGGGACTAACCTATTGACCCAGTGCCTAGTGCCATTTGTTGTTTTTTGCTTGTTTTTTACATCGCAGGAAATCAATATCAAACGGAGTCCAAACACCACGAAACTTTTTGGAGAATTTTTTGGACCAGAAGGAACCCAATGGGGCAGAGCTGCACCTGGGGGGTGCCGAGAGGGGGGCACAACCCACCAAGGCATCCTAGGGCCCCCTGGCGCACTCAGGTGGGTTGTGCCTACCTCGGTGGCCTCCCGCACTGTTGGGGATATAACCCTGCGGTATGACCCGCCCTAGGGGCTCCGGGTTATGCTTGACGGTTCATACACTGGCCCAAGGTGATATGGTGGTCCTAAAGCCCAGGAAGCTTGGCGGCTCATAAGGTGGGCTAGACAGTGGCCCAGAAGACCCGGGTGTGTAAGCCGCCCAGGGACAACTTGGACAAGAAGATAGAGGAAGACTGGGATAAACTATGAGAGTCGGTTACCAATTGTATGACTCATGATCTAGACCTCTTATATGAAGGCAGACCCGAGGCGACTTAGAGATCAGGTTGTCGAATACTAGGTCAAGCTTCAGCTCCCTTGTAATCGATACATCAAGCAATATAAACATAAGCAGGACGTAGGCTATTACCTCGAGTTGAGGGGCCGAACCTGGGTAAATCCGTGTCTCTCGTCCCCATCAACCCCTTTGAGTCGATCACGTTGGCAATGGCCTCGAACCGAAGTCCGTTTACCCGGACATCTGCCATGACAAAACAACTACAGTTGGCGCCCATCGTGGGGCTTGCACTCGATGGTGTTGAGTTCTCAAAGGGCTCTCTCCCGGGGCTCGAGGGATACGTGGTTGGTAGGATGAGCAAGAGTCACCGCGGCCGGCTCTATGTCGACAACGCTGGCTGGGGCTTCATGCCGACTCTGTGAAGTATGGCTTCCGGGTTCCATTCGGTGGGATCCAGGTGTTCATCAGAAAAGTTGATGGAGACGTCTACACCAACCTCATCGAGCCGGCTCGGCGTCTGCAACCTACTCATAGTGTGCAACCCACCCGCGTTAGCCCGGGCCGGAAGCACGTCTTCGTGGGCTTTACTCAAGATATGGATTTGGAAGCTTCCAGATCACAGGAAACTCTCGTTTACTCAGAGGACGAATCTTCAAGCGGAGAAACCGAGTCAGTCTATATGGTTCACAACGGTGGGCTCGGGGGCTACAATGAGCTCTGCCCTGAGTCGGATCGCTCTGAGGCAGACGATCTTGGGCCTCTGGTTCATGCTGCCGTGTTCATGGCGGGGTCAGTCCCAGGCACGAACAGTACGCCCGTAGGGGCCACCACCTCAGGCGATAACCCGCCACCGCCGGCTCAAGTTCTTTTGGAGCTGATGGACGAGCTCACGGCCCTAATGGCTACTAACGTTACACCACACAATCAAGCAGATAGGAAATTGGAGATTGCAAGGATCAAGGACCCGATGGCGGAAGAGCAGCAGAGGATGGCTGAGTTAAAAGCCTAGATGGAGCAAGAGGCAAAACGCATCAAGACAGATGCTTTCCGTCTTGGACTGGAGCAACAATCGGCAGCTGCGATTCATCGGATGAGGCATCAATCCCGTCTGCCGGAACGTTATGAGGCAAGAAACCTCTTCAACATGCCAGGGATAGGGAGAATAGCGGATGCACCAGGAAGCCACCCGGCGGCTCGGCTAGTGACTCAACCGACCCGCGAAATCAGGCCTCGCCTGCGGCCTTTCCAACACCGGTGGGTCATTATTTTAACCCGGCCAAGAATATGGTGGTAGTAGCCACCCGGCTCGAAACAATTCCTATTCTGGATGAGGAGCCCTTTGCGGAGGATGTGCGAAACGCCATTGGATACTTGCAGACGGCGATGGCCCAGCAGGAAAAGTACACCTACAGCCGGAGTCGTGTTCATTCAACCCCTCTCCCTAGCCGGAGTTTTAGCCAGCGCTACGAGTCGCCGGCGGGCTCCAGCAGCAATCGGCACCGAGAGATTCCAACGGGTCATCGGCCGGCTATGGATACACAAGCATTCAGAAATCATGCAAGAGGCCAGCAAGAGGTGACAGCTTTAGCTGAGGCGGCTTGCCAGGAGCCCGCGCCATCCGTGTCAGTAGGAGTTGGAGGAACCACCATAGTGGGGGGTGCCATGTTTATCACCGGCTCTGCGGAGTGAGCGGCTGCCATAGGATTTCAAAGGGCCCTGCCAAATTCCAAATTATACCGCTGATTTACCCCCAGAGGCTTGGGTGGAAAGCTATGAACTAGCCATGGAGATGCTAGATGTCAGTGAGGCGGTTTGTGCCAAATACTTCATCATGATGCTTGAAGGCCCGGCCCGCACATGGTTAAAGGGATTCCACCCAATACCATCAACTCATGGGCAGAGCTGAGAGCCAGATTCATTAAAAACTTTCAAGGAACGTGTAAACAGCCCATGACCATCGTGGATCTTGATCACTGTGTTCAAGAGGAGAATGAGTCAGCTCATCATTGGGTATGGCGGGTCTCGACCATCATCCACTCTTCGGAGCAGATCACGGCGGCTCAGGCAGTACTGATCCTAGAGAAGAACTGCCACTTTGTCCCGCTAAAACAGAAGCTTGGCCGGCTCAAGTGCACATGTCAAGATATGGGATAGCTCATGATGGCTCTCACGAAATACGCCGACTCTGACAACACGAAGGATCCGGGCTCCGACGAGGAGAAGGCCGGCCAAGGCAAAAATGGCAATCAGAGCAAGGGTACGACAAACAATGGTAGCCAGAGCAAACGTAAGAATCTTGAGGCCGGGTCAGAACTGGTGGCCAATGCAAGTACCAATCAGAATCACCCCAAGGGCAACAAGAGGTTTAGGACACCTTTTAATAAGGACAGGCCTGCCTTTAATCTGGAGGAGGCGCTGAAGGGTCCTTGTCCGGATCACAGCCAGCCCGATAAACCGGCGAATCACACATGGGCAGAGTGCAGTTTCATGCAGAAACTTAAGAATCACTTTACACACCCCAACAATCAGGACGGTGACCCGCCGGGCGGCTCTGGACACGGCGGGTTAGGGGCCGATTTTGGGTCCGGCGGCTCAGAGTCTGGTCACCTGGGTCAAGGTAATCAAGGAGGACACCAACAGCATTCTGGTAACAACAATCAGCAACATCGTAATCAGTCTGGTTATCAAAGTAACTAGAAGCAGCTCAGCTCCGGTCAGTATCATGTTTTCATGACCAGCCTCAACAAAAGGGATCAGAAGTTGCGCAAGCGGGCGGTCAATGCGGTTGCAACAGCCCTACCACAGTATTTACGATGGTCTGAGTATGATATAACATGGAGCCGGGAGGATCACCCGCCGCGTGTCGATGACCCAGGGCGGCTGGCTTTGGTTGTGGCCCCCAAGTGGGAGGGTATATGGTGAATAAAGTTTTAATGGATGGAGGCAGCAGTATTAATATCCTCTACTATGATACTTTTCAGTGGATGAAATTGCTAGACAAGGATTTAAAACCCTTGTCCACCGTTTTTCATGGTGTGGTGCCAGGCAAGTCGGCGTATCCGGTGGGCAGGATTTCTTTGGAAGTGGCCTTTGGCGACGAGTATAACTACAGGTTGGAGTCCTTGTGATTTGAGGTGGTAAAAATCAAGAGTCCTTACCACGCACTGTTTGGACGTCCGGCTTATGCAAAATTCATGGCCAGGCGTTGCTATATATATACCTACAGCTCAAGATGCCCGGCTTAAAAGGTACCATTACTATTCATGGTGACCGAAAGACGGCCATTGAGTGTGAGGAAGGAGATGCGGCTTACGCAGAGTCCAGTTGCGCTCAGGAGGAGCTTAAATTTTACAAGGAGAATGTTGACACGGAGGATATGACTCCACTGAAGAAGCCCACGACGGAGGTTGAGCCGCCCCTCAAGTTTTCAGCGGATGATACTAAAGCGGTAGACTTTACCCTGGGCAACTCTTCCAAACAATTCATCATTGGAGCTCACATGGATCCCAAATAGGAAAGCGCACTCATCGAATTCATCCGTATCAAGGATGACTCAGAGACTGCGGGTCAGGAAACCCGCCGGCCATTGTACATAGCACATCTACGGCCGTATTACATATGAGGGCGTTGAGACTCGCCATTATACATTATCATTGTACATACCATATATAAATAAAATAAATCCCCGCAAGACGGGACCTCTTTTGTTCATACAAATAAGAGTTCATAAAAATTCCAGTTGATATATCAACTGCGGTGGAGGGCGACTTCTTACCTTCGGGTATCGCTTCTAATGCTTTATCGGCCAGGCTCTATGCCAAAATCTCCGGCTAACATGATTAGCCACGGCGGAGGGCGGCTTCTTACCTTCGGGTATCGCTTCTAATGCTTTATCGGCCGGCGTTTATGCCATATTGCTGAAGGGGGCTTCTTACTAACGGGTATCGCTTCTAACACCCTATCAGCCGGCTTCATGCCAAATCTCCGGCTAACAAGATTAGCCGCGGTTGTAGGAAGTTTGTTACCGACGGGTATCTAACCGTAACAACCGGCAGAGGACGGCTTCTTACCTCCGGGTATAGCTTCTAATGCCTTATCGGCCAGGCTTTATGCCATCTCCGGCTAACCAGATTAGCCATGGTTGCCAAGGGGGCTTCCCACCTCTGGGTGTAGCTTATCTAACCCTAAACAACCAACGAAGGGCGGCTTCTTACATCCGGGTATAGCTTCTAATGCCTTATCGGCCAGGCTTTATGCCATCCCCAGCTAACCAGATTAGCCATGATTGCCAAGGGGGCTTACCACCTCCGGGTGTAGCTTACCTAATCTTGGCCACCGATGTCTTCTATGTTGACAAAGCAGCATAAGTGAGCAAAGCAGCACACAAAGACTATGATAGTTGAAGAGTCGGATCATTTTATACAACATAATAGAACAAGATTCAGCAGAAGCAAAAGTGACATCTAGTCTATTACATACACTCCCGAAGGAGCCCAAAATTTCAGACAAGTCGTTTCAATGCCACACGGCGGGTCATGGAGAGTCGGCTGTTACAAGTTTTTCAAAGTAAGGACTAGCTAGCTGTCGGGTCATCCTGCTCCGGCTCTTCGGTGGCCCCGATCTGGAGATTGTCCAACTCCCAGTTGCAGTTCATTAGAGCCGCAAAAGAGCCTTCTTCAAAGTAAGGAGACGGGTCAAGGTCAGGAGCGAAGAGGTCCTTACTGCGGGCAGGCGTTAAGTCCTTGCACTCATAAAGCGGGCCGTGGATTCTCTTTTGGTCTGGGCCATAAGCCGCCTGGTAGATCGTCAGATCAGCTTCCTCCACTAAGACAGAAGCCAGCACTTTGGAATCCTTCACGCACCGGCTGTAGTCAGCATCGGTGAACTCAGAGCCGTCGTCTTTCTTTGAAGGGAATCCATCCATCATCTCGGCTGACATCAGCTCCGGAGAGAAAGCCAAGGCCCGGCTGATGCGCGCAATCGCCCCTTGGCGGGCGGTCGATTTCTTTAACTTGGCAATCTGCTTGGGCATGGTGGACAAGAGCTCCAAGACGCCCTTGAGAGTTGCAGGAATCTTGTCTTTGTATTGCACGGCTTTAATGGTACCGCGCCACAGTACAGCTGCTCCGTCAGGGTATAGATAGCCTTCAACGGCAACAGACTGTTAGAAGCCAGTTGTCGGCTCCTAGGGCCTGCATAAGTCGGAAATTTCATGGTGAGTCGCCAGTACAAGTATTATATGACCATTGAAGCACAAGTTATCAGAAACTTACCAAAGAGGGTGGCTGTCATTCTGGTAATATGACGCTTCAAGGCTTGGAGTTCATCTGATACAGCTATCAGTCGTTGATCGGCGTCATCTGCCCACTTGGTCAAGGAGGCCTTCTCAGACTCGTCTGACTCTTTAAAGGCGGCGAAGTCGGCCTTGATTGTAGCCAACTCCGCAGAGAGGAGCCGGCACTTCTCGTCTGTGGCACTTCGAGACGTTTGTTGAGCCGCTAGATTGGTCTTTAGATCCGTCAAGCATAACCCGGAGCCCCTAGTCAAGTGCGACCCGGCTTCAGCTAAAGTTTCCTATGGCATGTCAAAGCATAGCATCACTAGGCAAGTCTCCAAACAGATCGCAAGCAATACGTATGACACTTGGGGGCTAATGTCTATTTTCAGAAATTTTGGCACTCAAAGACCCGGCTCAACTTTGGACTAGATTGAGCTGGCCCTTGGGGGCTACGGATTTGGATTTTCTACAAGGAAGATCATGAAAGACCCGGCTCAACTTTGGACTAGATTGAGCTGGCCCTTGGGGGCTACGGATTTGGACTACAAGGAAGATCATGAAAGACCCGGCTCAACTTTGGACTAGATTGAGCCGGTCCTTGGGGGCTAAGGAA
This sequence comes from Hordeum marinum, assembly GCA_022496015.1. Classification (NCBI taxonomy): domain Eukaryota; kingdom Viridiplantae; phylum Streptophyta; class Magnoliopsida; order Poales; family Poaceae; genus Hordeum; species Hordeum marinum. The sequence continues at coordinate 116,381,898 of CM039676.1, forward strand.
GGTTATAACAGGAAAAGGAGTACCTCATATTTTTTCTTCATCAGTCTGACCAGTCGAAACTCCGGATCCCGGCTGGTGGAAAGCCGGTTCACATAACCGGCGTGAAGCTCTTCGGCTGTCATCTTCTCAAAGGCAGAAGATTCAAACTCCAACTTCTTCGAGGCTTCAGCCAACTCTTTATGCTTGGTCAGCACGTGAGCCAGGGGAGACTGGAAGCCATAGCCGGTGATCATGACGTCCGGAGTGGCAGCATTCTTGGTCATCTGGACAGGACTTGGTGGCTTCGAAGGGTCCCTTGGAGGGCTCTCTGGGATGGTATCTTCAACAACCGACCCAGTAGATGTGGCTGGCGGATCCACATCCGGTCGTGACTCGTCCGGTTGGTCATGCTCCGGCTCTTGGGCTCCAGGGCTAGGGGAGGACTTGTTCTTCTTTCGACGCTTTGCTTGAGCCCTGGAGAGCACGAACATTAGAACCCAAGGATTACATCCACCAAAGGGCACAGAAATGCACGATTAAAGGAAATACTTACAGCGGATTGATCTTAGGAGGCGGCAGGGCAATCGCCGTAGAGTCGCCAAAGGAAGGTGACCTTTGAGAGATAGTTGAGAAAAGATAAGACAGTATTGAAATGGCAAAGCAAATCAGTCAAAACAAGAGATACATACCTCTGCAGGGTGCTTCTTTGGAGCCGGGGAGTTTGGTAAACTAGACACGAGATCCGTAGAGCCGGCGCTCCGAGTCTGACGACGATCAGCCTGTTGTTGCTTTTTAAAAAGAAAATCAGGATCTAGATAAGCAAGAGGATGAGAGAGAGGAACTTTTCCGATAACCTGCCGGGGCTTCCGGGGGACAAAATATTCTGAGCCGGAAGAAACGTAAATTACCTCAGGGGCGTTGGCTCGGCTGGTCTCCGCATCATCCTATGAGTAAAACAGGTGTTAGTGAAATGAGAAGACAAAGTCTCAGAAAACCACTAAAATTTTACCTCTGAGCCGGATGATTGTGGCGGGTCAAACCATCCCTCTTGCGGGGCGTCCTTCTTGGGTTTCTTAGCCCGGGCCTTTTTCTTGGTCTTCTTCAAGGGAGGGATGTATTCTTTCTTCCAGAAATCAGAGTCGTCTTGAAAGAATAAGCCGGTTAAGGGTAGTAGATTAGCAAGGTACAAGTAAGGTCCAAGATATGGATGAGAAGAAATCGCCTTACATCTGGGGCCAGGTTCAGGGCACTAAAGGGCATCAACCCGATAGCGCTGCAAGCTCCGGATGTCTCATGAACGTGACTCCGGATAGCAGTGGTGATGTCGTCCTCCGTCAAGGTTGACCGGCTGAAGCAGAGTGAGCTATCGTATTCGCCCTTGTACTCGCACATAAGGCGGCTTTTGTGGCTTAATGACATGATCTGCCAAGAGATCCAGCAGCGGCTCAGGTCCAGTCTGGTTAAGCCGTTGGCCATGAGGGTCCTAATCTTGGCATGAGCCAGCTCGTATCTTGCGCGCACTAAAGCTGACGGGCGGCCAGGAAGCTCTGAAGTTGTCTTGAGCCAGGAAGGACGGTAACCCGGCAGTGGACGTTCACCCTCTAGAGAAGTATCTTTGCAATAGAACCACGTTTTATTCCAGTCCTTTGGGTGACTCAGCAGTTGCATTGCCAGAAAGGTGATGTCCCGTCGCCTTTGGATAGAAATTCTGCCCAGCTCGAGACTCGGACCAGCCTTCACTTCAGTTTGAAGGTTGGCATAGAAGAACTCCCAAAACAGGCCTACCGACGGCTTAGCTTGCAGGTAGACTTCACACAATACTTGAAAGTTGCAGATGTTTTAGATGGAGTTGGGGGCGAGGTCTTGAGGATGGAGTTTGTAAAAATGAAGGACGTCGCGGAAGAATCTTGAGCTGGGAGGCACGAAACCCCGCTCAATATGGTCCGAGAAAATTACCACCTCTCCTTGTTGGGGAACGGGCTTCAGTTCATCACCCGGGACCCGCCAGTGGATGGCATCTTTGGAAGGGAGAGTGCCAGCATGAACAAAGTCCATCAAAAACTCTTCTGTAACGCACGACCCGACCTAGTTACAGGAGTTTGAGGCATGAGACATTCTTCCGGTTCAAAGATTGTGAAAATTAAAACACGGCGAGTCAAGAGGAGACTAGAATCTATGCTGACTTACGAGCTTAAAGATCCTATGTATCAGATGCTATACTCCGGTTGATGAGAGCCAACGCAGTGTAGCGGGTCAACCTAGCAAACGAGGCGGGAAAATTTGGCTAAGTCCTGGAAAACAGATTTCACAAACTACAACTATATTTATGGATCTACAAAAGCAGGAAAAAGGTTCTTATTTTTAGACATAGCAAAGAACAGGCAAAGTAGAGGAAAACTGAAATGGTAAGAAGGAGTCGCGAGGGGCCCGTGCATTGTGCACGGCCGCCCCGTGTGCGGCGGCACGGCCGGGGTGGGCATCAAGGGTACGGCCGACATCGGAGGACCCCGAGCAACGACGTCGGAAGAACCCGCGTGAAGGCAACGGGTTTCCTACAAACCATACCGATGCGGTAATGGATCTAGTGAGCAGCACGGGCTTACCAGCCACAACGTAGTGAAGCACGGGTGAAACTCTGGTTCACACAGGTTGATGCAACGGCCTGACGTCGACGGAGCGGAGGCGGCGCCGGAACTGGAAGTAATGGAAGTGGTTGCGTCAGAGGAGCAAGACGAGGAAGCAAGCGGAAGAAGTAATAAACCGCCTGGGGCGGTCCTATTTAAAAGGAGAAGGAAGAATGAGCATGAAAATCCAGGCGACAGAAACGTTTCGGCCGAGGCGGACTCCTCGATTTTTGGGATGGTCACTTAATGCGAAGATTTGGTGAGTACGTTAGCGAATCTTTTCTGCAGGGTCAACGTGACGTCATGGCGGGTCATTCCGGGCGACTCGACAAAAGAGCAAGACAAGAGGATGAAGTGAGCAAGATCAAATCAACCCGGGGCCTAATGTTGGGGATATAACCCTGCGGTATGACCCGCCCTAGGGGATCCGGGTTATGCTTGACGATTCATACACTATGCCAAGGTGAGCCGGTGGTCCTAAAGCCCAGGAAGCTTGGCGGCTCATAAGGTGGGCCGAACAGTGGCCCAAAAGACCCGGGTGTGTAAGCCGCCCGGGGACAACTTGGACAAGAAGATAGATGAAGACTCGGATAAACTATGAGAGTCGATTACCAATTGTATGACCCGTGATCTAGACCTCTTATATAAAGGCAGACCTGGGGCGACTTAGAGATCAGGTTGTCGAATACTAGGTCAAGCTTCAGCTCCCTTATAATCGATACATCAAGCAATATAAACAGAAGCAGGACATAGGCTATTACCTCGAGTTGAGGGGCCGAACCTGGGTAAATCCGTGTCTCTCGTCCCCATCAACCCCTTTGAGTCCATCATGTTGGCAATGGCCTCGAACCGAAGTCCGTTTACCTAGACATCTACCATGACAAAACCACGACTCGCACCCCCTCTTTGCACTATAAATTCCCAAATATTCCAAAACCATTCGGGGTAGCCCTAGATCGGAAGTTCCGCCACCGCAAACCTCTATAGCCATCGAAGACCAATCGGGAGCCCGTTCCAGCACCCTGCCGAAGGGGGAGATCATCACTGGTGGCCATCTTCATCATCCTGGCGGCCACCACGATGAGGAGGGAGTAGTCCACCCTTGGGGCTAAGGGTTTGTACCAGTAGCTATGTGTTTAATCTCTATCTCTCTCTCGTGATCTTGAGATGTCACAATCTTGATATATCATGGGCTTTGTTAACATAGATGGATCAGATGATGTTTCTCCCCTCTATACTCTACTTGTGATGAATTGAGTTTTCCCTTTGAGATTTCATTGTTATCGGATTGAATACTTAAATGGATTTGAGAACACTTGATATATGTATTGCAATTGAATACTCATGGTGACAATGGGGTATCGTATTGATTCACTTGATATGTATTTTGGCATTCAACTTGTGGATTCCTGCGGTGACATTGGGGTAATCTATGCATAGGGGTTGATGCACGTTCTTGTCTTTGTTTCTCCGGTAGAAATCTTAGGGCACTCCTTGAAGTTCTTTGTGTTGGATTGGGTATTATGAATCCGAAATTATTTGGTGTTCTTTTAGTACGAACTCTTGATTAGATCAATTGGAAAGAATAGCTTCTGTTATTTTAGTACGAACTCTAGGATAGATCAAACGGAAAGAATGGCTTGGAGATTAACCCTACAAACAATTTGTTCTTATGTTCTCCGCTAGATAGGAACTTTGGAGTGATTCTTTGTTGCATGTTGAGGGATGGTTATATGATCCAACTATGTTAGCATTGTTGAGATATTGCACTAGCGAAAGTACGGACCCTAGGCCTCATTTTCAGTCATTGCAATATCGTTTGTGCTCACTTTTGTTATTTTCTACCTTGATGTTTTTATTTATTAAGATTATAAAAATATATTTCTACCATCCATATTACACTTTGCCGAACTAGTGCACCTATACAATTTGCCATTGTATTGGGTGTGTTGGGGACACAAGAGATTTCTTGTATTTGGTTGCAGGGTCGTTTGAGAGAGACCATCTTCATCCTACACCTCTCATGGATTGATAAACCTTAGGTCATCCACTTGAGGGAAAATTGCTACTATCCTACAAAACTCTGCGCTTAGAGGCCCAACACGTGTCTACAAGAATAAAGTTGCATACTAGACATCAAGCTCTTTTCTGGCGCCGTTGCCAGAGAGCTGAGTGGATGAAGGTATATCTTTAGATCTTGCAATCGAATCTTTTAGTTTCTTGTTTTATCACTAGTTTGGTTTATTAAAGAAAACTACAAAAAATCGAATTGAGGTTGCATCATATTATTGATCATCTTTATAATATCTTTCTTGAAAATGATGGATCGGAAAATTGTGCTCAATTTTTAGAAGAAGAAGTCAATAAAATTTTTGGCACAAAATATTTGAATGATGAGTATGATTGCAATTTTGTTAGTATGAATTCTTTGATTATCCAAAATGTTTATGATTATTGCAAAAGTCATGACAAAAATGTTTCTTATAAGCGTGTCAATTTTCACGGAGTGAATTGGGAGTGCAAATGCACACAAAAAAGGGAAGCTAGATTTTGTAAGAAGCATAAATATTTAGAAACAAAAAAGTTGCAAGACAGGCTAGATGATTGTGCTGAAAGATGTAATTTCTTTCGTCATCCTTGTGAACTTTGCAATGAACGTGGTCATTTAAATCTCCAATGCAAATTATTTTAGGATCAAATCGTGTCCAAAAATTGTGACAACTTTATTACCCTTGAGCATCATAAAGATCTTAGTCTTCTTTTGGGGTATGAAGAAATGAAACGTATAACTAAGGGTTTTCCAAATCTCGAGAGATTTCTTAATTTTGATCTAGAGGAAATTTATATGTTTTATGCGGTAAATTGCATTGAGAATCCTTATATTGCCAACTATCTAAAGACAAGAAAACAAATAGAATATGAATAGAGTACCAATGAAAGGGAAAATATTTCCCAATACCCTCCTAGTGTTTATTATGATGAATCAGGTAACGAGGAGGAGCTTCCTATACAATCATTCTCTTCAACAAGAAGCTTGAAAAAATAAATTAAACCCACACATGATGTGGTGAAGATTAAAATAAGAAAGAATAGAGGTAAAAAGGTATCTCTCCCAAATAATGTTGCTCCTATCACCATTGTGCCTCATGAAAGTGAATCAAATATGTTGATGGAGGATGATGATATTGAGTATGATTTTGTGATACCTACTACTTGTTCTAATGATTATGATTGGGAAGGCAATGATGTACCTTATGATCTTGATAATATTTTTAGCACTTGCTTGGAATAATATGATAATAATGTTTGCTATACTATTGGTGGCATTCATGCTATTGATAAGAATGATTGTGACGATATGCAAAACCACAAGTTTGGGGATGATATGTTTAAAGAGTATGATATGTTTGAAGATTTATTTGCTGGAAATAATGCTTGTCCTAAGCTTGGGGATGATTTGTTTAATGAATATGATCTTTGATTCCTTCTACTTTTGATAAGAAAATTTATTATGATGATAGCATGCCTCCTATTTATGATGATTACACTGATGAAAGTGGGTTTGGAAGAGTGTCAACTCTAGGTAGTAGTGATCCAACTATTTTGGAGGATGTTTAATCTTATTACAATATTTATGAAAGTGTATTTGGAGAGGTCATGACTTTATTTAGTGATACATCCACTATTTTGGAAGAGGTTTCAATTGACTATGACAATAAAGTTGCTATCTATGATGATTATTATGATGACATGTATGCCACAAAGAGTAATAAATTTTCTATGCTTGTGCATCATGAAAAGAGTGCTGTATGTGATATTTATATTGTTGAATCCATTCATGATGCCTCTGAAAATTATTATGAGAGAGGAACTTATGCTCTTAGATATCTCAATAATATCAAGTTTCTTCTCTATGTGTTGATTGTTTTGAAGTTGTACTTGTTTTGCCTTCCTATGGTAGTTGGTTATTGCTTTAATGGGTTGCTTTCTCAAAAAATCCCTATGAATAGGAAGTGGGTTAAACTTAAATGTGCTTGAAATGTGTTTCATGATGCTCTCTTCATGTTTCAATTCTTTTCTTTTATGCGAGCATCATTGAAATCATCATGCCTAGCTAAAAGGCATTAAAGAAACGCGCTTGTTGGGAGACAACCCAACACTTTTACGTACTGTTTTTGTGTGTTCACATGATTAGGATACTGTGGTAATCATGTTTTATAGTTTTTGTTTCAATAAAGTGCCAAGTAAAGCCTTTGGGATAGTGTGGATGATAATTGACTTGATTCTGTCCAAAAACAGAAATTTTTGCACCAAGCCCAGGAATTTCTATAATTCACTAGAACGTGATGTTGACCTGATAGTTTTACAGATGATTGAATTTTTCAGAATTACCTACCCCTTTGGAATTTTTCAGAATTGTTAGAGTTGCAGAAGTATGAGAACAATTCAGATCTTTACACACTGTTCTGTTTTTGACAGATTCTATTTTCAACGCATAGTTTGCTTGTTATCTAGTTTCTATGGCTTATATTACTCAATATAAATTGTGTAAATGATATGATAAAGTAATAATTGTGTGAGATCAATTAGGGATCTTGTCTTGATAGTACCAAAGTGAATGGTTTGCTCTTTATCATACTAATTCATCTCACAAAGTTCCGTTAAGTTTTGTGTGATTGAAGTTTTCAAGTTTTGGGTGAGATATCGATATGAGTATAGTAAGGAGGGACAAGGACCTAAGCTTGGGGATGCCCAAGTCACCCCCAAGGTAACATTCAAGGAATATCCAAGCAATATGATTAAAGTTTAATAAGTATGGATACTCTTGCATTTTTTAAAGACTATACTGTTTTGGCAGATTGCTGTTATGTTTGCATTGTTTGCATATGTTTGCTTGTTTAATGATTATATTTCAGGATAGGAGTATTTAATATGCAGAGGAATTTAGTATGCAATGTTGAATAATCAATTTAGTGATTTTCTACAATATAGAATGATAAGGTTTCTGCATTAGTTTATACTAACTTATCTCACGAGTTCTTCTTGAGTTTTGTGTGGATGAAGTTTTCAATATTAGGTAAACCGTGATATGAAAGGAATTAAGGAGACACAAAATCTCAATCTTGGGGATTCACAAGGCATCCCAAGATAATATTTCAAGAAGTATCAAGCATCTAAGCTTGGGTATGCCCTAGTAGGCATCCCACCTTTCTTCATCAACAATTATCGGTTAGTATCGGTTGATCCTAAGTTTTTGCTTCTTCACATGATGTGTGCTATTCTTGAAATGTTATTTTGTTTTTTTTGCTTGATGTTTTAATAAAATAATTAGATCTTAAAGTTTTTTTAATAAAAATGGTGTCCTCAAGTAATTGCCAAGGAGGCTAAGTAAGCGGCATTCACATCCCGTCAATGAAGCTCTTTTCTATGTCATTTACTCTTGTGCTTCACTTATATCCTATGGGTAAATTGTTGAATAAATTTAATGTCATGAAGTTTAAACCATATCATGCCTAGTGGTAGCTTCACATTGGTTTTAGAAATTGAAATCTTTTGAGGCTTGACAATCACCATATTGGTCATACAAGCAATTCACGAATAATTAGTATAAGGAAGAGAACTTTCACATGCAGATACACTATCCTGGAAATATTTTGTGATTGTGAGCCCCCATCAAAATATTATATGCCAAAATTGTGGACATTGGACAAAGAAGACAATGTAATGATTTATGTTTGTTCATATTCACATAGAAGTTATATTGTCATAGACCCTTCAACATGTGGTGCTTGCCCCCCATCTTTGCTAGCCAAAAATTCTACACCAAGTAGAGATACTACTTGTGCATCCAAAAACCCTTAAACCCAAATCTTATTTTCAAGAGTCCACCATACCTAACTAAGGATTGAGCAAGATTCTTCAAGTAAGTTGTCATCGGTGCAATAAGGCAATAAAAATTGTATCTATAAGTGTTAGATCATTTAGTGTAAGAGAAAATTGAGCGTTGTATGAACTTGTGATGGCAAAGTAATAAAAGCGATGGACTGCATAATAAAGGTTGCTATCATAAGGGGAAATATAACGTGACGTTCTTTTGCACTAAGGGGTTGAGAATAAAAACAAATAAGCACATGGAAACCTCTGCTTCCCTCTACGAAGGGCCTATCTTTTACTTTTCAGTATTTACTTTTATGCAAGGAGTTAAAGTTTATCTCTATTCCTTTTTACTTTTCTCCTTTGGCAAGCATCATGTGGTGAGCAAAGATCTAGGCACATATGTCCAGTTGAATATGGGTAGTATGAGTTATTATTGTTGACATTACCCTTGAGGTGAATACGTTGGGAGGAAAACAATAAGCCCCTATCTTTCTATGTGTCTGGTTGAAACATTTTGCTCATGTGTACACGATGAGTGTTAGCAATCATAAAAGACTATATGATGGTTGAGTATGTGGAGCTGTTACTTAAACTCTGTTGAATAAGTTGAATTGCAATTGCTTGGTGACTGAGAACATAGGTTGTTGAGTTTCAAGAGAATTCATGGTTTGAACCTTAACATGTGAATTGGTTGCTACTTTAACATGAGAAGTTTCATAAGAAAGAATTGATATTATGATGCTAGTAAAAGTGATTTAAATTATCATTGATCAAACTTATGCACTTTCCTAGCATTCACACTTCATAAATTATTTCTTTTATCATTTACCTACTCGAGGACGAGTAGGAATTAAGCTTGGGGATGCTGATACGTCTCCAATGTATCTATAATTTATGAAGTATTCATGCTATTATTTTATCATTCTTGGATGTTTTAGAATCATTTTGTAGCAACTTTATATCATTTTTTGGGACTAACCTAAGGACCCAGTGCCTAGTGCCAGTTGCTGTTTTTTGCTTGTTTTTTACATCGTAGGAAATCAATATCAAATCAAATCCAAACACCACGAATTTTTTTGGACATTTGTTTGGACCGGAAGGAACCCAATGGGCCAGAGCTGCACCTGGGGGTGTCCTGAGGGGGGCACAACCCACCAGGGTGCGCCAGGGCCCCCTGGCGCGCCCAGGTGGGTTGTGCCCACCTCGGTGGCCTCCCGCACCCCCTCTTTGCACTATAAATTCCTAAATATTCAGAAACCCTTCGAGGTAGCCCTAGATCGGATGTTTCGCTGCCGAAAACCTTTGTAGCCACCGAAAACCAATGGGGAGCCCGTGCCGGCACCCCGCCGGAGGGGGGGACCATTACTGGTGGCCATCTTCATCATCCCGGCGGCCGCCACGATGAGGAGAGAGTAGTCCACCCTCGGGGCTGAGGGTTTGTACGAGTAGTGTGACAACCCAAGTGCTGTCCCTACCTTTTATGGCATGTAATCTATTGTATGAACCTTGTGGCATAAGCTTAATGTATGATTTGCACCTTGTCTTCCATGCCTTGTTCTTGCATTCATGCATCATGCATGATAGCATCCATCATGCGATGTCCTTGCTTGTTGTGGTTGAGTGTGTCTTGTGTTGTGTTGGGGTGATGTGACCTTGTGGTTTGAGTGTGGGTGGAGTTCATGTGTGCATCTCCTTCTTCTTCTTCCCCTCTCTTTTTCTTTCAACAAAACCCCAACTAATGCCTTTATTCCCTTGGTATTTTATAATCAGAATTAAGTTGATATTTAAATTATTTAAAATGTTGAAGTGCTAGCCTAATATGTTTTAAGCTTGTGAGTGTGGTTCTTTTGTTGATTTGAGCTTTATGCATTTGGGGTATTTAAATAAAAGGGGGCTGCCTATTTTAAAAATATTAAAATTACTTGCCCTAAAAATCAACTTAATATTTTTGTTACATAGTGCATATTATTTTCTTTACAAAAGTATTTTTGTTGCACCAAAATTCCTTTTATTTTACTCTGGGTTTTTTATATTGTGTTGTGGTGTTTTAAAAAGGGAAAAACCTTCTATGATTTATTTGATTTGAGAGGGAGAGTCAGAGTGGGCTTGCCTTCCCCGCAGCCCAACCCGCTCGGGGAACGGTCACCTGCTTCCGTTCCCCTCCGTCAGGCTTCAGTGAGAGAGAGCCGCTCCACCGTCGCCTTTTCCATCACCCGTCGCCGTTAGCCCATGGCTATATAGCCCCCCTCGACATGCATGCCCCCTCGGCTAGGGTTCCTCTCCTCCCCGCCGCCACTGCAACTCCCATCTCCCCCTCCATCTCTCTCCCTCCTCTCTTCTTTCCCCCTGTCAGGTAAGGGTTCAGAGAGTTCAGAGAGAGCAGCAGAGTAGTCGTCGACGACCAGCTCGTCTTCTCCGTCGGCGTTGGCATCGATCATGGTGTCCAGGAGCTCGGGGTTCGTCCCCATGTTCGTTCCCCGCCGCTAGGAGCCCTGGAGAGGCTCTGCAGCGACGACTCCATCATCGTCTTCGCTGGAGGGTTCCGCTCTGCCGTCTTCTTCCCCTGCTTCGACTCCGGCGTGCGTCTTTGACCCCCTCCGTCGTCCCTGTTTCGACCGGCTCGTCGTCGCCTTCCGCAAGGTGAGAAACTGGTCCTCGTAGCCCCTCCTTCCCCGCGTAGTTCGTCGGGTAGTGGCTGTCGTGTTCGTCGCTGCCGATCACAAGGCAGGTGCTTGCAGCTCACCTCCTTCATCCTCATCGCAAGGTGAGTAGGGGAATGGGACCCACGTAGTTCCCGCTTGGTGTGTGGCCTTTTGCTTCGCCGGACCTGCCCTGTAGTGCCGGATTTTTGTGCCACCGTTGCTCTGTCACTGCTGTTGTGCAGGTTCAGTTTCGTCAGATTCATATGTGCGTGTATGTATTAGAGGGCCAGTGCTCCTCCTCTGTTAACAATCGCGCGCGTAGCAGAGTGGTAGGCACTAGGGGAAATGACCAGGAGGTCATGGGCTCGAGCCCGAGCCACCCCATTTTTGATTTCTTTTCTTTCTTTTGTTTTTCTTTTGTTTTTTCCCTCTTTCTAAGATGTATGTATGTATGTATGTGTAGGGACTTGTTTTCTTTTCCCCCGTTGTTTAGAGTGTGTGTATGTGTATGTGCATGTGAGTATGCACATATGCATGAGCTTCTGAGTGTGTGTGCTTCATACATACACACTTCTGTAGTGGTGTGGTGGTTCATGTGAGCATGTGTAGGTGGTGTGTGTATATGTGTGTGTGCTTCATGCATACACACATCTGTAAGTGCATGTATGTGTGTGGAGTTGTGTATATGTATTTGTGCATGTGGATGTGAGTGTGTGTGTGTGTAGTCCTATACATATGTATAGGCATATATGCACTTGTGCATATGTGTGTGTGCATATGTTTGTGGATGCACACCCACACACACATGAGCATGAGTGTATGTGAGTGTATGTGCCTAGTGCACTTGTAGTGTGTGTGTAGGGTGTATGAGTGTGTGGACTAGTGGGTTTCCCCACTTGATATACCCCTTTGTTTTATATATATGCATGTCTGTGATTGTTAGCTATTTTCCATCTCTAACAAAGGTACCAATCTTGTTATGTCCATTTATGCTCATGTTCAACTTAGAGTTATGTATCACTTATGAGAATATATAGTAGTTTTGCTATCTTATTTGTGCCATGTTGTTTCACATAAACATATCAGTATGCCACATGTTTTTGGGGTAGAAAGATCCAATGAATCCATTGGTGCTATCAGATTTCACTTTTGAGCAAGTTCATAAAACTGTCATTTTCAGCTGTGATGCTACTTTGTCATTTTTGCATCATTTAATCCATGCTTGCTTTGGGGCATGTGCCAACTAGGAAGTGCTAGTGTTTTGTATCTATTATGCCATGATATTTTTGTTTAACCTGAGAATCACCCATATAAGTGGGAAACATTCTGCAAAGTAGCCAACTTAATGTTTCTGTTTCAGCATGCTAAAAATTGCCAAGTCTAAGAATCTGCTGTTATTGTTATGCCATGAAGAGTGGGTGACATCTAGTTGTATGTTGAGAATTTGCTCATGCTCAGTGCTAGTAATTTTGAGTAGATGTTGTCTACTACCATCCGGTTAATTTGCATGCCAAGAGGGGCTATCTAAAATATTTAACTACTGTTGTCAACTTGCTACTTTATTAACTCGGATTCAAGAAAAATGTAATTTTCACTAAGTCCTAGAAAACTATTTTATCATGTCAACTTGATAGCTTCATGCTTATTTATGTGTGCCTCCTATCCAGATTGTGTAGTTGGATAAGTTGATGTATATGTTATGTAGTTTCTGTCAATATCTTGTTTGTGGCTGTAGGGTACCTGTAGCTCAAGTTGTGGGTTGTGTAAGTTGCTATGTTGCTGTTTGTGGTAGTTTGGTTGTTTTAATGTTTTGTGACTTGTGGGAGCTATACTCCATGGAATTGATTGATATTTGAGTCTATTGTGGTTGGTTTTTCATTGCCTAACCAGTGGATACCTTGGAATGCCAGGAATTAGCCCATGGCTTGTTGTCTTGTGTTTTGCGTTCGTACCTTATCTTGAGCGTATCGTGAGAACCGTAACTCCGTTTCTTGGGTTCTTTATATGAATTTCTATCGATTTTGCATGCTGCATCCATATTTTCCATGTTCATGCATGTTTAAATAACTTAACATGAGGTGCTGTACAGATTCATTAATAAACAAACTTTGCATGTGAAACATGACTAGTTTTGGAGTGCCATGTTAAATTCTTCATAAATGAATCATGCATCATCTTGGTTGTGCATTGAACCTTGGTTGGATGTTTATTGTTGCTGTTTCGTTTGGGTAGACGCGAGTGTTGATTCTGAGTACGAGGACTCAGGAGAGTACAACTACGAGGATCCCGCTACTTGTTTCGCTGAAGAACCAACAGGCAAGATGATCATACCCGGATCCCGATAATATTTTCGGTTTCCAGTTTCTCGCTATTATCGTTACAATTGCGCTACATACCACTTGAATGTCAGCCTCCTAATTGCCATGACAGCCTCTAATCCTCCACATCCTAGCAAACCTTTGATTGGCTAAGTTAGCGCTGCTCAGCCCCTCTTATAGCGTTCTTAGGTTGCTCCATGTGATAACATGGTTTTTGATATCACAATATTATCAGTTATTTAATTAAATGCACACATATATCTTGGTATTGGCGGAAGGCTTGGCCTTTTGCTATGTGTTTTGTTCCACTGTTACCGCCATAGTTCTTGTTACCGGTGTTATGGTTTCCATATTTTGCGCTCCTAACCCGCTCGGGGTTGTTATTGGGACCCCCATGTTTATTCGGTTGAGATTAAAACTTGTCTGGCAAGACCCAACATTGGTACTACATTTGCTTAATAACTTAATAAAATTTCAATTGGGCTTTGCAAACCCGTGGATAATTAATCAGCCCCCGAGCCAGTGCTCCTCATGAGTGTTGGTCCAAACTAGAGCACTGTGCGGGGCCAACCCAGAGCAACTTGGGAGATTTCTATCAGGCCCCCGTACGCGTTGCTTATCCGTCGTGTCCTAAGAACGAGATACACGGCTCTTATTGGGTTCGTCGACACGTCGGGTGGTCTTGCTGGATTTGTTTTACCTTTATCGAGTGTCTTGCGTGTGGACTGTGAATTTCTTCGGGTTTTCTCGAGGTGTTGGAATTCCTTTGGAATTACCTATGATGACCACGAGATCTGTGGTCGAGGATATTCCCGTGGAGTGTGGTTAATTTGTGATGGACTAGTTGGAGCACCCCTGCAGGGTTAAATCTTTTCGAGAAGCCATGCCCGCGGTTATGTGGCAACTTGGATATTTGTTTAACACCCGGTTATAGTGAACTTGAAGTGAGGACTAAATAAAATACACCAACTATGTGAGTAACCATGATCATCTCTGCTTGTGAACATGATCCGAGAGAGAACATGGTGGGGTTATGATTGACGTAAGTAAGTGTTTCGGATCTCATAGAGATCGTACTAGATTCGAACGTTCATCGTAGGCCACTCATTTTTATTTTCATGTTACGTAAGTTAGCCACCATAAATGCTTAGTGCCGCTGCAAACTAAACACATACCCCATCCCAACCTTTAAGCTTGAATAGTCTCGGTACCAGGGCGCTTGATTGCTGATTCCTTCTGGCTCACAGATTACTACAACCCTCCCGGTATAAGAACAGATGAGTACGTGCAGGATGATCTTACCCAGCTCCAGTGGGAATATGATGAGGAAAGAGGCAGGATGTACATGACTTAACCGGATGAGTAGAGGACCATGGGCGTGATCTTTGGGATAGCGAGATAGTTTCATTTGCATCTATTTTATCGTTTGATTTCGTCCGTAGTCGGACCCTGAGTTTATCTTGATGATTTGAATTGTGTGTGGAATTGTAATTTAGCATGTGGCGAGAGTAAGCCAACTTGTATACTCATCTCTTTTGTAATGTATGATGCAATGATTCTATACTTGCGAATGACGAGATGCGCCTCTATACCTTGCGAGGGCCTCGTGTCTTAAAATGGATAGGCGCGCATCTTGGGCGTGACAAGTTGGTATTCAGAGCCATACGACCATAGGAGCCTTTGCTTGATCGAACTTGACCGAGTCGAGTCTAGTAAAACTATTTTCAGTCTAGTTATATCGGAGAGTAGGATTCTTTTTACTCCTCCTTTATGCTCTGGTGAGGTATTCGACTTAGGAATTTTGATTCTACTCCTCTTCTCGCTCAATTTTTTTAGGATCACGCGGGTATTTTGGAGTCTATGTGATACCGATATGACAGGGTTCTGTCTTGGTGCCTCCTGTCTGACTTGATTTCTTTCGGGGAGTCGAGCTCCAGGGAATGTTGGCACATCGTTATCATTCAGCTTCCTTGATATCTCAGGACGGAGAGTGTTCAAAATTACTTCAATACTTATCGTGGTGAGATAAGGTCGGAGTCACCCAGTACTGGGGAGGCGTCAGGGTACCACCATGGTTATTATCGTTATGAGTTCGAGGATTCGAGTTAGATGAATTTGCGAGAGCCTCTGGTTATGTGTTGAAGGATGGATACAGTTGGGGTGTAGGATTGCTAGTTGTGTGAGATATTTCCTCCTTGTATCCCCCACACCGGATTGCATAACCAGAAAGTTTTCGGAAGTTCTTAGGTGGGAAATCTTGTAGTTATCTAGGATCATCTTCTCCAGATGTATGTGGGCATATACATTTGTTCCGAGCGCTTAGCTCAATACTTTTGTGTTATTGCAAGTGGCTTCTAATTTCGATGATGTTATCATAAACCGAAGAAGCATTCTTACTAATTTTTTTAGTAGGAAGGCCGTGTTGTTATTTGTTGAATTTGCTTCAAGCATTTGATTCAACTTTGTTTCATCCTTTCAATGAGCTGCTGATGCGTTTTGTCCATCTTGAGGATGGCTCCACCAACTCGCAACAATCCGGGTCGTGGTGAGGAGCAGACTGATGTTCCACCACCACCACCACCACCCCCGCCGCTGCCACCTCCGCCTCCTCCTCTAGAAGCTTGGCAAGCTATGATGGCCGCAACCAATGCGAACACTCAGATGTTGCTCAGGTTGTTGCAAGAAAGGGAGCAGGGTCAGCAAGGTTTTCAAGGGAATTTTCGGAATCAACTTCAGTTTGTGACACCCAATCAGTTCCTTCCCAACCAGCCCAAGTCTTTCACCTGTTGTGAGCAGCCTTTTGATGCTGATGATTGGCTTCGTGATATGAGTAAGCTTTTCGAGCAGCAATGTCAGGCCAGAGGACTTTGTCTGATTTGCATCGTTCTAGCTCAAGGGTCAAGCAGCTGATTGGTGGCAGCAGTACAAGGATTCTAGGGGCGATCGTGTTGTTACTTGGGATGATTTCCGTCGTGACTTCAGGGCTCATTACATTCAGACAAGCTTTGTCGAGGAGATGCGTGAGAAGTTTAGTCACCTGAAGTAGGGAAGCAAGTCTATCTACTAGTACAACGTCGAGTTCCATAATCTAGCCCGTTATGCTAAGAAAGATGTTCCAGATGACAAGGCTATGATCTATCAGTTCAGAGGTGGTCTCAAGGATGAGTTCTGCCAGGCCTAGTTCTTCAAGAGCCTCATGAGTTTGATCAGTTCTATAACATGGATTTGAAGGTCGAGGCAACTCCGCTCAAGTTGGAGAACTCAAAGAAGCGTTCAAGGGATTCATATTCGTCTTCTTCCAGCTCTCAGATTGTTCCCAAGCAGCAGAAGTATTGGGTGCCAAATCCTCCTCCATTTCGTCCTCCTCAGCAGCAGAAGCAGTTCGGTGGTCATGGTTCTTCCCACCCACCCAACCCAGGATTTCAGCAGAGACCCCAGGCGCCCAAGGCAGTTCTTGTTCCTCCTCTAGGCAGTGTTCGTCCGCTTTCTGAGGTGACTTGTCACAAGTGTCGCCAGAAGAGTCACTATGCAAACAGGTGCAACCAGCAGCGTCTTCCTCCTCCTCATCCTGTCAAGCCTCCAGACAATGCTATGGTGAAGCATAAGCCCAACACCACAAGGGTGAATATGGTGAATGCAGTAGAGGTAGAGGATTCTTCTCAAGTGATCATGGGTAATCTCTCAGTTAATGATTTTTCTGCAAAAGTTTTGTTTGATTCTGGAACATCGCATTCATTCATGTCTGAAGCATTCTTCGTCAAGCATGGTTTTAATTCTGAATATTTGAGTAAGGCTTTGCGTGTTGTTTCGCCCGACACTCTCATGAGCGCTAACAAGGTGGTTCCGGATGTTTCTGTCAAGATGGGCAATTATTCTTTTCTGGCTTCTCCAATTGTTCTTGGTAATTCCGATATTGATCTCATTTTGGGCATGGACTTCCTAGCCATGAATAAGGCTTATATTGATTGCAAAGCAAAAGAAGTCAAGCGGACTCATCCTTCAGAAGACGTGATTATTTTCGCGGCTCGCGATTACACAATCCGTCTCTTTGCTCTTAATGAGAAGGGTGAAATCTCGGCGATTTCTCAAATTCCGGTGGTTTGTGAGTATGAAGATGTCTTTCCAGAAGAATTGCCAGGAATGCCTCCGCACCGGCCAGTCGAGTTCATGATTGATCTCGAGCCCAGAACCGAATTGGTCTGCAAGCGCCCATGTAAACTTGGCCCCGAAGAGCTGAAAGAGTTGAAGAAGCAGCTAGATGAGCAAGAACGTCTGGGTCTAATCAGACCAAGTTCTTCTCCTTGGGGTTTTGGAGTTTTGTTTGTCAAGAAGAAAGATGGTACGGATCGTCTTTGTGTTGACTGTCGTCCATTGAACAAGAAGACAATTAGAAAGAAGTACCCACTTCCCAACATCAATGAGTTGTTTGAACAACTGAAAGGTGCCAAGGTTTTCTTGAAGCTTGATCTTCGCATGGGTTATCATCAGATTTACATTCGCGAAGAAGACATTCCTAAGACCGACTTCAGGACAAGTTTTGGCTCTTATTAGTACACCGTCATGTCGTTTGGTCTTGCGAATGCTCCTCCAACCTTCACAAGAATGAGTTTCAAGAATGAGTTCGTCTTGGTCTATCTAGATGATATCCTTGTGTTCTCGGAGTCAGAAGAAGAGCATGCAGAGCATCTCAGCCTTGTGCTTGACAAGTTAAGAGAGCATCGATTCTATGCCAAGTTTTCCAAGTGTGAGTTTTGGCTCAATGAAGTGGTGTAGCTTGGGCATGTGATCTCTGCCGAGGGAATTAAAGTGCACCCTGAGAAAGTAGAGGTAATCTTGAAGTGGGAACCTCCTCAGAATGTGAAGCAGCTTTGGAGTTTCCTCGGGCTTGCTAGTTATTGCAGAAGATTTGTGGAGAACTTCTCTCAAATTGCTAAGCCTCTATCCAATCTCCTCCAGAAAAGTGCCAAGTATGTTTGGTCTCCTGAGTGTGATGTAGTGTTCAATACGCTCAAGTAGACACTGACTTTAGCTCCAGTTCTTGTTCCTCCTGAGCAGTCAAAGGCTTTCCAAGTTTTCTCTGATGCTTCTCTCCAAGGTCTTGGTGGTGTTCTCGTGCAAGATAAGAAGATTGTTGCTTATACCTTGCATCAGTTGAAGCCTGCCAAGAAGAACTACCCCACACATGATCTTGAGTTGGCGGCAGTTGTGCATGCTCTAATGACTTGGAGGCATTTGTTGTTGGGTAGACCAGTTGAGGTGTACACCGATCACAAGAGCTTGAAGTACATTTTCACTCAACCCAATCTCAATCTTCGGCAGTCTCGTTGGGTGGAAATGCTTGAGGACTTCAATCCAAGCATTGAGTATACTCCTGGGAAAGCAAATGTCATTGCAGACGTGCTCAGCCATAAGGCGTACTGCAATAGTCTCATCTTGTAGCCTCTTCAACCCGAGCTTTGTGAAGCCTTCCGCAAGCTCAACCTTCAGATGATTCCGCAAGGATTTCTTTCAAATCTTCAAGTTTCTCCGACTCTAGAAGATTAGGTTCGCCAAGTGCAGCTTCTTGACGCTATGGTGAAGAAAGTGAAGAATGGTGTGGCCAAGAGCATTCCGAAGTATAAGTGCTTTTGCGTTGATGACAAAGATACCTTGTTCTTTGAGGACCATCTTGTGGTTCCAAAAGGTGATCTCAGGAAGGTTATCATGGATGAAGCACACAATACACTTCTATCTATTCATCCAGGAAGTTCAAAGATGTATTAGGATCTCAAGCAAACCTTCTGGTGGACTCGCATGAAACGTGAGATTGCTCGTGATTGAGTGTGATGTTTGTCGCAGAGTGAAGGCGGAGCATCAACGTCCAGTAGGTCTTCTTCAGCCTTTGCCTATCCCAGAGTGGAAATTCGATCATGTGGAGATGGATTTCGTCACTTGGTTTCCCATGTCCAAGAGAGGCAACGATGCCATCTTTGTGGTTATCGACAAGCCGTCAAAAGTTCCTCATTTCCTGCCAGTCAAAGAATCTATCTCGGCAGCTCAGCTTGCAGAGTTGTATAGGTCAAGGATAGTGTCTTTGCATGGTATTCCTCAGCTAATCTCTTCTGACTGTGGAAGCCTCTTTACTTCCAAGTTTTGGGAGTCCTTCCAGACTACTATGGGTACCAAGATCCGTTTCAGCACTGCGTTCCATCCGCAGACAAGTGGTCAAGTTGAGAGAGTCAATCAGATCCTTGAAGATATGCTTAGAGCCTGTGTGATTTTGTTCGGCATGAAGTGGGAAGAATGCCTTCCATATGCTGGATTCTCGTACAACAATATCTTTCATGCTAGCTCAGGCAAGGCCCCTTTCGAGATTCTCTATGGCAGAAAGTGCCGTACACCGCTTAATTGGTCTGAAACCGGTGAGCATTAGATATTGGGCAATGACATGATCACTGAAGCAAGAAATGTGCATGTCATTCGTGAGAACCTCAAAGCAGCTCAGTCCCGACAGAGGAGTTATTACGATAACGAACATTGGGATGTTTCCTTCCAAGTGGATGATCTAGTCTATCTGAGAGTGTCTCCCATGAAGGGCACTCAGCGGTTTGGAGTTAAAGGGAAGCTAGCTCCTCGTTTTGTTGGTCCTTTCAAAGTTGTTGGCAAGATAGGTGGTCTTGCATATCAACTTGAGCTTCCTCCAAATTTCACAAATGTGCACGATGTCTTCCATGTTTCTCAGCTCCGGAAATGCTTCAAGACTCCTGAGCGAACCATTGACCTCCAAGACATCAATCTCCAGGAAGACCTCTCTTATCGTGAGCATCCAGTTGCAATTCTTGAAGAAACTGAGTGTAGGACTCGCAACAAGTCTATCAAATTCCTCAAGGTGAGGTGGTCTCATCATTCTGACAAAGAAGCTACTTGGGAACGCGAGGACCTTCTCCGTTCCGAATTTCCAGACTTCTTTCGTTCCTAGATCTCTTGTCGACATCCTCTTGTAGTGTGGGAGTGTTGTGATAGCCCAAGTGTCATCCCTACCTTTTATGGCATGTAATCTATTGTATGAACTAGGTGGCATAAGCTTAATGCATGATTTGCACCTTGTCTTCCATGCCTTGTTCTTGCATTCATGGATCATGCACCATAGCATCCATCATGCCATGTCCTTGCTTGTTGTGGTTGAGTGTGTCTTGTGTTGTGTTGGGGTGATGTGACCTTGTGGTTTGAGTGTGGGTGGAGTTCATGTGTGCTTCTCCTTCTTGTTCCCCTCTCTTTTTCTTTCAACAAAACCCCAACTAATGCTCACCGGTATTTAAATTATTTAAAAATGTTCAAGTGCTAGCCTAATATGTTTTAAGTTTGTGAGTGTGGTTCTTTTGTTTATTTGAGCTTTATGCATTTGGGGTATTTAAATAACAGGGGGCTGCCTATTTTAAAAATATTAAAATTACTTGCCCTAAAAATCAACTTAATATTTTTGTTAAATAGTGCATATTATTTTCTTTACAAAAGTATTTTTGTTGCACCAAAATTCCTTTTATTTTACTCTAGGGGTTTTATCTTGTGTTGTGGTGTATTAAAAAGGGAAAAACCTTCTCTAAGTTATTTTTTGAGAGGGAGAGTGAGAGTGGGATTACCTTCCCCGCGGCCCAGCCCTCTCGCAGCACGGTCACCTGCTCCCGTTCCCCTCTGTCAGGCTTCAGTGAGAGAGAGTCACTCCGCCGTCGCCTTTTTCGTCGCCCGTCACCGTCAGCCCGTGGCTATATAGCCCCCCCTCGGTGTGCGTGCCCCCTCGGCCAGGGTTCCTCTCCTCCCCACCGCCACCGCAGCTTCCATCTCCCCCTCCATCTCTCTCCCTCCTCTCTTCTTTCCCCCTGTGAGGTAAGGGTTCAGAGAGTTTAGAGAGAGCAGTAGAGTAGTCGCCGGAGACCAGCTCATCGTCTCCGTCGGTGTCGTCATCGATCATGGCGTCCAGGAGCTCGGGGTTCGTCCCCGCGTTTGATCCCTGCCGCTAGGAGCCCCGAAGAGGCTCTGCAGCGACGGCTCTGTCATCATCTTTGTTAGAGGGTTCCGCTCCTCTGTCTTCTTCCCCTGCTTTGACTCCGGCATGCGTCTTCGACCCCCTCCGTCGTCTCCGTTTTGACCGGCTCATCTTTGCCTTCCCCAAGGTTAGCAACCAGTCCCTGTAGCCCCGCCTTCTCCGAGCCACCCCATTTTTGTTTTCTTTTCTTTCTTTTGTTTTTCTTTTGTTTTTTTCCTCTTGCTATGATGTACGTATGTATGTATGTGTAGGGACTTGTTTACTTTTTTTTCCTGTTGTTTAGAGTGTGTGTATGTGTATGTGCATGTGAGTATGCACATATGCATGAGCTTGTGAGTGTGTGTGCTTCATGCATCCACACTTGTGTAGTGGTGTGGTGGTTCATGTGAGTTTGTGTAGGTGGTGTGTGTATATGTGTGTGTGCTTCATGCATATACACATCTGTAAGTGCATGTATGTGTGTGGAGTCGTGTATATGTATTTGTGCATGTGGAGGTGAGTGTGTGTGTGTAGTCCTATACATATGTATAGGCATATATGCACTTATGCATATGTGTGTGTGCATATGTTTGTGGATGCATACCCACACACACATGAGCATGAGTGTATGTGAGTGTATGTGCCTAGTGCATTGTAGTGTGTGTGTAGACTGTATGTGTGTGTGGGGGCACTAGTGGGTTTCCCCACTTGATATAACCATTTGTTGTATATATATGCATGTTTGTGATTGTTAGCTCTTTTCCATCTCTAACTAAGCTACCAATCTGGTTATGTCCATTTATGCTCATGTTCAACTTAGAGTTATGTATCACTTATGAGAATAGGTGGTAGTTTTGCTATCTTATTTGTGCCATGTTGTTTCACATGAACACATGAGTATGACACATGTTTTTGGGGGTATAAAGAGCCACTTAATCCATTGGTGATTTCAGATTTCACTTTTGAGAAAGTTCATAAAACTGTCATTTTCACCTGTGATGGTACTTTGTCATTTTTGCATGATTTAATCCGTGCTTGCTTTAAGGCATGTGCCAACTAGGAAGTGCTAGTGTTTTGTATCTATTATGCCATGGTATTTTTTTTAACCTGAGAATCATCCATACAAGTGGGAAACATGCTGCAAAGTAGCCAACTTAATGTTTCTGTTTCAGCATGCTAAAAATTGCTAAGTCTGAGAATCTGCTGTTATTTTTATGCCATGAAGAGTGGGTGACATCTAGTTGTATGTTGAGAATTTGCTCATGCTCAGTGCTAGTAATTTGGAGTAGATGTTGTCTACTACCATCCTGTTAATTTGCATGCCAAGAGGTGCTCTCTAAAGTATTTAACTACTGCTATCAACTTGCTACTTTATTAACTCAGATTCCAGAAAACTGTAATTTTCACAAACTCCCAGAAAACGGTTTCATCATGTCAACTTGATAGCTTCATGCTTATTGATGTGTGCCTCCTATGCAGATTGTGTAGTTGGATAAGTTGATGTATATGTTATTTAGTTTCTGTCAATATCTTGTTTGTGGCTGTAGAATTCCTGTAGCTCAAGTTGTGGGCTGTGTAAGTTGTTATGTTGCTGTTGGTGGCAGTTTGTTTGTTTTAATGTTTTGTGACTTGTGGGAGCTATACTCCATGTAATTGATTGACCTTTGAGTATATTGTGGTTGGTTTTTCGTTGCCTAACCAGTGGCTACCTTGGAATGCCAGGAATTAGCCCAGGGCTTGTTGTCTTGTGTTTTGCCTTCGTACCTTGTCGTGAGCATATCATGAGAACCGTAACTCCGTTTCTTGCGTTCTTATATGCATTTCTATTGATTTTGCATGCTGCATCCTTATTTTTCATGTTCATGCATGTTTAAATAACTTAACATGAGGTTCTGTCCAGATTCATTAATAAACAAACTTTGCATGTGAAACATGACTAGTTGTGGAGTGCCATGTTATATTCTTCATAAATGAATCATGCATCATCTTGGTTGTGCATTGCACCTTGGTTGGATGTTTATTGTTGTTGTTTCTCTTGGGTAGACATGAGTGTTGATTCTGAGTACGAGGACCTAGGAGAGTACCACTACGAGGATCCCGCTACTTGTTTCGCTGAAGATCCAATAGGTAAGATGATCGTACCCGGATCCCGATACTATTTTTGCTTGCTAGTTTCTCGCTCTTATCGTCACAATTGCGCTACCTACCACTTGAATGCCAACCTCCTAATTGCCATGACAACCTCTAATACTCCACATCCTAGCAAACCTTTGATTGGCTAAGTTAGTGCTGGTCAGCCCCTCTTATAGCGTTCTTAGTTGTAGGTGCAGGTTGCTCCATGTGATAACATGGTTTTTGATATCACAATATTATCAATTATTTAATTAAATGCACATATATATCTTGGTATTGGTAGAAGGCTTGTCCTTTTGCTAAGTGTTTTGTTCTGCTGTTACCGCCATAGTTCTTGTTACCGGTGTTATGGTTTCCATATTTTGCGCTCCTAACACGATCGGGGTTGTTATGGGGACCCCCTTGTTTATCCGGTTGAGATTAAAACTTTTCTGGCAAGACCCAACATTGGTACTACATGAGTGTTGGTCCAAACTAGAGCACCGTGCGGGTCCAACCCAGGGCAACTTGGGAGATTTCTATCAGGCCCCCGTATGCGTTGCTTATCCATCATGTATTGAGAACGAGATACGTGGCTCTTATTGGGTTCGTCGACATGTCGGGTGGTCTTGCTAGATTTGTTTTACCTTTATCGAGTGTCTTGCGTGTAGACTCTGACTTTCTTCGGGTGTTCTCCAGGTGTTGGAATTCCTTTGGAATTACCTATGATGACCACGAGATCCGTGGTCGAGACTATTCCCATGGAGTGTGGTTAATTTATGATGGACTAGTTGGAGCACCCCTGTAGGGTTAAATATTTTCGAGAAGCCGTGCCCACGGTTATGTGGCAACTTGGATATTTGTTTAACACCCAGTTATAGTGAACTTGAAGTAAAGACTATGTAAAATACACCAACTGTGTGAGTAACCGTGATCATCTCTACTCGTGAACATGATCCGAGAGAGAACACGGTGCGGTTATTATTGACGTAAGTAAGTGTTCAGGATCTCATAGAGATCATACTAGATTAGATTGTTCATCATAGGCTACTCATATTTATTTTCATTTTACGTAAGTTAGCCACCATAAATGCTTAGTGCTGCTGCAAACTAAACACATACCCCATCCGAACCTTTAAGCTTGAATAGTCTTGGTACCCGGGCGCTTGATTGTTGAGTCCTTGTGGATCATAGATTACTACAACCCTCCAGGTACAGGAACAAATGAGTATGTGCAGGATGATCTTACCCAGCTCCAGTGGGAATATGATGAGGAAAGAAGCAGGATGTACATGACTTACCCGGATGAGTAGAGGACCATGGGCGTGATCTTTGGGATAGCGAGATAGTTTCATTTGCATCTGTTTTATCATTTGATTTCATCCATAGTCGGACCTTGTCTTCATCTTGATGATTTGAACTCTGTGTTGAATTGTAATTTAGCATGTGGCGAGTGTAAGCCAACTTGTATACTCATCTCTTCTGTAATGTATGATGCAATGATTCTATACTTGCGAACGGCAAGATGCGCCTCTATCCCTTGCAAGGCCCTCATGTCTTAAAATGGATAGGCGCGCATCTTGGGCGTGATAATTAGCTATTTGTTTAATCTCTCTCTCGTGATCT
Source organism: Hordeum marinum (assembly GCA_022496015.1). Taxonomy (NCBI): domain Eukaryota; kingdom Viridiplantae; phylum Streptophyta; class Magnoliopsida; order Poales; family Poaceae; genus Hordeum; species Hordeum marinum. Next base: position 116,407,078 of record CM039676.1, read on the forward strand.
TGAGATGTCACGATCTTGATATATCACGGGCTTTGTGAACATAGATAGATCATATGATGTTTCTCCCCTCTATACTCTTCTTGTGACGAATTGAGTTTTCCCTTTGACATTTCCTTGTTATCAGATTGAATACTTTAATGGATTTGAGAACACTTGATATATGTCTTGAAATTGAATACTCGTGGTGACAATGGGGTATCCTATTGATTCACTTGATATGTATTTTGTCATTCAACTTGCGGATTCCCGAGGTGACATTGGGTAATCTATGCAGAGGGGTTGATGCACGTTCTTGTCTTTGTTTCTCTGGTAGAAATCTTGGGGCACTCCTTGAAGTTCTTTGTGTTGGATTGAGTATTATGAATCTGAAATTATTTGGTGTTGTTTTAGTACGAACTCTTGATTAGATCGATCGGAAAGAATAGCTTCTGTTATTTTAGTACGAACTCTAGGATAGATCAAATGGAAATAATAGATTTGAGGCGGTTTTGTACCCTACAAAGAATTTCTTCTTATGTTCTCCGCTAGATAGGAACTTTGGAGTGATTCTTCGTTGCACGTTGAGGGATGGTTATATGATCGAACTATGTTAGCATTGTTGAGAGATTGCACTAGCGAAAGTACAGACCCTAGGCCTCATTTTCAATCATTGCAATATCATTTGTGCTCACTTTTTTTATTTGCTACCTTTCTGTTTTTATTTATTAAGATTATAAAAATATATTTCTACCATCCATATTACACTTTGCCGAACTAGTGCACCTATACAGTTTGCCATTGTATTGGGTGCGTTGGGGACACAAGAGATTTCTTGTATTTGGTTGCAGGGTCGTTTGAGAGAGACCATGTTCATCCTACACCTCTAATGGATTGATAAACCTTAGTTCATCCACTTGAGCAAAAATTGCTACTGTCCTACAAAACTCTGCGCTTGGAGGCCCAACACGTGTCTACAAGAATAAAGTAGCGTAGTAGACATCAAAGTCCTGTTGTTCCTTCCTGTGGAATCTGGCATCCACAGTAGTCATTCTCTTGGAGGCATAGGGGTCATCTACTCCACAATCTCAGCCCTAAGTCCTTCCTCTTCTTCATGTCCTCAGCTAAAGGATGAGCATCGTTATGCTCTGGCAGATGGGGCCTGAGCTTCCTCATCACTGGCAAGTCTTCCTCAACATCTCTGGAAGTTGGAGTCTTGTTCCTGGCAGCTAAAGGGATGTCTCTAGCGGTCTCCTTGGACTTTGGAGCAGTTGACTTCTTGGGTGCACATTTCTTGCTTGAAGAATCTTGCTTAGGCATAGCATCAACAAGGAGCTTCTTCTTCCTGGTAGGAGGAGCCTGGGCAGCTGGCTCTTCCTCCACTTCCACCTCTTCAGCTTTTGCTGGATCCTCATACATGGAGGTGGGTATGCCAATGAAATTGACATCCTCTTCCTTTATATTTTCTTCTCTCCTCCCTTCTTAGGCATGGAACTCTTGGCTGACTCAACAAAAACTGAGGTGTTGGCCCTGGCACTCTCAGGTGACTTCATAGCATCAGCACTGGCATAGACCTACTTGACATGTCTCTTGGAAGAAGTAGCATCTGTTGATGTGCTCTTGGCGGCTTTCTCTTTCTGCCTCTTGGTAACTTCTCCCTCTCACACAAAATCAGAATCCTCCTCATCAGAATTTAGCTTCTTTCTTGCCCCGTGGTAGCCTTTGGGAAATCAAGTGATCTAGGGTTATCATCATAGGAAGATGAACTAGCCTCAGGGCTAGTGCCTAAACTCATATCCACATTCCTTTCTTTGAAGTTGTTCCAACTATCATCTGATCCTAACATGCTGACCCTGTGAATAGAGCATAGAAGAGCAGAGAGATTGAGCATCACAAAATACAATTTTTTTTGTCAAATTTGAACTCAAATTCTTAGTTCTGAATTTCAGCTAATTGGGTTTCGGTACCACCGAGTTAGAATAATCGGAGCCACCAAGATAGACACTCTCCCATTACAGGAACTTTGCAGCCCTTTTCGATGAGACCGAAAAGAGGTATCGGTTCCACCGAGTGTGTTCTTGGTTGCCCTAATCCGCATACCGGTAAGATCGATATTTCCAACTCCGTGTCACCAAGACACACATGGTGGAAACTCAACCCTATTTTTCTATTCTACTCTAATGGAAGTTTTTCGAGGATGGATCAATCTCAAAGTGTGGCATATCGAGAAAACAACCCTAATGCACTATAATTGGATCGAGAAGCACAAAGGAAATCGGAATATCGCCCTAATTCGGTAAGGAGTCTGCTACAACGATGACGGTGGTGAAGATTCCATCGACGGTGAGGATCCCAGCGACGAGGGCGCACGGGGAGGCAAGGGCGATGACCAGGGGTCCATGGGCGATAGCTAGGGTTTGGAGGGAACAAACGTTTGCAGATTTGATTTCAAAAGTTGGGTCTGCCATAATATATATCCCTCACTATCGGTGACACCGGTTGAAAATTATCGGTGACACCGAGTTCCTCAACTATTAGTTGACAGGGAAACTCGGTGAAGCCGAGAATATGGAATCGGTGTTACCAAGACTAGAAAAACAGATCAACCCTAGGCATCGATGAGACTGAGATGTTTGTATTGGTTCCATCGAGTTGCACTTGGGAGGTTTTGGTGGTCATCTCTTGATGAAACTTAACTCTGAAGGGTTCGAGAAGTGCTCAAATTATGTGATGTAGTAAGAATAGAATTTGAGACGAGAAAGCATAGATAGCTAGAGAGTGGTCCTAGGCATTCTTGTATATCCAACTGGCTAAATAAAATTTAAATCCAAATAACAATAACTGGATATCCTTGAATGAGAAAAGAAATGCACACCAACATGCTGACACAATAAGATGTCAAATCAAATATGGCAAACCTGCAAAACCACTCGAGTATCTACAAAATACTTTGGCGATGACGGAGTAATCTATATATGAGTATATTGACTTAGGAGCCAAGTAAGAATACTTGATCATAGGCCATAATCATCAATTAAGCACAAGCGGGGTTACCACTTTTACACGAAGCATTTAATGTGTTCACATCTTTAAGAGATGCTTTAACTCCAGTCTTAGGGTAAAGCTCCCCCTTGATGTGACATCCCCCTAAGAGGGATAAACTAAACTTGGGTTTTGTTGTAGAAGACTTCATGTGGGTGATATAGTGGTGGATGCTCATAGTTGATGAAGATCATCTTGAGTTGGTAGCAATCCTCTTTGTTTCTTACTCTTCTCACCTACATGGGTTAGTCCCAAACAAGAGACAAATACAAGGATATCTATGGACATGGAGTGTGACTTGGCTTGAGACTACATCGGTATTTCCCCAAAGAGGAAGGGATGATGCAGCACATCGATAGTAACTATTTCCCCCAGTTATGAAACAAAGGTATCAATCCATAGAGGCAGATCATGCACCCACATAAACAACACCTACACACAAATAACAAATACTTGCAACCCGACGCGAAAGAGAGGTTGTCAAGCTCTCCACTGTAATAAGATGCATTAGGTAGATATAGTTTTGGCAAATAGATCTTGCAAGAACACAAAAAAAAATAAGTAAACAAAAAGTGTAGTAAGGTATTTTCAGGTTTTTTGGATTAATAGATCTAAAAAAAAGTGTGAATAGTAGACCGCAAAGCAATATGTGAAAGCACATTTGCTCCCTTGGTGGTTTTGGTAACTAATAACAACATATATGTCATTGAACTAATGGTTCCACTAAGCATGTTTCAGGAAAAGTTCAATGATGGGTTGGCAAAAGGATTATGGAACACCCCAAGATGCAAGGAAATAGATTGCCAAAGCTTCAAGCAACAGGACTCTACATTTTACCTTTTGTGAGAAATCACTTTGAGTCCATAGGAAAGCCAATACTATCAAAAGGGGGTAAGGTACTATTGGTGAACAAAATGCTCATACGTGCACAAGTGATAGTCACCACAAACACCCACAAGCTCTTCCACAAAAGTCTGTCCAAAGCCAAATATCCAAAATTGGTGCAACCAAAACTTTCCACTCGGTGCCACCGATTCTCAGCCTTAGACAGACTCAGCCAAACCCAACCCTTTTGGTGCAACCGATTCCATTTTGGTGCCACCGAGTTTGTGTTCCCAACTTCCTGTTACGCAAAATCACAAAATTGGTCCGACCGAGTTTGTTGAATGGGCGTCACCGAGTTTAGCAATCTGACTGTTGGTCACCGTATCGGTGCAACCGAGTTGTGTGTATCGGTCTCACCGAGATTCAAAAGTTGCTACCTTTGAGGCAACTCGGTACCACTGAGATTAACACATCGGTGTCGCCGCGTTTGACTTATTAGGTGTAACGGTTGGATTTTTTGGAGATTCCTATATATACCCTACACCACCACTCACTCGGAAGAGAAGTACTCAGAACAGTTCCCCAATCATACCTACCAATTTTCTGAGAGGGAGCCACCTACTCATGTGTTGAGATCATTCCGTTCCATTCCTACCATATGAATCTTGATCTCTAGCCTCCCCAAGTTGCTTTCCAACCAATCAATCTCTTCCACCATAGCCAAATCTATGAGAGAGCGATTATGTGTTGAGGATTCTATCATCTTGAAGCACAAGAGCAAGGAGTTCATCGACATTATCAAGCCTATTACCTTTTGGAGGGTGGTGCCTCCTAGATTGGTTAGGTGTCGCTTGGGAGCCTCCTACTTCGGGTTGTGGAGTGAACCAAGAAGCTTTTAAGGGCAAGGAGATTGCCTACTTAGTGAAGATCTACCCCAAGTTAGGCTAGTCCTCCGTGGACATAGGGCATCATGGTATAGTCAAGGTTGCTACTTCGTGGAACCCTTCGTGGTTAGAGCCCTTTGTGGACTCTCATGACCGTTACCCTCCGTGGGTTGAAGACTTCATAAACGTGGGCGTACGATAGCACCACCTATCGGAACCACAGGAAAAAATCATCGTGTCACCAATTGCGTTTAATCTCCCTACCCTTCCTTTACTTACGTGCTTGTCTTTACTTTCCGTTGCAATATTCATAGACATGCATGTTTAGGGTGTACTTGACTTGCTATGAATGCTAAAATCTGCCAAGACTTAAAATTGGGAAAACGTAGATTTTTATTTGGTCAAGTAGTCTAATCACCCCCCTCTAGCACTACTTCCGATCCTACAAGTGGTATCAGAGCTTTGGTCTCCATTGCATTTGTTTCACAACCTAAGAGAGTATGGCATCTAGTGAGGGAAATAATCACCGTAGAGGTTCATACTTTGATGGCACAAATTTCGCTAGTTGGAAGCACAAAATGAAAATGCATTTACTTGGTCATAACCCAGCCATTTGGGTTGTTGTTCAAGTTGGATTGGAAGGTGAATTCTTTGCGGATGGAAGGGAACCAGATCGCAACGCGACTCGGAATAATTGAAGATGTTGCAACTCAATGCTCAAGCATGTGACATTCTCTTCAACTGCCTATGCCCCGAAGAATTCAATAAAATAAGTCGTCTCGAGAATGCAAAAGAGATTTGGGATACTTTGGTTGATATGCATGAAGGTACCGAATCTATGAGAGAATCTGACGAGGATACATACCTAGGGTAGGGTCCTAGGCCTGACCTACATACCCTACCTAAGTACATTACATTGGAGGACTTGAAGATCACAAGTAAGATTCCGACTGGATTCCCGATGACGCTTAGGACACTCGACAGACAATCCACTCGGAGACTTCTTCCTCCACTTGACAATCGACTGTCACTCGGAAGACCTCATTTCCACTCGACGCCAGAAGACCAGAAATCACCCCCAGGAGGCCAACAGGCAGGCGTTAGACCTTTCGTCATTATTGCTTTTATTATGTATGTTACTAGTAAAGCTAGTCTTTAAACCCACGATCGGACCCTTGGATGCCGGGCAATTATGAGGGGCAACGAACTCTATATAAGCCGCCCCTCCCCTCTGGCACAAGGGTTCGCAACCACTGTAATATCAACATTACACACGACAAAGCTCCCGAGCACTGAGACGTAGGGTTGTTACCTCCACGAGAGGGGCCTGAACTCATAGATCCGTGTGTACACCCTCACCGTAGCTAGGACTCTGCCCTCTCCTTTCATAGCCCTACCTTCTACTGTCAGGCTCGTTCGCACAACAGTTGGCGCCCACCATGGGGCAGGCGTCTAGGCGACTTCCGGCGAGTTTGCGTTTTTCATCCTTCAACATGTCTTCCGGCGCTGTTTTTGCTCTTAGCCATGAGATCCATTTTGGAGCGCTCACCTTCATCGCCGACGATTCGGCATGGCTTCAGGAAGCGCCTCTCGATGTCAAGGCACTCCTGGTCCGCAAGGCCATGCACTTTCGTGCGAATTCCTGCGGCGTGCTACTACGTCAGCCGTCGACTCCCTATGCATCGGCTCCCCTCACTGTCCATTGTCGCAAGCGGTCCGGCCTCTCACGAATCCAGCGTTGGGGCAAGGATGCAGTGGCGCGTCAAATTTCTTCTCCGCAGATCACAACAGTCGAGCCCTCTGAGTCCCTTCACGGCGTGTTCAAGTCGGATTCCGATCCGTCCGATGTCCCTTCCGAGTGCGAGATCTACGATCTAGCAGCGAAGGTCCTTATGGCAGGCTCTCATCAAAGCCCGCCACCGGGCTTTGGCCACGACAAGCGCGATGCTAGCGGCGCGTCGTGTGAACAGTCCCGTCATGATGGTGAAGTTCTTCATACTCCCATCGTCGGTACAACTGCCGAGGCTTAGGCCTTGGAGGCCATGCGTATTCAGCTAGAAGAGCTCCAGAGGGAACTCGACGAGCGCATTTGCCAGTGCCCACCAGTTGCCGGTCGACGGCAGCGACAACTGTTCCCGATTGGATCCCACAACAACGTTGAGGTATATCGTACCCCTGTGTTAAATGTTGCAGCTGTTGCTAGGATAGCAGATTCCACTCAGCCGTCGCAGTCAGAGGTTGAGGAAGAGGGTTGATGCAAATCAAAGCCTTGCTAGATGCAGCGCATCATCAGAATTCTGTTGTTTCACTGTCCCGCAATAGGATACATAGCAACTCACCCAGGGCAGAAACCGTTCAGTTGGCCGACAACCCTGGATCACCCTTGCACCGTAGGGGTGGAGGCTTTCGTGAAGAGTAGGTCAGAGATCAGTTCCACTATGAAGACCACCGTCGAGTGCCCACTCCTCCGCAAGGTGGTCCACACGTGCCGCGGCACCAGGATGAAAGGCGCTCATTCGGTGATGAGCAGAATGTAGGTTTTGATCCTCATGATATCCTCACCCAGAAGTGGAGTGACAGGGGCAGAGCTCACAGAGAAGGACAAGACAGGGATTTTCCGAGTGGCAATTCAGCTATGATTTCTGGTCCTGAGTGTTTTAGCAGAGCCATCCGTTCTGCAGAGATTCCCCCCAACTTCAGGTTGGTGGCTGGGATCGGTAAGTTTTCTGGCGAGTCAAAGCCAGAGACTTGGTTGGATGATTACCGAGTGGTTGTACAAATTGGTGGTAGCAATGATAACGTCGCAATGAAACACCTGTCCTTGATGTTGGATGGTTCAGCTCGTGCTTTGCTGAATCGCTTGGCTCCATCCAGTATATATTGCTGGGAGGATCTTGCATGAGTGTTCATCCAAACCTTCGAGGGCACTTGCAAGCATCCTGCCGGGCTGGTCGACTTACAACATTGTGTTCAAAAGCCCAATGAGACCTTGAGAGATTATATTCAGCGTTGGTCCACTCTACATCATACAGTGGAGAATGTTTCAGGACACCCAGCTGTGTGTGCCTTCAAGGCTGGTGTGAGATAGAGAGAGCTTTATTTGAAGTTCGGTCAAACGGGTGACATTTCACTTGGCAAGATGATGGAGATCGCCACTCGGTAAAGCAATGGTGAGGAAGAAGACCGCCTCCGTAGCGGCAAAGGAAAAGTAGTCGTCAGTGATACTGGCGGTAATCCCAATCGGAAACAGAAGCGAAAAGCCGATGGTCCGGTCCAAGCGGAGGCAACCGCTCTGGCGACTGACGCAAACAATAAAGGGAAAGCTAAAGGACAGTTTGCCCCTAAGAAAGGAAAGAAACATTCAGGGACTGATATTATGGATCAGTCGTGTGTAAGGAGGGCAATGTGATTTTGCCCAAGCACACCACTCGGTAGTGTCGGACGCTTATTCAGCAGTTCAAAGAGACTCTGCCGAGCGACAAGACTCCTGAGAAGGATGAGGATGAAGATAAAGAAACATTCCCAGATGTCACTGCTACACTTGTGATTTTCGCTGATGTAGAGAGCAAGAGTCGACTGAAGGTCATCAACAAGGAAGTCAACACGGCCGTACCTACTACTCCCACCTACCACAAGTGGTCCCAGTATGCCATCACATTCGAACAAACAGACCATCCTACTCATGTGGCCACTCCCGGTCGACAGGCTTTGGTGGTTGATCCGGTGGTGGGGGGCACTCGACTCCGAAAGGTCCTCATGGATGGTGGTAGCAGTCTAAACATCCACTATGCGGATACCCTGAAAGGGATGGGTATTCCGAAGTCCCGACTGAGTGAAAGCAACATGCAATTTCACGGAGTCATCCCAGGGAAGAAGGCCAAGTCACTCGGCCAGATTGCATTGTACGTGACATTCAGGAACGATAGAAATGTTTGAAAGGAAAAGTTGGCTTTTGAAGTCATAGATTTCTAGAGTGCCTATCATGCCATTTTGGGTCGACCTGCGTATGCTCGTTTCATGGCCTGTCCATGTTACGTGTATCTCAAGTTGAAGATGCCGGGCCCTAAGGGTGTGATCACGGTCACGGGTAAACGACAACAAGCTGAAGAATGCCTCCAGCAAGGCTCCAAGATCGCCGATCATCAGATGGCCATGGTCGTGCTGGAAGAGTACAAGAAGAGAGCTGACCCTACTGATTTGCTCCGTGCAAAGAAGCCCACTTCTGAGTCAGCATTTCAGTCGGTAGGGGAAGTGAAGAAAGTGCACATCCATCCGACGGATCCAACTACGGCCCCGACCAATATATCACTAACACTCGATAGCAAATAGGAAGCCGAGCTCATCCAGTTCCTCCGTGAGAATTGGGATATCTTCGCATGGAAGCTTGCTGAGATGTCGGGGGTTCCCAGGGGACTGGCTGAGCACCGTATGAGAGTTGATCCTAAAGCTAAACCCGTCACGGAGCATTTGTGTCGATCGGCGGAGGAGAAGCGCAAAGCAATCAGCGAAGAAGTGGCCCGTCTCTTGCAAGCCAAGTTCATTCGGGAGATTTACCACTCCGACTGGCTCTAGAATGTTGTGATGGTGCCCAACAAGGATAAGTCATTGCGTATGTTCATTGACTTCAAACATGTCAATCGGGTCTGCCCGAAGGATCATTTTCCGCTCCCCCGCATAGATCAGATTGTTGACTCGACTGCGGGATGCGAGCGTTTATCGTTTCTAGATGCTTACTCTAGGTACCATCAGATCCGTCTATATGGACCAGATGAAATAAAGACAACCTTCATCACCCCGTTCGGGTGTTTTTGGTACATCACTATGCCATTCGGTCTAAAAAATGTCGGCGCTACATTTATGCGCATGATACAGAAGTGTTTACTCGACCAGATCCCTCGGAATGTCGAGGTGTACATGGATGATATAGTGGTCAAGTCCCGCAAAGGTTCCGACCTGCTGGCTGACTTGGCCGAAACATTCCCCGATGTGAGGAGATATGGCATAAAGCTGAATCCGGCCAAGTGTACCTTCGGCGTCCCTGGCGGCAAGTTACTCGGTTTTCTCGTTTCCGAACGTGGGATCGACGTCAATCCTGAGAAAATCAGCACCATTACCCGAATGAAGACTCCCGTGCAAGTGCACGATGTTTAGAAACTCATAGGTTGCTTGGCAGCATTGAGTCAATTCATTTCTTGTCTCGATGAGAAGGCGCTACCTTTGTACCAATTGATGAAGAAGTCTGACACGTTCGAGTGGACTCCAGAAGCCGAAGCAGCGTTTTTGTGTGCTCAAAACCCTCCTTTCCACCCAGCCGGTGCTTGTTGCTCCTTGCAGCAAAGATCCCTTGCTCCTGTACATCACGGCCACTAATCAGGTCATCAGTACAGTGCTAACTGTCGAGCAAGAAGAGGAGGGTAAAGCTTACAAAGTCCAACAACCAGTTTATTATGTCTCTGAAATTCTGTCCCCTCGAAGCAAAGATATCCACACTGCCAGAAGCTGGTTTATGGTAATTACCTATTAGAAAAGAAGGTGGCGCATTATTTTCAAGACCACTCGATTTCAGTCGTCAGTGATGCTCCATTGTTCGAGATTTTCAACAATCGAGATGCATCTGGTCAAGTGGCTAAGTGAGCAACCGAACTCGGACATTTTGACATTAAGTTGAAGCCAAGAAAGCAATCAAGTCTGAGGCACTTGCAAATTTTATAGCCGAGTGGATTGAACAGCAACAGCCAACTCAAATTCACCCGGTACACTAGACCATGTTCTTCGACGGCTCTAAAATGTTGAATGGATTCGGTGTTGGTGTTGTCCTGATATCTCCCAAAGGTGACAAGCTCAGTTATATGTTGCAAATTCACTTCGATTCCTCCAACAATGAGGCAGAATATGAAGCACTTTTGTATGGGTTGTGCATGTCCATTTCACTCGGCATCAAGCGCTTGATGGTTTATGGCGACTCAGATCTTGTGGTGAATCAAGTGATGAAAGAGTGGGATGTTCGAAACCCCGCTATGACTGGGTACTGTAATGCTGTCAGAAAGTTGGAAAAGAAATTCGAAGGCGTGGAACTTCATCATGTTCCTTGACTGAAGAATCAAGCGGCCGACGAACTAGCAAAGATTGGGTCCACTCGATGGCATGTCCCCAGTGATGTGTTTTTAGAGCACCTTCAGACTCCCTCGGTGCAAGAAGATCCTTTCACCAAAGAGCCCCTGCAAGCTATGAGCTCCACTGATCCAACTGAAGTTGATGTCCCTGCAGTAATTGATTTGGTCATGGAGATGCTGGTTGTCATTCCTGATTGGACGGTGCCTTACATCGCCTATATTCTCAGACAAGAACTCCCTAAAGACGAAATAGAAGCTCGACGGAATGTGCGAAGGTCAAAGGCCTTTACTGTGATTGGAGATCAGTTGTTCAGAGAAAGCGCGACTGGTGTGATGCAGCATTGCATCTCCCCTAAAGAAGGTCAAATGATTTTGGATGAGATCCACTCGGGAACATGCGGCCATCATGCATCCTCAAGGACAATCGTCGCTAAAGCATATCGAGGTGGTTTCTTTTGGCCATCTGCTAATGAGATGGCTAAAGACATTGTTGATCCTTGTGATGGATGTCAGTTCTATGCAAACTTGTCACACAAGCCAGCCTCTGCTCTGAAGACAATTCCCCTCACCTGGCCATTTGCTGTTTGGGGACTCAACATGGTTGGTCCCTTTCGGAATGGAAAAGGCGGGTTCACTCATTTGCTGGTTGCAGTCGATAAGTTTACAAAGTGGATAGAAGCCAAGCCCATCAAGAAGTTGAACTCTCGCACGATGGTCACATTCAGAGAAATAATTTTTCGATACGGCGTTCCTCACATCATTATCACGGATAAAAGCACCAAATTTGACTCGGAAGAATTCAGAAACTTCTGCACCTCTCAGGGCACTTGGGTGGATTATGCGTCTATTGCACATCCTCAAACCAATGGGCAAGTCGAGTGAGCTAATGGCCTCATCCTGCAAGGTCTGAAGCCTCGTCTCATGCGCGATTTGGATCATGCCACCGGTGCCTGGGTGACTGAGATGCCGTTTGTTTTATGAGGCCTGAGAACGACGCCTAATCGGTCAACTGGACGGACTCCTTTTTTCTTGGTCTATGGTGCCGAGGCTGTCTTGCCGAGTGACTTGTTTCACAATTCTCCTTGAGTGGAACTTTATTCTGAAGTTGAAGCTAAACAAGCTAGGCAGGATGGTGTCCATCTCCTCGAGGAAGAGAGAGATGGCTCTGATCCAGACTATAACTTATCAGCAGGATCTACGACGCTTCCATGCGAAGAATGTCAAGAGTTGATCATTTCATGAGGGAGACTTGGTGCTCCGAGTGGATTAACAGCGACCTCATAAGCTTGCTCAAGCGTGGGAAGGTCCCTTTATCGTCACCAAAGTGCTGAACAACGGAGCTTATCACCTATAGAACCTCATGTTTTCGCCTAAGTTAAACCCTGTCGGGAGGATAACAGTCCATTCACTCGACGACCTATTTGCGAATCAGTCTTTGCTTAGGTTCAACAATACTCCGAGTGATGAGCAATCCTCACACTCGGGGGCTTAGCTGCGAACATGCTTTCACCTAAGTTAAAAACCCTGTCGGGCGGATAACAGCCCATTCACTCGACGATTTAGCTACAAACCATCCTTCGTCTAAGTTCAAAATTCTTCTCTGAGTGTCGAGCAATCCTCACACTCAGGGGGGCTTAGCTGCGAATATGTTTTCGCCTAAGTTAAACTCCCCACCGAGTGGATAGTAACCCATCCACTTGACGTCCTAGCTGCGAATAAGTCTTCGCCTAGGTTCAAAAATACTACGAGTGTTGAGCAATCCTCACACTCGGGTGCTTAGCTACGAACATGCTTTCGCCTAAGTAAGAGTTCCTGTCGAGTGGATAGTAATCTATCCACTCGACGTCCTAGCCATGAATAAATCTTTGCCTATGTTCAAAAATACTCCGAGTGTTGAGCAATCCTCACACTCGGGGGCTTAGCTGTGAACATGTTTTCGCCTAAGTATGAAAACAAAGTCAGTCGAACAAGCGGTTGAAATCCAAATGCAGATAAATCCAAAGGTTTAATCGTAGATAAGTGTTTCGCGAGAAAGCAAACATGCTTAGGCTTAAGGCCTGAATGAAGTTTTAAGCTAATACAATTCCACTCGGCATAGTGAGGCAAATAAAGTTTTTCTCTCAAAGATCAAGTTTTCAAGCGCCCGACGGGCTAGCTGGCTCATTGAACATGTCCAAGTTGATGCCGTCCATGATGCTGGTGGCTGCGTCGATGAAGGTCTCCATGAAATCTTGAAACTAAAGTTTCTTCATGTTAACCACTCGGAGCTCCTTCAACTTGTCTTCCCTCACATCCTTGCAATGGACCCTAACAAGGGAAAGTGCCACGTCAGTGCCGCAGCGAGTAGCAGATTTCTTCTAGGCTTGCACTCAACTGGGGAGGTCGTTCAGGCATGCCATAACAGATGTGAGGTTGAGATGAAGAGTGTCTTCAGGACATAGCTCCTTGTTGATCCTCTCCGTCACAGTTTTCAATCGAAGGACATATGCTTGAACACCCTGGAGCCCAAAGTTGAGTCTGAGCATGTTCATGGCCACCGCATCTCCAACATGTGACTTGGTGGGATCCAAATTGGGCTCGATATCCTCAGTCTCTTTTTCAAATTCTTAGCAGAATTTTGTTGGGAAGAAAGAATGGGAGGAAGTTGAATGAGATGAAATCGTCAAAGATTTTATACAGTTCAGTTGACAGAGATACTCACCGTCGAGCATGATATACATCTTCCTCAAGAACTCTCCCAAGTGCTTCTCCAGGCCGTTGCTCCTCTTGGTTAGCTGCTAAGTATTCTTGATAAGGTCCACATGCTCTTGCTTCAGCTTCGAGTTCTCTTCCTCCATCCTCTTTGCAGCAGTCAGCTTCTGGTCAGCAGCTTCACTTTTCTCCTTCGCCTCACGTTGGGCGTCAGCGAGCGCTTTGTTCTTGTCCTCTAGCGCTTTCTTCATGGTATCTAAAGAAACAACATTGTTGAGTCATGCTTGGAGTCGGTGATTTTCATTGTGTACGTCTATTCGAGTGAAGGCACTCGGTTCAAAGCATGGAAAGTGAGGATAAGAATGCAATGGGTTGATAGAAGTTACCTCCCAGAGTTTTCAGCTCGGTCCGCACTCGCTCCAAAGCATTGTTGGAGGCCTCCAAGTCCACGCGTAGCCGGTTCCTTTCATCTTCAAGGTCCTTGTACTATGTGCCCAGTTCACATGCCCTCTGAAACCAACAAAGAAAGAAATTCAATCGACAAGAAATATCAGCACTCTGAAGTGCAGAAGACCAAAAACAGTCGCCTAGGCGGTGCACACCACCCCGCCCCACTATCCTGGAAAAGTGTCATATCATCGTTGATCAATGATGTCCATGAAACCTGTGTCTAGGGGGGGGGGACAATTCAACCAAAAGTACACTCGACATGTCGAGTGGCTCGTGTACTCCGCATACCGTAACAAAGTTCAAGACAGTCTTTATAAGACCCCGACCAGAGCAAGCACTCGACGACGGTCTCGGGGCCTACACCCACTGGGTACATTCACACTGCCCCCACTGGAAAGGTTAACACTCGTTCTGTCGAGTGTTCTGTCGACCCTGTTCCGCACCTTTGAAGCAACGCCATATAATGGTTGATCAAATGATGTCCATAAAACCTACAACATAGCTTCGGAGCGGGACGACCAAGAAAAAAGATATACAACTCGACTGTGACGCTCCAAAAGATTCCCCTTGTGTCTCCATTCTTGTCTGTGTTTCGTTGTGCATTCATCATCGCATCATTCGCATCATCTGCATAGCATCGTCACCCGTTTTCGAAAACTTGCATCCATTCGTAGCTGCCGGTTCTCTCCGTTCTTGCGTTGCTCGTTGAGACCAACCACACATGCATGCGCCCGCGGCATCGTTAAATAAAACCATTTTTAAGTGTGTGCAAAAAAATATTCTTGGATTGGGTCGAAACTTGACGTGCGGTCTTGTTGTGTTCTAGGTAGACCCCCTGTCAAATTTCGTCGCGTTCCGAGTTCGTTTGATACCCCGTCGGTCAGTCATAGCAGTGATGTCATCGGTTTATCGGACGTTTCTCGGTGTTTTATAAAACTTCATGTCACGGGCCGCAAACCTCCCTCTCTTCTCCCCCTAACCCCTCTGCACAGTCACCGTAGACCCCTCTGCTTTCGGACCGCCCGATCGGGATCGTACGGTCCGAAAACGGACAGAGACCGTCGTCCCTAGCTCGAAAACTATATATAGACCCCCTCCCCTTCCTAATTGGGCAGCCAATCCTAATCCCTCCTAGAATCCCGTGCCAAACCTCTCCTTCTCCATCCTCCAGCTGTCAGGCCTGCCGAGCCCAGATCTAAGCCTTGGAAATCCCATCTGGGCCCGTCCCCGAGCTTCTCCCGCAGCTCCCATGGCAGCTCCCGAGCTCCCCGAGCCGCAGCTCCTCCCGCAGCTTCCGTGGCTGTCGTCGTCGCCAGCTCGCCGGAGCCGCCGCTGCCGGTCGCCCTCGCCGAAGGCTATCCCGCTCTCCTTCCACTCCTTGCTGCCCCTCTCCTCTTCCCTTCTCCCTTGCTCGCTCATCTTCCTTGCCTCTATCGCATGCAGGTCCGCGCCGCCGGCCACCCTGTCCTCCGTCGCGCACAATCCGGCCGGGATCCGCCCGTCCTTGCCAGATCCGCCCATCCCCTTCGCGGATCTAGAGCTGCTCGACCTCCTCACTCCGCCGTAGTGCCGGCCTCCCTATTGTCGTCACCGCCAGCCTCCTGCTCGAGGAGATCGAGCACGGGAGGGCTCCGCTCGCCCGAGCGTTGACCGCCTCCTCTGCCCACGTGGCCTCGGCCCAGCAGCATCGCCAGCCCACCTGCCAGCCGGCTCATGTTGGCCCATGGGTGAGCAGCCAGCCCCCCTTTTGCGTTTTCTTTTTATTTTCGTGTGTAGGCCCGTTACAATTTTAAAATGTTAGTAAATATTTAATCGTGCATCGTAAGAAAATAATTTATATATGTAAAATGATTAGAAAAGTGAGTAGATTAATAATATGCCATTTGCACCCATGATTAAAATTGTTAACATGTCATTTTCTGCCATTTTGCATATTTGACATAATTTGCATTGACATATTTATTTAACGTGCATCAGGATTAAATAAAACCATATATTAAAATTGTTCATATCATTGGCACCGCATTTTCAAGCATGATAAAAATCTTGGCATGTTGTTTGCATTTATTTTGCACTAATGAATTGCTATAAGGTGATTAGGCCTAATACTTGCGTAATTAATTGTGATTAATTTTCTACATGAACCTATGCATATTATATATGTTTTCAGGGTAGAATAATCCATATGAATTATCTGTACATTTAGTTTTGTCATTTGAGCATTTTGGTGCATATCATTATTGCCGCGATGCCCTATTATTATTTTTGTGGGATTTTATCCATGCATGATTTGAAATAATTTTTAACATGAGAAATGCCCTTTGATATGTGTCCTAGCCCCTGGACATTTTGCTTGTCATAGAAATGCATGTTTAGGTGTTGTTTTGTTGTTGTCAACTTGCTATAAAGTTCTGCTGTTTTGAGATGCTGAAATATTTCTAAGTCTGGATCTGTAATATTTTGTTGCTATCTTGCCATGTGATTTTCTAGTGATCTGGACCTCTTTTGTGGTAGGTGTAATGGAGTTATTTGTAGTTCATATTGTCCTTTAGTATGCTATTAAGTCTCATGCCATAATATGCCCTGTAGCATATAGTTTCACTGCTGTCAATATGCCTTGGTGATAAAAACTGCACTGTCAAAAACTGCTATTTTCACCAAGTCTGAAACTGTTTTCAAGTAGCCTACTTGTGAGCTTCCTACCATGTGATACATGCATGTTTTGATTATGATATGTGAAGATGAAATGACGTGGGTGTTATATAATATTGCCCCATGCTTAGTTTCTGCATTTTAGAATAGTGTAACTTGTTATTTTCATACGTGCAAAATGTTATCTTGTTGTTTTGGGCAGATTTCGACTATAACTTGTGTTGGTTGTACTTGATGAACCGTAGCTCCGTTTTGAACATGTGGCACACGTAACTTGCTTAGAATCTCTTGTGGTTTCATAATTAATTGCTGCATTCATGATTTGAGGTGTTTGTGATTGTATTTTCCATGCATTTGCATTCATGACATGTGCATCTTGTTTTGCTCATATCTTTTAGACCGTAGCTCCATTTGAGTTATTCCATATATGTAAATCGGCTAGAATGACGTGTAGAATAAGATGGTGACATTTATTTCTATTTTTAACTAATATAAAAGATGATTAGTTCAGATCTGGACCAATTTCGAAATTAACATATGAGGTCATTTCGGAAATGCTATAAGTTGTTTCCGGCCTCATTTAAGATGCCTAGATAGATAGTTTACTTATGCTTCACCTCTTGCCATGCCCAGAAAGCGTTCGGAGTGTGAGGATTTGTTCAACTACGTTGGTTCGTCTTCTTCATGGACTCATTCGTCTTCCGAGCGGGATCTCAGGCAAGATGACTCATTTCCCTAGATAGCATTACTATCATTGCTATGCTAGTTGTCTCGCTTTTATCGCTATGTCACGCTACCTACCACTTGTTTGTTAAGCCTCCCAACATTGACATGAAAATCCCCTAGCCCCTCCACATCCCACCAAACCTTTGTGTGGCTATGTTACCACTTTGCTCAGCCCTTCTTATAGCGTTTCTAGCTACAGGTGCAATTGCTTCCATGTGTCAACATGGACATTCTTTGTTATATCACAATATTGCTGCTATTTAATTTAATGCACATATATACTTGGTAAAGGTGGAAGGCTAGGCCTTTTGCTCGGTGTTTTGTTCCACTCTTGCTGCCCTTAGTTACTTGTGAACCGGTGTTATGTTCCATAATTGAGCGCTCCTAACATGCTCGGGGTTGTTATGGGGACCCCCTTGATTTTCGTTTTGGGATAAAAGTTGTCTGGCAAGGCCCAACATTGGTACTACATTTGCCTAATAATTAATGGACTTGCATAGGGGATTTTCCAGACCCCGTGGATAATTAATCAACCCCCGGGCCAATGCTCCTAATGATTGTTGGTCTAAACTATAGCACTGTGCGGGGCCAACCCAGGGCAACTTGGGAGATTTCTATTAGGCCACTATACGCGTCGCTCATCTGTCGTGCCCTAAGAATGAGATACACGACTCCTATCGGGATTGTCGGCACGTCGGGTGGCCTTGCTGGATTTGTTTTACCTTTCTCGAACGTCTTGAGCGAGGAATTCTGATCTTCTTCGGGCTATCTTGAGGTGTTGGATTTCCTTTGGAATTGCCTAGGAAGATCACGAGATCCGTGGTTGAGGTTGTTCCCACTGTGTGTGGTTAATTTATGATGGATTACTTGGAGCACCCCTGCAGGGTTAAACCTTTTCGAGAAGCCGTGCCCACAGTTATGTGGCAAACTTGGATACTTTGTTTAACACCCGGTCATAGCAAACTTGCATTACACTCTAATAAAATACACCAACTGTGTGCATAACCGTGACTGTCTCTTCTCGTGAGTTCTTATCCGAAAGAAAAGACGGTGGGGTTATGATTGACGTAAGTAGGTGTTCAGGATCAGTTAGTGATCATTACTAGTTCACGTCTATTATGCGTAGACCACCATACTTGACTTTCTGTACCCGTAAGTTAGCCACTCAAATAAATTCTTAGCCGCTTGCTCCAGCCTAACCACTTAACCATACCTCACCTATTAAGCTTTAATAGTCTTGATACCCTTGGAAATGAGATTATTGAGTCCCTGTGGCTCACAGATTAGTACAACAACAGTTGCAGGTATAGGTAATGCAATGATTTTGACGTGAGTGCGTTGATTGATTTGATTTGGAGTTCTTCTTCTTCTTCTTCATCAATCTTGGATGGATTCCAGGCGGTAGCCTGGGATAGCAAGGATGGATGTCATTTTATCGTTTAATTTCGTCCGTTGTCAGTCCCTGCTCTTCTATACGATGTTTGTATATGTTGTTGTATTGATGTGACCTTGATGTAGCTTGTGGCGAGTGTAAGCCAATTCCATATACTCATCTCTTCTGTATATGTACTTGTAATGATATCCATCCTTGAGAACGCGTCGAGATGCGCTTCTATCCCTGTCTAGGCCCTCGTGCCGAAATAAGGATAGGACCGCATCTTGGGCGTGACAAGTTGGTATTAGAGCCTATACCGACCTAGGAGCCCCCTTGATTGATCGAACTTGGCTGAGTCGTGTCTAGTGAAAAACTGTTTTGAGTCTAGTTATATCGGAGAGTAGGATTCTTTTTACTCCTCTTCTATGCTCTGGTGAGGAATTCGACTTAGAAATTTTGATTCTACTCCTCTTCTCGCTCGAAAAATTTTTAGGATCACGCGGGTATTTTGGAAACTATATGATGCCAATGTGACAGGGTTCTGTCTTGGTGCCTCCTGTCTGACTTGATTTCTTCTGGGGAGTCGAGCTCTAGGGAATGTTGGGACATCGTGATCATTCAGCTTCCTTAGTTTGTCTGGATGGAGGATGTTCGGAATTGCTTCAATACTTGTCGTAGTGAGATAAGGTTGGAGTCACCCAGTACTGGGAGGCGTCCGGGGTACCACCATGGTTTAGTATCGTTGTGAGTTCGAGGATCTGAGTTAGATGGATTTGCGAAAGCCTCTGGTTATGTGTTGAAGGATGGATACAGTTGGGGTGTAGGATTGCTAGTTGTGTGAGATATTTACTCCTTGTATCCCCCACACCGGATTGCATAACCAGAAAGTTTTTGGAAGTTCTTAGGTGGGAATTCAAGTAGGTACCTAGGATTATCTTTCCAACAAGTACATAGTGGGTATGTATTTGTTCTGGCTTGTTTCATAAGCCTCATCCTTTGTTTTGTTTTGAATATGGTAATTCGAGTTGCTTCGATGTCAAGTGGTGATTTCATACCTTGCTAAGTAGGTTCTCATATTTCTGTGGGTTTGCTAATTCTTTTGCTCAATCAAGTTATCGTATCAATTCTTTTCCTACCGGTGTGCTTCTCTTCAAGATAATTCTATCCTCTTCAATATTGCAAGATCAATTCTCATTTTGTTCCGGAGTTGTCTCATTTGTTCCAAGTTTCTTTGCTTTCCCGCCCTCCCGCCCTTTTTCTTCAATGATCAATTCTCATCCAAGTGTCTTTTCCATTTATGTAATGCTTCCGCTATCTTTTCTTCTATATTTTTTCCAGTGGTTTCTTGTGGAGATTCTCAGGAGTTTCAATTTCAAGATCTATCTTCATTTTCTTTGTTCTCGTTGTTATTCTTCTCCGGTGATTCGTTATGAAGATGCTCAATGTTCAAGTTATCATTTATTAGTATTCATCTTTGTTTTCTTTTCCGGTGGATTCAGTTCAAGTTCTTGGTGTTCATAATATCATTCCATTCTCTTTTTTCTCTCCCATGTTGGAATTCTTTATAAAACCTCTCTTGTTTATTCATCCCTCTCTATTCTATCCGGAGTGCTGAAGATATCTTAGAAGACATTCATTTTCATTCTTGTCCTGTTAAATTATTTCAAGGGTCTCATATCATCAAGTTCTTAATTTGTGCTGGTGCAATCTCTCTTTTAAACAATTGTCTCAACGATGGTTTCTTTTGAGTGGGCCCATAACCCACAGGTCTTTTCACAAGATCCTACCTGACTCTTCTATTGTTCCAGAGATGTCCAAGTTCTCTTCAAATATGACGTAAAAATGAATTTCATCTGTCATATGCCTTCTTGAAGATCGCTTCTAAATCATTTTCATTGTTGGCTCAACCTTTCCTTATTCATTCTTCCGGAGTGCCTCGGTTATTCATGGTGTTGTTTCTCGTCATCATTCTCAACATTGAAGACCGAAGGAGAGTCTCCCTTAATCTTGGTTCATTCTCTGAAGATCGTCATCTCATCTTGATGCTTCATCTCAATTGTTTTGATCATGAGTAATTCTTCCCATATCTATCCGGTGTATTCAGAGTTGTTTTCATTTCTTGATCCTCCGAAGGCTATCATTTCAGAAGATTTCTTCATTCCCAGCTCCATCTTTCATTCTCAAATTCCTCTCAATTGTTGTCCCTTCATTGGTATCTCAATTCTTTCCGGTGCTTCATTCAAGTTTTCTCTTAGGTGGATCATGCTCTCTTCGTTCTCATGTCATACATTCATTTGTATTATCCTCTTTCGTTTCTAATTCTTACCGGTGTTGTCATGCAAGACTTCTTCAAGGTTGTGATCTCTTTCTCTTTCTCTTCAATTCTTTGCAACAAGAATAAGTGGTGTGTGAAATCCATTGCTTGTCATCAATTTAACTTGATGAAGGATAATCATATCAGAATTCTTATTATTGTTTCGTCCAAGTTATCTCAATCCTTCTTCCGGAGTGGCTCAGGATATCTAATTCCTCATCCCAAGTGGCATCTTTCTTTTCCGGAGTTCCTAGTTTTGCTCAAGTATCTTGCCCCGAAGCATCATCTAATTATTGGAAGGCCTCAATCTTGTTCTTTTTTCATCCTTCAATTCTTTCTATCATCCTTTCGTTTCAGAGTTCTTCCGAAGGTTCTTCATGGTGATTCATCAAGATTTCTTTCATTTTCAAGTGTTCATCAAGATTCTTGTTGGAGGTGCTCAAGTGTTCTTTGTCTTGGATGTCTAAGTTCAATTCCTTCTCCATTGTCTTTTGAGATGGTGTTATTAAATTCTGGATTATAAGGAGTCTCGAAGGGAGATTGTCAAGAATAAGATAAGTAAACCCATCTTCTATTCTCGGAGTTCTCTTGGGTTGGATATCACCTAATGCATTTCCTAAGGATTGTTGCTATCATGGTGTCATAGATGATTCAAGTTTTCTCCTCCTCTTCTTGGTGAAAGAAGTTTTGCAAATCCTTGTTGCTCTCAAGCATTCAATTGTTTCTGTTGTGGCAGGTTGTCACCTCATAATTTGGAGATGTTGTCTTTAAGCCCACAACAAGCCTTTCTTTCTTTGTTGATTCTCCATCAACTCTGTTCAACCATGCTTCTCAAATTCATTGGTGCTAGAAGTTGTCGTTTTCTTCTCAGTTCTCTTCTCTTCAAGGATCTAGCTTCTATTCTTTTGTTCCGGAGGCCTTGTGATGTTGCTCTCTTCAATCCATCGTTTTGTTGTTTCAAGATCATGATTCTTCTGGCTTATCCTTTTAACCGGAGTGTTGTGCAATCTTTCATGATCCTTCCATCTTTCAAGTTTTGATTCTAATCCAACCGAAGTTTGGTGTATCTCTTTCAATTTCTTTCCATCATATCTAATTTTCCTCTCGTTCCTACCGAAGTGCTACCGAAATTTCTTGTGAATTCTTGCTTGTTCTTCATTCTTCATCTCTTTGCATCCTTCATGTTTCATTGGTTTCACTCGTTTGTCAGAAAAGCAACTAAGTTTAACCTCTTGCTCTTTCTCTTCCCCTTTTTCATTCTACATCTCGGGACGAGATCCTCATGTAGTGGAGGAGAGTTGTGACAGCTGGGACCGATGCTCCAGAAGATTCCCCTTGGGTTTCCATTCTCGTTTGTGTTTTGTTTGGTTGTTGCATTCATCATCGCATCATTCGCATCATCTGCATAGCATCGTCACCCGTTTTCAAAAACTTGCATCCGTTCGTAGCTGCCGGTTCTCTCCATTCTTGCGTTGCCCGTCAAGACCAACCACACATGCACGCGCCCGCGACATCGTTAAATAAAACCATTTTTAAGTCCGTGCAAGAATATTCTTGGATTGTTTCGAAACTTGGCGTGCGGTCTTGTTATGTTCTAGGTAGACCGTCTGTCGAATTTCGTCGCGTTCTAATTTTGTTTGATACCCCGTCGGTCAGTCATAGCAGTGCTGTCATCGGTTTATCGGACGTTTATCGGTGTTTTATAAAACTTCGTGTCACGGGCCGCAAACCTCCCTCTCTTCTCCCCCTAGCCCCTCTGCACAATCACCGTAGCCCCCTCCGCTTCAGGACCGCCTGATCGGGATCGTACGGTCCGAAAACGGACAGAGACCGTCATCCCTAGCCCGAAAACTATATATAGACCCCCTCCCCTTCCTAATTGGGCAGCCAACCCTAATCCCTCCTAGAATACCGTGCCAAACTTCTTCTTCTCCCTCCTCCAGCCGTCAGACCCGCCGAGCCCAGATCTGAGCCTAGGAAAGCCCATCCGAGCCCGTCCCCGAGCTTTTCCCGCAGCTCCCATGGCAGCTCCCGAGCTCTCCGAGTCGCAGCTCCTCCCGCAGCTTCTGTGGCCGCCGTCGCAGCCAGCTCACCGGAGCCGCTGCCGCCGGTCGCCCTCGCCGAAGGCCGTCGCCCTCTCCTCCCTCTCCTCGCTGCCCCTCTCCTCTTCCCTTCTCCCTTGCCCGCTCATCTTCCTTGCCTCTCTCCCCTGCAGGTCGACGCCGCCGACCACCTTGTCCTCCGCCACGCCCAATCCGGCTAGGATCCGCCCGTCCTGCGGGATCCGCCCATCCCCTTCACAAATTTGGAGCTGCTCGACCTCCTCGTGCCGCCGGAGTGTCGGTCTCCCTGTTGCCGTTGCCGCCAGCCTCCTGCTCGAGGAGATCGAGCACGGGAGGGCTCCGCTCGCCCGAGCGTTGACCGCCTCCTCTGCCCACGTGGCCTCGACCCAATAGCATCGCCAGCCCACGTACCAGTCGGCCCATATTGGCCCATGGGTGAGTAGCTAGCCCCCCTTTTGTGTTTTCTTTTTATTTTCGTGTGTAGGCCCATTGCGATTTTAAAACGTTAGTAAATATTTAATCGTGCATCGTAATAAAATAATTTATATATGTAAAATGATTAGAAAAGCGAGTAGATTAATAATATGTCATTTGCACCCATGATTAAAATTGTTAACATGTCATTTTCTGCCATTTTGCATATTTGACATAATTTGCATTGACATATTTATTTAAGGTGCATCGGGATTAAATAAAACCATATATTAAAATTGTTCATATCATCGGCACCGCATTTTCATTCATGATAAAAATCTTGGCATGTTTTTTGCATTTATTTTGCATTAATCAATTGCTATATGGTGATTAGGCCTAATACTTGTGTAATTAATTGTGATTAATTTTCTACATGAACCTATGCATATTATATATGTTTTCGGGGTAGAATAATCCATGTGAATTATCTGTGCATTTAATTTTGTCATTTGAGCATTTTGGTGCATGTCATTATTGCCGCGATGCCCTATTATTATTTTCGTGGGATTTTATCCATACATGATTTGAAATAATTTTCAACATGAGAAATGCCCTTTGATATGTGTCCTAGCCCCTGGACATTTTGCTTGTCATGGCAATGCATGTTTAGGTTTTGTTTTGTTATTGTCAACTTGCTATAAAGTTCTGCTGTTTTGAGATGCTAAAATATTTCTAAGTCTGGATCTGTAATATTTTGTTGCTATCTTGCCATGTGATTTGCTAGTGATCTAGACCTCTTTTGTGGTAGGTGTAATGGAGTTATTTGTAGTTGATATTGTCCTTTAGTATGATATTAAGTTTAATGCCATAATATGCCCTGTAGCATATAGTTTCACTGCTGTCAATATGCCTTCGTGATAAAAACTGCACTGTCAAAAACTGCTATTTTCACCAAGTCTGAAACTGTTTTCAAGTAGCCTCCTTGTGAGCTTCCTACCATGTGATCCATGCATGTTTTGATTATGATATGTGAAGATGAAATGATGCGGGTGTTATATATTATTGCCCCATGATTAGTTTGTGCATTTTAGAATAGTGTAACTTGTTATTTTCATACGTGCAAAATGCTATCTTGCTGTTTTGGACAGATTTTGACTATAACTTGTGTTGGTTGTACTTGATGAACCGTAGCTCCGTTTTGAACATGTGGCATATGTAACTTGCTTAGAATCTCATGTAGTTTCATAATAAATTGCTGCATTCATGATTTGAGGTGTTTGTGATTATATTTTCCATGCATTTGTATTCATGACATGTGCATCTTGTTTTGCTCATATCTTTTAGACCGTAGCTTCGTTTGAGATGTCCCATATATGTAAATCGGCTAGAATGACATGTAGAATAACATGGTGACATTTATTTCGCTCTTTAACAAATATAAAATATGATTAGTTCAGATCTGGACCAATTTCGAAATTAACATATGAGGTCATTTCGGAAATGCTATAAGTTGTTTCCGACCTTATTTAAGATGCCTAGATAGATAGTTTACTTATGATTCACCTCTTGCCATGTTTAACAACATTTAATATTGTGTTGTACATAACAAGATTGAACTAAATAGTTCGAATGTGGAGTTTCGTCAGTATACAACTCGTTGCATATTGAGCTTCACTTAATGTGTAGTATTTGATTGTTGTGATTTGACATGCATTGCATATTTAAAACCGGACATGCATCATATTGGTTTGCGCTTAGTTCCATGCAGATGTTGTGGTGTATCTTGTGTTGATTGTTTGTTTCGGATTGCTTCTTCTCGATAGAGTTCCAAAAGCGTTCGGAGTGTGAGGATCGTTCGACTACGTTGGTTCGTCTTCTTCATGGACTCATTCTTCATCCAAGCGGGATCTCACGCAAGATGACTGATTTCCCTGGATACCATTACTATCATTGTTATGCTAGTTGTCACGCTTTTATCGTTATGTCATGCTACCTACCACTAGTTTGTCAAGCCTCCCAACATTGACATGAAAAGCCTCTAACCCCTCCATATCCCAGCAAACCTTTGTTTGTCTATGTTACCGCTTTGCTCAGCCCTTCTTATGGCGTTTCTAGCTGCAGGTGCAATTGCTTCCATGTGTCAACATGGACAATTGCTTCCATGTGTCAACATGGACATTCTTTGTTATATCACAATATTGCTGCTATTTAATTTAATGCACATATATATACTTGGTAAAGGTGGAAGGCTAGGACTTTTGCTCGGTGTTTTGTTCCACTCTTTCCGCCCTTAGTTACTTGTGAAACGGTGTTATGTTCCATAATTGAGCGCTCCTAAAATGCTTGGGGTTGTTATGGGGACCCCCTTGATTTTCTTTTTGGGATAAAACTTGTCTGGCAAGGCCCAACATTGGTACTACATTTGCCTAATACTTAATGAACTTGCATAGGGGATTTTTCGGACCCCGTGGATAATTAATCAACCCCCGGGCTAGTGCTCCTCATGAGTGTTGGTCCAAACTAGAGCACTGCGCGGGGCCAACCCAGGGCAACTTGGGAGATTTCTATTAGGCCACTGTATGCATCGCTCATCTGCCGTGCCCTGACAATGAGATACGCGGCTCCTATCGGGATTGTCGGCACGTCGGGCGGCCTTGCTGGATTCTGATCTTGAGTGAGGAATTCTGATCTTCTTCGGGCTATCTCGAGGTGTTGGATTTCCTTTGGAATTCCCTAGGAAGATCACGAGATCCGTGGTTGAGGTTGTTCCCACTGTGTGGTTAATTTATGATGGATTAGTTGGAGCACCGCTGCAGGGTTAAACCTTTTCGAGAAGCTATGCCCACGGTTATGTGGCAAACTTGGATACTTTGTTTAACACCCGGTCATAGCAAAATTGAAGTAAACTCTAATAAAATACACCAACTGTGTGCGTAACCGTGACTGTCTCTTCTCGTGAGTTCTTATCCGAAAGAGAACACGATGGGGTTATGATTGACGTAAGTAAGTGTTCAGGATCAGTTAGTGATCATTGCTAGTTCACGTCCGTTATGCGTAGACCACCATACTTTACCTTCTGTACTCGTAAGTTAGCCACTTAAATAAATGCTTAGCCGCTTGCTGCAGCCTCACCACTTAACCATACGTCACCTATTAAGCTTTAATAGTCTTGATACCCTTGGAAATGAGATTGCTGAGTCCATGTGGCTCACAGATTACTACAACAGTAGTTGTAGGTACAGGTAATGCAATGATTTGACGTGAGCGCATTGATTGATTTTATTTGGAGTTCTTCTTCTTCATCATCAATCTTGGATGGGTTCCAGGCGGCAGCCTGGGATAGCAAGGGTGGATGTTATTTTATCGTTTGATTTCGTTCGTAGTCGGACCCTGCTCTTCTGTATGGGGTTTGTATACGTTGTTGTATTTATGTAACTCTGATGTAGCTTGTGGTGAGTGTAAGCCTATTCCATATACTCATCTCTTCTGTACATGTACTTGTAATGATATCCATTCTTGCAAAAGCGTCGAGATGCGCTTCTGTCCCTATCGAGGCCCTCGTGCCGAAATAAGGATAGGACCGCATCTTGGGCATGACATCAACATGTCGAGGGACAACCGTACTCCACGTACGACAGAAATTCTGATTTCAAGTTTTCAAGACTACTGCTTATCGTCTTCGATCAACAGTAGCCTCGGGGACTACACCCAGTGGGTGCACTTAGCGTGCCCCCACTAGTTATTAAACAGTCGACAAGGTCTGCCCTGTCAGAACATTCAACGGTCTCTATCGGACCCCGCCAGTGCAAGCACTCGACGGTGGTCTCGGGGACTACTCCCAGTGGGTGCACTTAGCGTGCCCCCACTGGTTCTGCCATCTCTCGAGCAGTCGAGTGGCAGAAAGTATAAACTTTTGGAACATCCATCATTCGATCTGTCGAATGGCGTGACACCCCACTCCGCACCTTTGGAGAGGTTCGCACTGACAATAGTGAAGTGCAGTCTATCCTTATGTAGAGTCATATCATGGTTGACCAATGATATCCATGAAATCTATGAGGTAGCTTCGGAGTGGTGCGGTCAAATGCAAACGTATCCCGTATACGACAAAAGACCCCTACCGGTGCAAGCACTCAACAACGGTCTCGGGGACTACACCCAGTGGGTGCACTCAGAGTGCCCCACTGACTTAAAACCTACTCGAGAAATATATGATCTATTCAAGTTGAAGACTTTCAAACATTCTACAAGTTGTAAATGCATCAAAGAAGACATGAATTCACTCGGAAATGTACTTACAATCGAACTTACTCGGACATTGGTGCGAAGTGTTGTGCTAGCGTCATAGGCCAACTTGCTGGCCTCTTACGCTTCCTTGGTGCACATCATCATCTGCTCTACCTGGATCATGGTGTCCTTTGCAGCTCCAGTTTGGTCTTCCAGAACGTGATGCAAAGGGAAACCCGTCACAGGCGGGATCAGCGTAATGGTTGGCGCAGTCAAAGTGGTGCGAGTAGGTTCGGTTGGAGTTGATGTCACGATAATCGAAGCAGCTGGAGGGGCACTCGACAGAGGCACTGCAGGTTCAGCTTTGACCCATGTCGAGTCGCTTATCCCCAAGGAAGATCCAGCGGTCGACCGCTGAGGCATCTGCATAGATGAAGTTCTTCAAGTGCGTATACGTGGGATGCCTAGGGTCTCGCCTCCGCCTCCCATGCCCCCAAGGTGTTCTTTGTCATCTTCCATCTGGATGATGTTTGCAATTATCAATCGACAGTATTAGCTTTGGCAATCGACAAACCGTATTCAAGAAGCAGAACTGAAGAGTCGATTACCTCTATGAGAAGCGGATGAATCGGTAGTGTCTACGTCCATTGCATCCCCTCCGTCATGTTGAGGCGACGTCACTAAAGTAGCAGCTTTGATGGATCGAATAACATTCGCTCAACAATGATTCAAAGTCACAATCGACAATGAGAATTCAAAAGTAAACACTCATGTGGAGATGACAGGCACACCCATCTTCATGCAAGGCAGGGCTTTGCGGGGCTTGGTCACATTCGGTTTGGGTTGCTTCGCTGATCATTCACTCGACTCAATAGTCGAGGGTCAGCTCCACTTCGGGTTCGTCTCGCTCGGGCCCGGGGCCCTGTCCTCAGCAGTCGCAGGGTCTTGGCGAGACTTGGAGCAGCGTTCGAAGCGAGGAGGGGACTTGATTTATTCCTCATTCTCACCCGAGTTTTCGTATTCTTCTTCGGAGTCATAAGAGCCCTCACCGTCCATGTTGCCGCCCTCGCTCACCCCATCGTCTTCAGGCTGGTTCTCGTTCGGTATAGGCGAGTACATATGTGTCCATTCCTACGTGATTCAAACAAGGAAGTCAGTCAATAAATCAATCGATCACTCGACAGTACAAGTACTCTAGTCGACAAAATTCAGCTTACCAGATTCTTCAGTGGGTTTTCGGCCAAGTAAGGTAGGATCCTCTTGGCCTTTGTCACAAGCCCCTGTTATGCTGCGAAACCATTGCTTGACAGTTTTTTGTGAAGCCTCTTCTGGATGTGTCCTGGTCGAGTCCTCTGGGCCTAAATAGTGCCACATGGTGTGATCCATGGCCTGGAGTGGCTGGATCCGGCGATTGAGAAATGTCTCCAAGAGATCCATGCCGGTCACTCCGCCCTAGATAAGTTTCACCACGGCGTCCACCAGGATTCCCACTTGGACTTTTTCCTCTTCAGA
This sequence comes from Hordeum marinum, assembly GCA_022496015.1. Classification (NCBI taxonomy): domain Eukaryota; kingdom Viridiplantae; phylum Streptophyta; class Magnoliopsida; order Poales; family Poaceae; genus Hordeum; species Hordeum marinum. The sequence goes on from CM039676.1 coordinate 116,436,342, forward strand.
CACCTTTAGAGATTTGGGGACGGTTGGGCGATCGGATGTGAAAGGGGAAAGACCAGTCGACATGTTGGGAGAAGCTACATCTTTGAAGTAAAACCAAGTCGACTGCCAACGTCTAATGGATTCAGGAAAGGTCATAGAGGGGAAAGAACTACGAGCTCTCTTTTGAAGTCCTAAACCCCCCCACAGCTGCAGTACATGAGTTTTCCCATCCTCTGGGACCACTTTCTTCACAGTCTAAGATCTAACCGTAAAAATGTGCTTGAATAGTCCCTAGTGAAGAGGATAGCCTAGGAAGCACTCGCACAAAGTAATGAAAGCAGACAGGTAGTAAATTGCATTCGACGGGAAGTGGTGGAGCTGAGCACCGAAGAAGTTTAGAAATTCTCTAAAGAATGGGTGGGGAGGCATGGAAAAACCTCTTTCGACGTGAGAGAGGAGGAGAATCCGCTCTCCCTTGCGTGGCTCCCGCTCGTGCTCTCCCTTCGACAACCTCTAGGCGCCATCCGCCATGAGCCCCTCGGCAACCAGGTCATCGATGTTCGCTCGAAAGACCACCGAAGGGCGGAAGTCTCCCTGCATCCATCCTTCTGGTGCGGTGAACCGAGCGGTCAAGGGCTTCTTGCCCTTCACTAGCCCCTTCTTAGCGCGCTCTAACTTCTCTGTCATGCCCTTCGTCATCGCGGTGGCTGAGCTCATCGGAGATGGGAGGAGTGTTGCGCTGAGGGCAGAGGAGGCGGAGGAAGAGAGGAAGATTGGGGAAGAATACTGTGCAAACCGTGGTGCTTTGGGATTTATACCCCGCCAATTGCCTCACTGACGAGTGGGCTCGCGTGACCACCATGCACGCCAACCGTTGACGGCGTCCAGTACGTTGCGAAATGACCGGCGCGAGAATCGAGGCGTCATGCCTGCACTTGCCCCGATCATGACGTCATCACCGCGAGCGTGCGTGCTTCCCAAATTTTCGTATCCCGCAAAATTCTTGTCTGACAGACCGACCCGTCACCTCCAAAGATTTATTCAGATCACTCGGAACAAAATCGAAACTGAACATTCACTCGAGCACTTTCAAGGATGAATTGATCCAGGCAAATGATGAAGAGTTCAGTCTACGCAAGTTTCATTGAAGCCCCGAATATCATTCGGAAGATTTGGTATCTTGTTCTGAACTGACATTGATATCCCCCATTCAACATTCGAACCCTGATCCATTCGGGGGATAATGACGAGGATACGTACCTAGGGTAGGGTCCTAGGCCTGACCTACATACCCTACCTAAGGACATTACATTGGAGGACTTGAAGATCACAAGTAAGATTCCGACTGCATTCACGATGACGCTTAGGACACTCGATAGGCAATCCACTCGAAGACTTGTTCCTCCACTCGACAGTCAAATGACACTCAGAAGACCTCATTTCCACTCGACGCTAGAAGACCACAAGCCACCCCCAAGACGCCAACAGGAAGGCATTAGACCTTTCATCATTAGTAGCTTTTATTATGTACGTTACCAGTAATGCCAGTCTTTAATCCAATGATCGGACCCTTGGATGCCGGGAAATTATGAGGGATAGCGAACTCTATATATGCCGCCCCTCCCCCCGGCACAAGGGTTCACAACCACTGTAATCTCAACATTCCACACGACAAAGCCCCCGAGCACTGAGACATAGGGCTGTTACCTCCACGAGAGGGGCCTGACCTCATACATCCGTGTGTACACCCTCGCCGTAGCTAGGACTCTGCCCTCTCCTTTCGTACCCCTAGCTTCTACTGTCAGGCTCGTTCCCATGATAGAATCCAAGTTGGATGTTATTCAAAGTCAATTTGACAAGTTCAAGATGAAGGATGGTGAAGGAGTCATTGAGATGTACTCTAGGCTAGCTCTCATCATCAATGAGATTGTCGGCTTAGGAAGCGAAGAAATGACTGACAAATTCATCATCGAGAAGATACTTCGAGATTTTGATGATCGATATGACACCATATGCACATTGATCCAAATGATGCACAACTACAAAGATCTCAAGCCAACGGAAGTGATTGGAAGGATTGTTGCTCATGAGATGACACTCAAGGACAAGCAAGAGCTTCACCACAAGTCTAGCAGTGCTTACAAAGCCACAAGTGATGCTCCCGCTAACCAAAGTGACAACCTTGTCACAAATGAAGAGATAAGCCTCATGATCAAGAAATTCAACAAGTTCTACAAGAATAGAAGCAAAGATCGAAGCTCCAACTCAATATATGAAGAGAAGTGTTCGTCAAGTCGTGACTGAAACTGCTACAGTTGTGGGAAGCCCGGACACTACTCCAATGAGTGTGTGGCTCCTTACAAAAGGAAAGAGGAGTCACCAAGAAGACGAAGCTCAAGAGACGAGTCACCTCGAAGAGAGAGAAGGAGTAGGGATGATCGTTATGAACGAAGACCCTCAAGGAGAAGTAGGGACTCGTAGAAGAATGACAAGTACACCAAGAGCTACTCAAGAAGAAGACATCAAGCTCATGTTGGTGAATGGGTTTCTGGCTCCCAATTCGACAACCTCACTGAGAGAAGCTACCACTACAACTCCGACTATAGTCAAGATGAAGGTGTTGCCGGACTTGCACTAGTGACAACCGACTCCTACCAGATACTTGATTCACAAAATGAAGGGAGTGGATGTTGCTTCAAGGCTAAAGGCCCGAAGGTATCTTGTATTGAATAGCGATGAAGATGACTTGCTATTTGAAAAATCTAGTAATGTTAGTTAAAATGAACTTTCTAGTACCCACTCTATTCTAGATAAGTCATGCGATGATGCTAAGTTGGAAATAGAACGACTAACTCATGAACTAAAAGCTCTTAAGTTAGCTCACGAGTCTACTCTACAAGATCATAGAGAGCTTGAAAGGACACATGAGAAGCTCCACTTAGAGAAGCTCAATTTAGAGCAAGAGCATGAGTTCCTTAAAGCTATCGATGACGATCTTCGAAAGAAGACTTCCTCTTATCTATCCAAGCAACTTCTCTTGTCTACATTCATGCCACAAGTTAAGACTAAGCAAGCTAGTAACAAAGGAAAGAAATATTCTTCAACCAGTAGCAATAAAAATGAGAAATCCAATGATATTGCTTCTAGTAGTTCTATTGATCCCACTAACTCTTCTCTTAGACAAGTTACACTTGAGCAAGAAAATGAACTTTTGAAAGGGATTATAGAGAAAGGTATCTACAAGAGTCTTGAAGGGTGCAAAGAATTTGAGGAGATTGTACGCAAGCACGAAGGATATCGGAAGAATCGTGGTGTTGGCTACTTCAACACTAATGGAGTTAAATGGGAAGACGGTTAATACCCCAATCCCAAGTTTGTTCCTCAAAATGAGAAGTATGAAAATACTCTCCCCAAAGGAAAAAAATCTCAAGATGATCTTCCACCACAATACTCCAAGATCAAGGTCAAGAACAAGCTTCAAGAGTACATTGACTCATATGATGATGAATCCCGAGCTTTGGTGAAGTGGGCTCCCAAGGCTACTACAAGCTCAACTTCTACAAGTTCTACTTCAACACCAAGGATCCCCATCAACTTGATGTGGGTCCCCAAGAAGAAGAACTAGATAAGTTCTTGAGGGGTGACTCCGCCAATGAAATCCACTCATATTCATTATTTTCAAGAACTAGTTGCAATCAACATCAACATCATGCAATAGTTCAAGGAGTCACGCATTACCTCAAAGGTAAGCAAGGGACAAGGTATTCAACAAATCAGTGGACATCATCATATATGCTTTGCACTCCATGTCCATAGATATCTATGTATTTGTCTCTTGTGTGTTGGTACTAACCTATGTAGGTGAGAATAGTAATGAGACAACAAGGATGCTCCCAACTCGTGGTGATCTTCATTAACTTTGAGCATCCACCACTACTTCACCTAGATGAAGTCTTCATCCAAGGTTAGTTTATCCCACCTATGGGTGGATGTCACATCAAGGGGGAGCTTTACTCACTAGTTGAAAACAGATCTTTTGTCCCAATCATTAGTCCCGGTATGGTTACGAGCCGGTACTAAATACGGTATTAGTCCCGGTTCGTGCCGGATCCAATGGCTAGGAGCAGGGCAACCTTTAGTACCAGCTCGTGAGCGATCTTTAGTACCGGTTCATGTCACGAGCCGGTACTAAAGGGGGTGTGGCAGGCTTTTAGTTAGACTTGGGCCCCACGTGCATCTTTAGTACCGGTTCGTGTCACGAGCCGGTACTAAAGGGGACGTGGAAGGCTTTTGGTCAGACTTGGACCCCGCATGCATCTTTAGTACCGGTTCGTGGCACGAGCTGGTACTAAAGGTTGACCTTTAGTACCGGCTCGTGACATGAACTGGTACTAAAGGGGGCATGGCAGGCTTTTGGTTAGAGTTGGGCCCCACGTGCCTCTTTAGTACCGGTTCGTGGCACGAGCCGGTACTAAAGGTTAACCTTTAATACCGGTTCGTGACATGAACTGGTACTAAAGACTTCCTATATATATGCTTCGTCCGCAACCGATCGAAGGGGTTCTCATTTCTCTGTTTTCTCCCTTGTTCTTCTTCTTGATCAAAGCTCATCCTCCATTTTGCGCCGCCAGGCTGCCGAAATTAGCTGCCGCCGCCACGCGCCGCCCCGACGCCGCGCACCACCCCGATGCCGCGCGCCACCCCGACGCCGCGCGCCGCCCCTAGCCCGCCGCCCCGACCCGGCGCGCGCCTCCCTCGAGCAGCTTTGCACGGCTACACCCTCGCGAGCCTCTCCCCTCCCCCTTGCTCACCGCCCCGACCCCCGCATGCTCGCCGGAGCTCACCGGCCCCCACCGTGCCGCTCCGCTCGTCTCGGCCACCGTTCGACGGAAAACACAAAATAGAGAACACAAAATAGTGTTCCCGGCCACCGCTCATCCCGGAAAACAGAAAAAATAGAGTGGAAAATTTAAACCTAAAAGCTAAAAAAAAGAACACTTAGTAACGGTTGGTATGACCAACCGGTACTAAAGGTCTTCCACCACCAGCCCACGCAGGCGGCCACGTGGTCGGCCTCTAGTACCGGTCCGTGGGCCAACCGGTACTAAAGGTCTGGACCTTTATTCCCGACCCTTTAGTACCGGTTGGGGAACCGGTACTAAAGGTCCATCCCGGCCGGGACTACTGATCGACATTCTACTAGTGACTCTAAGATTTGAGTCAAAGCATCTCATAGAATGTGACGACATTAAATGCTTTATGTAAAAGTGGTAACCCCACTTGTGCTTAAATGATGAGTATGACCTATGACCAAGTACTCATATATAGATGACTCCGTCATCGCCAAAGTGCTTGTTAGATGGTAGTGTGTTTATGCATGTTTACCATAATTTCATTTGACATCTTATTGTGTGAGCATGTTGGTCTGCATTTATTTACTCATTCGAGGATATCCAATTGTTGCTATTTGTCTTTTGATTTTTCATTTGCCAATTGGATATACAAGAATGCCTAGGACCACTCCTCTAGCTGTCTATGATTTCTCACCTCATATTCTATTCATGCTGCATCACAAAATTTGAACAAGTACTTTTCGATCTCTCTGTATGAGGAGCACTCGGAGTTCCGTATTGACAAAGGACTAACCACTAAAACCTCCCAAGTTCATCTCGGTGGAACCAACTCAAAATCTTGGTCTCACTGATTGCCTAGGGTTGATCTATTTTTTCAATCTCGGTACTGCCGATTCCATATTCTTGGTTACGCCGAGTTTCCCTGTCAGCTGATAGTTGAAAAACTCAGTGACACAATTTTTTTTGAATCGGTGTCACCGACAATGAAGGGTATATCAGGTGTTGACCCCGACGCTTTGAAATTCAATCTGAAACCGTCGCGCCCCAAAATCCTAAGCTGCCGAAAAAGGACCCCCTGGTCATCGCCCTTGTCTCGCCACGCTCCTCCGCCGCTGGGATCTTCGCCGTCGATGGGCATTTTTACCGCTGTCCTCACCGTAGAGGAACCGTCACCAAGCTAGGGTACAAAGCCGATTCTTCATGCGCTCCCTGTCCAATTCTTGTGTAGTGAATTTAGATTTATCTATAAGCCACTTATTGCACATCTATCTATCCACAAGAAAACTCAACAGAATAGCGAATGATGGATTTTTTAGGTTTCGCCGTCCGCCTCATGTATCTCGGTAGAACCGATGCAAAATAATCGGTATCACCAATTTGGTTTCCTGGCACACTGAGAACACCTTAGTGGAACCGAGTGCCTATTTTGTGTGTAACCGAGAATGGTGCCAAGTTCCTCGAAAGCAGGTTGTTAGTCTCGGTGTGACCGAAACATTTGTCTCTGTTGTACCGACATACATTTGACATAATGCAAGTTTGAGAAATTCTTAGTTCAAACTTTCAAAAACTCTGCATTTTGTGATGACTTATCTTCCACTCTTCTCAACTCTATTGATGTGGTCAGACATGTCGGATGATGAGGATAGCCAGAACCTACAGGAGAGAAACATTGATATGAGTTCAGGCACTAGCCCTAGGTCCATCTCTTTTTTTAGATCCAGGCACCCGTAGCTCTCATGGGTTGCCTAAAGATGCTACAAGGACCAGGAAGAGACAAAATTTTGATGAGGAGGATTCTGACTTTGTGCCATAGGAGGTTCTTGCTAAGAAGAAAGAGAAGGCTGCCAAGAAGTCAGCCAATGAAGCCACCTCTTCTAGGAGGGTGGTCAGCAAAACATGTGCACCTCCAGAGACTGTGAGAGCACCTGAGAGTGCCTGGGCTACCATGTCTATTGAGCTCCCAAGGAAATCTTTGCCTAAGAAGGTAGGAGAGAAGAAGGCCAGGAAGAGAATCATTCGTGTTGTTCGTAGGCCTACCGCAATATTTGAGGATCCAGAGGAGGCTGCTGGTGCTGCTGCTGCTGAGGGGGAGGAAGAGCATGTTGTCAAGGCCCCTCCCAAGAAGAAACAAAAGAAGTTGTTGGCAGATGCTATGCCAAGGCTAGGTCGCTCCAAGAGCACCAGGCTGCACCTCACAAGGTTGCTGCAGGGAAATCCAAGAGGACTACCAGAGATATTCTAGCTGCTGAGAAGAACAAAGGATCTATTTTCAGAGAAGCTGATGATGATGATGCTATGACAACTTTGATGAAGCTTAGGCCTCACCTTCCAGAACACAATGTCATCCATCCAATAGCTGAGGATATGAAGAAGAGGAAGGATTCTGGTATGAGGGCATAGAGAGCCATTGATCCATACGCTCAGAGGAGAAAAACTGTTGTGGACTATAGGTTCTACACCAAGGAACAACAAGATTTCTATGAGACAATCTTGATTGACAAAAGTCCAGCTGTCAGTAATATGAGATACATTGACTGGAAGTATATCAAGGAAAATGAGAACTATTTCCCATGTGTGCAAGACAACTTTCACTGCATTGGCCTTGATTAGTTTGTTAGCAGAGAGTTTACTGCTTGGAATGATGAGATGATTATGCAATTCTACTCCACTGCTCACTTCTATGGAGATGGCAGGATAGTGTGGATGATGGAAGGAGTTAGATACGAGTCTACAGTTGATTAATGGTCTACCATGTTAGGAGTCCCAGAGGTACAAGATGGTGACTTCGATGTCTTCTCTGAATCCAAGGAGAGCCATAATGCTATGAAGGATATGCACAATGCTATCCCTGCTACTAACTTGCAATCACACAAGTTAGGATCTATTTACTTCTGCCAGCCTGGCCTCCGTACCATGAACACCATCTTGAGGCATACATTGATGCCTAAGTCTGGAGATGAGAAGATGATTTGAGGCTACTCCATCAACATGCTATTCCATCTTGATAGTCATACCAGGATTCTTGTGATGGACTTGATTGTAGAAACTCTGAAGAGGGTTGCTGCTGACTAGAAGCGCTCATGTTGCTATGCATCCTACATTCAGATGCTCATCAACTCCAAACTTGAGAAGCACATCTTTGTTCTGGATAGACCCCACTTGCCACTACAGCCATATTTTGAGGACAATGTTGTGGTGATGGACTAGGACCATCCCACATCAGCTGCAACTCAAGCTCAAGCTCAGGCACAGGCACATGTAGAGGCAGTTAGAGCCACTAGTGCTCAGGTCCCCAGATCCAGGAACGAGTAGATGGATCTCTTGATCTCTACTATCATGGACATGAAGAAGGACATCAAAACAATTCTGGATAGTCAAGAGAGCCTTGTGAACATCTTCGAGGATAGAGTGAAAACTCTCAATGACAAGGTAGATGGGTTGACCAAGATCGTCAACGAGCTCAAGAAGGAAGTAGATGAAGCTCCTATCCATCACACCTCTTTAGAGTCCGAGTCTTCTGATGATGATGAGCATAGTGCACCTATCAATACGACTGCCCAGTTTAGTGTTGGGAGACGTAGTAGTAAATCAAAATTTTCCTACATGTCACCAAGATCTATCTATGGAGAAACCAGCAAACGAGTGGGGAGAGATTGGATCTTCATACCTTTGAAGATCGCTAAGCGGAAGCGTTACAAGAACGCGGTTGATGGAGTCGTACTCGCAGCGATTCAGATCGCGGTAGATCCGATCAAGTGCCGAACGGACGGCACCTCCGCGTTCAACACACGTGCAGCCCGGTGACGTCTCCTACGCCTTGATCCAGTAAGGAGGAAGGAGAGGTTGGGGAAGAGCTCCAGCAGCAGCACGACGGCGTGGTGGTGGTGGAGTAGTAAGGTATCCCGGCAGGGCTTCGCCTAAGCACTGCGGAGGAGGAAGAAGCAGAATAGGGCTGCAGCGAGAGAGAAAGAGTTCGTCATCTCAAACCTGCCCAAACCCTTGCATATATATAGGAGGAAAGAGAGGGAGGGCTGGCTTGGCCCCTCCTCCAAGGAGGAGGGATTCGGCCGAAGTGGGGGGAGAGTCCTCCTCCCACACGGGAGGTGGACCCCCCCCCTTTTAAATCCCTTTTGCCTCTATCTCCAGATCCCAGGCGCATGGGCCCTTTCTAGAAGGTATTGGCTGGCCCAATATGGGCTGGCACACCTCCTCTAAGGGCCCATGAGGTCCTTTGGTCGTCACCCCCTCCCGGGGGTCCTCCGGCACCCTCTCGGCACTCCCGGTACACTACCGATGAGCCCGAAAACTTTCCGGTGACCAAAACTGGACTTCCTATATATCAATCTTTACCTCCGGACCATTCCGGAGCTCCTCGTGACGTCCGGGATCTCATCCGGGACTCCGAACAACCTTCGGTAATCACGTATACCTTTTCCCTATAACCCTAGCGTCATCGAACCTTAAGTGTGTAGACCCTACGGGTTCGGGAGACACGTAGACATGACCGAGACACCTCTCCGGCCAATAACCAACCGCGGGATCTGGATACCCATGTTGGCTCCCACGTACTCCACGATGATCTCATCGGATGAACCACGATGTCAGGGATTCAATCAATCCCGTATACAATTCCCTTTGTCTATCGGTATGGTACTTGCCCGAGATTCGATCGTCGGTATCCGCATACCTTGTTCAATCTCGTTACTGGCAAGTCTCTTTACTCGTTCCGTAATACATCATCCCGTGACTAACTCCTTAGTCACATTGAGCTCATAATGATGATGTCTTACCGAGTGGGCCCAGAGATACCTCTCCGTCACACGAAGTGACAAATCCCAGTCTCGATTCGTGTCAACCCAACAGACACTTTCGGAGATACCCGTAGCGTACCTTTATAGCCACCCAGTTACGTTGTGACGTTTGGCACACCCAAAGCATTCCTACGGTATCCGGGAGTTACACAATCTCATGGTCTAAGGAAATGATACTTGACATTGAAAAGCTTTAGCAAACGAACTACACGATCTTGTGCTATGCTTAGGATTGAGTCTTGTCCATCACATCATTCTCCTAATGATGTGATCCCGTTATCAACGACATCCAATGTCCATGGTCATGAAACCGAGACCATCTATTGATCAACGAGCTAGCCAACTAGAGGCTCACTAGGGACACGTTGTGGTCTATGTATTCACACATGTATTACGGTTTCCGGTTAACACAATTATAGCATGAATAATAGACAATTATCATGAACTAGGAAATACAATAATAACCATTTTATTATTGCCTCTAGGGCATATTTCCAACAGTCTCCACTTGCACTAGAGTCAATAATCTAGTTACATTGTGATGAATCGAACACCCATAGCATTCTGGTGTTGATCATGTTTTGCTCGTGAGAGAGGTTTAGTCAACGGATCTGCGACATTCAGATCCGTATGCACTTTACAAATATCTATGTCTCCCTCCTGAATGTAATCACCGATGGAGTTGAAGCGGCACTTGATGTGTCTTGTCTTCTTGTGAAACCTGGGCTCCTTCGCAAGGGCAATAGCTCCAGTGTTGTCACAGAGTAGAGTCATCGGGCCCGACGCATTCGGAATCACTCCTAGGTCGGTGATGAACTCCTTCATCCAGACTCCCTCCTTTGCTGCTTCCGAAGCAGCTATGTACTCCGCTTCACATGTAGATGCTGCCACGACGCTTTGCTTGCTGCTGCTCCAGCTCATTGCCCCTCCATTCAAAATATACACGTATCCGGTTTGCGACTTGGAGTCGTCCGGATCTGTGTCGAAGCTAGCATCGACGTAACCCTTTACGACGAGCTCTTCGGCACCTCCATAAACGAGAAACATGTCCTTTGTCCTTTTCAGGTACTTCAGGATATTCTTGACCGCTGTCCAGTGTTCCGCTCCGGGATCACTTTGGAACCTCCCTACCAAACTTATGGCAAGGTTCACATCAGGTCTGGTACACAGCATGGCATACATGATAGAGCCTATGGCTGAAGCATAGGGGATGGCACTCATCTCTTCTCTATCCTTTGCCGTGGTCGGGCATTGAGTTGTACTCAATCTCACACCTTGCAACACGGGCAAGAACCCCTTCTTGGACTGATCCATATTGAACTTCTTCAATATCTTTTCAAGGTATGTGCTTTGTGAAAGACCAATGAGGCGTTTTGATCTATCTCTATAGATCTTAATACCTAATATGTAAGCAGCTTCTCCAAGGTCCTTCATTGAAAAACACTTATTCAAGTAGGCTTGATACTTTCCAAGAGTTCTATATTATTTCCCATTATCAGCATGTCATCCACATACAGTATAAGAAATGCTATAGAGCTCCCACTCACTTTCTTGTAAATACAGGGTTCTCCATAAACCTGTACAAACCCAAACGCTTTAATCACCTCATTAAAGCGAATGTTCCAACTCCGAGATGCTTGCACCAGCCCATAGATGGAGCGCTGGAGCTTGCATACCTTGTTAGCATCTTTAGGATCGACAAAACCTTCCGGCTGCATCATATACAATTCTTCCTTGAGGAAGCCATTAAGGAATGCCGTTTTGACGTCCATTTGCCAGATCTCATAATCATAAAATGCGGCAACTGCTAACATGATTCGGACAGACTTTAGCATCGCTACGGGTGAGAATGTCTCATCGTAGTCAACTCCTTGAACTTGTCGATAACCCTTAGCGACAAGCCGAGCTTTATAGGCGGTCACATTACCGTCTGCGTCAGTCTTCTTCTTAAAGATCCATTTATTTTCAATGGCTCGCTTATCATCAGGCAAGTCCACCAAAGTCCATACTTTGTTCTCATACATGGATCCTATCTCGGATTTCATGGCCTCAAGCCATTTGTCGGAATTCGGGCCCGCCATCGCTTCTTCATAGTTCGAAGGTTCACCGTTATCCAACAACATGATCTCTAGGACAGGATTACCGTACCACTCTGGTGCGGAACGTGTCCTAGTGGACCTTCGAGTAGCAACTTGATCTGATGTTTCATGATCATCATCATTAACTTCCTCTCTAGCCGGTGTAGGCTCCACAGAAACAACTTCCTGTGCTGCGCTACTCTCCGGTTCGAGTGAAGGTACAATTACCTCATCAAGTTCCATTTTCCTCCCACTTACTTCTTTCGAGAGAAACTCTTTCTCGAGAAAGGATCCATTCTTGGCAACAAAGACTTTGCCTTCGGATCGTAGGTAGAAGGTATACCCAATAGTCTCTTTGGGATATCCTATGAAGACGCACTTTTCCGCTTTGGGTTCGAGCTTCTCAGGTTGAAGTTTCTTCACATAAGCATCGCAACCCCAAACTTTTAGAAACGACAGCTTAGGTTTCTTTCCAAACCATAATTCATACGGTGTCGTCTCAACGGATTTAGACGGTGCCATATTTAAAGTGAACGCGGCAGTCTCTAATGCATATCCCCAAAATGATAGTGGTAAGTCGGTAAGAGACATCATAGATCGCACCATATCCAATAGAGTGCGATTACGACGTTCAGACACACCATTTCGCTGAGGTGTGCCTGGCGGCGTGAGCTGTGAAACAATTCCACATTTCCTAAGGTGCGTGTCAAACTCGTGACTTAAATATTCTCCGCCACGATCAGATCGTAGGCATTTTATTTTCCTGTCACGTTGATTCTCGACCTCACTCTGAAATTCCTTGAACCTTTCAAAGGTTTCAGACTTGTGTTTCATTAAGTAGACATACCCATATCTGCTCAAGTCATCAGTGAGGGTGAGAACATAACGGTAGCCACCGCGAGCCTCGACACTCATTGGACCGCATACATCGGTATGTATTATCTCCAACAAGTCAGTTGCTCGCTTCATTGTTCCGGAGAACGGAGTTTTGGTCATCTTGCCCATGAGGCATGGTTCGCATGTGTCAAATGATTCGAAATCAAGTGACTCCAAAAGTCCATCAGCATGGAGCTTCTTCATGCGTTTGACACCAATATGGCCAAGACGGCAGTGCCACATGTAAGTGGGACTATCGTTATCAACTTTAGACTTTTTGGTACTCACACTATGGACATGTGTAACATCACGTTCGAGATTCATCAAAAATAAACCATTGACCAGCGGGGCATGAGCATAGAACATTTCTCTCATATAAATAGAACAACCATTATTCTCGGATTTAAAAGAGTAGCCATCTCGTATCAAGCGAGATCCAGATACAATGTTCATGCTCAAAGCTGGTACTAAATAACAATTATTAAGGTTTAAAACTAATCCCGAAGGTAGATGTAGAGGTAGCGTGCCGACGGCGATCACATCGACCTTGGAACCATTCCCGACGCGCATCGTCACCTCGTCCTTTGCCAACCTTCGCTTATTCCGCAGCTCCTGCTTGGAGTTACAAATGTGAGCAACTGCACCGGTATCAAATACCCAGGAGCTACTACGAGAGCTGGTTAGGTACACATCAATAACAAGTATATCACATATACCTTTAACGTTGCCGACCTTCTTATCCGCTAAGTACTTGGGGCAGTTCCGCTTCCAGTGACCAGTACCCTTACAATAGAAACACTCAGTCTCAGGCTTGGGTCCATTCTTGTTCTTCTTCTTCCCGGCAACTTGCTTACCGGGCGCGGCAACAACTTTGCCGTCCTTCTTGAAGTTCTTCTTACCCTTGCCTTTCTTGAAACTAGTGGTCTTGTTTACCATCAACACTTGATGCTCCTTTCTGATCTCGACCTCTGCTGATTTGAGCATCGAGTACAACTCAGGAATGGACTTCTCCATCCCCTGCATGTTGTAGTTCATCACAAAGCTTTTGTAGCTAGGTGGAAGCGACTGGAGGATTCTGTCAATGACTGAGTCATCCGGGAGATTAACTCCCAGCTGAGTCAAGCGGTTGTGAAGCCCAGACATCTTGAGGATGTGCTCACTAACAGAACTGTTCTCCTCCATCTTACAGCTGAAGAACTTGTCAGAGATGTCATATCTCTCGACTCGGGCATGAGCTTGGAAAACCAGTTTCAGCTCTTGAAACATCTCATATGCTCCGTGTTGCTCAAAACGCTTTTGGAGCCCCGATTCTAAACTGTAAAGCATGCTGCACTGAACAAGGGAGTAATCATCGCAGCGTGACTGCCAAGCGTTCGTAACGTCTTGGTCCGCTGGGAGAATGGGTGGGTCACCTAGCGGTGCATCAAGGACATACAATCTCTTGGAAGCTATGAGGATGATCCTCAAGCCACGGACCCAGTCCGTATAGTTGCTTCCATCATCTTTCAGCTTGGTTTTCTCTAGGAACGCGTTGAAATTGAGGTTGACATTTGCGTTGGCCATTGGATCTACAATATAGATATTAAAGGCAATTTTAGACTAAGTTCATGATAATCGAGTTCACATAATCAAATTATTCAATGAACTCCCACTCAGATAGACATCTCTCTAGTCATCTAAGTAACACATGATCCATGTCAACTAGCCCGTGTCTGATCATCACGTGAGACGGACTACTCATCCATGGTGAACATCTCCATGTTGATCGTATCTTCTATACGACTCATGTTCGACCTTTCGGTCTTCCGTGTTCCGAGGCCATGTCTGTACATGCTAGGCTCGTCAAGTCAACCTAAGTGTTTCGCGTGTGTAAATCTGGCTTACACCCGTTGTATGCGAACGTTAGAACCTATCACACGCGATCATCACGTGGTGCTTCGGAACAACGATCCTTAGCAACGGTGCACAGTTAGGGTGAACACTTCTCTTGAAATTTTATTGAGAGATCATCTTATTTACTACCGTCGTTTTAAGCAAATAAGATGTAAACATGATAAACATCACATGCAATCAATATAGTGACATGATATGGCCAATATCATCTTGCTCCTATGATCTCCATCTTCGGGGCACCATGATCATCATTGTCACCGGCATGACACCATGATCTCCATCATCATGATCTCCATCATTGTGTCTTCATGAGGTTGTCTCGCCAACTATTACTTCTACTGCTATGGCTAACGCTTAGCAATAAAGTAAAGTAATTACATGGCGTTTGTGATTGACTCGCAGGTCATACAATAAATAAGACAACTCCTATGGCTCCTGCCGGTTGTCATAGTCATCGACATGCAAGTCGTGAACCCTATTACAAGAACATGATCAATCTCATACATCACAATGCATCACATCACATCCTTCTGGCCATATCACATCACAAGGCATATGCTGCAAAAACAAGTTAGACGTTCTCTAATTTGTAGTTGCAAGTTTTTACGTGGTTGCTATAGGTTTCTAGCAAGAATGTTTCTTACCTACGCCAAAACCACAATGTGATATGCCAATTGCTATTTACCCTTCATAAGGACCCTTTTCATCGAATCCAATCCGACTAAGGTGGGAGAGACAGACACCCGCTAGCCACCTTATGCAACTGGTGCATGTCAGGCGGTGGAACCGGTCTCACGTAAGCGTACGTGTAAGGTTGGTCCGGGCCGCTTCATCCCACAATACCGTCGAATCAAGATAAGACTAGTAACGGCAAGCATATTAACAAAATCGACGCCCACAACTGCTTTGTGTTCTACTCGTGCATAGATTCTACGCATAGACCTAGCTCATGATGCCACTGTTGGGAGACGTAGTTGTAAATCAAAATTTTCCTACGTGTCACCAAGATCTATCTATGGAGAAACCAGCAAACGAGTGGGGAGATATTGGATCTTCATACCTTTGAAGATCGCTAAGCGGAAGCGTTACAAGAACGCGGTTGATGGAGTCGTACTCGCAGCGATTCAGATCGCGGTAGATCCGATCAAGTGCCGAACGGACGGCTCCTCCGCGTTCAACACACGTGAAGCCCGGTGACGTCTCCTACGCCTTGATCCAGCAAGGAGGAAGGAGAGGTTGGGGAAGAGCTCCAGCAGCAGCACGACGGCGTGGTGGTGGTGGAGTAGCAAGGTATCCCGGCAGGGCTTCGCCTAAGCACTGCGGAGGAGGAAGAAGCAGAATAGGGCTGCAGCGAGAGAGAAAGAGTTTGTCGTCTCAAACCTGCCCAAACCCTTGCATATATATAGGAGGAAAGAGAGGGAGGGCTGGCTTGGCCCCTCCTCCAAGGAGGAGGGATTCGGCCGAAGTGGGGGGAGAGTCCTCCTCCCACACGGGAGGTGGACCCCCCCCCTTTTAAATCCCTTTTGCCTCTATCTCCAGATCCCTGGCGCATGGGCCCTTTCTAGAAGGTATTGGCTGGCCCAATATGGGCTGGCACACCTCCTCTAAGGGCCCATGAGGTCCTTTGGTCGTCACCCCCTCCCGGGGGTCCTCCGGCACCCTCCCGGCACTCCCGGTACAATACCGATGAGCCCGAAAACTTTCCGGTGACCAAACCTGGACTTCCTATATATCAATCTTTACCTCCGGACCATTCCGGAGCTCCTCGTGACGTCCGGGATCTCATCCGGGAGTCCGAACAACCTTCGGTAATCACGTATACCTTTTCCCTATAACCCTAGCGTCATCGAACCTTAAGTGTGTAGACCCTACGGGTTCGGGAGACACGTAGACATGACCGAGACACCTCTCCGGCCAATAACCAACAGCGGGATCTGGATACCCATGTTGGCTCCCACGTACTCCACGATGATCTCATCGGATGAACCACGATGTCAGGGATTCAATCAATCCCGTATACAATTCCCTTTGTCTATCGGTATGGTACTTGCCCGAGATTGGATCGTCGGTATCCGCATACCTTGTTCAATCTCGTTACTGGCAAGTCTCTTTACTCGTTCCGTAATACATCATCCCGTGACTAACTCCTTAGTCACATTGAGCTCATAATGATGATGTCTTACCGAGTGGGCCCAGAGATACCTCTCCGTCACACGGAGTGACAAATCCCAGTCTCGATTCATGTCAACCCAACAGACACTTTCGGAGATACCCGTAGCGTACCTTTATAGCCACCCAGTTACGTTGTGATGTTTGGCACACCCAAAGCATTCCTACGGTATCCGGGAGTTACACAATCTCATGGTCTAAGGAAATGATACTTGACATTGAAAAGCTTTAGCAAACGAACTACACGATCTTGTGCTATGCTTAGGATTGAGTCTTGTCCATCACATCATTCTCCTAATGATGTGATCCCGTTATCAACGACATCCAATGTCCATGGTCATGAAACCGAGACCATCTATTAATCAACGAGCTAGCCAACTAGAGGCTCACTAGGGACACGTTGTGGTCTATGTATTCACACATGTATTACGGTTTCCGGTTAACACAATTATAGCATGAATAATAGACAATTATCATGAACTAGGAAATACAATAATAACCATTTTATTATTGCCTCTAGGGCATATTTCCAACATTTAGGACACATGCCAGGACACCTACAATGCCAACTCCGAAGATGAGACCTTCATCGTCTACACCAGCTACAGCGACTTCAACTCCATCAGCTCCTCCAATGCCACCAGTTGCTACTCCAACTCCATCCAGGAAATATTTAGAGGTCTTCGCCGACGCAATTCTATCGACTCTGACATCGACCACTGGAGGAGATCAGGCACAGAAGGACGATTAGCTATATCTCTTCGAACTTTTTGGTAACTTATTGCCAAAGGGGGAGAAGTTGTATATAAATTTGTATATAGATCTTTAGGCTTCGAGTGAGAGAGCATTTGATTTTTATTGCTGTTTTAAAAACATTTGTTTTTTGGTTGCTTGCTGTGTTACACGAACAAAAGTTTATTCATGTTTGATCATACGCTTTCATGTGTGTTGCTACTATTTACCATCTTTTGATGGTTATATGATGATCATTCACTCTTGCACACAACCAAGATGTATGTGACATGGAAGAAGTGCTACATCTACCTAATCGATTGTGCATTTGCATTCAAACACAAATTTAAAAACAATGCACAAATTTAGGGGGAGCTCCTACTTACCACATAATTCTCAAAGAGATGATCACATTAATTGATTATATCATATGTCGAAGCTTTGATCTATATGTTGTCATCAATAACCAAAAAGGGGGAGATTGAAAGCACATTTGCTCCGTTGGTGGTTTTGGTAATTAATAACAAGATAAATATCATTGAACTAATGTTTCCACTAAGCATGTTTCGGAAAAAGTTCAATGATGGGTTGGCAAAAGGATTGTGGAACACCCCAAGATGCAAGGAAATAGATTGTAAAGCTTCAAGAAAAAGGACTCTACATTTTACCTTTAGTGAGAAATAACTTTGAGTCCATAGGAAAGCCAATACTATCAAAAGGGGGTAAGGTAATGTTGGTGAACAAAGTGCTCATACCTGCACAAGTGATAGTCACCACATACACCCACAAGCTCTTATACAAAAGTCTGTCCAAAGCCAAATATCCAAAATTGGTGCAACCAACACTTCCCACTCGGTGCCACCAATTCTCAGCCTGAGATAGACTCAGCCAAACCCTAGCCTTTCGGTGCAACCGATTCCATTTTGGTGCCAACGAGTTTGGGTTGCCAACTTCCTGTTATGCAAGTTCACAAAATCGGTCTCACCGAGTTTGTTGAATCGGCATCACCAAGTTTGAAAATCTGACTGCTGGTCACCGTATCGGGGCAACCGAGTTGTGTGTATCTATCTCACCGAGATTCAAAAGTTGCTACCTTTGAGGCAACTCGTTACCACCGAGACTAACACATCGGTGTCACTGAGTCTGACTTATTAGGTGCAATGGTTGGATTTTGGAGATGCCTATATATACCCCTCCACCACCACTCACTCGAAAGAGAAGCACTCAGAATAGTTCCCCACTCATACCTACTGATTTTCTGAGGGAGAGCCACCTACTCATGTGTTGAGATCATGCCATTCCCTTCTTACCATATGAATCTCGATATCTAGCCTCCCCAAGTTGCTTTCCATCAAATCAATCTCTTCCACCATAGCCATATTTGTGAGAGAGCGATTGTGTGTTGAGGATTCTATCATCTTGAAGCACAAGAGCAAGGAGTTCATTGAAATTATCGATCCTATTTCCTTTAGGAGGGTGGTGCCTCCAAGATTGGTTAGGTGTCGCTTGGGAGCCTCCTACTTCTTGTTGTGGAGTGAACCAAGAAGTTTGTAAGGGCAAGGATATCGCCTACTTCATGAAGATCTACCACGAGTTAGGCTAGTACTCTGTGGACGTAGGCCATCATGGTATAGTCAAGGTTGCTTCTTCGTGGAACCCTTCATGGGTACAGCCCTTCGTGGACTCTCACGACCGTTACCCTCCGTGGGTTGAAGAATCTATAAACGTGGATGTACGATAGCACCACCTATGGGAACCAGAGGAAAAAATCATCGTGTCACCGATTGCGTTTGATCTTCCTACCCTTCCTTTACTTACATGCTTGTCTTTACTTTCCTCTGCAATACTCGTAGACATGCATGTTTAGGGTGTACTTGACTTGCTATGAATGCTAAAATCTACGAAGACTTAAAATTGGGAAAAAGCAGATTATTATTTGGTCAAGTAGCCTAATCACCCCCCTCTAGCACTACTTTTGGTCCTACAATATGTTGGAAAAGTAGACCCGGGGGGCGTAGGTTTCACGAGTGGCTTCTCTCATGAGTATGCGCACGGTGGGTGAACAAATTAATGTTGGGCAATTGATAGAAGATCAAATAATCATGATGATATCTAGGCAATGATCATTATATAGGAATCACGTCCAAGAAAAGTAGACCGAATGATTCTGCATCTACTTCTATTTCTCCACACATCGACCGCTATCCAGCATGCATCTAGTGTATTAAGTTCATGGAGAAACAGAGTAATGCAATAAGAATGGTGACATGATGTAGACAAGATCTATTCGTATAGGAATAGACCCCATCTTGTTATCCTTAATGGCAACGATACATGCATGTCTAGCTGCCCCTTTTGTTACTAGGAAGGAACACCGCAAGATCAAACCCATCACAAAGCACCTCTTCCCATGGCAAGAAAAATTGATATAGTTGGCCTAACTAAACCAAAGATTTGAAGAAGAAATATGTGGCTATAATTAATCATGCAAGTAAGAGAGCAAAAAGACTCAAATCATATTCATGGATAGAAACTGATCATGAACTCAAAAAATCATTAGATCCCAACAAACACACCACAAAAGTCATTACATCAAATAGATCTCCAAGATACCATTGTATTGAGAATCATATATATATATATAGAGAGAGAGAGGAAGCCATCTAGCTACTGTCTACGGACCCGTAGGTCTATTGTGGACTAGTCACGCATCATTCACCGAGGCACCTATGAAGAAGATAAACCCCTCCATGATGGTGTTAGATTGGATCTTGAGGTTCTAGAACTTGCGGCGGCTGGAATTGTGCTTCGTCGACTCTCCTAGGATTTTCTGAATATTTGGGAATTTGTAGGCTGGATAGTCGGTTGGGTGGAGTCCTGAGGTGCCCACGCTCTACAAGGCCATGCCAGGGGCCTCTAGGACGCCCTGGTGGAGGGTTGGCCACCCTGGGCCCCCCTCTTATGGTGATCTTTGGCTCATCTTGTACCTTATGGTCCATTAAAATTCATCAAAAATCCTCATAGCATTTGGGCTCCATTTGGTACAGATTTTCCGCGCAGTAAAAAACAAGCAAAAACATCAACTAGCACTTTGGCACTATGTCAATAGGTTAGTCCGAAAAAATGATATAATGTTGATATAAAATTATTGTAAAACATCATAAATTTATAATATAATAGCATGGAACAAGCAAAAAATATAGACACATTGGAGATGTACCAGAGTGCAAAGCATACATGATGATGTCCATGGATTGAATAATTACCTTATCCTTGCTTACCTTTGAGGGAACATGTGACTCCTTGAACTATTGCATAAAGTTGGAGTTGATCGGAAATAGTCCTTGGCAAAAATGAATGTGCATGATTTTTTTTGGCCGAGTCACCCCTTAAGAACTTCTCCAGTTCTTCTTCTTTGGGATCTACATCAACTTGAAGGGAATCCTTCAAGTTGAAGTAGGACTTGTAGTACTTGAGCCTGTAGTAGCCTTGGGAACCCACTTGATCATGGCTTGGGATTCATCTTCATATGAGTCAATCTCCTCTTGAAGCTTTTCCTTGCCCTTGAGCTTGAGGTCTTGTGGTGGAAGCTCATCTTGAGCTTTTGTTCCCTTGTGGAGAGTATATTCATACTTCTCCCTTTGAGGAACAAACTTGTGCTTGGGGTATTTACCTACTTCCCATTCAACTCCATTGGCGTTGAAGTAGCCAATGCCATGGTTCTTCGAGCATCCTCCATGCTTGTGTACAATTTGCTTAAATTTCTTACATCTAGCAAGACTTTTGTAGATACCTTTTTCTATAATCCCTTTCAATAGCTCATTTTCTTGCATAAGTGTAACTTGGCTAGGAGAATCGTTAGTGGAATCAATAGAACTACTAGAAGCAATATCATTAAATTTATCATTTTTATTGCTACTAGTTGAAGAACATTTCTTGCCTTTGTTACTAGTTTGTTTAGCCTTAACTTGTGGAATGAATGTAGACAAGAGTAGTTGTTAGGATAGATAATAGGAAGTCTTCTTTCGACGATCGTCATTAATAGCTTTAAGGAATTCATGCTCGTCCTCCAAATCAAGCTTCTCGAAGCGGAGCTTCTCATGAGTTCTTTAAAGTTCTTTGTGATCTTCTAGAGTAGACTCGTGGGCTAATTTAAGAGTGTTTAATTCTTTAGTTAGTCGCTCTATTTCCAATTTATCATCATGACATGACTTATCTTGACTAAAGTGATTAGTAACAAGTTTATTTTGACAAATGTCACTAGATTGTCAAATAGCAAGGCATCATCTACAAGCAGGTCATCCTCATCAATATTAAAGTCAAGGTATTCGGGGTGTGATACCTTGGGGGCCTTTAGCCATGAAGCAACTGCCACTCCCTTCATTTGGTGGATCAAATATGTCATAAGAGTTAGAGGAAATGAGTGCAATTCTGGCAACACCTTCATCTTGACAATAGTCGGAGTCGGAGTGATAGCTTCTCTCGGAGTGGTTGTCGAATTCGGAGCTGGAAACCCATTCACCAACATGAGCTTGATGTCTTATTCTTGTGTAGCTCTTGGTGTACTTGTCCTTCTTTGAGTATTTGCTTCTCTAGGAGGGTCTTCGTTCATAATGATAATCTCTACTCCTTCTCTCTCTTCGAGGAGAGTCATTTCTTGAGATCTTTCTTCTAGGTGAATCTTCCCTTGTTTTGTGGGGGCCGTGCACTCATTAGAGTAGTTGTGATGCCCCCATTTTAATCATACACTAATCACACATGCAAATGCGTATGACCAGGATTAGGGACTCACTTGAAGATATCACAACACAACTCTAGATATAAATTTAAGGTCTACAAGCTTCATATTACAAGCCAGGGGCCTCCAGGGATCGAATACATAAGCTCAAATACAAACGAGTCAGTGGAAGCAAATAATATCTATGTACATACATAAGTTAAACAAGTTTGCCTTAAGAAGGCTAGCACGAACATAACAACATATTGAAAGAGGCGAGGCCTCCTGCCTGGGAACCTCCTATCCGAGTACTGGTCGTCAACGGCCTCCACGTGGTAGTAGGCTCCACCAGGGTAGTAGTAGTCATTGGCGGGATACACTATCTCTTGGGCTTCATCATCTGGTCATGACAATCATATCAAGAGGAAAAGGGGGAGCAAAGCAACAGTGAGTACTCATCCAAAGTACTCGCAAGACTGACATCAGAACTATGCTAAGTATGCAACATTATGAATGGAATGGGGCTATATCTTTGGGTTGACTGCAGAAAAGTGGGAATAGGGGGAAGGTATAGTCCTATTGAAGACTAGCATCTTCAACCTCTTGCACCATTAGAAGAGTGTAGAATGGTAACTCATATATAACAATATTATTGTAGCAATTTTATTAAGTAACCATGCTAGAGATTCTTCTTTGACTCCCTGTGAGAAAGCTATCTCGGAGCCAACATTTTAATTCAAGTCATCAGTTTTAGTTATATTAGATCGGGATATGATACGTCTCCAACGTATCTATAATTTATGAAGTATTCGTGCCATGTTTACAATAATTCTATATGATTTTGGTATGATTTTATTAGAACTAACCTGAACTGACGTTGTTTACAGCAAAACTACCATGGTGTTGTTTTTGTGCAGAAATAATAGTTCTCTGAATGGGCTGAAAATTTACGAAGAATTTTTTTGGAAAATATAAAAAATACTAGAGAAAAAAGATATCGGAGAGGAGTCCCAAGGAGGCCACAAGCCACCAAGGCACGACCACCCCCCTGGCCGCGCCTAGCAGGCTTGTGGGCCCCTTGGGAGTCCCCTTGACGTGATTCCAATGCAAAGTGTTCCTATAAATCAAGAAACCCCCAGAACGAAACCTAGATTGGGACTCCCACTGCCACCAGCCTCCAGAGCCACCAAAAACTAACCGGGAGCCCATTCGGGCACCCAGTCGGAGGGGGAAACCATCACCGGAGGCCATCTTCATCATCCCGGCAGTCTCCATGACGAGGAGGGAGTAGTTCACCCTCGGGGCTGAGGGTATATACCAGTAGCTATGTGCTTGATCTCTCTCTCTCTCGTGTTCTTGTGATGAGAGGATCTTGATGTATCGCGAGCTTTATTAATATAGATTGAATCATATGGAGTTTTCCCCTCTCTATCTTCTTGTGATGAATTGAATTTTCCCTTTGAAGTTTTCTTATCGGATTGAGTCTTTAAGGATTTGAGAAAACTTGATGTATGTCTTGCAATGGGATATCCAAGGTGACAATGGGATGTTGTATTGATCCACTTGATGTATGTTCTGGTGATCAACTTGTGAGTTTTGTGACCTTGGGAATCTACGCATAGGGGTTGGCACATGTTTTCATCTTCAATCTCCGATGGAAACTTTGGTTAACTCTTTGAAGTTCTTTGTGTTGGATTGAACATGATGAATCTGAAATTGTGTGATGCATATCGCATAATCAAGCCCATGGGTACTCGTGGTGACATTGGGGTATCTAGGTGACATTAGGGTTTTGGTTGATGTGTATCTTAAGGTGTTATTTTAGTATGAACTCTAGGGTTGTTCGTGAAACTTATAGGGATAGCTCATAAGATTGGTCGGAAAAGATAACTTTGAGTCGGTTTCGTACCCTACAATAATTTCTGCGTTTGTTCTCCGCAATTTGTGACTTTGAAGTGAACTGTTTGTCACGTGTGAGAGATTTACATATGATTCAGCTATGTTAGTATTGTTGAGAGAACTTGCACTAGTGAAAGTATGAACCCTAGGCCTTGTTTTAAAGCATTGCAATACTGTTTTTGCTCACTTTTGTTACTTGCTATCTTACTGTTTTTATATTTTTAGATTACAAAAACATATATCTACCATCCATATTACACTTGTATCATCATCTCTTCACTGAACTAGTGCACCTATACAATTTACCATTGTATTGTGTGTGTTGGGGACACAAAAGACTATTTGTTATTTGGGTGTAGGTTTGTTTGAGAGAGACCATCTTCATCCTACACCTCCCACACATTGATAAACCTTAGGTCATCCACTTGAGGGAAAATTGTCACTGTCCTACAAAACTTTGCGCTTGGAGGCCCACCACGAGTCTACAAGAAGAAGATTGTGTACTAGACATCAAACTATTTTTGGCGCCGTTGCTAGGGAGGTGAGTGCTTGAAGGTACATCTTTAGATCTTGCAATTAAATATTTTAGTTTCTTGTTTTTCACTAGTTTAGTTTTATAAAAGAAAACTACAAACAAATATGGAATTAAGGTTGCCTCATATGCTTCATATTTTTAATATCTTTCATGAAAAAGATGGAAAGGAAAATTGTGCTCAAGTGTTAGAATAAGAAGTTATTCAAATGGTTTTCAATAAAATGTTCCAAGAATTGCCTTTAGGATGCTTGAATTGCATGTTCGATGTGTGCTGTGTAAAAACAGAAACTTCTGCTGTATTGTTTGAATTTTCATATTTTACTACAATGTGGAAAGTTTCTGAAATATTTACACAGCGCTCTCATTTAAATTTTATTTCATTTCCTAAATTTTCAAAAAAAAACTGAGTTACATAAGTACACTGGTTTAATAAATTGGTACAGACTGTTCTATTTGGACAAATTGCTGTCATAGTTTTGTTATCTACTTATCCTATACTTCCCATAGCCTATATTGGTAGATATAAATTGTGGAAATGATAGTATATAGTACCTAATGTTTTATAATTATTGTGCAAGTTGTCTTGGCAGTACATGAAGTGTTGATTTGTTCTTATGTGTACTAACCTATCTCACGAGTTCCTTTTCAGTTTTGTGTGGATGAAGTTTTTGAGAATAGGTGAAACCATGATATGAGAGGATTGAACGAGATACAAAAGCTCAATATTGGGGATTCAGATGGCACCCCAACTAAATATTTCAAGAAGTCTCAAGCATCTAAGCTTGGGGATGCTACGCATCCCGCCTCTCTTCATCAACAATTATCGGTTAGCCTATGTTGATCCTAAATTTTTGTTCCTAGTCTTGGAGTGCTATTTTCCGTGTACTTGAAGTTTAAATAAAATACTCAGATCTGAAAATCTTTATTGAGAGAGAGAGAGAAAGTCCTCACACAACTACTTAATTGTTTGACTACTCATTGATCTTCACTTATATGTTTTGGAGTAGTTTTGTCATTTACTCTCGTGCTTCACTTATGTCCTATGAGTAAATGGTTGAATGACTCGAATATCATAAATCTGAAATTATATATGTTTTATATGCTTATCCCACGGGGAGTAATGAAAGTTAGCAAACACCGCATTGGTCATTTGAACAATTCATGAAAGAATATTGAAGGAAGAGAGATTTCACATATAAATATACTATCTTGGACATCTTCTATGATTGTGAATACCCATTAATTATTTTAAAACTTGAGAAAATTAGTTGAAGTTGGACAAGGAAGATAACATAATGAGTTATGTTTGGGTATTTTGTATAGATGTTATATTGTTATGGATCCTCCAACATGAGGTTCTTGCTTCCACCTCATACTAGCCAAAACTCCCACACCAACTAGAAAACTACTTGTGCATCCAAACACGCTTAAACCAATTTTTGGATGAGAATCCACTATACCACCAATGGATTGAATAATATCCTTCAAGTAAGTTGTCATCGGTGCAAAAAAGCAATAAAAATTGCTCCTAAATATGTATGATCTTTTATTGTAAGGGAAAATACAAAGGGCAATACAACATGGCGTTCCATTGCATTAAGGGTTTGCACATCCAAAATGAAAAAGCGCATGACAACCTCTGCTTCCCTCTACGAAGCTCCTATCTTTTACTTTCTAGTACTTACCTTTATACAAGAGTCGTGGTGATCTTCACCACTTCCTATATTTCGCCCTTTTCTCTTGGCAAGCATCATGTGGTGGGGATCCAAGCATATATGGCCATTCAAATATATTTGATCATGAATTATTATTGTTGACAATTATGTATATGATAAATAAGTTGCGAGGCAAAACATTAAGCCCCTACCTTTCTCTATGTTCGACGGATGCCATTTGCTCTAAAAATATGCTTTGAGAGTTATTAATCATGGAAGACTATATGATAGTTGAGTATGTGGATTTTTCTAAATCAAAGCTCTTACATAGACCCTTCATGAAAATAAGATGAATTGCAATTGTTTGGTGACTGAGAGCATAGTTTGTTAGTTTTCAAGAAACTTTATTGTCTATACTTTAACATGTGAATAGCTTGTTACTTCATCATGAGAAGTTTTATGAGATGATATACTATTTATGATATATAATTATGATAGAAAAACTGTTTGGAACTATCGTTGATAAAATTTATGCACTATGCTAGCATTCACACTTCATAAATTATTTCTTTTATCATTTACCTACTCAAGGACGAGTAGGAATTAAGGATGGGGATGCTGATACGTCTCCTACGTATCCATAATTTATGAAGTATTGATGACATGTTTACAATTATTCGGTATGATTTTATTAGAACTATCCCGAACTGATGTTGTTTTCAGCACAACTACCATGGTGTTGTTTTTGTGTAGAAATAAAAGTTCTCGGAATGGGCTGAAAATTTATTGAGAATATTTTGGGAAAATATAAGAAATACTTGAGCAAAAAGGTACCGGATAGGAGTCTCGAGGAGGCCACAAGCCACCAGGGCACAGCCACCCCCTAGCCACGCCTAGCAAGCTTGTGGGCCCCTCAGGAGTCCCCTTGACGTGATTGCAATGCCAAGTGCTCCTATAAATCAAGAAACTGTCAGGACCCCGATCCTAAGTCATATGAATCCAGACTGTAACATATCACATCACTTTGCGGCCTCACGCATGGTAAGCTCCACGGCTGCAGCCTTACCTTAGCCGGGACCATTTGCGTCTTTTGCCTCATGTATGTGAACATGTCACTGGCAATCAAACGACAGAGAACCCGGGCCGACATGACTAGTCATAGGACCCAAGTGGCACATCCATACGGAAACATGCATACGTAACCTAGCAATGCAGGTGTCGGCCTCAAGTGTGTGTAGACAAGTCATATCAAGCTACAAGGACTCCATTATGCCGTGAGACATAAATGCCATTACTGCACGTAAACGAGTCGTAACAGGCTACAGGGACTCCATTACACTGCGAGACATTTCCCCAAAGGGTTAGACTCAACAGGAAAGAAGGATACATGTCGGCAATCAATGTGTCCGGAGAAGTAGCAAGCTACCATGGCTCAGTGGAAGCACAAAGAGGCAGTTTCTTGTAAAAAGTACTACTCACACAACTAGGTGTCAGATCCCGTACGTACCGTTACACGTCACACGTACGCATGACATGCCTGATATGCATAGATACAACCATGGCATCACAACATAACCATTCAACAACTTTTATTTAAGAGGCTCAGACGAGCCTTGCATAATATATTCTTACAGATAGGGGTCACGTGACCCGACACTCAAGTCATACAAACAAGTTCATACAAACCAAGCGGAAGCATAAGCTATCTGAGTACAGACAGATGAAAGGGTAAAAAGGCACATGGCCTGACTATCTACAGCCCGCCCCAGGGCATAGGGTCATAGCTGGGACACCAACTATTCGGCATCGTCGACATCTAGAAAGAACCCACCTAATGGGTCCTGGGTCTCATCTACAACATTTATTAAGCAAACATGAGTACAAACGTACTCAGCAAGTCTTTAAAGCAGACCTAGACTATTCATGCTCATGTATCAACAAGGGGGGGGGTGGAGTTTATGCAGCAGTGCCAGCTTTGACTCATGGCTAACCTACACTACACAATTTTAACTCTTTGTTTAAATTTTAGATATCGCACATGAGTCCACTAACTCCATGACAATACACCACCATGGATTCACTTCCCTCTCCCGTGAGAGTCCAATCCACGATACTCACACTTGTCTTGATATTTTTATGAGTATCCATTGACTATGTATGAACAACATAAGTTTTCCATGTAGTCCATATCCGAGGACGCGGCTATTCGAATAGTTTCATACCCTTTATGGGTGTACTTCTTCACACATGCTCTCGGCACTTATCGCTGTGTGCTCATAAAACCATGCACCATGGCAACCTTCAAGCGGAAGCCCAGCGAGGGAGTTGGCCACGACCGTCAATCACATAAGACCTCTAGTCTAGGCTATCGCCTATTTGAGACTGAACCCGCATGGAAGTCCGGCGGAAGTTTCCGCTACGGCCCCAAACGTGTGCGTAGGATTCCCAAGCCCACCATTCGGGTGACCCTTGGTACACCGTGCCACTGCCTACCGTGTCGTAACCCACCCCTAGGGTCAGCACTACGCACGGCCTCCAGCATACTATAATCACCAGAAACTACTTACAACTCCTGGACAAAGGACTAAGCGGCTGATAAGTCGAGAGGGGTCGAGTTATCGGAACCCAATGTGTGGTAGTAACTAGACTTGGATCACAAACATGGAACTCAGTTCCTAAGAACGGTCCCAATGAGACAACCCTCTATGTACTCCTACATAGCCTCTCATCGCTACGTTTACCAAATCGGGTTCATCATAAGTTCATCACATCAGAACAACATTGTTTCACTCAGTTCATCACCCAGATGAATCAGACCCGACACAACTCTAAGCATAGCAAACATAGCAGGGAAAGTAAGCTAAGCACATCATGGCACAAGCATCTACCAGGTATGCTAAGTTGTAAGGTTTAGCTATTTACTGTGACAATGACAGGTGATGCATAAGAATTGGTTCATCTACCGTGTATGACAGACAAGTGAACGTTTGTCCTAATGCAATAAACAAGAGCAGGAGCGAGAGAGTGGGATGTTATCAGAATAAACAAAGGGGTTGCTTGCCTTGCTGGGTAGCGGGAAGGTTCTCTCCTTCGTTGGAATACTCGGGGGTATCCTCAGAACTAGGGCCTACCACAATGCAGATAAATAGCATTCAATACACGCAAGTGCAACAATATGATGCATGATCACGACATGGTAGCATGTATGGATGAGCTAGTGCAACTAGTGTCCAAGTTAATTTGAAGGGAGTTTGAATATAGGTTCAAAATTGTTCTTCATTTCAAATTCCATATACTAACCTATTAGCAAATGTCAATGTTCTTCTACATAGGTTTCTCTAACGTGCATGATAATAGCACCATTGGATTCATTGGATTTTTCTGATAAATTTTCATATAGAAATTATTTTCATCTGATTTACAGATTAATTTATATGAATTTTAAAGTTTTAAATAATTTCTAGAATTATTTTTAATCTAGAAAAGGATTAATGGCGTCAGCCTCACGTCACCACGACGTCAGTTGGTCGGCTGACCAGGCCAGGTCAAACCTGACGTGCAGGGCCCGCACGTTAGTGACAGTTGCCTAAACTCCGTGCTGACCAGGTGTTTGACCCACCCTGGGGCCCACTGGTAAATGGCAGGAGGCCTAATTAATCAGGGGGATTAGCCCCTGATGATGGCCATGTTGGCACCCACCAGAGCGGGGCCGGCGGCGACCATCCGCACGACGTCAACTCACCGGAATCGGGCCTCCGGCGACCATTTGGCGCGCAGAGGGCACCTGGAAATAGCCCGTGCACACGCGTGTCTAGCAGGGCAACGGAGAGGGCTCGGTGCCGCCAGAGACGACAGCCACGTCGAGCTGAGCGGCGGCGACGGCTTAGGCAGGAACGACAACTGCTACAGGCTGCGCGAGGAGGAGCTGAGGGCGGCTACGAGCTCCTGGAGGTGCTATGAGCATGAGCCCGTGGCCAGGAGCGAGCTTTGGCCGCTGTGGCCATGGCTACGCCATGGCCGGCGGCGAGCTCCGCTCGGCTCTGGCCACCGACGGGGCTAGAGAAGGGGAACGGCGTCAGGACTAGGGGAAACGGTTCGGGGCCTCACCGGAGGGGCTTCTGGCACCGTAGCATGGTCGGGGACGTAGGGAGGGCGGCGAATCACCGGCGTCTTCAGTTCGGCGAGAGGGGGAGCAAAGGAGAGGGAGAGGGGGAAATGGCGAGGGGGAAACGGCTCAGCGGCGGCTGAGCCTATCCTCTTGCCAGCGCGACGAGGCGGCGGCCAGGTAGGCAAGGAGGAGGTGGCCAGCACGTGGCCACCGCTGGCTGCAGGGGTAGCACACAGCTGCTTCTCCTCCTGGCAGGAGGAAGAAGACGCTGCTGCCCCTGTGAGCTGGGCCTCTTCTTCAGGTAAGCCCAGGTGGGCTTTCTTCCATTTTTTTATTTCAATTCTTTTCTAACTTCTGACATTTGTTTTATTTTAATTTCAGGCACATATGCTATTTAAAAATATCCCAAATATTTTATATATTGAAGTTTGAATATTTCAAACTTATCCAAAAAGTTTCAGGATATTTTGAAAACTAAACTAATGATAATGCTTTATTTGATATTTTCAGTAGCTTTATCATTTATTTTTAAATTGCTTCTGTTGTTCAAATATTTAAAATGACCCATGTTATTACCATGTCCATATTTATCAGACATAGGGAACATTTTTAAAGGGTATTTTGGATTTGTTGAATTTTCACCAACTTTGAATTATTTTGATTCAATGTGAACTTGGGGTTTCTTTTAGTCCCCATTTCATGTTGATGCAAAATTGAAACATGATGCAACACCCATGTTGTCCTATGACATCTAGCTAGGGATGTGACAGAAACCCCCAAAAAGAAACCTAGATCGAGAGTCTCGCCGCCGCAAGCCAGATCCACGAAAAACCAATAGGGAACCCGTTCCGACACCCTCCTGGAGGGGGAAACCATCACCAGACGCCATCTTCATCATCCCGGCGGTCTCCATGACGAGTAGGGAGTAGTTCACCCTCGGGGCTGAGAGTATGTACCAGTAGCTATGTGTTTGATCTCTCTCTCTTGTGTTCTTGAGATGACACGATCTTGATGTATCGCGAGCCGTATTAATATAGATTGAATCATATGGCGTTTCCTCTCTCTATCTTCTTGTGATGAATTGAGTTTTACCTTTGAAGTTTCTTATCGGATTGAGTATTTAAGTATTTGAGAACACTTGATGTATGTCTTGCGATGGGATATCCGTGGTGACAATGGGATGTTCTATTGATCCACTTGATGTATGTTCTGGTGATCAGCATGTGGGTTCCATGACCTTGGGAATCTATGCATAGGCGTGGCACATGTTCTTGTCTTGAATCTCCGGTAGAAACTTTGGGGCACTCTTTAAAGTTCTTTGTGTTGGTTTAAACATGATGAATCTGCAATTGCGTCATGCATATCACATAATCAAGCCCATGGGTACTCGTGGTGACATTGGGTATCTAGGTGACATCAGGGTTTTGGTTGATGTGTATCTTAAGGTGTTATTTTAGTACGAACTCTAGGGATGCTCATGACACTTACATGGATAGCTCATAAGATTGATCGGAAAAGATAACTTTGAGGTGGTTTCGTACCCTACAATAATTTCTTTGTTTGTTCTCCACTATTTGTGAGTTTGGAGTGAACTCTTTGCCCCATGTGAGAGATTTACATATGATTCAACTATGTTAGTATTGTTGAGAGAACTTGCACTAGTGAAAGTATGAACCCTAGACCTTGTTTTCAAGCATTGCAATACCGTTTTTGCTCACTTTTGTTACTTGCTACCTTTCTGTTTTTATATTTTCAGATTACAAAAACCTATATCTACCATCCATTTTACACTTGTATCACCATCTCTTCGCCTAACTAGTGCACCTATACAATTTACCATTGTATTGGGTGTGTTTGGGACACAAGAGACTCTTTGTTATTTGGTTGTAGGGTTGTTTGAGAGAGACCATCTTTATCCTACGCCTCCCACAGATTGATAAACCTTAGCTCATCCACTTGAGGGAAAATTGCCACTATCCTACAAAACTCTGCGCTTGGAGGCCCAACACGAGTCTACAAGAAGAAGGTTGCATAGTAGACATCAGGATACAACTCCAAGTCGTCCTGTTGCTGTGGACATAACTATTTGAATAGATTATTTCATCCCTGTAGGGGTGCACCAGTTTTTCCATCACACTCGATAGCCTTTGGACGGACACACTTTCTTGGCTCATGCTCGGCCTCGGAGATCAACACATTGTCACCCTACCTAGGCTCAACAGAGAGGCCAGGCCACCGGTCTAAATCCTAAGTGTGCAGGGGTCATGGGCCCACTCACCCTTTGTACTCCTACATGATACGAGGGCGGACGAGATCAGTCCTAGCACCTCTAATACAAGAAGAATGGCACGCACCGCTCCATTGCTAACGTCCAAAGAGCTTCGGCTGATACAACGATGCCGAGTAACCATAAGTTCTCCTATGTGAAGGTTAGTGTGAAAAGGTCAATGAACAACTCAGATCAAATACCCAAACCATTAGCATTTTGTTAATTGCAGTGACGAGTGCGATACACGATATGTGGTGACGTCGCCCCGTATCGAGGTCTTGTGGCAAGGGCCCAGAATGCCCGGCCACGCCCTGTCGTATTACACCAACACCCTTGGGTCATCCAGACATCATCATGTATCAAGAGTAAAGTAAAAGTAACAGTGCGTATATAACTCCAAGGCTGAAACCTGAGGAATCAACCTCGAAGGATCCCACCTGATGTAACCATCAAGGTGACCAGAGAGGATTCACCCTCGGTGGTGTACACTTGAGGGGTTGCATGACAGAGCGTCGTTAGAAGTGGTGAAGGAGGAATCACCCTTGATAACCATGAATGACTAGCTACACTATAGAGTTAGCATCATGAGTACTTCATGAGTTGTCACCCTCGGTATTCGATAGTAGCACTGCAGAGTCGTACAACTAAGGGGTGTGCGGTGGATGTGACAAGCATGACTTGTCGGTCAGTTGACTGAGTCTTCGAGTCGTTGATGATGAAGCAGGGGCAACTGGGACTATGAGGTCACATGGGATCATTAATCAACCTATACTAAGTAGGTGATATGATAGCTGGTAGAGTAGCAGATTAGTCAAAAAATAGGCTATGCATCAGAGTAGAAGCTATCTACAACAATAGCAAAAAGTAGTGCAAGCATGAGAAGGAGAGAGATGGATGATATCAAAATTATCAAGGGGGGTTGCTTGGCTTGCTACTCTGCTATAAAAGGCTGCTCGTCAGTAGCGTAGTCGTACTTGGTAGCAACGTCACTCTCGGGGTCTACCGGTACGAAGAGGGGGGAGATATAATAAATATAAAGCAGACACATGCATTACGGTGAATGACATGGCATTATGTAGTGCTAGGCATGAGCTAACATGGTACTACATGTCATAGACGGAGCGGGAATATGTCTCTTGAAATTTCCCGGGTCTTGGGCTACTACCAGACAGATTATCCTAACGCAAAATGTCTATGTTCATGGTAGTGGAAAGTGACACATGAATGGACAGCGTATACAGATTCGTTGGATTTTTCTAAGCAACTTTCATAGATAAATTATTTTCATCTGAGCTATAGATTATTTTATATTAATTTTCAAAGTTTTAATAATATTTTGAAATTAATAGATTTAAATTAATTCGTAAAGGCATTTATGACGTCACCATGACATCACGATGATGTCAGCAGCCAACAGTGGGGCTCACTGGTAAAATTTGACAAGTGGGCCCCATCTGTCATTGACTCAAGTTTAACCCATAATTTATATTAGTCTAATTAGGTTAATTAACAAGGTAGGCCCCACAGGTGAGTGTCTACTTAGCTTAAATTAATTAAAAATATTAATTAAACAAGTTTTAATTAGTCCTAAGGAGCTGGGCCCACATGTCATACGCCCAGGGGGGCTGGTGCACTCGCACTGACTGGTTGTGCCCAGTCAGCCAGTTGACCAAGTCAACTAGTCAATTGGGGCCTGGGGACCTGCAGGCTAGTGACCGGATGGGTGGCCCCGGTCTACAACCGCCGGTGAGCGTCATCGGAGTTGCTTCGGTGAGTGAGAAAACACGAAGGAGGCTCGGGTTAGCCGCGTGATTTGGCCATAGATGGCCAAACCGAGCGTGACCGGTGGCTTACGAGAGGGGGCAGCATCACGAGTCTGTTCGTGCAAAGAAATCAATTGGTGGTGAGCTAAAACGACGACGACGACCACAATAGCGGACATCGGAATTCTTGTGGAGTCGATGTCGGCGTTGTGAGGGCACGGCAGGCCACACGGGTGGGTGCTACGAGACCCTCGGAGTGCACTGAACTCAAATACGAGCTCAATTGGTCATGATCATGAGCATAGCGAGGATGGTGAGCGCGGTGGCAGAAGCAGAGCTTCGGCGATGATGGCAATGGCGGCTACGAGGCATGGTAAGGACTGCGCGTGCGTGCAATCAATGCCTACGAGCTTCAAGAGCACACCGCGATCCTTAGCTGCGAGCTAGGGCTGCTATGGCCGTGGCAGCAAGCTCGCCGATGGCGGCGCGTTCGGCCAATAGTGGGCAGCAAGCTAGTAGGGCACATGCGATCTACTCTATGGTGGGGAGGGAGCTGGACCTCACTAGGACCTGTATATGTGTGTGCATAGGCTCGAGGAGGTCCTGCTGGAGCGAATCATGCCAGCGGAGCTCTGGGCGCCCGAGGAGGAAGAAGGGGCATGGGTGTCCCTCTACTCCTCCTCTCTTGTAATGGCTCAGGGCAGATGACGTAGGAAAGTCCAGCAGGCCTTCTTGGAATGGCGGTGAGGCACGGGAGGCACGGTGGCCGCGACTAGTTGTCGTCCATGGTGGCGGTGGCGCGGGTGTGTGTGCGAGGAGAGGCAGGCGGCGCGAGAGATAGGGAATGGGGGTAATCTAGGGGTTGGGTCGACACCGGGGGTGCGGAGGGGGGCTTAAGGGTGGCGAGGAGCCGTTGAATGGCCGCCAGCTCGACAACTTCGGTCGCTTGTGAGCATCGCCTCCCCCACGTCTCCCCTATTAAACTTGAGGAAGACGATGGGGGGCTAGGTGGGCTAGGCTGGCACTTGGGCCTACAGGCCTAAGTGCCGAGGGCACTTTACCCTTTTCCCCTTTTATTTCAATACTACTTCTTTTTTAATTAAATTTAGTGACAAAAAGCATTTGTAAATTAAGTGACTTCGCCCAGTATTTGTAGAGCAATATTTGGTAGTGCCAAAAAAAGATTGAGGACTTTTAGAATTTATTTGAAAACCACTTAAGTAAAGAGGCATTTAATTAAATGATTTGGCCTTTGTTTTATTTATTTTTGAGGCACCAAAACAATTTATAAAATGTGTGATGCAAATTGAAAAAGGCTTAGGGAGTATTTGTAACCCATGCACGATTTCTATTTCCTGGTTTGCAACACTTTTAAAACCACTTTTCAACCGAATTGGAAATGCAAAGGAAGTTAAATGTGGGATATATTCCAAAAGTCATCACACATGACTTAGCAAAAGTATTAGCTTAAACTTGTCCATCACTGTAGCTTAATTACAATCATCATTGAAGCACTAAATCCAGGTTGTTACAACTCTCCCCTACTAAAAGAAATTCTCGTCCCAAGAATTAATAGGTAGAAGGGAGAAGATCGGGATATTCTGCCCGATAGTTATTGATACATCTCCAACATATCTATAATTTTTGCTCTTGTTCCATGCTATTATATTATCAATCTTGGATGTTTTACAATCATTTTATCGCAACTTTATATCATTTTTTGGGACTCACCTATTGACATAGTGCCAAAGTGCCAGTTGATGTTTTTGCTTGTTTTTTACTTCGCAGAAAATCAGTACCAAACGGAGCCCAAAGAACTAGGATGGGCCAAACAACCACAAGAGAGGGGGCCAGGGTGGCCACATGATACATCTCAAATGTAACTATAATTTTTGATGATGGCATGCTATTATATTATCTGTTTTGGATGTTTTATATGCATTAATATGATATTTCACATTATTTTTGGGACTAACCTATTAATCTAGAGCCAAGTGCCAGTTTTCGTTTTTTACTTGTTTTTAAGTTTTGCAGATATGGGATATTAATCGGAGTCCAAATGCAATAAAACCTTCAGATGGAATTTTTCTGGAAGGAAACAAGTCGATCAAGCTTGGAGTGCACCTCAGGGGAGGTGCCAGGGCGCCACAAGCCTACTAGGCGCGGGCCCCCCATGGCCGCGCCTAGCAGGCTTGTCGCTCCTTTACAGGTCACCTAACCCTATTCTTTGGCCTATAAATACTTAAATATTCCCCCAACAGCAGAATGAGCCACGCAAATAATTTTCCGCCGTCGGAAGCCTCTATTCCCGAGAGATCCAATCTTGGGGCCTTCTACGGTAATCTGCCGGAGGGGGAATCTATCACGGAGGGCATGTACATCAACTCCATTGCCCCTCCGATGATGCGTGAGTAGTCCACCACAGACCTACGGGTCCATAGCTAGTAGCTAGATGGCTTCTTCTCTCTCTTTGATCTTCAATACCATGTTCTTCATGATATTCATGGAGATCTATCCGATGTAATCCTCTTTTGTGGTGTGTTTGTCAAGATCCGATGAATTGTGAGTTTATATTCAAATAATCCATGAATCTTATTTGAATCTCCTCTGAATTCTTATTTTCATGATTTCGTATTTTTGCAAGTCTCTTCGAGTTATTGGTTTGGTTTGGCCAACTAGATTGGTAATTCTTGCAATGGCAGAAGTGCTTGGTTTTGGGTTCAATCTTGCGGTGTCCTCACCGAGTGACATAGTAGGGGAAGCGAGGCACGTATTGTATTGTTGCCGTCAAGGGTAACAATATGGGGTTTTCATCATATTTCTTGAGTTTATCCCTCTACATCATGTCATCTTTCTTAATGTGTTACTCTGTTCTTCATGAACTTAATAGTCTAGATGCAGAGAGGAGTCGGTCGATGTGTGGAGTAATAGTTGTAGATGCAGAATCATTTCGGTCTACTTGTCACGGACGTGATGCCGATATGGATGATCATTGCCTTGGATAACTACATGATTATTCGCTTTTCTATCAATTGCTTGACGGTAATTTGTTTACCCACCATGATATTTCCCTTAAAGAGAGAAGCCTCTAGTGAAATTTATGGCCCCCGGGTATATTTTCCATCATATACTTTCCGATCTATAAATAAAAAATACCAAAAATACCTCGTTGCTATTTATCTATCTTTTACTTTCCGCACTCATTTACATCTATATCTTTCATATCCAATCCTTGCAAATAACCATGAAGGGATTGATAACCCCTTTATAGCGTTGGGTGCAAGCGTTTGATTGTTTGTGTAGGTGCATCCATTGCTGACTTTCTTGTTCCTCCTACTGGATTGATACCTTGGTTCTCAACAACTGAGGGAAATACTTATCGAGTTTGGTGCATCACCCTTTCCTCTTCAAGGGAAAACCAACACAAGCTCAAGAGGTAGCAAGAAGGATTTCTGGCGCCATTGTCGGGGAGTATACACATCAAGCCTACCAAGTACCCATCACAAACTCATATCTTGCATTTACATTATTTTCCATTTGCCTCTAGTTTTCCTCTCCCCCACTTCTAAAACGATTTTCAAAAAATACCAAAAATATTTGCCTTTTTGTTCGCCCTTCTTTCGTTTGCCTTTTGTTTGCTTGTGTGCTTGATTGCTTGCTTTGCCACCATGTCAAAACCTAGGGAGACTTTCAATGGAAGAGATAGTAATAATCTTGAGGAAAAATTTGAATCTTTCTCTTTAGATCATGAAAATGAATATCCTCCTAAAACTATTTTTTTCAAGTAGGAGATGGTAATATTATTGGGAAGGATGTTATTCAAGAGTTCTTTGATTGTATGGGAACGATACCTATGAGTAAGAGATATATTCTTCCTATCACAAATAGTTATGCGGATGCTTTTGTCATGCTCACTGAAAAATTGGAAAAAAAATTGTGCACATTCATCCCGCTTTGCAGAAAGTGTTTTACGAACTTCCCAATATTAATCATCCTAAGGCTAAAAAGATTGCTACTATCATCCTTATGCGAGAATTTGATTTCATCATACAAGAAGCTAGGGAGATTTTTTACTTTATATAATAAATATGTTGAACACCCTCCAAATTAAGTAATTCTCCATGATAAAGAAACCTTGCGTAGTCTAGAATCTAGAGACTATCAATCGTATAGTGAAAATCTTAGGAAGAGAGCTCCCTTCACAAAAGTCACTCAACCCTTGTACCATGAGACCTATGAGGAATTTGATTGTGTTAAAAGGGGAATTTTCAAAGGGTCTAAGGATGATTTTCTTGAAAATACGGTTAAGGAACCCGTTAGAAATAAGATGCATGTGTTATATGATGATATCTATGGCGATGATCTAGAGTACGGATTTATGAATGTTAAAATTACTAGCCAGAGTCCTTTTCATGATTTAAGTTCTTCTACTAGGAAAGAAATAAAGGAAAGGATAGATCTAGTTAGAAAATCTTTTGATGGTTTAATCAAGTTTGGGTTGCTTACCAAATATGACAATACCTAGATCTATTGTGTTTTGCCTAGCTAGGACCGTTAAACAATAGCGCTTGTTGGGAGGCAACCCAATTTTATTTTTGTGTTATATTTTTGCTTCTGTTTTTGATTGTTTCCCACATTATTAATTCTTTAGTAATTTTTATTTGGTGTTTTAATTAGTGTTTGAGCCAAGTAAAACCCTTGGTGTGATCTATGGTAGTTGTTGATTTGATCTTGCTGAAAAACAAAAACTTTTGCGCTCAGTCCAGGAATTTTCTAATTTTTTTAGAGTGTCACATTGATCTGAAACTTTTATAAATGATTGATATGTAAATTTCCCAGGTTATCCTAATTTTCAGAATTGTTTGAGTTATATAAGTATACAAAGTTTTCAGTTTGCTACAGACTATTCAGTTTTGGCATATTCTGTTTTCTTTGAGTTGTTTGCCTATTTTGATGGATCTATGGGTTGTATCATGTGGTATGATCCATGGAGAAGTTAGATTGCAGTAGTTATAAAATAAATATAAATAAATAATGAGTTCACAACAGTACCTAAAGTGGTGATTTACTTTCTTATACTAACAGATCTCACGAGTTTTCTGTTAAGTTTTGTGTTGTGAAGTTTTCATGTTTTGGGTAAAGATTTGATTGATTATGGAATAAGGAGTGGAAAGATCCTAAGCTTGGGGATGCCCAAGGCACCCCAATTCATATAAAAGTATGCCAAAGAGCCTAAGCTTGGGTATGCCCCGGAAGGAATCCCTTCTTTCGTATTCAATCCATCGGTAAATTTACTTGAGGCTATATTTTTATTCACCACATGATATGTGTTTTGCTTGGAGCATCTTGTATGATTTGAGTCTTTGCTTGTTAGTTTTCCACAATAATACTTTATGCACACATATTTTGAGAGGGACATGCTGAATTGTGAATTTATTAGAATACTCTATGTGCTTCACTTATATCTTTTGAGTTGGGCAACTTTGCTCTATGTGCTTCACTTATATCTTTTAGAGCACGATGGTGTTTGCGTTTTATAGAAATACTTGAACACTCATACCTCACTTATATTATTTTGAGATTTTCTAAAACATCATGGTAATTGGTCTAGGTTATGAATTTAGTGCTAATATGGCAGGCGTCCAAAAGGGATATAGTAAAAACTTCCATATTAAGTGCATTGAGTATTTATGAGAAGTTTGATTGGTTGCATAAAGTTTTGAGATATAAAGATGGTAATTTTAAGAGACATGTTAGGAATTAAATTGTGATTTGGTAAAAATACTTGTGTAAAGGTTTGTTATTCCCGTAGCATGCACGTATGGTGAACCGTTATGTAAGTAAGTCGGAGCATGACTTGTTTATAGATTGTTGAGCTTTGGGTGAGGGTCGGGGGCACGCGATGGTTAACTCCTACCAACCTCCCCCCTAGGAGCATGCATTTAATGCTTTTCTTCAATGAGTAATAGACTTTTTCAATAAGTATGTGAGTTCATTATGACTAATTTTGAGTCCATGGATAATACGCACTCTCACCCTTCCACTTTTGCTAGCCTCTCTATGACCGCACAACTTTCGTCGGTATACCATATAACTTCCTCAAAACAGCCACCATATACTTTCCTCAAAAAAACCACCATATACCTTCCTCAAAACAGCCACCATACCTACGTATTATGGCATTTCGATAGCCATTCTGAGATATTTCCATGCAACTTCCACCGTTTCCGTTTATGATATGCACCATCACTTACATATTGCATATAGAGTCATATTTTGTCATAGGTATCGAGTTGTAATTTTCTTTTGAGTTGTAAGTAAATAAAAGTGTGATGATTATCATTACTAGAGAATTTCCCATGTGAGGAAAGGATGATGGAAGCTATGATTACCTCATAAGTGGGGATGATATTCCGGACTTTATGAAAAGAAAGAGGCCAACGAAGCCCAAATAAAAAAATGAATAAAAGAGGCCTTATATGCCCACAAAAAAATGAAATAAAATTGAGAGAAAAGAGAGAAGGGACATTGCTACTACTTTTTCCACACTTGTGCTTCAAAGTAGCACCATGATCTTCATGATAGAGAGTCTTCTATTTTGTCACTTTCATATAGCTAGTGGAATTTTTTCTTCACGATGCACGTCCACTTGCTTACTTTTGGAGCTTTCATACACTTATAGCTCTAGTGCATCCGTTGCATGGAAATCCCTACTCACTCACGGTCGAGGGAAACGACACCTATGGGATTGGAGGGACCCCTTTTCGGTTCGGCGGGGAGTAAGGCTCGCTGTCTGTGTCAAAACCGGCGGATCTCGGGTAGGGGGTCCCGAACTGTGAGACTAGGATCGACGATAACAGGAGACGAAGGGGACACTTGTTTACCCAGGTTCGAGACCTCCTATGGAGGTAATACCCTACATCTTGCTTGATTGTGTTGATTTTGTAAGGGGTTACAGAGTTGATCTACCTCGAGATCGTATGTCTAACACTAGATGAGTTGTTCTGGCCCTATGCCCTAAAACCTTGCGGCTTATATAGATCTCGGGGATGTCATTGGCTTACACATGGTCGATCACATGCCGAAGAGATAACTTGCCTAACTACAGATAATAACTTGGAGAACGCGTCTTGACTCCATGAAGCTTCCGTCCTGGCGCAGGTGGTCCTCGATCCTCCGATGCCTACCTTGTGGCCCACACTGTGCGGCCCATGAAAAATGGGTCGGCTATCCTAGGGCCCCTTAATCTAGGACTCCCTCGGTATCCCCCGGACTGGCCTTCAATGCTAATATATATTCGGTTGATTCATTCACATCGTCATCTTCGTCTTGCAAGGCGAGTCCCTCATCCTTCTCTGTTCGACATCCGACCAGTCTTCGGTAAGATCCCAAGCGTCGCGGGCGTGGGTCATTATAATAACTTCACAAGTTCCTCGATTTTCGTGCGTCATGGGGAGCTGAGTGGCCAGCAATTTTTACAATCCTACCCCTCCACAATGGAGACACCAACCCATTTAATCAAACAAAATCGCGGTTTAAACCACATCTTCTTCCTCCCTCTCATCAAAAACTCCTAGCGGAAGCTCCACGCAAAACATGGCTAACGACCAACGCCCCGGTGATTGGACCAGCTGCTCCGTCACACTCCTGCGGCTGCGTAATTTGGAGACCTAGAGATATCTCCCATCATCAGATCTGGCTGCAAGCCGCGTAGGTCTGCTCTCTTATGGTGAAGAGGTTTTCGATGAGCGCTTCCCTAATCCAAACAAGGGGAAGCGCGTTTGCTTTGTCCCTTCCTCCTCCGGGGCCTTGGGTTTCCAATTCACCCATTCTTGAGGGTGTTACTGGAGTTCTACGTGATTCAACTCCACCATCTCAACCCAGGGTCGATCCTACACATCTTGGGCTTTGTCGCCCCCTGCGAGATGTTCTTAGGGTGCGAAGCTCATGTCAATCTATGGAGGAATTACTTCTGCCTCGTCCCCCGAACTCGGGACAAGGCCATCTCAGAGGTCGGCGGAGCCGAAGTATGCCGCATAGCGGGAACAGGGTATCTGGTTGGCACACCGAAGAAATCCGAAGAATGGACTTCGGAGTGGTTCTATATTGAAGACGTCCCCTTGTTCGAGCCAACTCGGACAGGTCTGCCCGAATACTCCGACCTCCTCCCGAAGAAGAGGTACAACTGGCGACCCAAGAGCTCATCTCAGAAGGAGAGCCCTGAAGTGCAACGTCTTGCCGCGCAAGTGCGGATGTTTGCCCATCACCGGCTCACCATGATCAACGTCATGGCCACCACTATCTCCTAGTGCGTGCAACCCCTCCAACAAAGGGTGCACCCCTTATGGCGATACAACGGGACAAGCGATCCCATGCATTCCCAAAAACTAGGTTGTGTCAATCCAACAGCGCTAGCCGTCGCGCTTACCGACCTATACAAATAAGAGCAAGAAGACTTCATCCAGCGGTCAACCAAGGAAGGGTATTCAACCCACAATCCCGTTGAACAGGTAAACCTTCCTCTTTCAATCATGAAATAGTTTGGGGCTTCATTCTACATTCTATTTGACTGAGGCCTTGAGGTGAATAGGACTGGAGGAGCTTCGTCGAGACAGTCAACTGTCTGGCTCCTCAGCCCGAGGATCATTCACGTGGCAATGATCCGAGCTTCAAAGAGGACCCGGATCTCCTTTTCTACTTCGAAAATGGAGTCTACTACCAGGAAAGCATCGTCCATACCCCGGTGGCAATCATAGTCGATTACCCTGAGTCATTCTCCATTCCGTCCGCGGTTATGAAGAAAAGCTCCTTCCGCAAGAGGCCTACTACCAAGAGCGCCCCGGGCGTGCTGGTCCCAGCCCCCAAGCACCGCCGATCAGCACACCATGCACTAGTAGCCGAAGCCACGGGCGAGTCAGAGGCCGGTTGGCACTTTGCATAGGAGCCGGACATAGGGACGAATACACCAGTCCGCTCATCCCAAAGGTACATTGTTCGGATATTCGCTTTATCGTTGTACTCAGCGGAATCTCATAGCCGCTCGTTTTATTCCTAGGTGAAACACCAAGTCTTCCCCTACCGAGGGTGAAGTCCTGATGTCAGGATATCGCCAAAGTTCCTGGGCCACGACCCATGCGGCTTCCGCTACGGAAGCCCCCATGGCCGGTCTGGCACCCGCCGAATCTGGCGACAGAGTATCCATCACGAAATCGGAAGTGGAGAGTGCCATGCATCATCGGCACCAATGGGAGGCCATGCGGAACCCAATTTTCTCCAACCAGGAGTTTGGTGCCCTACGCTCGGTGGATGCACATCTCGGGGCTGCCCGAGCTGGATTCAGTGAAGCTTTGAAGCTGATTACAACCAACATTCAGGTAAGAGGTCGGATTTGATAGAATCCGCATACTTGTGTAAGCCTAGTAGCCCCCAAGCGTTAATTTGATGTAGAAAAAACAAATTAAGGATCTCCATATTGTTTGACTGATGACATAGGCCTCAAAGCAACAGTCCGAGCAATTAGCCAAGGCCCTCGAGGAGAGTCGCACGAAAGTGCAGTCCGTGAAAGCCAAACTAGGACAAGTGAGGAGCTTCACGTGAGAGGCCCATGGTGAGTATGATTTTACTGCTAATCTTTTCACATTATCGTACCAGACATATGGATTCCGTGTAGCAACCGAATCGATAGGACACATGGAAAGGCAGCTGGAAGAAGCCTGGGATTCACAAAGGTATGCGGAGTCCCAACAGCAAGCCGGTTGTCTTGTTATACAAAAATAGGTCGAAGAAATAAAGAGTTTAAAGACTCAATTGGCCCAAGCTCAAGAAGAGAATCAAAAGCTTCGGAGGGGCATATTTGGTAAATACAATTACGCTATGAGTAAGTATTTCCGATGTGGATAATGATAGTAATCATGTTTGTTATCTTGTGTGCAGGTCTCCTGACCAGACATCCTAAAGAGGAGATCGAATCATACCAAGGGGACCTGTTGAAGGAGCTGATCTCTCTTCACAAGTGCGTGAAAAAGCGATGAAAGGGATGGTGAAGGCATTATGGCCCACCGAACTTCCACCTGAAGGGCTAGACGCACTTGTGGATCGATTTAGGGGGGCTCGGGATAGGTTCGAGCTGTGGAAGACTTCAGCCTGCCGCGAAGGAGCACGGGAGGCGTGGGAAATGGTCAAGACCCATTTCACCGGACTTAACCCCGAGCATATGGCTCGGGTTGGTCCTATGGGATCGGATGGAAAAGAAGTGCCACTCCGCCTGGTATATGACCAGGTGATGCCAGCCGCCCGTCTCTCGCAAATAGACTGCCCCCTCAACACAATAATCGATGATCTCGATCAGCAGCCGGATATGTAATTTACATATACATGTGTAAAACAATCCGTGTTCTAAACTTTGTCTTAACCGGCCATCAGCTTCTCCCTCCCATGCGAGCAGCTCGGGAGTGTTCCATCTTATTATTCCTTCGCCAAAGAGCGAACTTGTGTTCGGGGAACCATGCCATCAGGCCATGTGGTGCGAATAGACAGAAAGCACACAGAAAGATATGTTATATTACGATGTAA
Source organism: Hordeum marinum (assembly GCA_022496015.1). Classification (NCBI taxonomy): domain Eukaryota; kingdom Viridiplantae; phylum Streptophyta; class Magnoliopsida; order Poales; family Poaceae; genus Hordeum; species Hordeum marinum. The sequence continues at coordinate 116,481,251 of CM039676.1, forward strand.
TGTAAGAAACATCTTACGATGAAAATAGTACCTCTAGCGATACCTTTCGCCGGGGTTCTATGAAGAGCGTAGATAGGAATCCGCATACTTGTAGTACGCGACTAAGTGTCCTTTGGGAATAAGAGACGCAAACAACAGAAACAGAAACCAGGCCCGTATAAGGTGTTTCCGTCATAGCCGACCAATTGTCTACAAAAGATAGCTAGCTTTCGGCTTCACCCGTCTGAGGTACGTGTCCGGATGACCTGGTCCTAACAATCGCAGAGGTGCTCCCTTTACTCTCTAGCTGAACAAGTGGGAACGTAGAGAGTAACCACAGGAGCGAGGAAACCCATCTTGGCAAATTCTTAGTTTGAATTGATGCATATGATGGCTAAAACATGACAAAAGAAACATGTGTGCCCAGTAAGTATGAACAATTAAAATAATGGCTGTTAAAAGAAGCCCCCACGTGTTGTGTTCAGATTTAACACTTTATGGTGTATGCCAATTATCCGTAGTACAAGATTGGTTCAGACAAACATAGGGTAGGAACAGAAATTGTCCCTATCGAACAGCAAAGAAATGGCGAAAAAGGCAAAAAATAACGGAAAAGAAAAAAGTGTAGGGGAGTATGGACGACACCGTTTTATCCGTAGAAGCACCGAAGACGAGCTGCATTCCATGGGTTTGGTTCAAGGCGGTTATCAGATGAACTCCGCAAATGATAGCCCCCTCCTGCGAGCACTTGGTCAATGATGAAAGGACCATCCCACTTGGGGTTGAGTTTGTGCTTCTATTCCTCCGGGAGCCGTAGGACGAGTTCTCATACATTGTATGTTTTTGCCCTGACCTCCCTATTTTGGTACCGCCGAGCTTGCTGTTGGTAAAGTGTGGATCGAGTCAGAGCTATGTCCCGCTCCCCCTCTAGGGCGTCTAAGTCGTCATGCCGATCTAACTCGGTCTACTTTTCCTCGTACATGCTGACTCTTGGTGCGTCGTGGATAATATCGCAGGGGAGAACTGCCTCTGACCCATAGACCATAAAAACAGTGTATAACTTGTTAACCTGTTCGGTGTAGTACGCAGGCCCCATAGAACGGAGTCGAGTTCCTCCACCCAATGACAGTCGGACTCGTGAAGAGATCGGACCAAATGTGGCTTGATGCCGCTCATACTGAGACCGTTTGCTCGCTCGACCTATCCGTTGGTCTGCGGATGATAGACTGATGCATAATCAAGCTTTATGCCCATTTTTGCGCACCAGTCCTTGACCTCTTGGGCCATGAAGCTGGTTCCATTGCCCGTTATTATACTATGCAGGACACCATAAGAGTGTACTATGCTAGATATAAATTCAATCACTGGTACAGATTTAGCCGATTTAACAGGCTTTGCTTCTATCCGTTTGGTGAACTTGTCAACCATGACCACTAGGTATTTATTTTTCTCGGTTCCTCCTTTGAGGGGTCCAACCATGTCCAGCCCCCAAACTGCAAAAGGCCAGGTGATCGGAATAGTACGAAGGGTTGGGGGCATGTGACTTTGATTTGTGAAGAGTTGACACCCGACGCAACGTTTAACGAGTGGCTAGGCATCGGTCCGAGATGTAGGCCAAAAGAAACCAGCTCGGAAGGCTTTGTCGACAAGAGATCTTGCTGTGGCATGATGCCTACCCATGCCTGCATGGATTTCGGCGAGGAGCTCCCGTCCTTCTTCCTCGGATGTACACCTCTGTAATACTCAAGTGGTGATTTTCTTGTATAAGTCACCCTCGTGTACATTGTCGGCCTTGGATCGCTGAACTTTGCGCCGCACCTCAATTTGATCGTCAGGGATTTCCTTTTGAAGGAGGTAAGTGAGGAAGGGCTTTGTCCATGGCGCAATTACTGCCATTACCTCATGAGCCGAGGGCATCTCATTCATTGTTGAGCCGTCGGTGATGCCATCTATGGTTCATTTATTGGGGTAACAACTTCGTATGCTGTTTTCGGACCAGTGCCATTTGCGTCTTCCTGCCACACTACAAAGGGCTTGAAGAGCTGCTCAAGGAAGGTGTTTCTCGGGATCGCACTTGGCTCCCTTAAGGGCCAATATATCGGCGGCTTGGTTGTTGTCTCGAGCAATGTGGTGGAATTCCAACCCCTCGAACCGAGCAGATATCTTGAGGAAAGCATCTCTATGTGCTACCATCTTTGGATTTTTGGCATCAAATTCGCCGTTAATTTGGGATATGGCCAGGTTTGATTCTCTCTGTACCTCTAGTCGTCGTATTCCCATTGACACCGCCATCCGAAGACCATGAAGAAGAGCTTCATATTCAGCGGCATTGTTCGAATCGGCAAACATGATTTGCAACACGTATCTTACATTGTCGCCTGTGGGGGATGTGAGGACAACTCTAGCCCCCAGACGGGCCAAGGTCTTGGATCCATCAAAGTACATTGTCCAATGGGAGTATGCTCTATACTCCTTGGGGAGCTCGGCCTTTGTCCATTCAGCCAAGAAGTCCGCTAGTAACTGAGATTTAATGGCGTGACATGGCTTGTAGTTTATTTCAAAGGGAAGGAGCTCAATGGCCCATTTGGCTATGCGACCGGTGGTGTCCCTGTTGTTGATTATATCATTCATGGGGACTTCCGATTCCATCGTTACCCCGCAATCCTAGAAGTAGTGTCTGAGTTTCCTCGATGCCATGAATACTATATAGGCTATTTTTTGATATTGTGAGTATCGGGACTTGCACTGCGTTAGTACCTCTGACACATAATATACCGGCTTCTGAGTTTGGAATTTATGTCCCTCCTCATCTCGTTCGACGACGAGCACCGCATTGACTCCTTGTTGGTGGCCGATATGTATAACAACATGGGCTCACTGGCGCCTGGTGCCGTGAGTATGGGATTGGTTGCCAGTATTGTTTTGATTTCTTCCAACGCAGTCGCTGCTTCATCGGTCCTTATAGAGCGGCAAATCTTTTTCTCTGAGGTAGGAAATAAAGCGTCTTAGTGCGGCTATGCACCCGGCTAGTCTCTGGACATGCTTCAGCTATGTAGGGATTGCAAGTTCGGATAGAGCACGGATTTTAGCTGGATTTGCCTCTATTCCTCTATGGGAGATGATGAATCCAAGCAGCTTGCCCAAGGGAACTCCGAATACACATTTTTCTGAATTGAGTCGTGTATCATATTCGCGCAAATTAGTGAAAGTTTGACGAAGGTCGTCGATCAACTTCTCGACGTGTTTGGTTTTGATTACCACATCATCCACGTATGCCTCAACAGTCTTTTCGACCTGTGTGGCGAGGCAGGTTTGGATCATATGCTGGTACGTGGCCCCGGAGTTTTTTAGCCCGAAGGACATCATGTTGAAGCAAAATGGCCCGTACAGGGTGATGAATGCGGTAGCCGCCTGATCTGATTCCTTCATTTTAATTTGATGGTATCTGGAGTAAGTGTCGATGAAACACAACAAATCGTGTTCGGCTATGGCATCAATGATCTGGTCTATGCATGGTAAGGGAAAGTGTCCTTGCGGCATACTTTGTTGAGGTCTTTGAAAACGACACACAGCCGCCAGGATTTGTATTTCTTTGGTACCATCATCAGGTTTGCTAGCCACTCGGGGTGTTTGATGTCCCGAATAAATCCGGCCCCGAGCAATTTTTTCTAATTCTTCACCCATGGCTTGCCGTTTGGGTTCGGAGAAGCAGCATAGGGTCTGTTTGACGTTCTTAAAGCTTGGAATAATGTTCAAGCTGTGTTAGGAAAGCCGACGTGGGATACCGGGCATATCGGAAGGATGCCAAGCGAAAATGTCCCAACTTTCGCGGAGGAAATTCCGCAATGCTTTGTCCATAAGGGGATCGAGCTGGGCTCCGATGGACGCTGTTTTATTGGGGTCCGTTGGATGCACCTGAAATTTGATGATTTCCTCTACGGGTTTAAAGGATGTGGACTTGGGCCTTTTGCTTAGGATCATATCGTCCCTATTAACTGTCGACCATAGAGTGGTCAATTCCGCGGTGGGGAAAGTTTCCACTAATGCCTCGAGGGCAAGCGTTGACGTCTTGTTTTCGGCTCGGAGGGCTATATTTTGATCACTAGCGAGTGTGATCACTCCATTTGGTCCTGGCATTTTGAGTTTCATGTACCAGTAACGGGATATAGCCTGGAATTTTGTAAAGGCGTCGCGTCCTAATAGGTCATGATAGCCACTGGGGAAAGGGACAATGTGGAAGAGAAGTTCTTTGGATCGGTAAATTTCGGGCGTGCCGAACACAACGTCCAGGATGATACATCCGGAACAACGTGCCTCTTTCCCTGGGATAATTCCCCGGAAGGTTGTGTTGTTATGTTCGATGCGAGATCGGTCGAACTGCATTTTCTCCAGAGTGGCCTCGTAAATGAGGTTTAGACCACCGCCGCCATCCAAGAGAACCTTATGTAGTTTGTATCCATAAATGATGGGATTCAAGACTAGAGCGGCCAGTGAATGACCGGGAAGGATGGGCGGGTGGTCAGTGTCCCCGAAATTAATTGGTACATCTTTCCATGGGCTAGTACCTGCTACCTGGTAGACTTGCTCATGCTCCCTAAGAGCTAGTTTATGCCTGCTCCTCGAGGGCAAGATCTCCTAGACCGTCAGGACTTTGTCATTGAATCCAATTGGCGAAGGAGAGCGCCTGTTCGACGGAGGTGTGTTGAGGATAGCCTCTCCACTTTTTGCGACTTGCCTGAAGAGTAGGGTTTGTGTTCAACAACACGGAATGAATGGGGCAAGGTTTATCTAAAAGTTCATCGAGGACAGTGCCGGTCTCAGAAAGGGACTTGTTTCTTTTTTAGATGGGTTCATACCTGGCTGGCCGATTTGGAGGTATCCTCTTTCCTCGAACTCCTCTAGGGTGTTCGAAGAATTTTGGTTCCGAGAACAACAACTTGCATTGCCAGACACTCTTCATGGCACAATACTTCTGTACCAATTAGGATAACTCCGAAAATTCATTTATGTGTCGGCAGGCTAGGTCATTAAGAATCCCTTCATCATGGCAATTGCTGATGAAAATTGCCATTACGTCTTGGTCACTAAGACCTTTTACTCTGCTCCTAGCGAGGAGGAGTCTTGCCCAAAAGTGGTGGACTAATTCTCCTTGTATTTCCCTGATATCCCGAAAGTCTGAAGACATGGGCTTTGGCACGGTACTTGGATAATCGTCTTGGGCGGTGGGTGGGAAAAAATTCCGTTCCCCGTCGCAATAGTGTTCGGAAGTGCAGTTTACGGATCGCGCGTCAGATCCTGGACCGGTGACGGTCCAGATTTAAAGCGATTCCCCACCTTTGATTCTCCGACGGGGTCTTGGAGATCGTGGACGGGGCTATAGATGGTTTCAATTCTGGCTGTCGGGCAGAATCCACGGCTGGACACTCGACGGTGGGACAAGGTGGGTGACCTAAGGGACATGAATCTCCCTATCATCGGATTTAATCCCGAGCCTATCATAGATCAGAACCTGGTCATCGGATATACGCATAGCTTCTATCTGATTGAGGAACTCGTTTAAGAATGAGGCGATGGCAGGATGCGTATCGCTAATACGAGTGGATTCGTCAAGCACTGTGATGGTTCTAGGGTTATGGTGAAGCGGATCTGTGTTCCGTTCCACCGTGGGACCTGATGCATTGGACGTCGAAGCATCCGGATTTACAGGTTTTCCTTCGAAGGTTGAGGGTTCCATTGGAACGAGTGTTCCCCGTGAATCAGCCATGAACTCTAGGGTTCCGGACTTAATACACTGATTGGGGGGGGGGACCTTCTGATCTGATCATGACGGCCGACTGGGCCGGCGTGCGACAAGATGTCGTTGTCGATGAAATTCTGATCGGGGGCGAGAGCCCCCTCGATATAGATCTCGCTACTTGCGATGGGGTGAGCCATCGATTCCTTCGGCGCTCACACATGAACTCTCAATGAAAGTACCAATGTCGGTGTCAAAACCAGCGGATCTTGGGTAGGGGGCCCTAAACTGTGAGACTAGGATCGCCAGTCATAGGAGACGAAGGGGACACGAGTTTACCCAGGTTCGGGCCCTCCTATGGAGGTAATACCCAACGTCCTGCTTTATTGTATTGATGGTGTAAGGGGTTATAGAGTTGATCTACCTAGAGATCGTATGTCTAACCCTAGATGAGTTGCTCTGGACCTATGCCCTAAAACTCTCCAGCTTATATAGATGTTCGGGGTGTCCTTGGCTTACACATGGTCGGTCACATGCCAAAGAGATAACTTGCCTAACTACAACTAATAACTTGGAGAACACGTCATGACTCCATGAAGGTTCCGTCTTGGCGCAGGTGGTCCTTGATCCTCCAATGCCTGCCTTGTGGCCCATATAGTCCGGGCCATGAACAATGGGTCGGCTATCCGAGGAACCCTTAATCTCGGACTCCCTCACTCACACAAAGAGCAAATCTGATGAACGACGCGCGAGGTTTTTACCTAGGTTTGGGCCGCAGAGGTGCGTAAAATCCTACTCCTGCTTGGTTATATTGTGGGTGTTTTCAGGGTTCTAGCTACAGGAGCGCTTTGAGCAGCTACTACGCGCATGAGCTAGAAGGTCTAAAAGTTGAAAAGTCCAGAGGTCCAAAAAATTCCTCCATCATATCGCCCTGGGCCTCCTTTTATACTCTAGAAGGGGATCCCAACAGTGGCGTACAGTGCATACACGGGGTGTACAGAGCCAGAGTGCTATCATACATAACACTGATGGAGTAGGACATGTGCATTTAATGCACCGTCAGGTATCTTTGACTGTTCGCGGGACGGGACAGGAGCCCGTCCCATCGGCACCGCTGAGCCCCTCCATCGCCGGTGCCGCAACATGTGCCTAGGCAGGGCGACACTTGGCCTCTGCGTTGGCGGGGTCTTGCCGGGGATTCGCCTTGCCGGGTCTTCGCTTTGCCAAGTCCTCGCGGGGCTTTGTCTTGCCTGAGGGTTTGATGGACATCCCGGCAAGGTCTTGCCAGGGGTCTTGATCCTCCTGTATTTGTATCCAGAAGCTCCCTGTCGGTCCTTGTCGCCAGGGTGGCTATTACTGCCCGTGCACGAGTATGGGGCCCTGGAGAGCCCAAAAACTCTAGTGCACCGACAAGAGCCCCCGGGCCTGGGCCGTACACGGTGCGAGGTGTTGTTCGGCTAGGCCCAAATAGTACACAGGCACGCATGGCAGGGCCTTGCAGTTGTGATCATTGCGCTTACTGTGCCTCCCCATGATGTACATTGAATGCGGGACGTGGGATACGTGCGCAGCGTGACCGTTACAGCAACGCGCCCGCGAAGCGTTTCCATATTATAATCTAGTGAAAGAGGCTGCCCCGTGCCTTCCCCATAAAAAAGGAAATCGTAGAGGCGCTGCTCATTTACCTCTTGTCTTTCCCAATCTGAGAACTGTCGTCGTCTTCCTCTCGAAGCCCGAGACAGAGCTCCTCCCATTCATTCGCGCCTACACGCCCTCCCCGAACTTAGCCTCCGCCTTCGTAGCTAGCATGCCTCCCAAGGCTAGCAAGGGCAAGGATGCGGAAACTGTCTCGAAGAACAGGCTGGTGAGGATGCGGAAGGAGCACGTCGTCTTTCCGCCGGGGCTCGACGCGGGCGCTGTGAAGGAACGATACTGGTGTATGTGGGCGACGGAGACGACAACACATCCCGCCACCCGCGTGAGTCTAGGTCCTTCCGGGGGTGGCTTAGATAAATATCATTTCTTTACCGACTATTATTACTACGGGCTCTGCCCTCCTTTCTCGGATTTCTTCAATGACCTCATGTTCACCTACGGCTTCCAACTCTTGGATTTTACGCCGAATGCCATTACATGTATGTCAGATTTCACTCACCTTTGCGAAAACTTTGCCGGAGTAGTTCCTAGCACCGCCCTTTTCCGCCATTACTTTAGTCCCTGTATCCAACAAGGCGGATCCCTTTCTAGTGCCGTCAGTTGGATTCCATGGCCGGGAACCAAGGAGGTATACCTAGACGGGGCCCATTGCGAGAGGTGGGATGAGTGGCGAGGCAAATGGTGCTAGATTCTAGAGGAGGGCTTCCAACCTTTCTACTAGCCGCGGCAAACCAAGATGATGCATGGCGACGACTGGAGTGCCCTTGAGCCTGAGGATGGGAAACTCACAGTCACGACCACCAGGATTCATCACCTCAGAAACGCCGGCCTCACCTAGAGATGGTAGGCGCCGATTTCTTTCACCGGCGCATCGCTCCCCGGCAGAATAGGGGGAGGCTAGCTTGGGAATTCCGGAACACGGAAGACATCATGAGGCTGCACCCCGGGTTGAACCACAATCTGATAGTTATACAACACGGAGCTCTCTGCCAGAAACTATTCAGGAGTGCTGTGATATGCGAGCTGCCGACAGGCATAATCCCCATGTGCAACAATTCTGCTTTAGGTCGAATCATCGCCATGATGCCGACATTTCACGCCCACAGCCTTGATGCATCCTGGATTGAGTCATCGGTAGAGCAGGCGCAACAATTCTTTGATAACTTGCCAGAGAGGGCCATCCGCGTGGAAGAGGGCCTCGTCCGTGCCACTACTAAGGAAGAAATGGCATACATCGTCAGCAATGCGGAGGAAGCAGATCTTGCCACGGAGGCGGGCAACACCGGCTTCTTGGAAGAGGAAACCAGCGGAGGGGAAACACAGCCGGATGAAAATCTTGCTGGGCAAGGCGGGACCACCGAGGATCAAGGAGACACATCTGCTCGGGGCTGTCCTGCCAAAGACACAACTAAGGAAGAACTACTCGAGGAGGACCTGTCTCTTGTGCCAAGGAAGAGGCGCATCCTTCGGAGCGCCGCCTCTGGGATTCTGGTCCTCCAAGCCCCTTCGAGCAGTGCAATCCCTAGCAAGGGGGCGGCCGTCAAGGTCATGCAGCGGCAAGAAGCTCATCAGCAACCTGCGCCTACCGCGGCCAAGCGACCCAGGAGCACCCCTCCACCTCCCCCCACGAGCACCATGGCGGAAGTCACCTTCGACCTCTTTGACCTTACGAATTTATGGTTTTACTTAACTCATTTTATTTTCCTTGGTTGTCTCCACGGGGATTCGGAAACATTGGCGCAAAGGGTGGCAAAGAGAGAGAAGACCTCGAACGGTGAGGAGTTGCCGGCAAGCACCTCAGGTAAGCCAGATATGATCACCGTCAACCCGGAGGTGTAGGACCTAAAGTATGTCTAGAGGGGGTGATTAGATTACTTGACCAAATAAAAGTTTTGCCTTTTCCCAAATTTTAGTGTTTGCAGTTTTAGTATTCATGGCAAGTCAATTTCACCATACACATGAAAGTATAAGAGTATAGCAGCGAAAAGTAACAACAAGCATGAGTAAAGGGGATAGGTTTGGAAGATCAAACACAATTGTAGACACGATGATTTTTCCCATGGTTCCGATAGGTGGCGCTATCGTACATCCACATTTATGGAGTCTTCAACCCACGGAGGGTAACGGTCGCGAGAGTCCATGGAGGGCTCCACCCATAAGGGTCCACAAAGTAGCAACCTTGACTATTCCATATTGCTTCCGTCCACGAAGGACTAGCCTCTCTATGGGTAGATCTTCACGAAGTAGGCGATCCCCTTTCCCTTACAAAATTCTTGGTTCACACCACAACACAAAGTAGGAGGCTCCCAAGCAACACCTAACCAATCTAGGAGGCACCACCCTCCAAAAGGTAATAGGCTCGGAAATGACGATGAACTCCTTTCTCTTGTGCTTCAAGATGATAGACTCCTCAAGACACTATCACTCTCTCACAGATTTGGCTTGGTGCAAGAGATGGGATTGGTGGAAAGCAACTTGGGGAGGCTAGAAATCAGGATCCATATGGTTGGAGTGGAAGATCTTGATCTCAAGACAAGGGTAGGCGGTTCTCTCTTAGAAAATAAGATAGGATAGGTATGGAATAGTTCTGAGTGCTTCTCTTTCGACTAGGTGGTGGTGGAGGGGCATACATAGGCATCCCCAAAAATCCAACCATTACACACACAATGACCAACTCGGTGACACCAATGTGTTAATCACAATGGTACCAAAGTGATCAAAAGGTGGCAACTTTTGAATCTCGGTGAGACCGATAGGTGAAACTCGGTTGCACCGATAAGGTGACCAACAGTCAGATTCCAATCTCGGTGACGCCGATCCAACAATCTCGGTGGTACCGAAACTGTGAATTTGTGTAACAAAAAGTTGGCAACCTAAACTCGGTGGCACCGGTACGGCATCGGTTGCACCGAATTGGCTAAGGTTTGGCTGAGTCTGTCTAGGTTCTGGAATCGGTGGCATCGGGATAGGAATGTTGGTTGCACCAATTTTGAATGTTTGTCTATAGATAGACTTTGGTGGGAGTTTGTGGATGTTTTTGGTGACAATCACTTGTGCACGTATGAGCATTTTGTTCACCAACAAAACCTTACCCTCTTTTAATAGTATTGGATTTCCTATGGAATCAAAGTGATTTATCACAAATTCAAAATGTGGAGTCCTCTTGCTTGAAGCTTGGCCAACCTTTTTCCTTGCATCTTGGGGGTAATTCCACAATCCTTTTGCCATCCCTATCTTTGAACTTTTCCTGAAATATACTTGGTGGAAACATTAGTTCAATGACTTATATGTTGTTATTAATTGCCAAAACCACCAAGGGAGCAAATGTGCTTTCAATCTCCCCCTTTTTGGTAATTGATGACAACATATAGATCAAAGCTTCGACAAAGATATAATCAATGAATATAATCGTCACTTTGAGAAGTATGTGATAAGGAAGAGATCCCCCTAAATTTGTGCATTATTTTAAATTTGTGTTTGAATGCAAATGCACAATCAATTAGGTAAATGGGTCACTTCTTACATGTCACATACAACTTGGTGGTGTGCGAGAATAATTGGGATGAATATCACAGAACAAGCAAAGATGAATGATCAACACATAAGCATTAAGATGATAGGAAATAGTAGCATCACACATTAAAGCTTATGATCAAACATCATCAAACGTGTATCACAAGCAACCAAAAGAGGTGTGAAATCAAAACAATTGTCTTTTGAAAAAGCAATAAACACCAAAACGCTCTCTCACTCGAAGCCTAAAGATCTATATACACTTCTTCCCCTTTGGCAACAAATTACCAAAAAGTTGAAAGGCATATATCGAAGCGTTCGTGGGCTGATATCCTCTTGTTGTTGATGAAGGAGTCGAGAGAACATCAGCAGCGAAGATCTCTGCAGATGTCATGGATGGAGTTGGAGTGGCAGCTGGAGGGACTGGAGCTAATGGAGCAGGAGCTGAGGCGACAGTAGCAGGAGCTGATGAAGAGGGCCTCAAGTCTGGAGCAGGTACCGTGGCTGATCTAGCCTGAGTAGTGAACTGTGTGCTCGACCTGAGAGGTGATCCATCCTCCTCCTCATCATTAGAATAAGAAGTGGAAGAAAGCCGAGGGATGTGCACTGAGTGAACTTCCTTCTGAAGCTCTATGACTATCTTAGTCACCTTGTCCACCTTATCATTAAGAGTCTTGATCCTTGTTTCAAAGATTCTCACAAGACTGTTCTGGTTATGCAGAATCCCCTTAATGTCCTTTTGCATGCCATGAACTAATGAGATCAAAAGATCCATTTGCTCATTTCTCGATCTAGGGACTTGAGCACTAGTGGCTCTAGCTGCCTCTGCCTCAGCCTGAGCTGCAGCTGAAGTGGGATGATCTGGGTTCATCAGCATGATGTTATCCTCAAGCTATAGCTATAGGGGCAAATGGGGACTGCCAAGGGAAAATATGTGCTTCTCAATATGAGAGTTGATAATCATCTGGATATAGGGTGCATAGCAACAAGAGTGCTTCTGATCAGCAGCAACCCTTTTGACTGTCTCAACGATCAAGTCCATGACTCTGATCCTTGTGTGACTGTCAAGGTGGATCAACATGTTGATGGAGTAGCCTCGGATCATCTTGGCATCTCCTGACTTGGGCATTAAAGTATGCCTCAAAATGGTGTTCATGGTGTAGAGGCTAGCTTGGTAGATGGATCCTAGCTTGTGAGATTGCACTTTGTCTGCAGGGATAGGAGTATACATGTCCTTCAAGGCATTGTGGCTCGCCTTCATTCTGTGTAGACATCCAAATCACCATCCTGAATCTCAGGGACTCCTACAAGTGCAGCCCATTCATCAACAGTGGACTCATATCTTGATCCTTCAGTCATCCATACAGTCCTACCATTTCCATAGATATGTGCAGTGGAGAAGAATTGCATGATCATCTCATCATTCCAAGCAGTAAGATCTCTTCCAACAAATTCATCCATACCAATGCAGTGGAAATTGTCTTGGACACTTGGAAAATAGTCCTCATTCTCCTTAATGAATTTCTAGTCTACATACCTCATGTCACTCACAACCAGACTCTTGTCAAATTGCACAGTCTCATAGAAATTATAGCTCGACGGTATAGAATTTGTAGTCCACAACTGTCTTCTTCCTTTGGGCATATGGATCTATAGCTCGACATGGCCTCAAACATGAGTCTTTCCTCTTCTTCATATCTTCAACAAGTGGATAGCTGGCATTATGTAATGGAAGGTGTGGTCTGAGTTTCATCAAGGTTGTCAAGTCACATGGATTATCCTCTTTCTGACTCTCTTCTCCCCTGCCTTCTTAGGCATAGACTTCCTTGGGGTATTAATGGTCACTGTAGCCCTAGCACTCTCATGTGCTTTCATAGCTTCATACCTAGCATAGACTTTGCTAAGAACTCTCCTGGAAGAAGTGGCTTCGGTAGCAGACTTCTTAGCAGCCTTCTCTTGCTTCTTGGAAAGAATCTCCTCAGGGACAAAGTATGAATCCTCCTCATCTGAATTCAGCTTCCTCCTGGTCCTTGTGGCAGCTTTGGGCAACCCATGGGAGCTGGGGGTACCTGGATCTGAAGATGTACCAGGCTCAGGGCTAGTACCTGAACTCATGTCAACACCCTGCTCTGGCAAATTCTGACTGTCCTCAGCATCTGACATACTGACTCTATGAATAGAGTATAGAAGAGCAGAAGAAGATGAGTCATCACAAAATGAGGCTGGGTTTTGAAAGATTGAACAATAGATTTGCAAGGTATTGCATTCTATCACATGAAAATTGGTACAACCAAAGCAAATTTTTCAGTGCTACCGAGACTGACTATCCCATTAACAGAAACTTGGCACTCTTTCTGGTGAGACCGAAAAGAAGTACTTGGTTTCACTGAGACAGTTCTCAGCAACACAGAAAGACAAATTGGTCACACCGATTTGTTTGCTTCGGTTCCACCGAGTTCCATTGGGCGGAAGGCAAACCCTAGTAAACCGATCATTTGCTAGACTATGGGAATTTCTTGTGGATAGGAAGACGTGCAATAGGTGTCTGATAGAGAAAAACAAATCTAGTGTGCAAGAATCAGACTGGGAGCACAAAGGAGGCCGAATCCGTACCCTAACTCAGCAACGGATCTGCTATAGCGGCGACAATGGAGAAGATTTCGTCAACGGTGGCGATTTCCAGTGGCGGAGAAGCACAAGGGGATGAGGGAGATGACCAGGGGTCTTGAAAACGGCAGCTTAGGGTTCTGAGGCGCGATGGTTTGAGGATGAATTTCAAAGCGTCGGGGTCCATAGTATACATACCCACCACTGTCGGTGACGCTGATTCTATATTGTCGGTGTCACCGAGTTCCTCAACTGTTAGTTGACAGGGAAACTTGGTGTAACCGAGAATATGGAATTGGTAGTACCGAGATAGCAAACTAGATCAACCCTAGGCATTCGGTGAGACCGATATTTTGGGGTTAGTTCCACCGAGATGCACTAGGGAGGTTTTAATGGTCAGTCCTTGTCGATACGGAACTCCGAGTGCTCCACAGACGGAGGGATCGAAAAGCACTTGTTCAAGTTTTGTGATGCAACATGAATAGATTATGAGGTGAGAAAGCATAGATAGCTAAAGAGTGGTCCTAGGCATTCTTGTCCATCCAATCGGCAAAAGATAAATCAAAGACCAAATAGCAATAGTTGGATGTCCTCGAATGAGAAAATAAATGCAGACCAACATGCCCACACAATAAGATGTCAAATGAAATCATGACAAACATGCACAAACACTCTTGCATCTAACAAGCACTTGGGCGATGAAGAAGTCATCTATATATGAGTATTTGACTTAGGATCCAAGTAAGAATACTTGATCATAGGTCATACTCATCATTTAAGCACAAGTGGGGTTACCACTTTTACATAAAGCATTTAATGTTGTCACATAATAAGAGATGCTTTGACTCAAGTCTTAGAGTAAAGCTCCCCCTTGATGTGACATCCCCCCATTAGAGGGATAAACTAACCTTGGGTCTTGTCGACGAAGACTTCATGTTGGTGAGTTAGTGGTGGATGCTCAAAGTTGATGAAGATCACCAGGAGTTGGGACCATCCTTATTGTTTCCTTACTCTTCTCACCTACATGGGTTAGTCCCAACACATAAGAGACAAATAAAAGGATATCTATGGACATGGAGTGCAAAGCACATGTGATGATGTCCATTGATTTGTTGATTACCTTGTCCCTTGCTTACCTATGAGGGAATGTGTGACTCCTTGAACTATTGCATAGGGTTGATGTTGATTGCAAATAGATATTGCCAATAATGAATTTGAGTGAATTTCATTGGTGGAGTCACCCCTCAAGAACTTTCTAGTTCTTCTTCTTGGGGACCCACATCAAGTTGATGGGGATCCTTGGTGTTGTAGTAGCCTTGGGAACCCACTCCACCATAGCTAGGGATTCATATTCATATGAGTCAATGTCCTCTTGAAGATTGTTCTTGCCCTTGAGCTTGTGGTCTTGTGGTGGAAGGTCATCTTGAGTGTTTGTCCCCTTGGGAAGAGTATTTTCATACTTCTCCTTTTGAGGAACAAACTTGGGCTCGGGATATTGACCTTCTTCCCATTCAACTCCATTAGCATTGAAGTAGCCAACACAACGATTCTTCCAATATCCTCCGTGCTTGCGTACAATTTCCTCAAATTTCTTACACCCGCCAAGACTCTTGTAGATACCTTTCTCTATAATTATTTTCAATAAAGCATTTTCTGGCTCAAGTGTAACTTGGCTAAGAGAATCATCATTAGTGGAATCAATAGAACTACTAGGATTAACATCATTGGGTTTAGCATTTTTATTATTGCTACTAGATGAAGAACCTTTCTTGCCTTTGTTACTAGTTTGCTTAGATTTAACTTGTTGCATGAATGTAGACAAGAGTAGTCATTTGGCAAGATAAGATGAAGTCTTCTTTCCAAGAGCATCCTTGGTAGCTTTAAGAAACTCATGTTCTTGCTCCAAATTGAGCTTCTCGAAGCGTAGCTTCTCATGAGTTCTTACAAGCTCTCTATGTTCTTTGAGAGTAGATTCATGGGCTAACTTAAGAGTGTTAAGTTCTTTAGTTAGTTCTTCTATTTTCATCTTATTATCATCTATCGACCTATCTTGATTAGCATGAGAATTATCAAGTTCATTTTGATCAACATCACTAGTTTTGTCACATAGCAAGTCATCATCACAAAATAAATCATCTTCATCACTATTGAAATAAAGATATTCAAGGTGTGATACCTTGGGGCCTTTAGCCATGAAGAAACTTCCACTCCCTTCGTTTGGTGAATCAAATAGATCAAAGGAGTTGATAGTCACTAGAGCAATTCCGACAACACCATCGTCTTGACTATAGTCCGAGTCAGAGTTATAGCTTCTCTCGGAGTAGTTGTCACAGTCGGAGCCGGAAACCCATTCACCAACATGAGCTTGATGTTTTCTTCTTGTGTTGCTCTTGGTGTACTTGCCCTTCTTCTCCGAATCTCTACTTCTCCTTGAGGGTCTTCGTTCATAACGATCATCTCTACTCCTTCTCTCTCTTTGAGGTGATTCATTCTTTGAGCTTCGTCTTCTAGGTGACTCTTCTCTTCGTTTGTAGGGAGCCGTACAATCATTGGAGTAGTGTCCGGGCTTCCCACAATTGTAGCAATTGAGGTCACGACTTGACGAATGCTTCTAATCATATCTTGAGTTGGAATTTCTTTCTTTGCCTCTATTCTTGTAGAACTTGTTGAATTTCTTGACCATGAGGCTTATCTCTTCATTGGTGACAAGGTTGTTGCTTGAAGTTGCAGGAGGATCACTTGTGGCCTTGTAAGCACCACTAGACTTGTTGAAGAGCTCTTCTTTGTCTTTGAGTCTCATCTCATGAGCAACAATCCTTCCAATGACTTCCATAGGATTGAGATCTCTGTAGTTTGGCATCATTTGGATCAATGTGCACACGGTGTCATATCTCTCATCCAAAGCTCTAAGTATCTTCTTTAAGATGAATTTGTCTATCATTTCATCGCTTCCTAAGCCGGCAATCTCATTGGTGATGAGAGCTAGCCTAGACTACATCTCTGTGACTCCTTCACCATCCTTCATCTTGAACTTGTCAAGCTAACTTTGAAGAACATCTAACTTGGATTCTCTCACGAACTCGGTTCCTTCATGCATATCAACCAATGTATCCCAAATCTCTTTTGCATTCTCAAGTTGGCTGATTTTTTTGAACTCTTCGGGGCATAGGCTGTTGAAGAGAATGTCGCATGCTTGAGCATTGAGCTGCAACATCTTCAATTCATCTGTGGTCACTTCACGATCCGGTTCTCTTCCATAACCAAAGAATTCACCTTGCAAGCCAACACGAACAACAACCCAAACGGTGGGGTTATGACCAAGAATATGCATTTCCATTTTCTGCTTCCAACTAGCAAAATTAGTACCATCAAATTACGAACCTCTATGGTGATAATTACCCTCACTAGACGCCATACTGTCCTAGGTTGTGAGACCAATGCAATGGAGACCAAAGCTCTAATACCACTTGTAGGACCGAAAGTATGTCTACAGGGGGGTGATTAGACTACTTGACCAAATAAAAGTTTTGCCTTTTCCAAAATTTTAGTGTTTGCAGTTTCAGCATTCATGGAAAGTTAATTTCACCCTACACATGCAAGTCTAAGAGTATAGCAGCGGAAAGTAACAACAAGCATGAGTAAAAGGGATAGGCTTGAGAGATCAAACACAATTGTAGACATGATTATTTTTCCCATGGTTCCGATAGGTGGCGCTATCGTACATCCATGTTTATGGAGTCTTCAAACCATGGAGGATAACGGTCATGAGAGTCCATGGAGGGCTCCACCCATAAGGGTCCACGAAGTAGCAACCTTGACTATTCCATATGGCTTCTGTCCACGAAGGACTAGCCACACTATGGGTAGACCTTCACGAAGTAGGCGATCTTCTTGCCCTTACAAACTTCTTGGTTCACTCCACAACACGAAGCAGGAGGCTCCCAAGCGACACCTAACCAATCTAGGAGGCACCACCCCCGAAAAGGTAATAGGCTCGGTAATGACGATGAACTCCTTGCTCTTGTGCTTCAAGATGATAGACTCCTCATCACACAATCACTCTCTCACAGATTTTTCTTGGTGGAAGAGATGGGATTGGTGGAAAGCAACTTGGGGAGGCTATAAATCAAGATCCATATGGTTGGAGTGGAAGATCTTGATCTCAACACAAGGGTAGGTGGTTCTCTCTCAAAAAATCTGATAGGATAGGTATGGATCTTTACTGTTGACATCACCAGATGTGCAGGAGGAGGGCGGCGACAAGGAGAACCATTAGAGGCCGTCCTTGATATTCCGCCTCCATCATCTATGCCACATAGAGATGGATCCCCAACAAGGACTTCCTCCAACGCGCTTTATCGTGACGAGGGAGAGCCGGCAAGCACGACACCGGTAGGTCTTCGCCGGCAACCGTCGTTGGTGTAGGTATTCTTATTATGTTCGTCTTTTTTTGTCTTATTGAACTTCCACCTCAGCCTCGTTTGGTTTGTTTTCTTGGCCTTCAGACATTCCCTCGATGGAGAGCATGGACGTTGACACCATCACCGAGGAGACTGCCAGGGATGCTGCCGCCGAGGCCGACATGATGGCTGCTAAGGAGGCCATCAAGAGTGCTGCCGCTGAAGCCTCTAAAGCTGCCAAGAATGCTGCCGCCGAGGTTGCTAGTGCTGAGGCCGCCATGGCTGTGTGGGAAGAGGCCGCCAAGAGGTGTACCGAGAAGTCGGGTGAGGAGGCCAGTGACCGTACTGACGGCATTCCTGCTGCAGGTGCGCTACGCGCTAATCGGGGCTCCCAGCTGTCGGGGAGGCGGTCGTTGAGGATCAGCCGCCCACATCTCAAGCCCCTTCGTCAAGCAGGTACCTCAGGGTTGGTGATAATTTGTTCGTCAGCATCCCTGGCATGGCAAGCACTAGGCTGCCATCTTAAGGTGATATTTTTGATGTGGGGATCATTACTGTTGCCAAGCTCGAGATTATTGATGAACCAAGTGCCGGCAGCAACAAATCCCAAGAAGAGAAACTCCTCCAAACCATGGGCGACAGCTTCTGGAAGCTTCAAGCGCTTCACTGCCTACGAAAGGAGAAACTGGACTCTAGGGGAGTAGTTATTGAAGCGACTTAGGCCATCTTTCAGGAGCGCGTCGAAGAAACTCAGGCCTGCTTCGCCCAAGCTTCCCAGGATCTGAAGGGCGTTCAAGAGAAACTAAGTCAAGGCTGGCAGAAACTCTTCTTGCAGCAGTCTAACGTCGGGCAGGCGCAGGAGGTGGCCAAGCAATGAGCTGCTGCAGAGGACGCTCGCTTGATAGAGAGCCATATCGGGCTTGATGCCGATGAGGAAGACCTTGTCGCTCCCGAGAAGGCGCTTGCTGACAAGCTTTCCGGCAAGGAAGTGGAGCTCGAGGATCTTGTCGCCTGGCAGACCCGGGAGCTAGAGCAGAAACACAAGGAGACGCTTGGAGCTCTAACTGCAGATCACACCGGCAAGCTAAAGGAGGCCGTTGATGCTGCTGAAGCTGCAGAGGCTGCTAAGAACTTGCTGGAGGAGAGGGTGAAGGAGCTGGAAGCAGATCTTGAGGACCATGGAAAGAAGATCTCGTCACTCGAGAGCGACAGGGACAAATCCCTCCACACCCTGATGGAGATGCAGCTCGCCATGTCTGACAAGACCAAACAGCTCTCTTCATCCATTGAATCCATTGATGATCTGCAAACGAAGCTGACCACACTGACCGAGACTCTTGAGATCGCCCGGACCCACGAGAAGGCTTTGGCCAAGGATCTCCGAGATGAGAAGGAGCTGGTCAAGAGTGCCGCCACCGTCCACAACGACTATGTGCATGGAGTGCAAGTCTGAATGAGAAGCTCATCGATGTCGCAGAGAAGCTTGTCGCACAACTGTATGCCATGGGCCTAGAAGGTTTTAGGTACTCTCCTGATGGCATAATGTCCACGAGCGCCAAGCTGACCATGTTCTTCGACTGCATGCTTGAAGCTCTGGAGCAACTTCACTTCGACCGATCATCCTGTCTGGCCACCGAATCATGCAAACTCTGCCAGGCCGTCCTCCGCAAGGTGCTCGTCAAGGTGGCGCACAAGAACCCCGGCATCAAGCTCTCCAATGTCCTTGACCGCTTGCCGAAGGACGTAGATGTCAAGGTGCTTGAGGAACTTGTCGCGCCCATCGTCGACAGGGTAAGCCAAGTCAAGCGGGTTGAAGGTGATCGTCGGGATGAGCTGCCTTAATTCTTGCTGCCGTCCATGCTAAGTACAGTTTGTCTTATATTAGAATCGTGGCAAGACCTATGTAATATAGCTTGCTATGCTTTGAACAAATGTTACGTTATTTCCCATGTTTAATTTCTTTCTGTATGCATTCACCCTATGCTTAATTGGAGACTTGCCAGGGTGCATGCCCTTGCCGCGAGCGCTAGATGCGGGACTTCAGCAGACTGCTGGCAGGGTTGCTACTGGCAAGAGACCCTAATGTTTTTAGTGCAGCCACCTAGACCGTTGAGCGGACTCGAAACAACATAAGGGTGCGACCGATCACAACAAGGTTCCTTTGCATGCAGGTTTTCCATACAAGAGGCGAAATCCTCCAAGGAAAAATAACTCCACAACAAGAATTCACTTGGGGTTTTGCAACTTATCTTTTCATTGTCGTACTCCTTATGGCAAGATTTTTTGAACATTGCCCGTAGGTATCCATACCACCATTCCCCCCGGCAAAGATGCATGCGAGGTAACCTTCTGTCCTTTGAGAAAAAGAAAGAAGAGAAAATATGGATGTGGAGCCTGGGCGCTCTGTTAGCACGGGAGTAAGTGCAATGCAATACCTCAGACAAACATGCACATAAGTAAACATGAGAATCAACAAGATTTGCGGAACACTTATCTTTAATCTACTACGCACAGGGTCTGCGCCTGGCTTTGTACCAAGGACTACATGCTTCAGCAGCAAGACTTGTACAAAAGGTGGTTGCCGGGGGGTCCGGCAACCGTGCCTCATGGGTGAACTTACGAAGATGTTCGATATTCTAGGAGTTGCTCACTGGGATGCCATCTTCGGTCTCTAGGCAGATTGCACGAGTCCTGGTGACTCGCACTACCCGATATGGGCCTTCCCACTTTGGCATCAACTTGTTTGAATTCTTGGCGGAAGTAACATGCCGAAGAACAAGGTCACCTTCCTTAAGACTTCGGGAATTAACTTTGCGGTTATGATAGCGGTGCAAAGCTTGTTGGTAACATGCAGCTCTCACAGCTGCCTGAAGACTATCTTCCTCAAGGAGCATGACATCATCTTTCTGCAACTGCTCTTGCTCAAGATCATCATAAGCGAGCACTCGAGGTGACCCGTATATGACTTTCGTGGGGAGAACTACTTCTGCCCCATATACGAGGGAGAAGGGTGTCTGGCCAGTAGCTCGATTTGGTGTCGTTCTGATTGACCAAAGAACCACTAACAACTCAGTAGTCCAGCGCCTTTCGTGCTTGCATAGCTTGTCAAAAGTTCTTGTCTTGAGGCCTCGCAACACTTCAGCATTCGCCCTTTTCGCCTGGCCGTTACTCCTTGGGTGGTCACCCGAAGCAAAACAGATCTTACTACCAAGGTCTTGGACATACTGCATGAAGGTGCGGCTCATGAACTGTGTGCCATTGTCAATGATGATCCTGTTAGGAACACCAAAGCGGCACACCAGTCTTTTCAAGAACTTGACGACTGATTGTGCTATCACCTTTCTCACTGCTTCCACTTCCGACCACTTTGTGAACTTGTCAATTGCAACATACAAGTACTCAAAGCACCCGGCAGGGCGGGGAAAGGGGCCCAAGATATCTGGCCCCCAAACCGAAAATGGCTTGGAGAGAGGGATTGTCTGAAGGGCTTGAGCTGGTTGATGTAATCTCTTCGAATGAAATTGGCATGCTTCACACTTGGTTACTAGCGTAGTCGCATCTTGGAGGGTAGTGGGCCAAAAGAAACCTAGCCGGAATGCCTTACCGACAAGTGCTCTTGATCCTATGTGGGAGCCACATATGCCTTCGTGTATCTCTGCCAATAGCTCCAGTACATATTAGTACATATTAGAAATGTACTTGAGTTTCACACCATTCGATCTCTTTCTATATAGGACGTTGTCCGCGAACTAGTACATATTAGATCAACAGGCTACTTTTTCTGCTTCCTCTTGTTCCTTAGGGAGTTCTCCTGTCTGAAGCAAATGGACGATGTGCTATGCCCATGCTGGAGCCTGGGGCTCGACAACATGGACTAAAGGCATATCCTCTGCCGAGGAAGAATTTGTCTCAATGTCAAGGGATCGAGGCCTTGTGGGAGCATGTTGCACCCCGACATGCCTAGCGGGAGCGTGTGCTTCCATGACAAGAGCCTGAGGCTCTGCCGGAGCGTGAAGCTCACTGGCAAGCCTCGCGTTGTCCCTGACAACCTCCTCATCGGCGGATTCTGGGAGCTCCGCCAGGAGATACTTGCCGGAACTCAACATTCTCCTTTTCTCTTGCCCAGTCGATGGTGTCACGGATGGTTGAATTAATCCGAGCACGAAAGTTCCTGGTTCCACAGGCAACTTAAGGGCATCACACTTTGACAGGTGATGAGGATATGTACCTGGGGTAGGGTCTTAGGCACGGCCCACATAACCTACCTAAGGACACTACATGGGAGGACTTGAAGATCAAGCATGCACTTCCGAGTGGACCCCTGGAGACGTTCAAAGTCACTCGACAGTAATCCACTTGGAGACTCCTGCTCTCACTCGGCAGTCACGTGTCACTCGGAAGACCTTGCTTTCACTCGACGCCAGAAGACCAGGAGCCATCATCAAGATCCTAACGGGAAGACATTGGTTCAATGGTCATTAATAGCTTTTACTACGTACGTCACCTGTAACGGCAGAATTTTAACCGCACGACCAGACCCTTTGACGCGGGGCCATTATGAGGGGCAGCGAACTCTATATAAGCCACCCCTCCCCTCCTGCACAAGGGTTAGCAACTATTGTAATCTTAGCATTCCACACGACATAAAGCTCCCGAGCACTAAGATGTAGGGCTGTTACCTCCACGAGAGGGGCCTGAACTCATACATCCGTGTGTACACCCTCGCCGTAGGTAGGACTCTGCCCTCTCCATTCGTACCCCTACCATCTACTGTCAGGCTTGTTCCCACGATAGTTCACACCCACCATGGGGTAGGCGTCTAAGAGACTTCCGGCGAGGTTGCGATTTTCATCCTTCGACATGTCTTTCGGCGGTGTTTTTGCTCTGGGCCACGAGATTCATTTCGGAGCGCTCACCTTCAGCGTCGATGATTCAGCATGGCTCCAGGAAGCGCCTCTCGATGTCGAGGCGCTCCCGATCCGTGGGGCCGTGCATTTCCATGCGAGTCCCTGCGGCGTGTTACTGCGTCAGCCGTCGGCTCCCTACGCGTCGGCTCCTCTCGCCGTTCGTGGCCGCAAGCGGTCCGGCCGCTCACGACTCCAGCGGTGGGTCGAACATGCAATGGCACATCAAGCTTCTTTGCAGGTTGAAGTGCTCGAGCTTGCCTAGTCACTTCATGGCGTGTTCGAGTCGGATTCCGATCCGTCCGACATGCCTTCCGAGTGCGAAAGTTGTGACCCCGCAGCAGAGGTCTTGATGGCGGGCTCTCATCAGAGTTCACCGCCTGGCTTCGGTCATTGCAAGCGCGAGGCTGGAGGCCTATCGAATGTGCAGCTAGGTCACGATGAGGAGGTCCTTCATACCCCCATTGTCGGTGCGACTGCCGAGGCCCAAGCTTTGGAGGCCACACGCATTCGTCTGGATGAGCTCCAAGCAGAGATCGACGAGCGCGCCCGCCAGCCCCTGCCGCGCTCCAGTCGACGTCATCGACAGCTGCTTCCGACTGGGTCTCACGATGGCATTGAGGTATACCGAACTCCTGTGCTTAATGTTGTTGTTGCTGCTAGGATAGTGGATTCCATTCAGTCGTCCCGGTCAGAGGCTAGTATAGGGCTATTACAGATCAGAGTGTTGTTGGATGCAACATAATGTCCGAATTCAGCAGTTTCTCAGTCCCGTCACAAGATATACAGCAATTCACCCAAGGCAGAGACTGTTCAGTCGACACACAGCCCTGGATCGCCCTTGCGTAGTCGAGGCGGTGTTTTTCGTGAAGGGCAAGATAGAGATCAGCATCACCGCGAAGACCACCGTCGAGTGCCCACTCCTGCGCGGAGTGGCCCATACACGCCCCGACGTCAGGGCGATAGGCACTCCATCGGTGATGAGTGGGACACAGACTTTGACGCGCGCACCTATCTTGATCAGAAGCGGATTGACAAGAGCAGAGCCTACAGAGAGGGACTCAACAAAGATGTTTCGAGTGGAAGCTCAGCTGTGGTGTCTGGTCCAGAGTGTTTCAGCAGAGCTATACGATCCGTAGAGATTCCCCCCAACTTTAGAATGGCGGCGGGGATTGAAAAGATTTTTGGTGAAACAAAACCAGAGACTTGGTTAGATGATTACCGAGTGGCTATGCATATTGGCGGCGGAAATGACAACGTCGCAATGAAGCACCTGCCCCTCATGTTGGATGGTTCATCTCAAGCTTGGTTGAATTGTTTGGCTCTGTCCAACATAAATTGTTGGGAGGATCTTGCCTGAGTGTTTGTCCGGACCTTTGAGGGCACTTGCAAGCGCCCGACAGGTGTAGTTGACTTATAGCACTGCGTCCAGAAGCCCAATGAAACCTTAAGAGACTATATTCAGCGATGGTCCACCCCGCATCATAAGATGGAGAATGTGTCGGAACACCAGGCTGTTTGTGCCTTCAAGGCCGGTGTGAGATACAGGGAGTTGTACCTGAAGTTCGGGCGCACTGGTGACATTTCACTCGGCAAGATGATGGAAATTGCCACACGCTACGCAAATGGCGAGGAAGAAGACCGCCTCCGTAGCAGCAAAGGAAAAGCAGTCGCTAACGAGTCTGGCGGCGGCAACAATCGGAAACAAAAGTGGAAGGCTGAAGACCCAGCTCCAGCAGAAGCAGCATCACTGGTAACTCAGTCAAAGAACAAGGGAAAGGCCAGGGCTCAGTATGCCCCCAAGAAGGGGAAGGGTCAGTTAGGAACTGACATTTTGGATTAGCCGTGTGTAATGCACACGAAGAAAGATGCAGAAGGCAACCTGATTCTGCCCAAGCACACCACTCGACAATGTCAAACCCTCATTCAACAGTTCATGGGAGACCAGTCAAGTGGGAAATCTCCTGAAAAAGAAGATGAAGATGAAGAGAAGGAAACATTCCCGGATGTCACTGCTACACTGGTGATCTTTGCTGATGTCGAGAGCAAGTGTCGTCTGAAAATCATCAACAGAGAAATCAACATGGCTGTGCCACACACCCCCACCTACCTCAAGTGGTCTCAATATGCTGTCACATTTGACCAGACAGACCATCCTGCTCATGTGGCCACTCCCGGTCGACAAGCTCTGGTAGTTGATCCAGTGGTGCAGGGGACTCGACTCAGAAAGGTCCTCATGGACGGAGGCAGCGGCCTGAACATTCTGTATGCGGATACCCTGAAAGGGATAGGCATTCCGATGTCCCGTCTGAGCGAGAGCAGCATGCATTTTCATGGGGTCATCCCAGGAAAGAAGGCCAAGTCACTCGGGCAGATAGCATTGGACGTGGCGTTTGGAGATAGCAAAAATTTCCAAAAACAAAAATTGAAGTTTGAAGTCATGGATTTCAGGAGTGCTTACCACGCCAACTTGGGTCGACCCACTCATGCACATTTCATGGCCCAACCATGTTACGTGTATCTCAGGTTGAAAATGCCAGGCCCTAAGGGCGTGATCACGGTCACTAGGAATTGATAGCGGGCCGAAGAGTGTCTCCAGCAAGGATCCAAGATCGCCGATCAATGGATGGCCATGGTCGAGCTGGAGGAGTACAAGAAAACCACTTACCCTGCTGATTTGCTCCGTGCAAAAAAGCTTGCTTCTGAGTCGGCATTTCAGTCGGCAGGGGAAGTGAAGAAGGTGCACATCCACCTGACGGATCCAACTACTGCCCCGAAAAATATCTCAACAACACTCGATAGTAAATAGGAAGTCGAGCTCATCAAGTTCCTCCGTGAGAACTGGGATATCTTTGCATGGAATGTTGACATGCCGGGGATTCCTAGGGAGTTGGCTGAGCACCGCCTGCGAGTGGATCCGAAAGCCAAGCCCGTTAGAGAGCATTTGCATCGATCCGCGGTGGAGAAGCGCAAGGCAATCAGAGAAGAAGTGTCCCATCTCTTGCAAGCCAAGTTCATTCGAGACATTTACCAGTCTGAGTGGCTCTCGAATGTTGTGATGGTGCCCGAGAAAGATAAGTCATTGCATGTGCATTGACTTCAAACATCTCAATAAGGTGTGTCCGAATGACCATTTTCCGCTCCCCCGCATAGATCAAATTGTTTACTCGACAGCGGGGTGTGAGCGGTTATCGTTTTTGGATGCTTATTCTGGGTACCATTAGATCCGTCTGTTTGGCCCGAATGAAATAAAAACATCCTTCATCACCCCGTTTGTGTGCTTTTGCTACATCACCATGCCTTTTGGTCTTAAGAATGCCGGCGCTACTTTTATGTGCATGATTCAGAAATGTTTACTCGACCAGATCCCTCGGAATGTCGAGGTGTACATGAAAGATATAGTGGTCAAGTCCCACAAAGGTTCCGACCTGCTGGCTGACTTGGCCGAGACATTCGCCAATCTGAGGCGATTCGACATAAAGCTGAATCCGGCTAAATCTACCTTTGGTGTCCCTGGCGGCAAGTTGCTCGGTTTTATTGTTTCCGAGTGAGGAATTGATGTCAATCCCGAGAAGATCAACGCCATTACCCGTATGAAGACTGTCGTGTGGGTGCACGACGTTTAGAAGCTCACAGGTTGCTTAGCAGCATTGAGTTGATTCATTTCTCGTCTCGGCGAGAAGGCTCTGCCCTTGTACCAGTTGATGAAGAAGTCCAACACATTCGACTGGACTCCTGAAGCCGAAGCAGCGTTTGTTGAGCTCAAAGCCCTGCTCTCCACGCAGCCAGTGCTTGCCGCTCCTCCCAGCAAAGAGCCCTTGCTCCTGTACATCGCGGCCACAAATCAGGTCGTCAGTACAGTGCTGACTGTCGATCGAGAAGAGGATGGAAAAGATTATAAAGTCCAGCGGCCAGTTTATTATGTCTCGGAAGTACTGTCCCCCTCAAAGCAAAGATATCCACACGATCAGAAGCTAGTGTATGGTATTTACCTGTCAATAAAGAAGGTGGCACACTATTTCCGAGACCATTTGAACACAGTCGTCAGTGATGCTCCTTTATCCGAGATTTTCAATAATCGCGATGCATCAGGTCGAGTGGCTAAATGGGCAATTGAGCTTGGACACTTTGACAATAGATTCGAGGCCAAGAAGGCAATCAAGTACCAAGCATTGGCAGATTTCATGGCCGAGTGGATCGAACAGCAACATCCCATCCAAGTTCACTCGGAGCATTGAACAATGTTCTTCGATGGTTCCAAAATGTTGAATGGGTCCGGTGTTGGCGTTGTTTTGAGATCCCCCAGAGGCGACAAGCTCAGCTATGTCTCGCAAATTCACTTTGATTCCTCCAACAATGAGGCAGAGTATGAAGCACTTTTGTATGGGTTGCGCATGGCTATCTCACTCGGCGTCAAGCGCCTGATGGTTTATGGCGACTCAGATTTGGTGGTGAATCAAGTGATGAAAGAGTGGGATGTTAGAAACCCTGCTATGACTGGATACTACAATACAGTCCGGAAGTTGGAGAAGAAATTTGAAGGTCTGGAACTTCACCATGTTCCTCGACTGAAAAATCAAGCAGCTGATGAGCTGTCCAAGATTGGTTCCACTTGACGGCATGTCCCTGGCGGAGTGTTCCTGGAACATTTGCATACTCCTTCGATTCAAGAGGATCCCTTCACTAAAGAGACCTCACAAGCTTTAAGCTCCTCTGATTCGACTAAAGTTGATGTTCCTGCCATGATTGACCTGGTCATGGAGGTGCTAGTTATCATTCTCGACTGGACTGTGCCATACATTGCCTATATCCTCAGACAAGAGGTCCCTAAAGATGAAGCAGAGGCTCGACAGACTGTGCGCAGGTCCAAGGCTTTCATTGTGATGGGACATCAGCTATTCAGAGAGAGTGTGACTGGTGTGACCCAACGCTGTATTCCCCCCGAAGAAGGTTGAATGATTCTAGAAGAAATCCACACGAGAACTTGCAGGCACCATGCGTCTTCAAGGGCGATCGTCGCTAAAGCATATCGAGCTGGTTTTTACTGGCCACAAGCTAATGAGATGGGTAAGGACGTTGTTGATCACTATGAGGGCTGCCAGTTCTATGCAAATATATCACACAAGCCAGCGTCTACTCTGAAGACAATTCCACTCGCCTGGACGTTCGTGGTTTGGGGACTCGACATGGTTGGTCCCTTCCGACCCGGAAAAGGAGGATTCACCCACCTGTTGGTAGCAGTCGACAAATTCACCAAGTGGATTGAAGCCAAACCCATCAAGAAGCTGAATTCCCGCACGACAGTCATGTTCATGAGGGAGATCATTATCCGATATGGCATCCCACACAGCATCATCACGGACAACGGTACTAATTTGACTCGGAAGAATTCAGGAGATTCTGTAACTCCCAAGGCACCCGAGTGGATTACGCTTCCGTTGCACATCCTCAAACCAATGGGCATGTTAAGCAGGCTAATGGTCTCATTCTACAAGGTCTGAAGCCTCGTCTCATGCGTGATTTGGATCATGCTGCTGGTGCATGGGTAACTGAACGCCTAATCGGTCGACTGGACAAACTCCTTTCTTCCTTGTCTATGGTGCTAAAGCTCTACTACCGAGTGACTTGGCCCACAATTCACCTCGAGTGGAGCTATATTTTGAGGCTGAAGCCGAATAGGCTAGACTAGATGGGGTAGATCTTCTGGAGGAAGAGCGTGAGATGGCTCTAATCCGGACTACAGCCTATCACCAAGACATAAGGTGTTTCCATGCAAGGAATGTCGGAAGCCGAGCGTTCCACGAGGGAGATTTGGTGCTTCGAGTGAATCAGCACCGACCTCACAAGCTTTCTCCTACATGGGAAGGCCCTTTTGTCATCACTAAGGTGCTAAACAATGGAGCCTATCACTTATATAATCTCATGAAGCAGATGGATGAGCCATGATCCTGGAATGCAGACCTGCTTCGACAATTTTCCACTTAGAAAAGAGTTTTCTGATGTAATAAGAGTACTTCATCAATACAATTCGTGTTTCTACGAGTAACACTTCGTCGATTCCATCCACGCAGTTACCTTCTCGGGAATACTCCGAGTGACGAGCAATCCTCACACTCGGCGGCTTAGCTGCAAAACATGTTTTGCCTAAGTTAAAAACCCTATCGGGTGGATACCAGGCCATCCACTCGACAACCTATTTGCGAATCCGTCTTCGCTTGGGTTGAAAAAAACTAGTCGAGGCGATGGTAATCCATTCACTCGACAACTTAGATGCGAATCGACATTCGTCTAAGTTCAAATATACTCCAAGTGGTGAGCGATCCTCACACTCGGGGGCTTAGCTGTGAAACACGTATCGCCTAAGTTAAAAAACTCGTCGAGGCGATGGTAATCCATTCACTCAACAACTTAGATGCGAATTTACATTTGCCTAAGTTCAAATATACTCCGAGTGGTGAGCGATCCTCACACTCGGGGGCTTAGCTGTGAAACACGTTTCGCCTAAGTTAAAAGGCACGTCGAGTAGATGGTAATCCATTCACTTGACAACTTAGATGCGAACCGACATTTGCCGAAGTTAAAAAATACTCCGAGTGATGAGCGATCCTCACACTCGGGGGCTTAGCTGTGAAACAAGTTTCGCCTAAGTTAAAAGCCCCGTCGAGTAGATGGTAAGCCATTCACTCGACAACTTAGATGCGAATCGACATAAGCCTATGTTCAAAAATACTCCGAGGGATGAGCGATCCTCACACTCGGGGGCTTAGCCGCGAAACACATTTCGCCTAAGTTAAAATCCCCATCGAGTAGATGGTAATCCAATCACTCGACAACTTAGATACAAATCGACATTTGCCTAGGTTCAAAAATACTCCGAGTAATGAGCAATCCTCATAGTCGGGGGCTTAGCTGTGAAACACGTTTTTCCTCAGTTAAAAGCCCCGTCGAGTAGATGGTAATCCATTCACTCGACAACCTAGATGCGAATCGACATTTGCCTATGTTCAAAAATACTCCGAGTGATTAGCGATCCTCACACTCGAGGGCTTAGCTGCAAAACACGTTTCGCCTAAGTTAAAAGCCCGATCGAGTAGATGGTAATCCATTCACTCGACAACTTAGATGCGAATCGACATTTGCCTAAGTTCAAAAATACTCTGAGTGATGAGCAATCCTCACACTCGGGGGCTTAGCTGCGAAACACGTTTCGCCTAAGTTAAAAGCCCCATCAAGTAGATAGTAATCCATTCACTCAACAACTTAGATGTGAATCGACATTTGACTAAGTTCAAAAATACTCCGAGTGATGAGCGATCCTCATACTCGGGGGCTTAGCTGCGAAACACGTTTTGCCTAAGTTAAAAGCCCCGTCGAGTAGATGGTAATACATTCACTCGACAACTTAGATGTGAATCGACATTTGCCTAAGTTCAAAAATACTCCGAGTGATGAGCGATCCTCACAGTCGAGGGCTTAGCTACGAAACACGTTTCACCTAAGTTAAAAGCCCCGTCGAGTAGATGGTAATCCATTCACTCGACAACTTAGATGCGAATCGACATTTGCCTAGGTTCAAAAATACTCCGAGTGATGAGCGATCCTCACACTCGGGGGCTTAGCTGCGAAACACGTTTTGCCTAAGTTAAAAGCCCCGTCGAGTAGATGGTAATCCCTTCACCTGACAACTTAGATGCGAATCGACATTTGCCTAAGTTTAAAAATACTCCGAGTGATGAGCGATCCTCACATTCGAGGGCTTAGTTGCAAAACACGTTTCACCTAAGTTAAAAGCCCCGTCGAGTAGATGGTAATCCATTCACTCACACCTTAGATGCGAATCTACATTTGCCTAAGTTCAAAAATACTTCGAGTGATGAGCGATCCTCACACTCGGGGGCTTAGCTGTGAAACACGTTTCACAGAAGTTAAAAGCCCCGTGGGTAGATGGTAATCCATTCACTCAACAACTTAGATGTGAATCGACATTTGCCTAAGTTCAAAAATACTCCGAGTGATGAGCAATCCTCACACTTGGAGGCCTAGCTGCGAACATGCTTTGCCTAAGTTAAGAACAAACTCAGTCGAAAGATGATTGAAAGCCAAATACGAATAAAATCCAAAGGGTAAACCACGGATAAATGTTTCGTATGGAAGAAAATATGCTCAGGCCCAAGGCCTGAACGGAGTTTTTAAGGATACATATCCACTCGGCATACGGAGGCAATTTAATTGTTTCTTTCAAAGACAATTTTTTTCAAGCAGGTGATGGACTGGCAGGCTCAACGAAGGTGTCTAGGTCGATGCCATCGGCGATTCTGGGGGCCACTTCGATGAAGGTCTCCATGAAATCTTCAAACTGGAGTTTCTTCGTGTTGACCACTTGAAGCTCCTCCAGCCTCTCCTCCTTCACGTCCCTGCAATGGACCCTAACGAGTGACAACGCCATGTCAGCCCCACAACAAGTGGTAGATTTCTTCTAGGCCTGCACTCGACTTGGAAGTTCGTCTAGGTGAGCCATCATAGCGTTGAGGTCAACCTTGTGGGTGTCCTCAGGCCATAGCTCTTTGTCGATCCTCTCCATTGCAGACTTCAGTCGAACAAGATACGCCTGGATGCCCTGGAGCTGGAAATTGAGTCGAAGCATGTTCATGGCCACCGCATGTGCGACAGGAGACTTGGTGGGATCCAGATTGGGCTCAACCTCCTCTGTCTCCTTCTCGAAGTCTTGGTAGAATTCCATTGAAGAACGGGGAATGGGAGGAGAATCGGTGAACTGCGACACTTAGAGATTTTACAAAGCTTAGTCGACAAAAATACTTACCGTCGAGCATGATATACATCTTCCTCAAGAACTCGCCCAAGTGCTTCTCCAGGCCATTGCTCCTCTTGTTCAGTTGCTCGTCCCTCTTGACGAGGTTCGCGCGCTCCTGCTTGAGTTTGGTGTTCTCCTCTTCCAGCTTCTGGGCGGTCTCCAGCTTTTGATCTGCAGCTTCAGTTTTGTCCTTGGGCACACGTTGGGTGTCGGCGAGTGCTTTGTCCTTCTCCTCCAGTGCCTTCTTCATGGAATCTAAAGAAACAACATTGTTGAGTCGCACTTGGAGTCGATGGTTTTCATTGCGCACGTCTGTTTGAGTGAGAGCACTCGGTTCAAAACATGAAGAGTGAAGATGGGAATGTTGACAGTCGACAGTAATTACCTCCCAGAGACTTCAGCTCAGCACGTGCTCGTTCCAGGGCATTGGTGGCAACTGCCAGGTCCACCTGCAACTGGTTCCTCTCCACTTCCATCTCCTTGTATTGTGTACCAAGTTGGCAAGCCATCTGGAATCAACAAAAGACAGGAGTTCAATCAGCAAGTGGTTCCTGGACAGTCGACTGAGTTATCAAAACCGGCGAATGACCATCTTGAAAGAATTCCAGCAAAAAATCCACTTGACATATCGAGTGGCCCTGGTGCTCCGCGCGCCGTAAACAAATTTAAAGTTCTCTATAAAGACCCCTGCCGGTGCAAGCACTCGATAGTGGTCTCGGGGACTACACCCAATGGGTGCGCTAAGAGCGCCCCCACTGAGATGGTTAACTCTGAATCCGTCAAGTAACTCGTCACAAAATACACTCGACATGTCGAGTGACACTAGTACCACGTGTACGACAACAAATTCTAAGACTCCTGTCGATACAAGCACACGACAGTGGTCTCAGGGACTACACCCAGTGGGTGCGCTAAGAGCGCCCCCATTGAGACGGTTAACTCTCGATCCGTCGAGTAACTCATCAGAAACTAGACTCGACATGTCGAGTGACACCAGTACCACGCATACTACCAATCCCAATCCTACTCAACTACGATCCGATCTATTCGAGTGGAGAAAGTAAAAATATTCTACGGCAATCACCCAGTGGGCGTACTGCAGCCAAGAAAAGATAAGAATTCAATCAACAATGGACTTACAATCGAACTTACTCGGACATTGTGCGGAGGGCTCCGCTAATGTCAAAAGCCAGTTTGCTGGCCTCGTACGCCTCCTTGGCCCTCAGCATGAGCTGCTCTGCCTGGATCATGGCTTCCTTTGCAGCTCCGGTTTGATCTTCCGGGGTGCGATGCAGAGAGAAGGCCGTCACAGGGGGGGTCGGCATGGTCACAAGAGCAGCTGAGGCAGTCTGAGGGGGCATAGTCGGAGTCGATGCCACAATGGTCGAGATGGTTGGAGGGGCATGTGACAGGGGTACTACAGGTTCAGCCCGGGGTTGTGTCGAGCTACCTCCTCCCTGGGAAGACTCTGCAGTCAACCGCTGAAGTGTTTGCACTGATGACGATCCTTCGATGCGAGGGCGCGAAGTGGCCAGCCGCTCCTCATCGTCCTCCACCTAAATGACCTATGCAACGACAACCGACGGTGTTAACATTCGCATATGTCGAGTCCCATTCAGACGAACCAACAAGTACCTAACCTCTATGAGAAGTGTCCACATCAGCAATGTCGACATCCATTGCATCCCCTCCATCTCGATGAGGCGAAGACACAGATGTAGCAGCTCTAATGACTTGAATGGCATTCGGTCAAATACAATTCCGGACATCAGTCGACAGAACAATTACGAAAATAAATACTTACATGGAGACGACAGGCATGGCCACCCTCATGCGGGGCAGTGCTTTGAGACGCTTGGTGACGGCTAGCTTGGGCTGCTTGGCCAGTTTCTCGCTCGGCTTGGCGCTCGAGGGGCGGCTACACTTCAGATTCCTCTCGCTGGGGCCCGGAGCCCTGTCCTCAACAGCCGACGGGTCTTGGCAGGACTTGGTGCGGCTTTCGCGGTGGGGAGGTGACTCGACATCTTCCTCCTTGCCGGAGTCCTCGTATTCTTCCTCGGAGTCAGAAGAACCATCGCCGTCCACGCTATCGCCTTCGCTCGCCACACCATCTTCAACATTGTTCCCGTTGGGAACGGGCGAGTGCATGTGCGTCCATTCCTGCATGATTGAAGCAAAGAAGTTAGTTCAATATATCACTCGACAGTACAATACATCAGTCGACATCACACAACTCACCAAGTTCTTCGGTGGGTTTTCGGCCGGGAACGGCAAGACCCTCTTGGCTCCCAAGGGGTTGTCGTAGGCCCCAGTGATTCGACGGAGCCACTGCTCGACAGCTCTTTGACAAACTTCCTTAGGATGCGCCCTTGTCAAGTCCTCAGGGCCCGCGTAATGCCACATGGTATGGTCCCTGGCTTGGAGCGGCTGGATGCGTCGACCTAGAAACGTCTCCAACAGAGCCATGCCGGTCACCCCGCCCCGGATCACTTGCACCACCGCTTCTACCAAGATGCCCACTTGGACGTGCTCCACTCAGTCACCTTCAGGGGATTGGGGACAACTGGACAGTCGGGTGTATAGGGGGGAAGGCCAGTCGACATATTTGGTGAGGCTACATCCGTGCAGTAAAACCAGGTCGACTGCCAACCCCTTACAGATTCTGGGAAGGTCATGGCAAGGAAGGAGCTACAAGCTGTTTTCTGAACTCCTAACCCTCTGCACAATTGGAGTACATGGGTCTTCCCGTCTGCAGGGAGGGCTTTCTTCACGGTCTGGGACCTGACCGTGAAGAGGTGTTTGAACAGCCCCCAATGGGGAGAACAGCCCAGGAAACTTTTGCACAGAGTGACGAATGCAGACAGATAAGCTATGGTGTTGGGCGAAAGGTGATGTAGTTGGGCACCAAAAAAATTCAGGAAGCCCCTAAAGAATGGATGGGGCGGCAGAGAGAAACCTCGCTCGACATGGGAGAGAAGGAGGACCCGCTCCCCGTCGCACGGCTCCGTCTCGCGCTCCTCCCTCGGCAGCCTCCAAGCACCGTCCGCCATGAGCCCGTCGAAGACGAGGCCCTCCATGTCTTCGCGGGTGACAACAGAGGGGAGCCAATCCCCCTGCATCCAGCCCGTCGCCACGGTGAATCTGGCGGTCAAGGGCTTCCTGCCCTTGAACTTTGCCGCCCCCCTCTTCGCGCGCTCCAACTTCTCCGTTGGATTCTTCATGTCCATCGACGGCTTTCGTCGAGGGAGATCGGAGTTGGGCGCTGAGAGCGGAGGAAGTGGAGGAAAAGAGAGAAAGAACTAGCGGAGGTACTATGCAAACCGCAGCACTGACGGCTTTATACGCTTTCGAGTGTCTCACTGACCAGTGGACCCGTGAGGTTAGCGCGCACGCGAACCGCTGACGGCGCCCGGTACGTGGCGATACGACCGGCGCGAAAATCGAGGCGCCGCGCCTCCACTTGCCCTAATTATGGCGTAGTCATCGCGCGGGCGCGCGTGCTTCCCAATTTTTCGGATCCTATAAAATCTGGGTCTGCCAGACCGACCCGTCACCTCCCAAGATGTAGCTAGCACACTTGGACCAAAGCGAATGTTGAACATCTACTCGAACACCTTTAAGGCTTAATGGATCCGGGCGAGCAAAGAATTTAATCGACACAAGTTTCATTGAAGCCCCGAATATCATTCGGAAGATTTTGCATGTTGATCCGGAATGAATCCTAATGCTCAGAGTTCAATCGACACAAGTTTCATAGAAATCCCAAGTATCATTCGGAGGATCTGATGCACTAACTCAAGGTCTACGTAGATACCTCCTTCCCCCACTGAAACCCCAATCCATTCGGGGGATAATGATGAGGATATGTACCTGGGGTAGGGTCCTAGGCAAGGCCCACATACCCTACCTAAGGACACTACATGGGAGGACTTGAAGATCAAGCATGAATTTCCAAGTGGATCCCTGGAGACGTTCAAAGTCACTCGACAGTAATCCACTCGGAGACTCCCGCTCTCACTCGGTAGTCGTGTGTCACTCGGAAGACCTCGCTTTCACTCGATGCCAGAAGACTAGGAGCCATCATCAAGATCCTAACGAGCAGATGATGGTTCAATGGTCATTAATAGCTTTTACTACGTACGTTACCCGTAACAGCAGACTTTAAACCCCACGACCAGACCCTTTGATGCGGGGCCATTATGAGGGGTAGTGAACTCTATATAAGCCACCCCTCCCCTTCTGCACAAGGGTTAGCAACTATTGTAATCTCAGCATTCCACACGACATAAAGCTCCCGAACACTGATACGTAGGGCTGTTACCTCCACGAGAGGGGCCTAAACTCATACATCTGTGTGTACACCCTTGCCGTAGCTAGGACTCTACCCTCTCCATTCATACCCCTACCATCTACTGTCAGGCTCGTTCCCACAACAACAAGCCATCAGCAACGTTGTATTCTGCACATGGAACGTGGTCCATTTGCAAACCGTCAAAATGTTCTTCCAACTTCCTCACCTCATCTACATAATATTCCATCAATGGACTCTGATAATGTTTGTTCACTTGCCTGACGACAAGCTGAGAATCACCCCTGACAATAAGTTTCTTGATCCCAAGGTCTGCCGCAATCCTGAGACCGGGAAGCATCCCTTCGTACTCGGCAGTATTGTTCGTTGATCTCTCTCAGGGAAAGTGCGTCTAAATCACATATTTGAGGTGCTCTCTTGTGGGTGTGACAAGCATCACTCGGGAACCGGCGCCTTGCAGCGAGAAAGCCCCATCAAAATACATGATCCACTCTTGGTTGGTTTCCTTGCCGGGGAGGGTTGACTCTGGAACTTCTTCATCTGGTGTTGGGGTCCATTGTGCATTGAACTCCGCCAAGGCTCTGCTCTGGATAGTCGAAGTAGTTTGAAACTTGAGACCAAAGCTTGACAGTTCCAAAATCCACTCCACAATCCTGTCGGTAGCTTCTAGGTTCCGCAAAATCCGCTGCAACGCGAAGCGAGTAATGACGGTGATCTCATGTGCTTGGAAGTAATGGCGCAGCTTCCTCGAGGCCATAAGGAGGCCGAAGAGCAACTTTTTCACGCCAGAGTATCTTGACCTAGCCCCCTACAAAAGGGATCTAACAAAATAGACTGGGCGCTGCACTATCTTCTTCTTCTGAATTGTCTCATTCAACTGCGCAGATTCTTCCTTATCGGCACCAGACCCTGTCGGGGAATGTCCTGGCTTGTCGCTTGGCGGTCCTGCCACTGCTGCTGCCTCTTCATCAAGTTCTCTTTCAATAACTAGTGTGGAACTCAACACTTGATTGGTTGCCGCTAGATATAGCAGCACCGACTCTTGTGATTTTGGCGCGACTAGCACTGGCGGAGAGGAGAGATACTTCTTCAAATCCTGCAGCGTTGCCTTCGCTTCCGGAGTCCACTTCATCAGACCTGCCTTCTTGAAAATTTTGAAAAAGGGCGGGCGCGCTCAACAGATTTTGAGATGAACCTACTCAAAGCAGCAACACAGCCAGCAAGACGACGCACATCCTTGACACGTCTTGGTGCTTCAATTTTCTCAATTGCTTTGATCTTGTCGGGATTTGCTTCAATTCCCCGTTGAGATACAAAGAACCCGAGAAGCTTGCCGGATGGGATGCCGAACACACACTTCTTAGGGTTGAGCTTCATGTTGATCTTGCGCAGATTTGAAAATGTTTTTTCTAGCTCTGATATGAGCGTAGCCTTGTCCTTGGTTTTGACCACTATGTCATCCATATAAGCCTCCATATTTCTATG
The DNA here is from genome assembly GCA_022496015.1 of Hordeum marinum. NCBI lineage: Eukaryota > Viridiplantae > Streptophyta > Magnoliopsida > Poales > Poaceae > Hordeum > Hordeum marinum. Next base: position 116,518,650 of record CM039676.1, read on the forward strand.
TAGGTGGGGCTCAAAACCAATCTGGACCGCTCTTCCAAATGTAGAACCAACACTTTTCAACCTGAAAGGCATACGCAAAAAGCAATACATACCACATGGGGTGATAAATGCGGTCTTCTCCTCGTCCTCGTTGGCCATGAAAATCTGATGATAGCCTGAATATGCATCAAGGAAAGACAGCAAGTCGCAGCCGGCGGTGGAGTCCACAATCTGGTCAATGCGCTGCAAGGGAAATGATCTTTGGGGCAGGCTTTATTGATGTCTATGAAGTTAATGCAAAGCCTCCATTTTCCATTCTCCTTGCGCACTACAACTGGATTGGCCAACCACGTTGGATGAAGTACTCCTCTGATCAAGCTAGACGCTTCTAATTTCTTGATCTCTTCGGCAATGAACTATGGCCGATCCAAAGGTTGCTTCCTGTCCTTTTGCTTGACGGGATACGCATGTGGACAGACGACAAGGTGGTGCTCAATCACCTTCCTTGGAACACTAGGGATATTAGATGATTCCCATGCAAACACATCGACATTCGCCCACAGGAAGGCGATGAGCATGCTTTCCTATTTGTCATCAAGGGTGGAACTTATGGTGAAAATTCCTCCCATACCATCCTCCTTGGAGGGCACCTTCTTAGTCTCTGTTGGAGATGCCTTGGACTTCTTGCTCTTGCCGGTGGAGCTCAATGGGACATCGTCAACGGGAGCATAGCTAAGTGCGCCTTTCTTGTCGGAGTTGATCGTGATGACGCTCATTGGCCCGGGCATCTTCAGCACATTGTAAGCGAAGTGGGTGGCCACCATGAACTTGGCCAGCGCTGGGCGACCAAGGATACCGTTGTACGGCAACAAGATCTTGGCAACGTCAAAAATAGTCTTCTCTGTCCTGAAATTTATATCACTACCAAACGTCACCAGAAGTGTGATTTTGCCCTTCGGGTGAGTCCTCCCTGAATTGAACCCTTGGAAAGTGCATGTGGGCTCAAGATCTTCATCAGGAATTTGCAGCCTCTGCATGACATCAGGTGAGATCAGTTTTAGGCTGGCCCCATAGTTGACTTGCATCTTTGTCACCTTAAGGTTGCGAATTGTTGGCAAAACCAACAATGGCAGGCACTGACCGCAGTTCTGTGATCAAGGTGATCCTCGGTGTCGAAAATGATAGGATTGTTGGACCACTTCAGAGGTCTCTGGGCACTGATAGAGGGCTCCGTCGCGTTAACCTCGCGCACCCACTATTTAAGTTGGCAGCAAGAGGAATGCGACGAGGCACCTCCCTCAATGTACATAATCTCTTTCGCCTTCTCGAACTCATGCTCGCTAGACTCGTCATCCCCTTCGACATCATCGTCATCACCTTCTTGCTTGTCGCGGCCTCGAGCGGGCCAGTCTTTTTATTGTTTGGGATTGCCGTGGCGACCTCCTCGACCACCGCGCTTCTCACCAAACCCCTCTGCACCGTCCTGGCCCTTCTCTTTGTCTTGCCTCTCGTACTCGGCCTTCTGCTTCTCGGCAAGCTGCTCAACTTGCCGACAGTCCTGGAGATCATGGCCCTTGGTGCAATGGATCTTGCAATACTACTTGACGGAGCCTTCCGGCTTGTCGGCAGCCGCCATCGCCTGGCAGGAGGCACACCCGGCAACATCCTTGCTGGGGTCATCAACCTTGCCCTTCTTGGCGGTACCGGGGTTGCCAGATCCCTCGACGGCAAGCACAGACTTTCCCTTGCTCTTCTTGTTCTGCCATCGGCCCTGCTTTGCCGGAGTGGTGGTGTCTTCATCCTCAGAGTCGACCCCTGCACCAGCGTCTTCGCAGGGGAGCCTCCTCCCTTCTTCAGCTCATGCACACCTATCTGCCAGAGCATAAAGCTCGGTAACATCCCTGACCTTGTTCATCGCCAGCTCTTCCCGCATCCCGCGGTTGCGCATGTTCTGATGGAATGCGCTGATAATGGCGGCTGGATGAACGCCTGTATGTTGTGGTGCACGTGGCTGAATCTTTGGATGTACTTGCGCAGAGTCTCACCCTCCTTCTGGGGAATGATATGCAAATCACTGTCCCGGCGAGGAGCTTGATGACCTCCAGTGAAGGCGCCAAAAAATTTGTGGCATAGGTCTGCCCAAGAGGCAATTGATCCTTCCGGCAAGTGCACCAACCACGACCTGACATTGGGCTTAAGCACCAACAGGAAATAGTTGGTGAGTATCTTGTCGTCGTGAGTCCCGGCAGCCTGCACCACAATGGTGTAGATGCTCAAGAACTCTAATTGGTGAGTCTTGCCGTCATACTTCTTCGGGACCTCTACCTTGCAGTATGGGAGTTGGGCTACTAGACTTGCCGCAGCTCACGGGTAAATGCTAGGCAACCCACCTCGTAAGGTAGGCTGACAGGATACCCTGGCACAGACTTGTCTACAGTGGGCCCCGCATGCTTATCAGATTGATGGTGTGTTTCTTGCGACCGGTCGATTATAGTTCGAGCGTCTTCCTTGCTCCGCTCCCGAATAACTTGACGCTAGTCACGACATGTCCATGGATCAGACGACACCATCGAATAACCATCGCAAGAGTCGGTCCGTGGAGGAGAGTGCACCGAGGTCGCACCATCTCCGGCCTTCTCACCATTGGCATGAGCCGACTCGGTGGATCGAAACTTATCTGCGAGACTGAGGAGGCTCTGAATGGTGGCTCTCGATTCGTCGAGCTTCACCACAGGAGGAGGGAAGTTCAGGAGTAGTTGTGCCCACGCCATTGCCTCTTCCCACATGGTCAGCAGCGAACAGCGTGAAGAATGTGAGGTGCTCTGAATCCTAACGGTGTTAGAAGGAGCTCCGTCGTGGTCCCGCGATGGCACGCCACTCCCAGTAGCATGCTGGCGAGCATAATGGTCCCGTGCACCTTGTGAGTGATGAACAGGAGCTTTCCTGTGGGGACGTTGGGAACCATGAGCACTGTGGCGCTGCTCTTAGCGTGCGTCTTGGGAATGTCTTGGAAGGTACCCTTCCGTCCCTGGAGTTTAGTGTACCACCCGTAGGCGGTAAAACTCCGTCCTGAGACCCAACGGCATGGGGGTTCTATAAGTGCAGTTAGTGCCCCTTGGTGATTTTGGTGTATTGAAGACTTATAGGTTAAGGAACTAATGTGTTTGTGAGTGTACACATGCTCCATAATTCGATGAGGAGTTTGATATATTTAGAGATTATCGACCCCTAAAAAATATGTCTTCAGCAAAATACTTTGGTGAAGACTTTGGTATTCCCTGAAGACTTCGAAAATGAAGAAGTTGTTGTGACCTTGAAGATATGAACGAGGACTATGAAGCGTGAAGACTTTTTTTTCATAGTTTCGTTTCCTTTGTTTGAGTCATAGGAAACATCGTACTGTTAAAGGGGGCCGAGGTAATACTAAGAAAAATTTCCAACTGATGCTCAACTCAAAAGCCTCAACCTATCCAATCCTTCGACTGAAGCCTTTTGGAAATCTCTTGTGGTTCGGTCAAGTTCTTCAGTGACAGAGACGGAGTTCTTCTGGTCTCTAAGGAAATTGATCTGACTGCGGAGTTAGGATTTTGCGAGTGGGAATTGCCTACAAGTGAGGAACATGATAAGCCGGAGGACTTTCATAGTTTGAAATTCCGACCGTTGATGTGCTTAGCGCCAGCTGTCCCCAATCATCTTATCCACATAACGGTTATATCATTGTGGGCATTTATGGCTTATCATGTCAGGTTGCACCCTGGCTATAAATAGCCAACCCCCACAACCACTAGTTGATTGGTTGCTCCGAGAGAGAACTGGCACTTGTCATTTGAGAGCAACCCATCCTCCGAAGACTTTGACAGAAAATCATTAGTGAGGAAAAACCCAAATCCAAACCACCAAACCCATAGTGAATGAGCATCACTGAAGAGATTGTTCTAGTGCATCCTGTAGTCAATTGGGGATCACGGAGTGACCTTGGTCTAGAGCATCCAGCAGTCAATTGGGGGTCGCCGGGTGACTAGCTTGTGAGGGTTTTGGAAGTCTACCCTCAAGACTTACCACGAGTGTTGGGTGAGGACTTTGTGACCTTAGCTCAAGAATAATATGGTAAGGAATGTGTGTCCTCTGGTTTAAATACCAGGCCGCTCCAAAGGAGAAGTAGGATGGTCACAGCAGTTGGAACTGGGTCATCAAACCATTGTCTTCATCAAGCTACCTGGTTCTATTTCCTCAACCCTTTCATTTCCTCATATACCTGTTGATGAAATTAATCCTTACTGTTTGAAGAATTTGACTAAAGACTTTCACAATTTCCTCACCTCAAATTCTTCAAGTTACCTTGTTCCTCACCTGCTTATCCTATATCATGCTACTTGTAATCTATGCATGTTTTATTTCGTCATGATGACTATGCTGTCGCTATGTTTCTCATGCACTTGAGTACTTATTCTGCTGCTAGTTATTCATCACATTTCAAATTCCTCAAATTTAAATTCCTCAAGTGATGAATTTGTAAAAATCGCCTATTCACCCCCCTCTAGTCGATATAACGCACTTTCAGTTGGTATCAGAGCAAGGTACTCCCTTGTTCTGTGTGATTTTGGTTTAACCGCCTAGAGTTCTAGTTATGCAGACTGTAGGTATGATCAAGGTTTTCGTGGGATGTCCTATCTTCGATGGGACAGACTACCCCTACTAGAAGAACAAGATGCGCATGCATCTTGAAGCTATTGACAATGATCTCTGGTACATTGTGGAAAATGGAGTTACCCGCACTTCCGACTGTTACTGCTGCTGATACGAAGAAATTCGAGAAACTCGATTCTCAAGCGAAGAATATCATTTGTGGCCATCTGAGCAAAGGCCACTATGGCAGAGTGAGTACTTTGGAGTCTCCTAAGCTTATCTAGGATAGGCTGTCCAAAGTCAACGAAGGTGTTTCCACTCAACGTGACTCTCTTCAACCGCTTCAAGAGACTCGACAATGAAAATGTTCAACAAACTTTTGATCGTCTCACTGATATCTCCAATGAGCTTCAAGCACTGGGTGCCAATGACATCACCGACAATGATGTGGTGAAGAAACTACTGAGATTTCTTCATTCCTCATTTGATACTCTAGCTTAGATTATTAAAGAGCGTGGATACTACTAGTCACTAGATCCTACTGATATTCTTGAGACTCAATACTCATGAATTCCAACAAGCTAAGAAGAGAGACCTCTACAGGCCAAGTTATGGAAGATCTCGTGCTCTGAAGGCAAAAGCAATTTCCTCATCCGAAGGTGAAGAATCTGATTGTAGCCTTGGTGATCCTGAAGAACTAAGTCACGAGCTAGCGATGCTTGTGAGGAAATTCTAGAAGTTCTCAAGGAGGGGTGGATTTGGAAAGTCATCAAAAAGTGGCTTGAGGAAATCAGATTCCTCAGATGACTATAAAAGATAACTTGTCACAAATCCAAGGAATCTTGTCACTTCATATCTGAATGTCCTCTCTGTGAAAAAGAATCAAAGAAGAAGAAGAAGAAATACAAGGACGACCGTTCTGATGACTCAAACAAAAAGAAGAAATCTTCAAAGTCCTCATCTTCAAAGTCCTCAACGCACAAGAAGAATGGTTCTAGAAAGGCTCGGGCTTTCATTGACAAGGAAATGGACTCAAAAGAAGAATCTGAAGAATATGAAGAAGAGGAAGAATCCGAGGAGGAATCTGAATCTGGTGTCGCTTGCCTAGCTCTCGCTACAGCTTTCGTCAGCAAGTCCATCTTTAACGATGAAGAAAATGACTACTCCAACTACTCTCACGTCAGCAATGATGATTATGCTCCCACCTATTGCTTCCTGGCTAAAGGTTCCAAGGTACATAAGCATCAATCCTCCTCTGAATCAAGTGATGATGAATCTGATGAATATGTGAAACCTAGATATGCCAAACTTGCTAATATTGCCACTAGGAAACAAAGTGCACTTGAAAAGCTTCAGAAAATGCTAGACAAAAGCGATGATCTGTTGATGAGGAAGTGGATTGAACTCAAACTCTGTCTGATGATCTCAAAAGTCTTCAGACAAAGTATGATAACCTTCAGAGTCATCATAATGCTCTCTTAGCTGATCATGAGAAGCTTTCTTATGAATTTCTTCAAAGAAAGCAAGATCTTGAGAAACTAAGAGTGTCACATGAGGATCTCCAAAGGGAAAACGATTCCTTACTGGCTCAACAGATCAGTACCGCTCAGGAAAAATTTCTTCCACCTTGTTTGAAATGCATCGAACGTGAAACTGCTAATTCTTCACCTAAATATTCAAATGCTTCTATTGCTGCAAATTCTTCAACGACTGCAGTGGTCACAAACTCCTCATCTGAGGATACCAAAAATATCACTGACAAAAATGCAGGGTTGAAGGAACTGTATGTGACAGGCATGTACAAAAGTCTCAAAGGGCATCAAACCCTTTGTGATGTCCTAAAAAAGCAGATTCTGAACAGGAACCCTAGGAAAGAGGGTATTGCCATTGAGAGAAAACTCAATGCTGATGGATCCTACTAGACACCTGGGCAGTACCCCAAAACCTCATGGGTTGCTGCAAAAGGACCTCCTGTAGATCCATCCACTTTATCTGGCTTTACTTGTGAAACTTCATATTCTTCTGATGAGTCACTTGACTCCAACTACAATTTCTTCAAAAATAAGAAAGGTGAAGTATTTGCCAGATTTGTTGGAACTAACTATAGGAATAGTTTTCCTATGTAGTAAATCTGGGTTCCCAAGAGATGCTTACAAAATCTTCAAGTGAATGTCCTCATGACACCACTCATGAAGAACAGGAACCACAGATCAAATTCCTCATATGGACCAAAGTCTTCACATGGACTAAATTCCCCTCAAAAATAGACGGACCAAATTCCCCAAATGGTCAAAAATATCATTGTCGTGCTAATGCATCTGTTTCGTAGGGAAAATCTAAGAATTCTGAATATGTGCATTATTCTTCAAATCATTATGTTCATAAGTCCTCGAACAAATTCTTTGCTTATTCATATCAGTACTCTAACGCTCATTCTGTGAAACGAAGAGCACTTACTTCAATGCCTCCCTTCTCATATGGTGCTCGCATAACGATGAACTCTTTACCACCCCTCTAGATGTGGGTGGTGAAGAAATTGAACTAATTTCTTATGCAGGGTCAGGTCTCCAGATGAACTTGAACATCTGATGAATTTGCTAGGGACCTGAGGAAATTCTTGAAAGGACGCAAGCTAATCATGTAGAAATGAATTCCTCATTTCTCACATCCTCAAACTACTTTACTTACTATGTTGTGTGATGAAATTTTGTTTGATGAAATTGATGTCATGTTCTTCACTCTGAAGCATATGAATTCGTAAATTGTACTAATTCATCTGCAGGATGAATCTCCAAAAGCTACTGAGGGGATCTTCGTTAGTGGATGCACAAACAACATGACTGGTGACAAGAATCTACTGATGAATTTGCCACTTGCTCCATCTCATTTGAAGCATATCACATACGCTGACAAAGGAAAAAAGCAAGGTATTGGTTCTAGGTAAGCGCGCAATCTCAAAGGACCAACACATGGATAAGATGATGTTGTTCGAATCCCTCGGGTTCAACCTTATGTATGTCTCAATGCTTTGTGATCTTGATAGGGTTGTCGTATTTGGAAAATATTGTTGTGTTGTCATCATGGAATCTGACAATTCCAAAGTCTTTGAAGGCTTTAGGAGAAGAGACTTGTATGTTGTTGATTTCTCTATAGGTCCTCAGCCTGCCACATGCCTCCTCACAAAGTCCTCAGAAGGCTGGCTCTGGCATCGATGACTTGGACATGTTGGTATGAGGAACTTGCACACCATTGTGAAGAAAAAGCACGTCATTGGCATTGAAGGTGTCAAATTCCTCAAGGACCACCTCTGTGGTGCATGTGAGTCTAGGAAGATGACCATATCTAAGCCTCCCTCAAAGATAGTCATGACCATGACTCAACCCTTTGAATTGCTTCAGATGGACCTCTTTGGCCCCACTCATTACTCCACACTGACAAATTCTTAAAATTTGTATGGCTTTGTCATTGTTGATGATTACTCTCGTTACACTTGGGTGCATATTATTATGTACAAGTCGGAAGTGTAGGATGTCTTCGAACGATTTGCTTCAAGGGACTCAACAAACTTCGATGTCAAGATCAAGCATATTAGGAGTGATAATGGGACTAAGTTCAAGAACACCAATCTTGATGAATATCTTGATGAACTTGGTATTACTCATGAGTTATCTGCCCCATATACTCCTGAGCAAAATGGCATCGTGGAGCGCAAGAACATGACTCTTGTTGAGATGGCTTGCACCATGCTTGATGAATACAAGACTCCTCATCGCTTCTGGCACGAAGCAATTGATACAACATGCCACACATCAACAGGGTATATCTTCAAAAATTCTTCAAGAAGACTTCATATGAACTTATGACTGGCAAAAAACCATTTGTATGTTATCTCAAAGTCTTCGGGGCAAAATGCTGGATTAGAGATCCTCATCATAGTTCTAAATTTGCACCGAAACGACATGAATGTTTTATGCTTGGTTACGGAAAGGACTCGCACACCTACAGAGTCTTCAACACCTACCACCACAAGGTTGTCGAATCTGTAGATGTGCGGTTCGATGAAACTAACGGCTCGCAAAGAGAGCACCTGCCTTTCGTGTTAGATGAACAGTCTCCTGAGGAATCCATTAAGCTGAAGGCTACTAAAGATGTCATACCCATTGAGTAAGTCATTCCAACGAATGAAGATATTCAGCTGAAACATCTGAAGAAAATGGTGCTGAAGAAAATCCTTATCCATGTCAACCTGCTCATCCAAGAGTTGCAAATGAAGTGCAGATTGACAAAATTATCGATGGCATCAATGCACCAGGTCCCCTCACTCAGCAAGAGCTTCACATTTGACTAACTTTTGTGGGCACTTTACTTTTGTCTCTATCATAGAGCCCACCAAAGTTGATGAAGCATTCAAGGAGCCTAAGTGGATTCAACCTATGCAAGAGGAATTGCATCAATTCAATCTCAACGACGCGTGGGAACTTATCAAGCGGCCAGACCCTCGCTAGCACAACATCATAGGTACCAAGTTGAGCTAACGAAACAAGCAAGATGAAAATGGCCTCGTGGTAAGAAATAAGGCTCGTCTTGTAGCTCAAGGCTACACACAGGTTGAAGGAATTGACTTCGATGAAACTTTTGCACCTGTTGCTAGACTTGAAGTTGTTCCCATACTTCTTGCTTATGCTAACCATGATGATATCATCTTATATAAAATGAATGTGAAAAGTGCATTCCTCAATGGTAAGCTTGAGGAATAAGTATATGTTGCTCAACCCCCAAGTATTGAAGACCCTAAGCATCCTGACAAAGTCTTCAGACTCGGCAAGGCCCTCTATGGCCTCAAGCAGGCCCCTCGGGCATGGTACGACACTCTGAAGGAATTCCTAATGAAGAAAGGCTTCAAACCCGGCTCACTCGACCCAACTCTTTTCACTAAAACCTATGACAATGATCTGTTCATATGCCAAATATATGTAGACGATATTATCTTTGGTTGTACTGACAAATGTTACAGTGAAGAATTTGCTTATATGATGAGTGAAGAATATCAAATGTCTATGATGGGAGAGTTAAAATTCTTCTTAGGTCTTCAAATTTGTCAGCAAGACAATGGCATCTTCATCTCTCAAGAGAAATACCTCAAGGATGTTTTGAGGAAATTCGACATGCAAGACTTCAAAGTGAAAGTGTGTTATATTGACTAGAGGGGGTGAATAGGCGATTTTTACGAATTCATCACTTGAGGAATTTCAACTTGAGGAATTTGAAATGTGATGAATAACTAGCAGTGGAATAAGTACTCAAGTGCATGAGAAACATAGCAACATCATAGTCATCATGATGAAATAAAACATGCACAGATAACAAGTAGCGTGATACAGGATAAGCAGGTGAGGAACAGGGTAACTTGAAGAATTTGATCTAAGGAAATTGTGAAAGTCTTCAGTTAAATTCTTCAAACAGTAAGGATCAATTTCATCAAAAGGTATATGAGGAAAATAAAGGCGTTAGGAAATAAAAGCAAGTAGCTCGAATAAGACAATGAATTTATGACCCAGTTCCAACTGTTGTGCCACTCGTACGTCTGGTTTGGAGCGGCCTGGTATTTAAACCAGACGACACACAGTCCTAGGACATACAATCCTTACCGTATTCTACTTGAGCTAAGTGTTGGGGAACGTTGCATGGGAAACAAAAAATTTCCTATGCTTCACCAAGATCAATCTAAGAGATGAGCATCTATAAGAGGAGGGATTGGATCTACGTATCCTTGTAGAACGCCAAGCGGAAGCATTAAAGAATGCGGATGATGTAGTGGTACGTCTCCGCGATCCAAATCGCAAACCGTCCCACGAACTCCCGATCATGTGCCGAACGTCCGGCACCTCCGCGTTCAGCACATGTACAGCTCGATGAAGATCTCTGCCTTTTTGATCCAGCAAGAGGGAGCAAAGAGGTAGAAGGGTTCGCCGGCAGCACAACGACATGGCAACGGCGGTGGTGGAGCTGATCCGACAGAGCTTCGCTAAGCGACACCGAACCAATCTCTAGAGGAGAGACTATCGGAGAGATAGGAAGGGCTGCGTCATGGCTTAGGGGTCAGCTGCCCTCCTCCCTCTCACATATATATAGGGGGAGGGGTGGTGCACGAAACCTCTAGGGTGTCCCCCTTGGGGCGGCAGCCAAGGTTGGAGGTGCCTTAGGGTGGCTTGCCACCCATGTTAGGTGGTGCCAACCCTAGGGTTGGCCCTCCCACCAACCCGCTTGGCGCATGGGCCTTTGTGGGAGGGGCAGCCAGCCCAACAGGGGTTGGTGTGCCCTCTCTCACAGCCCATGTAGGCCTTTGGGGCTGGTGTCCCCTTCAGGTGTAACCTCGGGACCCTCCCGGCACCCCTGATACGTTACCAGTCATGCCCGAACTTTTCCCAGTAACCAACACAGAACTTCCTATATATGAATCTTCATCTCCGGACCATTCCGGAGCTCCTCGTCACTTCTGGGATCTCATCTGGGACTCCGAACAACCTTTGGTTACCAACACACATAACTCATCTATACAGAAACGTCATCGAACATTAAGTGTGCAGACCCTGCGGGTTCGAGAACCATGCAGACATGATCGAGACACCTCTATGGTAAACAACCAATAGCGGGACCTGGATGCCCATATTGGTTCCTACATATTCTACGAAGATCTTTACCGGCTGACTCTGTATATCAAGGATTCAGTTAATCCCGAATGTTGTTCCCTTTGTTCTTCGGTCTGTTACTTGCTCGAGATTGGATCTTCGGTATCTCTATACCTAGTTCAATCTCATTACCGGCAAGTCTCTTTACTCATTCTGTAATACAAGATCCCGTGGCTAACTCTTTAGTCACGTTGCTCGCAAGGCTTATAGTGATGTTGTATTACCGAGTGGGCCCTGAGATACAGCTCCGTCACATGGAGTAACATATCCCAGTCTTGATCCATGCCAACCCAATAGAAATCCTCGGTGATACCTGTAGAGTAAATTTATAGTCACCTAGTTACGTTGCGACGTTTGATACACACAAGGTACTCCTCCGGTGTCAGTGAGTTGCATGATCTCATGGTCATAGGAACAGATACTTGACATGTAGAAAATTGTAGCAATAAACTCACATGATCATATGCTACATTTATAGTTTGGGTCTTGTCCATCACATCATTCTCCTAATGATGTGATCCCGTTATCAAATGACATCTCATGTCCATGGCTAGGAAACCTTAACCATCTTTGATCAACGAGCTACTCCATCAGAGGCATACTAGGGACATGGTGTTGTCTATGTATCCACACATGTATAAGAGTTTCCGATCAATACAATTCTAGCATGGATAATAAATGATTATCATGAACAGGGAAATATGATAATAACTAATTTACTATTGCCTCTAGGGCATATTTCCAACACTAGGGTCACAAAGTCCTCGCCCAACAATCATGGTAAGTCTTCAGGGTAGACTTCCAAAACCCTCACAAACTGATCACCTGGTGATCCACTATTGACTGTTGGATGTTCTAGACCAAGGTCACTCTGTGATCCCCAGTTGACTACAGGATGCACTAGACCATGATGCCTAACCGTCTGCAAGATACACACCCTTCGAAGATAACAAGCATCGGTTCCACACAGGAACAATCTCTTGAGTCATGATGAATCACTTTGGGTTTGGTGGTTTGGATTTGGGTTTTACTCACTGATGATTTTCTCTCGAAGTCCTCAGAGGATGGGTTGCTCTCAAATGACAAGTGTGAGTTCTCTCTCGGAGCAGCCAACCAGCTAGTGGTTGTCGGGGGTGGCTATTTATAGCCAGGGTGCAACCTGACATGATAAGACATAAATGCCCCCAATGATATGACCATTATGTGGATAAGATGATTGGTGACAGCTGGCGCTAAGCACAACAACGGTCGGAATTTTGAACTATGAAAGCCCTCAAGCTTATCATGTTCCTCACTTGTAGGCAATTCGCACTAGTGAAATCCTAACTCCTCAGTCGGATAAATTTCATCAGAGACCAGAAGAACTTCGTATCTATCACTAAAGAACTTGACTGAATCGCAAGAGATTTCCAAAAGGCGTCACTCGAAGGATAGGTTGATGCTTTTGAGCTGAGCATCAGTTGGAAATTTTCCTTAGTATTACCTCGGCCCCCTTTAGTTGTACGGTGTTTCCTATGACTCAAAGAAAGGAAATGAATCTACGAAAACAAAAGTCTTCACGCCTCATAGTCCTCGTTGATATCTTCAAGGTCACACCAACTTCTTCATTTTCAAAGTCTTTAGGGAATACCAAAGTCTTCACCAAAGTCTTCAGCTGAAGACATACATTTTTAGGGGTCGATAATCTCTGAATATATCAAACTCCTCATGGACTTATAGAGCTTGTGTACACTCACAAACACATTAGTTCCTTAACCTATAAGTCTTCAATACACCAAACTCACTAAGGGGCACTAGATGCACTTACAATCTCCCCTTTTTGGTGATTGATGACAAATAGGTTAAGTTTTCAATGAGGATAAAAATATGGAATGTAAGTACTGAGTTTGAGGAATTTGATTGCAAGGTATAGAGGAACTCCCCCTATTTGCTTTGGACTGCAAATGCACATGGCAGGTTAAAAACATGGAGAACTCCCCCTACATCTTGTAATTCATACACACATTTAACATATGATATGAAGAATTTTAAATGCATGATGAAAATGGTGTCTGATGAAATTCAGCATGCATGAATTAAGGTGCTTAAGGAAATAATCATGTGAAAAGCAGTTTAGAAGAGTCAGACCACCATCGGACTTAAGTTTATAACTCAACCAACCAAAGCTTCAAAAGAGCAAGAGTTGTAACTTAAACAAAAACAACCCATATATAGAGACCCGCTTGAAGACTAACTCGAATTTTCTCCCCCTTTGCCATAGAAGACCAAAAGGGACGAAAAAGTGAGGACTAACATCCCTTGAAGAATATCATCTTGAAGGTGATGGAGGAGCGCCGGCATTGTCAGGGTCGTTTGTCGATGTAGGGCCCACCACAGTCTCGTCAATATCCTCAACTTCATCAGTATCAGGGGATGAAGAATATGAACTTGTAACCGTCTGAGGAACTTGAACTTTCTTGAATTTGTTCTGAGGAGGATGAGACCAATCAATGTTTTGTTTAAAGTCCATGTCCTTGAGTTCCTTAGGAGACTTGAGATGTCCGAGAATGGACCATGCGCGATCGAAGATTTCATGCACATAGTAGTGATTTTTCCTCACAGAGTTCTACGTCACAGTCATGTTCTGAAGATTTGAAGCAAACTGATGCTTCACCCACTTGTGATTGCGATCAATCTTCCCATGAGGACTTATGAGAAGCTTACGATCAGTCATCACATGAGGGGCAGACTCTTGGGGCTTTTGCGCTGAGTCTTTTGCAACAGAGTCCTGGGTAGCAGTGTCATCATTGGTGGAGTAAAATGTAGCTTTGCGAAACTGACCATCCAATGGATGAGTACCTTCATCAATGATAGCTTCACCCTTAAGGGAATTGAAGACCTTGATCGGAGGCAGAAAGCCGAAGTGATTTTGGAAGTCAGCCTTGAAGGGAACTGAAGACCTTGATCTGATGAATTTCATAATCCAGGCAGCATAAGGCTTTAATTCAAATGGGGCTAATGCTGCATTGGCCAAAGTCCTCATGAAGAAGTCGTGATAGTTTTTGGGAATCCCATGAATAATGTTGAATAGCATGTTCTTCATGACTCTCTCAACTTCTTCTTCTTCTTCAGAGTTGTGGCCTTCCTGAGGACAGAGGGTGTTGGTGAGGATGCGATAAACTGCCCTGGGTACATAGAGAAAATCCTTCACAAGGAAGGTAGTCCTTTGAGGTTTTCTAGGAGCCATAGGTTTCATCAGCACTTTCATCATGTGGTTGGGCAGAGTCGGTTGATCAAAGAGGCATCTTGCTCCTTCTGAAGGAATTGGAACTGGGACAGACCGAAGCAATTCAGAGGCTGGTGCAGTGTAGTGGGTTGATCCAGTCATCCAGTCCAAGATCCAAGAGTTGATGTCAGAAGCATCACCTGTGATGTGCAAGGTGGCATAGAATTGAAGAATTAGCTCTTCATTCCAATCACAAATGTCCAGACAAAATGGAAGAATGCCTGCATCATGAAGAACTACGAGCACCGGTGTGAAGGATGGGATTATTTCCATATCCGCATGAGGAATTTGATGGTGCTCGAAGAATTTCTTCTTGTCAAACAACAATGATGCATAATAGTTCATCTATGTAGGAGTCCAGAATCAGGTGGGACCAGCTCTTGTAGTGTCATATTGATTGGGTCCAGTGAAGAAAATGTGCTCATTGAAGAAATTGGTCTTGATGAATTTAGGGTACTTTGAGCCTTTGAATGGCATCCTAGAGTTCAGCTGAAGGTTTGTCTTGAAGCGGCCCACAATCTCTTAGGCATAGGAGGAATTTCTTCAGACTGGGAAATTTGCTCTGCAGGTTCCTTAGTAGCAGTTGGAGCAACAACTTCCTCAACTGATGCAGCTGGAATATCTTCAGTGGTAGTTGCATCCAAGTCATCAGATCCTATATAAATTTCTTCAGTCCGGGCTAGAGACTAAGGAATCTATGACAGAAGAGTGGTCACTGGGGAATTTGGGTGGGCAACTTCCCAATATTCATCATTGATAACAGGTGTTGTGTTTCCAATATCCATGTCCTCGTCAATTTGTTCAATACCAGCCTCTTCAGCAGTCAAGTGAGGCAGGGGCGATGATACCTATGGAGTTGAATCCTTTGCTTCCACTTAAATTTCTTCATCAATCTGCTTCCAGGAACTGTCTATGCATGTCAAAGCAAGAGAACTTGCGACCCGCCTTGGGGCCCTGCTCGCAACGTTTGAGGCCATGTTGGAAACCTCGGCCGGACTTCCATTATGGGTTCCAACTCATATAGGCGACTGCTTTGGACGCGAGTCGTTGAAGGTTAACGTCCATGGCCGAGTCCCTCGTTGGGCTTCCGCTTGAAGGTTGCCGATGTGCCTTTTTACGTGCACATGGCGATAAGTGGTGGGAGCATGTGTGACAAAGTACACCCCTGCAGGGTAAATTATCTATTCGAAAAGCCGCCTTCGCGGATATGGACTACTTGGATACTTGCATTGTTCATAGACAACTTTAAGTGGAAACTCTAAAATGCACCAAACCAGTGTGAGTGCTATGGATGGCTTCTCGTAGGAAGACGAGAGAGGATCCATAGTGGTGTATTGAGATGGTGAACATGTGGACTCATGTGTGCCCTCTCGTAGGGAGACGAGAGAGTAGTGATATGTTGGTTACTTTGTCATAGGCTAGGATAGCCAAAGGTCAAAGGTAGCATTCTACAATAAACCCCACAATCTCGTTCATTGATACATGATGCATATGTAGATAGTTCTGATGTAAGACTTGCTGAGTACCTTCATACTCACTGTTGCTTATTTAGATTTTTGCAGCGTTAGACGTTGTGTTCAGTTATGTTTTCCTGATGTTGACATCGACGGATTATCTTAGTAACCCAGACAGAGGTCTAGTTCCTATTGTAGGGTCGTTGAAGCTTTTCAGGCTCTTCTAGCCGCTTTTGTAGATGTCTGTACTTAGACATGTAACTTCCGCTTGTTGTTTGTATGCTCTGAATGTTGGGTCATGTGACCCCTTCTGCTTGTAACATTATACTATGTTGGCTCCTTGGTGCCTCCTAAATAAATGTTATGTTGTAGAGTTTTGTTGTGATGCCATGTTGTATCTACGCATATCATGCATAGTGCGTGTATGATTGAAGTGCATTAGTATGCGTGGGATTTGACACCTAGTTGTGTGCCTTTAGTAGCCTTCTTTACGGGGAATGCCTCTTTTGTGCTTCCACCGAGCCTTGGTAGCTTGCTACTGCTCCGGACACATTGATTGACCGGCATGTATCCTTCTTTGGTACTGTGTCTATCCCTTCGGGGAAATGTCTCGCAGTGCAATGGAGTCCTTGTAGCCTACTACGACTCGTCTACGTGCAGTGATGACATTTATGTCCCACGGCATAATGGAGTCCTTGTAGCTTGCTATGACTCGTCTACACACGATGATGACCAACACCTGCATTGTTGGGTTATGTATGCCTGTCCCTGTACGGTTGTGCCACTTGGGTCTATAACTAGTCATGTCGACCCGGGTTCTTTGATGTGTGAATGCTAGCGACATGTTCATATCCGTGAGCCAAAAGGTGCAAATGATCCCGGCCAAGGTAAGGTGGCAGCCGTGGGTTACCGTGCGTGAGGCTGCAAAGTGGTGTAATGTGTTACAGGCTGGATTCATATGTCTTAGGATCGGAGTCTGGATAGTGTTGCTATCAGAGCTGAACTGCCTTTAGATTTACAAAGCCAAACTGGTCGATGTTGAGTCTAGAAATGCTTTAGTTATATATAATGGAATTGATTGTGGAAGGGAACGTAAGGCTCTTTTTTACTCCTTTCCTCCAATTACTCTATTCCGGGTCACTCTCTTCTTTTCTACGGGGATTAAGAACTAGGCTCCTCTACTTAACTCCTAGGATGACAAGTTA
Source organism: Hordeum marinum (assembly GCA_022496015.1). Taxonomy (NCBI): domain Eukaryota; kingdom Viridiplantae; phylum Streptophyta; class Magnoliopsida; order Poales; family Poaceae; genus Hordeum; species Hordeum marinum. Next base: position 116,535,868 of record CM039676.1, read on the forward strand.
CTAGACCACAAACTCATAGAATGGTTGTTTGACAAGTTTGTCCCATCAAAGTTATGAGAAGTGATGCCTATGTTCTCTCTGTGCCTTCAACCATGATATTGAGCTGTTATGCTGGCCAAATCTTGTGCAGGTTGCCTCATATTTCATGCCCGTACAGCCGTTATGTTGTCCGAGTCCACCTAGGATTCTTTATGTGTTAGTATTCTCCCTTGATTCTGAACCCTGGCTGTTTCCTTCAGGATGTCGCCAGTCAATCGGAGATCTGTTGGTCATATTCAGAACTGGTACTTGTACCCCGGGATTTCACAAAGGAATTTGTTATCCACTGTGATTCTTCGTGACAAGGTCTAGGTTGCATTCTTATGCAAGATCATCATGTGATTGCCTACGCATCCCGACAGTTGCGTCCACACGAGGAAAATTATCCAACACGCGATCTAGAACTTGTCGCAGTAGTCCATGCACTAGTCACTTGGCGACATTATCTTCTCGGTAATCATTGTGAAATATTCAGTGATCACCAAAGTCTCAAATATATTTTCACCCAACCGGATTTGAATGTCAGGAAAAGATGATGGATTGAGTTGATTACGGACTATGACTTAGGAATATCTTACACCCCTGGCAAAGCCAATGTCATGGATGATGCACTAAGTCGTAAATCCTATTGATACAACCTCTTGTTGCTACAAAGTCAACCACTTCTCCACGAGGAATTTCATAAGTTAAACCTTTAGATTGTTCCTCGAGGATTCCTTTCTACCTTGGTGGCGAAACCAACTCCTGAGGATTAGATCATAGCTGCCCAGAAGAAGGATATGGGAATTTCTCGTATCAAGAGCAACATTGCCAAGGGAGTTGCTCGTTCTTTCTCGGTAAATGATCAAGGTGTTGTTTTATTTGAGGACCGCTTGGTGGTTCCCAAGAAGCAACAACTTCGAGAACTGGTTCTCAAGGAAGCTCATGAATCTCCTCTCACGATTCATCCCGGTAGTACTAAGATGTATCAACACCTATGCCAGAGGTGTTGGTGGACCCGGATGAAGAGAGAAATTGCTCAATTCATTGCTAACTGTGATGTTTATTGTCGGGTTAAAGCAGAGCATCAAAGGCCTGTTGGCATCCTTCTGCCCTTGGCTATTCCCGAGTGGAAATGGGACAAGGTCGGTATGGGTTTCATCACCGGATTTCCAAAGACTAAGATAGGGAATGATGTCATCTTCGTGGTTATCGATCGTCTTTGAAAAGTTGCTCATTTCCTTCCAGTTCGAGAAACTATTACTGTTAGTCAGTTAGCAGATTTGTATATTTCTCGAATAGTTTCTCTTCATGGTGTTCCTCTAGAGATCAATTCAGATCATGGAAGTCTTTTCACTTCTCAATTTTGGGAAAATTTCTAGAATGCTATGGGAACCCATCTCTCCTTTAGCACCGCTTATCACCCTCAGTCAAGTGGTCAAGTAGAAAGAGTCAATCAAATTCTTGAAGATATGCTCAGAGCATGTGTTATCTCATTCGGAATGAACTCGAAGAAGTGTCTTCCATTCGCCGAATTTGCTTATAACAATAGCTTCGAGTCTATTCTGGGCAAAGCTCTTTTCAAAGTTTTGTATGGACGAAGATGTCGAACGCCATTAAACTGGTCAAAACCGGTGAAACACAATTCTTTGGACCAGATATGATCTAGGATGCAGAAGAGCAAGTTAGCATCAATCGTGAGTATTTGAAAACCGCCCAATCTTGTCAGAAGAGCCAATATGACCGTCGTCATAAGGATGTAAGTTATGAAGTTGACGAGAAGGCTTACCTTCAGGTGTCACCTTTGAAGGGCACCCATCGTTTCGGTATCAAAGGCAAATTGGCTCCTCGTTAGATGGGTCCTTTTGCATTCTTGCTAAACAAGGAGAGGTTGCCTACCAATTGGAACTACCCTCGCAGCTTTCCAAAGTTCATGATGTGTTCCACGTTTCTCAACTTAGGCGTTGCTTCAAGGATCCTATTCGCAAAGTACACAACGAAACGCTTGACCTTCGAGATGATATCTCATATCGAGAATATCCTGTTCGTATTCTTGATGAAACCGAGTGCAACACTCGACATAGTAGCATCAAGTTTCTGAAGGTTCAGTGGTCGCATCATTCCAAGGATGAAGCAACCTCGGAGCGCGAAGATCGTCTTCGGCATGAGTACCCTGCACTCTTGCCAACAACTCCTAAATCTCGGGACGAGATTCTTGTTTAGTGGGGGTGAATTGTCACAGCCCTAGTTTCTTTATGATTGCAAGTGCATTCATGCATGTATTTTCATTTTCAAATGAAGATGAAATGAGGAATGATCAAGCCTCATAATTCAAATTTTTGTCAAATAAGCATTATAAAAATTGCTTCAAACAGTTCCAAGAAAATGTTCCTGGTTCTCTAATAAAATATTGGATTGAGTTAAAATTGTCAACCAATATTTTGGGATCACAGAAATATTTTATATTGGGCTTTTGAATTAATTTAACCGTATTTGCATTGGATTTTTATTTATTATATATAAAATATAAGTTCAATAATCCTGAAATTAATTATGTGCCACTAATAAATTATTATACCTAGCTCATATAATAATTTCTAGGATTTAATAAAATGGTTTGATGTTTATTTTGAGCCAAAAGAAATGTCAAAAATAAAACAAAAATAGAAAATAAGAAAGAAAGGCAAAAAGGCTTAGCTGGCACGCAGCCCACCAGGAGGCCCAGCCCATAGGGGCATCCCTGTCTTCTACCTCTTGCCAAAAGGTGGAGGAGAAGCAAGGAATGGCGCTCCAGCAGTGGCAGCACACCACCTGCCTGCCTGGCCACCCGTCGCGCCGGCGAGCAGGATGACCCGCTAGGGACATGCTGATCCCGTGCCCCTCTCCTTTCCTCCCCTCGCTTTCTCCCTCTCCTCCCCCTCGCCATGGCCGAGCTCTGCTCGAGCTCATCATCGCTGCCCGCTTAGCTAGAGCCCCCTTGTCGCCTCCTAGAGCTCCTCCGCGATCCCCTCGTCCTCCCCGTGGTACCAGAAGCCGCCGGGAGCTCCTTGAAACCGAGCCGCAGCCGTATTCCTAGCCTCGGCCTTCGGAGCGTCATTGTCGATTCGTCGCAGCCGGTGCATCCCCGAGCCCGCCTGACTCCTTTGCAGCCTCCCTATGAGCTCGCCGTCTCTTTCCTTCTCTTTCTCGGTCTTCCCGTGCCCTCTAGGACCATAACCAACCTCCCCGAGCCGCCGAGCTCGTCGTGGTCGTCGTCTCCGGTGACCCCAGGTCCTATGGCCAGCCCCTATAGATTCGGTCAAGTGCGGGCTCCCTCCCAGTGCTCTCGGCACGTGAAACCGTGCCCTGTGGCACGTTTCCAGCCATCTCCGGCAAGCCTCCGCCGCGGATTTGGTCGCCGCCAGCCAACCTCCGGCGGGCACCGACGTGGCCATCATTAGCCCAGCTAATTAGCCGCTAACCCCGCCATCAGCCGCTGACACTGGGCCCCGCGATGGGTCAAACCCCCCGGTCAGCCCCGTGTCACTGATGTGTGGGTCCAGGTCGTCAGGTTTGACCTGGACCAGGACGGTTGACTTGCTGAAGTCATGATGATGTCAGGCTGGCGCAATAAATAATTTCTAGAATAAAATAATTTAAGAAATTCTAGAAATTAATATAAACTTCAAAAATTCATAGAAAATAATATGTCAGTCAGATTAAAATAATTTATATATGAAAATTTATCAGAAAAATCCAATGAATTTAATGGTGGCCTTTTCATACATGTTAGAGCGACCTAAATAGGAAAACTTGGACATTTTGTTCAAAACACAATAGGCCAGTTTACTTATGGAGTTGAATTTGAACCTTGGGTTCAAACAATCTTCATTTAATATGTTGATAGATGCATTAGCTCAAACTAGTAACATATTGCCATGCTATTCTCATGCATCATTGTGTGGCATTTGCCTTGCTTAAATTGTACCTTGTTTGATCTTGTCGATAGACTTGCGAGACGTAGTTATTCATGCTGAGTTCTTCTGATAAACAGGCAAGCACCCCCCCCCTTGAGCATATTCGATACAATCCCATCTCTCGCTCTTGCTCTCATTTCAATGCATCAGGACAACGCATTTCAACTTCTACTTGTGTTGTGATAGATGAACCCACTCCTTTGCATGACCTGTCATTGTCACAGTAAATAGCTAAACCAAGCAACCTAGCATACCTGGTAGATGCTTGAGCCATGTTTTTCTATAACGCTGTTATGCTTGTTGTGCTTAGAGTTGTGTCAGGTCTGATTCATCTAGGAGATGAACTGGAGTGAAATGAATGTGCCCTGATGATGAGAGTTAGGTGATGAACCTGTTTTGGTAAAGGTAGCGATGAGAGGCCATGTAGGAGTACATGGTGGGTTGTCTCATTGAAACTGCTCATAGGAGCTGAGTTCTGTGTTTGAGTTCCAAGACTAGCCACTACCGCACATTGAGCTCCGGTAACTCGAGATCTCTCGGTCTATTAAGCTACTCTGTTCTCAGTCCAGGAGTCAGAGTAGTTCGAAACGTTGATAGGTGTGGCACGGCCTGTGAAGTAGATGAACGGCCCAATCGGGACCGGCTTGGGACCCTGCTCGCAACGTTTGAGGCCATGTTGGAAACCTCGGCCAGACTTCCATTATGGGTTCCAACTCATATAGGCGACTGCTTTGGATGTGAGTCGTTGAAGGTTAACGTCCATGGCCGAGTCCCTCGCTGGGCTTCCGCTTGAAGGTTGCCGATGTGCCTTTTTACGTGCACATGGAGATAAGTGGTGGGAGCATGTGTGACAAAGTACACCCCTACAGGATAAATTATCTATTCGAATAGCCGCGTCCACGGATATAGACTATTTGGATACTTGCACCATTCCTAGACAGCTTTAAGTGGAAACTCTAAAATGCACCAAACCAGTGTGAGTGCTATGGATGGCTTCTCGTAGGAAGACGAGAGAGCATCCATAGTGGTGTATTGAGATGGTGAACATGTGGAATCATGTGTGCTCTCTTGTAGGGAGACGAGAGAGTAGTGATACATTGGTTATTTTGTCGTAGGCTAGGATAGCCAAATGTCAAAGCTGGCATTCTGTAGTAAACCCCACAATCCCACTCATTGATACATGATGCATATGTAGATAGTTCTGATGTAAGACTTGCTGAGTATCTTCATACTCACTATTGCTTATTTACATTTTTGCAGAGTTAGGCGTTGAGTTCAGTTTTGTTCTCCTGACGTTAACATCGACTGATTAGCTTAGTAACCCACAGAGATGTCTGGTTCCTGTGGTAGGGTCGTTGAAGCTTTTCAGGCTCTTCTAGCCACTTTTGTAGATGTTTGTACTCAGACATGTAACTTCTACTTGTTATTTGTATGCTCTGAATATTGGTTCATGTGACCCTTCTGCTTGTAACATTGTACTATGTTGGCTCCTTGAAGCCTCCTAAATAAATGTTATGTTGTAGAGTTTTGTTGTGATGCCATGTTGTATCTACACATATCGTGCATAGTTCATGTATGATTGAAGTGCATTGGTATGCGTGGGATTTGACACCTAGTTGTGTGCCTTTAGTAGCCTTCTTTATGGGGAAATGCCTCTTTGTGCTTCCACCGAGCCTTGGTAGCTTGCTACTTCTCCGGACACATTGATTGACCGGCATGTATCCTTCTTTGCTACTGTGTCTGTCCCTTCGGGGAAATGTCTCGCAGTGTAATGGAGTCCCTGTAGCCTGCTATGACTCGTCTACATGCAGTGATGACATTTATGTCCCACGGTGTAATGGAGTCCTTGTAGCTTGCTATGACTCGTCTACACACGCTGATGACCGACACCCGCATTGCGAGGTTATGTATGCCTGAACCTGTACAGTTGTGCCACTTGGGTCTATAACTAGTCATGTCGACCCGGGTTCTTTGATGTGTGAATGCTATGACATGTTCATATTCGTGAGCCAAAAGGTGCAAACGGTCCCGACCAAGGTAAGGTGGCAGCCGTGGGTTACCTGCGTGAGGCCGCAAAGTGGTGTGATGTGTTACAGGCTGGATTCATATGTCTTAGGATCGTGGTCCCAACAATACACATTGAACCCATCCGTGCTAATGAAACTCGAGGATGCCTTGGATCTGCCTCTTTATCCTTATGCAATGCATCGAAGTGCTTCCACGCAAAAGCGTCGGAAGTGTGTCCCAACATCAGATTCCCATCTATATCTCGTTTTGTTCTTTTGCCCAATTTATGCCACGTCATCTATCTGGCCGTCTCTTCGACCATGAAAATACATTGAAGTCTTGGTATGATTGGCAGATACCGAAGAACATTGAATGGGATTTTGGTCTGACTCTTCTCACCCATACCGTTGTCTACCACAACATACCTGGAAGACTTGCATACTCAAGCCTAAATAGTTGAAGCCCGCATACTCAAGCCTAAATAAGGCACATCCATTCTCACACGCATCTATCTTCTCATAGGGCATCTTATGCACACGTAGGATTTTGTCCGACTGGTACAGGTTTGCTAGCAATACATGGCCTTTGGGTAGAAAGCATCCAAATATCGTCATCATCATGTCGTAGCATTCTCTGCCCAGGTTGAACTGAGCCTTTAGAGCCATTACTTGCACAATGGCATCCAGCTGAGAAAACTTAGTGTGCTCGTGGAAAGGACGTTTTGAAGACTCCAACATTTCATAGAAGGCCTTTGCAGATTCCTCCATCTCATCGTGTGAATCCCGAGCATCATCAAAGTCTTGCATCATGTCTTTGATCCCGGTACCATGCTTGTCGGTGCAACGACGAACCACCTCAGCTCTGGCACGTTGGGCACACTCAGCATGAAATGTCTGGACCGTATAATTAGGTGTAAAACCCCACTTCTGCAGGTGTTTGATCATTTCAAACTCCGACCTCTTATGAAAGTGGTCGTAATTCACACAGGGGCACCAGTTTGTTTTCTGTCCATTTGCAAATGCGACTCTTACAAACCCCTTGGTTTTTGTCATCCATTCATGGGTCATATCTTTCTAACTAGTGTCACCGGTGTACATCCACCCACAATCACTCATCTTGCCTAGCTACTGGACACACAAAAAATATATACATAATTCAGCAAACCATATTCATCAATTAATAGAGTTTGTCAGTTTTATTACGTCGATGCAACCTAGACGCTAGTCGGTAAAGATAGGTCCTAATCCCACCCGAGTATGTGTAGATTGGGTTCATTTTCCCATGCTCTGCTACGGATCTGAGACACAATTTCGGAAGCACCTCCCCGCTGTTCTCCTGATACACGTCTCGGCAATAAGCAGAGAGGATGTATACCCGGAGAACAACAGGGAGGCACTGACAAAATTCTGCATCGGATCGAAGCAGAGCATATGGGAAAACAAACCCAATCTACACATACTCGGGCTGTCCATGGATAATGTTGGACAATTCGAAAGAATCACGGTTATAAATATGCTAATGAATGCATATTTATAGATGTAACCCTTTCGAACGGGAGACGCATAGTGGTCATGCATACTAATGATTGAAGATACCTATAGCTAGCAAGTTTCATCGGCACGAAGACCGGAACAGAGCAAAAAATTTAAGGGTGCCGGGGGAGAAGATGTCATTTGTTCTCACCAACGAACACAGCAGGGGAGCTCGTCAAATGCACGGGGAGGTCGTCGAACAACTGCACATTGAAATTCACCTGATCAACACAAAATATGATGTTTTTATAACAAAATAGTAAAATATGTGACCTAGCTCATAATTTACAAAACTATGACCTCCTCAGCCTCACGAAGGCCGAAGAGCATCTTTTGGTCAACATGAGGCAGAATAGGTGTCGGGGGTCGGGGGTTAGTGGCATTGAGAGACAATGGCATCAGGGGTCAGTGGCGTCGGTGGTCGGGGGTCGGGGGTGTCGGGAGTCAAAGGTCGATTGTGTTGGTGGTCGGGGGTCGATGGCATCGGTGGTCAAGGGTCGGTGGTGTTGATGGTCGGGGGGCGATGGCGTCGATGGTCGGTGGTCGGGGGTCGGGGGTCCGGGGCGTCGGGTGTCGGTGGTGTCAGGGGTTGGGGGTCGGTGGTGTCAGGGGTCGAGGGTTGGTGGAGTCGGAGGTTGGGGGTTAGTGGCGTCGAGGATCGGGGGCTCTTCTTCTCTTCTTCTTCTTCTCCTTCTTCTTCTTCTCCTCTCCTCCTCCTCCTCCTCCTCTTCTTCTGCTTATTTTTGCACTACCCTAATAAACCTAAACTAATACTAACCTAATTAATAGTAGCCTAATTAACACTAACCTAATAAACTAAACTAGATAACCTAATAAACTAAACTAATTAACTACCTAATTAAATAATTAATAGAAAAAGGGGGTGACCCATACTCACCGGAAGTAGTGACGGTGGCCAGGGCGGCAGGGGCGGCCTAGACGGCAGCGGCCGGTGGTAGGGGTGGGGGTAGCCGTCGGAAGGGGCGGGGGCGGCCGGCGGTAGGGACTCGGGCACGGGGGCGGTAGGCGCGGGGGCAGCAGTGGTGGTGGCGGTAGGGGCGGGGGCGGCCGGTGGTACGAGGGGGCGGCGGCGGCTCTAGCATGGGCGCGGTGGGGGTGAGGGGAGGGGAGAGAGAGAGGGGAGAGAGAGAGGGGTGGGGCGTGCTAACATATAGGTTTAAACTCTTTGTCGTCTGCTAGCAGACGACCAAGAGCCTAGTTAGTGGGGTGGGGCCGGGGGGAACGGACGTTAGTTGGCCACTTTCTTTGCTGTCTGCTAGCAAACGTCAAAGAATGTGGTCGTTAGTTGGTTCTCGTTAGTGGGCCACTCTTCCTCTTTGCCGTCTGCTAGCTGACGACAAAGCTTCTTTGTCGTCTGCTAGCTGACGGCAAAGCTTCTTTGTCGTCTGCTAGCAAACTGCAATGAGATGGCTGACGACAAACGTGATCTTTGCCGTCAACTCTTTGTTTGCCATCAGTTTTGTTTAAGCCGATGGCAAAGACCTTCTTTGTCGTTAGCTAGCAGATGGCAAAGCGTTGGCTCACGGCAAAGATCCTGATTCCAGTAATGACTAGTTTAGTAGCTGCTCAGTCCTGTGCTACTGCCGCAAAGTCCTCAACACCTGTACATCTTGCAACATGTCAAAGAACCGAGGGCTTCTCCATTGCTTCAATGGTCTCTGCAAGTCCCTCTACACAAGCACAGTCTTCAACAAGTCCTACTATGCTGAAGCTAAAGAGAACTGCTGGACAAGGTCAAAGAGCAATCCTCACACACGCAAAGCTGTGGTGAATGTACCTTCAGGGTCTGATGCTGATGATGAGGCTGATGATGAAGAACTGGAAGAAATCATCAGAGAAAGTCAGCAAAAGTCTGAAATAGCCAAAGGCAGCTTTGTTCCTCTTATGCTAGATGCCAAGATGATCCTCAACTTCATTGACATATGGCAGGAGGATCCCAGCACCCACTTTCCTCACTAAACCTACCTCTTGGTGTGGATCATCTCCTCACACACTTCATTGCTGAGGAAAAATGGAAAAGAGATCAAGCTCTGAGAGCTAAGAGGAGCAGGGCTCAAAAAGAAAATTTTCTGAGGAATGATGTGATGAATTTCGCTGCCTCTCGAAAGAACAAGACAAATATGATGCTGAATGGAAGGGCAACAAAGTAAGATTTGTCAGGGCAGCCCACAAAGTCTTTAGGCTGAAGAATCTGCTCAGCCTGCTCAAGAAACTGCTCCCACAGCTGACGAAATCCAGGCTGCTGAAGAACATGCCTGGACAACCACCACTATTGTGCCTGAAGAAATTGCCAGGCCAGCTGAAGCATTTGCTGCGCCTGAGGAAATTGAGATCACAAGGGGCGACTGCATCAGTTGCGCTTGAAGAAAATGCTTCTCCTTCACCCTCTGTAGAAATAGTAAAAACATCAAGGGTGAAGATCATCAACCTTCCTTCTGCATCGGCAGCGAAGAAAGCCAAGGCTGTGGAGAAGAAGGCACTAAAATGAAAAGCATCAACTTCAGATTCCTCAACAGTGAAGAAATTGAAGACACTGTCAAATTCTTCAACGGAACCAATTGATGCAACTCCGATCAGCTCCGTGCCACCTTATGAAATTGTACAATTTGGTGTTGACTATGTCATCCCAAATGATGACAATGAAGAAAAGGATCAATCTTCTGCAACCTCTGAGCAGACTGATGAAGAAATTGAAGTGGAAGCAAATGCTTTAACTCCATATGTATCATCGCCCTAGCCTCAGTTGACTGCTGAAGAGGCAGGTGTTGAAGAAATTGATGAGGACGTGGACATTGGAAACACAACACATGTTATCAATGATGAATATTGGGAATATGCTCACCAAAATTCCCAATGACTACTCCTCTCTCATAGATTCCTCAGTCTCCAGCCCATATCGAAGAAATAAAAACAGGATCTGATGACTTGGCTGCGACTGCCACTGAAGATATTCCAGTTGCATCAGCTGAGGAAATTGTTGCTCCAACTGCCACTAAGGAACCTGCAGAGCAAATTCCCCAGTCTGAAGAAATTCCTCCTATGCCTAAGGAGCTTGTGGGCCACTTCAAGCCAAACCTTCAGCCGAAGCCTAGGATGCCATTCAAAGGTCAAAGTGCCCCAAATTCATCAAGACCCAATCCATATGACTTAGCTAGGGCGGGTCACACCAGATTCTAGACTCCTACACAGATGAACTATTATGCATCAGTGCTGTTTGACAAGAAGAATGTCTTCGAGCACCATCAAATTCCTCATGCGGATATGGAAACAATCCCATCCTTCTCACCGGTGCTCGTAGTTCTTCACGATGCAAGCATTGTTCCATTCTGTGTGGACATATGTGATTGGAAGGAATATCTAATTCTTCAATTCTATGCCACCTTGCACATCACAGGTGATGCTTCTGACATCAACTCTTGGATCTTGGACTAGATGACTGGATCAACCCACTACACTGCACCAACCTCTGAATTGCTTTGGTCAGTCCCAGTTCCAATTCCGTCAGAAGGAGCAAGATGCCTCTTTGATGAGCCTGCTCTGCCGAACCACATGATGCAAGTGCTAATGAAACCTCTGGCTCCTGGAAAAACCTCAAAGGACTACCTTCCTTGTGAAGGATTTGCTCTATGTTCCCAGGACCGTTTATCCCATCCTCACCAACACCCTTTGTCTTCAGAAGGGTCACAACTCTGAAGAAGAAGAGGAAGTTGAGAGAGTCATGAAGAACATGCTATTCAACATAATTCATGTTATTCCCATCAACTACCACGATTTCTTCATGAGAACTTTGGCCAATGCAGCATTAGCCCCATTTGAATTGAAGCATTATGCTCCCTGGATTATGAAATTCATCAGATCAAGGCCTTCAATTTCCTTCAAGGCTAACTTCCAAAATCACTTCGGCTTTCTACGTCCGATTGAAGTCCTCAAGAACACAATTGCCACAGTTGAAGGAAAATGCAAATCTGTCATTGATGAAGGTACTCGTCCATTGGATGGTTAGTTTCGCAAAGCTGCATCTTACTACACCAATGATGACACTGCTACCCAGGACTCTGTTGCAAAAGCATCAGTGCAAAAGCCTCGAGAGTCTACCCCTTGTGTGATGACTGATCGTGAGCTTCTCATAAGACTTCATCAGAAGGTTGATCGCAATCACAAGTGGGTGAAGCGTCAGTTTGCTTCAATTCTTCACAACATCACTGTGATGCAGAACTCTATGAGGAAAAATCAATACTATATGCATGGAATCTTTTATCGCGTGTGGGCCATTCTTGCACATCTCAAGACTCTTGAGGAACTCAAGGACATGGACTTTCAGCAAAACTGACTGGTCTCATCCTCCTCAGAAGAAATTCAAGAAAGTTCAAGTTCCTTAGCTGGTTACAATCTCATATTCTTCATCGCGCGAAAAGGATGAAGCTAAGGATATTGACGACATTGCGGGTGGCCCTGCATCGATGAACGACGCCGACAACGATGGCGCTCCTCCATCACCTTCACGATGATATTCTTCAAGGGGCGTTAGTCCTTAGTTTTCGTCCCTTTTGGTGTTCGATGACAAAGGGGGAGAAAATTTCAGTTAGTCTTCAAGAGGGTCGTCTCTATATATGGGTTGTCTTTGTTTAGTTACAACTCTCGCTCTTCTAAAGCTTTTGTTGGTTGAGTTCTTAAGTCCGCTGGTGGTCTAACTCTTCTGAACTGCTTTTCGTATGCTGATTTCCTCAAGCACCTTAATGCATGCATGCTGAATTTCGTCAGACACCATTTTCAACATGCACTTAAAATTCTTCATATCATATGTTAAATTCGTGTATAAATTACAAGATATAGTGGGAGTTCTCCATGTTTTTAACATGCCATGTGCATTTGCAGTCCAAAGCAAATTGCTCTAATATGCACATCTTCAGGGGGAGTCCTCTACATCTTGCAATCAAATTCCTCAAACTCAAGACTTACATTCCATATTTTTATCCCCGTTGAAACTTAACCTATTTGTCATCAATCACCAAAAAGAGGGAGATTGTAAGTGCATTTAGTTCACCTTAGTGATTTTGGTGTATTGAAGACTTATAGGTTAAGGAACTAATGTGTTTGTGAGTGTACACAGGCTCTATAAGTCGATGATGAGTTTGATATATTCAGAGATTATCGAGCCCTAAAAATATGTCTTCAGCTAAAGACTTTGGTGAAGACTTTGCCGAAGACTTTGGTATTCCCTAAAGACTTTGGAAATGAACAAGTTGGTGTGACCTTTAAGATATGAACGAGGACTATGAAGTGTGAATACTTTTGTTTTCGTAATTTCATTTCCTTTCTTTAGGTCATAGAAAACACCGTACTGTTAAAGGGGGTCGAGGTAATACTAAGGAAAATTTCCAACTGATGCTCAACTCAAAAGCATCAACCTATCCAATCCTTCGAGTGAAGCCTTTTGGAAATCTCTTACGGTTCAATCAAGTTCTTCAGTGTCCGAGACGAAGTTCTTCTGGTCTCTGAGGAAATTGATCTTACTGGGGAGTTATGATTTCGCCAGTGCTGTGCTTAGCATGATAAGCCTGAGGACTTTCATAGTTCAAAATTCCGACCGTTGTTGTGCTTAGCACCAGCTGTCCCCAATTATATTATCCACGTAACGGTCATATCATTGGGGGCATTTATGTCTTATCATGTCAGGTTGCACCCTGGCTATAAATAGCCACCCCCCAAAACCACTAGTTGGTTGGCTGCTCCGAGAGAGAACTAACACTTGTCATTTGAGAGCAACCTATCCTCCAAGGACTTTGAGAGAAAATCATCAGTGAGGAAAAACCCAAATCCAAACTACCAAACTCATAGTGATTGAGCATCACTGAAGAGATTGTTCTTGTGTGGAACCAATGCTTGTTACCTTTGAAGAATGTATATCTTCCAGACGGTTGGGCGTCATGGTCTAGTGCATCCTACAGTTAATTGGGTATCATGGACTGACCTTGGTCTAGAGCATCTCACAGTCAATTGTGGATCGTTGGGTGACCTATTTGTGAGGGTTTTGGAAGTATACCCTGAAGACTTACCACAAGTGTTGGCCGAGGACTTTGTGACCTTAGCTCAAGGAGAATACGGTAAGGACTGTGTGTCCTCTGGTTTAAATACCAGGCCGCTCCAAACCGGACATACGATTGTCACAGTAGTCGCAACTGGGTCATGAAACCATTGTCTTAATCGAGCTACTTGGTTCTATTTCTCAACTCTTTCATTTCCTCATATAAATATTGATGAAATTGATCCTTACTATCGGAAGAATTTGACTGAAGACTTTCACAATTTCCTCACGTCAAATTCTTCAAGTTACCTTGTTCCTCACCTGCTTATCCTGTATCACGCTACTTGTAATATGTGCATGTTTTATTTCATCATGATCACTATGTTGTCGCTATGTTTCTCATGCACTTGAGTACTTATTCCACTGCTAGTTATTCATCACATTTAAAATTCCTCAAGTTGAAATTCCTCAAGTGATGAATTTGTAAAAATCGTCTATTCACCCCCCTCGAGTCGATATAACGCGCCTTCAGGTTCCTGTCACCGCCATGAGCGTGTCCGCAGCGGGCATCGCTGCTTGCTTGGCCTTGATCCCCGGAGCATCACGGAAGTTTTGAACCTCTGCCTCCTCCTCCACCCGTGTCTGCACTGTCACCTGTTTGTGTAACTACAGGGACAACGGATGCCGATGGCCCAACCGCCGTCAGGGCCTTCTTCTTGTTAGCCATGGCAATGATGATTACGAAGGAACTGGTGCACTGATCACCAGATCAGGTTCACGCAACCTACCCCCATACATGGTGCACCAAAGATGTCGGGGAAACGACACCTATGGGATCGGAGGGACCGCTTTTCGGTTCGGTAGGGAGGAAGGCTCACACAGAGAGCAGATCTGATGAACGATGCGCGGGGTTTTTACCTAGGTTCGGGCCATAGAGGTGCGTAAAACCCTACTCCTGCTTGGTTATATTGTGGGTGTTTTTAGGGTTCCAACTGCAAGAGCGCTGTGAGCAGCTGCTATGCGCATGAGCTAAAAGGTCAAAAAGTTGAAAAGTCTAGAGGTCCAAAAAAGTACTCCACTGCATCTCCTTGGGCCTCCTTTTATACTCTAGAAGGGGATCCCAACAGTGGCGTACAGTGTGTATTCGGGGTGTACAGAGCTATAGTGCTATCATACCTAAAACTAACAGAGTAGGACATGCATATTTAATACACCGTCAGGCATCTCTGACTGTCCGCGGGACAGGACAGGAGCCCGTCCCATCGGCACCGCTTAGCCCCTACATCATCGGCGTCGTGACACGTGCCCAAGCGGGGCGACACCTAGCCTCTGTGCTGGCGGGGTCTTGACGGGGCTTTTCCCTGCCGGGTCTTCGCCTTGCCAGGTCCTGCTAGGGCTTTGTCTTGCCTGAGGGTTCGATGGCTATCCCGGCATGGTCTTGCCGGGGGTCTTGATCTCCTGTATTTGTATCCAGCAGCTCCGTGTCGGGCCTTGTCGCCAGGGTGGCTAGTACTGCCCGTGCATGAGTAAGGGGCACTAAAGAGCCCAAAAACTCTAGTACACCGACACTCACATTGATATCTATTGATGGGCATCTCCATAGCCCACTGATACGCCTAGTTGATTTGAGACTATCTTCTCCCTTTCCTTGACAATCTCCACCATACTCTATTCCATGTATAGTAATATATCCATGGCTTGCGCTCATGTATTGCGTGTGAGTTGAAAAAGTTAGACAAAATAAACGTGTGAAAACAATTGCTTTACTTTTCATCGGGGTTGTGCATGATATAAATAATTTGTGTGGGGAAGATGGAGCATGGCCAGACCATATGATATTGTAGGGATAACTTTCTTTTGCCATTACGTTTTGAAGAGATACAATTGCTTTGCTAGTATGCTGGAAATGTATTAAGCTTTTTTGAGTCTTATGGATCTGAATATTCATGCCACAATAAAGAATATTACATGGATAACTATGTTAGGTAGCAATCCACATCAAAAATTAAGCTTTATCATCTACCTACTCAAGGACGAGCAAGAATTAAGCTTGGGGATGCTGATACGTCTCCAACCTATCTATAATTTTTGATGATGGCATGTTATTATAATATCTGTTTTGGATGTTTTATATGCATTAATATGTTATTTTATATTATTTTTGGGACTAATCTATTAATCTAGAGTCAAGTGCCAGTTTCTGTTTTTACCTTGTTTTTGAGTTTTGCAGATATGGGATATTAAACGGAGTCCAAACGGAATAAAACCTTTGGCAGGAATTTTTTTGAAGGAAACAAGGCGATCAAGCTTGGAGTGCACGTCAGGGGAGGTACCAAGGCGCCACAAGCCTGTTAGGCACGAGCCCCGCCTGGCCGCGCCTAGTAGGCTTGTCGCTCCTTGGAAGGTCTCCTAACCCTATTCTTTGGCCTATAAATACCTAAATATTCCCACAATATCAGAATGGGCCACGAAAATACTTTTCCGCCGCCGAAAGCCTCTGTTCCCGAGAGATCCAATCTTGGGGCCTTCTCCGGTAATCTGCCGGAGGGGGAATCGATCACGGAGGGCATCTACATCAACTCCATTGCCCGTCCGATGATGCGTGAGTAGTCCACCACAGACCTACGGGTTCATTGCTAGTAGCTAGATGGCTTATTATCTTTCTTTGATCTTCAATACCATGTTCTTGATGATCTTCATGGAGATCTATCCGATATAATCCTCTTTTGTGTTCAGATTATCCATGAATCTTATTTGAATCCCCTATGAATTCTTATTTGCATTTTTTCATATCCTTGCATGTCTCTTACAGTTATTGGTTTGGTTTGGCCAACTAGATTGGTAATTCTTGCCATTGGAGAAGTGCTTGGTTTTGGGTTCAACCTTGTGGTGTCCTCACCCAGTGACATAGTAGGGGTAGTGTGGCACGTATTGTATTGTTGCCATCAAGGGTAAGAAGATGGTGTTTTCATCATATTGCTTGAGTTTATCCCTATACATCATGTCATATTTCTTAATGTGTTACTCTGTTCTTCATGAACTTAATACTCTAGATGCAGGCAGGAGTCGGTCGATGTGTGGAGTAATAGTAGTAGATGCAGAATCGTTTCAGTCTAGTTTTTATAGACGTGATGCATGTATGCATGATCATTGCCTTGGATAATTACATGATTATTCGCTTTTCTATCAATTGCTTGACAGTAATTTGTTCACCCACCATGATATTTGCCTTCAAGAGAGAAGCCTCTAGTGAAATCTATGGCTCCCGGGTCTATTTTCCATCATATACTTTCCGATCTATAAATCAAAAACACCAAAAATACCTAGCTACAATTTATTTATATTTTACTATCCGCACTCATTTACATCTATCTCTTTCAGATCCAATCCTTGCAAATAACCGTGAAGGGATTGACAACCCCTTTATAGCGTTGGGTGCAAGAGTTTGATTGTTTGTGAAGGTGCATCCATTGGTGACTTGCTTGTTCCTCCTACTGGACTGATACCTTGGTTCTCAACAACTGAGGGAAATATTTATCTACTTGGCTGCATCACCCTTTCCTCTTCAAGGGAAAACCAACGCAATCTCAAGAGGTAGCAAGAAGGATTTCTAGCGCTGTTGTCGTGGAAGATACACATCAAGCCTACCAAGTACCCATCACAAACTCATCTCTTGCATTTACAATATTTTCCATTTGCCTCTCGTTTTCCTTTCCCCCACTTCTAAAATGATTTTTAGAAAATACCAAAAAGATTTACCTTTTTGTTTGCCCTTCGTTCGTTTGCCTTTCGTTTGCTTGTGTGCTTGATTGCTTGCTCTGCCAACATGCCGGAATCTAGGGAGACTTTCAATGGAAGAGATAGTAATAATCTTGAGGAAAATTTTGAATCTTGCTCTTTAGATCATGAAACTGAATCTCCTCCTAAAAGTATATTTTTTCAAGTAGGAGATGGAAATATTATTGGGAAGGATGTTATTCAAGAGTTCTTTGATTGTATGGGAATGTCGGGGAAACGACACCTATGGGATCGGGAGGATCCCTTTACGGTTCGGCGAGGAAGAAGGCTCGCATAGAGAGCAGATCCGATCCCTAACATGTGGGATTTACCCAGTTTAGGGCCACAAAGATGCATAAAACCCTACTCATGCTTGGTTGTATTGGATGAGTTCTAGCTCAGATTCAGGGAGCGCTACAGTACACAACTGCTACTCATGCAGAATGGGCCTGTGAAGATCCAAAAGGGGTCACCAACAGTGGCATACAGTGCGCACACGAGGTGTACAGTGCTACAGTGTTATCATACCTAACACTGATGGTGTAAGACAGGTGCATTTAATGCTCCGTCTGGTGCCTCTCACTGTCCATGGGACCAGACATGACCCCTTCCCATTGGCACCGCTTAGCCCCTCCATCGTCGGTGCCCCGACACATGTCCAGGTGGGGCAATACCTGGCCTCTGTGCTGGCGGGGTCTTGCCGGGGCTTCGCCTTGCTGGGGCTCCATAGGCCATCCTAGCAAGATCTTTGGGGTCTCAGCCTTCGGGCTTTGGTTTGTTGACTTGAATGCCTTCTCATGTTGCTGTATTGGCTCTCAATTGGTCCCTGGCAGGCCTTGCCACCCGTATGGCTATAACTGTCCGTGCACAACTACGGGGTATTAAAAAGCCCATACTTTAGTACATCGACAGGAGCCTCGGGCCTAGGCCATTCATGG
This sequence comes from Hordeum marinum, assembly GCA_022496015.1. NCBI lineage: Eukaryota > Viridiplantae > Streptophyta > Magnoliopsida > Poales > Poaceae > Hordeum > Hordeum marinum. The sequence continues at coordinate 116,554,142 of CM039676.1, forward strand.
TGTGAGGCATTATTGGGCTAGGCCCAAATAGTGCACGGGAACGCGTGGCAGGGATTAACTATTGTAATCATGCCATCTACTGCGCCCCCCACGACGCCCATTGAATGTGGGATGTGCACGGCGCGGCCGCTACAGCAGCGCGCCCGCGAAGCGTTTCTATATTAATCTAGTAAAGAGGCTGCCCCGCGCCTTCCCCATAAAAAGGGAAACTGCAAAGGCATTGCTCATTTACCTCTTCTCTTTTCCAATCTGAGAACCATCGTCGTCATCCTCCTCAAGCCCAAAACAAAGTTCCTCCCATTCATCCACGCCTACACGCCCTCTCCGTACTTAGTCTCCGCCTCCATAGCCACCATGCTGCCCAAGGCCAATAAGGGAAAGGATGTGGAAACCGCCGTCTCGGAGAGCAAGCTGGCGAGGATGCGTAAGGAGCATGCCATCTTTCAACCGGTGCTTGACGCAGACGCTCTAAAGGAGCAATACCAGAACATGTGGGAAACAGAGACGAAAGTACATCCTGCCACCCGCGTGAGTCCAGGTTCTTCCAGGGGCGGCCGAGATAAATGTCACTTTTTTGCTGAATATTTTTACTCTGGGCTCTACCCCCCTTTCTTTGATTTCTTCAATGACATCATGCTCACCTACGGCTTCAAGCTCTTGGATTTTATGCCGAATGTCATGACATGCATGTGAGTTTTCGCTCACCTTTGCAAAAACTTTGCTGGAGTAATTCCTAGCACCGCCCTTTTCTGCCATTACTTCATTCCCCACATCCAACAAGGCGAAGCCCTTTCTGGTTCCATTAGTTGGATTCCATGGCCAGGAACCAAGGAGGTTTACCCAGACGGGGCCTACCGCGAGAGATGGGATGAGTGGCAAGGCAAATGGTGCTGGATTCGAGAGGAAAACTTTCAGCCTTTTTGCTTGCCGTGGAAAACCAAGGTGGTGCACGCCAACGACTAGAGTGCCCTCGACCCTGAGGATGGGAAGCTCACTGTCACGACTACCAGGATTGACCACCTCAAAACTGCAAGTCTCACAGTAGAGATGATAGGCGCCGATTTCCTTCGCTGGCGCATTGCCCCTCTATAGAACAAGGGAAGGCCAGCTTGGGAATTCCGGAACGTGGTAGACATCATGAGGCTGCGCCTCGGACTAAACAACAATCTGACAGTCATGCAGCATGCAACTCTCTGCCAGAAACTGTTCAGGGGTGGCGTGGTGTGTAAGCTGTCGGCAAGCATAATCCCTCTGTGCAACAACTTTGCTCTAGGCTCAATCATCGCCATGATGCCGGCTTTTGACGCTCACAGCCTTGATGCATCCTAGATTGAACCACCTGAAGAGCAGGGACAACAATTCTTTGATAATCTGACGGAGAGGGGCATCTGTGGAGAAGAGGGCCTCGTCCATGACACCACTGAGGAAGAAATGGCGTACATTGCCAGCTTGGCGGAGGAAGCAAATCTTGTTGCGGAGGCTGGCAGTGCTAGCTTCCTGGAGGAGGAAACCAACAGAGGCAAAACGCTGCCGGACGAGAATCTTGCTGGGAAGGGCAGAACCGCTAAGGAGCAGGGCGGCACATCTACCGAGGGTCGTCCTGCCGAAGACAAAGCTGAGGAGGAACTGCTCGAGGAGGCCGTGACCCTTGAGCCAAGGAAGAGGCGCGTCCTTCGGAGCACTGCTTCTGGGATTCCGGTCCGCCATGCTTCTTCGAGTAGTGAAGCCCTCGGCAAGGGGGCGGCTAGCAAGGCCATGCGGCGGCAAGAACCTCATCTGCAACCTGCGCCTGCGGTGGTTAAGCGACCCAGGAGCACCCCTCAACCTCCCCCCATGGGCACCATGGCGGAAGTCTCCTTCGACCTCTCGGCCCTTAGCTCACGAGAAGAAGATGAGGAGTAAGGATCTTGTCGCATCTTTTGCCTTTCGAATCTTTGGTTTTACTTAACTCATTTGCTTTGCTTTGTCTTGTCTCCACAGGGATGGGGAAACATTGGCGCAAAGGGTAGCGAAGAAGGCGAAGACCTCGACGGTTGAGGAGCCGCCAACAAGCACCTCAGGTGTGCCAAAGACGACCACCGTCAACTCGGAGGCTAGCCCGTGACGCAGCCCGTGACTCGGCCCCTAGCGTAGCCCCCAGCGTGAGTCCACTACTCACTGCCCGCTGGCAAGTGCCAAGGTGTGCATCTTTGCTGCTGATATCACCAGACATGTAGGAGGAGAGCAACGACAAGGAGAACCATCAGAGGTTGTCCCTGATATGCCGCGTCCAACATCTACACCGCCCAGAGAAGGATCTCCAGCAAGGACTTCCTCTAGTGTGCTTTATCACGATGAGGAAGGGCCGGCAAGTACGGGCACCGGTAGGTCAGGCCAGCAACCGATGTTGGCACAGGTACTTGTTGTTATGTTCTTATTTTTTGTCTTCTTGAACTTCCACCTCAATCTTGTTTGGTTCATTTTCTTGGCCTTCAGACATTCCCTCGACGGAGAGCATGGATATTGACACCGTCAACGAGGAGACCGCAAGAGATGCTGCCGCCGAGGCCGACAGGATTGCTGCTAAGGAAGCCGCCAAGTGTGCCGCCTCTGAAGCCGCCAAGAATACTGCCACCGAGGCCACCAGTGCTGAAGCCACCAAGGCTGCACAGGAGGAGGTCGCCAAGAAGTCTGCCGAGAAGGCTGGCAAGGAGGCCAGTGACCGTATTGACGACATTCCTGCCGCAGGAGCGCCAAGCGCAACGTCGGCCACGGAGCCCCCAGCTGCCGGGGATGCGGCCGTCTAGGACCATCCGCCTACATTCGAAGCCCCTTCATCAAGCAGGTACATCAGGCTTGGCGACAACTTGTTCGTCAACATCCCCAGCGCGGCAAGCACTTGGGTGCCATGTGAAGGGGAAGTTTTTAACAAGGAGATCATTACTGCTGCCGGGCTCGAGACTGTTGATGAACCAAGTGCCAGCAGCAGAAAATCCCAAGAAGAGCAACTCCTCAAAACCATGGGCGACAACTTCCGAAAGCTTCAAGCGCTTTACAACACCTGAGAGGAGAAACTGGACTCCAGGGCAGCAGTTATGGGAGCGACTGAGGCAGACTTTCACGAGCGCGTCGAGGAAACCCTGGCCTGGTTCACCCAAGCTTTCAAGGAGTTGAAGTCTGGTCAAGAGCAATTGGGCCAAGGATGGAGCCAACTCTTCTTGAAGCAGTTTGACACCGAGCAGGCACAAGAGGAGGCTAAGCAATGGGTTGCTTTAGAGGAAGCTCGCTTGACATAGCGCCGCATCAGGCTTGATGCCTATGAGGAGGACCTTGTCGCTCACGAGAAGGCGCTTGCCAACAAGCTTCGCAACAAGGAAGTGGATATCAAAGGGCTTGTCGCGCGGCAGACCCAGGTGCTGGAGCAGAAATACAAGGAGACGCTTGAAGCTCTAACTGCAGATCACGCCGGTATGTGGAAGGAGGTCGTCGATGCTACCGAAGCTATAGAGGACGCCAAGAACGTGCTGGAGGAGAGGGTGGAGAAACTGGAGGTAGATCTTGAGGATTACAACAAGAAGATCTCGTCACTCGAGACTAAAACAAACAAAGCCCTCCATAGTCTGGTTGGGATGCAGGTCACCATATCCGACAAAACCAAACATCTCTCTTCAGCTAGTGAAACCATTGATGATTTGGGAGTGAAGTTGGCTACGCTGACCGAGACTCTTGAGACCGCCAGGACCTGCGAGAAGGCTCTAGTAAAGGATCTCCGAGATGACAAGGAGCTGGTCAAGAGTCTTGTTGCCTCCCACAACGACTATGTGCGCGGAATACAAGTCTGGACTGAGAAGCTCGTCGATGTCACGGAGAAGCTTGCCACACAACTGTCCACCATGGGCCTGGAAGGCTTCAATTACTCTTCTGACGACAGAGTGTCTACGAGCGCCAAGTTGATCATGTTCTTCGACCGCATGCTTGAAGCCCTAGAGCAGATTCACTCTGACGGAACATCCTATTTGGCTAGTGAATCGCGCAATCTCTTCCAGGCCGTTCTCCACAATGTGCTCGTCAAGGTAGCGTACAAGAACCCCGGCAACAACCTCTACAACATCTTCGACCACTTGTCGAGGGATGTAGATGTCAAGGCGCTTGAGGAACTTGTCGCACCCATCGTCAACAGGGTAAGCCAAGTCAAGCGGGTTGAAGGCGATCGTCGGGATTAGCTGCCTTACTTCTCACCGCCATCCATGTCAAGAACAGTTTATCTTATGTTAGAATTGTAGCAAGATTGATGTAATATAACTTGCTATGCTGTGAAAAAATGATATGCTATCCCCCTTGCTTCATTTCTTTATGTACGCACACCCTTGCCGCGAGCGCTAGGTGCGGGGCTTTAGCAACCTGCTGGTGGGGCCGCTGCCGGCAAGAGACCCTGGTTTTTGCAGTGCAACCACCTAGACTATTGAGCGGATTCAAAACAGAGTAAGGGCACAACCAATCGCAACAAGGTTCCTTCGCATGCATGTTTTCCATACAAAAGTTGATATCGTCCAAGGAAAATAACTTCATAGTAAGAATTTTTACTCAGAGTCTTGCCACATAGCTTTTCGTTGCCGTACTCCTTCCGGCAAGATGTTTTTGCCGTACTCCTTCAGGCAAGATGTTTTTCTTGAACATCGTCCGTCGGTATATCCATACCACTATTCCCCCCGACAAAGCTGCACACGAGGTAACCTTCTGTCTTTTGAGAAAAACAAAGAAGAGAAAATAGGGATATGGAACCTTGGCGGTCCATTAGCTCTTGCCGGGAGTAAGAGCAATACAATATCTCAGATAAACATGTACATAAGTAAACATGAGAATCAACAAGATTTGTAGAACACTTAGCTTTATTCAACTATGCATAGGGTCCGTGCCTGTCTTTGTACAAAGTATTACATGCTTCGGCGGCAAGACTTGTGCAAAAGGTGGTTGTCGGGACGCCCGGTTTTCGCGCCTCATGGGTAGAACTTATGAAGATGTTCGATATTCCAGGAGTTGCTCACTGGGATGCCATCCATGGTCTCCAGGCGGACTATGCCATGCCTGGAGACTCGCACTACCTGATAAGGGCCTTCCCACTTTGGCATCAACTTGTTGGAATTCTCGGCGGACTAAACGTGCCGAAGAACAAGGTCGCCTTCCTCAAGACTTCGGGCATGAACCTTGCGACTATGATAGTGGTGCAAAGCTTGCTAGTAGCATGCAGCTCGCACAGCAGCCTGAAGACGATCTTCCTCAAGGAGCATAGCGTCATCTTGCCGCAACTGCTCTTGCAAGCTTATCATAAGCGAGCACTCAAGGTGACCCGTATATGAGTTTCGTGGGGATAACTGCTTCCGCCCCGTATACCAGGGAGAAGGGTGTATGGCCGGTGGCTCGATTTGGTGTCATTCTGATTGACAAATGAATCACCGGCAACTCATCAATCCAATGCCTTCCAAACTTGTGCAGCTTGTCGAAAGTTCATGTCTTGAGGCCTCGGAACACTTCAGCATTAGCCCTTTCCGCCTGGCCATTGCTTCTTGGGTGGTCAACAGAAGCAAAATAGATCTTGTCACCAAGGTCTTGGACATACTCCATGAAGGTGCAGCTCATGTACTGTGTGCCATTGTCAATGATGATCCTGTTGGGAACACCAAAGCGGCAGACTAGTCCTTTAAAGAACTTCATGGCTGATTGTGATGTCACCTTTCTCACTGCTTCCACTTCTGTCCACTTTGTGAACTTGTCGATTGTGGCGTACAAGTACTCAAAGCCCCTAGTAGCACGGGGAAAAGGACCCAAGATGTCGAGCACCCAGACCGAAAATGGCCAGGAGAGAGGGATTGTCTAAAGAGCTTGAGCTTGTTGATGCATTTTCTTCGAATGAAATTGGCATGCTTCACACTTGGTTAGTAGTGCAGTTGCATCCTATAGTGCAGTGGGTCAAAAGAAACCTTGCCAGCATGCCTTACCAGCAAGAGCTCTTGATCCTATGTGGGAGCCACATAAGCCTCCATGTATTTCTGCCAACAACTCCAGTCCTTCTTCCCAAGAAATGCACTTGAGTTTCACACCATTCGGCCTCTTTCTATATAGGACGTTGTCCATGAACTGGTACATATTAGACCAGTAGGCTACTTTCTCTGCTTCTTCTTGTTCCTCAGGGAGTTCTCTTGTTTGAAGGAAATAGACGATGTGTTGTGCCCATGCTGGAGCCTGGGGCTAGACAACAAGGATAAAGGCATATCGTCTGCTAGGGAAGCATTTGTCTCAACTGCAAGGGCTCGAGGCCCTGCCGGAATCCGTTGCCCCCGGCAAGCTTGGCGGGAGCATGTGCTTCCACGACAAGAGCCTGCGGACTTGCCAGAGCGTGAGGCTCACCGGCAAGCCTGGCGTTGTTCCTGGCAACTTCCTCGCCGACGGCTTCTAGGAGCTCTGTCGGTAAATACTTGCTGGAACTCAACTTTCTTATTTTCTCCTATCCAATTGATGATGTCATGGCTGGTTGAGTCAATCGGAGCACAAAAGTTCCTGGTTCCATAGGCAACTTAAGGGCAGCGCACTTTGACAGGCCAACAACAATGCTGCTCTCTACACGCGGAATGTGCTCCATTTGCAAACCGTCAAAATGTTCTACCAACTTCCTCACTTCATCTACATAAGATTCCATCAATGGACTCTGATAACCCTTATTCACCTTCTTGATGGCAAGCTGGGAATCATCCCTGACTATAAGCTTCTTAATCCCAAGGTCTGCCGCGATCCTAAGACCGGCAAGCAACCCTTCGTATTCTGTAGTATTGTTTGTTGACCTCTCCCGAGGAAAGTGCATCTAAATCACATATTTGAGGTGCTTTACAGTTGGTGCGACAAGCAGCACTCCAGCACCGCGCCTTGCAGTGAGAAAGCCCCATCAAAATACAAGATCCACTCTTGATTTGTTTCCTTGCCGGGGAGAGTTGACTCTGGGTCTTCTTCATCTGGCGTTGGGTTCCATTCTACAATGAACTCTGCCAAGGCTCTGCTCTAGATAGTCGAAGTACTTTCAAACTTGAGACCAGAGCTTGACAGCTCCAAAGCCCACTCCGCAATCCTGCTAGTAGCATCTGGGTTCCGCAAAATCCGCTGCAACGGGAAGCGAGTGATAATGGTGATCTCATGTGCCTAGAAGTAATGGAGTAGCTTCCTCGTGGCCATAAGGAGGTCGAAGAGCAACTTTTGCACGCCAGAATATCTTGACCTAGCCCCCTGCAAAAGGGAGCTGACAAAATAGACTGGGCGTTGCACCATCTTCTTCTTCTGAATTGTTTCATTCGACTGTGCAAATCTTGCTTTGTCGGCACCAGACTCTACCGGGGAATATCCTGGCTTGTTGCTTGGCGTTCCTGGCACTGTCGCTACTTCTTCACTAACTTCTCTTTCTGCCACTAGCACAACACTTACCACTTGATTTGTTGCTGCTAGATATAGTAGCAACGTCTCTTGTGGTTTTGGCATGACTAGGACTGGCGGAGAGGAGAGGTACTTCTTCAAATCCTGCAGCGCTGCCTCCGCTTCCGGAGTCCATTTCATCGGACCTGCCTTCTTCAAGATTTTGAAACAGGGCAGGGCGCGCTTAGCAGATTTTGAAATGAACCTACTCAGAGCGGCAACACAGCCGGCAAGACGACGCACATCCTTGACACGTTTTGGTGCTTAAATTTTCTCAATTGCTTGGATCTTGTCGGGATTTGCTTCAATTCCACGTTGAGATATAAAGAACCCGAGAAGCTTGACGGATGGGACACCAAACACACACTTCTCAGGGTTGAGCTTCAAGTTGAGCTTGCACAAAATTCGAAATGTTTCTTCTAGGTATGATATGAGCAAAGTCTTGTCCTTGGTTTTGACCACTATTTCATCCATATAAGCCTCCATATTTCTATGTAGCTGGGGGTCAAAATCAATCTGGACCGCTCTTGCAAACGTAGAACCAACACTTTTCAACCTAAAAGGCATACGCAAAAAGCAATACATACCACATGGGGTGATAAATGCGGTCTTCTCCTCGTCCTCGTTGGCCATGAAAATCTAATGATAGCCTAAATATGTGTCAAGGAAAGACAGCAAGTCATAGCCGGCGGTGGAGTTCACAATCTGGTCAATGCGTTGCAAGGGAAAATGATCTTTGGGCACGCTTTATTGATGTCTGTGAAGTCAATGAAAAGCCTCCATTTTCCATTCTCCTTGCGCACTACAAATGGATTGGCCAACCACGTTGGATGAAGTACTCCTCTGATCAAGCTAGCCGCTTCTAATTTCTTGATCTCTTCGGCAATAAACTGTTGCCGCTCCAAAGCCTGCTTCCCGACCTTCTGCTTGACAGGCCGCACGTGTGGACAGATGGAAAGGTGGTGGTCAATCACCTTCCTAGGAACATCGGGGATATCAGACGGTTGCCATGCAAACACATCGACATTCACCCGCGGGAAGGCAGCGAGCGTGCTTTCCTATTTGTCGTCAAGGGTGGAACTTATGGCGAAAGTTCCTCCCATACCATCCTCCATGGCGAGCACCTTCTTGGTCTCTGGTGGAGCTGCCTTGGACTTCTTGCTCTTGCCGGTGGAACTCTCTGGCACACTCTCAACAGGTGTGCAGCACTCCGAGAGGTGTGCTTGTCGGAGTGTATGCGAGAGGCCTTGCCAGGCTTCTTCCTCCCGGGAGTTTCAGCGGTAGGACCTAGTGCCTTGGCGGCAGATGCTACAAATGCCTCCCTGTAGAGTTGATCGGCGTAGACAAGCACGTCCTTCTTGTCGGACATGACAGTGATGACGCTCATCGGCTCAGGCATATCCAACACATAGTAGGCATAGTGCGCTGCCGCCATGAACTTGGCTAACGTTGGACGGCCAAGGATCCCATTGTATGGTAACGGAATTTGGACGACGCCGAAAACAACCTTCTTCGTCCTGAAGTTCAGACCGCTACCAAATGTTACCGGAAGCGTGATCTTTCCCTTGGGCTGGCTCCTTCCTAGATTGACACCCTAAAACGAGCCCATTTGTTCAAGATCTCCATCGGGAATTTGCAATCTCTTGATCACCTCGGGCAAGATCAAGTTCAAGCCAGCCCCACCGTCAACTAACATTTTCGTCACTTTGAGGTTGCGAATCGTTGGTGAGACCAACAACGGCAAACACACAACTGCAGTTACATGATCAGGGTGATCCTCAACATCCAAAATGATAGGCATGTTAGACCATTGCAAAGGCTTCCGGACGCCGACATATGGCTCAGTCGCATTAACCTCACGAGCCCACTGTTTAAGTTATCGGTGGGAAGACTGCAATGAGGCACCTACATCGACGCACATGGCGTCTATAGCTCTTTGGAATTCTTGCTCGTTGGAGTCGTCGTCCTCTTCAATGTCATCATCAACCCCTCTTGCTTGTCGCGGCCCCAAGCGGGCGGTCCTTCTGTGGCTTGGCCTTCCTGCGGCGACCTCCACGGCCACTGCGCATCTTGCCGGACCCCTCCGCACCATCCTAGCCCTTCTCTTTGTCTCGCCTCTTGTACTTGGCTTTTTGGTTCTCGGCAAGCTGCTCAACTTGCCGACAGTCCTATATATCATGGCCCTTAGTGCGATGGATCTTTCAATACTACTTGATGGAGCCTCCTGGCTTGTCGGCAACCGCCAAAACCTGATAGGAGGCGCACCTGGCAACATCCTTGCTAGGCTCATCACCCTTGGCCTTCTTGGTGGTGCCGGGGTTGCCGAATCCCTCGACGGCAAGCACAACCATGCCCTTGCGCTTCCTATTATGCCGCCGACCCTTCTTTGCCAGGGCGGCAGTGTCCTCATCCTCAGAGTCGACCCCTGCACCAGCATCCTCGCCGGGGAGCCTCCTCCCTTCTTCATCTCGAGCACATGTATCTACCAAAGCATAGAGCTTGGCAACATCCCTAATCTTGTTCATCGCTAGCTCTTCCCGCATCCTGCGTTTGCGCACGTTCTGATGGAACACGCTGATAACAGTGGCATGATGAACATCTGGTATGTTGTGGTGTATGCGGCTGAATATCTGGATCTACTTGCGCAAAGTCTCGCCCTCCTTCTGGGGGATGAGATGTAAATCACTTTCCTGGCCAGGAGCTTGATGACCTCCAGTAAAGGTGACAACAAACTCATGACACAGATCTGCCCAGGAAGAAATGGATCCTTCCGGCAAGTGCATCAACCACGACCTAATGTTGGGCTTAAGCACCAATGGGAAGTAGTTGGCGAGTATCTTGTCATCGCGAGACCCGGCAGCCTGCACCACAATGGTGTAGATTCTCAAGAACTCTAACCGGTGAGTCTTGCCATCATATTTCTCCGGGACCTCTGGCGTGAACGTGTGGGAATTGGGCCACTGGACTTGCCACAGCTCACGGGTAAACAAGATAACCTCGCACGGATTTGTCTATAGTGGGTCCAGCGCGCTTATCAGATTGTCGCATGCTTCCTACCGCCGCTCGATTGTAGTTCGAGCGTCTTCTTTGCACCGTTCCCGAAGAACTTGATGCTGATCGCGGAGAGTCCGTGGATCAGACGACGACGCCGAGTGACCATCGCAAGCGTCAGGCCGTCGAGTCGGTGACTAGCGTTGTTGCTATGGAGGAGAGTGCAGCATGGTCTCACCACCTTCGGCCTTATCGCCACTAGCACGAGCCAGCTCGGTGGACTGAAACTTTTCAGCGAGGCTGAGGAGGCTCTGAATGGTGGCTCTCCAATCGTCGAGCTTCTCCACAGCATGAGGGAAGTTTAGGAGTAGTTATGCTCGCTCCATTGCTTCTTCCAACGTGGTCAGCAGTGAGTGGCGCAAGGAATGCGAGGTGCTCTGACTCCTAACCGTGTTAGAAGGAGGTCCGTCGTGGTCTCGCGATTGCACGCCACTCCCACTAGCATGGTGGCACGCATGCTGGTCCTGTGCATCTTCGGAGCAATGCGTAGGAGCTTTTATGTGGGGACGTTGCGAACCACCGACACCGCGGCGCTGCTCTTCACGCGCGTCATGGGAAGGTCGCGGTGTACGTGCCGGCGTGGGTGTCTTTGAAGGTGCCCTTCGGTCCCTGGAGTTCATCATACCGCCCGCAGGCGGCATAAGCACATCTTGAGACCCAGGGGCGCGGGGCTTTCTGCCGCCGCCGTGAGTGTCTCCGTGGCGGGCATTGCCGCTTCCTTGGCCTTGATCATTGGAGCGCCGCATGGGCGCAAGGTCTCCGCTCCCTCCGCCCGTGCCCACTCTATCGCCCGCTTGGGCGGCTACGGGCGCAGCGGACGTGGAGGGTTCCATCGTTGTTAAACCTTTCTTCATGGGGGTCATGGTGATGATGACTATGAAGGAACTAGCATGCTAGTCACTAGATCAGGTCCACGCGACCAGATCAGGCCAAAGATGTCAGGGAAACGACACCTATGGGATCGGGAGGATCCCTTTACGGTTCGACGGGGAAGAAGGCTTGCACATAGAGGAGATCCGATGAGTAACACGCGGGATTTACCCAGGTTTGGCCCGCAAAGATACATAAAACCTACTCCTGCTTGGTTGTATTGGATGAGTTCTAGCTCAGATTCTGGGAGCGCCACAGTACATAGCTCCTACTCATGCAGAATGGGCCAGAGAAGATCCAAAATTCAAAAAGTCCCAAGTCCAAAAGTCCGCTACAGTAACGCCCTAGGCCTCTTTTTATACTCTCGAAGGGGTCACCAATAGTGGTGTACAGTGCGCACACAAAGCATACAGTGCTACAGTGTTATCATACCTAACACTGACGGTGTAAGACAGACGCATTTAATGCTCCGTCTGGTGCCTCTGACCGTCCATGGGATGGGACAGCACTTCGTCCCATCTGTACCACTTAGCCCCTCCATCGTCGGCACCTCGACACATGCCCAGGTGGGGCGAAACCTGGCCTCTACACTGGCGTGGTCTTGCCGGGTGACGAGGACATGTACCTAGGGTAGGGTCCTAGGCAAGGTCTACATACCCTACCTAAGGACACTACATTGGAGGACTTGAAGATCAAGCATAAACTTCTGACTGGATTCCAGTAGACGTTCAAAGTCACTCGACAGGATATCCACTCAGAGACTCCTTCCTTCACTCGGCAGTCGTGTATCACTCGGAAGACCTCGTGCTCACTCGACGCCAGAAGACCAGGAGCCATCATCAAGAGCCCAATGGGCAGACGTTGGTTCAATCGGCATTAATAGCTTTTATTACGTACGTTACCAGTAACGGCAGACTTTAACCCCACGATCGGACCCTTAGATGCTGGGTAATTATGAGGGGCAGTGAACTCTATATAAGCCTCCCTCCCCTCCTGCACAAGGGTTAGCAACCATTGTAATCTCTATATTCCACACAACATAAGCTCCCGAGCACCGAGACGTAGGGTTGTTACCTCCACGAGAGGGGCCTGAACTCATACATCCGTGTGTACACCCTCACCGTAGCTAGGACTCTTCCCTCTCCTTACGTACCCCTACCATCTACTGTTAGGCTCGTTCCCACGACAGTGGGCGCCCACCATGGGGCAGGCGTCTAAGCGACTTCCGGCGAGGTTGCATTTTCCATCCTTCGACATGTCTTCCGGTGGTGTTTTTGCTCTGGGCCACGAGATCCGTTTCGGAGCGCTCACCTTCATCGCCGACAATTCGGCATGGATCCAGCAAGCGCCTCTCGATGTCGAGGCACTCCTGGTCCACGGGGCTGCGCACTTCCGTGCGAGTTCCTGTGGTGTGTTGCTATGTCAGCCTTTGACTCCTTTCACGTCGGCTCCCCTCGCTGTTCATGGTCGCAAGCGGTCCAGCCGCTCATGACTTCACCGTTGGGTCAAACACGTAGTGGCGCGTCAAACTTCTCTGCAGATTGCAGCACTTGAGCCCGCCGAGTCCCTTCACGACGTGTTCGAGTCGGATTCCGATCCGTTCGACGTGCCTTCCGAGTGCAAAAGTTGCGATCCCGCGGCGGAGGTCTTGATGGCGGGCTCTCATCAGAGTTCACCGCCTGGCTTTGGCCGTGGCAGGCACGAGGCTGGCGGTCCGTCAAATGAGCAGCTGCACCGTGAGGAGGAGGTTCTTCATACTCCCATTGTTGGCGCGACTACTGAGGCTCAAGCTTTGGAGGCCGCACGCATTCGTCTGGAAGAACTCCAAGTAGAACTTGACGAGGGCGCTCGCTAGTGCCCGCGACGCCCTAGTCGATGTTAGCGACAGCTGTTTTCGACTGCATCTCACGACCACGTTGAGGTATATCGAACTCCTATGTTAAATGTTGCTGCTGATAGGATAACAGATTCCATTCAGCCGTCCCGGTCAGAGGCTGGAAGAGGGTTGATGCAGATCAGAGCACTGTTAGATGCAGCACAGCATCAGAATTCAGTAGTTAACCCTGGGCAGAGACCGTTCAGTCGGCATACATCCCTGGATTGCCCTTGCGCTTTCAGGGCGGAGGTTTCCGTGAAGAGTGGGTCAGAGGTCAGTTTCACCACGAATACCACCGCCGAGTGCCCACTCCTCTGCGGAGTGGTCCATACTCGCCCCGGTGCCAAGACAATAGGCGCTCCTTCGGTGATGAGCGGAATGCAGACTTTGACGCCTGCGACCTCCTCATTCAGAAGCGGATTGACAGGGGCAGAGCACACAGGGAAGGACACCACAGAGATTTTCTGAGTGGTAGCTCAGCCGTGGTTTCTGGTCCTGAGTGTTTCAGCAGAGCCATACGTTCTACAGAGATTCCCCTCAACTTCAGGTTGGCGGCGGGGATCGGGAAGTTTTCTAGCGAAACAAAGCCAGAGACCTGGTTAGATGATTGTCGAGTGGTTGTGCAAAGTGGTGGCGAAAATGAGAATGTTGCAATGAAGCACCTGTCCCTAATGTTAGATGGTTCCACTCGAGCTTGGCTGAATCATTTGGCTCCTTCCAGTATACATTGCTGGGAGGATGTTACCCGAGTGTTTGTCCGCACCTTTGAGGGCACCTGCAAGTGTCTGGCAGGTCTGGTCGACTTACAGCACTATGTCTAGAAGCCTAATGAAATTTTGAGAGATTGTATTCAACGATGGTCCACTCTGCATCATACAGTGGAGAATGTGTCGGAACACCAGGCTATTTGTGCGTTCAAGGCCGGTGTGAGATACAGAGAGATATATCCGAAGTTTGGGTGAACAAGTGATATTTCACCCGGCAAGATGATGGAAATCACCACTCGATATGCCAATGGTGAGGAAGAAGACCGCCTCCGTAGAGGCAAAGGAAAGACAATCGTCAATGAGGCGGGTGGTAGTAACAATAGGAAATAGAAGCGAAAAAATGAAGATCCGGTTCAAGCAGAAGCGGCAGCATTGGCGACTCAGTCAAAGAACAAGGGCAAAGCTAAAGCACAGTATACCCCCAAGAAAGGGAAAATCATTCAGGAACTGATATCATGGATCAGCCATGTGTAATTCACACGAGGAAAGATGCGGAAGGCAATCTGATTTTTCCCAAGCACACCACTTGATAGTGTCGGACTCTTATCCAGCAATTCAAGGGGGACCTGCCGAGTCAGAAATCTCCTGAGAAGGGAGATGAAGATGAATATAAAGAAACATTTCTAGATGTCACTGCTACATTGGTGATCTTTACTAATGTCGAGAGCAAGAGCCGTTTGAAAATCATCAACAGAGAAATCAACATGGATGTACCCAATACCCCCACCTACCTCAAGTGGTCCCAATATGCTATCACATTCGACCAGACAGACCATCCTGCTCATGTGGCCACTCCCGGTTGACAGGCGCTGGTAGTTGATCCGGTGGTTGGTGGACTCGACTTAGAAAGGTCCTTATGGACGGTGGCAGTGGCCTGAACATTCTCTATGCAGATACCCTGAAAGGGATGGGCATTCTGGTAGTCTGAGTGAAAGCATCATGCAGTTTCACGGGGTCATCCTAGGAAAGAAGGCCAAGTCACTCGGCCAGATAGCATGGGATGTGACATTCGGGAATTACAAAAATTTCCGAAAATAAAAGTTGACGTTTGAAGTCGTGGATTTCAGGAGTGCTTACCATGCCGTTCTGGGTCGACCCGCGTATGCGCGTTTCATGGCCCGACCATGTTACGTGTATCTCAAGTTGAAGATGCTAGGCCCTAAGGGGGTGATCATGGTCACACGCAATCGATAGCAGGCTGAAGAATGCCTCCAGCAAGGCTTCAAGATCGCCGATCACTAGATGGCCATGGTTGAATTGGAGGAGTATAAGAAAACCACTGACCCTGCTGATTTGCTCCGCGCAAAGAAGCCGGCTTCTTAGTCGGCATTTCAGTCGGCACGGGAAGTGAAGAAGGTACACATCCACCCGACGGATCCTACTGTTGCCCTGATGAATATCTCATCAACACTCGATAGTAAATAGGAAGCCGAGCTCATCAAGTTCCTCCATTAGAACTGTGATATCTTCGCATGGATGCCTGATGACATGCCGGGGATTCCCTGGGAGCTAGCTGAGCATCATCTGTGAGTGGATCCGAAAGCCAAACCCGTCAGGGAGCATGTGCATCATTCAGCGGCGGATAAGCGCGAGGCAATCAGAGAAGAAGTAGCCCATCTCTTGCAAGCCAAGTTCATTCGGGAGATTTACCACTCCGAGTGGCTCTCGAATGTTGTGATGGTGCCAAAGAAAGATAAGTCGTTGCGCATGTGCATTGACTTCAAACATCTCAATAAGGTCTACCCAAAAGATCATTTTCCACTCCCCCGCATTGATCAAATTGTTGACTCGACCACAAGGTATGAGCGTTTATCGTTTTTGGATGCTTACTCTGGTTACCATCAGATTCGTCTATATGGCCTAGACAAAATAAAGACATCCTTCATCACCCCATTCGTGTGTTTTTGTTACATCACTATGCCTTTTGGTCTCAAGAATGCCGGCGCTACTTTTATGTGCATGATTCACAAATGTTTACTTGACCAGATCCCTCAGAATGTCGAGGCGTACATGGACGATATAGTGGTCAAGTCCCGCAAAGGTTCTGACCTGCTGGCTAATTTGGCCGAGATATTCGCCAATCTGAGGTGATTCGACATAAAGCTGAATCCGTCCAAATGTACTTTCGGCGTCCCTAGCGGCAAGTTACTCGGGTTTCTCATTTCCAAGCGAGGAATTGATGTCAACCCTGAGAAAATCAGTGCCATTACCCGTAGACTCCCATGCGAGTGCACGACGTTCAGGAGCTCACAGGTTGCTTGGCAGCATTGAGTCAATTCATTTCTCGTCTTTGTGAGAAGGCTCTGTCTTTATATCAATTGACGAAGAAGTCTGACACGTTCGACTAGACTCCTGAAGCCGAAGCAGCGTTTGTTGAGCTCAAATCCCTTCTCTCCACCCAGCCAGTGCTTGCCGCTCCTGCCAAAAAGAGCCCTTACTCCTGTACATTGCGGCCACAAATCAGGTCATGAGTACAATACTAACGGTGGAGCATGAAGAGGAGGGTAAAGCTTATAAAGTCCAACAGCCAGTTTATTATATCTCGGAAGTATTGTTCCCCTCAAAGCAAAGATATCCACACTATCAGAAGCTAGTTTATGGTATTTACCTATCAGCGAAGAAGGTGGCGCATTATTTCCAAGACCACTCGATTGCAGTCATCGGTGATGCTCCTTTGTCCGAGATTTTCAATAATCGAGACACATCAGGTTGAGTGGTTAAATGGGCAATCGAGCTTGGACACTTTGACATCAGATTTAAAGCCAAAAAAGCAATCAAGTCCCAAGCATTGGCAGATTTCATGGCCGAGTGGATTAAACAGCAAGAGCCTATCCAAGTTCACTCGACGCATTGCACAATGTTCTTTGATGGCTCCAAAATGCTGAATGGGTCCGGTGCTGGTGTTGTCTTGATATCTCCCAGGGGCGACAAGCTCAGCTATGTCTTGGAAATTCACATTTATTCCTCCAACAATGAGGCAGAGTATGAAGCACTTTTGTATGGGTTGCGCATTGCTATCTCACTCGGCGTCAAGCGCCTGATGGTTTATGGTGACTCAAATCTGGTGGTGAATAAAGTGATGAAAGAGTGGGATGTTCGAAACCCTGCTATGACTGGATGCTACAATGCAGTCCGAAAGTTGGAGAGGAAATTTGAAGGCCTTCATCATGTTCCCCGACTAAAAAATCAGGCGGCCGATGAGCTATCCAAGATTGGTTCCACTCAATGGCCTGTCCCTAGCAGTGTGTTCTTGGAGCACTTGCACACTCCTTAGGTTCAAGAAGATCCTTTCACCGAAGATCCCCCACAAGCTTTGCGTTCCACTGACCCGACAGAAGTCAATGTCCCTATAGTGATTGACCTCGTCATGGAGATTCTGGTTATTAATCCCGATTGGACTGTGCCTTACATTGCCTATATCCTCAGACAAGAGCTCCCTAAAGATGAAACAAAGGCCCGATAAATTGTGCGCAGGTCCAAGGCTTTCACTGTGATGGGAGATCAGCTATTCAGCGAGAGTGTGACTGGTGTTACAGAGTGCTACATTCCCCCTAGGAGGGTCGAATGATTCTGGACGAGATTCACTCGGGAACTTGTGGCCACCATGCGTCCTCAAGGACCATTGGTGCTAAAGCATATCGAGCTGGTTTTTACTGGCCACGAGGTAATGAGATGCCTAAAGACATCGTTGATCACTCTGATGGTTGTCAGTTCTATGCAAACTTGTCACACAAGCCGGCATCTGCTCTGAAGACCATTCCTCTTGCCTGGCCGTTTGATGTTTGGGGACTCTACATGGTTGGCCCTTTTCGACCCGGAAAAGGAGGATTCACTCAATTGCTGGTAGCAGTTGACAAATTCACCAAATGGATAGAAGCCAAGCCAATCAAGAAGCTGAACTCCTGCACGGCGGTCACATTCATGAGAGAGATAATTTATTGATACGGCATTCCACACAGCATCATCATAGACAACGACACTAATTTTGACTCAGAAGAATTCAGGAACTTCTGCAACTCCCAGGGCACTTGGGTAGATTATGCATCTGTCGCTCACCCGCAAACCAACGGGCAAATCGAGCGAGCCAATGGCCTCATCTTGCAAGGTCTTAAGCCTCGTCTCATGCGTGAATTGGATCATGTCGCTGGTGCCTAGGTAACGAAGCTACCGTCTGGGTTATGGGGCCTAAGAACTACTCCAAATCGGTCGACTAGACGGACTCCTTTCTTCCTGGTCTATGGTGCTGAAGCCGTATTGCCGAGTGACTTGTTCCACAATTCTCCTCAAGTGGAGATGTATTCTGAGCCTGAAGCTGAACAGGCCAGATAGGACGGTGTAGATCTTCTGGAGGAGGAACGAGAGATGGCCCTGATCCGGACTACTGGCTATCAATAAGACATGTGGCGCTTCCATGCGAAGAATGTCAAGAGTCGGTCATTTCATGAGGGAGACCTGGTGCTTCGAGTGAATCAACACCGAACTCACAAGCTTTCTCCTACATGGGAAGGTCCTTTCGTCATCAATAAGGTGCTAAACAATAGAGCCTATCATCTGTACAATCTCGTGAAGCGGATAGATGAGCCACGAGCCTAGAATGCAGATCTGCTCCGGCATTTTTATACTTGAGACAGAGGAATCCTCTAATGTAATAAGGATACTTCATCAATGCAATTCACATTTCTGCAATATATATTGTCAGTTCCAATCATATAGTAACATTCTTGGGAATACTCCGAGTGATGGGCAATCCTCACACTCGGGGGCTTAGCTACGAACATGCTTTGGCCTAAGTTAAAAACCCTATCGGGTGGATAGTAGCCCATTCACACGACGGCCTATTTTCGAATCTGTCTTCGCTTAGGTTCAAAAATAACTCCGAGTGATGATCACTCCTCACACTCAGGGGCCTAGCTGCCAACACGCTTCGCCTAACTTAAAAACCCTGTCGGGTGGATAGTAGTCCATTAACTCGACGGCCTATTTGCGAATCCATCTTCGCTTAGGTTCAAAAATAACTCTAAGTGATGAGCAATCCTCACACTCGGGGGCTTAGCTGCGAACATGTTTCGCCTAAGTTAAAAACCTTGTCAGGTGGATAGCGATCCATTCACTCGACAGCTTAGTTGCGAATCGACATTCGCCGAAGTTTTAAATTACTTTGAGTGGTGAGAAATCCTCACACGCGGGGGCTTAGCTGCGAACATGTTTTTCCTAAGTTAAAAACTTCTCTGAGTGATGGGCAATCCTCACACTCGGGGGCTTAGCTGCGAACATGTTTCGCGTAAGTTAAAAACCTTGTCGGGTGGATAGCGATCCATTCACTCGACAGCTTAGCTGCGAATTGACATTCGCCTACGTTTTAAAAACTACTCCGAGTGATGAGCAATCCTCGCACTCGGGGGCTTAGCTGCGAACATGTTTCACCTAAGTTAAAAACCTTGTCGGGTGGATAGCGATCCATTCACTCGATAGCTTAGCTGCAAATCGACATTCGCCTAAGTTTTAATCTACTCAGAGTGATGAGAAATCCTCACACTCGGGGGCTTAGCTGCGAACACATTGCGCCTAAGTTAAAAGCTACTCCGAGTGATGAGCAATCCTCAAACTCGGCGGCTGATCTGCGTACACATATCGCCTAAGTTAAACTACTCCGAGTGATGAGCAATCCTCACACTCGGGGGCTTAGATGCAAACACGTTTCGCCTAAGTTCTAAACTACTCTAAGTGATGATCAATCCTCACACTCGGGGGCTTAGCTGCGAACACGTTTTGCCTAAGTTCTAAACTACTCCGAGTGATGAGCAATCCTCACACTCGGGAGCTTAGCTGCGAACATGTTTCGCCTAAGTTAAAAGCTACTCCGAGTGATGAGCAATCCTCACACTCGGGGGCTTAGCTATGTACACATATCGCCTAAGTTAAACTACTCCAAGTGATGAGCAATCCTCACACTCGGGGGCTTAGCTGTGAACATGTTTCGCCCAAGTTCTAAACTACTCCGAGTGATGAGCAATCCTCACACTCGGGGGCTTAGCTGCAAACACGTTTCGCCTAAGTTCTAAACTACTCCGAGTGATAAGAAATCCTCACACTCAGGGACTTAGGTGTGAACATGTTTCCCCTAAGTTAAAACCCCTATCGAGTGGTGAGCAATCCTCACACTCGGGGGCTTAGCGGCGAACACGTTTTCGCCTAAGCCTAAAAACAAACTCAGTCAAACAAACGATTGAAAGCCAAATGCGAATAGAATCCAAAGGGTAAATTGCGGATAAAGTTTCGTAAAGAAGCAAGCATGCTCAGGCCTAAGGCACGAATGAAGTTTTAAGGGATACAATTCCACTCGGGATACCGAGGCGAATAAAAGTTTTTCTTCCAAAGACCAAGTTTTTTGAGCATCTCACGGGCTGGCTGGCTCGACAAAAATGCCTAAGTCGATGTTGTCGGCGATTCTGGTGGCTGCTTTAATGAAGGTTTCCATGAAGTCCTCAAACTGGAGTTTCTTCTTGTTAACAACCCGGAGCTCCTTCAGCTTCTCTTCCCTCACGTCCTTGCAATGGACCCTGACGAGTGTTAACGCCACGTCGGCCCCGCAGTGAGAAGCAGATTTCTTCCAGGCCTGCACTCGACTTGGAAGTTCATTCAGGCGAGCCATCATCGAGTCGAGGTCGAGCTGAAGGGTGTCCTCGGGCCATAGCTCCTTGTCAATTCTCTCCATTGCAGATTTCAGTCAGACAAGATATGCCTGGATGCCCTGAAGCCGGAAATTGAGTCGGAGCATGTTCATGGCCACTACGTCTGTGACAGGTGACTTAGTGGGATCTAGATTAGGCACAACCTCCTCTGTCTCCTTCTCGAAGTCTTGGCAGAATTATGTTGAAGAGTTGGAATGGGAGGAGAATCGGTGTGCTACGACCCTCAAAGATTTTGCAAACTTCAGTCGACAAGAAACACTCACCGCCGAGCAGGATATACATCTTCCTCGAGAATTCGCCCAAGTGCTTCTCCAGGTCATTGCTCCTTTTGTTCAGCTGCTCAGCCCTTTTGTAACGACCCGACCTGGAAGGTCAAGTCTCCGGTGTTTCCGTACCATCCCAAGATCATGCTGGTACACACACGGTACATCAATGTATATATCAAAGGTAAATCACACAGCATTATATTAATCGAAATCTCATATCGAGTTCTTTATTACGATAAAAATTACAATAAAGTGGCCAAAGGCCAACTCATGAGAATATCTAAATCTTGCGGAAGCGTCGAAGGTAGATGAGTCCATCCGACTCCAAGGGCATCTCACTGAGCATAGAACGTGTCCTCACTCCTGGTCGGAAAAATACTCTGCAACATGATACGTTGCAGCCGTGTAGGTCAGCATATGGAGTATGCCGGCAAAGTCACAAGAGAGGGGTGAAAATAATCAGCTAGTCTATATGCTTATATGGCAGGTGGGGTGGTAAGTTTTGCGTAAAGCCAATTTTTCCTACATCAAGAAAAAGGGCTAAGCAAAGCATTACTAAGTTGGTTGATTAATGAGATGGTTCCATCAACCAATTCTCATACCCAAAATTATTAAATTCCCACATCATCATATTATTTGTGTTGAGAGTTCCGGAAGTTCCAATCCCTTTGGCTCAAGTCGTCCATAACCGTGGACACGGCTAATCGATTAGGTTTAAGTACTCTGCAGAGTTTTTGCACACGTTCCCCACAAGATTTGGTCGCCTCCGTTTGATTTCTCGCACTTCAGGGTGTTTGAGAAACGGATGACCAAAACATGGTCTTCCAAAGGGTTTCCCTGCGACTCTGACGATGCCCATCCTTTCCTACCGTTCTTCTACCTCTCGTAGCACCGCCTGTCCAGGGTCACCACGATATCCAACCAAGCCAGAGCCCATAATGACTTGTGGCTGTGCAGGTAAGCCTTGGGTCTTGAAGCACCCATCCATCCCTTTGTGCCTGGGTGGACCTTTCCGCGTGAATACTGGCCACCTCCAGCATCACCTAGGCTAACCACTGGTTTCTCCAGGGCGCCGTTCAACCATCATCCACCCAGAGGTATGTTGAAAACTTGGAGTATTGAAATCTTGATCATTATGTAGGTCTTGAAATTATTAACTCTCTCAACTCTCATGAATCACACAACCAACCCCGTCTACTAATAGCATAGCAAAAGGTAAAACAACGTTTCCCGGGGCCAATGTTGTCAAAGGGGTTGAGAGGGGTATCTACCACATGATACTACTACTATGTAACCAAGTTTCCAACTAACCTATCTTGCATGCAACTGGGGAGATGGTAGAACTAATGCATATAAAACATGGGTAAAACATGATCAAAGTGACTTGCCTGATTGATGATCTTCGTACTTGAGTAACTCTAGGTAACAAGTTTCGCACTCCGGATAATCTAACGAAACAAACAATGCACTCAAATAAGCATACAACCAAAATAAGTACTCATAACATTCAGCAAAGAAGTACTAAACAAACAAGGCAAACAATGCACAAAAGTCTCTAGCAAGTAAAACACACAAAGTTTTGTTTTTTCCAAAGGGGATGATGAAAACACTACTACATAATAAAACTATTTTGAAATAGCAAAACAATTGTTGACAACAAGGAAAACAATAGAATATTTTATTAATAAACAGAATAATCAATTTAAGCTTGTTGGGAAAAGTTTAGTGAAGTTTATACAAGTTTTGATAAACACTATATGAATCAACTATAGTTATATTAACAAAAGAATGTAAAACTAAACTTATAATTTGTTAACAAAACATGTTCTTGACAGAAAAAAAATAATTTACTATTAAATCTGTCTTAGAAAACAGAAACAAAATATAGAAAACTTTGTTTGAAAACAAACTATTACTAGTTAGTTGTTTTAGTCAAATTAAGCCTAATTGAAAAGAAATTTTGATTCCTATGTTAAATAAAATTAAACTAGGCAAATTTATATTTTTATTAACAGTAAGTGAAAACACTAAATGTTTACTAACAGAACCTAATAAACAAATAAAACCAAATTCTAAATCAAACTAATCAAAATTAAGTTTATAAAACTATATTATAATAATAAGCAGATTCTGTTTTTTGGGTAAAACAGTAATCAAATATATCATGAAAATCCTCAAACTATACCTGAAGATAGTCCTAACTAATACCAAACAGTAGCAAAAAGATTCATATCAAAATCTATTTTCAAACTCTAGTTATTCAGATTTGAAGATTTTAAGCAAATTTGATTCAATTCAAATTTCATAGTTCAAATTTGAAATTTAAAAGTACAGGGTGAAACTACATGAAAATTGTGAGCTATTGCAAAAAGAATCAACTCAAAACTCTAAACAGATTAAAAGATATAAGCAAAACAAAATTGGAAAACATTCTGTTAATTAAAACAAAACAGAAAATGAAAAAAAGTTTGCGTCGGTCAGGGGGCTACGTGGCGCGATCCGATTGGCTAAGGGGGGCGTTCGGTAGGTGAATTAGAGCGGGCGACCGTTCGGTAGAAGAAAACGGTTCGGACTTAAGTTCGTTCTAATCTGGACCGTGGGATTTGGATCGGACGGTCGAGGGGGCTTACGGAGGGAGGTTGCCGGCGTCGGGGTACTCCGGCGAGTCCGGTAGCGGCGATTGCGACGGCGAGGTGTTCCGGTGGTCGGGGAGGACGGGGAAGTGGTCCTGGCGACGGGGACGGTCCTCCGGAGGCGATTGGTGGCGACGGCGTGGCGAATGATGGTCGGAGGTGGTGGCTACGATCGACGGCGACTTCCGGTGGTGGTGGAACTCCGACGAGCAATCGACGGCGTCTCGGCGAGAGAGAGAAGGGGGCTCGGGGGGGGAATGGATGCGGGGCCGTGGGGCTCTTATATAGGCGCTCGGGGGGGTGCGGGGAGGAGAGAGGGGAGAGATCCGGTGAGGGGGAGTAACGGCCGGCGTCGGATCCGGCGAGCGCGGGGAGTGAAGACGATGACCGTTCCGGGGCAACGGTCGGACGGGGTGGGACCCGGTGTCAGTGAGAGAGCGGGAGCATTACTGCGCTCGGTCGGCCGACCGGTAACGGTTTCGGCTTTTAAAGCCGGTGGGCCGGCCCGTTTAATACCGGAAACGGTTACCGTTTCTTTTTAATAATTTCCGGAGACATTCAAAAGCTTTTAAAGCATTCAAATCGTTTGTAAATATAGGGGTATTATATATCAAAATTAACAGAATAATAAATGCTATTTAATGAACATTTCTATTCTGTCATTTGAACACTTTGAAAAAAATATTATTTCAGAAATGTCCTAATTGTTTTTAAACCCTTTTTGCAAATATTTTCAAAATAACTCCTGGTTATTTTTGTTCAAATAATTCACCAATTAGACCCTGGTGTGGAGTGTCATGTTCCTCCTCTCTTATTTGAACTTTTAACCAAAAATTTTAAATAGAGGAAGCAACAT
This sequence comes from Hordeum marinum, assembly GCA_022496015.1. Classification (NCBI taxonomy): domain Eukaryota; kingdom Viridiplantae; phylum Streptophyta; class Magnoliopsida; order Poales; family Poaceae; genus Hordeum; species Hordeum marinum. Next base: position 116,578,587 of record CM039676.1, read on the forward strand.
AGGGAAAAGTAGAAGGGGACTTTCTGAAAACCAGAAGAGGCATTTCAACTAGTTCATACAATCAAGCAATGATGATAATAGATGCATAGCTATATTCATAACATTCCAAAATGGAATTTTGGGATGTTACAAACCTACCCACCTTAAGATGAATCTCGCCCTCGAGATTCGGGTTGGCTAGAAAATAGGTGCGGATGGTCTCTACGAAGATCTTCTTCGCGTTCCCAGGTGGCTTCTTCCTCAGTATGGTGACTCCACAAAACTTTGCAGAACTTGATAATCTTGCTGCGGGTAACTCTGTTGGATGTCTCGAGGATCTTGACAGGCTTCTCCTCATAAGTCAGATCACTTTCAAGCTGTATGGCCTCTAGGGGCACGGTGTCTCGCAAAGGGATGTCAACCATCTCAGCATGACATTTCTTCAGCTGGGAAACATGGAACACATCATGAACTTCGGATAATCCTTCCGGCAATTCCAGTTTGTATGCAACTTCACCTCTACGTTCAAGAATTTTGTAGGGGCCTATGAATCTGGGTGCTAATTTTCCTTTAACACCAAATCTCTTGGTTCCTCGAAGCGGGGACACACGAAGATATGCTCGGTCTCCCACTTCATACGTCACTTCCTTGCGCTTGTTGTCAGCATAGCTCTTCTGTCGAGATTGAGCTATTTTGAGTCTGTCACGTATCAACTTGACTTTCTCTTCAGAATCTCGGATAAGGTCGGGACCAAAAAGTTGTCGGTCTCCAACACCATCCCACGTCAGTGGTGTTCTACATCTTCTTCCGTATAAAGCTTCGAAAGGGGCCATCTTTAGACTGGTCTGATAACTGTTGTTGTATGAGAATTCTGCGTAAGGCAAGTTTTCGTCCCAACTAGATCCATAATCTAGCGCACAAGCTCTCAACATGTCTTCCAGAATCTGATTGACTCTCTCAGTCTGGCCATCTGTCTGCGGATGAAAAGCTGTACTAAACTCCAGTCTCGTACCCAAAGTCTCATGTAACTGATGCCAAAACTTTGAAGTGAATTGTGTTCCTCTATCTGACACTATACTCCTCGGAACTCCATGCAGACATACGATCCTGGTCATGTATATCTTGGCTAGCTTAGCACTGGTATAGGTGGTCTTTACTGGAATGAAGTGTGCTACCTTGGTCAAGCGATCTATCACTACCCAGATGGAATCATAACCTGAACGGGTCCTGGGCAATCCTGTGATGAAATCCATACCAAGTTTTTCCCATTTCCACTCGGGTATCGGCAAAGGTTGGAGTAACCCTGCTGGTTTCTGATGTTCTGCCTTTACTCGCTGACAAACATCACATATCGCAACATGCTCTGCAATATCTTTCTTCATACCTGTCCACCAATAACTTTCCTTTAAATCCAGATACATCTTGGTATTGCCTGGGTGTATCGAGTAAGGTGAATCGTGGGCTTCCTGAAGTATCAACTTCCTGAGCTCTGGTTCATTGGGCACATAGATTCGGTTCTCAAACCACAAAGTTCCGTGTTCATCCTCACGAAAACCTTTAGCTTTACCATCTTTCATTCTCTGTTTAATCTCAGCTATCTCCTTGTCCGATTTCTGGGCTTCTCGAATTCTTTCGGTCAAGGTGGACTGAATTTCCAGTGTAGCAACATATCCTCTTGGAACTATCTCTAGCTTGAGCTCTCTGAGATCATCGACTAACTCTTGAGGTAATCCTCCAGCTGTGAGTGTGTTCACATAAGTTTTCCGACTCAAGGCATCGGCTACAACATTAGCCTTACCTGGATGGTAGTGTAATCTCATGTCATAGTCCTTGATTAACTCTAACCATCTCCTCTGTCTGAGGTTCAACTCTTTCTGCGTGAAGATATACTTCAGGCTCTTATGGTCGGTGTAAACATCACAACTATTTCCGATAAGGAAATGTCTCCAAGTCTTGAGTGCGTGCACTACGGCTGCTAGCTCCAAGTCATGCGTGGCATAATTCAACTCATGAGGTCGTAGCTGTCTGGAAGCATAGGCTACAACTTTTCCATCCTGCATAAGTACTCCTCCAAGTCCTTGACGTGAAGCATCACAATAAACCTGGAAATCCTTCCGAATATCGGGCAAGATCAACACTGGGGCTGTGACCAAACGTTCCTTCAACTCCCGGAAACTGGCTTCACATTCCACAGTCCAAACATACTTGGATTCTTTCTTCAACAACTCTGTCATGGGCTTGGCAACCTTGGAGAAATTTTCAATGAACCTCCGGTAATATCCAGCAAGTCCAAAGAAACTGCGGATCTCCTTAACTGAGGTGGGTGACTTCCACTCGGTGACGGCTTCAACCTTAGCGGGGTCTACGGCTATTCCTTCTCCGGAAATAACATGTCCCAGGAATCCGACTTCCGTCAACCAAAATTCACATTTGCTGAACTTGGCATATAACTGATGCTCTCTTAGCTTTTCCAGAACTAAACGCAAATGTTGCTTATGCTCTTCCTCGTTCTTGGAGAATATCAGAATGTCATCGATGAACACCACAACAAACTTGTCTAGGTATTCCATGAATACTTTGTTCATCAAATTCATGAAGTAGGCAGGAGCATTAGTCAATCCAAAAGACATGACCGTATACTCATACAAGCCATACCTCGTGGTGAAAGCTGTTTTGGGTATATCCTGTTCACGAATTTTCAACTGGTGATACCCTGATCGAAGATCGATCTTGGAGAATACTTTGGCTCCTACGAGCTGATCAAACAAATCATTAATCATCGGTAGAGGGTACTTGTTCTTGATAGTCACCTCGTTCAAGGCACGATAGTCCACTACCATTCTCAAAGATTTATCCTTCTTCTCCACCAAAAGAACTGGGGCTCCCCAAGGTGAAGAACTTGGGCGAATATAACCTTTGTCCAATAACTCCTTAATTTGCTTCTTGATTTCCAACAGATCATTTGCGGGCATCCGATAGGGTCTCTTGGAAATTGGGGCTGTCCCTGGCTGTAGCTCTATTAAGAACTCAATCTCCCTATCTGGTGGCATTCCTGGTAATTCTTCCGGAAATACATCTGGAAATTCTTTTACCACAGGTACTTCCTCCTGAACAACTCCTGTGAGAGAATTTAACCGAGCACTCATACGTGTGCGTCGGGATACATACTTAATCCTCTTGTTCTCCGGGGTGGTGAGTGAAACAGACTTGCTAGGGCAATCAAGATTTCCTTCATACTTGGTCATCCAATCCATGCCTAGGATTACATCCAATCCGTGTGACTCTAAGACGATGAGGTCGGTGGAAAAAACATGGTTCCCTATATTGAGTTTCAAGGCATGGCATCCTATCCCTGCCATCATCATACCTCCTGGAGAACTAACCTGAATTGGCTGACTAAGGGTTTTGGTGGGCAAACCATACTTATCCACAACTACCCTTGATATGAATGAATGAGTTGCACCCGAATCAAAAAGTACTGTAACAGGACGTGAATGCAATAAAAACTTACCAACCACAGTCTCGGGCTGATCATAGACTTCTTCCACGTTGATGTGATTCACGTGAGCACGGGGAAACGGATTGGGCTTCTTGGCTGTGGAGTTGCCGTTGTTAGTGCCGTTTCCAGTGCCTTGCTTACTCTGGGGACACTCAGTAGCATAGTGCCCTGTCTTCTGGCACTTGAAACAGGTAATGTGACTCAGATCCTTCTGAGCAGGAACTTGACGGTGCTGGTTGTTGTTCCCATTCCCATTGTCACTCTTGAAGTTACCATGGTTGAGACGGTTATTCCCATTTCCTCCATGATGGTGACCTCCATGGTTGTGCACAGTATGAGTGTGCTTTCCAAACTTACCATTTCCTGATCCGGTATTCCCGGAGTACGGGGAGTAACGAGGCTTCTGATGAGCTCCAGAGTTGAACTTCCCCTGAGTGTACTTCCGCTTGCGGTTCTCAATCTGCTGCTGTTTACCTTCCAGAATAAGTGCCTTATCCACCAGCTCTTGGTAGTTGTTGAAATTAGCCACTACCAGCTGTATGCTCAACTCATCATTGAGTCCTTCCAGAAACTTTTCTTGCTTGGCCGCATCATCGGCCACATCTCCTGGGGCATAACGTGACAATGTGTTGAAGTCGTCCACATATTGGGCCACGGAACGATTACCCTGGCGCAAGTTGCGAAACTCGCGCTTCTTTAAACTCATGGCTCCAGCTGAAACATGAGCGGTGCGGAAAGCAAGCTTGAACTGCTCCCAAGTCACATCTGCAATAGGATAAGTGGTGGTATAATTCTCCCACCATGATGCTGCTGGTCCTTCCAGTTGATGTGCGGCAAATCGCACTTTCTCAGCGTCAGTGCATCCAGCGGTGACAAGTTCTCTCTCCATCTTGCGGAGCCAGTCATCTGCCACAATGGGCTCAGTGCTGCTGGAGAAAGTTGGAGGGTTCAACCTCAGAAAACGGGTGAGATTGTCAGTCTGGGGTGGATGGTGGTTGTTGTTGTTGTTCTGGTTGTTGGTCTGATTCTGAATCAATAGTTGCATCAGTGCATTCTGTTGCTGAAGGAGTTGGGTGAGTTCCGGTGGAAAAGTGAAATCGGTCTCACGTCGTGGAGGCATCTTGCTGTTTTCAGAGGGATGAGAATTAGAATAGAACAAGGGTCTGGAAGAAATTCACTACCCATATGCAATGCAACAAACATATCACACGAAACACTCATTCATTTATTCAATCAATGTCAAACATCGGAAAATACAAATCTCAGACAACTAAACATCGACCTACGCTTTAACGACTAAAATAAAGATACATTGGAGGGCATAACTAATGTTCTCCTCAAAAGTGCATAGTCGTAGGTCCTCCGGTGGTGCTTTCCTCATAGTCTTCATCGTCGCTGATGAAGGGTGCCATGTCTCCTTCGGGGTGAAGGTTTTCTCCCATGTCTAGATGCTCCTCCAGAGTGGCGATGCGTGCATTCTGCTCATCAATCCTCTCTAAGAAGTCCTTCACTTCATGCTCGTGTTCATAGTTGGCCTCTCGCAGATCAGCTTCAAGGTCCAGCTCACGATTCATCAGATTCTTGATAGTCTTCGTGTCAGCACGAACTCGAAGCTCCAGAGTCCTGATGTGAGTCTCCAAGGTCTGGATATAGGAGATATTGGTGTCTGCAGTGGGATTGGTGATGATGTTGCCATGGGCATCTCTGCGGCAAACCATGCTGAGTCCTGGTGAAATGGTTCCACCTCTGTATTCCTCCTGGATACGTCCAAGGGCACGATGAATGGCCATGTCTCTTCCAAGTATCCAACTGGGTGCCACGAACTTGAGATCTATGGGTTCCTTCCGATTCCCAAAGGTCTTCCCTGGAATATGCACCTCGATCCTGTAGCGTCCATCTTGGGGAAATGACATGATAGGAATCCCGGTGATGCTCGGCAAAGCAATCCTTATGTCCTTGACGATCCTCATCAGCTCCTTACCAAAGGGCATCGTTGCGTCAGGCTGGCAAAACTCTGTGATCAACACTGGGATGAAGGTGGCCATCTATAAATTTTGAAATAATCGGAGAGGAGTCAGAAACGAATAGATGAGAGTATAAGATATTTAAAGACAAAGAGAAACAATCCTAAGGCTTTCCAATCCTAGAGGTTACGTCCTACGGTCAGCGTGTGCTCTGATACCATTTCTGTAACGACCCGACCTGGAAGGTCAAGTCTCCGGTGTTTCCGTACCATCCCAAGATCATGCTGGTACACACACGGTACATCAATGTATATATCAAAGGTAAATCACACAGCATTATATTAATCGAAATCTCATATCGAGTTCTTTATTACGATAAAAATTACAATAAAGTGGCCAAAGGCCAACTCATGAGAATATCTAAATCTTGCGGAAGCGTCGAAGGTAGATGAGTCCATCCGACTCCAAGGGCATCTCACTGAGCATAGAACGTGTCCTCACTCCTGGTCGGAAAAATACTCTGCAACATGATACGTTGCAGCCGTGTAGGTCAGCATATGGAGTATGCCGGCAAAGTCACAAGAGAGGGGTGAAAATAATCAGCTAGTCTATATGCTTATATGGCAGGTGGGGTGGTAAGTTTTGCGTAAAGCCAATTTTTCCTACATCAAGAAAAAGGGCTAAGCAAAGCATTACTAAGTTGGTTGATTAATGAGATGGTTCCATCAACCAATTCTCATACCCAAAATTATTAAATTCCCACATCATCATATTATTTGTGTTGAGAGTTCCGGAAGTTCCAATCCCTTTGGCTCAAGTCGTCCATAACCGTGGACACGGCTAATCGATTAGGTTTAAGTACTCTGCAGAGTTTTTGCACACGTTCCCCACAAGATTTGGTCGCCTCCGTTTGATTTCTCGCACTTCAGGGTGTTTGAGAAACGGATGACCAAAACATGGTCTTCCAAAGGGTTTCCCTGCGACTCTGACGATGCCCATCCTTTCCTACCGTTCTTCTACCTCTCGTAGCACCGCCTGTCCAGGGTCACCACGATATCCAACCAAGCCAGAGCCCATAATGACTTGTGGCTGTGCAGGTAAGCCTTGGGTCTTGAAGCACCCATCCATCCCTTTGTGCCTGGGTGGACCTTTCCGCGTGAATACTGGCCACCTCCAGCATCACCTAGGCTAACCACTGGTTTCTCCAGGGCGCCGTTCAACCATCATCCACCCAGAGGTATGTTGAAAACTTGGAGTATTGAAATCTTGATCATTATGTAGGTCTTGAAATTATTAACTCTCTCAACTCTCATGAATCACACAACCAACCCCGTCTACTAATAGCATAGCAAAAGGTAAAACAACGTTTCCCGGGGCCAATGTTGTCAAAGGGGTTGAGAGGGGTATCTACCACATGATACTACTACTATGTAACCAAGTTTCCAACTAACCTATCTTGCATGCAACTGGGGAGATGGTAGAACTAATGCATATAAAACATGGGTAAAACATGATCAAAGTGACTTGCCTGATTGATGATCTTCGTACTTGAGTAACTCTAGGTAACAAGTTTCGCACTCCGGATAATCTAACGAAACAAACAATGCACTCAAATAAGCATACAACCAAAATAAGTACTCATAACATTCAGCAAAGAAGTACTAAACAAACAAGGCAAACAATGCACAAAAGTCTCTAGCAAGTAAAACACACAAAGTTTTGTTTTTTCCAAAGGGGATGATGAAAACACTACTACATAATAAAACTATTTTGAAATAGCAAAACAATTGTTGACAACAAGGAAAACAATAGAATATTTTATTAATAAACAGAATAATCAATTTAAGCTTGTTGGGAAAAGTTTAGTGAAGTTTATACAAGTTTTGATAAACACTATATGAATCAACTATAGTTATATTAACAAAAGAATGTAAAACTAAACTTATAATTTGTTAACAAAACATGTTCTTGACAGAAAAAAAATAATTTACTATTAAATCTGTCTTAGAAAACAGAAACAAAATATAGAAAACTTTGTTTGAAAACAAACTATTACTAGTTAGTTGTTTTAGTCAAATTAAGCCTAATTGAAAAGAAATTTTGATTCCTATGTTAAATAAAATTAAACTAGGCAAATTTATATTTTTATTAACAGTAAGTGAAAACACTAAATGTTTACTAACAGAACCTAATAAACAAATAAAACCAAATTCTAAATCAAACTAATCAAAATTAAGTTTATAAAACTATATTATAATAATAAGCAGATTCTGTTTTTTGGGTAAAACAGTAATCAAATATATCATGAAAATCCTCAAACTATACCTGAAGATAGTCCTAACTAATACCAAACAGTAGCAAAAAGATTCATATCAAAATCTATTTTCAAACTCTAGTTATTCAGATTTGAAGATTTTAAGCAAATTTGATTCAATTCAAATTTCATAGTTCAAATTTGAAATTTAAAAGTACAGGGTGAAACTACATGAAAATTGTGAGCTATTGCAAAAAGAATCAACTCAAAACTCTAAACAGATTAAAAGATATAAGCAAAACAAAATTGGAAAACATTCTGTTAATTAAAACAAAACAGAAAATGAAAAAAAGTTTGCGTCGGTCAGGGGGCTACGTGGCGCGATCCGATTGGCTAAGGGGGGCGTTCGGTAGGTGAATTAGAGCGGGCGACCGTTCGGTAGAAGAAAACGGTTCGGACTTAAGTTCGTTCTAATCTGGACCGTGGGATTTGGATCGGACGGTCGAGGGGGCTTACGGAGGGAGGTTGCCGGCGTCGGGGTACTCCGGCGAGTCCGGTAGCGGCGATTGCGACGGCGAGGTGTTCCGGTGGTCGGGGAGGACGGGGAAGTGGTCCTGGCGACGGGGACGGTCCTCCGGAGGCGATTGGTGGCGACGGCGTGGCGAATGATGGTCGGAGGTGGTGGCTACGATCGACGGCGACTTCCGGTGGTGGTGGAACTCCGACGAGCAATCGACGGCGTCTCGGCGAGAGAGAGAAGGGGGCTCGGGGGGGGAATGGATGCGGGGCCGTGGGGCTCTTATATAGGCGCTCGGGGGGGGTGCGGGGAGGAGAGAGGGGAGAGATCCGGTGAGGGGGAGTAACGGCCGGCGTCGGATCCGGCGAGCGCGGGGAGTGAAGACGATGACCGTTCCGGGGCAACGGTCGGACGGGGTGGGACCCGGTGTCAGTGAGAGAGCGGGAGCATTACTGCGCTCGGTCGGCCGACCGGTAACGGTTTCGGCTTTTAAAGCCGGTGGGCCGGCCCGTTTAATACCGGAAACGGTTACCGTTTCTTTTTAATAATTTCCGGAGACATTCAAAAGCTTTTAAAGCATTCAAATCGTTTGTAAATATAGGGGTATTATATATCAAAATTAACAGAATAATAAATGCTATTTAATGAACATTTCTATTCTGTCATTTGAACACTTTGAAAAAAATATTATTTCAGAAATGTCCTAATTGTTTTTAAACCCTTTTTGCAAATATTTTCAAAATAACTCCTGGTTATTTTTGTTCAAATAATTCACCAATTAGACCCTGGTGTGGAGTGTCATGTTCCTCCTCTCTTATTTGAACTTTTAACCAAAAATTTTAAATAGAGGAAGCAACATAGGGAAAAGTAGAAGGGGACTTTCTGAAAACCAGAAGAGGCATTTCAACTAGTTCATACAATCAAGCAATGATGATAATAGATGCATAGCTATATTCATAACATTCCAAAATGGAATTTTGGGATGTTACACCTTTTTATGAGGTCAACGCGCTCCTGCTTCAGCTTTGTGTTCTCCTCCTCCAGCTTCTTGGCGTCCGCCAGCTTCCGATCTGCAGCTTCGGTCTTGTCCTTGGCCACCCGTTGGGCGTCGGCGAGTGTTTTGTCCTTCTCCTCCAGTGCCTTCTTCATGGAATCTAAAGAAACACAATTGTTGAGTCAAAACATGAAAAGTGAAGATAGGAATGGAGACAGTCAATAGTAAGTACCTCCCAGAGACTTCAGCTCAGCATGCGCTCGCTCCAGAGCATTGTTGGAGGCTTCCAGATCCACACGCAGCTAGTTCCTTTCATCCTCCAGATGCTTGTACTGCGTCCCAAGTCCACATCCCTCTGAAACCAACAAAAGAAAGAGATTCAATTGGCAAGTAATGCCAAGGACGGTCGACTAGTCTATGAGCATCGTCAAATGACTGTCTTATAACCTTGGAACAACGTCATATATTGGCAGACCTATGATGTCCATGAAGCCCATGTCCGGGGGAAGAAGAATTCAAGCAAAAATTACAATCGACATGTCGAGCGGCCCTGGCGCTACGCGCGCCATAAACAAATTCAAAACTATCTCTATTAAGACCCCTGCCAGTGCAAGCACTCGACAATGGTCTCGGGGACTACACCTAGTGGGTGCACTTAGAGTGCCCCCACTGAGATGGTTAACACTCGACCTGTCGAGTAACTCGTCAGAAAAATGCACTCGACATGTCAAGTGACTCCAGTACTCCGCGTACGACAAGTTTTCAAGACTACTGCTTATCGTCTGTGATTAACAGTAGCCTCGGGGACTACACCCAGTGGGTGCACTTAGCATGCCCCCACTGGTTATTAGAACATTTGACAAGGTCAGCCCTGTCAGAACATCCACCCGTCTTTTGACCCGTCGAGTGACGCTCCTCCCTGCTCTGTGAAGTTCAATCTATCCTTATGTAGCGTCATATCATGGTTTGTCAATAATATCCATGAAAACTACAAGGTAGCTTCGGAGTGGTGTGATCCAAGGCGAAATGTATTCCGTATACGATAAACTCTTAGACCCCTACCGGTGCAAGCACTCGACAGCAGTCTCGGGTACTACACCCAGTGGGTGCACTTAGCGTGACCCCACTGGATCTGCCAACTCTCGATCAGTCGAGCGGCAGAAACATCCATCATTGGAGTACCCATCACTCTGAGAAGTGCGGTCTATCCTTATGTAGCGTCATATCATGGTTTATCAATTATGTCCATGAAACCTACAACGTAGCTGCGGAGTGGTGGATACGACAAGCTCTAAGACCCCTGCCAAGGCAAGCACTCGACAGTGGTCTCAGGGACTACAGCCAGTGGGTGCACTCAGAGTGCCCCACGCCGAGACAATTAACTCTTGATCCGTCGAGTAACTCATTAGAGAAAAAAATGCACTCGACATGTCGAGTGACTCTAGTACCATGCGTACTATCGATCCAAATCCTACTCAACTACGACCTGACCTATTCGAGTGGGGAAATTTCAAACATTCTACAAGTGTACAATAATCACCCACTAGGTGTACAGTCAAGAAAAGACAGGAATTCAATCAGAAATGTACTTACAATCGAACTTACTCGGACATTGGTGCGGAGGGCCGCGCCGACATCGTAAGCCAGCTTGCTGGCCTCATATGCCTCCTTGGTTTGCAGCATTATTTGCTCTGCCTAGATCATAGCCTCCTTCGCAGCTCCGGTCTGATCTTCCAAGACACGATGCAAAGAGAAAGCCGTCATAGGCAGGATCGGCGTAGTTGTTGGGGCAGATGAAGCAGCCTGAGTAGGTCCGGTTGGAGTTGATGTCACGATGGTCAAGGCAGCTAGAGGGGCACTCGACAGAGGTACTACAGGATCAACTCTGATTTGTGTCAAGCCACCCATCACCTGGGAGGACTCTGCAGTCGACCACTGAAGCATCTGCATTGATGAAGCTCTTCGGGTGCGGGTGTGCGAAGTGTCTATGTGTTCCTTGTCGTCCTCCAGCTGGATGACCTCTGCAATGTCAATCGATAGTGTTAACTTTTGCAAGTGACGAATCCCATTCGTATGAACCAAGAACTTATTTACCTCTATGAGAAGTGGCAGTGTCAGCAGTGTCAATGTCCATCGCCTCTCCTCCGTCTCATTGAGGCGAGGTTACAGACGTAGCAGCTCTAACGGATTGAACATCACTTGGTTAGCTACAACTCACGGTCACAGTTGACAGAAAGAATTCGAAAATAAATACTCACGTGGAGACGACAGGTACATCCATCCTCATGCGACGCACAGCCTTGCAAGGTTTGGTCGTGATTTGCTTGGGCTACTTGGCCAGCCTCTCACTCGACTCAATAGTTGAAGGGCGACTCCGCTTCGGGTTCTTCTCACTAGGGCCTGAAGCCCTGTCCTCAACAGCTGCCGGATCCTGGCGGGACTTGGTGTGTCCTTCACGCCGGGGAGGTGACTCGACTTCTTCCTCTTCATTGGAGTCCTCGTATTCATCCTCGGAGTCACAGGGAACGTTGCCGTCCATGCTGCCACCCTCGCTTGCTACGCCATCTTCAGCAAGGTTCCCGTTGGGAGCGGGTGAGTGCATGTGCGTCCAGTCCTGCATGATTCAAGTAAAGAAGTCAGTTCATAAGTCAATGTATCACTCGACAGTACAAGTACATCAGTCGACACCATGCAACTCACCAGACTCTTCGGTGGGTTTTTGGCCAAGTAAGGTCGGATCCTCTTGGCTCCCAAAGGGTTGTCGCATGCTCCAGTGATGCTGCGAAGCCACTGCTCGATAGTTTTTTGTGGGAACTCTTCTGGGTGCGCCCTGGTCGAGTCCTCAGGGCTCGCATAGTGCCACATGGTGTGATCTCTGGCTTGGAGCGGCTGAATACGTCGACTGAGAAACATCCCTAACAGATCCATGCCAGTCACTCCGCCTCGGATCAGTTGCACAACTGCTTCAACCAAGATTCCCACTTGGACATGATCCTCTTCGGTCACCCTCAGAGACATGGGGATAGCTGGACAGTCAGGTGTATAGGGGGGAAGGCCAGTCGACATGTTGGGCGATGATGCATCTTTATAGTAGAACCAAGTCTACTACCAGCCCCTAACAGACTCAGGAAAAGTCATGGAAGGGAAGGAACTATGGGCTCTTTTTTGAAGTCCTAAACCTCCACGCAACTGAAGCACATGAGTCTTCCCATCAGCAGGGAGAGCTTTCTTCACAGTTTGGGATCTGACCGTAAATATGTGCTTGAATAGCCCCCAATGGGGAGAGCATCCCAGAAAACACTCGCACAAAGTAACGAAGGCAGACAAGTATGCAACAGTATTCGGTGGGAGATGGGGCAGTTAGGCGCCGAAGAAATTCAAGAACCCTCTAAAGAATGGGTGGGGTGGCATGGAGAAACCTCTTTCAAAATGGGAGAGAATGAGGACCTGCTCTCCGTTGCGCTGCTCTGACTCGCGCTCTCCCTCTGGCAGCCTCCAGGCGCCGTCCGCCACGAGCCCATCAGTGATAAGGTCATCCATGTCCTCGCGAGTGACTACGGAGGGGAGAAAGTCCCCCTGCATCCATCCTGCCAGTGCGGTGAACCGAGCGGTCGAGGGCTTCTTGCCCTTGAGCTTCGTCGCCCCCTTCTTAGCTCGCTCTAGCTTCTCCGTGGTACCCTTCATCATCGCCGCGGCGGCTCTCGTTGGAGAATAACAAGATGAGGTGCTGGAGACAGGGGAAGCGGAGGAAGAGAGGAAGTTTGGGGAATAGTAATGTGCGAATCGTAGCGCTCCAAGATTTATATCCCGCTGAGTGCCTCACTAACTGGTGGACCTACGGGATCACCATGCACACCAGCCACAGTCCGCGTCCCATACGTGGCAAAATGACCGGCGCGGAGATCGAGGCATCGTGCTCCCACTTGCCCTGATCGTGCCGTCATCATTGCACGCGCACGCACTTCCCAAATTTTTGTATCCCGCAAAATCCGGGTCTGATAGACTGACCCGTCACCTCCAAAGATGCTTTCAGTTCACTTGGAGCAAAACGGGCATTGAACATCCACTCGGGCACTTTTAAGGCTGAATGAATCCGGGCAAATAGAGAAGAATTAGATCGACGCAAGTTTCGTTGAAGCCCCGAATATCATTCAGAAGATTTGGCATGTTGATCCTGAATTGACATCAATACTCAGAGTTCAGTTGACACAAGTTTCATTGAAACCCCGAATATCATTCGGAAGATTTGATGCCCTAATTTAAGATTGGCATTGACACCCCCATTTCACCACTCGAACTCCGACACATTTGTGGGCTAATGACGAGGACATGTACCTAGGGTAGGGTCCTAAGCAAGGCCTATATACCCTACCTAAGGACACTACGTTGGAGGACTTGAAGATCAAGCATAAACTTTCGACTCCATTCCAAGAGACGTTCAAAATCACTCGACAGGATATCCACTCGGAGACTCCTTCCTTCACTCAGCAGTCATGTGTCACTCGGAAGACCTCATTCTCACTGGACGCCAGAAGACCAGGAGCCATCATCAAGAGCCTAACGGGCAGACGTTGGTTCAATTGTCATTAAAAGCTTTTATTACGTACGTTACCAGTAACAACAGACTTTAACCCCACGATCAGACCCTTAGATGCTGGGTAATTATGAGGGGTAGTGAGCTCTATATAAGCCGCCCCTCCCGTCCTGCTCAAGGATTCGCAACCATTGTAATATCTATATTCCACACGACATAAGCTCCCGAGCACTAAGACGTAGGGCTGTTACCTCCACGAGAGGGGCCTAAACTTATCCATCCGTATGTACACCCTTGCCGTAGCTAGGACTCTACCCTCTCCTTACGTACCCCTATCATCTTCTGTCAGGCTCATTCCCATGACACCGGGGCATCGCCTTGCCGGGGCTCCATAGGCCATCCCAGCAAGATTTTGCCAGGGTCTCAGCCTTCGGCCTTCGGTTTGTTGACTTGAATCCCTTCTCGATGTTGCTGTATTGGCTCTCAGTTGCTCCCTGGAAGGCTTTGCCACAAGTATGGCTACAACTGTCCGTGCACAAATATGGGGTACTAAAAATCCCATATTTTAGTACACCGACAGGGAACGATACCTATGAGTAAGAGATCTATTCTTCTTAGCACGAATAGTTATGTGGATGCTGTTGTCATGCTCATTGAAAATTTGAAAGAAAATTTGTGCACATTCATCCCGCTTTGCAAAAAGTGTTTTACGAACTTCCCAATATTAATCATCCTAAGGCTAAAAAGAATGCTACTATCATCCTGATGCGAGAATTTGATTTCATCATACAAGAAGCTAGGGTGATTTTTGCTTTCTATAATAAAGATGTTGAACACCTTCCAATTGAATAAATTCTCCATGATAAAGAAACCTTGCATAGTCTAGAATCTAGAGACTATCAATCTTATAGTGAAAATCTTAGGAAGAGAGCTCCCTACGCGGAAGTCACTCAAGCCTTCTATCATGAGACCTATGAGGAATTTGATTGGATTACATGGGGAATTTCGAAGGGTATAAGAATGATTTGCTTCAAAATATGGTTAAGGAACCCGTTAGAAATAAGATACATGTGTTGTATGATTATATCTATGGCGATGATCTATACTACGGATTTATGAATGTTAAAATTAACAGCTAGAGTCCTTTTCATGATTTAAGTTCTTCTACTAGGAAAGAAACAAAGGAAAGGATAGATCTAGTTAGCAACTCTTTTGATGGTTTAATCAAGTTTGGGTTGCTTACCAAAGATGAAAATACCTAGATCTATTGTGTTTTGCCCAGCTAGGGGTGTTAAACAACAGCACTTGTTGGGAGGCAACCCAATTTTATTTTTGTGTTCTGTTCTTGCTTCTGTTTTGAGTGTTTCCCACATTATTACTTCTGTAGTAATTTTGCTTTTGTGTTCTGTTTTTGCTTCTGTTTTATGTTTTATTTAGTGTTTGTGCCAAGTAAAGCCTTTACGATGATCCATAAGATGAGTAGAGACAATGCTGAATCTGAAATAGAAACTTTGTTCCAAGTGCATGAATTTCCTTTTTTACTAGAATGTGATATTGAGCAGAAATTTTGACACGGTATTTCTATACAAATTCTTTACGTTGTCCTAATTTTTCAGACCTTTCAAAGTTCTATAAGTATGGGTAGAGTACATATTACTATAGACTGTTCTGTCTGAAACAGATTTTGTATTCGTTGCATTGTGTGCTTGTTTTGATGAATCTATGGCTTGAATTGGGGGGTATAAGTCATGGTAAAGTTAAAATACAATAGGTATAATGAAATAATAAAATATGAATGGGTTTACAACAGTACCTAAAGTGGTAATTTGGTTTATTATACTAACGGATCTCACAAGAGTTTTGTCAAGTTTTGTGTGATGGAAGTTTTCAAGTTTTGGGTGAGATCACCATGGATGAAAGAATAAGGAGTAAGGAGAGCCTAAGCTTGGGTATGCTACAACACCCCAAGGTAAATATACAAAGAGTAACAAGCAACTAATCTTGGGGATGCCCCGAGTGGCGTCCCCTCTTTCTTCTAACAACCATCGGTATTTTACTTGGAAAAATATTTTTATTCATCACATATCACGAGTTTTGCTTGGAGCATCTTGTATATTTGCTTTATTTTCTTTTTATCCTTGCTACACATACCTATTTGAGAGAGCCAAAATTATGCTATGATTTGCTAGAATTGCTCTTTATGCTTCACTTACATCTATTGAGCAAAGGACTTGCTCTTGTGCTACACTTATATCTTTTTGAGCATGGCGTGATTTTACATGTTTCAAGAAATGCTTGCATGCTTCACTTATATTAATTTGATAGTTAGGAATTTTAAGGAAATACTCTCATGCTTCACTTATACTATTTTGAGAGATGAAATTTTTATGCTCATGATCTTCACTTATATCCATGTGAGCTTGTCAAAAGCAATTGCAATAAATGAAACTAGTGCCAAAGTGATAGATATTCAAGAGGGATATAATAAAAACTTTCATGATGATCATTGGACAAATTAAACTTGATTCTTTCTAATATTTTTGAGACATGAAAATAGTAATATGCGAGTTATGTTAGTGAGTAATTATGTTTAGTAAGAATATTGATGTTAAGGTTTGTGATTCCCTATGCAAGCACGAAAGTCAATAGCTGTGCTATGAAATTACATCGTACTTATGGTGCATTATTCGGTGTTAGTTATGCTTAATGCTTGCTTATGTGATTTTTTGTTTCTTGATTGGATGCTTCTCAATCAATTTGCTAGCCTTCACTTGTACTAAATAGAAATATTACTTATGCATCAAAAATCCTTAAACCAGTTTTGCCATATGAGTCCGACATACCTAACTATATACGGTATTTCCACGCCGTTCCAAGAAAATTTGTATGTGCCATCTCTAAATTTGAAAATAAATTTTCCTTTTTGTGTTCTCGCATCGCTCATGAAACGGTAGTGGGTGACCGATATTTTTCCATGCAAGATGTGTTATTCTCAAGATGAGTGTTTATTCAATTGTCATTGCATGAGAGTATGGCGGTAATAGGGATGCCCAGTCCCAAAATGAAAATAAAAAATTACTTTATGTTGTCAAATACTAAATTCCTAGGAAAGTGTTGGTATGGAGGGCAACCGTGGATTCGGGTAGCCATGGAAAGTGAAAGTATGGTGGAAAAAGGAATAAACTTTATTTTTTGTTTGGGAACGGCCTATGGTCTATCTAGCATGGAAAGATATTGAAATCCCTCCGTCATTTTCATTGACAAGAAAGGAATTCCACCCAAATTTTTCTCTTTATTAATTTAAACACTTGATCTCTGGCATCTCTACAAATCCCTACTTCCCTCTACGAAGGGCCTATCTATTTACTTTATGCAGTTTTTATTTTTCAGTTTGAGTCTCCATCTTCTCTTGTAAAGTACCAACTAGGAGGCACTATGATCGTACTTGAACATTAGTGTAGCTAATATATGAGTGTGTATTGTGAATGGATGAATGATTGAGCATGATGGGCTAGGGATAACTTGCTTTAGCATTGAAATTTTGAAAGACATGGTCGCTTGTTGATATGCTTGAGTATTAAAGTTTCCATGCCAAAACTAGACTATTGCTTTGATCCCTATAAAAGTCAAAATGTCCACGCTACAAGGAAATGAATATATGGTGAACATGTTTTTATCATTCTGTTTTTATCAAAAATCCCTATAAAAGCATTCCACATCAAAAATTCTGTTTTTATCATCTACCTACTCAAGGACGAGTAGGAATTAAGCTTGGGGATGTTGATACGTCTCCAATGTATCTATAATTTTTGCTTGTTCCATGTTGTTATATTATCAATCTTGGATGTTTTACAATCATTTTATGGCAACTTTATATCATTTTGGGACTAACCTATTGACATAGTTCCAAAGTGTTAGTTCCTGTTTTTGCTTGTTTTTTACTTTGCAGAAAATCGGTACCAAACGGAGCCCAAATGATACGTGATATTTTGGAGATTTTTTATGGACCAGAAGAACCAAGATGGGCCAAACAACCAGAAGAGAGGGGGGCCAGGGTGGCCACCCTCCATCAGGGCGCACCAGAGGCCCCTAGCGCAGCCTGGTGGAGCGTGCCCACCTTGAGACGTTCCTCAACCGACTATTCCCCCTATAAATTCCTAAATATTCAGAAAACCCTAGAGGAGTCAATGAAACACAATTCCAACCGCCGCAAGTTCCAGAACCTCGAGATCGAATCTAACACCATCACGAAGGGGTGTACCATCTTCATGGGTGCTTCTCCGATGATGCGTGGGTAGTCCACCATAGACCTACGGGTCCTTAGCAGTATCTAAATGGATTCCTCTCTCTCTAAAATTCTCGATACAAAGGTTTCTTGGAGATCTATTTGATGTAATGAAATTTGCGGTGTGTTTGTTGGGATCCGATGAATTTTGAGCTCATGATCATTTTATATCCATGAATATGATTTGAGTCTTCTTTGATCTCTTATTTGCATGATTGCTTATAGCCTTTGTGATGGGTTCGATGTTGCGGTGTTCTTTCGAAGTGACAGGAGGAGCAGCTTGGCACGCATGTATCGTCGCCATTAATGATAACATGATGGGATCTATTCCTACATGAGTAGATCTTGTCTACATCATGTCACCGTTCTTATTGCATTACTCTGTTGTCCCATGAACTTAATATACTAGATGCATGTTGGATAGCGGTCGATGTGTGGAGTGATAGAAGTACATGCGGAATCATTTCGGTCTACTTATCTTGGACGTGATGCCTATATAATGATCACTTCCTAGATATCGTCATGATTATTTGATCTTCGTCTATCAATTGCCAAACAACAATTTGTTCACCCATCGTGCGCTATACTCATGAGCCAAGCCACTAGTGAAACCTACGGCCCTCGGGTCTACTTTTCCAACATATTGCTTTCCGATCTACTGATTTGCCTTTTTGTTTTCAGACCTATTAATCCAAAAAACCAAAAATACCTTGCTACACTTTTTGTTTACTTATTTTATTTTGTGTTCTTGCGAGATCTATTTGCCAAAACTATGATCACCTAATCAATCATTTTATTGTAGAGAGCTTGACAAGCTCTCTTTCGTGTCGGATTGCAAGTATTTGTTATTTGTGTGCAGGTGTTGTTTACGTGGGTGTGTGATCTTCCTCTATGGATTGATAACTTGGTTTCATAACCGAGGGAAATACTTACCATAGTTGTGATGCATCTTCCCTTCCTCTTTGGGGAAATACCGACGCAATCTCAATCCCTGTCAGTTATCCTCGCGTTCCAAAGTGGGTTCGCCTTCATAATGATTTGACCACTGCAATTTGAAGAACATGGTAACCTTCTGTCGAGTCCGACGTTCGGTTTCCTCAAGAACACGGATCGGATGCTCTTTGTAAGTGAGATCATCATGCACTTTAATCAATTCGGGGTCCACCTCACGATGTAGATCCTTGAAGCAACGACGGAGTTGCGATAGATGGAAGACATCATGGATGTGGGAGATTTTTTATGGCAGCTCCCATTTATAATCCACATGCCAACGTCTTTCAATAATGCCGAAAGGACCAACGTAGCGAGGAGCTAGTTTGCCTTTGACTCCGGAGCGATGAGTGCCTCTCAAAGGAGTGACACGCAGATAAGCCTTATCAGCGTTTTTATAGGTTGAATCCCAATTTTTCTTGTCATAATTGCTCTTCTAACGGGACTGGTCTGCCTTGAGATTATCCCAAATAATACGGACTTGCCCTTCAGCTTGTTGGATAATGTCTGGACCAATGAGTACACGTTCCCCAGTTTCTGACAAAATTCAGAGGGGTTCGGAATTTACGTCCATTTAACACTTCAAAGGGGGCCATCTTCAAGCTAGCTTGATAGCTGTTGTTATATGTAAATTCACCATAAGGAAGAGATTCTTCCACTTCTTGCCGAAGGAGATAACACATGCCCGTAGCATATATTCAAGGATTTGATTAACTTGTTCAACTTGACCTTGAGACTGAGGGTGATAAGCAGAGCTCCAGGTAATATGAGTTCCCATTGCCTCTTGTAAATCTCCTAGAACTTGGAGGTGAAAATAATGGCACGATTCGAACTAATTTCCTTTGGAATGCCATGGAGTGAAACAATTCTTGAGGCATACAAGCTGCTAATGGACTAGTAGCAATTGTCTCATTGACTAGCAGAAAGTGTGCGACCTTTGAGAATTGGTTGATGACGACAAAGATAGCATCATTACCCTTTTGTGACTTCAGAAAACCCGTGAGGAAGTCCATCTCAATCTTCTCCCATTTCCATTCAGGAATAGGGAGTGGTTGCAAAAGTCTAGCAGGTTTCTACTGTTCAGCTTTGACTCAGTGACAAATGTCGCATTCTTCAATATAGCGAGCAATGTCTTGCTTCATTCCAGACCACCAGTACCTTTGACGGATATCCAGATACATCTTAGTATTGCCCGGATGAATAGAGAGAGGGGTGTCGTGTGCTTCTTTCACCACCTTCTCTGTCATAAGTTCAAATTGGGAACCATAATGCGATCCTTGAAGTACAAATCTCCATCTTCACCAAGCGAGAATTCCTTGAATTTCTCTAAATTAATATCCTCCTTCATTTTGACAATGTAAAGATCCTTATCTTGGGCAGACTTAATATCTCTCAGAAGAGTCGGTTCCATGACAAGGTTATTAAGAGAACCATGTGGAACAATGTGAAGATTCAACTTGTGGAGCTCTTCATGGAGGCGGGGGTTCACTTTTGAACCATATGATTATTGCAATAAGCCTTTCGACTCAAGGCATCTGCCATAACATTAGCCTTTCCAGGGGTATAAGATATCCCGAAGTCGTAGTCATAACTACTTCCATCCATCGCCTCCGACGGAGATTTAGGTCTGGCTGAGTAAACATATACTTTAGGCTTTGATGGTCAGTATATATCTCACAACGATTACCAAGAAGGTAATGTCGCCATAACAACATGGCATAGATCACCGTAGAAAGTTCAAGGTCATGCACTGGATAATTCTCTTCATGGGGATGCAAGTGTCACAAACCATACACAATCACTCTGCGTTCTTGCATTAGGACACAGCCTAATCCTTGTCGAGATGTGTCGCGATAAATGACGAAGTCCTTTTGAGAATCCCGAGGAGCAAGCACTGGAGCGGATGTAGACTTGTCCCTGAGTGCTTGGAAACTTTCGTGACATTTGTCTATCCACTCAAACTGAACATCTTTGCGAAGAAGATTGGTCAATGGCTTGGCAATCTTGGAGCGGTTCTCGACAAAACGACGACAATAGCTGGCAAGTCCGAGAAAGCTTCAGACTTGCTTGACATTCTTCGAGGGAGTCCAGTCAGGAATAGCCGGAACTCGTTCTGGGTTGACGACAATACCATCTTTGGATATCACATGACCAAGGTAGGTCACTTCGTCTAACCAAAACACACACTTGGAATACTTGGCATATAGCTGATGCTGTCGAGGTTTTTCTAGCAGAAGACGAAGTTATCCAGTAAGCTCTTCTTTATTCTTGGAGAATACCAGAATATTATCTAGATAAACCACGACGAATTTATCAAGGTAGTCCATGAAGATATAATTCATAAACCGAGATAAGGTTGCTTGAGCATCTGTTAAACCGAAAGACATGACGGTGTACTCATATGAACCATAGAGAGTAACAAATCCAATCTTAGGGATATCTTCTTGACGAAAATGGGTCTGATGGTAACCCAACCTCAAGTTGAGTTTAGAGAATATTGATGAACCAGCAAGTTGATCATATAAATTGTTCATCTGAGGAAGCGGATATTTGTTTTGAATGGTTTCCTGGTTGATGGGACGGATGTCTTGGACCAAATGATTTGTACCATCCTTCTTCTTGAAAAAGAGAGAAGGTGCTCCCCAAGCAGAGAAACTTTGGCGTATGAAACCCATGCAAAGCGAATTGTCGATTTCTTTCTTAAGGTCAAGGAGCTCATGAGGAGGCATCTTATAAGGCCGCTTGGCTATAGGAGTGGTACCGGGTACCAAATTGATGACAAACTCGACAACTCTAGCAAGGGGGATCCTTGGAAGTCCTTCTGGAAGAGATCTTGGAAATCCCGGACAACTAGAATGTTTTGAATACCCTCAAGAGGTGACTCATTTAATGCATTCAAGGCACATCATTGGGCTTCAGCACCCCAAACAAGATGAGCATGGTAGCTTACTATCTCATTAGAAGGATACAAGAGGTGGATGGTTTTGGTGGGACAAATGATAGTAGCGGTATGAGCCTTCAACCAATCCATTCGCAGAATGAGGTCTATTTTGGAAGAATTCAATATAATGGGAGAGGAATGGAATTCCAACCCTTCAATTTCAAGGGTGACATTGGGACTAATCATGGAGGTTCAACATTGGCCCGCAGGGGGTGTTTACCACTATTGGAATGTCCATCTCTTCGTAATTAATGCCATGCATGTATGCAAAATCTTCACACAAAAAAGACTATGATGCTCCTGTTTCAAACAATACAGAAGAGTACCCATCACAGTGGCAGGCTGATCTTAAGCTTCAGCCATCTCAATGTTGTTAGCCTGACCATGACCATTAGAAGGCCTGGCATTGTGATTGCAGGGCTGGTTGGAAGGCAGTGCAAGTTGATTTGGATTATGCCTACATTCTCTGGCATGGTGTCCTGGACGACCACACTTGATGCACAACCCATCCTTAGGACGGGAAGGGGGAACAAGAGCTCATGGTTGAAAGCACATTTGCTCCCTTGGTGGTTTTGGTAATTAATAACAACATATAAGTCATTGAACTAATGTTTTCACCAATTATATTTCAGAAAAGTTCAATGATGGGAATGGCAAAAGGATGGTGGAATTACACAAAGATTCAAGGAAATAGGTTGGCCAAGCTTCAACCAAGAGGAATCTACATTTTATATTTGTGAGAAATCACTCTGAGTCTATAGGAAAGCCAATACTATTAAAAGGGGGTAAAGTTTTGATGGTGAACAATATGCTCAAATGAGCTCAAGTGACAGTCACCAAACCATCCACATATTCTCCCACCAAAGTATTTCCTAAACCAAATATGCCAAATCGGTGCAACCAAAACTCCTATCCCAGTGCCACCGAGTTCCAAACCCTAGACAGACTCAGCCAAACCCTAACACTATGTTGCAGCTGACACTGCACTCGGTGCCACCGAGTTGGATTGGCAACTTCCTGTTACCCAAGTTCTCATTTTTGGTCCGACCGAGAATGGTGAATCGGCGTCACCAAGACTGGTAAATCCGGCTGTTGGTTACCTTGTCGGTGCAACCAAGAATTGTATATCGGTCCATCCGAGATTCAAAAGTTTCCACTTTTTGTCACTTAGGTACCACCGAGTTTAACACTTCAGTGTCACCGAGTCTGACTTATTGTGTGTAACAGTTGGATTTTTGGGGATGCCTATATATACCCCTTCACCACCACCCACTCGAAAGAGAAGCACTCAGAACTATTCCATACCTATCCTACTCAGTTTTCTGAGAGAGAACAACCTACCCTTGTGTTGAGGTTAATATCTTCCGCTCCAACCATATGGATCTTGATTTCTAGCCTCCCCAAGTTGTTTTCCACCAATACCATCTTTTCTACAAAGCCAAATCTATGAGAGAGAGATTGTTTTTTGAGGAGTCTATCATCTTGAAGCACAAGAGAAAGGAGTTCATCGTCATTACCAAGCCTATTAACTTTTAGAGGGTGATGCCTCCTAGATTGTTTAGGTCTTGGGAGCCTCCTACTTCGTGTTGTGGAGTGAACCAAGAAGTTTTTAAGGGCAAGGAGACCGCCTACTTCGTGAAGATCTACCCATAGTGAGGCTAGTCCTTCATGGACGTAAGCTGCATGGAATAGTCAAGGTTGCTTCTTCATGGAACCCTCCATGGGTAGAGCCCTCCATGGACTCTCGCGACCGTTCCCCTTTGTGGCTTGAAGACTCCATGAACGTGGACGTACGATAGCACCACCTATCGGAACCACGGGAAAAATAATCGTGTCATCACTTGTGTTTGCATTCCTAACCCTCTCTTTATTTACACGTGCAATGTTTACTTTCCATTGCTACACTCTTAGACATGCATGTGTAGGGTGTTACTTGATATGCTATGAATGCTAAAACTTGCCAAGAATTAAAATTGGGAAAAGGCAAAACTTTTATTTGGTCAATTAGTCTAATCACCCCCCTCTAGACCTACTTCCGATCCTACAAGTGGTATGAGAGCTTTGGTCTCCATAGCATTGGTTTCACAACCTAGGAGAAGTATGGCATCTAGTGAGGGAAATTATCACCGTAGAGGTCCGTACTTTTATTGCACTAATTTTGCTAGTTGGAAACATAAGATGAAAATGCATTTGCTTGGTCATAATCCTGCTGTTTGGGTTGTTGTTCGTGTTGTCTTGCAAGGTGAATTCTTTGAGGATGGAAAGGAACCAGATTGTGAAGTATCTGCGGATGAATTGAAGATGTTGCAACTCAATGCTCAAGCATGTGACATACTCTTCAACTACCTATGTCCTGAAGAATTCAACAAAATCAGCCGTCTTGAACACGCAAAAGAGAGTTTGGATACTTTGGTTGATATGCACGAAGGAACTGAGTTCGTGAGAGAATCCAAGTTAGATGTTCTTCAAGGTCAACTTGACAAGTTCAAGATGAAGGATGGTGAAGGAGTCACTAAAATGTACTCTAGGCTAGCTCTCATCACCAATGAGATTACCAGCTTAGGAAGCAAAGAAATGACGGAGAAGTTCATCATCAAGAACATACTTCGAGCTTTGGATGAGAGATATGACACCGTGTGCACATTGATCCAAATGATGCCCAACTATAAAGATCTCAAACCAACAGAAGTGATTGGTCGAATTGTTGCTCATGAGATGACACTCAAAGACAAGGAAGACCTTCATCACAAGTCTAGCGGTGCTTACAAAGCCACAAGTGATGCTCCCGCTACATCAAGCGACAACCTTGTCACAAATGAAGAGATAAGCCTCATGGTCTAGAAATTCAACAAGTTCTTTCAGAATAGAAGAAAAGATTGTAGCTCTAGCTCAAGATATGAAGAGAAGCGTTCGTCAAGTCGTGACCGAAACTGCTACAATTGTGGGAAGCCCGAACACTACTCGAGTGAGTGCTCAACTCCATACAAACAAAGAGAAGAGTCACCAAGAAGATGGAGCTCAATAGATGAATAACCTCGAAGAGAGAGAAGGATTAGAGATGATCGTTATGAACGAAGACCCTCAAGTAGAAATAGGGACTTGGAGAAGAAGGAGAAGCACACTAAGAGATACTCAAGAAGAAAGCATCAAGCTCATGTTGGTGAATGGGTTTCCGGCTCCGACTCCAACAACCACTCTAAGAGAAGCTAACACTCCAACTCCAACTACAGTCAAGATGATGGTGTTGCCGGAATTGCACTAGTGACAACCAACTCCTATGATCTAATTGATTCACCAAATGAAGGAGGTGGAAGTTGCTTCATGGCTAAAGGACCCAAGGTATCACACCCGAATATCTTGATTTCGATAATGATGAAGATAACTTTCTTTACGATGATGACTTGCTATGTGATAAAACTAGTGATGTTAATCATAATGAACTTGATATTTCTCATGATAGTTAAGATAAGTCATTTGATGATGATAAGATGAAAATAGAAGAACTAACAAAAGGACTCAACACTCTTAAGTTAGCTCATGAATCTACTCTTGAAGTTCATAGAGAGCTTGTAAGAACTCATGAGAAGCTATGCTTCGAGAAGCTCAATTTGGAGCAATAACATGAATTTCTTAAAGCTATGAATGATGATCTCCGAAAGAAGACTTCATCTTATATTGCGAAACGACTACTCTTGTCTACATTCATGCCACAAGTCAAATCTAAGAAAACTAGTAACAAAAGAAAGAAAGGTTCTTCATCTAGTAGCAACAATAAAAATGATAAACCCAATGATGTTGCTCCTAGTAGTTCTATTGATTCCACTAATGATGATTCTCTTAGCCAAGTTACACTTGAGCAAGAAAATGCTGTATTGAATGGAATTATAGAGAAAGGTATCTACAAGAGTCTTGAAGGGTACAAACAATTTGATGAGATTGTATGCAAGCATGGAGGATACCGGAAGAATCACAGTGTTGGCTACTTCAACGCTAATGGAGGATAATGGGAAGAAGGTCAATATCCCAATCCCAAGTTTGTTCCTCAAAAGGAGAAGTATGAAAATACCCTTGCCAAGGGGACAAACACTCAAGATGACCTTCCACCACAATACACCAAGCTCAAGGGCAAGAACAAGCTCCAAGAGGACTTTGACTCGTATGAACATGAATCCCAAGCTTTGGTGAAGTGGGTTCCCAAGGCTACTACAAGCTCAACTTCTACAAGTGCTACTTCAACACCAAGGATCCTCATAAACTTGTTATGGATTCCCAATAAGAAGAACTAGAAAGTTCTTGAGGGGAGACTCTGCCAATGAAATTCACTCACATTCATTATTGGCAAGATATATTTGCAATCAACATCAACCTTATGCAACAGATCAAGGAGTCACACATTCCCTCAAAGGTTATCAAGGGACAAGGTAATCAACAAATCAATGGACATCATTACATATGCTTTGCACTCCATGTCCATAGATATCCTTGTATTTTTCTCTTGTGTGTTGGGACTAACCCATGTAGGTGAGAAGAGTAAGGAAACAAGAAGGATGCTCCCAACTCTTGGTGATCTTCATCAACCTTGAGCATCCATCACTACCTCACCAACAAGAAGTCTTCATTGACAAAAACCAAGGTTAGTTTATACCTCTTATGGGGGGATGTCACATCAAGGGGGAGATTTCCTCTAAGACTTGAGTCAAAATAGTATGTGACAAACATTAAATGGTTTATGTAAAAGGGCTAACCCCACTTGTGCTTAAACGATGAGTAAGACCTATAATCAAGTACTCTTACTTGGCTCCTAAGTCAAATACTCATATATAGGTGACTTCATCATCGCCCAAGTGCTTGTTAGATGCTAGAGTATATGTGCATGTTTGCCATGATTTCATTTAACATCTTATTGTGTGAGCATGTTGGTCTGCATTTGTTTTCTCATTCGAGGATATCCAACTGTTGCTATTTGGCTTTTGTTTTATCTTTTGCCAATTGGATATACAAGAATGCCTAGGACCATTTCTTTAGCTATCTATGCTTTCTCACCTCATACTCTATTCATGCTGCATCACAAAATTTGAACAAGTGCTTTTTGATCCCTTTGTGTGTGGAGCACTCGGAGTTCCGTATCTATAAGGACTGACCATTAAAACCTCCCAAGTGTATCTCGGTGGAACCAACACCAAAATATCTGTCTCACCGAATGCCTAGGGTTGATCTGGTTTTTCAATCTCGGTACCACCGATTCCATTTTCTCAGTTACACCAACTGTCCCTGTCAGCTAACAGTTGAGGCACTCGATGACACCGAAAACATAGAATCAGTGTCACCGACAGTGGTGTGTCTATAAAGCTGGACCGCGATGCTTTGAATTTCCATATCATACGTCACGCTCCAAAACCCTAAGCTGCAGCTCCGAAGACCCCTGGTCATCGCCCTTGTCTCCCCACGCTCCTCCACCGCTGGGAATCGTCATCACCGACAAAATCCACTCCCTCGTCGCCACCATAGAGGATCCACACCAAGCTAGGGTACGGATTCGACCTCTATTGCGCTCCTCGTCCGATTCTTGCACATTAGATCCTTGTTATTCATTAATACACCCTTTTCACATGTTTCCATCCTCTCAAATCCCCGAAATCTCGCGATACATGAATTTTCTAGGGTTTTGCCATCCACCCGATACATTTCGGTGGAACCAAAACGGAAATATCGGTCTCACCCATATACTTTTCTGTGAGGTTGAGAACTGACTCGGTGGAACCGAGTTGCTCTTTCCTGTCTGACCGAGAAGGCTACCAAGTTTCGGTTAGAGAGTCAGTCAGTCTCGGCCCCACCGAAATTTCTGTTTCGGCTGCACCGATATCTATTTGACAGAATGAAAAATTCTTGAAAATTCATTGCTCAAATTTCAAAAACCAGCCTCATTTTGTGATGACTCATCTTCTTCTGCTCTCCTATACTCTATTCACAGGGTCAGTATGTCAGGCTCAGAGGATAGTCAGAATGTGGCAGAGGAGAGAGTTGATATGAGTTCTGGAACAAGCCTAGAAGCCAGTTCTTTCTTAGATCTAGGCACCCCCATCTCTCATGGGTTGCCCAAGGCTGCCACCAAAACCAAGAAGAAGCTCAACTCTGATGAAGAAGATTCGGATTTCATTGCTGAGGAGACTCTTGCCAAGAAGCAAGAAAAGGCTGCCAAGAAGTCAGTAACTGAAGCTACTTCTTCTTGAAGAGTTGTCAGCAAAGTCTATGCACCTGCTTCAACCTTCAAAGCTCATGAGACTGCAAGAGCAACTATATCTGTTGAGGTCCGCAAGAAAGCTATGCCTAAGAAGGCAAGGGAGAAGAAGCCCAGGAAGAGGATTATACATGATATTGGCAGGCCTACCTCTATGCTTGAAGATCTAGAGGAGGCTGCTGGTGCTGCTACTGAGGAGGAGGAAGAGCATGCCGAGATAGTCCCTCCCAAGAAGAAAGCCAAGAAGCTCGTGGCTGATGCTATGCCAAAAACTGACACCTCCAAGAGCACCAAGCCTACATCTAAGAAGGCTGCTGCATTGAAGTCCAAGAGGAATACCAGGGACATTCCTGCTTCAGAGAAGAACAAAGGGACTGCCTCCAGAGTGGAAGATGATGATGACTTGACTAACTTGATAAAGCTCAGACCACATCTTCAAGTGCATGATGCCAGCCACTTAGTTGCTGAGGACATGAAGAAAAGGAAAGACTTAGGCTTGAGAGCCTGGAGAGCCATAGATCCTTATGCTTAGAGGATGAAGACTACAATTAACTACAGGTTCTACACTAGAGAGCAACAGGATTTCTATGAGACCGTTCTGCTTGACAAGAGCCCAGCTGTTAGCGACATGAGGCATGTCGATTGGAAGTTCATCAAAGACAATGTGGACTACTTCCCAAGTGTCCAAGATAACTTCCATTGCATTGGTCTGGACAGGTTCATTGGAAGAGAACTTACAGCGTGGAACGACGAGATGATCATGCAATTCTACTCCACTTCTCAATTCTATGGAGATGGTAGAATTGTATGGATGACTGAAGGTGCTAGATATGAATCCACTGTTAAGGAATGGGCTGCTCTACTGGAACTTCGAGAAGCTTAGGAAGGAGATTTGGATGTATACTCTGAATCCAAGGCAAGTCACAATGTCATGAAAGACATGTATACTCCTATCCCCGCAGACAAGGTGCAATCACACAAGCTAGGATCCATCTATTATCTGCAAGCAGGCCTCCGGACTATAAACACTATTCTCAGGCATACCTTGATGCCCAAGTCTAGAGATGACAAGATGATCAGAGGCTACTCCATTAACATGTTGATCCACCTTGACAGGAACACGAGGATTAGAGTAATGGATCTGATTGTTGAGACAATCAAGAGGGTCGCTGCTGACCAGAAGCGCTCATGCTGCTATGCACCCTACATCCAGTTGCTTATCAACTCTCAGTTGGAGAAGCACATTTTTGCTCTTGATCGCTGAAAGTGCGTTATATCGACTAGAGGGGGGTGAATAGGTGATTTTTACAAATTCATCACTTGAGGAATTTCAACTTTGAGGAATTTGAAATGTGATGAATGATTGGCAGCAGAATAAGTACTCAAGTGCATGAGGAACATAGTAACAGCATAGTCTTCATGATGAAATGAAACATGCACAAATAGAGAGTAGCGTGATATAGGATAAGCACTGATGAACAAGGTAACTTGAAGAATTTGAGGTGAGGAATTTGTGAAAGTCTTCACTCAGATTCTTCAAACAGTAACAATCAATTTCATCAACAGGTATATGAGGAATAGAGGGGTTGAGAAAATAGAACCAGATAGCTCGATGAAGACAATGGTTTGATGACCCAGTTCCAACTGCTATGACAGTCGTACGTCTGGTTTGGAGCGGCCTGGTATTTAAACCAGAGGACACACAGTCCCAGGACACACAGTCCTTACCGTATTCTCCTTGAGCTAAGGTCACACAGTGCTCGCCCAACACTCGTGGTAAGTCTTCAGGGTAGACTTCCAAAACCCTCACAAACTGGTCACCCGGCGATCCACAATTTACTGCTGGATGCTCTAGACCAAGGTCACTTTGTGGTCCCCAATTGACTGCAGGAGCACTAGACCATGACGCCTAACCGTCTGGAGGATGCACAATCCTCAAAGGTAACAAGCATCGGTTCCACACAGGAATTTCTTCAGTGATGCTCAATCACTTTGGGTTTTGTGGTTTGATTGTAGGTTTTTCCTCACTGATGATTTTCTCTCAAAAGACCTCGGAGTATGGGTTGCTCTCAAATGACAAGTGTCAGTTCTCTCTCTCGGAGCAGCCAACCAGCTAGTGGTTGTGGGGGGTGGCTATTTATAGCCAGGATGCAACCTGACATGATAAGACATAAATGCCCCCAATTATATGACCGTTATGTGGATAAGAATGATTGGGGACAACTGGCGCTAAGCACAGCAACGATCGGAATTTCGAACTATGAAAGTCCTCAGCTTATCATGTTCCTCACTTGTAGGCAATCTGCATAGGCGAAATCCTAACTCCTTAGTCAGATCAATTTCTTCGGAGACCAGAAGAACTTCGTCTCTGTCACTGAAGAACTTGTCTGAACCGTAAGATATTTCCAAAGGCTTCACTCGAAGGATTGTATGGGTTGAGATTTTGGAGTTGAGCATCAGTTGGAAATTTTCCTTAGTATTACCTCGACCCCCTTTAATAGTACGGTGTTTCCTAGGACTCAAATAAAGGAAACGAAACTATGAAAACAAAAGTCTTCACGCTTCATATTCCTCGTTCATATCTTCAAGGTCACACCAACTTCTTCATTTTCAAAGTCTTCACAAAGTCTTCACCAAAGTCTTCAGAAAGTCTTCAACAAAGTCTTCACTTGAAGACATACATTTTTCGGGGTCGATAATCTCCGATTATATCAAACTCCTCATCGACTTATAGGGCCTATGTACACTCACAAATGCATTAGTACCTTAACCTGTAAGTCTTCAATACACCAAAATCCCTAAGGGGCACTAGATGCACTAACAATCTCCCCCTTTTTGGTGATTGATGACAAATAGGTTAAGTTTTCAATGGGGATAAACATATGAAGTGAAAGTATAGATTTTGAGGAATTTGATTGCAAGATATAGAAGAACTCCCCCTGAAGATGTGCATATTTTAGGAATTTGCTTTGTACTGCAAATGCACATGGCAGGTTCAAACATGGAGAACTCCCCCTATATCTTGTAATTCATACATGCATTTGAATTTATGTTATGAAGAATTTGAAATGTGTGAGGAAATTTCTTCTAAGGTCACCGAGCCTAGTCGGGATGTTCCTCAATATCCAGCTCATCTAGTTCTTCAGAAGGCATGATGTGAGACAGTACAACCCAAGAGCGTCTGAGGTTTTCATGTGCATAATAGTGGTTCCTCTTGACAGTGTTCTGCGTCACAGTCATATTCTGCATAATGTATCCAAGTTAACGCTTTACCCACTTGTGATTGTGATCGACCTTCTGATGAAGACTTATTAGAAGCTCGCGATCAGTCATCACACGAGGGGCAGACTCTTGAGGTTGTTGAGCTGAGGCTTTTGCACCGGAGTCTTGAGTGGTTGTGTCATCATTGGTGGAGAAGGAAGCGGATTTGCGGAACTGTCCATCCAAAGGACGAGTGCCTTCATCAATGACAGATTTGCCTTTTCCTTCAGCTGAGGCAATTGAGCTCTTGATGACTTCTATCGGAGGCAGAAAGCTAAAGTGATTCTGAAAATCAGCTTGGAAAGGAACTGAGGTCTTTGCCCTGATGAATTTCATGATCCATGGCGCATAGGACTTCTGTTCAAATGGAGCTAAGGTAGCACTGGCCAATGTCCTCATGAAGATATCATGCAAGTCGATGGGAATCCCATGAATGATGTTAAAGAGCATATTCTTCATGATTCCTTCCACTTCTACTTCTTCAGAATTGTGGCCTTTCTGAGGACATAATGTATTTGTGAGGATACAGTAAACAGTCCTAGGCACATATAGCAGATTCTTCACAAGGAAGGTGTTTGGTTGAGGCGTTCTAGGAGGCAAAGGCTTCGTCAATACTTGCATCAGTTGATTGGGAAGTGCAGGCTCATTAAACAGTTTGCGGGCTTCATCTGAGGGAATTGGAACAGGAACACACTGAAGCAACTTAGAGGCTTGAGCAGTGAAGTGGGTCCTACTAGTCATCCAGTCCAATATCCATGAGTTGATATCTGAGGAATTTCTGCCAATATGCAGTGTGGCATAGACTGAATGATGATTTCTTCATTCCATTCGCAGATGTCGATACAGAATGGAAGAAGGCCTGCTTCATAGAGAACTTGGAGCACTAGAGTGAATGATGGAAGACTTTCCATATCAGCATGAGGAATCTGATGGTGCTCGAAGACTTTCTTCTTCTCATATAGGACTGGCGCATAGTAGTTGAGTTGAGAGGCAGTCCAGAATCTGTTGCGACCAGCCCTTGCAGAGTCAAAGGGGTTTGGTCCAGAGAAGAATGATTGTTCTTTGAAGAAATTACTCTTGAGGAATTTGGGACGAACGGTGCCTTTGAAGGGCAGTCTTGGCTTGGGTTGAAGATTTGTTCGTGTGCGCCCCTTGATCTCCGTTGGCATTGGAGGAACAGTAGACTGGGTGATTTGAAGCACTGGTTCCTCTGCAGTGGTCGGATCATCATTTTCCTCAGCTGTTATAGCTGGAATTTCTTCACTATCTAGAAGGTACAAATGTTCAGAGTCTTCTGGGACTTCTTCAGTCTGTGCAGGTGACTGAGGAATCAACATCAGAGGAGTTGCCATTGGTGAATTGGGATGTGTAGATTCCCAATATTCATCATTTACGACTGGAGTAGTGTCACCAATGTCAACTTCTTCATCAATTTCGTCTACGCCAGCTTCCTCAGTAGTTACCAGAAGCTGGGGCGATGATACCTTGAGGGTTGATGCAGTGTCATCAATGACAATTTCCTCATCAAGAGGCTCTATGGAAATAGCCGAATGATTTTCTTCTTCTTCAGGGCTGACATACTCCTCCCCGAACAGCACGATAGCATAGGCTGGTGCTGAGGAAATTGGAGTTGCATCAATTGGAGTTGCTGAGGAACTTGATGAAGTTTTCAAATTCTTCAATACAGGGGCATCAGAGGTTGACGCTTTTATCTTGAGTGGATTTTCCTCAGCAGTAGCAGTTTCTTTAGGAACGACTAATGCAGCTGCCCTGTGTGGTTCAGTTTCTTCAGGCACAGCAGATTCTTCAGCTGGCCTATCAGATTCTTCAGCTGGCCTATCAGATTCTTCAGGTACAACAGAAGTACCTGTTGGCGTAGTAGTTTCTTCAGGCACAACATTGGAGGTTGCCCTGGCATGTTCATCAGTGGTCTGAGTTTCCTCAGCAGCACTGGCAGTTGCTTCTGGTGCAGAAGCATTTCCTTCAGCAGTTTCATCAAGCTGAACACTTTCATCAGCATCCTAAGGAGTTTCATCTACAGTCTGAGTAATTTCTTCAGACTGAGGCTTTTGTTGTTGCGATCGAGCTGCAACCCTGCTGTTGTGATCCTTTACAGCTGCTTGAGCAGCTCTGATGAGTCTGACCTTGGTGCCCTTCCATTCAACATCATATCTCTCTTGATCCAAAGAGAGTGTGCGAATTTCGGACTGAATTGTGGTGAGTTGATTTGGGGTCAAATTCATCACATTTTTGGGCAGAAACTTTTCTTTGCGAGTCTTGTTTCTCTTAGCTCTCAGAGCTTGCTATCTCTTCCATTGTTCTTCAGAGATGAAGTGGGTGAGGACATGATCCACTTCAGGAGGCAGATCTAGTGAAGAAAGTGGGGTGCTTGGGTCTTCATGCCATATATCGATGAAGTTGAGGATCATCTTGGGATCCAACATGAGAGGAATAGAGCTACCCTTTGCTCTATCAGCCCTGTGCTAACTTTGTCTGATGATTTATACCAATTCCTCATCATTAGCTTCATCATCATCACTATCATTATCCTCAGAACATGAGGGCATGGTCATCACAGCCTTGCTTGTGTGAGGACTTGGTCTTTGACCTCGTCCAACAGTTTTCTTCAGCTTCAACACGGAGGGGCTGGTTGAAGACTTTGCTATGTTGGAGGAGCTAGCGGTGATCTTAGGGACTATGGTGAAACCCTCAGTCCTCTTGCATGTAGCCAGATGCACTGGTGTTGAGGATTTTGTAACTGCTGCAGAAGACTGAGCAGCGACAGTTCCAGGTGCTGAGGACTTTGAAGGCAGAGGCCTTTGACCTTGAGGAATCTGATGTGAAGGTCTTGATGTTGAAGTACCTATCTTCGAAGCAGATTTCTTCATCATTTTCTTCGGAGCACTTGCAGAAGCTTCGACAGAGGTAGCAGTAGCAGGATCTTCGTTGAATTTCTTCACTGCTTCTTTGGCTTTCATAGCTAGCTTGGTTTGCTACTTCTCCCATAGATGAGGAAAATCCTCACCAATCTTTAGGCTTGTGGGATCAGCGATTTGATTCTAAGCTAGAGGAGGCCTCCTGCAAGGTGGTTTCACTGCAAATTTCATCATGTACTTTGGGGTTACATAACGATATTCTTTCCATTCGTTTGCCCATCTCCTCTCAATCTTTTGTAGACGGATCTTTCTCTGCTTGGTCGCTTCTTTTCCATGTGTTTCTTCATCAGGTATGCAATATTCATCATACACATCCTCTGGAATCTCAAAGGCAGTGTGCACATCTGGCTTCTTTCCTCCTTTCTGAGGTTTCTTTCCGTCGGCCATTATCTTTACTTGAGGAATGTGAACTCTTGAAGATTCTAAAGAGGTACATAATTTTTCTTCAAGAAGCACTTGAAATGAGTTAAGTTGATGACAACCTAGTGATTCATCAGCGGACATGTTGTACCTGTGAACAGAGTATAGGTGCGAGAATTTGAAGAGGTCATATGCATTCTCAGAAATTTTGAAGAAAAAATTAGCTGTGAGGAATTTGACCATGGATGTCTTAAGGAATTTTACTAAGTGTTCTTTGTCTCAGGTTCCTGAGTTGTACAAATTTTGAGGATTTGCACAATTGAAGAACTTTAAGAAAATCATTACTTAGAGAAAATCATCAAGTATGAGGAGATGTAAGGTGCTTTAAAATAAGGTTCATGAAGAACAAACACCTTTTGAGGAATATGAAGAGCATTTGAGGATCAAACAAGGGCGGTAAAAGTAAATTTTATTTACCCTGGTGAAGAACACGACGAACTCAGAGATGAGATTGGGAAGTTTGTGCGTTTAGATCTCCCATGCCCTAGCTTGGCAGAGGGAGACAGCTACAACAGCGGCGGGATGAGGATTTCCGCGGCCGGTGCGAGTACGGCGACGACGAGGTTGAGGCAGTGAAGCTCTTCCTCACCGACGATGATGACTTTAGCGGCGGTGCTAGTTGGAGCTCGGGAGAGGGATAAGATGTGGAGTAACCGAGCACAGTTGATGGGAAGGGGGCATTTATAGAGGAAGTGAAAACCGATCCGCCCGAAGATTTTGGACAGGATTGCCCCTGACCCTTGCTCTCCAGGTAACAGGTGTCACCCACGAACTTAGCGGTGGCGATAGTGGGGGTCGTGGGTTATCCAGGTGCGGGAATAGGAACAGTTTCAGCGGGAACCGCCGAAAATTTTGGTAGTGAAGATTTCAAAGTTTTCGTTCGCAAATTCTTCAGTTGTCAAGGACATAGTGATGTCTTTGAACAAGTTTCAAAGTAGAACGCATATGATGAATTTGTGAACAGACTAGGTTGAGTTTAGCATAGAGGGAAAGGGGTCCGATGACATTCACTTAGATGAAAATCAACTTGAAGAATTAGCAATAAGTGAATGTTGTTGAGGACATTGAAAACTCAAATATAAATATATATATATATATATGTATAGTCAATGAAGAACATGAGTTTCAAAGTTTCAAGAATTTGAAAAGTTGAGGAATTAGAAAAATTTGAGGAAATTGCAAATTTGAGGAATTTGATAGTTTGAAGAATTTGCAAAAACAACGAAATGCTCAATTTTGAAGAATTTCTACTTTTGGTTGGTGGCGTAACCCACCATATAAGAATTATGATTTCAGACACCGCGTACAATTGTCGTAGGGTTCTGAGAATCAAATTCTTCGTTAATTTCTTCACACTTAGAGATTTATTCTTCATTGATTTAAGAGAAACGTTACTTCGTGTGTTGCACATCTAAGTCATCAATTTTGCATAAATGTTAGGATGTGTGTTCTTCATCAAAGAACATTCAAAGATTCTAAGATATTTAGCTCACACCACAACTTGCAAAATCTCTTTTCATCCAAGGGCTTTGTGATGATATCGTCCAGTTGTTCTTCAGTGGAAATGTGGTCGATGGAGATGTCGCCCTTGAGTACATGATCTCGAAGAAAGTGATGACGAATCTGGATGTGCTTGGTCTTGGAGTGCTGAAATGGGTTGTACGTAATCTTGATGGCACTCTCGTTGTCACAGTAGAGAGGCACATTCTTCAACTTGATGTCGTAGTCCTTGAGGGTTTGCTTCATCCATAGTAACTGAGCACAACATGAGCCAACAGCAATGTACTCAGCTTCTACATTAGAAATTGAAATGCAGTTCTGCTTCTTCGAGGGCCAACAGATTAAGGATCGTCCAAGGAAATGACATGTGCCTGAGGTTGACTTGCGATCCACACGATCTCCAGCATAGTCAGCATCAGAGTATCCGACGAGGTGAAGATTTGAGCCCTTGGGATACCACAATCCAAGTGTTGGTGTGTGAGCTAAGTATCGAACAATATGTTTCACATCCTTATGGTGTGATTCCTTTGGTGTTGCTTGGAATCGAGCACACATGCAAACACTTAGCATTATATCAGGCCTAGATGCACATAGGTACAATAAGGAGCCAATCACGGAGCGGTATACCTTCTGATCGAAATCCTTACCATTTTCATCAGTGCAGAGGTGTCCTTTTGAAGGCATTGGAGTTTTGACGCCTTTGCAATCTTGCATGTTGAATTTCCTCAAAACATCTTTGAGGTATTTCTCTTGTGAGATGAAGATGCCATTGTCTTGCTGACGAATTTGAAGACGTAGGAAGAATTTCAACTCTCCCATCATTGACATTTGATATTCTTCACTGATCATATAGGAAAATTCATCACTATAACGTTTGTCAGTACAGCCAAAGATAATATCATCTACATATATCTAGCATATGAACACTTCATTGTCATAAGATTTTGTGAAAAGGGTTGGGTCGAGTGAACCGGGTTTGAAGCCTTTCTTCATGAGGAATTCCTTCAGAGTGTCGTACCATGCCTGAGGGGCCTACTTGAGGCCATAGAGGGCCTTGTTTAGTCTGAAGACTTTGTCAGGATGCTTAGGGTCTTCAAAAACTGGGGGTTGAGCAACATATACTTCTTCCTCAAGCTTACCATTGAGGAATGCACTTTTCACATCCATTTGATATAAGATGATATTATGATGGTTAGCGTAAGCAAGTAATATGCGAATAGCATCAAGTCTAGTAATAGGTGCAAACGTTTCATCAAAGTCAATTCCTTCAACTTGTGTATAGCCTTGGGCTACAAGGCGAGCCTTCTTCCTCACCACGAGGCCATTTTCATCTTGCTTGTTGCGATAGATACACTTGGTACCTATGATGTTATGTTTGCGAGGATCTGGTCGCTTGACGAGTTCCCACACGTTGTTGAGCTTGAACTGATGCAATTCCTCTTGCATAGCTTGAATCCACTCGGGCTCCTTGAATGCTTCATCAACTTTGGTGGGTTCTATTATAGAGACAAAGGCAAAGTGCCCACAAAAGTTAGTTAGATGTGAATCTTTTGAGCAGGTGAGAGGACCTGGTGCGTTGATGTCATCGATGATTTTGTCAGTCTGCACTTCATTTGCTACTCTTGGATGAGCAGGTTGACGTGGCTAAGGATTTTCATCAGCACCAGTTTCTTCAGGTATATCAGTATGAGAGTCTTCATTTGTTGAAATGATTTCCTCAGTGGGTATAACATCTTCAGTTGCCTTCAGCTTGATGGATTCTTCAGGAGACTGTTCATCTAACACAGAAGGCAGGAGCTCTCTTTGCGAGCCATTAGTTTCATTGAACTACACATCTACAGTTTCAACCACCTTGTGATGGTAGGTGTTGAAGACTTTGTAGGTGTGCGAGTCCTTTCCATAACCAAGCATAAAACCTTCATGTGCTTTCGATGAAAACTTAGAACTTTGGTGAGGATCTCTGATCCAGCATTTTGCACCAAAGACTTTGAGATAACTTACATTGGGTTTCTTGCCTGTCATGAGCTCATATGAAGTCTTATTGAAGAATTTGTGAAGATATACCCTGTTGAGGATGTGGCATGCAACATCAATTTCTTCAGGCTAGAAGCGACGAGGAGTTTTGTATTCGTCGAGCATGGTGCGAGCCATCTCAACAAGTGTCCTATTTTTGCGCTCCACGATGCCATTCTGCTGAGGAGTATAAGGGGCAGATAATTCATGAGTAATACCAAGTTCATCAAGATATTCATCAAGATTAGTGTTCTTGAACTCAGTCCCATTATCACTCCTGATATGCTTGATCTTGACGCCAAAGTTGGTGGAGGCCCTTGAAGCAAATCGTCTGAAGACGTCCTGCACTTCATTTTTGTGCAGAATAATATGCACCCATGTGTAACGAGAGTAATCATCAACAATGACAAAGCCATACAAACTTGATGCATTTGTTAGTAAGGAGTAATGACTGGGGCCAAACAGATCCATGTGAAGCAATTCAAAAGGTCGAGTTGTGGTCATGATTGTCTTCGACGGATGCTTGGATCTGGTCATCTTCCCGGATTCACATGCACTGCAGAGGTGGTCCTTGTGGAATTTGACACCCTCGATGCCAATGACGTGCTTTTTTTCACGAGTGTGTGCAGGTTCCTCATACCAGCATGTCCAAGTCATCGATGCCATAACCAGCCTTCTGAACACTTTGCAAGTAAGCAAGTGGCAGGTTGAGGACCTATAGAGAAATCAACAATATACAAGTCTCCTCTCCTAAAGCCTTCGAAGACTTTGGAATTGTCAGATTCCATGATGACAACACAACGATATTTTCCAAATACGACAACCATATCAAGATCACAAAGCATTGAGACAGACATCAGGTTGAACCCGAGGGATTCAACAAGCATCACCTTATCCATGGTTCGGTCCTTTGAGATAGCAACCTTACCAAGTCCCAATACCTTGCTTTTTCCTTTGTCTGCGTAGGTGATATGCTTCAGAGGAGATGGAGTGAGTGGCAAATTCATCAGTAGATTCTTGTCACCCGTCATGTGGTTTGTGCATCCACTATCGAGAACCCACTCAGTAGGTTTTATAGTATCATCCTGCAGATGAATTAGTACAACTTACGAACTCATATGCTTCAGAGTGAAGAATATGACATCAATTTCATCAGGCAGAATTTCATCACACAAGATAGTAAGCAAGTAGAGTGAGGACGTGAGAAATGAAGAATTCATTTCATCATGGTTAGCTTGCGTCCTTTCAAGCATTTCCTCAGGTCTCCAGCAAATTCATCAGATGTTCAAATTCATCTGGAGACCTGACCCTACATAAGATGTCAGTTTGATTTCTTCACCACCCACATCTAGAGGGGTGGCAAAGAA
Source organism: Hordeum marinum (assembly GCA_022496015.1). Classification (NCBI taxonomy): domain Eukaryota; kingdom Viridiplantae; phylum Streptophyta; class Magnoliopsida; order Poales; family Poaceae; genus Hordeum; species Hordeum marinum. The sequence goes on from CM039676.1 coordinate 116,618,279, forward strand.
TTCATCATTCGACGAGTACCATATGAGAAGGGAGGCACAGAGGCAAGTGCGTTTCGTTTCACACGGCGAGGGTTAGATTATTCAAATGAATAAGCAGAGAAATTCTTCGAGGACTTATGAACATAATGGTTTGAGAATAATGCACATATTCATAACTCTTAGGTTTTCCCTGCGAAACAGAGGCATTAGTACGACAATGATGATTTTGACCATTTGAGGAATTTGGTCCAAGTGAGAACTTTGGTCCATATGAGGAATTTGATCTGGGGTTCCTATTCTTCATGAGTGGTGTCGTGAGGACATTCACTTGAAGATTTCGTAGGTAGCTCTTGGGAACCCAGATTTTCTTCATGCGAGAACCGTTCCTGCAGTTAGTTCCAACATATCTAGCAAATACTTCACTTTTCTGATTTTTGAAGCATCTGTAATTGGAGTCAAGAGACTCATTAGAGGAATATGAAGTTTCACAAGTAAAGCCAGATAAAGTGGATGGATCTACAGGAGATCCTTTCGCAGCAACCCATGAGGTTTGGGGTATTGCTTAGGTGTCCAGTAGGATCCATCAGCGTTGAGTTTCCTCACAAAGGCTATACCCTCTTTCCTAGGGTTCCTGTTCAGAATCTGCTTTTTGAGAACATCGCAAAGGGTTTGATACCCTTTGAGACTTTTCTACATGCCTATCACATACAATTCCTTCAACCCTGCATTGTCATCAGTGATACTAGTGGTATCCTCAGATGAGGAATTTAAGACCACGGGAATAGTTGAAGAAATTGCAGCACTAGAAGCATTTGAACATTCAGGTGAAGAATTAGCAGTTTCACGTTCGATGCATTTCAAACAAGGTGGAATAAAATCTTCCTGAGCGGTACTGATCTGTTGAGCCAATAACGAATCATTTTCCCTTTGGAGATCCTCATGTGACACCCTAAGTTTCTCAAGATCTTGCTTTCCTTGAAGAAATTCATAACAAAGCTTATCATGATCAGCTAAGAGGTCGTTATGATGACTCTGTAGGTTATCATACTTCGTCTGAAGACTTTTGAGATCGAGAGACAGAGTTTGAGTCCGATCCACTTCATGGTTCAATAGATCATCGCTTTTGTCTAGCATTTTCTAAAGCTTTTCAAGTGCACTTTGTTGCTTAGTGGCAATTTTAACAAGTTTACCTTAGCTAGGTTTCACATATTCAACAGGTTCACCTTCACTTGATTCAGATGAGGAATGATGTTTGTGTACCTTTGAGCCTTTTGCCATGAAGCAATAAGTGGGAGCATAATCGTCATTGCTGACGTCAGAGTCATTGGAGTAGTCATATTCTTCATCGTTGAAGATGGACTTGCTGACGAAAGTAGTGACCAGAGCAAGGCTAGCGACACCAGATTCTGATTCCTCCTCAGATTCTTCCTCTTCTTCATATTCTTCATATTCTTCCTCAGAATCCATTTCCTTGCCGATGAATGCTCGAGCCTTTCTAGAACCATTCTTCTTGTGCTTTGAGGACTTTGAAGACGAGGACTTTGCAGATGAGGACTTTGAAGATTTCTTCTTTTTCTTCGAGTCATCAGAACTATCATCCTTGTATTTCTTCTCCTTCTTTGAGTGTTTGTCCCAGAGAGGACAGTCAGAGATAAAGTGACGAGGCTTCTTGCAACGATGACAGGTTCTTTTCTTGTAATCTTCTGAGGAATCTGATTTCCTCAAGCCACATTTTGATGACTTTCCAAATCCGCCTCTCCTTGAGAACTTCTGGAATTTCCTCACAAGCATTGCTAGTTCCTGACTTAGTTCTTCAGGATCACCAAGGCTGCTGTCAGAATCTTCTTCTTAAGATGAGGAAATTGCTTTTGCCTTCAGTGCACGAGATCTTCCATAGTTTGGCCCGTAGAGGTCTCTCTTTTCATCTTGTTGGAATTCATGAGTATTGAGTCCCTCAAGAATATCAGCAGGATCAAGAGCTTTATAATCTCCACGTTCTTCGATCATCAAAGCCAGAGTATCAAATGAGGAATCGAGAGATCGTAGCAGTTTCTTCACCACTTCATGGTCAGTGATAACAGTGGCACCCAGTGCTTGAAGTTCATTTGATATATTAGTGAGCCGATCAAATGTTTGCTGAACATTTTCATTGTCAAGTCTCTTGAAGCGGTTGAAGAGATTGCAAAGAGCATCAACACGAGAGTCATGTTGAGTGGAAACACCTTCGTTGACTTTGGACAACCTATCCCAGATAAGCTTAGCAGACTCCAAAGCACTCACTCTGCCATACTGACCTTTGCTCAGATGGCCACAGATGATATTCTTCGCTTGGGAATCAAGTTGCTTGAATCTCTTCACATTAGTAGTAGTAATAGTGGGAGTGACAGAGGGCACACCATTTTCCACAACATACCACAAATCGTTGTCAATAGCTTCAAGGTGCATATGCATCTTGTTCTTCAAGTAGGGGTAGTTTGTCCCATCGAAGGTAGGACATCCTGTGGAAACCTTGACCATACATGTAGTCGACATAACTAGACTGCAGGTGGTTAAACCAAAATCACACAGAGCGAGGGAGTACCTACTTTGATACCAATTGAAAGTGAGTTATATCGACTAGATGGGGGGTGAACAGGTGATTTTTACAAATTCATTACTTGAGGAATTTCAACTTTGAGGAATTTGAAATGTGATGAATGACTGGCAGCGGAATAAGTACTCAAGTGCATGAGGAACATAGTAACAGCATAGTCTTCATGATGAAATGAAACATGCAAAAATAGAGAGTAGCGTGATACAAGATAAGCAGTGATGAACAAGGTAACTTGAAGAATTTGAGGTGAGGAATTTGTGAAAGTCTTCACTCAGATTTTTCAAAGAGTAACAATCAATTTCATCAACAGGTATATGAGGAATATAGGGGTTGAGGAAATAGAACCAGATAGCTCGATGAAGATAATGGTTTGATGACCCAGTTCCAACTGCTGTGACAGTCGTACGTCTGGTTTGGAGTGGCCTGGTTTTAAATTCGAGGACACACAGTCCCAGGAGACATAGTCCTTACCGTATTCTCCTTGAGCTAAGGTCACACAGTCCTCGCCCAACACTCGTGGTAAGTCTTCAGGGTAGACTTCCAAAACCCTCACAAACTGGTCACCCGGGCGATCCACAATTTACTGTTGGATGCTCTAGACCAAGGTCACTTCTTGGTCCCCAAATGACTGGAGGAGCACTAGACCATGAGCCTAACCGTCTGGAGGATGCATAGTCCTCAAAGGTAACAAGCATCGGTTTCACACAGGAATTTCTTCAGTGATGCTCAATCACTTTGGGTTTTGTGGTTTGATTGTAGGTTTTTCCTCACTGATGATTTTCTCTCAAAAGACCTCGGAGGATGGGTTGCTCTCAAATGACAAGTTTCAGTTCTCTCTCTCGGAGCAGCCAACCAGCTAGTGGTTGTGGGGGGTGGCTATTTATAGCCAGGATGCAACCTGACATGATAAGACATAAATTGCCCCCAATGATATGACCGTGATGTGGATCAGAATGATTGGGGACAGCTAGCGCTAAGCACAGCAATGGTCGGAATTTCGAACTATGAAAGTCCTCAGCTTATCATGTTCCTCACTTGTAGGCAATTCGTACTAGCGAAATCCTAACTCCTTAGTCAGATCAATTTCCTCAGAGACCATAAGAACTTTGTCTCTGTCACTAAAGAACTTGTCCGAACCATAAGATATTTCCAAAGGCTTCACTCGACGGATTGTATGGGTTGAGGATTTTGGAGTTGAGCATCAGTTGGAAATTTTCCTTAGTATTACCTCGGCCCTCTTTAACAGTACGATGTTTCCTATGACTCAAATAAAGGAAACGAAACTACAAAAACAAAAGTCTTCACGCTTCATAATCCTCGTTCATATCTTCGAGGTCACACCAACTTCTTCATTTTCAAAGTCTTCACAAAGTCTTCAGCAAAGTCTTTAGAAAGTCTTCAGCAAAGTCTTCACTTGAAGACATACATTTTTAGGGGTCGATAATCTCCAATTATATCAAACTCCTGATCGACTTATAGAGCGTGTGTACACTCACAAACTCATTAGTACCTTAACCTGTAAGTCTTCAATACACCAAAATCACTAAGGGGCACTAGATGCACTAACAATCGCCCACACCTCCCCTACAACTAGAGTTTGAGGATAATGTTGTGGTGATGAAACCAGATCATCCCACTTTACAAATCTCTATGTCATACTATAGACATTGCTACCACACTCCACTTGGAGCTATTCCAAATGGCTGCTCCACTATACGTATCCAGATTGCTACGAAGAGTCATCCGGATTGGTGTTAAAGCTTGCATCAACGTAACTCTTTATGACGAACTCTTTATCACCTCCATAATCGAGAAACATTTCCTTAGTTTTTTAGTTACTAAGGATAATCTTGACAGCTGTCGAGTGATCCACTCCTGGATCACTCTTGTACCCCTTGACACACTCATGGCAAGGCACACACAGGTGCGGTACACAGCTTGTCATACTATACAGAGCCTATGGCTAAAGCATAGGGGACGACATTCGTCCTTTCTCTTTTCAAACAATTAGGTAGATTTATCCAGGTCTTCCTTTGAAAAACTCTTTTCAAACAACCGTTTATGCTCTCTAGAAATTCTACATCATTTTCGATCAATAATGTGTCAACCACATATTCTTATCAAAAATTCTATAGTGCTCATACTCACTTTATTGTAAATACAAGCTTCTCATAAACTTTGTATATCTCAAAACCTTTGATCACCTCATCAAAGCGTATATTCCAACTCTGAGATGCTTGCTCCAGCCTATAGAACGATTGCTGGAGCTCTCACACCTTTTAGTATCCTTAGGACTGACAAAACCTTGTGGTTGTATCACATACAACCTTTACTCAAGTAAACCGTTAAGGAAACGATGTTTTGACATCCATCTACCAGATTTCATAATTGAAAATGTGGCAACTGCTAACATAATTCCAACAGATTTTAGCATCGCTACGAGTGAGAAAGTCTCCTCATAGTCAACTCCTTGAACTTGTCGGAAACTTCTTTGCGACAAGTCGAGCTTTATAAATGGTGACATTTACCATCAGCATCTATCTTCATCTTAAAGGTCCATTTGTACTCGACGACCTGTCGTCCAATGAGCAAGTCTACCAAAGTCTATACTTGGTTTTCATACATGGATCCTTTCTCGGATTTCAGGGCCTCTAATCATTTGTTAGAATCCGGGCCCATCATCGCTTCTCCATAGCTTGTAGGTTCATCGTTGTCCAACAACATGACCTCCAAGACAGGGTTGTCATACCACTCAGGAGCAGTACGCATCCTTGTCGACCTACGAGGTTCGATAGTAACTTGATTCGAAGCTTCATGATCATCATCATTTACTTCCTCTTCAACTGACATAGGTTCCACAGAAACATCTTTCTGCGATGCGCTACTCTCTGGTTGAAACAAAGGTTCAACAACCTCATCAAGTTCTATCTTCCTCCCACTCAATTCTTTCCGGAGAAACTTTTTCTCGAGAAAGGACCCACTTTAGCAGCAAAGACTTTGTACTCGGATCTGAGATAGAAGGTATACCCAACTGTTCTTAGGGTATCTTATGAAGATGCATTTTTCTGCTTTGGGTTCGAGCTTATCAGACATAAGTGTCGCATTCCCAAACTCTAAGAAATGACATCTTAGGTTTCTGCCAAACAAGATGGTGTCATCTCAAAGGATTTAGATGGTTCCCTATTTAAAGTGAACGTGGTTGTCTCTAATGCAAAATCCCAAAATTATAGTGGCAAAACGATAAGAGACATCATAATTCGCACCATATCCAATAGAGCACGACTGCGACGTATGGACACACCATCACACTATGGTGTTTCAGGTGGCGTGAGTTGTGAAACAACTTTCACATTGTCTTAAATTGTATACCAAACTCGTAACTCAGATATTCACCTCGATGATCATATCGTAGACATTTTATCTTCTCGTCATGATGATCTCAAACTTCACTCTGATTCTGCTTGAACTTTTCAAACGCTTCAGACTTGTGTTTCATTAAGTAAATATACATTATATCTACTCAAATCATCAGTGAAGGTAACAAAATAATGATATCCACCCCACGCTACAAAACTAATTGGACCGTATACATCAATATGTATCATTTCCAATAAGTTACTAGCCCACTCCATCATACTGAAAACGGGGTATGTAGCCATCTTGCCCAAGAGGCATGGTCCGCATGTCTGAACCAATGCGAAACCGAATGAGTCCAAAGATCCATCAACATGGAGTTTCTTCATGCGATTTACACCAATATGACATTTAGTGGCAGTGCCACAAGTGTGTGGTACTATCATTATTAACTTTGTATCTTTTGGCATCAATGTTATGAACATGTGTATTATTACGATCAAGATTCAACAAACCATTCTCATTGGGTGCATGACCATTGAAGGTATTATTCATGTAAACAGAATAACCATTATTCTCTAACTTAAATGAATAACCGTGTTACAATAAACATGATCCAATCATGTTCATGCTTAACGCAAACACAAAATAACATTTATTTAGGTTTGTCACAAATCCCGAAGGTAGAGAGAGCGTGTGACGTTGATCACATCAACCTTGGAAACATTTCCAACATACATCATCACCTCACACTTAGCTAGTCTCCGTTTATTCCGTAGCTTTTATTTCGAGTTACTAACATTTAGCAACCGAACATTATCCTATAACCAGGTGCTACTAGGAGTACTAGCAAGGTACACATCAATAACAAGCATATCAAAATATACTTCTGTCTATGTTGCCAGCCTTCTTATCTACCAAGTATCTAGGGTTGTTCCGCTTCACCGACCACTCTCCTCATAATAGAAGCACTTAGTCTCAGGTTTGGGTTCAACTTTGGGTTTCTTCATTGGAGCAGCAACTGACTTGCCATCCATGAAGTTTCCCTCCTTGCCCTTGCACTTCTCGAAACTAGTGGTTTTACTAACCATCAACACTTGATCCTCCTTCTTGATTTCTACCTTCGCAGCGTCAAATATCACGAATAGCTCAGGGATCATTATTTCCATCCCTGGCATTTTATAGTTCATCACGAAGCTCTAGTAGCTTAGTGCCAGTGACTTGGAAAACTATATCAATCACTTTCTTATTTGGAAGATCAACTCCCACTCGATTCAAGCGATTGTAGCACCGGACAATCTGAGCACATGCTCAACAATTGAGCTATTCTCATTCATCTTGCAAGCAAAGAATCTTGTTGAAGATCTCATATCTCACAACACGGGCACGATCCTGAGATCCCAATTTCAGCTCTTAGAACATCTCATATGTTCCATGACGTTCAAAACATTTTTGGAGCCTCAATTCTAAGGCATAAAGCATGATGCACTAAACTATCAAGTAGTCATCGGAACGTGCCTGTCAGATGTTCACAACATCTACAAACGATGCTAGAGGGGGTGGCGCACCGAGCGGTGCATTAAGGACATAAGCCTTCTATGCAACATTGAGGACAATCCTCAGATCATGGACCCAGTCCGCAATATTGCCACCATCATATTTCAACTCTATTTCTCTAGGAACGTGTAAAAATTCAAGGGAGCTACAGCGCGAGCTAGTAATCTACAACATAATTTGCAAAGACACTACTTACTATGTTCATGATAATGAGTTCAATTAATCATATTACTTAAGAACTTCCACTCAAATTGACATCCCTCCGGTCATTCGAGTGATACATGATCCAAATTCACCAACTCAAGTCCGATCGTCACGTGAGTTGAGGTTGTTTCAATGGTGAACATCGTCATATTGATCATATCTACTATATGACCCATGTTCAACCTTTCAGTATCTTGTGTTCCGAGGCCATGCCTGTACATGCTAGGATCGTCAAGTTTAACCCGAGTGTTCTGCATGTGCAACACTGGCTTGCACCCATTGTATGTGAACGTAGAGTCTATCACACCCGATCATCACGTGGTGTCTGGACACGACGAACTTTCACAACGGTGCACACTCGGGGAGAACACAATTGATCTTGAAATTTTAGTGAGGGATCACCTTATAATGCTACCGTCATCCTAAGCAAAACAAGGTGCATAAAAATATTAACATCACATGCAAATCTTAAGTGACATGATATGGCCATGGACTTGTTCTTTTGATCTCCATCCTTAAAGCACTGGCATGATCTCCACCGTCACCGGCATGAAACCATGATCTCCATCATCTTGATCTCCATCAACGTGTCGCCATCGAGGTTGTCGCGCCCACCATGCCTCTACTACTATTGCTACTGCTTAGCGATAAAGTAAAGCATTACATAACGCTTTATGATTGACACGTAGGTCATACAATAATTAAAGGCAATCCTATGGCTCCTGTCGGTTGCCGTACTCAGCTACATGCAAGTCGTGATATTATATACAATACATGATCATCTCATACATCACATATATTTCATCATGTAATTGGCCATATCACATCACAACATACCCTGCAAAAACAAGTTAGACATCCTCTAATTGTTGTCGCAAGTTTTACGTGGCTGCTATGGGTATCTAGGAAGAACAATTCTCACCTACGCAAAACCACAATGGTGATACATAAATTGCTTTTTAACCTTCTCAAGGACCGCCTTTGTCGAATCCGATCCAACTAAACTAGGAGAAACAAACACCCGCCATCCATCTTTGTGCAACGAAGTTACACGTCAGTCGATGGAACCGGTCTCTCGTAAGCGTACGAGTGGTTGGTCCAGGCCGCTTCATCCCACAATACCGCTGAACCAAAACACGACCAAGGGAGGAAGCAATCTAAGCATCAAGGCCCACAAACTCTTTGTCTTCTACTCGAGATCTCATATACACATAGACCTAGCTCATGATGTCACTTTTGGGGAACGTTGCATGGGAGAAAACAAAATTCCTATGCACACGCAAGATCTATCCATGGTGATGAGCATCTACAAGGGGGAGAGTGGATCTTCATACGCTTGTAGATCGCTAAGCGGGAAGCGTTAAGAAACATGGTTGATGTAGTCGAATGTCTTTGCGATCCAAATCTCCGAGCATCCCACGATACCATCATGATCCATCTCACGATCCAATCACAATCCATCTCGCGATCCCATCATGATCTGTCATGCGATCCAATCACGAACCGTCTCGCAATCTTGATCATGGTCCTTCCGATCTAGCGCCGAACAGACGACACCTCCGCATTCAGCACACGTATAGCTCGATGAAGATCTCCGCCTTCTTGATGTTGGAAATATGCCCTAGAGGCAATAATAAATTACTTATTATCATATTTCCTTGTTCATGATAATCGTTTATTATCCATGCTATAATTGTATTGATTGGAGACTTAGATGCATGTGTGGATACATAGACAAAACCATGTCCCTAGTATGCCTCTAATGGACTAGCTCGTTGATCAAAGATGGTTAAGGTTTCCTAGCCATGGACATGAGATGTCATTTGATAAACGGGATCACATCATTAGGAGAATGGTGTGATGGACAAGACCCAAACTACAAACGTAGCATATGATTGTGTCAGTTTATTGCTATTGTTTTCTGCATGTCAAGTATATGTTCCTATGACCATGAGATCATGCAACTCACGGACATCGGAGGAGTGCCTTGTGTGTATCAAACATCGCAACATAACTGGGTGACTATAAAGGTGCTCTATAGGTATCTCCGAGGGTGTCTGTTGAGTTGGCATGGATCAAGACTGGGATTTGTTACTTCATGTGGCGGAGAGGTATCTCAGGGCCCACTCGGTAGTACAACATCACAATAAGCCTTTGCAAGCAATGTGACTAAGTGTTAGTCACGGGATCTTGTATTACAGAATGAGTAAAGAGACTTGTCAGTAACGAGGTTGAACTAGGTATGGAGATACCGACGATCGAATCTCGGGCAAGTAACATACCGAAGAACAAAGGGAACGTTATACGGGATTGACTGAATCCTTGACATAGAGGTTTAACCGATAAAGATCTTTGTAGAATATGTAGGAACAAATATGGTCATCCAGGGCCCACTATTGGTTATTGACCGTAGAGGTGTCTCGGTCATGTCTACATAGTTCTCAAACCCGCAGGGTCTGCACACTTAAGGTTTGGTGACGTTTCGATAGTATAGAGTTATGTATGGTGGTGACCAAAGGTTGTTCGGAGTCCCGGACGTCACGAGGACCTCCGGAATGGTCCGGAGGTAAATATTCATATATAGGCAGTCCTATTTTGGTCGTTGGAAAAGTTTCGGGCTCATCGATAGTGTACCGGGAGTGCCGGTAGTGTATCGGGAGACCTACGGGAGGGGTATTTCAACCCAAGAGGCTTCATGGGCTGTGGGAGAGTGAATATCAGCCCATAGTGGGCTGGTGGAAACTCCCACACAAGGCCCATGTGGCTGCAGAAGAAAACCCAATAGGAAAAGGTGGAAAAAGGAAAAAAAAGGGACAAATCCTATTCCTATTAGGATTGGAGGAGAGTCCTCCAATCCTAGTGGATTCGGCCGACTCCAATGGGGCCTTGTCCTTGCGCCAGCCCTCCTCCTTCCTCTCTCTCCTATATATACTGGTGGTATTGGGTGTTTTGCACTAGTTTTTACAGCCACGTGCTACCCGTTCCGCCGGTGCTCCTCTAGATCGGATTTTCGCTGTGCTTAGGCGAAGCCCTGCCGGAATTCCTCCAGAACTTGATTATTTTTAGATAATAGTAGATAGAAAGAACGCTCGTAAGGAGCTCCACTTCCTCTTGCTGGATCAAGACGGTGGCGATCGTCATCAAGTTGCACGTGTGCTGAACGCGAAGGTGCCGTTCATTCGGCGCTAGATCGGAAGGACCGTGATCAAGATCGCGGGACGGATCTTGATGAGATCACGGGACAGATCGTGATAAGAGCGTGGGACGGATCGTGATAAGTTCGCGGGACGGATCATGATTGGATTTCGAGACGGATCATGATGTGATCGTGGGACGCTCGGCGATTTGGATCGCGAAGATGTTCGACTACACCAACCGCGTTTCTTAACGCTTCCCGTTTAGCGATCTACAAGGGTATGTAGATCCACTCTCCCTCTCCTAGATGCTCATCACCATGGATAGATCTTGCGTGTGCATAGGAAATTTTTTGTTTCCCATGCAATGTTCCCAACAGTGGTATCAGAGCTAGGTCTATGTGTAGATGAGATCTCGAGTAGAACACAAAAGGTTTGTGGGCGTTGATGCTTAGATTGTTTCCTCCCTTGGTCGGATTTTGGTTCAGTGGTATTGTGAGGTGAAGCGGCTCGGACCAACATTACTTGTACGCTTATGCGAGACCGGTTCCCTCGACCGCAACTTGTTGCATAGATGGCTTGCGGGTGCCAATTTTCTCACTTTAGTTGGATCGGATTCGACAAAGGCGGTCCTTGAGAAGGTTTAAAAGCAACTAGTGTATCACCATTGTGGTTTTTGCGTAGATGAGAATTGTTCTTGCTAGATACCCTTAGCAGCCATGTAAAACATGCAACAACAATTAGAGGACGTCTAATTTGTTTTTGCAGGGTACGTTGTGATGTAATATGGCCAATTACATGATGTGATATATGTGATGTATGAGATGATAATGTGATGTATAGATTATCACAACTTGCATGTCGATGAGTACGGCAACCGGCAGGAGCCATAGGGTTGTCTTTAATTATTGTATGACCTGCATGTCAATCATTAAGCGCTATGTAATGCTTTACTTTATCGCTAAACGGTAGCAATAGTAGTAGAAGCATGTTGGGCGCGACAACCCCGATGGCGACATGTTGATGGAGATCATGGTGTCTTGCCGGTGACGATGGAGATCATGCCGGTGCTTTCAAGATGGAGATCAAAAGCACAAGTTCATGGCCATATCGTGTCACTTATGATTTGCATGTGATGTTAATCCTTTTATGCACCTTGATTTGCTTAGGATGACGGTAGCATTATAAGGTGATCCCTCACTTAAATTTCAAGATGAATTGTGTTCTCCCCGAGTGTGCACCATTGCGAAAGTTCGTCGTGTGGAGACACCACGTGATGATCGGGTGTGATAGACTCTACGTTCACATACAACGGTTGCAAGCCAGTGTTGCACATGAAGAACACTCGGGTTAAACTTGACGAGCCTAGCATGTACAGACATGGCCTTGGAACACAATAGACAGAAAGGTCGAACATGAGTCCTATAGTAGATATGATCAATATGATAATGTTCACCATTGTAACCACCTCAACTCACGTGATGATCGGACTTGAGTTGGTAAATTTGGATCATGGATCACTCGAATGACTAGAGGGATGTCAATTTGAGTGGGAGTTCTTAAGTAATATGATTAATTGAACTCATTATCATGAACATAGTTAGTAGTGTCTTTGCAAAATTATGTTGTAGATTACTAGGTCACGCTGTAGCTCCCTTGAATTTTTATATGTTCCTAGAGAAATAGAGTTGAAAATTGATGGTAGCAATATTGCGGACTAGCTCCATGATCTGAGGATTGTCCTCGCTGCACAGAAGGCTTATGTCCTTAATGCACCGCTCGGTGCGCCAACCCCTCTAGTGTTGTTTGTAGATGTTGTGAACATCAGACAGGCACGTTCTGATAACTACTTGATAGTTTAGTGTGTCATGCATTAGAACTTAGAATTGAGAATCCGAAATGTTTTGAACGTCCTGGAACATATGAGATTTTCTAAGAGCTGAAATTAGGATCTCAGGCTCGTGCCCATGTTGCGAGATATGAGATCTCCAACAAGATTCTTTGCCTGTAAAATGAAGGAGAATAGCTCAATTGTTGAGCATGTGCTCAGATTGTTTGGGTGCTACAATCGCTTGAATCGAGTGGGAGTTGATCTTCCAGATAAGATAGTGATTGATATTGTTCTCCAAGTCACTGTCACTAAGCTACTAGAACTTGGTGATGAACTATAAACGCCAGGGATAGAAATAATGATCCCTGAGCTGTTCGCGATGTTTGACACCGCGAAGGTAGAAATAAAGAAGGAGCATCAAGTGTTGATGGTTAGTAAAACCACTAGTTTTGAGAAGGGCAAGGGCAAGGAGGGAAACTTCATGGATAGCATGTCAGTTGCTGCTCCGGTGAAGCAACCCAAAGTTGAACCCAAACCCGAGACTAAGTGCTTCGATTATGAGGAGAAGCGGTTGCTGAAGCGGAACAACCCTAGATCCTTGGTAAATAAGAAGGCTGGCAACGTCAACAGAAGTATATTTGATATACGTGTTATTGAAGTGTACCTTGCTAGTACTCCTAGTAGCACCTAGGTATTGGATACCGGTTCGGTTGCTAAATGTTAGTAACTCGAAATAAAAGCTACGGAATAAACGGAGAACTAGCTAAGGGTGAGGTGACGATATGTGTTGGAAATGTTTCCAAGGTTCATGTGATCAACATCGCACGCTCTCTGTACCTTCGGGATTAGTGACAACCGTAAATAAATGTTATTTGGTGTTTTGCATTGAGCATGAACGTGATTGGATCGTGTTTATTGCAACACGGTTATTCATTTAAGTTAGAGAATAATGGTTATTCTGTTTACATGAATAATACCTTCAATGGTCAAGCACCCAGTGAGAATGGTTTGGTGAATCTTGATCGTAGTAATACACATGTTCATAACATTGATGCCAAAAGATACAAAGTTAATAATAATAGTACCACATACTTGTGGCACTGCCGCTAAATGTCATATTTGTATAACGCATGTAGAAACTCCATGCTGATGGATCTTTGGACTCATTCGATTTCGAATCAGTTGAGACATGCGAACCATGCCTCTTGGTGAAGATGACTAAGGACCCCATTTTCTGGTTTGATGGAGGGGCAAGTGACTTATTGGAAATGATACATGATGATGTATGCAATCCAGTGAGTCGTATATTGTGCGGTGGATATTGTTATTCTCTTACCTTCACTGATGATTTGAGTCGATATAGTGTATATTTGCTTAATGAAACACAAGTCTGAATCGTTTGAAAGGTTCAAGCAAATTCAGAGTGAAGTTTAAAGATCATCGTGACAAGAAGATAAAAATGTCTACGATATGATCATAGAGATGAATATCTGAGTTGCGAGTTTGGTATACAACTTTAGACAATGTGAAAATTGTTTCACAACTCACGCCACCTGGAACACCATAGTGTGATGGTGTATCTGAACTTCATAGTCATGCTCTATTGGATATGGTACATGCTATGATGTCTCTTATCATTTTGTTACTATAATTTTGGGTTTATGCATTACAGACAACTACATTCACTTTAGATAGGCCACCATCTAAATCCGTTGAGATGACACCGTGTGAATTATGGTTTGATAGAAACCTAAGCTGTCATTTCTGAAAGTTTGGGGCTGCAACACTTATGTCAAAAAGGTTTTCACCTAATGAGCTCGAACCCAAAGCGGACAAATGCATCTTCATAGAATACCCTAAAGACAGTTGGGTAAACCTTCTATCTCAGATCCAAGCATAAAGTGTTTGTTGCTAAAACTGGGTCCTTTCTCGAGAAAGAGTTTCTCTCGAAAGAATTGAGTGGGAGGGAGATAGAACTTGATGAGGTTGTTGAACCTTTGTTCAACCAGAAAGTAGCGCAGTGCAGGAATTTGTTTCTGTGAAACCTACGTTAGTTGAAGACGAAGTTAATGATGATGATCATGAAGCTTCGGATCAAGTTACTATCGAGCCTCGTAGGTCGACAAGGATGTGTACTGCTCCTGAGCGGTACGACAACCCTGTCTTGGAGGTCATGTTGTTGGACAACGATGAACCTACGAGCTATGGAGAAGCGATGATGGGCCCGAATTCCGATAACTGGTTAGAGGCCATGAAATCTGAGAAAGGATCCATGTATGAAAACCAAGTATACACTTTGGTAGACTTGCTCGTTGGACGGCAGGTCATTGAGTACAAAGGGATGTTTAAAATGAAGACAGACACTCATGGTAAATGTCACCATTTGTAAAGCTCGACTTGTTGCAAAGAAGTTTACAACAAGTTCAAGGAGTTGACTGCGGTGAGACTTTGTCACTCGTAGCGATGCTAAAGTCTGTTGGAATTATGTTAGCAGTTGCTGAATTTTTCAATTATGAAATCTGGCAGATGGATATCAAAACATCGTTTCCTTAATGGTTTACTTGAGGAAAGGTTGTATGTGATACAACCAGAAGGTTTTGTCAGTCCTAAGGATGCTAAAAGGTGTGCAAGTTTCAGTGATTCTTCTATTAACTGAAGCAAGCATCTCGGAGTTGGAATGTGCACTTTGATGAGGTGATCAAAGTCTTTGACTCTATACAAATTTTACGAGAAACTTGTATTTACAATAAAGTGAGTGGGAGCACTATAGAATTTCTGATAAGTATATGTGGATGACATATTGTTGATCGGAAATGATGTAGAATTTCTAGAAAGCATAAACAGTTGTTTGAAAGGAGTTTTTTCAAAGGAAGACCTGAATAAAGCTACCTAATTGTTGAGCATCAAGATCTATAGAGATAGATCAAGATGCTTGATGAGACTTTCAATAAGTGCATACCTTGAAAAGATTTTGAAAGAGTTCAAAATGGATTAAGTCAGAGAGAAGTGTTCTCGCATGCTTTGTAAGGTGTGAAGTTGAGTGAGATTCAACACTCGACCACGGCAGAAGAAAGAGAAAGGACGAATGTCGTCCTCTATGACTTAGCCACAGGCTCTGTATAGTATGCCATTTTGTGTACCGCGCCTGTGTGTGCCTTGCCATGAGTCCGTCATGGGGTACAAGAGTGATCCAGGAGTGGATCACTGGACAGCGGTCAAGATTATCCTTAGTAACTAAAAGACTAAGGAGATGTTTCTCGATTATGGAGCTGATAAAGAGTTCGTCGTAAAGAGTTACGTCGATGCAAACTTTAACACCAATCCAGATGACTCGTAGTAGCAATCTGGATACATATAGTCGAGCAGCCATTTGGAATAGTACCAAGTGGAGCGTGGTAGCAGTGTTTATAGTTTGACATAGAGATTTGCAAAGTATATACTGATCTGAATGTCACAGACCCGTTGACTATAAGACCTCTCTCACATGCAAAGCATGATCGAGCCCCACAACACATTGGGTGTTAGATTCATAACAATGCGAATCACATAGTGATGTGAACAAGATTATTGACTCTAGTGCAAGTGGGAGACTATTGGAAATATGCCCTAGAGGCAATAATAAATTAGTTATTATCATATTTCCTTGTTCATGATAATCTTTTATTATCCATGCTATAATTGTATTGACTAGAGACTTAGATGCATGTGTGGATACATAGACAAAACCATGTCCCTAGTATGCCTCTAATGGACTAGCTCGTTGATCAAAGATGTTTAAGGTTTCTAGCCATGTACATGAGATGTCATTTGATAAACGGGATCACATCATTAGGAGAATGGTGTGATGTACAAGACCCAAACTACAAACATAGCATATGATCGTGTCAGTTTATTGCTATTGTTTTCTGCATGTCAAGTATATGTTCCTATGACCATGAGATCATTCAACTCACGGACATCGTAGGAGTGCCTTGTGTGTATCAAACATCGCAACGTAACTGGGTGACTATAAAGGTGCTCTATAGGTATCTCCGAGGATGTCTGTTGAGTTGGCATAGATCAAGACCAGGATTTGTTACTTCGTGTGACGGAGAGGTATCTCAGGGCCCACTCGGTAATACAACATCACAATAAGCCTTGCAAGCAATGTGACTAAGTGTTAGTCACGGGATCTTGTATTACAGAACGAGTAAAGAGACTTGCCGGTAACGATGTTGAACTAGGTATGGAGATACCGACGATCGAATCTCGGGCAAGTAACATACTGAAGAACAAAGGGAACGTTATACGGGATTGACTGAATCCTTGACATAGAGGTTCGACCGATAAAGATCTTCGTTGAATATGTAGGAACCAATATGGGCATCCATGTCCCTCTATTGGTTATTGACCATAGAGGTGTCTCGGTCATGTCTACATAGTTCTCGAACCCACAGGGTCTGCACACTTAAGGTTCAATGACGTTTCGGTAGTATAGAATTATGGATGGTGGTGACCGAAGGTTGTTCGGAGTCCTGGATGAGATCTTCGATGTCACGAGGAGCTCAGAAATGGTCCGGAGGTAAAGATTGATATATAGGAAGTCCTGTTATGGTCACCGGAAAAGTTTTGGGCTCATCGGTAGTGTATCGGGAGTGCCAGGAGGATACCGGGGGACCATCGGGAGGGGTGTTTCGACCCAAGGAGCCACATGGGCTGTGGGAGGAGTAAAATCAGCCCCTGTTGGGCTGGCCGAAGCCCCCACTAAAGGCCCATGTGGCTGGAGAAGAAAACCCAATAGGAAAAGGTGGAAAAAGGAAAAAAGGGACGAATCCTAGTCCTACTAGGATTGGAGGAGAGTCCTCCAATCCTAGTGGATTCGGACGACTCCTATGGGGCCTTGGCCTTGCGCCAGCCCTCCTCCTCCCTCCCTCCTATATATAATGGTGGTATTGGGTGTTTTGCACTAGTTTTTACGGCCACGTGCTACCCGTTCCACCGGTGCTCCTCTAGATCGGATTTCCACAGTGCTTAGGCGAAGCCCTGTCGGAATTGCTCCACCACCATCGCCGGAGCACCGTCACGCTGCCGGTGAACTCTTCTTCCTCTCCACTTCCTCTTGCTGGATCAAGACGGTGGAGATCATCATCAATTTGCACATGTGCTGAACGTGGAGGTGCCATCCGTTCGGCGCTAGATCGGAAGGACCGTGATCAAGATCGCGAGACGAATCGTGATGAGATCGCGGGACAGATCATGATGAGATCGCGGGACGGATCGTGATGAGTTCGCGGGGTGGATCGTGATTGGATCGCGGGATGGATCGTGATGTGATCGCGGGATGCTCGGCGATTTGGATAGCGAAGATGTTCGACTACACCAACCGCATTTCTTAACGCTTCCCGCTTAGCGATCTACAAGGGTATGCAGATCCACTCTCCCTCTAGTAGATGCTCATCACCATGGATAGATCTTGCGTGTGCATAGGAAAATTTTTGTTTCCCATGCAACGTTCCCCAACACTTGATCCAGCAAGAGGGGGCGAAGAGGTAGATGTGTTCTTTGGTAGCGCGACGGTGGTGGTGGAGCTGATCCGACGGGGCTTTGCCAAGCACTACGGAATAAATCTAGAGGACAAATAGATCTAGAGGAGCAGAAGAGGGAAGCACGTGGCAATTAGGGTTAGCTCTTCCCTCGAAATCCTTTAGTATATATAGGAGGGAGAGAGGGGAGGAGGCAGCCTCAATCTCTCAAAGGTTGGCCAAAATTGGAGGTGGAGGAGTCCTACTCCAATCCTACTAGGAGTAGGATTCCTCCTGTCCACTTGGAAACAATTTCCACCTTTCCACCTTTGGGTTTTTCCCACCCCAGCCGCATGGGCCTTTAGTGGGGGCTTCGGCCAGCCCAACAGGGGCTGATTTTACTCCTCCCACAGCCCATGTGGCTCCTTGGGTCGAGACACCCCTCCCAATGGTCTCCCGGTACCCTCCTGGCACTCCCGATACACTACCGATGAGCCCGAAACTTTTCCGGTGACCATAATAGGACTTCCTATATATCAATCTTTACCTCCGGACTATTCCGGAGCTCCTCGTGACATTGAAGATCTCATCCAGGACTCCGAACAACCTTCGGTCACCACCATCCATAATTCTATACTACCGAAACGTCATTGAACCTTAAGTGTGCAGACCCTGTGGGTTCGAGAACTATGTAGACATGACCGAGACACCTCTACGGTCAATAACCAATAGAGGGACATGGATGCCCACATTGGTCCCTACATATTCTACGAAGATCTTTATTGGTTGAATCTCTATGCCAAGGATTCAGTTAATTTCGTATGCTATTTCCTTTGTTCATCAGTATGTTACTTGCCCGAGATTCGATTGTTGGTATCTCTATACCTAGTTCAATCTCGTTACTGTCAAGTCTCTTTACTCATTCGGTAATACAAGATCCCGTGGCTAACAATTAGTCACATTGCTTGCAGGGCTTATTGTAATGTTGTATTACCGAGTTGGCCCTGAGATACCTCTCCGTCACACGGAGTAACAAATCCCAGTCTTGATCCATGCCAACCCAACGGACACCCTCAGAAATACCTGTAGAACACCTTTATAGTCACCCAGTTATGTTGCGACGTTTGATACACACAAGGTACTCCTCCGGTTTCAGTGAGTTGCATGATCTCATGGTCATAGGAACAAATACTTGACATGCAGAAAACAGTAGCAATAAACTGACACGATCATATGCTACGTTTGTAGTTTGGGTCTTGTCCATCACATCATTCTCCTAATGATTGGATCCCGTTATCAAATGACATCTCATGTCCATGACTACGAAACCATAGCGATCTTTGATCAACGAGCTAGTCTATTAGAAGCATCTAGGGACATGGTGTTGTCTATGTCCACACATGTATCTGAGTTACCGATCAATACAATTATAGCATGGATAATAAAAGACTATCATGAACAAGGAAATATGATAATAGACAATTTATTATTGCCTCTAGGGCATATTTCCAACAGCCAAAGGGGGATAAGTGTATATAGATCATTAGGCTTCGAGAGAGAGAGAGAGAGAGCGTTTGGTGTTCTGCTTTTTAAAAACAATTGCTTTTGTTTGCCGTGATACTCTTTTGTTTTTCTTGTGATACACGCTTGATGATGTTTGATCTTATGCTTTGACGTGTGATGCTACTATTTCCTATCATCTTAAATGCTTATGTGATGATCATTCATCTTTTGTTGATTGTGTTGTGCTATGATATTCATTCCAATTACTCTCACACACCATCAAGTGGTATGTGACATATAAGTAGTGACCCATGTACCTAATTGATTGTGCATTTGCATTCAAACGCAAATTCAAAATAATGCACAAATTTAGGAGGGCTCTTGCTTATCACATACTTCTCAAAGCAATGACTATATTCATTGATTATATCTTTGTCGAAGCTTTGATGTATATGTTGTCATCAATTACCAAAAAGGGGGTGATTGAAAGCACATTTTCTCCCTTGGTGGTTTTGGTAATTAATAACAACATATAAGTCATTGAACTAATGTTTTCACCAAGTATATTTCAGAAAAGTTCAATGATGGGAATGGCAAAAGGATTGTGGAATTACCCCAAGATTCAAGGAAATAGGTTGGCCAAGCTTCAATCAAGAGGACTCCACATTTTGCATTTGTGAGAACTCACTCGAAAGAGAAGCACTCAGAACTATTACATACCTATCCTACTCAGTTTTCTGAGAGAGAACCATGTACCATTGTATTCAGGTCAAGATCTTCCACTCCAACCATATGGATCTTGATTTCTAGCCTCCCCAAGTTGCTTTCCACCAATCCCATCTCTTCTACCAAGCCAAATCTGTGAGAGAGAGATTGTGTGTTGAGGAGTCTATCATCTTGAAGCACAAGAGCAAGGAGTTCATTGTCATTATCGAGCCTACTACCTTTTATAGGGTGGTGCCTCCTAGATTGGTTAGGTGTCGCTTGGGAGCCTCCTACTTCGTGTTGTGGAGTGAACCAAAAAGTTTGTAAGGGCAAGGAGATCGCCTACTTCGTGAAGATCTACCCATAGTGAGGCTAGTACTTCGTGGACGTAAGACGCATGGAATAGTCAAGGTTGCTTCTTCGTGGAACCCTCCATGGGTAGATCCCTCCATGGACTCTCGCGACCGTTACCCTCTGTGGGTTGAAGACTCCATGAACGTGGACGTACAATAGCACCACCGATCAGAACCACGGGGAAAATCATCGTGTCATCACTTGTGTTTGCATTCCTAACCCTTTCTTTATTTCCATGTGCAATGTCTTTACTATCCGCTGCTACACTCTTAGACATGCATGTGTAGGGTGTTACTTGATATGCTATGAATGCTAAAACTTGCCAAGAATTAAAATTGGGAAAAATGCAAAACTTTTATTTGGTCAAGTAGTCTAATCACCCCCCCCCCTCTAGACCTACTTTCGATCCTACAATGGTGGTAGAGCTGGAAGCCTTGGCTGCCTAGTTGGTGGAGGAGGCAAACAAGGTGCAGGATATGACGGCCTTGGAGCAAGAGCAGGTGGATGGTACATGTTTTGAGGAATCTAGATCTTACACTTCTGAGTTGATGAACCCAAAGATGAGCCCATGTCATGGTTGTGCTTGTTGCTATCCTTGTAGTCCTGCAGACCCGTTTCCTCTTGAATGGACTTGTTCACCAAGGTGGCAAAGTTACCAAAGTCCTAAATAGGGAGTGCCAGCTTGATATCCTGGTGGAGGCCTTCACAGAACTTTTCCTACCTACGAGCATCATTTGCAACGTCTTCTTCAACATAGAGGGACAAGTCTAGAAACTCCCACTGATAACGATCCACAATCTTGTTACCCTGGACAAGGTTGCCGAACTCATGCTTCTCCCTGTCCATAATTCCCTAAGGAATGTGGTGAGCACAAAATGTAGCTTGGAACTATGGCCATGTGATGATTGTTCCAACAGGCTGTGAGCGCATGTGACTGTCCCACCATTGAGCAGTGGGACCCTTAAAAAAGTACGACGCAAAGGTGACATAGCTAGCCATTGGGGCGCCTACGAACTCAAGATCATAAGTGATGTCACGGAGCTAGTCATCAGCGTCAAACAGCCGAGTTGAGCTGCGGTAGATAGCAGGGTTGTGGCGCATAAAGTCCTCCAAACTCATTCGGATTGGCTGCTGATTCATGTTTGGCCTTGGGAACAGATCCATAAGCCATTGCATAAACTAGCGATTCAGCTCAAACTGCTGCATCATCCCAACCATGTATTCAGGTGGTGGCGGGTGATCGGCAGCATGACCACGTCCAGCTGGCCTAACCATTCTGTCAAATTTTTAATAGTGGTAGTTTAGCATTGAGTAATTGAAAAGATAATGAATCATTCATGAAGAAACATGCAGAAAAAGGAAAGTGCGATAGATATGACATAGAAGTTCAAATTCAACATATAGATCTATACATAGGTCTATTACAAACCATAAGTCTGTTACAAATAGACGATAGGTCCGGCATGAAAATAACTTAGATAACTAGGTGGCACGCAGGCACACAATAGAGAGAGACAACAATGAGGCATAGTGATACGCTACATCAACGTCGGGGATAACCACTTAAGCCAGGCAACTACTGGTGATCACGTATATCAAACCTGGTAATAGGATTCTACTATCCATGAACACTCTGATGCGGGTACTGATCCATACTGAGGACCCGAGGTCCACGTGCAGGTGTACGACCTCCAACAGTTCGCCACTCAAGACCTGGTGGTAGCTCTGTCCGGCGCAGATAAAGGATGAATAGTGGATACATCACTGCATGGACCACTGGTAGCAACTGATCCAGAGCGTTGTAAAGATGAGTACGGGTGACGTACAACTCAAACATCAGAGCTTGGACATCATGATCCAGCGCCTTGATGTCTACTACGCAACCTTATTCTTGTAGATTCGTGTTGGGCCTCCAAGCGTAGAGTTTTGTAGGACAGTGGCAATTTTCCCTCAAGTGGATGACCTAAGGTTTATTAATCCGTGGGAGGTGTAGGATGAAGATAGTCTCTCTCAAACAACCCTGGAATCGAATACAAGAAATGTCTTGGGTCCCCAACACACCCAATACAATGGAAAATTGTATAGGTGCACTAGTTCAGCGAAGAGATGGTGATACAAGTGCAATATGGATGGTAGATGTAGGTTTTTGTAATTTGAAAATAGAAAAACAGCAAGGTAACTAATGATAAAAGTGAGCACAAACAGTATTGCAATGCTTAGAAACAAGGCCTAGGGTTCATACTTTCACTAGTGCAATCTCTCAACAATACTAAGATAGTTGAATCTATGTAAATACCTCTCGTGCGACAAAGATTTCACTCCAAAGTCACAAATAGCAGAGAACTAACGAAGAAATTATTGTAGGGTACGAAACCACCTCAAATTTATCTTTTTCGATCAATCTTATGAGTTATCCCTGTATGTGTCACGAACAGCCCTAGAGTTCGTACAAAAATAACACCTTAAGACACACATCAGTCAAAACCCTAATGTCACCTAGATACTCCATTGTCACCACAAGTACCCATGGGCTTGATTATACGTTATGCATCACATAATTTCAGATTCATCATGTTCAATCCAACACAAAGAACTTCAAAGAGTGCCCCAAAGTTTCTACCGGAGATTCAAGACGAAAACATGTGCCAACCCATATGCATAGATTCCTAAGGTCACGGAACCCACAAGTTGATCACCAAAACATGCATCAATTGGATCAATAGAACATCCCATTGTCACCACGGATATCCCATCGCAAGACATACATCAAGTGTTCTCAAATCCTTAAAGGCTCAATCCGAAAATAAAACTTCAAAGGGAAAACTCAATTCATCACAAGAAGATAGAGAGGGGAAAACTCCATATGATTCATCTATATAAATAAAGCTCACGGTACATCAAGATTGTGCCAAATCAACAACATGAGAGAGAGAGAGAGATCAAACACATAGCTATTGGTACATACCCTCAACCCCGAGGGTGAACTAGTCCCTCATTGTCATGGAGACCGCCGGGATGATGAAGATGGCCTCCGGTGATGGTTTCCCCCTCTGGCAGGGTGCCAGAACGGGCTCCCGATTGGTTTTTCGTAGCTTTGGAGGCTTGCGGCGACGGAACTCTCGATCTAGGTTTGTTTTTGGAGGTTTCTATATTTATAGGAATTTTTGGCATCGGTCTCACATCGAGGGGTCCACGAGGCGGTGACAAGCCTGCTAGGCACAGCCAGGGGGTGGCCGCGCCTGGCAGGCTTGTGACCTCCTCGTGGCTCTTCTGACCCAACTCCAATGCTTCGGGGGTCTCTTTTCGTCCAAAAAAACATACCAAATTTTCAGCCCATTCTGAGAACTTTTATTTCTGCACAAAAAACGACACCATGGTAGTTCTGCTAAAAACAGCATCAGTCCGGGTTAGTTCTAATTAAATCATACCAAAATCATATAGAAGTATTGTAAACATGGCATGAATACTTCATAAATTATAGATACGTTGGAGACGAATCAGCATCCGCCAGCTTAATTCCTGCTCGTCCTCGAGTAGGTAAATGATAAAAGAAATAATTTATGAAGTGTGAATGCTACCTAGCATATTTATCAATGCAATCTTCTTATTGTGGCAATAATGTTCAGATCCATAAGACTCAAAACAAAATCTTAATGTTGACATAAAAACAGTAATATTTCAAGCATACTAACAAAGCAATTGTGTCTCTTCAAAATAACATGGCAAAAGAAAGTTATCACTACAAAATCGTATGGTCTGGCTATGCTCCATCTTCCCCACACAAAGTATTTATATCATGCACAACCCCTATGACAAGTCAAGCAATTTTTTCACACCTTTTATGTTCTCAAACCTTTTCAACTCTCACGCAATACATGGGCGTGAACCATGGATATATCACTATAGGTGGAATAGAATATGGTGGAGGTTGTGAAGAAAAGGAGAAGATAGTCTCACATCAACTAGGCTTATCAATGGGCTATGGAGATTCCCATTAATAGATATTAATGTGAGTGAGTAGGGATTGCCATGCAACGGATGCACTAGAGCTAGAAGTGTATGAAAGCTCAAAAAGAAACTAAGCGGGTGTGCATCCAACTCGCTTGCTCACGAAGACCAAGGGAAATTTGAGGAAGCTCATCATTGGAATATACAAGCCAAGTTCTATAATGAAAAATTCCCACTAGTATATGAAAGTGACAATATAGGAGACTCTCCATATGAAAAACATGGTGCTACTTTGAAGCACAAGTGTGGTAAAGGATAGTAGCATTGCCCCTTCTCTCTTTTCTCTCATTTCTCTATTTCTTTTTTCCATTTTCCCCTTTTTTGGTGGGCATCTTTGGCCTTTTTCTTGGGCTTCTCTGGCCTCTTTTATTTTTTGTGAAGTCCAGAGACTCATCCCAACTCGTGAGGGAATCATAGCTTCCATCATCCTTTCCTCACATGGGACAATGCTCTAATAATGATGATCATCACACTTTTATTTACTTACAACGAAAGAATTACAACTCGATAATTAGAAAAAAATAGGAATCTATAAGGAGGCCTTAGGCGGTGTACCAGCATGTGCAATGATCTAGAATAGCAAATGACATCAAAAAAGGACAAGCCATGAAAACATCATGCTATCTATCTTACGATCGTGCAAAGCAATACTAAAATGATGGTGCGTGTCATAATAAACGGAATGGTGGAATTTGCATGGCAATATATCTCAGAATGACTATGGAAATGCCATAATAGGTAAGTATGGTGGCTATTTTGAGGAAGGATATAAGGTGGGTTTAATGCACCGGCGAAAGTTGTGCGGTACTAGAGAGGTTAGGAAAAGTGGAAGGGTGAGAGTGCCTATAATCCATGGACTCACATTAGTCATAAAGAACTCACATACTTATTGCAAAAGTCTATTAGTTATCTAAGCAAAGTATTAGACTCATGCACCTAGGGTAGAGGTTGGTAGGAGTAAACCATCGCGCGCTCCCGACCCTCACACAACGCCTGACAATCACCAAACAAATCATGCTCCGACTTCCTTACGTAACGGTTCACCATACATGCATGCTACGGGAATCACAAACCTTTACACATGTATTTTTACCAATTCATAATTACTTCGTAACATGACTCTTAATATTACAATCTTATATATCAAAACTTTATGCAACAAATCAAACTTCTCATAGTATTCAATGCACTTTATATGAAAGTTTTTATTATATCCCTCTAGGATGCCCAATATATTAGGACTATTCATAACCTAAGAAAATTACCATGCTGTTTAGAGACTCTCAAAATAGTATAAGTGAAGCATGAGAGTTCATCAATTTCTATAAAATGAAACCACCGCCGTGCTCTACAAAGATATAAGTGAAGCACTAGAGCAAATTTACAAACTACACCAAATAGGTATAAGTGAAGATCAATGAGTAGGTAAACAATCAAGTAGCTATGTGAGGGATATCTCTCTCTCTTTCTCTCAATAAATATTTTCAGATCTGAGTATTTTATTTAAACAAAAAGCAAAATAAAAATAGCACTCCAAGAATAGCACCCATCATGTGAACGGATTAAAATTTAGGCTCAACATAGGCTAACCGATAATTGTTGATGAAAAGAGGTGGGATGCATAGCATCCCCAAGCTTAGATGCTTGAGGCTTCTTGAAATATTTACTTGGGGTTCCTTGTTCATCCCCAAGCTTGAGATTTTGTATCTCGTTCAATCCTCTCATATCATGGTTTCACCTATTCTCAAAACTTCATCCACAGAAAACTCGAAAAGAACTCGTGAGATAGGTTAGTACACATAAGAACAAATCAACATTTCATGTAATGACAAGACAAGTTTCACAATAATTTTTAAATATTATGTACTGTATACTATCATTTCCACAATTTATATCTACCAATATAGGCTATGGAAACTATAGGATAAGTAGATAACAAAACTATGACAGCAATCTGTCCAAACAGACGAGTGTGTAGCAATCTATTAAACCAGTGTACTTATGTAACTCAAATAATTATGAACATTTAGGAAATCCTAAGCATTTTATATGAAAACACTTTGTAAATTTTTTAGAAACTTTGCACGTACCAGTAAAATATGAAAATTCAAACACTATAGCATAAGTTTTTGTATTTACCCAGCACATATCAAGACATGCAATGCAAGCATCCTAAAGGTAATTCTTGAAAACATTTATGAAAAAACAAGATAATAAATAACACATAACAGAAAACAACAAAATAAAATGACGCTCGAAGAAAACTCATATTATGTGACGAATATTTTTTTTGCTCCAAGTAAGATATACCGATAGTGTTGAACACCAAAGAGGGGATGCCTTCCGGGACGGAAGGCATCCCCAAGCTTAGACGCTTGATTCTTCCTTGAATATTACCTTGGGGGTGCCTTGGGCATCCCCAAGCTTAGGTTCTTGTAACTCCTTATTCTCCTCATATCGGGGTCTCACCCAAAACTTGAAAACTTCAATCACACAAAACTTAACGGAACTTCGTGAGATGGGTTAGTGTAGTAGATATAGATCATTCACTTAGGTACTGTCGAGACAAGATTCATAATTATTCCCACATGATAACTATTGTATTCCATCATTATCACAATTTATATTTCTCAATATAAGCTATAGAAACACTTGAAACAAACAAACTATGCATGCAAAACAGAATTTGTCCAAAACAGAATAGTCTGTAAAGATATGAATGAGCACCATACTTCCCTAACTCTAAAAATTCTGAAAAAATAGGACAACTCAAGGAATTTTCATATAAATGTTTTATAAACATTTTAGAATTTTTTGACGCTCTAGTAAAATCATTTAATTCATATACTGGACACAATCAAACAAGCAAGTATCCACACTATTCCAAAGACTTTACTTGGCACTTTATTAAAATAAAAGACAAAAAACATGATTTTACTACAATAGCTTAATCATGTGAACACATCAAAACAAAAAGTAAAAGTGTTGGATTGTCTCCCAACAAGTGCTTTTATTTAATGTCTTTTAACTAGGCATGATGATTTCAATGATACTCGTATAGGAATAGTATTTGAAACATGTAAGAGAGCATCATGATTCTCATGACAAGTACATTTAAGTCTAACCCACTTCCTATACATAAGAATTTTGTGAGCAAACAATTCATGAAAACAAGAATAAACTAGCATAGGATGGCAAAATAAGCATAACTTCAAAACTTTAAACACATAAAGAGGAAACTTGATATTATTGCAAATCCTACAAGCATATGTTCCTTCCTCATAATAATTTTCAGTAGCATCATGAAGAAATTCCGTAATATAACTAGCACATAAAGCATTTTTTCATGATCTACAAGCATAGAAAAATTATTACTCTCCTCATAAGCAAACTTCTTCTCATCTATTATATTATTAAAATGATAAAAAACGAACGGCTAAGATTCATCATTATAAAGTTTTGATATTGAACGGTTGAGATTTGGCATGGATAGGTCCCCTATGTTGGCTAAAAAGAGTTTCCATCAATCGTAACAAGATCAAACAGTATCATCGTGGGTGCTTTCCAAGAGAGTCACGTGTACATGCCTTTTAAAAAGACTCCGTCACATATACGCCTCATGTATGTCAAAGCCACCACAAAGCATTTTTTTATTAGAACAGATTAAGCAATCATCATTGGCCCCACACAAGTTAGTGTCCGGAGGTATCCACTTATAAAACTCCACAACACATATGTCCCTACACGGCTACATATACCTTTCGGACAGTTCTACAAAAAACCTGACAAACTATATTTAAAATAATACCGAACAGACTTTTTCTTACAAACTTACCAGTTGGACTCGACACCTCCGTAGATATATGTATGTTTTCCCTTAACAAAAAATATAGATACATCCAAATACTATTCTCTGTTGATCCTAATCACGATAGTCGAGATTAAATAATAAAAATGCCTTAGATGGACTATCAATATTTTGCGTGCACGTAACGAGGAGACGAGCTGGAGTTCAATACGAAATCGGATTTTCTAAACAGGAGGAACTAAAAAATGTACGTTGATTTTTTTCGCCCAATTTAGCTTTTGTTTCCTTTCTCTTCCATACGAGTATGCTAACTAAGCTTAAGCATCCCATGCACAGGAATGTTTAACGTGTGTACGTCTTCTCTCATGTCTCTCAAAATATGTTTCATAGGAGTAAGAATTAGCTCTATAACAAGGAATTACAAAAAATATATTTATTTTTAAAATATTCCCCATATAAATGTGTACACGAGCATATCACACACACAAAAACCCCGGTTTTATAAATAGCTGATGTATTTCTTTTCCAGATGAGTACCGAAGGTTCGAAGCAAGCAAAGCAACTTGATAAAGCTATCGAGAACCAAGTAGATTTTCACAATGGATCTACACACATAAGTCGTTATATTTATTCTTTCATCTATCACACATCTTTCACCGGACATATTTATGATTGATCTCGTGGTTTGTCATTGACCGTATGTTGTTTATCTCTCATATGTACATGAACATCCACATCACCTCTCAAATACAACATCCTAGAAGAGTGAACCAAAAGATGTTATAGAAGTTTTGTACAAATATACATATATTTAAATTTGACTTTGATAGCTAAGCAACAAAGCTCAATAGAAAACTATACGCACGGTTGAAAGTACGCTCGCCATGAAATAGAATAAACAAAAAGAGTGATTGTAAGCCAAAAGTGGTAAGATTTATAAAAAGAAAAATAGTAAGATTTAACTTGCCATGAAATCTTCTAATAAAATTGCGACGGAAAGAAACCAATGCATGCGTGGAAGAGATATAAAGGGACTCTCCCAGTTTTACAATATTTCCCCTCATGCCTAAATGGAGTTTTTACATTAATTCAAATAAACATTCGTGTGGGTTTAATAACCAGCAAAGAAATAGTGCAGAATAAGTTGTGCGTCCTATACTTACAATACAAACTTTCCTATAATTGTCAATTTCTAACTAATTAATGTAACGCGCATGTAGACATGAGTAAATGAGAACATATGAAGACATAAGACTAAACTCATATTAGGCTTTGTATTATATTTTCTACCTAAATAACAAACTGTTTGTTCGCCACCTACGTATTCCGGTTATCTTTTTGATATTTAAACTTACATCTGTTGTGGTACTATTAAATTGTAGATGAAATTCCATAGAAAAATAACATCAATTAATAAGTGCAAGACAATCAATTAAGATAGTATATGGTGATGCACGAAAAATCTAGCCACGCAAATGCGCGGGTCACCCTGCTAGTTCATAATAGTGGGAGCAAACTCAACGAAATAACTATCATAAGGTACTTGCTTGACATAACCATTTTAAATATTAAAATCATATTGACAAGTTTCATGGTTTTCATTACTCTTTATAGCATACATGTCATCACAATAATCATCATAAATAGGAGGCATGCTATCATCATAATAGTTTTGCTCATCAAAACTTGGGGGACAAAAAATATCATCCTCATCAAACATAGCATCCTCAAACTTATGGCTTTGCATATCATTAGCATCATGAATATTCAGAGAATTCATACTAACAATATTGCAATCATGATCATAATTTAAGGATTTAGTGCCAAACATTTTAATAACTTCTTCTTCTAACATTTAAGCACAATTTTCCTTTCCATCATTTTCACGAAAGACATTGAAAAGAGGAAGCATACGAGGCAACCTCAATTCCATTTTTTCTAGTTTTCTTTTATAAAACCAAACTAGTGAAAATAAGAAAATAAAATATTTTATTGCAAGATCTAAAGATATACCTTCAAGCACTCACTTCCCCGGCAACGGCGCCAGAAAAAAGCTTGTTGTCTACTACGCAACCTTCTTCTTGTAGACTCGTGTTGGCCTCCAAGCGCAGAGTTTTGTAGGACAGTGGAAATTTTCCCTCATGTGGGTGACCTAAGGTTTATCAATCCTTAAAAGGTGTAGGATGAAGATGGTCTCTCTCAAACAATCCTGCAATCAAATACAAGAAATCTCTTGTGTCCCTAAGTCACCCAATACAATGACAAATTGTATAGGTGCACTAGTTCGGCGAAGAGATGGTGATACAAGTGCAATATGGATGGTAGATATATGTTTTTGTAATCTAAAAATATAAAAACAGCAAGGTATCTAATGATAAAAGTGAGCACAGACAGTATTGCAATGCTTAGAAACAAGGCCTAGGGTTCATACTTTCACTAGTGCAATCTCTCGGCAATACTAACATAGTTGAATCATATGTAAAGACCTTTCATGCGACAAAGAGTTGACTCAAAATTCACAAATAGTGGAGAACTAACGAATAAATTATTGTAGGGTACGAAACCACCTCAAAGTTATCTTTTTCCGATCAATCTTATGTGCTATCCCTATAAGTGTCACGAACAGCCCTAGAGTCTGTACTAAAATAACACCTTAATACACACATCAATCAAAACCCTAATGTCACCTAGATACTCTAATGTCACCATGAGTACCCATGGGCTTGATTATACGATGTGGATCACATAATTTCAGATTCATCATGTTCAATCCAACACACAGAACTTCAAAGAGTACCCCAAAATTTCTACCAGTGATTCAAGACGAGAACATGTGCCAAACCCTAGCGTAGATTCCCAAGGTCACGGAATCCGCAAGTTGATCACCAAAGCATATATCAAGTGGATCATTAGAATATCCCATTGTCACCACGGATATCCCATTGCAATACATACATCAAGTGTTCTCAAATCCTTAAAGACTCAATTTGATAAGAAAACTTCAAAGGGAAAACTCAATTTATCACAAGAAGGTAGAGAGGGGAAAACTCCATATGATTCATCTATATCAATAAGGCTTGCGGTACATCAGGACCGTGCCATCTCAAGAACACGAGAGAGAGAGAGAGTGATCAAACACATAGCTACTAGTACATACCCTCGTCCTTGAGGGTGAACTACTCCCTCCTCGTCATGGAGACCGCCGGCATGATGAAGATGGCCTCCAGTGATGGTTTCCCCCTCCAGCAGGGTGCCAGAACGGGCTCCCGATTGGTTTTTCATGGCTCTAGAGGCTTGCGGCGGCGGAACTCCTGATCTAGGTTTCTTTTCGAAGGTTTCTATATTTATAGGAATTTTTGGCGTCGGTCTCACGTCAAGGGGGGTCACGAGACGGTGACATGGTTGCTAGGCGCGGCAAAGGGGGTGGCCGCGCCTGGCAGGCTTGTGATGTCCTCGTGGCTCTTCTAGCCCATCTCCAATGCTTCGGGGGGTCTCTTTTGGTCCAAAATAATCATACTAAATTTTCATCCCATTTCGAGAAGTTCTATTTCTGCACAAAAAACGACACCATGGAAGTTCTGTTGAAAACATTATCAGTCTTAGTTAGTTCTAATAAAATCACACCAAAAGAATATAGAATTATTGTAAACATGGCATGAATACTTCATAAATTACAGATACGTTGGAGATGTATCACACCTTAGTGTACTGAACCAGAATTTATGGTTCATAGCGACGACTCACATAAGGAGTAAAGACCGTAGCGTAGGACTGGTCGTTACGTTGCCACACGAGATGGGTGAAGGCAGCGGTGTCGGGTCTAGTCTCATCCCCGGCAGGGACATACAAAATATATCTCAATCGAGTTGCCTCCAAGCGGGGGTGCTCTCTATGGAGGCGAGTGATAGCAGCATAGGCAAAATCATGGACTGCCATCTCCACTGTCACTCCAACACCGCAATAGGTGTGCGACTCAATGATGGAGCGATCACGTCGATCCTAGATAAGAACCTCAGCCTCGTATTGCTCTTGGTTGAAATTGTGGAATTCCTCAAAAACACTGTACTCGGGGTACCAGCGATATCCCGACCTGGTCAAGAGGCTGATAAGAATGGCTGGGAACCCACGGGTATTAGCAGCCATCGTCGGGCAAACGACCTGCCTTGAGGAATGCATCTGTAACAAGGAGATTCAAGATGGCAAAAGACAGTGTGTATCCTAACTTCAAAGGAAACAATTGTCAACAAAACAACTCTCCGGTGGATGTGATCACAAGAACCTAATGTTAGAGTTAGC
Organism: Hordeum marinum; assembly: GCA_022496015.1. Classification (NCBI taxonomy): domain Eukaryota; kingdom Viridiplantae; phylum Streptophyta; class Magnoliopsida; order Poales; family Poaceae; genus Hordeum; species Hordeum marinum. The sequence goes on from CM039676.1 coordinate 116,651,106, forward strand.
AAAATCTTTAACCCGAAAGAGAAGAGAGATCAGAACCCAGAGTATAGATGAGGAATAAAAGATCCAAATACCACCTGATTGAGATGAGGGTCCGTAAGCCACACAACGATGTTAATAAAAAAATTAAGTACTAGACTCAACTTCGGCCAAGGAGTTGGAAGGGGGGCTACCTACACACAATCGGCTCTGATACCAACTTGTGATGCCCCCATTTTGATCGTACGCTAATCATACACGCAAATGTGTATGACCAAGATTAGGGACTCACTGGAAGATATCACAACACAACTCTAGACACAAATTAAAGTTATACAAACTTCATATTACAAGCCAGGGGCCTCGGGGGCTTGAATATATAAGATAGAGTACAAATGAGTTAGCGGAAGCAAATAATATATGAGTACAAACATAAGTTAAACAAGTTTACCTTAACAAGGCTAGCACAAACATAACAACGGATAAAAAGAGGCGAGGCCTCCTGCCCGGGAACCTCCTTTCCTACTGCTGGTCGTCAGCGGCCTCCGCGACATAGTAGGTTCCATCGGGGTAGTAGTAGTCATTGGTGGGATCCACTGTCTCCTGGGCTCTGTAATCTGGTCGCGGCAATTGTATCAAGAGGAAAGGGGGAGCAAAGCAATGGTTAGTACTCATCCAAAGTACTCACAAGACTGATATCAGAAGTATGCTAATTATGCAGCACTATCAAAGGAATAGGGCTATATCTTTGGACTGACTATAGAAAAGCAAGAATAGTGGGAAGGTCTAGTCCTATCGAAGACTAGCATCTTCAACATCTTGTAGCATTAGAAGATTGTAGAATGGTAACTCATATATAACAATATTATCGTAGCAATTTTATTTAAGTAACCACACCCGAAGATTCTTCCTCGACTCCCTGCGAGAAAGCTATCTCGGAGCCAATCCGGGATACAACTCCAAGTCATCCTGTTACCATGGACACGGCTATTCGAATAGATAATTTCATCCCTGCAGGGGTGCACCACATTTTCCGTCACACTTTCTTGGGTCATGCCCGCCCTTGGAGATCAACATGTCGTCGCCCTACCTAGGCTCAACAAAGAGGCCAGCCCGCCGATCTAAATCCTAACCGCACAGGGGTCATGGGCCCACTCACCCTTTGCACTCCTGCATGATGCGAGGGCGGCCGAGATCAGTCCTAGCACCTCTAATACAAGAACAATGCCATCACGGACCACTCGGGCGCGTGTCGTTCCATTACTGACGTCCAAAGAGCTTCGGCTGATACAACAACACTGAGTACCCTTAACTTCTCCCATGTGAAGGTTAGTGCAAAAAGCTCAAATGACCAACTCGGATCAAAGACACAAACCATTAGTATTTCGTTAATTGCGGTGATGAGCGTGATACACGATATGTGGTCCCGTCGCCCCGTCTCGAGGTCTTGTGGCAAGGGCCCAGAATGCTTGGCCATACCTCATCGTATTACACCAACACCCTCCGGTCATCCATACCTCATCATCTATCTACACTAAAGTAAAAGTAACAGTGTGTATATAACACCAAGGGGGAAACCCGAGGAATCAACCCCGAAGGATCCCACCGGATGTAACCGTCAAGGTGACCAGAGAGAATCCACCCTCGATGGTCTACGCTTGAGGGGTTGCACGACATAGTCGTCGTCGTGAGTGGTGAAGCAGGAATCACCCTTGATAACCATGGCAAACTAGCTACGCTACAAAGTTAGCATCATGAGTACTTCACGACGTGTCACCCTCAATACTCAATAGTAGCTCTAGAGAGTTGTACAACTAAGGGGTGTGCGGTGAACGTGACGGGCATGGCTTATCGATCGATTGACCGAGTCTTCAAGTCGTCGACGATGAAGTAGGGGAAACTGGGAATAAGGGGTCACAAAGGATCACTAATCAACCTATACTAAGCAGGTGATATGATAGCAGGTATAGTAGCAATTTAATCAAAAACAGGATATGCATCAGAGTAGGAGCTATCTACAACAGTACCAAAAACTAGTGCAAGCATGAGAGGGAGAGAGATGGGCGATATCAGATTAATCAAGGGGGGTTGCTTGCCTTGCTGCTCTGTTGCAAAAGGCTGGTCATCAGTAGTGTAGTCGCACCCGACAACAGCTTCATTCTCGTGGTATACAAGTAAGAAGAGGGGGGCGATACTATCGATATAAAGCAGACAAATGCATCATGTTGCATGACATGGCAATATGCAGTGCTAGGCATGAGCTAACACAGTACTAGACGTTCCAGATGGAGTGGGAGAATATCTGACGATATTTCCCGGGTCTCGAGCTACTACGGGATAGATGATCCTAACGCAAAATGTACATGTTCATCATGCTAGGGGCAAGTGAAAGATGAGCGGACAACGTATTCGGATTCGTTGGATTTTTTTGAGCAACTTTCATATATAAATTATTTTTGTCTGGGCTATAGATTATTTTATATTAATTTTCGAAATTTTAATAATTTTATGAAATTAACGGACTTAAGTTAATTCAAAAAGCATTTATGACGTCATCATGACATCAGGATGATGTCATCAGCCAACAGTGGGGCTGACTGGTCAAACCTGACCAATGGGCCCCGTCTGTCATTGACTCAAGTTTAACCCAGAGTTTATATTAGTGTAATTAGGTAAATTAACAAGGTACGCCCCACATGTGAGTGTCTACTTAGCTTAAATTAATTAACATGATTAATTAAACAAGTGTTAATTAGTCCTAAGGAGCTGGCCCAGATGTCATAGGCCCTTGTGGGCTGGCCCACTCGCAGTGACTCGTTGTGCCTAGTCGGCCAATTGACCAAGTCAACTGGTCAATTGGGGCGTGGGGCCTGGGGCCTCACAGGTCAGTGACCCAGCAGGTGGCCCCGGTCCACCCCCGTCGGTGAGCGTTGTCAGAGCAACTCAGAAAACACGGCGGAGGCTTGGGCTAGCTGTGGTATTTGGCCATAGATGGCCAAATCGAGCGCGGTCGGTGGCATTCGAAAGGGGGCAGCGTCGCCAGTCTGTTCGTGCAAAGAAATTGGCCAGAGGTGAGCTAAAACAACGACGATAACCACCGCAACGATGCCGGAGTTCTTGCGGAGTCGATGCTAGTGTTGTGGGGCACGGCAGGCCACACGAGCGGGTGCTACATGACACTGGGAGTGTAGTGAGCTCGACTACAAGCTCAATTGCTCGTGATCGCGAGCGTAGCGAGGACGGCGAGCGCGGCGGCGGAAGCAGAGCTTCGACGATGATTGCAATAGTGGCTAAAGGGCATGGCAGGGACTGCACGTGAATGCAATCGACGCCTACGAGCTCCAGGAGCACGCCGCAACGCTCAGCTGCGAGCTAGGGCTATTGTGGCCATGGCAGCAAGCTCGCTGGCAGCGGCGCATTAGGCCAATCGTGGGCAGCAAGCTAGGAGGGCGCACACGAGCTACTATATGGAGGGAACGGAGCTGGAGCTCACCGAAACATGTAGGTGTGTGTGCGTGGGCTCGAGGAGGTCCTGCTGGAGCGAATCATGGTGGCGGAGCTCCGGGTGCCCGAGGAGGAAGAAGGGACGTGGGGGTCTCTCTGCTCCTCCTCTCCTCTAATGGCTTGGATGACGCAGGAGAGTCCAGCGGGGCTTCTTGGCACAACGGCGAGGCATGGGAGACAAGGTAGCCGCAACTAGTCGTCGCCCATGGCGGCGGCGGCACAGGCGTGTGTGTAAGAATAGGCATGCGGCGCGAGAGGGAGGGAGTGCGGGGCGAGCTAGGGTTCGGGTCTACGTCGGGGGTGCGAGGGGTGCTTAAGGGCGGCAGGGAGCCGCTGGGTGACCACCAGCTCGATGGTCTCGGCCGTTGGCAAGCATCGGCTCCCCCACGTCTCCCAGTTGAACAGGAGGAAGACGATGGGGGCCTAGGTGGGCTGGGCTGGCACTTGGGCCGACAGGGCTAAGTGCCCAAGGCACTTAACCCTTTTCCCCTTTTTATTTAAAAACCGCAGCTTTTCTTTTTATTAGCTTTTGTTTTAATTAAATTTAGTGACAAAGAGCATTTCTTTAAATTAAGTGACTTAGCCCAATATTTGGAGAGCAATATTTGGTAATGCCACAGAAAAGTTTGAGAACTTTTAGAATTTATTTGAAAACTAGATAATTAAAGAGGCATTGAATTAAATGATTTGGCCTCTATTTTATTTATTTTTGTGGCACCAAAATAATTTATAAAATGAGTGATGCAAATTTAAAAAGGTTTAGGGAATATTTGTAACCCATGCATGATTTCTATTTCCTAGTTTGCAAAACATTTAAAACCACTTTTCAATTGAATTGGAAATGCAAAGGAAATTGAATCACTGATAGATTCCAAAAGTGATCACACGTGGCTTAGGAAAAGTATTAGCTTAATCTTGGCCATCGCTTCAGCTTAATTACAATCATCACTCACGAACCAAATCTTGGGTGTTATGGTAGTGGACGGGCATTCCACAGTTGTAACAATTCTAGTCATGAACAGATGAACACTTCTCTTCATATCTTGATTTAGAATTCCTCCCTTTATCTCTACACTTCTAGAACTTTTTCAATTTCTTAACCATGAGGCTTATCTCTTCATTGGTAACAAGGTTGTCGCTTGATGTAGCAGGAGTGTCACTTGAGGCTTTGTAAGCACCGCTTGACTTGTTGTGAAGTTCTTCCTTGTCCTTGACTGGCATCTCATGAGTAACAATCCTTCAAATCACTTTTGTAGGATTGAGATCTTTGTAGTTTGGCATTATTTGGATCAATGTGCACACGGTATCATACTATCCATCTAAGGCTCTGAGTATCTTCTTGATGATGAATCTGTCGGTCATTTCTTCGCTTCCTAAGCCGTCAATGTCATTTGTAATTAGAGCAAGCCTAGAGTACATTTTGGTGAGTCCTTCACCATACTTCATCTTGAACTTGTCAAGTTGACTTTGAAGCACATCCAACTTAGATTCCCTGACAAAGTCGGTACCTTTGTGCATATTAACCAAAGTATCCCAAGTTTCCTTTATTCTCAAGATGGCTGATTTTGTCGAATTCTTTAGGGCCTAGGCAGTTGAATAGAATGTCACATGCTTGAGCATTGTATTGCAACATCTTCAATTCTTCCGCTATCACTTCACGATTCGGTTCCTTTCTGTCACCAAAAAATTCACCTTGCAAGCCAACACGAACAACAATTATGGCGGGGTTATGACCAAGAATATGCATCGTCTTATGCTTCCAACTAGAAAAATTAGTACCATCAAAATATGGACCTATACAGTGATAGTTTTGTTATTAGATGCCATACTCTCCTTGGTTGTGAGACCAATACAATGGAGACCAAAGCACTGATACCACTTGTAGGGATCGAAAGTAGGTCTAGAGGGGGGTGATTAGACTACTTAACCAAATAAAAACTTAACATTTTCCCAAATTAATTGGTTGGTAGATTTTAGCAATTCTAGCATATCAAATATACCCTACACATGCATGTCTATGAGTATTGTAGCGGAAAGTAAAGAAAATCATATGTAAGAGGATAAGGGTAGGAAGATCAAACACAATTGTAGACATGAAGATTTTCCTGTGGTTCCGATAGGTGGTGCTATCGTACATCCACGTTTATGGAGACTCCAAGCCACGAAGGGTAACGGTCGCGAGAGTCCATGAAGGGTTCCATGAAGAAGCAACCTTGAATATACCATGATGGCCTACATCCACGGAGGACTAGCCTAACTCGGGGTAGATTATCACGAAGTAGGCGATCTCCTTGCCCTTACAAACTTCTTGGTACAACTCCACAACATGACGTAGGAGGCTCCCGGGGGACACCTAACCAATCTAGGAGGCACCACCCTCCGAAAGGTAATAGGCTCGAGAGTAATAATGACCTCCTTGCTCTTGTGTTTCAAATGATAGTCTCCTCAACACTCAATCACTCTCTCACAGATTTGGCTTGGGTAGAAGAGATTGATTGGGTGGAAAGAACCTTGGGGAGGATGGAATTCAAGATCCATATGGTTGGAGTGGATGATCTTGATCTCAACACAAGGGTAGGTGGTTCTCTCTCAGAAATTTGGATATGGGAATCGTTGGTCTATTTTGAGTGCTTCTCTAGCGAGTGGGGTGTGGTGGAGGGATATATATATATATAGGCATCTCTAAAAATCCAACCTTTACAACATTATTGCCCAACTCGATGAAACCAAAGTGAAAACTCGGTTGCACCGACTAGTGCAAAATGTGGCAACTTTGGCGTTTCGGTGAGACCGATATATAATTCTCGGTGGTACCGATATGAGTGGTAGAGGGCAGTTACCCAACTCGGTGAGACCGATTCAAAATTCTCGGAAATTCTTATTCTTGTGAAAGAGGCAACATGAAGTTGGTCACTGAAACTCGGTTGCACCAAAGTGAAAGTTTCTAGCATTTATGTCTAGGGTTTTGACTCGGTGTAGCCGATATGGAATTGTTGGTGGCACCGATTTTGAGTGGCAGGTCCTAGGACATAATCTTTGTGGGAGATCTTCTAGGTGTTTTTGGTGACCAACACTTGATCAATTTGAGCATTTCACTCACCATTATTACCTCACCCCCTTTTGATAGTAATTGCTTTCCTATGGACTCAAAGTTATTTCTCACAAAGGAAAATGTAGAGTCATCATGCTTGTAGCTTGGCCAATACTATGCTTGCATCTTGGGGTCTCCTCACAATCCTTTGCCAATCATAACATTGAACTTTTTCCTAAAATATACTTAGTAGAAACATTAGTCCAATGAAATATATGTTGTTATTAATTACCAAAACCACCTAGGGAGAAGTTGTGCTTTAAACAACCCTCTTGCTTACGTTGGGTACAAGTATTTATTTGTGTGTGTGCGTGTACTACTAACAATTCATTTGTGTCAGTCTCCTATCGGTTCAATAAACCTTGGGTCTTAGCTGAGGGAAATAGTATCTACTACTATACTACATCACCCCTCCTCTTTGGGGAAATCTCAATGCCTATTATAGTAGTATTAGCTGAGCCTTGAGCCTCCCCAACTCTATCCCATGTTGGGTTTTCTTCGTTCAACTAGTTGCATTGCTCATTCTTGTGGCTGATGATTCGGTGACCTGTGGACTCTTGTGATTGGGACTTTTCGTCCTCCTGAGCCCGCTCCAGGTCCTTCTCATGCACTATCAGCTGCGATGCTAAGAAACATAACATATTAACCATAAAACTTACATTATAAGTAAAATGGTAATTAGGGTAGGCATCCTATCGGTCGTCTCCCGAGTGAACATCTTTATATGCTCCATATCCTTCTTTGAATCCTCAAGTTAGGCCTTGACCTGGGCAAACTCTTTGGATAGTTGGTGAGCTTGCTATCGAGAATCCTGCATATACAACACTAAGGTTAGCCACTAATATCAATCCTTAGGCCGACCTCTCGCACCCAACCTATGGCTCGAGGGCTACTGGACTTTGTATTTTTTTGAATAGATGTAACGATAACAAAGGAAATATGTTGGTCCTCTAGTCGGGCACATATACCTAACCAGAGCCTCGAGGGCTACTAGACTCTATGTTTTACACCTTTTTTCTCCACTGAGACACACCTGGAAAGGACTCGGAAGAATAATTTCCCATCTAGTGTACACCAACATTGTTTTTTAGCCTACACCTTGAGGTCACATGGATGATAAGGGGACTCGGTCCTTTGAATTAAAAATCATGTTACCTCCAAATCCTTGGAAAGCTCGTTGGTGGCGTCCTTGAGCCCCGATCGCTCAGTGCCGAGGTGTGCATCCACCGACTGAAGCACTTCAGGCTACTAATCTATGAAAACTGTGTTAATGAGAAAAGCCTTCCTCGCTATGTTACACATCATACTCTCGTCCTTGGAGAGGGTCGTATCCCATGCCACCGAGGGCTCCTCTTGAGGAGGATCCGGAGAAACCCGAGGAGGTGTCAGTTGGGCAGTAGTTGCTTGGCTGGCTGATATGTTTGGTACAAGCACTGGAGCATTGGAGGTCGGATGAGGCCTACAAGTTAAGTCTCGCTATTTGAGAGACATAAATGTATTTTAAGACTAAAATAAGTCACACTTATAGGGTGGAGGAGGGTTTCCCAAGAGGCGCTTCCTCCTCATCAATCGCTTGACCTATAGATGGTCCAGGATTACTCTTGAGATTATTCACTTCATGGACGGAGGACTATCTTGCATGCTTGTGTAGGATCCAAAGTATGTCTAGAGGGGAGGTGATAGACTACTTGACCAAATAAAATCTAGCCTTTTCCCAATTTTAGTTTTAGGCAAGTTTTAACAATTGTATCATGTCAAGCACACCCTACACATGCATGTCTAAGTGTATAGTAGCAGAAAGTAAAGACAAGCACATGAAAGTAGAGAGAAGGGATAGGAAGATCAAACGCAATTGTATACACGAAGATTTTTCCTGTTTGTCTGATAGGTGGTGCTATCGTACGTCCACACTGATGGAGACTTCAACCCACGGAGGGTAACTGTCACGAGAGTACACAGAGGGCTCCACCCATGAGGGTCCACAAACTAGCAACCTTGTCTATTCCATCACGGCTTCTGTCAATGAAGAACTAGCCTCACTATGGGTAGATCTTCACCAATTAGGTGATCTCCTTGCCCGTACAAACTTCTTGGTTCAACTCCACACGTGAAGAGAAAGGCTCCCAAGTGACACCTAAACAATCTAGGAGACATGACTCTCCAAAAGGTAATAGATGTGGTAGTATGATGAACTCCTTGCTCTTGTGCTTAAAAAGATAGTCTCCTCAACACTCAATGACTCTCTCATAGATTTTGCTGGGTAGAAGAGGTTGATTGGGTGGAAAGCAACTTGAGGAGGCCAGAAATCAAGATTCATATTGTTGGACTGGAAGATGTTGATCTCAACACATGAGTAGGCGGCTCTCTCTTAGAAAAATGGATATGACAGGTGTTGGTGTGTTATGGCCATCTTCGAAAATCCAACTGTTAAAACATTATTTCCCAACTCGATGAAACCAAAGTAAAAACTCGGTTGTACCGACTAGTGCAAAATGTGGCAACTTTTGGCGTTTCGGTGAGACCGGTATATAAATCCCAGTGTGATCGATATTAGTGACCTAGGAAGTTTCCAAATCTTGATGTGTCCGATTTCCAAAACTCAGAAATTCCAATTCTTGAAAATGGGTTACCCAAAAGTTTGTCACTAAGTTGGTAGCACTAAGAAAGCTAGGGTTTGGCATGGGATCCGTCTAGCGCAAAACTCGGTAAGGTCGAATGAGAAAGTTGGTGGCACCGAATTTGGGACTTTTAGGGTTTGGACAGAATATTTGTGGGGGAATGGATGATAATTTTTGGTGTCTAATCTCTAATCACTTGAGAAACCATATCATCATATTTACCTCATCCCCTTTTAATAGTATTGTCTTTCATATGGATTCAAGAGTGATTTCTCACAAAATATAAAATGCAGAGTCTTCAAGCTTGTCGACAATGGGTGTTCCTTGCACCTAGGGAATCTCCTCACAATCCTTTGCCTATCCATCATTGAACTTCTCCTATAATATAATTCGTGTAAACATTAGTCCAATGAAATATATGTTGTTATTAATTACCAAACCCAGCTAGGGAGAAGTTGCGCTTTCAATCTCCCCCTTTTTGGAAATTGATGACAACATGTAGATCAAAGCTTCGATAAAAAATATAATCTATGAATAACATCGTTGCTTTGAGAGGTATTTGATAAGCGAGAGATCCCCCTAAATTAGTGTACTATTTTTAAATTTGTGTTTGAATGCAAATGCACAATCGATTAGGATCATGGGTCAATCTTCCATGCTACATACAAATTGATGGTGTGCATAAAAGATATGAGTGAATAACAATGCACATAACACCAAACACGAGTTAATGATCATAAGTATAAACACCACATGGATAGGAAATAGTAGCATCCTCAATCAAAGTGTATGATCACACACGACGGGGTTTAAGATAAACGAACGATAAACCAAATGTTTTAAATGAGAAGAGCAAATAAAAGCAAGACGCTCTCTCTCAAAGCCCTATGATCTATAATCTTCTACCCCGTTGGATACAAGTTACCAAAAAGTTCAAAATATATAGAGATAAGTGTATCTATGGGCATTCCCTCCTCCGGTAGACAATGAAGGAGTCGAGAGAACCGCTTCGGTGAAGGCTTCAGCTGATGTGCAGGAAGGTGGAGGTGTAGACACTGGAGGTGCTGGAGGAGCTGGAGGAGCTGGAGGCACTGGTGATGTTGATGCTGGTGCTGATGAAGATGGCATCATATCTGTAGCTAGCATGCCAGACGATCTAGCCTTTGTCCTAAATTGAGTGTGAGGTTGTAGAGGAGAACAGTCATCATCATCACCGGAGTGGGGACTGGGCACTTCATCCACTTCCTGCTTCAACTCTATGACAGTCTTTTGCGGATCAACCACCTTGTTATCTAGAGCATGAAGCTTTGTCTCCACAATCCTCTCAAGACTCTTCTGGTTCTTGAGAATGTTAGACACATTCTTTTATATCCCTTGGATAGTGCTGATAAGATAGGACATCTCATCGCTCTTGGTCCTAGGAAGTTGAACACTGGTGGCTCTAGCTGTCTCTGCCTCCGCCTGTGTAGTAGCTGAAGTGGATGTGAACGATCCATCACCACAACGTTGTCCTCAAATTCTGGCTGGAGTGGTAGGTGTGGACAATCAAGTGCATATTTGCTCTTCCCAACTTTGGAATTTATGAGCATCTGAATGTATGGTGCATATGCACATGACCTCTTCTGGTGAGCGGTTGTCCTCTTGATTGTCTCAGCAATCAAATCCATCTCCGTAAATCTAGTGTGGGTGTTGACATGGTGCAGCATGTTTATGGAGTACCACCTGATCATTTTGTCATCTGTAGACTTATAATCGAAGTATACCTCATAATAGTGTTTGTGGTGGGTAGTCCTGCTTGCAACAAGTATATAAAGCCAAGCTTATGAGTCTTCACACAATCAGTGGGGACGGGTTTATACATGTTGGCCCTGGAGATGTGATTCATCTTAGCCTTAGTATACACATCAAGATCTCTCTCTCTCTCTTCAATCTTTGGGGAATCTAAGATGGTTGCCCACTCCTCAACAGTAGACCGGTATGTGATGCCCTCAGTCATCCAAACAATTCTTCCATCTGAATATAAATGAGTTGTGGAATAGAATTGCATAATCATCTCATCATTCCAAGAAGTGAACTCTTTGCCAACAAATACATCAATGTCAATGACCTTAAAGTTCTCTTGCACACGAGGGAAGTAATCTTCATTTTTCTTGATGAAGTTCTACTCAACATATCTTATGTCACTAACTGTAGGACTCTTGTCTAACAAGAAAGTCTCATAAAATCTTGCCACTCCATGGTGTGGAAGCGAGCATCTACTCCAGTCCTTCTCTAGATGTAATAGGGGTCATCAGCTCTCCATTTCCTCAGCCCTTGGTCCTTTCTCTTCTTCATGTCTTTTACCACTGGGTGATCGTCATTATGCTCTGGCTGGTGAGGTCCCAACTTCCTCAACACATCAATGTCTTCCTCATGTTCCATGGTGGAATATCTCTTGTTCTTCCCAGCAAGATGAATAGCTCTGGTGGTCCTCTTGGACTTGGGGCAGCTGGCTTCTTGGGAGCAGTTGGCTTAGCCTTGGAGGGAGGTTTGCTAGGCATTGCATCAGCCAAAAGCTTCTTATTCTTGTAAGGATGGTTTGCAGCATGTTCTTCCTCTTCTTCCTCTTTGTCAAGCTCAGTTTGGTCCTCGGACTTGGAAGTAGGTTTTCTAATCACATGAACAATCCTCTTTCTTATTCTCTTCTTCTCTCCTGCCTTCTTAGCTAAGGACTTGGTTTGCTTGGAGGTGTCAGGGGACTCAAGGGTAAGATTCATCCCTTTCTTGGCAATCTCTGGATCTCTCACAGCCTCTGAGCTAGCATACTCCTTCCTTACTAGCCTCTTGGAAGATGTGGCCTCTCCAACATTATTCCTAGCAGCAACTTTCTCTTGCTTTTCTTGTTGCTTCTTGATAACCTCCTAAGGCACAAGGTCTGCATCCTGCTAATATGAGTTTAATTTCCTCCTCGCCCTAGTGGCTGCCTTGGGCAAATCATGAGAGGTTGGTGTGCCAGGGTCTTTTGAAGAAGTGCTAGCCTCTAGGCTAGTTCCTGCATTGAGATCCACAATCTGCACTCGGAAATCATTGTCAATGTCCTCTGAACCATACATGTTGTCCTTGTGAATAGATATAGAAGAGTTTAGGGGATAAGCATCACCAAACACATAAGTTTTTTTGCAAATTTTGAACTCAAAATCTCAGTCTTAAAATTCTTCTAAGTAGATTTCGGTTCCACCGAGTTTGAGTTTGCGGAGCCAGCAAGACATACACTCTCATATGACAGAAAATTGGCAACCTTTTTCGGTTTCACCAAAAATAGATACTCGGTCTCACTGAGAATGTTCTCTATTACCCTAGACCCCAAATTGGTGATACCGATTCATATCAACTCAGAGACACTTATACACACCTGGCGGAAATCTAAACCTAATTTTTTTGTTCACCTGATCTATTCGGGATTTCTTGTGTATGGATGATTTACAAATTGTGGCTAGAGTATAAATGAGACCTATTGCTCAAGAATTGGAAATTGGAGTGCAAATGGGTTGAGATCTTTACCCTAATGCGGTGAATACCTCCTATGGCGGAAATGGCGGGAAGGATTACCGTCGACGGTGGAGGACTCCGGTGGTGAGGGTGCACGGGAGATGAAGGGCGGTGTCCGTAGACACAAGCAGCGACATCAGCGGGTTGCTTCAACGATGTTTGAAGATTGAATTTTAGAATTCGGTCCACTAGATATATATCCCCCAACTGTCGGTGTTAGCGACTCCGAAATATCGGTGCTATCGAGTTTCTTAACTGCCAGGGGACAGGGAACCTCGGTGAGGTCGTGATTATAGAATCGGTTGTACCGAGATCAAAACCAGATCAACCATTGTGCTTTGGTGGAACCGAGTTTTGTGGGTTGGTTACACCAAGTATCACATGGGAGGTTTTGAAAGTTAGCTCTTGTCGAAACTGTACTCCGAGTGTGCCTCACACACAGGGTCCGAGAAGTGCTTGCTCAAATTTTGTGATGAAGGATGAATATAATTTGAGACGAGAAAGCATAGATAGCTAGAGGGAGGTACTTAGTCATTCTTGTACATCCAATTGTCCAAAGAAAAATAGAAGTCAAATAACAACAATTGGATGTCCTTGAATGAGCAAAAATTGCATACCAACATGCTCACACAATAAGATGTCAAATGAAATATGGCAAACACACAAAACCACTCTAGTATCTACCAAGCACTTTTGCGATGATGTAGTCATCTATATACAAGTATATTGACTTAGGAGACAAGTAAAAATAATTGATCATGGGACATACTCACCGTTTAAGAACAAGTGGGGTTACCGCTTTTACATAAAGCTTTTAATATGTTCACATCTTAAGAGATGCTTTGACTCAAGTCTTAGAGTAAAGCTCTCCCTTCCCCTAAGAGGCATGAGGTAACCTTGGGTTTTTTCTTATAAGACATCATGTAGGTGTTATAGTAGTGGATGTTCAACATTGATGAAGATCATCTTGAGTTGGGAGCACTTCTTATTGTTTCGTACTCTTTCACCTACATGGGTTAGTCCCACACAAGGAACAAATACAAGGATATCTATAGACATGGAGTGAAATGCATTCATGATGGTGTCCATTGATTCATTAATTACCTTGTCCCTTGCTTACCTATGATGGAATTTATGACTCCATCAACTATTGCATAAAGTTGGAGTTGATTACAAATAGTCCTTGTCAAAGTGAATGTGAGTGAATTTTGTTGGCGGAGTCATCCCTCAAGAACTTCTCTAGTTCTTTTTACTTGGGACCCGCATAAAATTGATGGTTATCTTTGGAGTTTAAGTAGCACTTTTTTAAGTAGAGCTTGTAGTAATCTTGTGAACCCACTTGACCATGGCTTGGGATTCATCTTCAAATATGCCAATATCATCTTGAAGCTTGTCCTTGCCCTTGAGCTTGTGCTCTTGTGGTGGAAGGTCATCTTGGTCTTTTGTTCCCATGGGGAGAGTAGGTTCATACTTCTCCTTTTGGGTAAAAAACTTCGGCTTGGGTATTGACCTTCCCATTCTACTCAATTTGCGTTGAAGTTGCCAATGCCTTGGTTCTTCCGGTGTCCTCCGTGCGTGCGTACAATCCCCTCGAATTTCTTACTCCTGGCAAGACTTTTGTAGACACCTTTTTCTATAATCCCTTTCAATAAATCATTTTCCTTCTCAAGTGTAACTTGGCTAACATAATCATTAGTGGAATCAATAGAACTACTGGAAGCAACATCAATTGATTGATTAGTTTTATTGTTGCTACTAGATGAAGAACCTTTCTTACCTTTGTTACTAGTTTGCTTAGGTTTAACTTGTGGAACAAAAGTAGACAAGAGTAATCGCTTTTCTAGATAGGAAGAAGTCTTATTTTGAAGATCATCATTGATAGCTTTAAGAAACTCATGTTCTTGATCTAAATTTAGCTTCTCGAAGCGTAACTTCTCATGAGTTCTTACAAGCTCTCTATGATCTTCTAGAGTAGATTCATGAGCTAACTTAAGAGTGTTTAATTCTTTAGTGAGACACTCAATTTCCTTCTTATCATCATCACCCGACTTATCTCGACTAGCATGATTACTATCAAGTTCATTTTGACTAACATCACTAGTTTTATCAAAGATCAAGGTATCGTCTCCCAGTAAGTCATCCTCAGCATTATTAAAGTCAATGTATTCGGGGTGTGATACCTTGGGGCCTTTAGACATGAAGCCACTTCCACTTACTTCATTTGGTGAATCAAATATGTCATATGAATTGGAGGATGTGAGTGCAAGTCCGGCAACACCTTCATCTTGACTATAGTCGGAGTCGGAGTGATAGCTTCTCTCGGACTGGTTATCGGATTTGTAGCCGGAAACCCATTCACCAACATGAGATTTGTAGCTATTTGTGTACTTGTCCTTCTTCTCTAAGTCCTTGCTTCCCCGGGAGGGTCTTCATTCATAACAATCATCTCTACTCCTTCTCTATCTACAAGGTGACTCATCTCTTGAGCTTTTCCTTCTAGATGACTCTTCTTTTGGGGGGGGTGTGCACTCGTTTGAGTAGTGTCCGGACCTTCCACAATTGTAACAATTCCTCTCATGACTAGATGAACTCCTATCTTATAACTTGAGTTGGAGCTTTCTGTCTTTGCCCCTATTCTTGTATAACTTGTTGAATTTCTTGACCATGAGGCTTATCTATTCATTGGTAACGAGGTTGTTGTTGACACCAGGTTTTGACACGGAAGAAAAAATTATTAATATGTGTTCAAATGAAGAAGTGCTATACATAAAAGAGTACCTTAGTGTTGACATGAACATCTTTGAAGTTTGGGTCGTCGTTGTCCGGTCTCATCTTGAAGGCCGAAACTATGCTCAAAGTACTAAGATTTCATATTCAGAGTATTGTTTGGCCGATTAGGCCCCCAAGACGACCTCGTATAAGAAAATGTTCAACACAGATTGTCTTTGTCTCACTGAAACGATCAAATTTGACATACAAACCATCTCAATCTGAGTTCGTATGCAAAAGTTAGAGCCATCAAAGTGCAGCCCTACCACGAGGCAAAAAGTGGCGTGAGTGAACATACAACCACCTAGGTGATGTCTGATGGGTTGCGCGAGATATTCGGCCCTCAAGACGGCCTCGAATGGAAAAACTTACAGCACAAAAAAGTCCCGTCTCATTGAACCGATCGATCTTGATACATATAACATCTTAATTCGAGGTCATATGCAACCTGGGAGGTAAAATAAGATCAGGCTGAAGTTTGAATCAGAAAATCTGAATAAAAAAGCTTGCCGACAAAGAGGTTGCCTGCCGTGAGGAAAGCTTGCCAGGTAAGATTTTGCCAGGTGGATAAGGAGCTTGTTGGGCAAACAACTTGCGGGTGAAAAGCTTGGAGGGTGGATAAACTTGCTTGCCGGGCTAGAAGCAAAAGATGGGTTCAAAGGGTAATGTAGATGGCCTCATCTGGCAAACATGTTAATAGAAGAATTGTTTGTATCATCTAAACTGTTGATTTTGATATAAAATCATCTTAATAGGGTGTCATGTGCAGATTCTATGGCCCGTGCAAGGAACAAGGCAGGAGTTTTGGCCAAATTCAGGTTGAATCTGAGTTAGACTAGAGCTAGGACTCTAGGACGTGAATTGATGTAATTTTATTGTAAGGAAAGCCTAGATGAATTATTTGCTTGTACGATAAGTCGAGCCACCCCTTATATATGGTGGAGGCGATGACCGATTAAAATAATACACAATCGAACAAATCAATCAGTACTACTTTTTCATCTATGTTTTATCCCTCCATCATTTTTCTTTGTTTTTCTTCGCTGTTCATCAAGCTTGAGAACTATAATCCCGATGCTCTAGGGGCGATCAAATCAACCTAGAACAGCCCATAGCCACCGCACTCCATGACGGGGTCCCTCCCAGGCATGCGGGGTTCGGGTCAGCAAAAGCACCCGCTGACTGTCTTGCATATCGCGCTGTCGGTCGGGTCTCCTTTGACGTGAGTTGCGGTGCATGAGGGTACACGGTGACGTGTCCATGTGTCAACACTCTTTTTGGCGAGTCCGCTAGGGACTAATGATTAACCATCATCATCAACCATGATGTACGATCTTCCCAACCCGTTTGAGGTAGACGCCAATAACATTATTAATCCCAATCTTGATGAACTATTAGTTGATCATCGTCAAGCTTATGAGGAGTACAACAAGGTGCGTGAAGATAAGGAGTTGGAGGATTTCCTTGCAAATCTCAAGAAGGGTCGCCAAGGCAATATCACTCCGATTGGAGAAATCAATTTCCCTCCTCTTCAAGCTGAGCAGGTTACCCCCCTGTGAGTACCACCTTTTCTCCTCAACACTGGGCTGAGATTAAGAGTCATATTGCTGATGGTAACAATCTAGTCTATCAATCTTTTTAGAGAATACTAATGCTCAGAAGATTATGCCTCAATCATCTACTCGTAGTATTGGTGTGCTTACTAACATAGAAAGCCCTAATCTATCCTTACCTATTGCACCGAAGCCCGATGACCCACAAGTATAGGGGATTAATCATAGTCCTTTCAATAAGTAATAGTGTCCAACCCAAGGAATAGAAGGAAATGACAAGCGGTTTTCAGCAAGGTATTCTCTGCAAGTGTTGTGAGTAACAACAATAGGTAGTTTTTTAGCAAAACAATTCATAACAAGTAACAAGTGACAATAGTAACAAGGCTTTTTTTACATCGGTGCCCCTGGTTCCTTAGTTGTACTCACTCGTCCCAACGCTCTTAACTTTTGCTCACTTTTCTCCACTCCCTTGTATGAAACCCTCATAAATGGTCATAGCTGAGGATGCTGTCGAGTCAATGGTTTGACCGGTAACTCGGACTATTGGGGCCGTGTCTAAAAGGTTCCTCCTTTGACCATTCTGATGTGTGGGGACGCATTGAGACATGTCGGATGGGTTTGTCTAAACCTCGAGTTTGGTCCCTACATCACCGCGCCGCTCCGCCCCCTCCACCGCCGTGCTCTTCCCCCTCCATTGCCGTCGTGCCCTCCAACCTTTAACGCCATTCCACCTATGCCGTAGTCGTGCCATCCGCCAGATATACCCCACATACCAATATGGATAAAGCAGCGATGTTGGGGGCACAGGCTCTAAAGCCCGTCGACCACGGAGTAGGTGGAACGCACCGAACCTATTCTTGAACATTGTGATGAGCCCTGACGCCGGACAGCCAGAGTTTGGACACAGTTCCTCCAATAGGAATATGACTGGCTAGCCTGCCGGGAGGTGGGTGAAGCTCGCATGGAGGAACCACTTGGCCAAATCCCAGCCAGTCCTCCAGCATGAGATCGTCCACACGCGGAGCGTCTTCTCGACGACGACATTGGCGGGGTACTGCCTCTCTGTCCTAAGTGGTGGCATCTGGAAGGTGGGGTCGTGGTGCTGCATCTTCACCTAGCTTGGAGAGTGCTCTGGATTTGGGTGAAGAAGAGAAGGGGAGCTGTGCAAATGGATGAGTGGATAATAGGTGGAGGGGTGGGTGGTTTAAATAAGGGCATCAGCCGCATGTTTGCTATGTTGAAAGGCTGCACGTCGATTGGTATGCCCTAGACTTTAATTGCCACGCTAAATTGATGTTGCGGTGGTCAAAGGCTGAGAAGGTGTGAAATGTGAACTATGAATCGATCAAGGAGGGACGTGCGAGAAGGGACAAACCGGTAGCAGCGACAAACGCTGTGTCCGTGGTGGCTCACATGAAGACTTCATTCGTGGCGGCGCGCATCAATGGATGCAGGCAGGCTGGCTAGATCATGTCGCACATGCATAGCAGGCTTATCGTGGTGGCATGCATCAGGCATGCACGAGGACGTTTAATGCAATGCCCCAAACGAAACCACGGCCCAATGGTCCAATCAATGCCACCGTCCAACGCGGACCCACTTGACAGGTCCAATGGGCGATACAGTCCAGTGCAGCCCCACACGTCAGACTAGTCAAAGGAGGGGCGACACAGTCCAACACGGCCCCACTTGGCAGTTCCAAAGGGCGACATAGTCTAGCGCGGCCCCACACGCCAGAGTTACGGTCAAACTATTGCCCCGACGACATCCCCTTGTGTGACCATTTCTGAGGGTTTTGGACTAAGGAGTGAGGAAAAGTGAGCAAAAGTTAAGAGCGTGGGGATGAATGAGTACAACTAAGGAACCAGGGGCACAAGACTAGAAATCCTTAGTAACAAAGGTGATCAAGGTAGCCCAATCCTTTTTGTATCAAAGCACATTCCTAACAGTACTCTTATATTAAGCAAGTGCTCCTGAGGACATGTGGGAATTTCTGTCTAGTCATGTTCATCATGTTGAGTTGATTCACGTTCGCTACTTTGATAATTTAATATGTGGGTGGACCGGTGCTAAGGTGTTTTTCTTACTTGAACTAACAACCTACTTATGATTACCGCTCTCACAAGCATCCGCAACTACGAAACAAGAATTAAGATAAATCTAACCACAACATGAAACGTTTGGATCCAAATCAACCCCTTATGAAGCAACGCATAAACTGGGGTTTAAGCTTATGTCAGTCTAGCAACTCACCATCTACTTGTTACTCCACAATGACTTCCCTTAGGCCCATAACATGGTGAAGTGGCATGTAGTCGATATTCACATGACACCACTAGGAGAAGTAACAACATACATATCATCAAAATATCGAATGAATACCAACTTCACAAGATTACTTATAACAATACTTCCCCCATGTCCTCAGGAACAATAGTAACTACTCAGACCTCATCAACATGTTCAAGATCAGTGGTATGATAATAATAACTAAGGATCTGAACATAACTTCTTCCACCAAGTAATCCAACAAGCATCAACTACAAGATGTAATCAACACAACTAGTAACCCATGGGTACCAATCTGAGATTTTGAGACAAACATTGAATACAAGACATGAATAAGGGTTGGATATGAGATGGTGCTAGTGACGATGTTGATAAAGATTGGTCCTCTCACGAAGGAGGAAGCGTTGGTGATGACAGTGGCTTCGATCTCCCCCTCCCGGAGAGGAATTTCCCCGGCAGAATCTGATTGCCCAAGTGCAAAAGGGCCTCTGCCCAGGTTTCCACCTCGAGATGGTGGCGCTTCATCCTGGTAGGTTTCTTATGATTATTAATATGGTAAAACACACCATATAGGAGAAGAGGGGCATCAAAGGGCCATTAGGGGCCCCACAAGCTATCAGGCCGTGACCTAAGGGGCGCGCCCTGTTGGCTTGTGGCTTACTGGTGGCCCCCTCTGGTATATTTTTATCCCATAAATTCTTATATATTCCAAAAATATTCTTCGTGAAGTTTCAGGTCATTTGGAGTCTGGTGATTTTTCTATCTTTTTCTTGGTTTTCCGGTCCATAATTCTAGTTTCCAGATATTTCCTTCCTTGTGATGTACCTTGCGTAATCAGAGAGAAAGAACATAAGAATTCTATGATAATGGGGAATAATGAACAAGAATACCATGCATATTAATTAGTAATCATGATGCAAAATGAAGGTATCAACTCCCCCAAGCTTAGACCTCGCTTGTCCTCAAGCGAAAGCCAAACTCTAAAATAATGACCACATAATTTGAGAGAGAGGTATCGATAAAAACAGAATACATGCATGAGAACATCATGGATAACATCATAGTAACAAGCTTTTCATCATATAACTTCTCATCAACAAGTAACAATCTATTCACAACTTAAGAAGTATGAAGCATAATATTTGTTGATAACCGACAAGCAATCCCATTAGTCATTGAGATAATCATAGCTATCGTAATCAACAGAGGAGTCTATGTAAGATCTTTGTATTTCGAGCGAGTTCACCTATTCAACTATAATGTATCCTTCTATGATTGTTGACACACATTGCATTTTTTGGAAACGGTGATTTCGTGGGACTGATGTCTACTACGCAACCTTCTTCTTGTAGTCTCGTGTTGGGCCTCCAAGCGCGGAGTTTTGTAGGACAATAGAAATTTTCCATCAAGTGGATGACCTAAGGTTTATAAATCCGTGGGAGGTGTAGGATGAATATGGTCTCTCTCAAACAACCCTGCAATCAAATGCAAGAAATCTCTTGTGTCCCCAACACACCCAATACAATGGCAAATTGTATGGGTGCACTAGTTTGGCGAAGAGATGGTGGTACAAGTGCAATATGGATGGTAGATATAGGTTTTGGTAATCTGAAAATATGAAAATAGCAAGGTAACTAATGATGATAGTGAGCAAAAACAGTATTCCAATGCTTAGAAACAAGGCCTAGGGTTCATACTTTCACTAGTGCAATTTCTCTCAACAATATTGACCTAGTTGAATCATATGTAAGTCCCTCTCGTGCAACAAAGAGTTCACTCCAAAGTCACAAATAGCGGAAAACTAACAAAGAAATTATTGTAGGGTACGAAACCTCCTCAAAGTTATCATTTTTGATCAATCATATGAGCTATCCCTATAAGTGTTACGAACAGCCCTAGAGTTCATACTGAAATAACACCTTAAGATACACATCACCAAAACCCTAATGTCACCTAGATACTCCAATGTCACCACAAGTACCCATGGGCTTGATTATGCGATATGCATCACACAATTTCAGATTCATCATGTTCAATCCAACACAAAGAACTTCAAAGAGTGCCCCAAAGTTTCTACCCGAGATTCAAGACGAAAACATGTGCCAACCCCTATGCATAGATTCCCAAGGTCACGGAACCCGCAAGTTGATCACCAAAACATACATCAAGTGGATCAATAGAACAACCCATTGTCACCATGGATATCCCATCGAAAGACATACATCAAGTGTTCTCAAATCCTTAAAGACTCAATCCGATAAGAAAACTTCAACGGGAAAACTCATTCATCACAAGAAGATAGAGAGGGAAAACTCCATAGGATTCATCTATATCAATAAAGCTCGCGATACATCAAGATCTTGTCATCTCAAGAACACGAGAGAGAGAGAGAGATCAAACACATAGCTACTGGTACATACCCTCAACCCCGAGGGTGAACTACTCCCTCCTCGTCATGGAGGCCACTGGGATGATGAAGATGGCCTCTGGTGATGGTTCCCCCTCCGGTAGGGTGCCAGAACGGGCTCCCGATTGGTTTTTCGTGGCTCTGGAGGCTTGCGGCGGCGGAACTCCCGATCTAGGGTTCTTTTCGGAGGTTTGGGTATTTATAGGAGAATTTGGCGTTGGTCCCATGTCCATAAGGTTCCCGAGGAGGTCACAAGCCAGCTAGGCACAACCAGAGGGTGGTCATGGCCTCGTGACTTGTGACTCCCTCAGGACTCTTCTCCGGTATCTTTTCGCTCCTCTATTTTTCATTTTTTCCAAAAATATTCTCCGTAAATTTTCAGCCCATTCCGAGAACTTTTATTTCTGCACAAAAATAACACCATGGTAGTTCTTCTAAAAATAGCGTCAGTCCGGGTTAGTTTTAATAAAATCATACCAAAATCATATAGAATTATTGTAAACATGGCATCAATACTTCATAAATTATAGATATGTTTGAGACGTATGAGGGACACATAGGAAGATGGTGGCTTTATTATTCTTGCCACCCAACTTATTTACGTCAAGGATAATGTCAACAATAATGGATCATGGTCATCTACATTCAACTAGATAGGCCCTTCGCAGAGGGAAACAGAGGTTGTCATGAGCTTTCCTTAACACACAATTCTTGCCACTAAAGAGTTGATAAATATGAACAAGGCGAAATATTATTGACTCTTGCACGAAAATAAATTTTTGTAAGAATGTAAAAGATAGGCCGATCGCAGAGGGAAGCATAGGTTGTCATGAGCTTTTATTTATTTGATATGTGCATTCTCTTGATGCAAAATAACATCACTTTATAGTGCCCCTTGTGATAGTGAACCTTATTATGCACTGCGTCGCTTTTATTTCTTCACCATCACAAGATTGGACAAAGCTTACTTTCCCTTACAATAAAAGATCTTGCATGCTTAGAGGAAACTTTTATTGCCTTGTGAACCAGTGATAACTTACTTGAAGGATCTTATTCAGTCCATAGGTAGTTATGGTGGACTCTCATGTTAAGAAACTAAGTTTAAGGGTTATGGATGCATAGGTAGTATCTCTACTTAGTGCGTATCTTTGGGCTAGCAAAAGATCCTAAGCAAGCATCCATGTTAAGGGATCCAATACCATATAACTTATATGCAAATGTAAACAAACCATGCTCATTATGTTGTCTTCCATGTCCAACTTCAACACTTGATCATTACATAATATTTCGATGGGAGCTCACAATCATAGAAGGTGTTCAAAATAGTATATTTATATGTAAATCTCCTCTTTTCTACCATACTTTTGCATAGATCATACCAATTACTAATATTATGTTTGTTGGTTTTCAACACTTTTTATTACTTACACCTCTTTTTATGTAAAGTCATTACTTCTCATTAGATACACATATGATCTTTCTATTCCTTTTATTGCCACGCTAAGATGATGGGTGCATGTGAGGGTAAGTCACACGAACTCAACTAACTTTATTATATAGCTCTCACACTCAGTTACAAGGATGGTAGAACTCAAAGCAAAACTCTAAACAAAGCAAATCTGAAATTCTAACTCTCTGAATCATGAAAAACTAAAGATCGAACGTAGATAATGGTGATAAAAGTGATGGTGCTACGATACCGGGGCACCTCCCCTAAGCTTGGGAGAAGCCAAGGGTGGTGCCCATACATATGTACTCACGTGTTCTTCGGAGGTGGAGGTGGTGATGTAGTAGTATTCTTCTTCTCCAGTTTACGCTTGAGGATGAAATTTTCTTCTTTTAAATCATCGTTATCTTGCTCGAGCTTCAATATCCTTTTGCATAAGGCTGCCTTGCTCTCCTGCAGAAAACGAGAATGCATAAACTGGGTATTGGGTTTGTTCCCTCCATCAGGGAGACTTGACTTCTTGAATTCCACGTGCATATCTCCAGGTTGAGTTAGTGGAGCTTCATCTTCATCTGAACTAGCATCTGGAATGGCATCCTCTATCTCCTCCAAATCAGTATCTCTTTCCTCATCTGTGGACCATAAGTAGGGATAAATATCACCAAAGATCTTTGGGTCTGCAATATAGTGGGAGACATAGCTCTCTCCATCTGAATCTTGAGACGACATATTCTCAGATCTGCCAAAAAACAGTTCGAAACAAGAACACAGGAGAAACTCGCGATGCGGTGGTAAAATCATACAAGAGTATTTATAATATATTTTTCTAGGGCAAAATACGAGTTCGGGAAGAAATCGGAGTACGAAAGGCACACGAGGGCCCCACAAGCGCGTTGTTGGCTTTTGCATCCCTCATGGGTCCTCCTGACTCAGTTTTATTTTTGTAATTTTTCTAAAATACCAAAACTGATAGAAAATATATTTTTGGAATTTTTGGAGTCAGTTTACTTAGCGTACCACATACCTACCCCCTTTTCAGGTTTCTAGAGTGTTTCGGAAGGCCCCCCGATGTGTTCTTTCGGTGTCATAACTTGGATGACATTAGTTTCCTCATTAATGGGTGCACCTGAAATGTAATGCTTGATCCTTTCCCCATACACCACTCTCGGGTTTTTGCCTTCAAAGTTATTGATTTTTATAGCACTAGAACGATAAACCTCCTCAACAACGTATGGGCACTCCCATTTGGAGAGAAGTTTTCCTGCAAAAAATCTGAAACGGGAGTTGTACAAAAGCACTAGGTCTCCTACATTGAATTCTTGTTTTTGAATCTTCTTTTCATTCTATCTTTTAACCCTTTATTTAAATAGCTTAGCATTTTCACATGCTTGTGTCCCCCATTCATCTAGTGAGCTAATATCAAATAACCTCTTTTCACCGGCAAGTTTAAAAATCATAGTTAAGTTCTTTAATTGCACAATAAGCTTTATGTCCTGGCTCTAGAGGTAAACGATAAGCCTTTCCATAGACCATTTTGTAAGGTGACATACCCGCAGGATTCTTATAAATAGTTCTATAAGCCCATAGCGCATAATCTAGTTTCTTGGACCAATTATTCCTAGATCTATTAACAATCTTCTGCAAGATTAATTTCATTTCTCGGTTTCTCAATTCAACTTGGTCACTAGACTGAGGATAATAAGGTGATGCAATTCTATGGTTAACATCATATTTAGCTAAAAGTTTATGGAAAGCACCATGAATAAAATGTGAACCACCATCAGTCATTAAATATCCAGAGACTCCAAACCTCGGGAAAATAATGTCTTTAAGCATATTATAAAGGTATTATGATCAACGCTATTAGTTGGAATAGCATCTAACCACTTAGTAATGTAATCAACAACAACTAAAATATGAGTATACCCATTTAAGGAAGGAAAAGGTTTCATAAAATCAAACCCCCCAAAATCAAATGATTCAATAGAAAGTGAATAGTTCAAAGGCATTTCATGACGCTTACCAATGTTAATAACTCTTTGGCATCTATTATTTATTGAAACGATAGAAAGCGAACGGCTAAGATTCATCATATAAAGTTTTGATATTGAACGGTTGAGATTTGTCACGGGTAGGTCCCCTATGTTGGCTAAAAAGAGTTTCCATCGATTGTAACGAGATCAAAGAGTATCATCGTGGGTGCCTTCCAAGAGAGTCACGCGTACATGCCTTTTAAAAAGACTCCGTCACATATACGCTGCATGTATGTCAAGGCCATCATAAAGCATTTTTTTAATAGAACAGCTTAAGCAATCATCATTGGCCCCACACAAGTTAGTGTTCGGAGGTATCCTCTTCTAAAACTCCACAACACATATGTCCCTACACGGCTACATATACCTTTCGGACAGTTCTAAAAAACCCTGACAAACTCTTTCTAAATTAATACCGGACACACTTTTTCTTACAAACTTACCAGTTGGACTCGACACCTCCGTAGATATATGTATGTTTTCTCTTGAAAACAAATAGATATATCCAAATACTATTCTCTGTTGACCCTAATCAGGATAGTCAAGATTAAAAAATAAAAATGTCTTAGATGGGCTATCGATATTCTGTGTGCACGTAGCGAGGAGACGAGCTGGAGTTCAATACGAAATCGGATTTTCTAAACAGAAGGAACTAAACAATGTACGTTGATTTTTTCCGCCTACTTTAGCTTTTGTTTCCTTTCTCTTCCATACGGGTATGCAAACTAAGCTTAAGCATCCCATGCACAGGTATGTTTAACGTGTGTACGTCTTTTCTCATGTCTCTCAAAATATGTTTCATGGGAGTAAGAATTAGCTCCATAACATGGAATTACAAAAAATATATTTATTTTTAAAATATTCTCCATGTAAATGTGTACGCGAGCATATCACACACACAAAAAAAGAATGGTTTTATAAATAGATGATGTATTTCTTTTCCAGATGAGTAGTGAACGTTCGAAGCAAGCAAAGCAACTTGATAAAGCTATCGAGAACCAAGTAGATTTTCACAATGGATCTACACACATAAGTCATTATATTTATTCTTCCATCTGTCACACATCTTTTACCAGACATATTTATGATCCATTTCGTGGTTTGTCATTTACCGTATGTTGTTTATCTCTCATATGTACATGAACATCCACATCACCTCTCAAATACAACATCCTAGAAGAGTGAACCAAAAGATATTATAGAACTTTTGTACAAATATACATATATTCACATTTGACTTTGATAGCTAAGCAACAAAGCTCATTAGAAAACTATAAGCACGGTTGAAAGTACGCTCGCCATTAAATAGAATAAACAAAAAGAGTGATTGTAAGCCAAAAGTGGTAAGATTTATAAAAATAAAAATAATAAGATTTAACTTGCCATGAATCTTCTAAAAAAATGTCGATGGAAAGAAACCAATGGATGCGTGGAAGAGATATAAAGGGACTCTCTTAGTTTTACAATATTTCCCCTCATGCCTAATGGAGTTTTTATATTAATTCAAATAAACATTTGTGTGTACGTTTAATAACCAGCAAAGAAATAGTGCAGAATAAGTTGTGCGTCCTATACTTACAATACAAACTTTCCTATAATTCTCAATTTCTAACTAATTAATGTAACATGCATGTAGACACGAGTAAATGAGAACATATGAAGACATAAGACTAAAGACATATTAGGCTTTGTATTATATTTTCTACCTAAATAACAAACTGTTTGTTCGCCACCTACGTATTCCGGTTATCTTTTTTATATTTAAACTTACATCTGTTGTGGTACTATAAATTGTAGATCAAATTCCATAGAAAAATAACATCAATTAATAAGTAGAAGACAAACAATTAAGATAGTATATGGTGATGCGCGGGTCACCCTGCTAGTTCATTGCATGAAAATGACATAATTACGAGCATTTTTGAAAAGGGTAGGCCAATAGTAACCAGATTGTAATACCTTGTGTGCAATTCTATCGCCGGCATGGTGTCCTCCTTAAGCTTCGGTGGCACTTCTGAAGAATTTGTTCCTGTTCATGCTTAGGTATACATCGTCTAACAATACCGTCTACTCTCTCTTTGTAAAGATGTGGGTCATCCCAAAAGTAAAGTCGTAAATCATAAAAGAATTTTTTTTGTTTATTGATAGGTGACGCTAGGTGGAATATATTTAGCAACAATATAATTAGCACAATCAGCATATGAAGGAGATCTACGCGAAGTACATATAGCAGCAACTCCTCATTAGGAAAACTATCATCGTAGGAAGTGGGTCATCAAGAACATTTTCCATCCTAGACAAGTTATCTGCTATGGGGTTTTAAGCTCCTTTTCTATCAATGATATGAAAATCAAACTCTTGAAGTAAAAGTATACACCTAATGAGTCTAGGTTTAGCATCTTTCTTTTCCATAATGTATTTAATAGAAGCATGATTAGTGTGAATAGTTACTTTGGAATCGACAATGTAAGGTCTAAACTTATCACATGGAAAAACAACTGTTAAAATTTCCTTTTCAGTGATAGCATAATTTCTTTGAGCAGAGTCTAGAGTTTCATTGGCATAAGGAATAACATTAAAAAAATTGTCTACTCTTTGCCCTAGAACAACACCAACGGCATAATCACTAGCATCACAAATAGTTCAAATGGTAGGTTCCAATCAGGTGGTTGAACAATGGGTGTAGAAATTAAAGCATTCTTAAGTATTTCAAAAGCTTCTACACAATCATCATCAAAAACAAAAGGAACATCTATTTGAAGAAGATTAGTTAACGACCTAGAAATATTTGAGAAAACTTTAATGAAATGCCTATAAAAACTAGCATGACCAAGGCAACGTCTTATACCTTTGATATCTCTCGGGCATGGCATTTTCTCTATTGCGCAACTTTAGATTTGTACACCTCAATGCCTCATTTAGAAATTTTATCCCCAACCACTATACCTTCATTCACCATGAAGTGGCACTCCTCTCAATTCAAGACAAGACTAGTTTCTTCGCATCTCTGCAAAACTCGATCAAGGTTGCTCAAGCAATCATCAAAAGAAGTCCCATAAACAAAAAAATCATCCAGGAACACCTCAACAATCTTTTCACAAAAGTCAGAGAATATAGAAGTTATACATCTTTGAAATGTAGCAAGTGCATCGCATAAACAAAAAGGCATATGCCTATAAGCATTAGTTCCAAAAGGACATGTAAAGGTAGTTTTCTCTTGATCTTCTTTTGACATAAGTATTTGAGAAAATCGAGAATATCCATCAAGAAAGCAAAAGCGTGTGTGCTTAGATAATATTTCTAGCATTTGATCAATAAAAAGGAAGGTCGTAATGATCCTTCTTAGTAGCTTTATTTAATTTCCTGAAATTAATCACCATCCTATAGCTAGTTACAATTGTTTGTCGAATAAGCTCATTTTTATCATTAGGGACAACAGTAATACCACCTTTCTTATGAACACAATTAACGGGACTTAGCCACCTACTATCAGCAATAGGATAGGTTATACCTGCCTCCAGAAGCTATAGTATTTCAGTTATCACCACTTCCTTCATTTTAGGATTTAAGCGACGTTGGTGATCAACAATAGGTTTAGCATTCGATTTCATATTAATCTTGCGCTCACATAGACATGGGCTTATGCCCTTTAGATCATTGAGAGTATATCCAATAGCAACCCCGTGCTTCCTCAGAGTTTGTAGTCTCCTTTCATCATGCTATGAAAGGTTATCACTAATAATAACATGATATATCTTGTTTTCATCAAGATAAGCATATTTCAAAGTACCAGGTAAAGTCTTTAGCTCAAACACGGGATCTTCCTTGGGTAGAGGAGGATCCCCTAAAATATTGACTTCTAGGTTATGTTTAAGAATAGGTGTTTGTCTAAGAAATTGTCATCTATTTCCTTCCTTTCATTCATATGCATATCATTCTCATGGTCTAGCAAATATTATTATAGAGGTCATTAGGAGGCACAGAAATAGAAGCAAGACCAACTAATTCATCCTTACTAGGTAACTCCTTCTCGTGTGGTTGATTAGTAAACTTGGAGAAATTAAATTCATGAGACAGTTCACCAAAGCTTACTTTAACCTTCTTAGTAACACAATTAATTTCAGCATTAACAATATTCAAGAATGGTCTACCAAATATGATGGGGCAAAAGTTATCTTGTTTTGAACCAAGTACTAAGAAATTAGTGGGGTATTTGACTTTTCCACACACAACTTCAACATCTCTAACGACCCCAAGTGGCGTAATAATATCTTTGTTTGCAAGTTTAATAGTGACATCAATATCTTCAATCGTAGAGGGTGCTATGTCATTCATAATTTCTTGATATAAGGTAAAAGGTATAGCTTTGACACTAGCACCGAGGTCACACAAGCCATGATAATAATGATCTCCAATTTTAACTGAAACAACAGGCATGCCAACCACTAGTTTATTTTTATCTAATTCATCATGTTCGTTTCTAGCAGGTTTCACAATCCTAGTAGTTTCTCCTCAAAAGTAAATAACCTGACCCTCAATGTTATTAACTAAGAGATCTTTAACCATAGAGCCCTTTGGCTCAACATTTATCTGTTCACAAGGTATTGGTGTCCTAACATGACTTTTATTAACCACGGTTGTAGCCTTAGCATGTTCCCTAATTCTAACAGGAAACGAAGGTTTCTCAATGTAAGCAGTGAGAACAACTGGATCAACGTGACTAACAACTATTTCTTCCTTCTTAATTTTAATAGGTTCCTCTAATGGTTTGTCAATGGTAGGATGATATTCAAACCACTTCTCTTTGGGAAGATCAATGTGAGTAGCAAATGATTCACAGAAAGTAGCTACTATTTCAGAGTCAAGACCGTATTTATTGCTAAAGTCATGGAAGGCATTAGTTTCCATAAAAGATTTAACACAATCAAAATTAAGCTTTATACCTAACTCTTTACCTTACTTGATTTCCCAATCTTTAGAGTTGCGTTTAATTCTTTCCAGAAGATCCCATTTGAATTCAATAGTCCCCTTCATATAGGAATGAGTAGCACAAGAATCGAGTAGTACTTGATCATTATGAGAAAGCCGAGCATAATTTTTTGTATAACCATTTCTTTTGCGAGATCATGGTTGGGGAAAGTGTGCATCATAGATTTAAGCCACCCCCAGTCTTGAGCGATACTTTTTCCTTCACGAGGCCAACAATTATAAATAAAGGTCCAATCATGGTGGACTAGATGCATAGGATAAAACTTCTGATGAAATTCTAGCTTCAAGCGATTCCAATCCCACGGTCCAATATCATACAATAACATGTACCACATTAATTCTTTTCTCTTCAAAGATAAAGGGAAAAAGTTCTTCTTAACTTTATCTCCGGGGCAGACCTGAAAGCTTAAACAATCCACAAATCCCATCGACATATATCAAATGGTAATCATGGTGAGTTGAACCATCATAATAATTAGCTTATAGTTTCTCTACCATACCCGAAGGAATCTCATAATATATATTTTCAGTAGGTTCAGTAGGTTGAGGAAAAACTTCTTCATCTTCCATTAGGGGTGAAGATGCCCCGAACAAGCCACTCAAAGGGTGACCATTCATAGTGACAAGCAACAGTAAATTTCAACACATATAGAAAATGCTTCCTTACCAATTTCCACTTACCAAAGGTGCTTCACTCCCTAGAAACGACGCCAAAAAAGAGTCTTAAAGACCTACAGGTATTGGGGATCAATCGTAGTCCTTTCGATAAGTAAGAGTGTCGAACCAACGAGGAGCGGAAGGAAATGACAACCGGTTTTCAGCAAGTTATTTTCTACAAGTGTTGTGAGTAACAATAATAGATAGTTTTGTAGCAACATAATTCGTAACAAGTAACAAGTGAGAATAGTAACAAAGGTGCAGAAAAGGTACCCAATCCTTTTTGTAGCAAAGGACATGCCTGAAAGTACTCTTATATTAAGCAAGAGCTCCCGAGGACACATGGGAATTTCTGTCTAGTCATGTTCATCATGTGGAGTTGATTCGCGTTTGCTACTTTGATAATTTTATATGTGGGTGGACCAGTGCTAAGGTTATGTTCTTACTTGAACTAACAACCTACTTATGATTACCCCCTCTCGCAAGCATCCACAACTATGAAAGAAGAATTAAGATAAATCTAACCATAGAATGAAACGTGTGGATCCAAATCAGTCTCTTATGAAGCAACGCATAAACTGGGGTTTAAGCTTCTATCACTCTAGAAACCCATCATCTACTTGTTGCTCCACAATGACTTCCCTTAGGCCCATAACATGGTAAAGTGTCATGTAGTCAATGTTCAAATGATACCACTAAGAGAAGTAACAACATACATATCATCAAAATATCGAGCTAATACTAACTTCACAAGATTACTTATAACAAGACGTCTCCCATGTTCTCAGCAACAATAGTAACTACTTACACCTCATCAACATGTTCAATATCAGTGGTATAATAATTATAATTAAGGATCTGAACATAACTTCTTCCACAAAGTAATCCAACAAACATCAATTACAAGATGTAATCAACACAACTAGTAACCTACAGGTACCAATCTTAGGTTATGAGACAGAGATTGAATACAAGAGATCAACTAGGGTTGGAGATGACATGGTTCCAGTGTATATGTTGATGAAGATCGGTCCTCCCACAAAGGAGGAAGCGTTGGTGATGATGGTGGCTTCGATCTCCCCTTCCCGGAGAGGAATTTCCCCGACACAAGCTGACTGCCAGAGTGCGAAAGGGCCTCTGCCCAGGTTCCGCCTCGCGAGGGCGGTGCTTCCTGTCGAAAGGTTGATTATGATTTTTCTAAGGTAGAACACACCATATAGGAGAATATAGGCATCGGAGGGCCAGCAAGGGCCCCACAAGCTATGAGGGTGCGGCCTAGGGCGGACGCGCCCTGTTGGCTTGTGGCCCCCCTCTCTTATATTTTTGTCCCAAAAGTTCTTAAATATTCCAAAAATATTTCCAGTGAAGTTTCAGGTCATTTGGATTTTGGTGATTTTCTGCCTTTTTCTTGGTTTTCTGGTTCAGAATTCCAGTTTCCAATTTTTCCCTCCTTGTGATGTACCTTACGTAATCAGATAGAAATAACATAAGAATTATATTAATGGACAAGAATACCATGAATATAATGAGAAATCATGATACAAAATGGACATACCAGCACCTCCCATGCCGATGAATTATTGTCCTGCTCAAACAAATCAAACTGTGACTGCACCCATTAATCCTATCATGAGCATGCCAAGTTAGGTGGCAACGCCGAACAAAGCACTACCCGTAGGTGCAAACACTTCTAGACCATTGTAGAACTATGGTTCGATATACATGCCACAGTTCCTACCTGCAGCTACTAATTCTACTCCTCATATGCCAATGCAGCAAACTTCATCGTCTACTACACATGATGCTCTAGCTAGTTTTAGAGAGGAGATGGCTAAGATGCTTTGGGAAAATTTTGTGGTTCAGTTACCTAGGAATCAGATCTAACAAAAATCGTATCCTGAGTACTTTGATGCAATCTAGTGACCTCCGGGATATAAAATCCAGATTTTGTTAAATTCAACAGAGAGGGTACAAAAACCACATGGTAGCATGTTAGTCAATACTTAGCTCAGTAAGGTGAAGCAGGCTCGTTGAATGAATTGAAAGGGCATTTATTTCCTTTGTCCTTAACCGGTACCGCATTTTCATGTTTTTCTTCTTTACCACATGGTTCTATTCGTGTGTGGTCGCAACTAGAACAAAAATTTCATGATCACTTTTATAGCGGTGACAATGCACTTAAGTTGTCACATCTTACATTTGTTAAGTAGAAGCATGATGAACCGGTCTCCGATTACGTCAAGAGATTTAGAGATACAAAAAACTGGTGTTATAGTTTGTTGATAACTAAGAGAGACTTGGCAGGTCTTGTGCTTAATGGTTTGAAAACTCACATAAGAGAAAAGCTAGAAGGCTATGAGTTTTTAAGTATCAACCAAGTCTTGCAAAAAGCATTGGATCGGGAAAGCCGAAGCAAGGATCTTAAAGAACTGCATAAATATAAAACTGATCTTCCAAAGATGAATATGGTTGAACATGATAGCGATTACTCGGATGATGAGCGTGATATTTATGCTACAGAATTTGTTTGGCCCTCAAAGGCCAAACTATTTACTTGCAATGATTTGAAACCGATTCATAAGAATCGTGATGAAGAGATGAAGTTTACTTTAACATTCGTAAGTGTGACAAACTGTTTTATGCTTTGTTGCAAGCTAAGATTATCAGAATATCGCATACTTCACCGCCGATTGAAGTGCAGAAATGACATGCGTATTGCAAGTATCATAATTCTTTTTATCATGCTACTAATGATTGCAATGTTTTCCGACGACGGATACAATCGGCCATTAATGATGGACAACTGAACTTTTGTGAGATGCAAGTTGATAAATAACCCTTTCCTATGAACATCATCGATATGGAGCGGAAGAAGATGCTCATCCAGCCAGAGGTAGCCGAATCTGCTAATAAGTCCAATGTTGTCATAGGTGAGCCAAGGAAAAGAAACAAGGTAAACAAGGTCTTGGGGAGACAAGTTGTTCTTGAAAAACAACCCAGTGGCAAGGAGATAACTAAGATCACCATCAATAATCCTACACTCGGGGCAACCACAAGTGCAATAGAACACTCATGCCAAATTTGTTAAACTCAAGAGTCCAGAGGTCGGCAAGTGGAAGACAAATCAAGCTAAAGTGCAGCATAACAAAGTCAAGCCAACTTTTGATATGTTAATGTTAGGAATGGAAGTTTCATCCATGGATCCTAATACCCATGTATACCCAACCCAGTTGAGCTATGGTATGGAGCGCATTTATGCCCATGGATCACTGGATCTAGATACTCGTGAACAGATGGGTTGGGCATGGTTATGATTTATGCTCCATGGATATCCAGTGGATACCTGTGATAGTGACATAGGAATAAGCAAACGTCTGACCCAAGTCGCTCATGGAGCATGGTCACATCATGGCCTATGTTCCCTGATCCCCCACAACCCCACTAACATAGGTATTAAACCTAATCTAATCTGGCATCGTGCGTCAACCCTAGTTATCTCAAGAGGCCGAGACCCGAGTTCTCCCTCCCTCCCTAGTGTGGCGGCACTCTACGCCTCACAATCGTCGCCCACTCGCCCCAACCTCTCCCCGGCTGTCCACCCAATATCGGTGGCCGGCATGCCCTATCCCACTCCCTCTCTCCTTCCCCAATCGGCGACTGGTATGCCTCATGCAACTCACTCTCCCCTTCCCCAATCGATGACCGACAGCCGTCCAACTCCCTCTCTCCTTCCCCAATCGGCGACCGATCTCTTCCTGAACAAGTTGCGTCGTCTCTTTCATGTGAAGGATTCAACCTTGAATGGAAGGGGCAAGGGCAGCAATGGTGGTAACCAAGGGAAGGGCAGGGGAGGGACTGTTAGCATCCTGCGGAGGAGTCTGCATGGTCCTTAACCAGAAGTGGAGTTGTCGTGCACCGGCAAGCAACAGGGCGTCGATGGTAGCACTACCATCACTGAAAAAGGTTATTTGCTACAGTTGTTGAAACTCAGTGCTCCCCTTGCTTGTGATCTGTGAGAGATTTTATATAAACTAGCATAAATTGTGTTATATTGCACATGTAGAATTTACTTTCTTATTAAAAAAATTGTCATGAAAGATAACCCACAAATGGAGGGGATCGTTTGCAGCCTTTTTCGATAAATAAGTGTGTCCAACCCAACGAGGAGCTAAATATAAAACAAATAGTCCCTCAAGTTCTATCGACCATGAATGTAACTCTACGCACACTTTAACGTTCGCTTTACCTAGAACAAGTATGAAAATATTTTGTAGGTGATAGGATAGTTTGCATGAATAAAACTAGAAGTACTTTGCGAGAATAAAACTACAAGTAGATTGCAAGATAATAAAAGTTAGTTGTTTAGTAGAAAGCTTTTGTCAAACAAGAAGGTTATTTGTCCCTGGGTAATTGATTACTAGACCAGTAATCATTATTGCTGTTTTATATGAGGGAGAAGGATGAGCTAACATACTTTTCGTACTTGGATCATATGCACTTATCATTGGAACTCTAGCAAGCATATGCAACTACCAAAAATCATTAAGGTAAAACCCAACCATCGCATTAAGTATCAAGTCCTCTTTACTCCCATACTAAACAACCCACCTACTCGGGTATGTGCTTCTGTCACTCATGCCACCCACCATAAGCAAATCATAAACATATTGAAACACCCTACAACAAGGATCCCTCATGTTTGCATGACAAGAAGGGCACCATAGGATAGCACCAAAATAAAGCATACAACTCATACCAACCACGACCATCAATTAACCCATAGGACAAAACGAATCTACTCAAACATCATAGGATTGCCACATATCACTAGGAAATAATATATGGAGTTGAGAACCATGATTAAGTAGAGATTACAACAGGGAAGATAGGTGTTACACCGTTGCATAGAGGAGGAGAGAGTTGGTGTTGACAGCGGCGAAGTTGTTGGTGTAGATCATTGTCATGATGATTGCCCCAGCGGCGTTCCGGCACCACCAGGAGAGAGGGGAAGAGAGCCCCACTCCTTATTCTTATTCCTTTGCCTCCCCCTGGTCCATGGCCTCCATGGCGGCGGAGGGGCAGGAGCCCCTCTGAGATTGGATCTACCTCTCTGTTCTCTTCTGTTTTGCGTTCCTGCTTTCTGGCTGAAAACCGTTTCTTATATTCCTGGAGATCCGTAACTTCGATTGCGCTGAGATTTTGACAAGATTTTTTTCCGGATATAAACTTCCTTGCGCCCTAAGTAGAGCAGCAACCGCCTTACGGCATGACCACAACCCACCACAGCGCGCCTGATCCCTAGGGCATGCCCTGGTGTACTGTGGAGGCTATGGGCCTCCTTTTGCGTTGATTCCAACTCCCAAAATTCACATATATTACAAAATAATTATCTGTAAATTTTTGTCATGTTTGTATGTCATTTGATATGGATATTCCGCGGAACAAAAAACATGCAACAAACAGGAACTAGCACCAGGCACTAGAACAATATGTTAGTCCAATAAATCATAGAAACTATTGCCAAAAATATGTGAAAGTTGTATAATATTGGCATGAAAAGATCAAAAATTATAGATACGATGGAGACGTATCAGCATCCCC
Source organism: Hordeum marinum (assembly GCA_022496015.1). Lineage (NCBI taxonomy): Eukaryota > Viridiplantae > Streptophyta > Magnoliopsida > Poales > Poaceae > Hordeum > Hordeum marinum. Next base: position 116,687,568 of record CM039676.1, read on the forward strand.
AAGCTAAATTCCTGCTTGTCCTCGTGTAGGTAAATGATAAAAAAAGATAATTTTTGATGTCGAATGCTACCTAGCATAATCTTGATCATATATCTAATCATGGCATGAATATTAAGACATGAGTGATTCAATGCAATAGTCTATAATTTGACATAAAACATTAATACTCAGGTATCCCAACAAACAATCATGTCTTTCAAAGTATCAAGGCTAAAGAACGCTATCACTACAAAATCATATAGCCTTGTCATGTTTTGTCTTCTTAATACAAAGTCTAAATCATGTATTTCACATAAATTCAAAGCATAGCAATACAACCTATTAATATGATGCATCATAAGTTTCCCTTTTTGAGATAAGCGGTGTCTCAAAAAATAAGCATGCTCATTTAATGATTTTCCCACAACTAAGATAGTTGTGTTTTTAGCATGAGAACAAATGGATCGAAGATGATCCAAATAATATTCTTTAGTAGTACAGAACACTAGTGGTTCCTCAACTTTGGGATCAGCAAGTAAAACTATTTTTTTGGTATTTTACATTCATTACCCATAACTAAATATGTAAAACAAGAGCGCAAAAATAAAAACTACTTAGTGATAAAGCAAACAAGCACACACGAGACTATTCACCCCACGTGTTTGTTCCCCGGCAACAACGCTAAAAAAGGTATTGATAACCCACAAGTGTAGGGGATCATTTGTAGCCTTTTTCAATAAATAAGAGTGTAGAACCCAACGAGGAGCTAAAGGTAGAACAAATATACCCTCAAGTTGTATCGACCACCGATACAACTCTACGCACACTTTAACGTTTGCTTTACCTAGAAGAAGTATGAAATTATTTTGTAGGAGATAGGATAGTTTGCACGAATAAAACTAGAAGTACTTTGTGGGAATAAATCTACGAGTAAATTGCATGATAATAAAAGTTAGATGTTTGGTAGAAAGCTTTTCTCAAACAAGAAGGTTATTTGTCCCTAGGCAATTGATAACTAGACCGGTAACCATCATTGCAATTTTATATGAGGGAGAGTCATGAGATAACATACTTTCTGTACTTGGATCATATGCCCTTATGATTGGAACTCTAGGAATCATCCGCAACGACCAAAGATCATTAAGGTAAGACTCAACCATAGGCTTAAGTATCCAGTCTTGTTTACACCCATACGCAACAACCCACCTACTCGGGTCCGTGCTTCTGTCACTCAAGCCATCCACCATAAGCAAATCATGAACATATTGCAACACCCTATAGGGGAAATACCTCACGTTTGCGTGACATGGAGGTCACCATAGGACATCACCAAAATAAATCATACAACTCATACCAACCACGACCATAAACTAGCCCATAGGACAAAACGGACCTACTCAAACATCATAAGTTAGCCACATATCATTGGGAAATAATATATGGAGTTGAGCACCATGTTTAAGTAGATATTACATTGTGGAGGATAGGTGTTACACCGCTGCATAGAGGGGGAGAGTTGGCGTTGACGGCGGCGAAGTTGTTGGTGTAGATCGTCGTCATGGTGATTGCCCCGGTGGCGTTCCGGTGCCACCATGCGAGAGGGAGAGAGAGCCCACCTCCTTATTATTATTCCTTGGCCTCCCCTGTAGGGAGGAGAATTCCCCCTCTGGTCCATGGCCTCCATGGCGGTGGAGGGGCAGGAGCCCCTGCGAGATTGGATGTAATGCCCAAGATGCGATCCAATCCTTATTTTGGCACGAGGGCCTTGACAGCCATAGAAGTGCATCTCGTCATTTCGCAAGAATGGATATCATTACAAGTACATGTATAGAATAGATGAGAATATGGAATTGGCTTACAATCTCCACAAGCTACATCAAGATGACATCAATACAACAACATATTTAAACATCATACAGAAGAGCAGGGTCCGACTACGGATGAAATCAAACGATAAAATGACATCCATCATTGCTATCCCAGGCTGCCGCCTGGAACCCATCCTAGATTGAAGAAGAATAAGAAGAAGAACTCCAAATCAAACAAGCATCGCACTCACGTCAAAGCATCGCATTAACTGTACCTGCAACTATTGTTGTAGTAATCTGTGAGCCACAGGGACTCAACAATCTCATTTCCAAGGGTATCAAGACTATTAAAGCTTAATGGGTGAGGTATGGTTAAGTGGTGAGGCTACAGCAAGCCACTAAGCATATATTTGAGTGGCTAACTTACGAGTATAGAAAGTAAAGTGAGTGGTCTACACATAACATACTTGAACTAGCAATGATCACTAAGTGATCCTGAACACCTACTTACGTCAAACATAACCCCATCGTATTCTTTCTCGCATGAAGGACTCACGAGAAGAGACAGTCACGGTTACGCACACAGTTGATGTATTTTATTAGAGTTTACTTCAAGTTTGCTATGACTCGGTGTTAAACAAGTTTTCCAAGTTGCCACATAACTGCGGGCACGACTTTTCAAAAGATTTAACCTTGGAGAGGTGCTCCAACTCATCCATCACAAATTAATCACACGTCATGTTGGAATTCCTTAACCACGTAATCACCCGTAGTATTTGCGGAATCCCGATGGAAAATCTCAACTTCGAGAATGCCCGAAGTGTCGTCAAAATCCCACGTGCAAGACGTTCGAGAAAGCTAAAAACAAGTCTAGCAAGGCCTCCCAACATGTCGACGATCCTGATAGGAGCCGCGTATCTCGTTCTCAGGACAAGGCGGATAAGCAACGCATACAGTGGCTTGATAGAAATCCCCCCAAGTTGCCCTGGGTGGCCCCGCACAATGCTCTAGTTTGGACCAACACTCATGAGGAGCATTGGCCTAGGTTGTTGATTAGGATCCTTGGGTTAATTACTCCCTATGCAGGTTTATTAGTTATTAGGCAAATGTAGTACCAATGTTGGGCCTTGCCAAACAAGCTTTATCCTAAAACGAAAATCAACGGGGTCCCTATAACAACCCCGGGCATGTTAGGAGCCCTCAATATGGAACATAACACCGGCACACAAGTAACTAGGGGCGGAAAAAGTGGAACAAAACACGGAACAAAAGGCCAAGCCTTCAACTTTTTACCAAGTATATATGTGCATTAAATTAAATAGCAATAATATTGTGATATAATAAAAGAATGTCCATGTTGACACATGGAAGCAATTGCACCTACAGCTAGAAACACTATAAAAAGGGCTAAGCAAGCGGTAACATAGCCAATCAAAGGTTTGCTTGGATGTGGAGGGGTTAGAGGCTTATCATGGCAATGTTGGGAGGCTTGAAAAACAAGTGGTAGGTAGTGAGACATAACGATGAAAGTGAGACAACTAGCATAGCAATGATAGTAGTGGTATCAAGGAAAATGTGTCATCTTTCCTGAGATCCCACTTGGAAGAAGAACGAATCCATGAAGAAGACGAGCCAACGTAGTCCAGCGACTCCTCACACTCCGAACGATTTTGGAAATCTATCGAGAAGAAACAATCCGAAGATAACCAATCAACACATGATACACCACAACATATGCATGATATGATGCACAAACAAATATTATGCAAGGCATGGCAAAGCACATCAAACAACTCCTACACATTAAGTGAAACTCAATATGCAACGAGTTGCATATTGATGAAACTCCATGTTCGAATTATTTATTTCACTCCCGTTTAGGTACACAATAATATTAAATGTTTTTAAACATGGCAAGAGGCGAAGCATCAACAACTATAACATATAGGTATTGTAAATGAGGCCGGAAGCAACATATAACATTTCCGAAACGACCCCACATGCATATTATGAATTTGGTTCAGATCTGTCCTAACACAATTTTAGAGTTGTTAAACAGCAAAGCAAATGCCAACATGTGATTCTACACGTTTTTTAGACAAGTTTCATATATGGAACATTTTAAACGAAGCTACAGTTATTTAGTTATGCAATAAACCATTTTTAACATGGCATTTTTGCAAATTAATGCAAACAGAAAGTTTAAGTATCTTTATCATGTGTGAAAGTTGTATATTATGAATCTACACAAAATTCTGAACATCTTACATATATGACATGTTTTAATCCGATGCACGGTTGTTTAGGTAATAGCATATTGAAACAATGGCATTTGTATTATATGCAATGCAATGCAAAAAAAATCTAAACTTTTAATCCGATGACATGTTTTAATCCGATGCACGGTTGTTTAGGTAATAGCATATTGAAACAATGGCATTTGTATTATATGCAATGCAATGCAAAAAAAATCTAAATCCTCGGAGCATAAAAAAATACACACAGGCCTGAGTGCAACAATCTGGAGCAGCCCAGGAGGATTTGTGTGTGCGTGCAAATAATAAAGCGGAAACAAGCATGGGGCGCCTCGAGTCGATCCTAGGACCTGCCGTTTGCAACGAAACACTCTGGCCAGTTGGGCTAAGACTGAATTGTGACAAACAGCAAGTTAGTTTCTACATGATCCTTACCCTGTCGTTGGCTGCACAAAACTGAAACTGCAAAACAAAGTTGGCTTGCTCTGTTGTCCTGGATGGGAACGCAGGTAACAGGTGCGGCGGCGGGGCTTGTTGTCGGTAGTGCGAGGCATCTCCAGCAAGGCGAGGAGGAAGAGGCGAGGTCCAACGTGCACGAGGTCGGGGACGGGCGTATCCATTACATTCGGCGCGGATCAGGTGCCTTGAACTCCAACGGGACAAGCCGAGGCACGAGCGATGGAGACAGCCATGGATGTCTCCTGCAGTTCATTCAGACAGAGAGAGAACATAGATTAGAGAGAGAAAGGGAATTACGGGAGAGAGAGGAGAAGAAGAGGCCCTCCAGCCCGGAGGTCCTTGGGGCGGCCGGGGTTGTGCGTGGCGGCGGCGGCTTGCAGCAAGAACGGCAGACCTCGTCCCGGAGCTCGCAGTAGCAGGGCGTCCATGGCGATAACCCTCTGCTAGTGCTCTTGGTTCCTGGGAGAGAGAGCAAGGGGGATTATGGAATAGACGGGAGGAAGCAAGGGCAAGGCAGGGAGCACCGGCCTGGATATCCGAAAGCTCGCCAGTCGGCCGGACATGGGCGACGGGGACTTATCTGGGCATGGTATGCGGGCGCACGGAGTTGCGGTTGCGGGTTGGCAGGGCATCCGACCAGGCGGACACGTCCATGGGTGGCGGGAGGCGACGCCAGCGAGCTCCTGCTGGAGCACAGGGGCACGCGGACGAAGGTGGCTACGGGCGCTCGTGTCGGTCGAACGCGTCCAGGGATCAAAGGAGCATGGGAGCACGAGGCGTTGGTTGGCTCGGTTTGCAAATCAAGGAGATGGGTGGATTAGACAGATCCCGAGGAAGGGGGAGACAGGTAGGTGGGTGGCGGCGCGGGCGATGGGAATGCATGGATGGGACAGGCTAGAGACTAGGGTTTGATTGGTTATATAGGTATGGGGGATTTCATCCGTTTTCGAACCATTCTATCTCGATCGGACGTCTGAAAACGGAGGGTGCTAGATAGGTGGAATAGTGGGCTGTGTAGAGGGGCTTGGTGGGGATGAGAGGGAATGTTTGCGGCTCGTGACATGAGTTTTATAAATCGAAATTGTCCCATAAATAAACAGATGACCGCACTGCTACGACTGATCGTTGGGGTATCAAACGATCTCTGATTGCGACGATATTTGACAGGCAATCTACCGACAATAAAACAAGACCGCACACCAACTTTCGACCCAATGCGGGAAAGTTTTATACGCACTTGAAAAACAATATTTTTTATCGATGACGCGGGCGCATGCATGTGTGGTTGCTTTCAAAACGGTCAACGACACGAACAGAGAGAACGACAATTACGACCGGATGCAAGTTTTTGAAAACGGGTGACGATGCTATGCGGATGATGCAAATGATGCGATGATGAATGCGACAACCACATGAATTACACAACAACAATGGAATAAGAGGGGAATCTTCTAGAGCGTCGGTCCCGGATGTTACAAGTCTCCTACACTACATGAGGATCTCGTCCCGAGATCTAGAATGAGAAGGGGAAGAGAAAGAGCAAGAGGTAAAACTTAGTTGCTTCTTTGGCAAACGAGTGAACCCAGATGAACGAGAAGGATTGGAAGAGATGAAGAATGATATGAGGAACAAGCGAGAATTCAAAAGAAATTTCGGCAGCACTTCGGTAGGATAGATAGGAATTTTTTGATAAGATGGGGGAACTTGAAGAGAGAACACAACACTCCGGTTAAATGGATGAGCAAAATAAGAATATGATCTTGATAAATCGAGATGATGAATCAAAGAGAGCACCTCCGGATCAAACAAATAGAAACTAGATCATTGGAAAGGAAGGAATGGAGAAGAATATGACAACTTCTACCACCATTGAATTGAAAAGATTGGTCGAACGGAGTTGATGGAGAATCAGCAACGAAAAGAATAGCTTATTATGGGCTTACGGAAAACATCTCAAAAGTATGAGGTGACAACCTGCCACAACAGAAAAAATTGATTGCTTGAGAGCAACAAGATATGCAAAACTTCTTTCACCAGAGGAGGAGGAAACTTGGATCATTTATGACACCATGATAATAATAATCCTTAGGAAATGCTTTAGGTGAAATCCAACCCAAGATAACTCCGAGAAAGGCATGATGGCTTTACTTATCTTACTCTTGATAATTTTTCCTTTAAGACTCCTCATAATCAAGAATTTAATAACACCATCTCAAAAGACAATTGAGAATGAATTGAACTTAGAAATCCAACATAGAGAACACTTGAGCACCTCCAACAAGAATGTTGAAGAACACTTGGAGAAGAATTACATCCTTACAAATCACCATGAAGGACCTCTTGAAGAACACCAGAATGAAAGGATGATAGAAAAGAAATGAAGGTTGAAAAGAACAAGAGTTGAACCCTTGCAAAGATTTAGACGAAGGTTCACGAAGATACTTGAGAGACCTTGGAACTCCGGGAACGAAAGATGAACAACTTGGGATAAGGAATTTGATATCATGAACAACTCCGAAAGAAGGATTGAAATCACCTTCATGAAACTACAATAAGAATTACTTTATGCTTATCCTTCATCAAGTTAAATTGATGTCAAGCAACAGATTTGGCATACTACTTATTCTTGTTGAAAAGATTGAAGAGAGAGACAGAACACAAACTTGAAGAAGTCTTGAACGAGAACACCGGAATAATTCACAAACGAATGAGGATACTAAGAATTAATAGATATGCATGAGAACGAAGAGATCATGATCCATCTAATGGAAAACTTCACAAGGCACCGGAATAATTGAGATACGAACGAAGGGATAAAAATTGAGAAGAAATTGAGAACAAAAGCTGAAAGCTGAGAACAAAGAAATCTTCTGAAAATGATGGGCTTCGGAGGATCGAGAAATGAAAACAATTCTGAAATGCTCTGGATAGATAAGGATGGAATTACTCATGACCAAAAAAATTTGAGAGGATAGCAAGAAGCTCAAACCCAACTCTTGAAAAGGACGGACAAAGATTTAAGAGAAACTCTCCTTCGGACTTCAGTGATGAGAATGAAGACGAGAACACCACCAAGAATTACTGAGACACTCTGAAAGAATGAATATGGAAAGATTGAGCCAATAATGAAAATGATTTAGAAGGAATCTTCAAGAAGGCACGTGACTGATGAAATTCATTCTTATGTCATATTAGAAGAGAACTTGAGAACATCTCCGGAAAGATTAGAAGAACCAGGTAAGATCCTGGGGAAAACCTCTGGGTTATGGGCCCACTCAAAAGAAACCACCATTGAAACAATTGCTGAGAAAGAGATATTGCACATGAAAAATTAAGAACTTGATGAGGTGAGAACCTCGAAATAATTTAAGAGGATATGAATGAAAATAAAAGTCTTCTGAGATATCTTCAGCACTCCGGATAGAATAGAGAGAGACGAAAAACAAGAGATACTTGGACAAAATTTTTGACATGGGGAAGCATTTAGCGATTGAAAAGGATATGAAGAACACTGAGATCTTGAATTGAATCCACCGAACAAGAATAACAACGACAACAAGGAATATGAGGATAGATCTTGAAATTGAAACTCTTGAGAATCTCCAAAAGAAATCACCGGATACAATATGAAGAAATGATAGCAGAAGCATTGATGAAGAGAAAGGCACTTGGAAGAGAATTTAATCATTGAAGAAAAATGGCAGGAGGGTGGGAAAAACAAAGAAAACTTGGAACAGATCAGACAAAATCCGGAACAAAATATGAGGATTGATCTTGCAAATATTGGAGATGACAGAATTATCTTGAAGAGAAGCACACCGGATAAAAAGAATTGATATGACAACTTGATTGAGCAAAAGAATTAGCAACCCCACAAAAATATGAGAACACTACTTCGGAAAGATATGCGATCCCCACTTAATATCGAAGCAACTCGAATTACCATATTCAAAAAAAAACAAAGGATGAGGCTTACGAAACAAGCCAGAACAAATACATGACAGAGATTCCGCTCGATATTTTCGTGGTAAGGTTCGCATGGGCTCGATCGTACATTGGATTGTCATATTGAAATGACGCTCGAATATGCTCCCTAGGCATAGCGAACTACAAGGCTTGACAAAGCATATCTGATGACATATATCGAGACTGTCCTTTGTAAGAAAGACCATGAACAAACGAATCCACTAGATGTCGAACCCCAACCTCACATCACACATTTGTTGAAAGATAGCCTAGGTAATTACTTCAATTCCCACCTAAGAACTCCCGAAATCTTCCGGTTATGCAATCGGGTGTTGGGGATATAAGGAGGCAAAATATCTCACACAACTAACAAGCCCTACACTCCAACTGTATCCATCCGTCAACACATAACCAGAGGCTTCAGAAACTCATCTATCTTGAACCCTCGAAAACACAACGATACCAAACATGGCAGTACCCCGGACGCCTCCCCAGTACTAGGTGACTTCGACCTTATCTCGCCACGAGAAGTATTGAAGCAATTTCAAACACCCTCCGTCCTGAGATACTTAAGGAACTGAATGATAACGATGTGTCAAGAATCACCTGAAGCTCTACTCCCCGAAAGAAATCAAGTCAGACAGGAGGCACCAAGACAGAACTCCGTCACATCAGCATCATATAGTTTCCAAAATACCCGTGTGATCCTAAAATTTTTTGAGTGAGAAGAGGGTAGAATCAAAATCCCTAAGTAGTAATTCCTCACCATAATATAGAAGAGGAATAAAAGAATCCTACTCTTCGATATAACTAGACTCAAAATAGTTTTTCACTAGACTCGACTCGGCCAAGTTCGATCAATCAAGAGGGCTCCTAGGTCGGTACAAGCTCTGATACCAACTTGTCAATGCCCAAGATGCGATCCTATCTTATTTTGGCACAAGGGGCTCGACAGGGATAGAAGCGCATCTCGTCATGTTGCAAGAATGGATATCATTACAAGTACATGTACAGAAGAAATGAGTATATGGAATTGGCTTACACTCGTCACAAGCTACATCAAGATCACATAAATACAACAACATATTCAAACATCATATAGAAGACCAGGATCCGACTAAGGATGAAATCAAACGATAAAATGACATCCATCCTTGCTATCTCAGGCTGCCGCCTGGAACCCATCCTAGATTAAAGAAGAAGAAGAACTCCAAATCAAACAAGCATCGCGCTCACGTCAAAGCATCACATTACCTGTACCTGCAACTGTTGTTGTACTAATCTGTGAGCCACAGGGGCTCAGCAATCTCATTTTCAGGGGTATCAAGACTATTAAAGCTTAATTGGTGAGGTATGGTTAAGTTGTGAGGCTACAGCAAGCGACTAAGCATATATTTGAGTGGCTAACTTACGAGTACAGAAAGTAAAGTGGGTGGTCTATGCATAAAGGACGTGAACTAGCAATGATCACTAAGTGATCCTGAACACCTACTTACGTCAAACATAACCCCATCGTATTCTCTCTCGGATAAAGGACTCACGAGAAGAGAGAGTCACAGTTCACAGTTTATGTATTTTATTAGAGTTTAATTCAAGTTTGCTATGACCGGGTGTTAAACAAGTTTTCCAAGTTGCCACATAACTGTGGGCACGGCTTTCCAAAAGATTTAACCTTACAAAGGTGCTCCAACTCATCCATCAGAAATTAACCACACACCGCGTTGGAATTCCTCAACCGAGTAATCACTCGTAGTATTTGCGGAATCTCGATGAAAAATCTCAACTTCGAGATAGCCCAAAGTGTAGTCAAAATTCCACGCACAAGACGTTCGGGAAAGATAAAAACATGTCCAGCAAGGCCACCCAACGTGTCGACGATCCCGATAGGAGTCGTGTATCTGGTTCTCAGGACACGGTGGACAAGCCACGCGTACAGTGGCCTGATAGAAATCCCCCCAAGTTGCCCTAGGGTGGCCCTGCACGGTGCTCTAGTTTGGACCAACACTCATGAGGAGCACTGGCCCAGGTTGTTGATTAGGATCCTATTACTTCTTATGCATGTTTATTAGTTATTAGGAAAATGTAGTACCAATATTGGGCCTTGTCAAACAATCTTTATCCTAAAACAAAAATTAACGGGCTCCCCATAAAGCCCCGAGCATGTTAGGAGCGCTTAATATGGAACATAACATCGGTACACAAGGAACTAGGGGCGGCAAAAGTGAAACAAAACACCGAGCAAAAGGCCAAGCCTTCCACCTTTTACCAAGTATATATCTGCATTAAATTAAATAGCAATAATATTGTGATATAACAAAAAAATGTCCATGTTGACACATGGAAGCAATTGCACCTGCATCTAGAAACGCTATAAAAATGACCAAACAAGCGATAACATAGCCAATCAAAGGTTTGCTGGGATGTGAAGGGGTTAGAGGCTTGTCATGGCAATGTTGGGAGGCTTGAAAAACAAGTGGTAGGGAGCGAGACATAACGATGGAAGCGAGAGAACTAGCATAGCAATGATAGTAGTGGTATACAGGGAAATGTGTCATCTTGACTGAGATCTCGCTTGGAAGAAGAACGAATCCATGAAAAAGATGAGCCAACATAGTCGAGCGACTCCTCACACTCTAAACGCTTTCGGATCTCTATCGAGAAGAAGCAATCCAAAGATAACCAATCAACACATGATACACCACAAAATATGCATGATATGATGCACAAACAAATATGCTGCATGTCCGATTTAATTATGCAAGGCATGGCAAAGCACATCAAACAACTCCTACACATTAAGTGAAGCTCAATATGCAATGAGTTGCATATTGATGAAACTCCACATTCGAATTATTTAGTTTACTCCTGTTTAGGTACACAACAATATTAAATGTTGTTAAACATGGCAAGAGGCGAAGCATCAACACCTAGAACATCTAGGCATTGTAAATGAGGCCGAAAGCAACATATAGCATTTCTGAAACGACCCCACATGCATATTGTGAATTTTGTCCAGATCTGTTATAACACAATTTTAGAGTTGTTAAACAGTAAAATAAATATCACCATGTGATTTTACACGTTTTTTAGACAAATTTCATATATGAAACATTTTAAACTTAGCTATGGTTATTTAATTATGCAATAAACCATTTTTAACATGGCATTGACGCAAATTAATACAAACAAAAGTTTAAATATTTTATCATGTGTGAAAGTTGGATATTATGAATCTACACAAAATTCTGAAATCTTACATATATGACATGTTTTAATCCGATGCATGGTTGTTTTGGTAATAACATATTCAAACAATGGCATTTGTAATATATGCAATGGAATGGAGAAAAATCTACATCCTCACAGCATAAAACAAATATACATAGGCCTGAGTGCAACAATCTGGAGCGGCCCAGGAGGATTTGGCCCAAGTGCCCGTGTGTGCCCGGAGTTGATCCCAGGACCTGCCGGTTGCAACGAAACACTCTGACCAGTTGGGCTAAGAATTAATTGTGACAAATAACAAGTTTGTTTCTACATGATCTTTACCCTGTCGTTGACTGCATAAAACTGAAATTGCAAAACAGGGTTGGCTTGCTCTGTTGTCGTGGATGGGAACGCAGGTAACAGGTGCGGCGGCGGGGTTGTTGTCGGTAGTGCAAGGCATCTCCAGCGAGGCGAGGAGGAGGAGGCAAGCTCTAACGTGCACGAGGTCGGGGACGAGCGTATACATCAGATTCGGCGCAGATCCGGTGCGTTGAACTCCAAGGGGACAAGCCGAGGCACAAGCGACGAGGACAATCATGGCTATCTCCTGCAGTTCTTTAAGACAGAGAGAGAAGGGAGATTAAAGAGAGAAAGAAATTACGGGAGAGAGAGGCGGAGGATAGGGCTCCGGCCCGGAGGTCCTTGCACTGAAACCGGACAAGTTTACCGATACATACTTTAAGCGTTGGCAGACCAAAACCACCTTATGGCTCACGGCTATGAACGTGTTCTGGGTAGCCGGTGTCACTCCCGCAAGAACGATCACTCCTGAAAAAGAGAAGGCGTTCAGGGAGGCTACTGTCTACTTTATTGGAGCAGTCCTTAGCGTGATTGGAGATAAGCTGGTTGATGCATATTTGCATGTGGGGGTCGCCAAGGACTTGTGGGAAAGCGTTGACAAAGGACTGTAAAGACCTTTGGTGATGACTTCCTTGTATACCTCGTGGATGATAACCCCACTTCTATTTCAGAAGCCTATGCATCTCCTGATGCTGACTACTAGAAAGAAGCGGTCCATAGTGAGATGGATTCCATCATGGCTAACGGAACATGGGATATAACTGAGCGTCCCTATGGGTGCAAACCATTGGGATGTAAGTGGGTGTTCAAAAGAAAGCTTAGGCCCGATGGTACAATTGAAAAGTATAAGGCTAGGCTTGTGGCCAAGGACTATGCCCAGAAAGAAGAAGAAGATTTCTTCGATACTTACTCACCTGTGGCCAGACTGACCACCATTCGAGTACTACTCTCGTTGGCGGCCTTGCATGGTCTTCTCATCTATCAAATGGACGTCAAGACGGTTTTCCTTAATGGAGAGCTAGAGGAGGAAATTTATATGCAACAGCCAGATGGCTTTGTGATAGATGGTTAGGAAGGAAAGGTGTGTAAGTTGCTGAAATCTTTATATGGCCTGAGACAAGCACCTAAGCAATGGCATGAGAAGTTTAATACAACTCTGACATCTGTTGGTTTTGTTGTTAATGAAGCTGACAAATGTGTATACTATCGCCATGGTGGGGGCGAAGGAGTTATATTGTGTTTGTATGTTGATGACATACTGATATTCGGAACTAATCTCAAAGTGATTGAGGAGGTTAAGTCTTTTCTGTCTCAGAACTTTGAGATGAAGGACCTTGGAGTGGCTGATGTTATCTTGAACATCAAGCTATTGAGAGATGATAAGCGCGGGATTACACTTCTGCAATCCCATTATGTTGAGAAGATTTTGAGTCGTTTTGGATATTCGGACTGTAAAGTTTCTCAAACACCATATGATCCTAGTGTGCTGGTTCGAAAATTCAAAGGCACAACTAAAGATCAATTGAGATACTCTCAAATCATTGGTTCACTGATGTATCTAGCTAGCGCAACGAGGCCTGACATCGCGTTTGCTGTGAGCAAACTGAGCCGGTTTGTTGCCAATCTGGGTGATGTTCATTGGCGTGCTGTTGAGAGAGTTATGCGCTATTTGAAAGGTACTATGAATCGCGGACTTCACTATAACAGATACTCGTCGATACTTGAAGGGTATAGTGATGCAAATTGGATCTCTGATGCTGATGAGATGAAGGCCACTACTGGGTATAGGTTTACCCTTGGAGGTGGTGCTGTTTCCTGGAAGTCTTGCAAGCAAACGATCTTAACGAGATCTACAATGGAAGCAGAATTAACAGCATTAGACACCTCTGGTGTCGAAGCAGAATTTCTTCGGGATCTTTTGATGGACTTGCCAGTGGTTGAAAAGCCGGTTCCAGCTATCCTTATGAACTGCGATAACCAGACAATCATTGTCAAAGTGAAGAGTTCAAAGGACAACATGTAGTCCAACAAACATATAAGAATGATATTGAAAGCTGTCACACGTTTAAGAAACTCCGGAGTGATAGCGTTGGATTACATCCAAACGGCTAAGAATCTGGCAGACCCCTTTACTAAAGGGCTATCACGTGTTGTGATAGATAATGCATCGTGGGAGATGGGTATGAGACCCACATGAGTTGCCATGGTAGTAACCCAACCTATGTGATCGGAGATCCCGTGAAGTAGGACCTGGGAAAACAAGCCAGTGGTGAACTGAGGAGAGTAACCTTACTAACCCACTCCGTTGAAGATGCAATACTCTCGGTTACTGTATGGTAGGATGACTACCGTCTTAATGTGTTCTTAAGCTTATGTGTAAGCAAGATGCTGTCCTACAGAGCGATCTTTGGAGGAACACACCTATATGAGTCCGACTACTGGTCACGGTCTATGAGATTGGGGTGATCTCTAGCAAGCTCACGAATAGGCCAGGAGTGTGACTAATATGCTCCACCCGAGGGGTCACCCTTCGACAGTCTAGTACTAGTAGGACTTGTGGTGAAACTTCTTGATGCCAAACTGACAATTCAAGGCATAGTCCATTGTTCAGTTGTGAAGGGGTGTAACTACTTGTTCTAGGTGAAGCTCAACCTTAACAGGTCTTCACTGAAATACTGTTATATCAAAACAGTAATTGGAACAGAGGACGAAATGGGCCCTTGAGATCTGGTGGGGGATTGTTGAAATGTGAGAATGGGCTTTAGGCCCATAAAACAATTTCAGAAAATCTCTAAAGGGCCCATGTAGGTGGCATGACAAGTGGAGTGGGAAGTTTAGTCCCACCTTGCTAGTGGAGAAGGAGTTGCACCTCTTTATAAGGGTTTTTCTTCCACATGCTATTGGAGCATGAGAAGAGAAGAGGCCCTCACGCACTCCTCCTCCGCCGCCCGCCTCGCCACGCCACGCCTCGTCACGATGTGCCACGGGTTGCGGGAATGAGCCGAGCCGAGCTCACACCTACGCGCTTATTTTTGCCGGTCAGGAACGGAGAATACGTAACGCCATGATCTGAGACGTTGGATCATGGGCTACCGACTCGGACGTGGGTCCAGTCCACGTCTCTCCACCCGGATGCCGCCTACATAAGCAGGGCCTCGGCCAACCCTAGCCGACATGGAAACAGATCGCATTTTCCTCCACGCGCTCCACCCACATCGTTCCTTTTGTTGCTGCTGCCACCGGCGACTCCGTCCCGTTCACCGCGTACACGGTTGACGGGAGAGTAGGCCTCCGAAACCACGCCTCTCCAGGTCCTGTACGGGGATAGGGGTAATTAGGTTTTTGGGGAGCGACTACGCGACTGCTCGCTTCCGTTCGTCTACCTCATCTACATCCGCGTCTACACCATGTCGTCCCCAACCGCCGTTGACCGCGCTGCTGCCGAGAAGGCCGAAGCTGACAAGAAGGCGGCCGAGGACGCTGCCGTCGCCAACTCTGCTGCTACGGCCAACTGGCCTATTGGAGGGTATAACACGTTTAACCCGCTCCTGTTTATGATTATCGTAGCACTGCTAGCATTATGCGTAGATACATCTACTATTAGCGTAGTATGTGCTTGCATGATTGAATATCAGTATGTTTGCGCTTATGTCAATGCCATGCTAGTTATTATTTCGTGGATTAATCTGATCAGAAAATTGCCTATATTCTCAACAGTTCTTGGGAGAGAGAGCGAGAGGGATTAGGGAAGAGACGGGAGGAAGCAAGGGCAAGGCAGGGGAGCACCGGCCTGGATCTCCGACAGATCGCCGGTCGGCCGGACATGGGCGACGGGAACTTATCTGGGCATGATATGTGGGCACATGGAGCCGCGGTTGCGGGTTGGCACGACATCTGACCAGGTGGACACGTCCATGGGCGGCTGGAGGCGACGCCAGCGAGCTCCTACTGGAGCAGAGGGGCACGCGGACGAAGGTGGCTGCGGGCACTCATGTCGGTCGGACGCGTGCAGGGATCCGAGGAGCATGGGAGCACGAGGCGTTGGTCCGCTTGGTTTGCAAATAAAGGAGATGGGTGGATCAAACAGATCTCGAGGAATGGGAGACAGGTAGGTGGGTGGCGGCACGGGTGATGGGAAGGCGTGGATGGGACAGGCTAGAGACTATGGTTTGACTGGTTATATAGGTATGAAGGATTTCATCTATTTTCGGACTGTTTGATCTCGATCTGTGTAGAGAGGCTTGGTGGGGATGATAGGGCATGTTTGCGACCTGTGAGACGAGTTTTATAAATCGGAATCGTCCGATAAATAAATCGATGACCGCACTGCCACGACTGACCGTTGAGATATCAAACGACCTCTTATTGCGATGAAATTTGGCAGGCAGTCTACCGACAATAAAACTAGACCGCACACCAACTTTCGAACCAATCCTAGAAAGTTTTATACACACTTTTAAAACAATATTTTTATCGATGATGCGGGCACGTGCGTGTGTGGTTGGTTTCGAAACGGTCCACGACACAAACGGAGAGAACCGGTAGTTACGAACGGATGCAAGTTTTCGAAAACGGGTGACGATGTTATGCAGATGATGTGAATGACGCGATGATGAATGAGACAACCACACGAATCACACAACAACAATGGAATAAGAGGGGAATCTTCTGGAGCGTCGGTCCTGGGCTGTTACATTTGATCTCCCCCTCTGTTCTCTTCTATTTCGTGTTCCTGTTTTCTGGCCGAAAACCGTTTCTTATATTTCCGGAGATTCGTAACTCTGATTGCGCTGAGATTTTAACACAATTTTTTCCGGATATAAGCTTCCTTGTGCCCTAAGTAGAGCAGCAACCGCCTTACGAGGTGACCACAACCCACCACGACGCGCCCCGGTGTACTATGGGGGTTCTGGGCCTCCTTTTGCGTTGATTCCAACTCCCAAAATTCACGTATATTCCGAAATAATTCTGCGTAAAATTTTATCATGTTTGGACTTTATTTTATATGGATATTCTGCGAAACAGAAAACATGCAACAAACAAGAACTAGCACTGGGCACTCGATCAATATGCTAGTCCAATAAATCATATAAAATGTTACCAAAAATATGTGGAAGTTGTATCATATTGGCATGAAACAATCAACAATTATAGATACGATGGAGACGTATCAACGAACTAGCTTTATTATTAGTATTTCTTCTATAATTAGAAACAATTCACTCACATCACTTTTTACTTATTAAATTTTGTTATAGACTAGCTTTATTATCTGCATATTTGATATAATTGGAAACAATTTACTAACGATTAATATGTAGAATTTACATTTCTTATTAAAAGATTCATTAACTAGATTTATTACTTGGGAATTCAATCAACTACGAGACCTCTGTGTAATATCATTTCTGCATGTCGAACTTGAAATGATGCCCTTTGCTACTTGGTTAAACTGAAATTTGATGGCATCTTGATTATTTTGTCAGCTCCTGAAAATAGTGTTACCCCTACAGTAGATGTCTTAGGCGTGGCTGGAGTTGCCGTGATCGCAAGATCAACTCCACAAGAGGATACCGGTACAACAATGGAGCAGCCAAAATTGACAAGTTTTAGAAGAAAGTGTACATCAGATGTATGGGCACTACTACAAAATGTTCCAAAGATGACACATCCATCAAAGACCCTTCGACGAAACTGTGTGTGACACATGAATCGCAAACGGCATAGCTCGAGCTCCGTCGCTAATGGCACAAACTCTATGCGAAGGTGGATCCATGAAATACGATTCAGAAAGTAGTGGCGTGTGCGATCTATGGCAAACAGTTTGTTCTTATGAATTGTTTGTGATTAGCGAAGATTACAGAAATGGTTAGCAAAACTACGTACGTGTGCGAAGTACAACATAGAGTTCACTCGGATAAACTGTGTGCTGATACAGTAGAACACAAACGATTCAGCATAACAAGATGTGCGCGATATACAACAAACATGTGAGTAATGAGAATCGTGTGCGAACATGAGAAATAACATAAACGATTGGTGCTAATAACCTGTGTGTGTTGTGGGAAAACGTTTTCTCGTATAACATTGTAGTGATTGATGAAATCATCACCGACGGGTTTTGTAGTTTAGTCTGTTTGTACTGTGATTTGCTTGGTCTACACAACATCAATGTTGTGCCTACAGAACAACAACATGTGTACTTATAAGAACTTGATTGCATAAACAAAAAAGAACATGATTTTATAAACAAAAAAGAATACAATGCAATTTCAAATATAGTATCACAAATACTAGCAATATTGCAAGGTTCAAATTCTAGCATAACAAGGCCCAAATTCAAAGATTACAAGGTACAAACTGACATTACAAATCCAATCCAATGTTCAGGATCCATGGGATGAAATATTTCTATGAAGGGATAATCCACCGAGAAGTCATATATCGGCTCGATAGAATCGCTTCCGAATAATCTGTCGTATGAACTTCTAGGGTGAAAATCAGCTTTTGCAAAGCCTTTTCCATTCCGCTATAGACGCCTCCGCTGGTCAGTAAAACATCCATTGTGACACACTAAATATAGTGCAAACCTCATTACCTTAAGCATCCTTGCTTTCTTGACAAAGAAACTGGCAAATTGAATCTCTGGATTGGTGCCTTGGTACTTCTTCAAAGTAATTTCCGTGAGATGGAATTTAAGGCATTCGATGGGATTGTTATATTGCGCCACCTTTTCCACTCCAAGTCCTTCTTATATCTGCAAACGAAGACAACATATCAGTGCTTAGATGCAATATTGAACACACGGGCCTCTTTGATATGCATGATTTATAAAATACACTAATAGTTTGACATGCCATCTTCGATTGTTCATGATTAATATCTGAAAAAACATATAATACATCTGTTATTTTAATCATGGGTAAAAGTACCAAGAAATTGAACTCTGTTGTGGTTAAATATTAACAGGAAAGGAACATAACCTCGACGTATAGCTTCTCCATGCATGGAAAGCATATAAGGAACTTAACTACTTCATCTAGATTAGGGCCGATAGATTGTAGTACCAATATCTTCACTGTCCGTAGAGACAATGCATGGCATGTGGGAATCATTTTCGGGATGACAGCCGAACATATATCAACAAAAACTATATAAAATGTGATGTACAATAATAAGAATGAGAAGAAGATTGGTGTGCCTGAACGGGTATGGATCCAGCTGTAATAAGTTCAGAGAATTCAGCACACGAATAGCCCAACGGTGTCAATTTCAGTGCGTGAATGACCCTAATTCTTGTTCGGCCTTCTTTATCAAGTACAAACAATCTCTCTAGGAAAGACGCATTCTCAGTGACCATATCACAAAACTCCCCAACTGACAGCATGTCGCGGCATGAGCCATGCACATAAATTGTACGGAGATTCGTCTTAGTGATGTGGAGGCTACTGAACCTAATCATCATCTGAAGACGAAGGTACTCGAGCGTTGTACAGCCGCCGAGCAGGCCCTCCAAATCTGACTTCGAGATGCTGACACCAATGAGCTAGAGGTACTTTAGTTTAGGGACATGAAGAGTGTGCGCGGCATTAATCTTGGGGAAAAGGCACCGCATGAATGTAGCGCGATGCAGCATGGGCACAAGGCGGAGGACGAACGGAGGCAGCGAGCGCCCATGTTCAGCAACAAAGTTGAGCTCCTCGAGCTGATCTAGGGTAGTGAATAAGAACCACTCGTGAAACTTGGGTTCGGCCTTGCAGTTGGAACGGAAAGTGCCAATGGCAAGGCGTCTGACTAGTGCAGTGTGCATGGCAAGGTTGTGGGACAATGCGTCCAAGCATTTGTGATACCTGCTGCAGAGCTCGTCGTTGTCAAGGAGGTCAATGAAGGTGGAGTGCAATAGGGGGCACCTACGCCTAGAGAGGATGGTGGTCTGCACAGAAGATTTCATGGGGAGGAGGGACATGACGGTTACCAACATCTCGTCGGGGATGTTCCTGTTGAAGTCCATGGTCGCCGGAGGCTCATGTGGTTTAGCCTTGACCCACCCCCGCTTGTTGGCTGCCTCGTTGTTCATCGAAAAAGAAGGCGATCCTTGGCATCGACCCTTATAGATAAAACCGGAGGAGAAGGTGTAGCACTAATGGAGAACTTGGGAGAAAATAGGTCTGTAGGTGGAGGTCCGAGGTAAAAAGGCTTGATTCCCAATGAGCCAGCTGCGCCTATATGGCGGACTACTCGCACGCATCGCTTTGAGCATGCAATGCGGACTCCTTCCACGCGTCCCGTCTAATCAAACCTGCACCCATAACACGTTATGTTTCTTATTGAGATTAGAATTTACAAACCTTTTAAAGATTTATAAAAAAACTTAGTTTTACGTTAATTTTCACATTTCACTGATAGGCGAGGCCCACCTCTCATAGAGGCAGTGCCACACGTCTGCTTGACGAGCTCGTTCCCACGCACAAAAGTGTGCTACCCACTTTGCACCGCCACGACTGCCTGAATGCAGCTCCTGTCGGCGGCTGCCATGGTTAACTTCGCCGCCACCCCATGGGCAGGTGCCTAGGCTGCCACCATAGCGGAGGCTGTCTAGTCCGCTACGACACCATCATCGGTCATGGCCCCGACCCCATAGTAATAGTGGGCACACACGTACACACTGTTGGAAATATGCCCTAGAGGCAATAATAAATTAGTTATTATCATATTTCCTTGTTCATGATAATCGTTTATTATAATTGTATTGATCGGAGACTTAAATGCATGTGTGGATACATAGACAAAACCATGTCCCTAGTATGCCTCTAATGGACTAGCTCGTTGATCAAAGGATGGTTAAGGTTTCCTAGCCATGGACATGAGATGTCATTTGATAACGGGATCACATCATTAGCAGAATGATGTGATGGATAAGACCCAAACTACAAACATAGCATATGATCGTGTCAGTTTATTGCTACTGTTTTCTGCATGTCAAGTATATGTTCCTATGACCATGAGATCATGCAACTCACGGATATCGGAGGAGTGCCTTGTGTGTATCAAACGTCGCAACGTAACTGGGTGACTATAAAGGTGCTCTACAGGTATCTCCGATGGTGTTTGTTGAGTTGGCATGGATCAAGACTGGGATTTGTTACTCCGTGTGACGGAGAGGTATCTCAGGGCCCACTCGGTAATACATCATCACAACAAGCCTTGCAAGCAATGTGGCTAAGTGTTAGTCATGGGATCTTGTGTTACGGAACGAGTAAAGAGACTTGCCAGTAACGAGGTTGAACTAGGTATGGAGATACCGACGATCGAATCTCGGGCAAGTAACATACCGAAGAACAAAGGGAATGTTATACGGGATTAACTGAATCCTTGACATAGAGGTTCGACCGATAAAGATCTTCATAGAATATGTAGGAACCAATGTGGACGTCCAGGTCCCGCCATTGGTTATTGACCGTAGAGGTTTCTCGGTCATGTCTACATAGTTCTCGAAACCGCAGGGTCTGCACACTTAAGGTTCGGTGACGTTTCGGTAGTGTAGAGTTATGTATGGTGGTGACCGAAGGTTGTTCGGAGTCCCGGCTGAGATCCCGGACGTCACGAGGAGCTCCGTAATGGTCCGGAGGTAAAGATTCATATATAGGATGTCCCATTTTGGTCGCCGGAAAAGTTTCGGGCTCATCGGTAGTGTACCGGGAGTGCCGGTAGTGTACCGGGAGGCCTCCGGGAGGGGTATTTCGACCCCAAGAGGTCCATGGGCTGTGGGAGAATAATAACCAGCCCTTAGTGGGCTGGGAAAACAGCCACAAAGTCCCATGGCGCAGGAGAGAAAGTCCTAAAGCAAAAAGTGGAAAATAAGCCAATAGGAGGCAATCCTACTCCAACTAGGATTGGAGGTGAAGTAGGATTGCTCCCACCTCCTATTTCGGCCAACCCAAAGGCCTTGGCTGCCTCTCCTCTCCTCTCCTCCTATATATACTAGTGGATTGGGTGGTTTTTGGACAGAATTTCCGGCCACGTGCTACCCGTTCCACCGGTGCATAGTTTCTCCTCTAGATCGTAGTTCCGCAGCGCTTAGGCGAAGCCCTGCCGGAATTGCTCCACCACCATCACCGGAGCGCCGTCACGCTGCTGGTGAACTCTCTATCCTCTCCACCTCCTCTCGCTGGATCGAGACGGTGGATATCGTCATCAAGCTGCACGTGTGCTGAACGCGGAGGTGCCGTCCGTTCGGCGCTAGATCGGAAGGACCGTGATCGAGATCGCGAGACGGTTCGTGCTGTGATCACGGAACGGATCGTGATGAGTTCGTGGGACAGATCGTGATCAAGATCGTGAGACGGATCGTGATGAGTTCACGGGACGGATCATGATGTGTTCGCGAGACGGTTCGTGATTGGATCGCGGGACGCTCGGCGATTTGGATCGCGAAGAAGTTCGACTACACCAACCGCGTTTCTTAACGCTTCCCGCTTAGCGATCTACAAGGGTACGTAGATCCACTCTCCCTCTCATAGATGCTCATAGATGCTCTCACCGCGTTTCTTAGAGACCGGTTCCCTCGATGCAACTTGTTGCCTAGATGGCTTGCGGGTGACAGTTTCTCTCACTTTAGTTGGATCGGATTCGACAAAGGCGGTCCTTGAGAAGGTTGAAAAGCAATCTATGTATCACCGTTGTGGTTTATGCGTAGGTGAGAATCGTTCTTGCTAGATACCCGTAGCAGCCACGTAAAACATGCAACAACAATTAGAGGACGTCTAACTTGTTTTTGCAGGGTATGTTGTGATGTGATATGGCCAATTACATGATGAGATATATGTGATGTATGAGATGATCATGTGATGTATAGAATTTCATGACTTTCATGTCGATGAATACGGCAACCGGCAGGAGCCATAGGGTTGTCTTTAATTATTGTATGACCTGCGTGTCAATCATTAAGCGCTATGTAATGCTTTACTTTATCGCTAGATGGTAGCAATAGTAGTAGAAGCATGCAGGGCGTGACAACCCCGATGGCGACACGTTGATGGAGATCAAGATGATGGAGATCATGGTGTCATGCCGGTGACGATGGAGATCATGCCGGTGCTTTCTAGATGGAGATCAAAAGCACAAGTTCATGGCCATATTATGTCACTTATGATTTGCATGTGATGTTAATCCTTTTTGTGCACCTTGTTTTGCTTAGGTCGACGGTAGCATTATAAGGTGATCCCTCACTTGAATTTCAAGATGAATTGTGTTCTCCCCGAGTGTGCACCGTTGCGAAAGTTCGTCGTGTTGAGACACCACGTGATGATCGGGTGTGATAGACTCTACGTTCACATACAACGGGTGCAAGACAGTGTTGCACATGCAGAACACTCGGGTTAAACTTGACGAGCCTAGCATGTACAGACATGGCCTCGGAACACAAGAGACCGAAAGGTCGAACATGAG
Source organism: Hordeum marinum (assembly GCA_022496015.1). Lineage (NCBI taxonomy): Eukaryota > Viridiplantae > Streptophyta > Magnoliopsida > Poales > Poaceae > Hordeum > Hordeum marinum. The sequence goes on from CM039676.1 coordinate 116,711,050, forward strand.
TCATATAGTAGATATGCTCAACATGATGTTGTTCACCATTGCAGCCACCTCAACTCACGTGATGATCGGACTTGAGTTGGTAAATTTGGATCATGTATCACTCGAATGATCGGAGGGATGTCAATTTGAGTGGGAGTTCTTAAGTAATATGATTAATTGAACACATTATCATGAACATAGTCAAAGTGTCTTTGCAAATTATGTTGTAGATTACTAGCTCGCGTTGTAGCTCCCTTGTATTTTTATATGTTCCTAGAGAAATAGAATTGAAAGATGTTGGTAGCAAAATTGCGGACTGGGTCCGTGATCTGAGGATTGTCCTCATTGCTGCACAGAAGGCTTATGTCCTTAATGCACCGCTCGGTGTGCCACCCCATCTAGCGTCGTCTGTAGATGTTGTGAACATCTGACAGGTACGTTTCGATGACTACTTGATAGTTTAGTGCGTCATGCATTACGGCTTAGAATTGAGGCTCCGAAACGTTTTGAACGTCACGGAACATATGAGATGTTCTAAGAGCTGAGATTGTGATCTCAGGCTCGTGCCCGAGTTGCGAGATATAGGATCTCCAACGAGATTCTTTGCCTGCAAGATGAAAGAGAATAGCTCAATCGTTGAGCATGTGCTCAGACTGTCTGGGTACTACGATCGCTTGAATCGAGTGGGAGTTGATCTTCCAGATAAGATAGTGATTGATGTAGTTCTCCAAGTCACTGTCACTGAGCTACTAGTATTTGGTGATTAACTATAAAATGCCAGGGAAAGAAATGTTGATCCCTGAGCTGTTCGCGATGTTTGACACCGCGAAGGTAGAAATCAAGAAGGAGCGTCAAGTGTTGATGGTTAATCAAACCACTAGTTTCGAGAAGGGCAAGAGCAAGGAGGGAAACTTCATGGATAGCAAGTCAGTTGCTGCTCCAGTGAAGCAACCCAAAGTTGAACTCAAACCCGAGACTAAGTGCTTCTGTTATGAGCTGAGCGGTCGCTGAAGCGGAACAACCCTAGATACTTGGTAGATAAGAAGGCTGGCAACATTAATAGAAGTATATTTGATATACGAGTTATTAATGTGTACCTTGCTACTACTCTTAGTAGCACCTGGGTATTGGATACCGGTTCGGTTGCTAAATGTTAGTAACTCGAAATAAAAGCTACGGAATAAACAGAGAACTAGCTAAGGGTGAGGTGACAATATGTGTTGGAAGTGTTTCCAAGGTTGATGTGATCAACATCGCACGCTCTCTCTACCTTCAGGATTAGTGACAAACCTAAATAAATGTTATTTGGTGTTTTGCGTTGAGCTTGAACATGATTAGATCATGTTTATTGCAATACGGTTATTCATTTAAGTTAGAGAATAATGGTTATTCTGTTTACATGAATAATACATTCAATGGTCATGCACCTAGTGAGAATGGTTTGTTGAAATCTTGATCGTAGTAGTACACATGTTCATAACATTGATGTCAAAAGATACAAAGTTAATAATGATAGTACCACATACTTGTGGCACTGCCGCTAAATGTCATATTGGTATAAAGCGCATGTAGAAACTGCATGCTGATGGATATTTGGACTCATTCGATTTCGAATCGGTTGAGACATGCGAACCATGCCTCTTGGGCAAGATGACTAAAGGACCCCGTTGGATGGAGCGGGCAAGTGATTCATTGGAAATGATACATGTTGATGTATGCAATCTAGTGAGTCTTGTAGCGTGCAGTGGATATCGTTATTTTCTTACCTTCACTGATGATTTGAGTAGATATAGTGTATATTTACTTAATGAAACACAAGTCTGAATCGTTTGAAAGGTTCAAGCAAATTCAGAGTGAAGTTTAAAGATCATCGTGACAAGAAGATAAAAATGACCACGATATGATCGTGATGGTGAATATCTGAGTTACGAGTTTGGCATACAACTTAAGACAATGTGAAATTTGTTTCACAACTAACGCTACCTGGAACACCATGGTGTGATGGTGTGTCCGAACATCATAGTCATGCTTTATTGATATAGTGCATACTGTGATGTCTCTTATCGTTTTACTACTATAATTTTTGGGGTTATGCATTAGAGACAACTACATTCACTTTAAATAGGGCATCATCTAAATCCGTTGAGATGACACCGTGTGAATTATGGTGTGATAGAAACCTAAGCTGTCATTTCTTAATATTTGGGGCTGTGACACTTGTGTGGAAAATGTTTTCACCTAATGAGGTCGAACCCAAGGCGGACAAATGCATCTTCATAGAATACCCTAAGATCAGTTGGGTGAACCTTCAATCTCGATCCTAGTGCAAAGTGTTTGTTGCTTAAACGGATCCTTTCTCGAGGAAATGTTTCTCTCGAAAGAATTGAGTGGGAGGAAGATAGAACTTGATGAGGTTGTTAAACCTTTGTTCAACCAGAGAGTAGCGCAGCGTAGAAAGATGTTTCTGTGAAGCCTACGTTAGTTGAAGAGGAAGTTAATGATGATGATCATGAAGCTTCAGGATCAAGTTACTATCGAACTTCGTGGGTCGACAAGGATGTGTACTGCTCCTAAGTGGTACGACAACTCTGTCTTGGAGATCATGTTGTTGGACAACGATGAACCCACAAGCTATGGAGAAGCGATGATGGGCCCGGATTCCGACGAATGGTTAGAGGCCATGAAATCCGAGATAGGATCCATGTATGAAAACCAAGTATAGACTTTGGTAGACTTGCTCGTTAGACGGCAGGTCGTTGAGTACAAATGGACCTTTAGAATGAAGACAGACACTGATGGTGAATGTCACCATTTGTAAAGCTCGACTTGTTGCAAAGTTGTTTGTGACAAGTTCAAGGAGTTGACTGCGATGAGGCTTTCTCACTCGTAGCGATGCTAAAAATCTGTTGGAATTATGTTAGCAGTTGCTGCATTTTCAATTATGAAATCTGGTAGATGGATGTCAAAACATCGTTTCCCTAACGGTTTACTTAAGGAAAGGTTGTATGTGATACAACCAGAAGGTTTTGTCAGTTCTAAGGATGCTAAAAGATGAGCAAGCTTCAGTGATCCTTCTATGGACTAAAGCAAGCATCTCGGAGTTGGAATATACACTTTGATGAGGTGATCAAAGTTTCTGTAGTTTATACAAAGTTTACGAGAAACTTGTATTTGCAATAAAGTGAGTGGGAGCACTGTAGAGTTTCTGATAAGTATATGTGGTTGACATATTGTTGATCGGAAATAATGTAGAATTTCTGGAAGACATAAAAGGTTGTTTGAAAAGTGTTTTTCAAAGGAAGACTTGGATAAAGCTACCTAATTGTTGAGCATCAAAATCTATAGAGATAGATCAAGATGCTTGATGAGACTTTCAATGAGTGCATACCTTGACAAGATTTTGAAAGAGTTCAAAATGGATCAGCCAGAGAAATAGTTCTCGTCTGATTTGTAAGGTGTGAAGTTGAGTGAGACTCAAAGCTCGACAACGGTAGAATAAAGAGAAAGGACGAACGTTGTCCCCTATGCCTTAGCCATAGGCTCTATATTATGCCATGCTATGTACCGCACCTATGTGTGCCTTGCCATGAGTCTGTCAAGGGGTACAAGAGTGGTCCAGGAGTGGATCACTGGATAGCGGTCGGAATTATCCTTAGTAACCAGAGGACTAAGGAAATGTTTCTTGATTATGGAGGTGATAAAGAGTTCGTCGTAAAGAGTTACGTCGATGCAAGCTTTAACACCTATCCGGATGACTAGTAGTAGCAATCAGGATACGTATAGTGGAGCAGCCATTTGGAAATAGTACCAAGTGGAGTGTGGTAGCAGTGTTTACGGTTTGACATAGAGATTTGCAAAGTACACACGGGTCTGAATATCGCAGACCCGTTGACTATAAGACCTCTCTCACATGCAAAGCATGATCGAGCCCCAAAACTCATTGGGTGTTAGATTCATAACAATGTGAATCACATGGTGATGTGAACTAGATTATTGACTCTAGTGCAAGTGGGAGACTGGTGGAAATATGCCCTAGAGGCAATAATAAATTAGTTATTATCATATTTCCTTGTTCATGATAATCGTTTATTATAATTGTATTGATCGGAGACTTAAATGCATGTGTGGATACATAGACAAAACCATGTCCCTAGTATGCCTCTAATGGACTAGCTCGTTGATCAAAGGATGGTTAAGGTTTCCTAGCCATGGACATGAGATGTCATTTGATAACGGGATCACATCATTAGCAGAATGATGTGATGGATAAGACCCAAACTACAAAGATAGCATATGATCGTGTCAGTTTATTGCTACTATTTTCTGCATGTCAAGTATATGTTCCTATGACCATGAGATCATGCAACTCACGGATATCGGAGGAGTGCCTTGTGTGTATCAAATGTCGCAACGTAACTGGGTGACTATAAAGGTGCTCTACAGGTATCTCCGATGGTGTTTGTTGAGTTGGCATGGATCAAGACTGGGATTTGTTACTCCGTGTGACGGAGAGGTATCTCAGGGCCCACTCGGTAATACAACATCACAACAAGCCTTGCAAGCAATGTGGCTAAGTGTTAGTCATGGGATCTTGTGTTACGGAACGAGTAAAGAGACTTGCCAGTAGCGAGGTTGAACTAGGTATGGAGATACCGACGATCGAATCTCGGGCAAGTAACATACCGAAGAACAAAGGGAACGTTATACGGGATTAACTGAATCCTTGACATAGAGGTTCGACCGATAAAGATCTTCATAGAATATGTAGGAACCAATGTGGACGTCCAGGTCCCGCCATTGGTTATTGACCGTAGAGGTTTCTCGGTCATGTCTACATAGTTCTCGAACCCGCAGGGTCTGCACACTTAAGGTTCGGTGACGTTTCGGTAGTGTAGAGTTATGTATGGTGGTGACCGAAGGTTGTTCGGAGTCCCGGATGAGATCCCGGACGTCACGAGGAGCTCCGGAATGGTCCGGAGGTAAAGATTCATATATAGGATGTCCCAGTTTGGTCGCCGGAAAAGTTTTGGGCTCATCGGTAGTGTACCGGGAGTGCCGGTAGTGTACCGGGAGGCCTCCGGGAGGGGTATTTCGACCCCAAGAGGTCCATGGGCTGTGGTAGAATAATAACCAGCCCTTAGTGGGATGGGAAAACAGCCACAAAGGCCCATGGCACAGGAGAGAAAGTCCTAAAGCAAAAAGTGGAAAATCAGCCAATAGGAGGCAATCCTACTCCAACTAGGATTGGAGGTGAAGTAGGATTACTCCCACCCCCTATTTCGGCCAACCCAAAGGCCTTGGCTGCCTCTCCTCTCCTCTCCTGCTATATATACTAGTGGATTGGGTGGTTTTTGGACAGAATTTCCGGCCACGTGCTACCCGTTCCACCGGTGCATAGTTTCTCCTCTAGATCGTAGTTCCGCAGCGCGTAGGCGAAGCCCTGCCGGAATTGCTCCACTACCATCACCGGAGCGCCGTCACGCTGCCGGTGAACTCTCTCTCCTCTCCACCTCCTCTCGCTGGATCGAGACGGTGGAGATCGTCATCAAGCTGCACGTGTGCTGAACGCGGAGGTGCCATCCGTTCGGCGCTAGATCGGAAGGACCGTGATCGAGATCACGAGACGGTTCGTGATGTGATCACGGAACGGATCGTGATGAGTTCGCGGGACAGATTGTGATCAAGATCGTGAGACGGATCGTGATGAGTTCACGGGACGGATCATGATGTGTTCGTGGGACGGTTCGTGATTGGATCGCGGGACGCTCGGCGATTTGGATCGCGAAGAAGTTCGACTACACCAACCGCGTTTCTTAATGCTTCCCGCTTAGCGATCTACAAGGGTATGTAGATCCACTCTCCCTCTCGTAGATTCTCATCACCATGGATAGGTTTGCGTGTGCGTAGGAAATTTTTTGTTTCCCATGCGACGTTCCCCAACACACACATCCGAGAACGGAGGCCCATGTACGCCATCCCAAACGGTCTCTAAAAACCATAAAGTGTTCCGTGCTTGGGAACTAAAATCATCAATAAATATTGAGCTTGTTAACTTTCACATTCCAAATTACCACTTGCTAATTGTTTTGCAAATCAGTTCACACCTACCAAACCTAAACGTGTTCCCACTTAGCAGTTGTTTACTATAGTAAGCTATAAAAACACAAACACGTACTCGAAAATTACCACACATTCCTCACCCCTGCCACCAAAAAATACGTCTTTCTTTGTTAGTATTTCATTCCGTCTACCATGACCGGTAGGAGTGGGGGGGGGGGGTACCGTGTCGAGATATAACTAGGGAAGAAAGACCAAGGCTGCAGAAGCAACCAAGAGGTCCTGCCACCGCGCCGCTGAAGCGCCAAAGAGCTCCATCCACACTGCTTTGGCCGCAGCAGACATGTCCGGTGGTGCCACGGACACCCGGGAGTATCTTTCATGGAGAGGCGACGACTCTCACAATCACAAGCGCATTCGCCTCGGGGGCGAACTGGACGAGTTGGCAGTCTTGGATTCCTCAGCCAGCGATGACATGCGTGCTGAGGTCGATAGGAAGGAAGCGATGATCGTAAACTTGGTCAAGCTGTTGGAGAAGAGCGATGCCTCGGTTGACAGGGCGGCCGACCTCCTGGAGAAACTTATGGAAGAGAACGATGCCTGGAAAAAACTGCTCAAGAAGAAAAGTGCCTCGGAGGGGAGGCTGAAAGAACTCATCGAGGAGCTTTTGGAAGACTTGGTGAAGCTCTACATTGAGCGCGAGGGGCTGGTGAAGGAATCCGTGGAGCATGTGAAGAAACTTCATGCATACGTGAGGTAGACCATCGATGCTCCCGAGCAAAGAGCCCACACCATGGCCGTAATGCGGAAGATGTGGGATGAGAGGCGAGAGGAGATGGAGGTCATGGAGGCGATGAAGAAGGATATTAAGGAACTCTGCATCGAGAAATCCATGAAGAATTAGATAGCAGTGGGACAAATCATTTTCTTTGTCTTATTCAACCTCATTCTTCTTTTGCCCCTGTGTCTTTGGAGAGTTGCCGCATGTGGCATTTTTTATTATCATGCATATGTAAGAGAATTATTATCCTTTGCGCTGCAAATTTTTTGTTAGATTATTTTGTTCATTTGTACATGTATACAAGTCGGAAATAGAAGAAACGTCAAAGTTCTCAGCAAGGGACGAACAAAATAGTGGTCACAAGCAAACCAGTCCCTCCATCCACGCGCATTAACCACATGATAAACAGCGAGTCGGACACCATTAATTTATAAGTTGGGAGCAAGGCAAGCGCGGGGGGCAGAGGGGGTGGAGAACAAAGTATCGCTTCTCGATGAGCATGCATAGGAGACTCTGATCAAGCATGTACGGCGAACAACTATCACGCATCCTGTCAAGCCTGCACGACGGACAGCTCGCACGCATCCCATCGAGTCTCCTCGGCGAAAAGCTCGCATGCATCCCGTCGAGTCTCCTCGGCGGAAAGCTCACATGCGTCCTGTCATCAACCTGGAGCTATACGCACGGCACCCCCATATCAAGTACTCCATCCGTTTCTTTTTAGTTATCATATAAATTTGGTCAATTTCAAAATTTGTAAAGCTTACTAGCTTCATAGAAAAATATACAAATATTTGTAATTTAAAACTTATATTATTAGATGCATCGTCAAATTAACGTTCATACTATATAACCTTAGCATTGTAGATGTTGATATGTTCTTGTATAAATTTTGGTCAAAGTATGTTTAGCTTGACTCTGACAAAATCCTATTCGTGAAGTAAAAAAGAAACATATGGAGTAAAAAAATTGGACGCGTGGCACCAAATAGTTGTCATACAAGTTTCGTATTTACGGGAATTCAATAAACCATTATTATCAATGATTGCGGCCTAGCTATCATGCCTAACTGTTTCTAATACATTCACATTCATATGAAAAGGGCCCTAGAAAACTCAATTAATGTATAAAAAGGGCCGAATTGGCTCACAAGAGGACACATTGAATGTAGTTTCGCCACGAAAGGTGACATGTTCCCTATCAAAACCATGAGGTCAGGGCATGTGCTTCTAGTTTAAAATTTTAAATACGCATATTAAATCCCTAGAAAACTCAATTAATGTATAAAGGGCCCTAAATGGTGCACTAGAAGACGCATTGTATTTAGTTTCACCAACAAAGGTGACATGTTCCCTGTTGAAATCACAAGGCTTCTCGACTAAGCTTTGGCTTGTAAGATGCATGTCGCAATATTTGTCCCAAATTCTTCAAAAAACATGCACACCATATATGTGTCGTGGCATGACACTATGTATGTTTCATGAATTCCTGGCGAGCTTTGGGTTCTCTGGGACTTTGAAACCAAGATTATCAATGTTTGCAACCTAGTCGCGACACCATGATTTTTGTAATTCAGTGACCATTATTGCATGGGATCTAAACATGGACCCAAGGACACAAAATGGTTTTTAATCCATTTTGGTGCCCTGGAGCCCGTGCTTGTAATTCAAACTTGAGTTCTTCACATTAAGTGCATGCCTAGAAAACTCAAATGTTGTTTCAACCACAAAGGTGTCTTGTTCCCTATCAAAGCCACCATGCTTCTCGTGGGAAGCTCCAATTGGTAAGAGGTTTGTCCCAAAACTTGTCCCGGACTGGTAAAAAACATTACCATGTCCTATAAGTGTCGTGTCGACACCCCAGTTTCTATAATTTCAGACGAGCTCCTAATTTATTTGATTTAAAAGCAAAGTTTCTCAATGTTTGTGTCCTACTCACGATGCCAAGATGTTTTTAATCATTGCATGGGACCTAAACAAGGACCCAAGGACATATAAATGATTTTGTAACCCATTTTGGTGCCCTGGAGCATGTGCTTGTAGTTCAAATTCGGATTATTCAGATTAAATGGATATAGAAAAGCTCAATTAATGAATAAAGGACCCCAAACGAGCCGTGAAAAATTCCACATTTTAGCATTTCACTTGTATTAGTCTATGCTGCATGTAGAAAAATATCAACACAAGAAGAGACATCGAATGTCGTTCCCTCCAGAGAGATGACATGTTCCATATCGAAACCACGATGCTTCTTGAGAGAAGTTTTGGTGTGCAAGAGACTTGTCCCAAATTGGACAAAAATTATCTAAGTTTCGTGTCATGACACCAGGGTAAGTTTCGAGAATTTCAGACGAGTTTTGGATTTATGATGATTTGAAAGCCAAGTTTCTCAATGTTTGTGGCCTCGTCGTGACTCCAAGATGTTTGTAATCAATTCACGTTCATTGCATGGGACCTAAACAAGGAACCCAAGGACACAAATATGTTTTTTCAACCCATTTTGTGACACGAAGCATGTCGTTTTAGTTCAAATATGAATTATGCACATTAAATGTCTAGAAACTTAATTAGTGTAGTATACAAAAGGCTGAACAAACCATGAATAATTTAAAGTAGTTCTATACGCTTGTCTGAAGCTCGTGGGTGTGTAAGCATGGTGTGGGAGTGTCGTGCTAGCTCAAGGTTCCTTCTTTCATAAGTTATCCCATTTGTATGAAAATGATGTTCTATCCAAACACGCTTATCCCGCCACTCCCCCCAATCGGTGTTTCGCCACTCCCCCAATCGGTTTCCTGCCGAAGCGCCGACCCCATCATCAACCTCCTAGACGAGGAGGTCGAGATGGAGTGGGCCAGGGAGCAGGCAAAAGCGGCATCGTGCCATTGAGCATGAGCGAGACGTCATCATCAGCCCCCATGCCACCATCGCACACGGTTTCTAGTACTACCAGAAACGTCTGTGATACGTATCTGGACCCACAAGGTGCCCATCGGGGCACACCTTGTAAATGATAGGAGGCAACCCTTACCAGTAAGATGCAGCTTCCCAGCCCGTAACCCAGTCGAATGGAACTCGGAAGTTAAGCGTGGTTAAGGATAGGTGACCAGTTGAGAAGTTTCTAGATTTTGAGGTTCATTTAAGCGGTTTGATACGATAACTATAGGCACAAATAAAATGCCTATAGTGATATGTCATTTCGGCCAAACAAATCTTGAAATCCTTGTTTTGGAAATATCCACGACTTTCTTTTGCTGTTTTGAAAATGTAAATAAATGTCTATGTTCATATGTTATTCCGGCTAAATAAATCTTGAGATCCTTGTTTTGAAAATATCCATGATTTTGTTTTGTTGTTTTGAAAATGTTAAGGATCGATGACGTGTGTGTGTGTGTGTGCACCAATGCCTATTTGTGGACCATGTGCCTACATTGTGTGGTTTCCGATGACAAACCTATTGGTGGGCCCTCGGCGTTTGTCATGCCTTTTACTAACAATGTTGGAAGGACAATGATAGGTGACGGTGTGTGTGTGTGTGTGTGAACCCATGCCTGTGTGTGGACTATGTGCCTACATTGTGTGGACTTTGACGACAAACCTATCGGTGGGCCCTTAGGGTGTGTCATGCCTTTTATTAACAATGCTAGAAGGCCAAGGATGGGTGACGATGTGTGTGTGTGTGTGTGTGGTGCGTGCGTGCGTGCGTGTGTGTGTGTGCGTGCGCGCGCGCGCGCGTGTGTTTGTGAACCCATGCCTGTGTGTGGACCATGTGCCTAGATTGTGTGGTTTCCGACGACAAACCTATCGGTGGACCCTTAGGTTCTGTCATGCCTTTTACCGACAATGTTGGAAGGCCAAGGTTGGGTAACGATGTGCGTTTGTGTGTCTGCATGTGTGCATGTGTGCACGCGAGTGCGTGCATGCATGTGTTTGTGTGTGTGTGTGCATGTGTGCGTGCATGCATGCGTGTGTTTGTGTGTGTGTGTGTGTGTGGACCATGTATGCCTTCATTGTGCGGTTTTCGACGACATGCTTATATATCGATGGGCCGCTATATATCATCCATTTGACTGACAACGCTAGAACGTCACCCTGCTACTTGTCATGTGTGTGTGGGGGGGGGGAGGGGAACGATATATATATATAGACGTCCATAATGACCTAGGTAGTATATATATAATCAATCTTAAGGGGGGTATATTTGTCTAGTTATCTCAGCTAGGTGCATGCCACATCGTAGCTAGTGTTGTGCATTGTGTATTAATTTAAACACCAAACCACACCATTTTCGCATATACATTTGCCCATATGCAGAGGGTGGTGTTCTTCTAGCTCCGCTCAACCGATTTTCAATGGCGCGCCAACACGTGGGACAGCGTGATCTGTATATCTCTCTTGTGCGACAACAATATGTGATCGTTTGGCCAAATTAAGGTATAAATTATCTTGGTTGTCTTACGAAATGTCAGACATGGATAAATGTGTGACAAAGTTTGAACCATGTCATGTGTTCATAGGACCCTGTCCTCCGACACATAGTGTAGGGAATAAAACCCTACGTTTGTCATGAAACCCTTTTCTGTCACATTGGACACTTTTAGGCATGCACATATGTAGCATGTGCCGCACATTATAGTTGTGCATTAATAATTTAAACATGACAACACCATGTTCATACATATATATACTTCATCCATTCCTAAATACAAGTCTTTATTAGAGATTTTACTACAAAGTACACATATATATACGTACTTTAGAGTGTAGATTCACTTATTTTACTCCGTATATATATAGTTAGTACTAGAATCTCTAAAAATACTTCTTTTAAACTCTAATAAGACTTATATTTTGGAACGGATGGAGTATATATTTGGGTCACTAGCGGGCGTGGTTGTGTTTTGACCCTCTCTTGCGTTTTTGTTTTTGTCGTTTATCCCAAAGGTGCTAGTTTTATGTAGAGTAGCAAACGAAACTGACGAAACAACCATATGCGATTCTATGCCCAACAAGCACGAGTGTGCTACTGTAAACTTGTGTGATGCCCATATACACGACAAAGTCTAACTTGCGTAGTGGTGGCAACCGCAAGCGTCAGCTAGTGCATAGGGATAATGTGCACAGTAAAAAACCAAACCCGACGGCGACCTATAAAAGATCTTGCTGGCGGCGGCTAACAACTATTTTTCCATTGATAGCACGCCACCACCACCACACACACCAAATGGAACCGGTGCTCAACCATGGGGATGTGCATGGCGCCATCCTGATAGTGTTGGATGACGATGCGTTGGCCGCCATGGCGGGCAATGGCAAACAGCCAGCTATCGCGGCCACCGTCGACGGAATAGAGGATTCCGATGCGCTATCCTTCATGTCGGTCAACGGTCAACTGACATCTACCACGGCCATCGCCGACGACAATGACCTCGAGTTTCCGCATCGGATGCAGATGGACATCGCTCTGTCCGTCCAGGAATCGGGCCTTGATGCGTTCCTACGTGACGATGACGAGTGTCGTCTCAGTGTTGGCATGGAAAAATCTATCACATCTGTAGATGACATCGGCAATGTGGCTAGGGATCTGAAGCGACAGAAATGGCGAGAGAGTGCAAAGAGGAAGCAGAACTCAGCTGCAGAGGGCAAAAAGAGGCGGGAGCAAGACCAGAAGGCGGTGGAGCAGGCCGCCACATGCCTCTCAGCCGCGTTCGAGGCCAGTGTAGGCCTTCCAGCTGCGGCGGTAGCCCTAGCAACAATACCCACGACGACCAGGGATGCAACTCGAGCGAGAGCGGTGCCTGTCAATATCCTGATGGCCCATGTGAACAAAACGACATCTTTGTCAATAGCGGCAGACCTGGGGAGAGGTGTCGCGGTCGCTCCGACCGAGGTATCCCCACCGGTCTCCATTGTGGAACCAGTGGAGCTCGTCGACTTGACGAGCTTCTCTGAATACTCATTCTGAGCCGAGGAAGGTCATGATGACGGTGGAGGCATGGCATTTCTAAGCATCCATGGCGTAGTGAATTTTTTGTGTAGTTCATCTTCATGTAAATTGACAAAATGTTTGTAAATTATTGAGCGCATGAACAAATGTCAACTAATCTACCAAATGTTTGTGTCATATGTTTGTGGGGATGTGGAAATTTAGGATGAATTTCACATCTGCGACTGAAATTGAGGATGAACCCTGTGAGATGAACCCGCCTTGAGAAATCCCAGAAAGAGCTACCCACCTTGAGTGATGCAAAAAATCGTGGTTTCACGGCACGCCATTTTGTTACAGCGTACACACTTCATTATGTTTGGACCGTGTGCAATCTTGGTTGCTCCCTCCCCGCTCAGTTCCTTTAGCAAAATTTAAGTGGAAGCCATATTTCAACTGCATGCTGCCCTTCCTCGTCCACTACACCGACCCTATAATAAAATTTGAGCTACCGAGGCATTTGAACCGTCGTCATCCCTCGTCCACCACCATCTCCACCCACACCATTACTACTAAAATTTTCAGCAATGGCAGCACATCCTCAAACACCCCTCCCCTTCATCCCCCGCTTGAACCCTAGCTCGCCACCACCTCCTCCTTCCTCCACCAATCTCAGCCGATCTGCCCGTGCCTCATAGCTAAACAAGTTCAGGGTCCCCACCGATCCACATACACCATCGTCCCCCTGAGTTTTCAAATGAGGCCGGTGGTGTCCCTTTCCCCCAGATCCCCATCCCGTACTGCAGAGAGTCGTGGCCTAATCAGCCTGACCACATCTCCTGTGGAGCTTGAGGGGTGTACGAGCAAAAAAGAGGTCTACCATGGCCTCTTCGCCGTACGCTGGCGAGGTGGGTTTCGTTCGTGCCGCCCCTTTGATCCCGGACGAACACCTCGCTGAGGGAAGCGGTGAGGACGATGCCTACTTTGCCATGCCAAAGGATTCAAGTCTGCGGGCTCACGAATTTCTGTATCTCAAGAGAGCCGGTTATGACATCAAGCACGACAACATCGCCGGCTTCACTCGAGCCATGTCACAAGTTAAGTGGTCCATCGGTAAGGCCTATGGTTCAACCACCGTCGATCTCTTCAAAGCCCCGCCGCTAATCTCCTCTACCTCGCGGTCATGGATTTGTGATCCTTCTACACCATCAAGCCCCTTTTGTCATTTCTGGTGGAAACGTTATACGATGGTGCCCTATGATCCTTATCTCAGAAGTCATATCTCATCTATCAAGATAATGGCACACACTACGACTTTTGGAAGGGGAAATATCCTATATGCGGCATCAGGGAGCGCACCCTGGGCACCTCACATCTCAAATGGAAGGAGCCAACCATGATAAGTGAGGCAACATCATGTGAGCAAATCATACCTTTTATAGCTAGTCGTCTCGTACCCATTGTTGTAGTAGCTTTTGCCATGTGATAATCATGCAATGTTCAATTGAGCCTTTCTCAAGTTGTCAAGCAGATGCCTTGCTTTTCTATATCGGGTTGTTAGGTTGGTTGCATTGAGTATTTGTCTAGTTTTCAACGGCTATAGTTGGTTGTTACAGTGGGAAGGAATGCCTTGTTTCTTTCGGTTAATCACAATGTGATGTTCATTATGTGCAAGTATGAACTGTGTAGTTCAATTTCATGAATACCACCTATTATGACTGGAGTTGTTAATATGTGCCCTTAATTCCTGTTTTAAACATTTATGCCTTGTTTCTTTGAATTTGGTTGCCAGGTTGGTTGAGTGAGCATTTGTCTAGTTTTCAAGCAGATGCCTTGCTTTTCTATATCTCGTTGTTAGGTTGATTGCGGTGAGCATTTGTCTAGTTTTCAAGTAGACGCATTGCTTTTCGCTATCTGGTTGTTAGCTTGGTTCCATTGAGCATTTTTCCATTATGAAATGGCAATATATGGTTGTTATAGTGAGCATATATATATATATATGCCTTGTTTCTTTCAAGCAGATACCTCGTATACTTGGTTGATGTTAAGCTTGTTGTACTTAAAATGGCTTTACATGTACTTGCATAGGACAACAATGGGAGTGGCCAACATTTTCCACCGAGGTTCTTTTCATCCCTCCGCTTATACTCCATTTGTTCCATCATGTAATGCATATAGATTTTTGTAATGTATCTACATATATCATCTGAAATGTATACAATATGAAATTTTATGATGTATCTAATGAAATGGAATTGTAATTCTAGATGTAAATGTTTTTCTCTACAAACTTGGTCAACATAAGTAAATGTTGACTTCTCAAAATGTTTATACACAACACATTGTTGAACTGATGGAGTAATACATTACACCATTCTGCAACTGCATTTTAGCTTCTAATACTGGCTTCTTGCTTGTAGGTACATATGTCTTACGTAAAGATCCATTCCTGGAACATTTTTGCGTGTGGGTCAATGAAATATTCATGAACCAGCATCAAGTGAGGAAACTGAAAATGATTGTTAGGGAAAAGAGACGAACAATGCCATTTAGAATATTTATTTACACTATATCCAACACAACAGTGAGCTGCAGGATGGTAACTATGAACTCTGTAGCCTTCTATTAGTACTGCCCATAATGAGTTGTCACAGAACAATGTCTGGATCTTTTTCTTTTGTAGTGGTTCCCAAAGTAGTTTACTCAAGATTACCTCGCAAAGTACATGATTGATGGACATGCAATGAAGGTTAAAATATATATTCGAGACTACAATGATCATCGAGAAGTTGTAATGAACACCATGAAGGATGGGCGGGCATCCATCACTAGGGGCCTGGCCTAGAGTCGTTCATGCGTTAGGCATGGAGGAGGCCACAATTTGGGCATTCCGCTTCACCTTCTCCAGCAACCAGAATGTCTTTCGGTTCTCTCTTTATCGTCTTTAATACAACCATGGTTCCATCATTCTTTATTTGTCCCTTCTGTAATTTTCCTCTTTTTTTGAGAATTGATGCTTATGTAGTTTGTCAGTATACGTACATGTGAATCGGATTATGCATTCGTTATTAAACCAACATTTAAACATTATTTGATATGAAATACATGAATTCCTACTTTCAAATTTAAATTATGTTAATTATGAACAAAGGTATTTAATTAGGGGCAAATGATGCTTTGCAGGACATTACAATGCACATAGTTTGAGAAAGCAAAACATCTATACTCGACTTCAGCGTCACACACGTTTCTCCATTCGCGGCGTGTGTGACGAGTCTCGTCTTCGCACACGGTTAGACGAGAAAGAATGTGTGAGATTAACAACACCAGCGTTTGTGCTAGTCTCCTTATCACACATGATTTCATATTTTGAACTCTATATGATAGCGTGCACATCGTAAACGTTGGTCAACGAAGAACGCGTGCGATAGGCATTCATCCGACACAGTTAGTCTCGATGACACGTTTGGGAAGTATGGATGACATGTTGGACGTTTTATAAATCACAAACGTTGATCAAAAATGTCGCGTGTGGGATATATTCAACCTTTGGACACTATTTTATAATGATAAATATATGCACTCTTATATCATGTCACAGACGGTCATAGTGGAACTAAATGTGTGTGATAGCGCCCTTATCATACACGCTTTATAATCATGAACTGTTTGCGATTTTGTGCACATCATAAGTGGCGTGCCATGACATGTCTTCAGACTGCGTCGGTATTTCCCCAAAGATTATGGGATGATGCAGCATAGCGACGATAAGTATATCCCTCGGTTTATGAAACCAAGGTATCAATCCGTAGAGGAAGATCATGCACCCACGTAAGCAGCACCTGCACACAAACAAATACTTGCAACCCGATGCGAAAGAGAGGTTGTCACGGTGTCTATGGTAAATAGATAGATTAGGTGATGATAGCTTTGGCAAATAGATCTGGCAAGAACACAAAGTAAAATAAGTAAACAAAAAGTGCAACAAGGTCTTTTTGGGTTTTTTGGATTAATAGATCTGAAAAAGTAGTTGCAAATAGTAGATTGAAAGGAATATGTTGGAAAATTAGACCCGAGGGCTGTAAGTTTGACTAGTGCCTTCTCTCATGAGTATAGCGCATGGTGGGTGAACAAATAACTGTTGGGCAATTGATAGAAGAGCAAATAATCATGACGATATCCAGGAAATGATCATTATATAGACATCGCGTCCAAGATAAGTAGACCGAAACAATTCTGCATCTACTTCTGTTATTCCACACATCGACCACTATCCAGCATGCATCTAGTGTATTAAGTTCAATGGAAAACGGAGTAATGCAATAAGAACGGTGACATGATGTAGACAAGATCTATTCATGTAGGAATATATCCCATATTGTTATCCTTAATGGCAATGATACATGTGTGTCTTGCTGCCCCTTCTGTCACTTAGAAAGAACACCTCAAGAGCGAACCCATCACGAAGCACCTCTCCCCATGGCATGAAAAATCGATCTAGTTGGTCTAACTAAACCGAAGATTTGAAGAATATATATGAGGCTATAAGTAATCATGGAAATAAGAGATCAACGAAGACCCAAATCATATTCATTGATAGAAACTAATCATGAACTCAAAATTCATCGGATTCCAACAAACACACAAAAAAGTCAGTACATCAAAGAGATCTCCAAGAGACCATTGTATTGATAAACATAGAGAGAGAGGAAGCCATCTAGATACAACCTACAGACCCGTAGTTCTATGGTGGACTACTCACGCATCATCGGAGAGGCACCTATGAAGAAGGTGAACCCCTCCGTGATGGTGTTAGATTGGATCTTGAGATTCTGGAACTTGCGGTGGCTGGAATTGTGTTTCATAGACTCCCCTAGGGTTTTCTGAATATTTGGGAATTTGTAGGATCGCTAGTTGGTTGGGGGGAGTCCCGAGGTGCCCACCCTCTACCAGGCTGCACTAGGGGCCTCTAGCGCGCCCTAGTGGAGGGTGGCCACCCTGGGCCCCCTCTTGTGGTGATCTTTGGCCCATCTTCTTCCTTCTGGTCCATAAAAAATCCACTAAAATCCCTGCAGTGTTTGGGTTTCCTTTGGTACTGATTTTCTGCAAAGTAGAAAACAAGCAAAAACAGCAACTGCCACTTTGGCACTTTGTCAATAGGTTAGTCCGAAAAAATGATATAAAGTTGCAATGATTGTAAAAAATCCAAGATTGATAATATAACAGCATGGAACAAGCAAAAATTATAGATTTGTTGGAGACGTATCAACATCCTCAAGCTTAATTCCTACTCGTCCTCGAGTAGGTAAATGATAAAAACAGAATTTTTGATTGGAATGTTGCCTATCATGTTCACCACATATTCTTTTCTTTATAGCATGGACATTTGGAATTATCATATGGTTCAAAGCAATAGTCTAGTATTGACATGAAAACTTTACTACTAAAGCATATCAACAAGCAACCATGTCATTCAAAATATCAACGCTAAAGCAAGTTATCCCTAGTCCATCATGCTCAATCATTGATCCATTCATAATACACACTAAACTATTAGCTACAACTAATCCTCAAGTACGATCATAGTGCCTCCTAGTTGGTGCATTATAATAGAAGATGGAGACTCAAATTGAAAAATAAAAATTGCATAAAGTAAATATATAGGCCCTTCACGGAGGGAAGTAGGTATTTGTAGAGGTGCGAGAGCTCAAGTGTTTCAATTGATAGGAAATATTATTTTGAGTGGCATGCCTTTCTTGTCAACAAAAACGACTGGGAGATTTCGATATCTTTCAGACTAGATGCATCATAGTCGGCTCCCAAATAGAAAATAAATTTCATTCCTTTTTCCACCATACTTTCACTTTCCATGGCTAGCCGAATCCACGGTTGCCATCCATACCAACACTTTCCGAGGAATTTATTATTTGACAACATAAAGTAAATATTTTTTCTTTTCCATTTTGGGACTAGGTATCCCTATTACCAACATACTCTCGTGCAATGACAAGTAAATAAACACTCATCCTGAGAATAACACATCTAGCATGAAAAAATATCGGTCACCCCCTACCGTTTCATGAGAGGTACGAGCACACAAAAAGGAAATCTTATTTTGAAAGTGTAGAGATGGCAGTTACAAATTTGCTTGGAATGACATGGAAATACCGTATATAGGTAGGTATAGTGGACTCACATGGCAAAACTTGGTTTAAGGAGTTTGGATGCACAAGTAGTATTTCTACTTAGTACAAGTGAAGGCTAGCATGAGATTGATAAGCATCCAAACAAGAAACAAAAAATCACATAAGAGAGCATTAAACATAACTAACAGTGAATAATGCACCATAATTAGGATGTAATTTCATAGCAAAACTATTGACTTTCGTGCTTGCATAGGGAATCATAAACCTTAACACCAATATTATTACTAAGCATAATTACTCATCAACAGAACTCAGATATCACTATTGTCATGTATCAAAGCTATTAAAAAGAATCAAGTTTAATTTGTCCAATGATCTTCATGAAAGTTTTCATTATATCCCTCTTGAATATCTATCACTTTGGGACTTGTATCATATGTTGCAATTGCTTTTGATAGGATCACATGGATATATGTGAAGAACATGAGCATACAAGTTTCATCTCTCAAAATAATATAAGTGAAGCATGAGAGGATTTCTTCAAAATTATTAACTCTCAAATTAATATAAGTGAAGCATGAGAGCATTTCTTCAAACATGTAAAAGCAGGTTGTGCTCAAAAAGATATAAGTGAAGCACTAGAGAAATTCCTTTGCTCAAAAGTTTTAAATGAAGCATAAAGAGCAATTCTAACAAATAACAACATAATTTGGATCACTCAAATAGGAATGTGCAGAAAGGATAAAAGCAAACAAAACAAAGATACTAGACGCTCCAAGCAAAACTCATGATATGTGATGAGTAAAAATATAGTTCCAAGTACTATACCGATGGTTGTTAGAAGAAAGAGGGGATGCCACTCGGGGCATCCCCAGGATTAGTTGCTTGTTACTCTTGGTGTCATGGGAACGAGCCTGACAGTAGATGGTAGGGGTACAAAGGGAGAGGGCTGAGTCCTAGCTATGGCGAGGGTGTACACAAAGATGTATGAGTTCAGGCCCCTCTCGTGGAGGTAACAGCCCTACGTCTCAGTGCTCGGGAGCTTTATGTCGAGTGGAGTATAGATATTACAATGGTTGCGAACCCTTGTAGGAGGGGAGGGTGGCTTATATAGAGTTCGCTGCCCCTCATAACTGCCTTGCATCAAAGGGCCTGGTCGTGGGATTAAAGTCTGCCGTTACAGGTAACGTACGTAATAAAAGCTATTAATGACCATTGAACCAGCGTCTGCCCATTGGGCTCTTGATGATGGCTCCTGGTCTTCCGGCGTCGAGTGAAAGCGAGTTCTTCCGAGTGATACGCGACTGCCGAGTGAGAGCGGGAGTTTCTAAGTGGATTATTACCGAGTGACTTTGAACGTCTCCAGGGATCCACTCGGAAGTTCATGCTTGATCTTCAAGTCCTCCCTTGTGGTGTCCTTAGGTAGGGTATGTAGGCCGTGCCTAGGACCCTATTCTAGGTACATATCCTCGTCATTAGGCCCTGAATGGATCAGGGTTTGAGTGGTGGAAAGAGGTATCTTCGAGGGCCTTGAGTTAGTGCATCAGATCCTGCGAATGATATTTGGGGTTTCCATGAAACTTGTGTCGATTGAACTCTGAGCATTAGCATTCATTCAGGGTCAACACACAAAATCTTCTAAATGATGTTCAGGGCTTCAACAAAACTTGTGTCGATTGAATTCCTCTCCGCTCGCCCGGATCCATTCAGCCTTAAAGGTGTTCGAGTGGATGTTCAGCATTTGTTTTGGTCTGAGTGAGTTGGTAGTATCTTGGGAGCTGACGGGTCGGTCTGACAGACCCAGATTTTCCGGGATACAAAAATTTGGGAAGAGCGCGCGCTCGCGCGAAGAGTACGCCATGATCGGGGCAAGTGGGGGCACGACGCCTCGATTTTCACACCGGTCATATGGCCACGTACCGAGCGCTATCAGCGGTTGGCGTGTGTGGTAACCTCACGGGTCCACTGGTCAGTGAGACACTCGGCAGCCTATAAAACTGTCTTCGTTGTGGTTTGCACAATACCTCCGCCAGTTCTTTCTCTCTTTTCCTCCGCTTCCTCCGCTCCCAGTGCCCAACTCTGATCGCCCTCGATGAGAGCCGCCGCGACGAAGATGAAGAATCCGACGGAGAAGGTGGATCCAGTGAAGAAGGGGACGGCGAAGCTCAAGGGCAAGACGCCCTCGACCGCCCGATTCACCACGCCGGCGGGCTAGATGCAGGGGGATTTTCTCCCCTTTGTCATCACCCGCGAAGATATGGAGGGACTCATCTCCGACAGGCTCGTGGCGGACGGTGCCTGGAGGCTGCCAGGGGAGGAGCGCGATCCGGAGCCGCGCGATGGGGAGTGGGTCCTCCTTCTCTCCCACGTCGAGCGAGGTTTTTCTCTGCCGCCCCACCCCTTCTTTAGGGGCTTTCTGAATTTTTTCGGTGCCCAACTGCACCACCTCTTGCCCAACACCATAGCCTACCTGTCTGCATTCATCACTATGTGCGATTTTTTCCTGGGATGCACTCCCCATTGGGGATTGTTCAAACACCTCTCCACGGTCAGATCCCAGACTGTGAAGAAAGCCCCCCGCCGATGGGAAGACCCACGTGCTCCAGCTGTGCGGAGTGTTAGGAGTTCAGAAAAGAGCTCATAGCTCCTTCCCCGCCATGACCTTTCCTGAGTCTGTAAGGGGTTGGTAGTCGACCTGGTTCTACTGCAAGGATGCAACATCGCCCAATATGTCGACTAGCCTTCCCCCATACGCACACGACTATCCAGCTATTCCCAAGTCCCCGAAGGTGACTGAAGAGGAGCACGTCCAAGTAGGCATCTTGGTTGAAGCGGTGGTGCAGCTGATCCGAGGCAGGGTGATCGGCATGGATCTGTTAGAGACGTTTCTCGATCGACGTATCTAGCCGCTCCAAGCTAGAGACCACACCGTGTGGCACTATGCGGGCCTTGAGGACTTGACAAGGACGCATCCTGAGGAAGTTCCTCAGAAAACTGTCGAGCAGTGGCTCCGTAGCATCACCGGGGCCTGTGACAATCCTTTGGGAACCAAGAGGATCCGGCCATATTCGGCTGAAAACCCGCTAAAGAACCTGGTGAGTTGTGTAATGTCGACTGATGTATTGTACTGTCGAGTGATATACTGAACTGACTTCTTTGCTTGAATCATGCAGGAATGGACGCACATGCACTCGCCCGTTCGTAATGGGAACCATGTTGAAGATGGCATGGTGAGCGAGGGCGGCAGTGTGGATGGCGACGGTTCTTCCGACTCCGAGGAAGAATACGAGGACTCCGGCGAGGAGGAAGAAATTGAGTCACCTCCCCTCTGCAACAGTCACACCAAGGCCCGCCAAGATCCGTCAACTGTTGAGGACAGGGCTCCGGGCCCTAGCGAGAAGAACCTGAAGCGTAGCCGCCCCTCAACCGCTGAGCCGAGCGAAACACTGGCTAAGCAGCCCAAGCAAGCCGTCACCAAGCCTCGCAAGGCTCTGCCTCACATGAGGGTGGCAGTGCCTATCGTCTCCACGTAAGATTTTATTTACTTACTTGTTCTGTCGACTGAAGTCTGGAGTTGTATTTGACCGAATGCCACTCAATTCGTTAGAGCTGCTACATCTATGTCTTTGCCTTATCGAGATGGAGGGGATGCAATGGATGTCGACACTGCTGATGCGACCACTTCTCATAGAGGTTAGATAGTTGTTGGTTCGTCCTAATGGAACTCGACATATCCGAATGTTAACACCGTTAGTTGTCGATGCAAAGGTCATTCAGGTGGAGGACGACAAGGAGCGACTTGGCACTTCGCGCCCTTGCATCCAAGGAGCGTCATCAGCGCAAGCACTTCAGCGGTCGACCATAGAGTCTTCCTAGGGGGGTGTGGCTCAACACAACCCAGGGCTGAACCTACAGTACCTCTATCGCATGCTCCTCCAACTATTTCGACCGTTGTGGCGTCGACTCCAACCAGGCCCTCTCAGACTGCCTCAGCTGCTCCTGCAACCACGCCAACCCCACCTATGACGGCCTTCTCTCTGCATCGCACCCCAGAAGATCAAATCGGGGCTGCAAAGGAAGCCATGATCCAGGCAGAGCAGCTCAGGCTGAGGACCAAGGAGGCGTACGAGGCCAGCAAACTGGCTTTTGACGTCAGCGCAGCCCTCCGCACCAATGTCCGAGTAAGTTGTATTGTAAGTCCATTGTTGATTGAATTCTTGTCTTTTCTTGGCTAATGTACACCCACTGGGTGATTGCCGTAGAATGTTTGAACTTTCTCCACTCGAATAGATCGGATCATAGTCAGGTAGGCTTGGGATTGATAGTACGCTGGTACTGGTGTCACTCGACATGTCGAGCGTATTTTCTGACAAGTTACTCGACGGATCAAAAATTAACCATCTCAATGGGGGCGCTCTTAGCGCACCTACTATGTGTAGTCCCCGAGACCGCTGTCGAATGCTTGCATCGACAGTTTTTTTTAGAGTTTATTGTATACAGGATACATTTTGCTTTTGAATCACACCACTCTGTAGCTACCTTGAGGGTTTCGTGGACATTAGTGGCAAACCATGATATGACGCTCCATAAGGATAGACTGCACTTCATAAAGTAGAGAGGCGCGTCACTCGACGGGTCGAGTGTCGTGACAGGGCTGACCTTGTCGAATGTTTGAATAATCAATGGGGGCACGCTAAGTTCACCCACTGGGTGTAGTCCCCGAGGCTACTGTTCATCACAGACGACAAACAGTAGGCTTGAAAACTTGTCATACGCGCGGTCCTGGGGTTACCCGACATGTTGAGTGTTTTTTATAATGAGTTACTCGACGGTTCGAGAGTTAACCGTCCTAGTGGGGGCGCTCTTAGCGCACCCACTGGGTGTAGTCCCTGAGACCGCTGTCGAATGCTTGCATCGACAGGGTTCTTAATAGAGACAACTTTTGAATATGTTTATGGCGCATGGAGCGCCAGAGTCACTCGACATGTCGAGTGGATTTTCTGCTTGAATTCTTCCAACATGATCATTCACCGGCGTTCATAACTCAGTCGACTGTCCAGGAACTACTTGCTCATTGAACTCCTATCTTTTGTGGGTTCCAGACGTCTTGCGAACTTGGGACGCAGTACAAGGACATGCAGGATGAGAGGAACCGATTGCAGGTGGATCTGGCGGTAGCCAACAACGCCCTGGAGCGAGCGCGTGCTGAGCTGAGGTCTTTGGGAGGTAATCACTGCCGACTGTCAGCATTCCCATCTTCACTTTACATGTTTTGAACCGAGTGCTCCCGCTCGAACAGACGTGCGCAATGAAAACCGTCGACTCCAAGCGCGACTCAACAATGTTGTTTCTTTAGATTCCATGAAGAAGCCACTGGAGGAGAAGGACAAGGCACTCGCGGACGCCCAACGGGTGGCCAGGGACAAAACTGAAGCTGCAGATCAGAAGCTGGCGGCTGCCCAGAAGCTGGAAGAGGAGAACACCAAGCTGAAGCAGGAGTGTGCGGACCTCGTCAAAAGGGCCGAGCAGCTGAACAAGAGGAGCAATGGCCTAGAGAGGCATTTGGTCGAGTTCTCGAGGAAGATGTATATTCTTCTCAACGATAAGTATTTTTGTCGACTAAGCTATGTTAAATCTTTGAGGGTCGCAGTTCACCAATTCTCCTCCCATTCCCCATTGTTCAACAAAATTCTGCCAAGACTTTGAGAAGGAGAAGGAGGAGGTTGAGCCCAATCTGGATCCCACCAAGTCTCCTATCACAGACGTGGTGGCCATGAACATGCTACGACTCAATTTTCGGCTCCAGGGCATCTAGGCGTATCTTGTCCGGCTAAAGTCTGTGATGGAGAGAATCGATAAAGAGCTATGGCCGGAGGACACCATTCAACTCGACCTCAACTCTATGATGACTCGCTTGGACGAACTTCCAAGTCGAGTGCAGGCCTGGAAGAAATCTGCCGCCCGTTGTGGGGCCGACGTGGCGTTATCACTCGCCAGGGTCCATTGCAGGGGCATGAAGGAGGAGAGGCTGAAGGAGCTTCAGGTGGTCAACACGAAGAAACTCCAGTTCGAGGACTTCATGGAGACCTTCATCGAAGCGGCCACCAGAATCGCCGACGGCATCAACGTGGACACTTTCATCGAGCCCGCCAGTCAGTCTCCTACTTGAAATACTTGTCTTTGAAAGAAACAGTTAAATTTGTCTCGGTATGCCGAGTGGATTTGTATCCTTAAAAACTTTGTTCAGGCCTTGGGTCTGAGCACATTTGCTTTCATACAAAACGTTTATCCGTGGTTTACCC
Organism: Hordeum marinum; assembly: GCA_022496015.1. NCBI lineage: Eukaryota > Viridiplantae > Streptophyta > Magnoliopsida > Poales > Poaceae > Hordeum > Hordeum marinum. The sequence continues at coordinate 116,736,237 of CM039676.1, forward strand.
TTTGGATTTTGTTTGAATTTGGCTTTTGATCGTCTGTTCGACTGAGTTTGTTTTTAACTTAGGCGAAGCGTGTTCGCAGCTAAGCCCCCCGAGTGTGAGGATTGCTCATCACTCAAAGTATTTTCAAACTTAGGCGAATGTCGATTCATAACTAAGCTCTCGAGTGTGAGGATTTCTCATCACTCGAAGTATTTTCAAACTTAGGCGAATGTCGATTCGCAGCTAAGCTGTCAAGTGAATGGATTACTATCCACCCGATGAGGTTTTTAACTTAGGCGAAACCTGTTCGCAGCTAAGCCCCCGAGTGTGAGGTTTGCTCATCACACGAAGTATTTTCGAACTTAGGCGAATGTCGATTCGCAGCTAAGCTGTCGATTGAATGGATTACTGTCCACCCGATGAGGTATTTAACTTAGGCGAAACGTGTTTCGTAGCTAAGTCCTCGAGTGTGAGGATTTCTCATCACTCGAAGTATATTGAAACTTAGGCGAATGTTGATTCGTAGCTAAGTTGTCGAGTGAATGGAATACTATCCACTCGACAAGTTTTTTGACTTAGGCGAAACGTGTTTCGCAGCTAAGTCCTTGAGTGTGAGGATTGCTCATCACTCGAAGTATATTTAAACTTAGGTGAATGTCGATTCACAGCTAAGTTGTCGAGTGAATGGATTACTATCCACTTGACAAGGTGTTTGACTTAGGCGAAACATTTCACAGCTAAGACCCCGAGTGTGCTGATTTCTCATCACTCAAAGTATTTTCGAACTTAGGCGAATGTCGATTCGCAGCTAAGTTGTCGAGTGAATGGATTACTATCCACCCGACGAGGTTTTTAACTTAGGCGAAACGTGTTTCGCAGCTAAGCCCCCGAGTGTGAGAATTGCTCATCACTCGAAGTATTTTCGAACTTAGGCGAATGTCGATTCGTAGCTAAGCTGTCGAGTGAATGGATGACTATCCACCCGACGAGGTTTTTAACTTAGGCGAAACGTGTTTCGCAGCTAAGCCCCTGAGTGTGAGAATTGCTCATCACTCGAAGTATTTTCGAACTTAGGCGAATGTCGATTCGCAGCTAAGCTGTCGAGTGAATGGATTACTATCCACCCGACGAGGTTTTTAACTTAGGCGAAACGTGTTTCGCAGCTAAGCCCCTGAGTGTGAGAATTGCTCATCACTCGAAGTATTTTCGAACTTAGGCGAATGTCGATTCGCAGCTAAGTTGTCGAGTGAATGGATTACTATCCACCCAACGAGGATTTTAACTTAGGAGAAACTTGTTCGCAGATCAACCCCCGAGTGTGAGGATTGCTCATCACTCGAAGTATATTTGAACTCGACAAAGTTTTTTTGAACCCAAGTGAAGACGGATTCGCAAATAGGTCGTCGAGTGAATGGACTGCTATCCACCCGACAGGGTTTTTAACTTAGGCGAAACATGTTTCGCAGCTAAGCCCCCGAGTGTGAGGGTTGCTCATCACTCGTAGTATCCCCAAGAATGTAACTGCACGGTTGGAATCGACGAAGTATTAATCGCAGAAACATGAATTGCGGTGATGAAGTACTCTTATTACATCAGAAAACTCTTGTCTCAAGTGTAAAAACACTGGAGCAGGTCCGCATTCTGGGCTCGTGGCTCATCTATCTGTTTCATGAGATTATATAGGTGATAGGCTCCATTGTTTAGCACCTTAGTGACGACAAAAGGGCCTTCCCATGCAGGAGCAAGCTTGTGAGGTCGGTGTTGATTCACTCGGAGCACCAAATCTCCTTCATGGAACGCTCAACTTTTGACATTCCTTACATGGAAGCGCCATAGGTCTTGCTGATAGGCAGTGGTCCAGATCAGAGCCATCTCACGCTCCTCCTGCAGAAGATCTACCCCATCCTGTCTGGCCTGTTCAGCTTCAGCCTCAGAATATAGTTCCACTCGAGGAGAATTGTGGATCAAGTCACTCGGCAATATGGCTTCAGCACCATATACAAGGAAGAAAGGAGTTCGTCCAGTCGACCGATTAGGCGTTGTCCTCAATCCCAAGAAAAAACAGACGACAACTGAGTTACCCACGCACCAGCAGCATGATTCAAATCGCGCATGAGACGAGGCTTCAGACCTTGCAGAATGAGACCATTAGCCCACTCAACTTGCCCATTGGTTTGAGGATGTGCAACGGAAGCGTAATCCACTCGGGTGCCTTGGGGTTACTGAATCTCCCGAATTCTTCTGAGTCAAAATTAGTGTCGTTGTCCATGATGATGCTGTGCGGAATGCCATACCGGATAATGATCTCCCTCATGAACATGACCGCCGTGCGAGAATTCAGCTTCTTGATGGGCTTGTCTTTAGTCCACTTAGTGAATTTGTCGACTGCTACCAACAGGTGGGTGAATCCTCCTTTTCCAGGTCGGAAGGGACCAACCATGTCGAGTCCCCAAACTGCAAACGGCCAAGCGAGAGGGATTGTCTTTAGAGCAGACGCTGGCTTGTGCGACAGATTCGCATAGAACTGGCCACCTTCGCAGTGATCAATGATGTCCTTAGCCATCTCATTAGCTCGCGGCCAGTAAAAATCAGCTCGGTATGCTTTAGTGACGATCGCCCTTGAAGATGCATGGTGGCCGCAAGTTCCCAAGTGGATTTCGTCTAGAATCATCCAACCTTCCTCGGGGGAAATGCAGTGTTGGGTGACACCAGTCACACTCTCTCTGAATAGCTGATCTCCCATCGCAGTGAAAGCCTTGGACCTGTGCACAATCTGTCGAGCCTCTACTTCATCTTCAAGGAGCTCTTATCTGAGGATATAGGCAATGTATGGCACAGTCCAGTCAGGTATGATAACTAGTATCTCCATGACCAAGTCAGTCACAGCAGGAACATTGACTTCAGTCGAGTTAGAGGAGCTTAAAGCTTGTGGGGGCACTTCGGTGAAGGGATCCTCTTGAATCGAAGGAGCGTGCAAATGCTCCAGGAACACCCCGCTCGGGACAGGCCGTCGAGTGGAACGAATCTTGGACAGCTCATCAGCAGCTTGATTTTTTAGTTGAGGAACATGGTGAAGTTCTAGGCCTTCAAATTTCTTCTCCAACTTCCAGACTGCATTGCAGTATCTGGTCATGGAGGGGTTTCTAACATCCCATTCTTTCATCAGTTGATTCACCACCAAATCTGAGTCGCCATAAACCATCAGGCGCTTGACGCCGAGTGAGATAGCCATGCGCAACCCATACAAAAGTGCTTCATATTCTCCTCATTGTTGGAGGAATCAAAATGAATCTGTAAGACATTGCTGAGCTTGTCGCCTCTGGGGGATATCAAAGCAACACCAGCGCCGGACCCATTCAACATTTTGGAGTTGTCGAAGAACATTGTCCAATGTGCCGAGTGAACTTGGGTGGGCTGTTGCTGTTGAGTCCACTCGGCCATGAAATCTGCCAATGCTTGGGACTTGATTGCCTTCTTGGCCTCGAATCTGATGTCAAAGTGTCCAAGCTCATTTTCCCATTTAGCCACTCGACCTGATGTGTCGCGATTATGGAAAATCTCGGATAAAGGAGCATCACCAACGGCTAAGATCGAATGGCCTTGGAAATAATGTGCCACCTTCTTCGCTGATAGCTAAATACCATACACCAGCTTCTGATAGTGTGGATATCTTTGCTTTGAGGGGGACAATACTTCCGAGACATAATAAACTGGCCACTGGACTTTATAGGCTTTACCCTCCTCTTCTGGCTCGACAGTCAGCACTGTGCTGACGACTTGATTTGTGGCCGCGATGTACAGGAGCAAGGGCTCTTTGCTGGCAGGAGCAGCAAGCACCGGCTGGGTGGAGAGCAAGGATTTGAGCTCAACAAATGCTGCTTCGGCTTCGGGAGTCCAGTCGAATGTGTAAGACTTCTTCATCAATTGATATAAGGGCAGAGCCTTCTCACCAAGACGAGAAATGAATCGACTCAATGCTGCCAAGCAACCTGTGAGCTTCTGAACGTCGTGCACTCACACGGGAGTCTTCATACGGGTAATGGCGCTGATCTTCTTGGGATTGGCATCAATTCCTAGCTCGGAAACAAGAAAACCGAGCAACTTGCTGCCAGGGACACCAAAGGTACATTTGGCCGGATTCAGCTTTATGTCGAATCGCCTCAGATTGGCGAATGTCTCAGCCAAGTTAGCGAGCAGGTCGGAACCTTTGTGGGACTTGACAACTATATCGTCCATGTATGCCTCGACATTCCGAGGGATCTGGTCGACTAAACATTTCTGAATCATGCACATAAAAGTAACACCAGCATTCTTAAGACGAAAAGGCATGGTGATGTAGCAAAAGCACCCAAACGGGGTGATGAAGGCTGTTTTTATTTCGTTCGGGCCATACAGATGGATCTGATGGTACCCAGAATAGGCATCCAAAAACGATAAATGCTCGCACCTCGCTGTCGAGTCAACAATTTGATCTATGCGAGGGAGCGGAAAATGGTGTTTTGGGCACACCTTATTGAGATGATTGAAGTCAATGCACATGTGCAATGACTTATCTTTCTTGGGCACCATCATAACATTTGAGAGCCACTCGGAGTGGTAAATCTCTCGAATGAACTTGGCTTGCAAGAGACAGGCCACTTCTTCTTAGGTTGCTTGCGCTTCTCCGCCGCGGATCAATGCAAATGCTCCTTGATGGGATTCTCCTTCGGATCCATTCATAGACGGTGCCCAGCCAGCTCCCTGGGAATCCCCGGCATGTCAGCAGGCTTCCATGCAAAGATATCCCAGTTCTCACGGAGGAACTGGATGAGCTCGGCTTCCTATTTACTGTCGAGTGTTGTTGAGATATTTGTCGGGGTAGCAGTTGGCTCCATTGGGTGGATGTGCGCCTTCTTCACTTCCCCTACTGACTAAAATGCCGACTCAGAAGCCGGCTTTTTTGCACGGAGCAAATCAGCAGGGTCAGCAGTTTTCTTGTACTCCTCGAGCTCGACCATGGCCATCTGTTGATCGGCGATCTTGGATCCTTGCTGGAGACACTCTTTGGCCCGCTGTCGATTGCCAGTGACCGTGATCACGCCCTTAGGACCTGGCATTTTCAACTTGAGATACACATAACATGGTCGGGCCATGAAACGTGCATAAGCGGGTCGACCCAAGATGGCATGGTAGGCACTCTTGAAATCCATGACTTCAAATGTCAACTTTTCTTTTCGGAAATTTTTGCTATCTTTCCTCGTGTGAATTACACACGGTTGATCCAAGATATCAATTCCTAACTGACCTTTCCCCTTCTTGGGGGCATACTGAGCTTTGGTGCTGCCCTTGTTCTTCTACTGAGTCGCCAGTGCTGCTGCCTGTGCCGGAGCCGGGTTTTCCGCCTTTCGCTTTTGTTTCCGATTGTTGCCGCCGCCAGACTCGTTGGCGACTGCTTTTCCTTTGCCTCTATGGAGGCGGTCTTCTTCCTTGCTATTAGCATAGCGAGTGGCAATTTCCATCATCTTGCCAAGTGAAATGTCACCAGTGCGCCCGAACTTCAGGTACAGCTCCCTGTATCTCACACCGACCTTGAAGGCACAAACAACCTGGTGTTCTGACACATTCTCCATCATATGATGCAGGGTGGACCATCGCTGAATATAATCCCTTAAGGTTTCATTGGATTTCTGGACGCAGTGCTGTAAGTCGACCAGACCCACGGGGCGCTTGCAAGTGCCCTCAAAGGTCCGGACAAACACTCGGGCAAGATCTTCCTAACAATGTATGCTGGAAGGAGCCAAACGATTCAACCAACCTCGAGCTGAACCATCCAACATGAGGGGCAGGTGCTTCCTTGCGACATTTTCTTTTCCGCCGCCAATCTGCACAGCCACTCGGTACTCATCTAACCAAGTCTCTGGTTTTGTTTCACCAGAAAACTTTCCGATCCCCGCCGCCATTCTGAAATTGGGGGGAATCTCTGCAGAATGTATAGCGCTGCTAAAACACTCAGGACCAGACACCATAGCTGAGCTTCCACTCGGAACATCTCTGTCGAGTCCTTCCCTATAGGCTCTGCTCTTGTCGATCCGCTTCTAAACCAGATAGGCGCGGGCGTCAAAGTCCGCGTCCCGCTTGTCACCACGGGAGTGCCTTTCATCCGGGCACCGAGGCGCGTACGGACCACTCCGCGGAGGAGTGGGCACTCAACGGTGGTCTTAGCCGTGATGGTGATCTCTGTCTTGTCCTTCACGAAAATCGCCATCTCGACGACGCAAGGGCGATCCAGGGCTATGTGCCGACTGAACGGTCTCTGCCTTGGGTGAATTACTATATATCCAGTTACGGGACTGAGAAACTGCTGAATTCTGACGTTGTGCTGCATCCAACAGCGCCCTAATCTGCAACAGCCCTCTACCAGCCTTTGACCGGGACAGCTGAATGGAATCTGCTATCCTAGCAGCAGCAACAACATTTAGCACAGGAGTTTGGTATACCTCAACGCCATCGTGAGATCCAGTCAGAAACAATTATCGATGACGTCGACTGGGGCGCGGTGGGCGCTGGTGAGCGCGCTCGTCAATCTCTGCCTGGAGCTCTTCCAGACAAATGCGCGCGGCCTCCAAAGCTTGGGCCTTGGCAGTCGCGCCGATGATGGGGGTATGAAGGACCTCCTCATCACGACGCAGCTGCACGTTCGATGAACCTCCAGCCTCGCGCTTGACACGGCCGAAGCCAGGTGGTGAACTCTGATGAGAGCCCGCCATCAAGACCTCCATTGCGGGACCACAACTTTCGCGCTCGGAAGGCACGTCGGATGGATCGGAATCCGACTTGAATATGCCGTGAAGGGACTCGGCAGGCTCGAGTGCTGCAACCTATGGAGAAGCTTGACGCGCCGCTGCATGTTCGACCCACCGCTGGAGTCGTGTGTGCACGGACCGCTTGCGACCGCAAACGGCGAGAGGAGCTGACGCATAGGGGGTCGACGGCTGATGCAGCAACACGCCGTAGGGGCTCGCACGAAAGTGCGCGGCCCCGCGTACCGGGAGCACCTCAACATCGAGAGGTGCCTCCTAGAGCCATGCCAAATCGTCGGCGATGAAGGTGAGTGCTCCAAAACGGTTCTCGTGGCCTAGAGAAAAACAACACCGGAAGACATGTTGAAGGATGAACATCGCAACCTCGCCGGAAGTTGCTTAGACGCCTGCCCCACGATGGGCGCCAATTGTCGTGGGAACAAGCCTGACAGTAGATGGTAGGGCTACGAAGGGAGAGGGCAGAGTCCTAGCTATGACGAGGGTGTACACAAAGATGTATGAGTTCAGGCCCCTCTCGTGGAGGTAACAGCCCTACGTCTCAATGATCGGGAGCTTTATGTCGAGTGGAGTATAGATATTACAATGGTTGCGAACCCTTGTGCAGGAGGGGAGGGGTGGCTTATATAGAGTTCACTGCCCCTCATAACTTCCTCGCATCAAAGGGCCTGGTCGTGGGATTAAAGTCTGCCGTTACAGGTAACGTACGTAATAAAAGCTATTAATGACCATTGAACCAGGGTCTGCCCAACGGGCTCTTGATGATGGCTCCTAGTCTTCTGGCGTCGAGTGGAAGCGAGGTCTTTCGAGTGATACGCGACTACCGTGTGAGAGCGGGAGTTTCCGAGTGACTTTGAACGTCTCCAGGGATCCACTCGGAAGTTCATGCTTGATCTTTAAGTCCTCCCATGTGCTGTCCTTAGGTAAGGTATGTAGGCCGTGCCTAGGACCCTACCCTAGGTACATATTCTCGTCACTTGGTATATTACCTTGGGGTGTTGTATCATCCCCATTCTTTGGCTCTTCTAACTCCTTGTTCCTTTATCCATCGTGATCTCACCCAAAACTTCAAAACTTCAATCACACAAAACATGACAAAATTCTAATGAAATTCGTTAGTATAATAAAGCAAATTAACACTTTAGGTACTGTTGTGAACCCATTCATATTTTATCATTGCATTATACCTATTGTACTCTAACTTTCCCATGACTTATACCCCCCCCGATACAAGCCATAGATTCATCAAAATAAGCACATAATGCAATGAAAACAAAACCTATTTCAGACATGATAGTCTGTAGTAATGTGTACTCTACCCATACTTATGCAACTCTAAAAATTCTGAAAAACTTAGGACAACCTAAAGAATTTGTATATAAATATTGCATTATTATTTTAGCTCGATATCATGTTCTAGTAAAAAAATGAAAATTCGTGCACTGGGAACAAAGTTTCTGTTTCACATTCAACATTGTTTCTACTCATTTTATGTATCATCCTAAAGGCATTACTTGGCACAAATACTAAATATAACATAAACACACAATCATAACAGAATCATAATTGTGAGAAAGACACAAAAACAGAAAGGAAAAGATAATTATAATTTACTCATTGAGTTGCCTCCCGACAAGCGTTATCATTTTACGCCCCTAGATAGGCATGATGATTTCAATGATGCTCGCACTAAGGTAAAGAATTGAAACATAAAGAGAGAATCATGAATAACATGGCAACCATATTTAAGTCTTACCCACTTCCTATGCATAGGGATTGTGTGAGCAAACAAATTATGGGAACAAGAATCAATTAGCATAGGAAGGCAAAACAAGTATAAGTTCAAAATTTCCAACATATAGAGAAGAAACTTGATATTATTGCAATATGTAAAAGCATATGTTCCTCTCTCATAGTAATTTTAGTAGCATCATGAATAAATTCAACAATATAACTATAACATGAAGCATTTAATCCATGATCCACATGCATAAAAGTCTTACAATCTTCCAATGTAGTGGGATGAACATTAACTAAAGCCATGACCCCTCCAAACCCACTTTTATCAAAAAAAATCATAAAATTGAACACTCTCCAAATATGTGGGATTATTTTTACCTAAAGTTGATGCTCTCCCAAACACACTTTCGATGCCATTGCAAACAATATTATCAATAACATATTCAACATGAGGCATAAATAAATTTTGAAGATCATAAGAAGCATTATCACCCAAATCATGATCATTGCAATAAGAAGTGGACATGGAAAAATTATCATCCCTAAGCTTGTAGTTTTCCATATCATTAGCATAATTGACATTAATAGAATTTATAGTAACATCATTGCAATCATGATTTTCAATAAAGGACCTATCATGAATCATCTTATTAATTTCTTGTTTCAAGAATTCATCAACATTTTCAGATTCATGATTTTCAATCAAAACTTCATAGAGATAATCAAGTGAACTCAACTCACTAGCAATTTGTTCATCATAATTTGGCCTTTTGAAAAGATTAGCAAGTGAATGAAGATCCATATCAATATATTTTTAGCAAGCGAAGATGCAAGCAAAATAGAAGGCACATGGCAACACAAGCAAAGATAGCAAATAGGAGATCTGATGAGAAAAAAAGGCAAACAAAAAAGAGAGGGCGAATAAAATGACAAATTTGTCAAGTGGGGGAAAGGAAAACGAGAGGCAAATAGAAAATAATGTAAATTGCAAGGAGAAGAGATTTGTGATGAGGAACCTAGTAGATGAGATTGCTTCTTCCCTGGCAACGGCGCCAAAAATTCCTTTGTCTGGCTTGAGACTGCATTGGTATTTCCACAAAGAAGAAGGGATGATGCAACACAGCGACGATAAGTATTTCCGTCAGTTTATGAAACCAAGGGATCAACCCCTAGAGGAAAATCACACACCCACATAAGCAACACCTACACACAAACAAAAAATACTTGCAACCCGACACGATAGAGAGGTTGTCACGCTCTCTACGGTAAATAGATAGATTAGGTGATGATAGTTTTGGGAAATAGATCTGGCAAGAACACAAAGTAAAATAAGTACACAAAAAGTGCAGCAAGGTATTTTTGGGTTCTTTGGATTAATAGATCTGAAAAAAAAGTTGCAAATAGTAGATAGGAAAGCAATATGTTGGAAAAGTAGACCTGGGGGCCATATGTTTCACTAGTGTCTTCTCTGATGAGTATAGCGCACGGTGCGTGAACAAATTACCGTTGGGAAATTGATAGAAGATCAAATAATCATGACGATACCTAGGCAATGATAATTATATAGTCATAAAGTCCAAGATAAGTAGACCGAAACGATTCTGCATCTACTTCTATTACTCCACACATTGACCGCTATCCAACATGCATCTAGTGTATTAAGTTCATGGAGAAACTAGTAATGCAATAAGAACGGTGACATGATGTAGACAAGATCTGTTCATGTAGAAATAGACCCCATCTTGTTATCCTTAATGGCAATAATACATGCGTGTTTTGCGGCCCCTTCCTTCACTGGGAAAGAACACAGCAAGATCGAACCCATCACAAAGCACCTCTTCCCATGGAAAGAGAAATCGATATAGTTGGCCTAACGAAACCAAAGATTCGAACAAGGAATGCACTATAAGTAATCATGCAAATAAGAGATCAAAGAAGACTCAAGTCATATTCATGGATAGATTGAACTCAAAATTCATCCGATCCAGACAAACACACTGCGAAAGTCATTACATCAAATAGATCTCCAAGAGACCATTGTATTGAGAAACACAGAGAGAGAGCAAGCCATCTAGCTATAGCCTATGGACTCGTAGGTCTATGGTGGACTACTCACGCGTCATCGGAGAGGCACCTATGAAGAAGATGAGCCCCTCCATGATGGTGTTAGATTGGAACTCGAGATTCTGGAACTTGCGACAGCTGGAATTGTGTTTCGTCGAGTCCCCTAGATTTTTTAGATTTTAAAGGAATTTATAGGCTCGATAGTCGGTTGAGGGGGAGCTCAAGGTTCCCAACCTCCACCAGGCCGTGCCAGGGACGTATGCCATGCCCTGGTGGGGGTTGGCCAGCCTGGGCCCCCTCTTATGGTGTTGTTTGACCCATATTTCTTCTTCTGGTCCATAACAAATCCACAAAAATCCCCGGAGTGTTTGGGCTTCGTTTGGTACTGATTTTCTGTGAAGTAAACAAACCAGCAAAACAACAACTAGCTTTGGCACTATGTCAATAGGTTAGTCCCAAAAATGATATAAACTTGCTATAAAATGATTGTAAGACATCCAAGATTGATAATATAACAGCATGGAACAAGCAAAAATTATACATACGTTGGAGATGTACCACTCCACAGAATATCATGTGTTATGTTAGTGTGATCTCACACGAGTTGCAGGGATGAACCATATTGGAAATATACCATATCTCAAATGATTGCCAGGTGACCCTCATTTGGGATAGATGCAGACATCCCATACGCTTAGTTTTTATAAACATTTGCATTCATTGTCCACCATCACCGACGGGTTTTGTCGTGTCATGTGGGATGGACCCCCCTATCGCCCACACAGGCAAGGCGACAGTTTAGAACTACGTCGTGGAAAGGGGTTAAAAACCGTTTGTATAGCATGTCGCTACACCGGTGGGGATGGTTTTAAGATAGAACAAATCAATGGTAAATCGCAGCCAATATGCAACCGGTGTCATAATCCATATGTTGCAAAATCAAAGCTCTGGTACGTCACACTTAAGGAATCACCGTAATAATTGTCCGGCTCGGCATCCAGTGGGTCTACAACAAAGCAAATTTAAAATTTGTCAAAATGTGGGGATGGAAAAGTAAATTTGGAGACCTATATTGTTATCAGGATCTTGCTAGAAAGGAATTTGCATTGATGATATGTGTGCATGAGTACCCTTTGTATATTATTGATCATGCTGGATTCCAAAAAATTTGTGGTACTTTGCAACCAATGTTCAAGGTGGTGTCTAGAAATACCATTAGGTAGGACATTATAAATATGTTTGATATCCAAAATAATAGCATAGTGAAGTACTTTGCAAAGTTTGCAAACCGAGCAGCCATCACAATAGATTTGTGGACCATTGGCATCAAAAGAGGGGCTATATGGCTATAACAGCACATTATATTGATGCTTCTTGGAACATAAAGAGCTTCCTAATGAGGTAACCACGTCTCTCTCTAAATCATTGTTATGTTGAAATAGATGTATTGATTATTGTTACCCTCAACCTAAATATTTCCTTATTCTTTTATTGCATAGGTTTGTTTATGTTCCATGTCCACACAATGCTGAAGTTATATGTGAAGCATGTGTGTCTTATTGAGTGGGACCTTGATAAGAAAATATCCACGGTGACCATGGACAATTGTACGTCAAATGACAAGGTTATGGAAATTCTGCCAGATAAGTTGGACACATCTTCTATTATGTTGGAAGGATCTTTGTTGCATATGCATTATGCTACTCATATATTAAATCTGGTTGTACAAGATTGATTGGATGTCATGGAGAAAAGGATTGAGAGGGTATGAGATAGTGTTGCATTTTGGTTAGTGACACTTAAAAGACATGAGAAATTTGAAAAGATGGCACGCCTTTTGAACAATGAATACACGTGCAGATTGGCTCTTGATTGTAAAACTAGGTGGAATTCTACCTACATAATGTTAAATGGTGTGTTACAATACAAAGATGTTTTTGAAAGACTTCCTATACGTGAAAACAATTTAACTTGTCCGACCGAAGAAGATTGGGTCTTTTCTAAGGAGGTTTGCTAAGGAGGTTTGCCAGGAACTAAATATGTTACAACTAGTCTTTTCTTTCCGCAAATATCTGGCATTCGGTTGGCAATTTGTAAATGGGAAACTAGTAAACATAGTGTCATAAAAGCTATGTGTAAGGAAATGAAAGCCAAGTTCGGGAAGTATTGGACATATGACCATGGTATTATGGCTATTAAAACCATCCTCGATCTACATTATAAGATGCATATGTTGAAGGCTTCATTTGGGTCGTTTTATGGAATTGAACATGAATCTACAAAAGTTGATACAATAAATAAGTCAATGTTAGATCTGCTTGTTGGATATCAAGATGTATCTCAGTGTGTCGAAACATCTAATGTTGGAAGCACCCCACCTGTTCATAATGGTGGTGTCAATGAATTTTTGGGTGTATTTGAGCAATATTTATCTTCACAACCTGTTATTCCTTCTCAAGTTCGTAAAGAATTGGACACGTACTTAGACGAGTCTCTTATTTGTAGAACAACACATTTTGACATTATTAATTGGTGGAAAGTTAGAGGTGCCTGAGGGAGTCCGAGACTAAGGGGTCCTCGGGCCGTCAACTCATCCCTCATGGGCCAACTTGCTGGGCAGCTCTATGGAGGGATGAACTATGAGGCGAACCCATGTTCAGGAAGGAAAGCTCGGAAGAATGGCGTGGCCTCCAAGCTTCGAAGATAGGATCTCCATATCTATCCACTGTTGAAGGTCGGTTATGTGTAACCCTAGGTACCCCTGGTCTCTATATAAACCAGAGGGTTACATTTGTAGGGGGAGGTCAACTCATCTAGGGTTTTAGCTCGTACGATCTCGAGGTAAATCAACTCTGTAATACTCATCCACATCAATATATTCAAGCAGGATGTAGGGTTTAACCTCCTCATGAGGGCCCAAACCCGGGTAAACACTGTCTTATTCGTCCCCTGTTACCCATCGATCCAATGTCCACAGCTCGGGACCCCCTACCTGAGATCTGTCAGTTTTGACACCGACATTGGTGCTTTCTTTGAGAGTTCTAATGTGAGATTGCTCCAAAGGTCGATGGCTCGCCTAATCACCAACGATCAAGTCTGCAATAGGGACACATTCGTTCAAGGGCAGGTTTTCACTTTCGATGACATCATGCTGCATGTTGATCCGACCAGCCATCTGGATAGATTGGAAGCTTTGCCCCTGGTCAAGGAACTAGGTTCGAGAATCTTGAATTCTCCGCCGACTCCGGGGCGATCTGACCCCCACTGGGCTCTGATATGTCTCCAACGTATCTAGAATTGTTGCTTGTTCCATGTTGTTATATTATCAATCTTAGATGTTTTACAATCATTTTATAGCATCTTTATATCATTTTGGGGGACTAACCTATTGACATAGCGCCAGAGTGCAAGTTGTTTTTTTTGCTTGTTTTTTACTTCACTGAAAATCAGTACCAAATGGATCCCAAACGTTGCAGGCATTTTTGGAGAATTTGATGGACTAGAAGGAAGAAGCTAGGCCATAGATCACCAGAAGAGGGGGGCTAGAGTGGCCACCCTCCACCAGGGAGTGCTAGAGGCCCTTGGCGTGTCACGGTAGAGGGTGGGCACCTCGAGCTCCCCCCAAGTGACTATCAATCCTATAAATTCCAAAATATTCAGAAAACCCTAGGGGAGTCGACGAAACACAATTCTAGCTGCCGCAAGTTCCAAAAGCTCGAGATCTAATCTAACACCATCAAGAAGGGGTTCATCTTCCTCATCGGTGCCTTTGCGATGATGCGTGAGTACTCCACCATAGACCCACAGGTCCATAGGCAGTATCTAGATGGCTTCCTCTCTCTCTCTCTATGTTTGTCAATACAATGGTCTCTTGGAGATTTATTTAATGTAATTAATTTTGCGGTGTGTTTGTTGGGATTCGAAGAATTTTGAGTTCATGATGAGTTTCTATCCATGAATGTGATTTGGGTCTTCTTTGATCTCTTATTTGCGTGATTACTTATAACCTCGTATTTCTTCTTAGAATCTCTGGTTTAGTTTTGCAAACTAGATCGATTTTTCTAGCCATGGGAAGAGGTGCTTTGTGATGGGTTCGATGTTGCATTGTTCTTTCCCAGTGACATAAGGGGCATAAAGACATGCATGTTTCATTGCCATTAAAGACAACAGTTGGGATCTATTGCTATATGAATAGATCTTGTCTACATATTGTCACCATGCTTATTGCATTACTCCGTTTCTCCATGAACTTAATACACTAGATGCATGCTGGATAGCGGAGATGTGTGGAGTAATAGAAGTTGATGCATAATAGTTTCAGTCTACTTGTCTTAGACATGATGCCTAATAGACAAAGGCGCAATATTAGGATCAATAGGAGCATTTTTACTAGCAACCAAATTCATAAGAGCATCAACTTTTTCACTCAAAGTACTAATTTCTTCAACCGAATTCACTTTTTTACTAGCAGCTGCTCTTTCAGTATGCCATTGTGAATAATTTCCCATAATATTATCTCGAAATTTAGTAGCATCACCCAAAGTAATTTCCATAAAAGTAGCACCCGTGGAGGAATCTAAAAGATTTCTAGAGACAAAATTCAATCCCGCATAAAAAATTGTATGATCATCCAAAGATTTAAACCATGAGTAGGACAATTTCTCAGCATCAATTTCATTCTTTCCCAAGATTGTGCAACATGTTTATCCAAAGATTTAAACCAAGTTGTTTAAAATTAATGATTTTAGTTCTACGGGAAATAATTTCCGCGGGCGGAAAATACTTAGTAATAAAACCGTCCTTGCACTTATCCGAAGAATCGATACTATTGCGAGGCAAAGAAGAAAACCAAATTTTTGCACGATCCCGCAAGGAGAAACGAAATAATTTCAACTTCACAATATCATTGTCCACATCTTTTTTTGTTTTGCATATCACACAATTCTAGGAATGTGTTTAGATGGAACACGACATCCTCATTAGTAGTACCGGAATATTGATCTTTCATGACAAGATTCAACAAAGTTGCATTAATATCACAAGACTCCGCACTAGTGGAGGGAGGAGCAATAGTAGTGCCAATAAAATCATTATTATTGGTATTGGAAAAATCACACAACTTGGCGTTTTCTTGAGTCATCGTGACTACACAACAAGGCAAATAAAACGGCAAATTTGTGAAGTGGGGGAGAGGAAAACAAGAAGAAATGGCAAATAATGTAAATTGTAAGGAGATGAGGTTTGTGATTTGGAACCTGTTAGATAAGATCGCTTCCTCCTCGGCAATGGTGCCAGAAATTCCTTTGTCGTGGCTTGAGACTGCGTCGGTATTTCCCTAAAGAGGAAAGGATGATGCAACACAACGATGGTAAGTATTTCCCTCCGTTATGAAACCAAGGTATCAATCTGTAGAGGAAGATAAAGCACCTACATAAAGAGCACCTGCACACCAACCCGACGCATAAGAGAGGTGGTCAAGATCTTAACGATGAAAAGATAGATTAGGAAATGATAGTTTTGGCAAATAGATCTCGCAAGAACACAAAGTAAAATAGGTAAACAAAAAATGCAGAAAGGTATTTTTGGTTTTTTGTATTTATAGATCTGACACAAAATGGCAAAATAGTAGATCAGAAAGCAATATGTTGGAAAAGTAGACCTGGGGGACGTAGGTTTCACTAGTGGCTTCTCTCATGAGTATAGCGTACGATGGGTGACAAAATTACTATTGGGCAATTGATAGATGATCGAATAATTATGACGATATCCAGGAAATGATCATTATATAGGCATCATGTCCAAGATAAGTAGAGCGAAATGATTCTGCATCTACTTCTATTACTCAACACACTGATCGCTATCCAGCATGTATCTATTGTATTAAGTTCATGGGAAAATGGAGTAATGCAATAAGAATGGTGACATGATGTATACAAGATCTATTCATGTAGGAATAGACCCCATCTCGTTATCCTTAATGGCAATTATACATGCGTGCCTTGCTACCCCTTCTGTCACTGGGAAAGAACACCGCAAGATTGAACCCATCACAAAGCACCTCTTCCCCATGGCAAGAAAAATCGATCTAGTTGGCCTAACTAAACCAAATATTGGAATAAGAAATACGAGGCTATAAGTAATCATGCAAATAAGAGATCAAACAAGACTCAAATCATATTCATGGATAGAACTGATCATGAACTCAAAATTCATCGGATCCCAACAAACACACCGCAAAAGTCATTACATCAAATAGATCTCCGAGAGACCAGTGTATTGAGAATCATATGAGAGAGAGAGGAAGCCATCTAGCTAATGCCTACAGACCCGTAGGTCCATGGTGGACTACCCACGCTTCATCGGAGAGGCAGCTATGATGAAGATGAACCCTTTCGTGATGGTGTTATATTGGATCTCGGGGTTCTGGACCTTTCGGGGGTTGGAATTGTGTTTCATCGACTCCTGTAGGGCTTTTTGAATATTCGAGAATTTATAGAGGCGATAGACGATGGAGGGGGGGTCCCAAGGTGGGCACTACCCACCAGGCCGCGCTAGGGACCTCTAGCGCACCCTGGTGGGTGTTCCCTACCTCGGGCCTCCTCTTTGTCACTTGTATGGCCCATCTAGTGTCTTGTGGTCCAAAAAATTCGCCAAAAAATTTCACGGTGTTTGGGCTTCGTTTGGTACTGATTTTCTGCAAAGTAAAAAACAAGAAAAAATAGCAACTGGCACTTTGGCACTATGTCAATAGATTAGTCCCCGTAATAATATAAAGTTTCTATAAAATGATTGTAAAACATCCAAGATTGATAATATAACAACATGGAACAAGAAAAACTTATAGATATGTTGGAGATGTATCAGAGGTTATTAAAGAAAACCTTTGGGAGAATGACCCAGATAGCCTCTCGATGTTAAAGGAGGCGCTTGACCGGATCCAGTAGTTGGAGATTGTGGACGACCTAAACCCGACCTATGTTTAGATTGGTACGAGGTCGGGTCATGAGGAATTTCACAACCCATCCACCACCCACTTGGTAGCCACTATCAAAGACTTAATCGATATGCTAGATTACGTCCCCGATAGGGAGGAGGACATGTATGAAGAGGTCGGCACCCCAACCCCTATCAATACGGGATGGTGGACGACTACCTCCCCTTATGATGTCTATATGGTGGATACACCCGCTGACAAGGATGACAACACCCCCAAGAAAAACGGTGACAGATCCAAGGATGTCGCGCAAGCGATCCAAGATGAACAAGAGAAGGGGAGATATCATGGGCACCGGGGAAATGATACCCCAGCAGACCCTGATGACCTCGAAGCCCTAGGGCAACCACAAGAGGACCCAGAGAAGCCCAATGACCCCGAGGATCTTAATGATTCCGAGGATGACAACTAACTCCCCTCCTTCGACAAGGATTATAGCCTCGAAGACGAAGACTTCACTATCCCCGAGGACCCACAGGATTAGGAACGATTGAGGTGACAACTTATAGCCACTGCCTAGAGCCTAAAGGTAAAGCAACGGCAGCTCCGAGCCGAGCAAGATACCCTCAAGGATAGATGGACGGAGGTCCTGGCAGCTGAAGAAGGGTACGACACCGAGTGGACGGATCAAAACAAGAGTTACCCGCGCTAGCGCCTACTTCTGCACTTTGATGACGAGATAGAGCAACAGAGGAGGCCGAATACATATCCTCATTACCCCGAAGAAAAGGAAAGGATCCGGTGTGGTATAACGATCGACATGACTTACGACATGACCTAAACTATAGAGCAGGTCACACTAGATCCATCTACGGATCTAGAGGGTACTCCCCCGCTAGACAGGATGGAAAGCAACCTTGTTTTAACCATAGCAATAGAGACCGGGAAGCATACCGGGCACTAGAAGCCGATTTTCGATACAATGTAGCTCGGGTCAGAGGCACTGCCCACCCACTATGTTTCACAAACAAGGTTATGCAGCACTTGTTTCCCGAAGGGTTTAAACTCGTAAATATCAAATAGTACAACGAAAAAATAGACCCCATCATGTGGATCGAAGATTTCCTTCTCCACATAAATATGGCCAGGGGAGATGACCTCCACGCCATTAAGTACCTACCGCTAAAGCTTAAAGGGCAAGGTCGACACTGGTTAAAAAACGTCCCCAAAAATCCATTGGAAGTTGGGAAGAGGTCGAGGATGCCTTTTGGTCTAACTTCCAGGGCACTTATGTACGGCCCACAGATTCTTCCGACCAAAGCAACGTCTTACAAAAGGCGAGCGAATCGGCCAGACAGTTTTGGAACAGGTTCCTAACTATAAAGAGCCAGATCGTTGATTGTCTGGACGCAGAGGCAATAGCCTCTTTCAGGCATAATATCTAGGACAAATGGCTGGCTCAATAGCTCGGCCGGGAAAAGGCCAAGAACAATGTCTCACCTCGCCTCACTCAGGACCCGCTTTTGCATAGGCGAAGACAACTGGCTAGCTCGTCGCGGCCATAATCCAAAAGACCCGGGCACCTTAGAAGCTAGGGATGGAATCGGCAAGCGATGGCACAACAAGAACAAATGCCGCCATAGCAACGGTAACGCTGATGATACTGCTGTAAATGCCGGCTTCCGCATCTCAAAACCCGGGCAACAAAAGAAACCCTCTAAAGGGAACAGGGACGGACCTACTACGTTAGACAAAACCATGGAGAGGCCCTGCAAGATACATGGCACCCATGACAAGCCCACCAACCACACCAACCGTAACTGTTGGGTGTTTTGACAGGCCGACAAACTCGCAGCCGAGGAGCAAGGCAAAGGCCCACGCAGCAAAGATGACGAGGAGCACGGCGGCCGGAACACTGGAGGAGAGAAACAATTCCCTCCGAATGTAAAAACTATGAACATGATATACGTCACACACATACCAAAGAAAGAGAGGAAACAAGCCCTTCATGGGGTCTACGCCGTAGAGCCCATAGCCCCGAAATTCAACCCATGGTCGGTTTGCCCGGTCACCTTCGATCAAAGGGATCAGCCGACCAATATCCATCATGGAGGTTTGGCATCCCTTGTCTTGGATCCCATCATAAATGGGTATCACCTCACTAGAGTCCTTATGGATGGAGGAAGTAGCCTTAATATGATTTACTGGGGCACGGTAAAAAAGATGGGCATAGACCCGTTAAGGATCAAACCCAGTAACACTACCTTTAAAGGAGTTATTCCAGGCATCGAAGCCTGCTGCTCTGGCACTTTAACGTTGGAAGTTGTGTTCGGCTCACCCGACAATTTTCGTAGCAAAGACTTAATCTTTAACATCGTACCTTTCTGTAGGGGCTATCACGCACTGCTCGGCCACATAACATTCGCCCGCTTCAACAATGTTCCGCATTACGCCTATCTAATGCTCAAGATGCCCGGACCCAAGGGGGTCATAACTGTCAATGGTAATACAGAGCATTCTCTCTGGACCGAAGAACACACCACGACCTTAGCAGCCGAATGCCAATATTATAATGAAGCACGGAGGTCCCAATCAGCCATCAAGATGCGACGGGCGGGCAAACTAGCTCGAGCCCAATCAGATCTCCCGGAGCCATCTCCCGCTCAACAAAGATAGTGCTACGCTCCCCACGGCACGACCTAGCTACCCATAAGGTATGTCCCTCAAAGACACAACTTTGCTCTCAAAATACCATGGGAAACCGTGAGGACCCACTACCGAGGACTAGATGTCGGGCTCAACCGAACTACAGTCCAAACGCTTCTTTAGATGAAAGCTAGATACTGTCAAGGATCTCCCAAGCGTCAAGCATACCCACTCTACGATGTCTTCTCAAGAAACCCCTTTATAAGGTCCGTTCACCAACAACAACTACCACTACTAGGAGAAAGCCTCGTATTAGCGTTGGAAATACCCTTACTAGTAGTGCTAGGTCTAGCGCTACCGCTAAGGCGCTACAACTAAGTTGTAGCAGTAGCGCTGGTTGGTGCAGCGCTACTGCTAAGTCTGGTTAGCATTAGCGCTGCACTGACCAGCCCTACTGCTATTACTTAGCTGTAGCGCTATAGAGAGGCAAGCACTATTGATAATCCAGTGCTGCTGCTAGATGGCTTCTAGCGCTGTTGCTAGTATTGCTGCTTTCACAGATTCATACCTCCTCTACGTATTTGTGATGTATTTATACAGGCTCTATATAGTAGTTTCATCAGATCATCATAATGCATCATTGTCATATAAGAACTCCTCCTCATCATCATTTTCGTCCATGAGACATCATATAACAACTTGGTCACTAGTTATAATAACAACAACTCATCATCATCATCATATAACAACTCCTCCTCCTCCTCATCAACTAGGGCCTCAACTTGGTCACTAGTCTTATATAATCAGCACTAACTAATTGTTCTTAATACCTAGGACCTACTCCTGCTACTCTCTCTTAGGTAAAATAGCATAAAACATGTGTACCACTCCTTCTTCATCATATTGGAGAATGCATATGAACCTGTCTCCTAATTTTGGGTTGCGCTTCTGATTGTTGCCCCTTAGTACTTCTCCATGACCCTTCACAATTTTGCTCCAGTGTTTGACTATTAAGACTTGCTCGCTTCGAGAAATGATGAATGCACTCATGTGCAATACATGATATCTTGGTTGTAAGCTAACAATTGCCATGGGACCTTTAGACTCGATCCAATGAGGCACAACACCCATCGGGAGTACGTGTTGAAGAACATCATAGTAACATACTTAGCAATGAAGTTTAGCTTAAAAATAATGTATGCAAAAGATGCACTAAGGACAAATAGTAAAAATCTTGCCATCTTTCCTAGATAGATGTGACCGTAGTTCAACACACACACTAGTGGTCGCACATTTTGAGTACTAATATCGCGAAGTCCAGGAAAATAACCTGTCATGGCAGCATCAAGATCCTCAAGCAATGAAACATAATGACCTATCTCCTCGTAATTTAGTTCAGCCCCAGGACAGTAGTAGGTGCTGTCTACCAAGCACTGGACATGTTTGCTTGAATGGAAATAAGTTGTCAATAGAAATTTGTTGTCAACTATTTTTAAATAAACAATATAAATTACTTAATAAATATGGTTGATAAACTCACATAATGGTAGAATTGGAGGCGTCTACACATCGACCCAGATGTCGATATTACCTTCAATTTCAACTTCCGGACGAATATCAAAGGTGATAAGCATATTAGGCTGAAATGCATAAGCCTTGCATAGTTCTCTCTAAATTTTGCATTCAAAATAGGAGTAGGTGTCTGCATTGTACAATTTTACGGCAAAAGTATAACCATGCTCGGTCCTCAAGTGAACTCTCTTTACCTCCATACAAGACATAAATTCTTGCATGGCAGGGGATACGCTAGTAGAATAGAAAAAAATTGAAATTATAAGTTGAAGCAAAAGAAGCAGAAGTCATGCTTAATTACGAAAAAAGACTTGTCATTGTGACTTACTGTATCCACTTCGAAAGTCTCATCTAGCATGATGCTGAAGCGCATACCACCAACTATGTAAGGCTTGTCGCACAGGCCGCGCTCGTCTTCCCAGTATTCGCACATAACGAATTCCCTTTCGTCGTCAGACATTTCCTATGTGCATAGTTTAAACATTTAAAATCGATCGAAGGAAACTACCAGGAAACTGATCAACACACAACACTATTACTCAATATGCAACGAGATGACTTTAGGTTTGTCGAGTCTTTCCTCCATAAACTCTAATTTCACATATATGGTGGGCACTCCCTCTAATTTTATGACTGTCGGTGATGGTGGCACCTCCATTCGTCCCCGAGTGCATTACAGCAAAATGTCTAGCACACAGGAACGAAGTAGAAGCGACCCAACATTCTTGCTCATATTTCGACCATCTGTGATGGTCGCTACTCCTCCTTTCCCTAGTGCATTACAAATATCTAGCACAAGGAAAATAAGGAGAAGCGACCCCCACGACAATAGTCGGGATTCTTCCTCTCTCATATTTCGACCGTCGATGATGGTCGCTCCTCCTCCTTTCCCTAGTGCATTACAAATATCTAGCACAAGGAAAAGAAGGAGAAGCAACCCCCACGACAATAGTCAGGATTCTTCCTCTCTCATATATATATGGTGGACACTCTCCCTCACTAAAACAGACCTAAAGTCAACCCGTTCCATATATCGAACAATGACATAGAAAAAATGCCCTATGTTTTGCCGGAATGACTAGCAAATCACAAGCACTCGATATGTCCTACATTGTAGCACAAGTCATGCTAAAATTCATGAAAAAAATTCGGCATGACCTTTACTAAAAACAAGACATATCGAGTGACTGAAATTTGCCAAAATGGAAATGAATCAACATTCCAGCAAAACATAGACCACTCGTAGGTACATTGCAAACAAGAACACCAAGACATCCTCTATATTCACAATATGACATGTTCATTCTAGCAAATGAGTAAAGCTGTGTTCATGATAATATGCGCCCCATGCATTATACTGATAAAATATCACCAATACATTTATAATAAACCCGAATATAATATCACTAATACATCATCCCGAATAATCCAGTTAATGCATCATCAAATATTAACTAAACATATCGAATATTATCATATAAGATCACTAATACAGATCGAATATTCTAGAATCCAAAGTGGAGGACGGTGAACTCGGGTCACTAGCGGTCCCCGAGTCGTTGGCGGTGGACACCCAAAGATAAGGAACCATCACGGTATCATAACTCGGGTGAGATACCTGAAGAATCTGCCAGGTATTGTCGAACCTGGCATCCAATGCCACTATGTAGCGACGGACGTGCTCGTCCTCCTCCCTAACGCGACGACGTACCACCTCCGCAGGGGGCCACTCCCTCCACGCTGAAATTAGCCCACGTGGCCGCCACCACAGAAGCTCCGGGTCGACGATGAGACCTGGATTCCTCACCAAGCTCCGAGCCCGGGAAGGTAGCACCTCCCAGTGCCAGCCTGGCGAAGCCCAGTCCCTGACATGGCGCCTATCAAGCAGGATCTCGCGGACCACTCGACGACAAGGATGCGGGCTGGGCATCATCGACGTTGAGACAAATTCCTATGAGAAAAATATATAACTTGAAAAAATGCAATAAGGTTTTTCATATGTGGAACATTCATATTTGGCTCTAAGCTAATTTAGCTAACAAACCGAACCATAGAATCAACCTAACCCTAGAATCATCCTAACCCTCCTAATCAACCTAACCCTAGAATCAACCTAACAACCTATCCCTAGAATCAAACTAACCCCCCTAATCAACCTAACCCTAGAATCAACCTAACAAACCTAACGAACCTAACAAAATGGCCGGATGCGAGAGGGGGTGAAGGGAGTGAGGGGAGAGGGAAGAGGGAGGAAGGAGGGGGTAGGGGCTACCTGCGGAGGGAGGGGTGCGACGTTGAGTGAGGGGCGATGAAGAGGGAGGCCGCGACAGTGAGGAAGTAGACAACAGTGAGGGAGGGTGCGACAGTGAGGGAGGGGGTGACGGCAAGGGAGGCCATGACGGTGAGGGAGGGGGCGCGATGACCAGTGAGGACCAAGGCGCGATAGTGGCGGCATTAAGGTGATGGCGACTGCGACAGCGGTGGTCAGGGGAGAGGAGTGATGAGAGGGAGAGGGGATCGAATGGGGAGAGGGAGATGTGGGATCGAATGGGGAGTGGGAGTCAACGGTGGGGGTCGAGAAGCAGTAGCGCTGGAACAGGAAACCGCTACTGCTAAGTATCATAGTAGTAGCGCTAGCCCGAGCCTAGGTCCTGCTGCTAATCAGGGCCCACCTGCTGGCAACGTACAACCATAGTAGTAGCGGTGTCTAGTGACAAGCGCTACTGCTATGTCCTTAGTAGTAGCGCTGGTTTTGGAGAGCCGCTACAACTACAGGTAGCCACTGGTGGTGACGCCGGGACCACTTATCAGTAGCGCTATTTAGCTAGACAGCGCTGCTGATAGGGTTCTACTTGTAGCGCTGGTTTGTACCCAGCGCTGCTACTACCTAACAATAGTGCTTTCCTTATAACCAACACTACTGCTAAAATCCTGTCTATAGCCTTTCTCCTAGTAGTGTACCTTTAAGGGACTCTATTCCTCCCCGCTCGAGAGCACAGGAGCAAGCGCGCAGCAGGGCACAAGGAGGACGTCAAGCCACCCATCGAAGGCCCTGAGTAAAGTGCTACGCTATAAAGATTGTTTTTTTAAAGAAGAATTTCCTGCAACAGCCGTCTCGGCATTATGAATTATAAATTAAGACTGTTTCTTGTGGCCTTTTTTCAGCATTATTATGATTACATAACTTGTTTCCCGCTCACCGACACTGTAAGGAAAAATTGTCCGGTACATGATAGGTGTGATTGGCTAATGGACCGGGGGATTGGATATAAGTCTTGCCCAAAGCATCACATCATCACTATTTTTTACGTCTTTGGCGTCTTGGATATTGCATTATATGAATCGGTTCCGAATTATCTCTTGGGTTAATAGTTGGGTTGCCCCACTCCTGTGCTTTCCCTTTTACGCTCCGCTAGTTTGGCTAAAATGGTAAAGGGAGAACCACTACGATTGTATTCCCAGCTAGCCTAGTGAAATACCTTAGTAGAGAAAGCCAAAAACTGACTGTCATAATAAGCGTGAACCGGTCTGTGATCTGAGCTTAAGTGTTAAACTAAGAATTGATGGAGATTGTTCCGTGTCATACAAAGGGTTTGTACCTTCACAAACCTTGTGGTACTAGTCTCAAACATTGGTCAAACCGACTACCACAAAGTACGGGGGTGATGTCTACAACACAACCTTCTTCTTGTAGACTCGTGTTGGGCCTCCAAGCGCAGAGTTTTGTAGGACAGTGGCAATTTTCCCTCAAGTGGATGACCTAAGGTTTATCAATCCGTGGGAGGTGTAGGATGAAGATGGTCTCTCTCAAACAACCCTGCAACCAAATAACAAAGTGTCTTTTGTGTCCCCAACACACCCAATACAATGGTAAATTGTATAGGTGCACTAGTTCGGTGAAGAGATGGTGATACAAGTGTAATATGGATGGTAGATATAGGATTTTGTAATCTGAAAAATATAAAAACAGCAAGGTAACAAATAGTAAAGAACGAGCAAAACATTGTATAAATGCTTGGAAACAAGGCCTAGGGTCCATACTTTCACTAGTGCAATTCTCTCAACAATATTGACATAGTTGAATCATATGTAAGTCCCTCTTGTGCGACAAAGAGTTCACTCCAATGTCACAAATAGCGGAGAACTAATGAAGAAATTATTGTAGGGTACGAAACCACCTCAAAGTTATCATTTTTGATCAATCATATGAGATATCCCTATAAGTGCCACGGACAGCCCTAGAGTTCGTACTAAAATAACACCTTAAGATACACATCAACCAAAACCCTAATGTCACCTAGATACTCCAATGTCACCACAAGTACCCATGGGCTTGATTATACGATATGCATCACAAAATTTCAGATTCATCATGTTCAATCCAACACAAAGAACTTCAAAGAGTGACCCAAAGTTTCTACCGGAAAGTCAAGACAAAAATGTGGGCCAACCCCTATGCATAGATTCCCAAGGTCACGGAACCCGCAAGTTGATCACCAAAACATACATCAAGTGGATCGATAGAACATCCCGTTGTCACCATGGATATCCCAGCACACCACATACATCAAGTGTTCTCAAATCCTTAAAGACTCAATCCGATAAGAGAACTTCAAAGTGAAAACTGAATTCATCACAACAAGATAGAGAGGGGGAAATTCCATGAGATTCAATCTATATCAATAAAGCTCGCGGAACGTCAAGATCGTGTCATCTCAAGAATACGAGAGAGAGAGAGATCAAACACATAGCTATTGATACATACCCTCATCCCAGAGGGGGAAATACTCCCTCCTCGTCATGGAGACCATCGGGACGATGAAGATGGCCTCCGGTGATGGTTTCCCCCTCCGGCAGGGTGCCGGAACGGGCTCCCAATTGGTTTTTCGTGGCTCTAGATGTTTATGTCGGCGGCACACCCGATCTAGGTTTATTTTCGGAGGTTTCTATATTTATTAGGAATTTTTGGCATTGGAATCACGTCAAGGGGTGGACGCGCCTGGCCGGCTTGTGACCTCCTCGTGGCTCTTCTGGCCAAACTTCAATGCTTTGGGGGTCTCTTTTGGTCCAGAAAAATCATACTAAATTTTCAGCCCATTCCGAGAACTTTTATTTCTTCACAAAAAACAACACCATGGTAGTTCTGCTGAAGATAGCATCAGTCCAGGTTAGTTCTAATAAAATCATACCAAAATCATATGGAATTATTGTAAACATGGCATGAATCCTTCATAAATTATAGATACGTTGGAGACGTATCAGCGGGGCTCGTAATCAGCCCCCACACTCAAGCTCCTAGGCTAAGTGAAAGCACTAAAGCCACATAGTCTGATTGCCTCATTTCCCTCACACACTATCGCCTACGGGCGCCGATATATCGGCAAAGGGTCTAGTCGGAGGTCGAAACACTCCTTGTAGTATCTGCATGGGGGTGAAGCCGACGACTGGCAACTTTCAGATTAAAATGGCCATGCATGAGTCCAAATACTACAAAATATGATACATTTGGGACAAGCATTATAAAGCGAAATTATCTTAAGGGCATATGATAATGCCCTCACTCATACATTACATCCTTGGGGCATTGGGTCTCTGTCGACCGAGCACCCTCTAATGCAGCACAAAAATAAAGCTGGGGGCGCCTATGTTCCTTCCCAAGAGGAGGAGGCATGGTGGCCATATCAATCGTTTCACCTTTGGCCAATGCATCATGGTCCTTGCAAATGCCATGCGAGCTCCCTCGATGCACACTGAGCGCTTTAGGACTTCATTTCACGGCGCGGCGTCGCAAAGTTTCTGTAGCAAGCCAAAATAGCTACTCGGCATTGGCTCGGTAGGCCATAGCTGGATGCAAAGATCCTTGAAATCCGGCTCCGCCATCCTGTGCAGCTCCGTTAGGTGCTTCATCTAATAGCTGAGAAGGGGATGAGGCTCGGGGGTTTGAAATTGCACCCGGAAAAGCCTCTGCTCAACATCCTCGTCTCGGGCTGCAAAGTGTTTTGTCACCTGTTGCACTCCTCGGGAGGTTCGTAAAGGCACCTGGTCAACACCACATCCGTGTAAGAAAGGAAAACCTGTTTCCTCCAAGGGCACATTGCAGTAAGTATGGCTTACCATCCGCGATTACCCTGACTTGGCGAAGTTCTTCCTCAAAGAAGCGTCTCTCGGCGTGCTCCAATTTGAGGTCCGAAGATAGCGTGGATAGCTCGGTAGACTGATCCTTGGCCTTTTGCTCCAGGGCCGTGCACTTAGTACTCGCATCCTGGAGCCCCTGCTGCAACTCAGCCACTCGAGCCTCATTCTTGCCGCTCTCAACCTTTAACGAGCTTAGCTCGGCGTCCGTCCGATCGGCCGCTACCTTCTGATCGGCGACCTCCTGCTTGGCCTTCCTTAGCTCGGCCTTGAGGTTTTCAACCTATACACTTACGGTTGTGGGCATAAAATTAGCAAGTACGTTTCAAACCTAGCTTGCATATTGTTGAACCGTTTGTTCAGATGATCAGGCTCCTCATAGGAGATCTTGAGCTTCTGGTTCAGCTCGCCATTCCAAGTGCATTGGACGCCCCAACAGAGGACAAGGCCTACAAAACAACTGAAAGCACAACATGCTCCCTTGATAGTTTTGATAATTCATGACAACATACATTGTCTGTTGGACTGATATTTTACCTAGTGTATTTCAGATACAGTCTATAGAGAAGTTTTGGCAAAAGGAGATTGTGGACATACCCCAAGATGCAAGGAAATAGGTTGGCCAAGATTCCAGCAAAAGGACTCTACATTTTATATTTGTGAGAAATCACTTTGAGTCCATAGGAAAGCCAATACTATTAAAAGGGGTTAGGTTTTGTTGGTGAACAATATGCTCAAACGTGCACAAGTGATAGTCGCCAAAAACATCCACAAACTCTCCCACCAAAGTCTGTTCTATACCTAATACTCAAAATTAGTGCAACCAACTTTCCCATACCGGTGCCACCGATTCCAGAACCTAGACAGACTCAGCCAAACCCTAGCCACTTCGGTGGAACTGATTCCATACCGGTGCCACCGAATTTAGGTTGCCAACTTTCTGTTACGTAAATTCAAATTTTTGGTCCCACCAAGAATGTTGGATTGGCGTCACCAAGATTGGAAATCTAACCGTTGGTCACCCTATTGGTGCAACCGAGTTTCCTCTATCGGTCTCACCGAGGTTCAAAAGTTGCCACCTTTTGGTCACTTCGGTACCATCGAGATTAACACATCGGTGTCACCGGGTTGGTCATTTTACCCGTAATGGTTGGATTTTTTGGCATGCCTACATATACCCCTTCACCACCACCTAATCGAAAGACAAGCACTCACAACTATTCCATACCTATCCTATCAGATTTTCTGAGAGAGAACCACCTACCCTTATGTTGAGGTCAAGATATTCGACTCCAATCATATGGATCTTGATCTCTAGCCTCCCAAGTAGCTTTCCACCAATCCCATCTCTTCCACCACGCCAAATCTTTGAGAGAGTGATTGGGTGCTAAGGAGTCTATCATCTTGAAGCACGAGAGCAAGGAGTTCATCATCATTACCGAGCCTATTACCTTTTGGAGGGTGGTGCCTCCTAGATTGGTTAGGTGTCTCTTGGGAGCCTCCTACTTCATGTTCTGGAGTGAACCAAGAAGTTTGTAAGGGCAAGGAGATTGCCTACTTTGTGAAGATCTACCCATAGTGAGGCTAGTCCTTTCTGGACGGAAGCCATTATGGAATAGTCAAGGTTGCTACTTTGTGGACCCTTTTGTGTGGAGCCCTCCGTGCAATCTCGTGACCGTTACCCTCTGTGGGTTGAAGACCCCATAAACATGGATGTACGATAGCGCCACCTATCGGAACCACGGGAAAAATCCATGCATCTCCAACTACGTTTGATCTACCTATCTCAACACTTTACTTCATATGCAATGTCCTTACTTTCCGCTGCCATATTTGTTGACATGCATGTGTAGGGCTGTTAGACTTGCTAGCTTTGCTAAAAACTGTTAAAATCTGGCAACCAATTAACTTGGGAAATGTTAGGTTTTAAATTCCTACTAGTAGTCTATTCACCCCCCTCTAGACACTCTTCTAGTGATCCCTCAATTGGTATCAGAGCATTGGTCTCCATTGCTTCAGTTTAATCACCGAGGAAGAAGATGGGTGTGTCTAGTATAGGGAGTTTGAATTGTAGAGTGCCCATTCTTGATGGAGAATACTATAGTCAATGGAAATCTTTGATGCTTGAGCTGTTTAATGAATTTCAATTGAGCAAATATGTTATGCGCCCCTATGAGCCTCCTATTAGTGAATTGCATCCCACACACGAAGAGGAAATTAACATGCTTGGTAACCTAAGAACTGTCAATCTTATTGTTAGAGGTTTACCAAGATTCATGCTTTCTCAAATTAAGAACTTTGCATGTGCTTATACCTTATGGACTGATTTGGATAAACGATATCCAAATCTTTCCTTAGGAAATCTAGATGAAATTCTTCATAAAGCCATTGCTTTTCACAAAATGAAGCCTAGTGATCCAAACTTTGGTAAATGCCTATTTGAACTCCGTGATCTTATGCGTGCTAAAGGAGATGTCACCACTATCAACAACATTATCTTTGAAGCCATTCACACTCGCAAACATGAACATTGCCATGATCGCTATTCTAACAAATCTCTTGTTCTTTATGACGAGGATTTTCCACTTGATGATGACAATGTGGAACATGGATACTATGATGAAGATGAGCTATTCGACATCGAGTATGAGAAGATTACGAAGAATCTAAGTCTCATGGCAAAATTTAAGGATTACATGTCCGGAGGAAAAGAGTGGATTCTCGACAGCGGATGTACGGATCATATGACTGGTGATAAAGACATGTTCCAAGAGATCACGCCTAGTCAAGGTCCTCGACGGTACGTGACCTTTGGAGACAACTCTAAGGGTAAGGTACTTGGCCTTGGTAAGGTGGCCATATCCCATGATAGCTCTATACACAATCTTATGCTTGTTGAATCCCTTGGTTACAATCTTCTTTCCGCATCTAGACTTGCTGATTTCGCTTTCAATGTTCTATTCACGAAAGTACATTGCCAATTGTTTTGTCAAGATAATCATTAAATGGTCTTTACTGGTTTCCGTAGAGGTGATCTATACATTGTTGATTTCACTAAAAGATCCAAACCTCGCACTTGTTTAATTGCTAAATCTTCTAAAGGATGGCTTTGGCATAGAAGATTAGGACATGTTGGCATGCGTAATTTAGACAAACTTATCAAAGGTGATCATATACTTGGTGTTAAAGATGTTTTCTTTGACAAATATATACTTTGTAGTGCTTGTCAAGCTGGAAAGCAAGTAGGTGGAAGTCATCCTGTTAAGAATATCATGACTACTAGGAGACCACTCGAGTTACTTCACATGGATCTTTTCGGTCCAAATGCTTACAAGAGTCTCGGTGGAAATTCCTATGGTCTAGTTATAGTTGATGATTTTTCCAGATTTACGTGAGTATTCTTTCTTGATGATAAGTCGCCGGTTCAAAAGATCTTCAAGAACTTCGCTCGCAAAGGGCAAAATCAGTTCGAAGTGAAGATCAAGAAGGTTCGGAGTGATAACAGATCGAAGTTCAAGAACACCCATGTGGATACCTGTATTGACGAAGAAGGTGTCTCAGATGAGTTCTTGGCCACGTACACGCCTCAACAAAATGGAGTTGTTGAGAGGAAGAACTGGACACTCATTGAGATGGCAAGAACGATGATTGACGAATACAAGATGCCGAAACACTTTTGGGTAGAAGCCGTGGAAACAACATGTCATGCCGCAAACCGACTTTACTTACACAAGCTTCTTGGTAAAACGGCATACGAGCTACTCACCGGTAACAAACCCCAAGTTGGATACTTTCGGGTATTCGGCTCCAAGTGCTACATTCTTAATAAGCATCATCGTACTAATTTTTCTCCTAAATCTCATGAAGGATTCCTACTTGGTTATGGATCAAACTCTCACACTTACCGTGTCTACAACAACTTCACTTGAAAAGTTCAACAGACGATAGATGTGAAGTTTGATGAATCTAATGGTTCGCAAGTCGAACAATTGCAAAATGATGTAGGTGACACGAACCCTTTAGAATCTATCCTAGATTTACCCATCGGCAAGATATTCGTCCCATGGAGGTGAAGGAAAGTACTTCATCAACTCAAGTGGAAGCCCCTACCTCATGACAAGGTGAACCACAACATGACATGGAGGCATCCACAAGCGGTACACGGCAAGATGATGAAGAGGAGGAAGTGCATCATGAAGATCCACCACAACCTCCTTCACCACCATCTCAAGGGAACACCACCTTCAACAACAACGAAGATGAAGGAGATGATGATGAAGAAGAAGCTCCACCAACCAACAATCGGAAGCTGACCCGAATTCGAGCACAAGTGACCAAGAACCATCCCCTAAACCAAATCTTTGGTGATATACAAATAGGGTGGATCACTCGCTCTAAAACTCATCTAGCAAACTTCCATGAGCATTATTCTTTCATCTGTAGCATTGAGCCCCTGAAGGTAGAACAAGCTCTTGAAGATGCGGATTGGGTGAATGCTATGCATGAAGAGCTTCACAACTTTGAAAGGAACAAAGTGTGGACACTCGTGGAGAAGCCCGAGCATGAACACAACATCATTGGAACAAAATGGGTATTTCAGCACAAGCAAGATGAAGACAGTCAAGTCGTACGCAACAAGGCTCGCCTCGTAGCTTAAGGATATACGCAAGTCGAAGGTATGGACTACGGTGAGACCTACGCCCCCATCGCTATACTTGAAGCTATTCACATTCTTCTTGCTTATGCCAACCACCATGATGTCACGCTTTATCAAATGGATATTAAAATCACATTTTTAAATGGTGATATTGAAGAAGAGGTTTATGTTAAGCAACCACCTGGCTTTGTGAATCCTAAGAAACCTAATCATGTTTACAAGCTTCGTAAAGCTCTTTATGGTCTTAAGCAAGCCCCTCGTGCTTGGTACAAATGTTTAACGAAGTTTCTTATCAAAAAAGGTTTTGAAATAGGTAAAATTGACGCGACCTTATTCACTAAGAGAGTTAATGGTGAATTATTTGTGTGCCAAATCTATGTGGATGATATTATCTTTGGTTCCACTAACCCTCAATTTAGTGACAGGTTTGGAAGGTTGATGTCTGAGAAGTATGAGATGTCTATGATGTGTGAGCTGAAGTTGTTTCTTGGGTTTCAAATAAAGCAATCGAAAGAAGGAACTTTCACCTCTCAAACTAAGTATACCAAGGACTTGATCAAAAAGTTCAAGATGTAGGAGTGCAAAGGTATGAAAACCCCTATGCCTATTAGCGGACATGTTGATCTTACCAGAGAGGATGAGCCGGTTGATCATAAAGTTTATCGATCTATGATTGGTTCATTGTTATATCTATGGCATCTCGTCCCGATATTATGCTTAGTGTTTGCATGTGTGCCAGATATCAAGCTGCACCGAAAGAATGTCATGTTTTATCTATAAAACGCATTGTGAGATACTTGATACAAATGTCAAATTTTGGCAATTGGTATCCCAAGGGATCTTGTTTTGACCTTGTTGGCTATTCTGATTCGGACTATGCCAGTGACAAGGTTGATAGAAAATCCACCTCGGGTACTTGTCAATTTTTGGGCAGATCTCTTGTATCTTGGTCCTCTAAGAAACAAAACTCGGTATCTGTATCGACTGCCGAAGCTGAGTATATTGCTGCTGGATCTTGTTGTGCGCAATTACTATGGATGACACAAACACTTAAGGATTGTGGAATTCATGTTAAAAATGTTCCATTACTTTGTGACAATGAAAGTGCTATTAAAATTGGTCATAATCCTGTGCAACATTCTCGAACTGAGCATATTCAAGTTCAACATCATTTCATTTGTGATCATGTTGCCAAAGGAGACATTAATCTTAAGCATGTTAGTGCTAACAAGCAATTGGCCGATATCTTTACTAAGCCACTTGATGAGAAGACATTTTGTCACTTGAGAAGTGAGTTGAACATCATCGATGCTTCAAACTTGAGCTAGACTCACTCGGTTGCATGCAAGGGCATGAGCTAACTTGATATTTCCATGTATCTTAACATTTCATCTTATGCCATGGAATTCTATGCTCCCTTGTATTGCATCTAATCTCTTGTAGGTACATGGAAAAACTTCATTCCACAAGATTGCCATCAACTTCAATCATATGCAATCTTGTCATTACCAAGTATCCACAACCCCTCTTGATGATGGAAGGAAGAAGGCCACTCAACCATATCCTTGACATATACTTGATCAAAATTGCACACTTTCAATTAGTATCATGTCAGTGGGATATATCTATTGTTCTTCCTTGCATGACTAATCTTTGTAGGTAACCAGTGTACTGGAACAAGAAGGATTGCTCAAAACTCAAGATGATCTTCATCAACCTCGAGCATCCTCAACAAGTTCATCTACAAGCTACATCATCAACATCACTGAAAGGTATGCACTCATGTCCTTGAAAAGGCTTTACTCCAAGAAATGAGCTAAAGAAACTCAAGCGACATGAAAACATTAAAACGCTTAATTGAAAAATGGTAACCCCATTCCGAGCTTAACATAGAGTATGACCTATGATCAAGTATTCTTGATTGCCTCCTAAGTTGATATACTCTAATATAGGTGACCTAGTCACCGCCCATCATCTAGGTAAGAATCTGGTGTAGTTTGCTCTCGGTTGCATGATTTATCATAACTACTCCAATCTTCTCTAGTTTATGTCCCTTGTAAAAACTTCATATTTAATTGAAAATCGTTCTCTTGACTCTGTGAAAACAAAAACTTGGTTTCTCTTTTAGAACCACCGACTCAGATATCTCGGGTCTACCAAAATTGCAGACAATCTATAATACAAAATCTTGGTACCACCGTTCTATCTATCTTGGAGTCACCGATTTTCATTTTGTCTTATTTGAATTCACTTTTGCAAATTCTGTGTTTTCTTAGTGATCTTTCTTGTAATACTACTGTTACTTCGATGATCCCTTTTTCTTAAAAAAACTTTGTATTACTTAAGGGGAGAAGAACTAAAGTTAATCTTGAGGAGAGAATTTCTTTATTCAAGGATCCCTTTCTGAAATAAAGAAAGGAGGAGAAGAACAAATCATTTTCCATGACTCTCTTAGTTTTCATGAATCCTACATTTCGATGACCCTTGTTCTCAAGGATCCCTTCTCAGTCAATGATCCCTTTATCTATCCCTATTTTTAACCTTTTTGGAAATTAATGCCAAAGGGGGAGAAGACCAAAGCTTCATGCTAAAGGGGAGATACATGCTTATGCAAAGGGGGAGATATGAGCAAGGGGGAGTGCCAATATCAATACTCATACCTTCATAAACAGGGGGAGAATAGCAAAGTAGGGGGAGAAGAATTTTTTTGACCTTTCTCACCTTATCCAATCCTAATATCTACATGCTTAGATTCAGGGGGGAGGATAATCTATTTTCATATCTACGGTGAGAAAATTCTCAATGATCTTGGAGACATATCTATTCTAAGGAATACTATTTTCTATATGTACTCCATATGTTGGCAATTTTGAGTTCTATTGCCTTGCTGTTGGTAGAATACTCTTGTGTTTCATAATATTGTTTTCTCAAGTGTGTTTCTATTACCAGGATGCTCAAGAACTCAAGGTAAGTATATGCATCATATCCTTGGTCAAGATGATCTCTAGCTTCTTGCACATATTGTTTGCAAGAGTGATGTCTTGAACAAAGATACATCTCATTCATATATATTTGATGCATATAGCCAAGATACACATGATCTGTTATATCCCTTTCTACATTATGAGTGTTCATGCATTCAAAAGCAACTATCCTTTAAAGGACTGCACACATTTAAGGGGAGCAAGTCTAAGTCATGTGTCTCTCAAAGTCTTCAGTATAACCACGCATATCTTTATTTGAAGCTTTGATTGTATGTTGTCATCAATTACCAAAAAGGGGGAGATTGAAAGCACATCATGCTCCCTTGGTGGTTTTGATAATTCATTACAACATACATTGTCTCTTGGACTGATATTTTACCTAGTGTATTTCAGATACAGTCTATAGAGAAGTTTTGGAAAAAGGAGATTGTGGACATACCCCAAGATGCAAGGAAATAGGTTGGCCAAGCTTCAAGCAAAAGGACTCTACATTTTATATTTGTGAGAAATCACTTTGAGTCCATAGGAAAGCCAGTACTATTAAAAGTGGGTAAGGTTTTGTTGGTGAACAATATGCTCAAACGTGCACAAGTGATAGTCGCCAAAAACATCCACAAACTCTCCCACCTAAGTATGTTCTATACCTAACACTCAAAATTGGTGCAACCAACTTTCCCATACCGGTGCCACCGATTCCAGAACCTAGACAGACTCAGCCAAACCCTAGCCACTTCGGTGCAACCGATTCCATACCGGTGCCACCGAGTTTAGGTTGCCAACTTTCTGTTACGCAAATTCACATTTTTGGTCCCATCGAGAATGTTGGATCAGCGTCACCGAGATTGGAAATCTGAACGTTGGTCACCTTGTCGGTGCAATCAAGTTTGCTATATCGGTCTCACCGAGATTTAAAAGTTGCCACCTTTTGGTCACTTGAGTACCACCGAGATTAACACATCGGTGTCACCGAGTTGGTCATTTTGTGTGTAATTGTTGGATTTTTGGGGATGCCTATATATACCCCTTCACCACCACCTACTCGAAAGAGAAGCACTCAGAACTATTCCATACTTATCCTATCATATTTTCTGAGAGAGAACCACCTACCCTTGTCTTGAGGTCAAGATATTCCACTCCAATCATATGGATCTTGATATCTAGCCTCCCCAAGTAGCTTTCCACCAATCCCATCTCTTCCACCATGCCAAATCTGTGAAGGAGTGATTGGGTGCTGAGGAGTCTATCATCTTGAAGCACAAGAGCAAGGAGTTCATCGTCATTACCGAGCCTATTACCTTTTGGAGGGTGGTGCCTCCTAGATTGGTTAGGTGTTGCTTGGGAGCCTCCTACTTCGTGTTGTGGAGTGAACCAAGAAGTTTGTAAGGGCAAGGAGATAGCCTACTTCGTGAAGATCTACCCATAGTGAGGCTAGTCCTTCGTGGACGGAAGCCGTTATGGAATAGTCAAGGTTGCTACTTCGTGGACCCTTTTGGGTGGAGCCCTCCATGGACTCTCGCGACCATTACCCTCTGTGGGTTGAAGACTCCATAAACGTGGATCTACGATAGCGCCACCTATCGGAACCACGAGAAAAATCCATGTGTCTCCAACTGCGTTTGATCTACCTATCTCAACACTTTACTTCATATGCAATGTCCTTACTTTCCGCTGCCATATTTGTTGACATGCATGTGTAGGGCTGTTAGACTTGCTAGCTTTGCTAAAAACTGCTAAAATCTGCCAACCAATTAACTTGGGAAAGGTTAGGTTTTAAATTCCTGCTAGTAGTCTATTCACCCCCTCTATACACTCTTCTAGTGATCCCTCAACAACTTGTATATAAGAAAATATCTGAGCTATTTGGTTATGAACTCTTTGCAAAAACAATCTCCTAAAAACTGTTATAGTCTTAGGGCCACAAACCGCCCTTGAATTTACTCATGTTTGTAGGTTCTTTAACCCTCGGTCAAGTTTTTCAAACTCACCCATGGCTCGGGTGCTACTATACCTATGAGGAATACGTAACCTTATAAATAAATTTGTCCTTGTGAAAAGAATATTGCACGATTTACCTTGAAGCCTACCAGTAGACCACTGAAGGCCTTGTAAAACCGCACCCATAAGGGTGCAGTGATATTTGGCAATGGAGGTATTAGACAAAGCCTCCTCCATCATGGCCGGCCACCGGTTGCCGTACGTTCTATGATGGGCGGCACCGACGGTGGCCAAAGTTGTTAGAATTGACATTCTGAATCAGATCAAAGCTCTGTTGGTAGAATCGTGAATCGTAGAATTATAACTACCAGGATGGTAGAATCTTAGATTCTATGAGCGAAATCAGACGAGTTGCGGCCCCCCTCTTTGCTTGCCAAGAGGGGTTCGACCTCCTGGGTTTTGGCGGTCGAGGCATGACCCTCGGCCAGGACCTCCTGGTCTTTGGTGGCCGAGGTATGCACATCAGCCATAACCGTCTCGTCCCCAGTGTTCAAAGGTGGGGTATCGGAGTCCAAGGCGATGCCTTCTTCTTTGGCCGACCATTCCTTTTGGGGATTGAACAGTACTTTCCACAACTTCTCGTGAGTTCTATGATAGAACCTATGCACGGTGGTGGAGTCACCGAGTTTGCAGGACGACATTGAAGTGTCCTGGCGCTGGCACGGCAGGAGGCGGCGGCGGAACATGACCTGGGCCATGCTGGTTAGCTCGATTTTTGCCTCCACCATTTGTGTGATGCACTTCTGTAGCACCTTCACCTTCGTGGCTAATCCCTAGTCGAGGCCTTTCTTGACCCACGAGGTTAACCTCATGGGGGGGACCGGATCTGAACTTGGCCGGTGCTGAACCATCTATGTCTCGTGGCTTGATGGATAGAACCACTCGTTCTGCCATACCTTGTTAGTGTCGATGAAGTTCCCGTCTGGCCACTCGAGCCACGGAAGTTTGCTGATCCAAGCCCCTCCACAGTCAGTGCGTTGGCCGCTGACTGTCTTCGGCTTCATATTGAAGATCTCGAGCCATAGGCCGAAGTGCGGACATACCCGCAAAAAGGACTCGTAGACGGTGATAAAGGCCTAGATGTGCATAAAGGAGTTCGGGGGAAGATCGTAGAAATCTAACCCATAGAAGAACATTAAACCCCTATAAAATGGGTGGAGCGAGAAACCCAACCCTAGAGGAAATGGGGGATGAATACCACCCTCTCGCCAAATCTCGGAGTAGGCACTACTTGGCCTTCTTTTAGACGGTGGTGGGCGATGTTGGGCGAGAGGTATGTGGCGAGCTTCAACTCCCGGATCTCGTTGTTGGTGATGCAGGAGGCTTCCCACTTGCCTTGCGAGCCTGAGCTGGCCCTGGATGAGCTTGGGGAGGGTTTATTGGAAAGGGAGGAAGAACAAATGGATCTAGGCTCTTGAGGCTTGGATGGGAGATGGTATCGAGTTTGGGATGCGTAGGAAGGGGTTGGGGCTTTCTTCTTTTTATGAGAGGTCACAATAGCAAGGGTCCTCGTTTACCGCCACAAGCTTCGACACTTCCCGAAACGATCGTGTCATTATACGCGCGAGGGGTTACCCAGATCATTACTTGAATCCCATGAAATACGAGGAATGTTCTTCGTATTAATAAGGTGCGTCATTAGAAAATTGACCTCGAACCGCGAATCAAGTTTTCATAACTAGTTGTTGTGGCCTTTCGCTAGAAAGGTTGTCAGATGAGGGTACTATTCACACTCGGGCGTTTGGCTGTCAGGGTTAAATAGTGTGTTTTGGAAGACAGGGCATTGTCAAAAACTAAGTTGGAATCAGCCAAACATAAAGGGAACTCGCCTCGCAAGCCGAATACTGTGGATACACGAATCTGCCAAAGACTGCATACCTCGGGGTTGTAGGCTAGTTCTGGGGCTACCGAGGGAGTCCAGGGCTAAGGGGTCCTCGGGCCGTCGGCTCATCCCACATGGCCCGGCTAGTTGGGCCGCTCTTTGGAGGGACGAACTATTAGGCGTGATACTTCTCCAATGTATCTATAGTTTTTGATTGTTCCATGCTATTATATTATCTGTTTTAGATCTTTTATATGCATTAATATGCTATTTTATATTATTTTTTGGACTAACCTATTAATCTAGAGCCTGGTGCCAGTTTCTGTTTTTTCCTTGTTTTTGAGTTTCGCAGATAAGGAATATTAAACGGTGTCCAAACGGAATTAAACCTCAAGAATGATTTTTTGGAATAAAAGGAAGCCACGAGACTTGAGAACCAAGGCAGAGGAGCTGCCACAGGGCCACAAGCCCGCTTGCCGCGGCCAGGGGGTACCCCGCGCTGGGCAGGCTTGTGGGCCCGTGGTAACTCCCCTAACCATAATCTTCAGCCTATAAATATCAAAATATTCCATCATTATCGAAACGAACCACGAAAACACTTTTCCGCTACAAGAAGCCTTGGTTCCCGAGAGATCCAATCTTGGAGCCTTTTTCGGTAATCTGCCAGAGGGGATTCGATCATGGAGGGCATCTACATCAACTCCATTGCCCCTCCAATGATGCGTGAGTAGTTCACCATAGACCTATGGGTCCATAGCTTGTACCTAGATGGCTTCTTCTCTCTCTTTGCTTCTTAATACCATGTTCTTCATGATCTTCATGGAGATCTATCTGATACGCCTCCAACGTATCTATAATTTATGAAGTATTGATGCCATGGTTACAATAATTCCATATGATTTTGGTATGATTTTATTAGAACTAACCCGGACTGATGCTGTTTTCAGCAGAACTACCTTGGTGTCGTTTTTTGTGCAGAAATAAAAGTTCTCGGAATGGGCTAAAAATTTACGAAGAATATTTTTGGAAAATATAAAAAATATCAGAGCGAAGAGCTGGGCTAGGAAGTGGATGAGGAGGCACAAGCCTACTGGGCGCGGCCACCCCCTACCCATGCCTAGCTAGCTTGTGGGCCCCTCGAGAAACCCCTTGTCATGGGATCGACGCCAAAAAATCCTATAAATGCGGAAACCATCGAAAAGAAACCTAGAACAGGAGTTCCGCAGCCACATACCTCTAGAGCCACGAAAAACCAATCTTGGCCCTCTCCGGCACCGTGCCGAAGGGGGTCACCATCACCAAAGGCCATCTTCATCGTCCCGGAGGGGCCATCAACACCATGGAGGCCAAGGACAAGAGGAAGAGCCTCTCCCCAAAGAGGGGGGAGGCCATGGAGGAGGAAGCACGAGGGGGAGAACCTCTCCCCCTCTCTCCCGGTGGTGCCGGAGTGCCATCGGGGGAACCGTCACGGTTGTGATCGTCTTCATCAACATCACCTTATTCATCACCATCCTCATCTCCTTTCAGTGCTCCACTCTCCCGCACCCCGCTATAATCACCTACTTGTATGTGGTGCTTTATGCTACTTATTATGATCCAATGATGTGTTGCCATCCTATGATGTTTTGAGTAGATTACTTTTGTCCTATTGGTTGATTGATGATCATGATTGGTTTGAGTTGCATGTTTTATTATTGGTGTTGTCCTATGGTGCCTTCCGTGCCGCGCACACGTGAGGGATCCCCTCTGTAGGGTTTGCAATATGTATATGATTCGCTTATGGTGGGTGGCGTGAGTGACAGAAGCACAGACCCGAGTAAGTAGGTTGTTTGTGTATGGGAATAAAGAGGACTTGATGCTTTAATGCTATGTTGGGTTTTACCTTAATGATCTTCAGTAGTTGAGGATGCTTGCTAGAGTTCCAATCATAAGTGCATATGATCCAAGTAAAGAAAGTATCTCAGCGTATGCCTCTCCCTCATATAAAATTGCAATAATGATTTCCGATCTTGTTAACAATTGCGTAGGATAATTACGCACACCAACCCATCATTATTCCACACTCGCTATTTGTAATATATAGTAATATTATGATAACATCACCTATATTTATATTTTAGTTCTCTGATATCATGCAAAGCTATCCTCTTCATACCCACAACGTAGTTTTATTTCTCTTTTCTAGTTGGAAGCAAATGTTCGGTGTACGTAGAGTCGTATCGGTGGCAGATAGGACTTGAGAGAATATTGATCTTACATTTAGCTCCTTGTGTGTTCGACACTCCATACTTATCAGTTCCACCTTTGGAAATTTCTATGATAATTCCTGGCACTTGGGGATTATCAAGCTCTTTTCTGACACCGTTGCCTGGGAGCAATAGCGTGGGGTTGATATTCTCGTGTATTCTCACTAAATAGATTTTGTTTTCCCTTTTTACTTTCTGTAGTTGTGGGTGAAACAAAAAAATGGAAAAAAATGAAAAATACAAAAATATTTACTTGCCCCTTTTGCCTAAGAAGTTTTTCAAAAAGAGAAGTGATTGGAAGGTTGTGCATTGGAGAAGTGAGGGTCGACCTTGAACACTTGTGTTCATGATCATGGAAACAATATAGAATTTTTCATGGAAGCTTCTGTAGAATAATTATCACCTTGTATATATCCATCGTATTATAAAAATAATGTGCCAAGATTTGCTTTTAGGATGATTAGATTGCTTGTTTGGTGTGTGTAGTGCAAAAACAGAAACTTTGGCTGTAGTGCGCGAATTTACATTTTTTTACTGGAACGTCAAAAGTTTCTGAAATTTTTATACCGTACTTCTATGGAAGTTTTTTTAATTATTTCTAATGTTTCAGACTATTTTGAGTTAAATAAGTATACGAAGTTTCCAGATTACTACAGACTGTCCTGTTTTTAACAGATTGTGTTTTCTATGCATTTTTCTCTTATTTTGAGGAATCTATGGCTTGTATCAGGGGGTATGAACCATGGTGAAGTGGGACTACAGTAGATATAATGCTAATATGAATTTGGAATGAGTTCACAACAATACTTAAGGAAGTAATTTGCTTTATTATACTAACGGATCTCACGAGGGTTTTGTTAAGTTTTGTGTGAATGAAGTGTTCGAAGATTGCGGAGGTATCCACATAAGAAGAATATAGAGAGACAAGAGTTCAAGCTTGGGGATGCCCAAGGCACCCCAAGTAAATAT
Organism: Hordeum marinum; assembly: GCA_022496015.1. Classification (NCBI taxonomy): domain Eukaryota; kingdom Viridiplantae; phylum Streptophyta; class Magnoliopsida; order Poales; family Poaceae; genus Hordeum; species Hordeum marinum. The sequence goes on from CM039676.1 coordinate 116,778,774, forward strand.
TTCAAGGAGACTCAAGCACCTATGCTTGGGGATGCCCCGTAAGGCATCCCATCTTTATTCTTCGACAATTATTGGTATACCTCGATTTTTGTTTTGTTCACATGACATGTGTCTTTAATGTTTGTATTTTCCTTTATTCTCCCTTATAGTATGAAATAGTCCTTGATGGATTTGTAGAATGCTCTTTTTTCTTCATTTAAATTTTGAGTACGGATTTGGAGAATGCTCTTTCTGCTTCACTTAAATCTTTTGAGCATGGCTTTATAGAATGCTTCGTCTGCTTCACTTATATATTTTGAGCTTGGATGTTGGTCAATTTATATTACTTAAGAATGCTCTATGAAATTCACTTATATCTTTTATAGTATGAATATAATGATCATCGGAATTTGGCTTGGAAAAGTATCATTGAAATATCATGCCTAGGTAAAAAGGCATTAAAGAAAAGCGCTTGTTGGGAAACAACCCAATACTTTTACTTTATGTTTTGATGTGTTGACAAGATTACTCTACTGTAGTAATCATGTTTTGTGCCTTTCATTTCAAAAAGTTCCAAGTAAAGCCTTTGGGATAGTATGGATACTTGCTTGTTTGATTCTATGCAAAAAACAGAAAGTTTTGCGTCTAGTATTTTAATTGTCTGATTTTACTGGAGAGTCAAAAAATTCTGAAATTTTTACACACCATGCTATGAAAATTCTTTGATATTCCCTACTTTTTAGAATTTTTAGAGTCAGGGAAGTATGGTGATCATTCAGATCTTTACAGACTATTCTGTTTTTGACAGATTCTGTTTTGCATGCATAGTTTGCTTGTTTCAAGTGTTCCTATAGTTTATATTGATTAATATAAATTATGGGAATGATATAATACATTAGGTTTGGGGAAAAATTATGAATCTTGTCTAGACAATACCTAAGTGAATGACTTATCTTTATTACACTAATCCATCTCATGAAGTTCCATTAAGTTTTGTGTGATTGAAGTTTTGAAGTTTTGGGTGAGAACACCGATATGAGGAGAATAAGGAGTTAAAAGAACCTAAGATTGGGAATGCCCAAGGTACCCCAAGGTAATATTAAAGGAAGACTCAAGCTTCTAAGCTTGGCATGCCCCGCAAGGCATCCCCGCTTTCGTCTTCAACACTACTGGTATATCTCACTTGGTGCAATATTTTTATTCATCACATAATATGAGTATTGATTGGATCATCATCATCTTTTGTTAGTTTATGTTAGGTGTTATTTATAATCTTGTTTTTCAATAAAAAAAATCCAAGAATTGCCTTAGGATGCTTGCATTGCATGTTTTGATGAGTGCTCTGTAAAAACAGAAACTTCTACTGTAGTGTTTGAATTTTCATATTATACTGGAACATGTAAAGTTCATGAACATTTTTACAAAGTGTTTTTATATAAATTATATAGCATGTCCTAAATTTTCATAATTGTTTGAGTTATATAAGTACACTTTTTTATAAATTGCTACAGATTGATTGCTATCATAGTTTCGTTATCTACATATACTATAGTTGCCATAGACTATATTGGTAGATATAAATTGTGGAAATGATAGTATACAGTAAATAATGTTTGAAAATTATTATTCAACTTGTCTTGGTATTACATAAAGAGTTGATTTATTATTATGTGTCCTAACCTATCTCACGAGTTCTTTTTGAGTTTTGTGTGGATGAAGTTTATGAGAATAGGTGAAACCGTGCTATGAGAATATTGAACGAGACACAAAAGCTCAAGATTGGGGATGCCCAAGTCACCCCAAGTAAATATTTTAAGAACTCTCAAGCATCTAAACTTGGGCATGCTATGCATCCCACCTCTCTTCATTAACAATTATCGCTTAGCCTATGTTGAGCCTAAATTTTTATTCATTCACATGATGCATTCCATTCTTGGAGTGCCATTTTTATTTTCTTTTATTTTTCAATAAATCATTGGATCTGAAATTTTGAATAAGAGAGAGTCCTCACATGGATATTTATCTAATTAACAACGCGTTGATCTTTACTTATATCTTTTTGGAGTAGTTTTTCATTCACTCTCGTGCTTCACTTATATCCTATGAGTAAATGGTTGAATGAATTAAATATCATAAATATGAAATCAAAAATGCTTCATATACTTATCCCATGGGGATTAGTGACTTCACAAATAATAGGTATAGGTGGTGAAATTTGTTGAAAGTTAGCAAACACCGCATTGGTCACTTGAACAATTCATGAAAGAATATTGAAGGAAGAGAGATTTCACATATAAATATACTATCTTGGACTACTTCTATGGTTGTGATTACCCATTAATTATTTTCAAACTTGAGAAAATTAGTGGAAGTTGGAAAAGGAAGAAAACGTGATGAGTTATGGTTGAGTATGTTTGCGTAGAAGTTATATTGTTATGGATCCTCCAACATGTGGTGCTTTCTTCTACCTCATACTAGCCAAAACTTCCGCACCAAGTAGAAATACTACTTGTGCACCCAAACACCCTTAAACTAGTTTTGCCATCAGAGTCCACTATACCTACCTATGGATTGAATAAGATCCTTCAAGTAAGTTGTCATCGGTGCAAAAAGCAATAAAAATTGCTCCTAAATATGTAAGATCATTTATTTTTAGGGAAAATAAGCGTTGTATGAATTTGTGATGACAAAGAAAAAAAAGCGACGAACTACATAATAAAGGTTGCTATCACAATGGGCAATACAACGTGACGCTCCTTTACATTAAGAGTTTGCGCATCCAAAAATAAAAAGTGCATGAAAACCTCTGCTTCCCTTTGCGAAGGGCCTATATTTTATTTTCTAGTACTTACCTTTATACAAGAGTCATGGTGATCTTCACCACTTCCTATATTTTGCCTTTTTCTCTTGGCAATCATCATGTGGTGGGGAAAGATCCGAGCATATATGGACATCCACATATATTTGATCATGAATTATTATTGTTGACAATTATCTATTTGATAAATAAGTTTGGAGGCGAAACATTAAGCCCCTATCTTTCTCTGTGTTCAATGGATGCTATTTGTTCTAAAAATATGCTTTCAGTGCTAGCAATCATGGAAGACTATATGATAGTTGAGTATGTAGAATTTTTTAAATCAAAGCTCTTATGTAGACCCTTCCTGAAAGTAAGATGAATTGCAATTGTTCGATGACTAGGAATATGGTTTGTTAGCTTTCAAGAAATTTTCTGGTCTATACTTTAACATGTGAATATCTTGTTACTCGATCATGAGAAGTTTTATGAGATGAGCTACTATTTATGATACATATTGATGCAAGAAAAAGTGATTGGAATTGTATTGATCAAACTTGTGCAATTGCTAGCATTCACACTTCATAAATTATTTCTTTTATCATTTACCTACTTGAGGACGAGCAGGAATTAAGCATGGGGATGATGATATGTCTCCAATGTATCTATAATTTATGAAGTATCCATGTCATGTTTACAATAATTCCATATGATTTTGGTATGATTTTATTAGAACTAACCCAGACTAACGCTGTTTTCAGCAGAACTACCGTGGTGTCCTTTTGTTTGCAGAAATAAAAGTTCTCGGAATGGGCTGAAAATGTAAGGAGAATATTTTTGGAAAATATAAAAATATTGGAGCGAAGAGCTGGGCCAGGAATTGGACGAGGAGGCCACAAGCCTGCTGGGCGCTGCCACCCCTGGCCACGCCTAGCAAGCTTGTGGGCCCCTCGAGCACTCCCTTTACGTGGGATCGATGCCAAAAATTCCTCTAAATCCAGAAACCACCGAAAAGAAACCTAGATCGGGAGTTCCACCGCCGCACACCTCTAGAGCCACGAAAAACCAATCTTCGCCCTCTTCGGCACCCTGCCGGAGGGGGTCACCATCACCGGAGGCCATCTTCATCGTCTCGGAGGGGCCATCAACACAATGGGGACCAAGGACTAGAGGTCGAACCTCTCCCCATAGATGGGGAGCCCATGGAGGAGGAATCACTAGGGGAGAACCTCTCCCCCTATCTCTAGGTAGTGTTGGAGTGCCATTGGGGAAACCGTCGCCGCGGTGATCGTCTTCATCAACATGACCTTCTTCATCACCATCCTCATCTCCTTTCAGCAGTCCACTCTCCCGCACCCTGCTGTAATCACCTACTTGAACATGGTGCTTTATGCTACATATTATGATCCAATGATGTGTTGCCATCCTATGATGTTTTGAGTAGATTACTTTTGTCCTATTGGTTGATTGATGATCATGATTGGTTTGAGTTGCATGTTTTATTATTGGTGTTGTCCTATGGTGCCTTCCGTGCCGCGCACACGTGAGGGATCCCCGCTGTAGGGTTTGCAATATGTTTATGATTCGCTTATGGTGGGTGGCATGAGTGACAGAAGCACAAACCCGAGTAAGTAGGTTGTTTGCATTACCTTAATGATCTTTAGTAGTTGTGGATGCTTGCTAGAGTTCAAATCATAAGTGCATATGATCCAAGTAGAGAAAGTATGTTAGCTTATGTCTCTCACTGATATCGAATTGCAATAATGAATTCTAATCTTGTTAACAATTGCCTAGGATAATTCCGCACACCGACCCATCATTATTCCACAGTCGCTATTTGTAATATATTGTAATATTATGATAACAGAACCTATATTTATATTTTAGTTCTCCGATATCATGCAAAGCTATCCTCTTCATTCCCACAGCGTAGTTTTATTTCTCTTTTCTAGTTGGAAGCAAACGTTCGGTGTACGTAGAGTCGTATCGGTAGCAGATAGGACTTGAGAGAATATTGATCTTACCTTTAGCACCTTGTGAGTTCGACACTCCATACTTATCACTTCCACCTTTGGAAATTGCTATGATGATTCCTTGCACTTGGGGATTATCACTATCCGATGTAATACTCTTTTGCGATGTTTTTGTCGAGATCCGATGAATTGTGGGTTTATGTTTAGATTATCCATGAATATTATTTGAGTCTTTACCGAATTCTTATATGCATGATTTCATATCTTTGCGAGTCTCTCCGAGCTATTGGTTTTGTTTGTCCAACTAGATTGGTAATTCTTGCAATAGGAGAAGTGCTTAGTTTTGGGTTCAATCTTGAGGTGTCCTCACCCAGTGGCAAAGTAGGGGTAGCGAGGCATATATTGTATTGTTTCCATGAAGGATAAAAAGATGGGGTTTTCATCATATCTCTCGAGTTTATCCCTCTACATCATGTCATCTTACCTAATGTGTTACTCTGTTCTTCATGAACTTAATACTCTAGAAGCAGGCAGGAGTTGGTCGATGTGTGGAGTAATAGTATTAGATGCAGAATTGTTTCAGTCTACTTGTCACACACGTGATGCCTATATGCATAATCATTCCCTTGGATATCTTCATAATTATTCGCTTTTCTATCAATTGCTCGACAGTAATTTGTTCACCCACCGTAATACTTGCCATCGGGAGAGAAGCCATCTAGTGAAACCTATGGCCTCCTGGTCTATTTTCCATATTATACTTTCCGATCCAAAAAAAAAACACCAAAAATACTTGCTTCCCTATTTTTACTGTTAGTTTTACTTTCCATTCAAGCATCCTATTATATCTATCTCTACTAGATCTCATCCTTGTAAATAACCGTGAAGGGATTGACAACCCCTTTATAGCGTTGGGTGCAAGAGTTTGATTCCTTGTGCAGGTATATCTATTGGTGGATCCCTTGTATCTCCTACCGGATTGATACCCTGGTTCTCAAAAACTAAGGGAAATACTTATCTACTTTGCTGCACCAAACCGTTCCTCTTCACGGGAAACCAACGCTAGCTCGAGAAGTAGCAAGAAGGATTTCTGGCGTCGTTACCTGGGAGATACATAGCAAGTCAAGGATACCAAGTACCCATAACAAACTCATCTCTTGAATTTATATTATTTGCCATTTGCCTCTCATTTTCCTCTCCCCCACTTCTAAAATGATTTTCAAAAAATACCAAAAGGATTTGCCTTTTTATTCGCCCTTTTTCGTTCGTATCTTCGTTTGCTTCTTGCTTGTGTGCTTGATTGCTCGCTTTGCTACCATGTCTGAACAAGGGAGGTTATCAGTGAAAACCTTGGGGGTATCGCTAGTAATAATCTTGAAGGGAATGTTGATGCCCTTGATAATGACAACCTTAAAAAAGAACCCACTATCATTCATACAAAAAGGTTCTGTATAGGTAGTGGTAATATCATTCGAAAAAGTGTTATTCAAGATTTTTTTCACTTGTGCGGGAACACTTCCTATTGTAGGAGGTTCCATTCTCAATAAAACTAATAGTCTTGCGGATTATATAACTTTGTTAATAAGTGAACTTGAGAGACAATTCTTGCACATGCACCCTTGCATACAAATGATTTTCGTTGAGTTTTCTAATATTCAACATTCTTCTATTAAGCATGCCGCCACTATATTCCTAGCTCACGAGTTTAGATTTATCATGAAAGAGGCTAGTGAAATATTTTCTCAATATAAAATTAATGGTGGATGTCCCCCTATTGAGGAGATCCTTGTTAATCAAGAAAAGATAATGAAACTACGATCTCAAGATCAAGTTGCTTATAATGACAATTTGAAAAAAGAAAGTCCCTATCAAGGTTTTGGGTGATAAGATTTCAGAACTAAATGATAATTTTGCTATACAAAATAACGGATGAGAGTTCATTCTTTAGAAAAGGCTCACGGCCTTTAACCAAAGGATAGCTTATAATTATGAATTGATTATACACTACAAGGGACATAAGGAGGAACCTATCCCTCCCGCACTTGATCTTGATGATCCCAATCCTCTTAAATTCCTGTTTGATTAATTTTGCTTGCCACAATGGAAATTAGATGCTGAAAGAAGGGAGTATGAGATGAGCATGAATGATCTCCCTTAGATTTATTATGACAATACCTAGATCTATTGCGTTTTTCCTAGCTAGGGGTGTTAAACAATAGCGCTTCTTGGGAGGCAACCCAATTTTATTTTGCTTTCAGATTTTTGCTTCTGTTTTGGTGTGTTTGTCACATTATTACTTCTATAGTAATTGTTTTTTTGTGTTTAAATTTGTGTTTGAGCCAAGTAAAAGCTTTGGGGTGATCTATGGTAGTTGTTTATTTGATCTTGCTGGAAAACAGAAAATTTTGTGCTTAGTCCAGGATTGTTCTGAATTTGTAAGGCGTCAAATTGATCTGAAATTTTTACACAGGATTGATATACAAATTTCCCTCGTCGTCCTAGTTGTTCAAAAAATTTACAGTTCCATAAGTATTCAAAGTTTACAGATTGCTACAAACTGTTCTGTTTTTGACAGATTTTGTTTTCTTTGTGTTGTTTGCTTATTTTGATGTATCTATGGGTCGTATCGGGGGGTATGAGTCATGGAAAATTTAGAGTACAGTAGGTATTACACAAATATAAATAAATAATGAGTTCACAACAGTACCTAAAGTGGTGATTTATTTTTCTCATACTAACGGATCCCATGAGTTTTCTGTTGAGTTTTATGTTGTGAAGTTTTCATGTTTTGGGTGAAGATTTTATGGACTGTGGAATAAAGTGTGGCAAGAGCCTAAGCTTGGGGTTTCCCAAGGCACCCAAGTCATATTCAAGGATACAAAAAAGCCTAAGCTTGGGGATGCCCCGGAAGGCATCCCCTCTTTCGTCTTCAATCCATCTGTAAATTTACTTGAGGCTATATTTTTATTCACCACATGATATCTGTTTTGCTTGGAGCATCTTGTATGATATGAGTCTTTGCTTGTTAGTTTGCCACAATCATACTTGCTACACACATATTTTGAGAGAGACACGCTGAATCGTTAATTTGTTAGAATACTCTATATGCTTCACTTATATCTTTTGAGCTAGGCAATGTTGCTCTAGTGCTTCACTTATATCTTTAAAGAGCATGGCGGTGTTATATTTTATAGAAATTATTGAACTCTCGTTCATCACTTATATTATTTTGAGAGTTTCTTAAAACAGCATGGTAATTTGTTTAGTTTATGAATTTAGTCCTAATATAATGGCATCCAAGAGGGATATAATAAAAACTTTCATATTAAGTGCATTAACAACTTTGAGAAGTTGGATTTCTTGCATATAGTTTTGAGATAATAGGGATGTTAATATGAGAGTCATGCCAGTGAGTAGTTGTGAATTGAAGATATGCGTGTGTTAAAGCTTGTGATTCCTATATCATGCACGTATGGTGAACCATTATGTAACGAAGTTGGAGCATGATTTGTCTAATGATTGTCGACCTTTGTGTGAGGGTCAGGAGCGCCCGATGATTAACTCCTACCAAACTCTCCCCTAGGAGCATGCGTCTAATGCTTTGTTTGATAACTAATAGACTTTCGCAATAAGTATGTGAGTTCTTTATGACTAATGTGAGTCCATGGATTATATGCACTCTCACCCTTCCACCTTTGCTAGCGTCTCTAGTACCGCACAACTTTCGCCGGTACATCAAACCCTCCTTCCTCAAAACAGCCACCATACCTACCTATTATAGCATTTTCATAGCCATTCCAAGATATATTGCCATGCAACTTCCACCATGTAGTTTTTCTATGACTTACATCATCACATCATATTGCATATAGAGTTATATCTTGTCATAGGAATCGAGTTGTAATTTCTTTTTCTTTGAGTTATAAGTAAATAAAAGTGTGATGATTTTTCATTAATAGAGCACTGTCCCATGAGAGAAAAGGATGATGGAGGCTATGACTCCCTCACAAGTTGGGACGAGTATCTAGACTTTACAAAAAATAAAAGAGGCCAGCGAAGCCCAAACCAAAAAAATAAAAGAGTCCAAAGAAGCCCACCAAAAAAATGAGAGAAATAGAGAAGGGACAATTGCTACTATCTTTTTCGACACTTGTACTTCAAAGTAGCACCATGATCTTCATGATAGAGAGTCTCCTATTTTGTCACTTTCATATAATAGCAGATATTCATTATGCACGACCACTTAGTTTTCTTTTTGTGCTTTCATGCACTTATAGCTCTAAGTGCATTTGTTGCATGGCAATCCCTACTCACTCAAATTGATAACTATTGATGGGCATCTCCATATCCCGTTGATACGCCTAGTTGATGTAAGACTATTTTCTCCTTTTTCCTTTGCACCTCCTCCATATTCTATTCCACCTATAATGATATATCCATGGCTCACGCTCATGTATTGCGTGAGAGTTGAAAAGGTTTGAGAACACCAAAAGTGTGAAACAATTGCTTGACTTGTTCATCGGGGTTGTGCATGATTTAGATACTTTGTGTGGGGAAGATGGAGCATAGCCAGACCATATGATTTTGTAGGGATAACTTCTAAGGCCAAGTTATTCCAAAAGGAGACGACTACCTTGTTGGTGTGCTCAAAGTATTTCTTTTTTATGTCAATATTAGACTATTGTTTTGAATCTAATGGATCTGAATATTCATGCCACAATAAAGAATATTACATGGATAAATATGTTGGGTAGCATTCCACATCAAAAATTCTGTTTTTATCATTTACCTACTCGAGGACGAGCGGGAATTAAGCTTGGGGATGCTGATACGTCTCCAATGTATCTATATTTTTTGATTGTTCCATGCTATTATATTATCTGTTTTGGATGTTTTATATGCATTAATATGCTATTTTATATTATTTTTGGGACTAACCTATTAATCTAGAGCCTACTGCCAGTTTTTGTTTTTTCCTTGTTTTTCTGTTTCGCAGATAAGGAATATTAAATGGAGTACAAATGGAATAAAATATCCAGAATGATTTTTTCTAGAATAGAAGGAAGCCACGAGACTTGAGAACCAAGGCAGAGGAGCTACCACGGGGCCACAAGCTCGCTTGCTGCGGCTAGGGGGTACCCTACGCCGGGCACGCTTGTGGGCCCCTGGCAACTCCCCTAACCCTAATCTTCGGCCTATAAATACGAAATATTCGATCAATATCAAAACAGGCCACGAAAACACTTTTCCGCCGCTAGAAGCCTCTGTTCCCGAGAGATCCAATCTTGGAGTCTTTTTTTGTAATCTACCAGAGGGGGATTCGATCATGGAGGGCATCTACATGCGTGATTAGTTCACCACAGACCTATGGGTCCATAGCTAGTAGCTAGATGTCTTCTTCTCTATCTTTGCTTCTCAATACCATTTTCTTCATGATCTTCATGGAGATCTATCCGATGTAGTACTCTTTTGCGGTGTGTTTGTCCAGATCCTATGAATTGTGGGTTTGTTCAGATTATCCATGGATATTATTTGATTATTTCCTGAATTCTTATATGCATGATTTCATATCTTTTCAAGTCTCTTCGAGTTATTGGTTTGGTTTGGCCAACTAGATTGGTAATTCTTGCAATAGGTGAAGTGGTTAGTTTTGGGTTCAATCTTGCGGTGTCCTCAACAAGTGGCAAAGTAGGGGTAGCGTTACTCTATTCTTCATGAACTTAATACTCTAGATGTAGGCAGGAGTCGGTCGATGTGTGGAGTAATAGTAGTAGATGCAGAATCGTTTCGGTCTACTTGTCACGGACATGATGCCTATATGCATAATCATTGCCTTGGATATCTTCATAATTATTCGTTTTTCTATCAATTGCTCGACAGTAATTTGTTCACCCACCGTAATACTTGCTATCATGAGAGAAGCCATCTAGTGAAACCTATGGCCCTCGGGTCTATTTTCCATATTATACTTTCCGATCTAAAACCGAAAACACCAAAAATACTTGCTGCCCGATTTTTACCTTTATTTTTACTTTCCATTCAAGCATCCTATTATATCTATCTCTACTAGATCTCATCCTTGCAAATAATCGTGAAGGGATTGACAACCCCTTTACAGCGTTGGGTGCAAGAGTTTGATTCCTTGTGCAGGTATATCTACTGGTGGCTCGCTTGTATCTCCTACTGCATCGATACCTTGGTTCTCAAAAACTGAGGGGAATACTTATCTACTTTGCTGCATCAAACTGTTCCTCTTCATGGTAAACCAACACATGCTTGAGAAGTAGATGGGCGACCCCATGTTCACAAAGGAAAGCTCCAAAGAATGGCGTGGCCTCCAAGCTTTGAAGATAGGATATGTGTATCTATCCCTTGTTGAAGGTCAGTTATGTGTAACCCTAGGTACCCCTGGTGTCTATATAATCCAGAGGGTTCCATTGTAGGGGAGGTCGACTCATCTTGGGTTTTAGCTCATATGATCTCGAGGTAGATCAACTCTATAATTCTCATCCACATCAATATAATCAAGCAGGACATAGGGTTTTACCTTCTCACGAGGGCCCGAACCTGGGTAAAGATTGCCTCCTTCGTCCCCTGTTACCCATCTATCCAAGGTCCACAGCTCGGGACCCCCTACCCGAGATCTATCGATTTTGACACCGATAGTGCCAAGTACCCTACTTTGCAGAAGATTTCTCTTGGTATATTACCCATCCATGTTACATCTGTGGCATCGGAGTCAGTGTTCAGTACTAGTGGGAGGTTACTTAGTGCACATCATAGTCCGCTTACACCAAGCATAGTTGAAGCTCTTATGTGTGTACAAGCTTGGTCACGAGCGAATATGTTAGGTAATCTTGTTAAATATAAATTTGTATTTTCTTTTTTTGTGCTATGCATAGGTTAATTTTCTATGTGCGTCTTCGCATTAGGTGATATCAACTTTCTCTACATGTAGTTCAATCTTTCCTAGAGTCTGAAGAAGAAGTAATGGTAACTCCTTGTTCTCTTCTCAATTTATATTGTTGGGTATGTTTTATACGTTGAAATAACAAGTGATGTGTGTGCAGTTTACTACTGGTTTAACATGTATAGTTGTGAATGTTTGTTTTATGGCTGGACTTAGATTAGATGCCACATTTTCATCCTTCATGTATGTGCATTTTGAAGTAACTTGTTTATTTTAATACTTTTCTTTTTATGTTATGTCAGGATGAAAATGAGTCCATCATTACTGAAGACTAATGTGGGTCCAAGTGTGCTCATGTGGACATGTGGCTGGGTCTCCATTTACTAGTGCACTTACTGTTGGAAATGCATTTGAATTTTGAAATATGTTACGTATTTTATTAATCCAACTTTGGTTGTGATGGTTAATAAGATCTTACAACTTTGGTCGTGATGTAATAAGATTTTAAGACAAGAGTTCTACTATGAGACTATTTGAGTTTTCATTATGTGGTCTGGTCTACTTGAATTTTTTCTTGTAATAAGATTTAAGACAAGTTGTTTATATCAAATTATTTGAGTATTCAACTTTTCATTATGTGTGTGGACAATATTTGAAGAGTGTAATTGCTTCCTACTTATGCTTGTATCTAATATTATTTGTGAATGAACGATGATGAGTTAAAGTCATCTTATGAAGGCGTCATCTCGATTTTCTATGCCCATGGATCTCCGCGGGTATTTGGGTATCCAATGGGTTTGGGCATGTGCACAAGTTGGGTCCTTGGATATTTGGTGGATGGGCAGAAGGTAGGAACATGGGTCATGGTTGGATTTGGAATAGCTCCACCCGCCCCAAAACCGACCCATTGCCATCCCTAGTTGATGTACAAATATGCCAATCAAGCGGCCGTTTATAGCTCTAATCGATGATCAAATTTGAAATGTTCAAGATCTCCTCCGAGTCAATAGGTGGGCAGAACAAAGATGGCACGTACGTGAGAGGCTTTCTTACCCCCATACAAGGCCATTTGAGCAATGGTGTCAATCGGCCAATGCAACATAATCAAAAGAAGGCCAACAATCAAGTTTGGCATGCTAATTCACCTAGTGTTGCAGCAGTCGAATCAAGAAAAGGCAAGGAAAAAATTAATGCCGACTTACTCATCTTGGGCACCAAAACATTTACCATACAATAGCCGACTGTGCATAGCAACCCGACTAAGATGATACTTTCTATAACACCAAAGCACTCGGCTAATGACCATGAAGCAAGCACTAGCCAAGCAAAGTCATGAGACCCCAAATACACTCAGCCGATGTGGTGTCATCCAGGGCTAACAAAGACACAAAAGAGGAAATTACAGAGGTTGAGGAATCAATAGATGAAAAAAGAGGAGGCTAGTAAACAGAGAGGTAAATTATTCAGTGACACTCGTCCCATGGTACCTACAAAACAAGTGTGCAAGCCTAAACACATAAAGATGCAGCAGATTCTACATCTATCACAACAACACCTACACCATCAAAAGAGGACAATGCAACTATGACATCGTCTCCGTCACCTATTACTTCCTCTTTACTAGAGCGGATTTCAGATTTTGTGGACGCGCCCGAGGAGGAAGATGATATGTTGGACTATGGGTCTACTCCACTTCATGAAGGTATGGATATCAATATCGTGTATTATTTACCCACTGAGTTTTGTGCTATATATGAAGAAGGAGAAGTGGTTCACCTAGATTTTGGTCCTAAAAATGCTATCTTCAAGAAGCCAAAAGAGTCGATGACGCACTTGAAACCATTGTACCTCAGAGGTCATATTAACGGGTCATCGCTCGCTCGGATGCTTGTTGATGGTGTTGTTGTGGTGAATGTTATGCCCTATTCGGTGTTCAATAAGTTGAGCTTGCCTGATGAAGAGTTGATTAAGACCAATATGGTGCTTAATGGATTTGAAGCCGAAGACAAAACTGAAACGAATGGTGTGATGTATGTGGACCTTACAATCAGAAGCAAACATTAGCTACTACACTCTTTGTTGCCGATGTGCAAGGTAATTACAATGTGATTTTAGGCTGCAATTGGGTTCATGTAAACCAGTGCATCCCATCTACTATGCACCAGTTTTTAATTCAATGGGTTGGTGTCAAAGTGGAAGTCATTCATGTGGATAATTCGGCTTGTGTTGCTTTGGCCGATACATCAGTGGACTGGCAACATCCCAATACTACTTGCTTGACAGGGTGAGACCTATCAGAGCTTGATTTTCTCAGTGCTACATAGAATGGTTTTGTGCCCGTTTCTTTAAAGTTGGTTGGTGGCAATTGGCTGTAAAGTATAATGTATTTTATTGGATCCTAATTCTGAGTGGTTACAAAAGCGACTTACATAATATCGGTCTAGACAAAACGATATGTATGAGCCTATAGAGGAGCTGGATGATATGGGAAAACTTGGACAAGGTTTTACATCGGTCTATCCATTAGAAGAGATAGATATAGGATATGGTTCAATTCCTAGGCCAACATTTGTAAAGGAAAATTTAAGAGTCGGTCATAAAGCTAAGTTGATCGAGTTATTAAAAGAATATGTTTGCTTCTTTGCATGGGAATATCATGAAATGCTAGGTTTAAGACGAGAGCTACTGGAGCATCGGTAACCAGTAAAGGCCAGCTTTAGACCTTCCAAGCAACCGACCAGAAAGTTTAATCCAAAAACATATGACTGAATCAAGGACGAGATCGGTCCTTTTCTCAAAGCTAATTTTATTAGACCTTGCAGGTATGCCAAGTGGATTTCTAACATTGTACCCATAGACAGGAAAGGCTCCGGCAAGTTGAGGGTGTGCATTCACTTTATAGATTTAAATAGAGCTACACCCAAAGATGAGTATCTCGTGCCCATAGCTCATATGCTTATCAATGATGCTTCTGTACAAAAGGTTATTGGCTTGATGGTAATGTGGGGTATTACCAGATTTTTATGGTCGAAGAGGATATGTCTAAAACGGCTTTTCGATGCCCCTACTTCCTTGGTTCATTTGAGTGAACGGTGATAACCTTTGGATTAAAAAATAATAGCGCCACGTATCAACGGGCTATGAATTTGTTTTTTCATGATTTACTCGGTGCTATACTTGAGGTTTATATTGATGATATTGTTGTCAAATCTGATGCTTTTGAATCTCATCTAGCTCATTTGCATTTAGCATTTGAAAGAATGAAAAAATATGGTTTGAAAATGAATCCTTTGAAATGTACATTTGGCGTGTCAGCTGGCAAGGTTTTGGGTTTCATTATTCATGAAAATAGTGTACAGATTTATCCTAAAAAGATAGAAGCTATACAAAAAGTGGAGGCTTCAACATGCAAGAGAGATATGCCAAAGTTCCTTGGTGAAGTCAAATATTTGAGGAGGTTCATAGGTAACTTGTGATCAAAATTTGATGCATTCACTCATATCCTTCAGTTAATGAACGATGTGAATTTCACTTGGGGGCAAGACAGCAAGAGGCATTTGATATGATCAAGAATTATTTGTGCACTCCTCCAGTGATGAAAGCGCCCAGGCATAGGGAGCCATTTAAGCTTTACATTGCAATGTAGGAAGGTGTTATTAGTGTTGTTTTGACTCAAGAGACCAAAGGAAATGAACATTCTATCACATATTTGAGCCGAGGTTTATTGGACGCAGAGACAAGGTACACATTTATTGAAAAATTATGCCTAAGTTTATATTTTGCTTGCATAACCTAGTGTCGAGTTCTTGCATAGTAGCTTGTGAAACCGATGTCATTAAGTACATGTTGCATAGTCCAATTCTAAGTGGAAGAATTGGTAAATGGGCTTATGGTTTAATTGAATATGATTTAGCCTATGAATCCCTGAAATCTATGAAGGGCCAAATAGTTGAATTTTTTATTGTTGAGCATAGTATTAATGACAAGCATGATGTTGATATAAACCTTGTTTCACTAGTACTATGGAGGTTATATTTTAATGATCCAGTTTGTACCAATGGCCAAGGTGTAGGTTTTGTTTATATATCTCCTTATGGTGCTATTTTTGAAGCCTCATGTCGCTTACAATACTTTTGCACGAATAATCAAGCCGAATATGAAGCATTGTAATTCGGCCTAGAGATATTGCTGGCTATAGGTGCTACACATATTGTGGCTTTTGGTGATTCGTTATTAGTAGTGCAAAAATAACTAGAGTTTTTCAATGTTTTCACGAATCACTTCATGTTTTCGTGATAAATGTCTAGATATAATTTCTACTTTGGATTATTTTAGCATTACACATATATCCAGACATGACAATTGGAAAGCAGGTGATTTGGCACAACAAGCATCTGGCTATCATGTTGATCATAGCATATTTTATATTTCTCAAAAGTCGATGTCTAGATTTCCCAACATATGATAGGCCGAACCAAAATCCTCCACTTCGGACGCTAACAAAGAATATAGTGCAGGTGAAAATCTAGACTAGAGGAAGCCCATTATTGATTACTTGTGTGATCCGAGTAAAAGGGTGGACAGGGCTGTTTGGCACATGGCTTTCAAATATATGATGGTGGATCGTGACCTTTATCGCCGAGCAGCTGATGATCTTATTTTAAAGTTCTTGGACGAAGACCAAGATAGAATTGCTATGGGAGAGGAACATGAAGGTATCTGTGGAACTCATCAGTCAGCTCCCAACATGAAGTGGTTGTTGCGACATGCTGGGTTTTATTGGCCTACAATTATTAATGATTGCTTCAGATATTATAAAGGTTGTGAAGCCTGTCAAAAGTTTGGTGATATTCAATTAGCTCCTGCTTTCATGTTACATCTATTATCAAAATGTGGCCTTTTGGAGGATGGGGTTTAGATTCATTGGAGAAATTCATCAGTCTTCCACAATGGGGCATCTATTCATATTGGTAGCAACCGATTATTTCACTAAATGGTCTGAAGCAGTACCTCTCAAGAACATGACACATACGAAGGTAATTCAATTCATAACCAAGCATATTATTCATATATTCGTCATTCCACAAACATTAACTATAGATCAAGGATCATCTTTCATGTCATATCAATTTAGAGAATTTGCCGAATCTTATAAGATAAAGTTGCTCAATTCCTCTCCGTATTATGCCCAAGCTAATGGACGGGCTGAGTCTAGCAATGAAATATTAATCAAGATCATCAAGAAGAAGATTGAGGATAATACACGAAAATGACATGAGATGTTGTTCGAAGCTTTGTGGGAATATAGAATCCCGAAGCATGATGCTACAAAGGTAACCCCTTATGAGCTAGTATATGGTCAAGAGGCCATTTTGCCAATAGAAGTGAATTTGAGTGCTTTGAGAATAGGCAAACAGAATGATTTATATGAAGTTGTTGATAAATGTATGGTTGCTTTAAAGGCCAATGAGATAGACAAGTTCAGAGTAGCAAGATCTTATAATAAAAAGGTCAAATTGTAGAATTTTCAAGTTGGCGATCTCGTCTGGAAAGTGATCTCGCCGATTGGTTCAAGAGATAGAAAATTCGGGAAGTGGTCTCCAAACTGGGAAGGTCCTTATAAAATTAAAAGAGTAGTTCTGGAAACTCATATTTGGTGGAATCCATTCAAGGGACAATGTTACCTTGAGCTCTCAATGGCAAATATCTGAAAAAATACCACCCGAGTCTGTGGCAAGAAGCCAATGTAAGCAATGGCCGATATACGATTATCACCCTTAGTGTGAACATGGTTGATACATGATTATATCCCTAATAAGTGGAAATGGCCGATGGAGTGTTGACATCGTCCTTAGAACAAATACATTGTGGATTATTTTTCGGCATACAAGCTTTGCCGAAAAACAGGGGCATGTGTTAACACCAGTTTTGACATGGGAGAAAACGTTATTAAGATGAGTTCAAATGAAGAAGTGATGTATATAAAAAAGTTCCATAGTGTTCACATGAACATCTTTGAAGTTTGGTCCATCTTCGTCAAATCTCATCTCGAGGGCACATACTGTGCTCAAAGTACTAAGATTTCACATTCAGAGTACTGTTCGGCCGATTAGGCCCCCAAGACGACCTTGTATGAGAAAATGTTCAACACGGATCATCTTTGTCTCATCAAAACAATCTAGTTTTATATGAAATTAGTCTCAATAAGAGATTGTATGGAAAAGTTAGAGCCATCAGAGTGCAACCCTACCACTAGCCAAAAAGCGATGTGAGGGATCAGACAACCACCTAGGTGATGTCTGATGGGTCGTGGGAGCTATTTTCCCCTCAAGACGGCCTCGAATGGAAAAACTTACAACATGAAAAAGTTTTTCCTTGTTGATCCAATCAATTTTGATACATGTATTGTCTCAATCCGAGGTTAGGTGCGACCTGGAGAGGAAAAATAAGATCTGGGTGAAGTTTGAATCAGAAATTTTTTAATAAAAAAGCGTGTCATACGTGAGGAAAGCTTGCTTGGCAAGAGTTTGCCGGGTGGATAAGGATCTTGCCGGGTGAAAATCTTGTCGGGCAAAGAGCTTGCGGGATGAAAAGCTTGTCGGGTGGAAAAACTTGCTTGCTGGGCTAGAAGCTAAAGACGGGCTCAAACGGTAATCTAGATGACCTCGTACGGAAAAGTGATCAACATAATAATTGTTCGTCTTGTCAAAATAGTTGATTTTGATATAAAAATCGTCTCAATCGTGGGTCATATGCAGATTTTATGGCCTACGCAAGGAGCAAGACAAGAGTTTGGGTGAGATTCGGGTTGAATCTAAGTTAGACTAGAGATAGGACTCCAGGACGTGAATTGATGTAATTTTCTTGTAAGGAAAGCCTAGATGAATACTTTGATTGTACGGGATGTCTAGCCGCCTCTTATCTATGGTGATGGTGACAGCCGATTAAAAGAACACACAATCGACCAAATATATTGATACTACTTTTTCAACTACGTTTTATCTCTCCATTGTTTTTGTTTCTCATTCTTCGTTGTTCATCAAGCTTGAGAGCTGTGAATCCCAAGGCTCTAGGGGCGAGCGAATCGACCTAGAGTACCGATAGCCGCCGCACTACCTGACAGTGTCCTTCCCGGGCATGCGGGGTTTTGGGTCTGCGAAAGCACCCGCTGACTGTCTTGTGTATCACTCTACAAGTCGGGTCTCCTTCAACGTGTTCGTGTGTCAACTATTGTCACTTGAGGTAGCTAGAGTGCCACTTGAAGCTTTGTATGCACTGCTTGACTTGTTGTGAAGCTCTTCTTTGTCTGTGAGTGACATCTCATGAGAAACAATCCTTCCAATGACTTCCGTTGGGTTGAGATCTTTGTAATTTGGCATCATTCGGACCAATGTGCACATGGTGTCGTACTTTCCATCCAAGGCTCTAAGGATCTTCTTGATCATGAATTTGTCTATCATCTCTTCACTTCCTAAGCCAGCAATCTCATTTGTGATGAGAGAAAGCCTATAGTACATTTCTGTGACTCCTTCACCATCCTTCATTTTGAAGTTGTCAAGTTTACTTTCTAGCATGTCCAACTTAGATTCCCTGATAGATTCGGTACCTTCGTGCATATCAACCAAATTATACCAAATTTCCTTTGCATTCTCAAGATGTCTAATCTTGCTGAACTCTTTGGGGCATAGGCAGTTGAATAGAATGTCACATGCTTGTGCGTTGTATTGAAACATCTTTAATTCTTTCATGGCCGCTTCACGATCCGGTTCCTTTCCATCAGCAAATAATTCACCTTGCCATCCAACACGAATAACATCCCATGCGGCGGGGTTATGACGAAGAATATGCATTTTCATCTTATTCTTCCAACTAGCAAAGTTTGTACCACCAAATTATGGACCTCTACGGTGATAATTTCCCTCACTAGATGGGATACTCTCCTAGGTTGTGAAACTAATGCAATGGAGACCGATGCTCTGATACCACTTGTAGGATCCAATGTATGTCTAGAGGGGGTGATTAGACTACTTGACCAAATAAAATTTAGCCTTTTCCCAATTTTAGTTGTAGGCAAGTTTTAACAATTGTATCATGTCAAGCACACCCTACACACGCATGTCTAAGAGTATCGCAGCAGGAATTAAGGACAAGCACATTAAAGTAGAGGGAAGGGCTGGGAAGGTCAAACACAATTGTAGACATGAAGATTGTTCCGTGGTTCCGATAGGTGGTGCTATTGTACATCCACACTGGTGGAGACTTGAAACCACAGAGGGTAATGGTCACGAGAATCCACATACGGCTCCACCCATGAGGGTCCACAAAGTAGCAACCTTTTTTATTCCATCACGACTTTTGTCCACGAACGACTAGCCTCACTATGGGTAGATCTTCACGAAGTAGGCAATCTCCCTGCCTATACAAAGTTCTTGGTTGAAATCCACGCATGAAGACGGAGGCTCCCAAGCGACACCTAACCAGTCTAGGAGACACCACGCTCCAGAGGATATAGATGTGATAATATGATGAACTCCTTGCTCTCATGCTTCAAAAAAAGCCTCCTCAACATTCAATCACTCTCTCACAGATTTGGCTTGGTAGAAGATGTTGATCGGTGGAAAGCAACTTTGGGAGCCTACAAATTAAGATTCATATGGTTGGAGTGGAAGATCTTGATCTCAACACATGAGTAGGTGGCTCTGATACGTCTCCAATGTATCTACTTTTCCTCAGTATTTTCCCCTTGTTTTGGACTCTAATTTGCATGATTTGAATGGAACTAACCCGAACTAACATTGTTTTTAGCAGAACTACCATGGTGTTGTTTTTGTGCAGAAATAGAAGTTCTCAGATTGGAACGAAACTTTTTGGAGATTTATTTTGGAAAATATAAAAAATACTAGAGTCGGAAACCACTGGACAGGGGGCCCAGGCTGGGCACAAGACACCAGGGCACGCCAGGCACCCCTGGTCGCACCCTGGTGAGTTGTGCTCACCTTGGGGCCCCACTTTCCCTACCTCTGCCACCATAAATTCCTAAATTTGGAGAGAGAAAATCAGACAGAAAGAATTATCGTGTTTCATGAGATGGAGCCGATGCCACCTCCTGTTCTTCATTGGGAGGCCTGATCTGGAGCCTGTTTGGCGCTCCAGAGAGGGGAATCTATGATCTTCATCATCACCAACCTTTCTCCATTGCCAATTCCATGATGCTCCCCACCAGGAGTGGGTAATTCCTTTGTAGGCCTTCTGGTCGGTGAGGACTTGGATGAGATTCATCATGTAATTGAGTTAGTTTTGTTAGGGTTTGATCCCTAGTATCCATTATGTTCTGAGATTTATGTTGCTATGACTTTGTCATGCTTAATGCTTGTGACTAGGGCCCGAGTGCCATGATTTCAGATCTGAACCGTTTATGTTATCATCCTTATATTATGTTCTTGATCCGATCGTGCCTAGTCATATGCACCTATTATGTGTTATGATCCATCAACCCCATAGTGACAATATTTGGGATACTTCGTCGTGATGACCGTAGTTTGAGGAGTTCATGTATTCACCATGTGTTAATGCTTTGTTCCGGTTCTCTATTAAAAGGAGGCCTTAATATCCCTTAGTTTCCTTATGGACCCCACTACCACGGGAGGGTAGGACAAAAGATGTCATGCAAGTTCATTGCCATAAGCACGTATGACTATTTACGGAATACATGCCTATATTACATTGATGAACTAGAGCTAGTTCTGTATCACCCAAGGTTATGATTGTCACATGATGAATATCATCCAAAAAGTTCCTGATCCAATGCCTAAGATATTTTCACATATTGTTTTTGGTAGGTTACTACTGTTGCTGCTATTGTTACACTTGCTGCAAAATCACTACTGCTATTGTTACCGCTACTGTTATTGCTACTACTGCTATCAACCTATGATATTACTGTGTTACTGATCACTTTGTTGTAGATATTTATCTCCAAGTGTGGTTGAATTGAAAACTCAACTGCTACTACTCTCAAATATTCTTTGGCTCCCCTTGTGTATAATCTCGAAATTTGGGTTGAATACTCTACCCTGAAAACTGTTGCGATCCCCTATACATGTGGGTTATCAAGACCTTTTTTGGGCACCGTTGCCGGGGAGCATAGCAATATTTGCTGAGTCACTTAGGATTTATATCAACCTATCACTATGAAGAATCTTAAGGATACTAAAACCAAGATTTTTTTCCTCTAAGACGAGGGGAGGTAAGGAATTGCCATCTACCTCTACACTTGATTCACCTTCTGTTATGAGTAAGCTTGCAATGCCACCACATGATATTAATCCTAATCTTGATGATACTACTTCTGCTATGAATGATTCTTATGATGATGCTAGTTCCATGCTTGATGAAACTGTGACATTAGGTGAATTCCTTGATGAACAAATTGCTAGAGATAAAGAGAATGAAATTATTGAAACTCTTGAATCTGCTGAAACTAATGAGAACTTTGATTATGAAACACCTAATAGGCCTAGCTCTCCAAGATTTGAAATGCCTAAGTTACTTGAAGGTTATGCTTTAGATGGAGAAATATCTAGAGAGATTCTTTCCTATAAGGATGGAAATGATGTTAAGAAACTACTATGCAAGTATAAGGAAAAGACTCTGAATGCTAAAATGAAATGTGATCCTAAGTTTTCTACTTCGCCTATCTTTGTTACTAATAAGGATTATGAATTCTCTGTTGACCTAGAGTTAATTACTTTGGTTGAATCTGATCCTTTTTATGGCTATGAAACTGAAAATGTGGTAGCACACCTTACTAAGCTGAATGATATAGCCACCCTATTTGCTCATGGTGAGAAGATTTGCTACTATTATATTCTTAAAAAATTTCTGTTCTCATTAAAGGGTGATGCTAAGACATGGTACGACATCCTTACTCCTGGTTTTGTGTGTAGTCCCCGGGACATGATCTACTACTTTTTTGAAAAATATTTTCCTGCTCGCAAGAAACAAGCTGCCTTACAGGAAATATTTATCTTTGTGCAAATTGAAGAAGAGAGTCTCCCACGGGCTTGGGGGAGGCTTCTCCAATTGCTTAATGCTTTGCCTCATCATCCTCTCAAGAAAAATGAAATGCTTGATATCTTTTATAATGGATTAACCGATGCTTCTAGGGACTTCCTAGATAGTTGTGCTAGTTGTGTTTTCAGGGAACGAACTATCGAACAAACTGAGGAATTATTGAATAACATATTGAAGAACTATGATGATTGGACTATCCCTAAACCGCTGCCTAAACCCACTCCAAAAAAGAGAGGTATATGTAGCGACCCGACTCAAAACGAGTTAAGCCTTTGTGTGTTTTGTGCCATCCCTGGATCAGTATGCTGTCACACACAGTACATCAATGTAGATATCAAAGTGCAATCACATGTAAATAACGTAAAACTGATATATACCTTAAAATAGCAGCGGAATACAGTCAACGGGAGTGGAGTCTCAATAATACCAACGGCAGGTTGAGTGTAGACCGTAACCCTGAATCGTACTCTTAACCTTCGTAGAAAAGTATCTGCAACATAAGACGTTGCAGCCATGTAGGTCAGTACAAGGAATGTACAGGCAAGATCACCATAGTAGAACAGAAGAATAAAGACTATTCTATATGCAAAGGCTTTGTGGTTCTGTGTCTGAGTTTTTGCGTAAAAGCTGATTTTATTTTCCTACAACAAAGGAATATCAGGAATTTCACTATGGAGTTACCTATCATGACATGGTTCCGTCAACCAGTGTCTCAATGCCCATAAGTATCATAAGTTGCCCACAATTAGATATTAGTCCAGTGTTGGGAGTTCAGAGATAGATCCAAGTCCAGAGGCTAAAATTGTCCGTAACCGGGGACACGGCTAATCGATTAGGTTTTAACTGTGCAGAGTGTTGTGTACATTACCCACAAGATTCGTTCCCTCCTGGTAAGTCCTCGCACTGCATGGTGTTTGAGAACAGGATGAACGAAACATGGTCTTTCAGAGTGCTTCCCTGACTATCCGACAGTGCCCATCCAATCCTAACGTCGACTACATCTCATAGCACGGCCTAGACAGATTCACAACAAAGATCAACCAAGCCAGAGCCCATAATGACTTGTGGCTACACAGGTAAGCTTCCGGGCATGAAGTATTCATCCTTCCCTTTGATTCTGGGTGAGGCTTTCCGCGTGAATACTGGCACATCTCCAGCAACACCTAGGCAAATCCACTGGCTTCTCGAGGGTGCCGTTCCAACCATCCCTCACCCAGTAGTGTGTATTGAAAAACTTGTTTCTCGAGTCTCGAAGTCTTGAGGTCTTGAATATGCAGGTCTTGAAGAAGCCTTCATGAAGTCGTCGTTTTGACGTGGAGTCCTCCTTCTCACACCACTCACGAACACTCATACCAGACCCCGTCTACTTTAGCATAGCATTGCACTAACTAGCGTTCCCGGGGCTTTAGTAACAAGTGGTGGGTTCCTACCTCATGCATTCTACTCAACTACAAGAATTTCAATAACACTACGGGAGGGATTTGTTGAATGATGTCACTACATGCAATAAAACATAGGTATGAAAAGATGGTCAAAGTGAACTTGCCTGGTATTACTTGATGAAGATAGTCGCTCTCACAATCTAGATAATTCTACTCGTCACACTCCGAGAAATCTATAGTAAGTAAATAACATTCAATAAACATCCATGCCAAAACAAAGAACCGAAAGAACGCAAGAACAAAACATGTCTTGGAGTGAATATAACAACATACTAGGGTTAAATACGAAAGGATAGGTTCTAACTGTGTTGTAAAGTGAAAGTGGAGGAATCAACTCAAAAGAGTTAATGGATGATGAACTATTGCTATATAAGCTTAGGTTGGAGAGACTATGAAAGACGATCCAAAGTATGGGAGAACAACATGAACGTTGTTTGACAAATAGTATAAGGCATAAGCATTTATTTGTAGAAAGAATTTAATTGAAAAGGTCAAAAGAAGTTGAACCGACGTACGATGGTTATGAATAGAAATATATGACACGAGTATTTAGGGGCAAAAGGAATTAATTGAAAAGGTGTTACAGTTTGCAAGATATGATCAAATCAAGGTCCGGATTCAAATTGAATCTCTCCAATTTGAAAGGTTCAAAGATTGAAACTAATGATGTTACTATATATGGGAAGTCAATATGAACGTGTAGAAAAAAGAATTACTAGGTTCAAAATGACACATCAAAAGTTATAAGCAATTCAATATGACATTGAATTAGGTTAGTACGATGTGTGAACACATTTTGGGGACTTATAGAGAATTATGAGCAAGATCAAAATTATATGTTGAAACGATAACACTAATGATGTGAACGGAAAGATTACTTTGATACGGATCCGACGCAATTGGATTCATCGGAAACGGAGGTACGGATAAAAAGATATGATCAAAAGAAGTTTGAATATAAATCTGAATAAATTTCGAAATTTGAAATTTTGAAAAAGTTGACGTGATAGGTTGATTGGATAGGTGAGGTCAAGACGAAAATCTTGACGTTGGTTTCATCTAATTCTGATAAACGAGTAGAAAGTTATGGCTATTTGAAAATTTTGGGCCAAGCTGTTTTATGGAGGAAAAATGCTAGTCTAAAAGAATTGTAGGACTAATGACTAAATACGGAGACTAACTAATAATCTAATTACTCTATCGTATACTACTATAGAAATACTAGTCTAGGAATATTAAACTACAAGACCATAAAAGAAAATACAAAGAGAATACCTTTAGAATGCAGAGAAGATATAAATCCAAAGAGAAGACGACTTCCAGAAATCCTGCCGGAGAGAAGATTTGTTTTTTATAAAACTAGTCAAACCGAAATGATTCGATTCAACCCGAAGTGGATGACTTTTGGGTTCACCTATGGGTGTATATTTATAGGTGGAAGGGAGGTGCAAAGGTCTAAAGCTAAGCAAGGTGGGACTAAAATCATAGACAAAGAGGAAAAGAGAGAAGAAGAGGGCCACATGGGCTTCGGTGGCTGCAGAAATATTTTTTGTCCCGGATGAACAGTGTCCGCAATGAACAGTGTTTCCTGGTTTTAAAAAAAACAGCAAAGAAAAACAAATAAACAAAAATAGAAAAACATTTTATATAGGAATATTATATATCAAAATTTTCAGAAAAATATTTCCTAAAACATGAACACTTTTTTAAGGCCGAATAAAATACTTCAGAAAAATAGTATTTTTTTGCAAAAACTCCAAAATGAAAAGAAACTAGAATTTCAAATAAATGGCAAATAGTTTTTATTTTAAAATTTGAGTCAAAACATTGTGTCTGATTTTTGAGTGTCATTTACCTCCTCTCATTGGATTTTATAAGAGGGTTTTGAAAATATTTGAACTCAAAATTAAATAGGGATTCGAAATAGAAAATTTTGGAAAAGTCATTTTATTCCCTCTCATTAAAATTTCAAAAGTTTCAAAATTCCACTCAATTTCACACAATCAATCACACGAAATTCAAGCAAATAATCCTACTTATTTATTTAATATAACATTCCAAAATTTAGAATTTTGGGATGTTACAAACTACCACACTTGAAATGAATCTCGTCCTCGAGATTCGAAAAGGCTAGAAAGAATAAGTTAGGGTTGGGGTCTTCTAGCAAAACCATTGACCAAGAAGGTGTGGGGTCTACCACACTTAAAATGAGAGTTACTAGTCCCTCAAAATCATGATAGTCCTCTGGGTGCATCTGTTTCTTCACATACTTCACGATAGCTCATTCGATGACGCTCTTCCGTTTTAAAATCAAAATCTCGTGTTCTCATAAAAAAGTGTATTACCACCGATACTGGTTCTTCTTAGCTGGCAGGTCTCGCGTTCATTCTAAATAACTTATCAACGATCTCATGGTGGTCTACCATTAGTGGTTATCCTGCAGTGAAATGGGTCTTAGCTTCATTCCTCACCGTAAAAATTCCTACGTGTGGCAATCACTGCCATGTACAAGGGTTTTACATCATACCTTTCTAAGGATTAAACAAAAGCTTCAAAGAACGTCGTCTCTTTACTATGGGTAAGTCACTCATATTTACCATTCCGAATAACAAGAGAATGATAAGAGTAAGTAGTCATGGTGGCCAAGTCATGTCGCACTGAAATCATTACCTTGTATAAGGTTTAGTAATCTCGTATTCTAGCACTTGGGCTTCCTCACAAGCGTTGCAGAAAATTTCTCTTGTCAATGAACGAAGTTCGGATAAATCCATTGATTCTGCAAGCTAAGCAAAAACATCTATCGTTTCTTCACCACTCTCAGGTTTTCGTATACTCCTAAGAAAAACGTTTGCTAGTCAGTCGTAGCTTCTTCCAAGTTTCTTCCTTCACAAAGGTGGGGCTTGATCCTTATCAATCCTGAGGTCAGTGAGTTGTGGGTTCACTTGAATACTTGAACAGCTTTAACTCACTCTTGGTGTTACTATCGTTCCATATTCCAACATTACCTTCAGTTCACTACACCATACCCTTGAGGTAACAATTTACAGACCTATTATTGTGTGGATTCCACTCCATGGAATTCATTTTCCTTTCCATTGGTTTGTTTAACCTTGGGTATGGTTTCATCACAATCATTCCTTTTCTCAATATTCCAACTTCAAAGACACGTTGTCACAAAGGTTATCATCCAGATAGTTTGAGGTGGTTACACATTCTCTTCATTCGTATTCACTTATCCAAATTCCTTAACCAGGAGGTACCTGTGGTCACTACCACACTTAAAATGAAATGCACTCAGGTCTGCTTAGACCAAAAAAAATTTCTCATATCCTCGAAAATTGGTCAGAGACTATTGCTCTTAGAATGGCAACTCATATAGTTCAACATAGGAGAGTCATGACATCATAAATTCCATTGATCTCATGACTTTTATTACAGACACTGAGACTTCCGTTACATAACTTCAATCTCTTCTTAAAATTCCAAAATACTTTATTACAAGTGCTGCCATCCACATAGTTTGGTATGGGTCAGCTTCACTCCCAACTTTATTCCTTTAGCCCCTCTTGGAGATATTTTAGTACCACTGAAACTTTGCGATGTGCTCCTTGAAATCACCCATCTTCTCCTTGATCAGGGTGAACTTGAGCTTCATCTCCATCATCTCCGTATGCACCTCAGGCAGGTATTCCTGAGTATGACGGAGTCTTGCTTCAAGTATTTCTCCAATATGCCGTATGGCTTCCATGGCAGCTTCACGAACAGCGTCAAAGAACGTTGCTCGTGGTACACGAGATATGAAAAAGTATTGTCCCATAGTCTTTGGGCATACTCCTTTCTCCCGGTGGAGGTGTACCTCCACATACCAGAGTTCCACTCCAGTTTCCATGAATGGGTAGTCTTTATAGACTACATCTCCTTCCAGATTGATGTGCTTCATCATATCCTTCAGGATCTTTGGGTAATCATGGTCACTAGTCAAGGTCATGATCGTCTCCGGCCCTTGAGAAAAGACTCATTGAGGGTAGTCATCTGTAGGTATCAGAAAAAGTACTAAAAAATTAACATGTGTTTCTTCTTGGGTAAGCATCCTTATCATCCAAACCAAACATATACTTCCGAACATGTTGCAGAGTACTGACACCCTCAAAAATAGTTAGAGATCTTTGTTCATGGGGTAACAACTCATAGAAAAATCATGACACAACAAATTTCATTGATTTACGAAGTTGTTACAATCTCAGAGACTTCCGTTACAAAATAATGTCATGAAACCAAGAGTGCTTCATGATACACTTATTTCCATCTTCAAAAATTTACTAACTCATTCTAGCTTTCTTCTCCTTTGGACATTTACTAGCGTAATGTCCTGCTTCCTTGCTACGAAAACAGATGATTTCTGACAAGTCTCGGGGCTTCTTGATGTTGGTGTTTGCTCCTTGGAGTTCTGGTTCCTTTCTTGGGCACTTATTGGCATAGTGGCCCATATCCTTACACTTGAAACATCTGATATGACCCAGGTCCTTCTGTTCAGGGGCTTGTCCCTTCCTAAGGTGCTTTGTTCCGATCAAAACTTCAATTTCCTGTGGATCAAACTCCACTTCTTCTGTCGGGAAGTTTCCCAGATACTCTTTTCTTTCCTTCGTAGAGTCCTGTGAGAAATGTCCTTCTTCCCCACATGAATAGCAGACATTGGAGTAAAATCTGGTTAGGCCTTCTCCATTAGGGTCTTCAACATCTTCCTTCGTCATAAGTTCTCCTAAGTTTTATATGAAGGTTACCTCCATGGCTTCCTTCTGCTGCTTGATGACTTCTTGTACCTTGGGGTACATTTGGCAGTGAGCCGGGTAATGCATAGTTCCTTCACACAAGACACATGTTACTTGCCCAGTTGGGCATTCCTCAGCTTGGTGATTTTCTTCACAATGAGGCCATCCATGCTTGTGTTCTTCCTGGGTGTGTCCTATCTCTCCACATATCTTGCATGCACAAATCTTCTTCGCAATGGGGCTTCTGGGTGTTGGTGACAACATGAGACTTTTGTAGAGTCATCTTGAATTCTTCCAAGTGATGGATGCTTGCCTATCATGGATAGCTTCATGCATCTACCACTAATTTGCAGCTCCTTTTGCAAGGTACCGAAGAGCATACTGGACCATCTCGTTCCTTGCAACATAGTTACTCCTTAGATGATCCTCCATGTTCTGAATCCATTCTTCTGTCTCTAACCAAGTCATCGATCCAGAATACACAAGTCCAGCTTCATTCGTCATCTATTGGGTTCAAGGTTTTGGGGATGAGAGTGAAAGGAGCGGATACACACAATACAAACAATGGTTTTGACAATAGATTTTAGTTGTGGCTGTCAAAAATTTACACACAAATGACAGCTCACAAATCATCGTCTCTAACGTGAGTATATAACAGGGGTTTGGTCTTCTAGGGGTCATATAAATCTAGGATTTTCTTCAGGGTCTTCAATTTCTTCAGGTCCTCAGAGTCTTTAGTTTTTGTAGCTTCAATTCTTCATGATGTATAGGGCAATCCTCCTTTTACTCTGGGTTGGTCATCAGTTGTGTGATATCTTATCCTTCTCAGAGTGGCCTCATTTGTTCTTCCGTCTGGTCGAAAGGGAAAGGGATGTTGTATAGCTATTTGGGGTAATAGGGAATATTTTGTAAAACTCAGAAAAGATGGGGGAGGAAAAGACCTTTTTGAAAATAAAGTTTTAGAGAGATCCTTTCCTAGGGCTTTCCATTTTCTGGGGTCACGTCCTACAGTCAACTTGTGCTCTGATACCATTTCTGTAGCGACCCGACTCAAAACGAGTTAAGCCTTTGTGTGTTTTGTGCCATCCCTGGATCAGTATGCTGTCACACACAGTACATCAATGTAGATATCAAAGTGCAATCACATGTAAATAACGTAAAACTGATATATACCTTAAAATAGCAGCGGAATACAGTCAACGGGAGTGGAGTCTCAATAATACCAACGGCAGGTTGAGTGTAGACCGTAACCCTGAATCGTACTCTTAACCTTCGTAGAAAAGTATCTGCAACATAAGACGTTGCAGCCATGTAGGTCAGTACAAGGAATGTACAGGCAAGATCACCATAGTAGAACAGAAGAATAAAGACTATTCTATATGCAAAGGCTTTGTGGTTCTGTGTCTGAGTTTTTGCGTAAAAGCTGATTTTATTTTCCTACAACAAAGGAATATCAGGAATTTCACTATGGAGTTACCTATCATGACATGGTTCCGTCAACCAGTGTCTCAATGCCCATAAGTATCATAAGTTGCCCACAATTAGATATTAGTCCAGTGTTGGGAGTTCAGAGATAGATCCAAGTCCAGAGGCTAAAATTGTCCGTAACCGGGGACACGGCTAATCGATTAGGTTTTAACTGTGCAGAGTGTTGTGTACATTACCCACAAGATTCGTTCCCTCCTGGTAAGTCCTCGCACTGCATGGTGTTTGAGAACAGGATGAACGAAACATGGTCTTTCAGAGTGCTTCCCTGACTATCCGACAGTGCCCATCCAATCCTAACGTCGACTACATCTCATAGCACGGCCTAGACAGAGTCACAACAAAGATCAACCAAGCCAGAGCCCATAATGACTTGTGGCTACACAGGTAAGCTTCCGGGCATGAAGTATTCATCCTTCCCTTTGATTCTGGGTGAGGCTTTCCGCGTGAATACTGGCACATCTCCAGCAACACCTAGGCAAATCCACTGGCTTCTCGAGGGTGCCGTTCCAACCATCCCTCACCCAGTAGTGTGTATTGAAAAACTTGTTTCTCGAGTCTCGAAGTCTTGAGGTCTTGAATATGCAGGTCTTGAAGAAGCCTTCATGAAGTCGTCGTTTTGACGTGGAGTCCTCCTTCTCACACCACTCACGAACACTCATACCAGACCCCGTCTACTTTAGCATAGCATTGCACTAACTAGCGTTCCCGGGGCTTTAGTAACAAGTGGTGGGTTCCTACCTCATGCATTCTACTCAACTACAAGAATTTCAATAACACTACGGGAGGGATTTGTTGAATGATGTCACTACATGCAATAAAACATAGGTATGAAAAGATGGTCAAAGTGAACTTGCCTGGTATTACTTGATGAAGATAGTCGCTCTCACAATCTGGATAATTCTACTCGTCACACTCCGAGAAATCTATAGTAAGTAAATAACATTCAATAAACATTCGCCAAAACAAAGAACCGAAAGAACGCAAGAACAAAACATGTCTTGGAGTGAATATAACAACATACTAGGGTTAAATACGAAAGGATAGGTTCTAACTGTGTTGTAAAGTTAAAGTGGAGGAATCAACTCAAAAGAGTTAATGGATGATGAACTATTGCTATATAAGCTTAGGTTCGAGAGACTACGAAAGATGATCCAAAGTATGGGAGAACAACATGAACGTTGTTTGACAAATAGTATAAGGCATAAGCATTTATTTGTAGAAAGAATTTAATTGAAAAGGTCAAAAGAATTTGAACCGACGTACGATGGTTATGAATAGAAATATATGACACGAGTATTTAGGGGCAAAAGGAATTAATTGAAAAGGTGTTACAGTTTGCAAGATATGATCAAATGAAGGTTCGGATTCAAATTGAATCGCTCCAATTTGAAAGGTTCAAAGATCGAACTAATGATGTTACTATATATGGGAAGTCAATATGAACGTGTAGAAAAAAGAATTACTAGGTTCAAAATGACGGATCAAAAGTTATAAGCAATTCAATATGACATTGAATTAGGTTAGTACGATGTGTGAACACATTTTGGGGACTAATAGAGAAGTATGAGCAAGATTAAAATTATATGTTGAACCGATAACACTAATGATGTGAACGGAAAGATTACTTTGATACGGATCCGATGCAATTGGATTCATCGGAAACGGAGCTACAGATAAAAAGATATGATCAAAGGAAGTTTGAATATAAATATGAATAAATTTCGAAATTTGAAATTTTAAAAAATTTGACGTGATAGGTTGATTGGGTAGGTGGGGTCAAGACGAAAATCTAAACGTTGGTTTCAGCTAATTCTGATAAACGTGTAGAAAGTTATGGCTATTTGAAAATTTTGGGCCAAGCTGTTTTACGAAGGAAAAATGCTATGTCTAAAAGAATTCTAGGAATAATGAGTAAATACGGAGACTAATTAATAATCTAATTACTCTATCGAATACTACTATAGAAATACTAGTCTAGGAATATTAAACTATAGAGTATAATAGAAAATACAAAGAGAATACGTTTAGAATGCAGAGAAGATGTAAATCCAAAGAAGAGACGACTTCCAGAAATCCCGCCGGAGAGAAGATTTTTTTTATAAAGCTAGTCAAACCGAAACGATTCGATTCAACCCGAAGTGAATGACTTTTGGGTTCACCTATGGGTCTATATTTATAGATGGAAGGGAGGTGCAAAGGTCTAAATCTAAGCGAGGTGGGACTAAAATCATAGACAAAGAGGAAAAGAGAGAAGAAGAGGGCCAAATGGGCTTCGGTGGCTGCAGAAATATTTTTTTGTCCCGGATGAATAGTGTCCGCAATGAACAATGTTTCCTGGTTTTTTTAAAAAAACCAGCAAAGAAAAATAAATAAACAAAAATAGAAAAACATTTTATATAGGAATATTATATATCAAAAAATTTAGAAAAATATTTCGTAAAACATGAACATTTGTTTAAGGCCGAAGAAAATACTTTAAAAAAATAGTATTTTTTTTGCAATAACTCCAAAATGAAAAGAAACTAGAATTTCAAATAAATGGCAAATAGTTTTTATTGAGTCAAAACATTGTATCTGATTTTTGAGTGTCATTTACCTCCTCTCATTTGATTTTATAAGAGGGTTTTGAAAATATTTGAACTCAAAATTAAATAGGGATTCAAAATAGAAAATTTTGGAAAAGTCATTTTATTCCCTCTCATTAAAATTTCAAAAGTTTCAATATTCCACTCAATTTCACACAATCAATCACACAAAATTCAAGAAAACAATCCTACTTATTTATTTAATATAACATTCCAAAATTTAGAATTTTGGGATGTAACATATAATATTTCTTAGTCCTGAAGATATGCAAGAGGCAAAAAAATCTATGAAGGAAAAGGTATTAAAGCTGAGGATGTTAAGAATTTGGCACCTATTGAAGAAATACATGGCCTTGACATACCACCACTTCCATAGGTGGTAGAGGTAAATTCTTTATTAAAGTTCAATGAATGTGACATTCCTCACAATAAACATCCTAGTCAGTGCTTATATGAGTTTGACAACTATATTATGAAGCAAGATCATTTCAATGCCCATGTTTTGAAACAATTGAAATACAATTGTGATATGATTGCTCGCTTGAGTGACTTGCTATTTAGTATCAGTAATAACGTTAGAGGTGTAGGAAATCACGCCTCTATGGTTCAAACTCAGTTAGAACCAGTTGCGAAGTCTCAAAAAGAGTTGCTAGATGAAATGAATGATAATATGCATGATTTTGCTACTAGAGTAGTAACTAGAGGAGGTAGGATGACCCAAGAACCACTCTATCTTGAGGGCCATCCTAAAAGAATTGAACAAGATTCTCAGAAAATTAATAGTGATGCACCTAGACCTTCTAAGAAGAAAAGAAAAAGGAAAATGATAGGAGTTTGCATACCTCTAGTGAACCTGAGACACAAAAAACCCTGATAGTAATGATGTCTCTATTTCTGATGCTGAAACTCAGTCTGGTAATGAACATTCACCTAGTGATAATGAAAATCATAATGCTGATGTTCACGATGATGCTCAACCTAGTAATGATGTAGAACCAGATAATGATGTTGAAATAGAGACTATTCCTCATCTTGATAACCCACAACCTAAAAATAAACAATATGATAAAAAAGACTTTGTGGCTAGGAAACATGATAAAGAAAGAGAGCCATCAGTTCAATAACCCATGACATTCCCACCTAAGCCATCTAAGAAAAAAGGATGATGAAAAATTTGAGCGCTTTGCGGAAATAATTAGGCCAGTCTTTTTGCGTACCCAATTAACTGATATTTTGAAAATGTCCCCTTACGCTAAGTATATTAAAGACATCATCACTAATAAAAGAAAGATACCAGAAGCTGAAATCTACACCATGCTTGCTAATTATTCCTTTAAGGATGGAGTACCTAAAAAACATGGAGATCCGGGAATACCAACTATACCTTGCTCCGTTAAGAGAAACTATGTCAAAACTGTCTTGTGTGATTTGGGATCCGGTGTTAGTGTTATGCCTTTATCCTTATATAAAAGACTTGATTTGAATAAACTCACACCTACAGACATATCATTGCAAATGACTGATAAATCAAAGTTGATGAATTTAGTAGACACAACTCTCTGTATCCACCCTTTGTTTTCTGTTTTAGTTAGTAGAATAAAATAAAATGCCATGTTTATCCTGTTTTCTGTTTTCGCCACACAATAAAAAAATGAGAAAAAAAAATTCTTAGAATTCCCTGAAAAATTAACACGTTTTTTTGAATATTTAAGAATTTCTGGTGCGAATAATACCTGAGTTGGCTGCCCCTGGTGCCCACAAGACACCACGGTGCGCGAGCACCCCCAAGGCGCTGCCCTGGTGGGTTGTGGCCCCCACGTGCCCCCTCACTTATCTCTTTAGCCCACATCACCACCTACCTCCAGAAAAAAAATCACCACATCCACCGTTTTCGTGTTCTTGCTCTCAACCCCACAGATTTCGATCTCTTTGCTCAAAGCTCCATTTCCGAAACTACTTGGATGGATTGCTTCTTGGTATGTGACTCCTCCATTGCTCCAATTAGTTTTTATTTTAGTGGGTTATTTTTAGAGTTATTAGCCACTCTTGGTGGTGCTGTAGATGGGCTTGCATGTTGAATTCTTACACTTCTAAGTAGTTTGAATGCTCAATATTGCCTCTATGCATGCTTGGTAGTAGCTGCTAACAATATTCCAAAGTTTCATTGACAAATTTTTTGTGGAATAATTTTTTTAGAAATCTTATAGGAATAAAGAAGCAATTATTTAGTATTTTTTCGATGAGGAGATCCTCGAGAGCCTTGTCAAGTGGAAGCTCGGTTCGACAGTCTTATGTAGAATCAAGCGAAAGCTCGATGCGAGACGCCATTACCAAATCATGCTTGTTGCCTTGCGACGAGTTCATGGAAGGTGCAAGTATTAAGGAGGATTTTTATCTATTTATCCACAACACAGGGCTTGCTTTCTTCATCACAGATAAGTGTCCCCAACACCTCGATATTACGGAAACCTTCATAAAGAAATTTATATATTTTCCTCGTGACTCTAGATTTTCGTTTAACCTGTACGATCACTCCTTTAGTATGCCATTGGATATGTTTAGCAATGCATGCAAACTTACATTTGAGGGTTCCCTCGATGAACCCACAAAATCTGAGTACGAGTCCTTTTTAGTTAATCTTTGCTTTGGCGAAGATAGAGGGTTTACGCAAGGGAGAATTAACAGATCCATTTTCCATCACTACAATATTTTGCGCTTTTTAATGGTAAATGTGTTGTAGGAAAATAAGATTGTAGTACACTGTGCGCTCATCATTTGAGTCTCCTACACACTGCCATAACTAGGAATAAGGATTACAATCTTGGTGCAATTGTTGTACGGATGTTGTACCTTAATGTTGATAATGGTAATTTTATGGAGGAATCTATGCTTCTCATTTAGCCGAGAGATTAAATGTTTCACCATGGCCTAATGACCCCATCCGACCCACTCAGTATTTAGACTTTGAAGCTATGAAGCGTCATAAGTTCCTTACGGCACGACCACCAACTATACCTATAACTTGAGATTTTATAAGAAACCTGTTGTGCCTGTTGCTTTGCCTGCTCCTGCCCTTTTTGATTTTCACACTAGGGGAAGATATTATGTTCTTGAGAACGAAGCCTATGAGTACAATGCGGAGGTTGAAGCTTCCTGGAGAGCCACGGAGTCTGTTCCAAGGTTTTCGATGAGCCATCGCCCACACTATTATTCATGCGGATGGTGATTACCAAGCTAGGCCAAAAGCCCAAGCTTGACGGAGTACGTATTTCTACCGACATTACATTCATGTTTACACATTTCATTCCAGTTGTCGATATTCACACTTTTTCATTGTATTATCCATGCTTGATTTGTTTTCTCGCTCTCTTCTTGCGTGTTTGAACAACTTTGAGAAAACCAAAAATATTTCTTACTTATTTTAGCTTTTCCTTGTAGCTTATTTTAATTGTATCATCAAAAGAAAACCCAAAAGGATTTATCGCTTCTTATTTTACTTGTTGACAGCTTTGCCGTGTAAATAGTTTTTCTTGTTTTTGTTTTCTTTAAATTGCTTGTTTCATGAAAAATCAAAAAATTCAAAAATATTTTAGTGTGTTTCTCTGAAATTCTTTTCTTTTTATTTGAATCGTACCAAGGACAAGAGTACGATGAAACTATTGAGTGATTCTCATTTGCATTATTGTCTATCTAACAAAGAGGTCATGCTACTTTCCCATCTCATCTTGAATAAAACGTTAGCAGATTCTAGCTTAGTCCACAACACTCTTGCACTATTATTATATTCTTATCATTTGGTCCTCCAAGTGAAAGGCAATTCTGACGACATTTGATGAATTGACTGTGGCAGAGAAAAGCGGATATGAACTCAACTTGTTTTTGTTT
This sequence comes from Hordeum marinum, assembly GCA_022496015.1. NCBI lineage: Eukaryota > Viridiplantae > Streptophyta > Magnoliopsida > Poales > Poaceae > Hordeum > Hordeum marinum. Next base: position 116,815,675 of record CM039676.1, read on the forward strand.
TTGTAAATATGTTTAACCTAGTATCCCTTGATTCAGCTTATTATGATCAAACATGTTTGCAATGATCATTATAAATTATCGTTGTTCATTCCATGCTTAAGTATCTAGGAGTGGATAATGATTTATCTTGGGTGTCAACATGCATTAAAAATAGTTGTGATGCGGTATGATGATATGGTATCCTCCTCTGAATGTTTCAAGCGGCTTGACTTGGTGCATGTTCACACATGTAGTTGAATCAAAACCAACTTAGCCTTCATGATATTTATGTTCATGGTGTCCATATCCTACTCATGCTAGTATTCAATGATGATTATATGTAATGCATGTTCATGACCGTCTTCGCTCTCTAGTTGGCCGCTTCTCAATCTAATTACTAGCCTTCGCCTGTACTAAGCGGAATACTGCTTCTGCATCAAAACCCTTAAACCAAGTTATGCCAGATGAGTCCACCATTTCTACAAGTATGTGGTATTACCCTCCCATTCCGAAGTAAATCTGCATGTGCCACCTATAAAAATTCAAATGAACATCTGTTTTTTGTGCTTGGACCGCTCATGAAGCGGCAGGGGGTGCTACTTCTTGAGCTTGCATTGATTTTTCCCTTGAAGAGGAAAGAGTGATGTAGCAAAGTAGAGTTAATTATTTCGCTCAGTTTTGAGAACCAAGGTATCAATCCAGTAGGAGTTACAAGCAAGGCCCCAATCTATGCACCTGCACAAACAATCAAACACTTGCACCCAACGCTATAAAGGGGTTGTCAATTCCTTCATGGTCACTTGCAAAGATGAGATCTGATAGAGACAGATATAAAAGATTACTAAAAGTAAATAAAATTGCAGAAAGGTCTTTTTGGTCTTTTTGGTCTATATATTTTAAAATATATAGAGGAAAATAGACTCGGGGGCCATAGGTGTCACTACAGGTTTCTCTCTTGAAGGAAAATAATATGGCGGGTGAACAAATTACTATCGAGAAATTGATAGAAAAGCGCAAAGTTATGACGAAATCCAAGGCAATGATTATGCATATAGGCATCGCGTCCGTGTCAAGTAGACCAAAATGATTCTGCATCTACTACTATTACTCCACCCATCGACCAGCTCCTGCCCGCATCTCGAGTATTAAGTTCATAAAGAACAGAGTAACGCCTTAAGTAAGATGACATGATGTAGAGGTATAAAATCAAGCAATATGATGAAAACCCCACCTTTTTATCCTTGATGGAAAAAATACAAATACGTGCCTCCCTACCCCTATTTGTCACTGGGTGAGGACACTGCAAGATTGAACCCAAAACTAAGCACCTCTCCCATTGCAAGAACTACCAATCTAGTTGGCCAAACCAAACCAATAACTCGAAGAGAAATACAAAGGTATGAAATCCTGAATATAAGAATTCAGAGAAGATTAAAATAATATTTCATAGATAATTTGATAATAAATCCACAATTCATCGGATCTCGACAAACACACCGCGAAAGAAGACTACATCGGATAGATCTCCAAGAACATGGAGGAGAACATGGTATCGAGGATCGGAGAGAGAGAAAAAGCCATCTAGCTACTAGCTATGGACCCGTAGGTCCGACGTAGACTACTCACGCTTCATCGAAGGAGCAATGGAGTTGATGTAGAAGCTCTCCATGATCAAATCCCCCTCCGGCAGATTACCCAAAAAGGCCCCCAGATGGGATCTCATGGGAACAGAAGGTTGCAACGGTGGAAAAGTATTTTCATAGCTCCCTGAGATGGTTTGGGAATATATGGGAATATATAGGTGAAGAGTTAGGGTTAGAAGGCCTCTAGGGGACCCACATGTCGGAGGGTGCCCCCCTAGGGAGTGCCCTGGCGGTTTGTCGTGTGGTGTCAGGTCTTCTAACCTCCTCTCCAGATCTTATAGATGTCTTCTGGTCCAAGAAAAATCATCGCAAAAGTTTTATTCCATTTGGACTCCGTTTGATATTCCTTTTCTATAAAAATCAAAAGTAGGGAAAAACAGAAACTGACACTTGGCTCTAGGTTAATAGGTTAGACCCAAATATAATAGAAAATAACATGTTAATGCATATTAAACATCCGAAATAGATAATATAATAGCATGGAGCAATCAAAAATTATATATACTTTGGACACATGTCAAGCATTCCCAAGCTTAATTCCTCCTCGTCCTCGAGTAGGTAAATAATAAAAACAGAATTTTTGATGTGGAATGCTACCTAACTTATTTATCCATGTAATTTTACTTATTGTGGCATGAATATTGTCGATGTACTAAAGTTTGGGTCTTTAGTACCCCATACTTGTGCACGGACGGTTGTAGCCACACGAGCGGCAAGGCCTGTGAGGGGATTGCTGGATGCAAGTACAAACATATCAAGGAAACGTTCAAGTCAATAATCAGAAGCGAGAAGACCAGAAGCTGGGACTTCGGCAAGATCTTGCCGGGATGGCTTGCAGAGCCCCGGCAGGACCCGCGCTCGGCAAGACCTCACCAACCCATGTCCGCTCCAGCGCAACAACCAACCTGTGAGACATGTCTTATCATCCATAGTACGTGTCAAAGCACTGGTGATGCAGGGGTTAAGCGGCGCTGATGGGACGTCCTCTTTTCCCGCCCCCGAGAAGATTAGGAACAGAGAGACGGATCATTAAATGCGTTTGTCCTATGCCATCAGTGTTAGGTATGATAGCACTGTAGCAACTGTACACCCCATGTATGTACTGTATGCCATTTTTGGAGACCCCTTAGTCATATAAAAGGAGGCCCAAGGCATTACTAGAGGGGACACTCTATCTTAGATGCATATGTAGTAGATGTGTACTGTTCATCACACAACGCTCGTGTAGCCAGAGCTCAAACAACACAATACACTAAAGGAGGAGTAGGGTTTTATGCTTCGCAGCGGCCCGAACATGGGTAAAAATCCCTTGCACTACTCGGTGGATCTGTTCTTTGTGCACACCTTCTCCCTGCTGAACCTTAAAGGGATCAACATGATCCCATAGGTGTCGTGTCTCGACATCTTTGGTGCGCCAGTTAGGGGGATTGGTTGCATGAACCTGAACTAACGATCAGTGCGCCAGTTTCTTCATCATCCATCATATTCATCGCCACGGCCCCCAAGAAGAAGGGCTTTTCGACGGTTGATCCATCCACATATGGTGTGCCTATAGCTTCTCGGCCAGGCGACAGTGTGGATGCAGGCGGAGGAGGTGGAGATCTTGAGCTTCCACGACGCTCTGTGATCAAGGCCAAGCGAGCGGCAACGTCCGCGGCAGCGATGGCAACCCATGCGCTGCTGGATCTTAGGACAGAGTTGTGCTGCCTACGGATAGCATAGTGAACTCCAGGGACGGAGGGGCACCTTCCAAGACACCCATGCCGGCGCATGGGCCGAGGCCTTCTCAGGTCGCGCGCGATGGAAAGTGCCATGACGTTGGTGGTTCTAAGCGTTCCTATGGAAAAACTCCTGAGCATCACTCCAGAGATGCATGGGACCAGCATGGACGCCAGAATGCTGGTGGAAGTGGTGCGTGGTCGCGGGACCGTGATGGAGCTACTTCTCACACGGTTAGGAGTCAGAGCACCTCATGTTCTTCACACCTTCCGTTGTTGACTTCATTAGCAGAAGCGTTGCCGCGAGCCAAGCTACTCCTGAATTTCCCTCCTACTGCGGAGAAGCTTGAAGAGTGGAGAGCTACCATTCAGAGCCTCATCACCTTTGCTGATAGAGATGGGCCACAGTGGGCGGAGCCTTCGTGGTGGTGGTCCATCGAATCAGTGGGCACCGATGATGAAAAGGCTGGAGATGGCATGACCATGGTGCACTCCCCTCCACGGCGGCAACAGTAGTCGCCGACTCAATGGTGTCGTTTGATCCGTGAACTCGCTGTGATCAACATCAAGTTGTTCATGAGCGAAGCAAAGAAGACGCTCGGACTACCATCGAGCGGTAGCGGGAAGCACGCCATCAATCTGATAGGCGCACAAGACCAACTGTAGACAAGCCTACACCAGGGTATCTTGTCGACCTACCTTATGAGGTGTGTTGTTCAGCTTTTACCCGTGAGATGCGGCGAGTCCAGTGGCACAATTCCTGAACGTTCAAACCGGAGGTCCCGGAGAAATACGATGGCAAGACTCATCCGTCGGAGTTCTTGAGCATCTACACCATTGCGGTGTAGGATGCTGGGGCTCGCGACGACAAGATACTTGCCAACTACTTCCCATTGGTACTCAAACCCAACATTAGGTCGTGGTTGATGCATCCGCCAGAGAATTCCATTTCTTCCTAGGCAGATCTATGTAATGAGTTTGTTGGCGCCTTTACCGGAGGACAACAAGCTCCTGGCCAGGAAAGTGATTTGCATATCATCCCCTAGAAAGAAGGCGAAGACTTGGGCAAGTACATTCAGAGATTCAGCCATGTGCATCACAACATTCCAGATGTTCATCTTGCTATTGTTATCAGCACGTTTCATCAGAACGTGCAAAACCACAGGATGCACGAAGGGCTGGCGATGAACAAAGTCAGGGATGTCGCCGAACTCTATGCTCTGGCTGATAGATGTGCTTGAGCTGAAGAAGGGAGGAGACTCCCCGACAAGGATTCTCGCTCTAGAGTCGACTCTGAAGATGAAGACACTGCCGCCCCGAGAAAGCAAGACCAACAGCGGAACAAGAAATTCAAGGACAACGGTTGTGCTTGTCGTCGAGGAATTTGGTAACCTCGACACCGCCAAGAAGGCTAAGATTGGTGGCCCCAACAAGGAGGTAGCCGGGTGCACCTCCTGTCAAGCCTTGGCCAACAAGCCGGAGGGCTCTGACAAGAAGTACTGCAAGATCCATCGCACCAAGGGCCATGATCTCCAAAACTGCCGGCAAGTTGAGCAGCTTGTCGAGAGGTAGAAAGTTGAGTATGTGAGGCGAGATAAGGAGAAGGCCCAAGATGGTGTAGATGGGTCCGGCAAGAAACATGGTGGCCGAGGAGGTCGCCGTAGCAAGGCCAAGCAACACAAGGAGAGGCCCGCTCGAGGCCGCGACAAGGAAGAAAGGGATGACGATGACAATGAGGAGGACAACGAGTCCATCAATCACGAATTTAAAAAAGCTACAGAGATCATGTGCATTAACGGAGGCACCTTGTTGCATTCTTCTCACCGCAAACTTAAACAGTGGGCGTGCGAGATTAATGCGACAGAGCCATCCGTCGATGCCCGGAAATCATTAAAATGGTCCAACACACCTATCATTTTCAATGCAAAGGATCACCCTGATCGCACAACTACGGTTGGTTGTGTGGCATTGTTTGTTTCGCAAACAATTCGCAACCTCAAGGTGACGAAAAAGTTAGTTGCTGGTGGGGCCGGTCTAAACTTGATCTCACCTGATGTCTTCGAAACATTGCAAATTCCTGATGAAGATCTCTAAGAGACACGCACGTTTCAAGGGATCAATCCAGGGAGGAGACAGCCGAAGGGCAAGATCACAGTACCGGTAACATTTGGAAGTGACCTGAACTTCAGGACACAGAAGATTGTTTCCAACGTCGCCAAGATACCATTGCCATATAATGGGATCCTTGGTCGTCCAGCACTGACCAAGTTCATGGCAGCTTCACACTACGCTTAAAATGTATTGAAGATGCCTGAGCCGATGAGCGTCACCATAATCAACTCTGCCAAGAAAGGTGCACTTATCTGTGCCGACCAACTCTACCGGGAGGCAGTTGCAGCACCTGCCGCCAAGGCACTTGCTCCTGCTGTTGAAGCTCTCGGGGGAAAGAAGACCTCTGGTACACATTCCGGCAGGTGCACCTCTTCGGAGTGCTACGCTCCTATTAACGATGTGTCAGAGAGCTCCAACAGAAAGAGCAAGAAATCCAAGGCAGCTCCACTAGAAACTAAGAAGTTTCCCACCAAGCAAGATGGCACGGGAGGAACTTTCACCATAAGTTCCACCCTCGACGACAAATAGGAAAGCGCCCTCATTGCCTTCCTGCGGGCGAATGTCAATGTGTTTGCATGGCAACCATCTGATATTCCCGGTGTTCCCAGGGAGGTAATTGAGCACCACCTTGCTGTCTGTCCTCACGCTTGGCCTGTCAAGTAGAATGTTAGGAAGCAAGCCTTCGAGAGACAAGAGTTTTTTGCCGAGGAAATCAGGAAGATAGAAGCGGCGGGTTTGGTCAGAGGAGTGCTCGATCCAACATGGTTGGCCAATCGATTTGTAGTGCACAAGGCGAATGGAAAATGGTGGCTGTGTATTGATTATACAGATCTCAATAAAGCCTGTCCAAAAGATCCTTTTCCCTTGCCACGCATTGAATAGATTGTGGACTAACTAACGGCTGTGATTTTTTTTCATTTCTTGATGCTTATTCAGGATAACATCAGATCTTCATGTCTAAGGAAGACGAAGAGAAGGCCTCTTTTATCACCCCATGTGGTACATATTGCTTCGTGCGTATGCCTTTCAGGTTGAAAAGTGCTGGTACAACATTTGCAAGAGCAGGCCAGATCGGTTTTGAGCCTCAGCTACATAGAAATATGGAAGCTGATATGTTTGACATAGTGGTTAAAACCAAGGAAAAAAGCAAAGCTCATACAACATCTATAAGAGACATTTGCAAATCTGCGCAAGATCAATGTGAAGCTCAATCCTAAGAAGTGTTTGTTTGGCGTTCCGTCCGGCAAGCTTCTCGGATTCTTTGTGTCTCAGCATGGGATCGAGGGGAACCCCGACAAGATCAAGGCAATTGAGCAGATTGAAGCACCGAGACGCGTCAAGGATGTGCACCGTCTTGCTGGATGCGTTGCGGCTCTGAGTAGGTTCATCTCCAAATCTGCTAAGCGCGCCCTGCCCCTTTTTCAAAATCTTGAAAAAGGCGGGTCCAATGAAGTGGACTCTAGAAGCGGAGGCAACGCTGCAGGATCTAAAGAGGTACCTCTCCTCTCCACTGAAACTAGTCGCACCTACACCATAAGAGACGTTGTGGTTGTACCTGGTGGCAACAAATCAGGTGGTTAGTGCTACATTAGTGGCATAAAGACAAGTCAATGAAGAAGCAGCAGCAGAGTCAGGACTGCCAAGTGACAAGCCAGTATCTTACCCGGTAGAGTCTGCTGTCAACAAGGCAGGATCTGAGCAGATAAAAGAAGTGGCACAGAAGAAGAAGATGGTGCAACGCCCAATTTATTTTGTCAGCTCCCTTTTGCAGGGGGCGAGGTCGAGATAATTTGGCATCCAAAATTTTCTCTTCGGCCTCCTTATGGCCTCGAGGAAGCTGCGCCATTATATCTAGGCACATGAGATCGCCGTGGTCACTCGCTTCCCATTGCAATGGATTTTATGAAATACAGATGCGAATGGCTGGATTGTGGAGTGGGCATTGGAACTGTCAAGCTTTGGCCTCAAATTTGAAAGTAATTTAACTATTCAGAGCAGAGCCTTAGCAGAGTTCATCGCAGAATAGATCCCAACATCGGACGAAGAAATCCAAGAAACAACTCTCCCCGGCGAGGAAACGGATCAAGAATGGACTATGTATTTTGATGGGGCTTTCTCCTTGCAAGGAGCCAGTGCTAGCGTGCTGCTTGTCACACCCAGTGGAGAGCACCTCAAATAGGTAATTCAGATGCACTTTCCCTAGGAGAGGTCGACAAACAACACCGCAGAATATGAAGGGTTGCTTGCCGGTCTCAGGATCGTGGTGGACCTTGGAATTAAGAAGCTCATTGTTAGAGGTGATTCACAGCTTGTCGTCAAGCAAGTCAACAAGGAATATCAGAGCCCGTTGATGGCAGCCTACATAGATGAAGTGAGGAAGTTGGAGGAGCGCTTTGACGGTCTGCAAACAGAGCATGTTCCTCGTGTAGAGAATAACATTGTCGATGAGTTGTCAAAGCACGCTGCCCTCAAGTTACCTGTGGAACCAGGGACTTTTGTGCTCAAATTGACTCAGCCATCCGTAGCACCATCAGCGAGGCAAGATAAGAGAAGGAAGTTGAATTCCGGCCAGTACTTACCCGTAGAGCTCCCAGAGGCTGCCGGCAAGGAAGTTGCCGGGGATAACGCCAAGCCTGCTAGGGGGCAATAGACTCCAGTAGGACCTTGAGTCCTTGCCATAGAGACAAATGCTCTCGCGGTAGAAGACATGCCTTTAATCCTTGCTATTGAGCCTCAAGCTCCAGCATGGGCACAACACATTGTTCAGTTCCTTCAAACAGGAGAACTCCCTAAGGAAAAGGAAGACATGGAGAAAGTAGCCCGTCAGTCTAATATGTACCAGTTTGTGGACGATGTCCTGTACGGAAAGAGATCGAACAACAGGAAATTGAAGTACATTCCTCGGGAGGATGGACTAGAGCAGTTGGCAGAGATACATGGAGGCATATGTGGCTCCCACATAGGATCAAGAGAACTTGTTGGTAAGTCATTCTGGCATGGTTTCTTTGGCCCACTACTCTCCAGGATGCAACTACACTAGTAACCAAGTGTGAAGCGTGCCAGTTCCATTCAAATAAACTACATCAACCAGCTCAAACTCTTCAGACAATCCCTCTCTCCTAGCCATTTTCAGTCTGGGAGCTCTACATATTGGGCCACTTTCCCCGTGCTATCAGGGGCTTTGAGTATTTGTACGTCACAATTGAAAAGTTCACAAAGTGGCCGGAAGTGGAAGCAGTGAGAAAGGTGACGGCACAATCAGCCGTCAAGTTGTTCCAAGGACTAGTTTGCCGTTTTGGTGTACCAAACGGGGTCATCACTGACAACGGCGCACGGTTCACAAGCCGCACATTCATGCAATATGTCGAAGACCTTGCCAGTAAGATCTATTTTGCCTCTGTTGCTCATCCGAGGAGCAACGACCAAGCGGAAAGGGTAAATGCTGAAGTGTTGCGAGGACTTAAGACAAGAACTTTCAACAGGCTATGAAAGTGCAGAAGACGCTGGATTGACGAGTTGCCAGCGGATCTTTGCTCAATAAGAACGACACCAAATCAAGCCACCAGCCAGACACCCTTCTCCCTGGTATATGGGCGGAAGCAGTTCTCCCCATGGAACTCATATATGGTCACCTCGAGTGCTCGCTTATGATGAGCTTGAGCAAGAGCAGTTGTGGCAAGACGACGCTACACTCCTTGAGGAAGACCGTCTTCGGGCTGCTGCGTGAGCTGCATGCTACCAACAAGCTTTGCACCGCTACCATAGCTACAAAGTTCATGCCCAAAGCCTTGAGGAAGGCGACCTTGTTCTTCGGCGCGTTTAGTCGGCCAAGAATTCCAACAAGTTGACACCAAAGTGGGAAGGCCCTGATCGGGTAGTACAAGTCACCAGGCCTGGCGCAGTCAGCCTAGAGAATGAAGATGGCGTTCCGATGAGCAACTCCTAGAATATTAAACATCTTCGTAAGTTGTATACATAAGCCGCGGTTCCCACCCCCGCGACAACCATCTTTTTTACAAGTCTTGCCGGCAAGGCATGTAACCCTTCGTACAAAGCCAGACGCAGACTCTGTGCGTAGCTGAATAAGATTGAGCGTTCTACAACTCTTGTCGATTTCCATGTCTCCTTATATGCATGGTCATCTGAGATGTTGTATTATGCTTATTCCCAGCAAGTGCTAACGAACCACCAAGGTTCCATATATCTATTCTCTCTTCTTTATTTTTCTTAAAGGATAGAAGGTTCCCTCGCATGCAAGTTTGCCGGGGGGATGAGATGGTATGGACACCAACAGGCGATGTTCGAAATTGCCAAGCTTGCAAAATGGAGTACCACAACGAAGCTAAGTTGCACAACCGTAAGTAAAATTTTACTGTGAAGTTATTTTCCTTGGACGATTTCAACTTTTCTAAGGGAAACCTGCACGTGAAGGAACCTTGTCGTGATTGGTTGCGCCCTTGCTCTGTTTCGAGTCCGCTCAACAGCTTAAGTGGTTGCACTAAAAACGTCAAGGTGACTTGTCATGATTAGTCGCACCCTTAATCTGTTTCGAGTCTGCTCAACAGCTTAAGTGGCTTCACTAAAAATGTTAAGGTATCTTGCCGGCAGCAGCACCGCTGGTAGGCTTGCAGCAGGGCTGCATGCACCGGCAAGTTTTCCAATAAAGCGTAGGGAGTGTACCATACAGAGAGAAATCAGACAAGAATAATAACATGCATTCGTCTAAAACACAACCAGTTATATTACATTAAAAGTTGTCGCGATTCTAACTTAAGATAAAATTGTCTTTAGCATGGAATGGTGGTGACGAAAAGAAATGAAGAAGCTAGTCCCTATGTTGGCCTTCGACCCTGTTGACTTGGTTCACCTTTTCGACGATGGGCGCGACAAGTTCCTCGAGTGCCTTGACGTCCACATCCTTCGGCAAGCGGTCGAGGATGTTGGTGAAGTTGATGCCGGGGTTCTTGTGCGCCACTTTGACGAGCACCTTGAGGAGGAGGACATAGCAGAGCTTGCAGGATTCATTGGCCAGATTAGTTGCCCGATCAGAATTGAGCTCCTTCAAGGCGTCAATTAGGACCTCAAAGAACATGGTCAGCGTGGCGCTCGGAGACACCCTGTCGTCGGAAGAAAGGTTGAAGTTCTGCTGGCCCATGGTGGACAACTATGCATCGAGCCTTTCCGCCATGTCCACAAGGCGGTCAGTCCAGATCAACACGCCTTTCACATAGTCATTATGAGTGGTGACGGTGCTCTTGAGCAAGTCCTGCTCACTTCGGAGATCTTTGGTAAGGGCCTTCTCACGAGCCGTGCTGCTCTCGAGAGACTCATTCAGCGTTGCAAACTTCAGCTCCAGATCGACAATGGATTCATTGGCTGAGGAGAGTTGCTTGATCTTCTTGGACACAACAACTCATATCTTCGTCAGGCTATAGAGACCTGTGCCTTCTCAATGTTAGACTGCTTCCAGAGGAGCTCATTCTAGACTTCACCCGTCTGCTCTTGACCGGTTTTCAACTCTTGGAACGCTTCGGCAAACCAGGCTTGCATTTTCTCAATGCGCTTTTGGAAACCCGCCTCGACTACTTCAACAACTACTACTCTAGAGTCCAACTTCTCCTTCCGAGTGCGGTAGAGCGCCTAGAGCTTTTGAAAGTTATCGCTCATGGTTGGATGAGATGTTCTTCCTTAGATTGGCAGCTGGCGCCTAGTTCACCGATAACTTCGAGTCTGGCGACAGTTGTGACTTCCTCGTCAAAGATTTTCTCCTTCGGTTGGCACCCTAGTGTTTTCCGTTCCTGGTATGTTGACAAACAGGTTCTCACCAGCCTTGAGGTACCTTCTTGAAGAGGGAGCTTAAGATGTTGATGGCTGATCCTCAACAGCCACCTCACCAGCAACTAGGGACTCTATAGCCGACTGATACATCTCCAACGTATCTATAATTTTTTATGATGGCATGCTATTATATTATCGGTTTTGGATGTTTTATATGCATTAATATTCTATTTTATATTATTTTTGGGACTAACCTATTAATCTAGAGCCTAGTGCCAGTTTCTATTTTTTCGTTGTTTTTGAGTATTGGAGATATGGAATATTAAGCGGAGTCCAAGGGGAATAAAATCTTCGGAAGGAATTTTTCTGGAAGGAAACAAATCATCCAGGCTTGGATTTCACACCAAGGGATGTACCAGGAAGCCACAAGCCTGCTAGGCGCCCCCTGACCGCACCTAGCGAGCTTGTCGTCTCCTGGCAGGTCTCCAAACCCTAATCTTTGGTCTATAAATACCCAAATATTCCCCTAACATCAAAAATAGACACGCAAATACTTTTCCACTGCCAGAAGCCTCTGTTCATGAGAGATCCAATCTTCAAGCTTTTTTCGGTAATGTGTCGGAGGGGGTTTCGATCACGGAGGACATCTACATCAACTCAATTGCCCCTCCAATGATGCGTGAGTATTCCACCACAGACCTACGGGTCGAACGCTAGTAGCTAGATGTCTTCTTCTCTCTCTTTGCTCTTCAATACCATGTTCTCCATGATCTTCATGGAGATCTTTCCGATGTAATCCTCTTTTGTGGTGTGTTTGTCAAGATCCGCTGTATTGTGAGTTTATGTTCAGATTATCCATGAATCTTATTTGAATCTCCTCTAAATTCTTATTTACATGATTTCATATCCTTGCTAGTCTCTTCGAGTTATTGGTTTGGTTTGTCCAACTAGATCGGTAATTCTTGCAATGGGAGAAGTGCTTGGTTTTGGGTTCAATCTTGCGGTGTCCTCACCCAGTGACATAGTAGGGGTAGCAAGGCACGTATTGTATTGTTGCCATCAAGGGTAACAATATGGGGTTTTAATCATATTTCTTGGTTTTATCCCTCTACATCATGTCATCTTTCTTAATGCGTTATTCTGTTCTTATGAACTTAATACTCTAGATGCAGGCATGAGTCGGTCAATGTGTGGAGTAATAGTAGTAGATGCAGAATTGTTTCAGTCTACTTGACACGGACGTGATGCCTATATGCATGATCATTGCCTTGGAGAACTACATGATTATTCTCTTTTCTATCAATTGCTTGACAGTAATTAGTTTACCCACAGTGATATTTGCCTACAAGAGAGAAGCCTCTAGTGAAACCTATGGCCCCCGGGTCTATTTTCCAGTATATACTTTCAGATCTATAAACCAAAAAACCCAAAACTACTTTGCTGCAATTTATTTACCTTTTACTTTCTGTTCTCGTTTACATATATCTCCATCGGATCTAATCCTTGCAAATAACCGTGAAGGGATTGACAACCCCTTTATAGGGTTGGGTGCAAGAGTTTGATTGTTTGTGTAGGTGCATCCATTGGTTACTTGCTTGTTCCTCCTACTGGATTGATACCTTGGTTCTCAATAACTGAGTGAAATACTAATCTACTTTGCTGCATCACCCTTTCTTCTTCAAGGGAAAACCAACGCAAGCTCAAGAGGTAGCAAGAAGAATTTCTGGCGCCGTTGCCGGGGAGGATACATATCAAGCCTATCAAGTACCCATCACAAACTCATCTCTTGCATTTACTTTATTTTCCATTTGCCTCTCATTTTCCTCTCCCCCACTTCTAAGACAATTCTAAGAAAATACCGAAAAGACTTGCCCTTTTTATTCTCCCTTCTTTCGTTTGCCTTTTTTTGCTTGTGTGCTTGATTGCTTGCTTTGCTACCATGTCTAAAGCGGAGGAGGTTATCACTGAAAATCTAGAGCGTGTTGCTAGCATTAATCTTGAGGAAAAATTTGAATCTTTCTCTCTAGATCATGAAGCTGAATCTCCTCTAATTATAAAACTAAAACTTTCCATGTAGGAGATGGTAATATTATTGGGAAGAGTGTTATTCAAGACTTCTTCGATTGTACGGGAGCAATGCCTATGGGTAAGGGATCTATTGTTCCTAGCAAAAATAGTTATGCATACGCTATTGTTATGCTGATTGAAAAATTGGAAAGAAAAATTCGTGCACATTCATCCCACTTTGCAGAAAGTATTTTATGAACTCCCTAATATTAATCATCCTAAGGCTAAGAAGATTGCTACTATAATCCTTATGCAAGAATTTGATTTCATCATACAGGAAGCTAGGGAGATTTTTTCTTTTTATGATAAAGATGTTGAACAGCCTCCAACTAAATAAATTCTCCATGATAAAGAAACTTGGCATAGCCTAGAAGCTATAGACTATCAATCTTAAAGTGAAAATCTTAGGAGAAGAGCTCCTCACGAGGAAGTCTCTCAAGCCATGTATCTTGATACCTATGAGGAATTTGATTAGATTAACAGGGGATTTTTCATAGGGTATGAGGATGAATTGCTTGAAAATATGGTTAGGAAACCCGTTAGAAACAAGCTACGTGTTTTATACGACGATATCTATGGTGATGATCTAGACTACGGGTTTATGAATATTAAAAGTACTAGACAAAGTTTGTTTCATAAAAGTTCATCTACTAGGAAAGAAATAAATGAAACGATTAATCTAGTAAGAAAATATTTCGATGGTTTGATCAAGTTTGGATTACTTACCAAAGATGAAAATACCTAGATCTATTACGTTTTGCCTAGCTAGGGGCGTTAAACAGTAGCGCTTGTTGGGAGGCAACCCAATTTTATTTTTTGTGTTCTATTTTTAGTTATGTTTTTGTGTGTTTATCACATTATTACTTCTGTAGTAATTGTGTTTTGGTGTTTTAATTAGTGTTTGAGCCAAGTAAAACCTTTGGGGTGATATATGGTAGTTGTTGATTTGATCTTGTTGAAAAAACAGAAACTTTTAAGCTTCGTTCAGGAATTGTCTACATTTTTTAGAGCGTCGAATGAGTCTGAAATATTTACACATGATTTATATATAAATTTCCCAGCTTTTCGTAATTTTTCAGAATTTTTTGGGTTACATAAGTATACAAAGTTTTCAGCTTCCTACAGACTGTTCTATTTTTGACAGATTCTGTTTTCTTTGAGTTGTTTGCCTATTTTGATGAATCTTTGGATTGTACCATTGTCACAGCCTAGAAATAGCTTGTATTAGTTGCATCATTGAGCATTCATTGCATCATGTTTAACTACAAATGAATTTGAAATGGGGATGACAAACCCTAGCACTTCAAAAAGATTAAACCAATTTCAATAATTGTTTTTCTTTTTCAATGAGTTCAAAATGCCTTTTAAAAATGTTCACCATGTCTGACAAATGTTGGCAACAATATACCAGGCGTGAAGCATATTTTCACAACTAATTTGGCAAATTTAATAAATCAGCAAAGTTTCTGAAAATCACTATTAAAGCACTATAAATATTTTAGTTGCTTAAAATTTCCTCAAACTTTTTGTGGAGCTTGGAAACATTCCAAATATACCCCACTAATATTTACAGGAATTTTTGGCTTTATAGTTTTTGCCCAAACAAATTATAACAGAGAGCACAAAAAAATAGAAATAGAAAAAACAGAAATGAGTAAAAGGAAAAGAGCTTACCTCGCCTAGCACTGTTGGCCCAGCCCACCAGCGAAGCGGTCATCTTCAACCTCTGCTAGTAGGCAGAGGCGAGATGCCGCACGGCGCGCGAGCGCCATGCCAGCAGCCTGCCTGCCTACTCCGCCAGCATGATGCCGAGGATAGAACCGCTAGCCTCCCCCTGTAGCGCCACCCCGAGAAACGCCGGCGAGCGACCACCGTAATTTTTGGTCACCGGCGACTCGTCTCTAGTGACGCTGACGTGGCAAGCCATTAATCGGCTAACCACCCTCTAATTAACCACTTAGCCACTAACAGTGCGCCCTAGTGCCTGATAGTTAAATAATTAGGTTAATTAACCCCGGTTAAATATCCAGTGTCACTGACGTGTGGACTCCACATGTCAGGTTTCACCTGGACCGGCCCTGTTGACCACTGACATCACTATGATGTAATGTTGATGTAATGCTAATGCATTAATTGATTTTCTAGTAATAAAATAACGAAGGAAATTCTAGAAAATGTTTAAAACTTCAAAAATCATAGAATATAATTTGTAAGTCAGATGAAAATAATTTATATATGAAAAATGATCAGAAAAATCCAATGAATTTGTTTATGCCATTTTCATGCATGTTTGAACAAGTTAACATCACCAAGTAGGACATTTTATGGTTAGGCCATTATATGAAATATCATTTGGAGTTGGAATTCAAACTTGTTTGAATTCCACTTCAATTAACTTGGCTAATTATTCCTCTAGGTCAATTCAGTACCTTAACTTCTCATATCATGCATCATGGTTGTTGCATTGCATTGAATGTGTTCCTTTCCTGTTTGCCAGTGTTTGTTCCTTCTCTGTAGATGGTGGTTCAACGATGTGAACGTTGAGACTAATGAAGAAAAGTAATATCTTTAGGACTGTCAGGCAAGCAAACCCCCTTAAACATACTGATATGAACCCACTCTTTCACTCCTGCTCTCTTTTACTACATTAGGACAACAACGATTCAACTGTTACCTATTCTCGGTAGTTGAACCCATTCCTTTGCATGACCTGTCTTTACCATAGAAAATAGAAGAAACTGCTTGAGCCTTGTTGTGCTTACTCATCCATGCTTGCTTACTTACTATGCCTGCTATGCTTAGAGTCGTGTTGTGTCGGGTCTCATCCATCTCGGCGATGAATCGGAATGGCAGTGTTCATGTCCTACTGTGTGAGAGCTAAGTGTGTGAACACGATTTAGCAAAGGTAGCGATGAGAGGCCGTGTTGGAGTACATGGAGGGTTGTCTCATTGGAACCGTCCTTAAGAACTGAGTTCTGTGTATGTCATCCAAGACAAGATACTACCGCACATTAGGATACTTAATTGACCCTCTCGGCCCATTAATCGCCTAGACCTTTGTCCAGGAGTTGCAACTAGTTTCTGGTGTTTGTAGGAAAAGTGTTGGCGGTCGTGCATAGCGCTGCCTGACGGGGTGGACTGTGATGCGGTATAGGCACAGTGGTACGGTGTACCAAGTGGTACCTGAACGGTGGGCTTGGGAACTCTGTGCACATCATTTGAGACTGTAGAGGAAACTTCGGCCGGACTTCCGTGAGGGTTCAGTATCAAATAGGCGATAAACCTGGACTAGGGTCTTGTGCGATTGACGATCGTGGCTGACTCCCTTGTTGGGCTTCCGCTTGAAG
The DNA here is from genome assembly GCA_022496015.1 of Hordeum marinum. NCBI lineage: Eukaryota > Viridiplantae > Streptophyta > Magnoliopsida > Poales > Poaceae > Hordeum > Hordeum marinum. The sequence continues at coordinate 116,832,319 of CM039676.1, forward strand.
GTTGTTGAGGTGCCTTTTATGTGCACATGGCGATAAGTGGCGAGAGCGTCTATGAAGAAGTATACCCTTGCAGGGTGAAATAATCTATTCGAATAGCCACGTCCTCGGAAATCCTAGACAAAGGTCTGGTTCCTTTGGTAGGGTCGTTGTAGCTTTTCAGGCTCCTCTAGCCACTTTTGTAGATTTCTGTACCCAGACATGTTTAACTTCCGCTTGTTTGCTTGAATCCTCTGAATGTTGGGTATTGTGACCCCTGCTTGTAACATCTGATTGTCTTGGCTCTTCCGAGCCTTCTAAATAAATGTTGTAATGTTGTATTGTTATGTTGTGATGCCATAGTTGTATCTATGCATATCGGGCATGTCCTGCGTATGTGTGACGTGCAACGGTATGTATGGGATTCGACACCTAGTTGTGTACCTTTAGTAGTACTCTTTACAGGGAAATGCCTCTTTGTGCTTCCACCAAGCCTTGATAGCTTGTTACTGCTTCAAACACATTGATTGACCAACATGTATCCTTCTTTGCTGCTGTGTCTGTCCCTTTGGGGAAATGTCTTGCAATGTAATTGAGTCCCTGTAGCCTGCTATCACTCGTCTACATGTAGTGATGACATTTATGTCCCATGGCGTAATGGAGTCCTTGTAGCTTGTGATGATTCGTCTACACACACTAGAGACGAACACCTACATTGCTGGGTTACGTATGCCTGTCGCTATACGGATGTGCCACTTAGGTTCTACAACTAGTCATGTCGGCCCGGGTTCTTTGACATTTAAATGCTAGCGACACATTCACATACGTGAGTCAAAAGACGCAAACGGTCTTGGCCCAGGTATGGTGGCAGCCATGGAGATAACCGTGCGTGAGACCGCAAAGTGATGTGATGTGTTGGAGGTTGGATTCTTATGGCTTAGGATCGGGGTTCCGACAGCTTCGGTATCAGAGCTTGACTGCCTGTAGGACTACCATGCCAAACTGGTCGATGTTGAGTCTAGAACTGCTTTAGTTATATAAGGGAATTGATTGTGGAAGGGAACGTAAGGCTCTTTTTACTCCTTTCCTTGTGTCATTCTAATTTTGAATCACCCTCTTCTTTTCTACGGGGTTTAAGAACTAGGCTTCCCATCTATCTATCAGGATGATGAGTTACTATGCTGGAGACCTATAGGAAAGTTGTTGCCTTCCTGGATCTGTGTCTCCATAAGAATTCAATATCTTGTTGTCAGTTGTTGTGCAGGTTGCCTCATATTTCATGCCTATACAGCCATTATGTTGTCCGAGTTATCCAAGGTTTCTAAATTATCTGATGCAATTGTGAAACTCTTTCATCTTGAGTCAATGTCTTTCAGGCCAGACAAAGCACACAAATTTTTGTGTTGGGGTACTTCATTACCTCAACGTGTTTGATGAGGTTTTTAGGAAACCATGTTTTTTCAGTGAACCACCCAATAGTCTAGTTGTGTCTTTTGTTTCGAGTGTGATAATTTTGGCCATCATTATCAAAAGCATGCTATGATGCTACTTAGTCAATAGGTATTCTATTTCTGGGTTCCTGAACCCAAGTCTCATCCTGGTTAGTCATGTTGATAGTATTTGCTCATTCCTTTAGGATATTAGTTACAGTCTTCAAGGTTTGTGGTATATCATTCTTCCAATACCATGAATCAGTTATGGTAGAAGTTCTTTGTGAATGAAAGATCACAACATGAGTGCTCTTGATGAGTTCTCCATCCCATAGTTGTGACTCTGCCAATCCTTCACTCTGCATGGATTATCTGGAAGAGACATGTTGAACTCTGTTTGACATATTCAATCCATGCATCTACAACTTAAGAAAAATCAGGTGCTCTTGAGTTGCCCCTCTTCAATTGTATTCTGACCTTTATCTATCAATGGATAGTCAAGGGTATATCATGCATTTTCTTACCGATGTTGACTATTCTTGTGGTTTGTCAAGCCATTCTATTTCGGAATGACTAGGAGAAGCAAACTCCCATACCTCCATTTCTAGGATTGGGTCAAAGCAGTTGTATTTTGCAGATCAAAATGCCAATCCAGCTTTTGCTCTGTTCAACCTTGAGGTATTACCCTCTTCATGTCAAGATTACCATGAGAACTGCACTCCCCCTTCTGAAATCTTGATGTAGTGATACTTCTCCCATCATCATTCATTCCTCGGTCTCTGTGTTTTCTGTAACCAGAACACCGACAAGTGAATCATAATGCGCGTAATCAATACTCCTAGCAACTTTGTTGCTTGGTAGTTAATGGACAATAATTTCATCCTTAGTGTGTTGGTTGTTGAATCACCACTGTAGGAGTGATCGTGCTACCTAGTCCATGTTCCATGGTGCACTTTTCGATCAATGAGTTAGGATTGTGTCAATCCTTCGCTTTGTTGATCGCATCGTCTTGCCTTGAAAAGCAAGATTGTTCTTGAGCTTGATAACATATCGGTGGATCGTGATTTTCCGAATATATTCTTGGAAGTATTACCAAGGTGGTCCTTGATCGTTATGTTGAGTTCGTGACCATGATGGTTTTTCTATAAACCATTCCTTCTCCAAGAATCTGTGTTGGATACCCCAAAATAGTTGGTAAGCTAAACAATAACTTGGAGAGTTGAAAGATAAAAGCTTTGCCTGACTTAGTTATTTCCAAAGAGATATCTTGTGTGGGTGTCGAAGAAAGATGATATCTTCATCAATTAATCCTTGTGATCAATTTTTGCACCTATTGTCTTGTTCAACCATTTATTTGAGTATCGACCATCGTCAAATCAAAATCAGAACCAAATCTCTTCCTAATGTTGTCTTACACGTGGATGTATCCTCGAGCATATACCATTATACCTTTTGGTCTGACCAATGACATCACCCTTTTCTCATAGCTGTGGAATTCCATCCATTTGGATACCTCGATGAATTGTTGTTGAGCTCATCGGCAACATTCTCGTCTATTCCATGACTCATGATGGGTACTAAGCTGTTGTTGGAAATTTTGTTGGCAATATCTTGTGTCATGTGCATGAAGTATATATTGGTTTAATAAGTGACTTACTCAAAGTTCATGTGCATTTGGTGCAAGTTGTCGCTGTGACTTTGGGAAAAGTTATTTTGTCTCCTCTGTAATCATCCCAAGTCAATCATGCATGTGCGAAGTATTCTATGGCGTGAAACGATCGCTACCTCCATTCCGTATGAATTTCCTAGCACATCAAACCACTAATTGATTTGTTTAAGGAAAAGAATTTAAGTGTTACTCCTGAAGGTACCAGACGGACTTGCACCTGACTTCATTATCCACAATGATGGTTCCTAACCCGAACTCGGTAGTGTTTTGTTGTAGGACCATGTAGTCATGCTTGTCCTAGACAGTGTGTTCACATGTGTCTTGCAATCCAGCTCATGTTTTGGACTTGATGCCCGTAGTTCATTCCCTGAGAATCTTGCAACGTCATCTCTTCGATTTTTGTTGCAACCTTTCACTTTCAGACATGCTGAATCTGGAATATCCTGACACCAACCATATCTGAATCTCGGGCAGATATGATGGTTGGAATATTTCCCGAGAATTATAATAGTGGTCTCTTTGTAACCCGGTAAAGTGATGTTGTGGCTAACGCACCTAGATGGAAGACTTATTGTTATAATATCTTATATCAGCAACTTAGCCACTTTCCATGGGGATTTCATATGACTTATACAGAAGTCTGTCCTTATGGAACCATGAGCCCCCAAAGTGTGACCTTTTACTTGATGTGCTGGATATCAAGGATTATCTGTAATCAGGATATGGTAGTACACCAAGGAGAACATTAGAAGCAGAGTGCTAAATGTCTCTCGGTCGATTATCCAGATTTCGCTCCATTGGCATAGCTAATGCGAAATCTGACAAAGTGTTGTCTTCCTTTGCATCTTCATCCTCCATTCGTATTCATCATGGTAGTATGAGGTGTTGCCAGGATCCCTGGCACGGATGTTGGTAAAAACCCTAATGAATATGGAAATGCTCAAGTTCTTGAGAGCACGCTCAGACACTGGGTTATACTGTCGGTTTTAAGTGGAATGTGCTTTCCATTGCCGAGTTGTTTTATAACTCTAGTTTCCCTTCGATCTGAGTATGCCATTCATTGAATTGCTTCCAACGATCACTTGTGAATTACCTTAGGTTGGTATGAAGAGTTTGAATGATCTTTTTATGAAAAGTAATTCTTTTTTCCACTTAAGGGACAATCCTACGAGTCACCTTCCCTAAGGTGCCCGTTATGGTATGAAGGGCAAATAACTCCATGCTACTTTGAAACCTCATCACCATCTGCTTTAGCGTGGATTTATTGCCAACCAATTGGACCTCCATCATCTGCCTCATCCCAATGTTCAATGTGTGTTTTGTGTCCTATCTCGAGAGATGTTATTACGTCTCATTCGCTGAGTTGGTCATGAGTCGCTCGATCTTCGTAAAGATCGATTCTTGTAGAGCTTTTTATCCCTATTGTCTTTCTGTTGGATGAAGAGCCCAAAGGCAAAGAAGTCAAGATCAGCATAATGCAATGAACCAACAGTTGTGAGGAGGGCATGCGGACCAAGAAGGTTGTGGTAGTTAGTGTCCCCTCTGTTCTCTTACCCTACGCTTGAATCTCAGGACGAGATTCTAGTTTAGTGGGGGTGAGTTGTCACAGCCCTAGAAATTTCTTGTATTAGTTGCATCATTGAGCATTCACTGCATCATGTTTAACTTCAAACGAATTTGAAATGGGGATGACAAACCCTAGCACTTCAAAAAGATTAAACCAATTTCAATAAAAAAAATTCTTTCTCTATGATTTCAAAATGCCTTTTAATAATATTCACCACGTGTGATAAATGTTGGCAACAACATTCCAGGGGTGAAGCATATTTCCCAACTAATTTGGAAAATTTAATAAATCAGCAAAGCTTCTGAAAATCACTATTAAAGCACTATAAATATTTTAGTTGCTTAAAATTTCCTAAAAGATTTTGTGGAACTTGGAAATATTCCAAATATACACCACAAATATTTATAGGAATTTTTGGCTTTACAGTTTTGCCCAAACAAATTATAACAGAGAGCAGAAAAAATAGAAATAGAAAAAAACAGAAATGAATAAAAGGAAAAGAGCTTACCTGGCCTAGCACTGTTGGCCCAGCCCACCAACGAAGTGGTCATCTTCAACCTCTGCCAGTAGGTAGAGGCGAGATGCTGCACGGCACGGGAGCACCATGCCAGCAGCCTGCCTGCCTGCCCCGCCAGCGCGACGCCGAGGATAGAACCTCCAATGTCGTCCCGATCCTGCTGACCCCCTTATTTCTCCCCTCTCTGCTCCCTCTTCCCCCTTGGACCCGAGACACCATGGTCGCCGCCGCTCGGAACCACCGGCCACCAACCACCTCTAGCCCCCTAGTGAGTCTAGCCGCTCCACCCCATCGCCTTAGTGCTCTCCTTCGAGCAGAGCATCCCTGGGAGGCCGCAATCGTCGCCATCGCCCTGTCTTCCCCGAGCTCTGCCGCCGAACGCCATCAATGAATTCGCTGTCGTCAAAACGTCCTCGAGGATGCTGCGCCTCCCCTCAGACCCGCAGTGAGCTCTTGAGTCAATCTCCCCTAACCCCGCGGCCTGCCCCTCGCCGTAGTCATTGCCCCTTTGCTGCCCGAATCCCGCTGCCGCTCAGCTCGTCGCCGGCCTCAACTCTGTTGGCCACCATAGCCTCCCGCCTGCTCCCTTGGATTTGCGAGGGGAAGGGTTCCCCTCTGGTGCCCTCAGCGCCGCAAGCCGCCCCCTATAGCGCCGTCCCAAGATACGCTGGCGAGCCACCGCCGTAGTTATTGGTCACCGGTGACTCGTCGCGGGCAACACTGATGTGGCAAGCCATTACTCGTCTAACCACCTGCTAATTAACCACTTAGCCACTAACAGTGGGCCCCAAGGCCTGTTAGTTAAATAATTAGGTTAATTAACCCTTGTTAAATATCCAGTCTTACTAACGTGTGGACCCCACACGTCAGGTTTCACCTGGACCGACCCTGTTGACCGCTGACATCACTATGACGTAATGCTGACGTAATGATGGCGCATTAATTGATTTTCTAGCAATAAAATAATTCAGGAAATTCTAGAAAATGTTTAAAACTTCGAAAAATCATGGAAAATAATCTGTAAGTCAGATGAAAATAATTTACATATGAAAAATGGTCAAACAAATCCAATGAATTTGTTTATGCCATGATCATGCATGTTTGAACAAGTTAACATCACCAAGTAGGACATTTTATGGTTAGGGCATTATATGAAATATCATTTGGAGTTGGAATTCAAATTTGTTTGAATTTGACTTCAATTAACTTGGCTAATTATTCCTTTAGGTCAATTCAGTACCATAACTTGTCATAACATGCATCATGGTTGTTGCATTGCATTGAATGTGTTCCTATCCTGTTTGCCGGTGTTTGTTCCTTTTTGGTAGACGATGGTTCTGACGATGTGAACGCTGACACTAATGAAGAAAAGTAATATCTTTATGACTGTCACGTAAGTAAACCCCCTTGAGCATACTGATATGAACCCACTCTCTCGCTCCTGCTCTCTTTTGCTGCATTAGGACAACAACGATTCAATTGATACCTGTTCTCGGTAGTTGAACCCATTCCTTTGCGTGACCTGTCTTTGCCACAGTAAATAGTTGAAACCACTTGGTATGAGTAGCAACTGCTTGAGCCTTGTTGTGCTTACTCATCTATGCTTTCTTACTTATTGTGCCTGCTATGCTTAGAGTCATGTCATGTCAGGTTTGATCCATCTCGGCGATGAATTGGAATGGCAGTGTTCATGTCCTACTATGTGAGAGCTAAGTGTGTGAACACGATTAAGTAAAGGTAGCGATGAGAGGACATGTAGGAGTACATGGCAGGTTGTCTCATTGGGACCGTCCTTAAGAAACGAGTTCTGTGTATGTTATCCAAGACAAGATACTACCGCACATTGGGATACTTAATTAACCCTCTCGGCCCATTAATCGTCTAGACCTCTCTTTGGGAGTTGCAACAAGTTCCTGGTGTTTTAAGGACAAGTGTTGGTGGTCGTGCAGAGCGCTGCCCGGTGGGGTGGACTGTGATGCGGTATAGGCACAATGGCACGGTGTACCATCGCGGAAACTTCGGCCGGAGTTCCATGCGGCTTCAGTCTCAAATAGGCGATAAACTTGGACTAGGGTCTTGTGCGATTGACGGTCGTGGCTGACTCCCTCGCTGGGCTTCTGCTTGAAGGTTGTCGAGGTGCCTTTTATGTGCAAATGGCGATAAGTGGCGAGAGCATGTGTGAAGAAGTATACCCCTGCAGCGTGAAATAATCTGTTCGAATAGCCGCGTCCTCAGATATGGACTACTTGGAGAACTTATGTGGTTCATAGATAAGTGGAATGGATACTTCTAAAATGTGCAAGATAAGTGTGAGTTCTATGGATGGCCTTCTTGTAGGTAGACAGGAGTGGATCCATTGTGGTGTATTCATATGGTGAATATGTGGACTTGTGTGCATTATCCCACCTCAAAGAAAGTCCTTGTAGTCATAGTATAGGTTAGCCAAGAGTCAAAGCTGGCTTGCTGCAATAAACTACACCCCCCCTTCATTGATACTAATGCATATGTATTTAGTTCTGATGTAAATCCTGTTGAGTACCCTTGTACTCACATTTGCTTCATTTATGTTTTGCAGAGGAGACGTCAGTCTCATTTGTGGTATTTACGACATGAAGTTTGATGTTGACCGGATTAGCTTGGAAATCCTAGATAGAGGTCTGGTTCCTTTGGTACGGTCGTTGTAGCTTTTCAGGCTCCTCTAGCCACTTTTGTAGATGTCTGTACCCAGACATGCTTATCTTCCTCTTGTTCGCTTGAATGCTCTGAATGTTGGGTCTTGTGACCCCTGCTTGTAACATCTTATTGTGTTGACTCTTCCAAGCCTTCTAAATAAATGTTGTAATGTTGTATGGTTATGTTGTGATGCCATAGTTGTATCTATGCATATCGGGCATGTCGTGCGTACGTGTGACGTGCAACGGTGGGATTCGACACCTAGTTGTGTGCCTTTATTAGTACTCTTTACGGGGAAATGCCTCTTTGTGCTTCCATCGAGCCTTGGTAGCTTGCTACTGCTTCGGACACATTGATTGACTGGCATGTATCCTTCTTTGCTACTGTGTCTGTCTCTTTGGGGAAATGTCTCGCAGTGTAATGGAGTCCCTATAGCCTGCCACGACTCGTCTACGTGCAGTGATGACATTTATGTCCCATGGCGTAATGGAGTCCTTGTAGCTTGCTATGACTCGTCTACACACGCTAGAGATTGACACCTGCATTGCTGGGTTACGTATGCCTGTCCCTGTACGGATGTGCCACTTAGGTTCTACGACTAGTCATGTCGGCTCGGATTCTTTGACATTTGAATGCTAGCGACACATTCACATACGTGAATCAAAAGACGCAAATGGTCCCGGCCTAGGTAAGGTGGCATCCGTGGAGATAACCGTGCATGAGACCGCAAAGTGATGTGATGTGTTACAGGCTGGATTCTTATGGCTTACGATCGGGGTCCCGACAATCATGTGGTATGAACCATGGAGAAGTTATAATATAGTAGATATAACACCAATATAAGTAAAGAATGAGTTCACAACAGTACCTAAAGTGGTGATTTATTTTCTTATACTAACGGATCTCACAAGTTTGCTGTTAAGTTTTGTGCTGTGAAGTTTTCATGTTTTGGGCTAAATATTTGATGGACTATGGAATAAGCAGTGGCAAGAGCCTAAGATTGGGGATTCCCAAGGCACCCCAAGTCATATTCAAGGATGCCAAAGAGCCTAAGCTTGGGGATGCCATGGAAGGCATCCCCTCTTTCATCTTCAATCCATCAGTAAATTTACTTGAGGCATTATTTTTATTTACCACATGATATGTGTTTTGGTTGGAGCGTCTTGTATGATATGAGTCTTTGCTTGTTAGTTTTCCACAATCATCCTTGATGCACACATTGTTTGAGAAGGACACACTGAATCGTGAATTTGATAGAATGCTCTGTGTGCTTCACTTCTATCTTTTGAGTTAGGCAATTTTGCTCTATGTGCTTCACTTATATCTTTTAGAGCACGATGTTGTTTGCGTTTTATAGAAATACTTGAACTCTTGTACCTCACTTATATTATTTTCAGAGTCTCTAAAACAGCATGGTAATTTGTCTAGGTTATGAATTTAGTCCTAATATGATAGCCATCCAAGAGGGATATAATAAAAACTTCCATATTAAGCGCATTGAGTATTTATGAGAAGTTTGATTCCTTGCATAAAGTTTTGAGACATAAAGATGGTAATGTCAAGAGTCATGTTAGGGAGTAATTGTTATTTGGTAAAAATACTTGTGTAAAGGATTGTGATTCCCATAGCATGCACGTATGGTGAACCGTTATGTAAGGAAGTTAGAGCATGACTTGTTTATTGATTGGCGACCTTTGTGTGAGGGTCGGGAGCGCACGATAGTTAACTCCTACCAACCTCTCCCCTGGGATCATGCGTTTAATACTTTGATTCAATGACTAATAGACTTTTTCAATAAGTATGTGAGTTCTTTATGACTAATGTTGAGTCCATGGATTATAAGCACTCTCACCCTTCCACCCTTGCTAGCCTCTCTAGTACCACGCAACTTTCGCCGGTACAAAAAAAAACCTTCCTCAAAATAGCCACCATATACCTTCCTCAAAACAGCCACCATATATCTTTCCTCAAAATAGCCACCATACCTACCTATTATGGCATTTCCATAAACATTCTCAGATATATTGCCATGCAACTTCCACCGTTTCCTTTTATGACATGCACCATCACTTCCATATTGCATATAGAGTCAAATTTTTTCATAAGTATCGAGTTGTAATTTCCTTTTGAGTTGTAAGTAAATAGAAATGTAATGATTTTCATTATCAGAGCATGTACCATGTGAGGAAAGGATGATGGAAGCTATGATTCCCTTACAAGTAGGGATGAGAGTCCGGACTTTATGAAAAAAATAAAAAAGGCAGCGAATCCCAAATAAAAATAAAATAGGCCTTAGATGCCCACCAATAAATAAAAAATGAGGCAAAACAGAGAACAAACATTGCTACTACCTTTTTCTACACTTGTGCTTCAAAGTAGCACCATGATCTTCATAATAGAGAGTCTCCTATTTTGTCACTTTCATATAACTAGTGGAATTTTCATAATGATGCACGTCCACTTAGTTTCTTTTTGAGCTTTCATACACTTATAGATCTATTGCATCCTTTGCATGGCAATCCCTACTCACTCACATAGATATCTTTTAATGGGCATCTCCATAGCCTGTTGATACGCCTAGTTGATGTGAGACTATCTTCTCCATTTCCTTGACAACCTCCACCATATTCTATTCAACCTATAGTGCTATATCCATGGCTCATGCTCATGTATTGCGTGAGAGTTGAAAAAGTTTGAGAAAATAAAGGTGTGAAAACAATTTCTTGACTTTTCGTTGGGGTTGTGCATGATACAAATACTTTGTGTGGGGCAGATGGAGCATAGCCAGACCATATGATATTGTAAAGATAACTTTCTTTTTCCATTATATTTTGAAGAGATACAATTGCTTTGCTAGTATGCTTGTAATCTTATTGTTTTTATATCAATATTAAGCTTTTGTTTTGAGTCTTACAGATCTGAATATTCATGCCACAATAAAGAATATTACATGGATAAATATGTTAGGTAGCACTCCATATAAAAAATTATGTTTTTATCACTTACCTACTCGAGGACGAGCACGAGTTAAGCTTGGGGATGCTGATACGTATCCAACACATCTATAATTTTGATGATGGCATGCTATTAGATTATCTGTTTTGGATGTTTTATATGCATTAATATGCTATTTTATATTATTTTGGGGACTAACCTATTAATCTAGAGCCTAGTGTCAGTTTCTGTTTTCTCCTTGTTTTTGAATTTTGCAGATATGGAATATTAAATGGAGTCCAAACGGAATAAAACCTTAGGAAGGAAATTTTCTGGAAGGATACAAATCATCCAGGCTTGGAGTGCATGCCAGGGGACGTGCTAGGAGGCCACAAGCCTGCGAGGAGTGGGCCCTCCTGCCCGCACCTAGCAAGCTTCTCGTCTCCTGATAGGTCTCCTAACCCTAATCTTCGGCCTATAAATACCCAGATATTCCCCTAACATCAGAAGAGCCACGCAAATACTTTTCCACCGCCGGAAGCCTCTGTTCCCAAGAGATCCAATCTTGGAGCCTTTTCCGGTAATCTGCCAAAGGGATTTCGATCACGGAGGGCATCTACATCAACTCCATTGCCCCTCCAATGATGTGCGAGTAGTCCACCATAGACCTACGGGTCCAATGCTAGTAGCTAGATGGCTTCTTCTCTTTCTTTGTTCTTCAAGACCATGTTCTCCATGATCTTCATGGAGATCTATCCGATGTAATCCTCTTTTATGGTGTGTTTGTCAAGATCCAATGTATTGTGAGTTTATGTTCAGATTATCCATGAATCTTAATTTAATCTCCTCTGAATTCTTATTTGCATGATTTCATATCCTTGCAAGTCTCTTCGAGTTATTGGTTTGGTTTGGCTAACTAGATTGGCAATTCTTGCAACGGGAGAAGTGACCTAGTCGGGGTAGCGAGGCACGTATTGTATTGTTGCCATCAAGGGTAACAATATGGGGTTTGCATCATATTTCTTGAGTTTATCCCTCTACATCATGTCATCTTACTTAATGCGTTACTCTGTTCTTATGAACATAATACGCTAGATGCACGCAAGAGTCGGTCGATGTGTGGAGTAATAGTAGTAGATGCTGAATCGTTTCGGTCTACTTGATATTGACGTGATGCCTATATGCATGTCTGTTTTCATTATATACTTTCAGATCTATAAACGAAAAAAACCTAAAACTACTTTGCTGAAATTTATTTACCTTTTACTTTCCATTCTCATTTACATCTATCTCTATCGGATCTAATCCTTGCAAATAACCATGAAGGGATTGACAACCCCTTTATTGCGTTGGGTGCAAGAGTTTGATTGTTTGTGTAGGTGCATCCATTGGTGACTTGCTTGTTTCTCCTACTGAATTGATACCTTGGTTCTCAACAATTGAGGGAAATACTTATCTACTTCGCTGCATCACCCTTTCCTCTTCAAGGGAAAATCAACGCAAGCTCAAGAGGTAGCATCGGCGCGGCACCTGGCGCTGCTGCGACATGAATGACGTCAGTATGGTCACTGGACTCCTTGTCGGCCTTCTCAGCAGATTCCTCGGCGGTGTCTTCCTCTACGTCCTTGGCGGCTTCATCAACAGCAACCCTGGTGGCCTTGACAACAGCATTTCTGGCGGTCTCCTCGATGACGGCGTCGACATCCATTTGTTCCGTCGAAGGGAGATCTAGAAGCCAAGGATTGGGAAACAAGATGAGACCAAGGTTGAAGTTCAAGAAGACAATATATATATGAAGACAGAATAACAAGTACTCTGCAGCGAGTGGTTTACCTGTGATAAGCCGTTGAGAAGGAGTTTCTCCTTCCCCAGCAACATTGGTTGCCGGTGTGGGAATGCCTATGCTTGTGCTTGTTGGCCTCTCCTCAGCAAGAACATGATCCATCTCTGGGCAGCGTAGTCGACGGAGGCACATTAGGGGCGGCCTCCGATGGTGCTCCTTGTTGCTGCCTTCCTTCTACAAGGCCGGTGATGTCAGCAGTGAAGATACACGTCCTAACACTCGCCAGTGGGAAATGAGTAACGGACTCATGTTGGGGGCTGTATTGAGGATTGCATTGTGGGCTGAACTCCGGACCGATGTCGATCAACTCTGGCGCACCTGTGGTGCTTGCTAGCGGCACATCACACATTGAAGTCTTCGCCTTCTTCACCATCCTTTGCACCAGCGTTTCCGTATCTCAGTAGGGACATGCCAAAGAGAAACAAATAAGTTAAGCGAAGCTGAGAAAACTCGGAGGATAAAAGATGTGGTAGGATCCTTACTCTTCTTCTTCTGAGATGAAGGTGGAGAGGTCGAAGTCCACCTCCGCCATGGTGTCCGGAGGAGGGGAAGGAATGGTCCTGGGTCGCTTGGATGTAGTAGAGGCGGATGGTTGCTGTTGAGCTTCTTGCCGCTGCGCGGCCTTGTCGGCCGCCACCTTGTCAGGGGCTGCACCACTCGAGGAAGGTTGGAGAGTTGAGGTACCGGAGGAGGTATTCCAAAGAACACGCTTTCTTCTCTTCTCGGGCTCCTCCTATAGCTGCCTTTCGGCTGGATGTTCAGCAGAAGGACTCCCGACAGTGGTGCCACTTTGCTCTCTAGTAACCTCACCCTGCCCGGCAAGTTTTCCCTCTGATACCACCTCTCCTTCACTGGCTTCCTCTTTTATGAAGCCAAAGCTGCCGGCCTCCATGGAAAGATTCGCCTCTTCCATCATGGTGTCCATGTATACCGTTTCTTCCTCAGTGGTGGGGCAGATGAGGTGTGTTTCTACCCGGATGGCCTTTTCCAACAAATTGTCGAAGGACTCTTGTGCCCATTCTGCGTATGACTCTTCCCAAGTTCCATCAAGGCCATGAGCATTACACACTGGCATCATGATGGGGATTTAGGCCAGGGCAGAGTTGTTGCACAGGGGATTATACTAGCCGGCAATTTGTGTTTCACGTCAGACCTGAACAACTTTTGGTAGAGAGCTGCATGCTGCAAGACCATCAAGTTATAGTTCAGGCCAGGGTGTAGTCTCATGATGTCTTCCGCATTCAAGAATTCCCAGGCTGGCGCCGGCAAAGAAAATCGGCCCGAATCATCTCTATTGTGATTCCGGCAACTTTGAGGCGGCGAATCCTGATAACTGCAACTGTGAGCTTCTCATCATGAAGATCAAGTCGCTTCAACCAATACCATGCGCTATCTTTGTTTGTCAAGGCGAACAGAAGGGTGGAGGACCTTAATCCTGAATCTAGCACCACCTAGCCCACCATTCATCCCACTTATCATGGAAATCCCCGACTGGGTATATATACTTGTTCCACGCCCTTGGGATCCAGGCGATAGTACCAGAAAGGGCTTCTCCCTTTTGAATACAGGGAATGAGGAAGTGGCGGAAGAGTGCTATGTTGGGGACTACTCCAGCAAAGTTTTCACAAAGATGGGCGAAGACTAACATACGAGTCACAATATTCGGCGTGAAATCCAAGAGATGGAGGCCGTATGTGTACATGATGTCATTGAAGAAATTAGAAAACTGGAGACAGAGCCCAAAGTAAAAGCAATCGTCAAGGAAAGGGAATTTGTCTTGGCCACTCTTGGAAGGACATGGAATCACGCAGGTAGCAGGATGAGCCTTTGTCTTCCTCGCCCACATGCACTGGTATTGCTCCTTCAAGGTGCTTGCATCGAGCGTCGAAGTGAAGATGACACACTCCCTCCGCATCTTGCCCTTGCTCGTCTTGGGTGGCATGGTGGCTACGGGGGCGGAGGCTGAGGACGGAGAGGGCGTGGAGGCGGCGGATGAGTGGGAGAGGCTCTGTTTCGGTCATGATTTAGGAGACGATGGAGGTTTTCAGATTGGAAAGGACAAGAAGTAAATGAGCAATCGCCTTTGCGGATTCCTTCTTATGGGGAAGATGTGAGGCTGCCTCTTTACTGATCGATGTGAAACGCTTTTGCGATCATGTTGCGGTTATGACCACTCCATGCACGTATCCCACATAGCGCACTCAACGTGCATTTTGGCGAAGCGCAATAAATGAAACAATTACAACCACAGACTCCTGCCACAGGTGCCCGTGCACTGTTTGGGCCTAGCCCAACAACGCCTCGCACCTGTGTGTGGCCTAGGCCCAGGGGCTCCTGTCGGTGTACTAAAGTTTGGGTCTTTAGTACCCCATACTTGTGCACGGATGGTTGGAGCCACACCAGCGGCAAGGCCAGTCAAGGGACTCCTAGATGCAAGTACAAAGATATCAAAAAACATTCAAGTCAATAATCTGAAGCAAGAAGACAAGAAGCTGGGGCCCCGACAAGATCTTGCCGGGATGGCTTGCAGAGCCCCGGCAGGACCCATGCCCGGCAAGACCTCACAAACCCGTCACCGCTCCAGCACAATGACCAACCTGCCATACATGTCTTATCTTCTAGAGTACGTGTCAAAGCGCTCGGGATGCAGGGGTTAAGCGGCACTGATGGGACGACCTCTCTTCCACCCCCCAAGAAGATTAGGAACAAAGAGACGGAGCATTAAATGCGTCTGTCCTATGTCGTCAGTGTTAGGTATGATAGCATTGTAGCAACTGTACACCCCGTGTATGTACTGTATGCCATTATTGGAGATCCCTTTGTCATATAAAATGAGGCCCAAGGCATTACTAGAGGGGGGACACTCTAGCTCAGATGCAAGCATAGCAGTTGTGTACTGTTCATCACACAACGCTCGTATAGCCAGAGCTCAAACACCACAATACACTAAAGAAGGAGTAGGGTTTTAAACTTCTCAGCGGCTCGAACCTGGGTAAAAATCCCTCGCGTTGTTTTTTGGATGTGCTCTTTGTGCACACCTTCTCCCTACCGAATCGTAAAGGGATCCACATGATCGCATAGGTGTTGTGGCCCAACAAATATTCAGATCCATAAGATTCAAAACAAAAGTTTAAAGTTGACAGAAAACCAATAATACTTCAAGCATACTAATAAAGCAATCGTGTCTTCTCAAAATAACATGCCCCAAGAAAGCTATCCCTACAAAATCATATATTCTAGCTATGCTCCATCTTCATTACACAAAGTATTAAATCATGGACAACCCCGGTTTTAGCCAAGCAATCTTTTCATTCTTTAGTATTTTCTAACCTTTTCAACTCTTACGCAATACATGAGCGTGAGCCATGGATATAGCACTATAGGTGGAATAGAACATGGTGGTTGTGTTGAAGACAAAAGAAGGAGATAGTCTCACACCAACTAGGCGTATCAATGGGCTATGGAAATGCCCATCAATAGATATCAATGTGAGTGAGTAGGGATTGCAATGCAACCGATGCACTAGAGCTATAAGTGTATGGAAGCTCAAAAAATAAACTAAGTGGATGTGCATCCAACCCGCTTGCTCATGAAGACCTAGGGAAATTTGAGGAAGCCCATCATTGGAATATACAAACCAAGTTCTATAATGAAAAATTCCAACTAGTATATGAAAGTGTCAATATAGGAGACTCTCTATCAAGAAGATCATGGTGCTACTTTCAAGCACAAGTGTGGAAAAAGGATAGTACTATTGCCCCTTCTCACTTTTCTCTCATTTTTTTATTTTCTCTCATTTTTTATTTTTGTGGACTTCTTTGGCCTTTTTTTATAAAGTCCGGAGACTCATCCGAACTTGTGGGGGTAGTTTCCATCATCCTTTCCTAACATGGGACAATGCTCTATAATGATGATCATCACACTTTTATTTACTCACAACTCGATATTCGAACAAGATATGACTCTATATGAATGCTTTTGCTGGTTACTGGGATATGCAATGATCTAGTGTAGCAATGACATCATCATGGTAGCTATCTTACGATAATGCTAAGCAATAAGACAATGATGGTGCGTGTCATAATAAACGAAACAGTGGAAGTTGCATGGCAATATATCTCGGAATGGCTCTGGAAATGCCGTAATAGGTAGGTATGGTGGCTGTTTTGAGGAACGTATATGCTGGATGTTTTGAGGAAGGTGGTTTAATTCACCGTGAAAGTTGCATAGTACTAGAGAGGCTAGAGAAGGTGGAAGGGTGAGAGCGCGTATAATCCATGGACTCAACATTAGTCATAACGAACTTGTGAGATTTCGGGCTCCACAAAACCCTTAAGATTTGAACACAGGGGCGTGTACAAAGATCCCCCACGGCCTCGCTCGACCTAGCTCGCTATTCGATGAACACAGGAAAGAACTCGCACGATGACGAGGAAGAAGAGGAACATGGCAGTTTACCCAGGTTCAGGCTGCTGCAAAGCGTAATAACCTACTCTTGCTTTGGTGGATTGGCTCTCGAGGAGGCGAGGTGGATGAACAATTACAGTGTTTTGGGGCCTCCTGAGGGATCTTGGTGATGTTCGAGGCTCCTTGTGGTTTGGTGGGCGATGAGTGATGGAGTCGGACGATGGGGGTTAGATCAGATGGATCTCTTCCTCTACGAAGCAGTCTACCCTCTCTATATAGCGGTGGCCCGGGTCCTCTTGCCTTACCATAATGGCGGGAAGCGATCCCACAATGACCAATTTTGACAGGGGTTCATGATCGCTCTGCCCAAAGGCGGTCTTCGCCTGCAAAGTAGCTGTCGACACCGTAGGGACAGGCTCAAAGATGACGTCCGTCCTGTAGAGTTGGTGGTTGCGGTGTTGTTGCACTGGAATTGAAACCTTTGGCGGTTCTTTGGGAACCCGCGTACGTCCTTGCTCCCTTTGCACCAAAGGGGAAACTGCGCCACCTGGTGTAAACGCTCGCCTGTCCATCCTTGTGTCATCTTTGATTCCTGAGGCCAGGCCTTGCATAGAGATCTTCGCCACTTCGGAGGGGTCCTGAGGTGGCCCATCCATCTCGGGTCTTGTCGCTGTTCCTCCTTGCGAGGCCAAGGCCCTATTGGTTGATGAAGTGGGGCACACTCTAGGCCGCAGGCAGGCAGGTCTGGGTACCCCCGTTCCCAGAACCCGACAGTAGCCCCGAGGCCGAAGGCACGCCCGAGCTGGCTTACGAGCGAATCTCAGAGGACGACTTGAAGTGCCGCGGGCCCCAATTGCCTACGGGGCATGCATGGCACGCGTCAGATGCCTGGACGGCGACGCCTCCTCTCCCTGAGGCCGTCCGGAACCGCACCCAGTTAGATTGATGCGACGCCTAGGCGCAGCACAGGCCATCATTGCCTCCCATCAAGTGATGTCGTTGTTGCAGGCCGCATGGACGCGACTCTTCGGAGGGCAAGGGAGGCGACATGGAAGGAAACACATTGACCGAACTGGCTTGCGCCGCCCGAGGGGCGCGCGACGCCTGCCCTCCTGCGTCGCCTCGTGGCCGTGGTTACGCCTATAAATCTGGTGTGTCCTTGGCCAGGGAAGGGTATTGTAGTCTTGAGGCTTCCCCTTGCTTCCTTCACTTCGCCAGCACAAAACCTTCTTTCCTTCTCGCCCCCCTGTCCTTCATGGCATCCAAAGGAAGCAGTGTAGGCGCAGGGAACCGGTCGGTTCCTCCGGCTCCTTTGCCCTCCTCAGGAGGCGGCGGAGGGGCGCCCTTGGGGTCGGTGTGAGTTCGCCAGGGGTGGGCCCTGGCCGACAAGTAAGTATTCCGCCACCTCCCTCTTCTCTCGCTCTTCTGTCCATCATCTGGTGGTTGATCTCCTTTCCCTCCTTCTAGGACTCCCATGGCCAAGAAGTGCAAACTTGGCGAGCTTCAGGAGGAGGTAGAGACTCTGCAGGCCCGGACGACCATCGCCAAGGCCGCCTTCGATGCTGCACTCCGGGGCGAGGCCGAGGCCTGGGCGGAACTGGCGTCCCTCCAGACCCAGATCCAAGAGGCGGCTGACACCATGTAGGCCGCCAAGGACGAGGCGGCGCATGCCAGGCTGTTGGAGTCCCTCCACACCAAGCAGTTCCAGGACATCGCCTGCCGCATGGCCGGCACGATGAGCCGGTTCGTCGGGGATGCCCCCATGCGGTCGCACGTGCATGGCGATGGGGGTTATCTTTAGTTCTTCCGGAAGGTGGTGGAGGCGCTGGAGACCAGCATCTCTCGCGCTGATGTGGACAGCATGTTCGACACGTGTGACCTTATGGACCTTGCCTTGACAGTTGTCTACTCCATCCTATGCCGCCTTGCCCCGCAGCTTGACCTCCGGCGCCTTGGAGAGTATGTGCCTGATGAGCTCCAGTGCCCCCTCCGAGATGAGACGCGCCCGCTCGTGGAGGCCATGGTGGACCGGTTCATCCAGGTGCCCGCCTCGAGCGAGGAGGACGACTGTAACGCCGAGCTGGCCAGTGGCGCGGGCGGCAACGGGGAATCCTCCCCTTAGGCACCCTCCATTCCTATTTACCGGTACCTGTAATGCTCGAACAAAAACCTTGCCTGTGGGGCACTAATATTTTGTATGTTACCTTTGCCGTCTTGCTTTTGTTCATGGATTTGCTAGTTGCGGTATTGGTCGGTGCCACCACGGTCGTGGCCCTACGTCAGACCCTGATACGACCCCCGTGAGGCTCTCCACCTCCAGGGACAACTCGCATGTGTTGCTCCTATTAGGCCTTGGGCCTTGCGGCTCATCGGATCGAGCCCCTCCTCACGTGTCGCCTCCTTTGTCGCTTCGTCCCTCGGGGGCCTTGGTAGCCGCACGTAGTGGACGTAGTTCCTGCATTTTAAGTTAGAGTGTGCAATCCTCATTTGATCCCCGGGGTCACTATTAGGCCAGGTGGCTCCTGATGGGTTCGATAGTGTACCTAGCTTCGTATGATGCTAGCGATCCTGCGTCGCGAGGTGAGACGGGCTATTCCGTCAAGCTGTGCCTCTGTCCGTGGTATCTTCTTCTTACCTGCTGAACGGTCCAGGGACCCTTTTGACACTCTGCACCTATAGGTCCTAGTCCCGCACATTTTCTCACCACCATTAGGTACGACCGGAGAGGATGTACCTCACGAGTCGAGGCCCCGGTACTCCTGATGCTGACCGGAAACCATGGACGGGACCAGGAAGTCGGGTGGCATTATGACCGCCCACCGTTAGGTTTGACCGGAAACCAAGGACGCACTTCATGAGGAGAGGCCCCGACACCCCTGATGCCGTCCGGAAACCAAGGACGACATCAGGGAGGACGAGTGGCCTTATGACCGGTAGGACTCCTGAGGGGTGCTGCTCAGGAGCCCCCTTTGATGCTTGAGCGATCCACCATTCCGTCCTTCCATGTGCGGCCTGAGGAGGCCCTAGGGTCCCCCGATACCCCATTCTGTGATGTCGTGATGTGGTCAGAGCCCCAGAGCAGGGCCGACAGCTAAAAATCGAGTTCCCCTGAGGCGGCAGGTCCTTCCCATCTAGCTCTGTGGCGCCTCGGGGAGGTGCGGAGCGTTTGTCTCCTTGCGAAACACCATTCAGAAAGAGAGACTTCAAACAAGGAAACGTAGAGACAAAAAAAACCGCTTTTTTAAATATGAAGTTTCGAAATTCTCGGGCTTCATTCCAAAAAATTGCAACTTCAACATCAAAAAGAAGCAAGCAAATGTCGCATATGGTTCCTAGGATGTCCTTCATCTTCCCCTAGCGCTGATCGTAGGGCATCCACGTTGCATGGACATAGCCATTGATGGGAAATGTTATCTTCTCCTCCAGCTCCGAACTGTGGCTGCCACATTGCATGGGAGGAGCCCCTCCGCGTCCTTGGGGGGCTCCGGGCATGTACAGCCCGCTCATTATTACGTGAGAGTGTCACGACCCTGGGCAAGTCCCCAGGTGCATGGCTTTGTGGCTTGCTACCCCGCTGAAGATCATCCCGTGCATTTCTTCCCGGTTGCGTGCCCTCATGTCCCTAACCCGAGTGCATTGCTCCTCGCGCGACCTCAGGATTGCGCTCCCGATGCCCAAACATGAGCGCGATGAATCTGCGCGTCCATAAGGGTGTTCTGTCGGTGAAGTATGCCTCATGAGGCGCCCACGCGTCATCCGGTCAAGGTCCCGAAGGCCTCGGGAGGACCATCCTCCTGAGGCCGTGCAGGCGTCGTAGTTGCCGTAGGTGGCCTGCATTGCATTTGTCTTGCCGCTCCCCCAGCTCATCACCCCTGGGGCATGAGGGCTTGGTCTGTTGTCACTTTCCCACGGGGGCACCGGCCGGTGTCATGCCCCGTGGCTTGGGGGCACCCTCCTGCTCATGCCGCCCGGGCGCGGTGCTCCGCTGACGGGAGCCCCCAGGCCCGGCTCCAGGAGGACGCCCAGGGTACTTCTTACTCTTGGGGGGTATTAGCGCCTACGGTGGGCGCTTGAACCTCCACCCCCCGCTAGGTGGGCCAAGTGGTATAACATAGCATGGTACGTAGGGCTCCACGTAGGCGCTCGGTCCGCCTCCTGAGTCATCCGCCGGTGCGTCGGGGATGGTCCCTCCCGGCGGTGGGGGAGGTTGCCCCGTGTGCGTTGCTCATAGGCCCTCCTGCGCCGGGCCTCAGCGCGGAGTTTCTTATCTTTGCCACCGCCGTTGAGTGGGCCTTGCGTCCCATGGTGTAGATTCCCCCCTTGGTACTCTGATGCGCCTCCGCCGTCGTTGCTTGCTTGTCCGGACGCCTGCGCCGCCCACTGACTGCGTCGGATGGCGCACTCCTGCCTGGCCAGCCTGGGCTGCTGAGGGCCCGCCGGGTTGCGGGGATGCGCGTCGGTGTGTGCACTAGGCGCCCTACCGTTTCCTCCGTGCGCCTGGTGGTTGTCGCTGGGCTGCGTCCCCAACTCTGTCACCTGGATTCAAAGGGGAAGAAACACAGCATGTGGCACGCCCCGTTTGGCCCCGTCCGGCGTGGGAGGGGCCTTCCACCAGCAAGCCCCCGGCGCCTGGCGCTTGCAGTCTTGAAGAAGAGTGAGAAGGGATGGCGCTCTGGGCAACGGCGACTAGCTCCGCGATGTGATCCGCCCATGCATCAAAGCCCCATGCGTTGATCGGTGGCGAAGCATCTCGCTTGCCAGTAGTAGCGCATCGTGCGGGTCGAGGTCTTCCACGTAGGTGCGACGTGTTGCTGATGCCGGTTGCGCCTCCTGCCCGCTGTGCGTCTGAGCGACACGGGGGTGGTAATGGTGGAGGTGATGCTAGCGACCTGGTACTGGCCGCTAGATACCATGGCACTGGGGCGTGGGCCTCCGACCGCCGCAGCGAGGTTGATAGGGGCCGGCCCGTCGCGGCCCGGAGAAGCTTGTTGAGCGCCGGCCATCGGAGGAGTGAAGCTTGGGAAGGACGAAGCTTGGAGAAGATCTTGACGCGCCGCCTACCTAGCGTGCCAAATGTCAGATTTCGGGCTCCACAAAACCTTGAAGATTCGAACACACCAAAGAACTCGCACGATGATGAGGAAGAAGAGGAACACGACAGTTTACCCAGGTTCGGGCCGCTGCGAAGCCTAATACCCTCTCAAGGAGGTGAGGTGGATGAACAAGTACAGTGTTTTAGGGCCTCCTCATGGCTCTCGGTGGTGTTCGAGGCTCCTTGTAGTTTGGTGGGCGATGAGTGATGGAGTCGGACAATTGGGTTTCGATCGGATGGATCTCTCCCTCTACGAAGCAGCCTACCCTCTATATATAGCGGTGTCCCGGGACCTCTTCCCTTATCACAATGGTGGGAAGGGATCCCACAATGGCCAATTTTGAAAAGGGACAGGGGTTCGTTCTCGCTCTGCCCAAAGGCGGTCTTCGCCTGCAAAGTAGCTTTCGACGCCGCAAGGACGGGCTCAGCGATGATGTCCGTCCTGCGGAGCTGGTGGTTGTGGTCTTGTTGTGCCGGAATGGTAACCTTTGGGGGGTGCTTTGGGAACCCGCGTACGTCTTCGGTCCCTTTGCACCAAAGGGGAAACTGCGTCACCTGTCGTACTGACGCTCGCCTGTCCTTCCTTGCATCATCTTTGAATCCTGAGGCTTCACCTTGCATACAGATCTCCGCCACTCCAGAGGGGTCCCGAGGTGTCCCATAATTTGCGAGTCTTGTGGCTGTTCCTTCTCACGAGGCCAGGGCCCTCGCGAGGGCCTTGTCTTGAGTGGGGCCGCGCCTGGCCCTATTGGTTGCTGAAGTGGCCCATGCCCTGGGCCGCAGGCAGGTAGGTCTGGGTACCCCCGTTCCCAGAACGCCGACATAACTCACATACTTATTGAAAAATTCTATTAGTCATCAAAACAAAGTACCACACGCATGCTCCTAGGGGAAGGTTTTGTAGGAGTTAACCATCGTGCGATCCCGACCTCCACACAAAGGAAGGCAATCAATAAATAAATCATGCTCCGACTTCACCACATAACGGTTCACCATACATGCATGCTATGGGAATCGCAAACATTAACATATGTATTTCTACAAATCCACAATTAATCACTAGCATGTCTCTAATATTACAAACTTTATATCTCAAAACAATCATAAGGAATCAAACTTTTATTCAATGCACTTTTATATGAAAGTTTTCATTATATCTCTCTTGGATGCCCATCATATTAGGACTATATTCATAACCTAAACAAATTACCATGCTTCTTAGAGACTCTCAAAATAATATAAGTGAAGCAAGAGAGTTCAGTAATATCTATAAAATAAAGCCATCGCCGTGCTCTAAAAATACATACGTGAAGCACTAGAGCATATTGCCTAGCTCAAAAGATATAAGTGAAGCACATATAGTATTCTAATAAATTGATGATTCATGCGTATCCCTCTCAAAAAGTATGTATAGAAATAATGATTGTGGAAAACTAAAAATCAAAGACCCGTATCATACAAGACGCTCCAAGCAAAACACATGTCATGTGGTGAATAAAAATATAGCCTCCAGTAAATTTACCAATGGATTGAAGACGAAATAGGAGATGTCTTTCGGGGCATCCCCAATCTTAGGATCTTGGTTGTCCTTGTATATTACCTTGGGGTGCCTTAGACATAACCAAACTTAGGCCGTTGTCACTCCTTATTCCATAGTCCATCAAATCTTTACCCAAAACATAAAAACTTCATAACACAAAACTCAATAGAAAATTCGTGAGATCCGTTAGTGTAAGAAAATCAAATCACCACTTTAGGTACTGTTGTGAACTTATTCTTTACTTAAATTGGTGTAATATATATTGTATTCCAACTTCTCCATGGTTCATAACCTACAATACTACCCATAGTTTCATCAAAATAAGCAAACAACACCTAGAAAACAAAATCTGTCTAAAAGAGAACAATCTGTAGCAATCTGTAAACTTCGAATACTTATGTAGCTGTAAAACTTCTAAAACATTAGGAAAATCTGAGAATTTTTATATAAATCTTGTGTTAAAAATTCAGATCCAATCGACGCTTCTGTGAATTTCTAAAATTCCTGGACTGGGTGTCAATGTTTCTGTTTTTAGCAAGATCAAATCAATAACCATCGTAGACCATACCAAAGGTCTTACTTGGCACAATCACTAATTAAAACACCAAAACACAATTACTACATAGGTAATAATGTTTAATTTATTGAAGAACAAAAACAAAACAAAAAACATAAAAATAAAATTGGGTTGCCTCCCAACAAGCGCCATTGTTTAACGCCCCGAGCTAGGCATAACGTAGTAGATCTAAGTATTATCATCTTTGGTATGCAATCCATAAGTAGCTCTCATAATAGAATCGTATGGTAATTTAATTTTCTTTATTTTGAAGTGTTCCATTCCCTTCCTTAACGGAAATTGAAATCTAATGTTTCCTTCTTTCATATCAATAATTGCACCAATCGTTCTAAGTAAAGGTCTATCAAGAATAATACGACATGTATGATTGCAACCAATATCAAGAACGATCAAATCTACAGGCACATAATTCCTATTTGAAACAATAATAACATCATTAATTCTTCCCATAGGTTTCTTTATAGTGGAATCCGCAAGATGCAAATTTAAGGAGCAATCATCAAATTCACGGAAACCTAGCATATCACATAAAGTTTTTGAAATAGTGAAAACGCTAGCACCCAAATCACACAAAGCATGGCACTCATAATATTTCATTTTAATCTTAGTATTTGGTTCCCACTCATCATAAAGCTTTCTAGGTATAGAAACTTCCAACTCAAGTTTTTCTTCAAAGGATTTCATCGTAGCAACAACGATATGTTTAGTAAAAGCTTTATTTTGATTATAAGCATGAGGAGAATTCAACATAGATTGGAACGAGGAAATACAAGATTTCAAAGAAATATTATCATAATTAAAATCCTAGAAATCCAAAGGAGTGGATTCATTGCTACTTAAAGTCTTGACATCTTCAATCCTACTTTTATCAATTTTTGCATCAACAACTATAAACTCCGAATCATTGGGACGCCTTGTAATCAAACTTGACTTATCTCCACTACCATATTTATCAAGATTTATATTAGAAAACAAATATTCAATAGGAGTCAAATTAATCACCTTAAGATCTTCATCACTATTTTCACGAGAAATCGAAGTACACACTTTTACTAACAATTCTCGTTTAGCACGCATCCTAGTGGTTCTTTCTTTACATTCATCCATAGAAATTCTCATAGCTTTTAGAGACTCATTAATATCATGCTTGGGTGGAATAGATCTAATTTTCAAAGAATCAATCTCAAGAGAAATTATATCAACATTCCTAGACAAATCATCAATCTTGAGCAATTTTTATTTAATCATAGCATTGAAAATCTTTTGCGAGCTAATAAATTCTTTAATATTATTCTCAAGATCAGAGGTCATCTTATTATAATTTCCAGAAAGATTGTTGTAGGAATTACCATAATTATTAGAGGAATTACTAGAAAATGGCCTAGGGTTGGAATTACCTCTATATGCGTTATTACCAAAATTGTTCCTACCAAAAAAATGCACATCCATAGATTCATTATTTTATCTAATCAAAGAAGACAAAGGCATATAATTAGAATTAAAAGGAGCACTCTTACTAGCAAACAATCTCATTAATTCATCTATCTTTTCACTCAAAGTATTTATTTCTTCAATTGCATGCACCTTTTTACTAGTAGGAGATATTTCGGTATGCCATTGAGAGTAATTTCCATAATATTATCTAGGAGTTTAGTAGCTTTTCCTAATGTGATTCACATAAAAATAACAACCACGACGGAATCTAAAAGTTTTCTAGAAGCAAAATTCAATCCTGCATAAATTTTTTGTGTAGTCATCCATAAACTCAAACCATGCGCGGGACAATTTCTAATGATTAATTTCACCCTCTCCCGATATTGTGCAACATGCTCATTATCAAGTTGCTTAAAATTCCTTATATCATTCCTACGGGCAAATAAAAGCATCTTTATACTTATTCCATGAATCAATATTATTTTTAGGCAAAGATGTAAACCAAGTTTTAGCACGATCCGATAGTGACACAGAAATAACTTCAATTTAACAATGTCATTATCCATATCTTTCTTCTTTTGCATATCACACAATTCAACGAAAGTATTTAGATGGGATGCAACATCTTCACTAGAAGGCCGAAAAATTGTTCTTTCATAACGAGATTCGACAAAGCGACATTGATTTCATAAAATTCCGCACTAATGGCGGGAGCAATCAAAATACTAATAAAGTCATCATCTATTATATTATTAAAATGATAGAAAACGAACGATGGTGATTTATCGCTCCAGAGTTAACTACTTTGAATGGACAAGATTCATAGATGTATATACGTAGAACCAATCAACCAGCACACACAAAAAATCAACTAGACATATAACTACTGACCACTATGTATATACATGTACCAAAGAGGCAATCAACCAGACGGTCAATAAAAAAACAATCATCCAGACGTATAACACTTGACCACTATTTACGTGTACTAAAGAGCCAATGAAACAGACCGTAAAACCCACAAAAAAGAAAGAAGAAATAGACCGTAAAAAAACAAGACAACTAGACGTAAAACATTCGGCCACTGTGTACGTGTAACAAAGAGCCTAATTTAGGGAAAGGAGTAGCACACACCCTGTCAAAGCAAAAAGGAAACGAGATCCAGACGGGCACCCAACGGATTGATTTGCACCCAAATCAGTCAATAAATAAAGTAAAATAAAAGACGAGTACTACACTGACCAAAGAAAATTGCCAGGATACACAACATGGACATCATCACTTGATCAGTACATGCGGCGACGTGCAACACCCACACCACGGTGCATCCACAACTACATATCAAATATGCATCCACGGTGCTATGATGCTTGGCACATGATGCATCAATATGAGCCGACGAATGCGCGAATACCCGACGGATTCGATACCCAATAGTAGCCCTTAACATCATGACACACAACAGATCAAAAGATGGCAGACAACAACGCGGTAAGGTTTAGATTTGCATAATATCTGTGTACACACCATGTGTGATTAGACGTATCCATATTAACATGTCTCTGTAGCTTCCTTAGTACAAACAGATTTGCATCCACAATGCTCTGATGCCCGGCACAAGACGCACCCAATAGCAGCCGAAAACATACAACAACGTTGGTAAGATTTAGATTTTTATAATATCCGTTTGTACTCCATGTGAATTTAGATACATCCATCTTGTTTCTATGATTGAAAATGAATCCATCTTAACATGTATTTTAAGTATCTTTAGTACAAACAGGTTGGATGTGCATTGTTATATAGTCAAATCTTTTACTTCTCATCAAATTTCATATGTACAATTAAACCATCTTTTGAATGTTCAGGCATGGAACAAGTGGACTGATTAATCCTAAGAGGAAAATTAAACATGAAATATTAGAGCCAGAATAATGAGTTTGATATTCGATCAACCATTCAACTGGTGAACTTATGAGCATCAATATGATCTTGACAGACAAACATGTATTTATATATATTTATGAATACTCTTCGTCCATTGATAAATACAACAAAATTTAATTTTTGTTAGTTTTTAAGTCCGAGAACAATTCATTCTACTATCTAGCTAGAACGATCTGACAAACAATTGTAGATAAAAAATAATGTAGAGTTCTATATATGTATTTGACAACTTTGTAGTTGTATAATCTACCGAATGTTGTGAGGTAACAAAATAAAAAATATGAACTTATTACTTTTGAGTATGTCCATAATATGTTGTAAAGGAGTGAAAGGTTTGTCAGATTTTTTTTTTTTGCATATTACTACCTTGATTTCGGTTCCGAGAACCCTGAAAGATTTTAGCAAGTTTAGCTAACATACACCGATTAGTACAAAGTACATGCATGTATGTCGCGTGTAGGGGCCAAACAGAAGTAGAGTCATTTTGTGGTGAACTCCACATATGCGGCATACCTTCAATGGGGCTAACCTGGACAGTTGTAAAAAATCCAAGTAGCACAACTATGAACAGCAGAAAGAAAAGATTGCTTGAGATGAGAGACTACAATAGTTCTTACAATCGATAAAGGTAGGCGAATAAAACAAATTTGAGCTTGCTTCATGACCAAAGACTTATGCTTAGGTCATTAATAATTTCATGGAGGTTCCGTAAGCATTTAATAAAGAAAGTAATAATAATTCTTAAGAAACTAATATATATATTTATAGACACATACACAGGTCTAATGCTAAAACCATATATAGTAATAATATTTTAACCTATAAGCCCTCAATGAAAATTAGTAGAATGACGCATGTATATTTGAATTTAATGCTTCTAATATCATTTTTTCGCATGTTCCTAATATCCTAATAACTCATTACACCAAATGATATCGTAGAAATATAATTTATTTGTTTTAAAATATAAAAAGTGTGCAACATTCATAGTAGAGAAACAATGCAAATGAAAAAGACAAACGGAAAAAGGGCGAATAAAAAGGCAAATCTTTTTGATTTTTTCTAAATATTGTTTTAAAAGTGGGGGATAGGAAAATGAGAGGCAAATTGCAAATAATGTAAATGCAACAGGTGAGTTTATGGTGGGTACTTGGTAGGCTTGATTTAGACCTCCCCGACAACGGCGCCGGAAATTGGCGAGTTGTTGGGGGCGTTCTTGTCTTGACTTGCTATGTATCCTCCCCGGCAGCGGCGCTAGATATTGGCGAGTTGACAACGAATATCTTGTCTTGATTTGTTATATATCCTACTCGGCAATGACGCCATAAATTGGTGAGTTGACGGGGTAGTTCTTGTCTTGACTTGCTATGTATCCTCCCCAGCAACGGCGCTAGAAATTCTTCCTCCTACTTCTTGAGCTTGCGTTGGTTTATCCCTTAAAGAGGAAAGGGTGATGCATCAAAGTAGAGATAATTATTTTCCTTAGTTTTTAGAACCAAGGTATCAATCCAGTAGGAGGTACAAGCAACGCCCCAATCTATGCACCTGCACAGACAAATTAAAGACTTGCACCCAATGCTATAAAGGGGTTGTCAATCCCTTCACGGTCATTTCCAAAGATGAGATCTGATATATATATATATATAATATTACTAAAAGTAAAAGTAAATAAAAGTAAATAAAATTGCAGCAAGGTCTTTTTGGTATTTTTCGTTTATAGATCTGAAAATATATAATGGAAAATAGACTTGGGGGCCATAGGTTTCACTAGAGGCTTCTCTTGAAGGAAAGTAATACGGTGGGTGAACAAATTACTATCGAGCAATTGATAGAAAATCGTAAAGTAATGATGATATCCAAGGCAATGCTTATGAATATAGGCATCATGTCCATGTCAAGTAGACCAAAACGATTCTTCATCTACTACTATTACTCCACACATCAACCAACTCCTGCATGCATCTAGAGTATTAAGTTCATAAAGAACAAAGTAACGCCTTAAGTAAGATCACATGATGTAGAGGGATAAACTCAAGCAATATGATGAAAAAGCCCGCCTTTGTATCCTTGATGGAAACAATACAAGTACATGCCTCGCTACCCCTACTTTGTCACTAGGTGAGGACATCGCAAGATTGAACCCAAAACTAAGCACCTCTTCCATTGCAAGAAGTACCGATCATGTTGGCAAAACCAAACCAATAACTCGAAGAGAAATAAAAAGATATGAAATCATGCATATTAGAATTCAGACAAGATTCAAATAGTATTCATAAATAATCTGATCATAAATCCACAATTCATCGGATCTCGACAAACACACCACAAAAGAAGATTACATCGGATAGATCTCCAAGAACATCAAGGAGAACATGGTATTGAGGATTGGAGAGAGAGAAAAAGCTATCTAGATACTAGCTATGGACCAGTAGGTCTGAGGTAGATTATTCATGCTTCATCGGAGGAGCAATGGAGTTGATGTAGAAGCCCTCAGCGAACGAATCCCCCTCCGGCAGATGACCGAAAAAGGCTCCAAGATGGGATCTCACGGTAACAGAAGGTTGCGACAGCGGAAAAGTATTTTCATGGCTCTCTTTGATGGTTTGGGAATATATGGGAATATATAGGCAAAGAGTTAGGGTTAGAAGGCCTCCAGGGGACCCACAAGACAGGGGGCGCCCCCATAGGGAGTGCCCTAGCGGCTTGTCGTTTGCTGCCAGGTCTTTTGACCTCCTCTCTAGATCTTCTAGATGTCTTCTGGTCCAAGAAAAGTCATCGCGAAAGTTTTTTTCGTTTGGACTCCGTTTGATATTCCTTTTCTGTAAAAATCAAAAACTCGGAAAAAACAAAAACTGACAATGGGCTCTAGGTTAATAGGTTAGTCCCAAAAGTAATATAACATAGCATATTAATGCATATAAAATATCCAAAACATATAATATAGTTTCATGGAACAATCAAAAATTATAGATATGTTGGAGACGTATCAAGCATCCCCAAGATTAATTCCTACTCGTCCTCGAGTTGGTAAATGTTAAAAACGGAATTTTTGTTGTGGAATGTGATCTAACATATTTACCATGTAATTTTTTTATTGTGGCATGAATATTCAGATCCATAAGATTCAAAGCGAAAGTTTAATGTTGACATAAAAACAATAATACTTTAAGCACACTAATAAAGCAATCATGTCTACTCAAAATAATATGGCCAAAGAAAGCTATCTTGTAGCGACCCGACCTGGAAAGGTCAAGACTCTATGTGTTCTGTGCCATCCCTGGATCAGTATGCTGGCACACACAGTACATCAATGTATATATCAAAGTGCAATCACATGTAATTAACGTAAAACTGATATATACCTTAAAATCTCAGCGAAAACAGTCAATGGGAGTAGAGTCCCAATAAACACCAACGGCAGGTTGAGTGTAGACCGTAACCCTGAATCGTACTCTTACTCGTCGTAGAACAGTATCTGCAACATGAGACGTTGTAGCCATGTCGGTCAGCATTTTTAATATGCCGGCATGTCACAAAAAAGAGGGGGTGAAAATAATCATTTATACTATATGCATATATGGCAGGTGGGGCTATAAGTTTAAGTTTTGCGTAAAGCAAATTTTTCCTACAACAAGAGAGGGGGCAAAAGCAAAAATTATTACTACAAAGTTGGTTGTTTAATGAGATGGTTCCACCAACCAATTCTCATACCCAAGTTAACAATAATACCCTCATCATTATAATTATCTGTGTTGAGACTTCGTGATAGTTTCAGTTCCTTTGGCTCAAGCTGTCCATGATCGTGGACACTGCTAATCGATTTGGTTTGTGTACTCTGTAGAGTTTTGCACACGTTCCCCACAAGATTTGATCACATCATTGAATTCCTCGCACTTCAGGGTGTTTGAGAAACAGATGACCAAAACATGGTCTTTCAAGGGGTTCCTCCGAGACTCTGCCGGTGCCCATCCATTCCTACCATTCTTCTGCATCTCATAGCACCGGCTGTCCAGAGTCACCACAATGTCCAAACAAGCCAGATCCCATAATGGCTTGTGGCTGTGCAGGTAAGCCTCGGGCCTTGAAGTATCCATCCATCTCTTTTTGCATGGGTGGACCTTTCCGCGTGGATACTGGTACTTCTCTAGCAACATCTAGGCTAACCACTGGTTTCTCCAGGGCGCCGTTCAACCGTCATCCACCCAGAGATGTATTGCATCATGAGGTCTTGAAAAATAATTCTTGGAGTCTTGAGGTCTTCATCATTAATTAAGTCTCAAAACTCTCATGGTAGACACTCAACCAAAACCCCGTCTACTAAAAGCATAGCAAAATAAAATAACGTCCCGGCCAAACTAACAAGGGTAATAGGTTGGCCTACCACATGTTACTACTCAAGTAACCAAGTTTCTATGTACCTACTTTGCATGCAATGGGTGGAAAGGTTGAACTAATACAAATTGAAAAGAGAGATAATAAAATGTTCAATGTGAACTTGCCTGGTAAGGTTGATGAAGATAAAATTGCTCTCAGAAATTACTTTATAGAACTATTCATCACTCTCCGATGGAAATCTATATAACCAATCATTGCATTCATAAGCAAACACTTCTAGCAATCTATACTAACAATCAATAAGCAACACAAAACTAAAAGCAACAAGGTTGTGCTGAAGGAAATACTTAAGACAAAACTCAATACAACAAAACTTCATCAACACATCCAAGGGTTGGCTTTCTCTACAAATAATCCTATTTTCAAATAGTAAGACAACAACAAAGTAAAACCTAACAAAAGTATTCTAGCAAATATTTTACTAGCAGAAAGAAATACTTTTGAAGAACAACTAAGAACTATGATAAAATAATACACTAAACAACATAAGTTTTTGCCTAATAAACTTAACAACAAGGAAAAGAAATGAAATAATAAAATAAGAGAAAACAAAGTATAAAACAACTAAGTTAACAAAAAGTAAAACTTATAAAACAATTTATAAAAATATTTTCGAATAAGAAATCAAACTAGCAATGAAATGAATTTGCAAGTTATTATGAAACTAGAATTGATTTCATGCTATAAAAATAATAATTGACATAAAAATAACTTTGTTGAAGTACTAATGTTTACTAATATAAAAAAAACTTGTCAACTAAAATAAAACAAAATAAATTAAAAACAATTAATACTAAAGAAATAGAAATAAACCTTAAAAGAACTAAAATAGAATCTGTTTTTCTTGAAACCCTAATTTAAATTAGACTAAAAATTCTCAAATTCTACATACTGGTAACTAAGATCACTTTTGACCAGTAGCAAAATGAATCAACTCAAAATCCATTTTTAAACTCAAGATATTCAAAATCTAGAGATTTGAGAAAATTCAATAGAATTGAAACTTAAATCTTTCAAATATGGTCAAACTTCATATCTACCGGAACTAGAATAAATTTGTGACACAATGCAACAAGAATCAAATTAAAATATTTAAAAACATAAAAGATATAAAGAAAACAAAAACATAACTATTCTGTTTTTTAAAACAGAAAAAAAAGAAAAAAATCTAAACCAACGAACAAGGGGTGCTACATGGCGCTTTTTGGTTGGTTGAGGCTATGCGCGGTTTAGCCTAACTAGCGGACAACCAGAATTTAAATAAAAATGCTTCGGTTAATAATAACTAAACATAAAACCGGTCGGTTCTTTTTAAAAGAACCGAAGGGGTATGCGGGGTCTAATTGGGGCCGTAGATTGAGATCCTACGGTGCGGAGAAGCTCACCGCGGCGGGAGGTCAACTCTGGCGAGTTCGACGGTGGCCGACAGGTCGGCCTGATGCTGGCGATAGCTCGAAGGGCTCTTGGGCGATGGCGATAGCACCAGAGGACGTAGACTGGCACGACGAAGCTTCTGATGGTCATGGTGGAGCTTGGGGACGACGATGGCCACGGCGGCGAGCTTCAAGGCGGCGATGGCGCTCGGGTGACTGTCAATGGTGGCGCTCTGGTGGGGCTTGGGCATGGGCACGGGGAGATGCGGACGATGATGACAAACTCGATAGTGGTGGCGGTGGTGATCGAAGGCGTTAGAAGCGAGCGGGGTGGGGCAATGACTTTGTGGCGGTGTTCGGACTCCAGCGAGGGATTGCGGGTGGTGCAGGGGGTCTCCAGGGATCTTAAGGGTGGAAGAGACAATGAGGCGAGGGTCTTTATAGGGAGAGGCGAGGGGGTGCTCGAGCGGCAGCATATCGGCGAGGGGATCGCGTCAGGATTTGGTTCCGGTGGAGCTCCGGTGAGATTTGTAAGGTGAGCGCGGGAGTAGCAGGATCGGACGATGGGTCCCACATTCTAGAGAGAGGAGAGAGGGAAGGGGAATCGGTGGCCGGACCGAAATCCTTTCGGATCTTTAGAGGGGATCCTCGGCCGACACTATGTTTTTTGGGCTAGAGGGATTTTTCCAAATAAAAACATTTTTCCTTTTTTTAAAGAGGAAACAAAACAAAGGAAAGGAAAAAGAAGATAAGTTCAAATATAGAGGTATTATATACCAAAATTATCAGAAAAATAAACTCAACAAGATGAACATTTTTATACGGCCAGAATAAATAGTAATTTTTTTTGAAAATGCCTAAATTGAATTTAATTCTTTTTGCAAATAATTTTCACATAACCCCCTGGGTTTTATGGTTCAAATATTTCACAAAAATACCCCTGGTTTTGGACGGTCATGTGCCTCCTCTCAAATTGTTTGAATTTGGGAAAGGGAAATTGAATTCTTTCAAATTTTCAAATAGAACCAAATATGCAATGAATTCCAAATAGGAAATTTCAGTAGTTTTCCAAATCCACTATTCAGATCCTTTATTTTGAAGAAGTCATATTATCTTCTCTCACTGATGTGAAATGGAATTGAATTTTGAATTCAAAAGGACTTGCGAAAGTCATGTTATTCCCACTCATTCAAAAGTTTTTAAAAGTTTCAAATTTCACTCAAATTCAATCACTGAATCAAACAAACACTCATTCTAATATTTATTATAACATTCCAAAATTTGGGATGTTACAAACCTACCAAACTTAAAATGAATCTCGTCGTCGAGATTTGAAGAGGCTAGAAAGAAAAGGTTAGGGTTTGGGGGCTTCTAGCAAATACATTGAGCAAGAAAGTGTGGGTCTACCACACTTAAAATGAGAGTTACTGGTCCCTCAGAATCATGACAGTCGTGTGGGTGCATCTGTCTCTTCACATTCTTTACGATAGCTCCTTCAGTGATGCTCTTCCGTTGAAATCAAAATCTTGTGTTCTCATAACAAAATGTATTTCCTCCGATACTGAGTCTTCTTAACTAATAAGTCTCGGTTTCATTCTACGTAACTTATTGATGATCTCATGGTGGTCTACCATTAGTGGTTATCCTGCAGTGAAATGGGTCTTGGCATCATTCCTCACCGAAAAATTCCTACATGTGACAACAACAGCCATGTACAAGGGGTTTTCATCATACCACTCTAAGGCTTAAACAAAGGCTTCAAAGAACGTCGTCTCTTTACTATGGGTAAGTCACTCAGATTTACCATTCCGAATAGCAAGAGAATTATAAGAGTAGGTCAACATGGTGGCCAAGCCATGTTGCACTGAAATCATTAACTTGTATAAGGTTTAGTGAATCTCGTATTCTAACACTTGGGCTTCCTCACAAGCGTTGCAGAATTTTCTCTTGTCAATGAACGAAGTTCGGATAAATCCATTGATTCTACAAGCTGAATAAAACATCTATCTTATATTTACATCACTCGGGTTTTCGTATACTACTAAGAAAATGTTTGCTAATCAGTCGTAGCTTCTTCCAAGTTTCTTCCTTCATAAAGGTAGGGCTTGATCCTTATCAATCCCGAGGTTTGTGGATCTGCGGACTCACAGCTTTAACTCACCCTTGAGGTTACTAGTGTTTCATACTCCAGCATTACCTTTAGTTCACTCCATCATACCCCTGAGGTAATAAATCACAAACTTATTCTTGTCTGGATTCCACTCTGTGGAATTTCATTTTCCTTTCCATTGGCTTGTTTATCTATATAGGTGTTGGTTCATAAAAAATCATATTCTTCTCATATTCAATCCTTTGTTACATCCTCAATCACTTCTTAAAACTCCTAAAAAGTACTTTGTTACAAATGCTGCCATCCACATAGTTTGGTATGTTTTAGCATCACTCCCAACTTTATTCATTTATCCCCCGTTGGAGATATTTTAGTACCACTGGAACTTTGCGATGTGCTCGTTGAAATCATCCATCTTTTGCTTGATCAGGGTGGACATGAGCTTCGTCTCCATCATCTCTATATGCACCTCATGCAGGTATTCCTGAGTATGACGAAGTCTTGCTTCAAGTATTTCTCTAA
The DNA here is from genome assembly GCA_022496015.1 of Hordeum marinum. Lineage (NCBI taxonomy): Eukaryota > Viridiplantae > Streptophyta > Magnoliopsida > Poales > Poaceae > Hordeum > Hordeum marinum. The sequence goes on from CM039676.1 coordinate 116,868,325, forward strand.
TCTGACATATGGCTTCCATGGCAGCTTCACGAACAGCGTCAAAGAAAGTTGCTCGTGGTACACGAGATAAGAAAAACTATTGTCCCATAGTATTAGGGCAAACTCCTTTCACATGGTGGAGGTGTACCTCCACATACCAGAGTTCCACTTCATTTTCCATGAATGGGTAGCCTTTCTAGACTGCATATCCTTCAAGATGGATGCGCTTCATCATATCCTTCAGGATCCTTGGGTAATCATGATCACTAGTCAGGGTCATGATCGTCTCCGCGCCCTTGAGGAAAGACTCATAAAGGGTGGTCATCTGCAGGTGTGAGAAAAGGGTACTCAACATTAACATATGTTTCTTCTTGGGTAAGCATCCATAGCGTCCAAACCAAGCTTCTAATTCACTTCCCAACATCTTATAGAGTATTGTCATCATTGAAACCAAATGTAATGGGTTATCCATTTACCATATTGTATTGTATCCTCGTACTTTAGCAAAATCCCAGTTTATGCACCAACAACTCATTTTCATCCATGTTTTGAATCCATACTTCTACCTCCACCTGGGTCATTGGTCTAGAGAATTCAAGTCTAGCTTCATTCACCATCTATTGGGTCTAAGGTTTTGGGATGAGATACGAGAGAGAGAGAGAGAAAGGAGGGGATATACACAATACAAAAAAGGTTTTGAAAATAGATTTTATTTGTGGCTATCAAAAACAATACACACAAATGACAGCTCACAAATCATTGTATCTAACATGAGTATGCAATAGGGGTTTGGTCTTCTAGGGGCATAAAATCTTTGAAACTCTTCATGGTATTAAATTTCTTCACGTCCTTATAGTCTTCAATCTTTTGTAGCTATTTCAATAGTGGTCAAAGGGACAAGGGTATTATCTAACTACTTGATAAAACTCAGAAGGGATGAGAAGTTAAGTTTTTTTTGAGAATAAGGTTTGATAGATATCCTATCCTATGGGGTTTCCAGTTGTCTAGGGTCACATCCTGTAGTCAACATGTGCTCTGATACCATTTCTGTAGCGACCCAACCTGGAAAGGTCAAGCCTCTGTGTGTTCTGTGCCATCCCTGGATCAGTATGCTGGCACACACAGTACATCAATGTATATATCAAAGTGAAATCACATGTAATTAACGTAAAACTGATATATACCTTAAAATCTCAACAGAAACAGTTAACGGGAGTGGAGTCCCAATAAACACCAATGGCAGGTTGAGTGTAGACCGTAACCCGGAATCGTACTCTTACTCATCGAAGAAGAGTTTGTGTAACATGAGACGTTGCAGTCACATAGGTCAGCATTTTGAATATGCCGGCAAGTCACAAAAAGAGGGTGTGAAAATAATCATCTATACTGTATGCATATATGGCAGGTGGGGCTATAAGTTTAAGTTTTGCGTAAAGCAAAATTTTCCTACAACAAGAGAGGGGGCAAAAGCAAAAATTATTACTACAAAGATGGTTGTTTAATGAGATGGTTCCACCAACCAATTCTCATACCCATGTTAAAAATAATACCCTCATCATTATATTTATTTGTGTTGAGACTTCGTGATTGTTTCAGGTCCTTTGGCTCAATTTGTCCATCACCATGGACATGACTAATCGATTAGGTTTGAGTACTCTACAGAGTTTTGCACACGTTCCCCAGAAGATTTGATCGCCTCCATTGAATTCCTCGCACTTCACGGTGTTTGAGAAATGGATGACGAAAACATGGTCTTTCGACGGGTTCCTCTGAGACTCTGTCGGTGCCCATCCATTACTACCATTCTTCTACATCTTGTAGCACCGGCTGTCCAGAGTCACCATAATGTCCAAACAAGCCAGAGCCCATAATGGCTTATGGCTGTGCAGGTAAGCCTCGGGCCTTGAAGTATCCATCCATCTCTTTTTGCATGGGTGGACCTTTCCGCGTGGATACTGGCACTTCTCTAGCAACATCTAGGCTAACCACTGGTTTCTCCAGGGCGCCATTCAACCGTCATCCACCCAGAGATGTATTGCATCATGAGGTCTTGAAAAATAATTCTTGGAGTCTTGAGGTCTTCATCATCAATTAAGTCTCACAACTCTCATGGTAGACACTCAACCAAAACCCCGTCTACGAAAAGCATAGAAAAATAAAATAATGTCCCGGCCAAAGTAACAAGGGTAATAGGTTGGCCTACCACATGATACTACTCAAGTAACCAAGTTTCCAAGTACCTACTTTGCATGCAATGGGTGGAAAGGCTGAACTAATGCAAATTGAAAACATAGGTAATAACATGGTCAATGTGAACTTGCCTGGTAAGGTTGATGAAGATAGAATCGCTCTCAGAAATTACTTGATAGAACTATTTATCACTCTCCGATGGAAATCTATATAACAAATCATTGCATTCATAAGCAAGCACTTCTAGCAAACAATACTAACAATTAATAAGCAACACAAAACTAAAAGCAACAAGGTTGTGATGAAGGAAATACTTAAGACAAAACTCAAAACAACACAACTTCATCAACACATCCAAGGGTTGGTTTTCTCTACAAATAATCCTATTTTTAAAAATTAAGACAAAAGCAACAAAGTAAAACCTAACAAAAGTATTTTAGCAAATATTTTACTAGCAAGAAGAAATACTTTTGAAGAACAACTAAGAACTATGATAAAATAATACACTAACCAACATAAGTTTTTGCCTAATAAACTTAACAAAAAGAAAAACAAATAAAATAATAAAATAATAGAAAACAAAGTATAAAACAACTAAGTTAATAGAAAGTAAAACTTATAAAACAATTTATAAAACTATTTTCAAATAAGAAATCAAACTAGCAATGAAATGGATTTGCAAGTTATTATGAAACTAGAATTGATTTCATGCTTTTAAAATAATAATTGACATAAAAATAACTTGGTTGAAATACTAATTTTTCCTAACATAAAACAATGTAAAACTTGTCAACTGAAATAAAAGGAAATAAATTAAAAACAATTAAGACTAAAGAAATAGAAATAAACCTAAAAAAAGAACTAAAACAGAATCTGTTTTGCTTGAAAGCCTAATTTAAATTACTCTAAAAATACTCAAATTCTTCCTACTGATAACTAAGATCACTTTTGACCACTAGCAAAAATAATCAACTCAAAATCTATTTTTAAACTCAAGATATTTAACTTCTAGTGATTTAAGCAAATTCAACAAAATTCGAATTTAAATATTTCAAATAAGGTAGAACTTTATGTCTTCGGAAACTAGAATAAATTTGTGACACAATGGAAAAAGAATCAAATTCAAAAAATTTAAAACATAAAATATATAAAGAAAACAAAAACAGAACTATTCTGTTTTTTAAAACCGAAAATAGAAAAAAAAAACTAAACTAACGAACAGGGGGTGCTACGTGGCGCTTTTTGGTTGATTGAGGCTGTGCGCGGTTTAGCCTAACTAGTTGACAGCCAGAATTTAAAGAAAAACACTTCGGTTAATAATAACTAAACATAAAACCGGCCGGTTCTTTTTAAAAGAACCGAAGGGGTACGCGGGGTCTAGTCGGGGCCGTAGATTGAGATCGTACGATGGGGAGAAGCTCACCGCGACGGGAGGTAAACTCGGGCAAGTTCGACGGTGGCCGGCGGCTCAGCCTGATGCAGGCGACGGCTCCAAGGGCTCTCGGGCGATGGCGATGGCACAAGAGGACATAGACTGGCATGACGAAGCTTCTGATGGTCGTGGTGGAGCTTGGGGATGACGACAGCAACGACAGCGAGCTTCAAGGCGGCGATAGCGCTCGGGTGACTTTCAATGGTGGCGCTCTGGTGAGTGTGAGGCTTGGGCGGGGGCACGGGGAGATGTGGACGATGACGGCAAACTCGATGGTGCTGGCGGTGGTGGTCGAAGGCGTCGAAAGCGAGCAGGGCAGGGCAATGGTGTGGTGGCGGCGTTCGGACTTCGGCGAGGAATTGCGGGTGGTGCAGGGGGGTATCCGGGGATCTTAGGGGCGGAAAGAGAAGATGAGGCGAGGGTCTTTATAGGGAGAGGCGAGGGGGTACTCGGGCGGCAGCGTATCGGCGAGGGGATCGTGTCGGGATTTGGTTCCGGCTGAGCTCCGGTGAGATTTGAAAGGTGAGTGCGGGAGTAGCAGGATCAAACGGTGGGTCCGACGCGCAAGAGAGAGAGGAGAGAGGGAAGGGTAATCAGTGGCTGGTCCGAAATCCTTTCAGATCTGTAGAGGGGATCTTGGGCCGACACTATTCCTTTTGGGCTAGAGGGAATTTTCCAAATAAAAACATTTTCCCTTTTTTAAAAACAGGAAACGAAACAGAGGAAAGGAAAAAGAAGATAAGTTCAAATATAGAGGTATTATATACCAAAATTATCATAAAATTAAGCTCAACACGATGAACATTTTTACACGGCCAGAATAAACAGTAAAATAACAATTATTATTTCCAAAATGCCCAAATTGAATTTAATTATTTTTGTAAATAATTTTCAAATAACCCCCCTGGGATTTATGGTTCAAATATTTCACAAAAATACCCCTGGTTTTGGAGGGTCATGTTCCTCCTCTCAAATTGTTTGAATTTGGGAAATGAAATTGAATTCTTTAAAATTTTCAAATAGAACCAAATATGCAGTGAATTCACAATAGGAAATTTCAGTAGTTTTCCAAATCCACTATTCAAATCCTTTATTTTCAAGAATTCATATTATCTTCTCTCATTGATTTGAAATGGAATTAAATTTTGAATTCAAAAGAACTTGGGAAAGTCATGTCATTTCCACTCATTCAAAAGTTTTTAAAAGTTTCAAATTTCACTCAAATTCAATCACTCAATCAAACAAACACTCATTCTAATATTTATTATAACATTCCAAAATTTCGGATGTTACATATCCCTACAAAATCATATAGCGTGGCTATGCTCCTTCTTCATCACACAAAGTATTAAATCATGCACAATCCTAGTTTTAGCCAAGCAATTGTTTCATACTTTAGTATTTTCAAACTTTTTCAACTCTTACGTAATACATGAGCATGGGCCATGGACATAGAACTATAGGTGGAATGGAATATGGTGGTTGTGGATAAGACAAAAGAAGGAAATAGTATTACACCAACTCGATGTATCAACGGGCTATGGAGATGCCCATCAATAGATATCAATGTGAGTGAGTAGGGATTGCCATGCAACAGATGCAATAGAGCTATAAGTGTATGAAAGCTCAAAAAATAAACTTAGTGGGTGTGTATCAAACTCGCTTGCTCAAGAAGACCTAGGGCAATTTGAGGAAGCCCATCATTGGAATATACAAGCCAAGTTCTATAATGAAAAATTCCCACTATTATATGAAAGTGTCAATATAGGAGACTCTCTATCCTGAAGATCATGGTGCTACTTTGAAGCACAAGTGTAGAATAGGATAATAGCATTGCCCCTTCTCTCTTTTCTCTCATTTTTTAATTTTCTCTCTTTTTTGGTGGGCTTCTTTGGACTCTTTTTTATAAAGTCCGGAGACTCATCTCGACTTGTGGGGGAATCATAGTTTCCATCATCCTTTCCACGCATGGGACATTGCTCTTTAATTATGATCATCACACTTTTATTTACTTACAACTCAAAATTTGCAACTCTATACTATAACAAGATATGACTCTATATGAATGCCTCCGGCGGTGCGGGATATGCAATGATCTAGCGTAACAATGACATCATCATGCTAGCTATCTTACGATCATGCTAAATAATATGACAATGATGGTGCGTGTCATAATAAATAGAATGGTGGAAGTTGCATGGCTATATATATCTAGTAATGTCTATGGAAATGCCATAATATGTACGTTCGGTGGCTATTTTGAGGAAGGTGGCTTTAATGCACCGGCAAAAGTTGTGCGGTACTAGAGAGGCTAGCGAAGGTGGAAGGGTGATAGTGCGTATAATCCATGGACTCAACATTAGTCATAAAGAACTCACATACTTATTGCAAAATTCTATTAGTCATCAAAACAAAGTACTACACGCATGCTCCTAGGGGAAGGGTTGGTCGGAGTTAACCATCGTGTGATCCCGACGTCCACACAAAGGAAGGCAATCAATAAATAAATCATGCTCCGACCTCGTCAATAATGGTTCACCATACATGCATGCTACGGGAATCACAAACATTAACACAAGTATTTCTAACAATCCACAATTACTCACTAGCATGTCACTAATATTACAATTTTTATATCTCAAAACAATCATAAGGAATCAAACTTCTCATAGTATTCGATGCACTTTTATATGAAAATCTTCATTATATCTCTCTTGGATGCCCATCATATTAGGACTAAATTCATAACCTAAACAAATTACCATGCTCTTTAGAGACACTCAAAATAATATAAATGGAGCAAGAGAGTTCAATAATTTCTATAAAATAAAGGCACCACCGTGCTCTAAAAAGATATAAGTGAAGCACTAGAGCAAATTACCTATCTCAAAAGATATAAGTGAAGCACATAGACTATTCTAATAAATTGATGATTCATGCATGTCCCCCTACAAAAGTGTGTACCGCAAGGATGATTGTGGCAAACTAAAAAGAAAATACCCATTTCATACAATACGGTCCAAGCAAAAGACATATCATGGGGTGGATAAAAATATAGCTTCAAGTAAATTACCGATGGATTGAAGATGAAAGAGGGGATGACTTCCGGGGCATCCCCAGGCTTAGGCTCTTGGTTGTATTTTAATATTACCTTGGGGTGCCTTGGGCATCCCCAAACTTAGTCTATTTGCACTCCTTATTCCATAGTCCATCAAATCTTTACCCAAAACTTGAAAACTTCACAACAGAAAACTCAACAGAGAACTTGTGACATGCGTTAGTATAAGAAAATAAAATCACCACTTTAGGTACTGTTGTGAACTCATTCTTTACTTATATTGGTGTAATACCTACTGTATTCCAACTTCTCCATGGTTCATACCCACTGATACTGCCCATTGTTTCATCAAAATAAGCAAACAACACATAGAAAACAAAATCTGTCTAAACCAGAACAGTCTATAGCAATTTGTAAACTTTGAATACTTCTGTACCTCTGAAAATTCTTAAAAATTAGGAATATCTGGGAAATTTGTATATAAATATCTTGTAACATAATTCATATCCAATTGACGCTACTATGAATTTATAAAATTCCTGCACTAGGTGTGAAAGTTTCTATTTTTCAGCGAGATGAAATCAACTATCATCGTAGACCATCCCAATGGTCTTACTTGGCACAAACATTAACTAAAACACTAAAACAAAATTACTACAGAGGTAATAGTGTGTAATTTATTCAACAACAGAAACAAAACAAAAAATATAAAAATAAAATTGTGTTGCCTCCCAACAAGCGCTATTGTTTAACGCCCCTAGCTAGGCATAACGCAATAGATCTAAGTATTATCATCTGTGGTATGCAATCCATAAGTAGATCTCATAATAAATTCATATGGTAATTTAATTTTCTTTCTTTTGAAGTTTTCCATGCCCTTCCTTAACGGAAATTGAACCCTAATGTTTCCTTCCTTCATATCAATAATTGCACCAATCGTTCTAAGGAAAGGTCTACCAAGAATAATAGGACATGTAGGATTACAACCTATATCAAGAACAGTGAAATATATGGGCACATAATTCCTATTTGCAACAATAAGAACATCATCAATCCTTACCATAGGTTTCTTTATAGTGGAATCCACAAGATGCAAATTTGAGGAGGAATCATCAAATTCACGGAAACCTAGCACATCACATAAAGTTTTCAGAATAGTGGAAACAATAGCAACCAAATCACACAAAGCATGGCACTCATAATATTTAATTCTAATCTTAATAGTAGGTTCCCACTCATCATAAAGCTTTCTAGGTATAGAAACTTCCAACTCAAGTTTTCTTCAAAGGATTTCATCATAGCATCAATGATATGTTTAGTAAAAGCTTCATTTTGATTATAAGCATGAGGAGAATTCAACATGGATTGCAACAAGGAAATAAAATATGTCAAAGAAAAATCATCATAATTAAAATCCTAGAAATCCAAAGGAGTGGTTTGATTGCTACTTAAAGTTTTGACCTCTTCAATCCTACTTTTATACGTTTTTTGCATCAAGATTTATAAACTCTGAATCATTGGTACGCCTTCTAATTAACGTTGACTTATCTCCACTGCCATATTTATCAAGATTTATATTAGGAAACAAAGATTCAATAGGATCCACATCAATCACATTAAGATCTTCATCATTATTTTCACGAGAAATCAAAGAACATGCTTTTACTAACAATTCTCGTTTAGCACGCATCCTAGATGTTCTTTGTTTACATTCATACATAAAATTATCATAGATTTTATAGACTCATTGATATCATGCTTGGGTGGAATATATCTAATTTTCAAAGAATCAATGTGAAGATAAATTCTATCAATGTTCGTAGCCAAATCATCAATCGTGAGCAATTTTTCTTCAATCATAGCATTGAAAACCTTTTGCGAGCTAATAAATTATTTAATATTATTCTCAAGATCAGAGGTCATATTATTATAATTACCATAAGAATTGTTGTGGGAATTACCATAATTATTAGAGGAATTACTAGGAAACGGCCTAAGGTTGGAATTACCTCTACATGTGTTATTACCAAAATTGTTCCTACCAAAAAATTTACATCCATAGATTCATTATTAGTTCCAATCAAAGAAGACAAAGGCATATCATTAGGATCAATTGGAGCACTCTTACTACCAAACAATCTAATTAATTCATCTATCTTTCCACTCAAAATATTTATTTCTTCAATTAAATGCACCTTTTTACTAGTAGGAGATATTCTAGTGTGCCATTGAGAGTAATTTTCCATAATATTGTATAGGATTTTAGTAGATTCTCCTAATGTGATTTCCATAAAATTACCACCCGTGGTGGAATCTAAAATATTTCTAAAAGAAAAATTCAATCCCGCATAATTTTTTTTATAATAATCCATAAACTCAAACCATGCACAGGACAATTTCTAATCATCAATTCCATCCCTCCCAAGATTGTTCAACATGCTCATGATCAAGTTGCTGAAAATTCATTATATCGTTCCTAAGGGAGATGATCTTAGCGGGCGGGAAGTACTTGGAAATAAAAGCATCTTTACACTAATTCAATGAATCAATACTATTTTTAGGCAAAGATGTAAACCAAGTTTTAGCATGATCTCATAGTGAGAACGAAAATAGCTTCAATTTAACAATGTAATTATCCACATCTTTATTCTTTTGCATATCACACAATTCAACGAAATTATTTAGATGGGATGCGGCATCTTCACTAGGAAGGCCGGAAAATTGTTCTTTCATAACAAGACTCGGCAAAGCTGCATTAATTTCATAAGATTCCACACTAGTAGTGGGAGCAATCAGAGTACTAATAAAGTCATTATTATTAGTATTGGAGAAGTCACACAACTTGGTATTCTCTTGAGTCATCGTGAGAAACCAAGCAATCTAGCATACAACCAAACAAAAATACGAACGGAAGAAGGGCGAATAAAAAGGCAAATATTTTTGGTTTTTTCTGAAAAAATTAGACGTGGGGAAGAGGAAAACGAGAGGCAAATGGAAAAAAAATGTAAATGCAAGAGATGAGTTTATGATGGGTACTTGGTTGGATTGATGTAGACCTCCCCGGCAACGGCACCGGAAATTGGCGAGTTGACGGGGGAGTTCTTGTATTGACTCGCTATGTATCCTCCCCGGCAACGTTGCCAGAAATTAGCGAGTTGATGGGGAAGTTCTTTCCTTGACTTTCTATGTATCCTCCTTGGCAACGGCGTCAGAAATTGGCGAGTTGATGGGGGAGTTCTCGTCTTAACTTGCTATGTATCCTCCCCGGCAACGACGCCAGAAATTATTCCTGCTACTTCTTGAGCTTGCGTCGGTTTTTCCCTTGAAGAGGAAAGGGCGATGCAGCAAAGTAGAGATAAGTATTTCCCTCAGTTTTGAGAACCAACATATCAATCCAATAGGAGGTACAAGAAAGGCCCCAATCTATGCACCTACACAAACAAATCAAACACTTGCACCCAACGCTATAAAGGGGTTGTCAATCCCTTCATGGTCACTTGCTAAGATCAGATGGCAACAATACAAATACATGCCTCGCTACCCCTGCTTTGTCAGTGGTTGAGGACACCGCAAGATTGAACCCAAAAGTAAACACCTCTTCCATTGCAAGAACTACCGATCTAGTTGGCCAAACCAAACCAATAACTCGAAGAGAAATACAAAGATATGTAATCATGCATATAAGAATTCCTAGAAGATTCAGATAATATTCAAAGATAATCTTATCATCAATCCACAATTCATCGGATCTCGACAAACACTCCACAAAAGAAGATTACATAGGATAGATCTCCAAGAACATCGAGGAGAACATGGTATTGAGGATCCGAGAGAGAGAGAGAAAAGGCCATCTAGTCTCCGGATAGAACACCTATGGGATCATGTGGATCGCTTTATGGTTCGGCAGGGAGATGGTGTGCACAAAGAGCAAATCCAACGAGCAGTGCGAGGGATTTCTACCCCGGTTCTGGTCGGTGAGAAGCGTAAAATCCTACTCCTACTTTTGTGTATTATGGTGTTTGAGCTCGGGCTACAGGAGCGTTGTGTGATGAACATTACACAGCTGCTACACATGAATTTGAGATAGAATGTCCCTCTCTCATAATGCCTTGGGCCTCCTTTTATATGACTAAGGGTCTCCAACAGTGATGTACAATACATACACGGGGTGCACAGTGCTACAGTACCATCATACCTAACACTGACGACATAGGACAGACGCATTTAATGCTTTGTCTCTCAGTTCCTAATCTTCTTGGGGGTGGGAAAATATGTCGTCCCATCGGCGCCGCTTAACCCCTTCATTGCCAGCGCTTTGACACGTACTCTGAATGATATGACCTGTCTGACAGGCTGGTTATTGCGCTGGAGCAGTGACGGGTTGGCGAGGTCTTGCCAGGTGTAGATCCCGCCAGGGCTTTGTAAGCTATCCCGACAAGATCTTGCCGGGGTCCCAACTTCTGGTCTTCTTGCTTCTAATTATTGACTTGAATGTTTTCTTGATATCTTCGTACTTACATCCAGCAGTCCCCTAGCAGGCCTTGCCGCTAGTGAGGCTACAAGAGTTCGTGCAGAAGTATGGGGTACTAAAGACCCAAACTTTAGTATACCGACAGGAGCCCCCGGGCCTAGGCCACACACGACTGCGAGGCGTTGTTGAGCTAGGACCAAACAATGCACGGGCACGCATGGCAGGAGTCTGCGATTGTAATCAAACCTCTTATTCTGCTTCCCCACGACGCATGCTAAGTGTGTGACGTGGGATACGTGCGCGGAGTGGTCGTAACCGCAACGCGCATGCAAAAGCGTTTCACTCTAATTAGTTAAGAGACAACCTAGCATCTTGCCCATAAGAAGGAATCCGCAGAGGCAGTTGCCCATTTACTTCCCGTCCTTCCTAATCTGGGAATCTCCATCGTCTCCTTCCTCGAGCCTCAAACAGAGCCTCTCCCTCTCATCCGCCACATCCATGCCCTCTCTGTTCTCAGCTTCCGCTCGCGTAGCTACCATGCCGCCCAAGACGAGCAAGAGCAAGGGAGAAAAAGCTGTCGTCACGGAGATTGATTTGGCGAAGATGCAGAAGGATCACGTCATCTTCACTCCGGCGCTCGATGTGAGCGCCTTGAAGGAGCGATGCGTGAACATGTGGGCGAGGGAGATGACGACTCATCCTGCTACTCGCGTGAGTCCAAGTTCTTCCAAGGGTTTCCCACACAAATTCCCCTTGCTTCCTGATTACTTTTACTGCAGGCTCTATCCCTTGTTTTCTGATTTCTTCAATGACATCATGTACACATGGCTTCCATCTCGTGGATTTCACGCCGAATGCTGTGACATGTATGTCAGTCTTCGCCCACCTCTGTGAAAACTTCACCAGAGTAGTCCCCAACATAGCCCTCTTCCGCCACTTCTTCATTGCCCGTATTCAAGGAAGAGAAGCCCTTTATGGTTCTATCGCCTAGATCCCAAGGGCATGGAACAAGGAAATATACCCATCCGGGGCTTTCCATGATAAGTGGGATGAATGGCGGGCCAAGTGGTGCTGGATTCGGGAGGAAGATCCTCAACCCTTCTGTTTGCCTCGACAAACAAAGATGGGGTGCGGTGTTGGCTGGAGTGACTTCGACCTTCACGACGAGAAGCTCAGAGTTGCAGTCACCAGGATTCATCATTTCAAGGTTGTCGGGCTCACAATAGAGATGATTGGGGCTGACTTTCTTCGCCGGCGCATCGCTCCTCTACAGAACAAAGGGATACCAGCCTGGGAATTCCGAAATGCGGCAGATATTATGAGGCTGCACCCTAGCCTAAACAATAATTTGACGGTCATGCAGCATGCAGCTCTCTATCAAAAGTTGTTCAGGTCTGACACGAAACACAAGTTGCTGGCCGGTGTAATCCCCCCATGCAACAACTCTGCCCTCGCCTCAATCCTCGCGATGATGCTGGTGTGCAATGCTCACGGCCTTGATCGAACTTGGGAAGTGCCATCTGTAGAACGAAAACAAGAGTTCTTTGACAATTTGTCGGAAAAGGCCATTCGGGAAGAAACACACCTCATTCGCCCCACCACTAAGGAAGAAACGGAGTACATCGCCAGCATGATTGAAGAGGCGAATCTTTCTATGGAGGCCGGTAGCCCTGGCTTCACAGAAGAGGAAGCCAGTGGAGGAGAGGACGCATCAGAGGGAGAACTTGCCAGGCAGGGCAAGGTCACCAGAGAGCAATGTGGCACCACTGTCGGTGGTCCTTTTGCTGAAGATACAACCGAAGGGCAGCTGCAGGAGGATCCCTCAGCTCCCGACAAGAGAAGGAAGCATGTTCCTCGGAAGGCCTCCTACAGTGCCTTAGCTCCCCAAGCTTCCTCGAGCGGTGCCGCCCCCGACAAGGTGGTGGCCGGCAAGGCTGTAAAGCGGCAAGAGGCTCAACAACAACCATCCTCCTTTGCTGCAACCAAGAAACCCAGGACCATTCCTTCCCCTCCCCCGGACATCGTAGCGGAGGTGGACTTTGACCTCTTCGCCTTCAGCTTGGAAGAAGAAGAGTAAGGCTCCCGTCACATCTTTTATCCTTTGATTTTTCTCAACTTTGCTTAACTTATTTTCCTCGCTTTGGCCTGTCCCCATAGAGAAACGGAAACGCTAGCACAAAGGATGGTGAGAAGGCGAAAACTTCAATGGGCGATGTGCCGCCATCAAGCACCACAGGTGCGCCAGAGTTGATTGACATCAGCCCGGAGTCCAGCCCTAGACGCAGTGCTCAATACAACCCCCAGCGTGAGTCTGTTACTCATTTCCCACTGGCGAGCGTTGGGACGTGTATCTTCACTGATGACATCACCAGGCTTGTAGAAGGAAGCCAACAACAAGGAGTGCCATCGGAGGCTGCCCCTGATGCGCCGCCTCTGTCGACTACGCCGCCCAGAGATGGATCTCGGGCAAGGGCTCCTGTTGACGAGCCCGTTCTTGCTGAGGAGAGGCCAACAAGCACTGGTGTCGGCATTCCCACACCGGCAACCATTGTTGCCAGGGAATAAGAAACTCCTTCTCAGCAACTTAGCATAGGTAAACTGCTCGCTGCAGAGTACTTGTTATTTTGTCTTCATATATATATATATATATTCTTTTTTCTCTTTTTTTGTCTTCTTAACCTTCAACTTTGGCTCATCTTGTTTCCCCATCTTTGGCTTCCAGATCTCCCTTCGACAGAGTAAATGGTTGTCGATGCCGTCATCGAGGAGACATCTAGAGACGCTATTCCTAAGGCCACCAGGGTTGCTGCTGACAAAGCCGCCAAGGACGTACAGGAAGACAACACCGACGAATCTGCTGAGGAAGCCGGTAAGGAGTCCAGTGATCATACTGATGGTGTTCCTGCCACAGGAGCGCCAGGCGCTACACCGGCCATGGAGCCCCCATAGCCGGTGAAACGGCTGTTGAGGATCAGCCCATCCACATCTGAAGCTCCCTCTCCAAGCAGACACCTCAAGGCTGGTGAGAACATGTTTGTCAATATGCCAGGAACGACAAACACTAAGGTCCAACTGAAGGAGAAATCTTTGACGGGGAAGTCAACACTGCCACCGGACTCAAGGTATTAGCAAGCCAGACGCCAACAGCCAATCCAAGGAAGAGCAGCTCCTCCAACCCATGAGCGATAACTTTCAAAAGCTCCAAGCGCTCTACTGCACTCGGGAGGAGAAGTTGGACTCCATAGCAGCAGTTGTTTAAGCAGCAGAGACGTATTTCCAAAAGCGCGTTGAGGAAATGCAAGCCTGGTTCACCGAAGCTTTCCAAGATTTGTAAACCGGCCAGGAGCTGCTGGGTGAAGGCTTGAACGAGCTCATCTTGTAGCAGTCTAACATTGAGAAGGCGCAAGAGGATGCCTCGCGGTAGGCTGCCGCAAAGGAAGCTCGCTTAAGAGAGTGTCGTGTCGGGCTTTATGCTCATGAAGAGGACCTCGTTGCTGACGAGAGGTCGCTTGCCAACAAACTTCGCCGTAAGGATGAAGAGATTGAGAAGCTTGTCACGCAGCGAACCCAAGATCTAGAGCAGAGACACAAGGAAGCCCTCGAGGCTCTAGTCATGGATCACGCCGGCAACCTGAAGGAAGCCATCCATGCTGCCGAAGCTGCAGAGGCTGTCAAGAATGAGCTTGCCGATAAGGTGGAGAGGCTGGAGGCGGATCTTCAGGAACACGACAAGGAGATCTCGATGCTTAAGACCGATAGAGAGAAGGCTCTCTATAGCCTGATGGAGATACATGTTGCTATGTCCAAGAACATCAAGCAACTCTCCTTAGCCAATGAATCCATTGCCGATCTAGAGCTCAAGTTTTCCATGTTGAATGAATCTCTCGAGAGCAGCACGGCTCATGAGAAGGCCCTGACCAAAGATCTACGGACTGAGTAGGACTTGCTCAAGAGCGCCACCGCCACTCATAATGACTACGTGAAAGGCGTGCAGATCTGGACTGAGCGCCTTGTGGATATGGCAGAAAGGGTTGATGCATAGTTGTCCACCCTGGTCTTGCAAAACTTCAGCCTTT
This sequence comes from Hordeum marinum, assembly GCA_022496015.1. Lineage (NCBI taxonomy): Eukaryota > Viridiplantae > Streptophyta > Magnoliopsida > Poales > Poaceae > Hordeum > Hordeum marinum. The sequence continues at coordinate 116,883,531 of CM039676.1, forward strand.
CTTTCGACGACAGGGTGTCTCCGAGCGCCAGGCTGACCATGTTCTTTGAAGGCCTGATTGATGCTTTGAAGGAGCTCCATTCTGATCGGGCAATTCATCTGGCCAATGAGCCCCGCAAGCTCTACCCGGCCGTCCTCCTCAAGGTGCTCGTCAAAGTGGCGCACAAGAACCCCGACATCAAGTTCACCAATGTCCTCGACCGCTACCGAAGGATGTGGACGTCAAGGCACTTGAGGAACTTGTCACACCCATCATCGACAAGGTGAACCAGGTCAAGAGGGTCAAAGGCCAGCGCAGGGAGTAGCTGCTCCACTTTTTCTTGTCGCCACCATTTCATGCCAAAGACAATTTTATCTTAAGTTAGAATCACGGTAACTTTTAATGTAAGATAACTGGTTGTGTTTTGAACGAATGCACGTTATTCCTCTTTTCAGATTCCTCTCCATATGGTACACTCCCTACGCTTTTTCAGAAAACTTATCAACGCACGCTGCCCTCCCATGAGCGCTTTGAGGAGCGGATCCTTAGCAGCCTGCTGGCGGTGCCGCTGCCGGCAAGATACCTTGACATTTTTAGTGCAACCACTTAAACTATTGAGTGGACTCGAAACAGAATAAGGGCGCGACCAATCATGACAAGTTACCTTGACATTTTCAGTGCAGCCACTTAGGCTGCTGAGCGGACTCGAAACAAAGCACGGGCGTAGCCAATCACATCAAGGTTCCTTTGGGCGCATGTTTCCCATACAAAAGTCAAAATCGTCCATGGAAAATAACTTGATAGTAAAAAATTCACTTAGGGTTTTGCAACTTATCTTTTTGTTGTGGTATTCCTTCCTGCAAGATGCCAATTCTGAACATTATCTGTTGGTGTCCATACCATCTCATCCCCCCGACAAACTTGCACGTGAGAGAACCTTCTATCATTTGAAAAAGAAAGAAGAGAAAATAGAGATATAGAACCTTGGCGGTTCGTCAGTACTTGCCGGGAATAAGCGTAATGCAACATCTCAGATAAATATGCACATAAGTAAACATGGAAATCGATAAGAGTTGTAGAACGCTTGATCTTATTCAACTATGCACAGTGTCTGCGCGTGGCTTTCTACAAAGGATTACATGCCTTGCCGGCAAGACTTGTATAAAAGGTGGTTGCCGGGGGCCCCGGCAACCACGCCTTATGGATAGAACTTACGAAGATGTTTGATATTCCAGTAGTTTCTCACCAGAATGCCATCTTCGGTCTCGAAGCGAACTGTGCCAGGCCTGGTGACTCGTACTACCCGATAAGGGCCTTCCCACTTCGGCATAAACTTGTTGGAATTCTTGATCGACTGGACGCGCCAAAGAACAATGTCACCTTCATCAAGGCTTCGGGCATGGACTTTGCGGCTATGGTAGCAGTGCAAAGCTTGCTGGTAGCATGCAACTCGCACAGCAGCCCGAAGACGATCTTCCTCATGCAGCATAACATCATCTTGCCGCAATTGCTCTTGCTCAAGCTCATCATAAGAGAGCACTCGAGGTGACCCGTATATGATTTCTGTGGGGAGAACTGCTTCCGCCCTGTATACTAGGGAGAAGGGTGTCTATCCGCTAGCTCGATTCGGTATCATTTTGACTGACCAAAGAACTATCGGCAACTTGTCAACCCAGCGTGTTGCACATTTGCGCAGCCTGTCGAAAGTTCTTGTCTTAAGTCCTCGCAACACTTCAGCATTTGCCCTTTCCACTTGGTCGTTGCTCCTTGGATGAGCGACCAAGGCAAAACAGATCTTCCTGCCAAGGTCTTGGACATATTGCATGAAGGTGCAGCTTGTGAACTGGGTTCCGTTGTTGGTGATGACCCTGTTTGGTACACCAAAACAACAAACTAGTCCTTTGAAGAACTTGAAGGCTGACTGTGTTGTCACCTTCCTCATTGCTTCCACTTTCGGCCACTTTGTCAACTTGTCAATTGCAATGTACAAGTACTCAAAGCCCCCGGTAGCACGGGGAAAGGGGCCCAAGATGTCGAGCCCCTAGACCAAAAATGGCTAGGAGAGAGGGATTGTCTGAAGAGCTTGAGCTAGTTGATGTAGTTTTTTTGAATGGAACTGGCACGCTTCACACTTGGTTACTAGTGCAATTGCATCCTGGAGAGCGGTGGGCCAAAAGAAGCCTTGCCGGAATGCTTTGGGGACCCCGACTCATAAGTCATGATCACCGAATGCACGTGTACAGCGATCCCGAAGATCGATGCTCACCGAACACACAGACGCTGAATAACAAGAATCTTACATCCTTACATACCGTCTTACACAAATAAAGACCATGAAGGTCAAGTCTTACATAGATAGGGCCACAAGGGCCAAAAAACATAACAAACCGAGGAAATCTTGGTCGAAAAGCGTGAACCCATGCCATCTGCCTTAAACCTACAGGCATTCTGACTAGGAAGCGTCCTAGTTCGCATGTTCGTCACCAACGAACTCTTCACCATAGTCCTGCTCTTCCATGCCTGGCCAATTAAATATCTACTAGCAAGCGAATGAGTACTTTGAATGTACTCGCAAGCAACCCATGTTGGAACAAGGCAATAACAATGCATGATATAACACTAAATAGGGATTCGCAGAAACCTAATTTTTTATGCAATGAAATGATCAAGTATCTATGTAAGAATGCATCAGCAGTTAGCCGATATCCATGTGGACAAGTTACATATATCATCATAACCAGGGGGTTGAACATCTCATGTTCAGTCATCACGTCAAGTCATCTAACTTATCTCAAGTGTCATCTCTGTGTCATTCACACACACACACACCAAGTTTAGTAAACATTTGGATGTAGCACAAGAGCATTCATCCAACTATCCTTGACCGTGGACACAACTATTCGAATAGTTTTACACTCTATAGACGTTGCACACTTTACCCACAAGACTCGGGGAACTTCCATGTCATCCATGCCTCACGGTATATTACATACCCGAGGTAAGCACCTGAACAATGCCTTTCCCATGGTGATACTAAACAAAGAGTCCACTCGTTGGCACCATCCCTCATGAGGGCACGCAACGGTGTGCCCGGTTCCTATAAAGACAGCCATGGCCTTCCACTCCGGGACGACCCCATCTCGAGAGTGACCACTTCACTCTCACCATTGGTAATGCGAGCTCCCTGCTAGCACCAACCATAGTAATCAACAAAGCCCCGTCCCATAAGGGGTATCGTGGTCATACAAGTTAGGATGGAATAACGGTCGCAACTTACACCAATTCCTTTTTTAAAACCACAAACACTCAATTGCTCCGGTACACCACTTCTTTCTCTCAAGTGGATACCCAACTCAACATCGTCTCCCTCGGGCATTAGTGGCACCCAATGGGGTTTTCGATTTTTTTAAAACACTTTATTTCCATCACTATGCATAATCCCTTCCCAGTTGCGTACCAACTATTAGCATCCTAACTAGTCCCACTCGCATAACCCTCATAAGGAGGTAGGGTCATGCATGATGCAAGTATCAACAAGAAAGTATTAGAGGCATCCCACCAAAGGGGAATACCACATCATCATGATCAATACCAGAAAATAAACTGCTATATTCCATGCAATAAAAAATTTCATAGTCATGGTCAAAGAGCTGTTTGCCTGGCTCAACCAAGTCTTCGGGGTCTTCAAAGTCTTCGGGTCCAACTCCCTCATCAACAACGCAATCTATCATCACGATAAATAATGATAATAATAAGCATCACACAAAAACAGAGCACAAAAATCCACTACTAAAATGCTACATTACTCTAATAAATACCTCAAACTATTCTACAAATATCTGCCGAAGGTTTTGTTGTGAAAAATATTCCGAAAACTATTAAACAAAGGCAATAAAATATTAAAAACTAGGTTTTAAATAGAATCATTACATAAAACATTTTCAAACAAAATTACAATTGGGACTCTTAAATTCTACAGAATATTACAAGAATTATGGTGGAAAAATCTTTGGCAATGGAGTTATATTTGGAGCTGTGGGATTTTTGGAAAATCCCACAGAAAAGGAAAAAGCCTCTGTGTCCAGGCTAGAGGCAGCCAGCAGCTGGGCCGGCCTAGCTGGCCAGCCAGCCAACCATACGCGCGGCCAGGTTCAAACCTGATGTGCGAGGCCTGGCTGCCAGCGACAGACAGGAAAGAGAGGGAGGCGAGGCAGAGGCCGACAGGTGGGGCCACCTGTCGGGTCCTTCTTCCTCCTCTGGACCGAGAGGGGAGAGGCTCACCGGCGTGGCTACCGGCGACGACAAGGATGATTGGCTGCGGGAATGGGCTCAGGGCATCTCTGCCATTCCGATGGAGGCGAGGGGTTGTCGGAGCTCAAGGGTTCGCCGCCGACGAGGTCCTGCGATGGAGGTTACCTCGGGTGAGCTGGGACCCAATGTTCTTCCCTGCAAAAGGCTTGGGGAAGAGGGGGAATCGAGCCGGGAGCACCAGGGGCGGCCATAGGGAGAGAAAGGAGGCCCATAGGGGTTCCCTACCGCGAGATCAATGACGAGTATGAGCGGCTGGGATCAGCTCGATCTTGAGCATAGGGAGGGAGGGAGAGGCTGGGGCTTGGATGGGGGTCTACTAGGAAGAGAAAGAAGTGAGAGGAGGACAGGGACGAGCTCGGGGTAGTTTAAGTAGGGGGGCGCGAGACCACTGAGCTCGTGTGCTCCGGCAAGCTCGGGGCCGAGGCCTGGGGCCACGGGAGGGAGAGAGGACGTGCTTGCGGTCCACCTGGAGTTCGTCCACGACCTGGGGGAGCAAGAGGGGAGGCAGGAGCATGCGCGCGTGTGAACTTTGCAGTTGGCGGAGCTGGGCGGCATCGGGCACGCGCGACAGCGGTCGTTGGAGAGAGAAGGGGAGGGGGACGGGACGGTTGCGTGTCCTGGACATCGAGGCCAACTATCTGGCGAGAGGGGGCACTCAAGGTGGTCGGGGCCATCCATTGGGTGGCGGCTACAGTGTGGTCGGGCGCTCTAGCACGCTCTAAAGCGCAGCCATTGCATGCCATGGCCCTGCCACTTGTGCCATGGTCGTGCCCACTTGTGTCCAGAGGGTTTGGGGGCAACTAAACAATGTGGGGACGCCCTTGGATTCCCTGTGAGGCCAAAGGAAGAGGAGAGAGGTTGAGGGGAAGAGGCAATGGGGCTATCCATAGGGGGCAATGGGGTTTTACCCCATTTAACCATGGAACCAGAGCTGGGTTTTCCTTGCTGGAGATGAAATGAATCAATGTGATAATGTGGTAAAAATTCGAGAGCAATGGGAATAGTAAAAATGGTGGAAACAGTAGCTTGTAGAAATGGCCAGAAGGTGTTTGTGCTGTGTTTGGGTCAATAGATGGAGTCTACTTGCCATGATATTTAACATGATCAAATTGTGGGTAAAAATGAGAGAGATTACAAGGTTTGAGCTCAATAGAGATAAGTTGATAATGCAAACTTTGTGCTCCCTAGAATTCAACATAAGTAGGTTTCTGTAGATCTAGTTAGTCTAAACTAATCCCCTTGATGCACCACTTAGTGCAGTATCATTATTTGGTGATTAGAACATGTCCACAAAATTTGGGGTCAAGGGAAGAAACTTCACAATGTAAAGCTATTCAAATTTGAATCTGGACGTGGAGGGTTTTGGAAAATTTTGATGAATCAAAACAATTGGTATTGAGATGAAACTTTGAAAGATCATCACCTATGAAAATCTTGACTTCCTGGAATTTTCTTGGAATTTATTGAGAATATTTCTTATAGAAATATTTCAAAAGCTTGATTTGGGCAGAAAGGGTTTTGAGGGGTTTTGCCCATGATTTTGTACACGACCATGTGTTGAAACTCATATATATGGGAAATATATGTCCGTTGAGTTTCTCTGAATTTTCTCAAATATTTTCAAACCATTAAAGAATTTTTCCTTATGAAAAAACATTTCTAGACTTCATAAAAAGCTTTTAAATAAATCAGTAAAATAATCTTTAAAAATAATATTTGGTGGTTTGGGGAAGTCATGTATATATAGTAGGTTTCAAATAAAGCTTTTGGGGAAAAAGGATCCACCAAGTTTGAGGACTTGCAGTGCATACCTCAACTCTGGAGTTTTTGAAAACCTATTTTGAATAAATTCTTTTTGGTCAAAATAAATTTTGATTAAATAGTTTTGGTCACTATTCACATGGCATGATCATAGGGCTAGAAGTTTGGATCAAGGAAGATGAATATGGAGAGGAGTAGAATCTAAGAGTGCAAAACATACTCAACCCAACAATCAAACAAGCAAAAATTCAAACAAGCATGCACTCAAAAAGTTTAATTGGTTCCAAATGTTGTAAATCCAAGCATAGCAAAGTGATACAAACACATAGTGTGACAAATGCCTTGCCAACAAGTGCTCTTGATCCTATGTGGGAGCCACATATGCCTCCATGTATCTCTGCGAACAGATCCAGTCCATCTTCCCGAGGAATGCACTTCAATTTCACACCGTTCAGTGTCTTTCTGTACAGGACATTGTCCACAAACTGGTACATATTAGACTAATGGGCTACTTTTTTCACTTCTTCCTTTTCCTTAGGGAGTTCTCCTGTTTGAAGGAACTGAACAATGTGATGCACCCATGCTAGAGCCTGGGTCTCGACAGCAAGGACTAAAGGCATGTCTTCTGCTGCGGGACCATTCGTCTCTATGGCAAGGACTTGAGGCCCTGCCGGAGCCTGTTGCTCCCCGGCAAGCTCAGCGTCGTTCCCGACAACTTTCTTGCTAACAGCCTGAGGGAGCTCCGCGGGAAAGTATTGGAGATAATTCAACTTTCTTCTCTTATCTTGCTTTGCTGATGATGCTACAGATGGCTGAGTTAGCTTGAGCACAAAAGTCCCTGGTTCCACAGGTAATTTGAGGGTAGCATGCTTTGACAGCTCGTCAGCAATGTTGTTCTCTCCACGAGGAACATGCTCTATTTGCAGACCGTCAAAGTGCTCCTCCAACTTCCTCATTTCATCTATGTAGGCTTCCATCAATGGGATCTGATAGTCGCTATTGACTTTATTGATGACAAGATGTGAATCACCTCTGATAATGTGCTTCTTAATTCCAAGATCTGTCTCGATCCTGAGACTGGCAAGTAGCCCTTCATATTCCGCGGTGTTGTTTGTTGGCTTCTCCCAGTGAAAGTGCGTCTAAATTACATACTTGAGGTGCTCTCTGGTGGGTGCGACAAGCAGCAAGCCAGCACCGGCTCCTTGCAAGGAGAAACCCCCATCAAAATACATAATCCATTCTTGATCTGTTTCCTTGTCGAGGAGAATTGTTTCTTGGATCTCTTCGCCCGGTGTTGGAGTCCACTCTCTAATGAACTCTGCCAAGGCTCTGCTCTAAATAGTTGAAGTACATTCAAATCTGAGACCAAAACTTGTCAGTTCCAAAGCCCACTCCACAATCCTGCCGGTCGCATCTGGATTTCGCAAGATCCGCTACAACGGAAAGCGAGTGACGACAGTGATCTCATGTGCTTCAAAATAATGGTGTAGCTTCCTCAAGGCCATAAGAAGGCCGAAGAGCAACTTTTGTATGCCAGAATATGTTGAGCTAGCCCCCTGCAAAAGGGAGCTGCAAAAATAAACAGGGCACTACAACATCTTCTTCTTGTATGTTGCTTCATTGATCTGCTCAGATCCTGCCTTGTCAACACCAGGTTTTGCCAGGGAAGATCCCGACTCGTCGCTTGGTAGTCCTGACTCTGTCGTTGTTCCTTCGTCGACTTCTCTCTATGCCACTAATGCAGCCTTAACCATTTGATTCGTTGCCTTTGGGTATAACAACAACAACTCTTGTGGTTTAGGTGCGACCACTGTTGGCGGAGAGGAGAGGTACCTCTTCAAATCTTGCAGCGCTGCCTGTGCTTCCAGAGACCACTTCATTGCCCCTCCTTTTTTCAAGAATTTGAAAAAGGGGTGGGCGCGCTCAACAAATTTTGAGATGAACCTACTCAGAGCCGCAACGCAATCGGCAAGACGACACACATCTTTGATGCGTTTTGGTGCTTCAATCTCCCCAATTGCCTTGATCTGGTCGGGGTTCACCTCAATCCCGTGCCAAGACACAAAGAATCTGAAAATCTTGCCGGACGGAACGCCAAACACACACTTCTCAGGATTGAGTTTCAAATTGATCTTGCGCAGATTTGCAAATGTTTCTTCTAGATCTTTTACGAGTGTTGCTTTGTCCTTGGTTTTAACCACTATGTCATCCATATAAGCTTCCATATTTCTATGTAGCTAAGGGTCAAAACCGATCTGGACTGCTCTTGGAAATGTTGAACCATCACTTTTCAACCCGAAAGGCATACGCACAAAGCAATCCGTACCACATGGTTGATGAATACGGTCTTCTCTTCGTATTCCTTAGACATGAAGATCTGATGATATCCTGAGTATGCATCAAGAAATGACAGAAAATCACAGCCGATAGTTGAGGTATCACTAGAAGAGTGTCTAGAGGGGGGGGGGGTGAATAGACTACTAGCAGGAATTTAAAACCTAATGTTTCCCAAGTTAATTGTTTGGCAGATTTTAACAGTGTTTAGCAAAGCTAGCAAGTCTAATAGCCCTACACATGCATGTCAACAAATATAGCGGTGGAAAGTAAAGACATTGCATATGAAGTAAAGTGTTGAGATAGGTAGATCAAACGCGGTTGGAGACACGATGATTTTTCCTATGGTTCCGATAGGTGGTGCTATCGTACATCCACGTTTATGGAGTCTTCAACCCACGGAGGGTAACGGTGACGGGAGTCCACGGAGGGCTCCACCCAAAAGGGTCCACGAAGTAGCAACCTTGACTATTCCATAACGGCTTCCATCCACGAAGGACTAGCCTCACTCTGGGTAGATCTTCACGAATTAGGCGATCTCCTTGCCCTTACAAACTTCTTGGTTCACTCCACAACACGAAGTAGGAGGCTCCCAAGCGACACCTAACCAATCTAGGAGGCACCACCCTCCAAAAGTTAATAGGCTCGGTAATGACGATGAACTCCTTGCTCTTGTGCTTCAAGATGATAGATTCCTCAGCACCCAATCGCTCTCTCACAGATTTGGCAGGGTCGAAGAGATGGGATTGGTGGAAAGCTACTTGGGGAGTCTAGAGATCAAGATCCATATGACTGGAGTGTAAGTTCTTGACCTCAACACACGGGTAGGTGGTTCTCTCTCAGAAAGTCTGATAGGATAGGTATGGAATAGTGCTGAGTGCTTCTCTCTCAAGTAGGTGGTGGTGAAGGGGTATATATAGGCATCCCAAAAATCCAACCATTACACACAAAATGACCAACTCGGTGACACCGATGTGTTAATCTCGGTGGTACCAAAGTGACCAAAATGTGGCATCTTTTGAATCTCGGTGAGACCGATATAGGAAACTCGGTTGCACTGATAGGGTAAGCAACGGTCAGATTTCCAATCTCGGTGACGCCGGTCCAACATTCTCGGAGGGACCAAAAATGTGAATTAGCGTAATAGAAAGTTGGCAAACTAAACTCAATGGCACCGATATGGAATCGGTTGCACCGAAGTGGCTAGGGTTTGGCTGAGTCTGTCTAGGTTCTGGAATCAGTGGCACTGGTATGGGAAAATTGGTTACATCGATTTTGAGTGTTAGGAATAGAATAGACTTTGGTGGGAGAGTTTGTGGATGTTTTTGGCGACTATCACTTGTGCACGTTTGAGCATATTATTCACCAACAAAACCTTACCCCCTTTTAATTGTATTGGCTTTCCTATGGACTCAAAGTGATTTCTCACAAGTATAAAATGTAGAGTCCTTTTGCTTGAAGCTTGGCCAACCTATTTCCTTGCATCTTTGGGGTACTTCCACAATCTCCTTTTGCCAATCCTCTCTATAGACTATATCTGAAATACACTAGGTAAAACTATCAGTCCAAGAGACAATGTATGTTCTCATGAATTATCAAAACCACCAAGGGAGCATGTTGTGCTTTCAATCTCCCCCTTTTTGGTAATTGATGACAACATACAATCAAAGCTTCAAATAGAGATATGCGTGGTTATACTGAAGACTTTGAGAGACACACGACTTAGACTTGCTCCCCCTAAATGTGTGCAGTCCTTTAAAGAATAGTTGCTTTTGAATGCATGAACACACATAAGGTAGAAAGGGATATACCAAGTCATGTGTATCTTGGCTATATGCATCAAATATATATGAATGAGATGTATCTTTGTTCAAGACATCACTCTTGCAAACAATATGTGCAAGAAGCAAGAGATCATCTTGACCAAGGATATGATACGTATACTTACCTTGAGTTCTTGCGCATCTTGGTAATAGAAACACACTTGAGAAAACAATGTTAGAAAACACGAGAGTATTCTACCAAACAGCAAGGCAGTAGAACTCAAAATATCCAAGATATGGAGGACATATAGAAAGTATTATTCCTTAGAATTGATATGTCTCCAAGATCATTGAGAATTTTCTCACCATAGATATGAAAATATATTATCCTGTCCCCCTGAATCTAAGCATGTAGATATTAGGATTGGATAAGGTGAGAAAGGTCAAAAAATTTCTTCTTCCCCTACTTTGATATTCTCCCCTGTTTATGAAGATATGAGTATCGATATTGGCTCTCACCCTTGATCATATCTCCCCCTTTTCATAAGCATGTATCTCCCCTTTAACATGAAGCTTTGGTCTTCTCCCCCTTTGGCATTAATTCCCAAAAAGGTTAAAAAAAGGGATAGATAGAAGGATCATTGACTCAGAAGGGATCCTTGAGAAAAAGGGTCATCGAAATGTAGGATTAATAGAAATGAAAACTAAGAGAGTCATGGAAAATGATTTGTTCTTCTACTCCTTTATTCATTGAAGATAGGGATCCTTGAATAAAGAAATTCTCTTCTCAAGATTACCTTTAGTTCTTCTCCCCCTAAGTAATACAAAGTTTTTTTTAAGAAAAAGGGATCATCGAACTAACAAAAGTATTACAAGAAAGATCACTAAGAAAACATAGAATTTTCAAAAGTGAATTCAAATGAGACAGAATGAAAATCGGTGACTCCGAGATAGATAGATTGGTGGTACCGAGATTTCGTAGTGCAGCTTGTCTACAATTTTCGGTAAAACCAAGTTATCTGAGTCGGTGGCTCCGAAAGAGAAACCAAGTTTCTATTTTCATAGAGTGAAGAGAAAGATTTTCAATGAAATATTAAGTTTTTACAAGGGACATGAACTAGAGAAGGTTGGAGTAGTTATGAGAAATCATGCAATAGAGAGCAGACCAGGCCAGACTCTTAACTAGATGATGGGCGGTGACTAGGTCACCTATATTAGAGTATATCGACTTAGGAGCCAAGCAAGCATACTTGATCATAGGTCATACTCTACGTTAATTTCAAAATGGGGTTACCATTTTTCGATTAAGCATTTTAATGTCTTCATGTCGCTCGAGTTGCTTTAGCTCATTTCTTGGAGTAATGCCTTTTCAAGGACATGAGTACATACCTTTTAGTGATGTTGATGACATAGCTTGTAGGTGAACTTGTTGAGGATGCTTGAGGTTGATGAATATAATCTTGAGTTTTGAGCAATCCTTCTTGTTCTAGAACACTGATTACCTACGAAGATTAGTCATGCAAGGAAGAACAATAGATATATGCAATTGACATGATACCAATTGAAAGTGTGCAATTTTGATCAAGTATATGTCAAGGATATTCTTGAGTGGCCTTCTTACTTCCATCATCAAGAGGGGTTGTGGATACTTGGTAATGACAAGATTGCTTATGATTGGAGTTGATGGCAATCTCGTGGAATGAAGTTTTTCCAACTACCTACAAGAGATTAGATGCAATACAAGGGAGCATAGAATTCCATGGCATAAGATGAAATGTTAAGATACATGGAAATATCAAGAAAGCTCATGCCCTTGCATGCAACCGAGTGAGTCTAGCTCAAGTTTGAAGCATCGATGATGTTCAGCTCGCCTCTCAAGTGACAAAATGTCTTCTCATCAAGTGGCTTAGTAAAGGTATCGGCCAAATGCTTGTTAGTGCGAACATGCTTAAGATTAATATCTCCTTTGGCAACATCACGAATGAAATGATGTCGAACTTGAATATGCTTAGTTCGAGAATGTTGCAGATTATTATGACCAATTTTAATAGCACTTTCATTATCACAATTTAAAGGAACATTTTTAACATGCATTTCGTAATCCTTAAGTGTTTGTGTCATCCATAGTAATTGGGCACAACAAGATCCAGCAGTAATATACTCAGCTTCGGTAGTCGATAGAGATACAGAGTTTTATTTCTTAGAGGACCAAGATACAAGAGATCTGCCCAAAAATTGACAAGTACCCGAGGTGGATTTTCTATCAACCTTGTCACCGGCATAGTACGAATCACAATAGCCAACAAGGTCAAAAGAAGATCTCTTGGGATACCAAATGCCAAAATTTGACATTTGTATCAAGTATCTCACAATGTGTTTTACAGCTGAAAGATGACATTCTTTCGGTGCAACTTGATATCTAGCGCACAGAAAAACACTAAGCATAATATCGGGACGAGATGCACATAGATATAACAATGAACAAATCATAGATTGATAAAATTTCTGATCAACCGTCTCATCCTCTCTGGTAAGATCAACATGTCCGCAAGTAGGCATAGGGGTTTTCATACCTTTGCTCTCCTGCATGTTGAACTTTTTGATCAAGTCCTTGGTATACTTAGTTTGAGATATGAAAGTTCCTTCTTTTGATTGCTTTATTTGAAACCCAAGAAAGAATTTCAGGTCACACATCATTGACATCTCATACTTCTCGGACATCAACCTTCCAAACCTTTCACTAAATTGAGGGTTAGTGGAACCAAAGATAATATCATCCACATAGATTTTGCACACAAATAATTCACCATTAACTATCTTAGTGAATAAGGTTGCGTCAATTTTACCTATTTCAAAACCTTTTTCAGTAAGAAACTTCGTTAAACATTTGTACCAAGCACGAGGGGTTTTCTTAAGATCATAAAGAGCTTTATGAAGCTTGTAAACATGATTAGGTTTCTTAGGATTCACGAAGCCAGGTGGTTGCTTAACATAAATCTCTTCTTCAATCTCACCATTTAAAAATGCACTTTTAATATCCATTAGATAAAGCGTGATATCATGGTGATTAGCATAAGCAAGAAGAATGCGAATAGCTTCAAGTCTAGTGACGGGGGCGTATGTCTCACCATAGTCCATACCTTCGACTTGCATATATCCTTGAGCTACGAGGTGAGCCTTGTTGTGCATGACTTGACCGTCTTCATCTTGCTTGTTTTGAAATACCCATTTGGTTCCGATGATGTTGTGTTCATCCTCGGGCTTCTCCACTAGTGTCCACACTTCGTTCCTTTCGAAGTTGTGAACCTCTTCATGCATAGCATTCACCCAATACGCGTCTTCAAGAGCTTGTTCTACCTTCAAGGGCTCAATGATAGAAATGAAATAATAATGCTCATAGAAGTTTGCGAGACGAGTTTTAGAGCGAATGATCCTCCCTATTTGTATGTCACCAAAGATTTGGTTTAGAAGATGATTCTTGGTCACTTGTGCTCGAACTCGGGTCAGCTTCCGATTTGTGGTTGGTGGATATTATTCTTCATCACCATCTCCTTCATCTTCATTTTTGTTGAAGGTGTCTTTTCCTTGAGGTGGTGGTGAACGAGGTTGTGGTGGATCTTCATGTCTCACTTCCTCCTCTTCATCATTTTGCCGTGTACCGCTTGTGGATGCCTCTATGTCATGTTGTGGTTCACCTTGTTGTGAAGTAGGGGCTTCCACTTGGGTTGATGAAGTAATTTCCTTCACCTCCATGGGATGAATCTTGCTGATGGGTAAATCTAGGATAGCTTCCGAAGGGTTCTTATCACCTACATCATTTGGCAATTGTTCGACTTGCCAACCATTAGATTTATCAAACTTCACATCTACCGTCTATTAAACTTTTCGAGTGAAGTTGTTGTAGACACGGTAAGTGTGAGAGTTCGATCCAACTTCGGGTTTGTTACCGGTGAGTAGCTCGTATGCGGTTTTACCGAGAAGCTTGTGCAAGCAAAGTCAGTTTGTGGCATGACATGCTATTTCCACGGCTTCTGCCCAAAAGTGTTTCGGCGTCTTGTATTCGTCAAGCATCATTCTTGACATCTCAATGAGTGTCCGGTTCTTCCTCTCAACAACTCCATTTTGTTGAGGCGTGTCTGTAGCCGAGAACTCCTGTGAGACACCTTCTTCGTCAAGAAAGGTATCCACATGGGTGCTCTTGAACTCCGATCCGTTATCACTTCTAACCTTCTTGATCTTCACTTCAAACTGATTTTGCGCTTTGCGAGCGAAGTTCTTCAAGATCTTTTGAACCTGCGACTTATCATCAAGAAAGAATACCCACATAAGTCTGGAAAAATCATCAACTATAACTAGACCATAGGAATTTCCACCTTGACTTTTGTAAGCATTGGGACCGAAAAGATCCATGTGAAGTAACATGAGTGGTATCCTAATAGTCATGATATTCTTAATAGGATGACTTCCACCTACTTTCTTTCCAACTTGACAAGCACTAGAAAGTCTATCTTTGTGAAAGACAACATCTTTAACACCAACTATATGATCACCTTTGATAAGTTTGTCTAAATTACGCATGCCAACATGTCCTAATCTTCTATGCCAAAGCCAACCTTTATAAGATTTAGCAATTAAACAAGTGCGAGGTTTGGATCTTTTAGTTAAATTGAAAATGTATAGATCACCTCTACGGAAACCAGTAAAGACCATTTTATGATTATCTTGACGAAATACTTGGCAGTCTAGTTTCATGAATAAAACATTGAAACCGAAATCAGCAAGTCTAGATACGGAAAGAAGATTGTAACCAAGGGATTCAACAAGCATAACATTTTGAATAGAGCTATCATCGGATACGGCCACCTTACCAAGGCCAAGTACCTTACCCTTAGAGTTGTCTCCAAAGGTCACATACGTCGAGGACCTTGATTAGGCGTGATCTATTGGAACATGTGTTTATCACCAGTCATATGATCTGTACATCAGCTATCGAGAATCCACTCTTTTCCTCCGGACATGTAATCCTTAAGGTTTGCCACGAGACTCAGATTCTTCATGATCTTCTCATACTCGATGTCGAACAACTCATCTTCTTCATAATATCCATGTTCCACGTTGTCATCATCAAGTGGAAAATCCTCATCATAAAGAACAAGAGATTCGTTAGAATAGTGATCATGACAATGTTCAAGTTTATGAGTGCGAATGGCTTCAAAGATAATGTTGTTAATAGTTGTGACATCTCCTTTAGCACGCATAAGATCACGGAGTTCAAATAGGCATTTATCAAAGTTTGGACCACTAGGCTTCATTTTGTGAAAAGCAATGGATTTATGAAGAATTACATCTAGATTCTCTAAGGAAAGATTTGAAAATCGTTTATCCAAATCAGTCCATAAGGTATAAGCACATGCAAAGTTCTTCATTTGAGAAAGAATCTTGGTAAACCTCTAGTAATAAGATTGACAGTTCTTAGGTTACCAAGCATGTTGATTTCCTCTTCGTGTGTGCGATGCAATTCATCAATAGGAGGCTCATAGGGGCGCATAACATATTTTTTCATTTGAAATTCATTAAACAGCTCAAGCATCAAGGACTTCCATTGACTATAGTTCTCTCCATCTAGAATGGGCACTCTACAATTCAAACTCCCTATACTAGACACATCCATCTTCCTCCTCGGTGATTAAACCAAAGCAATGGAGACCAATGCTCAGATACCAATTGAGGGATCACTTGAAGAGTGTCTAGAGGGGGGGGGAGTGAATAGACTACTAGCAGGAATTTAAACCTAACCTTTCCCAAGTTAATTGGTTGGCAGATTTTAACAGTTTTTAGCAAAGCTAGCAAGTCTAACAGCCCTACACATGCATGTCAACAAATATGGTAGTGGAAAGTGAAGACATTGCATATGAAGTAAAGTGTTGAGATAGGTAGATCAAACGCAGTTGGAGACACGGTGATTTTTCCTGTGGTTCCGATAGGTGGCGCTATCGTACATCCACGTTTATGGAGTCTTCAACCCACGGAGGGTAACAGTCGCGAGAATCCACGGAGGGATCCACCCAAAAGGGTCCATGAAGTAGCAACCTTGACTATTCCATAACGGCTTCCATCCATGAAGGACTAGCCTCACTATGGGTAGATCTTCACAAAGTAGGCAATCTCCTTGCCCTTACAAAATTTTTGGTTCACTCCACAACACGAAGTAGGAGGCTCCCAAGCGACATTTAACCAATCTAGGAGGCACCACCCTCCAAAAGGTAATAGGCTCGGTAATGACGGAACTCCTTTCTCTTGTGCTTCAAGATGATAGACTGCTCAGCACCCAATCACTCTCTCATAGATTTGGCATAGTGGAAGAGATGAGATTGGTGGAAAGCTACTTGGGGAGGCTAGAGATCAAGATCCATATGATTGGAGTGGAAGATCTTGACCTCAACACAAGGGTAGGTGGTTGTCTCTCAAAAAGTATGATAGGATAGGTATGGAATAGTTCAGAGTGCTTCTCTCTCGAGTAGGTGGTGGTGAAGGGGTATATATAGGCATCCTCAAAAATCCAACCGTTACACACAAAATGACCAACTTGGTGACACCGATGTGTTAATCTCGGTGGTACCGAAGTGACCAAAAGGTGGCAACTTTTGAATCTTGGTGAGACCGATATAGGAAACTCGGTTGCACCGATAGGCTAACCAACGGTCAGATTTCCAATCTCGGTGACGCCGATCCAACATTCTCGGTGGGACCAAAAATGTGAATTCGCGTAATAGAAAGTTGGCAACCTAAACTTGGTGGCACCAGTTAGGAATCGGTTGCACCGAAGTGGCTAGGGTTTGGCTGAGTCTGTCTAGGTTCTGGAATCGGTGGCACCGGTATGGGAAGTTAGTGCACCAATTTTGAGTGTTAGGAATAGAGCAGACTTTGGTGGGAGAGTTTGTGGATGTTTTTGGTGACTATCACTTGTGCACGTTTGAGCATATTGTTCACCAACAAAACCTTATCCCCTTTTAATAATATTGGCTTGCCAATGGACTGAAAGTGATTTCTCACAAATATAAAATGTAGAGTCCTTTTGCTTGAAGCTTGGCCAACCTATTACCTTGCATCTTTGGGGTACGTCCACCATCTCTGAGTGTGCCATTCTTTGAATTCCTTCAAATGATCGTTGTGAATTGCCTTAGGATGGTATGAAGAGTTTCAATGATCTCTGGATCAAAAGTAATTCTTTTTGCCACCTAAGGGATAATCCTACGAGTCACCTTTTCTTAGGTGTCCGTAATGGTATTATGGCAGTTAACTGCTCGCTACTTTCAAAACCTCCTCACCATCTGTTTAGCGTGGAATTGTTGCCTACCAATTGAACCTCCGTCATCTGCTTCATTCATTGTTCTTGATGTGCGTTTTGTGTCTCAGCTCGAGAGATGTTATCACATCTCATTCTACGAGTTGATCATGGGTGCTCGATCTTCGGGAAGATCGAATCTTGTAGAGCTCTCTATCCCTGTTGTCTTTCTGCTGGATGAAGATCCCGAAGACAAAGATGTCAAGATCAGCAAGATGCAATGAATCAACATCTTCGAGAAGAGCAACTGGATCATGAAGGTTGTGGTAGTTAGTGCCCCTTTGTCCTCATACCCTACGCCTGAATCTCGGGACGAGATTCTTGTTTAGTGGGGGGTGAGTTGTCACAGCCCTAGAATTTGTTTGCAAACAATTTTTGTTAGTTGCATTTGAGGGAATCATGCATCATATTTAAATTCCACTGAAGTTGAAATGGGGATGTCAAACCCTAGCACCTCATTAAATAAACAAAATTCCAACAATTGAATTTTTCAATGATGTGCTTTTCAATAATGTTCCCCCTCTCTGATAAATGTTGGCAACAACATATTAGGGGACATATTAATTTTCAAAACAAACATAGCATTTTAAAATTCACCTTAATGCTCCTGAAATCAATTAATAAAGATTTATAAATATGACAGTTGCCTAAAAATGCCAAAATCTTTTGTGTAAATTTGAAATAATCAGACTATGTTTAATAAAATATTAGGTAATTTTGTACTATGTAGTTTGGCCTTACATAAATAAAAGAAGAATGTCAGAATAAAGAAAACAGGAAATAAAATAGAGAAGGAGGGGCTTACCTGGCTTACCTGGCCCAGGAAGGAGATGGCCCAGCCCACCAGGGGCCAAGAGGTCATCTTCAACCTCTGCCAGTAGGCAGTGGCGAAGTGACGCACGCGCGTGCACGGAGGCCGCCACCTCCTGCTTCATCGTGGCACTCCCCAGCCTCCCAAGACACGACGAGGACGCCCAGAGACCTCCTCTCGACCATTCCTCCCCTTGCTGCTCTCTCTCTCCCTCTGCCCTCTCTTCCTTCCGGACCCGAGCGCCATGGTCGCTACCGCTTGCAACCACCGCGGCCACCGGCCTCCCCTCGCCTCTCCAGCCAGTCTTGTTGCTCTGCACCGACCTGCTGCCCCTCCCCGCCAAAGGAATCGAGGCCAGCAACCCCGAGGCGTCGTCCCCATCGCCGTTTTCGTCTTCGGGCGCCGAAGATCGCCGACGACCCTGCGCTCGCGTCGCCGCCTCCCCGAGCCGCCTTCGACTATAGCGAGCTCCCTGTGAGCCTCCCCGTCCTTCTCTGCCTCTCCTCGTGGCTCTCCTCACCCTCTAGCTGCCATCCCCGTCGTTGCCGAGCTCCGGCCGCTGCTGAAGCTGTTGCCGCCGTCGATTTAGGCCTCCCTAGCTGCTGCCGTTTGCTGCATTGGACGTGCGCGAGCCTGAGCATCCCGTAGGTGGTCTCCGCCGCTCAAATGGTCGCCGGAGGGCCATTTCCGGCGACCCCCACCGTCTCGGCTCGCCGGCGGCGGCCTTCCTCCGGTGAGTGCCAGCGTGGCCGGTGATTAGCCGCTAATCCCCCCCTCTAGACGCTGACCAGAGTGACCCACAGGGGGTCAAAGCCCCATCAGCCTCAGCTTTGACCGGGAATTAGACCCGGGTCAATGACAGGTGGGGCCCAGTCCTGTTTAAATCTGGATTAGATTAAAAATAAGTAATTTGCTTAATTAACTTAGTTAGACACTGACTGGTGGGCCCTCATGTGTTAATTAACATTAGGAAATAAAATGAAATCTATTAGTGCCTGTGTCACTGACCAGTGGGTCCCACTGGTCAGGTTTGACCTGGACCTGGTCCAGTTGACCTGCTGACGTAGGCATGACCTCAGCATGACATAATAATAATTTTTTGTAATAAAAATAATTCCAGAAAATGCTCTAAACTTCTAAAAATCATAGAAAGTAATCTATAGCTCAGATGAAAATAATTTATATATGAAAAATGATCATAAAAATCCAATGAATATGTTTATGCCATGATCATGCATGTTTGAACAAGTTAACATAACCAAGTAGGACAATTTATGATTAGGCCAATATATGAAATATCATTTGGAGTTGGAAATTCAAACTTGTTTGAATTCCACTTCAACCAATTTGACTAACCACTCCTCTAGGTTAGTTAAGTACCTCAATATGCCATGTCATACATCATGATTGTTGCATTGCATTGAATATATTCTTTCTTTCGGTTTGCCGGTGGTTGTTCCCTCTCAGTAGACGATGATTCCGACGATGTGAACGTTGACACTAATGAAGAGAAGTATATCTTCAGGATTGTCAGGCAAGCAAAAACCCCTTGAGCATATTGATATCAACCCACTCTCTCGCTCCTGCTCTCTTTTACTGCATTAGGACAACAACGATTCAACTGTTACATGTCATCGGTAGTTGAACCCAATCCTTTGCATGACCTGTTTTTGCCACAGTAAATAGTTGAAACCACTTAGCATGAGTAGCAACTGTTTGAGCCTTGTTGTGCTTACTCATACATGCATGCTTATATACTGTGCCTGCTATGCTTAGAGTCGTGTCGTGTCGGGACTGATACATCTGAGTGATGGATAGGGATGGCAGTATACATGTCCTACTGAGTGGAAGTTAAAGGTGTAAATACGATTTGGTAAAGGTAACGATGAGAGGTCATGTAGGAGTACATGGCGGGTTGTCTCATCGGGACCGTCCTTAAGAACTAAGTTCTGTAGGAGTACATGGCGGGTTGTCTAATCGCCTAGACCTCTGTCCAGGAGTTGCAACTAGTTTCTGGCGTTTGTAGGGAAAGTGTTAGCGGCCGTGTATAGTGCTGCCCGACGGGGTGGACTATGATGCGGTACAGACACAGAGGCACGGTGTACCAAGTGGCACCCGAACGGTGGGCTTGGGAACCCTGCGCACATCGTTTGAGGCCGTAGCGGAAACTTCGGCCGGACTTCCGTGCGGGTTCAACCTCGGATAGGTGATAAACCTGGACTAGGGTCTTGTGTGGTTGACGGTCGTGGCGGACGCCCACGCTAGTGCTTCCGCTTGAAGGTTGCCGAGATGCATGACGTGCATATGGTGCTAAGTGGCGAGAGTGTGTGTGAAGAAGTATACCCCTGCAGGGTGAAATAATCTATTTGAATAGCCGCGTCCTCGGATATGGACTACTTGGAGAACTTATGTGGTTCATAGACAACTTGAAGTGGATACCCTAAAATGCGCCAGATAAGCGTGAGTGCTATGGATGGCCTTCTCATAGGGAGACGGAAGTGGATCCATAGTGGTGTATTGATTGGTGAATATGTGGACTCGTGTGCGTTACCCCACCTCAAAGAAAGCACTTGTAGTCATAGTATAGGTTAGCCAAGGGTCAAAGCTGGCTTGCTGCAATAAACTCCACAACCCCCTTCATTGATACTGATGCATATGTAGTTAGTTCTGATGTAAGTCTTGCTGAGTACTCTTGTACTCACGTTTGGTTAGTTTATGTTTTTGCAGAGGAGACGTCAGTCTCATTAGTGGTATTTAGGACGTGAAGTTCGATGTTGGCCGGGTTAGCTTGGGAATCCCAGACAGAGGTCTGGTTCCTTTGGTAGGGTCGTTGTAGCTTTTCAGGCTCCTCTAGCCACTTTTGTAGATGTCTGTACCCAGACATGTTTAACTTCCGCTTGCTTGTTTGAATGCTCTGTATGTAGGGTCCTGTGACCTCTGTTTGTAACATCTATTGTATTGGCTCTTCCGAGCCTTTTAAATAATTGTTGAAATGTTGTATGGTTATGTTGTGATGCCATAGTTGTATCTATGCATATCAGGCATGTCGTGCGTACGTGTGACGTGCAATGGTATATATGGGATCCGACACCTAGTTGTGTGCCTTTAGTAGTACTCTTTACGGGGAACTGCCTCTTTGTGCTTCCACCGAGCCTTGGTAGCTTGCTACTGCTCCGGACACATTGATTGACCGGCATGTATCCTTCTTTGCTGCTGTGTCTGTCCCTTCGGGGAAATGTCTTGCAGCGTAATGGAGTCCCTGTAGCCTGCTACGACTCGTCTACGTGCAGTGATGGCATTTATGCCCCACGGCATAATGGAGTCCTTGTAGCTTGCTATGACTCGTCTACACACGCTAGAGATCGACACCTGCATTGCTGGGTTACGTATGCCTATCCCTGTACGGATGTGCCACTTGGGTTCTACAACTAGTCATGTCGGCCCGGGTTCTTTGACATTTGAATGCTAGCGACATTATCACATACGTGAGTCAAAAGACGCAAACGGTCCCGGCCCAGGTAAGGTGGCAGCCGTGGAGATAACCGTGCGTGAGACCGCAAAGTGATGTTATGTGTTACATGCTGGATTCTTATGGCTTAGGATCGGGGTCCCGACAGCTTTGGTATCAGAGCTTGACTGCCTGTAGGATTACCAAGCCAAATTGGTCGACGTTGAGTCTAGAACTGCTTTAGTTATATAAGGGAATTGATTGTGGAAGGGAACGTAAGGCTCTTTTTACTCCTTTCCTCATGTCAATCTAATTCTGAGTCACCCTCTTCTTTATTCTACGGGGATTAAGAACTAGGCCTTCTCATCTATCTATTAGGAGGACGAGTTACTATGCTGGAGACCTGTCACAAATTTGTTGTCCTCCTGGATCAAAGTCTCCATATGAATTCAATGTCATGTTGTCAGTTGTCTTGCAGGTTGCCTCATATTTCATGCCCGTACAGCCGTTCTAAATTATCTGATGCAATTGCAAAACGCTTTCATCTCGAGTCAATGTCTTTCAGGCCAGACAAAGCACACTAAATTTTGAGTTGAGGTACTATATAACCTCGACATGTTTGAGGAAGGTGTTTAGGAAACCATGTTGTTTTAGTGAACCACCTAGCAGTTTAGTTGCGTCTTCTGTTCCAGTGTGATAATTCTGGCCATCATTATCGAAAGCAGGCTGTGATGCTACTTAGTCAATAGGTATTCTGTATCAGGGTTCTTGAACCCAAGGACCATTCTGCTCATTCCCGTTGATAGTATTTGCTCGTTCCTTTAGGATATTAGTAACCTTGTTATAGTCCTCAAGATTTGTGGTATATCATTCTTCCACTACCATGAATCAGTTATGGCAGAAGTTCTTTGTGAACGAAAGATCACGATATGAGTGCCCTTGATGAGTTCTCCATTCCATAGTTGTGACTCTGCCAATCCTTCATTTCTGCATGGATTGTTTGGAAGAAATATGTCGAACTCTATTCGATATATCCAATCTATGCATCTACATCTCAAGAAAAATCATGTGCTCTTGAGTTGCCCTTCTTCAATTTTATTCTGACCATTATCTATCAATGGATAGTCAAGAGTATGTTATGCATTGAGTTATCAATTTCGTCTGTTCTTGTGGTCGGTCAAGGCATTCTACTCCAGAATGACTAGGAGAAGCAAACTCCCGTACCTCATCCATTTTTTTGGATTGGGTCAAAGCCGTTGTGTTCTGCGGATCAAAATGCTAATTCAGCTTTTGCTCTGTTCTACCTTGAGGTATTAGCCTCTTCATGTCAAGATTGTCACGAGAATTGTACTCCCTCTTATGAAATCTTGATGTAGTAATACTTCTCGCTATCATCATTCATTTATAGTCTCTGTGTTATTGAAACTAGAATACCGACAAGTGAGTCGTGATGTGTGTAATCAATACTCCTAAAAGCTTTGTTGCTTGGTAGTTAATGGACAATAATCTCACTCTTGGCATGATTATCATTGAATTGTCATACTAAGAATGATTGTGCCACCTAGCCCATTTTCCATGGTGCACTTTTCGGTCAATGAGTTATAGGATTGTATCAATCTTTCGCTCTGTTGGTCATATCGTCTTGTCTTGAAAAGCAAGATTGTTCTTGAGCTTGATAACATATTGGTGGATCGTGATTTTCCTATTATCTTCTCGGAAGTATCACCAAGGTGTTCCTTGACGTTTATGCTGAGTTCGTGATCAAGGTGGTTTTTCTATAAACCATCCCATCTTCAAGAATCCGTGCTGGATATCCCAGAACTAATTGGTTAAGCTAAACAACAACTTGGAGAGTTGGAAGATAGAAGCTTGATCTAACTTACCTCATGATAAAGGGATATCTTGTGTCTTTGTGCTTGTATGTGTAGAAGAAAGGTGATATCTTCATCGATTGATCTTTGTGACCAATTGATGGACCTATCAACTTGTTCAACCATTGATTTGAGTTTGGGCTATCGTCAAATCAAAATCAGAACCATAGATCTTCCTAAATGTTGTCTTACTCGTGAATGTATCCTCGAGCATACACCATTATATCTTTCGGTCTGACCAATGCTATCACCTTGTTTCCATAAGTTGTGGAATTCCATCTACATGGATAATTCGATGAATTGTTGTTAAGCCCATTGACAAACATTTTCATCCCTTCCATGACTCATGATGAACATGGGGCTAGTGTTGGATACTTTGTAGGCATATATTCGTGTCTTGTACATGAATCTTATGCGTGGTGTAAGAAGTGACTTACTCTTGGTTCATGTGCTTACGGTGCAAGTTGCCGTCATGAACTTGAGAAAGGTCGTTTTGTTTTCATCGGAATCATCCCAAGTCAGTGATGCACGTGCAAGGTATTCTATGGTTTGGTAGACTAATCATCTCCATTCCACATGCAATCCCTAGCACACTAAGCCACTGATCGAGTTGTTCAAGAAAAAGAAGTTCTTTCTTAAGAGCTAATCCGGACTTATGTAAGAACTTCGCTAATTCCTAATGATGGTTCCTAACCAGAACTCAGAGGTGTTTTGCTGTAAGGTTATGTATCTTGCAATCCAGCTCATGTTTTGGAGTTGGCTTCCGTAGTTCATCTCCTAAGAATCTCGCAACGTCATCTCTTCGATTTGTGTTGCAACCTTTCATTTTTAGACATGCTGAGTCTAGAATATCGTGACACCAACCATATCTGAATCTTAGGCAGATATGATGGTTGGAACATTTCCCAAGAAGTACAATAATGGTCTCTCTATAACCTGGCAAAGGAATGTTGTGGCTAACATACCTATCCGGAAGACCTACTATTATGATGTCTTGAATCAGCAACCGTAGCCACTTCCCCATGAGGTCCTCATATGACTTTTTAAAAGTTGTTTCTCATGGACCCTTTGAGATCCCGAAGTCCGACCTTTACTTGATGTCCTAGATAATAAACGTGATCTACGATTAGGGTTTGCTAGTACGTCAAGGAGAACATTAGAAGCGGAGTGCTAAATGTCTCTCGCTCGATTATCCAGATTTCGCTCCCCTGGCATAGCTAAGGTGAAATCTGAGAAAGTGTTGTCCTCCTTTGCTTCTGCATCCTCCGTCATTATTCATCGTTGTAGTAAGATGTGTTGCCAGGATCCTTGGCACGGATGCTGGTAAAATTCTGATGAATATGGAGATGCTCAAGTTCTTGAGAGCACGCTCAGACACTGAGTTATACTCTTGGTATTACTTGGAATGTGCCTTCCATCACCGAGTTGTTTTATAGCTCCAGCTTCCATTCCGTTCTGAGTGTGGCATTCTTTGAATTCCTTCAAATGATCGTTGTGAATTGCCTTAGGATGGTATGAAGAGTTTCAATGATCTCTGGATCAAAAGTAATTCTTTTTTCCACCTAAGGGATAATCCTACGAGTCACCCTTTCTTAGGTGTCCGTAATGGTATTATGGCAGTTAACTCCTCGCTACTTTCAAAACCTCCTCACCATCTGTTTAGCGTGGAATTGTTGCCTACCAATTGAACCTCCGTCATCTGCTTCATTCATTGTTCTTGATGTGCGTTTTGTGTCTCAGCTCGAGAGATGTTATCACATCTCATTCTACGAGTTGATCATGGGTGCTCGATCTTTGGGAAGATCGAATCTTGTAGAGCTCTCTATCCCTGTTGTCTTTCTGCTGGATGAAGATCCCGAAGACAAAGATGTCAAGATCAGCAAGATGCAATGAATCAACATCTTCGAGAAGAGCAACTGGATCGTGAAGGTTGTGGTAGTTAGTGCCCCTTTGTCCTCATACCCTACGCCTGAATCTCGGGGACGAGATTCTTGTTTAGTGGGGGGTGAGTTGTCACAGCCCTAGAAGTTGTTTGCAAACAATTTTTGTTAGTTGCATTTGAGGGCATCATGCATCATATTTAAATTCCACTAAAGTTGAAATGGGGATGTCAAACCCTAGCACCTCATTAAATAAACAAAATTCCAACAATGAATTTTTCAATGATGTGCTTTTCAAAAATGTTCCCCCTCTCTGATAAATGTTGGCAACAACATATTAGGGGACATATTAATTTTCAAAACAAACATAGCATTTTGAAATTCACATTAATGCTCCTGAAATTAATTAATAAAGTTTTATAAATATGACAGTTGCCTAAAAATGCCCAAATCTTTTGTGTAAATTTGAAATAATCAGACTATGTTTAATAAAATATTAGGTAATTTTGTACTATGTAGTTTGGCCTTACATAAATAAAAGAAGAATGTCAGAATAAAGAAAACTGGAAATAAAATAGATAAGGAGGGGCTTACCTGGCTTACCTGGCCCAAGAAGGAGATGGCCTAGCCCACCAGGGGCCAAGAGGTCATCTTCAACCTCTGCCAGTAGGTAGAGGCGAAGTGACGCACGCGCGCGCACGGAGGCCGCCACCTCCTGCTTCGTCATGGCACTCCCCGGCCTCCCAAGATGCGACGAGGATGCCCAGAGACCTCCTCTCGACCATTCCTCCCCCTGCTGCTCTCTCTCTCCCTCTGCCCTCTCTTCCTTCCGGACCCGAGCGCCATGGTCGCCGCCGCTCGCAACCACCGCGGCCACCGGCCTCCCCTCGCCTCTCCAGCCAGTCTTGCTGCTCCGCCCCGACCTGCTGCCCCTCCCCTCCGAAGGAATCGAGGCCAGCAACCCCGAGGCGTCGTCCCCATCGCCGTTTTCGTCTTCGGGTGCCGAAGGTCGCCGACGACCCTGCGCTCGCGTCGCCGCCTCCCCGAGTCGCCTTCGACGCCAGCGATCTCCCTGTGAGCCTCCCCGTCCTTCTCTCCCTCTCCCCGTGGATCTCCTCACCCTCTAGCTGCCATCCCCGTCATTGCCGAGCTCCGGCCGCCGCTCAAGCTGTCGCCGCCGTCGATTTAGGCCTCCCTAGCTGCTGCCGTTTGCTGCGTTGGACGTGCGCGAGCCTGAGCATCCCGTAGGTGGTCTCCGCCGCTCAAATGGTCGCCGGAGGGCCATTTCCGGCGACCCCCGCCATCTCGGCTCGCCGCCGACGGCCTTCCTCCGGTGAGTGCCAACGTGGCCGGTGATTAGCCGCTAATCCCCCCCTCTAGACGCTGACCAGAGTGCCCACAGGGGGTCAAAGCCCCATCAGCCTCAGCTTTGACCGGGAATTAGACCCGGGTCAATGATAGGTGGGGCCCAGCCCAGTTTAAATCTGGATTAGATTAAAAATAAGTAATTTGCTTAATTAACTTAGTTAAACACTGACTGGTGGGCCCTGATGTGTTAATTAACATTAGGAAATAAAATTAAAATCTATTAGTGCCTGTGTCACTGACCAGTGGGTCCCACTGGTCAGGTTTGACCTGGACCTGGTCCAGTTGACCTGCTGACGTAGGCATGACCTCAGCATGACATAATAATAATTTTCTGTAATAAAAATAATTCCAGAAAATGCTCTAAACTTCTAAAAATCATATAAAATAATCTATAGCTCAGATGAAAATAATTTATATATGAAAAATGATCAGAAAAATCCAATGAATCTGTTTATGCCATGATCATGCATGTTTGAACAAGTTAACATCACCAAGTAGGACAATTTATGATTAGGCCAATATATGAAATATCATTTGGAGTTGGAAATTCAAACTTGTTTGAATTCCACTTCAACCAATTTGACTAACCACTCCTCTAGGTTAGTTAAGTACCTCAATATGCCATGTCATACATCATGATTGTTGCATTGCATTGAATATATTCTTTCTTTCGGTTTGCCGGTGGTTGTTCCCTCTCGGTAGACGATAATTTCGACGATGTGAACGGTGACACTAATGAAGAGAAGTATATCTTCAGGATTGTCAGACAAGCAAAAACCCCTTGAGCATATTGATATCAACCCACTCTCTCGCTCCTGCTCTCTTTTACTGCATTAGGACAACAACGATTCAACTGTTACATGTCATCGGTAGTTGAACCCATTCCTTTGCATGACCTGTTTTTGCCACAGTAAATAGTCGAAACCACTTAGCATGAGTAGCAACTGTTTGAGCCTCGTTGTGCTTACTCATACATGCATGCTTATATACTGTGCCTGCTATGCTTAGAGTCGTGTCGTGTTGGGACTGATACATCTGAGTGATGGATCGGGATGGCAGTGTACATGTCCTACTGAGTGGAAGTTAAAGGTGTGAATACGATTTGGTAAAGGTAACGATGAGAGGTCATGTAGGAGTACATGGCGGGTTGTCTCATCGGGACCGTCCTTAAGAACTAAGTTCTGTGTATGTTATCCAAGACAAGATACTACCACACATTGGGCCCTGAAATATGACCCCGCTCGACTTATTAATCGCCTAGACCTCTGTCCAGGAGTTGCAACTAGTTTCATGCGTTTATAGGGAAAGTGTTGGCGGCCGTGTATAGTGCTGCCCGACGGGGTGGACTATGATGCGGTACAGACACAGTGGCACGGTGTACCAAGTGGCACCCGAACGGTGGGCTTGGGAACCCTGCGCACATCGTTTGAGGCAGTAGCGGAAACTTCGGCCGGACTTCCATGCGGGTTCAACCTCGGATAGGCGATAAACCTGGACTAGGGTCTTGTGTGGTTGACGGTCGTGGCGGACGCCCACGCTAGTGCTTCCGCTTGAAGGTTGCCGAGATGCATGACGTGCATATGGTGCTAAGTGGCGAGAGTGTGTGTGAAGAAGTATACCCCTGCAGGGTGAAATAATCTATTTGAATAGCCGCGTCCTCGGATATGGACTAGTTGGAGAACTTATGTGGTTCATAGACAACTTGAAGTGGATACCCTAAAATGCGCCAGATAAGCGTGAGTGTTATGGATGGCCTTCTCGTAGGGAGACGGAAGTGGATCCATAGTGGTGTATTGATTGGTGAATATGTGGACTCGTGTGCGTTACCCACCCTCAAAGAAAGCACTTGTAGTCATAGTATAGGTTAGCCAAGAGTCAAAGCTGGCTTGCTGCAATAAACTCCACAACCCCCTTCATTGATACTGATGCATATGTAGTTAGTTTTGATGTAAGTCCTGCTGAGTACTCTTGTACTCACGTTTTCTTAATTTATGTTTTTGCAGAGGAGACGTCAGTCTCATTAGTGGTATTTAGGACGTGAAGTTCGATGTTGGCCGGGTTAGCTTGGGAATCCCAGACAGAGGTCTGGTTCCTTTGGTAGGGTCGTTGTAGCTTTTCAGGCTCCTCTAGCCCCTTTTGTAGATGTCTGTGCCCAGACATGTTTAACTTCCGCTTGCTTGTTTGAATGCTCTGTATGTAGGGTCTTGTGACCTCTGTTTGTAACATCTATTGTATTGGCTCTTCCGAGCCTTTTAAATAAATGTTGAAATGTTGTATGGTTATGTTGTGATGCCATAGTTGTATCTATGCATATCGGGCATGTCGTGCGTACGTGTGATGTGCAATGGTATGTATGGGATCCGACACCTAGTTGTGTGCCTTTAGTAGTACTCTTTACGGGGAACTACCTCTTTGTGCTTCCACCGAGCCTTGGTAGCTTGCTACTGCTCCGGACACATTGATTGACCGGCATGTATCCTTCTTTGCTGCTGTGTCTGTCCCTTCAGGGAAATGTCTTGCAGTGTAATGGAGTCCCTGTAGCATGCTACGACTCGTCTACGTGCAGTGATGGCATTTATGCCCCATGGCATAATGGAGTCCTTGTAGCTTGCTATGACTCGTCTACACACGCTAGAGATCGACACCTCCATTGCTGGGTTATGTATGCCTATCCCTGTACGGATGTGCCACTTGGGTTCTACGACTAGTCATGTCGGCCCGGGTTCTTTGACATTTGAATGCCAGCGACATTATCACATACGTGAGTCAAAAGACGCAAACAGTCCCGGCCCAGGTAAGGTGGCAGCCGCGAAGATAACCGTGCATGAGACCGCAAAGTGATGTGATGTGTTACATGTTGGATTCTTATGGCTTAGGATCGGGGTCTCGACACGGACCCTTCTGCACTATCTTGGGCCTTCTTCTTATCTCGCCTCACATATTCAGCTTTCTGCCTCTCGACAAGCTGCTCGACTTACTGGCATTTTTGGAGATCGTAGCCCTTGGTCCGATGGATCTTGCAGTACTGCTTGTCGGAGCCCTCCGACCTATGAGCATCCATCAAGGCTTCACAGGAGGTGCATCTGGAAACCTCCTTGCCACGACCGCCAACCATAGCCTTCTTTGCGGTGTCGAGGTTGCCGGATTCCTTGACAGCAAGCACGACCTTGTCTTTGCGCTTCTTGTTCTGCCGTCGGCATTTATTTGTCAGCACTATGGCGTCTTCGTCTTCAGAGTTGATTCCAGTGCCAACATCCTCGCTGGGGAGTCTCCTCCCTTCTTCAGCTCGAGCACATATATCAGCCATAGCGTACAGCTCAATAAAATCCCTGACTTTATTCATTGCTAGCTCTTCGCGCATCCTGTGGTTACGCACGTTCTGATGAAACATGCTGATAACAGTAGCATGATGGATGTCTGGAATGTTGTGATGCACACGGTTGAATCTCTAAATGTACTTGCGCAAGCTTTTGCCTTCTTTATGGGGGATGATATGTAAATCACTTTCCTGGCCAAGAGCTTGGTGGCCTTCGGTAAAGGCGCCAATACACTCATGACAAAGATCTGCCCAGGAAGAAATGGAATTTTCCGGCAGATGCATTAACCATGACCTGACGTTGGGTTTTAGTACCAATGGGAAGTAGTTGGCAAGTATTTTTGTCTTCGCGAGCCCCGGCGGCCTGCACCGCAATGGTGTAGATGCTCAAGAACTCCAACGGATGAGTCTTGCCGTCGTATTTCTCCGGGACCTCCGGTTTGAACATTCAGGAATTGAGCCATTGGACTTGTCGCAGCTCACGAGTAAAAGCTGGACAACCCACCTCGTAAGGTAACTCGATTGGATAACCTAGCGCAGGATTGTCTATAGTGGGTCATGCACGCCTACTAGACTGATGGCGCCCTTCCCACCGCCGCGCGATGGTAGTCCGAGCGTCTTCTTTACTTCGCTCTCGAAGAACTTGATTTTGATTGTGGCGAGCTCGCGGATCGGACGATGCCATTGAATCGACACCACGAGCAACGACCTATCGAGTCGGCAACCGTTGTTGCCGCCGTGGAGGAGAGTGCACCTTGGTCGTGCCATCTCCAGCCTTTTCACCATTGGTGCCGCTGATTCGATGGGATGCGGACACGAAGGCTCCGCTCGCTGCATCCCATCTCTATCAATGAAGATGACGAGGCTTTGAATAGTATCTCTCCACTCGTCAAGCTTCTCCGCGGCAGGAGGGAAATTCAGGAGTACCTTGGCTCATGCCAACACTTCTGCTGATGAAGTCGGTAGCGGAAGGTGTGAAGAACATGAGGTTCTCTGACTCCTAACCATGTTAGAAGGAGCTCCATCATGATCTCGTGACCGCGTGCCACTTCCACCGGTGTTCTGGCGTGCATGTTGGTCCCGCGCATCTTTTGAGAGATGCTCAGGAGTTTTTCCATGGGGACTCTTAGAACCACCAATGTCATGGCGTTGTCCATCGCATGCAACCTGATAAGTCCGCGACGCATGCGTCTACGTGGGTGTCTTGGAAGGCGCCGCTCCATCCCTAGAGTTCACTATGCCACCCATAGGCAACACAGCTCCATCCTGAGATGTAGCGGCGCGTGGGTTGCCGTCACCGCTCGCTTGGCCTTGATAACAAGAGCGTCGTGGAGGATCAAGATCTCTGCCTTCGCCGCCTATATTCACACTATCGCCTGTCCGAGCAGCTACAGGCACACCAAACGTTGACGGATCTACCTTGGAAAAGCCCTTCTTCTTGGGAGCCAGGGCAATGAAGATGATGGAGAAACTGGCGCACTGATCGTTAGATCAGGTTCGTGCAACCAATCCCCCTACCTGATGTGCCAAAGATGTCGGGACACGACACCTATGGGATCAGGTGGATCCCTTTACGGTTCGGCAGGGAGATTGTGTGCACAAGGAGCAAATCCAACGAGCAGCGCGAGGGATTCTTTACCCAGGTTTGGGCCACTGAGAATCGTAAAACCCTACTCCTGCTTTTGTGTATTGTGGTGTTTGAGCTCGGGCTACAACTACTACGCATGCATTTGAGCTAGAATGTCCCTCTCTCGTAATGCCTTAGGCCTCCTTTTTATACGACTAAGGCGTCTCCAACAATGGCCTACAGTACATACACGGGGTGCACAATGCTATAGTGCTATCCTACCTAACACTACGGAATAGGACATACGCACCTAATGCTCCGTCTCTTAAATGCTAATCTTCTTGGGGGGGGAGAGGCTGTACCATCAGCGCCGCTTAACTCCTTCATCGCAAGCGCTTTAACACGTGTTCATAATGATATGACATGTCTGACAAGCTGGTCGTTGCGCTAGAGCGATGATGGGTTGGCGAGGTCTTGCCGGGCGCAGATCCTGCCGGGGCTCTACAAGCCATCCCGGCAAGATCTTGTCTGGGTCCCAGCTTC
Organism: Hordeum marinum; assembly: GCA_022496015.1. Taxonomy (NCBI): domain Eukaryota; kingdom Viridiplantae; phylum Streptophyta; class Magnoliopsida; order Poales; family Poaceae; genus Hordeum; species Hordeum marinum. The sequence goes on from CM039676.1 coordinate 116,915,828, forward strand.
TGGTCTTCTTGCTTCTGATTAATGACTTGAACGTTTTCCTTATATCTTCGTACTTGCATCTAGCAGTCCCCTGCAGGCCTTGCTGCTGGTGAGGCTACTACTGTCTCTGCACAAGTATTGGGTACTAAATACCAAAGCTTTAGTACACCGACATCTACCTACTAGCTATGGACCCATAGGTCTAAGGTAGATTACTCATGCTTCATTGGAGGAGCAATGGAGTTGATGTAGAAGCCATACATGTTCTAATCCCCGTGCGGCAGATTACCAGAAAAGGACCCAAGATGGGATCTCATGGGAACAGAAGGTTGCGATGGAGGAAAAGTATTTTCGTGGCTCCCTCTGATGGCTTGGGAACATATAGGCAACGAGTTAGGGTTAGAAGGCCTCCAGGGGACCACCCCACCCCTAGGGAGCACCCTGGTGGCTTGTCGTCTGTTGTCAGGTCTTCTAACCTCCTCTCTAGATCTACTAGATGTTTTCTGGTCAAAGAAAAATCATCGCGAAATTTTCTTCCATTTAGACTCCGGTTGATATTCCTTTTCTGTAAAAATCTAAAATAGGGAAAAAACAGAAACTGGCACTGGGCTCTAGGTTAATAGGTTAATCCCAAAAATAATATAACATAGCATATCAATGCATATAAAATATCCAAAACAGATAATATAATAGCATGGAACAATCAAAAATGATAGATATGTTGGAGACGTATCAAGCATCCCCAAGCTTAATTCCTGCTAGTCCTCGAGTAGGTAAATGATAAAAACAGATTTTTCGATGTGGAATGCTACCTAACATATTTATCCATGTAATTTTCTTTATTGTGGCATGAATATTTAGATCCATAAGATTTAAAAAAAAAGTTTAATGTTGACATAAGAACAATAATACTTCAAGCTTACTAATAAAGAAATCATGTCTTCTCAAAATAACATGGCCAAAGAAAGCTATCCCTACAAAATCATATAGTCTGGCTATGCCCCATCTTCATCACACAAAGTATTAAATCATCCACAACCCTGGTTTTAGCCAAGAAATTGTTTCATACTTTAGTATTTTCAAACTTTTTCAACTCTTATGCAATACATGAGCGTGATCCATGGATATAGCACTATATGTAGAATAGAATATGGTGCTTGTGGATAGGACAAAAGAAGGATATAGTCTCACACCAACTAGGCATATCAACGGGCTATGGATATGCCCATCAATAGATATCGATGTGAGTGAGTAGGGATTGCCATGCAATGGATGCACTAGAGTTATAAGTGTACGCTTCTGTGAATTTATATTCATTGACTGGGCGACATAGTTTCTGTTTTCAGCAAGATCAAATCAACTATCACCGTTATACCTAGGTAGCTCCGGCCCAGCCCGGTCGGCCCACGTAGGCCCCGTCCCTAAAATTTAGGGCCTAGGCCCGACGGTCTTGCCCATGGGCTAGGCTTGGGCTTAAGTTTTGAGCCCACCCGCAGGGCCGGGCCGGGCTTGGGCTTGGCATATTAGGATTTTAAGGAAGAAGCCCGGCCCATGGACCTAAGCCTGATGGACTTTTCAGGGCCTGGGCCAGGCTTGGGCTTCAAAGTAGGCTCGATGATAGGGTTGGGCTAGGCCTAGGCCTTAGTTTTTTGTCGTGGGCTTTTTATGGCCCGGCCGAAGCCCGGCCTGGCCCGGCCCATGGCCAGATATAATCACCGTAGACCATCCCAAAGGTCTTACTTGGAACAACTACTAATTAAAACACTAAAACACAATTACTACAGAGGTAATAATGTGTATTTTATTCAAGAACAGAAAAAAAACAAAAAAAAATTGGGTTGCCTCCCAACAAGCGCTATTGTTTAACGCCCCTAGCTAGGTATAACGCAAAAGAGCTAAGTATTATCATCTTTGGTATGCAATTCGTAAGTATCTCTCACAATATATTCATATGGAAATTTAATTTTCTTTCTTGGGAAGTGTTCCATGCCCTTCCTTAACATAAATTGAAATCTAATGTTTCCTTCTTTCAGATCAATAATTGCACCAATCGTTCTAAGGAAATGTCTACCAAGAATCATAGGACATGTAGGATTGCAATCTATATCAAGAACAATGAAAATTACAGGCACATAATTCCTATTTGCAGCAATAAGAACTTCATTAATCCTTCCCATAGGTTTCTTTATAGTGGAATTCGCAAGATGAAAATTTAACGAGCAATCATCAAATTCGTGGAAACCTAGCACATCACATAAAGTTTTTCGAATAGTGGAAACGCTAGCACCCAAATCACACAACGCATGGCACTCATAATATTTAATTTTAATCTGAATAGTAGGTTCCCACTCATCATAAAGCTTTCTAGCTATAGAAACTTCCAACTCAAGTTTTTCTTCAAAGGATTTCATCATAGCATCAACGATGTTGTCACTAAAAGCTTTATTTTGATTATAAGCATGAGGAGAATTCAACATGGATTGCAACAAGGAAATACAATCTGTAAAATAACAATTATGATAATTAAAATCCTTGAAAACAAAAGGAGTGGGTTCATTGCTACTTAAAGTTTTGACCTCTTCAATCCTACTTTTATCAATTTTTGCATCAAGATCTATAAACTCCGAATCATTGGGATGCCTTCTAATTAAAGTTGACATATTTACAGCCCCATATTTATCAATATTTATATTAGGACACAAAGATTCAATAGGAGTCACATCAATCATTTTAAGATCTTCCTAATTATTTTCACAGGAAATCAAAGAAGACATTTTTACTAATAATTCTCATTTAGCATGCATCCTAGCGGTTCTGTATTACATTCATCCATAGAAATTCTCATAGATTTTAGAGACTCATTAATATCATGCTTGTGTGGAATAGATCTACTTTTCAAAGAATCAATCTCAAGAGAAATTCTATCAGTGTTCCTAGCCAAATCATCAATCTTGAGCAAGTTTTCTTCAATCATAGCATTGAAAACCTTTTGCAAGCTAATAAATTATTTAATATTATTACCAAGATCAGAGGGAATATTATTATAATTTCCATAATAATTGTTGTAGGAATTACCACAATGACTAGAGGAACTACGAGGAAACGACATAGGGTTGGAATTACCTCTATAAGAGTTATTTCCAAAATTGTTCCTACCAACAAAATTCACATCCATAGATTCATTATTATTTCCAATCAAAGAAGACAAAGGCATATCATTAGGATCAATAGGATAACTCCTACTAGCAAATATGTCATTAATTCATCCATCTTTCCACTCAAAGTATTTATTTCTTCACTTGCATTCACCTTTTTACTAGTAGGAGATATTTCAGTATGCCATTGAGAATAATTTTCCATAATATTATCTAGGAGTTTAGTAGCTTATCTTAATGTTATTTCCATAAAATTACCACTTGCCGCGAAATCTAAAAGATTTCTAGAAGAAAAATTCAATGTCGCATAAAAATGTGTATAACCATCCATAAACTCAAACCATGCGCGGGACAATTTCTAATCATTAATTTCATCCTCGCCCAAGATTGTGCAACATGATCATGATCAAGTTTTTTAAAATTCATTATGTCATTCCTAAGAGAGATGATCTTAGCGGGCGGAAATGTAACAGCCCAGGACCGACGCTCCACAGGATTCCCGTTTTCTTTCCATTATTGTCGTGTGATTCATCTATTTTCTCGCATTAATCTCTGCATCATTCACATTGCATCATTTCATCATGCCATCATGTCATTGTTTCCAACTCAAATAAATAAATTGTATGGATCTTCGATCTGTTTAAATTGAGGGAAATTCACATGGTGATTTCTCTTTATAACATATCCTCCCAATATTTTAGGGAGCCATAATAAATAATCCTTTTGGAATCACCCACAAACACACTTGCAAATATATGTCCATGCCTTCTACTCCATCTTGGGTGTGACAGGAAAGTACTTGGAAATAAAAGCATCTTTACACTTATTCCATGAATCAATACTATTTTTAGGCAAATATGTAAACCAAAATTTAGCATGATCTCATAGTGAGAATGGAAATAGCTTCAATCTACATATTTATTATTTTGCATATCACACAATTCAATGAAAGTATTTAGATGGGATGCAGCATATTCAGTAGGAAGGTCGGAAAATTGATCTTTCATAACAAGATTCGGCAAAGCGGCATTAATTTCATTAGATTCCGCACTAGTGGTGGTTGCAATTGGAGTACTAATAAATTAATTATTATTAGTATTGGGGAAGTTACACAACTTAGAATTATCTTGAGTCATCGTGACAAAGCAAGCAATCTAGCACACAAGCAAACAAAAAGCAAACAAAAAGCAAACAAAAAGACGAACGGAAGAAGGGCGAATAAAAAGGCAAATCTTTTTTTTTAAATAGTTTAAGAAGTGGGGGAGAGGAAAGCGAGAGGCAAATGGAAAATAATGTAAATTCAAGGGATGACTTGATGATGGGTACTTGGTAGGATTGATGTATACCTCCCTGGCAACCGCGCCGGAAATTGGCGAGTTGATGTAGGAGTTCTTGTCTTGACTTGCTATGTATCCACACTGGCAACGGTGCCAAAAATTGGCGAGTTGGCGGGGGAGTTCCTGTATTGACTTGCTATTTATCTTCCCTGGCAACGGCACCAGAAATTGGCAAGTTGATGGGGGAGTTATTTTCTTGACTTGCTATATATCCTCCCCGGCAACGATGCCAGAAGTTCTTCCTGATACTTATTGAGCTTGCGTTGGTTTTTCCCATAAAGAGGAAAGGGTGATGCAGCAAAGTAGAGATAAGTATTTCCCTCAGTTTTGAGAACCAAGGTATCAATCCAGTAGGAGGTACAAGCAAGGCCCCAATCTATGCACCTGGACAAACAATCAGACACTTGCACCCAACGCTATAAAGGGGTTGTCAATCCCTTCACGGTCACTTGCAGCAAGGTATTTTTGGTATTTTTGGTTTAAAAGATTACTAAAAGGAAAAATAAATAAAAGTAAATAAAATTGCAGCAAGGTATTTTTGGTATTTTTGGTTTATAGATCTGAAAATATATAATGGAAAATAGACCTGGGGCCATTGGTTTCACTAGAGGCTTCTCTCTCGAAGGAAAATAATACGGTGGATGAACAAATTACTGTGGAGCAATTGATAGAAAAGCACAAGGTTATTACGATATCCAAGGCAATGATTATCCATATAGGCATTACGTTTGTATCAAGTAGACCGAAACGATTCTGCATCTACTACTATTACTCCACACATCGACCGACTCCTGCCTGCATCTAGAGTAATAAGTCCATAAAGAACAGAGTAACGCCTTAAGTAAGATGACATGATGTAGTGGGATAAACACAATCAATACAAATACATGCCTTGCTGCCCCTACTTTGTCACTGGGTGAGGACACCGCAAGATTGAACCCAAAACTAAGCACCTCTCCCATTGCAAGAGCTACCGATCTTGTTGGACAAACCAAACCAATAACTAGAAGAGAAATACAAAGATATGAAATCATGCATATAAGAATTCAGAGAAGATTCAAAAAATCTTCATAGAAAATCTGATAATAAGTCCACAATTCATCAAATCTCGACAAACACACCACAAAAGAAGATTACATCGGATATATCTCCAAGAACATCAAGGTGAACATGGTATTGATGACAGGAGAGAGAGAGAGAGAAAGCCATCTATCTACTAGATATGGACCCGTGGGTCTGAGGTAGACTACTCACGCTTCACCGGAGGAGTAATGGAGTTGATATAGAAGCCCTCCGTGATCGAATCCCCCTCCGGCAGATTATCGGAAAAGGCCCCAAGATGGGATCTCACGGGAACAAAAGGTTACAATGGCGGAAAAGTATTTTCGTGGCTACCTCTGATGGTTTGGGAATATATAGGCAAAGAGTTAGGGTTAGAAGACCTCCAGTGGACCCACAAGCCAGGGGCGACCCCTCTTGGAAATATGCCCTAGAGGCAATAATAAGTTAGTCATTATCATATTTCCTTGCTCATTATAATCTTTTTTATCCATGCTATAATTGTATTGATTGGAAACTCAAATACATGTGGTGATACATAGAAAACAAAGTGTCCCTAGTAAGCCTCTACTAGACTAGCTCATTGATCAAGATGGTCAAGGTTTCCTGACCATAGACATGAGTTGTCATTTGATAACAGGAGCACACCATTAGGAGAATAATGTGATGGACAAGACCCAACCGTAAGCATAGCATATGATTGTGTCAATTTATTGCTACCTCTTTATCCATGTCAAGTATCCGTTCCTACGACCATGAGATCACGCAACTCCCTAACACCGGAGGAATGCCTTGTGTGTATAAAACTTGAAAATGCAATTGGGTGACCATAAAGGTGCTCTATATGTATCTCCAAGGGTGTCTGTTGGGTTGGCGTGGATCAGGATGGGCATTTGACACTTTGTATGAAGGAGAGGTATCTCTGGGCCCACTTGGTAATACAACATCACAAGAAGCTTGCAAGCAATGTGACTAAGGAGTTTGTCACAGGATCTTGTATTACGGAACGAGTAAAGAGACTTGTCGGTAACGAGATTGAACTAGCTATGGACATACTAACGATCGAATCTCGGGCAAGTAACATACCAATGGACAAGGGAACTGCATACGGGATGATTGAATCCTTGACATCATGGTTCGACCAATAAAGATCTTCATAGAATATGTAGGAGACAATATGGGCATCCAGGTCCCGCTATTGGGTATTAACCATAGAGGTGTCTCGGTCATGTCTGCATAGTTCTCAAACTCGCAGGGTCTGCACACTTAACGTTTGGTGACGATATAGTGTTGATGAGTTATATATGTTGGTGACCAAAAGTTGTTCTGAGTCCTGTATGAGATACCGGAAGTCACGAGGAGTTATGAAATGGCCCTAAGGTAAAGATTTATATATGGGAAGTCATATTTTGGCTGCCAGAAAAGTTTCCGGTTTTCCTGGTATTCTACCTGGAAGATTCTAGAAGGTTTCGGAAACTTCCGGAGGAGTCCAGAAGTCCACCAAGGTTTCCACCACATCCCAAGGGTTTGCATGGGCTGAGGATAGACATAGTGGCCTTATTGGTCCAAGCTGACAAGTCCCTCAAGGCCCATACAGTTGGGAAAGTTGGAAAGTCCACCTTTGTATGGAAGGGACGGAGGGAGATTAGGATTCCCCCTCCTCCCCCATAGGTTGCGCCCTAGGATTGGAGGGGTTGTTACCCACACCCCTCCACCTATATATAGAGGGGAGGGGGCGCCCCAAGAGGTCAGACGAAGCCCTTCGCGCCCCTCTCTCTCCCTAGATCATTTTCTCCTACGTTCGCGGTTCCGGTAGTGCTAGGCGTAGCCCTACCGGGATAGCACCATCACGACCACCATGACATCGTGTTTCCGAAGAACTCGTCTACTAATCTTCCCTCGCTCTTTGGATCGAGGAGGCGGAGACATCATCGAGCTGTACGTGTGCTGAACGCGGAGGTGTCATCCATTCGGCACTAGATCGTGATTGGATAGCGGGACGGATCGTGATTGGATCACGAAGACATTTGACTACATAAATCACGCTCATTAACGCTTCTGCTTAGCAATCTACAAGGGTATGTAGACACACTCCCCCTCTTGTAGCTATGCATGTCCATGGATAGATCTTGCGTGTGCGTAGGAATTTTTTTGTTTCCCATGCAACGTTCCCCAACAGTGGCATCATGAGCTAGGTCTATGCATAGATGATATGCACGAGTAGAACACAAAGGAGTTTGTTGGTGTTGATATCCGGATTGCTTCCTCCCTTAGTATTTTCTTGATTCAACGGTATTGTGGGATGAAGCATCTCAGACCGACCTTACTCATCCACGTACAAGAGACCAGTTCCATCGACAAACATGTGACTTTGTTGCATAAAGATGGCTGGCGGGTGTCTGTCTATCACACTCTAGTTGCATCAGATTTGACAAAGGCGGTCTTTTTAGAAGGTTTAATAGCAATTTTTCTATCACCTTTGTAGTTTTACGTAGGTAAGAATCGTTCTTGCTAGATACCCATAGCAGCCACGTAAAACATGCAACAACAATTAGAGGATGTCTAACCTGTTTTTGCAGGGTGTGTTGAGATATGATATGGCCAAAGACATGATGAGATATATGTGATGTACGAGATTATCATGTTTTGTATATATTAACACGACTTCCATGTCGTTGAGTACAACAACCGGCAGGATCCATAGGATTGTCTTTAATTATTGTATGACCATCGTGTCAATCATTAAGCGCTATGTAATGCTTTACTTTATCGCTAAATGTTAGCAATAGTAGTAGAAGCATGGTTAGCATGACAACCTCGATGGCGACACAATGATGGAGATCATGGTGTTATGCCTATGACAATGGAGATCATGCCAGTGCTTTGGAGATGGAGATCAAAAGCACAAGTTGATTGTCGTATCATGTCACTTATGATTTGCATGTGATGTTAATCCTTTTAAGCACCTTGTTTTGCTTAGGACGACGGTAGCATTATAAGGTGATCCCTCACTAAAATTTCAAGATAAAAATGTGTTCTCCCCAAGTGTGCACCATTGCGAAAGTTCATCATTTCGAAGCACCACATGATGATCGGGTGTGATAGACTCCACGTTCACATACAACGGGTGGAAGCTAGTGTTGCACATGTGGAACACTTGGGTTAAATTTGACAAGCCTAGCATGTACAGACATGGCCTCGGAACATAGGAGACCGAAAGGTCAAACATGAGTCATATAGTAGATATCATCAACATGGACATCTTCACCATTGAAACCACCTCATCTCACGTGATGATCAGACTTGGGTTGGTAGATTTGGATCATGTCACACTTAGAGAACCTGAGGGATGTGGATTTGAGTGGGAGTTCTTAACTAATATGGTTAATTGAACCCATTATCATGAACATAGTCAAAGTGTCTTTGCAAATTATGTTGTAGATCCATTGCTCATGTTGTAGCTCCCCTGAATTTTGATACGTTCCTAGAGAAAAAGTAAGTTGAAAGATGATGGTAGCTATTATGCGGACCGGGTCCGTAAACTAAGGATTATCCTCATTGCTGCACAAAAGGCTCATGTCCTTGAAGCATCGCTCGGTGCGCCACGCCCTCCAGCGTCGTTTGTGGATGTTATGAACATCTGATAGTTATGTTATGATGACTTCTTCATAGTTCATTGTGTCATGCATTACGGCTTAGAATTGAGGCTCCAAAGACATTTTGAATGTCACAGAGCATATGAGATATTCCAAGAGCTGGAATTGAGATTTCAGGATTGTGCCCTTGTTGAGAGGGATGATACCTCCAACAAGATTCTTTGTCTGCAAGATGAAGGAGAATAGCTCAATCAGTGAGCATGTACTCAGATTGTCAAGGTACTAGAAATCGCTAGAATAGAGTGGAAGTTGATCTTCTAGATAAGATAGTGATTAACATAGTTCTCCAAGTCACTGCCATCAAGCTACTAGAGCTTCGTGATGAACTATAACATGTCAGGGATGGATGATCCCATGAGATAGTCGACACCACGAAGGTAGAAATAAAGAAGGAGCAACAAATGTTGATGTTTAGTAAAACACTAGTTTCAAGAAGGGCAAGGACAAGAAGGGAAACTTCATGAATGACAAGCCAGTTGCTGCTCGAGTGAAGAAACCCAAGGTTGAACCCAAACCTGGTACTAAGTGCTTCTATTAATGCGAGAACGGTCACTGGAGCGGAACTGCCGTAGATGCTTGGTAAATAAGAAGGCTGGCAACGTCAAGAGAAGTATATTTGATATACGTGTTATTGAGGTGTACCTTACTAGTACTCCTAGTAGCACTTGGGTATTAGATACTGGTTCTGTTGCTAAATGTTGGTAACTCGAAATAAAAGCTACAGAATAATAGGAGACTAGCTAAGGGCGAAGTGACGATGTGTGTTGGAAGTGTTTCCAAGGTTGATGTGATCACCACTGCACACTCACTCTACCTTCAGGATTAGTGATGAAGCTAAATAAATGTTATTTGGTGTTTGCGTTGAGCATGAACATGATAAGATCATGTTTTTTGCAATACGATTACTCATGTAAGTTAGAGAATAATGGTTATTCCATTTACATGTATAATACCTTCAATGGTCATGCACCCAATGTGAATGGTTTGTTGAATCTTGATTGTAGTCATACACATGTTCATAATATTGATGCCAAAAGATGCAAAGTTCATAATGATAGTACGACATACTTGTAGCACTACTGCCAAGGTCATATTGGTGTAAAGTTCATGAAGAAACTCCATAATGATGGTTCTTTTGACTCGCTCGATTTCGAATCAGTTGAGACATGCGAACCATGCCTCATGGGAAACATGACTAAGACCCCGTTTTCCAGTATAATGGAGCAGGCAACTAACTTTTTGGAAGTGATACAGGCTGATGTATGTGGTCCAATGAGTGTTGAAGCATGTATCATTATTTTCTTACCTTCACTGATGATTTGAGTGGAATGGCTATATTTGCTTAATGAAACACAAGTCTAAAATGTTTAAAAAGTTCAAGAAATTTTAGAGTGAAGTTGAAAATCATCGTGACAAGAACATAAAATGTCTATGATATGATCATGGATGTAAATATCCAAGTTACGAGTTCGGTATGCAACTTAAGACAAATGTGGAATTTGTTTCACAACTCACGCCACCTATGTCAGATTTCGGGCTCCGCAAAACCCTTAAGATTCAAACACAAGGGCATGTGTGAAGATCCCCTGCAGCCTCGCCTGACCTAGCTGGCTACATGATGAACACACCAAAAAGCTCGCACGATGACGAGGAAGAAGATGAACACGATAGTTTACCCAAGTTCGGGCCGCTGCGAAGCATAATACCCTACTCCTTCTTTGGTGGATTGCCTCTTGAGGACGTGAGGTGGATGAACAAGTACAGTGTTCCGAGGCCTCCTAAGGGATCTCAGTGGTGTTCGAGGCTCCGTGTGGTTTGGTGGACGATGAGTGATGGAGTCGGTCGATCGTGTTCGGATCCTCTTCTACGAGGCAGCCTACCCTCTATATATAGAGGTGGCCCGGGTCCTCTTCCCTTATCACAATGGTGTGAAGGGATCCCACAATGGCAAATTTTGAAGGGGGGCAAGGGTTCGTGCTCGCCCTGCCCAATGGCGGTCTTCGCCTGCAAATTAGCTGTCGACGCCTCAGGGACGGGCTCACTAATGACGTCCGTCCTGCGGAGCTGATGGTTGCGGTCTTGTTGCACCGGAATGGAAACCTTTGGGGGGTGCTCTGGGAACCTGCATACGTCCTTGCTCCCTTTGCACCAAACGGGAAACTGCGCCGCCTGGCGCACTGGTGCTCGCCTATCTTTCCTTGCGACATCTTTGACTTCTGAGGCCGGGCCTTGCATAGACATCTCCACCCCCCAGAGGGGGCCTGGGGAGGCCCGTCCTCTGCCGGTCTTGATGCTGCTCATCCTCGCGAGGCTTGGGCCCTTGCAAGGGCCTTGTCCTGAGTGTGGCCAGACCTTGCTACGTTTAGTTGATGAGGTGGGCCATGCCCTGGGCCACAGGCAGGCAGGTTTGGGTACCCCTGTTCCCAGAACGCCGACAGTAGCCCCCGGGCCCAAGGCGCGCCCGAGCTGACTTACGGGTGAAGCCTGGATGACGGTCCAAAGTGCGGCGGGCCCTCAACCGCCTGCGGGCCAGGCTTGGCACGCGTTAAACGCCTCGGCACCGACGCCTCCGCTCCCCGAGGCCGTCCAGAACCTTACCCAGTTGGATTGACACTATGCCTAGGTGCAGCACAGGCCACCATTGCTTCCCATCAAGTGATGTCGTTACTGTAGGCCGCGTGGACGTGACTCTTCGAAGGCAGGGGAGGCGACGCGGATGGAACCGCATTGACCAAACCGCCTCATGCCGCCCGAGGGGCGCACGACGCCTACCCTGCCATGACAGCTCGTGGCCACGGTTATGCCTATAAATCCGCCCGGCCTGTCCTTGGCCAGGGAAGAGTATTGCAGTCTTGAGGCATCCCCTTGTTTCCTTTGCTCCGCCAGCACAAAACCCTCTTTACTTCTTGTCCCCCTGTCCTTCATGGCATCCAGAGGGAGCGGTGCAGGCGCAGGGAAGCGGTCTGCTCCTATGGCTCCTTTGCCCTCCTCCTGAGGCGCTAGTGGGGTGCCCTCGGGGTCGGCGCAAGTTCGCCATCAGTGGGCCCTGGTTGACGAGTAAGTATTCCGCCGCCTCCCTTTTCTCTCCCTCTTCTGTCCATCATCTGGCGCCTTTTCTCCTTCCCCTCCTTCTAGGATTCCCACATCCAAGAAGTACAAACTTGGCGAGCTTTAGGAGACGCTGCAGGCCCGGGTGACCACCGCCGAGGCCGCCTTTGATGTCGCCATCCGGGGCAAGGCTGAGGCCCGGGTAGAATTGGCGTCCCTCCAAACCCAGGTCCAAGAGGCGGTCAATGCCATGCAGGCCGCCAAGGATGAGGCAGCGCATGCCAGGCTGCTGGAGTCCCTCTGCGCCAAGCAGTCCTAGGGCATCGCCTGCCGCATGGCCGGCGCGGTGAGCCGGTTCATCAGGGACGGCCCCGCGCTGCTGCACGTGTGCGGTGAAGGGGGTTACCTTGAGATCTTCCGAAAGGTGGTGAAGGCGCTGGAGACCAACGTCTCGTGCGTCGACGCGGACAGCGCGTCCGACGCGCGCGACCTTCTGGACCTTGCCTTGATGCTCGTCTACTCCAACTTGCGCCACCTTGCCCCATAGCTCGACCTCCGCTGCCTTGGAGCAGGTGCCTGACGAGCTCCACTGCCCCCTCCGAGACGAGACGCGACCGCTCGTGGAGGCCATGGTGGACCGGTTCATCCAGGTTCCCACCTCAAGCGAGGAGGATGGCTCCAACGCAGAGCCAGCCGGTGGCACGGGCGGCAATGGCGACTCCTCTCCTTAGGCAGCCTCCATTCCTATTTACGAGTACCTGTAATGCTCGAACAAGGACCCTGCCCCGTGGGGCGTTTATCTTTTGCATGTTACCTTTGACGTCTTTCTTTTCTTCTTCGATTTGCTGGTTGTGGTGTTGGTGGGCGCCGCCATGGTCGTGGCCCTGCGTCAGCCCTCGATACGGCCCCCGCGAGGCTCTCCCCCTCCAGGGGCGACTCGCATCCATTTCTCCTGTCGGGCCATGGGCCTCACGGCTCATCGCGATTGAGCCCCTCCTCGGGTGTCGCCTCCTTTGTCGCTTCGTCCCTCGCGGGCCTTGGTAGCCGCGCGTAGTAGCCGTAGTTCCTGCATTTTTAGGTTAGTGTGTGCAGTCCTCATTTCATCCCCGGGGTCGTTATTAGGCCAGGAGGCTCCTAGTGGGTTCGATAGTGTACTTAGCTTTGTATGATGCTGGCGATCCTGTGTCGCGAGGCGAGATGGGATGTTTCGTCAAGCCATGACTCCGTCCGTGATATCTTCTTCTTACCTACTGAACGGTCTAGGAGCCCTTTCGGCACTCTATGTCTGTAGGTCCCAGTCCTACACATTTCCCCACCACCATTAGCTACGACTGGAGAGGACGTACTTCATAAGGCGAGGCCTCGGTACTCCTGATGCCGACCAGAAACCATGGATAGCACCAGGAAGTCGAGTGGCATTATGACCGGTAAAGCTCCCGAGGCATGTTGCCCAGGAGCTTCCTTTTTTGACGCTCAAACCGCTCTATGTCATCAGGTCCCAGTCCCACGCATTTCCCCACCACCGTTAGGTACGACCAGAAACCAAGGACGCACTTCACGGGCGCTAGGCCCCGACACCCATGATGCCGACCGAAAAACCAAGGACGACACCAGGGGGACGAGTGGCCTTATGCCCGATAAGGCTCCTGAGTCGTGCTGCTGAGGAGCCCCCTTTCATGATGGAGTGATCCTCCATTCCGTCCTTCCATGTGTCATGTCAGGAGGCCCTTGGGGCCCCCCAAGACCCCATGTTGTGATGTCGTGCTGTAGTCGGAGCCCCCGAGCAGGGCCGACAGCTAAAAATCGAGTTCCCCTGAGGCGGTAGGTCCTCTCCATCTAGCTCTGTTGCACCTCGGGGAGGTGCGGAGCGTTTGGCTCTGTGCAAAACACCATCTAGAAAGAGAGATTTCAAACGAGGAAACATAGAGACAACCCCCCCTACAAATATAAAGTTTCGAAATTCTCAGGCTTCATTCCAAAAAATTGCAACTTGAACATCAAAAAGAAGCAAGCAAATGTCGTGTTCGGCTCCTAGGCTGTCCTTCGTCTTCCCCCAGTGCTGAGCGTAGGGCATCCATGTTGCATGGTCGTAGCCATTGATGGGTAGTGTTGACTTCTCTGCCAGCTCTGGGCTGTGGCTGCCACATTGCATGGGAGGAACCCCTCCGCGTCCTCAGGGGGCTCCGGGCGTATACAACCCGCTCATTGTAAAGTGAGAGTGTCATGGCCCTGGGCAAGCCCCAGGCGCATGGCTTTGTGGCTTGCAGCCCCGTCGAAGATCATCCCGTGCATTTCTACCCGGTTGCGCACCCTCATGACCCTAACCCGAGTGCATCGCTCCCCGCGTGACCTCAGGATCGCGCTCCCCAGGCCCAAACATGAGCATGATGCATCGGCGCAGCCATAAGGGTGATTTGTCGGTGAAGTATGCCTCATGAGGTGCCCACGCATCGTTCGGTCAAGGTCCCGAAGGCCTCGGGAGGACCATCCTCCTGAGGTCATGTAGGCGTCGTGGTTGCTGCGGGTGGCCTACATTGCATTTGTCTTGCCGCTCCCCCCAGGTCATCATCGCTGGGGCCTGAGGGCTTGGTTTGTCGTCACTTTCCCATGAGGCACCGGCTGGTGCCGTGCCCCGCGGCTTGGGGTGCCCTCTTGCTCGTGCCGCCCGGGCTCGGCGCTCCACTGACAGGGCCCCCAGGCCCGGCTCCAGGAGGATGCCTAGGGTACTTCTTACTCTTAGGGGGTGCTGGCACCTGCGGTGGGCGCTTGAACCTCCCCCCCCCCCCCCCCCCGCCAGGTGGGCCGGGTGGTATGACATAGCATGGTACGTAGGGATCCACATAGATGCTTGGTCTGCCTCCTAAGTCGTCCGCTGGTGCGCTGCGGACGGTCCCTCCCGATGGCGGGGGGAGGTCAACCCGTGCGCATCGATCATTGACCCTCCTACATCGGGCCTCAGAGCGGAGTTGCTTACCTTTTCCCCCGCCGTTGGGTGGGCCTCGCGTCCCCTAGTGTAGATTCCCCCTTGGTACCCTAATGCACTTCCATCGTCGTTGCTTGCTCGTCCGGATGCCTGCCGCCCGCTCGCTATGGTGGATGGCGTGCTCCTTCCTGGGCAACCCAGGATGCTGAGGGCCCACCGGGTTGCGTGGATGCATGTCAGTGTGCGCACTGGGCGCCCTGCTGTTTCCTCCGTGCGCCTGGTGGTTGTCGCCGGGCTGCCCCCCGAAACCGGTCACCGGGATTCGAAGGAGAAGGAGCACAGCATGTGGAGCGCCCCGTCCGGCACGGGACGGGCCCTTCCACCGGCAAGCCCGGGGGCAGGCTCGGCATGCGAGCTTCTAGCACCTAGCGCCTGCAGTCTTGAAGAAGAGTGAGAAAGGATGACACTCTGGGCGAGGGCAACTAGCTCCGCAATGTGATCCGCCCATGCGTCGAAGCCCCCATGCGTCGTTCGATGGCGGAGAATCTCGCTTGTCAGTAGTAGCGCATCATGCGCGTCGAGGTCTCCCACGTAGGTGTGACGTGTTGCTAATGCCCGTTTCGTTGCCCGCCCACCGTGGACCTAAGTGGCGCCGGGTGCGGTAATGATGGAGGTGACGCTAGTGACCTGGTACTGGCCGCTAGGTACCACAATATCGGGGCATGGGCCTCTGACTGCCGCGGCAAGGTTGACAGAGGCTGGCCCGTCGCGTCCTGGAGAAGCTTGTTGAGCGCCGGCCATCGGAGCAGCGAAGCTTGGGAAGGACGAAGCTTGGAGAAGATATTCACATGCCCCCTACCTGGCGCGCCAAATGTCGGATTTCGGGCTCCGCGAAACCCTTAAGATTCGAACACAGGGGCGTGTGCAAAGATCCCATGCAGCCTCGCCCGACCTAGCTCACTACTCGGTGAACACAACAAAGAACTCGGACGATGACGAGGAAGAAGATGAACACGATAGTTTACCCAGGTTCGGGCCGCTACGAAGCGTAATACCCTACACCTGCTTTGGTGGATTGCCTCTCAAGGAGATGAGGTGGATGAACAAGTACAGTGTTTTAGGGCCTCCTGAGGTCTCTCAGTGGTGTTCGAGGCTCCTTGTCGTTTGGTGGATCATGAGTGATGGAGTCTGTCAATCGGGTTTGAATCCTCTTCTACGAGGCAGCCACCCTCTATATATAGCGGTGGCCTGGGTCCTATTCCCTTATCCTAATGGCAAGAAAGAATCCCACAATGGCCAATTTTGAAGGGGGGCAGGGGTCCGTGCTCACCCTGCCCAAAGGCGGTCCTTGCCTACAAAGTAGCTGTCGACGCTGCAGGGACGGGCTCAGTGATGACGTCCGTCCTACGGAGCTGATGGTTGCGGTCTTGTTGCACCAGAATGGAAACCTTTGGGGGTGCTCTAGGAACCCGCATAAGTCCTTGCTCCCTTTGCATGAAAGGGGAAACTGCACTGCCTGGCGCACTAGTGCTCGCCTGTCCTTCCTTGCGTCATCTTCGACTCCTGAGGCCAGGCCTTGCATAGAGATCTCCGCCCCTCTGGAGGGGGCCTGGGGATGCCCTTCCTATGCTGGTCTTGATGCTACTAATCCTCACGAGGCTTGGTCCCTCGCGAGGGCCTTGTCCTGAGTGGGGCCACACCTTGCTGCGTTTGTTTAATGAGGTGGGCCATGCCCTGGGCCATAGGCAGGCAGGTCTTGGTACCCCCGTTCCCAAAATGCAGACAACATGGAACACCATAGTGTTATGGTGTGTGTGTGTGTACGTCTTAGTCATGCTCTATTGGATATGGTGCGTACTATTATGTCTCTTACCAATTTGCCACTATCCTTTTGGGGTTATGCACCAGACAGAATCACATTCACTTTAAATAGGGCACCATATAAATCCGTTGAGATGACACCGTTTGGTCGAAACCTAAGCTGTCATTTCTTAGAGTTTGGGAATGCAATGCTTATGTGAAAATATTTCAACATGATCAGCTCGAACCCAAAGCGGACAAATTCATCTTCATGGAATACCCTAAGTAAATAGTTGGGTATACCTTCTATCTCAGATCTAAGGACAAAGTGTTTTTTTTGCTAAAAACGGATCCTTTCTCGAGAAGGAGTTTCTCTCGAAAGAATTGAGAGGGAGGACAGTAGAACTTGATGAGATTATTGAACTATCACTTCGGTTGCATGGTATTACAATGCAAAAGGATGTTTCTACGATGCCTACACTAAATGAAGAGGAAGCTAATGATGATGATCATGAAACTTCGGATCAAGTTACTATTGAACCTCGTAGGATGACAATGATACATACTGCCCCTGAGTAGCGCGGTGATCATGTCTTGGAACTCATGTTGTTAGAGAATAATGAGCCTACGAACTATGAAAAAGCGGTGGTGGGCCCGAATTCCAACAAATGGCTAGGAGCCATGAAATTAAAGATTAGATCCATGTATGAAAACCAAGTATGGACTTTGGTAGAGTTGCCCGTTGAATGGGAGGTCGTTAAGTACAAATGGATCTTTAAGAGGAAGACATGCGATGATGGTAAATGTCACCATTGATAAAGCTCGACCTGTCACAAAGAGGTCTTCAACAAGTTCAAGGAGTTGCCTACGATGAGACTGTCTCACCCGTAGCGATGCTAAAGTTTGTTGGAATTATGTTAGCAGTTGATGCATTTTTCGATTATGAAATCTGGCAGATGGAAAGGTTGTATGTGATACAACTAGAAGATTTTTTTTGTCCTAAGGATGCTAAAAGGTGTGCAATCTTCAGCGATCCTTCTATGGACTAGAGCAAGCATCTTAGAGTTGTAATATGCGCTTTGATGAGGTGATCAAAGCTGTTGGTTTATACAAAGTTTATGAGAAACTTGTATTTACAAGAAAGTGAGTGGTAGCACTATAGAATTTATGATATGTATATGTGGTTGACATATTGTTGATCGGAAATAATGTAGAATTTCTAGAAAGCATAAAGGGTTGTTTGAAATATGTTTCCAAAGGAAGACCAGAATAAAGCTATAGAGATAGATCAAGACACTTGATAAGACTTTCAATGAGTACATACATTGACAAGATTTTGAAAGAGTTCAAAATGGAATAGTCAATGAAGGAGTTCTTGCCTGATTTGCAAGGTGTGAAGTTGAGTAAGACTCAAAACTCGACATCAGCAAAAGAAATAGAAAGGAGAAAGGTCGTCCCCTGTGCCTTAGCCATAGGCTCTATACTGTATGCCATGTTGTGTACAACATGTGATGTGTGCCTTGCCATTAGTCTGGTAAGGGTTACAAGAGTTACCGAGGAGTGGATCACAGGTCAGTGGACAAAATTATCCTTAGTAACTAGAGGACTAAGGAAATGTTTCTTGATTATGGAGGTGACAAAGATTTTGTCATGAAGGGTAAACTCGATCCAAGATTTGACACCGATCCAGATGACTCCGAGTAGTAAACCATATACGTATAGTGGAGCTGCCATTTGGAATCACTCCAAGTGTAGCGTGGTAGCAGAATCTACCGTATAAAGAGTTCCAAAGAATACACGGATCTGAATGTTACAGACCCAATGACTAAAACCTCTGTCACAAGCAAAACATGATCAAAACCGAGAACTCATTGAGTGTTAATCACATGGTTTTGTGAGTGTTAATCACATGGTGATGTGAGCTAGATTATTGACTCTAGCGCAAGTGGGAGACTGTTGGAAATATGCCCTAGAGGCAATAATAAGTTAGTTATTATCATATTTCCTTGTTCATGATAATCGTTTATTATCCATGCTATAATTGTATTGATTGGAAACTCAAATACATAGACAACAAAGTGTACCTAGTAAGCCTCTACTAGACTAGCTCGTTTATCAAAGATGGTCAAGGTTTCCTGACCGTAGACATGAGTTGTAATTTGATAACGGGAGCACATCATTAGGAGAATGAGGTGATGGACAAGACCCAACCGTAAGCATAGGATATGATCGTGTTAGTTTATTGATATTGCTTTATCCATGTCAAGTATCCGTTTCTATGATCACGAGATCACGCATCTCCTTGACACCGAAGGGATTCCTTGTGTATATCAAACGTCACAAGATAACTGTTTGACTATAAAGGTGCTCTACACGTATCTCCAAGGGTGTCTGTTGGGTTGGCATGCATCAAGACTGGGATTTGTCACTTCGTATGACAGAGAAGGATCTCTGGGCCCACTCAGTAATACAGCATCACAAGAAGCTTGCAAGAAATGTGACTAAATAGTTTGTCACGGGATCTTGTATTACGGAAGGAGTAAAGAGACTTGCCGGTAACGAGATTGAACTAGGTATGGACATACTAACGATCGAATCTCGGACAAGTAACATACTGATGGACAAAGGGAACTGCATATGTGATTGATTGAATCTTTGACATCGTGGTTCGACCGATAAAGATTTTCATAGAATATGTAGGAACCAATATGGGCATCCATGTCCAGCTATTGTTTATTGCCCGTAGAGGTGAATCGGTCATGTCTGCATAGTTCTCAAACCCATAGGATCTACACAATAAACGTTCGGTGATGATATAGTGTTGATGAGTTATATATGTTGGTGACCGAAAGTTGTTCGGAGTCCCAGATGAGATCCCGGAAGTCATGAGGAGCTCCGTAATTGTCCGGAGGTAAAGATTCATATATGGGAAGTCATATTTTGGCTATCGAAAATGTTTTGGGTGTTCCGGTATTGTACCGGGAAGCTTCTAGAAGGTTCCAGAAACTACCGGAGGAGTACCGGAAGTCCACAAAGGGTTCCACCACGTCCCAAGTGTTTTCTTGGGATGAGGAGAGACACTGTGGCCTTATTGGGCCAAGCGCACAAGTCCCTCAAGGCCCATGCAGTTGGGAAAGGTGGAAAGTCGACCTTTGTATGGAAAGGAAGGAGGGGGACTAGGATTCCACCTCCTCCCGCCTTGGTTGAGCTCTAGGTCTTGGAGGGGTGTTCCCCATGCCCCTACACCTATATATAGAGGGGAGGACACACAAAGCCCTTGGCACCCCTCTCTCTCCCTAGATCGTTTTCTCCTTCGTTCGCGGTTTCGGTAGCGCTAGGCGTAGCCCTACTGGGATAGCACCACCACCACCACCATGTTGTTGTGTTGCCAAAGAACTCATCTACTACTCTTCCCTCACTCGCTGGATCGAGGAGGCGGAGACGTCATCGAGTTGTACGTGTGCTAAACGCGGAGGTGTTGTCTGTTCGGTACTAGATCGTGACGGATCGTGATTGGATCGTGGGACGAATCATGATTGGATCGCAAAGACGTTCGACTACATCAACCGCTTTTATTAATGCTTCCACTTAGAGATCTACAAGGGTATGCAGACACACTCCCCCTCTTGTAGATATGCATCTCCATGGACAGATCTTGCGTGTGCATAGGAATTTTTTTGTTTCCCATGCAATGTTCCCCAACACCCCCTAGGGAGAGCCCTGGTGGCTTGTCGTCTACTGCCAGGTCTTCTGACCTCCTCTCCAGATGTTCTAGAGGACTTCTAGTCTAGGAAAAATCATCATGAAATTTTTATTCCGTTTGGACTCCGTTTGATATTATTTTTCTGTAAAACTCAAAAACCAGGAAAACTAGAAACTGGCACTGGGCTCTAGGTTAATAGGTTAGTCCCATAAATAATATAAAATAGCATATTAATGCATATAAAACATCCAAAACAGATAATATAATAGCATGGAACAATCAAAATTATAGATACGTTGGAGACGTATCAGGGGCGGTCAGTATCTTCCATGCTAAGCGGGTTATTCTCATGATGAGTATTTATTCACTTGTCCTTGCACAAGAGCGGCAGTAATAGGGATTCCCAGTCCCGAAATACAAAATCTAAAAAATAGTTAAACAAAATCCCCCAGGAACGTTGTTGGTTTGGACGGTACCCATGGATACGACTCGCCTGGAGTGTGATTGTAGGTGGAGGGGGAGTAAACCTTTACTGTTACCTCTTGGGAACCACCGCTAATTGTTTAGCATGGAATATGTTGATAACTCTTAGTCGTGACGTTGACACGAAGGGTGTACCTCCCAAAATTATATCTATCCCTATTTTAAACTCTGAGCTCTAGCACCGCTGCAAATCCATGCTTCCCTCTGCGTAGGGACTTTCTATTTACTTTTATGTTGAGTCATCACCTTCTCAAATAAGTGCCAGACCTAAGAGCACTATTGTCATCCTCATGCATTGTGTATAGTTGATGTTGGGTGCAGCATGACTGGATCTTTTCTACCATGAATTACAATGTTTAGTCGCTGCTTGAACTTTGGAGGTGATCTGCATTTATGTTTTGCGGTCTCAGAAAGGGCCAGCGAGATGCCACTATTGTCATGTTCTATAATGATTTCTTTCACAAAGTGTTGGCACTTGATATATACTATTATTGCTCGCTAGTTGCTTATGTTATTGTTATGAATGAATTTATTTCCTTAGAGTTATTGTTGATATGGTTAGTCATAATCATTGCTAAAAACCTGGGTGCTAGTTAAGCGTATATATGTAAACAAGAACAAAAGAGTTCATAAAAGTTTTCCTTTATCACTTTCAGTTTGTAAGCTAAATTGCTTGAGGACAAGCAAAGGTTTAAGCTTGGGGGAGTTGATACGTCCCCAACATATCTACTTTTTCTCACTATTTTGCTCTTGTTTTGGACTCTAATTTGCATGCTTTGAATGGAACTAACCCGGACTGACGCTGTATTCAGCGGAACTACCATGGTGTTATTTTTGTGTAGAAATAAAAGTTCTCGGATTGGAATGAAACTGCTTGGATATTATATTGGAAAATATAACAAATACTGGAGTCGGAAACCATCGGAGAGGGGGCCCAAGCTAGCCACAAGACACCAGGGCGTGTAGCCACCCCTAGCCACACCCTGGTGGGTTGTGGTCACTTCGGGGCCCCACTTGCCCTACCTGCGCCACTATGAATTCCTACATTTGAGAAAAAATCAGAGAGAAAGAATTATCGTGTTTCACGAGACGGAGCCGCCTCCACCTCCTATTGTTCGTCGAGAGGACAGATCTGGAGCATGTTTGGGGCTCTGGAGAGGGGAATCTTCAATCTTCGCATCACCAACCTTTCTCCATCAAAAATTCCCTGATGCTCCCCACCGGGAGTGAGTAATTCCGTTGTAGTCTTTCTAGTCGGTGAGGAGTTGGATGAGATTCATCATGCAATCGAGTTAGTTTTGTTTGGGCTTGATCCCTAGTATCCATCATGTTCTGAGATTGATGTTGCTATGACTTTGCATGCTTAATGCTTGCCACTAGGGCCCGAGTGCCATGATTTAGATCTGAACCGTTTATGTTATCATCATTATATTTATGTTCTTGATCTGATCTTGCCTAGTCATATGCACCTATTACGTGTTTTGATCCGTGAACCCCATAGTGACAATATTTGGGATACTTCGCAATGATGACCGTAGTTTGAGGAGTTCATGTGTTCACCATGTGTTAATGCTTTGTTTCGGTTCTCTATTAAAAGGAGGCCTTAATATCCCTTAGTTTCCTTATGGACCCCACTTCTACAGGAGGGTAGGACAAAAGATGTCAAGAAAGTTCTTTTCCATAGGCACATATAACTATTTACGGAATACATGCCTACATTACATTGATGAACTGGAGCTAGTTTTGTTTCGCCTTAGGTTATGACTGTCACTTGATGAATATCATCCAACGAGTTACCGATCCAGTGGCTACAATATTTTCACATATTGTTCTTGCTATGTTACTACTGTTGCTGCTACTGTTACACTCGCTACAAAATCACTACTGCTATTGTTATCGCTACTGGTACTGCTACTATTGCTATCAACCTATCATATTACTATGCTACTGATCACTTTGCTGCAGATATTTATCTCCGGGTGTGGTTGAATTGATACCTCAACTGCTAATACTCTCAAGCGTTTTTTACATCTATGCCCCTAGTTACTTAGTTGTGCTCAATCATCCCCACATCCTTAAATTTTGCCCACTTTTCCCAACTCCCTTGTCTGAAACCCTCACCAAAGGTCATAACAGAGGATGTCATCGGGTTAATGGCTTGACCATTAAATCTAACGAGTGGGGCCATCCTAAGTCCGTCCCGCCCCATTTTCGGCCACACGGACGCCGAATGGACGTGCACGCACTTTCTCCTCGTCCACCTTGGGGACGGGTGGCGGCCTTCCAATGACCCCCACAGCCAAAAGTAAATGCGCACACGTGGTGGGCCCCGGTCGTCAGCCACCCATATTTGTGTTGTCGTCCTCCTTTAAATGGAAACCGTCCAAGCCACAAAACCTTCCATCCTTCCAGAGCCATGCCTGCCCCCTCCACCCCCAACAGGATACAAACCCTAGTCTGCCAGCGACCGCAAAACCAAACCCTAGCCAATATCCACCATGGACATCTTCTCAGGGGCTTGCTCGAGCTTCGAAAAGAAGAAAGGCAAGACTCTCGCCATCCCTTGGTGCGTGCTACCCCCGTCATCCTCTTCCGTCTGCCTCGGTAACAGATTCGTGTCCCAGTGCACCAGGCGATGTGGCACTGGGAGCACATCGTCCCTCTCCCCTATGCCGACGTGATCCTGCCACAAGACTGGCACTTGGATCCGGAGAGGATGCCAGTCTCAGTGTTTCCACGGTCGGCACGAGCGCATGTGCAGGAGGTGAGGTGCCAGCAGCAGCAGCTCACACTCGAACAGTGGCTCGATCCGGCTTATGCTGCAGACTCTCCCAATTGGGAGGTCTAGTTTGCGTTTGAGCATGCAGAGCAGCGCCGGCGTGGCGTCCGCGAGATGCAGGCTTGCACCCCGCCTCCCCTCGTCGTGCTCTATGAGGACCAGGAGGCGGAGGCCACATACCAGAAGGCGCTGGTGCTGGCAGCTATCCTTCGTGAAAGCAAGGAGGAAGAGCGGCGCAAGTAGGAGGACGAGGAGGTGGCTTACCAGGTACGGATGGAAGAGGCCATTGTGCTCTCTACTGCTGGCGACTGTGTCGTGCCGCCGCTCATACCGCTGTCCCCTTCCAGGCTCGAGTAGGTGCCAACCACCCTCACGCCCCACGAGTACATGTGGGAGGGTCTGGTGCATGAGTGGGTGAGCATGCCACCCATATGGATGTTGGCGACGCCGGAGCAGGAGCGAGACTACCTTGAGTTCTAGCAACAATGGCACCTGCGGGCGGAGCGTCTCAAGGGTCAGTGGCTCGAGGAGTTGGAGAAGGATGCCAAGGCAGAGGAGGAGGAGCACCATGTCTAAGTGCAGGCAACAGCGGTGCAGCCACAGGTGGACGACGTCACCACCGCTTGGGAGACATCGTTACCCTGGGCTGGCCCGGTGCCGACCCTCGTCAACCTCACCGGCCCCGACGATGATGAGGAGGAGGATGCCTAGGGGCAGTGCATGTCCTCGTTTTCATTTTTAGTTTTAATGTTTTTAGTTAATGCATGGCAGACTTGTGAACTCTCTCCTAGCAGACTTGCGAACTCTCACCGGCCTTTGTGGCCGCCAATAATGTATAATTAAAGTTAATGCAGGTTGATGAGATTTGATATGATGTTTCGACTGTGATGTGATGTTTCTATTTTGACTGGCATTTGAATTATAAGCAACATTTATGTTAATGTTAGCCTAAACCCTAAACCCTAAACCTCAATGATTTCAGTGATCATGATAGCCTAGTTTGCAATGATCTAACAACAAAAAAATGCAAACAAATGATCATGTTAGCCTATGTTGGTGGGCTTTGAAAAGTTAGGGTAAACAGGCCATTTCCAATATAAACCAAGTTTTTTTTCATAACCATGTCACATACAAAAGAATTTTTTGCATTAATCTTGGAGATGGTAGCTTACCTCAAAAGAATTTGAGAAATATGCTCCAAATGAGCTTCCAGGCTAGGGTAAACAACCCCATTAGTAATCAAGTTTTTTTGGACCTACTCTAAATGAGACAAATGTTTTTGATTAACACCTATTCAATCTATATAGTGTAGATTCAAAGTTTCACTATTTTTTGAATTAATCTTCATATTTTTTACATTCTTTTGAAAAAAATATGCTTTAATATAAAAACTATTAAAAAAGTTTAAAATATGAAAATGGAAAACTAAGTTCAGATCCTTCTTATGCACTTTGAAATAAACCTTTGGTGTTTTTTTTTGATTTTTTAAATTTTTTCAAATAGAAGGTAACCCTACCTCCTCTCCTTGAACTCTATGAAATGTTTTTTGACCGACTACTATAGGGGAAAACACCCCACAGCCTTTTCTTTTATTGCGGATTATAGGTTACAAGTCAGAAGCTAGTCTAAGAGGTTAGCTCATATGTGTGAAGGTTTTTTTCATGAAAATGACCACAGACAAAGTTTATGATTTTTGGTTGGTAATATGTCACATAAGACAACATTGTGCGCAGGTTTTATATTCTTTTTTTAAAATTAATGGTTCTCATTTGACCTTGATCGTTCAAGCTAGTTTTTCTTGAAAATGTCTCTGTACCAAGTTTAGTATTTTTCCTAGTTAGTGTGTCTTATAAAATGACGAACGACGAAGGTTTCATATTGTTTTGATTTTTTTAATTAGTTATGATGAGTCAAAGCCTTGGAAACCCCGTTGACCAGCTCAAAACCCCTCCTAACCCTAGCTCCGAACATCAACCGTCGGATCATATGGACAGCTCCGCATTGTTGGATCATGGAGCGATCCGTGAGAGGCGATCCTATTGGTTTTGCTCGGCTGCTCTCCCACCATTGACTCCACGAAAAAACATAGTTATTGGTCCCAAAAGGAAACCTACCTTTGGTTGGGCCATCGAATTACGTCGTTTTTTTGCATCGTTTGCTCTATTTTTAGTGAACGTGCTGGCTCTGTTTTTTTGCATCGTTTGAAATTACACAACAATTGACATTGCCTAGAAAATTTAGTTTCTTTTGTTCAATACAAATGCAAAATGACCAAATTTATAAGAGCCAAAGTTATTTTTATCATGCAAAATGGCCACAAACTATTAAAAATTTGTCTCTTTTTGTTCATCTAATATATATGACCACGGATTCCCGCGCGTCTAATTAGCTTCTTATTTTTCAAAACCATGGTTCATATTAGATTGAAAATATCATTACACAATTGGATATCTTATATTCAGAAAGGAAAAAATGCATGCAGGATGTAAAACCTACATACTACTACATAATAAAACCTATCTACTCTTCGTCGGAGATGTTGATGATCTCCGTGTCCTCCGGCGGATAAATGGCCGCCTGTTGCGGCTCCGCCTGCTCCGGCGCCTACGGCTGCTCCGCTGTCGCCTCCTCTGCCTCTATCTCCGCCTCCAGCTCGTCAAACAAGGTGTCGGCGTCCGCTTGCCTCTGCCAGATGAGCCGACGGCTGGCCTCCTCCTCGACGTAATCTTGGATGGAATCCAGGATGGCCTGCTACTCTGCCATCTCCTCCGGCCAGTCGATGGCGAGCTCCGGCTTCGCTTCCGGGGCGTCATCCTCCATGGGCGCTGGATGATGCTCCTCCTCCTCCTCTTCCTCCGTCTCCAGCAATTCTGGAGGGAGATGCGTCGTGATGCGGGCAGCACGGTGAGCCTGCATTTCTGCTTCGATTTGCAGGCGCCGCTCTAGAGTGAGCTGTGCGTATGTGGTGATGAGGTGTCGGACCATCCTGATAGCGACGAAAGTGCGAGAGGAGGCGTATGGGCTCGGGCGGCCATGGGGTGGAGGGAGGAGGAGGATGTGCAAGGGATGGGGGACGACGCCTGGCTTAAATAGTCAGGGAATGGCCTCGGGTGGTGATTCGAAGTGGCGCCATGCGACGTTCACACCACGTCAATGGTCGAGATGCCCGTTGGACCATCAGGTTTCCCGATGAGTCCGCATGGGGACATGTCATCAGCCCGACGTGGCAGGTGCCTTTGAAAAGACGCTTGCAAAATGGGATGGTGGGATTTGCGCGCTTTGGCCCAACAGTGCACCAAAACCGGTCCCATTGTAACCTCTTTTGATGGTTTCGGACAAGGGAGTGGGGAAAAGTGAGAAAAAGTTAAGAGCATGGGGATGAATGAGTAGAGCTAAGGAACCAAGGCCACAAAAATAAAAATCCCTACTCTCAAATATTCTTTGGCTCCCCTTGTGTCAAATCTCTAAATTTGGGTTGAGTACTCTACTCTCGAAAACTGTTGCGATCCCCTATACTTATGGGTTATCAAGAGGCTCTCTCTCAGAGAAATGGATATGACAAGTGTTGGTGTGTTTTCAGTGCTTCCTCTATGAATGAGAGGTGGTGGAGGGGTATATATAGCCATCTCCATAAATCAAACCATGACAACATTATTCCCCAACTCGGTGAAACTGAAGTAAAAACTCGGTTGTACCGACTAGTGCAAACTGTGGCAACTTTTGGCGTTTCGGTGAGCCAGATATATAAATCTCGGTGGGACCAATATGGGTGACCTAGGCAGTTTCCAAATCTCGGTGAGACCGATTCCAAAACTTGGAAATTTTGATTCTTGAAAATGACCCGAAAGTGGGTCACTGATTTCGGTTGCACCGAATGGAAAGTTGGTATCACTAAGATGCTAGGGTTTGTCATGGGATCTATCTATGGAAAAACTCGGTATGGGCTGAATGAGAAATTTTGAGGCATCGAATTTTGCACTTCTAGGGTTTGGATAGAATATTTGTGGGAGAACGGATGAGTATTTCTGGTGGCTAATCTCTAAGCACTTGAGCAACTAGATCATCATATTTACCTCACCCCCTTTTAATAGTATTGGATTTCCTATGGACTCAAGATTGATTTCTCACAAAATGTAAAATGTAGAGTCTTCAAGCTTGTTTCCAATGGGTGTTCCTTGCACCTAGGAAATATCCTCAAAATCCTTTGCTAATTCATCATTGAACTTTTCCTGTAATATAGTTGGTGGAAACATTAGTCCAATATAAATATATATTGTTATTAATTACCAAAACCACCTAGGGGGAAGTTGTGCTTTCAGCTTGGTCTGACGACACTTGGTGGAAGGGTTGCAGGCACCCTTGACTAGGGAAGTGCTTGGATCATTCCACCAATGAGAAGACAAACCCTCAACACCGGTTGTGCAGACCAAGGGCGGCTACATCCCAAGACAGTCTAATATGATGGACACTTCGGTGCCATCAATGCCTTCCTGGTAAAAGACACTATCTCTGAAGATGATATCCTTATGCATATCCTCGACCAAGCCATAGTCGCAGACGTCATCCTGAATCTTGAGTTGAGGAGTGGGCGAGCTTACCGTGGTGCTAGTTGTGAGCTGCGTTGGGATGTTCTCGGGAGAGGAGAGGAGATGCCATATAGTAGAGATAAGTATTATCCTCAGTGAGAACCAAGGTTATCGAACCAATAGGAGAACCAAGGAAATTCCTATGAACAACACCTACACACACAAAACCAAACACTTGCATCCAATGTGGGCAAGAGGGTTGTCAAGCCCCTTGAACTCGTCACTTGCAAGGATTAAATCTTCATAGAGAAAGATATTGCAAATAATAAAAGTAAATACAAATATAAAAAGGCAGCGAGGTATTTTAGAATTTTAGTATTTTTTTTAAGTAGACCTGGGGGCCATAGTGTTCGCTAGAGGATTCTCTCTTGAAAATAGCATATGGTGGGTAGACAAATTATTGTTGGGAAATTGGTAGAATTGCGCATAGTTATGACATGCTATTCACGACAATGATCATATATATAGGCATCATGTCCAGAAACAAGTAGACCGAAAGGATTCTGCATCTACTACTATTACTTTGCTGATTGATCGCTATCCAGCATGCATATATGGTATTAAGTTCATGACAAAAAAAGTAGTGCTTGGAGCAAGATCATATGATGTAGACAAAATAAGACAAGCAATATGTTCAGATCCCATCATTTTATCCTTAATGGCAACAATACAAATACGTGTCTTGACCCTTCTGCCACGAGGATAGAGCACTGCAAGATTGAACCCATTACAACACACCACTCATACTAAAGATAAATCAATCTTGTTGGCCAAACAAAACTGATATATCGGAGAGAAAGACGAAGCTATAATATCATGCATATTGAAATTCAGAGAAGACTCAATAACTTTTCATGAATAATCTGATCATAAACCCACAATTCATCGGATCCCAACAAACTTGCCTCAAAATAAGATTATATTGAATAGATCACCACAGAGATCGTGGTGAACTTTGTATTGGAGATCAAAGAGAGAGAAGAAGCCATCTAGGTACTAGATGTGGACCCGTAGGTCTGTGGTGGAGTACTCACACATCATCATGAGGCAACAAGGTTGATGTAGATGGCCTCCGTGATCGATTCCCACTCTAGTAGAGTACTAGAAAAGGTCTCTAGATGGCCTCCCGTAGGAACAGAGACTAGTGGTGGCGGAAAAAGTGTTTAGGGTGGCTCTATGATGATTTCCTAATATTTGAGAATTTATAGTAGTGGAATTAGGCCAAACGGAGCCATGAGGGGCCCACAAGGCATTAGGGCGTGCCTACCACCCATGGGTGCGCCCTGTTGCCTTGTCATCTCCTCGTGCGGCTTCCTGAATCTTCCCGAACCTTCCTGGTTCTCTTTTGTCCAAAAAAAATCACCAATTTTTTTGTAGCATTTGCAGTTCGTTTGGTACAGATTTCTCAGAAAACCAAAAACAAGCAGAAAACAACAACTGGCACTTGGCACTAGGCTAATGGGTTACTTCCCAATAATGATATAAAATAGAATATAATTGCATATAAAGTATTCTAGATTGATAATATAATAACGTGGAACAATCAAAAAATTATAGATACGTTGGAGACGTATCACGTGACTAGCCATCTTTTTCTGTCCCTATACGGATATATTAAAAAGTTGATCAGGAAGATATATAATTTGTTCGGGAAAGTAAGACCTTGAATTGTATAACTTACTACTTCAACTAGTTTATAACTAGCAAATCCATCATAAATCGGCACCTTGACGAGGTATATTTGATCGACTTTAAACATGGACTCCAACACTACTGCAAGTTCATGGCGATTGTGGAATCCAACCTGAATGGCACGACTTTAGTCATTGGTCCCATTGTACTCCCACGTAGGGTGGATGCATTGTGGAAGTGGCTGAACTCGCCGAGAAAGAGCAATTGCCATCATACTAATAAGGGTTAGCCCACTGTGACCAAGTCATGTCACATGAACAACTAACCGGGCCATGACAGAACCCCCATCTTAGGACGGGTGCTCACACGCCAGTTATCCACTACTTGGGACGGGTGTGTGAAAAGGGAGCAATATCTTGACACGGGGGGTCCTCGAGCATTACATCGGAGATATAAAACCATCCCCTCTTGCCATCTTCGTCATCGTATTTTGGGGTACCAGGAAGATAGCCAGAGGTTGTGATTCTGCAAAGCTTGACTCCTTCACACTCAAATAGTGTCTCGTCCCAATCACGAGTGTAGAACCCATGGATTCATGCTATAGTGATCGCATTTATGCTACAATAACCTAGGAGAATAATCTAATGCTTTTGCTAATCCAAGTTTGGTCACTTTTGGAATTAATTATTAATTCGAATTATTTTAATGAGTGGTTTATATAGTTTTGCAAACCTAAAAACGATAATCATATTTGGCTTGCAAATATTCCCCTGGTAATTATAAAATTGTAACCCACATTTTATAAAGTACTATGGTGCGGCTAAAACATTTATAAAAGAGGCTACATCATTTATTTAAATATTTTTTGAATTATGGGGATTTCAAAACATTTTCAAAAGCCACCTTTTGTAGCTCCGGCTAATATTGCACTGCCAATAATTGGCTAGGTGGCCTATTTTATAAATGCCATATTGGTCATGTTTTTAAATCAAACAAAAAAATTTATTTAAAAAAGGAAAAAAATCCCTCCCCCATTTCCCCCTGGGCCTTGGCCCATCCCCCCTAGCCAGCCCACACCTCCCTATGTCCCTAACCTCCCGCTACAGGGACACAGGACGTGGATGCCCGCCACGACATCGACCGGCCACGTGCCGGCCATCCCACCGGCCGGTCACTCCTATTAAATGTTGGCGCCTTACCTCCCCCTCTCCCCAATCATACCTCCGCCTGCCCTAATATCCCCACACCCCTTCGTCCTCCATGTCACCGCGACGCCAAGCACCCACAGCCGAGCCGTTGAGAAGTCGTTGTCATCCTTCCCCGTCACGCTCCTCCTCCTCCTCCTCACCGGACCTCATCGCGCCTCACTGCTCTATCCCCCTGCACCGCCGGTGAGGCCCTCGGACTCCTCTACCTCCCTCTCCCTGTCGTGCTCGCACGGCCGCATTGCCATTAGCCGCATCACCCGTGGTTACTCTATTCGCCAGTGTGCCTAGCGGCGCCTTGCCGTGCACCCCAGTTCGCCCCGTTCCCCCTACATGCACCCTAGCCGCACACTTTCGTGCACCTGCCACTAATGCCTATACCCATGCCGCCGGACCACGCCCAGTCGGCCATCCTAATTGCTCCCCGTGCCCTGTGTGCATGTCGCCGCCCTCGCGTGCTCTCGCCGAGCCGGCCCGCCCAACCACGGCTGCCTCTTGCCGCCCGGTGGTCACCGTCAAGCCACACTCGCCGGCGGCCGTAGCATGCTGATGCGGCTAAGCCAAGCCGCGAGTGTGTGTGTGTGGCTAGCACAATTCCACGTGGGGCCAGCCGTTTTAGTTTTCTCTTACTGGCAAATGGGTCCCAGGCCACTAACTAAACTAGTTAGGTTTCAAATAAACAGGTTAATGGCCTGAGACGGTCACATGTCGGTCCCATCGGGCCCACTGACCAGTCAAACCAGCTAAGTGGGCAAGCCTAGTCACTGGCAGGTGGGTCCAGTGCCCCCCTTTTTACTAGTCAACAGTCCTGTTGACTGTTGGCATCATGATGGCATCATGCTAGAGCATAAATTGATTTTTTGGATTAAAATAAATATATATTAATTTCATTATATTGTTGAATCCTTATAAAATCATATAAAGTAATCCGTAGCTCGGGATGAAAAAGTTTTACACATGAAAGTTGCTCAGAAAAATCACACGAATCCGAATACGATGTCCATTCATCTATCACATGATCATGGCATGATGAACATGGAAATTTTGCGTTGGATTCATCTATCCGATAGAAACCCGAGACCCGGGAAATATCGTCAGATATTTTCCCGCTCCGTTTGTGATATGTAGCACTACATTAGCTCATCCCTAGTACTGCATATTGCCATGTCATGCATCGTGTTGCATTTACTTTATTGTATTTATTTTTTCTTCCCCCTCTTCTCTCTGGTAGACATCAAGACTGACGTTGCTACTGAATACGACTACGCCACTCATGATCAGCCTTTTGCAGTAGAGCAACAAGGCAAGCCCTCCCTGATCATTCCAATATCGCCCATTTCTTTCCCTCTTATGCTTGCATTAGATTTTGCTAC
The DNA here is from genome assembly GCA_022496015.1 of Hordeum marinum. Lineage (NCBI taxonomy): Eukaryota > Viridiplantae > Streptophyta > Magnoliopsida > Poales > Poaceae > Hordeum > Hordeum marinum. The sequence continues at coordinate 116,948,546 of CM039676.1, forward strand.
TATTGTAGATAGATCCTATTCTGATGCATAGCTTTTTTTGTTAAAATGCAATTGTACCTACTATTATATCACGTGCTTAGCATAGGTTGATTAGTGATCCCCTGTGACCCCTTAGTCCCAGTTGCCCCTGCTTCATCATCGACAACTCGAAGACTTGATCAACTGCTCGACCAGTCATGCCCATCGCATTCACTGCACACCCCCTTAGTTGTATGACTCTGTAGAGGTACTATCAAGTACCCAGGGTGACATCTCGTAAAGTACTCATGACGTTAACTTTGTAGTGTAGCTAGTTTGTCATGGTTATCGAGGGTGATTCCTCCTTCTCCACTCCCGACGATGATTCTATCGTGCAACACCTCAAGCTTAGACCATCGAGGGTGTTTCCTCTCTGGTCACCTTGACGGTTACATCGGGTGGGATCCATTGAGGTTGTTCCTCAGGTTTCCCCCTTGTTGTTTGGACACACGGATAGTTTGACTTACTACTGTTACATGTTGAGGTCAGGATGACCTGGAGGGTGTTGGTGTAATAATGATGAGGTGTGGCCAGGCATTCTTGGCCCTTGCCACAAGTCTTTGAGACTGGGCAACAGGGCCACATCTCGTGGATAAGCGATCGTCACCACAACTAACAAAATATTAATGGGTTTGGATATGTGATCTGAGAAGGCCCCTGGCCTGTTTCGCTCTAACCACCACACGGGAATAAATATGGGTACTCTACATCGTACATTCGCCCAATCGTTCTTCAGATGTCACAGCTGAGCAGCACACGCCCGGGTGGCCCGTGTAAGCACCATCTTTGTATTAAGAGGTGCCAGGACTGACATCGGCCATCGTTGCAACGTGTAGGATTGTGAAGGGAGATTGTCCCATGATCCCTTTGTGATTAGGATGTAGACCAGCGTGGGGCCTCTCTATTGAGCCTAGGTAGGACTACAGAGTGTGAACTGCCAAGGTCGGGCATTACCCGAGCAAGTGTGTCCGGCTAGAGTTAATCTAGCATGTTGGGCAAGTTGGTGCACCCCTGCGGGGAAGTATATCTATTCGAATAGTCGTGTCCATGGTAATGGACACTCGGAGTTGTATCCTGATCTTAGAACTATAACTGAAGATTTTGAAATGAACGTGTTGGCTTCGAGATTGCTTTCTCGCAAGGAGTGAGGGAAGGATCTCTAGGCTGTTCTTAAATAACTTAGTACTTATGAAAATGCTAACCTACACTCTTCCAATGTTTTAAGACACTGAGGATGTTAATCTTTGATAGAACTAGGCTTTCCCGCTCTATTCTAGCATCCCTGCAGTTAGTCCAAAGATATAACCCCATTCCTTTGATAATGTTGCATACTTAGCATATAACTAAGGTAAGTCTTGCGAGTACTTTGGATGAGTACTCATGGTTGCTTTGCTCCCCGTTTTCCCCTCGATACATTTAATCTGATAGGATATTGGAGCCCAGGAGACAGACGCTCCCGCCAATGACTACTACTACACCGACGGTGCGTACTACTACATTGAGGCTGCCCCGGACCAATAGTAGGATAGGTGGCTCCCAAGCAGGAGGCTCCCATGTAGGAGGCCTTGCCTTTTCGATCCATATTTTGTGTTTGTGCTAGCCTTCTTAAGGCAAAACTTGTTTACCTATGTCTGTACTGAGATATTATTTCCTTCTGCTGGTTTGTGTGTATTCGATCTTATGTATTCAAGCACTCGAGAACCCTAGCTTGTAATATGAAGCTTGTATGACTTTAGTTTGTGTCTAGAGTTGTGTTGTGATATCTTCCCATGAGTCCCTAATACGGGTCATACGCATTTGTGTGTATGATTAGCATACGATCAAAATGCGGGTGACACAACAAGGAACCAGGAAAAAAATCATTTGCACCATAGATGAAAATTCACCTTACATATGAGGAATTTTTCAAATAAGATGAAGAAGCGGGCTATGTGAAGAATGGAGTAGGGCGATTGATGGTGGATCTATATCCCATAAAAGTGTAGAAGACCCCTAAGAAAGGTATGCATGGGGAGGCCCAAGCCGCACAGGAGGAAGAGAATGAAGCATACCCGCTCGTGGGCCTATAATGTGGGGAGGTTGTATTGAAAAACACCTTCGCCCAAGGAAACCAGTCCTCATTGAGTCTACAGGAACTCTGGCTTGGGAATATATCTAAAGGTAGTGAGCTAGTGTAGTCATCGAGCATGTCTTGCAATCTCCTTAGAGGGGGCTAGAAGGGCGAGAGGACAAACCAGTGACATTCTCCATGGAGACGAGCTCTTGGAAGGCAATGTAGCTAAGGATGTGACGTGGCTTGATATTGCGTCGGTATTTCCCCAAAGAGGGAGGGATGATGCAACACATCGACGGTACGTATTTCCCTCAGTTATGAAACCAAGCTATCAATCATAGAGTAAGATCACGCACCCACGTAAACAGCACCTGAACACAAACAACAAAATGCTTGCAACCCGGCGTGAAAGAGAGGTTGTCACGCTCTCTATTGTAATAGGATAGATTAGGTAATGATAGGTAGGAGAGATAGATATCTCAAGAACACAAAATAAAAAGAGTAAATATGCAGCAATATATTATTGGGTTTTTTGTTTTGTAGATCATGAAAACAAAGATTGCAAAAACGTAGATCGGAAAGCAGTATGATGGAAAAGTCGACCCGGGGGCCGTAGGGTTCACTAGTGGCTTCTCTCATGAGTATAGCACACGATGGGTGAACAAATTACTATTGGGAAATTGATAGAAAATCTAATAGTCATGAGGATATCCAAGGCAATGATCATTATATAGGCATCACGTCCAAGATAAGTAGACTGACTCCTGCCTGCATCTACCACTATTACTCCACACATCGACCGCTATCCAGCATGCATCTATTAAGTTCATGGAAAACGGAGTAATGCAATAAGAATGATGACTTGATGTGGACAATATCTATTCATGTAGGAATAGACCCCATCTTGTTATCTTTAATAGAAACAATACATGCATGTCTTGCTGCCCCTTTTGTCACTCGAAAAGAACACCGCAAGATCGAACCCATCACAAAGCACCTCTTCCCATGCCAAGAAAATCGATTTAGTTGGCCTAACTAAACCAAAGATTCGAAGAAGAAATACGAGGCTATAAGAAATCATGCATATAAGAGATCAGAGAAGACTCAAATAATATTCATGGATAGAAACTGATCATGAACTCAAAATTCATCGGATCCCAACAATCAAACCGCAAAATTTTACATCAAATAGATCTCCAAGAGACCATTGTATTGAGAATCGTAAGAGAGAGATAGAGGGAGAGAGGAATCCATCTAGATACTACCTACTGACCCGTAGGTCTATGGTGGACTACTCACGCATCATCGGAGAAGCACCAATGATGAAGATGAACCCCACTATGATGGTGTCTAGATCGGATCTCGAGGTTTTGGAACTTGTAGCGGCTGGAATTCTGTTTCGTCGACTCCCCTAGGGTTTTTGGAGTATTTGGGAATTTATAGGCATCATAGGCGGTGCAGATGGGTCCCGAGGAGATCACAACACACTAGGGCATGAGCAACCCCCCTGGCATGACTTGGTGGGTTGTGGGATCCTTGTCTCACTCCCCCAACACTTTTATGGTCCATTGGGTGTCTTATGGTCCAAAAAAATCTCCAAAAAGTTTCTTCGCGATTGGACTCCGTTTGATATTGATTTTCTGCAAAGTAGAAAAACAACAACTAGCACTTTGGCACTATGTCAATAGGACAGTCCCAAAAAATGATATAAAGTGGTAACAAAATGATGGTAAAACATCCTACAATGGTAATATAACAACATGGAACAAGCAAAAATTATAGATACGTTGGAGACGTATCCAGAGGCAGATGAGATTCGCACGAGTCACAGTGAGGCTGTAGGGATGTAAAATCTCTCATTTTCTCGTGGCCTTATATGAAGGTGTGTATCCATGGGTTGATGGGATACTTGAGTACCAAAATGGCAAATCCGTGTGTTTCTCAAGCGTCGCGCCTGACATGCGCAATGTTGCTGTCTAGGCAAGTCTCGGGGCCTATTACAACTCTCTTGATTGGACACACCAACAGTGGCCCCCTAGCTAGACGACATGCTTGAAAAACTATCAGAATGGACCTATGATTTGTCCTCGACAGAAACTAAGTTAGCTCTTAAGGCACCACTTCAACATGAAGACTTCAGATCTAGGAATGTTCTTGGATATAGTGCCAACTCTAAAGACAAGGATATATCGGGTTTGTTGAACTCGCCTACAAAACAAAAGACTGAAGAAGAAACTACTTGGAGTAGCCAAGCAATGTCCTCGACTTGAAGACCAATTAAGGGGCTACAAATGGTGTCTTGGATACTGGGGGTGCTAACCACACCGGCTCCAAGACATGGGCTGGACCGAGGACCCCTGAACAGCCAACCAATGGGTCACATTCTTCAAGCACTATGGAGTAATCAAGATGGAATCCTCCGAAGACTATACACATACTCCAAAGCATGAATGCAATCTTTGGCATGTTTATCTTCAGATGTAGCCGACCTATGTGCAGCCCTAGGTACCCCGTGCATTTAGATAAGTCAAGGGATGTAGTCCGTAGAGGAAGATAGACTCATACTCATACAATCTCGCGGTAGATCAACTTGTTCTCTGTACCCCGTCCACAATAAATAAAAATAAAGAGAGACATAGGGTTTTACCTCTTCGAGAGGGCCTGGACCTGGGTAAACATCATATCCCCTCTCTATACTCTTACCATCATGCCAAGGCTACCAGCTTCGGGCCCTCTACCCGAGATCTGCCAGACTCAATTCCGTCAATGAGGTGTGAGGTGACCAACGGTGACATGAGGTACCAAGTGTTTGAAATAAGCCCTAGAGGTAGTAATAAAATGGTTATTATTATATTTCCTTGTTCATGATAATCATTTATTATCCATGCTATAATTCCATTGATTGGAAACTCAAATACATTTGTGGATACATAAACAACATTGTGCCCCTAATGAGGGAGTCATGGATTAAGGGGTCCTCGGGAGGCCGACCTATCCCTTATGGGCCGAACTATATGGGCCGCTTGCCAAACATTAGATCAATTGAAGGCCCTATCTCCAGGAAAGGAAGATTTGGGAATCGTGGCTTTCCCTCCACATTTAATATAGCGAATAGGCATGTTTATATCTTAGGTGTGTAACCGACCATAAGTAAACCCTAGATACCCTCAGCGTCTACATAAGTCAGAGGGTTTTAGGTTATAGATATAGAACACCTCATCTTGGGTTAGCTATTCGATCTCGAGGTAGATCAACTCTATAGCCCCCCGTATCATCAATACAACCAAGCAGGACGTAGGGTATCACCTCCATAGGAGGGCCCGAACATGGATAAAACCATGTCCCCTTCGTCTCTTGTTACCATCGGTTCTAGTCTCACAGTTCGGGACCCCCTACCCGAGATCTGCCGATTTTGAAATCGACATTAGTGCTTTCATTGAGAGTTTCACTTTGAGCACCCAAGGAATTGATGTCTCACCTTGTCATAAATGAAGAGGTCCGCAACATGGACACCTTCGGTCCCAGACAGATCTTTGCTTTCGGCAGCATTGTGCTGCACCCCAACCCGACCGGCCATCTATGCTGTGTCAACAGGTTTGCCCCTAATCAAGAGGTCAGATTTGGGAACCTAGAGTTCTCCATAGATTCTCTAGGTGACTTGTCACTAACCGGGCTCGCAGCTTCACTAGCCACGCCCGAAGACTTTGAGGCTTTAACCTCGAGTTCCTTCTTCGGTCATGCTAACGGGGTTAACCACGACGATGGTCCGCTTCCTAGTCCAGATCTAGCCATAGTGTCGAAGGACCGGACATTAGTTCGTGCCGAACAATCCTCTCGCCCGGACACATCGAAGGTCTACTCCGGAATATCTGAACAATATGATCCGATTGAGCTCTCGATGTTCAACGAAGCCTTAGATTGGATCTTGTCGATGAGGATTACCGATGATTGAACCCGGATCTATGGTCAGATCGATCACTGTGCGGGTCGAATTTTTCGACCCACCCACCACACACTTGATAGCCACAGTCAAAGATTTAACCGACATGTTGGACTTTGCCTCCGAGGAGGTAGAATACATGGATGACGAGGACTACGCTCCCACCCCTTTTAACACCGGGCAATGGGACGCCACTTCTACATATGATGTCTACATGGTGGACACTCCTACCACTAGTGATGACACAATGCCTAATAATGATGGTAACAAGTCGGGCTCGCACCGTCATGGCAACGAAAACCGCGTAAGAGGTCCAACGGCAAAAAGGGATGGAAAGCTATTATCGGTACCGGGGACGGAGATACCCTGAGGACCGTGGCGATTCTGATATCCCCGAACACCCGTTAGAGGATTAGGAAAGGCCTCAGGACTAGTGCAACCCAATGACTTCAATGATTCCGAGGATGACAATTACCTACCTCCCGTCGAGTAGGAGGACATCTCGGAAGCCGATGACCTAGGCATTCCTGATAACCATGAAGATCAGGAATTGTTCAAGCAATAGCTCATAGCATCAGCCTGCAGCCTAAAAGAAAAGGAACAACAACTCAAAGCCGAACAAGATGACCTCAATGATCAATGGATGAGAGTCCTCTCAGCTGAGGAGGGATACAGTACCGGTCTGTCAAACCAACCTAAAAGTTATCCATGCAGAAGGCTACTACCACAATTTGATGACGAGCTCACTCATACCCCGTCTCCCAAACATACCCCATACGACAAGTCAGACCACCCTCCGCGCGAGCGCGATAGGACAACTGACGATACCGGTTATAGACTGGCTATGCCCCGAAGATGGGGAAAGAAGCCGCTAGAGCCCGATGACAGGCTCGACCTATGAGACGACTTAGACTACAGGGAAGGTCGCACAAGATCCATTTATGGATCCAGAGGCTACTCACCCGGTAGACGGAATGGGTACTGACCATGGCTCGACCAAAGCAAATATCTCCCCCTAAAACTCAAGGGGCCAGGTCGGCACTGGTTAAATAGCCTCCCCAAAAACTCCATTGGATGCTGGCAAGACCTACAAGATTTATTCCGATCTAACTTCCAGGGCACTGCTGTTCGGCCGCCGAATTCCTCCCACCTAAGCAATGTCATTCATAAGCCTCGAGAGCATGCATGGCAATTATGGAATTGATTCTTGACTAAGAAGAACTAGATTGTTGAATGCTTGCATGCTCAGGCAATAGCCTCTTTCCGGCAGAATATTCGGGACGAATGGCTGGCTCGCCAGCTTGGCCAGGATAAACCCTGGACTATGTCCACCCTTACATCCCTCATGATCCAATTTGCGCGGGAGAATATAATTGGCTAGCGAGACGGAGCGACAACTTCAAAGATCCCTGAACCTCTAAAGTTCGGGATTGGAACAGGAAAACCAAGCGCAATAAGAACAAACGCCGGCACAATAATAGTGATGCCGATGACACGACTGTTAATGCTGGCTTCTACAATTCTCGACCCGGGCAGCGGAAGAAGCCTCCTAAATGCAATCGCGACGTACCAACCCCGCTGGACAAAATCATGGAAAGGCCTTGCCAAATCCGCGGAACCCAAGAGAAGCCCACCAACCGCACACACCGCAAATGTTGGGTGTTTAAACAGGTCGGCAAGCTCTTGTCAGAGGATCATGGCAAGGGACCTTGTAGCGAGGATGAGGATGAGCCACCCATATACGCCACCCATATACCTAAGAAGGACAGGAAGCGCACACTTCAAGAGGTCTACACCGTAGAGCCTTTAGCCCCGAAGTATATCCCATGGTCGGCATAGCCAATCACCTTTGATCGGCGCGATCACCCAACAAGTATCTGTCATGGGGGTTCGGCGGCCCTCATCCTAGACCCCATTATAGATGGGTATCACCTGACAAAAGTCCTAATGGATGGAGGAATTAGCCTTAACCTCATTTACTCACACACGGTGAAAAAGATGGCCATAGATCCGTCAAGGATCAAACCCAGTAACACTACCATAAAAGGAGTGATTACAGGTGTTGAAGCCTGGTGCACGGGCTCCGTAACCCAAGAAATAGTGTTCGGCTCACCTGACAACTTTCATAGCAAAGACTTGATCTTCGACAGTGTGCCCTTCCGCAGTGGCTATCATGCCCTGCTCGGCCGGATAGTGTTCACTTGCTTCAACAATGTCCCGCATTCTGCATACCTCAAGCTCAAGATGCCTAGCCCCAAGGGGGTCATCAATATTAACAGCAACACAGAGCGCTCTCTACAAATAGAGGAACATGCACAGGCCGTGGTGGCCGAATTTAATAACAAAGATGATCATCAAGCTCCGAAATCTGTCGTAAAGGCGCACAAGATTGGAAAGCAAGCTTGACTTTAGTCTGAACTCTCAGAGCATTCCTCTTCCCTTAAATAGGGATTCGCCCCCCCCCACCATGCAACCCTAGCACCAGCGAAGTATGCGCCAAGACAGTGCAACTTTGCACTTAAAATTCCATGGGTAGCGGCAGGGAAACAAAGGTGGGTGGCTGGCTGGATCGAACAACTACCATTAGCATGTGTTCGGACACAACGCAGGTACAATTGACTGACCTGCCAATGACATAAAGCTCATGCACAATTTGGCGACTTCTAAAGACCATGTTTGCAAGATCCATTCGCCAAACAATATCACCCATTAAGGTGCACCAAGACGGAGGAGTACGTAAGCGGTGGGGCACACCGAAGACTTAAGGTCACAAATTGAAGACCCCTGGTACAACCACTCCTGTAAAACCTTTTCTTTTTTCACATACCTATTAGCAGTTGCTTCGACTATTCGAGTGAAAAGAGTTATTGAGAAAAATATAGCATCATTATACATGTTTGTCTTTTTGTTGTTTTGGGCACATGCTTTTCCTTTTTCTCCCTCTTCTCATGTAACAGTTCGGTATATTACAAAGCAACCGGCTAATAGACCAGGGGCTTGAGTTTAAGAAAAAATCGCCTTACGTACAGTTTATTATATGTTCGGCGTCTTGGAATTCACTTTATATTCACTGGTTCCGAACTATTTCTTGGGTCAATAGTTGGGTTGCCTGACTCCTGTGCTTTCCCCTTTACGTTTCGCTCGTTTGGCTAAAAGGGCAAAGGGAGAACCCCTGCGATTGTATTTCCGGATAGTCTGGTCAAGCAACTCAGGGGAGAAAGCAGAAAACTAACTGTCATAGTATGCGAGAGCCGTTCTGTGAATCCGAGCTTCAAGTATTATACTTACATCCTTGTCAGAGGATATTCCTAGTTATACGAGGGGTTTGTTCTTCATGCAAACCATATGATGATGGCCTTAGCCGTGGTTCATACGAACATCACAAACATCCTGGGGGGCTAGTCATCACCCCCCCCCCCCGCAGTCCTTTTCGCGCCCCTACGGCTAAGTGAAAGAAATAACGCACTATAGTCCAATTGACTGGTCCGCCGCACTCTACCGCCTTCAGGTTCTGATAATTCGGCTAATGGACATAGTGCGTTGGCAGAGACACCCCATATAGTACCTACATGGGGGCTGAAGCCGACGACTCACATCTTTTAGTGTCAAACGGCCACACCTGAGTTATGTAGGAATGCAAAACATTGAAAGCCTAAGAAATTATAACATTAAAGCTTTAAAAATGTCTTCGGACACATGAAAAAGATATTCATGGATGTTATATTTCGACCACTATGACGCTATCGCCCGAGCATCTTCCATTACTCCAGCGAAGTACAACTCGGGGAGTCTATGTTCCTTCCCGGGAGGCGGCAGGGCGGTGCCTATCTTCATTGGATCAAGCCCCGGCTAGTGCACCTTGGCCTTGGCAAGGGCCATCCGGGATCCCTCGATGCAGGAGGAGTGCTTCAAAGTGTCTAGGCGGGGCAAAGCGGCGATCAGCTTCTGCACCAGGCCAAAGTAGGTGCTTGGCAGTGGCTCGTCAGGACATAAGCGGATGCAGAGGTCCTTCATGGCCGGCTCCGCCATCTTGTGCTGCTGCATCAGCTGCTTCAGTTGCTCGAGAAGAAGAGGAGATCGCTCGGGGCTCCGAACTATGCTGACAACAGACGAGCTTCATCTCCTTCGACCCTTGACGCGCACAGCTGATTGGCACCCGCTACGCTCTTGTGGAGGTCGAAGGAGGCACCTGAGGAACTCCACACCTAGGTAAGCAACTTGAACTTGCTATCCCCAAAGATACACTATAGTAAGTACGGCTTACCACCCGTTATGTCCTTCGCTTGGCGGACCTGCTCTTCAAAGAACCGTCTATCCAGCCGCTCCTTTTGGATATCGGCTCTTAGTATGGATAGTTTGGCCGCGCGCTCCTTTCCCTCTTCGGATACTTGTGGCTGGCGTCCTTGAGTTCCTGCTAGTTCTCTTGCACCCGTGCCTCGTGTTTGTCGCTAGTGGCCCTCAAAGCCAAAAGCGCGGTGGCTGCTTGACCGTGCGCCTCCCTCTCAACCGCCGCTTCGTCCTAGGCCTGCCGCAGCTCGGCCTTGAGCTTTTCCACCTCCTTCGCCGAGGCTGTTTGATCACCGACACTATGAAAAACTGCATGGACAGTATTTTGACAAAGGTGTTCGGATGTGGATTCAGACTTACCTTGCGCCTCGTCGAATCTTTTGTTTATAGCATTAAGCTCGTCTCCAGAGCTTTTGAGCTTTCGATTGAGCTCGTTGAACTCAGCGCCATTCAGGGCTGCCACCGATGATGAAGCCTGCAACTGTCACCGTTCTGGGAATGGGGGTACCCACACCTGCTTGCCTGCGGCCTAGGGCATGGCCCACCTCACCGACCAAATGGGACCAGGCGAGGCCACCACTCAAGACAAGGCCCTCATGAGGGCTCTGGCCTCGTGAGGAAGAACACCGACAAGACCCCCGAAGGATGGGCATCCCTAGGACCCCTCCGGCGCGGCGGATGTTGCTATGCAAGGCCCAGCCTCAAGAGTCAAGGATCATGCAAGGAAGGACATGTGGGTGCCAGTGTGACAGGCGGCGCAGTTTCCCCTTTGGCGCAAAGGGAGCAAGGATAGGCACGGGTTCCCAAAGTGCCCCCAAAGGTTTCCATTCTGGTGCAAGAAGACCACCACCACCCGTCCTGCAGAGCAGATGTCATCATTGAGCCCATCCCCGCGGCGTCGATAGCTACTTTGCAGGCGAAGACCGCCTTTGGGCAGGGCGAGCACGAACCCCTATCCCCCTTCAAAATTGGCCGTTGTGGATCCCTTCCCTCCATGGCGATAAGGGAAGAGGACCCGGACATCTGCAATATATAGAGGGCAGGCTGCTTCATAGAGGGAGAGATCCAATCCATCGGGGCTAAACCCTACAGACAAAATCCACCACTCACCAACCCACAGGGAGCCTCGTGCACCATCGAGAGCCCTAAGGAGGCCCCAGAAACATTCTACTTGTTCATCAACCTCACCTCCTCGAGAGGCAATCCACCAAAGAAGGATTAGGGTATTATGCTTCGTAGCGGCCCGAACCTGGGTAAAATGTCATGTTCATCTTCTTCCTCGTCATCGTGTGAGTTCTGTGTTGTGTTCATCGAGTAGCAAGTTAGGTCGCACGAGGCTGCAGGGGATCTTCATACATGCCATTTTGTTGAACCATAAGGGTTTTGCGGAGCCCGAAATCCGACAACAACACACAAATATTAGTCAGGTTGCATGAGTTAAATACTCCCGAATTGTCATCAACCCGATCATATGACTGGCCCTCTTAGGGGCTATAATAAGGTTCCGAACACATACTATGTATATAGTTCGGAATCGGGTACATGATGGACCCCTAGGCAAGTTTTTTGAAACTCACCTAGGGCTCAAGATCTGCGATGTATGTAATAATGAAAATAAAATCAATATTTTGATAACAGAATGTCGCGTGGTTTACCTCAAAGCCCGTCAGGAGACCTTTAAAGGCCTCCTTCAGTCTGTTGTCAACGGACTAAATGCTCTACAATAACGCGCCGATAAGGGTGTGTTGCTCCTCGGAGATGGAGGCTCTCGATAAAGCCCCCTCCATGACCGGACACCAATTGGTTGGTGGCACCAGTGGTGATCGGATAACCCGGTCACCAACCGGGGTTTGGACGAGTACCTCCGGAGGCGTGGTGTGCTTCGGAGATGCCCTTGGAGGGGACTGAGCGGCCACTCGCTCGGCCTCCTCAGTATCTGGGTAGGGGAACTCCCCTCGGTCTTCACTGACCGAGATGTTAGCCATGGACATGATGTCATCTCCCCCGCCGCCGATGCCCAGCTCCATAGGAGCATGCTGGGATGACACCTCCGTGGTGTCCTTCGCGGCTCCTGGGCTGGCAGGATGGGAGGCATTCCCGCTCTCTGCTAGTTTGGTGGGCGGGGTCTCCCCGTCCGAAACTTGGTCGATGGGGAGCACGCGTGGGGGGCTGCAAATTCGATAAATGCCCTCATGTTATTAAATATGAACTTATTAGTGACAACTAAAGGAGTCTTCGGATTCTCACCTTCGAGCGGGGGGATTGAACCTTAGGGTCCTTCGTGGAACCCTCTGGAAGTCATCGGACTCGGTATCCGAGTCAAAACTGTCGTCGGACAAGATTACCTGTGACCGACGCGCTCTCTTCGGTGTAGGAGGGGTACCACCTCCACGGCGTCAGATGACACCGCTCTCTTTCTTGCGAGGGGGAATCACCCTCCCCCTCGTCTTCATCATCGTCCTCATGCTCCTCTTGATTCGAGGATGCATTGGTTTCCTCGGACATAGCCTCTGGCTGGTCCTTCATGCGTAGGCCTTCTGTCACACCCTGTGATTTGCCTCATGACTAAGTTATCATGACTCAAAAATCAAGGCCAATTAAAACTTTTGTGTGCTTGTTATGCTTGACTTGATTGCCGATTATCTAATTGCTTGCTAGTGCTCTATATTCATAAAATCCCTCCTACTCTCAAAACTCTTTTACTTAGTCCCCAGTCTTGTCCAATGATCATGCCATGTGAATAGGACTTAAAATATATTTTTACAAAATATTATTTTGGCCAAAAAGGTTTTATTCAAATTAGGTTTTTCAAAACCCCCTGATTTATGATTTGCACTGCAAGTCCCCAAATTGGGTAGATCCTTTGTCCCCAAACGCTTTATTTGGAACTTATTATATATATAACTTCCCAAAACCACAAAATATTGTTGTAAAAGATTAATTTCATATTTTATTTAAAGGATTTTTATTAAGGTTAGAAATGCCCTTTTATAGGAAAAATATATTTAAATGCTTTAAAATTATTTGGTAAAATTTAGGCAACCTCAGTGGACATGTATTGTCCATATATAAGAGTTTCAAGGCATGGTCATGTTCAAAGTATTGGACAAAACACTTCAAAACCAATTCTGCCTATTTCAAGCATTTGAAATATTTGTATAAGAAATATTCTCAAATAAATCATGGAAAATTCTAGCATGTCACATATGATATATTTGATCCTCTTGCAAAGTTTCATCTCAATTCCAATTGTTTTGGTTCACCCAAATATCCTGAAACCATTCATGTCCAAAGCCAAATTTGATAACCTTTGCATTGTGAAGTATCTCCAGTTGAGCTCAAACTTTGTGGACATGATATAATCCTCCAATAATGCATCCACACCAAATGGTGCGTCAAGGAGAACATATGAACTTTTCCAAATCCCCTCGAAACCATTTCTATTGATTTGAAGAATTTGGTAATATTACATTGCCAAGTTTCCCCATTGGGCCCCAAACTTTCTGTGCATGCTATAGTTCCTAAAGTATGTCACCACATCAATTGGTGCATCAAGGGGAATGAATTTGCATAGCTAGATCTAAGCAAATGCATTTCTGCCCATTTCTAGGGTTTACAACATTTGTATTGCCAACTTCTCTCAAATGAGCTCAAAACTTGTGATCACTCCTAATTTTACCCATAATTTTTTCTTGTGAAAACCCACAGTAAGTGGAGGCCCTCTGCTTGCCTAGAACTCCATCAAACACCTTCTGGTGTATTCTAGGATTCACTATGTTGATCACTTATACTCTACCCCTTGAGCTCAAAATTTTACCAAAGCCCTTAATAGTCCCCCTTTACCTCTAGTAAACTCAGCATGGCCTTAGATCAATGATTGGCCTGGTAAAACTCTCCATCTACCCCATGGACAGCAAGTTTTCCCCTCTCTCTCATATTATGTCAGCTACCCAGGGCATCCAAGGCCAGTAGGACTTATTTTAGACCATCCTAGATACCCTAGACACTAGTGGCCGCGCCCTACATGCCAAAGACATGCCTTGGCATGCAAGGATCGCGCTCTCGAGCACGCTACAGTGCACCCACGCACTGTAGCTTGCCCAATCAGAGGCACTCGACAGCCTTGGGCACCGGGGACGTGTCCCCCGAGTTCTTCTCAATGTCTGCATCATACCGGATGGTCGTCCCCCTCCTCCCTGGCCCTCCTCTCCCCGCTATCAGGCACGCCCGAGCGTCACCCATGGACTCCGTCCACGGTGCTCCTTGGCAGGGCTACTTAAGTCCGCACGTGAGCACCTGCTGCCTCCCTTTGCTCTATCCCTCACCCATGGAAATCCCGAACCTCCCCATTCTCCTCCCGAGCTCCCCTTCTCCTGCATGGTCGAAGCCCCGCCGGTGGCTCCACTCAAAATCCGGCCACAACGGCTTCCCCCTGCTTCCCTAAGCCTCTCCAGGACCCTCGATCGCCACTACGCTCCTCCCTGAACCTCTCTCATCTCTCCAGTTAGTAGGGGCGCTGCTGCCACCATCGCCCATTGCCAGCCACTGCCGTAGTCAAGGGCTCCCCTATGAAAATGAGGCACCCAGGCAGATGCGGGACCCCATGTCAAACCCTCTGGTGGTCGGAGCCACTGGGGCCACCGCCGGCGAGCGCTCGGTCCTCCTCCCCTGCCCTGCTTCGTTCGAGCGGGAGGTCGAGAATGAACCTGACGAGTAGGGCCCCCTGTCAGTGACGAGAGGGCCGGGCCCAACCGGTTAAGTGCACACAGCTCCCACCGTCTCCGTTTTCCTATGGTGGAAGCGCCCTGTGGGAAGGCGCCTTCGACGTCGCCAGCCTCCCGCGCGGCCAGGCTAATGGGCCGACCTGTCTGCCTATCATGCGCCGTGTGCGCTAAATAGCGCACATGTATAAGCCTGTTAGCTTTTGAATTATTTATTTCTTCTGGAGCTTGTAAAATCCATAGAAAAATTTTAATAGCTCCAAATTTAGTGATTCAAAATCCTAGATATTCCTAAAATCATTTTCTATCCAAATATGTGCATTGCACAACTTTTCATAAATCTTTTCTAATAGTCCAAATTCAAATTTGAATTGGAACCATATAGAGCCCCACTTTGGAAATTCTTAGGGAATTATTAGTAACTCCAAATGGGGTGATTCAAGTTCCTATCTATGTACAAATTCATGCCCTAATTAGGGAACATTTTTCCTGGTGCCTCTGTGCCATCCAAATAATTGAGCTATTTATTTAGGTATAACCCACTTTGAAAATCCCTAGGATAGTCTCACCAACTCCAAAACCAGTAAAACCACTTCTTAAATGTTTCTAAAGTCATGCCCTATTAAATGGTGCCTTCACCCATATTTGTAAACATCTTTTCTATAGACATCTTATCGGGGCACCAATTCCTCCACTCCTCCATTCCAAAATCATCGTTGATCCAACTCTAGTTCAACCATTTTATAAATGTTTCTCATGACTAGAGAGGTCTAAGAAAAATATATTTCCTATTTATAGAGCACTTTTATTATCTGTTTGTTGTGTTGCTTACCATGGTTGTTTCCACAATAGTTGGCAAAGTAGACGAATTGCTCGGAGTAGATGAGAAGCGTGTGAAGACCTCGACAAAATTGCTCAGCCAGGCAAGCAGCGCTTTGACCATGTTGAGAAACTTTTACATGCATGACATATAGCACTTGTTGTTTCGATAATTTGATCATGATGTGGTACTCCCCCTTCGGTGGGATGTCGGTGATGCTGTACCATTGATACTTGCATCCTGCAAGACCCCACCATTCTTATGAGGGTTGTGAGGGTGAGGGTAGTTAGGTTGCTAGTAGATGCTACGCAAGTGGGATCGGGAATATGCATGGTGATGGAAACAAAAGCATTTTCAAAGACTTTTTAAAAAACCCGTCGGGTGCTACTAATGCCCGAGGGAGATGATGTTGAGTTGGGTAACCACTTGAGATTTAAGGTCTACTGACCGTCCTAACCTTACATGTACAATGACTCTACCCCTATAGGGGAAGGGGCTTTGTTGAGTACTATGGTTGGTGCTAGCAAGGAGCCCACGTTACTAGTGGTGAGAGTGAAGAGTTCACTCTCGAGACAGGGTCGTCCCAGAGTGGAAGGTCATGCGCTGTCTTTACAGGCACCGGGCACACCGTTGCGTGCCCTCATGGATGATACGTGCGATGTATATCATGAGGGATGGCACCAATGAGTGGACTCTTTGTTTAGTATAACCATGGGAAAGGATTGTTCGTGTGCTTACCTCGGGTATGTAATATACCGCGACTCGTGGATGACATGGAAGTTCCTCGGATCTTGTGGGTAAGGTGTGCAACCTCCATAGAGTGCAAAATTATTTGAATAGCCGTGTCCACAATCATGGATAGTTGGAGGTCCTTATTAAACTATGTCTAGATATTTCCTTAGAACTTGGTGTGTGTGTGGTGACAAGGATGATACTTGAGTCGAGTCGGATGGCTTGGCATGATGACTAAACATGAGATGTTCAGACGGTCCATGAGACAAGTCTGAGGACTTGGTGTGATGGTTGAACATGAGACGTCCAACCCCCTACTTATGATGATGACTGTGACGTGTTCTTATGAACCCCTATCTATGGTTGATGCAGGTTACTTAAGTTACTTGATCATGTCATTGCGCTCAAAACTAGCTTTCTACAAAACTTACCTATTAGAGCTATATCATGCATTATTATTGCCTTGTTCCAAACATGGGTTGCTTGCGAGTACATTCAAAGTACTCATTGGCTTCCCACTGGTTATTTTATTGGTCGGGCATGAATGATCAGGTTATGATGAAGATTACCTTGGTGACGAACATGTGAGCTAGGACACTTGCTAGTCAAAATGCCTGTAGGCTTAAGGCAGATGGCATGGGTTCATGCTATCATTGAAGATTTCCGCTGCAATCACGTGAAGACTTGGCCATAAAGGCCATATTTCGGTAAAACGGTATGTAATGGATGTAAGACTCTTCTGATTCAGTTTTTGTGTGTTCAATGAGCATTGATCTCTAGGATCACTATGCACATACATTGGGTGATTACAACTTATGAGTCGGAGTCCCCACAGAGCTGGTATCAGAGCCAAGTTGACTGTAGGAAGCCCTTAGTTGGCATGGACGTTAATTAGGACAAAACAATTTGTCCAGACCCTTCAAAATCACTTACAAAATCTCTATATGTCTCACCTATCCCAAACTTTCAAAGGAAACCAAGGTTTTCGCCTTAGCATTTCCACCATCTTTCTCTTAACTCTCCTCGTCTACTTTTTCAAAACCTTGCAAATGGTCGCTAATACACTTGTGCCCCTGACCACAGGATTCCTTGTACCCTCGTCGGTAAACTGGAAGGAAGCCACCTTGCCAGACGATTGCCAACATATCTTGGACCCAAGTTGGCGACACTAAACAAGGAGCTACCATCAGAAGACACCTTCTCGAAGGATGAGGATGTCAAGACTTAGATGATAGTGACACCCTCGACATAGCCCCAGGATGATTCCACCCTGGCCTTTGATGACTAGGGCACAAGACATGAAATGCCATGAGATGCATTGCTAATGGAGCAACCTTGTCCTTTTTGTTGTTGTGTAGGCAACCACCGGTGAATGAGAACCTTGCCATTTGGTCCGCATCACTATAGTGAGTAGGAAAACAGTCCTCATCATCCCCCTGCTCTTGGTGCCGATGATATCGTCAACGAGATCGACAGGATACAACTCTAACATGCCTTGTTAATTTCATTGCAAAAAAGTTTGCCTACTTGGAATGATAGACGTCTCCAGAGACAAAAAGGCATTGTCAAAATTACGAAGATACCAGAAGACCCTGTCTACAACAGCTGTGAAGAATCACCTTCGTCGTCAACTCATCAGACCCAAAGTCGTCCGGGACTCTTCAGGCACAACCAGGATCGTTTTGATGAACAACAACCAGAGGCATCACGACACCTGAAGAAGACCCAGAAGGCTAAGCAGACTCCTCTCCCAGACACGAACCAAGCACCACTAATGAGTCTGAGAACCCCTAGGGTAGGATAGGTCGTGTGTCCCCCTTGCGAAGTCGAGTCCGTATGATGGTTCAGATGGAACCATGATGTGTGTTGCTTGTTTGTGCTTTGGTGTAAGTCTCACTTTTGCCCCAGGAAGCAAGTGCACGACCATAACACCTACCTTACCTTGATGTTTGAGTTTGGCCTTTTCGTCACTTGCTTGATTGCACTTGCACTATACCACCCCCTTAGGCATGCTCCTCTATGCTACTTTCCCTCTCCCCAATCTTGTCAACTGAAGACCAGCAAGACCAGATGCACGAAGGATCCACCTCGACAAGCAACCGACACCGAAGACTTCGACTACAAGAAACTCAACAAGATGCAACCCCGTAGACTTATGCTCTCCTTCAAGATTGGAAACCCCTCCCTTGCCCAACCTAGACCTGACAAGCTTCCCCAGCACACGCCTCTGATCACGTGTTTAATACGCTATGTTGCCAGAGCACTTTTCAGCATCAATAACCCCTCCTTAGTATTGGGTTTATTATGGGACTAGTGATCCTAGTGAACAAACATCCTTCAATCTTACTCTAGCACAAGAACCTTGATGCCATAGGAAGAAACGTTCTAAGGGTATACAATTTGTGGACAATGATTTGATTTAGGCATAATAGATGTCATGAGCAAGCAGTTCAGACCCTTTGGTGGATTACGAGGCTTAATGTTGGTGGACGAACTTGGTGGATCAAGATTGATAGAGTAGCATAACTTGCTTGTCCCTTGAGAAAATTGGATTGGTAGGACAAATATGATCGCATGCTGAAATTCTTGGTGGATTAATGACTTGACTCTGCCCAATAATATTGATAGTAGTTTGATGATGTTACAATAGTAACTGGAGTAACTAGTAGGAAATCCTTACTAGATGTGAACCTTAGATCTAAATAGGTGATTCTACTAGGTGCTCGAGATTAATTAAACCACATGGTTCAGAGTAACTTGGATTTAGTCCAATGATCTTGATCATGATACCATGTTTCTCGGTGGATGATAGTAGAAGCAATCGGATGATGTTAGGGATTATTTATGGATCTATATAAGCTCGACATTGGAGTTTAGTTGGCCATGCGATTGGAAGTTCATGACAATAGTCCTTGCAATGATATGTGGAATATATGAACTCGAGGAGATTATGTTGGACACCATCGATGCTAGATTTTTAGCAGAAATAAATCAGGTAATAGTGGATGTTATTCGAGGATCGGTCAATTGGATTCGAAGGAAGGAGACAAGATCTTGGAGTGGTTTATTACATATTTTCTTAGCATAGTAATGCTATAGCTTAGACCTTGGGTAGGTCAGTAAGACATTTGGATTGGTATTGTCATGATCAAGGTTAGAGGCTTGTAAATCATCCCGAGGATTTTTATATAGGTATAAATGTGAGTTGGCTATAGTAGTATACATATGAGATTTTTCGGTATAGTCCTAGTCTTAAACCTTGGTGATAGGAATAGCATGTGTAATATTGGGGTTGACTTATATGAGATGATATCTTTGAAGATATAGGGCGATTTTATTTGGAGTAATAGAGAGCAGTATTGGCATTTAAGAACCGTGCTCGAGGATAAGATGATAGACGTTCACTCACATCCTAAGCTCCTTGAAACCCCGGAGCTCTACCGGACCATGCCATGGTCGGATAAGACCACAGGCTCTGGCTCTAAGTCAAAATACCATGGTCGATACCCCATCATGACCACCCCCACCCTTTCCATAAGGAAGGTGGCCACGAAGACCTCTACTAGGTTGAACAACAAACCCTTGATACTAGTCACCATCCGGGATGAATTCCCGCTCCTCTAACATACCCCATGAGCAATGTGTTTATGTGGTACGTCGGGAAATAGGTTGTTGTCCTCTGGGACGACATGCTTATTCGTCCAATGAGAGGAGGAACACATTAGTCCTGTTTGGACCAGCCCTAGGAACACCCGTTACCATGCCTCTCGAGTATAAGGTCTCACCTTGACGGAGATGGACTACTTGAAGCACCCTCCCTACAAAACAAGACTTTCTTGCCCAAGCAAGATGAACAACCACTATGATCGCGGAGCTGCAGCAACAATGAAGAACAAGTCAACCACCACTCCTCTACCGGCTACCTCAACTACACTATATCTAGAGGCACCAACATTCAAGACCGATGAAGCCCTTGGACATCAAGAGGATTGAAGAGCCCCTTGCTTTAGGTAGACACCTATCAGTTCCTGACAAGGATGGAACTGAGAAGGTAATGGCACCCTCAATCCACCACTTTGATAGTGTACGATGAACATGACATCCCTACTCCCTTCAAATGTGTAGAATGGAGTGGACGACTGTCATGACTTCGTTATCATCCCTTTTTAGACAACCTAGGGCGTAAACCATGACTCGATCGTGGTAACCACCTGTCAAAGTTAGTTCACCCCACTTGCCAGGCGTCAGACCTTGGGGATTAGATGGCTGATCTATACTCTGGATAGTCAGCTTATCTAGAACCCCACTGACACCTTCCCAGATGGTAGAACCCGTTTTGACACCAAGTCTCTAAGATTAGTCTTAGGGACAAGACTCACCGCAGGTCTTGCCACGAAGAGACGAGTAGACCAACCGCTCAAAGACCCTCCAGAAACGTGCGTCCATTGCGATGAAGACAAACGACCAAAGAAGGATGAAGAATCTACCTGGGAAGCTTACTCAAGCAGAAGATCTCGATGATAAGCCCACGACGATACACCTCAGCACTCTCAAGGATGGAGACCACCTACGATTGAAGACCCCTACTTTAAGGAAGATAAGGACTTCCCCATCAACAAGAAGCTACACCGAGACTTGACCCTTCTATTCCAACGCGAGACATCTAGATGTCACTAACCAACGTGAGCAACCCCGGGACTAGCACAGTCACATTACTTGGCCATGTATCCCGACTTTGGAATACACACGCAAGCCAGGCTTGCCAAGACCTAATCCACCAAACCCTGAACCATTAGGCAAGCCTAGCATGTTGCTGGAACCCCGTTCACCCTGAGGTGAAGTCAACGATGCACTTGAAGACATATCATCAAGCACTTCAAGACCTAGAAGGACAACCATGCCGAAGCAGAAGCAACATGGAACGTGAAGACTACCTCACCTCTGAATTTCCGCATCCTTCCCATGCCTAGCCTAGGAATCTTGGGGATGAGATTCTTGTAAGGGGGGTAGGTCTGTCACACCGTGTGATTTGCCTCATGACTAAGTTATCATGACTAAAAAATCAAGGCCAATTAAAACTTTTGTGTGCTTGTTATGCTTGACTTGATTGCTGATTGTCTGATTGCTTGCTAGTGCCCTATATTCATAAAATCCCTCCTACTCTCAAAACTCTTTTACTTAGTCCCCAGTCTTGTCCAATGATCATGCCATGTGAATAGAACTTAAATTATATTTTTACAAAATATTATTTTGGCCAAAAAGGTTTTATTCAAATTAGGTTTTTCAAAAAACCCTGATTAAGATTTGCACTGCAAGTCCCAAAATTGGGTGGATCATTTTTCCCCAAATGCTTTATTTGGAACTTACTATATATATAACTTCCCAAACCCACAAAATATTATTGTAAAAGATTATTTTCATACTTTATTTGAAGGCCTTTTCTTAAGGTCAGAAATGGTCTTTTATAGGGAAAAGTTATTTAAATGCTTTAAAAATATTTGGCAAAATTTAGGCAAGCTCACTAGACATGTATTATCCATATATAACAGTTTCAAGGAATGGTCATGTTCAAAGTATTGTATAAAACGCTTCAAAACCAATTCTGCCTATTTCAAGCATTTGAAATATTTCTGTAAGAAATATTCTCAAATAAATCCAGGAAAATTCTAGCATGTCACATATGATATATGTGATCCTCTTGCCAAGATTCATCTCAATCCCAATTGTTTTGGTTCACCAAAATGTCCTCAAACCATTCCTGTCCAGAGCCAAATTTGATCAACTTTGGATTGTGAAGTATATCCTATTGAGCTCAAACTTTGTGGACATGATATAATCCTCCAATAATGAATCCACACCAAATGGTGCATCAGGGAGAACACATTAACTTTTCCAAATCCCCTCAAAACCATTTTTGTTTATTTCAAGAATTTGGTAATATTACATTGCCAAGTTTCCCCATTGGGCCCCAAACTTTCTGTGCATGTTATAGTACCTAATATATGTCACCGCATCAGGTGGTGCATCAAGGGGAATGGATTTGCATATCTAGATCTAAGCAAATGCACTTCTGCCCATTTCTAGGGTTTACAACATTTGTATTGCCAACATTTCTCAAATGAGATCAAAACTTGTGACCACTCCTAATTTTACCCATAATTTTATCCTGTCAAAACCCACAGTAAGTGGAGGCCCTTTGCTTGCCCAAAACTCCATTAAACACCTTCTGGTGTATTATAGGATTCACTATTTTGACCACTTATACTCTTCCCCTTGAGCTCAAAATTTTACCACAGCCCTTAGCAGTTCCACTTTATCTCTAGTAAACTTGGCATGGCCTTAGCTCCATGATTGGCCTGGTTAAACTCTCCATTTACCCCATGGACAGCAAGTTTTCCCCTCTCTCTCATATTATATCAGCTACCCAGGGCATCCACGGCCGGTAGGACTTATTATGACCATCCTAGATACCCTAGACACCAGTGGCCGCGCCCTACATGCCGAAGACATGCCTTGGCATGCAAGGCTAGCGCTCTAGAGCATGCTATAGTGCACCGACGCACTGTAGCTTGCCCAATCAGAGGCACCCAACAGCCTTGGGCACCGGGGACGTGTCCCCCGAGTTCTTCTCGACGTCCCCAACACGCTGGATGGTCGGCCCCCTCCTCCCTGGCCCTCCTCCCACCCTGTCAGGCACGCCTGAGTGTCGCCCATGGACTCTGTCCATGGTGTGCCTCGGCAGGGCTACTTAAGCCCGCACCTGAGCGCCTGTTACCTCCCTTCGCTCTCTCCCTCCCCCATGGACCGTCCGGACCTCCCCATTCTCCACCCAAGCTCCCCTTCTCCTCCATTGCCGAAGCCCCATCGGCAGCTCCGCTCAAAATCCGTCCACAGCGGCTTCCCCCTGCTTCCCTCTGCGCTCCTTCCCGAACCTCTCTCATCTCTCAAGTTGGTCGGGGCGCTGCTGCCACAGCCGCCCATCACCAGCAACTGCCGCGGTCAAGGTCTCCCCTCCCTAGGCTCCCCTATGAAAATGAGGCACCCAAGCAGATGCGAGACCCCATGCCGAGCCCTCCGGTGGACGGGGCATCGCCAGAGGTGACCAGAGCCGCTGGGGCCAGCGCCGACGAGCGCTCGGTCCTCCTCCCCTACCCTGCTCTGTTCGAGCAGGAGGTGGAGGATGAACCTGACGAGCGGGGCCCCCTGTAAGTGACCAGAGGGCTGGGCCCATCCGGTTAAGTGGCCACGGTTCCCGCTGTCTCCGTTTTCCTCTGGTGGAAGCGCCCTGTGGGAAGGCGCCTTCGACGTCACTGGCCTCCCGCGCGGCTAGGCGAATGGGCCGGCCCGTCTTCCTATCGTGCGCCGTGTGCGCTAAATAGGGCACAAGTATAAGCCTTTTCCTTTTTATATTATTTATTTTCTTTAGAGCTTGTAAAATCCATAGAAAAGTCGTAGTAGCTCCCAATTTGGTGATTCAAAATCCTAGATATTCCTAAAATCATTTCCTATCCAAATATGTGCATTGCAAAAAAATTCATAAATGTTTTCTGATAGTTCAAATTCAAATTTTAATTTGAACCATATAGAGCCCCACTTTGTAAATTCCTAGGGAATTATTAGTAACTCCAAATGGGGTGCTTCAAGTTCCTACCTATGTCTAAATTCATGCCCTAATTAGGGTACATTTTTCCTGGCGCCTCTCTGCCATCCAAATAATTGAGCTATTTATATTGGTATAACCCACTTTGAAAATCCCTAGGATATTCTTACCAACTCCAAAAGCAGTAAAACCACTTCCTAAATGTTTCTAAAATCATGCCCTATTAAATGGGTGCCTTCACCCATATTTGTAAACATCTTTATGTAGACATCTTATCGGGACACCAATTCCTCCTTTCCATCATTCCAAAATCATCATTGATCCAACTATAGTTCAACCATTTTCTAATTTTTTCTCATAACCAGAGAGGTCTAAGACAAAAAATCCTATTTATAGAGCACTTTTATTATCTGTATCTTGTGTTGCTTACCGTGGTTGTCTCTGACGATAGTTGGCAAAGTAGACGAATTGCTCGGAGTGGATGAGAAGCATGCGAAGACCTCGAAAACATTGCTAAGCCAGGCAAGCAGCCCTTTGACCATGTTAAGAAACTTTTCCATGCATGACATATAGCCCTTGTTGTTTCAATAATTTGATCATGATGTGGTACTCCCCCTTTGGTGGGATGCCTCCGATGCTCTACCGTTGATACATGCATCGTGCATGACCCTACCATTATTATGAGAGTTGTACGGGTGGGAGTAGTTAGGTTGCTAGTAGATGCTACACAAGTGGGATCAGGAATATGCATGGTGATGGAAACAAAAGAATTTTCAAAGACTTTTCAAAAACCCCGTCGAGTGCCACTAATTCCTGAGGGAGATGATGTTGAGTTGGGTAACCACTCGAGAAATAAGTGGTGTACTGAAGCAAGTTGTGTGAGTGTGTGTGTTTTCGAAAACGGATTAGATTTAAGGTCTACTAACTGTCCCAACCTTACATGTACAACCACTCTACCCATATATGGGAAGGGGCTATATTGATTACTATGGTTGGTGCTAGCAAGGTGCCCGCGTTACTAGTGGCGAGAGTGAAGAGTTCACTCTCGAGACGGGGTCATCCCAAAGTGGAAGGTCATGCGCTGTCTTTACAGGCATCGGGCACACCGTTGCATGCCCTCATGGATGATACGTGTGATGTATATCATGAGGGATGGCACCAACGAGTGGACTCTTTGTTTAGTATCGCTAATGGAAATGCATTGTTCGGGTGCTTACCTCAGGTATGTAATATACCGCGAGTCGTGGATGACACGGAAGTTCCCCGAATCTTTTGGGTAAATTGTGCAACCTATGCAGAGTGTAATACTATTCGAATAGCCATGTCCACGGTCATGGACAGTTGGAGGTCCTTCTTAAACTATGTCCAGATGTTTCCTCAGAACTTGGTGTGTGTGTGTGTGGTGACAAGGATGATACTTGAGTCGAGTCGGATAGCTTGGCATGATGACTGAACATGAGATGTTACAACGGTACATGAGACAAGTCTGAGGACTTGGTGTGATGGTTGAGCATGAGACGTCCACCCCCGTACTTATGATGATGAATGTGACGTGTTCTTATGAACACCTGTCTATGGTTGATGCATGCTTACTTAAGTTACTTGATCATGTCATTGCACTCAAAACTAGCTTTCTGCAAAACTTACCTATTAGATCTATAACATGTATTGTTATTGCCTTGTTCCAAACATGGGTTGCTTGCGAGTACCTTCAAAGTACTCATTGGCTTGCCACTGGTTATTTTATTGGCCAGGCATGAAAGATCAAGTTATGATGAAGATTACCTCGGTGATGGACATGAGAGCTAGGATGCTTCCCAGTCAGAATGCCTGTAGGGTTAAGGCAGATGGCATGGGTTCACACTATCGTTGAAGATTTCCGCTACAATCACATGAAGACTTGGCCATAAAGGCCATATTTTGGTAAAACAGTATGTAATGGATGTAAGACTCTTGTTATTTAGTTTATGTGTGTTTAGTGAGCATTGATCTCTAGGATCACTCTGCATGTACATTCGGTGATCACGACTTATGAGTCGGGGTCCCCACAACTTCTTGACCTGGTCTATTCTTCTTCTCTTTCTATTTCTTCGCGGGTGCCTCGTAAGGCGCCTCGACAAGCATCTCCATTAACAGCCCAGACCTGGGGTCTTCGAGCTGAGGCGCAGGGCAGTCGATGCTTGTGGATTTGCTCAGTCATTATTGTAGAGAGTGATCGGAAAAGGTGTTATAAATCTTTTTTGTGAAGGAGAGAGCCGATCAAGCAAAAACCTTACCGTACCTTAGAAGCGGGCTTGGTGGCATGTAGACCTCGATCTTCCTCCTCAGCTGGCCAGTCCTCTTGTGGCTTGAAAAGCGCCATCCACATCACTCTTGCGTTATGCGTGAAAGGTGTAGAATCATGGGCGCATCGTCGAGCTGACGAGCCCACATGGGACTCTCCCGGCGCTGGCAGGGGAGGATGCGTCGCCGGAGCATAACCTAGACCACATTGGTCAGCAAGATGTCATTGTCAATCATAGAGCCGATGCGCTTTTGCAGGTCACTCACTTCCTTGCTTGGTCCCTAGCTGATGCCCTTGCGGAGCCATGAAGTTAGTATGGTGGGGGGAGCGGATCTGAATTCGACGGGGGCAATCTGGTCTTCCTCCTATGGCTTAGTGATGTAAAACCACTCCTTCTGCCATAACTTGATGGTGTCGATGAAGGTTTCGAATGGCCATACAACACATGTGAGCTTGCCAATGACAGCTTCGCCGCAGTCAGCGTGTTTGCCGCCGACGCACTTCGACTTGATGTTGAACACTTTGAGCCAGAGCCCAAAGTGTGGCTCGACCCACAGGAATACCTCGCAGACAAGGATGAAAGCCGATATATGCATGAAAGAGTTCGGCGGGAGGTCGTGGAAGTCAAGGCCATAGAAGAACATGAGTCCCCTGATGAAGGTCTGGAGCGGGAAGTTCAGTCCCCGGATGAAGTGGGGGAGGAAGACCACCCTTTCCCCCAGCTTGGGCATGGGGGATCACTTGGCCCGTCTCCGGTGTGCAGTGAGGAATGTTTGCGGGGAGATAGCCGGCCTACTTGATGTCTTGGATGTCCTGGTCGGTGACCGTGGAAGCCTCCCACTTGCCATTGGAGTCCGCAACGGATGAGCTTGAAGGAGAGAAAGTGGAAAACCTAGATCTGCGCTTCGGATATTTAGAGGGATGGGGAAGAAGAGGAGGTGAATGGGAGGTGTGTTAGGCCTTCGGGTTTTCTTTCCCTTTTACGGGGCTTATTGCTATTTGGCCTCCCTCTGCTGCACCATGAATCCCTCCGCTTACCGAGATGTGTGTGCCGTTCCACATGTATAATTCGACGTATCCCATATAAAACGGGACACGATCTGCGCATTTATAGACCGTGTTGACTAAAACGGCCTCGAACCGCGAATCAAGCTTTTGCAACAGGCCTAGAAGTTATGGTGGGCTATGACCTTTCATCAGAAAGGTCGTCAAGGAACATTATTTTTCCCCTTGACGCTTGGCCTTCAAGGCCGACCTATTCATGGTGTCCGTACATGCCA
Source organism: Hordeum marinum (assembly GCA_022496015.1). Taxonomy (NCBI): domain Eukaryota; kingdom Viridiplantae; phylum Streptophyta; class Magnoliopsida; order Poales; family Poaceae; genus Hordeum; species Hordeum marinum. The sequence continues at coordinate 116,976,281 of CM039676.1, forward strand.
CTATTCGGAAAACTATACATCATCAGAGGCCGAACTAAGTTCGGCGGGGAGAACTCACCTCGCAGGCCGAAGACTCTGACTACACGAAGTGACTAAAGCTAAAGACCCTTTGCATTGAAGGAAAGTTCAAGGGCTACTAAGGGAGTCATGGATTAAGGGGTCCTTGGGAAGCCGACCTATCCCTTATGGGACGGACTGTATGGGCCGCTTGCCAAACATTGGATCAATCAAAGGCCGTGTCTCCAGGAAAGGAAGCTTCGGGAATCATGGCTTGTCCTCAACGTTTAATATAGCGAATAGGCATGTTTATCTCTTCGGCATGTAACCGACCATATGTAAACTCTAGATACCCTCGACGTCTATATTAGCCAGAGGGTTTTAGGTTGTAGATATGTAACAACTCATCTAGGGTTAGCTATTCGATCTTGAGGAAGATTAACTTTGTAACCCCCCATATCGTCAATACAACCAAGTAGGACGTAGGGTATTACCTCCATAGAAGGGCCCGAACCTGGGTAAAACCGTGTTCCCTTCGTCTCCTGTTACCATTAGTTCTAGTCTCACAGTTCGGGACTCCCTACCCGAGATACGCCAATTTTGACACCGACACCTAGTATGCCTCTAATAGACTATCTCGTTGATCAAACATGGTCGAGGTTTCCTCGCCATAGACATGAGATATCATTTGATAACAGGATCACATCATTATCCTAATGTTGTGATGGACAAGACCCAAACTACGAATGTAGCATATGATCGTGTGAGTTTATTGCAATAGTTTTCTGCATGTCAAGTATCTATTCCTATGACCACAAGATCATGCAACTCACTTACACTAGAGGAGTACCTTGTGTGTATCAAATGTCGCAACATAACTGGGTGACTATAAAGGTGCTCTATAGGTATCTTCGAGGGTGTCTATTGAGTTCGCATGGATCAAGACTGGGATTTGTTACTCCATGTGACAGAGAGGTATCTCAGGGCCCACTCGGTAAGACAATATCACAATGAGGCTTGCAAGCAAAGTGACAAAAGAGTTAGCCACAGGATCTTGTATTACAGAACGAGTAAAGAGATTTTCCGGTAATGAGACTAAACTAGGTATAGAGATACCGATGATCGAATCTCGGGTAAGTAAGATGCCAAAGAACAAAGGGAACTACTTGATAGAGGCGAAGGTGTCCCGTCTTTCGATGAGCTGGTGGCTATCTTTTTTGGTGGAGTAGACTTTCACGATCCAACGACGAACGTGCGAGGACGTCGCGCCTTAGGAATCGCTAAACCAACTCGGAGAGGTTATTGACCACACCGGAGCAGGATCAACCTACCCACGAGGGCCTGTTTCCTGCACACAAACGAAGAACAAGCAAGAAACTAAGATTGCAATCTGAATATTGTGAATATAAGAGGAAAGCTTTATTGATTAAAGTGGGGTTCTATGACGCCTTTGTTTGATCGTGGAACACAAATGAAGAACGCAAAGTTGCAGCTATGAAGAACTTGTAATCTAAACAAGACCCAAGTCTAAACGGTGCCCTAAGGGCTATATATATGGGGGATTCGAGGTGGAATTTCGTGACCCCCTTTGAGGAGGGGTCCGAAACCGACCCTAACTCTCTTTCCCCACAATACGAACTCTAAAGACAACCTATAAAGTGGTATTTCAAAATTACATTAGCTCGGCCCAAAAATAAGGTGACATAGCACCTATAACAGCCTATGTATGAAATTTATGAAGTGGCGTCTTGTATATTTCGTCCAAGCCTTCATGCTCTCCTTAGGGTGGCTTCAAAGTGCAAAAATCACCATCGGAAACTCCATTATTCTTTCCTGCGTGCGCACCATCTCCTCCATGCATGATCCCACTCCAATGGGCATCCTTCTTGTCCATTCAACGTCCTACATTCATAAGTAAAACAAAAGTATCGAATTTAGGTAGCATCATATGTTCATAAACATTAGAAGAATTTCCAAGAAACGAAAGTACCTGATAATTTAATTGGCGTGCACGGGCTCTAGTAATTGGTCCAATATGTGTAGCTGGTGGGGATGTGCGTGTAACATTAGTAGGGATGTCGTCATCATCCTCCCCTTCTTGAAATGAAGTCGTCCTCGGCGTAAGCTCATCCTCCTAACCCAAATAAGGCTTCAAATCCGCAATGTTAAAAGTGGGACTAACCCCAAACTCTACAGGCAGCTCAAGTGTATATGCATTATCATTTATTTTCTCTAACACCTTAAAAGGACCATCAGCACGTGGCATTAATTTTTACTTGCGCAAATCAGGAAATCTATCCTTACACCAATGTAACCAAACAAGATCTCTAGGTGCAAAGACATCATGTTTTCTACCCTTATCTCTAGCAAGTTTGTATTTAGCATTCATGCGCTCAATGTTTTCCATAGTTAGGTCATGCATATTTAATATCAATTTAGCACGCTCTTTAGCATCAAAATTAACTTTCTCCAAAGATGGAAGAGCCAACAAATCAACAGGTGCACGAGGTAAGAAACCATACAGAACTTCAAAAGGCCAAATCTTAGTAGTAGAATGCAGGGAACGATTATAAGAAAAATTCAATATGAGGCAAGCATTCTTCCCACATTTTCATGTTATTCTTCAAAAAAAGCCCTAAGCATAGTAGACAATGATCTATTGACTACTTCAGTTTGTCCATCAGTTTGGGGATGAAATGTAGTACTAAAAAGAAGTTTAGTCCCCAACTTAGACCATAAACACCTCCAAAAGTGGCTAAGAAATTAGCATCATGATCTGAAACAATTGTACATGGTACACCATGCAAGCAAATAATTTCATGAAAGAACAAATAAGCAACATTAGCAGCATCATCACTTTTATGAAATGGTATAAAGTGTGCAATTTTGGAAATCTATCCACGACAACAAATATGCTATCCCTCCCCTTCTTTGTTCGAGGTAAACGTAAAACGAAGTCCATAGATGTTTCCTCCCAAGGAACACTAGGTACAGGCAAAGGCACATATAAACCATCAAGATTGAGTCGTGACTTAGCTATTTGACATGTAGTGCAGCGAGCAACAAAATGCTCAACATCCCGTCTCATCTTTGGCCAGAAGAAATGTGTAGCATGTACGTCATACGTCATCATACTGCCAAAGTGTCCCATTAATCCTCCTCCATGTGCCTCCTGCAACAACAAAAGACGAACAAAGCCAGCCGGAATGGATAGCTTGTTAGCACGGAACACAAATCCATCATTAATGACGAACTTGTTCCATGTCCTTCCTTCTTTACGATTCTACAACACATCTTTAAATTCAGCATCATGCATATATTGATCGTTGATGGTCTCCAAACCAAATATTTTAAAGTCAAGTTGTCAAAAGCACACTATAATGACGAGAAAATGCATCAGCAATAACATTTTATTTACCCTTCTTGTGTTTAATGCCATAAGGGAAAGTCTCAATGAATTCAAACCATTTAGAATGTCTACGGTTCGGTTTTGCTTGACTTTTAATATGTTTCAAAGATTCATGAACAAAATGTATAACAAATTCTTTGGGCCATAAATAATGTTGCCATGTTTCCAAAGTCCGAACAAGAGCATATAATTCCTTATCATAAGTAGAATAATTCATACTAGGCCCAGTTAATTTTTCAGAAAAATACACAACAGGTTTACTATCTTGTAATAACACACCTACTAATCTAATTACACTAGCATCACATTCAAGCTCGAAAGTCTTATTAAAACTATGAAGTTGGAGTAAAGGAGCATGTGTTGACTTATCTTTCAATACCATGAAGGCTTCTTCCTGTGCGGTACCCCAAGCAAAAGGCACATCCTTCTTTGTAAGCTTATTGAGAGGTGCAACAATGGTGCTCAAATCTCTCACGAAACGCCTATAGAAACTAGCGAGGCCAAGAAAACTCCTCACTTGTGTGACCGTTTTAGGCTATGGACAACTCTCAATAGCTTCAATCTTGGCTTTATCAACTTCAGTTCCACGTGGAGTAACAACATAGCCAAGAAAAGTTACTCGGTCAGTGCAAAAGGTGCACTTCCCAAGGTTACCAACAAATGTGCATTACGTAGAGCAATAAAAACAGCACGCAAATGTTCCTCCAAAGATCTACTATAAATTAGTATATCATCAAAGTAGACTACCACAAATCGTCTAATGAGAGCACGTAGAACCCCGTTCATTAATCTCATGAAAGTGCGAGGTGCATTAGTTAACCAAAAGGCATGACTAACCACTCATATAATCCAAACTTAGTTTTAAATGTTGTTTTCCATTGATCTCCCAATTTCATATGAATTTGATGGTATCCACTACGCAAATCTACTTTGGAAAAAATTGTAGAGCCACTTAATTCATTAAGCATATCATCTAGCCTAGGAATAGGATGACGATAATGAATAGTAATGTTATTAATGCCTCCACAATCAACACACATGCGCGATATACCATTCTTTTTTGGCACTAGAATAATAAGAACAACACAAGGACTAAGAGATTCGCATATATAACCTTTGTCGAGTAGCTCTTGTACTTGACGCATAATCTCCTTCATCTCCTCTGGATTGGTACGGTATGGTGCACTGTTGGGTATCAATGCACCCGGAATTAAGTCAATTTGATGCTCAATCCCTCCAATAGGTGGTAATCCTGGTGGCACGTCTTGTGGAAAAACATCAGCGAACTCCAGCAAAATGTTAATAACATTAGGAGGCAAAGAGGGAGGCATGTCCTTGAATGAAAATAATACCTCTTTGCATACGAAAGCATAGCAAATAGATCTAGCAACATCCAAATCAGTAATATCAGATTTAGTGGAAAGTAAACAACCACTTTTAAGTTTTATTTCAGATGCAACACTAGAAGATGGATTATTACGCTTATTGTGTTGCTCAAATTCTGTTACCACAATCTTATTTTCACTCTTAGTTTGCTCCGTTTTGCTTACTAGATCTAGCAATGTCATCTTTCATAATATGTTCAAGAGACATAGGAAGCAAAGTTATATTTTTATCCTTTTGAACAAGAGTATACCGATTTGTCCTACCATGGTCTAGAGAATTTTTATCAAATTGCCATGGTCTACCAAGTAAAACAGAACATGCTTGCATGGGTACCACATCACAATCAACATAATCAAAATAGGTAGCAATGCTAAAATGCACACGAACAGTTTGTGTTACCTTAACCCTTAACCTTTCCATTGTTATTGAACCATTGGATGTAATAAGGATGAGGATGTGGTCTGGTGGTTAGAGATAGCTTCTCCACCATCTCCATGCTAGCCAATTTGTGGCAACTCCCTCCATCGATGATGACGCGAACAGAACACTCCTTCACAATTCCCTTTGTATGGAACAAGTTGTGTCTATGGTTTTGCTCAGCCTGTGTAACCTACACACTCAGAACACATTGAGCAACTAAACGTTCATACATGTCCGCGTAGTGAGCAGCCATGTAGTGTGTCTCTTGTTCAGTTCCTCGGCACCCTGTTCTTCACTTGCAATAACAGCCAAAGTCTCATCATAATCACTAGCGGAGGCATATCCACCATCCTCAGTAACAATCAACACATTCTTGGATGTGCATTATCTCGCAAAGTGACCTCTACCCTTGCAACGACGACATAAAATCTCATGTGTTTGCCATGTAGATGCCATGGATGACGAAGAGCTCTGTGTAGGCCCCGAAGGCATGCCCTTGCTAGATATTGGTGGTGGTGCATGAGTCCTGGTATCTTGATTGGAGTTGGTGGCTGAAGTAGGTGGTGCTCCAGCAGGACGTGTGGAAGTAGATGAGGTTCGTGGCGTCCATGATGATGTGCGACCTGCAGAAAAAATTAGTTCTTGCCATGGCCTATCGATCCTGCACTTCACGTTCAGCTTTGCAAGCAAGATGGAATAAACGAGTGATAGTGTTATACTCCTTATACTCTAGAATAGTCTGAATCTCTCTATTTAATCCACCCATAAAATGTGCAAGCATAACTTCATTCTCCTCAACAATACCACATCTAGTCATGCCAGTTTGTAATTCCTGGTAATATTCCTCTACAGAACTTTTTTCTTGTCTTAAACCCTGCAAATTTTGAAGCAATTCATGTTGATAATATGGTGGAACCCAACGATTACGTATAACAGCTTTCAAATTAGCCCAAGTAGCTAGAATATTAGCATGATGTATTCTGCAAAGTTCTGACAACCAAACAAAAGCAAAACTAGTGAAAGAACAAACAGCAGCAGCAACACGTCTATTATCAGGAAATTGTAAGCATGTAAAACATTGTTCTGTTTATAACTCCCAATTAAGATGTATATCCGGAACATATCTACCCTCAAATGTCGGAATATTCAATTTAAGTTTAGGGAGATGGGCATGACCCCGTACCTGACGGGGGTGGTGTAGCCCTACCGTTGCGGTTGTAGCCATGTGGACGTCCTAGTGCGTGCGGTAGTGGTTGCCCCTGGAGATGATCTAGAGAAACCTCTCCCACATCATCGTAATCACCATCGTAATCCTCAATCTACTCAATGACAATAGCAGCAGCAGCCACAGAAGTAGCATGAGTATGAATGACATCAGTATGTTGGACTTGGTCGAGTGGCACCTCATTGAACTGTAGGTGGTGGTGGACGGGCAAGCGCTTGTCGTTCGAGAGGGATACGAGCTGTAGGTGGTGGTGGTAGACGGGCAAGCACCTCAGTGAACTTGTCATCCATCTTGGTGTCAAATGTCTTCTCCAAACCATCTATGTTCTCCATGGCCTATCCAAGGTTGGTTATGAAGTCTTATACCTAGTTAGCCATCATTTGTTGAAATATATCATGGAGTTCTTTGTTGGTCATGCTCTCCCAGTCAATCTGGTCGTCTTGTGATCCTGGCATGGTTAGCAGCAATAGGAAATACACAAGAATATGAAACCTACACACTATTGGGAAGTGGTGGTGGTGGTGGTGTGTCACAAATTCTTCAAGCGAATCTCAAATTCTTACCAGTTCTTACCAAGTAGCAGGCGGTGATCCGCAACCGTTGTAGTCAAAACTCTCAAAGTTTGGATAGAGCGATTGCTAAGTGGTGCCTGAGGGAGGCCGGGATTAAGGGTTCCTCGGACTACTGGCCTATTTCTTATGGGCTAGACTCATGGGTTGTACGCTGAGGATTGAACTGATCGAAAGCCCTGTCGCTAGGGAGGAGATCTCAAGAGCCATGGCATGTCTTTCAAGTCTAAGATAGTAGAATAGGCATGTTTTTTCCCTCTTGTGGGCAACCAACTATGTGTAACACTATGGACCCGTGACGTTTATATAAGCCAGAGGGTTTTAGATTGTAAGAAGGAGAAACTCATCTAGGCTTTTAGCTATCTGATCTCGAGGTAGATCAAGTCTGTAACCTTCATCCACATCAATATAATGGAGCGGGAGGTAGGGTTTTACCTTCATAGGAGGGCTCGAACCAGGGTAAACATCGTCTCCTTCGTCCCCTATTACCATCGATCCTAGACTCATAGCTCGGGACCCTGATAATCCCCAAGTGCAAGGAATCATAATAGCAATTTCCAAAGGTGGAAGTGATAAGTATGGAGTGTCGAACCCACAAAGAACCAAAGGTAATATAAATATTCTCTCAAGTCCTATCTACCACCGATACAACTCTACGTACACAGAACGTTTGCTTCCATCTAGAAACGAGAAATAAAACTATGTTGTGGGTATGAAGAGGATAACTTTGCATGAAATCGAAGAACCAAAATATTAAAATAGTTGTTAACATAATATTACAATATATTACAAATAGCGAGTGTGGAATAATGATGGGTCGGTGTGTAGAATTATCCTAGCCAATTATTAACAAGATCGGAAGTCATCATTGCAATTTTCTATGAGGAAGAGGCATAAGCTAACATACTTTCTCTACTTGGATCATATGCACTTTTGATTGGAACTCTAGCAACCATCCGCAACTATTAAAGAGCATTAAGGTAAAACCCAACCATAGCATTAAAGCATCAAGTCCCCTTTATCCCATACACAACAACCCCCTTACTCGGGTTTATGCTTCTGTCACTCAAGCAACCAACTATAAGTGAACCTGAACATATTGCAACACCCTACAGCAGGAATCCTTCACATGTACTCATCACGGATGGCAACATAGGATAGCACCAAAATAAACATAGAACTCAAACCAATCTAGATCATCAATCAACCCAAAGGACAAAAGAAATCTACTTAAAACATCATAGGATGGCAACACATCATTGGATAATAATATGTGTCATAAAGCACCATGTTCAAGTAGGGGATTACAACGGGGTGCGGGAGAGTGGACTACTATAAGGAGATGAGGACGATGAGGAAGAAGGTGATGTTGATGAAGACGGTCACCGCGGCGATGGTTCCCCCGGTGGCACTCCGGAACCATCGGGAGAGAGGTGGAGAGGTTCTCCCCTTGTGCTTCCTCCTCCATGGCCTCCCCCTCTTTGGGGAGAGGATCTCCCTCTGGTCCTTGGCCTCCATGGTGTTGGTGGCCCCTCCGGGACGATGAAGATGGCCTCCGGTGATGCTGACCCCCTCCGATAGGGTGCCGGAGAGGGCCAAGATTGGTTTTTCGTGGCTCTAGAGGTTTGTGGTGGCGGAACTCCCGATCTAGGTTTCTTTTCGGTGGTTTCTGGATTTATAGGAAGTTTTGGCATCGGTCTCCCGTCAAGGTGGGCCACGATGGAGTCACAAGCCTGCTAGGCGTGGCCACCCCCTGACCGCGCTTGGCAGGCTTGTCGCCTCCTCGTGGCTCTTCTGGCCCAGCTCCAATGCTTCGGGGGTCTCTTTTGGTCCACAAAAAATCATACTAAATTTTCAGCCCATTTCAAGAACTTTCATTTCTACACAAAAAACGACACCGTGGTAGTTCTACTGAAAACAGCGTCAGTCCAGGTAAGTTCTAATAAAATCATATCAAAATTTTATAGAATCATTGTAAACATGTCATGAATACTTCAAAATTATCGATACGTTGGAGACGTATCAGCATCCCCAAGGTTAATTCCTGTTCGTCCTCGAGTAGGTAAATGATAAAAGAAATAATTTATGAAGTATGAATGCTAGCAAGTGCACAAGTTTGATCAAAGATAATTCCAAACACTTTTTCTAGCGTCATTATATATCATAAACAACAGCTCATCTCATAAAACTTCTCATGATGAAGTAACAAGCTATTCACATGTTAAAGTATAGATCATCAAGTTCCTTGAAAACTAACAAACTATGCTTTCAGTCACCAAACAATTGCAATTCATCTTATTTTCAGGAAGGGTCTATGTAAGAGCTTTGATTTAGCAAATTCCATATACTCAACTATCATATAGTCTTCCATGATTGCTAACTCTCAAAGCATATTTGTAGAGCAAATGGCATCCGTCAAACACAAATAAAGATAGGGGCTTAGAGTTTTGCCTCCCAACTTATTTATCATATAGATAATTGTCTACAATAATAATTCATGACAAATATATTCGGATGGACATACATGCTTGGATCTTTCCCCACCACATGATGCTTGCCAACAGAAAAGGTGAAATATAGGAAGTGGTGAAGATCACCATGACTCTTGTATTAAGGGAAGTACTAGAAAGTAAAAGATACGCCCTTCACACAGGGAAGCAGGGGTTTTCATGTGCTTTTTTTTGGACGTGCAAACTGTTAATGCAAAGGAACATCACGTTGTATAGCCCTTTGTGATAGAAACCTTTATTATGCAGTCTGCAACTTTTATTTCTTTACCATCACAATTTCGTACACCACTTATTTTCCCTTACAATAAAAGATCTTACATATTTAGGAGCAATTTTTATTGCTTTTTGCACCGATGACAACTTACTTGAAGGATCTTATTCAATCCATAGGTAGGTATAGTGGACTCTCATGTCAACACTGGTTTAAGGGTGTTTGGATGCACAAGTAGTATTTCCACTTGGTGCGGATGTTTTGGCTAGTATGAGGTGGAAGCAAGCACCACATGTTGGAGGATCCAAAACAATATAACTATTGTACAAATATACCCAAGCATAACTCATTACGTTGTCATACTTGTCCAACTTGAACCTATTAGCTCAAGTTAGAAAATAATTAATGGGTATTGACAACCACAGAAGATGTCCAAGATAGTATATTTATATGTGAAATCTCTCTTCCTTCAATATTCTTTCATGAATAGTTCACGTGATCGATGAGATGTTTGCTAGCTTTCAATAAATTTCACCACCTATACTTATTATGTGTGAAGTCATTACTACCCATGGGATAAGTATATAGAGCATTTTTAATTTCATATTTATTATATTAAATTCATTCAACCATTTACTCATAGGATATAAGTGGAGCACGAGAGTGAATGACAAACTACTCCAACAAGATATAAGTGAAGATCAATGCATAGTCAATTAGTTAAATAGCCATGTGAGGACTCTCTCTTATTCAAAATTTCAGATCCAATTATTTTATTGAAACAACGAACAATATATAATGGCACTCCAAGAATATCATGCATCATGTGAACGAATAAAAATTTAGGTTCAACACAGGCTAACCGATAATTGTTGATGAAGAGAGGGTGGATGCGTAGCATCCCCTAGCTTAGATACTCGAGAGTTCCTTAAATATTTTCTTGCATGCCTTGGGCATCACCAATCTTGAGCTTTTGTATCTTGTTCAATCCTCTCATATCCCGGTTTCACCTATTCTCAAAAACTTCATCCACACAAAACTCAAAAAGAAGTCGTGAGATAGGTTAGTACACATAAGAACAAATCAACACTTCAGGTACTGACAAGACAAGTTGCACAATAATTTTCAAACATTAGGTAATGCATGCTATCATTTCCAAAATTTATATTTACCAATATAGGCTATGGAAACTATAGGATAAGTTGATAACAAAACTATGACATCAATCTGTCTAAACAGAACAGTATGTAGTAATTTATTAAACCAGTGTACCTCTGTAACTCTAAAAATTATGAAAATTTATTACATTCTAAGGACTTTATATTACAACACTGTAAAAAATTTAGAAACTTTCCACGTTCCAGTAAAATATGAAAATTCAAACACTACAACAGAAGTTTTTGTTTTTTACACAGCACACATCAAACATGCAATTCAAACATCCTAAAGGAAATTCTTGGAACTTTTTATTGAAAAAAGATTATAACTAAAACCTAACAGATAAAAACAAAATAATATGATGCTCCAAGCAAAACTCATATTATGTGACGACTAAAAATATAGCTCCAAGTAAGATATACCGATAGTGTTGAAAACGAAAGAGGGGATGCCTTCCGGGGCATCCCCAAGCTTAGATGCTTGAGTCTTCCTTGAATATTACCTTGGTGGTTTACTTGGTCAACCCAAAGCTTAGGTTCTTTTCACTCCTTATTCTCCTCATATCGGTATCTCACCCAAAACTTGAAAACTTTGATCACACAAAATTTAATAGAACTTTTTGAGAAGGGTTAGTGTAATAAAGATAGATCATTCACTTAGGTACTGTCAAGACAAGATTCATAATTATTAACACATGATACCTACTGTATTACATCATTCCCACAATTTATATTACTCAATATAAGCTATAGGAACACTTGAAACAAGCAAACTATGCATGCAAAACAGAATTTGTCAAAAACAGAACAGTCTGTAATGATCTGAATGATCACCATACTTCCCTGACTCTAAAGATTCTGAAACTGTAGGACGTATCCCAGAATTTTTGTATAAATGTTGTGTAAAAATTCAAGAATTTTTTTACAATCCAGTAAAATTAGATAATTCAAATACTGGACGCAAAACTTTTTGATTTTGTACAGAATCAAACAAGCAAGTGTCCACACTATCCCAAAGGCTTTACTTGGCACTTTATAGAAATAAAAGTCACAAAACATGATTACTACAGTATCTTAATCATGTGAACACATAAAACAGAAAGTAAAAGTTTTGGGTTGTCTCCCAACAAGAGGTTTTCTTTAATGCCTTTTTAGCTAGGCATGATATTTCAATGATACTCTTCCAAGCCAAATTCCGATGATCATTTTATTCATACTCTAAAAGATAAAACTGAAGTTCATAGAGCATTCTACAATTAATATATATTAACCAATATCCAAGCTCAAAATATATAAGTGAAGCACACGAAGCATTCTATAAAGACATACTCAAAAGGTTTAAGTGAAGCACAAAGAGCATTCTACAAAGCCATACTCAAAAGATTTAAGTGAATCACAAAGATAATTCTACAAATCCATAAAGGAATATCTCATACTAGAATGGATCATAAAGTAAAAGACAAACATTAAAGGCACATATCATGTGAACAAAACAAAAACCAAAGTATACCGATAATAGTTCAAGAATAAAGATGGGATGCCTTCCGGGGCACTCCCCAAGCTTAGGTGCTTGAGTCTCCTTGAAATATTTATTTTTGGTGCCTTGGTCATCCTCAATCTTGAACTCTTGTCACTCCGTATTCTTCTTATATCGATACCTCCTCGATCTTCGAACACTTCATTCACAGTAAACTTAACAAAACCCTCGTGAGATCCGTTAGTATAATAAAGCAATTTATTACTTTATGTATAGTTGTCAACTCATTCCAAATTCATATTAGCATTATATATACTGTAGTACAACTTCACCCTGGTTCATACCCCCCGATACAAGCCATAGGTTCATCAAAATAAGAGAACAATGTATAGAAAACCGAATTTGTCAAAAATAGGACAATCTGTAGTAATCTGGGCACTTTATATACTTATGTAACTAAAAAAATTCTGAAAATTTCAGATAAATTAGCAACATTTCATATAAGTACTTTTTACAAATTTCAGAAACTTTTGACATTCCAGTCAAAAATGCAAATTCGTGTACTACAGCCAAAGTTTCTGTTTTTGCACTGCACACACCAAATAAGCAATCTGATCATCCTAAAAGCAAATTTGGGCACACTATTTTTATAATACAATGAATGTATAAAAGGTGATAATTATTTTTCATAAGCTTCCGTGAAAAATTCTACATTGTTTCCGTGGGCATGAACACAAGTTTTCAAGGTCGACTCTCATTTCTCCAATGCACGACCTTCCAATCACTTCTCTTTTTGAAAAACTTCTTACGCAAAAGGGGCAAGTAACACTTTTTGTATTTTGAATTATTTAATTGTTTGTTTGTTTCACCCACAACTAAATAAAGTAAAAATTTAAAACAAAATCTATTTAGTGAAGAAAGCAAACAAGCATACCCGAGAATACCAGCCCCACGCTATTGCTCCCCGACAATGGCGCCAGAAAAGAGCTTGATAATCCCCATGTGCAAGGAATCATCGTAGCAATTTCCAAAGGTAGAAGTGATAAATATGGAGTGTCGAACCCACAAAGAGCCAAAGGTAATATCAATATTCGCTCAAGTCCTATCTACCACCGATACAACTCTACGTACACCGAACGTTTGGTTCCATCTAGAAAAGAGAAATAAAACTATGTTGTCGGTATGAAGAGGATAACTTTGCATGAAATCGAAGAACCAAAATATTAAAATAGTTGTTAACATAATATTACAATATATTACAAATAGCGAGTGTGGAATAATGATGGATCGGTGTGCAGAATTATCCTAGCCAATTGTTAACAAGATCGGAAGTCATCATTGCAATTTTATATGAGGGAGAGGCATAAGCTAACATACTTTCTCTACTTGGATCATATGCACTTCTGATTGGAACTCTAGCAACCATCCGCAACTACTAAAGAGCATTAAGGTAAAACCCAACCATAGCATTAAAGCATCAAGTCCCCTTTATCCCATACGCAACAACCCCCTTACTCGGGCTTATGCTTCTGTCACTCAAGCAACCCACTATAAGTGAACCTGAACATATTGCAACACCCTACAGTAGGAATCCTTCACGTGTGCTCATCACGGAAGGCAACATAGGATAGCACAAAAATAAACATAGAACTCAAACCAATCTAGATCATCAATCAACCCAAAGGACAAAAGAAATCTACTTAAAACATCATAGGATGGCAACACATCATTGGATCATAATATGTGGCATAAAGCACCATGTTCAAGTAGGGGATTACAGCGGGTGCGGGAGATTGGACCACTAAAAGGAGATGAGGACGATGATGAAGAAGGTGATGTTGATGAAGACGATCACCACGGCGATGGTTCCCCCGGTGGCACTCCGACACCACCAGGAGAGAGGGGGAGAGCGTCTCCCCCTTGTGCTTCCTCCTCCATTGCCTCCCCCTCTAAGGGGAGAGGTTCTCCCTCTTGTCCTTGGCCACCATGGTGTTTATGGCCCCTCCGGGATGATGAAGATGGCCTCCGGTGATGGTGACCCCCTCCGGCAGGGTGCCGGAGAGGGCCAAGCTTGGTTTTTCGTGGCTCTTGAGGTTTGCGGCAGCGGAACTCCCGATTTAGGTTTCTTTTCGGTGGTTTCTGGATTTAAGGGACTTTTTGGTGTTGATCTCACGTCAAGGGGACCACGAGGGAGTCACAAGCCTGCGAGCCGCGGCCACCCCCCTGGCCGCGCCTGGCAGGCTTGTCGCCTCCTCGTGGCTCTTCTAGCCCAGCTCTAATGCTTCACGGGTCTCTTTTGGTCAACAAAAAATCATACTAGTTTTTCATCCCATTCCGAGAACTTTATTTCTGCACAAAAAACGACACCATGGTAGTTCTGCTGCAAACAGCGTCATTCCGGGTTAGTTCTAATAAAATCATACCCAAATCATATAGAATTATTGTAAACTGGTGGAAATATGCCCTAGAGGCAATAATAAATTGGTTATTATCATATTTCCTTGTTTGCATGATAATCGTTTATTATCCATGCTATAATATTATTAATTGGAAACTCAGATACATGTGTGGATACGTAGACAACACCATGCCCCTAGTATGCCTCTAATAGACTAGCTCGTTGATCAAAGATGGCTATGGTTTCCTAGTCATAGACATGAGATGTCATTTGATAACGGGATCACATCATTAGGAGAATGATGTGATGGACAAGACCCAACCTACAAACGTAGCATATGATCATGTTAGTTTATTGCTAATGTTTTCTGCATGTCAAGTCTTTTTCCTATGACCATGAGATCATGCAACTCACTGACACCGGAGGAGTACCTTATGTGTATCAAACGTCGGAACGTAACTGGGTGACTATAAAGGTGATCTACAGGTATCTCCGAGGGTGTCTATCAGGTTGGCATGGATCAAGACTAGGATTTGTTACTCCGTGTGATGGAGAGGTATCTCAGGTCCCACTCGGTAATACAACATCACAATACGGAACGAGTAAATAGACTTGCTAGTAACGAGGTTGAACTAGGTATGGAGATGCCGACGATCGAATCTCGGGCAAGTGACATACCGAAGAACAAAGTGAACATCATACGGGATTAATTGAATCCTTGACATAGAGGTTCGACTGATAAAGATCTTCGTAGAATATGTAGGAACCAATATGGGCATCCCAGTCCTGCTATTTATTATTAACCGTAGAGGTGTCTCGGTCATGTCTACATAGTTCTCGAACCTGCAAGGTCTGCGCACTTAAGGTTCGCTCACGTTTCGGTAGTATAGAGTTATGATGGTGGTGACTGAAGGATGTTTGGAGTCCCGGATGAGATCCCGGACATCACGAGAAGCTGCGGAATGGTCTGGAGGTAAATATTGATATATATGAAGCCCTGTTTTGGTCGCCGGAAAAGTTTCGGGCTCATCGGTAGTGTACCGAGAGTGTTGGGAGGGTATCGGGGGACCATCGGGAGGGGTGTCTCGACCCAAGAGGCTACATGGTATGTGGAGGAGGTAAACCAGCCCCTGGTGGGATGGCCAAAGTCTCCTCTAAGGTCCCATGCCTCTAGAGTGGTTTGAGAAGGAAAAAATCCAAAGGTGGAGAGGTGGAAATAGTTTCCAAGTGTAAAGGAGGAATCCTACTCCTAATAGGATTGGAGTAGGACTCCTCCACCTCCAATTTCGACCAAACCTTGAGGGTTTGAGGCTGCCTCCTCCCCTCCCTACCTCCTATATATACCGAAGGATTTAGAGGGAAAAGGTAACCCTAATAGCCACGTGCTACCTCTCCTCTAGATCGCAGTTTCTCCTCTAGATCAGTTTCAATGGTGCTTAGGCGAAGCCCTGCTGGAATAGCTCCACCACCTTCGTCGCAACACCGCCGCGCTACTGGAGAACTCATCTACATCTCCGCTCCCTCTTGCCGGATCAAGAAGGCGGAGATCTCCATCGAGATGTACGTGTGCATCGAGATGTACGTGTGCTGAATGCGGAGGTGCCATCCGTTGGGCGCTAGATCGGAAGGACTGTGATAAAGATCACGAGACGATTCGTGAGTGGATTGCAGGACGGATCGTGATGAGATCGTGGGACAGATCTTGATTGGATTGCGGGATGCTCAGCGATGTGGATCACGAAGATGTTCGACTACATCAACCACATTTCTTAACGCTTCCCGCTTAGCGATCTACAAGGGTATGTAGATCCACTCTCCCCCACGTAGATGCTCATCACCATGGATAGATATTGCATGCGAGTAGGAAATTTTTTGTTTCCCAGGCAACGTTCCCCAACAGTGGCAACATGAGCTAGGTCTATGTGTAGAAGAGATCTCGACTAGAACACCAAGAATTTGTGGGCGTTGATGGTTAGATTGCTTCCTCCCTTGGCCGTGTATTGGTTCAGCGGTATTGTGGGATAAAGCGACCCGGACCAACCTTACTCATATGCTTACGAGAGACCGGTTCCATCGACTGATGTGTAACTTCGTTGCACAAAGATGGCTGCCGGGTGTCTATTTCTCCTACTTTAGTTGGATCGGATTCAACAAAGGCGATCCTTGAGAAGGTTGAAAAGCAACTTATGTATCACCGTTGTGGTTTTGCGTAGGTGAGAATTGTTCTTGCTAGATACCCGTAGCAGCCACGTAAAACATGCAACAACAATTAGAGGACGTCTAACTTGTTTTTGCAAGGTATGTTGTGATGTGATATGGCTAATTACATGATGAGATATATGTGATGTATGAGATGATCATGTGTTGTATAGAATATCACGACTTGCATGTCGATGAGTACGGCAACCGGCAGGAGCCATAGGGTTGTATTTAATTATTCTATGACCTGCATATCAATAATTAAGCGCTATGTAATGCTTTACTTTATCGCTAAATGATAGCAATAGTAGTAGAAGCATGGTGGGCGCAACAACCCCGATGGCGACACATTGATGGAGATCAAGATGACGGATATCATGGTGTCATGCCGGTGAGGATGGAGATCATGTCGGTGCTTTCAAGATGGAGATCAAAAGCACAAGTTCATGGCCATATCATGTCACTTATGATTTGCATGTGATGTTAATCCTTTTATGCACCTTCTTTTGCTTAGGACGATAGTAGCATTATAAGGTGATCCCTCACTTAAATTTCAAGATAAATTGTGTTCTCCCCGAGTGTTCACCGTTGCGAAAGTTCGTCGTGTCGAGACACCACGTGATGATCGGGTGGATAGACTCTACGTTCACATACAACGGGTGTAAGCTAGTGTTGCACATGAGGAACACTCGGGTTAAACATGACGAGCCTAGCATGTACAGGCATGGCCTCGGAACACAAGAGACCGAAAGGTCGAACATGTGTCATATAGTAGATATGATCAAAATGATGATGTTCACCATTGAAACCACCTCAACTCAAGTGATCGATCGGACTTGAGTTGGTGAATTTGGATAACATATCACTTGAATGACCGGAGGGATGTCAATTTGAGTGGGAGATCCTAAGTAATATGATTAGTTGAATTCATTATCATGAACATAGTCACTAGTGTCTTTGTAAATTATGTTATAGCTCATGCTGTAGCTCCCTTGAATTTTTATATGTTCCTAGATAAATAGAGTTGAAAGATGATGGTAGCAATATTGCGGAGTGGGTCCGTGATCCACGGATTGTCCTCATTGCTGCACAAAAGGCTTATGTCCTTAATACACCGCTCGGTGCGCCACCCCCTCTAGTGTCGTCTGTAGATGTTGTGAACATCTGACAGGCATGTTCCGATGACTACTTGATAGTGTAGTGTGTCATGCATTACGGCTTAGAATTGAGGCTCCAAAACGTTTTGAACGTCACGGAACATATGAGATGTTCTAAGAGATGAAATTGGGATCTCAGGCTCGTGCCCGTGTTGTGAGATATGAGATCTCCAACAAGATTATTTGCCCGCAAGATGAAGGAGAATAGCTCAATTGTTGAGCATGTGCTCAGATTGTCTTGGGGCTACAATCGCATGAATCGAGTGGGAGTTGATCTTCTAGATAAGATAGTGATTGATATAGTTCTCCAAGTCACTATCACTAAGCTACTAGAACTTGGTGATGAACTATAAAATGCCAGGGATGGAAATAATGATCCCTGAGATGTTCGTGATGTTTGACACCGCGAAGGTTGAAATAAAAAAGGAGCATCAAGTGTTGATGGTTAGTAAAACCACTAGTTTGGAGAATGGCAAGCGCAAGAAGGGAAACTTCATGGATGGCAAGTCAGGTGGTGCTCCAGTGAAGCAACCCAAAGTTGAACCCAAACACAAGACTAAGTGCTTCTATTATGAGGAGAGCGGTCACTGAAGCGGAACAACCCTAGATACTTGGTAGATAAGAAGGCTGGCAACGTCGATAGAAGTATATTTGATATATGTGTTATTAATGTGTACCTTACTAGTATTCCTAGTAGCACCTGGGTATTGGATACCGGTTTGGTTTCTAAATATTAGTAACTCGAAATAAAAGCTACGGAATAAACGGAGACTAGCTAAGTGTGAGGTGACGATGTGTGTTGGAAATATTTCCAAGGTTGATGTGATCAACATCGCACGCTCTCTCTACCTTCGGGATTAGTGACAAACCTAAATAAATGTTATTTGGTGTTTGCGTTAAGCATGAACATGATTGGATCGTGTTTATTGCAACACGGTTATTCATTTCAATTGGAGAATAATGGTTATTATGTTTACATGAATAATACCTTCAATGGTCATGCACCCAGTGAGAATGGTTTGTTGAATCTTGATCGTAGTAATACACATGTTCATAACATTGATGCCAAAAGATACAAAGTTAATAATGATAGTGCCACATACTTGTGGCACTGCCGCTAAATGTCATATTGGTATAAATCGCATGAAGAAACTCCATGTTGATGGATCTTTGGACTCATTCGGTTTCGAATCGGTTGAGACATGCAGACCATGCCTCTTGGGCAAGATGGCTACAGACCCCGTTTTTAGTATGATGGAGCGGGCTAGTAACTTATTGGAAATAATACATGTTGATGTATGCGATCTAATGAGTGTTGTAGCGTGAAGTGCATATCGTTATTTTCCTTAACTTCATTAATGATTTGAGTATATATGAGTATATTTGCTTAATGAAACACAAGTCTGAAACGTTTGAAAAGTTCAAGCAAATTCAGTGTGAAGTTTAAGATCATCGTGACAAGAACATAAAAATATCTACGATATGATCGTGGAGGTGAATATCTGAGTTACGAGTTTGGCATACAACTTTGGACATTGTGAAAGTTGTTTCACAACTCCCGCCACCTAGCACACCATAGTGTGATGGTGTGTCCGAACGTCATAGTCTTCCTATATTGGATATCGTGCGTACTATGATGTCTCTTATCGTTTTGCCACTATAGTTTTGGGGTTATGCATTAGAGACATCTACACTCACTTCAAATAGGGCACCATCTAATTCCGTTGAGATGACACCATACGAATTATGGTTTGATAGAAACCTAAGCTGTCATTTCTTAATGTTTGGGTCTGCGACACTTATGTGAAAAAGGTTTTCACCTAATGAGATCGAATACAAAGCAGAAAAATGCATCTTCATGGAATACCCTAAGAACAGTTGGGTATACCTTCTATCTCAGATCCGAGTACAAAGTGTTTGTTGCTAAAACTTGGTCATTTCTCGAGAAAGACTTTATATCGAAAGAATTGAGTGGGAGGAAGATAGAACTTGATGAGGTTGTTGAACCTTTGTTCAACCAGAGAGTAGTGCAGAGCAGAAAAATGTTTCTATGGAGCCTACGTCAGTTGAAGAGGAAGCTAATGATGATGATCATGAAGCTTCGGATCAAGTTACTATTAAACCTCGTAGGTCGACAAGGACATGTACTGCTCCTAAGTGGTACGACAACCCTGTCTTGGAGGTCATGTTGTTGGACAACCATGAACCTGCGAGCTATGGAGAAGCGATGATGGGCCCGTAGTCCGACAAATGGTTAGAGGCCATGAAATCCGAGAAAGGATCCATGTATGAAAACCAAGTGTAAACTTTGGTAGACTTGCTCGTTGGACAGCAGGTCATTGAGTACAAATTGACCTTTAAGATGAAGACAGACGCTCATGGTGAATGTCACCATTTATAAAGCTCGACTTGTCGCAAAGAAGTTTCTGCCAAGTTCAAGGAGTTGACTACAATGAGACTTTCTCACTCGTAGCGATGCTAAAGTCTGTTGGGATTATGTTAGCAGTTGCTGCATTTTTCAATTATGAAATCTGGCAGATGGATGTCAAAAACATCATTTCCTTCCTTGAGGAATGGTTGTATGAGATACAACCAGAAAGTTTTGTCAGTACTAAGGATGCTAAAAGGTGTGCAAGCTCTAGTGATCCTTTTATGGACTGGAGCAAGCATCTCAGAGTTGAAATGTACGCTTTGATGAGGTGATCAAAGTTTTTCAGTCTATAATAAGTTTATGAGAAACTTGTATTTACAATAAAGTGAGTGGGAGCACTATAGAATTTTTGATAAGCATATGTGGTTGACATATAATTGATCAAAAATGATGTAGAATTCCTAGAAAGCATAGACGGTTGTTTGAAAAGAGTTTTTCAAAGGAAGACCTGGATAAAGCTACCTAATTGTTGATCTTCAAGATCTATAAAGATAGATCAACATGCTTCATGAGACTTTCAATGAGTGCATACCTTGACAAGATTTTGAAAGAGTTCAAAATGGATCAGTCAGAGAAAGAGTTCTTGCCTGATTTGTAAGGTGTGAAGTTGAGTGAGACTCAAAGCTCAACCACGACAGAAGAAAGAGAAAGGACGAAAGTCGTCCCCTATGCCTTAGACATAGGCTCTGTATAGTATGCCGTGCTGTGTACCACACCTGTGTGTGCCTTACAATGAGACCATCAAGGGGTATAAAAGTGATCCAGGAGTGGATACTAGACAGCGGTCAGGATTATCCTTAGTAACTAGAGGACTAAGGAAATATTTGTCAATTATTGAGGTGATAAAGAGTTCGTCATAAAGGGATACGCCGATGCAAACATTAACACCAATCCCGTTGACTCTGAGTAGCAATCCGGCTACGTATAGTGGAGCAGCCATTTGGAATAGCTCCAAGTGGAGTGTGGTAGCAGTGTCTACAGTATGACATAGAGATTTGCAAAGTACACACGGCTCTAAATTTTGCAGACCCATTGACTAAAAGACTTCTCTCACATGCAAAGCATGACCGAGCCCCACAACTCATTGGGTGATAGATTCATCACAATGTGAATCACATGGTGATGTGAACTACATTATTGACTCTAGTGCAAGTGGGAGACTATTGGAAATATGCCCTAGAGGGAATAATAAATTGGTTATTATCATATTTCCTTGTTTTCATGATAATCGTTTATTATCCATGCTATAATAGTATTAATTGGAAACTCAGATACATGTGTGGATACATACACAACACCATGTCCATAGTATGCCTCTAATAGACTAGCTCGTTGATCAAATATGGCTATGGTTTCATAGTCATGGACATGAGATGTCATTTGATAACGGGATCACATCATTAAGAGAATGATGTGATGGACAAGATCCAAACTACAAACGTAGCATATGATCGTTTTAGTTTATTGCTACTGTTTTCTGCATGTTAAGTCTTTGTTCCTATGACCATGAGATCATGCAACTCACTGACACCGAAGGAGTACCTTGTGTGTATCAAACGTTGCAACGTAACTTGGTGACTATAAAGGTGATCTACAGGTATCTTTGAGGGTGTCTGTCAGGTTGGCATTGATCAAGACTGGGATTGGTAACTCCGTGTGATGGAGAGGTATCTCAGGGCCCACATGGTAATACAATATCACAATAAGCCTTGCAAGCAATGTTACTAAGTGTTAGACATGGGATCTTGTATTACGGAACGAGTAAAGAAACTTGCTGGTAATGAGGTTGAACTAGGTATGGAGATGCCGACGATCGAATCTCGGGCAAGTAACATACCGAAGAACAAAGGGAACAACATACGGGTTTAATTGAATCCTTGACATAGAGGGTCGATCGATAAAGATCTTCATAGAATATGTAGGAATAAATATGGGCATCCAGGTCCCGCTATTGGTTATTTACCGTAGAGGTGTCTCGGTCATGTCTACATAGTTCTCGAACCCGCAGGGTCTGCACACATAAGGTTCGGTGACGTTTCGGTACTATAGAGTTATGTATGGTGGTGACCGAAGGTTGTTCGGAGTCCCGGATGATATCCCGGACATCACGAGGAGGTCCAGAATGGTCTGAAGGTAAATATTGATATATAGGAAGCCCTATTTTGGTCACTTGAAAAGTTTCGGGCTCATCGGTAGTGTACTGGATTGTCGGGAGGGTACCGAGGGACCATCGGGAGGGGTGTCTCGACCCAAGAGGCTACATGGTCTATGGAGGAGGTAAACCAGCCCCTGGTGGGCTGGCCGAAGCCTCCTCTAAGGGCCCATGCGTTTGGAGTGGTTTGAGAAGGAAAAATTCCAAAGGTGGAGAGGTGGAAAGAGTTTACAAGTGGAAAGGAGGAATCCTACTCCTAATAGGATTGGAGTGGGACTCCTCCACCTCCAATTTCGACCAAACCTTGAGGGTTTGAGGCTGCCTCCTCCCCTCCCTCCCTCCTATATATACTAGAGAATTTAGAGGGAAAATCTAACCCTAATAGCCACGTGCTACCTCTCCTCTAGATCGCAGTTTCTCCTGTAGATCGGTTTTCACCGGTGCTTAGGCGAAGCCCTGCTGGAATAGCTCCACCACCATCGCTGCAACGCCGTCGCGCTGCCGGAGAACTCATCTACCTCTCTGCTCCCTCTTGCCGGATCAAGAAGGCGGAGATCACCATCGAGCTGTATGTGTGCTGAACGCGGAGGTGTCGTCCGTTTGGCGCTAGATCAGAAGGACCGTGATCAATATCACGAGACGATTCGTGATTGGATCACAGGACGGATCGTGACGAGATTGCGGGAAGGATCGTGATTGGATCGTGGGATGCTCGGCGATTTGGATCGCGAAGATGTTCGACTACATCAACCGCTTTTCTTAACGCTTCCTGCTTAGCGATCTACATGGGTATGTAGATCCACTCTCCCCCTCGTAGATGCTCATCACCATGGATAGATCTTGCATGCGCGTAGGAATTTTTTTGTTTCCCATGCAACGTTCCCCAACATAAACATGGCATGAATACCTTCATAAATTATAGATATGTTGGAGACGTATCACACCCCCTACCCCGGATCCGCCGGTTTTGACACCGACATTGGTGCTTTCAGTAAGAGTTCCGCTGTGATCGCCAAACGAATCGATGGCTCGCCTTATCATAATCAAAGTAATCTGCAGCAAGGATGTCTCCATCCCTGGTCAGATCTCTGCGGGCGGCAACATCCTTTCGCGTGCCAATCAGACTGACCATCTCGGCCAGATCGGAAGTTTCCTCCCCGATCAAGAAATCAGATTGGAAACCCTAGAGTTCGTCGCTGATTCACGGGGAGAACTTGTTTTGATAAAGCCCTCAGCTCTCATGGAGGAGCCCGCAGATCCTGACCCCTTGACGCCGGGAGCATCAGGCCCCAGTTCTTTGGTTGCCTCTACCCTCAGGCTGCCTGGAACGCCCAACCCAGTCGATGTGCCCGGATCCACCGCGGCCAAACATTACCTCGATTTTCCGTCGAGCAACCCTGGAACCACGACATTGTGGATCGTCACCGTGCACTTTGGTGATACACGCCCCATCGACGTCTCGTCCCTAAAAGAGCTACTTGATCAGACTCAAACCATGGGCATGTCTGATGACCAAACTCTACGACCGGATCGGGCTTAAACCCGATGATAGGGAGATTCACACCCCCCTCCGATCACTCACTTAGTCGCCACCGTCAAGTTTTCGGCTAGAGGCTCGTCCTCCCAACAACCAGAATTAAAGACGATTCATATCCCGGTCTCCGATCATCAAGATATCTCCTATAACCCGGACTCCGAAGTTCGCTCCGGAAATAGTTTGGGATTAATCCCTGATCTAGCGTGCAACCCGAACTCCGCACGGAAGGGTCCGATAGAAAATACGGACTCCAACTCCCCCACGCCGAACCTCATGATTCCGGACTCACATCATGGCGCGGAACCAAAAAAATTCCCACCCACCACCCGAGTCGAGCGTTCAAGCATCGCAGGAGAGTCCAAGTCCTCGGACTTTCGGGATGTTAAACAACTTCAAGGGGAATCGGTTCATCATTATTGGGCTAGACTCCTCCTTATTAGAGACAGAGTACCAGGATCTAGTGCCCAGGATATAATGGCAACCTTCAGTCGCAATTGTTGTAATGACGGGATCCTCAACGCTCTAGCCCATCGACACATTCACGACTTCACCGAGCTATCGGACCTGGTACAAAAATATTGTGCCATGGAGAGCACCTGCCAAGTTGAACGACTACTTTCAAAACCAGACTTTGTCGAATCCCCTAGAGGAGATTGGAAAAAACGTATACCTCGAAAGCAACTGGCTGAACACGACCCTGCCAAAAAAATAAATAGACCCCCCACGAAAGTCAAAACTTTCCTTGACGTACTATTGGAGAAGCCATGCCCTATACATTTTGTCTTGCTGAACACAAGCCCGACTCACAGCCTCAGAGCTTGTTGGATCGTCAGGCTGGTCGTAAGAAGTGAAGAGGCCATACATGAGGCACTACCTCCAAACAGGCGTTCAACAACGCGGCTAGAATACAATGTTGAAGTCCTAACGATCTACGAAATGTTTCCCTTGAACAGGTCTACCATGTGGAAAAGAGGAAAAGAGCTCTTAGAGAACTCGAACAGGTCTACCATGTGGCGACAACAAGTTCTTGGGCAGACATACCCATCACCTTAAGAGA
The DNA here is from genome assembly GCA_022496015.1 of Hordeum marinum. NCBI lineage: Eukaryota > Viridiplantae > Streptophyta > Magnoliopsida > Poales > Poaceae > Hordeum > Hordeum marinum. The sequence goes on from CM039676.1 coordinate 117,001,573, forward strand.
AACTGACCAATCCTAAACTCCGTCGCCGATGGTTTCAGCTTACAAAAGGTTCTAATGGACGGCGGTAGTGGTTTAAACGTAATCTACGAGGACACCCTGGAAAAAATACAGTTCGACCGAACTCACATCGAACATAGCAACACAACCTTTCGGGGGATCATGCCTAGGAAAGAGGCGCATTGTTTTTGGACGCATCACCCTGGACGCGGTGTTCGGCACGCCCAAAAACTATCAATGCAAAGAACTTATCTTTCATATCGGGCCCTTCCCTAGTGGCTACCACGCCCTGTTGAGGTCTGACGCCTTCACAAAATTCCAGGCTATACCACATTACGAGTATATGAAGCTGAAGATGCCAGACCCAAAATGGGTAATCATAATCACCAGTGACCCGAATATAGACCTTCCAGCTGAGAATAAAACAGCAGTGCTTGCCCTCCAGGCACTAGCCGAGACCTTCGTTGTAGAGGAATTGACCGCACTCTAGTCAATAGTGGACAAGGACAATGTGATCCTTAGTAAACGGCCCAAACCCACATCCTTTAAACCTGCAGAAGAAATTGTTAAATTTTAGGTACACCTAACGGACCCTAATAAAACAACTTCCATCAGAGCTCAGCTAGGCCCCTTGGTGGATGAGGCACTGCGAGCATTCCTATGAGAAAACTGGGACATTTTCGCCTGGCATCCTTATGATATTTGAGGAATCCCATGGCGGCTAGAAGAACACAGTCTAAACATAATCGCAGGCTTCAAGCCCGTGAAACAGATTCTATGCCACTTTTCCAAGATCAAATGACAAGCTATGGGCGAAGTACTAGTGAAATTGGTAGAGCTCGAATTCATACGGGGAATCAAGCACCCCGAATCGTTGGCAAACCTGGTGATGGTACCAAACAAAGTTAAATCCTGGCGGCTGTGCGTCGACTTTAAAGACCTTAATAAGGACTTCCGTAAGGACCCTTTCCCCTTACCACACATGGACAAGATTATTGACGCCACAACCGGACACAACTCGTTGTGCTTCCTCGACGTTTATTTCGGATACCATCTGATCAAAATGAAGGAATCTGATCAAGCTGCAACCGGATTCATCACCACCTATGGGCCATTCTGTTTCAACACAATGTCGTTCAAGCTAAAAAACACAGGGGATACATACCAGCGCATGATTTAGACATGTCTCGAGAAACAGGTCGGTAAAATAGTCAAGGCATACAAGGACGACGTGGTCATCAAAAACAAACACGTCAGCCAGTTGATTGACGACCTAAGCCAAACCTTTTCTAGCCTAAGTGAGTACCATATACGACTCAATCTGGAGAAATATGTCTTCAGAGTTCCCGCTGGTAAACTACTCAGATTCATTGTTTCCCATAGAGGAATAGATGCCAATCCGGCTAAGATACGTGCCCTATCAGAACTCGCTATTCCTACAGAGCCAAAGCATGTCTGAAAGTTGACAGGTTGCATGGTATTAAGTCCCTTTATTTCCCTCCTCGGTAAAAAGGCTTTACCTCTTTATAGGTTGCTGAAATGGACCATCAATTTTGAGTAGACCAGTGAAGCAGTGGTTGCGTTAGAGGAAATCAAAACACTGCTAGCAAGCAACGCCATACTCACAACACCAGGCATCGGTGAACCAATGTTATTGTACATATCGGCCACCAATCAAGTGGTTAGTGTAGTGCTCATCATCGAATGAGAGGAGGAGGGTCACAAATTCCGGATACAGAAGTCGGTCTACTATGTGTCAGAAGTGCTAACGCAATACAAGTCCGGATACCCGCATTACCAGAAGATAGCCTATATAGTGTTTATGGCATCACGGAAGCTCAGACACTACTTTCAAGAGTGTTCTGTCACGGTGGCATCCAAAGTACCCCTGAACGATATAATCAATAACAGGGACGCCACTGGCCACATAGCCAAATGTGTTATTGAACTCCGTCCTTTGAAAATCGCCTATGAGCCACGATGAGTTGTTGAATCTCAGGTGTTGGCAGATCCAAAACATTTGAATGATGTACTTTGACGGATCCAAAACATTGGCCAGACTGGGGGCTAGAGTTATTCTCACATCTCCCACAAGCGACAATGTCCGATATGTGTTGCAAATCATGTATGCTGATTCCAACAACGTAGCAGAATACGAAGCACTTTTGCATGGTCTTCGGATGGCACCATCAATGGGCATACAACTGCTGGAGGTACGGGGAGACTCCAACCTGACCATCTCTGAAATCAACGATGAATTCGATGCCAAAAACCCGAAGATGGCGGCATATAGAAACGTTGTCCTTAAAATATCCGCACGATTGCAGGGACTGGAATTCCATCATGTCGCTAAAGACAACAAGCAAGCCGCTAACATACTGGCCCGAATGGGGGCCAAACGCCTTCCTTGAGCGCCTCTTGAAGCCATGGGTGCTTTGGAAGGACGACAATAAGGGCCCAGGTCCATCAGTGCGGAAGAGGTTGTACCCCTATAAACGAACCATATGACCAAATCATCGGCGGCTCCATAATGGACGAAACACCTTCGTCTCATGAGGTCATCGCAGTAATCGCACCATAGACCGGGCCCTTCCTTGCTTACCTTCTTCACCAAGAACTCCCCGATGATCAGACAGAGGCAAGACACATAATTCGGCGACCAAGGCATATAAAGTCCACGGGGGTGAGTTATACAAGAAAAGCATCACCAGAATACTCCAGCGATGCACATCTGAGGAAGAAGGAAGGAAACTCTTGGCCAAAGTCCATGCAGGAATGGGCGGCCACCACGCTGTAGCAAGGGCCTTAGTAAGCAAGGCCTTTCGAGATGGTTTCTTCTGGCCCGCCGCTCGAGCGAAAGCCTAGACACTTGTGTAGCATTGCATGGGATGTCAACTATTTGCAAATCAAAGCCACATGCCCCCATCAACTCTTTGGACTATTCCGATTACCTGGCCTTTTTCAGTCTAGGGTTTGTCATGGGAACGAGCCTCATAGTAGAAGGTAGGGGTACGTACGGAGAGGGCAAAGCCCTAGCTATGGCGAGATTGTACACACGGATGTATGAGTTCAAGCCCCTCTTATGGAGGTAACAGATCTACGTCTGAGTTCTCAGGAGCTTCTGTCGTGTGGAAGGTGTGAGTTATAGGGGGTGTGAACCCCTGTGCCAAAGGGGAGGGGTGGCTTATATACAGTGTGCTGCCCCTCATGAATAGCCGGCAACTAAGGGTTCGATCGTGGTAATAAAGGTGAGCGTTACCGATAGAGTATGCAATAAATGCTACTTATGGCGACTAGTCGAATGCCTATCCCTTGGCCTCCCTAGAGTGGCTTCTGGTCTTCTGAAGTCGACTGACTTCTGGTTCTTCCGAGTGAAAGGTGGCTGTCGAATGGAGGGAGAAACCTTCGAGTGGATTTTCTGTCGAGTGACTCATGCGCCATGGCCTTTTCAGTTAGAGTCTTCCTTGTAATCTTTAAGTCCTCCAATGTACTGTCCTTAGGTAGGGCATGTAGATAAGTCCTAAGACCCTACCCTTGGTACATATTCTCATCATTAGCCCCCGAATGGATCGGGGTTCGAGTGAAAAAGGGATCGATGCAGGTTCTGATAAAAACACAAAAAATCTGAATGCAATTTAGGGCTCCACAGAAGTCTGTGTCGATTGGAATCTTTGTCATTCAACCTGATAGATTATGTCTTGATATCTATCCGAGTGAACTTTAGCGCATACTCAGGTCTAAGTGGTCAGCAGGATCTCGTGATGCGACGGGTCACTTTGTCAGGCCCGAATTCCACAAGATTTGAAAATTCGGAAAGTAAACGCCACGCGACGATGACGCAATGACCGGGGCAAGTGGGGGCATGATGCCTCGATTTTTGTGCCATCCTTATCACCACGTACTACGATCCCTCTGCAACCGGGATACACAGAGATCTGGTGGGCCCGCAGGTCAGCGACCCACTCGGGCAGCTATAAGACGGGACGATGCTAGGCTCGGTATAGTGCTCCTCCTCCATTCCCCTCTTTTCCTCCGCCTCCTCTGATCCACACGCACCGCTTGGCTCCCCCTTGACGACCGCTGCCGCGATGACAAAGGGGAAGATGGAGAAGCTCCAGGACGCCAAGAAGGGAGCCAAGGCAAAGAAGCCGTTGGGCGCCCGGTCCACGACGCCGCCGGGGTGGATCCAAGGACATTTCCTTCCGTCGACCGTAACGATGGAGGATGTCCAGAACCTCGTCATTCACCGGATGATAGCCATGGAGGCTGCCGGAGAAAGAGACCGATCCGGAGCCGCGTGAAGGCGAGCAAGTCCTCCTCCTCACCCACGTCGAGCGAGGTTTTTGTCTGCCTCCCCATCCATTCATCCGTGGCGTCTTGAATTTGTTCGGAGCACAACTTCACCATTTCCCTCTAAATGCCATTGTGTATCTTGCTGCGTTCATAACATCGTGTAAACACTTCCTAGTTGTCCCCCTCACTGGGGCTTGTTTAAACACATCTTCACCATCCGCTCTCAATCGGTCAAAAAGGCAAACACCAATGATAGTAAGACCCATGTCATCCCGCTATACGGTGGCCTGGGACTCCAAAAGAGGAGCAGGAGTGCGTTCCCGTCAATGACTTTTCCTGAATCCGTTCGAGGCTGGCAGTCAACTTGGTTTTACTACAATGATGTTGCATCTCCCAACATCTCGACTGTCCTTTCTCCCTTCACATTGGAGCGACCCACGGTTCCCAGAAATTTGTCATGCCCAAGATGCATGCCTATCCATATTTACGCACGGGGGCCTCGACAGGGATAGAGGCGCATCTTGTCATTCACAAGTACAATATCATCACATACATTTATGAAGAGAGGAGTATAAGAGTTGGCTTACACCCACCACATGCTAAATTACAATTCCACACGATTTATTCAAACATCGTTCAAAGATAGGGTCCGTCTACGGACGAAAACAAACGATAAAAATGATGCAATGACACTGGCTTGCTAGCCCCGAAGATCACGACGAAGGCCTCCCTACTCGTCTGGATATGTGACGTACATCCTACCTCGCTCCTCGTCATACTCCCACTGGAGCTGCATCACATCTTCTGGCAGGATCTCGTCTGCACCTGCACCTGCATTTGTTGTAGTAATTTGTGAGCCATGGGGACTCAGCAATCTCGCGACCGGGTACCGAGACTATTCAAGCTTGTTGGGTTGGATGGGGGTAAGTGTTTAGTTTGCAGCAGCACTAAGCATTTATGGTGCCTAATCTTAGGAGAACATGAATGTAAATATGTGGTCTACGATAAACGATCGAGAGCTAGCATGATCGCGGAGTGATCTTGAACACCTACTTACGTCCAACATAACCCCACCGTGTTCTCTCTCGGATCATGTTCACGAGCAGCAATGATCACGGTTACTCACACAGTTGGTGTATTTTATTAGAGTTTACTTCAAGTTAAATATAACTGGGTGTTAAACAATTATCCAAGTTGCCACATAACCGCATGCACGGCTTTCTGAAAGATTTAACCCTGTAGGGGTGCTCCAACTAGTCCATCATAAATTAACCACACTCCGCAGGAATAACCTCGACCACAGATCTCGTGATCATCCTAGGCAACTCCAAAGGAATTCCGACACCTCGAGATAGCCCAAAGAAAATCAGAGTTCCTCACACAAGCCAATCGATAAAGGTAAAACAAGTCCAGCAAGACCACCCGACGTGTCGACGAACCCGATAAGAGCCGCTTATCTCGTTCTCAATACACGACGGATGAGTGATGGTTACCACGCTAATCATCGAGTTGCCCCAGGCGATGTTAATAAACTGCTCTGGGTTGGACCAACACCCATGAGGAGCACTGCCCCGAGTTGTTGATTAATCCACGGGGTTGCAAAGCCCTATGCAGTTTTATTAAGTTGTTTAAGCAAATAGTACCAATGTTGGGTCTTGCCAGACAAGTTTTAATCTCAACCTAATAATCAAGGGGTCCCCATAACAACCCCGAGCATGTTAGGAGCGCAAAATATGGAGACATAAAACCGGTAACAAGAAACTATGGCGGTAAAAGTGGAACAGAACACCAAGAAAAAGGCTAAGCCTTCCACCATACCAAGATATATATGTACATTAAATTAAATAAAAATTAATATTTTGATATGCTAGACATCCATGTTATCACATGGAAACAACCTGCACCTGCAAGAAAGAACGCTATAAGAGGGACTAAGCAGCGGTAACTTAGCCAAACAAGGTTTGCTAGGATGTGGAGGGGTTAGAGGCTATCATGGAAATGTAGGAGGCTTGACATTCAAGTGGTAGGTAACACATAGGTAACGATAAGACCGAGACATCTAGCAAAGCAAAAATAGTGTCGGGATCCGGTTACGATCATCTTGCCTGTTGGTTCTTCAAAAGGACAAAGAGCGGGGTCCTCGTAGTGGTACTCTCTTGGGTCCTCGTACTCAGGTTCAACACTGACGTCTACTCAAGAGAAACAGTACCAATAAACAACCAACCAAGGTGCAATGCACAAAAAGATGATGCATGATTCATTTAAAGTATTTAGCATGGCAATCCTAAACTAGTCATGTTTCACATGCTATAGTTAAGTTATTTACAACTCTGGACGGAACCTTATGTTAAGTTGTATGAACATGCATGATCATGGAAAATATGGATGGTTCATGCAAAAAACGATGCAAATGCATATGTAGAACGTAGGAAACGGAGTTACGGTTCTCACAATACGCTCATGACAAGTTATGAAGGCAAAATACAAGACAATGAAGGCCATGTGCTATTCCTTTGTATTCCAAGGTAGCCACTGGTTAGGCAATGAAAAACCAACCACAATAGAGTTAAAGATCAAGCAATTCGAGGGAGCATAGCTCCCACAAGTCACAAAACACTAAAACAAACAATCTGCCTCAAAACAACAACATAGCATCTTTCACAGCAAATATCTAGAGCTACAGGAAGTTTCCAACCTCAAACAATACATGTACAGAATTTCCATAACACGCTTATCAAATCATACAACTACACATACTGGAAAAGAAGCACATATCAATAAGCATGAAGGTCACAAGTTGGCATGATGAAACAGATTCTAGGGACTTGGAGAAAATTATAATTTTCTGGAATATGAGTTAAGCTGCTAACAAGTTGACAGCAGAAACTAATGGTGATACAGACCAACTAATGGCATGAAAATTAACAGGATGGTAGAGGGCAACATCTACTTCAAAACACTAGCACTGAGCTTGAGCTAAATCACAACATATCACTCGGTAGCACCAACTCATCATGGCATAAAAATATTAACAGATTCTCAGACTTAGAAATATTTAGCATGTTGAAATCAGCAACATTTTAATGGACACTTTGGAGCATGGTTCCCACTTATATGCAAGATTATCATGCCAAAAGAAAATACCATGGCATTCTACTCATGAAATACTACCACTTACATGTTGACACAAAGATCATAGCAAGCATGGATTAATTCTAATTAAGATGACAAAATGGCACTTTGTTGCAAAATGACATTTTGTTACACTTTCTCAAATGACAAAACAAGTTGCACCAATGGATTCCTTGGGTGATTCTACCCCAAAATCATATATCATACTCATATACTTGCATGGAGCAACATGGCACAACACTAGCTAGAAAAATACCGTACAATCCTATAAGTGAAAACTTACTAAAAATGCTCATGTTCAAATATGCACATATCCAGAAATAGTAACATTACCAGAAAAGGAAATAAACTAATAAAATCACAATAACACAATAAAGCAAAATAAAAAAAGAAAAGAAAAAGAAAAGGAGGGGACCCACCTGGCATGACACCAGGGCCCCTCTTGTGATGACAAGTGGGCTAGGGCCCACTGTCATACACACACAACACCACACACACAAACACAGCTCTAGACCTGCTACCACAACAGATCCACCACTACTCACACACACGCAGGCACACACGCACACACTCTCACCAGCACACGGGATCTGGCATATGTCACACGGGATACGCACACCACACACGCAACCCTGGCCAATGAAAAAAAAGGAAACACGAGGGGGCGAGCCGGTGATCGAACCCGCGACCGTGAGGTCGATGCCCAAGTGGAATGCCACTGTGCTACTCGCTTGATACTGACCACATGGGGGTTCCGCACCTAATCTTCTAACTCGCCTAGGTACTAACTGCCAAACTAAAACTAAGGCACACACGCACTGACAGAGAACGACGGCGGCGACTCCAGCGACGGAGGGGCTCTCCAGCGAGGAGGAAGTCTGGCGAGGGTGCGGGATCCTTAGGGGAAGCCATCCCCGGGGCTAGGACGCGAGACGCCGCGATAGGGAGCACTATCGCATGGGCCCAAGGTTGTTCCTTCTGGCCATGGCAGCGCCAACAGACTCGAGCGGCAGCGAACAGAGCAACAACTACATTAGGCTATGCCACGGAGAGATGCAGCGAGGGCGGGGGAGCCGCAGGTGCTCACAGCGGGCGACGACACGGTGTTGGAGACGGTTTGGGGCGGCGACGATGGCTTTGGGAGCGTGGCACCAGCGAGGAAGAAGAGGGCGGCGAGGACCTTCCCATGGCACCCTAGCACCGGGAACAGGATGCGGGAGGGGTCCTCGCCCTCCGCGACATCGGCATGATGAGGATGAAGCAGCAGCAGGATAGGAACGACGGCGAGGACGATCGGCAATGATGACCCTTTGCACTGAAACTCTTGTCTCTCTCTCACTAATTTACTTGAGGGGAAGAAGAAGGAGGAGCCGGAGATGGAGGGGGGAGGAGCGGTGATGAGAGGAGGAAGAGGGGAACCCTAGGTATCCACACCCTTATGAAGGGGCCGGCCTCGATGTCCGTGAGCTCCTCTCACGGCGTCAGCATCGAGCTGTCCCATGCACACACACTCTGAAACCTGACAGAGACGAACGGAGTAGGTGACCGTGACCTCTGATGGGCTGGGCCGCGCGGGGAAGACTACCTGGGCCGCAAGCGGGAAAAGGCCCAGCGCTAGACTCTCTATCTCTCTCTCGGAAAACAAAAAGGGGTTTTCTTTTAATAAATCAATAACACAAGAAAAAAACCCAAGAGAAAAAGAAAAGGATTTTAGTTAAAACAAAAATACTTTGACACAGAAAGTAATATGCCCTATTTAATAAAAATGAAAAGATGATTTTTCGGACAAGTAAATTAAATATTCTATATGAAATCCCCTAACAACAACACATTTTTAACAAATTTTATTATCAAAATAATTCTCATGGAGAAAACAAGAGGAATTAAAAGGTTTAGGCAAAGTTTTGAAATTGAAGGATAGGGAGGAAGTTGTTGCACCACCCATGCACACATCCACATCACCCAAGACCACCTAGCAAGCAACACAAGATGCAAATGAAATGATGAGCAAGATGCATGATGCATGATGCATGAGATGGAATGGCAATGAGCAAAATCATATCATTCAAACACATGGCAACATAGGTTCACAAGAGTTACATGACCAAAAGGCAAGGGTAGCACTTGGGCTGTTACCACATTGTCCGTGATGGAGGGAGAGAAAGCAGAGGTAGGAATTTTAGTGAACGCAGTAGTAGAGTTGATCCATGGTGGAGTGACTGGTATGGACCGACTGGAGGCATTTCTCGGTTGGCGAATCCAGCCTCTTCAGCGAGGGACCATACTATGTGGCACTATTCAGGCGCCGGAGACACCACTCACACACATCTAGAGGAAGTCTCTAAGAAGAATATTGCACATTGGCTCCGAAGCATCACTGGAGCCTATGACAACCCTCTTGGAGCCAAGCGAATCTTGTCCTTCTCTGCCACGAACCCGCTGCCAAACTTGCTGAGTTATATCTTTGTTGAATGCTTTCATGTTACATCGAGTGATTGGGTCTTCAGCCGACTGACTTTACTGTTTTTATCTACCAGGAATTTACGAACATGTATTCACCCATGCCGAATGGAGAGCAGCCTCAAGAAAGAGAAGAGAGCACAGACGGTAACGCAGACGTAGATTACGCCGAGAACAGTGAAGGTAGTGATGATGACTTGGATGAGAGCGATGAAGAGGTTCAGCCTCCTCCGCGCATCGAGCATCGCTCCAAGCAGTCCTAGGACATAGCGCCTGCCCCAAGAAGAACCTTGGCATCAAGCACCAGGAATTCGAAGTGCGTCCGGGCCGCAACATTTGGGTGGACTGAAAAGGCTGCGAAGTAGCCCAGGTCCGATGCACCAAAACCTCGGAAGGCTCTGCCCCGCATGAAGATCGCCGTGCCCGTCACCTCAATATGAGTGTTCATTCTCCTTTGTTTTTGTTCTGGTGGGACTTCACGTCTTTGTTGATCGAGTGGAATTTGTCCACCAAAGCTGCTACCTCGGTGATGTCACCTCCACGAGATGAAGGGGATAACATGGTAGTGGACACTAATGACGCGGCCACCTCTCAACAAGGTATAACAAATCTTCACTCTGCCTTGTTTTCGAAGACGATTCATCGATTGAATAAGTTAACATTGTCCATTGGTAGCTGTGGACGTCATCCACGTGGAAGACGATGAGGAGCCGTAGCAGCGTGCGTAGGGTGAAGGTGTGACCTTGGGCACCCCACGCGTGCGCCCTCAGAGGACATCATCGGGGTAGGTGCCTCGTAGGTCGACTGTTGCATCGTCCCAAGAACTTGGCGACTCTTCTCGAGCCAAAACTGAAATTGCGGTTCCGCTGTCGAGTGCCCCACCAATAACTTCAACTCTTGTGGTCTCAGCGCCAATTGGGCAACCTCAGACAACTCTTGTGACCCCAGCTACAACATCGACTCATCCGACGCCCGCATTCCCTCTGTACTGCATCCCAGAGGACCAGACTGGAGCTGGCAAAGAGGCCAAGATCCAAGCTGAGTAAATGATGCTGCGTACGAAGGAGGCATACGAGGACAACAAGTCGGCTTACGATGCCAGCTCAGTGCTTCGTGCCAATTGTAAGTTCATTTCTTATTGAATTCTCGTCCATCTTGACTCTACACCCAGTGTGTGTTTTCGTTCGATGCATAGTTGCTAGTTTTCTCCTCGAGTAGATCAGGTCTTAGTCGAGTGGTCTCTGGTCTAGTGGGGGCACGCTGAGTGCACCCACTGGGTGTAGTCCCCGAGACCGCTGTCGAATGTCTGTGACATCGGCAGGGGGTCTTAGATTTGTTTTGATTGTTGCTTTTTTCTCGACAGGTCGAGTGATAGTAGGTCTAGTGGGGGCACGCTGAGTGCACCCACTGGTGTAGTCCTCGAGACCGCCATCGAGTGCTTGCATTGGCGGGGGTCTGATAGCGACAATGTTTGCATGTTTGCTCTTTTTTTACTCGGACAGGTCGGACCTGGTCGAGTGATGTCGTATCCAGTGGGGGCACGCTGAGTGCACCCACTAGGTGTAGTCCCCAAGACTACTATCGATCGTTTACGACGGGCAGTAGTCTTAAGGATTTGGACTCGGGGTCCTTTTTTGTACTTGAGGTACGCTTGTCACTCGGTCCGTCGAGTGAGTTCTTCTTCCTAGTGTCACCTCCTCGGGATGCTTGTCTTAGGGATGGAAAGGTCCGAACTGGCAAGACCTATCATGCAGGTTTCATGGACATCATTTTCATCAACCATGATATGATGCTTTGTAAGGGTCTGGGGTGTTGCGGCGGGCCGCCATCCAGTCGACTGAACTTGTTCTTTTCCTCTCGGGAGTGGACAAATATTAGTGTCAACTAAACTAATTTTTTGCTGATTTCAGAAAGCCAGTGAGCTTGGGACTCAGTAGGTCGACCTAGAGAAGGAGAAAACCCAGCTTCACCTGGATCTGGAGGTGTCCAAGAGGAACCTAGACCGTGTACAGACCGAGCTAAAGAACCTGGGAGGTAATCCTTGTCGACCAATTGCACTATCACTTTATTTTCTATCTTTTGAACCGAGTGTCCTCACTCGAACAGACGTGTGTGGTGACATCCGCCGATTTGAAGCGCGACTCAACAATCTTATTTCTTTAGATACCATGAAGAAGGCGCTCAAAGATAAACACAAGTCAATCGTTGAAGTGCAAAAAGTGGAGAGGGAGAAAACCGAGGCCGCTGAGAAGAAGCTTACCGTTGTGAGTAAGTTGGAAGAAGAGAACACCAAACTCAAGCAAGAATGGGCCGATTGGATAAAAAAGGCTGAACAGCTGACCAAGATAAGGAACGGTCTGCAGAATTACTTGGGAGACTTCGCGAAGAAGATGTTCGACATGCTTGAAGGTAACTTTCTTCCATCGAGTGAATTTCCTTAATTTCTATGGAATAGTAGCATGACCAACCTTCATTTACCCTTCGTGTAGAATTATGCCAAGACTTTGAAAAGGCGACTGAGCAGATCGAGCCAAATCTGGACCCAACCAAGTCACCCATCGGGGACGTTGTGGCCATGAACATGTTTCGGCTTGATGTTCATCTTAGAAGTGTTCAAGGGTTTATCAATCGACTAAGGGTTGCACTGGAGAAGTTAGACAAAGAATTGTGGCTAGAAGACACCCTCCAAACTGACCTTGAGTCGATGATGACCCGCCTCAACGAGATCCTTGATCGAGTACAGGCATGGAAAAAATCTGTTGCTCGCTGCGGAGCTGACGTGGCACTTTCACTCGTCCGGGTCCATTGCAAGGAGGACCAGTTGAAGACTCTCCAGGTGGCCAACACGAAGAAACTTCAATTCGAAGACTTCATGGAGACCTTCATCAAAGCAGCCACTCAGATCATTGATGGGATTGATCTGGACACCTTGATCGAGCCCGCAAGCCCCACCGGTGCTTGAGAAAAACTTTTCTTGCAGTAGAAAATTTATTGGCCTCGGTATGCCGAGTGATGGTGTAACCGTTTAAAACATCATTCAAGCCTTAAGCCTGAGTACTTCCGTTTGCGTGGGCAACTTTTATTCACGCTAGAGATTCTGGATTTATCTGCATTTTGCTTTCCAATCCTTGGCTTGGCTCAGTTTGTTTGGTTTCCAGTGAGTTGGATACTCACTACTCAGAAGAATTTTGAGGCGAATACTAGTTCGCGGCTAAGCTCCCGAGTTAGAGGGTCGCTGAACACTGTAAGCACATTTGCTCCATTGGTGGTTTTGGTAATTGATAACAACATATAAGTCATTGAACTAATGCTTTCACCAAGTATATTTCAGGACAAGTTCAGTGATAGGGATGGCTCAAGGATTGTCGAATTACCCTAAGATTCAAGGAAATAGGTTGGCCAAGCTTCAAGCAAGAGGACTCTACATTTTACATTTTTGAGAAATCACTTTGAGTCCATAGGAAAGCCAATACTATTAAAACGTGCACAAGTGACAGTCACCAAAACATCCACAAACTCTCGCACCAAAGTCTGTCCTAAGACAAATATGCAAAATCGGTGCAACCAACATCCCTATCCCGATGCCACCGATTCCAAACCCTAGACAGACTCAGCCAAACCCTAACACTTCGGTGCAGCCGACACTGCACTCGGTGCCATCGACTTGGGTTGCCAAGTTTCTGTTATGCAAGTTCTCATTTTCGGTCCGACCAAGAATGGTGAATTGGCGTCACCGAGATTGGAAAATCTGACCGTTGGTCACCTTGTCGGTGCAATCGAGAATTGTATATTGGTCCCTCCGAGATTTAAAAGTTGCCACTTTTGGTCACTTCGGTACCACCGAGATTTACACATCGTTGTCACCGAGTCTGACTTATTGTGTGTAATGGTTGTATTTTTGGGGATGCCTATATATAACCCTTCACCACCACCCACTCGAAAGAGAATCACTCAGAACTATTCCATACCTATCGTACTCAGTTTTGTGAGAGAGAACCACCTACCCTTGTGTTGAGGTCAAGATCTTCCACTCCAACCATATGGATTTTGATTTCTAGCCTCCCCAAGTTGCTTTCTACCAATCCAATCTCTTCTACCAAGCCAAATCTGTGAGAGTGTGATTGTGTCTTGAGGAGTCTATCATCTTGAAGCACAAGAGAAAGGAGTTCATCTTCATTACCGAGCCTATTACCTTTTGGAGGGTGGTGCCTCCTAGATTGGTTAGGTGTCGCTTGGGAGCCTCCTACTTCGTGTTGCGGAGTGAACCAAGAAGTTTGTAAGGGCAAGGAGATCGCGTACTTTGTGAATATCTACCCATAGCGAGGCTAGTCCTTCGTGGATGGAAGCCGCAAGGAATAGTCAAGGTTGCTTCTCCGTGGAACCCTGCGTGGATAGAGCCCTCCGTGGAGTCTCTCTACCGTTACCCTCCGTGGGTTGAAGACTCCATGAACATGGACGTATGATAGCACCACCTATCAGAACCATGGGAAAAATCATCATGTCATCACTTGTGTTTGCTTTCCTAACCCTATCTTTACTTACATGTGTAATGCCTTTACTTTCCGCTGCCACACTCTTAGACATGCATGTGTAGGGTGTTACTTGATATGCTATGAATGCTAAAACTTGCCAAGAACTAAAATTGGGAAAAATACAAAACTTTATTTGGTCAAGTAGTCTAATCACCCCCCTCTAGTCCTAATTTCGATCCTACAAGTGGTATCAGAGCTTTGGTCTCCATTGCATTGGTTTCAAAACCTAGGAGAAGTATGGCATCTAGTGAGGGAAATTATCATCGTAGAGGTCCGTACTTTGATGGCACTAATTTTGCTAGTTAGAAGCATATAATTAAAATTCATTTGCTTGGTCATAATCCTGCTGTTTGGGCTGTTGTTCGTGTTGGCTTGCAAGGTGAATTCTTTGCGGATGAAGAGGAACCAGATCGTGAAGCGTCTGTGGATGAATTAAATATGTTGCAACTCAATGCTCAAGCATGTGACATTATCTTCAACTTCCTATGTCCTTAAGAATTCAACAAAATCAGCCGTCTTGAACACACAAAAGAGATTTGAGATACTTTTGTTGATATGCACGAAAGAAATGAGTCTGTGAGAGAATCCAAGTTAGATGTTCTTCAAGGTCAACTTGACAAGTTCAAGATGAAGGATGGTGAAGGAGCCGCTGAGATGTACTCTAGGCTAGCTCTCATCACAAATGAGATTGCCGGCTTAGGAAGCGAAAAAATGACTGACAAGTTGATCATCAAGAAGATACTTCAAGCTTTGGATGAGAAATATGACACCATGTGCATGTTGGTCCAAATGATGCCCAACTACAAAGATCTCAAACCAACAGAAGGGATTGGTAGAATTGTTGCTCATGAGATAACACTGAAAGACAAGGAAGACCTTCATCACAAGTCTAGCGGTGCTTACAAAGCCACAAATGATTCTCCACTACATAAAGCGACAACCTTGTCACAAATGAAGATATAAGCCTCATGGCCAAGAAATTCAACAAGTTCTACAGGAATAGAACCAAACATCGCAGCTCCAACTCAAGATATGAAGAGAAGCATTCGTCAAGTTGTGACCGAAACTGCTACAATTGTTAGAAGCCCGGACACTACTCCAATGAGTGCATGGATCCTTAGAAAGGAAAGAAGAGTCACCAAGAAGACGAACCTCAAGAGATGAGTCACCTCGAAGAGAGAGAAGAGTAGAGATGATCATTATGAATGAAGACTCTCAAGGAGAAGTAGGGACTCGGAGAGGAAGTACAAGTACACCAAGAGCTACTCAAGAAGAAGACATCAAGCTCATGTTGGTGAATGGGTTTCCGGCTCCGACTCTGACAACCACTCCGAGACAAGCTATCACTCCAACTGCGACTATAGTCAAGATGATGGTGTTGCCAGAATTGCACTAGTGACAACCAACTCCTATGATCTATTTGATTCACCAAATGAAGGAGGTGTAAGTTGCTTCATGGCTAAATTCCCCAAGGTATCACACCCCGAATATATTGATTTCGATAGTGATGAAGATGATTTGCTTTACGATGATGACTGGCTATGTGATAAAACTAGTGATGTTAATCATAATGAACTTGATAATTCTCATACTAGTGAAGATAAGTTAATTGACGATGATAAGATGAAATTAGAAGAACTAACTAAAGAACTCAACACTCTTAAGTTAGCTCATGAATCTACTCTTGAAGATCATAGAGAGCTTGTAAGAACTCATGAGACGCTATGCTTCGAGAAGCTCAATTTGGAGCAAGAACGTGAATTTCTTAAAGCTATCAATGATGATCTCCGAAAGAAGACTTCATCTTATATTGCCAAACGACTACTCTTGTCTACATTCATGCCACAAGTCAAATCTAAGAAAACTAGTAACAAAGGGAAGAAAGGTTCTTCATCTAGTAGAAACAATAAAAATGCTAAACACAATGATGTTGCTCCTAGTAGTTCTATTGATTCCACTAATGATGATTCTCTTAGCCAAGTTACACTTGAGAAAGAAAATTCTTTATTGAAAGGAATTATAGAGAAATGTATCTAGAAGAGTCTTGAAGGGTACAAACAATTTGATGAGATTGTACGCAAGCATGGAGGATACCCGAAGAATTGCGATGTTGGCTACTTCAACGCTAATGGAGTTGAATGGGAAGAAGGTCAATATCCCAATCCCATGTTTGTTCCTCAAAAGGACAAGTATGAAAATACTCTTCCCAGAGGGACAAACACTCAAGATGCCCTTCCACCACAAGAAACCAAGCTCAAGGGCAAGAACAAGCTCCAAGAGGACTTTGACTCTTATGAAGATGAACCCCAAGCTTTGGTGAAGTGGGTTCCCAAGGCTACTAAAATATCAACTTCTACAAGTGCTACTTCAACAACAAGGATCCCCATCAAATTTATGTGGATTCCCAAGAAGAAGGACTAGAGAGTTCTTGAGGGGTGACTCGGCCCATGAAATTCACTCATATTCATTATTGGCAAGATCTATTTGCAATCAACATCAACCCTATGCAATAGATGAAGGAGTCACACATTCCGTCAAAGGTAAGCAACGGACGAGGTAATCAACAAATCAATGGAGATCATTACAATGCTTTGCACTCCATGTCCATAGATATCCTTGTATTTATCTCTTGTGTGTTGGGACTAACCCATGTCGGTGAGAAGAGTATGTAAACAACAAGGATGCTCCCAACTCTTTATGATCTTCATCAACCTTGAGCATCCACCACTACCTCATACTCTATCTATGCTTTCTCACCTCATACTCTATTCATGATGCATCACAAAATTTGAAGAAGTGGTTTTCGATCGCTCTGTGCGTGGAGCACTGGGAGTTCCGTATCGACAAGGACTGACCATTAAAACCTCCCAAGTGCATCTCGATGGAACCGGCCACAAAATCTCGGTCTCACCGAATGCCTAGGGTTGATCTGGTTTTCAATCTCGGTAGCACCGATTCCATTTTCTCAGTTACACCGAGTGTCCCTGACAGCTGACAGTTGAGGCACTCGGTGACACCGGAAAATTAGAATCATTGTCACCGATAGTGGTGGGTATAAAAGCTATGGAACCCGACACTTTGAATTTCATTCTCATACGTCGCGCCTTAGAACCCTAAGCTGCCGCCCCTGAGACCCCTGGCCATCGCCCTTGTCTCCACGCGCTCCTCCGCCATTGGGAATCGCCATCGCTGACAAAATCCGCTCCCTTGTCGCCACCATAGAGGATCCGTGACAAGCAAGGGTACAGATTCGTTCTCTATTGCGCTCCTCATCCGATTATTGTGCATTAGATTCAAATTTATCCTTCATACACCCTTTGCACGTATTTATATCCACTCAAAACTCCAAAATCCTGCAAACAACGAATTTTCTAGGGTTTTGCTGTCCGCCCGATAAATCTCGGTGGAATCGAAATAGAAATATCGGTCTCATCGATATGCTTTTCTGTGTGGCTGAGTACTGACTCGGTGGAACCGAGTTGCTCTTTCCGGTCCGACCAAAAAGGGTGCCAAGGTTCATTTAGGGAGTCAGTCAGTCTCGGTCCCACCAAAAATTCTGTTTCGGCTGTACCGATATTTATTTGACAGAATGCAAAAATCATGAAAATTCTTTGTTCAAATTTAAAAAACCAGCCTCATATTCTGATGACACATCTTCTTCTGCTCTCCTATACTCTATTCACATGGTCAGTATGTCAGGCTCAGATGATAGTCAGAATGTGGTAGAGCAAGGTGTTGACATGAGTTCTGGCACAAGCCCAGAGGCCAGTTCTTTTTCAGATTTAGGCACCCCTAGCTCTCATGGGTTGCCCAAGGCTTCCACCAGGACTAGGAAGAATCTCAACTCTGATGAAGAAGATTCAGATTTCATTGCTGAGGAGATTCTTGCTAAGAAGCAAGAAAAGGCTGCCAAGAAGTGAGCAACTAAAGCTACCTCATTAAGGAGAGTTGTAAGCAAGATCTATGCCATCTCAGAGACTATCAAGGCACATGAGAGTGCTAGAGGCACTATCTTTGTTGATCCCCCAAAGAATGTGATGCCTAAGAAGGCATTGGAGAAGAAATCCAGGAAAAGGATTGTCCATGTGATTGGCAGGCCTACCTCTATGTATGAAGATCCAGAGGAGGCTGTTGGTGCTGCTGCTAAGGAAGAGGGGGAAGAACATGTTGAGAAGGCCCCTCCCAAGAAGAAAGCCAACAAGTTAATGGCTGATGCTATGCCAAAGACTGGCACTTCCAAGAGCACCAAGCCTACTACCAAGAAAGCTGTTGCGCAGAAGTCCAAGAGGACTACCAGAGACATCCTAGCTTCTGAGAAGAACAAGGGGACTGCCTCCAAAACTGAAGATGATGATGACTTGACTACTTTGATGAAGCTCAGACCACATCTTCGAGTGCATGAGGCCAGCCACTTAGTTGTTGAGGTCATGAAGAGGAGGAAAGACTCGGGATTGAGAGACTCGAGAGCCATAGATCCTTATGCTCAGAGGAGGAAAATTGTTGTTGACTATAGGTTCTACACAAGAGAGCAAGAGGATTTTTATGAGACAGTGTTGCTTGACAAGAGCCCAGTTGTTAGCGACATGAGATATGTCGATTGGAAGTTCATTAAGGATAATGTGGACTGCTTCCCAAGTGTCCAAGACAACTTCCATTGCATTGTTCTAGTCAAGTTCATTACCAGAGAGCTTACTGCATGGAACGACTAGATGATCATGCAATTCTACTCCACTGCACTTTTGTACGGAGAAGGTAGAATTGTATGGATGACTGAAGGTGCAAGGTATGAGTCCACTATTGAGGAGTGGGCTCCACTTTTGTAAGTTCCAGAAACTCAGGAAGGTGATCTGGATGTATACTTCTATGGGATCCACTTCATAACCCAAGGAAAGTCAAAATACCATGAAAGATATGTATACTCCTATCCCTCCTGACAAGGTGTAATCACAAAAGCTAGGAGCCATCAATTATCTACAAGCAGGCCTCCATAGAATAAACACCACTTTGAGGCACACCTTGATGCCCAAGTGAGGAGATGACAAGATGATCCGAGGCTACTCCATTAACATGTTGATCCACCTTGATAGGAACAACAGGATTAGAGTCATTGATCTGATTGTTGAGACAATCAAGAGGCTTGCCGCTGATTCAAAGTGCTCTTGTTGTTATGCACCCTACATCTAGTTGCTTGTCAACTCTCAGTTGGAGAAGCACATTTTTCCTCTAGATCGTCCACATCTGCCCCTACAGCGAGATCTTGAGGATAATGTCATTGTGATGGACCCAGATCATCCCACATCTACTACAGCACAGGGAGAAGCAGAAGTTGTACAAGCCGCTAGTGCTCAAGCCCCTAGATCCAGGAACAAGCAAATGGATCTTCTGATCTAAGCCGTCTAGGGCATGCAGGAGGATATCAAGGGGATTTTGGATAACCAGAACAATCTAGTGAGGATCTTCGAGTCAAGAATCAAGGTTCTTGGTGATAAGGTGGACAAGTTGTCCAAGACAGTTATAGAGCTTCAAAAGGAAGTTGACTCCATGCACATCCCTTGGGTCTCTTCTGCTTAAGATGATGATGATGAGGAGGAGGAGGAGGATGAATTACCTCTCGGGCCAGGCACCCAGTTCACCACTCAGATGAGATCAGCCATAGTGCCTGCACCAGACTTGAGGCCCTCTTCATCAGCTCCTGCTCCATCAGCTCTAGTTCCTCGTATGACCACTCCATCTCCTTCCACGACATCTCTAGATATCTTCGCTGACGCCGTTATCTTGACTCCTTCATTGACAACTAGAGGAGATCAGCCCAAGAACGATTAGTTATATGCCTTTGAACTTTTTGGTAACTTGCTACCAAAGGGGGAGAAGTGTATATAGATCATTAGGCTTCGAGTGAGAGAGCGTTTGGTGTTTGTAGCTTTTTCAAAACAATTGCTTTAGATTACCGTGATACTCTTTTGTTTTGCTTGTGATACACGCTTGATGATGTTTGATCATATGCTTTAATGTGTGATGCTACTATTTCCTATCATCTTAATGCCTATGTGATGATTATTCATCTTTGGTTGATTGTGTTGTGCTATGATATTCATTCCAATTACTCTTGCACACCACCAAGTGGTATGTGACATGTAAGAAGTGACCCATGTACCTAATAGATTGTGCATTTGCCTTCAAACGCAATTTTAAAAATAATGCACAAATTTAGGGCAGCTCTTGCTTATCACATACTTCTCAAAGTGACGATTATATTCCATGATTATATCTTTGTCGAAGCTTTGATCTATATGTTGTCATCAGTTAATTAATAACAACATATAAGTCATTGAACTAAATCTTTCACCAAGTATATTTCAGGACAAGTTCAATGATAGGGATGGCTAAAGGATTGTGGTTACCCCAAGATTCAAGGAAATAGGTTGGCCAAGCTTGAAGCAAGAGGACCCTACATTTTACATTTGTGAGAAATCACTTTGAGTCCATAAGAAAGCCAATACTATTAAAAAGGGGTAAAGTTTTGATGGTGAACAATATGCTCAAACGTGCACAAGTGAGAGTCACCAAAACATCCACAAACTCTCCCACCAAAGTCTGTTCTAAGACAAATATGAAAAATTGGTGCAACCAACATTCCTATCTCGGAGCCATCGGTTCCAAACCCTAGATAGACTCAGCCAAACCCTAAAACTTCGGTGCAGCCGACATTGCACTCAGTGCCACCGAGTTGGGTTGCCAAGTTGCTGTTACACAAGTTCTCATTTCCGGTCTGACCGAGAATGGTGAATCGGCGTCATCGAGATTGGTAAATCTGACCGTTGGTCACCTTGTCGGTGGAACCGAGAATTGTATATCGGTTCCTCCGAGATTCAAAAGTTGCCACTTTTTGTCACTTCGGTACCACCGAGATTTACACATTGGTGTCACCGAGTCTGACTTATTGTGTGTAACGGTTGGATTTTTGGGGATGCCTATATATACCCCTTCACCACCACCCACTCGAAAGGGAAGCACTCAGAACTATTCCATACCTATCCTACTCAGTTTTCTGAGAGAGGACCACCTACCATTGTGTTGAGGTCAAGATCTTCCACTCCAACCATATGGATCCTTATTTTTAGCCTCCCCAAGTTGTTTTCTACCAATCCCATCTCTTCTACCAAGTCAAATATGTGAGAGAGTGATTGTGTGTTGAGGAGTCTATCATCTTGAAGCACAAGAGCAAGGAGGTCATCGTCATTACCGAGCCTATTACCTTTTGGAGGGTGGTGCCTCCTAGATTGGTTAGGTGTCGCTTGGGAGCCTCCTACTTCGTGTGTGGAGTGAATAAAGAAGTTTGTAATGGCAAGAAGATCGCCTACTTCGTGAAGATCTACCCATAGTGAGGCTAGTCCTTCGTGGATGGAAGCCGCATGGAATAGTCAAGGTTGCTTCTCCATGGAACCCTCCATCGGTAGATCCCTCCATTCACTCTTGCGACCGTTACCCTTCGTGGGTTGAAGACTCCATGAACGTGGAAATACGATAGCACCACCTATCGGAACCAAGGGAAAAATCATCGTGTCATCACTTGTGTTTGCTTTCCTAATCCTCTCTTTAGTTACATGTGTAATGTCTTTACTTTGTGCTGCCACACTCTTAGACATGCATGTGTAGGGTGTTACTTGATATGCTATGAACGCTAAAACTTACCAAGAACTAAAATTGGGAAAAAGACAAAACTTTTATTCGATCAAGTAGTCTAATCACCCCCATCTAGACCTACTTTTGGTCCTACAAACACTCGAAGGAGTTTTAAACTTAGACAAAGACTGAATCGCATCTAAGTTCCCGAGTAAATGGGATGCTAGTCACACGGTGGGATTTTTAACTTAGGAGAAAACTTATTCACGGCTAAGCCCCCGAGTGAGAGGAGTGTTCATCACTCAGGAGAGTTTTTCACTTAGGAGAAGACTGGTTCATAGCTAAGTCTTCGAGTGAATGGGATGCTATTCAGTCGGCGGGATTTTTAACATAGGCGAAAACTTGTTCGCGGCTAAGCCTCCGAGTGAGAGGAGTGCTCGTCACTCGGGAGAGTTTTTGACTTAGGCGAAGACTGGTTCACAGCTAAGTTCTTGACTGAATTCGATGCTATTCACTCAGCAGGATATTTAACTTAGGTGAAAACTTGTGCGCGGCTAAGCCCCGGAGTGAGAGGGTCGCTCGTCACTCGAAGGAGTTTTCAACTTAGACGAAGACTGATTCATAGCTAAGTTTCCGAGTGTATGGGATGCAGTTCACTCGACGGGATTTTTAACTTAGGCAAAAACTGGTTCGTAGCTAAGCCACCGAGTGAGAGCGTCGCCATTCACTCGGAGGAGTTTTCAACTTAGATGAAGACTGATTCGCACCTAAGTTTCCGAGTATATAGGATGCTATTCACTCAGTAGGATTTTTAACTTACGCGAAAAATGGTTCGTAGCTAAGCCCCCGATTGAGAGGGTCACTCAACACTCGGAGTGTTTTTTAAGATGATATTGTGCAATCGGAATCGACCAAGGACTGCGGGAGTCATAACTTTGATAAACAACATTGTCTAGAGAACTCTTATTACATCAAACAACTCAACCGTTAGGTATAAATATGCCGAAGTAAATCCGTGTTCTAGGCGCACGGTTCGTCGATATTCTTCTTGCGGTTATAAAGGTGGTAGGCTCCATTGTTCAATACTTTGGGGATGACGAAAGGATCTTCCCACGCGGGGCCGAGCTTGTGAGGCCGCTACTGATCCACTTGGAGCACGAGATCACCTTCATGGAACGACCGACTCTTGACGTGCCTGGCATGGAAGCGACGCAGATCTTGTTGGTACATAGTCAACCGAATCAGAGCCATTTCACGTTCTTCTTCCAGGAGATCTACACCGTCCTTTCATGCTTGTTCAGCCTCAGCCTCTGAGTAAAGATCTACATGGGTAGAATTGTGAAGTAGATCACTCAGCAAAACGGCTTCGGCTCCATAACCATGAAGAAAGGAGTGCGCCGCGTCGACCGATTAGGAGTCATCCTCAAGCCCCATAGAACGGACGACAATTCAATAACCCAAGATCCAGCTGCATGTTCAAGATCTCACATGAGTCGAGGCTTCGGCCCTTGAAGAATAAGGACATTTGCTCGCTCAGCTTGACCATTAGTGTGGGGGTGCGCAATAGATGCGTAATCCACCCAAGTGCCTTGGGCGGAGAAAAAGTGTCTGAACTCTTCCGAGTCAAAGTTTGAACCATTGTCTATAATGATATTATGGGGAACTCCATACCGGAACGTTATCTCTTCCAAGAATTTGATAGCAGTGCGCAAATTTAGCTTCTTTATGGGCTTAGCCTCAATCCACTTGGTGAACTTCTCAACTGCTACAAGCAGATGCGTGAATCCACTCTGGCCTGTTTGGAAAGGACAGACGTGTGTAATAGTCTTCAAGGAGGACGCGGGCTTGTGTGACATGTTTGCATAAAACTAGCATCCTTTGCAGTGCTAAACAATATCCTTAGCTATTTTGTTTGCGCGCGGCCAGAAGAAACCAGCTCAGTATGCTTTGGCAACAATCGTCCGAGAGGACGCATGATGACCACAGGTCCCCGGGTGAATTTCCTTCAGAATCAACCGACCTTCCTCAGGAGAGATGCACCGCTGAGTTATCCCAGTTATGCTTTCTCTATAAAGTTGTCCATCCACCACAGTAAAGGCTTTGGACCTACGGATGATCTTTCAAGCTTCAACCTCGTCTTTTGGGAGTTCTTGCCTTAGTATGTATGCAATATATGGCACCATCCAATTGTAATCACCAGAATCTCCATGACCAAATCTATGACTGCCAGGACATCCACCTCAGTTGGATTGGAGGAGCTTATTGCTTGCGAGGGCTCTTCAGTGAAGGGGGCTTCTTGCACCGAAGGAGAATGTAGGTGTTCTAGAATCACATTGATAGGTAAAGGAATCCGAGTGGATCTAATCTTTACTAAATCGCCAGCTGCCTAATTCTTCAGTTGGGGAATATGGTGGAGTTCTAAACCTTCGAATTTCTTCTCTAGTTTTCTCACTTCATGGAAATATCCAGTCATGGCAAGGTTCCTGACATCCCACTCCTTCATCACCTGATTAACCTCGAAATCTGAATCACCCTATACCATCAGGCGCTGGACGCCGAGTGAGATGGCCATACGCAACTCGTAGAGGAGTGCCTCGTATTCAGCTTCATTATTGGAGGAATCAAAGTGAATCTGGAGGACAAAACTATGCTTGTCACCCTTTGGAGACAGCAATACTACACCAGCACCAGACCCATTCAACATCTTAGAGGCATCAAAGGACATGGTCCAGTGTGCCGAGTGGATTTGAGTTGGTTGTTGCTGTTCTATCCACTCGGCCATGAAGTCAGCAAGCGCTTGCGATTTGATTGCCTTTTTTTTGCTTCAAACTTGATATGAAAGTAAAGGAGCGCAATAGCCCATTTGTCCACTCGACCAGTCACATCTCGATTGTCGAGGATCTCACACAATGGAGCATCACTAACGACTAAGATTGAGTGATCTTGGAAGTAGTGTGCCACCTTCTTCGTTGATAGATATATACCATAGATGAGCTTCTGGTGATGAGGGTACCTTTGCTTCGAAGGAGTCAACACTTCAGAGATATAGTAAACTGGACGTTGGCCTTTCTAAGCCTTGCCCTCTTCTTCTCGCTCAACAGTGAGAACCGTACTGACGACTTGGTTACTGGCTGTAATGTACAGAAGCAGGGGTTCTTTATTGTACGGAGCAGGGCTTTGAGCTCGACAAATGCTACTTCTGCCTTAGAAGTCCACTTGAACGTATGAAATTTCTTCATCAGTCGGTATAAAGGCAATGCCTTCTCTCCGAGACGAGAAATAAACCTGCTCAATGCCGCCAGGCAACCCGTGAGCTTCTGGCCATTGTGCACATGCTCACGGTGTTTCATTCGGACGATGGCACCGATCTTCCTGGGATTGATGTCGATCCACTATTCGGACACAAGGAAACTGAGCAAGTTTCCACCAGGAACTCCAAAAGTGCAGTTGGATGGGTTTAACTTGATATCATATTTCCTTAGGTTGGCGAATGTTTCTGCCAAGTCAGTCAGCAGGTCAGAACCTTTGCGAGACTTGACTACAATATCATCCATATAAGCCTCGACAGTCCGATAGATTTGCTCGAGCAAGCATTTCTGAATCATACGCATGAAAGTAGCACCAACACTTTTTCAGACCAAAAGGCATGGTGATATAAAAAAAACGCATGAAAGGGGTGATGAAGGCCGTCTTTATTTCATCTGGAACAAACAGACGGATCTGATGGTAGCCAAAGTATATGCATCGAGAAAAGATAAATGCTCGCATCCCGCAGTTGAGTCGACAATCTGATCGATGCGGGGGAGCGAAAAATGATCTTTCGAGCAGACCCGATTGATATGTTTAAAGTCAATACACATGCAGAGTGACTTGTCTTTCTTGGGTACCATGACAATGTTCACGAGCCACTTGGAGTGGTAAATCTCGCGTATGAACTTAGCCGCCAAGAGTCGAGCCACTTCCTCGCTGATTGCCTTCTGCTTCTCTGTCACCGAGCAACGCAAATGTTCTTTGATAGGCTTGGCCCTCGGGTCAACGCTCAATCGATGCTCAACCCGTTCCCTGGGTACACCCGGCATGTCAGAAGCCTTTCATGCGAAGATGTCCCAGTTCTCACAGAGGAATTGGATGAGTGCGTCTTCCTATTTTCTATCGAGTGTCGTCGAGATGTTGGTCGGGGCAACATTAGGACCTGTTGGGTGAACGTTCACTTGCTTCACTCCACCTGTCGACTGAAAAAATCGGACTCAAAGGCGGGCTTCTTGGAACGCAAGAGGTCGGCAGGATCAACATTCCTCTGGTATTCTTCCAACTCAACCACAACCATTTAATGTTCGGAAATCTTGGAACCTTGCTGAAGGCCCTCCTCAGCCCTTTGTCGATTCCCTGTCACTGTGATCATGCCCTTGGGCCCGGGAATCTTCAGCTTGAGGTACATGTAACATGGGCGAGACATGAAACGGGCATAAGATGATCGACCAAGGATGGCATGATATGCTCTCTGGAAGTTTACAACTTCAAACGTCAACTTTTCCTAATGAAAATTCTTGTCGGTGCCAAACACCGCATCCAACGCAATCTGACCGAGTGACTTGGCCTTCTACCCAGGGATGACTTCGTGGAACTGCATGTTGCTCTCATTGAGTTGGGACATCAGAATGCCCAACCCCTTGAGGGTATGTGCATACAAGATATTCAATCCACTCCCTACGTCCATGAGAACCTTGTGGAGTCGAGTGCATCCTACAACAGGATCCACCACCAGAGCTGGCCGATCAAGGGTAGCAACATGAGCAGGATGGTCTGATTGGTCGAAGGTGATAGGAGTCTAAGACCACTTGTGGTACGTAGGGGTGGCAAGAACAACCATGTTGACCTCCCGATAACCTTCAGTCGACTTTTGCTTTCTACATCGGCAAAAATCATTAAAGTGGCATTGACCTTAGGAAAATCCTCTTTATCTTCATCATCCAGGAGTTTTCCCACACGTCTGTCCTTCCTTGAACTGTTGGATCAGTAATCTGCACTGTCGAGTTGTGTGCTTTGGCAATATCAAATTGCCCTCCTCATCCTTCTTCATGTGGATTGCACACGACAAATCTATGATGTCCGTTCTTGATTGATTCTTTGATTTCTTTGGGGTAAATTGCCCTTTGGGTTTCCCCTTATTCTTTCCTTGCGCCGCCAGAGCGGCTGGCTTTGCCTGAGCAGTACCATCAGCTTTGCGCTTTTGCTTCCGACTGGAATTACTGCCGCTAGCATCATTGTCGGTTGCCTTTCCCTTGGCGCTGCGGAGGCAGACCTCCTCTTCGCCATTGGCGTACCGACTGGTAATTTCCATCAACTTGCCCAGGGATATATCTCCTATCTGACCAAACTTCAGATAGAGCTCTCTGTACTTAACACCGGCCTTGAAGGTGCAGATGGCTTGGTGCTCCGAAACATTTTCCACCGTGTGATGGAGGGTGGTCCAATGTTGAATGTAATCCCTGAAAGTTTCATTTGGTTTCTGCACATAGTGTTGTAGATCAGTAAAACTAGCAGGACGCTTGCATGCACCCTCGAAACTTCTGATGACACTCGAGCAAGATCCTCCTAGTAGTAGATGCTAGAAGGAGCCAACCAATTTAGCCATGCTCGGGCCAAACCATCCACATCAAGGACAAATGATTCATGGCTATGTTGTCATTTACGCCGCCAATCTACACCACCACTCGATAATTGTGTAGCCATGTTTTCGGCTTTGACTAACCAGTGAACTTGCTTACTCCAACCGACAACCTGAAGTTGGGGGGAATCTTGGCAGATCGAATGGCTTTGCTGAAACACTCAGGCCCAGAGACAACGACACCACCTCCACTTGGATGATCTCTATCATAATCATCCCTGTGAACTGTGCCCCTGTCAACCAGATTCTGCACAAGGACAGACCTCGCGTCAAACCCAGGAGGTATTAAACCACGTCTGGTCCAGTCTCTTCATGAATCTGACTGCAATTGGGTAGAAGAGCTTGACTCCATTCTGTGGGGTCTGCATACCACCCCGAATCGATCAACGGGATACACACCATTCTTTATGGTCTACGGGGCAGAAGTAGTCCTTCCCTGTGATATTATTCACAACACACAATGTATGAAGAAAAGGAGGCCGAGTTAGATCAGCAGGACGACGTGGACGCCTTAGAAGGTGAGCGCGACATAGCTCAGGCTCGCTCTACCTTTTGTTAACGGCAGTCCCGGTGTTACCAGAGTAGCGAGGACAGGGCAAAGGCGTATAATGTGGGCGAACTCATCTTACAACTCCCGGAGAAGCAGGAACATAAACTCAATCCCAGGTGGTAGGGCCACTTCATAATTGATGAAGTAATCACAAGAGGGGCTTATCGTCTTTGCAACCCGCCGGATAACCGCCTCAAACCAAACCCATGGAATGCAGCTCGCCTTCGGCGCTTTTGCAGCTAGACCGGTGTTGTTATACTTTTTACCTTCCTTTTCCTTTTCTTTCTTTTCATATTTCTTTCCATTCCACCTTGATTTTGGAGGTTCGTATTTCTTTTCCCAAGTCTATGTTCGGCTAAACTGAGGTCGTGTTAAGTTTTCCGGCATACATCCTCAAATGTTAAACCCGAAAAAAACACCTGGGGGTTTCTTCCCAAAGCCGATGATTATATATTTTATGCGTGTTTCCCTGGTCAATTTTTAAGCCATTATATGCATCAATTAGAACTAAGATTTTTGCCAAGCTGGGTTGCCTCGCTTCTGTGTTTACCCTCTATGTTTCCGATTGTTGGGCTAGAGGGTAAAGGGAGCACCTCTGCGATTGTTACCATCGGATCACCCGGATATGTACCTTAGACAAGTGAAGCCAAAAGCTAGCTATATTTAGCAAAAAATTGGTCGGCTATGACGGAAGCAACAAATAAAAATTATGGTTGTTATCACCATTAGTTGGGCTTCTTTTCTCAAAAAGCCATTAGTCGCATACTAGCAGTATACAGCCTTACTATCTACGATTTACGTAGCACTCTAAAGGAAGGTATCCATAGAGGTACTATTTTCTATGGAAGATGTTTCTTACGCTAAGCAGTAATATAACATATCTCCCTATGCATTTTCTATCTATTCGCACCAAATGGCCGGATTGCCTAGTTCCATGAAAGAATTCCCTCTTATTGTAGGATATTTGACAAGGAACACTCAAAAGCTCTTAGCAAGGGAGGTCAAAGACGATGGCCGGTTGAGACAAAGTTTACAGCATAGACGGAGAAATTTTTGATTTAAAGTACATAGTTACATAAAATCACACATCTGGCTATTGGTCAAGATTGTCTATTAAGGCATCCAGGGTGCAATCTTCTTGCGAGAGACGAGCGATTGACATCACTTGGTCATACAACAAATGAAGAGGCACTTCTTGCCCATCCAGCCCTGCATGCCCAACCCGAGCCATATGCTTGGGGTTAAGACCGGTGTAATGGGTCTTGATCATCGCCCATGCATGTGCTCTCTCCCGGCAGGCCGATGCCTTCCATAACTCGAAAAGACAATGGGCTCCCTTGAACCGATCAGCCAGTTTGGCCATCCCCTCCAGAGGCTTCTCGGTAGGCCAAAGCGCTTTCATCATGCTCCTCATAGCCTTCCGAGCCCGCTCATGTATAGCGGACAGTTCCTTCAGAAGGTTCCCTCAGTAGAATCCGATCTCTTCTTCAGGCCGCCCGGCAAGGAGACCTATACACGAGACGAAGCATGTCCATTACACTTCATGTATTAGAGGTAGCCTTTGATGTTATGATCACACTTAATGAACATGCTGTTGGGGAATGTTGCATGGGAAACAAAAAAATTCCTACGCACACGCAGATCTATCCATGGTGATAAGCATCTACGAGAGGGAGAGTGGATCTACATACCCTTGTAGATCGCTAAGCGGGAAGTGTTAAGAAACACGGTTGGTGTAGTCGAACGTCTTCACGATCCAAATCGTTGTGCGTCCCGCGATCCAATCACGATCCGTCCCATGAACTTGATCATGATCCGTCCCACAAACTTGATCACGATCCGTCCGATCTAGAGCCAAACGGACGGCAGCTCCGTGTTCAGCACACGAACAGCTTGATGATGATCTCCACCGTCTTGATCCAGCAAGAAGGAGTGGAGAGGAAGAAGAGTTCTCCGGAAGCGTGACGGCGCTCTGGCGATGGTGGTGGAGGAATTCCGGCAGGGCTTCGCCTAAGCACTGCAGAAATCTGATCTAGAGGAGAAACTATGCACTAGAGGAACGGGTAGCATCTGGCTGAAAAACTTGCGCAAAAACCCTAAAACCTCCAGTATATATAAGAGGAGAGGAGGATAGGCCTTGGCACAAGGGCCAAGGCCTCCTTGCTTCGGCCGAAGGAGAGAGGGAGAGGTGGAGTCCACCTCCAATCCTAGTAGGACTAGGATTCACCCCATTTTGCCTTTTTCCACTTTTTCTCTTAGGACTTTTTCCACCAGCCGCATGGGCCTCTTGTGGATATTCCACCAGCCCACTAAGGGCTGGTTTACACCCTCTTACATCCCATGTAGCCTCTTGGGTCGAAATAACCCTCCCAGTGGCCTCCCGGTACACTACCGACACTCTCGGTACACTACCGATGAGCCCAAAACTTTTTCGACAACCAAAACAGGACTTCGTATATATGAATCTTTACCTTCGGACCATTTCGGAGCTCCTCGTGACGTCCAGGATCTCATCCGGGACTCCGAAAAACCTTCGGTCACCACCATACATAACTCTATACTACCGAAACGTCACCAAACCTTAAGTGTGCAGACCCTGCGGGTTCGAAAACTATGTAGACATGACCGAGACACCTCTACGGTCAATAACCAATGGCGGGACCTAGATGTCCACATTGGTTCCTACATATTCTACGAAGAACTTTATCGGTCGAACCTCTATGTCAAGGATTCAGTTAATCCCGTATGTTGTTCCCTTTGTTCTTCGGTATGTTACTTGCCCGAGATTCGATCGTCGGTATCTCCATACCTAGCTCAACCTCGTTACAGGCAAGTCCCTTTAGTCGTTCCGTAATACGAGATCCCGTAACTAATACTTAGTCACATTGCTTGCAAGGCTTGTTGTGATGTTGTATTATCGAGTGGGCCCTGAGATACCTCTCCATCACACGGAGTAACAAATCCCAGTATTGATCCATGCTAACTTAACAGACACCCTCGGAGACACCTGTAGAGCACCATTATAGTCACCTAGTTACGTTGCGACGTTTGATACACACAAGGCACTCCTCCGATGTCCGTGAGTTACATGATCTCATGGTCATAGGGACATATACTTGAAATGCAGAAAACAGTAGCATTATACTAACACGATCACAAGCTACGTTTGTACTTTGGGCCTTGTCCATCACATCATTCTACTAATGATGTGATCCCGTTATCAAATGACATCTCATGTCCATGGCTAGGAAACCTTAACCATCTTTCGATTAATGAGCTAGTTCACTAGAGGCATACTAGGGACATTGTGTTTGTCTATGTATCCACACAAGTATCCATGTTTCCCTCCGGTGGGAAACCGACTATGTGTAACCCTAGGGACCCCTCGCGTCTATATGAGCCATAGGGTTTTAGATTGTAAGGCAGAGAAACTCATCTAGGGTTTTCGTTATCCGATCTCGAGGTAGATCAACTCCGTAACCTTCATACACATCAATACAATCGAGCAGGACATAGGGTTTCACCTCCATAGGAGGGCCCGAACCAGGGTAAACATCGTCTCCTTCATCCCCTGTTACCATCGATCCTAGACTCACAGCTTGGGACCCCCTACCCGAGATCCGTGGGCTTTGACACCGGCAGTGCCAACACACAACACATGACGTTGATGTATGTGGAGCTAGGATGGCTTATAATATGGTAGCAAAATGGGTCATCAATAATAAATTCACAGATGCAAAGTTGAATAAATGCTCAACGATGGTACTATGCTGGTCCTAGGCTAGACCGTGCTAGAGACGCGAGCCTAAAACACCAAGAAAATCACGACGCTACATGTAATCAAGGGAAGAGCACACTCTGAATTTTATTCCGGTTTTTTTGGCACCTCTTGTTTTGCACTTTTTTTGCTCAGAAAATTACTATAATGGCGAGTGTCTCAAAAATCTTCCCAAGTCGTATAAACAGGATAGGCACAAAAAAATTGACAATTTTTTCTGAAGCGATTCGGGGTTGCAATGACCAAAAATTGCGACAAAAATCACTAAGATGGCAGGTGGCTCAAAACGCTTCGAAAAACCTAAAGACAGGATAGGGCAAAAATATTTCACCCGTGAAAATTTTGGGCCAAAATGTGCTTTGAAAAGCGTGCCAGACTCTTTATTCCAAGACATACTCACGTAAGAAAACACAAATCTGAAATCAAAGGGACCTCGAAACAAACGTAATAACTACGAAATTCAGATTAGAGGCGGATATTAGGTGGTGATATATTATAGTGGAGATGATGATGGTGGGTCATGATATATGTCAGCGATGACGGTGATGGTGGGTTGTGATACATGGCAGCAATGATGATGGTGGTGGTATATGGAAGATATGAAGATGATGCGGTGACGGCGTGACAACCTATGAACAGAAGTCGAAACTCTAAAGGACTTGACACTAATACCAGCAACTCAACAAGACGATGTAACCGCAAATTCAACAAAGAAAAATACCGAAAATACTATGCAAATGCTCAGATTGGTTCGGCTATGATGATCTAACCCTAATTGTTTGTGGATTTTTCGTGGACTATAGGTATGAAGAATAGATGCGATCTAAACTACGAAAAACTGGTAAAATCTCACCGAGCAACCTAGAAATTGGATACCACTTGATAGAGGCAAAGGTGTCCCGTCTTTCAATGAGATGGTGGCTATTGTTTTTGGAGGAGTAGACTTTAACGATCCGACTACGAACGTGCAAGGACGTCGCGGCTTAGCAATCACAAAACCAACTCCGAGAGATTATTGACCACGTCAGAGCATGATCAACCTGACCACGAGGGTCTGTTTCCTGCACACAAATGAAGAACAAGCAAGAAACTAAGATTGCAATCTATATATTGCGAATATAAGAGGGAAGCTTTATTGATGAAAGTGGGGTTCTATGACACCTTTGTCTGGTCGTGGAACACAAATGAGGAAAGCAAAGTTGCAGCTATGGAGAACATGTAATCTAAACAAATCCCAAGTCTAAACAGCGCCCTAAGGGCTGTATATATGGGGGAATAGAGGAGGAATTCCGTTACCCCTTGGAGGATGGGTCCGAAACCGACCCTATCTCCATTTCCCCCACACATATGGACTCTAAAAGCAGCCTATAAAGTGGTATTTCGAAATAACATGGGTCTGGGCCAAAAATAAGGTGACGTGTCACCTATAATAGCCTATGGACGAAATTTATGAAGCAACGTCTTGTATATTTCGTTAAGCCTTCATGCTCTCCTTAGGGTGCCTTCAAAGTGTGAAAATCACCAGCAGAAACTCCATTGTTTCTTCATGCATGCGCACCATCTCCCCCATGCTTGATCCCGCTCCAATGGCCATCCTTCTTATCCATGCTAGGTCCTTCATTCATAAGTAAAACAAAAGTATATAATTTAGGTAGCATCATATGTTCATGAATATTAGAAGGATTTCCAAGAAACGAAAGTACCTAATAATTTAATTGGCGTGCACGGGCTCTAGTAATTGGTCCAATATGTGTAGCTGGTGGGGATGTGAGTGTAACATTAGTAGGGATGTCCTTATCACTACATACGGGGTTAAATGAATCCTTGACACAAAGGTTCAACCGATAAATACCTTCATAGAATATGTAGGAACAAATATGGGCATCCAGGTCCCGCTATTGGTTATTGGCCGTAGAGGTGTCTCAGCCATGTCTACATAGTCCTCGAAGCCACAAAGTTTGCACACTTAACGTTCGGTGACATTTCGGTATTATAGAGTTATGTATGTTTGTGACCAAAGGTTTTTCGGAGTCCCGGATGACATCCCAGACATCACAAGGAGCTCTGGAATGCTTCGGAGGTAAAGATTGATATATAGGAAAGTGGTATTTGGGTTCCGGAAAAGTTTTCGGGTACTTTTGGTAGTGTACCGGGAGTGACAAATGGGTTCCGGGTGGGGCCCGCCTACCCCGGGGGGCACATTGGACCAAGAGGTGGCACACCAGCCCTTGGTGGGCTGGGTGGCCAACCCCATGAGGGCCCATGCGCCCAAGGAGGAAGAGATGGAGGGTGGGAGGAGTCCTTGTTGGAGTAGGACTCCTCCTCGAGCCCCACCTCCTTGTTGGAGATGGACACCACCTCCTGGCTGATGGCCAATGGCCCTAGGGGAAACCCTAGGGATCCTCCTCCCACCCCTTCCTCCAATATATAGTGGAGGTTTGAGGGCAGCCCACCACCTTAAAAGCCACGTGTTGCCCTCCTCCCTCTAGATCGTCATTCTCCTCTAGATTAGTTCGGCAGAGCTCGGTGAAGTCCTGCCAGATTAGTTCACCACCGCTGCCACCATGCCGTTGTACTGCCAGAGAACTGATCTACCTGACCACCCTCACCATCTGGATCAAGGAGGCGGAGATCATCATCGAGTTGTACGTGTGCTGAACAAGGAGGTGCCATCCGTTCGGCGCTAGATTGTGATTGGATCGCGCGTCGTCTTGCAATTTGGATCGCGAAGACGTTTGACTACATCAACCACGTTTCTTATCGCTTCTTGCTTAGCGATCTACAGGGTTATGTAGATCCTCTCTCTCCTCTCATAGATGCTCATCTTCATGGATAGATCTTGTATGTGCGTAGGAATTTTTTTTGTTTCCCATGCAACGTTCCCCAACAATGGTATTAGAGCTAGGTTTATGCTTAGATGAGACCACGATTAGGACACAAAGGAGTTTGTGGGCGTCTATATTCGGATTGCTTCCTCCCTTGTTCTTCTCTTGATTCAGCGGTATTGTGGGATGAAGCGACCCAGACCAACCTTACTTGTCCATGTATGAGAGACCGGTTCCATTAACTGACATGTGACCTTGTTGCATAAACATGGCTGGCATGTGTCTGTCTCTCCCACCTTAGTTGGATCAGATTCAACAAAGGAGTTCCTTGAGAAGGTTGAATAGCAGTTTGTGTATCACCCTTATGGTTCTGCGTAGGTAAGAATTGTTCTTGCTAGATACCCATAACAGTCACATAAAACATGCAACAACAATTAGAGGATGTCTAACTTGTTTTTGCAGGGTACGTTGTGATATGATATGGCCAAAGACATGATGAGATATATTTGATGTATAAGATGATCATGTTTGTAATAGTTCATATCGACTTGCATGTCGATGCATAAGGCATCCGACATGAGCCATAGGGTTGTCTTTAATTATTGAATGACCTACGTGTCAATCTTTAAGCGCTTCATAATGATTTACTTTATCGCTAAGCGGTAGCAATAGTAGTAGAAGCATGGTTTCCATGACTGCCCCGATGTTGACACAACGATGGAGATCATGGTGTTATGCCGATGATGATGGAGATCAGGCCGGTTTTTTGGAGATGGAGATCAAAAGCACAAGTTCATGGCCATATCAAGTCACTTATGATTTGCATGTGATGTTAATCCTTTTATGCCTCTTAATTTGCTCAGGACGACGATAGCATTATAAGTTGATCCCTCACTAAACTTTCAAGATAAAAACTGTGCTCTCCCCGAGTGTGCACCATTGCGAAAGTTTGTCGTTTCGAAGCACCACGTGATGATCGGGTGTGATAGACTCTACGTTCACATAAACGGATGAAAGTTAGTGTTGCACATGCGGAACACTAGGGTTAAACTTGGACATCCTTGCATGTACAGACATGGCCTCGAAACACAAGAGACCGAAAGGTCGAGCATGAGTCATAGAGTAGATATGATCAACATGGAGATGTTCACCATTGACACCACCTCATCTCAGGTGTTGATCGGACTTGGGTTGGTGAATTAGGATCATGTAGCACTCGCATGACCGGAGGGATGTCAATTTGAGTGGGAGTTTTTTAAGCAATATGATTAATTAAACTCGTTATGTTGAACAATAGTCTTAGTAACCTTTGCATATTTATGTTGTAGAACAATGGCTCATGCAGTAGTTCCCCTGAATTTCAATGCGTTCCTAGAGAAAGCCAAGTTGAAAGATGATGGAACTAAGTTTGTAGATTGGGTCGTAGTATGAGGATTATGCTCACAGCTTCCCATAAGGGTTATGTCCTTGATGCACCGCTTAGTGAACCACCCGCTCTAGTGTCGTGTGGAGACGTTGTGAACGCCTCGCAAGCGTGTTCTGATGATTACTCAATAGTTCAATGTGCAATGTTGTATGGCTTAGAACTAGGACTTCTAAGGTGTTTTGAATGTCATGGAGCATATGAGATGTTCCAGGAGTTGAAGTTCATCTTTGAGAAGAATGCCAGGATCGGGAGGTATGAGACCTCTGATAAGTTCTATACTTGCAAGATGGAGGAGAACGGGTCTGTCAGTGAACACATACTCAGAATGTCTGGGTATACAAACCATCTGGGTTAATTGGGGATGCCCCTCCCGCTAGAGGTGATCACTGACAGAGTTCTTGAATCACTGCCACCTAGCTACAAAAGCTTCATGTTGAACTATAACATGCAAGGGATGAACAAGTCAGTCGTCGAGCTATTTGCGATGCTGAAAGTTGCTGAGTCTGAAATCCAGAAGGAGCATCAACTGTTGATGGTCAAAAGAACCACTAGTTTCAAGAAGAATGGCAAGGGCAAGAAGGGTAACTCCAAGAAGAGTGGCAAATCGGTTGCCCCTCCCGTGAAGAAACCTAAGGCTAGTACCAAGACAGAAACTCAGTACTTTATTGCAAGGGAACTTGTCACTAGAAGCAGAACTGCCCCAAGTATCTGGCTGACAAGAAGGCAGACAACACCAAATAACGTATATATGATATACATATTATTGATGTGTACCTTACCAACTCTCGTTGTAGTGCCCGGGTATTTGATCCCGGTTCGGTTGCTCACATATGCAACTCAAAGCAAGAACTACGGAATAGATGGAGGCTGGCAAAGGACGAAGTGACGATGCGCGTGGGAAATGGTTCCAAGGTTGATGTGATCGCCGTCGGCACGTTCGCTCTTCGTTTACCATCGGTATTAGTGATGAACCTGAATAATTGTTATTTAGTGCGTGCGTTAAGCATGAAAATTATATCTGGATCTTGTTTAATGCGAGACAGTGACTCATTTAAATCAGAGAATAATGGTTGTTCTATTTATATGAGTAATACCTTTTATGGTCATGCACCCAATGTGAGGGGTTTATTCTTATTAAATCTCGATAGTGATGATACACATCTTCATAACATTCATGCCAAAAGATTTGGAGTTAATAATGATTGTACCACTTTCTTGTGGCACCGCCGCTTAGGTCATATTGGTGTAAAACGTATGAAGAAGCTCCATGCTGATGGAATTTTGGAGTCACTTGATTTTGAATCACTTGACACATGTGAACCATGCCTCATGGGCAAGATTACTAAGACCCCGTTCTCCGAAACAATGGAACGGGCAAGTGACATGTTGGTAATCATACATACTAATGTGTGTGGTCCGATGAGCATTGAGGCACGAGGTGGATATCATTACTTTCTCACCTTCACCGATGACTTAAGTACATATGGGTATATTTACTTAATGAAATGATTGAAAAGTTCAAGCAATTTCAGAGTGAAGTTGAGAATCATCGTAACAAGAATATTAAATTCCTATGATCTGATCGAGGAGGAGAATATCTGAGTTATGAGTTTGGCAGTCACTTAAGACAATGTGGAAATGTTTCACAATTGACACCACCTAGAACACCACTGCATAATGGTGTGTCCGAACATCGTAATCAAACCTTATTGGATATGGTGCGTTCTATGATGTCTCTTGCCGATTTTCAACTATCGTTTTGGGGTTATGCATTAGAGACAGTTGCATTCACTTTAAATAGGGCACCATCGAAATCCATTGAGACGATGTCGTATGAACTGTGGTTTGGCAAGAAACCAAAGTTGTCATTTCTTCAAGTTTGGAGATGTGATGCTTATGTCAAAAAGCTTCAGCCAGAAAAGTTGGAACCCAAAGCGGAGAAATGTGTCTTCATATGATACCCAAAATAGACGGTTGGGTATACCTTCTATCTCAAATCTGAAGGCAAAAGTGATTGTCAGTAAGAATGGGTCAATTCTTGAGATAGAGTTTCTCTAGAAAGAATTAACTGGGAGGAAGATAGAACTTGATGAGGTTGTTGAACCTTTATTTCAACCAGAGAGTAACGCAGCACAGAAAGATGTTTCTGTCGAGCCTACAATAGTTGAAGAGGAAGTTAATTGTGGTGATCATGTAGCTTCAAATAAAGTTACTAACGAACCTCGTAGGTCGACAAGGATGCGTACTGCTCCTGAGTGGTACGACAACCCTGTCTTAGAGGTCATGTTATTGGACAACGATGAGCCTACGAGCTATTGAGAAGTGATGGTGGGACCGGATTCCAACAAATGGTTAGAGGCCATGAAATCCGAGATGGGATCCATGTATGAAAACAAAGTATGGACTTTGGAAGTATTACTTGAAGGGTGAAAGGCCATTCGGAATAAATGGATCTTTACGAAGAAGATGGACGGAGACAGTAATGTCACCGTCTATAAAGATCGACTTGTGGCAAAAGGTTTTTCACAAGTTCAAGGAGTTGACTACGGGCAGACCTCCTCACCCAAGCGATGGTTAAGTCCGCTAGAATCATGTTAGCAATAGCTGCACTTTTTGATTATGAAATTTAGCAGATGGATGTCAAAATAGCATTCCTTGACGGTTTCCTTATGGAAGAGATATATATGATGCAACCAAAAGGTTTTTTTGATCCAGAGAATTCTGACAAAGTTTGCAAACTCCAGCGATCCATTTATGTACTGGTACAAGCATCTCAGAGTTGGAATCTTCGCTTTGATGAGGTGATCAAAGCGTTCGAGTTTATACGAGTTTACAGAGAAGCTTGTATTTACAAGAAAGTGAGTGAGAGCTCTATAGTGTTTCTAATATTATATGTGGATGACATATTGCTGATTGGAAACAATATATAATTGTTGGAAAGCGTGAAGGAATATTTGAACAAGAGTTTTTCAACGAAGGACCTAGGAGAAGTTTCTTTCATACTGGGCATGAAGATCTATAGAGATAGATCGAGACGCTTAATAGGACTTTCACAGAGCACATACCTTGACAAAGTTTTTGAAGAAGTTCAAAATGGATCAGTCCAAGAAGGGGTTCTCGCCTGTATTGCATGGTGTAAAGTTGAGTAAGACTCAATGCCCAGCGGCTATACAGGATAGAGAGAAGATGAGTGTCATCCCCTATGCTTCTGCCATAGGCTCTATCGTGTATGCAATGTTGTGCACAAGACCAGATGTCAGTCTTGCCATAAGTATGGCCAGAAGGTTTCAAAGTGATCCAGGAATGGAGCACTGGACGACAGTCAAGAATATCCTTAAGTACCTAAAAAGGACTAAGTAAATGTTTCTCATTTATGGGGGTGATCAAGAGCTCGTCATGAAGGCTTACGTCGATGCGATTTATGACACCGATCCGGATGACTCTAAGTCTCAAACCGGATACGTATACATTCTCAATAGGGGAGCGGTAGGCTGGTGCAGTT
Source organism: Hordeum marinum (assembly GCA_022496015.1). Taxonomy (NCBI): domain Eukaryota; kingdom Viridiplantae; phylum Streptophyta; class Magnoliopsida; order Poales; family Poaceae; genus Hordeum; species Hordeum marinum. Next base: position 117,041,359 of record CM039676.1, read on the forward strand.
CCAAGCAAAGAGTGGTAGCTGATTCTACATGCGAAGAGGAATACATCGTTGCCTCGAAAGCAGCGAATGAAGGTATCTGGACGAAGCAGTTCATGACGGATCTTGGAGTTGTGAACTAGACCCAATGACTCTATTCTGTGACGACACTGGTGCCATTGCTTTGGCCAACTAAAAAATGTTTCACAAGAGGACCAGACGCATAAAGCGATGCTTCAATTCCATCCGCGGTCACATGAAGGAGGAGGACAGAAATATTTGCAAACTACACACAGAGCTGAATATCGCAGATCCATTGACTAAACCCCTTCCACGGGCTAAACATGATCAACATGAGAGCTGTATGGGTGTTAGATTCAGTACAATGTAAATGTGCGGGATCACTAGAATAGTATGTCTAGAGGGGGGTGAATAGACTACTAGCAGGAATTTAAAATTTACACAAGGTACAAACATAAGTGTTGACAGATTTTAGCATATATAGAAAGTCTAGCACACCCTACACATGCAAGTCATCAAGTATAGTAGCGACAAGTAAAGACATTGCACATGGAAGTAAAGAGTAGAGATAGGGAGATCAAACGCATGAAGGACACGGAATTTTTTCCCGTTCTTCCGATTGGTGGTGCTATCGTACGTCCACATTTATGGAGTCTTCAACCCGCGGAGGGTCACGCTCGCGAGATTCCACGGAGGTCTCCACCCATAAGGGTCCATGAAGAAGCAACCTTGACTATTCCATAACGGCTACCATCCATGAAGGACTAGCCTCACTATGGGTAGATCTTCACGAAGTAGGCGGTCTCCTTGCCCTTACAAACTTTTTCATTCACTCCAAAACACGAAGTAGGAGGCTCCCAAGCGACACCTAACCAATCTAGGAGGAACCACCCTCCAGAAGGTAATAGGCTCAATAATGTCGATGAACTCCTTGCTCTTGTGCTTGAAGATGATAGCCTCCTCAAAACACAATCACTCTCTCACAGATTTCGATATGGTGGAAGAGATTGATTATGTGGAAAGCAACTTGGGAGGCTAGAGATCAAGATTCATATGCTTGGAATGGAATGGCATGATCTCAACACAAGAGTAGGTAGCTATCTCTCAGAAAATCTGATAGGATAGGTAGGGATTTGTTCTAAGTGCTTCTGTTGGGAGTCAGTGGTGGTGAAGGGGTATATATAGGCATCTCCAAAAATCCAACCGGACCTAATAAGTCAGACTCGGTGACACCGATGTGTTAATCTTGGTGGTACCGATTTGCCTCAAAGGTAGCAACTTTTGAATCTTGGTGAGACCGATATATAAAACTCGGTTGCATCGGTAAGGTGACCAACAGTCAGATTGCCAAAATCCATGACGCATAATCAACAAACTCGGTGGGACCGATTTTGTGAATTTGCATAATAGAAACTTGGCAACCCAAACTCGGTGGCACCGAAGCAGAATCGGTTGCACCAAATGGCTATGGTTTGGCTGAGTCTGTTTGAGGCTGAGAATTGGTGGCACCGAGTGCAAAGTTTTGGTTGCACCGATTTTGGATATTAGGCTTTGGACAGACTTTTGTGGAAGAGCTTGTGGGTGTATGTGGTGACTATCACTTGTGCACGTATGAGCATCTTGTTCACCAACGGTACCTTACCCCCTTTTGATAGTATTGGCTTTCCTATGGACTCAAAGTGATTTCTCACAAAGTAAAATGTAGAGTCCTCTTCCTTGAAGCTTAGCCAATGCTATTCCTTCTCCTTCTTCTTCGTGGGGATACTCTCCACACTCCTTTTGCCAACTCATCTCTCTCTATGGACTTTATCTAAAATACACAAGATGAAAGAATTAGTCCAAGAGACGATGTATGTTGTCATGAATTATCAAAACCACCAAGAGAGCACATTGTGCTTTCAATCTCCCCCTTTTTGGTAATTGATATGCATGTATATAATGAAGACTTGAGAGACACATGACTTAGACTTGCTCCCCCTTAATGTGTGCAATCCCTTTAAAGGATAGTTGCTTTGGAATGCATGGACACACATATAGTAGAAGGGATGGAATGAGTCATGTGTATCTTGGCAATATGCATTAAATATATATGTATGAGGTGTATCCTTGTTGAAGACTTTACTCTTGAAAATAATATATGTAATAAACAAGAGATCATCTTGATCAAAGATATGATGCATATACTTATGTTGAGTTCTTGAGCATTCTAGTAGTAGAGATACACTTGAGAAAACCATGTTAGGAAACACAAGAGTATTCTACTAATCAAAAGCCATAGAACTCAAAAGTACCAAGATATGGAGAACATATAAAAGATAGTATTCCTTAAGATTGATATGTCTCCAAGAACATTTAGAGCTTTCTCCCCTCGATATAAAATAGTAGGACATCCTCTACCCCTGAATCTTAGCATGAAGATATTGGGATTGGATAGGGTGAGAAAATTCTAACATGAGTAGTCAAATGAAATAAACACATGTTTCTCCAAAACAGTTTTATCCCCCTACTTTGGTGTTCTCCCCTTGTTTATATAGGTATAAACTTTTGATATTCTTGTCTCCTCCTTTGCATAAGCATGTATACCCCTCTTTAGCTTTGTAGCTTTCGTAATTCTCCCCCTTCGGCATTAATTGCCAAAAAGGTTAGATATAGGGTCAGATACAGGGGTCATTGATTAAGAAGGGATCCTTGAGGACAAGGGTCATAGAATGCAGGATTCATAGAAAATGAAAATCATGAACAAAATGAGGGAATCATTGTAAATAATTTCTCTCCCTTTGGCTAAACTGAAAATGAGGGAATGTAGGATGCATAGAATTTCAAGATATATGATATTCAAGATAATAGCATGGAAGAAACAATGAAGCTCTTCCCCATGCATGCATCCTAGTGAGCTTAGCTCAAGTTTGAAGCATCAATGATGTTCAACTCACTCCTCAAATGACAAAATACTTTTTCATCATGTGGCTTAGTAAAGATATCTACCAATTGCTTGTTAGTATGAACATGCTTAAGATTAATATCTCCTTTGGCAACATGATCACGAATGAAATGATGTCGAACTTGAATATCCTTGGTTCGAGAATGTTGCATAGGATTATGACCAATCTTAATAGCACTCTCATTGTCACAAAGTAATGGCACATTTCTAACATAGATTCCATAATCTTTAAACGTTTGTGTCATCCATAACATTTGTGCACAACATGATCCAGCGGTAATGTATTCCGCTTCGGCAGTAGATAGAGATATCGAGTTTTGTTTCTTGGAAGGGCAAGAAACGAGAGATCTACCAAGAAATTGGCATGTACCCGAGGTGGATTTTCTATCAACCTTGTCAAGGGCATATTCCGAGTTGGAGTAACCAACAAGATTAAAAGAAGATCCCTTGGGATACCAAATGCCAAAGTTTGGTGTATGAATCAAGTATCTCACAATGTGTTTCACAGCCTTAAGATGACATTCTTTGGGTGTAGCTTGATATCTAGCACACATGCACACACTAAGCATAATATCGGGATGGGAGGCACATAGATATAGCAATGAACTAATCATTTATTGATAAACCTTTTGATCAACCGGTTTACCCTCCTTAGTAAGATCATCGTGTCCGCTAGTGGGCATGGGAGTTTTCATACCTTTGCACTCTTGCATGTTGAACTTTTTGATCAAGTCCTTGGTGTACTTTGTTTGAGAGATGAATGTACCTTCTCTCGTCTACTTGATTTGTGGACCATGGTATAATTTCGGCACACACATCATAGACATCTCATACTTCTCTCACGTCGACCTTCCAAATTTCTCACTAAATTGTGGGTTAGTAGATCCAAAGATAATATCATCCACATAAATTTGGCATAGAAATAATTCACCATTAACTCTCTTTGTGAATAAGGTTGCGTCAATTTTACCAATTTCAAATACTTTTTCAATAAGAAACTTCGTTAGGCATTTATACCAAGCCGAGGAGCTTGCTTAAGACCATATAGAGCTTTGCGAAGTTTGTAAACGTGGTCAGGTTTCCTAGGATTTTGTTGTCGTTTTCTCACGACACATGGCATGGGTATGCTTATCAAAGGTGGTTGGGTCCGGAGGACGTCGATGGGCTCCTGGAGTGGGAGTAGGCACAAGCGGTGACTGACACATGATGTACCCAGGTTCGGGGCCCTCCGAGGGAGGTAATACCCCTATTCCTGCCTGATCTAGTTGATCAATGAGGAAAGGTTACAATGGTGCTCCTTGAGCTGTATCGAGAGGTGGAAGGAGGTGCAGCTGGCTCCTCTTCCCTTGCTACGAGGGTGGTTGTGGAACGAGGTGTTGCTTGGTGCATGTGTATGTTCTTGTCTATATGTTGCTTGCCTTTGCATGGGGGGCTCCGGGGGCTTTTATAGCCCAACACCCCGGATTACAATATGGATGAAAAACCGTGGGAGGGCCCTAGTTGGCAGCCTCTGTAGCTGGCCATGGGCCCCTGGGCTGTAGGGTCTTGTCACTGGTAGGGCCTGCTGGTTGGGAGGTCTGATCGAGAGCTAGACGGGCCCGCATGGTGGGTCCCAGCAACGACCGCTTCATGGCACGGGTCGTCCTTCGGGGCGTCGCTTTGTGGCAGCCGGTCGCGGTCAGTGATATGGCTGGCTGCACTGTAGCCACGCCGAGGCAGGTCATGGAGTGGTTGGAGGCATGCATGCACTATTGGAGGCCTGGTCATGGTCAGCCGAAGTCAGTAGTACTATTGTCCTCATTCTAGCCAGACGGGCGCTAACCCCCGTTGGGATGGGGGCTACTATTTCTATGCATGCCTTGCTCATGGAATCCAAGGCACGGCCAGATAGAGGGCGAGGGATCCTTGCCCTCAGCCGACAAGCCTACCGGAGCCGGTCAGGCGTAGCCGGCTAGACCCAATCGGCATGGCATAGCCGGCTAGGTGCAATCTGGACTGTAGGGGGAGGCGGCTCTCCCTCCAATCATTGCAGAAAGTTCGAGTTGTAGGTCGTTTTAGGCTACCCCAGGGTTATCCCCCAGACAGTAGTCCCCAAAGTAGGGGAGGCCCGTCGCTGAGCCACGACGGACCTCACCAGCTTGAACATTGCCTTAGTGCCGCAGCCCGCTTCGGAAGCCGGATGTCGATGGGCGGACGGCCACAGGTTACGCAGTAGGACGATGCTTCGAGCGCCGCCTCAGGTGCCCCGTCGGGCGGCACATCCGCGCCATGGGGGAGACGTAACGCGCCGCAACCCTGACAGGCCGCACGGTGGACAAGACGAGACCGGGAGGCAGGTCCCGCCATTGTTGTGGCGTCGGCCCGCGCGCGCGGATCCTCTGTGGTTTTGGGCCGATGGTTGGCATGCTCGAGGGCAATAACTACCTACTCGCATGCAATGGAGATCATGGGGGATGTGCACAATGAATCCGCCCCCCATGACCGTCCGCGTGGGGTTTAAATGGGGAGGGGGAGGGGAACGGAACAACACATTTGTTCCCCTTGCCCCTGTCGCTTTGCACTCGTTGCCCTCCTCCTCCCGCTCTGAGAGAACGAGAGGAAGAGAACGAAGCGCCCGCTTCTTGCCATGCCCCCGTCATCACCACCGGGGTCCACTCTACAGTCGAGCTCTTGCGCCCGCCGCCACGGCTATAAGCCCCTCGAGGAACCATGCCGAGCAAGGGGCATGGGACGTCAGCATCGTCGATGAGCAGTTTATCCAGCACCTCCGCTACCGCCACAAGCTGCCGTCAGAGGAGCTCATGGAAGCGCGCATTGGTGGGACTGAGAATTCCCCGACACCACGGGATGACAAGGTGGTCGTCTTCGCCGAGCACTTTCTCCGTGGGCTTGGGCTACCGGCGAGCACGTCCTTCTGGCAGTTCTTGACGCGATTCGGCCTACAGCCGCACCACCTTGCCCCCAACACCATTCTGCAGCTGGCGGCCTACGTAACCCTCTGCGAGGGATACCTGGGGTTGGAGCCGAGGCTTGACCTCTGGTTCCGCCTCTTCTTCCTCAAGCGGAAGAAGGCGTCGGATCCGGTGATGAAGGTTACGTCAGGGAGCCGGGTGATCCGCATCCTTTGGGGAGCCGGCTTCCCGAAGCTCCCGCTGCAGGAGTCGGTGAAGAGCTGGCAGCAGGGGTTCTTCTATGTGAAGAACGTGAAGCTGGAGGCGGAACACATCAACCTCCCCGACTTCATAAGTGTGCCGCCGGTGGCGATGCTGAACTAGCGGACGGCTCCGCCTCAGGCCCCGGAGATAGTGGACCGGCTTTGCGAGCGGGTGCTTCTTATGACCGGATCGGAAGGCCTGAAGGTGTCCAACCTTCTGACGATAATGGTGGCGCACCGGGTGCAGCCACTACAGAGCGGGTCGCACCTCATCTACCAGATGGGGGGTCGATGTGACCCTTGCCGGTTCTCCACCAAGGGGATGAAGCCGGTTCACGTGGCGCGAAGGGGGAACACCAACTCCTTGGCAAAGCGGAAGGAGGGGAGTTGGCAGTGGGGGAAAACTCCGGACACACGGAGCCACCCAGCGCCGCTGGTAAGTGATTCAGCCGGCTCTTGTTTCTTTTCCCCATCAGGGGTGACGCCTTGATTTGATGGTGAAAAGGATTTCTCTGCTTCGAGGTTTTCCCCTTGTTGTAGTAGTACGGGGAGACAACCACCGACATGGCTGACTCGTACCTCGAGGACATGGAGGACGTCAACGACATGGAGCCAGAAGACTCGGATTGAGCCAACGAATCTAAAGCCGAGGGGACGGAGGCGACTGAGTCAATGGGTGAGTCCCCTCCCCATAAAAAATTGCGGGATTGGAGTGATGACGATGCTGAGTTGGAGCAGTACCACGATGTAGAGGCTCCAAAGGACATCGAGGCCTCGGAGGACGAAGCCACGGCGCAGCCGATGAGGTGCCTACGCCGTGCTGGCGACGAGCCCGGCCGGGACGACGCGACAGCCGGTGGCAAGGGGAAGCAGGTGGCTGGCCCCAGGCCTGCAGCTAAATGGGCTTCCACTGAGTAGTCGGGCAGTAGCAACGAAGGCAGCGGGAAGAGGAGGCGGATTGCCTCGATGGGACCCGCGAGGAGGGTTGTCACCGTCGTCATAGGGTAAACCACGCTCACCATAGCCTCATTCCCCTGGTTCTTTCTTCTCCCCTCCCTTCCTCATTCTGTTTGCATAGGGAGGTGTGTGCCCTGGGGAGGACCCCGGCGAGCAATGCCACGGGGACGGCACCATCGAGTACTGCTAACGAGAAGGAGCGCAAAGCCTGGCACGACCTGGAGGCAGCCCAGTAGGAGCTACGCGCTGAGGGTCACCGCTCGTGGCAGGAGGTGGTGAGGAAGAGGATGCCATCGGGAGTAGCCGTCGGGGAGGTGGCCGACCAGTCATGGGAGCCGTTCCTTGAGGGTCGGTAGAGGTGGCCCAAGGACCGCCACGACCCCGCGCGGCAGGCAGAGGCGGAAGCGAAGGCCGCAAAGGACGCGTGCACGGCGGCGGGTGCTGGCACGGACCGCGTCGATGACGACGAGGAGGAGGCGGATCGCAGTGCGGATCCCCCAGCGGCAGACGACGTGCTGTCGGGGGCGGATCGCGGTGTGGATCCCTAGGGGCGGACTACGTGCTGCCGGGGATGGAGGGTCCCCTGGATGTGGAAGCGGCGGCTGCGGGGCGCCTGATCCGGACATGCCGGCTCCGAAGGTGCTGCCTTCGGAGGCTCCAGCCCCGAAGGAGCTAGCTCATGAAGAGCCGGCTCTGGGAACGGCAGCGCCCGAGTCGAACCGGGCGGGAGAGGCCGGAGGCGGAGGATCGAGGTGGGAGCCCGAGGCGCCCGAGGGATCGAGCGGCGCGGGCTCCTTGTCTAGAGCCGCTGGCACGATGGTGTCGGGAGGAGCCGGCCCCCTGGTGACCTCAGACAAGGGAGGGTCGATAGACGGGGGCCGGCCGCAGCAGAGTTGGGCTACCGCAAGCCACCCGGTCGCCGGGGATCCGCCGAATGCTCTCAAGGCGGCAGTGTCAGCTGTGGTCGAGGTGTTCTGTCAAACCTTGTGATTTGCCTCATGACTAAGTTATCTTGACAAAAAAATTGGGAACCATTAAAACTTTTTGAGTGCGTTTGAATGGTTGACTTGTGTGCTATTTACTTGCTTGTTTGATTGCTTGCTAGTGCTCTATAATTCATAAAATTCTCTCCTACTCTCAAAACTCGTTTCCTTGATCTAGAACTCTTGTCCAATGATCATGCCATGTGTATAGGAATTAAAACTATTTTTATCAAATCTTATTTTGGCCAAAAGCATTTATTTAAATTAGGTTTAAAAAACTGATTTGAGATTTGCACTGCAAGTCCCCAAACTGGGTGGATATCTTTTTCCCAAATGATTAATTTGGAACCTACTATATATATGTAACTTCCCAAAAACACCAAATATTATTTTTAAAGATTATTTTACTATTTATTTAAAGGCTTTTTCTTCAGGCCGGAAATGGTCTTTTATTGGGAAAAGTTATTTAAATGCTTTAAAAATATTTGAGAAAATTTAGGGAAACTCGATGGACATATATTGTCCATATATAAGAGTTCAAACACATGGTCATGTTCAAAATATTGGACAAAACCCTTCAAAACCATTTCTGCCTATTCCCAGCATTTGGAATATTTCTATAAGAAATATCCTCAAATAATTCCATTAAAATTCTAGCATTTCATATATGATATATGTGATCATCTTGCCAAGTTTCATATCAATCCCAAATGTTTTGGTTCACCAAAATATCCCAAAACCCTCTCTGTCCAGATAGAAATTTGAGCGGCTCTACATTGCCAACTGTCTCCTATTGATCTCAAACTTTGTGGACATGTTCTAATCCCCAAATATTGATGTTACACCAAGTGGTGAATCAGGGAGATTAGTTTGACCCAACTGGATCTACAAAAACCTAATTCTGTTGAATCCTAGGGTTTACCAACTCTACATTACAACCTTTCATAAAATCATCTCAAAAATTGTGATCAGGATGAAATGGACTTACCAATTACCCCTGGTAAATATCAGGGCCATTGGATACCCCTAGATACCCTAGGACAACATCAAACACCTTCAGCCATGAACTTGTGGACAAGCAAAGTGGGACCAAAGAGATTCCACTTTCCCCCAACTTTTTACCACACTATATTCTAACCCCAATTTACCTCCAGTAATCCTGCCATGGCCTCTGATAAATTATCCTGGGGGTAACTCTCTCTCTTTCCATCTCTTTCACCATGGTAAGGCCTTTGTCCCCTTATTCTATTAATAAGAATGCCCCAAGTTTTTCCATAGCACCTATAGTATACTGATGCATATATCCAAGCCCAAAGATGGCATGCTCACATGGAAAATATGAGCAGTTCATCTAAACCTCCATTTTGGCAGAAATAGTGCCCTTGCACTGTAAGTACTCTGTAGAATCATCTTCCTGGGTTGGAAATTGGTGGACTTGTAGTTCCTCCATAGCTTAGTGCACCAGACATGGTTTTGTTCCATGTAGACCACGGTAGAAACCCCTTATCTGAGCCTCCAGTTTGCTGTTGAAAACTTACCCCCTGTAAAATCCCCATCTACCCAGCTCCATTTACCCTACCACTTCACCATAGCTCTCCAACATGCGTGCCTCACACCCTAGACAAAGTTACCCGACCAAATATTTTTGCTAGACATACTGTGACGTGGTGACCACGCCATTGGCATGTAAAAGTCATGCTCTGCCTCTGCTTCTTGTCATGTAGCTCGCGTCCGTCCTCGGAAAAGCATCCTCGCACGCTAGAGGTTCCTTCTCGAGCTCCCACACCTCTCCCCGATGCCGGGAAGCAGCCAAACTAGCCAAGGTATGTACGTGCTCGGTGCCCGAAGCGCATCCGAGGCTCGCCCGCGCCCCACCTCGTCAACCCCCTATTTCTACACCTCCCCGAGCTCCCTCTCATGCCCCCGGACCCTTACCTCTTTCCCCAGGACCCCTGGACCAGAGCCCTTTGGCTCTTGTGGCCTTCTCGTCATCCTTTGGCCGACGACGCCCGCCACGGCCACCGCTCGATTTGGAGCTCCCCCGTGCGCCTCCTGTCCTCTAAGCCCCACCAAAGCGCTCCAGCATCGCTGAAAACTCCCCCACTCCTTTCCTCCCTTCCGGTGATCGGAGCACTGCTCCCATGGCCACCCTTCGCCGGACTCTGCCCTGGCCGAGGCTGTCCTCCATGGTGCCCCCTAGCGAGAATGGAGCACCTAGTCGGATGTGGGACTCCATCCCGAGCCCTTCGGTGGCAGGGGCATCGCGGATGTTGGCCACAACAACCGGAAAAATGCTGGCGGGCACTCGGTCTCGCCTCCCCCTCTTTCCCCTATTTGGGCGGGAGGAGGAGGATGACCCTGACAGGCGGGCCTCGCCTGGAAGCGACCCACTGGCCGGGCCCGAAGTTTAAGTGGATAAGCCTCCCTGCCAACCCGCGTTCCCACGGAGAAGGCGCACTTCGTAGGGTGAGCCTTTGACGTGGCCCATCCCCCCACCAGACCGAGCCACTGGGCTGGCCCAACTCTGGCTCTGCGCATTGTGCGCAGTATAACCTAAAGCATATATTCCCTTTTTCCTTTTCTTTTTCTATTTCTTCATAGACTTGTAAAATCCATATAAAAATCATTATAGCTCCAAATTTAGTGATTCAAAATCCTAGATATTCCTAAACTCATTTCCTATCCAAATATCCACATTAAATATTTTTCCTGCAAAGTTTCTGGTGAGGTCAAATTCAAATTTGAATTTGAACTATTAAATGCCCACATTGTAAAATTTCTAGGAGATTCAAATCAGCCCCAAATGGAGTGATTCAAGTTCCTAGGTGTATATAAAATCATACCCTATTTATCTAGGCATGGTTAACATTTTTCCCATGCCCCTATTCTGCTTGACCTAATAAATGCTCCCTTTTCCCATTTATCCCCTCTCAGGTTCACCCACTTAATTTTGTTAAAACATTTTCTGTGGACACCTTATAGGACCATCAATTATTTCATTTACACCATTCAAAAATCCCCCTTGATCCACATCCAATGAAACCTATTTCGTTATTTTACTTCTGACCAGAGGTGTCCAAGAAAAATAAAACTCCTGTTTATAGAGCACTTTTATTTTCTGGTTGTTGTGCCGCTTATTACGGTTGTTTCTGACGATAGTTGACGAAGTAGATGAAATGCTCGGAGTGGACGAGAAGCGGGTGAAGACCTCAAAGACATTGCTAAGCCAGGCAAGCAGCCCTTTGACCATGTTAAGAAACCATTTTCATGCATGTAATACAACACCTTATTCCTTGTTGTTGATTATGTGATATGGTGACCACTTCGGTGGGATGCCTCCGTTACTTTTACCATTGATACTTGCATCGTGCATGACCCTACCTCCTTATGAGGGTTATGTGGGTGGGAGTAGTTAGGATGCTAGTAGTTGCGACACAAGAGGGGTGGGATTATGCATGGTGATGGAAACAAAAGTATTTTCAAAGTCTTTTCGAAAAAAATCGGGTATCACTAACGTCCGAGGGATATTATCTTGAGTTGGGTAACCACATGAGAAAGAAGTGGTGTACCGGAGGAAGTTGTGTGAGTGTGTGTGTTTTCGAAAACGGATTAGATTTAACGTCCGCTGACCGTCCCAACCTTACATGTGCGACGACTCTACTCCTATACGGGAAGGTGCTTTGTTGATTACTTTGGTGGGTACTAGCATGGAGACCGCAGTAGAGGCAGGAGCGGCGTTCTCACTCTCGATAAGGGGTTGTGCCGGTATGGACGATCGTGCGTTGTCTTCACAGGCACCGGGCATACCGTTGGTCCCTGCATGGATGCTACGTGTGATGTACATCATGTGGGCTAGGTACCAACCGAGTGGGCTCTTTATTTAGTATCTCCAGGGGAAACACATTTTTCGGGTTCTTACCTTGGGTATGTAATATACCGCGAGTAATGGATGACACGAAAGATCCCCGAGTCTTGTGGGTAAAGCGTGCAACCTCTACAGAGTGTTAAACTATTCGAATAGACGTGTCCATAGTCATGGACAGTTGGAGGTCCTTCTTAAACTATGTCGATATGTTTCCGCAAACTTGGTGTGTGTGTGTGGTGACAAGGATGATATTTGAGTCGAGTCGGGTGACTTGGCATGATGACTGAACATGAGATGTTCAGATGGTACATGAGACAAGTCTAAGGACTTGGTGTGATGGTTGAACATGATTCGTCCAACCCCCTGCTTATGATAATGACCGTGGCGTGTTCTTACGAACATCTGTCTATGGTTGATGCATGCTCACTTAAGTTACTTGATCATGTCAATGCACTCAAAAATAACTTTTTGCAAAACTTACCTATTGTTCCACATCATGCATTGTTATTGCCTTGTTACAAACATGGGTTTCTTGCGAGTACATTCAAAGTACTCATTGGCTTTCCACTGGTTATTTTATTGGCCACGCATGAAATCTTAGGTTATGATGAAGATTACCTCGATGACGTACATGCAAGCTAGGACGCTTCCCAGTCAGAATGCGTGTAGGGTTAAGGAAGATGGCATGGGTTCACGCTAGCGTTGAAGACTTCCGCTGCAATCATATGAAGACTTGGTCATAAATTCTATATTTCAGTAAATCGGTATGTAATGGATGTAAGACTCTTGTTATTCAGTTTTTGTGTGTTCAGTGAGCATTGATCTCTGGGATCACTATGCATGTGCATTCGGTGATCCCGACTTATGAGTCGGGGTCCCTACAGAGCTGGTATCAAAGCCATCCTGACTGTAGGAGGTCCTTAGTTAGCATGGACATTAGTTAGGACAAAACTATTTTACCAGACCCTTCAAAATCACTCACAAAGCCTCTATATTTCTCGCCTCTCCTAAAATTCCAAGGGAAGCAAAGGTTTTTTCCTTAGCACTTCCACAACTTTTCTCTTAGCTCTCCTCGTCTGTTTTTCAGAAAATTTGCAAATGGTCGCTACTACCCTTGGGCCCCTGACCATGGGATTCCTCGTAATCCTCATGGGTAACCTAGAAGGAAGCCACCTTACCAGACGATTGTCGACATGTCTTGGACCCAAGTTGGCGACACTAGACAAGGAGCTACCAATAGAAGATATCTTCTTGAAGGATGATGATGTCAAGACTTAGATGATAGTGACACCCTCGACATAGCCTGAGGATGATGCCACCTTGGCCTTCGATGACCAGGGCACAATACATGCAATGTCATGATAATGCATCGCTAATAGAGCAAACATGTCCCTTTCGTTGTTATATCGGTAACCACCGGTGGATGAGAACTTCGCCATTTTGTCCGCCTCACTATGGTGAGAAGGAAAATGGATCTCATCATTCCCTGCTCTTGGTGCCGATTATATCGTCAACGTGACCGGCAGGATACAACTCTACCATGCCGTGTTAATGACATTGCATAAAAGGTTGCCTACCTAGAATGCTCGATGTCTCAAGAGACAAGAAGGCATTTTCATGGTCACGAGGACACCAGAAGACCTTGTCAACAATAGCCGAGAAAGATCACTTTCATCGTCAACTCAACAAACCCGAAGTCGTCAAGGACTCTTCAGGCGCCACCAGGATCGTATTGATAAACAACAACCAAAGACATAGCGATACCTGAAGAAAACCCAGAAGACTAAGCGGACTCCTCTCGAAGACACGAAGCAAGCACGACTAATGAGTCCGAGAATCCCTAGGGTAGGATAGGTTGTGTGTCCCCCATGCGAAGTCGAGTCCGTATGATGGTTCATATCGAACCGTGATGTGTGTTGCTTGTTTTGCCTGTTTGTGCTTCGGTATAAGTCACACTTTTGCCCTAGGCAACAAGTGCGCGACCATATCACCTACCTTACCTTGATGTTTGTGTTTGGTCTTTTCGGCACTTGCTTGATTGCACTTGCACTATACCACCCCCTTAGGCACGCTACTCTATGCTACTTTCCCTCTCCCCAATCTCGTCAACTGAAGACTGGCAAGACAAGATGCACCAAGAATCCACCTCGATGGACAGCTAGCGTTGAAGACTATGACAACAACGTACTCAAAGAAACGCAGCCCCGTAGAGTTATGCTTTTCCCTAAAGATCGGGAACCCCTCCCTTGCCCAACCTAGACCTCACAAGGTTCCCCAGCACAAGCCTCTGATCATGTGTTTAATACACAGATTTGCTAGAGCACTTATCGAGCTTCAATAACCCCTGCTTAGCGCTGGGTTCATTATGGATCTAATGATCATAGTGAACAAACATCCTTCATTCTTATGCTAGCACTAGAACTTTGATGCCATAGGGAAGATTGTTCTGAGGATGTATAACTAGTAGGCTAATAATTTGACAAGGTTTTAATAAATGTCATGAGGAAGTAGTTGAGACCCTTTGGTGGATTACGAGACTTTTATGTTGGTGAGTGGACTTGGTGGATCAAGTTGATAGAGTAGCATAGCTTACTTCCCCCTTGAGTCAATTTGGATTTAGTAGGGCGATTTTGACCACAAGCCTGAATGTTTGGTGGATTAATGACTTGACTTTGGCAAGTAATGTTGACAATGGATTGAAGGTGATATGTTAGTGACTGGAGTAACAAGTAAGGAATTCTTACTAGATGTAAATCTTGGATTTAATAGGTGAATCTAATAGGTGCTCGGAATTAATCAAGCCACATGGTTTGGAGTAATTTGGATTCTGGCCGATGATCTTGACCTGGATACCATGTTTCCCGGGGGATGACAAACCAGGAATATTGGATGGCTGTTAGAATTGATTCAAGGATCCATATGCACCTAACATTGGGGTTCACTAGCTCATCATGATAGAACTCATGGTTATACCATGATGAGATAGTTTTCCTGGAATTTGGTAATTTAGGAAATCTAGAGATATATGGGACGACACTCGCATTGGATTTTTAGCAATAATAGGTCATGTAATAGTGGATGGTATTCGTGGATCGGTTAATTGGATTCGTAGGAAGGAAACAAGATCTTGGAGTGGTTTATTACGTGTTTCCTTAGCATAGTAATGCAGTACCTTAGACCTTGGATAGGTCAGTAGGAAACTTAGACTGGTAGTGTCATGATCAAGCTTAGCCCTTCTCTCAAAACCTTGGAGATATAGGGATATATGTGAGTTAGATATAGTATGCATATGATATTTCGGTATAGCCCTTCTCTCAAAACCTTGGAGATATGAGTAGCATGTGTAATATTGGATTTGAATTAGATGAGGTGATACCTTCGATGATAAAGGGTGAGTTTGTATGGAGTAATAGGCAGTACGATTGGCATCTAATAGTTGTGCTCAGGATAAGATGGTAGACGTTCACCCACATCATAAGCTCCATGAAACCTCTAAGTTTTTCT
Source organism: Hordeum marinum (assembly GCA_022496015.1). NCBI lineage: Eukaryota > Viridiplantae > Streptophyta > Magnoliopsida > Poales > Poaceae > Hordeum > Hordeum marinum. The sequence continues at coordinate 117,056,760 of CM039676.1, forward strand.
GAGCCGCAATCGGATCAGGTTGTGACCATAGGTATTGATTCTAAGTCATTTGACTATGGACGATACTCCACCTTTACCACCACCAATCCTGTTCAAAAGGAATGTGGCCAAGAAGACTTGTATTAGGTTGGACCGCAAACCCTTGATACTAGTGACAACCCGGGACGAATGCCCGCTCCTCTCACATATCCCATGAGAAATGTGTTTATGTGATACCTCGGGAAATAGGTTGTTGTCCTCAGGGATGACATACTTATTTACCCAATGAGAGGAGGAACACCTTAGTGCTGTTTGGACCAGCCCAGGAACACCAATTTTCATGCCTCTCGAGCATAAGAGTTCACCTTGAAAAGTTGGACTCCTAGAAGCATGCTCCCTACCGAAGAAGACTTTCTTGCCCCAGCAAGATGAAGAACCGCTACCATTGCAAGGCCACAACAACGATGAAGAAGAAGAAAAAGAAGTCAACCACCACTCCTCTACCGGCTGCAACAGCTAAACTATATCCAGAAGCACCGACGATCACGCCTGATGAAGCCTTTGGACACCAAGAGGATTAAGGAGCCCCTTGCTTTAAGTAGTCACCTATCATTTCCTGAGTAGGATGAAACTGAGAAGTTGGTGGCACCCCTCACTCCGCCACTTTGATGGTGTACGATGAGCATGACATCCCTACTCCCTTCAGATGCCTGGAATGGAGTGGACGACTATCACGACTTCGTTATTAGCCCTTTTTAGACAATTTAGGGCGTAAATCGTGAATCGATCATGGTAAGCCACCTGCCAAAGGTAGTTCACCCCCCCCTCACCAAGCGTCAGACCTTGGGGGTTAGATGGCTGATCTATACTCTGAATAGTCATCTTACCTAGAACCCCACTAGAACCTTCCCAGATGGTAGAACCCGTTTTAACACCAAGTCTCTAAGCTCAGTCTTAGGGACGAGACTTAGTGTAGACCTTGCCACGGAGAGACGAGTAGACCAAACACTCGAAGACCCTCTAGAAACGTGCGTCCATGACGATGAAGACAAACGACCAAAGAAGAATGAAGAATCTACCTGGAAAACTTACTCGAGAAGAAGATCTGGACGAGAAGCCACGATGAAGCACCTCGGCACTCTCAAGGATGGAGACCACCTACGACTGAAGACCCCTGCTTTAGGGAAGATAAGGACTTCCCCGTCAACAAGAAGCTACACCAAGACTCGACCATCCTATTCTAACGCAAGACATCTAGATGTCACTAACCAACGTGAGCAATCCTAGGACCAGCACACAAATACACTACTGGCTAGGTATTCCGGCCCTGGGATACACATGCAAGAGAGGCCGTTGCTAGAGCCTCGTACGCCAAACCTTTAACCATTAGGCAAGCCTAGCAGGTTGCTGGAACCCCGTTCACCCTGAGACAAAGTCAACGATGCACTCGAAGACATATCATCAAGCATTTCAAGACCCAGAAGGACAACCATGCCAGAGCAGATGCAACATGGAACGTGAAGACTACCTCACCTCCGAATTTCCGCATCCTTCCCATGCCTAGCCTAGGAATCTTGGGGGCGAGATTCTTGTAAGGGGGGTCGGTCTGTCACACCCTGTGATTTGGCTCATGACTAAGTTATGTTGACACAAAAATTAGGGCCAATTATAACTTTTTTAGTGCATTTGAATGCTTGACTTGTGTGCTATTTGCTTGCTTGTTTGATCGCTTGCTAGTGCTCTATAATTTATAAAACTCTCTCCTACTCTCAAAACTCTTTTCCTTGATCTAGAATTCTTGTCCAATGATCATGCCATGTGTATAGGACTTAAAACTATTTTTATCAAATATTATTTTGGCCAAAAGCATTTATTTAAATTAGGTTTTCAAAAAAACTGATTTGAGATTTGCACTGCAAGTCCCCCAATTGGGTGGATATCTTTTTCCCAAATGATTTATTTGCAAACTACTATGTATATAACTTCCCAAAAATACAAATATTAGTTTTAAATATTATTTTACTATTCTATTTAAAGGCTTTTTCTTAAGGCCAAAAATGGTCTTTTAAATGGAAACGTTATTTAAATGCTTTAAAAATATTTGAGAAAATTTAGGGAAACTCAGTGGACATATATTGTCCATATATAAGAGTTTAAACACATGGTGATGTTTAAAATATTGTACAAAACCCTTCAAGACCATTTCTGCCTATTTCCAACATTTGGAATATTTATATAAGCAATATTCTCAATAAATCCAGGAAAATTCTAGCATGTCGCATATGATATAGGTGGTCATCTTGCCAAGTTTCATATCAATCCCAAATGTTTTGGTTCACCAAAATATCCCAAAACCCTCTCTGTCTAGATCCAAATTTGAGAAACTCTACATTGCCAACTTTGTGGACATGTTCTAATCCCCAAATAATAATCTTACAGCAAGTGGTGAATCAGGGAGATTAGTTTGACCCAACTGGATCTACAGAAACCTGATTCTGTTGAATCCTAGGGTTTACCAAGTCTACACTGCAAACTTTCATAAAATCATCTCAAACCTTGTGATGAGGATCAAATGGACTTACCATTTACCCCTGGAAAATATCAGGGACATTGGATACCCCAAGATACCCTAGGACAACATCAAACACCTACAGCCATGAACTTGTGGACAAGCAAAGTGGGCCCAAAAAGATTCCCCTTACTCCCAACTTTTTACCATAGTATATTCTAACCCCAATTTACCTCCAGTAATCTTGCCATGGCCTCTAATAAATTATTGTGGGGGTAACTCTCTCTCTCTTTCCATCTCTTTTACCATGGTAAGGCCTTTGTTCCCTTATTGTGTTAATAAGAATGCCCCAAGTTTTTCCATAGCACCTACAGTATACCGATGCATCTATCCAAGCCCAAAGATGGCATGCTCACATGAAAAATATGAGCAGTTCATCTAAACCTCCATTATGGCAGAAATAGTGCCCTTGCACTGCAAATACTTTGTAGAACCATCTCCCTGAGTTGGAAATTGGTGGACTTGTCCACTAGACATAATTTTGTTCCAAGTATACCATGGTAGAAACCCCTTAGATGAGCCTCTAGTTTTCTGTTGCAAACGTAACCCTTGTAAAAAAACCATCTACCCAGCTCCATTTACCCTACCATTTCACCATAGCTCTCTTGCATGCGTGCCTCACACCCCAGACATAGTTACCTAACCAAACATTTGTGCTAGACATACTGTGCCGTGGTGACCACGCCATTGGCATGTAAAAGTCATGCTCTGCCTCTTCTACTTGTCCTGTAGCTCGCGTCCTTCCTCGGCAAGGCATCCTCGCATGCCAGAGGTTCCTTCTCGACCTCTGATTCCTCTCCCCAACATTGGGAAGTAGCCAAACTAGCTGAGGCACCCGCGTGCTCGGTGCCCGAAGCGCATACGAGGCTCGCCCGCGCCGCACCTCGTCGCCCCTTATTTCTACCCCTCCCCGAGCTCCCTCCCATGCCCCCGGATGCTTCCCTCTCTCCCCGGGACCCCTGGACCAGAGCCCTTTGGCTCTTGTGGCCTTCTGCACCTCCTTTGGCCGACGACGCCCGCCACGGCCACCGCTCGATTTGGAGCTCCCCCATGCGCCTCCTCTCCTCTAAGCCCTACCAGAGCGCTCCAGTCTCGCTAAAAGCTTCCCCCAACTCCGTTCCTCCCTTCCGGTGGCCGGAGCGCTACTCCCACGACCGCTCGTTGTCGAACTCTGCCCCGGCCGAGGCCGACCTCCATGGTGCCATCCGGCGAGAATGGAGCACCCGGTCGGATGCGGGACTCCATCCCGAGGCCTCCTGTGGTCGGGGCATCGCGGATGATGGCCGGAGCCGCCGGAACGATGGCGGCGAGCGCTCGATCTCGCCTCCCCCACTCTCCCCTGTTGGGGCGGGAGGAGGGGGGCAACCCTAACAGGCAGACCCCACCTAGAAGCGACCCACTGGCCGGGCCCTGCGTTTAAGTGGATACGCTTCCGTGCCAACCCGCGTTCGTGCGGAGAAGGCGCACTCCACAGGGTGTACCTTCGACGTCGCCCGTCCCCCCGCCAGGCCAAGCCACTAGGCCGACCCAACTCTGGCTTTGCGCACCGTGCACAGTATAACCCAAAGGGTATATTCCATATAAAAATCATTATAGCTCCAAATATAGTGATTCAAAATCCTAGATATTCCTAAACTCATTTCCTATCCAAATATCTGCATTGAACGTTCTTCCTACGAAGTTTCTATAGAGGTCAAATTCAAATTTGAATTTAAGCTATTAAATGCCCACATTGTAAAATACCTAGGAGATTCAAATGAGCCCCAAATGGAGTGATTCAAGTTGCGAGGTATCTACAAAATCATACCCTATTTATGTAGGCATGGTTAACATTTTTCCCATGCCCCTATTCTGCTTGACCTAATAAATGCTCCCTTTTCCCATTTATCTCCTCTTAGGAAATTCATAGGAAAATCATCACAACTCCAAATCCAGTGAAAACACTTCCCACATGTTTCTAAAATCATGCCATATTTGCTGGGTTCACCCACTTATTTTTTTTTAAACATTTTCTGTGGACACCTTATAGGACCACCAATTCTTTCATTTCCACCATTCGAAAATCCCCCTTGATCCACATCCAATGAAACCTACTTGGTTATTTTTCTTGTGACCAGAGGTGTCCAAGAAAAATAAAACTCCTATTTATAGAGCACTTCTATTTTCTGGTTGTTGTGTTGCTTATTACGGTTATTTCTGGCGATAGTTGACGAAGTAGATGAAATGCTCGGAGTGGACGAGAAGCGGGTGGAGACCTCGAAGACATTGCTAAGCCAGGCAAGCAACCCTTTGACCATGTTAAGAAACCATTTTCATGCATGTCATATAGCACCTTATTCCTAGTTGTTGATCATGTGATATGGTGGCCAGTTCGGTGGGATCTCTCCGTTACTTTTACCGTTGATACTTGTATCGTGCATGACCCTACCTCCTTATGAGGGTTATGCGGGTGGGAGTAGTTAGGATGCTAGTAGTTGCTATACAAGAGGGGTGGGATTATTCATGGTGATGGAAACAAAAGTACTTTCAAAGACTTTTAGAAAACCCCATCGGGTGGCACTAATGCTCGAGGAGATGATGTTGAGTTGGGTAACCACATAAGAAAGAAGTGGTGTACTGGAGAAAGTTGTGTGAGTGTGTGTTTTCGAAAACGAATTTGATTTAGGGTCCACTGACTGTCCCAACCATACATGTGCGACCACTCTACTCCTATATGGGAAGGGGCTTTGTTGATTACTTTGGTGGGTACTAACATGGAGCCCGCATTACTAGTGGCGGGAGTGGCGTGGTCACTGTCGATATGGGGTCGTGCCGGTATGGACGATCATGTGCTATCTTCACAGGCACCGGGCACACCGTTGATCCCTACATGGATGTTATGTCTTATGTACATAATGTGGGCTCGGTACCAATCCAGTGGACTCTTTGTTTAGTATCGCCAGGGGAAAGACATTGTTCGGGTGCTTACCTCGGGTATGTAATATACTGTGAGTCGTGGATGACACGGAAGTTCTTCGAGTCTTGTAGGTAAAGCGTGCAACCTCTACAGAGTGTAAAACTATTCGAATAGCCGTGTTCATGGTCATGGACAGTTGGAGGTCCTTCTGAAACTAAGTCTAAATGTTTTCGCAAACTTGGTGTGTGTGTGTGGTGACAAGGATGATATTTTAGTCAAGTCGAATGACTTGGCATGATGACTGAACATGAGATGTTCGCACGATACATGAGACAAGACTGAGGACTTGGTGTGATGGTTGAACATGAGACGTCCAACACCTACTTATGATGATGACTGTGGCGTGTTCTTATGAACATCTTTTTATGGTTCATGCATGCTCACTTAAGTTACTTGATGATGTCATTGCACTCAAAAATAGCTTTCTGCAAAACCTAACTATTGTGCGACATCATGCGTTGTTATTGCCTTGTTCCAAACATGGGTTGCTTGCGAGTACATTCAAAGTACTCATTGGCTTGCCATTGGTTATTTTATTGGCTAGGCATGAAAGACCAGGTTATGATGAAGATTACCTTGATGACATACGTGCAAGCTAGGATGCTTCCCAGTCAGAATGCGTGTAGGGTTAAGGCAGATGGCATGGGTTCACTCTATCGTTGAAGACTTCCGCTGCAATCATATGAAGACTTGGTCATAAAGCCTATATTTCAGTAAACTGGTATGTAATGGATGTAAGACTCTTGTTATTCAGTTTATGTGTGTTCAGTGAGCATTGATCTCTGGGATCACTGTGCACGTGCATTCGGTGATCATGACTTATGAGTCGGGGTCCCCACACGTTCGCCTCCTGTCGTGCCCAAACGGTGCAAGACGCCCGGGCAGCCAACGACCGGCTGGTGCAGTTGGAGCGGACCTTGACGGTAAGCTTCCATCTTCCCTTTATTTTTCTTGTTCTTGACATTTTCTCTAGTGGGGGCGTGCTAGCACAGCCACTGGGTGTAGCCCCCGGCACTCGAGACGGCTGTGCCGTAGGCGGGTCGAGTACGTCACGTCTTTATTGTTTGCAGGCGGCGCACGATCGTCGGGTGACCGCGTACAACTCCCTGCTAAGCTTGTACTAGGAAAACGAGGGCCGGCTGGCCACCCTATCGCAGGACCTGCAAGGTGAGGCCTTCATGATTTCCAGGGCGGGGGCGTAGACCTCGGGATTCGTGCCGGTCGCCATGGAGGCAGGCCGAATCCCCTTCTTCTCTTGTATTCTAATCGAGGTTTCTCCATCCCGAGCAGACACCATCGCCAAAACGATCGATCTTTGGCGCCAGGTCGTGGTGCTCAGCGATCAGCGGAGCTCCTTCACCGTGTAGTGCGAGCGGCTCTGGCAGGAGGTGGGACGGTCCAAGTGAAGGCGGCCGAGCACGAGGCGGCCCAACGCCAGGAGCTGACGGAGAGTGAGGCGGCCCACCGCTAGGAGCTGACAAACCGCGAGGCGGCCCTTCGCCAACAGGCGGAGGAGCGGGAGCGCTCCCATCGGTAGGAGCTAGAGGCCAAGGATGTTGCGCTAGCCAGGGTGGCTGATGAGGCACAGATGGCCCGGAGCGAGCACAAGCACCGGCTCCAGGAGTGGTCTGCCAAGGAGTCGGAGCCGCGGGAGCAGGGGCATGGGATACTCCACATGCTGCAAGGTAAGTCCCTGTCGTCTCGTCCTTTCCCCATGTTTGTTTCTGGTTTTGGTTGCCTTCTTCATTCACCCTTCTTTTTTCTTCTACTCCTCTCAGGGATCTTCCCTGGTACGCCGGAGGTTGTTGAGGCGGCTGTGGCGGCCCATCGTGATGGCCAGCGCGAGCAGGGGGTCGCCATTGGGCCGCATTCCCCTTGGACCCTGGACGAGCTGGGGATCTCCACCAGGGTGAGACTAGAGGTGGTGGTTCACGCCTTGAAGTGTCTCTGGGCAACCGGTGGGGCGCTGGTCCGCACCCTCTGGCCGGGGGCGGCGGAGCCGGGCTCCATGAGCCGGCTATCGAGATGGCTGGAGTTCGGGACCGCGTGGGTGAACGCCTAGAGGGCCTTCGTGGAGCGCGCTGGTGCAGGCATGGTCCTTCGCATCGCGAGGTCATGGTACCCCGAGCTGGACCTGAGCCAGCTCACGTCCCAGCTTGCCGGCACCGACGCAAATCTAGAGGCGGTAGCCGATGTGCTGGCCGTGCGCGCGAGCGACCTTGCGTCCTTTGCTGCATGGGACGAATACATCCCTGAGCGTCGAGCAAACGGCATGGTGATCCCGGAGGATCGGTACGCACTCACGCTAGACGACCCAGAGGGACGCGGCGTGGAGACAGACGATGCAGACACCGGCTCCAAAACCAACGACTACACTGACTCTGACTCGGCTCAGGACCTGGAGGCGGGAGCCACCACGGGAGGTGACAAAGGGGAAGATGGAGCGGCCGCCACCTAGAGCCCTTTTATTCCTACGCAATTGGTTAGAAATCCAATTCCACCCACTGGGGATGTAAATGTAACAAACTCGTGGTTGTGGGCCTTTTAAGTTTTATGAACTTTCTGGTTGCTGCAATGATTTTTTCTATGCGTGTCGGCTTGTCCTTTCCCTTTTTTGCCCCTTTGGTTCTGTTTTCCTAGATTCCTCTTCCCCTTGGTTTTGCCTTGCTAGCCCGACAACCGTGGGCCAGTCTGTAGTTGGGACGGGGCATCTGCCTTGAGGGAGTCATCTCTGAGTTTGGGAACCGCGAGGGTCTATCTGGCAAGGCAAGTGACAGAGGCGAGCAAGTGGTCCGGCTAGACCTAGTCGGCGCCCTCGAGCGGCCAACATTTTGTGTGTGCTAAGTTTCATTGCCCCGCGACCCTGTTAGCGAGACAGCCAGGAGCCGGTTTGCAGTTGGGAAGGGTGGGAGGACTTTATCAGCCCACACTACTTGATCTACTACGAGGGAGGACGTTAGGACTAGCCGGCGAGCCCTTGGGACCGGGAACCGGATCCAGGAATCGGCGAATTGAGTCGATTTTTTTTTGAAATTAAGCGAGAAGGGCCGTGTCCCTAGAGCTGGCTTGGGACACCCATTGCATTCATAAGCCCAAAAGGTAAGGATAAATACACACACTGGTTCCTAGCAGTAAGCAGGCGGAGGAGCACCACGTTCCATGGGTGCTCCGTCTCCTTGCCGGAGGTGTCTCTCTTGCGCTTCTACGGCTTCTAGGTGTCTATAAGGTAGTAAGTGTTGTTGTGTAGAGCCTTGATGATGATGAACAGGCCCTCCCATAGGGAGGACAGCTTGTGCTAGCCAGCTATTCGCTGGATCCACCTGAGCACCAAGTCTCCTTTGCGCAAGGAGAGTGGCCAGATCCGCTTGCTGTGGTAGTGCCGGAGCTTCTGCTGGTAGATGGCCATCTGGCTCAAGGCCAGTTCGCGTGCTTCTTCGAGTAGGTCAACTCCATCTTCTCTTGCCTCCTTCGCGTCCTTCTCTGTGTACAAGGCGACCTGAGGCCAGTCGAACTCGATGTCGGTGGGGATGATCGCCTCGGACCTATACACGAGAAAGAAGGTAGTGTAGCCGGTCGATCGGTTAGGCGTGGTCCTGAGGCTCCAAAGTTCTGCCGGCAGCTCCTCGATCCAGCAACCGGTTGACCTGACCAATGGTGTCATGAGCCGGGGCTTGATGCCGACTAGGATCAGGCCGTTAGCCCTCTCGACCTGGCCGTTCGACTATGGATGGGCAATGGACGCCAAGCTGAGCCGGATGCCTTGCTTGGCCCAGAAACATGCTAGCGCGCCCTTGGCAAAGTTCGTGCTGTTGTCGGTGATGATGCTGTGGGAGACGCCATGGTGGACCGTGATATCTTCGAGGAACCGGACGGTCGTGGGGCCGTACAGCTTCTTGATTGGCCTGGCCTCGGTCCATTTGGTGAAATTGTTGACGGCCACCAGCAGATGAGGCATGCCGCCTCAGGCGGTCTTGAAGGGACCCACCATGTCCAGCCCAGACGACAAAGGGCCACGAGAGGGGGATGTTCTCGAGGGTCGTGGCCGACATGTGGCTCTACGTGCTAAAGTGCTGGCAGCCCTCGCACTCGTCGACCAGCCGCTTGGCCTCCTCCTAGGCGGTCGGCCAGTAGAAGCCATGGAGGAAAGCCTTGGCCACCAAGGTCCTAGAGGCGGCGTGGTGCCCGCACTCGCCTTGTTGGATATAGAGGAGGATCTCCTGACCCTTTTCCGGCTCAACGCGCCGTTGGAAGACGCCGATGGTGCTGCGATGAACGAGCTCGCGGGTGATGATGCCATACGCCGGAGCTCAGCGCTAGATTTGCCTCGCCGTGGCCTCGTCGAGATGTAGCTCGCCACGTAGAAGGAAAGCCAGGATAGGATGGGCCCATGAGGAAGCCAAAACGGGGGCCGGCTTGGGAGCCACCGGGACGGCTCGCCACTCGCCGGGGTGGAGGCAGTGGTAGGCGCGTCGATCGTCATCATGAATGCCATGGCGTAGGAGCCGGCCACCTTGGATGCGGCCGGCTAGACAGTTGGAGCCGGCAGGGCAACCGGTTTGCCGATGGGCCGGCAGTGTCAGCCAGTACAAAGATGGTCTCCGATTAGGGGGAGGGCTTGATTGACGGCTTGAGCAGCCGTTAGCGGGTGACGCTGGCTGGGATGCCTGCCGGGTGGAGCGGATCTTTGCCAACGTGTCGGTCGCCTCGTTGTCCACCTGTGGGATGTGTTGGAACTCACAACCCTCGAAGGAGCCGGTGAGCTGCTAGATGAGGAATGGGTAGCTGGCCATGTTGGCGTCCCTGGCGTCCCATTCGCCAGAGACCTGCTGCACCACAAGGTCGAAGTCGCCGAAGCATAGGATGCGCCTGATGCCGATCTCCTTGGTGAGTCGGAGGCCATGGACGAGCGCCTCGTACTCGGCCACATTGTTGTCGGTGGCAAAATGAATTTGGAGTGCGTACTTGAGTTGGTCACCCTTCGAAGAGGAGTCGACTATGCGAGCACCCAGGTCAGTCCTCATCTTTGAGCCATCGAAATGCATGCGCCAATGCGTGGAGTCCGAAGTAGGCGGCACGAACTCGGTTTCCGCCCAGTCGATGAGGAAGTCGGCCATCGCCTGCGACTTGATGGCAGTACGCGGCTCGTACCAGATTTCGTGATCGACGAGGGCGATGGCCCATTTGGTGATCCGGCCGGTGGAGTCCCGGCCGCTCATGATCTCGCCGAGCTGGGCCGTGCTCACCATGGTGATGGTGTGCTCCTAGATGTATTACTTGACCTTCTTGGCGGCAAAGTAAATGTCGTAGCACATCTTCTATTAGTTGGGCTAGTCTTGGTTGGAGGCAAAGGGGACCTTGCTGAGGTAGTAGACGGGGTGCTAGACTGGCAGTGTCTGGCCCTCCTTCGGCCGCTTGACCACCAGAACAACGCTGATGACACGCGCTGTCGCCGCGATGTAGGCGAGCAAGGGATCCTTCTTAGCAGGCGTGGCCAGGATGGGCGCGTTGGTGAGGACCTGCTTGAGGCCGCAGAAGGCCTCGTCTGCCTCGTTGGGCCATTTGAACATGCCCTACTTCTTCATGAGGGTGCGGCCTGGCTCGACCGGAGTCGTCTTCCTAAGGAGCCCATTGAGGGGCAGAGCCTTCTCTCCCAGCCGCCTGATGAACTGGCTGAGGGAGGCGAGGCAGTCGGTGAACTTCTAGACATCGCGGAGCCGGGTTGGCTTGGCCATGCGCTCGAATTCCCGGATCTTCTCCGGGTTAGCTTCGATGCCGCGAGCGGACATGAAGAAACCTAGGAGCTGGCCGTCTAGGACGTCGAAGACGCACTTCTCCGGGTTGAGCTTCAACTTGTACTCGCGTAAGTTCGCGAACGTCTCCTAGAGGTCGTCGAGAAGGCTGAAGTGCTTCTTGGTTTTGATGACAATGTCGTTGGCATAGACTTGGACGTTCCTGCCTATCTGAGGCAGGACACACTTCTTTATGCAGCGCTGGAAGGTGGTGCCTGCAATCTTCAGGCCGAAGGACATGGTGATGTAGCAGTAGGCCCCGAAGGGGTTCTAAAGGAGGTCTTGTGCCGGTCCTCCGGGTCGAGCTTGATCTGCTGGTAGCTAGAGTAGGCATCCAAGAAAGATAGTAGATCGCACACGGACGTGGAGTCGATAACTTGACAGATCCGCGGCAGGGCGAAGAGGTCCTTGGGGCACGCTTTGTTCAGGCTGGTGTAGTCGATGCACATGTGCCAGGTCTTGTTCTTCTTCAACACCAGGACTGGGTTGGCCAACCAGTCCGGGTGGAAAACTTACCTTATGAAGCCGGCTACGAGCAGTCGGGTGATCTCTTCTAATATATTGTGCCGCTTCTTCCGGGAGAAACGGCGTAGGGGTTGCTTGACCGGTTTACCGTCTGGCCAGACGTGAAGTTTGTGCTTGGCGAACTTCCTCGGAACACTCAGCATGTCCTTGGGGGACCATGTGAAGATGTCCCGATTCTCACGGAGGAAGTCGATGAGCTTGCTTGCCTATTTGCTGTCGAGGCGGGAGCCGATGGTGATGCACCGCGCTGGGTTGGCCGGGTGAGCGGGACCTGCCTGGTGTCCTTGGATGGATGGAATGAGGGTTCGCCAACCGACTACGAGGGAGGAGCCGGCACGGCCGGCTGGCTGGCGTCTAGGTCCACTAGCCGGTCGAGCTGCCGCTTCTCCTCGGCTATCTCCAGGGCCTCGGCCAGCCGGCTGTCGTCTCGAGCGCACTTGATCGACATCTTGTAGTCGCCCGTGACGGTGATGATCCCTTTGGGACCCGACATCTTGAGCTTGAGGTAGGCGTAGTGGGGGACCGCCATGAATTTGATGAGAGCCCGATGAACCAGTACTGCGTGGTAGGGACTGTCAAGGTCCACTACCTCGAACCATACCGGCTCGTGGCAAAAGTGGTCAGGACCGCCAAAGAGGACGTCGAGCTTGATCTTGTCGATGGGGGAGCAGGACTTTCCTAGCATGATGTCATGGAAGACCGTCTGGCTCGCCTGCAGATCTTCAGCTTTCAGCCCCAGCTTGCGCATCATATCGAGGTAGAGGATGTTAATGCTGCTACCACCATCGATTAGCACCCGCGTGAAGCTGCAGGGGCGCCTTTCTGAAGCGATGGTGGGGTCGACGACCAGGGCGTAGCTGCCAGGATTTGGCATCACGGTCGGGTGGTCACCCGGCTCCAAGTGACTGGCTTCTTTGTAACACCCCATTATGCCTGGCAGGATCTAGACTGGCCCCACAGACCAACACTAGTCTTTCCTGCGCATTTGTCCTCACTCGTGCGCACCTGGAACCAACTTCCCAGTCGGTCACCCATCCTAGAATCGCTCCAAGCACAGCACACTTAACTTTGGAGTTCTTTTTGAGTGGGCTTCCGGAAAAGAAGGAATTCCTTGTTGATATGAGTAGTCTATCATTCCTATTAAGCTCGGCTCTCACATACACCCCCATTCAAAGGAACCGACGTCCTCGTCGGCCCATCAGGAACGTTCCCTTTTGGCACACGTATGGACGTCCAGTCTGGCACATGTGCCATGTTATGTGCCATGACGGGCCACACACGCCATGAGCGACATGCCCGTGCACCTGACCTGTGCATGCTCGTGTAACCGCAAGGGTCAGCTCTGATACCAATTGTAACACCCCATTATGCCTAGCGGGATCTAGACTGGCCACACAGACCAACACTAGTCTTTCCAACGCACTTTGTCCTCACTCGTGAGCACCCGGGACCAACTTCCCAGTCGGTCACCCATCCTAGAATCGCTTCGAACCAAGCATGCTTAACTTTGGAGTTCTTTTCGAGTGGGCTTCCGAAAAAGAAGGAATTCCTTGTTGATATGAGTAGTCTATCATTCCTATTAAGCTAGGCTCTCACATTCTTCGACCAGTGCATGAACTAGGGAGTCGCTGGCATGGTGGCATTCACCTCACGGTGGAGCCGACGCTGAGCTTGCTTGTCCATCTCTTCACTTGTGAAGATGACGTAGCAACCGTCCTGGTTGGGGAATTGGTCGTGCAAACGACCATCTTTCTAGGCCGGAGCCAGAGCCGTCGCTGGGGAGGCAGCTGGGGTCGGGGCCGGCATGCGGGCAGGTGGCACGGCAAGAGCCGAAGGCCGTCCCCTCGGGCCAGTCGCTGTGAGAAGATGCACTGCCGGACTATGTGCATGGAGGGCTTGTCCCCATAGTGGTTCTTGCAGGGGAGGTCGAGCATCTGCTCGAACGTGAGCTTGGGCTGCCAGGCAGCCTTGTCAGTGGTCTGACGCTGACTGGAAGGCTGGGCAGTCAGATCTTGTTTCTCAATGGTGGCGACCTGCCGGCTCCCGTAGCGGGAGTCGGGCTCGTCATTGTTGCGCTTGTTGTTCTACAGCTGCCGGTTGTCAGCAGCTGATCGTGACGCCACTGGTGTCGGCGTTGCCTTGGCAGGCGGGGTCATCTTGACCCGGATGGCGGAGTCGACCGTGGCGTACTTGTCCTCCTTGGTCATGAGCTCGACCAGCGTAGCCGGCTCAGAGCATAGGAGCTTGTGCTTGAGGGGAGTGCCATCGCAACATCCTTCAATGAAGTACTGTATGGCCTGCACCTCGTGCACCCCTTCATAGGAGTTGTGAAGCTCGGTCCATCGGGTGAGGTAGTCGCGAAGGGACTCGTCCGGCCCCTAAACGCACATGGCCAGTTCACGGGGGCGGTCGGGCTGCTTGTAGGTACCAGTGAAGTTGCAAACAAACGCCTCCTCAAAATCCGTCCAAGTGTTGATGCTGCCGGTCGCCGGGCTGTTCAGCCAGGTGCGGGGCCGAACCGATTAGCATGAGGGGAGCGTAGCGGACGGCTACACGCTTGTTCCCCCTGGCGAGGTCGACTGCGGTGGTGTAGTCGATCAACCAGTCTTTAGGTTTGGCGGCCCCGTTGTACTTCACGGTGTCCCGCAGGAGCATAAAGCCGGGCAGGAACGGCTTGTTGAGGATCCGAGGGCCGAAACATGTTGGGCCGATTGAGCCCTCCTCCTTGAGGAGGGACGACTGTGCGAGCCGGTCGATGTGGAGACGGGCGTCATTTTTGCTGTGGGGGACCCACGGCCCGAGCCGGGCTGTGAGATCATAATGGAAGGCAGGCGGGACTGACCGCGGCGGCTTGTGCCGCGGAGGCGGCGTGTGTCGGGTTGTTGTTGTGCTGGCTGTTCACTACCTGGAGGATCACTAGAAGAGTGTCTAGAGGGGGGTGAATAGACTACTAGCAGGAATTTATAACCTAACCTTTTCCCGAGTTAATTGGTTGGCAGATTTTAATAGTTTTCAGCAAGTCTAGCAAGTATAAAAGCCCTACACATGCATGTCTACAAATGTGGCAGCGGAAAGTAAAGACATTGCACATGAACTAAAGAGATGAGATAGGAAGATCAAACGCAATAGGAGACGCAAAGATTTTTCCCATGGTTCTGATAGGTGGTGCTATTGTATGTCCACATTTATGGAGTCTTCAACCCACGAAGGGTAACGGTCGCGAGAGTCTACGGAGGGCTCCACCCATAAGGGTCCATGAAGTAGCAACCTTGGCTATTCCATATGGCTTCCATGCACAAAGGAATAGCCTCACTATGGGTAGATCTTCATGAAGTAGGCGATCTCCATGCCCTTACAAACTTCTTGGTTCACTCCACAACACAAATTAGGAGGCTCCTAAGCGACACCTAACCAATCTAGGAGGCACCACCCTCCAAAAGGTAATAGGCTCGGTAATGACGATGAACTCCTTGCTCTTGTGCTTCAAGATGATAGACTCCTCAACACACAATGACTCTCTCACAGATTTGGCTTGGTAGAAGAGATGGGATTGGTGGAAAGCAACTTGGGGACGCAAGAAATCAAGATCCATATGGTTGGAGTGGAAGATCTTGATCTCAACACAAGGGTAGGTGGTTCTCTCCCAGAAAATCTGATAGGATCAGCATGAATAGGTGGTGGAGGGGTATATATAGGCATCCCCAAAAATCCAACCATTACACACAAAATGACCAACTCGGTGACACCAATGTATTAATCTCGGTGGTACCAAAGTGATCAAAAGGTGGCAACTTTTGAATCTCGGTGAGACCGATATATGAAACTCGGTTCCGCTGATAACGTGACCAACGGTCAGATTTCCTATCTCGGTGACGCTGACCTGACAATCTCGGTTGTACTGAAAATGTGGATTTGCATAACAGAAAGTTGCCAACCTAAACTCGGTGGCACCGGTATGGAATCGGTTGCACCGTAGTGGCTAGGGTTTGGCTGAGTCTGTGTAGGTTCTGGAATCGGTGGCACCGTGATAGGAATGTTGGTTGCACCAATTTTGAATTTTTGGCTATAGACAGACTTTGGTGGGAGATCTTGTGGATGTTGTTGTTGACTATCACTTGTGCACGTATGAGCATTTTGTTCACCAACAAAACCTTACCCCCTTTTAATAGTATTGGCTTTCCTATGGACTCAAAGTGATTTATCACAAATGTAAAATATAGAGTACTCTTGCTTGAAGCTTGGCCAACCTATTTCCCTGCATCTTGGGGTAATTCCACAATCTCCACAATCCTTTTTCCAACCCAACTCTCCATGGACTATTATCTGAAATACACTAGATAGAGGTGTTAGTCCAAGAGACAATGTATGTTGTCAAGAATTATGAAAACCACCAAGGGAGGCAAGTTGTGCTTTCAATCTCCCCATTTTTGGTAATTGATGAAAACATACAATCAAAGCTTCAAATAAAGATATGCATGGATGTAATGAAGACTTTGAGAAGCACTTGACTTAGATTTGCTCCCCCTAAATGTGTGTAGTCCTTTAAAGGATAGTTGCTTTGGAATGCATGGACACACAAATAGTAGAAGGGATATGAAATGTCATGTGTATCTTGGCTATTTGCATCAAATATATATGAATGTGGTGTATCCTTGATCAAGACCTCACTCTTGCCAACAATATGTGCAAGAAGCAAGAGATTATATTGATCAAAGATATGAAGCATATACTTACCTTGAGTTCTTGAGCATTCTAGTAGTAGAGACACACTTGAGAAAACACTGTTATGAAACACAAGGGTATTCTACTAAGCAAAAGCAATAGAACTCAAAGGATGCCAAGATATGGAGAACATGTAAAATATGACAATCCTTAAGATTGATATGTCTCCTCCTTTAGCATCTATCTTTTATGTCTTTTCTCCCCTTATATATGAAAGTGGTAGTTCATCCTCTCCCCCCGAATCTCAGCATGTAGATATTGGGATTGGATAGGGTGAGAAAAACTCAAAAGTGAATAGTCAAATAAGATAAATAGTCTGCAAATTTTTCACCAAAATATATTTTTTCTCCCCCTACATTGTTCTTGTTGGGGAACGTTGCATGGGAAACAAAAAATATCCTACGCTTCACCAAGATCAATCTAGGAGATGAGCATCTATGAGAGGAGAGATTGGATCTACATACCCTTGTAGATCGCTAAGCGGATGCGTTAAAGAACACGGTTGATGTAGTGGTGCATCTCCGCGATCCAAATCACAAGCCGTCCCACGAACTCCTGATTAAGTACCAAACGGACGGCACCTCCATGTTTCGCACACGTGCAGCTCGGTGAAGATCTCTGCCTTCTTGATCCAGCAAGAGGGAGCGGAGAGGTAGACGAGTTCTCCGGCAGTGCCGATGGCGTTGTGGCGATGGTGGTGGAGCAATTCCAGCAGGGCTTCACCTAAGCACTGCTAAAAACCGATCTAGAGGAGAAAACAATCTAGAGGAAGAAGAGGGCAGCACTTGGCAGAATTAGGGTTAGGGCTGCCCTCTAAATCCTCTAGTATATATAGGAGGGAGAGGAGAGGAGGCAGCCTTGCCCCTCCTACAAGGAGGGCTTCGTACAAAGCATAGGGGGAGAGTCCACCTCCCACAAGGGAGGTGGTTTCCAAGTGGGACTCTTTCCCAAACTTGCCCCCTACTCTATCTCTTCCTCCATGCACATTGGGCCTCTTGGGCTGGCTTGCCCAGCCCACCAGGGGCTGGTGCGCCACCTATAAGGCCAACGTGGCCCCTTGGGGCATGTGGGCCCCACTTGGTGGTCCTTCGAACCCATTCGTTACTCCCGATACACTGTTGGGAATGCCCGGAAATTTTCCGGAGTTCAAACACCACATTCCTATATAAAAATATTTACCTCCGGACTATTCCGGAGCTCCTCATGACGTCCGAGATCTCATCCGGGACTCCAAACAACCTTCGGTAACAACCATACATAACTCTATACTATCGAAATGTCATCGAATCTTAAGTGTGCAGACCCTGCGGGTTCGAGAACTATGTAGACATGACCGAGACACCTCTACGGTCAATAACCAATAGCGGGACCTGGATGCCCATATTGACTCCAATATATTCTATGAAGATCTTTATCGGTCCAACCTCTATGCTAAGGATTCAGTTAATCCTGTATGATGTTCCCTTTGTTCTTCAGTATGTTACTTGCCCGAGATTCGATCGTCGGAATCTCCATACCTAGTTCAACCTCGTTACCGACAAGTCTCTTTACTTGTTTCGTAATACAAGATCCTGTGGCTAACACTTAGTCACATTGCTTGCAATGCTTGTTGTGATGTTGTATTACCGAGTGGGCCTTGAGACACCTCTCGATCACAGTGTTGATCCATGCCAACCCAGCAAACACCCTCGGAGATACCTTATCACACCCTTTGTTTGTAGCACATTGTTATGGTTGGGTTCATAAAATTTGGAGCCAACTAAAACTTTTTCAAAGTGCTTGTGCTTGTTCGCTATGTTGTTTGCTTTCTTAATGATTGTGTTATTTGGCACTACGAGGTTCTATTCCACTTCATATTCATCTTCCTTGTTCCAAACCTCTTGCCTAATGATCATGCCATGTGAATAGTGCCCAAGACTATTTTTATCAAATTTTGTTTCAACCAAAAATGATTTATTTAAATTAAGTTTCCAAAACCCCTTGAAATGAGGTTTGCACTGCAAATCCTCAAATTGGATGGATTCTTCTTTTCCAAAGACTTAACTTCAAACAAACTATATATGGGACTTCCCAAAACCACAAAATATTTTTTTTAAAGATTATCTTTATATTTTATGTAAAGGCTTTTTTTGAAGGCCAGAAATGGTTTTTCATAGGAAAAAATTCTTCAAATGCTTTAAAAATATTTGATAGAATTTAGAGAAACTCAGTGGACATATATTTCCCATATATATAAGTTTCAACACAAGGGCATGATCAAATCATAGGCAAAACCCCTCAAAACCCTTTCTGTTCAGATCAAACTTTTGGAATATTTCTATAAGAAATATCCTCACTAAACTCCAGGAAATTCCAGCAAGTCAACACTATCATGGGTGATGATCTTGCAAAGTTTCATCTCAATCAAAGTTGATTTGGTTCATCAAACCATCCCAAACCATTCCTGTCCAGAATCAAATTTGCGCAACTTTACATTGTGAAGTGTTCCCCTTGGCCTCAAACTTTCTGGGCATGCTCTAATGACCAAATGGTGATGATGCAGTAAGTGGTGCATCAAGGGTAAAATCCTAGCATCACTAGATCTACAGAAGCCTAATTTTGTTGATTTCTAGGGTTTATCAAGTTTCCATTGTCAACTTTTTCCACTTGAGCTCAAACTTGGTGAATCCTCTAATATCTACCTAGCCTTCGACCCTAGTAAGTATCTCAGTAAGATGGTAACATCTTCTTGCACAAAACTCCATAAAACACCTTATGGTGATTTTGTAAAATCAGCTTTGTCACCCTTCTGTTTTACCCTTGGCCCCAACTTTTTACCACAACCTCTTATGAGTGCCTTGCACCTCCAGTAACTCTCCCTGGCCACGTCTCTATAGGGAAGTGGGGTAAAAGCCCCATTTCTACCCCTGTTCCACCTTGGCAGAAGCTTCTACCTCCCCTTTTTCTTTTCTCCCTAGCTCTTCCTAGCTCCTTAGCATCGAAAGAGCATCTCTAGCCCCTCCAGAAGCTAGTGGACAAAGAGGGGCACTCGAGAGCGTGCAGGCCACGGCAATGCCGGCCATACGCATGCTCTAGAGCGTGCTACAGTGCGCTCCCGCACTGTAGCTGCCACCTAATGGCCGGCCCCGATAGCCTTGGGTCCCTCGAGATACCCTCGGCCTCCGTGACATGGAAAGCGGTCGGCCCCCTCTCTCTCCTCTCTCCTCCGCCCTCCCACACACGTGCCCGTTGCCACCCGGTTCCACCAACCGAGGAGCTCACACGCGTGGGCATCTCTCCCTCTCTCTTTCATCCCTTTGGCCTAGACCGACCCCAGGAACGCCCTTGGCTCGCCCTCCCTCCCTCGTGGCCTCTGGCCTCGGCCACGAGCTCGCCGTGCACCAGCATTCGATGGACTCGCCCCCGCCTATAAAAGGGTCCCCGGGCCCCTCTCCCCCCTCTGGTCCCCCTCTTCTCTCCGTAGAAACCTCCCTGAGCCCCCCTGAGAGCCCCCGGCATCTCTATGCTCTGGATCGACCCGAGGGCCGCCGCGGCCATCTCCCCATCGATCTCCAGGTACGAAGCCTCTCTGACCCTCATTTCTCTCCCGTTGGTCCTCCCTTGCCCTCTTGATTCGATCCCCCTCCTTCCCGTCCTCTTTGCAGTCTGAATCGGCCCTGGCGACCACCTCCCGAAGCCACCTCCGCCATGGGTGCTCGCGACCGACGACTTCGACCACCTTCGGCCTTCATTCCACCTCCAGGAGATCGGCGAGTCTTCCCCGAGCCCGTTCCCACCATCGTCTGTCGCCGCCATGCCCTGTGCCGCCGCCAGTGAGTAGCTCCACTCCCTCTCCCGAGGTGGGAGAAGATCCCAACAGGTGGGGCCCACCTATCGGCCTCTCTTTCCCTCTTCCACGCCCTCTCTCTCCGCTGCGGTCGCTGACGGTCGGGCCCCACGCATCAGGTTTAAACCTGGCCATGCACGAGGCCGGCAGGCTGGCCGGCTGGGCCGGCCCAGCCTCTGGCCACCTCTAGCCCAGGTCCTAGTGGCCTTTTCCTTTTCTTTTTATTTTTATTTTCTGTGGGATTTGCAAAAATCCCACAGAGACCAAATAAAATCCTATGACAAAACGTTTTGCACCTAAAATGTTACAATAATTCATAGAATTTACTAGTGCCGTTTGTAAAAATGTTTGAAACTATTTTTAGTACTGTTTTAAAACCTATATTTAGGCACCTTTTTGCCTTTGTTATTTAATTTCTAAAATATTTTTCACAACAAAACCATAGGAGAATATTTTGGTATGACATTGGGTGTTTTTCAGAATTGATTAGCATTTTTAATAAGTAGTTGAGTGCTTTGTTTTTGTGTGTTGCTTATTTTTATCGTTATTTGAACGCGACGATAGATTGCACTGTTGACGAAGAAGTTGGAACCGAAAACATCGAAGACCCTAGAGACTTTGTTGAGCTAGGTAAGTAGCCCTTTGACCATGTTAAGAAAGTTTTTCAAGGATGTCATATCGCACTTGTTGTTTTGATGATTGATCATGTTCTGGTGCTCCCCCTTCGGTGGGGCGCCCCCGATGATTTTACCATTGACACTTGCATCAGGCATGACCCTACCACCTTATGAGGGTTATGCAGGTGGGTGTAGATAGGATGCTAGTAGATGCTACGCAAGTGGGATGGGACTTTATGCATGGTGATGGAAATAAGGGATAATGATTCAAAGACTTTTTTGAAAACCCCGTCAAGTGCCACTAATGCCCGAGGGAGATGTGATGAGATGGGTGGCCACTTGAGAAAGAAGTGGTGTGCTGGGACAAGAGAGTGATGTGGTTTTCGAAAACGGATTGGTGTGAGTTGCCATCGTTACTCCAACCTTACATGCACAACCACGATACCCCTTATGAGACGGGGTTTTGTTGATTACCTTGGTGGGTACTGGCAAGGAGCCCGCATTACTAGTGGTGGGACTGGCAGGGTCACTCTCGATACGGGGTCATACCGGTATGTATGATCATGCATTGTCTTCATAGGCACCGATCACATCATTGGTCCCCTCATGGATGTTACGATTAGAGCAAGGCTCGTGTGATGTACATCATGAGGGCTGGGTACCAATCGCGTGGACTCTTTGTTTAGTATCGCTGGGGGAAAGGCATTGTTCGGATGCTTACCTTGGGTATGTTATATACTGCGAGTCGTGGACGACATGGAAGTTCCTCGAGTCTTGTGGGTAAAGTGTGCAAACCTCTGGAGAGTGTAAAACTATTCGAATAGCCATGTCCATGGTCAAGGTCAGTTGGATGACCGCTCTTGTGCTACATCCAAGTGTTTTCACGAACTGATGTGTGTGGGTGAGTTGGAGACAAAGATGGTACTTGAGCTAAGTATGATGACTATCATGGAAAGTAATCTAAGTCTAATGACTTAGTATGATGAATGAACATGAGGTGTTCAACCCCTAGCTTATGACGATATCGACAATTTGTTCAAATGGATACCTTCTAGTTGTTGATGCATGCTCACTAGTTACGTGATCAGCTCATTGCATACAAAATTAGCTTTCTGCAAATTTACCTACTTAGTGTTATATCATGCACCACTGTTACCTTGTTCCACAACTTGGGTTGCTTGCGAGTACATTCAAAGTACTAATTGGCTTGCCACTGGTTATTTAATTGGCCAGGCATGGAAGAATAGGAGTATGTTGAAGAGTTCGTTGGAGACGAACATGTGAACTAGGACGCTTCCTAGTCAGAATGCCTGTAGGTTAAGGCAGATGTCATGGGTTCACGCTCTCTACCAAGATTCCTCTACTTGTTCTATTTTAATTGTTTGGCCGTGTGTCCCTACCTATGTAAGACTAAGGCCTTCATGGTCATTATTTGTGTAAGACGTTAAGTGTGTATGTAACACTCTTGTTATTCAGCTTTTGTGTGTTCAGTGAGCATTGATCTCTGGGATCACGATACATGTGCATTCGGTGATCATGACTTATGAGTCGGGGTCCCCACAGAGCTGGTATCAGGGCCATCTTGACTGTAGGAAGCCCTTATTTAGCATGGACATTAGAAAGGATAAAAGTCGTTTTCAAAACAAAACCTAGCATTGGAACCTAGGAATTCTGCACTATTTACCTCTCCTATTCTTCACACAACACTTTGCTGACTCTCCTCCATTCAAACCTTTGTAGATGGCCGTCATACCCGAAGCCTTCGTGACATCCGGCTTTCCCTTACTCCTTGGGGATAGCCTGGAGAAGTGCCAGTTTTGCCAACCACCCATTTTCCTCTACCACGAGTACCGAGTCGATGCCGTCACGAAGAAGTACCTCGTGGATGTGGTCGTGAGGGCAAACGACTCCCTGAACAGTTGGTTCTTTGAGGGACCACAGATGGAGACAATGATGTTTACCATCGAGACAACTGCACGCAAGGCACTCCTGCACCTAGACATCATTCTAGAGATGGCTGATGAGCCGGCTACTCGCTACCTTCCCTTCAGGAAGGATGATCTCGGTGAGAGTTGGACACTGATTCCAACCAAGGAGGATGGCACACCACTCAGGTTCCAGACCTACTTCAGCCTCTCCGCCAATAGCCTGGTTCATAACCTGATGAACGAGTCTGTGAAACTCCGCGAGGAACTTCACCACACTCGAGAGCTACTTTGACAAGCGAAGACGAAGCCAGAAAAGATCAAGAAGGATGGAGCCCCTGATGGACGACCGGCTGTCGCTTATCAAGGAGGAGTACCCCCATCTAGTGATGCACCTACACGTTGTCATCGCATGAGTGCGAAGGAGTACAATGAGCTCTTCACCGACACGCCAGCAAAGCGTTGTCGGGATGGACCTCCTCGTTCCTCGACCCCTTCGACCGGGAACGATGCCCTTTCAGATGGCGAATAGGAGGAAGACCTAGAGGAGCATGACAACGAGACCGAGCACTCCACCACCTGAGTCCGAGAACCCCTAGGGTAGGATCAGTCATGTATCCCTCATGCAAAGTCGAGTCCATGTAATGGATCATATGAAAGCATGTGTGCTTGTTGTTTGTTTTCTTGTTTGGGTTCCGATGCAAGTCGCGCTTTTGCCTTAGGCAACATGTAAGCGACTCCATCGTCTATCTTAATGTATGTTGGTCTTTCGACCTTTGTTTTAACACAATTGCACTTGACCGACCCCTTAGGCGCGCTTTTCCGTATTGCTTATCCTCTTGTCAATCCCAATTTTTTGACTTGGCTGCTCCAAATAGGATGGTGAATGCTACCCGTAACAGCTCCGTCACCAACCCTGAAGCCGGCAATTCAAGTCGGCAACAGGGAGCTACTGGGGCTGCTCACGCTGGAGGACACCAGGAGCAGCCACAAGGCGACATTCCCCCGCCACCACCTCCACCGGAGAACATGACCATAGCTCAGTTTCTCCATGTTCTCCGGGAGGAGCGCCAGGCCAACAATGCTGCTATCCAGTAGATGGCTTAGGCCCTTGTGAACAACCAACAGCAAGGCAGGAACAACAATGGCCGCTCCACGCTGTTTGAGTTCATGAGGAACTCGCCCCCAACCTTCATCGAGACTGCTGAACCGTTGGATGTTGATGACTGGATCTGCACCACCGAGGACCTCCTTGCACTTGTCAATTGCAATGAGAATCATGAGAAGGTGCTTTATTCCTCTCACTACCTCGGAGGTACCACCCGAGCTTGGTTGGATGGATTCAAGGTCATGCAAGGAGAACGTGTGATCACGTGGAACGACTTCAAGGAAGGATTCTGCACCGCCCACATTCCTTTTAGGATCATGGGTATCAAGAAGAGAGAATTCTGAGCGCTGAAACAGGGAAGTACCTCTATCAAGGAGTACCTGCAGAAGTTCAACCTACTATCAAGGTATGCACCTGAAGATGTCAGCATGGACGCGGCCAAGAAGGAATGCTTCATGGAAGGACTTCAACAAGTCCTGCACTATCAGCTCATCATCTGCGACTGTCATACCTTATTCGACCTGGTGAAAAAGGCCCTCATGCTGGAAGACAAGCGTCGTGCCATCGACGACACTCGCAAGCGCAAGATGATCAACGATGGTAGCCCCAGCAACCAGAAGCCTCGCCCCTGGCGGCCAGCCCTAGCCAAGCCAACCTATCAGCCGCAACAGGCTTGACCTCATGCAGCTCGTCCGAGCTACCAGCCTCAGCAGTATGCCAATCCCAGGCCAGTCTACAACAACAACCCCAATAACAACAATAGTGGCAGAAACTTCAACAACAACCCTGGGCAAGTCGCTTGGTTTCGATGTGGTCAGCCAAGACAAATCTCTAGGTTGTGTCCCACCAAGAAGCCAGATGCACCATGCCCCAATGCACCAAACCAAGGTCAAGCCCGTGGAGTACCACCAAGGAATCCTGCTTCCCGCAACCTGCCCAACAATAGCAAGGGTCGTGTGAATCACGTCACCATAGAGGAAGCCTAGGAAGACCCGAATGTCATACTAGGTACGTTCCTCGTCAACTCAACCCCAGCAACAATATTGTTTGATTGTGGAGCTTCACATTCTTTTGTCACCCAATGGTTTGCCCTAGAGAGTGGCACGAAGCCTACATCGCTGGGTAGTCGTATGTTGATACAAACCCCGGGATCAGTTTTGAAGTCTGGGATAGGTTGTAAGTGAGTTGAGATTAACATCAACGGGGTAGATTTCCTAGCAGACCTCATCATCCTGAAGTAACAAGGTTTGGATGTGATCCTAGGCATGGACTGGTTAACCAAGCACCAAGGCATGTTAGACTATGCCAAGATAATCGTCACAAAGACCAATAGCCAAGGAGTGGTAGTCAAGTATGTTCCCAACCCTACCTCCACTCAATCTCCTCAGGTTAACTGCCTATCGGGAGTTGAGTTGGATCAAGTGCCAGTGGTATGTGAGTACCCGGATGTGTTTCTTGATGAGCTGGCCGGAATGCCTCCTGACCGCGACATTGAGTTCATCATTGAGATTATGCCCGGATCAAGGCCCGTCTATAAGAAGGCTTACAGGATGGGATCCGAAGAGTTAGCTGAGTTGAAGAAGCAACTGGTAGAGCAGCTCAGAAAAGGATTCATTCGCCCAAGTGCATCTCCTTGGGGATCACCTATTTTATTTGTGTCAAAGAGGGATGGAACTATCAGACTTTGCATCGATTACCGTTCCCTCAATGAGGTCACGACAAAGAACAAGTACCCACTCCCCAAGATTGAAGACCTATTTGATCAGTTGAACGGAGCTAAGGTGTTCTCCAAGATCGACCTCGGGTCTGGGTACTACCAGCTGAAGATCAAACCCCAAGACATTCCGAAGATGGCGTTTGTAACCCGGTATGTCCTGTATGAATACACGGTCATGTCATTCGGGTTAACCAATGCCCCTGCCTACTTCATGTACCTCATGAATAAAGTCTTCATGGAGTATTTGGACAAGTTTGTTGTCATCTTCATTGATGACATACTTGTCTTCTCCAAGTATGAAGAAGAGCATGAGGAACACTTGAGATTGGTCCTAGAGAAGCTCCAAGAGCACCAGCTTTATGCCAAGTTCAGTAAGTGTGTATTCTGGCTACACGAAGTTGGATTCTAGGGTCATGTGTTGATGGCAAAAGGATTGTCAGTGGATCCTGCCAAGATTGAAGTTGTGACTGAATGGCAAACCCCAACCACCGTAAAGGAGGTCAGGAGCTTCCTCGGACTCGTGGGATATTACCGCAAGTTCAAGGAAGGGTTCTCAAGCCTTTCCCGACCCATGACCCAGCTTTTGAAGAAGGACAAGAAGTTTGAATGGACTGCTAAGTGCGAGCAAAACTTCCAAGAGCTCAAGAAGAGATTGACCACCGTCCCTGTTTTGGCCACCCCCGATATTCACAAGGAGTTTGTAATATATTGTGATGCATCAAGAACCGGGCTTGGAGGTGTTTTGATGCAAGAAGGTAGAGTCGTAGCATATCTATCCAGACAGCTATGTCCTCATGAAGAGAACTACGCAACTCATGATCTTGAGATGGCAGCCATGGTTCATGCCTTGAAAATATGGCGACACTACCTTCTGGGAAGCGATGTGAGATATTCACAGACCACAAGAGTTTGAAGTATATCTTCACTCGAAGGGAGTTGAACATGAGGCAGCAAAGATGGTTTGAATTGATCAAGGACTATGACCTCAGTGTTCAATACCACCCCGAAAAGGCCAACGTGGTAGCAGACGCCTTAAGCAGAAAGGCTTGTTCCTTGAATGCTATGATTAAGGAAAGGCTACCCGCCCTGTATGAAGAACTTGAATGCTTCGGCTTGGAACTGGTTGCACTAGGATTCCTCGCCAACCTCGAAGCAAAGTCTACCTTGATAGATCATATCAAGGAAGCCCACAAGGGATACGAGAGCATTGAAGGCATCAAGAGGAAGATCAAGGAAGGCTAGGCCCCAGGATTCCCGGTGGATGAACAATGAGTTGTATTGTTCGGGACTCACATTTGCATACCCAACAAGGAAGCTCTCAAGAACCTGATCTTGCAAGATGCTCATGGCACTCCATACTCCATCCATCCTGGAGGAACCAAGATGTATGAAGACCTCAAGGCAAGATTCTGGTGGCATGGCATGAAACGGGAGATAGGCACGTTTGTGGCTAAGTGTGACATATGCCAGAGGGTCAAGGCTGAGCATCAGCGACCCACTGGACTACTGCAGCCCCTGAGAGTTCCTGAATGGAAGTGGGATAAAGTCGGGAGGGATTTCATCACCGGTTTGCCGAGGTCAAGCAAAGGACATGATTCTATTTGGTTCATTGTCGACCACCTGACCAAGGTAGCCCACTTCATTCCTGTCAAGATGACCTACAATGGGAACCAGTTGGCCAACCTCTACATTAACTGGATTGTGAGGCTCCATGGGGTTCCTAAGGAGATTGTGTCGGACCAAGGAACCTAGTTTACCTCAAGATTTTGGAATAGGTTCCAAGGAGCATTGGGAACCAAGCTCTCCTTCAGCACTGCATTTCACCCTTAGACCGGTGGCCAAACAGAGCGAGTAAATCAGATACTCGAAGACATGCTCCAAGATTGTGTTTTAGCATATGGAGCCAAGTGGGAAGATTGCCTACCATTCGCAGAGTTCTCCTACAACAACAGCTATCAGTCGAGTCTTCAGATGGCACCATTTGAGGTGTTGTATGGACCAAGTGTCGTACTCCCCTCAACTGGTCAGAGAACGGAGAAGGATTAGTTTTTGGGCCAGACATCCTCTGTGAAGCCAAAGAGCAAGTGCAACTTGTCCGAGAACGCCTTGAGACCACCAAGTCTAGGCAGAAGAGCTACGCCGAGTCTCATCGTCGAGACATGAGTTTCCGTGTTGGGGACCATGTTTACCCCCGAGTCACGCGTCTCAAAGGGAACAAGCGTTTCCACGTTAAAGGGAAGCTCGCACCGAGATTCATCGGCCCCTTCAAGATCACCGACAGGCGAGGAGAAGTTGCATATCTGCTAGAGTTACCTTCCGAGCTGTCAGATGTGCACAATGTCTTTCACATGTCACAGCTCCGGAAGTGTCTGCAAGTTCCCAACCGCTCCGACCTCTACAAGGACATCGACCATCAAGCCAAAGATCTTCAGCCAAATCTCACTTATCGTGAGAGGCCGGTTCGCATCTTGGATGAAGCCGAGCGCTGCACCCGAAGCCACACCATCAAGTACTTCAAGGTTCAGTGGAGCAACCACACTAAAGCTGAAGCAACTTGGGAGTGTGAAGATTATTTTAGATTGGAATTCCCGCATCTTTTTAGCGCTTAGCCTAGGAATCTCGGGGACGAGATTCTTGTAAGGGGGGTAGGTCTGTCACACCCTGTTTTTGTAGCACATTGTGATGCTTGGGTTTATAAAATTTGGAGCCAACTAAAACTTTTTCCAAGTGCTTGTGGTTGTTTGCTATGTTGTTTGCTTGCTTGATGATTGTGTTATTTGGCACTATTATGTTCTATTCCACTTCATATTCATCTTCCTTGTTCCAAACCTCTTCCCTAATGATCATGCCATGTGAATAGTGCCCAAGACTATTTCAATCAAATTTTGTATCAACCAAAAATGATTTATTTAAATTAAGTTTCCAAACCCCCCTGAAATGAGGTTTGCAATGCAAATACTCAAATTGGGTGGACTCTTCGTTTCCGAAGGCTTTACTGCAAACCAACTATATATGGGACTTCCCAAAACCACAAAATATTATTTTTAAAGATTATCTTTATATTTTATGTAAAGGCTTTTTTTGAAGGCCAGAAATGGTTTTTCATAGGAAAAAATTGTTTCAATGCTTTAAAAATATTTGATAGAATTTAGAGAAACTCAGTGGACATATATTTCCCATATATATAAGTTTCAACACAAGGGCATGATCAAATCATAGGCAAAACCCCTCAAAATCCTTTCTATTCAGATCAAACTTTTGGAATATTTCTATAAGAAATATCCTCACTAAACTCCAGGAAATTCCAGCAAGTCAACACTATCATGGGTGATGATCTTGCAAAGTTTCATCTCAATCGAAGTTGATTTGGTTCATCAAACCATCCCAAAACCATTCCTGTCCAGAATCAAATTTGAGCAACTTTACATTGTGAAGTGTTCCCCCTTGGCCTCAAACTTTGTGGGCATGATCTAATGACCAAATGGTGATGATGCAGTAAGTGGTGCATCAAGGGTAAAATCCTAGCATCACTAGATCTACAGAAGCCTAATTTTGTTGATTTCTAGGGTTTATCAAGTTTCCATTGTCAACTTTTCCCACTTGAGCTCAAACTTGGTGAATCCTCTCATTTCTACCTAGCCTTTGCCCCTGGTAAGTATCTCAATAAGATGGTAACATCTTCTTGCCCAAAACTCCATTAAAACACCTTATGGTGATTTTGTAAAATCAGCTTTTTCACCCGTTTCTCTTTTACCCTTGGCCCCAACTTTTTACCACAGCCTTTGGTAAGTGCCTTGCACCTCCATTAACTCTCCCTGGCCAGGTCTCTACAGGGAAGTGGGGTAAAACCCCCATTTCTACCCCTGTTCCACCTTGGCAGAAGCTTCTCCCTCCCCTTTTTCTTTTCTCCCTAGCTCTCCCAAACTCCTTAGCATCCATAGAGCATCTCCAGGCCCTCCAGCAGCTAGTGGACAAAGAGGGGCACCCCAGAGCGTGTAGGCCATGGCAATGCTGGCCATACACACGCTCTAGAGCGCTCTATAGTGCGCTCCTCCGCTATAGCTGCCGCCCAATGGCCGGCCCTGACAGCCTTGGGCCTCCCCCGCGTGTCCCCGGAGAAGTCCTCGGCGTCCGTGACACAGAAAGCGGTCGGTCCCCCCTCTCTTTGCTCGCTCCTCCGCCCTCCCACATGCGTGCCCGGCGTCGCCCGGTTCGGCCAACCGGGGAGCACACACGCGTGGGCATCTCTCCCTCTCTCTTTCTTCCCTCTGGCCTAGATCGACCCTAGGAACGCCCCAGGCTTGCCCTCTCTCTCTCGTGGCCTCTGGTCTCGGCCATGAGCTCGCCGGCGCACCAGCATTCGGTGGACTCGTCCCGCCTATAAATGGACCCCCTGGGCACCTCTCTCCCCTCTGGTCCCCGTCTTCTCTCCCCAGAAACCTCCCTGAGCCCCCTTGAGAGCCCCCAACGTCTCTGTGCTCGGGATCGACCAGAGGGCTGCCGCGGCCATCTCCCCATCCATCTCTGGGTACGAAGCCTCTCTAGCCCCCATTCCGCTCCCGTTGGTCCTCCCTTGACCTCCTAATTCGATCCCCCCTCCTCCCCGTCCTCTTTGCAGTCTGAATCGGCCCCGGAGACCACCTCCCAAAGCCACCTCCGCCATGGGTGCTTGCCGCCGGTGACTCCGGCAACCTCCGTTCCACCTCCAGGAGACCGGTGACTCTTCCCCGAGCACGTTCCCACCATCGCCCGCCGTCGTCGTGCCCCGTGCCGCCGCCGGTGAGCAGCTCCCCTCGTTGCCTGAGGTGGGAGAAGATCCTGACAGATGGGGCCCACATGTCGGCCTCTCTTTCCCTCTGTCGCGCCCTCTCTCTCCCCTACGGTCTCTGATGGCCGGGCCTGGCGCGCCAGGTTTAAACCAGGCCCCGCACGAGGCCGACTAGGTGGCCAGCTGGGCCGGCCCAGCCTCTAGCCCAGGTCCTAGTGGCCTTTTCCTTTTCTTTTTCTTTTTTTTCTGTGGGATTTTGCAAAAATCCCACAGAGCCCAAATAAAAACCTATGACAAAACTTTTTGCACCTAAAATCTTACAATAATTCATAGAATTTACTAGTGACATTTGTAAAAAAAATTGAAACTGTTTTTAGTAATGTTTTATTTTAAAACCTATAGTTTCATGCCATTGCTAATCTTTTTCACAACAAAACCCTAGGAGAATATTTTGGTATGACATTGGGTATTTATTAGAATAGATTAGCAATTTTAATAAGTAGTTGAGTGCTCTGTTTTTGTGTGTTGCTTATTTTTATCGTTATTTTATCGCGACGATAGATTGCGCTGTTGACGAAGAAGTTGGACCCGAAGACCCCAGAGACTTTGTTGAGCCAAGCAAGCAGCCCTTTGACCATGTTAAGAAACTTTATCAAGCATGTCATATAGCACTTGTTCTTTTGATGATTGATCATGTTGTGGTGCTCCCCCTTCAATGGTGTGCCCCCAATGCTTTTACCATTGATACTTGCATCAGGCATGACCCTACCACCTTATGAGGGTTATGCGGGTGGGAGTATATAGGATGCTAGTAAATGCTATGCAAGTGGGATGGGAGTTTATGCAAGGTGATGGAAATAAGGGGGAATGATTCAAAGAATTTTTCGAAAACCCCGTCGGATGCCACTAATGCTTGACAAAGAAGTGGTGTGTCGGGACAAGAGAGTGATGTGGTTTTCAAAAACAGATTGGTGTGAGTTGCGACCGTAACACCAACCTTACATGCGCAACCACGATACCGCTTATGGTACGGGGCTTTGTTGATTACCTTGGTGGGTACTGGCAAGAAGTCCGCATTACAAGTGGCAGGAGTGGCGTGGTCACTCTCGATACGGGGTCATACTGCTATGTATGATCATGCGATGTCTTCACAGGCACCGGGCACACCGTTGGTCTCCTCATGGATGGTACGATTAGAGCAAGGCTCGTGTGATGTACATCATGAGGGATGGGTACCAATCGAGTGGACTCTTTGTTTATTATCGCTAGGGGAAAGGCATTGTCCAGGTGCTTACCTCGGTTATGTTATATACCGCAACTTGTGGACGACAGGGAAGTTCCCCGAGTCTTGTGGGTAAAATGTGCAAACCTCTACAGACTGTAAAACTATTCGAATAGCCATGTCCATGGTCAAGGACAGTTGGATGACCGCTCTTGTGTTACGCCCAAGTGTTTTCACAAACTGAGGTGTGTGGGTGTGTTGGAGACAAAGATGGTACTTGAGCTAAGTCTGATGACTAGCATGGAAAGTAATCTAAGTCCGATGACTTAGTATGATGAACGAACATGAGGTGTTCAACCCCCAGCTTATGATGATATCGATAATTTGTTCAAATTGATACCTGCTAGTTGTTGATGCATGCCCACTAGTTACTTCATCATGTCATTGCATACAAAATTAGCTTTCCACAAATTTACCTACTTAGTGCTATATCATGCATCATTGTTACCTTGTTCCACAACTTGGGTTGCTTGCGAGTACATTCAAAGTACTCATTGGCTTGCCACTGGTTATTTAATTGGCCAGGCATGGAAGAACATTAGTATGTTGAAGAGTTCGTTCGAGACAAACATGTGAACTAGGACGCTTCCCAGTCAGAATGCCTGTAGGTTAAGGGAGATGGCATGGGTTAACGCTTTCGACCAAGATTCCTCTACTTGTTCTATTTTAAGTGTTTGGTCGTGTGGCCCTACCTATGTAAGACTAAGACCTTCATGGTCGTTAAGTGTGGATGTAAGACTCTTGTTATTCAGCTTATGTGTGTTAAGTGAGCATTGATCTCTGGGATCACTATACATGTGAATTCGGTGATCACGACTTATGAGTCGCGTTCCCCATATACTTGAGAGCACCTTTATATTCACCTAGTTACGTTGCAACATTTGATGCACATAAGGCACTCCTCCGGTGTTCGTGAGTTGCATGATCTCATGGTCATAGGAACATATACTTGACATGCAGAAAACTGTAGCAATAAACTGACACGATCATATGCTACGTTTACATTTTGGGTCTTGTCCATCTCATCATTCTCCTAATGATGTGATCCCATTATCAAATGACATCTCATGTCAATGGCTAGGAAACCCTGACCATCTTTGATTAACGAGGTAGTCTACTAGAGGCACACCAGGGACAAAGTGTTGTCTATATATCCACACATGCAATGTATTTCCAATCAATAGAATTATAGCATGGATAATAAACAATTGTCACGAAGAAGGAAGTATAATAATAAACACTTTATTTATTGCCTCTACGACATATTTCCAACAGTCTCCCACTTACACTAGAGTCAGTAATCTAGTTCACATCACTAGGTGATTTACATTGTAATGAATCGAACACCCATGCAGTTCTGGTGTTGATCATGTTTAGCCCTTGGAAGACATGATCAACACCAGAACACCCATGTCAATGGGTTTGCAACATTCAGATCCGTGTGCACTTTGCAAA
Organism: Hordeum marinum; assembly: GCA_022496015.1. NCBI lineage: Eukaryota > Viridiplantae > Streptophyta > Magnoliopsida > Poales > Poaceae > Hordeum > Hordeum marinum. Next base: position 117,089,998 of record CM039676.1, read on the forward strand.
TATTTATGTCCTTCTCCTTGGTGTAATCACGGATGGAATTGAAGCATTGCTTTATGTGTCTGGTCCTCTTGCGAAACCTTGGTTCCTTGGCCACAGCAATGGCACTAGTGTTGTCACAGAACAAAGTCGTTGGATTCGGTGCACTAGGCACTACTCCTAGATCTGTCATGAATTGCTTCATCCAGACACCTTCCATTGTTGCCTTTGAGGCTGCGATGTACTCCGCTTCACATGTAGGATCAGCTACCATGTTTTGCTTGGAACTGCACTAGCTTACCGCTCCCCCATTGAGAATAAATATGTATCCGGTTTGCGACTTAGAGTCATCCGGATCAGGGTCAAAGCTTGCATCGACGTAACCCTTTACGACGAGCTCTTGATCACCTCCATAAACGAGAAACATTTCCTTAGTCCTTTTCAGGTACTTAAGGATATTCTTGATTGTTGTCCAGTGCTCCATTCCAGGATCACTTTGAAACCTTCCACTCATACTTATAGCAAGGCTAAGATCGGATCTTGTGCACAACATTGCATACATGATAGAGCCTAATGCTGAAGCATAGGCGATGACACTCATCTTCTCTCTATCTTCTGCAGTCATTGGGCATTGAGTCTTACTCAACTTCACACCTTGTAACACAGGCAAGAACCCCTTCTTGGACTGATCCATTTTGAACTTCTTCAAAACTTTATCAAGGTATGTGCCCTGTGAAAGTGATATCAAGTGTCTCGATCTATCTCTATAGATCGTAATACCTAATATGAAAGCAGCTTCTCCTAGGTCCTTCATTGAAAAACTTTTGTTCAAATATTCCTTCACGCTTTCCAGCATTTCTATATTGCTTCCAATCAGCAATATGTCATCCACATACAATATTAGAAACGCTACAGAGCTCCCACTCACTTTCTTGTAAATACAAGCTTCTCCATAAACTTGTATAAACCCAAACACTTTGATCACCTCATTAAAGCACTTATTCCAACTCCGAGATGCTTGCACCAGTCCATAAATGGATCGCTGGAGTTTGCAAACTTTGTCAGCATTCTCTGGCTCGACAAAACCTTCTAGTTGCATCATATACAACTCTTCCTGAAGGAAACCATTAAGGAACGTTGTTTTGACATCCATCTGCCAAATTTCATAGTCGAAATATCCAGCTATTGCTAACTTGATTCCGACGGACTTAAGCATCGCTACGGGTGAGAAGGTCTCATCGTAGTCAACTCCTTGAAGTTGTGAAAAAACCTTTGCCACAAGTCGAGCTTTACAAACAGTGACATTACCGTGCGCGTCCGTCTTCTTCTTAAAGATCCATTTGTTCTGAATGGCCTTTTGCCCTTCAGGTAATACTTTCAAAGTCCATAGTTTATTTTCATACATGGATCCCATCTCGGACTACATGGCCTCTAACCATTTCTCGGAACGGGCCCATCATCGCTCCTTCATAGCATGTAGGTTCATTGTTGTCCAGCAACATGACCTCCAAGACAGGGTTGTCATACCACTCAGGAGCAGTATGCGCCCTTGTCGACCTACGAGGTTCAGTAGTAACTTGATCCGAAGCTTCATCATCATCATCATTAACTTCCTCTTCAACTATCGTAGGCTCCACAGAAACATCTTTCTGTGTTGCGCTACTCTTTGGTTGAAGTAAAGGTTCAATAACCTCATCAAGCTCTATTTTCCTCCCACTCAATTATTTCGAGAGAAACTCTTGCTCAAGAAATGTTCCATTTTTAGTGACAAACACTTTGCCTTCGGATCTAAGATAGAAGGTATACCCAACTGTCTCTTTCAGGTATCCTATGAATATGCATTTTCCGCCTTGGGTTCCATCTCTTGAGGCTGAAGCTTTTTGACATAAGCATCACACCCCCAAACTTTAAGAAACGACAACTTTGGCTTCTTGCCAAACCATAGTTCATATGGCATCGTCTCAATGGATTTCGATGGTGCCCTATTTAAAGTGAATATAGATGTCTCTAATGCATAACCCCAAAACGATAGTGGAAAATCGGCAAGAGACATCATAGAATGCACCATATCTAATAAAGTTCAATTACGACGTTCGGACACACCATTACGTTGTGTTGTTCCAGGCGGTGTCAATTGTGAAACAATTCCACACTGTCTTAAGTGACTGCCAAACTCATAACTCAGATATTCACTTCCTCAATCAGATCGTAGGAATTTAATCTTCTTGTTATGATGATTCTCAACTTCACTCTGAAATTGCTTGAACTTTTCAAACGTTTCAGACTTGTGTTTCATTAAGTAAATATACCCATATCTACTCAAGTCATGAGTGAAGGTGAGAAAATAATGATATCCACAACGCGCCTCAATGTTCATTGGACCGCACACATCAGCATGTATGATTTCCAGCATATCACTCGCCCGTTCCATTCTTCTAGAGAACGGTGTTTTAGTCATCTTGCCCATGAGGCATGGTTCACATGTGTCAAGTTATTCAAAATCAAGTTACTCCAAAAGTCCATTAGCATGGAGCTTCCTCATGAGTTTTAGACCAATATGACTCAAACGGCAGTGCCAGAAGAAAGTGGTACTATCATTATCAACTCTACATCTTTTGGCATCAATGTCATGAACATGTGTATCACCACTATCAAGATTCAATATGAATAAACCCCTCATATTTGGTGCATGACCATAAAAGATATTACTCATATAAATAGAAAAACCATTATTCTCTGACTTAAATGAGTAACCGTCTTGCAATAAACAAGATCCAGATGTAATTTTCATGCTTAACTCAGGCACTAAATAAAATTATTCAAGTTCATCACTAATCCCGATGGTAATCGAAGAGAGAGCGTGCCTATGGCGATCACATCAACCTTGGAACCATTTCCCATGCGCATCGTCACTTTGTCCTTTGCAAATGTGAGCAACCGAACAGGTATCAAATACCTAGGAACTACAACGAGAGCTAGTAAGGTACACATCAATAACATGTATATCATATATACCTTGTTTGTGGTTGGCCGCCTTCTTGTCAGCCAAATACTTGGGGCAGTTCCACTTCTAGTGACCAGTTCCCTTGCAATGAAAAGCACTCAGTTTCTGGCTTGGGTCCGGCCTTGGGTTTCTTCACGGGAGGAGCAACTGCTTTGCCGCCCTTCTTGGAGTTACCCTTCTTGTCCTTGCCATTCTTCTTGAAACTAGTGGTTTTATTGACCATCAACACTTGATGTTCTTTCTGGATTTCAGACCCAACGACTTGCAGCATCGCAAACAGCTCGGCGACTAACTTGTTCATCCCATGCATGTTATAGTTCACTTTTGTAGCTAGGTGGCAGTGATTGAAGAACTATGTCAGTGATCGCCTCTGGCGGAAGAGGAATCCCTAACTCCACTAGACGAATTGAATACCAGACATTCTAAGTATATTCTCACAGATAGACCCGTTCTCCTCCATTTTGCAAGCATAGTACTTATCACAGGTCTCATACCTCTCGATCCGGGCATCCTTCTTAAAGATAAACTCCAAATCCTAGAACATCTCATCTGCTCCATGACGTTCAAAACATCTTTGAAGTCCCGGTTCTAAGCCATACAATATTGCACACTGAACTATTGAGTAATCTCCAGAACGTGCCTCCCAAGCGTTCTTAACGTCTTCGGATGACAAGTCTGCGGGTTGGTTACCAAACGGTGCATGAAGGCATATGCCATCTGGGAAGCCGTGACGATAATCCTCAGATTACAGGCCCAGTCCGCAAAGTTACTTCCATCATCTTTCAACTTAGCTTCCTCTAGGAATGCATTAAAATTCAGGGGGGCTACTACGCGAGCCATTTAGCTACAACATAAATATGCAAAGGTTACTTAGACTATTGTTCAAGATAATGAGTTTAGTTAATCAAATTACTAAAGCTCCCACTCAAATTGACATTCCTTAGGTCATCCGACTGAAACATGATCCATATTCACCAACTCAAGTCCGATCATCAAGTGAGTTAAGGTGGTTTCAATCGTGAACATCATCATGTTGATCATATCTACTATATGACTAATGCTCGACCTTTCGGTCTCTTGTGTTCCGAGGCCATGTCTATACATGCTAGTCTCGTCAAGTTTAACCCGAGTGTTCTGCATGTGCAAAACTGGCTTACACCCATTGTATGCGAACGTAGAGTCTATCACACCCGATCATCACGTGGTGTCTCGACCCGATGAACTTTTGCAACGGTGCACACTCGGGGAGAACACAGTTCATCTTGAAATTTAAGTGAGGGATCACCTTATAATTCTACTGTCGTCTTAAGCAAAATAATTTGCATAAAAGGATTAACATCACATGCAATTCATAAGTGACATGATATGTCCATGAACTTGTGCTTTTGATCTCCATCGTGAAAGTACCGGCATGATCTCCATCATCACCGGCATGACACCATGATCTCCATCATCTTGATCTCCATCAACGTGTCACCATTGGGGTTGTTGCGCCCACCATGATTCTACTACTATGGCTACCGTTTAGCGATAAAGTAAAGCAATACAAAGCGCTTAATGATTGACACGTAGGTCATACAATAATTAAAGACAACCCTATGGGTCCTGTCGGTTGCCGTACTCATCAGCATGCAAGTCGTGATATTCTATACAAAAACATGATCATCTCATACATCACATATATCACCTCATGAATTTGGCAATATCACATCACAACATACCCTGCAAAAAAAAGTTAGACGTCCTCTAATTCTTGTTGCATGTTTTACGTGGCTGCTATGGGTATCTAGCAAGAATGATTCTTACTTACGCAAAAAACCACAATGGTGATATAAAGATTGCTTTTCAACCTTCTACAAGGATCGCCTCAATCAAATCCGATCCAACTAAAGTGGGAGAGACAGACACCCACCAGCCATCTTTATGCGATGAAGTCACATGTCAGTCGATGGAACACGGTTTCTCGTAAGCATACGAGTAAAGTCGGTCCGAGCCGCTTCATCCCACAATACCGTTGAACCAAGAAAAGACTAAGGAAGGAAGCAATCTGAATATCAACGCCCACAAACTCTTTGTGTTCTACTCAAGATCTCATCTACACATAGACCAAGCTCTAATACCACCGTTGGAGAACGTTGCATGGGAAACAAAAAAAATCCTACGCTTCACCAAGATCAATCTAGGATATGAGCATCTATGAGAGGAGAGATTGGATCTATGTACACTTGTAGATCACTAAGCGGAAGCGTTAAAGAACGTAGTTGATGTAGTGGTGCGTCTCCGCGATCCAAATCGCAAGCCGTCCCACGAACTCCCGATCAAGTACCGAACGGATGGCACCTCCGCGTTCAGCACACGTGCAACTCTATGAAGATCTCCGCCTTCTTGATCCAGAAAGAGGGAGCGGAGAGGTAGACAAGTTCTCCGGCAGCGCGATGGCGTTGCGGCAATGGTGGTGGAGCAATTCCAGCAGGGCTTCGCCTAAGCACTGCTAAAAACCGATCTAGAGGAGAAAACAATCTAGAGGAAGAAGATGGCAGCACTTGGCAGAATTAGGGTTATGGCTGCCCACTAAATCCTCTAGTATATATAGGAGGGAGAGGAGAGGAGGCAGACTTGCCCCTCCTACAAGGAGGGCTTCGGCCGAAGCATAGGAGGAGAGTCCACCTCCCACAAGGGAGGTGGATTCCAAGTGGGACTCTTTCCCAAACTTGGCCCCTACTATATGTCTTCCTCCATGCGCATAGGGCCTCTTGGGCTGGCTTTCCCAGCCCACCAGGGGCTTGTGTGCCACCACTAAGGCCCATATGGCCCCTTGGGGTATGTGGGCCCCACTTGGTGGTCCCTGGAACCCATTCGTCACTCCCGGTACACAGCCGGAAATGCCCGAAACTTTTCTGGAGTTCAAACAACACTTTCCTATATATCAATATTTACCTCTGGACTATTCCAGAGCTCCTCGTGACATCCGGGATCTAATCCGGGACTCTGAACAACCTTTGGTAACCACCATACATAACTCTATACTACTGAAACGTCACCGAACCATAAGTGTGCAGACCCTGCGGGTTCGAGAACTATGTAGACATGACCGAGACACCTCTACAGTCAATAACCAATAGTGAGACCTGGTTTCCCATATTGATTCCTACATATTCTACGAAGATCTTTATCGGTCGAACCTCTATGTCAAGGATTCGGTTAATCCCGTATGATGTTCCCTTTGTTCTTCGGTACGTTACTTGCCCGAGATTCGATCGTCGGTATCTCCATACCTAGTTCAACCTCGTTACCGGCAAGTCTCTTTACTCGTTCCATAATACAAGATCCTATGGCTAACAGTTAGTCACATTGCCTGCAAGGCTTGTTGTGATGTTGTATTACTGAGTGGGCCTTGGGATACCTCTCCGTCACATGGAGTAACAAATCCCAGTGTTGATCCATGCCAACCTAGAAGACACCCTTGGAGATACCTGTAGAGCACATTTATATTCACCCAGTTACGTTGCGACGTTTGATACACACAAGGCACTCCTCTAGTGTCCGTGAGTTGCATGATCTCATGGTCATAGGAACATATACTTGCAATGCAGAAAACTGTAGCAATAAACTGACACGATCATATGCTACATTTACATTTTGGGTCTTCTCCATCTCATCATTCTCCTAATGATGTGATCCCATTATCAAATGACATCTCATCTCAATGGCTAGGAAACCTTGACCATCTTTGATCAACGAGGTAGTCTACTAGAGGCACACCAGGGACAAAGTGTTGTCTATATATCCACACATGCAATGTATTTGCAATCAATACAATTATAGCATGGATAATAAAAAATTATCATGAACAAGGAAATATAATAATAAACACTTTACTTATTGCCTCTAGGGCATATTTCCAATAGTTCTCACCTTTTACAAGTATAAAATTTTGATATTTTCCTCTCCCCCTAAATCATATCTTCCCCTTTGCATAAGCATGTAACACTCCCTTGAGCATGAACATTTGACATTCTCCCCCTTTGGCATAAATACCAAGAAGGTTAAACTTAGGAGTAGTGACAGGGATCATTGACAAGGAAGGGATCCTCGAGAACAAGGGTCATTGAATAAAGGGGTCATAGAAAAGAACTCAAAGAATCATTGAATATAACTTCTCTACCTTTTGCAAATTTTAGTCTTCTTTTCCTTGGAGCTAGTGGTCCTTGAATAAATAATTTCTCCCCCTAAGACTAGCTTGTTATTCTCTCTCCCCTTTTTTAATAAAGGGGTCATCGAAGGAACAAGAACATCACAAGAGCAAATACCAATTAAAAAAATAAGAAACATAGACTTAGAAAAGAAGGAAAATCGGTGACTTCGGGATAAATAAATCGATGGTACCGAGATTGTGTAGTGGAGCTCATCTGCAATTTCAGTAGAATCGAGTTATTTATATCGGTGGCTCCAAATGGGAGACCACGTTTCTGTTTTCACAGAGACAAAAGAAATAGTTTCAAAAAGGGAATGCAATTTTTTTAGAAAGGATATCAATTAGACAAGATTTGAATGGTTACGAGAGATCATGCAAATAGAGAGCAAACCACACAAGATTCTTAACTAGATTATGGGCGATGACTAGGTCACCTATATTAGAGTATATTGAGTTAGGATCCAAGCAAGAATACTTGATCATAGGTCATAATCTACGTTAAACTCAAAATGGGGTTACCATTTTTCAATTAAGCATTTTAATGTCTTCATATCACTTGAATTGCTTTAGCCCATGACTTGGAGTAAAGCCTTTTCAAGGATATGAGTACATACCTTTGAGTGAAGTTGATGACGTTGCTCGTAGGTGAACTTGTTGAGGATGCTCGAGGTTGATGAAAATCATCTTGAATTGGGAGCAATCCTTCTCGTTCTAGTGCACTAGTCACCTCCAAAGGTTATTCATGCAAGGAAGAACGATGGATATATCCAATTGACATGATACCACTTGAGATTTTGCAACTAAGATCAAGTATATGTAAGGGATATGTTTTTTTGTCTTCTTCCTTCCATCATCAAGAGGGATTGTGGATACTTGGTAATGACAAGATTGCTTATGATTGGAGCTGATGGCAATGTTGTGGAATGAAGTTCTTCCAAGTACCTACAAAAGGTTAGATGCAATACAAGGGAGCATAGAATTCCAAGGCATATGATAACGAGTTACGGGAACATGGAAATAACAAGATAGCTCATGCCCTTACTTACAACCAAGTGAGTCTAACTCATGTTTGCAGCATCAATGATGTTCAACTCACTCCTCAAGTGATAAAAATTTTCTCATCAAGTGGCTTGGCAAAGACATCGGCCAATTTCTTGTTAGTGCGAACATACTTGACATTAATATCTCCATTGGAAACATGATCATGAATGAAATGATGTTGAACTTCTATATGCTTAGTTCAAGAATGTTGCACAAGATTATGACCAATTTTAATAGCACTTTCATTGTCACAAAGTAATGGAACATTTTTAACATAAAGTCCATAATCCTTAAGCATTTGTGTCATCCATAGTAATTGTGCACAACAAGATCCAGCCACAATATACTCAGCTTCGGCAGTAGATAGTTATACTGAGTTTTGTTTCTTGGAGGACCAAGACACAAGAGATCTACCGAAAAATTGACAAGTACCCGAGGCGGACTTTCTATCAACCGTGTCATCGGCATAGTCCGAATCGGAATAGCCAAATGATTAAAAGAAGATCACTTGGGATACCAAATGCCAAAGTTTGGTGTTTGTACCAACTATCTCACAATACGTTTCACAGCCAAAAGATCACACTCTTTAGGTGCAGCTTGATATCTAGCACACATGCAAACACTAAGCATAATATCGGGACAAGGTGCACATAGATATAGCAATGAACCAATCATAGATCGATAAACCTTTTGATCTACCGGTTCATCCTCCCTGGTAAGATCAAAATGTCCACTAGTGGGCATGGGAGTTTTCATACCTTTTCACTCCTACATGTTGAACTTCTTGATCAAGTCCTTGGTATACTTAGTTTGAGAGATTAAAGTTCCTTATATTGATTGCTTGATTTGCAAACCAAGAAACAATTTCAGCTCACAAATCATAGACATCCCATACTTCTCGGACATCAACCTTCCAAATCTTTCACCGAATTAAGGGTTAGTGGAACCAAAGATAATGTCATCCACGTAGATTTGGCACAAGAATAATTCACTACTAACTCTCTTAGTGAACAAGGTTGCATAAATTTTACTAATTTCAAAACCTTTTTCAATGAGAAACTTCGTTAAACATTTATACCAAGCACGAGGGGCTTGCTTAAGACCATAAAGAGCTTTACGAAGCTTGTAAACATGATTAGGTTTCTCAGGATTCACAAAACCAGGTGGCTGCTTAACATAAACCTCTTCTTCAATTTCACCATTTAAAAATGCACTTTTGATATCCATAAAGCGAGATATAATGGTGATTAGCATAAGCAAGAAGAATATGAATAGCTTCAAGTCTAGCGAAGGGGGCATAAGTCTCATCGTAGTCCATACCTTCGACTTGCGTATATCCTTGGGCTACGAGACGAGCCTTGTTGCGCATGACTTGACCGTCGTCGTCTTGTTTGTTCCGAAACAACCATTTGGTTCCGATGATGTTTTGTTCGTCCTCGGGCTTCTCCACGAGTGTCCACACTTCATTCCTCTCAAAATTGTGAAGCTCTTCATGCATGGCGTTCACCCAGTCCGCATCCTCAAGAGCTTGTTCTACCTTGAATGTATCAATGCTCTAGATGAAAGAATAATTCTCACAAATTTTAGCTAGAAGGGGTTTAGAGCGAGCCTATTTGTATATCACCAAAGATTTGGTTTAGGGGATGGTTCTTGGTCACTTGTGCTCGAACCCGGGTCAACTTCCGATTGTTGGATGGTGGAGCTTCTTCTTCTTCATCATCATCTCCTTCATCTTTGTTTTTGAAGGTGTCGTTCCCTTGAGGTGGTGGTGAAGGTGGTTGTGGTGGATCTTCATGATGCACTTCCTCCTCTTCATCATCTTGTCGTGTACCTCTTGTGGATGCCTCCATGTCGTGTTGAGCTTCACCTTGACATGAAGTAGGGGCTTCCACTTGAGTTGATGAAGTACTTTCCTCCACCTTCATGGGACGAATCTTGCCGATGGGTAGATCTAGAATAGCTTACGAAGGGTCCTTATCACCTACATCATTTGGCAATTGTTTGATTTGCAAACCATTAGATTCATCAAACTTCACATCTACCGTCTCTTCAACTTGTCGAGTGAAGTTGTTGTAGACACAGTAAGTTTGAGAGTTTGATCCGTAACCAAGTAGGAATCCTTCATGAGATTTAGGAGCAAATTTAGTATGACGATGCTTATCAAGAATGTAGCACTTTGAGCCAAATACCCGAAAGTATCCAACTTGGGGTTTGTTACCGGTGAGCAGCTCATATGTCGTTTTACCGAGAAGTTTGTGCAAGTAAAGTCGCTTTGTGGCACGACATGTTGTTTCAACGGCTTCTGCCCAAAAGTGTCTTGGCGTCTTGTATTCATCAAGCATCATTCTTGCCATCTCAATGAACGTTCGGTTCTTTCTATCAACAACTCCATTTTGTTAATGTGTGTATGTAGCCGAGAACTCATGTGAGACACCTTCTTCCTCAAGAAAGGTATCCACATGGGTGTTCTTGAATGCTGATCCATTATCGCTCCAAACCTTCTTGATCTTCACTCAAACTGATTTTGCCCTTTGCGAGCGAATTCTTGAATATATTTTGAACGTGTGAATTATCATCAAGAAAGAATACCCATGTAAATCTGGAAAAATCATCAACTATAACTAAACCATAGGAATTTCCACCGAGACTCTTATAATTATTAGGACCAAAAAGATCCATGTGAAGTAACTCGAGTGGTCTCCTAGTAGTCATGATATTCTTAACGGGGTGACTTCCACCTACTTGCTTTCTAGCTTGACAAGCACTACAAAGTCTATCTATGTCAAATATTACATCTTTAACACCAAGTATATGATCACCCTTGATAAGCTTGTCTAAATTACTGTTAGTGCATCTAGTGCCCCTTAGTGATTTTGGTGTATTGAATACTTATAGGTTAAGGAACTAATGTGTTTGTGAGTGTACATAGGCTCTATAAGTTGATGAGGAGTTTGATATATTCGGAGATTACAGACCCCTAAAAATGTATGTCTTCAACTGAAGACTTTGGTGAAGAATTTGCTGAAGACTTTGGTACTCCCTCAAGACTTTGAGAATGAAGAAGTTGGTATAACCTTGAAGATATGAACGAGGACTATGAAGCATGAAGAGTTTTGTTTTCGTAGTTTCATTTCCTTTCTTTGAGTCATAGGAAACACTGTACTGTTAAAGGGGGCCGAGGTAATACTAAGGAAAATTTCCAACTCATGCTGAACTCAAAATCCTCAACCTATCCAATCCTTCGAGTGAAGCCTTTGGAAATCTCTTGTAGTTCAGTCAAGTTCTTTAGTGAAAGAGACGATGTTCTTCTGGTCTCTGATGACATTGATCTGACTGAGGAGTTAGGATTTTGCCAGTGCGAATTGCCTACAAGTGAGGAACATGATATGTCTGAGGACTTTCATAGTTCAAAATTTTGACCGTTGTTGTGCTCAGCGCCAGCTGTCCCCAATTATAACATCCACATAACGGTCATATCATTGGGGTCATTTATGTCTTATCATGTCAGGTTGCACCCTGGCTATAAATAGCAATGCCCCACAACCACATGTTGGTTGGCTGCTCCGAGAGAGAACTAACACTTGTCATTTGAGAGCAACCCATCCTTCGAGGACTTTGAGAGAAAATCATCAGTGAGGAAAAACCCACAACCAAACCACCAAACCCATAGTGATTGAGCATCACTGAAGAAATTTCTGTGTGGAACCAACGCTTGTTACCTTTGAGGATTGTGCATCCTCTAGACGGTTAGGCGTCATGGTCTAGTGCATCCTGCAGTCAATTGGGGATCACGAAGTGACCTTTCTCTAGAGCATCCAACAGTCAATTGTGGATCATCGGGTGAACAGTTTGTGAGGGTTTTGGAAGTCTACCCTGAAGACTTACCACGAGTGTTGGGCAAGGACTTTGTGACCTTAGCTCAAGGAGAATACGGTAAGGACTGTGTGTCCTAGGACTATGTGTCCTTTGGTTTAAATACCAGGCCGCTCCAAACCAGACGTACGACTGTCATAGCAGTTGAAACTGGGTCATCAAACCATTGTCTTCATCGAGCTACCTAGTTCTATTTCCTCAAACCCTCTATTCCTCATTTACTTGTTGATGAAATTGATCGTTACTATTTGAAGAATTTGACTGAAGACTTTCACAATTTCCTCACCTCTAATTCTTCAAGTTACCTTGTTCCTCTCCTGCTTATGTTGTATCATGCTACCTGTAATTTGTGCATGTTAATTTCATCATCGTGACTATGTTGTTGCTATATTCCTCATGCACTTGAGTACTTATTCCGATGCTATTTATTCATCACATTTCAAATTCCTCAAAGTTGAAATTCCTCAAGTGATGAATTTGTAAAAATCGCATATTCACCCCCCCCCCCTCTAGTCGATATAACGCACTTTCAATTGGTATTAGAGAAAGGTACTCCCTTGTTCTGTGTGATTTTGGTTTAACCACCTGGCATTCTAGTTATGTTGACTGCTGGTATGATCAAGGTTTCCACGAGATGTCCAACCTTCGATGGGACGGACTACCCCTACTGGAAGAAAAAGATGCGCATGCATCTTGAAGCTATTGACAATGATCTATGGTACGTTGTGCAAAATGGTGTTCCCTCTGTTACTCCCACGGTCAACGCTGCTGATGTGAAGAGATTCACGCAACTCGATTCTCAAGCGAAGAATATCATCTGTGGCCATCTAGGCAAAGGTCAGTATGGCAGAGTGAGTGCTTTGGAGTCTACTAAGCTTATCTAGGATAGGCTGTCCAAAGTCAACGAAGGTGTTTCCACTCAATGTGACTCTCTTGTTGATGTTCTTTGCAATCTCTTCAACCGCTTCAAGAGACTCAACAATAAAAATGTTCAGCAAACTTTTGATCTTCTCACTCATATCTCCAATGAGCTTCAAGCACTGGGTGCCACTGATATCACTGACCATGAAGTGGTGAAGAAACTGCTAAGATCTCTTGACTCCTCATTCTATACTCTAGCTTTGATGATTCAAGAATGTGGAGACTACAAGTCACTTGATCCTGCTAATATTCTTGAGAGACTCGATACTCATGAATTACAACAAGCTAAGAAGAGAGACCTCTACTGGCCAAGCTATGGAAGATCTCATGATCTGAAGGAAAAAGCAATTTCCTCATCTGAAGACGAAGATTCTGACAGTAGTCTTGGTGATCCTGAAGAACTAAGTAAGGAGCTAGCAATGCTCGTGAGGAAATTCCAGAAGTTCTCAAGGAGAGGTGGATTTGGAAAGTCATCAAAGAGTGGTTTTAGGAAATCAGATTCCTCAGATGACTACAAGAAAAGAACATGTCATCGTTGCAAGAAGACTGGTCACTTTATCTCTGACGGTCCTCTTTGGGAAAAAGATTCAAAGAAGAAGAAGAAATACAAGGATGATAGTTCAGATGAGTCGAAAAAAGATAAGAAATCTTCAAAGTCCTCATCTACAAAGTCCTGATCTTCAAAGTCCTCAAAGCAAAAGAAGAATGGCTCCCGAAAGGCTCGAGTGTTCATTGGCAAGGAAATGGATTCTGAAGAAGAATATGAAGAAGAGGAGATTCTGAGGTGTAATCTGAATCTGGTGTTGCTAGCCTTGCTCTCGCTACTGGTTTCGTCACCAAGTCCATCTTCAATGATGAAGAAAATGACTACTCCAATGACTCTGACATCAGCAATGATGATAATGCTCCGTCCTATTGCTTCATGGCAAAAGGCTCAAAGGTACACAAACATAATTCCTCATATGAATCAAGTGAAGTTGAATCTGATGAATATGTGAAACCTAGCTATGCTAAACTTGTTAAACTTGACACTGAGCAACAAAGTGCACTTGAAAAGCTTCAGAAAATGCTAGACAAAAGCAATGATCTGTTGAAAGAAGAAGTGGATCGGACTCAAACTCTATCTGACGATCTCAAAAGTCATTAGACAAAGTATGATAACCTTTAGAGTCATCATAATGCTCTCTTAGCCGATCATGAGAATCGTTCTCATGAATTTCGTCAAAAAAGCAAGATCTTGAGAAACGAAGGATGTCACATGAGGATCTCCAAAGGGAAAACGATTCCTTACTGTCTCAACATATTAGTACCGCTCAGGAAGAATTTGTTCCACCTTGTTCGAAATGCATCGAACGTGAAACTGCCAATTCTTCACCTGAATGTTCAAATGCTTCTATTGCTGCAAATTCTTCAACTAGTCCAGTGGTCTCAAATTCCTCATCTAAGGATACCACAAGTATCACTGACGAAAATGCAGGGTTGAAGGAATTGTATGTGACAGGCATGTACAAAAGTCTCAAAGGGCATCAAACCTTTTGCGATGTCCTCAAAACGCAAATTCTGAACAGGAACCCAAGGAAAGAGGGTGTTGCCTTTGTGAGGAAACTCAACGCTGAAGGATCCTACTGGACACCTGAGTAGTACCCCAAAACCTCACGGATTGCTGCAAAAGGACCTTTTGTAGATCAATCCACTTTATCTGGCTTTACTTGTGAAACTTTACATTCATCTGATGAGTCACTTAACTCAAATTACAAGTTCTTCAAAAATCAGAAAGGTGAAGTAATTGCTAGATTTGTTGGAACTAACTGCAGGAACGATTCTCCTATGAGGAAAATCTGGGTTCCCAAGAGCTATCTACAAAATATTCAAGTGAATGTCCTCACGACACCAGTCATGAAGAACAGGAACCCCAGATCAAATTCCTCATATGGACCAAAGTCTTCACTTGGACCAAATTCCTCAAATTGTCAAAAATATCATTCTCATGCTAATGCCTCTGTTTCGCAGGGAAAATCTAAGAGTTATGAATATGTGCATTATTCTTGAAACCATTATGTTCATAAGTCCTCAAAGAATTTCTCTGCTTATTCATATGAGTACTATAACCGTCGCCCTGTAAAATGAAGCACACTTGCTTCAATGCCTCCCTTCTCATATGGTGCTCGCAGAATGATGAACTCTTTGCCACCCCTCCAAATGTGGGTGGTGAAGAAATTGAACTAATTTATTATGTAGGGTCAGGTCTCCGTATGAACTTAAACATCTGATGAATTTGCTGGAGACCTGAAGAAATGCTTGAAAGGACGCAAGCTAAGTTTGTAGAAATGAATTCCTCATTTCTCACGTCCTCACACTACTTGCTTACTATCTTGTGTGATGAAATTATGTCTGATGAAATTGATGTCATATTCTTCAACCTGAATCATATGCGGGATGAACCTCCAAAAGCTACTGAGTGGGTCCTTGAGAGTGGATGCACAAACCACATGACTGGTGACAAGAGTCTTCTGATGAATTTGCCACTTGCTCCATCTCATCTGAAGCATATCACCTATGCTGACAATGGAAAAAAAGCAAGGTATTGGGTCTAGGTAAGGTTGCAATCTCAAAGGACCGAACCATGGATAAGGTGATGCTTGTCGAATCCCTTGGGTTCAACCTTATGTCTGTCTCAATGCTTTGTGATCTTGATATCGTTGTCGTATTTGGAAAATATCGCTGTGTTGTCATCATGGAATCTGACAATTCCAAAGTCTCTGAAGGCTTTAGGAGAGGAGACTTGTACATTGCTCATTTCTCTACAGGTCCTCAGCCGGCCACATGCCTACTTGCAAAGTCCTCAGAAGGCTGGCTGTGGCATCGACGACTTGGACATGCTGGTATGAGGAACTTGCACACGCTCATGAAGAAAAAGCATGTCATTGGCATTGAAGGTGTCAAATTCCTCAAGGACCACCTCTGTGGTGCATGTGAGTCTGGGAAGATGACCAGATCCAAGCATCCCTCAAAGACAATCATGACCACAACTCGACCCTTTGAATTGCTTCACATGGATCTCTTTGGCCCCCTCATTACTCCACACTAACAAATTCTTAAAGTTTGTACGGCTTTGTCATTGTTGATGCTTACTCTCGTTACTCTTGGGTGCATATTATTCTGTACAAGTCTGAAGTGCAGGATGTCTTCAGACGATTTGCTTCAAGGGCCTCCACCAACTTCGGCGTCAAGATCAAGCATATCAGGAGTGATAATAGGACTGAGTTCAAGAACACCAATCTTGATGAATATCTTGATGAACTTGGGTATATCTTCACAAATTCTTCAAGAAGACTTTGTATGAACTTATGACTAGAAGAAACCCAATGTAAGTTATCTCAAAGTCTTCGGTGCAAAATGCTGGATTAGAGATCCTCACCATAGTTCTAAATTTGCACCGACAGCACATGAAGGTTTTATGCTTGGTTACAGAAAGGACTCGCACACCTATAAAGTCTTCAACACCTACCACCACAAGGTTGTTGAAACTGTAGATGTGCGGTTCGATGAAACTGATAGCTCGCAAAGAGAGCACCTCCCTTCTGTATTAGATGAACAGTCCCCTGAGGAGATCATTAAGCTGAAGGCTACTCAAGACATCATACCCACTGAGGAAGTCATTCCAACAAATGAAGACATTCATGCTGATACACCTGAAGAAAATGGTGCTGAAGAAAATCCTCAGCCACGTCAACCTGCTCATCCACGAGTTCGAAATGAAGTGCAGATTGACAAAATCATCGGTGAGATCAATGCACCAGGTCCTCTCACTCGGTCAAAAGCTTCACATTTGACTAACTTTTGTGGGCACTTTGGTTTTGTCTCAATCATCAAGCCCACCAAAGTTGATGAAGCATTCAAGCAGCCTGAGTGGATTCAAGCTATGCAAGAGGAATTGCATCAATTCAAGCTCAACAATGTGCGGGAACTTGTCAAGCGGCCCGATCCACGCAAGCATAACATCATAGGTACCAAGTGGATCTAGCGCAACAAGCAAGATGAAAATGGCCTTGTGGTAAGGAATAAGGCTCGTCTTGTAGCTCAATGCTACACATAGGTTGAGGGAATTGACTTTGATGAAACTTTTGCACATGTTGCTAGACTTGAAGCTATTCGCATATTGCTTGCTTATGCTAACCATCATGATATCATCTTATATCAAAAGGATGTGAAAATTGCATTCATCAATGGTAAGCTTGAGGAAGAAGTATATATTTCTCAACCCCTAGGTTTTGAAGACCCTAAGCATCCTGACAAAGTCTTCAGACTCAAGAAGGCCCTCGATGGCCTCAAGCAGGCCCCTGAGGCGTGGTATGGCACTCTAAAGGAATTCCTCATGAAGAAAGGCTTGAAACCCGGTTCACTCGACCCAACTCTTTTTGCAAAATCCTATGACAATGAACTATTCATATGCTAAATATATGTAGACGATATTATCTTTGGTTGTACTGAAAAACGTTACAATGATGAATTTGCCTATATGATGAGTGAAGAATATCAAATGTCTATGATGGGAGAGTTGAAATTCTTCTTAGGTCTTCAAATTCGTCATCAAGACAATGGCATCTTCATATCTCAAGAGAAATACCTCAAGGATGTTCTAAGGAAATTCGACATGCAAGATTGCAAAGGCAACAAAACTCCAATGCCTTCAGAAGGCCACCTCTGCATTGAAGAAAATGGTAAAGATTTCGATCAGAAGGTATATTGCTCCATGATTGGCTCATTATTGTCTCTAGGTGCATCTATTCCTGATATTATGCTGAGTGTTTGCATGTGTGCCCGATTCCAAGCAACACCGAAGGAATCACACCATAAGGCTGTGAAACATATTCTTCGATACTTAGCTCACACACCAACGCTTGGATTATGGTATCCCATGGGCTCAAATTTTCACCTTGTCGAATACTCTGATGCTGACTATGCTAGAGATCGCGTGGATCGCAAGTCAACCTCAGGCACATGTCATTTCCTTGGACGATCCTTAGTATGTTGGTCCTCGAAGAAGCAGAACTACGTGTCACTATCTACAGCTAAAGCTGAGTACATTGTTGCTGCTTCATGTTGCGCTCAGTTGCTATGGATGAAGCAAACTCTCAAGGAGTACGACATCATGTTGAAGAATGTGCCTCTGTACTATGACAACGAGAGTGCCATCAAGATTGCTTACAACCCAGTGGAGCATTCCACGACCAAGCACATCCAGATTCGTCATCATTTTCTTCGAGATCATGTACTCAAGGGCGACATCGCCATCGACCACGTCCCCACTGAAGAACAACTGGAAGATATCTTCACAAAGCCCTTGGATGAAAAGATATTTTGCTAGTTGTGATGTGAGCTAAATTCTTAGAATCTTCGAATGTCCTTTGAAAAAGGACACACATCCTAACCCTTATGCAAAATTGATGACTTAGATGTGCAACACACAAAGTAATGTTTTTCTTCAATCACTGAAGAATAACCCTCTAAGTGTGAAGAAATTAATGAAGAATTTGATTCTCAGAACCCTACGACAATTGTACACGGTGTCTGAAGTCATCATTCTTATACAGTGGGTCATTCCACTAACCATAGTTGAAATTATTCAAAGATTGAGTTTTTCATCATTTTGCAAATTCTTAAAATTTTCAAATTCCTCAAGTTTGCAAATTCCTCAACTTTTCAAATTCTTCAAACTATGAAACTCATGTTCTTCATTGACTATATACTTATATATTTGAGTTTTCAATGTCCTCAACAACATTCACTTATTGCTAATTCTTCAAGTTGATTTTCATCTAAGTGAATGTGATCAGACCCTTTCCCCCTCTATGGTAAACTCAACCCAGTCTATTCACAAATTCTTCATATGCATTCTACTTTGAAACTTGTTCAAAGTCTTCACTTTGTCATTGATAGCTGAAGAATTTGCGAACAGAAACTTTAAAATTTTAATTATCAAAACTTTCGGCGTTTCCGCTCAATCGGTTCCGATTCCCACGACTGGATAACCCATGATCCCCCATTATCACCACTACTTAGAACATGGGTGACACCTGTCGCGTGGAGAGCAAGGATCATGGGCAATCTGGTCCAAAATCTTCGGTCAGGTTGGTTTTCACCTCCACTATAAATACCCCTCCCCTTTCACTGTGCTCGGTTACTCCTCACTCCTACTCTCTCCCGAGCTCTGACCTAGAGCCGCTACTAAAATCATTGCTGCCGATGTGGAAGACCTTCACTGCCTCGACCATGCCATCGCCGTACTCGCATCGGCCGCGGAAATCTTCATCCCGCTGCTGCTGTAGTTGTCTCCCTTTGCGAAGCTAGGGCGTGAGAGATCTGGACTAACGAACTTCCTCAATCTCATCCCTCGGTTCGTCGTGTTCTTCACTAGGGTAAATAAAATCTACTTTTACTACCCTTGTTTGATCTTCAAGTTTTCCTAAATCTTTAGAAAGGTGTTTATTCTTCAAGAATCTCATTCTAAAAGCACCTTACATGTTCATACACTTGATGACTTTCCCTAAGTTATGATTTTCTTCAAGATTCCTCAATTGTGTGAATCTTCAAAATTTGCACAACTCTGGAACCAAAGACAAAGAACACATAGTGAAATTCCTCAAGACACCCATGGTCAAATTCCTCACACCTGATTTTATTGAAAAAAATTGAGAACGCATATGACCTCTTCACATTCCACGCACCTATACTTTGTTCATAGGTACAAAATGTCCGCTGATGAATCACTAGGTTCTCATCAACTTAACTCATTTGCAGCATTTCTTGAGGAAAATTTGTGTACTTCTTCAGAATCTTTAAGAGTTCAAAATCCTCCGCTGAAGAAAATGGCTGATGGGAAGAAGGGTGGAAAGAAAACAGAACAGAATACTGCTTTTGAGATCCCTGAACATCTGTATGCTGGTTTAGGGTTATCGCTATGTTACACGGCAATGAGTGAAAAGAACAGAGGAAAACCAGAATTCAGAGGATTGAACGGAGGTGGGTCAGGGAATGGAAAGAGTATCGTTATGTTACTCCCAAATATATGAAGAAGTTTGCACTCAAACCCCCTTACAATAGGGCTCCTCCTACTAATGATCAAGAGGCTGATCCCACAAGTGTTGTTCGCGGTGAAGACTTTCCCGCTGAGTGGGCAAAGCGTCAACTCAAACTTCAGAGAACTACCGAAGCTGCACTGAAGAAATTCAATGAAGACTCTGCTGCTGCTGCCACTACCGGAGCCTCTGCAAGTGCTCCAAAGAAATCAATGATGAAGAAATCTTCTGTGAAGCCAAATTCTTCATCTTCAAAATCATCACAGTAGATTCCTCAAGCTCAAAGGCCTCAACCACTAGTACGGTTGATGCTCAGTCCTCAACTGCTGCTACAAAGTCCTCAACGCCTGTGCATCTTGCATCATGCCAAAGGACTGAGGGATTCTCAATTGCTTTTGGGGCATCAGCAAGTTCTTCAGGCCAAGCACATTCCTCAAGCAGTCCTTCCCTGAGGAAAATGAATGCAACTATTGGCCAAGGCATTCGTCCAAGTCCTCAACCCAAGAAGGTGACGTTCACAATACCATCATATTCCTTAGATGAAGCTGATGATGAGGAACTGGAAGCAATCATCAGAAACAAGCAAGAACGAGTGGCTGAAACAAAGAGATCTCAAATTCCTCTTCTACTTGATCCAAAACAGGTGCTTAACTTCATTGATATCTAGCACAAGGATCCCAAAACGCCCATTGATGACTTGAAACTGCCTCCTGGTTCCGATCATGTCCTCACAACTTTCATAGCCGAAGAAAAATGGAAGTATGAGAAGGCCAAACAAACCAAGAAGGCTCAGTACAAGAAAGAGCATTACTTGAAGAAGAATGTTCTAAATTTGTCTCCTGACAAACTTTGGAAGGTGCGGTCTATGATCAAAAGCCTCAGTGAGGAATTCAATTCATACAATGCTGATTGGCAAGGTGCCAAGGTTCGCTTCGTCAGCATTGCTGACAAAGTCATTACTGATCACAATTCAAGGGTTGCATCTTGCTCCCAGCCACAAATTCCTTAGGCTGAGGAAACTGCTCAGCCTACTGAGGAAACTGCCAGCGCTGCTGAAGAAAGATAGACCACTGAAGAACCTGCCAGGGCACACTCCACTGGTGCGCCTGATGAAACTGAACCCACAAGGACGACTGCATTAGTCGTGCCTGAAGAAAATGTACCACCTTCACCTTCAGCTGAATCAGCCAAATCATCAAAGGTGAAGACAATCATCTTCCTTCTGCATCAGAAGTGAATAAAACTAAGGCTGCTGAGAAGAAGGCACTAAAGAGAAGAGCTTCAACTTCAGATTCCTCAGCTGTGAAGAAGTTGATGCTCTGACAAAACCTTCAACTGAACCATTAGATGCCACTCAAAACTCCTCAGCACTAGCCTATGAGATAATTCCATTTGGTGTTGACTATGTCATCCCAGATGATGAAGATGAAGAAGATCATTCTGTTGCTTCAACAGAGCAGATTGATGAAGACATTGAAGTTGAAGCAAATGCTTCAACTCCACACGCATCATTGCCCCGGCCTCAGTTCACTGCTGAAGAGGTCGGCGTTGAAGAAATTGATGAGGATGTAGACATTGGCAATACAACTCCTGTCATCAACGATGAATTTTGTGAAACTACTCACCCAAATTCACCAATGACTACTCCTCTGTCACAGATTCCTTAGTCCCCAGCCCAGACTGAAGAAATTCATGAAGGATCTGATAACTTGGCCACCAAAGCCACTGAAGAAATTCCAGCTGCATCAGCTGATGACTTTGCTGCACCAATTGCCACTGAGCAAACTGCAATGCAAATTCCTCAGACTGAAGAAATTCCTGCTATGCCAAAAGAGATTAAGGGTCGCTTCAAGCCAAATCTTTAGTCGAAGCCAAGGATGCCATTCAAAGGCTCACGGCGCCCCAAATTCCTCAAGTCCAATTTCTTCAACGAGCACATTTTCTTCACTGGACCCAATCCATATGACTCGGCAAGGTCCGGTCAAACAAGATTCTGGACTGCAACTCAGATTAATTACTATGCATCAGTGTTGTTCGACAAGAAGAAAGTCTTCGAGCACCACCAAATTCCTCATGTTGATATGGAAACAATTCCATCCCTCACACTGGTGCTTTCAGTTCTTCATGATGCGGGAATCGTTCCATTCTGTGTGGACATCTACGACTGGAATGAAGAGCTAATTCTTCAATTATATGCCACACTGCACATCATAGGTGATGATTCTAACATCAACTCCTTGGTCTTGGACTGGATGACCGAATCTACTCACCTCACAACTCGAGCATCTGAATTGTTTCGGTCAGTTCCTGTCTGAATTCCCTTAGAAGATGCACGTCGCTTGTTTGATGAACCTGCACTACCCAATCAACTGATGCAAGTGCTGATGAAGCCCTTATCTCCTGGAAAACCTTAGAGGACAACCTTCCTTGTGAAGGATTTTCTTTACGTGCCCAGGACGGTCTACCGCATTCTCACCAATACCCTATGTCCTCAGAAGGGCCACAACTCTAAAGAAGAAGAAGAAGTGGAGGGAGTCATGAAGAATATGATGTTCAACATCATTCATGGGATTCCCATCAACTTCCATGATTTATTCATGAGGACATTGTTGAATGCTGCTCTAGCCTCGTTTGAACTGAAGCCTTATGCTCCTTGGATCATGAAGTTCATCACATCAAGGTCTTCAGTTCCCTTCAAGGCAGACTTCTAGAATCACTTCGGCTACTTGGCTCCGATTGAAGTACTCAAGAGCACAATTGCCTTAGTTGAAGGAAAAGGCAAGGCTGCCATTGATGAAGGCACTCGTCCATTGGATGGACAGTTTCGCAAAGTTGCGTCCTTCTCCACCAATGATTACACTGCAACCCAAGACTCAGAAGCAAAGGCCTTAGCACAAAAACCTCAAGAGTCTGCCCCTTGTGTGATGACTGATCGTGAGCTACTCATACGTCTTCATCAGAAGGTCGACCGCAATCACAAGTGGGTGAAGAGTTAGTTGGCATCCATTGTTCAGAACATGACAGTGACACAACACTCTATGAACAAAAATCATTATGATGTGCATGAAATCCTCAACCGCATTTGGGCCATTCTGTCTCACCTCAAAACTCCTGAAGAACTGAAGGAGCTGGACCTTGAGGAAAATCTTGACTGGGCTCGTCAACCACAGATGAAATTCAAGAAAGTTCAAGTTCCTCTTATGGTCACAAGTTCATATTCTTCATCACGTGATACGGATGAAGCTGAGGACATTGACGACACTGCGGCAGGCCCTGCATCAACAAACGACCCCGACACCCCTGGCGCTCCTTCCTCACCAACAAGATGAAATTCTTTAAGGGGCGTTAGTCCTCATTTTTTCGTCCATTTTGGTCTTCGATGACAAAGGGGGAGAAAATTTGAGTTAGTCTTCAAGCGGGTCTCTATATATGGGCTATATTTTTGTTTAAGTTACAAGTCTCGCTCTTCTAAAGATTTTGTTGCTTGAGTTGTAAACTTAAGTTTGATGGTGGTCTGACTCTTTTGAACTGCTTTACGATGTTTATTTCCTCAAGTATCTTAATGCATGCATGCTGAATTTCGCCAGACACCATTTTCATCATGCATTTCAAATTCTTCATCTCATATGTTCAAATGCGTGCATGAATTACAAGATATAGGGGGAGTCCTCCATGTTTTTAACGTGCCATGTGCATTTGCAGTCCAAAGCAAATTCCTCAAATATGCACATCTTCAGGGGGAGCTCTTCTATATCTTGCAATCAAATTCCTCAAACTCAGTATTTACACTTCATAGTATTATCCTCGTTGAAAACTTAACCTATTTGTCATCAATCACCAAAAAGGGGGAGATTGTTAGTGCATGTAGTGCCTCTTAGTGATTTTGGTGTATTGAAAACTTATAGGGTAAGAAACTAATGTGTTTGTGAGTGTACACAGGCTCTATAAGTCGATGAGGAGTTTGATATATTCGGAGATTACCGACCCCTAAAAATGTATGTCTTCAACTCAAGACTTTGGTGAAGACTTTGCTGAAGACTTTGGTATTCCCTAAAGACTTTGAGAATGAAGAAGTTGGTGTGACCTTGAATATATGAACAAGGACTATGAAGCATGAAGACTTTTGTTTTCGTAGTTTCATTTCCTTTCTTTGAGTCATAGGAAACAAAGTACTGTTAAAGGGGACCGAGCTAATACTAAGGAAAATTTCCAACTGATGCTCAACTCAAAATCCTCAACCTATCCAATCCTTCGAGTGAAGCCTTTGGAAATCTCTTGCAGTTCAGTCAAGTTCTTCAGTGACAGAGATGATGTTCTTCTAGTCTCTAATGAAATTGATCTAACTAAGGAGTTAGGATTTCGCCAGTGCCAATTGCCTGCAAGTGAGGAATATGATATGTGTGAGGACTTTCATAGTTTGAAATTCCTGCCGTTGCTATGCTCAGCGCTAGCTATCCCCAATCATAACATCCACGTAACGGTCATATCATTGGGGGTATTTATGTCTTATCATGTCAGGTTGCACCCTGGCTATAAATAGCCACCCCCCATAACCACTAGTTGGTTTGCTGCTCTGAGAGAGAACTGACACTTGTCATTTGAGAGCGACCCATCCTCCGAGGACTTTGAGAGAAAATCATCAGTGAGGAAAAACCCACAACCAAACCACCAAACCCATAGTGATTGAGCATCACTGAAGAAATTCCTGTGTGGAACTGATGCTTGTTACCTTTGAGGACTGTGCATCCTCCAGAATGTTAGGCGTCATGGTCTATTACATCCTGCAGTAAATTGGGGATCACGAAGTGACCTTGGTCTAGAGCATCCAGCAGTCAGTTGTGGATCGCCAGGTGACCAGTTTGTGAGGGTTTTGGAAGTCTACCCTGAAGACTTGCCACGAGTGTTGGGCGAGGATTGTCTGGCCTTAGCCCAAGGAGAATACTATAAGGATTGTGTGTCCTGGAACTATGTGTCGTCTGGTTTAAATATCAAGCCACTCCAAACCAGACGTACGACTGTCACAGTAGTTGGAACTGGGTCATCAAACCATTGTCTTCATCGAGCTACCTGGTTCTATTTCCTCAACACCTCTATTCCTCATTTACTTGTTGATGAAATTGATCGCTACTGTTTGAAGAATTTGACTGAAGACTTTCACAATTTCCTCACCTAAAATTCTTCAAGTTACCTTGTTCCTCACTTGCTTATCCTGTATCACGCTACGTGTAATTTGTGCATGTTCATTTCATCATCATGACTATGCTTTTGATATGTTCCTCGTGCACTTGATTACTTATTCTGCTACTATTTATTCATCATATTTCAAATTCCTCAAAGTTGAAATTCCTCAAGTGATGAATTTGTAAAAATCGCCTATTCACCCCCCCTCTAGTCGATATAACACACTTTAAATTATGCATGCCAACATGTCCTAGACTTCTATGCCAAAGCCACCCTTTAGAAGATTTTGCAATAAGACAAGTACGAGGATGGATCTCTTAGTGATATTAACAATGCATAGATCACCTCTACGGAAACCAGTAAAGACCATTTTACGATTATCTTGACGAAACACTTGGCAATCTACTTTCGTGAATAACACATTGAAACCGTGTCACACCCTATGCTTGTAGCACATTGATATGTTTGGGTTTATAAAATTTGGAGCCAACTAAAACTTTTTCTATGGCTTGTGCTTGCTTGCTATGTTGTTTGCTTGCTTGTTGATTGTGTTTTATGGCACTACTAGGTTCTATTCCACTTCATAATCATATTCCTTGATCCAAACCCCTTGCCCAATGATCATGCCATGTGAATAGTGCCCAAAACTATTTTTATCAAATTTTGTTTTGATCAAAAATGATTTATTTAATTTAATTTTCCAAAACCCCCTGAAATGAGGTTTGCACTACAAGTCCTCAAATCAGGTGGACCCTTCTTTCCCAAAGGCTTTATTTCAAACCTACTATATATACGACTTCTCAAAACCACCAAAAATTATTTTAAAGATTATTTTCATATTTTATTTAAAGGCTTTTTCTTAAAGCCACAAATGGTTTTTCCTTGGGAAAAATTATTTAAATGCTTTAAAAATATTTTAGAAAATTTAGAGAAACTTAGTGGACATATATTTTCCATATATAAGAGTTTCAACACAAGGGCATGATAAGATCATGGGAAAAACCCCTCAAAATCCTTTATGTTCAAATCAAACTTTTTGAATATTTCTATAAGAAATACTCTCAATAAATTCCAGGAAAATTTTAGCAAGTCAACACTATCATGGGTGATGATCTTGCAAAGTTTCATCCCAATCCAAGTTGGTTTGGTTCATCAAATCATCCCAAAACCATTCCTGTCCAAAATAAAATTTGAGCAACTTTACATTGTGAAGTGTCTTCCCTTGGCCTCAAACTTTGTGGGCATGCTCTAATGGCCAAATAGTGATGATGTACTAAGTGGTGCATCAAGGGTTAAAGCCTAGCATCATTGGATATATAGAAATATGATTCTGCCAATTTATAGGGTTCTTCAAATCTCCATTGTCAACTTTTACCTCTTAAGCTCAAACTTGGTGAATCCTCTCATTTCTACCTAGCCTTTGATGCTGGTAAATATCTCAGTAAGGTGGAAGCATCTTCTTGCCCAAAAGACCATCAAACACCTTTTGGTGATTTGGTAAAACCCCCACTTCCACGCCTTTCCCATTTACACTTTGCCCCAACTTTATACCATAGCCTCCTGTGGATGTAGTTTACCTCGAGTATAAGTTCTATGGCTAAAGCCCAAGTGTAAGGTGGGGTAAAACCCCTATTTCTACCCTGGTAGCGTCTTTTTCTATCCTCCCCTGCCCATTTCCTTTTTCCCCTAGCTCTCCTTAGCCTCTAAGGCACCCAAGAGCATCTCCAGGCCCCCAGGAGCTAGTGGACATGGTGGGCTCCCCAGAGCGCGCGGGCAATAGCAATGCGAGCCATACACACGCTCTGGAGCACGCTACAGTGTGCTCCCGCACTGTAGCCGCCGCCCAATGGCCAGCCCAACCACCTTGGGCCTCCCCCGCATGTCCCCAGGACGCCCTCGGCATTTGTGACATGGCAAACGGTCGGCCCCCTCCTCTCTCTCCTTCCTCCACCCTCCCACATGCGTGCCCAGTGCCGCCCGGTTCGGCCAACTTGGGAGCTCACACGCGCAGGCATCTCTCCCTCTCTCCTCCTTCCCTCTAGCCTAGACCGACCCTAGGAGCACCCCAGACTCACCCCCGTCTCCCCCCCGTGCCCTCTGGCGTCCGCCACGAACTCGTCGACGCACCAGCATTCGGTGGACTGGCCCCCTCCCTTAAAAGGGCCTCCCGAGCCCCTCTCTCCCCTATGGTCTCTCTCCTCTCCCCAATAGCCCCCCCTTCATGCTCCAAGGACCGCTCGACCTCTCTGCGCTCGGGATCGACCCGAGGGCCGCCGCGGCCATATCTCCATTGATCTCCTGGTAACGGCATCCTCCGGCCCTCTTTCTTCCCCCGTTGGCCCTACCTCATCACGCTAACGTGTTTCCCACTCCTCCCCGTCCTCTTTGCAGCTCGGAATGGCCCTGGTGACCCCTTCCCGAAACACCCTCCGCCGTGGGTGGTCGCCGCCGACGACTGCGGCCACCTCCGGCCTCCATTCCACCTCTAGAGGACCTGCGGGTCACGTCGAGCCCGTTCCCGCCTCTAGATCCCCTTGCCGCGCCTCCCCTCGTCGCCAGTGAGCTCTCCCACTCCCCCTCCCGAGGTGGGGGAAGATCCCGACAGGTGTGGCCCACCTGTCGGCCTCTCTTCTTCCCTCCCATGCTCTCTCTCCTCCCCCTCGTGTCGCTGACGACCGGGCCCCACGCGTCAGGTTTGAACCTGACCGCGTGCAAGGCCGGCTGACTGGCCAGTTGGGCCAGACCAGCCTCTGGCCGCCTCTGACCCAGGTCCTCGTGGCCTTTTCTTTCTTTTTCTTTTTCTGCTATCTATGGACTTTGCAAAAATCCCACAGACTTATATAATTATCCAATGCCAATAATTTTTCCATCTAAATTCCTAGAATAATCCCTAGAATTTAATAGTGCCATTTATAAAAATGTTTGAAAGTATTTTTAGTATTGTTTTATTTTAAAACCTATATATAGGCATGTTTTGCCTCTGTTATTTTATTTCCAAAATCTTATTCACAACAAAAGCCTACGAGAATATTTTTAGTATGACATTTAGTATTTATCAAAGTAGGTTAACATTTTTTGTAGTAGATTGAGTGCTCTGTTTTGTGTGATTGCTTATTTTTATCGCTTTATTTCACGACGATAGATTGTGCGGTTGACGAAGAAGTTGGACCCGAAGATTTTGAAGACCACGGAGACTTTGTTGAGCCAGGCAAGCAACCCTTTGACTATGAGCTTAAACCATTTTTTTATTGCATGTCATATAGCACTTTACTTCCATCATATTTGATCATGTGAAGTGGTGTCCCCCTTTTGGTGGGATGCCTCTGATACTTTTCCTTTGACACTTCCATCGTGCATGACCATACCACCTTATGAGGGTTATGCGGGTGGGTATAGATAGGATGCTAGTAGATGCTACGCAAGTGGGATCGGGGCTACGCATAGTGATGGAAAGGGAGAAATGATCTCAAGAACTTTCAAAAAACCCGTTGGGTGCCACTAATGCCCGAGGGAGGTGTTGATGAGATGGGCAACCACTTGAGAAAGAAGTGGTGTGTTGGAACAAATGAGTATGTGTTTTCGAAAACGGAGAGTTCTAAGGTCTGTTGACCGTCCCAACATTACATGCGCAACCACGATACCCCTTATGGGACGGGGCTTTGTTAATTACCTTGGTGGGTACTGGCAAGGAGCCCGCATTACTAGTGGCGGGAGTGATGTGGTCACTCTCGATATGAGGTTGTACTGGTATGTACGATCATGCGCTGTCTTTACAGGCACCGGGCACACCGTTGGTCCCCTCATGGATGGTATGGTTAGAGCGAGGCTCGTGTGATTTACATCGTGAGGGTTGGGTACCAATCGAGTGGACTCTTTGCTTAGTATCGCTAGGGGAAAGGCATTGTTCGGGTGCTTACCTCGGGTATGTTATATACCGTGAGTCGTGGATGGCATGGAAGTTCCCCAAGTCTTGTGGGTAAAGTGTGCAATCTCTGCAGAGTGTAAAACTATTCAAATAGCTGCGTCCAAGGTCATGCACAGTTGGAGGTCCTTCTTAGACTACGTCCAGATGTTTTTGTGAAACTTGGTGTGAGTATGGGTGTGATGGTGACATGAGGTCACATGAGCTAAGTCCGATGGCTTAGCGTGAACAGCGGACATGAGATGTTCAACCAATATTTATGTTGATATCTGCAATTTGATCACTTGGATACCTGCTAGTTTTTGATGCATACTTGATCATGTCACTTGCATACAAAATTAGCTTTCCTGCAAATTTTACCTACTTAGTGCTATACCATGCATCATTGTTACCTCGTTCCACAACTTGGGTTGCTTGCGAGTACATTAAAAGTAGTCGTTGGCTTGCCACTGGTTATTTAATTGGCCAGGCAAGGAAGAACAGGAGTATGTTGAAGAGTTTGTTGGAGATGAACATGCGAACTAGGACGCTTCCCAGTCAGAATGCTTGTAGGTTAAGGCAGATGGCATGTGTTCACGCTTTCGATCAAGATTTCCGCTGCTTGTTCTAATTAAGTGTTTGGCCCGTGTGGCCCTATCTATGTAAGACTAAGACCTTCGTGGTCATTATTGTGTAAGACGTTAAGTGTGGACATAAGACTCTTGTTATTCAGCTTATGCGTGTTTAGTGAGCATTGATCTCTGGGATCACTGTACACGTGCACTTGGTGATGACGACTTATGAGTCAGGGTCCCCACAGAGCTGGTATCAGAGTGATCCTAACTGTAGGAAGCCCTTAGTTGGCATGGACGTTAGATAGGATAAAGTTGTTTTCAAAACTACACCTAGCATTGGAACTTAGGAATTCTTCACTATTTACCTTTACTATGCCTCACACAACACCTTGCTGACTCTCCTCCTTTCAAACCTTTGTAGATGTCCATCGTATCCGAAGCCTTCCTGACATCCGATTTCCCTTACTCCTTGGGGATAGCCTGGAAAAGTGCCAGTTCCTCCAACCACCCATTTTCCCCTACCACGAGCACTGGGTCGATGCCGTCACGAAGGAGTACCACGTGGACGTGGTCATGAAGGAAAATGACTCCCCGACTAGTTGGTTCTTTGAAGGACCACGGGTGGAGACCTTGATACTCGCAGCCGAGACAGCTTCATGCAAGGCACTCCTACACCTTCGAGACATCATTCTAGAGATGGCTGACGAGCCAGCTACTCACTGCCTTCCCTTCAGGAAGGATGACTTTGGTGAGAGTTGGACACTAATTCCGACCAAGGAAGATGGTACACACTCGGGTTCAAGACCTACTTCATCCTCTCCACCGATAGTCTGGTTCATAACTTGATGAAGGAGACCGTGAAGCTCCACGAGGAACTTCACCACACCCGTGAGCTACTTTGGCAAGCCAAGACGAAGCCAGACAAGATCAAGAAGGATGGATCCCTCGAGGGATGACCAATTCTCACCTATCAAGGAGGAGTATTGTCGGAACCATGATCCTAAGCCATAGGAATCCAGCATGTAACACATCACATCACTTTGCGGCCTCACGCACGGTTAACTCCATGGCTGCCACCTTACCTTCGTCGGGACAGTTTGCGTCTTTTGGCTCACGTATGCAATATGTCGCTAGCAATCAAACGTCAAAGAACCCGGATCGACATGACTAGTCGTAGAACCCAAGTGGCACATCCGTATAGGAACATGCATACGTAACCCAACAATGCAAGTGTCGGCCTCTAGCGTGTGTAGACGAGTCATAGCAAGCTACAAGGACTCCATTACGCCGTGGGACATAAATGTCATCACTTCACGTAGACGAGTCGTAGCAGGCTACAGGGACTCCAATACACTACGAGACATTTCCCCGAAAGGACAGACACGGAAGCAAGGAAGGATACATGTCGGTCAATCAATGTGTCTGGAGTAGTAGCAAGCTACCAAGTCTCAATGGAAGCACAGAGAGGCGGTTCCATGTAAAGAGTACTACTAAAGTCACACAACTAGGTGTCAAATCCCATACATATCGCTGCATGTCACACGTACGAACGACATGCCCGATATGCATAGATACAACTATGGCATCACAACATAACCATATAACATCACAACATTTATTTAGGAGGCTCATAAGAGACATCATAGCGTGATATTACAAGCAGGGGTCACAAGACCCAACAAACAAATCATACAAGCAACAAGCGGAAGCTTAACATGTCTGGGTATAGACATATAGAAAATAAGAAGGCTGAGGAAGCCTGTCTATCTACTAGGCCCTCCACAGGAACCAGACCTCTAGCTGGGATTCCCAAGCTAAACGGCCAACATCGATCTTATCGTAGAAACCACTAGCGAGACTGGAGTCTCCTCTACAAAAACATAATTAAGCAACAGTGAGTACTTAGTACTTAGCAAGACTTTTATCAGAACTAACTACATATGCATCGGTGTCAACAAGGAGGTTGCGGGGTTCAAAGCAGCAAGTCAGCTTTGACTCGGTGGCTATCCTATACTACGACTTTCATAACTCTGAAAAGTTTTGTGAAGCGTACACAAGTCCACTAACACCACAACAATACACAACCATGGATCCGCTCCCGTCTTCCTACGAGAGTGCCATCCACGATACTCACACTTGTCTTAAAGATTTTATGAGTAACCTTTTAAATTGTCTATGAACCATATAAGTATCCAAGTAGTCCATATCTACAGATGCGGCTATTCAAATAGATTGATTACCCTGCAGGGGTGTACTTCGTCACACATGCTCTTGCCACTTACCGCCATGTGCTCGTAACAAGGCACCTCGGCAACCTTCAAGTGGAAGCCCAGCGAGGGAGTCGGCCATGACTTGATTAACCCCACAAGACCCTAGTCCAGGTTTATCGCCTATTTGAGACTGAACCCGCAAGGAAGTCCGAACGAAATTTCCTCAACGTCCCCAAACGATGTGTGTAGGGTTCCTAAGCCCACCTCGACGGATGGTACTACGCTTGGTACACCGGGCCATAATGCCTTGTCTGTCCCAAGCCCACCTGTACGGGGTGCCACTCAGTATACTACTAGCATATCCTACAAACACCAGAAACTAGTTGCAACTCCCGGATAGAGCTCAAGTCGATTAATAAGTCAGGAGAGTCAATTAAGGATCCCAATGTGCGATAGTAGCTAGTCTTGGACAACATACACAGAACTCGGTTCTTAAGGACTGTCCCAATGAGACAACCAGCCATGTACTCCTACATGGCGTCTCATCTCTACCTTTACCAAATCGTGTTCACAACTTGACTCTCATCATTAGAACAAGTTCAGTTCACTCTGGTTCATCACCCAGATGAATCAGACCTGACACAACTCTAAGCATAGCAAGCATAGCAGGTTAAAGGCACAACAGGGCTCAAGCATCTACCAGGTATGGTAGGTTGCATGGTTCATCTATTTACTGTGACACTAACAGGATATGCAGAGGAATGGGTTCAACTACCGGAACATGTAAAAGTTGAAATGTTTTGTCCTAATGCAATAAGTGAGAGCAAGAGCGAGAGAGTGGGTTTGTATCGGATATGTTCAAGGGGGTTGCTTGCCTGATAAGACGATCACACGTTACTGCTCCTTAGATGGATACTCGATCGTATCCTCCGGAACAATGCCTAACACAAAGAACAACCATCGAAGGGGAACAAATCAATACACATCAAATGCAACAATATGATTCATGAATATGACATGGCAATATGATGAGTTTGAGCTAATGCATCTAGCAACAGATTTAAATGAAGTAGGTTTGAACTCAAAATTCAAGTTCAACTTCATATATGGAGTTCCATAATGTATTTGAATTAAAATGTCCAAGTTTACCTATTTAGCTTGCTCTAACATGCATGAAAATGATACAGATCGATTCATTGGATTTTTCTGATCAATTTTCATATATAAATTATTTTCATCTGATTTACAGATTAATTTATATGAATTTTCCAAGTTTTTAGTATTTTCTGCTATTTATTTAAATCCAGAAATGCAATTATTGCGTCACCCTGACGTCATGGTGACGTCAGCAGGTCAAAGGCGCCAGCCCAGGACAAACCTGGCGGATGGGCCCCACCTGTCACTGACTCACTCATCTAACAGGTTTAAATTAATCTAACTAACAAATTAACTGGGCTGGGATCATATGTTAGTGACCCAGGGGTCAACTAAATCGTGATTAGTCTTAGGCTAATCACCTGACGATGAGGCCCACCGGTCAGCTCAGGCGATGGCCCATCACCAGCGACCTTTGGTCGCATCGGCGTGCGTGCTACCGGCCACGGCAGCGGCGGCTGGGGCACTAGGGCGGAGCCCTCACTCGCGCGCACCCGGTGAGGCTAGCTAGGGCCGGGGATGTCGGAGGCGGCGGCTGTGACGCCCGAAGCGGTGGCTGTGACGCCCGAAGCGGTGGCTGTGACGCCCGAAGCGGCGGCCGGAGCTTAGCCGAGGACAGCCGCGGCGCTATGGGCTGCGGGAGGAAGAACCAGAGGTCGGGTCGGCATCTACAGGTCCGCGCGAACACACCGGAGCGCACAACTAAGCACGGCGGGTGCTCTGGCCGTGGTGACCATGACGCCGGCAGCGAGGAGCTCGTCCACTATGAGGAAGCGGCGGTTACGGCGGCTAGACAGAAAAGAAAGAGTGGGATATGGACGAAGAGGCTCACTACGCATCGGACGATGGCTCGACGAGCTCGGGGAGGCACTAGGGGCGGCGAATCGACGACGGTGATGGCTTCGGTCCGGCGACAGGAGAGAGAGCAGAGGAGAGGGGGAAGAGCAAGAGAGAGCGGCAGGGAGAGAAAGGGGAAGAAGGGCTCGGCGACGAGGTCGCGTTGGCGCTCCCGGGGGCCTCCAGGGCAGGCAGCTAGGTAGGAGGTGGACGGCGCAGGCCAGCGCGCCCCTGCCACACGCCCCAATCTGAATATTTATTGATTTAATTCAATACCCAAAATGACATTTGTAAAATATGCACCACCCCTGGTTCATGTTGCCACATTATTCCAGAGAAGATGAACATTTTTCAGAGCCACCTAGGATCATTGAAAATATTTTGGTTGAGCCTATTTGAATTTGAATATTTCTAGGGTTTTGATCATCCCCATTTAAAGTTTAAAAGAATTTAAACATGATGCAATCACAACATGGATACTAAATGCATGCTAAATCTAGGGATGTGACAACTCACCCGCACTTAAAAGAATTGCGTCCCGAGATTCTGGTGTCGACGGGAAAAGAGCCAGATACTCAAATCGAAGATGATCTTCATGCTCCTAGGTAGCTTCATTCTCAGTATGATGCGACCACTGAACCTTCAGAAACTTGATATTCCGACACCATGTTACATGCTCACCTTGATCGAGAATGCGAACAGGATATTCTTGATATGAAAGATCATCTTGAAGATCAAGCGTTTCGTGGTCCACTTCACGGATAGGATCCTTGAAGCAACGCCTGATTTGAGAAATGTGGAAGACATCATGAACTTGGGAAAAATGCAGGGGCAGTTCCAATTGGTAGGCAACCACTCCTCATTTAGCAAGAATGCAAAAAGGACCAATGTAATGAGGAGCCAATTTTCCCTTGATATCAAAACGATGGGTACCCTTCAGAGGAGTAACCCGAAGGTAAGCCTTTTCATCCACCTCATAAGTTACTTCCTTATGATGGTGATCATACTGACTTTTCTGTCGAGACTGAGTTGTCTTGAGATTTCCGCGAATAACGCGAACTTGCTCTTCTGCTTCCTGGATCATATCTGGCCCAAAGAATTGCCTTTCCTCGGTCTCTAACCAATTCAAAGGTGTTCGGCATCTTTGTCCATAAAGAACTTCAAAAGGAGCTTTGCCCAGACTGGATTGGTAGCTGTTGTTATACGCAAACTCGGCAAATGGAAGACACTTCTCCCAATTCATTCTGAATGAGATGACACAAGCTCTGAGCATGTCTTCGAGAATCTGATTGACTCTTTCAACCTGACCACTTGACTGAGGGTGAAAAGCAGTGCTAAAGGAGACATGGGTTCCCATAGCATTCTGGAAACTTTCCCAAAATAGAGAGGTGAAAAGACTTCCACTGTCTGAATAGATTTCCAATGGAACACCATGCAGGGACACTATTCAAGAGATATACAAGTCTACCAACTGACTAGCAGTGATACTATCTCGAACAGGAAGGAAATGAGCCACTTTGGAAAGGCGATCAATAACCACGAAGATTGCATTATTTCCTATCTTGGTCTTGGGAAATCCAGTGATGAAATCCATTTCAACTTTATCACATTTCCATTCAAGAATGGCTAAAGGCTGAAGGGTGCCAGCAGGTCTCTGATGCTCTTTCTTCATGCGACGACAAACATCACAGTTAGCAATGAATGCGATTTCCCTCTTCATTCTAGTCCACCAGAACCTTTGGCGTAGGTCCTGATACATCTTGGTGCTGCCAGGGTGAACGGTGAGAGGAGATTCATGAGCCTCCTTAAGGATCAACTCTTGAAGTTGTTGCTTTTTAGGAACTACCAACCGATTCCCAAAATATAATGCACCTCTATAATCAATAGGGGAAACTACCAGCAATTCCCTATTCAACATTATCCTTGATCCGGGTAATACCCGCATCATACTGTTGGCTTGATATAATCTTATCCTCCAGAGTAGGTTTTGCAACCAATGTTGAGAGAGATCCGCGAGGAACAATGTGGAGGTTAAGCTTGCAAAATTCCTCATGAAGAAGGGGTTGACCTTGTTGCAGCATAAGATTGTTGCAATAGGATTTACGACTTAACGCATCCGCCATGACATTTGCCTTGCCTAGGGTGTAAGTAATTCCTAAGTCATAATCTGTAATCAGCTCTAACCATCGTCTTTGTGTGAGATTTAGATCTGGTTGAGTGAAGATATACTTCAGGCTTTGGTGATCTATGTAAATCTCACAACGATTACCAAGAAGGTAATGTCGCCATACCTTGAGTGCATGGACTATTGTTGCAAGCTCCAAATCATGTGTTGGATAATTTTCCTCATGTGGGTGCAACTGTCGGGACGCATAGGTGATCACATGTTGGTCTTGCATAAGAACATATCCAAGTCCTTGTCTGGAAGCGTCACAATAGATGACAAAGTCCTTGGAGAAATCAGGTGGCACCAGCACGGGAGCGGAGGTCAAACGTCTCTTCAGTTCCTGGAAACTATGCTCACATTGTGGGGTCCACTCGAACTTCTTATGTTTCTTAAGGAGTTCTGTCAAAGGCTTGGCAACATTGGAGAAGTTCTCAACGAAGCGACGACAATAGCTCGCTAAACCAAGGAAACTTCTAACTTGTTTAACTGTTACAGGTGGAGTCCAGTCGACAATGGCCTGAACTCTTTCAGGATTGACTGCGATGCCCTTTCCGGAGATCACATGACCTAGATAGGTCACTTCAGGTAACCAAAATTCACACTTGGAGAACTTGGCATAAATACGGTGCTCTCTGAGTTTTTCTAGCACAAATCTAAGGTGCTCAGCATGTTCTTCTTCATTCTTCGAATAAATCAAAATATCATCGAGGTAATCCACGACGAACTTATCTAAGTACTCCATGAATATTGAGTTCATCAAACGGGAAAATGTTGTTGGAGCATTGGTTAGTCCAAAGGACACGATTGTGTACTCATACTGGCCATAACGAGTGACGAACGCTGTCTTGGGTATGTCTCCATTCTTAATCCTGATTTGATGGTAGCCTAACCTCAAATCCATCTTGGAGAACACTGAAGATCCAGCAAGTTGATCATACCAATCATTGATCCTGGGGAGCGGATACTTATTCTTTATTGTGACCAAGTTGACGGGTTGGTAATCCACAACCATTCGATCCGTTCCATCCTTCTTCTTCACAGAGAGGACATGACAAGCCCAAGGAGAAGAGCTAGGTCGAATTAAACCCTTTTGCAAGGACTCATCGAGTTGCTTCTTGAGCTCGGCTAACTCCAAGGGTGCCATCTTATAAGGTCTTCTGGAAATTGGAATAGTTCCTGGGATGAGGTCTATCACAAACTCTACATCCCTGTCAGGCGGAATGCCTGGCAATTCTTCTAGAAATACATGCGAAAAATCTCTTACTACCGGTATATCTTCAAGCTCGGGAAGAGGGTTGGCATTGAGAGAATAGAGCTGACGCTTTGCAACTTGTGTTGAAAGATGGACTATCTTGCCAGATGGATGTGTAAGGTGAACAGACCCGGTGGAGCAATCGATCTTGGCATGGTGAGCTATCATCCAGTCCATACCCAAGATGATATTAATATCTGAAGACTTGAGAGATATTAGCTAAGAAAGGAATACAAGTCTATCAACACGGATTTCATTTCCATGGCTTATTCTGGTGGTCTGCCATCTAGACCCTGGTGTCTGAATTTCAAGAGCAGTTGGCATATCGCAAAATGACATGTCATGCAACCGGGCATAGCCTTCCAAGATGAAGGAATGCGATGCTCCAGTATCAAATAGAACTGATGCTGGATGGCAATTGACAAGGAACTTTCCAAGGAGAACCTCTGGATCATCATTAGCTTCTTTGGCTGAGATGTGATTCACACATCCCTATTCAGTGATGGTTGGCTTGGCATGGACCACCTTGACTGGTAACTTATTGCGGTCAACAGACTTTCCAGACTGAGGTGAAACACCTTTGGACTAAGTGCAATTGCAAGCAATGTGGCCTAGTTCTCCGCACTTATAGAAAATCATAGAAGTATGATGTGGAATCGCATCGACAGGCAGTCCACCAATAGATTTGGGTGGAGCATGTAGCTGAGTTGGACGAGGCGCCACATAGGTTGGCCTCGATGCATATCAAGGAAGAAGTGATGAGTTCGGAACCCAAATCCGGTGCTTCTGGGATCTAGGACCCAAGGTAGAAGCCAAATCATGGTTGGGCTTGCGAGATTCTTCATAGGTGAACTGGGCTGTCTGTGCATTAATGGCCTTGTTCACAAGAGCTTGGAAGGTGTCACAATGATGCAGGTGAAGATCATGACACGACTTTGGGTTGAGACCCTTCCTGAACTTAGCTTGCTTCTTGACATCCGTGGACACTTCTTCTGTGGCATAACGTGCAAGGTTCTCAAACTCTCGACTATAAACATCTACAGCCATCTTACCCTGGGTAAGGTTACAAAACTCTTCCCTCTTTCAATCCATGAGACCCTGAGGAATATGATGCTTACCGGAAACCTCTGTGAATTCTCTCCAGGTAGGAATCTGGCCATCTAGAATTATAGTCTCATAGTTCTCCCACCATATACTAGCAGGAACCTCCAAGAAATATGTAGCATAGGTGACCTTGTCAGCCTCGGCCATGTTCGCAGATTGCAGCTTGTTTGTGATGCTACGGAGCCAGTCATATGCATCGAGTGGATCAATGGAGTGATGGAAGGTGGGTGGGTACAGCTTGATGAAATCACAGATGGTCACTGTTCCAGCACATTGATGTGAGGTGTTTTCCTGAATACGTGCCAACAAGCAATTTGACTCACGCTTGTCCTTCTCAATGTCTAGCATGAACTGAGCCAACGAAGGTGAATCCGACAGAACTTTAGCATCTCTGGTTCCATGTCTCTGGCCCTTCTTTCGACCAATGGCAGCCTGGGTATTGTGAGACATCCTAATGATGAGAAACTAGGATTAGACATGGCGGCATACCGAAAGATAAGAGGGAATGTAAAAGCATTGATCTTCAAAGAAATCCTAGGGAAAATTGGACAGCATAACAGCTGCTAATGCTCAGAAATGAGACATCCTGCATAAGATTTAGGTGCCACGACACCTTAACATGACCATCTCAAGACTCTTCTTGAGCTAGCAAGCTACACAGATATCACTCGAGGACTGGATGCAACTCAGATCAACCATTCCAATAAGTCTGCAGAATAGTAACACGAGATCCTGGTAGATAGATAAGAAGCCTAGTTCTTAATCCCCGTAGAAAAGGAGAGGGTGACTCAGAATCAGATTAACATGGGGGAAGGAGTAAAAAGAGCCTTACATTCCCTTCCATAATCAATTCCCTTATAAAACTAAGGGGTTGCTAGACTCAACATTGACCAG
Organism: Hordeum marinum; assembly: GCA_022496015.1. Taxonomy (NCBI): domain Eukaryota; kingdom Viridiplantae; phylum Streptophyta; class Magnoliopsida; order Poales; family Poaceae; genus Hordeum; species Hordeum marinum. The sequence goes on from CM039676.1 coordinate 117,129,363, forward strand.
CTTGGCTTGCTAATCCTATAGTCAGTCAACTCTGACACCAACGCTATCGGAACCCCAATCCTAAGCCATAAGAATCCAGCATGTAACACATCACATCACTTTGCGGCGTCACGCACAGTTAACTCCACGGCTGCTACCTTAACTGGGCCGGGACCATTTGCGTCTATTGGCTCACGTATGCAATATGTCGCTAGCATTCAAACGTCAAAGAACCGGGGTCGGTATGACTAGTCATAGAACCCAAGTGGCACATCCATATAGGAACAGGCATACCTAACCCAGCAATGCAGGTGTCGTCCTCTAACATGTGTAAACAAGTCATAGCAAGCTACAAGGACTCCATTACGCCGTGGGACATAAATGTCATCACTGCACATAGACAAGTCGTAGCAGGCTACAAGGACTCCATTAAACTACGAGACATTTCCCCGAAAGGACAGACAGAGCAGCAAGGAAGGATACATGCCGGTCAATCAATGTGTCCAGAGAAGTAGCAAGCTACTAAGGCTCGGTGGAAGCACAGAGAGGCAGTTCCCTATAAAGAGTACTACTAAAGGCACACAACTAGGTCTCGAATCCCATACATATCGTTGCACGTCACACGTACGCATGACATGCCCGATATGCATAGATACAACTATGGCATCACAACATAACAATACAACATCACAACATTTATTTAGGAGGCTCATAAGAGCCATCATAGCGTGATATTACAAGCAAGGGTCACATGACCCAACACACAAATCATACAAGCAACAAGCGGAAGCTTAACATGTCTACGTACAGACATCTAGAAAATAAGAGGGCTATGGAAGCCTGTCTATCTACTAGGCCCTCCACAGGAACCAGACCTCTGGCTGGGATTCCCAAGCTAAACGGCCAACATCGATCTTATCATAGAAACCACTAGCGAGACTGGAGTCTCCTCTGCAAAAACATAATTAAGCAACAGTGAGTACTGAGTACTCAGCAAGACTTTGATCAGAACTAACTACATATCCATCGGAATCAACAAGGAGGTTGTGGGGTTCAAAGCAGCAAGCCAGCTTTGACTTGGTGGCTATCCCGTACTACGACTTTCATAACTTTGAAAAGTTTTGTGAAGCGTACACGAGTCCACTAACACCACAACAATACACCACCATGCGTCCACTACCATCTTCCTACGAGAGTGCCATCCACGGTACTCACACTTGTCTTGAAGCTTTTATGAGTAACCTTTTAAATTGTCTATGAACCATATAAGTATCCAAGTAGTCCATATCCGCGGACGCGGCTATTCGAATAGATTGATTACCCTCCACGGGTGTACTTCGTCACACATGATCTCGCCACTTACCGCCATGTGCTCATAAAAAGGCACCTCGGCAACCTTCAAGCGAAAGCCCAGCGAGGGAGTTGGCCACAACCTGACTAACCACACAAGACTCTAGTCTAGGTTTATCGCCTATTTGAGACTGAATCCACAAGGAAGTCCGGCCGAAGTTTCCTCAACGGCCCGAAACGATGTGTACAGGGTTCCCAAGCCCACCTCGATGGATGGAAATACGCTTGGTACACCGGGCCACAATGCCTAGTCTATCCCAAGCCCACCTGTACGGGGTGCCACTCGGTAGACTACTAGCATATCCTACAAACACTAGAAACTAGTTGCAACTCCTGGACAGAGCTCAAGTCGATTAATACGTCGAGAGAGTCAATTAAGGATCCCAATGTGCGGTAGTAGCTAGTCCTGGACAACTTACACAGGACTCAGTTTTTAAGGACGGTCCCAATGAGACAACCTGCCGTGTACTCCTACATGGCCTCTCATCACTACCTTTACCAAATCGTGTTCACAACTTGACTCTCATCATCAGAACAAGTTTAGTTCACTCTGGTTCATCACCTAGATGAATTAGACCTAACACAACTCTAAGCATAGCAGGTTAAAGGCACAACAGGGCTCAAGCATCTACCATGTATGCTAGGTTGCATGGTTCAGCTATTTACTGTGACAATGAAAGGTCATGCAGACGAATGGGTTCAACTACCAGAACATGTAAAAGTTGAAACGTTTTGTCCTAATGCAATAAGTGAGAGCAAGAGAGAGAGAGTGGGTTTGTATCAGATATGTTAAGGGGGTTGCTTGCCTGATAAGATGATCACCCGTTACTGATCCTCGGAATGACACTCGATCGTATCCTCCGGAACAGTGCCTAACACGAAGAACAACCATCGAAGGGGAACAAATCAATACACATCAAATGCAACAATATGATGCATGAATATGACATGGCAATATGATGTGTTTGAGCAAATGAATATAGCAACAGATTTAAATGAAGTAGGTGGGAACTCAAAATTCAGATTCAACTTCATATATGGAGTCCCATAATGTATCTGAACTAAAATGTCCAAGTTTACCTATTTAGGTTGCTCTAACATGCATGAAAATGGTACAGATAGATTCATTGGATTTTTGTGATCAATTTTCATATATAAATTATTTTCATCTGATTTACAGATTAATTTATATGAATTTTCTAAGTTTTTAGTATTTTCTGGAATTTATTTAAATCCAGAAATGCAATTATTGCATCAGCCTGATGTCATGGTGACGTCAGCAGGTCAAAGGCGCCAGCCCAGGTCAAACCTGGCGGCTAGGCCCCACTTTTCACTGACTCACTCATCTAACAGGGTTTAAATTAATCTAACTAGTTAATTAACAGGGCCGGGCTCATATGTCAGTGACCCAGGGGTCAACTAAATGGTGATTAGCCTTAAGCTAATCATGTGACGATGGGGCCCACCAGTCGGCTCAGGCGATGACCCATCGCTAGCGACCTCAGGTCGCAGCGTCATCCGCGCTACCGGCCATAGGAGCGGCGGCTGGGGCACTGGGGCAGAGCCCTCGCTCGCGCGCACCCGGGGAGGCTAGCTAGGGCCACGGGGGATGCCGGAGGTGGTGGATGTGACGCCGGAAGCGGCGACCGGAGCTCAGACAAGGACATTGCGGTGCTACAAGCTGCGAGAGGAAGAACCGGAGGTCGGGTCGGCATCTACAGGTCCACGCGAACACGCTAGAGCGCTCTAGTGAGCACGGCGGGTGCTCTGGCCGCGGTGGCCATGACGCCGGCAGTGAGGAGCTCGGCCACCATGAGGAAGCGGCGGCTACGGCGGCTAGACATCAAAGAAAGAGGGGGAGATGGACGGAGAGGCTCACGGCGCATCGGACGACGGCTCGACGGGCTCGGGGAGGCACTAGGGGCAGCGAATCAACGACGGCGCCGGCTTCGGTCCGGCGACGGGAGAGAGAGCAGAGGAGAGGGGGAAGAGCGAGAGAGAGCAGCAGGGAGAGAAAGGGGAAGAAGGGCACGGCGACGAGGTCACACTAGCGCTCCCGGGGCCCTCCAGGGCAGGCAGCCAGGCAGGAGGTGGCCAGCGCGTGGCGGCGCGTCCCTGCCACATGCCCCAATCTGAATATTTATTGATTTAATTCAATACCCGAAATGACATTTGTAAAATATGCACCACCCCTAGTTTATGTTGCCACATTATTCCAGAGAAGATGAACATTTTTCAGGGCCACCTTGGATCATTGAAAAATATTTTTGTTGAGCCTATTTGAATTAGAATTGTGTTAGGGTTTTGATCATCCCCATTTCACGTTTAAAAGAATTTAAACATGATGCAATCACAACATGGATCCTAAATGCATGTTGAAGCTAGGCATGTGACAAGTACCCCCAGCTAGTGATGCACCCACACGTCGTCGTCGCATGAGTGCGAAGGAGTACCATGAGCTCTTCACCGACCCGCCTGCAAAGGGCCGTCAGGATGGACCTCCTCGTTCCCCCACTCCTTCAACCCAGAACGATGCCCGTTCAGATGATGAACAGGAGGAAGACCAAGAGGAGCGTGACTACAAGACCGAGCACTCCACCACCTAAGTTCGAGAACCCCTAGGGTAAGATCAGTCATGTATCCCTCATGCGAAGTCGAGTCCGTGTAATGGTTCATATGAAACCATGTGTGCTTGTTGTTTGTTTTGTTGTTTGTGTTCTTATGCAAGTCGCACCTTGCCTTAGGCAACATGTAAGCGAATCCATCGTCTGTCTTAATATAAGTTGGTCTTTCGACCTTTGTTTTAACACACTTGCACTTCACCGACCCCCTTAGGCGCGCTTTTCCGTTATTGGTTATCCTCTTGTCAATCCCAGTTGTTTGACTTGGCTGTTCCAAACAGTATGGTGACTTCTACCCGCAACAGCTCCTTCACCAAACTTGAAGCCGGCAACTCGAGCCAGCAATAGGGAGCTGGTGGACTGCTCACGTTGGAGGACACCTGGAGCAGCCACAGGGCAACATTCCCCCACCAGCACCTACGCTGGAAAACATGACCATAGCTTAGTTTCTTCAAGTTCTCCGGGAGGAGCGCCAAGCCAACAATGATGCTATCCAGCAGATGGCTTAGGCCCTCGTGAGAAACCAGCAGCAAGGCAGGAATGGCAATGGCCGCTCCATGTTGTCTGAGTTCATGAGGAACTCGCCCCCAACATTCACCTAGACTGCTGAACTGTTGGATGCTGATGACTGGATCCGCACCATCGAGGACCTCCTTGCACTGGTCAATTACAATGAGGATCGTGAGAAGGTGCTTTATGCCTCTCACTTCCTCGGAGGTACCGCCCGAGCTTGGTGGGACGGATTGAAGGTCATACAAGGTGAGTGTGTGATCACTTGGAATGACTTCAAGGAAGGATTCCGCACTGCCCACATTCCTTCTGGGATCATGGCTTTCAAGAAAAGAGAATTCTGAGTGCTGAAGCAAGGAAGTGGCTATGTCAAGGAGTACCTGCAGAAGTTCAACCTACTGTCAAGGTATGCACCTGAAGATGTCAACACAAAAACTGCCAAGAAGGTACGCTTCATGGAAGGACTTCAACAGACCTTGCAGTATCAGCTCATCGTCTCGGACTATCGTACCTTCTTCGACCTGGTGAACAAAGCCCTCATGCTGGAAGACAAGTGTCATGCCATAGACGACACTCGCAAGCGCAAGATGATCAACAAGGGTAGATCCAGCAACCAGAAGCCTCGCCTCTGGCAGCCAGCCCCAGCCAAGCCAACCTATCAGCCGCAGCAGGCTAGATCTCCTGGGCCTCGTCCGAAGTACCAGCCTCAGCAGTATGCCAATCCTAGGCCAGCCTAAAACAACAACGGTGGCAGAAACTTCAACAACAACCCTAGGCAAGTCGCTTGCTTTGGATGTGGCCAGCCAGGACACATCTCTAGGTTGTGTCCCAACAAGAAGCCAGATGTGTCACGCCCCAATGCGCCAAATCAAGGTCAAGCCCGTGGAACACCACCAAGGAACCCCACTCCCCGCAACCAGCCCAACAATGGCAAGGGTCGTGTGAATCACGTCACCATAGAGGAAGCCCAGGAAGACTCGGACATCATACTGGGTACGTTCCACGTCAACTCAACCCCAGTAATAGTATTGTTTGATTGTGGAGCTTCGTATTCTTTTGTGACCCAAAAGTTTGCACTAGAGAGTGGCATGAAGCCTACACCCCTGGGTAGCCGTATGTTGGTACAAACCCCGGGATCATTTATGAAGTCTGGGATAGGTTGTAAGGGAGTTGAGATTAACATCAATGGGGTAGACTTCCTAGCCCACCTTATAGTTCTGGATTCACCAGGCTTGCACGTCATCCTTGGCATGAATTGGTTAACCAAGCACCAAGGCATGTTGGACTGTGCCAAGAGGATTGTCACCATGACCAATAGCCCAGGAGTGGAAGTCAAGTATGTCCCCAACCCTGCCTCCACTCAAGCCCCTCAGGCTAACTGCCTATAAGGAGTTGAGTTGGATCAAGTGTCGGTAGTATGTGAGTACCCGGATGTGTTTCCTGATGAGCTGCCTAGAATGCCTCCTGACCGTGACATTGAGTTCATCATTGAGCTTATGCCCAGATCAAGGCCCATCTATAAGAAGGCCTACAACATGGGATCCAAAGAGCTGACTGAGTTGAAGAAGCAACTAGCAGAGAAGCTCAGAAACGGATTTATTCGCCCTAGTGCCTGTCCTTGGGGTCACCTGTTTTATTCGTGTCAAAGAGGGACAGAACTATCAGACTCTGTGTCGATTACCGTTCTCTCAATGAAGTCACAATAAAGAACATGTACCCACTCCCCAAGATTGAAGACCTATTTGATCAGTTGAACGGAGCCAAGGTGTTCTCCAAGATCGACCTTAGGTTTGGGTACTACCAGCTGAAGATCATACCCCAAGATATCCCAAAGACAGCATTCGTAACCCGGTATGGCCTATATTAATACACGGTCATGTCCTTCGGGTCAACTAATGCCCCTGCCTACTTCATGTACCTCATGAATAAGGTCTTCATGGAGTACTTGGACAAGTTCGTTGTTGTCTTCATTGATGACATACTCATCTTCTCCAAGTCTGTAGAAGAGCATGAGGAACACTTGAGATTGGTCCTAGAGAAGCTTTGAGAGCACCAGCTTTATGCCAAGTTCAGCAAGTGTGAATTCTGGCTGCATGAAGTTGGATTCTTGGGCCATGTGTTGACTGCAGAAGGATTATCAGTGGATCTTGCCAAGATTGAAGCCGTGATTGAATGGCAAACCCCAACCACCATGAAGGAAGTCAGGAGCTTCCTCAGACTCGCGGGATATTACCGCATGTTCGTGGAAGGGTTCTCAAGCACTGCCTGACCCATGACCCAGCTTTTCAAGAAGGACAAGAAGTTCGAGTGGACAGCTAAGTGCGAGGAAAGCTTCCAGGAGCTCAAGAAGAGATTGAACACCACCCCTGTTTTGGCCACCCTTGATATTCACAAGGAGTTTGTTATATATTGTGATGCATCAAGAACCAGGCTTGGAGGTGTTCTGATGCAAGATGGTAGAGTCGTAGCATATCTATCCAGACAACTACGCCCCCATGTAGAGAACTAGCAACTCGTGATCTTGAGTTAGCATACGTGGTTCATACCCTGAAACCATGGCAACATTACATTCTAGGGAAGCGATGTGAGTTATTCATAGACCACAAGAGTTTAAAGTATATCTTCACTCAAAGGGAATTGCACATGAGGCAGCGGAGATGGTTGGAATTGATCAAGGATTACGACCTCAGTATTCAATACCACCCCGGAAAGGCCAACGTGCTAGCAGACACCTTAAGCAGAAAGGCTTGTTCCTTGAATGCTATGATTACTTAAAGGCTACCCGCCCTGTATGAAGAACTTGAGAGCTTCGTCTTGGAACTAGTTGCACCAGGATTCCTCGCCAACCTTGAAGCAAAGCCTACCTTGATGGATGATATCAAAGAAGCCCAGAAAGTACATGAGAGTATTGAAGGCATCAAGAGTAAGATCAAGGCAGGCAAGGCCCCAGGATTCTCAGTGGATGACCAAGGAGTTGTATGGTTCAGGAATCGCATTTGCATACCCAACAAAGAAGATCTCAAGAACTTGATCTTGCAAGAAGCTCATAACACTCCCTACTCCATCCATCCTGGAGGAACCAAGATGTATCCAGACCTCAAGGCAAGATTCTGGTGGCATGGCATGAAATGGGAGATAGGTACGTTTGTTGCTAAGTGCGACATATGCTAGAGGGTCAAGCCTGAGCATCAGCGACCCGCTGGACTACTACAGCCCCTGAAAGTGCCCGAATGGAAGTGGGAAAAAGTCAAGCAAGGGACATGATTCCATTTGGGTCATTGTAGACCACCTGACCAAGGTAGCCCATTTCATTCCCGTCAAGACCACCTATGACAGTAACAGTTAGTCAACCTCTACATCGAGTGTATCGTGAGCCTTCACGGAGTTCCAACGGAGATTGTGTCAGATCGAGGCACCCAGTTCACCTCATGATTCTGGAAAATGTTTCAAGAAGCTATAGGAACCAAGCTCTCCTTCAGCACTGCTTTTCACCCCCAGACAGGCGAACAAATGAAATGAGTAAATCAGATACTTGAAGATATGCTCGACTTTTGTGTTTTGGCATATGGAGCCAAGTGGGAAGATTGCCTACCATTTGCCGAGTTCTCTTACAACAACAGATATCAGTCGAGTCTTCAGATGGCACCATTGGAGGTGTTATATGGACGCAAGTGTCGTACTCCCCTCAAGTGGTCAGAGACCGAAGAACGATTAGTTTTTGGACCAGACATCCTCCACGGAGTAGAAGAGCAAGTTCAACTCATCCGAGAACGTCTGGAGGCCGCCAAATAAAGATAGAAGAGCCATGCTGACTCTCACCGCCGAGAAGTGAACTTCTGTGTCGGTGACCATGTCTACCTCTAGGTCTCGCCTCTCAAGGGAACCAAATACTTCCACGTCAAAGGAAAACTCACACCAAGATACATCAGTCCCTTCAAGATCACAGCTACACATGGAGAAGTTGCCTACCAGTTAGAGATACCTTCCGAGCTGTTGGATGTGCACAACATCTTTCACGTGTCACAGCTCCGGAAGTGTCTGCAAGTTCCCAACCGCCCAGACCTCTACAAGGACATCGACCATCAAGCCATCGATCTTCAGCCAGATCTCACTTATCGTGAGAGGCCAATTCGCATCTTGGATGAAGCTGAGCGCTGCACCTGAAGCCGCACCATCAAGTACTTCAAGGTCCAGTGAAGCAACCACACTGAAGCTGAAGCAACCTGGGAGCATGAAGATTATCTTAGATTGGAGTTCCCGCATCTTTTTAGCGCTTAGCCTTGGAATCTCGGGGACGAGATTCTTGTAAGGGGGGAAGGTCCGTCTCACCCTATGTTTTTAGCACAATGATATGTTTGGGTTTATAAAATTTGGAGCCAACTAAAAAAATTTCTATGTGTCTGTGCTTGCTTGCTATATTGTTTGCTTGCTTGTTGATTGTGTTTTATGGCACTTCTAGGTTCTATTCCACTTCATTATCATCTTCATTGATCCAAACCCCTTGCCCAATGATCGTGCCATGTGAATAGTGCCCAAAACTATTTTTATCAAATTTCGTTTTAACCAAAAATGATTTATTTAATTTAAGTTTCCAAAACCACCTCAAATGAGGTTTGTACTACAAGTCCTCAAATCAGGTGGACCCTTCTTTCCCAAAGGCTTTATTTCAAACCTACTATATATATGACTTCTCAAAACAACCAAATATTATTTTTAAAGATTATTTTCATATTTTATTCAACGGATTTTTCGTAAGGCCACAAATGGTTTTTTCCTAGGGAAAATTTTTTAAATGCTTTAGAAATATTTGAGGAAATTTAGAGAAACTCAGTGGACATATATTTTCGATATATATGAGTTTAAACACAAGGGCATGATCAGATCATGGGCAAAGACCCTAAAAATCCTTTCTGTTCAAATCAAACTTTTGGAATATTTCTATCTCAATAAATTCCAGGAAAATTCTAGCAAGTTAACACTATCATGGGTGATGATCTTGCAAAGTTTCATCCCAATACAAGTTGGTTTGGTTCATCAAATCATCCCAAAACCATTCCTGTCCAGAATCAAATTTGAGAAACTTTACATTGTGAAGTGTCTTCCCTTGGCCTCAAACTTTGTGGGCATGCTCTAATGGACCACTAGTGATGATACACAAAGTGGTGCATCAAGGGTTAAATCCTAGCATCATTGGATCTACAGAAATCTGATTCTGCCAATTTCTAGGGTTCTTCAAATCTCCATTGTCAACTTTTTCCTCTTAAGCTCAAACTTGGTGAATCCTCTCATTTCTACCTAGCCTTGGACCCTTGTAAATATCTCCGTAAGGTGGAAGCATCTTCTTGCCCAAAACACCATCAAACACCTTCTGGTGATTTGGTAAAACTTCCAATTCCACGCCTTTCCCATTTACCCTTGGCCCCAACTTTTTACCACAGCCTCCCGTGGATGCATTTTACCTCCAGTAAAAGTTCCATGGCCAAAGCCCAAGTGTAAGGTGGGGTAAAACCCCTATTTCTACCCTGGCAGCATCTTTTTCTATCCTCCCCTGCCCATTTCCTTTCTCCCCTAGCTCTCCATAGCCTCTAAGGCACCCAATAGCATTTCCAGGCCCCCCAGGAGCTAGTGGACAAGGTGGGCACCCCAGAGCGCACGGGCAGCAGCAATGCCAGCCATACGCACGCATTGGAGCATGCTACAGTGTGCTCCCGCATTGTAGCCGCCGCCCAATGGCCGGCCCCGACCATCTTGGGCCTCCCCAGGTGTCCCTCGAGACACCCTCGGCATCTGTGACACGGCAAATGGTCGGCCCCCTCCTCTCTCTATCCTTCCTCCACCCTCCCACACGCGAGCCCGGTGCTGCCCGGTTCACCCAACCAAGGAGCTCACACGCGCGGGCATCTCTCCCTCTCTCCTCCTTCCCTCTGGCCTAGACTGACCCCTGGAGCGCCCCAGACTCGCCCCCATCTCCCCCCGGGAGCGCCCCAGACTCGCCCCCATCTCCCCCCGTGCCCTCTAGCATCGGCCACGAGCTCGCCGGCGCACCAGCATTCGGTGGACTCGCCCCCTCCTATAAAAGGGCCTCCCGAGCCTCTCTCTCCCCTCTGGTCTCTCTCTCCTCTCCCCAATAGCCCCGCTTTGTGCCTCGAGGATCGCCCGACCACTCTACGCTCAGGATCGACCCGAGGGCCACCGTGGCCATGTCTCTGTCGATCTCCTGGTAACAATGTCCAACGGCCCTCTTTCTTCCCCCGTTGGTCCTACCTTGTCATGCTCCCCTTGCCGCGCCTCCCCTCGCCACCGGTGAGCTCTCCCCCTCCCTGTCCCGAGGTGGGAGAAGGACCCAACAAGTGTGGCCCACCTGTCGGCCTCTCTTCCTCCCTTCCGCGCTCTCTCTCCTCCCCCCTCGTGTCCCTGACGACCGGGCCCCGCGCGTCAGGTTTGAACTTGACCACGCGCGAGGCCGGCTGGCTGGCCAGCTGGGCCGGTCCAACCTTTGGCCGCCTTTGGCCCAGGTTCCAGTGGCCTTTTCTTTCTTTTTCTTTTTGTGACATCTATGGACTTTGCAAAAATCCCACAGACTTATATAATTATCCAATGCCAATAATTTTTCCACCTAAATTCCTAGAATAATCCCTAGAATTTAATAGTGCCATTTACAAAAATGTTTGAAACTATTTTTAGTACTGTTTTATTTTAAAACCTATATATAGGCACCTTTTGCCTCTGTTATTTTATTTCCAAAATCTTTTACACAACAAAAGCCTAGGAGAATATTTTTAGTATGACATTTAGTATTTATCAGAGTAGGTTAACATTTTTGGTAGTATATTGAGTGCTCTGTTTTGTGTGATTGCTTATTTTTATCGCTTTATTTTGCGACGATAGATTGTGCGGTTGACGAAGAAGATGGACCTGAAGACTTCGAAGACCACGGAGACTTTGTTGAGCCAGGCAAGCAGCCCTTTGACCATGATGAGAAACCATTTTTTATTTCATGTCATATAGAACTTTACTTTCATCATATTTGATCATGTGATGTGGTCTCCCCCTTTCAGTGGGATGCCTCCGATACTTTTCCTTTGACACTTGCATCGTGCATGACCCTACCACCTTATGAGGGTTTTGCGGGTGGGTATAGATAGGATGCTAGTAGATGCTACGCAAGTGGGATCGGGGTTATGCATAGTGATGGAAAGAGAGAAATGATCTCAAGAACTTCCAAAAACCCCGTCGGGTGCCATTAATGCACGAGGGAGATGTTTATGAGATGGGCGACCAATTGAGAAAGAAGTGGGGTGCCAGAACAAGTGAGTATGTGTTTTCAAAAATGGAGAGTTCTAAGGTCTGCGGACCGTCCCAAATTACATTTGCAACCACGATACCCCTTATGGGATAGGGCTTTATTAATTACCTTGGTGGGTACTGGCAAGGAGCCCGCATTACTAGTGGTGGGAGCAGCGTGGTCACTCTCAATACGAGGTCGTACTGGTATGTATGATCATGCGTTGTCTTTACAGGCACCGGGCACACCGTTGGTCCCCTCATGGATGGTATGGTTAGAGCGAGGCTCGTGTGATGTACATCGTGAGGGCTGGGTACCAGTCAAGTGGACTCTTTGCTTAGTATTGCTAGGGGAAAGGCATTGTTCGGGTGCTTACCTCGGGTATGTTATATACCGCGAGTCGTGGATGACATGGAAGTTCCCTGAGTCTTGTGGGTAAAGTGTGCAACCTCTGCAGAGTGTAAAACTATTCGAATAGCTGCGTCTGCAGTAATGTACAGTTGGAGGTTCTTCTTGGACTATGTCTGGATGTTTTCGTGAAACTTGGTGTGAGTATTGGTGTGATGGTGACATGAGATCACATGAGCTAAGTCCGATGGCTTAGCGTGAACAGAGAACATGAGATGTTCAACCAATACTTATGTTGATATCTGCAATTTGATCACTTGGATACCTGCTAGTTGTTGATGCATACTTGATCATGTCACTTGTATACAAAATTAGCTTTCCCGCAAATTTTACCTACTTAGTGCTATACCATGCATCATTGTTACCTCGTTCCACAACTTGGGTTGCTTGCGAGTACATTCAAAGTATTCATTGGCTTGCCACTGGTTATTTAATTGGCCAGGCATGGAAGAACAGGAGTATGTTGAAGAGTTCGTTGGAGATGAACATGTGAACTAGGACGCTTCCTAGTCAGAATGCCTGTAGGTTAAGGCAGATGGCATGGGTTCACGCTTTCGGTCAAGATTTCCGCTGCTTGTTCTAATTAAGTGTTTGGCCCGTGTGGCCCTATCTATGTAAGACTAAGACCTTCGTGGTCATTCTTGTGTATGACGTTAACTGTGGATGTATGACTCTTGTTATTTAGCTTTTGTGTGTTTAGTGAGCATTGATCTCTGGGATCACTGTACACGTGCACTCGGTGATCACGACTTATGATTCGGGGTCCCCACAAACCAAAGTCGGCAAGTCTACATATGGAAAGAAGATTGTAGCCAAGAGATTCAACAAGCATGACATTTTGAATAGAGATATCATGGGATATGGCCACCTTACGAAGACCAAGTACCTTACCTTTGGAGTTATCTCCAAACGTTACGTACCTTCGCGGTCCATGGTTTGGTGTGATCTCTTCGAACATCTCTCTATCCCCGGTCATATGATTGGTACATCCACTATCGAGAATCCACTCTTTTCCTCCGGACATGTAATCCTTGAAGTTTGCCATAAGACCCATATTCTTCATGATATTTTCATGCTCGATGTTGAAGAACTCATCTTCACCAAAGTAGTCATGTTCCACATTGCCATCATCAAGTGGGAAATCCCCATCATAAAGAACAAGAGATTCGTTAGAATTGTGATCATGACAATGTTCAAGTTTATGGATGTGAATGGCTTCAAAGATAATGTTGTTGATAGTGGTGACATCTCCATTAGCACTCATAAGATCATGGAGCTCAAATAGGCATTTTTCAACGTTTGGATCACTAGGCTTCATTTTGTGAAAAGCAATGGTTTTATGAAGAATTTCATCAAGATTTCCTAATGAAAGATTCGGATAACGTTTCTCCAAATCAGTCCACAAGGTGTAAGCACATGCAAAGTTCTACACTAGACACATCCATCTTCCTCCACGGTGATTAAACCGAAGCAATGGATACCAATGCTCTGATACCACTTGTAGGATCACTATAAGAGTGTCTAGAGGGGGGTGAATAGATTACTAGAAGGAATTTAAAACCTAACCTTTTCCCAAGTTAATTGGTTGGCAGATTTTAACAGTTTTAGCAAGTCTAACAGCCCTACACATGCATGTCTACAAATATGGCAGCGGAAAGTAAATACATTGCACATGAAGTAAAGAGATGAGATAGGAAGATCAAACGCAATAGGAGACACAAAGATTTTTCCCATGGTTCCGATAGGTGGTGCTATCGTACGTCCACGTTTATGGAGTATTCAGCCCATGGAGGGTAACGGTCACGAGATTCCATGGAGGGCTCCACCCATAAGGGTCCACGAAGTAACAACCTTGACTATTCGATATGGCTTCCATCCACGAAGGACTAGCCTCACTATGGGTAGATCTTCACGAAGTAGGCGATCTCCTTGCCCTTACAAACTTCTTGGTTCACTCCACAACACCAACACCTAACCAATCTAGGAGGCACCACCCTCCAAAAGGTAATAGGCTCGGTAATGACAATGAACTCCTTGCTCTTGTGCTTCAAGATGATAGACTCCTCAACACACAATCACTCTCTCACAGATTTGGCTTGGTAGAAGAGATGGGATTGGTGGAAAGCAACTTGGGGAGTCTACAAATCAAGATCCATATGGTTGGAGTGGAAGATCTTAATCTCAACACAAGGGTAGGTGGTTCTCTCTCAGAAAATCTGATAGGATGGGTATGGAATAGTTTCGAGTGCTTCTCTTTTGAGTAGGTGGTGGTGGAGTGGTACATATATGCATCCCCAAAATACAACCTTTATACACAAAATGACCAACTCGGTGACACCGATGTGTTAATCTCGGTAGTACCAAAGTGATCAAAAGGTGGCAACTTTTTTAATCTCGGTGAGACCGATATATGGAACTCGGTTGCACCGATAAAGTGACCAACGGTCAGATTTCCAATCTCGGTGACGTTGTCCCAACAATCTCATTGGTACCGAAAATGTGGATTTGTGCAACAGAAAGTTGGCAACCTAAACTTGGTGGCACCGGTATGGAATTGGTTGCACCGAAGTGGCTAGGGTTTGGCTGAGTCTGTCTAGGTTCTGGAATCGGTGGCACCGGGATAGGGATGTTGATTGCACCGATTTTGAATGTTTGTCTATAGACAGACTTTGGTGGGAGTGCTTGTGGATGTTTTTGGTGACTACCACTTGTGCACGTATGGGCATTTTGTTTACCAACAAAACCTTGCCCCTTTTAATAGTATTGGCTTTCCTATGGACTCAAAGTGATTTCTCACAAATGTAAAATGTAGAGTCCTCTTGCTTGAAGCTTGGCCAACCTATTTCCTTGCATCTTGGGGTAATTCCAGAATCTCCACAATCCTTTTCCAACCCTACTCTCCATGGACTATTATCTGAAATACACTAGATAGAGGTGTTAGTCCAAGAGACAATGTATGTAGTCATGAATTATCAAAACCACAAAGGGAGCAAGTTGTGCTTTCACTGTCGGTTGCTCGTTCCCCGATAGCTAGGAGCGCTTGGGGTTGCTCGCCTAGGCCTGACGGCCGGAGGCGCGAGGGGAACAGGAGTGTTGAGCTGGCTGGCGGCCAGCAGTCCCAATGCCCTCACCCTCGGGCCGGGGGTCCTCAGAGGTGGCCCTGTCGGGGGCGAGCAGGTGTTGTTGTGCGTCGGCAGCGTCAATGAGGTCCTTGATGTCACGCTCACGGGTGGCACGCTCTTCGCCCTCCAAGGTAACCAAATCCTCGTAGGCTACCTTGGCGGCCCACAGGTTGGCCGCAGGGGTGTCGTAGACGGGCATGTTGCCACCAAGGATTTCCGCTACCATGCGGCCGCGGTCGCGCACAGCCCCATGCCGGTTGGGCTCGGTGCCAACCGGGGTGAGACCATAGGCATAGGCGTACTCCCGCTGAGCGGTCTCCATGCAGCGCCATGCAGCTAAGAGCGAGTTGGCATCCTCGAACAACCGGCGGCGAGCCGCCTCTAGCTCAGCTGTGGCAACGTCGGGATTCGCTGTCGGAGCGATGAGGGTGCTCAGGCCTCGGAGGGCCGCGCTGAGCGGGTCAGAGGTGCCGGTGCGGGCCGTGGTGGCGTATGCCTTGGCCCGCGCCCGATTGGAAGACATGGTAGAGGTGATGGCCGTCACTCCCACACGAACGTGGGAGCTGCTGGACTTGGTCACAGCGAGTGTTACCACGGCCGTGGGTGGGTCGGTGCAGTTGAGCACCTAGATAGGGTACTCGTCGATGACTGGTGCTTCGACAAGGCTCATCTTGCTAAAGCGTTTGGTGAGCACATCGATGTCGAGCATTAGGTTGACAGTGCTGCCACAGGGCCTGCCGGGGCAAGCCCCCGAGCCTGTGGTTTCACGTGGACATGCGACGGCCGCGGAAGGTGGCGAAGGGTCCCGCCTGGAGCGTGACTCCGGCTGGCACCACGTACGGCCCCACGATGGTTGCCAACTGACGTTGTTTTCTCATGACGTATGCCATGGGTAGGTTTATCAAAGGTGGTTGGGGTCGGACGACGCCGACGGGCTCCGGGAGCGAGATTAGGCACAAGCGGTGACTGACACACGATGTACCCAGGTTCGGGGCCCTTGGAGGGAGGTAATACCCCTAGTCCTGCCTGATCTAGTTGATCGATGGGGAAAGGTTACAATGGTTCTCCTTGAGCTGTATCTTGAGGTGGAAGGAGGAGGAGCCGGCTCCCCTTCCCTTGCTATGAGGGTGCTTGTGGAACGAGGTGTTACTTGGTGCGTGTGTGTGTTCTTGTCTATCTGTTGCTTGCCTTTGCATGGGGGGATCCGGGGGTTTTATAACCCAACCCCCCGGATTACAATATGGATGGAAAGTCGCGGGAGGGCCCTAGATGGCAGCCTCTGTAGCCGGCCATGGCGCCCCCAGCTATAGGGTCTTGTCGCTGGTAGGGCCCGCTAGCTGGGAGGTCTCGTCGGGAGCCGGAGGGGCATGCACGATGGGTCCCAACAACGGTCACTTCACGACACGGGTCGTCCTTCAAGGCGTCACTTTGTGGAAGCCGGCCACAGTCAGCATTATGGCCAGCTGCACTATAGCCGTGCCGGGGCAGGTCATGGAGTGGTTGGAGGCGTGTCGGCACTGTTGGAGGCCCGGTCACGGTCAGCCGAAGTCAGCGGCACTGTTGTTCTCACTGTAGCCATACGGGCGCTGACCCCCATCGGGGTAGGGGCCACTGTTGCCGCTCACGCCTTGGACATGGGATCCAAGGCACGAGCGGCTAGAGGGCTTGGGATCCTTGCCCTCAGCCGGCAAGCCTACCGGAGCCAGTTAGGCGTAGCTGGCAGGACCTAGCCGGCGTGGCGTAGCTGGCTGGGTGCAATTTGGACTGTAGGGGGAGGCGGCTTGCCCTCCAATCGTTTCAGAAAGTTGGAGTTGTGGGTTGTTTTAGGCTGCCCTGAGGTTATTCCCCGGACATATTTACAAAACTAGGAGGTTTCTTGACATAGACCTCTTCTTCAATCTCACTGTTTAAGAATGCACTTTTAATATCCATTTGGTAAAGTGTGATATCATGGTGATTGGCAGAAGCAAGAAGAATTTGAATGGCTTCTAGTCTAGCAATGGGGGCGTAGGTCTAACCGTAGTCCATACCTTCGACTTGAATATATCCTTGAGCTACGAGGCAAGCCTCGTTGCGAACGACTTGACCGTCTTCATCTTGCTTGTTCCGAAATACCCATTTTGTTCCGATGATGGTTTGCTCGTTCTTGGGATTCTCCACGAGTGTCCACACATAGTTCCTTTCAAAGTTGTGAAGCTCTTCATGCATAGTGTTCACCCAATCTGCATCTTCAAGAGCTTGCTCAACCTTCAAGGGTTCAATGCTAGAGATGAAACAATAATTCCCACAAAAGTTAGCTAGGCAAGTTTTGGAGCGAGTGATCCTCGCTATTTTTATATCACCAAAGATTTGGTTAAGGGGATGGTTCTTGGTCACTTGTGCTCGAACACGGGGTAGCTTTGGCTTGTTGGTTGGTGAAGCTTATTCTTCTTCATCATCTCCTTCATCTCCATTGTTGTCAAAGTGGTCGTGTCTTTGAGGAGGTGGTGAAGGATGTTGTGGTGGATATTCATGATGTACTTGCTCCTCCTCCTCATCTTGTCGTGGACCACTTGTGGATGCTTCCATGTCGTTTTGTCGGTAGCCTTGATCCGAAGAAGGAGCTTCCACTTGGGTTGATGAATTACTTTCCTTCACCTTCATGGGATGAATCTTGTCGATGGGCAAATCTTGGATAGCTTCCGAATGATCTTTATCACCTACATCATTTGGCAATTGTTCGACTTGCGAACCATTAGACTCACCAAACTTCACATCTACCGTCTCTTCAACTTTTCGAGTGAAGTTGTTATAGACACGGTAGGTGTGAGAGTTCAATCCATAACCAAGAAGGAAACCTTCTGTCACACCCTATGATTTGTCTCATGACTAAGTTAACCTGAGTCAAAAACTAGGGCCAATTAAAACTTTTTCTGTGCTTGTGATGCTTGACTTGATTGTTGATTCTTGTGTTGCTTTCTTGTGCTCTATATTCATGAAATCCCTCCTACTATCAAAACTCTTTTCCTTTATCCCTACTCTTGTCCAATGATCATGCCATGTCAATAGTACTTAATTATATATGTTTATTTATTTTTACAAAATATTATCTTGGCTAAAAGGCATTTATTCAAATTAGGTTTTCAAAAAACCCTGATTTGACCCAAATTGAGTGGATCTATTTCTCCCAAATTATTTATTTGGAACCTACTATATATATAACTTCCCAAATATACCAAATATTATCTTTAAATATTATTTTACTATTTTATTTAAAGTCTTTTTCTTAAGGCCAGAAATGGTCTTTTATAGGGAAAATTATTTAAATGATTTAAAAATATTTGAGAAAATTTAGGAAAATTCACTGCACATATATTTTCCATATATAAAAGTTTCAATACATGGTCATCCCCAGGACCCTAGCAAAGACACGGGAGCTCCCGAGCCCGGCCACTCCCTCCATGGCCACCAAGGCTCCGCCTTGGCCTCGGACAAAAATTGGCGGTGCCCGCCTCTCTTCTCCCCTCCGAACTCCACCTCCATGCCCCAGCTTTGCCGCATCACCTCCCCCCCATGCACTTCCTTCCCTCTCCTCCGCAGCTATGGCGCCACGGCTGTCACCACCGTCGGCTGCCTCCACCTTGACCGATGTCGCGGTCGACCCCGACCTACCCAGGGCGAGGGGACGGCCCAGGTGGAAGCAGCTCGCCGCCCCGAATGCGTCGGTGGTCGGAGCACCGCCGAAGATGGCCGGTACCGCTGGGGGCAAGTGACGGAGCCACTCGGGTCCGCCTCCCCTTCTCCTCATCAGCCGAGCGGGAGGAGGAAGGAGGCCCTGCCATGCGGGGCCCGCATGTCGGCGAGCCTAAGGCTGGGCACCCAGTTTAAGTGGAGGCGCCCTTTATGGGTACCGCCTCCCTAGGAAGGAAGAGTACTCCTGGAGTACGCTTTCGACGTAACCCTCTCCCTGTGCAGTTGGGCTGCTCGACTGTCCCAGTAGAGAACCCTCGCCCTGTGCGCCACTTAGGCCTTTAGGTAAACTCCTTTTTTCCTTTTTCTTTTTGTGGCAGATTCAAAAATTCATAGAAAAATCATTATAGCTCCAAATTTAGTGATTCAAAATCCCAGATATTCCTAAAATCATTTCCTATCCAAATTGGTGCATTGCACATTTTTGCATAAATCTTTTATGATAGTTGAAATTCAAATTTGAATTTGAACCATTTAGAACCCCACTTTGCAAAGTCCTAGGGAATTATTAGTAACTCCATATGGGGTGATTCAAGTTCCTAGATGTATCTAAATATATGCACTAAGTGGTGAGAATTTTTTCCTTAAACTTATGCTGCCATGTCAATTATTGGACCATTTCTTCATGTATTATTTACTTTGCAAATTCATATGATATTCATACCAACTCCAAATCAAGTGAAACCACTTCCAACATGTTTCTAAAATCATGCCCTGTTTGTTAGGCTCATCCACTCATTTTTGTTAAAATATTTTCTCTAGACATCCTATAGGACCCTCGATTCCTTCATTTCCACCATTCAAATACCCCCCCCCCCCTTGATCCACATCCAATGAAACCTACTTGATTATTTTTCTTCTGACTAGAGGTGTCCAAGAAAAATAAAACTCCTATTTATAGAGCACTTTTATTTTCTGCTTGTTGTGTTACTTATTGCGGTTGTTTCCAGCGATAGTTGACGAAGTAGACGAAGTGCTTGGAGTGGACAAGAAGTAGGTGAAGACCTTGAAGATTTTGCAGAGCCAGGCAAGCAGCCCTTTGACCATGTTAAGAAACTTTTTCATGCATGACATATAGCACTTGTTGTTCCGATGATTGATCATGATGTGGTGCTCCCCCTTTCGGTGGGTTGCCTCCGATACTTTTACCATCGACACTTGCATCATGCATGACCCTACCGCCTTATGAGGGTTATGCGGGTGCGTGTAGATAGGGTCCTAATAGTTGCTACGCAAGTGGGATGGAATTTATGCATAGTGATGGAGAGGTGGAGGTGATTTCAAAGACTTTTCGAAAACCCCGTCGGGTGCCACTAATGCCCGAGGGAGATGATGATGATGATGATATGCGTGACCACTTGAGAAAGAAGTGGTGTACCGGACCAAGTGAATGTGTTTTCGAAAACGGATTAGATTTAAGATTTGTCGACCGTCCCAACCTTACATGCGCAACCACAATACCCCTTATGGGACGGGGCTTTGTTTATTACCTAGGTGGGTACTGGCAAGGAGCCCGCATTACAAGTGGTAGGAGTGGCATGGTCACTCTTGATACGGGGTCGTATCGGTATGTACGATCATGTGTTGTCTTCACAGGCACCGGGCACACCGTTGATCCCCTCATGGATGGTATGATCTGGAGCGAGGCTCGTGTGATGTACATCATGTGGGCTGGGTACCAATAGAGTGGACTCTTTGTTAGTATCGCTAGGGGAAAGGCATTGTTTGGGTGCTTACCTCAGGTATGTTATATACCGCGAGTCGTGGATGACACGGGAATTCCCCGAGTCTTGTGGGTAAAGTGTGCAACCTCTGCACAGTGTAAAACTATTCGAATAGTCGTGTCCATGGTCAAGGACAGTTGGGTGCTGCTGCTTAAACTATGTCCAGATGTTTTCGCAAACTTGGTGTGAGTGTGTGCGGATGACAGAAGGATGGTACTTGAGACTAGTCTAAAGACTTGATGTGATGAAAGAACATGAGATGTTCAACCCCTGCATATGATGATATCTATAACATGTTCATATGGATATCTGCCAACTATTGATGCATGCTTACACATAGACACTTGATCATGACATTGCATTCAAAATTAGCTTTTCGCAAAATGCCTACCTAGTGCTAGTTCATGCTTGATATTGCCTTGTTCCAAACATGGGTTGCTTACGAGTACATTCAAAGTACTCATTGGCTTGCCACTGGTTATTTTCTTGGCCAGGCATGAAAAGATCAGGTTATGACGAAGATTACCTTGGTGACAGACATGCGAGCTAAGACGCTTCCCAGTCAGAATGCTTGTAGGGTTACGGCAGATGGCATGGGTTCACGCTATCATTGAAGATTTCTGTTGTAGTCTTATGAAGACATGGTCATAAAGGTCATATTCCAGTAAATCGGTATATAATGGATGTAAGACTCTTGTTATTCAGTTTTTGTGTGTTCAATGAGCATTGGTCTCTGGGATCACTGTGCACGTACATTCGTTCATCACGACTTATGAGTCGGGGTCCCCACAGAGCTGGTATCAGAGCCATTCTGACTGTAGGAAGCCCTTAGTTAGCATGGACGTTAGTTAGGAGAAAACCATTTTTCCAGACCCTTGAAAATCACCTATAAAGCCTCTATATTTCTCGCCTCCCCTAAAATTCCAAGGAAGCAAAGGTTTTTGCCTTAACACTTCCACCACTTTTCTCTTAGCTCTCCTCATCTACTGTTCCAAAACTTTGCAAATGGTTGCTACTACCCTTGGGCCCCTGACCACGGCATTCCTAGTAATCCTCGTGGGTAACCTGGTAGGAAGCCACCTTGCCAGACGATTGCCGACATGTCTTGGACCCAAGTTGGCGACACTATACAAGGGGCTACCAACAGAAGATACCTTCTCAGAGGATGAGGATGTCAAGACTTAGATGATAGTGACACCCTCGACACAGCCCGAGGATGATGCCACCTTGGCCTTTGATGACGAGGGCACAAGACATGAAATGTCATGTTATGCATCGCTAATAGAGCAACCCTGTCTTTTCTATGTAATATCGGCAACCATCGATGGGTGAGAACCTCGCCATTTGGTCCACCTCACCAGAGTTAGCAAGAAAAGGGTTCTCATCATCCCCCGCTCTTGGTGCCGATAATATCGTCAACGTGACCGGCAGGATACAACTCTACCATGCCTTGCTAATGTCATTGCATAAAACGTGACCAACAATGAGATCGGCTCCCAAGGTATTCTTTCTCCCGATCAGATTCTTGCGGGTGGTGACACCTTGTCGCGCGCCAACCCGATCAGCCACACCGGCCAGATTGGGAACTTTTCCCCCGATCAGAGGATCACGTTTGAAACCTTAGAGTTCATCGCTGATTCATGGGGAACACTTGTTCTAATGGAACCCTCGACCCTTGAGGAGAAGCCTGCAAGTCCGGACGCTTTGATGCCGAAGACATCAGGCCCCACGGCTAAGTTGGGCACGGATCCGCCATGGTGCGGCTCCAGAGCCATCACGCCGATCATTGAGTCCACTCGCCTTAGCGACACACAGCCCACCATTGCCTCGTTTTTAAACGAGTTGTTCGATCGGATCAGGGCCATGCGAGTATCGGATGACCAGGTTCCGGTTCATGACCAGCTCGGAATCAAGCCTGACCGGCTCAGAATGATGCTACCGTCAAGTGCCCGGTCGAGGATTCATCCCAGCCGCGGGAACTAAAAACAGTCTACACCCCGGTCTCTGATCACCGAGACTTCATCAGCGAGACGGAGGCCGGGAACCACCCAAATGTCGGATCGTTATCGGTCTAGGGTCTCTCAGATGCTTCGGCCCTGTAATTCTGAACACTCAATGTGACGTGGGATCGAATTTTTCCCCACCCACCACCCAAGATGATCATCCCAGTATCACACTGAAACCCGCATCCTCGGACTTTCGGGATATGAAACACCTACACGGGGAATCAGTCCATCACTTTTGGGCAAGACTCCTACTTGCTAGGAGCTGAGAAAGGGGTCTTAGAGACCAAGAGATAATGGCAATTTTTATTCGCAACTGCCATGATGAAGGGATTCTTAATGCCCTGGCCCACAGACACATTCATAACTTCTAAGAATTGTCCGATTTGGTACAAAAATATTGTGCCATGGAAAGCGCTTGGCAACCCGAACGGTTGTTTTCGGAGCCAACTTTCCCCAAACGCCCTAGTAGAGATCGGAAAAGAGGGTACCTCAAAAGCGGCTAGCCAGATACGAAACCGACGAAAAAAGAAACAGGCCTCCTCCAGGGGTCGGCACTGTCCTGAACGGACTACTTGATAAACACTACTAGGGAAAACCCTAGAAGTAGCGTGGGTATTTGGTGTATCAGTAGCGCGGGTAACCGCACTACTGATACGACGCTATAGCTAAAGTTTCTCAGTAGCGCGTTTTGACATGCGCTGCTGCTATACCTACTTAGCGGTAGCACTTACTGTACCGATACTACTGCTAAGTGTATCAGTAGCGTGTTTTGACACGTGGTACTGTTATAACTACTTAGCAGCAGCGCTTTCCTGTCCAGTGCTAAAGAGCGCTACTACTATATTTTCTCATATAATTATTTCTTTGCTACATATTTGCGATGTTTCTGTACAGGTTTCGTACAGTATTCTAATCATATCATAAACATGCAATATGCTTATCATATCATACACATAATAGTCTCATCATATCATCCAACACAAATCATGTCGTCACGTCATAATCACGATATAGCTATACAAGTTACATGACATGTCTCATCATACATAATGTAGTACTTCTTGAGGCGTCGGTTCGTATCCCTCTCTCGCACTAGCGTGAACCTAAACTAACTACTGGTTGTCGCTCGGAAACCGGAAATCGGCACACCTGGGCCTGACACACCGGCCACTCGTCTTATACTCCTGGCATAGCACTCTTCGCCATAGATGATCTATGCACCTGCATCATCACATGAGTTGATGATATGCAACATATATAGTTGAGCAACAGAAGGAGACAGACTTGGCAAAAATAGAAGCAACATATCATAAGCATACAAAGTTCATCGTACCCAAAATGCCCTAACTAGAGTGATCTTCGCTAGTTGAGGAGGACGGTTTAATTACATCACAAATAAAGTTTCGTCGTGCATAACTCAAAGTTTCATCATAGAGAAAGTATGGACTAAACGTACACATTGTCATATATCATCAATCACTCCAACATGACATGCCATCGCTGCAAGTTAGGGAGATAGTGCCCGAGCACAGTGAAAGGCTTCATGTCGAGACGCTGAGCGGCTACGCGTGTTCAGACGTCTTCCCACGACATTTGCCCTTCTTCGTAGAAAATCCCTGTTTTTTCGAGGACCTCCTTCATGATGATTTGGGCAAGTTCACGCTGGATGTGATACAACTCAGCTCCGAGTCGATGATCCGATATATCTCCTAGGTTCTTTGCCCATTGCAAAATATGGGCATCGCCAGATCTAGGTGACATGCGAAGGTTCTACTGATCCCGTCTGAACTCCTGCATGTGGTGGAGGACATAGAATCCATCACTGATAGTACCACTCGGTTTCTGGATGCAGCAGAAGTCAGTCTTATGGCGGAAGAAGGGCACGCGGTTCCTTGTCTTCCTGAGCGAGATATCTCCACCATGTACGTCATACGTTAAGATAGCATTGTCGAGAACAGACTTGATGTGGGTGTAATCCTTTTTCTTCATGTTCTTCAACGAGTCCAAGTAAAGAGTGTGGGAGACTTGGGGGTAAAGGATGATGAGGACGGCGCGCCCGTCGCTGTGCAAAATAAGTACACCTCAAATTAGCCTCCACGTGTGCAAATGAAATGATTGAAATCGAAGGAAGGATATTCACGCGGATGACTTACATGGGATGATAAGGCATGAGAATCGTCTCCTTGTCCTTATTCCTGACCATGAAATCGGCGATGTAGTTACTCGCATATTCACGGTGCTCTTTGCAGACTGCCAAGAAGCTCTCGTGCATGAAGCACGGGTCAGTAACACAGATATAAGGTATCTGCTCAATCCTGATGATGTAGTTCATGTGCAAGGAAAAAAGGCGGACAAACATAAAATCCAACTTTTTCACGTGAAACATGTCGAAGATGTAATCGAATCGAAGGAAGAACTTTTACACGGGGAATGTGTCGACGTACAACCTTTGTTGTGGCACGTTAACCACGTAGAGTAGGTATCCTGGATTTTGCGAGGCGATCAGGCTTTTCTCTCTTTGCAGCACATCGTCACGAAGTCTCCTAAGATCGCCGTATATGGCCTCTAACACTGACTTGGGTACGATAGGTTCATCGGGGATATGGTATTTTGCCCCACCCATGATAGGTATATGGTCTTGAACCCGAGGCTATGGAGGCATCTAGATCATAGAAGAATCTTTGTTGCCTTTCCTCGGTCTCTTCATATGCTTCTTTGCTACTGGAAGGTCATCTATAATACGTTCAGCCTCCGGAGGTGGCAATTCAGGCACCGACTCATCACGCTCAAAGCCTAAGTACTCATACCGCTAAGCCATCAATCCTCCATCTTCATAGGCGCCAGTATTGAGATACTGTAGAGTGTCATCGTCATCCTCATCGATGGCATCGATATCATGCATTGCTTCTTTGGTGGCAGCGACGTCATCAGCGACTAATGGAGCCTCTTCGTCACCCCGTCCACTATCACCCGGCACGATAGGCGACGCTAATTGGATAGGTGGGGGTGTTGACGTTCATACCTTGTTGAGGCTGAATGGTCATGGGTGTGCTCCCGGCCGCCTCCAGACGAAGCAGACTCTTTGGCTACAACAGGACCCACCTCTTGCAATCGCCAAGCCGCCGTGGGGTCTCGTCGTCGTCTCCCCCTAGTACAGAAGGAGCCAAATTCTCGTGGCCCGGTTTGACACTGGCCACGGAAACCTTGAAGATGTTAGGGGGGATCGGATGGCTGTGGAATAATTGTTCCTTCGGCTTCACTATCATCGCCTTCCCCACATCCACCTTCTGGCCGCTGATGGTATACAATATGGTGCATGGGGTAACGTCGGCCTGCAAAGACATGTCTGTGATGTGAAACATCTAAAAGGCAACGGAAATGGGAGATTACACATTTATTGAAGAGGGTCGGTGTGACAGGTACCGTGAGGTCGTCGAGCTTAGCCAAAGACGAAGCACCGCCGAGCACGTCTGAGACGGAGGACGGGCTGCTATGAGCAGGTGCGGGAGCCGGTGTAGGAGCTGGTGCAAGAGCAGGTGCGGGAGCCGGTGCAGGAGCAGGTGCTGGTGCAATGCTAGTCGAGCTGCTCCCGAAGAAGTTGGATAGGGGAAGTCTTCTGCCTCTTTATTTGGATTTTGCCTACCCGAACTAACGATATCCGGAACCAAGACACCACATGAAGCTGCAATCTCCTGTTTTGCGGCAACTACCGCTGCTGCAACGGCAATCGCAACCTTCTTGTTGATTTTTTCTTCATTTAACCTCCGTCTTTCCTTTCTCTCCTCCGTGGTCTCATGGTAGTACTTCTTCCATGTGACGCCGTCTCCGACGCCGTGCACGCGTCCATACGACGGCCGAGTGTCCATCGGGAGTCCTTTCAATATGTTCAAGGCCCAATTGAATGGGTTGTCCCACTTGGGACTCGCCAATGCCTCCGACAGCGAGTCACTTTTGACCACGATCATGTGCTGCTCTCTCTGCAAAAGGAACAAGGATCATTCACAAATATGACTAAACATGCAGTCAAATTGATCAGAAGCTAAAAATTACTAGCAGTCTCATGAACTCCGTCATGACCGCGTCCATCTCGAAAACCTTCTTCACTGGGTCCCAATGGTACCGGGCCGTGCGGACGTCATGCTCCTACGGGGCGGTGAACTCCGCCAACAGGTCTGGGATGCCCAGACATTCGTGTTCCTCGTCCTCCTTGGCCCATATGGACCTCTTCCTCGCGTAACCACGGCTTTTGAAGTGGTGGCACCCCATGTTCCTCTCTTGAAGCCCCTTCATGTACTTTGACTTTTCTTTGGCAGCTTCGGCAATGCAAGCCGCCTTGAATATTTCAAACTACTCTTCTGTAATTGTTAGATTATCCTTTACAATCTCGGAGTAGGGTTCCTTTTTGTCGATGATCCTTGCTTTCACCCTTACTTTCCAGGGGGACAATGCGCCGCTAAACTTGCCCATGGCACGTCTGTTTATCTTCTTCATTGTCGGGTCTTTATCTAGATTTCTATATTTGCTTTCATACCGGCCTGGGAACAAGAACACCTGGTGTAGCTTCGTTAGGAGGGACTGCTTCATATCTGGTATCTTCCATAGTTTCGCAACGTTGATGGTGGCGGTTGCCCGTAGGATGCAGCTTATTTGATTGCCAAAGCACGTGCGCGCTTCCGCAGGCTCTTTTGGCTCAAAATTGCCATCGTCCACCTCCGTGACCACCAGTCTAGTAGTGATGAGCTGGTTTGGGCGTCGTTACCTCTTTGGTTTCGGTTCTATACCGGCTTCGCCAATCTTGCTGCCAGTCTTGGTGCCGATCTGGCGCCGGTGTCAGTCTCAGCGCCGGTCTCGGCACCGGTGTCAGTCTTAGCGTCGGTCTCGGTGCCGGTCTTGATGTCGGTCTCAGTCACGGATGTGACAGGTTGGCCCTGCAACAACCGTTGCTCATCGAGAAGGTTCAAATAGGTTTCTGCCGTCGAGTAGACATTGCAATCACCAGAACCCTGTCCTTCATCGTTGCTAGCCATGTTTCCTACGATTAAATCTAGTCAATTAATTCTAGACCTAATAAAATGAATAATGACATAAAAAAGGTCAATGTTTTGCAGGAATGTTGATTCATTCCCGTTGCGGCAAATCCCGGGCACTCGATATATCCTAGTTTGTAGCACAAGTCATGTTGAAATTCATGGAAAATTTCGGCATGACTTTTGCTACAAAGTGGACAAATATAACGCCTGAAATTTGTCGGAACGGAAATGAATCAACTCGGCAAAACAGAGGCCACTCGGAATCATTCCTTGCAAACAATTTTCAAATATACACGAGCAACCACATGTCCAAATATACACGAGCAAAAAATTCAGTACTGCCCGAGAATAATATTTCTGTCCTAATTTGATATCTACCTAAATTCATATATATCAAAATAGCTACCTAGGGTTTATACCAAAACCTAGCTACCTAGGGTTCATACCAAAACCTAGGGTTCGTACTTAAACCTAGGGTTCATACCTAAATTCACATAAGTAAAGTAACCAACTGCCCTCTTGCAAAGTATTCACCTACTGTACCACTACTACTCTGCATAAACCTAGCTAGGGTTCATAACTAAATGCACCTAAGTAAATTAACCTAGAGAGGAGGGGTGGGGTCTTACAGAGAGGGTGTTCAGGCGAGGTGCTCGGGGGAGACGGTGGCAAGGAGGGCGTCGAGGTTGGTAGGGCCATGGAGGGAGGCAGGGCGGCGAGGAGGGGATGAGGGTGGTTCCCGGGGCATCAAGGGTGCGTGGCTCCGGTGGAGGAAACGGTGCGTGGCTCCGGTGGTGGCCCCGATGACAGCAACAGAGGCAGTGGCGGCGAGGGAGCAGGGACGGCGAGAGGGAGCAGGGGCAGCGAGGCGAGAGGGACATGAGAAGAATGTGCAATTGGGGAAGGAGGGATAACCGCGAAGGGGCAAGTCAAACTTAGTGGTAGCGCTTGTAAGGAAATGTGCTACTGCTATTTTCTTAGCAGTAGCGCTTGTCAAAATAGGGCTCTACTACTATAGCCTGTTGGCAACAGTGTGGTAGTTATAGTAGTAGCACTTTTTTCTGGGACGCGCTATTGCTATTTTCTTAGCAGTAGCGCTTGTCAAAATAGGGCGCTACTACTATACCTAGCCTATTGGCAATGGTGTGGCTGTTATAGTAGTAGCATTTTTTTCTGGGACGCGCTACTACTATTTTCATAGCAGTAGCGGTCTTTGTCTCCCCGCGGTACTGTTAGATAGTAGTAGCGCCCTATTTGACCAGCCCTACTGATAATCCTCTGTGTATAAGGTTTTCCCTAGTAGTGAAACATTGCCCTATACACTCCGTGTTGGTAAACACAAGCCCGACTCACAGCCTTAGAGCTTGTTGGGTCGTTAGGCAAGTGGCAAAAAGTGGCGAGGCCATCCTCAAAACACCTCCGACAATGAGTACTCCTCATCGTCGTCTGAAGACAGTGCTGAAGTCCTAACGGTCTATGAAAAATTCCCCTTGAGGAACAGGTGAAAAAGGGCTCTTAGAGAGCTCGAACAGGTCTACCATGTAGTAGTAACGAGTGCATGGGAAGACATACCGGTTACCTTCGAAGATACTAACCAGCTGGACATTCTTTCCAGTCACTCACCGGCCTCACTAGTCTTCAACCCCCATTATCAATGGATATAGGTTGCATAAGGTGTTAATGGACGGTGGGAGTGGTTTAAAACTAATTTATGAAGGTACCTTGGAAAAAATGTAATTCGGCCAATCTCGCATCGAACATAGCAATGCAACTTTTCGAGGAATAATTCCATGGAAAGAGCCGCGGTGTTCCTAACGTATCATATTAGACGTAGTATTTGGCACGCCCGAAAACTACCGATCCGAAGAACTTCTCTTCCATATCATACCCTTCCCAAGTGGCTATCACGCCCTATTGGGACGGGATGCCTTCACAAAGTTCCAGGCTATACCCCATTACGGTATATGAAACTTAAAATGCCCAGACCAAACGGAGTGATCACAGTCTCCAGTGATCCGAACATATCCCTTCGGTCTGAAAACCGAACGACAACACTCGCCCTTGAGGCATTAGCCGAGGCTTTCGCTGCTAAAGAACTGACCGCATTACGGTCAACAGTTAAAAAGCATGAAGTGGTCCTTAGCAAAAGGCCCAAATCTATCTCGTTCAAACCCGCAGAGGAAATTGTTAAGGTTCAAGTACATCTGACGGATGCCAATAAGACAGCCTCCATCGGAGCCTAGCTCGATCCCTTATGGACGAAGCAATACGGAATTTTCTTCGAGAAAATTGGGACATTTTTGCGTGGCATCCAGCCGATATGCCCGGAATCCAACAACAGCTTGCCAAACACAGACTGAATATTGTTGCAGACTCTAAGCCCGTTAAGAAGACTCTGTGTCGCTTCTCCGAACCCAAATGGCAAGCCATGGGTGAAGAATTGGCTAAACTGTTAGAGGTCGGTTTCATTCAGGACATCAAGCACCCCGAATGGTTGGTAAACCTGGTGATGGTACCAAATAAAGACGAGTCCTGGCGGTTGTGTGTCGACTTCAAGGACCTCAATAAAGCCTGCCCTAACAACCCATTCCCCTTAGCATGCATAGATCAGATCATCGACGCCACAGCCGGACATGATTTGTTGTGTTTTCTCGATGCTTACTTCGGATACAATCAGATTAAAATGAAGGAATCCGATCAAGCGGCAACCGCATTCATCACCCCATATGGGCCATTTTGCTTCAACACGATGCCTTTCGGGCTAAAAAAGGTTGGGGCCACATACCAGCGCATGATCCAGACGTGTCTCGTGACATAGGTCGGTAAGACAGTCGAGGCGTACATGGACGATGTGGTAATCAAAACCAAACACGTCAGCCAATTGATCGACGACTTACAGCAAACTTTTGACAGTTTGCGCAGGTATGATATAAGACTTAATCCAGAAAAATGTGTATTCATAGTTCCTTTGGGAAAGTTGCTTGGATTCATTGTCTCTCATAGAGGAATAGAGGCGAATCCGGCTAAGATCCGCGCCTTATCAGAACTTGCAATTCCCATAGAGATGAAGCATGCACAGAGATTAGCATGCTGCGTGGCGGCGTTAAGCCGCTTTATCTCCCGTCTCTGAGAGAAAGCTTTGCCACTCTATAAGTTGCTGAAACGGACCAACAAATTCGAGTGGACCGATGAAGCAGTAGCTGCCTAGAAGAAATCAAAACACTACTGGCAACCAATCCCATACTCACAGCACCATGCACTGGTGAGCCCATGTTGTTATACATATCGGCCACCAATCAAGTTGTCAGTGTGGTGCTCGTCGTTGAACGAGATGAGGAGAGACATAAATTCCGGACTAAAAAACCGGTCTATTACGTGTCAGAAGTACTAACGCAGTGCAAGTCGAGATATCCGGACTACCAAAAGATAGCCTACACAGTGTTAATGGCACTAAGGAAACTCCGACATTACATCCAAGAGTGTGTGGTAATAGTGGCGTCTGAGTTCCCCCTGAATGATATAATCAACAACAGGGACGCCACCGGCCGCATAGCCAAGTGGGAAATTGAGATCCTTCCCTTTGAAATAATCTATAAGCCACGTTGTGCCATAAAAACCTAAGGTATTGGCAGATTTCCTGTCTAAATGGACAGAGGCCGAGCTCCCCAAGGAATATAGTCCATACTCCCATTGGACAATGTAATTTGATGGCTCCAAAACTTTGGCCGGACTGGGGGCTAGAGTCATCCTCACATTCCCGACAAGCGACAACGTGCGATACGTGTTGCAAATCATGTACACCGAAACCAACAATGTCGCCGAATACGAGGCCCTCCTGCATGGTCTTCGGATGGTAGTATCAATGGGCATACGACGGCTGGAGGTACGGGGAGACTCCAACCTGGCCATCTCCCAAATCAATGGTGAATTTGATGCCAAAAATCTGAAGATGTCTTCATACAGACATGCCATCCTAAAGATATCGGCTCCGTTTGAGGGGTTGGAATTTCACCATGTCTCTCACGACAACAACCAAGCCACTGACATACTGGCCCGTATGGGAGCCAAGCACGACCCTGTCCCAAGAAACACCTTTCTGGAACGGCTCTTTAAGCCACCCATAGTGTGGCAGGATGAGGACAAGGGCGCTAGTTCGGGCACGGCTGACAAGGTTGCCCCCCCCCCCGGAGATCGAACCAGATAGTAACATCATCGGCGGCTCCTTATGAGTGAAACGTCTTCGGCTCAAGAAGTAATGGTATTAATCGCGCCATGGACAGAGCCATTCCTAGCCTACCTTCTTCGCAAGGAACTCCTCGACGACTAGATAGAGCCATGGCGCATAGTTCGGCGAGCGAAGGCCTACAAAGTACACGAGGGCGAGTAATAGAAGAAAAGCATCACCGGAATATTACAGTGGTGCATATCCGAGGAAAAGGATGGGAGCTCCTTGCCGAAGTTCACATAATCATGGGCGGCCATCACACAATGGCAAGAGCCTTAGTCTGCAAGGCCTCTCGAGCTGGTTTCTTTTGGCCCACAGCTCGGACGGACGCCCAGTCGCTTGTCAAACATTGTGTAGGGTGTTACCTCTTCGCAAACCAAAGTCAAATGGCCCCAATGGCTCTTTAGACTATCCTGATCACTTGGCGGTCGGGGGGCTAGACGTGGTCGGACCCCTTAAAGGGGGGACCAAGAAAAATAAATACCTACTGGTCATGGTTGACAAATTCAGTAAGTGGATAGAGGGAAAGCTCGTAAAATCGGCCAAGGTTAGATTAGTTATCGACTTCATCTTCAGCGTGGTACACCGTTATGGTGTCCCGTACAGTATAATGATGGATAATGGATCCAATTTCACTGCCCAAGAGGTCAAGGACTGGTGCGCCAAAATGGGCATTAAGCTTGATTATGCATTAGTCTATTATCCGTAGACCAATGGACAAGTGGAACGAGCAAATGGTCTCATTATGAGCAGCATTAAGCCACGTTTGGTCCGATCTCTTTATGAATCCGACTGCCATTGGGTGGAGAAGCTCGACTCCGTTTTATGGGGCCTACGCACCACCCCGAATAGATTGATGGGTTACACACTATTCTTCATGGTCTACGGGGCTGAGGCAGTCCTCCCGTGCAACATTATTCACGAAGCACCAAGAGTGCGCATGTATGAGCAAAAGGAGGCCGAGTAAGATCGGTAGGACAACCTATATGCCTTAGAAGGAGAGTGCGACATAGCTCGGGCTCGCTCCGCGTTTTACCAGCAACAAGCATGACGCTACCGGAGTAGGGAGGTCAGGGCAAAAGTATACAACGTAGGCGAACTCGTCCTACGACTTCTGGAGAAACAGAAGCATAAACTCATCCCCAAATGGGAGGACCCCTTCATCATCGACGAAGTACTCGCGGGAGGAGCATATCGTGTTTGGAGCCTGCCGGACAATCGCCTTCAACCAAACCCATGGAACGCAACTCATCTTCAACGCTTCTATGGATAAACCGGTGTCGTCCAATCCTCCAATATTTTTCTTTTTTCTCGTATTTCCTTTTTTCCTTTATCTTCCTCTCCCTTTGCTGTTTGATAGGACTGAGTTTCATTTTTCCTATTTTTAGTTAAACCGACCTTGTACTACGGTTATCGGCATACACTATAAAGTGTTGAATCCGAACACAGCACTTGGGGGATTCTTCTCGAAGCCAACATTTTCTATGTTGTAACTATTTACCCACAATTATTGTGTACACACGTTTTCTTTGTCATGCTCAATCCATCATATGCATCAATTCGAACTAAGACTTTGCCAAGCTGGGTTGCCTAGCTCCTGTGGTTACCCCC
Organism: Hordeum marinum; assembly: GCA_022496015.1. Classification (NCBI taxonomy): domain Eukaryota; kingdom Viridiplantae; phylum Streptophyta; class Magnoliopsida; order Poales; family Poaceae; genus Hordeum; species Hordeum marinum. The sequence goes on from CM039676.1 coordinate 117,162,963, forward strand.
TACATTCCCGATTGTTTGGCAAGGGGGTAAAGGGAGAACCTCTGCGATTGTTATGACCGGGTCCTCCGTATACGTACCTCAGGCGGGTGAAGCCAAAAGCTAGATATCTTACATAGACAATTGGTCAGCTGTGATGGAAACACCTAATGCGGCTATGGTCGTCGTAACTATTCCATGGGTCATTTTTCGCTAAAAAACCCTTAGCCACATACTAAATGTATGCGGCCTTCTCTCTACAATATCCGTAGAGTCCCGGTGAAAGGTATCGGTAGAGGTGATATTTTCCCTAGAAGATGTTTCTTATGCTACGTAGTAATATAACATACCTCTCTGTGTGCTTTCTATCTATTCGCACCATATGGACGGATTGTCGGGTTCCCTGAACACAAGTTTCTCTTTTTAACTGACGAATTACAAGGAACACTCCTGAGCTCTTCACATGGGAGGTAGAAGCCGATGGCCGGTTAAGACAAAGTTTACACACTCGGCTGCTGATCAAGATCATCGACTATAGTATCCAGGGAGCAGTCCTCTTGTTAAAGACGGGCGGCAGGTATCACCTGATCATACACCACGTGCGGTGATACTTCTTGTCCATCCGATCCCATGGGACCAACCCGCGCCATATGCTCGGGATTAAGTCTGGTGTAGCGGGTCTTGATCATCGCCCATGCATCCCGTGCTCCCTCGCGGCAAGCCGAAGTCTTCCACAGCTCCAACCTCCTCCAATCTCCCTTCAATCGATCAACGAGTCCGAATAGCCCTTCAGTAGGCTGTTCGGCCGGCCATAGCACCTGCACCATGTTCTTCATTACTTTCCATGCACGCTCATGGAGGGCGGTCATCTCTTTCAGCAAGTCCCCCTGGTATGATCCGATCTCCTCTTTAGGATGCCCGGACAGGAGGCCTATACATGAGGCGAATGCTTACTTTTGCTTCCTTCATAAGATAAACCTATGAATGATCAAATCACACTTACCGAACATGCCCTTCTGAAGTTTGTGGTTTTCTTCCTGGGCCTGGTTCAATTGAATTTTCAGATTCTTAATTTCTTCGGCCTGCTTCTTCACAACAAGACAACCAGTCTGATGTTGAGACTCGGCGTACCACTGAGAGACTCGGGCCTCCTCCAGTTGCCGTTCCATATGCCCTATTGATTCAGCTGTTACACGACATCCTTGCATCAAATATGGCAAAATATTAAGATTAGCAGTAAAGGTATACTCACCATGGGCCTCCCAGGTGAAGCTCTTGCCGCAGTTCGGCCTTCATAGACTGCACTTCCGTGTGGCTATCTTCCAGCTCCTTTGCCAGTTGCTCGGTCTTTTACTTTGAAGCCTACATTAGCAGTAAGACAGCACAGAGATCCTTAATTCGGTTGTTTCACATAAATTTAAGGCTCGGGGGCTACTAGGTTTGCATGGGCTTTTGGACTCTATAAAAACCGATCACTTACCTGCATGTTGGCCGAAATCAACTTCATGGCTTCGCCGAACCCATCTCGGGCAGCACTAATGTGTGCATATGCCGATTGAAGGGCGCCGAACTCTTGTTCAAAAAATATTTGGTGTCGCATAGCCTCCCACCGTCACCGATTATTCATACCACTTACCACTTCCGATTTAGTAACGGATACACTGTCGCCGGAATCGGCAGGTACTAGATTGGCCATGGGGGCTACCGTAGTAGGACCAATGTGAGGTGTGGCTCTGGCATTTCGAGGCTCGCCGGACACCCTGACGACTTCTTCGACGGGAGAAGACTGGGCGCTTTGCCTAAGTATTTCAATAAAATAAATTGGCATAAGTCTTTATTGGTTATGATAATCAGCGGATGACCGAACAATATACATTGGGGTTGAGCGGGCAGGCTGATTTGTCATCACGGCCGGCTCCTTGTGGGCTTGTGATTCTGCCATGGTCTCGGTTGCCGGAGCATGGTGCGTAGACCGATAGCGTTTGGGAGTCGGAGCTGGCGCTTTTGGGGCGCTATTGGTGGCTTGCCTCTTACGGGATGAGTTCTTCTTCTTCTTGTCTGTGCCAGGGATGGAGAAGGACCCGGGGTAATCGAGTATGATAGCCACCGGGGATTGGTCGAGGCTGACCTGATAATAGACGCCGTATTCAAAATCAATTAGAAGATCTGGGTCCTAATGAAAACCCAGATCATCATCGTGTGTGTAGCTTTCGGGCTGAGCATCCCGATAGTTAACTGTCTCGATGAAGCTCCTCCATTCCTATTTGCACAAGACTTCAGTCAAACAAAGTACAGAATGAAAATTCAGAACTATGTTCGTAGAGGGAAAAGGGCTTACCCATTCGATAGTATTGTGGGATGAGTATCCTTCTTTGGTCGCCCGTCGAATAAAGTCCTCTTGCTCCCCTTTGCACAAGTCGCCAAGGGCGAAGGCCAATGACGCCTGGTTGGCGGGCCCTAGTCTTTGGGAACACGTCGTGTCGCTTGTCCCATTGTAGCGTCACAAGGGGTGCACCCTATGTTGGAGGGGTTGTACACACTGGGTGATGGCAGCGGCCATGACGTCGATCATGGTTATTCGATGGTGGACAAACATCCGCACCTGAGCCGGCAGGCGTTGCACTTTGGTGCTTTCCTCCTGGGTTGGACTCCTCGGCCACCAGTTGTATCTTTTCTTCAAGGGGGCGTCAGAGTATTCGGGTAAAGCTGTTCGAGCTGGCTCGAACAGGGGGACGTCTTCAATATAAAACCATTCCGAAGTCCACTCTTCGGATTCCTTCGGGGTCCCCACCGGATATCATGTCCCTACTATGCGGCATACTTTGGCTCCGCCAACCTCCAAAATTGTCTTCTCTCGAGTTCGGGGGACAAGACAGAAATACTTTCTCCACAATCTGAAGTGTGCCTCGCAGCCTGAGAACATCTCGCAGAGGGCTGCGAAGCCTGATATGTGCAAAATGGACCCCGGGGTAAGGTGGTGGAGTTGAACACCATAGAATTTCAGCAGCCCCTTAGAAACGAGTGGATGGGAAACCCGAGGCCCCATAGGAGAAAGGGGATGAATCATACACGTTCCCCAATGAGGATTGGGGAAATGCTCAGCAAATACCTCGTCGTTGTAAGAAATTAGGCCTGTACGGGTCATTGCCAGATCTCAAGAGGGAAGATACCCCTGGGTCTCTAGATTACGGAGTCGCAGGGTTGCTACGGAGCAGCTGGTCCAGTCCCCTGGACGAGAACCGTAGGAGTGCGCAGAGGAGCTAGGGTTGCTGGCCATGGTTTTCGAGAATCTTCCGCGGGGAGTTTTTTCCGATGGAGTGGAAGAGGATGTGGTCTCAACCGCAAGTTTGTTTGATTAAATGGGTGGACCCTTCATTGTGGAGGGGTAAGATTGTAAAAATCACTGACCTCTCGCCTCCCTGCGTCACGCAAAAATCGAGGAACACGGGCGGTTATTGTAATAAACCTACGCCCATGACGCTTGTTATCTTACCGAAGAATTGTCGGTAGCTGAACAAGGAGAGGTGAGGGACTCGTCTCGCAAGCCGAAGATGACGACACGAGGAGATTGACCGGATATACATCAGTGTTGAAGGCTAGTCTAGGGGCTACTAAGGGAGTCCCGTATTAGGGGACCCTCGGACGGTCGGCCTATTATTTATGGGCCGAACTGTAAGGGCCGCAAGAAGAACATTGCATGACCAAGTCACCCATGTCAGGATGGAGACCTCAAGGAGCCGTGACGTATCCTCCAAGACGTCGATGATACGTCCATTTTGCATCATGATTTTATGTTGATATTTATTGCATTATGGGATGTTATTACACATTTTGGGACAACACTTATGCATTTTCCGTCTTATTTTACAAGGTTTACATGAAGAGGGAGAATTTGGCAGCTGGAGTTCTGGACTGGAAAAGGAGCAAATCTGAGATACCTATTCTACGCAACTCCAAAAGTCCTGAAAATCTACAGAGAATTATCTTGGAATATATAAAAAATATTGGGCGGAAGAAATACATTAGGGGACCCACCAGAGAGCCACAAGCCCGTTGGGCACGCCCTACCCCCTGGGCGTGCCCCTGGGGCTTGTGGCCCACCTGGCAGCCCTCTGATGCCCATCTTCTTCTATATTGAGGGTTTTGTCCTAGAAAAAATCATAACATAGCTTTTGGGACAAAGCTCTGCCATCTCGACGCGGAACTTGGGTAGAACCAATCTAGAGCTCCGGCAGCGCGATCCTGCCAGGGAAACTTCCCTCCGGGAGGGGGAAATCAAAGCCATTGTCATCACCAATGATCCTCTCATCGAGAGGGGGTCAATCTCCATCAACATCTTCATTATCACCATCTCCTCTTCAAATCCTATTTCATCTCTTGTATCCGATCTTTGTCTCAAAACCTCATATTGGTACCAGTGGGTTGCTAGTAGTGTTGATTACTCCTTGTAGTTGATGCTAGTTGGTTTACTTGGTGGAAGATCATATGTTCAGATCCTTGATCATCACTAATACTCCTCTGATTATGAACATGAATATTCTTTGTGAGTAGTTACGTTTGTTCCCGAGGACATGGGATAAGTCTTTTTATAAGTAATCACGTGAATTTGGTATTCGTTCGATATTTTGATGAGATGTATGTTGTCTCTCCTCTAGTAGTGTTATGTGAACGTCGACTACATAACATTTCACCATTGTCTGGGCCTAGAGGAAGGCATTGGGAAGTATTAAGTAGATTATGGGTTGCTAGAGTGACAGAAGCTTAAACCCTAGTTTATATGTTGCTTCGTAAGGGGCTGATTTGGATCCACATGTTTCATGCTATGGTTAGATTTATCTTAATTCTTCTTTCATAGTTGTGTATGCTTGCGGGAGGGGTTAATCATAAGTTGGAGGCTTGTCCAAGCAAGGGAAGCACCCAATCACCGGTCCACCCACATATCGAATTATCAAAGTAGAGAACGTGAATCATATGAGCATGATGAAAACTAGCTTGACATAATATCCCATGTGTCCTCAGGAGCGCTTTGCTTTATATAAGAGTTTGTCCAGGCTTGTCATTTGCTATAAAAAGGATTGGGCCACATTGCTACACCTTTTTAAAATTATTACTTGCTACCCGTTACGAATTATCTTATCACAAAACTATCTGTTACCGACAATTTCAGTGCTTCCAGAGAATACCTTACTGAGAACCGCTTGTCATTTCCTTCTGCTCCTCGTTGTGTTCGACACTCTTACTTATAGAAAGGACTATGATAGATCCCCTATACTTGTGGGTCATCAAGACTCTTTTCTGGCGCCATTTCCGGGGAGTGAAGCGCCTTTGGTGAGTGGAACTTGGTAAGGAAAAATTCATATAGTGTGCTGAAATTTACTATCACTTGTTACTATGGAAAGTAATCCTTTGAGGGGATTGTTCGGGGTATCTTCGCCTCGACCGGAAACAAAAAGAGTTGTCCCTCAACCTACTGAATCTACTGAAAATATCTATTATGAAATTCCTTCGGGTCTGATAGAGAAACTGCTAGCTAATCCTTATGCAGGAGATGGAACACTACATCCAGATTTGCATCTAATCTATGTGGATGAAGTTTGTGGATTATTTAAGCTTGTAGGTTTGCCTGAGGATGTTGTCAAGAAGAAGGTCTTTCCTTTATCTTTGAAGGAAAAGGCATTGGCATGGTACAAGCTATGTGATGATATTGGAGCATGGAACTACAACCGACTAAAAATAGAATTTCATCAAAAGTTCTATCCTATGCATCCGGTCCATCATGATCGGAATTATATTTTCAAGTTTTGTCCTCGTGAAGGAGAAAGGATCGCTTAAGCTAGGGGGAGGCTTAAGAATTTTTATATTCATGCCCCAGTCATGAGCTCTCGAGAGAAATTATTATTCAGAATTTTTATCCTCAGCTTTCTTGTAATGATCAATCCATGCTCTATACTTCTTGTGTTGGTTCTTTTATGAAGAAAGATATTGAATTCAAATGGAATTTATTGCAAAGAATTAAACGCAACTCTGAAGATTGGGAACTCGACGAAGGTAAGGAGTCAGGTATGAAACTTAAGTTTGATTGTGTTAAATCCTTTGTAGACACCGATGCTTTTCGTGAATTTAGCAGTAAGTATGGACTTGACTCTAAGATAGTAGCTTATTTCTATGAATCTTTTGCTCCTCATGTTGATCTCCCTAATGAGAAGTGGTTTAAATATCATCCTCCCATTGAAGTGAAATTAGTTGAATCTATTAATGTTGAAGAGGAAACTATTACTTATAATGTTGATCCTGTTATCCCTACTGCTGACATTGAGAAACCACCTTTCCCTGTTAGGATAAAGGAACATGCTAAAGCTTCGACTATGGTTCTTAAGAGTTGTGTTAGAACACCTACACCCCCTAAACAAATTAAAGTTGAACCTACTATTGCTATGGTTAAAGATCTCTTGGTTGATTATATTGATGGGCATGTCATTCATTTTTGTGATGAAGCGGCTAGAATTGCTAGACCTGATACTAAGCATAAACATAGACCAGTTGCTGGCGTGCCTGTTGTTTCTGTTAAAATAGGAAATCATTGTTATCATGGCTTGTGTGATATGGGTGCTAGCTTAAGTGCAATCCCATATTCCTTATACAAAGAAATCATGCATGATATTGCACCAATTGAACTAGAGGAAATTGATGTTACTATTAAGCTTGATAATAGAGAAACTATTGCACCGATGGGGATTGTTAGAGATGTTGAAGTCTTGTGTGGGAAAATAAAATGTCCTACTGATTTTCTTGTTCTTGGTTCACCGCAAGATAATTTTATTTCCATTATATTTGGCAGACCCTTCTTGAATACTGTTAATGCTAGGATTGATTGTGAGAAAGAAATAGTTGTTGTGAGCTTTGGGGATGTGTCTCATGAGTTTAATTTCTCTAAATTTTGTATACAACCCCATGACAAGGAATTGCCTAGTAGAGATGAAATTATTGGTCACGCTTCTATTGCTGTGCCTCCTACTGATCCTTTAGAACAATATTTTCTAGACCATGAAAATGTCATGGATATGAATGAGAGGAACGAAATAGATGAATTTTTTTTGAGCAACCACTTATTTTGAAACACAAGTTACCTGTTGAAATACTTGGGGATCCTCCTCCACCCAAGGGTGATCCCGTGTTTGAGCTCAAGAACTTACCTGATACGTTGAAATATGCTTATCTTGATGAAAAGGAGATATATCCTGTTATTATTAGTGCTAACCTTTCAGAGCATGAAGAAAAGAGATTATTGAAAACTCTGAGGAAGCACCATGCTGCTATTGGTTATACTCTTGATGATCTTAAGGGCATTAGTCCCTCTCTATGTCAGCATAAAATTAATATGGAACCTGATGCTAAACCAGTTATTGATCACCAACAACGATTGAACCCTAAGATGAAAGAAGTGGTAAGAAAAGAAATACTAAACCTTCTGGAAGTAGGTATAATTTATCCTATTGCTGATAGTAGATGGTTTAGTCCCGTCCATTGTGTGCCTAAGAAGGGAGGTATTACCGGTTTTACTAATGATAAAAATGAATTGATCCCGCAAAGAATTGTTACAGGTTATAGAATGGTAACTGATTTTAGGAAATTAAATAAAGCTACTAAGAAATATCATTACCATTTACCTTTTATTGATAAAATGCTAGAAAGATTATCCAAACATACTCATTTTTGCTTTCTGGATGGTTACTCTGGTTTCCCTCAAATACCTGCATCAAGCCAGGATCAAGAAAAAACCACTTTAAGTTGCCCTCTCGGTACCTTTGCTTATAGATGTATGCCTTTTGGTTTATGCAATGCACCTGCTACCTTTCAAAGATGTATGATGGCTATATTCTCTGACTTTTGTGAAAAGATTCTTGAGGTTTTCATGGATGATTTTTCCGTTTACGGAACTTCATTTGATGATTGTTTGAGCAACCTTGATCGAGTCTTGCAGAGATGTGAAGAAACTAATCTTGTCTTGAACTGGCAGAAATGCCACTTTATGGTTAATGAAGGTATTGTCTTGGGACACAAGATCTCCAAAAGAGGTATTTAAATTGATAAAGCTAAGGTTGATGCCATTGAAAAAATGTCGTGCCCTACGGATATCAAAGGTATAAGAAGTTTTCTTGGTCATGCTGGTTTTTATAGGAGGTTCATCAAAGATTTCTCTAAGATTTCTAGGCATCTCACAAATCTTTTGCAAAAAGATGTCCCGTTTGTTTTTGATGATGATTTTTAGTGATTATGTTGTTGGTATTGTTCTAGGACAAAGAGTCGATAAGAAATTAAATGTTATCCATTATGCTAGTAAAACTCTAGACAATGCTCAAAGAAACTATGCTACTACTGGAAAAAAAAAATTAGTAGTCGTATTTGCTTTTGATAAGTTTAGACCTTATATTGTTGATTCCAAAGTAACTGTTCACACCGATCATGCTGCTATTAAGTACCTTATGGAGAATAAAGATGCTAAACCTATACTTATTAGGTGGGTTCTTCTGCTACAAGAATTTTATTTGCATATCATTGATAGAAAGGGTGTTGATAACCCTGTGGCAGATAACTTGTCTAGATTAGAAAATGTTCTTAATGACCCACTACCTATTGATGATAGCTTTCCTGATGAACAGTTAGCTATCGTAAATGCTTCACATAATGCTCCCTAGTATGCTGATTATGCCAATTACATTGTTGTTAAATTTATACCTCCTAGTTTCACATGCCAAGAAAAGAAAAAGTTCTTCTATGATTTAAGGCGTTACTTTTGGGATGATCCACACCTTTATAAAGAAGGAGTAGATGGTATTATTAGACGTTGTGTACCTGAGCATGAACAGGAACAGATCTTATGCAGGTGCCACTCCAAAGACTACGGAGGACACCACGCTGGAGATCGAACTACACATAAGGTACTACAATCTGGGTTTTATTGGCCTACTCTCTTCAAGGATGCTCGTAAGTTTGTCTTGTCTCGTGATGACTGTGAAAGAATTGGTAATATTAGTAGATGTTAGGAAATGCCTATGAATTACTCTCTTGTTATCAAACAATTTGATGTTGGGGTTTAGATTATATGGGGCCTTTTCCACAATCTAACGGGTATTATCATATTCTAGTTGCGGTTGATTATGTTACTAAGTGGGTAGAAGCTATTCCAACTAGAAGTGTGAATGCTAGCATAGTGCACAAATTTGTTCAATGATAGTTCCAAACACTTTTTCTAGCATCATTATATATCATAAACAGTAGCTCATCTCATAAAACATCTCATGATGAAGTAACCATCTATCCACATGTTAAAGAATAGACTAAGAAACTATGATTTCAGTCACCAAACAATTGCAATTCATCTTATTTTCAGGAAGGGTCTATGTAAGATCTTTCATTTAGCAAATTCCACATACTCAACTATCATATAGTCTTCCATGATTGCTAACACTCAAATCATATATTAGAGAAAATGGCATCCGTCAAACACAAAGAAAGATAGGGGCTTAAAGTTTCGCCTCCCAACTTATTTATCATATAGATAATTGTCAACAATAATAATTCATGTTCAAATATATTTGAATGGCCATATATGCTAGGATCTTCCCCAACACATGACGCTTGCAAAGACAAAAAGGCGAAATATAGGAAGTGGTGAACATCACCATGACTCTTGCATAAAAAGGTAAGTACTAGAAAGTAAAATATAGGCCCTTCGCAGAGGGAAGTGTTGATTTGCAGAGGTGCCAGAGCTCGAGCTTTTAAAACAGAGATTAATAATAATTTTGGGCAGTATGCTTTCATTGTCACCATAACAATCGAGAGATCTCGGTATCTTCCGTGCTAGATACATTATAGGCGGTTCCCAAATAGAATGGTAAAGTTTTTACTCCCCCTCCACCAATCAATCACACTCCACGGCGAGCCGAATCCATGGGTACCTTCCATACCAACAACATTCCTGGGGGAGTTTTGTTTAATTATTTGCATTTTCTTTTTTGATTCCGGGACTAAGAATCCCTATTGCGAGCCACTTTCTCATGAATGATAGTGAATCAACACATATCATGAGAATAACCCACCTAACATGGAGGATACTGAAAGCCCCTAGTCATTATATGAGTGATTCGGGCATACAAAATAGAATATTATTTGAAGGTTTAGAGTTTGGCACATGCAAATTTACTTGGAATGGCAGGTAAATATCGCATATAGGTAGGTATGGTGGACTCATATGGAACAACTTTGGGTTTAAGGGTGTTTGGATGCACAAATAGTATTTCTACTTGGTGTGGAAGTTTTGGCTAGTATGAGGTGGAAGCAAGCAGCACATGTTAGAGGATCCAAGATAATATAACTTCTATACAAATATACCCAAGTATGACTCATTAAGTTATCTTCCTTGTCCAACTTCAACTAATTTTCTCAAGTTTGAAAATAATTAATGGGTAATCACAATCATAGAATATTTCCAAGATAGTATATTTATATGTGAAATCTCTCTTCCTTCAATATTTTTTTCATGAATGGTTCAAGTGACCAATGCGGTGTTTTCTAAATTTCAATAAATTTTACCACCTATACTTCTTATATGTGAAGTCGTTACTCCCCATGGGATAACCATATAACACATATATAATTTCAGATTTATGATATTCATTTCATTCAACCATTTACTCATAGGATATAAGTGAAGCACGAGAGTAAATGACAAAACTAGTGAAGATCAATGAGTAGTCAAACAATTAAGTACCTATGTGAGGACTATATCTATCTCAATAAATATTTTCAGCTCTGAGTATTTTATTTAAACAGAAAGCAAAACAAAAAAATCACTCCAATAATAGCACACATCATGTGCATGGATAAAAATTTAGGCTCAACATAGGCTAACCGATAATTATTGATGAAGAGAGATGGGATGCGTAGCATCCCCAAGCTTGGATGCTTGAGAATTCTTGAAATATTTACTTGGGTTGACTTGTGAATCCCCAATATTGAGCTTTTGTATCTCGTTCAATCCTCTAATGTCATGGTTTCACCTATTCTCAAAAACTTCATCTACACAAAACTCGAAAAGAACTCGTGAGATAGGTTAGTACACATAATAATAAATAACTCTTTATGTACTAACAACACAAGTTGCACAATAATTTTTCAAACATTAGGTACTGTATACTATCATTTACACAATTTATATTTACCAATATAGGGTATGGAAACTATAGGACAAGTAAATAACAAAACTATGACAGCAATCTGTCCAAACAAAACAGTCTGTAGAAATTTATGCAACCAGTGTACTTATGTAACTTAAAAAATTATGAAACTTTAGGAAATGCTATTAATTTTATATTAAAACACTTTGTAAAAATTGCAGAAACTTTCCACGTTTTAGTAAAATATGAAAATTCAAACACTACAGAAGAAGTTTCTATTTTTACCCAACACATATCAAAACATGCAATGCAAGCATCCTAAGGCAATTCTTGGAACTATTTATTGAAAAACAAGATTATAAATAACACCTAACAGAGAAAAACAAAATAAAATGACGCTCCAAGCAAAACACATAATATGTGATGAATAAAAATATAGCTCTAAGTAAGATATATCGATAGTGTTGAAGACAAAAGTGGGGATGCCTTCCGGGGCATCCCCAAGCTTAGACGCTTGAATATTCCTTGGATATTAACTTGCGGGTGCCTTTGGAATCCCCAATATTATGTTATTGTCACTCCTTATTCTCCTCATATCGGTGTCTCTCCCAAAACTTCAAAACTTTAATCACCCAAAACTTAGCGGAACTTTGTGAGAAGGGTCAGTGTAATAAAGATAGATCATTCACTTAGGTGCTGTCAATAAAAGATTAATAATTGTTATAACCTGATACCTACTGTATTCCATCATTCCCACAATTTATATTACTCAATATAAGCTATAGGAACAACTGAAACAAGCAAACTATGCATGCACACCAGAATCTGTCAAAAACAGAATAGTCTGTAAAGATCTGAATGATCACCATACTTACCTGCCTCTACGAGTTCTGAAAAAATAGGAAAACTCAAAAAATATTCATACAAATGTTTTGTCAAAAATTCAAAAAAAAATTGATGCTCCAGTAAAATCATATAATTCATATACTGGACGCAAAACTTTCTATTTTGCACATAATCAAACAATCAAGAATCCACACTATCACAAAGGCATTACTTAGCACTTCATTTAAATTAAATACACAAAACATTATTAGTAAAGTATCTTTATCGTGTGAACACATAAAAACAGAAATTAAAAGTATTGGGTTGTCTCCCAACAAGCGCTTTTCTTTAATGCCTTTTAGCTAGGCATGATGATTTCAATGATGCTCACATAGGAATAGTATTTGAAACATGCAAAAGAGCATCATGAATTCTCATTAAAAGCACATTTAAGTATAAAACACTTCCTATGAATATGTTTTTTGTGATCAAACAATTTATGGGAGCAAGAATCAACTAGCATAAGAAGGCAAAACAAGCATAACTTCAAAACTTTGAACACATAGAGAGGAAACTTGATATTATTGCATTTCCTACAAGCATATGTGCCTCCCTCATAATAATTTTCAGCAGAATCATGAAGGAATTCCACAATATAACCAGCACATAAAACATTCCTTTCATGATCTACAAGCATAGAAAATTTATCGCTCCCCACATAAGAAAACTTCTTCCCATTCATAATAGTGGGAGCAAACTCAACAAAATAACTATCATGTGACACTTGATTGACATAACCACTTTGAATATTAAAATCATGATGAAAAGTTTCATGGTTTTCATTACTCTTTATAGCATATGGGTCATCACAATAATCATCATAGATAGGAGGCATGAAATAATCATAATAGTTTTGCTCATCAGAACTTGGGGAACAAAAAATATCATCTTCATCAAACATTGCATCCCCAAGCTTGTGGATTTGCATATCATTAGCATCATGAATATTCATAGAATTTGTACTAACAATATTGCAATAAGAGATTTAGTGCCAAACATTTTAATAACTTCTTCTTCTAACACTTGAGCGCAATTTTCCTTTCCATCATTTTCATGAAAGACATTAAAAAGATGAAGCATATGAGTCAACCTCAATTCCATATTTCTTTTTGTAGTTTTCTTTTATAAAACCAAACTAGTGAAAAACAAGAAACTAAAAGATTTGATTGCAAGATCTAAAGATAAAATCACTCACCTCCCTGGCAACGGCCCTAGAAAAGTGCTTGATGTCTACTACACAACCTTCTTCTTGTAGACTCGTGTTGCGCCTCCAAGTGCAGAGTTTTGTGGGACAGCGGCAATTTTCCCTCAAGTGGATTACCTAAGGTTTATCCATCTGTGGGAGGTGTAGAATGAAGATGGTCTCTCTCAAACAAACCTGCAACCAAATAACAAAGAGTCTCTTGTGTCCCCAACACACCCAATACAATTGTAAATTGTATAGGTCCACTAGTTCAGCGAAGAGATGGTGATACAAGTGCAATATGGATGGTAGATATAGGTTTTTGTAATATTAAAATATAAAAACAGCAAGGTAACAAATACTAAACATCGAGAAAAATGTTGTATAAATGCTTGGAAACAAGGCCTAGGGTCCATACTTTCACTAGTGCAATTTCTCTCAACAATATTGACATAGTTGAATCATATGTAAGTACCTCTCGAGCGACAAAGAGTTCACTCCAAAGTCAGAAGTAGCAGAGAACTAACATAGAAATTATTGTATGGTACGAAACCACCTCAAAGTTATCTTTTTTGATCAATCTTATGAGTTATCCCTATGAGTGTCTCGAACAGCCCAAGAGTTCGTACTAAAATAACACCTTAAGACACACATCAACCAAAACCCTAATGTCACCTAGATACTCCAATGTCACCACAAGTACCCATTGGCTTGATTATACGATATGCATCACATAATTTCAGATTCATCATATTCAATCCAGCACAAATAACTTCAAAGAGTGCCCCAAAGTTTCTACCGGAGTTTCAAGACAAAAACATGTGCCAACCCCTATGCATAGATTCCCAAGGTCACGGAACCCGCAAGTTGATCACCAAAACATACATCAACTGGATCAATAGAACATCCCATTTTCACCACAGATATCCCAACGCAAGAAATACGTCAAGTGTTTTCAAATCCTTAAAGTCTCAATCCGATAAGAAAAATTCAAATGGAAAACTCAATTCATCACAAGAAGATAGAGAGGGGAAAACTCCATATGATTCAATCTATATCAATAAAGCTCGCGGTACATCAAGATCATGCCATCTTAAGAACATGGGAGAGGGAGAGAGAGAGATCAAACAGATAGCTACTGGTACATACCCTCAGCCCCGAGGGTGAACTACTCCCTCCTCGTCATGGAGACTGTCGGGATGATGAAGATGGCCACCGGTGATGGATTATCCCTCCGCCAGGGTGCCGGAACGGGCTCCTGATTGGTTTTTCATGGCTCTGGAGGCTTGCGGCGGCGGAACTCCCGATCTAGGTTTCCTTTCATAGGTTTCTATATTTATAGGAATTTTTGGTGTTGGAATCATGTCAAGGGGGGCACGAGGCAGTGACAAGCCTGCTAGGCGTGGCCAGGGGGTGGCCGCGCCTCGCAGGCTTGTGACCTCTTCGTGGCTCTTCCGGCCCAACTCCAATGCTTCGAGGGTCTCTTTTGTTCCAGAAAAAATCATACTAAATTTTCAGCCCATTTCAAGAACTTTTATTCTGCACAAAAAATGACACCACGGTAGTTCTGGTGAAAACAACGTCAGTCCAGGTTAGTTCTAATAAAATCATACCAAAATCATATAGAAGTATTGTAAACATGGCATGACTACTTCATAAATTATAGATGTATTGGAGACGTATCAGTTGGCAACCCAAAGTCGGTGGCACCAAAGCAGAATCGGTTGCACCAAAGTGGATAGGGTTTGGCTGAGTCTGTCTGAGGCTGAGAATTGGTGGCACCGAGTGGAAAGTGTTGGTTGCACCAATTTTGTATATTTGGCTTTGGATAGACTTTTGTGGAAGATCTTGTGGGTGAATGTGGTTACTATCACTTGTGCTCATATGAGCATTTTGTTCACCAACAGTACGTTACCCCCTTTTAATAGTATTGGCTTTCCTATGGACTCAAAGTGATTTCTCACAAAGGTAAAATGTAGAGTCCTCTTCCTTGAAGTTTTTCCAAACTATTTCCTTGCATCTTGGGGTCATCCACAATCCTTCTGCCAGCCCATCATTGAACTTTTCCTGAAACATGCTTAGTGGAAACATTAGTTCAATGACATATATGTTGTTATTAATTACCAAAACCACCAAGGGAGCCAATATTCTTTCAATCTCCCCCTTTTTGGTAATTGACAACATATAGATCAAAGCTTCAACATATGATATATCAATGAATATAATCATCACTTTGAGAAGTATGTGATAAGAAAGAGCTCCACCTAAATTTGTGCATTATTTCAAAATTTGCAATTGAATGCAAAGGCACAATTGATTAGGTACATGGGGCACTTCTTCCATGGCACATACCTCTTGGTTGTGTGCGAGAGTAAATAAGGGTTAATATCATAGCACAACACATCAAGCAAAATGAATGATCATCTCATAATCATCAAAAGGATAGGAAATAGTAGCAACACACATTAAAGCGTATGATCAAACACAAATAAAGTTATAACACAAGCAAACAAAAAGAGCAAATGTTTTTAAAACAACAATAAAACCAAACGACCTCTCACTCGAGGCCTAAAGATCTATATGCAACTTCTCCCCATTTGGCAACAAGTTGCCAAAAAGTTCAAAGAGATATAGCTAATCATCCTTCTGTGACTGATATCCTCCGGTGGTCGATGTTGGATTTGAGAGAATTGTGTCGGCGAAGACCTTTGCTGATGTCCTGGATGGATTTGGAGCAGCAACTGGAGGCACTACTACCTCTTGAGCATGCGTTGGTTTTCCCTTGAAGAGGAAAGGGTGATGCAGCGAAGTAGATAAGTATTTCCCTCAGTTTTTTAGAACCAAGGTAGAAATCTAGTCGGAGGAACAAGCAAGTCACCAACGGATGCACCTACACAAATAATCAAACTCTTGCACCCAATGCTATAAAGGGGTTGTCAATCCCGTCACGGTTATTTGCAAGGATTAGATCTGATAGAGATAGACGTACCGAGTGCCAAAAGTAAAAGGTAAATAAAGTGCAGCGAGTATAGATCTGAAAATATATGATGGAAAATAGACCCGGGGCCATAGGTTTCACTAGAGGCTTCTCTCATGAAGGCAAATATCATGGTGGGTAAACAAATTACTATCAAGCAATTGATAGAAAAGCGAATAATCATGTAGTTTCCAAGGCAATGATCATACATATAGGCATCACTTCTGTGACAAGTAGACCGAAACAATTTTGCATCTACTACAATTACTCCACACATTGATCGACTCCTGCCTGCATCTAGAGTATTAAATTCATGAAGAACGGAGTTACACATTAAGAAAGATGACATGATGTAGAGGGATAAACTCTAGAAATATGATGAAAACCCCATCTTGTTACCCTTGATGGCAACAATAAAATACGTGCCTCTCTACCCCTACTTTGTCACTGGGTGAGGACACCGCAAGATTGAACCCAAAACCAAGCACTTCTCCCATTGCATGAATTACCAATCTAGTTGGCCAAACCAAACCAATAACTTGAAGAGACTTGCAAGCATATGAAATCATGCATATAAGAAATCAGAGGAGATTCAAATAAGATTCATGGATAATCTGAACATAAACTCACAATTCATTGGATCTTGACAAACACACCACAAAAGAGGATTACATCGGATAGATCTCCATGAAGATCATGAAGAACATGGTATTAAAGATCAAAGAGAGAGAAGAAGCCATCTAGCTACTAGCTATGGACCCATAGGTCTATGGTGGACTACTCACGCATCATCGGAGGGGCAATGAAGTTGATGTAGATGCCCTCCATGAGCGAAACCCCCTCCGGCAGATTACCGAAAAAGGCTCCAAGATTGGATCTCTCAGGAACGGAGTCTTCCAGCAGAGGAAAAGTATTTGCGTGGCTCTTTTTGATGTTGGGGGAATATTTGGGTATTTATAGGCCAGGAATTAGGGTTAGGAGACCTGCCAGGAGGCGACAAGCCTACTAGGCATAGCTCGGGTGGGTCGCGCCTAGTAGGCTTGTGGCGCCCCGGCACCTCCCCTGACATGCACTCCAAGCTTGGCTGACTTGTTTCCTTCCAGAAAAATTCCTTTCAAAGTTTTATTCCGTTTGGACTCCGTTTAATATTCCATATCTACAAACTCAAAAACAAGGAAAAAAACAGAAACTGGCCCTTGGCTCTAGATTAATAGGTTAGTCCCAAAAATAATATAAAATAGCATATTAATGCATATAAAACATCCAAAATAGATAATGTAATAGCATGCCATCATCAAAAATTATAGATACGTTGGAGACGTATCAGCATCCCCAAGCTTAATTCCTGCTCGTCCTTGAGTAGGTAAATGGTAAAAACAAAATTTTTGATGTGGAGTGCTACCAAACATATTTATCCAAGTAATATTCTTTATTGTGGCATGAATATTCAGATCCGTAAGACTCAAAACAAAAGATTAATATTGATATAGAAACAATAAAATTTCAACCATACTAGCAAAGCAATTGTATCTCTTCAAAATATAATGGCAAAATAAAGTTATCCCTACAATATCATATGGTCTGGCTATGCTCCATCTTCCCCACACAAAGTATTTACATCATGCACAACCCCGATGAAAATTCAAGCAATTGTTTTCACACTTTTGTTTTCTCAAACTTTTTCAACTCTCACGCAATACATGAGTGTGAGCCATGGATATAGCACTATAGGTGGAATAGAATATGGTGGAGATTGTCATGGAAAAGGGGGAAGATAGTCTCACATCAACTAGGCGTATCAACGCGCTATAGATATGCCCATCAATAGATATCAATGTGAGTGAGTACGGATTTCCATGAAATGGATGCACTAGAGCTATAAGTGTATGAAAGCTCAAAAAGAAACTAAGTGGACATGCATCATGAAGAAAAATATTCCACTAGCTATATGAAAGTGAAAAAACAAGAGACTCTCTATCATGAAGATCATGGTGCTACTTTAAAGCACAAGTGTGGAAAAAGGTAGTAGCAATGTCCCTCTCTATTTTCTCTCATTTTTTGTTGGGCATCTAAGGCCTCTTTTATTCATTTTTTATTTGGGCTTCGTTGGCCTCTTTTATTTTTCATAAAGTCCGGACTCTCATCCCTACTAGTAAGGGAGTCATAGCTTCCATCATCCTTTCCTCACATGGGACATGCTCTATAATGGAAATCATCACACTTTTATTTACTTACAACCCAAAATGAAAATTACAGCTCGATACCTATGAAAAAATATGACTCTATATGCAATATGGAAGTGACAGTGTGCATGTCATAAAAGTAAACGGTGGAAGTTGCATGGCAATATATCTCGGAATGGCTATGGAAATGCCATAATAGGTAGGTATGGTGGCTGTTTTGAGGAAAGATATATGGTGGCTGTTTTGAGGAAGGTGTATGGTGGCTGTTTTGAGGAACGTGTTTGGTGCATCGGCTAAAGTTGTGCGGTACTCAGAAATGCTAGCAAAAGTAGAAGGGTGAGAGTACGTATAATCCATGGACTCAACATTAGTCATAAAGAACTCACATACTTATTGAAAAAGTATATTAGTCACTGAATGAAAGCTTTAAACGCTTGATCCTAGGGGGAGGTTGGTAGGAGTTAACCATCGCATGCCCCCGACCCTCACACAAAGGTCGACAATCTATAAACAAGTCATGCTCCGACTTCCTTACATAGCGGTTCACCATACGTGCATGCTATGGGAACCACAAACCTTTACACAAGTATTTTTACCAAATAAAAATTTACTTCCCAACATGTCTCTTGACATTACCATCTTTATATCTCAAAACTTTATGCAAGGAATCAAACTTCTCATAAACACTCAATGCACTTAATATGAAAGTTTTAATTATATCCCTTTTGGATGCCTATTATATTAGGACTAAATTCATAACCTAGACCAATTACCATGATGTTTTTAGGAACTCTCAAAATAATATAAGTGAGGTACGAGATTTCAAGTAATTATATAAAACTAAAACACCACCGTTCTCAAAAAGATATAAGTGAAGCATATAGAGCAAAATTGCCCAACTCAAAAGATATAAGTGAAGCACAAAGAGTATTCTAATAAATTCACAATTCAGCGTGTCTCCCTCAAAATATGTGTGCAGAAAGCATGATTGTGTCAAAATAACAATCAAAGACTCATATCATACAAGACGCTCCAAGCAACACACATATCATGTGGTGAATAAAAATATAGCCTCAAGTAAATTTACCGATGGATTGAAGACGAAATAGGGGATGCCTTCCGGGGCATCCCCAAGCTTAGGCTATTTGGCAACCTTTAATATGACTTGGGGTGCCTTGGGAATCCCCAAGCTTAGGCTCTTTCCACTCCTTATTCCATAGTACATCCAATCTTTACCCAAGACTTGAAAACTTCACAACACAAAACTTAATAGAAAACTCGTGAGATCCGTTAGTATAGGAAAATAAATCACCACTTTAGGTACTGTTGTGAACTCATTATTTATTTATATTGGTGTCATACCTACTGTAATCTAACTTCTCCATGGCTCATACCACATGATACAACCCATAGATTCATCAAAATAGGCAAACAACTCAAAGAAAACAGAATGTGTCAAAAACAGAACAGTCTGTAGAAATCCGGAAAATTTGTATACTTATGTAACTCAAACAATTCTGAAAAAGTAAGAAAACCTGTGAAATATATATATATATATAAATATATTTTTAAAATTTCAGATCAATTTGATGCTCTAAAAAATTGGAAAATTCCTAGACTGAGCACAAAAATTTCTGTTTTTCAGCAACATCAAATCAACAACTACCATAGATCACACTAAAGGTTTTACTTGGATCAAACACTAATTAAAACACCAAAACACAATTAATACAGAAGTAATAATGTGTTAAACAATCAAAAAATAGAATCAAAAACAGAACACAAAAATAAAATTGGGTTGCCTCCCAACAAGCGCTATTGTTTAACGCCCCTAGCTAGGCATAATGATTTCAATGATGCTCACATAAAAAGTAGTATTTGAAACATGCAAGAGAGCATCCTGAATCTAATTAAAAGCACATTTAAGTCTAACCCACTTCCTATGCATAGGGATTTTGTGAGCGAACAATTTATGGGAGCAAGAATCAACTAGCATAGGAAGGCAAAACAAGTATAACTTAAAAAAATTGAACACATAGAGAGGAAACTTGATACTATTGCAATTCCTACAAGCATATGTTCCCCCCTCATAATAATTTCCAGTAGAATAATGAAGGAATATCGTAATATAACTATCACATAAAGGATTCTTTTCATGATCAATTATAGCATACGTGTCATCATCAAAACTTGGGGAACAAAGAATCATTAGCATCATGGATATTCACAGAATCCATACTAACAACATGGTAATCATTCTTTTCATTCAAGGAACTATCATGAATCTCCTTACAAATTTCTTCTTTCAACAGTTCATCAAAATTTTCAGATTCATGATTTTTAAACAAAACTTCATACAGATAATCAAGTGCACTCAACTCACAAGCAATTGGTTCATCATAATTTGGTATTTTGAAAAGTTTAGCAAGTGGATGACTATCCATATCAATAGATTTTTAGCAAGCGAAGATGCAAGAAAATACAAAGCACATGGCAACACAAGAAAACATAGCAATGAAAAGGCGAACGGAAGATGGGCGAATAAAAGGAAAATATTTTTGGTATTTTCTGAAAATCGTTTTAGAAGTGGAGAGAGGAAAAAGAGAGGCAAATGGAATTAAACTAAATGTAGGAGATGAGTTTGTGATGGGTACTTGGTAGGCTTGATGAGTATCCTCCCCGACAAAGGCGCCAGAAATCCTTCTTGCTACCTCTTGAGCATGCATTGGTTTTCCCTTGAATAGGAAAGGGTGATGCAGCAAAGTAGATAAGTATTTCCCTTAGTTTTTGAGAACCAAGGTATCAATCCAATAGGAGGAACAAGCAAGTCACCAATGGATGCACCTACACAAATAATCAACCTCTTGCACCCAACGCTATAAAGGGGTTGTCAATCCCTTCACGGTTATTTGCAAGGATTAGATCTGATAGAGATAGATGTAACGAGTGTGGAAACTAAAAAGGTAAATAAATTGCAGAAAGTATAGATCTGAAAATATATGATGAAAAATAGACTCGGGGGCCATAGGTTTCACTAGAGGCTTCTCTCTTGAAGGCAAATATCATGGTGGGTAAACAAATTACTGTCAAGCAATTGATAGAAAAGCGAATAATCATGTAGTTATCCAAGGCAATGATCATGCATATAGGAACCATGTCCGGGACAAGTAGACCGAAACAATTTTGCGTCTACTACTATTACTCCACACATCGATCGACTCATGCCTGCATCTAGAGTATTAAGTTCATGAAGAACAGAGTAACGCATTAATAAAGATGACATGATGTAGAGGGATAAACTCAAGAATATGATGAAAACCCCCATATTGTTACCCTTGATGGCAACAATACAATATGTGCCTCGCTACCCCTACTTTGTCACTGGGTGAGGACACCGCAAGATTGAACCCAAAACAAAGCACTTCTCCCATTGCAAGAATTACCAATCTAGTTGGCCAAACCAAACCAATAACTCGAAGAGCCTTGCAAGGATATGAAATCATGCATATAAGAAATTAGAGGAGCTTCAAATAAGATTCATGGATAATCTGAACATAAACTCACAATTCATCGGATCTTGACAAACACACCACAAAAGAGGATTATATCGGATAGATCTCCATGAAGATCATGAAGAACATGGTATTGAAGATCAAAGAGAGATAAGAAGCCATCTAGCTACTAGCTATGGACCCGTAGGTCTGTGGTGGACTACTCACGCATCATCGGAGGGGCAATGAAGTTGATGTAGATGCCCTCCATGATCGAAACTCCCTCCGACAGATTACCGGAAAAGGCTCCAAGATTGGATCTCTCGGGAACAAAGGCTTCCGGTGGCGGAAAAGTATTTGTGTGGCTCTATTTGATGTTGGGGGAATATTTGGGTATTTATAGGCCAAGAATCAGGGTTAGGAAACCTGCCAGGAGGCGACAAGCCTGCTAGGCGTGGCCAGGGGGCCCGCGCCTAGCAAGCTTGTGGCGCCCTGGCACCTCCCCTGACGTGCACTCTAAGCTTGGATGACTTGTTTCCTTCTAGAAAAATTCCTTTCGAAGGTTTTATTCTGTCTAGACTCCATTTAATATTCCATCTCTACAAAACTCAAAAACAAGGAAAATACATAAACTGGCACTTGGCTCTAGATTAATAGGTTAGTCCCAAAAATACTATAAAATAGCATATAAATGCATATAAAACATACAAAACAGATGATATAATAGCATGCCATCATTAAAAATTATAGATATGTTGGAGACGTATCAGACACTAGAGGAGCTGATGGAGCTGAAGTCACAGTAGCTGGAGGAGAAGATGAAGGTCTTGTCTTCGAAGCTGGCACTGTAGGTGTCCTGGCATGTGTCCTGAACTGGGCAGTAATCCTAACAGGTGCAGTATCCTCATCATCAGAAGAAGAATCAGATTTTGAAGAGGTGCGACGGATAGGAGCTTCATCTACTTCCTTCTTGAGCTTGTTGACGGTGTTGGTCAGCCCATCCACCTTGTCGTTGAGAGTCTTCACTCTGTCCTCAAACATGTTCACAAGGCTTTCCTGTCTATTCAGTATGCTTTTGATGTCCTTCTTCATGTCCATGACTGTAGAGATCAAGAGATCCATCTGCTCATTCCTGGATCTATGGACTTGAGTAGTAGTGACTCTAGATGCCTCTACCTCTACATGTGCCTCAGCTGCAGCTGATGTGGGATGGTTTGGGTCCATCACCACAACGTTGTCCTCGAAGTCTGGCTGTAGGGGCAAGTGGGGTCTGTCCAGAGCAAAGATGTGCTTCTCAAGTTTGGAGTTGATAAGCATGTGAATATAGGGTGCATAGCAGCATGAGCGCTTCTGATCAGCAGCAACCCTCTTCAGAGTCTCTACTATCAAGTCCATCACTCGTATCCTGGTATGTCTATCAAGATGGATCAGCATGTTGATTGAATGACCTCGAATCATCTTCTCATCTCCAGACTTAGGCATCAATGTATGCCTCAAGATGGTGTTCATGGTATGGAGGCCAGCCCGTAGGAAGTAAATAGATCCTAACTTGTGTCATTTCAAGTTAGCAGCAGATATAGCATTGTACATATCCTTCGTAGCGTCATGGCTCTCCTTGGATTCAGAGTAGACATCCAAATCACCATCTTGCTCCCTGTGAATAGAGTATAGAAGAGAGGAATAGGATAAGTCATCACAAAATGTAGAGTTTTTGAAAGTTTGAACAAAAGATTCACAAGGTTTGCATTCTGTCACATGAAAATCGGTACAGCTGAAGCAAAAAAATTTGGTGCTACCAAGACTGACTTTCTCATTAACAGAAACTTGGCACTCCTTTCGGTGAGACCGAAAAGGAGTACTCGGTTTCACCGAGATAGTTCTCAGCAGCACAGAGGGCAAATCGGTGACACCAATTTGTTCGCTTTGGTTCCACCGAGTTTCATTGGGCGGACGACAAACCCTAGAAAAACAATTGTTCGCTATCTAATGGAAGTTTCTTGTGGATGGAATGATCTCAATCAGTGGCTAGATGATAAAGAGACCCTAATGCGCAAGAATCATCAGGTGGAGCGCAAGAGGGGGCCGAATCCATACCCTAACTTGGCAATGGATCCGTTACGACGGCGACGATGGAGAAGATTCCGTCGACAGCAGCGATTCCTAGCGGCGGAGACCCTCGAGGAGTCAAGGTGATTACCATGGGTCTTCGAAATGGCAGCTTAGATTTTTGGGGCACGACGATTGAAGATTGAATTTCAAAGTGTCGGGATCCACAGCATATATACCCTTTACTGTTGGTGACGCCTGATCAGGATATGTACCTAGGGTAGGGTATTAGGCCTGACCTACATACCCTACCTAAGGACACTACATTTGAGAACTTAAAGATTACAAGTTACAAGGAAGACTCCTACTAAAGTCACCATGGCGCATGAGTCATTAGACAAAAAATTCACTTGGAGGTTTATCCCTCCATTCGACAGATGCCTTTCACTCGGAAGAACCAAAAGTTAGTTGACCGCAGAAGACCAAAAGCCACTCTAGGGAGGCCAACAGACACGCGTTCGACTGGTCGCCATTAGTAGCATTTATTACATACATGATTAGTAACATATGCTTTTATGACCACGATCGAACCTTTGGTTGTCGGGTATTCATGAGGGGCAGCGCACTTTATATAATCTGCCCCTCCCCTTTGGCATAAGGGTTCATACCCCCGGTAACTCATACAATCCACATGAGAGAAGCTCCCGAGCACTGAGACGTAGGGTTCTTACCTCCACGAGAGGGGCCTGAACTCATACATCCGTGTGTACAATCTCGTTATAGCTAGGACTCTGCCCTCTCCTTACGTACCCCTACCTTCTACTATCAGGCTTGTTCCCATGACAGTTGGCGCCCACCATGGGGCAGGCGTCTAAGCGACTTCTGGTGAGTTTGCAATTTTCTTCTTCGTCATGTCTTTCGGTGGCGGTTTGTTCCTAGGCCACGAGATCCGTCTCGATGCACTCACCTTCGTCGTCAACGACTTGGCATGGCTTCAGGAAGTGCCTCTGGATGTTGAGGCACTCCTGATACGCAGGGCGGCGCACTTCCGTGCAAGCTCCTACGGCGTTCTTCTTCGGCAGCCTCTGGTCACTCATGACTCCAGCGTTGGGTGAGGCATGCAGCGGCTCGCCAAGCGTCATCTCCGCGGATTGCGGCTATCAAGCCTGCCAAATCACTTTACGGCATGTTCGACTCGATGTCAGATCAGTCTCACGTTCCTTCCGAGTGCGAGAGATGCGATCCAGTGGCTGCGGTTCTTATGGTGGGTTCACAGCATAGCCCACCTGGCTTTGGCCGCGGCTGACGCGAGGCTGGAGGATTGTCGAATGAGTAGCAGCACCAAGATGAGGAGATCCTCCATACGCCCATCATCGGTGCGACTGCCGAGGCCCGGGCCTTGGAGGCCACACGCCTTCGGCTCAAAGAGATACAGAAGGGACTCGACGAGCGTACCCGCTAGCGTCCACCAGTTTCCAGTTGACGTCAGCGGTAGTTTTTTCCAAGAGGATCTCAGAATAATGTCTATGTATTCCATACTATAGTTCTGAATGTTGCAACCGCTGCTAGGATTGCAGATTCTATTCAGCCATCACGTTCAGAGGCTGGCAGAGGTTTGTAGCAGATCCGAGTGTTGCTTGATGCAGCACAACAACAGAATTCGGTTGATTCTCAGTCGCACAATAGGTTACACAACAATTCACCCAAGGTAGACATAGTTTAGTTGGCTCACAGCCCGAGGTCACCTGAGCGTCGTAGGGGTGGAGGTTACCATGAAGATCAGTACCGAGATCAGGGGTGAGGTCAGTTTGCTCCTTGTTATCACTATGATGACCGTCATCGAGTGCCTACTCCTCCACGGAGTTGTTCATATGTTCCCCGACACTATGACGATAGGCGCCCGTTCGGTGATGAGCGGAATCCTGGGTTCGACGCGAGGGATATCCTTGCACGGAAGCGGATTGACAGGGGCAGGGCTCACACGGATGGTTATGATAGAGAATATCTGAGTGGAAGCGGTGTCGTTGTCTCTGGCCCCGAGTGTTTCAGCAGAGCCATTCGATCTATTGAGATACCCCCCATTCAGGTTGGCGGTTGGAATAAGCAAGTTCACTGGAGAGTTGAAGCCTAAAACGTGGCTAGACGATTACCGAGTGGCGGTGCAGATTGGTGGAGGAAATGACAACATAGCCATGAAGCATTTGTCTTTGATGTTGGATGGTTCGGCCCGAGCGTGGTTGAATCGTTTGTCTCCTTCTAGCATCTACTGCTGAGAGGTCTTGCCCAAGTCTTCATCCAAACTTTCGAGGGAATATGCAAGCGTCTCGCTGGTTTGCCTGAGTTGTGGCACTATGTGTAGAAATCCAATGAAACTTTGAGGGATTACATTTAGTGTTGGGGATATAACCCCGTGGTAAGACCCGCCCAGGTGGGGCTGGTTGACACCTGGCGGCTCATAATCTAGACCAATGAGGTGGTCCGAAGGACGTAGACCTGGCTATACAGCGGCTTACCAAGATGGGCCAAGATGAAGGCCCAGACAGAAGATGGTATGAAGACCCGGGCGATTAAGCCGCCTGGAGACGGTTTGCCCAAGATGGCAAGGCGACTTAGAGACAAGATTGACTATGTTGTAAGAGTCGGTGTAGGACTCGTGTAACCCAGGGCCTCGACATCCTATATAAAGGCGAGACCCCGGGGAGGCTTGGACAGAAACCAATCAATCGAGAACTAGGTCAAGCGAATCCGCTCCCTTGTAATCGATACTGCAATCAATACGACACAAGCATGACGTAGGCTTTTACCTCTTCTTGAGGGGCCGAACCTGGCTAAACTCGTGTCCCTCGTCTCAACCAACCCCTTTGAGTCCATCACCTTAGCAATGGCCTCAAACCTGAGTCTTCGGACATCTGCCGTGACAAAACCACAACAGTTGGCGCCCACCGTGGGGCTACCGCTCGGTGGTGTTGAGTTCTCAAAGGGCTCTCTCTTAGGGATCGAGGGGTACGCTATTGGCAGGGTGAACAAGAGTCATCATGGCCGGCTCTACATCCACGACACCGACTGGGGCCCCAAGGCCGACTCAATTGAGTACGGTTTTCGGAGACCCTTTGATGGAATCCACGTCTTCATTGGTAAGATCGGCGGATCTAAACCCGGGCCGGACATCTGCACCGACATCGCCGAGCCGGCCTGGCGCGCGCAACCCGCCCGACATGTGCAATCCGCCCATGCTGACCCGGCGAGGAAGCATGTCTTCGTCGGCTTTACCCAGGGCGTGGATCTTGGAGATTCTATGTCGCAGGAAACTCTCATCTTCTCGGAAGATGGATCTTCGAGCAGAGAGACGGAATCAATTTACCAGCTTCACAATGGAGGGCTCGGGGGCTACGTCGAGCCTTACCCCGAGTCAGAATATCACAAGCCGGAGGATTATGAGCCGCCAAGCCATGCTGCCATCTTCATGGCAGGTTCAACACCTGACCCGAGAAGCACAGCCACCGGCGCAACTGGATCGGGGGCCGGTAGGCCGCCAGCTCAGGTTCTTCTGGATCTAATGAACGAGCTTACAACCCTGATGGCCACCGAGGTCACAACTGAAAATCAAGCGGCCCAGAACATGGAGATCGCGAGGCTAAAGGGCCAGATGATCGAGGTCCAACAGGAGATCAATGCGCTGAAGGATCAGATGGATGCAGAGGCGAAGCGCCTTAGGGAGGACGCTTTCCGCCTTGAGCTGGAGCAGCAGTCTGCAGCGGCGGTTCAGCGGATGAGGCATCAATCCCGCTTGTCGGATCAGTATGAGGCCAGAAACCTTTTCAACACGCCAGGAACAGGACGGGCAGTGGAAGTACCCGAAAGTCGGCCTGTGGTTCAGCAGGTCAACCTGCCCCGACGGAACCAAACCCCACCAATGTCTTTCCCAACACTGGTCGGTCATTATTCCAACTCGGTAGAAAATATGGTGGTGGCTGCAACCTGGCTTGGTACAATACCTATCTCGGACGAGGCGCCTTTCGTAGAGGAGGTGTGGAATGCTACTGGATACCTGGAGACAGCGATGGCCCAGCAGGAGAAGTACAATTACAGCCGGAGTCATGTGCATTCAACCCCATCCCCAGCCGCAGCTACAGCCGGTGTTATGAATCATCGGTGGTTTCTAGAAGTGATCAACACCGGAACCCGCCTCGAGTTGGTCGGGCGGATCTGGATGCTTAGGCGCTGGTGGATCGGGCGAGAGCACGGTGAGAAGTTGCAGCTCTGGCAGCGGCAACGGCTCATCAAGAACCCACAGACGCGCCTTCCATCTCGGTAGGAGAAGGAATAACCTCCAGGGCTGTGGGAGTGCCGTGCTTAGCGTCGGCTTTGCGGACTGAGTGGCTGCCAAAGGATTTCAAGGGCCCTCGCAAGGTCCCCAATTATACTGCGGACCTACGCCTGGAAGCTTGGATTGAAATATATGAGCTAGCCATGGAGATGTTAGACGTCAATGATGCAGTATGTGCCAAATATTTCATCATGATGCTGGAAGGAACGGCTCGCACGTGGCTGAAGGGCTTGCCACTCAACACCATTAATTCCTGGGCTGATCTAAAGGCAAAGTTCATCAAGAATTTCCAGGGAACGTGCAAGCAGCCCATGACGATTGTGGATTTGGATCATTGTGTGCAACAGGAGGACGAATCGGCTCATCATTGGGTTTGGTGGGTCTTAGCTATCATCCACTCGTCTGAGCAGATTACGGCGGCTCAAGCGATTTTGATTCTGGGAAAGAATTGCACGCCTCTGAAGCAGAAGCTTGGCTGGCTCAAGTGCTCGTGTCAAGACATGGGGGAACTCATGGCGGCACTCACCAAGTACGCCAACTCTGACAATACGAAAGACCCAGGCTCTGATGAGGAGAAATCAGGTCAGGGTAAGAAGAATAACAATGGCAAGGGTACGGCTGGCAGCGGCGGCCATGGCAAAGGAAGAATCCGGACGGCGGGTCAGAATTGGTGGCAAGCACCAGCACCGGGAACAATCATGCTAAGGGCAACGGGAACTTCAGACAGCCCTTTAATAAGGGCAAAAATCCTTTCAACCTGGAAGAGATGCTCAATAAACCTTCTCCGGAGCACAGCCGGCCCGATAGGCCAGCATGCCATACATGGAGGAATTGCCACATTATGCGGCAGTTTCGGGATTACAGCTTGCAACACCATCATAAAAATGGTGGTGGCCCGCCAGGTGGCTTAGGTCCAGGTGGGTCAGGAGCCGGTCTTGGCGCTGGTGGCTCAGGATTCGGCCATCAGGGTCAGGGCAATCAAGGTGGTCATCATCAGCAATATGGCGGCGGTAATCAGCAAAAGAATAACCAGTCTGGGTATCAGAGTAACCCAAAGCAGCTCGGCACGGGTGAGTACCATGTTTTTACAACCTTCCTTAACAAGTGAGACCAGAAGGTGCGCCAGCGGGTGGTTAATGCAGTCATGCCGGCTCTCCCGCAATACTTGAAGTGGTTTGAGTATGACATAACTTGGAGTAGAGGGGATCACCCGCCACATGTTGACAACCCGGGGCAGATGGCTTTGGTAGTTGCCCCCAAGTGGGAGGATACGTGTTTACTAAAGTACTTATGGATGGCGACAGTAGCATTAATATCATATACTACGACACCTTCCGCCGGATGAAGTTGCTTGACAAGGATCTTAGGCCGTCTTCGACAGTCTTTCACGGCATGGTACCTGGAAAGTCGGCTTATCCAGTGGGTAAGATCTCCTTGGAGGTTGCTTTTGGTGATGAATACAACTATAGGGTGGAATCCTTGTGGTTTGAAGTGGTCAAAATCAAAAGTCCATATCACGCTCTATTTGGATGACCGGCTTATTCCAAGTTCATCGCTAGGCCTTGCTATGTCTACTTACAGCTCAAGATGCCCAGATTGAACGGAATGATTACCGTGCATGGCGATCGAAAGACGACAATTGAGTGTGAGGAAGGAGACGCAGCTTACACAAAATCAAGTTGTGCTGAAGCAGAGCTCAAGTTCTACAAGGAAAATGTTGACCCGGAGGACATGACTCCACCCAAAAAGCCTACCATGGAATCTGAGCCGCCCCTCAAGTTCGCGGCAGATGATACCAAGCTGGTGGATTTCACTCCAGGCGACTCATCACAGTAGTTCACTATTAGGGCCAATATGGATCCCAAATAGAAAAGCGTGCTCATCGAATTCATCCGTGAGAATCGGGACATCTTCGCATGGAAACCTTCTGACATGTCGGGTGTACCGAGGGAGTTTGCTGAGCACCACCTTAATGTGGATCCTAAGTTTAAGTCGGCTAAACAGTTCCTCCGGCGGTTCAATGAAGAAAGGCGCAAGTCTATTGGGGAAGAGGTGGCCCAGCTTGTGGCAGCAAGGTTCATTGTTGAAGTGTTTCACCCAGAGTGTCTTGCTAACCCGGTGCTAGTGCTTAAGAAGAAAGACATGTGGGGTATGTGTGTGGATTACACGGATCTTAACAAGGCCTGTCTGGTTGACCCATCTGCTCTCCCCTGTATCGACCAAATTATTGATGCAACGGTGGGTTGTGAGAGCTTATGCTTCTTGGACGCTTATTTTGGTTATCACCAGATCAAGATGGCAGTCAAGGACCAAGAGAATACGGCTTTCATCACGCCTTTTGGTGCTTTCTGCTATGTGTCTATGCCTTTTGGGCTCAAGAGTGCCCAGGCGACTTACCAGCGTTGTGTGCAGAACTGTCTTCATAGTCAAATTGGACGCAATGTTCATGCATATGTGGATGATATTGTGGTCAAGTCAAGGAAGAAGGAGACTCTACTTGACGACCTGAAGCAAACTTTTGATAAATTACGAATCTACAAGATGATGCTTAACCCGACTAAGTGTGTTTTTGGAGTTCCTACAGGCAAGCTCTTGGGTTTTCTCGTCTCCGAACGTGGCATTGTAGCTAATTCGGACAAAATAAAGGCTATTACATCCCTGTCTGAGCCGGCATGCATCAATGATGTTCAGCGCGTCGCAGGACGAATTGCTACGTTAAGCCGGTTCATAAGCCGCCTGGGTGAGAAGGCTATTCCTTTATATCAGATGATGAAGAAGACATACAACTTTGTCTGGAGTAAGGCGGCGGGTGAAGCGTTTGAGGCGCTCAAGAAGCAACTCACTGAGCCGACGGTCTTGGCTGCTCCGGCTGAGAAGGAACCTTTGCTCCTATACGTAGCGGCTAATAACAGGGTAGTTAGCGTCACGGTTGTTATTGAGCGTAAGGAGGCAGGGAAGGAATATCCGATTCAGAGGCCAGTTTACTACATCAGTGAAGTCTTGATAGATTCCAAGTAGAGGTACGCACATTGGTAGAAACTAATACATGGGGTGTTCATGGCAAACCGTAAGCTGAAGCATTACTTCCTGGGACACCAGGTCACAGTGGTTAGCTCTGCACCATTGGGAGACATAATTCATAACAGAGAATCCACCGGCCGGATTGCTAAGTGGCCATTAGAGCTTGGACCTCTTAATTTGAAATACGTGCCTCGCACGGCGGTCAAGTCTCAAGCCTTGGTGGGTTTTATAAATGATTGGACAGAGTGTCAGGCGCCCGAGGAGAAGTCGGATGACACATACTGGACAATTCACTTTGATGGATCTAGACAATTGGAAGGACCAGGGGCTGGGGTTGTCTTAACCTCCCCTAAAGGTGACAAGTTCTGTTATGTGTTAAGGTTGACGTTTCCTTGTACTAACAATGCAGCTGAGTATGAAGCTTTACTTCATGGCTTCCGGGTAGCTAAGGAGATGAACCTGAGCCGGGTTCGATGTCTCGGCGACTCGGATCTCGTGGCCCAGCAAGTTTTAGGCACGTGGGATTCCAAGGACCCATGGATGGCGGCTTATCGTCAGGCGGTGGATATCATTGCTGGTCACTTCAAGGGGTATCAGGTGGATCATATTGATCATCGCAGAAATGAGGCGGCTGATGCATTATCAAGGCTGGGCTCCCAGCGAAAGCCGGTGCCACCTAACGTGTTCTTGGACGTGCTACATCACCCATCAATCAAACTACCTTCGGAGGAAGACTTGGCTATACCTGACCCGGAGGGGCACCTGGTGGCAGCTCTGCATGCTATCCTTGACTGGACGCTGCCATATCTAGCGTACTTGACTCGCGGCGAGTTACCTGAGGATGAGACCTTGGCAAGACAGATCATCAGGCGATCTAAGTCTATGACAATCGTCAATGGTGAGTTACATAAGTGCAACGTTACCGGCGTTTTTCAACGTTGTGTTTCACCTAAAGAAGGTAAAGAAATCTTGAATGAAATTCACGCTGGCGATTGTGGTCATCACGCCGGCTCAAAATATCTAGTGGCCAAGGCTTTTCGACATGGTTTCTTCTGGCTGACGGCTTGCAAGGATGGAGAAGACTTGGTTCTCAAGTGCGATGGATGTCAGAAGTTCGGCCGGTGTGCTCACGTGCCGGCTCAGGAGTTGCACATGATTCTAGTCACCTCGCCATTTGTAGTCTGGGGGCTTGATATGGTCGGGCCCTTCAAGAGATCCAAGGACAAGAAGACCCACCTCTTGGTGGCGGTGGACAAGTTTACCAAGTGGGCGGAGGCTGAGCCGGTCAGCAAGTGGGACGTGGCTATGGTGGTTCAATTTGTCAGAAAGCTGATCTACCGCTTTGGTTACCCTCATAGTATCATCACATATAATGGTACGAACCTATCCAAGGGGGCTATGCAAGCGTTCTGTGAAAGTGAGCTCATCCGACTTGACGTTTCTGCGGTTGCTCATCCACAATCCAGTGGTCAAGTAGAGCGTGCTAACTAGGAAATCTTGAGAGGCATCAAACCCCGGCTTATAATTCCTTTACAGCGAACGCCGGGTAGTTGGGTAGAGGAGTTGCCATCAGTCTAATGGAGCATCAGAACTACTCCCAATAGATCAACAGGCTATACACCTTTCTTCATGGTTTATGGCGCAGAAGCCGTGTTACCAAACGATATACGTCATGGCTCGCCACCAGTGGCAGCTTGCGTTGAGGCGGATAACGAGACAGCGTGTCAAGACGTGTTGGATGCTTTAGATGAAGAGCGTGATCTGGCGGCGGCTCGATTGGCGATTTATCAACAAGACCTGCGTTGCTACCATAGCCACAGATTTATGACCCGGATGTTCCAAGAAGGCGACTTGGTGTTGTGTTTGATTCAAGATCAGACGGATGCGCACAAGTTATCTCCACCATGGGAAGGACCTTTCATATTATCTCATTGATATATATATATATATACGAGACGAGTCAAACACCACTGGGCAGGAGACCCGCCGGCCATGGAATATAGCTCATCTGTGGCCTTACTATACTTGAGTCATCAACTCCACCATTGTACATTATCATTATACATACCACATATATATATAATAAAGTTGGCATCCCTGCAAGCTATGGTCTTTGCCGTTTTGCGTATCTCAGCTTGTGAAAAAGTTGTCTCTATCAACATGGTCATCTGGGGGCTTCCAACCCACCGGGTTTAGCTTACACACCCTTTTGATCGGTTCTTCAGCCACACTAAGGCGGGTTATATACCCAGAAGTTGTCTCCGTCAACAAGGTCATTTGGGGGCTTCCAACCCACCGGGTTTAGTTTACACACCCTCTTGATCGGCTCTTCAGCCACGGTAAGGCGGGTTATATACCCCAAAAGTTGACTTCGTCAACAAGGTCATTTGGGGGCTTCCAACTCACCGGGTTTAGCTTACACACCCTCTTGATTGGCTCTTTAGCCACTGCAAGTTTGAGTTAAACCTATCTGTATGCTGATGTTGCTTCGCTATGTGACCCGCCGAACTCTAGCGAGTTAATCTCGATTAGAGACCCTGAGCTATTCTAACATATTTGGCAGGCACTCTCGCTAAAGACCCTATACTGGTCAAGGTTAAACCGGCGGCTCTTGTCACGTGAGGGCCGGCTTACGGAAAGCGAGGAAACTCACCCATCTGTTGTTAACTCTCTGCTATGTGGCTCGTTCGTACTCTTAAACAGTTACTCTTTTAAAGACCATGCACTGTTTAAAGTTCAAACGACGGATTTGTGTCACGTGAGAGGTAGCTTATGGGCCCTAAGGGTACTCATACCCTGCTGCGTCTATTTCTGGTTTGTTATGCTCTTAATAGTTAATCTCGTCTGGAGACCCTGAGTCGTTCAACGAAATTGACGGACACTCTCGATAGAGACCCTGTACTGTTAAGGAGTTCTAGTAGCGAGTCCACCCAGAAGAACCGGCATATGAGTTTTCGAAAAGGCAAGGTCAGGAAAGATTTGACATCCCCGGGTTGTGCTTTGTCAAGTCGCCCTCACAGCAATGCAGAATATCTTATGATGTTTGTTTTCGCAGGCTTTGTCTCTTAAGATAAGCCGCCATGAAATCTAACAAGAGCGAAGCACAAGGCAGATAAAAATATATTAAGTTGTGCGGTTTCCTACGTGCACGATGGCATGGTTCAGACAATAAAGGTTTTTCTAAGCCTATTACAAAGCTCTCCAGAGAGCCCAAAAATCAAGACTTGAAGTTTTTGTACACCGCTCAAATTTCAGCGGGTCAAGGAGCCGGATTATCACATCGCAGGATCAACTTGTTCAGCTTGATGACGGGTCATACCTCTTCGACCTCCTCGATCTGAAGATTGTCCACGTCCCAGTTGTAGTTTGTTAATGCTTCAAACTGGGCCTCGTCAAAGAGGGGAGACGGGTCAAGTCCAGGGGCAAAGAGGTGCTTACGGCGTGCAAGAGTTAAGTCCCTAGCTTCAAAGGTTGGGCAGCGCACCCGTTTGTTATCAACGTTGTAAGCCGCCTGGTATGTTGACAGATCAACTTCATACGCTAGTACCGATGCAAGTATTCTGGAGGCTTTCATACAACGGGCATAGTCAGCTTCTGTGAACTCTGAGCCGTCATCTTTTTTGGATAGAAAGCCATCCATCATATCTTCAGTAGTCAGCTCTGGGGCAAAGGCCAAATCCCGTCTTACCACAGCAATTGCTCCCTTCTGGGTGGCTGATCGCTCGAGCTCTTCGATTTACTTAGGCAGAGTTGATAAGAGTTCTATCAGTCCCTTCATGAACTTGGGGATGCTCTCTTTATTCAGCATGGCTCTGATAGTACAAAGAGTCCCGCAATACAGCTGCTCTGACAAGGTGTATACGGCTTTCAGCTGCAATAGGCTGTCTGAGGCGAGCTGGCGACTTCTTGGACCTGCAAAGACAAGTTTAGCATTATAAGCCGCCAGCGTAGGTTTTCTCAACAAGTAAATTTGCTGAGTTTTCGGTACTTACCAAATATGGCATCAGTCATCCTCAAGATATGGCGCTTAAGGGTCTGTAACTCATCTAACACAACCTTGAGCCGCTAATCAGCATCACCTACATGCTTTGGCAGGGCGGCTTGATCTGCTTCAGTGGTCTTCTTGAAAGCAGCAAAGTCAGATTGAACCTTAGCAAGTTCTGCCATAGCAACCCGATATCTGTCCTCCGCTTCACCTCAGGCGATTTCCTGGGAAGCAAGATTATCCTTTAGGCCGGTCAGATCAGACTTAGCCTTGCTCAAAGATTCCTATGACATACAAAAACAAAGTTGCCCAAGAGGGGTAAGTCGCCAGGTTAAAATATTAGCGGGTGATAGGCTAAGGGAATATAATGCAAGTCTCAAGCAGATTGCAAGCAATATACTCGACACTTGGGGGCTAATGTTTGTTCTCTCTCCAAGTTTACAAGGAAGTTCCAGTTCATCTTCATCAAGTTAAGCCGGCACTTGGGGGCTAATGTCCATTTGCTCTCCAAGTTTACAAGGAAGTTCCGGCTCATCTTCATCAAGTTAAGACGACACTTGGGGGCTAATATATGTTCGCTCTCCAAGTTTACAATGAAGCTCCAGCTCATCTTCATCAAAGTTAAGCTGGCACTTGGGGGCAACATCGACGGTTTCCAAGTTTAAAGTGAAGTTCTAGCCCATTATTTCTATACTGACCCGGACTTGGGGGCTACCATTGATCAACTCATCAAAACTGAGTACCGGCTCAATATATGCATATTAAACCGATACTTGGGGGCTACAAGTTCAATTGTTCTAGTTATGACCCGGATTGGAAGACCCGGTTTACCATTTGCAATACTAAAGCAGCTCTTGGGGGCTACATAAGGGTATAAGCGAAGGCAGGAGTACCTCATATTTTTTCTTCATCAAACCGAAAAGTTTGCGCTCCATGTTCCGGCTTGTGGAGAGGCGGTTTAGATAACCAGCATGTAATTCATCTGCAGTTAATTTCTCCAGCACGAGGAATTCAAAGTCCAGTTTGTCAGGCGAAGAAGCTTCAGTACATGGGGTTTGGGAGATTGAAAGTCAGTCCCAGTAATGATGACGTCCGGAAGAACTGGATCTTCCAAGGCTGTTGAAGGGATGGACGGCTTAGAATTGGCCCTTGGAGGACTATTAGTTTCCAGCTCATTGGTCACCGTCTCAAAGGACCAATGAGTATCTTTAGGCGCATTCTTTGTAGCTTCAGTGGGCTCAGCATGAGCTACAGGAGAGTCCAGCTTAGTAGTCTCTGGTTCTTGAGCAGTGGGGGAAGAGGTAGACCCGCTAGTTTTCCTTCATTTTCCTTGAGCCCTGGAAAACACAGAAGATTGTTTAAATAAAAGTCAAGGATGGCAAAGGGATATGATGCAGACACAAAAGCATGTACTCCGGGTTGATCTTCAATGGCGGCAGCTTAGTCGATGTAGAGTCGCCTGATGATGGGGGCGTTTCCTGAAGGCAGTTAAGGCAATATAAAATAGAGTAAGGTTGTGATGCAAGATTGAGAAAGCTGAACTTAGTTAAATAAGTACCTCAGTCGGCCGCTTCCGCTGAGTTGGAAAATTGGACAACCCAACCACAAGATCTTCAGAGCCGACGCTCCGTGTTTGGCGCCGGGAGGTGTGCTGTTGCTTTTTCAAAAGAAAATTGGGGTCTAAATGAGCAAGAGGATGAGAAAATGGGACTTTTCAGACGACCCGTTGTATCTTATTTGGTGGAAGGTGTTCTGAGTCAGATGAAATATAGGTTACCTCAGGAGCGTTGGCATGGCTTGTCTCTGATTCTTCCTCGGAGTAATTATTGTCAATAAGGCGCATAAAAAGACAGCCAAGAGAGTCAAGTTCTACCTTTGAGTCATCAGCTTCAGGCTGCTCTGGAATAGTAGTTTTCTTCTTATGGTCGCCGGTTTTTTCCTTAGATTTCTTCGCAGGAGGGGTATATCTTTTCTTCCAGAAGCTGGAGTTAGCCTGAAAGCAAGAGCCGCTGAAAAACGTTAAAGGTTGTTACATATATATATATATATAGTTAACACGAAGGTAAAAGAGATTTGAAAGTCATCCTTATATCTGGGGCCATGTTTGCGGCATAGAAAGGTTGTAACCCGATGGTGCGGCAAGCTTCTTGGGACTCATAGATAAGTCCCTTGATGGCAGAAACAATGTTCTCTTCTGAATAGTGGTGTGATTGAAGTAGAGGGGGTCATTGGTGTCACCCGTATATTCACACATGAGACGGTCCCGCCGGCTTAGAGGCATGACCTTCCAGGAGATCCAACAGTGGGTTAGGTCAATTCCAGTCAGGCCGTTTGCCATGAGGGCTCTAATCTTGGCAAAAGCCGACGCATACTTCCCTCGTGCGGAGGCTAGCATCCGGTCTGGGAGTTCAGTCGTGATGCGGAGCCGGGTAGGATGATAACCCGACAGTGGATGTTCTCCCTTTGGAGAAGTGTCTTTGCAGTAAAACCATGTTCTATTCTAATCCTTGGGGTGACTTGGCATCCGAACAGCTGGAAAAGCCATATCCCGTCTTCTTTGGATAGAGACTCCGCCAAGTTCTAAGCTTGGGCCAGCCGCCACTTCCGTCTTGCGGTTGACATAGAAAAACTTGCGGAAGAGGTCAACCGATGACTCTTCTTGTAAGTAAGCTTCGCAAAGAATTTGGAAGTTGCACATGTTGGAGACAGAGTTGGGTGCAATGTCCTGAGGATGCAGCTTAAAGAAATGAAGGACGTCTTGGAAAAATTTAGAGCCGAACGGGCTGAAACCGCGCGCGAGGTGGTTAGCAAATATAACGATTTCACACTCTTGAGGGATGGGTTTCTTCTCTTGACCCGAAACCCGCCAATGAATAACATCCTTAGCCGGCAAAGTTCCTGCGTCTACAAAATCCTGCACAAATTCTTTGGAGACCGAGAGCCGACCCAATTGCAAGAAGAAGACGCCCGAGACATGATGGCGGGTTAAGGCTATGAAAGGTAGCGGTACACGGTGGGTTAGAAAGTGGTAGACAACTAGGATGCTTGACGAATTTAAGTGCTATGATGCTAAGTCGCTGGTACAGTTTATTGGAAGAGCCGAAAGTTTGGCGGCGGGTTAAGGTGGACAAAGCCGAGATGCAAAAATCGCTAAGGACCTATAAACAGGTTTTACGAGATAAAATGAAGCCTCAAGATCTATGAGCAAGGGAAAATCAGGTTTATTTTAACCCTAGTGAGGAACTGAGGAAGAACAAACAAGTCTAAACATAGGAAGGAGAAACAATTACAGATTTATGCTGGACAGTTGGTAACTCTACACGACCTGTCACGGTAGGAAGACAAACATTGTGAAATCTACGGAGTTACCCGTCGGTTGGCATTGCCGGAAAAGCTTGTGCACTAATGGGGCCGATGAACTCGATGGGTTTGAAGTACTAAGCTACGAATCTAAGAGGGGAAGGAAGACATACCAGATGGGACGCGGCGGACACGGGCAAAAATCTGGTCCGTTCAGGTTGATGTAGCGGCCTGGGTTGATGACAGCGACGGAGCTTCACCAGTGCGATGGAGCTTGGGGGCGATGGCGTCGAGAGGAAGAAGAAGAAGTTCAGGCAGTAGAGAAAACGAGAGGGGCCCTCATGGTCCTATTTAAGAGGCTGGAAGGCCAAACGGGCGCGGGAATCAAGGCGTCAGAAACTGACCGACCGAGACGGACGCCTCGATTTTCGGGCCGACAGTTTTAATGAAAGATCCGTTGCGGATGTCATGGAATCTTTTCGGGATATTCAATATGATGTCACGGCGGGTTATGTATTTTCTTATCACGCGATGGAATGTGAGACTCGCCGCCAAGTGAGTTTGAAGGTTGACATGAGCAGGCTCAAATCAACCTGGGGCCTAGTGTTAGGGATATAACCCTATGGTAAGACCCGCCTAGGTGGGGCCGGGTCATACCTGGCGGCTCATAATCCAGACCAATGAGGCAGGCCGAAGGACGTAGACCTGGCTATACAACGGCTTACCAAGATGGGCCTAGACGAAGGCCCAGACAGAAGATGGTATGAAGACCCGGGCGGTTAAGCCGCCCAGAGATGGTTTGCCCAAGATGGCAAGGCGATTTAGAGACAAGATTGACTACGTTGTTAGAGTCAATGTAGGACTCGTGTAACCTAGGGCCTCGACCTCCTATATAAAGGCGAGACCCTAGGGCGGCATGGATAGAAACCAATCAATCGAGAACTAGGTCAAGGAATCCGCTCCCTTGTAATCGATACTCCAATCAATAAAACACAAGCAAGACGTAGGCTTTTACCTCTTCTTGAGGGGCCGAACCTGGGTAAACTCATGTCCCTCGTCTCAACCAACCCCTTTGAGTCCATCACCTTAGCGATGGCCTCGAACCTAAGTCTTCGGACATCTACCGTGACAAAACCACGACATTCAGCCTTGGACCACCCTCCATCACATGGTGGAAAATGTTTGCGAGCACCAAGCCGCATGCGCCTTCAAGGCCGGTGTTAAGTACAAAGAGCTATATCTGAAGTTTGGTAAGCCAGGAGATATTTCCCTAAGAAAGATTATGGAGATTGCAACTCGGTATGCCAATAGCGAAGAGGAGGACCGCCTCCACAGCGGAAAGGGAAAAGTAGTCGACAATGATGCCGGTGGCGGCAATTCCAGTTGGAAGCAAAATCGCAATGTCGATGGTTCTGCTCAGGGAGAGACAGCTACTCTGGCGGCGCAAGGAAAGAATAAGGGGAAGCCCAAAGGGAAGTTCATCGCAAGAAATTAAAGAATCAGTCAGGAATGGACGTCATGGATTTGTCGTGTGCAATCCACACGAAGAAGGATGAGGAAGGTAATTTGATATTGCCGAAACACACCACTCGACAATGCAGATTACTGATCCAACAGTTCAAGGAAGGATAGTCGAGTGGGAAAACTTCTGAAAAGGAAGATGATGAAGATAGAGAGGATTTTCCTAAGTTTAATGCCACTTTGATGATTTTTGCTGATGTAGAAAGCAAAAGTCGACTGAAAGTTATTAACGGGGAGGTCAACATGGTTGTTCCTGCCACCCCCACGTACCTCAAGTGGTCTCAAACTCCTATTACCTTTGACTAGTCGAACCACCCCGCTCATGTTGCTACCCCCGGACGACAAGTCTAGTTGTGGATCCTGTTGTAGGAGGCACTTGACTCCGCAAAGTTCTCATGGACGGAGGGAGTGTGTTGAGCAACTTTTATGCGGATACCCTCAAGGGAATGGGCATGCCGATGTCCAGACTCAGTGAGAGCAACATGCAGTTCCACGGAGTCATCCTTGGGAAGAAGGCCAAGTCACTCGGTCAGATTGTGTTGGATGTGGTGTTCGGCACCGACAAGAATTTTCGCAAGGAAAAGTTGACATTTGAAGTTGTAGACTTCTAGAGCGCATATCATGCCATCCTTGGTCGACCGGCTTATGCCCATTTCATGGTCTGTCCATGTTGCGTGTACCTCAAGCTGAAGATGCCTGGGCCCAAGGGTGTGATCCCAGTCATAGAGAATCGACAAAGGGCTGAGGAGTTCCTACAACAAAGCTCCAAGATTGCCGACTATCAAATGGTTGTGGTCGAGTTGGAAGAATACAAGAAGAATACTGATCCAGCCGATCTGATGCGTTCCAAGAAGCCCACCTCTGAGTCTTCTTTTCAGTCGGCAGGTGAAGTGAAGCAAACGAACGTTCACCCGACGGATCCTAATGTTGCCCCGACCAACATCTCAACGACACTCGATAGTAAATAGGAACCCGCGCTCATCCAGTTCCTCCATGAGAACTGGGACATCTTTGCATGGAAGCCTTCTGACATGTCGGGTGTACCTAGGGAACTGGCTGAGCATCAATTGAGAGTGGACCTGAAGGCCAAACCTGACAAAGAACACTTGTGTTGGTCAGCGGTAGAGAAGCGGAAGGCAACCGGCGAGGAGGTGGCTCAACTCTTGGTGTCTAAGTTCATACGCGAGATTTACCACTCTGAGTGGCTCTCGAACGTCGTTATGGTCCCCGAGAAAGATATGTCACATCGTATGTGTATTGACTTTAAACATATCAATCAGGTCTGCCCTAAAGATCATTTTCTGCTCCCCCACATCGATCAGATTATCGATTCAACTGCAGGATGCGAGCGTTTATCTTTTCTCGATGCACACTCTGGCTACCATCAGATCTGTCTGTTTGGTCTAGATGAAATAAAGACAGCCTTCATTACCCCTTTCGGGTGTTTCTGTTATATCATCATGCCATTTGGTCTGAAAAATGTTGGCGCTACTTTCATGCGTATGATTCAGAAATGCCCGCTTGAGAAAATCCCTCGGAATGTCGAGGCTTATATGGATGATATTGTAGTCAAGTCTCGCAAAGGTTCCGACCTGCTGACTGACTTAGCACAAACATTCGCCAACCTAAGGAAATATGATATCAAGTTAAACCCGTCCAAGTGCACTTTTGGAGTTCCTGGTGGCAAGTTGCTCGGTTTCCTCGTTTACGAATGGGGGATCGATGTCAATCCCGATAAGATCAGCGCCATCACCCGAATGAAACACCCTGAGAGTGTGCACGATGTCCAGAAGCTCACAGGTTGCCTAGCGGCATTGAGTAGATTTATTTCTCGTCTCAAAGAGAAGGCATTGCCATTATACCGACTGATGAAGAAATCCATTACGTTCGAGTGGACTCCTGAAGTAGAAGCAGCGTTTGTCGAGCTCAAAGCCCTGCTTTCCACCCAGCCAGTGCTTGCTGCTCCGCACAGCAAAGAATCCCTGCTTCTATACATTGTAGCCACTAACCAAGTCGTCAGTACGGTTCTCACTATCAAGTGAGAAGAAGAGGGCAAGGCTTATAAAGTCCAACGTCCAATTTACTATATCTCTAAAGTGTTCACTCCTTCAAAGCA
Organism: Hordeum marinum; assembly: GCA_022496015.1. Taxonomy (NCBI): domain Eukaryota; kingdom Viridiplantae; phylum Streptophyta; class Magnoliopsida; order Poales; family Poaceae; genus Hordeum; species Hordeum marinum. Next base: position 117,205,151 of record CM039676.1, read on the forward strand.
AAGGTACCCTCATTACAAAAATCTCGTTTATGGTATACCTATCAGCAAAGAAGGTGGCACACTACTTTCAAGATCACTCAGTCTCAGTCATCAGTGATGCTCCATTCTCTGAGATCCTCAACAATCGAGATGCGACTAGTCGAGTGGCCAAATGGGCTATTGAGCTCCTGTACTTTGATAGCAAGTTCGAAGCAAAGAAGGCTATCAAATCTCAAGCGCTTGTTGACTTCATGGTCGAGTGGATAAAACAGCAGCATCCAACTCAAATCCACTCGATGCACTGGACCATGTTCTTTGATGGCTCTAAGATGCTGAATGAGTCTGGTGCTGGCATAGTGTTAGTATATCCAAAGGGTGACAAGCTCAGTTATGTCCTCTAGATTCACTTTGATTCCTCCAATAATGAAGCTGAATACGAGGCACTCCTCTACGGGTTATGTATGGCCATCTCACTCGGCGTCCGACGCCTAATGGTATACAGTGATTCAGATTTGGTGTTTAATTAGGTGATGAAGGAGTGAGATGTCAGGAACCCTGCCATGACTAGATATTGCCATGTAGTGAGAAAGCTTGAGAAGAAATTTGAAGGTCTGGAAATACACCATATTCCCCGGAAAAATCAGGTAGCTGATGATCTAGCAAAGATCAGGTCCACTCGGAGGCCTGTACCTAGCAATGTGTTTCTGGAACACCTGCATTCTCCTCCGATGCAAGAAGACCCCTTCACTAAAGAGACCCCACAAGCAATAAGCACCTCCAATGTGACCGAGGCTGATGTCCGAGTAGTCATAGATCTGGTCATGGAGATTATGGTGATTACGCCCGATTGGACGGTGCCATATATCGCATACATATTGAGTCAAGAACTCCCAGAAGATGAAGATGAAGCTCGACAGATAGTCCGCAGGTCCAAAGGCTTCACTGTGATCAATGGACAACTTTACAGAGAAAGCATAATTAGTGTAACTAAGCGGCGCATCTCTCTTCAGGAAGGTCGACTGATTCTGGAGGAAATTCACTCGGGGACCTGTGGTCATCATGCATCCTCTCGGAGGATTGTTGCCAAAGCATGCCGAGCTGGTTTCTTCTGTCCCCGTGCCAACGAAATGGCTAAGGACATTGTTGATCATTGTGAAGGGTGTCAGTTTTACGCAAACTTGTCGCATAAGCCCGCGTCCTCCTTGAAGACTATTCCACTTGTTTGCCCGTTCATTGTATGGGTTTGGATATGGTCGGTCCTTTTCGAATGATCTACTTGTAGCAGTCGACAAGTTCACCAAGTGGATTGAGGCTAAGCCCATAAAGAAGCTGAATTCACACACTGCAATCAAGTTCATGAAAGAGATAACGTTCCGGTATGGAGTTCCCCACAGTATCATTACAGACAATGGTTCAAACTTTGACTCGGAAGAGTTCAGACATTTTTGCTCCGCCCAAGGCACTTAGGTGGATTACGCATCCGTTGCGCACCCCCAGACTAATGGTCAAGTTGAACGAGCAAATGGCCTTATCCTTCAAGGGCTGAAGCCTGGACTCATGCGAGATCTTGAACATGCAGCTGGAGCTTGGGTTACTAAACTGCCATCTGTACTATGGGGCTCTAGGACGACTCCTAACCGGTCGACGGGGCGCACTCCTTTCTTCATGGTATATGGAGCCGAAGCCGTTTTGCCAAGTGATCTCCTTCACAATTCTCCCCGTGTAGACCTTTACTCAGAGGCTCAGGCTGAACAACACGACATGACGGTGTATATCTCCTGGAGGAAGAACGTGAAATGGCTCTGATTCGGTCGACTGTGTACCAGCAAGATCTACGTCGCTTCCATGCAAGGCATGTGAGGAGTCGGTCGTTCCATGAATGTGATCTTGTGCTCCGAGTGGATCAATAGCGACCTCATAAGCTCGCCCCCACGTGGGAAGGTCCTTTCGTCATCACCAAAGTACTGAATAATGGAGCCTACCACCTTTTAAACCTCAAGAAGAATATCAACGAGCCACGTGCTTGGAACGTGGATTTACTTCGACGTTTTTATACCTGACGATTGAGTTGTTTTGATGCAATAAAAGTACTCCAGACAATATTGTTTATCAAAATTATGACTCTCGCGGTCTTTTGTCGATTCCGATCACACAATCTCGTATTCAAAAATACTCCGAGTGGTAAGCGATCCTCACACTCGGGGGCTTAGCTGCGAACCAGTTTTCTCCTAAGTTGAAAACCCTACCGAGTGAATAGCATCCTATACACTCAAAAACTTAGCTGCGAATCAGTCTTCGTCTAAGTTAAAAATCTGCCGAGTGGTGAGCGATCCTATCACTTGGGGGCTTAGTTGCGAACCAGTTTTCACCTAAGTTAACAATCCTACCGAGTGAATAGCATCCTATTCACTTGGAAACTTAGCTGCAATTCAGTCTTTGTCTAAGTTGTAAAACGCTCCGAGTGGTGAGCAGCACTCTCACTTGGGGGCTTAGCTGTGAACCAGTTTTTGCCTAAGTTAACAATCATGTCGAGTGAATAGCATCCTATTCACTCGGAAACTTAGTTGTGAATCAGTCTTCGTCTAAGTTAAAAATTCCTCAAAGTGATGAGCGATCCTCTCACTCGGGGGCTTAGCCGCGAACAAGTTTTCGCCTAAGTTCAAAACCCTGCCAGTGGATAGCATCCCATTCACTCGGAAACTTAGTTGTGAACCAGTCTTCGTCTAAGTTCAAAAACACTCCGAGTGGTGAGCGACCTTCTCACTCGGGAGCTTAGCTACGAACCAGTTTTTGCCTAAGTTAAAAACCTCGCCGAGTGAACACCATCCTATTCACTCAGAAGCTTAGCTACGAATCAGTCTTCGCCAAAGTTGAAAACTCCTCTGAGTGACGAGTGACCCTCTCACTTAGGGACTTAGCTGCGAACAAGTTTTAGCCTAAGTTAAAAACCTCATCGAGTGAATAGCATCCTATTCACTCAGAAGATTAGCTACGAATCAGTCTTCGTCTAAGTTGAAAACTCCTCTGAGTGACGAGCGACCCTCTCACTCGGGGGCTTAGTTACGAACAAGTTTTCGCCTAAGTTAAAAACTTCGCCGAGTGAATACCATCATATTCACTCGTAAACTTAGCTGCTAATTAGTCTTTGCCTAAGTCCAAAACTCCTCCGAGTGATGAGAGACCCTCTCACTCGGGGGCTTAGCCACGAACAAGTTTTCGCCTAAGTTAAAAACCTCGCCATGTGAATAGCATCCCATTCACTCGGAAACTTAGCTGCGAATCAGTCTTCGTCTAAGTTGAATACTCCTCCGAGTGGTGAGAGACCCTCTCACTCAGGGCAGAAACTTAGCTACGAACCAGTTTTTGCCTAAGTCAAAATTCTTCCGAGTAATGAACATCCAACTCACTCGGAAACCAAACAAACTTAGCCAAGCGAAGGATTGGAAAGAAAAATGCGGATAAATCCAGAATATCTAGCGCGGATAAAAGTTGCCCATGCAAATAGAGGTACTCAGGCTTAAGGCTTGAACGAGGTTTTAAATGGTTACACCATCACTCGGCATATCGAGGCAAATAAAGTTTCAACTGCAAGCAAAGTATTTCTCAAGCATCGGTGGGACTTGCGGGCTCGACGGAGGTGTCCGGATCAATCCCATCGGCGATCCGAGTAGATGCTTCAATGAAGGTCTCCATGAAGTCCTCAAATTGCTATTTCTTCGTGTTGGTCACCTAAAGAGTCTTCAGCTTGTCTTCCTTGGCCTCCTTGCCACACACGAGTGAAAGTGCCACATCGGCTCTGCGGTGAGCAGTAGATTTTTTTTCCATGCTTCTACTCGACCGAAATCTTGTTTAGGTGGGTCATCATCGACTCGAGCTCAGTCTGGAGGGTGTCTTCTGGCGACAGTTCTTTGTCAATCTTCTCCAACACAGCCCTCAATCGAGTGATATACCCTTGGACACTTCTAAGATGAACGTCAAGCCAAAACATGTTCATGGCCACAGCGTCCCCGACGGGTGATTTGGTGGGGTCCAGATTTGGCTCGATCTCCTCAGTCTCCTTGTCAAAGTCTTGGTAGAATTCTACACGAAGAGAGAATGAAAAGTGGGTCATGCTACTGTCTTGTAGGAAATAAGGAAATTCACTCGACGGAAGAAAATTACCTTCAAGCATGCCGAACATCTTCTTCGTGGAGTCTCCCAATTATTTCTCCAGACCACCACTGTAACATCCCAAAATTCCATTTTGGAATGTTATGAAATATAGCTATGCATCTATCTGCATCATTGCTTGAATACATGTATTTGTTGAAATGTTCTTTCTAAATTTCTGAAAGCCCTTTCTACTTTCAATGTGTTGCTTTCACCTATTTGAAATCTTGGTAAAAATTTCAAATAAGAGAGGAGGAACATGACACTCCACACCAGGACCCATTTGGTGATTTATTTGAACAAAAATAACCAGGGGTTATTTTGAAAATATTTGCAAAAAGGATTTAAAAACAATTAGGCAATTTCTGAAAATATTAATTTTTTCAAAGTGTTCAAATGACAGAATAAAAATGTTCATTAGATGGCATTTATTATTCTGTAAATTATGATATATCATACTCCTATTTCTAAAAATGTTTTGAATGCTTTTAAAGACGATTTACTACTCTGGTTAATAAAAAAGAGTAACGGTTTTAGTATTAAACGGGCCGGCCCACAGGCTTTTATTCGCGAATTCAATTCGAGCCGGCCGACCGACGCGGAAACCTCGCTCCCCTCTCGCTGCCACTGGGTCCCACCCCGACCGACCGTTCGCCCACGCGGTCGCCTCCTTCCTCTCGCCCGACCACGTCGCCGGCCGTTTTCCCCCCCGGATCTCTCTCCTCTCTTCCCCCCCCCCCCACACCCCCGAGCACTCTATAAATAGAGCCCCAACTCCCCGCATCCATTTCCCCCCCGAGACCCCTCCTACCTCGCCGGGATGCTGCCAAACGAGCTCGTCGGAGTCCCTGCAACCACCGAGACCCTCCGGAGCTCCTGCCATCGCCACACCCCACCCCAGCCCCCACCGTTGCCTCCAACCGACGCCGGACGACCGCCGCTGTCGCCTGGACCTCTTTGCTGCCTCCCTCGACCACCGAAGCTACCTTCGGCGACGTCCTCGACCACCGGCCGCCGTCACCATCGCCGGAGTCCACCTCCCCCTCCGGTAAAATCTTCGAGCTCACCCCCTCCCTCCGATCTAGACGCAACGGCCCAGATTAGATCAACGTAATTCCCGAATCGTTTTCCTCTTCGGTCCGGTCGACCGCCCGCAACCATCCAACACACGCGCTAGCCAGCCAATAGGATAGTGCCACGTCACCCCTGGCCGTCCGGTAGAAATTTTCTTCTTTTTGTTTAGTTTTAGTTAAATAGAATGTTTTAGAAAATTGTTTTAGCTATAACTTTTAATCTATTTAATGTTTTGAGTTGATTCTTTTTGTAATAGCTCACATTTTTCATGTAGTTTCACCCTATACTTTTAAATTTCAAATTTGAACTATAACTTTTGAATTGAATCAAATTTTCTCAAAATATTCAAATCTGAATAACTAGAGTTTGAAAATAGATTTTGACATGAATCTTTTTGCTACTGTTTGGTATTAGTTAGGACTAATTTCATACTTAGTTTGAGAATTTTTAGGATGATTTTGTTTAGTGTTCTAGCTATAAACAGAATCTGCCTAGTATTATAGTATAGTTTTATTTACTTAGTTTTAGTTAGTTTAATTTAGATTTAGTTTTATTTGATTTAGTAGGTTCTGTTAGTTAAACTTTAGGTGTTTTACTTACTGTTAATGAAAATATTATTTGTCTAGTTTATTTTCTTTGTTAATATAGGAATCACAACTTCCTTTCAAATAGGATTAATTTGATTAAAACAACTAGTTTAGTAATAGATTCTTTTAATAGAGTTTTATATAATCTAATTCTGTTATCTAAGACAAGTTTATTTGTAAATTATTTTCTGTTAAGAACATGTTTTGTCAATAAATAATAAGTTTTGTTTTGCTATTTTGTTAGTAAAACTATAATTGTTTCATATAGTGTTTATCAAAACTTTTACAAACTTTACTAAAGTTTTCCCAACAAACTTAAATTGAATTTTTTTTCTGTTAGTTAATAAAAATCCTTTTATTGTTTCTTTACTGTCAACCATTGTTTTGTTATTACAAAATAGTTTTATTATGTTAGTAGTGTTTTATCAATCATCTTCTAGAAAACAAAACTTTGTGTGTTTTTCTTGTGATTTGTGCATTGTTTTGTCTTGATTGTTTGCTAGCTCTTGGTTGATGATTGTGAGTTACAATATTTTTGTTGTATGCTTATTTGAGTGCTCTTGTTTGCTTCGTTAGATTATCCGGAGTGCGAAGCTTGTTACTTAGAGTCACTCACGTACGAAGATCATCAATCAGGCAAGTCACTTTGATCATGTTTACCCATGTTTTATATGCATTAGTTCTACCATCTTCCCCAATTGCATGCAAGATAGGTTAGTTGGAAACTTGGTTACATTGTTGTAGTATCATGTGGTAGGTACCTCCTCAACCCCTTTGACAACATTGGCCCCGGGAAACGTTGTTTTACTTTTGCTATGCTATTAGTAGACGGGGTTGGTTGTGTGATTCATGAGAGTTGGGAGAGTTAATAATTTCAAGACCTACATAATGATCAAGATTTAAGACTCCGAGTTTTCAACATACCTCTGGGTGGATGATGGTTGAACGGCTCCCTGGAGAAACCAGTGGATTTGCCTAGGTGATGCTGGAGATGGCCAGTATTCACGCGGAAAGATCCACCCAGGCACAAAGAGATGGATGGATGCTTCAAGACCCAAGGCTTACCTGCACAGCCACAAGTCATTATGGGCTCTGGCTTGGTTGGATATCGTGGTAACCCTGGATAGGCGGTGCTACGAGATGTAGAAGAACGGTAGGAAAGGATGGGCACCGACAGAGTCGCAGGGAAACCCTTTGGAAGACCATGTTTTGGTCATCCGTTTCTCCAACACCCTGAAGTGCGAGAAATTAAACGGAGGCGACCAAATCTTGTGGGGAACGTGTGCAAAACTCTGCAGAGTACTCAAACCTAATCGATTAGCCGTGTCCACGGTCATGGACGACTTGAGCCAAAGGAACTGAAACATTCGGAATTCTCAACACAATTAATACGATGATGTGGGTATTAATAACTTGGGTAATGAGAATTGGTTGGTGGAACCATCTCATTAATCAACCAACTTAGTAATAATTTTGCTTAGCCCTCTCTTGATGTAGGAAAAACTTGGCTTTACGCAAAAACTACCACCCCACCTGCCATATATGCATGTAGAACTAGATGATTATCTTTTCACCCCTCTCTTGTGACTTTGTCGGCATATTCCATATGCTGACCTACACGGCTGCAACGTATCATGTTGCAGAGTACTTTTCTGACCAGGAGTGAGGACACGTTCTACGCTCGGTGAGATGCCCTTGGAGTCAGATGGACTCATCTACCTTCGACGCTTCCGCAAGATTTAGATATTCTCATGAGTTGGCTTTCAGACACTTTATTGTAATTTTTATTGTAATAAAGAACTCGATATGAGATTTCGATTAATATAATGCTGTGTGATTTCCCTTTGATATATACATTGATGTACCGTGTGTGTACGAGCATGATCTTGGGATGGTACGGAAACACCGGAGATTCGACCTTTCAGGTCGGGTCGTTACAACCACTTCTCTTGGTCAGTTGTTCGGCCTTTTTGATCCAATCGCCCATTCGCTTGAGTTTGGTGTTTTCTTCTTCCAACTTATTGGCTGCAGCAAGCTTCTTCTCCGGAGCCTCAGTTTTCTCCCTTGCTGTGAGAGCCTGGCTTAATAGGAATAATAGACTACTCATATCGACAAGAAATTCCTTCTTTTTCGGAAGCCCACTTGAAAAGAACTCCAAAGTTAAGTGTGCTTGGCTTGGAGCGATTCTAGGATGGGTGACCGACTGGGAAGTTGGTCCCGGGTGCACACGAGTGAGGACAAAGTGCGCAGGAAAGACTAGTGTTGGTATGTGAGGCTAGTCTAGATCCCGCTAGGCGTAACGGAGTGTTACAATTGGTATCAGAGCCGGCCCTTGCGGTTACATGGGCATGCGCAGGCTAGGAGCATGGGCATGTGGCGCATGGCGTGTGTGGCCTGTCATGGCACACAGCATGGCACATGTGCTGGACTGGACGCGCATACGTGTGCTAAAAGGGAATGTTCCTGATGGGCCGACGAGGACGTCGGTTCCTTTTAGTGGGGGTGTATGTGAGAGCCTGGCTTAATAGGAATGATAGATTACTCATATCAACAACGAATTCCTTCTTTTCCGGAAGCCCACTCGAAAAGAACTCCAAAGTTAAGCGTGCTTGGCTTGGAGTGATTCTAGGATGGGTGACCGATCGGGAAGTTGGTCCCGGGTGCGCACGAGTGAGGACAAAGTGCGTAGGAAAGACTAGTGTTGGTCTGTGGGGCTAGTCTAGATCCCTCTAGGCATAACGGGGTGTTACACTTGCCACCTTCTAAGCATCAGTGAGTGCCTTATCTTTATCTTCAATCACCTTCTCCATGGTATCTAAAGAAATAACATTGTTGAGTCGCGCTTGGAGTCAGCGGTTCCCATCACGCACGTCTGTTCGAGTGAGGACACTCGGTTCAAAGGATAGAGGATGAAAGTGATAGTGCAGTTGGTCGACAAGGATTACCTCCCAGGGTGTTCAGCTTGGTCTGTGCACGGTCTAGGTCGTTCTTGGCCACCTCCAGATCCAGCTGAAGCTGGTTTTTCTCCTTCTCCAGGTCGACTTACTGAGTACCAAGCTGGCAAGCTTTCCGAAATCAGCAAAGAAGTAATTAAGTAGACACTAATATTTCTCCACTCCCGAGTAGAAAAGAGCAAGTTCAGTCGGCTAGATGGCGGCCCACTGCCCCACCCCACACCTCTACAAAGCGTCATATCATGGTTGATGGAAATGATGTCCATGACCTGCAGGATAGGTCTTGCCGGTTCAGACCTCTCCATCCCTAAGACAAGCATTCAGAGGTGGAGATACTAAGAAAGAGAGGTCACTCGACGAACCGAGTGACAAGTGTACTCCACGTACGAAAAAGGACCCCGAGTCTAAGTTCTTAAGACTACTGCTAGTCATAAACGATCGACAGTAGTCTTGGGGACTACACCTAGTGGGTGCACTCAGTGTACCCCCACTAGATATGACACCACTCAACCAGGTCCGACCTGTCCGAGGAAAAAAAGCATGCAAACATTGTCTCTATCAGACCCCCACCGATGCAAGCACTTGACGGCGGTCTCGGGGACTACACCCAGTGGGTGCACTCAGCGTGCCCCCACTGGACCAACTATCACTTGACCTGTCGAGTGACAAGCGACTATCAAAAAAAATCTAAGACCCCTACCGACGTCACCACCATTCGACAGCAGTCTCGGTGACTACACCTAGTGGGTGTACTCAGCGTGCCCCCACTAGACCAGAGACCACTCGACTAAGACCTGATCTACTCAAGGGGGAAACAAGCAAATATGTATCAAAAGAAAACACCCAGTGGGTGTAGAGTCAAGATGGACATGAATTCAATCAGAAATGAACTTACAATCGCACTTACTCAGACATCGGCACGAAGCGCTGAACTGGCATCATAAGCCAACTTGCTGGCCATATACACCTCCTTCGTACGCAGCATCATTTTCTCAGCTTGGATCATGGCCTCTTTGCCAGCTCTAGTCTGGTCCTCTGGGACGTGGTATAAAGGGAAGGCGGACGTTGGATGACCGGTGCTGCAGTTGGGGTCACAAGAGTTGCCTGAGGTTGTTCGATTGGCATTGAGGCCACAAGAGTTGAAGTGGCTGACGGGGCACTCGACGGTAGAACTGCAAGTTCAATTCTGGCTCGGGAAGAGTCTCTAAGTTCTCGGGACGATGAAGCAGTCGACCTACGAGGCGCCTACCCCGATGATGTCCTCCGAGCGCGTACACGTGGGGTGCCCAAGGTCACACCTTCACCCCCCCTGTACCCTACTATGGCTCCTCATTGTCTTCCAAGTGGATGACGTCTGCAGCTACCAACCGAGAACGCTAACTTATTCAATCGACGAACCATCTTCAAAAAACAGAGCAGAGTGAATATTTGTTATACCTCATTGAGAGGTGGCCACGTTAGCAGTGTCCACTTCCATATGCTCCTCTTCATCTCGTGGAGGCGACATCACCGAGGTGGCAGCTCTGGCAGAAAAATTCCACTCGGTCAGCGAATACATGAAGTTCCACAATAGCAAAAGAAAAAGGGAAACGAACAGTCACATTGAGGTGATGGGCACGGTGATCTTCTTACGGGGCAGAGCCTTCCGAGGCTTTGGTGCGTCAGACCTGGCCTGCTTCGCGGCCTTTTCAGTTGACCCAGATGTTGTGGCTTGGTCGCACTTCAGATTCCTAGTGCTCGATGCCAAGGTTCTACTTGGGGCAGCCGTTAGGTCCTGGCGCTGCTTGGAACGATGCTCGGTGCACGAAGATTGAACCTCTTCCTCGCTGTCTTCCGAGTCATCTTCACTACCTTCGTTGTTCTCGGCGTAATCAACGTCTACGCAGCAGTCTGCGCTCTCTTCTCCATCATCGGGCTGCTCTCCATTCGGCACGGGCGAATACATGTTCGTTAACTCCTGCAAGATACAAACAGTAAAGTCAGTCGGCTGAAGTCCCAATTACTCGACAAAACATGAATGCGTTCGACAAAGATATAACTCACCAGATTCGACGGCGGGTTCTCGGCAGAGAAGGGCAAGATTCGCTTGGCTCGGAGAGGGTTGTCATAGGCCCTGGTGATGCTTCGAAGCCACTATGCAATAGTCTTTTCACAGACTTCCTCTAGATCTGTCCGAGTGGTGTCACCAATGCCTGAATAGTGCCACATAGTGTGGTCCCTTACTTGAAGGGGCTGGATTTGCCGACCGAGAAACGCCTCTAGTAGGTCCATACCAGTCACTCCACCATGGACCAACCCTACTTCTATGTTCACTAAAATTCCTACCTGGGCTTTCTTCCCCTCTGCCACGGATAACGATCTAAGAACAGGGGGTCGCTTCAATGTGAAGGGGGGAAGGCCAGTCGACACGTTGGGAGATGCAACATTGTTATAGTAAAACCAAGTCGATTGCCAGCCCCGAACAGATTTAGGAAAGGTCATCGACCGAAATGCACTCCTGGTCCACTTTTGGAGTCCCAGCCCACCACATAGCTGGATGACATGGGTCTCACTATCATCTGGGTTGGCTTTTTTGACCGACTGGGACCGGATACTGAAGATGTGTTTGAACAAGCCCTAGTGAGGGGGCCACCCAAAAAGCATTCACACATTATTATGAACACAGCAAGGTACGCAATGGCATTCAGAGGGAAATGATGAAGTTGTGCCCCGAAGAAGTTCAAGAACCCATGGAAGAATGGATGGGGAGGCAGAGAAAAACCTCGCTCGTGAAAGCACATTTTCTCCCTTGGTGGTTTTGGTAATTAATAACAACATATAAGTCATTGAACAAATGTTTCCATTAAGTATATTTCAGGACAAGCTCAATGATAGGGATGGCTAAAGGATTGTGGAATTACCCCAAGATTCAAGGAAATAGGTTGGCCAAGCTTCAAGCAAGAGGACTCTACATTTTACATTTGTGAGAAATCACTTTGAGTCCATAGGAATGCCAATACTATTAAAAGGGGTAAAGTTTTGATGATGGACAATATGCTCAAACGTGCACAAGTGGCAGTCGCCAAAACATCCACAAACTCTCCCACCAAAGTCTGTCTTAAGCCAAATATGCAAAATCAGTGCAACCAACATTCCTATCCTGATGCCACCGATTCTAAACCCTAGACACACTCAGCCAAACCCTAACACTTCGGTGCAGCCGACACTGCACTTGGTGCCACCGAGTAGGGTTGCCAAGATTCTGTTACGCAAGTTTTCATTTTCGGTCCGACCGAGAATGGTGAATTGGCATCACCGAGATTGGTAAATCTGACCGTCGGTCATCCTGTCGGTGCAACCGAGAATTGTATATCGGTCCCTCCGAGATTCAAAAGTTGCCACTTTTGGTCACTTCAGTACCTCCGAGATTTACACATCGGTGTCACCGAGTCTGACTTATTGTGTGTAACGGTTGGATTTTTGGGTATGCCTATATATACCCCTTCACCACAACCCACTCGAAAGAGAAGCACTCAGAACTATTCCATACCTATCCTATTCCGTTTTTTGAGGGAGAACCACCTACCCTTGTGTTGAGGTCAAGATCTTCCACTCCAACCATATGGATCTTGATTTCTAGCCTCCCCAAGTTGCGTTCCACCAATCCAATCTCTTCTACCAAGCCAAATTTGTGAGAGAGTGATTGTGTGTTGAGGCGTCTATCATCTTGAAGCACAAGATCAAGGAGTTCATCGTCATTACCGAGCCTATTACCTTTTGGAGGGTGGTGCCTCCTAGATTGGTTAGGTGTCGCTTGGGACCCTCCTACTTCGTGTTGTGGAGTGAAACAAGAAGTTTGTAAGGGCAAGGAGATCACCTAATTCATGAAGATTTGCTCATAGTGAGGCTAGTCCTTCATGAACGGAAGCCACATGGAATAGTCAAGGTTGCTTCTTCGTGGAACCCTTCGTGGGTAGAGCCCTCCATGGACTCTCGCGACCGTTACCCTCCGTGGGTTGAAGACTCCATGAACGTGGACGTATGATAGCACCAACTATCAGAACCACGGGGAAAATCATCGTGTCATCACTTGTGTTTGCTTTCCTAACCCTCTCTTTACTTACATGTGCAATGTATTTACTTTCTGCTGCTACACTCTTAGACATGCATGTGTAGGGTGTTACTTGATATGCTATGAATGCTAAAACTTGCCAAGAATTAAAATTGGGAAAAAGGCAAAACTTTTATTTGGTCAAGTAGTATAACAACCCCCCCCCCTATAGACCTACTTTTTACAGCTCGAGGTGGGTGAGGAGGAGGACTCGCTTGCCTTCACGTGGCTCCGACTCGATCTCTCCCTCCGACAGCCTCCACGATCCATCGGCTCTCAGCCTGTCGGCGACGAGGTTCTGGACGTCCTCTGCCATGACAGTCGACGGAAGGAAATCCCCTTGGATCCACCTCGGCGGCGCGGTGGACTAGGCGCCCGACGGCTTCTTCGCCTTGGCTCCCTTCTTGGTGCACTCGAGCTTCTCTGTCTTCCCCTTCGTCATCGCAGCGGCGATTGTTAAGGCGGAGTCGAGTGGCGCACGTGGAGCAGAGGAGGTGGAGGAAAAGAGGGTAAATAGGGGGGACGAGCACTGTACTGGCCCTTGCGCGGTCCCATCTTATAATTGCCCGAGTGGATCACTCACCTGCGGGCCCACCGGATCTATGTGTATCCCGGTTGCAGAGGAAGCGCAGTACGTGGCGATAAGGGCGGTGCAAAAATCGAGCATCATGCATCCACTTGCCCCAGTCGTTGCGTCATCGTCGCGCAGCGCACGCTTCCTAAATTTTCGAATCCCGAAAAATCTAGGCTTGACGAAGCGACCCGTTGCATCAAAAGAGCCTGGCGATCACTCAGACCTGAGTCCATGCACAAATTCACTCGTACGCATATGAACACAGAATCGATGAGGGTGAATGACAAAGACTCTAGTCGACACAGACTTCCATGAATCCCTAAAATGCATTCGGAATTTATGTGTCTTATTAGAATCTGCATCTACCCCTTTTTCACTCGTACCCCAATCCATTCGGGGGCTAATGATGTGGATATGTACCTAGGATAGGGTCTTAGGCTTGACCTACATACCCTACCTAAGGACACTACATTTGAGAACTTAAATATTACAGGATTACCAGGAAGACTAAGTCACCATGGCGCATGAGTCACTTGACAGAAAATCCACTCGAAGGTTTCTCCCTCCATTCGACTGTCGCCTTTCACTCAGAAGAACCAAAAGTTAGTCGACCATAGAAGACCAGAAGCCACTCCAGGGAGGCCAACAAGCAGGCGTTCGACTGGTCGCCATTAGTAGCATTTATTACATACGTTATCAGTAACGTATGCCTTTATTACCATGATCGAACCCTTGGTTTCCGGGTATTCATGAGGGCAGCGCACTCTATATAAGACGCCCCTCCCCTCTGGCACAAGGGTTCGCACCCTATGTGACTCACACATTCCAGACGACAGAAGCTCCCGAGCACTTAGGCGTAGGGTTGTTACCTCCACGAGAGGGCCCTAAACTCATACATTCGTGTGTACAATCTCGTCGTAGCTAGGACTCTGCCCTCTCCTTACGTACCCCTACCTTCTACTATTAGGCTTGTTCCCATGACAACGCCGATTGTAAATTTTCGGTGTCATCGAGTTTCTCAACTGTCAGCTGGTAGGGAAACTTGGTGTAACCGAGAATATGGAATCGGTAGTACCAAGATTGAAAACCAGATTAACCCTAGGAATTTGGTGAGACCGAGATTTTAAGTTGGTTCCACCAAGATGCGCTTGGGAGGTTTTAATGGTCAGTCCTTTGTCGATACGGAACTCCGAGTGCTCCTCACACAGAGAGATCAAAAAGTAGTTGTTCAAATTTTGTGATGCAGCATGAATAGAATATGAGGTGAGTAAGCATAGATAGATAAAGGAGTGGTCCTAGGCATTCTTGTATATCCAATTGGCAAATGAAAAATCAAGATCCAAATAGCAACAATTGGATATCCTCGAATGAGTAAATAAATGCAGACCAACATGCTCACACAATAAGATGTCAAATGAAAACATGGCAAACATGCACAAACACACTAGCATCTAACAAGCACTTTGGCGATGACGGGGTCATCTATATATGAGTATATTGACTTAGGAGCCAAGTAAGAATACTTTATCATAGGTCATACTCATCGTTTGAGCACAAGTGGGGTTACCACTTTTACATAAGGCATTTAATGTTGTCACATACTATGAGATGCTTTGACTTGAGTCTTAGAGTAAAGCTCCCCTTGATGTGACATCCCCCCATAGGAAGGATAAACTAACCTTGGGTTTTGTCGATGAAGACTTATGTAGGTGAAGTAGTGGTGGATGCTCAAAGTTGATGAACATCACCATGAGTTGGGAGCATCCTTGTTGTTTCATTAGTCTTCTCACCTATATGGGTTAGTCCCAACACACAAGAGACAAATGCAAGGATATCTATGGACATGGAGTGCAAAGTATATGATGATGTCCATTGATTTTTTGATTACCTTGTCCTTGCTTACCTTTGAGGTAATGTGTGACTCCTTGAACTATTGCATGATGTTGATGTTGATTGCAACTAGTTCTTTCCAATAATGAATATGAGTGGATTTCATTGGAGGAGTCACCCCTCAAGAACTTCTCTAGTTCTTCTTCTTGGGGACCCACTCCAAGTTGATGATGATCCTTGGTGTTCAAGTAGCACTTGTAGAAGTTGAGCTTGTAGTAGCCTTGGTAACCCACTTCACCAAAGCTTGGGATTCATATTCATATGAGTCAATGTCCTCTTGAAGCTTCTTCTTGCCCTTGAGCTTGGGGTCTTGTGGTGGAAGGTCATCTTGAGCTTTTGTTCCCTTGGGGAGAGTATTTTCATACTTCTCATTTTGAGGAACAAACTTGGGATTGGGGTATTGACCTTCTTCCCATTCAACTCCATTAGCATTGAAGTAGCCAACACCATGGTTCTTCCGGTATCCTTCGTGCTTGCGTACAATCTCCTCAAATTTTTGCACCCGACAAGACTCTTGTAGATACCTTTCTCTATAATCCCTTTAAAAATTTCATTTTCTTGATCAAGTGTCACTTGTCTAAGAGAAGAGTTAGTGGGATCAATAGAACTACTAGAAGCAATATCACTGGATTTATCATTTTTATTTTTACGAGTTAAAGAACCTTTCTTGCCTTTATTACTAGCTTGCTTCGTCTTAACTTGTGGCATGAATGTAGACAAGAGAAATCTCTTGGCTAGATAAGAGGAAATCTTCTTTCAAAGATCATCATTGATAGCTTCAAAGAACTCATGATCTTGCTCTAAATTGAGCTTCTCGAAGCAGAGCTTCTCATGTGTCCTTACAAGCTCTCTATGATCTTATAGAGTAGACTCATGAGATAACTTAAGAGTGTTTAGTCGTTGAGTTAGTCGTTCTATTTCCAACTTATCATCATCACACGACTTATCTAGACTAGAATGATTACTAGCAAGTTCATTTTAACTAACATTACTAGTTTTGTCAAATAGCAAGTCATTTTCAATTAACAAGTCATCCTCAGCACTATTGAAATCAATATACTTGGGGTGTGATATTGTCACACCCTGTGCTTGTATCACCTTGTCAGGTTTGGATTTATAAAATTTAGAGCCAATTAAAACTTTTTCCTTGTTTGTTTGAATTATTGCTTGTTTGATTGTTGAAGTGTGGTGTATGGCACTCTTAGATTCTATCCAAATTCATCTTCTTTGAACCAAACCTCTTGCCCAATGATCCTGCCATGTGAATAGTGCCCAAAACAATTTTTATAAAAATTTATTTTCACTAAAAAGGATATATTCAAATCAGGTTTTCAAAAACCGCTGAAATGAGGTTTGCACTGCAAGTCCTCTAATTGGGTGAATCCTTCTTCCCCAAAAGCTTTACTTAAAACCTACTATATAATAGACTTTCCAAAAACACCAAATATTAACTTTAGAGATTATTCTTATATTTTATTTAAAGGTTTTTTCTTAAGACCACAAATGGTTTTTCATAAGGAAAAATTGTTTAAATGCTTTCAAAATATTTGAGAAAATTTAGGGAAACTTAGTGGACATATATTTTTATATATATATGAGTTTCAACACATGGGCATGTTCAAATGATGGGCAAAACCCCTAGAAACCCTTTCTGTTCAAATCAAGCTTTTGGAATATTTCTATAAGAAATATTCTCAATAAATTCTAGGAAAATTCTAGGAAGTCAACACTGTCATAAGTGATGATCTTGCAAAGTTTCACCCCAATCCAAGTTGATTTGGTTTATCAAACCATCCCAAAACTGTCACGCCCAAGATGCGATAATATCCTTTTTTCGGCATGAGGGCCTCGACGGAGATAGAAGCGCATCTTGTCGTGTTGCAAGAATGGATACCAATACAAGTACATGTATAGAAGATATGAGTATATGGAATTGGCTTACACTCGCCACAAGCTACATCAATATCACATCAATACAACAACATACTCAAACATCACATAGAAGAGCAGGGTCCGACTACGGACGAAACCAAACGATAAAATGACATCCATCCTTGCTATCCCAGGCTGCCGCCTAGAACCCATCCTAGATTGATGGAGAAGAAGAAGAACTCCAACAAAAAAGAAATGCTCTCACGTTCAAGCATCACATTACCTGTACCTGCAACTGTTGTTGTAGTAATCTGTGAGCCATAGGGACTTAGCAATCTCATTTCGAAGGGTACCAAGACTATTAAAGCTTAATGGGTGAGGTATGGTTAAGTGGTGAGGCTGCAACAAGCGACTAAGCATTTATTTAAGTGTTTAACCTATGAATACAGAAAGTAAAGTATGGTGGTCTACGCTTAACAGACATGAACTATTAATGATCACTAACTGATCCTGAACACCTACTTACCACAAACATAACCCCACCATGTTCTCTCTAGGATAAGGACTCACGAGAAGAGACAGTCATGGTTAAGCACATAGTTGGTGTATTTTATTTGAGTTTACTTCAAGTTTACTATGACTGGGTGTTAAACAAAGTATCCAAGTTTGCCACATAACCATGGGCACGGCTTTCCGAAAGATTGAACCCTACAAGGGTGCTCCAACTCATCCATCACAAATTAACCACACGCAGCGGGAATAACCTCGACCACAGATTTCGTGATCTTCCTAGGAAATTCCATAGGAAATCTGCCACCTCAAGATAGCCCAAAGAAAAATCGGAATTCCTCACTCAAGACATTCAAGAAAGATAAAACAAATCCAGCAAGGCCACCCGGCGTACCGACAAAAACCGATAGGAGCCGCGTCTCTCGTTCTCAGGGTATGACCGGATGGGAAAGACGTCGGGTTGGCTGAGACCCCGAGTGACTAGGGGGCGCTGGACATCGCCCGGTTTGGACCAACACTCATGAGGAGCACTGGCCCGGGTTGTTGATTAATTATCCGCGGGTGCCGGCGGGTCCCTATGCAATTTTAGTTATTAGGCAAATGTAGTACCAATGTTGGGCCTTTCCGGACAAGCTTTATCCTAAAACAAAAATCAAGGGGGTCCCCATAACAACCCCGAGCATGTTAGGAGCGCTCAATTATGGAACATAACAGCGGTTCACAAGTGACTAGGGAGGCAAGAGTGGAACAAAACACCAAGAAAAAGTCCAAGCCTTGCACCCTTTACCAAGTGAATAAGTGCATTAAATCAAAATAACAATAATATTGTGATAACAAAATAATGTCCATGTTGTCCGGCAAGGCCCAAGATAACTCCAAGAAGACAAGATGGGTTTACTTATCTCATTCTTGAAAATTTTTCTTCGACACTCCTCATAATCAAGAATTAATAACACCATCTCAACAGACAATGAATAAGGAATTGAACTTAGAAATCCAAGATAAAGAACACTTGAGCACCTCCAACAAGAATCTTGAAGAACACTAAAAATGAAAGAAATCTTGATGAAACACCATGAAGAACCTCCAGAATAACTCTGAAACGAAAGGATGATAGAAAGAATTGAAGGATGCAAAAAGAATAAAGATTGAGGCCTTGCTATGATTTAGATGATGCTTCGGGACAAGATACTTGAGCAAAACTAGGAACTCCGGAAACAAATGATGATCAAAGAATGGAGGTTGGGAAGAATAAGATGGAAGCCTTGCCATGATTTAGAAGAAGCTATACGAAGAGATTCTTGAGAAAACTTGAAACTCTGGAAAAGAAAAGATAAGAACACTTGAGATCAATAATTTGATATCATGAACACTCCGGAAGAAGGATTGAAACCACCTTGATGAAACTAGAATATGAATTACGTTATGTTTATCCTTCATCAAGTTAAATTGATGACAAGCAACGTATTTCGCACACCACTTATTCTTTTGGAAAATATAGGAAATATAGATAGAGCACAAACTTGAAGAGGTCTTGAACGAGACACCGGTAAGAATTCACAACCGAAAGAGGACACCAAAATGGATGGAGATACATGAGAACGAAGAGAGCATGAACCACCTAATAAAAAACTTGAACGAAACACTGGAATAATTGAGATACGAACGAAGAGACAACAATTAAGAAGAATTTGAGAACGAAAGTTGAAAGCTAAGAACGAAGAAATCTTCTGAAATGATGGCCTTCGGAGGATCGAGAAATGAAAACTACTCTAAATGCACCTGATAGATATGGGAGAAATTACTCATGAATGGAAACAATTTGAGAGGATAGTGCGAAGCTGGGACCATGAATCTTCAAGATAATGAGCAAAATTTTAAGAGAACCACTCCTTCGGTCTTCGTGATGAGAATGATGACGAGAACACCACCAAGAATTACTAATACACTCCGAAATAATGAAGAAAGAAAGGTTGAGCCAATGATGAAAATGATTCGAAGTGATCTAGAAGAGGAATATGACTATGGAAATCATTCTTACATCATATTGAAAAGAACTTGAAGACATCTCCAGAAAGAATAGAAGAGCCAGGTAAGATCCTCGGGAAAAACCTGTGGGTTATGGGCCCGCTCAAAGAAAACTCTGTTGAAAGTTTGCTTAGAAAGAGAAATTGCACCGTTACAATGAAAACATGATGAGGTGAGAACCCCGTTATAAATTGAAAGGATTTTTGAATAAAAACATAAAACTTCTGAGGTATCTTCATCACTTCGGATAGAAAAGAGAGAGACACGAAAAACAAGAGAGGCTTGGAAAAGAAATTCCAACATGGAAACCATTGAATGAATGAGAAAAGATATGATAAACACCGAGAGCTTGAATCAAATCCACCGGAGAAGAATAACAACAAGAACTAGGAATATGAGGATAGATATTGAAATTGAAACTCTTGAGAATCTCCACAAGAAATCATTGGATACAATATGAAGAAATGATTGCGGAAGCATTGATGAAGAGAAAGGCACTTGGAAGAGAATTTAATCATTGAAGAAAAATGGCAGGAGGGTTGGGAAAAACAAAGAAAAACTTGGAATAGATGAGACAAACTCCGGAACAAAATATGAGGATTGATCTTGCAATTATTGAAGAGGATAGAATTATCTTGAAGAGAAGCACACCGGTAGGAAAAGAATTGATATGATAACTTGATTGAGCACAAGAATTAGTAATCCCACAGAAATATGAGAACACTACTTCCAAAAGATATGAGATCACCACTTGACATCGAAGCAACTCGAATTACCATATACAAAACAAAACAAAGGATGGGGCTTACGAAACATGCCAGAAACAAATGCATATCAGAGATTTCGCTCGATATTTTCGTGGTAAGATTAACACGGGCTCGATCATACATTGGATCGTCATATTGAAATGATGCTCGAATATGCTCCCTAGGCGTAGCGAACTACAAGGCTTGACGAATCATAAATCGAGCCTGTCCTCTGCAAGAAAGACCGTGAACAAACGAATCCACAAGATGTCGAACCCCAACCTCACATCATGATCTGTTGGAAGATAGCCTAGGTAACTACTTGAATACCCACCGAAGAACTTCCGAAAACTTTCTTGGTTATGCAATCGGGTGTTGGGGATACGAGGAGGAAAATATCTCACACAACTAACAAACCTACACCCCAACTGTATCCATCCTTCAACACATAACTAGAGGCTTTCACAAGTCCATCTAACTCGGATCCTCGAAAGCACAACGATACTAACCATGGTGGTACCCCGGACACCTCCCCAGTACTGGGTGACTCCGACCTTCTCTCACCATGATAAGTATTGAAGCAATTTCGAAAACCCTCCGTCCTGAGATACTAAGGAAGATGAATGATAATGATGTGCCAAAAATTCCCTGGAGCTCGACTCCTCGGAAGAAATCAAGTCAGACAGGAGGCACCAAGACAGAACTCCGTCACATCGGTATCATATAGTTTCCAAAATACCCGCATGATCCTAAAAATTTTAGAGCGAGAAGAGGATTAGAATCATAATTCCTAAGTAGTAATTCCTCACCAGAGCATGGAAGAGGAGTAAAAATAATCCTACTGTCCGATATAACGAGGCTCAAAACTAGTTTTTCACTAGACTCGACTCGGCCAAGTTCGATCAATCAAGGGGCTCCTAGATCGGAACTTGGCTCTGAGACCAACTTCTCACGCCCAAGATGCGATGCTATCCTTATTTTGGCACGAGGGCCTCGACAGGGATAGAAGTGCATCTTGTCATGTTGCAAGAATGGATATCATTACAAGTACATGTACAAAAGAGATGAGTATATGGAATTGGCTTACACTCTCCACAAGCTACATCAATATCACATCAATACAACAACATACTCAAACATCATATGGAAGTGCAGGGTCCGACTACGGACGAAAACAAACGACAAAATGACATCCATCCTTGCTATCCCAGGCTGCCGCCTGGAACCCATCCTAGATTGATGATGAAGAAGAAGAACTCCAAATCAAACGAGCATCGCTCTCACATGAATGCACCGCATTACCTGTATCTGCAACTGTTGTTGTAGTAATCTGTGAGCCACAGGGACTCAACAATCTCATTTCCAAGGGTATCAAGACTATTAAAGCTTAATAGGTGAGGTAAAGTTAAGTGGTGAGGCTGCAGCAGTGACTAAGCATTTGTTTGAGTGGCTAACTTACGAGTGCAGAAATTAACGTATGGTGGTCTATGCATAACGGACATGAACTAGTAATGATCACTAACTGATCCTGAACACCTACTTACGTCAAACATAACCCCACCATGTTCCCTCTCGGATGACGACTCACGAGAAGAGAAAGTCACGGTTACGCACATAGTTGGTGTATTTTATTTGAGTTTACTTCAAGTTTGCTATGACCGGGTGTTAAACAAAGTATCCAGGTTTGCCACATAACTGCGGGCACGGCTTTCCGAAAGATTTAATACCCTGTAGGGGTGCTCCAACTCATCCATCACAAATTAACCACATGCCGCGAGAATAACCTCGACCACAGATCTCGTGATCATCCTAGGAAATTCCAAAGGAAATCCGACACCTCGAGATAGCCCGAAGAAGATCAGAGTTCCTCACGCAAGACGTTCGATAAAGGTAAAACAAATCCAGCAAGGCCGCCCGACGTGTCGACGAACCCGATAAGAGCCGCATATCTCGTACTCAGGACACGACCAGATTGGCTAAGTTTCCGGCTGGCACACCCGTTGGTGGCCCCTGCTACTGCCATTTTGGACCAACACTCATGAGGAGCATTGGCCCGGTTTGTTGATTAATTATCCACAGGGTCCGAAAAGTCCCGATGCAAGTTTTATTAGGTTGGAGAATGGTAAAACCAAAGTTGGTCCTTGCTAGAAGAGTTTTATCCCAAAACGAAAATAAAGGGGGTCCCCATAACAACCCCGAGCATGTTAGGAGCGCTCAATTATAGAACATAACACCGGTTCACAAGTAACTAGGGCGGCAAGAGTGGAACAAAACACCAAGCAAAAGGCCAAGCCTTCCACCCTTTACCAAATGTATAAGTGCATTAAATTAAATAGCAATAATATTGTGTTAACAAAAAGAATGTCCATGTTGTCACATGGAAGCAATTGCACCTGCATCTAGGAATGTTATAAGAAGGGATGAGCAAGCGGTCACATAGCCAAACAATGGTTTGCTGGGATGTGGAGGGGTTAGAGGCTTTTCATGGCAATGTTGAGAGGCTTGAAAAACAAGTGGTAGGTAGCAAGACATAACGATAAAAGAGGGACAACTACCATAGCAATGATAGTAGTGGTATCCAGGGAAATGTGTCATCTTGCCTGAGATCCCGCTCGAAAGAAGATCGAGTCCATGAAGAAGACGGGCCAATGTAGTCGAACGAATCCTCACACCCCGAACGCTTTCGGAACTCTATTGATAAGAAACAATCCGGAACAAACAATCAACACCCGATACACCACATATATACATGACATTATGCGCAAACAAATATGATGCATGTCCAGTTTAGTATGCAAGACATGGTATGGCATGGCAAGAACAACAAACAACTACTACATATTAAGTGAAGTTCAATATGCAACGAGTTGCATATTGACGAAACTCCACGTTCGAATTATTTAGTTCACTCCCGTTTATGTACTCATCAATATTAAATGTTGTTAGACATGGCAAACGATGAAGCACAAACAACTACAACATCTAGGCATTTTAAATGAGGCTGAAAGCAACCAATAACAATTCTGAAACGACCTCATATGCATATTATGCATTTCGTCCAGATCTGTACTAACCATATTTTAGAGTTGTTAAACACCAAAATAAATGTCACCATGATATTCTACACATTTTTCTAGCCAAGTTACATATGTGAAACATTTTTATCGGAGCTACGGTTTTGTAGTTATGAAATAAATCATTTCAACATGGCATTTACACAAAATAAATCAAAACAACAAGTTAAACATTTTTATCATGTTTGAAAGCTGGATATTGTGAAACTACATAAAATTCTAGTCACTTTTCATATATAAAGTTTTCCAATCTGACATACGGTTAAAGAGTTATTATATGTATGATCAATAGGGTTTTTCTATAAAACTATAATTGTCAGGATAATTAGTAAATTCGCGGAACTGAAACAAAAACACTAACAGGCCGAAACTACAGTAGGCCCGAAACATAGTGAGCACAACATAGCAATATAATGCATAGAGCGACATATAGGGAAACAATGCTCACAAGCCAACCCCAATAAACAACAGAGGCAGGCTGGGTGACTGCTCACCTTGCTGGGCTGGCCCAGGTCGGCGGAGGGGCTGAGGACATGACGCGTCCGCTGGGCCTTGCGCGATCCAAGTCGGTCCAAGCGCGGAGAGTAGGGGGTCAACGCCTCGTCCTCCTCCCTCGTGCGAGCACACAGAGCCATGGCGTCGGGCTGGAAGGAGCTGCGGCACGAATCCGGCAGGTACGACGATGGTTAGGGCAAGGGGAGGTCTGAGATGGATGGATCCGGGCGGGGCTCTCATGATTCGGCGACCAGCAAGGCTTGGCGACAGGCGGCGAGCTTCTCGAGCGGCCATGGTAGGTCCTGGCATGGAAGAGAGAGAGATAAATGAGACGAGGGAGATATGGAGAAGAAGGGGAGGAAAGGACGCGCGTGGTCCGGCCTGGTCCGGCGAGACGGCGGCCTCCGGGGGCTCCGGCAAGGGGGCGGAGGCCATGGATAGCTTGGGCAGCTCCAGACGGAGGCGCTCGGGCAAGGGGAGGCCTGGGAGGAGCTCCTGGCTCGGGCGATGACCCCAGATGGGCTTCAGCAGGCTTGGTTCCAGGCCCGGGCAGGCCTAGCGGCACTGGAAGGGAGATAGGGGCGGCGTCCAATGATTAGGGGCGCGGAATTTGAGGTGGGAGGCTAGGTTTTCCATAATAGGTAGGTTAGGGGCGACTATATATAGGTAGGGATGCTACGGTTAGGGAATTAGTTTATTTTCGGACCATTCGATCTTGATCGGACATCCGAAAGTGGAGGGGGGCTAGGCGGGTTAGTGGGCTGTGTTAGAGGGGGTGGGCTGAGGATAGAGGGAGATGGTGGCCCATGATATGATTTTCAGAACACCGAAAAACGTCCGATAATAAACCGATGACCGCGCTGCTACGGTTGGCCGATGGGGTATCAAACAACCTCGAAATGCGACGAATTTTGACAGGCGGTCTACCCACAACATAACAAGACCGCACACCAAGTTCCGACCCAATCCGAGAATATTTTAAACGCACTTTGAAAACAATATTTTATCGATGCCTCGGGCGCGTGCGTGTGTGGTTGGTCTCGAAATGGTCAACGACACGAACAGAGAACTGGCAGCTAAGAACGGATGCAAATTTTTCAAAAACGAGTGACGATGCTATGCAAATGATACGAATGATGCAATGATGAATGCGACAACCATATGAAACACAGACGAGAATGGAAATAAAAGGGGAATCTTCTGGAGCGTTGGTCTCGGGCTGTTACAGGGCATGCTCAAGGGAGCGCCACCTGTCGCGTGGGACTGGAGGGGGTCGCCGGGGCTGAGGGAATCACCGGCGAGAGGGGATCCCACACGACGGCGAGGGTTTGCTTCAGGCTCGATCTCCCGAGCATGGGGTGAGGGGGCTAGGCACGGGGGGTGGCCGAGGGGAAGAGAGAGCGAGGGGAGAGGAGCGGGAGTTCGGGGAGGCCCTAAATAGTCGGGTGTCGGTTCACCGAGGGCGCGGTGCACCGATGGGGACGGGGCCATCGCCATGGGCCACAAGGGTGCTCCAGGTCGTGTCCTGGGTGGTCGTGGACTTAGTCTGCACCTGCAGACAGGGGAAGGACAGCCAGGGGGACCGGAGGTGCGTGCATGCGAGCTTGGCCATTGGCCGGCTCGGGCGGCACCATGCACGCGCGAAGGAGGGCAGCAGAGGAGGAGGGAGGAGGGGCCCCACCACCTGGCGCCTTGCGGACGTCGAGGGGCGGCCAGGGGACCTGCTCCCGCATCCCCAGGTGGTCGGGGGCTCGGGATGGGTGCGGCTACAGTGCGGGAGTGCACTGTAGCGCGCTCCAAAGCGCCCTTTTGACCGGCATCGGCAT
Organism: Hordeum marinum; assembly: GCA_022496015.1. Lineage (NCBI taxonomy): Eukaryota > Viridiplantae > Streptophyta > Magnoliopsida > Poales > Poaceae > Hordeum > Hordeum marinum. Next base: position 117,230,999 of record CM039676.1, read on the forward strand.
AGAAAATGGGCACTAGCATGTCCACTAGTGTATGGGGGGTTCTGGAGATGTCCATGGGGTAGGAGAAGCTAGGGGAGGCTTAGGAAAGAAAATAAATTGGGAGGGGAGAGGTAGACAAGATGCTGTCAAGGTGAAAAATGGGGGTTCTACCCCACCTTCCAATGGCTTATGGGCCTGAGGTTTTTACTAGAGGTAGGTGGTAACCCTGAGGGGTTGTGGGAAAAGTTTCATGGCTTGGGGAATAGGGAAAGGGGTGAAAGTAGGGACTTTACTGTTTCACCAGAAGGTGTTTGATGGGGATTTTGGCAAGAGAAGTTTACCCACTTACTGAGTTATTCAACGGGGTCAAATGCTAGGTAAAAATGAGATGGATCACCAAGTTTGAGCTCAAATGAGCAAAGTAGACAACGGAAACTTTGGGAACCCTAGAAACTAACAGAATCTGGTTTCTATAGATCTAGTTATGCTAAGATTTTACCCTTGATGCATCACTTAGTGTAGCATCATTATTTGGTGATTAGAGCATGTCCACAAAGTTTGGGGTCAAGGGGAGAAACTTCACAATGTAAAGTTGTTCAAATTTGAATCTGGACAGGGAGGGTTTTTGTAACAGCCCAGGACGGATGCTCTAGAAGATTGCCCTTTTATTTCCATTCTCGTATGTGTTTTGTTGGTTGTTGCATTGATCATCACATCATTTGCATCATCTACATAGCATCAACACTATTTTTGAAAACTTGCGTCCGTTCATAGTCGCCGGTTCTTTCCGTTCTTATCGTTGCCCGTTTCGAAACCAACCACACACATGAATGCGCTCGTGGCATCGTTAAAAAACCGTTTTTAAGGCACATGAAAAAAATTCCTGGATTGGGTCGAAACTTGGCGTGCGGTCTTCTTATATTGTAGGTAGGCCGCCTGCCAAATTTCGCCGCATTCCGAGTTAGTTTGATACACCATCGGTTAACCGTAGCAGTGCGGTCATCGGTTATTCGTCGGACGTTTTTCGGTGTTTTAAAACCTCGTGTAACGGGCCGCAAACCTCCCTCTCATCTCCTCATAGCCCATCTACACAGCCCACCTAGCCCACCTAACCCAACCCCGCGACCGGAGCCGTCCGATTGTGATCGCACGGCTCGAATCAGTGCAAAAAATGCCCCTAACCTAGCCCTATTTCCTATTTAATCATCCCCTAACCTGCCCCTAATGGAAACCCTAGCCTCGCATCGAAATCCGTGCCACCCAGCCGCCACCCACGCTCGTGTCTTCCACCTCCAGCCACTGGTCCTCTCAAACCCATTCACGGCCCGCCCGAGCCCATCTAGGCCCGAACGAGCCCGCACCAAGCTGCCGCCGCCAGCCATGGGAGGACCCTGAGCTCCTTGTCCATCCCCTCTGGAGCCTCGTCGGCCGGTCACCGGAGCCAGGCCGGACCTCGCCGCATGCTCCTCTATCTTCTATCTCCCTCCATTTCCTCTTTCTCACCCCACGACCTCTCTCTCGTTCGCAGGAAGTTGCCATGGTCGCCGCTACCGATCTCCTCCGCCGGCGACCTCCGAGCGCATCGTAGAGCGGATCCGACCCCCAAGCCCGGATCTATCCGTTCCCGGCCTTGCCAGGCCCCGTCGGTCGCCTCCTGCTGCCGCCCGTCGCAGTTGACCTGCGCCGCCATGGCCTCCCGCTCGGGAGGGAGACAACGTCCAGAGCGGTCGATCCCCTCGCCCGTCGCCCGCACGAGCGCCGCGTGGGCCGCGCCCCAGCCCGCAGTCGTGCAAGGCCCAGCTCCCCTCAAGCCCAGCCGCCTCCATCTCCATGCGCACCGACATGGGCATGGCCCGCAATGTGAGCCTCCATATCGCCCTATCCAGTGCCTATGCGATGATTTGTTATTTTGCGCTCGCTGCTCTATTTCGGCTAGGGAACAAATTCGGCCTGTAGACCATTTTTTTAATTCTGCGAATTTTGCTAAATAACCAGTGATTTACAGATTCGCAGAAAAACCCCTATACTTCATGCATCAATAACTTTTTAACTGTGCATCGGGTGAAAATAATTTATATATGTAAAGTGACTAGAATTTTCTATAGTTTCACATTATCCAACTTTCACGTGTGATAAAAATGTTTAACCTTGCTGTTTGCATTGATTTGCGTAATTGCCATGTGAAAATGATTTATTTCATAACTAGTAACCGTAGCTCCGATAAAAATGTTCCACATATGTAACTTGACTAGCAAAATGTGTAGAATATCATGGCAAACTGTATATTGCTGTTTAACAACTATAAAACATGCTTAGGACAGATCTGGACCAAAATCTTAATATGCATATGTGGTTGTTTCGGAAATGATATATGTTGCTTCCGGTCCCATTTAAAATGCCTAGATGATATAGTTGTTCATGTTTCACCGTTTGCCATGTTAAACAATATTTATAATTGATGAGTACCTAACAAGAGTGAACTAAATAATTCAAGTGTGGAGTTTGGTCAATATGCAACTCGTTGCATATTGAACTTCACTTAATATGTAGTGGTTGTTTGTTGTTCTTGCCATGCCATGCCATGTGTTGCATATTAAACCAGACATGCATCATATTTGTTTGCGCATCATGTCATGGATATGTTGTGGTGTATCTTGTGTTGATTGTTGTTTCCGGTTTGCTTCTTCTCGATAGATTTCCGAAAGCGTTCGGAGTGTGAAGATTCGTTCGACTACGTTGGCCCGTCTTCTTCATGGACTCGATCTTCTTCCGAGCAGGATCTGAGGCAAGATGACACATTTCCCTGGATACCATTACTACCATTGCCATGCTAGATGTATCGTTTTCTATCGCTATGTCTCGCTACATACCACTTGTTTGTCAAGCCTCCCAACATTGGCATAATAAGCCTCCAACCCTTCCACATCCCAGCAAACCTTTGTTTGGTTATGTTATCGCTTGCTCAGCCCTTCTTATAGTGTTTCTAGCTGCTGGTGCAATTGTTTTCATGTGACAACATGGACATTCTTTTGTTATCACAATATTATTGCTATTTAATTTAATGCACTTATACACTTGGTAAAGGGTGGAATGCTTGGCCTCTTGCTCGGTGTTTTGTTCCACTCTTGCCGTCCTAGTTACTTGTGAACCGGTGTTATGTTCCATAATTGAGCACTCCTAACATGCTCGGGGTTGTTATGGGGACCCCCTTGATTTTCGTTTTAGGATAAAGCTTGTCCGGCAAGGCCCAACATTGGTACTACGTTTGCCTAATAACTAAAATTGCATAGGGACCCACCGGGACCTGTGGATAATTAATCAACAATCCGGGCTAGTGCTCCTCATGAGTGTTGGTCCAAACCAGGCAATGTCCGGTGCCCCCTGGTCACCCGGGGTCTCAGCCAACTGGACGTCTTGCCCATCCGATCGTACCCTGAGAACGAGAGACGCGGCTCCTATCGGGTTTTGTCGGTACGTCGGGCGGCCTTACTAGATTTGTTTTACCTTTATCGAACGTCTTGAGTGAGGAATTCCGAATTTTCTTCGGGCTATCTCGACATGGCGCATTTCCTATGGAATTGCCTAGGAAGATCACGAGATCCGTGGTCGAGGTTATTCCCGCCGCGTGTGGTTAATTTGTGATGGATGAGTTGGAGCACCCCTATAGGGTTCAATCTTTCGGAAAGTCGTGCCCACGGTTATGTGGCAAACTTGGATACTTTGTTTAACACCCGGTCATAGTAAACTTGAAGTAAACTCAAATAAAATACACCAACTTTTTTTCCGTAACTGTGACTGTCTCTTCTCGTGAGTCCTTATCCGAGAGAGAAGACGGTGGGGTTATGTTTGACGTAAGTAGATGTTAAGGATCAGTTAGTGATCATTACTAGTTCACGTCCGTTAAGCATAGACCACCATACTTTATTTTCTGTATTCGTATGTTAGCCACTTAAATAAATGCTTAGTCGCTTGTTGCAGCCTCACCCCTTAACCATACCTCATCCATTAAGCTTTAATAGTCTTGATACCCTTGGAAATGAGATTGTTGAGGCCCTGTGGCTCACAGAGTACTACAACAACAGTTGCAGGTACATGTAATGTCATGCTTGAACATGAGAGTGTTTCTTGTTTGTTGGAGTTCTTCTTCTTCTTCATTGGTCTAGGATGGGTTCGAGGCGGTAGCCTGGGATAGCAAGGATGGATGTCATTTGGTTTCGTCCATAGTCGGACCCTGCTCTTCTGTATGATGTTTGAGTATGTTGTTGTATTGATGTGATATAGATGTAGCTTGTGGCGAGTGTAAGCCAATTCCATATACTCATCTCTTCTGTACATGTACTTGTAATGATATCCATTCTTGCAACACGACGAGATGCCCTTCTATCCATGTCGAGGCCCTCATGCCGAAATAAGGATAGGATCGCATCTTGGGCGTGAAATTCTGGTATCAGAGCCTGTACCGACCTAGGAGACCCTTTGATTAATCGAACTTGGTCGTGTCGAGTCTAGTAAAAATCTATTTTGAATCTAGTTATTTCCGAGAGTAGGATTCTTTTTACTCCTCTTCTATGCTCTGGTGAGGAATTATGACTTAGGAATTTTGTTACTACTCCTCTTCTCGCTCAAATTTTCTTTTAGGATCACCCGGGTATTTCGGAAACTATATGATGTCGATGTGACGGAGATCTATCTTGGTGCCTCCTGTCTGACTTGATTTCTTCCGAGGTGTTGAGCTCCAGGGGATTCTTGACACATCGTTATCATTCAGCTTCCTTAGTATTTCAGGACGGAGGGTGTTCGGAATTGCTTCAATACTTGTCGTGGTGAGATAAGGTCGGAGTCACCCAGTACTGGGGAGGCGTCTGGGGTACCACCATGGTTAGTATCCTTGTGCTTTCGAGGATTCGAGTTAGATGGACTTGCGAAAGCCTCTGGTTATGTGTTGAAGGATGGATATAGTTGGGGTGTAGGTTTGTTAGTTGCGTGAGATATTTCCTCCTTGTATCCCCAACACCAGATTGCATAAAAAAAGTTTTCAGGAGTTCTTAGGTGGGAATTCAAGTAGTTACCTAGGTTATCTTCCAACAGATCATGATGTGACGTTGGGGTTTGACATCTAGTGGATTCGTTTGTTCACAGTCTTTCTTACAGAGGATAGTCTTGATATATGCTTCGTCAAGCCTTGTAGTTCGCTATGCCTAGGGAGCATATTCGGGTGTCATTTCAATATGACAATCCAATGTACGATCGAGCCCGTGCAAACCTTACCACGAAAATATCGAGCGAAATCTCTGTTATTCATTTGTTTCTGGCTTGTTTCATAAGCCCCATCCTTTGTTTTGTTTTGTATATGGTAATTCGAGTTGCTTCGATGTCAAGTGGTGATCTCATATCTTTTTGAAGTAGTGTTCTCATATTTCTGTGATTACTAATTCTTGTGCTCGATCAAGTTATCATATCAATTCTTTTCCTATCGGTGTGCTTCTCCTCAAGATAATTCTATCCTCTTCAATAATTGCAAGATCAATCCTCATATTTTTTCCGGAGTTTGTTTCATCTGTTCCAAGTTTTTCTTTGTTTTTCCCAACCCTCCCGCATATTTTCTTCAATGATTAAATTCTCTTTCAAGTGCCTTTCTCTTCATCAATGCTCCCGCTATCATTTCTTCATATTGTATCCGGTGATTTCTTGTGGATATTCTCAGGAGTTTCAATTGCAAGATCTATCCTCATATTCCTAGTTCTTGTTGTTATTCTTCTCCGGTGGATTTGATTCAAGCTCTCGGTGTTCATCATATCCTTTCTCATTCGTTCAATGATTTCCCTGTTGGAATTTCTTTTCCAAGCCTCTCTTGTTTTTCGTCTCTCCCTATGTTCTATCCGGAGTGCTGAAGATATCTCAGAAGTTTTATGTTTTTATTCAATAATCCTTTCAATTTATATAGGGGTTCTCACCTCATCAAGTTTTCATTGTAACGGTGCAATATCTCTTTCTAAGCAATCTTTCAACGGAGTTTTCTTTGAGTGGGCCCATAACCCACAGGTTTTTCCCCAGGATCTTACCTGGCTCTTCTATTCTTTCTGGAGATGTCTTCAAGTTCTTTTCAATATGATGTAAGAATGATTTCCTTAGTCATATTCCTCTTCTAGATCGCTTCGAATCATTTTCATCATTGGCTCGACCTTTCTTTCTTCATTATTTCGGAGTGTATTAGTAATTCTTGGTGGTGTTCTCGTCATCATTCTCATCATGAAGACCGAAGGAGTGGTTCTCTTAAAAAAATTCTCATTCTCTTGAAAAGATTCATGGTCTCAGCTTCGTGCTATCCTCTCAAATTGTTTCCGTTCATGAGTAATTTCTCCCATATCTATCAGGTGCATTTAGAGTAGTTTTCATTTCTCGATCCTCCGAAGGCCATCATTTCAGAAGATTTCTTCGTTCTCAGCTTTCAACTTTCGTTCTCAAATTCTTCTTAATTGTTGTCTCTTCCTTCTTATCTCAATTATTCCAGTGTTTCGTTCAAGTTTTTTATTAGGTGGTTCATGCTCTCTTCGTTCTCATGTATCTCCATCCATTTTGGTGTCCTCTTTCGGTTGTGAATTCTTACCGGTGTCTCGTTCAAGACCTCTTCAAGTTTGTGCTCTATCTATATTTCCTATATTTTCCAAAAGAATAAGTGGTGTGCGAAATACGTTGCTTGTCATCAATTTAACTTGATGAAGGATAAACATAACGTAATTCATATTCTAGTTTCATCAAGGTGGTTTCAATTTCTAAGTTCAATTCCTTCTTCATTGTATTTTGTGATGGTGTTATTAATTCTTGATTATGAGGAGTCTCGAAGAAAAAATTTCAAGAATGAGATAAGTAAACCCATCTTGTCTTCTTGGAGTTATCTTGGGTCGGATTTCACCTAAAGCATTTCCTAAGGATTGTTGCTATCATGGCGTCATAAATGATTCAAGTGTTTCATCCTCATCCTATTGGTGAAAGAAGTTTTGTATATCTTGTTGCTCTGAAGTAATCAATTGTTTTTGTTGTGGAAGGTTGTCACCTCATAATTTTGAGATGTTTTTCATAAGCCCATAACAAGCTAAATATTTTCGTTGTTCATTTTCCTTTTCAAATTCAATGGTGGTAGAATTGTGATTTTCTTCTCCGTTCTCTTCTCTCCAAAGAACTAGTTTCTATTCTTTTCTTCCAGAGGCGTTTTTAAGTTGCTCTCTTTCAACCATCATCTTGTTATCAAGATCATGTTGTTTCTTGCTTATTCATTTTACCAGAGTGTTGTGTTGTATTCAAGTTCTTCCATCTTATTAAATTTTGCCTTTCTTTCCTACTGAAGTGTTGCCGCAATTTCTTGCGAATTCTTGCTTGTTCCTCATGTCATTCTCCATCTCTTTAAAACCTTCATTCGTCATTGGTTTCGCTCGTTTGTCATAGAAGCAACTAAGTTTACCTCTTGCTCTTTCTCTTCCCCTTCTCATTCTAGATCTCGGGACAAGATCCTCATGTAGTGGAGGAGAGTTGTAACAGCCCGGGACCGACGCTCCAGAAGATTCCCCTTTTATTTCCATTCTCATTTGTGTTTCGTTGGTTGTTGCATTCATCATCGCATCATTCGCATCATCTGCATAGCATTAGCACTCGTTTTTGAAAACTTGCATCCGTTCCTAGTCGCCGGTTCTTTCCGTTCTTGCCGTTGCCCGTTTCGAGACCAACCACACAACCGCACGCGCCCGCGGCATCGTTAAAAAACCGTTTTTAAAGCGTGCGAAAAATATTCCTGGATTTGGTCGAAACTTGGCGTGCGGTCTTATTATATTGTAGGTAGGTCGCCTGCCAAATTTCGCCGCATTCCGAGTTCGTTTGATACCCCATTGGTCAACCATAGCAGTGCGGTCATCGGTTATTCGTCGGACGTTTTTCGGTGTTTTAAAACTGCGTGTCACGGGCCACAAATGTCACGCCCAAGATGCGATCCTATCCTTATTTGGCACGAGGGCCTCAACAGGAATAGAAGCGCATCTTGATGCGTTCGCAAGAATGGATATCATTACAAGTACATGTACAGAAGAGATGAGTGTATGGAATTGTCTTACACTCGCCACAAGCTACATCAGAGTTACATCAATACAATAACATCTCAAACATCATACATAAGAGCAGGGTCCGACTACGGACAAAATCAAACGATAAAATGACATCCACCCTTGCTATCCCAGGCTGCCGCCTGGAACCCATCCAAGATTGAAGACGAAGAAGAAGAAGAAGAACTCCAAATCAAATCAAGCAACGCGCTCACGTCGAATCATCACATTACCTGAACCTGCAACTGGTGTTGTAGTAATCTGTGAGCCACAGGGACTCAGCAATCTCATTTCCAAGGGTATCAAGACTATTAAAGCTTAATAGGTAAGGCATGGTTAAGTAGTGAGGCTGCAGCAAGCGACTAAGCATATATTTGAGTGGCTAACTTACGAGTATAGAAATTAAAGTATAGTGGTCTACGCACAACGGACGTGAACTAGTAATGATCACTAACTGATCCTGAACACCTACTTACTTCAATCATAACCCCACCGTGTTCTCTTTCGGATAAGAACTCACGAGAAGAGACAGTCACGGTTACGCACACAGTTGGTGTATTTTATTAGAGTTTACTTCAAGTTTGCTATGACCGGGTGTTAAACAAATTATCCAAGTTTGCCACATAACCGCGGGCACGGCTTCTCGAAAAGATTTAACCCTGCAGGGGTGCTCCAACTTATCCATCACAAATTAACCACACGCAGCGGGAATAACCTCAACCACGAATCTCGTGATCTTCCTAGGCAATTCCAAAGGAAATCCAACACCTCGAGATAACCCGAAGAAAATCAGAGTTCCTCACTCAAGACGTTCGAGAAAGGTAAAACAAGTCCAGCAAGGCCTCCCGACGTGTCGACAATCCCGATAGGAGCCGCGTATCTCATTCTCAAGACACGGCGGATGAGCTAAGCATACAGTAACTGAAGTCCCTGGTTGCCCCAGGTAGCCCGCACGGTGCTCTAGTTTGGACCAGCACCAGCAGCACTGGCCCCCCTGTATTATGTTAAATTAATCCACGAGGGGGCGACCCTCTATGCATTTACAAGGTGATCAGTTTTATTATGATGGGCAAATGTAGTACCAAAGTTGGGCCTTGCCAGACAAGATTTAATCTAACCCGAAAATCAAGGGGGGCCCCATAACAACCCCGAGCATGTTAGGAGCGCTCATTTCTGGAACATAACACTAGTTCACAAGTAACTAAGGGCGGCAAGAGTGGAACAAAACACCGAGCAAAAGGCCAAGCCTTCCACCCTTTACCAAGTGTATATGTGCATTAAATTAAATAGCAGCAATATTGTGATATACCAAAAGAATGACCATGTTGACACATGGAAGCAAATGCACTTGCAGCTAGCAACGCTATAAGAAGGTCTGAGCAAGCGGTAACATAGCCAAACAATGTTTTGCTGGGATGTGGAGGGGTTAGAGGCTTATCATGGCAGTGTTGGGAGGCTTATCAAACAAGTGGTAGGTAGCAAGACATAACGATAAAAGACAAGACAACTAGCATGGCAATGATAGTAATGGTATCCAGGGAAATGTGTCATCTTGCCTGAGATCGCGCTCGGAAGAAGAACGAGTCCAGGAAGAAGACGAACCAACATAGTCGAACGAATCCTCACACTCCGAATGCTTTTGGAACTCTATCGAGAAGAAGCAATCCGAAACAACAATCAATACAATATACATCACAACATATGCAAGACATGATGCACAAACATATATGATGCATGTCCGGTTTAATATGCAAGGCATGACAATTCACAACAATCAAATTATACACATTAAGTGAAGCTCAATTTGCAACGAGTTGCATATTGACGAAACTCCACGCTCGAATTATTTAGTTCACTCCCGTTAGGTACACGACAATATTAAATGTTGTTAAACATGGCAAGAGGTGAAGCATAAGTAAACTATCTATCTAGGCATGTTAAATGAGGCCGGAAACAACTTATAGCATTTCCGAAATAACCGCATGTGTTAATTATGAATTTGGTTCAGATCTGATCTAAACATATTTATATTGGTTAAACAGCAGAATAAAGCATACCATGTTATTCTACACGTCATTCTAGTCGATTTACATATATAGAACATCTCAAACGGAGTTACGGTTCAAAAGATATGAGCAACACAAGATGCACATGGCATGAATGCAAATGCATGGAAAAAACCACCACAACCATCTCAAATCATGAATGCAACAAGTGATTATGAAACTTCATAATATTCTAAGCAAGTTTCATATATGGAATGTCCAAAAGGGAGCTACGGTTCAACCACAATCAACAAAACAAGTTTTGGTGGAAATCTGCCAAAAACAGCAACATGGCATTTTGAACATATGAAAACAACAAGTTACAATAATCCAAAATGCACAAACTAATCATGGGGCAATATTATGCAACACCTACTTCATTTCATCTTCACAAATCATATTCAAAACATGCATGGATCACTAGGTACGAAGCTCACAAGAAGGCTACTTGAAAACAGTTCCAGACTTAGTGAAAATAGCAGTTTTAGACAATGCAGTTTTTATCACGAAGACATATTGACAGTAGTAAAACTATATGCTACAATTCATATTATGGCATGAAACTTAACAGCATGCTAGAGGGCAATATCAACAACAAATAACTCCATTACACCTACCACAAAAGAGTTCTAGATCACTAGCAAATCACATGGCAAGACAGCAACAAAATATAACAGATTGCAGACTTAAAAATATTTTGGACCTCAAAATGGCAGATTTTTATAGCAAGTAGACAACAGCAAAACAACACCTACACATGCATTTCTATGACAAACAAAATGTCCATGGGCTAGGACACATATCAACGAGCAACTTTCATGTTGAAAATTAATTCATATCATGCCCGGATTAATTCCTACGAAAATGACAAAAGGCATCACGGTGAAAATGACATGCACTCAAACATGCTCAAATGACAAAACTAAGTGCACAGATAATTTCTATGGATTTTTCTACCCCGGAAACATATATAATATGATTAGGTTCATGTAGAAAGTTAATCACAATTAAATATGCGGGCAATAGGCCTAATCATCTTATAGCAATGCATTGATGCAAAATTAAATGCAACTGTCATGACAAAAAATTTATCATGCATGAAAATGTGGTGTGAATGGGATGAACATTTTTAATATCTGATTTTATTAATTTCGATGCACGTTAATTAATTAGGAAAATGCAATTAACGCAAAATATGCAAGATGACATATTAAATATTTTTAGGCATGGTTTAAAATGGCATAATATTAATCTAGAGGATTTTCTAAACACTTAACATGTTGACATTATTACAATCCGATGCACGGATAATTTTATATGATTTTATAAACACGCAATGGATCTAAATACTTCTAAATAAATAATAAAAAAATGGAACGGGGGAGGGCTGGGCTCACCAATGGGCCGGATCTGGCCCAGGTCGGTGCACAGGGGGGCTAGGGGCAGCTGGGCTGAGGCTGGGCGCTTGCAGCGGCCCACCGCAGCGGTCAACGCGCAGGGACGCTCAAGCTCGCGCTCGCACAATGGCATCGGCGGCGACACCATCCATGGCGGTTGCAAGGCAAGGGAGGGCGCTGGGCGGCGCAGGGGCGCGGCTGGAGGCAGGGGCGGCCGGATCTGGTGATGCAGGTCCGGTTCCCACCGGAGGAGAGGCCGGCGGCGACTGCCAGCTCAGGGTCGGCCAGATCGAGGCCGGGGGGCTCCATCCTGGCCGGCTTGAGGCGCGACAGGGCCATCTTCGGCGACGGGAAGGTCAGCGGCGGCTAGAGGAGCTCCGGTCCATGGCGCGGACGGGGAGGCCGGGTGCGGCGGCGGCTGGCAGCGGCAACTGGTGGCGACGTGCGGCTGCTCCGGCAGGCAAGGGGCAAGCGGCGGCGCGCACTGGTGGCGAGCGAGGTCGGCCGGAGGGAGGAGCTCGGGAAGAATCAGGCCCGGGCGGGCCCAGATGGGTCTCGGCGGACCGGCGGCTAGAGGAGGGAGAAGGCTAGGGCTGGCTAGGGTTTGCACGCGAAACGAGGTGGGTCTAGGGGCTATATATAGGTTTAGGCTAGGGTTAGGTGGCACTGTCCGTTTTTGGACTGTCGGGTGTCAGTCCGACAGTCCGGAAGCGGAGAGGGGGGGGGTTACGAAAGGCTGTGTAGACGGGCTAAGAGGAGATGAGAGGGAAGACGGTGACCCGTGGCACGAAAATTTAAAACAGCGATAAACGTCCGACGAAAACCGATGACCTCCCTGCTACGACTGACCGACGGGGCATCAAACGAACTCGGATCGCGACGAAATTCGACGGGCGGTCTATCTAAGCTATAACAAGACCACACGACGAGTTTCAACTCAATCCGAGAATATTTTGCACGCACTTAAAAACGGTTTTATTTTAAACGGTGCCGCGGGCGCGTGCGTGTGTGGCTGGTCTCGAAACGGGCAACGGCAAAACGGAGAGAACCGGCAACTACGAACGTATGCAAGTTTCGAAAATGGGTGACGATGCAATGCAGATGATGCGAATGATGCGATGAGGAATGCGACAACCAGACGAACACATGACGAGAACGGAAATAAAAGGGGAATCTTCTGGAATCTTCTGGAACGTCAGTCTCGGGCTATCACAGCAAACCTCCCTCTCATCTCCTCATAGCCCATCTACATAGCCCACCTAGCCCACCTAACCCAACCCCACGGCCGGAGCCGTCCGATTGCGATCGCACGGCTCGAATCCGTGCAAAAATGCCCCTAACCTAGCCCCATTTCCTATTTGATCATCCCCTAACCTGCCCCTAATGAAAACCCTAGCCTCGCATCAAAATCCGTGCCACCCAGCCACCACCCATGCTCCTGTCTTCCACCTCTAGCCACCGGCCCTCTCAAACCCATTCGTGGCCTGCCCGGGCCCATCTAGGCCCGAACAAGCCCGCACCAAGATGCCGCCGCCAGCCATGGGAGGACCCGAGCTCCTTGTCCATCCCCGCTGGAGCCCCGTCGGCCGGAGCCAGACCGGACATTGCCATGTGCTCCTCTCTATTCTCTCTCCCTCCATTTCTCTCTCTAACCCCACAGACTCTCTCTCATTCGCAGGAAGTTGCCAATGTCGCCGTTGTCGATCTCCTCCGCCGGCGACCTCCGAGCGCATCGCAGACCGGATCCGACCCCCCAAGCCCGGATGTATCCGTTCCCGCCCTTGCCAGGCCCCGCCGATCGCCTCCTGCCGCCGCCCGTCGCAGTTGACCTGCGCCGCCATGGCCTCCCGCTCGGGAGGGAGACGACGTCCCGAGTGGTCGATCCCCTCGCCCGTCGCCCGCACAAGCGCCATGTGGGCTGCGCCCCAGCCTGCAGCCGCGCAAGGCCTAGCTCCCCTCAGGCACAACCGCCTCCATCTGCCTGCGCACCGACATGGGCTTGGCCCACAATGTGAGCCTCCAGATCGCCCTATCCAGCGCCCATGCGATGATTTGTTATTTTGCGCTTGCTGCTCTATTTTTGCTAGGGAACAGATTCGGCCCGTAGACCATTTTTTTTATTCTACGAATTTCGCTAAATAACCAGTGATTTACAGATTCGCAAAAAAAAACCTAAAGTTCATGCATAAATAACGTTTTAACCATGCATCCGATGAAAATAATTTATATATGTAAAGTGACTAGAATTTTATTTAGTTTCACATTATCCAACTTTCACATGTGATAAAAATGTTTAACCATGCTGTTTGCATTGATTGGCATAATTGCCATGTGAAAATGATTTATTTCATAACTACTAAACCATAGCTCCGATAAAAATGTTCCACATATGTAACTTGACTAGAAAAATGTGTAGAATAGCATGGAACACTTTATATTGATGTTCAACAACTATAAAGAATTCTTCGGACATATCTGGACCAAAATCTTAATATGCATATGGGGTTGTTTCGGAAATAAATGCTATATGTTGCTTCCGGTCCCATTTAAAATGCCTAGATGATATAGTTGTTCATGATTCACCGTTTGCCATGTTAAACAATATTTAATATTGATGAGTACCCAACGAGAGTGAACTAAATAATTAAAGCGTGGAGTTTCGTCAATATGCAACTCGTTGCATATTGAACTTCACTTAATATGTAGTGGTTGTTTGTTGTTCTTGACATGCCATGCCATGCGTTGCATCTTAAACTGGACATGCATCATATTTGTTTGAGCATCATGTCATGCATATGTTGTGGTGTATCTTGTGTTGATTGTTGTTTGCGGTTTGCTTCTTCTCGATAGAGTTCCGAAAGCGTTTGGAGTGTGAGAGTGTGAGGATTCGTTCGACTATGTTGGTCTGTCTTCTTCATGCACTCGATCTTCTTCCGAGCGGGATCTCAGGCAAGATGACACATTTCCCTGGATACCATTACTATCATTGCCATGCTAGATGTCTCGTTTTCTATCGCTATGTCTCGCTACCTACCAGTTGTTTGTCAATCCTCCCAACATTGCCATAATAAGCCTCTAACCCTTCCACATCCCAGCAAACCTTTGTTTGGCTATGTTACCGCTTGCTCAGCCCTTCTTATAGCGTTTCTAGCTGCAGGTGCAATTGCTTCCATGTCAAAAAATGGACATTCTTTTGTTATCACAATATTATTGCTATTTAATTTAATGCACGTATACACTTGGTAAAGGGTGGAAGGCTTGGCCTTTTGCTCGGTGTTTTGTTCCACTCTTGTCGCCCTAGTTACTTGTGAACCGGTGTTATGTTCCATAACTGAGCGCTCCTAACATGCTCAAGGTTGTTATGGGGACCCCCTTGATTTTTGTTTTAGGATAAAGCTTGTCTGGCAAGGCCCAACATTGGTACTACATTTTCCTAATAACTAAAACTGCATAGGGACCCGTCGGCACCCGCGGATAATTACAATAACCCGGGCCAATGCTCCTCATGAGTGTTAGTCCAAATCGGGTGATGTTCGGCGCCCCCTGGTCACCCGGGGTCTCAACCAACCCGACATCTTACCCATCCGGTCATACCCTAAGAACGAGAGACGCGGCTCCTATCGGGTTTTGTCGGTACGACGGGCGGCCTAGCTGGATTTGTTTTACCTTTCTTGAACATCTTTAGTGAGGAATTCTGATATTTCTTGAGGCTATCTCGAGGTGGCGGATTTCCTATGTAATTGCCTAGGAAGATCAAGAGATCCGTGGTCGAGGTTATTCCCGCTGCGTGTGGTTAATTTGTGATGGATGAGTTGGAGCACCCCTGCAGGGTTCAATCTTTCGGAAAGCCGTGCCCGCGGTTATGTGGCAAACTTGCATACTTTGTTTAACACCCAGTCATAGTAAACTTGAAGTAAACTCAAATAAAATACACCAACTATGTGCGTAACCGTGACTGTCTCTTCTCGTGAGTCCTTATCTGAGAGAGAACATGATAGGGTTATGTTTGACGTAAGTAGGTGTTTAGGATCAGTTAGTGATCATTACAAGTTCACGTCCGTTAAGCATAGACCACCATACTTTACTTTCTGTATTCGTAGGTTAGCCACTTAAATAAATGCTTAGTCGCTTGTTGCAGCCTCACCACTTAACCATACCTCACCCATTAAGCTTTAATAGTCTTGATACCCTTGGAAATGAGATTGTTGAGTCCTTGTGGCTCACTGATTACAACAACAATAGTTGCAGGTAGATGTAATGTGATGCTTGAACGTGAGAGCATTGCTTGTTTGTTGGATTTCTTCTTCTTCTTCATCGATCTAGGATGGGTTCCAGGCGGTAGCCTGGGATAGCAAGGATGGATGTCATTTTGTCGTTTGGTTTCGTCCGTAGTTGGACCCTGCTCTTCTGTATGATGTTGTGAGTATGTTGTTGTATTGATGTGATATTGATGTAGCTTGTGGCGAGTGTAAGCCAATTCCATATACTCATCTCTTTTGTACATGTACTTGTAATGATATCCATTCTTGCAACACGACGAAATGTGCTTCTATCCCTATCGAGACCCTCGTGCTGAAATAAGGATAGGATCGCATCTTGGGCATGACAAGTTGGTATCAGAGCCTGTACCAACGTAGGAACCCCCTTGATTGATCGAACTTGACCGAGTCGAGTCTAGTAAAAAACTATTTTGAGTCTAATTATATCGGAGAATAGGATTATTTTTACTTCTCTTCTATGCTTTGGTGAGGAATTACGACTTAGGAATTTTTTGACTACTCCTCTTCTCGCTCAAATTTTTTTTAGTATCACGCAGGTATTTTGGAAACTATATGATGTCGATGTGACAAAGTTGTCTTGGTGCCTCTTGTCTGACTTGATTTCTTCCGGGGAGTTGAGCTCCAGGGGATTCTTGACACATCGTTATCATTCAGCTTCCTTAATATCTCAGGACGGAGGGTGTTCAGAATTGCTTTAATACTTGTCGTGGTGAGATAAGGTTGGAGTCACCCAGTACCGGGGAGGCGTCCGGTGTACCACCATGGTTAGTATCATTGTGCTTTCGAGGATTTGAGTTAGATGGACTTGCAAAAGCCTCTGGTTATGTGTTGAAGGATGCATACAGTTGGGATGTAGGTTAGTTAGTTGTGTGAGATATTTCCTCCTTGTATCCCCACACTAGATTGCATAACCAGAAAGTTTTCGGGAGTTCTTAGGTGGGAATTCAAGTAGTTACCTAGGTTATCTTCCAACAGATCATGATGTGAGGTTGGGTTTCAACATCTAGTGGATTCGTTTGTTCACGGTCTTTCTTACAGAGGACAGTCTCGATATATGCTTCGTCAAGCCTTGTAGTTCGCTACGCCTAGGGAGCATATTCGAGCGTCATTTCAATATGACAATCCAATGTACGATGGAGCCCGTGCTAACCATACCACGAAAATATCGGACGAAATCTCTATTATGTATTTGTTCTGGCTTGTTTCGTAAGCCCCATCCTTTGTTTTGTTTTGTATATAGTAATTCGAGTTGCTTCGATGTCAAGTGGTGATCTCATATCTTTCCGAAGTAGTGTTCTCATATTTCTGTGGTATTGCTAATTCTTTTGCTCAGTCAAGTTGTCATATCAATTCTTTTTATCCGGTGTGCTTATCTTCAAAATAATTCAATTCTCTCTAATATTTGCAAGATCAATCCTCATATTTCTTTCCAGAGTTCATTTCATCTGTCCCAAGTTTTCTTTGTTTTCCCCACCCTCCCACCCTTTTTCTTCAATGATTAATTCTCGTCTAGGTGCCTTTCTCTTCATCAATGCTTCGGCTATCTTTTCTATCGTATTGTTGCCAATGATCCCTTGTGAAGATTCTCAGGAGTTTCAATTTCAAGATCTATCATCATATCTTAGTTCTTGTTGATATTCTTCTCCGATGGATTCAATTCTAGTTCTTGGTGTTCATCACATAGTTTTCATTCTCTAAATTGCTCTCCCATGTTGGAATTCTTATTTAAGCCTCTCTTGCTTATTCATATCTCTATTCTTCCGGAGTGCTGAAGACATCTCAGAAGATTCATGTTTTCTTTAAATCCTTCCAAATTATTTTGAGGTTATCACCTCATCAAGTTTTCATTTGTACCGGTGCAATCTCTCTTCCTAAGAAATTGTTTCAATAGTAGTTTCGTTTGAGTGGGCCCATAACCCACAAGTTTTTCCCCAGGATCTTACCTGGCTCTTCCAATCTTTCCGGAGATGTTCTCAAGTTCTTTTGATATGACGTAAGAATGAATTTCATTAGTCATATGCCTTCTCGAAGATCGCTTCTAAATCATTTTCATTGTTGGCTCAACCATTCTTAATTCATTATTCCGGAGTATCTCAATAATTCATGGTGTTGCTTCTCGTCATCATTCTCAGCACTAAAGACCGAAGGAGAGTTTCTCTTAAATCGTTGTTCGTTCTTCCAAAGCATCATGGTTTCAGCTTGTTGCTATCATCTCAAATTGTTTTTGATCAGTAGCAATTCCATTCTTATCTATCCGATGCATATTTTCATTCTCGATCCTCAAAAGGCCATCATTTCAGAAGATTTCTTCGTTCTGAGCCTTCAGCTTTCGTTCTCAAATTCTTCTCAATTGTTGTCCCTTCGTTCGTATCTCAATTATTCTGGTGCCTTGTGAAGTTTTCTATCAAGTGGATCATGCACTCTTCATTCTCATGTTATATCATTCATTTGTACTATCCTTTAGTTTCAATTCTTACCGGTGTTTCATTGAAGACTTCAAGATTGTGATATCTCTCTTCAATCTTTTCAAGAAGAATAAGTTGTGTGCGAAATCCGTTGCTTGTCATCAATCTAACTTGATGAAGGATAAGCATAACATAAATCTTATTCTTGTTTCATCAAGTGATTTCAACCCTTCTTCCGGAGTTGTGCATGATATCAATTCTGGGTTTCAAGTGTTCTCACCTTTCCTTTTCCGGAGTTCCTAGTTTTCTCAAGTATCTTGTCACTAAGCTTCATCTAATTCATAGCAAGGCCTCAATCTTGTTCTTTTTCTACCTTCAATGTCAAGCTTCATCCTTTCATTCCGGAGTTCGTCCCGATGCTTCTTCATGGTGGTTTGTTAAGGATGTAATTCTTCTCGAAGTGTTGTTCAAGATTATTGTTGGAGGTGCTCAAGTGTTCTTTATATTGGATGTCTCAGTTCAATTCCTTCTCCATTGTCTTTTGAGATGGTGTTATTAAATTCTTCATTATGAGGAGTCTCGAAGGAAAATTGTCAAGAATAAGATAAGTAAACACATCATGTCTTTCTTTGAGTTATCTTGGGTTGGATTTCACCTAAAGCAATTCCTAAGGATTGTTGCTATCATGGTGTCATAAATGATCCAAGTTTTCTCCTCCTCTTCTGGGTGAAAGAAGTTTTGCATATCTTGTTGCTCCCAAGCAATCAATTTGTTTCTGTTGTGGCAGGTTGCCACCTCATAATTTTGAGATGTTTTCCATAAGCCCATAACAAGCTATTCTTTTCGTTGTTGGTTTTTCAACAACTCCATTCAACCTATGCTTTTCAAATTCATTTGTGCTGGAAGTTGTCATTTTCTTATCTGTTCTTTTCCTTCCATCAATCCAGTTTCTGTTCTCTTGTTACGGGGGCCTTGTGATGTTGCTCTCTTCAATCTATCATCTTGCATTATCAAGATCATGTTCTTTCTTTGCTTATTCATTTTATCGGAGTGTTTTGTTCTATGTTTAAGTTCTTTCCTTCTTATCAAGTTTTGCCTCTCTTTCCTGCCGAAGTGCTGCCAAAATTTCTTGTGAATTCTTGCTTGTTCCTCATGTCGTTCTTCATCTCTTTCCAACCTTCATGTTTTCATTGGTTTCACTCATTTGTCAGAGAAGCATCTAAGTTTGCCTCTTGCTCTTTCTCTTCCCCTTCTCATTCTACATCTCGGGACGAGATCCTCGTGTAGTGGAGGAGAGTTATAACAGCCCAAGACCGACACTCCAGAAGATTCCCCTTTTATTTCCATTCTCGTCTATGTTTCGTCTGGTTGTCCCATTCATCATTGCATCATTCGCATCATCTGCATAGCATCGTCACTCATTTTTGAAAAACTTGCATCCGTTTGTAGCTGTCGGTTCTCTCCATTCGTGTCGTTGACCATTTTGAGACCAACCACACACGCACGGGCCCGAGGCATCGATAAAATATTGTTTTCAAAGTGCATTTAAAATATTCTCAGATTGGGTTGGAACTTGGCATGCGGTCTTGTTATGTTGTAGGTAGACCGCCTGTCAAATTTCGTTGTATTCCGAGGTTGTTTGATACCCCATCCGTCAATCATAGCAGCACGGTCATCGGTTTATTATCGGACATTTTTTGGTGTTCTGGAAATCATGTCACGGGCCACCATCTCCCTCTCTCCTCAGCCCACCCCCCTCTAACACAGCCCACTAACCCGCCTAGCCCCCCCTCCACTTCCGGACATCCCATCGAGATCGAACGGTCCAAAAACGGACTAATTCCCTAACCGTAGCATCCCTGCCTATATATAGTCGCCCCTAACCTGCCTATTAGGGAAAAGCTAGCCTCCCACCTCAAATTCCACGCCCCCAATCATTGGTCGCCACCCCTATCTCCCTTCCAGCGCTGCCAGGCCTGCCTGGGCCCGGAACCAAGCCCGCCCAAGCCCATCTAGAGTCGTCGCCCGAGCCAGGAGCTCCTCCTGAGCCTCCCCTTGCCCGAGTGCCTCCGTCCGCAGCCGCCCGAGGCATCCATGGCCTCCGCCCCCTCACCGAAGCCCCTAGAGGCCGCCGTCTCGCCGGACCAGGCTAGACCCTGCGCGTCCCTTCCTCCCCTTCTTCTCCATCTCTCCCTCGTCTCATTTCTC
Organism: Hordeum marinum; assembly: GCA_022496015.1. Lineage (NCBI taxonomy): Eukaryota > Viridiplantae > Streptophyta > Magnoliopsida > Poales > Poaceae > Hordeum > Hordeum marinum. The sequence goes on from CM039676.1 coordinate 117,251,403, forward strand.
TCTCTCTCTTCCATGCCAAGACCCGCCATGGCTGCCCGAGAAGCTCGCCGCCTATCGCCAAGCCCTGCTGGTCGCCGAATCCTGTGAGCCCCGCCCAGATCCATCCGTCTCAGACCTCCCGTTGCACTAAGCGTTGTCATCCCTGCCGGATTCGCGCCGTAGCTCCTTCCAGCCCCTACGCCATGGCTCTATGTGCTCGCACGAGGGAGGAGGACGAGGAGTTAACCCCCTCGCCCCCGCGCCTGGGCCGAATTGGATCACGCAAGGCCCAGCGGACGCGCCGCGTCCTCAGCCCCTCCACCGACCTGGGCCACCCCAGCAAGGTGAGCAGTCACCCAGCCTGCCTCTCTTGTTTATTGGGCTTGGCATGTGTGCATTGTTTCCCTATATGTCGCTCTATGCATTATATTGCTATGTTGTGCTCACTATGTTTCGGGCCTACTGTAGTTTTGGCATGTTAGTGTTTTTGTTTCAGTTCCGCGAATTTACTAATTATCCTAACAATTATAGTTTTACAGAAAAACCCTATTGATCATACATATAATAACTCTTTAACCGTATGTCGGATTGAAAAACTTTATATATGAAAAGTGACTAGAATTTTATGTAGTTTCACATTATCCAACTTTCACACATGATAAAAATGTTTAACTTGTTGTTTTGATTTATTTTGCGTAAATGCCATGTTGAAATGATTTATTTCATAACTACAAAACCTTAGCTCCGATAAAAATGTTTCACATATGTAACTTGGCTAGAAAAATGTGTAGAATACCATGGTGAAATTTATTTTGCTGTTTAACAACTCTAAAATATGGTTAGTACAGATCTGGACCAAATGCATAATATGCATATGAGGTCATTTCAGAATTGTTATTGGTTGCTTTCAGCCTCATTTAAAATGCCTAGATGTTGTAGTTGTTTATGCTTCACCGTTTGCCATGTCTAAAAACATTTAATATTGATGAGTACATAAACGGGAGTGAACTAAATAATTCGAACGTGGAGTTTCGTCAATATGCAACTCGTTACATATTGAACTTCACTTAATATGTAGTAGTTGTTTGTTGTTCTTGCCATGCCATACCATGTCTTGCATACTAAACCGGACATGCATCATATTTGTTTGTGCATCATGTCATGTATATATGTGGTGTATCGTGTGTTGATTGTTTGTTCCAGATTGCTTCTTATCGATAGAGTTCCGAAAGCGTTCGGGGTGTGAGGATTCGTTCGACTACATTGGCCCGTCTTCTTCATGGACTCGATCTTCTTCCGAGCGAGATCTCAGGCAAGATGACACATTTCCCTGGATACCACTACTATCATTGCTATGGTAGTTGTCCCTCTTTTATCGTTATGTGTCGCTACCTACCACTTGTTTTTCAAGCCTCTCAACATTGCCATGAAAAGCCTCTAACCCCTCCACATCCCAGCAAACCATTGTTTGGCTATGTGACCGCTTGCTCATCCCTTCTTATAGCGTTCCTAGATGCAGGTGCAATTGCTTCCATGTGACAACATGGACATTCTTTTTGTTAACACAATATTATTGCTATTTAATTTAATGCACTTATACATTTGGTAAAGGGTGGAAGGCTTGGCCTTTTTCTTGGTGTTTTGTTCCACTCTTGCTGCCCTAGTTACTTGTGAACCAGTGTTATGTTCCATAATTGAGCGCTCCTAACATGCTCGAGGTTGTTATGGGGACTCCCTTTATTTTCGTTTTGGGATAAAACTCTTCTGGCCAGGCCCAACTTTGGTTTTACCATTCTCCAACCTATAAAACTTGCATCGGGACTTTCCGGACCCTGTGGATAATTAATCAACAAACCGGGCCAATGCTCCTCATGAGTGTTGGTCCAAAATGGCAGTAGCCGGGGCCACCAACGGGTGTGCCACCTGGATACTTAGCCAATCCGGTGGTGTCCTGAGTACGAGATATGTAGCTCTTATCGGGTTCGTCGACACGTCGGGCGGCCTTGCTGAATTTTTTTTACCTTTCTCGAATGTCTTGCGTGAGGAACTCTGATCTTCTTCGGGCTATCTCGAGGTGTCGGATTTCCTTTGGAATTGCCTAGGATGATCACGAGATCCGTGGTCAAGGTTATTCTCGCGGCGTGTGGTTAATTTGTGATGGACGAGTTGGAGCACCCCTACAGGGTATTAAATCTTTCGGAAAGCCGTGCCCGCGGTTATGTGGCAAACCTGGATACTTTGTTTAACACACGGTCATAGCAAACTTGAAGTAAACTCAAATAAAATACACCAACTGTGTGCGTAACCATGACTTTCTCTTCTCATGAGTCGTCATCCGAGAGGGAACATGGTGGGGTTATGTTTAACATAAGTAGGTGTTCACGATCAGTTAGTGATCATTACTAGTTCATGTCTGTTATGCGTAGACCACCATATGTTAATTTCTGTACTCACAAGTTATCCACTCAAACAAATGCTTAGTCGCTATTGCAGCCTCACCACTTAACTTTACCTCACCCATTAAGCTTTCATAGTCTTGATACCATTGGAAATGAGATTGCTGAGTCCCTGTGGCTCACAGATTACTACAACAATAGTTGCAGGTATAGGTAACATGGTGCTTTCACGTGAGAGCAATGCTTGTTTGATTTGGAGTTCTTCCTCTTCTTCATAAATCTAGGGTGGGTTCTAAGCGGCAGCCTGGGATACCAAGGATGGATGCCATTTTGTCGTTTGTTTTCGTTCGTAGTCAGACCCTGCACTTCTATATGATGTTTGAGTATGTTGTTGTATTGATGTGATATTGATGTAGCTTGTGGGGAGTGTAAGCCAATTCCATATACTTATCTCTTCTATACATGTACTCGTAATGATATCCATTCTTGCAACAAGACGAGATGCGCTTCTATCCCTGTCGAGGCCCTCGTGCCAAAATAAGGATAGGATCGCATCTTGGGCGTGACACGCTCGTACCCTTGGTTGTCCTCGCCGTCGACCGCAACCCCTCCGGTGAGCCTCCCCCGCTCCCTATCGCGAGGAGAGGGATGATAGGTGGGGCCCACCTATCATCCCCTCACCCCCTCCTCTCTCGCTGGCAAGATGGGCCCGCGGGCAGGTTTAAAACTAAACCTTCCACGCGCGCCGTCTCAGCCTTGGCCGGTTCCCTTTTGGGCCGGCTCAGCCTCGGTGCTTTTGGCCCGAGAGGGCACAGTGCTCTTTTCTTTTTCTTTTTTCTGTTTGATTTCCAAATTCCACAGGGCAAAATATAAATTCAATGCCCAAAATTCTTTCACCTAAAATCTTGAAATATTCCATAGAATTTATTAGTGCCACTTGTAAAAATATTTGGAAACACTTTATGTAATGTTTTGATTTAAAACCCCTATTTCGCATTATTAGCCTCTCTTTTAAATAGTTTTGAAAATCTTTTTAAGTTCAAAATCCTAGACAAATATTTTTAGTATAGCTTTTAGCATTTATCAGAATAGGGTAGCATTTTAAATCTAGCTTTGTGTGCTCTATTTTTTTGTGATGCTTATTTTTATCGCTATTTATCTCGAGGATAGATTGTGTTGTTGACGAGGAAGTTGGACCCGAAGACTTCAAAGACCCTGGAGACTTTGTTGAGCTAGGCAAGCAATCCTTTGACCATGTTAAGAAACTTCTTCATGCATGACATATAGCACTTGTTGTTCCGATGATTGATCATGATGAGGTGTTCCCCCCTTCGGTGGGCTGCCTCTGATACTTTTACCATTAATAGTTGCATCATGCATGACCCTACCACCTTATGAGGGTTATACGTGCGGGTGTAGATAGGATGCTAATAGATGCTACGCAAGTGGGATGGGATTTATGCATAGTGATGGGAAGGAAGGAATGATTTCAAAGACTTTTCGAAAACCCCATCGTGTACCACTAATGCCCGAGGGAGATGATGATAAGTTGGGTGACCACTTGAGAAAGAAGTGGTGTACCAGAGCAAGAGAGGGTGTGTGGTTTTCGAAAACGGATTGGTGTAAGTTGCGACCGTTATTCCAACCTTACATGTACGACCAGAATACCCCTTATGGGAAGGGGCTTTGTTGATTACTATAGATGGTGCTAGCAGGGAGCCCGCATTACTAGTGGCAAGACTGAAGTGGTCACTCTTGAGATGGGGTCGTCCCAGAAGTGGAAGGCCATGCGCTGTCTTTACAAGCATCGGGCGCTCCGTTGCATGCCCTCATGGATGATACGTGTGATGTATATCACGAAGGATGGCACTAACGAGTGGACTCTTTGTTTAGTATCACCGTGGGAAAGGCATTGTTCAGGTGCTTACCTCGGGTATGTGATGTACCCCGGGTCATGGATGACACGGAAGTTCCCCTAGTCTTGTTGGTAAAGTGTGCAACCTCTGCAGAGTGTAAAACTATTCGAATAGCCGTGTCCACGTTCAAGGACAGTTGGATGACCGCTCTTGTGCTATATCCAAGTGTGTTCACAAACTGTGTGCGTGTGTTGGTGACAAAGATGGTACTTGGGCTAAGTCCAAAGACTTAGCATGATGTTGAACTAAGTCCGATGTCTTAGCATAATGATTGAACATGAGATGTTCAACCCCTGTTTATGATGATATATGTAACTTGTTCATATGGATTTTTTCCAAATGTTAATGCATGCTTACTTGGTTACTTGATCATGTCATTGCATTCAAAATTGGCTTTCCGCAAATTACCTACTTAGTGTTATATCATGCATCCTTATTACCTTGTTCCACAACTTGGGTTGCTTGCGAGTACATTCAAAGTACTCATTGGCATGCCACTGGTTATTTTATTGGCCAGGCATGGAAGAATAGAAGTATGTTGAAGAGTTCCTTGGTGAAGAACATGCGAACTAGAACGCTTCCGAGTCAGAATGCCTGTAGGTTAAGGTAGATGTCATGGGTTCACGCTTTCGATCAAGATTTCTACTGCTTGTTCTACTTAAGTGTTTTGCCCTTGTGGCTCTCTCTATGTAAGACTACACCTTCATGGTCTTTATTTGTGTAAGACGCTAAATGTGGATGTAAGACTCTTCTTATTCAGCTTCTGTGTGTTCAGCGAGCATTGATCCCTGGGATCACTGTACACGTGCATTCAGTGATCACGACTTATGAGTCGGGGTCCCCACAGAGCTGGCATCAGAGCCATCCTGACCGTAGGAAGCCCTTATTTAGCATGGACGTTACTCAGGATAAAACCATTTCCAAAACTACACTTAGCACCTATACTTAGGAATTCTATACTATTTACCTCTTCTAATCTACACACAACACTTTGTTGACTCTCCTCCCTTCAAACCTTTGTAGATGGCCGTCGTACTCAAAGCCTTCTTGACATTCGACTTTCCCTTACTCCTTGGGGATAACCTAGAGAAGTGCCAGTTTCGCCAACCACCAATTTTCCTCTACCATGAGCACTGGGGCGATGCCGTCACGAAGGAGTACCACATGGATGTGGTCGTGAAGGCAAACGACTCCCTGACTAGTTGGTTCTTTGAAGGACCACGGATGGAGACCATGATACTTGCAGTCGATACAACTGCACGCAAGGCACTCCTACACCTTCGAGACATCATTCCAGAGATGGCTGACGAGTCAGCTACTCGCTACCTTCCCTTTAGGAAGGATGATCTTGGCGAGAGTTGGACACTGATCCCATCCAAGGAGGATGGCACGCCACTCAGGTTCCAAACCTACTTTAGCCTCTCTATCGATAGTCTGGTTCATAACCTGATGAAGGAGTCCGTGAAGCTCCATGAGGAACTTCACCACACCCGAGAGCTACTTCGTCAAGCCAAGATGAAGCCAGACAAGATCAAGAAGGATGGAGCCCCGAGGGATGACCAGCTATTGCTTATCGAGGAGGAGTACCCCCAGCCAGAGATGCACCCACACATCATCATCGCATGAGTGCGAAGGAGTACCGTGAGCTCTTCACCGACCCGCCAACAAAGTGTCGTCGGGATGGACCTCCTCACTCCCTGACCCCTTCGACTGGAAATGATGCACGTTCAAGTGACGAATAGGAGGAAGACCCAGAGGAGCATGACTACGAGACCGAGCACTCCACCACCCGAGTCCGAGAACCCCTAGGGTAGGATCAGTCATGTATCCCTCATGCGAAGTTGAGTCCGTGTAAGGATTCATATGAAACCATGTGTGCTTGTTGTTTGTTTTGTTGTTTGTGTTCCGATACAAGTCACGCTTTTGCCTTAGGCAACATGTAAGCGACTCCATCGTCTATCTTAACATATGTTGGTCTTTCGACCTTTGTTTTACCACACTTGCACTCGACCGACCCCCTTAGGCGCGCTCTTACATTGTTGTTTTTCCGCTCATCTATCCCAGTTGTTTGACTTGGCTGCACCCAACAGGATGGTGATTGCTACCCGCAACAGCTCCTTCGCCAACCCTAAAGCCGACAACTCAAGCCAGCAACAGGGAGCTGGTGGGGCTGCTCACGCTAGAGGACGCCAGGAGCAGCCACAAGTCGACATTCCCCTGCCACCACCTCCACCGGAGAACATGACCATAGCTCAGTTTCTCCAAGTTCTGCGGGAGGAACGCCAAGCTAACAATGCTGCTATCCAGCAGATGGCTCAGGCCCTTGTGAACAACCAGCAGCACGGCGGGAATGGCAATGGCCGCTCCACTTTGTCTGAGTTCATGAGGAATTCGCCCCCAACCTTCACCGAGACTGCTGAGCCATTGGATGTTGATGACTGGATCCGCGCCATCGAGGACCTCCTTGCACTGGTCAATTGCAATGAGGATCGTGAGAAGGTGCTTTATGCCTCTCACTACCTTGAAGGTACCGCCCGAGCTTGGTGGGATGGATTCAAGGTCATACGAGGTGAGTGTGTGATCACTTGGAATGACTTCAAGGAAGGATTCCGCACTGCCCACATTCCTTCTAGGATCATGGCTTTCAAGAAGAGAGAATTTCGAGTGCTGAAGCAAGGAAGTGGCTCTGTCAAGGAGTACCTGCAGAAGTTCAACCTGCTGTCAAGGTATGCACCTAAAGATGTCAACACAGAAACTGCCAAGAAGGAACGCTTCATGGAAGGACTTCAACAGACCCTGCAGTATCAGCTCATCGTCTGCAACTGTCGTACCTTCTTCGACCTGGTGAACAAAGCCCTCATGCCAGAAGACAAGCGTCATGCCATAGACGACACTCGCAAGCGCAAGATGATCAGCAAGGGTAGCTCCAGCAACCAGAAGCCTCGCCTCTGGCAGCCAGCCCCAGCCAAGCCAACCTATCAGCCACAGCAGGCTAGATCTCCTGCGCCTCGGCCGAGCTACCAGCCTCAGCAGTATGCCAATCCCAGGCTAGCTTACAACAACCCCAATATAAACAATGGTGGCATAAACTACGACAAAAACCCTAGGCAAGTTGCTTGCTTTGGATGTGGTCAGCCAGGACACATCTCTAGGTTGTGTCCCAACAAGAAGCCAGATGCGCTGCGCCCCAATGCGCCAAACCAAGGACAAGGCCATGGAGCACCCCCAAGGAACCCCGCTCCGTGCAACCAGCCCAACAATGGCAAGGGGCGTGTGAATCACGTCACCGCAGAGGAAGCCCAGGAAGACCCGGACGTCATACTAGGTACGTTCCTCATCAACTCAACCCTAGCAACAGTATTGTTTGATTGTGGAGCTTTGCATTCTTTTATCACCCAAAAGTTTGCATTAGAGAGTGGCATGAAGCCTACACCCCTTGGTAGTCGTATGTTGATACAAACACCAGGATCAGTTATGAAGTCTTGGATAGGTTGTAAGGGAGTTGATATTAACATCAATGGGGTAGATTTCCTAGCAGATCTCATCATCCTGAAGTCAGAAGGTTTGGATGTGATCCTAGGCATGGACTGGTTAACCAAGCACCAAGGCTTGTTAGACTGTGCCAAGAGGATTGTCACCCTGACCAATAGCCAAGGAGTGGAAGTCAAGTATGTTCCCAACCCTACCTCCACTCAAGCCCCTCAGGCTAACTATCTATTAGGAGTTGAGTTGGATCAAGTGCCAGTGGTATGTGAATACCCGGATGTGTTTCTTGATGAGCTGCCCGGAATGCCTCCTGACCGCGACATTGAGTTCATCATCAAGCTTATGCCCGGATCAAGGCCCATCTATAAGAAGGCCTACAGGATGGGATCCGAAGAGTTGGCTGAATTGAAGAAGCAACTGGCAGAGCAACTCAGGAAAGGATTCATTCGCCCTAGTGCCTCTCCTTGGGGATCACCTGTTCTATTTGTGTCAAAGAGGGACGGAACCATCAGACTCTATGTCGATTATCGATCCCTCAATGAAGTCACAATAAAGAACAAGTACCCACTCCCCAAGGTTGAAGACATGTTTGATCAATTGAATGGAGACAAGGTTTTTTCCAAGATCGACCTCAGGTCAGGGTACTATTAGCTAAAGATCAGACCCCAAGACATTCTGAAGATGGCATTTGTAACCCGGTATGGCCTGTATCAATACACGTTCATGTCATTCGGGTTAACCAATGCCCCTGCCTACTTCATCTACCTCATGAATAAAGTCTTCATGGAGTACTTGGACAAGTTCGTTGTCATCTTCATTGATGACATACTCGTCTTCTCCAAGTCCGAAGAAGAGCATGAGGAACACTTGAGATTGGTCCTAGAGAAGCTTCGAGAGCACCAGTTTTATGCCAAGTTCAGCAAGTGTGAATTCTAGCTCCATGAAGTTGGATTCTTGGGTCATGTGCTAACTGTAGAAGGACTATCAGTGGATCCTGCCAAGATTGAAGTTGTGACTGAATGGCAAACCCCAACCACCGTGAAGGAAGTCAGGAGATTCCTCGGGCTCGCGGGATATTACCGCAAGTTCGTGGAAGGGTTCTTAATTATTGCTCGACCCATGACCCAGCTTTTGAAGAAGGACAAGAAGTTCGAATGGACAGCTAAGTGCGAGAAAATCTTCCAAGAGCTCAAGAAGAGATTCACCACAGCCCCAGTTTTGGCCACCTCGATATTCACAAGGAGTTTGTGATATATTGTGATGCATCAAGAACCAGGCTTGGAGGTGTTCTCATGCAAGAAGGCAAAGTCGTAGCATATCTATCCAGACAGCTACGTCCTCATGAAGAGAACTACACAACTCATGATCTCGAGTTGGCAGCCATAGTTCACGCCTTGAAGACCTAGCGACATTACCTTCCGGGGAAGCGATGTGAGATATACACAGACCACAAGAGCTTGAAGTATATTTTCCCCCAAAGAGAATTGAACATGAGGCAACGAAGATGGTTGGAGTTGATCAAAGATTATGACCTCAGTGTTTAATACCACCCCGGAAAGGCCGACATGGTAGCAGACGCCTTAAGAAGAAAGGCTGGTGCCTTGAATGCTATGATTAAGGAAAGGCTACACGCCCTGTATGAAGAGCTTGAAAGCTTCGGCTTGGAACTGGTTGCACCTGGATTCCTTGCCAACCTCAAAGCAAAGCCTACCTCCTTGATGGAAAATATTAAAGAAGCTCACAGGGGACACAAGAGCATTGAAGGCATCAAGAGGAAGATCAAGGCAGGCAAAAGCCCCAGTATTTTCAGTGGATGAACAAGGACTTGTATGGTTCAGGAATCGCATCTGCGTACCCAACAAAGAGGAGCTCAAGAACTTGATCTTGCAAGAAGCTCATGACACTCCATACTCCATCCATCCTGGAGGAACCAAGATGTATCAAGACCTCAAGGCAAGATTCTGGTGGCATGACATGAAACGGGAGAGAGGCATCTTTGTCGCCAAGTGCGACATATGCCAGAGAGTCAAAGTTGAGGACCAACGACCCGTTGGGCTATTGCAACCTCTCAAAGTGCCTGAATGGAAGTGGGATAAAGTAGGGAAGGATTTCATCACCGGATTACCCAGGTCAAGTAAAGGACATGATTCAATTTGGGTCATTGTCGACCACCCAACCAAGGTAGCCCACTTCATTCCCGTCAGGAGCACCTATGATGGAAGCTAGCTCGCAAACCTCTACATCAACTACATCTTAAGTCTTCACGGAGTTCCAAAGCAAATTGTGTCGGACCGAGGAACCCAGTTCACCTCAAGGTTCTGGAATAGGTTCCAAGAGGCTATGGGAACTAATCTCTCTCCTTCAGCACTGCTTTTCACCCCCAGACTGGTGGGCAAATAGAGCAAGTAAATCAGATACTCGAGGATATGCTCCGCGCTTGTGTCTTGGCATATGGATCCAAGTGGGAAGATTGCCTACCGTTCGCCAAGTTCTCCTACAACAACAGCTATCAGTCGAGTCTTCAGATGGCACCATTTGAGGTGTTGTATGGGCGCAAGTGCCGTACTCCCCTCAACTGGTCAGAGACCGGAGAAGGGTTAGTCTTTGGCCCAGATATCCTTCGTGAAGTAGAAGAGCAAGTTCAACTCGTCCGAGAGCGCCTTGAGACTGCCAAGACAAGACAGAAGAGCTATGCCAACTCTCACCGTCGGGACATGAGTTTCCATGTTGGAGACCATGTTTACCTCCGTGTCATGCCTCTCAAGGGAACCAAGCATTTCCACATCAAGGGAAAACCTTCACCAAGGTTCATCGGCCCCTTCAAGATCACCGACATGCGAGGAGAAGTTGCCTATCAGCTAGAGCTACCTTCCGAGCTATCGGATGTGCACAACGTCTTCCATGTGTCCCAACTTTGAAAGTGTCTTGAAGTTCCCAACCGCCCTGACCTCTACTAGGACATCGACCATCAAGCCATCGATCTTTAGCCAGACCTCACTTATCGTGAGAGGCCAGTTCGCATTCTGAATGAAGCCGAGCGATGCACCCAAAGCCACACCATCAAGTACCTCAAGGTTCAATGGAGCAACCACACTGAAGCTGAAGCAACCTGGGAGCATGAAGACTATCTTAGATCAGAGTTCCCTTATCTTTTTAGTGCTTAGCCTAGGAATCTCGGGGACGAGATTCTTGTAAGGGGGTAGGTCTGTCACACCCTATGCTTGTATCACCTTGTCAGGTTTGGATTTATTAAATTTAGAGCCAATTAAAACTTTTTCATTGCTTTTTTGAATTGTTGCTTGTTTGATTGTTGAAGTGTGGTGTATGGCACTCTTAGATTCTATCCATATTCATCTTCCTTGACCCAAACCTCTTGACCAATGATCATGCCATGTGAATAGTGCCCAAAACTATTTTTATCAAATTTTATTTTCACCAAAAAGGATTTATTCAAATTAGGTTTTCAAAAAACCCTGAAATGAGGTTTGCACTACAAGTCCTCAAATTGGGTGGATCCTTCTTCCTCAAAAGCTTTACTTCAAACCTACTATATATAAGACTTTCCAAAACCACCAAATATTAACTTCAGAGATTATTCTTATATTTTATTTAAAAGCTTTTTCTTAAGACCAGAAATGGTTTTTCATAAGGAAAAATTATTTAAATGCTTTCAAAATATTTGAGAACATTTATGGAAACTCAGTGGACATATATTTTCCATATATATATGAGTTTCAACACATGGGCATGTTCAAATCATGGGCAAAACCCCTAAAAAACCTTTCTGTTCAAATTAAGCTTTTGGAATATTTCTATAAGAAATATTATCAATAAATTCCAGGAAAATTGTAGAAAGTCAACACTATCATAAGTGATAATCTTGCAAAGTTTCACCCAAATCCAAGTTGATTTGGTTTATCAAACCATCCCAAAACCCTCCCTGTCCAGATTCAAATTTGAACAACTTTACATTGTGAAGTTTCTCCCCTTGACCTCAAACTTTGTGGAAATGCTCTAATAACCAAATAATGATGCTACGCTAAGTGGTGCATCAAGGGTAAAAGGTTAGCATAACTAGATCTACAGAAACCTATTTCTGTTAGTTTCTAGGGTTCCCAAAGTTTCCATTGTCAACTTTGCTCATTTGAGCTCAAACTTGGTGATCCATCTCATTTTTACCTAGCATTTGACCCTGTTGAATAACTCGGTAAGTGGGTAAACTTCTCTTGCCAATACACACATCAAACACCTTCTGGTGAAATAGTAAAGTCCCTACTTTCACCCCTTTTCCTATTCCCCTTGCCATGAAACTTTTACCACGACCCCTTAGGGTTACCAGCTACCTCCCGCACTATAGCCGCCCCCATCCTGAGCCCCCCGACCACCTGGGGATGCGGGAGCATGTCCCCTGGCTGCCCCTTGACATCCACAAGGCGCTAGGTGGGTGGGCCCTTCCTCCTTCCTCCTCTGCTGCCCTCCTTCGCGCGCGAACGGTGTCGCCCGAGCCGGCCAATGGATGAGCTCGCACGCGCACACCTCTGGTCCCCCTGGCCATCCGTCCCCTGTCCGCGGGCGCGGACTAAGTCCACAACCATCCAGGACATGGCCTGGAGCGCCCTTGTGGCCCGTGGCGACGACCCCGTCCTGACCGGTGCACCGCGCCCTCGGTGAACCGGTGCCCGTCTATTTAAGGCCTCCCCAAACTTCCGTTCCTCTCCCCTCGCCCTCCCCTCCCCTCGGCCACGCCCCCCCCCCCCGTGCCTAGCCCCCTCTCCACCATGCTCGGGAGCTCGAGCCCGAAGCAAACCCTCGCCACCGTGCAGGATCCCCCCCTCGCCGGTGATTCCCTCAGCCCCGGCGACCCACTCCGGTCCCACGCGACAGGCGGCGCTCCCTCAAGCACGCCTGTAACCTTGGCTGTCCTCACCGTCGACCGCAGCCCCTCCGGTGAGCCTCCCCCCTCCCTGTCGCAAGGAGAGGGATGACAGGTGGGGCCCACCTGTCATCCCCTCACCCCCTCCTCTCTCGCTGGCAAGATGGGCCCGCGGGCAGGTTTAAAACTAAACCTTCCACGCGCGCCGTCTCAGCCTTGTCCGGTTCCCTTTTGGGCCGGCTCAGCCTCGGTGCTTTTGGCCCGAGAGGGCACAGTGCTCTTTTCTTTTTCTTTTTTCTGTTTGATTTCCAAAAATTCCACAGGGCAAAATATAAATTCAATGCCCAAAATTCTTTCACCTAAAATCTTGAAATATTCCATAGAATTTATTAGTGCCACTTGTAAAAATATTTGGAAACACTTTATGTAATGTTTTGATTTAAAACCCCTATTTCGCATTATTAGCCTCTCTTTTAAATAGTTTTGAAAATCTTTTTAAGTTCAAAATCCTAGACAGATATTTTGAGTATAGCTTTTAGCATTTATCAGAATAGGGTAGCATTTTAAATCTAGCTTTGTGTGCTCTATTTTTGTGTGATTCTTATTTTTATCGCTATTTATCTCGACGATAGATTGTGCTGTTGACGAGGAAGTTGGACCCGAAGACTTCAAAGACCCTGGAGACTTTGTTGAGCTAGGCAAGAAACCCTTTGACCATGTTAAGAAACTTCTTCATGCATGACATATAACACTTGTTGTTCCGATGATTGATCATGATGAGGTGTTCCCCCCTTCGGTGGGCTGCCTCTGATACTTTTACCATTAATAGTTGCATCATGCATGACCCTACCACCTTATGAGGGTTATGCGTGCGGGTGTAGATAAGATGCTAATAGATGCTACGCAAGTGGGATGGGATTTATGCATAGTGATGGGAAGGAAGGAATGATTTCAAAGACTTTTCGAAAACCCCATCGTGTGCCACTAATGCCCGAGGGAGATGATGATAAGTTGGGTGACCACTTGAGAAAGAAGTGGTGTACCAGAGCAAGAGAGGGTGTGTGGTTTTCGAAAACGGATTGGTGTAAGTTGCGACCGTTATTCCAACCTTACATGTACGACCAGAATACCCCTTATGGGACGGGGCTTTGTTGATTACTATAGATGGTGCTAGCAGGGAGCCCGCATTACTAGTGGCAAGAGTGAAGTGGTCACTCTTGAGATGGGGTCGTCCCAGAAGTGGAAGGCCATGCGCTGTCTTTACAGGCATCGGGCGCTCCGTTGCATGCCCTCATGGATGATACGTGTGATGTATATCATGAGGGATGGCACCAACGAGTGGACTCTTTCTTTAGTATCACCATGGGAAAGGCATTGTTCGGGTGCTTACCTCGGGTATGTGATGTACCCCGGGTCATGGATGACACGGAAGTTCCCCTAGTCTTGTTGGTAAAGTGTGCAACCTCTGCAGGGTGTAAAACTATTCGAATAGCCGTGTCCACGGTCAAGGATAGTTGGATGACCGCTCTTGTGCTATGTCCAAGTGTGTTCACAAACTGTGTGCGTGTGTTGGTGACAAAGATGCTACTTGGGCTAAGTCCAAAGACTTAGCATGATGTTGAACTAAGTCCGATGTCTTAGCATAATGATTGAACATGAGATGTTCAACCCCTGTTTATGATGATATCTGTAACTTGTTCATATGGATTTTTGCCAACTGTTGATGCATGCTTACTTGGTTACTTGATCATGTCATTGCATTCAAAATTGGCTCTCCGCAAATTACCTACTTAGTGTTATATCATGCATCCTTATTACCTTGTTCCACAACTTGGGTTGCTTGCGAGTACATTCAAAGTACTCATTGGCTTGCCACTGGTTATTTAATTGGCCAGGCATGGAAGAACAGGAGTATGTTGAAGAGTTTGTTGGTGATGAACATGCAAACTAGGACACTTCCCAGTCAAAATGCATGTAGGTTAAGGCAGATGGCATGGATTCACGCTTTCGATCAAGATTTTTGCTGCTTGTTCTACTTAACTGTTTTTCCCTTGTGGCTCTATCTATGTAATACTAGACCTTCATGGTCTTTATTTGTGTAAGACGCTAAATCTGGATGTAAGACTCTTGTTGTTCAACTTTTGTGTGTTCAGTGAGCATTGATCTCTGGGATCACTATAGACGTGCATTCGGTGATCACGACTTATGAGTCGGGGTCCCCACAGATACCTTGGGGCCTTTAGCCATGAAGCAACATCCACTCCCTTCATTTGGTGAATCAAATAGGTCGTAGGAGTCAGTTGTTACTAGTGCAAGTCCAGCAACACCTTCATCTTGACTATAGTCGGAGTTGGAGTGGTAGCTTCTCTCAGAGTGGTTGTCGGATTTGGAGCCGGAAATCCATTCACCAACATGAGCTTGATGTTTTATTCTTGAGTAGCTCTTAGTGTACTTGTCCTTCTTTGCCGAGTCCCTACTTCTCCTTGAGGGTCTTCGTTCATAACGATCATCTCTACTCCTTCTCTCTCTTTGAGGTGACTCGTCTCTTGAGCTTCGTCTTCTCGGTGACTCTACTTTTATTTTGTAAGGAGACATGCACTCACTTGAGTAGTGTCCGGTCTTCCCACAATTGTTGCAGTTTCGGTCACAACTTGACAAACGCTTCTCTTCATATCTTGAGTTGGAGCTTCGATCTTTGCTTCTATTCTTGTAGAACTTGTTGAATTTCTTAACCATGAGGCTTGTCTCTTCATTTTTGACAAGGTTGTCGCATAAAGTTGTGGGAGCATCACTTGTGGCCTTGTAAGCACTGCTAGACTTGTGGTGAAGCTCTTCCTTGTCCTTGAGTATCATCTCATGAGTAACAATCCTTCCCATCACTTCCGCTGGCTTGAGATCTTTGTAGTTGGGCATCATTTGGATCAATGTGCATATGGTGTCATATCAATCATCTAAAGCTTGAAGTATCTTCTTGATGATGAATTGGTTGGTCATTTCTTCGCTTCCTAAGCCGGCAATCTCATAGGTGATGAGATCTAGCCTAGAGCACATCTCAGCGACTCCTTCACCATCCTTCATCTTGAACTTGTCAAGCTGACTTTGAAGAACGCCCAACTTGGATTCTCTCACACATTTGGTACCTTCATGCATATCAACCAAAGTATCCCAAATCTTTTTTGCGTTCTCAAGACGGCTGATTTTGTTGAATTCTTCGGGGCATAGGCAATTGAAGAGAATGTCACATGCTTGAGCATTGAGTTGCAACATCTTCAATTCTTCCGCAGTCTCTTCGCGATCCGGTTCCCTTCCATCCGCAAAGAATTCACCTTGGAATCGAACACGAACAACAGCCCAAACGGAGGGGTTATGACCAAGAAGATGCATTTTCATTTTGTGCTTCCAACTAGCAAAATTAGTGCCATCAAAGTACGAACCTCTATGGTGATAATTTCCCTCACTAGACGCCATACTCTTCTAGGTTGTGAAACCAATGCAATGGAGACCAATGCTCTGATACCACTTGTAGGATCGAAAGTAGTGCTAGAGGGGGGGTGATTAGACTACTTGACCAAATAAAAATCTACTTTTCCCAATTTTAGGTGTTGGCAGATTTTAACATTCATAGCAAGTCAAGTACATCCTACACATGCATGTCTATGAGTATAGCAGCGGAAAGTAAAGACGAGCATATAAGGAAAGGAAGGTAGGAAGGTCAAACACAATTAGAGACACGCTGATTTATCCCATGGTTCCGATAGGTGCTGCCATCGTACGTCCACGTTTATGGAGTCTTCAACCCACGGAGGGTAACAGTCGCGAGAGTCCACGGAGGGCTCTACCCGTGGAGGGTTCCACGAAGAAGAAACCTTGACTATACCATGATGGTCTACGTCCATGTAGGACTAGCCTAACTTGGGGTAGATCTTCATGAAGTAGGTGATCTCCTTGCCCTTACAAACTTCTTGGTTCACTCCACAACATGAAGTAGGAGGATCCCAAGCGACACCTAACCAATCTAGGAGGCACCACCCTCCAAAAGGTAATAGGCTCGATAGTGTCGATGAAATCCTTGCTCTTGTGCTTCAAGATGATAGACTCCTCAACACACAATCACTCTCACACAGATTTGGCTATGGTGGAAGAGATTGATTGGGTGGAAAGCAACTTGGGGAGTCTAGAGATCAAGATTCATATGGTTAGAATGGAATGGCATGATCTCAACACACGATTAGGTGGCTCTCTCTCAGAAAATCAGTAGGTATGAGTGGGGAACTGTTCTGAGTGCTTCTCTTGCGAGTGAGTGGTGGTGGAGGAGTATATATAGGCATCCCAAAAATCTAACCGTTACACCTAATAAGTCAGACTCGGTGGAACTGATGTGTTAATCTTGGTTTTACCAAGTTGCCTCAAAGGTAGAAATTTTTGAATCTCGGTGAGACTGATACATAAAACTCGGTTGCAACGATAAGGTGACGATCAGATTGCCAAACTCGGTGACGCCGATTCAACAAACTTGGTCGGACCGATTTTGTGAATTTGCGTAATAGGAAGTTGGCAACCCAAACTCGGTGGCATCGAAGCAAATCGGCTACACTGAACTGGCTAGGGTTTGTCTGAGTCTGTCTGAGGTTGAGAATTGGTGGCATCGAGTGGAAAGTGTTGGTTGCACCAATTTTGGATATTTGGCTTTGGACTAACTTTTGTGGAAGAGCTTGTGGGTGAATGTGGTGACTATCACTTGTGCACGTATGAGCATTTTGTTCACCAACAATACCTTACCCCCTTTTAATAGTATTGGCTTTCCAATGGACTCAAAGTGATTTCTCACAAAGGTAAAATGCAGAGTCCTCTTCCTTGAAGTTTTGCCAACTATTTCCTTGCATCTTGGGGTATTCCACAATCCTTTTGCCAACCGATCATTGAACTTTTCCTGAAACATGCTTAGTGGAAACTTTAATTCAATGACATATATGTTGTTATTAATTACCAAAACCACCAAGGGAGCAAATGTGCTTTCACTTATGTGTATCAAATGTCGCAACATAACTGGGTGACTATAAAGGTGCTCTACAGGTATCTCCGAGGGTGTCTGTTGAGTTGGCATGGATCAAGGCTGGGATTTGTTACTTGATGTGACGGGGAGGTATCTCAGGGCCCACTCGGTAAGACAACATCACAATGAGCATTGCAAGCAAAGTGACTAAAGAGTTAGCCATGGGATCTTGTATTACGGAACGAGTAAAAAGACTTGCCGGTAGCGAGATTGAACTAGGTATAGAGATACCGACAATCGAATCTCGGGCAAGTAACATACCGAAGAACAAAGGGAACTACATACGGGATTAACTGGATCCTTGACATAGAGATTCAACCGATAAACATCTTCGTAGAATATGTAGGAACCAATATGGGCATCCAAGTCCTGCTATTGGTTATTGGCTGTAGAAGTGTCTCGGTCATATCTACATAGTTCTCGAACCCGAAGGGTCTGCACACTTAACGTTCGGCGACGTCTCAGTATTATTAAGTTATGTATGTTTATGACCGAAGGTTGTTCGGAGTCCTGGATGAGATCCCAGATGTCACGAGGAGCTCCGGAATGGTCCGAAGGTAAATATTGATATATAGGAAAGTGGTATTTGGGTTCCGAAAAAGTTTCGAGTACTTTCGGTAGTGTACCGGGAGTGACAAATGGGTTCCGAGGGTCCACCGGGTGGGGCCCACGAAGAGGTGATGCGCCAGCCCCTGGTGGGCTAGGCGGCGCCGCATGAGGGCTCATACGCCCAAAGATGAAAAGGTGGACGGTGGGAGGAGTCCTTGTTGGAGTAGCACTCCTCCCCACGCCCCACCTCCTTGTTGGAGGTGGACACCACCTGGCCCTAGGGGAAACCCTAGGGCGCCTCCTCCCACCCCTTCCTCCTAAATATAGTGGAGGTTTGAGTGATCGTCGTTCTCCTCTAGACTAGTTCGGTAGAGCTTGGCGAAGCCCTACCGGATTAGTTCACCACCACCGCCACCACGTCGTTGTGCTGCCGGAGAACTCATCTACCTCTCTGCCCTCGCTTGCTAGATCAAGGAGGCGGAGATCTTCACTGAGTTGTACATGTGCTAAACGCGTAGGTGCCATCCGTTCGACGCTAGATCATGATTGTATTGTGAGACGGCTTACAATTTGGACCGTGAAGACGTTCGACTACATCAACCGTGTTTCTTAATGCTTCCCGCTTAGCGATCTACAAGGGTATGTGGATCCAATCTCTCCTCTCATAGATGCTCATCTCCATGAATAGATCTTGTATGTGCGTAGGAATTTTTTTCTTTCCCATGCAACATTCCCAACACCAAGGGGTGCTGCAACCGCATGCACGTGAAATTGGGAACAACGCGTAGAGGTGCTACAACTGGGACAAGGTCATGCTACGATTAGCGTGCAAAGACACCACCGATACCCATTGCTGGTTGGCTACTACAACAGTGGATGTCGACAGCGGGACCGGTGGCAACAAATACTACAACCATCCACAACGATGTTGTGACCCGCGCCGAGGATGACATCGCTAGAGCTGTCGAAAGTGGTGAGTTTTTTTGCTGAATGTGGAAGGTTGGACTCCCAGATGCTACAACGGTGAAACTCCTAGATGCTATATCCACGACGACCACCTGCTAGAATAGTGGTCACGTGATGCTACCATGGCGACTCATGGATGCTGCATCCATGACATGAGGTGCTACCATGGTGACCATCTGCAACCGACTACAACAACGACTCTCAACGAGAAGCTGGAACCGCTGGCTGATTTTGCTGGAACCGGCGCAACAGTTTGCTGCTTAGGGACGGACGAGTGAACATCAGTGTTGCAACCGGCGATTAAGTTTGATGGAATAGATACCATAAATTGGTGCGTCGGACGAACCACTGAGTACTGACGTTGCAACCGGCGAGTGGCACTGACAAGCTGCCACTGGGAGGTGGCAGGAAGTCATGGAGTCATGCACGAGCGATGAAGATAGGAAGGTTTTTTCTTCTTTTTTGGATCGGGAGGTTACATGCGCTTGTATCCAACGCTACTGTGCTGCCCAAATTTTGACAGATGGACCGATGCTTAGGGGCTGTTTGGTTTTTGCCCAACTCCGCGTCACCAAATCGTGGGCAACCAAAAATTTGGCGGCGATTTACCTGCCCGTGGCTCACTGTGAAGCTGGCATGAAAACAAATGGAACCAGGTAAGATGGATTGGGCATGTCAATGTATTGGCAGGGCGTGCAAGGGCTTTGATCCAAACATCCCCTAGCGCCCAAGTCTTAGAGCATCTCGAGTTAATTGCAGGACACTACCACACTTCGGCACGTCGTAACAAATTGGTACCGATAGTCAAAAAAATTGCATGTCAGTACCACTTTAGGGCATAAGTGTTGCGAAACGGGCTGTCAGTCATATAACTCTGTATTGACCATGTATCTGACCGGTCCGGCCCACTTGTCAGGCGACACGGTGGCGTATCCGCCCGCGCGCGACACTGACTAGGACTGAATCGGCTCGGTCGGTCTCCCTCGCCTCGGCTCGGTCGAACCAGCTCGATCCCGACGAACCCTAACTTTCCCCTCCCCTTTTCCCTCTCACGGGTGTCTGGCGATGGCGGCGGCGACTCCTGGTGGTGGCGACTATGTGGGAGGGTACCCAGACCTTCCTGTCCTCGGACCAGACGACCACCTAGGGCTAGCTCTGGACGATGGCGGCTCCAGTTCGTACTACTCCAGTGACGATGAGGAGGAGGTGCCGTTGTCCATGGAGGAGAGGGTGAGGCTGGCAGAGGTTTGGGTGGCTAACCCTGCCAGTAGCCATCACTAGACCAGTGGGGCTGGCGGCGTTCTGTAAGTGCCTCTCCTCCATCCTTCTTTCTTCCTAATTCAAATCAGGGCGGCTAGGGTTATTTGCTCATGATATGTTAAATTTGTCATGTGTCAATTGTAGTTTGAATGATGCTGTTTGGGATGTTCGGATTCACTTTGATGCATAGCCAAATCTGGATATGAAGCTATGTAGCTTAGATGTTACATTTCTGAACCTATATGCAGTGATGCAAACAATGTTTTTATTTGACTGATGAGCTGCACCACATGAACAATTTGGACAAAGGAGAGGAGAGAGAGAGTGGCTTAGAATTGATTGACACAAACATCAAACTTCAACAACTAAAGAAGGAATATGAGCATAGTTTAGTTCTGAATTTGCTAGTGAGGGCAGCACCTTATTTATGCCAAAGAGAAGAACCTCTAGTGAGATCAGATGTCAGTCATGTCTGTCATAGAGAAGAACAATTAGCAACAATATTGTATGAACCAATTGTTGTGTACGATCTCAGTATGCCAGCAGTCCTTGTTGTTGATGTAGAAGGTGTTATTTTTCATAGTCAGTGTAGCAACAGTCCTACTCAACCTAATGTTGTGTGCACACAAGAGAGAAGAAACTACAGAAAGGACAAACTCAAAGTTGTAATGAAGGAAGAGCCAGTGTTTGAGCAAGCACATAATAGCAGTGATGAGTCTAAGGCTACATATGACAGTGATAGCAATCCTTTCTTCATGCATAAGTACATGATTTCTGAAGATGCGGAGATAATAGAGGGGGAGAGATTAGCAGAACAAGAAGATGAAGAACAAGATGAAGATCAAGATGAAGATTCAGATGAAGATTCAGGAGAGGAACAACTACATTATGAGGGTGACACTAAGGTTGAGGATTTGTTTGAGATGGAGGAGGAAGAGCAGGAGGAGGATGTTATTGTTGTTACAAGAGAAGAACCACCAATGCCAAAAACCTGCCAAAAAGAGGAAGAAGATGGCAGTTAGGAGAGGCCCCACTACTAGGTCACACTCAAATGTGTTAGAGGAGTTGAAACCTGATTTCTGTCCTTCATCAGATGAAGAAGATGATGGTCTACTATTTGAGGATGAAGATGATGGACATGAGCCAATCTCATTTTTTCTAACCAAACGGAGGAAGAGTAGGGACAAGGAAAGGAAATCGAGGATCTAGTACAATGACAAACTAGAGCAACCACATCAGCAGTTATGCATGTAGATGTGCTTTAAGGATCAACATCAATTCAGAGAGGCTTTGTTGAGCTTGCACATCACACAGGCCAGAGACTTCAGGTATCACAGAAACTCAGACCAAAGAATCATTGCATGTTGTAAGCAAAAGCACTGCCAATTTTGCATAGTTACTGCAGTTATCAAAGGAGAGAAGACTTTTGCTATTAAGAAAATGAGATTGGAGCAAAATTGTCGTACCAGCACAGAGACATCAAGGATTAGTGCAAAGTGGCTTGCAAAGACCTACGAGTCATTGTTCAGGTCAGATCCCACCACTAGCATACACAATATGATTGACAACTACCAGAAGAAGTATGGTGTTGATGTGCCTAAGCACATGGCCTATAGGGCAAAAAATCTTGTTGTAGATGCTGTGTTAGGAGAGCACAAGAAGTAGTATCCCAGACTTAGGGATTATGCTTAGACCATCATGGATACAAATCCTGGCAGCAGAGTTGTAGTGACAATAGTTACTGCAAAACCTCCTACAAAAATACCACATCCAGGACCAAGGTTCCATGTAATGTTCTTCTGCATAAATGGAGCAAGGGAGGGATTTCTGAATGGATGCAAACCATTGATTGGTGAGTTATCGATTCCTTGTAAATCACGAATTTTCATAGTTTACTAGTGTTTTATAGTGACTTACATTGTTCTCTGCTTGCTTGCAACAACAGGTGTTGATGGATGCTTCATTAAGTTGACCACTGGTGCTCAAATCCTTGCTACAACTGGAAGAGATGGCAATAACAACATTTTCCCACTTGCATTTTCTATTGTTGGACAAGAGGACACAACTAATTGGTGTTGGTTTCTACACCAACTGAAGATATGTCTAGGAGGTGAAGTTGGGAAATTCGGCCATTATACTATCATGTCTAATAGACAGAAGGTATGCGTGCACATCTTACTGTTATTTAATTATGCATTAGCATGTTATGGAACAGATTTAGTAGTACAACAACTAAGTTTAGCATGCTTTCTAAACAGGGGCTGCTAAATGCGGTAAATCAAGTTTTTCCAAACTGCCATCAAAGATTTTGCCTTAGACACCTCTATGCAAATTTTCAGAATGCTGGGTTTAGGGGTGAAGATCTTAAGAAAAGCATGGATAATGCGAGCTATGCTTATAACCAATATAAGTTTAACATTGCTATGAATGATATGAAAAATGAGAGTGAAGAAGCTTGGAAGTGGCTAAGTGGAATACCTAAGCACACATGGGCTAGGCATACTTTTGACACTAACTGCAAGACAAACTTGGTTGTTAACAACCTATCTGAGGTTTTCAACAACTATATCCTAGATTTTAGGGGGAAATCTATTAGGACTACGATTGATGGTATTAAGGTCAAGTAAATGGTGAGATGGCATAGGAACAGAGAGAGAGGAAGGGCAGCTATGTGGGAGATCACACCACATTATGTTGAGAAGCTAGAGGTGGAAAAGGAAAGGGCCAGATTTTGCAAACCTATCCAAGATGGTCTAAATCTTTGGCAAGTAACCAGTGGGCAACAAACACATGCTGTAAACTTGGAAGCTTATACATGTGGCTGCAGAAAGTGAGACCTGTCTGGCATACCATGCAACCATGCAATATCAGGAATTAACAAGGCAAAAAGATTTCCAGAGGACTATGTGTGCAAATTCTTCAAAAAACTTTTTTACCTAGCTGCATATGAACCAATGATATATCCTGTTCGTGGTGAGCATGATTGGACAAGGACAAGTGGACCAGACATAGAGCCACCCATATTTCATGTGAAGAAGGGGAGAAAGAAAGAGAAGAGAATAAAGGGCAAATTTGAGGTTCCAAAACCAAAGGACAGTTCAAGAATGGCCACTATAACATGCAGCAACTATGGGCTCCAAGGACATAGGTACACCAACTTCAAGCAACAGTTGAGACTAGAGTTGGCTATGAGAAAAAACAAGCATGCGGTAAATCCTTGTTTCCTTGTTTCCTTTTATGTTTGCATCTTACAATTTTTTATGTGCTAAATCCTTGTTTCCTTTTATGTTTGCAAGGAAACTGCAAGATCAAGGAATGCAACCGAAGCTACTCCAACTGCAAGATCAGAGCCTCCACAAGCAAGATCAAATTCTCCACAAGCAAGATCACATCAGCCACAGGCAAGATCTACCACTGCTAGATCTGCAAGAAGGCCAGGTAGTACAACATATGCAAGATCACAGCAACCTTTCACTTCCCCAAGATTTGCTGGTGGAGCTTCATCATCATCTGCAGCAACATATGCACCTGGAGCTTCATCTTTTGCTCCTGCCCCAAGATCAGTAGCTCCTCCCGCCACTGGTGTCACAAGAAACCATTCTGGCTGGATGGCTTTTTTTACTGCAAGTGGCAACCATCATTGATGTATGAGCACTATGTTGTATGATGTGTACTAAGTGACTTATTGTGTCCTGGATCTATGATATGTAGTAAGTGATGAGTACTAAGTGATGTTTCTGGATCTATGATATGTGATCTATGATATGACATGATGTGTGATATAGTATGATATGATGTGATGTATGATATATGATCTATGATATAGTATGGTATGATGTGATCTATGCTATAATTCAACATAGATCAACATAGATCAAGTGGAGTTCAACATAGATCATACAGACAAGTGGACTTCAACATAGATCATACAGACAAGTGGACTTCAACATAGATCATATCATAATGGGTACATACTATAGCAAGGTGTTACGGACCACAACAAGGTGGGTACAGACCACAACATAGATCAAGTCACTTAAACCATGCATAATTAATAGATCCTTACATTAGAAGATGGGTACAAAGCACAACAAGGTGGAGTTCAACCTACTCAGTTCTTAAATTACAACCAGTACATCCATACATTACACTACATTAAACAACCATAATTCACAAAAGGGCGGCACATCATACTCCTTCATCCACTCACTTCTTCTTCATCATCTTCATCTTCATCTAGCTCATCCATCAATAATGTCCCTAATCATCTTCAACTTCTCTTGTTTCTTCTCATCTGCCTTCAACTGATCAGCAATCTAGAGCTTCAGCTAATCCTTGCATTTAATGAGATTGTCCATTCCTCTCTTCAGACCACCAATGTGAAGGTTGAACACCACAATGTCATCTTTGAATTTTTCCTCAGAATTTTCCATTTTATCAACCTGAACCTTCAAATTGGTGTTCTCTTCACTTAGCTTCTCCTTCTCCTTCAAATGATTGGACTTTAGGTTCCTAATGACCCTGCCTTGAGCTTCTACCAGGTCCATAAGCACTAAATACTTCTCTTGTAGCTCCTTTTTCTCTGCCTCTTTGTTCTCAATCTCAGTTTTCATGCCAGCCATAACTGCACTAGAGCTCTTAGCACCCTTCACCTTATGCTGCAAATAGGTGAAATCCATGACCCTTTCCTCCTGGGCATTCAGCAATTGATTCACATCTTCCACTAGTTTGTCATAGTTTGCATCAAGATTTTTTTCTCTTCTGTCAGATGGTGAATTTCCAGTGAACTTTCCAAGTTATCATTCGTACGAGCACTCTTGATGTCTTGTAACATTCCCCAAAGTTTCAGCAATGCATTTTGCATTGTGGGAGGCCACTCTGGGTCTACCCACCCTCACAAAACCACAATTCCGAGGTTGCTGCAAAACAATAAGTGATGCCAATTAGTAATAAACAACATATAGTAATGCTAATAATCAGCACTACCAAAGTCATAGTTAACTACAAAGTGTCCATCTTAAGTACTACTAAACAAAGAGTGATGCCAATTAGTGATAAACAATGACCATCAATAGCCTAAACTATATGACCATCAGTAGCCTAAAGTCATAGTTAACAATATCCAAAGTAGAACCATCAGTAGCCTAAACTATATGACCATCACACACAAAGTAGCACCAAAACAGATCCTACATTGCAAATTTAAGCATATGACCAAGATTCTTACCGGCTTAGCACACACTAAAAACCTCCTGTCGATTTGAAATCCCTCAAATGCTACACGACGCTCAGCCGGCAGCCGATGCTCCACGCAAACATCCAAGGCAGAAGTCTCGATGCCCATGTAGTCCTCGTCTTCTATGCTAGAAGGAATCCACAGAACCAACCAAGAATCAGAGACAAATTCCCCAAATCAAAAATAAGAACCTTGACCCTAACCCTAGCTCTAACACTGACCTGGTACAACATGTCGTCGGAGGAAGAGCTGATGTCCAGGCCGGACATGTCGTTGCTGCTTTCATCCTCGAAGACCATGGCGCGGCAGAGGTACTGGCGGCGGACGATGATCGACGGCGAGAGGGACAGAGAGGAGGGCGACGAAGTGCGAGGGGAAAGGGGGGAGGGGCGAATGGCTCGGCCGACCAGACCCGACCACTTTAGACCGGTTCAGTCCTAGTCAGCGTCGCGCGCGGGCGGATACGCCACCGTGTTGCCTGACAAGTGGGCCGGACCGGTCAGATACATGGTCAATACAGAGTTATTCGACTGTCAGCCCGTTTCGCAACACATAGGCCCTGAAGTGGTACTGACATGTAATTTTTTTGACTATTGGTACTAATTCGTTACGACGTGCCGAAGTGTGGTAGTGTCCTGCAATTAACTCGAGCATCTCCACCGGTCTCCCCTCGGGACACCTTTTTAGGCTCGATTTTAGGCTCGGGTGATGCCTTTTGTCAAAAAATCGCCCAGCCACATCCCTAGCGCCCCGCAGGACGTCAAAATAGCGTCGGTAAACCCGGACGAAACCCAACACGTTGGGAGGCTCTTGGGGGCGCCAACGAAAGTTTCGACGAATCGTGTCTTCCTACATGTTCTTTTTCTTGGCCCACTTATATTTCTAAGACAAACTTTTGGTTGTGGTGGGGCGTGGCTGAAAAGACACCCTTCCATGCGCTCTTATTTCGGCAGGACGAAGCATTTGGCCTTGAATACATCAATTTTTTTTTGGTTCGGCGGTGTTTTTGAAGGCGACGGGTGAAGACGCACTCAATATGTTTTTCTAGTGTTGATTTGTACTCGCTCCGTGGCAACTGATCCAACGCAATACGGCGCTTCCAATCAAACAGTTAGAACGAATCTCCAACCACTCGGTGGAAACCTTTCGGCGGCAGGTATCGTTCTTTAACCGTCAGCGGCAGCGCAAACCATGGCGGACACACGGATGTGCCACTCCGTGTTCGCTGCAGGGACGATCAGGTGACCCCTTACTGGTCCCTTTTAGGTCGATTCGTCTTCGTGGGACGCAACCCCTCTCACTTTTCTTCTCTCTCTCTCCCCCCTACCTTCCCGAGGTCGTCGTTCCCAAGATTAGTTCACGCCATAGCTCGGCTCCCTGGAGCCCGCGGATCGCCAGCTGGCGAGACACTCCACTCCGCTCGGATCCTAGTCCCAGCTTGGAGATCGACTGACATTTTTCCTGGTAAGCGTCGTCGTCTCTGCTCTGGAGCTACTTCTCTGATCCCAAATCCTGCTCTTCTCGAGCTATCCGCGGCTGCGGACGAATTAGTCGCGAAATTTGATGTTACTGTGGAGCTCGTGGAGGCTCCTGCGGAATGTGGCCTCGCAGGAGTTCCACCGTCGCTGGATCTGGAAGCCAGCTTCGCGTGCTGAACACAAAAAGTTCTTATTTCCCCCCTCCCTCCCTCCCGAAATTTCGCTGATTTAGGTGCCCCCGTTCTCGCAATTTTTTATTCTCGGTTGTCGCTTGCGTTGCATCTGCCGGGTGAATTGAGCTGAAATGTGTGAGAGATAGTAAAACAGCCTCTTGTTGGGAATCTTGCCCTCTTCTCCCAAGATTTTAGTGCAGAGCTCTTGATTTGAGCTACCTATATGCTTCCCAGTTGTGACAGGAACACTTCTGATTGCATTTGTAATTCGTGGACTCTTGCTTATCAGTTACCTTTAGATTCCTCCTTTTCTGTAATAATTTATCAGCAGTTTCGAGAAATGTTGCTATTGCCATGTCTCGATCACTAACCCTGGATCTTTGCAGGGTGGTCAGTGGCGAGAAAAAAGTTGTTTTTTGGGCTGAGTCTCTGAACCTCGGAGGCTTCCATCTTGGATGACATCTCCCTAAAAGGCATAATTGCAATACTTTGACCTGCCTGCCTTCGATGCCTTTGCCGGCGGTGGGCTACATAAGTTGGCGTACTGTCTCTGTCTGTTGAATTTCTCAACTAGGAAGGTGATGGGGCCGTCCGGTTGCAGCTCTGAGATAGTTGAGTCCAACGAAGACTTGGATAATGCGCCCGTTAGTGGCTACAGCTTGCTGCATATTAATGTGAAAACTGAGGAGAAAGATGGAAGACGTCGTGGTCATCCTGTGGAAGATGAGCTCGATCAGCTTCTTAAGGCGATTGATAGCAGGACTTACCGTCGAGCACTTAGCCCTGGCCAGGCCGGGGCGGATTCTTTGTTGAAGCATGCTCAAAAGACACCTAGGTCAGGGGCATCTCAAATTGCAGTCACTGGGATATGCTCCAAACCTGTTAATATGAAGCAGGCACTGAGAAGGCATTGCATTTCCCAGGCGTCAGAAGTGGCTGCAATGAAGAGGTTGTCGATGTCGCCTGGGTCATCGAGTTCATCTGAAGCAGGGACTATCCATAGGCTTTATGCCTCCTTGATGGTTCAAAGCAGTGATGGAAGCCTTGTGCATGATGATAAAAAGAACTTGATTGAAATATCAATCACTCCAGAAAAGATTAGTAAGAATCCATCTAGAGGAACAAGTGGCTTTAGTGAAGACTGTGATTTTGAGACAGCTGATGGAAGTGCAGTCACCTCCATGCATTCTGCATCTTCTCCCTCAACTGATATACAAAAGGTCAGGATCCAAGATGTCATCAGTGGTGACCCTGTAGAAAGTGAGAGCTCCATTGTGCAAAATGAAAAAGCACATAAACAAGTGTCTGCGGCTACTGATGATAGTTCCTCCAGAATCCCCATATTGATCAAACCCATCACAACATCCCGGCTCGTGAAGCCAGTTTTTCGATGCAAAACCAGCAATAAGAGTAAAATGAAAGAAGAACAACCTTCACTTGGTAATTCCTCCAATAGTACTAAATTCTGCTCTTCAAAGGAATCCATTTCCCATGTATCAACCAGCTCCTCTTCGGCATCCAGCATTACTAATCCCACCAGCTGTGCAGAAGGGGAGATAAATCCAGGCCCAGAAAAATCTGATGAGAGGTCGTCTGAATGGTTAACATTGGAAAAAGGTGAGTGCTCCCAGAATTCGAAGAGCAGCATTAGCGAGTACGGGTGTAGCACTAGTATCAGCGATGAGAGCCAATTTGGCTTATGTGGCTATAACAACAGGCCCCATATGGTGAAGGATCTCTGTTGGATAACCATTCGCCAGTTGGCGTTGCAACAGGGACCCTTAGGACTCGACAACTTTAGGCTTCTGAAGAGGCTTGGATGTGGGGATATCGGGACTGTGTATCTTGCAGAATTGGTTGATTCGGATTGCTTGTTTGCTTTGAAGGTTATGGATATTGAGTACCTGATTAGTAGGAAGAAGATGCTACGAGCACAGGCTGAGAGAGAGATACTAGAAATGCTGGATCATCCTTTTCTTCCGACTCTTTATGCCCATTTTACGACAGACAATCTCTCATGCTTAGTCATGGAGTACTGTTCGGGTGGTGATTTACATGTTCTTCGTCAAAGACAACCCGGTAGAAGCTTCCCAGAGCCATCTGCGAGGTACATTTCATTGAGTACTTAGAACTTCAGACATGAACATTCAGTACTACAGAAGCCTGCATGATTGTGCATTTATTTTCTTTACTTGAATTAATCCGTTTGTTAATCGAAACTCACCTAGTGAGTACAATCTTGACTGTGCTGCCATCGCAGTACCTTATATTGGCTAGGTTTATGACAATAGTTCTTGATGTTCCAAATTTCCTGCTTATTATGCATTGTAAAATCTGCAAACGTTATCATTTAAGCTCTGTTTGGAGTTACAGCCTAAACACGTCATGCCACTCTAACAAGACTGATCTATTATCATTTCATCTATGAGTGTACTTTTTAACTTTATGGGTGCCACTTTAGAGAGGTGTATTTAGTAACATCATTGTACATTTTTTCTATGTTCTGATCACTCTATTTTGCACTTGTGTAGTCGCCATCTTTTTTTACTAATAAAATCATTGATTTGCAGGTTTTATGTTGCAGAAGTTCTCCTTGCGCTGGAATATCTTCACATGCTGGGAGTCATATACCGTGATCTTAAGCCAGAGAATATCCTAGTCCGTGATGATGGTCACATCATGCTATCAGATTTTGATCTCTCTCTAAGGTGCTCTGTTAGCGCCGTGCTCCTCCGGTCATCCTCGGTAGCAGCAAATCACCAAACAAAGAAGCTTACAAGCCCTTGTGCAGAGAACTACTGCATCAATTCGTCATGCCTCCAGCCCTCTTGTGCCCAAACGTCTTGTTTCAAGCCACGCCCCTGGGTACCGAAGCCTAGGAAGCCTAAATCTTCCCTGAAGAGGCTGCCTCAACTTGTTGTAGAGCCTACAGAAGCACGCTCCAATTCCTTTGTTGGCACACACGAGTATCTTGCACCAGAAATCATCAAAGGGGATGGTCATGGGAGTGCTGTTGACTGGTGGACATTTGGTGTCTTTCTTTATGAACTTTTGTATGGTAGGACACCCTTCAGAGGTCCTGGGAATGATGAAACATTGGCAAATGTTGTTTCCCAGAATCTCCGGTTCCCGGATAACCCGGTTATCAGCAGCAATGCAAAGGATCTCATCAGAGGATTGCTAGTTAAGGAGCCGGAGAACAGGCTGGGAACGTTGAGAGGAGCAGCTGAAATCAAGCAACACCCATTCTTTGAAGGTTTGAACTGGGCCTTGATACGATCGGCTGCCCCACCAGAGACACGGCCTTGCGATGTCGTGACACTTGCAACGGTGCGGAAGAAGAAAGAAGGCAAATGTCTGGACTTCAGGAGCGCCGAGGAGCTGGAATTTGAAATTTTCTAGTGAAGTCTTAGTACAGTTTAGCACAATTTCTGCCGATAGTCTACAATTTTTCTGTTGAGTAGGTAAAGGCTGGGGCTGTCTGTACATGGTAGATTCTTGTATGCTCAGTTGCTGCTATATTCCTCTCCTGTTAATAGTTTACTTTTCCTAATTGAAAGGAACAATCAGAGCCCATGGCATCATTGTTGTTGGGTCCTGTTGGAGGCTCCAGTTGATTTAGTGATCTGTTCCTATTGTGCAGCCGAACACTTGGAGGGGGATGATTACTTTTCCTCTCAAAGGCGCAATAATGCATGAAAGCACTGATGTTTCACCTACAAGGCTTGGATTTCTGTGAAAGGAACTACAAAAGATCAATTTTCTTACTCCATATAGTTTTTTTTTCAAGGAATGAAGTAGGATTTCCTGGTGCAGTAAACTGTTTTTCCAATGAAGAGAAGGCACGAGAATGATCACAAAAATAATCAAATAATCTGTAGTCCATGCAATGTGTATCTTTGTCCGGTTCCTCCCTAGGATCCTATTATCCAAGACCTCCCATGGGGCCCTATGATCAAATCATTCAAATGCCTGTGCGCCAACCACATGTGGTGTTGGATCCAGAAATTTTGAGATGTAACAACTGGGGTTGGACAACTGAAATTTTAACTAATCAGTGCTGAAGTTTGCACGATTTATGATGCGTCACATCCCTAGAAGGGCTGGGAATACGTGATTATGAACTCAAAACTCATTCCTCATGCTCTGTGAGGGTTAGGCCTTGTACAAAGCAAAAGCAACATGCTTATAGAAATAAACTACTCCCTTTGTAAACTAATATAAAAACGTTTAAATCACTATTTTTAGTGATCTAAACGTTTTTATATTAGTTTACGGAGGGAGTAGTTTTTTATAAGCACTGGTGCTTATTGTAGAGGATAGATGCTTTAAACAGTGATGTTTTAAAAATAAGAATTTATTTTATTAAACATCTCCTTAAGCATCTTGGGTTGTACAATGGATTACGTTGCTACTAATCGCCATGAATTGTCAAAGGAGTCCCATTGCCCTGACGACGACGGTCGCTTGTGGATTTGGAAGCTATAACATGACCGACAATGCAATGGTTAGGGTTAACACCTTCGTTTGAGACCCGCAAAAAAAATCACCTTCGTTTGAGAGGTGATGATTAAGATTAGCACCTAATCACAAAGTAACTGAAACGGCAACGACATTCCCTAAAGGAAAAAGAGTAGGTTTTTGGAGATGCATCAGACAAAAAGAGTATCATTCACGCGAATAATACAGGAAGGTTTACTTTTTTTTAATTCTGAGGGAATACAAGAAATGTTTACTTAGTTATAAACATAATCATATAGATCGAGACGAGACACCTAATCGGACACTATGATGTAGCCTGTCCTAATCATGGCATTGTGAGTCCATGTACGGACCCTTTCATTATGTACGTAACTGAAGAACTCAACTTCAGCGCAGATCTGAAAGCTGAAAAACTTCATGCACTTACCTTTTTTTTTGCTTTATTCATGGAAATCTCTACAAAGAAAACGATGACCATGAAAGCCTTGAGAAGGTATTTTCGTAATAACACTGTACATGCAGATCCCTTTAGAGAAAAGTCCATATTACCCCCCTAAACTTGTCTCACGGTTCAATGTACAACCCTTAACTTTGTTTTGGTTCAGATTACACCCCTGAACTATAAAAACCGGTCACAATACCCCCTCCTTCTGATTTAACCAGTTTGGACGTGTTTTCACTCCGGTTATGTCCTACGCAGCACTGCCACTCATGATATTTCTCTCTCTTCTCCGACACGTCACCATATCTATCTCCTCTCACAATGAAAAAAAGAAATGTTTCTCGCAAACTGTATGTACATTTTAGATACGGTTTCACCAGATTGTTCACTGCATTATTTTTTATTTACTAGAATTTTTTTCTGAATTCTTTGCGCAGGTTGATTTTTGAGGTTAAATTTCGAACTTAAATCTAAACACATAAATTATTCACAAAACATAAGTT
The DNA here is from genome assembly GCA_022496015.1 of Hordeum marinum. Taxonomy (NCBI): domain Eukaryota; kingdom Viridiplantae; phylum Streptophyta; class Magnoliopsida; order Poales; family Poaceae; genus Hordeum; species Hordeum marinum. The sequence continues at coordinate 117,284,195 of CM039676.1, forward strand.
AAATTTAGCTGAAATTTTTAGCAGAATGATCACGAAATTATTTATGATTTTCTATACAGTTTCCTTTTTTACTTTTAGATTTGTGCGCATTTGGACGACAAACGACATATATTGCAGGTTTTTGGGCAGAACGTCGACATAATATCAACCATGTCAATCAATACATACTACTCACATTCCAATACTAAATCGCACAATCTCAATAAAAAGCAAGGTCCATATGGTTCTTAAGGTCTTCATAGTCTCACATAAATTGAAGAAAGCATCAAATTAGACACACATGGTATGTATGGTTCACGGCAATTATGAATGGAATAGAGTTTAACAAGCAATAGCAAATGATTTCGCATGTCACAACACTAAGGCCTTCAATTCTTGATAACTATGGTGAATATTTGCTGCCTCATCATCATCAGAAGAATCACCAGGAGCATAGTCTGACTCGTCGGAAGAAATGTCGGAATCAACTCCACATGCTTCGACGGTGTGACTTGGTGCTGCCCTATGCACTGCCAATTTTTTCTTTCCTTGTACATGCCGTGGAGACATACTCCCACAATCCTTGCTGCCACCAACATGCATCTCATCATCAAAATCTGGTTTGGGAAACGGGATGCCAATATCTCCATGATCTGCAAACATTCCTTCTTTCTCATCCTGTGTAAATCCATCATTCAGTATCTCATTTGGCTCAACTGTTTTTTCTCTGGGTTCTTCAACATATATGTCCACAACACCATCAATAGGAATATGTTGTAACATTACTGTGCATGCCTCATCATTCCAAAGACAACTAAGGCCACCGAACAAACATTTCCCTGGCATCAACCAATGCAATATTTCTCCATCTAAAATTGTGTGGTAAAGCCTCAAGTGGCGTTGAATCTCTGCCATTCCACATCTATCGCGGAGAATCATAGACAAAGCTTCTTCCCCTCCCACATAATCCAATAATTGCCCATCATTCATAAATTTTCCATCGAAGTGGAATAGAACTGTCAAATAGTCCTTCCTTCACAACACCTGCCAAAAAATAAACATAGTAATTCAAAAAAACTTGATGTAATTCATGAAAGGAAAAATATTAAATGTAATAAAGGCACGGCAATCTAAAACAAGTTTAGTGCATAATTTTTCTATAAGCTTACAGGATCACACTTCCTCTTATTGTACACTTTAAATTTTTTTGTCTGCATCCAAACTTCAAATTCGATGTTGCTTCTGTCCTATACTAACCTCAAATCATTTGTACGGTTCTGTACTAGTTAGATGCTTAGCCAGTAATAAAACCACTTTGGTGCTTAGCAAGTAATAAGACTAGTAATCGATAAGCTAGTAGTAGTATGTTGGTTCAATCCATAGCATGCATGCATGTGCGTCCATGCAAGCACGTAACCTGCCTTTGACGATGAATACTGTCGGGTCGCTGTACTCCAGCGCATCAATTAGAGAGTCTTTAGTCCATTACGCATGCACCCTCCAAGATGAAATAAATCAACACACATGCAAAGCAAGAGACGAGCAGAAAGATCAGCCTGTAGTGATGAACGAGGAGATGGGACAGCGCCGCCGGCTGCCGGTGTCGACCAGCGGCTGCTTACCTTAGCGTCAGAAGGGCATGACGCATGGGGTAGGAGATCGAGGGGACGCACGGCGTCAGTGATGGCGGATGCCTGGATGCTGGCGGTAGCGGCAGCGGCGGCGGCGGCGAAGACCTAGATTGATCGACGTGCGAACGATACTGTATTCGATGTTTGTGTCGACAAACCCCTGCGGGACTAGCTGACTAGACAGTTTACGTGGCAAGGAGACAAGAAAACCAGCCATATGGTAGAAAAAACCGTAGCGAAATCAAGTCGACTTGTGTGAGGGTTGCATTGTGAACGGTTTCCATAGTTTGAGGTTGAAATTTAAACCAAAGCAAAGTTAAGGGTTGTAAAATGAACTCTAAGACAAGTTCAAGGGGGTAATATGGACTTCTCTCAACCCTTTATACCACCCACTGGAACAGGAAAACGTTGCCGGCCGGCTAAGAGCATCTACAGCCGGACATTGCAAATATGACTCCCTAAACGTTCGTGGACGCGTCCGGTCAGTGACCGGGCGTGTTCCCTATTTGTCCGTCCGCGCAGCCATACTCCTCATTTTCTTCCTCATATGTCCGGTCACTTGCACATGATTGATGGAAAGGAAGAGAGAGCAAAATAATAATGAATAAAGAAAAAAAAGGTGGTCCGGGGTGGGGTCGCGTCCTACGTGACGGACTGACCGGACGCGCTCACGCGTGTCCCGAGCCCTCATATCCTCCCTATATTTGAGATGGATATGAGGGTTCGCGGACAGCCCTAGCGTATAAGGATGATATGAGGGATCTAGTTGGGTCACTTTTTTTCCTTCTCTTTCCTGTCCGGTCACTGACCGGGCGCGTCCGCGGACGTATGAGAGGTCATTTGAGGCGTCCGGCTGTAGATGCTCTAAGCCATCACGCCAGCCGCACCCGGCACGTTGAACATTGATCCAACTGACCACACGAAGCTTCCTCCGGGGGCTCATGTCCTCATTTGAGGCCACACACCGTCGAACCTCTATCTTAAGCTTATTCCATCGCACAAGTCGAATTAGAGCATCTCCAGCTGCGCCCCCAACAGCCCCCCCGGGCAATTTTTTTACCACCGGGGCCAAAAAATCGGCCCGGTCGTGCTCCCAAGACCCCGTTTTTTGCCGATTGGAGCTTTTTTGGGGGCTGGCGAACCCAGGCCGAATCCAGTGCGCTGGGGCACTTGGGGGCTCCGGCGGAACCAAACCGGCGTGTGGGACACCACTGTCAGGCGAATCACGTCCTTTTCCTCGCTCAAGCCACTCTCTCGTGCTCTCCCCATGTCGATTCCGACGCCTCTCGCATGTTCACGGCCGTTGCGCCGCCGCTAGAAGACCTCTTTTCACCGCCCCTCCATTCCCCTCGCCAGATTTCGCTTCCCCAACCCTCGCCCATCGACGTTCTCCGTCCGCCACCACGCCGGTAGGACACTAGTGACTGCTCGCCCGTCACGCCGACAAGGTGTTAGGCATTTTGCCTGTTCAACCATGGACTTGGACGACGAGGAGGCGTTCGCAACCCTGTTGGAGGAAGAAGCCGAGGCCGACATCGCCAACGAGGAGCACCTCATGATACTCGCCTTGCTAGCCGGCCTGTTCGTGAACAATGACAAGCCCCGACGAGGTGGCTCGGCGCCGGGCCGACGCAAGAGCAAGCAGTGGCATCAGATGGAGGGGTATTGCATGCTCTATGCCGACTACTTCACCGACTCTCCACTACATGGTGAGAAAGTATTTCAGCGTCGTTATCGGATGAACCGAAAGCTCTTCCTTAGGATTGTTAATTCCGTTCGGGAGTTCGACAACTATTTCGTTTGCAAGAAGGATTGCACCAACACAGTTGGATTCTCTTCACTCCAGAAATGCACCCAAGCTATGAGGATGCTTGCATATGGAGCTCCTTCTGACATACAAGAAGACTATGGACGAATGGCCGAGTCCACCACCATTGAGTGTCTATACAAGTTCTGCAAGGTAGTGGTGGCAGTGTTTGGACCACAATATTTGCGATCACCCAATGCCGACGACACTGCTCGGATCCTAGCACAGAATGCAGCAAGAGGATTTCCTGGGATGCTTGGAAGCATCAACTGCATGCATTGGTCATGGAAAAACTGTCCATTTGCTTGGCAGAGGATGTACAAAGGCGCCAAAGGAGGTTGCAGTGTGGTACTTGAGGCAGTTGCCACACATGACCTATGGATTTGGCACTCCTTCTTTGGTATGCCAGGAACTCACAATGACATCAACGTCTTGTAATGCTCGAATGTCTTCGCCAAGCTTGTTGAAGGTCATGCTCCTTCAGTGAACTTTGAGGTCAATGGGCGCCCGTACAACAAGGGATACTATCTAGCAGATGGTATCTATCCGAGATGATCCACATTTGTCAACACTATCTCAAAACCTGTGGCGCCAAAGAAGGCACACTTTGCTAAGTGTTAGGAGGCTTGCAGGAAAGATGTCGAGCGAGCATTTGGTGTGCTCCAATCTGGATTTGCTGTTGTTCGGTACCCCTCTCTAACCTAGTCGAAATCGCAGATGTGGGAGATCATGAATTGCTGTGTCTGCTTGCACAACATGATCACTAAGAGCGAGCAGGAAGAGCCAGTGTTTGACACTGAACCATATCATAGGATGGGACCTCTTGCAATTCTTGATCACCAGGTACCAGCAACATGGGCTGCCTACCTCAATATGCGCCAGGAGATCCGAGACCTACAAGTGGATCAAGAACTACAGGACGATCTGGTGGAGCACCTATGGAGGCTCAAGCGTAACGCCTAGTTTGATTGGTTTTAATTTATGTTGGAGCTTGCTTCGTTGAACTATTTGATTTTTTATTAATTTCTATGATGAACTTTGGTACGAACATTTAGTTTTTTGTTGAATTTGTGCCGAAAGAGCATCGAATTTGTTGATTTTAAGTTGAAATAGAGCCAAATTTGTTAAAGTTATTCCGAAATAGTGTTGAATCTGGGCCGAATTTAAGCCGAATCTACGCCCATACTAGGCCAAAATCGCCGGTTGGGAGCGACCGTGGGGCGGCGGCTGGGAACCCGAGCCCCCCCCGGGCCGATTATAGCCCCGGTTGGCCCCTAGGCGGCGCTATTTCGGGCCCCTGGGGGGGAACCGCTGGAGATGCTCTTAGTCATCTTTTCTTTCCTGAGCAAATCGCTTTCTCACTGACTCCCACGTAGCGCTCTGCCTCAGCTCACCCGCCACAGCTCCAGCAACTCCATGCGCTTCCCCCTCTCATCAAGCGCGGCAAGCTTCTCCATGGCATATTGCTCCTGTGTGTCCTCTCCCGTGCTCCTCATGGGTTCTTTGAAGCTGCTGCGATATAGGGGCCATTGTTGGGATCTACCGTAGGTGCATCGCATGCAAATTAAAATTTTCCTACACGCAGAACATCCAAGAACATGCAATGGAGGTGGATCACAGATCGTTACCACTAGACGCGCAGTGTCGTGCAACGGAAGTAGAGTTGGGGCAGCACGTTCGTGTGGTCCGTCTCCTCCTCGTCCGATCTCCCTCGAACAGCCGTTCCGATCAACCTCGAACAGCCGACCGCCGGATCCCACGTACAGGTTTGCCGGGGCGGCGCAAGTGTACTGCCTCTAACGGTATCCGTGCGTGCAGGAGGAACACCCGTGCGGCAGACTGCTAGGTCCGATCACATGGTCGGCGGCGGCGAGTGGAGGTGGCTAGTTGCAACTCATGCAAAGCCCTAATGACGGCGCCAAAGCGATCAACCGGATGGGTGTGCCGCACCTCCACTATATATAGGCATCCGGTGCGGGCTCAACTCTTGGGCCTCACACGGATCCTAAAGCCCACGTGTTCCTTCCCTTAAGCGTGCGACCCTTTAGGTTCTCGTCCACTTGGTCACGAGTCAGATGAAATCCGACTCGACCGGTCGGTAGCGCCCTCTAGCAAGACGTGCCAACTTCAAGTGTCCGATGAAGCTGGTTAGGCGAACCTGTACTTCACACTTCTGTTCCCTTTGCCACACGATATATGTTGTCGTGCACAAGGCGATATGGTCATCCTTGTTGCAGCACGACCACTTTCTCATTCCGATGAATCCGACCAACATTCGAATTATCTCATAATCCTCATCTCATGGCCATGCCTATCCAGGTCGGATCACCCGAGGGGCCCAGAGTATATCTTTCCTGATCGGAGGGGCAAATCCCATCTTGCTCGACCATGTCTCGTAGCATGGGTTTGGACAAGCCCGAAACCTACCTTTGTTACTACCCAGTCACGGAGTAGCATTTGGTCGGCCCAAAGCAAGTCTGTCACCATCCTGACTACATGCGCCAGCTCAAGTCTTAGGACATAGAACGTATGTTGTACTAGAGACTCACAAATGACCTATCATTGCGTCTCGTAGTTGGGTCGATCCAACTCAGACCTTATCTTGACTCGGATCCGACTACGTAGAATCCGACCAAACCTTTCCGAGTCCATATTATTCGGCTAGCATCCAATGCTACATGGTCAGTGAGACCGGACCATCCATCGTGTCATATGCTAGTCTAACTGGTTGCATGTCCACACAGCCCTTTTGACTAGGGACCATTTAGGACAGTCGTCATACAATGCATAGTCTCACAAACAAGTCACATACTTGTTAATACACATCAATGATAATGTCCAAGGACTATCTTTATTCATAACACATAGGAAATATCATCATACATGATTGCCTCTAGGGCATATCTCCAACAGCCATGGCCTGCAAGCCCACATGTCAGGGGCAGCCATGGCCCGCGGGCTCCGGGCAGGCGGTGACTATGGGCGTTATGAAGCTTATCAAACATATTAACATGCGCGTGAAGGGCAGCACCTCCACGTCAGATTAGCTACGAGCAAAAATGATTGGTGATTTGTTTCCTTCATTGAAGGTGCGTGAGAATGATGATCGTTGGGTGTTTCATGATTTTACCATGCTGAGATTTACTGTATCGAACGAAAAAACACACGACCAAGAGCCAGACTAGGAAGCCCAGAGGCCTTTCTTTCCTCATCCACAACGCCAATCCTCCCACGGGCCCATAGCTAGGGTTTTCGCCACCGTCGCCCTCCCTATGCTTGTGCCCTCTCCATCTCCCTCCCAGAGCTCCACCTCCTCCAACCCCTACCCATGCTCTTCTCACCATGGTGCTGTCGGGGATGTACCACCATGCACCCTCAAGGAGACTGGGGACACCCTCATCCTTGGTGGCCTCGGCGCCTCCGATGGCCACCGGATGGCTCTAGGCACAACCACCAACCTACGTCATATCCCCCGGCTACCTATATCTAAAGCTTAGGGCTCTAAGCGGCGAGGTGGGATGTGGCTGTGGCTGCAACTCCCACACGGGAGCCATAGAGGTGGATGTGGAGCTGCAGCGACTCTCAATGGACGACCACGACAATAACGCCAGCTTCCACGAGTTCAATCACCTCCACTGCTACGTCAGGTTCGTTGCTTGCTCGCCATTGGATCCGGTCGAGGCTCAAATTTGGTTACTTCATTCGACGGTTCCACTCTCCTAGGTCGATCTGACATCTGATGAACAACGTAACTAAACCATTTGAATCTATGCACTGTTAATTCTGTCACCGGATAGGGATGACATTCTCACCATGACTTACATAAGCTCATACTCGCTAAGGTACTAAAATTGATGACTATATGCCTGCATATTTAGTTGTTAATTTACTATTTATAACCTTTTTGTGATGAGCTTTCATACAAGTGTAGGAGGTAGCTAGGGTGTAATCATGCACAAAGCGTTGGGTTCTCCATGGATGGTTTTTCAATGACTACAACCATGTCAGAACTTGGACACATTTGGGTGGTCAATAGGGTGCACACTGAGATCTACAAGTTCCCCGCTTGGTAAATTTGAAGATAAATATAATCTGTATTCCCACCGTTCTTCTTGAAGCAGGATTTAATCCTGATTGGGGTAATTCTGCTACATACAAGGGTGATGTTGTTGAGATCGAAATATGGTGCCAAGCTGATGGAAATATCGGTACTCGACATGATTGGAGCCTTAAGGATTTAGCTAATGGTGAAGTTATTGGAAGAGCTACAAGGTACATAATACTCAAGTGTGAAGTTTAAACTTTTTTTGTTCTATTTGAGATAGTCATCATGCTTGCTCACAGTTAGAACAACATATGTGTGTAAGGGAAAAAGGACAACTAATTTTTCTGTACCTATTTTAACTATATATATTTCTTGGTCCATGATTTTACTATGCTAAGATTTACTATATCAAACAAAGAGAAAAACAAAACACGATCAAGAGTCGGACTGGGCAGCGAGCCAGCGACCTTTCTTCCATCGTGCAGAGCGCCCTTCATCCCACAATCCCACAATTAGAGTTTCCGCCACCGCCGCCATCGCCGCACTCCCCGCGCTTGTGCCCTCTCCATCTCCCGCCCGGAGCTCCACCTCCTCCAACCCCTGCCTGTGCTCTGCCCCTTCCTCCTCGTTGGCGCATGGGGTCACGGCATCGTCGAGGACGTACTAGATCACACCCTCAAGGAGGCCGAGGACGCCCGCATCCTTGCTGGCCTTGACGCCTACGATGGCCACCGCCGGCTCCAATCGCAACCACCAACCTATGTCATCTTCCCCGGCTACCTACATCTAAAGCTTAGGGCTCTAAGTGGCAAGGTGGGCAAAGCCAGCACACATGACAAACGGCGGCTATGGATGCGACAACAGCTCTGATGTGGGCTCCACAGAGGTGGATGTGGAGCTGCAGCGGCTGGCGATGGACGTCCGCGATAGCAACGTTAGCTTCCACGAGTTCAATCACCTCCACTGCTACGTCAGGTTCGTTGCTTGCTCGCCATTACATGCGATCGAGGCTCAGATTTGGTTGCTTTGTTCGACGGTTCCACTCTCCTGCATCAATCTGACATATGATGGACAACATAATTAAACCAGTTGAGTCTACGCACTGTCAATTCTGTCACTGGATAGAGATAACATTCTCACCATGAATTACAGAAGCTCATACTCGCTAAAGTACTAAAATTGATGACCATATGCATGCATATTTAGTTGTTAATTTACTATTTATAACCTTTTTGTGATGAGCTTTCATATATGTGCAGGAGGTAGCTAGGGTTTAATCATGCACAAAGCGTTGGGGTCTTCATCGATGGTTTTGCGATGACTACAACCATGAGAGAAGTTGGACTCATTTGGGTGGCCAATAGGGTGCATGGCGTGGCTTGAGACTGCATCGGTAGTTCCCAAAGAGGAAGGGATGATGCAACACAGCGACGGTAAGTATTTCCCTCAGTTTATGAAACCAAGGTTGTCACGCTCTCTACGGTAATTAGATGAGGTAATGATAGTTTTGGCAAATAGATCTTGCAAGAACACAAAGTAAAATAAATAAACAAAAAGTGCAGCAAGGTATTTTTTGGATTAATAGATGTGCAAACAAAAGATGCAAATAGTAGATCGGAAATCAATATATTAGAAAAGTAGACCCGGGGGCCGTAGGTTTCACTAGTGGCTTCTCTCATGAGTATAGCTCACGGTGGGTGAACAAATTAATGTTGGGAAATTGATAGAAGATCGAATGATCATGACGATATCCAGGCAATGATCATTGTATAGGCATCACGTCCAAGATAAGTCGACCAAAATGATTCTGCATCTACATCTATTACTTCACACATCGACCGCTATCCAGCATGCATCTAGTGTATTAAGTTCATGGGGGAAACGGAGTAATGCAATAAGAATGATGTCATGATGTAGACAAGATCTATTCATGTAGGAGTAGACCCCTTCTTGTTATCCTTAATGGCAATGATACATGCGTGTCTTGCTGCCCCTTCTGTCGCTAGGAAAGAACATCGCAAGATCAAACCCATCACAAAGCACCTCTTCACATGGCAAGAAAAATTGATCTAGTTGGCCTAACTAAACCGAAGACTCGAAGAAGAAATATGAGGCTATAAGTAATCATGCAAATAAGAGACCAAAGAAGACTCAAATCATATTCATGGATAGAAACTGATCATGAACTCAAAATTCATCGGATCCCAACAAACACACCGCAAAAGTCATTACATCAAATAGATCTCCAAGAGATCATTGTATGGAGAAACATAGAGAGAGAGGAAGCCATCTAGCTACTGCCTACGAACCCATAGGTATATGGTGGACTACTCATGCATCATCGGAGAGGCACCTATGAGGAAGATGACCCCCTCCGTGATGGTGTTAGATTGGATCTCGAGGTTCTAGAACTTGCGGCGGCTGGAATTGTGTTTCATCGACTCCCCGAGGGTTTTTGGATTTTCTGAGAATTTATAGGCTCGATAGTCGGTTGAGGGGGTGCCCTAGGTGCCCACCCTCTACCAGGCCACACCAGGGGCCTCTCGTGCGCTCTGGTGGAGGGTGGCCACCCTGGGCCCCCTCTTTTGGTATTGTTTGGCCCATCTGCTTCCTTCTGGTCCATAAAAAATCCAAAAAAAATCCCCGCAGCATTTGGGCTTCGTTTGGTACTGACTTTCTGCGAAGTAAAAAACAAGAAAAAATAGCAACTAGCACTTTGGCACTATGTCAATAGGTTAGTCCCAAAAATGACATAAATTTGCTATAAAATAATTGTAAAACATCCAAGGTTGATAATATAACATCATGGAACAAGCAAAAATTATAGATACTTTAGAGACATAGCAGCATCCCCAAGCTTAATTCCTACTCGTCCTCGAGTAGGTAAATGATAAAAACAGAATTTTTGATGTGGAATGCTGCCTATCATGTTCATGGCATATTCTTTTCTTTATAGCATGGGCATTTGGACTTTTCATATGGTTCAAAGCAATAGTCTAGTATTGCTCTGTGGGGATCCCGACTCATAAGTCATGATCACTAAATGCACGTGTATAGTGATCCCAGAGATCCATGCTCACTGAACACACAGAAGCTGAATAACAAGAGTCTTACATCCACATTTAGCGTCTTACACAAATAAAGACCATGAAGGTCTAGTCTTACATAGATAGGGCCTTAAGAGCCAAACACTTAAATAGAACAAACAACAGAAATCTTGGTCGAAAGCGTGAACCCATGCCTTCTGCCTTAACCTACATGCATTCTGACTGGAAAGCGTCCTAGTTCGCATGTTCGTCACCAACGAACTCTTCAACATACTCCTGTTCTTCCATGCCTGGCCAATTAAATAACCAGTGGCAAGCCAATGAGTACTTTGAATGTACTCGCAGGCAACCCAAGTTGTGGAACAAGGTAATGATGATGCATGATATAGCACTAAGTAGGTAATTTGCGGAAAGCTAGTTTTAAATGCAATGACGTGATCAAGTAACTAGTAAGCATGCATAAAAAATAGGCAGATATCCATATGAACAAGTTGCAGATATCATCATCAGTAGGGGTTGAACACCTCATGTTCATTCATCATGCCAAGCCATCGGACTTAGATCACTTCCCATGCTAAGTCATCAGACTTAGCTCAAGTACCATCTTTGTCTCCAACACACTCACACACCAGTTTGTAAAAACACTTGGACGTAGCACAAGAGCGGTCATCCAACTGTCCTTGACCATGGACACGGCTATTCGAATAGTTTTACACTCTGTAGAGGTGGCACACTTTACCCACAAGACTCGGGGAACTGTCGTGCCATCCAGGACTCGTGGTATGTAACATACCCGAGGTAAGCACCCGAACAATGCCCTTCCCCTAGCGATACTAGACGAAGAGTCCAATCGATTGGTACCCAACCCTCACGATGTACATCACACGCCCCTCACTCTAATTGTACCATCCATGAGGGGACCAATAGTGTGCCCGGTGCCTATGAAGACAGCGCACGATCGTACATACCGGTATGACCCCGTATCGAGAGTGACCACGCCACTCCCGCCACTAGTAATGCAGGCTCCTTGCCAGTACCCACCAAGGTAATCAACAAAGGCCCGTCCCATAAGGGGTATCGTGGTTGCGCATGTAAGGTTGGAGTAACGGCCACAACTTACACCAATCCGTTTTTGAAAACACATTCTCATCTTGTTCCGGCACACCACTTCTTTCTCAAGTGGTCACCCAACTTATCATCGTCATCTCCCTCGGGCATTAGTGGCACCCGACGTTTTTTTTGAAAAGTCTTTGAAAGATTCACTTCCTTTCCATCACTATGCATAACTCCCATCCCACTTGCGTGGCATCTATTAGCATCCTAACTACACCCACCCACATAACCCTCATAAGGTGGTAGGGTCATGCACTATGCAAGTGTCAACGGTAAGAGTATCAAAGGCAACCCACCGAAGGGGGGCACCCCATCATGATCAATCATCGAAACAACAAGTGTTATATGACATTCATGAAAAAGTTTCTTAACATGGTCAAAGGGCTGCTTGCATGGCTCAACAAAGTCTCCGAGCTCTTTGAAGTCTTTGGGTCCAACTTCTTCGTCAATCGCACAATCTATCGTCGCGAATAAATAGTGAAAAAAATAAGCAACACACAAAAATAGAGCACACAATCTACTATCAAAAATGCTACCCTACTCTGATAAATACCACAAGATATTCTAAAAATACTTGTCTAGGTTTTTGAACTTAAAAAAATATTTTCAAAACTATTTAAAACAAGAGCTTATAATGCTATATAGGGGTTTTAAATTGAAATAGTATATGAAATGTTTTCAAACATTTTTACAAATGGCACTAATAAATTCTAGGGAGTATTCTAAGATTTTTGGTGGAAGAAATATTTTCATTGGAATTATTTTGGGTCCCGTGGAATTTTTGCAATGTCCCATAGAAAAAGAAAAGGAAAAGATAAGGGCACGGTGCCCTGGCCGGAGGTGGCCAGCAGCTGGGCCGGCCCAGAGTCCAACCAGCCCAAGCAAACCGGCGCGCGAGCGCCCGTGTTCAAACCTGACAGCTGGGGCCCGAAGGCCAGCGACATAGAGAGGAGGGGGAGATGAGGATGACAGGCGGGCCTCGCCTGTCATCTTCAACCTCATGACAGGGAGGCCAGCGCACTCACCAGCGACGATACAGGGCACGACGACGACACACGAAGGTGGGGATGAGCTCAGCGTCGACCCGCCGTTCCTCTGGAGGTTGAACAAGTGCCGGAGGCGGTCGGAGTCGCCGCCGACGAGCTCCTACGGCGGAGGATGCTTCGAGAGGGTTCGTCAGGGCCTCTCTAGGCTACAAACAGGACCGAGGAGAGGGGGAACGGGTCAGGAGAGCGAGGGGAGACCAGCGGGAGAAGAATGGGGACCGGAGGGGGCCGCTACCAGGAGATCGGCGGCGAGGTCGCCACGGCGGTCCTCGGCTCGATCCCAAGCGCAGGGTCTTCAGAAGGTCTCCGGATCGTGCAGGGGGCTACCGGGGAGAGGAGAGAGCGACTAGAGGGGGAGAGAGAGATCGGGGAGGGCCTTAAGTAGGCGGCCCTCGGTCCACTGAGCTCGGGTGCGCCCGCGACCTCATGGCCGGGGGCGAGGCCATGGGAGAGAGAGGGGCGAGTCAAGGGTGTTTCTAGGCCGGTCTAGACCCTAGGAGGGAAGAGAGAGGGAGAGAGGCTCGCGCGTGTGAGGCTGTGGGTTGCCCGAGACGGGCAGCGCTCAGCACGTGCGAGGGAGGGCAAGGGAGGAGGAGAGAGGAGGGGGGCGGCCGAACGGCGTGTCCCGGACGCCGAGGCCAGCCAAGTGGCGAGAGGGAGGAGCCCGAGGCGGTCGGGGCCATGAAGTGGCCAACGGCTACAGTGGCTGTCGGCACTGTAGCGCTCTCCAGAGCACACATTTGGCATGTCACGGCATGCCAACGGCGTCTGCTACGTGGCCACCTATGTCTAGGGGGATCTAGGGCCTTAGGATAAGAGGGAAAATGCCTTGGATGCTCTGGGTTTCCTTAGGAGAGAAGGAAGACTGAGAGAGAGGGGGAAAACTCCTGTCCAAGGGGTAAAATGAGGATTTTACCCCACTTACCCAAGGAGTCTAGGCCAAGGAGAGTTAGTGGAGGTGCAAGGTACTTTCCAAAGGCTGTGTTAAGAATTTGGGGGTAAGGGTAAAAGAGGAAGGTGTAGAAATAGCAACTTTACTATATTACCAGAAGGTGTTTGATAAGGTTTTGGGCAAGAAGAATCTACCAACTTACGAAGATATTTACCAGGGTCAAAGGCTAGGTAAGAATGAGATGATTCACCAAGTTTGAGCTCAAGGGGGATAAGTTGACAATGGAAACTTGGTAAATCCTAGAAACTAACAGAATCAGGTTTTTGCAGATCTAGTGATGCTCGGATTTTACCCTTGATGCACCACTTAGCGTGGCATCACTATTTGGCCAATAAAGGAAGCCCACAAAGTTTGGAGTCAAGGGGGACACTTCACAATGTAAAGTTGTTCAAATTTGAATCTTGATAGAAAGGGTTTTAGTATGGTTTGATGAAGCAAATCAACTTGGATAGATATGAAACTTTGCAAGACCATCACTTGTGATGGTGTTGACTTGCTGGAATTTTCCTGAAATTAATTGAGAATATTTCTTATAGAAATATTCCAAAAGTTTGATTTGAAGAGAAAGGGTTTTGAGGGGTTTTGCCCATGATTTGATCATGCTCATGAGCTGAAACTCATATATATGGAAAATATATGTCCACTGAGTTTCCCTAATTTTTCTCAAATATTTTCAAAGCTTTTAAATAATTTTTCCCTATGAAAAACCATTTCTGGCCTTAAGAAAAAGCCTTTAAATGAAATATAAAAAAGAATCTTTAAAATTAATATTTGGTGGTTTTGAAAAGTCTTATATATAGTAGGTTTTAAATAAAGTCTTTGGGGAAGAAGAATCCACACAATTTGAGGACTTGCAATGCAAACCTCATTTCAGGAGTTTTTGAAAACCTAATTTGAATAAATCATTTTTGGTTAAAACAAAATTTGATAAAAATAGTTTTGGGGCACTATTCACATGGCATGCTCATTGGGCAAGAGGTTTGGGTCAAGATATATAAATATGAAGTGGATTAGAATCTAGGAGTGCCACAACCACAATCATCAAGCAAGCAAACAACATTGCAAACAAGCACAAGCACTTTGAAAAAGTTTTAGTTGACTCCAAATTTTATAAATCCAGACATGACAAGGTGATACAAACACAGGGTGTGACAGAACTTCCCCCCTTACAAGAATCTCGTCCCCGAGATTCCTAATCTAAGCGCTAAAAAGATAAGGGAACTCAGATCTAAGATAGTCTTCACGCTCCCAGGTTGCTTCAGCTTCAGTATGGTTGCTCCATTGGACCTCGAAGTACTTGATGGTGCGGCTTCGGGTGCAGCACTCAGCTTCATCCAAAATGCGATCTAGCCTCTTAGGATAAGTGAGGTCTGGCTAAAGATTGATGGCTTGATGGTCGATGTCCTTGTAGAGGTCGGAGCGGTTGGGAACTTGCAGACACTTCTGAAGTTGTGAGACATGAAAGATCTTGTGCATATCCGACAGCTCGGAAGGTAGCTCTAGCTAGTAGGCAACTTCTGCTCGCCTGTCGGTGATCTTGAAGGGGCCGATGAATCTTGGTGCAAGCTTTCCCTTGACGTGGAAACGCTTGTTCCCTTTTGAGAGGCGTGACTCGGTGGTAAACATGGTCCCCAAAACGTAAACTCATGTCTTGATGGCGAGAGTCGGCGTAGCTCTTCTGCCTAGTCTTGGCGGTCTCGAGTCGCTCTCGGACGAGTTGAACTTGCTCTTCTGCTTCGCGGAGAATTTCTGGTCCAAAAACTAATCCTTCTCCAGTACCAGTTGAGGGGAGTACGACACTTGCGTCCATACAACACCTCAAATGATGCCATCTGAAGACTTGACTGATAGCTTTTGTTGTAGGAGAACTCGGCAAATGGTAGGCAATCTTCCCACTTGGCTCCATATGCTAAAACACAAGCACGGAGCATATCTTCGAGTATCTGATTTTCTCGTTCTGTTTGCCCACTGGTCTGAGGGTGGAATGCAGTGCTGAAGGAGAGCTTGGTTCCCAATGCTTGTTGGAACCTATTCTAGAACCTTGAGGTAAACTAGGTGCCTCTGTCTGATACAATATCCTTAGGAACTCCATGGAGGCTCACAATCCGGTTGATGTAGAGGTTGGCCAACTGGTTCCCATTGTAGGTTGTCTTGATGGCAATGAAGTGGGCTACCTTGGTCAGGTGATCAACAATGACCCAAATGGTATCATTTCCTTTGCTTGACTTTGGTAATCCGATGATTAAATCCATCCCGACTTTGTCCCACTTCTATTCAGGCACTTTGAGAGGTTGCAGTAACCCATCAGGTCGTTGATGCTCAGCCTTGACTCTCTGGCATGTGTCACACTTGGCGACAAATGTGCCTATTTCCCGTTTCATACCATGCCACCAGAATCTTGCCTTGAGGTCTTGATACATCTTGGTTCCTCCAGGATGGATGGAGTAAGGAGTGTCATGAGCTTCTTGCAAGATCAGGTTCTTGAGCTCCTCGTTGTTGGGTACGCAGATGCGATTCCCGAACCATACAACTCCACGTTCATCCACCAAGAATCATGGGGCCTTGCCTGCCTTGATCTTCCTCTTAATGCCTTCAATGCTCTCATGCCCCTTCTGGGCTTCTTTGATATCATCCATCAAGGTAGGCTTTTCTTCGAGCTTGGCGAGGAATCCGGGTGCAACCAGTTCCAAGCCGAAGCTCTCAAGTTCTTCATAGAGGGCGGGTAGCGTTTCCTTAATCATAGCATTCAAGGAACAAACCTTTCTACTTAAGGCGTCTGCTACCACGTTGGCCTTTTCGGGGTGTTACTGAACACCGAGGTCGTAATCCTTGATCAACTCCAACCATCTTCGCCGCCTCATGTTCAATTCCCTTTGAGTGAAGATATACTTCAAACTCTTGTGGTCTGTGAATATCTCACATCGCTTCCCCAGAAGGTAATGTCGCCATGTCTCCAAGGCATGAACCACGACTGCCAACTCAAGATCATGAGTTGCGTAGTTCTCTTCATGAGTACGTAGCTGTCTGGATAGATATGCTACGACTCTGTCTTCTTGCATCAGAACACCTCCAAGCCCGGTTCTTGATGCATCACAATATATCACAAACTCCTTGTGAATATCGGGGGTGGCCAAAACTGGGGCTGTGGTCAATCTGTTCTTGAGTTCCTGGAAGCTTTCTTTGCACTTAGCTATCCACTCGAACTTCTTGTCCTTCTTCAAAATCTGGGTCATGGGTCGGGCAATGCTTAAGAACCCTTTCACGAACTTGCGGTAATATCCCGCGAGTCCGAGGAAGCTCCTGACTTCCATCACGGTGGTTGGGGTTTGCCATTCAGTCACGACTTCAATCTTGACAGGATCCACTGACAATCCTTCCACAGTCAACACATGACCCAAGAATCCAACTTCATGCAGCCAGAATTCATACTTGCTGAACTTGGCATAAAGCTGGTGCTCTCGAAGCTTCTCTAGGACCAATCTCAAATGTTCCTCATGCTCCTCTTTAGACTTGGAGAAGACAAGTATGTCATCAATGAAGACGACAATGAACTTGTACAAGTACTCCATGAAGATCTTATTCATGAGGTACATGAAGTAGGCAGGGGCATTAGTTAACCCAAATGACATGATCGTGTATTCATACAGGCTGTACCGGGTTACAAATGTCGTCTTCGGAATGTCTTGGGGTCTGATCTTCAACCGATAGTACCCAGACCTGAGGTCGATCTTGGAGAACACCTTGGCTCCATTTAACTGATCAAACAGGTCTTCAATCTTGGGGAGTGGGTACTTGTTCTTTATTGTGACCTCATTGAGAGAACGATAATCGACACAGAGTCTGATAGTTCCGTCCCTCTTTGACACAAATAGCACAGGCGATCCCATAGGAGAGGCACTTGGGCGAATGAATCCCTTTCTGAGCTGCTCAGCTAGTTGCTTCTTCAACTCAACCAACTCTTCGGATCCCATCCTGTAAGCCTTCTTATATATGGCCCTTGATCTGGGCATAAGCTCAATGATGAACTCAATGTCACGGTCAGGAGGCATTCCGGGCAGCTCGTCAGGAAACACATCCGGGTATTCACATACCACTAGCACTTGATCCAACTCAACTCCCGACAGACAGTTAGCCTGAGGGGCTTGAGTGGAGGCAGGGTTGGGAACATACTTGACTTCCACTCCCTGGCTATTGGTCATGGTGACAATCCTCTTGGCACAATCTAACAAGCCTTGGTGCTTGGTTAACCAGTCCATGCCTAGGATTACATCCAAACCTTCTGACTTCAGGATGATAAGATCTGCTAGGAAGTCTACCCCGTTGATGCTAATCTCAACTCCCTTACAACCTATCCCAGACTTCATAATCGATCCCGGGGTTTGTATCAACATACGACTACCCAGGGGTGTAGGCTTCATGCCACTCTCTAGTGCAAACTTTTGGGTGACAAAGGAATGCGAAGCTCCATAATCAAACAATGTTGTTGCTGGGGTTGAGTTGACGAGGAACGTACCCAGTATGACGTCCGGGTCTTCCTGGGCTTCCTCTGAGGTGACGTGATTGACACGACCCTTGACATTGTTGGGCTGGTTGAGGGGAGCTGGGTTCCTTGGGGATGCTCCATGGGCTTGACCTTGAGCGGGCACATTGGGGTGCGGTGCATCTAGCTTCTTGTTGAGACACAACCTAGAGATGTGTCCTGGCTGACCACATCCAAAGCAAGCGACTTGTCCAGGGTTGTTGTTGTAGTTCCTGCCACCATTGTTTTTATTGGGGTTGTTATTGTAAGCTAGCCTAGGGTTGGCATACTGCTGAGGCTGGTAGCTCGGACGAGGTACAGGAGGACTAGCATGTTGTCTGATAGGTCGGCTTGGCTGGGGCTAGCTGCCAGGGGCGAAGCTTCTGGTTGCTTGAGCTACCCTTGCTGATCATCTTGCGCTTGCAAGTGTCATCTATGGCACGACGCTTGTCTTCCAGCATGAGGGCCTTGTTCACCAGGTCGAAGAAGGTACGACAGTCGCAGACGATGAGCTGATACTGCAAGGTCTGTTGAAGTCCTTCCATGAAGCATTCCTTCTTGGCAGCCTCCGTGTTGACATCTTCAGGTGCATACCTTGACAGCAGGTTGAACTTCTACAGGTACTCCTTGATAGAGCCACTTCCTTGCTTCAGCGCTCGGAATTCTCTCTTCTTAATAGCCATGATCCCAGAAGGAATGTGGGCGGTGCGGAATCCTTCCTTGAAGTCATTCCAGGTGATCACACGCTCACCTTGCATGACCTTAAACCCATCCCACCAAGTTCGGGCGGTACCTCCGAGGCAGTGAGAGGCATACAACACCTTCTCACGGTCCTTGTTGCAATTGACTAGTGCAAGGAGGTCCTGGATGGTGCGGATCCAGTCATTAGCATCCAATGGTTCAGCAGTCTCGGTGAAGGTTGGGGGCGAATTCCTCATGAACTCAGACAGCGTGGAGCGGCCATTGCCATTCCTGCCTTGTTGTTGGTTGTTCACAAGGGCCTGAGCCATCTGCTGGATAGCAGCATTGTTGGCTTGGCGCTCCTCCTGGAGAACTTGGAGGAACTGAGCTATGGTCATGTTCTCCGGTGGAGGTGGTGGCAGGGGAATGTCGCCTTGTGGCTGCTCTTGGTGTCCTCCAGTGTGAGCAGCCCCACCAGCTCCCTGTTGCTGGCTCGAGTTGGCGGCTTCAGGGTTAGTGAAGGAGCTGTTGCGGGTAGCAGTCACCATCCTGTTTGGAGCAGCCAAGTCAAACAACTGGGATAGACTAGAGGAAAAGCAACAACGGAAAAGCGCGCCTAAGGGGGTTGGCCGAGTGCAAGTGTCATAAAACAAAGGTCGAAAGACCAACATATATATTAAGATAGACGATGGAGTCGCTTACATGTTGCCTAAGGCGAAAGTGCGACTTGCATCGGAACACAAACAACAAAACAAACAACAAGCACACATGGTTTCATATGAACCATTACACGGACTTGACTTCGCATGAGGGGTACATGATTGTTCCTACCCTAGGGGTTCTCGGACTCAGTTGGTGGAGTGCTCGGTCTCGTAGTCACGCTCCTTTGGGTCTTCCTCCTATTCATCATCTGAACGGGCATCATTCCCGGTCAAAGGGGTCGGGGAATGAGGAGGTCCATCCCGACGATGCTTTGTTGGCGTGACGATGAAGAGCTCACGGTACTCCTTCGCGCTCATGCGATGATGACGTGTGGGGGCATCACTAGCTGGGGGTACTCCTCCTCGATAAGCGACAGCTAGTCGTCCTTTGGGGGCTCCATCCTTCTTGATCTTGTCTGGCTCCGTCTTGGCTTGCCGAAGTAGCTCTCGGGTGTGGTGAAGTTCCTCGCGGAGCTTCACAGACTCCTTCATCACGTTATGAACCAGGCTGTCAGTGGAGAGACTGAAGTAGGTCTGGAACCTGAGTGGTGTGCCATCCTCCTGGGTCGGAACCAGTGTCCAACTCTCGCCAAGATCATCCTTCCTGAAAGGAAGGTAGCGAGTAGCCGGCTCATCAGGCATCTCTGGAATGATGTCTCGTAGGTGCAAAAGTGTCTTGCGTGCAGCTGACTCGACTACAAGTATCACGGTCTCCATATGTGGTCCTTCAAAGAACCAACTGGTCAGGGAGTCGTTTGCCTTCACGACCACATCCACGTGGTACTCCTTCGTGACAACATCGACCCAGTGCTCGTGGTAGAGGAAAATGGGTGATTGGCAAAACTGGCACTTCTCTAGGCTATCCCCAAGGAGTATGGGAAAGTTGGATGTTAGGAAGACCTCGGGTATGACATCCATCTACAAAGGTTTGAAAGGAGGAGAGTCAGCAAAGTGTTGTGTGAAGAATAGAAGAGGTAAATAGTGCAGAATTCCCTAAGTGTAGGTGCTAGGTGTCGTTTGAAAGCAGTTTTTATCCTAACTAATGTCCATGCTAACTAAGGGCCTCCTACAGTCAGGATGGCTCTGATACCAGCTCTGTGGGGACCCTGACTCATAAGTTGTGATCACCAAATGCACGTGTACAGTGATCCCAGAGATCAATGCTCACTGAACACACATAAGCTGAATAACAAGAGTCTTACATCCACATTTAGTGTCTTACACAAATAAAGACCATGAAGGTCTAGTCTTACATAGATAGGGCCTCAAGGGCCAAACACTTAAATAGGAAAAACAACGGAAATCTTGGTCGAAAGCGTGAACCCATTCCATCTACCTTAACCTACAGGCATTCTGACTGGGAAGCGTCCTAGTTCGCATGTTCGTCACCAACGAACTCTTCAACATACTCTTGTTCTTCCATGCCTGGCCAATTAAATAACCAGTGGCAAGCCAATGAGTACTTTGAATGTACTCGCAAGCAACCCAAGTTGTGGAACAAGGTAATAATGATGCATGATATAGCACTAAGTAGGTAATTTGTGGAAAGCTAGTTTTAAACGCAATGACATGATCAAGTAGTAAGCATGCATCAACAATAGGCGGATATCCATATGAACAAGTTACATATATCATCATCACTAGGGGTTGAACACCTCATGTTCATTCATCATGCCAAGCCATCGGACTTAGATCACTTCCCATGCTAAGTCATCAGACTTAGCTCAAGTACCATCTTTGTCTCCAACAGACTCACACACCAGTTTGTGAAAACACTTGGACGTAGCACAAGAGCGGTCATCCAACCGTCCTTGACCGTGGCACGGCTATTTGAATAGTTTTACACTCTGTAGAGGTTGCACACTTTACCCACAAGACTCGGGGAACTTTCGTGTCATCCACGACTCGTGGTATGTAACATACCCGAGGTAAGCACCCGAACAATGCCTTTCCCCTAGCGATACTAGACAAAGAGTCCACTCGATTGGTACCCAACCCTCACGATGTACATCACACGAGCCTCGCTCTAATCATACCATCCATGAGGGGACCAACGGTGTTCCCGGTGCCTATGAAGACAGCACATGATCGTACATACTGGTACGACCCCGTATCAAGAGTGACCACGCCACTCCCGCCACTAGTAATGCGGGCTCCTTGCTAGTACCCACAAAGGTAATCAACAAAGCCCCATCCCATAAGGGGTATCGTGGTTGCCCATGTAAGGTTGGAGTAACGATCTCAACTTATACCAATCCGTTTTTGAAAACACATTCTCATCTTGTTCCGGCACACCACTTCTTTCTCAAGTGGTTACCCAACTTATCATCATCATCTCCCTCGGGCATTAGTGGCACCTGATGGGGTTTTTGAAAAAAAGTCTTTGAAATATTCACTTCCTTTCCATCACTATGCATAACTCCAATCCCACTTGCGTAGCATCTATTAGCATCCTAACTACACCCACCCGCATAACCCTCATAAGTTGGTAGGGTCATGCACGATGCAAGTGTCAACGGTAAGAGTATTGGAGGCAACCCACCGAAGGGGGGACACCCCATCATGATCAATCATCGAAACAACAAGTGTTATATGACATGCATGAAAAAGTTTCTTAACATGGTGAAAGGGCTGCTTGCATGGCTCAACAAAGTCTCTGGGGTCTTCAAAGTCTTCGGGTCCAACTTCTTCATCAACCAGGCAATCTATCGTCGCGAATAAATAGTGAAAAAAATAAGCAACACACAAAAACAGAGCACACAAGCTACTATCAAAAATGCTACCCTACTCTGATAAATACCACAAGATATTCTAAAAATACTTGTCTAGGTTTTTGAACCTGAAAAAAAGATTTTCAAAACTAATTAAAACAGGAGCTTATAATGCTATATAGGTTTTTTAAATTAAAACAATATATGAAATGTTTTCAAACATTTTTACAAATGGCACTAATAAATTCTAGGGAGTATTCTAAGATTTTTGGTGGAAGAAATATTGTCATTGGAATTACTTTGGGTCCTGTGGAATTTTTGCAATGTCCCACAGAAAAAGAAAAGGAAAAGATAAGGGCATGATGCCTAGGCCAGAGGTGGCAAGCAGCTGGGCCGGCCCAGAGGCCAACCAGTCCAAGAGAACTGGCGCGCGAGCGCCCGCGTTCAAACCTGACGGCTAGGGCCCGAAGGCCAGCGACAAAGAGAGGAGGGGGGAGGTGAGGATGATAGGTGGGACCTGCCTGTCATCTTGAACCTCACGGTAGGGAGCCTGGCACGCTCAATGGCGACGATACAGGGCACAACAACAGCACGCGAAGGCGGGGATGAGCTCAGCATCGACCCGCCGTTCCTCTGGAGGTTGAAGAAGTACAGGAGGCGGTCGGAGTCGCCGGCGATGAGCTCCTGCAGCGGAGGATGCTTCGGGAGGGTTCGCCGGGGCCTCTCTAGGCTGCAAACAAGACCGGGGAGAGGGGGAAACAGGCCAGGAGAGCGAGGGGAGACTAGCGGGAGAAGAATGGAGACTGGAGGGGACCGCTACGAGGAGATCGGCGGCG
Source organism: Hordeum marinum (assembly GCA_022496015.1). Classification (NCBI taxonomy): domain Eukaryota; kingdom Viridiplantae; phylum Streptophyta; class Magnoliopsida; order Poales; family Poaceae; genus Hordeum; species Hordeum marinum. Next base: position 117,307,263 of record CM039676.1, read on the forward strand.
AGGTCACCACGGCGGTCCTCGGCTCGATCCCGAGCGCAGGGGCTTCGGGAGGTCTCCGGAGCATGCAGGGGGCTACTGGGGAGAGGAGAGAGCGACCAGAGGGAGAGAGAGAGAGCTCGGGGAGGGCCTTAAGTAGGCGGCCCTCGGTCCATCGAGCTCAGGTGCGCCCGCGAGCTTATGGTCGGGGCCAGAGACCATGGGAGAGAGAGGGGGTGAGTCAGGGGTGTTTCTGGGGCCGGTCTAGGCCCTGGGGAGGGAAGAGAGAGGGAGAGAGGCTCGCGCGTGTGAGGCTGCGGGTTGCCCGAGCCGGGCGGCGCTCTACGCGTGCGGGGGAGGGCAAGGGATAAGGAGAGAGGAGGGGGCCAACCGACCGGCGTGTCCCGGACTCCGAGGCCAGCCAAGTGGCGAGAGGGGGAGCCCGAGGCGGTTGGGGCCATGTAGTGGCCAACGGCTATAGTGCCTGTCGGCACTGTAGTGCGCTCCAGAGCACGCGTTTGGCATGTCATGGCATGCCAATGACATCTTCTACATGGCCACCTATGTCTAGGGCGATCTAGGGCCTTAGGATAAGAGGAAAAATTCCTTGGATGCTCTGGGGTTCCTTAGGACAGAAGGAAGGCTGAGAGAAACAGGGGGGAAACTCCTGTCCAGGGGGTAAAATGAGGATTTTAACCCATTTACCCAAGGAGTCTTAGCCAGGGAGAGTTACTGGAGGTGCAAGGTACTTACTAGAGGCTGTGGTAAGAATTTGGGGGTAAAGGTAAAAGAGGAAGGGGTAGAAATAGCAACTTTACTATATTACCAGAAGGTGTTTGATAAGGTTTTGGGCAAGAAGAATCTACCAACTTACTAAGATATTTACCAGGGTCAAAGGCTAGGTAAGAATGAGATGATTCACCAAGTTTGAGCTCAAGGGGGATAAGTTGACAATGGAAACTTGGTAAACCCTAGAAACTAACAGAATCAGGTTTCTGCAGATATAGTGATGCTAGGCTTTTACCCTTGATGCACCACTTAGTGTATCATCACTATTTGGCCAATAGAGCAAGCCCACAAAGTGTGGGGTCAAGGTGGGACACTTCACAATGTAAAGTTGTTCAAATTTGAATATGGGTAGAGAGGGTTTTGGGATGGTTTGATGAAGCAAATCAACTTGGATAGATATGAAACTTTGCAAGACCATCACTTATGATGGTGTTGACTTGCTGGAATTTTCTTGGAATTAATTGAGAATATTTCTTATAGAAATATTCCAAAAGTTTGATTTGAGCAGAAAGGGTTTTGAGGGGTTTTGTCCGTGATTTGATCATGCTCATGATCTGAAACTCATATATATGGAAAATATATGTCCACTTAGTTTCCCTAAATTTTCTCAAATATTTTCAAAGCTTTTAAATATTTTTTCCTATGAAAAACCATTTCTAGCCTTAATAAAAAGCCTTTAAATGAAATATAAAAAGAATCTTTAAAATTAATATTCTGTGGTTTTGGAAAGTCTTATATCTAGTAGGTTTGAAATAAAGTCTTTGGTAAAGAAGAATACACCCAATTTGAGGACTTGCAGTGCGAACCTCATTTCAGGGGTTTTTGAAAACCTAATTTGAATAAATCATTTTTGGTCAAAACAAAATTTGAGAAAAATAGGTTTGGGCACTATTCACATGGCATGATCATCGGGCAAGAGGTTTGGGTCAAGATAGATAAATATGAAGTGGATTAGAATCTAGGAGTGCCACAACCACAATCATCAAGCATGGAAACAACATTGCAAACAAGCACACACACTTTGAAAAAGTTTTAGTTGGCTCTAAATTTTATAAATCCAAACATGACAAGGTGATACAAACACAGGGTGTGACATGACATGAATACTTTAATACTCAAGCATATCAACAAGCAACCATGTCTTTCAAAAATATCAACGCCAAAGCAAGTTATCCCTAGCCCATCATGCTCAATCATCGATCCATTCACAATACACACTCAAATATTAGCTACACCTAATGCTCAAGTACGATCATAGTGCCCCCTAGTTGGTGCTTTATGAGAGAAGATGGAGACTCAAATTGGAAAATAAAATTGCATAAAGTAAATAGATAGTCCCTTCGCAGAGGGAATTAGGGATTTGTAGAGGTGCCAGAGCTCAAGCGTTTAAATTGATAGAGAAAAATATTTTGAGTGGCATGCCTTTCCTATTAACGAAAATGACTGAGAAATTTCAATATCTTTCCACACTAGATGCATCATAGGCGGTTCCCTAATAGAAAATAAAGTTTATTCCTTTTTCCACCATACTTTCACTTTCCATGGCTAGCCGAATCCACGGTTGCCTTCCATACCAACACTTTCCAAGGAATTTATTATTTGACAACATTAATTAAATTTGTTTTGTTTTTCATTTTGGGATTGGGCATCCCTATTACCGCCATACTCTCATGCAATGACAAGTGAATAAACACTCATCTTGAGAATAACACATCTAGCATGAAAAAATATATGTCACCCCGTACCGTTTCATGAGCGGTACGAGCACACAAAAAGGAAAACTTATTTTGAAAGTTTATAGATGGCACATACAAATTTGCTTAGAACGGCATGGAAATACCGTATATGGGTAGGTATAGTGGACTCATATGGCAAAACTTGGTTTAAGGATTTTGGATGCACAAGTAGTATTTCTACTTAGTACAACTGAAGGCTAGCAAGAGATTGAGAAGCAGCCAACCAAGAAATGAAAAATCACATAAGCGAGCATTAAGCATACCTAACACTGAATTATTCACCATAAGCAAGATGTAATTTCGTAGCACAACTATTGACTTTCGTGCTTGCATAGGGAATCACAAACCTTATCACCAATATTCTTACTAAGCATAATTACTCACTAACATAACTCACATATCACCATTGTCATGTCTCAAAAACATTACAAAGAATCAAGTTTAATTTGTCCAATGATCTTCATGAAAGTTTTTATAATACCCCTCTTGAAATCTATCACTTTGGTACTAGTTTAATATGTTGTAATTGCTTTTGATAAGCTCACATGGATATAAGTGAAGAACATGAGCATAGAAGTTTCATCTCTCAAAATAATATAAGTGAGGCATGAGAGAATTTCTTCCAAATTACTAACTCTCAAATTAATATAAGTGAAGCACGAGAGAATTTCTTCAAACATGTAAAAGCATGACATGCTCAAAAAGATATAAGTGAAGCACTAGAGCAATTCCTTTGCTCAATAGTTTTAAGTGAAACATAAAGAGAAATTTTAACAAATAATAGCATATTTTGGCTCTCTCAAATAGGTGTGTGCAGCAAGGATAAAAGCAAACAAAGCAAATATACAAGATGCTCCAAGGAAAACTCATGATATGTGACGAATAAAAATATGGTTTCAAGTAGTATACCGATGGTTGTTAGAAGAAAGAGGGGATGCCACTCGGGGTATCCCCAAGATTATCTGCTTGTTACTCTTTGGATATTAACTTGGGGCGCTGTATAATTCCCAAGCTTTGACTCTTCTAACTCCTTATTCCTTCATCCATTGTGATCTCACCCAAAACTTGAAAACTTCAATCACACAAAACTTAACAAAATTCTTGTGAGATCTGTTAGTATAATAAAGCAAATTACCACTTTAGGTACTATTTTAAACCCATTCATATTTTATTATTGCATCATACCTACTGTATTCTAACTTTACCATGGTTTATACCCCCTGATACAAGCCATAGATTCATCAAAACAAGCACACAATCCAATGAAAACAGAATCTGTTTCAAGCAGGACAACATGTACTAATCTATACTCTACCCATACTTATTAACTCTAAAAATTCTGGAACATTTGGACAACGTAACGAATTTGTATAGAAATACCGTGTTAAAATTTCATCTCAATATGATGTTCTAGTAAAAAATGAAAATTCGTGTACTCGGAACGAAGTTTCTGTTTCAGATTCAGCACTGTTTCTACTCATTTTATTGATCATCCTAAAGGCATTACTTGTCATAGACAATAAAAAAACATAAAAACACAATCATAACAGAATCATAATTGTGAAAAACTCACAAAAACATAAAGCAAAAGAAAATAATAATTTATTCATTGGGTTGCCTCCCAACAAGCGCTATCCTTTTACGCCCCTAACTAGGCATAACGCATAAATTCAAGTATTGTCATCCTTGTTCATTTTCTTCATAGATGAACTTTCATCAAAAGGTTTTGTGAATAAAACTTGGGACACATTATCCATAGAAATTTTCGGATTACCAAGTTGTCCATCTATATATCCCCTTTGATTACCAGCTACGATCCAAGAGTACTGTTGATTGACATCATTAAAAGTTTGTTCGATCACATCTAAAACGGGAACTTCCTTAATAAGATTATCATAATTTTTTTATTATTCCCAAGCAAATGTCTCAACATATAATCACTTTTGTCAAGGATTTCATCTATTACCAGTTTTTCATGACTCTTACCAAAATGATCAAAAATTTCCCTAGCTTCTCGTATGATATGATCAAATTCATTCATGACAACAAGGGTAGCTAAATTTTTAGATTTAGGATATTTTAAAAAAGATAGCTCATAAAACAATCTTTGCAAGGTAGGATGTGCGCGGATAAATCTATTTTCATGTTTAAGAACTAATGCTGAGATAGCTTCCGCATAGGTTTTAATTCTTTTAAGTATAGGAGCATCATCAAGAGTCAAGTTCCCAACACAATTGAGAAATTCCTAGATAGTTCCTTTTCCTATAACATTCCCTTGCCCCCAAACACAAGTGTTAGAATCCAGATTACTAGAGTGTACAATTTTATGAGTCCTGCCATCATCTGTTTCTGCCATACCAAAATCACTCATGGTGACAAGCAAACAAGATATCCAACCAGAAAAAGGCAAACGAAAAAGAGAGGGAGAATAAAACGACAAATTTGTGAAGTGGGGGAGATGAAAATGAGAGGCAAATGATAAATAATGTAAATTGTAAGGAGATGAGATTTGTGATTAGGAACCTGGTAGATGAGATTGCCTCCTCCCCGGCAATGGCACCATAAATTCCTTTGACGTAGCTTGAGACTGCGTCGGTAGTTCCCCAAAGAGGAAGGGATGATGCAGCACAACGACGATAAGTATTTCCCTTAATTTATGAAACCAAGGTATCAATCTGTAGAGGAAGATCAGGCACCCATGTAAACAACACCTGCACACAAACATAAAATACTTGCAACCCAACGCGAAAGAGAGGTTGTCACACTCTCTACGGTAATAAGATAGATTAGGTAATGATAGTTTTAGAAAATATATCTTGCAAGAACACAAAGTAAAATAAATAAACAAAAAGTGCAGGAAGTTTTTTTTGGATTAATATATCTTAAAACAAAATATGCAAGTAGTAGATCGGAAAGCAATATATTGTAAAAGTAGACCTAGGGGCCGTAGGTTTCACAAGTGTCTTCTCTCATGAGTATAGTGCACGATGGATGAACAAATTACTGTTGGGCAATTTATAGAAGATCAAATAATCATGACGATATCTAGGCAATGATCATTATATAGGCATCATGTCCAAGATAAGTAGACCAAAATGATTTGGCATCTACTTCTATTACTTCACACATCATCAACTATCCATCATGCATCTAGTGTATTAAGTTCATGGGGAAACGAAGTAATGCAATAAGAACGATGACATGATGTAGACAAGATCTATTCATGTAGGAATAGACCCCATCTTGTTATCCTTAATGGAAACGATACATGCGTGTCTTGCTGCCCCTTCTGTTACTGGGAAAGAACACCGCAAGATCGAACCCATCACAAAGCACCTCTTCCCATGGCAAGAAAAATCGATCTAGTTGGCCTAACTAAACCAAAGATTCGAAGAAGAAATACGAGGGTATAAGTAATCAATAAGAGATCAAAGAAGACTCAAATCATATTCATGGATAGAAACTGATCATGAACTCAAAATTCATCGGATCCTAACATACACACCGCAAAAGTCATTACATGAAATAGATCTCCAAGACACCATTGTATTGAGAAACAGAGAGAGAGCGAGAGGAAGCCATCTAGCTACTGCCTACGGACCCATAGGTCTATGGTGGACTGCTCACGCATCATCGGAGAGACACCTATGAGGAAGATGAACCCCTCCATGATGCTGTTAGATTAGATCTCGAGGTTGTGGAACTTGCGATGGTTGGAATTGTGTTTCGTCGACTCCCCTAGGGTTTTTGGATTTTCTGGGAATTTATAGGCTCGATAGTTGGTTCAGGGGGTGCTCGAGGTGCCCACCCTCTACCAGGCCACGCTAGGGGCCTCTGGCACACCCTGGTGGAGGGTGGCCACCCTGGGCCCCGTCTTCTGGTGTTGTTTGGCCAATCTGCTTCCTTCTGGTCCATAAAAATCCACAAAAAACCCCGTAGTGTTTGGGCTCCATTTGGTACTGATTTTCTGTGAAATAAAAAACAAGCAAAAATAACAACTGGCACTTTGGCACTACGTCAATAGGTTAGTCCCAGAAAATGATATAAAGTTGCTATAAAATGATTGTAAAACATCCAAGATTGATAATATAACAACATAGAACAAGCAAAAAAATTAGATACATTGGAGATGTATCATTGCACATTGAGATCTACAAGTTCCCCGCTTGGTAAATTTGAAGGTAAATATAATCTTTGTTCACACCGTTCTCCTTGAAGCAGGATTTAATTCTGATTGGGGTAATTCTGCTACGTAGAAGGGTGATGATGTTGATATCAAAACATGGTGCCAAGATGATGGAAAGAACGGTACTCGGCATGATTGGAGCCTTAAGGATTTAGCTAATGTTGAAGTTATTGGAAGAGCTACAAGGTACATACTGCTCAAGTGTGAAGTTTAAGCTTTTTTGTTCTGTTTGAGACAATCATCATGCTTGCTCACAGTTAGAACTACATATGTGTGTAAGGGAAAAAGGAAAGAAAAATGACAACTAAATGTTGTGTACCTGTTTTAACTATATATATTTCTTGCCTTGTTGAACTTCCATCTTAACTTTGTTTTTTGTCCATGCAAATCTACCAAATGATGTAGTACACTGGACTTATGTGTTGCTTGTTGACTTGATAGCAACCCTAATCACCCATGCTTAGGAATGAGGATAGATTTTGGGACTTTGTTTAGCTTTCCAACATATGTTTACATAACTGAACTTTTATAGTTTATTAGTACATAGCTTTCCAACATATGTTTATAGAATTGAACTTCTATAGTTCATCTCTCAGTATGCTCAACACAGCTAATGAAGTTATATTTAATTGTTTTTCCAGCAAGTGGGTCATGATGAACCAAAATACACGCAAACTTCAAAGAGTTAGTCATGAAGTCAGAAATGAGGTGTTTGTAACTGTCCAAAGTGTCCAAGGTAAATTGGTACTCATATACTCTCTTTTATAATTCAAATGTGCTTCACTACACACTCTTATGGTCTTATGTGATTCAATGGATAAATATTCTCGAATAACTTGAAAATTGCTATAATATTTTTTCAATTGTAGTCAGTCAAAAATAACAAGTTACCGTTGTGCAGATAGCATTCTGTGAGGATAATAGTGATAGTCTGAAGAAGATTCATGTCCTAATTGAATACTAAAGGACTAAAAATGACGATTCTAACCTAAACTGGAAGTATTCCCATTAAAATTCGCAACCTTGACGGTTGTAGATGACTCGTACCTAATTATTTCAGAATTGCATTTTCCCACCTGTTATCCAAGAGAAGTCATATAATGCCGAAACATAATAAGTTTCTTCTTGAATACACAACAAGCAAATGCTTCATACATGCTGGATATTGTTGTAGAATAGATCAAAGTGCCGCGGGACCAAACTGAGGCCTTGTCACACCCTGGGTTAAGTGCTACCGTAATCCTTGTCATTAAGCTATAGTGATGGTCAAGCCTAAACTAATGCTTTTGCAAATCCATGTGTGATCATCTTTGGAATCAACCTCAATTTCAAATTCCCTTGCAATTCAAATTCATTTCAAAAGTAAATTTAAATGTTTTGCAAACCTATGAATAAAAATCAGGAATGCTTTTCAATTATTCATTACACATTTCTAAAATTACATCCCACAATTTTGCAAGTGTTTTAGTGCCTCAAATCTAATTTAACAGTGGGCAAGTCAATTAATTAAATGCCCTTTTGTTTTCGACAGATTTCAAATCAATTAAAAAATTTCTCAAACTTTTTGTGGCACTATAGATTATTGCATTACTAATATTGGGCTAAGTTACATATTTTACTTAGGTAATTTTTGTCACTCAAATAAATAATAGCAGAACATAAAAGTAAAAACAGAATATACAAAGAAAACGAAAAAGGGTTAAAGCCTTTCCCCCCCACTGGGCTAGCCCAACAGCCCAACTAGGCCAATCGGCCCAACGGGAGGCTACCAGGGCACCGCTCGCCCCCTCACTCCCTCACCCACGATCCCCTTCTCCCCACTCGCCCCCACTCCCTCTCCCCGACTGGATAGGATCGGGGGCCGACGCCGGCGCTCCCCACGCCGCCCCGCCGTCCGCCTCGCCACTCGCCGGCGCCCCTCCTCGCCGGCACCTCCAACCTCCGCGCCTCCTCCTCCTCCCCACCTCGCCGCCGGCCTCCTCGCGCCCGCTGCCATCCTTTCCAGCACCGATGCGAGCTCCCGAGCTCCCCTATCCCTCCCCTCTCCCCCTCCGGACGGACCAGCTCACCGCACCTCCCCATTGCCCCGCTGCCCGCGCCCGCCTTATCTGCCTGCGCTCGCGCCGCCGCCACTAGCTTGGCTCCGCTCGCCCCCCGCCCCCCCGCCTGACAGCGTCCCCCGCGGGGCCTCCTCATTGCACCCAGCGTGTGCCCCGGCCCCAGCGCGTTCGGCTGCGCCGGCCTCCGTCGCCCGCTGCCACCAGCCACGGCCGCCTCTGGCCGCACGATGGTCGCCGCCCTGCCACACCCGTCGGCGGCCGCTGCTGCTGAAGCCGAGCCGCGCGCGCGCGCGCGCGCGTGTTTGTGGCTTGGGCCATCGACAGGTGGGGCCGACCCTAAATGAGACAGTAATTAAAATAAATTAATTGTAAAGTTTGTTACTAAATATTAATTAGTGGACTAAATAAATAAATGTTAATTAGCTTTTTAGGCAATGACATGTGGGTCCCACCTTTGATAAACATGTTTAGCACTTAGTTAAAATAGGAGTCACAGACAGGTGGGCCCCCCTCGGCCCCATCTGCTAACTTTAACTTAAAAATAAATAAATCTGTTACCGATATTAGACAATGACAGATGGGCCCATTTGACCTAGTTGACCAGTCAATTTTGACTGGACAACTGCTGACTGGACCCAGGTCCCACTGTCACACACTGTGGTAAGAATAGCATTAGGTGACAAAAGTATTTTTACTGTTTATTAACTATTTTTAGAATATTGATAAAAATTTAAAAATTAATATAAAATAATCCGTAACTCATGAAAATAATTATACATGAAATTTGATCAGAAAAATCACATGAATCCGAATAAGATGTCCGTTCGTCTGTCACATGCCCCTATAATAACGAACATGGAACTTTTCCATCGATTTCATTTGTCCGGTAAAAGGCATCGACCCGGGAAATATCGTCACATATTTTCCCGCTCCGTCTACGAAGTGTAGTACCGCGTTAGCTCATGCCGCCCTGCATATTGCCATGTCATGCATCGTTATGCATCTGTCTGTTTTATATTTATTGTTTCCCCCCCTTTTCTTATCGGTAGACCTCGAGACTGACACTGCAACCGGGTACGACTACGTCGCTGACGATCAAGTCTTTGCAACAGAGCAGCAAGACAAGCAATCCCCCTTGAGCATTCCGATATCGCCCATTCTTTCTCTCTTATGTTTGCATTAGATTTTGCTACTGTTGTATATAGTTCCTATTCTGATGCATAGCCTGTTTTTGATAAACTGCTAATACCTGCTACTTCATTAAACTGCTTAGCATAGGTTGAGAGTAACCCCTGTGACCCCTTAGTACCAGTTGCCCCGCTTTAATTATCAATTACTCAATCCTCATGATCGACTAGCGAGGCCCGTCACATCACCACACCCCCCCTTAGTTGTACGTCTCTACAGAATTACTATTGAGTACCGAGGGTGACACCTCGTGAAGTACTCATGATGTTAGCTCTATAGTGTAGCTAGTCGGTCGTGGTAAATAGAGGGTGATACCTCTTCACCTGTCCCGATTTCGACTCTGTCGTGCAACCCCCCTCAAGTGTGGGACCCCCAAGGGTGATTCCTCTAAGTCCACCCTAACGGTTACATTGAGTTGGAACCACTAAGGGTGATTCCTCAGGTCCCGGCTTGATGTTTTATACACACGGTTACTATGACTTGGTTATAGAAAGATGTTGGTGATCGGTCGGCCCTGAAGGGTACCCACAGATTGATGACGACGAGGCGTGACCGAGCAAGTGAGGCCCTTGCCACAAGACCTCGAGATGGGGTGACGGGACCGCACATTGTGGGTCGCGCTCGTCACCGCACTTAATAAAATGCTAAAGGTTTGGGTATTTGATCTGAGTTGGTCGTTTGACCTTTTTCGCACTAACGTTCACGTGGGACAACTTATGGGTACTCAGCGTCGTTGTATCAATCGAAGCTCTTCAGACGTCAGCAATGGAGCGGCACGCCCCTGAGTGGTCCGCGACGACACTGATATGGTATTAGAGGTGCTAGGACTGATCTTGGCCACCCACGCATCGTGTAGGAGTGCAAAGGGTGAGTTAGCCCATGACCCCTGCGTGCTTAGAGGGCGACGACGTGTTGATATCCCGAGGCCGGGCATGACCCAAGTAAGTGTGTCCGACCGGAGGTGATCAAGAGTGTTGGAAATGTGGTGCACCCCTGCAGGGATGAATTCAACTATTCAAATAGATGTGTCCACGGTAACAGGATGACTTGGAGTTGTACCTCGATCTAATACAACTAAAATTGTGATTTAAATTGAAATGAATGTTGTCTCCAAGATTGCATTATCGTAGGGAGTCAAGGAAGAATCTCTTGGTGTGGTTACTTAATAAAATTGCTACAATAATATTGTTACGTATGAGTTACCAATCTACACTCTTCTAATGCTGCAAGATGTTGAAGATGCTAGTCTTTGATAGGACTAGGTCTCCCCCTATTCTTGCTTTTCTGTAGTCAGTCCAAAGATATAACCACATTCCTTTGATACTAACGCATATTTTAGTATAGTTCTGATGTATGTCTTGCGAGTACTTTGGATGAGTACTCATCGCTGCTTTGCCACTTCTCCCCCCTCGAGACGATTAACGTGATCAGATGATGGAGCCCAGGAGAGGGAGTACGCCGCAGATGACTACTATAACACCGCTGGAGCTTACTACTACGTGGAGAGTGCTGACGCTCAGGAGTAGTTAGGAGGTTCCCAGGCAGGAGGCCTCGCCTCTTTCGATCCGATGCTTATGTTTGTGCTAGCCTTCTTAAGGCAAAACTTGTTTAACTTATGTCTGTACTCAGATATTATTTGCTTCCGCTGACTCGTTTGTATGTCGAGCTTATGTATTCGAGCCCTTGTAGCCTTGGCTTGCAATATGAAGTTTGTATGACTTTAATTTGTGTCTAGAGTTGTGTTGCGATATCTTCCAGTGAGTCCCTAATCTTGGTCGTACGCATTTGCGTGTATGATTAGTGTACGATTAAAATGGGGCGTCACAAGTTGGTATCAGAGCCGAATGCGTGTAGGTTGCCCCCCTTCCAACTCCTTGACCGAAGTTGAGTCTAGTACTTGAAAAACTTTACTAACATTGCTATGTGGCTTATGAGCCCACATCTCAATTGGGTGGTATTAGGATCTTTTATTCCTCGTCTACAGTATGGGTTCTAATCTCTGTTCTATTTAGGGTTAAAGAGTTTACCAACTCTAACTCTAGCTTCTCGTAACTACTTCCCTCGGAGAGCCCCTTATTCTAGATGATGGCTTGATTCATCAGAAGACTTCGAAGATACTCTTTGATGTTCTCCCAAGAACTTGTGTTCATCGCTCTTGCGATTCCCTTCTACCATCAACCCCCTATCCTTACCGGGGATTCATCCGTCCTCAGTTGTCATTTGTTTCACAAAATACTTCGAATTTCTATTCGATCTTCTGAAGTCCTTAGTAGCCTTTTACCCTTGACCTTTCTGGGCTGCTTGCACACTAGTAGAGAAATGGCTAGCCACAACTCCTGTTGGTGACGCGCCGTTTTACACCAACACCAGCACTTATATTTTCAAATAGTGTCGGCATTGCCTAAATTCGTACGTTATTAGTACACACATAGTGGTGGCGTTCAAATTCGATTGAACATCACTTGTATGTGGACCCCAACACTCCCTCCTTTCACATATTATTGTTGGCGTGGATAATGCTTCCATGCTAGGACTATGCATAGTACTTGTGTCATGCAAATTGTACGACACGTCATAGGTATATTTTGTGGAGGCCACAAATATTGCGATGGTGTTCATAAATGTAGAACACCATTAATTAGGAGGTGCATCTATTTATAGCTGACCCGGTCGGCCTTGTTTATCATAGGCATCTATATATGTGTGTGTGTAGAGATACATGACCAGCGGACTATGCCTTCAATCATTTGAGAGAAGTAGGCGACTTTTTGTGTGTGTATATCATTAATTTAGGTATGTAATGCCTACATATGTGTGTGTATATATAGTACATAATATGCTGAATTTTTTTTCACCCTTTTGGGTAGGCACTATGGAAGTGAATGATTTATGCTAGAATATATATGGATCGAACTATAAATGGGTTCTTCAAGGTCGCGTTGGAAGATATGGATCGGAAATGGGAAACAAAAATATTATGTCCATGTAAGAAGTGCGAAAACATAGTATTGATTGACCCTTCTACTGGTCGCGTGAAGATGCACTTGTTGAAAGATGATTTCATTCCTGGTTACACACGATGGACAAGTCATGGTGAGGAAGAGGAGGATGTCGAAGTCGAAGGGAAGGTACATGATGATGATCTAGAAGGAGGTGTGAAGAATTTTGCAGAACATGAAAATCACTTCGATGGGCAGAAAGAACGCAACGATAAAGAGTTGTCAAAGGAAGATCTAGATGACTATGACCAATCTGGCATCTATCAAGAAGAAGATGACGTTATTCGGAAGGAAAAGTGTAAGAAAAGGCGTAGAAGCGCATCAGATGTAGAAACTTCCATTGAGAGCCCCCGCAGAAATAAGAGAAAAGCTTCACTTGAGAGCCTCAACACAAACAAGAGGAAAATATCAGTTCAGAGCCCCCGCACAAATAAGAGAAACTGAGAAACAACATCGTAGTTGATTTTTATCTATGTTTTATTTATTGTTAATTTGGAAGTTTGATCATATGTTAATATTGATGCGTATGTACGTGCAATAAATCTTCTTCCGGAGTGACCTTGTCGAACCGTTTTAACATTTTTATCTTGAATGTATTTTATTATTCTGCATTTGCATTGACCATCGAAAGTTGAATTAATTAGGTTGATGTAATTTTGGCAGAAAAATGGCTATGGCAGTGGTGACGCTACCGACGACATAACTAATATATCTATGGCGTTGCATACGTCACCAACATAACTATTTCCCCCCCCATTGTCTTTGCTCGTTTGGGGGGGAATGTTCACCCAAAACTTTCGTTTCACGCGCTCGTACACCCTCCTCTCCATGCGCTGCCGCCGTCACCTTCGTCGTTGTTGCCGCCACCCCCTCCCCGGGCATCGCCATCACCTTCATTGTCGTCGCCGCCACCCACTCCCTCGCTGCCGTCGCCCACCTTCCCCTTCGGTCACCGCTCCTCGACTCGCCGTCGACCCCAATCGCCTCGACCTCGCCGTCCGCCCCAACCGCGTCGACCTCGAGCCGCCTTTATCCCCTCACGCGACCTGCCCGAACGACCTCATCCTCCCCTGCCATCGACCTCATCCTCCCTTGCCCCCACCTCGATTCCTCTGTAAGTGGTCGAAATGTGTTCGGGGAAATCTTGTGGTTCAAATTTTGTATTGATGAATATGTGGTTGCTTGTGTATTGTTTGTAGGGAATGCATAGGGTTGCCAATGTTTTGGTGAAACGTTGATTAATTTCCGTTTCGTCAAATTTCTGGCAACCAATATGTCCTATTTAGCAAAGGTCATGCCAAAATTTTGTATTTATATATGAATGAATAAGGTTGCCAATGTTTTGTTTTTGTAGATGTCCAATCAAATGAACGATGCACATGACTCTTCTTCGACACATTCGGCACATGAGAGTGATGCATTTACGGAAGCACCAAGATAGGAAGATTATGATGATGAGCTTAATCCAGATGACTACTACATGAGAGGCAGATGCTATAGTGTTCCTCCTGGTGTGGAAAGTAATCCTGATATGGACATTGATGGAGAGGACACAGAGGAAGTATTCTCCCGCGGATGAGGAGGATGTGGAGGTCAATGGACATGTTTCAAAATCCAAGAAGCAACAGAAACCTAGCAGCCGAAATGCTATAGGCACCGACAGGCTCGTCGTCACACGAGTTAAGGAGACCGGTGAGCCTGTTAGTCCGCGGAAAGCCGCTGCTCACTATGGCAACACCCTAGGTGTTATCCTTCGAGAAGTTTGCTCCATCAATGAGACAAATTTAAGGGATATGGACAAAGATAATCTACGGGAACTCCTCATAAGAATGGTGCACGCAAGATTCAAGTTTCCCGAGGAGTATGACAACCTATCATACCCAAAAAAATCAGGTAAACAACCATGCAATCCATAAGTTCTCGAAGAATTTGAGTTCTTGGAAATTTGCAGCAAGAAAAGATATTGCAATGAAACCCGACATAGATATCTCCAAGATCCAGCAGAAGTGGCCTACCATTAGTGTAGATGATCGAAACATTTTCAAGATGCAAAATCAGGAGAACTCAGTGATGACCCAATCGTCATGGGGGAAGGAAATGCGATCGAAGACATTAAGTAACCACACCCTCAACAGCTGTGGTTTTGTTGGGAAGAAGCCTGTATGGGACAAGCATGATGCTGCATTTGGTGCAAAGGGCATCCCAAACCACTTTGGGCAATTCAAGCACCCCCTTGAATATAACTATGTCAGGGGGTGGTACCATTATGATCAAAAGACAGGGAAATTTACCATGGATCACCAAACAAGGAAACTAGAAGAAGAACTAGCAAGGCAACATTCAGAACCTCATAGCTCGAAAGGGTCATCGGCCAAGTGGAACACTCCTCTTAACCGGTCGATCAACTTTACCCTTGGCAAGGAGCCGTTAGCACCGCCGGCGGGTGGCCGTGTGAACGGTGATGGATGCGGTGCCAAATGGGACTATCATTATCCCGAAGACCGGGAGCTGCAATGACAGAGAAGGAGAGCCAACCAAGCGGAGCATTGAACAACCAATAATGGAAGCCACGACCGCAACCACAGCCACAACCATAACCAACATCGAAGAACACATCAACATTCAAAGCCAAGCCCAATCCCAAGCCATGCTGCCTTCAATAATCGAAAGTGTGAAGAATTGGATCAAGAACGACAAACTAGGAAACGTTGTGATCCAAACTAATTCAGCCAAGGATAGCAGCCAACATTCTATCACCTTCATTGGTAAGCTGTCAACAATGGATTATCTCAATGCTCTTACTGAAGACACTCCATGTAGTCTCTTAGCTTATGTGCGTGATGAACTTCTTAAAGTTGCAATTGGGTCGATCATTCACCCCAAAGATACCATGATGCATGGAGTGGCCATGCCTGAGGGGGTCTTCAAAGTTGAGGTGTCTGTTGTCGTAAGGGGTTTCGAAGGTATTTCTCCCCCATACAACCTCCGGGTGTAGATAGCTAGTTGACCCTCTCACAATGTTTGGGTTGGCCAATGGAGTGGCCGAAGAATCAAATTTAGATAGGAAACATACAAATCTCCCCAGCCTCGCAGCAGATGAACAATGACAGGACACGTGGGCGAGGACCTTCTCCTTTCGATCAGATTAAACATGAAGTTCGTAACAATGACAATGTGCATGTCGGTTAGGACCACGACAATGCGGTAATTGTCGACGACGAGGACCATGTCAATGGTGGTGATTTGGGCGGTGCAGAGCATGTCAATGGTGGGGATTTGGGCGGTGAGGGCCATGTTAACGGTGGTGATTACGGCGTTAAGGACAATCTACTTGTCAATCGATACTTCCTTATTGACGAATATCAAAAATCAGCTCCCAACATATGCAATCTTGATGGAACTATGTCCGCTGGTCCTGCTCTTGGATTCTCATCTATGCCTCCGCTTGCTCAAAAGGAACGTGTTGTTCCTTGCCAGAAGACTCTTTTCAATGAGACTTCACACCACCAAAAACGTAGGTGCCACCACACACGGGAACATTTCTGAGTCCAAACACACTCAATGAGATGGTCACAAATGCGTTGCTAGACAATATAGCCAGCCAGCCTAACCCAACATGTAAGAAAAAGAGAAAGAGCCTAGCTGGTGACAAGATGAAGGCACATGCTGCCAGCCAACCGGTTCAGAAGAGTAAACAAGTTCAACATGTCGTTCAATTGTGGGATTTCCATTCCCCAGATAATCCCATGCTTCTGAAGGAGCTCAGTGATCTTCTGCGAACAGAATTGAGGATTCTGCATGACACAGTTCTAACTAGGGAGAAGTATGCATTCTCAACTGGAGGTGGGTGCCCCCCTATTTTTTCAGTGATGGTGCCACCAAATCTTGGTTTGAGCGATGATTTCGCCGCAGAAATATTCTGTGTGCCGTTCGAAGACATCTTCAACATTTTCCATCTAATGAAGCTTACTTCTTCCTTAGTATGCCTATGGGCAATCAATGTTGCATACATTGCCAAATGTGAGCTGAACAAGGATGTCACGGTAGCGGACCCTTACCTCGTGCATGAGACCAACACCAATCACCCTGGGTGCCAACATGTTGGGTAACGTTGCATGGGATTTTTTTCCTACGCACACGCAAGATCTATCCATGGTGATGAGCATTTATGAGAGGGAGAGTGGATCTACATACCCTTGTAGATCGCTAAGCGGGAAGCGTTAAGAAACACGGTTGGTGTAGTCGAACGTCTTCGCGATCCAAATCGCTGAGCATCTCGCGATCTCATCACGATCCATCCCACGATCCAATCATGATCCGTCCCGCGAACTCATCACGATTCATCCCGCGATCTCATCATGATCCGTCTCGCGATCTTGATCACGGTCCTTCCGATCTAGCACCAAACGGACGACACCTCTGCGTTCAGCACACGTATAGCTCGATGATGATCTCCGCCTTCTTGATCCAGCAAGAGGGAGCGGAGAGGTAGATGAGTTTTCTGGCAGCGCGACGGTATTGCGGTGATGGTGGTGGAGTTATTCCAGCAGGGCTTCGCCTAAGCACCGCTGAAAACCGATCTAGAGGAGAAATTGTGATCTAGAGGAGAGGTAGCACGTGGCTATCAGGGTTAGCTTTTTCCTCTAAATCCTCTAGTATATATAGGAGGGAGGGAGGGGAGGAGGCATCCTCAAACCCTCAAGGTTTGGTCGAAATTTGAGGTGGAGGAGTCCTACTCCAATCCTATTAGGAGTAGGATTCCTCCTTTCCACTTGGAAACTCTTTCCACCTCTCCACCTTTGGATTTTTCTCTTCTCAAACCACTCCAGCCGCATGGGCCCTTAGAGGAGGCTTCGGCCAGCCCACAAAGGGTTGGTTTACCTCCTTGCACAGCCCATGTAGCCTCTTGGCTCGAAATACCTCTCCTGATGGTCCCACGGTACACTACCGGCACTCCCGGTACACTACCGATGAGCCCAAAACTTTTCCGACGACCAAAACAGGACTTCCTATATATCAATCTTTACCTCCAGACCATTCCGGAGCTCCTCGTGACATCTGGGATCTCATCTGGTACTCCTAACAACCTTCGGTCACCACCATACATAAATCTATACTACCGAAACGTCATCGAACCTTAAGTGTGCAGACCCTGTGGGTTCGAGAACTATGAAGACATGACCGAGACACCTCTACGGTCAATAACAAATAGCGGGACCTGGATGCCCATATTGGTTCCTACATATTCTACGAAGATCTTTATCGGTTGAACCTCTATGTCAATGATTCAGTTAATCCCGTATGATGTTCCCTTCGTACTTCGGTATGTTACTTGCCTGAGATTCGACCGTCGGTATCTCCATACCTAGTTTAACCTCATTACTGGCAAGTATCTTTACTCGTTCCATAATACAAGATCCCATGACCAACACTTAGTCACATTGCTTGCAAGGCTTATTGTGATGTTGTATTACCAAGTGGGCCCTGAGATACCTCTCCATCACACGGAGTAACAAATCCCAGTCTTGATCCATGCGAACCCAACAGACACCCTCGGAGATACCTGTAGAGAACCTTTATAGTCACCCAGTTACGTTGTAATGTTTGATACACACAAGGTACTCCTTCGGTGTCAGTGAGTTGCATGATCTCATGGTCATAGGAACAAATACTTGACATGCACAAAATAGTAGCAATAAACTGACACGATCATATGCTAGGTTTGTAGTTTGGGTCTTGTCCATCACATCATTCTCCTAATGATGTGATCCCGTTATCAAATGACATCTCATGTCCATGACTAGGAAACCATAGCCATCTTTGATCAACGAGCTAGTCTATTAGAGGCATACTTGGGACATGGTGTTGTCTATGTATCCACACATGTATCTGAGTTTTCAATCAACACAATTATAGCATGGATAATAAACGATTATCGTGAACAAGGAAATATGATAATAACAAATTTATCATTGTCTCTAGGGCATATTTCCAACAGTCTCTCACTTGCACTAGAGTCAATAATCTAGTTCACATCACCATGTGATTCACATTGTTATGAATCTAACACCCAATAAGTTCTGGGGCTCGATCATGCTTTGCACGTGAGAGAGGTCTTATAGTCAATGGGTCTACGACATTTAGATCCGTGTGTACTTTGCAAATCTCAATGTCAAACTGTAAACACTGCTACCACACTCCACTTGGAGCTATTCCAAATGGCTGCTCTACTATACGTATCCGGATTGCTACTAAGAGTCATCCGGATTGGTGTCAAAGCTTGCATCGACGTAACTCTTTACGATGAACTCTTTCTTACCTCCATAATCGAGAAACATTTCCTTAGTCTTTTAGTTACTAAGGATGATCTTAACGCTATGCAGTGATCCACTCCTGGATCACTCTTGTACCCCTTGACGGACTCATGGCAAGGCACACACAGGTGCGGTACATAGCATGGCATACTATACAGAGCCTATGGCTAAGGCATAGGGGACGACATTCGTCCTTTCTCTTTGTTCTGCCGTGGTCGAGCTTTGAGTCTCACTCAACTTCACACCTTACAAAGCAGGCGAGAACACTTCTCTCTGACTAATCCATTTTGAACTCTTTCAAAATCTTGTCAAGGTATGTACTCATTCAAAGTCTCATCAAGCATCTTGATCTATCTCTATAGATCTTGATGCTTAATAAGTAGGTAGCTTTATCCAAGTCTTCCTTTGAAAAACTGTCCTTCAAACAACCCTTTATGCTTTCTAGAAATTCTACATCATTTCCGATCAACAATATGTCAACCACATATGCTTATCAGAAACTCTATAGTGGTCCCACTCACTTTATTGCAAATACAAGTTTCTCATAAAATTTGTATAGACTCAAAAACTTTGATCACCTCATCAAAGTGTATATTCCAACTCCGAGATGCTTGCTTCAGTCCACAGAAGGATCACTGAAACTTGCTCACCTTTTAGCATCCTTAGGACTGACAAAACCTTCTGGTTGTATCATATAAAACTTTTCCTCAAGTAAACTGTTAAGGAAATGATGTTTTGTCATCCATCTGCCAGATTTCATAATTGAAAAATGCAGCAACTGCTAACATAATTCCAACAGACTTTAGCATCGCTACGAGTGAGAAAGTCTCATCGTAGTCAACTCTTTGAACTTGTCGGAAACTTCTTTGTGACAAATCGAGCTTTATAAATGGTGACATTTACCATTAGTGTCTGTCTTCATCTCAACGGTCCATTTGTACTCGACGACCTGCCGTTCAACGAGCAAGTCTACCAAATTCTATACTTGGTTTTCATACATGGATCCGTTCTCGGATTTCATGTCCTCTAACCATTTGTCGGAATCCGGGCCCATCATCGCTTCTCCATATCTCGTAGGTTCATCGTTGTCCAACAACATGACCTCCAAGACAGGGTTGTCGTACCACTCAGGAGCAGTACGCATCCTTTTCGACCTACGAGGTTTGATAGTAACTTGATCCGAAGCTTCATAATCATCATCATTTACTTCCTCTTCAACTGACGTAGGTTCCACAGACACATCTTTCTGTGCTGCGCTACTCTCTGGTTGAAACAAAGGTTCAAAAACCTCATCAAGTTCTATCTTCCTCCCACTCAATTCTTTTGAGAGAAACTTTTTCTCGAGAAAGGACCCGTTTTATCAACAAACACTTTATGCTTGGATCTAAGATAGAAGGTTCACCCAACTGTTCTTAGGGTAATCTATGAAGATGCATTTGTCCGCTTTGGGTTCGAGCTCATTAGGTGAAAACATTTTTCCACACAAGCGTCGCAGCCCCAAACATCAACAAATGAAAGCTTAGGTTTCTATCAAACCATAATTCACATGGTGTCATATCAACGGATTTAGATGGTGCCCTGTTTAAAGTGAATGTAGTTGTCTCTAATGCATAACCCCAAAACTATAGTAGCAAAATGATACGAGACATCATAGCCCGCACCATATCCAATAGAGCACGACTATGACATTCGGACACACCATCACACTATGGTGTTCCTGGTGGCGTGAGTTTTGAAATGAATTTTACATTGTCTAAAGTTGTATGCCCAACTCGTAACTCAGATATTCACCTCCACGATCATATCGCTGACATTTTTATCTTCTTGTCACGATGATCTTAAACTTCACTCTGAATTTGCTTGAACCTTTGAAACGATTCAGACTTGTGTTTCATTAAGTAAACATACGCTATATCTACTCAAATCATCAGTGAAGGTAATAAAATAACGATATCCACCGCACGCTACAAGACTTATTGGATTGCATACATCAACATGTATCATTTCCAATAAATCACTTGCCGGCTCCATCAATCCAGAAAACGGGGTCCTTAGGCATCTTGCCCAAGAGGCATGGTTCGCATGTCTCAACCGATTCAAAATCGAATGAGTCGAAAGATCCATCAACATGTAGTTTCTTCATGCGCTTTATACCAATATGACATTTAGCGGCAGTTCCACAAGTATGTGGTACTATCATTATTAACTTTGTATCTTTTGGCATCGATGTTATGAACATGTGTATTACTATGATCAAGATTCAACAAACCATTCTCACTGGGTGCATGACCATTGAAGGTATTATTCATGTAAACAGAATAACAACTATTCTGTAACTTAAATGAACAACCGTGTTGCAATAAACACGATCTAATCACATTCATGCTCAATGCAAAACACCAAATAACATTTATTTAGGTTCGTCACTAATCCCGAAGGTAGAGAGAGCATGCGATGTCGATCACATCAACCTTGGAAACATTTCCAACACACATCGTCACCTCACCCTTAGCTAGTCTCTGTTTATTCCGTAACTTTTACTTCGAGTTACTAACATTTAGCAACCGAATCGGTATCCAATACCAAGGTGCTATTAGGAGTACTAGCAAGGTACACATCAATAACACGTATATCAAATACACTTGTGTCGATTTTGCCAGCCTTCTTATCTACGAAGTATCTAGGGTTGTTCCACTTGAGCGACCGCTCACCTCATAATAGAAGCACTTAGTCTCGGGTTTGGGTTCAACTTTGGGTTGCTTCACTGGAGCAGCAACTGACTTGCCATCCATGAAGTTTCCCTCCTTGCCCTTGCCCTTCTCGAAACTAGTGGTTTTACTAACCATCAAAACTTGATGCTCCTTCTTGATTTCTACCTTCGCGGTGTCAAACATCGCGAACAGCTCAGGGATCATTATTTCTATACCTGCCATTTTGTAGTTCATCACCAAGTTCTAGTAGCTTAGTGACAGTGACTTGGAGAACTATATCAATCACTATCTTATCTGGAAGATCAACTCCCACTCGATTCAAGTGATTGTAGCACCCAGACAATCTGAGCACATGCTTAACGATCGAGCTATTCTCCTTCATCTTGCAGGCAAAGAATCTTGTTGGAGATCTCATATCTCACAACATGGGCACGAGCCTGAGATCCCAATTTCAGCTCTTAGAACATCTCATATGTTCCGTGACGTTCAAAATGTTTTGGAGCCTCAATTCTAAGCCGTAATGCATGACACACTAAACTATCATGTAGTCATTGGAACATGCCTATCAGATGTTCACAACATCTACAGATGACGCTAGAGGGGGTGGCTCACCGAGTGGTGCATTAAGGACACAAGCCTTCTGTGTAGCAATGAGGACAATCCTCAGATCACGGACCCAGTCTGCAATATTGCTACCTTCATATTTCAAATCTATTTCTCTAGGAACATATAGAAATTCAAGGGAGCTACAACACGAGCTAGTAATCTACAACATAATTTTGCAAAGACACTACTGACTATGTTCATGATAATGAGTTCAATTAATCATATTACTTAAGAACTCCCACTCAAATTAACATCCCTCCGGTCATTCGAGTGATACATGATCCAAATTCACCAACTCAAGTCCGATCATCACGTGAGTTGAGGTGGTTTCAATGGTGAACATCATCATGTTGATCATATCTACTATATGACTCATGTTCGACCTTTCGATCTCTTGTGTTCAAAGGCCATGTCTGTACATGCTAGGCTCGTCAAGTTTAACCCGAGTGTTCTACATGTGCAACACTGGCTTGCACCCGTTGTATGTGAACGTAGAGTCTATCACACCCGATCATCATGTGGTGTATCGACACGACGAACTTTCGCAACGGTGCTCACTCGAGGAGAACACAATTTATCTTGATATTAAGTGAGGGATCACCTTATAATGCTACTGTCGTCCTAAGAAAAACAAGGTGCATAAGAGGATTAACATCACATGCAAATCATAAGTGACATGATATGGCCATGAACTTGTGCTTTTGATCTCCATCTTGAAAGCACCGACATGATCTCCATAGTCACCGACATGACACCATGATCTCCATCAACGTGTCGCCATCAGGGTTGTCGCGCCCACCATGCTTCTACTACTATTGCTATCGTTTAGCGATAAAGTAAAGCATTACATAGCGCTTAATGATTGACACGCAGGTCATACAATAATTAAAGACAACCCTATGGC
This sequence comes from Hordeum marinum, assembly GCA_022496015.1. Lineage (NCBI taxonomy): Eukaryota > Viridiplantae > Streptophyta > Magnoliopsida > Poales > Poaceae > Hordeum > Hordeum marinum. The sequence goes on from CM039676.1 coordinate 117,330,732, forward strand.
TCCTGCCGGTTGCCGTACTCATCGACATGCCAGTCTTGATATTCTATACAACACACGATCATCTCATACATCACATATATCTCATCATGTAATTGGCCATATCACATCACAACATACCCTGCAAAAAAATTTAGACGTCCTCTAATTGTTGTTGCATGTTTTACGTGGCTGCTACGGGTATCTAGCAAGAACAATTCTCACATATGCACAAACCACAATGGTGATACATAAGTTGCTTTTCAACCTTCTCAAGGACCGTCTTAGTCGAATCCGATCCAACTAAAGTAGGAGAAATAGACACCCGCCAGGCATCTTTGTGCAACGAAGTTACACGTTAGTCGATGGAACCAGTCTCTCGTAAGCGTACGAGTAAGGTTGGTCCGGTCCGCTTCATCCCACAATACCGCTGAAACAAAACACGACCAAGGGAGGAAGCAATCTAAGCATCAACGCCCACAAACTCTTTGTGTTCTACTCGAGATCTCATCTACACATAGACCTATCTCATGATGCCACTGTTCGGTAACATTGCATGGGAAACAAAAATTTTCCTACGCACACGCAAGATCTATCCATGGTGATTAGCATCTATGAGAGGAAGCGTGGAACTACATACCCTTGTAGATCGCTAAGCGGGAAGCATTAAGAAACGCGGTTGGTGTAGTCGAACGTCTTCGCGATCCAAATCGCCGAGCATCTCATGATCTCATCACGATCCGTCCCACGATCAAATCATGATCCATCCTGCGAACTCATCACGATTCGTCCCGCGATCTCATCACGATCCGTCTCACGATCTTGATCATGGTCCTTCCGATCTAGCGCCGAATGGACGACACCTCCGCGTTCAGCACACATACAGCTCAATGAAGATCTATGCCTTCTTGATCAAGCAAGAGGAGAAGAGAGGTAGATGAGTTATCTGGCAGCGTGATGGTGTTGCGGAGATGGTGGTGGAGCTATTCCAGTAGGGCTTCGCCTAAGCACTGCTGAAAACCGATCTAGAGGAGAAACTATGATCTAGAGGAGAGGTAGCACATGGCTATTAGGGTTAGCTTTTTCCTCTAAATCCTCTAGTATAAACCCTCAAGGTTTGGTCGAAATTGGAGGTGGAGGAGTCCTACTCCAATCCTATTAGGAGTAGGATTCCTCCTTTCCACTTGGAAACTCTTTCCACCTCTCCACCTTTGGATTTTTTCCTTCTCAAACCACTCCAGCCGCATGGTCCCTTAGAGGAGGATTCGGCTAGCCCACCAGGGTCTGGTTTACCTCCTCCCACAGCCCATGTAGCCTCTTGCGTCGAAATACCTCTCCCGATGGTCCCACGGTACACTATCGACACTCCCGGTACACTACCGATGAGCCCAAAACTTTTCTGGCGACCAAAACAGGACTTCCTATATATCAATATTTACCTCCGGACCATTCCGGAGCTCCTCGTGATGTTCGGGATCTCATCCGGGACTCCAAACAACCTTCGGTCAGCACCATACATAACTCTATACTACCGAAACGTCACCGAACGTTAAGTGTGCAGACCCTGCGGGTTCGAGAACTATGTAGACATGACCGAGACACCTCTACGGTCAATAACCAATAGCGGGACCTGGATGCCCATATTGGTTCCTACATATTCTATGAAGATCTTTATCAGTCGAACCTCTATGTCAAGGATTCAGTTAATCCCGTATGATGTTCCCTTTGTTCTTCGGTATGTTACTTGCCCGAGATTCGATCGTCGGTATCTCCATACCTAGGTTAACCTCGTTACCGGCAAGTATCTTTACTCGTTCCGTAATACAAGATCCCGTGACTAACACTTAGTCACATTGCTTGCAAGGCTTATTGTGATGTTGTATTACTGAGTGGGCCCTGAGATACCTCTCCGTCACACGGAGTAACAAATCCCAGTCTTGATCCATGCCAACCCAACAGACACCCTCGGAGATACCTGTAGAGCACCTTTATAGTCACCCAATTATGTTGCGATGTTTGATACAAACAAGGTACTCCTCCGGTGTCAGTGAGTTGCATGATCTCATGGTCATAGGAACAAATACTTGACATGCACAAAACAGTAGCAATAAACTGACACAATCATATGCTATGTTTGTAGTTTGGGTCTTGTCCATCAGATTATTCTCCTAATGACGTGATCCTGTTATCAAATGACATCTCATGTCCATGACTAGGAAACCATAGCCATCTTTGATCAACGAGCTAGGCTATTAGAGGCATACTAGGGACATGGTGTTGTCTATGTATCCACACATGTATCTAAGTTTCCGATCAACACAATTATAGCATGGATAATAAATGATTATCATGAATAAGGAAATATGATAATAACCAATTTATTATTGCCTCTAGGGCATATTTCCAACACGACAAGTTATGAGGAAGTATTTGGCATACTTCATGATTGCCAACATGGACAAAGACTGCCTTCTCGTGCCCTACTATCCGAAGTAATTAAGTCATTCTGTCTAGCTAGATTACTATTTCATACAATCTCGTTATGCATGCTTCCATGTAACACCATTAATTAACTCGATCAACTTTGTATGCAGAGAATATTGTGTCCTCATTGTTATTACCCTGAAGTTCGCCGAAACATATTTCTTGGATTCAACGAGGAAAGTGAAAAAAGACTATAGATGCATGAATAAGGTCCTGGATGAAGCACTTTTCGAGTATACCAGACGGGAAGGAGTGATCCGAGACAGATATCACAAGTTTGACAAGTTTAAAGCGGTACGTTTTTGCCACAAAACTGACTTTTGTTGCATGCAACAGCCAAAAAACAGTGATATAGATGGCTACTACGTTTGCCCACCACATGGATGAGTACATACATGAGGGAGAAAGACTTAAAAAGAACTCAGACGTCATCGCATGGGGGAAGAAAATGGAGGAAATTAGCCCAGGAAATACAAAGATGAATGCAGACGCATCCAGGTGAAGTTTGCTACCATCCTCAACATGGATGTCATCGACCATTGCAGGGTTTTCAACGGCAGCACACCTTGCGGCCCGAAGGAGACAAAAGCTCGCCTTCGGAAGCAGGGGCTTGATGCTGACGGTCCTGTGTCTATCGCGGATCCGGCAAAGAAATACATTAATGATCCTGATGCCGATATGTAAGATGCCAGTGTCAGCTACCTATGTTGTTGGTTCTACAATACTTCTAGCTTGATGAACTACATGTTCATGTGGTTTTGTGCTATAGTATTTCAAAACTTGATCACTAGCTATCTTAACTAATAATTTAATCACTATATACGAATCTAAAATGTCTTTCAATTGCCTTTATTTGTTACCTTACCCTGCCATGCAGACGGTGCCCTTTCCCACAGTCGTGGCAGCGATTTTCATCTTCTTAAAAATTAAGTAATGGCGTGCTGAGAAGGCACAACGCCTGCAATGTTTTTCAGTTATTTGTGATGTCGGAATAATGTGTACGCCATAGATATAGGTCATAATACCAGTGTACAACATAACCCGATGCCATAGGTATTCTAAATAGTGCTGGCGTGGGATCCAAAGCCACCACTGATTTTAACTGTGGCGCCATATTGCTGGCGTCGGGTGCTTATGCCAGCAAGGCCCTTTTTGCCACGCCATAGCTAGGCTTTTCTGCACTAGTGGCATTATGGTTAATTCCATATGTCTAGAAATATTCATTAATTCCTTTGTGGTTGTCATTCGATTTTATTTATTTAACCTGTGTATGAATGCATGGAATCATCAATTGTTTTCTCATAAATTATCTTTCCGTCTCAAACATCTATCCAGACATGAATTGTTTCTCGACAAATCAACATTGATTGATTGTCCATCTAGGTCCAGTCAACTTACTTGTACTTGACCGGAGCATCTGATTTCGATACACCAATTTGGAAATCTTAATTCCTTTGGTTATTAAGCATCGATTTTTTGGATGTTCTATAATATGATGCCTTGTATTCTTTCTCGCTCTAATTGAGTGCCGATTCTCACATCAGGTCCTTTATGGACCGGCAAACCCATTTGTGACATCCCAAGTGATGTCCCTACCTTATTCAGCATGTAATCCCAATGTATGAACCTTGTGTCATGAGCTATGAGATGTATGTTTGCTCCTTGCCATTCATGTGTTTGCATTCATGCATCATCATGCATCATTCTCATTCATTTCCATGTGCATGTGTGTTTCATTGCCTTGCTGTGATGTGATGGTGGTGAATGATTTGATTGTGAGGTGTGAGATGTTGTGAGTGGATGGATCTATGGGTGCATCCTACTCTTTTCCCTCTCTTGTTCCTTGCAAAATCCCCTCCAAAACCCCTTTTCTCCCTATTATTATTATGACCAAATTTAAGTTGCTGTATAGATCTTTTATAAATGTTCATGTGTTAGCCCAATATGTCCTATGAATATTGGGAGTGTAGTTTTTCATATTTCAATAGGTTTGGTTTTGGAAAGCTATTCAAACAGGGTTGTTTTATTAATATATTAAAGTAATGTCTTGCCCTAAAAATCTTTTCTATATTTTGTTATATTGGAGCATATTATTTTCTCTTCAAAACTATTTTGTTTTATTATAAAAAACCTTTTATAGGTTCTAGGGTTTAATTTTAATGTGGTTGTTTTTATTATAGGAAAACCCCCTCCTTTTTTTTCTGTTTTGTGAGAGAGAGAGGAGGAGCAAGTGGGCCGAGGCCCAACCCAGAGCCACAGTGACGGTCACCTGCTCCGTTCCCCTCTCCGTCAGTGGGTTCAGAGATAGAGCCGCCCCGCCGTCGCCTTTTCCGTCGGTCGTCGCCGTTAGCCTGCGCGTATTTACCCCCCCTTGGCGTGCGTGCCCCCTCGCCTAGGGTTCCTCTCCCTCTAGCTGCCGCCGCCTCTCCTCTTTCCCCCTCCATCGTTCTCCCTCCTCGCTTCTTTTGTCTGTCAGGTAAGGGTCTCAGCGAGGTTCAGAGTGCGCAGCATCATCGCCGGCGACTAGCTCGTCTCCGTCGAGCCCCTCGTCGTCCATGGCATCCAGGGCCTCCGCGGTCATGCCGCCGTCCCGTTCCTGGAGCTAGGAGACCTCGGGAGGTCTTCTTCTTCCTCCTTGCCATCGCAGCGCGGCTGGTCTTCCTCCTCTCCGTCGCCGCCGCGTCCCCGCCTCTCCTTGCTCTTCGTCGCTGCCGATTCGTGGCCGGTTCGTCGTCGACGTTCCGTTGGTGAGCAGCCCGTGTCCCTCTCGCCGTAGCGCCCGTCTCTCGCAGCCTATGCCTGCGCCGTGCCTCGAGCTGAGCCGCAGCTCGAGCTCGAGCGCCTCCGTGCCGCCACGTCCTGCCGTCGTAGATGTGGGGATGGGTTCCCCAAGGGCCCCTCTTCACCCGCAGGTGGATTGCTTCGCCGGAGTGCCCCCTGTGCTCGCTGGCGTCGTCGCCGTTGCTCTATCGCTGCCGCTGTGCTCTGCTCTGCTCGCTTCAGTTTCATCAGTCAGGAGCCTCTATGTTGTGTGTGTATAAGAGGAGTGAAGCGCCTATACTAGTAAGAACCGAGCCCGTAGCCCAGTGGTGTGGTGTGCTGTGTGTGTCCGCCAGGTCTGGGGTTCGAACCCCCCTTATGCCCCCCTTTTTGGTTCCTTTTTATTTTATTTTACTTTCTTTTCTTTTCTTTTCTTGTGTGGGGTGTATTGCATGTATGTATATGTAGATCCAGGGGTATTTTATTTTTTGTTATATCTATATGTATGTGTGGGAGTGCCCTTGCATGAATACATGTATATGTGCGTGTATACACCTAGTGTATACATATACATATGTATGTGTGGTTAGTAGGTGCATGTGTGTATGTGCTTCTCGCATATACACACACATGTGTGTGCATGTGTTGTAGTGTATAGAGTGTATGTATGCATGTATGTTGTGTGTGCTTGTAGTGTGTGTGTGTGGGTCATATGTGTGTATGTGCCCTTGCACATACCCACATATGAGTGTAGTGGGTGAGTGCAAGCATAGTGTGGTGCTATGTGTGTGTATGTGTGTGTTACACACACATACATGTGTAGGTGCGCTAGTGAGTGGTGTGCGTAGGGTGTGTAGTGCACCATGTAGTGAGTGCTTGGCTCATGGGGTGTGCATGTGATGTATGTGAGTGTGAGTGATGTGTGTATGTCTACATACACTCATCCATGTGCATGTAGCTCCATGTGTAGGTTTTACCTTATTTGAGCATATGAGCATGGATCCTTCTCTAGCTAGTTTCATCCTTGTATTTGATGCTATGCCATGTTAACATGTTACTAGGATGCTATTTAACCACTTCCAACATGTACCAATAGCCTACATGTCATTTTGGCTCCATTTCCTTGCATATGCATTAGTGACATAAGTCACCCATAATATATAGGTCAAATTTCGACCTAGCTTTTCTCCTACTTGCTCCAAACAAGTATAGGGGTATGAGTAATGCATTTGGGGTAGTTTCAACCCAGGAATGCACCTGTGAAGTAAGATTTGACTTTGGGGCAACTTGACAAAACTGCATTTCTATGCCGTGATGCCCTTTTGTCTTTTTCATATGAATTAATCTATGCATGCTCTCAAGTTCTTGCCAACATGAAGTTGTTAGTCAAAGTTGTTGGGAATCCCCCAATATTTTTATTAATCATGTTAAGTCCCTAGATAAGTGGGAACCATGCTGTTTATCAAGCTACTTTCTGTTACTGTTCATCCTGCTTAGAAATGGCTAAGTCTGGAGATCTGTTGTTATTGTTTTGCCATGAAGACTGGGGTGTAGCAAGTGCTGTGGTGGGTTTTTGATCATGCTCCGTGTTAGTTAATTGTAGTGTATGTTGCCATATACCATCCAATTAATTCTCATGAAATTTGGAGCTTTCTAGCATATTTAACCAGTGCTGTAACTTGCTACTTTGTTAACCCAGATTCCAGAAAACTGGAATTTTCACCAAGTCCCTAAAAACCTATTTCATCATGCCTACTTGACAGCTCCATGCATAGTGATGTGTAGCTCTTTTGCTGATTGCATAGTTAGATGAATTGGTGTGTGTGTGGTGTAGTTTATGTTCATATCTTGTTTGTGGCTGTAGAGTTCCTGTAGCAATAGTTGTGAGCTTTTCAAATTGCTATGTTGCTGTTTTGTGGCAGGTTGAGTGCTATGTTGTTTTGTGTGTTGTGGGAGCTATACTCCATGGAATTGAGTGGTTCTTGAGTCTATTGTGATTGATTTTTCATCACCTATCCATTGGCTACCTTGGAATGCCAAGAATTAGCCCAGGTATTTGGTGGTCTTGTGTTTTGCCTTCGTGCCTTGTCGTGAGCGTATCTCGAGAACCGTAGCTCCGTTTCTTGCGATCCTTATATGCATTTTCATCGATTTTGCATGCTGCATCCATATTTGCCATGTTAATGCATGTTTAAGTAACTTAACATGAGGTTATGTCTAGGTTCACTAATATACAAACTTTGCATGCGAAACTTGACTAGAATTGGATTGTCATGTTAAAACCTTCATTAAATGGATCATGCATCATCTTGGTCGTGCATTGCACCTTGGTTGGTGATTTGTTTGCTGTTTATTTTAGGTAGACGCGAGTGTTGAAACTGAGTTCGAGGACCCTGGAGAGTACCACTACAAGGATCCCGCTACTTGTTCTGCCGAAGAACCAACAGGCAAGATGATCGTACCCGAATCCCAATACTATCTTTGCTGCTAGTTTCTCGTTCTTATCGTTACAATTGCGATACCTACCACATGATATCAGCCCCCATGGTGCCATGTCAGCCTCTAACCTCCACATCCCAGCAAACCGTTGATTGGCTAAGTTACCGCTGCTCGGCCCCTCTTATAGCATTCTTAGTTGCAGGTTGTTCCATGTGATAACATGGATTGGATATCACCGATAAATTCTGTTATTTAATTTAATGCACATATATATCTGGTATTGGTGGAAGGCTTGGCCTTTTGCTAAGTGGTTTGTTCCGCTCGTACCGCCCTTAGTTCCTTGTTACCGGTGTTATGTTTTCCATATTTTTGCGCTCCTAACACGCTTGGGGTTGTTATGGGGACCCCCTTGTTTATTAGGTGGAGATTAAAACTTGTTTGGCAACATTGGTACTACATTTTCTTAACAACTTAATTAATTGCATAGGGTCTTGCAAACCCGTGGATAATTTAATCAACCCCGGGCCAGTGCTCCGCATGAGTGTTGGACCAACCCAGAGCAGCTTATTAACGCCGCCCGGGGCAACTCGGTGATTGGCGTGGTAACCATCGCTCATCCGTCGTGTCCTGAGACTGAGATACGCGGCTCTTATCGGGTTGTTGACACGTCGGGTGGTCTTGCTGGATTTGTTTTACCTTTATCAAATGACTTGCATGTGAAGTCTGACTTTCTTCGGGCTTACTCGAGGTGTTGGGCTCCTTTGGAATTGTCTATGATGATCGCGAGAACCGCGTTCGAGGCTATTCCCACGGAGTGTGGTTATTTGTGATGGACTAGTTGGAGCACCCCTGCAGGGTTAAATCTTTCGGAAAGCCGTGCCCGCGGTTATGTGGCAACTTGGATATTTGTTTAACACCCGGTTATAGAAAACTTGAAGTAAACTCTAATTAAAATACACCAATTGTGTGAGTAGCCGTGATCGTCGCTGCTCGTGAACATGAACCGAGAGAGAACATGGTGGGGTTATGATTGACGTAAGTAAGTGTTCAGGATCTCCTAGAGATCATTCTAGATTCGATCGTCTTCATAGGACACTCATATTTATTTCATGTTGCGTAAGCTAGCCACCATAAAATGCTTAGTGCTGCTGCAAACTAAACATCACCCCTTCCTTCCTAAGCTTAAATAGTCTTGGTACTCGGGCACATGATAGCTGAGTCCTCTGTGGCTCACAGTTTTCTACAACAATCCAGGTGCATGGGCAGATGAGTTCATGCAGGATGATCTTACTCAGATCCAGTGGGAGTATGATGAGGAGAGACGCAGGATGTATGTGACATATCCGGATGAGTAGAGGACCTGGTCGTGATCTTTGGGACAGCTTGATAGTATCATTTACAACTTCTTTTATCGTTTGATTTCGTCCGTAGTCTCACCCTGTGTTCAACTTGATGCTATGATTTGAGTGACATTGTAAGTAGCATGTGGCGAGTGTAAGCCAACTTGTATACTCTTCTCATTCAGTATTGTATGTTGTGATGATACTATTCTTGCTAACGGCAAGATGCGCCTCTATCCCTTGTGAGGCCCTCGTGCCTTAAATGGATAGGCGCGCATCTTGGGCGTGACACCATTGTTGGGTTATTATCTGATAGCATCCTTCACAATAAAAATTGTTGCGAGTTCTTCCCCTGATACATGATGCCATTGGTAAATCGTGTGTTCTCCCCTGATAAGGTGTATCCTATGCTTTTGTCAGCCATGCTCTATTTTCAAGCATGTGACATTTACTCTTGAAGTTTCTGGTATATGTTCCTAAGATGCCCCTATGGGTTGAACCTATGCCTTCCTTACTCCGTGTAAACAGAGAGTTACCACGAGTCTTACTCTTCTGGTGTTTTGCCAGATAATCTTTCAAAAATAAAACTTCATTGAAAGCAAGGAGTGAAGGAAAGGTTATGCCTTCATGAAGTGGGAGTCGACCTTGAACCTTGTGTTCATGCCCATGGAAACGATGTTGATCTTATCATAGAAGAACCTCTTATCAATAATCATTCATTTTATGAACTGATCTTGTATCTGTGAATTGGTGCCTTGCAACCGGTTCTGACCATGATTGTTCTTCTTTGATCCTTTTTTGGACAAGTTAAAGCCCTTGTCATCTGCAGGTCAATACATTGGTCCATGTTTTAATTCTGATCTACCTCCGCTATTATCCGGGGTGTATCGAGAATATCATGGAGCTGCATAGCTTCTTGTGAGCTCCCCATCATCTATGTTTCCTTTCACTGATCCCAGTTTCCTCGTGTCCTGAGTTGTTGGACACTTAAGGACCGGTAACTGAACCAAGTACGCCATGTGATTCAACAAATCTTAGTAATATTCTTGCTAATGAGTTTGTACCTGATCATGTTATTCCAAGGTGTTAGGCTACATCATCATCGTCATGCTAGAACTTGACCATGATGTCTGTGTCCTTCATCCCCGGAAAAAATTCCAATAGTGCATTAAGCTCACATCGAGCTTTCAGTGCCATGTCGGTTGTCTTGGAAGTCAATTTTGATTCTGAACTAGCACTCTAATCTGTGGTTCCGACAACTTGTCGCTTCACAACCTCTTGGTTAATGTTTTGCTGATCGATTACATCTTCAAGAGACTTCTCTACAATTGTGTCACGATCATCATCAACCTTCTGAGCTCTTCCAGGGTATCAGTTGAATTCATGATGAGAAATATCATCCTTGCCCCTCGATGATTTGTGTTATCATTGACAACATCCTTGTTTTCCTTCCGAACATCGACTTGGTCTTGTTTTGTGTGGTACCTTGAGTTCCTTACTATCAAGCTTATATTATGATCTATCTTGGAGTATAACCATCTTTTATGACAAGGTCATCATGGTAATTGCATCGCCTCTTAAAAATCCTTAATACCAGTGATACTTCTTGCCATCACCTTTCATTTCTTGGTCCCGGTGTTGCTTCTAACCGGAACCGACAAGGTGATTGTGATGTGTAAATTCAACACTTATGGCATAGAAACTCTATTCTTGGAGCTAATGAACAATAAGTCCATTCTTAGCGTGTTTGCCGTTGAATCAACAGTGTAACATTGGTCGTGCTATTTATCCCAGATTTTTGGGTGCACCTTTCGATTAGTGTTTAATTGTGGGTGTTTCCCTCGAGCATACCTCAATATATCATCTGGTTTGGACAATGCTATCAGCTTGTTCACTCAATCATGGAAATCCATCTTTTTGAAAGTCTTGACGAATTGTTGCTGACCCCATCAGCCATATCCTCATCTTCTTGGTGGTTCAGGATGAAGATTTAAGCTAGTGCTGGAGACTTTTGAAAAAATTATCTTTGGGCCTAGCTCATGAAGAATATGTTTGATAAAATAAGTGTTTTTCTCTAAGTTCACGTGCATTTTTGCCGCCGTTGTCGGTGCACTAGGACATAGGTACCCAGTGCCCCTGACTTATGCACAAGCAGTAGTAGCAGAACCCATCAACACATATGCAAACCCAACAAGCATCCAAGACCAAGACTTCGACAAGAGAAGCCTACAACAAGCCAAGCAACGCCGACAAGATCAACGCTATAACCCAGGACGGGCCCGAAGCACGCCAAGCATGTCCCCGTTGCCTGCCGGGGACTGAGGTGCCCGCACCCTCAAGAAGACTCGGCAAGCTATTACCCTGGCAAGCGTGAGCTGATTGGCCACTGCTCCATCCCATCGTGATGCCAGTCACATGTCGATGCGGTGTCGAGCTCCCAAGTGGCTAAGTGGCTCTCGCTAAACACGTGGAGACACACCGGAAGACAAATTATGCCCCCACTGACACCCATCCAAAGGCGTGTCAAGCTGTGGTGGAGAAGTTAGCTAGAGCAGTGGTAGGAGGTTGCCCGGAATGCACCCCCACATGCCACCTAGACTGCATTTATGGCATTTTGTCCTAAGTGCCAGAGTTAGGTATGATAGCACTATTAGCTATCTAATCATCATACAATGTTTGTTTTGCCATTGTGGTTGCCCCTTGGACTATAAAAGGAGGCCCAAGGCAACCTAGCTAAAGATTGGGACCTTTGGACACTTGTACTTTTGTAGAAGCTCCCCGAAGGCAACCCTTACCAGGCTTGAGCGCTAAGTGTTCTTCGTGTTCCTATGATCAATCCAGCAAAAGAGGAGTAGGGTTTTACGCTTCACAGCGGCCCGAACTTGGGCAAACTGTAGTGTCCCGATCGCCGCACTGTCTCACCATCTTCACTCTTTGTACATATGATCTTGCCCCTACCGAACCACAAAGGGGCTTACGGCCCCATAGGTGATCGAGTGCATCCCATGCCGACATCTTTGGCGTGCCAAGTAAGGGCGCGTCATTTTTGTGAACCCGAATTCATGAGCAGTGAATTGATCTTCATCATCATCTTCTTCATCCATGACTCCCAAGAAGAAGTCCAATATGACTGCGCATCCCTCCACTTCGAAGGCTCCCTCGCATGCAGCTGCAGATGCCATTGGCACCGCAGTGGCCGTGAGTGAGGCGGGCGTCGTGGGCGACGTGGCTGGCACAGGTGGCGCTACCGTCGTGTCCCCCATGACTGAAGTTGGAGCGGGGAACACCGAAGAGGAGCAACGCCAGCAACAACCTGGTGAGGATGGCCTCGGTGTCACTGGTGGAGGAAACGACCAGTATCCACCTCCCCTTCATGCAGAAAACCGTGGCCGCCGCAGCGACACCCAATCTGGAGCGATCTGTTACCCCTTGGCTGCGCCCGTCACCGGCGCGACCACTGAGTGCACACCTCGTCCAGGACAAGATGGAGCGTCGAGCGAGCCACAAACCCATGAGCTCGGCCTTCTCCATGTCAGACCACCCCAGCAAGTGGCGCATGATGGCAAGAACGCGGCGACGGCCATCCTGGTTCCACCAGAAGCCGGGCGACATCGAGGTCGCCTCTTTCGCCATGCCGGACAGGGTGTTGGAAGCAATGGCGCGAGCACAGCTGTTGGTAAACTTCCGACCGGTGGCTGACAAGATGGTCGAGTGGAGAGCTACGATCTAGAGTTTGATCTCCTTTGTTGAAGCCAACAAGTCCCATCATGCGGGGCCATCGTGACGTACGCAGAGGGCGACGACGGCCCCGGCCGGCGATCGTGTCAAGGGGGACACACCCACGATGCAGTCCCCTCCTCAAAAACAAACCTAGAGACAACCATAACAAACTTCGTATGCTGACGAGTTCGACAAGGCATCTATGGCTTCGTCCGACCCACACAACCGCCGGTACCAGAGACGTAACCTGGAGGATTGGCAGAAAGAAGACGCGTGCATTGATACGTCTCCAACGTATCTATAATTTTGATTGTTCCATGCTATTATATTATCTGTTTTGGATGTTTTATATGCATTATTATGCCATTTTATATTATTTTTGGGACTAACCTATTAATCTAGAGCCTAGTGCCAGTTTTTGGTTTTTCCTTTTTTTGAGAATCGCAGATAATGAATATTAAACGGAGTCCAAACGGAGTAAAATCTTCAGAATAATTTTTCTTGGACCAGAAGCAAACCAGGAGACTTGGAGATGAAGTCGAGAGAGCCATCATGGGGCCACAAGCCCTAGGGGCGCACCCAGTGGGGGTAGGGTGCACTGCCAGGCTTGTGGGCCCACGATAGCTCTCCTAACCCTATTTCTCGGCCTATAAATTCCCAAATATTCCCTGTATACCATAACAAGCCACGAAAACACTGTTTTGCCGCCAGAAGCCTCCGTTCCCAAGAGATCCAATCTTGGAGCCTTTTCCGATAAGCTACCGGAGGGGGATTCGATCACGGATGGCATCTACATCAACTCCATTGCCCCTCCGATGATGCATGAGTAGTTCACCACACACCTTCGTGTCCATAGTTAGTAGCTAGATGGTTTCTTCTCTCTCTTTGCTCTTCAATACCATGTTCTTCATGATCTTCATGGAGATCTATCCAATGTAATACTCTTTTGCGGTGTGTTTGTTGAGATCCGATGAAAAATGATAGTTATATTGTGAGTTTCCTTCAGATGTTACTGAAAATTACTATGAGAGAGGAACATATGCTTTTACATATTGCAATAATATCAAGTTTCCTCTCTATGTGTCCAAAGTTTGGAAGTTATGCTTGTTTTTCCTTCCTATGGTAGTTGATTTTTGTTCCCATAATTTGTTCGCTCAAAAATCCCTATGCATAGGAAGTGGATTAGACTTAAATATACTTGCCATGTGATTCATGATATTACTATTGTTGCAAATATGAATTATGTGCCCATAGATTTTATTGTTCTTGATACAGAATGCAATCCTACATGTCCTATTATTCTTGGTAGACCTTTCCTTAGAACGATTGGTGCAATTATTGACATGAAAGAAGGAAATATTAGATTCCAATGTCCATTAAGGAAAGTCATGGAACACTTTCACAGAAATAAAATAAGATTGCCTTATGAATCTATTTTGAGATCTAGTTTTGGATTACATACAAAAGATGACAATACCTAGATCTATTGCGTTTTGCCTAGCTAGGGGCGTTAAACAATAGCGCTTGTTGGGAGGCAACCCAATTTTATTTTGCTTTCTGTTTTGGTGTGCTTTGCACATTATTACTTCTGTAGTAATTCTGTTTTGGTGTTTTTATTAGTGTTTTAGCCAAGTAAAACCTTTGGGGTGATCTATGGTACTTGTTGATTTGATCTTGCTGAAAAACAAAAACTTTTGCGCTCAGTAGATTAATTTTGTAAATTTTTCAGAGCATCAAATTGATCTGAATTTTTTACACAAGATTGATATGCAAATTTCGCTAATTTTACTATTTTTCAGAAGTTTTAGAGTTTCAGAAGTATTCAAATTCTACAGATTTCTACAGACTGTTCTGTTTTTGACAGATTCTGTTTTCTTTGTGTTGTTTGCTTATTTTGATGTATCTATGGATCGTATCGGGGGGTACGAACCATGGAGAAGTTAGAATACAGTAGGTATTACACAAATATCAATAAAGAATGAGTTCACAATAGTACCTAAAGTGGTGATTTATTTTTCTTATACTAATGGATCTCATGAGTTTTCTGTTGAGTTTTGTGTTGTGAAGTTTTCAAGTTTTGGGTCAAGATTTGATGGACTATGGAATAAATAGTGGCAAGAGCCTAAGCTTCGGTATACCCAAGGCACCCCAAGCCATATTCAAGGATACCAAAAATCCTAAGCTTGGGGATGCCCCAGAAGGCATCCCCTCTTTCATCTTCAATCCATCGGTAAATTTACTTGAGGCTATATTTTTATTCACCATATGATATGTGTTTTGCTTGAAGCGTCTTGTATGATATGAGTCTTTGATTTTTAGTTTCCCACAATCACCCTTGCTGCACACATATTTTTAGAGACACACGCTGAATCGTGAATTTATTAGAATACTCTATGTGCTTCACTTATATCTTTTGAGCTAGGCAATGTTGCTCTAGTGCTTCAGTTATATCTTTTTAGAGCATGGTGGTGTTATATTTTATAGAAATTATTGAACTCTCATACCTCACTTATATTATTTTGAGAGTTTCTTAAAACAGCATGATAATTTGTTATGAATTTAGTCCTAATATAATGGGAATCCATGAGGGATATAGTAAAAACTTTCATATTAAGTGCATTGAATACTATGAGAAGTTTGATTCCTTGCATATAGTTTTGAGATAATAGAGATGGTAATATGAGAGTCATGCTAGTGAATAGTTGTGAATTGGAAGAGATACTTGTGTTAAAGTTTATGATTTCCGTAGCATGCATGTACGGTGAACCGTTTAACGAAGTCGGAGCATGATTTGTTTAATGATTGTCAACCTTTGTGTGAGGGTCGGGAGCACGCGATGGTTAACTCCTACCAATCTCTCCCCTAGGAGCATGCGTCTAATTCTTTGTTTAATAACTAACAAACTTTGCAATAAGTATGTGAGTTCTTTATGACTAATTTTGAGTCCATGGATTATACGCACTCTCACCCTTCCACCTTTGCTAGCCTCTCTAGTACCACGCAACTTTCGCCGGTACATCAAACCCTCCTTCCTCAAAACAGCCACCATATATTTTCCTCACAACATCCACCATATATTTTCCTCAAAATAGCCATTCCAAGATATATTGCCATGCAATTTCCAACATTTAGTTTTTATGACATGCACGATCACTTCATCTTGCATATGGAGTCATATTTTGTTCTAGGTATCGAGTTGTAATTTTCTTTTTGAGTTATAAGTAAATAAAACTGTGATGATTTTCATTAATAGAGCATTGTCCCATGAGAGAAAAGGATGATGGAATCCATGACTCCCTCACAAGTTGGGATGACTATCCGGACTTTACAAAAAATAAAAGAGGCAAGTGAAGCAAAAAAAAAAGAGGCCAAATATGCCCACCAAAATGAAATAATAATAAAAAAATGAGAGAAAGAGAGAAGGGACAATTGCTACTATCTTTTTCCACACATGTGCTTCAAAATAGAACCATGATCTTCATGATAGAGAGTCTCCTCTTTTGTCACTTTCATATAACTAGTGGATATTCATCTTGCACGACCACTTAGTTTTCTTTTTGAGCTTTCATACACTTATAGCTCTAAGTGCATTTGTTGCATGGCAATACCTACACACTCACATTTATATCTATCGATGGGTATCTCCATAGCCTGTTGATACGCCTAGTTGATGTGAGACTATCTTCTCCCTTTCTCCTTGCACCTCCTCCCTATTCTCTTCCACCTATAGTGCTATATCCATGGCTCATGCTCATGTATTACGTGAGAGTTGAAAAGGTTTGAGAACACCAAAAGTGTGAAACAATTGCTTGACTTGTTCATCGGGATTGTGCATGATTTAGATACTTTGTGTGGGGAAGATGGAGCATAGCCAGACCATATGATTTTGTAGGGATAACTTTCTAAGGCCATCTTATTTCGAAAGGACACGACCGCCTTGTTGGTGTGCTCAAAGTATTACTGTTTTTATGTCAATATTAGACTATTGTTTTGCATCTTATGGATCTGAATATTCATGCCACAATAAAGAATATTACATGGATAAATATGTTAGGTAGCATTCCACATCAAAAATTCTGTTTTTATCATTTACCTACTAGAGGACAAGCAGGAATTAAGCTTGGGGATGCTAATACGTCTCCAACGTATCTATAATTTTTGAGTGTTCCATGCTATTTCATTATCTATTTTGGATGTTTTATATGCATTAATATGCTATTTTATATTATTTTTGGGACTAACCTATTAATCTAGAGCCTAGTGCCACTTTCTGTTTTTCCTTGTTTTTGAGAATTGCAGATAAGGAATATTAAACGGAGTCCAAACGTAATAAAATCTTCATAATAATTTTTCTTGGACGTGAAGCAAACTAGAAGACTTGGAGATGAAGTCGGGAGGGCCACCGTGGGGCCACAAGCCCTAGGGGCGCGTACCCGAGCTTGTGGGCCCACGACAGCTCTCCTAACCCTATTTCTCGGCCTATAAATTTCCAAATATTCCATGTATACCAGAACAAGCCACGAAAACAATTTTCCGCCACCAGAAGCCTCCATTCTCGAGAGATACAATCTTGGAGCCTTTTCCGGTAAGCAGCCGGAGGGGGATTCGATCATGGGGGGCATCTACATCAGCTCCATTGCCCCTCCGATGATGCGTGAGTAGTTCACCACACACCTTCGGGTCCATGGCTAGTAGCTAGATGGCTTCCTCTCTCTCTTTGCTCTTCAATACCATGTTCTTCATGATATTTCATGGAGATCTATCCGATGTAATACTCTTTTGTGGTGTGTTTGTCGAGATCCAATGAATTGCGGGTTTATGTTCAGATTATCTATGAATATTACTTGAGTCTTTTCTGAATTCTTATATGCAGTATTTCATATCTTTGCAAGTCTCTTCAAGTTATTGGTTTGGTTTGGCCAACTAGATTGGTAATTCTTGCAATAGGAGAGGTTCTTAGTTTTGGGTTCAATCTTGCGGTGTCGTCACCCAGTGACAAAGTAGGGGTAGCGAGGCACGTATTGTATTGTTGCCATCAAGGATAAAAAGATGGGGTTTTCATCATATTGCTTGAGTTTATCCCTCTACATCATGTCATCTTACCTAATGCGCTACTCTGTTCTACATGAACTTAATACTCTAGATGTAGGCAGGAGTCGGTCGATGTGTGGAGTAATAGTAGTAGATGCAGAATCGTTTAGGTCTACTTGACATGGACGCAATGCCTATATGCATAATCATTGCCTTGGATATCTTCATAATTATTCGCTTTTCTATCAATTGCTTGACAGTAATTTGTTCAGCCACCGCAATACTTGCCAACACGAGAGAAGCCTCTAGTGAAACCTATGGCCCCCGGGTCTATTTTCCATCTTATACTTTCAGATCTAAAACCAAAAATACCAAAAATACTTTGCTGCATTATTTTTACCTTTTGTTTTACTTTATGTTCAAGCAATCTATCCTATCTATCTCTATCAGATCTCATCCTTGCAGGTAACCGTGAAGGGATTGACAACACCTTTATAGCATTGGGTGCAAGAGTTTGATTCTTTGTCTAGGTACATCTATTGGGGACTTGCTTGTATGTACTATTGGATTGATAACTTGGTTCTCAACAACTTAGGGAAATACTTATGTACTTTGCTGCATCAACCGTTCCTCTTCATAGAAACCAACACATGCTCGAGAAGTAGCACACATCACCATAGAGCGACATAGGGAAGCACACCGTCTGTTTGACAAGCACAATGGTCCAGGTGCTGGTGACCCCTTGCCCAGTGCTGGCGGGTACCTGCCTTACGAGGTTGGGTACCCTGACTTCACTTGCAGGCTACAACAGGCCTACTGGCCATCGACCCAAGCTTACAAGCCAGACCTAACGGAGAGGTACAATGGAAAATTGAACCTAGGAGAGATCCTGGGCATCTACATGATAGTCGTTCAAGCTACCGGAGGAAGATATGAGAAGGTGCTCGTCAATTATTCCCTTTGGCGCTCAAGCCAAATGTGAGATCGTGGCTGATTCACCTACCGGAGAACTCCATTTCGTCATGGGCTGACCTGTGCAACGAGTTCGTTGGTGCCTTCATAGGTGGCCACTAGGAGCCTGGACAGCCCAGCGACCTTTAAGTCCTTTCATAGAAAGAGGGAGAGACTTTGAGGAAGTACGTCCAGAGATTCAATCGAGTGCACCGCAACATTCTAGAGATACACCCCACAACCTTGATTGCCGCGTTCCACTCGAACTTACGCAACAGGAGGATACGGGCCAAGATGAATGTCAAACTCCCCAAGACCGCCAATGAGCTGTACACATTGGCGGTCAAGTGTGCTCGTGCTGAGGAAGGAAGGCGATTACCCAAAGAGGAGGCTGGCGTCAAAGTCGAATCACATGATGACAAGGATGCCCTTGGCTCAAAGGGGAAGTGCCGAAAGCGCAACAAGAAGCATAAAGGAAAAGAAGTAATTACTGTTGAGAGCTCTGGTGAACTTAGCACACGCAAGAAAGCCAAGGCCAAAACCCCCGACAAGGGAGCTGCTGTGTGCGCTGATTGCCAGGAGGCTGCTGCCGTAGAGAAAACCGGAAAGTCCGACGGGCCATACTGCAAGATCCACCGCACGAAAGGCTGTGATCTCTAAGAATGCCGCCAAGTTGAGCAGCTTGCTGAGAAATAGAGAGTTGAGTACGAGAAGCGCGACAAGGAGAAGGTCCAAGACAGTGCTACCGGGAAGGGTCGTGGCGGTAGAGGAGGTCGCCACAGCAAGGCCCCACAGTAGAAGGAAAAGTCAACCAGAGGCCGTGAGAAGAAAGAAGCAGATTGTATGAGTGAAGATGAGGATGACGAGGAGGATTCCAATGATCGAGAATTCCGTAAGGCAACTGAAGCCATGTGTGTTGATGAGGGTGCATCCTTGCATTCCTCTCACTACCAGCTCAAACAGTGGGTGCATGAGGTCAACACTATGGAACTAGATACATAGTCCACGAAACCACTTAGATGGTCCTGCACGCCTATCATCTTTGATGAAGAGGACCATCCCCACTGCACCACTACGGTCGGATGCTTGCCATTGTTGGTATCCCTAACAATCTGTAACCTCAAAGTCACCAAGACGTTAGTTGATGTCGGGGCAGGTTTGAACCCGATTTCCCCTAAGGTGGTTGAAAGGCTGTAGATCCCTGATGGAGAGCTCAAAGCTACGGGTACATTCCAAGGAGCTAACCCTGGTAGGAGCCGACCCAAGGGAAAGATCACTTTGCCTGTGATGTTTGGCGGGGAGTTAAACTACCAGACTGAGAAAGTGGTATTTGATGTGATTGAACTACCCCTGTCTTACAATGGAATTCTTGGTCGCCCAGCTTTGGCAAAATTCATGGCAGCATCCCACTACGCGCACAACACCCTGAAGATGCCAGGACCTATTGGAATCATCTCCATCCCATCTGACGAGATGGACACAATCATATGCATGGACAAGATGTATCGAGATGCGGTAGCAGCTGAAGCAGCGGAAGTCCCAGCTCCCTCCAGGGATTCGAAGGAAGCAAAGAAATCTAGCATGCTCACCGGCAAGGACTCCGGGAAGCACGCCTCTTCGGAGTATGCAACACCTAACGATGACGTGCCGGAGATCTCCGGTAGCAAGAAGTCCAAGGTCACCTATCCCGAGATGAAGAAGATCCGGACAAGGCTGGATGGCACTGGTGGTACGTTCACCATTAGCGCCACCCTTACTAATAAATAGGAAAGCGCGCTCGTTTCCTTCCTATGGGCGAATGTTGATGTGTTTGCTTGGCAACCATCTGATATCCCCGGTGTTCCTAGGGAGGTAACTAAGCACCACCTTACTGTCTTCCCTCATGCCAGGCCCGTCAAACAAAAAGTCAGGAAGCAAGCCTTGGAGTGGCAATAGTTCATTGCCGAAGAGATCAAGAAACTTGAAGCATCTGGTTTGGTCAAAGGAGTATTGCATCCAACTTGGTTAGCCAACCCGGTAGTGGTGCGCAAGGCGAATGGGAAATGGAGGCTCTGCATAGATTTCATTGACTTGAACAAAGCATGCCCGAAGGACCCTTTTCCCTTGCCACGCATCGATCAGATTGTTGATTCCACTTCTGGGTGTGAATTGTTCTCTTTCTTGGACGCCTACTCCGGATACCACCAGATATTCATGACTACGGAAGATGAGGAAAAGACCGCGTTCATAACTCCTTGTGGCATGTACTGCTTTGTACGTATGCCCTTCGGGTTAAGGAGCGCCGGGTCTACCTTTGCTAGAGCCGTACAATTGGCATTTGGACCTTAGTTGCATAGAAACGTGGAAGCCTACATGGATGACATATTAGTCAATACCAAGGACGAGGCGACTCTCATACAAGACTTTGAAGAAACTATTACAAACCTACGCAAGATGAATTTGAAGCTCAACTCTGAGAAGTGTGTGTCTTTGGCGTCCCCTCCGACAAGCTGCTTGGGTTCTTTGTATCTCAGCGAGGAGTAGAAGCCAATCCCGACAAGATCAAGGCAATTGACAAGATACAAGCACCCAAGACCATCAAGGACATTGGACGTTTGACCGGATGCGTTGCTGCATTGAGAAGATTCATCTACAAATCCGCTGAACGTGCCCTGCCGTTATTTAAGATCCCTAAGAAGGCTGGCCCGATGAAGTGGACCCCTGCAGCTGAGGCAGTGCTGCAAGATCTGAAAGCTTACCTTTCCTCCGCTCCCACCTTGGTTGCTCCTAAACTGCAAGAACCATTGCTACTATACTTAGCGGCAACGAATCAAATAGTTAGTGCAGTGCTGGTGGCACGTCGAGAAGTGGATGAAGATGCAGCCGTTGCGACTAATGCTGCCGGGAACAAGACCAAAACATCCTCGGCAGGACCCAATACAGATCAAGGGGAAACTTAGCAGAAAGTGAAGACAGTCCCAAGGAAGTGGCGAAGAATAAAGTGGTGCATCGACCCGTGTACTTTATCAGCACCCCATTGCAGGGGGCTAGGTCAAGGTACTCTGGAGTACAAAAGCTAATCTCCGGCCTCATCATGGCCTTGAGGAAGCTGTGCCACTAATTCCAAGCCCACGAGATCACAATTGTCACTCGCTTTCTGCTGCAACGTATATTGAGGAATCCCAAAGCCACTGGCAGGATAGTTGAGTGGGCGCTTGCTACTTCTCGAGCATGCGTTGGTTTCCGTGAAGAGGTACGGGTGATGCAACAAAGTAGATAAGTATTTCCCTCAGTTGTTGAGAACCAAGATATCAATCCAGTAGGAGATACAAGCAAGTCCCCAATAGGTGTACCTACACAAAGAATCAAACTCTTGCACCCAACGCCATAAATGGGTTGTCAATCCCTTTAAGGTTACTCGCAAGGATGAGATCTGATAGAGATAGATTGCTTAAACGGAAAGTAAAACAATAGGTAAAACTAATGCATCAAAGTATTTTTGGTATTTTTGGTTTTCGATCTAAAAGTATAAGATGGAAAATTGACCCCGGGGCATAGGTTTCACTAGAGGCTTCTCTCATGCTAGCAAGTATTACTGTGGGTGAACAAATTACTGTCGAGCAATTGATAGAAAAGAGAATAATTATGAAGATATCCAAGGCAATGATTATGCATATAGGCATCACGTCCGTGTCAAGTAGACCGAAACCATTTTGCATCTACTACTATTACTCCACATATCGACCAACTCCTGCCTGCATCAAGAGTATTAAGTTCATGAAGAACAGAGTAACACATTAGGTAAGATGATATGATGTAGAGGGATAAATATTGGAAATATGCCCTAGACGCAATAATAAATTAGTTATTATCATATTTCCTTGTTTATGATAATCGTTTATTATCCATGCTATAATTGTATTGATCGGAGAGTTAGATGCATGTGTGGATACATAGACAAAACCATGTCACTAGTATGCCTCTAATAGATTAGCTCGTTGATCAAAGATGGTTAAGGTTTCCTAGCCATGGACATGAGATGTCATTTGATAAACGGGATCACATCATTAGGAGAATGGTGTGATGGACAAGACCCAAACTACAAACGTAGCATATGATCGTGTCAGTTTATTGCTGCTGTTTTCTGCATGTCAAGTATATGTTCCTATGACCATGAGATCATGCAACTCACGGATACCGGAGGAGTGACTTGTGTGTATCAAACATCACAATGTAACTGGTTGACTATAAATGTGCTCTACAGGTATCTCCGAGGGTGTCTATTGAGTTGGCATGGATCAAGACTGGAATTTGTTACTTCGTGTGACGGAGAGGTATCTCAGGGCCCACTCGGTAATACAACATCACAAGAAGCCTTGCAAGCAATGTGACTAAGTGTTAGTCACGGGATCTTGTATTACGGAATGAGTAAAGAGACTTACCGGTAACGAGGTTGAACTAAGTATGGAGATACCGACGGTCGAATCTCGGGCGAGTAACATACCGAAGAACAAAGGGAACATCATACGGGATTAACTGAATCCTTGACATAGAGGTTCGACTGATAAAGATCTTCGTAGAATATGTAGGAACCAATATGGGCATCCTGGTCTCGCTATTGGTTATTGACCATAGAGATGTCTCGGTCATGTCTACATAGATCTCGAACCCGCAAGGTCTGCACACTTAAGGTTTGGTGACATTTTGGTAGTATAGAGTTATGTATGTTTGTGACCGAAGGTTGTTCGGAGTCCCGGATGAGATCCTGGACGTCACGAGGAGCTCGGAATAGTCCAGAGGTAAATATTCATATATAGGAAGTCATGTTTTGGTCGCCGGAAAAGTTTCGTGCTAATCGGTAGTGTACCGGGAGTGCCGGTAGTGTACCGGGAGACCATCGGGAGGGGTATTCGACCCAAGAGGCTCCATGGGCTGTGGGAGAGTGTTTACCAGCCCTTAGTGGGCTGGTGGAATTCTCACACAAGGCCCATGAGGTTTGGGAAAAAAGGCCCAAAGAGAAAAAGTGGAAAAAGGCAAAAATAGGGTGAATCCTAGTCCTAGCAGGATTAGAGGTGGAGTCCACCTCCTCCACCTGGTTCGGCCGATTCCTTGGAGGCTTGGCCCTTGTGCCAAGCCTCCTCCTCTCATCCTCTTATATAAACTAGTGGTTTTAGGGTTTTTGCACCTTATTTTAGCTACGTACTGCCCGTTCCTCTAGTGCATAGTTTTTCCTCTAGATCGGATTTCTGCAGTGCTTAGGCGAAGCCCTGTCGGAATAGCTCCACCACCATCTCCCGAGCGTCGTCACGCTGCCGGAGAACTCTTCTACATCTCCGCTCCCTCTTGCTGGATCAAGAAGGCGGAGATTGTCATTGAGCTGTACGTGTGCTGAACACGGAGGTGCCGTCCGTTCGGCGCTAGATCGGAAGGATCGTGATCAAGATCGCGAGGTGGATCGTGATGAGATCGCGGGACGGATCGCGGGACAGATCGTGATGAGTTTGCGAGACAGATCGTGATGAGATTTCGGGACGGATCGTGATGAGTTCGCGAGACGGATCATGATGAGTTCGCGGGACGGATCGTGATTGGATCACGGGTCGAATCGTGATGAGATTGCGGGACGGTCGGCGATCTGGATCGCGAAGATGTTCGACTACACCAACCGCGTTTCTTAACGCTTCCCGCTTAGCGATCTACAAGGGTACGTAGATCCACTCTCCCTCTCGTAGATGCTCATCACCATGGATAGATCTTGCGTGTGTGTAGGAAATTTTTTATTTCCCATGCGACGTTCCCCAACAGTGGCATCATGAGCTAGGTCTATGTGTAGATGAGATCTCGAGTAGAACACAAAAGGTTTGTGGGCATTGATGCTTAGGTTGCTTCCTCCCTTGGTCGGATTTTGCTTCAGTGGCATTGTGAGATGAAGCGGCCCGGACCAACATTACTCGTACGCTTACGAGAGACCGGTTCCCTCGACCACAACTTGTTGCATAGATGCCTTGCGGGTGCCAGTTTCTCTCACTTTAGTTGTATCGGATTCGACAAAGGCGGTCCTTGAGAAGGTTGAAAAGCAACTAGTGTATCACCGTTGTGGTTTTTGCGTAGATGAGAATTGTTCTTGCTAGATACCCATAGCAGCCACGTAAAATATGCAACAACAATTAGAGGACGTCTAACTTGTTTTTGCTGGGTATGTTGTGATGTGATATGGCCAATTACATGATGTGATATATGTGATGTATGAGATGATCATGTGATGTATAGATTATCACGACTTGCATGTCGATGAGTACGGCAACCGGCAGGAGCCATAGGGTTGTCCTTAATTATTGTATGACCTGCGTGTCAATCATTAAGCGCTATGTAATGCTTTACTTTATCGCTAAATGGTAGCAATAGTAGAAGAAGCATGTTGGGCGCGACAACCCCGATGGAAACACGTTGATGGAGATCAAGATGATGGAGATGATGGTGTCTTGCTAGTGAGGACGGAGATCATGCCGGTGCTTTCAAGATGGACATCAAAAGCACAAGTTCATGGCCATATCATGTCACTTATGATTTGTATGTGATGTTAATCCTTTTATGCACCTTGTTTTGCTTAGGACGACGGTAGCATTATAAGGTGATCCCTCACTTAATTTCAAGATAAATTGTGTTCTCCCCGAGTGTGCACCGTTGCGAAAGTTCGTCGTGTTGAGACACCACGTGATGATCGGGTGTGATAGACTCTACGTTCACATACAACGGGTGCAAGCTAGTGTTGCACATGCAGAACACTCGGGTTAAAGTTGACGAGCCTAGCATGTACAGACATGGCCTCGGAACACAAGAGACCGAAAGGTCGAATATGAGTCATATAGTAGATATGATCAACATGATGATGTTCACCATTGAAACCACCTCAACTCACGTGATGATCGGACTTGAGTTGGTGAATTTGGATCATGTATCACTCGAATGACTAGTGGGATGTCAATTTGAGTGGGATTTCTTAAGTAATATGATTAATTGAACTCATTATCATGAACATAGTCAGTAGTGTCTTTGCAAACTGTGTTGTAGATTACTAGCTCACGCTGTAGCTCCCTTGAATTTTTATATGTTCCTAGAGAAATAGAGTTGAAATATGATGGTAGCAACATTGCGGACAGGCTCCGTGATCTGAGGATTGTCCTCATTGCTGCAAAGAAGGCTTATGTCCTTAATGCACTGCTCGGTGCACCAACCCCTCTAGCGTCATCTGTAGATGTTGTGAACATCTGACAGGCACGTTCTGATGACTACTTGATAGTTTAGTGCGTCATGCATTGCGGCTTAGAATTGAGGTTCCAAAACATTTTGAACGTCATAGAACATATGAGATGACTTAAGAGCTGAAACAAGGATCTCAGGCTCGTGGCCGTGTTGCAAGATATGAGATCTCCAACAAGATTCTTTGCCTGCAAGATGAAAGAGAATAGCTCAATCATTGAGCATGTGCTCAGATTGTTTGGGTGCTACAATCGCTTGAATCGAGTGGGAGTTGATCTTCCAGATAAGATAGTGATTGATATAGTTCTCCAAGTCACTGTCACTAAGCTTCTAGAACTTGGTGATGAACTATAAAATGCCAGGGATAGAAATAATGATCCCTGAGCTGTTCGCGATGTTTGACACCGCGAAGGTAGAAATCAAGAAGGAGCATCAAGTATTGATGGTTAGTAAAACCACTAGTTTCAAGAAGGGCAAGGGCAAGGAGGGGAACTTCATGGATAGCAAGTTAGTTGCTGCTCCAGTGAAGCAACCCAAAGTTGAACCCAAACCCGAGACTAAGTGCTTCGATTATGAGGAGAGCGGTCGCTAAAGTGGAACAACCCTAGATACTTGGTAGATAAGAAGGCTGGCAACGTCGACAGAAGTATATTTGATATACGTGTTATTGATGTGTACCTTGCTAGTACTCCTAGTAGCACCTGGGTATTGGATACCGGTTCGGTTGCTAAATGTTAGTAACTCGAAATAAAAGCTACGGGATAAACGGAGAACTAGCTAAGGGTGAGGTGACGATGTGTGTTGGAAATGTTTCCAAGGTTGATGTGATCAACATCGCACGCTCTCTCTAACTTCGGGATTAGTGACAAACCTAAATAAATGTTATTTTGTGTTTTGCGTTGAGCATGAACATGATTGGATCGTGTTTATTGCAACATGATTATCCATTTAAGTTAGAGAATAATGGTCATTCTGTTTACATGAATAATACCTTCAATGGTCAAGCACCCAGTGAGAATGGTTTGTTGAATCTTGATCGTAGTAATACACATTTTCATAACATTGATGCCAAAAGATACAAAGTTAATAATAATAGTACAACATACTTGTGGCACTGCTGCTAAATGTCATATTGGTATAAAATGCATGAAGAAACTCCATGCTGATGGATCTTTGGACTCATTAGATTTCGAACCGGTTGAGACATGCGAACCATGCCTCCTGGGCAAGATGACTAAGGACCCCATTTTCTGGTTTGATGGAGCAGGCAAGTGACTTATTGGAAATGATACATGTTGATGTATGCAATCCAATGAGTCTTATAGCGTGCAGTGGATATCGTTATTTTCTTACCTTCACTGATGATTTGAGAAGATATAGTGTATATTTGCTTAATGAAACACAAGTCTAAATCGTTTGAAAGGTTCAAGCAAATTCAGAGTGAAGTTTAATATCATCGTGACAAGAAGATAAAAATGTCGACAATATGATCGTCGAGATGAATATCTAAGTTGCGAGTTTGGCACACAACTTTAGACAATGTGAAAATTGTTTCACAACTCACGCCACCTGGAATGCCATAGTGTGATGGTGTGTCCGAACGTCATAGTCGTGCTCTATTGGATATGGTGCATGCTATGATGTCTCTTATCATTTTGTTACTATAATTTTGGGGTTATGCATTCGAGACAACTACATTCACTTTAAATAGGGCACCATCTAAATCCGTTGAGATGACACCGTGTGAATTATGGTTTGATAGAAACCTAAGCTGTCATTTCTTAATGTTTGGGGCTGCGACGCTTGTGTGGAATTTTTTTTCACCTAATGAGCTTGAACCCAAAGCAGACAAATGCATCTTCATAGAATACCCTAAGAACAGTTGGGTAAATCTTCTATCTCAGATCCAAGCATAAAGTGTTTGTTGCTAAAACTGGGTCCTTTCTCAAGAAAGAGTTTCTCTCGAAAGAATTGAGTGGGAGGAAGATAGAACTTGATGAGGTTGTTGAACCTTTGTTCAACCAGAGAGTAGCGCAGCGCAGGAAGATGTTTCTGTGAAGCCTACGTTAGTTGAAGAGGAAGTTAATGATGATGATCATGAAGCTTCGAAACAAGTTACTATCGAACCTCATAGGTCAACAAGGATGTGTACTGCTCTTGAGCGGTACGATAACCCTGTCTTGGAGGTCATGTTGTTGGACAACGATGAACCTACGAGCTATGGAGAAGCGATGATGGGCCCGGATTCCGACAAATGGTTAGAGGCCATGAAATTCGAGAAAGGATCCATGTATGAAAACCAAGTATAGACTTTGGTAGACTTGCTTGTTAGACGGCAGGTCGTTGAGTACAAATGGACCTTTAAGATGCAACAAACGCTGATGGTAAATGTCACCATTTGTAAAGCTCGACTTGTTGAAAAGAAGTTTACGACAAGTTCAAGGAGTTGACTGCGATGAGACTTTCTCACTCGTAGCGCTGCTAAAGTCTGTTGAAATTATGTTAGCAGTTGCTGCACTTTCAATTATGAAATATGGTAGATGGATGTCAAAACATCATTTCCTTAACGGTTTACTTGAGGAAAGGTTGTATGTGATACAACCAGAAGGTTTTGTCAGTCCAAGAATGCTAAAAGGTGTGCAAGCTTCAGTGATCCTTTTATAGACTGAAGCAAGCATCTCGGAGTTGGAATGTACACTTTGATGAGGTGATCAAAGTTTTTTGAGTCTATACAAATTTTATGAGAAACTTGTATTTACCATAAAGTGAGTGGGAGCACTATATAGTTTTGGTAAGCATATGTGGTTAACATATTGTTGATCGGAAATGATGTAGAATTTCTGGAAAGCATAAAGGGTTGTTTGAAAAGAGTTTTTCAAAGGAAGGCCTGGATAAAGCTACCTAATTGTTGAGCATCAAGATCTATAGAGATGGATCAAGATGCTTCATGCGACCTGGATAAAGCTACCTAATTGTTGAGCATCAAGATTCTATGGTGTTCAACTCCACCACCTTACCCTGGGGTCCATTTTGCACATCTCAAGCTTTGTGGCCCTCTACGAGATGCTCTTAGGCTGCGAGGCGCACTTCGGATTGTGGAGAAAGTATTTCTGTCTCGTCCCTTGAACTCGGGACAAGACAATTTTGGACGTCGGTAGAGCCAAAGTATGCCACATAGTGGGGATAGGATATTCGGTGAGGACCCCGAAGGAATCTGAAGAGTGGACTTCGGAATGGTTGTATATTGAAGACGCCCCCCTGTTCGAGCCAGCTCGGACAGGTTTACCCGAATACTCCGACCGCCCCTTGGAGAAAAGATACAACTGGCGTCTGAGGAGTCCAACCCATCAGGAAAGCGCCTAAGTGCAACCCCTGGAGGCCGAGGAGTCCAACCCAGGAGGAAAGCGCCTAAGTGCAACCCCTGGCGACTCAGGTGCGGATGCTTGTTCACCATCGACTAACCATGATCGACGTCATGGCCGCTGCCATCACCTGGTGTGTACAACCCCTCCAACAGAGGGTGCACCCCTTGTGGTGCTACAATGGGACAAGTGACACCACGCGTCCCCGAAGACTAGGGCCCGCCAACTAGGCGGCGTTGGCCTCCGCCCTTGCCGACCTGTACAAAGGGGAGCAAGAGGACTTTATTCGACAGGCGACCAAAGAAGGATACTCATCCCACAATCCTATCGAATGGGTAAGCCCTTTTCCCTCTACGAACATAGTTTTGAATTTTCATACTGTACTTTGCTTGACAGAAGTCTTGCGCAAATAGGAATGGAGGAGCTTCATCCAGACAGTTAACTGTTCGGCTCCTCAGCCCAAAAGCTACGCACATGATGATGATCCGGGTTTTCATGAGGACCCAGATCTTCTAATTGATTTTGAAGACGGCGTCTATTATCAGGTCAGCCTCGACCAATCCTTTGTGGCTATCATAGTCGATTACCCCGGGTCCTTCTCCATCCCTGCCACAGACAAGAAGAAGAAGAACTCATCCCATAAGAGGCAAGACACCAATAGCGCCCAAAAAGCACCAGATCTGACTCCCAAACACCATCAGTCTGCTCGCCATGCGCTGGCAACCGAGACCATGGCAGAATCAGAAGCCCACATGGAGATGGTTGTGATGACGAATCAGCCTGCCCGCTCAACCCCAAGGTATATTGTTTGGTCATCCGCTGATTATCAGAACCAACAAAGCCTTACGACAATTTATTTTATTGCAATACTTAGGCGAAGTGCCTAGTATTCTCCCGTCGAAGAAGTCGTCGGGGTGTCCAGCGAGCCTCAAAATGCCAGAGCCACAGCT
Organism: Hordeum marinum; assembly: GCA_022496015.1. Lineage (NCBI taxonomy): Eukaryota > Viridiplantae > Streptophyta > Magnoliopsida > Poales > Poaceae > Hordeum > Hordeum marinum. The sequence continues at coordinate 117,360,984 of CM039676.1, forward strand.
CACGCTGGTACTGCTACGGGAGCCCCCATGGCCAATCCAGTACCTGCCGATTCTGGCGACGGTGTATCTGTTAATAAATCGGAAGTGGGAAGTGCTATTAATCATCAGAGACGATGGGAGGCTATGCGGCACCCAATAATTTCCGAACAAGAGTTCAGCGCCCTTCAATTGGCAGATGCACACATTAGTGCTGCCCGAGCTGGGTTCGGCAAAGCCATGAAGTTGATTTCGGCCAGCATGCTGGTAAGTGACCGGCTTTTATGGAGTCCAAACACCCATGTAAACCCAGTATCCCTCGAGCCTTAAATTGGTTTGAAACAACCAAATTAAGGATAACCGTGCTGTCTTACTGCTAATGTAGGCTTCAAAGCAAAATACCGAGCAACTAGCGAAGGAGCTGGAAGATAACCGCAGGGAAGTGCACTCTATGAAGGCCGAACTCGGGCAAGTGAAGAGCTTCACCCGGAAGGCCCATGGTGAGTATACCTTTACTGCTAATCTTAATATTTCGCCATATTTGACGCAAAGATGCAGTGTAGCAGCTGAATCAATAGGGCATATGGAAAGGCAACTGGAGGAGGCCCGAGATTCTCAGCGGTACGTCGAGTCCCAACATCAGGCTGGTTGTCTTGTTGTGCAGAAGCAGGCGGAAGAAATTAAGAATCTGAAAATTCAAGTGGCCCAGGCCTAGGAAGAAAACAAGAAACTTCAGAAGGGCATGTTTGGTAAGTGTGATTTGATCATTCATAAGTTTATCTTATGAAGGAAGCAAAAGTAAGCATTCACCTCATGTACAGGCCTCTTGTCCGGGCGTCCTGAAGAGGAGATCAGATCATACCAGGGGGACTTGCTGAAAGAGCTGACCGCCCCCATGAGTGTGCACAGAAAGTAATGAAGAACATGGTGCAGGTGCTATGTTTGGCCGAACAACCTCCCGAAGGGCTATCCGGACTCGTCAATCGATTCAAGGGAGCTCGTAGGAGGTTCGAGCTATGGAAGACTTTGGCTTGCTAGGAGGGAGCATAGGAGGCGTGGGCGATGATCAAGACCCGTTACACCGGACTTAATCCCGAGCGTATGGCGCGGGTTGGTCTTATGGGATTGGATGGACAAGAAGTACCACTGCGCCTGGTGTATGATCAAGTGATGCCTGTCGCCCGTCTTTCACAAGAGGACTGCTCCTTGGATACTATAATCGATGATCTCGATCAGTAGCCGAGTGTGTAATGATATACATTATTGTATGAACAATCCATGTTGTAAACTTTGTCTTAACCGGCCATTGGCTTCTACCTCCCGCGCGAAGAGCTCTGGAGTGTTCCCGTAATTCATCACTTAAAAAGAGCAACTTGTGTTCGGGGAACCACGCAATCCGGCCATACGACACGAACCGACAGAAAGCACAGAGAGAGGTATGTTATATTACCGCGTAGCATAAGAAACATCTTCCGGGGAAAATAGCACCTCTACCGATACCTTTCACCGGGACTCTACGAATATTGTCGAGAGAAGGCTGCATACATTTAGTATGCGGCTAAGGGGGTTTTAGCCAAAAATGACCCAGGCAATAGTAATAACGGATATAGCCGCATTATGTGTTTCCGTCAGAGCCGACCAATTGTCTACGTAAGATAGCTAGCTTTTGGCTTCACCTGTCTGAGGTACATGATACGTCTCCAACGTATCTATAATTTTTGCTTGTTTCATGCTGCTATATTATCATTCTTGGATGTTTTACAATCATTTTACCAAAAATTTATATTATTTCTAGGACTAACCTATTAACCTAGAACCCAGTGCCAGTTCCTGTTTCCTCCATGTTTTTGGGTTTTACAGAAAAGGAATATCAAACGGAGTCCAAACGGAATAAAAATTTACAGTGATTTGTTTTGGACAAGAAGAGACCCACGAAGCATTAGAGTTGGGCCAGAAGACGCACGAGGTAGTCACAAGCCTAACGGATGCGACCACCCCCTAGCCACGCCCTACAGGCTTGTGACTCCCTCGTGGCCCATCTGGACTTATTTCCACCGCCATAATTTCCTATAAATACCAAAACCCCCAACACAGAACCTAGATCGGGAGTTCCGCCGCTGCAAACCTCCAGAGCCACGAAAAACCAATCGGGAGCCCTTTCTGGCACCCTGTCGAAGGGGGAAACCATCACCGGAGGCCATATTCATCATCTCGGCGCTCTCCATGACGAGGAGGGAGTAGTTCACCTTCGAGGCTAACGGTATGTACCAGTAGCTATGTGTTTGATCTCTCTCTCTCGTGTTCTTGAGATGGCAAGATCTTGATGTACCGTGAGCTTTGTTGATATAGATTGAATCATATGGAGTTTTCCCCTCTCTATCTTGTTGTGATGAATTGAGTTTCCCTTTGAAGTTTTCTTATCGGATTGAGTCTTTAAGGATTTGAGAACACTTGATGTATGTCTTGCGATGGGATATATGTGGTCACAATGGGATGTTCTATTGATACACTTGATGTATGTTTTGGTGATCAACTTGCGGGTTCCGTGACCTTGGGAATCTATGCATAGGGGTTGGCACACGTTTTTGTCTTGGCTTTCTGTTAGAAACTTCGGGGCACTCTTTGAAGTTCTTTGGGTTGGATTGAACATGATGAATCTGAAATTATGTGATGCATATCGTATAATCAAGCCCATGGGTACTTGTGGTGACAATGGAGTATCTAGGTGACATTAGGGATTTGGTTGATGTGTATCTTAAGGTGTTAATTTAGTACAAACTCTAGGGGTGTTTGTGACACTTATAGGGACAACCCATAAGATTGATCAGAAAATATAACTTTGAGGTGGTTTCGTACCCTACAATAATTTCTTCATTAGTTCTCCGCTATTTGTGACTTTGGAGTGAACTCTTTGTCGCACGAGAGGTATTTACATATGATTCAACTATGTCAAATTGTTGAGAGAAATTGCACTAGTGAAACTATGAACCCTAGGCCTTGTTTCCTAGCATTTATTCAGCATTTTGCTCACCATTTACTATTTGTTACCTTGCTGTTTTTATATTTTCAGATTAGAAAAACCTATATCTACCATCCATATGGCACTTGTATCACCATCTCTTCGCTGAACTAGTGCACCTATACAATTTACCATTGTATTGGGTGTGTTGGGGACACAAGGGACTCTTTGTTATTTGGTTGCAGGGTTGCTTGAGAGAGACCATCTTCATCCTACGCCTCCCGTGGATTGATAAACCTTAGGTCATCCACTTTAGGGAAAATTGCCATTGTCCTACAAAACACTGCACTCGGAGGCCCACCACGAGTCTACAAGAAGAAGGTTGTGTAGTAGACATCAGTACGTATCTGGAGGACCCGGTCGTAACAATGACAGAGGTGCTCCCTTTACCCCCTAGCCGAACAATTGGGAACATAGGGGGTAACCACAGAAGCGAGGCAACCCAGCTTGGCGAAGTCTTAGTTTGAATTGATGCATATGATGGCTTGAGAGTGACAAAGAAAACATGTGTACACCATAAGTATTGGTAAATAGTTACAAAGTAGAAAACGTTGGCTTCGAGAAGAAGCCACCAAGTGCTATGTTCAGATTCAACACTTTATAATGTATGCCGATAACCGTAGTACCAGGTCGGTTTAACCAAAAATAGGAAAAATGAAAGTCAATCCTATCAAATAGCAAAGTGGGAGAGGAAGATACAGGAAAATGGGAAATACGAGAAAAAAGAAAAATATTGGAGGATTGGACGACACCGGTTTATCTGTAGAAGCACCGAAGACGAGCTGCGTCTCATGGGTTTGGTTCAAGGTGATTGTCTGGCGGGCTCCCAAGACGATATGCTCCTCCCATGAGTACTTCGTCGATGATGAAGGGGCCCTCCCATTTGGGGTTGAGTTTATGCTTCTGTTTCTCCGAAAGCCGTAGGACGAGTTCGCCTATGTTGCATGCTTTTGCCCTGACCTCCCTGCTCTAGCAGCGTCGTGCTTGTTGCTGGTAAAACACGGAGCGAGCCCGAGCTATGTCGCGCTCTCCTTCTAAGGCGTCTAGGTCGTCCTGCCGATCGAACGCAGCCTCCTTTTCTTTGTACATGCGCACTATTGGTGCGTCATGAATAATGTCACAGGGGAGGACTACCTTTGCCCCGTAGACCATGAAGAACGGGGTGTAACCCATTGATCTATTCGGGGTGGTGCACAGGCCCCATAAAACGGAGTCGAGCTCCTCCACCCAATGGCAGTCGGGTTCATGAAGAGATCGGACCAAAAGTGGCTTAATGCCGCTCATAATGAGACTGTTTGCTCGTTCCACTTGTTCATTGGTCTGCAGATGATAGACTGATGCATAATCAAGCTTAATGCCCATTTTGGCGCACTAGTCCTTGACCTCTTGGGCGGTGAAATTGGATCCATTATCCATTATTATACTGTGCGGGACACCGTAACAGTGTACCATGCTAGAGATGAAGTCGATAACTGGTCCGGCCTTGGCCGATTTGACGGGCTTTGCCTCTATCCACTTAGTGAATTAGTCAACCATGACCAGTAGGTATTTATTTTTCTTGGTCCCCCCTTTAAGTGGTCCGACCATGTCCAACCCTCAAACCGCTAAAGGCCCAGTGATTGAGATAGCCTGAAGAGCTGTTGGGGGCATACGACTTTGGTTTGCAAAGAGTTGACACCCTACGCAATGTTTGACAAGCGACTGGGCGTCCGTACGAGCTCTGGGCCAGAAGAAACCAACTTGGAAGGCCTTGCTGACTAAGGCCCTTGCCGCGGTGTGATGGCCGCCCATGGATGCAAGAACTTCATCAAGGCGCTCCCATCCTTCTTCCTCGGATATGCACCGCTGTAATATTCAGGTGGTGCTTTTCTTGTATAACTCGCCCTTGTGTACTTTGTAGGCCTTGGATCACCGAACTATGCATCGTGCCTCTGTATGGTCGTCGGGGAGTTCCTTGTGAAGAAGGTAGGCGAGGAAGAGCTCTGTCCATGGCGCGATTACTGCGATTACCTTATGAGCCAAAGATGTTTCACTCAATAAGGACCACCAATGATGTTATTGTCTTGCTCGATCTCCAGGGGCAACCTTGTCAGCCGTGTCCTGACTAGTGCCCTTGTCCTCATCCTGCCACACTACGAATGGATTAAAGAGCCATTCCAGAAAGGTGTTTCTTGGGACAGGGTGACGCTTGGCTCCCATATGGGCCAGTATGTCAGTGGCTTGGTTGTTGTCGCGAGCGACGTGGTGAAATTCCAACCCCTCGAACCGAGTCATTATCTTTAGGATGACATTTCTGTTAGCCGCCATCTTCGGATTTTTGGCGTTGAATTCGCCATTGATTTGGGAGATGGCTAGGCTGGATTCTCCCCATACCTCCAGCACTCGTATGCCCATTGATAATGTCATCCGAAGACCATGAAGGATGGCCTTGTATTCGGCTGCATTGTCGGTGTCGGCGTATATGATTTGCAACACGTATAGCATGTTGTCGCCTGTCGGGGATGTGAGGATGACTCCAACCCCCAGTTAGGCCAAAGTTTTGGACCCATCAAAGTACATTGTCCAATGGGAGTATTGTTGGGTTCTATCGTAGGTGCATCGCATGCAAATTCAAAATTTCCTACATGCAGAGCATCCAAGAACATGCTATGAAGATTGATCACAGATTGTTACCACTAGATGGGAAGTGCCGTGCAGCGGAAGTAGAGTTGGGGCAACGCGTTTGTGTGGTTCGTCTCCTCCTCGTATGATCTCCCTTGAATAGCCATTCCGATCTCCCTCGAACAGCCAGTCGTCGGATCCCACATACAAGTTCGCCGGAGCGGCGCAAGTGCACCGCCTCTAATAGTATCCGCGCGTGCAGGAGGAACACCCATGCGGCGGACTGCTAGGTCCGATCACACGGTCGGCCGTAGCGAGTGGAGGTGGCTAGTTGCAACTCATTCAAAGCCCTAATGACAGCGCCGAAGCAATCAACCGGATGGGTGTGCCACACCTCCACTATATATAGGCATCCGGCACAGGCTCAACTCTTGGGCCTCGCACGGATCCTAAAGCCCACATGTTCCTTCCCTTAAGTGCGCGACCCTTTAGGTTCTTGTCCACTTGGTCACGGGTTAGATGACATCCGACTCGACCGGTCGGTAGCGGCCTCTAGCAAGACGTGTCGACTGCAAGTGTCTGATGAAGCTGGTTAGGCGAACCTGTACTTCACACTTCTGTTCCCTTTGCCACATGATATATGTTGTCGCACACAAGGCGACATGGCCATCCTTGTTGTAGCATGACCTCTTTCTTGTTCTGGTGAATCTGACCAACACTTCAGATTATATCATAATGCTCATCGCATGGCCATGCTTATCCAGGTCGGATCACCCGAGGGGCCCAGAGTATATCTCTCCTGGTAGGAGGGGCAAATCCCATCTTGCTCGACCATTTGTCATAGCATGGGTCTGGACAAGCCCGAAACGTACCTTTGTAACTACCCAGTCACAGAGTAGCGTTTGGTCGGCCCAAAGCAAGTCTGTCACCATCCCGAGTACATGCGCCAGCTCAGGTCTTAGGACATAGAACATATGTTGTACTAGAGACTCACAGATGACCTATCGCCGCGTCTCATAGTTGGGTCTGTCCAACTCAGACCTTATCTCGACTCGGATCCGACTATGTCGAATCCGACCAGACCTTTCTGAGTCCATATTATCCGGCTAGCATCCAATGCTACATGGTCAGTGAGACCGAACCATCCACCATGTCATATGCTAGTCTGATTAGTTGCACGTCCACACAACCCTTTTGACTATTGACCATTTAGGACAGTTATCATACAATGCATAGTCTCACAAACAAGTCACGTACTTATTAATACACATCACTAATAATGTCCAAGGACTATCTTTATTCAAAAACACATAGGAAATATCATCATACATGATTGCCTCTAGGGCATATCTCCAACAGTCTCCCACTTGCACTAGAGTCAATCAAATAGACATCGAATGCCCATAGCTCTAACGTGCCCCTCATGCTTGGGTTGTGGAAGCGGCTTAGTCAACGGATCTGCAACATTTGCAACCGTATGAATCTTGCACAAATTGGTATCACCTTTATATACGAGCTTTCGTATCAAGTGATATTTTCGGTCTATGTGCCTGGTCTTGTGGTGTTGTCTCGGCTCCTTGGCATGTGTGATGGCACCTGAATCATCGCAATAAAGGTCCAATGGTTTTGACCATCCTGGGAACACACCAACATCTTCTAGGAACTTCCAAATCCAAACACCTTCCTCTGCGGCTTCACAAGCCGCAATGTATTTGGCCTCTATTGTGGAGTCAGCCACCGTATCTTGCTTGGAACTCGTCCAGCACACTGCTCCTCCCTTCGTGACATACATGAATCCAGTTTGCGATCAACAATCATCCCTGTCAGTTTGGAAACTATCAACAGTGTAACCCTTTACGCAGAGCTCCTCCTCACCTCCATAAACTAGGAATATATCTTTAGTCCTTTTCAGGTACTTCAAAATAGTTTTCACCGCTGCCCAGTGACTCTCACCTGCGTCACCCTGGTATCTGCTTGTTAAGCTTATTGCATAAGCAACATCAAGCCGTGTACATAGCATCGCATACATGATGGATGCAATTGCCGAGGCATATGGAATCCTACTCATCTGCTTTCACTCATCAGAAGTCGTAGGACTCTGAGTCTTGCTTAGCCTTATACCATGTGAGATGGGCAAGAACCCTTTCTTGGCCTCACTCATGTTGAACCTCTTCAACACTTTGTCTATGTACGTGCTCTGGCTTAAGCCGAGCAGCCTCCTCGATCTATCTCTATAGATCTTGATGCCTAAAATGTACACTGCCTCTCCAAGGTTTTTCATCGAAAACTTGCCATTCAATGATTCCTTGACTGAGTTCAGCATTGAAACATCATTTCCGACCAGCAGTATGCCATCCACATACAAGATCAAAAATACTACCGAGCTCCCACTAGACTTCTTGTATAAACAATAGTCCTCTTTGTTCTTGATGAAACCAAGGTTAACGATGACTTCATCAAAACGAATGTTCCAACTCTGAGCTGCTTGCCTCAATCCATAAATGGATCTCTTGAGCTTCCATATTTTACTAGCACTAGTTGGATTGACAAAACCTTCGGGCTGTATCATGTATACATCCTATTTTAAATTTCCATGAAGGAAAGCCGTTTTGAAATCCATATACCATATGTCATAATCGAAATATGCAGCTATAGATAGTATGATCCTCACCGACTTTAGCATTGGTATAGGCGAGTAGGTCTCGTCGTAGTCAATACCCTGAACTTATCCATAACCATTAGCAACAAGCCGAGCTTTGTGGATCTGAACATTTCCATCCACATCGGTTTTCTTCTAAAAGACCCATTTGCAACCAATGGCAACTATGCCAGGTGGCGGATCAACCAAGTCCCAGACTTGATTGTTATTTTAAAGGGAAGGAGCTCAACGACCCACTTGGCTATGCAGCCTGTGGCATCCCTGGTGTTGATTATATCATTCAAGGGGACCTCGGACGCCACTATTACCGCACACTCTTAGAAGTAATCTCGGAGCTTCCTTGATGCTATAAACACCGTGTAGGCTACATTTTGGTAGTGCGGATATCTCGACTTGCACTTCGTTAGTACTTCTGACACGTAATAGACCGGTTTTTGAGTCCGGAATTTGTGTCCCTCCTCATCTCGTTCAACAACGAGCAGCACACTGAGAACTTGATTGGTGGCCGATATGTATATCAACATGGGCTCACCAGCGCATGGTGCTGTGAGTATGGGATTGGTTGCCAGTAGTGTTTCGATTTCTTCTAGCGCAGCCGCTGCTTCATTGGTCCACTCGAATTTGTTGGTTTGTTTCATCACCTTATAGAGAGGCAAAGCTTTCTCTCAGCGACGGGAGATAAAGCGGCTTAACGCCGCCACGCACCCCGCTAATCTCCGTGCATGCTTCAACTCTGTACGAATTGCAAGTTCCGATAAGGCACTGATCTTAGCTGGATTCGCCTCTATTCCTCTATGGGGGACGATGAATCAAAGCAACTTGCCCGAAGGAACTCCGAATACACATTTTTCCGGATTAAGTCTTATATCATACTTGCGCAAACTATCAAAAGTTTGTTGTAAGTCGTTGATCAATTGGCTGACATGTTTGGTTTTGATTACCACATCGTCCACGTATGTGTCGACTGTCTTACCGACTTGTGTCATGAGACACATCTAGATCATGCGCTGGTATGTGGCCCGAGCGTTTTTTAGCCCTAAAGGCATCGTGTTGAAGCAAAATGGCCCGTATGGGGTGATGAATGTGGTTGTTGCTACATGGTAGACCTGTTAGAGCTCTCTAAGAGCCATTTTTCTCCTGTTCCTCGAGGGGAACGTTTCATAGACCGTCAGGACTTCAGCACTGTCTTGAGATGACGATGAGGAGTACTCATTCATCAGAGGTGTTTTGTGGATGGCCTCGCCACTTTTTGCCACTTGCCCGATGACCCAACAAGCTCTAAGGTTGTGAGTAGGGTTCGTGTTTGACAACACGGAGTGTATAGGGCAAGGTTTATCCAGTATTCCATCGAGGACAGTGCCGACCCCTGGAGGAGGCCTATTTCTTTTTTTGGCAGGTTCGTATCTGGCTGGCCGCTTTGGAAGTACCCTATTTTTCCAATCTCCACTAGGGTGCTTGGGGAAAGTTGGCTCTAAAAACAACCATTCGGATTGCCAAGCACTTTCCATGGCACAATATTTTTGTACCAAATCGGACAATTCTGAGAAGTCACGAATGTGTCTGCAGGCGAGGGCGTTAAGAATCCCTTCACCATGGTAGTTGCAAATAAAAATTGCCATTATCTCTTGGTCGCTAAGACCCTTTTCTCTGCTCCTAGCGAGTAGGAGTCTTGCGCAACAGTGATGGATTGACTCACCTTGTAGGTGCTTCAAATCTCGAAAGTCCGACGATGCGGATTTCAGTGTGATACTAGGATGATCATCTTGGGTGGTAGGTGGGGAAAAATTCGATCCCACGTCACATTGAGTGTTCGGAATTATAGGTTCCGAAGCATGTGAGAGACCCTGGACCGATAACGATCCGTCTTTTGGGTGGTTCCTGGCCTCCGTCTCGCTGATGAAGTCTCAATGATCAGAGACCGGGGTGTAGACTGTTTTTAGTTCCGACGACCGAGACGAATCCTCGCCCGGGCACTCGACGGTAGCGACAAGGTGGGTGACCGGAGGGACATGAATCTCCCTGTCATCAAGTCTGATCCCGAGCCGGTCATAAACCAGAACCTGGTCATCCGATACTCGCATGACCACAATCCGATCGAACAACTCATTTGAAAATGAGGCGATGGTGGGGTGCGTGTCGCTAAGGCGAGTGGACTTAATGATTGGCGTGATGGCTCCAGAGCCACACCAAGGCGGATCCATGGCTAGCTTAGCCGTGGGGCCTGATGTCTTCAGCGTCAAAGCTTTAGGACTTGCAGGCTTCTCCTCAATGGTCGAGAGTTCCATTAGAACAAGTGTTGCCCGTGAATCAGCGAAGAACTATAAGGTCCTCTGATCGGGGGAAAAGTTCCCGATCTGTCCAGGGTGGCTGATCGGGTTCGCGTGCGACAAGGTGTCGCCGCCCGTGAGATTCTGATCGGGGGAAAGAATACCTTGGGTGCCGATCTCATTGCTCGCGATGGGGTAATCCATCGATTCCTTAGGCGCGCATAGTGGAACTCTCAACGAAAGCACCAATGTCGGTGTCAAAACCCACTGATCTCGGGTAGGGGGTCCCGAACTGTGAGACTAGGATCGATGGTAACAGGAGACAAAGGGGAAACAAATTTACCCAGGTTGGGGCCCTCCTATGGAGGTAATACCCTACGTCCTGCTTGGATGTATTGATGATATGAGGGTTTACAGAGTTGATCTACCTCGAGATCGTATGTCTAACCCTGGATGAGTTGTTCTATCACCTAAAACCCTCCGGCTTATATAGACGCCAAGGGTACCTAGGGTTTACACATGGTCGGTTACATGCCGAAGAGATAAACATGCCTATCCACGGTCGACGTCTTGGAGGATACGTCACGACTCCTTGAGGTCTCCATCCTGGCGTGGGTGACTTGGTCATCCAATGTTCTTCTTGTGGCCCATATAGTTCGGCCCATAAACAATAGGTCGACTGTCCGACGACCCCCTAATACGGGACTCCCTCACCCCCCTTGGCGCGGGCCGCCCTTGCATCTGAGACATACACTCAAGTGTCGCACCTCCGGAGCTCTCGTGATCTCAACTCTTGAGTCTAAAAGGCATGCTCTCGCGGGATCGGTTTGGATGCTACGAGGAGGAGAAGCAGCATAGAAAGGGGGGTGCTGGGCTCCCGCAACGCCGCCTCAAGGACCGGCCGCCGGCATGGTCCTAGCTTCACGGACGATACCGTCATGAGCGCACTAGCCTCAGAAGGGTCGGGTGAGCAGCAGGTGTCGATAAGTCGTGCGGCTTCTCCGAAGGCCACCCCCCTGATGAAGGTCCTGAGGCGCATCAGCCGCCCATCAAGGAGATCACGAGTGTGAGGAGGCGCATGGGGGCTTCCTCCCTGAGACCTCCGCCACTCACTGGGAGCAAGAACCTCGGAAGCCATTTGCCGCAGGAGGCGCATCAAGAAAATCAGGGATCACGGGAAGGAAACAAGGATATTTAAGGCACAACAAACTACTACAATGCAAAAGTAAGTTATCATACAAATGTTTGACACCCCACATGGGGCTAAATGGTTCATGATGCAATAGGGATAGAAGAAAAGAAGCTCAGGCAGAAGAAGCACTGTCTCCATCACGACTCTTGGGGGAATCATCGCTAGAGTTGCCATCCCCCTCGGACGGCGCCTCCGGGGCAAACCGGTCGATCAGGGACTCTACGTGCTCCTGCACCTTGTCCCTGAGGGGCCTCCAGAGCTCTTCAGGCACTGGCTCCATCGCTCGGGATAGGTCGAACACGGGGGCGTGACGACGTAGGTTGGAGAAGATGCACGTCAGTGCATTGTCCTGGAGATCACGCGCGCTGGACTCGACCTCCTCATCCACCTGGGAGACATCGGATTCAAGCGCCTCCACCATCTTTCGGAAGAAGGTGAGGTATCCCCTGTCGCCGTGCGCACATGGTAGCAGGGGGCCTCCCTGACGAAGTGGCATGCCACCCTGTCTGTGCGGTGGGTGATGTCCACCTAGAGTTCGTCGCTGATTCACGGGGAGCACTTGTTTGGATGAAGCCCTCAACTCTCATGATGGAGTGCGCATATCCCGATGACTTTATGCCGGGAGCATCGGGCCCCGGCTTTGAGGTGGCCTCTACCCTCAGGCCGTCTAGAACGCCCAACCCCGTCGATGTGCCCGGATCCGCCACGGCCGAATACGACCTGGATTCGCCGTCGAGAGATCCTAGGACCACGGTGTTGTGGATCGACCCTGCGTGCTTTGGCGACACGTACCCCACCGACATCTCGTGCCTGAACGAGCTACTTGACCGGATTCAAACCGTGGGCATGACCGACGACCAGACCCCGGTCTATGACCGGATCGGGCTAAAAACACGATGATAGGGAGATTTTCACCCCCTCAACCACTCACTTAGGCTCATCCCCCCCAAAACCGGAATTAAATACGGTTTATGTCCCAATTTCAAATCATCCAGATCTCTCTTGTAACCCAAAATCTGGAGTTCACTCTAGAAATAGTTCAGGATCGATCCCCGATCTAGTGCGCAACCCGTCTGAATCAATAGCGCGCAACGCAAACCCCATGATTCCAGACTCGGATCATGGTGCGCAACCAACTTTGTTCCCACCCACCCCCAAGTCGAGCACTCAAGAATCACGGGAGAGTCCAAATCTTCAGATTTACAGGATGTTAAACAATTACCAGGGGAGTCGGTTCTTCATTTTCGGGCTATACTCCTCCTCGTTAGAGACAGAATACCAGGCTCTAGTGACCAAGAGATAATGACAATCTTCAGTCGATTGTCACGATGAAGGGATCCTCAACACCCTAGCCCATCGACACATTCATGACTTCACTGAGCTATCAGACCTGGTACAAAAATACTATGCCATGGAGAGCACGTGGCAAGCCGAACGGTTACTTTCGGAACCAGTCTTTACCGAATACCCCAAAGAAGATCGGAAAATGAGGATGCCTCCGAAGAGGATAGCCGAACACGAACACGTCGAGAAAAGAAATAGACCCCCTACGGGGGTCAAAACTGTCCATGATGGACTATTGGACAAGCCATGCCCTATACATTCTGTCTTGCTGAACACAAGCCCGACACACAGCCTCAGACCTTGCTGGGTCATGAGGTAGGTCGCCAAAAGCAGAGAGTCCATCGTCGAGGCAATACCATCGAACATGTGCTCCACAACGCCACCAGAATACAATGCTGAAGTCCTGACGATCTATGAAACGTTCCCCTCTAGGAACAGGAGGAAAGAGCTATTAGAGAACTCGAACAGGTCTACCATGTGGCGGCAACAAGTTCTTGGGAAGACATACCCATCACCTTCAGAGATACTGACCAACCAACCATCCGTCCCGGTCAAACACCAGCCGCACTGGTCCTAAATCCCATCGTCGATGGTTCCAGGCTACAAAAGGTGCTAATGGACGACGACAGTGGTTTAAACCTCTTCTACGACGACACCCTAGAAAAAATGCAGTTCGATCGATCTCGCATCGAACATAGCAACACAACCTTCCGGGGGATCACCCTTGGGAAAGAGGCACGTTTTTCAGGACACATCACCCTGGATGTGGTGTTCGCCACGCCAGAAAACTACCGATCTGAAGAACTTCTCTTCCATATCATGCCCTTCCCCAGTGGCTATCACACCTTGTTGGGATGTGATTCCTTCACAAAATTCCATGTTATACCACATTATGGGTGTATGAATCTCAAGATTCCAGGCCCAAACGGGGTAATCACAGTCACCAGTAATCCGAATATAGCCCTTTGAGCCGAGAACAAAATAGCAGTGCTCACCCTTGAGGCACTAACCGAGACCTTTGCCGCAGAGGAATTAACCGCACTCTGGTCAACAATGGACAAGGACGATGTGATCCTTAGCAAAATTCCCAAACCCACGTCCTTTAGACCTACAGAAGAAATTGTTAAATTTTGGGCACACCCAACGGACGCCAATAAAACAGCGTCCATCGAAGCTCAGTTGGACCCCATGGTGGATGGGGCGCTATGAGCATTCTTACGAGAAAACTGGGACATCTTTGTTGGAAATATGCCCTAGAGGCAATAAATAAAGTGTTTATTATTATATTTCCTTGTTCATGATAATCGTTTATTATCCATGCTATAATTGTATTGATTGGAAACAATTTACATGTGTGGGTAAATAGACAACACTTTGTCCCTAGTATGCCTCTAGTGAACTAGCTCGTTGGTCAACGATGGTCAAGGTTTCCTAGCCATTGACGTGTGATGTCATTTGATAACGGGATCACATCATTAGGAGAATTATGTGATGGACAAGACCCAAACTAAAAACATAGCATATGATCGTGTCAGTTTATTGCTACTGTTTTCTGCATGTCAAGTATATGTTTCTATGACCATGAGATAATGCAACTCACGGACACCGAAAGAGTGCCTTGTGTGTATCAAACGTCGCAACGTAACTGGCTGACTATAAAGGTTCTCTATAGGTATCTCCGAGGGTGTCTGTTGGGTTGGCATGGATCAAGACTGGGATTTGTTACTCCGTGTGACGGAGAGTTATCTCAGGGCCCACTCGGTAATACAACATCACAATAAGCCTTGCAAGCAATGTGACTATGTGTTAGTCACGGGATCTTGTATTACGGAACGAGTAAAGAGACTTGCCGGTAACAAGGTTGAACTAGGTATGGAGATACCGACGATCGAATCTCGGGCAAGTAACATACCAAAGAACAAAGGGAACATCGTACGGGATTAACTGAATCCTTGACATAGAGGTTCGACCGATAAAGATCTTCATAGAATATGTAGGAACCAATATGGACATCCAGGTCCCGCTATTGGTAATTGACCGTAGAGGTGTCTCGGTCATGTCTACATAGTTCTCGAACCTGCAGGGTCTGCACACTTAAGGTTTGCTGACGTTTCGGTAGTATAGAGTTATGTATGGTGGTGACCGAAGGATGTTCGAAGTCCCGGATGAGATCCCAGATGCCACAAGGAGCTCTGGAATGGTCTAGAGGTAAAGATTTATATATAGGAAGTCCTATTTTGGTCGCCGGAAAAGTTTTGGGCTCATCGGTAGTTTACCGGGAGTGCGGGGAGTGTACCGGGAGACCGTCGGGAGGGGTATTTCGACCCAAGAGGCTACATGGGCTTTCGGAGAGTGAATACCATCCCTTAGTGGGCTCGTGGAAGTCTCACACAAGACCCATGTGGCTAGGAGAGAAAACCCAAAGAGAAAAATGTGGAAAAAAGGCAAAATAGGAAGGAATCCTAGTCCTACTAGGATTGGAGGAGGAGTCCTCCTCTCCTCCTTGATTCGGCCGAACCAAGGGCTGGTCCCTTGAGGGACAAGCCTCCTCCTCTCTTCATCCTATATATATTGGAGGTTTTAGGGTTTTTGGCACTAGATTTTCAGCCACGTGCTACCCGTTCCTCTAGTGCATAGTTTCTCCTCTAGATCGGTTTTCTGCAGTGCTTAGGCGAAGCCCTGCTGGAATTGCTCCACCACCATCACTGCGGCACTGTCATGCTGCCAGAGAAATCATCTACCTCTCTGCTCCCTCTTGCTGGATCAAGAAGGCGGAGATCGTCATCAAGCTGTACGTGTGCTTAACACAGAGGTGTCGTCCGTTCGGTGCTTGATCGAGACGGATCGTGATTGGATCATGAGACGCTCGGCAATTTGGATCGCGAAGACGTTCGACTACACCAAACGAGTTTCTTAACGCTTCCCGCTTAGCGATCTACAAGGGTATGTAGATCCACTCTCCCTCTCGTAGATGCTCACCACCATGGATAGGTCTTGCGTGAACGTAGGAATTTTTTTTCCCGTGCGACGTTCCCTAACAGTGGCATCATGAGCTAGGTCTATGTGTAGATGAGATCTCGATTAGAACACAAAGAGTTTTTGGGCGTTGATGCTTAGATTGCTTCCCCCTTGGTCTTGTTTTGGTTCAACGGTATTGTGGGATGAAGCGACCCGGACCAACATTACTCGTACGCTTACGAGAGACCGGTTCCCTCAACTGCAACTTGTTGCAAAAGATGGCTGGCGGGTTACAGTTTCTCCCACTTTAGTTGGGTCGTATTCGACAAAGGCGGTCCTTGAGAAGGTTTAAAAGCAACTAATGTATCACCATTATGGTTTATGCGTAGGTGAGAATTGTTCTTGCTAGATACCCGTAGCAGCCACGTAAAACTTGCAACAACAATTAGAGGACGTCTAACTTGTTTTTGCAGGGAATGTTGTGATGTGATATGGCCAATTACATGATGTGATATATGTGATGTATGAGATGATCATGTGTTGTATAGAATATCACGACTTGCATGTCGATGAGTATGGCAACCGGCAGGAGCCATAGGGTTGTGTTTAATTATTGTATGACCTGCGTGTCAATCATTAAGCGCTATGTAATGCTTTACTTTATCGCTAAAGGTAGCAATAGTACTACAAGCATGATGGGCGCGACAACTCTGATGGCAACACTTTGATGGAGATCAAGATGATGGAGATCATGGTGTTGTGCCGGTGACGATGCAGATCATGTCGGTGCTTTCAAGATGGAGATCAAAAGCACAAGTTCATGGCCATATCATGTCACTTATGATTTGCATGTGATGTTAATCCTTTTATGCACCTTGTTTTTCTTAGGACGACGGTAGCATTATAAGGTGCTCCCTCACTTAAATTTCAAGATGAATTGTGTTCTCCCCGAGTGTGCACCGTTGCGAAAGTTCGTCGTGTCGAGACACCACGTGATGATCGGGTGTGGTAGACTCTACGCTCACATACAATGGGTGCAAGCCAGTGTTGCACATCCAGAACACTCGGGTTAAACTTGACGAGCCTAGCATGTACAAACATGGCTTCAGAACACAAGAGACCGAAAGGTCGAACATGAGTCATATAGTAGATATGGTCAACATGATGATGTTCACCTTTGAAACCACCTCAACTCACGTGATGATCGGACTTGCATTGGTGAATTTGGATCATGTGACACTCAGATGACCCGAGGGACGTCAATTTGAGTGGGAGCTTTAGTAATTCGATTAACTAAACTCATTATCTTGAACAATAGTCTAAGTAACCTTTGCATATTTATGTTGTAGATCAATGGCTCGCGTAGTAGCACCCTTGAATTTTAATGCGTCCCTAGAGAAAGCTAAGTTGAAAGATGATGGAAGTAACTTTGTTGACTGGGCCCATAATCTGGGGATTATCCTCACGGATTCCCCGAAATCATATGTCCTTGATGCACCGCTTGGTGACCAACCAGAAGACACGTCTTCCGAAGACGTTAAGAACACTTGGGAGGCACGTTCTAGAGATTACTCAATAGTTCAGTGTGCAATATTGTATGCCTTAGAACCGGGACTTCAAAGACGTTTTAAACGTCATGGAGCATATGAGATGTTCCAGGAGTTGAAGTTTATCTTTCAGAAGAATGCCTGGATCGAGAGGTATGACACCACCGATAAGTTCTATGCTTGCAAAATGGAGGAGAACGGGTCTATCAGTGAGCATATACTCAGAATGTCTCGGTATTCAAATCGTCTAGCAGAGTTGGGAATTGCCCTTCCACCAGAGGCGATCACTGACAGAGTTCTTCAATCACTGCCACCTAGTTATAAGAGCTTTTTGATGAACTATAACATGCATGGGATGAACAAGTCAGTCGTCGAACTAATTGCGATGCTAAAAGTCGCTGAGTCTGAAATCCAGAAAGAACACCAAGTGTTGATGGTCAATAAAACCACTAGTATCAAGAAGAATGTTAAGGGCAAGGGCAAGAAGGATGGCAAAGCAGTTGCTACTCCTGTAAAGAAGCCCAAGCATGGATCCAAGCCAGAAACTGAGTGATTTCATTGCAAGGGAAGTGGTCACTGGAAGCGGAACTGCCCCAAGTACCTGGCTGACAAGAAGGCGGCCAACGACAAACAAGGTATATATGATATACATGTTATTGATGTGTACCTTACTAGCTCTCGTTGTAGTGTCTGTGTATTTGATACCGGTTCGGTTGCTCACATTTGCAACTCAAAACAGGAACTACGGAATAGACGAAGGCTGGCAAAGGATGAAGTGATGATGCGCGTGGGAAATGGTTCCAAGGTTGATGTCATCGCCGTCGGCATGCTCTCTCTTTGATTACAATCGGGATTAGTGACGAACCTGAATAATTATTATTTAGTGTGTGTGTTAAGCATGAACATTATATCTGGATCTTGTTTATTGCGAGATGGTTACTCATTTAAATGAGAGAATAAAGGTTGTTCTATTTATATGAGTAATATCTTTTATGGTCATGCACCCAATGTGTGGGGTTTATTCATATTGAATCTTGATAGTAACAACACACATGTTCATAACATTGATGCCAAAAGATGTAGAGTTGATAATGATAGTACCACTTTCTTGTGGCATTGCCGTTTAGGTCATATTGGTGTAAAAGGCATGAGGAAGCTCCATGCTGATGGACTTTTGGAGCCACTTGATTTTGAATCACTTGACACATGTGAACCATGCCTCATGGGCAAGATGACTAAAACGCCGTTCTCTGGAACAATGGAACGGGCAAGTCACTTGTTGGAAATCATACATATTGATGTGTGCGGTCCAATGAATGTTACAACGCATGGTGGATATCGTTATTTTCTCACCTTCACTGATGACTTAAATAGATATGGGTATATTTACTTAATGAAACACAAGTCTGAAACGTTTGAAAAGTTCAAGCAATTTTAGAGTGAAGTTGAGAATCATCATGACAAGAAGATTAAATTCCTACGATCTGATCGAGGAGGTGAATATCTGAGTTATGAGTTTGGTAGTCACTTAAGACAGTGTGGAATTGTTTCACAATTGACACTGCTTGGAACACCATAGCGTAATGGTGTGTCCGAACGTCGTAATCGAACCTTATTAGATATGGTGCCTTCTATGATGTCTCTTGCTAATTTGCCACTATCGTTTTGGGGTTATGCATTAGAGACAACTGCATTCACTTTAAATAGGGCACCATCGAAATCCGTTGAGACGATGCCATATGAACTATGGTTTGGCAAGAGGCCAAAGTTGTCGTTTCTTAAAGTTTGGGGATGTGATGCTTATGTCAAAAAGCTTCAGCCTGAAAAGCTCGAACCCAAAGCAGAGAAATGCATCTTCATAGGATACCCGAAGGAGACAGTCGGGTATACCTTCTATCTCAGATCCGAAGGCAAAGTGTTTGTCGCTAAGAACGGAACATTTCTTGAGAAAGAGTTTCTCTCGAAAGAATTGAGTGGGAGGAAAATAGAGCTTGATGAGGTTATTGGACCTTTACTTCAACCAGAAAGTAGCGCAGCGCAGAAAGATGTTCCTATAGAACCTACGATGGTACAAGAGGAAGTTAATGATGATGATCATGAAGCTTCGGATCAAGTTGCTATTCAACCTCGTAGGTAGACAAGGGCGTGTACTGCTCCTGAGTGGTACGGCAACCCTGTCAGGTCATGTTGTTGGACAACAATGAACCTATGAGCTATGGAGGAGCGGTGATGGGCTCGGATTCCGAGAAATGGTTAGAGGCCATGAAATCCGAGATGGGATCCATGTATGAAAACAAAGTATGGACTTTGGAAGTATTACCTGAAGGGCGAAAGGCCATTCAGAACAAATGGATCTTTAAGAAGAAGACAGACGCGGACGGTAATGTCACCGTCTAGAAAGCTCGACTTGTGGCAAAGGTTTTTTCACAAGTTCAAGGAGTTGACTACGATGAAACCTTCTCACCCGTAGCGATGCTTAAGTCTGTCAGAATCATGTTGGCGATAGCTGCTTATTTCGACTATGAAATTTGGCAGATGGATGTCAAAACAGCGTTCCTCAATGGTTTCCTTGAGGAACAGTTGTATATGATGCAACTAGAAGGTTTTGTCGATCCATAGAATGCTAACAAAGTTTGCAAGCTCCAGCGATCCATTTATGGGCTGGTGCAAGCATCTTGGAGTTGGAATACGCGCTTTAATGAGGTGATCAAAGCGTTTGAGTTTATACAAGTTTATGGAGAAGATTGTATTTACAAGAAAGTGAGTGGGAGCACTATAGAGTTTCTAATATTATATGTGGATGACATATTGTTGATTGGAAACAATATAGAAATGCTGGAAAGCGTGAAGGAATATTTGAACAAGAGTTTTTCAATGAAGGACCTAGGAGAAGCTGCTTTCATATTAGGCATTAAGATCTATAGAGATAGATCGAGACGCTTAATAGCACTTTCACATAGCACAGACCTTGATAAAATTTTGAAGAAGTTCAAAATGGATAAGTCCAAGAAGGGGTTCTTGCATGTGTTACAAGGTGTGAAGTTGAGTAAGACTCAATGCCCAGTGACCGCAGAAGAAAGAGAAAAGATGAGTGTCATCCCCTATGCTTCAGCCATAGGTTCTATCATGTATGCAATGCTGTGCACAAGACCCAATGTTAGCCTTGCCATAAGTATAGCCGAAAGGTTTCAAAGTGATCCAGGAATGGAATACCCAATGGCAGTCAAGAATATCCCAGAGTACCTGAAAAGGACTAAGGAAATGTTTCTCGTTTATGGAGGTGATGAAGAGCTCATCGTAAAGGGTTACGTCGATGCAAGCTTTGACACTGATCCGGATGACTCTAAGTCACAAACCGGATACGTGTTTATTCTCAATGGGGGAGCGGTAAGCTGGTGCAGTTCCAAGCAAAGTGTGGTAGCCGATTCTACGTGCGAAGCGGAGTACATCACAGCCTCGGAGGAAGCGAAGGAAGGTGTCTGGATGAAGCAGTTCATCACAAATCTTGGAGTAGTTCCCAGTGCACAGAATACAATGAACCTATTCTGTGACAACACTGGTGCCATTGCTCTGGCCAAGGAACCAAGGTTTCACAAGAGGACCAGACACATAAAGCGAACTCCATCCGCGATTACATTGAGGAAAAGAACATAAATATTTGCAAAGCGCACACGGATCTGAATGTTGCAGACCCGTTGACTAAACCTCTACCAAGGGCTAAACATGATCAACACCAGATATGCATGGGTGTTCGATTCATGACAATGTAAATCACATAGTGATGTGAACTAGATTATTGACTCTAGTGCAAGTGGGAGACTGTTGGAAATATGCCCTAGAGGCAATAAATAAAGTGTTTATTATTATATTTCCTTGTTCATGATAATCGTTTATTATCCATGCTATAATTGTATTGATTGGAAACACATTACATGTGTGGGTAAATAGACAATACTTTGTCCCTAGTATGCCTCTAGTGAACTAGCTCGTTGGTCAAAGATGGTCAAGGTTTCCTAGCCATAGACATGTGATGTCATTTGATAATGAGATCACATCATTAGGAGACTGATGTGATGGACAAGATCCAAACTACAAATGTAGCATATGATCTTGTCAGTTTATTGCTACTATTTTCTGCATGTCAAGTATATGTTTCTATGACCATGAGATCATGCAACTCACGGACACCGGAAGAGTGCCTTGTGTGTATCAAACATCGCAACGTAACTGGGTGACTATAAAGGTGCTCTACAGGTATCTCCAAGGGTATCTGTTGGGTTGGCATGGATCAAGACTGGGATTTGTTACTCCGTGTGACGTAGAGGTATCTCAGGGCCCACTCGGTAATACAACATCACAGTAAGCCTTGCAAGCAATGTGACTAAGTGTTAGTCACGGGATCTTGTATTATGGAACGAGTAAAGAGACTTGCCGGTAACGAGGTTGAACCAGGTATGGAGATACCGACGATCGAATCTCGGGCAAATAACATACCGAAGAACAAAGGGAACATCATATGGGATTACCTGAATCCTTGACATAGAGGTTCGACCGATAAAGATCTTCGTAGAATATGTAGGGACCAATATGGACATCCAGGTCCCGCTATTTGTAATTGACCATAGAGGTGTCTCGGTCATTTCTACATAGTTCTCGAACCCGCAGGGTCTGCACACTTAAGGTTTGGTGACATTTCGGTAGTATAGAGTTATGTATGGTGGTGACCTAAGGTTGTTCGGAGTCCTGGATGAGATCCCGTACATCACGAGGAGCTCCGGAATGGTCCAAAGGTAAAGATTGATATATAGGAAGTCCTATTTTCGTCGTCCGAAAAGTTTTGGGCTCATCGGTAGTGTACCGGGAGTGCCGGTAGTGTACCGGGAGACCGTCGGGAGGGGTATTTCGACCCAAGAGGCTACATGGGCTGCGGGAGAGTGAATACCATCCCTTAGTGGGCTTGTGGAAGTCTCACACAAGGTCCATGCGTCTGGGAGAGAAAACCCAAAGAGAAAAAGGTGGAAAAAAGGCAAAGTAGGGAGGAATCCTAGTCCTACTAGGATTGGAGGAGTCCTCCTCTCCTCCTTGATTCGGCTGAACCAAGGGCTGGTCCCTTGAGGGCCAAGCCTCCACCTCTCTTCCTCCTATATATACTGGAGGTTTTAGGGGTTTTGGCACTAGATTTTCAGCCACGTGCTACCCGTTCCTTTAGTGCATAGTTTCTCGTCTAGATCGGTTTTCTACAGTGCTTAGGCGAAGCCCTACCGGAATTGCTCCACCACCGTCGCCGCGGAGCCATCACACTGACGGAGAACTCGTCTACCTCTCCGCTCCCTCTTGCTGGATCAAGAAGGCAGAGATTGTCATCAAGCTGTACGTGTGCTGAACGCGGAGGTGTTGTCCGTTCGGTGCTTGATCGGGACGGATCGTGATTGGATCGCGGGACGCCTCGGTGATTTGGATCACGAAGACGTTTGACTACACCAACCACGTTTCTTAATGCTTCCCGCTTAGCGATCTAAAAGGGTATGTAGATCCACTATCCCTCTCGTAGATGCTCATCACCATGGATAGGTCTTGCGTGAACGTAGGAATTGTTTTGTTTCCCATGCGACGTTCCCCAACAATCTTTGCCCAGCATCCTACTAATATGCCAGGAATCCCATGGCGGCTAGAAAAACAAAAGCTGAACATAATTAAAGGCTTCAAGCCCGTCAAACAGACGCTACGCCACTTTTCCGAGCCCAAACAACAAGCTATGGGCGAAGAACTAGCCAAATTACAAGAGGCCAGATTCATACGGGAGATCAAGCACCCCGAATGGTTGGCAAACCTGGTGATGGTACCTAGGAAAGATAAATCCCGACAGCTATGCATCGACATTAAAGACCTCAATAAGGCCTGCCATAAGAACCCTTTCCACTTACCACACATAGACCAGATTATTGAAGCCACAGCCGGACACGGCTCACTGTGCTTCCTCGACGCCTATTACGAATAACATCAGATCAAAATGAAGGAATCTGATCAAGCTGCAACCACATTCATCACCCCATACGGGCCATTCTGCTTCAACACAATGCTTTTTGGGCTAAAAAACTCTGGGGCTACATACCAGCACATGATTCAGACTCTCTCGAGAAACAGGTCGGTAAAACAGTCGAGGCATACGCGGACGACGTGGTCATTAAAACCAAACACGTGAGCCAATTGATTGACCACCTAAGGCAAACCTCTGCCAGCTTTTGAGAGTACGATATACGACTCAATCCGAATAAATGTTTCTTTGCAGTTCCCGCTGGTAAAATGCTAGGATTCATTGTTTCCCATAGAGGAATAAAAGCCAATCCGGCTAAGATTCATGCCCTATCGGAACTTGCAATTCCTACTGAGCTAAAGCATGTCCAAAAGTTGTCGGGTTGCATGGCGGCATTAAGTCCCTTTATTTCCCGCCTTGCTGAAAAGGCTTTACCACTCTATAGGTTGCTGAAACGGACCAACAAGTTTGAGTGGACCGACGAAGCAGCGGCTGCATTAGAAGAAATCAAAACACTGTCGGCACGCAACTCCATACTCACAGCACTAGGCACCGGTGAGCCAATATTATTGTCATATCGGCCACCAACCAAGTTGTTAGTGCAGCGCTCGTCATCGAATGAGAAGAGGAGGGTCACAAATTCCAGATACATAAGCCGGTCTACTATGTGTCAGAAGTGCTAACGCAATGCTAGTCCAGATACCCGCATTACCAGAAGATAGCCTATACAATATTTATGGCATCACGGAAACTATGGTACTACTTTCAAGAGTGTTCGGTTACGGTATAATCCAAACTACCCCTAAACTATATAATCCATAACAGGGATGCCACCGACCGCATAGCAAATTTGTCCATTGAAGTACTTCCTTTCGAAATCGCCTATAAGACACGACGAGCTATTGAATCTCAGGTGTTGGCAGATTTCCTCGCCGAATGGATAGAGGTCGAGATCCACGGGGAATATATTACATACTCCCATTGGACGGTGTACTCCGAATGATCCAAAACACTGGTTGGACTGGGGGTAGGAGTTATTCTCAATCTCCTACATGTGACAAAGTCCGATACGTGTTGCAAATCATGTATGCCGATTCCAACAACACAGACGAATACAAAGCACTTTTGCATGGTCTTCGGATGGCCGCACCAATGGGCATACAACGGCTGGAGGTACCGGGAGACTACAACCTGGCCATCTCTCAAATCAATGGCAAATTCGATGCCAAAACCCGAAGATGGCGGCATATAGAAATGTCGTCCTTAAAATATCCGTACGGTTCGAGGGGCTGGAATTCCATCATGTCGCTAGAGACAACAACCAAGCCGCTGACATACTAGCCCGCATGGGGCCAAACGCGACCCTGTCCCAAAAAACACCATCCTTGAACGACTCTACAAGCCGTTGGTGGTTTGGCAGGACGACAATAAGGGCGCCAGATCCATCAGTGCGGAAGAGGTTGTTCCCCCTACAAATGAACCAGACGACCAAATTGTCGGTGGCTCTGTAATGGACGAAACGCCTTCGGCTCATGAGGTCATGGTAGTAATCGCACCAGGTTCGGAGCCCTTCCTTGCTTACCTTCTTCGCCAAGAACTCCCCCACGATCAGACAGAGGCAAGACACATAATGCGGCAACCCAAGGATTATAAAGTCCACGAGGGTGAGTTATACAAGAAAAGCACCACCGGAGTACTCCAGCGGTGCATATCTGAGGAAGAAGGAAGACATCTCTTTGCTAAAGTCCGTGCAGGAATGGGCATCAATCACGCCGTAACAAGGGCCTTAGTAAGCAAGGCCTTTCAGGCTGGTTTCTTCTGGCCCACCGCTCGAGCAAACACCCAATCACTTGTTCAATGTTGCATGGGATGTCAACTATTTGCAAATCAAAGCCACATACCCCAACAACTCTTTGGACTATTCCGATGTGACAGCCCGAGATCGATGTTCCAGAAGATTCCCCTTTAGTTTTCGTCCTGGCATGTGTTTCGTTGTGTGTTGCATTCATCGTCGCGCCATTCGCATCATCTACATAGCATCATCTCCTGTTTTTAAAAAAAACTTGCATTCGTTCGTAGTTGTCGGTTCTCTCTGTTCTGTCGTTGCCCGTTTCGAGACCAGCCACACACGCCCGCGCCCGCGACACCGTTAAATAAAACTGTTTTTAAGCGCGCGCGAAAATATTCTCGGATTGAGTTGAAACTTGTCATGCGGTCTTGTTATAGCATAGGTAGACCGCCCGTCGATTTTCGTCGCGATCCGAGTTCGTTAGATACCCCGTCGGCAGTCGTAGCAGTGAGGTCATCGGTATTTTATCGGACGGTTGTCGGTGTTTTGAAGCCATCGTGTCACGGGCCGCACTTCCTCTCATCTTCCCCTAGCCCCTCTACACAGCCACCATAGCCCCGACCCTCTCCTTCTGGACGTCGGATCGTCATCCGGCAGTCCGAAAACGGACAGCGCCAGCTAAACCCTAGCCAGCCCCCAACCTTCTCCCTCCTCCAGCCTCCAGCCCGCCCGAGCCCATCTAGGCCCGTTTGACCCCGAATCGCGTTACGGAGTTCTTCCCCGAGCTCCATCCATGGAGGTCCCGAGCTCCTCCCGATCTCCTCCGCCACCGGCCCCGCCGGAGCAGCCGCCATCGCCGGAGCCCAGTCGGACCGCCAGCCCCCTCTCCCTCTTCCCTCTTCCTCTCCTTCCTCTCTCCTCCTCTCCCCTCCCCGGCTAACCTCTCCCTCTCCTTTCCCGTAGCTCGCCGCCGCGCCATGGAGCCTTGCCGCCGCCGCCGTAGCTAGCCATCGCCGGACCGCCTCCTCCTCGCCGGATCTGGTGCCCCCAGGCTCCTCGCGCGGAATCCCCGCCGCCGGAGCCGCCTCCTCGCCGCCCACCGTCATCCGCCGCCACTGCGCTCGCTCGTCCCGCTCGGGATCGAGTAGAGCAAGGCCGCACCCCCGTTTACCGGTTCCCTCGCCCGCATGGGCCACCCTTGCCCCAGCCACGACCCAGCCGGCCTCCACCTCCCAGCCGAGCCGGCCCAATCTGGCCCAATGTGAGCAGCGCCTACGCGTTTTGTTTTTTTCTTTTAGACCCTTTTTTTCTTTTCTTTTCAATTTCAGAGTATTACCTAAATCCTTTTTCCTAGTAGATAACTATCCGTGCACCGTAATAATATAATTTTAATATGAAATATATTTAGAATAAATTGTAGATTATTAATGTGCCATTTGCATCCATGATAAAATGTTAACATATCATTTTCTGTGATTTTTGCATGTTTGCATTAATTGCATTTTCATAATTAATTAACCGTGCATCGAGATTAATAAAAACCTCAAATTAAAAATGTTCATCACATTCACACCGCATTTCCATGCATGATAAAAATGTTGGATTGTTGGTTGCATTTAATTTTGCATTGTCGTTTTGCTATACCGTGAATAGGCCTAATCCCGCATATTTAATCGTGATTAATTTTCCACAAGAACCTAAGCATATTATATATGTTTCCGGGATAGAAAAATCCATAGGATTTATTGGTGCATTTAGTTTTGTCATTTGAGCATGTTTGTGTGAATGTCATTATGCCGTGATGCCCTTTTGTCATTTTCGTAGGATTCAATCCGGGCATGATATGAATTAATTTTCAACATGTAAGTTGCTCTTTGATATGTGTCTTAGCCCATGGACATTTTGCTTGTCATTGAAATGCATGTTTAGGTGTTGTTTCGTTGTTGTCAACTTGCTATAAAAATCTGCTATTTTGCGGGTCCAAAATATTTCCAAGTCTGGAATCTGTTATATTTTTTTGCTGTCTTGCCATGTGATTTGCTAGTGATCTAGAACTCTTTTGTGGTAGGTGTAATGGAGTTATTTGTTGTTGATATTGTCCCTTAGTATTCTGTTAAGTTTCATGCCATAATATGATTTGTAACATATAGTTTCACTGCTGTCAATATGCCTTCGTGATAAAAACTGCACAGTCAAAACTGCTATTTTCACTAAGTCTGAAACTGTCATCAAGTAGCTTTCTTGTGAGCTTCCTACCAAGTGATCCATGCATGTTCTGATGATGATATGTGAAGATGAAATGAAGTGGATGTTGTATGATATTGCCCCATGCTTAGTTTGTGCATTTTGGAATATTGCAACCTGTTGTTTTCATATGTTCAAAATGCTATCTTGCTGTTTTTGGCAGATTTCAACTAAAACTTGTTTTGATGATTGTGGTTGAACCGTAGCTCCGTTTTGGACATTCCATATATGAAACTTGCTTATAATCTCATATAGATTCATAATAACTTGTTGCATTCATGATTTGAAATGTTTGTAATTGAATTTTCCATGCATTTGCATTCCTGACATGTGCATCTTGTATTGCTCATATCTTTTAGACGGTAGCTCCGTTTGAGATGTTCTATATATGTACATCGACTAGAATGACGTGTAGAATCACATGGTGACCTTTACTCTGCTGTTTAACAAATATAAAATATGATTAGTTCAGATCTGGATCAATTTACAAATTAAAATATGAGGTCGTTTCGAAAATGCTATAAGTTGTTTCCGGCCTCATTTAAGATGCCTAGATACATAGTTTACTTACGCTTCACCTCTTGCCATGTTTTACAACATTTAATATTGTCGTGTACCTAACGGGAGTGAACCAAATAATTCGAACGTGGGTTTCGTCAATATGCACCTCGTTGCATATTGAGCTTCACTTAATGTGTAGTATTTGATTGTTGTGAATTGTCTTGCATTGCATTTAAAACCGGACATGCATCATATTTTTTGTGCATCTTGTTTTGCATATGTGGTGGTATATCTTGTGTTGATTGTTTGTTTCGGATTGCTTATTCTCGTTAGAGTTCCGAAAGCGTTCGGAGTGTGAGGATTTGTTCGACTACGTTGGCTCGACTTCTTCATGGACTCATTCTTCTTCCGAGCGGGATCTCAGGCAAGATGACTCATTTCCCTGGATACCATTACTATCATTGCCATGCTAGATGTCTCATCTTTTTATCGTTATGTCTTGCTACCTACCACTTGTTTGATAAGCCTCCTAACATTGCCATGAAAAGCCTCTGACCCTTCCACATCCCAGCAAACCTTTGTTTGGCTATGTTACCGCTTGCTCAGCCCTTCTTATAGCGTTTCTAGCCGCAGGTGCAATTGCTTCCTTGTGCCAACATGGACATTCTTTTGTCATATCACAATATTGCTGCTAATTAATTTAATGCACATATATACTTAGTTAAGGTGGAAGGCTTGGCCTTTTTCTCAGTGTTTTGTTCCACTCTTGCCGCCCCTAGTTACTTGTGAACCGGTGTTATGTTCCATAAATGAGCACTCCTAACATGCTCGGGGTTGTTATGGGGACCCCCTTGATTTTCGTTTTGGGAAAAGCTTGTCCGGCAAGGCCCAACATTGGTACTTCATTTGCCTAATAATTAATGAACTTGCATAGGGACTTTCCGGACCCCGTGGATAATTTAATCAACCCCCGGGCCAGTGCTCCGCATGAGTGCTGGTCCACCTACCTAGCAGTCGGCGGTGCCACCTCGGGGCAACTCGAGGCATTTTCAGGCTACCGTCCACTTCGCATAGACGGATGATGCCCGTGGATAGAGAGCGCACGGCTCTAGCTGTGGATCTGGCTCACCGGGAGGCCTTGCTGGATTTCTTTTACCTTTCTTGAATGTCTTGAGTGAGGAATTCTGGTTATTCTTTGGGCTATCTCGAGGTGTTGGATTTCCTTTGGAATTGCCTAGGAAGATCACGAGATCCGTGGTTGAGGTCATTCCTGCTGAGTGTAGTTAATTTGTGATGGATCAGTTGGAGCACCCCTGCAGGGTTAAATCTTTTCGAGAAGCCATGCCCGCGGTTATGTGGCAAACTTGGATAATTTGTTTAACACCCGGTCATAGAAAACTTGAAGTAAACTCTAATAAAATACACCAACTGTGTGCGTAACCGTGACTGTCTCTTCTCGTGAGTCCTTATCTAGAAGAGAACACGGTGGGGTTATGTTGGACGTAAGTAGGTGTTCAGGATCAGTTAGTGATCATTACTAGTTCACGTCCGTTATGCGTAGACCACCATACTTTACTTTCTGTGTTCGTAAGTTAGCCACTCAAATAAATGCTTAGTCGCTTGCTGCAGCCTCACCACTTAGCCATACCTTACCTATTAAGCTTTAATAGTCTTGATACCCTTGGAAATGAGATTATTGAGTCCCTGTGGCTCACAGATTACTACCACAACAGTTGCCGGTACAGGTAATGCGATGATTTGATGTGAGTGCGTTGTTTGATTTGACTTGGAGTTCTTCTTATTCTTCTTCAATCTTGGATGGGTTCCAGGCGGCAGCCTGGGATAGCAAGGGTGGATGTCATTTTATCGTTTGATTTCGTTCGTAGTCGGACCCTGCTCTTCTATATGATTTTTGAGTATGTTATTGTATTGATGTGACTCTGATGTATCTTGTGGCGAGTGTAAGCCAATTCCATATACTCATCTCTTATGTACATGCACTTGTAATGATATCCATTCTTGCAAACGCATCGAGATGCGCTTCTATCCCCTTCGAGGCCCTCGTGCCGAAATAAGGATAGGACTGCATCTTGGGCGTGACATCCGATTACTTGGCCTTTTGCGGTCTGGGAGCTGGATATGGTTGGACCACTAAAAGAGGGGACCACAACAAATAAATATCTACTGGTCATGGTTGACAACTTCACCAAATGGAATGAAGCAAAACCCGTCAAATCAGCCAAGTCCGGACCAGTAGTCAACTTTATATCCGACATGGTACACTGTTACGTCGTCCCGCATAGCATAATAATGGACAATAGATCCAACTTCACCACTCAAGAGATAAAGGATTGGTGTGCAAAAATGGGCATCAAGCTCGATTACGCATTAGTTTATCACCCGCAGACCAATGGACAAGTCGGACGTGCCAACGGCCTCAACATGAGTGGTATTAAACCACGTGTGGTCCGGTCTCTTCATGAGTCCGACTATCATTGGGTAGAGGAGCTTGACTCTGTTTTGTGGGGTCTGCATACCCCCAAATTGATCAACGGGATACACATCGTTCTTCATAGTCTATAGGGCAGAAGCAGTCCTTCCCTGTGATATTATTCACGACATACCAAGGGTACGCATGTACGAAGAAAAGGAGGCCGAGTTAGATTGGCAGGACGACTTGGACGCCTTAGAAGGAGAGCACGTCATAGCTCGAACTCCCTCTACTTTTTATCAACAGTAGGCCCAGCGTTACCAGAGCAGGGAAGTCAGGACAAAAGCATATAATGTGGGTGAACTCGTCTTATGACTCCCGGAAAAGAAGAAGCATAAGCTCAATCCCAAATGGGAGGGCCCCTTCATAATTGACAAAGTACTCGCAGGGCTTATCGTCTTCCTAACCCGCTGGATAACCGCCTCGAACCAAACCCATGGAACGCGGCTCGCCTTGGGCTATTTTACGGCTAGACCGGTGTCGTCAAACTTTTTACCTCCCTTTTTTCATTTTTATTCCCTTCCCCCTTGATATTGGCAGGTTTGGATTTTCTTTTCCCAAATCTACGTTCGGCTAAATCGAGCCCGTGTTACATTTTTCGGCATCAATCGTCAAATGTTAAACCCAAATAAAAAGCTTGGGGGCTTCTTCCCGAAGCCAATGATTATACATTTTAAGCATCTATTCACATTTTTGTGTATGCATGTTTGCCTTGTCGATTTTAAGCCATTCTATACATCAATCCGAACTAAGAGTTTTACCAAGCTGGGTTGCCTCACTCCTATGTTTACCCTCTACGTTCCCGATTGTTCGGCTAGAGGGTAAAGGGAGCACCTCTGCGATTGTTACAACCAGGTTATCCGGATACGTACCTCAGACGAGTGAAGCCAAAAGCTAGCTATCTTTAATAAAAATTGGTCGGCTACGGCAGAAGCAAGAAATAAAAATTATGGTTGTCATCAACATTAGTTGGGCTTCTTTTCTCAAAAAAGCCATTAATCGCACACTAGCAGTATACGGCCTTACTATCTACGATTTACGTAGCAGCATGAAGAAAGGTATCGATAGGGGTACTATTTTCTTTAGAAGATGTTTCTTACGCTAAGAAGTAATATAACATATCTCCCTGTGCATTTTTTGTCTGTTCACACCAAATGGCCGGATTGCCAGGTTCCTTGAAAGAATTCCCTATTACCGAGGGATATTTCATAAGGAACACTCCCAATCTCTTAGCACGGGAGTTCGAAGCCGATGGCTGGTTAAGACAGGGTTTAAAACACAGACAGAGATTTTTTTAATTTAAAGTACATAATTACATAAAATCACACATCTGGCTATTGGTCAAGATTGTCTATTAAGGGATCTAGGGTGCAATCTTCTTGTGAGATACGAGCGGCGGGCATCACTTGGTCGTACACCAAATGAAGAGGCACTTCTTGCCCATCAGGCCCTGCCAGCCCAACCCAAGCCAGATGTTCGGGGTTAAGGCCGGTATAACAGGTCTTGATCATCGCCCACACCTCTCGTGCTCCCTCTTAGTAGGCCAATGTCTTCCATAGCTCGAACCGACTCCGGGCTCCCTTGAACCGATCAGGTAGTTCGGCCATCCCCTCCGGAGGCTTCTCGACAGTTAATAGCGCTTTTATCATGCTCCTCATAGCCTTTCGAGCCCTCTCATGTACGGCGGACAGTTCCTTTAGAAGGCTCCCCTAGTGGTATCCGATCTCTTCTTCAGGCCGCCCGGTTAGGAGACCTATACATGAGACAAGGCATGTCCATTACATTTCATGTATTAGAGGTACCCTTTGACGTTATAATCACACTTACCGAACATGTCCCTCTGTATTTCCTGGTTCTCTTCTTTGGTCTGGGCCAATTGAGTCTCTAAGCTCTCAATTTCTTCGACCTGCTGCTCGTTTTCCTCCTGGAGACGGTTCTTATCCTCACGATTGCGTTGCGCCGAAAGGCAGCCGGATTGATACTAGGACTTGGCGTACCTCTGATTCTCAGGCCGCATCTAAATCTTTTTGCAACTGCCCTATAGACTCAGTTGCTAGAAAGTACCCTCGCATCAGCACAGGACTATATACTAATATGAGCAGAATGGATATACTCACCATGCGCCTCCCGGTTAAAATTCTTCACTTGTTCAAGTTCGGCCTTCACGACTTCCACCTGTGTTCTGCTCGCCTCCAATTCATTGGACAATTGCCCATTCTGCTGCCTTGAGGCCTACATCATCAATAAAACAATATGCGGATCCTTAACTCAGCCGTCCCGACCAATTCAAGGCTCAGGGGATACTGGGTTTACATGTGTGTCCGGATTCTTAAAGCCAATCACTAACCTTCAGGCTGGATGATATCAGCTTCACGGCTTCCCCAAGCCCAGCTTGGGCAGCTCCGATGTGCGCGTCTGCTGAGCATAGAGCACTAAACTCTTGTTCGGAAAATGTCGGGTGGTGCAGGGCTTCTCGTCGCTGCCGGTGGTTCATCGCACTCCCTACCTCAGATTTATTGACTGATACCGCATCCCCGGAATCTTGGGGGGGGGGGGCTGATTGACCGCAGGGGCCTCCGCAGCAAGTTCGGCATGAGCAGAAGATCTTGATTCCTGAGTGTTGCCAGGCACCCCGGCAATGTTCCCGGCAGAAGATGGTTGTACTCGTTTCTTGAGTATTTCTACATGAGATCTTCTTTGAAATCCTATCGATTATGATAACAATAGATTAAGCAGACGAACAAAGTACCTTTTGGTTGAGCGAGTGGTCGGGGCCGTCCCCACGGTCGGCTCACTTGAAGGATTCCAGTTGCTTCCCGGTCCGAGCATTGCTGTTGTAGCCGACATTCATCGCGTGCACCGACGACCCTTGCAAGCGGAAATCGACACATTAGGGTCGATGGAGGACGCTTTCCTTTTATGGGAAGAATTCTTCTTCTTGCCTATAATAGGGGAAGCGAGCGGAAATCGACACATTAGGGTCATCGGCTATGATAGCCACCTTGGAACGATCAAGTCTCTCTTGGTAAAAGACCCCATCTTTGTACTCGATTGACATCTCCGGATCATCATGGAATCCTGGATCATCATCACGAGAGTATTTCTCTGGTTAGGGGGGCGGACAGTTGACTATCTCAACAAAGCTCCTCCGTTCCTAATTACACAGATTAAAAGCTTCGGTCAAAAGGGGCAAATAAAAAACCCAAACTCAGGTCGTGAACTCGAAAGGCTTACCCATTCGAAGGGGTTGTAACTTGAGTATCCCTCCTTATCCGGTAGCTGAACAGAGTCTTCTTTTTCCCCTTTGAACAGGTCGGCATGTGCGGCTGCCAATGCCGCTTAATTGGCAAGGCCCAGCCGTCAGGAACAAATGGTGTCACTCGTTTTGTTGTAACGCCACAAAGGGTCTATCCTTTGCTGAAGAGATTGAACGCATCGGGTGATGGCGGAAGCCATCACATCAATCATGGTCAGCTTGTGATGAGCCAAAAGCCTTACGTGGGCAGCCAACCGTTGCACTTCAGCACCATCCTCTTGGGATGAACTCTTCGGTCGCCAGTTGTACCTTTTCCTCAAAGGGGCGTCGGAGTATTCGGGCAAACCCCTCCGAGCTGGATTGAATAGGGGAACATTCTCAATATAAAACCACTCTGAGGACCATTCTTCGGACTCCTTATTCGGTGTCCCCACTTGATAACTTGTTCCAGCTGTACAACATACTTCGGCTCCTCCGACTTCTCGAATTGTCTCATCCCGAGTGCGGGGGACAAGGCAGAAGTACTTCCTCCATAATCCGAAGCGTGCCTCGCAGCCCAGAAACATCTCGAAAAGGGCAACAAAGCCTGAGATGCAAAACAGATCCGGGGGTAAGATGATGGAGTTGGATCTCATAGAACTCCAGTAATCCCCTCATGAAAGGATGATTGGGGCACCCTAGGCGCCACAAGAGGAAAGGCACGAAGCATACCCACTCTCCCTTGTGGGGATTAGGGAAGTTCTTCGCGAAGGATTTGTTGTCAAAATAAGTCAAACCGGCATGGGTAGCCGCCAGATCCGAGGAAGGAAGATAACATTGGGTCTCGAGGTCGCGCAGCTAATGGATGGACACATAGAAACTTGCCTAATCCCCAGGAAGGGAGTTGTAAGGACGCGAGGAAGAGATGGGGACGCTCGCCATGTTTTTTGGTGATCTCTTGCTTGAAGTTTTTTCTGATGGGGAAGAAGAGGAAGATGTGGCCCAGACCACAATCCAGCTTGTTTAAATGGGTGGCGCCTCCTTTGTGGGAAGGGTAGTCTTGTAAAAATCTGCCAGACCGCTCATCTCACCTCGGTGCACAAGGATTGAGAAGCGCTGAAAGCTACTACAATGGGTCCCGCAAGTTTTCAACACTTGAGAATTCACCGATGTCAGGATGGTTGCCGAACAAGAAGGGATAGAGGGAGTCAACTCACAAGGTGAAGACTTCGATATGCAAGATTGTCTGGATAATAGACCTCGACATTGGAGGCTAGTCCGGGGCTACTAAGGGAGTTCGGTATTAAGGGGTCCTCGGACTATCGGACTATTTCTTACGGGCCGGACTCATGGGCCGCTCGCTGAGAATTGGACTAATTGAAGGCCCCGTCGCCAGGGAGGAGCCTCAGAAGTCATGGCGTATCTTCCAAGTTTGAGATAGTAGATAGGCAACCGACCATGCATAACCCTAGGGACCTTTGGCGTCTATATAAGCCAAAGGGTTTTAGATTGTAGCCTAGAGAAACTCATCTAGGGTTGTAGCTATTTGATCTCGAGGTAGATCAACTCTATAACCTTCATACCATCAATATAATCGAGAAGGACGTAGGGTTTTACCTCCATAAGAGGGCCCGAACCTGGGTAAACATCGTCCCCTTCGTCCCCTTGTTACCATCCATCCTAGACTCACAGCTCGGGACCCCCTACCCGAGATCCGCCAGTTTTGACATCAACAGTGATCAAGCATGTTCGAAATGTGGTGCACCCCTGCAGGGATGAATCCAACTATTCGAATAGCCCTGTCCACGGTTACAGGACAACTTGGAGTTGTACCTCGATCTAATATAACTAAATTTGTGATTTAAATTGAAATGAATGTTGGCTCCGAGATTGATTTCTCGCAGGGAGTCGAGGAAGAATCTATGAGCATGGTTACTTACTAAAATTGCTACAATAATATTGCTACATATGAGTTACCAATCTAGACTATTCTAATGCTACAAGATGTTGAAGATGCTATTATTCGATAGGACTAGATCTCCCCCTATTCTCGCTTTTCTGCAGTCAGTACAAAGATATAACCCCATTCCTTTGATACTGATGCATATTTTAGTATAGTTCTGATGTAAGTCTTGAGAGTACTTTGGATGAGTACTCATTGCTGCTTTGCCACTTCTCCCCCTCGATACAATTACTGTGATCAGATGACGGAGCCCAGGAGATGGGGTACGCCACAGATGACTACTACAACGCCATTAGAGCTTACTACTATGTGGAGATTGCCGACACTCAGGAGTAGTTACGAGGTTACCAGGCAGGAGGCCTTGCCTCTTTCGATCCGCTGCTTATGTTTGTGCTAGCCGTCCTAAGGCAAAACTTGTTTAACTTATGTCTGTACTCAAATAATATTTGCTTCCGCTGACTCGTTTGTATGTCAAGCTTATGTATTCAAGCCCTCGAGGCCCCTGGCTTGTAATATGAAGCTTGTATGAGTTTAATTTGTGTCTAGAGTTGTGTTGTGATATCTTCTAGTGAGTCCCTATTCTTCGTTGTACTTATTTGCATGTATGATTAGCGTATGATCAATATGTGGGCGTCACAGGCATGCTCCACATAGACATAACTATTATATAGCGTACACTTCCAGGAGGCCTTATACAAAAATACTCCATCTGTGACTTTTTATAAGACATTTTTAGAGTCCATGACAGTGTAAGAAAACATCTAATATTAAGTTACATAGGGAGTATCATTTTCCACCGCATATTAACATGTTTCCTCTCTCTTCCCTTCCTCTCTCTAGCCCGCGCCTCCTCTCGACTCCGTCCTCGTTGCTGCCACCTCCATATCCTCACCTCGTGCAGTATGACGTCTCACCTCCGCCTTCTATCCGTGGTGGTTACTTTGACTTTGTTCACGGTAGATTTATAGTCAATGATGTTTAATGTCTTTCATATAGTTATCATTTAGGGTAGTGGTTGTAGGTCTTATGTTCAGAAGTTTTCTTTGTCATCAAAGTTTCTTGAAGAAATATGTGCCTAGCGCTTCTGTGAATTATTCTGTACCATATTTTTCACCACCTCCTGAGCTAACAGCCAACATGTCAACGAAGTAAGATATATCAAACATAATTATTGCCTTGACTTCTTGTTCAGAAGGTTGATCTCAATTTATTCACTATTTCATACTAATAACCAAGAATTTCTCCCCAAATTGACCTGACCAGTTTGCTATGTAGCCAACTCGTAATGAATCGATCCATCTCAGCTCATGTTCTCAAATCGATCAAGAGGTCATTGTGTGTTCAGTCTGGTCTATAGTTTAATTATTTTGTACAACCAAAAAGTCTTATCTACACATGTCTAACCACGTTGGGAATTCTTATATGTGTTTAATTGAATTCATATTCATACATATGGCAGGTGCAGGAGGTACCATTCAAGCAAACAGGGCAGCTACAATCATGCTGCAGGGGCTGAGTATATTTCTATCTCTGTAAGAGCTTTGAAGTCTGCCTGAGGACAGAGGAAGTATGCCTCTACTTTTGTATGTTGCCATGTGCCATACGTTGGTTTGGAACCACTATTATCGTTCATGTAACCTCTAAAAGTACATTTTTTGAGTGAGTTTCTTTTGCACAATGCTATCTTAAAGTCAAGCTGTTAAAAATTTGCATGTATCATTACTCAATATGCATTTATTTTGAGTGATGGAATAACACCCCATGTTACAAACAATAAAGTGGAAGGGGGAGCGTCCCTACCTTGCACCACCCTAACTTCCTCTTAGGAGGCCTACAGTGGCGGGCCCCAACCCCTAGTACGGTGACAAGGTGTTGTAAGCGGCAAGGGGTGCTACAATAGGGTAACCACGATGACTGGGATACAATGACCGCTACGTCAGGTTGCTACAATCATGGTAACCGCGTGCTACAACTGTTGGAAATATGCCCTAGAGGCAATAATAAAATGGTTATTATTGTATTTCCTTGTTCATGATAATTTTCAATTGTTCAAGCTATAATTGTATTAACCGGAAACCGTAATGCATGTGTGAATACATAGACCACAACATGTCCCTAGTGAGCCTCTAGTTTCCTAGCTCGTAGATAAATAGATGGTCACGGTTTCATGACCATGGACATTGGATGTCTTTGATAATGGGATCACATCATTAGGAGAATGATGTGATGGACAAGACCCAATCCTAAGCATAGCACAAGATCGTGTAGTTCGTCTGCTAAAGCTTTTCCAATGTCAAGTATCGTTTGCTTAGACCATGAGATTGTGCAACTCCCAGATTCCGTAGGAATGCTTTGGGTGTGCCAAACGTCACAATGTAACTGGGTGGCTATAAAGGTGCACTATGGGTATCTGAAAGTGCTTGTTGGGTTGGCACGAATCGAGACTGGGATTTGTCACTCCGTATGAGGGAGAGGTATCTTTGGGCCCACTCGGTAAGACATCATCATAATGAGATCAACGTAACTAAGGAGTAACCACAGGATGATGTATTATGAATGAGTAAAGATACTTGCCGGTAATGAGATTGAACAAGGTATAGGGATACCGACGATCGAATCTCGAGCAAGTATCATACCGGTAGACAAAGGGAATTGTATACGGGATTGATTGAATCCCTGACATCGTGGTTCATCTGATGAGATCATCGTGGATCATGTGGGAGCCAACATGGGTATCTAGATCCCGCTGTTGGTTATTGACCGGAGAGGTGTCTCGGTCATTTCTACGTGCCTCCCGAACCCGTAGGGTCTACACACTTAAGGTTTGATGATGCTAGGGTTATAGGGAAATAGTGTACATGGTTACCAAAGGTAGTTTGGAGTCCCGGATGAGATCCCGGACGTCATGAGGAGTTCTAGAATGGTCCGGAGGTAAAGAATGATATATAGGAAGTGAGGATTTGGCCACCGAATGTGTTTCGGGAATTACCGGTAACGTACCCGGACCACTGGAAGGGTTCCGGGGGTCCACCAAGTGGGGCCACCAGCCCTAGAAGGCTGCGTGAGCTGAGAGTGGAAGGGAACAGCTCCAGACTGGGCTGGTGCACCCTCCACCCTAGCCCAAAGCGCTGGAAAGGTGGAAGCGAGCGGAAACCCTACACCTAGATGGGCATAAGGCCCACTAGGGATGCACCCTCCCCTGTCCCCTCTTGGCCGCCGGCCAAAGGCCATCTAGGGCTGCCGCACCACCCTAGGGTGGGAACCCGAGGGGCTGTGCACCCTCCTCCCCTCCTCCTATATATAGTGGGGGTTTTGGGGGGCTGCCAACACACAAGTTCCTCTCCTCTCAGCGCAGCCCTACTCCTCCCTCTCCTTGTTCTCCGTAGTGCTTGGCGAAGCCCTCCGGAGACCATGAAGCTCCACCGTCACCATGCCGTCGTGTTGTCGGAGCTCTCCCTCAACCTCTCCTCCCTCCTTGCTGGATCAAGGCGTAGGAGACGTCACCGGGCTGCACGTGTGTTGAACGCGGAGGCGCCGCTGTTCAGCGCTAAGATCGGAGCCCACCGCGATCGAATCGCTACGAGTACGACTCCACCAACCGCGTTCTTGCAGTGCTTCCGCTTAGCGATCTTCAAAGGTATGAAGATGAACTCTCCCCTTACTTGTTGCTGGTTTCTCCATAGATAGATCTTGGTGAACACGTAGGAAAGTTTTTGATTTACTAATACGTCTCCTAACAGTGGCATCATGAGCTAGGTCTATGCGTAGAATCTATGCACGAGTAGAACACAAAGTTGTTGTGGGCGTCGATCTTGTTAGTTTTCTTACCACTAATAGTCTTATCTTGATTCGGTGGTATTGTGGGATGAAGCCGCCCGGACCAACTTTACACGTACGCTTACGTGAGACTGGTTCCACCGCCTGACATGCACTTGTTGCATAAGGTGGTTAGCGGGTGTCTGTCTCTCCCACCTTAGTCGGATTGGATTCGATGAAAAGGGTCCTTATGAAGGGTAAATAGCAATTGGCATATCACGTTGTGGTTTTGGTGTAGGTAAGAAACGTTCTTTCTAGAAACCTATAGCAGCCACATAAAAACTTGCAACTACAAATTAGAGGACGTCTAACTTGTTTTTGCAGCATATGCCTTGTGATGTGATATGGACAAAAGGATGTGATGTGATGCATTGTGATGTATGAGATTGTTCATGTTCTTGTAATAGGATTCACGACTTGCATGTCGATGAGTATGACAACCGGCAGGAGCCATAGGAGTTGTCTTATTTTATTGTATGACCTACATGTCAATCATAAATGCCATGTAATTACTTTACTTTATTGCTAAACGTTAGCCATAGTAGTAGAAGTAATAGTTGGTGAGACAACTTCATGAAGACAGAATGATGGAATTCATGATGATGGAGATCATGGTGTCGTGCCGGTGACAGTGATGATCATGGTGCCCCGAAGATGGAGATCAAAGGAGCAAGATGATATTGGCCATATCATGTCACTATACAGATTGCATGTGATGTTTATCATGTTTACATCTTATTTGCTTAGAACGATGGTAGTAAATAAGATGATCTCTCAATAAAATTTCAAGAAAGGTGTTCACCCTAACTATGCACCGTTGCTAAGGATCATTGTTCCGAAGCACCACGTGATGATCGGGTGTGATAGGTTCTAATGTTCGCATACAACGGGTGTAAGCCAGATTTACACACGCGAAACATTTAGGTTGACTTGACGAGCCTAGCATGTGTCGGAACACGAAAGACCGAAAGTTCGAACATGAGTCATATAGAAGATACGATCAACATGGAGATGTTCACCATGGATGACTAGTCCGTCTCACGTGATGATCGGACACGGGCTAGTTGACATGGATCATATGTCACTTGGATGACTAGAGAGATGTCTATCTAAGTGGGAGTTCATTAAATAATTTGATTATGTGAACTTAATTATCATGAACTTAGTCTAAAATTGTCTTTACAATCTATATTGTAGATCCAATGGCCAACGCTAATGTCACCCTCAACTTCGACGTGTTCCTAGAGAAAACCAAGGTGAAAGATGATGGAAGCAACTATGCGGAATGGGTCCGTGGCTTGAGGATCATCCTCATAGCTTCCAAAAGATTGTATGTCCTTGATGCACCGCTAGGTGACCCACCCATTTTCCCAGCGGACCAAGACGTTACGAACGCTTGGCAGTCATGCTGCAATGATTACTCCCTTGCTCAGTGTGGCATGCTTTATAGTTTAGAACTGGGGCCCCAAAAACGTTTTGAGCAACACGAAGCATATGAGATGTTCCAACAGCTGAAACTGATTTTCCAAGCTCATGCCCGGGTCGAGAGATATGAAGTCTCTGACAAGTTCTTCAGTTGTAAGATGGAGGAGAATAGTTCTGTCAGTGAGCACATACTCCAAATGTCTGGGTTGCACAACCGCTTGACTCAGCTGGGAGTTAATCTCCCGGATGACTCGGTCATTGATAGAATCCTCCAGTCACTTCCACCTAGCTACAAGATCTTTGTGATGAACTACAACATGCAGGGGATGGAGAAGTCCATTCCTGAGTTGTAATCGATGCTGAAATCAGCGGAGGTCGAGATAAAAAAGGAGCATCAAGTGTTGATGGTCAATAAGACCACTAGTTTCAAGAAAGGCAAGGGTAAAAAGAACTTCAAGAAGGACGACAATGCTATTGTCGCACCCGGTAAGCAAGTTGCCGGGAAGAAGAACAAGAATGGACCCAAGCCTGAGACTGAGTGCTTTTATTGCAAGGGTACCGGTCACTGGAAGCGGAACTGCCCCAAGTACTTAGCGGATAAGGAGGCCGGGAACATTAAAGGTATATGTGATATACTTGTTATTGATGTATACCTAACCGGCGCTCGCAGTAGCTCCTCGGTATCTGATACTGGTGCAGTTGCTCACATTTGTAACTCCAAGCAGGAGGTGCGGAATAAGCGGAGATTGGAAAAGGACGAGGTGACGATGCGCATCGGGAATGGTTCCAAGGTCGATGTGATCACCGTCGGCACGCTACCTCTACATCTACCTTCGAAATTAGTTTTAAACCGCAGTAATTGTTATTTAGTACCAGCTTTGAGCATGGACATTGTATCTGGATCACGCATGATGCGAGATGGCTACTCAATTAAATCTAAGAATAATGGTTGTTCTATTTATATGAGAGAAATGTTTTATGATCATGCCCAGCTGGTCAATGGTTTATTTTTGATGAATCTCGAACGTGATGTTACACATGTCCATAGTGCGAGTAACAAAAAGTGTAAGGTTGATAACGATAGTTGCACTTACATGTGTCACTGTCGCCTTGGTCATATTGGTGTCAAACGCACGAAGAAGCTCCATGCTGATGGACTTTTGGAGTCTCTTGATTTTGAATCATTTGACACGTGCGAACCATGCCTCATGGGAAAGATGACCAAGACTCCGTTCTCCGGAACAATGGAGCGAGCAACTGACTTGTTGGAAATAATACATACTGATGTATGCGGTCCAATGAGCGTCAAGGCTCGCGGTGGCTACCGTTATGTTCTGACCCTCACTGATGACTTGAGCAGATATGGGTATGCCTACTTAAGGAAACACAAGTCTGAAACCTTTGAAAGGTTCAAGGAATTTCAAAGTGAGGTAGAGAATCAACGTGACAGGAAAATAAAGTGCCTATGATCTGATCATGGTGGAGAATATTTAAGTCACGAGTTTGGCACGCACCTAAGGAAATGTGGAATTGTTTCACAACTCATGCCGCCTGGCACACCTTAGCGAAATGGTGTGTCTGAACATCATAATCGCACTCTGTTGGATATGGTGCGTTCTATGATGTCTCTTACTGACTTACCGCTATCATTTTGGGGATATGCATTAGAGACTGCCGCATTCACTTTAAATAGGGCACCCTCAAAGTCCGTTGAGACGACAACGTATGAATTATGGTTTGGAAAGAAACCTAAGCTGTCATTTCTAAAAGTTTGGGGATGCGATGCTTATGTGAAGAAACTTCAACCTGAGAAGCTCGAGCCCAAAGCGTAAAAGTGCGTCTTCATAGGATATCCCAAAGAGACTATTGGGTATACCTTATACCTCAGATCCGAAGGCAAAGTCTTTGTTGCCAAGAATGGATCCTTTCTCGAGAAAGAGTTTCTCTCGAAAGAAGTGAGTGGGAGGAAAATAGAACTTGATGAGGCGATTGTACCTCCACTCGAACCGG
Organism: Hordeum marinum; assembly: GCA_022496015.1. Classification (NCBI taxonomy): domain Eukaryota; kingdom Viridiplantae; phylum Streptophyta; class Magnoliopsida; order Poales; family Poaceae; genus Hordeum; species Hordeum marinum. The sequence continues at coordinate 117,404,055 of CM039676.1, forward strand.
AGAGTAGCGAAGCACAAGAAGTTGTTTCTATGGAGTCTACACCGGCTGGAGAGGAAGTTAATGATGATGACCATGAAACTTCAGATCAAGTTACTATTGAACATCGAAGGTCCACTAGGACACGTTCCGCACCAGAGTGGTACGGCAACCCTATCCTGGAGATCATGTTGTTGGACAATGGTCAACCTTCAAACTATGAAGAAGCGATGGCGGGCCCGGATTCCAACAAATGGCTTGAAGCCATGAAATCCGAGATAGGATACATGTATGAGAACATAGTATGGACTTTGGTGGACTTGCCTGATGATAAGCGATCCATTTAAAATAAATGGATCTTTAAGAACAAGACTGACGTGGATGGTAATGTGACCGTATATAAGGCTCGGCTTGTCGCTAAGGGTTATCGACAAGTTCAAGGAGTTGACTACGATGGGACTTTCTCACCAGTAGCGATGTTGAAGTCTGTCCGAATCATGTTAGCAATTGCCGCATTTTATGATTATGAGATCTGGCAAATGGACATCAAAATGGCATTCCTTAATGGCTTCCTTAAGGAAGAACTATATATGATGCAACCGGAAGGTTTTGTCGATCCTAAAGATGCTAACAAAGTGTGCAAGCTCCAGCGCTCCATCTATGGGCTGGTGCAAGCATCTCGGAGTTGGAACATTCGCTTTAATGAGGTGATTAAAGCGTTTGGATTTGTACAGGTTTATGGAGAACCCTGTATTTACAAGAAAGTGAGTGGGAGCTCTGAAGTATTTCTCATATTATTTACGGAGAACCCAGGTTTCACAAGAAGACAAGACACATCAAGCGCCGCTTCAACTCCATCCGTGATTACATTCTGGAGGGAGATATAGATATTTGTAAAGTACATACGGATCTGAATGTCGCATATCTGTTGACTAAACCTCTCTCACGAGCAAAACATGATCAACACAAGAATTCTATGGATGTTCGTTTCATGACCATGGACATTGGATGTCGTTGATAACGGGATCACATCATTAGGAGAATGATGTGATGGACAAGACTCAATCCTAAGCATAGAACAAGATCGTGTAGTTCGTCTGTTAAAGCTTTTCCAATGTCAAGTATCGTTTCCTTAGACCATGAGATTGTGCAACTCCCGGATACCGTAGGAATGCTTTGGGTGTGCCAAACGTCACAACATAACTGGGTGGCTATAAAGGTGCACTACGGGTATCTCCGACAGTGCCTGTTGGGTTGGCATGAATCGAGACTAGGATTTGTCAATCCGTATGACGGAGAGGTATCTCTGGGCCCACTCAATAAGACATCATCATAATGAGCTCAATGTGACTAAGGAGTTAGCCATGGGATGATGTATTACGGAATGAGTAAAGAGACTTGCCAGTAATGAGATTGAACAAGGTATAGGGATACCGATAATCGAATATCGGGCAGGTATCATACTGGTACAAAGGGAATTGTATACGAGTTTGATTGAATCCCCGACATTGTGGTTCATTCGATGAGATCATCGTGGAGCATGTGGGATCCAACATGGGTATCCAAATCCCGTTGTTGGTTATTGACCGGAGAGGTGTTTCGGTCATGTCTACGTGCCTCTCGAACCCGTAGGGTCTACACACTTAAGGTTCGATGATGCTAGGGTTATAGGGAAATAGTGTACGTGGTTACTTAAGGTAGTTCGGAGTCTCGGATGAGATCTCGGACGTCATGAGGAGTTCCGGAATGGTCCGGAGGTAAAGAATGATATATAGGAAGTCAGGATTTGGCCACCGAAAGTGTTTCAGGAATTACCGGTAACGTACCAGGACCACCGAAAGGGTTCTGGGGGTCCACCAAGTGGGGCCACCAGCCCCAGAGGGCTGCCTGGGCTGAGAGTGGAAGGGACCAGCCCCAGAGTGGGCTAGTGCGCCCTCCACCCTGGCCCAAGGCGCAGGAAAGGTGGGTGGGAGGGGAAACCCTAGACCCAGATGGGCCTAAGGCCCACTAGGGCTCTGCCCTCCCCCTCTCCCCTCTTGGCCGACGGCCAAAGGCCATCTAGGGCTGCCGCACAACCCTAGGGGCTGCACACCCTCCTCCCCTCCTCCTATATATAGTGGGGGGTTTGGGGGGCTGCCAAAACATGAGTTCCTCTCCTCTCGGTGCAGCCCTACTCCTCCCTCTCCTCGTTCTCCGTAGTGCTTGGCAAAGCCCTGTCAGAGACCACGCAGCTCCACCGTCACCATGCCGTCGTGCTGCCGGAGCTCTCCCTCAACCTCTCCTCCCTCCTTGCTGGATCAAGGCGTAGGAGACGTCACCGGGCTGCACATGTGTTGAACGCGGAGGCGCCGTTGTTCGGCACTAAGATCGGAGTCCACCGCGATCTGAATCGCTACGAGTACGACTCCACCAACCACGTTCTTGCAATGCTTCCGCTTAGCGATCTTCAAAGGTATGAAGATGCACTCTCCCCTTACTCGTTGTTGGTTTCTCCATAGATAGATCTTGGTGAACACGTAGGAAATTTTTTGATTTACTACTACATCTCCAAACAACAACATCGGTGACCGGCCAACGGGGATGCTGTGATGGGTTATGGTGAGGGCTTTGGAAAGAGCTGGAACCGGCTACCCCCACAATACCTGCATCCGGTGAGGCGCTAAGCTGCAACCACCTACATCGAGATCTGCAACCGATTGCGTGTGATGTTGCGCCCTCTCGCACCAGGAGTTGCAATCACTGTGAAAGAACCTACGGCCTGGCACCCGGAGTGCCGAAACCGTTGGTGCGCAGAGTTGCCACCACTTGCACTAGAATCTATGACTTCGTATCCAATGTGCTGGAACTGGTGTCCGACGTGCTAGAACTAGTGCCCGACAAAATGCTGGAACAAGTGTTCGACATACTGGAATTTGTTGGAGATATGTCCTAGAAGCAATAATATTGTATTATTGTATTTATGTATTTATAATTAAGAGTTTATATTCTATTCTTAACTGCTATGATTCTGGAATATGTGAGTTAGTGGAAAACTCGTATGGTGGAATGATAAACGGTAATAATAAGGTTCCTAGTCATGCCTCTAAGACTGACTCAAGTCTTATTGATGATCATGTTTTCTGACTCTTAGGATATCCTTAGCAGTAATGATAGTCCTACAACAAAATTGGGAATATGACGTTGGAAGAATGATCATATTAAATCGAACCAAACTTGTTTGTTATACTTTGAGAAAATATGGTGGGAAATCAGTTATTATTGTTGGAAATATGCCCTAGATGCAATAATAAAGTGGTTATTATAATATCTCCTTGTTCATGATAATATTTTATTATCCATGCTAGAATTGTATTGAGTAAGAACTTAAATACATGTGTGGATAAATAAACAACATTGTATCTCTAGTGAGCCTCTACCAGACTAGCTCATTGATCAAAGATGGTTAAGGTTTCCTAACCATAGACACGAGTTCTCATTTGATAACGGTATCACATCATTAGGAGAATGATGTGATGGACAAGACCCAATTGTAAGCATAGCATTTAATTGTATCACTTAGTTTTTTGCTATTGCTTTCTTCATGTCAAGTATCTGTTCCTAATACCATGAGATCATGCAACTCCCTAACACCAGAGGAATGCCTTGTGTGTATAAAATCTCACTTCATAACTGGGTGATTAGAAAGGTACTCTACATGTATCTTCAAGGGTGTCTGTTGAGTTGGCATGGATCAAGACAGGGATTTGTCACTCTGTATGATGGAGAGGTATCTCTATGCCCTCTCTATAGTACAACATCACAAGAAGCTTGCAAGGAATATCACTAAGGAGTTAGTCACATGATCTTGTATTAAGGAACAAGTAAAGAGACTTACCGGTAACAAGATTGAACTAGGTATGGAGATACCGATGATCGAATCTCGGGCAAGTAACATACTGATGGATAGAGGGAACTACATACGGGATTGACTGAATCCTTGACATCGCGGTTCGACCGATAAAGATCTTCGTGGAATATGTAGGAACCAATATGGGCATCCAAGTCCCGCTATTGGTTATTGACCAGAGAGGTGTCCCGGTCCTGTCTACATGATTCTCAAACCCATAGGGTCAGCATGCTTAACGTTCGATGACGATATAGTTTCATTGGGATATATATGTTGGTGACCGAATCTTGTTCCGAGTCCTGTATGAGATCCCGAGTGTGATGAGGTGCTCCGAAATAGTTCGGAGGTAAAGATTCATATATGGGAAGTTGGTATTCAAACTCCAGAATATTTCTGGGTTTTACCGGTTTTGTCAAGAGTGTCGAAAGGTGTTCGGGGGGTCCACCGAGGAGGTCTACCTACCCCGGAGGGCCTAACTGGCTAAGAGAGAGAACACACCATCTCTTGGTGGGCTGGACGCCGCCCCTCCCAAGGGTCCATGAGCCTAGGGTTTTGGGGGGAACCCTAAGGAGGGCTCCCCCTTGCCTAGGGGGGCAAGCAACCTCCTAGGTTGCCGCCCCTTCCTTGGAGGAGGCCCTAGGGCCGGCGCACGCCCCCCTTCCCCCTATATATATTAGAGATGGGGGAGGGTGGCCGCACCACAAGCCTTGGTGCAACCTAGCACTTATGATCTGTATTGGGTTTTTTGCCTAAGAGGGGTGATGTAGCACAATATAGATAGGTATTTCCCTCAGTGAGAACCAATGTTATCGAACCAATAGGAGGATCACACAACTCCCGTCTTCAGCGCCTACACACAAAAGAGCAAACACTTGCACCCAATGCGGGAAGAGGGTTGTCAATCCCCTTGAACCCGTTACTTGCAAGCAAATGAGTAGTGTAGATGATAGTAGACAATTGTAAATTGGAAAATAAAAAGAAAACAAATAAATGACAGAAAATTAATAGTAGTGTTTCTTTACTCCTATAAAAGACTCAGTTGGTGATGATGGTGTGTCTGCCATTGGATCTACATCCAACGCATGCAGTGACAAGTTGTGGCGCTTTGGCAAAAAGACGCCCGCTAGTGCTCCATACTTATCAAAAAAACTTCGTCTTGCCCCCATCTAGCCCCATCCCTCCCCACCTCCTCCGATCAGGCATGGTGGCTTCTGCCAGTACCATCTGCCCCCATCACCTAACATGCCTCCTCTCAGCTGCCAAATCCCTCCACCATCACAACCCCTCGCATCCTCGCGTTCTTATCCATGTTTTCCCCGTCTCCATCGCTGGTGCCCTCTACCAGTATGTCGCCGACGCCTCTCCTACTTCCTACCCTATCGTAGAAGTCCCATCACCTAGAATCACCACCTCCTCCCCTCCTCCTCGTTGTATCCTCTGCCCCTGTCCCATCTGCTCCAACATTAGCCGCTACAAGTACGCCCTCGGCTAAGCCAAGCTCATCTTTGACTGCAGGACTTCCACATACTATTCCTTCATTTGCTCCACTAACGCGCTCCAAGGCCCTCCCCTTCAGGTACACGCGGCTTGCCGAGGACATCCACGCTGACTGCAACTGGAGTGCCACATGATGTGGAGGTGGGACGCTCGACAACCTTTCCCACCCAATCTTCAACTTGCCCACTCGTGAATCCTAACTGTCTAGAACCCACTATTACTGCCCAATATAAATGAATGGGTTGGCAGATGGGGTCCATGCTGGTGGAGCTACACCCCAAGAAGCCAAAAGGATGATCATGCAATTTTTCAATCGAAGTGAGTCTGAGGCCTCTGCCTTCTAATCTGCTTCATCAACGGGCAATGTATGGGTGAGTATATGTTTTTTGAGGAATCATCGGGGGGAGTTCCTCGCCTGAATATATTGCTCAAAGGTAAAGCCATCGTGGTTGATTACGAGTTTGCGGAATTACATGGGGACGCATGCGCATGAGGAGAGGAATAGCCCCCACGAGAAAGCAGTTTCCTTAACAGCATTATTACATAGCATGTGTGATGGTCTAGGTTTGCGATCATGAAGTAGCAGAGTGTTGGTCGATGGAGCAAAAAGTCTTGGCGTTTCTGGCATCCCAAATCTTCCAGAGAATAAGGATCAGGATGAAGGGCCAGATAGGCTGAGCGGAAGAGATTGCGTCGCGGATGTCCCATAGCTCGTCAGTGAAGTCGGGCTTCTCAATCCCCATGCGCTGCCAAATCCTATCAGCCAGTGGACAACAGAGGAAGATGTGGTCGGTATCCTCATCTCCATGCAAACACTTTGACCTTGGAGGGAACCCCAGAGGACCATATGGGCAAAACATGAGGGTCTTCATGCAACTCGATGGAGAGGAGCTTGTACACCGTCTTAGTGGTAAATGGTAATCCGCCATGAAGGAACCTTTTGTCATCCTCTATCGATGACATGAAGTCCTGCAGCAGCAACAACAGCAACAATAGAGAAACCATTTCTTGCGAGGCCACCAAGGAGAGGCTATTCCGTAGGTTAGAAACTAAATCGTCACGAAGAATAGAGGCCACGCGAATGTGTTGTTGGGTAGAGTGGTGAATAAATTTGGGTAGGTGGCGGCTAATGGACAATGAGAGAGCCAAGTATCTATCCAGAATTATGTTTGAGATCCATTGTTGGTTAAAACAAAGGAGATCTGTTATAGGATTGGTAGGTGGGTGGTTATAGTTTTACAAAGAAAGGAGGTGTGGGTGGCGGGTTTGAGGAATACATTTGGGTGGTGTGGCCACCCAGTCAGACCAGGGAGAGCTATTGTTGGTTACAGCTCTGGCAGAGAACTTCATGAGGAGGCACATGTTTTGTTGACGCAAGTTTTTCAAACCAAGACCACCAAATTTTTCAGCTTGCAGACATTATTCCAAGCAACTAGGCATTGAGAACCTATACAAGTTTCCTCAGCCGCCCAGAAGAAGGCTCGGAGAAACACGTTTAGGGACTTGAGAACCTTCTTAGGGATAAGGAAGACGGGCATGAAGTCAGCAGAGAGGAGAATCAGCCGGTCACCCTTATTAAGAAGTTTGGCTTTCCAACCAGCGAGGTACTGTTTACAGTTTTGAATGATTGGGAGGAAAGCATTGGGGGCCAATCTAGTAGGGGATTGCAGAAGTACAAGATAAATTTGAGGGAAGTAGGCGATGTCGTATTGAAGGATGACAGCAATAGCGCTTGCCTGATCTGGAGGTACATGAAGGGAGACAAATGCGGTTTTTGCGAAGTTGATTGTAATCGCATCACTCTGGAGAAGTCCTGAAGGATGGATTTGAGAGTAGAGGCACGGTGGTAGAAGCTTCAGCAATGATAAGCACATCGTCGGTGTACTGCTATGTGGTGGTGAGGGGAGATTGGTGTAGATTGGGTGGTGAAGGTTTAGAGGCATGTCATTTTGACGGATAAGTTGCTGCAAAAGGTCGGCAACAATAATGAAAAGGTAGGGGGACATAGGGTCTCCTTGTCGGATACCATTTATATAGTTGATCCAGTCCCCAGGGGCTCCATTTAGCATGATAGCGGATTTGCCAGTGGCCAGAATGTTTTGAATCCATGTGCAACAGGAGACAGGAAAACCCCTCATGAGAAGGATGGCGGAGAGGGATTTCCAGGAGATAGAGTCGAAAGCTTTACGAAAGTCCAGTTTAATGACCATAGTTGGTTTCCTGAGCAGGTGGCAAGAGCTGATGATGTCGGATGTGTGTACGAAGTTTTCCGCAATGTTTCGACCTGAAATGAAGCCAGTTTGGTTGGTATGGACAAGCTCTGAGATGAAGGGTTTGATACAGTTAGTGAGCATTTTCGCAATTACCTTGATGGGGCAATTTTGCAGAGAGATCGGGCGAAAGGAGTCAGGCATCCCTGCCGAGTCCTTTTATGGGAGTAGAATGATATGAGATTAGTTTAGCCTTTCGCAACGAGATTGGTTGTGGAAGAAATCCGAAAAGAATTTGAGGATGGTTGGTTTAATCAGGGCCCAAAATTTTCTGTAGAACATTTGGCCGAAGCCGTCCAGCCCCGGGCTAGATTGGGGGTTCATTTGAAAGAAAGCTAGCCTGATCTCATCTTCGGAGAAGGGGCGGAGAGAGATGCTAATTGTGAAATAGGTTCAGGGTAAAGGCTGGCAAGGACGAAGTTCCAGACAGTGTCGGGACTGTGTCCTAAAATTTGAGTGAAGTAGGTTTTGAGTAGTGAGGCTTTTTGGGTGTGCGAGGAAAATGTTTGTCCGACGTGAGTTAGCGGAACAATAGAATTTTTGCGAAGCCATCGGGGGCAGGCACGTGGAAGAATCTCGTGTTTTCGCCATCGTTGATAATGGTTCTGATTTTGGCGTGAAGGCGCCAATAGGCTGCAATTTCTCGGATGGTCCGCTGGAGGACAGAGATAGCTACGGAACATGGAACGCGCTCGGCAGGGGATAGAGAGCAGAGTTCTTCCTTGAGGTCCAAGCAACGAATGATATTCTTGCAGTTGCCCACACGCACATGTGGCAGAGCCCTGGATTTAGCCCAAAGCTTGAGACCTTGACTAGTAATTTTCAGCGGTCTAACCAAATTACTGGAGGGTTGCTTGAGGCGTGCATATTATCAGTAGGCGGAAGTGCCCAACACTGTTGGACGATCCTATGACACTCCGAGGACATGGTCCATCCAGATTCGAACCGAAAATGCCGGCAGCGTGGTAGCTCGGTTTTAATATGGACTAGCAGAGGGACGTGGTCGGAGACGAAACGGGTTAGGAAGGACAGGGTTGTGTTGGGGAACGCATCGCTCCAAGCTAGGTTAATAAAAGCAAGGTCAAGGCATTCAAGAATTGGGTTGTCGTGCCTGCTAGACTAGGTAAAACGACTGTCGAGAAGGGGAAGCTCGATGAGGGAGAGAGTATCAATAGCAGTGTTAAAAGCATTTGTCTCCTGTTGGTGGAAGGAGGCCTTGGTTTTTTTGTCGGTGAATCGATTGAGCTTGAAGTCACCGATGATGAGCCATGGCGTAGAGGATGGCGGTTGGGCAGATGCAAGTTCATCGAGGAAGGCATGTTCTTGGGAGCGGGTTGAGGGGGCGTAGACATTGGTAATGATGAACGGGATTGGAAGGGCAGGGGAGGAGATCGTGGCGGATGAAGTGAAAACAAGGTTTTGGTGGGAAACGATTGAGAGCAACCTTGAGTTTGCGGCGGATAGCGTTTCTCCGGTCGTTTCGATTGCAAGGAAGGGTGACTAGGTGGTCTAGGAATCGAGGGAGGAAAGAGCGAATTTTGAAGTCATCTGGGTTTTCAAGTTTTTTTTCTTGCAGTAAGGCAAGGTGTGGGTTCATGGAGATAAGCTCAGAGAGAACATTGGCGCATTTATTTGAGTCTCCGGGACAACGGACATTCCAAGAGCAAATAGAGATTTGGGTTTGACTCGTGTAGCAACATGAACACACCTAAAGAGGGGAATATACCTAGCAGTGAACATGTTGGGCGTGCGAGATAAGACAAAGTAGCATAATACTTGGTAGCACAAACGCTGAGTAGAGATGATACAACGATGTTAAAAGGAGGGATTTTTAAACGGGGGCAGCACAAACGCTGAGGCTTGCTATAGCAAACTAGATTACGTAGAGGAGGGCAGCACAAACGCTGAATGTAGATGCATGCAATAACATGCAGCATGCGAGGGGAGAGCGTGCATGGGTTGCATGCGCACAGTACGTAGGGAATTAAACTAACGGCGTCTAAGCTAATCGAGTGAAGCTCGAGTGCACGCCATGTAGGAAGCCACTTGGGCTTGTTGATCATGGAACAACGGCAACATCGTCGTCCCCATCGTCAGCGTCGTTGCTGCCGGCGGGATCGTCTCCATCATCGGCGTCGCGGACTTTTTGGACCTGCTCTTTCTCAGCACCGCAAAGTTCCGCTAGGAGAGCTAGTGTAGCGGGAGAAGCCGGAGGCGCGGCAGGGTCATCAAGGCCGGAGTCGTGAAAGGCATCCAGGAAGGTCGTGGCTGAGCCGTCGTCGCCAAGTCTGGCCACTTTGGACTTAGAGGCGCGGGTGACCATCGGATTGTAGACGCGGGGTTCCTTGCGGGCCAGCCAATCGCTGCGGCGCAGTAGCTCTGCAGAGCGTCTCGCCTTGTCCGCGGAGCGGCGCGCCCGCTTGGCGACCATGCTAGCCTTGTTGACGTGCAACTCATGTGTGTCTAAGTCGTTGACCGGCAGCGGCGGCGCTGGAGAGGAGGAGAGGTTTGTCACTGAGTTAGCAGGAAAACAAGAGTGGGAATGGTTATGGGTGCTCGGTTCAGCTGGAAGAGGTGGTGTGTTACCGCGGGAAGACGAGGCCTCGAAAATGAAAGAGTTGCTCTTAGGCTCCATTGACGCCGGGGAGGAGGCAGACACGAATAACACGAAGGCGTATCCTCTAGCCGAGGGAGACGCCACGTTTGAAGGACCGCCGGTCTGGACATAGCCGAGGTGACGGGGGCCATCGTGACGCCATTGATGATGGCGGAGACGGCATGCAGCAGAGTCAGCAGTGGGGACAGGCCTAGGGACGCGGAAGGTCTTGTCGGAGCCGGGGCGAAGATGTGTGCACGTGCGCCGAGGTCGGCGTCCACATGAGCGGGAACATGTGGGTTGGCGCCGATGACGATGTCGTCCGCAATAGAGACAGGAGGCAGTGAGGTTGGCGTGGGTGGTGGCGCAGGCGGGTAGGAGCTGTCCGGTCCATCCCAGCACCCCTCGGTGGAGCTCCCGGAGCCGAGGATCGCCTTAGAGCTACCGGCGAAGGGGTTTGCGCCGATGTCATGCGGCCATCGCTGCATGATCTTTAGGGCAACGTGTTTGACTTCGTTTGAGATGGGAATGCGAACGATCATGGACTCCGGCATTGGCAGGCCAGTAGCAATCATGACAAGTGCGCGAACCGACATGTAGTCTCCTTGCATGCAGTACTGATCAACAGAGCAAACATCGCCAAAGCGTCTTAGCACAAACTTGACACTAGCGTCGTTCCATAGCCCGTGATGGATGCCGAGGCTTCGAGCTCGACCAATTCGTCGAAGACGTCGATGCTGCGCTCCGCCTCCTCCACCGGCTCGATGGAGAGCACGTTGCCGTCGTAATGTAGCAGGCCACGCGAGAGGACGCGTTCGCACTCGTTGTGGCAGGAGATGGTGAGGCAAGCTTCGCCCTGCCAAGAGACGCCGATGGCGAACGCGGGGTTCCCACCAACAGTCTACAGCGCTTAGCGAATGACGCCAGAGGGGTTGTGGACGTCATCGCGCAGGTGGGCGAAGGCGAAGCGACGCGTGCATTGGAGGAGGCACGCCGGTGGGACGACGACGGGGACGAACGGAGGAGACGGCGGGGCGAGTGGCGAGGAAGCCAATGGATAGGGTTCCGCGTCGTGGCTGCCGGGGATGTAGGAGGCAGCGAGGCGTACGTCGTGGAGGTGACAACGCAGGGCGTCCTCGTCCAGCGATGGTGGCACCAGAGTAGTGTCACTGGCTGGCGCAACTCTATCCAAGCCGGGGAACGGGGTTGGTACGCCGAGAAGAGGCGCATCAGTGCTTCAGGGGGCGGTGACGACAATGGGGACACCCGGGATGATGACAGCTGGAGCGGGGCGCGCGGGGACGGAGCTGGTCGAGGCGGCATTGCGGTCCATATGTTGGTGCACAGGGAGAAGGAGGGGTTTAGGGAGGGCCTTGTGGGAAGAGCCGGAAAGTATGGGCGAGATTGAACAGACCGGCAGAGATGGCTGCGATGTCCCAAGCGCCAACACCGAGCACCGGACGGGGTCTGTTGGCTTTTGAACCGTAGATCAAATCACCAGGAGGTATACACGGACGTGCAAAGCTAGCTAGACGGGCTAGTCTCGTATGCACGTACGTAAGCAGCTGGATGGATTCTCTTAGGAGTCCTACGTGCAACTCCCGTAAGTGGAGCTGGCTTTGGGCTAGCGACAACTTGATCGATTAGATCGATTCGCTTTGGCATCGTCGACGGAACATTGCAACGGAAAAACTGATCGTGAGATATTTGTTGATAGCCACAGGACCGTGTCGATCCTGGCTTTTCTTTGTATTTCTTTTCTAATCTGATCGATATCGTGAGATATTTGTTGATAGCCACAGGACCGTGTCGATCCTGGCTTTTCTTTGTATTTCTTTTCTAATCTGATCGATGTGATTACAATAGGTAATGGTACAAGTATGTATGTATGTATGTATATATATATATATATATATATATATATATATATATATATATATATATATATATAGGGTCATGCTATTCGTCATCCTGAGTGAGGAATATTTATTCTTCATCCCTCCTCAATTTTACCATCAATGCACCCTAATTTTACGTCCCGTAATTTTTGTCTCATTTTATACGTAAAAAGAGACCGTAAGAAAATTTATAATCAACGTAAAAAATATTCTATGTCAGGTAAAATTATAGACATACAAAAATAGTGGAAAATATACAATAAATTTAAATTTTTTTGGTCTTCTGACTTATATTTTTTGCTTTCTTACATGAAATTTTACGTCGCGATTCAATATAAATGTAACTTTTTGTATTTCAAACGTAATTTATTTATAAATTGATCGTAAGATTATCTCGGGTGAAGAATAACTTATTCTGCACCCTGGGTGATTAATAGAGTTTCTGGATCGCGCTATTCGTCACGCTGGGTGAGAAATAGTTATTCTTCACCCCCTCTATTTTGACATCAATGCATCGTAATTTTACGTTACATAATTTTTTTCTTATTCCATACGTAAAAAGAGACCGTAAGAAAATATATAATCGCCGTAAAAAATATTTTTGTTACGTAAAATTACAAACATATAAACATAGTGTAAAATATACATAAAATGCAATTTTTCTTGTCTTACAGCCCGTATTTTTATTTTCTTATGTCCAATTTTACATACTGGATCAATATAAATGTAACTATTTGTATTTCAAATGTAATTTATTTATGAAAAACTCGTAAAATTACCTCGGGTGAAGAATAACCTATTCTGCACCCTGGGTGATGAATAAAGTTTTCATATATATATATATATATATATATATATATATATATATATATATATATATATATATATATTCGGGTGAAGAATAACCTATTCTACACCCTGGGTGATGAATAAAGTTTCCATATATATATATGGATCGAGTATTTGTCACCCTGGGTGAAGAATTCTATTTTCTTCACCCTAGTCTAATCCCATGACATAACTTGAAAAGGTAAGAAAAAGTAACTTGAGGTAATATTACAACTCGGAGGAGAGATATTGGTCTCCCGACGTACAATAACAAGTAAGGTAATTTTATAACATGCGTGCTAAAAAGTTATGTTTCGCGTGTGAGAAAAAAACTGACGCGTCAATATCACACTATGTTGACGTAACTTTACAAGATAAATGAGGTAATCTTATAAGAAGAAGTGGGGGTAATTTTACAACATGCATGCTAGAAAGTTACCTTTTGCTGTGATTGAAAATGTGGCTCGTCGAATGACCAAGGTGAAGAATAAGTTATTCTTCACCCTGGGTGCCAAATAGACTACACACATATATACATACATACATATATATATATATATATGTATATATATATGTATATATATATATATGTATATATATATATATATGCACAGGAGAGCCTACCAGCAAACTTACTCGGAAACGTATACCTGTACAACTCGGACATTGGGTTTATCCCTACATTCACCCTCTAAACAGGATGTCCTTGTTACGACCTAGATCCCAAATGCGACTATTACTATTCCTAGGCATAATCATTGACGTTCTTCATAGCGTCTGAGGACTGACTTTACTACCGTTAGCTTATCCATAGCTTGATGGCAAAACTCTTCTTTGGTCGCCTCTTCAACTTTCACCTGTTCTTCGGCGCTTGGTAAACTGTCTTTCAGATTATCGAGGGAACATCTTTTGAACCCGAGCATGACCAAACTTTGTTCTAACATTGATTTCCATGCTCTTGGCGCTTGCTTCAGTTCGTAAAGTGTATTCTTGAGCTTGTAATCTTTCTCTTTTTCGTCTTTCTTCTCATAGCCGAGGGGTTTTTCCACGTACACTTTTTCTGTGAGATCATCATTGAGGAAAGTGGATTTAACATCCATATGATGAACCTTCCAATCCTCTTGTGCTGCCAAAGCTAGGAGCACTCTTACCGTCTCGAGTCGAGCAACCGGTGCAAACACATCATCGTAAACTCCTTAACGTTGTACGTAGCCCTTTGCGACGAGTCTTACCTTATGCTTCACAATAGCACCCTGCGTGTCCTTCTTTAACTTGTAAACCCATTTCAAACCTATTGCCTTTTGGTTCAGAGGTCGGGTTACCAAAGTCCATGTGCCATTGCTCTCAATCAACTTCATCTCCTCATCCATGGCGAGCGTCCAACTAGGACTTTTGCTCGCCTCTAAGAAGTTCGTCAGCTCCTCAACTCTGAGCAGACATAGTCCGGAGTATTCAAGCGTAACTGGCTCTGTGTACTTGTAGACTTTCTTGAGGGTCTTATAGCGACGAGGCCCGAAGGATTCTGTTGTGGCTTGCGAAGGAGGGGGCACAAATTGTGTCGGCGTTGATGCACTTGATGAAGACGGTTGAGTCTCAGGCGTGTCGTCGACATCCGCCTCATCATCGTAGTCATCGTGACCATGACCATCATCTTGATTGTCGTTGTCATTATGCGCCTCGTTGACGATGTCGTCGTCGAGATCTCCGCCCACCTCATGCACGTCGTTGTCCTATCACTTTGCGACCCATGTGCGCCGTCGTCGGTGTCGGCACCATGATGATCACTATCATTGTGGTCACCTTGGTTAGGCGTCTTGCCAACCACCTGGACCTCTTCCCCTGCATCATCATCGGGTGGAAACTCAACTGTGAATATGTTAACGTTTGGAGCATCTTTGGCTCTTGCGCTCCAATTCCACGCTTTGTTTTCTTCAAACACAACGTCGCGTGAAATCCGGTGACGCTTGGTTTGTGGATCATTGAAGCGGTATGCCTTGGTGCCGGAACTCCTCTCGTATCCGATGAACACCATCTTGGTGCTACGGTTGGCAAGATTTGAGGGATGCGGCTCTGCCGTCTTCACATGTGCCACGCACCCAAACGTCTGTAGATGAGACACATTCGGCTTATGTCCGTAAATTGCTTCATATGGAGTCTTGCCGATCACCGCCTTCGTTGGAGCCCGGTTGAGAAGATAGACCCCCGTTGAGACAGCTTCTCCCCAAAAAGTCCCCGCCAGGTTCTTGCTCTTCAGTCAACTCCTTGCCATGTCAACGAAGGTTCGATTATGCCTTTCAACAACCCCATTTTGTTGCAGCGTATAAGGTGCCGTGAGGAACCGTATTATGCCAATCTTTCAACAACCTCGCAGTAGTCGTTGAACTCGTTCGACGTAAACTCTCCACCGTGATATGTCTGTAGAGAGCGAACCTTCAACTTGTGTTCCATCTCCGTTGCAGCCTTCAGCTTCTTGAATGCTTCAAACGCCACATATTTAGATCGTAGGAGAATGACCCACATATATCTTGAGTAGTCATCTACCACAAGGAAGTACTTCTTTCCTGTGTGAGTTGCCGGGGTGAAAGGGCCACATAGGTCACCATGGAGCAGCTCGAGTGCATCACTTGCACGATAGGTAGACTAAGCAGGGAACGGCCTGCGGTGTTGTTTTCCAACCAAGCACCCGTCACGCACTCGATCAACATGGTCGATAAATGGCATCCCAGATACCATCTCCATCATTGACATCTTCTTCAAGGCGTACAAGTTAACGTGTCCAAATCTAGCATGCCATAACCACGAATCATCATCACTCTTGGCGAGCCAGCACTCCAGTTGAGATTGATCAAGGCTGAGGATATACAGCCTATTCCCTATGCGATTAACACGGGCTAGCACATTTTGGAGGTTGTCGAAGATCGTCATTACTCCATTCTCGATATCCACCTTGCATCCATTCTCGTCACACTTCCCGATAGAGATGATGTTGTTGCGAAGCTATGGGATGTAGTACACTCTGGTGAGTATGCGATGTTCGCGTGCGAGACCCTCAAAGAGGACAGATCCTTCCCCATAAATCTCCACATTTGAACCATCACCAAACTTGACCGAGCCTTCAACATCATATTCTAGCTCGAGGAATTTCTCCTTGCACCCCGTCATGTGGTTACTCGCACCCGTGTCGAGGTACGATGACACGTTGTGATCCTCGGGTAGCTTCGGTGTCACTTTCTTATCATGAAGTAGCACCTTCCGGCTTGGTTTCACAACCACCATCTTAGCGAGATCATAAACTTCGGCCATAAGAAGACCTAGTCCTTTGTCTTCCTGCTTTTCGAAATTTGCCTTGATCTCCTGCTTGTCAGGCTCCGGACAATCCTTTGCAAAGTGACCCATCTCGTTGCAGTTATTTCACTTGACCTTGGACATATCCAAGTTTTGTTGCTTCTGCCATTTAGAACGGTCCGCCTTACCACGACCTTGTGGCTTGACTTTTCCTTTGCCTTCTTTGGTTTGTCCGCCACGCGTTGCATTGCTTGAGCCTTCGTTGCCATCGCGTCTTCCTTTGCTACTTGGGGACTCACAATCTGTGCGCGAGTACATGAGTTTCTCGCTACCTCCTCCATTGCCTTTCCAACAGCCATGAGAATTCTCTTCCCATGTCTGCAGGCATCCAATTGCCTCTGTTATGGTCATGTCGTCAATGTCGTAAAGCTGCTCGAGCGTGCCGATAATGTACGTGAATTTGTCAGCCACCAAAATGAAAAAATTCTCCACTATCTCGGTCTCATCGAGGTTTGCACCAAGTGCGCGGATCTCTCCCACCAAAGTAGTAAGACCAATGGCATAGTCGTTCACCGATTCAGTTTCCTCCATTTGCAACTTGTGAAATTGGCACTTTAGCACTGATACGTTCGCATCATGCTTTTATATTGATATTTATTGCATTATGGGCTGTTACTACACATTTTGGCACAATAGTTATGTATTTCTCTCTTATTTTACAAGGTTTACATGAAGAGGGAGAATGTCGGCAGCTGGAGTTCTGGACTGGAAAGGAGCAAATCTGAGATACCTATTCTGCACAACTCCAAAAGTCTTGAAAATCTATGGAGAATTATTTTGGAATATATAAAAAATATTGGGTGAAAGAAATACATCAGGGGGCCCACCAGGCAGCCACAAGCATGGGGTCGCTCGATACCCCTCTGGCGCGCCCGTGAGGCTTGTGGCTGACCTGGCAGCCTCCGATACCCATCTTCTGCTATATGGAGGGTTTTGACCTGGAAAACATCATAACAGAGCTTTCAGGATGAAACGTCGCCGTCTCGAGGCGGAACTTGGACAGAACCAATCTAGAGCTCCGGCAGGGCTGTTCTACCGGGGAAACTTCCCTCCAGGAGGGGGAAATCGAAGCCATTGTCATCACCAACGATCCTCTCATCGCTAGGGGGTCAATCTCCATCAACATCTTCATCAACACCATCTCCTCTCCAAACCCTAGTTCATCTCTTGTATCCGATCTTCGTCTCAAAACCTCAGATTGGTACCTGAGGGTTACTAGTAGTGTTGATTACTCCTTATAGTTGATGCTAGTTGGTTTACTTGGTGGAAGATCATATGTTCAGATCCTTGATCATCATTAATACTCCTCTAATTATGAACATGAATATGCCTTGTGAGTAGTTACGTTTGTTCCTGAGGGCATGGGATAAGTCTTGTTATAAGTAATCATGTGAATTTGGTATTCGTTCGATATTTTGATGAGATGTATGTTGTCTCTTCTCTAGTGGTGTCATGTGAACGTCGACTACATGAAACTTCACCATTATTTGGGCCTAGAGGAAGGCATTGGGAAGTAATAAGTAGATGATGGGTTGCTAGAGTGACAGAAGCTTAAACCCTAGTTTATGCGTTGCTTTGTAAGGAGCTGATTTGGATCCACATGTTTCATGCTATGGTTAGATTTATCTTAATTCTTCTTTCGTAGTTGTGGATGATTGCGAGAGGGGTTAATCATAAGTGGGAGGCTTGTACAAGTAAGGGCAGCACCCAAGCACCGGTCCACCCACATAACGATTGGGCCACCTTGCTGCACCTTTGTTACAATTGTTACTTGCTAGCCGTCATGAATTATCTTATCACAAAACTATCTGTTACCGATAATTTCAGTGCTTGCAGAGAATACCTTATTGAGAATCGCTTGTCATTTCCTTCTGCTCCTCGTTGGGTTTGACACTCTTACTTATCGAAAGGACTATGATAGATCCCCTATACTTGTGGGTCATCATGACTCTTTTCTCGCGCCGTTGCCGGGGAGTGAAGCGCCTTTGGTGAGTGGAACTCGGTAAGAAAAGTTTATATAGTGTGCTGAAATTTACTGTCACTTGTTACTATGGAAAATAATCCTTTGAGGGGCTTGTTCGGGGTATCTTCACCTCGACCGGAAGCACAAAGAGTCACTCCTCAACCTGCTACATGTACTGAAAAAATTTATTATGAAATTCCTTCGGGTATGATAGAGAAACTGCTAGCTAATCCTTATGCAGGAGATGGACCACTACATCCTGATTTGCATCTAATCTATGTGGATGAAGTTTGTGGATTATTTAAGCTTGCAGGTTTGCCCGAGGATGTTGTCAGGAAGAAGGTCTTTCCTTTATCTTTGAAGGAGAAGGCATTGACATGGTACATGCTATGTGATGATATTGGATCATGGAACTACAACCGATTGAAATTGAAATTTCATCAGAAGTTTTATCCTATGCACCTGGTTCATCATGATCGGATTATATTTACAATTTTTAGCCTCGTGAAGGATAAATAATTGCTCAAGCTTGGGGGAGGCTTAAGTCAATGCTATATTCATGCCCCAACCATGAGCTCTCAAGAGAAATTATTATTCATAATTTTTATGCTCGGCTTTCTCATAATGATCAATCCATGCTCGATACTTCTTGCTCTGGTTCTTTTACGAAGAAAGATATTGAATTCAAATGGAACTTATTGGAAAGAATTAAACGCAACTCTGAAGATTGGGAACTCGATGAAGGTAAGGAGTTAGGTATAAATCTTAAGTTTGATTGTGTTAAATCCTTTATAGACATCGATGCTTTTCGTGAATTTAGCACTAAATATGGACTTGACTCTGAGATAGTAGCTTCTTTCTGTGAATCTTTTGCTACTCATGTTGATCTCCCTAAGGAGAAGTGGTTTAAATATCACCCTCCCGTTGAAGTGAAAGTAGTTGAACCTATTAAAGACGAAGAGGAAACTATTACTTATAATGTTGATCATGTTATTCCTACTGCTTACATTGAGAAACCACCCTTCCCTGTTAGGATAAAGGAACATGCTAAAGCTTCAACTGTGGTTCGTAAGAGTTGTATTAGAACACCTACACCCCCTGAACAAATTAAAGTTGAACCTAGTATTGCTATGGTTAAAGATCTCTTGGTTGATAATATTGATGGGCATGTTATTCATTTCCATGATGAAGCGGCTAGAATTGCTAGACCTGATACTAAGAGTAAACATAGACCAGTTGCTGGCATGCCTGCTGTTTCTGTTAAAATAGGAGATCATTGTTCTCATTGCTTGTGTCATATGGGTGCTATCGTAAGTGAAATTCCCTTTTCCTTATATAAAGAAATCATGCATGATATTGCACCAGTTGAACTAGAGGAAGTTGATCTTACTATTAAGCTTGCTAATAGAGACATTATTGCACCAATGGGGATTGTTAGAGATGTTGAAGTCTTGTGTGGGAAAATAAAATATATTATTGATTTTCTTGTTCCTGGTTCCCCACAAGATGACTTTTGTCCCATTATATTTGACAGACCCTTCTTGAATACTGCTAATGCTAGGATTGATTGTGAGAAAGAAACAGTTACTATGAGTTTTGGGGATGTGTCTCATGAGTTCAATTTCTCTAAATTTCGTAGATAACCCCATGACAAAGAATTGCCTAGTAAAGATGAAATTATTGGTCTTGCTTCTATTGCTGTGCCTCCTACTAATCCTTTAGAACAATATTTGCTAGACCATGAAAACGATATGCATATGAATGAGAGGAATGAAATATATGAATTTTTCTTCGATCAGCAGCCTATTCTGAAACACAACTTACCTGTTGAAATACTTGGGGATCCTCCTCCATCCAAGGGTGATCCCGTGTTTGAGCTCAAACAATTACCTGATACGTTGAAATATGCTTATCTTGATGAAAAGGAGATATATCCTGTTATTATTAGTGCTAACCTCTCAGAGCATGAAGAAAAGAGATTATTGAAAACTCCGAGGACGCATTGTGCTGCTATTGGTTATACTCTTGATGATCTTAAGGGCATTAGTCCCACTCTATGTCAGCATAAAATTAATATGGACCTGATGCCAAACCAGTTATCGATCACCAACGATGATTGAACCCTAAGATGAAATAAGTGGTAAGAAAATAAATACTAAAGCTTCCAAAGGTAGGTATAATTTATCCTATTGCTGATAGTATATGGGTTAGTCCCATCCATTGTGTCCCTAAGAAGGGAGGTATTACTGTTGTTCCTAATGATAAAAATGAATTGATCCTGCAAAGAATTGTTACAGGTTATAGAATGGTAATTGATTTTAGGAAATTAAATAAAGCTACTAAGAAAGATCATTACCCTCTACCTTTTATTGATCAAATGCTAGAAAGACTATCCAAACATACTCATTTTTTGCTTTCTAGATGGTTACTCTGGTATCTCTCAAATACCTATATCGAGCCAGGATCAAGAAAAAACCACTTTGACTTGACCTTTCGGTACCTTTGCTTATAGAAGTATGACTTTTGGTTTATGCAATGCACCTGCTACCTTTCAAAGATGTATGATGGCTATATTCTCTGACTTTTGTGAAAAGATTCTTGAGGTTTTCATGGATGATTTTTCGGTATAGGGAACTTCATTTGATGAATGTTTGAGCAACCTTGACCGAGTTTTGTAGAGATGTGAAGAAACTAATCTTGTCTTGAATTGGGAAAGTGCCACTTTATGGTTAATGAAGGTATTGTCTTGGGGCACAAGATCTCCGAAAGAGGTATTGAAGTTGATAAAGCTAAAGTTGATGCTATTGTAAAATGTCATGCCCTACGAATATCAAAGGTATAAGAAGTTTCCTTGGTCATGGTGGTTTCTATAGGAGATTTATCAAAGATTTATCTAAACTTTTTAGGCCTCTCACAAATCTTTTGCAAAAAGATGTTCCATTTGTTTTTGATGATGATTGTGTAGAAGCATTTGAAATTCTTAAGAATGCCTTGATTACCACACCTGTTGTTCAACCACCGGACTGGAACCTACCCTTTGAAATTATGTGTGATTCTAGTGATTATGTTATTGGTGCTGTTCTAGGACAAAGAGTCAATAAGAAATTAAATGCTATCCATTATGCTAGTAAAACTCTAGACAGTGCTTAAAGAAACTATGCTACTACTGAAAAGGAATTTTTAGTAGTCGTGTTTGCTTGTGATAAGTTTAGACCTTATATCGTTGATTCCAAAGTAACTGTTCACACCGATCATGCTTCTATTAAGTACCTTATAGAAAAGAAAGATGCTAAACCTAGACTTATTAGGTGTGTCCTTCTGCTACAAGAGTTTGATTTGCACATTATTGATACAAAGGGTGCTGATAACCCTGTGGCAGATAACTTGTCTAGGTTAGAAAATGTTCTTGATGACCCACTACATATTGATGATAGCTTTCCTGATGAACAATTAGCTGTCGTAAATGCTTCACACAATGCTCCATGGTATGCTGATTATGCCAATTACATTGTTGCTAAATTTATACTGCCTAGTTTCACATACCAACAAAAGAAAAAGTTCTTCTATGATTTAAGGCATTACTTTTGGGATGATCTACACCTTTCTAAAGAAGGAGTAGATGGTATTATTCGATGTTGTGTACCTGAGCATGAACAGGAACAGATCTTACGCAAGTGCCACTCCGAAGCCTACGGAGGACACCACGCTGGAGATAGAACTGCACATAAGGTACTACAATCTAGGTTTTATTGGCCTACTCTCTTCCAGGATGCTCGTAAGTTTGTCTTGTGTTGTGATGAATGTCAAAGAATTGGTAATATTAGTAGACGTTAGGAAATGCTTATGAATTACTCTCTTGTTATTGAACCATTTGATGTTTGGGGCTTTGATTATATGGGGCCTTTTCCACAATCTAACGTGTATACTCATATTCTAGTTGCTGTTGATTATGTTACTAAGTGGGTAGAAGTTATTCCAGCTAGTATCACTGATCATAACACTTCTATTAAAATGCTTAAAGAAGTTATTTTTCCTAGCTTTGGAGTCCCTAGATATTTGATGACTGATGGTGGTTCACACTTTATTCATGGTGCTTTCCATAAATTGTTCGCTAAATACGATGTTAATCATAGAATTGCATCCCCTTATCATCCTCAATCAAGGGGTCAAGTAGAATTGAGCAATAGATAAATTAAATCGATTTTGCAGAAGACTATTAATAGATCTAGGAAGAATTGGTCTAAGAAACTTGATGATGCATTGTGGACTTATAGAACTGCTTACAAAAACCCTATGGTATGTCTCCATATAAGATGGTTTATGGTAAAGCATGTCACTTACCTCTAGAGCTAGAACATAAAGCTTATTGGGGAATCAAAGAGCTCAATTATGATTTCAAATTTGCTGGTGAGAAGAGGTTATTTGACATCAGCTCACTTGACGAATGGAGAACCCAAGCTTATCAGAATGCCAAGTTGTTTAATGAAAAGGGTAAGAGATGGCATGATAAAAGGATACAAAAGCGTGAATTTAATGTAGGTGATCATGTCTTGCTATACAATTCTTGTTTAAGATTTGTTGCAGGAAAACTTATCTCTAAATGGGAAGGTCCTTACATTATCTAGGAGGTATACCGTTCTGGTGCCATCAAGATTAACAACGCCGAAGGCACAAACCCGAAGGTGGTGAACGGTCAAAGAATCAAACATTATATCTCAGGTACTCCCATAAATGTTGAAACCAATATCATCAATACCATAACTCCGAAGGAGTACGTTAGGGAGACTTACCAGAACGTTTCAGACTCCGAAAAGGAATAGGTATGTGGTACGGTAAGTAAATAGACTCCAAAACTTTTTCAATGGCAATTTTTATCAGTTTTGGAATATTTAAAAAATTAGGAAAATTATAAGTAGTCCAAATAGTGCACGAGGAGGCGACAACCCTAGGGGGCGCGCCCTAATCCCCTCCGCGTGCCCCTGTGGCTTGTGGCCACCTCATGCACCTTTTAGACTCCGTTTTCTTGTGGTATACTCCTTCGGGTCGGTAAAAATTTATTATATAATCTCCCGAAGGTTTTGACTCTCGTATCACGACAATACCTCATGTTTTCTCTTTGGGTTGTTTCTACAACAGATTTAGAGCAAGATGTCTTCGCAAGAGTCGGTCGGGGAGAACTGCGTCAGGCAGGCTACAGAAGAAGAGATGGAGGCCAACTTGAAAAGGATAGATGCCATGGAGGAAGACCAAGAAGTTACCTCTCATCTACAACCTGGAGCCATGTTGGAAGAACTTTAGAGCTCGGCAATTCCGAATTCGGTTATCCCTTCCAATACTAAATTTCTTACTTTTGAAAATATAAAAAGGAGTGTTTCTTCTTCCCCCGCAGCAATGAAACACCCATGGGTTAAGGGCGCTCTAACCATCTCTGGAAAACTTAACAAGGAAATAATGGATCTTAGATAGCAAAATAACAAGCTTGAGGAGGAAAATCGCATTCTGAAGGGCATCATCGCCAAGTATATAACATCACTACCTCCGAAGCAAGACAACTAAACATATGGGTATGGGCATTCCCCTTGGATTGTGCCAAGCTTGGGGGAGGTGCCTCGGTATCGTATCACCATCACATCTTTTATTTTTATTTTTATTTTTATCATCTTTTCTTAGTTTGATCCTTTTGGTTCTATCTTGATCTAGTAGAATAAAGTTTTCGTGTGATATAGTTTTGAGTTTTGCTTCATGATTCCTACTATGTAAGCAAGTTCGAGAGTTATATAATAAAAAGTACTTTTGAGTTCAGGGCTTTGCTTGTTTGGTATGATCTTGATCTTGAGAAAGATGAAGTAGAAAGAAGTATAGAATAAAAGCAAAGAGTATATATGATGATCTTATGGGGAGTGATGACTTTACATATAAGAAGTATGTCGACTGAAGCCTGTTGTGGGTTGACAAACATAGCGGTTGGTCATTGGGGGAATTAAAAGAATGTAATAAATAAAGAGAGGTTCACATATAAATATATTATCTTGGACATCCTCTATGATTTTGAGCACTCATTAAAATATTATATGTTAAGAAGTTGATGTTGGACAAGGAAGACAACATAATGGTTTATGTTTGCTTATTTCCAAATAGAAGTTATATTGCTATAGATCCCTCAACATGTTTTGCTTGCTTCCACCTCATATCAGCCAAAACTTCCGCACCAAGTAGAGATACTACTTTTGCAGCCTAACACCCTTAACCTAGATTTGCCATGAGAGTCCACCATTCCTACCTACGGATTGATTAAGATCCTTCAAGTAAGTTGTCATCGGTGCAGGCAATAAAAAATTGCTCTCTAAATATGTGTGATCTATTAGTGTGAGGAAAATAAACTTTATACGAACTTGCGATAGGGAAGAAATAAAAGCAACGGACTGCATAATAAATTTCTCTATCACAAGGGGCAATATAAAGTGACGTTCTTTTGCATTAAGGGATTGTGCATCCAACTATAAAAGCGCATGACAACCTCTGCTTCCCTCTGCGAAGGGCCTATTTGTTATTTTAATTTTCTAGTACTTACCATTAAGGGATTGTGCATCCAACTATAAAAGCGCATGCCAACCTCTGCTTCCCTCTGTGAAGGGCCTATTTGTTACTTAATTTTCTAGTACTTACCTTTATGCAAGAGTCGTGGTGATCTCCATCACCTTCTCTATTTTGCCTTTATCTTCTGGCAAGCATCATGTGTTGGGGAATGATCTAGGCACATATATCCACTCGGAAATGGACAAGCATGAGTTACTACTATTGACATTACCCTTGAGGTAAATAGTCAGGAGGCAACACTATAAGCCCCTATCTTTCTCTGTTCCTGATTGAATCTTTGACCTCATAGGTACCTCGTGAGTGTTAGCAACTGTGAAAGACTAAAATATGATTGAGTATGTGGATTTGTTTTACAAGCTCTTATATTGACTCTTTCCTACGTTATGATAAATTTGAATTGCTTCAATGACTGAGATCGTAGTTTGTCGGTTCTCAATAGAGTTCTTGATTCGTACTTTACCATTGTGAATGAATTGTTACTTTAGCATAATAAATTATATGTCAATATATGTTGTTGTTCTAAAGATGATCATGATTCCTTCATATCCGTATTTTATTTTATCGACACCTCTATCTCTAAACATGTGGGCATATTTAGCGATTTCGGCTTTCGTTTGAGGACAAGCGAGGTCTAAGCTTGGGAAAGTTGATATGTCCATTTTGCATCATGCTTTTATATTGATATTTATTGCATTATGGACTGTTACTACACATTTTGGCATAATACTTCTGCCTTTTCTCTCTTATTTTACAAGGTTTACATGAAGAGGGAGAATGCCGGCAGCTGGAGTTCTGGACTGGAAAAGGAGCAAATATCAGATACCTATTCTGCACAACTCCAAAAGTCTTGAAAATCTACGAAGAATTATTTTGGAATATATAAAAAATATTGGGCGAAAGAAATACATCAGGGGGCCCACCAGACAGCCACAAGCCTGGGGGCATGCCATACCCCCTAGGCGCGCCCCTGAGGCTTGTGGCCCACCTGGCAGCCCTCCGATGCCCATCTTGTGCTATATGGAGGGTTTAGACCTCGAAAAAAATCATAACAGAGCTTTCGGGATGAAGCACCGCCGTCTCGAGGCAGAAATTGGACAGAACAAATCTAGAGCTCCGGCAGGGCTATTCTGCCGGGGAAACTTCCCTCCGGGAGGGGAAATCGAAGCCATCGTCATCACCAATGATCCTCTCATCTAGAGGGGGTCAATCTCCATCAACATCTTCATCAGCACCATCTCCTCTCCAAACCCTAGTTCATCTCTTGTATCCGATCTTTGTCTCAAAACCTCAGATTGGTACCTGAGGGTTGCTAGTAGTGTTGATTACTCCTTGTAGTTGATGCTAGTTGGTTTACTTGGTGGAAGATCATATGTTCAAATCCTTGATCATCATTAATACTTCTCTGATTATGAACATGAATATGCTTTGTGAGTAGTTACGTTTGTTCCTGAGGACATGGGATAAGTCTTGTTATAAGTAATCATGTGAATTTGGTATTCGTTTGATATTTTGATGAGATGTATGTTGTCTCTCCTCTTGTGGTGTCATGTGAACGTCGATTACATGACAGTTCACCATTGTTGGGCCTAGAGTAAGGCATTGGGAAGTAATAAGTAGATGGTGGGTTGGTAGAGTGACAGAAGCTTAAACCCTAGTTTATGCGTTGCTTCGTAAGGGGCTGATTTGGATCCACATGTTTCATGCTATGGTTAGATTTATCTTAATTCGTCTTTCGTAGTTGCGGATGCTTGCGAGAGGGGTTAATCATAAGTGGGAGGCTTGTCCAAGTAAGGGCAACACCCAAGCACCAGTCCACCTACATATCAAATTATCAAAGTAACGAACGTGAATCATATGGACATGATGAAAACTAGCTTGACAGAAATCCCCATGTGTCCTCGGGAGCGCCTTGCTTTATATAAGAGTTTGTTCTGGCTTGTCCTTTGCTATAAAAATGATTGGGCCACCTTGCTGCACCTTTGTTACAATTGTTACTTGCTACCCGTCACGAATTATCTTATCACAAAACTATCTGTTACCGATATTTTCAGTGCTTGCAGAGAATGCCTTACTGAGAATTGCTGGTCATTTCCTTCTGCTCCTCATTGGGTTCGACACTCTTACTTATCGAAAGGACTACGATGGATCCCCTGTACTTGTTGGTCATCAAGCACCTATGCCTGAGCCTTGGTGACGCAATCTTCTCTAATCCTCATCTCCTTGAGTGCGTTTCATGCCTCTCTTGCCGTCTCGAACTCCACCAATGTCATTAGCACGGAATCAAGCACAGACTGGGCTATGGCAGCCATGACACCTTCGTCGCATTCCTCGTCCACGTCATCATCTGTGATGGCCTCCCACACTTCAAGTGATCGGAGAATAATCTTCACCTTCACCGCCCACACGCCATAGTTGGCGTCGGTGAGCATCGGGTACTGGATGGGGATGTTGCGATGCGCCCGGACATTGGCGCCGCCCGTTCCTCCACCAATGGTCGCTAACTTTTCGCCCTCCTTCTCTTGTCACCGTTCTTGTTCTCGCTGGAACCGCCGTTGCCGGACTTAACCGACTCAATGTCGTTGTCCGTCATCGTAGATCGTAGATCATCGAGGCTCTAGATACTAATTATTGGCTTTTGAATCGTAATCAAATCACCCAGGAGCTATACATGGACGTGCAAAGCTAGCAAGACGGGCTAGTCTCGTATGCACGTACGTAAGCAGCTGGATGGATTCTCTTAGGAGTCCTATGCGCATGGAGCTGGCTTTGGGCTAGCGACAACTTGATCGATTAGATCGATTCACTTTGGCGTCGTTAGCGGAACGTTGCGACGGGGAAACTGATATTTATTGATAGCCACAGGACCATGTCGATCCTGGCTTTTCTTTGTATTGCTTTTCTAATCTGATCGATGTGATTACAAGGGGTAACGGTACAAGTATATATATGTGCGCAGGAGAGCCTACCAGCAAACCTACTCGGAAACATATACCTGTATGACTCAGACATTGGGTCCCTACAGGGTCGCGGCAGAATTCCATGACGTCCTCTGAAGCTAGGCAGCGGAAGCAGCGAGGCTTGCGTTGGCGAGCGAGGCATGAATGGAAGGCGTGGTAGTGAGAGCTGGCAGTAGGAGTAGGGGGCGAGTTTATAGAAGTCGCTGTAGTGAGGTTGGCTGGGGGAGAAGCTAGCAAAGCGTCTCTGTAGGAGATGTGAGCACGCGGTTCAGCGTTGTTGTTAGGCGAGAGCACGCGCGGGATGGGTGTAGCGTGTGTGGGAGTAGCAAAGTACTGGAGAGCGGCAGGGTTAGGAGAGGTCGTGTTCGTGAACGGGGTGGTGTGATCATATGGGTCTTGGGTCAGCATGCAGCTTTGGTGCAGAAAAAGAGGCTGGTGGGGTCTAGTCTTATCTGCTGATTGGGGGGCTGGGGACGAGTATGCAAGATGGCTCACGTGCAGCTGGGGGTGCAGGTTGGCTGTATAGGCAGCATGGGTGGCATGCGCCCGATGGGGGAGTCTGCGTGGATGGGGACGTGGGGTGACTGGATGGACGGGCAGGTGATACTTGGCTGAATAAAAAGAGATGTCAGCGGGGCTCAACTATCGGGCGGCGATGCAGAGGGCACGCGTGTGGCATAGGTGTGAATCTGGTCAGGTGCGTGCGGAGGTGAGCTTGGTGCCAGAGTAGGTGTGGGTTCATCATCGAGCGTCCTTGTTTGCCCGGACCGGCTTGGGTGTTCCGGCTGTGTAGAGGAGGAATTGAGGGAGGGCTTGGTCAAAGGCATCATGTTCAACATAGTTTTCTTTGTGGCTGAAGGGTGTGGGTCTAGTACGGACGGCGAGGGAACAGTAGTGATGACATTGGTGGGTTAGGCCAAGCAGTCAAAGTGATGGGTAGCGGTGCTAGTACTGGTGGACTGTAGGTGTTCATGAGCAAGTTGAGGACAGTCAAACAAGTGTAGGGAGAGACATTTGAAGTCCAGCACACTAGAATTCAAATTTTCGGAGCGTACCTCAGGGGAGCTAACGAACGTCTTGAATAAGTTCTCAGATAGTCTAGTTGCTTGAAAGTCATTTAAGCGCGAGAAAAATGATTTAGTGATTGTAAAACCAGCATCAACGAGGGTTTAACTAGGCTAGACTGAAAGCATATCCAAATAGAGCAATGGGAGTGATCATTATCGAGTAGTGGAGCAGCGACGTCCGAGTGGTAAGTATTCTTAATACGGTTGTAGAATCTTAAACCAGGACGGAAGGGCCTAACCTTGGGGGGGGGGGTCGAAAGAGAGATTTTCTGTCGTTGTCATCGCAAGAGATCATAGAGCCGTCGAGGATGTCGCCGCGGTGTCCGGGGTGGGGTTGGGGAAGCGGAGCAAGATGCCCGGGAGCTTGAAGTCGTCGAAGCTGGTGATGAGGGTCGCGATCGTCGGTGAGGC
This sequence comes from Hordeum marinum, assembly GCA_022496015.1. NCBI lineage: Eukaryota > Viridiplantae > Streptophyta > Magnoliopsida > Poales > Poaceae > Hordeum > Hordeum marinum. Next base: position 117,433,346 of record CM039676.1, read on the forward strand.
GACGGTGAAGGAGAAGCGGTGCTCTCCATCGAAGGTGGCGTTGAAGAGAGAGTGGTCGCCACCGAAGAGCTTGGACAGGATGAGACCCAACATGGCGCAGTCCAACTTGACAGGGAACTGGATGATCCACGCGCGCATGCGACAGCCGTGGCTTGAAGACACTGAGAGGGTGATTGGAGAACCCACATGGAGCTAAGCGATAGCCTCGAACTGCAGCGATAGGTCGTATGGAATGTGAAGAAGGTCGTCCAGGCTGGAGCAACCTAGGATAGCAGAGGGAGAGGATGGCGGCAGTGGAAGGTATGGCAGGAAGACGAACGAGACCTCGAGAAGGAGGAGTTCACGCGTAACGGGCGAGCTAACATGGAACCGAAGGTGCATTTGTCGCACATGGCGACAAAGAACTCATCGGCGCAACCTCCGATGATGGCTTGGAGGAGAGTAGCGACTAGGGTTTCGTCTAAAGCGAATGAGGAGCTGGTGAAGTGGATGATCATGGGGTGGTAGCGGTGGAGGTGAGGTGAGGAAGTGACAGAGCCGCCGGTGGCGAGCAGACGACCCTGGAAGGCGGCAGCCCTCACGTGCCAATTCCGAGAATGGAGCTAAGAGCCACTTGCCCGAAGTGGACATAGGGATGAGCATGATCAGCGATGGGCGGAGATGGTGGGGCAGCGTTGCTAGCAGGAGTGCAGTGGAAGGCTGGGACAGAGGTTTGGGCTGAAGGCGGGGAGCAGGGGGCGGCGCAGGCCGGCGGTGAGGGTGCTGCAGGGGCTAGGATGGGAGGAGGAACGACAGCTATCTGGGGCTGCCCATTTACGACTCTAGGGTTGAGTATATGTGATGGTATTAATGGGTGATACACCCTTCTGTGTACAAGATTTTTATCTGCAACATTAACTATTGTATTCATAGCAATGTCCATTGCAACAATGTTTGTTTTCAACAAGCCATTTATTTCCCCATTCAGTACTTCGGTACATTCTTGACGCACCTGCAAGGACATCTAAAATGGATTGCTGTTATGTATCACCTTCTGCCCACTTTTTTTGTAAGATCTATTTTTTGTTTCCTCGAGTGGGTCACCATGTGGTTGGACTGATAATTTATTTTTCCTTGGCAAACTTGCAGGTCATGTTAGAACGTGGTGCATAGTTTTGTGGGAGTATACTGGACTTATTATGTGTATTTTTTCCATATTGCAGTCTTTATTAGGCATAGATATGGTGTCATCATGTAGTCTTATGTATTCTCAATCTACATATGATAGCCACACAATACTCCTATCCATGAATTTTCTTTAGAACAAGACAATGCAAAGAATGTTCTTATATGTGAATGATTTTGGACTGTCACCACTGTTGTTGTATCCATTATGCAATTTCGGATATGAATCGTAGCTCCTAAGTTAAAATTGTTCTCCAAAGAAAATGAGTTAGCATGTACAATAGGAAAAGTTACATTCGGTTAAGAGGAATGATTGTTTTGAGTTTTGGGAAAGGACAGTATTTTTGTTAGATTGCACATGAGGTAAATTAATCCAACTTGATTCTATGAAGCGAACTTTCTTTCTACCTTATTATTATAATTTGATTATGTATGCAAGTGGGTGTTAGGGACCCTTTTCTGGATCATGTGAGTTCAGTATAATTCTTGATATATTCCTGTCACTTTCCATTCTCTGTTTTGACTTCCAAGTTCAACATTACTCGACAACATATACTTGTTTTTATTATTTTTATCAATTATGAATACTATGATGTTCAGGGGATGTGGAACAAGTTGATCCCGGAGAAAAAACCTTCGGCTTCTGGATGGCGTCTAAAACTGCGGGCCTTGTTCTAGACGCCACCATTTTGGTATTTCGAAACATCACATATTTTGGGGTGTTGAGTGCCGATGTGTTAGATGGTTGTAACTTGAACTCTGGCAGGTATAGGAGATATCGTGCCACCTAGGGTGCATTTGCTAGGCTGCATTAAGGCCAACTAGGCTCTGACGGGCCAAGTAGCGCGTTGTTTCCTTCCCTAACTCGCACGTGAAAACTAGGCCGCACGAAACTTAAAGCGTCCTCAGCCTGGCTCTCGAGGAATGCTCAAATCAACCGTTTTTCCATATGCAAGATGAGCTTAGTGCAATTTACACTATAGATAGGATGCGACCTGGGCTTAATGCACGCAACCAAACGACATGAAGATGGTGGCCCTAAGCCTATATACACTGAGCTAGGCTCTGCTGGGCCAGGCTCCGCTGGGCCAGGCTCCTTGGAGAAAGCAACCAAATGCGCCCCTAATAATCTCAAATGGATATCTACCTCTAGAATGGTGAGATGTACAGATAATGATGTTGACACGTGAGGGGATAAGTCGCCTGCTGGCTTCTGCTTTTGGTATTGCATTTCGTGTTTTCTCACGGAATGAGAGACAGTAAACTCTGATGTAATCCTTATTAGTTGTGAGGAGACACTAAATTTCAAGCTCTAATGTTGTTTTCCACTCTAATATTGATGTGCTGATTCCTGTGATATGGTTACTTTTTTTGTGGTGATGAATAAGCATAACAAAATTTTAAAATCAAATTGGCTTCACCTTATATCAAAAGAAAGAAATATTCCGGAGGATTAATTTTGCAAAAAAATGGGATCCATTTTTTAATGGGACCCGAATAAATCAGAATTTTGTAATTGTGTTTTTGACTTTAATATTGATGTTAGGCAAAGGTCATATACCAATGATAATAGCAACTCACATGCCACCAACACCAGCTATTCCCAACACCTCTCTTCCGTAGCAGGGCTACCACTCACTGCCACCTCCACCTCCCCCTCCTCCCCGTTACCTTGCTCTCGGAAAGGGAGAACGAGAAGTCTTCTTGCAAGGTGAAGATGAATAAGAAAATGTTTTGCTTCGACAAGTTTTATCTATTGGAAACAATATGTTTATTGCACTTGATGTGCACCTATCAGAAATATAACATCACTTCGATCAATGTAAAGGCAATGTCTCAGTATATATTTTTATTATTCATAGCAGCATATGGGTTACTAACTATGTCTCAGTATATATAATTCTAATTATTATTATTATCCATAGCAACATTCAGGTTAGTAACTATGTCTCAGTATATGTAGTTTTAATTATTATTATTATCCATATCAACATACAAGTTCATGACCATGTCTTCGTATATTTTCTTTTTATGTATGGGTTCTTGACTATAACTTAAATTAGCATGATCTTGTGTGACCCCATAGCGTAGGACGGGCATCTTACTAGTGTAATATATATAAACAAATTACTGTTGGGCTAATGATAGAAAAGCGCATAGTTATGCAATATTTATTGATGGCAATGATCATTACATATAGGCATCATGTCTGTAAGCAAGTAGATAGACTCATGTCTGCATCTACTACTATTACTCCACCCATCGATCGCTATCCAGCATGCATCTAGAGTATTAAATAAAACCGAGTAATGCTTGAAGAACAATGACATGGTGTAGACACAATAAATACAATTAATATGAATAAATCCCATGATTTTATCCTTAGTGTCAGCAATACAAATACATGTCATGTCCCTTTGTGTCACTAGGATTGAGCACGTCAAGATTGAACCAGCTACAACGCACCTCTTGCACTGAAGAATATTTCGTGAACAATCTGAACATGAACCCACAATTCTTCGGATCCCAACAAACGCACCGCACAAAGTGATTACATCGAATAGATCATCACGAAGATGCGATGAACTTTGTATTGAAGAACATAGAGAGAGATATCCATCTAGGTACTAACTATGGAACCTTTTATATGAGATGAACTACTTACACATCACCATGGGAGCAACAAGGTATGTCTAGATGCCCTCCGTGATCGATCCTCCCTCCGGCAGGGCACCAGAATGGGGCTCCAGATGGGCACACAGAAGAATAGAGACTTGCCACAGCGGAAAAAGTGTTTCGGGAGGCTCCTTAGGGTTTTTGGAATATATGACTATTTATAAGCCAGAGTACGGGGCCAGGAGTTGAGGGGGCGGCCACAAGCTAACAGCATGCGACCACCCCCTGGCTGTGCCCTGTTGGCTTTTGGGACCCTCGTGTGGCCCACGGCCTTCTCCCGAAGGTTCCAGGTCTTTTTTGATCCAGAAAAAATCATCAAAAAGTTTCATGGCAACTGGACTTTGTTTGGTACTGCAAAACTGAAAAGCCAAAAACACGTAGAAAACATAAACTGGCACTTGACACTTGGTTAATAGGATAGTGCTAAAAAATAATATGAATCACCAAATAAATGTCCAAGAAGTATCCGTGAATGATAATATTATATAATAAAACAATAAAAAATTATAGATACGTTGGAGACGTATCAACATCCCCAAGCTTAATTGATGCTCGTCCTCGAGTAGGTAAATGATAAAAACAGAATTTTTGATGTGACATACCACCCAACATGTAATACGTTGTAGGTATGATCATTGAGAAACAATGAATTAACAAACATAAACATAGTAATATCCATAAACATAAGTAACATAATCATCGAAATGATGAATTATCAAACATCAACATGGTAATATTGATTAAGACAAGTAACATAATCATCGGGTTTCAAAATATACGATCCTTAAAGAGTGTTTACCCCCATTCATTTTCTCATATTAGCATGGCATGGATTTGTGTTCACCACATAAATACAAATGTCAAGCACCACGGTGTTAAGTCATGAAAGTGGATCGTACTTTTCAACGCACTTCAACTTTTTATTACTCATGCAATACATGAGCGCGGACCATCAATATAGCATGCAGGTGTAATAGAATATGGTGGAAGGTTTCAAAGAGGTAAAAGTGGAGAAGAAAGTCTCGCATCAACTAGGCATATCAACGGGCCATGGAGACGTTCATCAATAGATATCAATGCGAGGAGTAGGGACTGTCATGCAACGGATGCACTAGAGCTATAAGTGTATGAAAGCTCAAGTGAAGCTAAGTGGGTGTGCATCCAACTTTCTTGCTCATGAAGACCTCGGTCATTTGAGGAAGTGTAACAGCCCGGGACCGATGCTCCGGAAGATTCCCCTTTTATTTCCATTCTCGTCTGTGTTTCACTTGGTTGTTGCATTCATCATCGCATCATTCGCATCATCGGCATGGCATCGTCACTTGTTTTCAAAAACTTACATCCGTTCGTAGTTGCCGGTTCTCTCCGTTCATGTCGTCGACCGTTTCGAGTCCTACCACACACGCATGCGCCCACGGCATCGTTGAAAAAATGTTTTAACAGGTGCGCTAAAATATTCTCGGATTGGGTCGAAACCTGGCATGCGGTCTTATTATAGCGTAGGTAGACCGCCTACCAAATTTCGTCGCATTCCAAGTTCGTCTGATACCCCATCGGTCAACCATAGCAGTGGGGCCATCGGTTATTTATCGGACGTTCTCGGTGTTTTAAAACACTCATGTCACGGGCCGCAAACCTCCCTCTCATCCCCACCAAGCCCACCTACACAGCCCACTAGCCCTCCTAACCTTCCCAACCGCTTTGGGTCGTCCGATCGAGATCTAATGGACAAAATCGGCTCCAAAAACCATCAACCCTAGCCCCTAAACCTATAAATAGACCCCATGCCTAATTTGGAGGAAAACCTACCCTAATCCTCCTCGTTTCCCATGCACCATACGCCACCTCCCACCTCCCGCAGTGGGCCCACCCGGGCCCAAACCAGGCAGCCGCCCGACCCCGAGCTCCTCCCGAGCCCCATGGCGCCCGACCCTCTGCATCTGCCTCCACAGCACCCTCAACCGGCCCCTGCAGCTGTCCTCGCCGGAGCCATCGCCAGCGATCACTCTGGCCAGAGCCCGCCGAACCTCCTCCCTCTACTCATCTCCTTCCTCCCCTCCTCCATTTCTCTCCTCCCTCTCCCCATGCCCGAGCTCACCCCGAGCGCCTCTCCTCTCGCAGGTCCGCCGTCCAGACCACCAACCCGACGTCGCCGCGTCAGATCCGGGCCGGAGCCGCCCGGATCCAGCCGCCTCCACCCGTTCACGTCCACCCGATGCCCTCCATGCCTTCACGACGGAGCCTTCTCGCCGTTGACCGCCAGGGAAGCTCCATTTCCCGCTAGTGCGGGAGGACGAAGCCCCAGCCTCCCGCTCGCTCCCCTCGCAGACAGGTCGTGCTAACTGCGGGCCGATACGGCCCAAGCCACCTCCAGCCCGATCGACTCCGCCGGCCCATGGCCACAATGGTGATCCCCCGATGCAATATCCCTCGCCCTGGGCGTTTTATAATATCATGTGCTCATAGATTCGACCCGTGACTTGTTTTTTTTCTGTCCAGCGATTTTCCCAATTAACCAGATAAACAAAATGGCACAAAAGACCCTACACTTCATGCATTTAATAACTCAACAACCGGGCATCGTATGGAAAAACTTTATATATGAAACTTGACTAGAATTTCGTGCAGATTCACAATATCAAACTTTCACATGTGATAAAAATACTTAAACTTGCTGTTTGCATTAATTTGCATCAATGCCATGCTAAAATAATTTATAGCATAACTAATTAACCGTAGCTCCGATGCAAATATTTTACATATGTAACTCGGCTAGAAAAATGCATAGAATCACATGGTGAAATTTATTTTTCTGTTTAACAACTCTAAAATTATGTTAGGACAGATCTGGACCAAATTCATAATATGCATATGGGGTCGTTTCGGAAATGCTATATGATGCTTCCGTCCTCATTTAAAATGCCTTGGAGATGTAGTTGTTCATGCTTCACCTCTTGCCATGTCTAACAACATTTAATGTTGATGAGTACCTAACGAGAGTGAACTAAATAATTCAAACATGGAGTTTCGTCAATATGCAACTCGTTGCATATTGAACTTCACTTAATATGTAGTAGTTGTTTGTTGTTCTTGCCATGCCATGCCATGCGTTGCATATTAAACCGGACATGCATCATATTTGTTTGCGCATCATGTCATGAATATATTGTGGTGTATCATGTGTTGATTGTTGTTTCCGTTTTGCTTCTTCTCGATAGAGTTCTGAAAGCATTCGGAGTGTGAGGATTCGTTCGACTATGTTGGCTCGCCTTCTTCATGGAATCGTTCTTCTTCCAAGCGGGATCTTAAGAAAGATGATACATTTCCCTGGATACCACTACTATCATTGCTATGCTAGTTGTCTCGCTTTTATCGTTATGTCTCGATACCTACCACTTGTTTGTCAAGCCTCCCAACATTACCATGAAAAGCCTCTAACCCTTCCACATCCTAGCAAACCGTTGTTTGGCTATGTTACCGCTTGCTCAGCCCTTCTTATAGTATTTGTAGCTGTAGGTGCAATTGCTTCCATGTCACAACATGGACATTCTCTTTGTATCACAATATTATTGCTATTTAATTTAGTGCACTTATACACTTGGTAAAGGGTGGAAGGCTTGGCCTTTTGCTCGGTGTTTTGTTCCACTCTTGCCGCCCCTAGTTACTTGTGAACCGGTGTTATGTTCCATAATTGAGCGCTCCTAACATGATCGGGGTTGTTATGGGGACCCCCTTGATCTTCGTTTTAGGATAAAGCTTGTCTGGCAAGGCCCAACATTGGTACTATTTGATTAATAACAACTAAAATTTGCATAGGGCATGATCACCCCGTGGATAATTAATCAACAACCCGGGCTAGTGCTCCTCATTAGTGTTGGTCCAAACTAGAGCACTGTGTGGGGCCACCCCAGGGAAACTTGGGTGATTTCTATCAGGCCACCGTACACTAGCTTATCCGCCGTGTCCTGAGAACGACATACGCGGATCCTATTGGGATCGTCGACACGTCGGGAGGCCTTGGTGGATTTGTTTTACCTTTCTCGAGTGTCTTGCGTGAGGAACTCTGATAATCTTCGGTCTATCTCGAGGTGTCGGATTTCCTTTGGAATTGCCTAGGATGATCATGAGATCCTTGGTTGAGGTTATTCCCATGGCATGTGGTTAATTTGTGATGGATGAGTTGGAGCACCCCTACAGGGTTAAATCTTTCGGAAAGCCATGCCTGCGGTTATGTGGCAAACTTGGAAACTTTGTTTAACACCCAGTCATAGCAAACTTGAAATAAATTCAAATAAAATACACCAACCGTGTGCGTAACCGTGACTGTCTCTTCTCGTGAGTCCTTATCTGAGAGAGAACATGGTGGGGTTATGTTTGACGTAAGTAGGTGTTCAGGATGAGTTAGTGATCATTACTAGTTCACGTTCGTTGTGTGTAGACCACCATACTTTACTTTCTGTATTCATAAGTTAGCCACTCAAACAAATTCATAGTCACTTGCTGCAGCCTCACCACTTAACCATACCTCACCCAATAAGCTTTAATAGTCTTGATACCCTTGGAAATGAGATTGCTGAGTCCCTGTGTCTCACAGTTTACTACAACAACAATTGTAGGTATAGGTAATGCGATGATTTGACGTGAGCGCATTGCTTATTTGATTTGGAGTTCTTCTTCTTCATCAATCTAGGATGGGTTCTAGGCGGCATCCTGGGATAGCAAGGATGGATGTCATTTTACCTTTTGTTTTTGTCCGTAGTCGGACCCTGCTCTTGTGTATGATGTTTGATTACGTTGTTGTATTGATGTGATATTGATGTAGCTTGTGGCCAGTGTAAGACAATTCCATATACTCATCTCTTCTGTACATGTACTTGTAATGATATCCATTCTTGCAACACGACGAGATGCGCTTCTATCCCTATCGAGGCCCTCGTGCCAAAATAAGGATATGATCGCATCTTGGGCGTGATAGCAAGCCCGTCATTGGAATATACAAGCCAAGTTCCATAGTGAAAAATTCCCACTAGCATAGGGAAGTGACAAGACATGCGACTCTCTATATGGAAAACATGGTGCTACTTTGAAGCACAAGTGTGGAAAAAGAGGTAGTAACTCTATCGCTTCTCTTTTTTCTCTCATTTTTTGTTTCATTTTTATTTTCTCTTGTTTCTTGTTTCTTCTTTTTTCCCCTTTTCCCTTTTTTGTATTTCTCTCTTTTTTTCTTTTTTTTTCGTCCGGAGTCTCATCCCGACTTGTGGGTGAATCATTGTCTCCATGATCCTTTCCTCACCGAGACTTGCCTCAATAATGATGACCATCACATTTTCATTTACTTACAACACGATATGAAAAACTAATATACAATATGACTCTATATGAATGCCTCTGGAAATGTATCAAGATGTGCACTGATCTAGCATAACATGTATGATAATGATGAATGGTAGCTTTGCCACAAATACTATGTCAGCTACATGATCATGCAAAGCAATATGATAATGAATGTACTAGTCATATGATGTAATGGTGGAAGTTGCATGTCAGTATATCTCTGAATGGCTATGGAAATGCCATGATAGGTAGGTATGGTGTCTGTTTTGAGGAAGATATAAGGTCACTTATGTGCAATAGAGCGTATCATGTCACGGGGTTTGGATGCACCTGCGAAGGTTGCATCGATCCTCGAGGTGAGAATGGGCAATGCACAGTACTGAAGATGCTAGCAAATATGAGGTGGTTAGAGTGCGTACATCTATGGATTCACATTAGTCATAAAGAATTCACGTACTGATAGCAATTTTTATTAGCTCTCTCAAAGAAAAGTACTACTCGCATGCCCCTAAGGAGGAGGTTGGGAGGAGTTAACCATCGCGAGCTTCCAACCTAAACAACACTAGGAATTTAACGAGAAATTAGAACGCTCACACATCATCACCATGCCATAACCAATATTTAGATGAACAACAAATTAACACCCTTTAACTATCGATACTTTTACTAACCAACAACCATGCACTCACACCTTTTCTTATTACCACATCAATATCTTTAACTCACAATTCCCATTTTATGTGCTACATGAAGGTTTTGATTATGCACTCATTGATTACCTATAATTTTTGGACTAGTCTTATAACCCATGCAAATTACCTTCATGTTTTATTATATCTCAAATAAATTTAAGTTAATAAGGGAGTGCAATTATTTCTATAAAATCTATATGCCACCGTGCTCTAAAAGATATGTGAAGTACCAGAGCAACTGCTTAGCTCAAAAGATATACGTGAAGCACATAGAGTATTCTAATAAATCATGGTGAAAATGTGTCTCTATCAAGTGGGTGTGTCGAGAAAACAATGATTGTGGAAAACAAAAACAAAAACAAACTAAAGAAAATGATGCGCCAAGCAAAACTCATATCATGTCATGTGATGAATAAAGACATAGCTCCAAGTGACATACCGATGGATTGAGATGAACGAGGGGATGCCTTTTGGGGCATCTCCAAGATTAGACGCTTGAGTCTTCCTAGAATTTTCTTGGGGCGACTTGTGCATCTCCAATCTTAGGCTCTTTCCGCTCGTTACTCCTTCATCCATCGTGATAACACCCAAACTTGAAAACTTCACGAGACAAAACTCAATAGAAAACTCGTGAGATCCATTAGTAGGATAGGCGAACAATAAACATTAGGTACTATTATAAATTGAGAAATATTTTATTATTTCATAAGGTAATGTATTCTAACTTATCCATGGCTTATACCCCCCGATACAATCCACAACATCATCAAAACAAGCAAACTATGCAGGCAAAAACATAATTTGTCTATAATATAAAAGTCTGTAGTCATCAGCAATGACACCATACTTCTGTAACTCCACAAATTCTGAAAAATTAGGAAGACCAGAGGAATTTTTAGATAAATACTTTGTCAAAATTCAAATCAAAAAAACGTTCTAATAAAATGAGAGAAATTCTACACTGGACACAAAAGTTTCTGTTTTTGCACCGTATCAATTCTACTTTTCATTCAAGTCATACCGAAGTCTTTACTTAGCACAAACACTAATTTAAACATAAAATAATAATAATTATAGTATCAATAATCATTTTATCTCACACAAACAGAAAGTAGAACAAGAAAAATAAGATAGCCATTGGGTTGCCTACCAACAAGCGTTATTGTTTCATGCCCTTAGCTAGGCATAATACATATTATCAAGTGTTGTCATCTGCGGGATCACTACAAGAGTATGTCTATATGGGGGTGAATAGACTACTTGTGGGAATTTAAAACAACCTCAAGCACAAGTTTAAGGGTTGGCAGATTTTAGTATATATAGCAAGTCTAGAACACCCAACACATGCAAGTCATCAAGTATAGCAGCGGAAAGTAAAGACATTGCACATGGAAGTAAGGAGTAGAGATAGAGAGATCAAATGCATTAAGGACATGAAGATTTTTCCCGTGGTTCCGATAGGTGGTGCTATCGTGCGTACGTTTATGGAGTCTTGAACACACGGAGGGTAACAGTTGCAAGAGTCCATGGAGGGTTCCACGAAGAAGCAAACTTGACTATACCATGATGGCCTACGTCCACGGAGGACTAGCCTAACTCGGGGTAGATCTTCACGAAGTAGGAGATCTCCTTGCCCTTACAAACTTTTTGGTTCACTCCACAACACGAAGTAGGAGGCTCCCAAGCGACACCTAACCAATCTAGGAGGCACGACCCTCCAAAAGGTAATAGGCTTGATAGTGTCGATGAACTCCTTGCTCTTGTGCTTCAAGATGATAGACTCCTCAACACACAATCACTCTCTCACAAATTTGGCTTGGTGGAAGAGACTGATTGGGTGGAAAGCAACTTGGGAGGCTAGAGATCAATATTCATATGGTAGGAATGGAATGGCATGATATCAACACATGAGTAGGTGACTCTCTCTCAGAAAATCAGTAGGTATGAGTGGGGAACTGTTCTGAGTGCTTCTATTGCGAGTGAGTGGTGGTGGAGGGGTATATATAGGAATCTCCAAAAATCCAACCGTGACACCTAATAAGTCAGACTCGGTGACACCAATGTGTTAATCTCGGTGGTACCGAGTTGCCTCAAAGGTAGCAACTTTTGAATCTCGGTGAGACCGATACATAAAACTTGGTTGCACCGATAAGGTGACCAATCGTCAGATTGCCGAACTAGGTGATGCGATTCAACAAACTTGGTCAGACCGATTTTGTGAATTTGTGTTACAGGAAGTTGGCAACCCAAACTCGGTGGCACCGAAATGGAATCGGTTGCACAAAAGGGCTAGGGTTTGGCTGAGTCTGTCTGAGGATGAGAATTGGTGGCACCGAGTGGAAAGTGTTGGTTGCACCGATTTTGGATATTTGGATTTGGATAGACTTTTGTGGAAGAGCTTTTGGGCGTATGTGGTGACTATCACTTGTGCACGTATGAGCATTTTTTTCACCAATAGTACCTTATCCCCTTTTGATAGTATTGGCTTTCCTATGGACTCAAAGTGATATCTCACAAAGTAAAATGTAGAATACTCTTTCTTGAAGCTTGGCCAATGCTATCCCATCTCCTTCTTCTTCATGGGTATACTCTCCACATTCCTCTTTGCCAACCCATATCTCTATGGACTTTATCTAAAATACACTAGATGAATGTACGTTGTCATGAATTATCAAAACCACCAAGGGAGCACATTGTGTTTTCATCATCCTTGACTCTTCACCCATAAGTAGCTCTCATGATAGATTCATAAGGTGGTATAGTTCTCTTTCTAGAGAAGTTTTCCATCCCTTTCTTTAATGGAAACTGTAACTTTATGTTTCCCTCTTTCGTATCAATATGGAACCTATAGTTCGTAAGAAAGGTCTCTCAAGTATTATTGGACAAGATGGATTGCATTCAATATCAAGCACAATGATATCTACATGAATATAATTCCTATTATCAAGAATAAGCACACCATTTATTCTACCCAAAGGTTTATTAATGGTGGAATCCGCAAGATGAAAGTTAAGGGAACAATCTTGTATATCAGTGAGACAAATCACATCACAAAAAGATTTAGGTATAGTCAAAACACTAGAACCATGGTTGCACAAAGCATTGAATTAATATTCTTTAGGATTTATTGTTATAGTAGGTTCCCATTCATCATGCAATTCTCTAGGAATATATACTTCTAGCTCAAGTTTCTCCGCATAAGGTTTTATCATTGCTTTTACTATCTGTTTAGTAAATGTTTTATTTTGTTCATAAGCATTGGGTGAGCTAATAATGGATTCGAGCAAAAAATACATTCTACTAAATAATAACTATCATAATTAAAGTCCATGTAATCCAAGATAGTGGGTAGATCACTGGTTAAAGTTTTGACCTTTTCAAACCCACTTTTTCAATTTTATCATTAGAATGATCACCACTTCAAACAAATGGGACACCTTCGAGCTAAAATTGACTCATCTCCACTCACATTATCATCTAATTTCAGATTAGTAAATAAAGAATCAATGGGAGAAGCACCAATCATTTTAAGATCATCATGATTACAGTAAAAACCAGGTGGAAGTGCTTTTTCTAAAAATTCTCACTTACCTCTCAACCTAGAGATCCTCTCCTTACTTTAATTAATAGATATTTGGATAGATTTAATGGTCTCATTAATATCATGCTTTTGTGGAAAAAATTTATTTGTAAGAGTTTCCACATCAAGAGCAATTCTGTCGATATTCTTAGCCAAGTCACCAACTTTATGCAACTTTTCTTGTACCATAGTATTAAATCTATTTTGAGAACTAATAAATTATTTAATAGTGTTCTCAAGATTCGAGGATAACCTATTATTAATTGTAGAATAATTTCCATAATAATTACCATAATTGTTAGAGGAATTGCGGGGGTATGGTCTAACATTGAAATTTCCTCTATAAGCATTGTTGTTAAAATTGTTTCCCGAGATAAAGTTGTCGGTGTAGTGAACAGGGTGGTGTTTGCTACCCCTGGACACACACTGGCAAGTCACGTCCTCCAGGCGAGAAGGGCATGGCAGAGAAGAAATACACTTGTAGGACATATCTAGGACCCAGGTAACAGGTCAACACATCACCGACAAGCTCAAGGCCGGCAAGATCAAGATAGAGTTTCCGGGAAGCAAGTCCTCTTAAGAGAAGACCTCCAAGCAGGTCACCGAGAAGACCAAAAGCTGGAACACCGGCAGATCTTGCTGGGATAGCTTACTGAGCCCCGGCAGGACCCGCACCCGGCAATACCTCGCCAACCTGTCACCACTCCAGCACATCGACCAGCCTGTCATATAGGCCATATCCTCCTGAGTACGTGTCAAGGCGCTAACGATGGTGGGGTTAAGCGATGCTGATAGGACGGCCTCTTTTTATGTCCCCAAGAAAGTTAGGGATAGCTAAAAAGAGCATTTAATGCGTTTGTCCTATACCGTCAGTATTAGGCATGATAGTACTATAGTAACTTTACACCTCATGTATGTACTATACGCCACTATTGGAGACCCCTTGGACATATAAAAGGAGGCCCAAGGCATAGCTACAGAAAGGGACATGCTGGCTCAGACGCATGCATAGCGGCTGTGTACTGTTCATCACAGAGCGCTCCTGGAGCCAGAGCTCAAAGACTCACAATGCACGAAAGCAGGTTTAGGGTTTTACTCTTCTCAACGACCCGAACCTAGGTAAAATTCCCTCGTGTTGCTCGTTGGATCTACTCTTTGTGCACGCCTTCTCCCTGCCGAACCATAAAGGGATCCACGCGATCCCATAGGTGTCATACGCTGACAAAAGTGCACTTCAATAGCATAATTATTTTGCTCAATCAAGGTAGACAAAGACATATCATTGGGATAAACATGAGCATGTTTACTAGCAACCTATTCATAAGTGCATCCACTTTCTCTCTCAAAGTAGCGATTTCCTCAACATAACTTACCTTTTTACTAGTTGGAGATCTTTTGGTATGCCATTGAGAGTAGTTTGTCATGTTGTTGTCCAGAAGTTTGGTGGAGTCTCCTAAAGTCACCTCCATGAAGGTACCACCTGCAGTAGAATCTAGAATATTTCTATACACAAAGTTTAGTCCAACATAGAAATTTTGTATAATCATCCATAAGTTCAAACCATGAGTAGGGAAATTTCTAATCATCAATTTCATCCTCTCCCAATCTTGCGCAACATGTTCTTGGTCATGTTGTTTATAATTCATCGTTTTATTTATAAGGGAGATGATCTTAGCAGGAGGCAAATACTTGGCAATAAAAGCGTCTTTACACTTATCCCATGTTCCAATACTATTACGTGGTAATTATGAGAACCAAGCCTTAGATTTATCTCATAGTGAAAAAGGAAATAATTTTAATTTTACCACATCATTATCCATATACCTTTTGTTTTTGCATATCACATAGTTAAACAAAAGTTTTAAGATGAGTAGCAGGATCCTCATGAGGACTTCTCGAAAATTATTATTTCATCACAATATTCAGCAATCCAACATTAATATCATAAAAGTCCGCACTAGTGGCGGCTGGTATAGGAGTACTAAGAAAATCATTGTTATTTGTATTAGAGAAGTCACACAACTTAGTAGTATCTTGAGACATGGTGACCAAACAAGCAAAGTAACAAGTATAACAAGTAAACTAGCAAGTAAATTAAGCAAACAAGTAAACTAGCAACGATAAATATTTTTGTTTTTTTATAGAGAGCAAGATATAACATAAAATAAAAATTATATCAAGTGAATGATAATTTGTGCGAAGGGTACTTGATACTAAGTTGATGATCATCCCCGACAATGGCACTAGAAATCCTTCCTGGTACTTGTGATGTGTGTTGGGTATTCCCCCGAAGAGGAGGGTATGATGCAAACAATATGTGCAAGAACAAGAGATCATCTTGATCAAAGATATGATGCATATACTTATCTTGAGTTCCTGAGCATTCTAGTAGTAGAGATACACTTGAGAAAACAATGTTAGAAAACACAAGAGTATTCTACTAATCAAAACAAATAGACCTTAAATGATACCAAGATGTGGAGAACATACATAAGATAGTATTCCTCAAGAATTGATATGTATCCAAGATCCTTTAGATGTTTCTTGCCTTTATATATGAAAATGGTAGGACATCCTCTCCCCCTGAATCCTAGCATGTAGATATTGGGATTGGATAGGGTGAGAAAATTCTAACATGAGAGATCAAATGCAATAAACATATCTTTATCCAAAACATATTCTTCTCCCCCTACTTCGGTATTCTTTCCTTGTTTATATAAGTATAAACTTTTAATATTCTCCTCTCCCCCTAAATCATATCTCCCCCTTTGCTTAAGCATGTATCTCCCCCTTTAGCTTTGAAATTAATGCCAAGTACATGGATCATTGATTAAGAAGGGTCAGGTACATGGATCATTGATTAAGAAGGGTCAGGTACATGGATCATTTATTAAGAAGGGTCAGGTACATTGATCATTGATTAAGAAGGGATCCTTGAGAACAAGGGTCATAGAATGTAGGATTCACAAAATATGAAAATCATGAGAAAAATGAGGGAATCATTGAAAATAATTTCTCTCCCTTTGGATAAACTGAGAATTTGCAGAACTTCTCTTCCTTTGAGTAAGGGATGATTGAAAAAAAGGGATCATAGAAGGATTGAGAAATTATAGAAGGGACTCAATGATTTACAACAAAAAACACACTGAAATATGATAGAAGGTCGGTGGCTCCAAGACAAATTTGCCCGTCGTACCGATATAATGTTATGCAGCTCATCTGCTGAATCGGTAGAACCGAGTCCTTTGTATTGGAGGCTCTGAGGCATAAAATAGAAACTTGAAGACCCCAAATGAAACAAACTTTGCCAATTTATTTGAACAAAAGTAACGAAGTGTCAAAAGACTTGTACAAGGAAATATCAACTAGAGAAGATTTTAATGGTTCCAAGGGGATTGCAAAAGAGAATGAACCAACCAAGATTCTTAACTAGATGATTCTTAACTAGGTCACCTATATTAGAGTATATTCACTTAGGATCCAAGAAAGAATATTTTATCATAGGTCATATTCATCATTAAGCTGGAAATGGGGTTACTATTTTTCGATTAAGCATTTTAATGTCTTCATATCACTTGAGTTGCTTTATCTCTTGTCTTGGAGTAAAGCTATATCAAGGATAGGAGTACATACCTTTGAGTGATGTTGTTGATGTAGATTGTAGGTGAACTTGATGAGGATGCTCTAAGTTAATGAAGGTCATCTTGAGTTGGTAGCAATCCTTGTTGTTTTCATTCATTTTTCACCTACATGGGTTAGTCACGCAAGGAAGAACATGATATATCCAAATGACATGATACCAATAAAGGTTTAGCAATTGAGGGATATATGTCAAGGATATGTTTTGTTGTCTTCTTCCTTCCATCATGAAAGCGAGGTTGTGGATACTTGGTCATGACAAGATTGCTTAAGATATGAGTTATTGGCAGTCTTGTGGAGTGTTGTTCTTCCAAGTACCTACAAAAGGGTTAGATGCAAGACAAGGGAGCATAAAATTCCAGGATATGATATTCAAGGTAATATTAGCAAGGAATAGAAAATGAAGTTCATCCCCTTGCATGCATCCGAGTGAGCTTAGCTCAAATTTGAAGCATCAATGATGTTCAACTCACTCCTCAAATGACAAAACACTTTTTCATCAAGTGGCTTAGTAAAGATATCGGCCAATTGATTTTTAGTACAAACATGCTTAAGATTAATATCTCCTTTGGAAACATGCGCCCTGTTGCCTCGTGGTCCACATGGGAACTCTGGTGGGTCTTGGCTTAGAGAAAAATCAAAAATGTTTCGTCCAATCCCTAGAACTTTTATTTTTGCACAAAAATAACACCAAGCTAGTTCTGCTGAAAACAACGCCATTCTAGGTTAGTTCCATTCAAGTCGTGCAAATTAGAGTCCAAAACCAGAGCAAAAGTGTTTGGAAAAGTAGATATGTTGTAGACGTATCAACTCCCCCAAGCTTAACTCATTGTTTGTCCTCAAGCAATTCAATTGATAAAATGAAAATGATAAAGAAAACTCTTAGAAACTCTTTTGTTCTTGTTGCCATATGTATGTTAGCTAGTGTTCAGGTTTTCAGCATAAATTATAAGTAACCATATCCATGACAATAATTTAAACATCACATTCACTCATGGAAATACATAACCAACTAGTAAGCAATAATAAGATTGTTGGGGAATGTAGTAATAATTCAAAAAAATTCCTACGTGTCACCAAGACCAATCTAGGAGATGCTAGAAACGAGAGAGAGGGAGTGCATCTTCATACCCCTGAAGATTGCTAAGGGAATCATTGCAAAGAACACGGTTGATGGAGTCAGACTCGCGGCAATTCAAATCGCGGAAGATCCGATCCAAGCACCGAACGAACGACGCCTCCACGTTCAACACACGTACAGCCAGGGGACGTCTCCTCCTTCTTGATCGAGCAAGGAGGGAGTTGAGAGAGAGCTCTGGCAGCATGACGGTGTGGTGGCAGTGGAGCTCGTGGTTCTCCGGCAGAGCTTCGCTAAGCACTATGGAGGAGGAGGAGGAGGTGTAGGAGGGGGACGGCTGCGCCAACGGCAAGGGTTGCAACTCCCATGCGCCTCCCCACTATATATAGGGGTGAAGGGGCTGGTTTCCTTCCCTCCAAGTCCATTGGGGCGTTGCCAAAGGTGGGAGGAAAGAAATCCGATCGTTTCACTTCCCCACCAATTGTTATCCCCCTTTTTAGGGATCTTGATCTTAGCCCCTTGGGATTTGATCTTATTCCTTCTGAGGGGAGATCTTGCTGTGCCTTAACCAGGGGTGTGGGGACTTGCCCCCACTACCCACGTTCATGTGGGTCCCCCAACTAGGTGGGCCCCACTCCAGAACCTTCTAGAACCTTCCCGGTACAATTCCCAAAAAATCCCGAACATTTTTCGGTGGCCAAAATAGGACTTCCCATATATAAATCTTTACCTATGGACCATTCTGGAACTCCTCCTAACATCCGACATCTCATCCGGGACTTCAAACAACTTTTGGTAACCACATACAATTCCCATTACAACTCTAGCGTCACCGAACCTTAAGTGTGTAGATCCTACGGGTTCGGGAACCATGTAGACATGACCGAGACACCTCTCCGGCAAATAACCAATAGCTGGATCTAGATACATATATTGGCTCCCACATGTTCCATGATGATCTCATCTCAGATGAACCATGATGTCTAGGATTCAATTAATCCCCTATACAATTCCCTTTGTCCATCGGTATGTTACTTGCCCGAGATTCGATCGTCGGTATCTCTATACCTTGTTCAATATCATTACCAGCAAGTCTCTTTACTCGTTCCGTAACACATGATCCTGTGACTAACTTCTTAGTAACATTGAGCTCATTATGATGATGTATTACCGAGTGGGCCCAGAGATACCTCTCCGTCACACGGAGTGACAAATCCCATTCTCGATTCGTGCCAACCAAACAGACATTTTCTAAGACACCCAAAGTGACCCAGTTATGTTGTGACATTTGATACACCCAAAGCATTCCTACGGTATCTGATAGTTACACAATCTCATGGTCTAAGGAAATGATACTTGACATTAGAAAAGCTCTAGCAGACGAACTACACGATCTTGTGCTATGCTTAGGATTGGGTCTTGTCCATCAAATCATTATCCTAGTGATGTGATCCCGTTATCAACGACATCCAATGTCCATGGTCAGGAAACCATGACCATCTGTTGATTAACGAGCTAGTCAACTAGAGGCTCACTAGGGACATGGTATGGTCTATGCATGTATTCACACATGTATAATAGTTTCCGGTTAATACAATTATAGCATGAACAATATACAATTATCATGAACATGGAAATATAATAATAACCATTTTATTATTGCCTCTAGGGCATATTTCCAATAGTATCCCACTTGCACTAGAGTCAATAATCTAGTTACAATGTGATGAATCGAACACCCATAGAGTTCTGGTGTTGATCATGTTTCGCTCGTCAAAGAGGTTTAGTCAACTGGTTTATGACCTTCACAGCCCTGTGTACTTTGGAAATCTCTATGTCATACTGTAGACATAGCTACCATGCTCCACTTGGAGCTATTACAAATGGCTACTCCACTATACGTATCTGAATTGCTACCAAGAGTCATCCAGATTGGTGTTAAAGCTTGCATCGACGTAACCCTTTACGACGAACTCTTTATCACCTCCATAATCGATAAATATTTCCTTAGTTCTCTAGTCACTAAAGATAATTTTGACCGCTGTCCAGTGATCCACTCCTGGATCACTCTTGTACCCCTTGACAGACTTCATGGCAAGGCACACACAGGTGCGGTACACAACATGGCATACTATACAGTGCCTAAGGATAAAGCATAGGGGACAACCTTCATCCTTTATCTTTGTTCTGTCGTGGTCGAGCTTTGAGTCTCACTCAACTCCACACCTTAAAAATCAGGCAAGAACTCTTTCTTTGACTGATCCATTTTGAACTCTTTCAAAATCTTGTAAAGGTATGTTCTCATTTGAAAGTTTTATCAAGTGTATTGATCTATCTCTATAGATCTTGATGCTTAATATAATAGTATCTTTATCCAACTTTTCCTTTGAAAAAACTCCTTTCAAACAACCCTTTATGCTTTCCAGAAATTCTACATTATTTCTGATCAACAATATGTCAACCACATATACTTATCAGAAATTCTATAGTGCTCCCACTCACTTTCTTGTAAATACAAGTTTCTCATAAACTTTGTATAAACTCAAAAACTTTGATCACCTCACCAAAGCATGTATTCCAACTCCGAGATGCTTGCTCCAGTCCATAGAAGGATTGCCAGAGCTTGCATACCTTTTAGCATCCTTAGGATCGATAAAATTTTTCGGTTGTATCACATACAACTTTTCCTCACGAAAACCATTAAGGAAAGTTTTTTTTGAAATCCATCTGCCAAATCTCATAACCGACAAATGCAGCAACTGCTAACATAATTTCAACAGACTTTTAGCATCGCTATGGGTGAGAAAATCACATCGCAGTCAACTGCTTGAACTTGGCAAAAACTTATTTGCGACAAGTTGAGCTTTATAAATGGTGACACTCACCATCAATGTCCATCTTCATCTTAAAGGTCCATCTATACTCAATGACCTGCCCTACAACGCGCAAGTCTACCAAAGTCCATACTTGGTTTTCATGCATGGATCCTTTCTCAGATTTCATGGCTCTTAGTGATTTGTTGGAATCCGGGCCCACCATCGCTACTCCATCGTTCGTAGGTTCATCGTTGTCCAACAACATGACCACCAAGACAGATTTGTCGTACCACTTAGGAGCAGTACACGTCCTTGTAGACCTATGAGGTTCGATAGTAGCTTGATCCAAAGCTTCATGATCATCATCATTAACTTCCTCTTCAACTGGCATAGGCTCCCAAGAAATATCTTTCTGCAATGCGCTACTCTCTGGTTGAAACAAAGGTTTAACAACCTTATCAAGTTCTATCTTCCTCCCACTTAATTCTTTCGAGAGAAACTCTTTCTTGAGAAAGGACCCGATTTTAGCAATAAACACTTTGCACTCGGATCTGAGATTGAAGGTATACCCAACTATTCCTAGGGTATCCTATGAAGTTGCACTTTTCCGCTTTGAGTTCGAGCTTTTCAGACATAAGTGTCGCATTCCCAAACTCTGAGAAAAGACATCTTAGGTTTCTATCAAACCATAATTTATACGGTGTCATCTCAATGGATTTAGATGGTGCCCTATTTAAAGTGAATGTAGTTGTCTCTAATGCATAACCCCAAAATGACAGTGACAAAATGATAAGGGACATCCTAGTGCACACCATATCTAGTAGAGCACGACTATGACATTCGGACACACCATCACACTATGGTGTTCCAGATGGCGTGGGTTGTGAAACAACTTCCACATTGTCTTAAGTTGTATACCAAACTCGAAACTCAGAAATTCACCTCCATGATCATATCGTAGATATTTTTATCTTCTTGTCACAATGATCTCAAACTTCACTCTGAATTCGTTGAACTTTTCAAACGTTTCAGACTTGTGTTCCATTAAGTAAATATACCCATATCTACTCAAATCATCGGTGAAGGTAAGAAAATAATGATGTCCACCGCTTAATACAACACTCACTGGACCGCATACATCAACATGTATTATTTCCAATAAGTTACTATCCCGCTCCATCATACCGAAAACGTGCTCTTTAGTCATCTTTCCCATGGGGCATGGTCCACATATCTCAACTGATTCGAAATCGAATGAGTCGAAAGATCCATCAGCATGGAGTTTCTTCATGCGATTTATACCAATATGACATTTAGCAATAGTGCCACAAGTATGTGGTACTATCATTATTAACTTTGTATCTTTTGGTATCAATGTTATGAACATGTGTATTACTATGATCAAGATTCAATAAACCATTCCCATTGGGTGCATGACAATTGAAGGCATTATTCATGTAAATAGAATAACCATTATTTTCTAACTTAAATGAATAACCGTATTGCACTAAATACGATCTAATCACGTTCATGCTCAATGCAAACACCAAATAACATTTATTTAGGTTTATCACTAATCCCGAAGGTGGAGAGAGCATGCGATGGTGATCACATCAACCTTGGAAACACTTCCAACACACATCGTCACCTCACCCTTAGCTAGCCTCGATTTATTCTGCAGCTTTTATTTCGAGTTACCAACATTTAGCAACTGAACCGGTATCTAATACCCAGGTGCTCCTAGGAGTATTAGCAAGGTACACATCAATAACATGTATATCAAATATACTTCTGTCGACGTTGCCAGCCTTCTTATCTACCAAGTATCTAGGTTTGTTCTGTTTCAGCGACTACTCTCCTCATAATAGAAGCACTTAGTCTTGGGTTTGGGTTCAACCTTGGGTTTCTTCACGGGAGTACCCACTGACTTGCCATCCATGAAGTTTCCCCACTAGCCCTTGCCCTTCTCGAAACTAGTGGTTTCACTAACCATCAACACTTGATGCTCCTTCTTGATTTCTACCTTCACGGTGTCAAACATCGCAAATAGCTCAGGGATCATTATTTCCATCCCTAGCATTTTATAGTTCATCATGAAGCTCTAGTAGCTTGGTGACACTGACGGGGTTATTACCCCTGGATAGGCCAAAGCAACGGGGTTCTCTCCCCGCTTCATGAAAAATCACATCACTGACTGTCTCACGGCCAGCTGGTGCGTGGACGACAGGCTTATTGCCGGCTGGATCGCGGACGGCTCTCTAAAGAGTCGGCCTGGCCCTGGCCGGCTGGGCCATGACCGGCTGCTCCCGGGCCGGCTCCCCCGTTGACCTTTAGGCGAGAAGGCTTCCGTCCCATCCCTCTGCGCACGGGTACGATGACAAGACATGACCCTCGCGATAGGTCCCAACGTGGCTATAGTGACCGCTGACGCTCGGGCACACATGGCTACAGTCCAGCCGGTCACACCGCTGACCTTGGCTGACCGCAACCGGGCAAAGCAACAGTGCCGGCACGCCTCCGCCCACTCCATTACCTTCCCCCGCATGGCTACAGTGTCGCCGACCATACCGGAGACTTCGGCCGGCTGGCACAAGACGCCGCCGCTCGGGCCAGTTGGTGGGTGCGGGCCAATCGTGGAGCCAGTTGGTGGGCCCCATCGGGTGACAGGACCGCGCAGCCAGTGGACCCTGCCGGCGACGAGACGGCTCAAGAGGCGGGTTCCACTGGCCAACCAGAGAGGCTGCTAGCCGGGTCCCCCCACGCAGTACCTTACGAAAGTTGTAGGCTGGGGGGTTGGCCTATAAAACCCCCCGAGCGCCCATGCATAGGGGGGACTCACACGCACACACACACACACAAAGGAACACCGCGTTCCACAACCCACCTTCGTAGCAAGGGAGGGGAAGCAGGCTCCTCCTCCTTCCACCTCTAGATACAGCTCAAGGAGCACCATTGTAACCTCTCCTCATTGATCAACTAGATCAGGCAGGACTAGGGGTATTACCTCCCATGGAGGGCCCTGAACCTGGGTACATCATGTGTCAGTCACCGCTTGTGCCTAATCCCGCCCCGGAGCCCGTCGGCATCCTCCAGCGCCAACCACCTTCGATACGCCTACCCTTGTCATCTGTCGTGAGAAAACCACAATAGTTGGCGCCCACCATGGGGCCGTACGTGGCGCCGGCCTGAGTCATGCTCCGGGCGGGACCCTTCGCTACTTCCTGTCACAACCCTAGCTAGATGTCCTAGGAATAGTATTGTTCTTGCATCATGTTTCATTTTGCATCAACATGAAATGGGGAACAAAAAGAAACCCCAAGCTAACTTTGAATCAAAACAACTCAAATTTGGTGAAAATTCAACAAATGCAAAATGCCCACTAAAAATGTTCCCTATGTCTGGTAAATTTGGGCATGATTATAACAGGGACCATTCTAATTATTTGAACAATCAAAATAATTCAAAAATAATTGATAAGGCTCCTGAAATCATTAAATAAAGCACTATCATTATTTTTGTTTTCAAAATATCGTCAAACTTTTTAGACAAGTTTGAAATATTCAAACTTCATTATAGAAAATATATGGGATATTTTACAAAGTCATTTGTACCTGCAAATAAATAAACAGACGTCAGATCATTTAATAGAAAGAAAAAGAAGAAGAGGAGGCCCAGGTGGAGCTGGCCCAGCTGGCCCAGCCAGCCCCACCGTCTTCAACCTCCTGCCAGTAGGCAGGAGGGCCTGTGGCAGCGGCGCGCCGGCCAGCTCCTGCTTGCCTGGCTGCCGTGGAGCCCACTGGGAGCGCCAGCGCCCCCCCCTTCGTCGCGGTGGATCTTTTCCCTCCCTCTCTCTCTCGCCGCCGCTCTCCCTCTCGCTCCCCCTCTGTGTTCTTCTCTCCCGTCAGCATCCGAAGCCGTCGCCGCTGCTGATTCGTCGCCCCGACGCATCCCCGAGCCCGCGAGCTCCGTCATCAACTACACCATGAGCCCCTCCGTCGATTCCCCTCCTTCTCCTTGTCGTTTAGCAGCTATAGCCGCCGTTCCCATCGCGCGTGATGCTCCCCGCCGCCGACGTTAATGTCCACCATGGCTAGAGCACCCGCCGTGTTCAGTTGAGCACCCCGACGTGCTTGCGCGGGCCCGTAGATGCCGCCCCGACCTCCAGCGCCCCCTCCCGCAGGCCCTAGTGCCGAGACCTTGCTTGGCCGAGCTCCGACCGCCGCCTCCGGCGTCATAGCCGCAACCCTCGTGCCCTCTGCTAGCTTCCCCGGGTGCGGGTGAGCAGGGGCTTCGCCCCAGTGCCTCCGGCCGCCGCCCCCATGGCCGGCATTACCGACGCCGCCGCGACCAGAGTTCGCCGGCAACGAGCCCGTCGCCTGAGCCCTGCAGGTGGCCGCCCTTGTCAGGTTAATTAACCCCCCTATGACATTGGCAGGTGGGCCGAGCCCTGCTAATTAGTAGTTAGTTTAATTAAAAAAAACTTTTAGATGCATGTATCATTGACAGGTGGGGCCCAGCCGCCAGGTTTGACCTGGACTAGCGCCTTTGACCAGTTGACGTCATAATGATGTCATGCTGATGCAATAAAAGCAATTTCTAGTTTAAAAATAATTCCATAAATTATTCAAAATTTCAAAAATTCATATAAATTAATCTGTAAGTCAGATGAAAATAATTTATATATGAAAATTTATCAGAAAAATCCAATGAATCCAATGGTGCTACTAACATGCATGTTAGAGCAATATAAATAGGTGAACATTGACATTTATTAATAGGTTAGTAAATGGAATTTGAAATGAAGAACAATTTTGAACCTATATTCAAATTCATTTCAAATCAACATGAACACTAGTTGCATTAGGTCATCTATACATGCTATCATGCCATGATCATGCATCATATTGTTGCACTTGCGTGTGTTGATTGTTTCTTATCTATATTGCGGTCAGCCCTGCTCCTGAGGATACCCCCGAGTATCCCGACGAAGGAGAAAACCTTTCCGTTTCCCAGCAAGGCAAGCAACCCCTTTGATCATTACGATAACATCCTACTCTCTCACTCCTGCTCTTGTTTATTGCATTAGGACAATCGATCACATGTTAGTCATACATGGTAAATGATCCTATTTTGTTGCATATCCTGACATTGTCACAGTAAATAGCTAAACCTTGCAACCTAGCATACCTGGTAGATGCTTGTGCCATGATGTGCTTAGCTTACTTTGCCTGCTATGCTTGGTATGCCTAGAGTTGTGTCAGGTCGGATTCATCTGGGTGATGAACTGAGTGAAACGATGTCGTTCTGATGTGGTGATATAATGATGAACTCGATTTGGTAAAGGTAGCGATGAGAGGCTATGTAGGAGTACATAGTGGGTTGTCTCATTGCGACCGTTCTTAGGAACGGAGTTCCGTGTTTGTGATCCAAGACTAGTTACTACCACATGTTGGGATACTTAATTGACCCTCTCGACTTATCAGTCACTTAGTCCTTAGTCCAGGAGTTGCAAGTAGTTTCTGGTGTTTATAGTATGCTGGGCGCCATGCGTAGCGCTAACCCTAGGGGTGGGTTACGACACGGTAGGCAGTGGCACGGTGTACCAGGGGTCACCCGAATGGTGGGCTTGGGAACCCTGTGCACTTCGTTTGGGGCCGTAGCGGAAACTTCGGCCGGACTTCCGTGCGGGTTCAGTCTCAAATGGGCGATAGCCTAGACTAGAGGTCTTATGTGATTGATGGTCGTGGCCGGCTCCCTCGCTGGGCATCCGCTTGAAGGTTGCTGAGGTGAATGGTTTATGAGCACACAACGATAAGTGGCGAGAGCGTGTGTGAAGAAGTACACCCCTGCAGGGTATGAAAATATTCGAATAGCCGCGTCCTCGGATATGGACTACTTAGAGAACTTATGTTGTTCATAGATAATCTAATGGATACTCATAAAAATATCAAGACAAGTGTGAGTACTGTGGATGGCACTCTTCCAGGAGGAAAGTGAATCCATGGTGGTGTATTGTTATGGAGTTAGTGGACTCGTGTGCGATTTATAAAATGTAAACAAAGAGTTAAAATTGAGTAGTGTAGGTTAGCCATGAGTTAAAGCTGGCATTGTTGCATAAACTCCACCACTCCCTTGGTTGATACATGAGCATGAATATTCTAGGTCTGTTCTAAAGACTTGCTGAGTACGTTTGTACTCACGTTTGCTTAATAAATGTTGTAGATGAGACCCAGGACCCATTAGGTGGGTTCTTTCTGGACGTTGACGATGCCGAATAGCTGGTGTCCCAGCTACGACCTTTGCCCTATGGCAGGCTGTAGATAGTCAGGCCATGTGCCTTTTACCCTTTCATCTGTCTGTACTCACACAGCTTCTGCTTCTGCTTGGTTTGTATGAACATGTTTGTATGACTTGAGTGTCGGGTCATGTGACCCCTATCTGTAAGAACATATCATGCAAGGCTCATCTGAGCCTCTTAAATAAAAGTCATGTTGTTGTATAGTTATGTTGTGATGCCATGGTTGTATCTATGCATATCAGGCATGTCGTGCGCACGTGTGACGTGCAACAGTATGTATGGGATCCGACACCTAGTCATGTGCCTTTAGTAGTACTCTTTACGGGAAACTGCCTCTTTGTTCTTCCACCGAGCCATGGTAGCTTGCTACTGCTCTGGACACATTGATTGAATGGCATGTATCCTTCCTTGGTGCTGTGTCTGTCCCTTCGGGGAAATGTCTCACAGTGTAATGGAGTCCCTGTAGCCTGCTACGACTCGTCTACGTGCAGCGATGGCATTCATGTCTCACGGCGTAATGGAGTCCTTGTAGCTTGCTATGACTCATCTACACATGCTTGAGGCCGACACCTGCATTGCCGGGTTATGTATGCCTATTTCCGTACGGATGTGCCACTTGGGTTCTATGACTAGTCATGTCGGCCCGGGTTCTCTGTCATTTGATTGCCAGCGACATGTTCACATACATGAGCCAAAAGACGCAAACGGTCCTGGCTAAGGTAAGGCTATAGTCGTGGAGCTTACCGTGCATGAGGCCGCAAAGTGATGTGATATGTTACAGTCTGGATTCATATGACTTAGGATACGGGTCCCGACACTTCCCACAACCACCGCATGTCCAGGCGAAACCGCAGGTCCAACGCCACCGATGCGCAGCAACACTTGCTCGCCCACGGTGGAGCCGCCTCTGAAGGCCTCCGTCTTGAGGGGAAGGGTGTGAGGACTACTCGCCGTCAGCCAGCTCAGCACTCCTGTTCCCCTCGTGCCTCTGGCCGCCGGGTCGAGGCAAGCAACCCCTAGCGCTCCCAGCTGCTGGGGAACGAGCAGCCGGCTATGAGCAGTCGGAACAACGACCACCTGGATCACAACAACCGCCGCAACTCTCGGCCCGGCTCGCAAAAACGACGCATGTCTATGCATCCAACTCGACTTGGCGTCCATCTCGCATCCACAATCAAATGACCAGGTTGAGAGGGCAAATGGGCTAGTCCTGGCCGGCATCAAGCCCCAACTCATAATGCCGCTGGTCAGGTCAGCTGGCTACTGGATCGATGAGTTGCCAACTGTCCTTTGGAGCCTCAAGACCATGCCCAACCGGTCGACCAGCTACACCCCCTTCTTTCTTGTGTACGGGTCCGTGGCGATCATCTCCACCGACATCGAGTTTGACTCGCCTCGGATCGCCTTGTACACGAAGAAGGATGCAAGGGAGGCAAGAGAAGACGGCATCGACCTACTCGAAGAAGCACGCAAACAGGCCTTGAGCCGGACGACCATCTACGAGCAGAAGCTCCAGCACTACCACAACAAGCGGATCCAACCGCTCTCCTTCCGTGAAGGAGACCTAGTGCTCAGGGGGATCTAGCGAACGGTCAGCCAGCACAAGCTGTCTCCCCATGGGAGGGACCGTTCATGATCTGCAAAGCGCTGCACAGCAACACGTACTACCTGATAGATGCCCAGAAGCCGCAGAAGCACAAGAGAGACTCCTCCGGCGAGTTGACGGAGCGCCCATGGAACGCGGCACTCCTCCGCCTGTTTTACTGCTGAGTACCAATGTATGTATATATCCTTCCCTTTTGGTCTTATGAATGCAAAGGGTGCCCCAAGCCGGCTCTTGGGACACGCCCCTTTTCGCTTCATTTTAAGATTCTTCGACTCAATTCACCAGCTCCTGGATCTGGCTCCCGGTCCCGAGGGCTCGCCGGCTGGTCCTAGGCCCCCTCCCCCAAAACCGACCAAGTAATGTGAGCTAAACAAGCCCTCCCACCCCTCCCAGCTACATACCGGCTCCCGGCTGTCCGGCTGACGGGGCCCTGTGGTGGCGAAACTTAGCCCACACGAAAAATCGCGCAAGGGGGTCGCCGGCTAGGTCTAGCCGGACCACTTTCTCTCCTCTGCCACTCACCTTACCTAGGAGACACCCTGACCCAGCTATAGACCGGCTCCCGGCTAGCGGGCTGGCGGGGCCAAAACGAAATGGGAAAAGGGGGCAAGCAGACGGAACTAAGGGGCAAAAAAGGGGGTAAGGACGAGCCGACACACATGATAACAACACATTCAACATTCAAAGTGCAAACTGCTAAATACTTGAAAAGGCCACGGGCCATAGTTCATTACATACACCCCCAGTGGGTGGCATTGAGTCTAACATGCAGCAAAAGTAGAAACAAGTAAAACGCCCGGGGGCTTAGGCTAACGGCGTGCCACCAGCCGGCGCGTCACCAGCCGGCTCGACGTGTGGCTCGGAGGAGGTTGTGGCCTTTGGGTCAGCCTTCGTGGTTCCCACCGTCTCGCCGTCGCTATCGATGCTAGAGTCGGTGCTTTCATCGACGACCTCCTCGACCTCCAGACCTTGGGGTTTCCCGAAGGAATCCTCGACGATCGGCTCGCCATCCTCGCCGAGGGCCGGAAGGAGCTTGTCCTGGTCGACACACGAGGCAAGCTCGTTGGCCCGACGGACAAGCACGGTCTCATGTGTCGCCCGCTCCTCCTCCGGCTCATCCCGCATGGTGGCTAGCCAATCCAAGTCGACGCAACGGTACCATGACGTGACAAACCGGAGCGCCATCTGCGCGCTGACTCGAGCTGCGGGCGCCTTCCAGACCTCGAGCCGGGCCACGGCGTTCTCCATCCACAACGTCACGCGGCTCTGCGGAGCCCCATCACCTGGCCATAGGGCGGCGATCACCTCCTTGCCAGCTGTCTTCAGGCGATCCACGCCACACTCAAGATGGATCAGCCAGTTCTCCATGGCTAGACCAAGCTCCTCCATGTCCCAACCGGCATTCTCCTCGATCTTGCGCCCGTGCTCCTAGAGATACTCCCGGTGTTCCGCCACGGCACGCTCAACACAGCGCTGGGTTTTCAGGAAACGCTCTAGAAAAGAGAGGGGAGAATCAGAAAAAGAAAAGCAACCCAAAGGCAAGAAGAACACGGACGGCCAAAAAAGAAAACTCAGACTTATGCCAAAAGGAATCGTCTAGCTCGAGGGCAAAATGCAGCAACGAGTCTCGCTCCGACACCAGCATCGCCTCTGCCTCGGCGAGGGAAGCCTTGCGCTCCTCAAGCATCCTCTCGAGGCGGGTCACCTCACTTTGGAGGGCGACAGTCCTTCAGCCAGGGTCAGCCGCCTCCTTGGCGACCTTCTCCTTGGCCACCACCTCCCGTGCCACGTCGGCCTTCAGGCGGTCTAGGGCCGCCTGCCCATTCACCAGCAGGGCGCCCAGCCGGTCCCTTTCCTAGGTGATCGCCTAGACACTCTGCGTCAGCCGGTCCCGCTCGGAGGCCGCCCCGGCCTTCTCTTACCGGAGGAAGCTCAACTCCCTTGCAAAACAAAACCAACACCGGTTAATAAAATATACAAGACCCGGCCCGGCTGCCAAGCAGACGGAATGCAAGGTCCGGCCTGACTGTCATACAGCCGGCCCGACTCCCAGGGGCTACACGCCCCCACTGGGCCAAGCATACCTTGGACACAATTCAACTCCTCCTCCAACCGATAGAAGCCGTGTTTCCCGAGGTTGTGGATGGCGACCGCTTCGTCGAAGAGCTCCTTCCGCCGGGCGTTCCCAGCCTGCCCGGGGACAGCAGGGTTAAGGGAATACGAGCAAAATGAGATCCGACCCGACTACCCCACAGCCGGTCAGCCGGCCCGCATCTCGGGGGCTACACCCAGTGGGTGCGCTTGCATACCCCACTGAAAGACAGAAGCAAAAGCAAGTGAAAGAGAGCGAACCACAAGCAAAAGAAGATCTGGCCTAGCTGCCCCACAGCCAGTCAGCCGGCCTGCATCTCGAGGGCTATACCCAGTGGGTGCGCTTGCGTGCCCCCACTGAAAGAAATTTGATAAAGACAGAATGTACCTCGGCAGGCTGCAGGGCGCTGTCGTCCACCTCGGCAAACTTGGCCAGCTCCTCACGGCACCGTGCCAAGACGTCGCCCAGCTCCCCGAGAGCTGGGACCGAGCCACCGGCCGGTGGAGGTAGGAAAGCTGGGACGTGTGCCAGCGCGTCCCAGTCCCGGATCACGTCCAGCATGGACAGACGTGACCGGCTTTCCTTGTCGTCCTTTCCAGCGTTCGCTGTGGCACTGGCTGCCGGAGGACGGTTGAGAACTACGAGGGCACGAGAGCCAGCTCCCGGCTGTCCAACGTTCGGTGCCACCACCACCTCTTCCTCCTATCGGCTCGACATGTTGGTCGCGACGACCGACACTTACGTATCCATGGCCGGCACCTTCGACGCCACCTCCAGGGCCGCCAGCGCCTCCGGCACGACAGCCTAGGCCGGCCTTCGTGGCTCGCTTGACGGGGGTCTCGGTGCACGAGCGGACTCCGCCACCGAGTTCGACGTTGGCGTGGGGTTCGCCGACCTTCTCCATCTGCCACCGCTCGAATCCCCAGAGCGAGAGGGTCCACCCAGAGCTACTGACTTCGAGGCTCGCAGTTCCTCGAGCCTCTTCTTCTCCTCACACAGCATGACTGCATGCTCCTGCGCCAGCCGGCTTGCCGCCTCAATTGGGCCGGCTGCAGACTCCCCCTCCTGGAGCTCGATGGGGTCCCTGGAGTAGGCAAAGGCTTAGATATCTGACAATGGGTCACTCTCCAAAAAGAACCTACACTACAAAAAAGACACTCACCCTGCGATGACGGTGAGAGCCCGCTTGGCGTGTGCTGGAGGCTTCGACACGACTGCCTTTGCCCGTTTTCGAGCTGGCGGCTAGGCCACCAGCTCCCCTTGAGCTAGCCTCTTCCCCCGACTAGATGTTTCGGTAGCCGGGGCACACGTCGGCTGCTCCTCGTCATGCCCGAGCGATCCCTATTGAACTACGGGAGGAGGCGCATTTAGAATCCGGATGTCATTGTCATCATCGTCGTCATCGTTGGCGCAATCTTTGATCGAGGGACCAGTGGGGAACTCACCAGCCGCTCTAGACTGGCCGGCTCCCAACTGCCTCGACCTCCCCCGAGGAGCCAACCTCTACTTTAGGTCCTCCTCCCACCTCGTAGTCCGTGGAGTCGGATTGGGCACGTGCCGCCTAAAAGATCTCGGGGGACCGTCCGGTGTGTTTTGTCAATGAATAGCTGCGGTCAGCACGACAAGTACGATCGACAGCCGGCCGATGAAATTTAGAGAAGTAAGAATGGTCGCCTCGATAGGACATACTAGGGGTGACGGGTTGTGCCGGTCGTATGGCTCCTTGCCGAAGGACCAGGTCCACGTCGCCAACTATAAGGTGGTGATGGGGTTCACCCGCTTCGCCACTTGAGCCGGCGTCAGCTTGATGGTCGATAGCCGGCAGGGGTCCCAGCGGCCGGACATGTCACAGATCTGGTGCGGCCTCAGCTGGAGAGGCAGCACCCGGCGCGTGATGAAGGCGGCCACCAGGTCAGAGGCGACCAACCCTTCCCCGCTCCTCATCTCCACGAGCTGGCTGAGCTCTTCAAGCGTGGTTCCACGCGGTGCGGTCCCGGACTAGTTCACTCCGGAGGATGGGGCATTGACGAATGTCGGCAACCAGCTGTAGTCCCACTGCGGGTCGGCATTCTTCACGTAGAAGAACGTCCGGTGCTAGCCCTTGACGGAGTCAATGAGGCTGAAATGCGGGAAGCGCGAGCCGCGGCAGCACACCGCCGCGCCCTCGCGGGCATACGGCTCCTCGGCATTCTTCAACACCTTGAGGAAAAACAGCTTCTTGAAGAGACCGATGTAGGGGAGCATCCCCAGGTAACCCTCGCACAGGGTCATGAAGCCCGTAGTGTAGAGGATGGTGTTGGGGCCAAGGTGGTGCGGCTGGAGGTCGAATGTGTCAAGCAGATGACAAAAGAAAAGGCTAACCAGCAGCCCGAAGCCACGAGAGAAATGGGAGGCAAAGACGACTTGCTCCCCCACCTGTGGCTTGGGCACCACTTCGTCGCCTAGCGCGCGAGCGATCACGCGCTTCTTCGACCACAACATATGAGTGCGGCAAAGCTCCGCAACGGTGACCTCCGTAACAACGGAACCAGCCCAGCTCCCCAAGTGGCCCTCGGCCATCGTGATGACGGGACGGTGCGGGAAGGCGAGCGGGCAAAGTAGAGGGTGAAACGGGCTGCGGCACAAGGAAGAACGAAGAAGGCAAGAAAAGGGAAGACGATGGTGGCAACGGGAGCGCGGTAGCTTCCGCCTCCCTCTCTTCCCCTTTAAATAAAGGGGCGGCGCCTAGAGGAAGTGGGGGTTAACTGTGCCCACTCCCCCAGGATTTCCGCACGAACCTGGGCATCTCGGGCCACAACCGCCATGCCTGGGCGCAAAAATCCCAGTCTGGGGCCCGAGGCCTACAGGGCTATGCCCGCGGCTTGGCGGGCTAGGCCTAGGGCGACGTCTCGTCTGCCCATGAGCACGGGTCCCGCGGCATCATTACGCTCCGCGTGGCTCGCTGCGGGCAGGCCCGAGACCCGAAGCGGCGTGGTGGAACCTGAGGCGTCGGGGGCGGCTGCCGACCCGACCGACCATTTGGCTTCAAGCCGGAGGTGGGCGCCGCATGAGGGAAGCCTCTGACTTCCCCTCGTTCGGCAGACGCGGCCCCCGACAGCTTCAAGGACTACTAATGGGGTTATTACCCCTGGGTAGGCCAAAGCAACAGGTTTCTGTCCCCCGCTTCAAGAAAACTCACATCGCTGACTGTCTCACGGCCGGCTGGTGCACGGACGACAGGCTTGTTGCCAGCTGGCTCGCGGTCGGCTCTCTAGAGAGTCGGCCCGGCCCTTGCTGGCTGGGCCACGACCGGCTGCCCCCGGGCTGGCTCCCCCATTGACCTTTGGGCGAGAAAACTTCCGTCCGATCCCGTTGCGCGCGGGTATGACAACAAGACATGACCCTCGCGACGGGTACCAACATGGCCACAATGACCACTGATGCTCGGGCGCGCATGGCTACACTCCAGTTGGTCGCACCGCTGACCTTGGCTGACCACGACTGGGCAAGGCAACAGTGTCGGGATGCCTCCGCCCACTCCGTTACCTGCCCCTGCGTGGCTACAGTGCCGCCGGCCTTACCGGAGACTTCGGCCGGCTGGCGCAAGACGATGCTCCTCGGGCAGCCCGTGCCATATCAGGTGGGCGTTGGCCAATCGTGTAGCCGGCTGGCGGGCCCCATCGGGCAATGGGACCGTGCAACCGGTGGACCCCATCGGTGACGAGACGACTCAAGAGGTAGGTCCCACTGGCCAGCCAGAGAGGCTGCCAGCCGGGTCCCCCGTGCAGTACCTTATGAATATTGTAGGCCGGGGGTTGGCCTATAAACCCCCCCGAGCCCCCCATGCATAGGGGGAGATTCACAAGCACGCACACACACACACACAAAGGAACACCTCATTCGACAACCCACCTTTGTTGCAAGGGAAGGGGAGCCGACTCCTCCTCTAGATACCGCTCAAGGAGCACCATTGTACCGCTCAAGGAGCACCTCTAGATACCGCTCAAGGAGCACCATTGTAACCTCTCCTCCTCGATCAACTAGATCAGGCAGGACTAGGGGTATTACCTCCCATGGAGGGCCCTTAACCTGGGTACATCGTGTGTGAGTCACCGCTTGTGCCTAATCCCGCTCCTGGAGCCCGTTGGCATCCTCCCTCCCCAACCACCTTCGATAAGCTTACCCATGGCATCTGTCGTGAGAAAACGAAGACATACACTAACTTGGAGAACTATATGAATTAATATCTTATCCGGAAGATCAACTCCCACTCGATTCAAGCGATTGTAGTACCTAGACAATCTGAGCACATGCTCACCGATTGAGCTATTCTCCTTCATCTTATAGGCAAATAATCTTGTTGGAGGTCTCACACCTCTCAACACGGGCACGAGCCTGTGATCCCAATTTCAGCTCTTAGAACATCTCATATGTACCGTGACGTTAAAAATGTTTTGGAGCCTCAAGTCTAAGCAGTAATGCACGACACACTAAATTATCAAGTAGTCATTAGAATGTGCTTGTCAGATGTTCACACATCTACAAACGACGCTTGAGGGGGTGGCGCACCGAGTGGTGCATTAAGGACATAAGCCTTCTATGCAGAAATGAGGAAAATTCTCATATCACGGACCCAGTCCGCATTATTGCTACCATCATCTTTCAACATACTTTTCTCTAGGAACATATCAATAAAATAGGGGAGCTACAACATGAGCTATCTACAACATAATTTGCAAAGACACTTTTGACTCTGTTCATGATAATGAGTTCAATTAATCATATTACCTAATGAACTCCCACTCAGATAGACATTCCTCTAGTCATCGAAGTGATACATGATCCATATCGACTAGGCCATGTCCGATCATCACGTGAGACGGACTAGTCATCAATTGTGAACATCTCCATGTTGATCACACCTACTATATGACTCATGTTTGACCTTTCAGTCTCTCATGTTCTGAGGCCATGTCTGTACATGCTAGGCTTGTCAAATCAACCTAAGTGTTTCGTCTGTGTAAATCTGGCTTACACCCGTTGTATGCAAACGTTAGAATCTATCACACATGATCATCACGTGGTGCTTTGGAACAACGATCCTTCGTAATGGTGCACACTTAGGGGGAACACATTTCTTGAAATTTTAGTGAGATATCATCTTATTTATGCTACCATCGTTCTAAGCAAATAAGATGTAAAAACATGATAAACATCACATGAAAATCATAAAGTGACATGATATGGCCAATATCATCTTGTGCCCTTGATCTCCATCTTTGGGGTGTGGCATGATCACCATTGTCACTGGCACGACACCACGATCTACATCATCATGATCTCCATCATCATGTCTTCATGAAGTTGTCTCGCCAACTATTACTTCTACCACTGTGGCTAACGGTTAGCAATAAACTAAAGTAATGACATGGCGTTTTTGATTGACACACGGGTCATACAATAAATTAAGACAACTCCTATGGCTCCTACCGGTTGTCATACTCATCGACATGCAAGTCGTGATTCCTATTATGATAACATGGTCAATCTCATACATCACATATATTTCATCACATCCTTTTGGCCATATCACATCACATAGCATACCCTACAAAAACAAGTTTGACGTCCTCTAATTGTTGTTGCGAGGTTTACGTGACTGCTACGGGTTTCTAGCAAGAACGTTTCTTACCTACGCAAAATCCACAACGGTGATATGCCAATTGCTATTTACCCTTTACAAGGACCCTCTTCATCGAATACGATCCGACTAAGGTGGGAGAGATAGACACCCGCTAGCCACCTTATGTAACAAGTGCATGTCAGGCGGTGGAACTTGTCTCACGTAAGCCTACATGTAAAGTTGGTCTGGGCTGCTTCATCCCACAATGCCGCCGAATCAAGATAGGACTATTAATGGTAAGCAAATTGACCAAATCATCGCCCATAACTACTTGTGTTCTACTTGTGCATAAAGTCTACGCATAGACCTAGCTCATGATGCCAATGTTAGGGAACATAGTTATAATTCAAAGAAATTCCTATGTGTCACCAAGATCAATCTAGGAGATGATAGCAATGAGAGAGAGGGAGTGCATCTTCATACCCTTGAAAATTGCTAAGTGGTAGCGTTGCAAAGAACGCGGTTGATGGAGTCGTACTCGTGGCGATTCAAATCGCAGAAGATCCAATCCAAGAGCTAAAGGGATGGTGCCTCCATGTTCAACACACGTACAGCCCAGGAAAGTCTCCTCCTTGTTGATCCAGCAAGGGGGGAGGAGAAGTTGAGGGAGATATCCAGCAGAACGATGGTGTGGTGTCGGTGGAGCTCGTGGTTCTCCGGCAGAGCTTCGCTAAGCACTACAGAGGAGGATGAGGTGTAGGAGGGGGAGAGCTGCGCCAGGGGCAAGGGTTGCAGCTCCCATGTGCCTCCCCACTATATATAGGGGTGGAGGGGGCTGGTTTCTTGCCCTCCAAGTCCATTGGGAGTTGGCAAAGGTGGGAGGAAAGAAATCTCATCCTTTCCCTTCCCCACCGATTGTTATCCCCTCATTTTAGGGATCTTGATCTTATCCCTTCGGGATATGATCTT
This sequence comes from Hordeum marinum, assembly GCA_022496015.1. Lineage (NCBI taxonomy): Eukaryota > Viridiplantae > Streptophyta > Magnoliopsida > Poales > Poaceae > Hordeum > Hordeum marinum. The sequence continues at coordinate 117,470,892 of CM039676.1, forward strand.
ATTCCTTCAAAGGGGAGATCTTGGTGTGCCTAGATCAGGGGTGTGGGGCATTTCCCCCACTACCCACATTCATGTGGGTCCGCCATGCAGGTGGGCCCGACTCCGGAACCTTCTAGAACCTTCCCGATACAATACCGAAAAATTTCGAACATTTTCCGATGGCCAAACTAGGACTTCCAATATATAAATCTTTACCTCCGGACCATTCCGGAATTCCTCGGGACGTTCGGGATCTCATCTGGGAGTCTGAACAACTTTCGTTAACCACATACAATTCTCATTACAACTCTAGCGTCACTGAACCTTAAGTGTGTAGACCCTATGGGTTCGGGAACCATGCAGACATGACCGAGACACCTCTCTGGCCAATAACCAATAGTGGGATATGGATACCCATATTTTCTCTCACATGTTCCACGATGATCTCATCGGATGAACCATGATGTTGGGGATTCAATTAATCCCGTATACAATTCCCTTTGTCCATCGGTATGTTACTTGCCCGAATTCGATCGTCGGTATCCCTATACCTTGTTCAATCTCGTTACCAACAAGTCTATTTACTTGTTCCATAACACATGATCCTGTGACTAACTCCTTAGTCACATTCATCTCATTATTATGATGTATTACCGAGTGGGCCCAGAGATACCTCTCCATCACACGGAGTGATAAATCCCTGTCCCAGTTCATGCCAACCTAGCAGACACTTTTGGAGACACCTGTATTGCACCTTTATAGTCACCCAGATATGTTGTGACATTTGATACACTCAAAGAATTCCTACGGTAGCCGGGAGTTGCACAATCTCATGGCCTAAGGAAATGATACTTGACATTAGAAAAGCTCTAGCAGACGAACTACATGATCTTGTGCTATGCTTAGGATTGGGTCTTGTCGATGAAATCATTCTCGTAATGATTTGATCCCGTTATCGACGACATCCAATGTCCATGGTCAGGAAACCATGACCATCTATTGATCAATGAGCGAGTCAACTAGAGGCTCACTAGGACATGGTGTGGTCTATGTATTCACACATGTATTACGGTTTCCGGTTAATACAATTATAGCATGAACAATAGACAATAATCATGAACAAGGAAATATAATAATAACCATTTTATTATTGCCTCTAGGGAATATTTCCAACAAAGATATCTCACATGCCAACAAATTTATCAAAACAGTCATGATAGAATACGATGGCATGGTATTCTACTAGCCCTTTCCGAAATTGCATAACTTAAATGTAGAGCACCTTTGTGATTCAAGCAACGATTAAAACATTCTCATTCAGGGTAGAAAAGATCCAGTCATGCTCATATCCAACATTAACTAGACTCAATGCATAAAAATGACAATAGTGCTCTCTGGTCTAGTGCTTTTAGTAAGAAGATGATGACTCAGGAATAGCATAAAAGTAAATTAAAGCCCCTTTGGAGAGGGAAGCATTGATTTGTGGAGGTTCCAGAGCTCAGGTTTTAAAACATAATTGTAATTGTAATTTTGGGTCGTGCACTTTTTCTCTCAACTTATGACAAAGGTTTTTAGTATCTTCCATGCTAAACTCATTATTGTCGGTTCCCAAACTGAATTGTTAAGTTTACTTCCCTCCACCATCCGTACACAAACCATGGCTGATTGAATCCACGGGTGCCTACCAACATATCAACTATCCCAAGGATTTTTTTTAATTAATTTTGATTTTTCAGGACATGGCCATCCTTTTTGCCAGCCTCTCTCGTGCGATGACGACGAATAAACGACCGTCTCGAGAATAAATCACTTCATGAGCGGTCCGAGTGCATAAGACAGATATTTGTTTCAATAATAGAGGTGGCACATGCAAATTTACCTGGAACGGTAGGGTAAAACCACATATAGGTATGTATGTTGTACTCATGTGGAACATCTTTGGTTTAGGAGTTTGATGCACAAGAAGTATTCCTGGTTAGTACAGGTGAAGGGTAGCAATAGATTGGGAAGCGACCAACTAGAGAGAAAAAATGGTCATAAGCATGCATTTTGAATAATTAACATTGGATATTAGCATGAGTAGGATATAAACACTCTGAATTTAAAGGCTGCATTGGTTTTGAATCAACTACATGTTTGCACATGGGCCATGTCAAGCCGCTCGAATTACTCGGAGGGAAATACCATATTATCATACCACATCAAAATCATTTTAATGCAAGTTGACATATAAGATAAATAATTATCAACTCCTAGCTATTCAAGCATGGCATGAGGAACTATAATCTCTAGTTGTCATCATAAACATGTTCACCCATGATATACTGAGTCAAGATCGAATGATCTAATTAAAAATACTTAGAAAAATGGAAAACAATAAGAGTTCATAACAGCTTCCTTTGCCACGATCATTTTATCAAATATTGTCATTTTGGAGTTTTTGTTTTTTTCTCGAAGAAAGCGAAATAAGCAAAGAAAAAAAACTAGAAACACTATTTACACGGGAAAGCTCCCAACAAGTAAATGAAATCTTTTTGGGTTTTCTTTTTAATACTATGACTAACTGATGTCTACTACACAACCTTCTTCTTGTAGACTCGTGTTGGGCCTCCAAGCGCAAAGTTTTGTAGGACATCGGCAATTTTCCCTGAAGTGGATGACCTAAGGGTTATTAATCCATGGGAGGTGTAGGATGAAGATGGTCTCTCTAAAGCAACCCCGCAACCAAATAACAAAGAGTCTCTTGTGTCCCCAACACACCAAATACAATGTTAAATTGTATATGTGCACAAGTTCGGCGAAGAGATGGTGATACAAGTGCAATATGGATGGTAGATATAGGTTTTTGTAATATGAAAATATAAAAACAGCAAGGTAACAAATAGTAAACAAAGAGCAAAACATTGTATAAATGCTTGGAAACAAGGCCTAGGGTCCATACTTTCACTAGTGCAATTTCTCTCAACAATATTGGCATAGTTGAATCACATGTAAATACCAAAGTCACAAATAGTTCATTCCAAAGTCACAAATAGCAGAGAACTAATGTAGAAATTATTGTAGGGTACGAAACCACCTCAAAGTTATTTTTTCTGATCAATCTTATGAGCTATCCCAATAAGTGTCACGAACAGCCCTAGAGTTCGTACTAACATAACGCCTTAAGATACACATCAACCAAAACCCTAATGTCACCTGGATACCCCAATGTCACCTTGAGTACCCATGGGCTTGATTATACGATATGCATCACATAATTTCAGATTAATCATGTTCAATCCAACACAAAGAACTTCAAAGAGTGCCCCAAAGTTTCTACCGGAAAGTCAAGACGAAAACATGTGCCATCCCCTATGCATAGATTCCCAAGGTCACGAAACCCACAAGTTGATCACCAAAACATACATCAAGTGGATCAATAGAACATCCCATTGTCACCACAGATATACCATTGCAAGACATAAATCAAGTGTTCTCAAATCCTTAAAGACTCAATCCGATAAGAAAACTTCAAAGGGAAAACTAAATTCATCACAACAAGATAGAGAGGGGAAAACTCCATATGATTCATCTATATCAATAAAGCTCGTGGTATATCAAGATCGTGCCATCTCAAGAACGCGAGAGAGAGACAGAGATCAAACACATAGCTACTGGTACATACCCTCAACCCCGAGGGTGAACTACCCCCTCCTCGTCATGGAGAGCGTCGGGATGATGAAGATGGCCTCCGGTGATGGTTTCCCCCTCCGGCAGGGTGCCGAAACGGGATCCCGATTGGTTTTTCATGGCTCTGGAGGTTTGCAGCGGTGGAACCCCCGATCTAGGTTCTGCGTTGTTTTTTTTTTGGAATTTATAGGAATTTATGGTGGTGGAAACGAGTCAGGATGGGCAACGAGGGAGTCACAAGCCTGGGGGCGTGCCCTAGGGGTGTCGGCGCGCCCCTAGGGATTTTGACTGCCTCGTGGGTCTTCTATCCCAACTCCAACTCTCCTTGGGCTTCTTATGGTCCATAAAAATTCACCGTAGATTTTTATTCCATTTGGGCTCCGTTTGATATTCCTTTTCTGTAAAACCCCAAAACACGGAAAAAATACGAACTGGCACTGGGCTCTAGGTTAATAGGTTAGTCCCAAAAATAATATAAATTTGTAGTAAAATGATTGTAGAACATCCAAGAATGATAATATAACAACATGGAACAAGCAGAAATTATGGATACATTGGAGACGTATCAGCATCTCCAAGCATAACTTCTTCTCGTCCTCGAGTTTGATGTGGAATGCTGCCTAACATGTTCATCGTATTGTTTTCTTCTTGTATAGCATGGACATTTGGACTTGTAAATGATTCAAATCAATAGTCTAGTTTTAACATAATGACTTCAATTGTCCAGCATGTCAACAAGCAACCATGGCTTTTAAAATATCGACATTAAAGAAAGTTATCCCTAGCCCATCATGCTCAATCATTGATCCATTCATGAGACACACTCAAATATTAGCTATGACCAATGATCAAGTACAATCATAGTGCCCCCTAATTGGTGCTTATAAGAGAGGATGGAGACTCAAAGCAAAAATAAAAATTGCATAAAGTAAATAGATAAGTCCTTCGTAGAGGGAAGTAGGGATTTGTAGAGGTGCCATATCTCAAGGTTTATATTGGGAGAGAAAAATATTTTGAGTGGCATGCTTTTCCTGTCAACAAAAACGATGAAGTAGCTCACAATACTTTCCATGCTAGATACATTATAGGCGGTTCCCAAACAGAATAGTAAAGTCTTTACTCCCCCTCCACCAATGAATCACACTCCACGGTGAGCCGAATCCGTGGGTACCGTCCATACCAACAACATTCTTGGGGGGAGTTTCGTTTTATTATATTTTGATTTGATTTTTGAGCATGGGGCTGGGCATCCCAAATATCAGCCACTTTATCATGAATGATAGTGAATCAACACATATCGTGAGAATAACACACCTAGCGTGGAAAAATATTAGATACTCCCCACTGTTTCATGAGCGGTACGGGCACCCAAAAGAGAAAAAATATTTTGAAGATTTAGAGATGGCACATACAAAGTTTCTTGGAACGGCATGGAAATACCGCATATAGGTAGGTATGGTGTACTCATAAGGAAAAGCTTGGTTTAAGGATTTTGGATGCACAAGTAGTATTTCTACTTAGTACAAATGAAGGCTCGCAAATAGATTGGGATGCAACCAAACCGAGGAACAAAAAATCACATAAGTGAGGATTGAGTCATAACTAACACCGAATAATGCACCACAAGTAGGATGTAACTTCATTACATAACTATTGACTTTTGTGCATGCATAGGAAATCACAAACCTTAACACCAATATTCTTACTAAGCATAATTACTCACTAACATGACTCACATATTATTATCTTCACATTTCAAAACTATTACAAAGAATCAAGTTTAGTTTGTCCCATGATCTTCACGAAAGTTTTTATTATATCCTACCTGGATATCTATCACTTTGGGACAAATTTCATGTATTGCCATTGTTTTTTCGACAAGCTCAAACAAATTTAAGTAAAGCACATGAGCAAAAGACAAGCTAGTCTCAAAGGATATGAGTAGTCAAACAATTAAGGGGCTATGTGAGGACTCTCTCTCCTTCAATAAATATTTTCAGATCTTAATTACTTTATTCAAACAGCAAGAAAAAGAAAAATATCACTCTAAGAATAGCATGCATCAGGTGAACGAATAAAAATTTAGGCTCAACATAGGCTAACCGATAATTGCTGATGAAGATAGGTGGGATGCGTAGCATCCCCAAGCTTAGATGATTGAGAGTTCTTGAAGTATTTACTTGGGGTTCCTTGGGCATCCCCAAGCTTGAGCTTTTGTATCTCTTTCAACCCTCTCATACCACGGTTTCACCTATTCTCAAAAACTTCATCCACACAAAACTCAAAAAGAACTTGTGAGATAGGTTAGTACACATAATAATAAATCAACTCTTTATGTACTGTCAAGACAAGTTGCATAATAATTTTAAAACATTAGGTACTATATCATATAATTTCCACAATTTATATCTACCAATATAGGTATGGAAACTATAGGATAAGTAGATAACAAAACTATGACAACAATCTGCCCAAACAGAACAGTCTGTAGCAATTAATGAAAAAATTGTACTTATGTAACTTAAAAATTACTAAACTTTAGGAAATTCTAAATAATTTATCTTAAATCACAGTGTAAATATTGTAGAAACTTTCCACGTTCTAGTAAAATATGAAAATACAAACACTACAACAGAAGTTTCTGTTTTTACACAACACACATCAAACATGCAATTCAAGCATCCTAAAGGCAATTCTTAGAACTTTTTATTGAAAAACAAGATTATAAATAACACCTAATAGAGAAAAACAAAATAAAATTATGCTCCAAGCACATATTATGTGACGAATAAAAATATAGCTCCAAGTAAGATATACCGATAGTGTTGAAGACGAAAGAGGAGATGCCTTTCGAGGCATCCCCAAGCTTAGAAGCTTGAGTATTCCTTTAATATTACCTTGTGGGTTCCTTGGGCATCCCCAATATTAGGTTCTTGTCACTGCTTATTCTCCTCATATCGGTGTCTCACCCAAAAGTTGAAAACTTCAATCACACAGAACTTAATAGAACTTCGTGAGATGGGTTAGTGTAGTAAACATAGACCATTCACTAAGGTACTGCCAAGAAAAGATTCATAATTCTTCGCACATGATACCTACTGTATTACATAATTCTCACAATTTATATTACTCAATATAAGCTATAGGAACACCTGAAACAAGCAGACTATGGATGCAAAACAGAATGTGTCAAAAACAGAATAGTATGTAAAGATCTGAATGATCACCAGACTTCCCTAACTCTAAAAATTCTGAAACATTATTACAACTCAAGGAATTTGCGAATATAATTTTTGTTAAAAGTTCAGAATTTTTGGACGCTCCAGAAAATCATATAATTCATATACTGGACACAAAACTTTCTGTTTTTACACAGAATCAAACAAGCAAGTATACACACTATCCCAAAGGATTTACTTGGAATTTTATTGGAATAAAAGACACAAAACATGATTAAGACAGTAGCTTAATCATGTTAATACACAAAAACAGAAATTAAACATGTTGGGTTGTCTCCCAACAAGCGCCTTTCTTTAATGCCTTTTAGCTAGGCATGATGATTTCAATGATGCTCACATAGGAATAGTAATTAAAACCTGCAAAAGAGCATCATGAATCTCATGAAAATCACATTTAAGTCTAACCCACTTCCTATTCATAGGGATTTTGTGATCAAACAATTTATGGGAGCAAGAATCATCTAGCATAGGAAGGCAAAACAAGCATAACTTAAAAATCTTGAACACATAGAGAGGAAACTTGATATTATTGCCATGCCTACAAGTATATGTTCCTCCCTCATAATAATTTTCAGTAGCATTGTGTAGAAATTCCACAATATAACCGGCACATATATCATTATTTTGATGATGCACAAGCATAGAAATTTTTTCACTCTCCACATAAGCAATTTTCTTCTCATTCAAAATATTGGGAGCAAACTCAACAAAATAACTATCATGACATACTTGATTGACATAAATACTTTGAATATTAAAATCATGATGACAAGTTTCATGGTTACCATTACTCTTTATAGCATACCTGTCATCCCAATAATCATCATAGATAGGAGGCATGTTATAATCATAATAGTTTTGCTCATCAAAACTTGGGGGGCTAAAAATATCATCTTCATCAAACATAGCATCCCCAATCTTGTGGCTTGCCATATCATTAGCATCATGAATATTCGGAGAATTCATACTAACAATATCACTATCATGCTCATCACTCAAATATTTAGTACCAAACATTTTAATAACTTCTTCTTCTAACACTTGAGCACACTTTTCGTTTCCATCATTTTGACGAAAGACATTAAAAAGATGAAGCATATGAGGCAAGCTCAATTCCATTTTTTTGTAGTTTTCTTTGATAAAACCAAACTAGTTAAAAACAAGAAACTAAAAGATTTAATTTCAAGATCTAAAGATATACCTTCAAGCAGTCACTTCCCCGGCAACGGAGCCAGAAAAGAGCTTGATGTCTACTACACAACCTTCTTCTTGTACACTGGTGTTGGGCCTCCAAGTGCGGAGTTTTGTAGGACAGCGGCAATTTTCCTTCAAGTGGATGAGCTAAGGTTTATGAATCCGTGGGAGGTGTAGGATGAAGATGGTCTATCTCAAGAAACCTTATAACCAAATAACAAAGAGTCTCTTGTGTCCCCAACACACCCAATAGAATGGTAAAATGTATAGGTGCACTAGTTCGGCGAAGAGATGACGATTCAAGTGCAATATGGATGGTAGATATAGGTTTTTGTAATCTGAAAATATAAAAATAGCAAGGTAACAAATAGTAAACAGCGAGCAAAACATTGTATAAATGCTTGGAAACAAGGCCTAGGGTCCATACTTTCACTAGTGCAAGTTCTCTCAACAATATTGGCATAGTTGAATCATATGTAAATACCTCTCGTGTGACAAAGAGTTCATTCCAAAATCACAAATAGTGGAGAACTAATGAACAAATTATTGTAGGGTACGAAACCACCTCAAAATTATCTTTTCTAATCAATATTATGAGCTATCCCAATAGGTGTCACGAACTGCCCTAGAGTTTGCACTAAAATAACACCTTAAGATACACATCAACCAAAACCCTAATGTCACCTAGATACCCCAATGTCACCTCGAGGAACTGTGGGCTTTATTATACAATATGCGTCACCTAATTTCAGAATCGTCATATTCAATCCAACACAAAGAACTTAAAAGAGTGCCCCAAAGTTTCTACCGGAAAGTCAAGACGAAAACATGTGTCAACCCCTATGCATAGATTCCCAAGGTCATGGAACCCGCAAGTTGATCACCAAAACATACATCAAGTGGATCAATAGAACATCCCATTGTCACCAAAAATATCCCATCGCAAGACATACATCATGTGTTCTCAAATCCTTAAAGATTCAATCCGATAAGAAAACTTCAAAGGGAAAACTCAATTCATCACAAAGAGATAGAGAGGGGAAAACTCCATATGATTCATCTATATCAATAAAGCTCGCGGTACATCAAGATCGTGCCATCTTAAGAACCCGAGAGAGAGAGAGAGATCAAACACATAGCTACTGGTATATACCCTCAGCCCCGAGGGTGAACTACTCCCTCCTCATCATGGAGAGCGTCGGGATGATGAAGATGGCCTCCAGTGATGGTTTCCCCCTCCGACAGGGTGCCGGAACGGGCTCCCGATTGGTTTTTTGTGGCTCTAGAAGTTTGCGGTGGCGGAACTCTCGATCTAGGTTATGCGTTGTGGTTTTTGGAATTTATATGAATTTACGACAATGGTAACGAGTCAGGATGGTCCACGAGGGAGTCACAAGCCTCGGGGCGCGTCCTAGGGGGGTGGGCACGCCCCTGAGGCTTGTGACTGCCTTGTGGGTATTCTGGCCCAACTCCAACTCTCCCTGTGCTTCTTTTGGTCCATAAAAATTCACCGTAGATTTTTATTCCATTTGGGCTCCGTTTGATATTCCTTTTGTGTAAAAACCCAAAACACGGAAAAAACTGGAAGTGGCACTGGGCTCTATGTTAGTAGGTTATTCCCAAAAATAATATAAAGTTGTAGTAAAATGATTGTAAAACATCCAAGAATGATAATGTAATAGCATGGAATAAGCAAAAATTATAGATACGTTGGAGACGTATCACTAACTAAACGGGAAAGAAAACACAAAAAGAAACGAGAAATATTATTTGGTTTTCTAAAGTTTTTCAAACACACAAGAAGAAAGAAGAAAAAGAAAACTAACATGGATATACAAGGAAAGAGGATGAACACCGACAGTTTATATGAAGTGTGCGAACATGAATGTAACGTCGGTCAGAAATACATACTGCCCCAAGATTAGGTGCTTGCCTAGTTTTGTGATCACCCTTGCTGGTTGGATAATAGCTGAAGTGATAGCTTGCGGGGGCCTTTTGCACCGCCTCCTCGGCCAAGCGAATAGCCTCCACTGCATCTTTGTACTCTTGCACCTCGTTCTCGAGAACTTAGTATCTCTGCTTGTTCTGAAAATCAAAGAGAGCAGGCGTAGGCAACATAACAAGAACAAGTCTATATTTGTCAAATATTAGGTTGTACTCATAACCCTTGGCACTTTTGAAAAGGAAGTCATGATGATGCATGGCTTGAAAATCTATGTATGTGTCAGCCAAGATGGGGTCATTAGGTTGATGCAAAACTCCTAATTTCGCATCTACATGGGAGGCGTAAATTCATCCATACTAATCACTACTACTTGAGTTAAAATTCATCTTTTGGGCGACAATTGCACCAAGGTTATAATGTATTTCACCAATCAATGTAGTGTGGATAAGACTCGAATTAGGAGCTCACAATGCGCTGCAATCTAGTTTACCTACGACACATTTCCCACTGAAAAGTGCAAAGTAGCAGATAGAGGGAAAATGAATAATTTTTATTCTAGCTTGTGTCACCCCTCTATCCTATCCTACGTAAGGAATCTCGCAGAACATATTATAACCTGTTTTTGAAGGTTTCTCAAGCGAATCCCAAAATGGGAGTTTGCAAGCGTCACAAAATTCTTCTAGAGATAAACTATAGGATCTATCATTCAGATTGAACAACACTCTAGAAGTATGAGGATGATAGCGGAATCCCTGTCTGAATGAATGTGTGAGGTTGTGTTGTTAGATACACTTATATGTTAGGAAGTCGGTGAGGCCAGTGTTGTAGATGTCCTAATATAACTCCTCCTTAATTCCTGCACCTCTCATGAACTCCTCGCATGGCTAATGGCATGACACAGCGTCAGACGTGACTACCATGCCTGTCCGGTGTTTGGCATAAGCTTGCCGCACCGAGCCCTCGCTCAACGATTCTCTAGAAGAACGCCTTCTTGAAGAGCTCCTCCTAAAGAAACTCATCTTCCTATAAAGAAAAGTTCTGTAATTTTTGGACCACTAAATTATGTAAATTAAACTTTACAAGATTGATAGCAAGTACTCATATGGATGTCTAGAGGACATGTCAAGCATTCCCACTACTCGGAAATCAAATAATTAGACATGCAAGTTCATTTTCAATAGCACCAAGTGCATAAAATTATACAAAATATAAATAACTAAAGCAAAAAATAATTGAAGGAACGGGAGAGTCACATACCAAGGAGCAATCCCTCAAAACAGTTTTAGGAACAGAGTTTCGAGCAAAGAGATGGAAATTTTTAGTTTCATGAGGAAGAACATGAGAGAGGGAGATCTAGGGAATTTTTGCTGGAGGTAAGGGATGAGATGGGCTGATGAGATAAGGTAGCCCCCCTATGGGCCCAACACACAACATGGCACGGCCAGGGGGTGGCCACGCCCTATTGCCTCATGGTCCACAGGTGCCCCTCCCTGACGTGTGTTCAACACCAAAAGTTCTTAAATATTCGAGAAAATTTTCTGTAAAAATTTTGTGCCATTCCGAGACTTTTTATTTTCGTGTCATTTTTTATTGCATGGATAACTCAGAAAACAGGATAATCATGGCATTTTATTTTATTCAACTAAAAATAACAGTCAACAATCTAAAAATACAAAGAATTATGCCTACTAAATTCATCGACCACATGTATTTCAAAAAAGATCCCTTAATAAGGTTGATCAAGTCTTATTAATAACTGTTTCCAATTGACATCAAGCTGGATAATTTTCGTATGACACCAAGTTACCTCTATGAGGATTTGCATATACCCAATAATAAGATTGTAGTATTTCTTCTTGACATTAGGTAGAGGAATTTTGAATTCTCCAATGATGACGTTGGCACTCGGCTCAATGATATTAATATTATTAACCAAAATTTGCGTTTTCGGAAAATGAACGTGATGTTGTTTGCCATTGACATGAAAATTTACCTTGCTTTTGTTGCAATAAATAACATCCCCTATAGTATTTAAGACGGATGTAGCAAGTATGATCGACATGTTGTCGTCCTCGGGCATTTCAAGAACTACAAAGTCTGTCAAGATAGTAACATGTGCAACCACATCGGGAACATCTTCAGAAATTCCAATAGGTATAGCAGTGGATTTTCCAGCCATTTGAAAATATAGCTTAGCAGGTGTAAGATTATTCTATTCAAGTCTTTTATAAAGAGAGAATGGCATAACACTAACACTAGCTCCTAAATCATATAAAGCAGTTCTAACATAGTTTTGTTTAATGGAGCAAGGTATTGTTGGTATACCACGATCTCCCAAATTCTTAGGCACTCCACCATCAGAAGAGTAATTAGCAAGCATAGTAGCAATTTCAGTTTCAGGTATTTTTCTTTTGTGGTGATAATTTCTTTCATATACTTAGCATATGAAGGCATTTTTAGAATATCAGTCAAGCGAGTGCGCAAAAAGACGAGCCTAATCATTTTAGGAAAGCGCTCAAAATCTTCCTCGTTTCTACTCTTAGAAGGTTTACGAGGGAATGGCATAGGTTTTTGTACCCATGGATCTCTTTCTTTTCCATGTTTTCTAGCAACAAAATGTTTCTCTTCATAACGGTTATTTTCAGGTGGTGGGTTATCAAGATCCGTGGTAGGTTCTATTTCCAAATCATTATCAAGCTCTTTATTACTCTCTAGTGAAGCATGTACATGAACATTATTACTCTCATCATCACTAGGTGAACGTTCATTTCCATATTGTGTCTCAGCATTAGAAATAGAAATATCATGATGATTCTCCATAGGTTTTTCTATAACAGGTTCACTAGAAGCATGCACAGTCCAATCATTTTCTTTTTCTTATTCTTATTAGAAGGACTAGGTGCATCATCACTAATTCTTTGAGAATCATCTTCTAGTCCTACCATGCACAATCCTATCATTTGTCTTGTTGGATGACCCTCAGGGTAAAGAGGTTCCTGAGTAATACGACCTCCTTTAGTCATTACTCTAAAATTATTATCATTCATATTGTCATTTATCTCAACAAGAAAATCATTTTGTGAGATAACAACTTGGTCCAGTTGGGTGTGAACCATGGAATCATGTTTACCTAGCCGTTGACATCATTAGCAATTCTAAACATCAAGTCACTAAAGCGATCTATCATCATAGCATTGTGCCTTAATTGATCTTTTACATAATTATCGATATGCTCTTGCTTAACAATATAGTTATCAAATTCATCCATGCATTGACTAGGATTTTAGTGTAAGGTATATCGCTTTCATTAAAGGTACAAAGGTATATCACATGCATTGACTAGGATTTTAGTGTAAAGCATATCTTCAGGACCAAGGACTAAAATCCCTCTGTTATTTTGAATAGGTTCCGACGGTGGTTCGGGAAGTGTCCAATCATCGCATTTTGCAATATGTTATTTAATAATTCTTCAGCATGTCCAACAGTTCTTTCCCTGAAAACACAACCAACACAACTATCTAGGAAATCCCTAGAAGCATCAGCTAGTCCATTATAGAAGATATCAAGTATTTCATTTTTTTTAGATGATGATTATGCAAACCTCTAAGTAACTGGAGAAGTGTCCCCTAAGATTGAGGGAGATTCTCTTCTTCAATTTTCCCAAAGTTACATATTTCTTGTAAGGCAGCTTGTTTCTTATGAGCAGGAAACTAGTTTTCAAAGAAGTAATAGAGCATATGCTCAGGACTACACACACAACCGGGAGCAAGAGAAAGTAACCAATCTTTAACCTCACCTTTTAGCGAGAAAGGAAAACGCTCAAGGATGTACTAGTAGCGTTTTTTCCTCGTTAGTAAACAAAGCAGCAATATCATTCAATTTAGTGAGATGTCCAACAAGAGTTTTAGTTTCATAACCATGGAAAGGATCAGATTCTACGATAGGAATCAACTCCGGGTCTATAGAGCATTCATAATCCTTATCAGTAACAAATATAGGAGAAGTAGCAAATTTAGGATCAGGTTTAATTTTCTCCATCGAAGATTTTCCTTTGAGTTTGCATTGTAGTTTCTTCAAGTCATCTCTCTTTTACTAGCAAGAAAATACCTAGCTACTTCCCCATCCACAACATAACCTTCAGGTACATTAGGCAATTCATATTTATTGAGAGAGCGAGGTGTAGTAGGTGATTCAAAATAGTCACCAGTTTCAGCATTTTCAAGTTCTCTAGCTTTAGCAATATGATCATAAAGTAATTCATTCGGTGACACATTCTCAGTTTCATCAAGTGTAGAAGTAGTATCATCATTAATTTGAGAAGTAGCATCATCAATTTCAACCGATATATCAAAACGAGCAACATGTGGTGGTGTAATAAGCTGATTTGAAACAGTAGGTGAATCAAAAGGAGAGCTAGATGGCAGTTCCTTACCTCCTCTCATACGAGAGGGGACGATCTTAGTTTGAGTATCTTTTAGATTCTTCATAGTAGCAATTGGATATCCTCAAGTTAACACATTAAATATAGCTATGCTCCCCGTCAACGGCTCCAAAAAAAGGTCTTGATAACCCACAAGTATAGGGGATCGCGAAAGTCTTTGCGGGTTTTATTTCAACATAATTTATTGGAGAGAATTCCTCATTTAACACTAACCTAATTTGTTTTGCCTTATTTGACACTGTAAAAAAATTTCTTCCTTATATAGCACCAATACTAAAATTTGTTCCCTTTCTAACACTTCCATCCAGTTTGAGCACTAACGGTGTTAAATGGTACCTAAGAATTCGATTTTACCCCTAGTGAACTTGTGACCAAAATTCTTGGATATAAATTATTTCACAACTTAGTTCAAAAATTGGGCAGAACCTCCCCTGTAATTTGATGCATATCAAGATCACACAATTCAAATATACATATATTTCAACAAATAGTATTCAGATTTGCACATAAACATCCAGGATCACAAACAAATACACATATATCACTTAGAACATATCCAAGTTCACTTATATGGGTCCAACATTAGAGACCACATCATATGAGCAACACAAAAGGATTGTCATCATATCCAGGTTCATATATACATGATATGGACTACACAAAAGTGACTTAAGCTTCACATACATGAGTCCAAGTCCACACAATATGACATGAGCAGCAACAAAAGTGACTTTAACAGAAAAAAATTAAATTTTGATCACAAGCTAAGACTTCTTTTGCTTATTGTGCTCATTGCGGGGTTAGTTGGGTTAGTCTTTTTGCTTCTAGTGCCCATTGCAGGGCTGTCAAATGGCACCATAGGACAACTTCCATCCTTTTTAGCACGTTCCATCTTTTTTCCCTTCCCTGATCTGCACATGTACATGTATGGAAGCAATAATTTGAGAGCAAATAACGACATGAAGTATGCATAATATGTGATATTAAAATTCAGAATTAGCAAAGGTTACCTTTTACACCCTTTTCCATTTTTCTTCTTTGTAGTCTCTAAAGTTTGGCTATGTTTTCCCTTCTTCTTGGTTGTAATTTCTAAGCTTTGTCTCTGGATTAAATGAAAACGCACAAATCAATCTCATGGTATAGAATTTCTAAAGTTTAGCTATGTTGGCAACAAGCATATGTATAGAATTGTTAACCTTGGTAGAAAATACATAGAGGCTGCCGGTGCTTCATCACCTCTTGGCACAATGGATGACTCGGCTGATTTGGTAGTCTTCCTCCTCTTCTTTAGTGGTTCTCTACACGAGCAATAAGAAAGTAGTTCACACGCATAGTTTATTACAAAATAGTAATGCAAGAAAGTAGTTAATATGCAATAAGAATGTAGGATGCATAGCTGATTACCTCACATCCATCAAAGCAGCAATGTCATCTTTGTTCCCCTTCTTGCACTTCTGCCAATGGTGCCCGTATTCCTTACAAATAGGCCATAAGTGCTGACCACTTTTCCTCTTTTTCTCACTACAACCCTTATGCCTCTCTGTTTGGGGCCGACCAGCTATTACTTTTAGCAAGGGTGGATGCATGAAAGAATCCATGGTTAGATTTAGGCCACTAGGTCTTGTCACACATAGCAGGGATTAGTTGGCCATAAGCTGCCCTAAACTTGTCAACGGAGTAATGTGAGTCCACAAAGTTTTGTATATGTTCATTGACAAGCGATGTGATGAATGCTAGAGCATGTTTGCAAGGAAGATCGGAAACTTGCCATTGTCTACAAGAACATGTGTTGTCATGCAAGTTAACGACAAAACGATTTTTTTTTCTTTTATAGTGTAATGATCAATCTGCACTATGCTACCAAGGCAAGAGATTTAAACTTGTGATTTAAACCTATAAAAATTGTTGAAGCTGCTATCCTAATCACCATAGAGTTCTTTCAGAGCTAGCTTCTTACCCATATAAACCCTCTTGTAGTGGATGTCAACCTTGTGGTGTTCTTTAATCTTTTTGACCAATGCCTTCGCTCCGAGAGTTGCATCTTCAATCAGCCAATCCTTCACCTTATCATATATCCAATACTTGGATGCATTCTTCATCTTCTTTTTCCTTCTTGTACTAGATCAATCTTGTTCACATGGGTTTTTCTTCACCTTCAAAAGAGAGATATCGGTAATTAGCTAAAAACAAAAACATTTATGAAAGAGAAGTTCACAAATGGATAAAGTTAAACAATTACCATTACAGTACACGTATCCTCTGTCGTATAAGCATGTATCCTCCATGGACAATTATTAGCATCCCGTCTTGACCAATAGCCCCTAAACCGATGACGTGTACTATACTCGATGTTATACTCAAATTCACGTTTGATTGAATGCTGAGAAAGTGCCAACTTGAACTCCTTCATGTTGGGATATGTAAAGCCTTTTGTCATTGGAGGGTTTAATTTGTCGTACTCTACATGCGGTGCATGCTCCGCCTCATGCAATTCCTCATCCTCCTCTACTTCCGACTCCTCTACTTCATCATCCTCTACTTTAGAGTTGCCCTCACTGTCAGCCTCGCTATCATCCTAAAAAGTATAGTCTTTATCCTTTTCTTTATTAGGATAAAGAACCAGATCTAAGGGCATAGGTTCATCCACTTCATATATATTATCCTCATCAACGCCAACATGCTCATTCTCGGGTCTTGGGTTGCAAAGGTAGTTATCATGTTCTATATTGTTGTTAGGGTCTCTATGCACATCACTTTGCCACTTGGTGATAGGCTCATATGTTTCAGAGGGATCGCAATATGTAATAATCATACACATCACCTCTTTCCCGGAGTGTTTTTCAAACATAAGCATCAAATCTTGGTCAGATTTTACTTTTTCAAACATAAGAACATCATCATAATACTGCACATGTGCAACTTCCAAATAACCCGACGGATACTCCTCTATAATTTATTCAACCAAATCCTTATAATTTGTCAAATCACCATCAATGACCTTCTCAAAACAAAAACATCTTATATCCTTTATAGCATTCTTTCGATTGCCAAACAATTTAATTTTGAGCAAATAACTTGAATTTGGATCCATCCTGTGAAAATGGATCGTATTGCTACTAATATTGCATGAAAATCAATCAAAAAACATTACATCAAAATCTCAAAAAAATGACATTTACCCCTCTGGACATTCCCATGTAGTCGGGGCCATCTGAGCAGTGCCCACCCGCTGAAGCTGCGTCGCCCCAGGCACGCCCTGGCCCAAGCTCACTATAGCCGAGCCACCAGCCATGGCGACGGCAAAGCCCCCAGCGACTGCACAGCCCTGGCCAGAGCCTGCTGTAGCCGAGCCACCTCCACCCACTAAAGCTGCGTCGCCATCCCCAGCCACGCCCTGGCCAGACCCCTCCAGCGTCGCGCCCTAGCCGGACGCCTCTAGAGCCGGGCCCTGACCGGACCCCTCTGGCACCGAGCCCTTGTCGGATCCCTCCAGCATTGCGCCCTGGCCTGGCCCGTCCACAGCCGCGCTAATGGCGTCCTCCCCTGCGCCATCTCCTCCGGTGACACCGCCGCTATCCATAGCCGCCGCAGCGAGATTGGGGTTGGGGAGATCTAGCCGCCGCCGGCACTAGGGTTTGGGAGGAAGGGGATGAAAATGTGGGGTTTCTATCGTGGGGGAGAGAGGTACTCGATCAGGGGTCACCGTGGGGTTCATTTCCTTTTTTCTCAGGTGCAGTTTCGTCCGACTCAAAACAACTGCCATGAGTCAATACTCATTTTAACGGCGTGGGCTAACATAACTGACGGAAATGTTAGATAAGGCAAAATATTTACATTTGGTGATAGATAAGGAAGAAAAAAATATAGTTTTAAATAAGGAACCAACATTTAAAATAGTGTTATATAAGGAATTCTCTCAATTTTATTGACTCGGCCAAGGGGAGCCAAAGAATATTTTTCGACCTTGATAGTTGAGTTCTCAATTCAACTGCACCTAGGATATCCCTTTGCATCAAGATTTAGTAGCAGGGCAAATAATAGTAGTAACGGTGATAGCATCAACTATAACTTAGCAAGATTCATTATATGTAAAGCATAGGCCATGGTGCAACGTTGGAAAGATATGGATGACATCAATCATTTTACAGTTACACACTAGAGCGAGACAGAACTAGCTCCAATTCATCAATGTAATGTATGCATGTATTTCGTATATAGTCATACGTGCTTGCGATAACAACTTGTATGACATCCTTTGTCCTACCATCCCATGGCAGCGGGGTCCTATTGGAAACTGTTAGTGTACTAAAGTTTGGGCTTTGTAGTACCCCACACTTGTGCACGGGCAGTTGTAGCCACACAAGCGTCGAGGCCTACGAGGGGACTGCTAGAAGTGAATATGAAGACGTCAAGGAACATTCAAGTTAATAAGCACAAGGCCGAAGGCCAAAGGATAGAACCCCGACAAGATCTTGCCGGCGGTGACCTACAGAGCCCCGGCAAGGAGTACAACCGGCAAGGCCTCGCCACCCTCCGAGCGTACAAGCCAGGTGTCAACCCCCAGGACACGTGTCGAAGCATTTGTGATGGAGAGCTAAGCGGTGCGGATGGTACGGTCTCCTGTCCCATCCCGTAGAAGGTTAGGGACACTTGACCGAGCATTAAATGCCTTTGTCCTACACCGTCAGTGTTAGGTATGATAGCACTGTAGCACTGTGCACCTCGGGCATGCACTGTGCGCCACTATTGGGATCCCCTTAGTCGTATAAAAGGATGCTCAAGGCATTACGAGAGAGGACTTTTCTTCCACCTTTTGGCTCACGTGTGTAGCGGCTGTTCAACCCCAAAAACACCATAATACACCGAAGCAGGAGTAGGGTTTTACGTTTCTTAGCGGCCCGAAACTATGTAAAAATCTCCCCTCGCGCCATTCGTTCGATCTGCTCTTTACGCATACCGCCCCCACCGAACCACAAAGGGATCCTTGCGGTCGCATAGGTGTTGTGCATCGACATCTTTGGCACGCCAGGTAGGGGAGAGAGGTTGTGTGAACACGATCACACGATTGGTGTGCCAGTTCCTTCATAGTCTTCATCGCCATGGCTCCCAAAAAGAAGGGTTTCATGGCGGTTGACCCGTCCACATGCTGTGTGCCTGTAGCCACTCAGACGGGCGGCAATGTGGATTCAAGAGGAGGCCTTGAGCCTCCACGACGTTCTGGTGATCAAGGCCAAGTCAGCGGCGTCGTTTGCAACGATGGCGGCAATCCACGCGCCTATGGATCTCAAGATGATGCCGTGTGGCCTCCGGGCGGTGCCGTGAACTTCAGAGATGGTAGGGTGCCTTCCAAGACACCTACGCCGATGCATAAGCCGTGGCCTTCTCAGGTCGCACGCGATGAGTAGCGCTGTGATGTCGGTGCTTCCAAGTGCCCCCATGGAAAGGCCCCTGTCCATCACTCCCGAGATGCGCAGGACCAACATGCACGCCAAAATGCTGACGGAAGTGGCGCGTGGTCGCGGGACCGTGATGGAGCTCCTTCTCACACAGTTAGGAGTCAGAGCACCTCATATTCATCGCACCTTCCATTGCCAACCTCGTCAATAGAAGCATTAGTGCGAGCGAAGCTGCTCCTAAATTTCCCTCGTGCGGCAGAGAAGCTTGATGAGTGGAGAGCTACTATCCAGAGCCTCATTAGCTTTGCTGATAGGGGTGGACCGCAGCGGGTGGATCCCTCGCAGCAGCGGTCTGTCGAGTCAGCGCGTGCTAATGACGACAAGGCTGGAGGTGGCATGAACACAGTGCACTCTCCTCCATGGCGACAACGGCAGTTGCCGACTCGTCTTGTAGGCGCCGGTGGTGACGACTCCACGGCATCATCTGATGCGCGAACTCGCTGCGATTAACGTCAAGTTCTTCGGGAGCGTACCAGAGAGGATGCTCGGACCGCCATCGAGCGGCGGTAGGAAACGCGCCATCAATCCGATAAGCGCGCAGGGCCCACTGTAGACAAGCCTGCGCTTGGGTATCCTGTCGACCTGCCTTATGAGGTAGGTTGTCCAGTGTTTGGCCATGAGCTATGACGAGTCGAGTGGCCCAATTCGGAGTTGTTGAGCATCTACACCATTGCGGTGTAGGCTGCTGGGGCTCGCGACGATAAGATACTCGCCAACTACTTCCCGTTGGTGCTCAAGCCCAATGTCGGGTCGTGGTTGATGCATCTGCCAGAGAATTCGATTTCTTCCTAGGAAGAACTGAGCCACGAGTTTGTTGGCGCCTTTACCAAAGGCCACCAAGCTCCTGGTCAAACAAGAGATTTGCATCTCATCCCCCAGAAGGAAGGCGAAACCTTGCGCAAGTACGTTTAGAGATTCAGTCGTATACATCACAACATCCCAGACGTTCATCTTGCCGCTGTTATTGGTGTGTCTCACCAGAATGTGCGTGACTACAAGATGCAGGAAGAGCTGGCGATGAATAAAGTCAAGGATGTCGCCGAGCTCTACGCCCTTCCTGATAGGTATGCTCGAGCTGAAGAAGAGAGGAGACTCCCCGGTGAGGATGCCGGTGCTGGATTCGAATCTGACAAGGACGCTACCGCCCCGTCAAGGAAAGGCCAACGGCGAAACAAGAAACACAAGGACAAGGTCATGCTTGCCTTCAAGGAATCCAACAACCTTAGCGCCACCAAGAATACAAAGGTTGACAACCCCGGCAAGGAAGTTGCCGGGTGCGCCTCTTGGCAGGCCTTGGTAGCTGCTGACAAGAGGGAGGGCTCTGACAAGCAGTATTGCAAGATCCATCACACCAAGGCCCACGGTCTCCAAAACTGCCAACAAGTCGAGCAACTTGTCGAGAGGCAGAAAGCTAAGTACGTAAGGCGAGACAAGGAGAAGGCGCAAGAAGGTGCAGAGGGGTCTGGCAAGAAAAGCGGTGGCCGAGGAGGTCGCCATGGCAATACCAAGCAGCAGGAGAGGCCCGCTCGAGGCCGCGACAAGAAAGAGTAGGATGATGATGGCAATGAAGAGGACGATGAGTCCAGCGAGCACGAGTTTCAGAGAGCTACGGATGTCATGTGCGTCGATGGAGGTGTCTCGTTGCATTCTTCTTGCCGCCAACATAAACAGTGGGTGCACGAGATTAATGCGAAAGAACAATCTGTTGAAGCCCGGAAACCTTTGAGATGGTCCCACGCGCCTATCATTTTCGACGTCGAGGATCACCTGGTCGCACAACAATGGTCGGGTGTCTGGCACTATTGGTTTCGCTAACGATTCACAACCTCAAAGTCACAAAAATGTTAGTTGATGGTGGGGCCGGTGTGAATCTGATCCTGCCTGATGTGATCAAGAGATTGCAAATTCCTGACGGGGGTCTTGAGGAGACAAGCACTTTTTAGGGGATCAATCCGGGAAGTACTCAGCTGAAGGGCAAGATCACATTGCCGGTAACATTTGGTAGTGACATGAACTTCAAGACAAAGAAGATTGTTTTTAACGTCGCCAAGATACCCTTGCCGTGTAATGGGATCCTCGCGCGCCCGGCGCTGGCCAAGTTCATGCCAGCATCACACTACACTTACAATGTACTGAAGATGCCCGGGCCAATCAGCGTCATCATGATCAAATCTGACAAGTAGGACGCACTTATTTGTGCCGACCAATTTAACGGGAGGCAGTTGCAGCACCTGCCGCCAAGGCACTTGCTCCTGCCGTTGAAGCTCCCCGGGGGGGAGAAGACTGGAAAGGCCTCTGGTGCATACTCTGGCAAGCGCGCCTCTTCGGCGTGTTGGGCTCGCGTCGATGATGTACCAGAGAGCTCCACCGACAAGAACAAGAAATCCAAGGTAGCTCCACCAGAAACCAAGAAGGTTACCATCAAGGAGGATGGCGTGAGAGGATCTTTCACCATAAATTCCACCCTCGATGACAAATAGGAACGCGCGCTCATTACCTTCCTGCAGGCGAACGCGATATGTTTGCATGGCAACCATCTGATGTACTCGATGTTCCCAGGGAGGTAATTGAGCACCACCTTGCCGTCTATCCCCACGCATGGCCCATCAAATAGAAAATTAGGAAGCTAGCCTTGGAGCAGAAAGAATTTATCACCAAAGAAATTAGGAAATTGGAAGCGGCGGGCTTGGTCGGAGGAGTGCTCCATCCAACATGGTTGGCCAATCTAGTTGTAGTGCGCAAGGCGGATGGAAAATGGAGGTTATGCATTGATTATATAGATCTCAACAAAGTTTGTCCAAAAGATCCTTTCACCTTGCCATGCATCGACCAGATTGTGGACTCTGCTGCTAGCTGTGATTTGCTGTTATTCCTTGACGCTTATCCTGGATAACACTAGATCTTCATGTCCAATGAGGACGAAGAGAAGACCACATTTATCACCCCATGTGGTACGTATTACTTTGTATGCATGCCTTCTGGGTTGAAAAGTGCATGTTTGACATTTGCAAGAGTAGTCCAGATTGGTTTTGAGCCTTAGCTACATAGAAATATGGAAGCCTATAAGGATGACATAGTGGTTAAAACCAAGGACAAAGCAACACTCATACAAGATCTGCAAGAGACGTTTGCAAATATGCACAAGATCAACTTGAAGCTCAACCCTGAGAAGTGTGTGTTTGGTGTTTTGTCCGGCAAGCTTCTCGGGTTCTTTGTGTCTTAGCGTAGGATCGAGGCGAACCCCGACAATATCAAAGCAATCGAGAAGATTGAAGCACCAAAACGTGTCAAGGATGTGCTTCATCTTGCCGGCTGTGTTGCATCTCTCAGTAGGTTCATCTCAAAGTCTGCTGAGTGTGCCCTGCCCTATTTCAAAATCTTGAAGAAGGCAGGTCCAATGAAATGGACTCCGGAAGCGGAGGCAGCGCTGTAGGATTCGAAAAGATACCTCTCCTCTCCGCCAATACTAGTCGTGCCTAGGCCACAAGAGCCGTTATTACTATACTTGGCGACAACAAATCAACTGGCTAGTGCTGCGTTGGTGGTGCAGAGAGAAGCCGACGAAGAAATAGCAACAGGGGTAGGACCGCCAAGCGACGAACTGGGGTCTTCCCCGGCAAGATCTGGTGCCGACAAGTCAGGACGTGCGCAGATGAACGAAGTGACACAGAAGAAGAAGATGGTGTAGCGCCTAGTGTACTTAGTCAGCTCCCTTTTACAAGGGGCCCGTTTAAGGTACTCTGGCATGTAAAAGTATTTTTTGACCTCCTCATGGACTCAAGGAAACTGCGCCATTATTTCCAAGCACTTGAAATTACCGTCGTCACTCGCTTTCCGCTGCAACGGATTTTGCAAAACCCAGACGCGACCGGCAGGATTGTGGAGTGGGCTTTGGAGTTGTCAAGCTTTGGCCTCAAGTTTGAAAGCACTTCAACCATCCATAGAAGAGCCTTGGCAAAATTCATTGCAAAATGGACTCCAACATCAGACGAGGTGATTCAAGAAATGACCCTCCCCGGCATGGAAACAAGCCAAGAATGGGTTATGTATTTTGATGGGGCTTTCTCCTTATGGGGAGGCGAAGTTAGTGTGCTTCTTCTCGCACCCACCGGAGAGCACCTCTAGTATCTAATTCAGATGCACTTTCTTCGGGAGAAGTCGACAAACAAGATCGCAGAATATGAGGGGTTTCTTGCCGGTCTCCGGATTGTGGCAGACCTTGGCATCAAGAAGCTTATTGTTAGATGAGATTCACAGCTTGTCGTCAAACAAGTCAACAAGGATTATCAAAGCCTGTTGATGGAAGCTTAGGTAGATGAAGTGAGGAAGTTGGAGGAGCGCTTTGAAGGCCTGCAAACAGAGCATGTTCCTCATGTAGAGATTAGTATTGTTGACGAACTATCGACGCTTGCTGCCCTCAAGTTACCTGTGGAACCAAGATCTTTTGGCTCCAAGTGACTCAGCCATCCGTATCGCCGCCAACAAAGCATAACAAGAGAAGGAAGTTGAATTCCATCCAGGACTTCCCAGTAGAGCTCACGGAAGTTGCTGGCAAGGAAGTTGTCGAGATCGACATCAGTCTTGCAGGGGAGCGACAGGCTCCGACAAGGCCTCAAGCCCTTTACATATAGACAAGCGCCCCCGTGGTAGAAGATATGCCTTTAGTCCTTGCCGTCGAGCCTCAGGCTCTAGCATGGGCACAACACATAGTTCAGTTCTTTAAAACAGGAGAACTCCCAGAGGAACAGGAAGAAGCGGAGAAAGTAGCCCGTCAGTGTAGTATGTACCCGTTCATGGATGATGTCCTGTACAGAAGGAGACCAAACAATGTGAAATTAATGTGCATTCCTTGGGAAGATGGACTGAAGTTGTTGGAAGAGATACATGAAGGCATATGTGGCTCCCACAAAGGATCAAGAGCTCTTGTCGGGAACACCTTCTCGTAAGGTTTCTGTTGGCCCACTGCTCTCCAGGATGCAAGTGCGCTAGTAACCAAGTCTAAAGCATGCTAGTTCCATTCAAAGAGGCTACATTAACCAACTCAAGCTCTTCAGACAATCCCTCTTTCCTGGCCATTTTCGGTCTGCGGGCTCGACATCCTGGGCCCCTTTCCCCATGCTACCGGGGGCTTTGAGTACTTGTACATTGCAATCGACAAGTTCAAAAAGTGGATGGAAGTGTAAGCAGTGAGAAAGGTGGCAACACAATTAGTTATCATGTTCTTCAAAGGACTAGTTTGCCGTTTTGGTGTACCAAACAGGGGCATCATCGACAACGGCACGCAGTTCACAAGCCGCGCCTTCATGCAATATGTCCAAGACCTTGGCGGCAAGATCTGCTTTGCTTCTGTCGCTCAGCCAAGGAGCAACATCCAAGCGGAAAGGGCAAATGATGAAGTGCTATGAGGTCTTAAGACAAGAACTTTTGACAGGCAGCGCAAGTGCGGAATATGCTAGATTGATGAGCTCCCGGCGGATCTTTGGTCGATCAGAACGACGCCAAATCGAGCCATCGGCCAAACACCCTTCTCCTTGGTGTATGGGGTAGAGGCAGTTCTCTGGAGAGAACTCATATATGGGTCGCCTCGAGTGCTCGCTCAGGATGAGCTTGAGCAAGAGCAGTTGCGCTAAGACGATGTGGCGCTCCTTGAGGAAGATCGTCTTTGGGCTGCCGTGCGAGCTGCATGCTACCAGCAAGTTTTGTGCCGTACCATAGCTGCAAAGTTCATGCCCGAAGTCTTGAGGAAGGCGACCTTGTTCTTCGGCGTGTTCAGTCGGCCAAGAATTCAAAAGACTTGACACCAAAGTGGGAAGGCCCTTATCAACTAGTACGAGTCACCAGGCCTGGCACCGTCCGCCTAGAGACCGAAGATGGCGTCCTAGTGAGCAACTCCTGGAACATCAAACATCTTTGTGAGTTCTATCCATAAGGCGCGATTGCCGGCATGGCATGTTATCCTTTGTACAAAGCCAGGTGCAGACCCTGTGCATAGTTGAAAAACATCAGGCATCTTGCAACTCTTGTCGATTCCCATGTTTTCTTTACATGCATGTTTATCTGAGATGTTGTATTACGCTTATTCCTACCAAGTGCTAGTGAACCGCCAAGGTTCCAAACATCTATTTTCTCTTCTTTCTTTCTCTTAAAGGATAGAAGGTTCCTTCGCATGCAAGTTTGCCAATGGGTGAGATAGTGTGGGCACATATGGGCGACGTTCAAAGTTGGCACTTTGCAGAAAGGAGTTCAACAACGAAAAGCTAAGTTACAGAACTCTAAGTAGACTTTTACTATGAGGTTATTTCACCCTTGGACGATTTAAACTTTTGTATGGGAAACCTGCATGCGAGGGAACCTTGTCGTGATCGGTTGCGCCTTTTCTCTGTTTCGAGTCCGGTCAACAATTTAAATAGCTACACTAAAAACATCAAGGTAACTTGTCATGATTGGTTACACCCTTGCTCTGTTTCGAGTCTGCTCAACAGTTTAAGGTGGCTACGCTAAAACTGTCTAGATATCTTGCCAGCAGTGGCACCGCGAGCAGGCTACTAAGGATCTGCTCCTCAAAGCGCTCACGGCGGTGTTGCATATGCCGGCAAGCTTCTGATAAAGCGTAGGGGGCACACCATATAGAGGAAAATCATACAAGAGGAGTAACATACATTCATTTAAAAGGGAAATTTACACGGGATGACGTCTTTTCCTAAGTACATCTTTATTTGACTTTCTCCCCTAGAGGAAGATTACAAGAAGAAAAACATAGGAAGAGGCCCCCGACAGAAGCCCAGCCGAACCCCTTCTGGACTGGCACTGCACGGGAGGCAGGGCTCCCAGAAGGGAGGACGAAGCCGAAGTCCATGAGGCTGCCAGGAGATCCAACTGAAAGATGAGGCAGTGCCCGGGACAAGTGCCCCCGGCAAGGTCGCTCCGCCGGGATGGGGAGAGGCATGAGCTAACAATGATGGTATTCCAACTTGACGGATTGGAGCTTTCGGCATCGCTCGAGCTTTCCTCGCAGCAGCTAAGGCGGGCGCCTGAACACCCATAAATCTTGACGGAGAGCATGTCGGCCTCTGTCATCTTGAAGTAGAGGACATGCCCATCCTGGAGGTTGTGGGAGCAGGCGAAAGTTTTCCAACCGTGCCTGAAGAGCATGACGCAGCTCTCCGGGTATTCGACATCCACCCGCGCAGCGCCGTTGCAGCAACCATGTGCCCATAGCCACAAGGCAGGTGGCTTGTCGACCTCCATCACCCTGGCGAAAGGGTCAGGGAAGCGCAGATGGCTCCGTAGGGGACCACACAGCTTGATGACGAACTCCAGCGTTATCCCCTCGGCGTGGGTCTCTTCGAGGAGGGGGTCCGGCATCCGAGGGAGGGGTAGAGCGGAGCCCTGCCTCCCTCTACCACAACCTCCATGATGGCTGCGGCCCCTCATAACTCTTCCACCACGCGCGCTCGGGCCACCCTCCACTTCCATGGCTGAAGTGGTGGCATGATCCTGACGAGAACTCTTTACCGATCGGGCGGCGGACGGTGGCCGCCCTCGCCCCCCCGACCATGCCTAAAGACAAAGACAACCCAAGATCAGGAAGGTATAGAAGGGCATGCTTTGAAGGTTTGCACTCAAGGAGGAAGAAGGATGGATGAGCATTGCCCATCACCTCCCCCCACAATTTATAGGGGGAGCACGGGGTCTGGCTCTCCTCCGCCCGAAGAGTCGCCGCCCATCTCCACCAATACCGCCACCCACGATCACGGGGCGAACAGGTAACCGCCCCATTGCTCCAATCCTTGGCGCTCCAGTTTCTACCATGATCAAGACTTTAAGTCATGGATGCCCATTGCTAGCCCCCCCCGCTATGCATGCAATGCACGTGGAGGAAATAGCTGCTCTACCTTCGTATCCTATGGCGTGCACTTAACACGCATCATCGGGAGGTAGAGTAAGCGGAATAATTGCTACCGCTGGTTTCTGCCACGTGTGCCCGTGCACTGTTTGGGCCTATCCCAACAACGCCTTGCACCCGTGTGTGGCCTAGGCCCGGGGGCTCCTATAGGTGTACTAAATTTGGGCTTTTTAGTACCACATACTTGTGCACGAGCAGTTGTAGCCACACCAGGAGCAAGGCCTACCAGGGGACTGCTAGAAGCGAATATGAAGATGTCAAGGAACATTCAAGTCAATAAGCACAAGACCGAAGGCCAAAGGCTAGAAACCCGGCAAGATGTTGTTGGGGGTGACCTACAGAACCCCGATAAGGAGTACACCCGACAAGGCCTCGGCACCCTTCCAGTGTAGATGCCAGGTGTCAACCCCCAGGACACGTGTCGAAGGCTTGGCGATGGAGAGGCTAAGCGGTGCCAATGGGACGGGCTCCTGTCTCGTCCCGTAGAAGGCCAGGGACACCTGACGGAGTATTAAATGCCTTTGTCGTACATCCTCAGTGTTAGGTATGATAGAACCGTAGAATTGTGCACCTCGTGCACGCACTGTACGCCACTGTTATGATCCCCTTAATAATATAAATGGAGACCCAAGGCGTTACGAGGGAAGGACTTTTCTTCCACCTTTTGGCTCACGCGCGTAGCGGCTGTTCATAGCGCTCCTGTAGCTGGAACCCTAAAAACACCCATAATACACCGAAGTAGGAGTAGCGTTTTACGCTTCTCAGCGGCCCAAACCTGGGTAAAAGTCTTCCCTCGTGTCGTTCGTTCGATTGGCTCTTTGCGCATACTGTCCCCCTCCGAACCACAAAGGGATCCTCACGGTCCCATAGGTGTCGTGCACCAACAGAAACTAAGGTATATTGAGGCCTCCTTTTAATACTGAACCGTAACAAGGCATTAACACATGGTGAACACATGAACTCCTCAAACTACGGCAAACACCACAAAGAATCCCAATTATTGCCACTTTGGGGTATGCGGATCAAGACACGTAATAGGTGCATACAACCTGCAAGATAGGATCCAAATCACTCTTATATTCATGAAAAGATAATTTTTTGATATATGAAACCATGGCACTCAGGTCCTAGGGACAAGCATTAAGCAGAGCAAAGTCACAACAACATCAATCTCAAAACATAGTGGATACTAGGGATCAAGCACTATCAAAGTAACTCGATTACATGATCAATTCCTTCCACATCCATCACCGACCAGCTAGCCTAAAAAGGAATTACTCACTCTATGTGGTGAGCATCATGGAATAGTTGATGGAAAAGGGTTAGTGATGACAACGTCGACAAATCCCCCTCTCCGAAGCTGCAAACGGACTCCAGATCAGCCTTCCTGAGGAAGAATAGGAGGTGGCGGCGGCTCCATCTCATAGATCGCGACGAAAATGTCTCTCTTATTTTTTCTCCATTATGTGAATTTATAGGACTAGAAATAGGGTGGGGGAGCATCATGGGCCACAAGACACAACATAGAGCGCCTGGGGGGAGGGGGCTGGGGGGTGGCTGCGCCCTGTTGCCGCGTGGTCCACAGAGGCACCCCCTTTGGTTGGTCTTGTATCCATAATTCATTATAATTCCCACAGAAAAAATAAAAAAAAGTTTCATCCAACTCTGAGAACTTTTATTTCTACACAAAAATAACACCAAGGTTGTTCTGTTGAAAATAGCACAGCCCGGGTTAGTTGCATTCAAATCATGTAAATTAGAGTCCAAAACAAGAGCAAAAGTCTTTGGAAAAGTAGATACATTGGAGATGTATCAATCGCTATGTGGCATGCATGTAGAGTATTAAGTAAAATGGGTAATGCTTGTTGAACAATGATATGCTACGATGAACTTTGTATTGAAGAACATAGAGAGAGATAGCCATCTAGACACTAACTATGGAACCGTGGGTCTATGGTGAACTACTCATACATCACCATGGGATCATAAAGGTTGATGTTGAGGCCCACTATAATCGATCCCCCTCTGGCAGGGCACATGGCAGAACAGAGACTTGTGGCATCGAAAAAACTGTTACGGGGCTCCTTAGGGTTTTGGAATACATGATGATTGATAGGCCAGAGTACGGGGCTAGGTGAAGAAGGGGAGTCCACAAGCTAATAGGGCGCGACCCCCCCCTGGGCACGCCCTGTTGGCTTGTGGGGACCTCGTGAGGCTCCCGACCTTCTCATGAAGCTTCCATGTCTTCTTTTGGTCCACAAAAAACCATCAAAAAGTATCCTCGTAGTTGGACTTTGTTTGGTGCTATAAACCTCAAAAGCCAAAAACATGCAGAAAACAGCAAATGGCACTTGGCACTAGGTTAATAAGTTAGTGCTCAAAATAATATGAATCATTAAAGAAATTCCCCAAAAGTATCCTAGAATTATAGTATTATAGCATGGAACAATCATAAATTATAAATATGTTGGAGACGTATCACAACCCTCCCTCTTTCCCTAGATCGTTTTCTCCTCTGCTCGCGGTTCTGACAGCGCTCGAGGAAGCCCTATTGGGAGAGCACCGCCACCCGTTGCCACGCCATCATGCTGCCAAAGATCCCATTTACTACTCAACCCTCGCTCTTTGGATTGAGCAGGTGCAGACATCATCGGTCTGTAGGTGTGGTGAACGTGGAGGTGTCGTCCGTTCGGCGCTTGATCGGGATGGATCGCTATTGGATCGTGAAGACGTACTAATACATCAACCACATTTTCAATGCTTCCGCTTAGAGATATACAATAGTATTTAGACACACTCGTCCTCTCGTAGTTATGCATCTCCATGGATAGATCTTGCGTGTGCATAGGAAACGTATTTGTTTCCCATGCAACGTGTTCCCCAATAGTGGCATCATGAGCTAGGTCTATGCGTAGATGATATGCACAAGTAGAACACAAATAAGTTGTGGGTGTTGATGCTCAAATTTATTACCTCCCATGTCTTATATTGATTCAGCGGTATTGTGGTATGAAGCATCTTTGAGAAACCTTACTTTTCCTCGCACAAGGGCCCGGTTCCATTGTTTGACGTGCAACTTGTTTTGCATAAAGGTGGCTGGCAGTTGAGTGTCTCTCCCACTTTAGTTGAACCAGGTTTGGCGAAGGTGGTGCTTGTAGAAGGTTAAAAGGCAACTTGATTATCACTGATGTAGCTTTGTGTAGGTAAGAATTGTTCTTGCTAGTTGCCCATAGCATTCACGTAATACTTGGAACAACAAAGTAGAGGACACCTAACTTGTTTTCGTAGGGTATGTTGTGATGTAATATGGCCAAGATGTGTTTTTTTATATGTGATGTACGAGATGATCATCTTTTGTAATAGTTATCACGACTTGCATGTCGATGAGTACAGCAAGCGGCAGGAGCCATACGACTATCTTTAATTTATTTATGCCATTTGCTTTACTTTATTTCTATGAGTTAGCAATAGTTGTAGAAGCAATAATTTGTGCGACAACCACATGGCGACACAATGATGGAGGTAATGGTGTCATGCCGGTGACGATGGAGATCGTGCCAGTGCTTTGGAGATGGAAATCAAAATCACAAGATGTTGATGGCCATATCATACCACTTGTTTGATTTGCATGTGATGTTTATCTTTTTATGCACCTTATTTTTGTTAGGACGACACTAGCATTATAAGATGACCCCTCACTAAATTTCAAGTTAAAGTTGTGTTCTCCCCA
Organism: Hordeum marinum; assembly: GCA_022496015.1. Classification (NCBI taxonomy): domain Eukaryota; kingdom Viridiplantae; phylum Streptophyta; class Magnoliopsida; order Poales; family Poaceae; genus Hordeum; species Hordeum marinum. The sequence goes on from CM039676.1 coordinate 117,502,451, forward strand.
AGTATGCACTGTTCAAAAGTTTGTCATTTCGAAGCACCTCATGATGATCAGGTGTGATAGACTCTTCGTTCACATACAACAGTCGTAAGCCAGTTTTACACATGAAGAATACTTGGGTTAAACTTGATGATCCTAGCATGTACAGACATAGCCTCACAACACAGGAGACCGAAAGGTCGAACATGAGTAATATATTAGATATGATCGACATGGAGATATTCACATTGGAACCACCTCATCTCACGTGATGATCGTACTTGCGTTCGTGGATTTGGATCATGTCACACTTAATCAACCCGAGGGATATTGATTTGAGTGGGAGTTCATTACTAATTTGATTAATTGAACTTGTTATCGTGAACATAGTCTAAAGTTTTCCTTGGAAATTATGTTGTAGATCAATGGCTCCCGCAGTAGTTCCCCTAAATCTTAATGTGTTCCTAGAGAAAGCTAATCTGAAATATGATGCAAATAACTATTCAGATTGGGACCGTAGTCTGAGGATTATCCTCATGGCAACACAAAAGTCTTATTTTCTTTATGCACCACTCAGTGCGCCACCCCCTCTAGCGTCGTTTGTGGATGTTGTGAACGTCTGGCAGGCACGTTCTGATGAATACTCGATAGTTCAGTGCACCATGCTTTATGGCCTAGAATCAGGGCTGTAAAGACGTTTTGAATGTCATGGAGAATAAGAGATGTTATAGGATATGAAATTTGTATGTCAAGCCCATCCCAAATTGATAGTATGAGACCTCTAAGAAATTCTTTGCCTGCAAGATAGAGGAGAATAGTTGTATCACTAAGCATATACTCAAAATGTTTGGGTATTGCAATCACGTGAATCAGTTGGGAGTTGAGCTTCCTCCTTGGACATTTGTTGACAAAGTTCTCGAGTCACTGCCACCTAGCTACATGGGCTTTGTGAAACCACATATGCTCCCTTGGAAATTTTGATAATTCATGATAACATAAATTGTCTCTTGGACTAAGATTTATACCTAGTTTATTTCATATAAAGTACACAAAGAGGATTTGCTAAGGATTGTGAGGAGAATCCCCAAGGAAAGAAGAACAAGTAAAGGAATATTATTGGCCAAGCTTGAAACTTCAAGACTCTACATTTGCATTTTGTAAGAAATCACATTTGAGTCCATAGGAAATCTAGTACAATTAAAATGGGACGAGGTATATATGATGATCTGGTTGCTCAAATGCTTAGAGATTAGCCACCAAAAACACTCATAAAATTCTCCCTCAAATATTCTGTCCAAACCCTAAAATTCCAAATATGACACCACCAACATTTTCCATTCGACCCTACTGAGTTTTTCCTTACACAGATCCAAAGCCAAAGCCTAGCATCTTGGTGTTACCAAGTCTCATTTTGGTGCAACCGAAATCAGTAGAATTTTTGTTGTTGTCTCATTTCTAAAAATCGGAATTTTCGATTTCGAGGAATTGGTGTCACCGAAAGTTCAAACTGACTAGGCCATCCAAAGTCGGACTCACTGGGATTTGTATATTGGTCTCACCGAAATGCCAAAAGTTGCCATATTTTGCACTAGTCAGTGCAACCAAGTTTTTGCTTCGGTTTCACCTAGTTGGGCAATAATGTTGTAACAGTTGGATTTTTGGAGATGCCTATATATGTCCCTCTACTTACCTCTCACTCGAAGAGGAAGCACTTAGAACAAACGAACACTTGCTCTATCCATTTCTGAGAGAGAACCACCTACTCATGTGCTGAGATATAGATCTTCCACTCTAAGCATATGAATCTGGATTTCTAGCCTTGCCAAGTTGATTTCAACCCAATCAACCTCCTCTACCAAGCCAAATATGCGAGGGAGTGATTGAGTGTTGACGAGACTATCTTTTGAAGCACAAGAGCAAGGAGTTCATAATACTACCACATCTATTATCTTATCGAGAGTGGTGTCTCCTAGATAGTTTCGGTATCGCTTGGGAGCCTCCGAGCTTCATGTGGAGTTGAACCAAGAAGTTTTTAAAGAAAGGAGATCGCCTACTTCGTAAACATCTACCCCGAGTGAGGCTAGTCCTTCGTCGATGTAAGACATGGTGGAATAGACAAGGTTGCTACTTTGTGGACCCTTATGGGTGAGACCTCCGTACACTCTCATGGCCGTTACCCTCTGTTGCTTGAAGTCTCCATCAACATGGACGTACGATAGCACAAACTATCGGAACCACGGGACAAATCTTTGTGTTTCCAATTGCGTTTGATCTTCATATATCTACATCTTACTTTCATGTGCATGTCTTACTTTCCTTTGCCATACTTGTTGACTTGCAAGTGTATGGTGTGCTAGACTTCCTAGAATTGCTAAAACTTGTCAACCAATAAAATTGGGAAAATATTAGGTTTTTATTTTTATCAAGTAGTCTATTCACCCCCTCTATACGCCTCTTCTAGTGATCCCACAATTGGTATCAGAGATTTGGTATCCATAGCCTTGGTTTTATCACCATTGGAGGAAGATGGATGTGTCAAGTTTGGGGAATCTTAGTTTTAGCGTGCCTATTCTCAATGAGGAGTACTATAGTCAATGGAAAAATTAAATGCTTGATCTATTCAATGAATTCCATTTGAGCAAGTATGTTAAGAATCCCTACGTGCCTCCCACTGATCCCTTACATCCTTCACACGACTAAGAAATTGATATGCTTCGTAATCTTAGAGTTGTTAATCTTATCATTAGAGGATTGCCAAGAATTGTGTTGCAAATGAAAAACTCTGAGTGCACTTATACTTTATGTAATGACTTGGAGAAAAGATATCCAAACTACTCTTTAAAAAATCATGATGTCATTCTCCGTAAAACTATTGCCTTTTACAAAATAAAGCCAAGTGATCCAAACTTCGATAAATACTTATTTGAGATTCATGATATCATGTGTTATAAAGGACGTGTCATTACTATAATAACATCATTATTGAATCCATTCACTTTCATAAACTAGAAAATTTTCATGGTCGCAATTCTAAGGAATCTTTTAATCTTTTTGACGAGGATATTCCGTTTGACGATGATAGTGTGGAACATGGCTACTATGATGAAGTTGAGAAGTTTAACATCGAATGTGAGAAGACGATCAAGAGTCTATGTCTCATCGCAAACTTCAAATACTACATGTCCGGAGGAAAAGAGTGGATTCATGATAGTGGATGCACTGATCACATGACTGGAGATAGAGACATGTTTCAAGAGATCACACCAAACCATGGACCGTGGAGTTATGTGACTATTGGAGACAACTCCAAGGGTAAGGTACTCAGTCTTGGTAAGGTGTCGATATCTCATGATAGTTCTATTCAAAATGCCTTGCTTGTTGAATCCCTTGGCTACAATCTTCTTTCCATAGCTAGACTAGCCGACTTCGGTTTCAAAGTTGATTGCCAAGTGTTTCGTCAATACAATCATAGCAGGGTCTTTATCAGTTTCCATAGAGGTGATTTATACATTGTTGATTTCACTAAAGGATACAAACCTCATACTTGTCTCATTGCAAAATCTTCTAAACGTTAGCTTTGGAATAGAATGCTAGGACATGTCGGTATGAGTAATCTAGACAAGCTCATCAAAGGTGATCATATACTTGGTGTTAAAGATGTTGTTTTCGACAAAGATAGACTATGTAGTGCTTGTCAGGAAGGAAAACAAGTGGGTGGAAGAAATCCCGTAAAGAACATCATGACTACTAGGAGACAACTTGAGTTGCTTCAGATGGATCTCTTTGGTCCCAATGCTGACAAGATGCTCGGTGGGAATTTCCTTTGGTCTAGTTATAGTTGATGACTTTCCCAGATTTACGTGGACGTTCTTTCTTCACATTAAATTTCAGGTGCAAAATATCTTGAAGAACTTCGCTCGCAAAGCGTAAAATCAATTTGAAGTGAAGATCAAGAAAGTTCAGAGCGAGAACGAATCAGAGTTTAAGAATAGCAATGTGGAAACCTTTCTTGACGAAGAAGCAATCTCACATGAGTTCTCATCTACGTACACAACTCAACAAAATGAAGTGAAGAGCTAGAACGATGCTTCACGAATGCTAGACGGCAAGACACTTTTGGGAAGAAGTTGTGGAAACATCTTGTCATGCAACAAACCAACTCTATCTACACAAGCTTCTCGGTAAAACGACACAGGAGCTACTCACCGGCAACAAACCCCAAGTTGGATACTTTCAAGTATTCGGCTCCAAGTGCTAAATTCTTGATAAGCATCATGGTTCTAAATTTTCTACTAAATCTCATGAAGGTTTACTACTTGGTTACGCATCAAACTCTCACACTTACTGTGTCTACAACAACTTCACACAAAAAGTTAAAGACACGGTAGATGTGAAGTTTGATGAGTCTAATGGTTCGCAAGTTGAACAATTGCCTAGTGATGTAGGAGATAAGGAACCTTAAGAAGCCATTGAATACTTGTATATCGGCAAGATTCGCCCCATCCAGGTGAAGGAGAGTACTTCATCAACCCAAGTGGAAGCTCATACTTTGCGTCAAGGCAAACCACAAAATGACATGGAGGCATCCACAAGCGGTACACGACGACATGAAGAGGGGGAAAAAGTACATCATGATCATCCACCTCAACCTCCTTCACTACCACCTCAAGGAGATGACGCCTTCAACGAAAAGAAAGAAGAAGAATGTCATGAGGAAGCTCCACCGTCCAACAAGAAAAAGCTACCACGAGTTCGAGCAAGAGTGAACAAGAGTCATACCTTAGAGCAAATATTCGGCAACATACAATCTGAGAGAATCACTCGCTCTAAAACTCGTTTAGCTAACTGTTGTGACCATTACTCATTCATCTCTAGTATTGAGCCTATGAACTTAGAAGAAGCACTTGAAGACCCAGATTGGGTGAAGCCATGCACGAAGAGCTACACAACTTCAAGAGGAACGAAGTGTGCACACTAGTGTAGAAGCCCAAAGATGACCAAAACATCATTGGAACAAAATGGGTGTTTTGGAACAAGCAAAAGGAAGATGGTCAAGTGGTATGCAACAAGGCACATCTCACTGCACAAGTTTACACTCAAATAGAAGGCATGTCCTATGATGAGACATATGCCCCTATTGCTAGACTTGAAGCTATCCGTATAGTTCTTGCTTATGCCAATCACCATGATATTACTATTTCCCAATGGATATCAAAAGTGATTTTATAAATGATGAAATTGATGAGGAAATTTATGTTGAACAACCTCCCGGCTTTGGGAACCCTAAGAAACCTAGTCATGTTTACAAACTTTGTAAAACTCTCTATGGTCTTAACCAAGCCCCACGAGCTTGGTACAAATGCCTAACGAAGTTTCTTCTTGAAAAGGGTTTTGAAATTGGTAAAATTGATGCAACCTTGTTCACCAGAAGAGTTAACAGTGAATTATTTGTGTGCCAACTTTATGTGGATTATATTATCTTTGGATCTATTAACCCATATTTTAGTTAGAAATTTGGAAGGTTGATGTCCGAGAAATGTGAGATTTCTATGATGTGTGAGCTAAAATATTTCCTTTGTTTTCAAATCAAGTAAATGAGAGAAGGAAATTTTATCTATCAAACCAAGTATACCAAGGACTTGATCAAGAAGTTAAACTTGCAAGAATGTAAAGGTATGAAAACTCCTATGCCTGCTAGTGGACATGTTGACCTCACCAAGGAGGACAAACTGGTTGACCAAAAGTTCTATCGATCGTGATCGATTCATTAATGTATCTATGTGCCTCACGTCCTGATATCATGCCTAGTATGTGCATGTGTGCTAGATATCAAGCTAATCCTAAAGAGTGTCATCTTAAGGCCATGAAAAAATCGTGAGATACATGATACATACACAAAACTTTGGCATTCGGTTTCCCATGGGATCTTCTCATAACCTTGTTGTCTATTCTGATACGGATTATGCCGGAGATAAGGTTGATAGAAAATTCACCTAAGGTACTTGTCAATTCCTTGGAAGATCTCTTGTGTCTTGGTCATCCAAGAAACAAAACTCGGTATCTCTATCTACCACCAAAGCGGAATACACTACCGCCATATCATGTTGTGCGCAATTGCTCTGGATGACTTAAGGATTATGGACTAAATGCGAAACTTCTCGGTAGCACCGATTTATCAGAGTCCTAAGAACATTTTCGGTTCTACCGACTGATTTTACCTCGGAGCCACCAATTTTTGCCAACACTTGAGTTCATTGCCATTTTCCTAACATCTTTTGTCAATGATGTCAATGATCCTTACTATCAACAAACCCTTACCCGCTCACCCTTTTTGAAAATTAATGCCAAAGGGGGAGAAATATCAAGGCTTATGCTTACCCAAAGGGGTTGAAATATCAAGTTAAACTACATTAAGGGGGATATAGGAAGTCCAAATAAAACTAGATCACATGCATGTTTTATTTGCCTTCTTGTTTTAGACTTTCCTCATCCTACCTACTCCCAATATTTACAAGCAAACATTCAGGGGGAGAGTAAGACCTATAAATCCATACTTAGGGGAGAAAGTTCTAAATGTTTCGGAGACAAATCTATCCTAACAAATAAGGGGAGAAATATTAATCATCAAAGGTTATTCTCAATATGTCTTCCATGTGTTGGTATTATTGAAGATCTTTTCATCTTTATGATATAAATATTCTTGTGGTATCTAACCTTGTTTTCTAAAGTGTATTTGTACTGTTAAAATGCTACAGAACTTCAAGGTAAGTATATGCATCATACCTTTGTCAAGATGATCTCTTGCTTCTTGCACATATTGTCTGCAAGAATGAATCTTGAGCATGGAGACATCTCTTTCACATATGTTGATGCATATAGACAAGATACACATAACTTATCATCTCCTCTCTAGTATGTGTGTGTCCATGCATTCCAAAGAAACTATCCTTTAAAAAGATTGCACACAATTATGGGGAGCATGTCTTGGCCATGTGCCTCTCAAAGCCTTCATATATCTCTCCATATCTTAATTTGAAGCTTTGATTGTCATCAATTACCAAAAAAGGGTAGATTGAAAGCACATATGTTCCCTTGGAGGTTCTTATAATTCATGACAACATACATTGTCTCTTGGACTAATATTTTTACCTATTTTATTTCAGATAAAGTCCACACAGAGGATTGGCTAAGGATTATGAGGAGAATCCCCAATGAAAGAAGAAGAAGGAAAGGAATAGGATTGGGCAAGCTTCAAGCTTCAAGACTCTACATTTTAATTTTGTGAGAAATCACATTTGAGTCCATAGGAAAGCCAATATTATTAAAAGGCGATGAGCTATATATGATGATCTCGTTTCACAAATGCTTAGATATTAGCCACCAAAAATACTCATTAAATTCTCCCACAAATATACTTTACAAACTCTAAAAGTCCAAATTCAATGCCACCAACATTTTCCGTTCGGCCCTACCAAGTTTTGCCTTAGACAGATCCAAAGCCAAAGCCTAATATCTCGGTGCTACCAAGTGTCATTTCGATGCAACCGAAATAAGTGCCGAACTTTCCATTGTCTCATTTCTCAAACTCAGAATTTCTGAGTTTTAAGAATTGGTGTCACCAAAATTTGAAACTGACTAGGCCAGCCAAAATCGGACTCACCGAGATTTATATACTGGTCTCCCTGAAACGCCAAAAGTTGCCACATTTTGCACAAGTCCGTGCAACCGAATTTTTGCTTTGATTTCACCGAGTTGGGCCATAATCTTGTAACAGTTGGATTATTGGAGATGCTTATATATACCCCTCCACCCACATCTCACTCGAAGAGGAAGCACTTAAAATAGACCAATACTTGCCCCATCCATTTTCTGAGAGAGAACCACCTACTCATGTGTTGTGATCAAAATATTCCACTCCAACGATATGAATCTTGATTCCTAGACTTCCCAAGTTGCTTCCCACCCGATAAAACCTCTTGTACCAAGCCAAGTCTATGAGAGAGTGATCGAGTGTTGACGATACTATGTTTTAAAGCACACAAGCAAGGAGTTCATCATAGTACCACATTTATCACGTTTTAGAGAGTGGTGTCTCCTAGATTGGTTACGTGTCGCTTGGGAGCCTCCAGCTTCGTGTGGAGTTGAACCAAGAAGTTTGTAAGGTCAAGGATATCTCCTACTTCATGAAGATCTACCCCGAGTGAGGATAGTACTTCATGGACATAAGCCATGGTGGAAATAGACAAGGTTGCTATTTTGTGGACCCTTATGGGTGGAGCCCTCTATGGACTATCGCAGCCGTTACCTCTATGGGTTGAAGTCCCCATCAACGTGGATGTTCGATAGCACCACCTTTCAGAACCACGTGAAAAATCTTTGTTTCTACAATTGCGTTTGATCTTCCTATCTCTACTCCTTACTTTCATGTGCATGTCTTACTTTCCGCTGCCATACCTGATGACTTCCTTTCTAGAATTGCTAAAACATGGCAACTAATAAAATTGGGAAAAGGGTAGGTTTTTATTTTTCCCAAGTATTCTATTCACCCCCCTCTAGACACCTCTTCTAGTGATCCCAAACTTTGCGATGAATTATAACATGCAAGGAATGAATAAGACGATCCCTGAATTATTCATGATGCTTAAGGCTGCAAAACTAGAAATCAAGAAGGAGCATCAAGTGTTGATGGGGAATAAAACCACTAGTTCAAATAAAGGCAAAGTCAATATGGGAAACTTAAAGAAGAGCGGCAAGCTAGTTGCCGCTCCCATGAAGAAACCCAAGGCTGGAGCCAAACCTGAGACTAAGTGCTTCTACTACAAGGCGACTGGCCACTGGAAGCGGAACTGTCCCAAGTACCTTATTGATAAGAAGGTTGGCAATGTCAACGAAGGTATATTTGATATACACGTTATTGACGTGTACCTAAATAGCTCTCATATTAGTGCCTGGGCATTTGATACCGATTTAGTTGCTCATATTTGTGACCCGAAGTAGGAACTATAGAATACACAGAGGCGGGCAAAGGACGATGTGACGATGCACGTCAGAAATGGTTCTAAGGTTGATGTGATCGCTGTCTGCACACTCACTCTTTGATTACCATTGGGATTATTTTTATACCTAAATAATTGTTATTTAGTGCGTGATGTCTACTAGGCAACTTTATTATTGTAGACTCTGTTGGGACTTCAAGCGTAGAGTTTTGTAGGACAGTAGCAATTTCCCCTCAAGTGGATGACCTAAGGTTTATCAATCCGTGGGAAGTGTAGGATGAAGATGGTCTCTCTCATAAAAAAACTCCAATCAAACAAAAGATATCTCTTGTGTCCCCAACACACCCAATACAATGGCAATATGTATAGGTGCACTAGTTTGGCGAAGAGATGGTGAGACAAGTGCAATATGGATGATAGATATAGGTTTTTGTAATCTGAAAAATATAAGAATAGAAAGGAAGCAAGTGGAAAACAACAAGTAAAATGTTACATAAATGCTTGGAAATAAGGCATAGGGTTCATACATTCACTAGTTGTCAACAATGCAAACATAATAGAATCATATGATCATCCCTCAACGTGTGACAAAGAATCCCTCCAAATTTCATAAGTAGCGGAGAACATAAAATGAAATTGGTGTTGGTAGTAGAACCACCTCAATGTTATTCGTTTCGATCAATCTTTTGAGCTATTCCTATAAGTGTGACAAACATCCCTACAGTTCATCATAAAATAACACCAATGATACATATCAATCAACCCTAATGTCACCTGAATACTCCAATGTCACCTCAAGTATCCGTGGGTAAATTATGCGACACAAAGAATTCAGACCTCAAGTATCAAAAAATTTAGATCTATCATATTCAAACCAACACAAATAACTACAAGGAGCACCCCACGATTTCTCTCGTAGAAAGTAGGATGAAAACACGCAATCAAACCCTATGCATAGATCTCCAAGGTCACTAGAATCTACAAGTTGATGCCATAACATATATCAAGTGAGTCAATAGAATACCCCATTGCCACCATGGGTATCCACATGCAAGACATACATCAAGTTTTCTCAAACCCAAAGTATTCAATCCAACATAACACGATCTCTAAGGGAAAGATTCAATTTATCACAAGAAGATAGCAAAGGAAGAATACGATATGCTCCCAACTATATTAACAAAGCCCGTGATATATCAAGATCATGCCATCTCAAGAACACAAGAGAGAGAGAGATGGAAGACATAGCTCTGGTGCATACCCTCAGCCCCAAGTGTGAACTACTCCCTCCTCATTATGGCCTCCGCCGGGATGACGAAGATGGCCACCAGAGATGATTTCCCCCTCCAGTGGGGTACTGGAAAGGCTCCAGATGGTTTTTTCATTGATACAGAGAGTTTTTGTGGTAGAGCGGAAGTTCTGTGTTTAATTCTAAGGGTTTTCGTATATACTGGATTTTCAGTGTTGGGATCATGCCAGCTGGAGCCAAGTGGGCCCAACCACACAATAGGGCCCGACCAGGGGGGTGGGTGCACCATATTGCCTCATGGCCCACATGTGGCTCTCCTCTAGTGGTTCTTCACTCCGATATTTCTTATTTTCCCCTAAAACGATAAAAAAGTTTCTGACGATTCTGAGAAATTTCATTTTCTGCACAAAAACAACACCAAGGTAATTCTACTGAAAACAACATCAGTCCGGTTTAGTTCAGAATAAATCGTATAAAGTGCACCAAAATCATATAAAAGTATTGTAAACATAATAAAATATGGCATGGATGCCACATAAATTATCGATACATTAGAGACGTATCAGTGCCTGCGTTGAGCATTAACATTATATCTGGATCATTTTTATTGTGAGACGGTTATTCATTTAAATCGGAGAAAACAGTTGTTCTGTTTATATGAGTAATACGTTTTATGGTCATGCACACGATGTGAATGGTTTATTCTTGTTGAATCGTGATTGTGGTGACACACATGTTCATAACACTTATGCCAAAAGATGCAACGTTAATGATGATAGTACCACTTACTTGCGGCACTATCGCGTATGTCATGTTGGTGTAAAACGCATGAAAAAACTCCATGCTGATGGAGTTTTGGAGTCACTCGATTTTGAATCACTTAATATGTGCGAACCATGCCTCATGGGCAAGATGACCAAAACCCCATTTTCCGGAACAATGGAGCGGGCAATTGACTTGTTCGAAATCATACATACTGATGTGTGTGGTCCAATGAGCATTGAGGTACGTGGTGGATATCGTTATTTTCTTACCTTCCCTGATGACTTAAGTAGATATTACTTAAAAAGCCCAAGTATGAAACTTTTGAAAAGCTCAAACAATTTTAGAGTGAAGATGAAAATCATTGTAACAAGAAGATAAAATTTGTACGATCTGATCATGGCGTTAAATATATGAGTTATGAGTTTGGCACACACTTAAGACAGTGTGGAATCGTTCCACAACTCATGCCACCCGTTAAACCACATTGTAATGGTGTGTCCGAATGTCTAATCATACTTTATAACATATGTCGTGTTTTATGCTTTCTCTTACCGATTTGCCACTATCGTTTTGGGGTTATGCATTGGAGACAAATGGTCACTTTAAATAGGGCATCATCAATGTCCGTTGAGACGAGATCGTATGAATTATGGTTTGGCAAGAAACCTAAGTTGTTGTTTCTTAACGTTTGGGGCTGCGACACTTATGTCAAAAGGCTTCAGCCTGATAATCTCGAACCCAAAGCGGAGAAGTGCGTCTTTGTAGATTACCCTAAGTAAATGAGTGGGTACACCTTCTATCTCATATCTGAAGGTAAGGTCTTTGTTGCCAAGAATGGATCCTTTCTAGAGAAGGAGTTTATCTAGGAAGAATTGAGTGGGAGGAAGGTAGAACTTGATGAGGTTATTTAACCGTCACTTCAATTGGAAAGTAGCACGGCGCAGACAACTCTTTCTATGACACCTACAACAATTGAAGAGAAATCTAATGATGATGTTCATGAAGCTTTAGATCAAGTCACTACCAAGCCTCATAGGTCGACAAGGACATGTACCGCCTCTGAATGGTACGATAATCCTGTTTTGGAGGTCATGTTGTTAGACAACAGTGACCCTACGAGCTATTAAGAAGCTATGGTGGGCTCAGATTTCGGCAAATGGCTTGAGGACATAAAATACGAGATAAAATCCATGTATGAACACAAAGTAATTGACTTTCAAAGACTTACCTGATGATCGTAAGATCATTCAGAACAAATGGATCTTTAATAAAAGGGATTTCTATTCATGTGCCCCTGGTTCCATAGTTGTACTCAGCCATCCCCACACGCTTAACTTTTGCTCACTTTTTCCCACTCTGTTGTCCAAAACCCTCACAAAAGGTCACAACGGAGTATGTTATCGGGTCAATGGTTTGACCATTAACTCTGATGAGTGGGGCCACTCTAAACCGTGTTGCCCATTGGACCTGACAAGTGGGGCCGCATTGGATGATTGTGCTGGTTGGACCATTGGTCCCTGGTTTCGTTGGACTGTTGGGCCGTTGCATGCGCAGATGCGCGCCACCATGATACAGAAGCCTTCTATGCATGCCACGTGATCCATCTAGCCTTCCTTCATGCACCAATGCACGCCTCGATGGACACAGCGATGGTCACTGCCTCTGGTTCTTCTCTTCTTGCACACGTCTCCACCTTCCAGGTGCCATAATCCGAGGCCAGGGTGCAGTTCTACATGTGGTCTTCGCCCACCTTTTTCCCCACCCATATGTCACTCCCTCCATGTACAAAGGCATGCAATGTGTTTTTGAAGCATCAACAAAAACAAAATAGTTCAGCTCGACCCTATTACAATCATCCAGGACAGTACAGAATAGAACCAGCAACCAGAGTCAGCTAAACATAGCTCATAGAGCATAATAGCAAAAGCATGCAATACATATCGTCACTTATATCCATAGTTCCATACAAAAGCATGCAATATATATCCTACATACTACCTAGTGCACTACGCGTCTTCATTGTCAGAGATGGTCTGACCCGTCTTCGCCGGAGTCTGATCCGCCTACGCCAGAGCCTGGTCCGCTTGCGCCACGACTTTCGCCTCCTCCTACGCCGCCCGCGCTTACTCCATCCACTGGTGACGAAAACGCGGGGCATGCGCAGCTGATTGCGAGTGAATGGAGTTGAGGGTCATCACCTGGTCGGGCCACAAACACCCGACCGTCGGCACCTCCTTCACCGACTCCTCCAACGGAGCCTCCTCCTCTGCCTCCTGCGGCTCCTCCTGTTACTCCTCCTTCCTCATCTCCTCCCCCTCCTCAAAATCGTCCTTTGGTTCTAGTGGTAGCCTCGCTTGCCTCCAGATTTGGACCTGCTGAAGGAGGAAGAGATGGTGTTCGATTGTGTATTACTGGCGGGTGATGGGCTCGGAGAGGAGAGTTGTCGGGTGCCGGTGGAGAGAGGGAGTAGGCGGATGACCTAGGGCTGGGGGATGCCATCTAGCTTAAATAGCCAGCTATGAATAAGGACGGGGAGCCGGTGCGGTGCCTCCTCCCTCGACAGTCAACGCCTAGCGCAGAACCAACCTCTCGTGGATTGCCCAACGATCAAACGATGCAGAGCCGTCCATGTGATCCAACGGCGCAGAGCCTGCACGTAGCCTGCCGCTCGGAAATCCTTCTAGAAGACCATATCCGACGGTTTTTGCTTGGCGCTAGGGTATGATCGGATGACTGTAGTTCGATGTTAGGGTTTGTAGAGATGTTGCGGGGTTTTGAGCCAGTCAGCGGGGTTATCTTAGGTTTGACCAACTTTCAAATGACCTTAACTAATTAAAAAAATCAAAATAATATGAAACCTTTGTTGTTCCTCGTTTTAGATGACATAGTTACCCTAAAAAACTATAAACCTGGCTTAGGGACTTTTTTAGGAAAAACCTTCTTTTGAGATGCGCTACCGTTTCCAAGTTCAAATGAGCAGAACTATATTCAAAAAATTCATAAAAATGTAAAACCTACTCACAATGCCTTTGTATGTGACATGGTTATGGCAAAAAATAAAAATCTTAGTTTACGGACATTTCCATGAAAACTCCTTCACACATACGAGCTATTATGTACATGGTTGTATAGAGTTCGAGAAGAGAGCGACAGTGGGTTTATGTTTACGAAAAAAACATTAAATTAGAAAAATCACCACAACCCCATTTTAGTGTGAGTAAGAAGGATCTGAACTTATTTTCCATTTTTGAAAATTTGAACTTTTTTATAATAATGGGTTTTGCAATAAAGGGTTTGTTGTTAGATCATTTCAACATAGGGTAACATGATCATTACAACTTAGGATCAACTTAGGCCTCTTCCAATGCAAAGGTGCTAAGTGCATTAAATATCTTAGCAATTCAACTCTCCAATGGATAGCTGCTTACCTTGTTGTTACTAAGCTCACTTTATTTAATGATTTAGCACCTACTGTAAGCTCTTTTAGCGCGGTCGAGCACTGGGAAGAGCCTTAGGATCAACATGTCGCTTATAATTCAAATAGTATTTCAAATTCAAGTTTTACCTTAATTAAATATCAAATCACATCACATCACCATGCATTAGCTTTAGTTAAACATTAATGCCGACCACCGAGGCCAGTGATAGTTCTGGGGCACCCTAGTTCATAAGTCTGACATGCATTATACACAAGGCTAGTAGAAACTAATATAAAACACAAATAAAATAACACATATAAAATATAGACAATGCCGCCCGCCGGTGAAGCCGTCGCCGTCTTTAGGAGCGTTGTCCTACTCGCCGTTGTCGCTCATGAGGTCGATATAGGGAGGCAGATGCCAAAGGTGGGCTCGCGGCCCTTGCCAGGCCTGTCGGTGCAGGATGCACTCGATCACATATGGGGCCGTAAGACCCTTTGTGATTCGGTGGGGGTGAGGTCACGTGCGCAAAGAGCGGAGATAGTGAGACATCACGATGATCGGGATGCTGGTATTTTACCCAGGTTCGAGCCGTTGTGAAGCGTAAAGCCTACTCTTGCTTTTCATGGATTGATTAGAGGAACACAAAGAACACACAACGCTCAAGCCCGGCAAGGGTTGCCTCCGGGGGAGCTGCTACATGAGTACAACTGTCCAAAATTCTGAATCTTTCGCTAGGCTGCCTTGGCTGTGGGTACCCCGACTCATGAATCGTGGTCACCAAATGCAATTGTAGAGTGATCCCAGAGATCAATGCTCACTGAACACACATAAGATGAATAACAAGAGTCTTACATCCATATTTAGCGTCTTACAAAAATAAATACCATGGAGGTCTAGTCTTACATAGATAGGGCCACAAGGGCCAAACACTTAAACAGAACTAATAGCGAAAATCTTGATCGAATGCGGGAACCCATTGCCACCTCCCTTAACCTACAGGCATTCTGACTAGGAAGCATCCTAGTTCACATGTTCATCACCAACAAACTCTTCACCATACTCCTGTTCTTCCATGCCGGGCCAATTAAATAACCGGTGGCAAGCCAATGAGTACTTTGAATGTACTCGCAAGCAACCCAAGTTGTGGGACAAGGTAATAATGATGCATGATATATCACTAAGTAGGTAATTTGCGGCAAGCTAATTTTGAATGCAATGACATGATCAAGTAAGTAGGTAAGCATGCATCAATAGTTGCCAGATACCCATATGAACAAGTTATAGATATCATCATAAGCAGGGGTTTAACATCTCATGTTCATTCGTCATATCAAGTCTTCCAACTTGTCTCAAGTGTCATACTCCTGTCTCCCCCCCACACACACACCAAGTTTGCGAAAATATGTGGACATAGTCTAAGCAGCACCACACAACTGTCCTTGACCGTGGACATGGCTATTCGAATAGTTTTACACTCTGTAGAGGTTGCACACTTTACCCACAAAAGTCAGGGAAATTCCCGTGTTATCCACGACTCATGGTGTATAACATACCTGAGGTAAGCACCCGAACGATGCCTTTCCCCTGGTGGTACTAAACAAAGAGTCCACTCGATTGGTACCCAGCCCACATGATGTACATCACTCGTAGCATCCATGCAGGGACTAACGGGGTGCCCGGTGCTAGTGAAGACAACGCATGATCGTCCATACCGGCACGACCCCGTATCAAGAGTGACCATGCGACTCCCGCCACTAGTAATGTAGGCTCCTTGCTAGTACCCACCAAAGTAATCAACAAAGCCTCGTACCATAAGGTGTATCATGGTTGTGCATGTAACGTTGGGACGGTCGACAAATCTTAAATCTAATCCGTTTTCGAAAATACACACTAACTTGCTCCGGTACACCACTTCTTTCTCAAGTGGTTACCCAACTCGTCATCATCTCCCTCGGGCATTAGTGGTACCCGACGGGGTTGTCGAAAAGCCTTTGAAATCATTTGTGTTCCCATCACCATGCGTATTGCCGACCCCATTTGCGTTGCATCTACTAGAAACCTAACTACTCCCACCGCACAACCCTCATAAGAAGGTAGGGTCATGCACAATGCAAGTATCAACAAAAAAGTATCGGAGGCATCCCACCAAAGTGGACACCACATCATCATGATCAATACAACAAAATAAAGTGCTATATGCCATGAAATAAAAGGGTTCATAGTCATGGTCAAAGGGATGCTTGCCTGGCTCAACAAAGTCTTCGGGTCCAACTCCCTCGTCAATAGTGCAATCTATCACCGCGATAAATAGCAATAAAAATAAGCATCACACAAAAACAGAGCACACAAAGCTAATATTAAAAATGCTACCCTACTCTTATAAATACTAAAAATATTTTTTAAGGTTTTGCTATGAAAAATATTTTTGAAAACTATTTAACAGAGGCAAAAAGGTGCCATAAATAGGTTTTAAATTAAATAAGTGCATACTTTTTTTTCAACAATTTTCACAAATGACACTATTAAATTCTATGGAATATTCTAGGATTTTAGGTGGAAAAATTGTTGTCATTGGATTTATCATTAATCCTGTGTGATTTTTAGAAAAGCGCATAGAAAAGAAAAAAAAGAAAAGAGGGAAGGTGGCCTCTGTGTCAGGCCCAGAGGCAGCTAGTAGCTGGGCCGTCCCAGCTAGCCAGCCAGCCACGCGCGCGGCCAGGTTCAAACCTGACGTGCGGGGCTCGGCTGTCGGCGACCGCAAGGGGAGAGAGCGGGCATGAGAAGGGGATGTGAGAGGCCGACAGGTGGGACCCCCCCTATCGTGTCCTTCTGACACCTCGGGGCAGAGAAGGGAGAGCCTCACCGGTGGCGAAGCACGACACGACGATGGCAGGCGAATGTGGGAATGGGCTCGGGGCTGAGTCGCCGTTCCGGAGGAGGTCGAAGGGGCGCCAGAGGTGGTCGGAGTCGCCGGCGGCGAGCACCCATGGCGGAGGGAGCTTCGGGAGCGATAACCGGGGGCCTCTCCGTGCTCCAAACAGGATGGGGTCGAGGGGGAAACAGGTCAGGAGGGCAAGGGAAAGCTAGCGGGAGGGAAATGGGGACCGGAGGGGCTCCTTACCACGAGATTGTCGGCAACCAGAGGCGGTGGCATCGAGCTCGATCCCGAGCACAGGATGAGAGGGAGGGGCTCGGGCTCTGTTGGCGGTCGATTGGGGTGGAGAGTGAGCCAGGGGAGGGGAGAGAGAGAGGCCCGAAAGGCTTAAATAGAGGGGGGCGGAGCACCGTGGACCCGTGTGTCGGCGAGGCCATGGCCGAGGCCAAAGGGGAGAGAGAGCTCGTGAGGCTGCTCGGGGGCATTCCTGTGGTCGGTTTAGGCCCGCGCGAGAGAGAAGAGGGAGAAGGGGGCACGAGCGTGCGAGCCCCATGGTTGGCTAAGAGGGGCGGCATAGGGCACGTGCGGCCAGGGGGTGAGAGAGAGCCAGGGAGGAGGAGGCGACACTTTGGAGTGTTGCGGACGTCGAGGGCACCATGGAGGACAGCTTTCCCCATCCCAATGCTGTCACGAGCCCTCGGGATGCTCGTGCTACAGTGCGGGCATGCGCTATGGCATGCTCCAAAGCATGCCTTTGGCATGCCATGGCATGTTTGCGTGCTCCGAACACTCTCCTGCATGTCCACTAGCTCTTGGAGGATCTGAAGGTGCCCTAGGAGCTACGGAGAGCTAGGGAGAAAAGAAAAGAGTGGGGGAGAGGGTAGAAATGTTCCTACCATGGTGAAACAGAGGGTAAAATGGTGGTTTTACCCCATCTATTATTGAGCTGAGAGTGTTGGATTCTTACTAGAGGTGTAAGAGGTGAGTGAGTAACTGTGGTAAAAAATTTAGAGCAAGAGGAATAGAAAATTGGTGAAAACAATAACTTTACCATTTCACCAGAAGGTGTTTGATGGATGTTTGGGAAAGATAAATTTACCCACTTAATGTGATATTTAACATCATCAAATGCTGGTTAAAAATGAGATGGATCACCAGGTTTGAGCTCAAATGAGCAAAGTTGACAATAGAAACTTTGTGAACCCTAGAAACTAACAAAATCAGGTTTCTATAGATCCAGTCGTGCTAAGCTAATCCCCTTGATGCACCACTTAATGTAGCATCATTATTTGGTGATTAGAATATGTCCACAAAGTTTGGGGTCAAGGGAGGAAACTTCACAATGAAAACTTGCTCAACTTTGAATTTGGACAGGGAGGGTTTTGAGATGGTTTTATGAACCAAATTAACTTGTATTGAGATAAGACTTTGCAAGATTACCAAGAATGACAATTGTGACTTGCTGGAATTTTCTTGGAATTTAGTGAGAATATTTCTTATAGAAATATTTCAAAAACTTGATTTGGACAAAAAGGGTTTTGAGGGGTTTTGCCCATGATTTGAACATGACCAGGTGTTGAAACTCATATATATGGAAAATATATGTCCACTGAGTCTCCCTAAATTTTATCAAATATTTTGAAAGTATTTAAATAATTTTTCCCTATGAAAAACCATTTCTGGCCTTAAGAAAAAGCCTTTAACTAAAATATAAAAATAATCTTTAAAATTAATATTTGGTGGTTTTGGGAAGTAATATATATAGTAGGGTTGAAGTAAAGCCTTTGGGGGAAAAGTATCCACCCAATTTGAGGACTTGCAGTGCAAACCTGAACTTAGTGGTTTTTGAAAACCTAGTTTGAATAAATCCTTTTCGGTCAAAATAAAATTTGATAAAAATAGTTTTGGGCACTATTCACATGGCATGATCATTGGGCAAGAGGTTTTGGTCAAGGAAAATGAATATGAGGAGGGATAGAATCTAAGAGTGCCATACACAATAATCAACAAGCAAACAAGCAACAATTCAAACAAGCACAAGCACTGAAAAAGTTTTAATTGGCTCCAAATTTTATAAATCCAACATAACAAGGTGATACTAACACAGGGTGTGACATTGGGCCTCCTTTTATAGCTCAAGGGGCAACCACAATGGAAAAATAGACATTGTTTGATGATTAGATAGCTAACAATGGTATCATATGTAACCCTGACACTTAGGACAAAATGCTACAAATGCAGTCTAGCTAGCGTGCGGGGGTGCATCCCTAGCAAGGTTCTACCACCGCTCTAGCTAACTATTGCACCACAGCTTGACACGCCTCTAGACGGGTGTCAAGGGGGCATAATCTATCTTCCAGTGTGTTGCGACGTGCTTAGCGATGGCCACTTAGCCACTTGGGAGCTCGACAACGCATCAACAAGTGATTGGCGTTGCGATGCAGTGGAGCGGTGGACGATCGGCTCACTCTTGCCGGGGGATGGCTTGCCAGGTCTTCTTGAAGGTGCACGCACCTTAGTTCCCGGCAGGCACCTGGGATGTACTTGGCACGCTCTGTGCCTGTTCTGGGATATTGTATTGATCTTGCCGGCATTGCTTGGCATGTTGTAGGTTGCTTCTGCCAGAGTCTGGTCTAGGATGCTTCCTTTGTTTGCACTTGTGTTGATGGGTTCTTCTACTACCTCATGTGCATAAGTCAGGGGCACTGGGTACCCATGTCCTAGTGCACCAACAGGAGCCTCCGAGTCTAGCCCACACGCGCTCGTCCAACGTCGTTGGGCTAGACCCAAAATTTATGCACAGGCATGCAATGTGAGGGAGTAACCGACAATTTACTAGTCAGCACTCACCCACTACCTCAAGCTGTTTCTGCCATGCACGCCGCATGCATTGTGGAGAGTTTGCGGTGGGTTCCCGATACTTAAAGGCCTGGGCGTGGCACAAACTGCAGCGCCATGGATTGCAGCAATGGGGTAGTTACCTATTCGCCCTTGAACGTGGCTAGTGGAATTGGTGGAGACGGATGGCAGTCTTTGGAGTGGAGGAGAGCCAGACCCCCACGTCCCCCCTATCAATTGGGAGGTCACAACGGGCGATGATCTTCCATCTCCTACTCCTCCTTGATCCTAAATCCACTAAGCTTGCCCTTGTTTCTCCTGCCTTCAGGCTGCCCCTTGCAGGGTCTTCTTCTTGGGTCCATGCTCAGCTCCCGCCCCGGGTCGATGGCCTTGGGCTGAGAGACGGTTGGAGGAGTCTCGGATGGGTGAGCAGGCTGCATGGCAGTCTCACGAGGGACAGCTACGGTAGCTCACCTGCCGCTGCATTGTTGCTGCTTCAGTCTTGACAGAACACCACATGGTGGACACCGTGCTGGAATCCATAATGGAAATGCAGCACCATGGTGGGACGTGGTCCCTGTGCTCCTTCTTCAATGTGATGGAGAGAAATCTTCTGTATGGCCGCCGGTCGCGTGCGAGTGGTTGCGGTAGTGGTTCATCATGCATCACGATAGAGTTCTCCACCCATGGCGTTATGTATAGTGTGCATAGGTGGGAGCCTTTCGCCCGCATGTACTTTTAAAGGGCAAGGGGTATTCCCCGTCTTTGGCCACCAGGGACGACCATGTGAAAGCACATTTCCTACCTTGGTGGTTTTGGTAATTAATAACAACATATATGTCATTGAACTGATGTTTCCACCAAGTATATTTAAGGACAAGTTCAATGATAGGGATAGCCAAAGGATTGTGCAATTACCCCAAGATGCAAGGAAATAGGTTGACCAAGCTTCAAGCAAGAGGACTCTACATTTTACATTTGTGAGAAATCACTTTGAGTCCATAGGAAAGCCAATACTATTAAAAGGGGGTAAAGTTTTGATGATGGACAATATGCTCAAACGTGCACAAGTGACAGTCACCAAAACATCCACAAACTCTCCCACCAAAAGTTTGTCCTAAGACAAATATGCAAAATCGGTGCAACCAACAGTCATATCCCGGTGCCACCGATTCTAAACCCTAGACAGACTCAGCCAAACCCTAACTCTTCGGTGCAGCCAACACTACACTCGGTACCATCGAGTTGGGTTGCCAAGATTCTGGTACGCAAGTTCACATTTTCGGTCCATCCCAAAATGGTGAATCGGCGTCACCGAGATTGGCAAATCTGACCGTTGGTGACCTTGTCGGTGCAACCAAGAATTGTATAGCAGTCCCTCCGAGATTCAAAAGTTGCAACTATCGGTCACTTTGGTACCACCGAGATTTACACATTGGTGTCACCGAGTTGGTAATTTTGTGTGTAACAGTTGGATTTTTGGGGATGCCTATATATACCCCTTCACCACCACCCACTCGACAGAGAAGCACTCAGAACTATTCCATACCTATCCTACTCAGTTTTATAAGAGAGAACCACCTACCCTTGTGTTGAGGTCAAGATCTTCCACTCCAACCATATGAATCTTGATTTCTAGCCTCCCCAAGTTGCTTTCCACCAATCCCATCTATTCTACCAAGCCAAATCTGTGAGAGAGTGATTGTGTGTTCAGGAGACTATCATCTTGAAGCACAAGAGCAAGGAGTTCATTGTCATTACCGAGTCTAATACCTTTTGGAGGGTGGTGCATCCTAGATTGGTTAGGTGTCTCTTTGGAGACTCCTACTTCATGATGTGGAGTGAACCAAGAAGTTTGTAAGGGCAAGGAGATCGCCTACTTCGTGAATATCTACCCATAGTGAGGCTAGTCCTTCGCTTCTTTGTGGAACCCTCTGTGGGTAGAGCTCTCTGTGGACTCTCGCGACTGTTACCCTCTATGGGTTGAATACTCCATGAAGATGTACGATATCACCACCTATCGGAACCATGGGAAAAATCACCGTTTTATCACTTGTGTTTGCTTTCCTAACCTTCTCTTTACTTACATGTGCAATGTCTTTACTTTCTCCTTCTACACTCTCAGACATACATGTGTAGGGTATTACTTGATATGATATGAATGCTAAAGCTTGCCAAGAATTAAAATTGGGAAAAAGGCAAAACTTTTATTTGGTCAAGTAGTCTAATCACCCCCCTCTAGACCTACTTTCGATCCTACAAGTGGTATCAGAGCTTTGGTCTCCATTGCATTTGTTTGACAACCTAGGAGAACTATGGCATCTAGTACGGAAATTATCACCATAGAGGTCTGTACTTTGATGGCACTAATTTTGCTAGTTGGAAGCATAAAATGAAAATGCATTTGCTTGGTCATAATCCTGTCGTTTGGGCTATCGTTCGTGTTGGCTTGGAAGGTGAATTCTTTGCGGATGGAAAGGAACTGAATGGTGAAGCATCTACGGATGAATTGAAGATGTTGCAACTCAATGATCAAGCAAGTGACATTCTCTTTAACAGCCTATGTCCTGAAGAATTCAACAAAATCATCCGTCTTGAACACGCAAAAGAGATTTGGGATACTTTGGTTGATATGCATGAATGAACTAAGTCCGTGAGAGAATCCAAGTTAGATGTTCTTCAAGGTCAACTTGACAAGTTCAAGATGAAGGATGGTGAAGGAGTCGCTGAAATGTACTCTAGGCTAGCTCTCATCACCAATGAGATTGTCGGCTCAGGAAACGGAAGTGTGAGCTTTGGATGAGAGATATGACACCGTGTGAACATTGATCCAAATGATGCCCAACTACAGAGATCTCAAACCAACGGAAGTGATTGGTAGAGCTTCATGAGATGACACTCAAAGACAAGGAAGATCTTCACCACAAGTCGAGCGGTGTTTACAAAGCCACAAGTGATGCTCCTGCTACCTCAAGTGACAACCTTGTCAAAAATGAAGAGATAATCCTCATGGTCAATAAATTCAACAAGTTATACAAGAATAGAAGCAAAGATCGCAACTCCAACTCAAGATATGAAGAGAAGCGTTCGTCAAGTTGTGACCAAAACTGCTACAACTATGGTAAGCCCGGACACTACTCCAATGAGTGCACGACTCTCTACAAACGAAGAGAAGAGTCACCAAGAAGATGAAGATCAAAAGATGAATCACCTAGTGGAGATAGAAGGAGTAGAGATGATCGTTATGAAAGAAGACCCTCAAGGAGAAGTTGGGACTCGAAGAAGACGGACAAGCACACCAAGATCTACTCAAGAAGAAAGCATCAAGCTCATGTTGGTGAATGGGTTTCTGGCTCCGACTCCGACAACCACTCCGAGAGAAGCTATCACTCCAACTCCGAATATAGTCAAGATGGTGGTGTTGCCGGAATAGGACTAGTGACAACCAACTCCTATGATCTATTTGATTCACCAAATGAAGGAGGTGGAAGTTGCTTCATGGCTAAAGGCACCAAGCTATCACACCCCGAATATCTTGATTTCAATTGTGATGAAGATGATTTGCTTTAGGATGATGACTTGCTATGTGATAAAACTATTGATGTTAATCATAATGAACTTGATATTTCTCATACTAGTCAAGATAAGTCAATTGACGATTATAAGATGAAAATAGAAGAACTAACTAAAGAACTCAACACTCTTAAGTTAGCTCATGAATCTACTCTTGAAGATCATAGAGAGATCGTAAGAGCTCATGAGAAGCTATTCTTCGAGAAGCTAAATTTGGAGCAAGAACATGAATTTCTTAAAGCTATCAATGACAATCTCCGAAAGAAGACTTGATCTTATATTGCCAAACGACTACTCTTGTCTACATTCATGCCACAAGTCAAATCTAAGCAAAGTAGAAACAAAGGAAAGAAAGGTTCTTCATCTAGTAGCAACAATAAAAATGCTAAACCCAATGATGTTGCTCCTAGAAGTTCTATTGATTCCACTAATGATGATTCTCTTAGCCACGTTACACTTGAGCAAGAAAATGCTTTATTGAAAGGGATTATAGATAAAGGTATCTACAAGAGTCTTGAAGTGTACAAACAATTTGATGAGATTGTATGCAAGCATGGAGGATACCGAAAGAATCACGGTGTTGGCTACTTCGACGCTAATGGAGTTGAATGGGAAGAAGGTCAATATCCAGAGCCCAAGTTTGTTCCTCAAAAGGAGAAGTATGAAAATACTCTTCCCAAGGGGACAAACACTCAAGATGACCTTCTACCACAAGACACCTAGCTCAAGGGCAAGAACAAGCTCCAAGAGGACTTTGACTCTTATGAATATGAGCCCCAAGCTTTGGTGAAGTGGGTTCCCAAGGCTACTACAAGATCTAATTATACAAGTGCTACTTCAACACCAAGGATCCCCATCAACTTGATGTGGGTTCCCAAGAAAAAGAACTAGAGAGTTCTTGAGGGGTGACTCCACCAATGAAATTCACTCATATTCATTATTGGAAAGATCTATTTGCAATCAACATCAGCCCTATGCAATAGATCAAGGAGTCACACATTCCCTCAAAGGTAAGAAAGGGACAAGGTAATCAACAAATCAATGGATATCATTACACATGCTTTGCAATCCATGTCCATAGATATCATTGTAGTTGTATCTTGTGTGTTGGGACTAACCCATGTAGGTCAGAAGAGTAAGGAAACAACAAGGATTCTCCCAATTCTTGGTGATCTTCATCAACCTTTAGCATCCACCACTACCTCACCAACATGAAGTATTCATTGACAAAACCCAAGGTTAGTTTATCCCTCTTATGGGGGGATGTCACATCAAGGGGGAGATTTACTCTAAGACTTGAGTCAAAGCATCTCTTAGTATGTGACAACATTAAATGCTTTATGTAAAAGTGGTAACCCCACTTGTGCTTAAGCGATGAGTATGACATATAATCAAGTATGCTTACTTGGCTCCTAAGTCAAATACTCATATATAGATGACTTCGTCATCGCCCAAGTGCTTGTTAGATTCTAGAGTGTTTGTGCATGTTTGCCAAGATTTCATTTGACATCTTATTGTGTGAGCATGTTGGTCTGCATTTATTTTCTCATTCGAGTATATCCAATTGTTGCTATTTGGATTTTAATTTATACTTTGCCAATTGGATATACAAGAATTACTAGGACCACTTCTTTAGCTATCTATGCTTTCTCACCTTATACTCTATTCATGCCGCATCACAAAATTTGAACAAAGTAATGTTCGAACCCTCTGTGTGTGGAGCACTTGGAGTTCCGTATCGACAAGGACTGACCATTAAAACCTCCCAAGTGCATCTCATTGGAACCAACCAAAAGTTCTCGGTCTCACCGAACGCCTAGGGTTGATCTGGTTTTCAATCTCGATACCACCGATTCCATGTTCTTGGTTACACGGAGTTTCCCTGTCAACTCATAGTTGAGGAACTCGGTGACACCCAAAAGTTAGAATCGGTGTCACCGACAGTGGTGGGAATATAAGTTGTGGACCCCGATGCTTTGAATTTCACCCTCAAACTATCGCGCCTTAGAACCCTAAGCTTCCGCCTACCAGACCCCTGGTCATCGCCCTTGTCTCCCTGCGCTCCTCCGCCGCTGGGAATCGCCGTCGTCGACGAAATCCTCTCCCTCATCACCACCATAGAGGATCCGTGCCAAGCTAGGGTACATATTCAATCTCTTTTGCGCTCCTCGTTCGATTCTTGCGCATTAGATGCATGTTTATCATATATACACCCGTTGCACATATTCCTATCCACTCAAAGCCTCCATAGTCTCGCGAATGATGAATTTTCTAGGATTTTGTCGTCCGCCCAATAAATCTTGGTGGAACCGAAAGACACATATCGGTCTCACCGATGTGATCTTCTGTGTTGCTAAGAACTCACTTGGTGGAACCGAGTTCCTCTTTTATGTCTGACCGAAAAGGGTGCCAGGGTTCGGTTAAGTGAGTCAGTCTGTCTTGACCCCACCAAAAAATTTGTTTTGGTTATACCGATATTTATTTGCCAAAATGCAAAAATCTTGAAAATTTATTCTTCAAATTTCAAAAACGAGACTTATTTTGTGATGAGTCATCTACTTTTGCTATCCTATACTCTAAACACAGGGTCAGTATGTTAGATACAGAGGACAGTCAAAATTGGGCAGAGCGGGGAGATGATATGAGTTCAGGCACAAGCCTAAATCCCAGTACTTTTTCAGATCTAGACACCCCCAGCTCTCATGGGTTGCCCAAGGCTGCCACCAGGACCAAGAAGAAGCTAAACTATGATGAAGAAGATTCAGACTTTATTCCTGAGGAGATTCTTGCCAAGAAGCAAGAAAAGGCTGCTAAGAAGTTAGCAACTGAAGCTACTTCTTCCAGAAGAGTTCTCAACAAGATCTATGCCAGCTCAGAGACTATCAAAGCACATGAGAGTGCTAGAGCGACAATATCTGTTGATCCCCAAGGAAGGCAATTTCTAAGAAGGCAGGGGAGAAGAAGTCCAGGAAGAGGATTATCCATGTGATTGGCAGGCCTACCTCTATGTATGAAGATCCAGAGGAGGCTGCTGGTGCTGCAACCGAGGAAGAGGAGGAAGAACATGTTGAGAAGGCTCCTCCCAAGAAGAAAGCCAAGAAGCTTATGGTTGATGCTATGCCAAAGACTGGCACTTCCAAGAGCACCAAGCCTACATCCAAGAAAGCTGCTGCACAGAAGTCCAAAAGGACTACCAGAGACATTCCAGCTTCTGAGAAAATCAAGGGGACTGCCTCCAGACTTGAAGATCATGATGACTTGACTACTTTGATGAAAATCAGACCACATCTTCCAGTACATGATGCCATCCAATTAGTTGCTGAAGACATGAAGAAGAGGAAAGACTCAGGATTGAGAGCCTGGAGAGCCATAGATCCTTATGCTTAGAGGAAGAAAACTGTTGTTGACTACAGGTTCTACACCAGAGAGCAACATGACTTTTATGAGACAATGTTGCTTGACAATAGCCCAGCTATTAGCGATCTGAGATATGTCGATTGGAAGTTCATTAAGGAGAATGTGGACTACTTCCCAAGTGTCCAAGATAATTTCCATTGCATTGGTCTAGATGAGTTCATTAGCAAAGAGCTTACTGCATGAAACAACGAGATGATCATGCAATTCTACTCCACTGTTGCAATCTCACAAGCTAGGATCCATCTATTATCCGCAAGCAGGCCTCCGTACAATGAACACTATTCTGAGGCACACCTTGATGCCCAAGTCAGGAGATGACAAGATGATCAAAGGCTACTCCATCAACATGTTGATCCACCTTGATAGGAACACCAGGATTAGAGTCATGGATTTGCTTGTTGAGACAATCAAGAGGGTTGCAGCTGATCATAAGCGCTCTTGCTACTACGCACCCTACATCCAGTTGCTTATCAACTCTAAGTTAGAGAAGCACATTTTTGCTCTAGATCGTCCACATCTGCCCCTACAGCCAGATTTCGAGGATAATGTTGTGGTGATGGACCCAGATCATCCCACATCTGCTACAACACAGGCAGATGCAGAAGTAGTTCTAGCCGCTAGTGCTCAAGTCCCGAGATCTAGAAACAAGCAAATGGATCTTCTGATCTCAGCCGTCCAGGGCATGCAGAAGAATATCAAGGGGATTCTGGACAACCTGAACAGTCTTGTGAGGATCTTTCAGACAAGGATCAAGACTCTTGCCGATGAGGTGGACAAGTTGTCGAAGACAGTTATATAGCTTCAGAAGGAAGTTGACTACATGCATATCCCTCGGGTCTCTTCTACTTCTTCAGATGATGATGATGATGATGAGGATGAATCATCTCTAAGGCGGGCACCCAATTCACTACTCAGGCTAGATCAGCCATAGTGCCTGCACCAAACTTGAGGCCCTCTTCATCAGCTCCTGCTCCAGCAGCTCTTGTTCCACCTATGACCACTCCAGCTCCATCCACAACATCTGCAAAGATCTTCACAGACGTTGTTCTTTCGAATCCTTCATCGACAACCGAAGGACATCATCCCAAGAACAATTTTATATATGCCTTTGAACTTTTTGGTAACTTGTTGCCAAAGGGGGAGAAGTTTATATAGATCTTTAGGCTTCGAGTGAGAGAGCATTTTGTGTTTTTTGCTTTTTCAAAAACAATTACTTTTCATTGTCGTGCTACTATTTTGTTTTGCTTGTGATACACGATTGATGATGTTTGATCATACACTTTGATATGTGATGCTACTATTTCCTATCATCTTAATGCTTATGTGATGATCATTCATCTTTGTTTGATTGTGTTGTGCTATGATATTCATTCCAATTACTGCCGCACACCACCAAGTGGTATGTGGCATGTAAGAAGTAGCCCATGCACCTAATCGATTGTGCATTTGCATTCAAACGCAATTTTTTTAAAATAATGCACAAATTTAGGGGGAGCTCTTGCTTATCACATACTTCTCAAAGGGACGATTATATTCCATGATTATTTCTTTGTCAAAGCTTCGATCTATATGTTGTCATCAATTAACAAAAAGGGGGAGATTGAAAGCACATTTGCTCCCTTGGTGGCTTTGGTAATTAATAACAACATATATGTCATTGAATTGATGTTTCCACCAAGTATATTTAAGGACACATTCAATGATAGGGATGGCCAAAGGATTATGCAATTACCCCAAGATGCAAGGAAATAGGTTGGCCAAGCTTCAAGCAAGAGGACTCTACATTTTACATTTGTGAGAAATCACTTTGAGTCCATAGGAAAGCCAATACTATTAAAAGGGGGTAAAGTTTTGATGATGGACAATATGCTCAAACGTGAACAAGTGACAGTCACCAAAACATCCACAAAATCTCCCACCAAAAGTCTGTCCTAAGCCAAATATGCAAAATCGGTGCAACCAACATTCCTATCTCGGTGCCACCGATACTAAACCCTAGACAAACTCAGCCAAACCCTAAATATTTGATGGAGCCGACACTGCACTCGGTGCCACTGGGCTGGGTTGCCAAGATTCTGTTACGCAAGTTCACATTTTCGGTCCATCCGAAAATGGTGAATTGGTGTCACCAAGATTGGCAAATCTAACTGTTGGTCACCTTGTCGGTGCAACTGAGAATTGTATATCGGTCCCTCAGAGATTCAAAAGTTGCCACTTTTGGTCACTTCGGTACCACCGAGATTTACACATCGGTGTCACCGAGTTGGTCATTTTGTGTGTAACGGTTGGATTTTTGGGGATGCCTATATATACCCATTCACCACCACCCACTCGATAGAGAAGCACTCAAAAATATTCCATAGAAGCACAAGAGCAAGGATTTCATCGTCATCACCGAGCCTATTACGTTTTGGATGGTGGTGCCTCCTAGATTGGTTAGGTGTTGCTTGGGAGCCTCCTACTTCGTGTTGTGGAGTGAACCAAGAAGTTTGTAATTGCAAGGACATCGCCTTATTCGTGAAGATCTACCCCGAGTAAGGATAGTCCTCCGTGGACATAGGCCATCATGGTATAGTCAAGGTTTCTTCTTCGTGGTACCCTCCATGGGTTGAGCCCTCCCTAGACTCTCAGGACTGTTACCCTCCGTGGGTTTAAGACTCCATGAACGTGGATGTACGATAGCACCACCTATAGGAACCACGGGAAAAATCATCGTGTCCTCACTTGTGTTTTCTTTCCTAACCTTCTCTTTACTTACATGTAGAATGTCCTTACTTTCCACTGCTACACTCTTAGACATGCATGTGTAGGGTGTTACTTGATATGCCATGAATGCTAAAACTTGCCAAGAATTAAAATTGGGAAAAAGGCAAGACTTCTATTTGGTCAAGTAGTCTATTCACCCCCTCTAGACCTACTTTCGATCCTACACCATGCTCTCTATGAGGCCGTTTGGACAGCTGGGCATTCGCCTCAGTTATCGCGTCGAGGGCTTGGAGGACGGTGGAGGTGTTCGCTCGAGTGGTGGTGATGAAGAAGATAACGGCTGTAGCAACCCACGAAGCTTTAGGAGCAAGGATGATAGCTCTGATGCGTCATGATCACTGGGAGCACCTTCATCAATAGCTGGCTTCGATAGCACCACCATCTGCACCTGCCCTCCGCCTTCTTCCTCCCTGCCGGCTCCCTACGCCCTTCCTAGGTGTATGGTCCTTTGGCTGCTCCAGGGAACGCGTCCCTCTGGTCCTGGTGGGGAGGCGCCGAATCCCAGCCATGCGCTCACTTTTTCCTCTTTTTCTTCTCGATGTAATCCCTAGTACGAGAGGGACAAGAAAGGCATTATGGGGCACTTATCCTTTTATAGATCAAAAGATGTAGGCACTTGCGAAATGTTAGCTAATCAAAATGTAATCTCTATCCAATTTGTACTGGAAATGAATGAATGAATGTTATTTCTGTTCCTTAAGAATTATCCTTTTCCCCCTTTGTTACTACTGTGTTAGTATGTTTGTTGGTTCCGCACGGAACAGCTTGTCGGGTCATTGCTAACCACGAGCACCAAAGGGGGAGCGAGCCCCCATTAGCAGGTTGACATCGTTCCTCGGCATGGCTCCTTGTCGGTATCGACGCAACCCCCCAGAGTTGATAAGCATCAGGAGCTGGGGGATGGCTCGTCGGTTTTCACCATGTGGTGGACAATTGGAAATATGCACTAGAGGCAATAATAAATTGGTTATTGTCATATTTCCTTGTTCATGATAATTGTCTATTATCCATGCTTGAATTTTATTGATTGGAAATTCAAATACATGTGTGGGTACATAGACACCACTATGTCCCTAGTGAGCCTCTAATAGACTAGCTCGTTGATCAATGATGGTCAAGGTTTCCTCGCCATAGACATGAGTTGTCATTTGATAACAAGATCACATCATTAGAAGAATAATGTGATGGACAAGACCCAAACTATGAACGTAGCATACGATCGTGTCAGTTTATTGCTATTGTTTTTTGCATGTCAAGAATATGTTCCTATCAACATGAGATCATGCAACTCAGTGACACCCGATGAGTACCTTGTGTGTATAAAATGTCACAAGGTAAATGGGTGACTATAAAGGTGCTCTACACGTATCTCTGAGGGTGTCCGTTGGGTTGGCATGGATCGAGTCTGGGATTTGTCACTTTGTATGACGGAGAGGTATCTTTAGGCCCACTCAGTAATAAAACATCAAAAGAAGCTTGCAAGCAATTTGACTAAGGATTTAGTCACGGAATCTTGTGTTACGGAACAAGTAAAGATACTTGCCGGTAACTAGATTGAACTAGGTATGGAGATACTGACGATCGAATCTCGAGCAAGCAACACACTGATGGACAAAGGGAACTGCATATGGGATTGTCTGAATCCTTGACATTGTAGTTCGACCGATAGAGATCTTTGTAGAATATGTAGGAACCAATATGGGCATCCAGATCCTGCTATTGGTTATTGACTGTGGAGTTGTCTTGGTCATCTCTACATAGTTCTCGAACCCGCGGGGTCTGCACACTTAACGTTCAGTGAGGAGTTGGTATTGTTGAGTTATGTATGTTGTTGACCAAAGGTTGTTCGGAGTCCCGTATGAGAGCCAGGACGTCACAAGGAGATCCGGAATGGTCCGGAGGTACAAATTTATATACGGTAAGTCCTATTTTGGTTACCGGAAAAGTTTCAGGTTTTTTCGGTATCGTACCGGGAAGCTCCCGGAAAGTTCCGGAAGGTTCTAGAGGGATCCGGAGGAGCCCAGAAGGGTCCCCCCAGCCCCTATGAAGTGCATGGGTTGTAAGGAGGCGTTCAAGCCTTGTTGGGCCAGCCCCCAAGGTCCCATGCGGCTAGGGGGTAGGAAACCCTAAAGTGGAAGGCACCTAGGACGTGACTTGGGAAGGGGTAGATCCGCGCCCCATCTACCCCCTCCTTCTATATATATAGAGGGAGAGGTAGGGAAGCAACACCTTAAGGCATAGGTGCATCCCTCCCTCTCTCCCTAGATATGTTTCTCCACCAATAACGCATCTGCGGTAGCGCTTGGCGAAGCTCTGTTGAGATTGCTCCACCACCACCTCCACCGCGTCGTCGTGCTACCGAAGAACTTGTCTACCTCTCCACACTTGATTGCTGGATAAAGAAGGCGGGGAAGTCATCGAGCTGTACATGTGCTGAATGCGGAGGTGTCGTTCGTTTAGCGCTAGATCGGGACGGATCGTGATTGGAATGCGTGACGGATTGCGATTTGGATCGCAAAGACGTTCGGCTGCATCAGGTGTGTTTCTTAATGCTTCCCGCTTAGCAATCTACAAGGGTATGTAAATTCACTCTCCCTCTTGTAGTTGTTGATCTCCGTAGATAGACCTTGGGTATTTGTAGGAAAATTTTTGTTTCCCATGCAACGTTCCCTAACAGTGGCATCATGAGCTAGGACTATGCATAGATAACATGCACGAGTAGAACAAAAAAGAGTTTTGGGCATTGATGTTCAGATTGCTTACCTCCTTAGTCTTATTTTGATTCGGCGGTATTGTGGGATGAAGTGGACCGGACAAACCTTACTCGTCCACGTACGAGAGACTAGTTCCATCGACTCACATGCAACTTGTAGCATAAAAATGGCTCGCGGGTGTCAATCTCTCCCACTTTAGTTGAATCAGATTCGATAGGGGCGTTCCTTGTAGAAGGTTAAAAGGGAACTTGATTATCACCATTGAGGCTTTGTGTAGGTATGAACTATTCTTACAAGTTGCCTATAGCAGCCACGTAAAACTTGCAACAACCAAGTAGAGTATGTCTAACTTGTTTTTGCATGGTATGTTGTCATATGATATGGCCAAAGACATGATGAAATATATTTAATGTATGACATGATCATGTTTTGTCATAATTTATATAGATTTGCATGTCGATGCATACGACAACCAATAGGATCCATAGGGTTGTCTTTAATTATTGTATGACTTGCATGTCAAACATTAACCACTATGTAATGCTTTAATTTATCACTAAATGGTACAAATAGTAGTATAAGCATGGTTGGCACGACAATCTCGATGGCAACACAATGATGGAGATCATGGTGTCATGTCGGTGACGATGGAGATCATGTCGGTGCTTTGGAGATGGAGATAAAAACACAAGTTCATGGCCATATCATGTCACTTATGATTTGCATGTGATGTTAATCCTGTTATGTATCTTGTTTTGCTTAGGATGACAGTAGCATTATAAGGTGATCCCTCACTAAAATTTAAAGAGAAAATTGTGTTCTCCCCAAGTGTGCATCGTTGTGAAAGTTCATCGTGTTAATGCACCACGTGATGATCGGGTGTGATAGACTCTATTATGAGGAGAACGTTCACTGAAAGGGAACAACCTTAGATACTTTGTAGATAAGCAAGCTGGCAACGTCAACAGAAGGATATTTGATATACATGTTATTGATGTGTACCTTACTATTAGTCGTAGCAGCACATGGGTATTAGATACGATTCAGTTGCTAGTGTTAGTAACTCGAAATAAAATCTACAGAATAAACGGAGGCTAGCTAAGGGCGAGGTGACGATGTGTGTTGGAAGTATTTCCAAGGTTGATTTGATCACCATCGAACGCTCCCTCTACCTTCGAGATTAGCGTTAATCCTGAATAAATTTATTTGCTATTTGTGTAGAGAATGAACATGATTAGATCATGTTTATCGCAATACGGTTATTGTTTTAAGTCAGAGAATAATGGTTATTCTGTTTACATGAATAATACCTTCAATGGTCATGCACCCAATGTGAATGGTTTATTGAATCTCGATCGTAGTGATACACATGTTCATAATATTGATGCCAAAAGATGCAAAGTTGATAATGATAGTACCACATACTTATCGCACTGGCGCTAAGGTCACATTGGTGTAAAGAGCATGAAGAAACTCCATGTTGATGGATCTTTGGACTCACTTGATTTTGAATCGGCTCAGACATGCGTACAATGCCTCATGGGAAGATGACTTAGACCCGTTTTCGATATGATGGACTGGAGAAGTGACTTATTGGAATCATGCTCTATTGGATATGGTGTATACTATGATGTTTCTAATCGTTTTGCCACTATCATTTTGGGGTTATGCATTAGAGATAAGTACATTCACTTTAAATAGGGCAGCATCTAAATTCGTTGAGATGATACCATATGAATTATAGTTTGGCAGAAACCTAAGCTGTCATTTCTTAGAGTTTGGGAATGCTACACTTATGTCTGATAAGCTCGAACCCAAAACAGAAAACTGCATCTTGATAGGATACCCTAAGGAAACAGTTGTTTATGTGTTCTATCTCAGATCTGAGGTCAAAGTGTTTGTTGCTAAAAATGGGCCCTTCCTCGAGAAATAATTTCTCTCGAAAGAATTTAGTGGGAGGAGAGTAGAACTTGATGAGGTTGTTGTACCGTCACTTCAGTTGGAGAGTAGCACGACGTAGAAAGATGTTTTTGCCGCGCCTATACCAAGTGATAAGGAAGCAAATGATGATGATCATGAAGCATCGGATCAAGTCAGTACCGAACCTCGTAGGTCGACAAGGACTTGTTCCGCCCCTGAGTGGTATGACTATCCTGTCTTAGAGGTCATGTTGTTGGACAACAATGAACTTACGAGCTATGAAAAAGCGATGGTGGGCCCAGATTCCAACAAATGTCTAGGAGCCATGAAATTCGAGAAAGAATCCATGTATGAAAACCAAATATGGTCTTTGGTAGACTTGCCCGATGAACAGCAGGCCGTTGAGTACGAATGGACCTTTAAGAAGAATATAGACGCTGATGGTAAATTTCACCATTCATGAAGCTCGATTTGTCGCAAAGAAGTTTCCGATAAGTTCAAGGAGTTGCCTGTGATGAGACTTTCTAACCCGTAGCTATGCTAGAGGCTGTTGGCATTATGTTACTAGTTGCTGCATTTTTCGATTATGAAATCTAGCAGATGGATGTCAAAACAGAGTTTCCTTAACGGTTTCCGTGAGGAAAGTTTGTATGTGATACAACAGAAGGTTTTGTTGGTCCTAAGTATGCTAAAAGGTATGCTAGCTCCAACAATCCGTCTATGGACTGGAGCAAGCATCTCGGAGTTGGAATATACGCTTTGATGAGGTAATCAAAGCTTTTGAGTTTATACAAAGTTTATAAGAAATTTGTATTTAGAAGAAAGTGAGTGGGAGCACTATAGAATTTGTGATAAGTATATCTGTATGGCATATTGTTGATTGGAAATAATGTAGAATTTATGGAAACCATAAAGGGTTGTTCGAAAGGAGATTTTCAAAGGAAGACCTGGATAAAGCTACTTAAATATTGGCCATCAAGATCTATAGATATAGATCAAGACGCCTGATAAGACGTCCAATGAGTACATACACTGACAAGATTTTGAAAGAGTTCGAAATGGATCATTCAAAGAAGGAGTTCTTGCCTTATTTGTAAGGTGTGAAGTTGAGTAAGACTCAAAGCTCGACCGCGGCAAAAGAAAGAGGAAGGACGAAGGTCGTCCCCTATGCCATAGTAGTAGGATCTATATAGTATGCCATGTTGTGTACCACACATGGTATGTGCCTTGCCATGAGTCTGTCAAGGGGTACAAGAGTGGTCCAGGCGTGGATCACTAGACAGTGGTCAAAATTATCCTTAGTAACTAGAGGACTAAGGAAATGTTTCTTGATTATGGAGGTGATAAAGAGTTCGTCGTAAAGGTTTACGTCGATGCAAGCTTTGACACCAATCCGGATGTCTTGGAGTAGCAATCCGAATACGTATAGTGGAGAAGTCATTTGGAATAGCTCCAAGTGGAGCGTGGTAGCAGCATCTACATTATGACATAGAGATTTGCAATGTACACACGGATCTGGATGTCACAGACCCATTGGCTAAACCTCTTCCATGATAAAAACAAGATCAACACCAGAACTGTACGGGTGTTAGAATCATTACAATGTAAATGAGATAGTGATGTGATCTAGATTAATGGTGTTAGATTCTAGTTCAAGTGAGAGACTATTCGAAATATTCCCTAGAGGAATTAATAAATTCGTTACTATCATATTTCCATGTTCATGATAATTGTTTATTATTCGTGCTTGAATTGTATTGATTGGAAACTCAAATACATACGTGGGTACATAGACAACATTGTGTCCCTAGTGAGCCTCTAATAGACTAGCTCGTTGATCAAAGATGGTCAAGGTTTCTTGGCCATAGACATGATTTGTCATTTGAAAACAAGATCACATCATTAGGAGAATGATGTGATGGACAAGACCCGAACTATGAACGTAGCATATGATCTTGTTAGTTTATTGCTATTGTTTTTTGCATGTCAAGTATCTATTCCTATGAACATGAGATCATGCAACTCACTCACACCGGAGGAGTACCTTGTCTTTACCAAAGGTCACAACTTAACTGGGTGACTATGAAGGTTCTCTACAGGTATCTCTAAGGGTGTCTGTCTGGTTTGGCATGGATCAAAACTGGGATTTGTCACTCCGCATGAAAGAGAGGTATCTCTGGGCCCACTCGGTAATGTGACTAAGGAGTTTGTCATGGGATCTTGTGTTACGGAACGAGTAAATAGACTTGCCGGTAACGATATTGAACTAGGTATGGAGACACCGATGATCAAATCTCGGGAAAGCAACATACTGATGGACAAAGGGAACTACATACGGGATTGTCTGAATCCTTGACATCGTGGTTCGATCGAGAAAGATCTTCGTAGAATATGTAGGTACCAATATGGCATTCAGGTCCCGCTATTGGTTATTGATGGTGGAGTTGTCTCGGTCATGTCTACATAGTTCTCGAACCCGCAGGGTCTGCACACTTAACGTTCGATGACGATTTGGTATTCTTGAGGTCTGTATGTTGGTGATCGAAGGTTGTTCAGAGTCCCAATTGAGATCTTGGACATCACAAGGATCTCCAGAATGGTCCGTAGGTAAAGATTTATAAATGTGAAGTCATATTTTGGCTGCCGGAAAAGTTTTGGGGTTTTGCGGTATTCTACCGGGAAGCTTCTGGAAGGTTCCGGAAGGTCCACAAGGGTTCTGGAGGAGTCTCGAAGGGTCCCTCCAACCCTAAGACATTTATGGTTTGTAAGGTGGCGTCCAAGCCTTGTTGGGCCAGCACCCAAGGGCCCATGTGGCTAGGGGGTAGGAAACCCTAAAGGGGTAAGCACCTACGAGGTGCCTTGGGGAGGGAGGAATCCTCCCTCCTGACCGCCGCCCACTTCCTCGGAGGAAGGGCTAGGGATGTGCACCATCTACCCCCTCCTCCTATATATAGAGAGGGAGAGAGAGGGAAGCAACACTCTAAGGCATATGTGCAACCTTCCCTCTCTCCCTAGATATGTTTCTCTGTCGAAAACGCATCTGCGACAACGCTTGGCGAAGCTCTCCTGAGATTGCTCCACCACCACCGCCACCATGGTGTCGTGCTGCCAGAGAACTCATCTACCTCTCCACCCTTGCTTTATGGATCAAGAAGGCGGAGATGTCATCAAGCCGTACATGTGCTGAACGTGAAGGTGTCGTCCGTTCGGTGCTAGATCGGGACGGATCGTGATTGGATCGCGGGACGAATTGCGATTTGGATAGCGAAGATGTGTGACTACATCAACCGCATTTCTTTACGCTTCCCGCTTAGCGGAAGACAAGGGTATGTAGATCCACTCTACCTCTCATAGTTTTTGATCTCAGTACATAGATCTTGGGTGTTCGTAGGAAACTTTTTGTTTCCCACGTAATGTTCCCCAACAAAGCCTTCATTGTACATAGCCGAAAGGATATCAAGGGTTTCCTTTAAGCGATAAAACAATATAGAACTTAGGATACGTGATTAGACTTATCTTTTTAGGCAGTATCCCTTTCTGGAGTGTGCTGGGGCATCACCCTTGTTCGTTGGCCCTCCTTCTATATTTTCCTGGTGGTCAAACACATACGGCGAGAGGTCTCTATACCTCAAAGAGTGAATGTAGCAAAAAGGATTATAGGCTCAACAGGTACTCTAGCAAATCTCTAGAATTTAAAAGGTTTAACATTGCAATCATAAAATACATAATGAACATGCAATCCAATGATATGATGCAATGCCTAGCTTTATGAATGTTGCATAGGGTCTGCGTCGGCCTTTGTACAAAGGGTTACATGCAACTTCGGCAAGGCTTGTAGAAAAGGTGGTTGCCGGGGACTGAACCCGGCAGCCGTGCCTCAAAGGTAGAACTTATGAAGATGCTCAATATTCCATGAGTTAAGCACATTGGTGCCAACTTCGGTCTCCAACGGACTGCGCCAGCTCTAGTGACTCGTGCTACCCGGTAAGGGCCTTCCCACTTTAGCGTCAATTGTTGGCACCCTTGGCGGACTGAGCGCCACTAAGGACAAGGTCGCCTTCCTCAAGGCTCCGGGTGTGGACCCTACGGCTGTGATAGCGGCGCCGGGCTTGCTGGTAGTTTGCAGAATTAGCGGCCCAGAGACGATCTTCGTCGAGGATCATGGCATCGTCATGTCGTAGCTGCTCTTGCTCTACTTCATTGTAGGCAAGTACTCGAGGTGATACGTATATGAGTTCCACGGGGAGCACTGCTTCTGACCCATACACTAGGGAGAAGGGTGTCTAGCACATAGCTCGATTTGGTGTCGTTCTGAGGGACAAAAGAACCACCAGCAGCTCATCTATCTAGCGCTTGCCGCTCCTCCGCAGTCTATCAAAAGTCCATGTCTTGAGTCCTTGCAACACTTATGCATTCATCCTCTTGACTTTCCTGTTGCTTCTTGGATGGGTAACAAAGGTGAAGGTGACCTTGCTTCCAAGGCTTTAGATGTATTGCATGAAGGCGCGACTCCTGAACTAGGTGTCGTTATCGGTGATCACCATGTTGGGCACTCCAAAATGGCACACGGGTCCTTTCATGAACTTGATAGCTAACTGCACGGTCACCTTCCTCACTAGCTCCACCTCAGGACACTTTGTGAACTTGTCGATAGCTACGAACAAGAACTCAAAGCCCCTGACAGCAGGGGCAAGGGGCCGAGAATATCGAACCTCCAGACCAAGAATGGCTAGGATAAAGGAATCGTCTAGAGAGCTTGCACCGGTTGATGGATGATCTTCGAATGGAACTGGCAGGCTTCACGTTTGGTGACCATCTCAGTTGTATCTTGGAGGGCAGTGGGAAAATAGAAACCCTGCCAAAACGCTTTCCCGACAAGGGCCCTCCATCCAATGTGAGAGCCACATACGCCTCCATGAATCTCTTCCAATAGCTTCAGTCCATCGTCCCTGTAGATGCACCTACATTTCACACCATTTGGTCGTCTTCTGTACGAGGTGTCATTGACAAACAGGTACATACTAGACCGACGGGATACTTTTTTGGCTTCTTCTTGCTCTTCCGGAAGTTCTCCTGTTTGAAAGAAGTGGACTATATGTTGTGCCCAGGTTGGAGCATGCGGCTCGACAACAAGGACTAAAGGCATCTCCTTGTTCGTGGGAGCGCTTCCCTCGATCGCAAGAACCTGGAGTTTTACAGGAGGGAGCTGCTCACCAACCGAAACAGGACTCCCCCCCAGTAGCCTCTCTACCAACAGCTTCGGAAATCTCTGCCAGTAAGTGCTTGTCGGAGTTCAGCTTTCTCCTTTTCATGGCTATCGCTGACGGGGATATAGATGGTTGAATGAGGTAGAGGAGAAAAGTTCCTGGTTCCACAAGAAGCTTCTGTGCGGAGAACTTTGATAGATGATTGGTGATGCTGTTTTGTGCTCGTGGCACATGCTCTGCTTGCAATCCATCAAAGTGTTCCTCCAGTTTCCTCACTTTTTACACATATGCTTCCATCAACGAGCTTTGGTAATATTTGTTGACTTGCATCACCACGAGCTAAGAATCTCCTCGGATGATCAGTTTCTTGATTCCCAACTCCACCATGATTCCTAGTCTAACAAGGAGCCCCTCATACTCAACAGTCTTGTTGGTGGCTTCCTCTTGGTGAAGTGCATCTGGACCACATACTTGACGTGCTCTCCGGTGGGAGCGACGTGGAGCAAGCCCACTCCGGAACCCTGGAGCGAGAAAGCACCGTCAAAGTACATAATCCAATCCTGACTATTATACAATGAACTCTGCCAATGCCCTGCTCTAAATTGTGGAAGTGCACTCATACTTCGATCCAAAACTCAACAGCTCTAGTGCCACTCAACTATCCTGATAGTGGCTTTGGGGTACCTCAATATACGTTGCAGTGGAAAGCGGGTGACAACTGTGATCTTGTGGGCCTGGAAGTAGTGGCGTAGTTCCTCAAGGCCATGATTAGTCCAAAGATCAGCTTTTGTACTCCAGAGGACCTTGACCTATCCCCCTGCAATAGGGAGCTGACAAAGTAAAGTGGTCGCTACACCACTTTCCTCTTCGCCATTTCCTTGGAACTGCTTTCACTTGCTTGTTGGGGTTCCCCTGGGTCTGCATTGGGTCCTGTCGTGGATGCTTCAGTTTTGTCCCTGGCAGCATCAGCCGCAACGGGTGGATCTTCATCCACTTCTTGCTGCTCCACCAGTGTTGCACTAACCACTTGATTCGTTGCCGCCAAGTATAGCAACAATGGTTCTTGCGGTTTAGGAGCAACCAAAGGTGGGAGCGGAGGAAAGGTAAGCTTTCAGATCTCGTAGTGCTGCCTCTTCTTCCGGGGTCCACTTCATCGGGCCAGCCTTCTTCAGGATCTTGAAGAACGGCAAGGCGCATTCAGCGGATTTGGAGATGAACCTCCTCAACGCGACAACACATCTGGTCAAACTTCTGATGTCCTTGATAGTCTTGGGGGCTTGTATCTGGTCAATTGCCTTGATCTTGTTGGATTGGCTTCTATTCCATGCTAAGATACAAAGAAACCAAGCAGCTTGCCGGATGGGACACCAAACACCCACTTCTCAGGGTTGAGCTTCAAATTGATCTTGCGTAGGTTAAGATAAGTTTCTTCCAAATCTTGTATGAGAGTTTCTTCGTCCTCGGTCTTGACTACTATGCCATCCATCTAACCTTCCACGTTTCTGTGTAGCTGAGGTCCAAATCGAATCTGTACGGCTCTGGCAAAGTTAGAACCATCGCTCTTTAACCCGAAGGGCATCCGTACAAAGCAGTATGTGCTGCATGGAGTGATGAATGTGGTCTTTTCCTCATCCTCCTTAGTCATGAAAACCTGGTGGTATCCAGAGTATGTGTCCAAGAAGGAAAGCAAGTCACACCCGGAAGTGGAATCAACAATCTGATCGATGCACGGCACGGGAAAAGGGCCTTCGGGCATGCCATGTTCAAGTTAGTGAAATCTATGCAAAGCCTCCATTTCCCATTCGCCTTGCGCACCACTACCATGTTGGCTAACCAAGTTGGATGCAACACACCTCTGACCAAACCAGCTGCTTCGAGTTTCTTGATTTCTTTGGCAATGAACAGTTGCTGTTCCAAGAATGGCTTCCTAACCTTTTACTTGACGGGCCTAGCTTGAGGGCAGAAAACAAGGTGGTGCTCAATTACCTCCCTGGGAACACTGGGAATGTTAGATGGTTGCCAAGAAAGCACATCGACATTTGCCAGCACGAAGGAAACGAGCTTGCTTTAGTACTTTTTAGTAAGGGTGGCACTGATGGTGAACGTACCACCAGTGCCATCCAGCCCTACCGGGATCTTCTTCGTCTCAGGATAGGTGACCTTAGACATCTTGCGAGCAGAACTCTCCGGCAGGTCATAGTCGGGCGCAGCGCACTCCGAAGAGGCACGCTTCTCAGAGTCCTTGCCGGTGTTCGTGCTAGGATTCTTTGCTTTCTTCGATTCCTTGGCGGGAGCTGGGATCTCTGTAGCCTCAGCTGCTACTGCATCCCGATACATCTTGTCCATGCACAGACTGCGTCCTTCTAGTCACATGGGATGGAGATGATCCCAATGGGCCCTCGCATCTTCAAAGTTTTGTAAGCATAGTGGGATACTACCATTAATTTCGCCATAGCTGGGCGACCAAGGATTCCATTGTAAGGCAGTCAACCACATCAAATACCACCTTCTGAGTACGGTAGTTCAACTCCCTGCTAAATGTCGCAGGCAAGATTATCTTTACCTTGGGTCGGATCTTGCCGCCTTGGAATGTACCCATAGCTTTGAGCTCTCCACCAGGGATCTGCAGCCTTTCAACCACTTTAGAGGAGATCAGGTTCAATCCTGCCCGACCGTCAACTAACATATTGGTGACTTTGAGATTGTGGATTATTCGGGAGACCAACAACGGCAAGCATCCGACCGCAATTGTGCGGTAAGGATGGTCCTATTCATCAAACATGATAAGCATGCGGGACCATTTGAATGGTCTTCTGGACTTTAGAGCTGGTACCATAGCGTTGACCTCACGCGCCCACTGTTTGAGATGGCGGTGAGAGGAATGCAAGGATGCACCCCCGTCAACAGACACGGCCTTGGTTGCCTTCTAGAATTCTCAATCACTGGAATCCTCTTCGTCATCCTCATCATCACTCATATCATCTGCTTCTTTCTTCTCACCGCCTCTGGGTGGTTTTTCCTTCCGTTCCGGGTCCTTGTCACAGCGGGATCCTCTACCGCCACGGTCCTTCCCAGCAGCATCGTGTTTGCCTTTCTCCTTGTCACACTTCTCGTATTCGGCCCTTTGCTTATTAGAAACTCCTCAACTTGGCGGAATTCTTGGAGATCATGAACTTTGCTGAGGTGGATTTTGAAGTATGGCCTGTTAGACTTTCCAGTTTTCTTAGCGGCATTGTGTTGGGGAACGTTGCATGTGAAACAAAAAAATTCCTACGCTTCACCAAGATCAATCTAGGAGATGAGCATCTATGAGAGGAGAGATTGGATCTATGTACCCTTGTAGATCTCTAAGCGGAAGCATTAAAGAACGTGGTTGATGTAGTGGTACGTCTCCAACACACATAGCTCATCTATACTGAAACGTCACCGAACCTTAAGTGTGTAGACCCTGCA
Organism: Hordeum marinum; assembly: GCA_022496015.1. Lineage (NCBI taxonomy): Eukaryota > Viridiplantae > Streptophyta > Magnoliopsida > Poales > Poaceae > Hordeum > Hordeum marinum. The sequence continues at coordinate 117,545,622 of CM039676.1, forward strand.
GGTTCGAGAACCATGTAGACATGACCGAGACACCTCTATGGTCAATAACCAATAGCGGGACCTGGATGCCCACATTGGTTCCTACATGTTCTACGAAGATCTTTATCGATCGAACCACTATGTCAAGGATTCAGTTAGTCGCATATGATGTTCCCTTTGTCCTTCGGTATGTTACTTGCCCGAGATTCGATCGTCAGTATCTCTATACCTAGTTCAACCTCGTTAGCGACAAGTCTCTTTTACTCATTCCATAATACAATATCCCGCGACTAACACTTAGTCACATTGCTTGCAAGGCTTGTTGTGATGTTGTATTACCGAGTGGGCCCTGAGATACTTCTCCATCACACGGAGTAACAAGTCCCAGTATTGATCCATGCCAACTCAACAGACACGTTCGGAGATACCTCTAAAGTACCTTTATAGTCACCCAATTACGTTGCAACATTTGATACACACAAGGCACTCCTCCGTTGTCAGTGAGTTGCATGATCTCATGGTCATAGGAACATATACTTGACATGTAGAAAAACTGTAGCAATAAACTGACACGATCGTATGCTACGTTCATAGTTTGGGTCTTGTCCATCACATCATTCTCCTAATGATGTGATCCCGATATAAAATGACATCTCATGTTCATGGCTAGGAAACCTAAACCATCTTTGATCAACGAGCTAGCCTGCTAGAGACATACTAGGGACACATTGTTTGTCTATATGTCCACACATGTATTTTGTTTCCAATCAACACAATTATAGCATGGACAATACACGATTATCATGAACAAGGAAACACTTTATTGATTTCCTCTAGGGCATATTTCCATTAGTCTCCCACTTGCACTAGAGTCAATAATCTAGTTCACATCACTATGTGATTTACATAGTAATGAATCGAACAACCATGCAGTTCTGGTGTTGATCATGTTTAGCCCTTGGAACAGGTTTAGTCAACGGGTCTGCAACATTCAGATTCGTGTGCACTTTGCAAATATTTATGTCCTTCTCCTGAACTTAATCGTGGATGGAATTGAAGCGTCTCTTTATGTGTCTGGTCCTCTTGTGAAACCTTGGTTCCTTGGCCAAAGCAATGGCACCAGTGTTGGCACAGAACAGAGTCATCGGATTAAGTGCATTGGGCACTACTCCGAGATCTGTCATGAACTGCTTCATCCAGACACATTCCATCGCTGCCTCCGAGGCTGCGATGTACTCCGCTTCGCATGTAGAATCAGCTACCACGCTTTCATTGGAACTGCACCATCTTACCGCTCCCCATTGAGAAGAAATACATATCCGGTTTGTAACTTGGAGTCATCCGGATCAGTGTCAAGCTTGCATCGACATAACCATTTACGACGAGCTCTTGATCACATCCATAAACGAGAAACATTTCCTTAGTACTTTTCAGGTACTTAAGGATATTCTTGACCGCCGTCCAGTGCTCCATTCCAGGATCACTTTGAAACCTTCCGGCCATAATTATGGCAAGGCTGACATCTGGTCTTGTGGACAACATTGCATACATGATAGAGCCTATGGCTAAAGCATAGAGGACGACACTCCTCTTTTCTCTATCTTCTGCAGTCACTGGGCATTGAGTCTTACTCAACTTCACACCTTGTAACACAGGTAAGAACCCTTTCTCGATCTATCTCTATAGATCTTAATGACTAATATGAAAGCGGCTTCTCCTAGGTCCCTCATTGAAAAACTCTTGTTCAAATATTCCTTCATGCTTTCCAGCATTTCTGTATTGTTTCCAATCAGCAATATGTCATCCACATATAATATTAGAAACGCTAAAAAGCTCCTACTTACTTTCTTGTAAATACAAGCTTCTTCGTAAACTTGTATAAACCCAAACGCTTTGGTCACCTCATCAAAGCACTTATTCCCACTCCGAGATGCTTGCACCAGTCCATAAATGGATCGCTGGAGTTTGCAAGAGCATTCTTATGGATTGACAAAACCTTTCGGTTGCATCATATACAACTCTTCCTCAAGGCAACCATTAAGGAACGCTGTTTTGAGATCCATCTGCCAAATTTCATAGTCGAAATATGCAGCTATTGCTAACATGATTCTGACGGACTTAAGCATCGCTACGGGTCTCATCGTAGTCAACTACTTGAACTTGTGAAAAAACCTTTGCCACAAGTCGAGCTTTATAAACAGTGATATTACCGTCCGCGTCCGTCTTCGTCTTAAAGATCCATTTATTCTGAATGGACTTTCGCCCTTTAGGTAATACTTCCAAAGTCCATACTTTGTTTTCATACATGGATCCCATCTCAGATTTCATTGCCTCTAACCATTTCTCGGAATCTGGGATCATCATCGCTCCTCCATAGCTCGTAGGTTCATTGGTATCTAACAACATGACCTCCAAAACAGGGTTGCCGTACCACTCAGGAGCAGTACGCGTCCTTGTCGACCTACGAGGTTGAATAGCAACTTGATCTGAAGTTTCGTGATAATCATCATTAACTTCCTATTGAACCGTTGTTGGCTCCACACAAACATCTTTCTGCATTGCGCTACTCTCTAGTTGAGGTGAAGGTTCAACAACCTCATCAAGTTCTACTTTCCTCCCACTCAATTATTTCAAGAGAAACTCTTTCTCAAGAAATGTTCCATTCGTTGCGACAAACACTTTGGCTTTGGATCTGAGATAGAAGGCATACCCAACTGTCTCTTTTGGGTATCCTATGAAGACGCATTTCTCCGCTTTGGGTTCCAGCTTTTCAGGCTGAAGCTTTTTGACATAAGCATCACATCCCCAAACTTTAAGAAACCACAACTTTGGCTTCTTGCCAAACCAAAGTTGATATGGCATCGTCACAACGGATTTCGATGGTGCCCTATTTAAAGTGAATGCAGCAGTCTCTAATGCATAACCCCAAAATGATAGTGGAAAATCCGCAAGAGACATCATACGTACCATATCTAATAAGGTTCGATTATGATGTTCGGACACACCATTACGTTCCGGTGTTCCAAGCGGTGTCAACTGTGAAACAATTCCACATTGTCTTAAGTGACTGCCCAACTCATAACTCAGATATTCTCCTCCTCGATCAGATCTTAGGAATTTAATCTTCTTGTTACGATGATTCTCAAGTTCACTCTGAAATTGCTTGAACTTTTCAAACGTTTCAAACTTGTGTTTCATTAAGTAAATATACCCATATCTACTCAAGTCATCAGTGAAGGTGAGAAAATAACGATATCCACCGCGCTCCTCAATGTTCATTGGACCGCACACATCAGTATGTATGATTTCCAACAAATCACTCGCCCGTTCCATTGTTCCAACGAACTGCGTTTTAGTCATCTTGCCCATGAGGCATAGTTCACATGTGTCAAGTGATTCAAAATCAAGTGAGTCCAAAAGTCCATCAGCATGAAGCTTCCTCGTGTGTTTTACACCAATATGACCCAAACGGTAGTGCAACAAGAAAGTGGTACTATCACTATCAACTCTGCATCTTTTGGCATCAATGTTATGAACATGTGTATCATCACTATCGAGATTTAATAAGAATAAACCCCTCACATAGGGTGCGTGACCATAAAAGATATTACTCATATAAATAGGACAACCATTATTCTTTGATTTAAATGAGTAACCGTCTCGCAATAAACAAGATCCAAATATAATGTTCATGCTTAATGCAAGCACTAAATAACAATTATTCATGTTCATCACTAATCCCGATGGTAGTCGAAGAGTGAGCATGCCGACGGCTATCACATCAACCTTGGAACCGTTTCCCACGTGCATCGTCACTTCATCCTTAGCCAGCCTCCATCTATTCTGTAGGTCCTGCTTTGAGTTGCGAAAGTGAGCAACCGAACCGGTATGAAATACCCAGGCACTAAACGAGAGCTAGTAAGGTACACATCAATAACATGTATATCATATATACCTTGTTTGGTGTTGGCCGCCTTCTTGTCATCCAGGTACTTGGGGCAGTTCCGCTTCTAGTGACTAGTTCCCTTGCAATGAAAGCACTTAGTTTCTGGCTTGGGTCCAGCCTTGGGTTTCTTCACAAGAGGAGCAACTGGTTTGCCACCTTCTTGCAGTTACCCTTCTTGCCCTTGCCATGTTTCTTGAAACTAGTGGTTTTATTGACCATCAACACTTGATGTTCTTTCTGGATTTCACACTCAGCGACTTTCAGCATCGCAAACAGCTCAGCGACTGACTTGGTCATCCCGTGCATGTTATAGTTCATCATGAAGCTCTTGTAGCTAGGTGGAAATGATTGAAGAACTCTGTCAGTGATCGCCTTCGGTGGAAGGGGAATCCCCAACTCCGCCAGACGGGTCGAATACCCAGACATTCTAGGTATATGCACATATAAACCCGTTCTCCTCCATCTTGCAAGCATAGAACTTATCAGAGGTCTCATACCTCTCGATCCGGGCATTCTTCTTAAAGATAAACTCCAACTCCTGGAACATCTCATATGCTCCATGACGTTCAAAACGTCTTTGAAGTCCCAGTTCTAAGCCATACAAAATTGCACACTAAACTATTGGGTAATCTCCAGAACATGCGTCCCAAGCGTTCTTCACGTCTTCGGATGACATGTCTGCGGGTTGGCTACCAAGCGGCGCATCAAGGACATATGCCTTCTGGGAAGCCATGAGGATAATCCTCAGATTATGGGCCCAGTCCACAAAGTTACATCCATCATATTTTGACTTAGCTTTGTCTAGGAACGCATTAAAATTCAGGGGTGCTACTGCGCGAGCCATTGATCTACAACATAAATAAGTAAAGGTTACTAAGACTATTGTTCATGATAATGAGTTTAGTTAATCAAATTACTAAAGCTCCCAGTCAAATTGACATCCCTCGGGTCATCTGAGTGATAAATGATCCACATTCACCAACTCAAGTCCGATCATCACGTGAGTTAAGGTGGTTTCAATGGTGAACATCATCATGTTGATCATATCTACTATATGACTCATGCTCGACCTTTTGGTCTCTTGTGTTCCGAGGCCATGTATGTACATGCTAGGCTCGTCAAGTTTAACCCGAGTGTTTCGCATGTGCAACACTGGCTAACACCCATTGTATGTGAACGTAGAGTCTATCACACCCGATCATCACGTGGTGTCTCGACACGACGAACTTTTGCAATGGTGCACACTCGGGGAGAACACAATTCATCTTGTAATTTAAGTGCGGGATCACCTTATAATGCTACCATCATTCTAAGAAAAACAAGGTGCATAAAAATATTAACATCACATGCAAATCATCAGTGACATGATATGGCCATGAACTTGTGCTTTTGATCTCCATCTCCAAAGCACCGGCATTATCTCCATCGTCACCGGCATAACACCATGATCTCCATCATTGTGTCGCCATCGGGGTTGTCGCACCCACCATGTTCTACTACTATTGCTACCGCTTAGCGATAAAGTAAAGCATTACATAATGCTTAAAGATTGACACCCAGGTCATACAATAATCAAAGACAACCCTATGGCTCCTGCCGGTTGCCGTACTCATCTACATGCAAGGTGTGGTATTCTCTACAAAAACATGATCATCTCATACATCACATATATCACATCATGCAATTGGCCATATCACATCACAACATACCCTCCAAAAACAAGTTAGACGTCCTCTAATTGTTGTTGCATGTTTTACGTGGCTGCTATGGCTATCTAGGAAGAACGATTCTTTCCTACACAAACCACAATGGTGATATGAAGATTGCTCTTTAACCTTATACAAGGACCACCTTAATCAAATCCGATCCAACTAATGTGGGAGAGACAAACACCCGCTAGTCATCTTTATGCGACAAAGTCACATTTTAGTCGATGGAACACGGTCTCTCATAAGCGTATGAGTAAAGTCGGTCTGAGCCGCTTCATCCCACAATACCGCTAAACCAAGAAAAGACTAAGGAAGGAATCAATATGAATATCAATGCCCACAAACTCTTTGTGTTGTACTCAAGATCTCGTCTAAGTATAGACCTAGCTCTGATGGCAGTATTGAGGAATGTTGCATGGGAAACAGAAAAATTCCTACGCTTCAGCAAGATCAATATAGGAGATGATCATCTACGAGAGGAGAGATTGGATCTACGTACCCTTGTAGATCGCTAATCGGAAGCGTTAAAGAACACAGTTGATGTAGTGGTACGTCTCCACGATCCAGATCGCAAGCCATCCCACGAGCTCCCGATCAAGTACCGAACGGATGGCACCTCCATGTTTAGCACACATGCAGATTAATGAAGATCTCTGCCTTCTAGATCGAGCAATAGGGAGCGGAGAGGTAGATAGGTTCGCCGGCAGCACGACGGTGTGGCGGCGGTCGTGGTGGAGCTGATCCGGCAGAGCTTCGCTAAGCGGTGCCAAACCAATCTACTACAGGAGAGGTAATCAAGGAGGGAGCAAGGGCTGCGCCATCACTTAGGGTGTGACTGCCCTCCTCCCTCTCACATATATATAGGGGAAGGGGAGGGGCTGGTCGCCCTAGGGTTTCCCCTAGGTTTTGGTGTGGCAGCCAAGGAGGTGGGGCGGCGGCCAGGGTGGCTTGGCCACCATGTTTGGTGGCTAGCCCACCCTTTTGGCCCAGCCCAAGCCTCTAGCTGGATGGTCCTTGAAGTGGGAGGTGTGGCCAGCCCACCAGGGGCTGGTTCGCACCCTCTCACATCCCATGTGGCCCTTTGGAGTAGATGGGCCCACCCGATGGACCCCCAGGAACACTTCCGGCACTCCATCACACCACTTGCAGGTCATGGAACTTTTCCGGAACTCAAAAACCAACTTCCCATATATGAATCTTTACGTTCGGACCATTCCGTAGCTCCTCATGATGTCCAGGATCTCATCCGGGACTCCGAACAACCTTCGGTCACCAACACACATAACTCATCTATACCGAAACGTCACCGAACCTTAAGTGTGCAGACCCTGCTAGTTCGAGAACCATATAGACATGACCGGGACACCTCTACGGTAAATAACCTATAGTGGGACATGGATACTCATATCGGTTCCTACATGTTCTACGAAGATATTTATCAGTCGAACCACTATGTCAAGGATTCAGTTAATCCCGTACGATGTTCCCTTTGTCCTTCGATACGTTACCCGCCCGAGATTCAATCGTCGGTATCTCTATACCTAATTCAACCTTGTTACCGACAAGTCTCTTTTACTCGTTCTATAATACAAGATCCCGCGACTAACACTTTGTCACATTACCTGCAAGGATTGTGGTGATGTTGTATTACCGAGTGGGCCCTGATATACCTCTCCATCACATGGAGTAATAGATCCCAGTATTGATCCATGCCAACTCAATAGACACCTTTGGAGATACCTGTAGAGTACCTTTATGGTCACCTAGTTACGTTGCAACGTTTTATACACACAAGGCACTCCTCCGGTGTCAGTGAGTTGCATGATCTCATGGTCATAGGAACATATACTTGACATGCAGAAAAACTGTAGCGATAAACTAAAACGATCATATGCTACATTTATAGTTTGGATCTTGTCCATCACATAATTCTCCTAATGATGTGATCGTGATATCAAATGACATCTCATGTCCTTGGCCAGGAAACCTTAACCATCTTTGATCAACGAGCTAGCCTGCTAGAGGCATACCAGGGACACAATGTTTGTCTATATGTCCACACATGTATTTAGTTTCCAATCAACTCAATTATAGCATGGACAATAAACGATTATGATGAACAAGGAAACACTTTATTTATTGCCTCTAGGGCATATTTCCAACAAATTGGCCTCCCGTCAATCAGCGCATGCAACAACTCCGTTATTGGGGGCCTCAGCCTTGGCCTTCTTGACTGTACTGAGATCACTGGATCCCTCATCGGCCAACACTACTTTCCGCATACGCTTCTTGTTGCGTTTTGCGGCTTTTTCCTTTGGGCTAGGGTCATCGTCGTCATCATATGAATCGACTTTGACGGCAGCCTCCTCTCCGAGTAGTCACCCTCCTTCCTCAGTGCGAGCACACGTGTCTGCCAATGCGTACACCTCATTGACAGTCTTGGCGAGTCTAACATTCATCTTTGCCCGCATCCTCCTGTTTCGCACGTTTGAATGGAACGCGACAATCATGACTATGGTGTGTATCTCTGGAATGTTGCAATGCACTCGACTGAATCTCTGGATGTCCTTCCACCAAATTTCTCTCTCCTTTTGAGGACAGACTTGGTAGGTCGTTGGTCTGTCCTGGCTCCTGGTGACCACTTGTGAAGGCGCCGACGAACTCCTTGTACAAATCAGCCCATGATGAAATTGAGTTCTCCGGCAGGTGCATCAGCCACGATCTCACATTTAGCTTGATAGCCAAGGGTGTCGGCGTTCTGGGAACATGGGTAACTAGACCTGTCTGCCTCCGGCCCAGGGTGTGGCCCACTTCGTCAGCCAGGCATGGCCTAGTGCGGATCTACTCAAGACAAGCCCCTCGCAAGGACCCTTGGGCTCGCAAGGAGGAACGACACCAAGACCAGCGGGGACGGGCCTCCTCAGGACACCTCCTTAGCAGTGGAGATGTCTATGAAGAACCTAGCCTCAGGAGTCAAAGATTGTGCAAGGCAGGACAAATGGGTGCCAACGCGTCAGGGGGTGCAGTTTCCCCTCTGGTGCACAGGGAGCAAGGACGTACGTCTGTTCCCAAAGCGCCTCCCAAAGGTTTCGATTCTGGTGCAACAAGACTACGACCACAAGCCCCACATGGCGGATGTCATTGCTAGGCCCACCACTACATCATCGACAACCGCTTTGCTGGCTAAGACCACCTTTGGACAGGGCGCGAATGTACTCTTGTCCCCCTCCAAATTTGGACGATGTGGGATCCCTTCCCGCCATTGTGATAAGGGAAGAGGACCTAAGCCACCGCTATATATAGAGGTTAGGCCACACCATAGGGGGGCGATCCACACCTTAGGCGCTAAACAAACGACAAGACAAGGCAGAGAGCCAAGAACACCACTAGAGCACCCTCGCGAGGCACGATCCCACTGTACTAGTTCATCCACCACACCTCCACGAGGGGCACTCCACCAAATCAGGACTAGGGTGCTAAGCTTCACAGCGGCCCGAACCTGGGTAAACTGCCGTGTTCATCGTGTGAGTTTGCCATGATATCCATTGGGTAGTGAGCTAGGTAGGATGAGGCTGTTGGGGATCTTCGCACATGCCCCTGTGTTCGAACCTTGAGGGTTTTGCGGAGCCCGAAATCTGACATTTGGCATGCCAGGTAGGGGCATGTCGGAGTCTTCTTCAAGCCTCTCTCTTCCCCCGCTCCACCTTTCTGATGGCCAGCGCCCAACAAGCATCCCCTAGCCACGAAGGATCAGCTTCCATCGATCTCACCGCTGCCGCCAGAGACCCACGCCCTAGCGGCGTGGTGCTAGGCGGGCAGTATCGGGCCGCCAGTGTTGCCTCCACCATCGCCGCCCCGAGAGCCGCCCAGGCACACGGTGAGTGGGTGGCACCTTCAGCACCTGCGTTGCACCGCGCATACGTGGGGTACTTTGATGCACACGATGCACTGCTACTGGCAAGCGAGATGCTCCTCCACCGCGGGGCTTCGACGCATGGGCCAACCATGTCACGGAGCTGATCGCCGTCGCGTGGTGGGGCCGCGACCTCTCACCCTCCTTTGGGGGCTGGGGGCCTCGTTCGCTGCGCCTACCTCCTAGCACGCCGACGACACACCCCCTCCAGCCATGGGCGAGCCTGGGCGGGGCCTGATACGTCTCCAACATATCTGTTTTTGATTGTGTCATACTATTATATTATATGTTTTGGATGTTTTATATGCATTAATACGCTATTTTATATTATTTTTGGACTAGCCTATTAAGCTAGAGCCTAGTGCAAGTTTATGTTTTTCCTTGTTTTTGAGTAGTGTAGATATGGAATATTAAACAGAGTCCAAACGGAATAAAATCTTCGCGATGATTTTTCTGGAAAAAAAGAGATCTACTAGGCTTGGAGTGCAAGGGAAGGAAGTTGCCAGGAGGTCACAAGCCAGGGCGTGCGGCCAACCCCCTGGACGCGCCTGGCAAGCTTGTGACTCCCTGGCTGGAGTCCTAGCCCTATTCTTCGTCCTATAAATATCCAAATATTCCCCCAATACCAAAAAGAGCCACGCAAATACTTTTCCGCCACCAGAAGCCTCCATTCTCGAGAGATCCAATCTTGGATCCTTTTCCGATAATCTGGCGGAGGGGGATTCGATCATGGAGGGCATCTACATGAATTCTGTTGCCCCTCCGATGATTCGTGAGTAGGTCACCACAGACCTATGGGTCCATAGCTAGTACCTAGATGGTTTCTTCTCTCTCTTTGTGCTTCAATGCCATGTTCTTCATGATCTTCATGGAAATCTATCGGATGTAATACTCCTTTGCGGTGTGTTTGTCGAGATCCAATGAATTGTGGGTTTATGTTCAGATTATCCATGAATATTATTCGAGTCTTTTCTGAATTCTTGGATGCATGGTTTCATAACTTTGCAAGTCCCTTCGGGTTATTGGTTTAGTTTGGCTAACTAGATTGGTAATTCTTGCAATAGGAGAAGTGCTTACCTTTTGGGTTCAATCTTGCGGTGTCCTCACACAGTGACAAAGTAGGGGTAGCGAGGCATGTATTGTATTGTTGCCATCAAGGGTAACAAGATAGGGTTTTCATCATATTGCTTGAGCTTATCCCTCTACATCATGTCATCTTACCTAATGTGTTACTCTGCTCTTCATGAACTTAATACTCTAGATGCAGGTAGGAGTCGGTCGTTGTGTGGAGTATACTAGTAGGTGTAGAATCGTTTCGGTCTACTTGACACGGACATGATGCCTATATGCATAATCATTTCCTTGGATATCTTCATAATTGTTCGCTTTTTTATCAATTGCTCGACAGTAATTTGTTCACCCCCTGGGTCTACTTTCCATAATATATTTTCAGATCTATAAATCAAAAATACCAAACATATCTTGCTGCAATTTATTTACCTTTTTAATTTCCGCAATCTTTTACATCTATATCAGATATAATCCTTGCAAATAATTGTGAAGGGATTGACAACCCCTTTATAGTGTTGGGTGCAAGAGTTTGATTGTTTGTGTACGTGCATCTATTGGTGACTTGCTTGTTCCTCCTACTGTATTGATACCTTGGTTGCATCACCCTTTGCTCTTCAAGGGAAAACCAACGCACGCTCAAGAGGTAGCAAGAAGGATTTCTGGCGCCTTTGCTAGGGAGATACACATCATGCTTACCAAGTACCTATCACAAATTGATCTCTTGCATTTACATTATTTGATTTTTTCCTCTCGTTTTCCTCTCCCCCACTTCTAAAACGATTTTCAAAAAATACCAAAAAGATTTGTCTGTTCATTCGCCCTTATTCCGTTTGCCTTTTTATTTGCCTTTTGTTTGCCCATGTGTTGGATTACTTGAACTCATGGCTAGCCTCACCACTATAGCTAGTACTCCCGAAAATGAAGTTCTCAATTTTAAGCAAAGGGAGGGAGATAACTTAAAAGATGCTTGGTATAGAATTTGCAATGCTCAAAATAGATCTATGTGTAAGGAATCTACTACAGTTCTCCTTTGCAATTTTTATGTGGGTATTTCTCCATGGAATAGATATGTCCTAGATACAATTATGGGAGTAAATTTCTTGGGAAGTCAAACCTTTGATTCTTATAGCGCTATGATAAATTTGGTAGGTTCACCCCCAATCATGGTTAGTGGAACAATCTTTACTTTGGAACATGTGACGCGAAGGCTTGATATTATTGAAAAAAAGGTTGCTACTGTTGATCTTATTGAAAAATTTGATAAAAAGATTGATAATCACATTACTCTATGGATCTAAGGTAGGATTTACTTTAGAAAATATAAGGGAAAAAGAACCCATAGTTAATGAAAAATTGGATCAGGATTCCTCTAGAATTGGCAAGCTAGAGGACATTATTACCAACTTGGGATCCCGCATTTGCCTTGGTTCCAACCACTCCAAATCCTTCTCCTCCTAAAGCTGCCAAGTTTGGTTATGTTACTCAAAATAAGGGTGAATCTTCTAGTAAATGTAATGAAGATCTTAAGGTGATAAGTATTAACCCTAACTTTTTCAATATTGTTAAGGAACCAATTGCTACAATTGAATATCTTGACTTCTTGCCTAGGAGAATTATTATGGATAAGAATAATGGACCTCCTAGGGCTCATAAGTATGCAATTGAGGAGATGCATACCAAAGATGACAACACCTAGATCTTTTGCGTTTTGCCTAGCTAGGGGCGTTAAACAATAGCGCTTGTTCGGAGGCAACCCAATTTTATTTTTATGTTCTATTTTTGCTTCTATTTTTTAGTGTTTACCACATTATTACTTCTGTAGTAATTGTGTTTTGGTGTTTCAATTAGTGTTTGAGCCAAGTAAGACTTTTGGGATGGTCTATGGTGATTGTTGATTTGATCTTGCTGACAAACAAAAACTTTTGTGCCCACTCTAGGAATTTTACATTTTTTCAAAGATTCGAATGAGTCTGCAACTTTTACACAATATTGATACACAAATTTCACAGGTTTTACTTATATTTAAGAATTGTTTGAGTTACATAAGTATACGAAGTTTTCATATAGCTACAGACTTTTCTGTTTTTGACAGATTGTGTTTTCTTTGTCTTGTTTACCTATTTTGATGTATCTATGGGTTGTATCGAGGGGTATGAACAATGTAGAAGTTAGAATACTATCAGTTGTTATTACACCAATATAAATAAATAATGAGTTCACACCAGTACCTAAAGTGGTGATTTATTTTCTTATACTGACGGATCTCATGAGTTTTCTGTTGTGAAGTTTTCAAGTTTTGGGTAAATATTTGATGGACTATGGAATAAGGAGTGGAAAGAGCCTAAGATTGGGGATGCCCAAGGCATCCCAAGTCATATTCAAGGATTCCAAAGATCCTAAGCTTGGGGATGCCCCGGATGGCATCTCTTCTTTCGTCTTCAATCCATCGGTAAATTTACTTGAGGCTATATTTTTATTCACCACATGATATGTGTTTTGCTTGGAGCATCTTGTATGATATGAGTCTTTGATTTTTAGTTTGACACAATCACCCTTATGCACACATCTTTTTAGAGAAGACACATGAATCGTGAATTTATTAGAATACTCTATGTGCTTCACTTATATCTTTTGAGATAGGCAATTTTGCTCTCGTGCTTCACTTATATCTTTGTAGAGCAAGGTGGTGTTTGGTTTTATAGAAATAATTGAACTCTCGTACCTCACTTATAGTATCTTGTTAGTTTTAAGTAGCATGTTAATTGGTTTAGGTTATGAATTTAGTCCTAATATAATACGCATCCAAGAGGGATATAATAAAAAACTTCGATATTAAGTGCATTGAGTATTATGAGAAGTTTGATTCCTTGCATAAAGTTTTGAGATATAAAGATGGTAATGTTAAGAGTCATGTTAGGAAGTAATTGTGAATTTGTAAGAATACTTGTGTAAAGCTTTGTGATTCCCGTAGCATGCACGTATGGTGAACTATTATGTATGGAGGTCGGAGCATGATTTGTTTATTGATTATTGACCTTTGTGTGAGGGTCGGGAGCGCGCGATGGTTTACTCCTACCAACCTCTCCCCTAGGGGCATACGTCTAATACTTTGCTTTGATGGCTAATAGACTTTTGCAATAAGTATGTGTGTTCTTTATGACTAGTGTGAGTCCATGGATTATACGCACTCTCACCCTTCCACTTTTGCTAGCCTCTCTAGTATCATGCTACTTTCGCCAGTGCGATAAACCCACCTTCCTCAAAACAGCCACCACATATCTTTGCTGAAAACATCCACCATACCTACCTATTATGGCATTTCCATAGCCATTTCGAGATATATTGACATGCAACTTCCACCGTTCCGTTTATTATGACACACACCATCATTTTCATATCGCTTTGCATGATCGTAAGATAGCTAGCATGATGTTTTCATGGCTTGTCCGTTTTTGATGTCATTTGCTATGCTAGATCATTGCACATCTCGGTACACCGCCGGAGGCATTCATATAGAGTCATAATTTGTTTTAGTTATCGGTTGTAATTCATGAGTTGTATGTAAATAAAAGTGTGATGACCATCATTATTACATCATTTTCCCATGTGAGGAAAGGATAATGGATACTATGATTCCCTCACAAGTTGGGATGAGACTCTGGACTTTACGAACAATAAAAAAGCCAGCAAAGCCCAAAGAAAAAAGAGGCCTTAGATGCCCACCAAAATAAAAAAATGAGATAAAAGAGAGAAGGGACAATGCTACTATCTTTTTTCCACACTTGTGCTTCAAAGTAGCACCGTGATGTTCATGATAGAGAGTGTCCTATTTTGTCACTTTCATATACTAGTGGGAGTTTTTCATTATATAACTTGGCTTGTACATTCAAATGATGGGCTTCCTCAAATTGCCCTAGGTCTCCATGAGCAAGCAAGTTGGATGCACACCCACTTAGTTTCCTTTTGTGCTTTCATACACTTATAGCTCTAGTGCATCCGTTGCATGGCAAGCCCTACTCACTCACATTGATATCTGTTAATGGGCATACCCATAGCCCGTTGATACGCCTTGTTGATGTGAGATTATCTTCTCATTTTCCTTCACAACCTCCACCATATTCTATTCCACCTATAGTGCTATATACATGGCTCACGCTCATGTATTGTGTGAGAGTTGAAATTTTTTGAGAAAAATAAAGGTGTGAAACAATTGCTTGACTTGTCATCGGGGTTGTGCATGGTATAAATACTTTGTGAGGGGAAGATGGAGCACAACCAGACTATATGATATTGTAGGGATAACTGTCTTCTGCCATTATATTTTGAAGAGATACAATTGCTTTGCTAGTATGCTTGAAATATTATTGTTTTTATGTCAACATTAAGCTTTTGTTTTGAGTCTTATGGATCTGAATATTCATGCCACAATAAATAGTATTACATGTATAAATATTTTAGGTAGCATTCCACATCAAAAATTCTGTTTTTATAGTTTACCTACTCGAGGACAAGCGGGAATTAAGCTTGGGGACGCTGATACGTCTCCAACGTATCTATAATTTTTGATTGTGTCATGCTATTATATTATCTGTTTTGGATGTTTTATATGCATTAATATGCTATTTTCTATTATTTTTGGGACTAGCCTATTAATCTAGAGCCTAGTGCTAGTTTCTTTTTTTTCCTTGTTTTTGAGTATTGCAGATATGGAATATTAAACGGAGTCCAAGCGGAATAAAATCTTCGCGATGATTTTTTCTAGAACAAAACAGATCTACCAGGCTTGGAGTCCAAGGCAAGGAAGCTGCAAGGAGGTCACAAGACAGGGGGCACGACCACCCCCCTGGTCGCGCCTGGCAGGCTTGTGACTCCCTGGCAAGAGTCCTAGCCCTATTCTTCGTCCTATATATACCCAAATATTCCCTCAATTCCAAAAATAGCCACGCAAATACTTTTCTACCGCCAGAAGCCTCCGTTCCCGAGAGATCCAATCTTGGAGCCTTTTCCGGTAATCTACCTGAGGGTGATTAAATCACAGAGGGCATCTACATCAACTCCATTGCCCCTCTGATTATGTGTGAGTAGTTCACCACAGACCTACGGGTCCATAGATAGTAGCTAGTCGGCTTCTTCTCTCTCTTTGTGCTTCAATACCATGTTCTTCATTATCTTCATTGAGATGTATCCGATGTAATACTCTTTTGCGGCGTGTTTGTCAGGATCTCATGAATTGTGGGTTTATGTTCAGATTATCCATGAATATTATTTGAGCCTTTTCTGAATTCTTATATGCATGATTTCAAATCTTTGCAAGTCTGTTCAATTTATTGGTTTGGTTTGGCCAACTAGATTGGTAATTCTTGCAATGGGAGAAGTGCTTAGTTTTGGGTTCAATCTTGCGGCGTCCTCACCCAGTGACAAAGTAGGGGTAGCGAGTCACGTATTGTATTGTTGCCATCAAGGGTAACAATATGGGGTTTTCATCATATTTCTTGAGTTTACCTATCTACATCATGTCATTTTACCTAATGCGTTACTATGTTCTTCATGAACTTAATACTCTAGATGCAGGCAAGAGTCGGTCGATGTGTGGAGTAATAGTAGTAGATACATAACCGTTTCGGTCTACTTGACACAGACATGATGCCTATATGCATAATCATTTCCTTGGATATCTTCATAATTGTTCTCTTTTCTATCAATTGCTTGATAGAAATTTGTTCACCCACCGTGATACTTTCCTTCAAGAGAGAAGCCTCTAGTGAAACCTGTGGCCCCCGGGTCTACTTTCCGTAATATATTTTCAGATCTATAAACCAAAAATACCAAAAATACCTTTCTGCAATTTATTTACCTTTTTAATTTTCACAATATTTGACATCTATCTACATCAGATCTAATCCTTGCAAACAACCGTGAAGGGATTGACACCCCCTTTATAGCATTGGGTGCAAGAGTTCGATTGTTTGTGTAGGTGCATCTATTGGTGACTTGCTTGTTCCTCCTACAGGATTGATACCTTGGTTCTCATCAACTGAGAAAAATACTTGTCTACATCGCTGCATCACCCTTTCCTCTTCAAGGGAAAACCAACGCACGCTCAAGAGGTAGCAGAGCCTGCCACACGCCATGCTCCTTCTCCTTCGAACCCCGCCAACCGATTTTGGAGCACGGCCTGGCCCCTGCGACCAAGCTTGCAAAGAAAACAACAGGGCACACTTTGCACACACCAGCGCACACCCCCGTGACCCAGTGGACCTTCAATAACCCGGGCTGACCACGCGAGAGCGTGCCATCCTGCGTAGGGAGAAAGTGCAGATGTCTAGACGAATGGGAAACAATGGTGAAGGTGTGTTGGATCGCCAAGGAAGCAATCCACATAAGGAGGCGTGCGGCCCACCAAACAGCAGTGGTAGAGTGTGGGGACCCCAACTCATAAGTCGTGATCACCGAATGCACGTGTACAGTGATCCCAGAGATCAATGCTCACTGAACACACATAAGCTGAATAACAAGAGTCTTACATCCACATTTAGCGTCTTGCAAAAATAAAGACCATGAAGGTCTAGTCTTACATAGATAGGGCCACAAGGGCCAAACACTTAAACTTAAAAAGCAGCAGAAATATTGATTGAATGTGTGAACCCATGTTATTTGCCTTAAACCTACATGCATTCTGACTAGGAAGCGTCCTAGTTCGTAGGTTCGCCACCACCAAACTCTTCACCGTACTCCTGTTCTTCCATGCCTGGCCAATTAAATAAACAGTGGAAAGCCAATGAGTACTTTGAATGTACTCACAAGCAACCCAAGTTGTGGAACAAGGTATAATAATGCATGATATAGCACTAAGTAGGTATTTTGCGGAAATGCCAATTTTGAATGCAATGTCATGATCAAGCAACTATGTGTAAGCATCCATCAACAGTTGGCAGATATCCATATGAACAAGTTATAGATATCATCATAAGCAGGGGTTGGACATCCCCTATTCATGCATCACATGAAGTCATCAGTCTTATCTCAAGTATCATCCTTCTGTCACCCGCACACGCATACTCGCCAAGTTTGCAAAAACATGTGTACGTGGCTTAAGCAGCACCACCCAATTGTCCTTGATTGTTGACACGGCTATTCGAATAGTTTGACACTCTATAGAGGTTGCACACTTTACCCACAAGACTCGGGGAACTTCCTTGTCATCCACGACTCGCGGTATATTACATACCCGAGGTAAGCACCCGAACAATGCCTTTCCCCTAGCGATACTAAACAAAGAGTCCACTCGATTCGTACACAGCCCACATGATGTACATCACACGTAGAATCCATGCAGGGACCAATGGTGTGCCCGGTGCCTATGAAGACAACGCATGATCGTCCATACTGGCATGACCCCATATCGAGAGTGACCACGCCACTCCTGCCACTAGTAATGCGGGCTCCTTGCTAGTAACCACCAAAGTAATCAACAAAGCCTTGTCCCATAAGGGGTATCATTGTTGTGCATGTAAGGTTGGGACGGTTGACAAATCTCAAAACCTCTGTTTTCGAAAATACACACACTCGCTTATTCCGGTACACCACTTCTTCCTCAAGTGGTTACCCAACTCACCACAATCTCCCTCGGGCATTAGTGGCACCCGACAGGGTTTTCGAAAAGGCTTTGAAATCATATCTTTGCTTCCATCACCATGCATAAACCCAATCCCACTTGCGTAGCATCTACTAGTATCCTATCTACTCCCACCTGCACAACCCTCATAATGAGGTAGGGTCATGTACGATGCAAGTACCAACAAGAAGTATCATGGACATTCCACCAAAGTGGACACCACATCATCATGACCAATACGATGAAATAAAGTGCTATATGCCATGCAATAAAAAGGATTCATATTTATGGTCAAAGGGCTACTTGCTTGGTTCAACAAAGTCTTCGGGGTCTTCAAAGTCTTCCGGTCCAACTCCCTCGTTAAGAGCGCAATCTATCGTTGCGATAAATAACGATTATAATAAGCATCACACAAAAATATAGCACACAAATCTACTATTAAAATGCTACCCTATTCTGATAAATACTAAAAACTATACAAAAAATATTTGTCTAAGGTTTTGCTGTGAAATTTTTTTTGGCAGCTATTTAAACAGAGGCAAAAAGATGCCTAAAACAGGTTTGAAAATAAAATAGTACATAAAAGGTTTTCAACCTTTTCACAAATGGCACAATTAAATTCTACATATTATTCTAAGATTTTAGGTGGAAAAATATTTGGCATTGGATTTTTATTTTGTTCTTAGGGATTTTTGGAAAACAGAACAGAAAAGAAAAGGAAAAAGCCACTGTGCCTTGGGCCTAATGCCTAGTCGAACTAGTCCAACCGGCCTGGCCGGCCCAGGTGAGGTGCGGGCACGCGCGCGGACAGGTTTGAACCTGACGAGCGGGCCCTAGCTTCAGCGAGAGAGAGGGAGAGGGAGAGAGGTGTGGGCATGACAAGGGGTCCCACCTATCATCTCCCACCTCTGGACATGAGGGCAGCGATGCTCACCGGCGGCAAAAGAGGGCACGACAAGGGAAGCAGAGGGCAGGGATGGATCCAGTGTCAAGCCGCTGGTCTCTTGGAGGTGGAAGGGTGGCCGGAGGTGGTCTGGCTTGCCAGCGACGAGCACCCGTGGCAAACGAGATTTGGGAGGGGATCGTTGGTGGTGCTCCTCTATTGTAAACGGATGGGAGGAAGGGGAAGAGGTTGGAGGGACCTTACGAGCCTGATGGAGGCGAGAAGAGCGCCGAAGTAGGCCTGTGTCCCGAGATCGATGGAGCTCCGCCGCAGCGGCGCCTCGGTCGATCTCGAGCACTGGTTCTTGGGTCGCTCAAACGGGGGCTCGAGATGGCCGAATGGGAGAGAGAGGGGTTCCAGAGAGGAGAGGAGGCTCAGGGAGATCCTTTTTATAGGCGCCCGGTGGTCCACCGAGCTCGGGTGCGTCGGCGAGCTCGGGGCCGAGTCTAGAAGGTGCGGGAGGAGATGAGGGTGTGTTTGGGGAGCTCCTGGGGCTGGTCTAGGACGAGCGGGAGTAAGAGAGAGAGACAGAGGAAATCCCGAGCGTGCGAGGCCAGTGGTTGGCCGAGAGGGGTGGTCGTGCACGCACTGGAGAGGACCGTAGGAGAGAGAGGGAGGAAGGGGTCACCGCCCTGGCGTGTTGTGGACGTCGAGGTGCATCGACTGGCGCGAGGGGAAGGCCTAAGGTGGTCGAGTATGGGTAGGAGAGGGAGGTCAACCCTCTGGAGCGCGGATGCGCCCTCCAGAGCGCGACTTTGGACGGCATGCCAAAGCTTTTAACGCGCTCTGGCGTGTCCACTTGTGTCCCGCAGCTGAAGAGGAAATAAAGAAAGTGGGCAAGAGCCTTCGATGCTCTAGAGTAGCCATGAGTGTGAGAGAGAAGTAAGAGAAGAGAGAAAAGATGCTGTCCAGAGAGGGAACTAGTGGTGGGGAGGGACTGTATGATGTTGTGGTAAAAATTTGGGGTGAAGGAGAGTGGTGGAGGGGGCTCAATAATTGGTTCTTGGACTCAGCCTGAAGGTGTTTGGTCAGCACTAGGGCAGTCTAGGCTCACCCACTCGAGATGAAACCTAACAGGATGAAGTGGTGGAAATAATTGAGCTTGTCACCAAGTTTGAGCTTAGTTGAGCAAAGTTGATAATGTAAACTTTGCAAACTCTAGATCTTAACAGAAACTAACTTCTGTAGATCCAGCTGTGCAAATTTAATCTCCTCTATGCACGACTTCGTGTATAATCCTTATTTTGGGTAATGGAACATGTCCACGAAGTTTGGGGTCAAGGGACGAAGAAATTTCAAAATGTAAAGTTGTTCAAATTTCAATCTAGACAGGGAGGGTTTTGGAATAGTTTGATGGATCAAAACAATTTGGATTGAGATGGAACTTTGCAAAATCATCACTTATGAGAATGTTGACTTGCTCGAATTGTCTTGGAATTTATTGAGAATATTTTTTATAGAAATATTTCTAAAGGTTGATTTGAACAGAAAGGGTTTTGAGGGGTTTTGCCCATGATTTTGAACATGACCATGTGTTCAAACTCATATATATGGAAAATATATGTCCACTGAGTTTCCCTAATTTTTCTCAAATAATTTGAAAGCATTTAAATAATTTTTCCCTATGAAAAACCATTTCTGCTCTTACGAAAAAGCTTTTAAACAAAATATTAAAATAATCTTTAAAATTAATATTTGGTGGTTTTGGGAAGTCATAAATATAGTAGGTTTCAAATAAAGCCTTTGTGGAAAAGGGATACACACAATTTGATGACTTGTAGTGCAAACCTCAACTCAGGGGTTTTTGAGAATCCAGTTTGAATAAATCCTTTTTTGTCAAAATAATATCTGGTAAAAATAGTTTTGGGCACTATTCACATGGAATGATCATTTGGCAAGAAGTTTGGTTCAAGGAAAATGAATATGGAGAGGTGTAGAACCTAAGAGTGCCAAACAAACTCAACACAACAATCAAACAAGCACTAATTCAAACAAGCATGCACTCAAAAAGTTTTAACTGGTTCCAAATTTCATAAATCCAAGCATAACAAAGTGATACAAACACAGGGTGTGACATACCTACCCCTCTCACAAGAATCTCGTCTCTAAGATTCCTAGGCTAAGCACTAAAAAGATAAGGGAACTCAGATCTAAGATAGTCTTCACGCTCCCCGGTTGCTTCTGCTTCAGTGTGGTTGCTCCATTGGACCTTGAAGTACTTGCTGGTGCGGATTCGGGTGCAATGCTCCGCTTCCTCTAGAATATGAACTGGCCTCTCATGATAAGTGAGGTTTGGCTGAAGGTCGATGGCTTGATAGTCGATGTGCTTGTAGAGGTCGGGGCGATTGGGTACTTGAAGACACTTCTGGAGTTGTGATACGTGGAACACGTTGTGCATGTATGATAACCCGGAAGGTAGCTGTAGCTGGTAGCCAACTTCTCCTCACATCGCGGTGATCTTGAACGGGTCGATGTACCTTGGTGCAAGATTCCCCTTGACATGGAAATGCTTGGTTCCTTTAAGAGGCGTGACTCAGAGGTAGACATGGTCACCGACACAAAAGTTCACTTCTCAGCTGTGGGAGCCAGAGCAACTCTTCTATCTTGTTTGGCTGTCTCCAGACCTTCTTGCACGAGTTGTACTTGCTCTTTTGCCTCGCGGAGGATATCTGGTCCAAAGACCAATCCTTCCCCGGTTTCTGACCAATTGGGGGGAGTACGACACCTGCATCCATACAACATCTCAAATGGCGCCATCTGAAGACTCAACTGGTACCTGTTTTTGTAGGAGAACTCAACAAATGGCATGCAATCTTCCCACTTGGCTCCATATGCTTAAACACACCCTCGAAGTATATCTTCGAGTATTTGGTTTACTTGTTCTGTTTGCCCACCGGTCTGGGAGTGAAAAGGAGTGCTGAAGGAGAGCTTGGTTCCCATAGCTTCTTGAACCTTCTTCCATAATCTTGAGGTAAACTGTGTCGCTCGATCCGACACAATCTCCTTTGGAACTTCGTGAAGACTCATGACACGGTTGATGTAGAGGTTTTCTAGATGGCTTCCATCATAGGTGGTCATGACAGGAATGAAATGGGCTACCTTGGTCAGGTGATCGACAATGACCCAAATAGAATCATGTCCTCTGCTCGACTTTGGTAATTCGGTGATGAAATTTATCCCGACTTTGTCCCACCTCCATTCAGGCACTTTAAGAGGTTGCAATAGCCCAACGGGTCGCTGATACTCAGCTTTGACTCTCTAGCATATGTCACACTTGGCAACAAATGTGCCTATTTCCCGTTTCATGCCATGCCACAAGAATCTTGCCTTGAGGTATTGGTACATCTTGGTTCCTCCAGGATGGATGGAATACAGAGTGTCATGAGCTTCTTGCAAGATCAAGTTCTTGAGCTCCTCTTTGTTCGGTACGCAGATGCGATTCCCAAACCATGCAACTCCTTGTTCATCTACAGGGAATCCTCGAGCCTTGCCTGCCTTGATCTTCCTCTTGATGCCTTCAATACTCTCATGTCCCTTCTGAGCTTCTTTGAGATCATCCATCAAGGTAGGGTTTGGTTCAAGGTGGGCTAGGAATCCAGGTACAACGAGTTCCAAGCCGAAGCTTTCAAGTTCCTCATATAGGGCGGGTAGCCTTTTCTTAATCATAGCATTCAAGAAACAATCCTTTTTGCCTAAGGCATCTGCTACCATGTTAGCCTTTCTGGGGTTGTATTGAACACTGAGGTCATAATCCTTGATCATCTCCAACCATCTTCGCGGCCTCATGTTCAATTCCCATTGGGTGAAAATATACTTCAAACTCTTGTGGTCAGTGTATATCTCACATCGCTTCCCCAAAAGGTAATGTCGCCATCTTTTCAAGGCGTCAACTATGGCTGCCAACTCAAGATCATGAGTAGCGTACTTCTCTTCATGAGGACGTAGCTGTTTGGATAGATATGCTACGACTATGCCTTCTTGCATCAGAACACCTCCAAGCTCGATTCTCGATGCATCACAATATATCGCAAACTCCTTGTGAATATCGGGGGTGGCCAAAACAGGGGTTGTGGTCAATCTCTTTTTGAGCTCCTGGAAGCTTTCCTCACACTTAGTTGTCCTATCAAACTTCTTGTCCTTCTTCAAAAGCTGAGTCATGGTTCGGGCAATGAGGAATTTTCTTGGAATTTATTGAGAATATTTCTTATAGAAATATTTAAAAACCTTGATTTGGACAGAAATGGTTTTGAGGGGGTTTTGCCCATGATTTTTGACATGACCATGTGTTGAAACTCATATATATGGAAAAATATATGTCCACTGAGTTTCCCTAAATTTTCTCAAATAATTTGAAAGCATTTAAATAATTTTCCCTATGAAAACCATTTCCGGTCTTAAGAAAAACCATTTAAAAATATTAAAATAATCTTGAAAATTAATATTTGGTGGTTTTGCGAAGTCATAAATATAGTAGGTTTCAAATAAAGCCTTTGGGGAAAAGGGATCCACCCAATTAGAGGACTTGTAGTGCAAACCTCAACTCAGGGGTTTTTGAGAACCTAATTTGAATAATTCCTTTTTGGTCAAAATAATATGTGGTAAAAATAGTTTTGGGAACTATTCATACAGCATGATTATTGGGCAAGAAGTTTGGTTCAAAGAAGATGAATATCGGGAGGAGTAGAACCTAAGAGTGCGAGACAAACTCAACATAACAATCAAACAAGCATGCACTCAAAAAGTTTTAATCGGTTCCAAATTTTATAAATCCAAGCATAACAAAGTGATACAAACACAGGGTGTGACACAGTGGTAAGCAACTTCGCTCTGAGGCTCGACGCAGGATGGTCTGCGGGATGTGCGCACAGGGCGGAGCCACGCCGCCGTCTAGGGGGGCCGCCCCCAGCTTTCTGCCGGATGGCTTAGGAGAAGAACCGGGCCCCTACGTGGAGCCCTATGTACCATGCTACGTCGTGCCTAGGGATACCGGCCCGGATCTGGCACCTACCGCTGGCACCAGCACCCCCCAAGAATAGGGGAAGCCCCGGGCGTCTTGCCTGAGCTGGGCCTGGGGGGCTTCCACCGACAAAGCACCAAGACTGGTGACACAAGCAGGAGAAAGAGGGAGGACATCCCCGGGCCTGTGTGGGCACGGCGCAAGCTGTTGCCCTCGTGAGCAAGCATCGCCAAACTGAACCCCGGGGCTTCAGGAATGATTCCTTGGGGGGAGGCGGCAAGGCACAGGTTATGCGGGCCACCCACGGCGACTGGAATGCCGACGTAGCCTCGGGAGGCTGGGCCTCGCGAGGCCCTCGAGGCGATGCACGAACACTACCCCAACATCTTGCAAAGTGACTTCATCGACAAAACACCTTTATGTCTGTGCCGGATTCATTGTGCTCATGTTTGGGCTGTGGGAGCGCAATCCCACGGCTACGTGGGAAACAATGCATTCGGGTTTGGGTCATAGACACGCACAACCGAACAGGAAGGCACAGGTGGCTATTGACGGAGTTGGGAGCTTGGCTACCTATCTACGGGCGTCACACTCTCACGCAATAATGAGAGGGTTGTATACGCCCGGAGCCCCGCGAGGACGCGGAGGGGTTCCCACCCATGCAATGTGGTAGCTCCATGCTCCACTCTGGCAAACAATTCAACACTTCCCATCAATGGCTATGCCCTACGCTCAGCACTAGGGGAAGACGAATACTAGCCTAGGTGCCGGACGCGGCATTTTCTTGCTTCTTTTTGTGTTCGAATTACGACTTTTTGGAATGAAGTTTGAGGAGTTCAAAACACTAAATTTAAAAGAAAAAGGGGCGGAGACTTTTTCTCTCATATCTCTCTTGTTTTACTGGTCTTGAACTCTCTTTTCTGGATTGATGTTTCGCTAGGGGGCGTCCACTCCGGCCCTCCTCGAGGCACCTCGGGGCTAGATGACAAGTCCCTATCACCTCAGGGACTTGCGCCTTTGGGTAGTCAGCCCCCGCTCAGGGGCTCCGATCACGACATAGCACCACGACATGGAGCCTCAAGAGGCTCAAGTACCTAGGCCTCCTGAGGCAGAACCCAGAAGGGCGGAATGGGGGCCTGTCGATTGTCAAGGGGGGCTCCTGGGCAGCATGCCTCAGGAGCCTTACCGGTGATATAGCCACTCAGCACCCATCATGCCGTCCTTGGTGATCCGGTCGGCATTGGCGGTGTCGGGGCCTCACCTCTTAGTTGCGTCCTTGGTGATCCGATCGTACACTACGATGGTAGGGAAATGTATGGGGCCGGGACCTACCGACGTAGAGCTGCTTCAGCATCAAAGGGGGCTCCTCAGCAGCATGCCTCGGGAGCCTTACCAGTCATATAGCCACTCAGCACCCTCGATGCCGTCCTTGGTGATCCGGTCGGCATTGAGGGTGTCGAGGCCTCACCCTGTAGTTGTGTCCTTGGCCAGACGTACACTACGGTGGTAGGGAAATGTACGGGACTAGGGCCTACAGACGCAGAGTGCCGAAAAGGGCCCCCAACATGCCGCACTCGTAAGCAAGGAAGAAGCACCCCGGGAGGAAAAATAGATCATCCGCGCAACTTGGCCATGCCTCATGGCGCACGAGGTCATCAATAGCCCGCAAGCTAAGTACACTATTGAACCAAGCAGGAGTCTCCTGATCTAATGGCATACCAAGGATGAGGCAAGGGTTGTGTGCACTAATGTGAGGATGCAAGTACTACGGGCCACTACGCACAACTACCAAACCTCGGAGGCCTGAAGCGGTAGGGGAAATGATGCGAGGACAGATAACCTGCAACGACGGGTTGCAAAGCCACAAACCCAGGGCAGGCAGCCGTGGGTTACGCCTCGGGAGGGGGCGCCTCGCGCGGGCTCAGCTGGCCACCGTCGCCGGGACGAAGCGGCGGCGGCACCAAGCCTCGCGCAAGAAAACTAAACCGCGTAACTACAAGCAGCCGACACTGGTTCAAGTACAAGAAACAGAGGCAAAGGTAACACACAAAAGATTAACGCCTGCAAGGGCCAAGTTCTTCTTAAACTATTACAAGTACTGGGAAGGAGAAGCAGAGGGAGTCTAGGTGGAGGAGTTGCTATCACCATCCGAGTCGCCGGCCGATGCGGCGCCAGGGCCGCCTGGCCCTCCGGGAGAGGGCACCTGGATGAACCATTTGATCAGGGACTCCATGTGCAGGTGCACCTGTCCCGAAGGGGCCTCTAGAGTCCCTCGCGCACATGCTCCACAATGCGCTGGAGGTCGAGCTCCGGAACAAGGCGGCACGGGATGGAGAAGATATGCATCGAGGCAAGCTCTAGGAAATCTCGCGTGTCAGCCTTGCTGGCCGCATTCACGCAGGAGACGCCGGTCTCCAATGCCTCCACCACCCGGCGGAAGAAGTCAAGGTAGCCCCCGTCGCCTTGCATGTTGGGGAGTGTGGGGGCTTCCCCGATGAACCAGCTCACCGTGTCGGCCACGCGGTGGGCGATGTAGAGGAACTGTTTGGTGTGCTGGGACTCCAGCATCTTGGTGTAAGCTGCCTTGTCCTTCGCGGCCTGCACGGCGTTAGCCGCTTCCTGGACCTAAGTCTAGAGAGACGCCAATTCTGCCCTGGCCTCTGCCTTTCCCCTGAGGGCGGCTTGGAAGGTGGCATCGGCAGTCATTAGCTAGGCCCGCAACGCGTCCACCTCCTTTTGGAGCTCGCCATGCTTGCACTTCTTGGGAGCCGGTGCCCTGGAAGGAGGAGATGATCAAGCTCGGCGCATTGGACATGTTAACAAAGAAAGAAGGAAACAACAAAGCACTCACTCGTCCACCATGGACCAGTGCCAGCGAACCGGTGCCGACCCTGACAGCCTCGCGCGGTCCCCTGCATAGGCATTGTTTCCTCCAGACGCCATGAGGAAAAGGGGAAGCCGAGGAGAGGGAGAGGGTTTTCTCTGGAGCTATGGGAGCAGGCGGGCGCTTCGATACGGGAAGACCCCCCAAAGAAGGCAGATTTATAGGCGTGGCCGAGGCCACGAAGCGTCGTGGGAAAGCAGGCAACGTGCGCCCCTCGGGTACTGCAAGGGGTGGCTCAATCGGCACACAACCCTACCTTACGTCACCTCGCCTGACACTCTCGGGTCACTTCCACGTGGCCCGAGGGTTGGAGGCCCAACGGAGCGGCAACATTCACGGAAGGGCAATGTTGGTCGGCGATGCACCCGGGCGTCGCATCAATTTGACTTAGGGCGGTTCACGGCGCCTTCGGGGAGCAGGGGTGTCACCGTTCAGGCGCCCGACGCATGTAAAGCCCGCATCGCAGGCGTCTGGGCCCCACGGCACTTCAGGCCATCCTCAAGGCTTCGTCTCGAAGCCAGCCCGGGAGCGCCTTGGGCCCGGGGGATACTATCGACATTCTAGGAATGGGGGTACCTAGACCTGCCTGCCTGCAGGCCAGGGCGTGGCCCACTTCATCAGCCAGGCATGGCCTGGTGCGGCTCTACTCAAAACAAGGCCCTCGCGAGGACCCCCCGGATCGCGAGGAGGAACGACACCAAGACCGGTGGGGATGGGCCTCCTCAGGCCAGCTCTAGAGCAGCATAGATCTCTATGCAGAACCTTGCCTCACGAGTCAAAGATGACGCAAGGGAGGACAAGCAGGCACCAACACACCAGGCAATGCAGTTTTCCATTTGGTGCAAAGGGAGGAAGGACGTATGTGGGTCCCCGAAGCTCAACCGAAAGGTTTCCATTCCGGTGCAACAAGACCAAGACTACGAGCCCCGCAGGGCGGATGTCATCGCCGAGCCCACCACTACATCATCGACAGCCGCTTTGTAGGCGAAGACCACCTTTGGACAGGGCGCAGATGTACTCCTGTCCCCCTTCAAATTTGGCCGTTGTGGGATCCCTTCCTGCCATTGTGATAAGGGAAGAGGACCCGGGCCATCGCTCTATATAGAGGCTAGGACACAACATAGGGGGCCGATCCACAACTCAACCGCTGAACAAACCACGAGACAAGGCAGAGAGCCAAGAACACCACTTGAGCACCCTCGCAAGGGTCGAGCCACTAAACTAGTTCATCCACCACACCTCCATGAGGGGCAATCCACCAAAGCAGTAGTAGGGTATTATGCTTCATAGCGGCCCGAATCTGGGTAAACTGCCGTGTTCATCTACTTCGTCGTCATCATGTGAGTTTGCCGTGATATCCATCGGGTAGTGAGCTAGGTAGGAGGAAGTTGCTGGGGATCTTCGCACATGCCCATGTGTTCGAACCTTGAGGGTTTTGTGGATCCCGAAATACAACAAAGGGCAAATAGTTGGCGAGCACTTCACATCTCTTCCTCCGGTAGCTTGAATGGCTATCGCATACATCCCCAGGAGTTCCGCCGGGTTTAGTTTTCCGTTATACTTCTCTGTCAGCTCAGGCTTGAAAGCTCGACCCGATGGTCAGTGGACTTGCCGCAGCTCGCGAGTAACGACAGGGCACCCAACCTCGTAAGGAAGGCACCTGTTAGCACAGGCCGCGGGGTCACCACCACCAGGCTCGTTTGCCTGTCGGACTTACGGTGTGCTTCTTGGCGCCGCTCTATGGTGATGTGCGCATCTTCTTTCCGCCCATCCTCCAGGACATGCTGCTGATCTCTGCAATTGCGTGGGCAGGACGAGGCCGTAGATGCCTCGTCGAGCTCGTCAGCATGTCAAGTTCGCTATGGCTGGCTCTGGGTATGTTGTTGTGGAGGGGGCTGCACCGTTGGCATAGCCCCCTCGACGCGACCGTCTGCCCGGGCCGCCATCACCGCCCGCGTATGTCGTGACGGTCCTGCATGCTCGGATTTGTTGGCTTTGATGAAAGATATCAAAGTCTGGATGGTAGCCCTCCACTCGTGTCATGTTGCAGGAAAATTGGTATAAGAAGCCATGAATACATTTCTTGATGGTTGGTCTATCGGGAAAGCGGCAAGGGGAATGGCTAGAATAAATGTCCATCTTGTCAGCCGCCGACGGAAGCAGCAGTTGGGCTCGCACCATGGCTTCCGATGTCGTGTCCGGCATGGCGAAAGAGGCGGACCGCGACATCGCTCGACTCCTGGTGGAACCAGGAGGGGCGCCACCACTTTCCCATCGTCGTGAGGCACTCGTCGGGGCGGTCGGACATGGATGAGGCCTAGCCTGCGGGTTTGCGGCCCCGCTTGGTGCTCCGTCTTGTTCTAGATGAGGTGTGCACCCAGTAGCCACGTCGGTGACGGGCGCAACCAAGGATCATGGCATGCTCCAGATTGGGCACCGCTGTAGCGGCCACGGCCATCAGCACGATGGGTAGGCGGAGGCTGGTCGTTTCCTCCACATGCGGCACCGGGGTTGTGCCCGCTAGGTTGTTGTTGTTGTTGCTCCTCTCTAACATTCCCCGCTCCAACTTCAGTCATGGGTGACACGATGGTGGCGCCGCCTGCACCAGCACCGTCGCCCACGATGCCAGCCTCGCTTGCAGTCGTGTGATAGAGAGCTGTCGAAGTGGAGTGATGTGCGGTCGCACCGAACTTCTTCTTGGGAGCCATGGATGAAGAAGACGATGATGAAGATCAATTCAGTGCTCACGTACTCAGGTTCGCACAAATGACGCCCCCTACCTGGCGCACCAAAGATGTTGGGGCAGGATGCACTCGATCACCTATGGGGTTGTAAGCCTATTTGTGGTTCGGCGGGGGCGAGGTCACGTGCACAAAGAGCGGAGATAGTGAGACAACACATCAATCGGGACGCTGGTGTTTTACCCACGTTCGGGCTGCTGTGAAGCATAAATCCCTACTCCTTATTTCGGTGGATTGACCAAGGGAACATGAATAACACACAGCTCTCAAGCCCGGAAAGGGTTGCCTTCGGGGGAGCTGCTACATGAGTACAAGTGTCCAAAAGTTTGGATCTTTACCTGGGCTGACTTGGGCCTCCTTTTATAGCTCAAGGGGCAACCACAATAGCAAAACAGACATTGTCTACTGATTAGATAGCTAACAATGCTATCATACCTAACTCTGGCACTTAGGACAAAATTCCATAAATGTAGTCTAGGTGGCGTGCACGGGTGCATCTCCGGGAAGCTTCTACCATCACTCTAGCTAACTATTGCACCACAGCTTGGCACGCCTCTGGATGAGTTTCAAGGGGACATAATTTGTATTCCAGCAAGTCGCCATGTGCCTAGCGAGAGCCACTTAGCCACCTAGGAGGTTGTCACCGCATCGATAAGTGACTGGCATTGCAATGTGGTGGAGCGCTAGGCGATTGGCTCGCACTTGCCGGGGGATGGCTTTCCGGGTCTTCTTAAAGGTGCATGCGCCTTGGTCCCCGGCAAACACCGAGGATGTTCTTGGCACGCTCTAGGCCTGTCCTAGGCTGTTGTATTGATCTTGCCGGTGCTGCTTAGCATGTTGTAGGTTGCTTCTGCCGGAGTCTGGTCTCCGATTCTTCCTTGGTTTGCACTTGTGTTGATGGGTTCTGCTACTATTGCATATGTGTATGTCATGGGCACTGGGTACCCATGTACTAGTGCACCGACAAGGCCTGAGGCGCTTACGGCACCTACAACACCTCCTCATGTGGCTCCCGCTCCAGTTCGGGTGATCGTGGCGGCGTGGGTTCCCACAGCTGGACATCCAATGCGTCGGCCATCTCCGACGAAGTGGCCGACCACCCCCATGTTTGGCCCACCAGCCGGGGGTTCCACGCCACAAGGGGTGGATCCTTCGCCACCTCCTACTTCACCTCCTCCTTGAGAACGACGGCCATCTCCACCTCAGGGATGGCCACATCGCCGGCCGCACAGAGGGCCATCGCCCTCTCCATGTCCGCCCATTGACGCTCGTCATGCGTGCATGTCGGTTCCTCCATGACACGCCTAATGAGCTCGACCTCCTCCTCCTCGGTCATAGGAGGTGGTGGTAACAGGGACGGAGATGGTGTCGGGTGAGATCACGTAGACGCCTACGAACGCGCACTTGGGGCGGGCTAGCAGCACGTCGTCGTCATGGGCTAGTTGGACGACCGACAAAAAAGAGTGATGCCATAGGTCATGCTCGTCGTGGAGCCATGTATCCCAGAGCGGTGAGTTTACGTTGTAACTTGGGTCATGGAGGAGATCCGAAGGCAGGCGCCATCACGTCGGTCGATCTCCTCACGACGAGTGCGGCCGCTCTTCGGCACCAGGTGGATTAGAACCCGATCCGCGGGCAGGTGCGAGTGGTTGGGGAGGTGGGCATCTCCTCATGGCAATGGCGTGGCCGCTCCCAGTACCTCCAACATATTTTCGTGACGACGTACGGGCGAGTGCGTTGTAGGGCAATCGGCGGACCGATTGCAAATGGACGCGAAACGGACAAAGCAGGCGGTGGCGACGGCGGCGGTGGTGGTGGTGGTGGGCTCCTAGAGCGACCGGAGCGGTGCCTCCAAGACGATGAGCTATCCTCATGGTCTTGCTTCCCCTTCTCGGACCATGGCCAGGTCATGGCAACTGCAACAGGCTAGGTTTTTTAGAAACTTCCGGGGGTGGAGGGGGCAGGATTGTCTTTGGAAGCGGAGGCTACTATGTGGAGTGTGGACTGGTCGGTTCACGTGTTCCACTTAAAGAAGGACGATGAAACGAAGGTGGGTGGCTGACGACTAAGCCCTGCCGCGCATGCGAATTTACTTTGGCGGTGGGGGTAGGTTCGACGCCGCCATGAGTCCTCGAGGAGACGACCCATCTGTCTGTTTTTTCCAAAGCGGACGTGGGCGTATGATTTGGAGTTGCCCTTACGACGCGGTCCCATTATAACCCACAAGTGTAGGGGATCGTTTGTAGCCTTTTCAGATAAGTTGGAGTGTTCAACCCAACGAGGAGCTAAAGGTAGAACAAATATTCCCTCAAGTTCGATCGACCACCGATACAACTCTACACACGCTAATGCTTGCTTTACATAGAACAAGTATGAAACTAATTTGCAGGAATAAAACTAGAAGTACTTTGCAAGATAATAAAGAACATGGAAATAAAAGTTAGGTGTTCTTTTAATAAAAGAACAATAAAAGTAAATAACATAGTAGAAATCTTTTTGTGTAACGCAAGAGAAAGATTGTCCCTAGGATATTGAATATGACACGATAGATACTTGTTATATGCAATGAGGGAGAGGCATGAGCTAACATACTTTCTCTACTTGGATCATCTGCACTTATGATTTGACCCCTAGCAAGCATCCGCAACTACTATAGATCATTAAGGTAAAACCCAACCATAGCATTAAGTATCAAGTCCACTTTACTCCCATATGCAACAACCCACCTACTCGGGTTTATGGTTCTGACACTCAAGCAACCCACCATAGGCAAAAATGATGAACATATTGCAACACCATACAACGGGGATCCCTCATGCCTGCAGAACATGGAGTGCACCATAGGACAACACCATATCAACATACAACTCACATACATAACATCATACCACAATAAACCCATAGGACAAAATAGATCTACTCAAACATCATAGGACAGTCAAATATCATTTAGGAAATAATATATGGAGTTGAGCACCATGTTTAAGTAGAGATTATAGCAGGGAAGAGAGGTGTTACACATGTTGCATAGAGGGGGAGAAAGTTGGTGTTAATGGCAGCAAGATTGTTGATGTAGATCGCAATCACAATGATTGCCCCCGCGGTGTTCCGGCATCACTTGGGAAGAGGGGGAGCGAGCCTCCCTCCTTCTTCTTCTTCCTTGGTCTCCCCCTGGATGGGAGGAGAGTTCCCCATCTGGTCCATGGCCTCCATGGCGGCGTACGGGCAGGAGCCCCTCCTAGATTGGATCTCCCTCTATAAAATCACAAATATTCCAAAAAAAATCTCTGTTTGCATTGGTGTCTTGTGCTCGCTCTGGGCCTCTGTTTGCATTGATTCCACTTCTATAAAATCACAAATATTCCAAAAAAAATCTCTAGAAATTTTTATCGTGTTTGTACTTGGTTTGATATGGAATTTCTGTAAAACAAAAAACACACAAAAAACAGGAACTGGTACTGGGCACTGGATCAATAGGTTAGTCCAATAAATCATATAAATTGTTGCTAGAAGTATGTGAAAGTTGTATAATATTGGCATGAAACAATGAAAAAATATAGATATGGCAGAGACGTATCAGCATGCCCAAGAATAATTCCTGCTC
Source organism: Hordeum marinum (assembly GCA_022496015.1). NCBI lineage: Eukaryota > Viridiplantae > Streptophyta > Magnoliopsida > Poales > Poaceae > Hordeum > Hordeum marinum. Next base: position 117,578,984 of record CM039676.1, read on the forward strand.
GCTCTCGAGTAGGTAAATGATAAAAAAGATAATTTTTGATGTGGAATGCTACCTAGCATAATATTGATTGTATATCTTATCATGGCATGAATATTAAGACACAACTGATTCAAAGCAGTAGTCTAGTTTTGATGTAAACACATTAATACTTAGGCATCCCAACAAACAATCATGTCTTTCAAAATATCAAGGCTAAATACGCTATCCCTACAAAATCATATAGCCTTGTCATGCTTTGTCTTCTTAACACAAAGTATAAATCATGTACTACCCCTGTGTCAGCTAAGCAATTGGTTCATACTTTTTAACGCGCTTCAGCATTTTCAACTCTCACGCAATACATGAGCACAAGCCATGGATATAGCACTATGGGTGGAATGGAATGTGGTGGTAAGTTTCAAAGAGGTAAAACTGGAGAACAATGTCTCGCATCAACTCAGCGTATCAATGGGCTCTGGAGATGCCCATCAATAGATATCAATGCGAGAAGTAGGGATTGCCATGCAATGGAGGCACTAAGATCTATAAGTGTATCAAATCTCAATATGAAAACTAAGTGGGTGTGCATCTAACTCTACAATGAAAAAATCCCACTAGTATATGAAAGTGAAAACATAGGAGACTCTCTACATGAATAACATGGTGCCACTTTGAAGCACAACTGTGGAATTAGCATGCCCCTTCTGTCTTTGTCTCTCATCATTTTTTTCTTTTTCTTTTTTCTTTTTTTATTTTTTCTTTTTCTTTTTTTGTATTTCTTTTTTCCTTCTTTTATTTTTGTTGTCCGGTGTGTCATCCCGACTTGTGGGGGAATCACAATTTCCAAAACCCTTTCCTCACTGGGACATGCTCTAATAATGAATAAGGATGATCATCACACTTCTATTCACTTATGACTCTATATGAATACTATGCAGTGATCTAGCATATCAAAGATATCAAAAAATGGACAAGCCATGGAAACATTATGCTAGCTATCTTACGATCATGTAAAGCAATATGACAATGAATGCTCAAGTCATTAAAATGGAAGAGGTGGAAGTTGCGTGGAAATATATCTTGCAATGGCTATGGAAATGTCATAATAGGTAGGTATGGTGGCTGTTTTGAGGAAAATATAATAATGATTATGTGTGATAGAGCGTATCATATGACGGGGTTTGGATGCACCGGTGAAGTTTGCACCGACTCTCGAGGTGAGAAAGGGCAATGCACGGTACCGTAGAGGCTATCAAATTGCGGAAAGGTGAGAGTGCATATAATCCATGGACTCACATTAGTCATAAAGAACTCATTATTAACAAAAAATAGCCCTCGAAGAAAGTATTACAACTCATGCGCCTAGGGGGGAGGATGATAGGAGTTAACCATCGCGCGCACCCGACCTTCACACAAAGATAGAAAATAAAGGATAAATTGTGCTCCAACTTCCTGGCATAACGGGAAACTAAACGTGCATGCTTCGGGAATCACAAACATTAACACCAATATCTTACTAAACATGATCATCCACTAGTACCTCCCACATATTATCATCTCTTTATCGCAAAACTATTGCATGGAATCAAAGATATCATATTCAGTGATCCATAAGTTTTATGTAGGATTTTATCATTAACCATGTGAATGACCAATTCATGTTGACTATATAAATAGATATATGTCAAGAATGAGAGATTAATTCTTTCTACAAAATACCTGGACATGCTCTAATAAATATAAGTGAAGCAAAAGAACATTCTACAAATAACGGTTTTCTATGTGAAGAGAAACAAGCAATCCTAACTTCAAATGATATAAGTAAAGCACATGAAGCATTGTATGAAGCCATACTCAAAATATATAAGTGAAGTGCAATCAGAATTCTATAAATCAACCATGTAATATCTCATACCAGCATGGTGCATAAAAGAAAATTGAAAACTAACACAAAAGACACTCCAAGATTTACACATATCACATGGATGAAACGAATTCAAAAACATGCGGATACGTATTGAAGAAAGATGGGATGCCTTCTGGGGCATCCCCAAGCTTAGACGCTTGAGTCTCCTTTGATATTTACTTGGGGTGCGTTTGGCATCCCCAGTCTTTAACTCTTGCCTCTCCTCCTTCTCCTCATATCGACACCTCCTTGATGTTCGAACACTTCATCCACACAAAACGTAACAGAAGACTGGTGAGATCCGTTAGTGTAATAAAGTAAATTTCTACTTTAAGTACTGTTGAAAACCCATTAATATTTTATAAATTCTCTATGCCTTACACCACCGATAAAATTGATAGTTTCCTCAAAACAAGCAAAACAATGCATCAAAAATAGAATCTGTCTTAAACAGGACAGTCTGCGGTAATCTGAAATTTGACCATACTTATGTAATTCAAAAGATTCGAAAACTTTAGGAATAAAAAAAAAATTGTATATCAATACTGTGAAAAATTTCAGAAACTTTTAGCATACTAGTAAAAAAATGAAAATTCACGCACAACAGCCAATGTTTGTTTGTTACACCACACATACCAACAAACAATCTAATCAACCTAAAGGAAAATCTTGGCACAATAATTTTATAACACAAGGGGATAATTAATTTTTTGGAAAAGTTTCCGTAATTCAAGACTCACAAAGTTTCCATGGGCAAGAACAAAAGTTCAAGGACGCCCCTCACTTCAACGATGCACATCATCTCTCTCAATTTCACCTTTCCTTTTGTGAAGTTTTAGGTTCCCCTCTATATATATTTTTGTTTTTAAACTTTATAAAAGCACACAACAGAATAAAATGACTCTCTAACAGTGCCAAGTTGTCTCCCTGACAGTGCTTTCTTTAAAGCCATTAAACCAGGCATAAAGTGCTCAAGTAATGGATCCACCCGGATCCCAAGGTATATAAAAGCCAATTTCAATTAACAATGATTTTTTATTTAGCAGTGAGCACAAAGTGATATATATATCATGTGACAACAAAGTCTAACTCTCTTCATATGCATTGGCATGTCATAAAAGAACAATTCATTCAAACAAATAAGGGCCAATACATAGCATAAGTAGTTTCTTGCAATTTTATAGTATTGGAAACATACAGAGGTGAAGATTTGGTTCCTATATCATAATAATTGCAAGTAGGAGTAGAAAGCACATGCATATTATACGCATTAAAATCATCACGTGTAATAGCAAAATGCAACCCATCAATATGATCCATAAAAAGAGCAAACTTCTCTGATACAGTGTAGTTGGGAGAATTCAAAACGATAATAGGACTATCATGTGTGGGTGCAATAGCAACAGTTTCATGCTTAACATAAGTTACTATAGCAAGTTCATCTCCATAAGCATAATTCACATTGGCGTCTTGGCCACAAGCATAACAAGCATCAAGTTCATCAAAAAGGGATATTTCAAATGAAACTATAGGATCATAGAAATTATCATAGCATTCATCCTTCGGTAAGCACGATGGATAATTAAACAATGTATGAGTTGAAGAGTTACTCTCGTTAGAAGGTGGGCATGGGTTATCAATCCGCTCTTCCTCCTATTGTTCTTTGCTCTCCATATCATCTTTTTTAGCTAGCGAGCTCACAATTTCAGCAACTTCTTCAATAGGTCCCTGCAAAATATTAGTCTCTTCCAAGGCAGCGTACATTCTCTCAATAAATTCAATAATATCAGAAGTGTATTCATAATTATCATAACAATAATTAAGTATGGCAAAAAATCACATTTGTAAAAAACATCATCATACTTTTCAATAAAAGAAGCAATTTCATAAGCACCCTTAAAAGCAACAAATTCTTCTATTCGTTCTACATCATAGTAATCATATATACCATCAGCATAATAAACTAAGGTTTCATTATCATTAAATTTGCATGAAAAGGGAAGGTGTGGATCGTTCATCCAATAGTAATAAGTAATATCATATCTCAAGCATAGCTCCCGAGCATAGCAATGCAACATATGAAGTTGATCCCACAAGTGTTTCTCTTTTTGAGATAAGCGATAATCCCTAAAGTATTCACATTGTTCCAATGTTACTCCGATTATAAAATTGAATGGGGTTTTCTCAAGATTATCAAAGTAGTATTTAATACTTTGCACATAACTAGCATCGAGGGTTGCACGAGGTTCCCCATCTCCATGAGTAGCAAGTACCACTATTTTTTTGGTGTTTGATGTTCCATATCCATAACTAAAGATATAAAACAACTAATAAATGAAAATAAAAAAAATACTTAGTGATAAACCAAACAAGCACACACGAGAATATTCACCCCATGCTATTGAGCCCGGACAACGGTGCCGGAAAAAGGTCTTGACAACCGACAAGTGTCGGGGATCGTTTAAAGTCTTTTTCGATAAATAAGAGTGTCGAGACCAACGAGGAGCTAAAGTTAGAACAAATATTCCCTCAAGTTCTATCGACCACCGATAAAACTCTACACACACTAATGCTTCCTTTACCTAGAACAAGTTTGAAACTACTTTGTGGGAATAAAACTAGAAATACTTTGCAAGATAATAAAGAATGTGGAAATAAAAGTTAGGTGATGTTTTAATAAAAGAACAATAAAATTAATTAACGTAGTAGAAATCTTTTTGTGTAACGCGACAGAAAGATTGCCCCTGTTGGGGAACGTTGCATGGGAAACAAAAAAATCCTACGCACACACAAGATCTATCCATGGTGATGAGCATATACAAGAAGGAGAGTGGATCTACATACCCTTGTAGATCGCTAAGCAGGAAGCATTAAGAAACGCGGTTGATGTAGTCGACCGTCTTCGTGATCCAAATCGCTAGCTGTCCCATGATACGATCACGATCTAGCGCCGAACGTACGGCACCTCCACATTCAACACACGTACAACTTGATGATGTCCTCACCTTCTTGATCCAGCAAGACGGGCAAAGTAGTATATGAGTTCCGGCAGCACGATGACGTGGTGGCGGTGGTGGTGAAGAACAATCTCCGCAGGGCTTCGCCAAGCACAATGGAAACTATGATGGAGGTAAACTAGAGGGGCTGGGATGCTGGCACACGGCTTGGGGAATTCTTCATGTGTTCCGGGTGCTAGCCTTGCCCCACTATTTATATGTTGAGCCCTGGGTTCAAAACATGGAGAAAGAGCCTCCTCAAAGTCGGTTTGGCCCGCAAGGCAAGAGTTCTCCTCGGACTCCGGGACCAGACGCCAGGGTCCTCGGCGTGTGGCTCAACATGCCAGGGTCCCTAGCGTGTGGCCCCTGGCCTCCGCAAAACTCCTTTTCCACCTTCCTTAAAGACTCATGGGCTCGACCCCTTGGCCCAAATAAAGTGTTCTTGTACCCGAACATTTTGGGAAACATTCGAGACCGCTTCCGGTGAGTTTTGGAACCCTTCCGGAGAGCAAACACTATCATTCCATATATCAATCTTTATCTCCAGACTATTCCAGAGCTCCTTGTCATGTCTGTGTTCGCATCCAGGATTCCGAACAACTTTCGGTCACCAACATAATAATTCAACTATACTTATATCATCACCAAATGTTAAGTGTGTAGAGCCTGCGGGTTCAGGAACTATGTAGACATGACCGAGACACCTCTATGGTCAATAACAAACAGCGGGACCTCGATGCTCATATTGGTTCCTACACATTCTACGAAGATTTTTATCGGTTGAACCTCCATGTCAAGAATTTAGTTAATCCCGTATGATCCCTTTGTTTATCGGTATGTTACTCGCCCGAGATTTGATCGTCGGTATCTCCATACCTAGTTCAATCTCGTTATCGGCAAGTATCTTTACTCGTTCCGTAATAAAAGATCCCGTGGATAACACTTTATTCACATTGCTTGCAAGGCTCATTATGTTGTTGTATTACCGAGTGGGCCCTGAGGTACCTCTCCGTCCCATAGAGTAACAAACCCCAGTCTTGATCCATGCCAACCCGACAGACACCCTTGGAGATACCTGTAGAGCACCTTTATAGTCACCTAGTTATGTTGCGACGTTTGATACACACAAGGTACTCCTCCGATGTCAGGAGTTGCATGATCTCACAGTCATAGGAACAGATAGTTGACATGCATAAAACTATAGCAATAAACCGACACGATCATATGCTATGTTTGTAGTTTGAGTCTTGTCCATCACATCATTCTCCTAATGATGTGATCCCGTTATCAAATGACATCTCATGTCCATGTCTATGAAACCTTGACCATCTTTGGTCAACGAGCTAGTCTATTAGAGGCATTCTAGGGACATGGTGTTATCTATGTATCCACACATGTATATGAGTTTCTGATCAATACAATTCTAGCATGGATAGTAAACGATTATCATGAACAGGTAAATATGATAATAACTAATTTATTACTGCCTCTAGGGCATATTTCCAACAGTCTCCCACTTGCACTAGAGTCACTAATCTAGCTCACATCGCTATGTGATTTACATTGTTATGAATCTCACACCCAATGAGTTCTGGGGTTCGATCATGTTTTGCATGTGAAAGAGGTTTTAGTCAATTGGTCTGCGACATTCACATCCGTGTGTACTTTGCAATTCTCTATGTCATACTATAGATACTGCTACCACGCTCCACTTGGAGCTATTCCAAATGGCTGCTCCACTATACATATCCAGATAGCTACTAAGAGTCATCCAGATTGGTGTTAAAGCTTTTGCATCGACGTAACCCTTTACGATGAACTCTTTATCACCGCCATAATGAATAAATATTTCCTTAGTCCTCTAGTTACTAAGGAAAATTTTGACCGTTGTCCAGTGATCCACTCCTGGATCACTCTTGTACCCCTTGACAGACTCATGGCAAGGCACACAGAGGTGCGGTACATAGCATGGCATACTATATAGAGCCTATGGCTAAGGCATAGGGCACGACCTTTGTCCTTTCTCTTTCTTCTGTCGTGGTCGAGGTTTGAGTATTACTCATCTTTACACCTTACAAATCAGGAAAAAATTCCTTCTTTGACTGATCCATTTTGAACTCTTTCAAAATCTTGTCAAGGTATGTACTCATTGAAAGTCTTGTCAAGCATCTTGATCTATCTCTATAGATTTCGATGATCAACAATTAAGTAGATTTATCCAGGTCTTCCTTTGAAAAACTCTTTTCAAACAACCATTTATGCTTTCCAAAAGTTCTACATTATTTCCGATCAACAATATGTTAGCCACATATACTTATCAGAAATTCTATAGTGCTCCCACTCACTTTCTTGTAAATACGAGTTTCTCATAAACTTTGTATAAACCCAAAAACTTTGATCACCTCATCAAAGCGTATATTCGAACTTCGAGATGTTGCTCCAGCCCATAGAAGGATCGCTAGAGCTTACATACCTTTTAGCATCCCTAGGACTGACAAATCCTTCTGGTTGTATAATATACAACCTTTCCTCAAGGGAACCGTTAAGGAAACGATGTTTTGACATCCATCTGCCGGATTTCATAATTGAAAAATGTAGCAACTGCTAACATAATTCCAATAGACTTGAGCATCTCTACGGGTGAGAAAGTCTCATTGTAGTCAACTCCTTGAACTTTGTCGCAAACTTCTTTGCGACAAGTCGAGATTTTATAAATTGTGACATTTACCATCAGCCTTCGTCTTCTTCTTAAAGGTCCATTTGTACTCAATGACCTGCCCTTCAACGGGAAAGTCAATGAAAGTCCATACTCAGTTTTCATACATGGATCCTTTCTTGGATTTCATGGCTCGTAGCCATTTGTCGGAATCCGGGCCCACAATCGCTGGTTCATAGCTCGTAGGTTCACTGTTGTCTAACAACATGACATCCAAGACAGGATTAACTTACCACTCAGGGGTGATACGAGTCCTTGTCGAACTACGATGCTTCATAATAATCATCATTTGCTTCCTCTTCACTTGGCGTAGGCGTCACAGAAACATCTTTCTATGTCGTGCTACTATCCAAATGAAGTGACGGTTCAACAACCTCATAAAGTTCTAGTTTCCTCCAACTCAAATCTCTCAAGAGAAACTCTTTCTCGAGAAAGGACCCGTTTAATGCAAAAAACACTTTTCCCTCGGATCTGAGATAGAAGGTATACCCCATTGTTTCCTTAGGGTATCCTATGAAGATGCACTTTTCCGCTTTGGGTTCGAGCTTATCATACATTAGTGTCGCATTCCCAAACTCTGAGAAATGACAACTTAGGTTTCTGCCAAACCATAATTCATACGGTGTCATCTCAATGGATTTTAGATGGTGTCCTATCTAAAGTGAATATAGTCGTTTCTAATGCATAACCCAAAATGATAGTGGTAAAACGATAAGAGACATCATAGTACGCATCATATCCAATAGAGCACGACTACGACATTCGAACACACCATCACACTATGGTGTTCCAAGCGGTGTGAGTTGTGAAACAACTTCCACTTTGCCTTAAGTTGTATACCAAACTCGTAACTCAGATGTTCACCTCCACAATCATATCATAGACATTTTATATTCTTGTCACGATGATCTCTAACTTCACTCCAAATTTGCTTGAACTTTCAAATGTGTTAGCCTTGTGTTTCATCAAGTAAATATGCCCATATCTACTCAAATCATCAGTGAAGGTAAGAAAATAACGACATCCACTACATGCTACAATACTCATTGGACCGCATACATCAACATGTATCGTTTCCAATAAGTCGCTTGCCCGCTCCATCATACCGGAAAACGAGGTCTTAGTCATCTTGCCCAAGAGGCACGGTCCGCATGTCTCAACCGATTTGAAATCAAATGAGTCCAAAGATCCATCAGCATGGAGTTTCTTCATGCACTTTACACAGATATGACATTTAGCGGTAGTGCCACCAGTATGTGGTACTATCATTATTAACTTTGCATCTTTTCGCATCAATATTATGAACATGTGTATCACTACGATCAAGATTCAATAAACCATTCTCATTGGGTGCATGACCATTGAAGGTATTACTCATGTAAATAGAACAACCATTATTCTCTAACTTAAATGAATAATCGTATTGCAATAAATGCGATCAAATCATGTTCATGCTCAACGCAAACACCAAATAACATTTATTTAGGTTCAACACTAATCCCGATGGTAGAGGGAGCGTGCGATGGTGATCACATCATCCTTCGAAACACTTCCAACACACAACGTCACCACGCCCTTATCTAGTCTCTATTTATTCCGTAGCTTTTATTTCGAGTTAGTAACATTTACCAATTGAACCAGTATGTAATACCCAGGTGCTACTAGCAGTACCAATAAGGTACACATGAATAAAACATATACTTATGTTGTCGTTGCCAGCCTTCTTACCTACCAAGTATCTAGGGCAGTTCCACTTCAGTGTCCATTCTCCTCATAATAGAAGCACTCAGTCTCGAGTTTGGGTTCAACTTTGGGTTTCTTCAGTGGAGTGGCAACATGCTTGCCATTATTGAAGTTTTCCCTTCTTTCCCTTGCCCTACTTGAAACTAGTGGTTTTACTAACCATCAACACTTTATCCTCCTTGTTGATTTCTACCTTTGTAGTGTCAAACATCGCGAACAACTCAGGGATCATCTACTCCATCTCTCGCATGTTATAGTTCATCACGAAGCTCTAGTAGCTTGGTGGCAGTGACTTGGAGAACTTTATCAATCGGTATCTTACATAGAAGATCAACTCCCACTCGATTCAAGCAAATGTAGCACGCAGACAATCTGAGTACATGCTCATTGATTGAGCTATTGTCCTCCATCTTGCAGGTAAAGAAGCTTGCTAGAGGTCTCATACCTCTCAACACGAGCATGATCCTGAAATCCAATTTCAGATCTTGGAACATCACATATGTTGTGTGAAGTTTAAAACATGTTTGGAGCCTCAAATTAAAGTCGTAATGCTTGACGCACTGAACTATCAAGTAGTCATCACAACATGCCTGTCAGATGTTTACAACATCCACAGACGACGCTAGAGGGGGTGGCGCACCGAGCGGTGCATCAAGTACATAAGACTTCTGTGTAGCAACGAGGACGATCCTCAGTTTATGGACCCAGTCCGCATAATTGTTACCATCATCTTTCTACTCTATTTTCTCTAGGAACGTATCAAAAAACATAGGGGATCTATAGCACGAGCTATTGATCTACAATATAATTTTGCACACACAACTTTAGACTATGTTCATGATAATGAGTTCAATTAATCATATTACTTAAGAACTCCCACTCGAGTTGACATCCCTCCGGTCATAAGAGTGCTACATGATCCAAATTCACCAACCCAAGTCCGATCATCACGTGAGATGAGGTGGTGTCAATGGTGAACATCTCCATGTTGATCATATCTACTATATGACTCATGTTCGACCTTTCTCTCTCTTGTGTTCTGAGGCCATGTCAATACATGCTAGGCTCATCAAGTTTAACCCGAGTGTTCTGCACGTGCAACACTGGCTTGCACCCATTGTATGTGAACGTAGAGTCTATCACACCCGATCATCACAAGGTGTCTCGACACGATGAAATTTGCCAACGGTGCACACTTGGGGAGAACACAATTTCATCTTGAAATTTTAGTGAGGGATCACCTTATAATGCTACCATCGTCCTAAGAAAAATAGGATGCATAAAAGGATTAACATCACATGCAAAGCATAAGTGACATGATATGGCCATGAACTTGTTCTTTTGATCTTCATCTTCAAAGCACCGACATGATCTTCATCGTCACCGGATGACACCATGATCTCCATCATCTTGATCTCCATCGACATGTCACCATGATGTTGTCACGCCAATTGTTGCTTCCATGACAATTTCTAACTCATAGAGATAAAGTAAAGCAAAAATGGCGAAAATAAATTAAAGACAACCCTATGGCTCCTGCCGGTTGTCGTACTCATCGACATGCAAGTCATTATATTCTATACAAAACATGATCATATCATACATCACATATATCTCATCATGTAATTGGCCATATCACATCACAACATACCCTGCAAAAACAAGTTATGCGTCCTCTAATTGTTGTTGCATGTTTTACATGGCTGCTACTAGTATCTAGCAAGAACAATTCTTACCTACGCAAAAACCACAATGGTGACACATAAATTGCTATTCAACCTTCTCAAGGACCGCCTTTGTCGAATTCGATCCAACTAGAGTAGGAGAGGCACACACCCGCCAACCATCTTTATGCAAGAAAGTCACATATCAGTCGATGGAACCGGTCTCTCATACGTGGACGAGTAAGGTTAGACCAGGCCTCTTTATCCCACAATACCACTGAATCAAGAAAAGACCAAGGGAGGAAGAAATATGAGCATCAATACCCACAAACTCCTTTGTGTTCTACTCGTGATCTCATGTACGCATAGACCTAGATCATGATGCCACTATTGGGGAATGTTGCATGGGAAACAAAAAAATCGTACGCACACACAAGATCTATCCATGGTTATGAGCATCTATGAAAGGGAGAGTGGATCTACATACCCTTGCACATCGCTAAGTGGGAAGCGTTATGAAACACGGTTGATGTAGTCGAACGTCTTCACGATCCAAATTGCTAGCCATCCCACAATCCGATCACGATCTAGCACCGAACGGAAGGCACCTCTGCATTCAACACATGTATAGCTTGATGATATCCTCACCTTCCTGATCCATCAAGAGGGGCGAAGTAGTAGATGAGTTCTGAAAGCACGACGACGTGGTGACGGTGGTGGTGAAGAAAAATATATGCTCGGCTTCGCCAAGCACAACGAATACTATGATGGAGGATAAACTAGAGGAGCTGGGTTGCCGGCACGCGGCTTGGGGAATTCTTGTTTGTTCCAGATGCTAGCCCTACCCCTCTGTTTATATGTTGAGCCCTGGGGTCAACACTTGGATTAAGAGCCTCCTCAAAGTCGGTTTGTCCTGCAAGGCAAGAGTCCTCCTCGGACTCGCAGACCAGATGACAGGGTCCTCGGCATCTGGCCCCAGACACCATAGTCCGTGGCGTCTGGACTCTAGCCTCCACAAAACTCCTTTCACACCTTCCTTAAAGCCTCATGGGATTTACCCCTTGGCCCAAATAAAATGTTCTTGTACCTCAAAATTTCGGGAAACATCTGAAACCCCTTCCGGTGAATTCTGGAACCCTTCTGGAGACCAAAAACTATTATAACATATATCAATCTTTACCTTCAGACTATTCCGGTGCTCCTCGTCATGTCCGGGATCTCATCCGGGACTCCGAACAACTTTCGGTCACCAACATAATAACTCAACTATACTTAGACTTTCACCAAACGTGAAGTGTGTAGACCTTGTGGGTTCAAGAACTATGTATACATGACCGAGACACCTCTATGGTCAATAACCAACAGCGGGACCTTGATGCCCATATTGGTTCCTACACATTCTATGAAGATCTTTATCGGTTGGACCTCTACTTCAAGGATTCAGTTAATCTAGTATGTCGTTCCCTTTGTTTATCGGTATGTTACTTGCCCGAGGTTCGATCGTCGGTATCGCCATACCTGGTTCAATCTCGTTACCGGCAAGTCTCTTTACTCATTCTGTAATACATGATCCCGTGGGCAACACTTTAGTAACATTTCTTGCAAGGCTCATTATGATGTTGTATTATCGATGGGCCCTGAGATAGCTCTCCATCACACAGAGTAAAAAATCTCATTCTTGATCCATGCCATCCCAATACACACCCTCAGAGATACCTGTAGAGCACCTTTATAGTCACGCAATTATGTTGCGATGTTTGATACACACAAGGTACTCCTTTGGTGTCAAAGAGTTGCATGATCTCATGGTCATAGGAACAAATACTTGACATGCAAAAAAACTATAGCAATAAACTGACATGATCATATGTTATGTTTATAGTTTGGGTCTTGTCCATCACATTATTCTCCTAATGATGTGATCCCATTATCAAATGATATCTCATTTCCATGGCTAGGAAAACTTGACCATCTTTGATCAACGAGCTAGTCTATTAGAGGCATACTAGGGACATGGTGTTGTCTATGTATCCACACATGTATCTGAGTTTTTGATCAACACAATTCTAGCATGGTTAATAAACTATTATCATGAATAAGGAAATATGATAGTAACTATGCCTCCAGGGCATATTTCCAATAGTCCCTAGGCAATTGAATATGATATGGTAGATACTTATTATATGCAATGAGGGAGAGGCATGAGATAATATACTTTATCTACTCGGATCATATGCACTTATGATTGGACCCTTAGCAAGCATCCCTAACTACTAAAGATCATTAATGTAAAACCAAACCATAGCATTAATTATCAATTTCTCTTTACTCTTAATACGCAAGAACCCACCTACTCGGGTTTATGCTTCTGTCACTCAGGCAACCCACCAGAGGAAAATCATGAACATATTGCAACACCCTATAGCGGGGATCCCTCACACTTGCATGACACGGAGGGATCCATAGTACAGCCGCATATGAACATACAACTCGCGTCCATAACATCATACCACAATTAACCCATAGGACAAAATAGAGCTACTCAAACATCATAGCATAGCCAAATATCATTGCGAAATAATATATGGAATCGATCACTGTGTTTAAGTAGAGATTATAGGGGGAAAAAGAGGTGTTACACTACTGCATAGAGGGGGAGAGAGTTTGTGTTGATAATGGCAAGATTGTTGATGTAGATCACCATCATGATGATTGCCCCCCTCCTTATTCTTCTTACTTGTCCTCCCCCTAGATGGCAGGAGAGTTCCCCCTCCGGTCCATGGCCTCCATGGTGGTGGAGGGGCAGGAGCCCCTCCGAGATTGGATCTCCCTCTCCGTTCTCTTTTGTTTCGCGTTCCTGTTTTCTTTCCGAAAACCGTTTCTTATATTCCAGGAGATCCGCAACTCCGATCGGGCTGATGTTTTGAGGGGATTTTTATCCAAAAATTAGCTTTCTTGTGGACGAAGGAGAGCTCCAACCGACATACGAGGTGAGCACCACCCACCAGGGCCTGGGCCCTAGCCCGCGCCCTGGTGTCTTGTGCTATCTATGGGCCTCCGTTTGCATTGATTACACTTCTCTAAATTCACAAATATTCCGAAACAAAATAAATTTATCGTTTTTGGACTTCGATTGATATGGAATTTCCGTGAAATAAAAAAAAATACAAAAATAGGAACTGGCACTAGGCACTGGATCAATAGGTTTGTCCAATAAATCATATAAATTTTTGCCAAAAGTATGTGAAAGTTGTAAAATATTGGCATGAAACAATCAAAAATTATAGATACGACGCAGACGTATAACCCCACTAGTCATAGTTAACAGTAAAATCATTGACCCAACAACATCCTCCATTGTGTCCTTTTGTGAGGGTTTTGGACAAGAGAGTGGGAAAAGTGAGAAAATTCTAAGAGCGTGGGGATGGATGAGTGCAGCTAAGGAACGAGGAGCATAGATGTAAAAAACCTTAAGAAAGAGACAAACACATATGGTAATGTCACCATCTATAAAGCACGACTTGTTGCAAAAGGGTTTTCACAAGTTTATGGAGTTGAGTACGATGAGACTTTCTCACCCATAGATATGCTTAAGTCCATCAGGATTATGTTAGCAATAGCTGTATTTTTTTGTTATGAAATTTGGCAGATGGTTTTCAAGACAATGTTCCTTAATGGTTTCGTTAAGGAAGAGTTGTATATGATGCAACTAGAAGGTTTTGTCGATCCTAAAAATGCTAACAAAGTATGTAACCTCCAACAATACATTCATGGACTGGTGTAAGCATCTGGGAGTTGGAACCTTCACTTTGATTAGGTGATCAAAGTGTTTGGGTTCATACAGGTTTATGGAGAAGCGTGTATTTACAATAAAGTGAGTGAGAGCTCTATAGTGTTTCTAATATTATATGTGGATGGGATATTGTTGACTAGAAACCATATAGAAATTTTGGAAAGCGTGAAGGTATATTTGAACAAGAGTTTTTCAAATAAATACCTTGGAGATGTTGCTTACATATTAGGCATCAAGATCTATAGAGATAGATCGAGATGCTTAATAGGACTTTCCCAAGGCACATACCTTGATAAGGTTTTGAAGAAGTTCAAAATGGATTGGTTCAAGAAAGGGTTCTTTCCTATCTTACAAGGTGTGAAGTTGAGTAAGACTCAGTGCCCACCAACTATAGAAGATAGAGAAAAGATGAGTGGCATCCTCTATGCCTCAGCCATAGGCTCTATCATGTATGTAATGTTATGCACAAGACCGGATGTGAGACTACCATAAGTATGGCCGGAAGGTTTCAAAGTGATCCAGGAGTGGAACACTGGACATCGGTCAAAAATATCCATATGTACCTGAAGAGGACTAAGGAGATGTTTATTGTTTATGGAGGTTATCAAGAGCTTGTCATAAAGTGTTACATCGATGCTATGTTTAACGTAGATCCAGATGACTCTAGGTCTCAAACTGGATACATATTTATTCTAAATGATGGAGCAATCCGCTAGTGTAGTTCCAAGCAAAGTGTGGTAGAAGATTCTACATGTGAGGCGGAGTACATAGCTGCTTCGAAAGCAAACAAGGAAGGTGGCTGGATGAAGTAGTTCATGACAAGTGGAGTTGTGCCTAGTGCACTAGATCCAATGACTTGATTTTGTGACAACACTAGTGCCATTGGTGTGGCCAAGGAGCCCATGTTTCACAAGAGGACCAGGCATATAGAGCACTACTTCAATTCCATTCGCGATTATATCAAGGAGGAGGACATAAACATTTGCAAAGTACATAGGGATTCGAATGTTGCAGACCCGTTGACTAAACCTCTCTCACACGAAGAACATGATCAACACCAGAACTCTATGGGTGTTAGATTCACTACAATGTAAAGCTGGTTTATTGACTTTAGTGCAAGTGGGAGACTATTGAAAATATGCTCTAGAGGCAATAATAAAGTGGTTATTATATAGTTCCTTGTTAATTACAATAGTTCATTATCTATGCTAGAATTATATTGACCGAAATATTAAATAGATGTGCGGGTAAATAAACAACATTGTGTCCCTAGTGAGACGCTACTAGACTAGCTCATTGATCAATGATGGCTAAGGTTTCTTAACCAAAGGCATGAGTTTTCATTTTAAGGGACATCATCATTAGGAGAATGATGTGATGGACAAGACCCAACCGTAAGCATAGAATTTGATCGTATCACTCAGGTTAGTGATATTTCTTTCTTCATGTCAAGTATGAGTTCCTAAGTCCACGAGATCATGCAACTCCCTGACAGGGGAGGAATGCCTTATGCGTATGAACGTTACTTCATAACTGGGTGATCATAAAGGTACTCTAGAGTTATGTTCGAGGGTGTCTATTGAGTTGGCATGGATCAAGACTAGCATTTATCACTCTGTATGACTGATAGGTATCTCTGGGCGCTCTACATAATACAACATCACAAGAAGCTTGCAAGCAATATGACTAAGGAGTTATTCACATGAAACGACTAAAGAGACTTGCCGGTAACGAGATTGAACTAGGTAGGGAGATACCAACGATTGAATCTCGAGAAAGTAATATATTAATGGACAAAGAGAACTACACACAAGATTGACTGAATCCTTGATATCGTGCTTTGACTGATAAAGGTCTTCATGTAATATGTATGAACCAATATGGACATCCAGGTCCCACTATTGGTTATTGAACACAGAGGTGTCTCGGTCATCTCTGCATGATGCTCAAACCCACAGGGTCCGCACGCTTAATGTTTGATGTTGATATAGTATTACTGGGATGTGTATATTGGTGACTGAATGTTGTTCAAAGTCCTGATTGAGATCCCAGGAGTGACGAGGACCTTCGGAATAGTTCGTAGGTAAAGATTCATATATGGGAAGTTGGTATTCAGACTCTGGAATGGTTCCCAGTTTTACCGGTTCACCGGCGCGGTCCACCTGCCCCGGAGGGCCTTATGCGATGAGAGAAGGTACGCACCATCCCCTGGTGCGCTAGGAATGGCCCCTCCCAAGGGCCCATGCGCCTAGGGTTTTGGGGGAAACCCTAAGGGGGTGCCCCTTGCCTTGGGGGCAAGCCACCCCCTAGGCCGCCGCCCCTCCCTTGGTGGAGGCCCTATGGACTGTGCACCTCCCCATTCCCCCTATATATATTAGAGGAGAGAGAGGATAGACGCACCACAAGCCTTGTTGCAACACTCACTCTCTCCCTAGATCGTTTTCTCCCCCCTCTCAGTTCCTGTAGTGCTCGGCAAAGCCCTGGTATGATAGGACCACCACCACCATTGCAATGACGTCATGGTGCCAGGGATTTGATCTACTACTCCGACCTCGCTCATTGGATCTAGGAGGCGGATGCGTCATCGAGTTGCACGTGTGCTGGACTTGGAGGTGTCATCCGTTCGGTGCTTGATCGGGACGGATCACAATTGGGTCATGAAGACGTACAACTACATCAACCGCATTTTTAGTGCTTCTGCTTACCAGTCTACAAGGGCATGCATACACACTCTCCCTCTTGTAGCTATGCATCTCCATGGATAGATCTGGCATGTGCGTAGGAATTTTTTCCTTCTCATGCAACGTTCCCCAAAAATTATAACGTCAAGTGTTAACATGTTTTTTATTTTCTTATACCATGAGAGTATCGTAGTCACTTCTTATCATAGGACGATCTTTGGGCTTACTCGAATGTCATGTGTAACTGGGTGATCGCAATGACAACTTACAGGTTCATCAAAAAGTTTGACCAGGGCCTAGAGAGCTCGAGGGTGGAATTTGCTCCTCCAAGATAGGGGATGTATTCTTACGGCACTCTCGGCATCATAGCATCTATCATCGTCTTGCCACACACATGTGACTATGTCACGAGGATGCCAAAGCACATCAACAAGGAGAAATAAACCGATAACGAGTAAAACAGTATAGTGAGCATGTGCATGACTCAAGAGGATACTGATGCATCTTGGGTTTTGTAATATATCATGAAGCAAAGAAAATTTCCACCCTTTTGGGCACATAGGTTTTGGAGTCTCTTCTAGTTTTCTAGTTCTAGTTGATCCTAGTTAGTAAATTTGAACTAGACCTAGATCCTCTAATCCTCATAATTAGAAATCCATTGGTTCTAATCTCCTCCCTCTAATTCTCTAGTGATGGTTAGCTCTGGATAGCGAAGCGTTGCCGGATCGTGAAGACCGTATGCTTGCAACCAAGTAGAGAGGTCATGCTTTCGGTCTTCGGTTTGAGGGATTGTTCGTGGGTGGTTCACGGGATCATTCATTTATGGTTTGAGGGACTCCAAGTACGATCTACACCGACTCGTCTTCTTCTGCTGCAACTCAGAGTCAGTAATGATCAATATCCAAATCATTGATGCATCTTAATATTGATCCTAGTTTATCATAGGGCAAATTGTTTTTGTTTTCTACTCTGTTTCCCAACAGAGTCAAAGCCCATAGATGCTGGAGATGCTTGGAGCATCTGCACCAGAAGTTGCAACCGCATATGAGTATGTCGCAATGCCTAATAATGCCGGCCTCGATTGCATCTCATGACCAATGTACTGGCATGGGCAGCCGATGATGGGTTGGGATGGTAATGAGGACATCAATACCATAGTTACACCCACATCCCCTGCTATTATACATGTTGGACGAATTACTAGAGCTCGCGCACGTCAATTGAATTATTATGTACTTTTGTTTCTTTTGAATGATTCTAATGTTCATGAGAACATGATGCTATCTAAAATACATAAATTTATGTTGATTACTAAATAACAGACAATAATGGACAAGAGGGACACACACTAGAGCAGGATCAAGCATGGAGATGAAGGTGTGCGCAAAGGGAACCAGAACGACATTTTTAGTAGAGTTTGTAGTTCTTTGAAGCCCCCATGATGACATACAAGTACATGGACGAAACATACACAATGTCCTTTCATAAATTTGGCTGATAGCTTATTATAGATACCATGCGATCTTATTTTTGGGCTGGTTTTAGAGTTCATATTGTAGGGGAAACGACGCAGGAGGTGTTTTAGCCCACCTTGCCTAGGGTGGACGAAATCCCCTTCCTTTTATTCTATAAACACAACCCTTAATGCACCATTTAGACTTGGTTTTTTTTAGTATAGTTTGCCATAGATGCAACTCGCATCCTTCATTTGTGTTTTATGACCAGACCTCGACATCAGAAACCCCACTTTTCATTAATAAGACTTTCCTCCTATATTTACAATATTCATATTGCAATTTTAGTTCCTTGCTTGTCCTTCGTTTGCATGCAGGTAAAAGACTCTTGTGGTCAGGTTGATTGTGCTCCGTCCTAGTTAATAACCTCTCGGAGTTTGTTTACCAATTGCTAAGGCACGACGTCCTCATACGTTTGTAGTCGGGTCATCAAATTCTACTCCATCGAAAATGATAGCCACCATCTCATCGATAGATGGGACACCTTCGCCTCTATCAAGTGGTATCAAATCTCTAGGTTGTTTGGTGAGATTTTACCATTTTTGTGTGGTCATATTGCATCTGTTCTTTATACCTATAATCCACACAAAAAGGCACAAAAAATTAGGGTTAGATCATCATATCCAAGCCAATCGGAGCCTTTGCATAATATTTTCAATGTTTTGCTTCGCCGAATTTGCGATTGCATCGTCGTGTCCATTTGATGGTCTTAGCATCTAGTCCCTTTGAGTTTTGAGTTCTGTTCATAGGTTGTCACATCACCGGACACCATTATCATAATTATCACCGCACCATCGTCATCACCGCTGCCATATACCACCATCGCATATCCACCACCAATCCGAGTCCATATACACCACCGCATATCCGCCACAATCACACTAATCCGAGTCCACCTCAGTCACATATTTACCACCATTTTGTGTCCACCGCCACTACATATACCGGCCACCAGTTCGAGTTCCATCAAATTCATCTCAGCCACCAATCCTAGTCCGTGTCGAGTATTTTGTTTCTTTTTTAATGATTTTCACATCATGCCATACTACGTGTCGTGATCAATTCGGACACCCAACTTTCATGTTACCCATAGTAGAAAAATAGGCCGAGTTAAAAAAACGAAGTCTGGAAAATTCTGGCTAAGCAGTTTTTAGAGTAAGAAGACTTTTTTGAAGAAATTTGTTGTTGAGCAAAAAAGAGAGGGAAACGGTGAAAAAAGAGAGAGAGAAAAAGACTCAGAGTGTGCTTCTCCCTTGTTTACATGTCGTGCCATGATTTTATTAGTGTTCTAGGCTCACGTCTCGAGTATGATCTAGCCTAGGACCAACATAGTACCGTCGTTGAGCATTCATTCAGTTATGCATCTCTGAATTGATTATTGCTGACCTTTTTGCTACCATATATTAAGCTATCGCGACTCCACATACTACAACTTCATGTGTTTGGCCCCACTTGGCAATCACTATCGTGGTTTTGTCACGGTTGATGTCCTCATGCGAGAACTTAGGTGTGAGGCCATCACAACAAGGTGTCGACGTGGACGGGGTTGATCAGGAACGAGAGATGAGATTTTACCCAGGTTCGGCCCCTCCGACGGAGGTAAAAGCCTATGTCCTGCTTTGTGCGTATTGATGATGATCTCAATTACAAGGATGCGGAATCACTAACCTAGCTCTCGAGAGTTTCTTACTTGATCTTTCTATCTCAGGGGCTCTCCTTTTTATAGAGGTTGAGGCCTTGAGATTACAATAGAGTCCGGGTTGTAGTATGACTCGTGCCCTAATCTACTTCCTATTAATCATGTTTACTTGGCCGAGGGAGAATCCCTATGACCTCCTTCTTTGAGTCGGCCCACGAGGTCACGTACCTAAGCCCGGACTTAACACGAACCGCCCCCCTGGGCCTTGGGCTTCAGGTAAGAATCCTTCTCATTGACCACCAAGTAATAGTCTGGTCATTTCTTGGGTGGGTCATACCCATGGGGTATATCCCCAATATTATCCCCCAATTTAATTTGGATTCATCCATATTAAACTCCATCCTGAAAAGTGAAAGAAAAGACCTAAGACATGAAAAACTAAATCAAGCTTCACCCTTGAGCCGACATTTCCCTTCTATCTGAGAGAGCTACGTTCGGGTCAATATTTTGTCGGGTTATCTTCCTTGTTTAGGACTCAAATGTCTGCTCAACCACTTTTACCATGACACCACCCAGCTGACCACTAATGCTCTCATGTCATCATGACGAATCATTTTGAACAATTGCCAAATCTAGTCAGGTGCGAAAATCCAGGCGTCGTTTTAGCCACAAATTATTGTGATTGTCCTGTTTTTTCTAATGCACCACTTCAAGCTCCCATCTTGTTATAAATAGACCCGAGCCCCCCCAGATTTACCTTTTACTTACTCTTCCTACTCTCGTCTCTAGTACCATTCTCGAGCTCGAAGGCGCCCCCGTCTACAATTGATTTCGTCCTTGCACCATCGTTGTCGGTGTTCAGCTTCATTACTAGCGAACTTTCTCCGGAACACAGCCATCACCAACTCTCTTCTACACCAAGCTTTGTAAGTCTCCATGAATCCTCTAGGTCATCGTCGTTCTTCATAGTTCATCATCTTTCATCGATGTTTGCTGTAAATCTTAGTTATAGATCCAATAAATTTCGTAGCTCTTTGTTAATAATGCGCAATTTTGCCTCCGCCGTATTCTTCTGATATTTGTAGATCCACACCAATTTTCCTATGAGATCGTTAAGTTGCTCTGCTTATGGCTGCTCCACTCGTCCTTTTAGAGCATATATTTTTATTTTCCCACAATTACTAGATCTGTTCATCCCCTTGCTTCGGTAGAAAGTAGTTTTTGCATGCAAAATTTGGCTAAGTCCTTTAGAGATCACATTTCACTATTTGTCCGACTTAGCTTGTGCATCTCTGCATTAGCTCACTGATTTATTTGTTGGCTTATTTGGCTGTCTGTTGCCTCTTCGTACGCCGGCTTATTCCAATACACCGGCTCATCTGGACATTCCGGCTTGTTTTTCGGTTTCCTCCTTGTAGTGCTTCTCGAATAATTATAATGGCCCCTATGACCAGAAAAGTCCACGGCTGGGTCAGGTCCAAATTGTTAGTTCTTACCTTGCAAGACCTCATAAGCCAAGGTCTCTTGCTAGCTCAGGAAGAAATCAATTTGCGATCCCCTAAAGAGGAGTCTAATCCAAGGCCCGAACAAGGAGAACTTCTCATCTTCACAAATCATCTCCATAGGGGCTTTGAGCTACCAGGTCAAAACTCTTTAGAGATCCGGCCATTTCTTGCAGCTTAGGCCACAAGATATTGGTTCTAATTCGATGACCAACATTTGTCAATTTCAAGTTCTTTGCGAAGTATATCTCCAGATCAAACCAACTGCCACTCTGTTTGGAAATTCTTCTATATCAACCATCAAACTAAAGTGAAGAACAATCCTAGTGTAGAACTTGGTGGCATTTCGATTCAAAAAAGAAAGAATAGTGTCTTTCCTGAGTCAAAACTGGCGAGTCATCCTAAAGGTTGGCATGCCCCTTGGATTTATAGTAAGTGTACTGCTCCAAAGGGTCAGAACCCCCTACCGGGTTACAGATTGAACCGTCTTAGTGCTTCAAGAGAATTCCCGGGTTGGCCAGATGAGGAAGATAAAAAAACTACCGACACGCATATTCTTAAACATGAGAGCTTTGATTGCTGATGGTTTCACCGGAGTCAATATGATCAGGTGTTGGATAAGCTGGCAAATTCAACCCCTTAGCTTAAGGGGCGACTTGATGTGTAATTATACTGGTGACTCAATAGATGCCCAATGCTTCACTAAGGCAGATTTGTGTGAGAGTGATATCAATATAGCCACTAAGATATTCTTTGGCGACTAGAAGGACAAGTGTAGCATGACCGGGTTAGCTCCATTTTGCTTGACCAACCCTGTTCCTGAAGTAAGTATTTTTTAAACTTTGTTTTTTCCTTTATCATAGCTTTCTCATATATCGTACTCATTTTATGGCTTGTACTATTGCTACAGGAAAATTCTGATTGGTGGAGACCAGAGCCAGGACCCTTGTTCTTCCTCCTTTTGGCCAAATGGATGACCTGGCAAATGAGGCTGCCTCGAGGGAAGAATCTGAGGTAGAACTTGACTCGCTTGGCTGCCTCTATATTGAACTCGTTGACACTTCTTCTCCTCAAGATAATATTGAGACCAGTCAAGCCGGCAATGTTGAGGTAATTTCAATCTCCTCCAAGCCATCAGAAACGTATATTATGAAGAAGACGATGTGAGCCATCGGAAAAGTTAAGTTTTCACACCTAGATGCTTTCTCTCATTATTTGCAAGCAAGTGAGTTGTGTAGATAATTGTAGATAATAGTATATTGCAAAATAAAACAAAATATAATAAATATCAGCAAGGTAATGATAGCGTTTGTGAATTTATAAGTGAATAGACCTGGGGGCATAGAGTTCTCTAGTGGCATCTCTCATAAGCAAAACATACAGTGGGTAAACAAATTACTATTGGGCAATTGATAGAAAAGAGAAATTATGTGATGTCCACAGCAATGATCATGTGTGTATAGGCATCACGACCATAAGCAAATAGGCTAACTCCTGCCTGCACCTACTGTTGTTACTCCACTTCAAGAGCGCTTCTATGCTTGCCTCTCTACGTATTAAGTTCATGACAAACAGAGTAACGCTTCGAGAATGATGACATGATGTAGACCAAGTAAACTCAACTAATATGAATACACATGATTATATTATCCTTAGTAGCAATAACAGAAAGACGCAACTTGTCCCCTTTTGTCACTGGGATATAGAAACTCATCATGTTGAACCTACTACAACGCACCACTCCCACCGAAGAAATATTAATCTAGTTGGCCAAACTATCTCAATTGACCCGAGAGTATTAAAAAACTATGATGATCATGCAAATCAGAATCATAGTAATTAGGTTTGACTCAAATACTTTTCATGAATAATCTGAACATAGACTCACAATTCATCGGATCCCAAAACACACACCATACAAACAGATTACATCGGATAGATGAAGGCAAAGATGTGATGAACATTGTATTGAAGATTGAGAGAGAGAGAGATTGCCATCTAGGTTCTACCTACGGACCCATAGGTTTACGGTTAACTACTCACACATCGTGGTGAGGGCAGCAAGGTCGATGAAGAGGCCCTTCGTGATTGATCTCCCCTCCGACAGGTTGTTGGAACGGAGGTGTAGATGGCCTACCGTCAGAACAGAGACTTGCGGCGGTGGAAAAAGTGTTTCAGGAGCGCTTCTTCTTTTTAAGGGTAGATCTGAATTTATCGGCTAGAGAACGACGTCAGGGAACGCTCTAGGGGGCACCACCTATCTGGCTGTACCCCCCTAGGGGCGGTGTTGGATATGTGGTGGGACCCTGGTGCATCTCCTGGGCCTCCTTCGAAACTTCTAGTTCTTGTATTGGTCTAGAAAAAACACCAAAAATTTCGTGGCAATTGGACTATGTTTGGTATTGTAACTTTGTACACACAGAAAACAAGGACTGATACTCGGCACTAGGTCAATAGGTTAATGCTCAAGAATATTATAAATTGGTAAATATATACACAAAAAATATCCTAGAATGAGAATATATCAGCATCGAACAATCAAAAATTATGGATACGTTGGAGATGTATCAACATCCCCAAGCTTAATTACTGCTCGTCCTCAAGTAGGTAAAGGATAAAAATAGAATTTTTGATTTGACATGCTACCCATTATGTAATCTTTGGTATGTATGATCACTAAGAAATGATGAATTAAAAAAAGCGATATAGTAATATCTATAAGTATATGAAACAAAATCATTAATTTTTCAAAGTATACGATCCTACAAGAATGTTTTACCCCTATTCATCTTATTATATTAGGAAGGCATGACTTTGTCTTCACCACATAGATACAAATGTTAAGAACCATAGTGCCCAAGTCAGGCAATTGGATCGTACATTTTCAATATGCATCAAATGTTTATTCTTCATGCAATACATGAGCATGAACCATTGGAGATAGCATATAGGTGGAATATAATATGGTGGTAGGTATCAAAGGGGTAAAAAAGTGGAGAAGATAGTATCGCATCAACTAGGCATACCAACGAGTTATGGAGATTCTTATCGAGAGATATCAATGTGAGGATTAGGCATTGCCACGAAAATGATGTGCTGGAGAAATAAGTTTATGAAAGCTGAACTGAAGCTAAGTGGGGTGTGCATCAAACACGGGTACCATTACGTGCTATACAAACGGTTTTTAACCATTTTTCTTGATGTAGTTCCGAACCGTTGCCTTACATGTGTGGGCGATAGGGGTGGTTCATCCCACACGACACCGAAACATCATCTACGATGGTGTGAGCGTCTGTTGACGATTCGCCTAATGTAAACGTATGTGAAGTCGTAGCCTATCCCACACGCCACACTTTGATGCTACGTTTGTGGTCAATCACACATCCGCGACGATGGCACGGATATATTTGTGTGCAATACTTTTTCGGATCCACACGCGAAACGTATGTCAACCGACTCTTTATCATCCTACGTTACACACGCACTCAAGTTCATAACCGTTTGTGCTATTAACGGCAGGCGCACACAGTTACTGCATGCAAACACATGTGTGATGGTGTGTGCATCCCACACGCACAAAATATGCGAGTGTGTGTTGTGAAGCTGATAATCACACACACTATTATTCAAAAAATTGTGTGTGACTTATGACACCATCGCACACGGTTTAACCATTCTAGCTGTGTGCGTTGTAATTTATTACCTAATAGCTTATTTTCATTAATTTATTATTAGAATTGGAAATTTCAAATTTTTAATTATGAAATGTGGATTTCACATCCATCAATACATACCCAAATTACAATGGTTCAATAGCCAACGCATAAATCAAAAGCTCAGTACATGTTCCATGGTTACATAGTTTGGTAGAAGATTAAATATGATGAACCACAATATATAGTATTAGAGGCGGTAAAGGTGAATATAGAATTGTAAATGCCTTTGGCTGTCGATGGTGTTGAAGAAGTGGAATACCCATAATGTGCCCTCCTCCATGCCAAAGGTGCGCACAACTTTTGTCCAACCCCTTGTGATCTTCACCCGTCCATCCTTCACCGCCTTCAGGAAGACTTCTAGACAGTTATCATGGTAGCATGAATTATATACTATAACCTTCATTGCCTCCACATCGGTTAGGTAGTTTGCTAGGTAATCTCGAGTAAATTCCTTTGGAAACCACTGAAAAGAGACAACTTTCAGGTATTCATGTCTACTAGAGTAACTTGTTATGGGCTGCAAAAGAAGGCAACATATTACTTACCATCCTAAAGATCACTGATGTCTTGGATAAAGTATAAATAAAGAGTTTAATTACAATCAAATGTCTCTTCTACCTAACATTTTTTCTTAGTTTCTTCTCTTGATGCTTGTTCATGTTTATCTCATTGCCCCATATGCAAAGGGGGTCGAAACGTGAATCAGTACTGCTGATATATGTACCTACAAGCAACAAATCAATGTTAGAACATAAGCTGCAATTGCACAGATGATGTAAAATATTATAAGAAAATGGGAGGTGACTAACCTCGATGGTAAAGAATAGCATTGCGCATCGTAGCCCTACATAAGCACATAGAAAGGCGTGTTAAATACAAGAGGGTTAACATCCACCAAAAATAGCAAATGTTAACTAAACGACAATATCTTCGGTGATATTTTCATTGCAAGGATTAGTGCGGTAACAAAGGGACATATATTGGTGAAATAAAAATGGATGTGTTAACTTCAGAGTTCAGACAATCTTAAATAGTCATTGAAACTTGTAACAGTGAAACAGAAATTGATACATTTAAACATCATGAGCCAGTTCATACTTGGTAAATCCCAAGGGGTAGTTTTTGCGGCACTTAAACTTGGCCAGAGCCCACACAAAGTCGGTGGCTAGGTGTTCTTGCTGGTCACAGCATGGATCAGTACCGCTAACATATGTACCTACAAGCAACAAGTAAATGTTAGAAGCTAAACTGCAACTGAACAAATGATGTAAAGTACAATAAGATATTGAGATGTGACTAACCTCGGTCGTAAACAACATCGCCGTGCATTATGGAACTACATAAGTACAAGGAAAGGCATGTCAACTACAATAGGGTTAACATGCACCAAAAATATATAATGGTACTTGAAGGGCAACATATATAGTGATATCTTCTTTGCGAAGAGTAGCACTGTACCGAATGACAGCTTAAATAATCGATATAACTGTTCACTACAGCAGGCTTAACAGCAACCTAGTGTAGGCATTATAAGTTTGTAACTAGTATTGGTAACATTGAACTGGACAGTTCATACTTGAACAACACACTTCGCATAACTGAAATGAACAACAAAAACCTAACATGGCAATTTAAAGGTGTACCGCTGAAACTGAAACTACATGGTTAAACATTTGTATACTGGTATTCATAAAAATAAACTGGACAGTTCATACTTGCTAGTTCCCGGGGATAGTTGCTTGGGGATTTCATCAAGTCCAGAGTCTGGACCACATTGGCGGCATCGGCAGCGAGGTGTTCCTCCAGGTCGGGACGCATAGAGTTCACAGTGTCATCGACCTCCATGACCATCTCCTCGACCTCCGCGTGATATGTGGTTGGGCTTATGCAGGGATGCTAGGCGATAGGGAGTGGGGATGTGGAGGCGTGAGGGCGGTTCGCATGCTCCATCTGAGCTATCGGGATGGGGTGGAGATGGAGATCGGAGGTTACCTCACAAGATCGATGAGCGAGACTGGTGTAGAACTTAGATTTTGTTGCTGTGGCGGCAGCGGTTTGGGCTGCAGTTAGAGCAGGAGGAGAGGGGGCGGTGGGTATAGGGGGTAAATATGATGGGTTGATATGGGGTGGGAGGAATAACTAGTGAAATCGCGCGCCTATTAAAAATTTTGTGGCGAAACTCAAACATTACGGGGGAACACACAACACAGACGAAGCGCGTCAAATACCCATGTGCGATAAAACAGAAAATTGGTGATCCCGTGTCGGAAAAAAATCATGTCTTCTCTCTCTCTCGTGCCATCGGACGCTTTGAAAATAGTTGGTTGCAAGAAAATGTTTCCATTAAAGATGTATTAAAAACACAAAAGGCCTAGAAAATACACAAAAAGGACTAAATACGATTAAGCGAGCCTGGAAATTGTGAAATGTGGACATGGTGCATTCTAGTGGGTATGTTGATCGTAGAAAATAAACCAAGTTTAAAGGACCAAGAAAATATGGGTTCCCCTTGAAAACATGTGGATTTTCACTCCCGGAACCATGAAACTCCATAAGTGATGGTCTGGTTTATGAAGAGAGTCTATCACGACATTATCCATACCTCCTCAATTTTTTACCGAAACATATTGAGGTCATGCCCGGGCACCACAGGAGATAACATGTTCATCAAGCATATTTTCCATTTTTTTAGAGATACAAAATAAATAAATGACACATCTCCGGTTGCCTCTTTCCACACATATCCCTTAAAATTGTATTAGTTTCCTAAAAAATACATGAAAACTTATCCAACGATACAATTACGAATTTTCGAGTCCTTTTTGAACGCATTTTCATGTACAAAACATTCTAACCTGAATTATAAGCACAAAGGACCTATAAAGTACACAAAAGGGAACAAGTACGATGAACGAGCGTGAAAATTGTGAAATCTGGATATGGTGCATTCTAGTGGGCATGTTGATAATATAAAATAAATATAGTTGAAAGGACCAAGGAAAAATATGGGTTCCCCTTGAAAACATGGTGATTTTCGTTCACCAAACCATGAAGCTCCATAGGTGATGGGATGGTTTATGAAGAGTGTCTATCACGACATTATCCATACCTCAAAATTTTACCGAATCATATTGAGGTCATGCCCGGGCACCACGCGAGATAACATGTTCTTCAAACATGTTTTCCATTTTCCTAGAGTTACAAAATAAATAAACGACACATCTATGGTTGCATGTTCCGACACATATATATCCTTTAAAACTGTATTAGTTTCCTATTAAATACATGAAAATATATTCAACAACACAATTACGAATTTTCTAGCCCTTTTTGACTGCCTTTTCATGTGCAAAACGTTTTAACCTGAATTATAAGCACAAAGGACCTAGAAAGTACACAAAGGGGACTAAATATGATAAACGAGCATGAATATTGTGAAATTTTGACTGGGCATGTTGATCATATAAAATAAATCTAGTTGAAAGGACCAAGGAAAAATATGGGTTCCCTTTAAAAACATGGTGATTTTCGCTCCCAACCCATGAAATGCCATAGGTGATGGTCCAATTTTGGAAGAGTGTCTATTATGACACTATCCATACCTCATCAATTTTTTATCGAATCATATTGAGGTCATGCCCGGGCACCACACGAGATAACATGTTCTTCAGGCATGTTTTCCATTTTTCTGGAGTTACAAAATAATTAAACGACACGTTGCCTCTTCCCACACATATCCTTTAAAATTGTATTAGTTTCCTGTAAAAATACGATAAATGAATGTCTGTGCATTCACCCCATTCCGCGGTGTCTTCTGATTGGCCAGAACACCAGCCACACGGATTGCGCATGCACACCGTAGGATGCACCATGATCAAACGGCAATCCAAACTTCTCCCGTCACACCTGTGTACTGTAGTTGGGATTTTTGTACGTTCATGCACTAAATTCTTTAATGGCAGTAATCACACACGGTTCATGTCTACGAACCGTTTCCTACGAGGACCCTCTACCACGAGTCCCCGACCCTCTACCACCTCTTCCTCATTCACATTGTTGTATACTTGGTCGTTCTCGACCTCGGCCTAATCAAATCTTTGAGCTCAACGAGCGCCTATCGCAGCCGAATGCCGCCAACGAATGCAACCATAGTGTCCACAGTGCAAGCACAAATCGGGCATTAGCAATTCAATCGAGTATTTACATGCCCAAATTGTTACAATGCATACTTGGCGGAGTATTTACAAAACATTAGCTCACTATTAATTTTACATCATTATAATACATATGGACTTTGCGCGCACAAAAGTGCTACTGCTGCTAACGCTGACCCAGCATGCACAACTTCTATTTTCTATCGTGTTGTTCCTTGGCTCAGGAGGGCAGGAGGTCACCAACTCAATGACCTACACCTTGATTGACCAAGGAAGGGTCAGCCTCGATAACAGTGGCCGACGAAACGCTGACCTTCGCCAATTCTATAGCAACGGCCGCTTGTCCATCCCCGGTATCCGGATCTGCGTCCTCCTCCATCTAGGACATAAGCCTGCTCCTCGTGCAGCGGACACTGACACAGTTGTCCTTGCGGCGTTGATGTTCCAACTCCGCCACCCGCACCATCCAGTGCACTCTATGCCGAACCCATAATATCGCTTGCTAGCGATCACTAGTTTCTTTGAAGATGACCCTGGCTAACTTCTTGGCTTGATCATGTGCTAATTCCGGCCTCCTCTAGCTGTCGTAGGGAGAGGTAGCGGCATGGCCATCAATCCTCAAGCCAACCACCGAGCACGCAGCCTCGATTCCACCGTCGCCCAACTCCATCCTACCGTTGGCCATTGGGGGTTTGAAGGTGTGTGTGTGGCAACTAGCCAGGGGTTCATTGACTCGCCGCCGCCGACCATTGTGGTGGTTATTTATAGCTAGTTGCTGCCATAGCGGTTGGCGTCTGCGCTTGCGCAGGAAGCATTTTCATAGTTTTTGAGTTCTTTTCCGTGCACACATAATGGCACATGGAACACATATAGAAAATGTATGCAATTGTGTATAGGGTCATAAATTAATATCACCACTCTTAGCTCTCCACAATCTCTTTCCCCTCTCGCACCCCATATATGTCCTTCTTCTCCCCACTGTCCCCGCCTCCACAAAATCCTCAACATTACACATGTCATCCGCACGAAGGACCCCCTGCGGAGGAGTGCTTGGTTGAGGTAGGTATGCGCTGTTGAGGGTCCGGACGCCTTGGCAGCGGTACGCGCTGCTGAGACCCCACTATGGAGGAGCGCGTGGTTGAGGCAGGTACGTGCTTCTGAGGGTCCTGAAGCCTTGGCGGCGATACACGCTGTTGAGGGTCCGGAGGCCTTGGCGGCTGTACGTGCTGCTGAGGGTCCGGAGGCCTTGGCAGATAAAGAGAAAGAGCTGAAGGTTATATTAGATCGGATGCTGGCAAGCGTTGTTCTATTCGCAGAACGCGCGGCTGTGGCGTTTAAAAGAGCATCATGCGCTGACCGGTCCACCATTACCTTGCCGCCTCGCGTGGATTTGGCCTCGGCAAGGGTAGCAGCCTCCTTACTGCAGTCTCTTACCGCTCTAGCAGAGCGCGCAGCTCTTGACTATGTTGTTTACAAGCGCTTTGAATATCTCCATTGTAAGAGGTTCGTACGAATGCAGTTGGCCATGGAGGAGATTTTCCATGATATCGGAGCTACCGTGATGGTGTATGAGAAGAGGAAAGTCTGATCCTGTGAAGCGTTCAAGAACATGGTCAATGCCAACCCAAAAGCGGATCCTACTTCCATAGAGAAGATGTTTCATGAGTGCACAAGATATTTCTATGAAGGCAAAGGAACAGGCCAGCCCCGCAATAACGACAATGAGCAGCTGTTTCCATTTTGCTACTTTCTAAATCTTGCTGATATGTAATGTCGCTATTATGTTCTTTAGTCGATTATGTAGGAGTACGAATGATAATTTGTGCTATCACTTTCTGAGTCAGGTGCTTCTTACCTTGAATCATATGTGTTATTTTCTGTCTTTACACACAATTTAGATTAGTGACCTCTTTGGTGGGCATCACACACATCTTGTTACGCCCAATTGTTTATGTTATTTTGGCTCGCACATTTCATCCGAGCGCACGGTATGCCGTCTTCCGCACACATCTTGATCTATGCAACCGTTTGTGTAGGCAAGATAGATGTTGTGCAGACAGAGAAAATCACAGTATACACAAACAAAGCTACTAAACCCGTCGGTGAAACCCGTGGGTGATGATTTCATCAATTGCTGACAGTTGTATACCAGCAAATGTTTCTCCACAACACACAAGTTATTTGCACCAATCGTCTATATTATATTTGGTGTTCGCACATGATTCTCATTACGCACATGTTTGTTGTATATCACACACATCTTGTTATGTCGAATCGTTTGTGTTCTGCTGTATCAGCGCACAAAGTTTATCCGAGTGAACTGTATGTCATACGTCGCGCACATCTTGTTATACTGAATCATTTGTGTTCTGCTATATTATCGCACACAGTTTATAGTGATGAACTGTGTGCCCACTATCACATGCATCTAGATCTGTGTAACCGTTTCTATTATCTTCTCTAATCACAAACGGTCCATAAGAACAAACTGTCTTCCATAGATCACAGACGTAACTACTTTGTAAATCGTATTTATAGGATCCGCCATTGCACATATTTCATGCCATTAGCGACGGAGCTTGAACTATAACATTTGTGATTCAGGCATTGCACAAAGTTTTGTTGAAAGGTCTTTGATTGATGTGTCGCGTTAGCAGCATTCTACAGTAGTGAAACTTGCTTGCTCAAGAAGACCTTGGCCATGTGAGGAGGCCCGTCATAGGAATATACAAGCCAAGATTATTTTATGAAAAGGTAATTCCCACTAGCATATGGAAGTGTCAACATAGGAGACTCTCTATATGAAGAAGATGGTGCCACTCTGAGGCACACGTGTGGTAAAGGATAGTAGCAAAGTCCCTTCTCTCTTTTCTCTCTTTTATATTTTTTATGGTGGGATTTTCTCTTTTTTTTTCTTTTTGCCACCCCCATTTTCTGTTCTTTTATATGGTGGGCTCATTTGGCCTCCTCCATTTTATTTAATTTTTTGTCCGGAGTCTCATCCTGACTTGTGGGGGAATCATAGTCACCATCATCCGTTCCTCACTTGGATAATGCTCTAATAATGATGATCGTCACACTTTTATTTACTTACAACTCACCATGAAGAACTGATAGGAAGATATGACTTTGTATGAAAGCCTCTGGTAGTGTACTAGGATGTGCAATGATCTAGAGCGACAAGTATCAAAGATATGAAGAACGGTGGCTTTGCCACAAATATTATGTCAGCTCTATATGATTTTGCAAAGCATTATGATGATGAACGAACTAGTCATGTGAAGTGACGATGGAATTTGCATGGCAATATATCTCGGAATGGCTATGGAAATGCCATAACAGGTAGGTATGTTGGCTATTTTGAGTAAGATATAATGAGGCTTATGTGCAACATATCGTATCATGTCACGGGGTTTGGATGCACCGGCGAATATTTGCACCGATCCTCGAGGTGAGAATGGGCTATGCATGGTACCGAAGAGGCTAGCATATATGAGAAGGTGAAGATGCGTATGTCCATGGTGTCACATTAGTCATAAAGAACTCACATACTTATTGCAAAAATTTATTAGTTTTATCACAAATCAAAGTACCGCTCGCATTCCCTTTGGAGGAGGTTGGTACGAGTTAACCATCGTGCGCCCCCGACTCAAAACAACACTAGGACTTCAATGAGGAATATAAATGCTCAAACACCATCACCATGCCTCCTTAATTTTTCGATGAATAACAAGTTAACACCTCTTAATCTCGACAGTTCTACGAAATAACAATTTTGGACTCACACCTTTTTCACATTACTACATCAATGTCATTAATCCACAACTTCTCTACATGTGCTACACGATGGTTTTGATTATCATTCATTGAATACCTAATATTCTTGGACTAGTCTTATGACCCATGCAAATTATACTCACTATTACTCAGTTCTCAAACAAGTGTAAGTGAATAATGAGATCATATTATTTCTATAAAATCTACACGCCACTGTGCTCAAAAAGATATAAGTGAAGTACTGGAGAAACTGCCTAGCTCAAAAGATATAAGTGAAGCACATAGAATATTCTAGCAAATTATCATGAAGGTGTGTCTCTCGCAGATAGGTGTGTCCATAAACTGATTATTGTGACAAACTGAAATTACAAGCAAACAAAAGCAGACGACGCTCCAAGCAAAACACATATCATGTGATGAATAAAAATATACCTCCATGTAACATATCGATGGATTGAGATGAAAGAGGGGATGCCTTCCGAGGCATCCCCAAGCTTAGATGCTTGAGTCTCCTTAGAATTATACTTGGGGTGCCTTGGGCATCCCCAAGCTTGGTCTGTTGCTACTCCTTATTCCGTAGTCCATCGTGACCACACCCAAAAGATGAAAACTTCAAAAACAGAACTCAACAAAACTTTGTGACATCCGTTAGTATAAGAAACATATTGCATACTTGAGGTACTGTGATAAATTGATTCAAATTCATTTTTTGTATAATAGTTACTGTACTCTAACTTCCTTGGCATAATCAAAACAAGCAAACCATGCAAACAAAACAGAATCTGCTTAAAATAGAATAGTCTGTAGCAATCTATATAGAGCCCATACTTCTGTAACTCTAGAAATTCTGAAAAATTAGGAAAAAGTAAAGAATTTTTATAGAACTACTATGTTCAAATCTCAGATCATTATCACGCTCTAGTAAAAAATTAGAATTCCTACACTGGAGTCAAAGTTTCTGCTTCAGATTCAGCATCATTTCTACTCATTTTGTGAGTCATCTCAAAGGCTTTACTTGGCACAAACACTAATTAAAACTTAAAAACATAATCATTATAGAGGAAAAATCATTTTATCACACAAAAACAGAAAGTAAAATATAAAGATACATATTGGGTTGCCTCCCAACGAGCGCTATTGTTTTATGCCCCTAGCTAGGCATAATGCATAGTTTCAAGAGTTGTCATATTTGACACTCAACCCGTATGTACCTATAATGATTGATTCATAAGGTGGTTTAATTATCTTCCTAGGGAAGTGTTCCATTCCCTTCTTTAATGGGAATTGGAATCTTATGTTTCCCTCTTTCATATCAATAATTTCACCTATAGTTCTTAAAAATGGCCTTCCAAGTATTATGGGACAAGGAGGATTGCAATCAATATCAAGCACAATGAAATCTACAGGCACATAATTTTTGTCTGCAGTAATAATCACATCATTAATTCTACCTAAAGGTTTCTTGATGGTAGAATCCGCAAGAAGCAAGTTTAGGGAACACTCTTCAATATTATTGAGACCAAGCACATCACATAAAGTTTTGGGTATAGTTGAAACACTAGCACCAAGGTAACACAAAGCATTGAATCCATATTTACTTATCTTTATTTTTATAGTATGTTCCCACTCGTCATGCAATTTTCTAGGAATAGAAGTTTCAAGCTCAAGTTTCTCACCATAATCTTTTATCATAGCTTCTACTATATGTTCGGTAAAAGCTTTGTTTTTGTTAATAAGAATTAGGTGAGATAATAGTGGATTGCAGCAAGGAAATATATCCTACTAAAGAACATTTATCATAATTAAAGTCCTTGTAATCCAAGTTCGTGGGCACATCACTAGTTAAAGTTTTGACTTCTCCAAACCACTTTTTTTAGTTTTCGCATTAGAATCATCACACTCCAAGCAAACGGGGCACTCTTTAACTAAAGTTGACTCATCTCCAGTACATTTATAATTTATATTCACATACATAAACAAATATTAAATAGGATAAACACCAATCATTTGAAGATGTTCATCGTCATTCCGGTAAAAACCGGGTGGAAGAGCTTTTTCTAAGAATTCTCGCTTAGCTCTCAACTTAGCGCTCCTCTCCTTACTTTAATTAATAAATAATTGGATATATTTAAGAGTGTCATTAAAATTATGCTTGTGTGGAATATACTTATTTTTAAGAGTTTGAACATCAAGAGCAACTCTATCCATGTTTTTATCCAAAGTATCAATCATATGCAACTTTTCTTCTACTGTGGTCTTGAAAAACTTTTGAGAATTAATAAATTATTTATTGTGTTCTCAATATCAAAGTTATCCTGTTATAATTTTTAGAAGCATTGCCATATGAATTACCATAATAATTTCCATAGTTTTTAGAGGAATTACCAGGACACGGTCTACCATTGAAATTTCCTCTATAAGCATTGTTGTTGAAATTATTTCGCGAGATGAAGTCCACATCAATAGGATCATTATTTTTCTCAAACAAAGTAGACAAAGTCATATCATTAGGATCAACACTAGCATTTTTATTAGCAACCATATTCATAATAGCATCCACTTTTTTACTCAAAGTAGCGATTTCTTCAACAGAATTTACCTTCTTAACAGTTGAAGCACTTTCGATATGCCATTGAGAATAATTTTTCATAATGTTTTCCAAAAGTTTTGTGGCCTATCCTAAGGTCACATCCATGACGGTACCACCTGCAGCAGAATCTAGAAGATTTCTAGACACAAAGTTTAGTCCAGCATACAAATTTTGGATAATCATCACAAGTTTAACCCATGAGTTGGACAATTTCTTATCATCATTTTCAATATCTCCCAAGCTTGAGAAACATGTTCTTGATCTTTCTGTTTAAAATTCACCATTTGGTTTCTAAGGGAGATAATCTTAGCAGTAGGAAAATACTTGGCAACAAAAGCATTTTAACACTTATCCCACGTTCCAATACTATTATGAGGTAAAGATGAAAACCAAGCTT
The DNA here is from genome assembly GCA_022496015.1 of Hordeum marinum. NCBI lineage: Eukaryota > Viridiplantae > Streptophyta > Magnoliopsida > Poales > Poaceae > Hordeum > Hordeum marinum. The sequence continues at coordinate 117,615,751 of CM039676.1, forward strand.
TAACTTTGTCTCTTAGTGAAAAAGAAAATAATTTCAATTTCACAATATCATTAGCCATATCCTTTTTCTTTTGCATATCACATAATTCAACAAAGGTATAAAGATGTGATGACGGATCCTCATTAGGACCACCCGAAAATTGATCTTCATTGACAAGATTGAGCAATGCAACTGTAATATCAAATGCCTCCGCACTAGTGGCAGGTAGTATAGGAGTACTGATAAAATCATTATTATTAGTATTTCATAAATCACACAACTTAGTAGTGTCTTGAGACATGGTGACCACACAAGCAAAACAAGCAAGACAAGTAAACTAGCAAGTAAAGCAAACTAGAAGCAAACTAGTAACTAGCAAAGGTTAATATTTTTTGTATTTTTGATTTTTATGAGAGAAACTAAATATAACAATGAATAAAAATAATAATAGTGAATGAAATTTTGTGCGAAGTTACTTGATAGTTGGTGATGGTATTCCCTGGCAACGGTGCCTGAAATCCTTCCTGATAGATCTGCATTGGGTTTTTCGTCAAGAGGAATGGGTAATCGGAGAACAAAGTGGGTAAGTATTTCCCTCAGTTGTGAAACCAAGGTCTATCGAACCAATAGGAATACCAATCCTCAACCGTCTTAAGTGGTTGCACACAAAAGAACAAACAACTTGCATCCAACGGCGACAAGAGGGTTGTCAATCCCCTTGATCTCGTTATTTGCAAGCAAGTGAGTTGTGTAGATAATTGTTAAGTGCCAAATAAAATAAAAGGTAATAAATAGCATCAAGGTAATGATAGCGTTTGTGAATTTATAAGTGAATAGACACGGGGGCCATAGAGTTCTCTAGTGGCATCTCTCATAAGCAAAGCATATGGTGGGTAAACAAATTATTGTTGGGCAATTGATAGAAAAGCGAAAAATTATGAGATGTTCACGGCAATGATCATGTGTCAGGGCATGAATGCTCATGATCACCTATGTAATAAGAAATTCTTGTGGTTCGGCGGGGAGGGGGGTCACGTTGCACGAAGAGCAGAGATGATGAGACGACGCGGTGATTAGGACACATGCATTTTACCCAAGTTCGGGCCGCTGCTAAGCGTAAAACCCTACTCCTGATTTTTGGTGGATTGATTGGGGGAACACGAAGAACACAAAGAACCTAGCCCCAACAAGGACTGCTGCCGGGGAAGGGGCGGCTGCGTTAGTGCAAGTGTTCGGGGTACCAATTGCTAACATTTAGCAAGGTTGCCTTGGGCCTCCTTTGTGCAAGGGGTCACCACAACGTCAAAACAGACATTATCTATTGATTATATAGCTAAGTAGAGCTATCATACCTATCTCTGGCATTTAGGACATATACCATGATTACCTGCCTAGGTGGCACTTGGGGTGCATCCCTAGAAAGCTCTGGCCACCGCTTGGCTGGTCGTTGCTTAAGAGCTTGACACACTGTTGGTCGGGTGTCGATCGAGCATAACTTCCCTTCGATGTGCCTCCATGTGCTTAGCGGGAGCTGATTAGCTTCCTGAGGGCTCGACATCGCATCAATAAGTTACGGGCATAGCAATGCGGCAGAGCGGTGGCAGGCTAGCTCATGCCTGTCGGGGAGTGGCCTGCCGGGTATTCTGGGAAGCGTGTGCGTCTTGGCCTCCGGCAAGCATCGGGGTGTACTTGGGGCGTCACCGTCTAGGCTTGGGTTGCCGTGTTGAGCTTGCTGGAGTCTTTTCTTGATTGCTGGTGGGGTTCTTTGCTTCTACCGCGTGTGCATAAGTCAGGGGCACTGGGTACCCTTGTACTGGTGCACCAAAAGAAGCCCCGGGAATTGGCCCACACGTGCTCGCCAAGTGATGTTGGGTCGGTCCCAAATTTCATGCACAGGCGCGCAAGGTGAGGGGGTAACTCCCACTTCATTGGTCAGCACTGACCCACAACCTTGGGTCATTTCCTCCACACGCGTCGCATGCATAGCAGGGAGTTAGCGGTGGCCATGCATGACTTAAAGTCCTGATCGTGGCAGGAAACCCTTGCACCATGGATTTGATCAATATGGTGGTTACTTCTTCGCCCGTGACTGCGGGTGATGGAATTGGTGGAGATGGGTGGCGACCCTTGGAGTGGAGGAGAGCCAGCCCCTGCGCTCTCCCTATAAATAGGGAGATTTGTGAGAGTCGATGCTCATCCACCCTTCCCTCCTCTTAGAGTTCAAGCTTGTAGGCCTTGCCCTTTCCTCACCCCTTCGCTAGGGTGATGGAGGTCGATAAGCCGCCCGCCCTGTGGTTGTGGGCGCATCGTTGTTGTAATGGCACCGCGCAGGTGGATGTCGAGTACCTGGAGCGTTGTGTCATGTTCCTCTGGCATGGGTGGAAAACCTTCGCCCGCGCCCACAACCACGTGGATGGGCACGTTCTCTGCTTCAAGATGATGGAGGCTGGCCTACTCTGCGTCAAGATTTATGGGCGTTCCGGCGCCTGCCTTGGATGTTGCGAGGAGAACTTGAGCAATGTCGAAAGCTCCTCCTCGAGCGATATCGATGAGGAGGACAGTGTCGGTGAAGACAACGACAAAGAGTCCCAGTCCATCAAGTCGGAATAAGATGACCTGGGCTCTACCTGATCGTCGGTCGCACCATCACCGTCATCGTGGTCCTCCTCCTCCTCCCGACAGAGAGATTTGCCGGGGGTCCTGGACTTGGGCGCCGCCTCTTCTTCTCAATCGGACCCTGGCAGGCTCGTGGACTTCGTCTTCGCCTTTCGTGCAGTGCTGGTCCTGATGGGGTCAAGTTGCGCTTCCGTCGGGGGTCTCCCTCTGCTCTTTTTCTTTTTGTAATCTGCCCCAAGGGGAGAAAGCCAAATAAAGAGTTTGTCAGAAAGAGGTGTCCTCCCGTGAAATGTCCATCACATTTTTTATTGAAAATGAATGAGAATAAAATGCTATTTTTCTCCCGCAAGTACTATCCCTTTCCTTTCCTTATTTGTTCTGTATTGGCACGTTTTGTCTTCCCACACGAGGCTGCTTGTTAGGTCGTCATTCAAACCATGAGTGCCAGAGCGGGGGAGGGGGGTGAGCCTTCGGCAATAGGTTGGCATTGTTCCCACGCAGAGCTCCTTGTCAGTGTCGGCGTTGTCACCCTATAGGCAAGGATAGGGGGACGGCTCGTCCCGACAAGGGCTCTCACCACGCGGATGACTCAACATCCCATAGTAAGGAAGATACTAAGGGTTTCCTTCAGAAGTACTAAACTGGAAATATATGATACACTGATCATTTCCAGGTAGTGTCTTCTTTTCGAGCGGGGTGGATCGCCATCTTTGATCCCTTGTCTTCCTCCCCTGTTTTCTTGATGATAAAACATGTAAGGTGCGGACAGTAACAAAGATTACGATCTCATCAAGCATTCTAGCAAATCTATCATATCTAGAAGGCGTTAACATCGTAGTCATGAAAGAAAATGCATAATGAGCATGTAATGACCGCGATATGATGCACTGCCTAGCTTTTATTACTGCTGCTCAGGGTCTGCGTCTGGCTTTGTACAAAGGGTTAAATGCAACATCCACAAGGCTTGTAAAAAAGGTGGCTGCCGGGAACTGAGCTCGGCAGCCACGCCTTATGGGTAGAATTTACGAAGATGCTCAATGTTCCATGACTTCTGCACCTCGGTGCCATCTTCGGTCTCTAGACGAACTGCGCCAGGTCTGGTGACTCGTACTACCCGGTAAGGGCCTTCCCACTTCAGGTTCCACTTGTTTGTACCCTTGGCGGACTGAACACGCCGAAGGACAAGGTCGCCTTCCTCAAGGCTCCAGGCATGAACTTTGTGGTTATGGTAGCGGTGCAGAGGTTGCTGGTAACATGCGACACGCATAGCAGCCCGAAGACGGTTTTCCTCAAGGAGCGCGACATCGTCATGCCGTAGCTGCTGTTGCTCTACCTCATCCTAGACAAGCACTCGAGGTGACCCATATATGAGTTCCGTGGGGACCACTGCTTCCGCCCCGTACACTAGGGAGAAGGGTGTCTAGCCAGTAGCTTGATTTGGTGTCGATCTGTGGGACCAAAGAACAACCGGCAACTCATCTATCCAACGTCTCCCGCTTTTCCGTAGCTTATCGAAAGTCCTTGTCTTGAGTCCTCACAGAACTTCCGCATTCATCATCACGACTTTCCCATTGCTCCTTGGGTGAGTAACAGAGGCAAAGGAGACCTTGCTACAAAGGTTTTGTATATACTGCATGAAGGCATGGCTCGTGAACTGGGTGCTGTTGTCAGTGATCACTCTATTAGGTACTCCAAAACGGCACACCGGTCCTTTCATGAACTTGATAGATCTTGTGCGGTCTCCTTTCTCACCAGTTCCACCTCTGGCCACTTAGTGAACTTTTCCGTTGCCATGAACAAGAACTCAAAGCCCCCGATAGCACGGGGGAAGGGGCCCAAGATATCGAGCCCCAAGACTGAGAATGGCCAGGATAGAGGGATTGTTTGCAGGGCTTGCGCTGGTTGATGGATGTTCTTGAAATGGAACTGGCAGGCTTCACACTTAGTGACCAGCTCAGTAGCATCCTGGAGGGCAGTGGGCCAATAGAAACCTTGTCGGAAAGCTATCCCGGCAAGGGGCCTTGATCCAATGTGGGAACCACATACTCCTCCATGAATCTCCACCAACAACTTTAGTCCATCCTCCCGGCAGATACACTCCAATTTGATGCCATTCGATTCTCTTCTATACAAGGTGTCATCGACAAACTGGTACATACTTGACCGACGGGCTACTCTTTCCAATTCTTCTTGCTGTTAGGGGAGTTCTCTTGTTTGCAGGAAATGGACTATATGTTGCGCTCAGGTTGGAGCCTGCGGCTCGACGACAAGGACTAAAGGTGTCTCCTTGTCTACGGGAGCGCTTGCCTAAATAGCTAGACCCTGAGGTCCCGTGGGAGGGAGCTGCTTGCCAACCGGGAGGAAATGTCGTTACTGGTTGACTCGGGCAGCTCCAACTCGTTTGTCGACCATCGTATGGCAACCAAGCTATCTAGAGTATGCAAACTGCCCAAGTCATGTAGGGTTAAAGTGGCAGACGGTGTAGTGTTGAACTGTGACAGTTTCATACCGCAGTGCCAATGGACATCTCAGGGGCATGAATTTATCACAGATTTCAAACTCCTCTCACTTGGGGCTTATGATGCTATCTTGGGGATGGACTGGCTCAAGAAGCACAGTCCCATGCACATTGATTGGGAGGCGCAGCATATGACAGTTACAACTAAAGAAGGATCAGTCGAATTGCAGGCAGTTACCAATAACCAACATCAGTGCTCTGCTATATCATCTCAAGAACCCTTAACAACATGCAAGTAGGGCTCTGTAGCATATGTGGTCCACCTGAATGCTGTGAATGAAGCAGGATTACAAGAAGAAGCCATTCTAGTAGAGATTCTCAGAGTTCTGAAGCAATATACAGATGTTTTCGAGGAACCAAAAGGGCTTCCACCCAGACGTGCTTGTGATCGCAGAATTCCGCTCATGGAGGGGGCACAACTTGTCAATCAACGACCCTACCACCACAAAACAGAGCTCAAAAATCAGATAGAGCGTCAAGTTAAGGAGATGCTCGACGCAGTCATCATCAGGGAAAGTACGAGCCCTTTTTCTTCGCCCGCCTTGCTGGTGAATAAGCAAGATGGTACATGGCGGCTGTGTGTGGACTACAGATGTCTGAATGCAACGACAATTGTCAGTAGGTATCCGGTTCTGATCATAGACAAGTTACTCAATGAATTGGTTGGAGCAAAATGGTTCTCTAAGTTGGATCTGCTTGCGGGATATCACCAGATAAGGTTGGCAGAGGGGGGAGAATACAAAATGGCCTTCACAATTCACTAAGGGCACTAGGAGTACTTGGTCATGTCGTTTGGGCTCGCGGCTGCACCCCAACTTTCATTGGAGCAGTCACTTGTACTCTGTGACCATTGCTGCGAGAATATGTCATACTCTTCTTTGATGACATCTTGGTGTTCAGTAAAACGTTGAAACAACATGTGGACCATCTCCATCAAGTGTTGCAACTACTCCGAAGAGACCATTGGCAAGTCAAGCAATCCAAATGTGCTTCCAGGCAGCAGCAGATCGCTTATTTAGGGCATATTATTAGTGAACAGGGCATGGCCACAAATCCACACAAGATAGAAATTGTCAGAAAGTGGCCCGTTCCTCGCAAGAGTAAAGAGGTGCGCAGTTTCCTCGGTCTAGATGGTTACTATCAGAAATTCGTTAAGCACTTTCGCATTATCGCAAGACCACTTTTCAATGTGCTGAAAAAGAACCGTCCCTTTGTTTGGACTGCTGAAACGGCCAAGGCATTTGAGTTGTTGCGACAGAGTTTGATTTCGGCACGTGTTCTGCATCTGCTATACTTCTCCAAACAGTTCGTCATTGACACAGATGCGTGTGATTACGGGGTGGGAGCAGTGCTACAGCAAGCGGGACACCTGATCACTTATATGAGCAAGCCATTGGCTCCCAAGCATAGGGGCCTTTCCACCTACGAGAAGGAATGCTTGGCTATCCTCATGGTAGTAGAACAATGGTGCCCTTACTTGCATCATGATGAATTCTTGATAAGAACGGATCAGCGTAGCTTGGTGCACCTGGATGATCAGCGTCTGTCGACAGTATGGCAACAGAAAGCATGTACCAAGCTTTTAGGGCTACATTATAAGATCTGCTATAGACAAGGAACCACAAATAGTGCAGCTGATGCTTTATCCCGTCGACACCACAAGTGCAATCAGTCCATGGCGATCTCGGTCTGCCAACCATCTTGGATTGAGGACATCAAGTCCAGCTATTCGAGTAACCCACATGCAAAGAAATTACTAGAACAATTCTCTCAATGGGCAGACCCGAAAGGATGCTTTTTAGTCGCCGAGGGACTGTTGTATTTCCGACAACGGCTCTGGTTTGGAGGGTCTCCAACGCTCCAACAAGCCATGCTACGTGCTTTTCATGATAGCACTATGGGCAGACACTCAGGTTTTCCTATGACTTATTGACGTCTCCGCAGACTCTTTGCATGGCCAAAGATGAAGCAGGACATCCGGCAATATGTGCAGAGTTGTACCATCTATCAGCAGGCTAAACCGGAGAGGGTTAAATACCCCGGGTTGCTCGAACCAATTCCACTTCCAGAGGGAGCCTGGCAAGTTGTGACAATGGACTTCATTGATGGCCTCCCACAATCAGGCAGAGCAAATTGCATCCTGGTGGTGGTGGATAAATTTACTCGCTATGCTCATTTCCTACCTCTCCAGCACCCATTCACATCAGCCAGAGTAGCTTGGTCATATCTGGACAATGTATACAAACTCCATGGCCTGCCCAAGGCCATCATCTTACAGAGATCCAGTGTTCACGAAAAAAATTTGGCGCGAGCTGTTTTCCTGCATAGGTTCTGAACTGAAGATGAGCACTCCGTACCACCTGCAAATGGATGGACAGTCAGAAAGAGTGAATCAGTGCCTCAAGATCTATTTACGATGATTCATCCATGCCTGCCCTAGTCACTCGAGTCAGTTTCTATCGTTGGCTGAATTTTGGTACAATGCCAGCTACCACTCAGCACTGGACATGTCTCCGTTCCAAGCATTGTATGGGCACGAGCCAAGGCACTAGGGAATCGAAGCGGCATCAGTATGCAAAATTCCAGCACTGAAAGACTGGCTCGAGGAGTGCAAGACTATGCAACAAGTGTTGCAGCAACATCTGCATAGAGCACGTCATATTTTGAAAGTTCAAGCAGACAAGAAGCAATCTGACAGGGAGTTCCAAGTGGGCTATGCCATCTTCGTCATGTCGTGGCCTTATGTACAATCATCGGTGCAGCGCCGAGCCAATCACAAGCTCTCGTTCAGGTATTTTGGGTCGTTCCATGTACTATGCAGGATCAATCCAGTGGCGTATGAGCTAGCACTGCCACAGAACTCGCACGTCCACCCTGTCTTTCATGTCTCGCAGTTACGCCAAGCACTGGCACCAGGTACAATCGCATCATCTACACTGACGGTCCCCTGTTCTACGGAATTAACCCCAATGGAACTCTTGGACAAACGTTGGTGGCAAACTCCTGATGGCCACCATAAGTAGTACTTGGTGCGTTGGCCTGATTTAGAGTTGCTCGATGCCTCATGGGAAGATGCTCTCACACTCAAAGGCAGGTATCCGGCTGTAGTAGCTTGGGGTCAAGCATGCTCTCAAGGAGTAGGGGATGTCAGCGACCCAACCACAGACGTGCCCCCAGTTGAGAGAAACCTTGCCAAGTCAGCGCGAGAGAGCAGCGTGGCAATAGAAGGGCACCTATCCACCAATCAGGGACAAGGGCGCGTCATCTCCAGGCCACCTCGGATCAAGCAGCCGAACCGCAGGTTCATGGGCCCGGAGTGGTCGAACGCTACATAAGCTGCGAGGAGCGGCTGGCTCGGCATCCAAAAGGATCAGGCAACGGCACGACACGGCTTTTTCTTTTTTACTTTCTTCTTTCCTTGTTTGCAAGACAAAGGGAGACTCCTGTAAACAAATTAGTGTTTGAGGAATACTGGATCGAGATCCGTTGCCTAACAGTCGGCGGCACACGGGCTCGGGGTGGGTAGTGGCGCGCGGATCCGTGTATGGCTGGTGGCGCATAGACCCGGGGGCGGGTGGTGGCATGACCGGACCTAGATGGATCTGTCGAACTAGTGAACTCTTTCAGAGAAAATCATACAACTCAGGTCCAATTTTGGAGGATTTTTATTGGAACTAGATGACACCCCGCGCGGTTGCTGTGGGAATTTTGTACCGCATGATGTTAAGAAAATAAGTGCAAAAATATTGTGTAGAATAATTTTGGATGATGATATTGGATACAAAATATACTTCTGACATCTAACCCAATGATGTATATAATCATGTGACCTGATATTCTCTATGTCAACAATGTATATACGAACATGTAAAAAATAACTCCTTTTACCATAAGGATGTCCAACATGAATTAAATTAAGGCATGAATGAAAAGGTGAAAGTTTGGACCTGCTTGATGATCGAAGCACCTCCAAGGTGATACGGTGCAGCTACTACATAGTGAGATAATTGCCTTATTGTATCTAGCATTTGGTATTCTTAACTATATTCATGTAAGAACCTTAAATATACCATAATTTAGTTTTATTATTAATAATTTTAGTTCATGTGCCGTAGCACTTATTCACTGGACTATGTGTATATATATTTGGTATTCTTAACTATTTTCGTGAATGAAAATTTTGAGGATACATAAAATGGGACCTTAAGCAAACTGAATTCTGTTGAGCAAAATATACAGTAAAATTGTTCCATGCCTTCGTCGAAGTAAATAAGTTAATTGACTTGCAAAGAAATATTTAAGGACACACATGGTGGATCCTAAAGCAGACTGAATACTATTGATCAAAATCTATAATAAAATTGTTCTATGCCTTTGGCGAAGTAAATAAGTTAACTGACTATTCATAATCTCCTTTTTTGGGTTATCTGGGTAAACTGCAAAGTGTGCACATCATACTGAATCACATTATGATGGCCTGATCTGTAACCCAATTAATTAGCGTATCAAGTATATAACATCAGAATGAGTATTGTATTGGACTCTTGGTTCTATTAATCCTAGGGTAAATTGCCCTGTCCACAACCTCTGAAATAACAGTAAGAAACAAATCAAAACAACTCTAATCCAATTATCTTTTGTGTAGGTCATCACTATTATATATGAACCAAGTAATTTAACGGGCATGATTGCTTGGTTCCTTCCGATGGTATTTACAACCATGAGGGAAAGTTCAAAGTCTCATGGCGAAATTTCTAAATGCAAAAAATCTTCAGAAAAAATAAATAACAGGATCTCTCAGCTTATCATATGCCAATTCTCACGATTCCACAGTTTCGGATTAATAAATCGTGTCACAACAAATTAGAAATCCAGCACATGAGGGCATGCAAAAGGAAAAAAAAGAAGAAATTGATTTTGTAGAGCAAATAAATAAGACGTTCTCTATTCTATTGAAGAAAATGAAGAGGCAATAAGCAAGTATCTAGGCGCCGCCATGCTGAAAAGCTAGCAACCACTGATTACCTTGGCACCCAGATCTGAACATGTTAATAGGGTACGCACCTGTCAAATTGACCTCGGATTAGTTATCTCCTGGCCTTCTCACGGCTTCTTCGTCCTTGTAAAGATTACCTCATTGATTTCTTAGATGATAGGAAATTGTTTGGGAATGGGAATGATGCACATGGGTCGGGAAAGAAATACCAAGAGGCCAAGAGGGAGAGAAATTGAATCACCTTAGCAATTACGTATAGGTTACCTATATATGAGGAGGGATTAAGAGAATCAATCTATTTCTGATGCATAGTGGGATTTGATGGAGAGGGGAGTCCGCTCGCATGGAGAACAAAAAGAGGCGATGCAGGTGGGGAATCCTCAACGTCACGAGCGGGGTTCTCTAAAGAATAAAATGATGCCAGTAGATGACGTGGATTCACCAAAATGCATGAAAATTTAGTAGTGGGAGGTAGCTATTTAGGAATAGATGATGAGATGAAGAACATCTAGGGTTTCTGCCAGCCGGAACATGGTGGCTTAAGGTCGCAGCCCAATACAGCTAAAGATGCCTCCCCACATGCAGATCACCAGCTTAAGAAGAGTCGAAAAGCAAGAAGGTAGAAAGTGACAGGTTCAGTAACTATAGTGAACTGAAAGTAAAAGTAGAAGATAGTCGTTGATCCGTCCAGGGCCGCTCATCTTGAGATTTGCGACCGACGAAGCTCCGGCCGCACGCGAAACGTTAAGTTACATTGGCATTCGTTGGATCGTAGATTGATGGCTGAGGGAAGAACTGAAAACACGGAACGATACTACATCTTGTCCTGAAGTGCTGGACTAAGAACAATCTTGACAATTCCCCCGCTGCGAGAACAAACTTGCCCTCAAGGCTGAAATGCTGGTAAGACTTTTTGAATGAAGGCAGCGCCTTCCCACATAGCATTTTCCGCTGGAAGATTTGTCCACTTGACGCGCCACTTCACCACTAGAATGCTGATATCTCCTTAAACTCTGGGTATAAGCTTTTGTTCCAAGACAACTTCGGGCTGAAAGAGGATGTGGCCTTCGTCGTCAAGGAGTGGTAGCTTATGACTGGGAATAGCATCAGGTCCAAGGTGCTTCTTCAATTGACTGACATGGAAGGCGGGGTGAAGTTGGCAGCCTGCAGGGAGTAGGAGTTTGTATGCTATGTGGCCCAATTTTTTCAAGATTCTTAAAGGACCATAGTATTTGGATCTGAAAGGACGTGGTTGTTGCATAGAGGGGGGTGAATAGGCTCTCTAAAATAATTATGGTTTAGGCTTGAACAACTACGGAATAAAACTAACGTTTAATATGTCAAGCACAAAACCTAAAATAACTAGTCTCACCTATGTGCACAAACAACTTATGCTAAGCAAGATAAACAACTAAGTGATAGCAAGATATAAAGCATGAAACAATATGGCTATCAAAAGGTAAAGTGCATAAGTAAAAGGGGTCGGGTAAAAAGATAACCGAGGCACGCGGAGACGATGATGTATTCCGAAGTTCACACCCTTGTGGATGGTAATCTCCGTTCGGAGCGGTGTGGAGGCACAATGCTCCCCAAGATGCCACTAAGGCCATCGTAATCTCCTCACACCCTCGCACAATGCAAGATGTCGTGATTCCACTAAGGGACACTTGAGGGCGGTCATCGAACCCATACAAATGGCAACCCTTAGGGAGGTCACACATACCCGTACACTTTGGCAACCCTTGGGGGACGATCACCGATACCCGTACAAATTTCTCGGGGAAATCTCCACAACCTAATTCGAGACCCTGACGCTTTCTCTGAGCTTTACACCACAATGATTGAGCTCCGAGGCACCACCAACCATCTAGGGCGCCAAGGCACACAAGAGGAACAAGCTCTAGGGTGCTCAAACACCCAATAGTAATAATCTTCTCAAGTTCTCACTTCCACATATCACCTTGGAGAATCAAACCTATGCACCAAATGCAATGGCAAGGGCACACGTAGTGCCCAAGTCATTCTCTCTCAAATCCCGCCACAACAACAAATGGTATGGTGGAAATGAGAGGAAGAACAAAGAAGAACACGAAGAACTCCAAGATCAAGATCCAAGGGGTTCCCCTCACTTAGAGGAGAAAGTGATTGGTGAAAATGTGGATCTAGATCTCCTCTCTCTTTCCCTCAAGAACTAGCAAGATTCATTGGAGGGATTGAGAGTTAGCAAGCTCGAAGAAGGTCAACAATGAGGGACAAACTCGAGCTCAAAGGATAAGATCCATTGGGGAAGAAGACCCCGTTAAATAGGTGGGGAAAAATCCAACCATTACCCCCACACCCCACACACAAGCGGTAGTACCGCCCACACGTAGAACTCACCAGTAGAAGGGGCAGCAGTAGTACCGCTTAGTACTACTGCCCCTACTACCGCTCATGTGTCCCTAGACACTAGACATCGACAAGGCAGTGTCTGGTGCCCCGCGTGAGGAGCCGGAACCCCCTAGCGGTACTACCGCTGTGGCCCGCGTTACTACCTTCCTCGAGAGAGAAATAAAGAACCAAAGCAACCAGATGGGAACACTAACACCAGAACTGCCATAACCTTCGCATATGAGCTTTGAATTGACAAAACTCAAGCTTGTCGGATTCAGGACGACAAGAGCTATCCAACTTAAGGAGAGGCAGTATGAAAATGCCAATTATATAGAGTTGTGAAACCTCTATGAATGAAGAACCGACAAACACTACAACATCGAAAACATCACAGAAGATGCATATGGACTCCATTTTTGATGAACTTGAGCTTGTCATGAAGCTGACAATAAGCACAAGAACCCACATACAGAAAAGCCAACCAAGAACCAAGAAAGATAATGATGCGAAGAATGCAGTTGTTTGAGCTCACAATGAATGATGCGATCAAGCTACTCACTTGAGAGCCCCCTTGATAGTACGATTATCAATCCTATAACCCAGTCTCCCAAATACCACCATGAGACTGGTAAAATAGAAAACCCTACCAAGATCAAACCTTTTCCTTGTGCATAGTCCACTTGATCTATATGATGAAGATCTTGACTTCCTCAAGACGGACCACCTTTCTTGATTACTCCCCCATACTCCACTATGGGTGACACACTCTTCGACACATCTTCACAAGTCCATTGTCACCATAATGAACGACAAGCTTCAAGTATGATCTCTCAGTGATGCTTCACTTGAGCTTGCACACCACAACCTTGATGACGATCACCACTTGATGCCATCTTCCATGGGATGTATGTGATCTTAATCTTGATGCAAGCACATGGAAATATACCTAACCCCACAAAGAACTCTCACATAGACCATGGGTTAGTACACAAAGCATAATGGACAATGCTTACCATACAATGGATCACTTGATCCCTCTTGGTTCATCTTTGTACGCTTTGTGTGTTGATCAACTTGATTCACTTTTTGACTTAGTCTTTATCTTTTTTGTTCTCTCTTCATAAAGATGATGTCTTGAAGGTAAACATAAATGCTCACACAATCTTCTTCTTCTTCAAGACATGCTTGCAATAAGGTCAACTCTCACATGACCAATCTTTGGATAAACCTTGAATACCACGTTGGTCACAATATAAAATCCTTGAAACCAACACATGTACTTCAAGAAGTTCCTATGGACGAATCCTTCAAATATAAACTCCATAGGGACTGTCAACAATAGCCAAAATCACATATGGAGAAATATGCTCTAACAAGAATGTAATTTGAGATGCATATGAATGCTCAAGCTTGTATGCCTATATGGCTGCAGTTTGATATAGACCATATATCCCACTTGATAGATTTTGCTAGACCTCTTCTTATTAGAAAAGTACTTCATTCTTTCTTGGGTCCTTGACAAGTTATCATTGATTTGTTGAGAAATAGTTGTTCTGTCCAGTTTAGCTTGAGGTGTTTCTTCATCAGGTGGAGGTAGCATGAGCTCTCCAGTGAGAGGAGGAGGTTTTCAATATATAGCTTTAAAGGCTGTCATTTTGAGAGATGTGTGGAAGATGGTATTGTACCACCACTTTTCCATAGATAACCATTTGTGCCACTACTTTGGGTGTGCAAAAGCCATGCACCTCAAATAATTTTCCAAGCACTGGTTTACTCTTTTAGTTTGACCATCTGATTTTGGGTGATATGCAGTGTTCAGATGCAGTTTAACACCCATTTTTTTGAACAGATTCTCCCATAGAGGACTGGTGAATATTTTGTCTCTATCAAAAACTATTACTGAGGGCAAACCATGTGACTTAAAGATGTGGTCAGTAAAAGCTTGGGCCACCATTTTAACATTGATTGGATGTTTGAGGGATATGAAGTGTGCATAGTTGGTAAATCTGTCAACCACCACTAAGATGAGGTCCTTGTTTTCAGAAATAGGCAGTCTTCCACAAAATCCATGGAGATGTGAGTCCAAGCAAAGTCTAGAACAGGGAGGGTTTGTAACATGCCAGGATATTGGGAGTGGTGTGCTTTGTTCAGTTGATAGACAAGGCACCGTTGAACCATATTTTTGACTGATTCCCTTATTCAAGGCCAGGTGAACAAGATTTTAATTCTGTGATATGTTGCCCTATCTACTGAGTGGCCTCCTAGTTCACACTTGTGGAAAGAGTTCAGTATGGACTGTCTCAAATCACAATTGTTGCCAATCAAGATTTTCCCTTTATATCTCAGTACTCCACTTGTTAATATATAAGGGGGATTTCCATTTGGTGCAATTCATAACTGAGAAATTAGTTGCGAGCATTTAGTGTCAGTCTTGAAACTATTAACCACCTCTGTGATCCAAACAGGAACTGCAACAGTGGTAGTTAAAGATTGTACTGCATACTTAACTCTCGAAAGGGCATCAGCCACTCTATTTATTTGCCCTTCTTGTATTCCACTTTGAACTTATATCCCAATAATTTGATCATTAATTTGTGTTGTATGCCTTCAGTCAACTTTTGTTCTTGAATATGTTTCGGACTTTGTTGATCTGTTCAGATGATAATTGAGGATGCTGCAAAATAATGTTCCACTTATTGATTGCTTCAATAATAACAAGTGCTTCTTTATCATATGTGGACCAACCAGTTGCTTTAGGGCCAATGGATTTCCTGAGAAGAGAAATTGGTTGACCTTGCTGAGGGATTCCCGGACTAAGGGGTCCTTGGGTTGTTGGCCTATCTCCCAATAGGCCAACTTGGTGGGCCGCTCTCTTATGGTTAAAGAAAGGGCCGGATACATTGAGACCCCGTGTTCTAGAAGGAAGCCCTAAAGGCGCGTCGTGTACTCCAAGTCAAGATGAGGAAATCGACATCTCCATCCCCGGCAGGAGACCTATCATATCTAAACCCTAGGTACCCCCCGGTGTCTATATAAACTGGGAGCGTTTTAGATTATAGGGGCAGAGAAAGTCCTCTAGGGTTTTAGCTATTTGATCTCGAGGTAGATCAACTCTGTAACCTTCATACCTTCAATTTAATCGAGCATGGCATAGGGTTTTATCTCCATAGGAGGGCCAGAACCTGGGTAAACATCCTCTCCTTCGTCCCCTTGTTACCATCTATCCTAGACTCACAGCTCGGCACCCCTACCCGAGATCCGCCCATTTTGACACCGACATTGGTGCTTTCATTGAGAGTTCCACTATGACCGCCAAAGGAATCGATGGCTCGCATTGTCATCAACGAAGAAGTTCGTAACATGGACTGCTCTAACCTGGACAAATCTTCACTTTTGGCAGCATTGTGCTACACGCTGATCTGACCATCCGTCTTGGCCGGGTTGGGTGTTTCACCCCTGATCAAGAGGTCAGATTTGGGAACCTAGAGTTCTTCGTAGACTCTTGGGGCGATCTTTCGCTCACCGGGCTCACAATCTCATCTGACGCGCCCGAGGACTCCAAGGCCTTAACCTCGGATTTCGTTTCTGATCCCGCCCGATGGACCAACCCCGACAATGGTCTGGCTTTTAGTCCGGATCGGGCCATAGCACTACATGGCTAGGGACCAGCTCATGCTGAACATACTTCTTGTGCGGATGCATCAAAGGTCAACTCCGAAAGCTCTGAGCAAATTGACCCGATCGAGCTCTCGAGACTCAACGAGGCTCTAGATCGGATCTTATTGATGAAAATTAATAAGGACCCAACCCTGATCCATGTTCTGATTGGCTTTGAGGTGAGTCAAGAGGAATTTTTCCCCACCCACCACCCACCCACTTCGTAGCCACTGTCCAAGACTTAACCGATATGTTGGACTATGCTTCTGAGGAGGCATAAGACATGGATGAGGAGGATTGTGCTCCCACCCCCGTCAACGTCGAGTGATGGACTACCACCTCCATGGAGACTACATGGTGGATACTACAGCCGATAACGGCGAGCACACACCCACAAACAATGGCGATAAATCGGGTGAAGCGTCGTCAAGGCGTCGGAAGCCGCACAAAAGATCAAAGACAAAAAAGGGAAGGGAAGCTATTGCTGGCACCGGGGAAAGCGATACCTCGGAAGACCTCGACGATCCCGATATCCCCGAGTAGCCGCTAGAGGACCAGGAGAGGCCAGAGGACCAGCGCGACCCTGAGGATCCAAACGATTCCAAGGATGACCACTACCTCCCCCTTGTAGAAGAGGAGGATAGCCGGGAAGCCAAAGACTTCACAGTCCATGAAAACCTTGAGGATCAGGAATGGTTTAGGCAACAACTTATAGCCACTGCTCGCAGCTTGAAGGCAAAAGAACAACATCTTCAGGACGAATAGGATAACCTCAACGATAGATAGACAAGGGTCCTATCTGCCGAGGAAGGGCACGGTACCGGTCTATTGGACCAACCTAAGAGCTACCCACGCCGACGGATACTGTCGCAATTCGACGACAAGGTGCCTAATACACCGTCTCCCACACACACTCCATATGACCAACAAGAGTGCCCTCCACGAGGACAAGATAGGATAGCTGGCGACGCCTGTTATAGGACGGCGATACCCCACAGAAGGGGAAAAGAGCCAATAGGGCCCGAGGACAGGTACGACATGCGACATGACCTGGATTACAAAACAGGCCACACAAGATCCATCTACAGATCTAGAGGGTACTCCCCCGATAGACGGATGGGTACCGGCCTTGGCTCAACTGCAACAATAGAGGTTGGGAGCGAAACCAGTCCATAATAGACGCCGAGTACTATAGCAACATAGCCCGGGTCAGAGGCACTGCCTACCCACTATGCTTCACCGATGAGGTGATGCAGCATCAATTCCCGGAAGGATTTAAACCCGTGAATATATAGAAATACGATGGGACAACTGACCCAACAGTATGGATCGGGGATTTCCTCCTCCAAATTCACATGGCACGAGGAGACGATCTCCATGCCATCAAGTACCTACCCTTAAAACTTAAGGGGCTAACTCGATACTAGTTAAACAACCTCCCCGAAATTTTTATCGGGAGCTGGGAGGATCTAGAAGATGCATTCTAATCTAACTTCCAAGGCACCTATGTACGGCCACCAGACTCCTCTGACCAAAGCAACATCGTCCAGAAGGTATGGGAGTCCACTTGACAATTCTAGAACTGGTTCTTGACCAAGAAAACCAGATCATTGATTGCCTAGATGCCGAGGCAATAGCCTCTTTCAGGCACAATATTTGGGATGAATGCCTGACTTCCAGATCGACCAGGACAAGCCCAGGACCATGTCCGCCCTTACATCACTCATGACCTGCTTTCGCGCAGGCAAGGATAACTGGCTAGCTAGACAGAGCCACAACCCCGAAGACCCCGGATCCTTCGAAGTTCGAGAAGAAAACGGGAAACCAAGATGCAACAAAAATAAGCACCATAACATCCACATTGATGCCGACCACATGGCCGTTAACGCCAGTTTCCGCAACCCTCGATCCGGGAGGCGCAAGAAGCCTCCTAAAGGAAATTGTGACTGACCTACCCCGCTCGACAAAATCATGGCGAGGCCTTGCCAGATCCATGGCACTCAAGACAAGCCCACCACCCACACCAACCATAACTCTTGGGTGTTCAAACTAGCTGGCAAACTCATAGCCAAGGAGCAAGGAAAGGGCCCACGCAACAATGACGATGATGAGCTATATAATCGAAAGTAGTGCTAGAGGGGGGGTGATTAGACTACTTGACCAAATAAAAAACTACATGTTCCGAATTTTAATTCTTGGCAGATTTTAGCATTCATAGTATGTCAAGTACACCCTACACATCCATGTCTAAGAGTATAGCAGTGGAAAGTAAATCCAAGCATGTAAGTAAAGAGAGGGTAGGAAGATCAAACGCAATTAGTGAGACGATGATTTTTCCCATGGTTACAATAGGTGGTGCTATCGTACATCCACGTTCATGGAGTCAACCCATGGATGTAACTGTCGAGAGAGTACATGGAGGGCTCTACCCACAGAGGGTTCCATGAAGAAGCAACCATGACAATACCATGACGACCTACGTCCATGGAGGACTAGTGTCACAACCCTAGAAATTGTTTGTATTAGTTGCATCATTGAGCATTCATTACATCATGTTTAACTTCAAATGAATTTGAAATGGGGATGACAAACCCTAGCATCTCATGGATTAAACCAAACTGCAACAGCTGAATTTTAATGTTTCCAAATGGTCTTCAAAAATGTTCACCATTTCTCATAAATGTTGGAAACAACATACCAGGGGTGCAGAACTTCTAAATAATTATTTTGTATGTTTAAATGAATCATGAATGCATCTGAAAATGATAATTAAATCACTATAAATATTTTTATTTTCCAAAAGTGCTGAAACTTATTATGGGGCTTAGCAATATTATGGTTAGACCACAAAATAATTCCATGGTTTTTGTCTTTAGGGTTTTTGCCCAAATATTTTAAACAGAGAGCAAATAAATAGAAAAGAAAAAAATAGGAAAGAACCTTACCTGTAACCGGCCCAACACAGGAGAAGTCCAGCCCATCAGGCGCCTTCTCCTAGCTTCTGCCAGTAGGAGCAGCTGCGGGCTCGCACGCCCGCGCCTGAGGAGGCCAACTCCTCTCTGCCTGCTTCCTCGCCCCCCTCGAGCCTATCTCCCGGCCTGAGAAAGCCCCAGAGCCCCTCTCCCTTCTCCTCCCCTCTCTGGTTTCTCCCCCCTCTCCCTTGCCACCTCCACCGCCGGTCGCTGAAGCTGCCATCGCTACCGTCGATCTGCTCCCCCAGTGCCTCCCCGAGCCCGCGAGCTCCGTCTTCTGATGCGCCGTGAGCCTTCCCGTCGATCCCCCTCCTTCTCCCAGTTGATTAGCCGCAATCCCCGCCGCTGCCGAGCTCCGACCGTTGCAAAGGTCGCCGTGGCCGTTGTCCCCGGCCACCCCGAAGCCTCTCGTGTGCTTCCCTAGATGCGCGCGGGGATGGGCTCCCCTCTGATGCCCTCAGCGCCGCCTGCCGCCCCCCTGTAGTGCCGTTCTGGCCAACTCCGGAGAGCCCCGCCATGGGTTTTGTCTCCTCCGGCCTAGCTCTGGCGGGTGCCGATGTGGCACGGCGAGTAGTGCTAATCCCCCTCCTAACCAGCCCCCTCATACGCTGACAACGGGCCCCGTAGTAGGTCAAACACTGGGTCAACGCGGGGATTAACCCTGTGTGACTAACGTGCGGGCCCGACACGTCAGGTTTCACCTGGACCGGGTCAGCCGACCTGCTCACATCATGATGACGTTAGGCTAACACAGTAATCATATTTTATAATAAAAATAATTCAGGAAATTCTAGAAAATGTTTAAAACTTCTAAAAATCATCGAAAATAATCTGTAAGTCAGATGAAAATAATTTATATATGACAAATGATCAGAAAAATCCAATGAATATGTTTATGCCATGATCATGCATGTTTGAGCAAGTTAACATAACAAAGTAGGACATTTCATGATTAGGATAATTTAATAAATAGTGTTGGAGTTGGAATTTTGTATATATTTGAATTCCACTTCACTTAATATGACTACCTATAGCACTAGGTCAATTTAGTAACTTAACATGCCATTTCATGCATCATGATTGTTGCATCACATTGAACGTGTTCCTTTCTTGTTTGCTGGTGTTTGTTCCCTCTTGGTAGACGATGGTTCCGACGATGTGAACGTTGACACTTATGAAGAGAAATGATATCTTCAGGACTTCAGGCAAGCAAATCCCCTTGAGCATACTGATATGAACCCACTCTCTTGCTCCTGCTCTCTTTATTGCATTAGGACAACAACGATTCAACTGTTACATGTCATCAGTAGTTGAGCCCATTCCTTTGCGTGACCTGTCTTTGCCATAGTAAATAGTTGGAACCACTTAGCATGAGTAGCAACTGCTTGAGCCTTGTTGTGCTTACTCATCCATGCTTACTTACTGTGCCTGCTATGCTTAGAGTCGTGTCGTGTCGGGTCTGATCCATCCGGGTGATGAATCGGAATGGCAGTGGTCATGTCCTCCTGTGTGAGAGCTAAGTGTTTGAACACGATTTTGTAAAGGTAGCGATGAGAGGTCACGTAGGAGTACATGACGGGTTGTCTCATGGGGACTGATCTTAAGAACTGAGTTCTGTGTTTGTGATCCAAGACAGTTACTACCACACATTGGGCTCCGGTAACTCGACCCCTCTCAGCCCATTAATCGCATAGACCTTTGTCCAGGAGTTGCAACTAGTTTTTGGTGTTTGTAGGAAAAGTGTTGGCAGCCATGCATAGCGCTGCCCGAGAGGGTGGACTGTGATGCGGTATAGGCATAGTGGCACGGTGTACCAAGTGGCACCCCAATGGTGGGCTTGGGAACCCTACGCACATCATTTGAGGCCATACGGAAACTTCGGCTGGAGTTCCGTGCGGTTCAGTCTCAAATAGGCGATAAACCTGGACTAGGGTCTTGTGTGGTTGACGGTCATGGCCGACGCCCATCCCAGTGCTTCCGCTTGAAGGTTGCCGAGATGCATGATGTACATATGGTGATAAGTGGCGAGAGTGTCTGTGAAGAAGTATACCCCTGCAGGGTGAAATAATCTATTCGAATAGCCGCGTCCTTGGATATGGACTACTTGTAGAACTTACGTGGTTGATAGATAAGTTGAAGTGGATACTCTAAAGTGCGCAAGATAAGTGTGAGTGCTATGGATGGCCTTCTCGTAGGGAGATGGGGGTGGATCCATAGTGGGGTATTGATTGGTGAATATGTGGACTCGTGTGCGTTATTCGACCTCAAAGAAAGCACTTGTAGTCGTAGTATAGGTTAGCCAAGAGTCAAAGCGGTCTTGCTGCAATAAACTCCACAACCCCCTTCATTGATACTGATGCATATGTAGATAGTTCTGATCTAAGTCTTGCTGAGTACCTTTGTACTCATGTTTGCTTAATTTATGTTTTGTAGAGGAGACGTTAGTTTCATTAGTGGTATTTACAACGTGAAGTTGGATGTTGACCGGATTAGCTTGGGAATCCCAGATAGAAGTCTGGTTCCTTTGGTAGGGTCGTTGTAGCTTTTCAGGCTCCTCCAGCCACTTTTGTAGATGTCTGTACCCATACATGTTTAACTTCCGCTTGTTTGATTGAATGATCTGAATGTTGGGTCTTGTGACCCCTGTTTGTAACAACTTATTGTATTGGCTCTTCCGAGCCTTCTAAGTAAATGTTGTAATGTTGTATGCTTATGTTGTGATGCCATAGTTGTATCTATGCATATTGGGCATGTCGTGCGGTATGCATGGGACGCGACACCTAGTTGTGTGACTTTAGTAGTACTCTTTATGGGGAAATGCCTCTTTGTGCTTCCACCGAGCCTTGGTAGCTTGCTACTACTCCGAACACATTGATTCACCGGCATGTATCATTCTTTGCTGCTCTGTCTGTCCCTTCGGGGAAATGTCTCGCGGTGTAATGGACTCCTTGTAGCCTGCTACAACTCGTCTACGTGCAGTGATGACATTTATGTCCCACGGCGTAATGGAGTCCTTGAAGGTTGCTATGACTCGTCTACACACTCTAGAGATCGACACCTGCATTGCTGGGTTATGTATTATTGTCCCTGTGCGGATGTGCCACTTTGGTTCTACGACTTGTCATGTCGTCCCGAGTTATTTGACATTTGAATGCTAGCAACACATTCACATACGTCAGTCAAAAGACGCAAATGGTCCCGGCCCAGGTAAGGTGGCAGCCGTGGAGATAACCGTGTGTTAGACCGCAAAGTGATGTGATGTGTTACAGGCTGGATTCTTATGGCTTAGGATCGGTGTCCCGACAACTAGCCTTACTCGAGGTAGATCTTCACGAAGTAGGCGATCTCCTTGCCCTTACAAACTTCTTGGTTCACTGCACAGCATGAAGTTGGAGGATCCCAAGCAACACTTAACCAATATAGGAGGCACCACCCTCCAAAAAGTAACAGGCTCGATAATGCGATGAACTCCTTGCTATTGTGCTTCAATATGATATATTCCTCAACACACAATCACTCTCTCATAGATTTGGCTTGGTAGAAGACATTGATTGGGTGGAAACTAACTTGGGGAGGTTAGAAATCAAGATCCATATGGTTGGAGTGGAAGATCTTGACGTCAACACAAGGGTAGGTGGTTCTCAGAAAATCAGTAGGTATGAGTGGGGAACAATTCTAAGTGCTTCTCTTGCGAGTGAGTGGTGGTGGAGGGGTATATATAGGATTCTCCAAAAATCCAACCGTTACACACAATAATTCAGACTCGATGGAACCGATGTGTGAATCTCGGTTGTACCGAAGTGAATTAAAGTTAGAAACTTTTGAATCTCGGATGTACCGATATAGGCATCTTGTTTGCACCGATAAAGGTGACCAACGGTCAGAATGTCCAATCTCGGTGACGCTGATCCAACAATCTCGGAGGGACCAAAACTATGAACTTGCGTAACAGAAAGTTGGTAGCCTAACTCGGTGGCACCGAATGCGGAATCGGTTGCACCGAAAAGCTAGGGTTTTGCTGTGTCTGTCTAGGGTTTGGAATCGATGGCACGAAGTGTAGAATGTTGGGTGCACTGATTTTGAGTATTTGTCTTTGGACAGACTTTTGTGGAAGAGCTTGTGTGTGTGTGTGGTGACTATCACTTGTGCACGTATGAGCATTTTGTTCACCAACAAAACCTTACCCCCTTTTAATAGTATTGGCTTTCCTATGGACTGGAAGTGATTTCTCACAAATCTAAAATGTAGAATCCTTTGCTTGAAGCTTGGCCAATGCTAATCCTTGCATCTTGGGGTATTCCACAATCCTTTTGCCAACCCATCATTGAACTTTTCCTGAAACATTCTTAGTGGAAACATTAGTTCAATGACATATATGTTATTATTATTAACCAAAACCACCAAGGGAGCAAATGTGCTTTCAATCTCCCCCTTTTTGGTAATTGATGACAACATATAGATCAAAGCTTCGACATATGATATAATCAATGAATATAATCATCGCTTTGAGAAGTATGTGATAAGCAAGAGCTCCCCCTAAATTTGTGCATTATTTTAAATTTGCGTTTGAATGCAAATGCACAATCGATTAGGTACATGGGGCACTTCTTCCATGTCACATATAACTTGGTGGTGTGTGAGACTAATAAGAGTTAACAACATAGCACAACACAACAAGCAAAGTGAGTGATCATCACATAATCATAAAGAGATAGGAAATAGTAGCAACACACATAACAACATATGATCACACACAAACACAAAAGTATCTCACGTCAAACCAAAAGAACCAAATGTTTTGTAAAACCAGCAAATAAAAAACAGACGCTCTCTTACTCGAAGCCTAAGATCTATATACAACTCATCCCCCTTTGGCAACAAGTTACCAAAAAGTTCAAAGAGATATAGCTAATCGTTCTGCGGTTGAGCTCCTCTGGTCGTCGATGATGGAGTTGAGAGAATTCCGTCGGCGAAGACTTCCACACAACCTTCTCTTGCTTCTTAGCAAGAACCTCTTCTGGGACAAAATCAGAATCCTCTTCCTCTGAGTTGAGTCTCTTCCTTGTCCTAGTGGAAGACTTAGACAACCCATGATAATTGGGAGTGCCTAGATGTGAAAAGGAACTGGACTCAGGACTCGTGCCTGAACTCATCTCAACATTCTTCTCTGGAAAATTCTGTCTGTCTGAACCTGACATGCTAACCCTGTGATAGAGTGTAGAAGAGTAGAATAGTATAAGTCGTCACAAAATGCAATTTTTTTTGGAAATTTTAAACAAAAGATTTTCCAAGTTTTGCATTCTATCAAGTGTATTTCAGTACAACCGAGGCAGAAATTTCGGTCACACCGAGACAGACACCTACCTTTCTAGGAACTTGGCACCATTTTCGGTTCGGCCGAAAATGAGCACTCGGTTCCACCGAGGTTTTCTCACTGTGGCAGAAACTAAAATCGGTGACACCGATTTTTCTACATCGGTTCTACCGAGATACTGGTGGCGGACGGGAAAACCCTACAAATCGATCATTCGTTACTCTATGGAATTTTTCTTGTGGATGGAAAGCTTTCAGACCGTGGCTTATAGGTAAAATCAAGTTCATTGCGCAAGAATTGGATGGGGAGCGCAAGAAAAGTCAAATCCGTACCCTAGCTTGGCGACGGATCTGCTACGACGGCGACGGCGGCGAAGAGGCCCGTCGACGGCAGGGATTCTAGCGGAGGAGGAGCACGGGAGGACAAGGGCGACAACCAGGGGGTCCTTTTGCGGCACCTTACGGTTTGGTGCACGACGATTGAAGATTGAAATTTTGAACTGTCGAGACAACATCTTATATACCCTTCACTATCAGTGACACCGATTTGATATTTTCGATGTAGCCGAGTTTAATAACTGTCAACTGACAGGGAAACTCGGTGTACTCGAGAATATGAAATCGGTCTTATCGAGATAACAAAACCATATCAACCCTAGGCATTCAGTGAGACCAAGAATTGTGGGTTTTATTCACCCAGATGCACTTGGGAGGTTTTAATGGTCAGTCCTTGACGATACGAAACTCCGAGTGCTCCTCACGGAGAGAGATCAAAAAGTACTTGTTCAAATTTTGTGATGGAACATGAATAGAGTATGAGGTGACAAAGCATAGATAGCTAAAGGAGTGGTCCTAGGCATTCTTGTATATCCAATTGGCAAATAAAAATGAATAGCCAAATAGCAACAATTGGATATCCTCGAATGATTAAATAAATGCAGACCAACATGCTCACACAATAAGATGTCAAATGAAATCATGGCAAACATGCACAAACACTATAGCATCTAAAAAGCACTTTGACGATGACGGAGTCATCTATATATGAGTATATTGACTTACGAGCCAAGTAAGATTACTTGATCATAGGTCATACTCATCGTTTAACCACAAGTGGGGTTACCACTTTTACATAAGTATTTAATGTTGTCACATACTAAGAGATGCTTTAACTCAAGTCTTAGAGTAAAGCTCCACCTTGATGTGACATCCCCCATAGGAGGGACAAACTAACCTTCGGTTTTGTTGACAAAGAATTCATGTTGGTGAGGTAGTGGGGGATGTTCAAAGTTAATGAAGATCACCAAGAGTTGGGAGCACCCTTGTTGTTTCATTACACTTCTCACCTACATGGGTTAGTCCCAACACACAAGAGACAAATACAAGGATATCTATGGACATGTAGTGCAAAGCATATGTGATGATGTCCATTGATTTGTTGATTACCTTGTCCCTTGCTTACCTTTGAGGGAATGTGTGACTCCTTGAGATATTGCATAAAGTTGATGTTGATTGCAAATAGTTTTTGCCAATAATGAATTTGAGTGAATTTCATTGGCGAAGTCACCCCTCAAGAACTTCTCTAGTTCTTATTCTTGGGGACCCACATTAAGTTAATGGGGAACCTTGGTGTTGAAGTAGCACTTGTATAAGTTGAGCTTGTAGTAGCCTTGGGAACCCACTTCACCAAAGCTTGGGATTCATCTTCATATGAGTCAATGTCCTCTTGAAGCTTGTTCTTGTCCTTGAGCTTGGTGTCTTGTGGTGGAAGGTCATCATGAGCTTTTGTTCCCTTGGGGACAATATTTTCATACTTCTCCTTTTGAGGAACAAACTTGGGATTGGGGTATTGAACTTCTTCCCATTCAACTCCATTAGCGTTGAAGTAGCCAACACCACGGTTCTTACGGTATCCTCCGTGCTTGTGTACAATCTCCTCAAATTGTTTGCAACCTTCAAGACTCTTGTAGATACACTTCTCTATAATCCCTTTCAAGAGTTCATTTTCTTGCTCAAGTGTAACTTGGCTAAGAGAAGAGTTAGTGGGATCAAGAGAACTACTAGAAGCAATATCAATGGATTTATCATTTTTATTGCTACTAGTTGAAGAACCTTTCTTTCCTTAGTTACTAGCTTGCTTAGACTTAACTTGTGGCATGAATGTAGATAAGAGAAGTCACTTGGCTAGATAAGAGGAAGTCTTCTTTTAAAGATCGTCATTGATAGCTTTAAGGAACTCATACTCTTGCTCTAAGTTGAGCTTCTCGAAGCATAGCTTCTCATGTGTCCTTACAAGCTCTCTATGATCCTCTAGAGTTGACTCGTGAGCTAACTTAAGAGTTTTTAGTTCTTGAGTTAGTCGTTCTATTTCCAACTTATCATCATCACACGACTTATCTACATTAGAGTGAGTACAAGCAAGTTCATTTTGACTAATATTACTAGATTTGTCATATAGCAAGTCATCTTCAATTAACAAGTCATCTTCATCACTATTGAAATGAAGATACTAGGGGTGTGATACATTGGCGCCTTTAGACATGAAGCAACGTCCACTCACTTCATTTGTTGAATCAAATATGTCGTAGGAGTCAGTTGTCACTAGTGCAAGTTTGACAGCACCTTCATCTTGCCTATACTCGGAGTTGGAGTGATAGCTTCTCTCGGAGTGGTTGTCGGATTCGGAGCCGGAAACCCATTCACCAACATGAGCTTGATGTTTCCTTCTTGAGTAGCTCTTGGTGTACTTGTCCTTCTTCTTCGAGTCCCTACTTCTCCTTGAGGGTCTTCGTTCATAATGATCATCTCTACTCCTTCTCTCTCTCCAAGGTGACTCGCCTCTTGAGCTTCGTCTTCTCGGTGACTCTTCTTTCCTCTTGTAAGGAGTCATGCACTCATTGGAGTAGTATCCGGGCTTCCCACAATTGTAGTAGTTTCGGTCATGACTTGACAAACGCTTCTCTTCATATCTTGAGTAGGAGCTTCGATCTTTGGTTCTATTCTTGTAGAACTTGTTGAATTTCTTTACCATGAGGCTTATCTCTTCATTTGTGACAAGGTTGTAGCTAGAGGTAGCGGGAGAATCACTTGTGGCGTTCTAAGCACCGCTAGACTTGTGGTGAAGATCTTCCTTGTCTTTGAGTGTCATCTCATGAGCAATAATTCTTCCAATCAGTTCTATTGGCTTGAGATCTTTGTAGTTGGGCATCATTTGGATCAATGTGAAAACGGTGTCATATCGATCATCCAAAGCTCGAAGTATCTTCTTGATGATGAATTTGTCAGTCATTTCTTTGCTTCCTAAGCCGGCAATCTCATTGGTGATGAGTGCTAGCCTAGAGTACATCTCAGCGACTCCTTCACCATCCTTCATCTTGAACTTGTCAAGTTGACTTTGAAGAACATCCAACTTGGATTCTCTCACAGATTCTGTACCTTCATGCATATCGATCAAAGTATCCCAAATCTGTTTTGCGTTCTCAAGATGGCTGATTTTGTTGAATTGTTCGGGGCATAGGCAGTTGAAGAGAATGTCACATGCTTGAGCATTGAGTTGCAACATCTTCAATTCATCCATAGTTGCTTCATGATCGGGTTCCCTTCCTGCCGCAAAGAATTCACCTTGCATACCAACACGAACAATAGCCCAAACGGAGGGGTTATGACCAAGCAAATGCATTTTCATTTTGTGCTTCCAACTAGCAAAATTTGTGCCATCAAAGTACGGACCTCTACAGTGATAATTTCCCTCACTAGACGCCATACTCTCCTAGGTTGTGAGACCAATGGAATGGAGACCAAAGCTCTGATACCACTTGTAGGATCGAAAGTAGTCCTAGAGGGGGGGTGATTAGACTACTTGACCAAATAAAAATCTACTTTTCCCCAATTTTAATTCTTGGAAGATTTTAGCATTCATAGTATGTCAAGTACACCCTACACATCCATGTCTAAGAGTATAACATCGGTAAGTAAAGACAAGCATGTAAGTTAAGAGAGGGTAAGAAGATCAAACACAATTGGTGACACGATGATTTTTCCCGTGGTTTCGATAGGTGGTTCTATCGTACATCCATGTTCATGGAGTCTTCAACCCATGGAGGGTAAAAGTCGTGAGAGTCCACGAAGGGCTCTACCCACGTAGGGTTCCATGAAGAAGCAACCTTTACTATACCATGCCTATGTCCACGGAGGACTAGCCTTACTTGGGTTAGATCTTCATGAAGTAGGCGATCTCGTTTCCCTTACAAACTTCTTGGTTCACTCCACAACATGAAGTAGGAGGCTCCCAATCGACACCTAACCAATCTAGGAGGCACCAGCCTCCAAAAGGTAATAGGCTCAGTAATGCGATGAACTCCTTGCTGTTGTGCTTCAAGATGATAGACTCCTCAACACACAATCACTCTCTCATAGATATGGCTTGGTATAAGAGATTGATTGGGTGGAAAGCAACTTGGGGAGGCTAGAAATCAAGATCCATAAGGTTGGAGTGGAAGATCTTGACCTCTACACAAGGGTAGGTGGTTCTCTCTTAGAAAATCGGTACGTATGAGTGGGGAACAGTTCTGAGAGCTTGTGTTGCAAGTGAGTGGTGGTGGAGGGGTATATATAGGCATCTGCAAAAATCGAACCATTACACACAATAAGTCAGACTCGGTGGAAACGACGTGTGATTCTCGGTTGTACCGAAGTGACTTAAAGTTAGCAACATTTGAATCTCGGTGAGACCGATATAGGAATCTTGTTTGCATCGATAAGGTGACCAATGGTCAGAATGTCCAATCTCGGTGACATTGATCCAACAATCTCGGAGGGACCGAAACTGTGAACTTGTGTAACAGTAAGTTGGCAGCCTAACTTGGTGGCACCAAATGCAGAATCGGTTGCACCGAAAATCTACGGTTTGGCTGAGTCTGTCTAGGGTTTGGAATTGGTGGCACCGAGTGTAGAATGTTGTTTGTACTGATTTTGAGTATTTGGCTTTGGACAAACTTTTATGGAGGAGCTTGCGGGTGTATGTAGTGACTATCACTTGTGCACGTATGAGCATTTTGTTCACCAACAAAACCTTACCCCATTTTAATAGTATTGGCTTTCCCATGGACTCAAAGTGATTTCTCACAAATGTAAAATGTAGAGTCCTTTGCTTGAAGCTTGGCCAATGCTAATCCTTGCATCTTGGGGTATTCCACAATCCTTTTGCCAACCTATCACTGAAATTTTCCTAAAACATTCTTAGTGGAAATATTAGTTCAATGACATATATGTTGTTATTAATTACCAAAACCACCAAGGGAGGAAATGTGCTTTCATGAGCCCTGCGGTCCTATAAATGGTGGACAAAAGAAGTTCCCTACAGAGGTAAACACTGTGAATATGATATACGCCACTCACATACCCAAAAAGGAGAGGAAGCGCGCCCTTCGAGAGGTCTATGTCATAGAGCCGGTAGCCCCGAAGTATAACCCATGGTCGGCGTACCCGATATCCTTCGATCGACGAGACCATCTGACCAGTATCCATCATGAGGGTTCAACTGCCCTCGTCTTAGACCCCATTATTGATGGGTATCACCTCACTAAAGTCATAATGGAAGGAGGAGGTAGCCTTAATCTGATTTACTCACACACGGTGAAAACATGGGTATAGATCTGATACGTCTCCAACGTATCTAAAATTTATGAAGTATTCATGCCATGTTTACAATAATTTTATATGATTTTGGTATGATTTTATTAGAACTAACCTGGAATGACGCTATTTTCAGCAGAACTACCATGGTGTCGTTTTTGTGCAGAAATAAAAGTTCTCGGAATGGGCTGAAAATTTATTATGAGTTTTTGTGGACCAAAAGAGACCCCAAATCATTGGAGCTGGGCTAGAAGAGCCACGAGGAGGCTACAAGCCTGCCATGCACGACCAGGGGGTGGCCGCGCCTAGCAGACTTGTGACTACCTCGTGGCCCCCCTTGACGTGAGATCAATGCCAAAAATTCCTATTAATCTAGAAACCACCTAAAAGAAACCTAGATAGAGAGTTTTGCCACCGCACACCTCCAGATCCACGAAAAACCAATCTTGGCCCTCTCCGGCACCCTACCGGAGGGGGACGGCATCATCGGAGGCCATCTTCATCGTCCCGGAGGGGCCATCAACACCATGGAGGCCAAGGACCATAGGGAGAACCTCTCCCCATAGAGGGAAGAGGCTATGGAGGAGGAAGCACAAGGAGGAGACCCTCTACCCGTCTCTCCCGGTGGTGTCGGACTGCCACTGGGGGAACCATCGCTGTGGTGATCGTCTTCATCAACATCACCTTCTTCATCACCATCCTCATTTCATTTTAGCGGTCCACTTTCCCGTACCCTGTTTGTCACATCCCTAGCAAGCTTTCTTAGGATAGCATGTGTGTGCATCATATTTCACTTTTTGCATCAATTTGGAATGAGGATTATCAGAAAACCCCAAACCCTCTTTTGAATCAAACCAATTTAAAGATTGTGAAAAACCAACAAATCCAAAATGCCCATTAAAAATGTCCCCTATGTCTGATAAATGTGGACATGGATACATCAAGGGTCATTCTAAATATTTGAATATTTATAGCATTTCAAAAATAAATATTAAAGCTACTGAAAATGCCAAATAAAGCATTAAAAATATTTCACTTTCCAAAATATTCTGAAACTTTTTATAGAAGTTTGAAATATTCAAACAAATTTCTATAAAATATTTGGGATATTTTATAACTAACATTTGTCATGTCAGCTCGGGTTCTCTGTCGTTTGATTGCCAGCAACGTGTTCACATTCGTGAGCCAAAAGATGCAAATGGTCCCGGCTAAGGTAAGGCTGCAGCCGTGGAGCTTACTGTGCGTGAGGCCACAAAGTGATGTGATATGTTACAGCCTAGATTCTTATGACTTAGGATCAGGGTCCCGACAGCGTTGGTATCAGAGCCTGACTGACTGTAGGACTACCAAGCCAAACCGGTTGAAGTTAAGTCTAGAAACACTATAGAAAAGTAGGGGAATTGATTGTGGAAGGGAACATAAGGCTCTTTTTACTCCTCTTCCCAAGTTATTCTATTCTGAGTCATTCTCCCTTTTTCTACGGGGATAAGAACTAGGCTTCCTATCTATTGCTTAGGATGACGAGTTACTAACCATGGACTATTAGCTAGCTTGTATGCAAGTGGTCTTTGTATTTGAGTTTTGTCGGTGAGACAAACAGATGGAGAAGGGATTTGAGTCTAGAAAGTCGAGCGGTTATGCTTTTCCAATCTTTTGCAGTTGTCTCAAAATCCTTTTTGAGCAATTACAGTCATTATGTTGTCCTATTTTTGCCAAAGTCTCTAATGTCTTTTCATCATTCTCTGTTTTAGATGCCCCCTCGTCCTTACCGTCAGGTGGTCCGTCTGACCAACTGCATCGATGTACCGGGTCACACGGCCATGTTGGTTAGAGTTATGATGGAGGCTAGTTACTGTTAATATCGAGATTTCAATAGAAGTCAGTATCTGTGTACTGTTAAGATATATCCTTCATATCCTGGAGCTGTAGAGCCACTTCGCTGGACTTATGGATTAGGTGTTACCATAGACATGGCAGTTCAGGAGGCCGCCTACACCATGCTGACTATCATGAGGTTTCACCATGGTTTGCTTCAGAACACAGAGTTTTGTTATGTGCCTGCTTCTCTCGGAGGAGAGGATAGCTATCTTAGTGTAGCCTACTATGATCATTCTCATGAGGACGCTAGGCTGCAGGTGACAGCTCAGATGTTGGAGAACAGGGATTGTGATGCACGTGCCCTTCGCATGGAGCTTTATGCTACCCATGCACATCTTTGGACAGCCCTGACGAAGTTGGCACCTATCATGCAGAGAGGCTATGGAGATTTGGAAATGCTGACCCATCGCGGACTCATTTGCCAGCACACGTAGGCTGGCGCGATGTTGGAGGCATCACCCCTCTTCGAGGACTGTTGTTGCCACCAATAAGGGGACCAAGGCCACATCTGTGTCGTTACGGTTTCCAGGGATCACAAGCTGGATTGTTTCCAGATCCTTAGGTTCAGCTCTTGGGTTACGGGGGTAACCTATATGAGGCATTCTACGACGATGCTTGAGTATGTGGATGTTAGCACTAGCATGGTAGTAGTCATATCGCCATAGTCCTACGTGTCTTGTGGGATATGATTGAGGTTGAGAGTTGAGTTCCAGAGGTGTAGATAGATAATGTATAGGAAGTTTGTAATGCCTCCGATGAGTTGTGTCATCTCTCCGTAGTTTGTATTTCAGCTTGGGCTTGTACTGAACTATGTCATGGTGTGTAGAAATCATGGTGTTCATATGGCAGTTGTTTTACCATGTTGATCGGGTGTTTACCCATGCATGCCATTTTATCTAGTACATTCCTTATCTCATGTCTTAGAGTTGATGTCCTCTATGTCTAAGCTGTGGGTTTGTTTTCCCAAGATGGTGGCAACTAGGAATAACCCCGTGCCTGCACCCGAGCCGGGCGAGGGAAGCCAGCCAAGGCAAGAGAACCTGCCACACGTGCCTTGTTTGGCAGAAGTGATGCTTGAAGCTGAATGGAACAAAAGGGAGACCAATAGGATGTTGGAACGAATTGAGTAGAACACAACACGTGCTCCCCACAATGATCACAATGATGGCATGTCTCTCCGTGATTTCGTCAAGCTGTGCCCACCTAAGTGTCATCATTCGGTCGACCCGCTCGACGCGGATGACTGGCTGACCAGCATGGCCCGCAAAATCCGGGCTACCAATGTATCTGAGGCCAACAAGGTGACCTTTGTTGCATACTTTCTGGAGGGACCTGCCAATCTGTGGTGGGGAAATTATGAAGCTATGTGCGCCACAGGCCCCGCACCAACCTAGGCAGACTTCAGTGAGGCATTCCGTACCCATCACATCCCGGAAGGGCTGATGGATCGCAAGAGAGAGGAGTTATGTGCTACACCCAGGGCAGACTAACAGTGGATGCCTATAGCCGTGAGTTCGGGAATCTTGCTCGCTATGCTCTGGAGGAAGTTTCAACTAATGCCAAGAAACAGGCTAGGTTCCGGAAGGGACTTAGTCCTGAGCTCCGTCGAGATTCTGGTGGATAGACTAGTCTTCCTAGCATCCTTGATAGCCCTCAAGTCTTCGGACATCAATATTATCTTAGGCATGGACTGGATGAAAGCCCACTATGCTAAGATCGATACTCATACTAGGAATGTTCAAATTACACATCCCTCGGGTGAGATAGTCAATGTCTCTACTCGAGCAGCCAAGCGCCAACTCTATTCTCTCAATGCTAGCCTTCTTTCAGAATTATAAGATATTCTGGTAGTCTGTGACTTTCGGATGTCTTTCCAGAAGAAGTGCCAGGAACTCCACCTGTCAGAGATGTTGAGTTTGTGATAGAGCTCATTCCAGGGACTGTCCCAATAGCCAGAAGACCCTATCAGATGGCACCCTTAGAACTAGCCGAACTTAAGATTCAACTCGATGAGGCTTTGAAGAAAGGTTTCATCCGTCCTAGTTCTTCTCCTTGGGCTTGCCCGTCCTCTTCGTCAATAAGAAGGATGGATCGGATCGGATAGTTGTGGTTATCGACTAGTGAATCTGGTCACCATAAAGAACAAGTATCCGCTCCTCGGGATCAATGATTTGTATGATCAACTCGCTGGATCCTCTGTCTTCTCCAAAATGGATTTCAGGTTGGGATACCATCAAATCAGAATTAGAAATGGGGACATTCCAAAAACGTCTTTTGTTACTCGTTATGGCAAATACGAGTACACCGTCATGTCCTTCGGTTTAAACAATGCCTCAACACCTTCTCTCGCTTGATGACTTCGATCTTCATGGTGTATTTGGATAAATTCGTCATGGTTTACCTCAATGACATACTCATCTACTCAAAGAATGAATAGGAACATGCCGAGCATCTAAGGCTGGTATTGATGAACCTTCGAGAGCATCGTTTGTATGCCAAATTCTCCAAGTTTGAATTTTGGTTGCCAGAAGTGACCTATCTAGGCCACGTGATCTCTGGTAAAGGTATTGTTGTCAATCCCGAGATAGTTCAGGCCGTCCTTGATTGGACTCAACCTAAATCGGTTAAGCAAGTTCGGAGTTTCCTTGGATTAGAGAGCTATTGTTGCCGCTTTGTCAAAATTTTCTCCAAGGTTGCAAAACCTCTCACTGAACTCCTCAAGAAAGATAAAAAGTTCGAGTGGACTCCACAATGCGAGCACACTTTTCAGGAGTTGAAAAGACGACTGACCTCTGCTCCCGTTCTGGTGCCACCAGATTTCTCTAAGGACTTGGTTATCTATTGCGACGCCTCGTGACAAGGATTAGGTTGCATTCTCATGCAAGATCGTCATGTGGTTGCATACGCATCTTGACAATTGCGTGCACATGAGGATAATTATCCAAGACATGATCTTGAGCTTGCAGTTGTGATCCATGCACTGAAAACTTGGCGACATTACCTTGTGGGTAATCGTTGCGTAATTTACACTGATCACCAAAGTCTGAAATATATTTTCACCCAGCCGGATTTGAATCTCAGGCAAAGACGGTGGGTTGAGTTGATTACAGATTACGACTTAGGGATAACTTACATCCTGGGGAAAGCCAATGTCATGGCTGATGCACTAAGTCGTAAGTCCTGTTGTAACAACCTGATGTTACAACAAGGTCAACCACTTCTCTATGAGGGATTTCGGAAGTTGAACCTCCACATTGTTCCTCAAGGATTCCTATCCAACCTGGTGGCGAAACCTACTCTTACGGGTCAAATCATAGAAGGCCAGAAGCACAATGCCGGGATATCTTGGATCAAGAAAAACATTAAGAAGGGTAACGTTAGATGCTTCTCAGAAGATGATCGGGGTGTTGTCTTCTTTGAGAACCGCTTGGTGATCCCGAAGAAGAAAAATCTGCGATAGTTGATCCTTAAGGAGGCTCATGATTCTCCTCTCACAATTCATCCTGGTAGTACCAAGATGTAGCAGGACCTACGCCAGAGGTTCTGGTGGACTAGGATGAAGAGAGAAATTGCTCAGTTCGTTGCTAACTTCGACGTTTGTCGTCGCGTGAAAGCAGAACATCAAAGGCCTACTGGCACCCTTCAACCTTTAGCTATTCCTGAATGGAAATGGGATAACGTCGGTATGGATTTCATTACCGGATTTCCCAGGACTAAGAGAGGGAATAATGCTATCTTTGTGGTCATCGACCACCTTTCCAAAGTGGCTCATTTTCTTCCTATTCGGGAGAGTATAACTGCTAGCCAGCTAGCGGAGTTATATGTTTCTCAAATAGTTTCTCTTCATGGTGTTCCATTGGAGATTAAATCATACCGCGGAAGTATCTTTACTTCCCGATTTTGGGAAAGTTTCCAAACCGGCATCGGGACTCATCTATCTTTTAGCACTGCTTTCCACCCGCAATCAAGTGGTCAAGTTGAGTGAGTCAATCAAATCCTCGAAGACATGCTCCGAGCTTGTGTTATATCCTTCGTTATGAATTGGGAGAAATGCCTTCCATTTGCCGGATTTGCTTATAACAATAGTTATCAATCAAGCTTGGGCAAAGCCCCATTTGAAGTTCTCTATGGACGAAGGTGTCGAACACATCTTAACTGGTCAAAAATTGGAGAGAGGCAACTCTTTGGCCCGGATATGATCCAAGATGCATTATTCGTGAAAAGTTGAAAACAGCCCAATCTTGTCAAAAGAGCCAATATGATCGTCATCATACGGCTGTGACCTATGAAGTTGACGAGAAGGCTTATCTTCGGGTTACACCTCTGAAGGGTACCCACCAATTCGGTATCAAGGGCAAGTTGGCTCCTCGTTACATTGGACCCTTTCGCATTCTTGCTCAACGAGGAGAGGTTGCCTACCAATTGGAACTTACGCCGCATCTTTCCAAGGTTCATGATGTCTTCCACATCTCGCAACTCAGGTATCGCTTCTCGGACCCTGTCCGTGAAGTACCACCAAGAGGTTGTTCTCCAAGATATACTTACATATCGAGAATACCCTATTCGTATTCTTGATCAAGCTGAGTATACCGCTTGGCGTCGGAATGTCAAGTTCCTCAAGGTTCAGTGGTCACACCATTCTGAAAAGGAGGCCACATGGGAAAGAGAAGATCGTCTTCGATTAGAGTACCCCACGCTCTTCCCAACGACTTCAAAATCTCGGGATGAGATTCTTTCGAGTGGGGGTGAGTTGTCACATCCCTAGCTAGCTTTCTTAGGACAACATGTGTGTGCATCATGTTTCACTTGTTACATCAATTTGAAATGGGGATTATCAGAAAACCCCAAACCCTCATTTGAATCAAACCAATTTAAAGATTGTGAAAAACCAACAAATCCAAAATGCTCAGAAAAAATGTCCCCTATATCTGATAAATGTGGACCTGGATATATTAGGGGTCATTCTAAATATTTGAATATTTATAGCATTTCAAAAATAAATATTAAAGCTGCTGAAAATGCCAAATAAAGCATTAAAAATATTTCAGTTTCCAAAAATATTCTAAAACTTTTTATAGAAGTTTGAAATATTCAAACTAATTTCTATAAAATATTTGGGATATTTTATAACTAACATTTGTGCCTAAGAGAATAAAACAAATGTAAAAAAAGCAGAGAAAAATTCAAAAAGGAAATAGGAAAGAGACCCAGGGGAGGCTGGCCCGGCAGCCCAGCTGGCCCAGCCAGCCCCACTATCTTCAACCCCTGCCAGTAGGCAGGAGGGCATGTGCCCGCGGCACGCCGACTGGTGCGCGACCACCTCCTTCTTGCCGCCGAGGCTGGAGGCCGCTAGGAGCGCCAGCGCGACGCCCGGACCCCCTCGAGCCGATCTTCTGCCCCTGGCACTCTCTCTCGCCCTTCCCCCTCTCCTCTGCTCTCTCCTCGCCGGACTGAAGTCGCCACCGATTCATCATCCTCCACACGTCCCCGACCATGCCATGACGCCAGAAGCCTCTTCGGTGAGGCCCCGGTTCTATTCCCCCTAGCTCTATCGCCATTCTCCTCCTCTAGCCCCGCCAGTCGCCGGAACAGAGAGGAGCTCGCCGTCGGCCATGGCATAGCCATGGACACAGCGGCCACAGCTCGCGCCTGACCACGAGCTCTAGCTCAGAGTGCTCTCAGGAGCCCGTAGCTGCCCCTAGCTCCTCCTCCCGCAGTGTGTAGCGCTGCTACCGCCTTTGCCTGAGCTCTGGCCGCCACGAGCGAGCTCGCCGCTATCAGCTCCGGCCGCACCTTGCCTCCCCGCGTGTCCCACGCGATGCAGGCGAGCTCAGGCTGTGCCCTAGTGGTCTCAGCGCGCCCGGAGACCCCTGTAGCGTGTTTCCGGCAAGCCTCCGCCGTCGGTTTGGTCGTCGCCGGCCAAACTCCGGCGGGGCCGACGTGGCGACGGTCAGCGCTAACCCCCACGGTTAATCATCCCCGTAGAGGATTTGACCCTGCTTATCGGCGGGTCGCTGACCAGTGGGTCTTGCTGGTCAGTTTGACCTGGACCGGTCGTTTGACCAGGCTGACGTCACAGTGACGTCAGGCTGACGCAATAATGCATTTATGTGTTAAATAAATTCTAGAAAATGTTAAAAACTTAGAAAAATCATATAAATTAATCTATAAATCAGATGAAAATAATTTATATATGAAAATTTATCAGAATAATACAATGAATCCAATGGTGCTATTGTCATGCATGTTAGAGCAACCTAAGTAGATGAACATTGACAATTACTAATAGGTTAACATATGAAATATGAAATGGGGAATGATTTTGAACCTATATTCAAAAACACTTCATTTAACTTGGACAGTAGTTGCATTAGCTCATCCATACATTCTGCCATGTCATGATCATGCATCATATTGTTGCACTTGCCATGTATTGATTGCTTTCTATCTGCATTGTTGTAGGCCCTTCTTCTGAGGATTCCTCCGAGTATTCCAACGAAGGAGAAAACCTTTCCGCTACCCAGCAAGGCAAGCAACCACTTTGAACATTCCGATAACATCCCACTCTCTCGCTCCTGCTCTTGTTTATGCATTAGGACAAACGTTCACTTGTGTGTCATACACGATAGATGAATCATTGCTTTGCATGACCTATCATTGTCACAGTAAATAGATAAACCTTGCAACCTAGCATACCTGGTAGATGCTTGTGCCATGTTGTGCTTTGCTTACCTTGCCTACTATGCCTGGTATGCTTAGAGTTGTGTTAGGTCTGATTCATCTAGTGATGAACTAGAGTGAAACAATGTTGTTTTGATGTGATAAGTTATGATGAACCCGATTTGGTAAAGGTAGCGATGATAGGCTATGTATGAGTACATAGCGGGTTGTCTCATTGGTGCCGTTCTTAGGAACTAAGTTCCGTGTTTGTGATCCCAGATTAGTTGCTACCACACATTGGGTTCCGGTAACTCGACCCCTCTTGACTTATCAATCGCTTAGTCCTTGGTCCAGGAGTTGCAAGTAGTTTTTGGTGTTTATAGCATGCTGGAGGCCAAGCGTAGCGCTGACCCAAGGGGTGGGTTATGACGCGGTAGGTAGTGGCACGGTGTACCAAGGGTCACCCAAATGGTGGGCTTAGGAACCCTGCGCACATCGTTTGGAACCGTAGTGGAAACTTCGGCCGGACTTCCATGCGGGTTTAGTATCAAATAGGCGATAGCCTGGAATAAAGGTCTTATGTGGTTGACGGTCATGGCCGACTCCCTCGCCGGGCTTCCGCTTGAAGGTTGCCGAGGTGCATGGTTTTATGAGCACACATCAACAAGTGGCGAGAGTGTCTGTGTGAAGAAGTACACCCCTACAGGGTATGAAACTATTTGAATAGCCGCCTCCTCGGATATGGACTGCTTGGAGAACTTATGTTGTTCATAGATAATTAAATGGATACTCATAAAAATATCATGACAATTATGAGTACCATGGATGACACTCTCGTGGGATACGAAAGTGAATCCATGGTGGGGTATTGATGTGGAGTTAGTGGACTCGTGTGCGATATCTAAAATCTAAACAAAGAGTTAAAATTGTGTAGTATAGGTTAGCCATGAGTCAATGCTGGCATTGCTGCATAAACTCCACCACTCCCCTTGTTGAAACATGAGAATGAATAGTCTAGGTCTGTTTTAAAGTCTTACTGAGTACAGTTGTACTCACGTTTGCTTAATAAATGTTGAAGATGAGACTCAGGACCCATCAGGTGGGTTCTATCTAGATGTCACCGATGCCGAATAGCTGTTGTCCCAGCTACGACCTTATGCCCTGTGGCGGGCTGTAGATAGTCAGGCCATGTGCCTTTTTACCCTTTCATCCGTCTGTACTCAGACAGCTTTACGCTTGTGCTTGGTTTGTATGACTTGAGTGTCCATTCATGTGACCCCTATCTGTAAGAACATATTATGCAAGGCTCGTCTGAGTCTCTTAAAAAAGTTGTGTTGTTGTATGGTTATGTTGTTATGCCATAGTTGTATCTATGCATATCGGGCATGTTGTGCATATGTGTGACGTGCAACGATATGTATGGGATCCGACACATAGTTATGTGCCTTTAGTAGTACTCTTTACGGGAAACTACCTCTTTGTGTTTCCACCGAGCCTTGGTAGCTTGCTACTGCTCTGGACACATTGATTGACTGGCATGTATCCTACTGTGTTGTTGTGTGTGTCCCTTCGGGGAAATGTCTCGTAGTGTAATCGAGTCCGTGTAGCCTGCTACGACTCGTCTATGTGCAGTGATGACATTTATGTCCCACGGCGTAATGGAGTCCTTGTAGCTTGCTATGAGTTGTCTACACACGCTTGAGGCTGACACCTGGATTGATGGGTTACGTATGCCTATTTCCATACGGATGTGCCACTTGGGTTCTATGACTAGTCATGTTGGCCTGGGTTCTCTGTCATTTGATTGTCAGGGACGTGTTCACATACGTGAGCCAAAAGACACAAACGGTCCTGTCTAAGGTAAGGCTGCAGCCGTGGAGCTTACCCTGCATGAGGCCGCAAAGTGATGTGATATGTTGTAGTCTGGATTCTTATGACTTAGGATCAGGGTCCCGACACTTTTATAATCACCTACTTGAACATGGTGCTTTATGCTACATATTATGATCGAATGATGTGTTGGCATCCTATGATGTTTTGAGTAGATTACTTTTTTCCTTTGGGTTGATTGATGATTTAGATTGGTTTGAGTTGTATGTTTATTTTGGTGCTGTCCTATGGTGCCTTCCAAGCCATGCACACATGAAGGATTCCCTTTGTAGGTTGTTGCAATACATTCATGATTCGCTTATAGTGGGTTGCTTGAGTGACAGAAGCATAAACCCGAGTAAGGGGGGTGTTGTGTATGGGATAAAGGGGACTTCATGCTTTAAGGCTATGGTTGTGTTGTACCTTAACGATATTTAGTAGTTGCATATGCTTGCTAGAGTTCCAATCATAATTGCATATGATCCAATTAGAGAAAGTATGCTAGCTTATGCCTCTCCCTCATATAAAATTGCAATAATGATTTCCGATCTTGTTAAAAATTGCCTAGGATAATTCCGCACACCGATCCATCATTATTCCATACTCGCTATTTGTAATATATTGTAATATTATGATAACAACACCTATATTTATATTTTTGTTCTCCTTTATCATGCAAAGCTATCCTCTTCATACCCACAACATAGTTTTATTTCTTGTTTCTAGATGGAAGCAAACGTTCAGTGTACGTAGGGTCATATCAGTGGCAGATAGGACTTGAGAGAATATTGATCTTACCTTTAGCTCCTTGTGGGTTTTACACTCCATACTTATCACTTCCACCTTTGGAAATTTCTACGATTATTCCTTGCACTTGGGGATTATCTAGGTCTTTTCTGGCGCCGTTGCCGGGAGTAATAGCGTGGGGTTGATATTATCGTGTGTGCTTGTTTGCTTTCTTCACTATATAGATTTTGTTTTCCATATTTTCTTTATTTATTCATGGGTGAAACAAAAAAAGAATTGAAAAAAATGAAAAATACAAAAAGAGTTACTTGCCTGTTATGCCTAAGAAGTTTTCCAAAAAGAGAAGTGAGTGGAAGGTTGTGCATTGGAGAAGTGAGGGTCAACCTCAAACACTTGTGTTCATGCTCATGGAAACAATGCAGAATTTTTCATGGAATATTCTGAAAAATAATTATCACCTTGTATATATCCATTGTATTATAAAAATAATGTGCCAAAATTTGGTTTTAGGATGATTAGAATGCTTGTTTGGTGTGTGCAGTGCAAAAACAGAAACTTTGGCTGTAGTGCGTGAATTTACATTTTTTACTGGAGCTTTACAAGTTTCTGAAATTTTTACACAGTACTTATATGCAATTTTTTTATTTGTTCCTAATGTTTCAGAAATTTTTGAGTTACAGAAGTATACGAAGTGTCCATATTACTACAGACTGTCCTGTTTTTTGCAGATTCTATTTTCTATGCATTGTTCTCTTATTTTGATGAGTCTATGGCTTGTATCGGGGGGTATGAACCATGGTGAAGTTGGACTACAGTACATATAAAGCTAATATGAATTTGTAATGAGTTCACAACAGTACTTAAAGTAGTAATTTGCTTTATTATACTAATGGATCTCACAAGGGTTTTGTTAAGTTTTGTGTGAATGAAGTTTCGAAGATCGAGGAGGTATCGATAGAAGAAGAATATGGAGAGAAGCATTCAAGCTTGGGGATGCCCAAGGCATCCCAAGTAAATATTTCAAGGAGACTCAAGCACCTAAGCTTGTGGATGCCCCGAAAGGCATCCCATCTTTATTCTTCAACAATTATCGGTATACCTCTGTTTTTGTTTTGTTCACATAATATTTGTCTTTAATGTTTGTCTTTTCCTTTATGCACCCTTCTACTATGAGTTAGTCCTTCACGGATTTGTAGAATGCTCTCTATGCTTCACTTAAATCTTTTGAGTATGGCTTTTTGTAGAATGCTATTTGTGCTTCACGTAAAACCTTTTGAGTATGGCTTTATAGAATGCTTTGTTTGCTTCACTTATATATTTTGAGCTTGGAAATTGGTTATTCTATATTAATTGTAGAATTCTCTATGAACTTCACTTATATATTTTAGAGTGTTAATAAAATTATCATCGAAATTTGTCGTGGTAAACGGACACCTATGGGATCGGAGCGACCCCTTTACGGTTCGTCGGAGGAGAAGGCTCGCACAAAGAGCAGATCTGATGAACAACACACGGGGATTTTACGCAGGTTTGGGCCGCAAAGATGCGTAAAACCCTACTCCTGCTTGGTTGTATTGTGGGTGTCTTTAGGGTCCCAGCTATAGGAGCGCTATGAATAGCTGTTGCGTGCATGAGCTAGAAGGTCCAAAAGTCGAAAAGCCAAAAGTTCCAAAAAAGATCATCTACCATATCACCCTGGGCCTCCTTTTGTACTCTGAAAGGGGTCACCAAGAGTGGCGTACAATGTGTACACGGGGTGTACAGAGCTACAGTGCTATCATACCTAATACTAACGGAGTAGGAGAAGTGCATTTAATGGACCGTCAGGCATCTCTGACTATCCACGGGAAGGGACAGGAGCCAGGCCCATCGGCACCGCTTAGCCCCTTCATCGTGAGCATCACGACACGTGCCCAGGCGGGGCGACACCTTTCCTCTGCACTAGTGGGGCTCTCTGGGGCTTTGCCTTGCTGGGTCTTGCTGGGGCATTGTCTTGCCGGGGCTTTGCCTTGCCTGGGGTTTGAAGGCCATCCCGGCAAGGTCTTGCCTTTGATCTTGAGTCTCCTGTACTTGTATCTAGCAGCTCCCTGCCGGGCCTCGTCGCCAGGGTGGCTACTACTGCCCATGCACGAGTAAGGGGCACTAGAGAGCCCAAAACTC
This sequence comes from Hordeum marinum, assembly GCA_022496015.1. Classification (NCBI taxonomy): domain Eukaryota; kingdom Viridiplantae; phylum Streptophyta; class Magnoliopsida; order Poales; family Poaceae; genus Hordeum; species Hordeum marinum. The sequence continues at coordinate 117,659,123 of CM039676.1, forward strand.
TAGTGCATCGACAAGAGCCTTCGGGTCTAGGTCACACATGGTGCGAGATGTTGTTGGGCTAGGCCCAAATAGTGCACAGGCACGCGTGGCAGGGCCTTGCGCTTGTGGTCATTGCGCTTACTACGCCTCCCCATGATGCACATTGAATGCGAGACGTGGGATACATGTGCGGTGCAGCCATCAATTTTTCAATTAGTGCGTCAGGCCGTTTCCGCCACGCGCGCTGCATGCATAGCGGAAGCCAGCAAGCGGCACCCATGACTTGAAGTCCTGGGAGAGGCAGTAACTGCAGCGCTATGGATTGGAGCAACCAGGCAGTTGCTGTTCACCCCGTGCTCCAGGGCGCCGCTATTGGAGGAGGTGGGTGACGACCGTTTGGAGCGAGGCAGAGTAGCCCCCATGCTTCCCCCTATAAATTGAGGGGTAGCGAGGGTGGTGCTCATCCATCCTTCCTCCCTTATCCGAGTGCGAACCTCCATAGATTGCCCTTCCACATCTTCCTGGACTTCGAGCAGCGCTCGCCCTTAGCCATGAATAGGGGGCGAGGGAGGCCACCGTCCTCAGCTCTGAGGAGGAGTTCTCGTCGGGATCATGCCATCACTTCAGCCACAGAGGCGGAGGGCGGCCCGAGCGTGCATGGTAGAAGAGGCACGAGGCCTCGTGGCCGTCGTGGAGGCCGAGGTCGGGGAGGCGGAGCGTTGCCCCACCTCCTCCTCCGACACCGAGCCTCTTCCTTGAGGAGACCCACGCTAAGGGGACAATTCTGGAGTTCGTTCTATAACTGGCCGGTCCCGTCCGGGGCCACCTGCGCCTCCCTTGCCCCTTCGCTAGGGCGATGGAAGTTGACGAGCCGCCCGTCCTATGGCTACAGGCGCATGGTTGTTGTAAAGGCACGACGCGGGTGGACGTCGAGTACCTGGTGAGTCTCGTCATGTTCCATAGGTGCGGTTGGAAGACCTTCGCCTGCACCCACAACCTCCAGGAAGGGCATGTCCTTCGTTTTAAAATGATGGAGGCCAATCTGCTCTCCGTAAAGATTTATGAACGCTGAGGCATCCATCATAGCTGCTGCGAAGAGAGATCAAGAAGCATGGAAAGCTCATCGTCAAGCGACAATAATGACGAGGGTGGTGTCAATGAAAGCTACAATGAGTCCGAGCTCTAGGCCGTCAAGTCGGAATATGATGACCTGAGCTCTGACTGTCAGACGGCCGCACCATCATCGTCAGCCTGGCGCTCCTCCCCCTCCCGACAGGACGATCTTGCCGGGGGTCCTTGTCCAGGGCGCTACCTCATCTTCCAGCTGGATCTTCTGGTAGGCCTGCGGACTTCGGCTTCTGGGGTCCTCCCTACTTTTCGCACAGCGCCGGCCCTCTCCTCCATGAAATGCTGGTCCAGGAGGGGCCAGGATCTCGCCTTCCCCTCTAGAAACCCTGCCCCTCTCTTCCGTGCGATGCTCGTCCAGGAGGGGCCAGGCTCTCGCCTTCCCATCTGGAAGCCCTGCCCCTCTATGCAGTGCTGGCCTAGAGAGGTCAGGCTGGGCTTCTGTCGGGGGCCTCTCGCCATCTTTTTCTTCTTGTATTCTGCCTCCTCTTTCCATCTTTTTCTTCTTGTAATCTTCCCTAGGGGAGAAAGTCAAATAAATATGTACTTAGGAAAAAGTGAGGCTATGTAAATTTCACCCTAATTTGAATAACTGTATATATTACCTTCCTTGTTAGACTTTTTCTTTGCATGGAACTTTCCGGACACCCTTTTGAAAGATCTTGTCAGGGTGTGTAGCCCTACCACGAGCGCTTTGAGGAACGGGTCCTTAGCAGCCTGCTAGCAGTGCCACTGCCAGCAAGATACCTTGGCGTCCTTGGCGCGGCTGCATAAGCTAGCACTCGAGGTGACCCGTATATGAGTTCCGTGCGGAGAACTGCTTCCACCCCATATACGAGGGAGAAGGGTGTCTGTCCGACAGCTCGATTTGGTGTCATTCTGGTTGACCAAAGAACCACTGGCAACTCACCAATCCAGCACCTTCCGCACTTGCGTAGCTTGTCGAAAGTACTTGTCTTGAGGCCTCGCAGCACTTTAGCATTAGCCCTTTATGCCTAGTGGTTGCTCCTTGGATGGGAAACAGAAGCAAAACAGATTTTTTTGCCAAGGTCTTGGACATACTGCATGAAGGTGCGGCTCGTGAACTGTGTGCCGTTGTCAGTGATGATCCTATTGGGAACACCAAAGCGGCAGACTAGTCCTTTGAAGAACTTGACGGCTGACTATGTTGTCACCTTTCTAACTGCTTCCACTTCCGGCCACTTTGTGAACTTGTCGATAGCAACATACAAGTACTCAAAGCCCCTGGTAGCACGGGGGAAGGGGCCCAAGATGTCGAGCCCCCAGACCAAAAATGGCCAGGAGAGAGGGATTGTCGGAAGGGCTTGAGCTAGTTGATGTAATCTCTTCGAATGAAACTAGCATGCTTCAAAGTTGGTTACTAGCACAGTTGCATCCTGGAGAGCAGTGGGCCAAAAGAAACCTTGTCGGAATGCCTTACCGGCAAGTGCTCTTGATCCTATGTGGGAGCCGCATATGCCTCCATGTATCTCTGCCAACAGCTCCAGTCCATCGTCCTAAGAAATGCACTTGAGTTTCACACCATTCTGTCTCTTTCTATACAGGACGTTGACCACGAACTGGTACATATTAGACCGACGGGCTACTTTCTCTACTTCCTCTTGTTCCTCGGGGAGTTCTCCTATTTGAAGGAAATGGAGGATGTGTTGTGCCCTTACTGGAGCCTGGGGCTCGACGGCAAGGACTAAATGCATATCCTCTGCCGGGGAAGCATTTGTCTCAACGGCAAGGGCCCGAGACCCCATCGGAGTCTTATGCCCCCTGGCAAGCTTGGCGGGAGCGGGCGCTTCCATGACAAGAGCCTAGGGCTCCGTCGGAGCGCGACGCTCACCGGCAAGCCTGGCGTCGTCCCCGGCAACTTCCTTGCTGGCGGCTTCTAGGAGCTCTGCCGAGAAGTACTTGCCGGAACTCAACTTTCTTCTTTTCTTTTGTCAGTTGATGGTGTCAAGGATGGTTGAGTTAGTCGGAGCACAAAAGTTACTAGTTCCACAGGCAACTTAAGGGCAACACACTTTGACAGTCCTTTAGCAACGCTGTTCTCTGTACGTGGAACGTGCTCCATTTGCAGACCGTCAAAATGTTCCTCCAACTTCCTCACTTCATCTACATAAGATTCCATAAATGGACTCTGTTAATCCTTATTCACTTGCTTGATGACAAGTTGAGAATCACCCTTGACAATAAGTCTCTTGATCCGAAGGTCTGCCGCGATCCTGAGACCAACAAGCAGCCCTTCATACTCAGCAGTATTGTTCGTTGATCTCTCCCAGGGAAAGGGCATCTGAACCACATACTTGAGGTGCTCTCCGGTGGGTACGACAAGAAGCACTCCGACACTGGTGCCTTACAGCGAGAAAGCCCCATCGAAATACATGATCCATTCTTGATTTGCTTCCTTGCCGGGGAGAGTTGACTATGGAACTTCTTCATCTGGTGTCGGGGTCCATTCCGCAATGAACTGTGCCAAGGCTCTGCTCTGGATAGTCGAAGTACTTTCAAAATTGAGATCAAATCTTGACAGTTCCAAAGCCCACTCCACAATCCTATCGGTAGCTTTTGGGTTCCGCAAAATCCACTTTAGCAGGAAGCAAGCGACGACTGTGATCTCATGTGCTTGGAAGTAATGGTGCAGCTTCCTTGAGGCCGTAAGGAGGCCGAAGGGAAACTTTTACATGCCGGAGTATCTTGACCTAGCCCCCTTCAAAAGGGAGGTGACAAAATAGACTTGGTGCTGCACCACCTTCTTCTTTTGAATTGTTTCATTCAACTTCACAAATCCTTCCTTGTCGGCACCAAACCCTGCTGGGGAATGTCCTGGCTTGTCTCTTGGCGGTCTTGCTGCTGCCACCGCTTCTTCATCAACTTCTCTTTCAGCCACTAGTGCAACACTCACCACTTGATTTGTTGCCACTAGATATAGAAATAACGGCTCTTGTGGTTTTGGCGCGACTAGGACTGGCGGTAGGAGAGGTAATTCTTCAAATCTTGCAGCGCTGCCTCTGCTTCCGGAGTCCATTTCATCGGACCTGCCTTCTTCAAGATTTTGAAAAAGGGCAGGGCGCGCTCAGCAGATTTTGAGATGAATCTACTCACAGCAGCAACACAACTGTCAAGATGACGCACATCCTTGCCACGTCCTAGTGCTTCAATTTGCTCAATTTGTTTGATCTTGCCAAGATTTGCTTCAATAACATGTTGAGATACAAGGAACCCGAGAAGCTTGCTGGATGGGACGCCAAACACACACTTCTTAGGGTTGAGCTTCATGTTGATCTTGCAGAGATTTGTGAATGTTTCTTCTAGGTCAGATATGAGCGTAGCCTTGTCCTTGGTTTTGACCACTATGTCATCCATATAAGCCTCCATATTTCTATGTAGCTAGGGCTCAAAACCAATCTAGACCGCTCTTGCAAATTTAGAACCAGCACTCTTCAACCCGAAAGGCATACACAAAAAGCAATACGTACCACATGGGGTCATAAATGCGGTCTTCTCCTCGTCTTCCTTGGCCATGAAAATTTCATGATAGCCTGAATCAGCGTCAAGAAAAGACCACAATTCGTAACCGGTGGTGGAGTCCACAATCTGGTCGATGCGCAACAAGGGAAAAGGATCTTTGGGGCAAGCTTTGTTAATGTCTGTGAAGTCAATGCATAGCCTCCATTTTGCATTCGCCTTGCACTACAACTAGATTGGCCAACCACGTTGGATGAAGAACTCCTCTGATCAAGCCAGCCGCTTCTAATTTCTTTATCTCTTCAACAATGAACTGTTACCGCACCAAAGCTTGCTTCCTGACCTTTTGCCTAACGAGCCGCGCATGTGGACAGACGACAAGGTGGTGCTCAATCACCTTCCCGGGAACACCGGGGATATCAGATGTTTGCCATGCAAACACTTCGACATTCTCCCGTAGGAAGGTGACGAGCGCGCTTTCCTATTTTTTCGTCAAGGATGGAACTTATGGTGAAATTTCCTCCCGTACAATCCTCCTTGGCAGAACTTATGCTGAAATTTCCTCCCATACCATCCTCCTTGGTGGGCACCTTCTTAGTCTATGGTGGAGCTGCCTTGGACTTCTTGCTCTTGCTGGTGGAGCTCTCCGGCACATCGTCAATGGGAGCGCAACTCCCCAAGGAGGCGCGCTTGCCAGAATGTGCACTAGAGGCCTTGCCAGTCTTCTTCCACCCGGGAGCTTCAGCGGCAGGAGCAAGCACTGCAACTACCTCCCAATACAGTTGGTTGGTGTAGATAACTGGGCCTTTCTTGTCAGAGTTGATCGTGAAGACGCTCATTGGCCCGGGCATCTTCTGCACATTGTAAGTGAAGTGGGTGGCCACCATGAACTTGGCCAGCACTAGGCGACCAAGGATACTGTTGTATGGCAGCGAGATTTTGGCGACGTGAAAAACGAACTTCTCTGTTCTGAAATTTATATCACTGCCAAAGGTCACCGGCAGCATGATCTTGCCTTTCGGTTGAGTCCTCACGGAATTGACCCCTTGGAAAGCGCCTGTGGGCTCAAGATCTTCATCTGGAATTTGCAACCTTTGGATGACATCAGGCGAGATCAGGTTCAGGCTAGCCCTACTGTCGACTAGCATCTTCGTCACCTTGAGGTTGCGAATAATTGGCAAAACCAATAATGGCAGGCACCCGAACACAGTTATGCGATCAGGGTGATCCCCAGCGTCGAAAATGATAGGAGCGTTGGACCACTTCAGAGGTCTCTAGGCATCGATAGACAGCTCCGCGGCGTTAACCTTGCACGCCCACTGTTTAAGTTGGCGATGAGAGGAATGTGATGAGGCACCTCCATCAATGCACATCATCTCTGTAGTCTTCTGGAACTCATGCTCGCTGGACTCGTCGTCCTCTTTGACGTCATCATCATCACCCCCTTGCTTGTCGCGGCCACTAGCAGGTCGGTCATTTTGTTGTTTGGGCTTGCCACGGTGACCTCCTTGGCCGACGCGCTTATTGCCGGACCCCTTTGCACCATCTTGTCCCTTCTCCTTGTCTCGCCTCTCATTCTCGGATTTTTTTCTTCTCGGCAAGCTGCACAACTTGCTGGCAGTCCGAGAGATCGTGGCGTTTGGTGCGATGGATCTTGCAATACTGCTTGACGGAGCCTTTCTGCTTGTCGGCAGCCGCCATCGCCTGGTAGGAGGCGCACCCGACAATATCCTTGCCAGGGTCATCAACCTTACCCTTCTTGGCAGTACCGGGGTTGCCAGATTCCTCGACAGCAAGCACGGCCTTGCCCTTGCACTTCTTGTTATGCCGCCATCCCTTCTTCGCCAGGGTGGCAGTGTCTTCATCCTTAGAGTCAACCCCCGCGCTAGCGTCCTCGCCGGGATGCCTCCTCCCTTCTTCAGCCCGAGCACATTTTTCTGCCAGAGCATAAAGGTCGGCAACATCCCTAAACTTGTTCATTGCCAGCTCTTCCCCCATCCTGCGGTTGCCTACCTTCTGATGGAACGTGCTGATAATAGCGGTAGCATGAACGTCTGGTATGTTGTTGTGCATGCGGCTGAATCTTTGGATGTACTTGCGTAGAGTCTCACCTTCCTTCTAGGGAATGATGTGCAAATCACTTCCTTGACCAGGAGCTTGGTGGCCTCTAGTAATGGCGCCAACAAACTCGTGGCACAGGTCTGTCCAGGAGGCGATGGAATTCTCCGGCAGGTGCAGCAACCATGACCTGACCTTGGGCTTAAGCACCAATGGGAAGTAGTTGGCGAGGATCTTGTCATTGCGAGCCCTGACATCCTGCACCGCAATGGTGTAGATGCTCAAGAACTATGATGGGTGAGTCTTGCCGTTGTACTTCTCCAGGATCTCTGGCTTGAACGTGCAGGAATTGGGCCACTGGACTTGCCGTAGCTCACGGGTAAACGCCATACAACACACCTCATAATGTAGGATGGCAGGATACCCTGGCACGGGCTTGTCTACAGCGGGCCCTATGCGCTTATCAAATTGATGGCGCGCTTCCGCCGTCGCTCGATTGTGGTTTGAGCGTATTCCTTGCTTCGTTCCCAAAGAATTTGATGCCGGTCGCGGCGAGTCCGTGGATCGGACGATGCCGTCCAGTAACCATTGTAAGCGTCGGTCCGCCGAGTTAGTGACCGACATTGTTGCTGTGGAGGAGAGTGTACCATGGTCGCACCGCCTCCGGCCTTCTCACCACCGGCGTGAGCGGGCTCGGTGGATTGAAACTTTTTAGCAAGGCCGAGGAGGCTCTGAATGGTGGCTCTCCATTCGCCGAGCTTCTCCATAGCAGGAGGGAAGTTTAGGAGTAGCTATGCCCGCGCCATTGCTTCTTTTGACATGGTTGGCAGCGAACGGCACGAAGAACGCGAGGTGCTCTGACTCCTAACGGTGTTACAAGGAGCTCCACCACGGTCCCGCGATGGCATGCCACTCCCACTAGCACACTAGCGAGCATCCTGGTCCCGCACATCTTGGGAGTGATGCGCAGGAGCTTTTCCATGGGCACGTTGGGAACTGTGGGCGCCATGGCGCGGCTCTTCATGCGCGTCTTGGGAAGGACGCGGCATAGGCACCGACGTGGGCGTCCTGGAAGGTACCCTTCCATCCTCGGAATTCACCGTACCACCCGTAGGTGGTACAACTCCGTCCTGAGAACTAGCGGCATGGGGGTTCCCACTGTCGCTATGATAATCTCCGCGGAGGGCGTCGCCGCTTGCTTGGCCTTGATCACCGAAGCGTCACGGAAGTTCTGAGCCTCCGCCTCCTCTTCCACCCGCGTCTTCACCGTCGCCTGTCTGTGTAGCTATAGGGACAGTGGACACAGATGGCCCAACCGCCGCCAGGCCCTTCTTCTTGGGGGCCATGGCGATGATTATTATGAAGGAACTGGCGCGTTGATCACCAAATCAGGTTCATGCGTCCTATCCCCCAACCTGGCGTGCCAAATATGCTGTGGGAAATGAACACCTATGGGATCGGAGGGACCCCTTTACGGTTCGACAGGGGAGAAGGCTCGCAAAAAGAGCAGATCTGATGAACAACACATAGGGATTTTACCAAGGTTCGGGCCGCAAAGATGCGTAAAACCCTACTCTTGCTTGGTTGTATTGTGGGTGTTTTTAGGGTTCCAGCTACAGGAGCGCTATGAACAGCTGTCTGGCCCCCCCTTTGCCGTCTGGCCCCTCATGGCAAAGGCTCAAAACAGCCCCCTCACCTCTTTTATTTTCTATTATATCCAGCAATTTTCACAATAATCAAGATATATATATATATTCGACAGGAATAAACTTGTTTCCGTACTCATAACCATATTAAAATAACTGTCATCCATAGTACATACATATTATTCAAGTTGCATCCGTACCAAACCATATATTACACCAGTTTCATCCATATGCATACAAAGTTTCATATATATCCATATACTACAATAGTTTCAATACAAGCTTCCATGAAGCCATGGTACAAGAAATCATATTCAAGCATTCCATCAATATAATCCAAGCTTCCCGTGAAGTGAATGTAATCTGTAAAATGACAAATAAGAAAGTTAGAAGAAGAATACTAGATGAAGAAGATAGGTATATATAGGTTATTTCAGAGAGAACTTAGCTAAATATAGGCCATTTAATAGCTAAGTTAGGTGGAATAGGTCATCTTGGAGCTACATGGCCTTATTATGTCATTTAGGAGAGAACTTAGCTAGGTATAGGTCATTCTAGAGCTAACTTGGATAAAATATGTCATTTTGTAGCCAACTATGATTATTCAATCCATTTAAACCTTATTATGTCATTTTGGAGCTAAATTAGTCATTTTAATGAGCTAACCAAGGTTCTTATGATGTTTTTACCTAACTATGATAATTATGTCATTTTGGAGGATAATTAGCTAAGTATGTCTTTGTTGCGGAAAATAACCTACGTAGAAGAAGAAAGAGAAGAAGCAAGAAGAGAAGAAGCAAGAAGAGAAGAAGCAAGAAGAGAAGAAGCAAGAATAGAAGAAGAAGGAGAAGGAAGATGAGAAGAAGAAGAAAAGAAGAAGGTCAAGAATAAGGAGAAGAAGGAGAAGATGAAGGAGAAGGAGCTTCTCTCCTTCTTCTCCTTCTTCTTCCTCTTCTCCTTCTCCTTCTTCTTCTCTTCTTCTTCTTCTTCCTTCTTTTCATTTTTCCTCTTTCTTCTCCTCTTGTCCTCTTCTTTGGGCTAAATTAGCTAATTATGCATTTTAGGAGCTAATTATTTCATTTTGGAGGATAAATATCAAAGTATAGGTCATCTTTTACTAAATAGGCCATTTCGGAGCTAACTAAGCTAATTATGTCATTTTGTTGGATAATTAGCCAATTTAGTCTTTTTTGGATGACTCTAAGCTACGTAGAAGTAGAGAAAGAGAAGAAGCAAGAAGAGAAGAAGAAGGAGAATTAAAAGAAGAAGGAGGAGGAGGAGGAGAAGGAGAAGGAAGAGGAGAAGAAGAAGAAAAGATGAAGGACAAGAAGAAGGAGAAGAAGCTTCTCTCCTCCTTCTTCTCCTTCTTCTCCTTCTTCTTCCTCCTCCTTCTCCTCCTTCTTCTCTTCTTCTTCTTCTTCCTTTTTTCCATTTCTCCTCTTTCTTCTCCTCTTGTCCTCTTCTTCGGGCTAAATTAGCTAATTATGCCTTTTTGGAGCTAATTATTTCATTTTGGAGGATAAATAGCTAGGTACAGGTCATTTATTATTAAGTATGCAATTTTGGAGCTAACTAAGCTAATTCTGTCATTTAGGTGGACGCCAAGCTAAGTATAGGCCATTCTAGAGCTAACTTGGGTAAAATATGTCATTTTGGAGCCAACTATGATTATTAAATCCATTTTGACCTTATTATGTCATTTTGCAGCTAAATTAGGCATTTTAATGAGCTAACCAATATGATGTTTTTACCTAACTATGCTAATTATGTCATTTTGGAGGATAATTCGCTAAGTATAGGTCATTTTTTATTAAATAGGCCATTTCGGAGCTAAATGACCTAATTATGTCATTTTGTTGGATAATTAGCCAATTTAGTCTTTTTTGGATGACTCTAAGCTACATAGAAGTAGAGAAAGAGAAGAAGCAAGAAGAGACGAAGAAGGAGAAGTAAAAGAAGAAGGAGGAGGAGGAGGAGAAGGAGAAGGAGAAGGAAGAGGAGAAGAATAAGAAAAGAAGAAGGACAAGAAGAAGGAGAAGAAGCTTCTCTCCTCCTTCTCCTTCTTCTCCTTCTTCTTCCTCCTTCTCCTTCTCCTTCTTCTTCTCTTCTTCTTCTTCTTCCTTTTTTTCATTTCTCCTCTCTCTTCTCCTCTTGTCCTCTTCTTCGGGCTAAATTAGCTAATTATGCCTTTTTGGAGCTAATTATGTCATTTTGGAGGATAAATAGTTAAGTATAGGTCATTTTTTATTAAATAGGCCATTTTGGAGGTAACTAAGCTAATTATGTAGTTTTGTTCGATAATTAGCCAATTTAGTCTTTTTTGGATGACTCTAAGCTACGTAGATGTAGAGAAAGAGAAGAAGCAAGAAGAGAAGAAGAAGAAGAACTAAAAGAAGAAGAAGGAGGAGCAGGAGAAGGATAAGGAGAAGGAGAAGGAAGAGGAGAAGAAGAAGAAAAGAAGAAGGACAAGAACAAGGAGAAGAAGCGTCTCTCCTCCTTCTCCTTCTTCTCCTTCTTCTTCCTCCTTATCCTTCTCCTTCTTCTTCTCTTCTTCTTCTTCTTCCTTTTTTTCATTTCTCCTCTCTCTTCTCCTCTTGTCCTCTTCTTCGGGCTAAATTAGCTAATTATGCCTTTTTGGAGCTAATTATTTCATTTTGGAGGATAAATAGCTAAGTATAGCTCATCTTTTATTAAATAGGCCATTTCGGAGCTAACTAAACTAATTCTGTCATTTAGGTGGAAGCCATGCTAAGTATAGGCCATTCTAGAGCTAACTTGGGTAAAATATGTCGTTTCTGAGCCAAGTATGATTATTAAATCCATTTTGACCTTATTATGTCACTTTGGAGCTAAATTAGTCATTTTAATGAGCTAACCAAGGTTCTTATGATGTTTTTACCTAACTATGCTAATTATGTCATTTTGGAGGATAATTAGCTAAGTATAGGTCATTTTTTATTAAATAGGCCATTTCAGAGCTAACTAAGCTAATTATGTCATTTTTTTGGATATTAGCCAATTTAGTCTTTTTTGACTGACTCTAAGCTACGTAGAAGTAGAGAAAGAGAAGAAGCAAGAAGAGAAGAAGAAGGAGAACTAAAAGAAGAAGAAGGAGGAGGAGGAGGAGAAGGACAAGGACAAGGACAAGGAAGAGGAGAAGAAGAAGAAAAGAAGAAGGAAGAGAAGAAGGAGAAGAAGCTTCTCTCCTCCTTCTTCTCCTTCTTCTCCTTCTTATTCCTCCTTCTCCTTCTCCTTCTTCTTCTCTTCTTCTTCTTCTTCCTTTTTTCATTTCTCCTCTCTCTTCTCCTCTTGTCCTCTTCTTCGGGCTAAATTAGCTAATTATGCCTTTTAGGAGCTAATTATTTCATTTAGGAGCATAAATAGTTAAGTATAGGTCATTTATTATTAAATAAGCCATTTCGGAGTTAACTAAGCTAATTCTGTCATTTAGGTGGAAGCCTAGCTAAGTATAGGCCATTCTAGAGCTAACTTGGGTAAAATATGTCATTTTGGAGACAACTATGATTATTAAATCCATTTTGACCTTATTATGTCATTTTGGAGTTAAATTAGTCATTGTAATGAGCTAACCAAGGTTCTTATGATGTTTTTACCTACCTATGCTAATTATGTCATTTTGGAGGATAATTAGCTAAGTATAGGTCATTTTTTATTAAATAGGCCATTTCGGAACTAACTAAGCTAATTATGTCATTTTGTTAGATAATTAGCCAATTTAGTATTTTTTGGATAACTCTAAGCTACGTAGAAGTAGAGAAAGAGAAGAAGCAAGAAGAGAAGAAGAAGTAGAAGTAAAAGAAGATGGAGGAGGAGGAGGAGAAGGAGAAGGATAAGGAGAAGGAAGAGGAGAAGAAGAAGAAAAGAAGAAGGACAAGAAGCTTCTCTCCTCCTTCTTCTCCTTCTTCTCCTTCTTCTTCCTCCTTCTCCTTCTCCTTCTTCTTCTCTTCTTCTTCTTCTTCCTTTTTTATTTCTCCTCTCTCTTCTCCTCTTGTCCTCTTCTTCAGGCTAAATTAGCTAATTATGCCTTTGTGGAGATAATTATTTCATTTAGGAGGATAAATAGATAAGTATAGGTCATTTAGTATTAAATAGGCCATTTCGGAGTTAACTAAGCTAATTCTGTCATTTAGGTGGAAGCCTAGCTAAGTATAGGCCATTTTAGAGCTAACTTGGGTAAAATATGTCATTTTGGAGACAACTATGATTATTAAATCCATTTTGACCTTATTATGTCATTTTGGAGTTAAATTAGTCATTGTAATGAGCTAACCAAGTTTCTTATGATGTTTTTACCTAACTATGGTAATTATGTCATTTTGGAGGATAATTAGCTAAGTATAGGTCATTTTTTATTAAATAGGCCATTTCGGAACTAACTAAGCTAATTATGTCATTTTGGTAGATAATTAGCCAATTTAGTATTTTTTGGATAACTCTAAGCTACGTGGAAGCCAAACATACCATTATCGTCATCACGACGGTGAAGCACGGTGGCTCTGGCTTGTTTCACCTGGAGAAGGCTGCCCTGGAGAACGCTCCACTATAGAAGGGTCGTGCGATGTGTTTCGGGAGATATTCTGCACCAAACATCGTTTGCAATGTGTTGTTAGCATGATGACACTCTTAAGATCACTCCATTGAAATGAAACTCACCGTCCCCGCCATGTTAATAACTGGCATCGCCGGAGGGACTTTGCCGGTCTACTCGCACATAGACTGTACATTTGGTTTTGACAAGTCAAACTTTTTAGTTATTAATGAAACGGACATTAAAATGCTATATTTGAAATAATATGCAGAAGAAACTCACGACGAAGAGCTCGTACATGGCCCTATTAGACGCATCATTCCGTGCCCTCTCCGCCTCCAGCAATGCAGTCGTCCTCTCCTCCAGCTCCTTCATCTCCTTATCCTTCTCCTCCAAAGCCGCCTTCATTGCATCTCTCTCCTTCAGAATAGCAGCCTGCAACAGAACTCATTTTTAGCATTGTAATCATATTGGTTCCCACGCACAACATAATGCGGAAAGATAGTTGACTCCATTAAACTAACCTCGATGGCGAGCTCGACTGGCCGTGGACGAGGTGTTATCTCAAGACAGGAGCTCGTTTGGCGTGCCTTTGTCTGCCGGAGAGTGCTAGGACAACGTATAAGGCCGTCTCCAATGGTGATCGAGCCATGGGGCCTCCCGTTGCTAGCTATCATCACCAGCTCTAGATCAATAGGCCCCTCGGTTGGGTTAAAGTCCTCCCCTTTCCTCGCCTTCCCGTGATCTCTGTACTTCGGGCTTGTGGTGGGAGGAGATGTTGGTGAACTTTTCTGGATGCTCGAGGTCAGACTCAGAGAATGCTTTGACCTTCTTGTACGAGGCAGTATGGGCCATCACATACAGGTCATACATTTGTGGCACCTCCGTCTTCTTTAGATGCACCTAAAAGAGAGAGAGAGAGAGAGGAAAATTGTATTAGTAACGGGCTCAAGATAGCATTAAGAATGAATTGCATGAGGCATGAAGCAAACCACATACCTAGTTCTCGCCAAATTGGATTAAGTTGACGCTCCCTTGATGGTGTGGCACACCAACCATTTTTCCATGCCTCTCCTTGGCGTTGTTGTGGCTGGCCTCCCATGTTTCGGAGCACCACTCATCCACCAAGGCCTCCCAACAATCCAACTTATCCACACACCATCTTGGGGGCACCTAAGTTAATAAAGAGAAATTTGAGCATGTAAGAACCAAATCAAGGAAGCTAACTACAAAGCCTTAATAATATGTAATTACCTTCATGTAATGCTCCTTCTCCATCTTAGAATCGCGACACTTCGCCTTGTCCTTCCTAATACGCCGCGAGGCATAGTAATCTCGAACAGCCTGCACCCGAGCCTCGTGCCGAAAGTTTTGAAGTAGGCGGCGACATTGGGTATCGATAACCTTTGCCGCGTCCTCCTCGTATCCCTCCTCACACCTGTAGTAGGTCTACAAACGAGACAACACCAATTAGTACAATAACTAGCTACGTTTGATTTATAATTGTGTAAAGGAGAAATTACCTAGAACTGTCGGATCACCATGTCGGCCCTCGTGTGGCACAAAACACCGTCGATCTCCACCTCCGGCAGTGCCGGGGCACCCAAGTAGTGCTCCCAGGTCATTCCGACCTCTCGCTCCCGACCGGGCAATGTAACAAACCCCGGGAAGTTTTTATGGCAAAGCACACCAAGGACGCTGTTGGGCTTGCGGACACCCTTGGCAACAATCCAACCCCTGCAGTATGACAAATTAAAGCCAAAAAAATAAATATTTGAGAAAACGTGAAGGCAAAAGGTTAAATAAGAGTAAATTAACTTACTTCTCCACATTTGTCTTAATCGACCACCTCTGCTCGTGGGTCGCCGGCATGAGCGGGAGCCCCGAACTACCACGCTGGTAGACGGTAGCCCCCTCACCCAGCTCCTCGTCGCTATCAGCATGGCCACTTGGCTCAGGCTGACCTTGATCAGCCCAGGTATCCCACTAGGTCTTTGGGGACATACCCTCATCCCTGCTTTGCTCCGGAGTCGCCTGGAACAAAGCCTCTGGGACACGAGTCTCATGGGTCGAAGGCACATCGACCTGAGGCGCGTCGACCTGAGGCGCGTCGACCTGAGGCGCGTCGACCTGAGGCTCGTCGACCTGAGGCTCATCGACCTGAGGTTTGTCGACCTGAGGCTCGTCCACCCTAGAAGTCCTGTGCTCAGGTGAATCAGCTTGGGGTGGCGGCGAGGAAGGTGTGGCAGCCACGGCCCTACCTCTCCCACGGGCACGTGTACCTTTAGTACAACATAAATACCAACATGAGTAATAAAATGTATATAAATACCAACATGACTACAACATAAATACCAACATGACTACAACATAAATACCAACATGAGTACAACATAAATACAAACACGAGTAATACCTTTAGTACCTCTCGCCTTCGCAGGGAGTCGACCTCCTCTCACGGGGGCCACGAGAGTCGAAGAAGCGGCCAATCCATGCAGAGTAGAGAGCAACGCTCTCCGAAGATCCGACTCAGGAATGGAAGTACCCATCCCACGACTCGCGGAGTGCTTTCGACCCTTTCCCACCATCTTTCAACACCTGTCATGACAAAGAGTAAATGAAATTAGTACAACATAAATACCAACATGAGTAATAAAATGTATATAATTTAAGTGTATCATCGTCATCAATACCAACATGACTAATAAAAATTGAATACCTAACATGAACTCAAAATTTATATATAGTAATAGTTGAATACCTGACATGAACTAATCGTGCTCGTCTATATATGCTCCGGGGTCAATAAATGCATCATGATCATCACTATCATCAATAAATGCATCATCATCATCACTATCAGGAAGAACATCTGGAAGGCCACCATTAATTAACTAACTGATATGGAAGGCCACCATCATCATCATCTCATAATTTACAAAACTATGACCTCCTTGGCCTCGGTGTCAGGGGTTGCGGGTCAGTGGCGTCGGTAGTCAATGTCATCGAGGGTCGGTGGCGTCGGTAGTCAATGTCATCGAGGGTCGGTGGCGTCGGGGGTCGGTGGCATCCGGGGTCAAGGGTCAGTGGCTTCGGGGGTTAGTGGCATCGGTGGTCGGGGGTTAGTGGCGTCGGTGGTCGAGGGTCAGTGGCGTCGGGGGTCGGGGATCAGTGACGTCGGGGGTCAGTGGCATCATGTCAGGGTGTCGAGGTGTCGTGTCTGGGCACCGTGTCAGGGTGTTGGGGTGTCATGTCTGGGCATTTTTTCTTTACTAATAAATAAACCAACTAACCTAAACCTAAACAAACCTAATAAACCAACCTAAACCTAAACCTAAACTAACCTAAAACTATAACTAAACTAACCTAAACCTAAACTAACCTAGAACTAAAACTAAACTAACCTAAACTAACCTAAAACAAAAACTAAAATAACCTAAACTTAAACTAACCTAAAACTAAAACTTAACTAACCTAGAAAAACAAAACAAAAACTAAACTAACTTAAACTTAAACTAACCTAAATCTGAACTAACCTAAAAAACAAAACAAAAAACAAAAAATACTCACCTTATACGAAGGTCCACGGGGGGGAGGGCTGCTGGGGGAGGGCCGGCCGGGGGTGGGACCTACCGAGGGAGGGGCGGTCGAGGGCGGGGCCGGCCAGGGGAGGGGGTGGCCGAGGGCTGGCGGCGGTGCGGGGGAGGGCAGCCGGGGGAGGGCAGCCAGGGGAGGGGCGGCGCGGGGGCTGGCGGCGGCCAGGGGAGGGGCGGCGGCGAGAGGAAGGGGCGGCCGGAGGGGTCGGGGAGGAGGGGTGACGGCACTGGCGTGGGCGCGGGGGGCGCAGAGAGAGGGGGTGAGAGAGAGAGGGGGTCGCGAGGGGGTGAGATCGGGCGGGGGAGACGGTCGTTAGGGGGGCCTCTCTTTGCCGTCCGCCCCCCGATGGCAAAGAGCGGGACGGCAGACGGCAAAGAGAGCATCATTATGGGGTGGGGGAGGGGGTGTGCGGTGGGGGGGGGCTCTCTTTGCCGTCTGCCCTCCTGCTCTTTGCCGTGGTTCAGCAGATGACAAAGAGCAGACTGATGGCAAAGAGGATCTTTGCCATCAGTGTGCTCTTTGCCGTCCGTTTATTGGTGACTCATGGCAAATATTGTCTTTGCCGTCTAGCAGCAGACGGCAAAGAATAGGCAGACGGCAAATTTCTGAATTCCAGTAGTGTATGCTAAAATTGTTAAAATTGCCACTAAGCAACAAAGTGCACTTGAAAAGCTTCAGAAAATGCTAGACAAAAGCGATGATCTGTTAAACCATGAAGTGGATCGGACTCAAACTCTGTCTGTTGAGCTTAAAAGTCTTCAGGCAAAGTATGGTAACCTTCAGAGTCATCATAACGACCTCTTAGCCGATCATGAGAAGCTTTCATATGAATTTCTTCAAAGAAAGCAAGATCTTGAAATGCTGTGGGTGTCAAATGAGGATCTCCAAAGGGAAAATGATTCCTTACTCGCTCAAAAGATCAGTACCGCTCAGGAAGAATTTTTTCCACCTTGCTTGAAATGCATCGAACGTGAAACTGCTAATTCTTCACCGGAATGTTCAAATGCTTCTATTGCTGCAATTTTTTCAACTATTTCTGTGGTCTTAAATTCTTCCTCTGAGGATATCACTAGTCTCACTGATGACAATGCAGGGTTGAAGGAATTGTATGTGACAGGCATATACAAAAGTCTCAAAGGGCATCAAGCCCTTTGTGATGTCCTCAAAAAGCAGATTCTGAACAGGAACCTTAGGAAAGAGGGTATTGCCTTTGTGAGGAAACTCAACACTGATGGATCCTACTGGACACCTGAGCAGTACCACAAAACCTCATGGGTTGATGCAAAAGGATCTCCTGTGGATCCATCCACTTTATCTGGCTTTACTTGTGAAACTTCATATTCCTCTGAAGAGTCACTTGACTCCAATTACACATTCTTGAAAAATAAGTCAAGTGAGGTATTTGCTAGATATGTTGGAACTAACTGCAGGAACGATTCTCCTATGAAGAAAATCTGGGTTCCCAAGAGCTACCTAGAAAATCTTCAAGTGAATGTCCTCACGACACCACTCATGAAGACTCGGAACCCCAGACCAAATTCCTCAAATGGTCAAAATCATCATTCTCGTGCTAATGCCTCTGTTTCGCAGGGAAAACCTAAGAGTTATGAATATGTGCATTATTCTTCAAACCAATATGTTCATAAGTCCTCGAAGAATTTCTCTGCTTATTCATTTGAATACTCTAACCCTCGCCCTATGAAACGAAGCAACCTTGCTTCAGTGCCTCCCTTCTAACATGGTGCTCGTAGAATGATGAATTCTTTGCCACCCTTCCAAATGTGGGTGGTGAAGAAAAAAAACTGACATGTTATGCAGGGTCAGGTCTCCAGATGAATTTGAACATCTGATGAATTTGCTGGAGACCTGAGGAAATGCTTGAAAGGACGCAAGTTAACCATGATGAAATGAATTCTTCATTTCTCACGTCCTCACTCTACTTACTTACTATCTTGTGTGATGAAATTCTGTTTGATGAAATTGATATCATATTCTTCACTCTAAAGCATATGAGTTCGTAAGATGTACTAATTCATCTGCAGGATGATAATTTAAAAGCTACTGAATGGGTTCTCGATAGTGGATGCACAAACCACATGACGGGTGACAAGAATCTACTCATGAATTTGCCACTCACTCCATCCCCTCTGAAGCATATCACCTACGCAGACAAAGGAAAAAAGCAAGGTATTGGGACTTGGTAAGGTTGCTATCTCAGAGGACCGAACCATGGACAAGGTGATGCTTGTTGAATCCCTCGGGTTCAATCTTATATCTGTCTCAATGCTTTGTGATCTTGATATGGTTGTCATATTTGGAAAATATCGTTGTGTTGTAATCATGGAATCTGACAATTCAAAAGCCTTCGAAGGCTTTAGGAGAGGAGACCTGTATATTGTTGATTTCTCTACAGGTCGTCAACCTGCCACTTGCTTACTTATAAAGTCTTCAGAAGGCTGGTTGTGGCATCGACGACTTGGACATGCTGGTATGAGGAATCTGCACATAGTCTTGAAGAAAAAGCACGTCATTGGCATCAAGGGTGTCAAATTCCTCAAGGACCACCTTTGTGGTGCATGTGAATCTGGGAAAATGACTAGATCCAGGCATCCCTCATAGACAATCATGACCACTACGCGACCTTTTGAATTGCTTCATATGGATCTCTTTGGTCCCACTCACTACTCCGTACTAACAAATTCTTCAAGTTTGTATGGATTTGTCATTGTTGATGATTACTCTCGTTACACATGGGTGCATATCATTCTGTAGAAAAATGAAGTACAAGATGTCTTGAGACGATTTGCTTCAAGGGCCTCCACCAACTTTGGCGTCAAGATCAAGCATATTAAGAGTGATAATGGGACAGAATTCAAGAACACTAACCTTGATGAATATCTTGATGAACTTGGTATTACTCATGAGTTATCAGCACAATGGCATGGTGGAGCGCAAGAACAGGACTCTTGTTGAGATGGCTCGAACCATGCTTGACGAATACAAAACCCCTCGCCGCTTTTGGCCTGAAGCAATTGATACTGCATGCCACATCATCAACAGGGTATATATTCACAAATTCCTCAAGAAGACTTCATATGAGCTCATGACAGACATGAAACCCAATGTAAGTTATCTCAAAGTCTTCGGTGCAAAATGCTGGATCAGAGATCCTCACCACAGTTCTAAGTTTGCACCGAAAGCACATGAAGGTTTTATGCTTGGTTATGGAAAGGACTCGCACACCTACAAAGTCTTCAACACCTACCAACACAAGGTAGTTGAAACTGTAGATGTGCGGTTCGATGAAACTAATGGCTCGCAAAGAGAGCACCTGCCTTCTGTGTTAGATGAACAATCTCCTGAGGAATCCATCAAGCTAAAGGCAACTGAAGATATCATACCCACTGAGGAAATCATTTCAACAAATGAAGACTCTCATGCTGATATGCCTAAAGAAAATGGTGCTGATCAAACTCCTCAGCCTCGTCAACCTGCTCATCCAAGAGTAGCAAATGAAGTGCAGATTGACAAAATAATCGATGACATCAATGCACCAGGTCCTCTCACACGCTCAAAAGCTTCACATATAACTAACGTTTGTGGGCACTTTACCTTTGTCTCTATCTTAGAGACCACCAAAGTTGATGAAGCATTCAAGGAGCCTGAATTGATTCAAGCTATGCAAGAGGAATTGCATCAATTCAAGCTCAACAACGTGTGGGAACTTGTCAAGTGGCCAGATCCTCGCAAGCATAACATCATAGGTACCAAGTGGATCTACCGCAAGCAAGATGAAAATGGTCTTGTGGTGAGGAATAAGGCTCGACTTGTAGCTCAACACTATACAAAGTTTGAGGGAATTGACTTTGATGAAACTTTTGCACCTGTTGCTAGACCAAAAGCTATTCGCATATTACTGGCTTACGCTAACCATTATAATATCATATTATATCAAATGGATGTGAAAAGTGCATTTCACAATGGTAAGCTTGAGGAAGAAGTATATGTTGCTCAACCCCCAGGTTTTGAAGATCCTAAGCATCCTGACAAAGTCTTCAGACTAAACAAGGCCCTCTATGGCCTCAAGCAGGCCCCTCGGGCGTGGTACGACACTCTGAAGGAATTCCTCATGAAGAAAGGCTTCAAACCCGGTTCACTCGACCCTACTCTTTTCACAAAATCCTATGACAATGAACTGTTCATATGCCAAATATATGTTGATGGTATTATTTTTGGATGTACTGACAAATGTTATAGTGATGAATTTGCCTATATGATGAGTGAAGAATATCAAATGTCTATGATGGGAGAGTTGAAATTCTTCTTAGGTCTTCAAATTCGTCAGCAAGACAATGGCATCTTCATCTCACAAGAGAAATACCTCAAAGATGTTCTAAGGAAATTCGACATGCAAGATTGCAAAGGCGTCAAAACTCCAATGCCTTCAAAAGGCCATCTCTGCACTGATGAAAATGGTAAAGATCTCGATCAGAAGGTATACCGCTCCATGATTGGCTCCTTATTGTACCTATGTGCATCTAGGCCTGATACAATGCTAAGTGTATGTATGTGTGCTCGATTCCAAGCAACTCCGAAGGAATCTCACCATAAGGCTGTGAAACACATTCGTCGATACTTAGCTCACACACCAACACTTGGATTGTGGTATCCCAAGGGCAAACCCTCAAGGACTACGAAATCAAGCTGAAGAATGTGCCTCTTTTCTGCGACAACAAGAGTGCCATCAATATGCCGTACAACCCTGTTCAACACTCCAAGACCAAGCACATCCAGATTCGTCATCACTTTCTTCGAGATCATGTACTCAAGGGCGACATCTCCATCATTCACATTCCTACGAAAGAACAACTGGCAGATATCTTCACAAAGCCCTTGGATGAAAAGAGATTTTGCAAGTTGGGATGTGAGCTAAATATCTTAGAATCTTTGAATGTTCTTTGATGAAGAACACACATCCTAACACGTATGCAAAATTGATGACTTAGATGTGCAACACACGAAGTAACGTTTTTCTTCAATCAATGAAGAATAACACTCTAAGTGTGAAGAAATTAACGAAGAATGTGATTCTCAGAACTCTATGACAATTGTAAGCGGTGTTTGAAATCATCATTCTTATACGGTGGGTTAAGCCACCAACCAAAAGTTGAAGTTCTTCAAAATTGAGTACTGTGGCAAATTCATCAAATTATCAAATTCCTCAAATTTGCAAATTCCTCAAGTTTTTCAAATTTATCAACTCTTCAAATTCTTCAAAACTTTTGAGACTCATATATACTTTTGAGTTTTTCAATGTCCTCAACAACATTCACTTATTGCTAATTCTTCAAGTTGATTTTCATCTAAGTGAATGTGATCGGACCCTTTTTCCCATCTATGCTAAACTCAACCCAGTCTGTTCACAAATTCCTCGTATGCGTTCTACTTTGAAACTTGTTCAAAGTCTTCACTATGTCCTTGACAGCTGAAGAATTTGCGAACGAAAACGTTGTAATCTTCACTACCAAAATTTTCGGCGGTTCCCTCTCAAACTGTTTCGATTCCCGCGCCTGGATAACCCACGATCCTCCACAATCTTCACTACCCAGATCGTGGGTGACACCTATCGCGTGGAGAGCATGGGTCAGGGGCAATCCTGTCCAAATTCTTTGAGAGGATCCGTTTTTACTTCCTCTATAAATGCCCCCTTCCCATCTACTGTGCTCGGTTACTCCGCATCTCATCTCTCTCTCGAGCTCCATCCAAGTGCCACCGCTAAAGTCATCGCCGTTGGTGAGGAAGAGCTTCGCTGCCTCTACCTCGTCGTCGCCGTACTCGCGTCGGCTGCGGAAATCTTCATCTCGCCGCCGCTGTAGCTGTCTCCTTCTACCAAGCTAGGGCGTGGGAGATCTGAACGGACGAACCTCCTCTTTTCATCTTTGTGTTCATCGTGTTCTTCACCAGGGTAATTAAAATTTATTTTTACTACCCATGTTTGATCCTCAACTACACCTACTATTCCTCAAATATGTGTTTAAACGTTATACATCAAATACACTAGCACCTTCATCTCCTCATACCTGATACTTGATGTTTTTTCCTACGCAATGACTTTCTTCAAGATTCCTCAATTGTGCGAATTCTAAATTTGCACAACTCTGGAACCTGAGCCTAAGAACACATAGTTAAAATCCTCAAGACATCCATGGTCAAATTCCTCAGACCTATCTCTCTTAAAATTTCTGAGAACGCATATGACCTCTTCAAATTCTTCGCACCTATACTCTATTCACAGGTACAACATGTCCGCTGATGAATCACTAGGTTCTCATCAACTTAACTCATTTGCAGCGCTACTTGAAGAAAAACTGTGTACCTCCTCAGAATCTTCAAGAGTTCATATTCCTCAAGTGAAGAAAATGTCTGATGGAAAGAAACCTCAGAAAGGAGGGAAAAAGCCAGACACTGCATTTGAGATCCCTGAGGATCTATATGATGCATATTGCACACCTGACGAAGAAACTCATGGAAAAGAGACGACCAAGCAAAGGAAGATTCGTCTGCAAAAGATTGAGAGGAGATGGGCCAAAGAATGGAGAGAATATCGTTATGTAACTCCAAAATACATGATGAAATTTGCTATGAAACCACCCTATAGCAGGCCTCCTCAAGCTCCTAACCAAATTGCTGATCCTTCTAGCATCAAAACTGGTGAGGACTTTCCTACCTTGTGGGAAAAGCAACAAGCCAAATTGGCAAGGAAAGCCAAAGAGTCTGTGAAGAAATTGAACAAGGATTCTGCTGCTGCTGCCTCTGCTGGAGCTTCTGCTAGTGCACCGAAGAAGATGTTAAAGAAATCTGCTTTGAAAATTGACTCTTCAAAATCTTCAGTGCAAATTCCTCAAGGTCAAAGGCCTCAACCCAGAAAACCTTCAGCTCCTGGAACCGTTGCTGCTCAGTCATCTGCAACTGTCAAAAAGTCCTCAACTCTAGTGCATCTGGCAACATGCAAAAGGACTGATGGTTTCGTGTTAGTGCCGAAGCTCATTGCAAGCCCCTCCACTACTGCAAAGTCTTCAACCAGTCCCTCTGCACTTAAGCTGAAGAAGACGACTGGACGTCAAAAACCAAGCTCTCACACTAGCAAGGCTCTGGTTACAATTCCCTCAGATTCTTCTGATGATAATGATAATGATGCTGATGATGAGGAATTGGTAGAAATCATCACACAGAGTCAGCATAGGGCAGCTAAAGCAAAGGGGAGCTTTGTTCCTCTCATGTTGGATCCCTAGTTGATCCTCAACTTCATTGATATATGGCATGAGGACCCAAGTACTCCACTTTCCTTACTAAATCTGCCTCCTGAAGTGGATCATTTCCTCACCCATTTCATCTCTGAAGAACAATGGAAAAGAGAGCAAGCTCAGAGGGTTAAGAGGAACAAGACTCGCAAAGAAAAGTTTCTGGGCGAAAATGTGATGAACTTGACCCCAAATCAACTGGTCACAGTTCAGTCCGAGATTCGCAGTCTATCCTTGGATCAACAAAGATATGATGCTGAATGGTAGGGCACCAAGGTTAGACTCGTCAAGGCTGCTAATGCGGCTATAAAGGATCACAACACCAGGGTTGCAGCTCGATCGCAGCCACAAAAGACTCAGTCTGAAGAAAATGCTCACACTGAATATGAAATTCCTCAGGCTGCTAATGAAAATCCTCAGCATGAAGAAACTACTGAAGAAAGAGCTTTTGCATCAAAAGCATCTACCAGTCCTACTGAGGAAACACAGACCACTAATGAACTTACCAGGACAACCCCAAATGTTGTGCCTGAAGAATCTGATAGGCCAGCTGTAGAATCCACTATGCCTGAAGAAACTGAACCACCTAGGGCGGCTGCATCAGTCGTTCCTGAAGAAACTGCTCATGCTGAGGAAAATCCCCTCAAGAGAAAAGCATCAACTTCTAAAGCCCCTGTGTTGAAGAAGTTGAAAACTTTGACAAGTTCCTCAGCTACACCTCTTGATGCAACTCCAATTTCCTCGGCACCAGCCTATGCTATTGTGCCAACTGGAGAAGCATATGACATTCCTGACGAAGAAAAGAATCATTCGGCTGCTTCCCCAGAGCCTCTTCATGAGGAAATTGTCATTGATGACACTGCATCAACTCCCAAGGTATCATCTCCACAGCTTCTGCTAACTGCTGGCATTGGTCACACTACTCCTGTCATCAATGATGAATATTGGGAATCTACACACCCCAACTCACCTATGGCAACTCCTCTGATGCTGCTTCCTCAGTCACCTGCACAAACTGAGGAAATACTAGAAGATTCTAAACACCTGTATCTTCCAGACCCTGAAGAAATTCCAGCTGCAACAACTGAGGAAATTGATGCTCCAGCCACTACTGAGGAACCTGTTCTACAAATCACTCAGTCTGTAGTTCCTCCCATGCCAACTAAGATCAAAGGGCGCAATCGACCAAATCTTCAACCTAAGCAACGAATGCCATTAAAAGGTTCGGTCCGCCCCAAATTCCTCAGGACAAATTTCTTCAATGAACACATGTTCTTCACAGGGCCAAATCCATATGATTCTGCTCGAACTGGTCGCACAAGGTTCTGGACTCCTACTCAAATGAACTACTATGCCACTGTTCTATGTGACAAGAAGAAAATCTTCGAGCACCACAACATTCCTCATGTGGACATGGAGTCAATCCATCATTCACGCCGGTGCTCCAAGTTCTTCATGATGCTGGGCTTCTTCCCTTCTGCGTAGATGTCTGTGACTGGAACAAGGAGTTGATTCTTCAATTCTATGCCACTCTATACATAAGTGGAAATTCCTCACACATCAACTCCTGGGTCTTGGACTGGATGACCGGAACAACTCATTTCACTGCAAGCTCTTCTGAATTGCTTCAATCTATCCCAGTTCCAATTTCTTCAGATGAAGCCCGCTGCCTGTTCAATGATCCACCACTGCCAAATCAGATGATGAATGTGATGATGAAGAAATTAGCACCTGGAAAGCCTCAAAGGACAACCTTTCTTATGAAGGATTTGTTGTATGTACCAAGAACAGTCTATCGCATCCTCACTCACACCCTATGTCCTGAGAAGGGGCACAACTCTGAAGAAGAAGAAGTTGAAGGAATCATGAAGAATATGCTTTTCAAAATCATTCATGGGATTCCCATCAATTTTCATGATTTCTTCATGAGGACTCTGGCCGATGCTGCTATGTCACCATTTTAGTTGAAGCCATTTGCTCCCTGGATTATGCATTTCCTCAGAACAAAGTCTTCAATGCACTTTGAGGCTGACTTCCAAAATCATTTCAGTTTTCTGCCCCCGATTGAAGTCCTCAAAAGCACAATTGATGAAGGAAAAGGCAAGGATTTCATTGATCAAGGCACTCGTCCATTGGTTGGTCAGTTTCGTCAAGCAGCATCGTACTCCACCAATGATGACTCTGCAACAGAGGACTCCTCTGCCAAAACCTCTGCACAAAAGCCTCATGCAACTGCTCCTCGTGTGATGACTGATCGTGAGCTTCTCTTAAGTCTTCATCAGAAGGTCGATCGAAATCACAAGTGGGTCAAGCGTCAACTTGGGTATATTGTGCACAATATGACTGTGACGCAGAACACTATCAAGAGGAATCACTACTATGCTCATGAAAACCTCAAGCGCTCTTGGGCTGTGCTAAATCACATCATGTCTTCAGAAGAATTGGATGAGCTAAACTTTGAAAAATATCCAGACTTTGCTCGCTGTGCTCAGAAGAAGTTCAAGAAAGTCCAAGTTCTTCTGATGGTCACCAGTTCCTATTCTTCATCTCGTGAGTGCCAGGAAGATGAAGACATTGATGATACTGCTACTGGACCTGCATCAACAATCGTCCCCGACAACGCTGGCGCTCCTTCTTCACCAACAAAATGAAATTCATCATGGGACGTTAGTCATCATTTTTTCTTCCCTTTTGGTCCTCAATGACAAAGGGGGAGCAAATTTGAGTTAGTCTTCAAGCGGGTCTACATATATGGGCTATTTTTGTTTAAGTTGCAACTCTCGCTCTTCTGAAGTTTTTGGTTATAGAGTTGTTAACTTAAGTCTGATGGTGGTCTGACACTTTTCAACTATGTCCTCGCATGTTTATTTCCTCAAATACCTTAACGCATGCATGCTGAATTTCGTCAGACACCATTTTCCTCACGCATTTTAAATTCTTTATTTCATATATTCAAATGCGTGTATGAATTACAAGATATAGGGGGAGTTCTCCATGTTTTGAGCCTGCCATGTTCATTTGCAGCCTAAAGCAAATTCCTCAAATATGCCCATCTTCAGAGGGAGTTCTTCTATATCTTGCAATCTAATTCCTCAAAATCTGTACTTTCACTTCATATGTTTATCCCCGTTGAAAACTTAACCTATTTGTCATCAATCACCAAAAAGGGGGAGATTGTTAGTGCATCTAGTGCCCCTTAGTGATTTTGGTGTATTGAAGACTTATAGGTTAAGGCATTAATGTGTTTGTGAGTGTACACAGGCTCTATAAGTCGATGAGGAGTTTGGTATAATCAGAGATTATCGACCCCTAAAAATGAATGTCTTCAAGTGAAGACTTTGCTGAAGACTTTTTGAAGACTTTGGTGAAGACTTTGTGAAGACTTTGAAACTGAAGAAGTTGGTGTGACCTTGAAGATATGAATGAGGAATATGAAGCGTGAAGACTTTGTTTTTGCTGTTTCATTTCATTTATTTGTGTCATAGGAAACACCGTACTGTTAAAGGGGGTCGAGGTAATACTGGAAAATTTCCAACTGATGCTCAACTCCAAAATCCACAACCCATACAATCCTTCGAGTAAAGCCTTTGGAAATCTCTTACAGCTCAGACAAGTTTTTCAGTGATAGAGATGAAGTTCTTCTAGTCTCTAAGGAAATTGTTCTGACTGAGGAGTTAGGATTTCGCCAGTGCGAATTGCCTACAAGTGAGGATTATGATAAGCTAAGGACTTTCATAGTTCGAAATTCTGACCGTTGTTGTGCTTAGCGCCAGCTGTCCCCAATCGTTCTTATCCACATTACGGTCATATCATTGGGGGCATTTATGACTTATCATGCCAGGTTGCACCCTGGCTATAAATAGCCAACCCCCACAACCACTAGCTAGTTGGCTGCTCCGAGAAAGAACTGACACTTGTCATTTGAGAGCAACCCATCCTCTGAGGACTTTGAGAGAAAATCATTAGTGAGGAAAAACCCATAACCAAACCACAAAACCCATAGTGATTGAGCATCACTGAAGAAATTCCTGTGTGGAACCGACGCTTGTTACCTTTGAGGACTGTGTATCCTCCAGACGGTTAGGCGTCATGGTCTAGTGCTCCTGCAGTCAATTGGGGACCATGAAGTGACCTTGGTCTAGAGCATCCAGCAGTAAATTGTGGATCACCGGGTGACTAGTTTGTGAGGGTTTTGGAAGTCTACCCTGAAGACTTACCACGAGTGTTGGGCGAGGACTGTGTGACCTTAGCTCAAGGAGAATATGGTAAGGACTGTGTGTCCTGGGACTGTGTGTCCTCTGGTTTAAATACCAGGCCGCTCCAAACCAGACGTACGACTGTCACAGCAGTTGGAAGTGGGTCATCAAACCATTGTCTTCATCAAGCTATTTGGTTCTATTTCTTCAACCCCTCTATTCCTCATATATCTGTAGATGAAATTGATTGTTACAATTGGAAGAATTTGACTGAAGACTTTCACAAATTCCTCACCTCAAATTCTTCAAGTGACCTTGTTCATCACTGCTTATCCTATATCACGCTACTCTCTATTTGTGCATGTTTCATTTAATCATGAAGACTATGTTGTCACTATGTTCCTCATGCACTTGAGTACTTATTCCGCTGCTAGTTATTCATCACATTCCAAATTCCTCAAAGTTGAAATTACTCAAATGATGAATTTATAAAAATCGTCTATTCACCCCCCCTCTAGCCAAATCTATCCTCTTCATACCCACAACGTAGTTTTATTTCTCGTTTCTAGATGGAAGAAAACGTTCGGTGTACGTAGAGTCGTATCGGTGGCAGATAGGACTTGAGAGAATATTGATCTTACCTTTAGCTCCTTGTGGGTTCGACACTCCATACTTATCACTTCCTCCTTTGGAAATTGCTACGATGGTTCCTTGCACTTGGGGATTATCAAGATCCATCAAGGATCAAAACCAGCAACACTACCTTCAAAGGAGTGATCTCAGGTGTGGAAGCCTGATGCACGGGCTCGGTGAGCCCGGAAGTAGTGTTCGGTTCGCTCGATAACTTCCGAAGCTAGGACTTGATCTTTGACATTGTACCTTTCCACAACGGTTATCATGCCCTACTAGGTCGTACAACGCTTGCCCGCTTTAATGTCGTCCCACACTATGCATACCTCAAGCTCAAGATGCTTGGCATCAAGGGGGTCATTACTGTCAACAGCAACACAGAGCGTTCCCACCAAACAAAATAACATGCATTGGCCCTGGTGGCCAAATTCTATTACGATGACGATCGGCAAATGCCGAACTCTGCCATAATGGCACGTAAGGTAGAGAAACGAGCTCGGTTTCACTCCGAACTCCTAGACACTTCTTCTCCCCAGAAATAGGGATACACTCCCTATTGCACAGACCTAATGCCCGTCAAACATGTGCCGAGAAGGCACAACTTTGCACTCAAGATTCCATGGTCAGCAATGGGGAACAAATATCAAAAGGGTAAGTGTTCGGCTGGACCGAACTACTACCAGTACACGTCCTCAAAAATATCACAGGTACCATCAAGGACCTGCTAAGGCGTTAAGCTCATCCATACTTCGGCGACTTCTCAAGATCTTCTTCCCAAGGTCCGCTCACCAACATCATCACCCTTAAAGGAATGCAACTCCCTAGGAGGCACACGACCAGACTGACGACAAGGCACATCGAGGACGTCAAACCACCAATCATAGACCCCTGGTACAACCTCTCCTCTGTGAATTTTATATCCAAATACCTATAAATAGTTGCTTTGCCAATTTGAGTTATAAGAATTATTGAGCAAATTCAAGACCATTATACATGGCCACTTCGCTGTATTTCATACATACTCTATTCTTCCGTCATCAACGCTTCTTGCGAAACTATCCGGTGTACATTACGATGCAACCGACTAATAGACCGGGGGATTGAATTTGAAATATCACCCTAAGCATCACTCTAACACAACTGATTGTGTGTTCGGCATCTAGAATTTGCTTTATATGCATCGGATCCGAACTATGTCTTGGGTGAATAGTTGGGTTGCCCGGCTCTTGTGTTTGCCCTCTTACGTTCCGCTCGTTCGGCTAAAAGGGCAAAGGGAAAACCACTTCGATTGTGTTTCCAGCTCGCCTGGTCAAGCACCTTAGGGGAGAAAGCCAAAAACTGATCGTCATAGCATGCAAGAACCAGTCTACAAATACGAGCATAAGTGTCGTACTAAAAAATCGATAGAGGTTATTCCGTGTCATACGATGGGTTTTGTCCTTGTACAAACCATGTGATGCTGGCTTCAGCCTCGGTACATCTAAACGTCACAAAACATTGGGGGCTAGTCATAAGACCCGCATTTTTTAAGCTCCTACAGCTAAGTGAAGGCGATAAAGCACTATAGTCCGATTGCCTTGTTCCCCTTGCACTACCGCCTTCGAGTACCGATACCTCGGCTAAGGGTCGCAATGTGGAGGCTGAAACACCCCACATAGTATCTACGCGGGGACTGAAGACGATGACTCACAACTTTTAGATAAAACGGTCATATGGGAGTCAAAATAAATACTAACAACTAAAAAAGACAAGATAAACCATGCAACCTCATCTAAAAGCGTTAAACAGTCTTTAGACATATCACAAAGTGCTCATTCATAAAATTCATCCTTCGAGGATTGAGCCTCTATCGCCCGAGCACCCTCCATCACCGTGGAGAAGTATTGCTCGGGGCACCTATACTCCTTTCCAGGGGCTAATTTGCGGTGGCCATCTCGGTCGGATCGAGCCTCGACTAGTGCATCATGGTCCTTGCAAATGCCATCCAAGCTCCCTCGATGTAGGTAGAATGCTTTAGCGCGTCAATTCGAGGTGCAGCGTCGCCCAACCTCCGCACCAGGCCAAAGTAGCTGCTCGGGAATGGCTCGTCAGGCCATAGAAGGATGCAGAGATCCTTCATGGCTAGCTCCACCATCTTGTGTAGCTCCATCAGTTGCTTTGTCTGCTCGATGAGAAGAGGAGAGCGCTCGGGGCTTCAAACTGTTCCCAGAAGAGTCGAGCCTCATCGGCTCCTTCTCGTGAAGCAAAGAACTGGTTCGTGTCTGCTACACTATTTTGGATGTCCAAATAGGCGCCTAAGGAACGCCAAACCTGGGTGAGCAATGCAAGCCTGCTTTCACTAAAGGCACACTCTAGTAAATATGGCTTACCGTCTGTGATAGCTTTGACTTGGTGGATCTGTTCTTTAAAGAACCGCCTATCCACCCGCTCCTTCTGGAGCTTGGATTTTAGCATGGATAGCTCGATGGCTTTCTCCTTGCCTTTCTTCTCAAGGGCCTCACACTTCAATCTGGCATCCTTGACCTCCTGCTGAACCTCCTCCACCCGGGCTTCATGCTTAGAGCTCGTGGTTTTTAATACGGAGAGCGCAGCTGCTGCTTGTTCGACTGTTGCCCTGTCGTCCGCGGCCTCTTGCTTCCTCTTTCACAGTTAGGCCTTGAGTTTGTTGACCTCCTTAGTTGGGGTTGTGGAAGCAATAAACACATAATTTCACTAGGTCAATAGTGTGGATCGCTAATGATAGAAAGCTCGGATATTACAATTCGGCCTACCTTCCACCTCATTGAACCTCTTGTTCACGGCATCAAGGTCCTCTTCGGAGCTTTTGAGCTTATGATTTAGCTCGGTAAGCTCCGCGGCATTAACGGCCGCCACCCACGAGGCCTACAAGCAATAAATATATATCAGTTTATGTGTGTTCAAACCCCCGATCTGTCAAGAATGTGACCCTATGCTCGGTCCTCTTAAGGGCTGTGAAAAAATTATGGGACGAATAATGTCTCATGCATCGTTGGTTACTTCCGAGTATTGTACCCCCTATGAGTTTTCGTCAAACTCACCTAGGGCTCTGGGGCTGCTATATATATAGTGATAGCACAAACCTAATAAAATGTGACTTTTAGGAAAAGGGTATTACATGGCTCACCTTGAAGCCCATAAAGAGACCATTGAAGGCCTCTTTCAGTCCGCTATCAATGGACTGAATGCCTTGCAAAACCGCACCCATAAGAGTGTGGTGATCCTCGGAGAGGGAGGTGCTTGATAGAGCCTCCTCCATGATCGGCCACCCAGTCATCGGTGGCACCAGTGGTGAGCGGCTAGCCCGATCTCTAATCAGGGATGGAACCGGTAGCTCCAGAGGCACAATGCAATCTGAAGATGACCTTGGAGGGGAATGGATATTCCTCTTACCTTCCTCCTCAACTGCTAGGAGTTGCTCCTCCCACTAGTCTTTGGTGGCCAAGGCATTATCCTTGGCCATGACGTCATCACCCCCACTGCCCGTGTTCAGCTCCAAAGGAGCTTGGCAGGATGACACCTCCGCGGTATCCATCGCGGCCACTGGAGGCATGGGGTGCGACGCAGTCCCACTCTCTGCCGGCTCGGCGGGTGGAGACTCCCCATCTGATATTTGGTCGATGGGGAGAACGCTGGTGGTCTGGAGATCAAAAGGCATCCATACATTTAAAAGATTAAAAACTTTGCATAAATGTCCCGGGGAGTCTTCGGATTCATACCTTCGAGCTAGGGGCTTCAACCCTAGGTTCCTCCGGGGAACTTTCTCAAGGTACTCAGACATAGCATCAGACTCTGAGATGTCATCGGCCAGGATCAACCTTGGCCGACACGCCCTCTTCGGGGCGGGAGAAGGTACATCCTCGACGGCGTTTGACGACACCGCCCCCTTCCTTGTAAGGGGGGAATCGGCTCCCCACCTGTCCTCATGATCTTCCTCATGAGTAGAGGAGGCATGGGTTTCCTTGGACATGGCTTCTGGCTGGTCCCTTATGTAGAGACCTTCTCTAGCTTGCTTCTTCTCCTCCTTTTTCTCTAGCGCTGTGTAAGGCGCCTCGACGCGCATCACCTTCAACAATTCCGACCTGAGGCCTTCGGCCTGTGGGACCGGGCAGTCCATTTTGACAGCCTTGCTTAGACACTTTTGTAAAGATAAAGGAAAGTTTGTTTAGCTCTTTGTTAAACAATGGGGTCGGAGTGTCAAAACAATATTATACCTGGGTAGGAGGGTTATTAGCGCTCAGGCCCGGGTCCTCCTCTTCGGCTGGCCAACTCTTTCGGGGCTTGAATAAGGCCTTCCACAGTTTCTCAGAACTAGTGCGGAAGATTTGGCACACGGTAGGCTCGTCCTCAAGCTGATAATCCCACATGAGGGAGGCCCGACGCTGGCAGGGAAGGAGACGGCAGTGGAGCCTAACCTGGACCACATTGACCAAATCGATCTTGGCATTGATCATCGAGGAGATATGCTTTTGTAGCGATTCCACCTCTACATCTGATCCCCAGTCGAGGTCCTTCCTAAGCCATGAGGTTAATCTCATGGGGCGTCTGGATCTTAACTCGACAGGTGCCTCCCAGCGATCGTCCCTTGGCTCGACGATGTAGAACCATTCCTTCTGCCAGATCTTGATTGTGTCGATGAAGGTGCCAGTCAGCCACTCGACGCGGGGGAACTTGCTGATTACCACCGTCTGCATGCTTGCCCACAACGGTCTTCGGCTTGATGTTGAAGACCTTGAGACATAGGCTGAAGTGCGGTTCGACCCGCATGAAGGCTTCTTAGAGAGTAATGAAGGCTGAAATATGCATGAAAGAGTTCGGGGGGAGGTCATGGAAATCCAACATGTAAAAGAACATGAGGCCCCTCATGAAGGGGTGGAGTGAGAAGCCCAGTTCCAGGATGAAATGGGGGATGGACACCACCCTCTTGTATGGCTTGGGGTGGGGACCACCTGGTTAGCCTCTATGGCGTGGTGGAAGACGTTGGCGGGGAGGTAGACTGCGAGCTTTAAGTCCCGTATGTCCTTTTTGGTGACCGTTGAGGCCTTCCACTTGCCCATGGAGCTGGAACCCGCCATGGCTAAGCTCGTAGGAGAAGTTGAGGAAGAACTGGATCTGGGCTCTTGAAGCTTGGGGAGATTGAGGAAGCAGAGGATGCGAATGGGAAGCATGAATAGGCCTTGGTTTTTTCCCCTTTTTATGAGGTGTGACACCGATTAGCCTCCCTTTTACTGCGCCGCAAATCTCTCCGCTTCCCAAGACGTGTGTGTCGTTATACACGCGTAAAGTAAACTGAGATGTTAATAATATCCCGTGTGAAACGGAGCACGATCTATGCATTGATGAGTTGTGCCAATGTACAACCGGCCTCGAACAACGAATCGAGTTTTCATAACCGGTTTAGCAGTCGTGGTAGGCCACGACCGTTTGTCAGAAAGGTCGTCACTAAACACTGTTTACACTTTGACATTTGGCCTTCGAGACTAAGCCAGTCACTGTGTCTAGATGATCGTATGATCGGTAAAGTTATACGTCACCGGAAACCGAACAAGTCTCAGCCAATCATTAATGGAAATAAGAACTCACCCTTCAAGCCAAAGACTCTCATCACATGGAGCTGCCAGAGTTGAGACCCTTTGCGTTGGGGGCTAGTTCGTGGGCTACTTAGGGAGTCCCAGGCTAAGGGGTCCTCGGGCCGTTGGCCTATCTCCCAATACGCCGACTTGGTGGGTCGCTCTATGACAGTTCCAGAAAAGGCCGGATACATCGAGACCCCATGTTCTAGAAGGAAGCATCGAAGGCACGTCGTGCACTCCAAGTCAAGATGAGAGAATCGACATCTCCATCCCCGACAAGTGACATGTCATATGTAAACCCTAGGTACCCCCGGTGTCTATATAAACTGGGAGGGTTTTAGATTATAGGGCAGAGAAAATCATTTAGGGTTTTAGATATTCGATCTCGACGTAGATCAACTATGTAACCTTCATACCATCAATATAATCGAGCAGGACATAGGATTTTACCTCCATAGGAGGGCCCGAACCTAGGTAAACAGCTTGGGACCCCCTACCCGAGATCCGTCAGTTTTGGCATCGACACTTGCTGCATCAATACTGCTCCTATGCCATATCCAGAAGCATGTGCTTCAAGAACAAAAGGAGGGGAGTAGTTAGGGAGAGCCAAAACTGGTGCATGTGTCATAGTTGTTTTTATTTGTTGGAAAGCATTTTCTTGAGCAGTGTGCCAGATAAATCCATCTTTTTTCATGGCATCAAATAGGGGTCTGCAGATGACTCCATAATTCCTGATGAATCTTCTATAGTACCCAGCTAAACCCAGAAAACTTCTGAGTTAACACACATTCTGAGGTTGTGGCCATTTGGATATTGCTTCCACTTTTGCTAGATCAGTAGAAACTCCTTACTCTGTGATGTCACATCCCAAATAATTCACCTTAGGTTGGGAAAATATGTATTGGACATTTTTGCATCTAGTTGCAGTTCTCTGGGAGCCTTGAAAACTAAAGACAGATGTTCTAGTTGTTCTTCATATGATTTGCTAAAATCAGGATGTCATCAAAGAAGTAGATCACACAATGTCTCAGCAAGGGTCCTAATACAGTGTTCATTAATTGCTGGAAGGAGGGGGGACCATTTGTCACTACAAAAGGCATCACTAGGAACTCAAATAACCCCATGTGTGTGCTAAAAGCAGTTTTCTCAATGTCCTCTTCTCTCATTCATATTTGATGATATCCACTTCTCAGATCAGTTTTTGTAAATATACATGATCCATGTAATTCATCTAATAAATCCTCAATCATTGGAATGGGGTATTTATCTTTGGTGGTCCAGGCATTGAGTTTCCTATAATCCACACGCAACCTCCAAGTCACATCCTTTTTCTTTACTACTATTGCAGGAGAGGAGTATGGTCTATTGCCGAGTCTAATAATTCATTGCTGAATCAACTCTTTGATTATGTTTTCCAATGCATTTCTATGGTGGTGTGGCATTCTGTAGCCCCTTTGATTAATTGCTGGAGGTCCTCTCTCTAAGTTAATTGCATGATCACATAATATTTTTGGAGGTAGCCTAGTGGGTTTAGCAAAAACATCTAGAAACTGCTCCAACATTTTGGTGATAGCAGCTTTGTGGTCAGGTGAAAAAATTATGTCTATGTTCATTGGTTGCATCCACATAAGGGCACCAGAGAGCATGTCCTCAAGGACGTGTTCCATATCTTGAAGGATAGGAGTACATGGACTTGTTGGTAAGCTCTCACCCATGAAAATGATCTGTTTACCAGAACTAGTTCTCACTGCTAGTGTCATGTTAGGTAGATCAAAGGTGACAGTGATGTGATTAGACGTCCAATTTGCTCGTAGGATTATGTCATAGCCAGTGAGTTGCAAAACTCTAAAATTTGACATCATTTCTCTTCCATGGATCTGATAACTTGTATGAAAACAGGAGAAATCACTGAGTATTTTTCCTTCGTTAGCTACAATGACTTTCACTTGCTTCATAGGTGTGATTGTACAGCCTGATTGTAAAGCAGTGGTAGGTGAAATGAATGTGGTGGTGCTACCACAATATGCCAATGCTAGGGCTACAACTTTTCCAATTTGCACTTGTAAGGTGAATGTATGCTTCTGTTTGCTGTTAGGTAATCCAGTTATAGCATGAATAGAAATTTTTAACTTAGGGTTATCAGGAGGTTCATCCCACAAATCTGATTGCTCATCTTCAATAACAACAATATAAATTACATCTTGGGTATTAGCTTGTTCCTGCAATGCCTGAATTTGTGCCTTTTGCGACATCTTACACACTTGTTTATGGCCAGGAAACCAGGTTTCTCTACACTTGTAATGGAGGCTTTTTTCTCTAGTCTGTTGGATAACAGAAGAAGGAGGAACATTGTTGTGCTATTGTTGTTGGCAATATGCCCTAGAGGCATGAATAAATTAGTTATTATCACATTTCCTTACTCATGATAATCGTTTATTATCCATGCTAGAATTGTATTGATTGGAAACTGAGATACATGTGTGGATACATAGACAACACCATGTCCCTAGTATGCCTCTAATAGACTAGCTCGTAGATCAAAGATGGTTAAGGTTTCCTGGCCATGGACATAAGATGTCATTTGATAACGGGATCACATCATTAGGAGAATTATGTGATGGACAAGACCCAAACTATAAACGTAGTATATGATCGTGTTAGTTTATTGCTACAGTTTTTTGCACGTTATGTATATGTTCCTATGACCATGAGATCATGCAACTCACTAGCACCGGAGGAGTACCTTATGTGTATCAAATGTTGCAACATAACTGGGTGACTATAAAGGTGTTCTACAGGTATCTCTGAGGGTGTCTATTGGGTTGGGATGGATCAAGACTGGGATCTGTTACTCCGTGTGACGGAGAGGTATCTCAGGGCCCACTCGCTAATACAACATCACTATAAGGCTTGCAAGCAATGTGACTAAACAGCTAGATCGTATTACAGAACGAGTAAAGAGACTTGCCGGTAATGAGATTGAACTAGGTATACACATACCGACGATGGAATCTCGGGCAAGTAACATACCGAAGAACAAAGGGAACAACATACGTGATTAACTGAATCCTTGACCTAGAAGTTCAACCGATAAAGATCTTCGTAGAATATGTAGGAACCAATATGGGCATCCAGGTCCCGCTATTGGTTATTAACCATAGAGGTGTCTCGATCATGTCTACATAGTTCTTGAACCTGCAGGGTCTGCACACTTAAGGTTCGATGTCGTTTTGGTAGTATAGAGTTATGTATGGTGGTGACCGAAGGTTGCTGGGGGTCCCGTATGAGAACCCAGACATTACGAGGAGCTCCATAATGGTCCGAAGGTAAAGATTGATATATAGGAAGTTCTGTTTTGGTCATCGGAAATGTTTTGGGCTCACCGGTAGTGTACCGGGAGTGCCGGGAGGGGTACCGGGGACCATCGGGAGGGGTGTCTCGACCCAAAGGGCCTCATGGGCTGTGGGAGGAGACAATCAAGCCCTTAGTGGGATGGCCGAGCCCCCCACTAAGGCCCATGTGGCTAGGGGTTGGAAAAACCCAAAAAGTGGAGAGGTGGAAAGAGTTTCCAAGTGGAAAGGTGGAATCCTACTTCTAATAGGATTGGAGTAGGACTCCTGCACCTCCAACTTCGGCCAACTCTTGAGGGTTTGAGGTTGCCTCCTCCCCTCCCTCCCTCCTATATATACTAGAGGATTTACAGGGGAAAGCTAATCCTAATTGCCACGTGCTCCCCCTACTTCATCTAGATCGGTTTTCTCCTCTAGTCTAGTTTGGCGGTGCTTAGGCGAAGCCCTACTGAAGTAGTTCCACCACCATCTCCGCCACGCCGTTGCGCTGTCGGAGAAATCATCTACCTCTCTGATCCCTCTTGCTGGATCAAGAAGGCGAAGATCGTCATCGATCTTTATGTGTGCTGAACGCGGAGGTGCCGTCCGTTCGGCGCTAGATCAGAAGGACCCTCACTCGATCGCGGGATGGATCGTGATTGGATCGCGGGACGGATCCTGACTGGATTGCGGGACGGATCGTGATTGGATCGCGGGATGGATCGTGATGGGATCGCGGGATGCTCGGCGATTTTGACTGCGATGACATTCGACTACATCAACCGCGTTACTTAACGCTTCCCGCTTAGCAATCTACAAGGGTATGTAGATCCACTCTCCCTCTCATAGATGTTAATCACCATGGATAGATCTCGCATGTGCGTAGGAATTTTTTTGTTTCCCATGTAACGTCCCCCAATAGTGGCATCATGAGCTAGGTCTATGTGTAGATGAGATCTCGATTAGAACACGAAGGAGTTTGTGGGTGTTGATGCTTAGATTGCTTCCTCCCTTGGTCATGTTTTGGTTCAGCGGTATTGTGGGATGAATTGGCCTAGACCAACCTTACTTGTACGTTTACGAGAGACCGGTTCCATCGACTGACGTGTGTCTGTTTCGCCTACTTTAGTTGGATTGGATTTGCCAAAGCAGTCTTTGAGAAGGTTGGAAAGCAACTTATGTATCACCGTTATGTTTTTTGTGTAGGTCAGAATTGTTCTTGCTAGATACCCATAGCAGCCACGTAAAACTTGTAACAACAATTAGAGTATGTGTAACTTGTTTTTGCAGGGTATGTTGTGATGTGATATGGCCAATTACATGATGAGATATATGTGATGTATGAGATGATCATGTATTGTATATAATATCACGACTTGCATGTCGATGAGTACGGCAACTGGCAGGAGCCATAGGGTTATGTAATGCTTCAATTTATCGCTAAGCGGTAGCAATAGTAGTAGCAGCATGGTGGGCGCGACAACCCGAATGGCGACACGTTGATGGACATCATGGTGTCATGCCGGTGACGATGGAGATCATGCTAGTGCTTTGAGGATGGAGATCAAAAGCACAAGTTCATGGCCATATCATGTAACTTATGATTTGCATGTGATGTTAATCCTTTTATGCACCTTGTTTTTCTTAGGACGACGGTAGCATTATAAGGTGATCCCTCACTAAAATTTCAAGATCAATTGTCATGTCGAGACACCACGTGATGATCGGGTGCGATAGAATCTATGTTCACATACAACAGGTGCAAGCCAGTGTTGCATGTGCAGAACACTCAGGTTAAACTTGTCGATCCTAGCATGTACAGACATGGCCTCAGAACTCAAGAGACCGAAAGGTTGAACATGAGTCATATAGTAGATATGATCAATGTGATGATATTCACCATTGCAACCACCTCAACTCACGTGATGATCGGACTTGAGTTGGTGAATTTGGATCATGTATCACTCGAATGACCAGAGGGATGTCAATTTGAGTGGGAGTTCTTAAGTAATATGATTAATTGAAGTCATTATCATGAACATAGTCAGTAGTGTCTTTGCAAATTATTGTGTAGATTACTAGCTCATGCTGTAGCTCCCTTGAATTTATATGTTCCTAGAGAAATAGAGTTGAAAGATGATGGTAGCAATATTGCGGACTTGGTCCGTGATCTAAGGATTGTCCTCATTGCTGCATAGAAGGCTTATGTCCTTAATGCACCACTCGGCGCGCCAATCCCTCTTGCATCGCCTGTAGATGTTGTGAACATCTGACATGCACATTTTGATGACTACTTGATAGTTTAGTGTGTCATGCATTACGGCTTAAAATTGAGGCTCCAAAACGTTTTGAATGTCACGGAACATATGAGATGCTCTAAGAGCTGAAATTGGGATCTCAGGCTCGTGCCCGTGTTGTGAGATATGAGATCTCCAATAAGATTCTTTGCCTGCAATATGAAGGAGAATAGCTCAATTGTTGAGCATGTGCTCAGATTGTCTGGGTGCTACAATCGCTTGAATCGAGTGGGAGTTGATCTTCCAGATAAGAAAGTGATTGATATAGTTCTCCAAGTCACTGTCACTAAGCTACTACAGCTTCGTGATGAACTATATAATGAAAGGGATGGAAATGATGATCCCTGAGCTATTCACAATGTTTGACACCATGAAGCTAGAAATCAAGAAGCATCATCAAGTGTTGATGGTTAGTAAAACCACTAGTTTCGAGAAGGGTAGGGTCAAGGAGGGAACCTTCATGGATGGCAAGTCAGTTGTTGCTCGAGTGAAGCAACCCAAAGTTGAACCCAAACCAGAGACAAAGTGCTTCGATTATGAGAAGAACAGTCGCTGAAGCGGAACAACCCTAGATACTTGGTAGATAAGAAGGCTGGCAAAGTCGACAGAAGTGTATTTGATATACGTGTTATTGATGTGTACATTGCTAGTACTCCTAGTAGCACCTGGGTATTGGATACCGGTTGGGTTGCTAAATGTTAGTAACTCGAAGTAAAAGCTACGGAATAAACGGAGACTAGCTAAGTGTGAGGTGACGATGTGTGTTGGAAATGTTTCCAAGGTTGATGTGATCAACATCGCATGCTCTTTCTATTTTTGGCATTAGTGACAAACCTAAATAAATGTTATTTGGTGTTAAGCATGAACATGATTAGATTGTGTTATTGCAATATTGTTATTCATTTAAGTGAGAGAATAATGGTTATTCTGTTTACATGAATAATACTTTCAATGGTCATGCACTCAATGAGAATGGTTTGTTGAATCTTGATCGTAGTAATACACATGTTCATAACATAGATGCCAACAGATGCAAAGTTAATAATGATAGTACCAGATACCTGTGGCATGGCCGCTAAATTTCATATTGGTATAAATCGCATGAAGAAACTCCATGTTGATCGATCTTTGGACTCATTCAGTTTCGAATCGGTTGAGACATGCGGACCATGCCTCTTGGGCAAGATGACTAAAGACCCCATTTTCAGTTTGATGGAGCGGGCTAGTAACTTATTGAAATAATACTTGTTGATGTATGTGATCCAATGAGCACTACTAGGCCTTATACACAGAGGATTATCAGTAGCGCTGGTCAAAATAGGGCGCTACTACTATGTAACAATAGCATGGGGAGACAAAGATCGCTACTGCTATGAAAATAGCAGTAGCGCGTCCCAGAAAAAAAGCGCTACTACTATAACTGCCACACCGTTGCCAAAAGGCAAGGTATAGTAGTAGCACCCTATTTTGACAAGCGCTACTGCTAAGAAAATAGCAGTAGCGTGTCCCAAAAGAAAAGCGCTACAACTATAACTACCACACCGTTGCCAACAGACTAGGTATAGTAGTAGCGCCCTATTTTGACAAGCGCTACTGCTGAGAAAATAGCAGTAGTGCATTTTCCTTACAAGTGCTACCGCTAAGTTTGACTTGCCCCTTCACGGTTATCCCTCCTTCCCCAATTTCACATTCTTCTTGCGTCCCTCTCCCCTCGCCGCACCTGCTCCCTCTCGCCGCCCCTGCTCCCTCACTGCCATTGCCTCCCTCGCCGTCACTGGGGCCGCCACCGGAGCTGTGCACCGTCGTCGTCACCAGACCCATGCGCCCTCGACACCCCAGGGAGCCACCCTTGTCCCCTCCTCGCCACCCTGCCTCTCTCCACGGCCCTACCTTCCTCGCTGTCACGGGGCCGGCCTGCCTCCCTCCACTGCCCTGCCACCCTCGACGCCCTCCTTGCCACCGTCTCCCCCGAGCACCCTCTCTATAAGACCCCACCCCTCCTCTCTAGGTTAATTTACTTAGGTGAATTTACTTATGAACCCTAGCTAGGTTTAAGCAGAGTAGTAGTAGTACAGTAGGTGAATACTTTGCAAGAGGGCAGTAGGTTAATTTACTTAGGTGAATTTAGGTATGAACCCTAGGTTTAAGTATGAACCCTAGGTTTTGGTATGAACCCTAGGCAGCTAGGTTTTGGTATGAACCATAGGCAGCTAGGTTTTGGTATAAACCCTAGGTAGCTATTTTGATATATATGAGTTTAGCTAGATATAAAATTAGGACAAAAATATTATTCTAGGGTAGTACTGAAATTTTTGCTCATGTATATTTGGACATGTGTTTGCTCGTGTATATTTGGACATGTGTTGCGGTGTCGAAGATGGATATTTGAAAATTGCTGGCACGGAATGATTCCGAGTGGCCTATGTTTTGTCGGAATGTTGATTCATTTCTGTTCCGGCAAATTTCAGGCGCTCTATTCGTCCAGTTTGTAGCAAAGGTCATGCCGAAATTTTCCGTGAATTTCGGCATGACTTGTGCTACAAACTAGGACATATCGAGTGCCTGGGATTTGCCACAACGGGAATGAATCAACATTCCTGCAAAACATTGACCTTTTTTATGTCATTATCATTTTATTAGGTCTAGAATTAATTGACTAGATTTAATCGTAGGAAACATGGCTAGCAACGATGAAGGATAGGGTTCTGGTGATTGCAACGTCTACACGACGGCAAATGCCTATTTGAACCTTCTCAATGAGCAATGGTTGTTGCATGGCCCACCTGTCACATCCAAGACTGACACCGACATCGAGACCGGTGCCGAGACCGGCACTAAGACTGACACCGGCGCCAAGACTGACACCGGCGCCGAGACTAGCATCGAGACTAGCGAAGCCAGTATAGAACCGAAACCAAAGAGGTAACGGCGCCCAAACCAGCTCATCACTACCAGACTGATGGTCATGGAGGTAGACGATGGCAGTTTTGAGCCAAAAGAGCCTATGGAAGCACGTGCGTGCATCGGGAATCAAATAGGCTGCATCATACGGGCAACCGCCACCATCAATGATGTGAAACTATGGAAGATACGAGATATGAAACAGTCCGTCCTAACAAAGATGCACCAGGTGTTCTTGTTCCCAGGACAGGATGAAAGCAAATATAAAAATCCAGATAAAGACCCGGCAATGAAGAAGATAAATAGACGCGCCATGGGCAAGTTTAGCGGCGCGTTGTCCACCTGGAAAGTAAGGATGAAAGCAAGGATCATCGACAAAACGGAACCCTACTCCGAGATTGTAAAGGATAATCCGACAATTATAGAAGAGCAGTTTGAAATATTCAAGACGGCTTGCATTGCTGAAGCTACCAAAGAAAAGTCGAAGTACATGAAGGGGCTTCAAGAGAGGAACATGGGGTGCCACCACCTCAGAAACCGTGGTTACACGGGGAAGAGTTCCATATGGGCTAAGGAGGACGCGGAACACGAAAGTCTAGGAATCCCAGACCCCTTGGCGGAGTTCGCCGTCCCATAGGAGTGCGACATCCTCAGGGCCCGTTACCATTGGGACCAAGTGAAGAAGGTTTTCGAGATGGACACGGTCACGATGGAGTTCACGAGGCTACTAGTAATTTTTAGCTTCTGATCAATTCGACTGCACGTTTAGTCATATTTGTGAACGATCCTTGTTCCTTTTGTAGAGAGAGCATCATAGGATCGCAGCCAAAAGCTACTCGCCATCGGAGGCGTTGGCGGGGCCCAAGCGGGACAACCCATTCAACTTGGCCTTGAACATGTTGAAAGGACTCCCAATGGACACTCGGCCATCGTATGGACGCGTGCACGGCGTCAGAGACGGTGCCAAGTGGAAGAAGTACTACCATGAGACCACGGAGGAGAGAAAGGAAAGACGGAGGTTAAATGAAGAAAACATCGACAAGAAGGTTGTGATTGCGGTCGCTGCAGCAGTAGCTGCCGCAAATCAGGAGATTGCAGCTTCGTATGGTGTCTTGGTTCCGGATATCGTCAGTTGGGGTACGCAAAATCCAAATAAAGAGGCAGCGGACTTTCCCCTATCCAACTTCTTTGGGAGAAGCTCGACTAGCATTGCACCAACACCAGCTCCTACACCTGCTCCTGCACCAGCTCCTACACCAGCTCCTGCACCGGCTCCCGCACCTGCTCATAGCAGCCTGTCCTACGTCTCAGACGTGCTCGATGGTGC
This sequence comes from Hordeum marinum, assembly GCA_022496015.1. Taxonomy (NCBI): domain Eukaryota; kingdom Viridiplantae; phylum Streptophyta; class Magnoliopsida; order Poales; family Poaceae; genus Hordeum; species Hordeum marinum. The sequence continues at coordinate 117,703,126 of CM039676.1, forward strand.
TTCGTCTTTGGCTGAGCTCGACGACCGCATGGTACCAGTCACACCGTCCCTCTTTAATAACCGTGTAATCTCCGGTTTCTGTTGCCTTTCGGATATCTCACATCATAGACATGTTACCCTGTGCACCATATTCAACACCATCAACGGCCAGAAGGTGGATGCGGGGAAGTGTCGCACCCAAGATGCGTGCCTATCCATATTAAGGCACGGGGGCTTCGACAAGGGATAGATGCGCATCTAGTCGTTCGCAAGTATAGCATCATTACATTATATATAGAAGAAGAGATGAGTATATGAGTTGTCTTACACTCGCCACATACTAAATTACAACTCTACAGAAGAGTTCAAACATCAATATGAAGACAAGGTCCGACTACGGACAAAAAAAAACGATAAAAGTAGATGCAATGATACTATCTCTCTATCCCAAAGATCACGACCATGGACCTCTACTCATCCGGATAAGTGACGTACATCCTGCTTCTTTCCTCGTCATACTCCCACTGGAGCTGCGTCAGATCATCCTGCACGAACTCATCTGCACCTGTACCAGGATTGTTGTAGTAATCTATGAGCCACAAGGACTCAATAATCATGCGCCCGGGTACCGAGACTATTCAAGCTTACAGGTTGGGATGGGGTATGTGTTTAGTTTGCAGCAGCACTAAGAATTTCTGGTGGCTAAACTTACGTAACATGAAGATAAATATGTGGCCTACGATGAACGATCAAATCTAGAATGACCTCTATGAGATCTTGAACACTTACTTACGTAAATCATAACCCCACCGTGTTCTCTCTCGGATCATGTTCACGAGCAGAGACGATCACGGTTACTCACACAGTTGGTACATTTTATTAGAGTTTACTTCAAGTTAACTATAACCGGGTGTTAAACAAATATCCAAGTTGCCACATCACCGCGTGCATGGCTTTCCGAAAGATTTAACCCTACAGGGGTGCTCCAACTAGTCCATCACAAATTAACAAGACTCCGCGGGAATAGCCTTGACCACGGATCTCCTGATCATCCTAGGCAACATCAAAGGGATTCAACACCTCGAGTTACCTTGAAGAAAGTCAGAGCCCACACACAAGACACTCGATAAAGGTAAAACAAATCCAGCAAGACCACCCAACGTGTCGATGAAGCCGATAAGAGCCGCGTATCTCATTGTCATGACACAACGGATATGTTGGGGAACGTCGCATGGGAAACAAAATGTTTCCTACGCACACGCAGATCTATCCATGGTGATGAGCATCTACATGAGGGAGAGTGGATCTACGTACCCTTGTAGATCGTTAAGCGGGAAACATTAAGAAACGCGCTTGGTGTAGTCGAACATCTTTGAGATCCAAATCGCCGAGCGTCCCGCGATCACATCACGATCCGTCCCGCGATCCAATCACGATCCATCCCGCGACCTCATCACGATCCGTCCCGCGATCTCATCACGATCCGTCCCGCGATCTCATCACGATCCGTCCCGCGATCTCATCACAATCCGTCCCGTGAACTCATCACGATCCGTCCCGCGATCTCATCACGATCCGTCCAGTGAACTCGTCATGATTCGTCCCGCGAACTCATCACGAACCGTCTCGCGATCTTGATGACGGTCCTTCCGATCTAGCGCTGAACGGACGGCACCTCTGCGTTCAGCACACATGCAGCTTGATGATGATCTCCACCGTCTTGATCCAGTAAGAGGAAGTGGAGAGGAAGAAAAGTTCACCGGCAGCGTGACGGTGCTCTTGCGATGGTGGTGGAGCAATTCCGGCGGGGCTTCGCCTAAGCACTGCAGAAATCCGATCTAGAGGTGCACCAGTGGAACGGGTAGCACGTGGCCATAAAATCTGTTGCAAAACACCCAATACCACCAATAGGAGGGAGGGAGGTGGAGGGCTGGCGCAAGGCCAAGGCCCGACAGGAGTCGGCCGAACCTATTAGGATTGGAGGACTCTCCTCCAAACCTAGTAGGACTAGGATTCCTCCTTTTTTTTCCTTTTTCCACCTTTTCCTATTGGGTTTTCTTCTCCAGCCACACGGGCCTTGTGTGGGAGTGTCCACCAGCCCACTAAGGGATGATATTCACTCTCCCACAACCCATGAAGCCTCTTGGGTCGAAATACCCCTCCCAGAGGTCTCCCGGTACACTACCGGCACTCCCGGTTCACTACGGATGAGCCCAAAGTTTTCCGGCGACCAAAATAGGACGTCCTATATATGAAGCTTTACCTCATGACATTTGGGATCTCATCCGGGACTCCCAACAACCTTTGGTCACCACCTTACATAACTCTATACTACCGAAACGTCACCAAACCTGAAGTGTGCAGACCCTGTGGGTTCGAGAACTATGTAGACATGACCAAGACACCTTTACGGTCAATAACCCATAGCGGGACCTGGATGCCCATATTGGTTCCTACATATTCTATGAAGATCTTTATCGGTCCAACCTCTATGTCAAGGATTCACTTAATCCCGTATGATGGTCCCTTTGTTCTTCGGTATGTTACTTGCCCAAGATTCGATCGTCGGTATCTCCATACCTAGTTCAACCACGTTACCGGCAAGTCTCTTTACTCGTTATGTAATACAAGATACCGTGACTAACACTTAGTCACATTGCTTCCAAGGCTTGTTGTGATGTTGTATTACCGAGTGGGCCCTGAGATACCTCTCCGTCACACGGAGTAACAAATCCTAGTCTTGATCCATGCCAACTCAACAGACACCCTCAGAGATACCTGTAGAGTACCTTTATACTCACCCAGTTACGTTGCGACATTCGATACACACAAGGCACTCCTCTGGTGTCAGTGAGTTGCATGATCTCATGGTCATAGGAACATATACTTGACATGCAGAAAACAGTAGCAATAAACTGACACGATCATATGCTACATTTGTAGTTTGGATCTTGTCCATCACACCATTCTCCTGATGATGTGATCCCGTTATCAAGTGACATCTCATGTCCATGGCTAAGCAACCTTAACCTTCTTTGATCAAAGAGCTAGTCCATTAGAGGCATACTAGGGACAAGGTTTTGTCTATGTATTCACACATGCATTTTAGTCTCCGATTAATACAATTATAGCATGGATAATAAACGATTATCATGAACAAGGAAATATAATAATAACTAATTTATTATTTCCTCTAGGGCATATTTCCAACAGTCTCCCAATTGCACTAGAGTCAATAATCTAGTTCACATCACCATGTGATACGCATTGTTATGAATCTAACACCCAATGAGTTGTGGGGCTCGATCATGCTTTGCATGTGAGAGATGTGTTATAGTCAACGGGTCTACGACATTCAGATCCGTGTGCACTTTGCAAATCTCTATGTCAAACTGTAAACACTGCTACCACACTCCATTTGGTACTATTCCAAATGGCTGCTGCTCCACTATACGTATCCGGATTGCTACTACGAGTCATCCGGATTGGTGAAAGATTGCATCGACGTAACTCTTTACGACAAACTCTTTATCACCTCCATAATCGAGAAACATCTCCTTAGTCCTTTAGTTACTAAGGATAATCTTGACCGCTGTCCAGTGATCCACTCCTGGATCACTCTTGTACCCCATGACGGACTCATGGCAAGGCACACACAGGTGCAGTACACAGCATGGCATACCATACAAAGCCTATGGCTAAGGCATAGGGCACGACGTTCGTCCTTTCTCTTTCTTCTACCGTTGTCGAGCTTTGAGTCTCACTCAACTTCACACCTTACAAATCAGGCGAGAACTCTTTCTCCGACTGATCCATTTTGAACTCTTTCAAAATCTTCTGAAGGTATGTACTCATTGAAAGTCTCATCAAGCATCTTAATCTATCTCTATAGATCTTGATGTTCAACAATTAGGTAGCTTTATCTAGGTATTCCTTTGAAAAACTCTTTTCAAACAACCGTTTTATGCTTTCTAGAAATTCTACATCATTTCCGATCAACAATATGTCAACCACATATGCTTATCAAAAATTCTATAGTGCTCCCAGTCACTTTATCGTAAATACAAGTTTCTCATAAACTTTGTATAGCTTTAAAAACTTTGATCACCTCATCAAAGTGTATATTCCAACTCCGAGATGCTTGCTTCAGTTCATAGAAGAATCACTAAAGCTTGCACACCTTTTAGCATCCTTAGGACTGACAAAACCTTCTGGTTGTATCACATACAACCTTTCCTCAAGTAAACCGTTAAGGAAACAACGTTTTGATATCCATCTGTCAGATTTCATAATTGAACAATGCAGCAACTGCTAACACAATTCCAACAGACTTTAGCATCGCTACGAGTAAGAAAGTCTCATCACATTCAACTCCTTGAACTTGTCGTAAACTTCTTTGCAACAAGTCGAGCATTACAAATGGTGACATTTACCATCAGCGTCTGTCTTCATTTCAAAGATCCGTTTGTACTTAACGACCTGCGGTCCAACGAGCAAGTCCACCAAAGTCTATACTTGGTTTTCATACATATATCCTTTCTCGGATTTCATGGCCTCTAACCATTTGTTGGTTTTCGGGCCCATCATCGCTTCTCCATAGTTCGTAGGTTCATCGTTGTCCAACAACATGACCTCTAAGACAGGGTTGCCACACCACTCAGGAGCAGTACACATCCTTGTCGACCTATGAAGTTTGATAATAACTTGATCCGAAGCTTCATGATCATCATCATTAACTTCCTCTTCAACGAACGTAGGCTTCACAGAAACAACTTCCTGCGCTGCGCTACTCTCTGGTTGAAACAGAGGTTCAATAACCTCATCAAGTTCTATCGTCCTCCCACTCAATTCTTTCAAGAGAAACTTTTCCTCGAGAAAGGACCCAGTTTTAGCAATAAACATTTTATTCTTGGATCTGAGATAGAAGGTTCAACCAACTGTTCTTAGGGTGTTCTATGAAGATGCATTTGTCCGCTTTGGGTTCGAGCTCATTAGGTGAAAACATTTTCCACACAAGCGTCGCAGCCCCAAACATTAAGAAATGGCAGCTTAGGTTTCTATCAAACCATAATTCACACGATGTCATCTCAACAGATTTAGATGGTGCCCTATTTAAAGTGAATGTAGTTGTCTCTAATGCATAACCCCAAAACTATAGTAACAAAACGATATAGACATCATAGCACGCACCATATCCAATAGAGCACGACTATGACGTTCGGACACACCATCACACTATGGTGTTCCAGGTGGTGTGAGTTGTGAAACAACTTTCACATTGTCTAAAATTGTATGCCAAACTCGTAACTTAGATATTCACCTCCACGATCATATCGCAAACATTTTTATGTTCTTGTCATGATGATCTTAAGCTTCACTCTGAATTTGCTTGAACCTTTCAAACGATTCAGACTTGTGTCTCATTAAGTAAATATACACTATATCTACTCAAATCATCAGTGAAGGTAAGAACATAACGATATCCACCGCATGCTACAAGACTCATTGGATTGTATACATCAACATGTATCATTTCCAATAAATCACTTGCCCGCTTCATCAAAATAGAAAAGGGGGTCCTTAGTCATCTTGACCAAGAGGCATTGTTCGCATGTCTCAACCGATTTGAAATCGAATGAGTCCAAAGATCCATCAGCATGGAGTTTCTTCATGCGTTTTAGACCAATATGACATTTAGCGGCAGTGCCACAAGTATGTGGTACTATTGTTATTAACTTTGTATCTTTTTGGCATCAATGTTATAAACATGTGTATTACTACGATCAAGTTTCAACAAACCATTCTTACTGGGTGCATGACTATTGAAGGTATTATTCATGTAAATAGAATAACCATTATTCTCTAACTTAAATGAATAACTGTGTTGCAATGAACATGATCTAATCACGTTCATGCTCAATGCAAAAACACCAAATAACATTTATTTAAGTTTGTCGCTAATCTCGAAGGTAGAGAGAGCGTGCGATGTTGATCACATGAACCTTGGAAACATTTCAAACACACATCGTCACCTCACACTTAGCTAGTATCTGTTTATTCCATAGCTTTTACTTCGAGTTACTAACATTTAGCAACCGAACCGGTATCCAATACTCAGGTGCTACTAGGAGTACTAGCAATGTACACATCAATAACACGTATATCAAATACACTTCTATCGACTTTGCCAGCCTTCTTATCTACCAAGTATCTAGGGTTGTTCCGCTTCAGCGACCGTTCTCCTCATAATCGAAGCACTTTGTCTCGGGTTTGGGTTAGACTTTGGGTTGCTTCACTAGAGCTGCAACTGACTTGCTATCCATGAAGTTTCCATCCTTGCTCTTGCCCTTCTCGAAACTAGTGGTTTTGACTAACCATCAACACATGACGCTCCTTCTCGATTTCTACCTTCACGGTGTCAAACATCGCGAACAGCTCAGGGATCATTATTTCTATCCCTGGCGTATTATAGTTGTTCACCAAGTTCTAGTAGCTTAGTGACACTGACTTGGAGAACTATATCAATCACTATCCTATCTGGAAGATCAACTCCCAGTTGATTCAAGCGATTGTAGCACCTAGAATATCTGAGCACATGCTCAACGATTGAGTTATTCTCCTTCATCTTGCAGGCAAAGAATCTTGTTGGAGATCACATATCTCGCAACACGGGCATGAGCCTGAGATCCTAATTTCAGCTCTTAGAACATCTCATATGTTCCGTGACGTTCAAAACGTTTCGGAGCCTCAATTCTAAGCCGTAATGCATGATGCACTAAACTATCAAGTAGTCATCAGAACGTGCCTGTCAGATGTTCACAACATCTACAAACAACTCTAGAGGGGTTGGTGCACAGAGCGGTGCATTAAGGACATAATCCTTCTATGCAGCAACGAGGACAATCCTCAGATCATGGACCCAGTCCGCAATATTGCTACCATCATCTTTCAACTCTATTTCTCTAGGAACATATAAAATTCAAGGGAGCTATAGCGTGAGCTAGTAATCTACAACACAGTTTGCAAAGACACTACTGACTATGTTCATGATAATGAGTTCAATTAATCATATTACTTAAGAACTCCCACTCAAATTGACATCCCTCCAGTCATTCGAGTGATACATGATCCAAATTCACCAACTCAAGTCCGATCATCACGTGAGTTGAGGTGGTTTCAATGGTGAACATGATCATGTTGATCATATCTACTATATGACTCATGTTCGACCTTTTGGTATCTTCTGTTCTGAGGCCATGTCTGTACATGCTAGGCTCGTCAAGTTTAACTCGAGTGTTCTGCGTGTGCAACACTGGCTTGCTCCCGTTGTATGTGAACTTAGAGTCTATCATACCCGATCATCACGTGTTGTCTCAACACGACGAACTTTCGCAACGGTGCACACTCGGGGAGAACACAATTCATCTTGAAATTTAAGTGAGGGATCACATTATAATGCTACTGTCATCGTAAGCAAAACAAGGTGCATAAAAGGATTAACATCACATGCAAATCATAAGTGACATGATATGGCCATGAACTTGTGCTTTTGATCCCCATCTTGAAAGCACCGGCATGATCTCCATCGTCCCCGACACGACACCATGATCTCGATCATCTTGATCTCCATCATCTTGATCTCCATCAATGTGTCGCCATCGGGGTTGTCACGCCCATTATGCTTGTACTACTACTGGTACCGTTTAGCGATAAAGTAAAGCATTACACAATTCTTAATGATTGACACGCAGGCCATACAATAATTAAAGACAACCCTATGGCTCCTACCGGTTGCCGTACTCATCGACATGCAAGTCGTGATATTCTATACAACACATGATTATCTCATACATCACATATATCACATCATGTAATTGGCCATATCACATCACAACATACCCTGCAAAAACAAGTCAGACGTCCTCTAATTATTGTTGCATGTTTTACGTGGCTGCTACGGGTATCTAGGAAGAACAATTCTCATCTACACAAAAACCACAATCGTGATACACTAGTTGCTTTTCAACCTTCTCAAGGACCGCCTTTATCGAATCCGATCCAACTAAAGTGAGAGAAACTGGCACCCACAAGCCATCGAACAGGTCTCACGTAAGCATACGAGCAATGTTGGTCTGGGCCGCATCATCTCACAATACTGTTGAATCAAAATCCGACCAAGGGAGGAAGCAATCTAGGCATCAACGCCCACAAACCTTTTGCGTTCTACTCGAGATCTCATCTACACATAGACCTAGATACTGATGCCACTGTTGGGGAATGTCGCATGGGAAAAAAATTTGTTCCTATGCACACGCAGATCTATCCATGGTGATGAGCATCTACGAGAGGGAGAGTGGATCTACGTACCCTTGTAGATTGCTAAGCAGGAAGCGTTAAGAAACGCGGTTGGTGTAGTCGAACATCTTCGCGATCCAAATCACCGAGCGTCCCGCGATCACATCACGATCCGTCCCGCGATCCAATCACGATCCGTCCCGCGAAGTCATCACGATCTGTCCCGCGATCTCATCACTATTCGTCCTGCGATCTCATCACGATCTGTCTCGTGAACTCATCACAATCCGTCCCGCGATCTCATCATGATCCGTCCCGCGAACTCATCACAACCGTGTCGCTATCTTGATCATGGTCCTTCCGATCTAGTGCCGAACGGATGGCACCTCCGCGTTCAGCACACGTGCAGCTTGATGATGATCTCCACCGTCTTGATCCAGCAAGAGGAAGTGGAGAGGAAGAAGAGTTCACCGGCAGCGTGACGGCGCTCCGGCGATGGTGGTGGAGCAATTCCGGTAGGGCTTCGCCTAAGCACTGCGGAAATTCGATCTAGAGGAGCACCGGTGGAACGGGTAGCACGTGGCCATAAAATCAGTTGCAAAACACCAATACCACCAATATATATAGGAGGGAGGAGGTGGAGGGCTGGCGCAAGGCCAAGGCCCCATACGAGTCGGCCGAACCTATTAGGATTGGAGGACTCTCCTCCAATCCTAGCAGGACTAGGATTCTTCCTTTTTTTTCCTTTTTCCACCTTTTCCTATTGGGTCTTCTTCTACAGCCACATGGGCCTTGTGTGGGAGTTTCCAGCAGCCCACTAAGGGCTGATATTCACTCTGCCACAGCCCATGAAGCCTCTTGGGTCGAAATACCCCTCCTGGAGGTCTCCCGGTACACTACCGATGAGCCCAAAACATTTCCGGCGACCAAAATAGGACTTCCTATATATGAGTCTTTACCTCCGGACCATTCCGGAGCTCCTCGTGACGTCCGGTATCTCATCCGGGACTCTGAACAACCTTCGGTCAACACCATACATAACTCTATACTACCGAAACGTCACCAAACCTTAAGTGTGCAGACCCTACGGGTTCGAGAACTATGTAGACATGACCAAGACACCTCTACAGTCAATAACCAATAGCGGGACCTGGATGCCGATATTGGTTCCTACATAGTCTACTAAGATCTTTATCGGTCGAACCTCTATGTCAAGGATTCAGTTAATCCCGTATGAAGCTCCCTTTGTTCTTCGGTATGTTACTATCCCGAGATTCAATCGTCGGTATCTCCATACCTAGTTCAACCTCGTTAGCGGCAAGTCTCTTTACTAATTCCGTAATACAAGATCCCGTGACTAACAGTTAGTCAAATTGCTTGCAAGGCTTGTTGTGATGTTGTATTACCGAGTGGGCCGTGAGATACCTCTCCGTCACACGGAGTAACAAATCCGAGTCTTGATCCATGCCAACTCAACAGACACCCTCGGAGATACATGTAGAGTACCTTTATACTCACCCAGTTACATTGTGACATTTGATACACACAAGGCACTCCTCCGGTGTCAGTGAGTTGCATGATCTCATGATCATAGGAACAGATACTTGACATGCAGAAAACAGTAGCAATAAACTGACATGATCATATGCTACGTTTGTAGTTTGGGTCTTGTCCATCACACCATTCTCCTAATGATGTGATCCCGTTATCAAATGACATGTCATGTCCATGGCTAAGAAGCCTTAACCATCTTTGATCAACGAGCTAGTCCATTAGAGGCATACTAGGGACATGGTTTTGTCTATGTATCCACACATGCATTTAAGTCTCCGATCAATACAATTATAGCAGGGATAATAAACGATTATCATGAACAAGGAAATATGATAATACTTAATTTATTATTGCCTCTAGGGTATATTTCCAACAGGATAAGCGAAGCGTACGGTGTCCTAATAGAAATCTCCCGAGTTGCCCTGGGTTGGCCCCGCACGGTGCTCTAGTCTGGACCAACACTCATGAGGAGCACTGGCCCAGGGGCTTGACAAATTATCCACGGGGTTGCAAAGCCCTATGCAAATTTTATTAAGTTGTTAAGCAAATGCAGTACCAAAGTTGGGTCTTGCCAGACAAGTTTTAATCTTAACGGAATAAACAAGGGGGTCCCCATAACAACCCCGAGCATGTTAGGAGAGCAAAGGATGGAAAACATAACACCGGTAACAAGAAACTATGGCGGTAACAGCGCAATAAAACACCTAGCAAAAGGCCAAGCCTTCCACCAATACCAAGATATATATGTGCATTAAATTAAATAACAGATAATATTGTGATATGCCAAATCCATGTTATCACATGGGACGACCGGTACCTGCAACTAAGAACGCTATAAGAGGGGCTGAGCAGTGGTAACTTAGCCAATTAAAGGTTTGCTAGGATGTGGAGGGTTAGAGGCTATCATGGCAATTTAGGAGGCTCACATGCAAGTGGTAGATAGCATAATTGTAATGATAAGAGCAAAACAACTAGCAAGCGAAAATAGTATCGGGATCCATGTACGATCATCTTGCATGTTGATTCTTTAGTGGAACAAGTAGCGGGATCCTCGTAGTTCTACTCACATGGCTCTTCGTACTTAGGTTCAACGTTCGCGTCTACCCAAAAGAAACAGCAAGAATAAACAAACAACCATGGTATAATGTACGTGCAAGAATGATGCATGCTTAGTTGAAGAGTTTTTAACATGGCAATCCTAACTAGTCATGTTTCACATGCAAAGGATTGGTTATTAATGAATCTGGACAGAACCTTATGTTAAGTTATTTAGACATGCATGAACATGGAAAATATGGATGCATCATGAAAAAACGATAAATATACACATGAAGAACGTAAGAAACGGAGTTACAGTTCTCACGATTCGCTCACGACAAGATACGAAGGCAAAACAGAAGACAAGAAAGACCTAGGCTATTCCTTGGCAATCGAAGGTATCCACTGGTTAGGCAATGAAAATCCAACCACAATAGAGCCAAAGATCAAGCAATTCCATGGAGTATAGGTCCCACAAGTCACGAAACAATAAAACAAACAATCTGCCACAATACAGCAACATAGCAACTTTCACAACCAATAACTTGAGCTACAGGAAGTCTCTAGACACAAACAAGGCATTGACAGAAACAACATAAGATTCTTATCAACTTATCCAACTTCGTAATCTGGAGAGGAGGCACACATCAATAAGCATGAAGCTCACAAGTTGGCATGATGAAACAGAAATCTGGGACTTTGTGAAAATAACAGTTTTCTGGAATCCGAGTCAACCTGATGGCAAGTTGACAGCAGAAACTAACGGTGATAGAGACCACTTCATGGCATGAAAATTAACACGAAGGTAGTAGACAACATCTACTTCAAAACACTAGCACTGAGCTTGAGCTAATTCACAACATATCACTAGATAGCAACCACTCTTCATGGTATAAAAATAACAGCAGATTCTCTTCATGGTATATTTAGCATGGTGAAAACAGTAACATTAAGTTAGCTACTTTGCAGCAAGTTTCCCACTTATATGGGTGATTCTCGTGTCAAACAAAAATACCATGGCATAATAGGCATAAAACACTAACACTTCCATGTTGGCACATGCCCCAAAGCAAGCATGGATTAATTCATGCAAAAACGACAAAGTAGCATCACCGCAGAAAATACCAGTTTTGCAAACTTGCTCAAAAGTGAAAACTAATTGCACCAATGGATTCCTCAGTTCTTTCTACCCCAAAATCATGTATCATACTCATATAGTCACATCAAGCATCATGGCGAAAACTACATAGCAAAACACCATCCACTCTTATAAGTGAAAACTTACCCTAAATGTACATGAGCATAAATGAAAATGTCCAGATTTGGAATTATAACTATAATCGGAAAAGACCTACTTACCACTACAAAAGAACAAGACACTCATCAACATAGATAGGGTATGAGAAGTGGGGCATGGCCCACTTGTCACACACATACACACAAACCTACACACCACAACCACACATAGACAAGCACATACACATGGCAAATATGCACAAGTGCAAATTGCACATACACTCATGAGCACACACTCACCTATGTGTGTGGGTGCCCATCACACACACATATGCACACATATATGCACAAGTGCATATATGCACATACACATGCATGTAACTCCACACCCACACACATACACTCACATACACAAGTATACAAGCTCACACACGCACATACAATACACATACACATGTATTTCTACTAAACAACAAGGAAAAACAAAAAGGAACACACCTATACATGTATTCATACACAAACACACATACATACACTACATATAAAAGAAAGAAAACCAAACAAAAAACAAAGGAAAGAAAACACAAAAGGGGGTTGTGCGGGGTCGAACCCCAGACCCGCTGGTCTCACCCCCAAGCGCACACCACTGCGCTACGGCCTCAGATCTTAACATAGGGAGACAACTAGCCCACTAGTACACACCACTATGCGCGGTATTGACAAAACTGAACAAAACAGTACCTATGATGACAGACCACGGCGGGAACGAACTACGACGTCTACACGGGCTCTCCGACGATGCGGAGCTGCAGGCAGGACCGGGGAACATAGGGGAGTCCATTCCCCCGTTCGCCTCGCGATGAGGGGGACGACGGCGAGCTCAAGGCCCCACCTTGCAAGATGGCGACGACGAGCAGGCTACGACGACGAGCGGTTGTTGAAAGGGGACGCGACACTCACCAAGGGCAGGACGACGATGATCTGGACGCGGCGAAGGGGAGGAAGAAGCTCGAAGACGCGGCGGCAACAAAGGGGAACAAGGATGCCAGCGATGACCCGACCTCTACGGATGACAGCGATGTGACACCGTGGGGGTGGTGCTCCTCACCTCCCTAGTGGCGGGAACGGATTGCGGGCGATGACCCCGAGCTCCACGCCATGTCCACCGACGACGAGGACCACCAGAGACGCGGCGACGGCGGCAAAGACGACCGGCGGCCTCACTGAATTTCTCTGCTCTCTCTCTGCACTCGGAAGAAGAAGGAGAAGAAAGGAGACAAGGAGAGGAAGAAGAGAGCAGCGGCGGCCGGAGGGTAAGAGGAACCCTAGGCGGAGGGGCACGCACGTCGAGGGTGGTTAAATAACCCCGGAGGTGACAGCGACGGACGGCTTAAGGGGACAGCGATGACGCGCTCTCTCTCTGAACCTCTGACGGAGACGACGGACGGGAGCAGGTTGTCGCCTCCTTGCGGGCTGGGCCGGAGGGAAAGGGCAAGGCGCACTCACTCTCTCTCACGCACAAAAATAAACCAGCAGGGAGTTTTTCTTTTTAAAATAACAACAACACAAGCAAAAAAAACAGAGTGAAATAGAAGGATTTTTTCAAGAACAAAAATACATTGACATTGAAAATAAAATGCACTGTTTACTAAAAATATCAAGTTGATTGTTAGGACAAGTAATTTAAATACTTTTAAATATAGCCAGCCCCTATTCAAAGCAAACCTCAAATACATATAGCTCAAAACAACAAAAGAACCACACACACAATTTTAAAACATTATAGGCTACCTCCTGAACATTTTAAAACAATTTAATTAGAAAGTTGATTCTGTTGACAAAATGACAAGGGAATAAAAGGGTATTAGGTTGTGTTTGTTGAAAAGAATAAGAGAGGGGGAAGAGAAGGAGTGTTGCACCACCCACACTCTAACCTCAACGCAAAACAAGATCACTCCCAACACAACAAGGTCACAAGGCACATCCGAAAAAACCGCATGGCATGAATGATTTGATGCATCATGCATGAATGCATGAACAATACATGGCATGACAAGGATCAAACTAACTCATTATAACAAGGTTCACATAAGATAGATGCCATAAAAGGCAGGGACAACACTTGGGCTGTCACAACTCTCCCACGCTACAAGAGTATCTCGACCCGAGATGTACGAACAAAAGAACTCTGGAAATTCGAAACGGAGAAGGTCCTCACGTTCCCAAGTAGCTTCTTTGTCAGAATGATGAGACCACTTTACCTTGAGGAACTTGATAGACTTGTTGCGAGTCTTACGCTCAGTTTCTTCGAGAATTGCAATTGGATGCTCACGATAAGAGAGGTCTTCTTGGAGATCAATGTCTTGGAGGTCAATGATCCGCTCTGGAGTCTTGAAGCACCTCCGGAGCCGAGAAACATGGAAGACATCGTGCACATTTGCAAAATTTGTAGGAAGATCTAGTTGATATGCAAGTCCACCTCTCTTTCCAACAACTTTGAAAGGACCAACAAAGCGAGGAGCTAGCTTCCCTTTAATTCCAAACCGCTGAGCGCCCTTCATGGGAGAGACTTTGAGATAGACTAGATCATCCACTTGAAAGGAAATGTCTCGATGTTTGTTATCGTAATAACTCTTCTGTGAGGACTGAGCTGCTTTGAGGTTCTCACGAATGACACGGCACATCTCTTCTGCTTTAGTGATCATGTCATTGCCCAATATTTGACGCTCACCGGTTTCAGACTAGTTAAGCAGGGTACGACACTTCCTACCGTAGAGAATCTCGAAAGGGGCCTTGCCTGAGCTAGCCTCAAAGCTATTATTGTATGAGAATCCAGCATATGGAAGGCAGTCTTCCCATTCATGTCGAACAAAGTCACACAGGCTCTGAGCATATCTTCAAGGATCTGATTGACTCTCTCAACTTGACCACTTGTCTGCAGATGGAATGTAGTGCTGAAACGGATCTTGGTACCCATAGCAGTCTGGAAGGACTCCCAAACTTGGAAGTAAAGAGGCTTCCATGGTCAGAAGAGATGAGATGAGGAATACCATGCAAAGATACTGTCCTTGACATATACAACTCTGCAAGCTAAGCTGCCGAGATAGATTCTTTGACTGGCAGGAAATGAGCAACTTTTGTTAGCTTGTCGATAACCACAAAGATGGCATCGTCGCCTCTCTTGGACTTGGGAAACCCAGTGACAAAATCCATCTCCACATGATAAAATTTCCGCTCTGGGATAGGCAAAGGCTGAAGAAGATCTGGTGGACATTGATGCTCTGCCTTAACTTTGCGACAAACATCATACTCGTTCACGAACTGAGCAATTTCACGTTTCATGCGAGTCCACCAGAAGGTTTTCTTGAGATCCTGATACATCTTGGAACTGCCTAGATGAATGGATAGAAGAGAATTGTGTGCTTCACCCATGATAACTTTCATGAGATCACCTTTTGGAACCACCAGATGGCCCTCAAACAACAAGGTGTCTTTGTCATCAACTCGAAAGCACTTATACTTTGGAATGCCCTTTGCCAGACCTTTCTTCACTTTCTTCACCATAGCGTCAAGAAGCTGCGCTTGGTGAACCTGATCTTCTTGAGTCGGAGAAACTTGAATATTTGCAAGAAATCCTTGAGGAATCATTTGAAGGTTGAGCTTGCAGAAGGCTTCGCAAATCTCGGGTTGAAGAGGCTTCAGGATGAGACTGTTGCAGTATGCCTTACGGCTGAGTGCGTCTGCAATGACATTTGCTTTCCCAGGAGTATACTCAATGCATGGATTGAAGTCCTCAAGCATTTCCACCCAATGAGACTGCCAAAGATTAAGATTGGGTTGAGTGAAAATGTACTTCAAGCTATGTGATCAGTGTACACCTCAACTTGTCTACCCAACAACAAATGCCTCTAAGTCATTAGAGCATGCACAACTGCCGCCAACTCGAGATCATGAGTGGGGTAGTTCTTCTCGGCAGGCTTCAAGTGACGCGAGGTATAAGCAACAATCTTCTTATCTTGCATGAGAACACCACCAAGACCTTGGAGAGAAGCATCACAGAATACTTGGAAAGGCTTTGACTGCTCAGGAGGAACAAGAACTAGAGATGAACTCAGTCTCTACTTGAGCATATTGAACGCCACATCACACTCAGGAGACCAAACATACTTGACACTCTTCTGGAGGAGATTGGACAAAGGCTTAGCAATTTGAGAGAAGTTCTCCACAAATCTTCTGCAATAACTAGCAAGCCCAAGGAAACTCTGAAGCCACTTCACATTCTGAGGAGGCTCCCACTTCAAGATTGCCTCAACTTTCTCAGGGTGCACTTTAATTCGCACGAGAGAGATCACATGCCCAAGGTACACCACTTCATTGAGCCAAAACTCACACTTGGAAAACTTGGCATGGAATCGATGCTCCCTTAACTTGTCAAGCACAAGGCGGAGATGCTCTGCATGCTCTTCTTTTGTCTCCGAGAACACAGGGATATTATCCAAATAGACCAAGACGAACTCATTCTTGAAAGGTGAGAAAATGAAGTTCATCATTCTTGAGAAGGTTGAAGGAGCATTTGCAAGACCAAACAACATGATGGTGTAATTATAAGAGCCAAAACTCGTCCGGAAAGAGGTCTTAGGAATGTCTACCTCGCGAATGCGAATCTGATGATAGCCCATGCGAAGATCAAGCTTCGAGAAAACCTTGGCACCTTTCAGTTGTTCAAATAACTCATTGATGTTGGGGAGTGGGTACTTGTTTCTGATTGTCTTCTTGTTCAATGGATGGTAGTCGACACAAAGCCGGTCTGTGCCATATTTATTCTTGACAAAAAAAACACCACAACCCCATGAGGAAGAACTTGGTCTAATAAGACCCAGGCGTTCTTGCTCATCTAGCTGCTTCTTCAATTCTTTCAGCTCTTCGAGGCCAAGTTTATATGGGCGCTTGCAGATCGTTTCAGTTCTGGGCTAGAGATCAATCACGAAATCGACTGGCCGATGCTGAGGCATTCCTGGCAATTCTTCTGGAAAGACATCTTCATACTCATTAACCACCGGAATTTGAGAAATCGCCGAGATTTCACCCTTCTCATTAAGAGCAAAGAGACAGATTGTGTCATCGCGAGCCATGAAAATAATCACATCTTCTGAAGGATGTGTCAGCTTGACTTCTTTTGCTTGACAATCAATATATGCCTTATTCATAGCCAGGAAGTCCATGCCCAAAATGAGATCAACGTCGGAATTGCCGAGAACATACGGAGAAGCCAAGAAAGAATAATTGCACAACTTCATAGAAACATCTGGAACAACAGAATTGGTCCTCATCGAAACACCCAGAGAAACAATACCCAATGGTCTACCCAATGATGCCGACGGGAAATCATGCTTTATGAAAAATGGCTTTGACATGAAACAATGCGATGCGCCTGAATCAAACAAAATTTTCGCAGGAAAATCATTAACTGAGAGATTACCCATGATTACTCGAGAAGAATCCTCTCCCTCTGCCGCATTCACCATTTTCACTCTTGCGGTCTTGGGATTATGCTTCACCATTGCATTTCCTGGAGGCCTCACTGGAGGAGGAGGCGGAAGATGCCGCTGGTTGCACTTGTTTGCAAAGTGACCCTTCTGGCCACACTTGTGATAAGTAACCTTAGAAAGAAGACGAACATTGCCTGGTGGAGGAACAAGAACTGCCTTGGATGCCTGGGGTATCTGCTGAAATCCTAGGTTGGGTGGGTGGGAAGAACCACAGCCACCAAACTTCTTCTGCCGTTGAGGAGGACGAAACGGAGGAGGATTTGGCACCCAATACTTCTGCTGCTTAGGAACCATCTGAGAGCTGGAAGAAGATGAATATGAATCCCTTGAACGCTGCCTTGAGTTCTCCAACTTGAGATGAGTGGCCTCGACCTTCAAAGCCATGTTGTAGAACTGATAAACTCACGAGGCTCTTGAAGAACTAGGACTTGCAAAAGCTCATCCTTGAGACCACCTCTGAACTGATAGATCATCGCCTTGTCATCTGGAACATCTTGCTTAGCATAGCGGGCCAAATTCTGGAACTCGATGTTGTACTGATAGACAGACTTGCTTCCCTGCTTCAGGTGCCTAAACTTCTCACGCATCTCCTTGAAATGTAATGGGCCCTGAAGTCACGACGGAAATCATCCCAAGTAACAACTCGATCGCCCCTGGAATCCTTGTACTGGTGCCACCAATCAGCTGCCTGACCCTTGAGCTGGAACAAAGCAAATCTGAGAAAGTCCTCTGGCCTGACATTGCTGCACTCAAAATGCTTACTCATATCATGGAGCCAGTCATCAGCATCAAAAGGATGCTCACAACAGGTGAAAGACTTGGGCTGGTTGGCAAGGAATTGATTGAGCGTCGCAAACTAAGGTTGATTCTGAAAATTCCCTTGAAAGCCTTGCTGACCTTGATCTCTTTCTTGCAACAGCCTAAGCAACATCTGAGTGTTCGCATTGGTTGCGGCCATCACAGCTTGCCAAGCTTCTGGAGGAGGAGGCGATGACAGGTGTGGTGGAACATCAACCTGCTCCTCACCACGACTCGTATTGTTGCGAGTTGGTGGAGCCATCCTGAAGATGGACAAAAACATCAGCACCTCACTGATAAGATGAATTCAATAGTTGAATCAAATGCTTGAAAGAAATTGAACAGATAACATCATAGCCTTCCTACTGAAAAATTAATAAGAATGCTTTCTTCAGTTTCGCGATAACATCATGAGATATTCGAAGCCACTTGCAATAACATAAAAGTATTGAGATAATACTCAGAACAAATGTATATGCCCACATACATCTGAAGAAGATGAACCTAGATAACTACAAGATTTCCCACCTAAGAACTTCTGAAAACTTTCTGGTGATGCAATCCGGTGGGGGGGATACAAGGAGGAAATATCTCACACAACTAGCAATCCTACACCCCAACTGTATCCATCCTTCAACACATAACCGGAGGCTTTCACAAATTCATCTAACTCGAATCCTCGAACTCACAACTATACTAAACCATGGTGGTACCCCGGACGCCTCCCTAGTACTGGGTGACTCCGACCTTATCTCACCACGACAAGTATTGAAGTAATTCCGAACACTCTACATCCTGAGATATCAAGGAAGCTGAATGATAATGATGTGCCAACATTCCCTGGAGCTCGACTCCCCGGAAGAAATCAAGTCAGACAGGAGGCACCAAGACAGAACCTTGTCACATCGGTATCCTATAGACTCCAAAATGCCTGCGTGATCCTAAAAACATTTTGAGCGAGAAGAGGAGTAGAATCAAAATTCCTAAGTCGAATACCTCACTAGAGCATGGAAGAGGAGTAAAAAGAATCCTACTCTCCGATATAACTAGACTCAAAATAGTTTTTAAATAGACTCGACTCGGCCTAGTTCGATCAAGCAAAGGCTCCTATGGTCGCATGGCTCTGATACCAACTTGTCATGCCCAAGATGCGCACCTATACATCTTAAGGCACGGGGGCCTCGACAATGGATAGGTGCGCATCTCGTTGTTCGCAAGTATAACATCATTACATCATACATACAAGAAGAGATGAGTATATGAGTTGGCTTACACTCGCCACATACTAAATTACAATTCCACACAAGATTTCAAACATCAATATGATGACAGGGTCTGACTACGGACAAAAACAAACGATAAAAGCAGATGCAATGATACTATCTCGCTATCCCGAAGATCACGACCATGGACCTCTACTCATCCGGATAAGTGACATACATCCTGCCTCTTTCCTCGTCATACTCCCACTGGATCTGCGTCAGATCATCCTACAGAACTCATTTGCACCTGTACCTGGATTGTTGTAGTAATCTATGAGCCACAAGGACTCAATAATCATGCACCCGGGTACCGAGACTATTCAAGCATTTATGGTGGCTAAACTTATGTAAAATGAAGACAAATATGTGGCCTATGATGAACGATCGAATCTAGAATGACCTCTATGAGATCCTGAACTCTTACTTACGTCAATCATAACCCCACCGTGTTCTCTCTCGGATCATGTTCACGAGCAGAGACGATCACGGTTACTCCCACAGTTGGTGCATTTTATTAGAGTTTACTTGAAGTTAACTATAGCCGGGTGTTAAACAAATATCCAAGTTGCCACATAACCGCGGGCATGACTTTCCGAAAGATTTGACCCTCCAGGGGTGCTCCAAATAGTCCATCACAAATTAACCGCACTCCGCGGGAATAGCCTTGACCATTGATCTCGTGATCATCCTAGGCAACTCCAAAGGGATTCCAACACCTCGAGATACCCCGAAGAAAGTCATAGCCCACATGCAAGACACCCGATAAAGGTAAAACAAATCCAGCAAGAACACCCGATGTGTCAACGAACCCGATAAGAGACGCGTATCTTGTTCTCAGGACACAACGGATAAGCGAAGCGTATGTGGCCTGATAGAAATCTCCCGAGTTGCCCTGGGTTGGCCCCGCACGGTGCTCTAGTTTTGACCAACACTCATGAGGAGCACTGGCCTGGGGTGGTTGATTAATTATCCACGGGGTTGCAAAGCCCTATGCAAATTTTATTAAGTTATTAAGCAAATGTAGTACCAAAGTTGGGTCTTCCCAAACAAGTTTTAATCTTAACCGAATAAATAAGGGGGTCCCCATAACAACCCCGAGCATGTTAGGAGCGCAAAGTATGGAAAACATAACACTGGTAACAAGAAACTATGGCGTTAATAGCGGAACAAAACACCTAGCGAAAGGACAAGCCTTCCACCAATACCAAGATATATATGTGCATTAAATTAAATAACAGATAATATTGTGATATGCCAAATCCATGTTATCACATGGAACAACCGGTACCTGCAACTAAGGACGCTATAAGAGGGGCTGAGCAGGGGTAACTTAGCCAATCAAAGGTTTGCTAGGATGTGGAGGGTTAGAGGCTATGATGGCAATTTAGGAGGCTGACATTCAAGTGGTAGGTAGCGCAATTGTAACGATAAGAGCGAGACAACTAGCAAGCAAAAATAGTATCGGGATCCGGGTTTGATCATCTTGCATGTTGATTCTTCAGTGGAACAAGTAGCGGGATCCTCGTAGTTGTACTCGTCTGGCTCTTCGTACTCAGGTTCAACGTTCGTGTCTACCAAAAAGAAACAGCAGGAATAAACAAAAAACCACGATGCAATGCACAAGAAGGAATGATGCATGCTTAGTTGAAGAGTTTTTAACATGGCAATCCTAACTACTCATGTTTCACATGCAAAGGATTGGTTATTAATGAATCTGGAAAGAACCTTATATTAAGTTATTTAGACATGCATGAACATGGAAAATACGTATGCATCACGCAAAAACGATAAAAATGCATATGAAGAACGTAAAAACGGAGTTACGGTTCTCACGATACGCTCACGACAAGATACGAAGGCAAAACACAAGACAAGAAAGACTTGGGCTATTCCTTGGCATTCCAAGGTAGCCATTGGTTAGGCAATGAAAATCCAACCACAATAGAGCTAAAGATCAAGCAATTCCATGGAGTATAGCTCCCACAAGTCACGAAACAATAAAACAAACAATCTGCCACAATACAGCAACATAGCAACTTTCACAACCAATAACTTGAGCTACAGGAAGTCTCTAGACACAAAGAAGGCATTGACAAAAACTACATAACATTCTTATCAACTTATCCAACTTCGCAATCTGGAGAGGAGGCACACATCAATAAGCATGAAGCTCACAAGTTGGCATGATGAAACAGAAATCTTGGACTTTGTGAAAATAACAGTTTTCCGGAATCTGAGTCAACCTGATGGCAAGTTGACAGCAGAAACTAACGGTGATAGAGACCACCTCATGGCATCAAAATTAATAGGAAGGTAGTAGACAACATCTACTTCAAACCACTAGCACTGAGCTTGAGCTAATTCACAACATATCACTAGATAGCAACCACTCTTCATGGTATAAAAATAACAGCAGATTCTCTTCATAGTATATTTAGCATGGTGAAAACAGTAACATTAAGTTAGCTACTTTGCAGCAAGTTTCCCACTTATATGGGTGATTCTCATGTCAAACAAAAATACCATGGCATAATAGGCATAAAACACTAACACTTCCATGTTGGCACATGCCGCAAAGGAAGCATGGATTAATTCATGCAAAAATGACAAAGTAGCATCATAACAGAAAATAGCAGTTTTGCAAACTTGCTCAAAAGTGAAAAGTAATTGCACCAATGGATTCCTTGGTTCTTTATACCCCAAAATCTTGTATCGTACTCATATAGTCACATGAAGCATCATGGCGAAAACTACATAGCAAAACACCATCCACTCTTATAAGTAAAAACTTACCCTAAATGTACATGAGCATAAATGAACATGTCCAGATTTGGAATTATAACTATAATTGGAAAAGACCTACTTAGCACTACAAAACAACAAGACACTCATCAACATAGATAGGGTATGACAAGTGGGGCATGACCCATTTGTCACACACACACACACAAACCTACACACCACTACCACACATACACATGCACACACACATGGCAAACATGCACAAGTGCATATTGCACATACACTCATGAGCACACACTCACCTATGTGTGTGGGTGCCCATCACACACACACATATGCACACATATATGCACAAGTGTATATATGCACATACACATGCATGTAACTCCACACTCACACACATACACTCACATACACAAGTATACAAGCCCACACACACATACAATTTACATACACATGTATTTCTACTAAACAACAAGGAAAAAGTAAAAGGAACACAACTATACATGTATTCATACACATACACACATACATACACCACATATAAAAGAAAGAAATAAACAAAACAAAAACAATGGAAAGAAAACACAAAAGGGGGGTGTGCGGGGTCGAACCCCAGACCTGCTGGTCTCACCCCCAAGCGCACAACACTGTGCTACGGCCTCGGCTCTTAAAAAAAGGGAGAAAACTAGCCCACTAGTACACACCACTACGCATGGTACTGATAAAACTGAAGAAAACAGCACCTACGGCGATAGACCACGACGGCGGCGACCTATGTCGTCTACACGGGCTCTCCGACGACGCGGAGCTGTAGGGAGGACCGTGGAAAAAAGGGGACTCCATTCCCCCGTTCGCCTCGCGACGAGGGCTATGGCAACGAGCGGCTGCGGAAAGGGGACGCGGCGCTCACCGAGGGGAGGACGATGACGATCTGGATGCGGCGAAGGGGAGGAAGAAGCTTGAAGATGCAGCGGTGACGAAGGGGAAGAAGAACGCCAGCGATGACCCGACCTCTATGGATGATGGCGACGCGGCACCACAGGGGAGGTGCTCCTCACCTACCTAGCAGCAGGAACGGATCACGGGCGATGACCCCGAGCTCCATGCCATGTCCACCAGCGACGAGGACCATCGGAGACGCGGTGACGGTAGTGAAGATGACCGGCAGCCTCACTGAATTTCTCTGCTCTCTCTGTGCACCCGGAAGAAAAAGAAGAAGAAAGGAGAGGAAGGAGAGGGAGAAGAGAGCGACGGTAGCTCGAGGGGGAAGAGGAACCCTAGGCGGAGGGGCACACATGTCGAGGGGGTTAAATACCCCCGGAGCTGACGGCAACGGACGACGAAAGGGGACGATGACGACACGCTCTCTCTCTAAACCTCTGACGGAGACGACGGACGGGAGCAGGTTGTCGTCTCCTGGCGGGCTGGGCTGGAGGGAAAGGGCAAGGCCCACTCAATCTCTCTCACGCACAGAAATAAACCGGCAGGGAGTTTTTCTTTTTAAAAATAACAACAACACAAGGAAAAAAACCAGAGTGAAATAGAAGGATTTTTGCAACAAAAAAAATACTTTGACATTGAAAATAAAATGCACTATTTACTAAAAATATCAAGATGATTTTTAGGACAAGTAATTTAAATACTTTTAAATATAGCCAGCCCCTATTCAAAGCATACCTCAAATACATATAGCTGAAAACAACAAAAGAACCACACACACATTAAAACAATATAGGCTACCTCCTAAACATTTTAAAACAATTTAATTAGAAAGTTGATTTTGTTGACAAAATGACAAGGGAATAAAAGGGTATTAGGTTGGGTTTGTTGAAAATAATAAGAGAGGGGGAAGAGAAGGAGTGTTGCACCACCCACACTCTAACCTCAACACAAAACAATATCACTCCCAACACAACAAGGTCACAAGGCACATCACAAACAAAGGCATGGCATGAATGATATGATGCATGATGCATGAATGCATGAACAAGACATGGCATGACAAGGATGAAACTCATTCATTAAACTCATGTCAACAAGGTTCACATAAGATACATGCCATAAAATGTAGGGACAACACTTGGCCTATCACAGGAAGGCGACGATAGTGAAGCCGAAGGAACAATTGTTGCACAGCCGTCCGATCCCCTCTGACGTCTTCAAGGTTTCCGTGTCTAGTGTCAAACTAGGCCATGAGAATTTGGCTCCTCCGGTACTAGGGGGAGACAATGACAAGACCCCGCAATGGCTTGGCGATTGCATGAGGTGGGTCCTGTTGTGGCCAAAGAGTCTGCTTCGTCTGGAGGCGGTCGGGAGCACACCCACGACCACGCAGCCTCAACAAGGTATGAACATCAACACCCCACCTACCCAATTAGCGTCTCCTGTCGTGACGGGTGATAGCAGACGGGGTGAGGAAGAGGCTCCATTAGTCGCTGATGACATTGCCGCCACCAAAGAAGCAATGCATGATATCGATGCCATCGATGAGGATGACGATGACACTCGATAGTATCTCAATACTGGCTCCTATGACAATGGAGGATTGATTGCTCAGCAATAGGAGTACTCAGGGTTTGAGCGCCATGAGTCGGTGCCTAGATTGCCGCCTCCAGAGGCTGAACGTATTATAGACGACCTTCGAGTAGCAAAGAAGCATAGGAAGAGAGCGAGGAAAGGCAACAAAGTTGCTTCTATGATCCAGCTGCCTCCACAGCCTCGGGTTCAAGACCATATACCTTTCATGGGAGCGGCAAAATACCATATCCATGGTGAACCAATCCTACCTAAGGTAGTGTTAGAGGCCATATACGGCGATCTCAGGAGACTTCATGACGATGTGCTGTGAAAAGAGAAAAGCCTGATCGCCTCGCAAAATCCAGGATACCCGCTGTACGTGGTTAACGTGTCGCAGCAAAGGTTGTACGTCAACATATTCCCCGCGGAAAAGTTATTCCTTCGATTCGATTACATCTTCGACATGTTTCACGTGAAAAAGTTGGATTTTACGTTTGTCCAACTTTTTGCCTTGCACATGAACTACATCATTAGGATTGAGCATATAGCTTATATCTATGTCGCTGACCTATACTTCATGCATGAGAGCTTCTTGGCAGTCTGCAAAGAGCACCGTGAATATGTGAGTAACTACATGGTCGATTTCATGGTCGACAATAAGGACAAGGGGACGATTCTCGTGCCTTATCATCCCATGTAAGTCATCCACGCAGATATCCTTCCTTCAATTTCAATCATTTCATTTGCATGCGTGGTGGCTAATTTGAGGTGTACTTATTTTGCACAGCGACGTGCGCATCGTCCTCATCATCCTTTACCCCCTAGTCTCCCATGCTCTATACTTGGACTCGTCGAAGAACATGAAGAAAAAGGATTACACCCACATCAAGTCTGTTCTCGACAGTGCTATCTTAACGTATGGCGTACGTGGTGAAGAG
Organism: Hordeum marinum; assembly: GCA_022496015.1. NCBI lineage: Eukaryota > Viridiplantae > Streptophyta > Magnoliopsida > Poales > Poaceae > Hordeum > Hordeum marinum. The sequence goes on from CM039676.1 coordinate 117,729,037, forward strand.
ATCTCGCTCAGGAAGACAAAGAACCGCGCGCCCTGCTTCAGCCATAAGACTGACTTCTGCTGCATCTAGCAACCGAGTGGTACTATTAGTGATGGATTCTATGTCCTCCACCACATGCAGGAGTTCAAACGAGATCAGCAAAACCTTCGCATGTCACCTAGATCTGGCGATGCCCATATTCTGCAATGGGCAAAGAACCTAGGAGATATCCTGGATCATCGATTCCGACCTGAGTTCTATCACATCCAGCATGCACTTGCCCAAATCATCATGAAGGAGGTCCTTGAAAAAATAGGGAAGTTCTACGAAGAAGGGCAAATGTCGCGGGAAGATATCCGAACACGCGTAGCCACTCAGCGTCTTGACCTGAAGCCTTTCACTGCGCTCGGGGACTATCTCCCTGACTTGCACGGATGGCACGACATGTTGGACTCATTGACGATATATGACAATGTGTCCCTTTAGTCCATACTTTCTCTATGACGAAACTTTGAGTTATGCACGACGAAACTTTATTTGTGATGTAATGAAACCGTCCTCCTCAACTAGCAAAGATCACTCTAGTTAGGGCATTTTGGGTACGATGAACTTTGTATGCTTATGATATGTTGCTTCTATTTTTGCCAAGTCTGTCTCTTTCTATTGCTCAACTATATATGGTGCATATCATCAACTTATGTGACGATGCAGGTGCATAGATCATCGATCGCGAAGAGTGCTACACCAGCAGTATACGACGAGTGGCCGGTGTGCGACAGCAAGTAGTTAGTTTAGGTTGACGCTAGTGCGAGAGAGGGATACGGACCAATGCCTCAAGAAGTACTACATTATGTATGATGAGACATGTCATGTAACTTGTATAGCTATATTGTGATTATGACGTGACGACATGATTTGTGTTGGATGATATGATGAGACTATTCTGTGTATGATATGATGAGCATATTGCATGTTTATGATATGATTAGAATACTGTATGAAACCTGTACAGAAACATCACAAATACGTAGCAAAAAATGATATGAGAAAATATAGTAGTAGCGCTCTTTAGCACTGGACAGAAAAGCACTGCTGCTAAGTACGTATAACAGTAGCGCATGTCAAAACACGCTATTGATACACTTAGCAGTAGCGCCGGTACAGTAAGCGCTACTAATAAGTAGGTATAGCAGCAACGCATGTCAAAACGCGCTACTGATAAACTTTAGCTATAGTTTCGTATCAGTAGTACGGTTACCCGTGCTACTGATACACCAAATACCCATGCTACTACTAGGGTTTTCCCCAGTAGTGGAGTGTTATAGCATGCAATGGATATCATTATTTTTCTTACCTTCACTGATGATTTGAGTATATATGAGTATATTTTCTTAATGAAACAAAAGTCTGAAACGTTTGAAAAGTTCAAACAAATTCAGAGTGAAGTTTAAGATCATCGTGACCAAAAGATAAAAATGTCTACGATATGATCGTGGAGGTGAATATCCGAGTTACGAGTTTGGCATACAACTTTAGACATTGTGAAAGTTGTTTCACAACTCACGCCACCTGGAACACCATAGTGTATTTGGTGTGTTCGAATGTCACAGTCATGCTCTATTGGATATGGTGCGTACTATGATGTCTCTTATCGTTTTGCCACTATCGTTTTTGGGTTATGCATTAGAGGCAACTACATTCACTTTAAATAGGGCACCATCTAAATCCGTTAAGACGACATCGTATGATTATGGTTTGATAGAAACCTAAGCTGTCATTTCTTAATGTTTGGGGCTGCGATGCTTATGTGAAAAAGGGTTTTCACCTAATGAGCTCAAACCCAAAGCGGACAAATGCATCTTCATGGAATAGCCTAAGAATAATTGGGTATACCTTCTATCTCAGATCCGAGCACAAAGTGTTTGTTGCTCAAATGGCTCCTTTCTCGAGAAAGAGTTTCTCTGGAAAGAATTGAGTGGGAGGAAGATATAACTTGATGAGGTTGTTGAACCTTTGTTTCAACCAAAGAGTAGCGCAGCGCAGAAACATGTTTCTATGGCGCCTATATTAGTTGAAGAGGAAGTTAATGATGATGATCATGAAGCGTTGGATCAAGTTAATATTGAACCTCGTAGGTCGACAAGGACGTGTAGTTCTCTGGAGTGGTATGACAACCCTGTCTTAGAGGTCATGTTGTTAGACAACGATGAACCTCCGAGCTATGGAGAAGCAATGATGGGCCCGGATTCCGATAAATGGTTAGATGCCATGAAATCTGAGAAACAATCCATGTATGAAAACCAAGTATGGACTTTGGTAGACTTGCCCATTGAACGACAAGTCGTTGAGTACAAATGGACCTTTAAGATGAAGACAAACGCTGATGGTGAATGCCACCATTTATAAAGATCGACTTGTCACAAAGAAGTTTCTGGCAATTTCAAGGAGTTGACTGCGATGAGACTTACTCAGTCGTAGCGATGCTAAAGTTTGTTGGAATTATGTTAGCAGTTGCTGCGTTTTTCCAATTATGAAATCTGGCAGATGGATTTCAAAACATTGTTCCCTTCCTTGAGGAAAGGTGGTATGAGATACAACCAGAAGGTTATGTTAGTCCTAAGGATGCTAAAAGGTGTGCAAGCTCTAGCGATCCTTATATGGACTGGAGCAAGCATCTCTTAGTTGGAATATACGCTTTGATGAGGTGAGCACAATTTTTGAGTCTATACAAAGTTTATAATAAACTTATATTTACAATAAAGTGAGTGGGAGCACTATAGAGTTTCTAGTAAGCATATGTGGATGACATATTGTTGATCTGAATTGATGTAGAATTTTTGGAAAGCATAAAGGGTTGTTTTAAAGGGTTTTTAAAAGGAAGACTTGGATAAAGCTACTTAATTGTTGGGCATTGAGATCTATATAGATAGATCAAGACGCCTAATAAGGCTTTCAATGAGTACATACCTTGACAAGATTTTGAAAGAGTTCAAAATGGATCAGTCAAACAAAGAGTTGTTGCCTGATTTGTAAGGTGTGAAGTTGAGTGAGGTTCAAAGCTCGACCACGGGAGAAGAAAGAGAAAGGACGAACTTCGTCCCCTATGCCTTAGCCATAGGCTCTATATAGTATGCCATGCTGTGTACCGCACCTATGTGCGCCTTTCCATAAGTGTGTCAAGGGGTACAAGAGTAATTGAGGAGTGGATTACTAGACAGAGGTCAAAACTATACTTAGTAACCATAGGACTAAGGAGATGTTTCTCAATTATGGACGTGATAAAGAGTTCCTCATAAAGAGTTACGTCGATGCAATCTTTAACACCGATCCAGATGACTCTTAGTAGCAATCCGGATACGTATAGTGGAGTAGCCATTTGGAATAGCTCCAAGTGGAGCATGGTAGTAGTGTCTATAGTATGACATAGAGATTTACAAAGTACACACGGATCTGAATGTCGCAGACCCATTGATTAAAACATCTTTCACATGCAAAACATGATCAAACCCCAGAACTCATTGGGTGTGAGATTCATAACAAATCACATAGCAATGTGAGCTAAGTTATTGACTCTAGTGCAAGTGGGAGACTGTTAGAAATATGCCCTAGAGGCAATAATAAATTAGTAGTTATCATATTTCCTTATTAATGATAATCGTTTATTATCCATGCTAGAATTGTATTGATCAAAAACTCAGATACATGTGTGGATACATAGACAACACCATGTCCCTAGTATGCCTCTAATAGACTAGCTCGTTGATCAAAGATGGTTAAGGTTTCCTGGCCATGGACATAATATGTCATTTGATAACGTGATCACATCACTAGGAGAATGATGCAATGGACAAGACCCAAACTATAAATGTAGCATAGGATCGTGTCAGTTTATTGCTACAGTTTTCTGCATGTCAAGTATCTATTCCTATGACCATGAGATCATGCAACTCACTAACACCGAAGGAGTACCTTGTGTGTATCAAACATTGCAACGTAACTGGGTGACTATAAATGTGCTCAACAGGTCTCTCCAAGGGTGTCTGTTGGGTTGGCACGGATCAAGGCTGGGATTTTTGTTACTCCGTGTGACGGAGATGTATCTCAGGGCCCACTCGGTAATACAACATCACTATAAGCCTTGCAAGCAATGTGACTAAAGAATTATCCAAGGGATCTTGTATTACAGAGAGAGTAAAGAGACTTTCCGGTAACAAGATTGAACTAGGTATAGATATACCGACGATCGAATCTTGGGCAAGTAACATACCGAAGAACAAAGGGAACATCATACGAGATTAACTGAATTGTTGACATAGATTTTCAACCGATAAAGATATTTGTAGAATATGTAGGAACCAATATGGGAATCTAGGTCATGCTATTGGTTATTGACCGTAGAGGTGTCTCGATCTTGTCTATATAGTTCTCGAACCCGCAGGGTCTACACACATAAGGTTTGGTGACGTTTCAGTAGTATAGAGGTATGTATGGTGGTGACCGAAGTTTGTTCGGAGTCCCGGATGAGATCCTAGATGTCACGAGTAGCTCCAGAATGGTCTGAAGGTAATGATTGATATATAGGAAGTCATGTTTTGGTGACCGGAAAAGTTTCGGGCTCATCGGTAGTGTACTGGGAGTGCCGGGAGGGGTACCGGGGACCATCGGGAGGGGTGTCTCGACCCAAAGGGCCTCATGGGCTGTGGGAGGAGTCAATCCAGCCCTTAGTGGGCTAGCCGAGCCCCCCACTAAGGCCCATGCGGCTAGGGGTGGGAAAACCCAAAAGGTGGAGAGGTGGAAACAGTTTCCAAGTGGAATCCTACTCCTCATAGGATTGGAGTAGGACTCCTCCACCTCCAATTTCAGCCAACTCTTGAGGGTTTGAGGCTGCCTCCTCCCTCCCTCACTCCTATATATACTAGAGGATTTAGAGGGGAAAGCTAACCCGAATTGCCACGTGCTCCCTGTACTTCATCTAGATCAGTTTTCTCCTCTAGTATAGTTCGGCGGTGCTTAGGCGAAGCCCTACCGAAATAGTTCCACCACCATCGCCGCCACGCCATTGCGCTGCCAGAGAACTCATCTACCTCTCCGCTCCCTTTTGCTGGATCAAGAAGGCAGAGATCATCACCGAGTTGTATGTGTGCTAAGCATGGAGGTGTTGTCCGTTCGGCGCTAGATCGAAAGGACCACGACTGGATCGCGGGACGGATCATGATTGGATCGCGGGACAGATCATGATGGGATTGCAGGACAGATCGTGATTGGATCGCGGGACGGATTGTGATGGGATCGCGGGATGCTCGACGATTTGGATCATGAAGACGTTTGACTACATCAACCGCGTTACTTAATGCTTCCCGCTTAACGATCTACAAGGGTATGTAGATCCACTCTCCCTCTCATAGATGCTCATCACCATGGATAGATCTTGCTTGTGCGTAGGAATTTTTTTCCCATGCAAATTTCCCCAACAGTTGTGGCCGCGGGTTTTCTGGTTGTGTTCTTTTTTAATTTGGCACATAAGATTTTGGTTGTACTGCAGGAGGGCAAGACTTTTCAATTCTTTTGGCAAACCACATGGCCTTTTGTATATCAGTGGGCTCAAGGCAATCCAAATGATTTTGGATATATGGGTTTAGGCTTGAGATGAAACTATGCATATAGTTGTTGTCAGGCACTTCTTGATTGTCCATCCTCATCAGGTTCAAGTGATGTTCAAAATCAGATATGTACTGAGCCACTTAAGAGTTCTGTGTTAAGTTGTGGAAGGACCTAGCATTTTCACACACTAATGTGACAGCAAACCTTTGTGTTATTGCATAGCTGAACTTATGCTTGGGGGTGTTGGACACAATATAACCAGTTCCTCTCCACCACTGAATTGCTTCAGCTTTCAGGTAAGAAACTTCAATCTCAGTTCTCTGCTCAATAGGAGTTCTAGCAGTATAGAAATACTGCTCTATGTTTAGTATCCTTGAATCAACATCCAGTCCTTCAAATTCTGCTATGTTGAGCTTAGCTGGTTTTACAGAAAGGAGGTTTCTTCTGATGTCTAGAGTATATGGCCTGCTTTTCTCTCTTCTGACTTCTTCTTCAGGCATGTCTTCCAATGTCAGGATATGCTTGGCTCCTGGGGCCTGTTGTTGTTGCTGCTGTGGAGTATGGAACTCTTGTTTGTTGCCTGAATGATTGTGGTGCCTATAGGGCCCCTTAGGTGTGCCATCAAAATTTAATTCTTTGCTTGAACCCTTATCAACCAGGACAGTAGAACGAACCGTTGCAGAGTCTTGTTTGTCAGCCGCCAGATGGTTGTTAGGTGGTTGTTTGGGTCGTCTCGAAGGAACAACTGTGCCACCCTATGCAAAAGGTTGCTCTGGCGTGTCTTCTTCCTCTTCTCCATCTTCTATAGACTGCCCCGAGGCAAGTTTGTGCAGACTAACCTGGATCTTCTTGAAATTCCTCTAGATGCTAGCGAAGTTCTTGTTGACAGTGTCCATGAACTGGTAGAACTCCTTACTATCTTCCTAATGTTCTTGCCTAAGTGTTTTGTTATCGAGCTCAAGGGATTCGAGCTATAGATACTCTGTATCGATAGTCATACCTGTCATCTCTTCATGGTCGGTATTTTTCATCACCCAGGTGATATCGGAACCGAAGAGTGTTGGGTAAGGAAGGGACGGATTTTACACCGACATATCAGCAACCAGACCTCGTTGTCCCAGTTTCACCGCCACCGGGGTGACACCAACGCCCCCTGCTGCCGGAGAGTAATACTAGATGGGTGGGTTGGGTGGGATTTTGCACTAAAGAAGTGTTCTTTAGAAACCTCCACTCCAGCCTATCACGCTACCGAAAGATATACCGCCGCCGTACGCCACCGAACAATACTCCCGTGCTAGAAGAGAGCCCAGATTGGATCTGGGGCTCGCATTGCCGGAAAGAACTACAACTTATGTGTTGTATACCAATTGACAGGACCTAGATGGATCTGTCGAACTGATGCACTCTTTTAGAGAAAATCATACACCTTCGGGTCCAATTTTTGATGAACTTTACTAGAAGGAGATGAAGAACAACTTCGGTTTCTACTATCCGAAACACGATGGCCTAAGGGCACAACCCAATACAGCCAAAGTTTCCTCCCCACATGCGGATCACCAGGTTAAGAAGAGTCGAAAAGCAAGAAGGTAGAAAGTGATGGGTTCAGCAACTATAGTGAACCAAAATTTAAAGTAGAAGATAGCCGTTGATTCATCCAGGGTCGTTCATCTTGAGATCTGCGACCGACGAATCTCTGCCCGTGCACGAAACGGTAAGTTACTTTGGCATTCGTTGGAACGTGGATCGATGGCTGAGGGAAGAACTAAAAAAATGAAATGATACTATAGCTTGTCCTGAAGTGTCGGACTAAGAACAGTCCTGACATGGCGCACAGATCCATAGACGGCTGGTGGCACGAGGATCTGGGGACGCCCACCGGCGCGCAGACCCAGGGAAGGTCGGCAGGGCCCAGATCCGATGATGGCCGACGACGTGTGGATCCAGTGATAGGTGTCGGCCGCGCTATGGGGAGGCGATGACATCGCGTTAAGAGGGTGCGAGAGGTGGGAGGTGGAGCTTCTTTTTTGTTTTTGTTTCCGATGAGTGAGGTTTAGCTGGGACGGTCAGTTACTGATTCGTCGATCGTCTCCTATACAGTTGGGAGTAACACAATAGTCATGTTACTAAAAGTAAAAGAACAATCTTGTCCTAGATATATACGTATATCTCTTTATATATACATATACATACTCGCAAAAACATGCATATACATATATATGTTACAACAAGACTATATAAAAAATATTTAAAAATGTTGACAATGCATTTGAAATATGTGAGATATGTAGAGAGAAAATGTTTATTAAGTATACGAAATATGTATGAAAAAGAATGTGTATGATTTTTTTACCATATATTTAAAAACTGTTAATTAAGCTTTTGTGTTAAATAAGTATTTGAAAAATGCTAATCAAGAATTTGATTTTTTTAAATGTGGATGGAAAAATGTTGAACATTTATTAAACAAATGATGAAAAAATTCTAATCAAGTACTTGAAAATATGTTGAACGAGTATTTCAAAAATGTTAATTTTGTATAGAAAATATATTGACCTTATATTAAAAATGAAAAATGTTAATACAAAAATGTTGACCATGTATATAAGAAATAAAAAGTAATTTTTTTATCATGTATAAACATATGTTAATTAAGCATTTGAAAAGATATTGAACAAGTAAAAAATATTAATTAAGGATTTGAAAAATGTTAATTCTGTTTAGAAAAAATATTGACTGTGTATTTACAACCATTAATCATTTACTTAAAATAGTTAATCAACCATTTAAAATGTTGACAATGTCTAAACAATTGTTAATCTAGTATTTAAGAAAATATTAATCAAGGATTTGAATTTTTAATTGTGTATAGAAAAATGTTGACCACATCTTAAAGGATATGTTAAACTAATATTTGAAAGTGTTAAACGTGTGTTAGTAAATGTATTAGATATATAGAAAATATGTATAGAAACAATACAAAAACTGAGAAAAATAAAAACAGATGAAAACGAGAAAGAAACAACTCAAAATCAAAGAACAATATGAGAAAATAAAAAATAGTTAAAACCGAGAATTAAACTAAGAAAATCAAAGAAAAAAGAAGTAGGAAATAAAAAAGATGAAAGCATAATTAAAATGAAGAAAATCAAAGAAATGTAAAGAAACGAGAAAGAAAAAAAGAAAAAAAAGTGAAAACGAATAAAAACTAGTGAAAACAAAGAAAAACACAAAAAATCCAACGAAATACCGGTTCTTTTCCCCTTACGTAGGTCATGCCCACTAATTTTCATGAACCCCATCAATAACTCATTGGCTAGCAGCGCTTCCTATCGTACCGGGGACCCCAGATCGAATCCCAAGCGCTCTAACTTTTCTTCTTCATTTCTTTTAAAGGCACACTATTGGTCCGACTCGAAACTATAGATGCTTAAGGTGAAACATCCTACCATCTCGCTTAATACGAGATATATTCGCCGCGCTACATAGCAAATCGGGGGCAACATAGATGGAGATGCTCCCGAGCCGATGCCCAACACAACGTAGGGGGAGATGGAGTTGTGGGAACATGAGAACTATATCTTACGTTCTGTGAGATGGAAGATACTCTCCCTAAAGCTTTTACCGACCGACCTGTTTTTTCTGATTATTTCCTTCGCTGAGTTCGTTCGATCAAGTGAGTTCACCGGTTCGCTGACATCACTCATTTTTTTATTTTTATTTGTTTCTTCATGTTTTGTGGGGTTTTCTATTGGTTTTCTCTGCTGGTTCTTTTTTGTTTTTTACTTTTGTTTTCTTTCGTTGTTAAGAATTTTTGGATGCGTAAGCAAGAGTAGAAAAATAAAAAAATAAAACAAAAGGTCAAAAAAGAGGTAGTGGCTCCTTCGGCCGTCCCATTTAGGCTGGCGCCTTCGGAGAGAGCTCACTCTGTCTTCCTTGTAGCGAGATATAGTTCCGCCCGTGGTGGAGGCCCAACATGGGAAGTCGGTGCAGGATGGCTGGGCTAGGGTAGGCTGTAGAGCTGGCAGAACTAGGCCGGATTTGCACGACGTGGTCCATGAGAAGTGCCTTGGCAAGGCAGCAACAGACGCGTGGGTCAAAGCAATCAGGAGAATGGGCGAGCGGCTGCGAGGTCGATGTGGGTCGATGGCCATGCGATGTATATTCGAAAGGCGACGACAGGCAGTGGTGACGGACGGAAGGGAAGCGGTGGCGTCAATGTAGTTGGCCGGAGTGGCGGAGATGGTGGGTGGAGCCCAGATGCTGTTGTGGTTACAAGCTCCCGCTCCTATCCAGAGAGGGATCGAAGGATGTGAGGAGAGGGAAGGAAGGAGGTGATGGCGCGGGTCACCAGTGAGCATTGACGGCGCTCTGGCAAAGTGGAAAGGCGACACACACAAAACAATAGTCGGGTGAGGGATATCCAGAGCAGAGGCAAGGAGCTCCGGTGACGTGGAAAGGAGGCGGCAGACACACCAACAACTGGGTGAAGGAGATCTCGGGCGGAGGGGAGAATCTCAGACGCACGACAGATCGCATGAGGCACATGAGGTGACTGATACGTCTTCATCGTATCAACTTTTCCAAACTCTTTTGCCCTTGTTTTGGACTCTAATTTGCATGATTTGAATGGAACTAACCTGGAATGACAGTATTTTCAGCAGAATTGCCTTGGTGTTATTTTTGTGCATCAATAAAAGTTCTCGTATTGACCTGAAAATATACGGAGATTATTTTTGGAATTAATTAAAAATACTGACGAAAGAATCAACTTGAGGGGCCACCCATAAGTGACAAGCCCACCAGGCGTGACCACCCCCTGGCCGCGCCTAGCAAGCTTGTGGGCCCCCTATGGCTCCACCGACATCAATACTAACTCTATATATTCCTATTCGTTGAGAAAAAAATTCAAAAAGTAGAGTTCATTGCCTTTCACGGTATGGAGCCGCCGCTACATCCTATTGTTCCTCGGGAGGCCAGATCTGGAGTCCGTTTTGGGCTCCGGAGAGGGGAAATCGATGACATCATCATCACCAACCATCCTTCATCACCAATTCCATGATGCTCTTCGCCACTCGTGAGTAATACCATCGTAGGCTTGCTGGATGGTGATGGGTTGGATGTGATTTATCATGTACTCAAGTTAGTTTGGTTAGGGTTTGATCCCTAGTATGCACTATGTTCTGAGATTGATGTTGCTATGACTTTGCTATGCTTAATGCTTGTCACTAGGGCCCGAGTGCCATAATTTTAGATCTGAACCTATTATGTTTTCATGAATATATATGTGTTCTTGATACTATCTTGCAAGTTGTAGACACCTATTACGAGTTATGATCCGCATCCCCCAGGGTGACAATATATGGGATTCTTTCCGGTGATTACCGTAGTTCGAGGAGTTCATGTATTCACTAAGTGCTAATGCTTTGGTTCGATTCTCTATTAAAAGGAGGCCTTAATATCCCTTAGTTTCCATTAGGACACCTCTGCCACGGGAGGGTAGGACAAAAGATGTCATGCAAGTCCTTTTCCATAAGCACGTATGACTATATATGGAATATATGCCTACATTACATTGATGAATTGGAGCTAGTTCGGTGTCACCCTATGTTATAATTGTTGCATGATGAATGCCATCTGACATAATTATCCATCACTGATCCATTGCCTATGAGCTTTCCACATATTGATCCTTGCTAAGTTACTTTTCCGTTCCTACTGTTACAAGCAATACAAAACTGCTACTGTCATTTTTGTCAGCATTACCATAACTTCCATAATACTTTGCTACTAAATACTTTGCTACATATACTAAGTCTTTTAGTTGTGGTTGAATTGATAACTCAGCTACGAATACTCAAGAATATTCTCTGGCTCCCCTTGTGTCGAATCAATAAATTTGGGTTGAATACTCTACCCTCGAAAACTGTTGCGATGCCCTATACTTCTGGGTTAGCAAGACCTTTTTCTGGCACCGTTGCCGAGGAGCATAGCTCTATTCTCCGAGTCAATTGGAATTTATATCTACTGATCACTATGAAGAATCTGAAAGATCCAAAACCAAGATCTATCCCTCTACCACGACGAGAGGTAAGGAAATGCCATCTAGCTCTACACATGATTAACCGTCTGTTATGATTAAGTTTGCAACACCACCACCTGCTAGTAATTCTCATATGTCGCAAGTAATTGATGATGCCACTTCTTCTATGCATGATGCTTATGGTGATAGTTTGCTTGATATTACTGTGCCACTGGGTGAATTTCTTGATGAACAAATTACTAGAGTCAATGCTGAAAATGATGATACTTCTGAAACTGATGAAATTATTGAAAATAAATACTTTGAGACACCTTCTAGACCTAGCTCTCCTAGATATGAATTGCCTGATATACCTGAGGGTTATGTTATGGAAGGAGAGGTAGCTAAGGACTTTCTTGCTTGTAAAGATAGAGATGAGCTTAAGAAATTGCTATGCAAGTGGAAAGAAAAATCTTTGAATGCTAGAATGAAATATGATCCTAAGTTTGCTACTTCACCTATCTTTGTTACTGATAAGGTTTATGAATTCTCTGTCGATCCTGAGTTAATTACTTTGGTTGAATCTGATCCTTTCCATGGTTATGAATCTGAAACCGTCGTGGCACATCTTACCAAATTGAATTATATAGCCACCCTGTTTCCTCATGAGGAAAAAATAATTCGTTATTACTATATTCTCAAGTTGTTTCCTTTCTCATTAAAGGGTGATGCTAAGATATGGTTTAATTCTCTTGCTCCTAGTTGTGTGCGTAGTCCCCATGATATGATATATTACTTCTCTAAAAAATATTTTCCCGCCCATGAGAAACAATCTGCCTTGATGGAAATATTTAACTTTGTGAAAATTGAATAAGAGAGTCTTCCAAAAGCGTTGGGGAGGCTTCTCCAATTACTTAATGCTATGTCTCATCATCCTCTCAAGATAAACGAAATACTTGATATCTTTTATAATGGACTAACTGATGCTTCTAGGGACCACCTAGATAGTTGTGCTTGTTGTGTTTTCAGGGAACGAACCGTTGAACAAGCTGAACTACTATTGAATAATATATTGAGCAATGATAGCGATTGGACTATTCCCGAACCACCTTCGAAGCCAACTTCGAACAAAAGGGGTATTCTATTTCTCAGTCCTGAAGATATGCAAGAGGCAAAGAAATCTATGAAAGAAAATGTTATTAAAGCTGAACATGTTAAGAATCTACCACCTATTGAACAAATACATGGTATTGACAACCCGACGCACATAGTAGAGGTAAATTCTCTGCATAGATTTGACGAAGGTGATATTCCTTCTTATAAGTATGCTAGCCAATGCTTTGATGAGTTTGACAACTTTGTTATTAAGCAAGAAAATTTTAATGCTTATGTTAGTGGACAATTGAAACATAATGCTTACATGCTTGGTCGCTTAGGTGATTATATGAGTAGAACTATCAATGATCTTAAGCTTATTAGTAAACATGCTTCCATGGTAATTACTCAAGTAGAACAAGTACTTAAGGCACATAATGATTTGCTTACCAAGATGAATAGTAAGAACAATGATCATTTTTGTAGAGTTGTGACTAGAAGTGGTAAGATGACTCAGGAACCTTTGTATACCGAGGGCCATCCTAAGAGAATTGAGAAAGTTTCTCAGGGAATTAATAGTAATGCACTTAGTCGTTCCAGTAATAAGAGGAAAAAGGATGATGACAGAACTTTGCATGCTGCCAGTGAACCTATTATGGATACACCTGAAAACCCAAATGATTTTTCAGTTTCTGATGCTGGGACACAATCTGGTGATGAACATGCGCCTAGTGATAATATTAATGATGATGTTCATGTTGATGCTCAACCTAGTAATGATAATGATGTGGAGATTGAACCTATTGTTCATCTTGATAACCCACAACCTAAGAATAAAAGATATGACAAAAGAGATTTTGTTTCTTGGAAGCATGGTAAAGAAAGAGAACCATGGGTTCAGAAACCCATGGCCTTTCCTCCTAAACCATCCAAGAAAAAAGATGATGAGGATTTTGAGAGCTTTGTTGAAATGCTTAGTCCTATCTTTTTACGTATGTGCTTGACTGATATTCTGAAAATGTCTCCTTATGCTAAGTATATGAAAGATATTGTGACTAATGAAAGAAAAAAACCAGAAGCCGAGATTTCCATCATGCTTGCTAATTGTAACTTTAAGGGTGGAGTACGAAATAAATTGGGACATGCAGGAGTACCAACTATACCATGCTCTATCAAAGGGAATTACGTTCAAACTGCTTTATGTGATTTGGGAGCTCGTGTAAGTGTTATGCCTTTCTCTTTATATCGTAGACTTGATTTGAATAAGTTCACACCTACTGAACTCTCTTTGCAAATGGATGATAAATCAACTGCTTTACCTATCAGTATTTGTGAGGATGTACCTGTCGTAGTTGCAAATGCTACCATCTGAACGGACTTTGTTATTCTTGATATTCCCGAAGACGACGGTATGTCAATCATCTTTGGTAGACCCTTTTTGAATACTACAGGGACTATTATTGATTGCAACAAGGGAGATGTCACTTTTCATAATAATGGTAATGAGCATAGGATACACTTTCCAAAGAAAAAACCTCAAGTTCATAGTATCAACTCCATCGAAAAAATTCCAACGATTATTATTGGAGACATAGAATTCCCTCTACATACTGTCAAGAATAAATATGATATACTTATTGTTGGGGATATGCATATCCCCATTGAGGTAACCTAGTGTTATTTGAAGATTCTCTGGTTTCATGCTACTCGAAAGAAGTTTGTTAATAAGACTTGATGAACCTTATTGATGGATACCTTTTGATGGGCATGAGATGGTTGAATTTAGAAAGTACAACTGTGTGTACCCAACTTTTACTTTTTGTTAGTTAGAGTAAATAAAATAAAAATGCTATTATATTTCTATTTTCTGAGTTTTCCAAGCAATAGAAAAACGACCTGAAAATAAAAGTTCCTCAAATGCCCTGAAAATGTAGTATGATTTTTTTGGAATATTTAAAAATATCTGGCATTGAGTACACACCATGGGGTAGCACTAGTGGGTCACAATGCCATAGGGCGCTGCCACCTAGGCGCGGCCACCCCCTGGTCGCACCTAGGTGGCTTGTGGGTCCCACGTAGACCCCGTTCACTTATTCGAGCACCCATCCACTTCGCTTCCTCCAAAAAAATCCCACCATTGCTCAAACCCGTGTTCTAGCTCATTTTGCCGCCATTTTTGATCTCCTTGTGCAAAGCTCCATTCGCAAAATTGTTTTAGGAGATTGTTCTTCAGTATGTGACTCCTCCAATGTTCCAATTAGTTTTCGTTCTAGTGCCATATATATTGCAAATTTTTGCTGCTGTGGTGAACTTGTTCTTGATCTTGCATGTCAAATTTGTATGGTCCCAAGTATCTTTGATGCATGATATAGGCTCTAGGCACTTGTGAGATTAGTTGCTATAAGTTTGGTTGGGTTTTATTCACCTTTATTTTGATTCACTAAAAATTTCGGACTTTTCAGAAAGAGAAATGTTGAGGAGATTGTTAAGGGGCTCGTCAAGATGGGGCTCTAAAGAAGATGAAAATGAGATGAAGAAGAAGTCCAGGAACAATCTTCCTCGCGCCGCAGAAGTTCAACCATGTGAATGGCCAAGTGATGCATTCTTGTGGGCGGCCAGAATTTATGAAGATGACACTTATTTGGCCGAGAGGGCAGGCATCACCGACTTCCTGAATGATAAGTGTGACCAGTACCTCTTGCTTGCTAATACCTTTGTGCAAAATTTTGACTTTCATTATAGGGAAGACCATCCTATGGTAGAGTTTCATTTATATGATGTGCCTAAGAAAATGAACCTTTAAGACTTTTGCAAAGTTTGCAAAATACCCTATAAGGTTTGCATCAGGGAACCACGTCCTAGGGACATGGAAGATTTTATTGCCACAGTCACGGTAGGAGAAGAGAGAGGGGTGTCGAAGGCAAGATCAGCTAGTTTACATTTTCCCTATTTTACTCTATTATTCATTATTCACAGGGAGATGTTTAGTTGGTCATGGGGAGAGTGGAGGCCTTAGTTCTCCTGTCCTCGCCATTCTTTGCCACACTTTATTTCCTGCTAGAACTTTTAGTCTGGGCGCTATGGTGGCCCAACGGTTGAACTTAAACCGTTCGAGGGGGGCCATATTCGGAGGTATCTATGCGTCTCGTCTAGCCAAACACTTTGAGATACCTTTTAGGCTTGATGAGGAAGAGGACATGCTACTACGAAATTTTTAGACTATGACAATATGGTAACACATGATGTCATTAGGAAGAATGATGATACAAGGCTGCTTTATAACTTAGTTTTTAGTCAAGGTACTTGTGATATTATTGTCGTTCCTACTTCTTCCTTGTTAGATATTAATTACGACAGGTATACTATTATGCCCGAGGACATTTACAGATATTGGGGTCTGACGCAACCCCTAGGACCTGAGTTGACACTAGTTGTTGATCCGCATCTCGAGCCAGTTTTTCAGTGGGTGCCATAGGAGCTCGCCAACCAATGGAACCGGCAGGACCTTCCGGAGTATCCAGGAGAGGGTTATTTCCAGCCATGGCACTAGACCAACTTAGGACAAAAGCCTATGCTTGGGGGAGTACGTATTTCTCACCGACTTTACATTCATGTTCACACACTCATCTTAGTAGTCAGTGTTCATACTTTTTCTTTGTACCATCCATAGTAGTTTATTTCTACTTTCCACTTTCTTCTTGTGTGTTTAATTAACCTTGAGAAAAATTCAAAAAAAAATTGTTCTATTTTATCTTCTAGTTTGTTTAGTTGTAATATTAAAATAAAATCCAAAAAGATTTCTCATTCTTCTTTTGCTTGTTGGGAGCTTACCCGTGTAAATAGTTTTTCTTCTTCTTGTCTTGAATTTTCTTTCTTTGGGTCGTAAGGAGAAGACCACAATGAAAATGTCAAGTGGTTCTCATATGCACTATTGTTTATCTATCAGAGAGCACATATTACCTTGGCTTCTCCTTTGAGTTATTGTTTGCAGATTCCAACTTAGTCCAATACACATGCACTCTTATTATTATTCACATAGTTTGGTCATGCAAGTGAAAGGCAATAATGATGCTACATGATGAAAATATTGAGATGGAGAAAAGCTGGTATGAACTCGACCTATCTTGCTTTTGTAAATATGATTAGCTCATCATTCTGAATTAATTCATTATGGGTGAAACATATTTGCAATGGCAATTAGAGATTATAGTTACTCATGCCATGCTTAATTAGCTAAGAGTGGGTAATGGTTTCTCTTGCATGCCAACATACATATTAAAATGGTTGTGATGTAGTATGATAGGATGGTATCCTCCTATGAATGATTTAAGTGGCTTGACTTGGCACATGTGCATGCATGTAGTTGAAACAAATCAACATAGCCTCTATGATGTTTATGTTCATGGTGATTTATATCCTAATCATGCTTGCATTTAATGTTGGTTAATCTCAAAGCATGTTGATGACTGTTGTCGCTACCTAGTTGGTCGCTCCCCAGTCTTTTGCTAGGATTCACTTGTACTAAGCGGGAATACTGCTTGTGCATCCAATTCCTCAAACCCAAAGTTTTTCCATCTGAGTCCACCATATCTACCTATATGTGGTATTCACCTACCGTTCCAACTAAATTTGCATGTGCCGAACTCTAAACCTTCAAATAATATTCTATTTTGTATGCCTGAATCGCTCATGTAGCATCTGTGGTTGTCAATATCTTCCATGCTAGGTGGGTTATTCTCACGATATGTGTTGATTCACTATCATTCACGAGAAAGTGGCTGGTAATCGTGCTGCCCAGTTCCATGCACAAAATCAAATCAAAATATAATTAAAGAAAACTCCCCCAGGACTGCGTTTGTATGGATGGTACCCGTGGATTCGGCTCGCCATGGAGTGTGATTAATTGGTGGAGCGGGAGTAAAAACTTTACCATTCTGTTTGGGAACCGCCTATAATGTATCTAGCATGGAAGATGGTGAAATCTCTTTGTCGTTATAATGACAATGAAAGCGTACCCCTCAAAATTATTATTCATCCATGTTCTAAAAGCTCGAGCTCTGGCACCTTTGCAAATCAATGCTTCCCTCTACGAAGGGCCTATCTATTTACTTTATTGACGAGTCATCATCCTCTTATAAAAAAGCACCATTTAGAGAGCACCATTTTCATTTGTATGCTTTGCTATTAATTGATATTGAGCATGAGTGTGACTAGATATCTTTTACCATGAATTACAGTGTCTAGTCAGTCCTTATTCTTTAGAGGTGCTCTGCATTTATTTTTTGCAATCTCAGAAAGGGCTAGCGAGATACCACCACATCATGTTGTATCATGATTGTTTTTATAAAAGTGTTGTCATCCGAGAGTTATTATTATTGCTCGCTAGTCGATTATGCCATTGAAATGAGTACATGTGAGACCTAAATGTTATTGTGAACATGGTTAGTCTATAATCTTTCCTGAAAATCTGAACATCAGTTAGACATATTTACAACAACAAGATCAAATAGAGTTTGTAAAAGTTTTTCTTTATCACTTTCAGTTTATCAACTGAATTGCTTGAGCACAAGAAATGGGTTAATCTTGGGAGAGTTGATACGTCTTCATTGTATCCACTTTTCCAAACTCTTTTGCCCTTTTTTTGGACTCTAATTTGCACGATTTGAATGGAACTAACCCGAACTGACGCTGTTTTCAGCAGAACTACATTGGTGTTAGTTTTGTGTAGAAATAAAAGTTCTTGATTTGACCTGAAAATTTATGGAGATTATTTTTGGAATTAATAATACTGGCGAAAGAATCAACCAGAGGGGGGACCACCCACATGTGACAAGCCCACCAGGCACGGTCATCCCCCTGGTCGCACCTGGCAAGCTTGTCGCCCCCCTGTGGCTCCACCGACCTCAATTCCAACTCTACATATTCCTATTTGTGGAGAAACAATAAAAAATAAGAGTTCATAGCGTTTCACGATACCGAGCCGCCGCTACCTCCTGTTCTTCCTTGGGAGGCCAGATCTGGAGTCCGTTTTGGGCTCTGGAGAGGGGAAATCGACGCCATCATCATCACCAACCATCCTTCATCACCAATTCCATGAGGGTCTCTGTCGTCTGTGAGTAATCCCGTCATAGGCTTGCTGGACGGTGATGGGTTGGATGAGATTTATCATGTAATTGAGTTAGTTTCTTTAGGGTTTGATCCCTAGTATCCACTATGTTCTGAGATTGATGTTGCTATGACATTGCTATGCTTAATGCTTGTCACTAGGGGCCGAGTGCCATGATTTCAGATCTGAACCTATTATGTTTTCATGAATATATATGTGTTCTTGATGCTATCTTGCAAGTTGTAGACACCTGTTACGAGTTATGATCCACATCCCCCAGGGTGACAATAACTGGGATTCTTTTCGGTGATTACCGTAGTTTGAGGAGTTCATGTATTCACTAAGTGCTAATGCTTTAGTATGGTTCTCTATTAAAAGGAGTCCTTAATATCCCTTAGTTTCCATTAGGACCCCACTGGCACGAGAGGGTAGGACAAAACATGTCATGCAAGTTCTTTTCCATAAGCACGTATGACTATATATGGAATACATGCCTACATTACATTGATGAATTGGAGCTAGTTCTGTGTCACCCTATGTTATAACTATTGCATTATGAATGCCATTTGACATAATTATCCATCACTGATCCATTACCTACGAGCTTTTGACATATTGATCCTTGATAAGTTACTTTTGCGTTGCTATTGTTACAATCACTACAAAACTGCTACTGTCACTTTTGTCATCGTTACCGTTACTTCCATACTACTTTGCTACTAAATACTTTTCTGCAGATACTAAGTCTTGCAGGCGTGGTTGAATTGACAACTCAGCTGCGAATACTCAAGAATATTCTTTGGCTCCCCTGTGTCGAATCAATAAATTTGGGTTGAATACTCTACCTCGAAAACTGTTGCGATCCCCTATACTTGTGGGTTATCAGCGACAGCTGCTGCTGATGGTGGATGTGTCTTACGCGGTGTCGGGGCACGATGAGCACTTCGAGATGATAAGACGGTGTAGAACTAGGGTTTCAGAATAAGTAATGCTATTTGGCTGACGTTTTAAAGGAAGAGAATGCCAAAAAGACGTTGTTTGCTAATAGTTTTAGTTATAATGCAAGATGAAATGATGATAATTTTTGCTTGTTTTTTCTTAAATTTTATTTTTCCTAGAAATTATCATATTGTTTTGAAGAAACTATCAACCCTCAAATAACTAAAAGTACTAGAACGCCCATGAGTTTCTACGGGCAACAATGCATATATTTTAGAAAGCATAACTTGTGTGAATACTTAATTCAATTAAGCCCCTTAATCTAATATATACATCTATTTTTTTCTAAATGCACTCCTTATCATTTTGGTTGTTGGTATTTCATGGAAAAACATCAGCTATGAAATATAATTCACTAATTAGACATACATGACCATGATGTCAAGAATGATTGCTTACAAAATTTTTGGTGTGTGTGTGACCACACATGTCCATTTTAATAAGAAAACAATATTTATTAACAAACATCTAAAAGTTTGTACAATTCCTAAATGTATGCGGTTAACATGTAATTGTGAAAGAAATTGTTTACATAAGAAGTGATTTACTAATGACATGACATAACCGATCTTTTGATTTCTTTGGATATCATGCAATATCTGCCGATGCAAATAGATAATAAATGTCCACTCTCCTCTTGTCAATGTCTTCTCTGATACGCCCTACAACCTAGATTGTTGTCTCCTGTCAAAATCAATGGACATCATCAACCGCAACTATATTAGGCATCCTTTCTTATGATGAACCTATGTAAGATGAAATTAATCAACGAAAGCATCATGCAATTGAAGATTGATAATCACAACATGTATGAGTACATTATAGAAGAGGTTAGGTTACTATAGATTAGAACATATCATGGTTGGCCTATACTTTTTAACTAATAATCACTTCACTGTCCTTCGTACCTATATTGACATGGTATGATTGGATAATAACATACTGATTTTCTAAATTGCATAATTGAAAAGAAATCATATACTATAGGCAAAAAATGATAGATCAAACATTACATATTTGATAGAGCATGTGACCTTCATTGACATGCACGCTAGTAAGAATAGAAAATATGTGTGCCTTAGGACATACTATAGGAGAGGTTCTGTGGGCAGTGGCTAGTGGCCGACATCTTATCATGAGATCATAGCATTCTTCTCTCTTAGTTTTTCATTTTGGTTTCCATCTTGTTTCTTTTCTCTACAATTGTCATGTTCAATCTTCCTCTGTCAATGAAAACACGGTTCTCATTGTGTGTGTGTGTGTTTAAAATTTGATACATGAACTTAAATCCTAAGGTTGAATAGATAATATATGATACAAGGATAGAAACAGGTGCAACCTTGTAACATCCCAAAATTCCATTTTGGAATGTTATGAATATAGCTATGCATCTATTATCATCATTGCTTGATTGTATGAACTAGTTGAAATGCCTCTTCTGGTTTTCAGAAAGTCCCCTTCTACTTTTCCCTATGTTGCTTCCTCTATTTAAAATTTTTTGGTTAAAAGTTCAAATAAGAGAGGAGGAACATGACACTCCACACCAGGGTCTAATTGGTGAATTATTTGAACAAAAATAACCAGGAGTTATTTTGAAAATATTTGCAAAAAGGGTTTAAAAACAATTAGGACATTTCTGAAATAATATTTTTTTCAAAGTGTTCAAATGACAGAATAGAAATGTTCATTAAATAGCATTTATTATTCTGTTAATTTTGATATATAATACCCCTATATTTACAAACGATTTGAATGCTTTAAAAGCTTTTGAATGTCTCCGGAAATTATTAAAAAGAAACGGTAACCGTTTCCGGTATTAAACGGGCCGGCCCACCGGCTTTAAAAGCCGAAACCGTTACCGGTCGGCCGACCGAGCGCAGTAATGCTCCCGCTCTCTCACTGACACCGGGTCCCACCCCGTCCGACCGTTGCCCCGGAACGGTCATCGTCTTCACTCCCCGCGCTCGCCGGATCCGACGCCGGCCGTTACTCCCCCTCACCGGATCTCTCCCCTCTCTCCTCCCCGCACCCCCCCGAGCGCCTATATAAGAGCCCCACGGCCCCGCATCCATTCCCCCCCCGAGCCCCCTTCTCTCTCTCGCCGAGACGCCGTCGATTGCTCGTCGGAGTTCCACCACCACCGGAAGTCGCCGTCGATCGTAGCCACCACCTCCGACCATCATTCGCCACGCCGTCGCCACCAATCGCCTCCGGAGGACCGTCCCCGTCGCCAGGACCACTTCCCCGTCCTCCCCGACCACCGGAACACCTCGCCGTCGCAATCGCCGCTACCGGACTCGCCGGAGTACCCCGACGCCGGCAACCTCCCTCCGTAAGCCCCCTCGACCGTCCGATCCAAATCCCACGGTCCAGATTAGAACGAACTTAAGTCCGAACCGTTTTCTTCTACCGAACGGTCGCCCGCTCTAATTCACCTACCGAACGCCCCCCTTAGCCAATCGGATCGCGCCACGTAGCCCCCTGACCGACGCAAACTTTTTTTCATTTTCTGTTTTGTTTTAATTAACAGAATGTTTTCCAATTTTGTTTTGCTTATATCTTTTAATCTGTTTAGAGTTTTGAGTTGATTCTTTTTGCAATAGCTCACAATTTTCATGTAGTTTCACCCTGTACTTTTAAATTTCAAATTTGAACTATGAAATTTGAATTGAATCAAATTTGCTTAAAATCTTCAAATCTGAATAACTAGAGTTTGAAAATAGATTTTGATATGAATCTTTTTGCTACTGTTTGGTATTAGTTAGGACTATCTTCAGGTATAGTTTGAGGATTTTCATGATATATTTGATTACTGTTTTACCCAAAAAACAGAATCTGCTTATTATTATAATATAGTTTTATAAACTTAATTTTGATTAGTTTGATTTAGAATTTGGTTTTATTTGTTTATTAGGTTCTGTTAGTAAACATTTAGTGTTTTCACTTACTGTTAATAAAAATATAAATTTGCCTAGTTTAATTTTATTTAACATAGGAATCAAAATTTCTTTTCAATTAGGCTTAATTTGACTAAAACAACTAACTAGTAATAGTTTGTTTTCAAACAAAGTTTTCTATATTTTGTTTCTGTTTTCTAAGACAGATTTAATAGTAAATTATTTTTTTTCTGTCAAGAACATGTTTTGTTAACAAATTATAAGTTTAGTTTTACATTCTTTTGTTAATATAACTATAGTTGATTCATATAGTGTTTATCAAAACTTGTATAAACTTCACTAAACTTTTCCCAACAAGCTTAAATTGATTATTCTGTTTATTAATAAAATATTCTATTGTTTTCCTTGTTGTCAACAATTGTTTTGCTAATTCAAAATAGTTTTATTATGTAGTAGTGTTTTCATCATCCCCTTTGGAAAAAACAAAACTTTGTGTGTTTTACTTGCTAGAGACTTTTGTGCATTGTTTGCCTTGTTTGTTTAGTACTTCTTTGCTGAATGTTATGAGTACTTATTTTGGTTGTATGCTTATTTAAGTGCATTGTTTGTTTCGTTAGATTATCCGGAGTGCGAAACTTGTTACCTAGAGTTACTCAAGTACGAAGATCATCAATCAGGCAAGTCACTTTGATCATGTTTTACCCATGTTTTATATGCATTAGTTCTACCATCTCCCCAGTTGCATGCAAGATAGGTTAGTTGGAAACTTGGTTACATAGTAGTAGTATCATGTGGTAGATACCCCTCTCAACCCCTTTGACAACATTGGCCCCGGGAAACGTTGTTTTACCTTTTGCTATGCTATTAGTAGACGGGGTTGGTTGTGTGATTCATGAGAGTTGAGAGAGTTAATAATTTCAAGACCTACATAATGATCAAGATTTCAATACTCCAAGTTTTCAACATACCTCTGGGTGGATGATGGTTGAACGGCGCCCTGGAGAAACCAGTGGTTAGCCTAGGTGATGCTGGAGGTGGCCAGTATTCACGCGGAAAGGTCCACCCAGGCACAAAGGGATGGATGGGTGCTTCAAGACCCAAGGCTTACCTGCACAGCCACAAGTCATTATGGGCTCTGGCTTGGTTGGATATCGTGGTGACCCTGGACAGGCGGTGCTACGAGAGGTAGAAGAACGGTAGGAAAGGATGGGCATCGTCAGAGTCGCAGGGAAACCCTTTGGAAGACCATGTTTTGGTCATCCGTTTCTCAAACACCCTGAAGTGCGAGAAATCAAACGGAGGCGACCAAATCTTGTGGGGAACGTGTGCAAAAACTCTGCAGAGTACTTAAACCTAATCGATTAGCCGTGTCCACGGTTATGGACGACTTGAGCCAAAGGGATTGGAACTTCCGGAACTCTCAACACAAATAATATGATGATGTGGGAATTTAATAATTTTGGGTATGAGAATTGGTTGATGGAACCATCTCATTAATCAACCAACTTAGTAATGCTTTGCTTAGCCCTTTTTCTAGATGTAGGAAAAATTGGCTTTACGCAAAACTTACCACCCCACCTGCCATATAAGCATATAGACTAGCTGATTATTTTCACCCCTCTCTTGTGACTTTGCCGGCATACTCCATATGCTGACCTACACGGCTGCAACGTATCATGTTGCAGAGTATTTTTCCGACCAGGAGTGAGGACACGTTCTATGCTCAGTGAGATGCCCTTGGAGTCGGATGGACTCATCTACCTTCGACGCTTCCGCAAGATTTAGATATTCTCATGAGTTGGCCTTTGGCCACTTTATTGTAATTTTTATCGTAATAAAGAACTCGATATGAGATTTCGATTAATATAATGCTGTGTGATTTACCTTTGATATATACATTGATGTACCGTGTGTGTACCAGCATGATCTTGGGATGGTACGGAAACACCGGAGACTTGACCTTCCAGGTCGGGTCGTTACAGAAATGGTATCAGAGCACACGCTGACCGTAGGACGTAACCTCTAGGATTGGAAAGCCTTAGGATTGTTTCTCTTTGTCTTTAAATATCTTATACTCTCATCTATTCGTTTCTGACTCCTCTCCGATTATTTCAAAATTTATAGATGGCCACCTTCATCCCAGTGTTGATCACAGAGTTTTGCCAGCCTGACGCAACGATGCCCTTTGGTAAGGAGCTGATGAGGATCGTCAAGGACATAAGGATTGCTTTGCCGAGCATCACCGGGATTCCTATCATGTCATTTCCCCAAGATGGACGCTACAGGATCGAGGTGCATATTCCAGGGAAGACCTTTGGGAATCGGAAGGAACCCATAGATCTCAAGTTCGTGGCACCCAGTTGGATACTTGGAAGAGACATGGCCATTCATCGTGCCCTTGGACGTATCCAGGAGGAATACAGAGGTGGAACCATTTCACCAGGACTCAGCATGGTTTGCCGCAGAGATGCCCATGGCAACATCATCACCAATCCCACTGCAGACACCAATATCTCCTATATCCAGACCTTGGAGACTCACATCAGGACTCTGGAGCTTCGAGTTCGTGCTGACACGAAGACTATCAAGAATCTGATGAATCGTGAGCTGGACCTTGAAGCTGATCTGCGAGAGGCCAACTATGAACACGAGCATGAAGTGAAGGACTTCTTAGAGAGGATTGATGAGCAGAATGCACGCATCGCCACTCTGGAGGAGCATCTAGACATGGGAGAAAACCTTCACCCCGAAGGAGACATGGCACCCTTCATCAGCGACGATGAAGACTATGAGGAAAGCACCACCGGAGGACCTACGACTATGCACTTTTGAGGAGAACATTAGTTATGCCCTCCAATGTATCTTTATTTTAGTCGTTAAAGCGTAGGTCGATGTTTAGTTGTCTGAGATTTGTATTTTCCGATGTTTGACATTGATTGAATAAATGAATGAGTGTTTCGTGTGATATGTTTGTTGCATTGCATATGGGTAGTGAATTTCTTCCAGACCCTTGTTCTATTCTAATTCTCATCCCTCTGAAAACAGCAAGATGCCTCCACGACGTGAGACCGATTTCACTTTTCCACCGGAACTCACCCAACTCCTTCAGCAACAGAATGCACTGATGCAACTATTGATTCAGAATCAGACCAACAACCAGAACAACAACAACAACCACCATCCACCCCAGACTGACAATCTCACCCGTTTTCTGAGGTTGAACCCTCCAACTTTCTCCAGCAGCACTGAGCCCATTGTGGCAGATGACTGGCTCCGCAAGATGGAGAGAGAACTTGTCACCGCTGGATGCACTGACGCTGAGAAAGTGCGATTTGCCGCACATCAACTGGAAGGACCAGCAGCATCATGGTGGGAGAATTATACCACCACTTATCCTATTGCAGATGTGACTTGGGAGCAGTTCAAGCTTGCTTTCCGCACCGCTCATGTTTCAGCTGGAGCCATGAGTTTAAAGAAGCGCGAGTTTCGCAACTTGCGCCAGGGTAATCGTTCCGTGGCCCAATATGTGGACGACTTCAACACATTGTCACGTTATGCCCCAGGAGATGTGGCCGATGATGCGGCCAAGCAAGAAAAGTTTCTGGAAGGACTCAATGATGAGTTGAGCATACAGCTGGTAGTGGCTAATTTCAACAACTACCAAGAGCTGGTGGATAAGGCACTTATTCTGGAAGGTAAACAGCAGCAGATTGAGAACCGCAAGCGGAAGTACACTCAGGGGAAGTTCAACTCTGGAGCTCATCAGAAGCCTCGTTACTCCCCGTACTCCGGGAATACCGGATCAGGAAATGGTAAGTTTGGAAAGCACACTCATACTGTGCACAACCATGGAGGTCACCATCATGGAGGAAATGGGAATAACCGTCTCAACCATGGTAACTTCAAGAGTGACAATGGGAATGGGAACAACAACCAGCACCGTCAAGTTCCTGCTCAGAAGGATCTGAGTCACATTACCTGTTTCAAGTGCCAGAAGACAGGGCACTATGCTACTGAGTGTCCCCAGAGTAAGCAAGGCACTGGAAACGGCACTAACAACGGCAACTCCACAGCCAAGAAGCCCAATCCGTTTCCCCGTGCTCACGTGAATCACATCAACGTGGAAGAAGTCTATGATCAGCCCGAGACTGTGGTTGGTAAGTTTTTATTGCATTCACGTCCTGTTACAGTACTTTTTGATTCGGGTGCAACTCATTCATTCATATCAAGGGTAGTTGTGGATAAGTATGGTTTGCCCACCAAAACCCTTAGTCAGCCAATTCAGGTTAGTTCTCCAGGAGGTATGATGATGGCAGGGATAGGATGCCATGCCTTGAAACTCAATATAGGGAACCATGTTTTTTCCACCGACCTCATCGTCTTAGAGTCACACGGATTGGATGTAATCCTAGGCATGGATTGGATGACCAAGTATGAAGGAAATCTTGATTGCCCTAGCAAGTCTGTTTCACTCACCACCCCGGAGAACAAGAGGATTAAGTATGTATCCCGACGCACACGTATGAGTGCTCGGTTAAATTCTCTCACAGGAGTTGTTCAGGAGGAAGTACCTGTGGTAAAAGAATTTCCAGATGTATTTCCGGAAGAATTACCAGGAATGCCACCAGATAGGGAGATTGAGTTCTTAATAGAGCTACAGCCAGGGACAGCCCCAATTTCCAAGAGACCCTATCGGATGCCCGCAAATGATCTGTTGGAAATCAAGAAGCAAATTAAGGAGTTATTGGACAAAGGTTATATTCGCCCAAGTTCTTCACCTTGGGGAGCCCCAGTTCTTTTGGTGGAGAAGAAGGATAAATCTTTGAGAATGGTAGTGGACTATCGTGCCTTGAACGAGGTGACTATCAAGAACAAGTACCCTCTACCGATGATTAATGATTTGTTTGATCAGCTCGTAGGAGCCAAAGTATTCTCCAAGATCGATCTTCGATCAGGGTATCACCAGTTGAAAATTCGTGAACAGGATATACCCAAAACAGCTTTCACCACGAGGTATGGCTTGTATGAGTATACGGTCATGTCTTTTGGATTGACTAATGCTCCTGCCTACTTCATGAATTTGATGAACAAAGTATTCATGGAATACCTAGACAAGTTTGTTGTGGTGTTCATCGATGACATTCTGATATTCTCCAAGAACGAGGAAGAGCATAAGCAACATTTGCGTTTAGTTCTGGAAAAGCTAAGAGAGCATCAGTTATATGCCAAGTTCAGCAAATGTGAATTTTGGTTGACGGAAGTCGGATTCCTTGGACATGTTATTTCCGGAGAAGGAATAGCCGTAGACCCCGCTAAGGTTGAAGCCGTCACCGAGTGGAAGTCACCCACCTCAGTTAAGGAGATCCGCAGTTTCCTTGGACTTGCTGGATATTACCGGAGGTTCATTGAAAATTTCTCCAAGGTTGCCAAGCCCATGACAGAGTTGTTGAAGAAAGAATCCAAGTATGTTTGGACTGTGGAATGTGAAGCCAGTTTCCGGGAGTTGAAGGAACGTTTGGTCACAGCCCCAGTGTTGATCTTGCCCGATATTCGGAAGGATTTCCAGGTTTATTGTGATGCTTCACGTCAAGGACTTGGAGGAGTACTTATGCAGGATGGAAAAGTTGTAGCCTATGCTTCCAGACAGCTACGACCTCATGAGTTGAATTATGCCACGCATGACTTGGAGCTAGCAGCCGTAGTGCACGCACTCAAGACTTGGAGACATTTCCTTATCGGAAATAGTTGTGATGTTTACACCGACCATAAGAGCCTGAAGTATATCTTCACGCAGAAAGAGTTGAACCTCAGACAGAGGAGATGGTTAGAGTTAATCAAGGACTATGACATGAGATTACACTACCATCCAGGTAAGGCTAATGTTGTAGCCGATGCCTTGAGTCGGAAAACTTATGTGAACACACTCACAGCTGGAGGATTACCTCAAGAGTTAGTCGATGATCTCAGAGAGCTCAAGCTAGAGATAGTTCCAAGAGGATATGTTGCTACACTGGAAATTCAGTCCACCTTGACCGAAAGAATTCGAGAAGCCCAGAAATCGGACAAGGAGATAGCTGAGATTAAACAGAGAATGAAAGATGGTAAAGCTAAAGGTTTTCGTGAGGATGAACACGGAACTTTGTGGTTTGAGAACCGAATCTATGTGCCCAATGAACCAGAGCTCAGGAAGTTGATACTTCAGGAAGCCCACGATTCACCTTACTCGATACACCCAGGCAATACCAAGATGTATCTGGATTTAAAGGAAAGTTATTGGTGGACAGGTATGAAGAAAGATATTGCAGAGCATGTTGCGATATGTGATGTTTGTCAGCGAGTAAAGGCAGAACATCAGAAACCAGCAGGGTTACTCCAACCTTTGCCGATACCCGAGTGGAAATGGGAAAAACTTGGTATGGATTTCATCACAGGATTGCCCAGGACCCGTTCAGGTTATGATTCCATCTGGGTAGTGGTAGATCGCTTGACCAAGGTAGCACACTTCATTCCAGTAAAGACCACCTATACCAGTGCTAAGCTAGCCAAGATATACATGACCAGGATCGTATGTCTGCATGGAGTTCCGAGGAGTATAGTGTCAGATAGAGGAACACAATTCACTTCAAAGTTTTGGCATCAGTTACATGAGACTTTGGGTACGAGACTGGAGTTTAGTACAGCTTTTCATCCGCAGACAGATGGCCAGACTGAGAGAGTCAATCAGATTCTGGAAGACATGTTGAGAGCTTGTGCGCTAGATTATGGATCTAGTTGGGACGAAAACTTGCCTTACGCAGAATTCTCATACAACAACAGTTATCAGACCAGTCTAAAGATGGCCCCTTTCGAAGCTTTATACGGAAGAAGATGTAGAACACCACTGACGTGGGATGGTGTTGGAGACCGACAACTTTTTGGTCCCGACCTTATCCGAGATTCTGAAGAGAAAGTCAAGTTGATACGTGACAGACTCAAAATAGCTCAATCTCGACAGAAGAGCTATGCTGACAACAAGCGCAAGGAAGTGACGTATGAAGTGGGAGACCGAGCATATCTTCGTGTGTCCCCGCTTCGAGGAACCAAGAGATTTGGTGTTAAAGGAAAATTAGCACCCAGATTCATAGGCCCCTACAAAATTCTTGAACGTAGAGGTGAAGTTGCATACAAACTGGAATTGCCGGAAGGATTATCCGAAGTTCATGATGTGTTCCATGTTTCCCAGCTGAAGAAATGTCATGCTGAGATGGTTGACATCCCTTTGCGAGACACCGTGCCCCTAGAGGCCATACAGCTTGAAAGTGATCTGACTTATGAGGAGAAGCCTGTCAAGATCCTCGAGACATCCAACAGAGTTACCCGCAGCAAGATTATCAAGTTCTGCAAAGTTTTGTGGAGTCACCATACTGAGGAAGAAGCCACCTGGGAACGCGAAGAAGATCTTCGTAGAGACCATCCGCACCTATTTTCTAGCCAACCCGAATCTCGAGGGCGAGATTCATCTTAAGGTGGGTAGGTTTGTAACATCCCAAAATTCCATTTTGGAATGTTATGAATATAGCTATGCATCTATTATCATCATTGCTTGATTGTATGAACTAGTTGAAATGCCTCTTCTGGTTTTCAGAAAGTCCCCTTCTACTTTTCCCTATGTTGCTTCCTCTATTTAAAATTTTTTGGTTAAAAGTTCAAATAAGAGAGGAGGAACATGACACTCCACACCAGGGTCTAATTGGTGAATTATTTGAACAAAAATAACCAGGAGTTATTTTGAAAATATTTGCAAAAAGGGTTTAAAAACAATTAGGACATTTCTGAAATAATATTTTTTTCAAAGTGTTCAAATGACAGAATAGAAATGTTCATTAAATAGCATTTATTATTCTGTTAATTTTGATATATAATACCCCTATATTTACAAACGATTTGAATGCTTTAAAAGCTTTTGAATGTCTCCGGAAATTATTAAAAAGAAACGGTAACCGTTTCCGGTATTAAACGGGCCGGCCCACCGGCTTTAAAAGCCGAAACCGTTACCGGTCGGCCGACCGAGCGCAGTAATGCTCCCGCTCTCTCACTGACACCGGGTCCCACCCCGTCCGACCGTTGCCCCGGAACGGTCATCGTCTTCACTCCCCGCGCTCGCCGGATCCGACGCCGGCCGTTACTCCCCCTCACCGGATCTCTCCCCTCTCTCCTCCCCGCACCCCCCCGAGCGCCTATATAAGAGCCCCACGGCCCCGCATCCATTCCCCCCCCGAGCCCCCTTCTCTCTCTCGCCGAGACGCCGTCGATTGCTCGTCGGAGTTCCACCACCACCGGAAGTCGCCGTCGATCGTAGCCACCACCTCCGACCATCATTCGCCACGCCGTCGCCACCAATCGCCTCCGGAGGACCGTCCCCGTCGCCAGGACCACTTCCCCGTCCTCCCCGACCACCGGAACACCTCGCCGTCGCAATCGCCGCTACCGGACTCGCCGGAGTACCCCGACGCCGGCAACCTCCCTCCGTAAGCCCCCTCGACCGTCCGATCCAAATCCCACGGTCCAGATTAGAACGAACTTAAGTCCGAACCGTTTTCTTCTACCGAACGGTCGCCCGCTCTAATTCACCTACCGAACGCCCCCCTTAGCCAATCGGATCGCGCCACGTAGCCCCCTGACCGACGCAAACTTTTTTTCATTTTCTGTTTTGTTTTAATTAACAGAATGTTTTCCAATTTTGTTTTGCTTATATCTTTTAATCTGTTTAGAGTTTTGAGTTGATTCTTTTTGCAATAGCTCACAATTTTCATGTAGTTTCACCCTGTACTTTTAAATTTCAAATTTGAACTATGAAATTTGAATTGAATCAAATTTGCTTAAAATCTTCAAATCTGAATAACTAGAGTTTGAAAATAGATTTTGATATGAATCTTTTTGCTACTGTTTGGTATTAGTTAGGACTATCTTCAGGTATAGTTTGAGGATTTTCATGATATATTTGATTACTGTTTTACCCAAAAAACAGAATCTGCTTATTATTATAATATAGTTTTATAAACTTAATTTTGATTAGTTTGATTTAGAATTTGGTTTTATTTGTTTATTAGGTTCTGTTAGTAAACATTTAGTGTTTTCACTTACTGTTAATAAAAATATAAATTTGCCTAGTTTAATTTTATTTAACATAGGAATCAAAATTTCTTTTCAATTAGGCTTAATTTGACTAAAACAACTAACTAGTAATAGTTTGTTTTCAAACAAAGTTTTCTATATTTTGTTTCTGTTTTCTAAGACAGATTTAATAGTAAATTATTTTTTTTCTGTCAAGAACATGTTTTGTTAACAAATTATAAGTTTAGTTTTACATTCTTTTGTTAATATAACTATAGTTGATTCATATAGTGTTTATCAAAACTTGTATAAACTTCACTAAACTTTTCCCAACAAGCTTAAATTGATTATTCTGTTTATTAATAAAATATTCTATTGTTTTCCTTGTTGTCAACAATTGTTTTGCTAATTCAAAATAGTTTTATTATGTAGTAGTGTTTTCATCATCCCCTTTGGAAAAAACAAAACTTTGTGTGTTTTACTTGCTAGAGACTTTTGTGCATTGTTTGCCTTGTTTGTTTAGTACTTCTTTGCTGAATGTTATGAGTACTTATTTTGGTTGTATGCTTATTTAAGTGCATTGTTTGTTTCGTTAGATTATCCGGAGTGCGAAACTTGTTACCTAGAGTTACTCAAGTACGAAGATCATCAATCAGGCAAGTCACTTTGATCATGTTTTACCCATGTTTTATATGCATTAGTTCTACCATCTCCCCAGTTGCATGCAAGATAGGTTAGTTGGAAACTTGGTTACATAGTAGTAGTATCATGTGGTAGATACCCCTCTCAACCCCTTTGACAACATTGGCCCCGGGAAACGTTGTTTTACCTTTTGCTATGCTATTAGTAGACGGGGTTGGTTGTGTGATTCATGAGAGTTGAGAGAGTTAATAATTTCAAGACCTACATAATGATCAAGATTTCAATACTCCAAGTTTTCAACATACCTCTGGGTGGATGATGGTTGAACGGCGCCCTGGAGAAACCAGTGGTTAGCCTAGGTGATGCTGGAGGTGGCCAGTATTCACGCGGAAAGGTCCACCCAGGCACAAAGGGATGGATGGGTGCTTCAAGACCCAAGGCTTACCTGCACAGCCACAAGTCATTATGGGCTCTGGCTTGGTTGGATATCGTGGTGACCCTGGACAGGCGGTGCTACGAGAGGTAGAAGAACGGTAGGAAAGGATGGGCATCGTCAGAGTCGCAGGGAAACCCTTTGGAAGACCATGTTTTGGTCATCCGTTTCTCAAACACCCTGAAGTGCGAGAAATCAAACGGAGGCGACCAAATCTTGTGGGGAACGTGTGCAAAAACTCTGCAGAGTACTTAAACCTAATCGATTAGCCGTGTCCACGGTTATGGACGACTTGAGCCAAAGGGATTGGAACTTCCGGAACTCTCAACACAAATAATATGATGATGTGGGAATTTAATAATTTTGGGTATGAGAATTGGTTGATGGAACCATCTCATTAATCAACCAACTTAGTAATGCTTTGCTTAGCCCTTTTTCTAGATGTAGGAAAAATTGGCTTTACGCAAAACTTACCACCCCACCTGCCATATAAGCATATAGACTAGCTGATTATTTTCACCCCTCTCTTGTGACTTTGCCGGCATACTCCATATGCTGACCTACACGGCTGCAACGTATCATGTTGCAGAGTATTTTTCCGACCAGGAGTGAGGACACGTTCTATGCTCAGTGAGATGCCCTTGGAGTCGGATGGACTCATCTACCTTCGACGCTTCCGCAAGATTTAGATATTCTCATGAGTTGGCCTTTGGCCACTTTATTGTAATTTTTATCGTAATAAAGAACTCGATATGAGATTTCGATTAATATAATGCTGTGTGATTTACCTTTGATATATACATTGATGTACCGTGTGTGTACCAGCATGATCTTGGGATGGTACGGAAACACCGGAGACTTGACCTTCCAGGTCGGGTCGTTACAAACCTCAACCTGGATCACTAAATCAGCTACTTTTCTAGCTAATCATACCAGCTGATTTATATGGAACATCTATATAAAGCTACATGTCATATGTAAACATCTCAACACAATCAAACACAAAATGAGTGGCAATAAGTAATATCTATTTTTTTCTTACCTTGTGACCTCAACAGCCTTATTGTTCAAAAATCGTGCTCGAAAATGGATCATCCTATTACACAATAAATAGTTATAATATCGGAAGTGAACAACTATTTCGTTTTAGGCTGACATTTTAGTTTATGAATAGCTTTCGGTGGAACATGTTTCAGACGTCATCAATGCGTTACAATGTTGATTGGATTAGGTAGATGGAGATAGAGGTCTGCTAGGAGACACGTGTGATGCTAAATGCTAAGGGAGGTCTTTGAAGTGGATGTCCATGACGGCCTCCTTCTAACTGTTGACACATGACCTCATCTGGTAGTATGACACTGGTGTGTGCGAATTCCCCATAGGTCGCTTTGTGCTCTCAGGGTGGTGGCTGCTAGGTTGACTCATCTATACTCGTTTGGACGTACGATGCATCACTCTCCCCATGATGGAAATAATGCTTGTATGGGAAGACGATGCTACGAGAGAGATCGATTGGGTGAAAAGTCGCATGCATGAGGACTCTTCCTGCAACTACCACTCGATAGACACCGGCACGACCTACCTCACCACGTCGCGTCCTCCTACGGACGTCGCCCTCCTCATTGTCCCTCTTTCACCTGCTAGCGTAAATCATTAGAGGTTGTGGGATGGGATCCCGTTTGGCTCCTTCACTCACATCGCTCTAGATCGACCATGGGTTACTCTTCCCGACACGCCTCAAGCCAAAACCACGAGATCTGAAGAGGTGAGCACACCTAGCCCAGCGGTAGTCTATAACTACCACAAGATGCATCACCCGAAGGCGGCGACATCCCCCTGATCATCGCATCCCTAGAGTCACGCTGGCGGCCCCATGCTCATGTCCTGGCACCGCCTCTCTTTCCACAATGGATCCATAAACATGATGCATGGCGGCGACCGGATCGACCCATTGGCACGCTCCTTAGGCACACTTCTAACCATGCACGTCAGTGACCAAATCAACCATGAGGGGTGTCGTATTTCAGAGGATGTTAGCCCAACGGTGCGACACACAGCGGATCATGGTGGTGGGGAGATCGGGAGGAGGACATTCTTTTTTTCTATATTCATTGTTTTGCGTGAGGCAAGGGAGGTACTTCTTTGTGCATGTGGGGATGTGGGAGGGGGTGGTTTGTTCTGTAGAGGGGATCGTGGGGAGGGGAGTTGGACGTACCACGTACAATCCACCCCCCCTTTAATAGTAGACATGTTGAAACAACTTTCTACTGCTAATTATCTTCATCCCTAATTAAGTGTCTGAATAATTAATTAATTACATAGATTACGCAATTTTATAATTGATTCGGCGTGAAAAAATGCCTAATTAAACATACTCATTATTTTTGCGTTAATGGATTAATTTCCAAATTGATTCGGCCTATTAATTGCATTAATGGGTTAATTTCCAATTTGATTATGTGCTCGGTTTCTTCATATTTTGCATTGATGACTTGATTTCATAATTGATTTGATGTGAAAAAATCCTATTCAAACAGACTTAATCAATTGTCAGCCTCTTAATTGCATTGATGGCTTGATTTCCAAATTGATTTGATGTGATTTTTTTCCTTAAAAAACGTAATTAATTGCATGCATAATTAATTGTCTACCTGTTAATTGCTTTAATGGCTTGATTTCTAAATTAATCCGGTGGTCAGTTTCATTATTGTTTTTGCGTTATTGACTTGATTTCATAATTGATTCGGCGTGAAAATATCCCTAGATAAATCGACTTAGTTATTTGCAAGTGTAATTATCTACCTGTTAATTTCATTATTGGCTGGATTTCCAAATTTATTCGATACTCATTTTCTTTGGATTAAAGGACGGTTACCAACGACATACAGACTAATCCTTTAGAGTAGAGATAGCCATAAAAATATTCGCAAATATCACTTCCTCCTAGCGAACGATCATTGGATATAATAGGGTCCTTCGGTATTGGGGGCTAGCCGTCCTAATTTGGTGTGTGTAAGCTGTCATTTTTTTAGGGAAGGAACGTTTATACATAGCAAGGGGTGAGATGGCTTAACTTAGTTTGTATTAGATGATTGCGCTATTTAGAAATGAGGAAAAGGAGTCCATGTATATTGAAACGTGATGAAATTTGATATGTAGGCTCGTTATAATACAACAAGACCACACACAAACTACCATCTCTTTTTGAGAACATTTAATTCTCATTTATAAATAATGCAAATAGCATCACATGGCTATGTGCAAAGTGTTCAGTCGTTCTTCGAGTCTGAGGTCACATGACTAGAGGTACTATTCACCTTTCCGGAAAACCACAAAATAAAATAAGGTTATAAGTTTAATAAACACACGGATAATACGGTAGGAAGCAATGTGTTGCGGATGCACAAACAATAATAAGAGGCAATATAATAATCAGGGTTACTTTGGGTTATTAAAACCATGTCCGTTGTCGGATATCCCGCTTGGTCCTTTGCCAACCGAGACCTTTTTCTATTAGACTAGTCAAAATGGGGAGTAACATAGAGTAGTAACATGCATATGTTACTAGTCTAAGTTACTACCTTCACAATGCATAGTAACATATGAGTAGTAACATTAAGCCTTTTATTTATTAGCTTATGGACTCATTTTACATTGGTATGCGTTATGTTACTCATAGGCGTAGTAACATGCTAAGTTACTCATTTTCTCTCTTTTCTCATCAATTGGATGCCACATCACACTTTTTGCTTAGATTGCATCTATGTTACTAACTATGTTACTCCCATTGTGAGTAGTCTTAGCACATCCGGCGCTGTTGCATTGACCCTTGGGGGCTACGATAAGGACCCACCAATGACCATAGCGTACTTGTCGGGGATGACCTATGCCCAACAACTTCAATAATCTCGACCGGAGGCGAGGCGTCGATGCTCTCGCACACGACGACTGCCCAGGCTCCATGCTGGAACAACCCAGGCCCTGGAGGCGCCATGCTGGAGCAACCCAGGCTCCCTGCTACAAACACACACATGTGGAGTTGGGACTGGCGAGGGAGGTGCTGCAAGTCCATGCCACCATGCTGAAACAACAGTGACATTGTGCTACGATGAGTGGCACACGATTTGGGAATCATCTTAGCCGCAAGCTGCAATTGGCTATGCCTGGAGTTGCATTTGACGAGGGATAGTTCTGTAATGGCAGTGCCGTCTTGCTGGGATCGACGACATGAGATGTTAGAACCGTTTGCTAGAACCGACCCACGGCGTTGCCATGGCCGCGTCACCCGTGTGATGTAACTAGAACCGACGTCGAGGGCTGCTACCACCGGGGTCAGCCCATGTTTGCGACTGACAGTGGGAGGAGAAGATAAGTTGGACAACATGTTGCTGGGGTGAAGGACCTCCGCGAGCTCACAATCGTTTGGTGTTACTATCGCGACCTTGGGGAATGCTATGAGAAAACCTCATGTAGCGACGAGGTCGCCCGGTGGTGTGCTGTAAGTGCAAGGTGGAGTAGAGATGAGGTCATGGGAGGGCATGAGAGTGTGCAGCTACATGACTAAGAAAAAATCGAGAAAGGGTGCATTCAACAGATGCGGGAGTTCGGATCAGACAGCTCGAATTTTACAACGAAAGTTATTGTGCATGCAAAAGATGAAAAAAACATATATGGCCTTTTTTGCGGGCACACATCATATATAGTTGGGACATAGATTTTTCCTTGAAAGAAGGGCTACAATCCCATAATTGTAGAAGACAATAATACTAGTATTTTCGTGAAGAGGTAAGTTTTAATCTCAACTACTCATCCGCATAGAAGTTGTGAACCTTTTAAAAGAGGGTGTACTAAAGCACATGTAGTATGTTTTATGCTTGGCTGTATGGCTCTTAATTGTGTCTTCATTTGGTAGTAATAGTTGGCACTTATGTGTCCATGATGGTGACTTCCTACTTTCTCTTTTCAAAACATTTCGTTGATTTTGACTTGCTACCTGAATACGACGGGATGTTGCTTCATGATCCCTCCATTGTGCTACATTCCAGTCACTAATAAGCAAGATTATGCTTTTAGTCTTTTATACTTTTGAAATAGAGTTTCATGGTGTTGTCCATATACATAGTTAGTTAACATTGCAGTCCTACTGGATATTGTGCCTTCTTTATCTTTCAATATTTTCTTTTATTTGTGTTATGTTGAAAATATGTTGTTAACACCTTGAAAGACCATCTGCTGCTACTAAACTTCCGTTTTCTGAACAAAAGTAGAGCGTGGGATTTTTTTCATATATTGTATTTAAATAAATAGGAAATAATTATTTCTCAAGTACAATTACAATTGTGTGTTACCTAGTATAATCTAGTATTCTTGTGTACTACTACCTTTATGTGATTTTCTTAGTGAAGCTTAGGTGTTAGTAAATGGGGAGAAGGGGGTATTAGTGCCTCTGGTTAGTGAAAAAAAACAATTACAGTAGTAGTTGTGTCTATAGGGGTTCCCTTCTTCACTTGCTATCTCCTGCCATAATGCAATGTCATGACCTGGTTCGTGCTGGTCGAGCCGGGGACTGGCAAAATCGCCGCAGCCTCTGCCGGCAAGGGCCGCCAAATAGTGTCTCGCACGTGCCGCAATGTCATGTCCGGGAGAAGGTTGTGACCTCGACAAGTAATCTCTAACTGCATTTGGTACACAAATAGTTCATATTAATGTGGATTTGCAGAGATGCCACTATGTTATACTTGTTTAAGTGGTAGGTAAAGTAACATTTACGCCCAAGAAAATTTACAATTACAATCTGCGTCATGACTTATGAGATTTTTTTCAATGAATGAACCCTTTACTATGATGCTGCAAAATTTTGATCAAACAAATCTTTCCAATTGAGTCATGTAGATAGTGGGACGGAGAAAAACATGTAAGTGTGATTGATTTACTTCTTGCAGTATATTTTTTCATCTAGCAGCGGTTGCAATATTAATTTTCACCGAGTGGTCCGAGTGGTTGAACACGCAAGAAAATTTACAATTACAATTTGTGTCATGACTTATGGTTTTTTTTCAATGAATGAGCCCTTTACTATGATGCTGCAAAATCTCGATCAAACAAATCTTTCAAGCTGAGTCATGTAGATAGTAGGATGTAAAAAAATATGCAAGGGTGATTGATTTATTTCTTGCACTATATTTTTTATCTAGTAGTGGTTGCGATATTAATTTTCACTGAGTGGTCTGAGTGGTTGAAATGATAAAACATATACCAAAAATATGTGACACGAGTTGTTAAGATGACCATTCACCTTAATAGACAGCATGATAATGCATATTTGAATTAGCCACCATGTTTCTGAGAGAACTTTGAAAAGTTGGAACATTTATTTGTTGCTGAGAAGGCCTTGCATTTTTATTATCTTCTCCTAAGAGTACTATAGTTTGAAATTAATCCTCTATTCTCAAATAACCACAACCCAGTATCAATTTTTCTTTCCATGCAACAGCGCCACATCACCAAGTTATGCACGGAGTTATAAGTTACGTTTTCCCTTAATCTCTTCATGCAAAACATACCAGCTCATGCATGATTTGTTTCCAAGGAATTAAGTCAGGTAAGACACTTTTATATTCGTTTTTACATTAATTTAGTCTTATATTGTTTAATCATATTTTATTTAACAAGGTTCCTGTAGAAATATGTGGTACATCGTCTAGTTAAAGAGAAAGTCACTACCAGATGGATGATGTGTAATCAATATTGCCAAATTAAAATACTCTTTTATACTTGTTGAGACACACATACAGATGAAGTAAAAACTAAACTCACGTGGAGTACTCTTCTATATTTCTATCCTTTAGTACATTCATTCTTCTTAACCATATCTTTGCATGCTTGTGGACTATGAATAACTTAAATTATTAGGTTCCTTGTGGTAAATCAGCTTACCTTTCTTTATATTCTAGACTTGGAGTGGTTGCCCACATATTTCACTTAATTAAGTTTTCAAATTGGTGTGTGTCCTCGTGTATTTCCTTCTTTATTTCAGACATTAATTTCCGACACTATTATTGCAATGGTATGACTTTTCCTTCAACTATGAGGTGCATGTGGTGTCTTCGTCAATCTCAATATCCATTGACACAGTCTTTCAAATGTGCTCACAGAGGCACATCATTCATAGGGATGAGCGTGTATGTGTAGTGTTTTGTTCGTGTCTATGTTTGTACTATGTTTCTCAAATAAAAATCTCTTGACATGCTTGCAACCAAATTTTAAGATAAGCACACGTGAAAATGGTAATAAAAAATATTTTGACGAAAGTAGTTTGGTGTAGTTGCACTTCTAATGATTTTCTATCATTTAAAAAATAGAGGTCCCAGTGCACTCTGTTGATATTGTAACTATAGTTTGAACTAAAAATGTGCCAACAAATATGTATGTTGTATTAATGCATTTTAAGTTTTGCATTTCTAAATTGATGGACTCGAATACTTGAGTACACGGTTACGCACTCAGTAATGGGTTTATAAACCTTGATGTTATACCCTAAATGTGATTAAAAGACTAGCTAGAAACACATGGAAGAAAGAAATTTGGTCTAGAAAAGTTCTTCACAATCAAATGTTTGGCATAAATTAAGAAGGGATTAATGACTATAAATACAATAATTATTAGTGCTGTGTTCACAGATTGCTCCCATTGTGATTATGTTCCTAAAAGCCGCTTAATTATTGATGGACTTTCATTTTGAGTCGGCATGCAAAAAGGATAAATATTAAATGAATAAGGTGGAAATATAAATCTATGAAAGCTCGAGGACAATACTATTGTGATTGACATGTGTTTGTTACGACGGAGACATCCATCTAATCTTATGTGTTTCTTCCATAGTTTGCTATTGGATCCAACAATATGAAAGCTTGCGTGTCATGCCTTTCCTAAAGGTGTTGTCGTTTAAGAATTCTTTTATAGTTCATATGTTGTCAAGGGTGATGGGCGGTGTTGCTGATGGTTTGCTTGTTGTGTGTCATTTGTCATGCTATATTTTTTCTTGTATTCTTCTTCTTTTGTTTCATTCTTAGTCATGTGCATCCTCAGTGTCTCGACCAAGTATAAATATTGTGTAATTGCTGACGTCGAATCTAATCTTTACCATATTGATAGTAATTATGTTTGGATTTGTGAGGTGTTCACATGTTCATGAAAAAAGGTTACGCAAATGTTTAAAATGCAGGAAATATAGTACATTCACATAGTCAAATTCCCATCATTAGAGGGTGAACTGATTTCAAACGGAACACAAAATCCTTCTTGGATATCCCTAATAATTGTGATTTTTATGATTTCCAACAACAAGCATCATGCTTAGATGGGAAACCCCACTTAAATGAAATAAGTTATGCCTTAGCTCCGTCACTAGCTCCTAACCAGAACCATCATGAAACTAGTGAGCCTAATGCATGGTCTCGACGACATTGAGTTTACCAATCAACTATGTTCAATTGTACAATTGAAATATTCCTTCTTATTACAAAGTCTTATATATTAGAATCGAGATGATAACAATTACACTCGGCATCTACAATCTTAAAATATTATGCCTTACTTTGAGACTTTGAGAATGAATACACTAATATACACAAAAGATAAAGGATGAAGAAAGAAATTCAATGTGACCAATGATACAATCCATATCTAGTGTCCTTGACAACACACAAAACTACAAGAAAGGTTCTCTAAAAGCTTAAACCCTAAGAAGGAAGTAATGTGCACTGTGGTCGTCGTTAGATTTGGCCAGTAAAGGTAAGATCCTGAGTTTTCACTCCCAAGATGACGTCTAAGATATATCCTAAGAAATGCCAACAATAAGGATACGGTGTGTAAATACCACCATATCTAGGAGCAACCATCGAAGGTTAGACCAAGGGTACCCCATCGTAGACTCAAGAACCGATACTTGAAGACCATCACCTATCTAAAGTAACCTCGTGTTGTCACCACCACTAAAGAAGATAATGTTGCACAGAAGGGCACACACACATGTTCTTTGTGAGTCTTATT
Organism: Hordeum marinum; assembly: GCA_022496015.1. NCBI lineage: Eukaryota > Viridiplantae > Streptophyta > Magnoliopsida > Poales > Poaceae > Hordeum > Hordeum marinum. The sequence goes on from CM039676.1 coordinate 117,770,952, forward strand.
GGTAGGCCCAGGGAGAGGTTGAAAACCATTAATTTGTATGTGTTTGGTTTACCGGCCGTAGATATCTCTTTGCTCGAATTAAATTTTAAAGAACATGAAATCTAGAGCATGAGTAAGAGCTCCCCGACAAAGCTCTGGTACCAAATAGTTTTTCTACTCATTTTTATCATACCTAGTAGTTGGTAATCAAAATGGATATAATGGCAACGATTAATCATATTACGCGTGTGTGCATGGTAGAAATTTCTGTATCCTTAACCAAGACTTTATGTCCCTATCGCCAAACAAAGATGGGGTAGTGGAAATTGGTGATTCCAAGCCTATTAGACTAGTTCTTGGGTTGTTAGTATATGAAGGCTTTATGTGTTTGTGTGGCCCTCAACCTTTACCTATTAATTGCTAAAAATGGAAGAACCTTCATCCGGTGAGGGGCAATCCAAGATAACTTCATGCTCTCCGGTCAATCTGTAGATCTTTCCACAAACCACAAAACATCTTTGATATTCCTAGAACTACATGTAAGCTCTTGGTTTTTGTACCATTTTTTCTTCAAGTTCAGGACAAAATAGCTATTTTCCATCAATGACATGTGCGAGCTACTCTATCTCTATCATAAGTGAGATCTAGAGTCCTAATAAATGAGCATTCCAGTAGGCGCAAATGGCAGACTCAGGGATTATGGCAAGGCGACCCTCTCTTGACACTTTTGTACCAATTGGTCATGGATGTTCAAACCAATATTGTAGACAATGTGGAGTCTTGCCATCTCTTTGAGTAACACATATCATGGGGTGTGTTAGAGCCAAATCCGGAAGATCCCTTGGCATGGTGTCCTAGTTAGTCTACTTGGCATGATGGTAACAACATACAAGATTTACCCAGGTTTAGGCTTTCCAAACGAGATAAAAACCAAGGTCCTAGTTGGGTTTTATTAGGTTTGTGTCTATTGATACATCTTCAATGTATCTATGTTTTTTGATTGTTTCATGCTATTATATTATCATTCTTGTATGCTTTACATGCAATTTTATATCATTTTCGGGAACTAACCTATTAACTCAATGCCTAGTGCACTTCCTGATTTATGCTTGTTTTTTGTTTCATAGAAAAACCATACCAAAAAAAGTTCAAAGACGATGAAACTTTACAGTGATTTTTTCTCGACAAATAGGGAGCCGAGAAGCTTCGGGAAGTGGCCAAAAGATGTATCAGAGGGCCACAAGCTTACACAGCACGCCCCTAGGGAGGCGGCACCCACTATTGCAGGAAGGTTCTAAGATGACACATCAATATGAGACCCTTCGACCAAACTGTGTGCGATGCATGAATTGTAAACGATATATTTCTAGATTTGTCGTCAATAACAGGAACAGTCTACGATGACTGGTCCATCAACCACGATTTATATAAGACCTGTGTGTGCGATGCATGTCATAGAATTGGTCGTCGTGAACTATTTGCGACTAGCCAAATTAACACAAATGGATGTACATATCCAGACGTGTTTGATAGGAGGCATAGAGTTCACTCTGATAAACTATTTATGATTATCCAACATAACACAAATGATTCGGCTTAACAAGATGTGTGTGATACCCTGCAACAAGTCTGTAATTAGAATTGTGTGAGAAGACCCATAATAACACAAACGATTCCTTCTAATAAGTTGTGTGTGTTGTGAGCAAACGGTTGCTGGTAAATAATTGTCAATGCTTCATGGAAACATCACTAACATGTTCCTTATTTTACTCGCATGAGATGTGATTTGATCTGTCTGCACAACATCTAAGATCTAGATCAAGGCGCACGTAACTGCTTGGTTGTTTGAGGGACACCGGTAGCGCGCGTGGATGGATGCTGGAAGAGTGCGCCATCACGCACTTAACCGCGAGCAACCACATGAATAGATCCATTGAACACTCAGGGAATGTCCATATTCAAATGAACATCGGCTGCGAGCCACCGGCGTCCTGGGGAAATGAAGACGTCGCAACAAAACGAAAATGTTTTCTATTATTAATCGTTTTTGTTCTCATCATTTATTCCTCATCTGTCCCATCTTGTCAACGCGTTGCTGCGTGAGGATTCCAGAGCATGCTTCGGCACCACACATGTGTTTCCTTTGGCCACGCACGTGTCCATTCCCGCGCGTAGCGAGCAAGGTTCTTGACCAGCTCGGTGAAATCCCCCAAATCCTTAATGCTTCCCGACTTGCTATATAAACCCTCGTGGCCGAAGACTCCACATCGATTTCATCCCTTCCATCCCCGTAGCTTACCTACTTTTCTTCTTCCCCAATCACCGATGGCACTAGCCCGTCGTCATCGCTTAGCCACTCCGCCAGAGGATAACTCCAGCTGGGAGGCTTCACCACATGGGTGGGACAGTCCTCTAAAGCGTGAAGTGCACATGGCGTCCCTGGTGGGTGTGCGCATGCCACCCACCACATGCTCCGCCTCCACAACCCGAAGGCAGATGCTGCCGGTGGCCGCCATGGCCACCACCCTAGCGGCAATCATCTTGGTCGTGACCCCACCATCATTCACTGGGACCATCATCTTCTTTGCCGCAGCAGCCCGAATGCTGGAGTTGGAGGCCGCCAAAGGCCCACCACCAGGATTTTACATCAGAGACCTTGCGTGCTACATCTACTTCCTAGATAAGGAGGTGGAGCGTTAGGTTGCGCACGCAAAGAAGCTCACCAACACTATAGCCACAGGAGAAGCCACAACGACGGCGTGGAATGTGGAGATCTACGCCGACTCCCTCCGCTTTGAGGAGGCGCGTCTCGAGCGGCAGAGGGCATCAATGGCATGCATCAGATTTAACTCCACCAGCTCGTCATTAGGCTCCTCCCCTTCGACCTCTTACTGAGTGCGCTCGGCAGAGGAGAGGCTGTTGGAACTAGTACAAAGCCCCTCCTTCGTAGTATTTAGGGGATATTTTGTCCCGTTCATCAAACTGTAGCTATGTTTGAACTATACTGCATACTTTAAATTAGCTAGTATATATAGTTAAACTAGCTATTTCAATACATGGTTGGCAGCAATTGGGGAAAGTTTGTTTGGTTCAGTTAATGAGTTGAACTTTTTTGTATAAAAACGACTACTTGACCTATGAATGAAATCTATGTTTAGTGAATTTCAGTTGTAAAATTAGACCGTACTAGTGATTTTGTTCCTCTCAAATTTGACAAATGTCAGTGTTACAATGTTAACAAATGCTAGTTTTACTAGATTGACAAATGCCAATGTTTTCAATTTGACAAATGGAAATTTACGCAATATGACAAATGCAAATCTTACCAAATATAAAGAAAACTAATTGCAGCGACGGAGGCGGCGCTATCATCCAACGTAGGCGTTGTCATCCTCTGGTATGCCCTTGTTCCAGTCTTCAAATGAGACAAAATGTTATGGACCTCCCAATCAAAGAGCCAGTCGTCATGCGATCGATGGGCGGGGGCTCAGGGCACGTCGACTAGTGGACATGTGAGGAATTGCTCAATGGCAGCATCCTATGCCGCTGAGGGAGCTGCCACGGGTGTAGGCACGCAAACGAGGACATTGGGTGTGGGTGCACGCACGGCACGGGGCACGGTGGGTGAGGACACACGCACAGGGACCGACGCGGTGGGTGCAGGGGCACGCACGATCACTAGCTCAAGAGAAGGCACTCGTGCTTGAATGTACACGAGCCCGCGCGGGTCCATAGAGACCTTGCTGAGGCGAGGGGTTTTTGAAGCGTTGCGATGATGCTCGACAACCATCCCATCAATGCCACGGGGATGGATGCTGGTGCGGACATGGGATGGTTGGTGGCGAGTGCACGGGGTAGCATCCACTGCGACCTGGAGCTTGTTCAGGGCCATGTTCATGACGTCTCATTCGAATTTATATTCTATCTCCTTGGGCTCAGGGTCTACTTCACCAAACCAGAACACTAGTGGCATATGACCTTGCGCACCATGGCATAGGTGGATGTCTATATGATAGAGGGGAATGGGAGGCAAAGAGAGAGGATTGTGAGTGAGTGGTCAATAAGGACGCGTATTAATAAACGGCTTGGGCGCCATTGACGGATAGGATGGAAACGAGGCTTGTAGATATGAAGGTCAAAGGGCTCGCTTCCAGGTGATCCTGCAATGTACTGCTCACACATCTCCCGGTGAGCCTGCGCAGCGGAGGCCAGCTCACACACCTTCCGTCTACTCAAACAGATCCTGCACGACACCTCCTAGCCCATAAAGAGTGCGACACGCGGCAACACATAAATTTGTTGTAGAACGACCATGATCTACAAATAATACAACCATTTATGATGGTAACGTGACAATTCTTTGTTCCAAAATGCTTTTATTGGCTATTAATATGTTCACCTTTTCTCAAAGTGTACATGAAAAATACCAAAGCATATTTGTGGTATATCATGACGCCCTGCCCAATTCTTGAATTTTGTGTGACTTTTAGATTTACTGTAATTTAAACAAATATTCTCAATGTTAGCTCTAGAAGTAAAAAATATCGAAAAACGTGTCACAAATAGGAAAACAATATCCTACGATGCCCTTATGTGCCATGTCATGACACCATTCGTAGTTTCATGAATTTCTATCGAGTTTTGATTTATAGGAATTTAAAAACCAAGTTTCTCAATGTTTGTGGACGAGCCAAGACGCTGAGATGTTTGAAATTCATTCTCATTTCTTCCATAGGACGTAAACATGTAGCCAGGGACACATATATGATATCTCAACCAATTTTGGTGCACCTAACCTTGTGATTGTAGTTGAAATTTGAATTATGCACATTAATGCTTGGAAAAATCAATTATATATTAATGTATAAAAAGGGGAAAAGACCCTGAAAAATTCCATATTTTAGCACGACACTCCTATTGGTGTGTGTTGGCTCTAAAAAATTGAAGGCAAGAAGAGGTAGTGAATGTCATTTCGCACACACAAGGTGACACGTTCCCTATCGGAACCGCAAAGCTTCTTGTGAGAAGCTCTGGTTTGTAAGAGGCTTCTGCCAAAACTTGTCCCAAATCAACAGTTTTTTACCATGTTATACATGTGCCATGTCATGATACCATGCAAAGTTTCATGAATTTCACGCAAGTTTTTGATTTTGCAGGAACTTAAAAAAAACAAGTTTCTCAATATTTGTGGTCGAGCCAAGATGCACACATGTTTCAAATTCATTCCCATTTCTTGCATGGGATCCAAACATGGAGCTAGGGGCATTTATATGAGTTTCAACCCATTTTGGTGCACTAGACCTTGTCATTGTAGTTCAAATTTTAATTATGCACATTAAATGCCTAGAAAACTCAATTAATGTCTAAGAAGGCCAAACGAACCCTAAATATTTCCTTATTTTAGCACGACACTTCTATTGGTCTATGTTGCCTCTAGAAAAAATTCAATGCCATGAGAGGTAGAAGATGTCATTTAGCCCACATAAGGTGACATGTTCCCTGTCGGAACCACAAAGCTCTTGTGAGAAGCCCGGCTTTGTAAGGGGTTTGAGCAAAAACCCATCCCAAATTGGACAATATTTTTACCACGACAGATATGTGCCATGTCATGACACCATGCCAAGTTTCATTAATTTCTGACGAGTTTTGGATTTACACTAATTTAAAACAAAGTTTCTCAATGTTTGAGGCTGAGCCAAGACGTCGAGATTTTTGAAATTCATTCCTATTTCTTGCATGGAACCTAAAGATGTATCCACGCACAATTATATGAATTTTCAACCTATTTTTGATGCATCGGACCTTGTGATTGTACATCAAATTTGAGTTATGTACATTAAGTGCCTAGAAAACTGAATTAATGTACAAAGAAGGCCAAATGAACCCTGAATAATTCCATGTTGTAGCATGGCACTGCTATTAGACTAGGTTGCCTCTAGAAAAAGTTCAAGGTGAGGAGAGGTAGTGGGTGTCGTTTCACCCACATAAGGTGACATATTCCCTATCAGAACCACAAAGCTTCTTCTTAGAATGCCTGAGTTTGTAAGGGGCTTGAGCCAAACCTTGTCCCAAACTGGATAAATTTTTTCCACGGCACATAGGTGCCATGTCATGATACCATGCCAAGTTTCATGAATTTCTGGCTTTTTTCTATTTACAGTCATTTCATAACAAACTTTCTCAATGTTTGTGGTCGAGCCAAGACACCAAGATGTTTGAAGTTCATTCCCATTTCTTGCGTGGGACCTAAAGATCCAACCATGGACCCTTATATGATTTTCAACCCATTTTGATGCACCGGACCTTGTGATTGCACATCAAATTTTAATTATGCACATTAAATGCCTTGAAAACTTAATTAATGTGCAAAAAGGGCAAACGAACCCTGAATTATTCCATATTGTAGGACATCACTCATATTGGTCTATGTTGTCTCTAGAAAACAATTCAAGGCGAGGAGAGGCAACGGACGTCATTTCGCCCACATAAGGTGACACATTCCATATTAGAACCATAAAGCTTCTTGTGAGAAGCTCGGGTTTGTAAGGGGGTTGAGCTAAAACTCGTCCCATATTGGAGATTTTTTTACCATGACACATAGGTGCCATGTCATGACACCATGCCGTTTCATGAATTTCTGTCGAGTTTTGGATTTACAGTAATTTTAAAACCAAGTTTCTCAATGTTTGTGGCTGAGCAAAGACGCTGAGATGTTTGAAGTTCATTTCCATTTCTTGCGTGGGACCTACAGATGCAGCCATGGACACTTATATGATTTTTCAACGCATTTTGATGCACCAGACCTTTTGATTGTAGTTCAAATTTGAATTATGCACATTAAATGCCTATAAAACTCAATTAACATATAAAAGGCCAAACAAACCCTGCATAATTCCATATTTTAGCACGACTCCCCTATTGGTCTATGTTGCCTCTAAAAAAGTTCAAGGCGAGAAGATGCAGCGGATGTCGTTTCGCCCACATAAGGTGTCATGTTCCCTATCGGAACCACAAAGCTTCATGTGAAAAGCTCCAATTTGTTAGGGGCTCATGCCAAAAAAATTCCCAAGCTGGACATTTACCACATGACATATGTGCCATGTCATGGCAACATGCCAAGTTTCATGAATTTATGACGAGTTTTGGATTTACAATAATTTTATAGCATTGTTCATCAATGTGTGTGGCTGCGCAAAGGTGTTGTGATGGTTGAAATTCATTCCCATTTCTTGCATGGGACCTAAAGATGCATCTATGGAAACTTATATGATTTTCAACCTATTTTGATGCACCGAACCTTGGGAGTTGAAATTTGAATTATACATATTAAATGCCTAGAAACTCAATTAAGTTATAGAAAGGCCAAACGAACCCTCATTAATTCCATATTTTAGCACGACACTCCTATTGGTCTCTGTCCGCTGCAGATAAACACTATCCTTTTGCCGAAGTAACCTCATTTTATGTTTTAAAAAAAATACGAAAATCAAGTATATCACAAATAGTTCATGATCATGAATCGTGTGTGATGCACTACAAAATATCTTGGGTCAATCCTCATAGTTGTCTTAGGCTGACAGCTTTGATGGCTATAGTCCACCGCTGACACGTCAACCGCACTGAATACTTAAGCCCATTTTACTATTACATTGTCACTCGTGAAAGATGGGGATGTGGATCCCCGTTGTGAGGGAAATTTGGCGATCCACTCCGGCTCGAGCGCGGCTACATCAGTGTAACATCCCAAAATTCTAAATTTTGGAATGTTATATTAAATAAATAAGTAGGATTGTTTGCTTGAATTTTGTGTGATTGATTGTGTGAAATTGAGTGGAATTTTGAAACTTTTTAAATCTTAATGAGAGGGAATAAAATGACTTTTCCAAAATTTTCTATTTCGAATCCCTATTCAATTTTGAGTTCAAATATTTTCAAAACCCTCTTATAAAATCAAATGAGAGGAGGTAAATGACACCCAAAAATCAGATACAATGTTTTGACTCAAATTTTAAAATAAAAACTATTTGCCATTTATTTGAAATTCTAGTTTCTTTTCATTTTGGAGTTATTGCAAAAAAATACTATTTTTTTAAAGTATTTTATTCGGCCTTAAACAAATGTTCATGTTTTAGGGATTATTTTTCTAAAAATTTTGATATATAATATGCCTATATAAAATGTTTTTCGATTTTTGTTTATTTTTTTCTTTGCTGGTTTAAAAAAAACAGGAAACACTGTTCATTGCGGACACTGTTCATCCGGGACAAAAAAAAATCTGCAGCCACCGAAGCCCATGTGGCCCTCTTCTTCTCTCTTTTCCTCTTTGTCTATGATTTTAGTCCCACCTCGCTTAACTTTAGACCTTTGCACCTCCATTGCACCTATAAATATAGACCCATAGGTGAACCCAAAAGTCATCCACTTCGGATTGAATCGAATCGTTTCGGTTTGACTAGCTTTATAAAAAAAATTCTTCTCTCCGGCGGGATTTCTGGAAGTCGTCTCCTCTTTGGATTTATTTCTTCTCTGCATTCTAAAGGTATTCTCTTCGTATTTTCTTTTATACTCCTGTAGTTTAATATCCCTAGACTAGTATTTCTATGATAGTATACGATAGAGTAATTAGATTATTAATTAGTCTCCGTATTTACTCATTAGTCCTAGAATTCTTTTAGACATAGCATTTTTCCTCCGTAAAACAGCTTGACCCAAAATTTTCAAATAGCCATAACTTTCTACTCGTTTATCAGAATTAGATGAAACCACCGTCTAGATTTTTTTCTTGACCTCACCTATCCAAACAACCTATCACGTCAACTTTTTCGAAATTTCAAATTTCGAAATTTATTCAGATTTATATTAAACTTTTTTTGATCATATCTTTTTATCCGTAGCTCCGTTTCTGATGAATCCAATTGCGTCGGATCCGTATCAAAGTAATCTTTCCGTTCATATCATTAGTGTTATCATATCAACATATAATTTTGATCTTGCTCATACTTCTCTATTAGTCCCCAAAATGTGTTCACACATCGTACTAAGCTAATTCAATGCCATATTGAATTGCTTATAACTTTTGATCCGTCATTTGGAACCTAATAATTCTTTTTTCTACACGTTCATATTGACTTCCCATATATAGTAACATCATTAGTTTCAATCTTTGAACCTTTCAAATTGGAGCGATTCAATTTGAATCCGAACCTTCATTTGATCATATCTTGCAAACTGTAACACCTTTTCAATTGATTCCTTTTGCCCCTAAATACTCATGTCATATATTTCTATTCATAACCATCGTACGTCGGTTCAACTTCTTTTGACCTTTTCAATTAAATTCTTTCTACAAATAAATTCTTATGCCTTATACTATTTGTCAAACAACGTTCATGTTGTTCTCCCATACTTTGGATCGTCTTTCGTAGTCTCTCCAACCTAAGCTTATATAGCAATAGTTCATCATCCATTAACTCTTTTGAGTTGATTCCTCCACTTTCACTTTACAACATAGTTAGAACCTATCCTTTCTTATTTAACCCTAGTATGTTGTTATATTCGCTCGAGGACATGTTTTGTTCTTGCGTTCTTTCGGTTCTTTGTTTTGGCATGAATGTTTATTGAATGTTATTTACTTACGATAGATTTCTCCGAGTGTGACGAGTAGAATTATCCAGATTGTGAGAGAGACTATCTTCATCACGTAATACCAGGCAAGTTCACTTTGACCATCTTTTCATACCTATGTTTTATTGCATGTAGTGACATCATTCAACAAATCCCTCCTATAGTGTTATTGAAATTCTTGTAGTTGAGTAGAATGCATGAGGTAGGAACCCACCACTTGTTACTAAATCCTCGGGAACGCTAGTTAGTGCAATGCTATGCTAAAGTAGACGGGGTCTGGTATGAGTGTTCCTGAGTGGTGTGAGAAGGAGGACTCCACGTCAAAACGACGACTTCATGAAGGCTTCTTCAACACCTGCATATTCAAGACCTCAAGACTTCGAGACTCGACAAACAAGTTTTTCAATACACACTACTAGGTGAGGGATGGTTGGAACGACACCCTGGAGAAGCCAGTGGATTTGCCTAGGTGTTGCTGGAGATGTGCCAGTATTCACGCAGAAAGCCTCACCCAGACTCAAAGGGAAGGATGAATACTTCATGCCCGGAAGCTTACCTGTGTAGCCACAAGTCATTATGGGCTCTGACTTGGTTGATCTTTGTTGTGACTCTATCTAGGCAGTGCTACGAGATGTAATCGACGTTAGGATTGGATGGACACTGTCGGATAGTCAGGGAAGCACTCTGAAAGACCATGTTTCGTTGATCCTGTTCTCAAACACCATGCAGTGTGAGGACTTACCAGGAGGGAACGAATCTTGTGGGTAAAGTACACAATACTCTACAGAGTTAAAACCTAATTGATTAGCCGTGTCCCCAGTTACGGACAATTTGAGCCTCTGGACTTGGATCTATCTCTGAACTCCCAACACTGGACTGATAACTAATTGTGGGCAACTTATGATACTTATGGGCATTGAGACACTGGTTGGCGGAACCACTCCATAGTGAGATTCCTGATATTCCTTTGTTGTAGGAAAATAAAATCAGCTTTTACACAAAGACTCAGACACAGAGCCACAAAGCCTTTGCATATAGAATAGTCTTTATTCTTCTGTTCTACTATGGTGATCTTGCCAGTACATTCCATGTACTGACCTACACGGCTACACGGCTGCAACGACGGGTAAGAGTACGATTCAGGGTTACGGTCTACACTCAACCTGCCATTGGTGTTATTGGGACTCCACTCCCGTTGACTGTATTCCGCTGCTATTTTAAGGTATATTCAGTTTTACGTTATTTACATGTGATTGCACTTTGATATATACATTGATGTACTGTGTGTGCCAGCATACTGATCCAGGGATGGCACAGAACACACAGATGCTTGACTCGCTTTGAGTCGGGTCGCTACAATCAGCCATGAGCATGCTTAGAACATGCATGAGCGCGACCGCTAACTCCAACAGGGCAGCTACAGCCGCCGAAAGGGCAGCGACTATAGCGAATAGGGCGGTAGCAACATCCGAGATTAGGCTATCAAATGGCAAGAACGACACAACAACTGTTAGTTTCTTGGCGTTTGCTGTAGCCTTGATGGAGGTTGCCCACGCCCATCTCGAGGCCGCCCACGCCCTGCTCGTGTAGGTCACTACACAAATCACAACGGCCTTCTCCGACACGATCAACAACCCATGTTTGATGAGTTGGCAATCATCAAGAGTGCTCAAGCAAACATTTGTTCGTCTGTTGCCTCCCTAGACAAGATGGTAGCCATACATGGCCAAACCAAAGCCGCCCATGCCTGGCTTATGGCGACCTTATCCCAAGAGAAGGCAAACAAGGACTGTGAGATGCTAGTGGAGTAGGTGGCGATAGATTCCATGAAGCCCTTCCTACGGAGGTCATCGAACGCGAGATGGTCATGGAGGTGGCGCCGCAGGTGGACGAGTGCCAGGTGGAATTTTAGGCTTTGTTTAGAGCGCTGGTCATTTGTTAGAGTAATGTTTAGGTCAATTAACTCTATTTAATTGCTCGATTAAGTAAGTGCGGGCTATGATGTTGGCTCTTTTGTGTAGTACTCAAATTAGCAAGTGATGTTAAATTATTAAATGACGTGGATGACCACTTTAACAAGGGAAACTCAAACCAAAATTTGCCGCAATATCCCCATTTTGTCTTCCAAATGAAAATGAAATGCAAGTATCATGTGCAATGTAGTATCCAGTATCTTACGTTGGAAGCTTGGAGACCAAAATTCCTAAATCTAGACTCATCCCAAACGGGGTAAACTATAGGTTTCATTTGTGATGTTTATATATTGCACACAATTTTGAATAAGGGACTATGTCTGATGAGACTTTGCGTGCCAGTTTTCTACTGCACCAAATGAAAATTTTGGTCTGCCGCAGAAATATGTACCTCCCCTACGCGTTGTACCAACCAAAAGCCACATTTTCCCTGCTTCCCGTTCCTTTCCAAGTTCAAACCTTCTGTACTTGTTTGCAGTGCCACCTCCTCATGGGCGACGCTCTTTCCTACAACTCAACCTCCTCCATCTAGTCAGGTAATCCACACATTTCCCGTAGCCCCACCCCCTCGACCCATTCCTCCTCCGTCCCACATGCCCCAACCACTGCGCGATACCTTCCACCAAAATCACCGCCCCATCACCTCAATAATAACCGATGAAAGACATTGTGCATGCAGTATAGACATGGTCTCAAGGAACATCTGGCAGTGGAGGAGGAAATCGTGGTCGCACGCGCGAATGAAGTCGCGATAGCTGCCAAGCGTGACGCCCCATGATCTTGGAGCAGCACCACACCATCGCGGCCTAAGTCAATGTCTCGCACGCGCACGCCGCCACACGGTTGGCCGCTTTAAATGACACCTCATTTTGTTTTCTCGAGGCCACCACCAGTACATTCGACGAAGAATACGAGTTTTTTTCTCGGCGTGCCCATGCTTTCCTCAGCTTCAGGGCCGACAGGTTCGTGCCTGGACAGGATTAGGCCACTCACCACTACAAGGAGGGGACCCACGATGTGGAAGCCTCACCCTCTTCCGTGTTAAAGGATCCCATCACTATCGATATCCCCGACGACGAAGAAAAGCTTGTTTTAGCTTAATTTTTAAGGACCTATGTTTAGTTGGTTACGCCGGTTGAGAATATTTGGTTTACCTGTTGCATGTGTTGCTCCTGCCATTCCGTAAGAAATTCTAGTGAAATGTCAAATGTAATCCTATTGTGCAACCCGACCTTCTAGTATGTTCTATTATGCAATTTTGTGGTTAGTTAACTATTTGGTTCATTTGTTGTGGTGCTGATTTAACCATTTGGTTCAGTTCTACAATGTGATGTTCGATTGTTGGTGGTACAATTTTGTATTGTTATGCATGTGCGAAGTAAATTAAATTTGGATGTACTAAATACATGTGAAACTTATGCAATTGCTATATTTCATAGTTCTTAGCATGCTTGGCTTTTCCATGTGGCCCAAATTAATATGTAGGATATGCAATGCATATTTTCATTAACATATTTTACTGATAGTACGCCAAATCTCACTTATAATGTGATCAATATATACCTTAAATACGTTGTAGGGGGAAACAATGGGAGATACTATAGTTTACCATCAAGGTTTGCACATGCCCGATCCTTTGGCTAATATCACATTATTGTGCAATTGCAGGAACCATTCTCATATTTATCCTTCTAATAATTTGGTCTCGCACATGTACGTCCTACTATAAGAGGTTTAGACCCAATGTTCGACCAATTTTTCATGTGGGGGAAATGAGGTGTTCATGAATATTAGTTAAATCAAGAAACTTAGAAAGATTGTTAAGATAAAGAAACTAGCGACGAAAAACAACAAGATGTTTGTTTGCAAAATGAAGTAGACATTAGTTAACTATAGGATGGTACTATCTCTTTTAAATTGTCTTTTTCTCTTTGTTCCATGTCAAATTTTAGAAAAGATATTTATGCATATCTTTGTGGCCAGTTCTTTCCAAAGCATTTCATCGATGATTACGTCTCAAACCATATGTATAGTCAATAGGAGAGGAAGGTATTCATACAACACCCATAATATATCTTGAAGTCTTCCTCAAAAGGATGAATGATGGGTGGGCAACCATCCATAGGCACTGGCCTAATCGTTCAAGGACCTTCCACATCAATGAAGGCTCAATATTTCACCTTCTGCTTCAAAAAATTTCTAGACGAGATTCATCTGTCTATTTACAATCTATGATGCTACTTTTCAAAGGTTTTACAAGTTTCATATGAAACTTGGTCCTGTTGTTGTTATTGGCTGCTAGGTATATGCCAATATGATGTAACTGAGTGCTGAAGCAATATGATGTTGTACTCTCATGTGATTTCAAGTATGATGTCCTAGTTGCCGTAATAAAAATGTGAAATATTTGGTGTGCTTGATATGAAGTGTTAGTTTGATTACTAAATGGATTATAAATAATAGGGCAATTAGGGCGCTTATTGAGTTTTTCTTACGAACGGTTTCACAAACAACACCTTTGGGCGATGACCTCAACAAACCCACATGGTTTCTAGAAAATTGGCATGTTCGACCAGTTAACAATCACACAAGATTTCTGGCCATGAACTATGTGCGTTAGGCCATCTATCACAAACGTTTTCACATAAAAAGTGTGTGTCATGGACATCCCTATGCCAAACAGTTTCTTCTAGGCACCTTGCATCATGTATTGAGTAACACACTCGAAAAAATTATATCAATCCTCTGTGATGGCCACACCTATCACACTAAAGAAAATTGTGTGTGATGTACCATATGATTGGAAACATATCTTTGGGATTTGCTGTGTGGGATCCCAAGTGCATCTCACACGACTTCGACAATATTTATGTTTGCGATGAGCCTCCCAATCGCACACGAGCTCTTTTTGCCTAGCATGTGTGGTCAGAGGAGGTGTCAGCAATGATTTATCTATTTCATGTGGGATATGACCCCCTATCACTAACACACACACACATGCAAGGCGATGGTTTAAAACTACATCTCGGAAAGGGCGTAAATCCCGTTTGGATAAGAGCCGCCTAAACTAGTGACCGAAGTTTGCGGTACCCTCGTAAGTCCCCCTGACCTAATACCAATGCTATAAATTCATAAATATTCCAAGACACTCAGAGCGAGACCCGAAACAATTTTATCGCAACTATAAGCTTATGTTCTTTCAAATCCCATCTAGAGGCCTCTACACGTACTTTCCTGGAGGGGGAATCGATCATGGAGGTCGTCTTGATAAACCTTCTTGCCTCTATGATGATGTGTGAGTAGTTCCCACAGGACCTACGAGTGCATAGCATTTACGATGTGTCTCTCTTTGTGTCTTGTTTGATCTTCAATGCAATGATCTCTTCGGAGATCTATTCATTGTAATATTTGTGGAATATTTGTTGGGATCCGATGGGTTGTGGGTTTATGAGAATATTATTAATTGGAATTAACTGAGTCTTTTCTTAGATTTATTATGTGTGTTTTCACAGCTATGTATTTCTTTCTAGTCTATGAGTTTACTTTGGCCAAGTTGATAAGTAGATCCTTAGTGGAATTGGTGGATAGTAGTGGGTTCAATCTTGTGGTGTCCTCACTCCGTGATGTGAGGAGTTGCGAGGCACCTATTCATATAGTTGCTACTAAGGATAAAATGATGGGCTTCAAACATATTATTTGGTCTTACTTTGTCTACAATATGTCATCATGTTGCAAGCATTCATCTGCCTGTTATGAACTTAATACCATAGATGCATACTAGATAGCGATCGACTCGTGGAGTAATAGTAGTAGATGCAGAATCGTTTCGGTCTACTTGCCTCGGATGTAATTCCTATATATTGATCATGTAATGAATATCGTCATAATTATTCGCTTTTATATCAATTGTCCAATAGTATTTTTTACCCATCGTTGCTATGTTCATGAGAGAGATGCATCTAGTGAAAGCTATGCCCCCTTTGTCCATTCACTTATTATATTTACTAAAACCCTAAAAATATCCTTTCTGAAATTTATTTATTTGTATTTAGTTTTACAATTTAAAAACCTTCTATTACGACAATTAGTCCTTACAATTAACGAGTACAAGGGGATTGAACACCCTCTTGCCCGCGTTGAGTGCATGCATTTATTTGGTGTGTGTGTAGATACTCTCGACCGTTTTGTATGTTATCTCCTATTGGTTCGATAAACCTTGGTTCTTAACCAAGGAAAATACTTTATGCTACTATACTACATCACCCTTCCTCTCCGGGAAAAATCCCAACGCCATCACAAGTAGCAGAAGAATTTCTGCCGCCATTCCAGGGGAGATTATCAAACAAATGCACATTCACACACCTTATTTGTTTTCTTTATTTTAGTTAATTTTTATTCCACTATATTCAAAGATTGTAAACCTTTTGTGCATGAGGATCGCGGAGAGAATATTTATATGATAAATATCTTGTTGAATTTGAATATGATCCTACATGTAATTATTTTGGGAGAGGTAAGTATGGTTATGGAAATCTTCATGTCACTTACTTACCTCTTATTGTATTGATATTATTAATGTTTCATTTTACTAATATGCATATGCCAGATATTGCTTGTCTTGATAATTCGTTTTCTCATAAGATGCCTATGCATAGGAAGTACGTTGGACATAAATGTATTAGTCACATGTTCGATGATGCTCTCTTTGTGCTTCAGTTCTTTTCTTTTATGTGAGCATCATTAAAATCTAAAGCCTATGTTAATGGCTCTAAATAAAGAGCTTGTTGGGGGACAATCCAAAATTTATCTTTATTCTTTCTTTTCTGTGTTGTGTGTCAACATGATGATTGCTACTTATGTTTGTATATTTTCTTTTGAGTTTTGTGGCAAGTAAACTTCTATGATGATGTGGATGATAGTTGAATTGATACATGCACAAACATAAAATTTTACGTCCAATATTTGATTATTTTACTATATAAATTTCTGAAATTGTTACATAGTATTTAGATACAAATTTCCTGAGTTGTCCTAAATTTTCAGAATTATATGAGTTACACAAGTATGGTTTTAGTTCAGATCATTATGTGTTGTTATGTTTTAGACATATTCTCTTTTTATTGCATAGATTGCTTATTTTGATGACGCTATGGATTATATCGGGGTGTATAAGTCATGGAGAAGTTAGAATATAGTATGTATTATGCAAGGGAAAATTCTGAATCTATTTATAACAGTACCCAAGGTCAATGATTATACTAACGGATGCCGCGAAGTTTATGTTAAGTTTTGTGTGGTGAATTTTTAAGGTTTTGGCTGAGATCACGATGGATGAAGGAATTAGGAGCGACAAAACCCCAAGATTGGGGATGCCCAAGGCACCCCCAAGGTAATATTCAAGGAAGACCCAAGCATCTAAGCTTAGGGATGTGCTGGAAGGCATCCCCACTTTCGTCTCCAATCTATCAGTAATTTTACTAGGAACTATATTATTATTCACCACATGATATGTTCTATAAAAATAAATCTAGGAGTAGACCACTTGGCAGATATTTATGTTGTACACGAGAGGGATCTTGGTGTTTATCACGTTCGAGCTCATTGTGACTGTGGTACCAAATGATATCTCTCGATCTACCACCATGGGTGTTCACAAGTATATAAAATATATGTAGAATTTTTATGTATAAAGGGTGAAAATATATAAAAGGGGTACACTAATTGATTCCATGGCAGCAAGTATGTCACCCTATTTTTCTCTAAGGGCTTTGAATCCACAATGTGAAGTTACTAAATAATGCCTCATAGATGAGTTGGTTTTGGCTTCAAATCACATGCCATATGGTTATGGGGTCTGGACTTCAAGTGATTATTCCTAAAGAGGCAAATGACTAGTTTATGGTTGCATGACACGTGTTTTGTAGAATGTAAACAAGGCTTGTTTCTCGCACAAGTGCTTGTAGTGCCTTCAACATTACTCATTTGTCGAAGATTTTAGGGTGAAGTGGTGCATGGTGACCACATGGAATCTCAACAACCAATGGATAGAGAACAGTTGTGGCATCTAATGTGTTCTGGCAGTTGTTGTGTTTACGGATCTTTATAGATAAATCGAGGCGGTCAAGGTCTGTCTGATGAGGAGGACCCTTTCACTATATATGAAAAGTGGCAAGTATACTTCTCAGAGCACTCATGGGGCTTTCTTGTTTGGTAATGAATGCACTAATTATTCTAGGAACTTGTACAAAAATAAAACCCCACTCAAAGGAAGGTTCTTTATTTGGGTGGTGATACACATTAGATTGATGAATGGGATAGGTTAGGGAGGAGCGATTTGGCTAGAGAACTCAACTGTCTTCCCTACAATCATCATGTAGAATTGATTGCTCACATGATTGTGCAATTCTCCTTTACAATTAAATTATGGTTCATTTTGTCCAGCATCCATGGTGTGGCCATATTCATGTAGAACTCGACTCTATTGGCCATATTGGCCCATACTCGGATAAATGAAACCTTGCATGACACTAGAAATATGTTACTAACAACTATGAAGGTAACAACATAGACTAATAAAGGTGCATCTAATAAAGTGGTATCATACCATCAAAAGTAAACACTATTTTTTCTGTCCAAACATATAGAAATGGGTCTTATTTCAAACAACTTGTCGCGAGAGTTACAACGATGAAATCTAATCATAACTCCAACACATGGTTTAAAAATTATTACATTTTGATTTATTATTACAAGATTAAATGTTGTTGCCCACCTATCCTCTGTCATAGGTGCCCACCTTGCATGCATGCATGTACAAGAGCATGCATAGGCTATTGCCTGTGTCTCCTTTTTCCTTGTCTAGCCAACGTCCTTGCTATTTTGGGTTAAATGTCAGATCAGAGTCTTCCGCCTTTTTCATATTTTTGGATGTACGTACGCAACCTCTAAATCATACGGTTGCACGTTAGGAATTTAGAACCAAACGAGGTTCTACTCCACAAGAGCATCAGTAGGAGCATCTACAACCACAACTAAAAAACTCTCTTCCCCAAGCTCATGGACAAGTCTAGGCACATCCGCAACACTAACCAAACATAAAACTAAAAATCATTTTAACAACTGGATACCCAGTTTGCAAATCTTTAAATCCATATTATAAAATACACATGAAATCTAATATACAGAGGAACACGTCCGGCTCCACCATATCCATGTTCAGTCGTTGGCCGCGCCCGCCCAACTGTTAGTCCAATCGTTGACGAGGTAGAGTAGGACACGTGACACGCAGTGGCCCATAGGACATGCAGAGACACCGTTTCCCATCACATACTCTTTCTCTTTGGATCATGTTTCATGCACGTCGTTGGTGTATGTGAGGTTGATGATGGATCCATCATGGTCGGAGCCGTCCATGTTCACCATACGATGTGTAGTGGTTGTAGTAGCATGGATTGTCGAGCACCATACGATGTGCTAAAGAGTGTGACCCGCCTCGCCGCCTCGCCGACATCTGTCACGGCCTCCCACACACACTACCTTATGAAGTGGGCATGCCGCACAATAATTGTGTCCGACGTGTAGTGGCCCAATTCCGCACGCGAAAAGAGGGGTTGCGTTTCTGACCTAGCGTTTGAACGCAAGACGAACTGCACTGCCTCTGGCAAGGTAGACAAACGTACCCGCTGAATCTATGCGCCATTTGGGCCAACGCAATGGATTCCTGCCGGGTGGAGTTCCAGCGCTGCAATCGAAGCACAATGCAGGTGACCATATACTCCCCGGTGCTGTGTGGGATGAGCTACCGGTCAATGAATCGAGAGGTGCAGTGCTCGAATCCTCTACCCGCCATGCCAAAGAAGGAAGGAGATGGAGAACCGAAGCTTGTGCGAGAAGGGGAGGGGACTGGAGTGGAGTGGACGATAGCTAGGGTTAAGCCTGGAGTGCACAAAGGGTCTATGTTGTGTCGCGTAAGCTAAAATGGGTCAGATTAGATGTGTCAAGCGTGCCCGTTTGTCCAGGCGTCCCAATATGTTCATCATATATGGTCTGGATATGGGTAGTGTCGATAAGTCCAAGCGTTTGAGCCGAATATTTGTCGTCTGGCTGGGTGGAATTTTTTGTTTGGATAGTGACCGGGTAGCACACCCGAGCTTTTGGGGTGGATATGGGGAGGTGTGGTTATAGATGCTCTAATAGGATCCTCATTTTCTGCATGGTCCACAAAAAAACGCTTTCCAATTGAACCCGTCACACACAGTCCATATGTTGGGTTGTCCTAACGCGTGAGGCCATTGGACCGGCGTGGTCTGGCCCATCATGGACCCCACAAAGTTTGGTCAAATCCCCCAGCCAAATCAAACCCCTAGCTTTTAATTCAGTCTATCTGATTGGCTCAGGCCCTCTCCTCCCCACCCTCTCTTCTATTCCCATCCAACCATCTACAACCGTGCATCAGCGCGTGTCCACTATGTACCTACATCAGTGGCTCGATGGATCAAACAACATAAACCTATCATGATCGGTCTTGTGTTGGGTCCTTGTAAGTCACAATCCATCATGGGATTATGTGGGGCTGACCCTGCCATCTCATGGTGGATGCAGCAACAGCGACTACAAAGACTGACTAGAGTATATGGCATGACATGCCTCCTTTGAGAAGGGAAGTTTCATCATGGCTATTGCTCTTACATTGTGTCTACTAGGGTTGTGCCGGTGCTGTAGGCCTTTGATGATGGACCAATTACTAAACACCAAGGAGTAAGACATGCGCGGCCGTCACTTGATCAAATCAAGTGTCCTTGCTCTTGCCATTGAGCAATTGTGTTGTGACGTTAAGAATTAGGCTGCAAAGGAAGCATGTGATTGATGCGTCTGCAATGTATCGATAATTTATGACGTATTCACCATAGTTACCAATGTTTACAATATTTTTTATATTGTTTTGATGCAACTTTATATGGTTTAATTGGAACTAACCCGGAATGACATTGTTTATAACCGAATTACCATGGAGTTGTTTTTGTGCAGAAAATGAAAGTTCTCAAAAATGAATGAAACTTTATGACATTTTTTCTAGAAGGAAAGGGACCCGAGAAGCCTCGAGGGAGTACCAGAAGAGTAACATCGGACCCACATGATAGGTGGGCGCGCCTAGGGGGTGTGGTTGTGCCGACCTACCTTGTGACCCCCATATGGCACCTCTTCACGTGATTCCAACACCAGAAATTCCTATATATTTAGAAACCTTTGAAAGTTAACCTAGAACTTCCGCTCCACCGCCACAAATCTTCATATTGGAGAAATCCCATCCGGAGCCCTTATCGATGTCCTGCCGGAGGGGGACATCATCACCGGAGGTCATCTTTATCATCCCGGCGGTCTCCATGACGAGGAGGGAGTAGTTCACCCCCGGGGCTGAGGGTATGTGATAGTAGCTATGTGTTTGATCTCTCTCTCTCTCCCTCTCTCTCTCTCTCTCTATTTCTCTCTCTCGTGTTCTTGTGATGGCACGATCTTGATGTATCATGATATTTTTTAATATAGTTGGATCATAGGGTGTTCTTCCCTCTCTATCTTGATGTGATGAATCAAGTCTTTCCCTTTGAGAACTCTCATTATGTTCGATTGAATACTTTCGATTTGACAACACTTGATATATGTCTTGAATGTGGATACCCATGATGACAATGGGGTGTTCTGTTGATTTACTCGATATTTTTTTGCTAATCAACTTGCGGATTTCCACCTGGCGTTTAATAGGATCATCCGCCTGAAGGGTGTCGAAGTTACCATTGAAAACATGGGCTCTGACTTCCTCCGGCGTCGCATCGCCCCCTTGCAGAAGAGGGGAAAATCCGCCTAGGAATACAGTGGCACTGCTGACTGGATGCAGTTGTATCCAGTTCCTAGCAACAATTTGACCATCTACAGCCATAGTTTGCTGTGCAATCAATTGTTCGGTAGGTTCAATCCTTTTCATTTGCCGGCGAAAGTTGTTCCGCTGCATCTCAATTCAGCCCGGAATCAGATCTTGTAGTGGATGCCTAACTATGATTCCTCCAAAGTCAAAGTTGACTGTCTGTTGCCCTCTCTAGAGGCTGAGATGGCGTGGTGCTCTGGCTGGGAGGAAAGATTCATCCGGGCGGATGACAACGTGTTTGCGCTGACCAGGGATGTGGAACGAGCCTTCATTGATGACCGGGTTGCGGAGGACAAACTAGCCAGAGATGCCAAAGGCACAACCTCCGAAGGAGCGGGCAAAGACAAGCTTGAGGGTGATGACTCTTCTAGAGAGGAGAGCGAAGGACCCGCCTAGAAGGGTGCTGCCGGAGTTAAGCCTGTCAGTGTTGGGGGATCCCAAGACACAGCAACAGAGACTGATGGAGGGGCTGAAGTGGAGAAGGCGAAGGAGTTGGAGGCGGAGGAAGAACGGCTTGAGGTAGGTCCCCAGGCTCCAGAGCCGGGGTATTGTCTTCGTAATTGCGCCAGCCGGGAAATGGCAATTCCTGCACCTTCGTAGGGCCCTTCGAAGGTGAAGAGGACAACCTCAAAAGGGGGTGGACGTGTGACAGCACGACAGCAACACCTTTGCCTCTCCCAAGCTCAGACTACGCCTATCAAGCGACGGAAGGCCATGGAGGTGGATCCCAGCCCCTGTTAAGCCATACCTCTCTGCGGAACTCCCCTCCACCTGAGGTTTTGGACCCTCCGACAAGCTCCGCTCGCCGGACTTTGAAGATGGGCAGATTAACTCCGCCACCCACGTCGTATGAATTGGGATACATGTTCATGGCTTCGGAATAAGTTGTCTTAACTCAGTCTTGACTGAAGCTTATTCTTGATTCCTTTTAATTGAGCTTGAATGACCGCCTTCTGATAGGGACCAGGACGTGGATCCTTTGGTACACCGGGCCAAACGAACCAAGTCCTTGGTGGGGCTGGAGTCCGTGGAGAGCGCGAGTCCGGCAAGGGATGTAGAGGAGAACCTTGTGCCCAACTTTGGCCAAGTCCCCATCGTGAGGCCCAGGTGCAAGCTTCCTCCACCAATAGGGGCGTAGAACGTCCCCTTAAACCTGCCAAGGAGACGGGGGAGATCCATCAAGGAGGGATTTCCCAGGAGGATGCCCCTTCTCAAGGTCTCTCGGTAACGGCTCCTTGCAATGCGAAATTTCCATCAAGGGCTTTTGCCAAAGAGATCTCCCGCACCGAGGACATCACTATCGAGGCAGCAACAGACCACGCGCCAGCAATAAATGTTGCCGGGGAAGGTAATGCTCTTCCGCAGCAATCTCTGTAGGGAAAATTGTCCCGCCTTTATTTCTGTTTTTTCTCTTTTTTGCATGATCTATTGATTCCGGAATCTCATCATTCCATGTGTAGCTCGGGTTTGCAGCCCTACTTCTTGAAGAGCCCGAGCTGCTTGAAGAGGTCTCGGATATCGGGAAAGATGCTGCCAAGGAGGCCACGAAGATTGCCACTGCAAAAGGTCACGAGTTGGTTGCCGTGGAACTTCAGGAACCAGTGGAAAGGATGGAGCTGGACCCCGGCAACGTGATAAGCCCGGAGGTACCCGTCGAGGAAAACCCCCCGCTCCAATCCATGGGACCACTTTCTCCCAGCTATCCTTTGGCGTCTTCATTGCAGTGTCCCCTAAATCATCTTGCGTTGGTTACCACGCGTCTGTATCCCACGACTGCCGGTCCATCTTTCTCAGCGGGCGCGGACATCAATGAACGAATCAAACGCATACTGGCGCCACTGCTTTAAAGAGTCGAGGAAGCTGATGATTCTGTAGATAGTGCTCTGGACTTTTGCTAATTAGATACTGTGGTTACTGGCATCAAGGACGTCCAGAACAGGTATAATCTGAAGTGGTAGTCCATCAAGGAGCAGTGCAAGAAAGTTGGACTCGCGAAGTAGCATTTGAAGACCGAAGGAAAAGAACTGCAATACTAATATAACCTGCAGATCCGTTCCCTCAAGGGGTAGCACAAAAAGTTGTCTACTACCCTTCTAGACGAAGCGCTTATGGACGGCAAAGAGATAAAAATCTCTTCCTGGGAGAAGACCCTCAATGCTTCCCTTTAGGGCAACGAGGAGGAACTGGAGGCCCATGATCTACAGCGCACCAAAGGGTTGGAAGATGGCCATAAGGCTGCCCTCGAAACATTATCCTTGGAGATCGGAAATCAGCTGAAGAAACTTTTTGATGACCTCGCTGCTGCATCTACCACCAAGACCACCCTTGAAGCTCAGTTGAGCAAAATGGTGGAGGATCTTGATAAGATCCACAAGGAGATTGATGCCCTCAAGGAGGGAGCGCAGAAAGTGCAAATCATGTTGGATACGGTGCAAAAATAGCTTTCCTCCAAGGGTCAAGACCTCGAGGCGGCCAACAACACCATTTCTTATCTTAAGTACAAGCTTGCCTCTTTGGAGAAAGACATCGAGTCTGCCAACGACCATGAAAAACTATTGCAAGCCATCTTGGCAGATGCTCAGTGCCTCCAAGAAGAAGTCGAGGACAGGTTGAAGAACCAAGTTGAACAGCATGACCTCTGGTTCAAGAAGTTTACTAACATTGTTGAGCACCTTACTACACAGATCTCGAGCATGAACATGAAGGGATGAGCCTTCTCCATCAACCAACATGAGGTCCCAAGCATCAAGAGGACACTATTATTTCAGTGCTTGATCGAGGGGCTGAAGGAGTATGAAGATGGCAGAGATGCCTGCTTTGTCGATGAATCCCGGAAGCTGGACCGCAACGCCCTCTTCATGGTTTTGAGCAATCTGGCATACCTCTATCTAGAGCTCGACCTCTCTGTTGGTTTCAAGAAGCTGTTGCCGGGGACTGATGTTTCTACTGCCGAGGAGAAAGTTGCCCCTCTCATCGATAGGGTTCTTTCAGTCCAGAGGGTACAGGGGAGCCACCGGAAGTAATCTTGGGTCATTTTTGTTGCTATGTTGTCCTGTATTTAAGACACAATATGTATCTCGTATCAAACTATGTACTAACCTTGCTTTGAAGTTGTCGAACTGTTGCTTCTATGTAAACATGTGTGATTCCCCCTTGCTCCCTTCTTGGTATTCGTACGATTATTTTCTTTACATGCTTTGGTCGCCCGCCAACAACATGCTGCCGCGATTGCTTTGAGGAACTGGTCCTTAGCGTTCAGCTGGCAAGGACATGTTGCCGGTGAGTTTTTCCTTAATATTCTTTGACGCTGCCACATGCTCCAATGAGCAGGATCGAAATGAAATGAGGGTGCAAACAGAAGATGGTAAGGTTCCATCACGTGTAAGATTCACCATACGAAATCCTGGTAACTACGGGAGTTAACAAATGTAAATTCTAATGCGAGTTGATAATCATGTCAACTTAGGTTTCGCTGTAGATTCATACTTTCGCCTTGGCGTGCGTTCATCCAAGTGCATCGTCTCCTCATCGATACGCGACTGCTTATCTCCTTTAGGATTCCCGGCAAACACATGGACACACATTCACCTTCATCCTGAGAGGAAAGGGAAAAAAGGAGAGGGACAAATAGAGAAACTTGGGAAACTCATTAGTTATGAGCTAATCTTCGATACGGATCTGTCAGGTCAGTATAAACATTCATAAATAATTGTTGATAATGGGGTATCATGACTAATCCAGCTTCCTCTATCTTGATTCCTTTCTTCCGCATCTGCTGGCCTCGTAACGACCAGTGCGACAAAGGCATTGGTGAACGAGACATTGCCGTGGTTTGCTTGCTGGGGCTCTCTACCAATGGAATTGCTCTAGCGTTTGGCTTGGGAATTTTCCTTTTCAGAAGGAGAATTTGGGACTGTTCCTTACATGAGCGCATCAATATTAGTGACACCACCGTTTGGATGAACTGCTCACAGGCGGGGGAAGAAAGGAAGAAGAGAAGCGGAATTGAATACCTCCTTCGTGTGTATTTTAGGTCGAGTCGCGCCCTCCTAGGATTAAGCAGGCTCAACAACCTTGACGGCGATGATGCCGTAACTTGGCTCGCTTCTTCCTCGATCGCGAGGTATGCTACGACCGCCCTGTTCGTGGTGAATACATCGACCATGATATTGATGTTCCCCGCATTTGCCTATCGGTGTCTCCATAGTGTTGATACGCGACAGAATCTGGAGAGGACGAAGTTCGAAACAAACGTCGTTGTTTTCCCGTTTGGAACGGGGTACATTGGCATCGACTGATGTGCCGCTCCTCATCTCAGATTTGCACTCATTCAGCATCCCCTACCTGGCCCGCCAAATATGTCGGGGCTGGATGCACACGATCACCTATGGGGCCATCGGCCCCTATGTGGTTCGGCAGGGTTGTGGACGCGGGCACAAAGAGCAGAGACAATGAGACGACAGGGAAATTTACCCAGGTTCAGGCTGCTGTGAAGCGTAAAACCCTACTCCCGCTTTGTGGGTGGATTTATAAAGGGAACACGAAGACCGCGCAATGCTTTAGCCCGGCAAGGGTTGCCTTCGGGGGAGCTACTACACGTGTACAAATGCTTAGCTATCTGAATCTTGAGCTAGGTTGCCTTTAGGCCTCCTTTTATAGCACAAGCGGCAACCATAGTGGCAAAACGGACATTGTCTGGTGACTAGGTAGCTAGAAGAGCTTATCATACCTAAATCTAGAATTGGAGACAAAATACCATCATTGCCAGTCTAGGTGGCATGTAGGGCTGCATCCCCGGCAAGCTTGTACCACCGCTCTAGCTAACCATTGCACCTCACCTCGACAGGTCTAAGGACGATTGTCAAGGAGGGATAATTTTCCTTCCAGCGTGTAGCCACGTACTTAGAGAGAGCCTCTTAGCCATCTGGGGGCACAACACCGCATTGACAAGTGACTGGCCATGCGATGAGGTGGAGCGGTGACAGATTGGCTCACACCTGCCAGGGGATGGCTTGCCGGGTCTTAAAGAGGGCGCGCATGTCCTGGTGCTCGGCAAGCGTTAGGGAGTGCTTGGCGCGCACCAGTCCCATGTTTGGGCTGCCACGTAGAGATCGTTGTGGTTAGTCTTGACCATTACCGAGTTGGCTTGGTGTTCTTCCCTGAGAGGCTCGAGTTGCCGCACTAGTGGTCTTGCCGTCCATGCACAAGTCAGGGGAAAACAAATACCCCTGTTTGTATACCCTAACACCACAACATTAACTTTCCTACACGAAGACCGATAGCGGCCCCCGAACCCTACGTAGAACAAAGAAAGGTAACCTAGCGGTCCTTTACAAATGTCTCCTCGTAGATCAGGGAAAAACTTTTATTTAAGTATATTGTATCCTTTATAGGCGACATCCTTCCCCTCATCACCACCACAAAGCCCTAAAGATTGTGAGCTTAGAGACATAGCGAGCGCGCCAGGTTGATCCACACGCCCCCACAGCCCCTCCTAGGAGACTAGACAGGCTGCTCCGTCTCCCTTCTTCAACTGCACGATCTTGAAGTGCAAGGGCATCTCCACAGCTCGGATCTGAAATCCACTCGCATTGGGCTGACCTCTGCAGACAAGGATGAGAGGGTTTGTTTTGTCTCCTACCTTCTATGGGGCTTAGGATTCCCCATTCACCACTTCTTACGGGGCCTCCTAGAATTCGACGGGATTCAGCTCCACAACCTCACCAAGGTGAAGATGCTAGCTCACAAAAAGCTGACCAGCATTGGCATGATGGCCACAGCGATCACCCGGTGCGTCCAACCGCTCCGACAACGAACGCACTCTCCATTGTGCTACAACGAGACAAGCGATACCACCTGTTCCCGACGATAGGGGCCGGATAATCGGGCAGCGCTAGCAGTCATCATTGCCGACCTCTTTAAAGGGGAGAAAGAAGAGTTTGCATGCCTGACAATCAAGGAAGGCTTCTCCAGTTACAACCCCATCGAATGGGTAGGTTTGATTAAATCCCTGAATCCTAGATCACTATATTTGATTTTAACGATAAATTTTTTTCCATCTTTCTTAACAAAAAATGGAGACATTGGGTCAAGACAGTTAACTATCCTGCCCGCAGCTAGAGAATTACTCCCGGGATGATGATCCTGGGTTCTACGATGACCCGGAGATTTCAATGATCTTCGAAGACGGTGTCTACTACCAATAAAGCGTCGATGAACACAAGGTGGCGCTTATGGCCGATCATCCCCGGACCCTTGCCTCTTCGACCGTAAGCAGAAAATAAAACATCATCCCGAAAAGGACGCAAGCCTCCTGCCATTCCGACTATACCAACCACTACCTCCAAGGGTCGTAGAACTATGTGCCGGACACCCTTCCGGGATACCCCTGTAGGGTCCACGCCTAGCGCGGGCCTGAGATCCAAGCAAGGAGTGATAGCGGAAAAACACATCACCCATGCCACCCAACAAAAGGTATTTGATTTGCCTCTGCCTTTTGGCTACTATTGCCATAAATACTCATAGTATCTTTTATTGTAATACTTAGGAGACGAGCAGAGCAACCCGAAGACGCCACCGAGGTGGCAGACAACCACAACTCACCCAAGCCTTCAGCCCCTATGAGAGTTGAAGCGAAACCTCCAGCTATGGATGAACTCCCAAAAGATTCCGGGGGAGTTTGGTTACAAATTCTCAGGTCGAGAGCCCAATGAATCATCAGCATCGAAAGGAATCCTTGCGCCATCCAGAATTGTCCAACCAGGAGATTAACGCTCTTAGTTTGGTGGACGCTTGCCTTGGAGTTGCCCGAGCAGGCCTCGAAGGAGCTACCAAAATGACGTCTTTCAATATGCAGGGAAGTAGTTGATTTTGACAACCGAACATAAGTCCTAACCCGATAGCCCCCGGAACTTGATTTGGTCGGGGCGACCGAATTAAGGGTCTGATCATTGCATTGCCATTTTACCGGATTTAAGGCAGCAAAATGATAGGTTGTGCAAGAATCTTGAATCCAGTTAGACGGATTTAAAGGCTGGCAAGGCCGAATTGGAGGAGGTGAAAAAGTTCAATAGAGAGGCACATTGTAAGAAAAAAGGTACTTTATTAAGTGCCGATAAAAATTAGGAATGCCATCTCTAATGAGCTATTGTGTTGTAGTAGCTGAATCCATAGGTCAGATACAGAGGGATCTGGATGAGTCCTGTGAAGCTCAAAGATATGTTGAGTCTCAGCTTGAGCCTAATCTCCCTGTATTGGAATGATGTCGTGAAGAAAACCGCCAACTCAAGGGGGGACCAACGCCAAGCACAAGAAATTGAAAGTTTGAAGACTCAACTGGCAAAGACCCAAGAGGAGAACCGGAAATTAAAAGG
Source organism: Hordeum marinum (assembly GCA_022496015.1). Classification (NCBI taxonomy): domain Eukaryota; kingdom Viridiplantae; phylum Streptophyta; class Magnoliopsida; order Poales; family Poaceae; genus Hordeum; species Hordeum marinum. The sequence continues at coordinate 117,799,820 of CM039676.1, forward strand.
CGGCATGATGTGTAAGTGAATTTCTAACCTGGAGTGTCATAGATTATTCTTTGTTGTGGTATGTTAGTAATGCACCAAATGCCATGGGTAGGCCTCCTAACTAGTCGTCCGGAAGAAGAGATCAGCTCATTTGGTGGGGGTCTGCCGACAGAATTGGCCAGACTGCACGAGCGGGCCAGGAAAGCTATGAAGAGCATGACAAGGGTGATCTGGCCGGCCGAGACACCTCCAAAAGGGATGGCCGAACTGGCAGAGTGGTCTAAAGGAGCCCGAAGCCGTTTTGAGCTATGGAAATCATCAGCTTGTCGAGAGGGGCTCGGGAGGCATGGGCCATGGTGAAGACTGCTTCACCAAATTCAACTTGGATCACCTAGCCCGGGTTGGGCTAGCAGGGCCGAAAGGACAGGAAATACCCCTTCCCTTGGTTTATGATCAAGTGATGCCCGCTTCTCATCTCTCTTAGGAAGACTGCACCCTAGATGTTCTAATAGATGATCTTGACCGATCTGTGTAATGTTTTGGCTCTATGTAGCTATGTACTTGGCACCTAATTATTTCCATCCGTGTTATAAACATTGTCTTAATCCGGCCACCGGCTTCCGCCTCCCATGCCAATAGCTGGGGAGTGTTCCCTATTTTATATCCCCGAGTAACAGGAGATCATTTTTAGAGAAGTAGCCAATCCGGCCATGTGGTTTGAATAGAGGAAACCCACACTGGAGGGGTATGTTATATTACTACTTAACGCAAGAAACATCTTCCATAGAAAATAGTTACTTAATGGGTTACTTTCTTCGGCTTTCTGCGTTGATCGTAAATGTCCTAGCTATGTAGCCGTAATCGGGCAAGTAGGAACTATCTTTAGAGCAAAATCCAGATTTGCGGTAAAGATCACTAATTATACCTTCCTCCTTCGTAGCCGATCAATTTGTTCCTTAAGAGTGCTAACCTTTGGCTTCACCCATCTGAGGTACGTATCCGGATAACCCGGTCGGAACAATAGCAGAGGTTCTCTCTTTACCCTCTAGCCAAAGATTCGGTGAGGTAGAGGGTAATCATAGGAACAAGGAAACCTAGTTTGGAAAAAAACTTAAGTACAATCGATGCATACAGGGGCATAAAAATGACACTGGGAGGATGCACATAGGGTAAATATATAACTACTTGGATTTTAACGAGGCCCCCGGGCATTGTCGGGTAAAACATGACAAGATTATATATCTCAACAAAGGATTTGTTGCAATTTGGTTAAGCCGAATATAGCCTAGGAAAGTCTAAACAATCCTATGGAAGTAAACAGAGAAATTTATAAAGGGGCAGATACCAAAAGTTTTCAAGAGGAGTTAGCGACACCGGCCTATCCGTAGAAGCATCGTAGGCAAGCTACATTCCATGGGTTTGGTTCAAGGCGGTTGTCCTATGGGTTGTGGAGGCGATAAGCTCACCCTGTCAGCACTTTGTCAATTACGAAGGGTCCCTCCCATTTGGGGTTGAGTTTATGTTTCTATTTCTCTGGGAGCTGTAAGATGAGTTTCCCACGTTATACGCCTTCGCTCGAACCTCTCTGCCTTCATATCACTAAGGCTGCTGATAAAAGGCAGATTGAGCCCGAGCATTATCGCGCTCTCCCTCCTTCGCGTCTATGTCGTCCCGTCGATCTAATTAGGACTTCTTCAACACCGTATACCATGAAAAATGGTGTGTACCCTATTGGCCTGTTTGAGGTGGCGCGCAATCCCCATAACATGGAATCGAGCTCCTCCACCCAATGGAAGTCATAATTTTTAAGAGACCATACCAGAAGAACTTTTATATTGCTCATACCGTTGGCCCGTTCGACTTGTCCATTGGTCTGCGGATGAAACATCTAAGTGTAGTCAAGGTTGATGCTCAAGTTAGCGCACGAGTTCTTTACCTCCTCGGTGGTAAAGTTAGACCCGTTGTATGTTATTATGCTATGAGGAACACATAGCGGTGTACCACGCCGGATATAAAGTCGAGAACCGGTCCGGACTTAGCTGAACTTACTGGTTTTGCTTCGATCCATTTGGTGAACTTGTTAACCATTACTAGAAGGTATTTCTTTTTCTTGGTCGCCCCTTTAAGTTGTCTGACCATGTCCAACCCCTAGATTACAATTGATCGGAATTGTCTGAAGAGCTGTTGGGGGCATGTGACTTTGGTTTGTGAAGATTTGATGTTGGACGAGGGTACATGCGCGTGCTCACGCGGTGGGCCAGAAGAACCCGTCTCGAAAGCCCTTGCTTACCACGGCCCTCGCCATTGCGTGGTGACCACCCATGCCTGCGTGCACCTCGGCCAAAAGCTCCTTCCCTTCTTCCTCTAAGATTCACTGTTGGAGGATCTCGGTGGTGCTTTTCTTGTATAGCTCAACCTCATGTACCTTGTAGGCTTTGGATCGATGTACAATGCATCTTGCCTCGGTTTGGTCATCGGGGATTTCTTTACACAGAAGTTAAGCCAGGAAGGGCTCTCTCCATCGTGCGATTACTTCCATGAACTCTTGAGGTAAAGGTGTCTCTTCAACTATAGATCCATCAATGATTTGTTTGTTCGGTTTAGCCGTGGGGTGGACAACTTGGTCCGCACCATTAGTCCCCACGCTAGTATTCTCGTCCTGCCATACCACAGCTGGCTTGAAAAGCGTTTCCAAGAATATGTTCTTGGGGATGGGATCGCGCTTCGCACCCAGGAGGGTGAGGATGTTGCCAGCTTGATTGCTGTCTCTATAGACATGGTGGAATTCTAGTCCCTAAAACTGTGTGGAGATCTTTCGGACGATGTTTCTGTATGCTGCCATTATTGTTTTTCTGGCATCGAATTCGCTGTTGATTTGCGATATAGCAAGATTGGAGTCTCCCCGTACTTCAAGCCACTGTATCCCCATTGATTCCGCCAATCGTAGCCCACGCCGCAGTGCTTCATATTCTGCCATGTTGTTTGAATCGGGGTACATGATCTAAAGTATGTATCTGACGTTGTCTCCGGTGGGAGATGTGAGGATGACTCTATCCCGCAGTCTGGCGAGGGTCTTAGATCCGTCGACATACATTGTCCAATGGGCGGATGTGTTGTACTCTTTAGGGAGTTCGGCTTCTGTCCATTCGACGAGAAAGTCAACCAACACCTGAGACTTAATAGCTCGGCATGGCTTGAAGGTGATCTCGAACAACAGGAGTTCGACTGGCTATACGACCGATGACGTCTCTGTTGTTGATTATGTCATTGAGGGGTACCTCGTATGTCACTGTGACCGCACACTCTTGAAAATAGTGGCGGAGCTTCCGTGATGCCATAAACACCATGTAGACTATCTTCTGATGGTGCAGATATTTGCATTTTCTTGGGGTGAGCACCTCGGTTACATAGTAGACCGGCTTTTGTATTCGGAGTTTGTGACCCTCGGCTTCCCGTTCTACGACGAGGACCGTGCTGACCAGTTGATTGGTGGCCGAGATGTACAATAACATTGGTTCTCTAGCGCCAGATGTTGCTAAGGTGGGATTGCTGGCTAGCAACATTTTAATATCCTCAAGGGCCGTTGCTGCCTCGTCGGTCCCTTCAAAGTTTTTGGCCCGTTTGAGCATCCTGTAGAGGGGCAGGGCTTTTTCTCCAAGTCAGGATCATGATGCGGCTCAAGGCCGCAACACAGCCTGCTAGTCTTTGAACATGTTTTAGCTCCGTGGGAACAACAAGTTGGGATAGGGATCATATGTTAGCGGGGTTAGCCTTTATTCCGCTTTGTGAGACTATAAGCCGAGTAGTTTACCGGCAAGGACTCCGAAGACGCACTTCTCCGGATTAAACCGTATGTCATATTCCCACAGACTTGCAAAGGTTTGTCTGAGGTCGTCAACTAACTGGTCGGCGTGTTTGGTCTTGATGACCACGTCGTCCATGTAGGCCTCGACTGTTTTGCAAATTTTCTTTGCCAGGCATGTTTGAATCATGTGTTGGTAAGTGGCACTTGCATTCTTTAACATGAAGGTCATTGTATTGAAGCAGAATGGACCATAGGGGGTGATGAAGGCGGTTGCGGCCCGATCAAATTCCTTCATTTTTATCTAATGGTATTTGGAGTAACCATCGAGCAAGCACATCGAGTCATGTCCGGCAGTTGCAACGATGATCTGGTCTATGCGGGGTAAGGGAAAATGATCTTTGGGGCATGCTTTATTGAGGTCTTTGAAATCGATGCATAACTGCCAAGATTTGTCCTTCTTGGGACCATGATCAGGTTCGCTAACCACGCGGGGTGCATGATTTCTCTAATGAACCCGGCTTCGAGTAATTTAGCGAGTTCCTCACCCATAGCTTGACGCTTTGTTTTGGAAAATCGGCGCAAAGCCTGTTTGACGGGCTTGTAGGCTTATATTATATTAAGGTTGTCTTCCACAAGCCCCCGTGGGATTTCCAACATATCTGTGGGGTGCCAGGCAATATGTCCTAGTTTTCGCATAGGAATGCGTGCAGTGCTTCATCGATCATGGGGTCGAGCTGAGCACCGATGGATGATGTTTTGTTGGGTCCATTGGATGGACCTTGAATTTGATGATCTCGTCCACAGGTTTCAAGGACATGGATTTCGGCTGCTTGCCGAGAACCACATCATTCTTGTCCACAATAGAGCGGAGCCTGGTGAGTTCTTCTGTGGTGAGTTCTTCTTGCTCGGGATGCTGTTTTATTCTCTGCCCGGAGAGCTCTGTTGAGTTAGCTGATAACTATGATCATGTCGTTGGGTCCTGGCCTTTTTGAGCTTCATATAATCGTAATGTGATATGGCCTGAAATTGTTTGAAGGCGTTACATCCTAGGAGAGCATGGTAGCCACTATGAAAGGTCACGATGTGCAAAAGAAGCTCATCGGATCTGTAGTCTCGGGTGTGCGGAATACTACATTGAGTGTTACTCGTCCGGTACAATGTGCTTCTTTTTTTGGGACGATTCCCCGCAAGGTAGTGTTGCCGGGTTCGATGCGAGATCTATCGAAATGCATTTTGTCCAATGTATCCTCGTAGATGAGGTTTAGACTGCTGCTGCCATACATTAGTACCTTGTTCAGCCTGAAACCATCGACTATGGGGTTTAATACCAAGGCGGCATGTGTTCATTCTGTGCTACATATCGGTTGGTCTGCTTCGCCGATAGTAATTGTACTGTTCCTCCATGAGTTAGCTACTGCCACATGGTGAATTTGATGGAGTTCTCGAACAGCTATTTACCTTTGATTTCTCGAAGAATACATCTTGTAGATCGTTAGGTTCTCCATGCTATATTCGGTTGGTGCTGCTGAACTGTTGTCCGGAGTTGGGGCCCTGAGTGTGCTTTCTCCACTCTTCACGGATTCCCCGATGACCCAACATTCTCGAAGGTTGTGTCTTGGGTTTGTGTTTAGCAAGACCGAGTGTATTGGGCAGGGTTTTTCTAGTAGCCCATCGAGGACCGTTTTAGCGTGTGTTAGGGTTTTATTCCTTTTCTCGGCGGGCTCAGGTGTGACCGGCCATCGTGGGAGTGTGCGTCTTCTCTAGGTTCCCTTATGTTGTTCATACTAGATCGACTCCGTGCGCATTAGCCGAACTCTTCAGTGTCTCTCAATGAATGCTCGAGTCAGGTGGTGGGCGGGGAAGGATTTCGTATTCCCCCAGGATGTGAATCCAAGACTTCAGCGGCCACGTCCCATGTTCTTGTGGGTTTTAATGCGGCAGGCTCAGGGTCAGAGGCCTTAATAGGACACTGTAACACTAGTTCCGATTTAAGTGTCGGGTCAATGATTAGGATCGATTTAACCTCAGGATGATCTCCAGCTTCCGAATTCTCAGAGGGGCCCGTGGGGTCGGTGATTGGGATGTACACCATTCTTTGCTCAGGTGGATGAAGCGGGTAACCCGTGGCCGTACACTCGACGGTGGCGACCAAATGCGTGATGGGTGGGGTGTGAATTTCCCTATCATCGGGTATAAGTCTGACTCGATCATAGGTCGAACATCGGTCGTCAACCATGCTCATAGCTTGGATCTGGCCGAGCAGCCCGCACAATAGAGGGATCTCGACTATATCCTCATTGTTCGAGTGTCTAGACTCAATCCACGACACTCTTGCCCTGGGGTCATTCGAGGACGCTCCTGGGTTATATTCGGCTGAAACATATCTAGGCATGTGAGCCAGGTCGGGCTTGAGGGCCGGACAATAGGTAGTGACCGCCCCGGCGTCGGGGCCTGTGGATCCCGAATCTAAAGCCTGGGGACCCACGGGCCTTGTGGAAAGTGCTAGTGGCTTCGCTAGTACCAGATCACCCCAGGGGTCGGCTGTGAAATCGAGGCTCCCGAACCTGACTTCCTTGTAATAGCCCAAGTGTAATCCTTTCCTTTTGTAATATATTTTCATGTGGACATTCATGTTTTGCCATTGTGGTTTTCTTATCGATATAATTGCTTCATGTCATTCAGCATGATGGCATCATATCATTTCACCATCATCTCTTGTATGCATTATATGTTGTTGTGCCTTGTTGTGTGTGTGGGTTTGGTGTGAAAGACTTGTGGTGTTTAAAACTTCTCCACTATTTTTATCATAAACCATCCCCACCTCTCTCCTTCCAATTAATACAACATGTGGGATTTCACTTGCTCATTATTTTTTTATAAAATGTTGTTCTTCTCTTAAATATTCTGTTTAGTTTGGTTAAGTAGCTCTTATCCAAGTTTTATAAAATATTGCCTCTCTTTCCTTCAGAACAACATGTTGTAATAATTATCTATGAATGAAATTGTTTTTCCTAAAAATTTCAATTTCATGTTTATAAAATAGGGCATGTTTTTGTGAGTGAAAGACATTTTCTCTTCCTCTATAATTCCTTGTCCAACTCCGAGTCATTTTACTTCTTTGGTGTTGTGTTTATTAAAAGGACAAAACCTTTCTGTTTTCAGAGAGAGAGCACAGCCCACCTGGATGAGATCCTCCTGGGCCTCTTCTCTTCTCGCGGCCCAGCAAGAGCGCCAGCGCATCCCAGAAACCCCGCCACGTCAGCTTCGTCCACCTCCTATGCGACAGCGCATCGGCAACAGCCACATTGACTCCTTTGGTGATTTGATGGCCGACGGGAGCCCGAGCCGCCTATATGAGATATCACCCGCCAAGGCCTAGCTCCTAGCTGCCCATTCCCCCTTCTCCTTCCCCGCCGCCAGCAGGGAAGTGCCTCCCAAGCCCTCGCCGTCGCCACGCCCGCGATGCTCCGGCTGAGCTTCTTCTCGTGCTTGGGGTGACCTCCTCGAGCCCCTCTCCGTCGCGCTGGTGAAGCAGGAAGGCCCCTAGCTTGGCCCACTTCTAGATCAAAACCGCCTCGCCTTGATCTTCTTCAACCTTCTCGGGCAGGTGCAACTTCATTCTTCAGTCGACCGCCGTGACGACTTCGACCACCCTCCGGCCTCATCTTCTTGTCCAGTATACACAAGGTGAGCTGCGGCTCCCTCCGGCCCCTTTCCTCCTGTAGAATCATCAGGTGCGCTCTTGGATCATCGTGTCTTCGTTGCGCTCCTGTATATCCGATGAGAGACGTGTTTTTTGTGTCGTGTGCGGTTGTTGCATCATCATCCGTGTGTCGCCGGCCCTTGTGTGGTGCGGGTGCTCTCTTCAGTGCGTGCTTTCTTGCCGCTCTGCTGGCCTCGTCCTGCCTTGCTGCATCGCCTCCGGTACTTGCCATGGTAGAGCCGAGCTTCTGCTCATGGTCAAGCCCCTCGCCTCCATCTGCCCTGTCTTCGAGTAGACGCGGGAATGGATTCCCCCGGGACCCCACAAAACACGCCGGTAGTCCTTGGACGCCTCCATCGCCTCCTCGCTTATCGGCGACGTCATTGCCTTCCCTGTCATGGGGAAGAGGGAGGCAGAGGGAGGTGGTATGTTCAAAAGAACAGATGCCCATAGATGTTCAGATGATGCTTCGCTAGCGTAGCGGTAGCGCACCCGGGGAGCGACCGCGAGGTCATGGGTTCGAATCCCCCCGACTCTTTTTATTTTTGGCTTGTGTGTGTATTGGGATCCCATGTGGCTGTGTGTGGGATCCCATGTTCATGTGTAGGTGGCTGTGTGGGTGTGTCTGTGCTCCTATGTGTGTGTGACATGTAGGCAATGGGGCCACTTGTCATACTCACAAGGGGCTCTAGTTTCACTGCCAGTGCCCCCCTTTGTTTTTTATATATGCTAGTTAATCTGGTGTTTTATTTATTTTTATAAACTCTGTCCAAACTGGAAACTTTCTAGATAAGGACATGGCCATATTTGGCAGCAGCCAAATAGGGCAACTTTTGACTTGTAAGTAATGTGTGTATTGTGGGCTTTTCTAATATTGGATTGTGAGCATTTTATCTACAGCATCATAGGATTATGATATATGATTTTGGGGTAGAAAATCTGAGGAAGTCAGTGGTGCCATTAGTTTTGTCATTCGAGCAGCTTTGTGAAATCTTAATTTGTGATGAGGTGGCATTTTTTGATTTTTGTATGTTTTAATCCTTGCATGATTTGTGGGACTTGCCAACATGTTATATGTTCATTTGGGTGTGCTCTAGTGCCTGGTATTTTTGCTTGACATGTTAGTTAATGTGATGAGTGGAAAACTTTATGCAAACATGCCACTAAAATTCTGCCTTCACATGCCCATAATATTGCTAAGTGTTGGAAATTTGTTAGCATGATAGCATATTGTCTTGATGATTCCCATGAACATAGTTTTCCTTTGGGATTGGTCCAATGCCATGAATTGTTGTGCTTGTCACCCTCTGCCATTTGGTGCCTTTACCTTTCCAATTGGTTAATTCATGTTGTAGTTATATCCCGTGAAAGATGCTATATTGAAATAAACTGTTGCTATTCTCTTGGTGAAATTTGTCTAAGTCTAAAAATCTGTAGTTATTTTCATGTCATGTTTAGAGGATGCTACCAAGTGATCTGTGATGTTTTAGCTCAAGCTGAGTGATAGTATTTTGTAGTAGATGTTGTCATTTGTCATCCTACTAAGTTAGATGCCATGAAATGACTCTAGCATAATTTTTTGCTGCTGTCAAGTTGCTATCAGCTTAACTCAGATTCCAGAAAACTGGGATTTTCACTAAGTCCCTGAAATCTATTTCATTATGCCATCTTGTGAGCTTCATTGCTTAGTGATCCTTGGTTCCGTTCAAGTTTGTGTAGTTGGATGATTTGTTAAGAATTTTGTTTAGATTTTGTACCTACTTTGATTGTGTCTAGAAACCTCCTGTAGCTTTGGAGATGTGTGGTGCAAGTTGCTATGTTGCTGTTTTGGACAGGATGTGTGTGGTTTTGTTTTGTGACTTGTGTGAGTTATGCTCCATAGTTTTTCTTGATATTTTTCTCTAGTGTTGCTATTTTTTCATTTCCTGTCCAATGGAATCCTTGGAATACAAAGGAATAGCCCATGGCCTTCCTTATCATGTGTTTTGTCTTCGTTAGAGATCGGACCTTGTCGTGAGCATCCCGTGATCTATGTTACTCCATTTGTGACATTATTCATATTCATTTGCATCTATTTTGCATTAAGCATTCATATTTGACATGTTCATGCATGTTCTCACAACTAAACATGAGGTTTTGTACAATATTCGAACAACTTAACAATTGCATGACAAACATGGCCAGCTTAGGGTTGCCATGTTAAAAACTTCAAATGGATCATGCATCATCTTGTTTGTGCATTGCACCTTGGTTATTTGTTTATTTGGTGTTGTTTCTCATTGGGTAGACGCGAGCATTGATCCTGTGTATGAGGATCTAGGAGAGTACAACTACGAGGACCCAGCTCTTTGTCTCTCTGAAGAACCAACACGCAAGATGACTGTACCCAGATCCCGACACTATTTCTGCCTTGCTAGATGTCTCCCTCTTATCATTACGCTTTCATTACCCACCACTTACTTGTCAAGCCTCCTAGATTGCCCTGAAAGCCTCTAACCCCTCAACTACCTAGCAACCTTGTTTGGCTAAGATAGCGCTGGTCAACCCCTCTTATAGCGTTCCTAGTTGCAGGTGTAGGTTGTTTCCATGTGATAACATGGATATCTGGAGATATCACAATATTATTGCTATTTAATTTAATGCACCTATATATCTTGGTAAGGTGGAAGGCTTGGCCTTTTGCTTGGTGTTTTGTTCCACTTTAGCCGCCATTGTTACTTGTTGCTGGTGTTATGTTCCATATTTTGCGCTCCTAACATGACCGGGGTTGTTATGGGGACCTCCTTGATTATTCGTTTGAGATTAAAGCTTGTATGGAAAGACCCAACATTGGTACTATTTGCTTAACAAGCTAATAAAAATGCATAGGGCCTTTGCAACCCCGTGAGAAATTAATCAACAACCGGGGCCAGTGCTCCTCATGGGTGTTTGTCCAGACTGGAGCACTGTGTGGGGCCAACCCAGGGCAACTCCGGAGATTTCTATAAGGCAAACGTACACGTCGCTTATCTGTCGTGTCTTGAGAATGAGATACGCAGCTCTTATCAGGTTCATTGACACGTCGGGCGGTCTTGCTGGACTTGTTTTACCTTTCTCGAATGTCTTGCATGAGGAATTCCGGTTTTTCTTCGGGCTATCTCGAGGTGGTTGTTTTCCATTGGAATTTCCTAGGAAGATCATGAGATTATTGGTAGAGGTTATTCCCGCGGTGTGTGGTTAGCTTGTGATGGATGAGTTGGAGCACCCCTGCAGGGTTTAATCTTTTGGAAAGTCATGCCTGTGGTTATGTGGCAACTTGGAGATTTGTTTAACACCCGATTATAGTTAACCTGAAGTAAACTCAAATAAAATACACCAACTTTGTGCGTAACCGTGATTGTCTCTGCTCGTGAACATGAACCGAGAGAGAACATGGTGGGGTTATGATTGACATAAGTAGGTGTTCAGGATCACTTAGTGATCATGCTAGATCATGATCGTCTTACATAGGCCACCATATTTACATTCATGTTCCCTTAAGTTAGCCACCAAATACATGCTTAGTGCTTGTTGCAGCCTCACCACTTAACCTTTTCCCCACCTATTGGCTTACATAGTTTCGGTACCCAGGTTATGAGATTGCTGAGTCCAGTGGCTCACACATTACACCAATACAGGTGCAGGTGTTGAAGAGTACGTGCCAGAAGATGTGACTCAGCTCCAGTGGGAGTACGATTAAGAAAGTAGGTGTATGTACGTTACCTATCCCGACGAGTAGGAAGCTTCTTGGTGGTGATCCTGGGATAGCAAGGCAGTTTTACATTGCTTCTTTTCTTCGTTTGATTTCGTCCATAGTCGGACCCTGTCTTTTGGATGATGTATGAATAATTTGTTTGATCTTGTAAGATAGCTTGTGGTGAGTGTAAGCTAAGTAATATACTCATCTCTTCCTACATGTATGCAATGTTTACTGCACTTGCAAAACGACGAGACGCGTTTCTATCCCTGTCGAGGCCCTCGTGCCAAAATAAGGTTAGGATCGCATCTTGGGCGTTACATTCCTGACCATGGGTGAAGCCTTCGACCTGACCGACGGCTGGATTGGCATGCAGAATGATGCCACCGAACACGATGACCTTCCCGGGGACCAAGGCGTCCCTATTGCAAATCTCTTCACTGATGATTAGATGCCCCATCCACCCTTTCCGCGATCTCACATCGGAACTCTCAATGAATGAACCAATGTCAGTGTCAAAACCGGTAGATCTTGGGTAGGGGGTCCCGAGCTGTGGACCTTAGATTGATGGGAAACATGGGACGAAGGAGACAGTGTTTACCCAGGTTCGGGACCTTGTGAGGAGGTAAAACCCTGCGTCCTGCTTGATTATATTGATGCTGATGATAATTACAGAGTTGATCTAATTCAAGATCGTCTAAGCTTAACCCTAGATGAGTTCACCTATCCTCCACGAATGAGACCCTCCAGTTTATATAGACACCAGGGGTACCTAGGGATACATATTAACGACCTACAACCGGGGATAGATACACAGATCTCATCTTCAAAGATTGAAGGCCATGCCAATATCCGGAGGTTTCCTATTGGCCATGACATCACGGCATAGTCCGGCCTTCCGCAAAGCGTCCTAACAAGTAAGCCCATGAGGGATGACCCGACGGCCCCAGGACCCACTCGTCTTGTACTCCCTCAATGACCACCACACCAGATCTTCTAGATCTAGCTGAAAAACTGCCAACCCCCCTCCCCCGTCTCACCTCTAGTCGCGTCAGCCTTGTTTGACTAGACGAGGCCCTCCAAGAATGCTATATCCTATCTAGAAGTTTGAAGAACTTCACCAAGATTGTATGCATTGTAGAGAAGGATAAGGTATATCTAAAGAAGAGATAACACCAAGAAGAATGTGTGAAAATATTGACCCCTTGAAATATTGCTGATGCAAAGATATTTTCATTCCATGCGTCTGAAGAAGAATGATTGTATTTGAGAAGTGTGATGATGAAGCAAAAATGTAGCATTTGTTACGTTGTTCTTCTTTGTATGATTTGATTCGTAGGACCATCGTACTATTAAGAATGATATAAGTTCTTAAAGCTTTGGTCTGTTGTGATGCTTAGATGAAACCTATGAAAGACCGAGAGAAATCTGTATGTGCTCCGAATGATAACTTGCCATCAAGAGATGCGGTTCTTCTTTGTTGCAAGAGATATCTTTTGGACCATGGAGTTAGCTTTACTTGTTCCCCAAGGAAAGTTATCGTTGTGTTGAAAAATCCGACCGTTGGAAACGTGACGGTTGGCCATTGGTTGGGCTTGATGTCCTCAATGGTCATTTCCCATTAAGGAAGGATACTTCTATAAATAGCCACCCCACACAAACATTGTTTGTTGGATGCTCCGCTTGATAGTTCCGAGAAGATTGATTGACCACCCTTCTCGAGATATTTCAGTTTACAAACCACTGAGAGAAAATCAAGAGCCAAAACATAGATAGTGCTTGAGGATCACAACAGATCTGAGTTGAGTTCTTGTACCTATTACTGTTGAGAACTGCACACTCTCTAGATGAATAGGTGAGGACTTGAGTGTTCAATACTACTTGTCTTCACCAAGCAATGTCTTCAACAACCAAGAGTAATTGTGGTTCGCCAAGAAGACTGTCGATGGTTTAGAGATCGCCGACAAGTATCTACATCCAGTGAATTTAACCTAAGTCTATCCAACTTTCGGTTGAAGTAGAATATGAAGGAGATTGGTTTGCTCTTGTCTTCAATCACAAGTCCTTGCAATCAGATCTAGATCTTCTGCAGAATAGTGAACTAGTCTACCAAATATTCTAGCGCCATCAACCACCACTACTTCATTCTATTTCTACTACAATTAATTCGGCAGTTTATCTTCACATCTCACTACTATATATATTCGTAATCATCTTAGCCGGGTGTGTTTTCTTTGAATTTGTAGTATCTGTCATGGTCAACTTATGTCGTTTTGTTCTCATTCTATGATTGTCTGCCCATGTTGTATATCATGTATCGCTCTATTCTACCATTGTCATTGCGAAATCTTTGTGCTACTATACGAAGAATATCATCATTTTTTCATCGAAAGTTTTTCTTAGATCTCAACCCATTTAATCTTCCAGTTATTCCTTGGTTATTTATCTTTGGTAAAATGTTTATTTGTTTAATTAGTCCATTCTGCTGTCGTGACTTGTTTTGTTCCAAATTTTCAAAAGAAATTTTGAATCTCTCATCCACCCCTTTGGTCGTTATATTATCGGTCCTAACAATTGGTATCAAAGTGAGGTCTCCTTTTCTTTTCTTTTATTGAAGGTCTAACCGCCTTGGCGTTTTGAGTATGTCGCTTGCAGGTAAATCCTGGCAATTTAAAGGTTTCCTATCTTTGATGAAAATGACTATCTCTACTAGTAAAATAGAATGAGGATTAAGCTTCAAGCCATTTGTTGCGAGCCATGGCAGATTGAGGAAACGGTTATAGCATTCCACAACCAGAAAGACGCACTACCAAACGTGAGGTTAGCATTCCGCTAGATGCTCAAGTGAAGGATATAATTTGTCATAACAGCTTTAGGAATATGTTCATTCGATTCAGAAGAGTTGAAATAGCAAAATAAATCTAGGATGCCATAAAATACGTTCATGATGAATATGTTACCAGATCTTTTTCTCACACTGATTTGCTTCGAACCATTTTCACTCTCACTCCATAAGTCCTCAAAGGAAAAGTGGGGTGGAATTCACTAACCACCTAACCAATCTTGTCGAGTGCTTGCATAAACAAGGAGTCGAGGATATCACATACACAGTGGTTGTGGAGAAGCTATTGAAGTGTTTTGATGATTCCTTTGACAATAGTTACCCAAATCAAAGAATGATTTGATTATTAAGAACTTCAATTGGTTGAAATTATGGAACTAATTGGCAATCATCAAGACTAAATTCTATCAGATTATGGTAGCGCTCACAAGGAGATACTAAGAATCAACATAGCATCACTAGATAACTGGAAATGCTCACCCAACGTCTCAACAATCTCAAAAGACAAAATCTATATCTATCTGAGCCACCTGAAGCTGAGGCATGAAATTCTTCAAGAAGATTACCTCCACTAGAGATGCAGTGTTACAACTGCAAACACTTTGGCCACTTCATCACAGGCCACCTATCATGGGAATTGGATATGAAACAGAGGAAAAGATGGAAGGCACTCCATTGCACTAGATTCAAACATCTAGAATGTCATACTAAGCTTGCGAAGAACAATAAAACTTCAATATGTTCTTCAATGAGACCAAAAACAATGAACCTTCGACATCTTCTTCAACGAGAGGACACACTGGCAAAAACCATAACAAAATGATTGCTTCCAACATGAATAAAATTTCTGAGATTGCTGGTGCCTATGCTAGAATGACTACGAACTTCGAAGATGAAATATCTTGTATAGAATCTGATGATGATAATGAGTTTGACATGAATCTAGGATGAGGCAATGACTATATTGCATGTGCAACGAATGATACATCAAGACACTCCAGAAAAGAGTCAAGCGATGAAGAAGCTAAGGCATTCTGCTTCATTGCAAGAGCCTCAGGTGATCAGGTATCAACAAAATAACATAAATCAATTGACAAAGATGCACCCCGTTCAATGAATGTATCTATACTAAACTTGTCAAGATGGCTAAATTCCAAAAGATTCTCTTGATAGTCTTGAAAAAACTATTAGAAAATCGGATGGTTTGTTGGTCAAAGAGATGTAGAAAAAATCAAGTGTTGAGGGAAGAGCATGATTCTCTCTCTTCAAACTTCAAAGATCAATCCATTCCTTATGATTATCTTTCGTTTGATACCAAGAATCTATCAGATGTTCTCCTGAACAAGAATGAAGAACTCAAATCATTGAAAGTGTCCTATAATGAGTTATCGAAAGAAAAAGTTTCTCTCTTCGATATTGAAAACCCTCATGATATCTTTGCTCCACCATATCTAAAATACCTAGTGTGCAACAACACTGATTACATAGCTAAAACATTTGTTTCTACAACTGAGAACATTACATCTATGATGAATGTTGAAACTAACCCCTCTTTTGAGGATATTTTTTTGCCATCTTTGATGAAACTCTCAGATTGAAAAGCTTACTACAGACTAGCATACCAAAGAGCCTCAAAGGACACCATATTTGTGATGTGTTTAAGAAGTCAATACTTCACAAGAATCCTAGAAAGGAAGGTTTGGGGTTTGATATAAAACTCAATGCATATGGAACTTACTAGACCCCGAAACAATATCCTCACACTAGTTGAGTTCTTGCTAAAAGTAAAACTCTCGAACCTAGATCATCATTTGGCTATGATAGTCCCATTGTTGTTGATGATGATGAGTCTACCGAACGTAATTATATATTATATAAATAACATAATGGTAAAGTTTTCTCGATATATTGGTACTAACTACATGACAAGCTCACCCAAAAAGAAGATTTGGGTAAAAAAATTGGCATTCAAAATCTTCCCGTTACTGCAAATCTAACCATATAGAATAATTCCTTTTGAGGAAATGAATATCATTAATAGCATGGATCTGCACATCTTAGAAAATCTAACATGCTAAATTAATACCACAGGGAGTACATGCGTACCACCTCCAATCACTATGTCCATGCATCTGGAAATAACTTCAATGCATATTCATATGTTTACTCGCAGATTTCACATGTGCACATCGGAAGTTATCGAAGAAAAATATCTCCTACTGGACCGAATCAAATGGGATCCCCTCCACCCACTAGGACGTGGGTGGTAAAAGCTAACTAATTAACCTTTCTTGCATGGATGTTGTCTGAGAGCTTCTCATTGCTTATCTTCTACCCTGGGCTAAAATTGTTGGTGCATGAACTATTTCTATCCAACCTGTGTGTTTTGTCTATCTTTTTTAGTTGTATATTGTCAAAGTGATTCTATTCACTCATGCTTTTCCATTTGATTTTATCATTCGAAAGATTTTCCGTTCTGTCTGGTGAACAATTCACCCAGAGTATTTGGTTTCTGTTTCGTGTTATTGAAGAGTGATTATGTTTCAGACCCTATTTTCACTCTATTCTTTCTTGCCCAAATCATTGTTGTCCATCATGAGTATTCAAATTGATGAGAAGTGCATT
Organism: Hordeum marinum; assembly: GCA_022496015.1. Lineage (NCBI taxonomy): Eukaryota > Viridiplantae > Streptophyta > Magnoliopsida > Poales > Poaceae > Hordeum > Hordeum marinum. The sequence goes on from CM039676.1 coordinate 117,816,489, forward strand.
TCCCTCTAGCGTCCTTGGTCACAAATGAAATGCACTTTGAAACTTTTATCTATTTTTGCAGAAGCCTCTTCGAGCTTTCGAAATCTCGCTCACTTCCCAGGTATCTCACAGGAAAGGTTGACATGTATCTCGCTATCTCCACGACCTCAATTGTGCCTGTTTAATGCGGAGAGTCCAGCCGTTGTGGATTGTAGATCTTGCATAAGAGGTTGGGTATTTTCTTTATAAATACCCCTCATGTCAACCTCCTCCTCTAGTTTATCTTCTCTCTCTCTCCATCTATCTCTCCTCTCTCTCTCCCTCTCTCAAGCACACCGAGCCCAAGCTCGAAGCAAGTCTGACGAGGAGCTCCACTATGCAACTCCATACGAACCTCAACACATTTGGTGTCCACTAGCCTGGTAATGTCTTTCTTAGTGTCATTGTAGGTGTTTTTTATCACCTAGTTAGGGTATGGAGAACCAGACTAGCTCAATCCATGTTCGGGTTCTAGGGCATGTTCGTTCGAAGAATTTTTTTTCCATGATTGTTACTTCCGTGGTAGATCTTCCTTTCACCTTAGGTTCCTTTATGTGTGGTTTGTGGTTGTCCATCATGCATGAATCTTAGATTTGGAGTTACTATGTTTCTTATCGAAGATTAGACTAGTTCTGTTCTAGCGAATTTATTCAGAACTTGCTAGGTGAATCTTCCAATGACATTCTCGTAGTCTACCATTGTTCTTTCGATCATATATTTCGAATACAATCTATTTTCATCAAAATCCTTCTGTGCATGCTTATAACCTTGCCTATTTCCCCCTTGTACATATTCTTATTTAGAGGGTGAGCATGGCTTCTGGTTCGAGGGAATGCACTTAGTCTGAAAAGGATGAGCAATTGCCTCAGTTTTGACCCAACGAAGGTGAAGGGTGAAAGAGAATAAGAGGTGCAGCCAAAGATTATAAGTGCCCAAGGTTCCAAAGAAAACAAGGGAGCCCGACTCAAAATCAGCAGCCAAAGAGTTTGCTGCAGAAGAAAGAGTTGATTTAGAGGACCAAGATATTATGATTGATGGAAGACTAAGAAGAGGTGGTCATGGCCATGCGCCAAACACCACTATTGAAATGTCTAATCCTGATCAATACAAGTCACCACCTCATGAAACGAATATTGAGAGAAATACCAGAATGTAGAGGATTAAAGGGCATTGAGCAGGAAAATGGTTCCGTCATGAAAATGTTCAGAAAAAGCACCAAGTTATGTTTGCATTAAATTCACATTGGAATGAATGCACTATTGAGGGTTATACAGCCTCTGAATGCTCACCCAACCTCTCTCACAATAGAGTTAGTTTGGTTAGGGTTTGATCCCTAGTATCCACTATGTTCTAAGATTGATGTTGCTTTGACTTTGCTATTCTTAATGCTATTCACTAGGGCCCGAGTTCCATGATTTCAGATTTGAACCTATTATGTTTTCATGAATATATGTGTATTCTTGATCGTATCTTGCAAGTTGTAGACACCTATTACGAGTTATGATCCGCATCCCCTAGGGTGACAATAACTCGGGTTCTTTCCGGTGATTACCGTAGTTTGAGTAGTTCATGTATTCATTAAGTGCTAATGCTTTGGTCCGGTTCTGTATTAAAAGGAGGCCTTAATATCCGTTAGTTTCCAATAGGACCCCGCTGCCACGGGAGGGTAGGACAAAAGATGCCATGCAAGTTCTTTTCCATAAGCACGTATGGCTATATATGGAATACATGCCTACATTACATTGATGAATTGGAGCTAGTTCTGTGTCACCCTATATTATAACTGTTGCATGATGAATGCCATTTGACATAATTATCCGTCACCGATCCATTGCCTATGAGCTCTTCATATATTGATCTTCGGTCAGTTACTTTGCCGTTGCTACTGCTACAAACACTACAAACTGCTACTATCACTTTGCCACTATTACCTTTACTATCATATTACTTTGCTACTGAATACTTTGCTGCAGATATTAAGTCTTTCAGGTGTGGTTGAATTGACAACTCAGCTGCTAATGCTCGAGAATATTCTTTGCCTCCCCTTGTGTCGAACCAATAAATTTGGATTGAATACTCTACCCTCGAAAACTGTTGCGATCCCCTATACTTGTGGGCTATCAAGACCTTTTTCTGGCGCTGTTACTGAGGAGCATAGCTTCATTCTCTAAGTCACTTGGGATATATATTTGTTGATCACTATGAAGAATCTGAAAGAATGAAAAACCAAGATATATCCCTCTACTACAAGGGGAGGTAAGGAACCGCTACCTAGCTCTGTACTTGATTCACCTTTTATTATGAGTAAGTTTGCGACACCACCACCCACTAGTAATTCTGATATGTCGCAAGCAATTGATGATGCTACTTGTGCTATGCATGATGCTTATGATAATACATTGCTTGATGATACTGTGCCACTGGGTGAATTTCTTGATGAACAAATTGCTAGAGCTAATGCTGAAATTGATAATATTTCTGAATCTGATGAAATTATTGAAACTGAACACTATGATTCACCTGCTAGACCTACCTCCCCTAGATATATTGCCTGATATACCTGAGGGTTATGTTATGGAAGGATAGGTAGCTAGGGACTTTCTTGCTTGTAAGGATAGAGATGGTCTTAAGAAATTGCTTCGCAAGTGGAAGGAAAAATCTCTAAATGCAAGAATGCAATATGATGCTAAGTTTGCTACTTCACCGATCTTTGTTACTGATAAGGATTATGGATTCTCTGTCAATCCTGAGTTAATTACTTTGGTTGAATCTGATCCTTTCCATGGTTATGAATCTGAAACTTTCATGGCACATCTTACCAAATTGAATGATATAGCCACCCTATTTATTCATGAGGAAAAAAATTCGCTATTACTATATTCTTAAGTTGTTTCCTCTCTCATTAAAGGGTGATGCTAAGAAATAGTTTAATTCTCTTGCACCTCGTTGTGTGCGTAGTCCCCAGGACATGGTTCATTACTTCTCTTAAAAATATTTTCCTACCCATAAGAAACAAGCTGCCTTGCAGGAAATATTGAACTTTGTGCAAATTGAAGAAGAGAGTCTCCCACAAGCTTGGGGGAGGCTTCTCCAATTACTTAATGCTTTGCCTGATCATCCTCTCAAGAAAATGAAATACTTGATATCTTTTATAATGGACTAAATGATGCTTCTAGGGACTACCTAGATACTTGTGTTGGTTGTGTTTTCAGCAAACAAACTGTTGAACAAGCAGAATTACTATTGAATAACATATTGAGCAATGATAATGATTGGACTATTCCAAACCACCTCTAAAGCCAACTCCAAAGAAAAGAGGTATTCTACTCCTCAGTCCTGAAGATATGCAACAGGCAAAGAAATCTATGAAAGAAAAGGGTATTAAAGCTAAAGATTTTAAGAATCTACCACTGATTGAAGAAATACATGGTCTTGATAACCCGACACAGGTAGTAGAGGTAAATTCTCTCAGAAGATTTGATGAAAGAGATATCCCTTATAATAAGCCTGCTAGCCAATGCTTGGATCAATTTGATAATTTTATTATGAAGAAAGAAAATTTCAATGCCTATGTTAGTGGACAATTGAAACATAATGCTTGATCGCTTGGGTGATTATTTGAGTAGAACTTTCAATGATCTCAAGCTTATTTGTAAACATGCTTCCATGGTAACCACTCAAGTAGAAAAAGTACTTAAGGCTCAAAATGATTTTCTTAATGAGATGAATAGTAAAGACAATGATCATTCTGTTAAAGTTGTGACTAGAGGTGGTAGAATGCCTCAGGAACCTTTGTATCCTAAGGGCCATCCTAGGAGAATTGAGCAAGATTCTTAGCGAGTTAATACTGACGCACCTATTCCTTCCAATAAGAGTAGGAAAAAAAATGATGATAGTAGTTTGCGTGTTGCTAGTGAACCTGTTATAGATACGTCTGAGAATCCAAATGATATTTCTATTTCTGATGTTGACCCACAATCTGGTGATGAACATGAGCCTAGTGATAACATTAATAATGATATTCATGTTGATGCTCAACTTAGTAATGATAATGATGTGGAGATTGAACCTGCTGATGATCTTGATAACCCACAACCTAAGAATAAAATATACGATAAAAGGGACTTCATTGCTAGGAAACATGGTAGAGAAAGAGAACCATGGGTTCAGAAACCGATGCCCTTTCCTCCTAAACCATCCAAGAAAAAGGATGATGAGGACTTTGAGAACCTTGCTGAAATGCTTAGACCTGTCTTTTTACGTATGCGCTTGACTGATATTTCGAAAATGTCTCCTTATGCTAAGTACATGAAAGATATTGTGACAAATAAAAGAAAGATACCAGAAGATGAGATTTCCACCAGGCTTGCTAATTATACTTTTAAAGGTGGAATACCTAAGAAACTAGGAGATCCAGGAGTACCTACTATACCATGCTCTATTAAAGGAAATTATGTTAAAACTGCTTTATGTGATCTTGGAGCTAGTGTAAGTGTTATGCCTTTCACTTTATACAGGAGCTAGTTGACACCTACTGAAATCTCTTTGCAAATGGCTGATAAATCAACTGCTCTACCTATCGGTATTTGTGAGGATGAACCTGTCGTAGTTGCAAATGGTACTATTTTGACGGACTTTGTTATTCTTGATATTCCCGAGGACGACAGTATGTCGATCATCCTTGGTAGTCCCTTTTTGAATACCGCATGGGCTGTTATTGATTGCAACAAGGGCAATGTCACTTTTCAGATTAATGGTAATGAGAACACGGTACACTTTCCGAAGAAACAAACTCAAGTTCATAGTATCAACTCTATTGAAAAAATTCCAACAATTATGCATATCCCCATTGAGGTAGCTTAGTGTTATTCAAAAATTCTTCGGTTTCATGTCATTCGAAAGAAGTTCGTTAATAACACTTGATCAACCTTATTGATGGATTCCTTTTGAGGAGCATGAGATGGATGAATTTAGAAAGCACAACTTCGTGCACCTAACTTTTACTTTCTGTTACCTAGATGAAATTAAGTAAAAATGCTATTATTTTTCAGTTTTTTGAGTTTTCCGTGCAATAGAAAAATGACCTGAAAATATAAGTTCCCAGAATCCCCTGAAAATTTAGTATGATTTTTTCTAGAATATTTAAGAATTTTTGGCACTGAGAATGCATCAGGGGGCTGCACGAGTGGGCCACAAGCCTACAGGGCGCAGCCACCCACTGGCCGCGCCTAGCAAGCTTGTGGGTCCCACGTGCCCCCCTCCACTTATTCCAGCACCCATTCACTTCACCTTCCTCCAGAAAAAATCCCACCATTGGTCAAACCCGTGCTCTAGCTCATCTTGCTGCCATTTTCAATCTCCTTGCTCAAAGCTCCATTTGCAAAACCGTTTTAGGGGATTGCTCATCGGTATGTGACTCTTGCAATGGTCCAATTAGTTTTTGTTCTAGTGCCTTATATATTGCAAATTGTTGCTGTTGCGGTGACCTTGTTCTTGAGCTTGTATGTCAAATTTTTATGGACCTAAGTAGTTTTGATGTATGATATGGTCTCTAGGCACTTGAGGGAGTAGTTGCTATGAGTTTTGTTGAGTTTTGTGCACCTTTATGTTCACTCACTAAAAATTTCAGAAATTTTTCAGACAAAAGAAAAGATGTTGAGGAGAATGTACCAAGGTGGTTCCTCGAGCAAGAAAGCCCCAAGACTTGCGCTACGTGAGCCCAATTTTGAACTACCCACTGAAGCTCGAGTACTGCCTTGTGAATGGCCGTCGGATCAACTGATGGAAAATGCCGGACTTAAGGAAGAGTTTTATGCGTACATAAGGAATGCCGTCCTTGAGGATTTCATTTCAGATCGATGCACGCAATATTATCAACTCACTGACTCTTCTGTGTGGAGGTTTGAATTTTCATCTAGGCGTAATTCTCATTTTGTCCTATTTGATATTTATGATAAGACCTATACCATGGACCTTGAAAATTTTAATGGTGCATGGAAAATTCCATAATGTGGTAGTTGTCGCGATCCTCATAAAAATGAATATAATGATTTCCTTGCTAGCATCAAAGTGGGAGAAACTAGAATCATTACACAAGCTACTTTGGGGAGCATTCACTTTCCGGCTATACATTATTTTGCTCTCTTCGTAGGTAGATGTATTAACGGTAAACTTGAGCATAGCCACCTTTGTGCGCCTGATCTAAGCATCCTTAAGAGTGCGGGAATGGCAGATAGACGATATAACCTGGGGGCTATTATTGCTAGGAGGATACATCATAAGGCTAAGGATGGGGATTTCTTTGGTGGAATTTATGCCAGCCATCTAGCTAAGTATCTTGTGGTACCCATAAGAGGGAATGACATTGAATTACTCCCTGCTTTCCTTGATTATGAGGCTTTGGTAAAAGTTTCTTGAAAGAAACGAACAATCCCTCCAGTACTGACTAATTTTGGACAGGCAACGTGTTGTCCATGTTAGCCTTCCTGCTCCTGCCTTCTTTAACTTTCAAGAAAAGCAGATATATTCTATAACCAGAGAGGAGGCAAACGAGTACGAGCAAAATGCAGAAACTGCTTGCCTTCACGCTGTAGTGGTAAGGAGATAGTCGCTGCAGCCCAGCACAACCCCAACTTTGACTTCAGATATTATCCAGGCCAGCCATGGCCCTAGACCAACTTAGGCCAAAAGCTCAAGCTTGGGGGAGTACGTATTTCTCACCGACATTACATTCATGTTCACACACCTATTTCAGTTGTCGGTGTTCATACCTTTTCATTGTACTATCCATGGTAGTTTATATTCGTGTTTTGTTTTCTTCTTGTGTATTTAATAAACTTTGAGAAAAATACAAAAAAAAGTTCTAGTTTTATTTCCTAGTTGCTTAGTTGTAGCATTAAAAGAAAACCCAAAAAGATTTCTCATTCTTCTGTTTGCTTGTTGGGAGCTTTCCCGTGTAAACAATTTTCCTTTCTCTTCTTTGGGTCATAGGGAGAAGACCACGATGACGTGTTGAGTGGCTCTCATATGCACTGTTGTTTATCTTACAAAGAGCCCATATTGCCTTGTCTTCTCCTTTGGTTTATTGTTTACAGATTCTAGCTTAGTCCAATGCACGTGCACTCTCATTATTATTCACATTGTTCGGTCGTGCAAGTGAAAGGCAATAATGGTGATATTTGATGAAAAGATTGAGATGGAGAAAAGCTGGTATGAACTCAACCTATCTTGTTTTTGTAAATATGATTAGCTCATCATTCGGAATTCAGCACATTATGGGTTGAACATGTTTGCAATAACAATTAGAGATTATAGTTATTCATGCCATGCTTAATTAGCTAAGAGTGGATAATGGTTCGTCTTGAGTGCCAACATGCGCATTAAAATGGTTGTGATGTGGTATGATAGAATGGTATCCTCCACTGGAATGATTCAAGTGGCTTCACTTGGCACATGCTCACACATGTAGTTGAAACAAATCAACATAGCGTCCACGATTGTTATGTTCACAGTGAATCATATCCTACTCATGCTTGCGTTCAATGTTGGTTAATCTCAAAGTATATTAATGAATGTGTCGCTCTCTAGTTGGTCGCTCCCCAGTTTTTTGCTAGCCTTCACTTGTACTAAGCAGGAATACTGCTTGTGCATCCATCTCAATAAACCCAAAGTTGTTCCATATGAGTCCACCATATCTACCTATATGCGGTATTTACCTGCCGTTATTTACCTGCCGTTCCAAGTAAATTTGCATGTGCTAAACTTTAAACCTTCAAATAAACCTTTTGTTTTGTATGCCCAAATCGCTCATGTGGCAACTAGGGGCAGTCAATATCTTCCATGCTAGGTGTGTTATTCTCACGATATGTGTTGATTCACTATCATTCACGAGAAAGTGGCTGGTAATCGAGATCCCAGTTCCATGCTCGAAATAAAAAGCAAAATATAATTAAACAACTCCCCTAGGAATGTGTTTGTATGGACGGTACCCGTGAATTCGGCCCGCCATGGAGTGTGACTCATTGGTGGAGGGGGAGTAAAAACTTTACCATTCTGTTTGGTAACCGCCTATAATGTATCTAGCATGGAACATATTGAAAACCTCTTGCTTGTTATGTGAGCAATGAAACAATACCGCTCCAAAATCATTACCTATCTTTGTTTTAAAATGTTGAGCTTTGGCACCTCTGCAAATCAATGCTTCCCTCTCCGAAGAGCTTATCTATTTACTGTTTTGCTGAGTCATCATCCTCTTATAAAAGGCACTTGTTAGAGATCACCATTGTCATTTTTATGCCTTGCTATTAATCGATGTTGAGTGTGAGCATGTTTAGTTAGTCCTTGTTCTCCAGAGGTGCTCTGCATTTATGTTTTGCGGTCTCAGAAAGGGCTAGCGAGATACCATTATGTCATATTGTATCATGATTGTTTTGATAAATTGTTGTCATCCGAGACTTGTCATTGTTGCTCACTAGTTGGTTATGCCATTGACATGAGTAAATGTGAGACCTAAATGTTATTGTGAATATGGTTAGTTTATAATCTTTGCTGAAAATCTAAACATAAGTTAGACATATTTACAATAGCAAGATCAAAAAGAATTTGTAAAAGTTTTTCTTTATCACTTTCAGTTTATCAACTAAATTGCTTGAGGACAAGCAAAGGTTTAAGCTTGGGGGAGTTGATACGTCTCCAACGTATCTACTTTTCCAAACACTTTTGCCCTTGTTTTGGACCCTAATTTGCATGATTTGAATGGAACTAACCCAGACTGACGTTGTTTTCAGCAGAATTGCCTTGGTGTTATTTTTGTGCAGAAATAAAAGTTCTCGGATCGTCTTGAAAATTTATGGAGAATATTTTTGGAATTAATAAAAAATACTAGAACAAGAATTAACAAGAGCAGGGCCACCAGCTGGCCACAAGCCTACTAGCCGCGACCACCCCCCTAGCCGAGCGGGGCAGGCTTGTGGGGCCCCCGTGGCTCCTCCGACCTCCACTCCAGCTCCATATAACCCTATTTGTCGAGCAAAAAATCAGGGGGAATAGTTCATCACATTTCACAATATGGAGCCGCCGCCATCACCAGTTCTTCCTCGGGAGACCAGATCTAAGTCCATTTTCGGCTCCGGAGAGGGGAAATCGATGCCTTCGTCATCACCAACCATCCTTCATCACCAATTCCATGATGCTCCCCACCGTTCGTGAGTAATATCATCGTAGGCTTGCTGTACGGTGATGGGTTCGATGAGATTTATCATGTAATCGAGTTAGTTTGGTTAGGGTTTTATCCCTAGTATCCACTATGTTCTGAGATTGATGTTGCTATGACTTTGCTATGCGTAATGCTTGTCACTAGGGCCCGAGTGCCATGATTTCAGATCTGAACCTATTATGTTTTCATGGATATATTTGTGTTCTTGATCCTATCTTGCAAGTTGTAGACACCTATTACGAGTTATGATCCGCATCCCCCAGGGTGACAATAACTGGGATTCTTTCCGGTGATTACCGTAGTTTGAGGAGTTCATGTATTCACTAAGTGCTAATGCTTTGGTCCGGTTCTCTATTAAAGGAGTCATTAATATCCCTTAGTTTCCAATAGGACCCCGCTGCCACGGGAGGGTAGGACAAAATATGTCATGCAAGTTCTTTTCCATAAGCATGTATGGCTATATATGAAATACATGCCTACATTACATTGATTAATTGGAGCTAGTTCTATGTCACCCTATGTTATAACTGTTGCATGATGAATGCCAGCCGACATAATTATCCATCACTGATCCATTGCCTATAGACTCTTCATTTATTGATCTTCGCGCAGTTACTTTGCTGTTGCTACTGCTGCAAACACTACAAACTGCTACTATCACTATGCCACCGTTACCGTTACTATCATATTACTTTGCTACTGAATACTTTGCTGCAAATATTAAGTCTGTCAGGTGTGGTTGAATTGACAACTCAGCTGTTAATAATCGAGAATATTCTTTGCTCCCCTTGTGTCGAATCAAGATATTTGGGTTGAATACTCTACCCTCGAAAACTATTGCGATCCCCCATACTTGTGGGTTATCATAAATCAACTGCACAATTATGGTCATCAAGCTCTCCTTTAGCGAGGGAATAAAAGGAGCACAATGGTAATCTTAGAAGCATTACACTCGCGACGAACTTCACGCCAATGGAATTAAGAAGGATTATGACTATCTAGATTTATTTGAAGTTCCTCAGATGTGAAGTCAAACTACAGTGCTACCATAGAGACCTTCTTCAAGAAATCTGATATTTCTCAAGCCAGATGATGAATTAGATGACACTTCAATCATTTATGTGTATTGCCCAGACGAACTATGCCCTCAATTAAAATTTGACCGCAATTCTGAAGTGAAATCCAACTCTACGGCTACTCCTGCTTCTCAATCTGGTTCTCTAAACAGTTTCAGCTCTAATTCTTCTTCGAACGAGTACTTCCGCCTTTTGTGTTGTTCCTTTTTACAACTTGTTGACAAAAGGGGGAGATGAACATCGAGAGGTTAGATGTGCATGTCTTTTGGTCCTTTTTCAGGTGTTTGGTTTTCATTTGTCATTTGCGTTCCTAAAAAACATTTGATTTTTGATGTGTCGTCATGCTATTTTAGATGGGTCCTTAAATTTTTTATAGTACCGCCTCTGGTACTGGTGAATATCTTGGCGGTAATCTTAATAACCCCTTTGTAATATTATGTCTATCCTATCTATTTTGTACGTGGTACCACATCAAAGGATGTTCATATATCCTGCTCTATTTTTTTCCTTCTCTTTCTCTTATTATCTCCGATATATCTAACTTGAAGTAGTAAAGTCTTTAGAAGTTGATAATTATGTTTCTATGAACAAAATTATACCTACACTCACTTTGAATTATTTTGGTTCTTCTGTCGTTAACTTATTCGTTAATTCATCTTGGAGAAGAAAATACTCCATAAGATATATACTATGCTCTAAAATAATTTTGTTTTCACTTGCTCGATTCCTACTAATAAATCTACGTGCAGGAGAAAACTCATCAAGAGTGGATCTGAAAACTGCGACATTCTGAGGATAAATTCACTCCTTATTTTCGGCGACAAATCATTTCAAAGTATTTATTCTTGAATCAAATATTTGGTTTTGTCTTGCAGGAAAAACCCCACTTATATATCATCGAGTGCGTTAATTGGTCCTACTCAATCAAATCATATCTCATTGACACTCTTCAAATTTTTTATCGCCCCCATGCTCACTAACCACATAGAACTTCGTTTGCCAAAACATTCAGTAAGATGCATACATTTAGGGGGAGCATACTTTATCTTTGAAAATTCTCTCAACATTTACTTCTCTAAATAGTATATGTTACTGTTACCTCCAAAGCATTGATGTATTTTGTTTTGTCAACAATCATCAAAAAAGGGGGAGATTTTTGTGCAATGCCACCTTGCGTTTTCGAGATTGTTTCTAGAAACCGTCATGAATTGATTTGTTTGCTATTGCACACAAAATAGTCCATGGAGTTCCGAGAAGAGTGCTATATTTTGTCTAAAAGTTTAAAGAACTTCATCGAAGAGTATCCGCATCGCACAAAAGGAGAATCTCAAGAAGAGATGACACCGAGAAGAATAAGTGAAGAGATTAACCCCTTAAAATATTGCTGATGCAAAGGGATTTTCATTGGGTGTGTTTGTCGTGGGAACGAGCCTGACAGTAGATGGTAGGGGTACGAATGGAGAGGGCAGAGTCCTAGCTATGGCGAGGGTGTAAACACGGATGTATGAGTTCAGGCCCCTCTCGTGGAGGTAACAACCCTACGTCTCAGTGCTCGGGAGCTTTAAGTCGTGGGGAATGTTGAGATTCCAATTGTTGCTAACCCTTATGAAGGAGGGGAGGGGCGGCTTATATAGAGTTCACTGCCCCTCGTAATGGCCCCGCATCGAAGGGTCTGGTCGTGGGGTTCAAAGTTTGTCCTTACAGGTAATGTACGTAGTAAAAGCTATTAATGACCATTGAACCAGCGTCTACCCGTTGGGCTCTTGATGATGGCTCCTGGTCTTCTCGCATCGAGTGAAAGCGAGGTCTTATGAGTGACACGCGACCGCCGAGTGAGAGCAGGAGTCTCCGAGTGGATTACTGTCGAGTGACTTTGAACGTCTCCAGGGATCCACTCGGAAGTTCATGCTTGATCTTCAAGTCCTCCCATGTAGTGTCCTTAGGTAGCGTATGTGGGCCGTGCCGAGGAACCTACCCTAGGTACATATCCTCGTCATTAGCCCCAGAATGGATAGGGGCTTGACTGGTGGAAGGAGGTATCTACGTAGACCTTGAGTTAGAGCATCAGATCCTCCGAATGATATTTGGGATTTCCATGAAACTTGTGTCGATTGAATTCTTCTCCGCTCGCCCGGATCCATTTAGCCTTAAAGGTGTATGAGTGGATCTTCAACATTTGCTCTGGTCCGAGTGAGCTGGCAGTATCTTGGGAGGCGACGGGTCGGTCTCACAGACCCAGATTTTCCGGGATCCGAAAATTTGGGAAGCGCGTGTGCCCACGTGATGATTACGCCACGATCATGGCAAGTGGAGGTGCGATGCCATGATTTTTGCGCTGGTCGTATCGCCACGTAGCGAGCACCGTCAGCGGTTGGCGTGGGCGGTAACCTCGCAGGTCCATTGGTCAGTGAGACACTCGGCAGCGTATAAAGCCTTCAACGCCGCGGTTTGCAAAGTACCTCCGCCAGTTATTTCTCTCTTTTCCTCCGCCTCCTCCGCTCTTAGCACCCAACTCCAATCTCCCTCAACGAGAGCCGCCGCGATGGAGATGAAGAATCCGTCGGAGAAGCTGGAGCGCGCGATGAGGAGGCGGCGAAGCTCAAGGGCAAGAAGCCCTCGACCGCCAGATTCACCGCATCGGCGGGGTGGATGCAAGGGGATTGGCTCCCCTCTGTTGTCTCCCGCGAAGACATGGAGGGCCTCGTCTCCGACGGGATCGTGGCGGACGGCGCCTGAAGGCTGCCGGGGGAGGAGCGCAAGCCGGAGCCGCGCGACGAGGAGTGGGTTCTCCTTCTCTCCCATGTCGAGCGAGGTTTTTCTCTGCCGCCCCATCCGTTCTTTAGGGGCTTTCTGAATTTTTCGATGCCCAGCTGCACCACCTCTCGCCCAATAACATAGTCTATCTATTTGCATTCGTCACTCTATGCGAATGTTTCCTGGGCTGCCCTCCCCATTGGGGATTGTTCAAACACCTCTTCACGGTCAGATCCCAGACTTTGAAGAAAGCCCTCCCCGCTGACGGGAAGACCCACGTACTCTAGCTGTGCGGAGGATTAGGAGTTTAGAAAAGAGCTCGTAGCTCCTTCCCTGCCATGACCTTCCCAGAATCTGTAAGGGGTTGGCAGTCGACCTAGTTTTACCGCAAGGATGCAGCATCGCCAAATATGTCGACTGGCCTTCCCCAATATACACCCAACCGTCCAGTTGTTCCCAAGTCCTTGAAGGTGACTGAAGTGGAGGATGTCCAAGTGGGCATCTTGGTAGAAGTAGTGGTGCAACTGATCCGAGGCAGGGTGACTGGCATGGATCTGTTGGAGATGTTTCTAGGTCGACGCATCCAGCCGCTCCAAGCCAGGGACCGTATAATGTGGCATTATGCAGGCCCTGAGGACTCGACAAGGGCGCATCGTGAGGAAGTTCCTCAGAGAACTGTCGAGCAGTGGCTCCATAGCATCACCGGGGCCTGCGACAACCCCTTGGGAGCCAAGAGGATCCTATCGTACTCGTCTAAAAACCCGCTGAAGAACCTGGTGAGTTGGGTGATGTCGACTGATGTATTGTACTGTCGAGTGATATATCGAACTGACTTCTTTGCTTGAATCATGCAGGAATGGACGCACATGCACTCGCCCGCTCCCAATGGGAACCATGTTGAAGACGGCATGGTGAGCGAAGGCGGCAGCGTGGACGGCGACGGTTCTTCTGACTCCGAGGAAGAATACGAGGACTCCGGCAAGGAGGAAGAAGTCGAGTCACCTCCCCGCCGTGAAAGCCGCACCAAGTCCCGCCATGACCCGTTGACTATTGAGGACAGGGCTTCAGGCCCTAGGTAGAGGAATCTGAAGCACAGCCTTCCCTCGACCGCCGAGCCGAGCGAGAAACTGGCCAAGCAGCCCAAGCCAGCCGTCACCAAGCCTCGCAAGGCACTGCCTCGCATGAGGGTGGCCGTGCCTATCGTCTCCACGTAAGTATTTATTTCCGTACTTGTTCTGTCCACTGAAGTCGGGAGTTGTATTTGACCGAATGCCACTCAATTCATCAGAGGTGCTACATATGTGTCTTCGCCTCATGGAGATGGACGGGATGCAATGGACGTTGACACTGCTGACACGGCCACTTCTCATAGAGGTTAGATAATTCTTGGTTCATCCGAATGGGACTCGACATATGCAGATGGTAACACCGTTGGTTATCGATGCAGAGGTCATTTAGGTGGAGGACGACGAGGAGCGACTGAAAAGTTCGCGCCCTCGCATCCAAGGAGCGTCATCGGCGCAAGCACTTTAGCGGTCGACTGCAGAGTCTTCTAGGCGGGAGGTGGATCGACACAGCCTAGGGCTAAACCTGCAGTACTTCTGTCACGTGCTCCCCCAACCGTCTCGACCGTTGTGGTATCGACTCCAACTAGGCCCCCTCAGACTGCCTTAGCTGCTCCTGCGACCACACCGACCCCACTTGTGACGGCCTTCCCTCTGCATCGTACCCCGGAAGATCAAACCAGGGCTGCAAAGGAAGCCATGATCCAGGCGGAGCAGCTCATGCTAAGGACCAAGGAGGCTTATGAGGCCAGCAAACTGGCTTTTGACGTCAGCGCAGCCCTTCGCACCAATGTTCGAGTAAGTTCGATTGTAACTTCATTGTCAATTGAATTCTTGTCTTTTGTTGGCTGCTGTACACCCACTGGGTGATTGCCATAGAACGTTTAAACTTTCTCCACTTGAGTAGATCAGATCGTAGTCGAGTAGGATTGGGATTGATAGTACGCGTGGTACTTGTGTCACTTGACATGTTGAGTGTGTTTTCTGACGAGTTACTCGACGGATAGAATTAACCGTCTCAGTGGGGGTGCTCTTAGCACACCCACTGGGTCTAGTCCCCGAGACCGCTGTCAAATGCTTGCATTGGCAAGGGTCTTTAGAGTTTATTGTATACGGGATACATTTTGTCTTGCAGGTTTCATGGATATTATTAGCAAACCATGATATGACGCTGCATAAGGATCGACTGCACTTCATAGAGTAGAGGGGGTGCATCACTCGACGGGTCGAGTGTCACGACAGGGCTGATCTTGTTGAATGTTTGAATAACCATTGGGGGCACGCTAATAGCACCCACTGGGTGTAGTCCTCGAGGCTACTATTCATCGCAGACGATAAACAGTAGGCTTGAAAACTTGTCGTACACGTGGTACTAGTGTCACTCGACATGTCGAGTGTATTTTCTGACGAGTTACTCGACGGGTCGAGTGTTAACCATCTCAGTGGGGGCGCTCATAGCGCACCCACTGGGTGTAGTCCCCGAGACCGATGTCGAGTGCTTGCGCAGGTAGGGGTCTTTATAAAGACAGCTTTAAATTTGTTTACGGCGCGCGTAGCGCCATGGCCACTCGACATGACGAGTGGACTTTTTGCTTGAATTCTTCCAAGATGGTCATTCGCCGGTTTTAATAACTCAGTCGACTGTCCAGGAACCACTTGCTGGTTGAACTCCTGACTTTTGTTGATTCCAGATGGCTTGCGAACTTGGGACACAGTACAAGGAGATGGAGGAGGAGAGGAACCAGTTCTAGGTGGACCTGGCGGTTGCCAACAATGCCCTAGAGCGCGCACGTGCTGAGCTGAAGTCTCTGGGAGGTAATTACTATCGACTGTCAGCATTCTCATCTTCACTTTTCATGTTATGAACCGAGCGCTCTCACTCGAACAGACGTGCGCAATGAAAACCATCGACTCCAAGCGCGACTCAACAATGTTGTTTCTTTAGATTCCATGAAGAAGGCACTATAGGAGAAGGACAAAGCACTCGCTGACGCCCAACAGGTGGCCAGGGACAAAACTGAAGCTACAGATCAAAAGCTGGAAGAGGAGAACATCAAACTCAAGCAGGAGCACGCGGACCTCGTCAAAAGGGCCGAGCAGCTAAACAAGAGGAGCAATGGCCTGGAGAAGCATTTGGGCGAGTTCTCGAGGAAGATGTATATTCTGCTCGACGGTAAGTATTTTTGTCGACTGAGCTTTGTAAAATCTTTGAGGGTCGCAGTTCACCGATTCTCCTCCCATTCCCCATTCTTCAATAGAATTCTGCCAAGACTTTGAGAAGGAGATAGAGGAGGTTGAGCCCAATCTGGATCCCACCAAGTCTCCTGTAGCAGACGCGATGGCATGAACATGCTCCGACTCAATTTCTGGCTCCAGGGCGTCCAAGCGTATCTTGTCCGATTGAAGTCTGCTATGGAGAGGATCGACAAAGAGCTATGGCCTGAGGACACCCTCCAGCTCGACCTCAACGCGATGATGGCTCGCCTGGATGAACTTCCAAGTCGAGCGCAGGCCTGGAAGAAATCTGCCGCTCGTTTTGGGGTTGACGTGCCATTGTCACTCGTCAGGGTCCATTGCAGGGACGTGAAGGAGGAGAGGCTGAAGGAGCTTCAGATGGTCAACACGAAGAAACTCCAGTTTGAGGACTTCATGGGGACCTTCATCGAAGCAGCCACCAGAATCGCCGATGGCATCGACTGAGACACCTTTGTCGAGCCCGCGAGTCCATCACCTTCTTGAAAAAGTTATCTTTGAAAGAAACAGTTAAATTTTCCTCGGTATGCCGAGTGGATATGTATCCTTAAAAACTTTGTTCAGGCCTTGGGCCTGAGCACATTTGCTTCCATACGAAACTTTTATCCGTGGTTTACCCTTTGGATTTTATTCGTATTTGGCTTTCAATCGTCTGTTCGATTGAGTTTGTTTTTAACTTGGGCGAAGCATGTTCGTGGCTAAGCCCCCGAGTGTGAGGATTGCTCATCACTCGGAGTATTTTTGAACTTAGGTGAATGTCGATTCGCAGCTAAGCTGTCGCATGGATGGATTACTATCCACCCGACGAGGTTTCTAACTTAGGTGAAACATGTTTTGCAGCTAAGCCGTCGAGTGTGAGGATTGCTCATCACTCTAAATATTTTTGAACTTAGGCGAATGTTGATTCGTAGCTAAGTTGTCGAGTGAATGGATTATTATCTACTCGACGAGCTCTTTAACTTAAGCGAAACGTGTTCGCAGCTAAGCCCCCGAGTGTGAGGAACGCTCATCACTTGGAGTATATTTGAACTTAGGCGAATGTCGATTCGCATGTAAGTTGTCGAGCGAATGGATTACCATCTACTCGATGAGGTTTTTAACTTAGGCGAAACATGTTTCGCAGCTAAGCCCCCGAGTGTGAGGATCACTCATCACTCGGAGTATTTTTGAACTTAGGCGAATGTCGATTCGCAGCTAAGTTGTTGAGTGAATGGATTATTATCCACTCGACAAGATTTTTAACTTAGGAGAAACGTGTTCGCGGCTTAGCCCCCGAGTGTGAGGATCGCTCATCACTCGGATTATATTTGAACTTAGGCGAATGTCGATTTGCAACTAAGTTTAAGAGTGAATGGATTACCATCTACTCGACGAGGTTTTTAACTTAGGCGAAACATGTTTTGCAGCTAAGCCCCCAAGTGTGAGGATTGCTCTACACTCGGAGTATTTTCGAACTTAAGCGAATGTCGATTCACAGCTAAGTTGTCGACTGAATGGATTACCATCTACTCGACAAGGTTTTTAACTTAGGCGAAACGTGTTCCGTAGCTAAGCCCCCGAGTGTGAGGATCGCTCATCACTCGGAGTATTTTTCAACTTAGGCGAATGTCAATTCGCATCTAAGTTGTCGAGTGAATGGATTACGATCGCTTCGACGAGTTTTGTTTTTTTGAACCCAAGCGAAGACGGATTCGCAAATAGGCTATCGAGTGGATGGACTGCTATCCACCTGACTGGGTTTTTAACTTAGGCGAAACATGTTTCGTAGCTAAGCCCCCGAGTGTGAGGATTGCTCTACACTCGGAGTATATTTGAACTTAAGCGAATGTCAATTCGCAGCTAAGTTGTCGAATGAACGGATTAGCATCCACTCGACGAGGTTTTTAATCCAAGCGAAGACGGATTCGCAAATAGGCCGTCGAGTGAATGGACTACTATCCACCCGACAGGGTTTTTAACTTAGGCGAAACATGTTTCGCAGATAAGCCCCCGAGTGTGAGGATTGCTCATCACTCGGTGTATCCCCAAGAATGTAACTGCGCGGTTGGAATCAACGAAGTATTAATCGCAGAAACGCAACTTGCGTTGATGAAGTACCATTATTACATCCGAAAACTCTTGTCTCAAGTGTAAAAACATCGAAGCAGGTCTGCATTCCAGGCTCGTGGTTCATCCATCTGCTTCATGACATTATACAAGTGATAGGCTCCATTGTTTAGCACCTTAGTAACAACAAAAGGGCCTTCCCATGCAAGAGCAAGCTTGTGAGGTCGGTGCTGATTCACTCGGAGCACCAAATCTCCCTTGTGGAATGCTCGGCTTCTGACATTCCTTGCATGGAAGCGCCGTAGGTCTTGCTGATAGGTTGTGGTCTGGATCAGAGCCATCTCACGCTCTTCCTGCAGAAGATCTACCCCATCTTGTCTGGCCTGTTCAGCTTCAGCCTCAGAATATAGCTCCACTCGAGGAGAATTGTGGGCCAAGTCACTCGGCAGTATAGCTTCAGCACCATAGACAAGGAAGAAAGGAGTTCGTCCAGTCGACCGATTAGGTGTTGTCCTCAACCCCCACAAAACAGACGGTAGCTCAGTTACCCATGCACCAGCAGCATGATCCCAATCGCGCATGAGACGAGGCTTCAGACCTTGCAGAATGAGACCATTAGCCCGCTCAACTTGCGCATTGGTTTTAGGATGTGCAACGGAAGCGTAATCCACTTGGGTGCCTTGGGAGTTACAGAATCTCCTGAATTCTTCCGAGTCCAAATTAGTGCCGTTGTCCGTGATGATGCTGTGCGGAATGCCATACCGGATAATGATCTCCCTCACGAACGTGACTGACGTGCGGGAATTCAGCTTCTTGATGGGCTTGGCTTCAATCCACTTAGTGAATTTGTCGACTGCTAGTAACAGGTGGGTGAATCCTCCTTTCCCAGGTCAGAAGGGACCAACCATGTCGAGTCCCCAAACTGCAAACGGCCAAGCGAGAGGGATTGTCTTCAGAGCAAACGCTGGCTTGTGTGACAGATTTGCATAGAACTAGCAGCCTTCATAGTGATCAACGATGTCTTTAGCCATCTCATTAGCTCGCAGCCAGTAAAAACCGGCTCGGTATGCTTTAGTGGCATCGTCCTTGAAGATGCATGATGGCCGCAAGTTCCCGAGTGGATTTTGTCTAGAATCATCCGACCTTCCTCGGGGGAAATGCAGCGCTGGCTGACACCAGTCATGCTCTCTCTGAATAACTGATCTCCCATCATAGTGAAAGCCTTGGACCTACGCACAATCTGTCGAGCCTCTGCTTCATCTTCACGGAGCTCTTGTCTAAGGATATAGGCAATGTACGGCACAGTCCAGTCGGGTATGATAACTAGTATCTCCATGACCAAGTCAATCACAGCAGGAACATCGACTTGAGTCGAGTCAGAGGAGCTTAAAGATTGTGGGGGCTCTTCGGTGAAGGGATCCTCTTGAATCGAAGGAGCACGCAAATGCTCCAGGAACACTCCGCTGGGGACAGGCCGTCGAGTGGAACCAATCTTGGACAGCTCATCAGTCGCTTGATTTTTCAGTTGAGGAACATGGTGAAGTTCCAGACCTTCAAATTTCTTCTCCAGCTTCCGGACTGCATTGCAGTATCCAGTCATAGCAGGGTTTCTAACATCCCACTCTTTCATCACTTGATTCACCACCAAATCTGAGTCGCCATAAACCAACAGGCGCTTGACGCCGAGTGAGATAGCCATGCGCAACCCATACAAAAGTGCTTCATACTCTGCCTCATTGTTGGAGGAATCAAAGTGAATTTGCAAGACATAGCTGAGCTTGTCACCTCTAGGGGATATCAACACAACACCAGCACTGGACCCATTCAACATTTTGGAGCTGTCGAAGAACATTGTCCAATGCGTCGAGTGAACTTGAATGGGTTGTTGCTGTTCAGTCCACTCGGCCATCAAATCTGCCAATGCTTGGGACTTGATTGCCTTCTTAGCCTCGAATCTGATGTCGAAGTATCCAAGCTCAATTTCCCATTTACCAACTCAACCTGATGCAACGCGATTATTGAAAATCTCGGATAAAGGAGCATCACTGACGACTGAGATCGAATGGTTTTGGAAATAATGTGCCACCTTCTTCGGTGATAGGTAAATACCATACACCAGCTTCTGATAGTGTGGATATCTTTGCTTTGAGGGGGACAATACTTTCGAGACATAATAAACTGGGTGCTGGACTTTATAGGCTTTAGCTTCCTCTTCTCGCTCGATAGTCAGCACTGTACTAACGACCTGATTTGTGGCCGCGATGTACAGGAGCAAGGGCTCTTTGCTGGCAGGAGCGGCAAGCAACGGCTGGGTGGAGAGTAGGGCTTTGAGCTAAACAAACGCTGCTTCGGCTTCAGGAGTCCAGTCGAATGTGTCGGACTTCTTGATCAACTGACACAAGGGCAGAGCCTTCTCACCAAGACGAGAAATGAATCGACTCAATGCTGCCAAGCAACCTGTGAGCTTCTGAACGTCGTGCACTCACACAAGAGTCTTCATACGGGTAATGGCGCTGATCTTCTTGGGATTGACATCAATTCCTCGCTTGGAAACGAGAAAAACGAGTAACTTGCCGCCAAGGACACCGAAGGTACAATTGGCCGGATTCAGCTTTATGTCGAATCGCCTCAGATTGGCGAATCTTTCGGCCAAGTTAGCCAGTAGGTTGGAACCTTTGCAGGACTTGACCACTATATCATCCATGTATGCCTCGACATTCCAAGGGATCTGGTCGAGTAAACATTTCTGAATCAGGCGCATAAAAGTAGCGCCGGCATTCTTAAGACCAAAAGGCATGGTGATGTAGCAAAAGCACCCAAACGGGGTGATCAAGGTTGTCTTTATTTCATCCAGGCCAAACAGACGGATCTGATGGTACCCAGAATAAGCATCTAAAAACGATAACCGCTCAGACCCCGCTGTCAAGTGAACAATTTGATCTATGCGGGGGAGCGGAAAATGGTATTTTGGACACACCTTATTGAGATGTTTGAAGTCAATGCACATGCGCAACGACTTATCTTTCTTGGGCACCATCACAACATTCGAGAGCCACTCGGAGTGGTAAATCTTCCGAATGAACTTGGCTTGCAAGAGACGGGCCACTTCTTCTCCGATTGCCTTGCGCTTCTCCGCCGCGGATTGACGCAAATGCTCCCTGGCGGGCTTGGCTTTCGGATCCACTCGCAGACGATGCTCAGCCAGCTCCCTAGGAATCCTCGGCATGTGAGCAGGCTTCCATGCAAAGATATCCCAGTTCTCACGGGGGAACTGGATGAGCTCGGCTTCCTATTTATTGTCGAGTGTTGTTGAGATATTCGTCGAGGCAGCAGTTGGATCCGTCGGGTGGATGTGCACCTTATTCACTTCCCCTGCCGACTGAAATGCCGACTCAGAAGCCGGCTTTTTTGCACGGAGCAAATCAGTAGGGTCAATGTTTTTCTTGTATTCCTGCAGCTCGACCATGGACATCTATTGATCGGTGATCTTGGATCCTTGCTGGAGACACTCTTCGGCCCGCTGTGGATTGCTAGTGACCGTGATCACGCCCTTAGGTCCTGGCATTTTCAACTTGAGATACACATAACATGGTCGGGCCATGAAACGTGCATAAGCGGGTCGACCCAAGATGGCGTGGTAAGCACTCTTGAAATCCACGTCTTCAAATGTCAATTTTTCTTTTCGGAAATTTTTGCTATCTCCAAATGTCACGTCCAATGCTATCTGGTCGAGTGACTTGGACTTCTTTCCTGGGATGACCCTGTGAAAATGCATGCTGCTCTCGCTCAGGCGGGACATCGGAATGCCCATCCCTTTCAGGGTATCCACATATAGAATGTTCAGGCCGCTGCCGCCGTCCATCAGGACCTTTCTGAGTCGAGTCCCCTGCACCACCGGATCAACTACCAGAGCCTGTCGACTGGGAGTGGCCACACGAGCAGGATGGTCTGTCTGGTCGAATGTGACAGTATATTGAGACCACTTGAGGTAGCTGGGGGTGTCTGGCATAGCCATGGTCAGACGACTCTTGCTCTCGACATCAACAAAGATCACCAGTGTAGCAATGACATCCGGGAATGTTTCCTTTTCCTCATCTTCATCTTATTTTTCAGGAGATTTCCCACTCGACTGGTCTCCCTTGAACTGCTGTACGAGGGTTCGACACTGTCGAGTGGTATGCTCGGGCAAAATCAGGTTACCTTCTGCATCTTTCCTCGTGTGAATTACACATGGCTGATCCAGAATGTCAATTCCTGACTGACCCTTCCCCTTCTTGGGGGCATAGTGAGCCTTGGCCTTGCCCTTGTTCTTCGACTGAGTCGCCAGTGCGGCTGCCTCTGCCGGAGCTGGGTCTTCAGGCTTCCGCTTCTGTTTCCGATATTTGCCGCCGCCATACTCGTTAGCGACTGATTTTCCTTTGCCGCTACGGAGGCGGTCTTTTTCCTGGCCATTGGCATGGCGAGTGGCAATTTCCATCATCTTGCCAAGTGAAATGTCACAAGTGCGCCCGAATTTTAGGTACAGCTCCCTGTATCTCACACCGGCCTTGAAAGCACAAACAGCCTGGTGTTCCGACACATTCTCCACCATATGATGCAGGGTGGACCATCGCTGAATATAGTCTCTTAAAGTTTCATTTGGCTTCTAGACGCAGTGTCGACCAAACCTGCGGGGCGCTTGCAAGTGCCCTCAAAGGTCCGGAAAAACACTCGGGTAAGATCTTCCCAACAATGTATGCCGGAAGGAGCCAAACAATTCAACCAAGCTCGAGCTGAACCATCCAACATGAGGGATAGGTGCTTCATTGTGACATTGTCATTTCTGCCGCCAATCTGCACAGCCACTCGATAATCATCTAACCAATTCTCTAGTATTGTTTCACCAGAAAACTTTCCAATCCCCGTCGCCATTCTAAAGTTGTGGGGAATCTCTACAGAACGTATAGCTCTGCTGAAACACTCTGGACCAGACACCATAGCTGAGCTTCCCCTCGGAACATCTCTGTCGAGTCCCTCTCCATAGGCTCTGCTCTTGTCGATCCGCTTCTGAACAAGATAGGTGTGAGCGTCAAATTTCGCGTCGCGTTCATCACCGATGGAGTGCCTGGCGCATTGGCGCCGGGGCGCGTACGGGCCACTCCGAGGAGGAGTGGGCACTCAACGGTGGTCTTCGCGGTGATGCTGGTCTCTGTCTTGCCCTTCATGAAAACCGCCGCCTCGACGACGCAAGGGTGATCCAGGGCTATGTGCCGACTGAACGGTCTCTACCCTGGGTGAATTGTTGTATATCTTGTGACGGGACTGAGAAACTGCTGAATTCTGACGTTGTGCTGCATCCAACAGTGCTCTGATCTGCAACAGCCCTCTACCAGCCTCTGACCGGGACGGCTGAATGGAATCCCCTATCCTAGCAGCAGCAGCAACATTAAGCACAGGAGTTTGGTATACCTCAACGCCATCGTGAGATCCAGTCGGAAACAGCTGTCGATGACGTCGGCAGGGGCCCGGTGGGCGCTGCGGGTGCACTCAACGATCTCAGCCTGGAGCTCTTCCAGACGAACGCACGTGGCCTCCGAATCTTGGGCCTCGGCAGTCGCACCGACGATGGGGGTATGAAGGACCTCCTCATCACGATGCAGCTGCATGTTCGATGGGCCTCCAGCCTCACGCTTGCCACGACCAAAGCCAGGCGGTGAACTCTGATGAGATCCCGCCATCAAGACCTCCGCGGCGGGATCGCGGCTTTTGCACTCGGAAGGCACGTCGGACGGATCAAAATCCGATTCGAACACGCCATGAAGCGACTCGGCAGGCTCGAGCGCTGGAACCTGCAAAGAAGCTTGACACGCCATTGCGTGTTCGACCCACCGCTGGAGTCGTGAGCGGCCGGACCGCTTGCGACCGCGAACGGTGAGAGGAGCCGACGCGTAGGGGGTCAACGACTGACGCATCAACACACTGCAGGGACTTGCACGGAAGTGTGCGGCCTCGCGGACCAGGAGCGCCTCGACATTGAGAGGCACCTCCTGGAGCCACGCCGAATCATCGGCGATGAAGGTGAGCGCTCCAAAACGGATCTCGTGGCCTAGAGAAAAAACACCACCGGAAGACATGTCGAAGGATGAAAATCGCAACCTCGCCGGAAGTCGCTTAGACGCCTGCCCCACGGTGGGCGCCAACTGTCGTGGGAACGAGCCTGACAGTAGATGGTAGGGGTACGAATGGAGAGGGCAGAGTCCTAGCTATGGCAAGGGTGTACACACAGATGTATGAGTTCAAGCCCCTCTCGTGGAGGTAACAACCCTACGTCTTAGTGCTCGGGAGCTTTATTTCGTGTGGAATGTTGAGATTACAATAGTTCCTAACCCTTGTGCAGGAGGGGAGGGGCGGCTTATATAGAGTTTGCTACCCCTCATAATGGCCCCGCATCAAAGGGTCGGGTCGTGGGGTTTAAAGTCTTCCATTACAGGTAACGTACGTAGTAAAAGCTATTAATGACCATTGAACCAGCATCTGCCTGTTGGGCTCTTGATGATGGCTCCTGGTCTTCTGGCGTCGAGTGAACACGAGGTCTTCCGAGTGACACGCAACCGCCGAGTGAGAGCAGGAGTCTCCGAGTGGATTACTGTCCAGTGACTTTGAACGTCTCCAGGGATCCACTCGGAAGTTCATGCTTGATCTTCAAGTCCTCCCATGTAGTGTCCTTAGGTAGGATATGTGGGCCGTGCCTAGGACCCTACCCTAGGTACATATCCTCGTTAGTGTCCGAAGAAGAATGAGTGCAATTGATAATTGCGACGACGAAGTGAAGACGTAGCAGTTGATTCGTTGTTCTTCTTTCTCTTATTTGAGTCACAGGACCACCATATTATTAAGATGGGTATAGGTTCTCGAAACTTAGGTGTGTTTTGATGTTTAGCCGAAACCTATGTAAGACAGATAGAAACATCTTTGTGCTCCAAAGATACTTGCCAGCAAGAGATGTAGTTTTTCTTCGCTGCAAGAGATATCCTTCAGACCAAGGAGTTATCTTTACTTGCTCAGCAAGGAAAGTTACCATTGTACTAAAAGATTTGACCGTTGGAAATTTTTCAGTTGTCCATTTATTTGGCTTCATGTATTAAATGGTCATTTCCCATATGGGAAGGTTGCTGCTATAAATAGCCACCCTACACCAACATTGTGTGTTGGCTACTCCGCTTGAGAATTATGAGAAGATTTATCAAGCACTCCTCTCAAGATATTCGAGTTTAGAATCCACCGAGAGAAACTCAAGAGCCAAACTTAGATAGAGGTTGAGCATCACAATAGATTTGAGTTGGGTTCTTGTACCAATTACTCTTGAGATTTGCACACTCTCTAGACGGATATTTGTCGGCGTGAGTGTCGAAGAGTAATTGTATTCTCCAAGCAAAGTCTTCAGCAACCAAGAGTAATTTTGGTTCGTCAAGAAGTCTCTCAAATTTTTGGAGATCGCCGACAAGTATCTACTCCTAGTGAATTCAAGGAAAGTCTAACCAGCTTTCAGTTGAAGGTGAATTGGACAGAGAGAGGGTTGCTCCTGTGCTCAGTCACAAGTCTCTCCAACTAGGCGTTGCCCTTTTGCAGACGAGTGAACTAGTATACCAAATCTTCTATCGCCATCAAGCACCACTCGTTTATTGTCTTTATACTGCAATTTATTTGGTAGCTTATCTTTAGTTCTCTATGTTATCCATGATCATGTATTAGTAGTATATAGGTTCGTAATCATCTCAGCTCATTGTGTTGTCTTTCACTCTGTATTATCTATCATGGTCAGCTTATGTCATTCTATGATCGTCTCCCCATATTATTTATTATGATATCATTCCATGCTACACTTTAATTGTGAAATCTTTCTGCTACTATACGTAGAAGATCATCAAAAGTTTTGGTTAGATCTCAACGTGTTTTATCCTTCAACACTGCCCTGGTTATTATCTTCAGCAACCTGTGTACTAGTCCATTCTTTCTTTTGTGAATGGTTTTGATTCGAAGTTTTGAAGGAAATATCGAATCTCCCATTCACCCCCTCCGGTCAATATACACTCGGCCCTAGCAGTAATCACTTTTAAAATACTATTTAGGGTGCAACATTAAATAATTCCTTTATTGATATTGAGTATTTTGGAAATGCCTACATATATATCTTCTATCCTATTTAAAATGACTAGATATTATAGTCTATTTCACACAATTCCATGTCGAGTTAATAATATTAAAACATTTTTATAGATAAACAACATTGAACCATTCCAAAAAGTGGAGTTTAGCGGATAACACAAGTAGTGGCAAACCAAGCTTCACTTATCTTGGCAGCTAATTTCATTTGCATATCATTCTTTCCATGTCATTTCATTGCACATCATGACATGCTAGATTACTGGTTCACAAAACCGCATGCACACTTGGTAGGGTAGCGAACGTAGCCAGAAGTACTAGAGCAGAGATCACACAAAGGGGTTACCTAGGTTTGGGCCATTGTATTAAGGGAATACCCTACATCTTGCTTCCGTTTTGTACTCATGGTGCAATTCCTCGTGCATGAGGGTTGCAAGTGAGATGTGTATATCACTACCAAGAGTTGAGTCTATGTTGTAGATAGAGATGGCTACACCTAGACCCACCTTATATAGACAACACGGGTTAGGATTTACATGGGAATTCAACCGACATCACACTGCTAACATCTTGGTTTCTAGGCCAAGATGATTATTGAGCACTATTTGGGAGTTCGGGCTCATTCATCTTGTCATTCCCCGTCTAGGCCACACGGGCCTCGTGGCATGCCTACTAGCAGACTTACACTCGAGAGGCCACCCCTGCTGTATTGCACCATCATGGATCTTCCTCTCAGTTGTAAGATTGCATCTGTAGTTTCCTTTCCATTGTTGGTTTGTTTCTTCATTGATAGAACTCAAACATGACCTGAGATGCAAGAAATATCTTTGATCAATCTAGTGGGATTCGAGGCAAGAGTTACAACCCCCTCCTTTTTCATGCCTTACCCATGCTCTGTTCCTTATTCTTGCACTAAGATTCGATGTTGAAATTGTGTTGTGATGCCTATATGATGCATAGCCTGTTGACTCCACATATTGCCTAATATCTTGTTACCTAGTATGTTGCTTTCTATGCTTCTCTCTAGTCTGCTTATTTTGTAGTATGCATTCCCAGGTTGCAACTATTGCCATGTTACTTTAAGATAGCATGCTCATGTTGGCTTCAGTTTTAATTATGTTATACTTCTGGAGGAGAGGCTTATCCTATGATATAGATTGTGATAGTAATTAGTGTTGGAAATATGCCCTAGAGGCAATATATAAAGTGTTTATTATTATATTTCCTTGTTCATGATAATCGTTTATTATCCATGCTATAATTGTAGTGATTGGAAATACATTGCATGTGTGGGTAAATAGACAACACAATGTCCCGAGTATGCCTCTAGTGAACTAGCTCGTTGATCAAAGGATGGTTAAGGTTTCCTAGCCATGGACTTGAGATGTCATTTTATAATGGGATCACATCATTGGGAGAATGATGTGATGGACAAGACCCAAACTACAAACGTAGCATATGATCGTGTCAGTTTATTGCTACTGTTTTCTGCATGTCAATGTATATGTTCCTATGACCATGAGATCATGCAACTCACGAATATCGGAGGAGTGCCTTGCGTGTATCAAACGTCGCAACATAACTGGGTCACTATAAAGGTGCTCTACAGGTACGTCCGATGGTGTCTGTTGAGTTGGCATGGATCGAGGCTGGGATTTGTTACTCCGTGTGACGGAGAGGTATCTCGGGGCCCACTCGGTAATACAACATCACAATAAGCCTTGCAAGCAATGTGACTAATTGTTAGTTGCGGGATCTTGTATTACGGAATGAGTAAAGAGACTTGCCGGTAACGAGGTTGAACTAGGTATGGAGATACCGACGATCGAATCTCGGGCAAGTAACATACCGAAGAACAAAGGGAACGTTATACGAGATTAACTGAATTCTTGACATAGAGGTTCGACCGATAAAGATCTTCGTAGAATATGTAGGAACCAATGTGGACGTCTAGGTCCCGCCATTGGTTATTGACCGTAGAGGTGTCTCGATCATGTCTACATAGTTCTCGAACCCGCAGGGTCTGCACACTTAAGGTTAGGTGACGTTTCGGTAGTGTAGAGTTATGTATGGTGGTGACCGAAGGTTGTTCGGAGTCCCGGATGAGATCCCGGACATCACGAGGAGCTCCGGAATGGTCCGGAGGTAAAGATTCATATATAGGAAGTCCCAGTTTGGTCGCCGGAAAAGTTTCGGGCTCATCGGTAGTGTATCCGGAGTGCAGGTAGTGTACCGGGAGACCTCCGGGAGGGGTATTTCGCCCCCAGAGGGTCCATGGGCTGTGGAGAGTAATAACCAGCCCTTAGTGGGCTGGATAAACAGCCACAAGAAGGCCCATGGCGCAGGAGATAAAAGGGCTAAAGGAAAAAGTGAAAAAAGGGCCAATAGGGAGCAATCCTACTCCAACTAGGATTGGAGGAGGAGTAGGATTCCTCCCCCTTGGCGCACCAGCCCTTCCCTTCCTCTCCTCCTTTATATACTAGTGGATTGGGGCTGTTTTAGACAAAATTTCCGGCCACGTGCTATCCAATCCACCGGTGCATAGTTTCTCCTCTAGATCGTAGTTCCGCAGTGCTTAGGCGAAGCCCTGCCGGAATTGCTCCACCATCATCACCAGAGCGCCATCACGCTGCCGGTGAACTCTATATCCTCTCCACCTCCTCTTGCTGGATCAAGACGGTGGAGATCGTCAGCAAGCTGAAAATGTGCTGGACGCGGAGGTGCCGTCCGTTTGGTACTAGATCGGAAGAATCGTGATCAAGGCCACGAGACGTTCGTGATCGGATCGCGGGACGGATCATGGCGAGATCGCGGGACGGTTCATGATTAGTTCGCGGGACGGTTCGTGATTGGATCGCGGGACGCTCGGCGATTTGAATCGCAAAGAAGTTCGACTACACCAACCGCGTTTCTTAATGCTTCCCGCGTAGCGATCTACAAGGGTACGTAGATCCACTCTCCCTCTCGTAGATGCTCATCACCATGGATAGGTATGCGTGTGCGTAGGAAATTTTTTGTTTCCCATGCGACGTTCCCCAATAGTGGCATCATGAGCTAGGTTGAAGGTTTGATGAGATCTCGAGTAGAACACAAAAGGTTTGTGGGTGTTGATGCTTAGATTGCTTCCTCCCTTGGTCGGGTTTTGGTTCAGCAGGATTGTGAGATGAAGCGGCCCAGACCAACATTACTCGTACGCTTATGAGAGACCGGTTCCCTCGACGCAACTTGTTTCTTAGATGGCATGCGGGTGACAGTTTCTCTCACTTTAGTTGGATTGGATCCGACAAAGGCGGTCCTTGAGAAGGTTGAAAAGCAATCTATGTATCACCGTTGTGGTTTATGCGTAGGTGAGAATCGTTCTTGCTAGATACCCGTAGCAGCCACGTACAACATGCAACAACAATTAGAGGACGTCTAACTTGTTTTTGCAGGGTATGTTGTGATATGATATGGCCAATTACATGATGTGATATATGTGATGTATGAGATGATCATGTGATGTATAGAACTTCACGACTTGCATGTCGATGAGTACGGCAACTGGAAGGAGCCATAGGGTTGTCTTTAATTATTGTATGACCTGCGTGTCAATCATTAAGCGCTCTGTAATGCTTTACTTTATCGCTAAACGGTAGCTATAGTAGTAGAAGCATGCAGGGCATGACAACCTCGATGGCGACACGTTGATGGAGATCAAGATGATGGAGATCATGGTGTCGTGCTGGTGACGATGAAGATCATGCCGGTACTTTCAAGATGGAGATCTAAAGCACAAGTTCATGGCCATATCATGTCACTTATGAATTGCATGTGATGTTAATCCTTTTATGCACCTTGTTTTCCTTAGTACGC
Organism: Hordeum marinum; assembly: GCA_022496015.1. Taxonomy (NCBI): domain Eukaryota; kingdom Viridiplantae; phylum Streptophyta; class Magnoliopsida; order Poales; family Poaceae; genus Hordeum; species Hordeum marinum. The sequence goes on from CM039676.1 coordinate 117,846,908, forward strand.
CGGTAGCATTATAAGGTGATCCCTCACTTAAATTTCAAGATAAAATTGTGTTCTCCCCGAGTGTGCACCGTTGCGAAAGTTCGTCGTTTTGAGACACCACGTGATGATCGGGTGTGATAGACTCTACCTTCACATACAACGGGTGCAAGCCAGATTTGCACATGCAGAACACTCGGGTTAAACTTGACGAGACTAGCATCTACAGATATGGCCTCGGAACACAAGAGACCGAAAGGTCAAGCATGAATCATATAGTAGATATGATCAACATAATGATGTTCACCAATGAAGCCAACTTAACTCACGTGATGATCGGACTTGAGTTGGTGAATTTGGATCATGTGACACTCAGATGACCTGAGGGATGTCAATTTGAGTGGGAGCTTTAGTGATTTGATTAACTAAACTCATTATCTTGAACAATAGTCTAAGTAACCTTTGCATATTTATGTTGTACATCAATGGCTCGCGCAGTAGCACCCCTGAATTTTAATGCGTTCCTAGAGAAAGCTAAATTGAAAGATGATGGAAGTAACTTTGTTGACTGGGCTCGTAATGTGAGGATTATCCTCACGGCTTCCCAGAAGTCATATGTCCTTGATGCACCGCTTGGTGACCAGCCAGAAGACATGACCTCCGAAGACGTTAAGAACGCTTGGGAGGCTCGTGCTGGAGACTACTCAATAGTTCAGTGTGCAATATTTTATGGCTTAGAACCGGGACTTGAAAGACGTTTTGAACGTCATGGAGCATATGAGATGTTCCAGGAGTTGAAGTTTATCTTTCAGAAGAATGCCCGGATCGAGAGGTATGAGACCTCCGATAAATTCTATGCTTGCAAGATGGAGGAGAACGGGTCTATTAGTGAGCATATACTCAGAACGTCTTGGTACTCAAACCGTCTAGCGGAGTTGGGAATTACCCTTCCGCCGGAGGCGATCACTGATAGAGTTCTTCAATCGCTGCCACCTAGTTACAAGAGCTTTGTGATGAACTATAACATGCACGGGATGAACACGTCAGTCGCCGAGCTGTTTGCGATGCTGAAAGTCGCTGAGTCTGAAATCCAGAAAGAACATCAAGTGTTGATGGTCAATAAAACCACTAGTTTCAAGAAAACCGGCAGAGGCAAAGGCAAGAAGGGTAAAACCAAGAAGGATGGCAAAGCAGTTGCTACTCCTACAAAGAAGCCTAAGCATGGACCTAAGCCAGAAACTGAGTGCTTTCATTGCAACGGAACTGGTCACTGGAAGCGGAACTGCCCCAAGTACCTGGCTGGCAAGAAGGCGGCCAACGACAAACAAGGTATATATGATATACATGTTATTGATGTGACCTTACTAGTTCTCGTAGTAGTGCCTGGGTATTTGATACCGTATCGGTTGCTCACATTTGCAACTCAAAGCAGGAACTACGGAATAAGCGAAGACTGGCAAAGCACGAAGTGACGATGCGCGTGGGAAATGGTTCCAAGGTTGATGTGATCGCCGTCGGCACGCTCTCTCTTCGATTACCATCGGGATTAGTGATGAACCTGAATAATTGTTATTTAGTGTCTGCGTTAAGCATGAACATTATATCTGGATCTTGTTTATTACGAGACGATTACTCATTTAAATCAGAGAATAAAGGTTGTTCTATTTATATGAGTAATATCTTTTATGGTCATGCACCCAACGTTAGGGGTTTATTCATGTTGAATCTTGATAGTGACGAGACACATGTTCATAACATTGATGCCAAAAGATGTAGAGTTGATAATGATAGTACCACTTTCTTGTGGCACTGCCGTTTAAATCATATTGGTGTAAAACGCATGAGGAAGCTCCATGCTGATGGACTTTTGGAGTCACTTGATTTTGAGTCACTTGACACATGTGAACCATGACTCATGGGGAAGATGACTAAAACGCCGTTCTCTGGAACAATGGAACGGGCAAGTGATTTGTTGGAAATCATACATACTGATGTGTGCGGTCCAATGAATGTTGCAGCGCATGGTGGATATCGTTACTTTCTCACCTTCACTGATGACTTGAGTAGATATGGGTATATTTACTTGATGAAACACAAGTCTGAAACGTTTGAAAAGTTCAAGCAATTTCAGAGTGAAGTTGAGAATCATCGTAACAAGAAGATTAAATTTCTGCAATCTGATCGAGGAGGTGAATATCTGAGTTATGAGTTTGGCAGTCACTTAAGACAATGTGGAATTGTTTCACAGTTGACACCGCCCGGAACACCACAACGTAATGGTGTGTCTGAACATCGTAATTGGACCTTATTAGATATGGTACGTTCTATGATGTCTCTTGCCGATTTGCCACTATCGTTTTGGGGTTATGCATTAGAGACAGTTGCATTCACTTTAAATAGGGCACCATCGAAATCCGTTGAGACGACGCCATATGAACTGTGGTTTGGCAAAAAGCCGAAGTTGTCGTTTCTTAGAGTTTGGGGATGTGATGCTTATGTCAAAAAGCTTCAGCCTGAAAAGCTGGAACCCAAAGCGGAGAAATGCATCTTCATAGGATACCCGAAAGAGACAGTCGGGTATACTTTCTATCTCAGATCCGAGGGCAAAGTTTTTGTCGCTAAGAACGGAACATTTATTGAGAAAGAGTTTCTCTCGAAAGAATTGAGTGGGAGGAAAATAGAGCTTGATGCGGTTGTTGAACCTTTACTTCAAGCAGAAAGTAGCGCAGTGCAGAAAGATGTTTCTGTGGAACCTACGACGGTAGAAGAGGAAGTTGATGATGATGATCATGAAGCTTCGGATCAAGCTGCTATTGAATCTCGTAGGTCGACAAGGGCGCGTACTACTCCGAGTGGTACGGCAACCCTGTGTTGGAGGTCATGCTGTTAGACAACAATGAACCTACGAGCTATGGAGGAGCAGTGATGGGCCTGGATTCCGAGAAATGGTTAGAGGCCATGAAATCCGAGATGGGATCCATGTATGAAAACAAAGTATGGACTTTGGAAGTATTACCTGAAGGGTGAAAGGCCATTCAGAACAAATGGATCTTTAAGAAGAAGACAGACGCGGACGGTAATGTCACCGTCTATAAAGCTTGACTTGTGACAAAGGGTTTTTCACAAGTTCAAGGAGTTGACTACGATGAGACTTTCTCACCCATAGCGATGCTTAAGTCTGTCAGAATCATGTTGGCAATAGCTGCTTATTTCGACTATGAAATTTGGCTGATGGATGTAAAAATGGTGTTCCTCAACGGTTTCCTTGAGGAAGAGTTGTATATGATGCAACCCGAAGGTTTTGTCGATCCAGAGAATGCTGACAAAGTTTGCAAACTCCAGCGATCCATTTATGGACTGGTGCAAGCATCTCGGAGTTGGAATAAGCGTTTTGATGAGGTGATCAAAGCGTTCGGGTTTATACAAGTTTATGGAGAAGCTTTTATTTACAAGAAAGTGAGTGGGAGCTCTATAGCGTTTCTAGTGTTATATGTGGATGACATATTGCTGATTGGAAACGATATAGAAATGCTGGAAAGCATGAAGGAATATTTGAATAAGAGTTTTTCAATGAAGGACCTAGGAGAAGCTGCTTTCATATTAGGCATTAAGATCTATAGAGATAGATCGAGACGCTTAATAGCACTTTCACAAAGCACATACTTTGATAAAGTTTTGAAGAAGTTCAAAATGGAACAGGCCAAGAAGGGGTTCTTGCCTGTGTTACAAGGTGTGAAGTTGAGTAAGACTCAATGCCCAGTGACTGTAGAAGATAAAGAAAAGATGAGCGTCATCCCCTATGCTTCAGCCATAGGCTCTATCATGTATGCAATGCTGTGCACAAGACCCGATGTCAGCCTTGCCATAAGTATGGCTGGAAGGTTTCAAAGTGATACTGGAAAGGAGCACTGGCAAGCAGTCAAGAATATCCTTAAGTACCTTAACAGGACTAAGGACATGTTTCTCGTTTATGGAGGTGATGAAGAGCTCGTCGTAAAGGGTTATGTCGATGCAAGCTTTGACACTGATCCGGACGATTCTAAATCGCAAACCGGATACGTATTTATTCTTAACGGGGGAGCGGTAAGCTGGTGCAGTTCCAAGAAAAGCGTGGTAGCTGATTCTACGTGCGAAGCGGAGTACATCGCAGCCTCGGAGGCAGCGAAGGAAGGTGATTGGATGAAGCGGTTCATGACAGATCTTGGAGTAGTGCCCAGTGCACTGAATCCAATAAACTTGTTCTGTGACAACACTGGTGCCATTGCTCTAGCCAAGGAACCAAGGTTTCACAAGAGGACCAGACACATAAAGCGACGCTTCAACTCCATCCGGTTCTACATCGAGGAGAAGGACATAAATATTTGCAAAGTGCACACAGATCTGAATGTGGCAGAACCGTTGACTAAACCTCTTCCAAGGGCTAAACATGATCAACACCAGAACTGTATGGGTGTTCGATTCATTACCATGTAAATCACATAGTGATGTGAACTAGATTATTGACTCTAGTGCAACTGGGAGACTGTTGGAAATATGCCCTAGAGGCAATATATAAAGTGTTTATTATTATATTTCCTTGTTCATGATAATCGTTTATTATCCATGCTATAATTGTAGTGATTGGAAATACATTGCATGTGTGGGTAAATAGACAACACAATGTCCCTAGTATGCCTCTAGTGAACTAGCTCGTTGATCAAAGGATGGTTAAGGTTTCCTATCCATGGACATGAGATGTCAGTTGATAATGGGATCACATCATTGGGAGAATGATGTGATGGACAAGACCCAAACTACAAACGTAGCATATGATCGTGTCAGTTTATTGCTACTGTTTTCTGCATGTCAATGTATATGTTCCTATGACCATGAGATCATGCAACTCACGGATATTGGAGGAGTGCCTTGTGTGTATCAAACGTCGCAACGTAACTGGGTGACTATAAAGGTGCTCTACAGGTATCTCCGATGGTGTCTGTTGAGTTGGCACGGATCGAGACTGGGATTTGTTACTCCGTGTGACGGAGAGGTATCTCGGGGCCCACTCGGTAATACAACATCACAATAAGCCTTGCAAGCAATGTGACTAATTGTTAGTTGCGGGATCTTGTATTACGGAACGAGTAAAGAGACTTGTCGGTAACGAGGTTGAACTAGGTATGGAGATACCAACGATCGAATCTCGGGCAAGTAACATACCGAAGAACAAAGGGAACGTTATATGGGATTAACTGAATCCTTGACATAGAGGTTCGACCGATAAAGATCTTCATAGAATATGTAGGAACCAATGTGGACGTCCAGGTCCCGCCATTGGTTATTGACCGTAGAGGTGTCTCGATCATGTCTACATAGTTCTCGAACCCGCAGGGTCTACACACTTAAGGTTCGGTGACGTTTCGGTAGTGTAGAGTTATGTATGGTGGTGACCAAAGGTTGTTCGAAGTCCCAGATGAGATCCCGGACGTCACGAGGAGCTCCGGAATGGTCCGGAGGTAAAGATTCATATATAGGAAGTCCCAGTTTGGTCGCCGGAAAAGTTTTGGGCTCATCGGTAGTGTACCGGGAGTGCCGGTAGTGTACCGGGAGACCTCCGGGAGGGGTATTTCGACCCCAGAGGGTCCATGGTCTGTGGAGAGTAATAACCAGCCCTTAGTGGGCTGGATAAACAGCCACAAGAAGGCCCATGGCGCAGGAGATAAAAGGGATAAAGGAAAAAGTGAAAAAATGGCCAATAGGGAGCGATCCTACTCCAACTAGGATTGGAGGAGTAGGATTCCTCCCCCTTGGCGCACCAGCCCTCCCCTTCCTCTCCTCCTTTATATACTAGTGGATTGGGGCTGTTTTAGACAGAATTTCCGGCCACGTGCTATCCAATCCACCGGTGCATAGTTTCTCCTCTAGATCGTAGTTCCGCAGTGCTTGGGCGAAGCCCTGCCGGAATTGCTCCACCATCATCACCGGAGCGCCGTCACGCTGCCGGTGAACTCTCCTTCCTCTCCACCTCCTCTTGCTGGATCAAGATGGTGGAGATCGTCATCAAGTTGCACGTGTGCTGAACGCGGAGGTGTCGTCCGTTCGGTACTAGATCGGAAGAATCGTGATCAAGGCCACGGGACGTTCGTGATCGGATCGCGGGACGAATCGTGACGAGATCGCGAGACGGTTCGTGATTAGTTCGCGGGACGGTTCGTGATTGGATCGTGGGACGCTTGGCAATTTGAATCACGAAGAAGTTCAACTACACCAACCGCGTTTTAACGCTTCCTGCTTAATTTTTGTTTCCCATGCGACGTTCCCCAACAATTAGGATGGTAATTTTGTGAGGCCATGCATGGTTTGTGCATCATTGTTTTGTCCAACCCGAGCTGAGTAGGACCCAAGTTAAACCCGATTCAAGATCGAGCACACTAAGCCTGCTTGGATATAGCTCAAGGGCTACCCCACTCGACGGGTACCTAAAACAATAAACTTTTCTAGGAGACACAACACTGGTTTTACTTTTGCTTCTTTAAACTCCTGAAAAATTATGCAGTCATCGGTTCGGGGAAATAACCCCCTGGTGGCTCGTGAATGTTGTGGATTGGCACTCGGTTGACCTCAATTCGGGGCGTCGTTCCCTAACTGTAGCCCACGCATGGACGAGCCCTGACTTGGAGTCTCGGCTAGACTTCGTTTCATGTGTCAACTCCTCGGGTGGTTTCCTGGACCAGGATGTAGCGTTTGTGAGTGTTGTGTCATCGTGACTTGCTAGTTTGTGCATATAATGCACTCAACTTCCTATAAAGGTGGGTGAACGTGTGGCTACATTAGTGCAAACCCTACATGGACAAATATATTCGAATAGCCATGTTAGCGGTTATGAGCAACTTGGATCTTGTTGACTTGATCATAGAAACAACTTCAATCTTAATAAGTAAAAATTCCCAACCGTGTGCCTTGCATTTTTCCTGGTGGAAGATATGAGGGGAAGACAACATAGTGCATGTTTGCAATAGGTATGTCAATAGAGTAGTGGTGACACAATCCTTTTATTTTATGTGCTCTTTCATCTTATCTCTAATAAACACAAGTTGTAGCATGTCTTTGTAAAATGCTTCGTGCTTGCCGCTAATCCCCTTTACCCCTTCCTTTCAAACATATTGCATACAATAGTGTAGGTCTTCATAAGTCTTGAAAGTACAACTGAGTACTTACCTTGCTTAAGTTAGGCATGCATAAGTCTTCTATGTACAATCAAGTATTCAATTTTCTTAATTTATTCTTTTCCTCTGGATGACTGCCATCTAGCCGACATGAATTCATGAAGAACATTTATGTAAATATTTTCTACAGCTAACTTTTGATACAACTTAATAAAAAAAGGAAGGTAAGTGGGAGCCTTTCCCATTGTGTCTAGCACTAAAAAAGATTTGTTGATGGATGACGTTAGCTTCTTATCACACATACAATGGTGTGGGCAGGGATATGGGCCCACTTTACTTTAATTAAGCCTTCTTAAGGAAATTTGTATTCTTTAATTGTCTATGTTATAATGGCTTCCGTTTTATGAGTTGTATCTTGATCAAAAGGCTCTCCAGAGTTGTTGTGTATTATTCGTTCAATTTGACTTTCCAGAGTTGTTGTGTATGTATAGTAATTGTTGCAGACTATTTTTGTTATCTGTATTGTGATACTAACCGTAACACCACATGGCGTGCATGTTTCAACATGTCTATTATGTGAAGGTGGAGCATTATGATCGTTATTATGCAGGGGCTACCAGCGGATGCTAAATCTGCAGAGTACCAATTCTGGGGTGCTACACTATTCGTGGACATGTATGTACATATCATGGACAAGTTGAAGGCTAAATTTACCTAGTAGGACTGGAGATTCTCTGATCATTTCTCCCAACAGAAAGTGATTTATTAATTAATATTGTCATATGAAGGGATACCAACAAAATGAATACACACCTGAAATTTTTTGCATGGCTATGATGATCACAACTAAACACACCAACACACATTGAGTACAAACAATATAAGTCAAAAGTGGCCAAAGAGAATTTTATTTGCTTGTTGTAGCCTAGATACATACCAATCCAACCCGGGACTGTGAGTTTGGTCTAGAGAGAGCATTAGGATTTCTATGAGAACAGAAGCCCAACAACCGTCAAATCTACCTAGATCCAGTAGCCCCTAACTACTACCTGGGCGTTGTGAGGTGAGGTGAAGCTCGGTTGCTGGTGTGTGTGTTTTAGCAATATTCTTAGGATGAGTTTTGTGGTCTTTAACGTCAACATACTAGCGGTGGATGTGGCATTATTGAAAATATAGGTTATCAAGTTCTTCCCCTGCTGCGTGATGCTTTTTTAGGCGATACCATTGAGTTGTAGCTATGTTCTCGCTATGTGTTCCGTGCAACCACTCTTGCAAGGTTTCGGCATTTGTCCAAAAAGGACTGATCTATCGCGTTTTTACCAATGTGACTTGGATGCTTTTATTGGTTCATTTTTTGTGTGAAGCTGGAGTCTTTAGTTGGCATTATGGTGAAGATCTTGCAGCTCCAGATCTAGGGGAACATCCTTGCCAAAGTAAGGACATAGGCCTCTTTGGATGGGCAAATCAAGGACCTATTTGAAATCTTTATCTTTAATCAAATCCGTGCAGGTCTATAAGTGACCGTGTAGCTACTCCGGTTTAATTGCGGTGCTTTTGTTGAGGGCTTGGGATAATTTCGTCTTCCAAAAATTATTACCATGGATTCATGTTAATTCTTCCTTTTAGGAATTATACGTTGCGGTTTCCTCGATCTTTGATCTAGAGCCTTGTATTTGTAGTCGTAATAAAGTTACACATATATTCTAAAGAAATATCAGTTGACGCAAAAGAACTGTTTACCGTTCAGGCAGGCATGCCACAAGCACAAGCATAATGTGGTGATCTCCCGGATGATGTATTACTTCCATCGAATTAGGTGAGACATACCCTCTTTTTTGGACGGTAATAAGTAATGTTTTGAAGGAAACTTAATATCACTCACAAACTTCATGCTATTTTCTGCATGAGGTGTAGCATAATGCATCATATGGGTGTGTGTGGTCGGTTATCGCCCGCGTGGCGCATGCACGTGTGCCTCTAACTTGTAATCGTACATAGCTAAAGAGGAATCTCAACCCAAATATAAAGAGTTGCAGTCAAAATTTATTATAACCATATTTTTTGAAATTAAGAGTTAATTTAGTGATTAGGATGGATCATCTTAATATTATGTTACTCCGCATAATTGGCTTCTTGTGTCATTCGGCTGTGGACAAATTGGTGAGCAGTTAGGACTCACCATCACTCACAACACACACATAAACCCTAGATGTTTGCCAATACAACATCTGGTAACCACTCGGACGCTTTTCCCTCCCACGGGGGCCTGCAAAATATACACCCAATTACGCTAGTGGTGCTATTTCGTATTGTTTTTTCTTGCAGGGGGTGCCATTTCCTATTGTTCGGGTCCATGTCCAGGGTAGACACAACTAAATTAAGGAGATCATGTACACCGAATATATTAGTAAGCCATAAGCAGGCATGCGGCTGCAGCTAGCAGCTAGCAGCTAGCAGCAGCCACAAAAGCGTGCACATGACAGAGAGAGAGCTTAATCATGGGGTGGCGCCATGATGTAACGCATGGACTGGCACCCCTCACCTACAAGAGCAACAAAGACCCATGGGAATCCCGACGTCTAAACTACTGTCCGTAGCTCCAAAGCTCCTTTCACCTACCAATATGTGCGCTGCCACTTTAAACTACCATAACATGCAAGATTTATTTGATATCTAGCGACATGGACGCACTGCTAGGTTTCCTTTACTACTACCTGGCGTCCCCTGCCACTATTTCCTCCTAACTCGTTCTTTAGCATTCTTTCCATTTTACACACAATATCAACATAATACTATCCCGGTTTCAAAATAAGTCTCTTAATCTTAGTATAATTTTATATTAGAAATAGTATAATGTTAAGACAATTATTTTGGGACCGAGGGAGTATCAGAAAAAAGAACATATTCAGCACAGGGAGGTATTTCTTTTTCTTCAGGGCTTGTTTGGATACGCCGTCACCCGTTTCGGGCACATGAATTGTGGTATACTAATAAATGTATATGTTATATGCATTAGTTTTGACTATAAATAGTTTCTTTCGGATCCGGCTGAACGGTTAGAAGTACTAGTATTTCGTTTGTTTGTGAGCTAAGGGGCTACACGTTGGGGTCACCTCAATTAATAAAGCAAACATCTGAGTAGTAGAAACTATAAGACATTGTTCTGCATTTAAAGGAAATATAAACTAAAACCACGACAGGAATTCTGAAATGGAGGAAGTAAATTAAGCACGAAGAAAGAGTGCAGAGCAGACAAATTGCAAGGAGAGGAGACAGAAGCAAGGATGAGACATATGTATATGGCATACCTGTGAATTGTCCTCAAGACCCAGCTTGCTAACCAGGTACACCATCACTATTCTAACAGTCATCCGCCCGTCTCTACTGGCCATGCAACAATAGCACACACCACAGCAAGTCAAATCTCTAATGGGTCAAATGTACCAATGATTTTTCCTAATTAATCCAACAAAGAATCCATCATTAATCCATTTATCTGTCTTAATGACTTTGATCCAGGTCAAACGATCGATGCTGACACACCATGCATGCATGGTAGTAATTTGTACCAAGAACATTAAGTCAAAGTTTAGCAGCTAACCTACCTAACCCTCAAGTAGCTCCTTTGCACCTGCGGCAATGGCGGCTCCCTTCTCCTGCATTGGATCAACGGCAACGAGTACATGAGCTAACTTCCCACATTGGCAAATGAACAAGATCGCATCACGTAGCGTACTCACTGGTTATGCGCCGCCTGGAGCACGAACCATGTGCCGGCCTCGTGCGCCGGAGGAGGCACCGCCACGACCACTGAACCCGCCGTCACCGACGGGGAAGAAGAACCAGCTGGGAACAGAGATAGCCCCAGCTCTGACAGCGGCGGCGAAGCGTCCGGCTGTATGGACGACGAGGGTCCTGCTTCATAGTCGTTTCTTGTCCGTTTCCCGCGTGACGACGACGAAGGCGGCTGTCCGATACCGAGCTGCAGCCAGGAACTGGTGTCGGCGCAGCTGCTACTGCTCGTACTTGGTTCCTGGACATCGCGCGGCGGAGATAGCGCTGGCGGCAGCTGCTGCGTTATCCCCTGCTGCTCCGGTTGCTGCTGTGAGGTCGGGACGGTGTCGTCCTCCTTTGTTCGCTGATGGGGGTGGGCGGGGTCCTCCGCCATGGGCGGGAGGCTGCCGCAGCGGCAGGGGAGCAAGGACGACGGCGAATGGAGGCGGTGGCTTCTCCGGAGGCGAACGTTGACGGCGGTCGGTCCATGGGCGTGAGGGAGCGGCCGGAGGAACGTCACCATCCTCTCATACCTTCTCTCTTTTGAAGTTGGGCAGCACCGCGGCCGACATTATGGGAGGAGGAAAAGGAGAAGAATGTCCAAAGGGGAAAGCATGTGCGTTTCATGTAGGTTGAGAAGGCCAGTGTAGTGCATAACATAACCCCGGTTGTGGTGCGGGGTAAGGTGAGCTGTCAACGGTGTGTGTGTACAGGGTCCAACTTTGAACTCTGTACTGGATGGATGTACTACAAGACGGAATATTTTCCCATTTCTTTAGCATGCTGACATCATCACATGCCATGCATTAGCGGTGTGGTGTGATGATGACTAGCCGTGTGTTCATCCATCTGTGCTGTGTATGCTATGTGTGTGTCTTGCTACATCCTTGAACGTCCCTCCCTATTTTGACTCTAAGGTGGAACCCTAATCTTGCAGATGGCTCTCTTCTCCCCATGGTTGCCCTGCCCACATGTTCCCTTGGTGTGTCAGGGCTCTGGTCTCTGGATCTTGATGCAGGTCGGCACTACTGCTCCTCAATTTCGTCGTGTTTTGTGGCGTGAGTGGCATGAGTGATGAGTGGCATGACTGGTGGGGGCAAGGATTTATCGGGGAGTGAGAGCTTGTTCAACCTAGGGCGAATGCACTGCTTCTGATTATAGATGGGGATGGTGATAATGAGCTAATAGGTGTCGCGTAACCCATTTGGTTTGGCATTGTGGTCTTACCCCCTTGCGCTCGGGTGGAGCGGGGGGGGGGGGGGTCTGTCCCATGGAGTGGGTGATGGCAATGCCTTTTTCTCCCTGTTTTTGAAGCAATCATTTCGGAGCCTTTTGGAATAACATTTCTTTTCTCGACATATCATTTGCTTTGACAACGTAGATGGTGACAAGAATTGTATGGTTTCAACATGTCTTTTGGCAGTCGGTTCGTCCTGCTTTCCACTTTGTTTAATTGTGTCATCATGGCGTTTGAGGTGCCTCGAAGGAGCCTAGGTACCGATGATGACATGTAATTGGTGGTCTATGGGAGGGTCGTGATAAACACGAGCCCATCATATTTCTTCTACAAATGGTCATTATCAAAGCTGGAGTTGTCTTGTTCTTGTCATTGGTGGCCCACTTTTTTAGCACAGGATGATGTAGGATTTGTGTAGTTATATAAGTGCATCTAGTGCCACCCCTTTGTAGGTATTTAGTATTGAAAACAAACTCGATCGAGGGATTAATTTGTTTGTAAGAGTACACATGATGGCATAGATAGAAGCCCATGGTGATTCGGTTTAACCATTGAAGACGACCCCTACGAAGACATTCACCATAAGACAACGAAGCGTAAAGAATTAGTCTCTTGATACTTTCATTTTCTTCTTCCCGAGTCATAGCAACTACCGTACTGCAAAAGTGGGGTCAAGGTTATACAGAGTCAGGAACTGACCCGATGCTCGACCTAATTGAAAGCACATATGCTCCCTTGATAGCTTTGATAGTTCATGACAACATGCATTATTTCTTGGACTAATGGTTTGCCTAGTGTTTCAGATTAAGTCCAAAAGATTGTTATGGTTGGAAGTGTGAGGAGAAACCCCAAGGAAGTAGAGGAATAGGATTGGCTAAGCTTCAAGCTTGAAGACTCTACATTTTGCATTTATGTGGGAAATCACACTTGAGTCCATCGGAAAACCAATACTATTAAAACGGGATGAGGTATCTATGATGATCTGGTTGCTCAAGTGCTTAGATATTAGCCACCCAAAACCCTTGAGAATTCTCCCATAATATATTATGTCAAAACCCTAAGAGTCAAATTTGATGCCACCAACATTTCCACATCGGTCACACCTAGTTTCCGTTAGACAGATTCCAGAGCCAAACCCTATCACCTCGTTGCAACTGAGAACACATTCGGTACAACTGAAAAGTAGGTGCCAAATTTTTGTTGCCAAAGTGTTAAATTTTACAATTTCCGATTTTGTCCTTTTAGTGTCACCGAGAGTTGAAAATGCCCAAGGCCACCCATATCAGTCTCACCAAGAACCCAAAAGTTGCCACATTTTGCGCTAGTGGGTGCAACTGAGTTTTTGCTTCCGTTTGACCGAGTTGGGCAATAATGTTGTAACAACTGGATTTTTGAGATTCCTATATATATCCATCCACCTCCCTCTCATTCGTAGAGAGAGCACTCAGAACAAGCCAATACTTGCCCCATCCATTTTCTGAGAGAGAACCACCTACTCATGTGTTGAGGTCAAGATCTTCCCCTCTAACCATATGAATATTTATTTCTAGCCTCCCCAAGTTGCTTTACATCCAATAAATCTCTTATACCAAACCAAATATGTGAGAGATTGATGGAGTGTTGAGGAGACTATCTTTTGAAGGACAAGGGCAAGGTGTTCATCGTCCATACCACATCCATAACCTTTTAGAGAGTGGCGTCTCCTAGATAGGTTATGTGTTGCTTGGGAGCCTTCAATTCATTGCGGAGTTGAACCATGAAGTTTGTGATACCAAGGAGATTGCCTACTTCGGGAATATCTACATCCAGTGAGGCTAGTCCTTCGTTGACGTAAGCCATGATGCAATAGACGAGGTTGCTGCTTCATGGACCCTTCATGGGTGTAGCCCTCCATAGAATCTCGTGACTGCTACCCTCCATGGTTTGAAGTCTCCATCAACATGGGCGTACGATATCACCACCTATCGGAACCATGGGAAAAATATTTGAGTCCCTATTGCGTTTGATCTTCCCATATCTACTCTTACTTACTTGTGCATGTCTTTACTTTCCGCTGCTATACTCTTATATTTGGATGTGTAGGGTGTGCTAGACTTGATAGAATTGCTAAAACTTGACAACCAATAAAATTGGGAAAAGATTAGGTTTTTTTTTGGTCGAGTCATCTATTCACCCCCCTCTAGACGCCTCTTCTCGATCTCACAATTGGTAGCAGAGCTTTGGGGTCCATAGCTTTGGTTTTATCACCATGGGAGGAACATGGATGTGCTTAGTTTGGGTAGTCTTAGTTGTAGAGTGCCTATTCTCAATGGGGAGTACTATAGTCAATGGAAAGACAAAATGCTTGATCTATTTGATGAATTCCATTCGATAAAGTATGTTGATAACCCCTATGTGTCTCCCATGATCCCTTACGTCCTTCTCACGAGGAAGAAATTGATATGCTACGTAAATTCGGAACTGTCAATCTTATCATTAAAGGGTTACCAAGAATCGTGTTTGATCATATCAAAAACTTTGATTGTTCTTATACTTTGTGGAAAGATTTGGAGAAAATATATCCTAACTACTCTTTGAAAATCTTGATGTCATTCTCCATAAACCTATTGCCTTTCACAAATGAAGCCAAGTGATCCAAACTTTGATAAATGCTTGTTTGAGCTTCATGATGTCATGTGTGCTAAAGGACATTTCATAAGCATCAACAACGACATTATTGAAGCCATTCGTATTCATAGTATTGAACATTGTCATGGTAACAATTCTAACGAATCTCTTGATTTTTGTGAGGAGGATATTCCATTTGATGTTGAAAATGTGGAACATGGATACTATGATGAAGACGAGAAGTTTGACATCGAATATGAGAAGACTATGAAGAATCTAAGTCTCATGTTAAACTTCAAAGACTACATGTCCGGACGAAAAGAGTGGATTCTCGATAGTGGATGCACCAATCACATGACTGGAGAGAGAGACACTGCAAGAATTAGGGAATTTGCGGTCTGCCATGGCTCACAGCAAAGGGCAGGACCCCGAACGGCAAAGGTTTTTGCCGTTGATCAGCAGACAAAAAAAATTTGGCAAAGAAAAATCCGGTAAAGCGGTCCTTTGCCGTAAGCCTCAGGGCCACGGACGACAAAGATCCTTTGTCGTGCGGGAGTGGACGGCAAAGAGCTTGGATGATAGACCCAGGGGCTACGGTCGTCAAGTGTTAACGGCAGTTCTTTGCCATCCGCTCCCTTTGTCATCGGCCTTGTGCCCCCTTTGCCGTCGGTGGGCTCACGACAAAGGGTAAGGCCCTTTGCCCCTACCCCACCTTTGTCGTCGGTGGGCTGACGACAAAGAGTAAGGCCATTTGCCCCTTGTGATCCCCCTTCGCCGTATGCCCAGGCCCCCCTTTGCCGTCAGCCCACCGACGGCAAAGAGTTAGGCAATTTTCCTTTTTCTTTTATCTCTTATTAAAACATTTTTCACATCAATATGATATATATAGGAGCAGGATTTTCTATCATAGCTTGCCACAGAACTAGTTAAGGTTTTCGACGGTGTAGAAGTTCCTAAAAATTATGAAAAAAATACTCAAATACCACACCTATAATATAACAGGATCCAACGATGAGAATGAAAAAAAATATAAATTTATGTGTCCTCGACAAAAATAACAAGTAGGTCTGTATATATTTTATGTCAACGCTAGTTGAAATTCTTGTTTTTTGGCGAAGGACACATAAATGCATATTTTCACAATCCCACCCTTGGATCATCTTGTTACATTAAAGAGATGACACACTATTTATTTCATATTTTTTGATAACTTCTGAACCGTTAAAAGCACAACCAATCTAAACAAGTTCAGTGGCAAGCTATGGTAGACGCAATTTTGCCAAGTGTCACAGAAATAAATATGTTGCCATACTGATAACCATATTCAAATAAGTTTCATCCATCCATACATACATACATACATATTATGAAAGTTTCATCCATACCCAAGCATATTACAATAGTTTCATACATACATACATAGTTTCATATACATCTGTAGCAAGTGTCACATTGTTCATCGATACAAAATAAAAAAATACAAGTAACCCAAGCAGTCCATCAATGCAAACTTCCGTGAATTGAATGTAATCTGCAAAATGGGAAGCTCCAAATTAGAAGAAGAAAACTAGATGAAGAAGAGAAGGTAAAATAGGTCATTTAGGAGTTAACTATGGTTATTATGCAATTTTGAAGCTAACTAAGCTAATTATAGGTCATTTAATAGCTAACTTTGGTAAAATAGGTAATTTTGGAGCTAGCTAAGCTTATTATGCCATTTTGGAGCTAACTAAGCGAAGTATAGGTCATTTTTGATAAAATAGGCCATTTTGGAGCTAATTTAGCTTAATACGTCATTTAGGAGGAAACTAAGCTAACTACATGTCATTTTAGAGCTTACTTAGGTAAAAATAGGTCACTTAGGCTCTAACTATGCTTATTATGCCATTTTGGAGCTAAATAAGAAAAGTATAGGTCATTTAATAGCTAAGCTAGGTACAATAGGCCATTTTGAAGCTAGGTAAGCTTATTATGTCATTTAGGAGAGAAATAAGCTAAATATAGGACATTTTTGATAAAATAGGTCATTTAGGAGCTAATTCGACTTACGATGTCATTTAGGAGGAAACTAAGCTAAATATATGTCATTTTAGAGCTAACTTAAGTAAAAAAAGGTCATTTAGGAGCAAAGTATGCTTATTATGCCGTTTTGAAGCTAACTAAGCTAATTACACGTCATTTAACAGATAACTTTGGTAAAATAGGTAATTTTGGAGCTAGCTAAGCTTATTATGCCATTTTGGAGCTAACTAAGCGAAGTATAGGTCATTTTTGATAAAATAGGCCATTTTTGAGCTAATTTAGCTTACTACGTCATTTAGGAGGAAACTAAGCTACCTATATGTCATTTTAGAGCTAACTTAGGTAAAAGTAGGTCACTTAGGATCTAACTATGCTTATTATGCCACTTTTGAGCTAAGTAAGGTAAGTATAGGTAATTTAATAGCTAACCTAGGTAAAATAGGACATTTTGGAGCCAGGTAAGTTTATTATGCCATTTTGGAGCTAACTAAGCTAAGTATAGGACATTTTTGACAAAATAGGCCATTTAGGAGCGAATTTAGCGTACTATGTCATTTAGGAGGAAACTAAGCTAAATATATGTAATTTTAGAGCTAACTTAGGTAAAACACGTCATTTAGGAGCTAACTATAGTTATTATGCCATTTTGAAGCTAACTAAGCTAACTATAAGTCCTTTAGTAGCTAACTTTGGTAAAATAGGTATTTCGGAGCTAGCTAAGCTTATTATGCCATTTTGGAGCTAACTAAGCGAAGTATAGGTCATTTTTATTATAATAGGCCATTTTGGAGGTAATTTAGCTTACTGCGTCATTTAGGAGGAAACTAAGCTAACTATATGTCATTTTAGAGCTAACTTAGGTAAAAATAGGTCACTTAGGAGCTAACTATGCTTATTATGCCATTTTCGAGGTAAATAAGCTAAGTATAGGTCATTTAATAGCTAAGCTAGGTAAAATAGGCCATTTTGGAGCTAGGTAACCTTATTATGTCATTTAGGAGAGAACTAAGCTAAGTATAGGACATATTTGATAAAATAGGCCATTTAGGAGCTAATTCAACTTACTATGCCATTTAGGAGGAAACTAAGCTAAATATATGTCATTTTAGAGATAATTTAGGTGAAAATAGGTCATGCCGGAGCTATCTATGCTTATTATGCCATTTTGAAGCTAACTAAGCTAATTATAGGTCATTTAATAGCTAACTTTTGTAAAATAGGTCATTTTGGAGCTAGCTAAGCTTATTATACCATTTTGGAGCTAACTAAGAGAAGTATAGGCCATTTTGATAAAATAGGCCATTTTGAAGCTAATTTAGCTTACTACATCATTTAGGAGGAAACTAAGCTAACTATGTGTCATTTTAGAGCTAACTTAGGTAAAAATAGGTCACTTAGGAGCTAACTATGCCTATTATGCCATTTTGGAGCTAAGTAAGCTAAGTATAGGTCATTTAATAGCTAAGCTAGTTAAAATAGGCCATTTTGGAGCTAGGTAAGCTTATTATGTCATTTAGGAGAGAACTAAGCTAAGTATAGGACATATTTGATAAAATAGGCGATTTAGGAGCTAATTCAGCTTACTATGCCATTTAGAAGGAAATTAAGCTAAATATATGTCATTTTAGAGCCAACTTAGGTAAAAATAGGTCATGTAGGAGCTATATATGCTTATTATGCCATTTTCAAGCTAACTAAGCTCATTATAGGTCATTTAATAGTTAACTTTGGTAAAATAGGTCATTTTGGAGCTAGCTAAGCTTATTATACCAATTTGGAGCTAACTAAGCAAAGTATAAGCTATTTTAGATAAAATAGGCCATTTTGGAGATAATTTATCTTACTATGTCATTTAGGAGTTAACTAAGCTAAATATATGTCATTTTAGAGCTAACTTAGGTAAAATAGGTCAGTTAGGAGCTAACTATGCTTATTATGCCATTTTGGAGCTAACTAAGCTAATTGTAGGTCATTTAATCGCTAACTTTGGTAAAATAGGTCATTTTGGCTGGTGCGAGCTTCCCTTTGAAGAGGCTGAGGTTGGATCGACCTTTTTTAGGCTCGCCATCATTATACGACGGTTCGGGTTATGAAAATGATGATTTTTGGCTTCGTAGTGTGCTATCACGAAGTTTGTCGCCTCCTCAGTAATGAATGCCTCGGCCATCAATGGTTCAACTCTATGTTTATTTTTACATTTATCTCAAAGCATCTTCTGCATCCTCTCTGTAGAGAAGCACTATCGATTTTGAACTGGCCCCCCAATCTTGCTTCGCTTGGGAGATGCAAAATCAAATGCTGCATTGGATTAAAGAAGGACAGTGGAAAGATCCTTTCTAATTGAAAAATCACCTCCGACGACAACTCTTCCATTTCATCTAGCACGCCAGGCTATAGTTCTTTTGCACAAAGAAAATGGGAGAAATAGCTCAGCTCTACCAGTACTAGCCATTCATCCTTAGGGATAAAGCCACACAACATCACCGGCATTACCCTCTCAAGCCATATGTGCCAATCATGACTCTTGAGACCAAATATTTTCAATTTTCAAGACTCGCTCCCCTCTTTACATTCACAGCATACCCATCGGGGAACATCAACCGCATTTTCACCCACAATAGCATTTCCCTCATAGCTGGCCTTCCAAGATTGAACCATGCCTTTGGCTTCGCTACGCTTTCCTTTCCTTTTCATTGTCACAAATTTTGTAACGGTCTATCACATAGAGCCTCCTGGTCGATTCTAGCCTTAGGATTATCCTTTGACTTCCCCTCTATGCCGAAGAATGTACCAAATATGGCCTCCTCCATATTCTTTTCATTGTGCATCATCTCGATGTTGTGTGGGAAAATGAGGTCTTTGAAGTAAGGCAGATCCCATAAGCATGACTTGTGAGTCCTGGCATGTTCCGTATTATAACCTTTGAAATACCCTGGACGCAAAGGATCAGGCTCGAGAGCGTTTAACTGATCAAGGGTCTGTTCGCCTGTCAACGCAGGTGGTGCAGTGTTTTTGAAAACTCTACCTTTGATGAAATTCTTCTTGTCTTTTCTAAACTTATGGTCAGGATCCAGGAATTGTCTATGCATGCCGAAGCTAGAAAACTTGTGACCCGCCTGTAGCCAACGGAACTGAAGAGTTGCCTTGCATGTGGGGCACGGGAACGTTCCATGCACACACCAACCAACAAATAGAGCATATGCCGGATAGTCATGCATCGAGTACAAGTACCACACATGCATTTTGAAGTTCTTTTTGGTAGCGGCGTCGTATGTCTTGATCACATTATCCCACGCTTCTTGCAATTCATCCTTAAGGGGTTGCATGTACACATTCATATTCTTCCCTGGATATTTGGGCCCTCAAATTATCAACATTAGGAAAATGTTCTTTCTTTTCATAATCTCTCCGGGGGGAGATTGAGTGGAATGACAAATATAGGCCAACAATTGTATTGTGTTGCCGTCATACCATACACATTGATCCCATCCGTGCTGATGGCAACTCGAGGATGCCTTGGATTTGCTGATTTATCCTTATGTAATGCATCAAGTGCTTCCATGCAAAAGCATCTAAAGTGTGTACCAACATCTTTTTCCCATCCGCATCTAGTTCGGTTCTTTTGCCCAATTTGTGCCATGTCATCTGTGTGGCCGTCTCTTCGACCATGAAAAGACGTTGAAGTCTTGGTCCGATTGGCAGATACCAAAGAACATTAATGGGGATTTTGGTCTGAATCTTCTCACCCATACCGTTGTTTAACACAATATACCTAGAAGAATTGCAAATGGGGCAATAGTTCAAGGACACCTACTCAAGCCTAAATAAGGCACATCCATTCTCACAGGCATGTATCTTCTCATAGGGCATCTTAAGTACACGGAGGATTTGGTCTGACTGGTACTGGTTTGCAGGAAGTACATGGCCTTTGGGTAGAATGCGTCCAAATATCGTCATCATCGCGTCTTATCATTCTGTGCCTAGGTTGAATTGAGCCTTCAGAGCCATTACTTGCGCAATGGCATCCAGCTGACAAAGCTCAGTGTGCTCGTGGAGAGGACATTTTGAAGACTCCAACATTTCATAGAAGGCCTTTGCAGATTTCTCAATCTCATCGTCTGAATCCCGAGCATCATCAAAGTCTTGCACATTGCCTTCGATCCTGGTACCATGCTCGTCGGTGCGACGACAAACCACCTCAGCTCTGGCACATTGGTCAGACTCACCATGAAAAGTCCACATCGTATAATTAGGCGTAAAACCCCACTTCTGCAGGTGTTTACCCATTTCAAACTATTTCCGCCTTTTAATGTTGTCACATTTGGGAAGGGGCACCATGTTTTTTGCTGGCCATTTGCAAATGCGGCTCTCAAAAAACCCCTCGTTTTTGTTAACCATTATTGGTCATGCCTTTCTGACTAGGGTGACCAGTACACATCCAAGCACGATCACTCATCTGGCCTACCTAATAAACACACAAGAAATAATATATATATATATAATTCATCATCTATATTCATCCGGTAATCAAGTTTGTCAGTTTTATTACGTCCATGCAACCTACACGCTAATAGGTAGAGATAGGTCCTAATCCCAACTGAGTATGTATTGGGTTCATTTTCCCATGCTCTGCTCTCGATCCGACGTAGAATTTTGGCAGCACCTCCCTGCTGTTCTCCTGATACACGTCTCGGCAATAAGCAGAGAGGATGTGTACCCGGAGAACAATAGAGCGGCACTGACGAAATTTTGCATCGGATCCGGAGCATAACATATGGGAAAAAGAACCCAATCTACACATACTCGGGCTGTCCATGGATAACGTTGGATAATTCAAAAGAATCATGGTTATAAATATGCAAATGCATGCATATTTATAGATGTAACCCTTTCAAATGGGAGACGCATACTGGTCACGCATACTGATGATTGAAGACACCTATAGCTAGCAAGTTTCATCGGCACGAAGACCGAAACAAAGCAAATAATTAAGGGGGAGGAGGAGATGTCATTTGTTCTCACCCACAAACGCAGCAGGGGAGCTCGTCCAACGCACGGGGAGGCCGTCGAACACCAGAACCTCGCAGCAACAAAACAACTACACATTAAAATGAAACTCGATCAACACAAATATGATTTTTTTTATAACAAAATCGGAAAATATATGACCTAATAACACATAATTTACAAAACTATGACCCTGTCGGCCTCTCGAAGGCCGTAGAGCACCTTTTTGGTCAACTAGAGGCCTAAGACCTGTCGGCAGTCAGTGGCGTCGGGGGGGGGGGGGAATTAACAGCTGCGCATCGTGTCGTGTCGGCTTGTCGGGGTGTTGTGTCAGGGTGTCATGTCAGGACGTCAAGGTATCGTTTTCTTCTTCTTACTCTTCTTATTTTCCCCTTCTTCCTTTTCTTCTTCTTCTTCGTGTTGTTCTTCTTCTTCTTCTTCTTCTTCTTCTTCTTCTATAATTCTTCTACTTCTTCTTCTTCTTCTATAATTCTTCTTCTTCTTCTTCTTCTTCTATAAGTTCTATAACTTAATTCTTCTTGCTTACTTATTCTTCTTCTTCTTCTTCTTCTTCTTCTTCTTCTTGTTGTTGTTGTTGTTGTTGTTGTTGTTGTCTTGTTGTTGTTGTGTTGTTGTTGTTGTTGTTTTGTTGTTCTGTCTCTCTCTTTTCTCTTCTCGCCTCCTCGGGTGCCTCAGGGGCGGAGGCGGGCGGCAGAATTGAGGCGACGGGCGGCGGAGCGCAGAAGGAGGCGAGGCGGCGTTCGGAGGAACGGCGTCTTCTTCTTCTTCTTCTTCTTCTTCTTCTTATTCTTCTACTTCTTCTTTTTTTCTTGACCTCTTCTACTACTTCTTCTTCTTTCTTCTTCTATAATTCTTCGACTTACTCGTCTTTTTTCATATTAACTAACAACTAACTAACCTAATTAACAGTACCTAATTAACAACTAACCTCACTATAATATAAATAACAATAGTTAATCAATAGTACCTAATTAAACTAAAAAGGGAAAAGACAGGGGACTCGCCGTAGGGGGACTTCCGGGCAACGGGGATGGTGCAGGGAGGCCGCACCAGCAGATCACTAGGGAGGAGAGGGCACGGGGAGGAGGGGTGGTGGTGGAGGAGGGGGCGTGGGGAGGAGGTGAAGGTGGTGGAGGAGGGGTTGCAGGGAGGAGGTGGGCGGTGGTGGTGGAGGGGGCCGTGGTGGTGGAGGAGGGGGGTCCGGGAGGAGGGGGCAGTGGTGGAGTAGGGGTGCGGGGAGGAGGGGGGTGTGGTGGAGGAGGCGGTGTGGGGAGGAGGTGGGCGATGGTGGAGGATGGGGTCACGGGGAGGAGGGGGCTCGCTCCGGCGGCAGGGCTCCGGTGGTTTTCTGGGGTGGGAGAGAGAAGAGGTGGTGCGGGGAGGAGGTGGGCGATTGTGGAAGAGGGGGTCGCGGGGAGGAGGGGGCTCGCTCCGGCGGTGGGGCTCCGGTGGGTTTCGGGGGTGGGGGAAAGAAGAGGTAATGTGGGGAGGAGTTGGGCAGTGGTTTAGGAGGGGGTGCGTGGTGGTGGAGGAGGGGGCGCGGGGAGGCGGGGGCGTGGGGAAGAGGGGGATCGCGATGGCGGCGGGGCTGTGGTGGGTTTTGGCCGGGGTTGGGGGAGAGAAGTGGTGCGCGGAACGATATGTGGAAACAGGGGGTTGGGTGGTAGCTGTCGACGGCCGTTAGGGTACATTTTCTTTGCCGTCCACCACCCGACGGCAAAGACAGCAAAGGCAGACCACAAAGAGCGGCCTGTTGACCAACGGTCAGTTGGGCCTGCCCGTGCTCTTTGCCGTCTGCCTTTGTTGTCTTTGCCGTCAGCTGGCTGATGACAAAGAGGTGAGTGATGGAAATGTTACTCTTTGCCATCATCACCTCTTTGTCGTTCATTTTTTGGCAGCTGACGGCAAAGACTATCTTTGCCATCTGCCAGCGGACGTCAAAGAGCTGGCTGGCGTCAAATCTCCTGATTCCAGTAGTGAGACATGTTTCATGAGGTCACACCAAATCATGGACCGCGAAGGTATGTAAATTTTGGAGACAATTCCAAGGGTAAGGTACTCGGTGTTGGTAAGGTGGCAATATCTCATGATATTTCCATTCAAAATGTCATGCTTGTTTAATCTCTTGGCTACAATCTTCTTTTTGTATCTAGACTAGCCGACTACGGTTTCAATGTTCTACTTACTAAAGTAGATTGCCAAGTGTTTCATCAAGACAATCATAACATGGTATTTACATGTATCCTTAGAGGTGATCTATACATTGTTGATTTCACTAACAAATGTCAACCTCGTACTTATCTCATTGCAAAATCATCTAAAGGTTGGCTATGGCATAGAAGGCTAGGACATGTTGGTATGCATAATCTAGACAAGTTCATCAAAGGTGAGCACATACTTGGTGTTAAATATGTTATCTTTGAAAAAGATAGACTTTGTAGTGCTTTTCAAGAATGAAAAAAGTGGGTGGAAGTCATCCCATAAAGAACATCATGACTACTAGGAGAGCACTCAAGTTGCTTCACATGGATCTCTTTGGTCCCAGTGCTTACAAGAGCCTCAGTGGAAATTCCTTTGGTCTAGTTATAGTTGATGATTTTTCCATATTTACATGAGTATTCTTTCTTGATGTCATGCTGCAGGTACAAAAGATCTTCAAGAACTTTGCTCACAAAGCCCAAAATCAATTTGAACTGAAGATCAAGAAATTTGGAAAGACAAGAGATCGGAGTTCAAGAACACTAATGCAAATACCTTTCTTGACGAAGAAGGCATCTCACATGAGTTCTCATCTGTTTACACACCTCAACAAAATGGAGTTGTTGAGATGAAGAACCGGGCTGTCATAGAGATGGATAGAACAATGCTCGATGAATACAAGTCGCTAAGACACTTTTGGGCGGAAGATGTGGAAACAACTTGTCATTCTACAAACCGACTTTACCTACACAAGCTTCTTGATAAAACGGCATATGAGGTGCTCACCGGTAACTGTTACCTCTTAAGCATGCGTTGGTTTTCCCTTGAAGAGGAAAGGGTGATGCGGCAAAGTAGATAAGTATTTCCCTCAGTTTTTTAGAACCAAGGTATCAATCAAGTAGGAGGAACAAGCAAGTTACCAATGGATGCACCTACACAAATAATCAAACTCTTGCACCCAACGCTATAAAGGGGTTGTCAATCCCTTCATGATTATTTGCAAGGATTAGATCTGATAGAGATAGATGTACCGCGTGCGGAAAGTAAAAGGTAAATAAATTGCAGAAAGTATAGATCTGAAAATATATGATGGAAAATAGACCCGGGGGCCATAGGTTTCACTAGAGGCTTCTCTCTTGAAGGCAAGTATCATGGTGGGTAAACGAATTACTGTCAATTAATTGATAGAAAAGCGAATAATCATGTGGTTATCCAAGGCAATGATCATGCATGTAGGCATCACGTCCGTGACAAGTAGATCGAAACGATTCTGCATCTACTACTATTACTCCACACATCGACCGACTCCTGCTTGCATCTAGAGTATTAAGTTCATGAAGAACACAGTAACGCATTAAGAAATATGACATGATGTAGAGGGATAAACTCAAGCAATATGATGAAAACCCCAACTTGTTACCCTTGATGGCAACAATATAGTACGTGCCTCACTACCCCTACTTTGTCACTGGGTGAGGACACCGCAAGATTGAACCCAAAACCAAGCACTTCTCCCATTGCAAGAAGTACCAATCTAGTTGGCCAAACCAAACCAATAACTCGAAGAGACTTGCAAGGATATTAAATCATGCATATACGAAATCAGAGGAGATTGAAATAAGATTCATGGATAATCTGAACATAAACTCACAATTCATCAAATCTTGACAAACACACCACAAAAGAGGATTACGTCGGATAGATCTCCATGAAGATCATGAAGAACATGGTATTGAAGATCAAAGAGAGACAATAAGCCATCTAGCTACTAGCTATGGACCTGTAGGTCTGTGGTGGACTACTCACGCATCATCGAAGGGGCAATGGAGTTGATATAGATGCCCTCCGTGATCGAAACCTCCTCCGACAGATTATCGGAAAAGGCTCCAAGATTGGATCTCTCGAGAACGGAGGCTTCCGGTGGCGAAAAAGTATTTGCGTGGCTCAGCGGGAATATTTCGCTATTTATAGGCCAAGAATTAGGGTTAGGAGACCTGCCAGGAGGTGACAACACTAGTAGAAAACAAACCTTTCATCTCGAGCTTTAGTCCCGCTCTGGTCACGAACCGGTACTAAAAAATGGTCTTAGTCCCGGTTCGTGCCGTCTACAATGGCTAGGAGCAGGGTGACCTTTAGTACTGGCTCGTGAGGGACCTTTAGTACCGGTTCGTCTCACGAGCCGGTACTAAAGAGGGCGTGGCAGGGTTTGGGTCAGACATGGGCCCCGCTTGCACCTTTAGTACCGGCTGGTGTGGTACTAAAGACTTCCTACATATACATCCGTCCGCAGTCGATCGAAAGAGCTCTGTTTTCTCCCCTGTTCTTCTTCTTGCTCAAAGCTCATCCTCCATTTTGCCAAGGATTTGTCAAGATTTAAAGGCACCCCATCTATCCAAGTGTTCATAAAGGTTAGCAACTTTGCTCCTTCATCTCTTGCTAGATTAGCTTGTGGTATGCTCAAAGATATGTGATATGTGATTTGTGGGAGTTCATTTGATTTATATCCAATTTTAGCTCAAATTAACTTGCTAGGTTGCATATGTGTAGGTGTGTTTTATTTGGTGTGCCTTCCCATGTTCTTCTTCTTGCTCGAAGCTCATCCTCCAGTTTGCCAAGGATTTGTCAAGATTTAAAGGCACCCCATCTATCCAAGTGTTCATAAAGGTTAGCAACTTTGCTCCTTCATCTGTTGCTAGATTAGCTTGTGGTATGCTCAAAGATATGTCATATGTGATTTGTGGGAGTTTATTTGATTTATATCGAATTTGAGCTCAAATTAACTTGTTAAGTTGCATATGTGTAGGTGTGGTTTATTTGGTGTGCCTTCCCACCATCCCTGACCGTCCTAACCACCGTCCATCATCCGCACCATCTCGTCGCGGCATCGGCCACCTTGGTGAGCCTCTTGTTCTTCTTAAAATCTTTAAAAAAATTACTTGTATGATTTAGATAGCTGCGTGTACGATTTACTTACTTGTATTATTGTTAGTTATTCTATAGTGTAATGGTTATGGTATCTGCCCACGTCGGCCCTCATCCAGTCTATGATTCAGATGTGGTATGTCGTTAATTATCTTTTATAACTATTTCACACATCATCTAATGTCTATGAAAATTAATTATGCCACCAAGTTGAAGTAGATATTTTTATCTATAGAAAGTAGTTGAACCAGAAATTCCAACCGACTATGCAATTTTTCTCGAGAAATTAACACAAGCTGAAAAAGAAATTGATCATTTGAAAGAAAAATTGAAAAGAACTGAAGATGAGAAGATGGGATTGGAGTTGCATGTTGCCGATATCGTCGATGATCACAAGAACACGATGGTTGGAATGCACTTGAAGCTTATAAAGATTAGAAAATATGCCAATGATAAACAGGCTTGGTATCATTATGCTGTTGGCTCAATTGTTACTTTAGTTGCGATTATGATCGCATTTGTTGTTGTATTCAAATGTTTTAGATAGTTGGTGTTGTTTTATAATATGTATATGTATGAACTATAAGTATCCATTATTTGCAGTAATAACATTTGGTCACTGCTAGCTCTACTTTTGGTTGTAATGTGATGATGAAGTTGTATTAATTTGGTCACTTCGATGTTGTGTAGTGAACATGAGCCGACAATGGATGTATGATGACCGACTAAGTTTAGGGTTTCTTAATGGCCTGCATGATTTTATTCGTGTGGCTGAGACAAATAAGCAGAATGGTTTCATGTGTTGTCCATGTTGTGACTGTAAGAATGATAGGAATTACTCTAACTAAAAAACCCTTCACTACCACCTGCTGAAGTCTGGTTTCATATCCGGCTATAGCTGTTGGATCAAGCACGGAGAAAGAGGGGTTATAATGGAAGACAATGAAGAAGAAGAGGAGGATGACAACTATCCTTTCGCTGATACAACAATGGGGGAAGCTGAAGAAGAGGCATCAATGAGGGAAGCTGAAGAAGAGGCCTGATCTTAAGGTCCCTTTGTTTCGGTGCAAATGGGTCAAATATACTGGAGGCGGGGTACAGGTAGACCCGCAATATGGAATGATAACAGTGGATCTCAACAATCTTGGATACACAGACGACTCATTCGTCCTAGCCAATGTTGGGCTCAGGTTTTCTATGTGAAGGACATGTCTAGCAAATCGAGGAGAAAAAAAGATAAGGAAGCGAATACATCATACGATGAGCCAAAGCGCCACATAGTTCTTTTAGGGAAAAGAAACATTGTGGGAGTGGAGGACAAGATAAACATGTCCAAAGATTATGAAAAGTTTCATTAAATCCCTCCCTTGAGAGTGAAGAGTGCCCCAAGCATCCTATTAAATGATGAAGATTATCCATGGTTACAGCGCAATCATAAGAAAGGGACAAACACGCAGAAAAAGTCTTACACCGCGAGATCCCACTCTGGGATGTGACCGGCTTCACCGTCATCACTTTCTATATATTTATGTGAAGGACATGCATGCATTTCCTAGCTAGCATGGTATATCTTTGTAACAGTTTGTACACGAAGTGCATCCAGTTTTTGCCGTAACCCTCTCAACTCTCTAGAAGTTGCTATGTGGGTGAAATTATGATGTCATGCCAAGTTACAACCTTTTCAGAGTTCATTTGTACTACTTTTCAAATTCAGGGTCATTTAGCTCAAAATAAATCATTAAATGCATGAAAAATATCAAATGAAGTCAGAAAGGGTTCAAAATTGTTGATGTGCCTTTGAATGGTGCATATTGAACACACAAAAAGTATGGAGTTGAAATAAGTTATTATAAATGAAATCCCTTTGTAATAGATGATTTTTAGTCCGAAACCCTCATACTTCTTATGAGATTGTCCAATTTGTACCCGAAGTGCATCCAGTTTTTGCCGTAACCATCTCAACTCTCTAGAAGTTGCTATGTGGATGAAATTATGATGTAATGCCAAGTTACAACCTTTCTAGAGTTCATTTGTATTGCTTTTCAAATTCAGGGTCATTTAGCTCAAAATAAATCATTAAATGCATGAAAAATATCAAATGAAGTCAGAAAGGGTTGAAAATTGTTGATGTGACTTTGAATGGTGCATATTGAACACACAAAAAGTATGGAGTTAAAATAAGTTATTAAAAATGAAATCCCTTTGTAATAGATGAGTTTTCGTCCGAAACCCTCATACTTCTTATGAGATTGTCCAATTTGTACACGAAGTACATCCAGTTTTTGACATAACCCTCTCAACTCTCTAGAACTTGCTATGTGGGTGAAATTATGATGTCATGCCAAGTTACAACCTTTCCAGAGTTCATTTGTACTACTTTTCAAATTCAGGGACATTTAGCTCAAAATAAATCATTAAATGCATGAAAAATATCAAATGAAGTGAGAAAGGGTTGAAAATTGTTGATGTGCCTTCGAATGGTGCATATTGAACAGACAAAAAGTATGGAGTTAAAATAAGTTATTAAAAATGAAATCCATTTGTAATAGATGAGTTTTCGTCCGAAACCCTCATACTTCTTATGAGGTTGTCCAATTTGTACACGAAGTGCATCTAGTTTTTGCCGTAACCCTCTCAACTCTCTAGAAGTTGCTATGTGGGTGAAATTATGATGTCATGCCAAGTTACAACCTTTTTAGAGTTCATTTGTACTGCTTTTAAAATTCAGGGTCATTTAGCTCAAAATAAATCATTAAATGCATGAAAAATACCAAATGAAGTCAGAAAGGGTTGAAAATTGATGATGTGCCTTTGAATGGTGCATATTGAACACACAAAAAGTATGGAGTTAAAATAAGTTATTAAAAATGAAATCCCTTTGTAATAGATGAGTTTTCGTCCGAAACCCTCATACTTCTTATGTGATTGTCCAATTTGTTCACGAAGTGCATCTAGTTTTTGCCGTAACCCTCTCAACTCTCTAGAAGTTACTATGTGGGTGAAATTATGATGTCATGCGAAGTTACAACCTTTTCAGAGTTCATTTGTACTGCTTTTCAAACGCGAGATATGAATATTTCAAATGCCATATTTAATCAAATTATCTTATACAACAGTTGAAGTTGTTCAAACATGCATGGAAATGCCATAAACAAATTCTTTATATTTTTCTGATATTTTTTCATATATTATTTATTTCCATAGGAGTCATACGTTTTTTCTATGATGTTCTAAAGTTTACGGGGTTTTTCTGAAAATAATAACTAATATTTAATTAAAAAACACCTTTAGTACCGGTGCGTGACTAGCACCGGTACTAAAGCTCCACCGCCCCCGTGCTCTGTTGGGAGGACCTTTAGTACTGGTGCGTGGCTAGCACCGGTACTAAAGGGTCTTTAGTACCGGTGCTAGTCACGCACTAGTACTAAAGGTCCACCACCCCGCACTCTGTTGGGAGGACCTTTAGTACCAGTGCGTGGCACGCACCGGTACTAAAGGGTCTTTAGTACCGGTTCTAGTCACGCACCGGTACTAAAGGGGTGCCTGGTATAAATTGAGCACGTCGTCGTCCCAGGCCGAGCCACGCACTGGGAGAGCTCCAACTTGCACCGCCAGGCTGCCAAAATCGCCCTCGCCGCCATCGCCCTCGCCGCCGTCGCTCTCGATGTCGTCGCCGACGCCGTCGCTCTCGCCGTCGTCGCCCTCACCACCATAGCCATCGCCCTTACCACCTCCGCCGTCGCCCTCGCCACCACCCTCGCTGCGGTCGCCCTCGCCGCGGTCTTCTTTGCCGCCGTCGCCCTTGCCGTCGTCGACCTCGCCGCCGTCTCTCTCGCCGTCATCGCCCTTGCCGCCGTCGCACCACCACCGCGCCATTGCCGTCGCCGGCCCTCACCACCGCCGCCGTCGCACCACCACCGCCGTCGCCCTCGCCGCCGGCGGTTGTGATGCCGTCGCCCTCACCACCGCTGCCATCGCCCTTGCCACCGTCGCCCTTGCCACCGTCACCCTCGCCACCGTCGCGCTTGCCGCGGTCGCCCTCGCCTACCCGGATGTCGCCCCATGCCGCCATCGCCCTCACCACCGCCGCCATCGCCCTCGCCGTGGTCGCCCTTGCCGCGGTCGCCCTCGCCTACCCGGACGCTGCCCCTCGTCGCTTGTCCCGTCGCCGCCGGCCTGCTCATTCCGGCCGCCGCTCCGTGATCCCGTTGCCGCCGCCCCGAGCCCGTTGCCTATGCCACCTCCGGGTCAGGAGGATAGGTGAGATCTCCTGGCCGACCCCTCTCCCCGACGATCGCCCCGATGATCGCCGGACTAGTGTGTAGATGCTAGGGTATCTAGGGTCCCTCGACGTCGAACCCCGACACCCCGACACGACACCCCCGACACCCGACCCCGAGCACGACACAACACCCCTATTTAGTTAGTTAGTTATTTAGGTTGTAAGGTTATTAGGATATGTGTTAGTTTATGTTTAGTTTAGGTTTAACTTAGTTTATGTTTAGTTTAATTTAAGGTTTAATTTAGTTTGATCCTAATGCGTGTGTGACTTTCGGTCTGTCGTCGATCCTAATTTAGTTTAGGGTTTCATGTGTGTTCTTGATGGAGGAATCCCGACTGTTGTCATGGGGGCGCTTCCTCTTTCTCCTCTTCTTTGCGATATACTCATCGATATATTGTGCAAGAAGAGGAGAGGGGAAGCGTCCATCACCGCTGGTCGAATCTATTACTGCGAGAGAGTGTCCACCAACATATATACACCACCGTATCAATGTGAGAGAGTGCGCACCAACACACCATGAGATATGTGAGAGTTATTTAAGGAAAGTCTCGACAGACCGATAGTCACACATGCATTAGGATCCAAAGCATGCCGTAATTCTTGATTTTGCTAGATGCTAAGTGTTCAATTTATTAAGTGTTAATTTTGCTAAGTTTTATTTAATTTGTTTTCGTAATTAAGTGTTTCTTCTCGATGTCGACAATGCCGATCCCGCATCCTCGTCGTCGAGTCACCGGAGGAGGTCACTTGCTTGAGTCGAGGGGCCCTGTCAGGGACTGGGCTTCGCCGGGATGGTACTAGGAGGTGCTGCCTTCCGGGCGGCGCAGCTTGGTGAGGAGCCAGCCCGTCGTCGACCCGGAGGTTTTGTGGTGGCGGCCGCATGGGCCACGGAGTTTTCAGAGGCTTGAGTCCCCCACGGAGGTGGTACAGTACTGTAACATCCCAAAATTTCATTTTGGAATGTTATGATTATAGTTATGCATCTAGCAGCATCATTGCTTGATTGTATGTAATAGTTGAAATGTCTTTTCTGACTTTCTGAAAGTCCCTTCTACTTTTCCCTATGTTGCTTTCCCTATTTGAAATTTTGGTTAAATGTTCAAAATAAGAGAGGAGTAACATGAAACTCCACACCTGGGTCTAATTGGTGATATATTTGAACAATAATAACCAGGAGTTATTTTGAAAATATTTGCAAAAAGGATTTAAAAACAATTAGGCAATTTCTGAAAATATTATTTTTTTCAAAGTCTTCAAATGACAGAATAGAAATGTTCATTAAATAGCATTTATTATTCTGTTAATTTTGATATATAATACCCATATATTTAGAGACGATTTGAATGCTTTAAATGTATTTGAATGTCTCCGGAAAATTATTAAAAAGAAACGGTAACCGTTTCCGGTATTAAACGGGCCGGCCCACGACAGTTACTCGCGAATTAATTAGAATCCGGCCCACGGGCAATTAATCGCGCATTCACTACGAGCCGGCCGACCGCGCGCAACGGTCACTCTCTTCACTCACTGACACCGGGCCCCACCCCCGACCGACCGTTACACCGAACGGTCGTCTCCCTCCCCCGCGAGCGCCGGACCGGATCTCGTCGCCGACCGTTTCCCCTCGCCGGATCTCTCTCCCCATTACTCCCCCGCACCCCTCGAGCGCCCTATAAGTAGCCGGCAACCCCCGCATCCATTTCCCCCCGAGTTCCCCTTCTCTCTCTCGCCGAGGCGCTGTCAATTGCTCGCCGGAGTTACTCCACCACCGGACCACCGTTCGCCTCGCCGTCGCCACCAATCAACTCCGGAGAACCATCGCCGTCGCCCGGACCACTTCCCCGTCTTCCCCGACCACCGGAGCACCTCGCCGTCGCAATCACCGCTACCGGACTCGCCGGAGTACCCCGACGCCGACGACTTCTACCCCGTAAGCCCCCTCGACCATCGGATCCCGAACCCACGGTCCAGATTAGAACGGACTTAAGTCCAAACCGGTATGTTCTTCCGAATCGGTCGCGCGCTCTAATTCACCTACCGCACGCCCCCTTAGCCAATCGGATTGTGCCACGTAGCCCCCTGACCGACGCATATCTTTTTTTTCATTTTCTGTTTTGTTTTAATCAACAGAATGTTTTCAAATTTTGTTTTGCTTATATCTTTTAATCTATTTAGTGTTTTGAGTTGATTCTTTTTGCAATAGCTCACATTCTTCATGTAGTTTCACCCTGTACTTTTAAATTTCAAATTTGAACTATAGAATTTGAATTGAATCAAATTTGCTTAAAATCTTCAAATCTGAATAACTAGAGTTTGAAAATAGATTTTGACATGATTCTTTTTGATACTGTTTGGTATTAGTTAGGACTATCTTCATGTATAGTTTGAGGATTTTCAGGATATATTTGATTAGTGTTTTAACAAAAAACAAAACCTGCTCAGTATTATAATATAGTTTTATAAACTCAATTTTGATTAGTTTGGTTTAGAATTAGTTTTATTTGTTTATTAGGATCTGTTAGTAAACATTTAGTGTTTTCACTTAATGTTAATAAAAATATAAATTTGCTTAGTTTAATTTTAATTAACATAGGAATCAAAATTTCTTTTCAATTAGGCTTAATTTGACTAAAACAACTAATTAGTAATAGTTTTGCTTTCAAACAAAGTTTTGTATATTTTGATTCTGTTTTCTAAGAAAGATTTAATTGTAAATTATTTTCTGTTAAGAACATGTTTTACTAATAAATAATAAGTTTAGTTTTTCATTCTTTTGTTAATATAACTATAGTTGATTCATATAGTGTTTGTCAAAACTTTTACAAACTTTACTAAAGTATTCCCAACAAACTTAAATTGATTTTCTTTGTTTAATAATAAAATATTCTATTGTTGCCTTGCTGTCAACAATTGTCTTGCTATTTCAAAATAGTTTTATTATGTAGTAGTGTTTTCATCATCTCCTTTTGAAAAACAAAACTTTGTGTGTTATTCTTGCTAGAGACTTTTGTGCATTGTTTGCCTTGTTTGTTTAGTACTTCTTTGCTGAATGTTATGAGTACTTATTTTGGTTGTATGCTTATTTGAGTGCATTGTTTGTTTCGTTAGATTATCCGGAGTGCGAAGCTTGTTACTTAGAGTCACTCACGTACGAAGATCATCAATCAGGCAAGTCACTTTGATCATGTTTTACCCATGTTTTATATGCATTAGTTCTACCATCTCCCCTGTTGCATGCAAGATAGGTTAGTTGGAAACTTGGTTACATTGTAATAGTATCATGTGGTAGGTACCCCCCTCAACCTCTTTGACACATTGGCCCCGGGAAACGTTGTTTTACCTTTTGCTATGCTATTAGTAGACGGGGTTGGTTGTGTGATTCATGAGAGTTGAGAGAGTTAATAATTTCAAGACCTACATAATGAGCAAGATTTCAAGACTCCAAGTTTTCAACATACCTCTGGGTGGATGATGGTTGAACGGCGCCCTGGAGAAAGCAGTGGTTGGCCTAGGTGATGCTGGAGATGGCCAGTATTCACGCGGAAAGGTCCACCCAGGCACAAAGGGATGGATGGGTGCTTCAAAACCCAAGGCTTACCTGCACAGCCACAAGTCATTATGGGCTCTGGCTTGGTTGGATATCGTGGTGACCCTGGACAGGCGGTGCTACGAGAGGTAGAAGAACGGTAGGAAAGGATGGGCACCGTCAGAGTCGCAGGGAAACCCTTTGGAAGACCATGTTTTGGTCATCCGTTTCTCAAACACCCTGAAGTGCGAGAAATCAAACGGAGGCGACCAAATCTTGTGGGGAACGTGTGCAAAACTCTCCAGAGTACTCAAACCTAATCGATTAGCCGTGTCCACGGTCATGGACGACTTGAGCCAAAGGAATTGGAACTTCCGGAACTCTCAACACAAATAATATGATGATGTGGGTATTTAATAATTTTGGGTATGAGAATTGGTTGGTGGAACCATCTCATTAATCAACCAACTTAGTAATATTTTGCTTAACCCTTCTTTTGTTGTAGGAAAAACTTGGCTTTACGCAAAAACTTACCACCCCACTTGCCATATATGCATATAGACTAGATGCTTACCTTTTCACCCTTCTCTTGTGAATTTGCCGGCATATTCCATATGCTGACCTACACGGCTGCAACGTATCATGTTGCAGAATACTTTTCCGACCAGGAGTGAGGACACGTTCTATGCTCAGTGAGATGCCCTTGGAGTCAGATGGACTCACCTACCTTCGACGCTTCCGCAAGACTTAGATATTCTCATGAGTTGGCTTTTAGCCACTTTATTGTAATCTTTATTGTAATAAAGGACTCGATATGAGATTCCGATTAATATAATGCTGTGTGATTTCCCTTTGATATATACATTGATGTACCGTGTGTGTACCAGCATGATCTTGGGATGGTACGGAAACACCGGAGACTTGACCTTTCAGGTCGGGTCGCTACAGAAATGGTATCAGAGCACACGTTGACCGTAGGACGTAACCTCTAGGATTGGAATTGTTTCTCTTTGTCTTTAAATATCTTATACTCTCATCTATTCGTTTCTAACTTCTCTCCGATTATTTCAATATTTATAGATGGCCACCTTCATCCCAGTGTTGATCACGGAGTTTTGCCAGCCTGACGCAACGATGCCCTTTGGTAAGGAGCTGATGAGGATCGTCAAGGACGTAAGGATTGCTTTGCCGAGCATCACCGGGATTCCTATCATGTCATTTCCCCAAGATGGACGCTACAGGATCGAGGTGCATATTCCAGGGAAGACTTTTGGAAACCGGAAGGAACCCATCGACCTCAAGTTCGTGGCACCCAGTTGGATACTTGGGAGAGACATGGCCATTCATCGTGCCCTTGGACGTATTCAGGAGGAATACAGAGGTGGAACCAT
Organism: Hordeum marinum; assembly: GCA_022496015.1. Taxonomy (NCBI): domain Eukaryota; kingdom Viridiplantae; phylum Streptophyta; class Magnoliopsida; order Poales; family Poaceae; genus Hordeum; species Hordeum marinum. The sequence goes on from CM039676.1 coordinate 117,883,017, forward strand.
TTCACCAGGACTCAGCATGGTTTGCCGCAGAGATGCCCATGGCAACATCATCACCAATCCCACTGCAGACACCACTATCTCTTATATCCAGACCTTGGAGACTCACATCAGGACTCTGGAGCTTCGAGTTCGTGCTGATACGAAGACAATCAAGAATCTGATGAACCCCGAGCTGGACCTTGAAGCTGATCTGCGAGAGGCCAACTATGGACACGAGCATGAAGTGAAGGACTTCCTAGAGAGGATTGATGAGCAGAATGCACGCATCACCACTCTGGAGGAGCAGCTAGACATGGGGGAAAACCTTCACCCCGAAGGAGACATGGCACCCTTCATCAGCGACGATGAAGACTATGAGGAAAGTACCACCGGAGGACCTACAACTATGCACTTCTGAGGAAAAACATTAGTTATGCCCTCCATGTATCTTTTATTTTTCGACGTTAAAGCGTAGGTCGATGTTTAGCTTGTATGAGATTTGTATCTCGATGTTTGTCATTGATTGAATAAATGAATGAGTGTTTGGTGTGATATGTTTGTTGCATTGCATCTGGGTAGTGAAATTCTTCTAGACCCTTGTTCTATTCTAATTCTCATCCCTCTGAAAACAGCAAGATGCCTCCACGATGTGAGACCGACTTCACTTTCCCACCAGAACTCACTCAACTCCTTCAGCAGCAGAATGCACTGATGCAACTATTGATTCAGAATCAGACCAACAACCAGAACAACAACAACAACCACCATCCACCCCAGACTGACAATCTCACCCGTTTTCTGAGGTTGAACCCTCCAACTTTCTCCAGCAGCACTGAACCCATTGTGGCAGATGACTGGCTCCGTAAGATGGAGAGAGAACTTGTCACCGCTGGATGCACTAACGCTGAGAAAGTGCGATTTGCCGCACATCAACTGGAAGGACCAGCAGCATCATGGTGGGAGAATTACACCACCACTTATCCTATTGCAGATGTGACTTGGGAGCAGTTCAGGCTTGCTTTCCGCACCGCTCATGTTTCAGCTGGAGCCATGAGTCTAAAGAAGCGCGAGTTTCGCAACTTGTGCCAGGGTAACCGCTCTGTGGCCCAATATGTGGAAGAGTTCAGCATGTTGGCCCGTTATGCCCCAGGAGATGTGGCCGATGATGCAGCCAAGCAAGAAAAGTTTTTGGAAGGACTCAACGACGAGTTGAGCATACAGCTGGTAGTGGCTAATTTCAACAACTACCAAGAGCTGGTGGATAAGGCACTTATTCTGGAAGGTAAACAGCAGCAGATTGAGAACCGCAAGAGGAAGTACACTGAGGGGAAGTTCAACTCTGGAACTCATCAGAAGCCTCGCTACTCCCCGTACTCAGGGAATACCGGATCAGGAAACAGTAAGTTTGGAAAGCACACTCATGCTGTGCATAACCATGGAGGCCACCATCATGGAGGAAATGGGAACAATCGTCCCAACCATGGTAACTTCAAGACTGACAATGGGAATGGGAACAACAACCAGCACCGTCAAGTTCCTGCTCAGAAGGATCTGAGTCACATTACCTGTTTCAAGTGCCAGAAGACAGGGCACTATGCTACTGAGTGTCCCCAGAGCAAGCAAGGCAGTGGAAACGGCAACAACAACGGCAATGCAGCAGTTAAGAAACCCAATCCATTTCCCCGTGCTCAAGTGAATCACATCGACGTGGAAGAAGTCTATGATCAGCCCGAGACTGTGGTTGGTAAGTTTTTATTGCATTCACGTCCTGTTACAGTACTTTTTGATTCTGGTGCAACTCATTCATTCATATCAAGGGTAGTTGTGGATAAGTATGGTTTGCCCACCAAAACCCTTAGTCAGCCCATTAAGGTTAGTTCCCCAGGAGGTATGATGATGGCAGGGATAGGATGCCATGCCTTGAAACTCAATATAGGAAACCATGTTTTTCCCACCGACCTCATCGTCTTAGAGTCACAAGGATTGGATGTAATCCTAGGCATGGATTGGATGACCAAGTATGAAGGAAATCTTGATTGCCCTAGCAAGTCTGTTTCACTCACCACCCCGGAGAACAAGAGGATTAAGTATGTATCCCGACGCACATGTATGAGTGCTAGGTTAAACACTCTCACGGGAGTTGTTCAGGAGGAAGTACCTGTGGTAAAAGACTTTCCAGATGTATTTCCGGAAGAATTACCAGGAATGCCACCAGATAGGGAGATTGAGTTCTTAATAGAGCTACAGCCAGGGACAGCCCCAATTTCCAAGAGACCCTATCGGATGCCCGCAAATGATCTGTTGGAAATCAAGAAGCAAATTAAGGAGTTATTGGACAAAGGTTATATTTGCCCAAGTTCTTCACCTTGGGGAGCCCCAGTTCTTTTGGTGGAGAAGAAGGATAAAACCTTGAGAATGGTAGTCGATTATCGTGCCTTGAACGAGGTGACTATCAAGAACAAGTACCCTCTGCCGATGATTAATGATTTGTTTGATCAGATCGTAGGAGCCAAAGTATTCTCCAAGATCGATCTTCGATCAGGGTATCACCAGTTGAAAATTCGTGAACAGGATATACCCAAAACAGCTTTCACCACGAGGTATGGCTTGTATGAGTATACGGTCATGTCTTTTGGATTGACTAATGCTCCTGCCTACTTCATGAATTTGATGAACAAAGTATTCATGGAATACCTAGAAAAGTTTGTTGTGGTGTTCATCGATGACATTCTGATATTCTCCAAGAACGAGGAAGAGCATAAGGAACATTTGCGTTTAGTTCTGGAGAAGCTAAGAGAGCATCAGTTATATGCCAAGTTCAGTAAATGTGAATTTTGGCTGATGGAAGTCGGATTCCTTGGACATGTTATTTCCGGAGATGGAATAGCAGTGGACCCCGCTAAGGTTGAAGCCGTCACCAAGTGGAAGTCACCCACCTCAGTTAAGGAGATCCGCAGTTTCCTCGGACTTGCCGGTTATTACCGGAGGTTCATTGAGAATTTCTCAAAGATTGCCAAGCCCATGACAGAGTTGTTGAAGAAAGAATCCAAGTATGTTTGGACTGTGGAATGTGAAGCCAGTTTCCAGGAGTTAAAGGAACGTTTGGTCACAGCTCCAGTATTGATTTTGCCCGATATTCGGAAGGATTTCCAGGTTTATTGTGATGCTTCACGACAAGGACTCGGAGGAGTACTTATGCAGGATGGAAAAGTTGTAGCCTATGCTTCCAGACAACTACGACCTCATGAGTTAAATTATGCCACGCATGATTTGGAGTTAGCAGCCGTAGTGCACGCACTCAAGACTTGGAGACATTTCCTTATCGGAAATAGTTGTGATGTTTACACCGACCATAAGAGCCTGAAGTATATCTTCACGCAGAAAGAGTTGAACCTCAGACAGAGGAGATGGTTAGAGTTAATCAAGGACTATGACATGAGATTACACTACCATCCAGGTAAGGCTAATGTTGTAGCCGATGCCTTGAGTCGTAAAACTTATGTGAACACACTCACAGCTAGAGGATTACCTCAAGAGTTAGTCGATGATCTCAGTCAGCTCAAGCTAGAGATAGTTCCAAGAGGATATATTGCCACATTGGAAATTCAGTCCACCTTGACCGAAAGAATTCAAGAAGCCTAGAAATCGGACAAGGAGATAGCTGAGATTAAACAGAGAATGGAAGATGGTAAAGCTAAAGGTTTTCATGAGGATGAACACGGAACTTTGTGGTTTGAGAACCGAATCTATGTGCCCAATGACCCAGAGCTCAGGAAGTTGATACTTCAGGAAGCCCACGATTCACCTTACTCGATACACCCAGGCAACACAAAGATGTATCTGGATTTAAAGGAAAGTTATTGGTGGACAGGTATGAAGAAAGATGTTGCGGAACATGTTGCAATATGTGATGTTTGTCAGAGAGTAAAAGCAGAACATCAGAAACCAGCAGGGTTACTCCAACCTTTGCCGATACCCGAGTGGAAATGGGAAAAGCTTGGTATGGATTTCATCACAGGATTACCCAGGACCCGTTCAGGTTATGATTCTATCTGGGTAGTGGTTGATCGCTTGACCAAGGTAGCTCATTTCATTCCAGTGAAAACCACTTATACCAGTGCTAAGCTAGCCAAAATATATATGACCAGAATCGTATGTTTGCATGGAGTTCCGAGGAGTATCGTGTCAGATAGAGGAACACAATTTACCTCAAAGTTTTGGCATCAATTACATGAAACTTTGGGTACAAGGCTAGAGTTCAGTACAGCCTTTCATCCGCAGACAGATGGACAGACTGAGAGAGTCAACCAGATTCTGGAAGACATGTTGAGAGCTTGTGCGCTAGATTATGGATCTAGTTGGGACGACAACTTACCTTACGCAGAATTCTCATACAACAACAGTTATCAAACCAGTCTAAAGATGGCCCCTTTCGAAGCTTTATACGGAAGGAGGTGCAGAACACCACTGACGTGGGATGGTGTTGGAGACCGACAACTTTTTGGTCCTGACCTTATCCGAGATTCTGAAGAGAAAGTCAAGTTGATTCGTGACAGACTCAAGATAGCTCAATCTCGACAGAAGAGTTAAGCTGACAGCAAACGTAAAGAAGTGATGTATGAAGTGGGAGACCGAGCATATCTTCGTGTATCCCCGCTTTGAGGAATCAAGAGGTTTGGTGTTAAAGGAAAAATTAGCACCCAGATTCATAGGCCCCTACAAAATTCTTGAACGTAGAGGTGAAGTTGCATACAAACTGGAATTGCCGGAAGGATTATCCGAAGTTCATGATGTGTTCCATGTTTCCCAGCTGAAGAAATGTCATGCTGAGATGGCTGACATCCCTTTGCGAGACACCGTGCCCCTAGAGGCCATACAGCTTGAAAGTGATCTGACTTATGAGGAGAAGCCTGTCAAGATAATCGAGACATCCAACCGAGTTACCCGCAGCAAGATTATCAAGTTCTGTAAAGTTTTGTGGAGTCACCATACCGAAGAAGAAGCCACCTGGGAACGCGAAGAAGATCTTCGTAGAGACCATCCGCACCTATTTTCTAGCCAACCCGAATCTCGAGGGCGAGATTCATCTTAAGATGGGTAGGTTTGTAACATCCCAAAATTTCATTTTGGAATGTTATGATTATAGTTATGCATCTAGCAGCATCATTGCTTGATTGTATGTAATAGTTGAAATGTCTTTTCTGACTTTCTGAAAGTCCCTTCTACTTTTCCCTATGTTGCTTTCCCTATTTGAAATTTTGGTTAAATGTTCAAAATAAGAGAGGAGTAACATGACACTCCACACCTGGGTCTAATTGGTGATATATTTGAACAATAATAACCAGGAGTTATTTTGAAAATATTTGCAAAAAGGATTTAAAAACAATTAGGCAATTTCTGAAAATATTATTTTTTTCAAAGTCTTCAAATGACAGAATAGAAATGTTCATTAAATAGCATTTATTATTCTGTTAATTTTGATATATAGTACCCATATATTTAGAGACGATTTGAATGCTTTAAATGTATTTGAATGTCTCTGGAAAATTATTAAAAACAAACGGTAACCGTTTCCGGTATTAAACGGGCCGGCCCACGACAGTTACTCGCGAATTAATTAGAATCCGGCCCACGGGCAATTAATCGCGCATTCACTACGAGCCGGCCGACCGCGCGCAACGGTCACTCTCTTCACTCACTCACACCGGGCCCCACCCCCGACCGACCGTTACACCGAACGGTCGTCTCCCTCCCCCGCGAGCGTCGAACCGGATCTCGTCGCCGACCGTTTCCCCTCGCCGGATCTCTCTCCCCATTACTCCCCCGCACCCCTCGAGCGCCCTATAAGTAGCCGGCAACCCCCGCATCCATTTCCCCCCGAGTTCCCCTTCTCTCTCTCGCCGAGGCGCTGTCAATTGCTCGCCGGAGTTACTCCACCACCGGACCTCCCGTCGAGCGTAGCCACCACCTCCGACCACCGTTCGCCTCGCCGTCGCCACCAATCAACTCCGGAGAACCATCGCCGTCGCCCGGACCACTTCCCCGTCTTCCCCGACCACCGGAGCACCTCGCCGTCGCAATCACCGCTACCGGACTCGCCGGAGTACCCCGACGCCGACGACTTCTACCCCGTAAGCCCCCTCGACCATCGGATCCCGAACCCACGGTCCAGATTAGAACGGACTTAAGTCCGAACCGGTATGTTCTTCCGAATCGGTCGCCCGCTCTAATTCACCTACCGCACGCCCCCTTAGACAATCGGATTGTGCCACGTAGCCCCCTGACCGACGCATATTTTTTTTTTCATTTTCTGTTTTGTTTTAATCAACAGAATGTTTTCAAATTTTGTGTTGCTTATATCTTTTAATCTAGTTAGTGTTTTGAGTTGATTCTTTTTGCAATAGCTCACATTTTTCATGTAGTTTCACCCTGTACTTTCAAATTTCAAATTTGAACTATAGAATTTGAATTGAATTAAATTTGCTTAAAATCTTCAAATCTGAATAACTAGAGTTTGAAAATAGATTTTGACATGATTCTTTTTGCTACTGTTTGGTATTAGTTAGGACTATCTTCATGTATAGTTTGAGGATTTTCAGGATATATTTGATTAGTATTTTAACAAAAAACAGAATCTGCTCAGTATTATAATATAGTTTTATAAACTCAATTTTGATTAGTTTGGTTTAGAATTAGTTTTATTTGTTTATTAGGCTCTGTTAGTAAACATTTAGTGTTTTCACTTGATGTTAATAAAAATATAAATTTGCTTAGTTTAATTTTAATTAACATAGGAATCAAAATTTCTTTTCAATTAGGCTTAATTTGACTAAAACAACTAATTAGTAATAGTTTTGCTTTCAAACAAAGTTTTGTATATTTTGATTCTGTTTTCTAAGAAAGATTTAATTGTAAATTATTTTCTGTTAAGAACATGTTTTACTAATAAATAATAAGTTTAGTTTTTCATTCTTTTGTTAATATAACTATAGTTGATTCATATAGTGTTTGTCAAAACTTTTACAAACTTTACTAAAGTTTTCTTAACAAACTTAAATTGATTTTCTTTGTTTAATAATAAAATATTATATTGTTGCCTTGCTGTCAACAATTGTCTTGCTATTTCAAAATAGTTTTATTATGTAGTAGTGTTTTCATCATCTCCTTTTGAAAAACAAAACTTTGTGTGTTTTTCTTGCTAGAGACTTTTGTGCATTGTTTGCCTTGTTTGTTTAGTACTTCTTTGCTGAATGTTATGAGTACTTATTTTGGTTGTATGCTTATTTGAGTGCATTGTTTGTTTCGTTAGATTATCCGGAGTGCGAAGCTTGTTACTTAGAGTCACTCACGTACGGAGATCATCAATCAGGCAAGTCACTTTGATCATGTTTTACCCATGTTTTATATGCATTAGTTCTACCATCTCCCAAGTTGCATGCAAGATAGGTTAGTTGGAAACTTGGTTACATTGTAATAGTATCATGTGGTAGGTACCCCCCTCAACCTCTTTGACACATTGGCCCCGGGAAACGTTGTTTTACCTTTTGCTATGCTATTAGTAGACGGGGTTGGTTGTGTGATTCATGAGAGTTGAGAGAGTTAATAATTTCAAGACCTACATAATGAGCAAGATTTCAAGACTCCAAGTTTTCAACATACCTCTGGGTGGATGATGGTTGAACGGCGCCCTGGAGAAACCAGTGGTTAGCCTAGGTGATGCTGGAGATGGCCAGTATTCACGCGGAAAGGTCCACCCAGGCACAAAGGGATGGATGGGTGCTTCAAAACCCAAGGCTTACCTGCACAGCCACAAGTCATTATGGGCTCTGGCTTGGTTGGATATCGTGGTGACCCTGGACAGGCGGTGCTACGAGAGGTAGAAGAACGGTAGGAAAGGATGGGCACCGTCAGAGTCGCAGGGAAACCCTTTGGAAGACCATGTTTTGGTCATCCGTTTCTCAAACACCCTGAAGTGCGAGAAATCAAACGGAGGCGACCAAATCTTGTGGGGAACGTGTGCAAAACTCTGCAGAGTACTCAAACCTAATCGATTAGCCGTGTCCACGGTCATGGACGACTTGAGCCAAAGGAATTGGAACTTCCAGAACTCTCAACACAAATAATATGATGATGTGGGTATTTAATAATTTTGGGTATGAGAATTGGTTGGTGGAACCATCTCATTAATCAACCAACTTAGTAATATTTTGCTTAACCCTTCTTTTGATGTAGGAAAAACTTGGCTTTACGCAAAAACTTACCACCCCACTTGCCATATATGCATATAGACTAGATGCTTACCTTTTCACCCTTCTCTTGTGACTTTGCCGGCATATTCCATATGCTGACCTACACGGCTGCAACGTATCATGTTGCAGAATACTTTTCCGACCAGGAGTGAGGACACGTTCTATGCTCAGTGAGATGCCCTTGGAGTTAGATGGACTCACCTACCTTCGACGCTTCCGCAAGACTTAGATATTCTCATGAGTTGGCTTTTAGCCACTTTATTGTAATCTTTATTGTAATAAAGGACTCGATATGAGATTCCGATTAATATAATGCTGTGTGATTTCCCTTTGATATATACATTGATGTACCGTGTGTGTACCAGCATGATCTTGGGATGGTACGGAAACACCGGAGACTTGACCTTTCAGGTCGGGTCGCTACAAGTACCATGTCAACAAGGAGAACGAGCACGTCCGTCACTACATGGCAGCTTTGGAGGCCAGGCCCGACAATACCTGGCAGATTCTTCAGGGATCTCACTTCAGCTATGTTCCTGTGATGGTTCCTTCTCTTGGGGTGTCCACCGCCCGCCACGATATCCGCCGGGCGCTAGGGTTCTAGCTAGATCGATATATTAGCTAGCTACTATTATGATGTATTATTATGATGTATTAGCTAGATCGATGGAGATTAGCCGATGTATTGAAAATTATCCAAGATTATGCAGATAAGATCTTTTCTAAGAACTATACTATATATGTATTCGATGATGCGTTATTAATTAACTATGAGTTATTTTGCTTCTTGAATGCATGCTAATTTAAATACTATTTTGTTTTATCTATATTATTATGGACTAGTTATTAAGCTATGGACAATACCGGTAGAGCTCATGAAGAGGTCATCTTCGACATGATACGCTTCTCCGAAAACCCAGCGGACCTTCGAGGTGAATCACATGATCATGATGATGGCTCACAATATCTGAACGATCACGGTGATGGATGTGGGACCAAGGAGGAACAACTTATGTTCCAAAATCCGGAACAACCAAGAATGTTCGGCGAGGTATATACACATCCATTAGCCTTTGGTGATCATTACATGTGTATTAATTGATTTGTATATATATATATTAACAAATCTTTCTTATTTTAATTATCAGCCCTCCGGATCAAGCCAATCTAGTAGAATTCTACGAGGTGCTGCCAAAATATTGGACGGCAACGTAAGGCTCAATCTTGATGCTTTCAAACATAATGGCGAACTAACTCACCCTGAAGCCAATGCCAAGACATTTGTGCGTCGATGCCGAGTGGTTGTTAGGGACGGAGTCCCGATCACAATGCATGAATGGATTTAGCCAAAGGAACCAAAAACATGAGTGAATTATGTCAATACAAGAATTAAAGATGCCCTTTGGCGAGAGCTCATGGAGCAATTCACCCTACCAGATTCTCTCTCGTAGTGTGAAAGGAACAAAGTCAAGGAATTTGCTCTCCATAAGATGGCCGGCACGGTCCAGACTTGGAAGAAAAGATTATGGACCGAGTACAACGCTAGAGGCAAGAAGGCGCCCAAATTCAAAGGAATATACGAGAAGGTAAGGGATCAATGGGACGCATTTATCGAGTATAAGACATCGATAGCTGCTATGGAGAAGTCGGCAAAGAATAAGATAAATGCTGAGAAAAAAAAGTATCACCATAAGCTAGGGACAGGTGGATACAAGTCAGCCATTCCTAAGTGGTATGCATTAGAGAATAAGATGCTTGCTGAAGGGATCACTCCAGTAACCTTCAACTGGCCCAAGAGGTGCAGGAATTGGTTTTTTGTGCATGGGGGAAAGTTGGACCCAGCCACAGGGAAGATTATTGCAGTGGACAATCTGAAGCATGCATCAGATGAGTTGATTCAAGCAATAAAATATGCCCAAGAAGGACGGTTTCACCCCGATAGAGAGAACGACGAGCTTACACGCACCCTCGGGAATGCCGAACACGGAGGACGAACACGAGGCATGGGCGTTGTTCCGTGGTACTAGGGTTTTGCAGGATGGCAGGACAGTTATAAAAGCCATTCGAGAAAAAAGAAGGTGGAAGCAGACCGACTTTCGAAGTTGGAACGGAAGTACGAGCAACAGCAACTGCAAATACAGGTACTGACCCAGCAAAGGGAAACTCCGTAGTAGGAGGCAGGGGAAGAACCCGTCCCATCTACAATGTAGAAAAGCAGCATGGGTTCCACAGGGGCACCGCTGGGTCACACCCCCATGGATGATATCACCGAGAAGACATCTTGTGAGCTAATCCAGAAAATGAAGAACATACCCGTGCGGGTCACGACGGGCTATGCTTTACCAAATACACCTGATGTTCTCTGGCATTGCAATCCGGTTCCAGCTGGGTATGCTCGTGTCGCGGTGGACGCAATATAGCCGGGATATGATGAACTATTGCTTGACATGCCTGGAGGTGAGGGGGAGTCCACATTGGCAGAAGCCGGCCGTGGTCTCATTCTATGGAGTAAGGACTGCATCGTCTTTCCACACTCGGCGCTAAGGCCACCGGCTCCTCCGAGTATCGATGTCCAGCGCGAGGGATCCCAGCCAAAGGCATCGCAGCGCCAGCAGTCCTCCCTACCTCGCCAGTAGTCCTCCCCACCTCGCTAGCAGTCACCTCGGCAGCAGTCACCTCGCCAGCAGTCCTCCCCACCTCGAGCTCCCCCACAGTCGTCCCCACCTCGAGAGGCGTCCCACCTCGCCAGCAGTCCTCCCCACCTCGCCATGAGCAGTCCTCCCAACCTTGGGACGGAGCACAACGCAAGTCCATATCATCATCGATATCGATCTCCGCCGCGTGATCCGACTCCACCCCGGCAGTGGTCCCGCCAGCAGGGCTCCCAAAAGAGGAAGGCCACCAGCAGTCCTCTTCAAAAGAAAGCAAATAAGAAACCCGAGCCTCCGACCAAAAGGAAGCTGCCTTATGACATGACACCGGAGGAAACTAGAATTGAATGCGATCTCCAAGTCAAAGCCTTTTTTGCGAAGAAGACCGTGCCGCCAAAGGAGGTAATACCCAGGGAAGTCCAAGATCACTTTATGGAACACTTTATTGATCGACCCCCGACATATATCGAGCGTATGCCGACAGACTATGAGCGACAGATTCAGAAGGCAAGTGAGCAGAGAAGTCGGCCCAGCCCAAGGAAGAAGTAGGGAAGTATGGCATCAACTAGCGGGAAAACAGTTCCCCATCTCGGAGAATAATCCAAGCAATCGATCTCTCCGCTCAAGGTGAGTACCAATCCAAGCAAGCAACCGATCCAACCAGTCGACGTGCAAGGCAACCCAATCGACCTCGAAGTACTAAAGGCTGCAGGTCTCACTCTTGACCAAATCCTTGGCACCAAGGAAATCCGCGTGTACAATGCAACTGAGTACGCAATGCAATATGCCGTCGGAAAACCACTTGTCACACCCGAGCAGTACAAGGAACTACCAAATGCGATGCGACGGTTGCATGATTGGTACATGCATGAAGCAAAGCGAGGGGAGACGGCGGTCATGGTCAAAGTAAGGAAAGAGCATTACGTCAATGCATGTGACATATGTCTTGAATTCTCAGAACTTTTCCAGTTATACCACATGGACTCTATCGACAAAACTCTCATCATTTGCTATTGTCTGTAAGTGATTTATATCTTTAGTAATTTAAGTCTCTAGCTAAGATGTCATTCATTGGCTTATCCTCACTATATATGTTCTTTTCTATGCTATTATGCAGATTGAAGATGTCGGAATTGAAACAAGAGGGAATCGATGACATTGGGTTCATCGACCCAAGTACCGTTAATGGTCATGTGGTAAAACATTATGCCAAGGACACAGAAGATCTCTTGGAAAATTTTCTAGAGGCACTAATGAATACCAACAAATCTACTATAATATTTCCTTACAACATGGGGTGAGTGTTTACTCTCTTGTATACTACAAATTCTATTTTTGCTTACTAGCTCGCTGTCAAGTGTAGTTGATGAGTTATATGCTCAAGCCTGCTTAATTATATAAACTTCTGCGCACAGACCACTATATCCTCCTATATATTATCCTCGCTATGGACTTGTTCAAGTGTACGACTCACCAGAACAATCATACGTGGACTTGTATTTTATGATAGAACGGTAATTTCAATCTTTATCGACCTCGCTTTCTTTCATTATTTTCTGATATCAAAAGTAATTATAATAACTCTTTCGTTCTTTTTCTTTGCTGGGTAGTGTTTGGAAAAAGATGATAGAAAAAAACCATCACGGTCGTCAATGGAAATCGAAGCTGAAGTGGAAAAGGATGCAGGTAATTAAGTAGTACTACTAGGTCCGCGCATCTCATTAATTCTATTTTCAATACCATTATCATGCTCGATTATTAATTATCTTATTCAATTCTATTATTTTGCAAAGTGCGCGAAGCAGCCACAGGGGACAAATTTATGTGGATATTTCCTCTGCGAGAACATTCGCATCCAAACCGAAAGTCATATACGTCGGAGAGCAGCACGTGAAAGACAACTCTAGGTTTGGGAGATGATGCCGAAGCTCTCACCCGAGAAATGCTTTGTAGCACTTCAAGAGGAATCTGTGGCATTTCTTCTTCAACATGTCATTCATGTAAACGGAGAGCACTATTCCTTACCGCCGCCTCAATAATGCCAACAAATCAATAGCAGAGAACTGAGATTTCATCCGGAGCACTAGCTAGCTAGTCCTGGCCGGGTTTTGGGCCTTAAGTTAATTATAAGTCCCAAATTTATATGGATGTGTAATTCCATTTGTATATATATATACTGTGTATGAGATATTGTATATTATATTGTATATATATGCATGAACTTGTGTACTGTTTACAGTATGTAGCACCGTAAAATAAATTTTAAATGAATGGAAAAGAAAAAAATAGAGAGGAAAATTAAAACCTAATTAAAAGCTAAAACAAAAATAACAGAAGACTTAGTACCGGTTGGTATCACCAGCCGGTACTAAAGATCTTCCACCACCAGTCCACATAGGCTGCCATGTGGAGGGCCTTTAGTACCGGTCCGTGCTCCAACCGGTACTAAAGGTCTGGACCTTTAGTCCCGACCCGTTAGTATCGGTTGGGGAATCGGTACTAAAGGTCCATCCGGCCCGGGACTATAGGCATGTTCTGGACTAGTGCAAGCCTGCTAGGCGCTACCAGGGGGAGCGCCTAGCAGGCTTGTGGCGCCCTGGCACTTCCACTGATGTGCACTCCAAGCTTGGATGACTTGTTTCCTTACAGAAAAATTCCTTCCAAAGGTTTTATTCCATTTGGACCCCGGTTAATATTCCATATCTGCAAAACTCAAAAACAAATTAAATAAACAGAAACTGGCACTTGGCTCTAGATTAATAGGTTAGTCCCAAAAATAGTATAAAATAACATATTAATGCATATAAAACATCCCAAACAGATAATATAATAGCATGCCATCATAAAACTTTATAGATACATTGGAGACGTATGAGCATCCCCAAGCTTAATTCCTGCTCGTCCTCGAGTAGGTAAGTGATAAAAACAGATTTTTTGATGTGGAGTGCTACCTCACATATTTATTCAAGTAATATTCTTTATTATGACATGAATATTCAGATCTGTAAGACTCAAAACAAAAGCTTAATATTGATACAGAAACAGTAAAATTTCAAGCATACTCGCAAAGCAATTGTATCTCTTCAAAATATAATGGCAAAAGAAAGTTATCCCTACAATATCATATGGTTTGGCTATGCTCCATCTTCCCCACACAAAGTATTTACATCATGCACAACCCCTATGAAAAGTACAACAATTGTTTTCACACCTTTATTTTCTGAAACTTTTTCAATTCTCACGCAATACATGAGCGCGAGGCATGGATATAGCACTATAGGTGGAATAGAATATGGTGGAGGTTGTCAAGGAAAGGGAGAAGATAGTCTCACATCAACTAGGCGTATCAACGGGCTATGGAGATGCCCACCAATAGATATCAATGTGAGTGAGTAGGGATTGCCATGCAACCGATGCGCTAGAGCTATAAGTATATGAGAGCTCAAAAGGAAACTAAGTGGACGTGCATTACGAAGAAAATATTCCACTAGCTATATGAAAGTGATAAAATAGGAGACTCTCTATCATGAGAGCATGGTGCTACTTTGAATCACAAGTGTGGCAAAAGGTAGTAGCAATGTCCCTTATCTATTTTCTCTCATTTTTTTATTGGGAATCTAAGGCATCTTTTATTCATTTTTTGTTTTGGCTTCGCTAGCCTCTTTTATTTTTCATAAAGTCCAGACTCCCATCCCTACTAGTAAGGGAATCATAGCTTCCATCATCCTTTCCTCACATGGGACATGCTCTATAATGAAAATCATCACACTTTTATTTACTTACAACTCACAAGGAAAATTACAACTCGATACCTATGACAAAATATGAATCTATATGCAATATGGAAGTGATGATGTGCATGTCATAAAAGGAAACGGTGGAAGCTGCATGGTAATATATCTCAGAATGGATAGGGAAATGCCATAATAGGTAGGTATGGTGGCTGTTTTGAGGAAAGATATATGGTTGCTGTTTTGAGGAAGATATATGGTGGCTGTTTTGAGGAAGGTGTTTGTTGCACTGGTGAAATTTGTGCGGTACTAGAAAGGCTAGCAAAAGTGGAAGGGTGAGAGTGCGTATGATCCATGGACTCAACATTAGTCATAAAGAACTCAAATAATTATTGACAAAGTATATTAGTCATTGAAGCAAAGCATTAAATGCATGCTCCTAGGGGGGAGGTTGGTATGAGTTAACCATCGTGCACCCCAGACCCTCACACAAAGGTCGATAATCCATAAACAAGTCATGCTCTGACTTCCATACATAACGGTTTACCAGACGTGCATGCTACGGGAATCACAAACCTTTACACAAGTATTTTTACCAAATCAAAATTTACTTTCTAACATGTCTCTTAACATTACCATCTTTATATCTCAAAACTTTATGCAAGGAATCAAACTTCTCATAAATACTCAATGCACTTAATATGGAAGTTTTTATAATATCCCTTTTGGATGCCTATACTTTTAGGAATAAATTCATAACCTAGACCAATTACCATGCTGTTTTTAGGAACTCTCAAAATAATATAAGTGAGGTATGAGATTTCAAGTATTTCTAACAAATGAAAACACCACCGTGCTCTAAAAGATATAAGTGAAGCATATAGAGCAAAATTGCCCAATTCAAAAGATATAAGTGAAGCACAAAGAGTTTTCTAATAAATACACGATTCAGCATGTCTCTCTCAAAAGATGTGTGCAGCAAGGATGATTGTGGAAAAATAATAAGCAAAGACTCATATTATGCAAGACGCTCCAAGCAAAACACATATCATGTGGTGAATAAAAATATAGCCTCAAGTAAATTTACCGATGGATTGAAGACGTAAGAGGGGATGCCTTCCGGGGAATCCCCAAGCTTAGGATCTTTTGCATCCTTGAATATGACTTGGGGTGCCTTGGTAATCCCCAATTTTAGGCTCTTTCCACTCCTTATTCCATAGTCCATCCAATCTTTACCCAAAACTTGAAAACTTAACAACACAAAACTTAACAGAAAACTCATGAGATCCGTTAGTATAAGAAAATAAATCTCCACTTTACGTACTGTTGTGAACTCATTATTTATTTATATTAGTGTTATAAATACTGTAATATAACTTCTCCATGGCTCATACCACATGATACAACCCATAGATTCATCAAAATAGGCAAACAACTCCAAGAAACATAATGTGTCAGAAACAGGACAGTCGGTAGCAATCTGGAAACTTTGTGTACTTTTGTAATTCAAACAATTCTGAATAATTAGTACAACCTGGGAAATATTTATATAAATCTTGTGTAAAAATTTCAGACCAATTAGATGCTCTAAATACATTAGAAAATTCCTTGACTGATCGCAAAAGTTTGTGTTTTTCACCAAGATCAAATCAACAACTACCATAGATCACCCCAAAGATTTTAATTGGCTCAAAAATTAATTAAAAAACCAAACACAATTACTACAGAATTAATAATGAGGGAAACACTCAAAAACATAAGCAAAAATAGAGCACAAAAATAAAATTGGGTTCCCTCCCAACAAGCGCTATTGATTTACGCCCCTAACTAGGCATAATGATTCCAATGATGCTCACATAAAAAGTAGTAATTGAAATATGCAAGAAAGCATCATGAATATCATGAAAAGCACATATAAGTCTAAACCACTTCCTATGCATAGGCATTTTGTGAGCAAACAATTTATGGGAACAAGAATCAACTAGCATAGGAAGGCCAAACAAGCATAACTTCAAAACTTTCAACACATAGAAAAGAAACTTGATATTACTGCAACTCCTACAAGCATATGTTCCCCCCTCATAATAATTTTCAGTAGAATAATGAAGTAATTTCACAATATAACTATCAAATAAAGCATTATTTCCATCATCAATTATAGCATACGTGTCATCATCAAAACTTGGGGAACAAAGAATATCATATTCATCAAGCATATTATCCCCAAGCTTGTGGTTTTGCATATCACTAGCATCATGCATATTTAGAGAATTCATCCGAACAACATGGCAATCATTATTTTCATTCAAGGAACTATCAGGAATCTCCTTACGAATTTCTTCTTTCAACACTTAATCAAAATTTCCAGATTCATGATTTTGAAACAAAACTTCATAGAGATAATCAAGTGCAATCAACTCACTAGCAATTGGTTCATCATAATTTGGTCTTTTGAAAGTATTATCAAATGGATGAGGATCCATATCAATTGAGTCTTAGCAAGCGAAGATGCAAGCAAATAGAAGGCACATGGCAACAGAAGCAAACATAGCAACGAAAAGGCAAACGAAAGAAGGGCGAATAAAAAGGCAAATATTTTTGGTATTTTCTGAAAATCGTTTTAGAAGTGGGGGAGAGGGAAACAAGAGGCAAATGGCAAATAAAGTAAATGCAAGAGATGAGTTTGTGATAGGTACTTCGTAGGCTTGATGTGTATCCTCCCTGGCAACGGCGCCAGAAATCCTTCTTGCTACCTCTTGAGCATGTGTTGGTTTCCCTTGAAGAGGAAAGGGTGATGTAGCAAAGTACATAAGTATTTCCCTCAGTTTTTCAGAACCAAGGTACCAATCAAGTAGGAGTAACAATCAAGTCACTAATGGATGCACCTACACAAATAATGAAACTCTTGCACCCAACGCTATAAAGGGGTTGTCAATCCCTTCATGGTTATTTGCAAGGATTAGATCTGATAGAGATATATGTACCGAGTGTGGAAAGTAAAAGGTATATAAATTGCAGCAAGTATAGATCTAAAAATATATGATGGAAAATACATCCGGGGGCCATACGTTTCACTAGAGGCTTCTCTCTTGAAGGCAAATATCATGGTGGCTAAACGAATTACTGTCAAGCAATTGTTAGAAAAGTGCATAATCCTGTAGTTATCAAAGGCAATGATCATGCATATAGGCATCACGTCCGTGACAAGTAGATCAAAACGATTCTACATCTACTACTATTAATCCACACATCGATCAACTCCTACGTGTATCTAGAGTATTAAGTTCATGAAGAATAGAGTAACACATTAAGAAAGATGACATGATGTAGAGGGATAAACTCAAGCAATATGATGAAAACCCCATCTTGTTACCCTTGATGGAAAATACGTGCCTTGCTACCCCTACTTTGTCACTGGGTGAGGACACCACAAGGTTGAACCCGAAACCAAGCACCTCTCCCATTGCAAGAATTACCAATCTAGTTGGCCAAACCAAACCAATAAATCAAAGAGACTTGCAAGGATATGAAATCATTCATATAAGAAATCAGAGGAGGTTCAAATAAGATTCATGGATAATCTGAACATAAACTCACAATTCATCGGATCTTGACAAACACACCACAAAAGAGGATTACATCGGATAGATCTCCCTGAAGATCATGAAGAACATGGTATTGAAGTTCAAAGAGAGATAAGAATCCATATAACTACTAGCTATGGACCCATGGGTCTGTGGTGGACTACTCACGCATCATCGGAGGGGCAATGGAGTTGATGTAGATGCCCTGCGTTATCAAAAACCCCTCCGGCAGATTACCGGAAAAGGATCCAAGATTGGATGTCTCGGGACCGGCGGATTCTGGCGGCAGAAAATTATTTGTGTGGCTCTTTTTGATTTTGTGGGAATATTTGGGTATTTATAGGCCAAAAATTAGGGTTTGGAGACCTGCCTGGAGGCGACAAGCCTGCTAGGTGCGGCTAGGGGGGCCGCTCCCTAGCAGGCTTGTGGCACCCTGGCACCTCCCCCGACATGCACTCGAAGCTTGGATGACTTGTTTCCTTCCAGAAAAATTCCTTCCGTAGGTTTTATTCTGTTTGGACTCCGTTTAACATTCCATATCTGCAAAACTCAAAAACAAGGAAAAAACAGAAAGTGGCACTTGGATCTAGATTAATAGGTTAGTCCCAAAAATAGTATAAAATAGCATATTAATGCATATAAAATATCCAAAACAGATAATATAATAGCATGACGTCATAAAATATTATAGATATGTTGGAGACGTATCAGTAACAAACCCCAAGTTGGATACTTTCGAGTATTTGGCTCAAAGTGCTACAATCTTGATAATCATCGTCAGCCTAATTTTGATCCTAAATCTCGTGAAGGGTTCCTACTTGGTTACATATCAAACTCTCACACTTACCGTGTCTCAATAACTTCACTCGAACAGTTGAAGAGACGGTAGACGTGAAGCTTAATGAGACTAACGGTTCGCAAGTTGAACAATTGCCAAATGATGTAGGAGATAAGGTACCTTCGAAGCCATTCAAGACTTGTCCATCAGATAGATTCGTCCCATCGAGGTGAAGGAAAGTACTTCATGAAGACAAGTGGAAGCTGGTACGTCACATCAAGGAGAACCACAAAACGACATTGTGGCATCCACAGGCGAAACATGCCAAGATGAAGAGGAAGAAGAAGTACATTAAGATGATCCACCTCAACCTCCGTCACCTCCCCCAAAAGGAAATGACACCTTCAATGATAACATGGAAGAAGATGATGATGAGGAATCTCCACCATCGAACAAGTAAAAGCTACCATGAGTTGGAGCAAGAGTGAACAAGAGTCATCCCATAGAACAAATTCTTCGCGACATACAAACCGGGAGAATCACTCTCTCTAAAACTCGTTTAGCTAAATTTTGTGAGCATTACTCATTTATCTCTAGTACTGAGCCTATGAATGTAGAAAAGGCACTTGAAGACTCGGATTGGGTGAATGCCATGCATGAGGAGCTACACAACTTCGAGAGGAAAGAAGTGTGAAGACTAGTGGAGAAGCCCAAGGATTTGCATAACATTATTAGGAATAAAATGGGTTTTTCGAAATAAGCAAGATGAAGATGGTCAAGTGGTATGCAACAAGGCACGTATTGTAGCTCAAGGTTACACTCACGTTGAAGGTATGGACTATGGTCAGACTTACGCCCCCGTTGCTAGACATGAGGCCATTCAAATAATTCTTGCTTATGCCAATCACCATGATATTACTATTTACAAAATGGATATCAAAATGCTTTTATAAATGGTAAAATTGAGGAGGAAGTTTATGACAAACAACCTCCTGGATTTGTGAACACTAAGAATACTAATCATGTTTATAAACTTTGTAAAGCTCTTTATGGTCTTAAACAAACCCCACGAGCTTCGTACAAATGCTTAATGAAGTTTCTCATTGAAAAGGGTTTTAAGATTGGTAAAATTGATGCAACCTTGTTCGCTAAAAGAGTTAATGGTGAATTATCTGTGTGCCAAATTATGTGGATGATAGTATCTTTGGATTTACTAACCCATATTTTAGTGAGAAATTTGGAAGGTTGATGTCCAAGAAATATGAGATGTCTATGATGTGTGAGCTAAAACTTTTCCTTGGTTTGCAAACTAAGCAAACAAGAGAAGGAACATTTATATCTCAAACCAAGTATACCAAGGACTTGATGAAGAAGTTCAACATGCAAGAGTGTAAAGGTATGAAAACTCCTATGCCTACTAGTGGACATGTTGACCTCACCAAGGAGGACAAACTGGTTGATCAAAAGGTTTATCAATCAATGATGACTTCATTTCTATATGTATGTGCCTCCCATCCCAATATCATGCTTAGTGTGTGCATGTGTGCCCCATATCAAGTGGCACCCAGAGTGTCATCTTAAGGCCGTGAAAAGAATAGTGAGATACTTTATACATACACCAAATTTTGCATTTGGTATCTGTAACAGCCCAAAATAGATGCTCTAGATGCCTTCCAGTTATTTTGATATTCATAGAGTGATTTATTTGTTCGTCGCATTACATTAATCATCGCATCATTTGCATCATCTGCATATCATCAATACTCCATTGTTGTTGTTCTCGAAAACTTGCGTCCGTTCCTAGTTGCCGGTTCTCCCTATTTTTGTCGATGACCATTTTGAGACCAACCACACATGCACGCGCCCATGATATTGTTGAAATATTGTTTTTAAAAGTGCGTATAAAACATTCTCGGTATGGGTTGAAAGTTGGTGTGCGGTCTTAATATATTGTAGGTAGACACCCTGTGAAATTTTGTCGCATTTGGAGTCTATTTTATACCCGAACCATTAAACATATAGAGACATTCTAGCCGGTCAAATCACAGACATTTCGGTTTATAAAACTCTGTCACGGGCATTCAAATTCCCTCTCTTCTTTGACTAGCCCAACCTCGCCTCTCTCCGCAGCAGGAGCTGTTCGATCAAGATCGACCGGTCCAAAAATGGAGCAAAACCCTAACCCTATGTCGCGAATATAACCCCATGGTGTGACCTGACTATTGGGTTGGGTCAACATATTGGCGGCTTATGAATCATACTCGAGATGGGCCGCGTTGTTGACAATAAGGCACGTGGGGCGACTTACTAAGTAAGCTTGCTGGCACCAAGCAGATGAAGATGGCGACACAAGGCCCAAGAGGCAGAATATGCTAGGAACTTTCCTTGCTTGAGAGACAAGACAAGTTAGAGATGTATTAGTCATGGATCACAACCTGACCCGGACTCTTGTAAGCCCAGGGTCTTGATGTCGGTGTTAAAACCGGTGGATCTTGGGTAGGAGGTCCCGAACTGTGAGACTAGGATTAACGGCAACAGGAGACGAAGGGGACACGAGTTTACCCAGGTTCAGGCCCTCCAATGGAGGTAATACCCTACGTCCTGCTTGATTGTATTAATGGTGAAGGGGTTACAGAGTTGATCTACCTCGAGATCGTATGTCTAACCATAGATGAGTTTTACTACCCCTATGCCCTAAAACCCTCCAGCTTATATAGATGCCGAGGAGGCCTAGGGTTTACACATGGCCGATTACATGCCAAAGAGATAAACATGCCTATTTACTACATCAAATGTGGAGCGCAAGTCGTGCTCCTCGAAGCTTCCATCCATGAAACTGGGCCTTCAGATCATCCAGTGTTCACTAAGTAGCCCATTGTAACGCTTTGGACACATCGCCGGTAGTCGTCAATCGTGGCGGGATCTAGACTAGCCCCACAGATCAATACTAGCCTTTTCTGCCCACTTTGTCCTCACTCATGCACACTTGGGACCAACTTCCCGGTCGGTCACACATCCTAGAACTACTCCAAGCCAAACACGCTTAACCTGGGAGGTCTGTTTGAATGGGCTTCCGGAAAAGAAGGAATTCCTTATTGATATGAGTAGTCTATCATCCCTAATAAGCCAGGCTATCACATACACCACCAGTCAGAGGAACCGACGTCCTCGTCGGGTCACAAGAACATTCCCTCTCGGCACAAACGTCTATGCTTCTAGTCTGATACATGTGTCATTCCGTGTGCCACGACGGGTCAACAACTTCATGAACAACATGACCGCACACCTTTCGGCAAACATCCGTGTAACCGCGAGGGTCGGCTCTGATACGAACTTGTAACACTCCGGACACACCTGCCGATAGTCGTTACTCATGGTAGGATCTAGACTGGCCCCACAGATCAATACTAGCCTTTTCTATGCACTTTGTCCTCACTCATGCGCACCTGGGACCAACTTCCCGGTCGGGTTCTGGTTGAACGGGCTTCCGGAAAAGAAGGAATTCCTTATTGATATGAGTAGTCTATCATCCCTAATAAGCCAGGCTATCACACCCATATAGTCTAGCCCATAAACAATAGGTCGGCTATCCGAGGAACCCTAATACGGGACTCGCTCCATAGCCCCCGAACTTGCTTCCAATGCCAAGGGTCTTCAGCTCCAATTGCTTCGCAAACAGAGTCTTCAGCTTGCGAGGTGAGTTCCTTCCCGCCAAACCATAGTTCGGCCTCCGATGATAAGTAGTTTTTCCGCATAGTGACACGTTCGAATTCCGGGAATTAAGTTGGCTTTGAAGGCCAAGCGCGAGTGAAAAAAGGTAAGGTTCCCTGACGACCTTTCTGACGAACGGTCACAACCCTCCATGATCGATAGGCTAGCTATAGGTACTCGATGCGTGGTTCGAGGTAGTTACATCCACACGATCTATCAACATGTCGATTGTCTCCCGTTTTATGCTGGATATACTTAATTACGCGCTCACAATGGCTCGCGTGTCTCGGGAAGTGGAGGGATTCACGACGTGGTAGGGGAACCCGAATCGACATACCTCATAAAAGGAGAAAGGAAACCCCATGGGCTTTCCATGCTCTCCATTCAACTTCTCCGCCTCCTATTCCCTTGCACCTCGAGGGCACAGATCTAGGTTTCTCCACTCCCGCTCCCAAGCTCAGCAATGGCAGGCTTCAATGGACAGTGGGAAGATTCCACAATAGTCAATCAAGACATAATTGACATCAAGAAGGCCGGTTACGTACCCACCAACATCCCTCATCGTGCGATGGAGGAGGGCCAAGTGATCCCCACTGCAAGCCAGGCGAGTGGGTGGTGTTCATCCCCCACTTCATCACGGGGTTGAGCTCCCCCCTCCACCCCTTCATCAGGGGGTTAATGTTCTTCTACGGCCCCGACTTCCACGACCTCCCACCGAACTCCATCATGCACCTCTTAGCCTTGATCCTCGTGTGCAAGGCCTTCTTGCACGTCGAACCGCATTTCGGGCTCTGGCTGTAGGTTTTCAACATCAAGCCGAAGTGCGTGAGCAGCAAACATGCTGACTATGGCAGGGCCGTCATTGGCAAACTCACCCACGTCGGGTGGCCGTCGGGCACACTCATCGACACCATCAAGGGTGTAAAAAGGAGTGGTTCTATGTCACCGAACCACAAGAAGGAGGTCAGCACCCCGCCGCCGCATTCAAATCTGGTCCCCCGACCCGATTGTCTTCCTGGCTCAAAAAGGGCCTTGCCTGGGGGGCGAGCAAGGAGGTGACAGATCTGCAGAAGCGCTTCTGTTCCCTAGTCGAGGACGACACCACACTACTCGATGTGGTCCAGGTGATGCTCCGAAGACGCATCCTCCCCCGCCAGCGCCGGGACACTCCCCTGTGGGCTTGGAAACTCAAAGCTGAGCCCACAGACTAAAATCTTTTCTGCAATATGCAGGAGAAGCTGTGGAAGGCATTCTTCAAATCAATGAAGAGCTGGCCAGCCAAGGAGGAGGACAAGGGCCAACATGCCACCAAGTCGGAGTCCGAGGTATGATACACCCTGGCTTGGTCGACCTTATTACAGAGAAGATATATAACCCTGTGTCCGATCTGTTTATGCACAGATGGCTGAAGAAAGCCACCAACATCAGCAGTCCGGCTCGTTAGCCCGAAGATGAGAAGACCGGGCTGCTAGCCAGGATGCTCATGGAGAAGTCTTATGAGGCTCCCACGAAGAAGGAGAACAAGAAGAAACTAGGTTCGGCTGGCCTTCGCATAAAGGACCAGCCTGATGCTGCATCCAAAGACACCCCCGCCGCCTCAAATCAGGAGGAGGACAAAGAGAAGGAGGAGGAGGAGGAGGAGGTCGAGAGCGAGGGGGAGGCAACTTCCCCCGCGGCAATAAGAGAGCGGCATCTTCAGACGCCCCACGACAGGTAGCTTCACCCGCCCCGAAGAAGGCACGTCAGGCACAGGTGGTCTTGTCCGACGACAGCTCGGCTCGAGCTCCGCGTCTGAAGACCCCGAGGAGGTTCCACGAAGGAGCCTAAAGTTCAAGCCCCTCCATCTAGGTTAAGATCCGAAGACCCTCCTTCCTATAACTAGTAAATTCAGAGTTTGCTAACACATAGGTTATTGGTCCTCCATCCCCCGCGCGTCATCCCCACCAAGGTGGGATCGGATCGGGAGACCCCGCCGCCGAACTAGCAGAGAGCGGGGACGCCTCGCACCCCACCACTCCATGCGCTACGAAGGATGTCGTGGAGGTGTCGTTCCAGCCTAGTCCAATGGAGGCGGACCCACGGGGCGAGGGAGATATTACCATGGCTGAGGCTAATGCTTCGGACATCGAAGACCAGGGGACAACCCCCCGCTCGGACACCAAGGAGGCTGGACAGATGGGCAATCAGTCCCCTCCAAGGACATCTCTGGAGCGCATTGTGCATCCGGAGGCCCCGGTCCAATCCCCGGTGGGTGATCGGGAAATCCGATCATCCCCGGCAGCACCGACCAACAGGTGGTCGGCCATGAAGGATACTATATCAAGCGCCTCCATCCCTGAGGATCACTGCACCCTTATGGGCGCGGTATTACAAAGCGTCTAGTCCGTTGACAATGGACTGAAGGAGGCCTTCAAAGCTCTCCTTACGAGCTGTCAAGTAAGTCGCCCGATGTTTTCGCTAAGATTTTTATTTATTCATATTGTAGACTTCGCGGCCCTCGAGCCCTAGGTGAGATGAACAAGGTCTCCTAGGGGTCATATCTATAATTCGAGAACTGAGTGCCGATGTAATGCATGCATTGTGTGTGTAATGTAGGCTTCGTAATCACCGACATCCAAAAACGGTGCCGAGCTGGAGGGGATGCATTGGAAGCTCAAGCATTGGGAGGATGAGGTGGAAGCCCTCAAAAGAGGTTCGACGAAGTGCAGGGTATGTCCGAACTAAATCTGGATGCTTTCCCCCGAATACTATCAATGCAGATTCCTTTTAAATAAAGTTGCATTGTGTTGCAGCTTCGTCGAAAGAGATCGAAAAGCTCAAGGCCGAGCTTCAACGTGTCAATGATGAAGCGTCCATGGAGAAGGCGACGACCAAATAAACGGCCACCACACTCTCCGCCCTACAAGCCACCAGTGATACACACCAGGCTCATGTGTCGGAGATAGAGGATGAGCTCAAGGACACTAGAAATAAGTGCGAGTCCTTGGAGCAAAAGAACAAGGCGGTCTCAGCCAAACTGTCCACCATGAAGTCCCATCTCCAGAAGGAGCGGGTGGAGAGATGGTTCTTCGAGGAACAAGTTCGCCAAGCCAAGGAGATAGCCAATGGTAAGCCGTACTCCCTAAAGTGCGTATTTAGGGATAGCAAATTCGAATTGCTGACTCGAGCGTGGCGATCCTCAGGCGCAACTGCCAATCTCCAGAAGAGCGTGGCAGATGCCAATCAGCTGCTTGCCTAGCAGACAGACGAAGATGAAGCACGGACATTCTGGGCACAGTTTGGATCCCCCGAGCATTCTCCTCTTATGGTGGAGCAGCTGAAACAGCTGATGGAGATGCACCAAATGGTGGAGCCGGCCATCAAGGACCTCTACATCCACTTATAGCCCAACGAGCCACTTCCAGGTAGCTACTTCGTCCTGGTGGAATGACTGATTTATGCTATGCCCTGCCTCGACACCGTCAAGCGCTCCTCCTGCATCGAAGGAGTTCGGACGGCCCTTGCCAAGGCCAAAGTGCAATGGCCGAGGCTCAATCCGATGAAGGTCGCCACCGATCCACCGCCGCTCGGCAAGGAGTACCGATGCCTCAAGCTTTACTTCAATGGAGTGTTGGAGAATGCGCGGGTGATAGCGTCGCAGTGTTCGGGCAAAAAATATATTTGAATGTGCTTGTAATGTGTTGTAAGACTTGTTATAACTTTAAGTGATATTAGTATCCGTTCTTATATGGTTTTGCATTCCTTTATAACTCCTATATGGTTGTTTAATACTGAAAGATGTAAGTCGTCGGCTTCGGCCTGCACGTAGATACTACATGGGGTGTCTATGCCAATGCATTGTGTCCCTTAGACGAATTATAGGAACCCGAAGGCGGTTTAGTGCAGCAGACTAGGCAATCAAACTATTATTCTTTATTTCTTTCACTTAGCCGAAGGGGCACAAAAAGGACCGACGGAAGCATACGATTAGCCACCAGAGTTTTTGCGATGTTCGTACGAGCCAAGGCCGAAGCCGATATCATAGTATTTGCACAAAGGGCGAATTCCTCATATAACACGGAATAACCTCTTATGAGGGTTGAAGTATAATACTTCTAACTTGGGGTTCACAGATCGGATCGCGCATACTATGACAGTCTGTTTTCAGCTTTCTCCCTTGAGGTGCTTGACTAGACTATCCAGAAGCACAATCGTAGGGGGTGCTCCCTTTGCCCCTTTAGCCGAACAAGCGGAACATAAAGGGGCAAGCATAGGAGTCGCGCAACCCAACTTAATGACCAGAGACATAGTTCAGAACTGATGCATATAAAGCGAACGCCAAGATGCCGAACACACAATGGTTAAGGCGATTTGTGTTTGAAATCGAGCTCCTAGTGTTTTATCCCGTGACCTCGAGTCATACCGAACAGGTTCATGAGAAGAGGGAGGGAAGAAAAGTATGCGCCAAAAACAGGACAAATGAGGCGTTTCCACAACAACTCTTATAACTCGGATTGCGGGAGCAACTGTTTACAGGTATGAGAAAGAAAATAAGAAATAAAGTCCTACAGGAGCTGTTGTACCAGGGGTCTTCAATTGGTGACCAGATGTCTTTGATATGCCCTATTACTAGTTGACTCTTGCTTTTATATGCACCTTGATGGGTGTTAGTGCGGGCGGATCTTGCAAACAAAATCTTGAGAGGTCATAGTGTTAAAGGTGAGCTTTACGCCAAGGGTAGGCTCTTTTAGGGGCGCATGCATCTTGTCTGAAGACGTGTTGATGGTAACAGTTCGGGACAACCGAATACCCATCGTAAGTTCCCCACCGCTACCCATGGAATCTTAAGTGCAAAGTTGTGCCTCCCCGGCACGTACTTTGTTGGTCCTGAGGTTGTGCGGTGGGGGCGAGTACCTATTGAGGGGAAGAGGGAGGGTCGGAGTTTTCGGTCTGAATCCAAACTCGATTCCCAGCCTTTCATGCCTTTACGGCGAATGCCGAAACTTGCCGATCATCTTTGTAGCTGAATTCGGCCGCCAATGCCAGCGCACGTTCCTCTATTCTACGGGACCACTCTGTATTTCCATTGACATTAATGACCCCCTTGGGGCCCGGCATCTTCAGCTTGAGGTATGCATAATGCGGGATTGCGTTGAACAGAGCAAACATCGTTCGTCCGAGCAGCGCGTGATAGCCGATGCAGAAGGGCACAATGTCGAAGATCAAGTCCTCGCTACAAAAGTTATCGAGAGATCCGAACACAACCTATAGGGTTATAGAACCCGTACATCGGGCCTCAACACCTGGGATTACTCCCTTGAAGGTAGTGCTGCTAGGCTTGATCCCTGACGGCTCTATACCCATCTTTTTCAACCTGTATACGTAAATTAGATTGAGGCTACTTCCTCCATCCATTAGGACTTTGGTGAGGTGATACCCATCTAGAATCAAATCTAGGACGAGGGCAGCCGAGTCCCCATGACGGATACTAGTCGGGTGGTCGCGCCGATCAAAGGTGATCGGGTATCCTGACCATGGGTTATACTTCGGAGCTATGGGCTCCACAGCATAGACCTCCCGAAGGGCCCGCTTCCTCTACTTCTTAGGTATGTGGGTGGCATATATCATATTCACCATTTTGGCTTCGGGAAGGAATTTCTTTTAACCGCCACCCATTGGATCCCGAGGCTCATCTTCGTCCTCGTTGGGTGAGGTTTTCCCTGGTCTTCGGGTTGTATCTTGCTGGCCTGTTTAAACACCCAGCAGTTGCGGTGTGTGTGATTGGCAGACTTTTACTAAGTTCCATGGATTTGGCAAGTCCTGTCCATGATCTTCTCGAGCTGAGTGGGTCTGTCACGATTGCCTTTAGGGGGCTTCTTCCGTTGCCCATGTCGGGAGTTGCGGAATCTGGCATTAACCACTATGTCATCAGCGTCGTTGCCATTGTGACGGCACTTGTTTTTATTGCGCTTTGGCTTTGAGTTGCCATCCTGGGCTTCAGGTGCCACTAGATCTTCAGAATTGTGGCTGCGTCTTGCCAGCAAGTTATCTTCGCCCGCACAAAAGCGGGTCATGAGGGAGGTAAGGGCGGAGATAGTCCGAGTCTTGTTCTGGCCTAGTTGGCGGGCCAGCCATTCGTCCCGAATATTGTGCCTGAAGGAGGCTATGGCCTCAACATTCAGACAGTCGACGATTTGGTTCTTCTTAGTCAAGAACCGATTCCAGAACTGCCGGGCAGACTCGCCGGGCTTCTGGACGACGTTGCTGAGATCGGAAGAGTCCGGCGGGCGGATATAGGTCCCTTGGAAGTTAGAGTGAAACGTGTCTTCCAAGTCTTCCCAGCATCCTATGGAGTTTTCAGGGAGGCTATTTAACCAGTGCCGAGCTGGTCATTTGAGCTTAAGAGGTAGGTATTTGATGGCATGGAGATCATCTCCTCGTGCCATATGGATATGACGGAGGAAGTCCTCCGTCCGTACAGTTGGGTTAGTGGTCCCGTCATACTGCTCTATATTTATGGGTTTAAACCCTTCGGGGAACTGATGCCGCATTACTTCATCTGTGAATAACAGTAGGTGAGCGGGGCCTCTGACCCGAGCTATGTCCCGCCTTTACTCGGTGTCTGTATGGGGCCGGCTGCGTTCCTGGGCTCTATGGTTTTGGTCAAACCATGGTATATACTCTCCCCATCTATCCGGTGAGTAATCTCTGGATCCGTAGATGGATCTTGTACAACCTGCTCTATGATCTAAGTCGTCGCGCAGGTCGAACCTGTCATTCGGTTCAAAGAGCTCCTTACCCCGTCTTCGGGGCATTGTCAGTATGTAACCGCTGTCATTGGCCGCTCTATCACACCCACGAGGAGGACGGTCCGGCCTATCATATGGGGTATGATGTGGAGACGGAGTGTGAGTGATCTCATCGTCGAATTGAGGCAGCATCCTTCTCCGAGGGTAGCTTTTGGGCTCGTTTGACAGACTAGTTCCGTATACTTCCTCGGCTAAGAGGAATTTCGTCCATTGATCAGTGACGTCAGCCTATTCGGCTTTGAGATGCCGCTCCTTGGCCTTCAGGCCACAAGCCGTTACTATGAGCCGCTGCCTGATTACTACCTGATCCTCGAGGTTATCAGGCATGTACAAGTCATGGGCTTCTGGTATGTCTTCCTCCTCGACGAGGGGAAGATAATCGTCGCCTTTAAGGTCATTGACGGTATCGGGGTCGTTTTGGTCCTCAGGTTTGTATGGATCCTCAAACAGGTGCTCGGGGATGTCAGGATTGCCATGATTGGCGGAGGCGTTACCGTCCCCGCTGCTGATAATAGCTCTTCTTCCCTTTTTGCTTTTGGACCGTTTATGCGATTTCCGGCGCTTTTATGGCGCATCGCCTGATTTGTCGCCGTTGTTGTGAGGCATATTGTCTCCGATGGTGGTTGGAGTATCCACCATGTAGACGTCATATGTAGAAGTGCCGGTCCAATTCCCCGTATTAACGAGAGTGGGAGCATGGTCCTCTTCATCCATGTATTCTGCCTCTTCTAAGGCATAGTCCAACATGTCGGTTAAGTCTTCGACGGTGGCTATCAAATGGGTGGTTGGTGGGTTAAAAAGTCCGTCCCAGCATGAACCGTAACCGGCCCAGATGTAGATCGGAGCTGGATCATCGATGATCCTCATCGACGAGAGTTGCTCCAAGGCCTCGTCAACCGTTGAGGGCCCGGTCTAATCTAGCTGTTCGGAACTCGTGGGGTTCACCCCTATGATCTCCACCCATGGGGATTGTTCGAAAGGAACGTATGTCCGGTCGTATGGTTTGATAGCCAAACTGGGCTGAGGGATCGGACTGTCACCGTGGGTAACCCCATTAGCATGTCCGAAGAAGGGGCTCGAAGTTAAAGCCTCAGAGTCCTCGGGGGCTACGGGTGAGGCCGTGAGCCCGGTTAGCGACAAGTCTCCCCGAGAGTCAACATAAAACTCTAGGTTTCTGAATTTGACCTCTTGATCAGGGCGAAATTCTCCATGCGGCCTAGATGGCCGGCAGAATCAGCATGCAGCACAATGCTGCCGAAGGCGAAGATCTGCCCGGGGACGAAAACGTCCATGTTGCGGAGCTCTTGTTTGATGACAAGGCGAGGTGTCGATTCCATCTTGCTCACAGAGGAACTCTCAATGAAAGCACCAATGTCGGTGTCAAAACCGGATGTTGGTGCACTAGAGTTTTGGGCTCTCTAGTGCCCCTTACTCGTGCACAGGCAGTACTAGCCACCCTGGCAACAAGGCCCAGCTGGAGCTTACTAGATACAAACATAGAAGAGTCAAGACCACTGGAAAGACCTTGCCGAAGTGCTCTTAAAGCTCCAGGCAAGACAAGGCCCCGGCAAGGCAAAACCCCGGCAAGGCAAAGCCCCGCCAGCGCACAGGCCAGGTGTCAATCCACCTAGACATGCATCACGGTGTCGACGTTGGAGGGGGCTAAGTGGTGCCGATGGGACGGTCTCCAATCCTGTCCCACAGGCGGATAGAGATGCTAGACGATGCATTAAATGCGCCTGCCCTACTCCGTTAGTGTTATGTATGATAACACTGTAGATCTATACACCCCGTGTGCGCTATACGCCACTGTTGGGATCCCCTTAAGAGTATAAAATGAGGCCTAGGGTCATACGGTAGATGACTTTGACGACATTTGGGAGTTTCGAGCTCACACGCGCGGCAGCTGCTCATAACGCTCCTGGAGCTAGAACCCTAAGAACACTCTGAATACAACCAAGCAGGAGTAGGGTTTTACGCATCTGTGTGGTTCGAACCTGGGTAAAGATCCCCGCGTGTTGTTCATCAGATGGATCTTTGCACGAGCCTTCCCACCCCGAACCAAAAGGGGTCCCTCCGATCCCATAGGTGTTGATTCCCCACAACATCTTTGGCGTGCCAGGTAGGGGGCGCTAGATCGTGCGAACCTGTTATGGTTATCAGTGCACCAGTTTCTTCGTACTCATCGTCGCCATGGCCCCCAAGAAGAAGGGCCTGACAGTGGTTGGCCCATCCACGCCCGTCGTCCCTTTATTTGCATAGACAGGAGATGGCATAGATGCGGGTGGAGGAGGAGGAGGCGGAGGCGGAGGTTCAACACTTCTGTGGTTTTCCGGTGATCAAGGCCAAGCAAGCGGCGACGCTCGCCGCGAAGACGCCCATGGCGGCGGCAGGAACCCCCACATTGCTAGGTCTCAGGACGGAATGGTACCACCTGAGGTGGTACGGTGAACTCCGGGGGCGGAAGGGTATCTTCCGAGGACGTGCGCAAAGAGCCATGCCATGGCGCCCGCAGTTCTCAACACCCCCACGGAAAAGCTTCTTCACATCACTCCCAAGGTGCGCGGGACCAGCATGCTCGCCAGCATGCAAGTAGGTTTGGCGTGCCAAGGCAGGACTGCGGTGGTGCTCCTTCTAACACAGTTAGGAGTCGGAGTACCTCACGTTCCTCGCACCATTCGCTGCCGACCACGTTGGAGGAAGCGATGGCGCGGGCTCATCTACTCCTAAATTTCCCTCCCGCCGCGGAGAAGCTCGATGAATGTAGATCCACCATTCAGAGCCTGCTCAGCCTTGTAGATAAGTTTCGTTCCACCGAGCCGGCTCACGCCAGTGGTGAAAGGACCGGAGGCGGAGCGACTTCGGCGCACTCTCCTCCACAACAGGAATGCCGGTCGCCGAGTCAACATGCCGATGTTTACGATGGTTACTCGACGGTGTCGCAGGCCCACGGACGCGCCGCGACCAACGTCAAGTTCTTCAATAGTGGGGCAAGGAAGATGATTGAACCACCATTGAGAAGCGGCGGGAAGCGCACCTCCCACTGTAGACAAGTCTGCGCCAGGGTATCCTATCAGCCTACCTTACGAGGTGGGCTGTCCAGCGTTTACCTGTGAGCTGTGGCAAGTCTAGTGGCCCAATTCCTGCATGTTCAAGCCAGGACTCCCACAAAAGTGTGATGGCAAGACTCATCCGTCAGAGTTCCTGAGCATCTACACCATTGCGGTCTAGGCTGCCGAGGGTCGCGACGACAAGATAACCGCAACCTACTTCCCGTTGGTGCTTAAGCCCAACGCCAGGTCGTGGTTGATGCACTTGTGATAGGGCTTCATCCCCTCTTGGGCAGACCTGTGCCACGAGTTTGTTGATGCCTTCACAGGAGGCCATCAAGCTCCTAGTAAAGAAAGTGACCTACACATCATTGCTCAGAAGGAGGGCGAAACTTTGCGCAAGTACATCGAAAGGTTCAGCCACGTGCACCACAACATACCAGATGTTCATCCTGTCACCGTTATCAGTGCGTTCCATCAGAACATGTGTAACCGCAGGATGCGGGAAGAGCTAGTGATGAACAAAGTCAGGGACGTTGCCGAGCTTTATGCCTTGGCAGACAAATGTGCTCGAGCTGGAGAAGGGAGGAGACTCCCTGGTGAAGACGCCGGCGCAGGGGGTCAACTCTGAAGATGAAGACACCGCTACCTTGGCAAAGAAGGGCCAGTGGTGGAACAAGAAGCGCAAGGGCAAGACCATACTTGTCGTCGAGGTATCCGGCAACCCCGGCACCGCCAAGAAGGGTAAGGTTGATGACCCCAGCAACGATGTTGCTAGGTGCACCTCCTGCCATGCTATGGTGTCTGTCGACAAGCCAGAAGGCTCCGGCAAGCAGTATTGCAAGATCCATCACACCAAAGGCCATGATCTCCAAGACTACCGATAGGTTGAGGAGCTTGCCAAGAAACAAAAAGCCGAATACGAGAGGCAAGATAACGAGAAAGGCCAAGATGGTGCTGAGGGGTCTGGCAAGAAGCGTGTTGGCCGAGGAGGTCGTCGCGGAAAGCGCAAGCAACAAAAAGACTGGCCTGCCCGTGGCCACGACAAGCAAGAGGGAGATGATGATGATGTCAAAGAGGATGACAAGTCCAGCGAGCATGAGTTTCAGAAGACTACAGAGATGATGTGCATAGAGGGTGGTGCCTCGTCGCATTCCTCTCAATGCCAACTCAAACAATGGGTCCGCAAGGTTAATTCGGGAGAGTCCTCTATCGATGCACATATACCTCTGAAGTGGTCCAACACTCCTATCATCTTCGACGCTGAGGATCACCCTGATCGCATAACTACGGTCGGGTGCCTGCCATTGTTGGTTTCACCAACAATCTGCAACCTCAAGGTGACAAAGATGTTAGTCGATAGTGGGGCAAGCCTGAACGTGATCTCACCTGATGTCATCCAGATGCTGCAAATTCCTGACGAAGATCTCGAGCCAACATGCGCTTTCCATGGGGTCAATTCAGGAAGAACTTAGCCGAAGGGCAAGGTCATGCTGCCGGTGACGTTTGGTAGTGATATCAATTTCACAATGGAGAAGATCACTTTTCACATTGCCAGGATCTTGTTGCCGTACAACGACATTCTTGGTCGCCCAAGACTAGCCAAGTTCATTGTGGTCACCCACCTCTCTTACAACGTGCTGAAGATACCCAAGCCAATGAGCGTCATCACTATCAACTCCGACAAGAAAAGCACACTTATCTATGCCGACCAACTCTACCGGGGGGCAGCTGCAACACCTCCCGCCAAGGCACTTGCTTCTGCCGCTGAAGCTCCCGGGGGAAGGAAGACCGGCAAGGCCTATGGCACACATTCCGGCAAATGCACCTCTTCGGAGTGTTGCGCTCCCGTTGATGATGTGCCAGAGAGATCCACCGGCAAGAGCAAAAAGTCCAAGGCTACTCCCCCGGAGACAAAGAAGGTGCCCGCCAAGGAGCACGACACGAGGGGAACTTTCACCATAAGTTCCACCCTTGATGACAAATAGGAAAGCGCACTCGTCGCCTTCTTGCGGGCGAATGTTGATGTGTTTGCATGCCAACCGTCTGATATGCCCCGTGTTCCCAGGGAGGTGATTGAGCACCACCTTGTTGTCTGCCCACATGCATGGCCCGTCAAGCAGAAGGTCCGGAAGCAAGCTTTGGAGCGACACCAGTTTATTGCCGAAGAGATCAAGAAACTAGAAGCGGTTGGCTTGATCAGAGGAGTAGTCCATCCAACACAGTTGGTCATTCCAGTTGTAGTGCGCAAGGCAAATGGAAAATGGAGGCTGTGTATTGATTTCACCAACATCAACAAAGCCTACCCCAAAGATGCTTTTCCCTTGCTGCGCATCAACCAGATCGTGGACTCCACCGCCGGTTGCGACTTGTTGTCTTCCCTTGACGCCTATTCTGGTTATCATCATATTTTCATG
This sequence comes from Hordeum marinum, assembly GCA_022496015.1. Taxonomy (NCBI): domain Eukaryota; kingdom Viridiplantae; phylum Streptophyta; class Magnoliopsida; order Poales; family Poaceae; genus Hordeum; species Hordeum marinum. The sequence continues at coordinate 117,917,955 of CM039676.1, forward strand.
GCCAAGGAAAACGAGGAGAAGACCACATTTATCACCCTATGTGGTACATAAATCTTTTTGCATATGCCTTTCGGGTTGAAAAGTGCTGGTTCTACCTTTGCAAGAGTGTTCCAGATTGGTTTTGAGCCCCAGCTACATAGAAATATGGAGGCTTATATGGATGACATAGTGGTCAAAAGCAAGGACAAGGCTACACTCATATCAGACCTAGAAGAAACATTTGCCAACCTGCGCAAGATCAACATGATGCTCAACCCTAAGAAGTGTGTGTTCGGCGTCCCATCTGTCAAGCTTCTCGGGTTCTTTGTATCTCAACGAGGAATCAAAGCAAATCCCGACAAGATTAAAGCGATTGAGAAAATCGAAGCACCAAGACAAGTCAAAGACGTGAGACATCTTGCCGGTTGTGTTGCTGAGTAGGTTCATCTCAAAATCTGTTGATAGCGCCATGCCCTTTTTCAAAATCTTGAATAAGGCAAGTCCAATGAAATGGACTCCAGAAGCGGAGGCAGCGCTAGAGGATTTGAAGAAGTACCTCTCCTCTTTGTCCGTCCTTGTCGCGCCAAAACCACAAGAGCCGTTGCTGCTATATCTGGCAGCAACGAATCAAGTGGTGAGTGCTGCACTAGTGGCTAAAAGAGAATTCGATGAAGAAGCAGCGACAATGGGAGGGCCACCAAGCGATGATCCAGGGCATTCCCCGACAGGGTCTGGTGCCGGCAAGGGAGGATCTATGCAGTTGAATGAGGCAATCCAGGAAAAGAAAGTGGTGCAACGCCTAGTCTATTTTGTTAGATCCCTGTGGCATGGGGCTAGGTAAAGATATTCTAGCATGCAAAAGTTGGTTTTTGGCCTTCTTATGGCCTCGAGGAAGCTGCGCCACTACTTCCAAGCACATGAGATCACCGTTGTCACTTGCTTTCCACTACAGCAGATCTTGTGAAACCCAGAAGCTACCGGCAGGATTGTGGCGGGGGCTTTGGAACTATCAAGCTTTGGTCTAAAGTTTGAAAGCACTTCGACCGTTCAGAGCAGGGCCTTGGCGGAGTTCATTGTAGAAAGGACCCTAACGCCCGATGAAGAAGTTCCAGAGTCAACTCTCCCCGGTAAGGAAACCGATCAAGAATGGATCATGAATTTTATGGAGCTTTCTTGCTGCAAGGCGCCTGTGCCAGAGTGCTGCTTGTGGCACCCACCGGAGAGCACCTCAGATATGTGGTTCAGATGCACTTTCCCCGGGAGATATCAGTGAACAACACTGCCAAGTACAAAGGGCTGCTTGCCTGTCTCAGGATTGCGGCAGACCTTGGGATCAAGAAACTAATTATCAGGGGTGATTCTCAACTTTTCGTGACACAAGTGAACAAAGATTACCAGAGCCCGTTGATGTCAGCTTATGTGGATGAAGTGAGGAAGTTGGAAGAATGTTTTGATGGCCTGCAAATGGAGCACGTTCCACGTGCACAAAACAGCGTTGCCGATGGCCTGTCAAAGTGTGTTGCCCTTAAGTTACCTGTGGAACTAGGAACTTTCGTGCTCCAACTAACTCAACCCTCCGTGATACCATCAATTGGGCAAGAGAAGAGAAGGAAGTTAAGTTCCGGCAAGTATTTCCCGGCAAAGCTCCTGGAAGCCGACGAAAAAAAGTTGCCAGGGACAACGACATGCTTGTCGGTGAGCGCTATGCTCCGACTGGACCTCCGGCTCTTGCCGTGGAAGCACACACTCCTGCTAGGCTTGCCGGGGTGCAGCAGGCTCCGATGGGTTCTCAGCCCCTTGTTGTTGAGGCAAATGCCACCCCGGTAGAGGATGTGCCTTTAGTCCTTGTTGTGGAGCCTCAGGCTCCAGCAAGGGCGCAAGACATCGTCCTTTCCTTCAGAAAGGAGGACTCCCCGAGGAACAAGATGAAGTAGAGATAGTAGCCCAATGGTGTCATATGTACCAGTTCATAGATGACGTCCTGTATAGAAAGAGATCGAACGGTGTGAATCTCAAATGTATTTCCCTGGAAGATGGACAGGAGTTGTTGGCCGAGATACATGGAGGCATATGTGCTCCCACATAGGATCGAGAGCACTTGCCGGAAAGGCATTCTGGCAAGGTTTCTTTTGGCATTAGTAACCAAGTGTGAAGCATGCCAGTTTCATTCGAAGAGATTATATCAACCAGCTCAAGCCCTTCAAGCGATCCCTCTCTCCTGGCCATTTTCGGTATGGGGGCTTGACATCTTGGGCCCCTTTCCCCGTGCTACTGGGGGCTTTGAGTACTTGTACGTCGCAATTGACAAGCTCACAAAGTGGCCAAAAGTTGAAGCGGTGAGGAAGGTGACAGCACAGTCAGCCGTTAAGTTCTTCAAGGGACTAGTTTGCTACTTTGGTTTTCCCAATAGGATCATCACTGACAGCGGCACACAGTTCATGAGCCACACCTTCATCCAGTATGTCCAAGACCTTGGCAGCAAAATCTGTTTTGCTTCCGTTGCCCACTCGAGGAGCAACGGCCAAGCGGAAAGGGCTAATGCTAAAGTGCTGCAAGGCCTCAAGACAAGAACTTTTGACAAGCTGCACAAGTGCGGAAGGCACTAGATTGATGAGTTACCGGTGGTTCTTTGGTCAATCAGAATGACACCAAATTGAGCTACTGGCTAGATACCCTTCTCCCTCGTCTATGGGGCGGAGGCGGTGCTCCCCACAGAACTCATATACGGGTCACCTCGAGTGCTCGCTTATGATGAGCTCGAGCAACACTAGTTGCGGCAAGATGACCCGATGCTCCTTGAGGAAGATAGCCTTCAAGCTGTTGTGAGAGCTACACACTACCAGCAAGTTTTGCGGCGCTACCATAGCCGCGAAGTTAATGCCAGAAGTCTTGAGGAAGGCGACCTTGTTCTTCGGCAAGTTCAGTCCGCCAAGAATTCCAACAAGTTGACGCCAAAGTGGGAAGGCCCTTATCAGGTAGTACGAGTCACCAGGCCTGGCACAGTCCGCCTGGAGACCGAAGATGGCATCCCAGTGAGCAACTCCTAGAATACCGAGCATCTTCGCAAGTTCTACCCATAAGGCCCGGTTGTCGGGCCTCTTGGCAACCACCTTTTGTACAAGTCTTTCCACTGAAGCATGTAATCCTTGGTACAAAGCCAGGCTCAGACCCTGTGCGTAGTTGAATAAAGATAAGTGTTCTGCAATCTTGATCAATTATCATGTTTACTTATGTGCATGTTTGTTTGAAGTGTTGCATTATACTTAATCCGGGCAAGGGCTAACGGACCGCCCAGGATCCATATCCATATTTTCTCTTCTTTCTTTTTCTTAGAGAATAGAAGGTCACCTCGTGTGCAGCTTTGCCGGGGGGGAATGGTGGTACGGATACCTATAAGCGATGTCCCAAAAAAAGAACTTGCTGAAAGGAGCACGACAACAAAAAGATAAGTTGCAAAACCCCCGAGTGAATCCTTGCCGTGAAGTTACTTTCCTTAGGCGATTTTGATCTCTGTATGCAAAATCTGCATGCACGGAAACCTTACCGCAATTGGATGTGCACTCACTATGTTCGGAGCCGCTCAATGGCTTAAGTGGTCGTGACTGTGCTCCTTGTTTCTTTTCGATTCCGCTCAATGATTCAAGCGACAACACTCGCGACCTTGTTCTGTTTCGAGCACGACCAACACCTTGAGCAGCGGCGCCAAGGATGCCAAGGCGTCTTGCCGGCAGAAGCATCGCTAGCAGGTTGCTAAGGACCCGTTCCTCAAAGCACTCATGGTAGGTCTACGCACGTCGGCAAGATTCTTCCGAAAAAGCATAGGGAAAGTTCCATACATAGAAATAGTCTAACAAGGAACATAATTCACGGTCATTCAAAATAGGGTGAAATGCACGTGAGATACCGCTTTTTCTGAGTACATCTTTATTTGACTTTCTCCCCTATGGGACATTACAAGAAGAAAAAGATGGAAAGGGGAGGCGGGCTACAAGAAGAAAAAGATGGCGAGAGGCCCCCGGTAAAAGCCCGTCCTGACCCTCTGGACCAGCACTGCGCGGAGGAGTAGGGCTACTCGATGGGAAGGCAAGAACCTGGCCCCTCCTGGACCAGCATTGTGTGGAGGAGAGGGCCAGCGCAGGCGAAAAGGAGGATGGAACCTAGAAGCCGAAGTCCATGGGCCTGTCGAAAGATCCAGCTGGAACATTAAGCAGCGCCCAGGACTAAGGACCCCGGCAAGGCCATCCTACCGGGAGGGGTAGGGGCGTGAGGCTGGCGGTGATGGTGTGGCCGGCGGTCAGTCCAAGCTCGAGTCGTCGGGCTCCGACTTGAACGCCCCAAGACCGGGCTCATTGTTGCTGTCTTTGCCGCTGTCCTCCTCCTCATTCTCGCCCGAGGACAGGCTTTCGGCGCTGCTCGAGCTCTCTTCGCAGTAGCTGAGACGGACGCCAGAGCACCCATAAATCTTGATGGAGAGAATATTGGCCTCCGTCATTTTAAAACGAAGGACATGCCCCACCTGGAGGTTGTGGGCATGGGCGAAGGTCTTCCAGCCATGCCTGAGAAACATGACATGATTCTCTGGGTATTCGACGTTCACCCGCGTCATGCCATTACAACAACCAGCCACTCATAACCACATGACTGGTGGCTCATCAGCCTCCATCGCCCTGACGAAGAAGCGAGGGAGGCACAAATGACTCTGTAGGGGACATGCCAGCTCAAGAATGAAATCTAGCGCCATCCCCTCGACGTGGGTCTCCTCAGTGGAGAGGCCTGATGTCGGAGGAGCGAGCAGCGCTCTGCCTCCCTCAACCTCGGCCTCCACGGCGGCCGTGACCCCTCGCGCCTCTTCCACTGTGCAAGCTCGAACCACCCTCCGCCTCTATGGCTGAAACGGAGGCATGATCCTAACGAGAGCTCCTCCTCGGAGCGGAGGACGGTGGCCGTCCTCGCCCCCTGTTCATGGATAAGGGCGAGCGCTGCCTGAAGGGTGGGAAGACGCGGAAGGGTGAAGTATGGAGGTTTTCTCTCGGAATATGGAAGGAGGATGGATAAGTGTCGCCCTCGCTAACCCCCAATTTATAGGGGGAGCGTAGGGGACGGCCTCCCCCACTCTAAAGGACGCCGCCCACCTCCTCCAATAGCGGTGCCCTCGATCATGGCGCCGCAGTTACTACTTTTCCCAGGGACTTTAAATTACGGGCGCCCGTTGTTGGCTGCCCGCTATGCATGCGGCGCGCATGGTGGAAATGACCTGACGCAGTAATTAATAATTTTAAACGGCTGCGCCACGCATGTATCCCACGTCCCGCGTTCAATGTACGTCGTCGGGAAGCATAGTGAGCACAATGATCATGACTGCAGGGCCCCTGCCACACACGCCCATGCATTGTTTTGGCCTGGCCTAACAACGCATCGTGACGTGTGTGGCCCAGGCCCGGGGGCTCCTGACGATGCACTAGAGTTTTGGGCTCTCCAACGCCCCTTTCTGGTGCACGGGCGGTAGTAGCCTCCCTGGCAACGAGGCCGAGCAGGAGCTTAACAAATACAAACATAGAAGAGTCAACACCGCTGGCAAGACTTTGCCGGAAGGGCTATTAAACCCTGAGGCAAGACAAGACCCCGGCAAGGTGAAACCCCGACAAGGCAAAGCCCCGCTAATGCACAAGCTAGGTGTTAATCCACTTGGACGCGTGTCGTGGCGTCGATGTTGGAGGTGGCTATGCGGTGCCGATGGGACGATCTCCTATCCCATCCCACAGGCAGACAGAGATGCGTGACGATGCATTAAATGCGCCTATCCTACTTCGTCAGTGTTAGGTATGATAACACTGTACCTCTGTACACCCCGCGTGCGCACTGTATGCCACTGTTGTGATCCCCTTTAGAGTATAAAAGGAGGCCTATGGAGATACGGTAGAGGACTTTTTTGACATTTTGGACATTCTAGATCATACGCGTGGTAGCTGCTCATAGCGCTCCTGTAGCTATAACCCTAAGAACACTGTGAATACAACCAAGAAAGAGTAGGGTTTTACGCATCCGTGCGGCCCAACCCTGGGTGAAGATCCTTGCGTGTTGTTCATCAGACCGGCTCTTTGCACGAGCCTTCCCCCGTCGAACCGAAAGGGGTCCTTACGATCCCATAGCTGTTCGTTCCCCATGACATGGCGGATCTTGGGTAGGGGGTCCTGAACTATGAGACTAGGATCGACAGTAATAGGACACGAAGGGGACACGAGTTTACCTAGCTCTGGGCACTCCAATAGAGGTAATACCCTACGTCCTGCTTGATTGTATTGATGGTGAAGGGGTTACAAAGTTGATGTACCTCGAGATCGTATGTCTAACCCAAGATGATTTGTTCTTCCACTATGCCATAAAACCCTATAGCTTATATAGATGCTAGGGAGGCCTAGGGTTTACACATACTCGGTTACATGCCAAAGAGATAAACATGCCTATGTACTACATCAAACGTGGAGCGCAAGCCGTGCTCCTCGAAGCTTCCATCCTGGAAACTGGGCCTTCAGATCATCCAGTCTTCAGTAAATAGCGCATATAGTCTGGCCCATAAATAATAGGTCAGTAATGTGAGGAGTCCCTAATCCGGGACTCCCTCACTCGACCTATTTATAAAGGCGAGCCCCTGAGGCCAATATACTTAAGTTACAAACACTCAAAAACTACAATCGAAGGGGCCGAACCTGGGTAAACCCCTCTCTCGTTCCCGATCAACCCCTTCGAGTCGCGACATAGAAAATATTGCTCGCACCTAAGTACTCTTATGAGGAAATCTTCCATGACAAAACCACAACAGTTGGCGCCCACCGTGGGGCTGTCATTCGGTGAAGTTGAGTTCTCAGAGGGAGATCTTCTAGGGTTCAGGAGCTATGTGGCAAGTCAGATGACCAAGGGCCGCCGTGGCAAGTTCTACATCAACTATTCAGGCTGGGTTACTGAGGCCGACTCAATCGAGTCGGGTACCGGGGCCCCTTCGGTAAAATCCATGTCTTCATCGGCAAGATCAAACCAGCCAATGTCATGAATTCATAGGGAATACCAATTTCATTTGTCCTCTCAAAGATGGGAGGCCTGGGGCCTTTTTGTAAGTGAAAGTCACTCAGGAAATAGGTGAGGCGCCCCAGTGGGTCACCATCCACATGGTGGGAGCCGCAGCGGCTCACGAGCCGTCAGTGACAGCGGTTGAGGACCAACACCGAAACAATCGTCCTAGAGGGACTTATCATGGGAACCAGCTACGAAACTACAAGAAGGCACTCAAGGCGCCTTGTCCCAAGCATAGTACCCAAGATAAGCCGGCTACTCACTCATGGGAAAACTATTATATCATGTAGGAGTTCCGTAACTAGGCTTTCCAAAACTGCCAAGGAGGCAATGGTGGAGGATATCCGGGTCAACCTGGCCCTGACGGGCCTCACCCCGACCCACCTAGGGATCCTAAGGAGCTGAGTACTGGTCAGTACAATGTTTTCACCAACAATACTTGCAAACGAGCCACAAAACTCAAGCAAAGAGCCATCGGCATGGTCGAGCCAGCAGTTCCTAGATACCTCAATTGGTGTGAGCAACAAATCACTTGGATCAGAGAGGATCACTGCTCCCGGATTGACAGCCCAGGAGATTTATACTTGGTGGTGGCGCCTTAGGTGGGTGGCTATACCCTCACGAAGGTCTTGATGTATGGAGGTAGCAGCATTAACATCTTATATTATGATACCTTTCTGCGGATGAACCTCCTAGATAGTAGTTCGCAAACTTCAACCACAATTTTTTAGGGCGTTGCTCCTGTAAAGTCAGCATACCGAATTGGGTGGCTTAAACTCGATGTTGCTTTTGGTGATGAGGATAATTATAGGTGCAAGTCTCTAACTTTTGAGGTGGTAAAAATAAAGAGCCCTTACAAAGCTCTCTTCGAAAGGCTGGCTTACGCTCGTTTCATGGCTCGCTGACGTGGCTTGAGACCGTGTGGGTATTTCCCTAAAGAGCAAGGGATGATGTAGCATAGCTACGGTAAGTATTTTCCTCAGTTATGAAACAAAGGTTATTGAATGAGTTGGAGAACCAAGCAGCACTAGGTAGATGGTACCTGCACACAAATAACAAATACTTGCAACCCGACGTGTGAGAGAGGTTGTCAAGCTCTCCACGGTAAAAGATAGATAAGTTCGAATGAGATTGGATAAATAGATCGTGTAACAAAATAAATTAAAAGATGTAAATAAAAAGTGCGTCAAGCTGTTTTGGGTTTTTTGGAATAGGAGATCTGAAATAAAATGCAGAAAAAGATAGATCGAAAAGCAATATGTTAAAAGATAGACCCAAGGGCCGTAGGTTTCACTAGTGGCTTCTCTCATGAGTATAGCACATGGTGGGTAAACAAATTACTGTTGGGAAATTGATAGAAGATCAAATAATCATGATGATATCCAAGGAAATGATCATTATATAGGCCTTTGTCCAAGATTAGTAGGCCGGAATGATTCCGCGTCTACTACTATTACTCCACACATCGACCGTTATCCAAGATGCAAATAGTGTATTAAGTTCATGGAGAATCGGAGCAATGCAATAAGAATGAGTACATGATGTATACAAGATCTATTAATGTAGGAATAGATCCCATCTTGTTATCCTTAATAGCAATGACACATGCGTGCCTCATTGCCCCTTCTGCCACTAGGAGAGGACATCGCAAGATCGAACCCATCACAAAGCACCTCTTCCCATGGCAAGAAAAATCGATCTAGTTGGCCTAACTAAACCAAATATTCGAAGAAGAAATATGAGGCTATAAGTAATCATGCATATAAGAGATCAAAGAAGACTCAAATAATATTCATGGATAGAGACTAATCATGAACTCGAACTTCAACGGATCCAAACAAACACACCACAAAAAGTCACCACATCAAATAGGTGTCCAAGAGACCATTGTATTGAGAATCAAAAGAGAGAGAGAGAGCCATCTATCTACTGCCTATGTACCCATAGGTCTATGGTGGACTAGTAACACATCATCGGAGAGGCACTCATGAAGACGATGCACCCCTCCGTGATGGTGTTAGATTGGATCGCATGGTTCTGGACTTCTAGTGGTTGGAATTGTGTTTCGTCGACTCGTCCAGGGTTTTTGAAATATTTGGGTATTTATCCAGATGACAGGCGGTGGTGGTCCCTTGGAGGGCACAACCCACCAAGCCGCATTAGGGGCGTCTAGCGCCCTGCTGTCTTGTGGCCTCCACAGGCCTCCTCTCAGGTGCTACCTTTGCTCCCAAGTTACTTCTAGCCCCAAAAAAATCTCCAAAAAGTTTTACGGTGTTTGGGCTTCGTTTGGTAATGATATTTAGGAAAGTAAAAAAGAAGAAAAAAACAACAACTGTTACTTGGTACTATGTCAATAGGTTAGTCCCAAAAAATGATATAAAGTTGCTATGAAATGATTGTAAAACATCCAAGATTGATAATATAACAACATGGAACAATAAAAAATTATAGATACATTGGAGACGTATCAGCATCCCCAAGCTTAATTCCTACTCGTCCTCGAGCACGTAAATGATAAAAATAGAATTTTTGATGTGGAATGCTGCCTAACATGTTCATCACATATTCTTTTCTTTTATATCATGGACATTTGGACTTTTAGATGGTTCGAAGAAATAGTCTAGTTTTGACATGAAGACTTTAATACTCAAGTATACCAACAAGCAACATCTTTAAAAATATCAACACTAAAGAAAGTTATCCCTAGCCCATCATGTTGAATCATTGATCAAATCATGAAGCACACTCAGCTACACCCAATGCTCAAGTACGATCATAGTGCCCCTAGTTGGTGTTTTATAAGAGAAGATGGAGACTCAAATAAAATAAAAATGCATAAAGTAAATAGATAGGCCCTTCGTAGAGGGAAGTAGGGATTTGGAGAGGTGCGAGAGCTCAAAGTTTAATATGAGAGAGAATTTTTTTTGGGTGGCATGCCTTTCCTGTCAACAAAAACGACCAAGATATTTCAATACCTTTCCATTCTAGATATATTATAAGCGGTTCCCAAACAAAAAATAAGGTTTATTCCTTTTTCCACCATTCTTCCACAATCCATGGCTAGCCGAATCCACGGTTGCCTTCCATACCAACACTTTTGAAGGAATTTAATATTTCACAACATAAAGTAAATTTCTTTTTCATTTCGGTACTAGGCATCCCTATTACCGCCATACCCTCGTGCAATGACAAGTGAATAAACACTCATCTTGAGAATAACATATCGGTCACCCCCTTCTGCTTCATGAGCGGTACGATCACAGAGAAACGAATTCATTTTGAAAATTAGAGATGGCACATAAAACTTTCTTGGAACAACATGGATATACCGCATATAGGTAGGTATGGTGGACTCATATGGCAAAACTAGGTTTAAGGATTTTGGATGCACAAGCAATATTTCCACTTAGTACAAATGAAGGCTAGGAAAAAGATTGAGAAGCAACTAGCCAAGAAATGAAAATTCACATAAATGGGCATTAAGCATAACTAACACCGAATGATGCACCATAAGTAGGATTTAATTTCAATGCATAACTATTGACTTTCGTACTTTCATAGGGAATCACAAACCTTAACACCAATATTCATAATAAAGCATAATTGCTCACCAACATAACTCACATATTACTATCACCATGTGTCAAAAGTATTACAAGGAATCAAGTTTATTTTGTCCAATGATCTCCATGAAAGTTTTTATTATTTCCCTCTTGAATATCTATCACTTTGGGACTAGTTTCATATATTGCCATTGGTTTTGACAAGCTCAAATAAATTTAAGTGAAGAACACGAGCATAAAAATTTCATCTCTGAAAATAATACAAGTGAAGCATGATAGAATTTCTTCAAAATTCACTAACTCTCAGAAATATAAGCGAAGCATGCGAGTATTTCTTAAAAATATTAAAACATGTCGTGCTGAAAAAAGAGATAAGTGAAACACTAGAGCAATTCCATAGCTCAAAAGATTTAGGTGAAGCATATAGAGCAATTCTAACAAATCATAGCATAATTTTGGCTCTCTCAAATAGGTGTTTCAATCAAGGATACTTGTGACAAAATAAAAATAAAATCAATAAAAGACTCATATGATACAAGACGCTCCAAAAAAAACTCATGATATGTGATGAATAAAAATATAGCTCCAAGTAAAATACCGATGGTCGTTAGAAGAAAGAGGGGATGCCACTCGAGGCATCCACAAGATTAGTTGCTTGTTCCTCTTTGGATATTATCATGGGGTGTTGTACCATCCCGAAGCTTAGGGTCTTTTCACTCCTTATTCCTTCATCTATCGTGATCTCACCCAAAACATGAAAACTTCAATCACACAAAACCTAACAAAATCTTCGTGAGATCTGTTAGTACAATAAAGCAAATCACCACTCTAAGTACTATTGAAAACCCATTAATTTTTTTATTTTGCATTATGTCTACTGTATTCTAACTTTACCATGGCTTATACCCTTCAATACAGGCCATAGATTCATCAAAACAAGCACACAATGCAATTTGTAAATAATAGAACAATTTGTCAAAAATAGAACAATTTGTAGTAATATGTACTCTAACCATACATATGTAACTCAAACAATTCTGAAAAAATAGGAAAACATCAGAAATTTGTATATCAATCTTGTGTAAAAAATTCAAAAAATTTCATTGCTGATGTTATTTGTCAAATTCTTTTACTGGACACAAAATTTTCTGTTTTTCAACAAGATCAAATCAACTATCACCCAACATGATCCTACAGGCTTTACTTGGCACAAAAACTAATTAAAACATAGAAAACATAATCATGAAAGCAGAATAATTGTGTAAACACTCAAGAACAAAAAGAAAGAGGTAATAAAAATTATTCATTGGGTTGCCTCGCTACAAGGGCTATTGTTTTATGCCCCTAGCTAGGCATAAAGCATATATTCAAGTATTGTCATCTTTAGTTTTTGCTCCATAGGATGCCCCCATGCTTTATTCATATGGTGGATTAATTTTGTTCTAGGGAATTGTTCCGTACCCTTTATAAGTGGAAATTCAAATTTAACATTTCCTTCTTTCATGTCAATCACGCGCTTATAGTGCATAAAAGTGGTCTAGCAAGTATGATGGGACAAGACGGATTGCAATCAATATCAGGAACAATAAAATCTATGGGCACATAGTTCCTATTTGCAATAATTAGAACATCATTAATTCTTCCCAAAGTCTTTTTAATAGTAGAATCCGCCAAGTGCAAAAATAGAGAACATTCTTCAATATTGGTAGGACCAAGGACATCACACACAGATTTCAGAATTATGGAAACACTAGCACCCAGATCACATAAAGCAAAGCACTCATAATTTTTTATCTTGACTTTAATGGTAGGCTCCCACTCATCTTGTAATTTTCTAGGAATTGAAATCTCTAATTCCAACTGTTCTTCTATGGATTTCATCATGGCATCGACAATATGTTTCGTAAAAGATTTATTTTGTTCATAAGCATGCGGTGAATTTATCATGGATTGCAGCAAAGGAATACACTTGATCAAAGAGCAACTATCCTAATTAAAGTCTTCGTAATGAAAAATAGTGGGCACATCACTAATTAAAGTTTTGACCTCTCCAAACCCACTTTCATCAAATTTTTAATTAGGATTTTCACCCTCCAAATTATTGGGACGCCTTCTAGCTATGGAATTACTATTATTATTGTAAGAACTACCACAATTATTAGAGGAATATCCAGGGAAAAGCCTAGGATTAAGATTACCTCTATAAGTATTGTTATTAAAAAAAAATCGCGAGATGAAATTCACATCTATGGAATCACTATTTTTCTCAATCAAAGTAGACAAAGGCACATCATTAAGATCAATAGGAGCATTTTTTACTAGAAACCAACTTCGTAAGATCTTAAACTTTTCCACCCAAAGTACTAATTCCTTCAACCGGATTAACTTTTTTTCTAGTAGGTGCTCTTTCAGTCTGCCATCGTGAATAATTTGCCATAATATTATCTATCCATTTAGTATCTTAACCCAATGTAATTTCCATAAAAGTACCATCAGCGGCAGAATCCAAAAGATATCTAAATACAAAATTCAATCCCGCATAAAAAAATTGTATGATCATCCAAAGATTTAAACCATGAGTAGGTCAATTTCTTAGCATCAATTTCATCCTTCCCCTAGATGGTGCAACATGTTCATGCTCAAGTTGCTCAAAATTCATGATTTGAGTTCTAAGAGAAATAATTTTTGTGGGTGAAAAATACTTGGTAATAAAATCATCCTTGCACTTATCCCAAGCATCGATACTATTGCGAGGCAAAGAAGAAAACCAAAAATTTGCACTATCCCGCAAGGAGAAAGGAAATAATTTCAATTTCACAACATCGTTGTCCACATCTTTTTTTCTATTCCATATCACACAGTTCTATGAGTGTGCTTAGATGGGACGTGACATCCTCATTAGGAGTACCAGAAAATTGATCTTTCATGACAAGATTCAACAAAGCGGTATTAATATCACAATACTCCACACTAGTGGCGGGAGGAGCAATCAGAGTGCTAATAAAATAATTATTATTGTGTCAGCGTTCTGGGACGAGGGGTACCCAGTCCTGCCTGCTTGCCTGTGGGGACCCCGAGTCATAAGTCGTGATCACCGAATGCACATGTAAAGTGATCCCAGAGATCAATGCTCACTGAACACAGAGAAGCTGAATAACAAGAGTCTTACATTCACATTTAGCGTCTTACACAAATAAAGACCATGAAGGTCTAGTCTGACATAGTTAGGGCCACACGGGCCAAACACATAAATAGAACAAGCATAGGAAATCTTGATTGAAAGCATGAACCCATGACATCTGCCTTAACCTACAGGCATTCTGACTGGAAAGCGTCCTAGTTTGCATGTTCGTCTCCAACGAATTCTTCAACATACTCCTGTTCTTCCATGCTTGTCCAATTAAATAACCAGTTGCAAGCTAATGAGAACTTTCAATGTACTGTCAAGCAACCCAAATTGTGGAACAAGGTAACAATGATGCATGATATAGCACTAAATAGGTAATTTGTGGAAAGATAATTTTGGATGCAATGACATGATTGTTGGAAATATGCCCTAGAGGCAATAATAAATTAGTTATTATCATAATTCCTCGTTCATGATAATCGTTTATTATCCATGCTATAATTGTATTGATCGGAAACTCAAATACATGTGTGGATACATAGACAACATCATGTCCCTAGTATGCCACTAATAGACTAGCTCATTGATCAAAGATGGCTAAGGTTTCCTACCCATTGACATGAGATGTCATTTGATAATGGGATCGCATCATTTGGATAATGATGTGATGGACAACACCCAAACTACAAACGTAGCATATGATCATGTCAGTCTATTGCTACTGTTTTCTGCATGTCAAGTATCTGTTCCTATGACCATGAGATCATGCAACTCACTGACACCGGAGGAGTACCTTGTGTGTATCAAACGTCGCAACGTAACTGGGTGACTATAAATATGCTCTATAGGTATCTCCGAGGGTGTCTGCTAGGTTGGCATGGATCAAGACTGGGATTTGTTACTTCATGTTAAAGAGAGGTATCTCATGGCCCACTCGGTAATACAACATCACAATAATCCTTGCAAGCAATGTGACTAAATGTTAGTCACGGGATCTTGTATTACAGAACGAGTAAAGAGACTTGCCTGTAATGAGGTTGAACTAGGTATGGAGATACCGACGATAGGATCTTGGGCAAGTAACATACTGAAGAACAAAAGGAACATCATACAGGATTAACTCAATCCTTGACATAGAGGTTGGACCGATAAAGATCTTCATACAATATGTAGGAACCAATATGGTCATCCAGGTCCCTCTATTGTTTATTGACCATAGAGGTGTCTCGGTCATGTCTACATAGTTCTCGAACCCGCAGGGTCTGCACACTTAAGGTTCTGTGACATTTAGGTAGTTTAGAGTTTTGTATGGTGGTTACCTAAGGTTGTTCGGAGTCCCGGATGAGATCCTGAACGTCATGAGGAGCTCCGGAATGGTCCGGATGTAAATATTGATATATAGGAAGTCCTATTTTGGTCGCCGGAAAAGTTTCGGGCTCATCGGTAGTGTACCGGGAGTGCCGGGAGTGTACCGGGAGACCATCGGAAGGGGTATTTTGACCCAAGAGGCTACATGGGCTGTGGGAGGATGAATAGAAGCTCTCAGTAGGATGGAGGAAGTCCCACAAAGGGCCCATGCAGCTGGGAAGAAAAAGCACAAAAGGAAAAAGGTGGAAAACGGCAAAAGGGCTACATTAGGAAGGAGTCCTAATCCTACTAGGATTGGAGGAGGAGGACTCCTCCCTCCTCGTTCGGCCGACCCAAGGGCTGGATCCTTGGGAGACAAGCCTCCTCCTCCTCTCCTCCTATATATACTAGAGGGTTTTAGGGTTTTGGCACAAGATTTTCAGCCATGTGCTACCCGTTCCTCTAGTGTATAGTTTCTCCTCTAGATTGGTTTTCTGCAATGCTTAGGTGAAGCCCTACCGGAATTGCTCCACCACCGTTGCCGTGGTGTCTTCACACTGCCGGATAACTCGTCTACCTCTCCTCTCCCTCTTGTTGGATCCAGAAGGCGGAGATCGTCATCAAGCTGTACGTGTGCTGAACGCGGAGGTGCCGTCCGTTCGGCGCTAGATCGGAAGGATTGTGATCAAGATTGCGAGACGGATCATGATGAGATCGCGGGATGGATCATGATTGGATCACGCGATGGATCGTGATGAGATCGTGGGACGTTCGGCGATTTGGATCACGAAGACGTTTGACTACACCAACCGTGTTTCTTAACGCTTCCCGCAACATTATGTAGATCCACTCTCCCTCTCGTAGATGCTCATCACCATGGATAGATCTTGCGTGCGCATAGGAATTTTTTTGTTTCCCATGCAATGTTCCCCAACAACGATCTAGTAACTAGTAAGCATGCATCAACAACAGGAAGATATCCATATGAACGAGATACGGATATCATCATGAGTAGGGGTTGAACATCTCATGTTCATTCATCAGACTAAGTCGCCGGACTTAGTTCAATTCCCTTGCTAAGTCACCGGACAAAGATCATGTGAACTCTTTGTCACCACCACATCAATTCTCACACCAAGTTTTATGAAAATATCCGAACATAGTTTAAGAAGGACCTCCAACTGTCCATGACTGCAGACACGACTATTCGAATAGTTTTATACCCTGTAGAGGTTGCACACATTACCCACAAGACACGGGGAAATTCCCTGTCATCCATGACTCGTGGTACATAACATACCCAAGGTAAGCACCCGAACAATGCCTTTCCCATGGTGATAGTAAACAAAGAGTTCACTCGTTGGTGCCATACCTCATGACATACATCACTCGTATCGTCCATGAGGGCACGCAACGGTGTGCCCGGTGCCTGTAAAGATAGCGCATGACCTTCCACTCTGGGATGACCCCGTATCGAGAGTGACCTCTTCACTGTCGCCACTAGTAATGCGGCCTCCTTGCTAGCACCAACCATAGTAATCAATGAAGCCCTGTCCCATAAGGGGTATCGTGGTTGCGCATGTAGGGTTGGGACGGTCAGCAGACCTTAAAACTCTCCATTTTCGAAAACACACACTCACTTGCTCTGCTGCACCACTTCTTTCTCATGTGGTCACCCATCTTATCATCATCTCCCTCGGGCTTTAGTGGCACCCAATCGGGTTTTTGAAAAGTTTTTGAAATTGTTTCTTTTCTTTCCATCACTATGCATAAATCCCAAACACACTTGCGTAGTTCTACTAGCATCCTAAGTACACCCGCCCGCATAACCCTCATAAGGTGGAAGGGTCATGCATGATGCAAGGGTCAACGGTAAGAGCATCGGAGGCATCCCACCGAAGGGGGAGCACCTCATCATGATCAACCATTGAACAACAAGTGCTATATGTCATGCATGAAAAAGTTTCTTAACATGGTCAAAGGGCTGCTTGCCTAGCTCAACAAAGTCTCTGGGGTTTTTGAAGTCTTCGGGTCAAACTTCCTCGTTAACGGTGCAATCTATCGTCGCAATAAAAATGCGATAAAAATAAGCATTACACAAAACAGAGCACACAAGCCATTATTCAAATTTCTAACCTATTCTGCTAAATACTAAATGTCATACTAAAAATATTCTCCTAGGGATTTTTTGTGAAAAATATTTTGGAAATTAATTAATAGAGGCAAAAAGATGCCTAAATATAGATTTTAAAATAAAATAGCATATGAAATATTTTCAAACATTTTTACAAATGGCACTAATAAATTCTATGGATTATTTCAAGATTGAAGGTGGAAGAATATTTGGATTTAGATGAATATGCAAATCTGTGCAAATTTTGGAAGTTCAAATAGAAAAAGAAAATAAAAGGGGGTACTGTGCCCTTTCGGGCCAGATACACCCAGCCGAACCGGCCCACAATGGAGGGCCGGCCCAGGCAAGGCGCCACATGCGGCAGGTTTATTTTTAAACCTGCCCGCGGGCCCTGCTAGGTAGAGAGAAAGAGGGGAGTGAGGGGATGACAGGTGGGCCCCACCTGTAATCCCTCTCCTCGTGACAGGGACGGGAGGGAGCTCATCGATGGCGTCTCCGGCCACGGCGGTCCAGGCAAAGGGCACCGGTGCGCTTGTGGGGCTCCCGCGCGTCGGTGGGTGGCCGAGGGGGGCGTCGGGGTGAAGGGAATCGCCGACGAGGGGAGGTGCCCGACAGCGGCGAGGGTTTGCCCTGGGAGCGGGCTCCCAACAATGGGGCGAGCATGCTGGGCATAGGGGAGCTGTAGAGGGGAGGACAAAGCAAGGAGAGAGGGGTAGGAGCTCGGGAGTGCGCTCTTTATAGGCGGGCGCCGGCTCACCATGGACACGCTGCAACGGTGAGCACGGGGAGCTCGCTACAGGCCGCGGGGGAGGGAGATAGCGTGTCCAGGGCATTCTTGGGGGTGGTCTAGGCCAAGGGGGAGAGAAGAGAGAGGCAGGGGTGCATTTGCGTGCGAGCCCTCTGGTTGGCCGAGCCGCAAGGAGCCGGGCACGCGCGCGGGAGTCGCCGGAGAGAGAGGAAGGAGGGGGCTGACCACACGGAGTATTGTGGACGTCGAGGGGGACGGGAGAATAGGTTGGGGGAGCCTGAGGCTATCGGGAGCGCTCGTTGGGCAGTGGCTACAATGCGGGTGTGCACTGTAGCGTGCTCCAGAGTGCGAGCTCTGCATGCCAAGGCATGCATTTGGCACTTTGGGCGTGTCCACTGGTGTCCCGGGGATCTAGGGGGATTAAGACAATGCACAGAGGCTAGGGAGGCATCTAGAGGTGCCTTAGGGTAAAATAAAAGGTAGATAAAGATGCTGCCAGGGGGTAAATGGGGGGGGGGGTACCCCACTTTCCAGTGGCTTGATGACTTGGGATTCTTACTCAGGGTGGTTGGGCATTGCCAGTATATGTGGTAAGAATTTGGGGGCAAGGGTAAAAGAGGATGGGGTGAAACCAGAGACTTTACCAATTCACTAGAAGGAGTTTGGTAGTGTTTTAGGCAAGAAGAATCTACCAACTTACTGAGATATTTAGCACGGTCAAATGCTAGGTAAAGATGAGATGATTCACCAAGTTTTATCCCAAGGGGGAATATTTGACAATGGAAACATGATAAACCCTAGAAATTAACAGAATCAAGTTTCTGTAGATCTAGTGATGCTAGGCTTTTACCCTTGATGGACTATTTAGTGTGGGATCACTATTTCGTGATTAGAGTATGCCCTCAAAGTTTGAGGTCAAGGGGAGAAACTTCACAATGCAAAGTTGATCAAATTTGATTCTAGACAGGGAGGGTTGTGGGATGGTTTGATGAACCAAATCATCTTGGAATTATTTTCAAAGAATTTAAATAATTTCCCTAGGAAAGACCATTTCTAGCCATAAGAAGAGCCTTTAAATAAAATATAAGAATAATCTTTAAAATTAATATTTGGTGGTTTTCGAAATCTTATACATAGTAGGTTCGAAATAAAGTCTTTTGGGAAGAAGAATCCACCCAATTTGAGGACTTGAAGTGAAAACCTCATTTTAGGGGGTTTTGAAAACCAAATTTGAGTAAATCATTTTTGGTTAAAACAAAATTTGATAAAAATAGTTTTGGGCACTATTCTCATGGCATGATCATTGGGCAAGAGGTTTGGGTCAAGGAAGATGAATATGAAGTGGAATAGAATCTAGGAGTGCCACACCACAAGAATCAAGCAGGCAAACATCATTGCAAAAAAGCACAAGCACTTTGAAAAAGTTTTAGTTGGATCCAAATTTTATAAACCCAAACATATCAAGGTGATAGAAACATAGGGTGTGATAGACCTTCCCCCCTTACAAGAATCTCATCCCCAAGATTCCTAGGTTTAAGCGCTAAAAAGATAACGGAACTCAGATCTAAGCTAGTCTTGACGCTCCCAGGTTGCTTTAGCTTCAGTGTGGTTGCTCCACTAGACCTTGAAGTACTTGATAGTGCGGCTTTGGGGGCAGCACTCAGCTTTATCCAAAATGTGAACTGGTGTCTCGCAATAAGTGAGGTATGGCTGAAGATCAATGGCTTGATGGTTGATGTCCTTGTAGGGTCGGGGCGGTTGGGAACTTGCAGACACTTCTAGGGTTGTGACACATGGAAGATGTTGTGCATATCCGACAGTTAGGAAGGTAGCTATAGCTGGTAGGCAACTTATCCGTGTGTAGCGGTGATCTTCAAGGGGCCGATGTATCTTGGTGCAAGCTTTCGTTTGACGTGGAAATGCTTGTTCCCTTTGAGAGGCATGACTCGAAGGTAGACATGGTCACCAACACAAAAGTTCACCTCTCAGCGGTTAGAGTCGCCGTGGCTCTTCTGTCTTGAATTGGCGGTCTCAAGGCGCTCTCGGACATGTTGAACTTGCTCTTCGGCTTCGCGGAGGATGTTCGGTCCAAAAATTAATCCTTCTCCGGTCTTAGACCAGTTGAGGGGAGTATGACACTTGCGCCCATACAACACCTCAAATGCTGCCATGTGAACACTCGACTGATAGTTGTTGTTGGACGAGAACTCGGCGAATAGTGCGCAATCTTACCACTTGGCTCCATAAGTCAAGACACAAGCGCGAAGCATATCTTCGAGTATCTGATTTACTCGTTCAGTTTGTCCACCGGTCTAGGGGTGAAAAGTAGTGCTGAAGGACAACTTGGTTCCCATAGCTTCTTGAAACATCTTCCACAATCTCGAGGTGAACTCGGTGCCTCGATCTGACACGATCTCCTTTGGAACTCCATGAAGGCTCACGATATGCTCGATGTAGAGACTAGCTAGCTTGTTACCGTCATATGTGGTCTTGACGGGAATGAAATGGGCTACCTTGGTTAGGTGGTCGACAATGACCTAAATGGAATCATGTCCTTTGCTTGATCTTGGTAAGCCGGTGGTGAAATCCATCCCAACCTTGTCCCACTTCCATTCAGGCACTTTGAGAGGTTGCAATAGTCCAGTGGGTCGCTGATGCTCAGCCTTGACTCTCTGGCATATGTCACACTTAGCCACGAACGTGCCTATCTCCCGTTTCATGCCATGCCACCAGAATCTTGCCTTGAGGTCTTGATACATCTTGGTTCCTCTAGGATGGATGGTGTAGGGAGTTTCATGAGCTTCGTGCAAGATCAGGTACTTGAGCTCCTCCTTGTTGGGTACGCAAATGCGATTCCCGAACCATACAACTCCTTGTTCATCCACCGAGAATCCTGGGGCCTTGCCTGCCTTGATCTTCCTCCTGATGCCTTCAATGCTCTCATGTCCCTTCTGAGCTTCTTTGATATAATCCATCAAGGTAGGCTTTGCTTCGAGGTTGGCGAGGAATCCTAGTGCAACCAGTTCCAAACCAAATCTTTCAAGTTCTTGATACAGGGTGGGTAGCCTTTCCTTAATCATAGCATTCAAGGAACAAGCCTTTCTGCTTAAGGCGTCTTCTACCACATTAGCCTTTTTGGGGTGGTATTGAACACTGAGGTCATATTCCTTGATCAGCTCCAACCATCTTCGCTGCCTCATGTTCAATTCCTTTTGAGTGAAGATATACTTCAAACTCTTGTGGTTTGTGAATATCTCGCATCGCTTCCCCAGAAGGTAATGTCGCCATGTCTTCCAGGCATGAACCACAACTGCCAACTTGAGATCATGAGTTGCGTAGTTCTCTTCAAGAGGTCGTAGCCAGCTGGATAGGTATGCTACGACTCCGCCTTCTTGCATCAAAACAACTCCAAGCCCGGTTCTTGATGCATCACAATAAATCACAAACTCCTTGTGAATATCGAGGGTGGCCAAACTGGGGCTATGGTTAATCTCTTCTGGAGCTCCTCGAAGCTTTCCTCGCACTTAGCTATCCATTCGATCTTCTTGTCCTTCTTCAAAAGCTGGGTCATTGGTCGGGCAATGCTCTAGACTCCTTTCATGAAATTGCGCTAATATCCTATGAGTCCGAGGAAGCTCCTGACTTCCTTCACGGTGGTTGGGGTTTGCCATTCTATCACGGCTTCAATCTTGGTAGGATCCACTAATAATCCTTCTGCAGTCAACACATGACCAAAGAATCCAACTTCATGCAGCCAAAATTCACACTTGATGAACTTGGCATAAATCTGGTGCTCTCAAAGCTTCTCTAGGACCAATCTCAAGTGTTCCTCATGTTCTTCTTCAGACTTGGAGAAGACGAGTATGTCATCTATGAAGACGACAATGAACTTGTCCAAGTACTCCATGAAGACCTTATTCATGAGATACATGAAGTAGGCAGGGGCATTAGTCAACCCGAAGGACATGACCGTGTATTCCTATAGTCCATACCGGGTTACAAATGCCGTCTTCGGAATGTCTTGGGGCCTGATCTTCAGCTGGTAGTACCCAGACCTGAGGTCGATCTTAGAGAACACCTTTGCTCCATTTAACTGATCAAACAGGTCTTCAATCTTGGGGAGTGGGTACTTGTTTCTTTATTGTGACCTCATTGAGAGAACGGTAATCGATGTAGAGTCTGATAGTTTCGTCCCTCTTTAACACAAATAGAACAGGCGATCCCCAAGGAGAGGGACTAGGGCGAATAAATCCTTTTCTGAGTTGCTTTGCCAATTGCTTCTTCAATACAGCCAACTCTTCGGATCCCATCCTGTAGGCCTTCTTATAGATGGGCCTTGATCTAGGCATAAGCTCAATGATGAACTCAATGTCGCGGTCAGTAGGCATCCCGGGTAGCTCATCAGGAAACACATCCGGGTATTCACATACCACTGGCACTTGTTCCAACTCAACTCCCGATAGATAGTTAGCCGAGGGGCTTGAGTGGAGGTAGGTTTGGGAAGATACTTGACTTCTGCTCCTTGGTTATTGGTCATGGTGAATATCCTCTTGGCACAGTCTAACATGCCTTGGTGCTTGATCAACCAATTCATGCCAAGGATGACGTCCAGGCCATGTGAGTCTAGAACTATAAGGTCTACTAGGAAGTCTACCCAGTGATGTCAATCTTCACTCCTTTGCACCCTATCCTGGACTTCATAACTGAACCCAGGGTTGGTATCAACATATGACTATCCAGGGGTGTAGGTTTCATGCGACTCTCTAATGCAAAATTTTGGGTGACAAAAGAATGCGAAGCTCCACAATGAAACAATAGTGTTGTTGGGGTTGAGTTGATGAGGAACGTACCCTGTATGACGTCCGGGTCTTCCTGGGCTTCCTGTACGGTAACGTGATTCACACGACCCTTTCCATTGTTGGGATGGTTGCGGGGAGCGGGGTTCCTTTGTGGTGCTCCATGGGCTTGACCTTGGTTTGGCGCATTGGGGCGCGGGGCATCTGGCTTCCTGTTGGGGCAAAGTTGGGACATGTTTCCGAACTGACCACATCCAAAGCAAGTGACTTGCCCAGGGTTATTGTTGAAGTTTCTGACACCGTTGTTGTTATTGGGTTTTTTGTTATAGGCTGGCCTAGGATTGGCATACTTCCGAGGCTGGTAGCTCGGACGATGCGTAGGAGGTGTAGCCTGCAGCGGCTGATTGGTTGGCTTGGCTAGGGCTGAATGAGGCTTCTGGTTGCTGTGGTTACCCTTGCTGATCATCTTGCACTTGCGAGTGTTGTCTATGGCACGACACTTGTCTTCCAACATGAGGGCCTTGTTTACCAGGTTAAAGAAGGTGCGACAGTCTCAGACAATGAGCTGATACTGCAGGGTTTGTTGAAGTCCTTCCATGAAGCGTTCCTTCTTGGCAGCCTCCGTGTTGACATCTTCAGGTGCATAACTTGATAGCAGGTTGAACTTCTGCAGGTACTCCTTGACAAAGCCACTTCCTTGCTTCAGCGCTCGGAATTCTCTCTTCTTGATACCATAATCATAGAAGGAATGAGGGCGGTGCGGAATCCTTCCTTGAAGTCATTCCAAGTGATCACACACTCACCTTGCATGACCTTGAATCCATCCCACCAAGCTCGGGCAGTACCTCCGAGGCAGTGAGAGGCATACAACACCTTCTCATGATCCTCATTGCAATTGACCAATGCAAGGAGGTCCTCGATGGTGCGGATCCAGTCATCAACATCCAATGGTTTAGCAGTCTCGGTGAAGGTTGGGGGCGAATTCCTCATGAACTCAGACAGCGTGGAGTGGCCATTGTTGTTCCTGCCTTGCTGCTCGTCGTTCACAAGGGCCTGAGCCATCTGCTGGATAGCAGCATTGTTGGCTTGGCGCTCCTCCCGGATAACTTGGAGAAACTGAGCTATGGTCATGTTCTCTGATGGAGTTGGTGGCAGGGGAATGTCACCTTGTGGCTGCTCCTGGTGTCCTCTAGCGTGAGCAGCCCCACCAGCTCCCTGTTGTTGTCTTGAGTTGTCGGCTTTAGGGTTGGTGAAGGAGTTGTTGCGGGTAGCCGTCACCATCCAGTTTGGAGCAACCAAGTCAAAAATTGGGATAAACGAGAGGAAAAGAAATAACGGAAAAACACACCTTAGGTGGTTGGTCAAGTGCAAGTGTGGTAAAACAAAGGTCGAAAGACCAACATATATTAAGATAGACAGTGCAGTTGCTTACATGTTGCCTGAGGCAAACGTGCGACTTGCATCGGAACACAAAAAACAAAAAAAGCAACAAGCACACACGGTTTCATATGAACCATTACATGGACTCGAGTTCGCATGAGGGTTACATGACGGATCCTACCCTAGGGGTTCTTGGACTCAAGTGGCGGAGTGCTCGGTCTTGTAATCACGCTCCTCTAGGTCTTCCTCCTGTTCATCATCTGAACATGCATCATTTCCGGTCGAAGGGGTCGGGGAATGATGAGGTCCGTCCCGACGACTCCTTGCAGGCGGGTCGATGAAGAGCTCATGGTACTCCTTCGCACTCATGGGATGATGACGTGTGGGTGCATCACTAGCTGGGGGTGCTCCTTCGTGATAAGTGACAGCTGGTCGTCCCTCGGGGGCTCCATCCTTCTTGATTTGCCTGGCTTCGTCTTGGCTTGCCGAAGTAGTTCTTGGGTGTGGTGAAGTTCCTCGCGGAGCTTCACGGACTCCTTCATTAGGTTATGGACCAGACTATCGGCGGAGAAGCGGAAGTAGGTCTGGAACCTCAATGGTGTGTCATCCTCCTTGGTTGGAATCAACGTCCAACTCTCGCCAAGGTCATCCTTGCTGAAGGGAAGGTAGAGAGTAGCCGGCTCATCAGCCAACTTTGGAATGATGTCTCGAAGGTGCAGAAGTGCCTTGCGTGCAGTTGTCTCGATTGTAAGCATCATGGTCTCCATTCGCGGTCCTTCAAAGACCAACTAGTCGGGGAGTAGTTTGCCTTCATGACCACATCTACATGGTACTCCTTCATGACGGCATCGACCCAGTGCTCGTGGTAGAGGAAAATGGGTGGTAGAGGAAAGTCGGTTTTATCCTAACTAACGTCCATGCTAACTAAGGGTTTCCTACAGTCAAGATGGCTCTGATACCAGCTCTGTGGGGACACCGACTCATAAGTCGCGATCACCAAATGCATGTGTACAGTGATCCCGGAGATCAATGCTCACTGAACACACAGAAGCTGAATAACAAGAGTCTTACATCCACATTTAGCGTCTTACACAAATAAAGACCATGAAGGTCTAGTCTTACATAGATAGGGCCACACGGCCCAAACACTTAAATATAACAAGCAGCGGAAATCTTGATCGAAAGCGTGAACCCATGCCATCTACCTTAACCTACATGCATTCTGACTGGGAAGCGACCTAGTTCACATGTTCGTCTCCAACGAATTCTTCAACATACTCCCATTCTTCCATGCCTGGCCAATTAAATAACCAGTGGCAAGCCAATGAGTACTTTGAATGTACTCGTAGGCAACCCAAATTGTGGAACAAGGTAACAATGATGCATGATATAGCACTAAATAGGTAATTTGCGGAAAGCTAATTTTGAATGCAATGACATGATCAAGTAAATAGTAAGCATGATTCAATAACAGGTAGATATCCATATGAACGAGATACAGATATCATAATAAGTAGGGGTTGAACATATCATGTTCATTCATCACACTAAGTCTTCGGACTTAGTTCAATTCCCTTGCTAAGTCATCATTCTTAGGTCATGTGACCTCTTTGTCACCATCACATCCATTCTGACACCAAGTTTTACGAAAACATCCGAACGTAGTTTAAGAAGAACCTCTAACTATCCATGACCGCAGACATGGCTATTCGAATAGTTTTAGAATCGGTAGAGGTTGCACACTTTAACCACAAGACTCGGGGAACTTCCGTTTCATCATGACTTGCGGTACATAACATACCCGAGGTAAGCACCTAAACAATGCCTTTCCCATGGTGATACTAAACAAATATTCCACTCGTTGGTGCCATACCTCATGACATACATCACTCGTATCGTCCATGAGGGCACGCAACGGTGTGACCGGTGCCTCTAAAGATAGTGCATGACCTTCCACTCTAGGATGACCCCGTCTCGAGACTGACCTCTTCACTCTCACCACTAGTAATGCGGCCTCCTTGCTAGCACCAACCATAGTAATCAACAAAGCCCCATCCTAAGTACTCCCATCTCAACAAAGCCTCTATAGTGGTTGCACATGTAGGGTTGGGATGATCAGCAGACCTTAAAACTCTCCATTTTCGAAAACACACACTCACTTCCTCCGGTGCACCACTTCTTTCTCAAGTGGTCACCCATCTCATCGTCATTTCCCTCGAGCATTAGTGGCACCCGACGGGGTTTTCGAAAAGTTTTTGAAATCATTTCTTTTCTTTCCATCACTATGCATAAATCCCAAACCCACTTGCGTAGTTCTACTAGCATCCTAAGTACACCCACCCGCATAACCCTCATAAGGTGGTAGGGTCATGCACGATGCAAGGGTCAACGATAAGAGCATCGGAGGCATCCCACCGAAGGGGGCACACCTCATCATGATCAATCATTGAAACATCAAGTGCTATATGTCATGCATGAAAAAGTTTCTTAACATGGTCAAAGGGATGCTTGCCTGGCTCAACAATGTCTCCGGGGTCTTCGAAGTCTTCAGGTCCAACTTCCTCGTCAACGGCACAATCTATCATCGCGATAAAATAACGATACAAATAAGCATCACACAAAACAGAGCACACAAACCACTATTAAAAATGCTAACCTATTCTGATAAATACTAAATGTCATACTAAAAATATTCTCCTAGGGTTTTGTCGTGATTTTTTTTTGGAAATTAATTAATAGAGGCAAAAAGATGCCTAAATATAGGTTTTCAAATAAAATAGCATTTGAAATATTTCCAAACATTTTTACAAATGGCACTAATAAATTCTATGGATTATTTCAAGATTTAAGGTGGAAGAATATTTGGATTTAGATGAATATGCAAATCTGTGGAAATTTTGGCAGTTCAAACACAAAAAGAATAGAAAAGGGAGTAATGTGCCCTTTCGGGCCAGAAACACCTAGCCGAACCGGCCCACGAGGGAGGGCCAGCCCAGGAGAGGCGCCACGCATGGTAGGTTTATTTTTAAACCTGCCCGTAGGCCCTGCTAGGCAGAGAGAGAGGAGGGGAGCGAGGGGATGACAAGTGGGCCCCACCTGTCATCCCTCTCCTCGCGTCAGGGATGGGAGGGAGATCACCGATGGTGTCTCTGGCCACGGCGGTCCAGGCGGAGGGCACCGGCGCGCTTGCGGGGCTCCTGCACGTCGGTAGGCGGCTGAGGGGGTCACCGGGGTGAAGGGAATCGCCGGCGAGGGGAGGTGCCCGACGGCGGCGAGGGTTTGGTCCAGGAGCGGGCCCCCGACCACGGGGGTGAGTGGGCTGGGCACAGGGGAGCTGCAGAGGGGAGGAGAGAGCAAGGACAGAGGGGTAGGAGCTCGCGGGGGGGGGGGGCTCTCTTTATGGGCGGGCGCCGGCTCACCGTGGACACGCTGCGCCGGTGAGTACAGGGCGCTCGCTACAGGCCGCGAGGGAGGGAGATAGTGTGTCCAGGGCGTTCATGGGGGTGGTCTAGGCCAGGGGGAGAGAAGAGAGAGGCAGGGCGCACGCACGTGCAAGTCGTCTAGTTGGCCGAGCAGCACGGCACCGGGCACGCGTGCGGGAGTCACTGAAGAGACAGGGAGGAGGGGGCCGACCACGCGGAGTATTCTGGACATCGAGGGGGACAGGGGGGACATGTTGGGGGAGCCCGAGGCTATCGGGAGCGCTCATTGCGCAACGGCTACTATGCGGGTGTGCACTATAGCGCGCACTAGAGCACGAGCTCTACATGCCAAGGCATGCATTTGGCACTTTGGGTGTGTCCACTAGTGTCCTGGGGATCTTGGGGGATTAAAACAATGCACAGAGGCTAGGGAGGCATCTGGAGGTGCCTTAGGGTAGAAGAAAAGGTAGAAAAAGATGCTTCCGGGGGGTAAACTGGTGGTTTTACCCCACTTTCTAGTGGCTTGATGACTTGGGATTCTTACTGAGGGTGCTTAGGCATTGCCAGTAGGTGTGGTAAGAATTTGGGGGCAAGGGTAAAAGAGGAAGGGGTGAAACGAGAAACTTTACCAATTCACCAGAAGGCTTTTTGTAGTGTTTTGGGCAACAAGAATCTACCAACTTACTGAGATATTTACCAGGGTCAAATGCTAGGTAAATATGAGATGATTCACCAAGTTTTAGCCCAAGGGGGAAAAGTTGATAGTGGAAACTTGATAAACCCTAGAAATTAATAGAATCAGGTTGCTATAGATCTAGTGATGCTAGGCTTTTACCCTTGATGCACTACTTAGTGTGGCATCACTATTTGGTCATTATAGTATGCCCACAAAGTTTGAGGTCAAGGGGAGAAACTTCACAATGCAAAGTTGTTCAAATTTGATTCTAGAAAAGGGGATTTTTGGGATGGTTTATGAACCAAATCAGCTTCGATTGAGATGAGACTTTGCAAGATCATCACCTATGATGGCGTTGGCTTGCTGGAATTTTCTGGAATTTAGTAAGAATATTTCTTATAGATATATTTCAAAAGCTTTGTTTGAACAGAAAGGGTTTTGAGGGTTTTTTCCCATGATTTGAACATGCTCTTGTTTTGAAACTGATATATATGGAAAATATATGTCCACTGAGTTTCCCTAAATTTTCTCAAATATTTTAAAAGCATTTAAATAATTTTCCCTAGGAAAGACCGTTTCTGGCCTGAAGAAAAAGCCATTAATAAAATACAAGAATAGTCTTTAAAATTAATATTTGGTGGTTTTGGAAATTCTTATATATAGTAGGTTTGAAATAAAGTCTTTGGGGAAGAAGAATCCACCCAATTTGAGGACTTGTAGTGCAAACCTCATTTCAGGGGGTTTTGAAAACCTCATTTGAATAAATCATTTTTGGTTAAAACAAAATTTCATAAAAATAGTTTTGGACATTATTCTCATGGTATGATCATTGGGAAAGAGGTTTGGGTCAAGGAAGATGAATATGAAGTGGAATAGAATCTAGGAGTGCTACACCACAATCATCAAGCAAGCAAACATCATTGCAAACAAGCACAAGCACTTTGAAAAAGTTTAGTTTGCTCCAAATTTTATAAACCCAAACATATCATGGTGATATAAACACAGGGTGTGACATTGCGGCCCAGGGCATGGCCTACTTCGACGGCCTAGTACCGTCCGACGCGAAAGCTCCCAAGACAAAGCCCTCGCGAGAGTCCCACCCTCGCGAGGAGGACATGCCAAGAACCCCGGAGGAAGGAGGCATCCCTGGCATCCCCGGAGGAAGGAGGCATCCCTGGAAGGAGACATCTCGAGAGGGATGAAGAATTCTATGTCGCGCTCTGCCTCGTGAGGCTAAAGGTGATGCAGGCCGTGCCAGGTGGGCACAGGTGCGCGGAGATGAGGTAGTTGCCTCTTTGGTGCAATGGAGGCAAGGACGTATGCAGGTTCCCAAGGCATCTCCCCAAAGGTTTCCATTGTGGTGCCACGAGACCAAGACAGCAGTTCCCGTTGGATAGATGTCATTGACGATCCCACCACTGTGTCACCCCTGATGCTTTGCAGGCGAAGACCACCTTTAGTCAGGATAAGATGTACCTCCCGTCCCACTTCAAATTTGGTCATCGTGGCGTCCCTTCCCGCCAGTGTGACAAGGGAAGAGGACCCGGGCCACCATAAGTAGTGTTGGGGAACGTTCCATGGGAAACGAAAATTTTCCTATGCACCCACAGATCTATCCATGGTGATGAGCATCTACGAGAGGAAGAGTAGATCTACATACCCTTGTAGATCGCTAAGCGGGAAGCGTTAAGAAACACGGTTGGTGTAGTCGAACCTCTTCGCGATCCAAATCGCCGTGCGTCCCGCGATCCAATCACGATCTGTCCCACGATCCAATCATGATCCGTCCCGCGATCCGATCACGATCTGTCCCACGAACTTGATCACGATCCGTCCCACGAACTTGATCACGATCCTTCCGATCTAGTACGAAACGGACAACACCATCGCGTTCAGCACACGTACAGCTTGATGATGATCTCCATCGTCTTGATCCAGAAAGAAGGAGTGGAGAGGAAGAAGAGTTCTCCAGCAGCCTGACGGCAGTCCGGCGATGGTGGTGGAGCAATTCTGGCAGGGCTTCGCCTAAGCACTGCAGAAATCCGATCTAGAGGAGAAACTATGTACTGGAGGAACGGGTAGCACGTGCATGAAATTCTAGTGCAAAACCCTCTATACCACCAGTATATATAGGAGTAAGAAAGGAGAGGAGGCAGCCTTGGCTTCCCAAGCCAAGGGCTTTGGCCGAAAGGAGGTGGAGGAGGTGGAGTCCACCTCCAATCCTAGTAGGACTAGGATTCACCTATTTTGCCTTTTTTTTCCACCTTTTCTCTTGGCCTTTTTTCTTCCAGCCGCATGAGCCTCTTGTGGTTGTTCCACCAGCCTACTAAGGGAAGGTTTCCACACTCCCACAGCCCATGTAGCCTCTTGTGTCGAAATACCCCTCCCGGAGGTCTCCCGGTACACTACCGGCACTCCCGCTACACTACCGATGAGCCCGAAACTTTTCCGGCGACCAAAACAGGACTTCCTATATATGAATCTTTACCTCCGGACCATTACAGAGCTCCTCGTGACGTCCGGGATCTCATCCAGGACTCCGAACAAACTTTGGTCACCACCATACATAACTCTATACTATCGAAACGTCACCAAACCTTAAGTGTGCAGACCCTGCGGTTCGAGAACTATGTAGACATGACCGAGACACCTCTACGGTCAATAAGCAATGGAGGGACCTAGATGTCCACATTGGTTCCGACATATTCTATGGAGATCTTTATCGGTCGAACCCCTATGTTAAGGATTCAGTTAATCCTGTATGATGCTCCCTTTGTTCTTCGGTATGTTACTTGCCCGAGAATCGATCGTCAGTATCTCCACACCTAGTTCAACCTCGTTACTGGCAAGTCTCTTTACTCGTTCCGTAATACAAGATCCCGAAACTAACACTTAGTCACATTGCTTGCAAGGCTTATTTTGATATTGTATTACCGAGTGGGCCCCGAGATACCTCTCCGTCACACGGAGTAACAAATCCCAGTCTTTATCCATGCCAACTCAACAAACACCCTCGGAGACACCTGTAGAGCACCTTTATAGTCACCCAGTTACGGTGCGACATTTGATACACACAAGGCACTCCTCCGATATCTGTGAGTTGCATGATCTCATGGTAATAGGAACATATACTTGACATGCAGAAAACAGTAGCAATAAACTGACACGATCATAAGGTACGTTTGTAGTTTGGGTCTTGTCCATCACATTATTCTCCTAATGATGTGATCCCATTATCAAATGATATCTCATGTCCATGGCTAGGAAACCTTAACCATCTTTCGATCAACGAGCTAGTTCACTAGAGGCATACTAGGGACATCGTGTTTGTCTATGTATCCACATATGTATCCATGTTTCCAATTAATACAGTTATAGCATGGATAATAAACGATTATCATGAAGAAGGAAATAAAATAATAAACACTTTATTTATTGCCTCTTGGGCATATTTCCAATCGTCTCCCACTTGCACTAGAGTCAATAATCTAGTTCACATCACTATGTGATTTAATTATAATGAATCGAACACCCATGCAGTTCTGGTGTTGATCATGTTTAGCCCTTGGAAGAGGTTTAGTCAACGGGTCTGCAACATTCAGATCCGTGTGCACTTTGCAAATATTTAGGTCTTTCTCCATGATGTAATCGCGGATGGAGTTGAAGCGTCGCTTTATGTGTCTGGTCCTCTTGTGAAACCTTGGTTCCTTGGCCAGACCAATTGCACCAGCGTTGTCACAGAACAGGTTCATTGGATTCAGTGCACTAGGCACTATTCCAAGATCTGTCATGAACTGCTTCATCCAGACACCTTCCTTCGCCGCCTCCGAGGCTGTGATGTATTCTGCTTCGCACATAGAATCAGCTACCACGCTTTTCTTGGAACTGCACCAGCTTACCGCTCCCCCGTTAAGAATAAATACGTATCCGGTTTGTGATTTAGAGTCGTCCAGATCAGTGTCAAAGCTTGGATCGACGTAACCCTTTACGACGAGCTCTTCAGCAATTCCATAAACGAGAAACACTTCCTTAGTCCTTTTCAGGTACTTAAGGATATTCTTGATCGCTTGCCAGTGCTCCATTCCAGGATCACTTTGAAACCTTCTGGACATACTTATGGCAAGGTTGACATCGGGTCTTGTGCATAGCATAGCATACATGATAGAGCCTATGGCTGAAGCATAGGGGATGACATTCATCTTTTCTCTATTTTCTGCAGTTACTGGGCATTGAGCCTTACTCAACTTCACACCTTGTAACACAGGCAAGAACCCCTTCTTGGAATGTTCCATTTTGAACTTCTTCAAAACTTTATCAAGGTATGTGCTGTGTGAAAGTGCTATTAAGCGTCTCGATCTATCTCTATAGATCTTAATGCCTAATATGAAAGCAGCTTCTCCTAGGTCCTTCATTGAAAAACTCTTGTTCAAATATTCCTTCACGCTTTCCAGCATTTCTATATCATTTCCAATCAGCAATATGTCATCCACATATAATACTAGAAACGCTATAGAGCTCCCACTCACTTTCTTGTAAATACAAGCTTCTTCGTAAACTTGTATAAACTCAAACGCTTTGATCACCTCATCAAAGCGCTTATTCCAACTCCGAGATGCTTATACCAGTCCATAAATGGATCATTTGAGTTTGCAAACTTTGTCAGCATTCTCTGGATCGACAAAACCTTAGGGTTGCATCATATACAACTCTTCGTCAAGGAGACCGTTGGGGAATGCTGTTTTGACATCCATTTGCCAAATTTCATAGTCGAAATAAGCAGCTATTGTTAACATGATTCTGACAGACTTAAGCATCGCTACGGGTGAGAAAGTCTCATCGTAGTCAACTCCTTGAACTTGTGAAAAACCCTTTGCCACTAGTCGAGCTTTATAGACAGTGAGATTAAAGTCCGCGTCTGTCTTCTTCTTGAAGATCCATTTGTTCTGAATGGCCTTTCTCCCTTTAGGTAATAATTCCAAAGTCCATACTTTGTTTTCATAAATGGATCCAATCTCGGATTTCATGGCCTCTATCCATTTCTCGGCATCCGGGCCCATCACAGCTCCTCCGTAGCTCGTAGGTTCATTGTTGTCCAACAACATGACCTCCAAGACAGGGTTGCCGTACCACTCAGGGGTAGTACGCGGCCTTGTCGCCCTACGAGGTTCCATAGCAGCTTGATCTGAAGCTTCATGATCATCATCATTAACTTCCTCTTCTACCATCGTAGGTTCCATAGAAACATCTTTCTGCGCTGCGCTACTTTCTGGTTGAAGTAAAGGTTCAATAACCTCATCAAACTCTATTTTCCTCCCACTCAATTCTTTCGAGAGAAACTCTTTCTCAAGAAATGTCCCGTCCTTAGCGACAAACACTTTGCCTTCGGATCTGAGATAGAAGGTATACCCGACTATCTCTTTCGGGTATCCTATGAAGACGCATTTCTTCGCTTTGGGTTCCAGCTTTTCAGGCTGAAGCTTTTTGAAATAAGCATCACATCCCCAAACTTTAAGAAACGACAACTTTGGCTTCTTGCCAAACCACAGTTCATATCGCGTCGTCTCACCAGATTTAGATGGTGCCCTATTTAAAGTGAATGCAGCTGTCTCTAATGCATAACCCCAAAACGATAGTGGCAAATCAGCAAGAGACATCATAGAACGCACCATATCTAATAAGGTTCGATTATGACGTTCGGACAGACCATTACGCTGTGGTGTTCTCGGCGGTGTCAACTGTGAAACAATTCCACACTGTCTTAAGTGACTGCCAAACTCATAACTCAGATATTCACCTCCTCGATCAGATCGCAGGAACTTAATCTTCTTGTTACAATGTTTCTCAATTGGACTCTGAAATTGCTTGAACTTTTCAAACGTTTCAGACTTGTGTTTCATTAAGTAAATATAGCCATATCTACTTAAGTCATCAGTGAAGGTGAGAAAATAATGATATCCACCACGCGCTGTAACATTCATTGGACCGCACACATCGATTTCCAATAAGTCACTCGCCCGTTCCACTGTTCTAGAGAACGGCGTTTTAGTCATCTTGCCCATGAGGCATGGTTCACATGTGTCAAGTGATTCAAAATCAAGTGACTCCAAAAGTCCATCAGCATGGAGCTTCCTCATGCGTTTTACACCAATATGACCTAAACGACAATGCCACAAGAAAGTGGTACTATCATTATCAACTCTACATCTTTTGGCATCAATGTTATGAACATGTGTGTCAGCACTATAAGGATTCAATATGAATAAACCCCTAACATTGGGTGCATGACCATAAAAGATATTACTCATATAAATAGTACAACCTTTATTCTCTGATTTAAATGAGTAACCATCTCGCAATAAACAAGATCCAGATATAAAGTTCATGCTTAACACAGGCACTGAATAACAATTATTCAGGTTCATCACTAATCCCGATGGTAATGGAAGAGAGAGCGTGCCGACGGTGATCACATCAACCTTGGAACCATTTCGCACATGCATCATCACTTCGTCCTTTGCCAGCCTTTGTTTATTCCGTTGTTCCTACTTTGAGTTGCAAATGTGAGCAACCGAATCGGTATCAAATAGCAAGGCACTACTACGAGAGCTAGTAAGGTACACATCAATAACATGTATATCATATATACCTTGTTTGTCGTTGGCCGCCTTCTTGTCAGCCAGGTACTTGGGGCAGTTCCGCTTCTAGTGACCAGTTCCCTTGCAATGAAAGCACTCAGTTTCTGGCTTGGGTCCATGCTTGGGCTTCTTTACAGGAGAAGCAACTGCTTTGCCATCCTTCTTGGTTTTACCCTTATTGCCCTTGCCCTTGACTTTGCCATTTTTCTTGAAACTAGTGGTTTTATTGACCATCAACACTTGATGTTCTTTCTGGATTTCAGACTCAGTGACTTTTAGCATCGCAAACAGCTCGGCGATTGACTTGTTCATCCCGTGCATGTTATAGTTCATCACAAAGCTCTTGTAACTAGGTGGCAGTGATTGAAGAACTCTGTCAGTGATCGCCTTTGGAGGAAGGGCAATTGCCAACTCCGCTAGACGAGTTGAATACCTAGAAATTCTGAGTATATGTTCACTGATAGACCCGTTCTCCTCCATCTTGCAAGCATAGAACTTATCAGAGGTTTCATACCTCTCGATCCGGGCGTTCTTCTAAAAGATAAACTTCAACTCCTGGAACATCTCATATGCTCCATGACGTTCAAAACGGCTTTGAAGTCCCGGTTCTAAGCCGTACAATATTGCACACTAAATTATTGAGTAATCTCCAGTACGTGCCTCCCAAGCGTTCTTAACGTCTTCGGAGGTCAGTTCTTCTGGTTGGTCACCAAGCGGTGCATCAAGGACATATGATTTCTGGGAAGCCGTGAGGATAATCCTTAGATTACGGGCCCAGTCAACAAAGTTACTTCCATCATCTTTCAACTTAGCTTTCTCTAGGAATGCATTAAAATTCAGGGGTGCTACTGCGCGAGCCATTGATCTACAACATAAATATGCAAAGTTTACTTAGACTATTGTTCAAGATAATAAGTTTAGTTAATGAAATTACTAAAGCTCCCACCCAAATTGACATCCCTCAGGTCATCTGAGAGTTACATGATCCAAATCCACCAAGTCAAGTACGATCATCACGTGAGTTGAGGTGACTTCAATGGTGAACATCATTATGTTGATCATATCTACTATATGACTCATGTTCGACCTTTCGGTCTCTTGTGTTCCGAGGCCATGTCTATACATTCTAGGCTCGACAAGTTTAACCTGAGTGTTCTGCGCATGCAACATTAGCTTGCACCCGTTGTATGTGAATGTAGAGTCTATCACACCCGATCATCACGTGGTGTCTCAACACGACGGACTTTCGCAACGGTGCACACTCGGGGAGAACACAATTTATCTTGAAATTTAAGCAAGGGATCACCTTATAATGCTATCGTCGTACTAAGCAAAACAAGGTACATAAAAGGATTAACATCACATGCAATTTATAAGTGACATGATATGGCCGTGAACTTGTGCTTTAGATCTCCATCTTCAAAGCACCGGCATGATCTCCATCGTCACCGGCAAGACACCATGATCTCCATCATCTTGATCTCCATTAACGTGTCGCCATCGGGGTTGTCGCGCCCAACATGCTTCTACTACTATTACTACTGTTTAGAGATAAAGTAAAGCATTACATAGTGCTTAATGATTGACACACAGGTCATACAATAATTAAAGACAACCCTATGGCTCCCGCCGCTTGCCGTACTCATCGACATGCAAGTCGTGAAATTCTATACATCACATGACAATCTCATACATCACATATATCATATCATGTAATTGGCCATATCACATCACAACATACCCTGCAAAAACAAGTTAGACATCCTCTAATTGTTGTTGCATGTTTTGCGTGGCTGCTACAGGTTTCTAGCAAGAACGATTCTCACCTACGCATAAACCACAACAGAGATACATAATTTGCTTTTCAACCTTCTCAAGGACCGCCTTTGTCGAATCCGATCCAACTAAAGAGAGAGAAACTGCCACCCGCAAACCATCTAGTCCACAAGTTGCATCGAGGGAACTGGTCTCTCATAAGCATACGAGTAATGTTGGTCCGGGCCGCTTCATCTCACAATACCGTAGAACCAAAATCCGACCAAGGGAGGAAGCAATCTAAGCATCAACGCCCACAAACTTTTTGTGTTATACTCGAGATCTCATCAACACATAGACCTAGCTCATGATGCCACTGTTGGGGAACGTTGCATGGGAAACAAAAAATTTCCTACGCACACACAGATCTATCCATGGTGATGAGCATCTACGAGAGGGAGAGGAGATCTACATACCCTTGTGGATCGCTAAGCGGGAAGCCTTAAGAAACACGGTTGGTGTAGTCGAACGTCTTTGCGATCCAAATCGCCGTGCATCCCGCGATCCAATCACCATCCGTCCCGCGATCCGATCACGATCCATCCCGCGATCTGATCACGATCCATCCCACGAACTTGATAACGATCCGTCCCATGAACTTAATCACGATCCTTCCGATCTAGTACCGAACGGACGATACCTCCGCGTTCAGCACACATACAACTTGATGAAGATCTCCACCATCTTGATCCAGCAAGAAGGAGTGGAGATGAAGAAGAGTTCTCCGGCTGCCTGACGGCACTCCGGCGATGGTGGTAGAGCAATTCCGGCAGGGCTTCCCTTAAGCACTGCAGGAATCCGATCTAGAGGAGAAACTATGCACTAGAGGAACGGGTAGCACGTGGCTGAAATTCTAGTGCAAAAAACCTCTATACCACCAGTATATATAGGAGGAATAGAGGAGAGGAGGTAGCCTTGGATTCCCAAGCCAAGGGCTTCGGCCTAAAGGAGGTGGAGGAGGTGGAGTCCACCTCCAATCGTAGTAGGTCTAGGATTCACCTATTTTGCCTTTTTTCCCACCTTTTCTCTTGGGCTTTTTTCTTCCAGCCGCATGGGCCTCTTGTGATTATTCCACCAGCCCACTAAGGGCTGGTTTCCACTCTCCCACAGCCCATGTCGCCTCTTGGGTCGAAATACCCCTCCCGGAGGTCTCCCGGTACACTACCGGCACTCCCGGTACACTACCGATGAGCCCGAAACTTTTCCGGCGACCAAAACAGGACTTCCTATATATGAATCTTTACCTCGGACCATTCCAGAGCTCCTCGTGACGTCCGGGGTCTCATCCGGGACTCCGAACAAACTTCGGTCACCACCATACATAACTTTATATTACCGAAACATCACCAAACCTTAAGTGTGCAGACCCCGCGGGTTCGAGAACTATGTAGACATGACCGAGACACCTCTATGGTTAATAACCAATGGCGGGACCTGGATGTCCACATTGGTTCCTACATATTCTACGAAGATATTTATCGGTTGAACCTCTATGTCAAGGATTCAGTTAATCCCGTATGATGTTCCCTTTGTTCTTCGGTATGTTATTTCCCCGAGATTTGATCGTTGGTATCTCCATACCTCGTTCAACCTCATTACTGGCAAGTCTCTTTACTCGTTCCGTAATACAAGATCCCGTAACTAACACTTAGTCACATTGCTTGCAAGGCTTATTGTGATGTTGTATTACCGAATGGGCCCCGAGATACCTCTCCGTCACACGGAGTAACAAATCCCAGTCTTGATCCATGCCAACTCAAAAGACACCCTCGGAGACACCTGTAGAGCACCTTTATAGTCACCCAGTTACGTTGCGATGTTTGATACACACAAGGCGCTCCTCCGATATTTGTGAGTTGCATGATCTCATGGTAATAGGAACATATACTTGACATGCAGA
Organism: Hordeum marinum; assembly: GCA_022496015.1. Taxonomy (NCBI): domain Eukaryota; kingdom Viridiplantae; phylum Streptophyta; class Magnoliopsida; order Poales; family Poaceae; genus Hordeum; species Hordeum marinum. The sequence goes on from CM039676.1 coordinate 117,956,545, forward strand.
AAACAGTAGCAATAAACAGACATGATCATAAGCTACGTTTTTAGTTTGGGTCTTGTCCATCACATTATTCTCCTAATGATGTGATCCCGTTATCAAATTACATCTCATGTCCATGGCTAGGAAACCTTAACCATCTTTCGATCAACGAGCTAGTTCACTACAGGCATACTAGGGACATAGTGTTTGTATATGTATCCACATATGTATCCATGTTTCCAATTAATACAATTATAGCATGGATACGAAATGATTATCATGAAGAAGTAAATATAATAATAAACACTTTATTTATTGCCTCTAGGGCATATTTCCAACAAGTATAAGCAATGATGCACTATACAAGGGGACATATCCAAAACCCCTCGAGAATCCATGCGAGGTTAATCACCACTGTACCAGTTCATCCACAACCCTCCTCGAGAGGCAATCCACCAAAAGCAAGAGTAGGGTTACATGCTTCGCAACAACAGGAACCTGGGTAAAGCCATGCGTTAGTCTTCTTTGGCATGATCGAGCAAGTCCCCTTCGACGAAGCTGTGGAGCTGTGAGCTTGAGGCCGAAGCTGCTGGGGATCTTCATACACGCCCCTGAGTTCGAATCTGTTTGGGTTTTGTAGAGCTCAAAATATGACATATTGGTATGGGAAAAATCACACAATTTTGTATTTTCTTGTGTTATTGTGACTACGCCAACAAGATTGCAAGCAAACAAAGATCTGACGAGAAAAAGGCAAACAAAAAAGAAGGTGAATAAAACAGCAATTTTTTGGGAAGTGGGGAGAGGAAAACGAGAGGCAAATGGAAAATAACGTGAATTGCATGGAGACGAGATTTGTGATTAGGAACCTGATAGATGTTGTTGATGTCTCCCTAGCAACGGTGCTAGAAATTCCTTTGATGTGGCTTGATACCGCGTCGGTATTTCCCTAAAGAGGAAGGATGATGGAGCACAGCTACGGTTACTATTTACCTCAGTTATGAAACCAAGGTAATCGAACCAGTAGGAGAACCAAGCAACACTATGTAAATGGCACCTTCACACAAAGAACAAATACTTTCAACCCGACGCATAACAGAGGTTGTCAATCTCCACGGTAAAAATATAGATTGGTTTGTGTGAGATTGGATAAGTAGATCGCGTAAGAACACAAAATAAAAGATGTAAATAAAAAGTGCAGCAAGGTGTTTTTGGGTTTTTGGAATCGTAGATCTGAAAGAAAAAGTAGAAAAAGATAGATCGGAAAGCAATATGTTAGAAGATAGACCCGAGGGCCGTAGGTTTCATTATTAGCTTCTCTCATGAGTATAGCACACGCTAGTTAAACAATTACGGTAGGGAAATTGATAGAATATCAAATAATAATGACAATATCCAAGGCAATGATTGTTATATAGGCATCACGTCCAAGATTAATAGAGCAAAATGATTCTGCTTCTACTACTATTACTACACACATCGATCGCTAACCAGCATGCATCTAGTGTATTAAGTTCATGGTAAACAGAGTAATGCAATAAGAACGATGACATGATGTAGAAAAGATCAATTCATGTAGAAATAGACCCCATCTCGCTATCCTTAATAGCAACGATACATGCGGGTATTGCTGCCCCTTCTGCCATTGGGAGAGGACACCGCCACATCGAACTAGTTGTCCTAACTAAACCAAATATTCGAAGAAGAAATTCGAAGTTGTAAGTAATCATGCATATAAGAGATCAAATAAGACTTAAATAATATTCATGGATAGAAACATGAACTCAAAATTCATCGGATCACAAGAAACACACCGCAAAAAGTTATTACATCAAATAGATCTCCAGGAGACTATTGCATTGGGAATCAAAAGAGGGAGAGAAAGCCATCTAGCTATGGCCAATGGACCCATAGGTCTATGGTGGACTACTCACGTATCAACGGAGAAGCACTCATGAAGACGATGCACCCCACCGTGATGGTGTTTGGATCTCGTGGTTTTGGAATTTACGGCGGCTAGAATTGTGTTTCATCGATTCCTCTAGGGTTTTTGGAATATTTTGGTATTTACAGAGCTGATGGGCGGTAGAGAGGGGTCCCATGGAGGGCACGACCGACCAGGTCGCGTCAGGGGCCTCTGGAGCGCCCTATCTTGTGTCCTCCACGGGCCTCCTCTTAGGTGCTTCCATGGCTTCCTAGTTGTTTTGTCGCCCCAAAAAATCTCCAAAAAGTTTTGTGGCATTAGTGCTTCGTTTGGTACTGATATTCTACGAAGAGAAAAACAAGTAAAAAAACAGCAACTTTCACTTGGCACTATGTCAATAGGTTAGTCCCAATGAATGATATAAAGTTGCTATAAAATTGTTGTAAAACATCCAAGGTTGATAATATAACAGCATGGAACAATAAAAAATTATAGATATACTTGAGAATATCACTCGCCCTTTTTTTATCTACCTGAAGCTTAAGATGTCGGGTCCCAAAGGTACTATCACTGTGGGAGGCAGCAAGAGGGTCGCTGAACAGTGTGAGGAAGGAGATGCGGCCTATGCAAAGTTAGCTTGCACTGCCGAGGTGCTGAAGTTCTATATGGGCAATCTTGACCCGATTGATATGAGTCTCGAGGAAGCACCACCGGCGTTGCAGTGTACTTCCGGGGGTGGCCACGGCCACTCTTGGGTTGCGGTGAGCCCGGTTGCTCCAGGGAGGCCTTCTCGTCTTCCGTGACGGGGAACCTCCTCACCGTCACCACAGCTGAGGGGTGGTGGACAGGAGAAATAATGCAAGAAGAGGAGGATGGGCCGGGGGCTTCGCCTCCCTCACCCATTTATAGCCGATCAGAGTCCAACCAACGCTGCTCCACAGCCCAGGCAATGATGGCCCCGCGTCACGCGCCAGATTGTGTTGGTCGGGATGGTTACCGAGGCGGCATGGGGAAGCGGAGGCTTCCGCACCTCCTCATGCGCCACGCGTCGATCCATATCCGCAGGCCGTTACTCCCCGCGGTGCCTTGGTCTCCCCCTTGGCTTTGCCTCAAAGCCTTCCCGAGCACGCATTGGGCCCGGGGGCTACTGTCGGTATTTTGGGACCTCGGGTACCCAGACCTGCCTGCTTGCGGCCCAGGGCGTGGCCCACTTTGACGGCCTGGTACAGCCCGATGCGGGAGCACCAAAGATAAGGCCCTCACGAGAGTCCCACCCTCGTGAGGAGGATGACGCCAAGAGCCCTGAAGGAGGGAGGCGTCCCTGGGTTCCTCCTGAGGGGGACGTAGATCTCTATGTCGCGCTCTGCCTCATGAGGCTAAAGGTGACGCAGGCCGAGCCAGGCGGGCACATGCGTGCGTAGAGGAGGCAGTTTCCTCTTTGGTGGAAAGGAGGCAAGGACATACACAGGTTACCAAGGCGTCTCCCCAAAGGTTTCAATTCCGGTGCAATGAGACCAAGACTACAGTTCCCGTAGGACGAATGTCATCACCGAGCCCACCACCACGTCACCCTTGAAGCTTTGTAGGCGAAGATCACCTTTAGTCAGGATAAGATGTACCTCCTGTCCCCTTTCAAATTTGGCCATTGTGGGATCCCTTCGAAGAGTACCCATGGGCTTGATTATCCGATATGCATCACACAATTTCAGATTCATCATGTTCAATCCAACACAAAGAACTTCAAAGAGTGCCCCAAACTTTGTACCGGAGATTCAAGACAAAAACATGTGCCAACCCCTATGCATAGATTCCCAAGGTCACGGAACCCGCAAGATGATGACCAAAACATACATCAAGTGGATGAATAGAACATCCCATTGTCACCACGGATATCCCATCGCAAGACATACATCAAGTGTTCTCAAATCCTTAAAGACTCAATCCGATAAGAAAACCTCAATGGAAAACTCAATTCATCACAAGAAGATAGAGAGGGGGAAACTCCAGATGATTCATCTATATCAATAAAGATCACGGTAAATCTATATCGTTCCATCTCAAGAACACTTGAGAGAGATCAAACACATAGCTACTGGTACATACCCTCAGCCCCGAGGGTGAACTAGTCCCTCTCGTCATGGAGACCGTAGGGATGATGAAGATGGCCGTCGGTGATGGTTTCCCCCTCCGGCAGGGTGCCGGAACAAGCTCCCGATTGGTTTTTCATGTCTCTAGAGGCCTGCAGCGGCGAAACTCCCGATCTAGCTTTCTTTCCGGAGGTTTGGGTACTTATAGGAGTATTTGGCGTTGGTCCCACGTCCAGAAGGTTCCCGAGGAAGTCACAACCCAGCTAGGTGTGGCCAGGGGTTTGGTCGCGCCCTGGTGGCTTGTGACTCCCTCGGGACTCTTCTTTGGTATCTTTTCGCTCCAGTATTTTTTATATTTTCCAAAAATATTCTCCGTGTCTTTTCATCCCATTCCGAGAACTTTTATTTCTACACAAAAACAACACCACTATAGTTCTGCTGAAAACATCGTCAGTGCGGGTTAGTTCTAATAACATCATACCAAAATCATATAGAATTATTGTACACATGGCATGAATACTGTATAAATTATAGATACTTTGGAGACGTATCAGCATCCCCAAGCTTAGTTCCTGCTCTTCCTTGAGTAGGTAAATGATAAAAGAAATAATTTATGAAGTGTGAATGCTAGCATAGTGCATAAATTTGATAAATGATAGTTCCAAACACTTTTTCTGTCATCATTAAATATCATAAACAGTAGCTCATCTCATAAAACATCTCATGATGAAGTAACAAGCTATTCACATGTTAAAGTCTAGACCATAAAGTTTCTTGAAAACTAACGAACTATGATTTCAGTCACCAAACAATTGCAATTCATCTTATTTTCAGGAAGGGTCTATGTAGGATCTTTGAGTTAGCAGATTCCACGTACTCGACTATCATATAGTCTTCCATGATTGCTAACACTCAGAGCATATTTTTAGAGCAAATGGCATCCGTCGAACACAGAGAAAGATAGGGGCTTAAAGTTTTGCCTCCCAACTTATTTATCATATAGATAATTGTCAACAGTAAAAATTCATGGCCAAATATATTTGAATGGCCATATATGCCTATATCATTCCCCAACACATGACGCTTGCCAAGAGAAAAAGGGAAAATAAAGGAAGTGGTGAAGATCACCATGACTCTTGCATAAGGGTAAGTACTAGAAAGTAAAAGATAGGCTCTTCACAGAGGGAAGCAGAGGTCCTCATGCGCTTTTTGTTTTTGGATCTGCAAACCCTTAATGCAAAGGAACGTCATGTTGTATTGCCCTTTGTGATAAGAAAATATGATAAGAACTAATTTATTATTGCCTCTAGGGCATATTTCCAATAGTCTCCCACTTGCACTATAGTCAATAATCTAGTTCACATCACCATGTGATACGCATTGTTATGAATCTAACACCCAATGAGTTCTGGGGCTCGATAATGCTATGCATGTGAGAGAGGTCTTATAGTCAACGGGTCTGCGTCATTCAGATCCGTATGTACTTTGCAAATATCTATGTCAAACTGTAAACACTACTACCATGCTCCACTTGGTACTATTCCAAATGGCTGCTCCACTATATGTATCCAGATTGCTACTACGGGTCATCCGGATTGGTGTTAAATCTTACATCGACGTAACTGTTTACGACGAACTCTTTATCACCTTCATAATCAAGAAGCATCTCCTTAGTCTTTTGGTTACTATGAATAATCTTGACCGCTGTCCAGTGACCCACTCCTGGATCACTCTTGTACCCCTTGACGGACTCATGGCAAGGCACACATAGGTGCGGTACACAACATGGCATACTATACAGAGCCTATGGCTAAGGCATAGGGGACGCCATTCGTCCTTTCTCTTTCTTCTGCCATTGTCGAGCTTTGAGTCTCACTCAACTTCACACCTTACAAAGCAGGCGAGAACACTTCTCTCTGACTAATCCATTTTGAACTCTTTCAAAATCTTGTCAAGGTATGTACTCATTGGAAGTCTTATCAAACATCTTGATATATATATTCTTGATCCTCAACAATTAGGTAGCTTTATCCAGGTCTTCCTTTGAAAAACTGTTTTCAAACAACCGTTTATGCTCTCCAGAAATTCTACATCATTTCCGAATAGCAATATGTCATTCGCATATACTTATCAGAAACTCTATAGTGCTCCCACTCACTTTATTGCAAATACAAGTTTCTCGTAAACTTTGTATCACCTCATCAAAGTGTATATTCCAACTCCGAGATGCTTGCTTCAGTTCATAGAAGAATCACTGAATCTTGCACACCTTTTAGCATCCTTAGGACTAACAAAACCTTCTGGTTGTATCACATACAACCTTTCCTCAAGTAAACCGTTAAGGAAACGATGTTTTGACATCCATCTGCCAGATTTCATAGTCGAAAGTGCAGCAACTGCTAACATAGTTTCCACAGACTTTAGCATCGCTACGAGTGAGAAAGTCTCATCGCAGTCAACTCCTTCAACTTATCGTAAACTTCTTTGCAACAAGTCGAGCTTTACAAATGGTGACATTTACCATCAGCGTCTGTCTTCATTTTAATTTGTACTTAACGACCTGCCATCCAACGAGCAAGTCCACCAAAGTCTATACTTGGTTTTCATACATGGATCCTTTCTCGAATTTCATGGCCTCTAACCATTTGTTGGTTTTCGGGCCCATCATCGCTTCTCCATAGTTCGCAGGTTCATCGTTGTCCAACAACATGACCTCCAAGACATGGTTGTCGTACCGCTCAGGAGCAGTACACGTCCTTGTCGACCTACGAAGTTCGATAGTAACTTGATCTGAAACTTCATGTTCATCATCATTAACTTCCTCTTCAACTAACGTAGGCTTCACAGAAACAACTTCCTACGCTGCGCTACTCTCTGGTTGAAACAGAGGTTCAATAACCTCATCAAGTTCTATCTTCCTCCCACTCAATTCTTTCAAGAGAAACTTTTCCTCAAGAAAGGACCCAGTTTTAGCAATAAACATTTTATGCTTGGATCTGACATAGAAGGTTCACCCAACTGTTCTTACGGTATTCTATGAAGATGCATTTGTCCGCTTTGGGTTCGAGCTCATTAGGTGGAAACATTTTCCACACAAGCGTCGCTGCCCCAAACATTAAGAAATGACATCTTAGGTTTCTATCAAACCATAATTCACACGATGTCATCTCAACGGATTTAGATGGTGCCCTATTGAAAGTGAATGTATGTAACACCCTGTTATGCCTGGCGGGATGTAGACTGGCCCCACAGACCAACACTAGTCTTTCTTGCGCACTTTGTCCTCACTCGTGCGCACCCGGGACCAACTTCTCGGTTGGTCACCCATCCTAGAATCGCTCCAAGCCAAGCACACTTAACTTTGGAGTTCTTTTTGAGTGGGCTTCCGGAAAAGAAGGAATTCCTTGTTGATATGAGTAGTCTATCATTCCTATTAAGCTAGGCTCTCACATACACCCCCACTCAAAGGAACCGATGTCCTCGTCGGCACATCAGGAACGTTCCCTTTTGGCACACGTATGCGCGTCCAGTCCAGCACATGTGCCATGCTGTGTGCCACGACGGGCCACACACGCCATGCGCCACATGCCCGTGCACCTAACCCACGCATGCCCGTGTAACCGCAAGGGTCGGCTCTGATACCAATTGTAACACCCCGTTACGCCTGGCGGGATCTAGACTGGCCCCACAGACCAACACTAGTCTTTCTTGCGCACTTTTTCCTCGCTCGTCCGCATCCGGGACCAACTTCGCGGTCGGTCAACCATCCTAGAATCTCTCCAAGCCAAGCACGCTTAACTTTGGAGTTCTTTTCGAGTGGGCTTCTGGAAAAGAAGGAATTCCTTGTTGATATGAGTAGTTTATCATTCCTATTAAGCCAGGCTCTCACAATGTAGTTGTCTCTAATGCATAGCCCCAAAATGATAGTAACAAAACGATAATAGACATCATAGCACGCACCATATCCAATAGAGCATGACTATGACGTTCGGACACACCATCACGCTATGGTGTTCCAGGTGGCATGAGTTGTGAAACAACTTTCACATTGTCTAAAGTTGTATGGCAAACTCGTAACTTAGATATTCACCTCCGAAATCATATCGCAGACATTTTTATCTTCTTGTCACGATTATCCTAAACTTCACTCTGAATTTGCTTGAACCTTTCAAACGATTCAGACTTGTGTTTCATTAAGTAAATATACACTATATCTACTCAAATCATCGGTGAAGGTAAGAAAATAATGATATCCACCACACATTGGATTGCATACATCAACATATATCATTTCCAATAAATCACTTGCCCGCTTCATCAAAACAGAAAACGGGGTCCTTAGTCATCCTGACCAAGAGGCATGGTTGGCATGTCTCAACCGATTTGAAATCGATTGAGTCCAAAGATCCATTAGCATGGAGTTTCTTCATGCGTTTTATACCAATATGACATTTAGCGGTAGTGCCACAAGTATGTGGTACTATTATTATTAACTTTGTATCTTTTTGGCATCAATGTTATGAACATGTGTATTACTATGATCAAGTTTCAACAAACCATTCTTACTGGGTGCATGACCATTGAAGGTATTATTCATGTAAATAGAATAACCATTATTCTCTAACTTAAATGAATAACCGTGTTGCAATGAACATGATCAAATCACGTTCATGCTCAACGAAAAAACACCAAATAACATTTATTTAGGTTCGTCACTAATCTCGAAGGTAGAGAGAGCGTGCGATGTTGATCACATCAACCTTGGAAAAATTTCCAACACACATCGTCACCTCACACTTAGCTAGTATCCGTTTATTCCGTAGATTTTAGTTCGAGTTACTAACATTTCGCAAACGAACCGGTATCCAATACCCAGGTGCTACTAGGAGTACTGGCAAGGTACACATCAGTAACACGTATATCAAATATACTTCGGTCGACTTTGCCAGCCTTCTTATCTACCAAGTATCTAGGGTTGTTCCGCTTCAGCGACCGTTCTCCTCATAATCGAAGCACTTACTCTCGGGCTTGGGTTAGACTTTGGGTTGCTTCACTAGAGCTGCAACTGACTTGCTATCCATGAAGTTTCCCTCCTTGCTCTTGCCCTTCTTGAAACTAGTGGTTTTGACTAACCATCAACACTTGACGCTCCTTCTCTATTTCTACCTTCACGGTGTCAAACATCGCGAATAGCTCAGGGGTCATTACTTCTATCCCTGGCGTTTTATAGTTCATCACCAAGTTCTAGTAGCTTTAGTGACAGTGACTTGGAGAACTATATCAATCACTATGTTATCTGGAAGATCATATCCCACTCGATTCAAGCGATTGTAGCACCCAGACAATTTGAGCACATGCTCAACGATTGAGCTATTCTCTTTCATATTACAGGCAAAGAATCTTGTTGGAGATCTCATATCTCGCAACACGGGCATGAGCCTGAGATCCTAATTTCAGCTCTTAGAACATCTCATATTTTCTATGACATTCAAAACGTTTCAGAGCCTCAATTCTAAGCCGTAATGCATGACGCACTAAACTATTAAGTAGTCATCAGAACATGCCTGTCAGATGTTCACAACATCTACAGACGATGCTAGAGGGGTTGGCGCACCGAGCGGTGCATTAAGGACATAAGCCTTCTGTGCAGCAACGAGGGCAATGCTTAGATCACAGAGCCAGTCCGCAATATTGCTACCATCATCTTTCAACTCTATTTATCTAGGAATATATAAAATTCAAGGGAGCTACAGCGTGAGCTAGTAATCTACAACACAGTTTGCAAAGACACTACTGACTATGTTCATGATAATGAGTTCAATTAATCATATTACTTAAGAACTCCCACTAAAATTGACATCCCTCTGGTCATTCGAGTGACACATGATCCAAATTCACCAACTCAAATCCGATCATCACGTGAGTTGAGGTGGTTTCAATGGTGAACATCATCATGTTGATCATATCTGCTATATGACTCATGTTCGACCTTTCGGTCTCTTGTGTTCCGAGGCCATGTCTGTACATGCTAGGCTCGTCAAGTTTAACCCGAGTGTTCTGCATGTGCAACACTGGATTGCACCTGTTGTATGTGAAAGTAGAGTCTATCACACCCGATCATCATGTGGTGTCTCAACACGACGAACTTTTGCAATGGTGCACACTCAGGGAGAACAAAATTTATCTTGAAATTAAGTGAGGGATCACCTTATAATGCTATCGTCGTCCTAGGCAAAACAAGGAGCATAAAAAGGATTAAGATCACATGCAATTCATAAGTGACATGATATGGCCATGAACTTGTGCTTTAGATCTCCATCTTGAAAACACCGGCGTGATCTCCATCATCACCGGTATGACACCATGATCTCCATCATCTTGATCTCCATCAACGTGTTGCCATCGGGGTTGTCACGCTCTGGATGCTTCTACAACTATTGCTACCATTTAGCGATAAAGTAAAGCATCACATAGCGCTTAATGATTGACACGCAGGTCATACAAAAATTAAAGACAACCCTATGGCTCCTGTCGGTTGCCGTACTCATCGACATGCATGTCATAAAATTCTATACATCACATGATCATCTCATACATCACATATATCACATCATGTAATTGGCCATATCACATCACAACATACCCTGCAAAAACAAGTTAGATGTCCTCTAATTGTTGTTGCATGTTTTATGTGGCTGTTACGGGTTTCTAGCAAGAACGATTCTCACCTATGCATAAACCACAACAGTGATATATAATTTGCTTTACAACCTTCTCAAGGACCGCCTTTGTCGAATCCGATCCAACTAAAGTGAGAGAAACTATCACCTGCAAGCCATCTAGGCAACAAGTTGCGTCAAGGGAACCGGTCTCTCGTAAGCGTACGAGTAATGTTGGTCCGGGCCACTTCATCTCACAATACCTTTGAAGCAAAATGCGACCAAGGGAGGAAGAAATCTAAGCATCAATGCCCACACACCTTTTGTGTTCTACTCGAGATCTCAACTGCACATAGACCTAGCTCATGATGCCACTGTTGGGGAATGTTGCATGGGAAACAAAAAAATTCCTACGCATACGGAGATATATCCAGGTGATGAGCATCTACGAGAGGGAGAGTGGATCTACGTACCCTTGTAGATCGCTAAGCGGGAAGCGTTAAGAAACACGGTTGGTGTAGTTGAACATCTTCGCGATCCAAATCGTCGAGCGTCCCGCAATGTCATCACGATCCGTCCCGCGATCCGATCACGATCCGTCCCGTGAACTCATCATGATCCGTCTCACGATCTCGTCGCGATCCATCCCGCAAACTCATCACGATCCGTCCCGCGATCTCGTCGCGATCCGTCCCACGAACTCATCACGATCCGTCCCGCGAACTCATCACGATCCGTCTCACGATCTTGATCATGGTCCTTCCGATCTAGTGCCGAACGGACGACACCTCCGCGTTCAACACACGTGCAGCTTGATGATGATCTCCACCGTCTTGATCCAGCAAGAGAAACTGGAGAGGAGGAAGAGTTCACCGGTAGCATGATGGTGCTCCGGCGATGGTGGTGGAGCAATTCCGACAGGGCTTTGCCTAAGCACTGCGGAAATCCAATCTAGAGGAGCAACGGTGGAACGGGTAGCACGTGGCCGTAAAATCTAGTGCAAAACACCCAATACCACCAGTATATATAAGAGGGAGGGAGGAGGAGGGCTGGCGCACCAAGGTTGTCCTTGCGCAAGGAATAGAGGAGGAATCCTCCTCCAATCCTAGTAGGACCAAGATTCCTCCTTTCCTACTTCGAATCTCTCTCCACCTTGCGTTTTTTCTTTCTCTTTCAACTCTAGACGCATGGGCCTCTTAGAGGACTTACACCAGCCCACTAAGGGCTGGTTTCCACCCTCCCACAGCCCATGTAGCCTCTTGGGTCGAGATACCTCTCCCGATGGTCCCCCGGTACACTACCGATGAGACCGAAACTTTTCCAGCGACCAAAATAGGACTTCCTATATATTAATCTTTACCTCCGGAAAATTACGGAGCTCCTCATGATGTACGGGATCTCATACGGGACTCCGAACAACCTTCGGTCACCACCATGCATAATTCTATACTACTGAAACGTCACCCAACCTTAAGTGTGCAGACCGTGCGGGTTCGAGAACTATGTAGACATGACCGACACACCTCTACGGTCAATAACCAATAGCGGGACCTGGATGCCCATATTGGTTCCTACATATTCTACGAAGATCTTTATCGGTCGAACCTCTATGTCAAGGATTCAGTTAATCCCGTATGATGTTCCCTTTGTTCTTCGGTATGTTACTTGCCCAAGATTCGATCGTCGGTATCTCCATACCTAGTTCAACCTCGTTACCGGCAAGTCTCTTTACATGTTCCATAATACAAGATCCCGTGACTAACACATAGTCACATTGCTTGCAAGGCTTGTTGTGATGTGATATTACTGAGTGGGCCCCGAGATACCTCTCCGTCACACGGAGTAACAAATCCCAGTCTTGATCCATGCCAATTCAACAGACACCCTCGGAGATACCTGTAGAGTACCTTTATAGTCACCCAGTTACGTTGCAACGTTTGATACACACAAGGCACTCCTCCGGTTTCAGTGAGGTGCATGATCTCATGGTCATAGGAACATATACTTGACATGCAGAAAACAGTAGCAACAAACTGACACGATCATATGCTACGTTTGCAGTTTGGGTCTTGTCCATCACACCATTCTCCTAATGATGTGTTCCCGTTATCAAATGACATCTCATGTCCATGGCTAGGAAACCTTAACCATCTTTGATCAACGAGCTAGTCCATTAGAGGCATATTAGGGACATGATTTTGTCTATGTATCCACACATGCATCTAAGTCTCCGATCAATACAATTATAGCATGGATAATAAACGATTTATCATGAACAAGGAAATATGATAATAACTAATTTATTATTTCCTCTAGGGCATATTTCCAACAGGAGGATCCATAACAATAGAACTTCTACAAAAATATACCAAAACATAACTCATTATGTTGTCTTCCTTGTCCAACTTCAACTAATTTGTTGAAGTTTGAAAATAATTAATGGATATTCACAATCATAGAAGATGTCCAAGATAGTATATTTATATGTGAAATCTCTCTCCCTTGAATACTCTTTCATGAATTGTTCAAGTGACCATTGAAGTGTTTGCTAACTTTCAATAAATTTTACCACCTATGCTTCTTATACGTGAATTCATTACTCCCCATGGGATAAGCATATAAAACATCTATAATTTCAGATTTATGATATTCACTTCATTCAACCATTTACTCATAGGATATTATTGAAGCACGAGAGTGAATGAAAAAACTACTCCAAAACATATAAGTGAAGATCAATCAGTAGTCAAACAATTAAGTAGCTATGGGGGGACTTTCTCTCTCTCTCAATAAATATCTGAGTATCTGAGTATTTTATTCAACAACATGCAAAACAAAAATATCACTCCAAGAATAGCATTCATCATGTGAACGAATTAAAATTTAGGCTCAACATAGGCTAACCAATAATTGTTGATGAAGAGAGAAGGGATGCGTAGCATCCCCAAGCTTAGATGCTTGAGAATTCTTGAAATATTTACTTGGGGTGCCTTGGGAATCCCCAATCTTGAGCTTTTGTAACTCGTTCAATCCTCTCATATCATGGTTTCACCTATTCTCAAAAACTTCATCCACACAAAACTCGAAAAGAATTCGTGAGATATGTTAGTACACATAATAAGAAATCAACTCTTTATGTACTGCCAAGACAAGTTGCACAATAATTTTCAAACATTCGGTACTGTATACTATCATTTCCACAATTTATATTTACCAATATAGGCTATGAAAACTATATAATAAGTAGATAACAAAATTATGACAGCAATCTGTCCAAACAGAACAGTCTGTAGCAGTTTATGAAAGCAATATACTTATGTAACTCAAAAAATTATGAACATTTATAACATACTAAATAATATATATGAAAATACTGTGTAAAATTTCAAAACTTTTTCACCTTCGAGTAAAATATGATAATTCAAACACTATAGCAAAAGTTTCTCTTTTTTACACAACACACATCAAACATGCAATGCAGCATCCTAAGGCAATTCTTGGAACCTTTTATTGAAAAACAAGATTATAACTAACACCTAACACATAACAAAAAATAAAATGACACTCCAGGAAAAAACTCATATTATGTGACGAATCAAAATATAGCTCCGAGTAAGATATACCAATAGTGTTGAAGACGAAAGAGGGGATGCCTTCCGAGGCATCCCCAAGCTTAGGCGCTTGACTCTTCATTTGATATGACCTTGGGGGTGCCTTGGTCATACCCAAGATTAGGTTCTTTTCACTCCTTATTCTCCTCATATGGGTGTCTTACCCAGAACATGAAAACTTCAATCACACAAAACATAACGGAACTTGTGAGAAGGGTTAGTGTAATAAAGATAGATCATTCAATTAGGTACTGTCAAGACAAGATTCATAATTGTTCTCACATAATACCTAATGTATTCTATCATTCCCACAATTATATCACCAAATATAAACTATGGAACACTAAAACAAGCAAACTATGCATGCAAAACAGAATCTGTCAAAAACAGAACAGTTTGTAAACATCTGAATGATCACCATACTTACCTGACTCTAAAAATGCTGAAAAGTTATGAAAACTCAAAGAATTTGCATATAAAGTTGTGTAAAAATTTAAGAATTTTTTTATGCTCCAGTAAAATCAGATAATTCATATATTGGGCGCAAAACTTTCTGTTTTTGCACAGAATCAAACAAGCAAATATTCACAGTATCCCAAAGGCTTTACTTGGATCTTTATTGAAATAAAAGACACAAAACATTATTAATACAATAGATTAATCATGTGAACACACAAAAACATAAGTTAAAAGTGTTGGGTTATCTCCCAACAAGCGCTTTTCTTTAGTGCCCACTACTAGAATCCAGGGATTTGCCGTCTGCAACATCTTTGCCATCTGCTGGCTGGTGGTAAAGAGGGTCTTTGTCGTGTGCTGCAATAAACCAGACGACAAAGATTTGGCACATGGCAAAGAAATAATTTTCCATTAGTAAGATCTTTGGCATCCGCTAGCTGACGGCAAGGAGCCCAAAGGCAAAAGGCAAAGAGCATAGGGTGGGCCCCACTACACCGTTGGCTAGCGGATCACTGGCTGGCGCACTCTTTGCCGTCTACTTCTGTTTGTCATCCGCCTTTGTCCTCTTTGTCGTCGGCTAGCGGACGGCAAAAAGGATGCCACTCTAATGGCCATCAACCCCCACCCCAAAAACCCCTCTCTCCCCCATCTCTCTCTCTCTGTCCATCCTCCCCAAGCGCCCTCGCTCCTCCCCATGACCACCTCTCCACCTTAGCGCCGCTGCCCACCGCGTCCGTCGTCCCCACCGCCCCGATGCCTCACTGCCCCCCGTGCACCCCTACTCCTCCCCATGACCACCTCCTCCACGTTCGTGCTACCGCCCACCACATCCATCGTCCCCACCGCTCTGATGCCCACGCCGCCCAGAACCCAACCCCCCGCCTCATTTTTTCTGTTAAATTAGTTAGGTTAATTAGGTTAGTAAGTTTCGTTAGTTAGTTAGGTTAGTTTAATAAAAAAGTGAGAAGAAGAAAAATTAGTTAAGAATAAAAAGAAGGAAAAATGAAAAAACAAAAAGGAGAAGAAGAAAAGAAGAAGAAGAAGGAAATGAACACGGAAAAGAAAGAAGGAAAAGAAGAAGGAGAAGAAGAATAAGAGGATGAGGAGGAGAAGAAAGAAGAAGAAGAAGAAGAAGAAGAAGAAGAAGAAGAAAGTGGATAGGGGGAGGAGCAGAAGAGGAGGTACAAGAAGAAGAAGAATAACAAGAAGAAGAAAAAGGAGAAGAGCCCTTGATCCCCGACGCCACTAACACCCAACCTCCGACGCCACCGACCCTCGACCCCCGACGCCAGTGACCCCAACCCCCGACGTCACCAACTCCCGATGCCCCGGACCCCGACCACCGACGCCATCGACCCTCGACCACTGACACCCTCGACCCCCGACCACAGACGCGATCGACCCCCGACAACCAATGCCACCGCCCCCCAACTCCCGACACCACAGACCACTGACCCCCCACCGCTGACGCCACTAACCCCTGATACCACTGTCTCCCGATGCCACTGACCCCCGACCCCCGACCCCCGACACCTATTCTGCCTCCTGTTGACCAAAAAGGTGCTCTTCGGCCTTCGTGAGGTCGAGGAGATCATAGTTTTGTAAATTATGAGCTAGGTCACATATTTTCCTATTTTGTTATAAAAACATCATATTTTGTGTTACTCAGGTGAATTTCAATGTGCAGTTGTTCGACGACCTCCCCGTGCATTTGACGAGCTCCCCTGATGTGTTCGTTGGTGAGAACAAATTACATCTCTTCCCGCAGCCCCCTTAAAAAATTGCTCTGTTCTGGTGTTCGTGCCGATGAAACTTGCTAGCTATAGGTGTCTTTAATGATCAATATGCGTGCCCAGTATGCGTCTCCCATTCGAAAGGGTTATATCTATAAATATGCATGCATTTGCATATTTATAACCATGATTCTTTCGAATTGTCTAACGTTATCCATGGACATCCCGAGTATGTGTAGATTGGGTTCATTTCCCATATGCTCTACTCTGGATCCGATGCAGAATTTCATTAGTGCCTCCATGTTGTTCTCTGGGTACACATCCTCTCTACTTATTGCCGAGACGTGTATCAGGAGAACAGTGGGGAGGTGCTACCGAAATTCTGCGTCGGATCCGGAGCAGAGCATGGGAAAACGAACCCAATCTACACATAGTCGGCTGGGATTAGGACCTATCTCTACCTATTAGCGTGTAGGTTGCATGGACGTAATAAAACTAACAAACTTAATTACCGGATGAATATAGATTATGAATTATATATATATTTCTTGTGTGTTGAGTAGGTAGGCAAGATGAGTGATCGTGCTTGGATGTACACTGGTCACCCTAGTCAGAAAGACATGAACAATGAATGGTTAACAAAACCCAAGGGGTTTTTGAGAGCCGCATTTGCAAATGGCCAGCAAAAAACATGGTGCCCCTATCCCAAATGCGACAACATTAAAAGGTAGACAAAGTTTGAAATGGGTAAACACCTGTAGAAGTCGGGTTTTATGCCCTATTATATGGTGTGGACTTTTCATGGTGAGTCTAACCAACGTGCCAAAGCTGAGGTGGCTTGTTATCACACCGACGAGCATGGTACTGGGATCAAAGACATGGTGCAAGACTTTGATGATGCTCAGGATTCAGACGATGAGATGGAGGAATCTGCGAAGGCCTTCTATGAAATGTTTGAGTCTTCAAAATGTCCTCTCCACGAGCACACTGAGCTTTGTCAGCTGGATGCCATCGCACAAGTAATGGCTCTGAAGGCTCAATTCAACCTAGGCAGAGAATGCTACGACACGATGATGACGATATTTGGATGCTTTCTACCCAAAGGCCATGTACTGCTTGCAAACCTGTATTAGTCAGACAAAATCCTCCTTGTACTTAAGATGCCCTATGAGAAGATACATGCCTGTGAGAATGGATGTGCCTTATTTAGGCTTGAGTATGCGGCCTTGAACTATTGCCCCATTTGCAATTCTTCTAGGTATATTGTGGTAGACAACGATATGGGTGAGAATATTCACACCAAAATCCCCATCAAGATTCTTGGATATCTGCCAATCGTACCAAGACTTCAACGCCGTTTCATGGTCAAAGAGACAAGCAAATAGATGACATGGCACAAATTGGGCAAAAGAACCGAACTAGATGCGGATCGGAACGAGATGTTGTTACACACTTCAGATGCTTTTGCGTGGAAGCACTTCGATGCATTACATAAGGATAAATCGGCGGATCCAAGGCATCCACGAGTTGCCATGAGCACGGGTGTGTTCAATGTGCATGGTATGATGGCAGCACAATACAGTTGTTGGCCTGTATTTGTCGTTCCACTCAATGCCGCCCCGGAGAGATTATGAAAACAAGAACATTTTCCTGACGTTGATAAATCCAGGGCCCAAATATCCGGGGAAGAATATGAATCTGTACATGAAGCCGCTTAAGGATGAATTGCAAGAAGCCTAGGATAATGGGATCAAGACATACGATGCCGCTACCAAAAAGAACTTCAAAATGCATGTGTGGTACATGTACTCGATGCATGACTATCCGGTGTATGCGATATTCATTGGTTGGTGTGTGCATGGAACGTTCCCGTGCCCCACATGCAAAGTATCTCTTCAGTTCCATTGGCTGCAGGCGGGTCGCAAGTTTTCTTGCTTCGACAGGCATAGACAGTTCCTGGATCCTAACCAGAAGTTCAGAAAAGACAAGAAGAATTTCATCAAAGGTAGAGTTGTCAAAAACACTGCACCACCTGCGTTGATAGGCCAACAAACCCTTGATCTGGTAAATTCTCTCGAGCCTGATCCTTTGCATCCAGGGTTTTTCAAAGGGTATAATACGGAACACACCTGGACTCACAAGTCATGCTTATGCGATCTGCCTTAGTTTAAAGACCTCATGTTCCCACACAACATCGACATGATGCACACTGAAAAGAATATGGCCGAGGCCATTTTTGGTACTTGTTCGGCATAGAGGGGAAGTCAAAGGATAATCCTAAGGCTAGAATCGACCAGGAGGCTCTATGTGATAGACCGTTACAAAACCTGCGACAACGGAAAGGAAAGCAAAGCGTAGCCAAGCCAAAGGCATGGTTCAATCTTGGAAGGCCAGCTATGAGGGAAATGCTATTGTGGGTGAAAATGCGGTTGATGTTCCCCGATGGGTATACTGCGAATCTAAAGAGGGGAGCAAGTCTTGAAAAATTGAAAATATTTGGGCTCAAGAGTCATGATTGGCACATATGGCTTGAGAGGGTAATGCTGGTGATGTTGCGTGGCTTTATCCCTGAGGATGAATGGCTAGTACTGGTAGTGCTGAGCTATTTCTTTTGTTCTCTTTGTGCGGAAGAACTATCGCTTGGCGTGCTAGATGAAATGGAAGAGTTGGCGTCGGAGTTGATCTCCAAATTAGAAAGGATCTTTCCATCGGGCTTCTTTAATCCAATGTAGCATTTGATTTTGCATCTCCTGACCGAGGCAAGATTGGGGGGCCAGTTCAAAATCGATGGTGCTTCCCAATTGAGAGGATGTAGAAGACGTTTCGAGCTAAATATAAAAATAAACGTAGAGTTGAAGCATCGATGGCCGAGGCATTCATTACTAGTGAGGCAGCAAACTTAGTGACAACACACTACGTAGACAAAAATCATCATTTGCATAACCCAAAGCCTCGGTACAATGATGGCGAGCCTAAAAAAGGTCGATCCAACCTCAGCCTATTCAAAGGGAAGCTCACAGCAACCGGTGCTTTGAAAGGGAAATCGTTGGATGTCAAAGAATGGCGGACCATTTCATTGTATATCTTCAACAACCTAACAGAAGTGCGGTCATACATCGAGTAAGTTCTCGGTAAATTATTGTTCCGCAACTTCTATTTCCTTTGAACTGCTCGTATTACCAGATATTTGATATAGTCGATACGTCGCTGAATTCTCGGATGGAGCGGTCATCGAAAAGGATTCCATTGAAGAGTATGAGCTTTTGGAAAAGCATGGAGACGACTATCCCGGTTTCATCTCTTGGTTCAACCAAAGGGTAATTAATTACCATTACTAGACCATTTGATTTCTTGTTTTAGTTTGCTGCTAATGCATCCATTCTTCCGTATTAAATTTGTAGGCTGATGCAGAGTCTATTGACGCTGATTTGAGACAAGTCACTAATGGTTTTGACTATAAGGTCCGTTCATTTGACAAATACAACATCAACGGGTATCGCTTTCGTACCTTTGGCAAGGAGCTATCTATTGCCGAAGTAAAGACTACAATTTTTTGTGTCTTTGCTATCGGCGAAGGAGCTACCGAGTATTATGGAAGAGTTGAAGCAATTTATGAACTTCTATTCTATGGTGAAAACCCACCGACCGTCGTAGTCTTCAAATGTCATTGGTTTCAGCCGAAGGAGACTAGAAGGTCTCACAAACACATAGGGCTAGTCAAAATCAACCAAAGCACCCATTTAGATGTTCTTGATGTCTACGTTATGGCTTAACAGGCAACACAAGTTTTCTATCTACCGTGGGCCTGCCAAACTAATCCAAATCTGAAAGGTTGGGATGTCGTTTATGAAGTGTTGCCAAGTTTTAAACCACCTACCCTCAATGATGAGGATTATAAACCTCACATTAACCCAAACACATATGAAGGAGAATTCTTCCAAGAAACATGTATGTCCAAAAAACGTTTCAAGTACCGCTCTACTTCTCCCCAAAACATTGAAGTAGACAGCGACACTGAGTCCTTCTTAACCCCTGAGCCAGAACAGGAAGAGCCGGAAGAAGAAGAGGTTACTACTGTGGATGACCTGTCACTTCTTGACCGATTACATAATGGAGGCCTTTGACATGTTCTTCCTGATAGTGATGATGATGCTGCATTTATTGATGATAGTGATGATCATGATGCATTTATTGATCCCGAAGCATATATAGACGATCAAGATTATTATTAGTTCATGTCAGGTATTCAACTATTATTATATACATATATAAAAACATTATTACTCATGTTGATATTTATGATGACGATACACTTTAATTATATACATTTTATTAGTCATGTTGGTATTTATGTTGTACTAATTTCATTTACTCTTTGTTATGGAAGGTGTTGAAAGATGGTGTGAAAGGGTCGAGAGCACTCCAAGGCTCCTCTTCGTAAGAGGGTGGTGGCATGGGTACTCCCATTCCTGGCCTGTCTTTTCGGAGAGCGTTTCTCTCTACTCTACATGGAGTGGCCGCTTCTTCGACGATCGCATCCCCCGTGAGAGGAGGTCGACCCCTACAAAGAAGAGATCTACTAAAGGTAAACGTGGCTGTGGGAGAGGTAGGATGGCTTCCACACTTCCTTGACGCCACCCCTAGCTGATTCACCTGAGCACTGGACTGTTAGGGTGGACCCTCTGAGGTGGAGGCTACATGGACTCTGGTTCATGAGCCTCAGGTTGACGAGACTCGTGTCCTAGAGGCTTGGTTCCAGGAGAATTCGGAGCAAAGCAGGGATGAGGGTATGACCCAAAAGACCTAGTAGGATACCTGGCCTGATCTGGGTCAGCCGGAGCCATGTGGCCATGATGATATCGACGAGGACCTAGTTGAGGGGGCCACCATCTACCAGCGTGGTAGTATGGGCCTCCCGCCCGTGCCGGCGACCCGCGAGTAGAGGTGGTCGATTCAGCCATATGGGGAGAAGTAAGTTCATTTAGTCTTATTTAACCTTTTGCCTTCACATTTTCTCAAATATCTAATGTGTTGCTTTAATTTGTCATACTACAGGGGTTGGATTGTTGCCAAGGGTGTCCGCTAGCCCAACAGCGTCCTTGGTTTGCTTTGCCGGCAAAACTTCCCAGGGTTTGTTACGCTGCCCGGTCGGGGTCGATAGGTAGGAATGACCTGGGAGCACTACTTGGGTGCCTTGGCCCCGCAGGAGGTGGGGCTCGACGGTGTTTTGTGCCACAAGAGGGCCGACATGGTGATACGACAGTTCTAGGTAATTTCTCCTTTACACAATCAAAAATTTACAATAGCTAGTTATTGTAATAATCAGTGTTGTCTTGTTTGCAGACCTTCTACAGGTGTGAGGAGGGATACGAGGAGGCCACGGCAAAGGTTATCGAAACCGAATGCCGCCGCCTACTTTAAAACTAGCGGCACGAGGCTCGGGTGCAGGCCATTCGAGACTACTACGCCTTGCCGCGTATTAGGAAGGAAAAGGCGAAGTGCTGCGATTCTGAGATGGAGAAGGAGCATTACATGAAGGTAATTCCATATTACAAAGGCCGTGTAGTTAGTTTCCTTGATTTGATTCTTACGATTAGCGCTCAAATTTCTCTTTGTTAACTTAGGTGCCCCCAAGATGGTGTGTGGATAAGATGGATTTTTGGGAGGCCTTGGTGGATCAGTGGTGCTCCGAAAAGTGGGAGGCCAGCCACAACACTACCAAGGAGAGGCGTGGCAAAATGGTTCGTGTGCCACACCATCAAGGGAGAGTTAACTTAAATGAGTTTTGTGAGAACTGGGTATGTGGTTTGCTTCATGACTCATGCAATTCATTCTTAATGCTAACTTGCGCCCTTTACTAATACTTTTTTCCTCTCTCTCTCTCTTTTAGGCGCGTCACAATAAGATGGAGGTGCCAGAGATGTACGACCTCTATGCAATGGCCCATACTTCCTCGTACAAGAAGGTCAAGGCATTCTCTGAGTCTGACCTCCATCATCCTTTAAACTTCACCAACATCTCCTCCCACTACAAGCTCATGAAGTACAGAGATCACAAGAAGGCGAGGAAAGGGGAAGACTTTAACCCGAGCCGAGGGCCTATTGATCCAGAGCTGGTGATGATAGCTGGCAACGGGAGGCCCCATGGCTCGATCGCCATTGTAGATGGCCTTATACATTGACCTAGCACTCTCCAGCAGATAAAGGCATGCCAAACGAGCTCCTGTCCTGAGATAAAACCTCATCCATGGCTAGTCGAGCTCGCCATCGAGGTGAGTTTAATGGACTCAACTATCTTTCCGCATTAAATTGTGTGTGCGAACCGATATGATTACAATGCTAACAATGAGTTGGCTTGCAGGCTGCTATTTTGAAAGAGAGAGAGGCAACACAGACACTTTTTGCGGCAAAGTATAAGGAGATGAAGGAGTTGGATGAGAGGACGGCTGCGTTGATGGAGGCGGAGAGGGCACATAACAATGCGTCTAGCAGGGCCATGTACGAGCTCTTCGTGGTAAGTTTCTTCTTCATATTTGTCAAATCTTGCATTTTAATGTTCGTTTCATTAATAACTAAAAAGTTTGACTTGTCAAAACCAAATGTACAGTCTATGTGCGAGAAGACTGGCCACGTCCCTTCGGTGATGCCAGTCATTAACATGTTGGGGACGGTGAGTTTCATTTCAATGCAGTAATCTTTTGAGTGCCTCATGCTAACGACACATTGCAAATGATGTTGGGTACATAATATCTCCCGAAATGCATCGCACGACCCTTCTACAGGGGAGCCTTCTCCAGGTGAAACAAGCCAGAACCACCATGCTTCACCTCTGTGCTGACGAGAATGGTATGTTTTTCTGGTGTTTTGCTTAAGAACCGCATAATGGTGGTTACTAACCTTACCTTAGTTCCAAAATAACATATTCCACCCAAGTCAGCTCTAGAATGACCTATGCTTAGCTTAGTTTCCTCCTAAATAACATAATAAGCTTAGGTAGCTCCAAACTTGCATAATAATCTTAGTTAGCTCCAAAATGACCTATGTTACCAAAGTTAGCTATGAAATGATCTATAATTAGCTTAGTTAGCTCCAAAATGGCATAATATGCTTAGCTACCTCCAAAATGGCCCTATTTTACCTAGCTTAGCTATTAAATGACCTATACTTAGCTTACTTAGCTCCAAATGGCATAATAAGCATAATTAGCTCCTAAGTGACTTATTTTTACCTAAGTTAGCTCTAAAATGACATATAGTTAGCTTAGTTTCGTCCTAAATGACGTAGTAGGCTAAATTAGCTCCAAAATGGCCTATTTTATCAAAGATGGCCTATAGTTCGCTTAGTTAGCTCCAAAATGGTATAATAAGCTTAGATAGCTCCAAAATGACCTATTTTACCAAAGTTAGCTATTAAATGATCTGTAATTAGCTTAGTTAGCTTAAAAATGGCATAATAAACATAGTTAGGTCCTAAATGACCTATTTTTACATAAGTTAGCTCTAAAATGACATATATTTAACTTACTTCCCTCCTAAATGGCATAGTAAGCCGAATTAGCTCCTAAATGGCCTATTTTATCAAAAATGTCCTATACTTACCTTAGTTCTCTCCTCAAATGACATAATAAGCTTACTTAGCTCCAAAATGGCTTATTTTACCTACCATAGCAATAAAATGACCTATACTTAGCTTACTTAGCTCCAAAATGGCATAATAAGCATAGTTAGCAACTAAGTGACCTATTTTTACCTAAGTTAGCTCTAAAATGGCATATAGTTACCTTAGTTTCCTCCTAAATGACGTAATAAGCTAAATTAGCTCCAAAATGGCATATTTTATTAGAATGACCTATACTTCGCTTATTTAGCTCCAAAATGGCATAATAAGCTTAGCTAGATCCAAAATTACCTATTATACCAAAGTTAGCTATTAAATGACCGATAATTAGCTTAGTTAGCTCCCAAATGACCTATTTTTACCTAAGTTAGCTCTAAAATGACATGTGGTTAGCTTAGTTTCCACCTAAATGACATAGTACGCTAAATTAGCTCCTAAATGGCCTATTTTCTCAAAAATGTCCTATACTTAGCTTAGTTAGCTCCAAAATGGCATAATAAGTTTACCTAGCTCCAAAATGGCCTATTTTACCTAGCTTAGCTATTAAATGACCTATACTTAGCTTACTTAGCTCCAAAATGGCATAATAAGCATAGTTAGCTCCTAAGTGACCTTTTTTAACCTAAGCTAGCTCTACAATGACATATAGTTAGCTTAGTTTCCTCCTAAATGATGTAGTAAGCTAAATTAGCTCAAAAATGTCCTATTTTATCAAAAATGACCTATACATCGCTTAGTTAGCTCTAAAATGGCAGAATAAGCTTCGCTAGCTCCCAAATTACCTATTTGACCAAAGTTAGCTATTAAATGACATATAGTTAGCTTAGTTAGCTTCAAAATGGCATAATAAGCATAGTTGCTCCTAAATGACCTATTTTTACCTTCTCTTCTTCATCTAGTCTTCTTCTAATTTTGGAGCCTCACATTTTGCAGATTACATTCAACTTCACGGAAGTTTGCATTGATGGAGTCCTTGGGTTACTTGTATTTTTTTATTTTGTATCGATGAACAATGTGACACCTGCTACATATGTATATGAAACTATGTATGTATGGATGAAACTATTGTAATATGGTTGCGTACGGATGAAACTTTCATAATACATATGTATGTACTGATGAAACTTATTTGAATATGGTTATCCGTGTGGCAACATATTTATTTCTATAATATATATATATATATATATATCATATTGCTGTGATAATTGTTTTAATAAAAAATAAAATAAAAATGGAAATGGCCTTACTCTTTGTCGTCGGTGAGCTGACGACAAAGGGGGCCTGGGCAGACGGTGAACAGGAGATCACAGGGGGCAAATGGCCTTACTCTTTGTCGTCGGCCCACCGATGGCAAAGTGGGAACAAGGCCGACGACAAAGGTAGGGCCCAAGGACGACGAACAAGGTGGGGCCTAAGGCTGACGGCAGAGGGGGACCCCAGGGGTAAAGGGCCTTACCCTTTGCCATCCACCCACCGACGGCAAAGGGGGGCTCAAGGCCGACGGCAAATTGAGCGAATGACAAAGAATTGTCGTTAACACTTCATGGCCATAGCCCCTGGGTCTGCCTTCCAAGATCTTTGCCGTCTGCTCCCCCACGACAAAGATTCTTTGCCGTCCGTGGTCCTGAGGTGGATGACAAAGCACCACTTTACCGGGGTTTTCTTTACCGGAATGTTTGCTCTCTGCTGACGGACGGCAAAGGCCTTTGCCGTCCGGGTTCCTTCCCTTTGCCGTCAGCCATGGCGGACGGCAAATTACCTGATTCATGTAGTGTCCTTTTAACTAGGCATGATGATTTCAATGATGCTCGTATAGAAATAATAATTGAAACACGCAAAAGAGCATCATGAATATTATGAAAAGTACATTTAAGTCTAACCCACTTCCTATGCATAGGTATTTTGTGAGCAAACAATTTATGGGAACAAGAATCAACTAGCATAGGAAGGCAAAACAAGCATAACATCAAAACCATGAACACATAATAATTTTCAGTAGTATCATGATGGAATTTCACAATATAACTGTCACATACAACATTCTTTTCACAATCTATAGGCATAGAAAATTTATCACTCTCCACATAAGCAAACTTCTTCTCATTCATAGTAGTGGGAGCAACATCAACAAAATAACTGTCATGTGACACTTGATTGACATAACCACATTGAATATTAAAATCATAATAATTGGTTTCCTGGTTGTCATTACTCTTTATAGCATATGTGTCATCTCAATAATCATCATTGATAGGAGGCATGCCATCATCATAATAGTTTTGCTCATCAAAACTTGGGGGACTAAAAATATCATCTTCATCAAACATAGCATCCCCAAGATTGTGACTTTGCATATCATTAGCATCATGGATATTTAACGAATTCATACAAAAAATATCACTATCATGCTCATCATTCAAAGATTTAGTGCCAAACATTTTAATAACTTCTTTGTCTAACACTAGATCACAATTTTCCTTTCCATCATTTTCACGAAAGATATTAAAAGGATGAAGCATATGAGGCAACCTCAATTCCATTTTTGTGTTTTTCTTTTATAAAACCAAATTAGTGAAAAACAAGAAACTAAAAGATTCAATTGCAAGATCTAAAGATATTCCTTCATGCACTCACCTCCCCGGCAACGGTGCTAGAAAAGAGCTTGATGTCTACTACGCAACCTTCTTCTTGTAGACTCGTGTTGGGCCTCCAAGTGCAGAGTTTTGTAGGACAGTAGCAACTTTCTCTCAAGTGGATGAACTAAGGTTTGTCAATCCGTGGGAGGTGTAGGATGAAGATGGTCTCTCTCAAACAACCCTGCAATCAAATACAAGAAATCTCTTGTGTCCCCAACACACCCAATACAATTGCAAATTGTATAGGTGCACTAGTTTGGTAAAGAGATGGTGATACAAATGCAATATGCATGGTAGATATAGGTTCTTGTAATCTAAAAATATAAAAACAGCAAGGTAACTAATGATAAAAATGTGCACAAACAGTATCGCAATGCTTAGAAACAAGGCCAAGGGTTCATACTTTCACTAGTGCAATTTCTCTCAACAGTACTGACATAGTTGAATCATATGTAAATACCTCTCGTGCGACAAGGAGTTCACCCCAACGTCAGAAATAGCGAAGAAATTATTGTAGGGTCGGAAACCACCTCGAAGTTATCTTTCCGATCAATCTGATGAGCTATCCCTATAAGTGTCACGAAAAGCCATAGAGTTTGTACTAAAATAACACCTTAAGATACACATCAACCAAAACCCTAATATCACCTAGATACTCCAATGTCACCACAAGTACCCATGGACTTGATTATCCAATATGCATCACACAATTTCAGATTCATCATGTTCAATCCAACACAAAGAACTTCAAAGAGTGCCCCAAAGTTTCTACCGTAGATTCAAGACGAAAACATGTGCCAACCCATATGCATAGATTCCCAAGGTCATGGAACCCACAAGTTGATCACCAAAACATACATCAAGTCACTGTTGCTAAAGCATGCAGACAAGGTTTTCAACAGGGCCGGTGTTCCATGGGTGAATCTAATCTGGAATACTTACTATCATGAGAGGGTGCCTCAAGGTACAACTTTGTGTGGGTCCTTCTGGTGGATGGATATTTGCAACAAGTTGGACAACTTTAGATCAGTCACTTATGTTCAGCCGAATAAAGGGGACACTTTTCTCTTTCGGTCTGATTCTTGGATGTTAGACAACTCGATCAGTACCTTGGCTACCAGATTTCAACGGTTGTTTTCCTTTGCTATTGACCCTCTTATCATAGCTCAGGAGGTTTTCCAGGCCTTTGATGACAATGACCTAACAGGTTATTCCACTTACCTTTGTCTGAGCGTGCTTTCACTGAATTGCAATCAGTTCAGAGTCTACTCCAGCATCCCCCAAGGGGTCATTCTGTCAATGATGTTTGGTTATGGAAGGATGATGCCAAAGGGAATTCGGCAAAGAGGTTCTAGTTGCATTTCCATAAACCACTACCAACCAACCCTCTGCTTAACCGGGTCTGGAAGAGATGCTGCACTATGAAAATCAAAGTGTTTGCATGGATGTTAATTATGGATAGACTCAATATGCAAGATATGCTTGAGCGCAGACACAGGAATGTTTCTGAATCAAACTTGTGTGTCCTTTGCCATGCAAGGGTCAAGGAGGACATGGATCATCTATTGTTTACATGCATGTTTGGCAACAGATCTTGGAACTATTTACAAATTGAATGGCAAGAAGACTCCATGTGGGACATTTCTATATGGGCCCGCAAAGATTTTCATAGGCCTTTATTAGAGGAAGTAGTTTTCACTGCCTGTTGGAACATTTGGACTACTAAGCATGCCAAGGTCTTTCGCAATGAGCGCCCTAGTTTCAATAGGTGTAAGTGTAACTTTAAGCATGCTATTTCTTTGCTAGCTCATAGAATTAAGGCTAGTTTTAAGGAGGATCTATTAAAGTGGGTATCCTTTCTACCACCCTGAGGTTAGTGATCTAGATCCTCCACCCACCTCCTTTCTTTTAGCTTAGTTCCTGTAAATTGTAAGGTGTGTTATGAAATAAAAGAAAAGCTATGGGGTGTTTTCCCTACAGTAGTTGGTAAAACAACATACATCAAGTGGAACAATAGAACATCCCATTGTCACCACGGTATCCCATCGCAAGACATACATCAAGTGTTCTCAACTACTTAAAGACTAAATCCGATAAGAAAACTTCAAGGGAAAACTCAATTCATCACAAGAAGATAAAGAGGGGAAAACTCCATATGATTCATCTATATCAATAAAGATCGCGGTACATCAAGATCATTCCATCTCAAGAACACGAGAGACAGAGAGAGAGAGAGAGATCAAACACATAGCTACTGGTACATACCCTCTGCCCCGAGGGTGAACTACTCCATCCTTGTCATGGTGACCACCGGGATGATGAAGATGGCCTCCGGTGATGGTTTCACCCTCCGCCAGGGTGCCGAAATAGGCACCCGATTGGTTTTTCGTGGATCTAGAGGCTTACAGCGGCGGAACTCCTGATCTAGGTTTCTTTTCAGAGGTTTGGGTATTTATAGGAGTATTTGGTGTTGGTCCCATGTCCAGAAGGTTCCCAAGGAGGTCACAAGCCAGCTAGGCGTGGCCAGGGGGTGTTCGCACCCTAGTGGCTTGTGACTCCCTCGGGACTCTTCTCCGATGTCTTTTCAACCCATTCCGAGAACTTTTATTTCTGTACAAAAACAACACCACTATAGTTCTGCTGAAAACAACGTCAGTCGAGGTTAGTTCTAATAAAATCATACAAAAATCATGTAGAATTATTGTAAATATGCCATGAATAGTTCATAAATTATAGATATGTTGGAGACATATCAGCGGCCCGAACCTGGGTAAATCCGTGTGTTAGTCTTCTTTGCCACGATCGAGCGAGTCCCGTTCGACGAAGCTGTGGAGCCGTGAGCTTGAGACCAAAGCTGGTGGGGATATCCATACATGCCCCTGAGTTCGAACCTCTTTCGGATCCCAAAATATGACATATTGGTATTGGGAAAATCACACAATTTAGTATTTTGTTGAGTTATTGTGACTACACAAACAAGATTGCAAGCAAACAAGAGATCTGACGAGAAAAAGGCAAACAAAAAAGAGGGTAAATAAAACGGAAATTTTTGGTGAAGTGGGGGAGAGGGAAACGAGAGGCAAATGGAAAATAATATGAATTGCAAGTAGATGAGATTTGTGATTAGGAACCTGATAGATGTTGTTGATGTCTCCCCACCAACGGTGCTAGAAAATTCCTTTTTTGTGGCTTGAGACTGCGTCGGTATTTCCCCAAAGAGGAAGGGATGATGGAGCACATCTACGGTTAGTATTTACCTCAGTTATGAAACCAAAGTAAGCGAACTGGTAGGATAGCCAAGCAACACTATATAAACGGTACCTTCACACAAAGAACAAATACTTTCAACACGATGCATAAGAGAGGTTGTCAATCTCTCCACGGTAAAAAGATAGATCGGTTTGTATGAGATTGGATAAGTAGATCACATAAGAACACAAAATAAAAGATGTAAATAAAAAGTGCAGCTAGGTATTTTTGGGTTTTTGGAATAGTAGATCTGAAAGAAAATGGAGAAAAAAATAGATCGGAAAGCAATATATTAAAAGATAGACCCGAGGGCCCTAAGTTTCATTAGTGCCTTCTCTCATGAGTATAGCTCACGTTGGGTAAAATATTATTGTCAGGCAATTGATAGAATATCAAATAATAATGACGATATCGAAGGCAATGATCATTATATAGGCATCACATCAAAGATTAGTAGACCAAAACGATTCTGCTTGTACTACTATTACTCCACGCATCGATCGCTATCCAGCATGCATCTAGTGTATTAAGTTCATGGAAAAATGGAATAATGCAATAAGAACGATGAGATGATGTAGACAAGATCAATTCATGTATGAATAGACCCCATCTTGTTATCCTTAATAGCAATGAAACATGCGTGTCTTTCTTCCCCTTCTACTATTAGGAGAGGACACCGCAAGATCGAACCCATCACAAAGCACCTCTTCCGATGCCAAGAAAAATCAATCTAGTTGGCCTAACTAAACAAAATATTCGAAGAAGAATTTTGAGGCTGTAAGTAATCATGCGTATAAGAGATCAAAGAAGACTTAAATAATATTCATGAATAGAAACTAATCATGAACTCAAAATTCATTGTATCGCAAGAAACACACCGCAAAATGTCATTGCATCAAATAGATCTCCAAGAGACTATTTATTGGGAATCAAAAGACTCAGAGAAAACCATCTAGCTACTGCCTAAGGACCCATAGGTCTATGGTGGACTACTCACTCATCATCGGAGAGGCACTCATGAATACGATGCACCCAACCATGATGGTGTTAGATCGGATCTCGTGGTTCTGGAATTTGCAACGGCTGCAATTGTGTTTCATCGACTCCTCTAGGTTTTTTGAATATTTGGGTATTTATAGAGCTGATGGGTAGTGGACCGGGGTCCCATGGAGGGCACAACCCACCAAGTTGCACCAGGGGCCTCTGGAGCGCCCTGGTGTCTTGTGTCCTCCACGGGCCTCCTCTTAGGTGCTTCCTTGGCTCCCAAGCCGTTTTCTTGCCCAAAAAAATCTCCAAAAAGTTTCGTGGTGTTCTGGCTTTGTTTGGTATTGATATTCTGCGAAGTAAAAAACAAGGAAAAAAATAGCAACTCTCGCTTGGCACTATGTCAATAGGTTAGTCCCAAAAAATGATATAAAGTTTCTCTAAAATTATTGTAAAATATCCAAGGTTGATAATATAACAACTTGGAACAATAAAAAATTATAGATATACTGGTGACGTATCCCTCACCCTTGTTATATCTACCTAAAGCTTAAGATGTCGGGTCCCAAGGTACTATCACTGTGGGAGCCAACAAGAGGATTGTTCAGGAGTGTGAGGAAGGAGATGCGACCTACGCAAAGTCAGCTTGCACTGCCGAGGAGCTGAAGTTGTATAAGGACAATGTTGACCCGGCTGATATGAGTCTCCTTAAGAAACCAACCATCGAGTCTGCGTCAATGCTCAAATTCAAGCCGGCTGACAATACCAAATAGATTGACTTCACAAACTATGACTCATCCAAGCAGTTCATCATTGGGACCAGCTTGGATCCCAAATAGGAAAGCGCGCTCATCGAGTTCATCCGTGAGAATCGGGACATCTTTGCATGGAAACCTTCTGACATGCCTAGAGTATCGAGATAACTCACTGAGAACCACCTCAATGTGGATCCTAAGATGAAACCAATATGGCAATACCTTCGTTATTTTAACGAGGAGATGCACAAAGCTATTGGAGAAGAAGTAGCCTGACTCCTACCCGTCGGGTTTATTGTTGAAGTTTTTCACCCTGAATAGCTGGCTAACCTAATGCTTCTCTTGAAAAAGAATGACACTTGGCGTATGTGTGATGAATACAAAGATCTCAATAAGGGTTGTCCCAAAGATACTCTTTCGCTTCCCCATATTGATCAGATCATCGACTCTATGGTGAGTTGCGAGCGCTTATGCTTCCTAAGATGCATACTTTGGTTATCACCAGATCAAAATGGCTAAGGAGGATCAAGAGAAGATGACTTTCATAACCCATTTTGGGGCTTTCTGCTATGTATTTATGCCCTTTGGGTTCAAGAGCGCCGGGGCAACTGACCAAGATTGTGTTCTGAATTGACTTCACCCGCAGATTGGGCGCAATGTTCATGCTTGTTTCGACGATATCATGATGAAATCTGAGAAGAAGGAGACTCTCTTGGATGACCTCAAGAAGACGTTTGATAATCTTCGAGTGAAACGGATGAAACTTAACCCGACAAAGTGTGTCTTTTTTGTTGCTAAAAGCAAGCTACTGGCATTCCTGGTTTTTGAACGAGGCATTTAAGCTAACCCGGACAAGATGAAGTAGTTACCTTACTAGGTAAGTGGGCTACCATAAACCAGTTCCTATGCATCGCTAGCCGCATCACGACGTTGAGCCGGGTTATAAGCCGCCTGGGGGAGAAGGCAATCCCTCTTTACCAATTGTCGAGGAAAACGGACAAGTTTGTTTGGAATTATGCGGCTAACGAAGCCTTTGAAGCCCTCAAGATATATCCCACAAGCGGTGTTTTTGATAAATGTTTATGATTTACAAACCATCCCAAACATGTGATCCATACTTCCCAAACGTGTCATCTAGACTAACTATGTCGGATGAAGTCCTATCGCATGTGTTCTTCTTTGACCAACGTTTACGATCGACACAATATCATACACAGTTCAAAATACCAAATCGTGTGTGATAATGAGACTAGCACAAATATTTGACAATATATAACTATGTGCGATGGTGTTGTTAATCTCACATGTTCTTTCTTGTCTAATCGTGTGCGAATCCGAGACTCATCACACACTCCACGAGTGGAGAAACCTGTGTGATCTTGAAGTTGATCGCGGACATTTGCTTTCTCAAACCGTGTGCATTGTAGTGGCCAGTAGAGCATGATTTGCCCCTAATTTAATACTTTTGTTCGTAATTCACATAATTTAAATTTGAAAGTAGGAATTCATGTATTTCATATCGAATCATGTTTAAATGTAGGTTTAAGAATGAATGCGTAATTCGTTTCACATGTACATATACTCAAGAACTACATAAGCATCAATTCTAAAAAAAGGAAAACTACAGAAGGGACAAATAAAGAATGATGGAACCACGATTGTATTAAAGAATATAAAGAGAAAGCCGAAAGACATTCTGGTTGCTGGAGAAGGTGAAGCGGAATGCCCATATTGTGCCCTCCTCCATGCCTAACGCACGAATGACTCTAGGCCATGCCCTAGTGATGGCCGCCCGCCCATTCTTCACTATCTTCATCATGACTTCTCGATGCTCATTGTAGTCTTGATGATATATTTTAACCTCCATTGCATGTCCAGCAATCATGTACTTTCCAAGGTAATCTTGAGTAAACTGCTTTGGGAACCACTGCAGAAGAAAAAGCTTCAGACATTATTGTGTGACAACTCATTATGCGCAGTACAAATAGAAGGCTACAGAGTTCGTAGTTACCATCCTATATCTCATTGTTGTGTTGGATAGAGCATAAACAAATAGTCTAATTGGCATTGTTCATCTCTTTTCCCTAACAATCATTTTTAGTTCCCTCACTTCATGCTGTTTCATGAATATTTCATTGCCTCACACTAAAAAAGGGTCTAGACATGGATCTTTGCCAAAGACATATGTACCTACAAGCAAGAAGTTTATATTAGTAGCTAAAATGTAGTTGCTCAATGTTGTATTATATTACTCCATCAGTTCCACAATGTGTTGCATATAAACATTTTGAGAAGTCAACATTACTAGCTTTGACCAAGTTTGTAGAGAAAAATATATACATCTATAATTGCAATTCCATTTAATTAGATACATTGTAAAAATTTATATTGTATACATTTTAGATGGTATATGTAGATATATCACAAAAATCTATATGCACTACATGATGGAACAGATGGAGTATAAGCGAAGGGATGAAAAAACCCTCGGTAGAAAACGGTGGCCACTCCCATTGTTGTCGTGTGCAAGTACATGTAAAGTCCTGATAAGTACATCATGCTTAACATCAACCAAGTATACAGGGTATTTTCTTGAATAAACAAGGCATATATCCTCACTATAACAACCAGATATAGCCATTTGATACTGGACAAATGCTCAATGGAACCAACCTGACACCTAAATATAGAAAAGCAAGGCGTCTGCTTGAAAACTAGACAAATGATCACTGCAATCAACCTAACAACCATATACAAAAAAGCAAGGCATCTTCTTGGAAATTACACAAATGCTCACTGCAACCAACTTGGCAACCAAATTCATGGAAACAAGGCATAAATGTTTAAAGCGGGAGTTAATGGCACCATTGGAGATATGCGCTAGAGGCAATCATGTATGATGATATTTCCTATGTGTTTATGAATAAAAATAGTCCTTGGACATTATCAAAGATGTGTACCGCCAAGTACGTGACTTGTTTGTGAGACTGTGCATTGTATGATGAGTGTCTTAAATGGCCCCTAATCGAAAGGGTTGTGTGGACACACAACTAATAATACTAGCATATGGCACGATGGATACTATGGTCTCACTAACCATGTAGCATTGGATGCTAGCCGGATAATATGGACTTAGAAATATCAGGTCTGATTCGACGTAGTCGAATCCGAATTAAGATAAAGTCTGAGTTGGACAGACCCAACTATCAGACGCATCGATAGGTCATTTGTGAGTCTCTAGTACAACATGCATTCTATGTCCTAAGACCTGAACTGGCTCATGTACTCAGGATGGTGACAATCTTGCTTTGTGGCGGCGAATCACTAGTCCATGACTGCACAGTTGTAAAGGCAGGTTTCGGGCTTGTCTAGACCCATGCAATAATATATGGTCGAGCAAGATGGGATCTGCCCCTACGATCAAGAGAGATATACTCTGGGCCCTGTTGGTGAACGTCGCATGGGAAACAAAAAAATTCCTACGTTCACACAAGACCTATCCATGGTGATGAGCATCTACGAGAGGGAGAGTGGATCTATGTACCCTTGTAGATCGCTAAGCGGGAAGCATTAAGAAACGCGGTTGGTGTAGTTTAACGTCTTCGCAATCCAAATCGCCGAGCCTCCCGCGATCCAATCACGATCCGTCCCGATCAAGCACCGAACGGATGGAACCTCCGTGTTCAGCACACGTACAGCTTGATGACGATCTCTGCCTTCTTGATCCAGCAAGAGGGAGCGGAGAGGTAGAAGAGTTCTCCAGCATCTTGACGATGCTCCGGCGATCGTGGTGGAGCTATTCCGGCAGGGCTTCGCCTAAGCACTTCGGAAATCCGATCTAGAGGAGAAACTATGCACTTGAGGAATGGGTAGCACGTGGCTGAAAATCTTGTGCCAAAATCCTAAAAACCTCTAGTATATATAGGAGGAGAGGAGGAGGAGGCTTGGCCCTCAAGGAGTCAGCCTAGGCTTCGGCCGAACCAAGAGGGAGGAGTCGTCCTCCTCCACTCCTAGTAGGAATAGGACTCCTTCCTTATCTCAGCTTTTCTGCCTTTTTCCACCTTTTTCCTTTTGGGCTTTTCTTCCCAGCCATATGGGCCTTGTTTGGGACTTCCACCAGCGCACTAAGGTCCGGTATTCATCCTCCCACAGCCCATGTAGCATCTTGGGTCGAAATACCCCTCCCAATGGTCTCCCGGTACACTACCGGTACTCCCGGTACACTACCGATGAGCCCGAAACCTTTCCGACGACCAAAATAGGACTTCCTATATATCAATATTTACCTCCGAACCATTCCGAAGCTCCTCATGATGTTCGAGATCTCATCTGGGACTCCGAACAGCCTTCGGTCACCACCATACATAACTCTATACTACCGAAACGTCACCAAACCTTAAGTGTGTAGACCCTACGGGTTCGAGAACTATGTCCATATTGAACTACGGGTTCGAGAACTATGGGTTCGTATATGACCGAGACACCTCTATGGTAAATAACCAATAGTGGGACGTGGATGTCCATATTGGTTCCTACATATTCTACAAAGATCTTTATCGGTCGAACCTCTATGTCAAGGATTCAGTTAATCCCGTAGGATGTTCCCTTTGTTCTTCGATATGTTACTTGCCTGAGATTCCATCGTCGGTATCTCCATACCTAGTTCAACCTCGTTACCGGAAAGTCTCTTTACTCATTCCGTAATACAAGATCCCGTGACTAACACTTAGTCACATTGCTTGCAAGGATTATTGTGAGGTTGTATTACCGAGTGGGCCCTGAGATACTTCTCTGTCACACAGAGTAACAAATCCCAGTCTTGATCCATGCCAACCCAACAGACACCCTCAGAGATACCTGTAGAGCACCTTTATAGTCACCCAGTTATGTTGTGACATTTGATACACACAAGGCTCTCTTCCGGTGTCCGTGAGTTGCATGATCTCATGGTCATAGAAACATATACTTGACATGCAGAAAACGGTAGCAATAAACTGACACGATCATATGATATGTTTGTAGTTTGGGTCTTGTCCATCCAATCATTCTCGTAATAATGTGATCGCGTTATCAACTGACATCTCATGTCAATGGCTAGGAAACCTTAACCATCTTTGATCAACTAGATATTCTTCTAGAGGCATATTAGGGACATGGTTTCGTCTATGTATCCACACATGCATCTAAGTCTCCGATCAATACAATTATAGCATGGATAAAAACGATTATCATGAACAAGGAAATATGATAATAACTAATTTATTATTGCCTCTAGGGAATATTTCCAACAGTCTCCCACTTGCACTAGAGTCTATAATCTAGTTCACATCACCATGTGAATCACATTGTTATGAATCTAACACCCAATGAGTTCCAGGGCTCGATCATGCTTTGCATGTGAGAGAGGTCTTATAGTCAACGGGTCTGCGACATTCAGATCTGTGTGTACTTTGCAAATCTCTATGTCAAACTGTAAACACTACTACGACAATCCACTTGGTACTATTCCAAATGGCTGCTCCACTATACCTATCTAGATTGCTACTACGAGTCATCTGGATTAGTGTTAAAGCTTGCATCGACGTAACTCTTTACGATGAACTCTTTATCACCTCCATAGTCGAGAAACATCTCCTTAGTATCTTAGTTACTAAAGATAATCTTGACCGCTGTCCAGTGATCCACTCCTAGATCACTTTTGTACCCCTTGACAAACTCATGGCAAGGCACACACTAGGTATGGTACACAACATGGCATAATATAGAGCCTATGGCTAAGGCATAGGGGACGACGTTCGTCCTTTCTCTTTCTTCTGCGTTTGTCGAGCTTTGAGTCTCACTCAACTTCACACCTTACAAATCATGCGAGAACTCTTTCTCTGACTGATCCATTTTGAACTCTTTCAAAATCTTGTCAAGGTATGTACTCATTGAAAGTCTCATAAAGCATCTTGATCTATCTTTATAGATCTTGATGCTCAACAATTAGGTAGCTTTATCCAGGGCTTCCTTTGAAAAACTCTTTTCAAACAACCGTTTATACTTTCTAGAAATTCTACATCATTTACGATCAATAATATGTCAACCACATATGCTTACCACAAACTCTGTAGTGCTCCCACTCACTTTATTGTAAATACAAGTTTCTCATAAACTTTGTATAGACTCAAAAACTTTGATCACCTCATCAAAGTGTATATTCCAACTCCGAGATGCTTGCCTCAGTTCATAGAAGGATCATTGAGGCTTGCACACATTTTAGCATCCTTAGGTCTAACAACACCTTCTGGTTGTATCTCAAGGGAAATGACACAGCACCAAAGAAGGATACATGCCGGTCAATCAATGTGTCAGGAGCAGTAGCAAGCTACCATGGCTCGGTGGAAGCACAAAGAGGCAGTTTCCCGTAAAGAGTACTACTAAAGGCACACGACTAGGTGTCAGATCCCATACATACCGTTGCACATCACAAGTACGCACAACATGCCCGATATGCATAGATACAACTATGGCATCACAACATAACCATACAACAACATGAGTTTTATTTAAGAGGCTCAGACGAGCCTTGCATAATATGTTCTTACAGGTAGGGGCCACATGACCCGACACTCAAGTCATACAAACAAAGTCATCCAAGCCAGAGGAAACTTAAGCTGTCTGAGTACAGACGACGAAAATAGAAAAGAGGCACATGGCCTGACTATCTACAGCCCACCACACGGGCAAGATCGTAGCTGGGACACCAGCTATCCAGCATCGTCAACGTCTAGATAGAACCCACCTGATGGGTCCTGGTTCTCTTCTCCAACATTTATTAAACAAGGATGAGTACAATCGTACTCACCAAGTCTTTAAAACAGACCTAGTCTATTTATGCTCATGTATGAACAAGGGGGTGGTGGAGTTCATGCAGAAATGCCAGCTTTGACTCATGGCTATCCTACACTACTCAATTTAACCCTTTGTTAATATTTTAAGTATCACACTCGAGTCCACTCACTCCACAACAGTACACCACCATGGTTTCATCTTCCTATCCTGGAAGAGTGCCATCCACGGTACTCACACTTGTCTTGATATTTCTAGAAGTATCCATTTGATTATCTATGAACAACATAAGTTCTCCAAGTAGTCCATATCCGAGGACGCGGCTATTCGAATAGTTTCATACCCTACAGGGGTGTACTTCTTCACACACGCTCTCGCCACTTATCGCTGTGTGCCATAAACCACGCACCTCGGCAACCTTCAAGCGGATGCCCAGCGAGGGAGTCGGCCATGACCGTCAATCACATAAGACCTCTAGTCCAGGCTATCGCCTATTTGAGACTGAACCCGCACGGAAGTCTGGCCGAAGTTTCCGTATGGTCCCAAACGATGTGAGCAGGGTTCCCAAGCCCACCATTCAGGTGACCCTTGGTACACCGTGCCACTTCCTACCGCGTCGTAACCCACCCCGAGGGTCAGCGCTACGCACGGCCTCCAGCATGCCATAAACACCAGAAACTACTTGCAACTCCTGGACTAAGGACTAAGCGACTAATAAGTCGAGAGGGGTCGAGTTACCGGAACCCAATGTGTGGTAGTAACTAGTCTTGGATCACAAACACGGAACCCAGTTCCTAAGAACGGTCCCAATGAGACAACCCACTATGTACTCCTACATAGCCTCTCATCGCTACCTTTGCCAAATCGTATTCATTATGTGCTCATCACCTCGGACAACACCGTTCCACTCAGTTCATCACCCAGATGAATCCGACCTGACACAACTCTAAGCATAGCAGCATGGCATGAAAGTAAGCTAAGCACATCATGGCACAAGCATCTACCAGGTATGCTAGGTTGCAAGGTTTAACTATTTACTGTGACAAGGTCAGGTCATGCATAAGAATAGGATCATCTACCGTGTATGACTGACATGTGATCGTTTGTCCTAATGCAATAAACAAGAGCATGAGCGAGAGAGTGGGATGTTATCGGAATGATCAATGGGGTTGCTTGCCTTGCTGAGTTGCGGAGGAGTTCTCTCCTTCGTCGGGATACGGGGTAGTATCTTCCGGATTAGGGCCTACCGCAACACAGATAAGAGCATTCAATACAAGCAAATGCAACAATATGATGCGTGATCATGTCATAGTAATATGCATGGGTGAGGTAATGTAACTAGTGATCATGTCAATTTAAAATAGATTTGAATATAGGTTCAAAGTTGTTCTCATTTAAACTTCCTTATATTAACCTAATTATAATTGTCCATGTTCACCTACTCATCTTGCTCTAACATGCATGAGAATACCACCATTGGATTCTTTGGATTTTGCTGATGAACTTTCATATATAAATTATTTTCATCTGACTTACAGATTATTTTATATGATTTTTCAAAGTTTTAAATAATTTCTGGAATTATTTTTAAATTAGAAATTGTTTTATGGCATCATCATTATGTCATGATGACATCAGCTAGTCAGCTGACCGGGCCAGAGTCAAACCTGACATGTGGGGTCCACATGTCAGTGACTCAAACACTTTAACTAACTAATTAAATTAATTCCAGATTAGTTAATGACACTAGGCCCACAGGTCAGTGTATAATTAGGTTAATTAAACTAATTAGTTTAATTTTTAACTTAGATTAGTTTTAACAGAGCCGGGCCCACTTGCCAGTGACCCAGAGGGTCAACCCTCGTGGTCAAACGGCTATGCCCACCGGTGTTTAGCCGCCGGCGGCACCAGACACGGCGGAGGGGATCGGAATCCCCTCTCCGATGACCAAACGGCCGGCGGATGGGCTCAAAATGATGCCCACGCACACGCCCATCCATCTGGACACACCCCTGAGGCTTGGGTGGCCGGAAACGGCGCCGGCGTTGAGGGCAGCGGTGGCCGGAGCTCGGGTGAGCACGAGCTCATCAAGCCAGAGCTCAAACGGGGCAGCTGAGGCCTCCAGAGGCTACCTGGGAGCCTCCTGAGCACGACCGCGTGCTTAGAAGCAAGCTTGGGTCGCCACAATGGCGCCCACAACCTCGCCGGTGGTGGGGAGCTTTCGGGCTTGGGGAGAATCAGTGCTACGAGGCTCTATTCAAGGGGGCAAAAAGGGGAGAATGACCAGGGCCTCACGACGGATGCAGCAGCGTCGCAAACGAGCTCGGGGAGGACCTGGAATGGCGGCGGCCTCTGAATTCCTTTCCGGCGACTCGAGGAGGAAGATGATGGCACGACGGCGACAGGAGCCTTCCGGCGATGCGTGGCTCGGCTAGGAGGAAGAGTCGGTCCGGGCGGAGCTTTTGGCTGGTTCAGACGGGCTCGGGGGCAGCTAGAACGACGGCACGACGGTGAGGAGCAGCGCGGCCATGGCGGGTTAGAGGGGGGGGAATGCGTGAGAGAGAGAGAGCGCTCGCGTGAGGAAGAGAGGAGAAGGGGCGCGGCGGTGAGGTGCTTCGTGCCGGCGCACTCCCAGCCCTCCAGCAAGGAGCCACGCAGGGAGGAGGTGGCCGGCGTTTGGCGACCACACGCCCGCGTCCTCCTGGCTAGAGGTGGGGGATAACCGGTTCGCCCCTGTGGGTTGGGCCGGCTTCTCTCCCCTGGCCCAGGTAGGTTTCTTCTTTTTTTCTGTTTTTGTTTTCTGACTTTTCTTTATTTTATTTGCAGGTCCAATTGACTTTTCAAAATATTCCAAAACTTTTGTATATTCAAGTTTGAATATTCCAAACCTATATAAAAGTTTCAGGTTAATTTGAAAACAGTAGTAATGATAATGTTTTTATTTATCAATTTTAGAGGTTTAAATCTTTAATTTAAATTATTTGAAATGTCCAAATAATTAGAATGAACCCTGCTATATCCATGCCCTCAATTATCTGATATAGGGAACATTTTTGATGGGCATTTTGGATTTGTTGAAATTTCATTTATCTTGAATTTCTTTAATTCATTAAGTGCTTGGGGTTTCTTTTCTTTCTCCCCATTTCATATTGTAGCAATGATGATGATGATGATGCAATCACAATGCTAACCTAGGACACTTACTAGGGTTGTGACACACACTAAGGTCGACCGACGTGCAGTAGACGGCCCGGCCTAGCCAAGCTTTGTTACTCCTAGTAACCGGCCTCTACCGGCTCGACCTAGCCCTAGCCGGTTGACTATAACAGCCCGCTGGTTCTCCCCAAGGGTGAAGCCCCGTCCTGTCCTAGACCGGCTCTCGCCTGGCTGGCAAGCGGGGCGAAAGCCAGAAGGAATCCCGGCGCGTGAAGACAAGTCAAAAGGCAAAAGGAAAAAGAAGTGTCGGCACGCACATTCTTTTTAAGAAAAACGACATAAGTCATAACGATAAAAGGCCCACGGCCACGAGTTCATTACATATACACACCCAGTGGGTGGAATTCTAGTCTAAAAAAATACAGGAAAGAAATATCCTAAGTGGTGGCAGCTTCAGGCCGGCCCTCCTCCGGTGCCGACGCCTCAGGAGCCAGCGGTGTTGGCGCCTCCGAGGCCGACGTCTCCTGGGCGGCTGAGGTAGAAGCCCCCGCCCCACGTCGTGAGCTGGCTCGGACTCGACATAGTCGTCGGTGTCGGACTATCCATCGGCCGTCTCAGCGCCGCTCCCCTCCGGGTAATCCAGGGCGAGCCCGTACCGGTCCTCCGGGACCACCATGCCGTTCGTCCGTCTCGGCGCCGCTCGCCCTTACCAATAGCTCGCCGGCCACCGCCTCCAACTCTGCGTTGGTGCTGGCACGCTGGGCCGTGAGCAAACCCATGTCCAGCTCGAGGTACCACGACTGGCAATGCGGAGCGCCATGCCCGCACCGGCACGTGCCGCGGAGGCCCTCCAGGCGTTCACCCGCGCAGTCCCAAACTCCAGCCACC
Source organism: Hordeum marinum (assembly GCA_022496015.1). NCBI lineage: Eukaryota > Viridiplantae > Streptophyta > Magnoliopsida > Poales > Poaceae > Hordeum > Hordeum marinum. The sequence goes on from CM039676.1 coordinate 117,999,109, forward strand.
TCGACAGCCGGTTCATGGAACCCGGGTCCGCTACGCCGGGCCAAAGGGTGCGAACCAACGCCAAGCCGGCCGCTTGGAGCCGTCTCAGGGCGCGGAGCACCTCCGACAGACGCGCCTCGGTGGCAATCCCCACCTCGTCCAGGGTCCATGGTGCAAGCGGCCCAACGGCCTCTCCTTGCGCCCGCCGGGCCTCACGGTCGGCCTCCACGGCCGCCTCTGCGACCTCCTGCGTGCCGAGGAAAAGCCCTAAGCAAAAGACAAGGGATGAGCGGGAAGGCAAGCCAGAAAACCCAGAAGGCACGAGAAGAACAAGGGAACAGAAGCATACCGTACAACATTTGATCCACCCCATGCCCTTGCTCCTATAGCTGCACCTCCCTGGCTGACCAGTCTTGACGCTGGTGCTCGTGTTCGTCCCGAGCCGCCTGCGCGTCCTCGACCGCCTTGGCTAGCGCGGCATCCTTGGCCTCCAGCCTCTCGCGGAGAACTTTCTCCCGCTCCTCCGCCTCCCGACAAAGGGCCGCCCCTTGGTCCAGCAATGCTTGGCGGTGGGCTGCCTCGCGCCCCTCCCGCTTTGCCTTCACCTGGTCCGCCTCCCCACGGAGCCTGTCGCGCTCCGTCGTCAGGAGTTCCCGCTCCTTGTAAAGACGCAGCACCTGGCGCTAGAGGCTGACCGTCTTGGCGTGGGTAGCTTCACGAGAAGAAGTCGAAGTTGTCAGAAAGGATTCAGCCTGCCTCCAGGGCAGCCGGCCTGATTCTCGGGGGCTACACCCAGTGGGTGCGCTTTCGCGCCCCCACTTGAAAGATCGCAAGAGCACATACCTCACAAATCTGCGGACTTCACGGCGGGCCGGTTTTTGGCTCCTCGATACAACCCCAGTAGGGTGTTGTACGCGGCCTCCGGGTGGTCATACGCCACCTGCAAAACAACAACAGTATGCAGCTTTAGGCTCGACCTGCCTCCGCCCCAGCCGGCTCGAGCCTCGGGGGCTACACCCAGTGGGTGCGCTGGCGCGCCCCCTAGTAGAAAAGACAGAAAACGCCATGTCAATAGAAGAAGGAAAGAAGAGAGCTCACCGCAACCGCCTGCTCCAAGTTGACCAGCTGGTCATTGGCGGCCCGGGTGTCTTGTGACTTCTGGGCGCGGCAAACGGTGAACACATCCCCAACGGCGGACACCGCCGCCCCGAGGGCGCTCGACGGGTCGCCAGGGGCCGGGCTCCCAGCCGCTGACTTGGTCTTCTGTGCCCGGCCCCCATCCGTAGGTCCTCCCTTGTCAAAGACCGCGATGAGACCGACCCCTCCTGTCGCCTTGTGCCGGGGGCCGCCGTCGACGCACCTGGGGCGGCCCTTTCTCCGGCCGCTGCGACCCTAACCTCCGGTGCTCCGCCTTCGGCGGCTTTGGGCCGACTCGCCTCTAGTGCAGGCACCTCTAGAGCCGGTGCCTCTGGGCCCAGCACCTCTAAGGCCGGAAAATCCGCGGCCGGCACTTTCGGGGCCGACACCTCCGCCCCCGACGGCACGTCATCCGCCACCGGCCGGGTGGCGTCGTAGTTCATCTTCGCCACGTCATCCGCGGCCTTCGTGCCCACCTTTGTCCGTCGCCGGGGACGGTGGTGGTCCTTCGACCTCTTCTCCCGGCCGTGGGGGAATGACTCCCACGCTCCGCCAGCGGCCTCCCTACTGGTTCCTCAAAGGCGGGGGAACGACTCCCACGCTCCGCCAGCGGCCTCCCCACTGGTTCCTCCCCACTTCTTTGCCGCCTCTTCCCATGGGCGGAGCTCCTCGACGTGCCGCTCCTGCTCGGCCGCCTCGAGGTCGAGCCACGCCTGGCATTCCCTCTCCTCGGCAGCCGTCGGCGGCGCCGCCCTCTCCGTCCTGCCTCCCGGGGTCCTCCCTAGGGCACGCGCCTTCCTGGTGACGATGAAATAAGGGACCGGGGGGAAGATGGAACGGACCAAGGTGGAGGAGGCGGTTGACTTACTCAGTGACGACGGGTCTCGCTCTCCTCGTGGGTCCCGCCTGGGCGACCCTTTGTTTCTTCCCACCGCCTCCGCGGCTGCAGCCCGGCTGCGTGGTCGCCGCGTGCTTGGGCGCCGGCTTGGTGGCAATCGGCCGTTTCCCCTTGTCGTCCGCGTCCGGGCCTCCCCGACTGGAGCCGCCGCCGACTCGAGGTTGGCGCCTCCGTGGCATCGTGACCTCGTCCTCCGAAGTTTCGAGCTTCTCCGGAGCCTCTGCAACACGCGACATCTCCGCCTCAGCGTCATCATCAGTCTAGTCCCGTAGGTGTGTCTGGGGAGGAGACTCACCCGTCCATTCGGCCTCTTTGGCCCCCTCCGTCTCCGTCTTCGCGTCGCCGGCTTCGGACGCCCCGGCTCGCTCGGAGTCAGCCGGCTCCACGTCATCGGTATCCTCGACCTCCTCGGGGTCCGACTCCGCTATGTAGGGGGCCGGCTCCCCATAGTTCTGCAGCAGCGGTAAAATCTGCGGGCGGGCCGGGCGGCACGCCGTCAGGCCAAAGGGGTGAGGGGCGCTGCCTCTGAAAAAAGATGGTGGGAAGGAGGTGGCCAGACACTTACCTGCGGTGCCAGGCGGCTCTGTCTATACGGGGTTTTCCCCCATTGCCACTCGCCCTCCACCATCTTCACCGTTGAGATGGCGTTCACCCTCCTCACCACGTGGGCCGGTTTCATCTCCATGGTGGAGAGCCGGCAGGGGCCATGGCGTCGTCCCATCTGGCAGATGTGGTGTGGCCGGCCCTGCAACGGCTGCACCCGGCGTGCCACCATCGCGGCCAACAGATCGGTGGCCTTCAGCCCCTCCGTCCCGGTCATCACGAGCATGCGCTTGCAGAGCCGGTCCGCCATCTGGGGCGCCGGAGGCAGAACCGCCCGCCAGTTCAGCATTGCGGTCGGCAGGTGGTTGGCGAAGTCGGGGAGGTTGATGTAGTCCTCCTCCGGCTTCGCGTTCTTCACATAGACGACCCCCCGCTACCAGCGCTTCATCGACCCATGCAGCGGGAGTTTCGGAAATCCGGTCCCCTCATGGATATGGATCATGGCGCCTCCGTAGACGGTCATCACCACCTGCTTCATCACCGGATCCTTCGTTGTCTATCGCTTGAGGAAGAAGAGCCGGCACCAGAGGTCAAGCCTCGGCTCAACCCCCAAGTACCCCTCACAAAGGGTGATGAACTCCGCCAGCTGCAAGACGACATTGGAGGGGAGGTGGTGCGGCTGCAGACCGAACCGCGTCAGGAAACGGCGGAAAAAGGCGCTCATCGGCACCCCAAGCTCGCGGAGAAAATGATTGGCGAAGACGACCACCTCGCCTTCCCATGGTGCCGGGGAGTTCTCCGGCCAGGCCGGGCGTGCTTCCAAGTATGCCTCCGCCGGAACCTTGCGGCGATGGCAGAGGTGCTCGATGAAGGTCTCATCCACGTCGATGCCGTCCCAGGCGCCCTTGCCCGCCATGGTCGCCGAGGTGGCGAGCAGTCGCGACGACGGGCGCGGGTGCTCGGCGCCGGCCCGGGATTTCCCCAACGGCGGACGGCGGCGCAGCCTGCCCGCGTGCTCTGGCCTCCTGCACTCTCTCTCTCTCTCTCGTGGTGGGAGGTGGAAGACGATGACGACGATGCGACGACGGTGTGGGGGGCGAACGGGCCATTCTGCCCCCCTCCTCTTGCCATTTAAACCCTACGCGGGTGATCGTGGGGGCCGGATTCATTGCGCACGACCCCCGCGCTTCCCGTGGCATGCGGGGCAGATGTTACGGCGCTCAGGAACGCCAACCGTCTGCCCGCGCCCTAAAAGATCCCTGCACGTGGGCCGAGGCCACGGTCGTGGAGGGCCCCGCCCCGCGGCCCGGTCTTTTCCGCCGCATGGCGTGTCTTCTCTACCCGGTGGGGAACCCGACGCGACATGAGAAGCATTGGCCGGCTGTGGAACTGGCCATGGTTTGCCGGCATCGCTCGACTCTCAAGGCACCCTACGGTCAAGGACCACCACGGTTCGTCGGTGGGCCTCCCCGGCTTCGGGGACTAATGACGGGGGGATGACCCCGGGGTATCCTCAAGCGCCCCCTTTGCCCCGGTCTTCTAACGCAATCAAAGGGTGGGCCACCTCCCCCTGCGGTCCGGCTATGCCCTATCGGTAGTGCCGCTCCGGCCAGAGCCCGCCGGCTATGCCCCGCCGGTTACGACGTGCCGGCCAGCTGGGGGCGTTGCCGGCTGGCCCCCCTAGCCGGCTGCGCATTTGATACCGTCGATGGGGCATGCGTGGCGACAGTGTCCCCCATCCCATCGAGGGTCAGCGCTGGAGTGGCCACAGTGAAGGTGTCAGGGCCTCTGACCCTGGCGGACGGTGACCGGGCTTCCAACAATGCCGGCACACCCCAACCACTCCATTACCTGCCCCGGCATGGCTACAGGGCGGCCGACCGCACCGCTGACCTCGACCGGTCGCCGCAAGATGACGCCAGAAGGGGCGGCCCATGACGTGACGTGACTGGCGTTGGGACCCAACACGGGGGCTCCACCGGTTCCAGACGGGACCCTTCAGCCGGCGGGGCTACCGGCGACAGGACCCCACAGCCGGCGGCCCCCGCAGCCGGTTAGAGAGGCTGCCGGCTGGGGGCCCCCTTGACCTTCTATTTGTATTGTAATTCGGGGGGTTGGCCTATAAAAACCCTCGGGCCACCCCCATGCAAGGGGTCGGCTGATCTCCCAGTTCTCTTCACGTCCACTCCACACACACGCGTAGAGAGGCGGAAGAGCGGGCTAGCTCCTTCTTTCTCCACGATCCATACAGCTCAAGGAGCGCCATTGTAATCTGACCATTGTCTCAACTAGACCAAGCAGGACTAGGGGTGTTACCTCCCATGGACGGCCCCGAACCTGGGTACATCGTGCGTCCACCATTGCTTGTGCCTAACCCCGCTCCCGGAGCCCGTCGGCGTCCTTCGGCCCCTCTCGATAAGCCTACCCATGGCATCTACCACGACGAAACCACGACAAAAGGTGTATAACCGGTCGATCTGTTGGGAGTAGTCCTGATGCTCCATAAGACAGATGGAAACTCCTCCACCCAACAACCCGGCGTTCGCTGCAAAGGATCCATAAGCTGGGGCTTAATATCTCTCAAGATTTCTTGGTTACTGCGCCCCGCCTAACCATTTGATTGTGGATGAGCAACTGCAGAAACATCAAGTCTGATGTGTTCACTTTCACAGAACGCTTTCATAGCCTCCTTGGATAGGTTTGTACCATTATCTGTGATGATACTATGAGGGTAACAAAAACGGTAGATCAACTTCTTAATGAACTAAACCGCCTTAGCCGCGTCACACTTGCCAATCAGCTCAGCTTCTACCCACTTGGTCAATTTGTCAACCGCCACCAATAGGTGGGTCTTCTTGTCCTTCGATCTCGTGAAAGGCCCAACCATATCAAGCCCCAAGACAACAAATGGCCAAGTAATTGGAATCACGCGCAACTCTTGAGCCAGGACATGAGCATGCCGGCCAAACTTTTGACATCCGTCGCACTTGCGGACTAAATCCTCCGCATCCTTATGAGCCGTCAGCCAGAAGAAGCCATGTCGAAAGGCCTTGGCCACCAGAGACTTTGAGCCGGCGTGATGACCACAATCGCAAGCATGAATTTCATTTCAGATCTCCTTGCCCTCTTCGGGTGAGACATAACATTGAAACACACTGGTGACGCTGCACTTATGTAACTCGCCATTGACTATTGTCATGGACTTAGATTGCCTAGTGATCTGTCTCGCAAGATTTTCCTCATCAAGTTACTTGCCGCTAGTTAAGTACGCCAAATAAGGCATAATCGAGTCAGGAATAGCATGTAGAGCCGCCACCAGCTCTCCCTCCGGGTCAGGAATAGGCAAGTCTTCCTCTGAAGGTAACTAAACCGACGGGTGATGTAGCACATCCAAGAAAACATTAGGCGGCACCGGCTTTCATTGAGAACCCACCCATGACAGAGCATGAACCGCCTCGTTTTTGTGACAATCGATATGATCCACCTGATAACCCTTGAAGTGACCAGCGATGATATCAACCGCCTGGCGGTAAGCTGCCATCCTTGGGTCCTTGGAATCCCAAGTGCCTGAAACTTGCTGGGCCACAAGATCCGAGTCGCCGAAGCATCTAACCTGGCTCAGGTTCATCTCCTTAGCCACTCGGAGGCCATGAAGCAGAGCTTCGTACTCAGCTGCATTGTTTGTACAAGGAAACATCAACCTTAGCACATGATAGAACTTATCACCTGTGGGGGAAGTTAAGACAACCCCTACCCCTGATCCTTCCAGCTGCCTGGATCCATCGAAGTGGATTGTCCAATATGTGTTATCCAGATTTTCCTTGGGCACTTGACACTCAGTCCAGTCGTTGATGAAATCCACCAAGGCTTGTGACTTAACCACCATGCGAGGCACATATCTCAAATTGAGAGGTCCAAGGTCCAATGCCCACTTAACCGCCATGCGATCCTGCCAGTGGCTTCTCTGTTTTGAATTATATCTCCCAACGGGGCAGAGCTAACCACTGTAATTTGGTGCCCCAGGAAGTAGTGCTTTAGCTTGTGATTCTCCATGAACACCCCATACACCAGCTTCTGCCAATGTGGATATCTCTGCTTGGATTCCGTTAGGACCTCACTGATATAGTAAACCGGCTACTGAACCGGATATTCCTTCCCTGAATCCTTGCACTCAACAACGTTTGCGGCACTGACAGCCCTATTATTAGTCGCCACGTACAAGAGCAAAGGTTCTTTCTCAACCGGAGCGGCTAAGACCGGTGGCTCAGTAAGCTGTTTCTTGAGTGCTTCAAATGCTTCACCTGCCGTCGTACTCCAGACAAAGTTGTCCGTCTTTTTAATCATTTCGTATGAACGGATAGCCTTCTCACCATGGAGGCTTACAAACCGGCTTAACGCAGCAATCCGTCCCGCCAGGCGCTGAACATCATTGATGCATGTCGGCTTAGATAGGGAGGTGATAGCCTTGATTTTATTTGGGTTAGCCTCAATGCCATGCTCAAATACCGGAAATCCCAAGAGCTTGCTTGTCGGAACGCCAAAGACACACTTAGCTAGGTGAAGCATCATCTTGTGGACCCGTAAGTTGTCGGAAATCTCCTTCAAGTCGTCAAGCAGAGTCTCCTTCTTTCTTGACTTGATCACAATATCATCTACATACGCATGAACATTGCGCCCAATTTGGCTATGAAGACAGTTCTCTACACAATGCTGGTAAGTCGCCTGGTCACTCTTGAGCCCGAAAGGCATAGATATATAGCAGAAAGCACCAAAAGGCGTGATGAAAGACGTCTTCTCTTGGTTCTTGACTGCCATCTTGATATGATGATAACCAGAATAAGCATCTAGGAAGCATAAACTCTCACAACCCGCCGTTGCATCAATGATCTCGTCAATACGAGGGAGAGCAAACGGGTCAGCCAGACAGGCTTTGTTAAGATCCATGTAGTCCACACACATATGCCACGTGCCATTTTGTTGAGCACTAGCACCGGGTTAGCGAGCCACTCTGGGTGAAAACATCGACGATGAAATCCGGCGCCAAAAGTTGGGCTACCTCTTCCCCAATGGCCTTGCGTCTCTCCTCGTTGAACCGCCGTAGAAATTGCTTGACTAGTTTGAATTTATGATCCACATTAAGGTAGTGCTCAACGAACTCTCTCGATACACCCGGCATGTCAGAAGGTTTCCCCACGAAGATGTCCCCATTCTCACAAATGAATTCGATGAGCACGCTTTCCTATTTGGGATCCATATTAGCTCCGATAGTGAACTGCTGAGATGAGTCGCCCGGATTGAAATCTACCAATTTGGTATCATCCGTTGAAAACTTGAGGGGCGGCTAAACCTCTGTGGTAGGATTTTTCAGCGGAGTCATGTCCTCCGGGTCAACGTTTTCCTTGTAAAACTTGAGCTCCGCCTCAACACAGATGGACTCTGCATAGGCCACATCTCCTTCCTCGCACTCAATAGCCGTCTCTCGGTCACCGTGCACCATAATCGTGCCTTTGAGGCCCGACATCTTGAGCTGCAAGTACACGTAACAAGGCCTAGCCATGAATTTGGCGTAATCTGGACGTCCAAATAGAGCATGATACAGACTTTTAATCTTGACCACCTCAAAACACAAGGTCTCCACCCTGTAATTGTATTCATCACTGAAGGCGACTTCCAAAGAGATCCTCCCTCCTGGATAGGCTGACTTGCTCGGCACCACGCCGTGAAAAACTATTGAGGACGGCATAAGATCCTTATCGAGCAACTTCATTCGGCAGAGAGTGTCGTAGTACAAGATATTGATGCTACTGCCACCATCCATAAGCACCTTGGTAAACACGTAGCCTCCAACTTGGGGAGGAACTACCAACGACAGCCGTCCTAGGTCATCAACACGCGGCAAGTCATCTTCCCGGCTCCAAGTTATATCATACTCACACCACTTCAGCTATTGTGGTAGAGCCGGCCTGATCGCATTAACCTCCCGCTTGCTCAACTTCTGGTCGCACCTGTCAGGGCTGGTCGTAAAAACATGATACTGACCCGAGTTGAGCTGCTTTGGATAACTCTGATATCCAGACCGGTTATTCTTTTGTTGATTATTGCCACCAGAGTGCGGATGATGTCCTCCTTGGTTGCCCTGGCCGTGATGACCGGATCCTGAGCCTCCAGACCCAAACCTGGCTCTTTACCCGCCTGGTCCTGAGCCGTCAGGCGAGCCACCATCGTTGTTATGCTATCGTAAGCTGCAATCCTTCATCTTTGGCAGAACGTGGCAATTACCCCACGTGTGACCTGCCAGTCTGTCGGGCCGACTGTGTTCCAGACAAGGTTTATTGAGCATCTCCTCCAAATTGAAAGGAGTCTTACCCTTATTAAAAGGCTGCTTGAACTTCCTGTTGCTCTTAGCACGATTGTTGCCGGTGTTGGCGTTGGCCACCAGTTCTGGCCCGCCGTCCGGATTCTTCCTCTTGCCTTGGTTACCATTGCCTGCCGCACCCTTCTCATCGACGTTCTTCTTACTCTGACCAGGCTTCTCTTCATCAGAGCCCAGATCCTTCGTATTATCAGAGTCGACATATTTCGTGAGAGCCGCCATGAGATCCCCCATGTCTTGACACGTGCGCTCGAGCCGGTCGAGCTTCTGTTTCAAAGGCGTAAAGTGGCAATTCTTTTCTAGAATCAAGACTGCTTGAGCCCACGTAATCTACTTAGACGAGTGGATGATAGTTAAAACCCGCCAGACCGTGTGATGAGCCGACTCATTCTCCTACTGTACAAAGTGATCCAAGTCCACAATCGTCATGGGATGCTTGCAGGTTCCTTGAAAGTTTTTGATGAAACTTGCCTTTAACTCGGCCCAATAATTGATGGTATTGGGTGGCAAACCATTCAACCACGTGTGAGCCGGCCCTTCCAGCATCATGAAAAAAATACTTTGCGCCCACCGCATCGTTGACGTCCAACATCTCCATGGCCAACTCATAACTCTCAATCCAAGCCTCCAGGGTCAGATCCGCGGTGTAATTTGGGACCTTGCGGGGGACTTTGAAATCCTTCGACAGACGCTCATTCCGTAGAGCCGGCAGCAAGCACGGTACCACCACGGCCCTGGTGGTTAATCCCTCTCCGACTAAGACGGAAGGCGCAGGCTCTTGATGAGCCGCCGCTGCCAGAGCTGCCGCCTCATGCTGTGCCCTCGCTCGATCTAAGAGCGCAAGAGAATCCAAAGCCGCCTCATCGTCTTGTGGCGGACCCCGGTGCCGATTAGTGCTAGAAACCGCTGGCGAATCATAGCGTCGGCTGACGCTGTGGCTGGAGATGGGGATTGAATGCACACGACTCTGGCTGTAAGTGTACTTATCTTGATGGGCCATCGCCGTCTATAGATATCCAATGGCAATCCACACGTCCTCAGTGTAAGGCGCCTCGTCAGGAATAGGGATTGTATCCAGCTGGGTGGCCACATCCACCATGTTCTCTGCCGGGTTTGAGCAATGACCCACCAGCGTTGGGAAAGCCATTGGTGAGGTCTGGTTAGTCGGGGCAAGTTAAGCTGCTGCCGAGCCGCCGACCGACTTCCAGGCGCTTCCATTGTCCGGCCCATTCTTGGCGTGCTAAAGAGGTTTCTGGTCTCATACTGTTCGGGCAAGTGGGACTGATGCCTCATTCGCCGCACCGCGGCCATCGATTGTTGTTCCAGCTCAAGACAGAAAGCATCCGTCTTAAGGGGCTCTGCCTCCGTGTCCATCTGAGCTTTTAACACGCCGGTCCTCTGTTGGACCTCCGCCATTTCATCCTTCAGCCTCGTGATCTCCAGGTTCCGAGTGGCTTGATTCTCAGGCATGACTTCAGTTGCCATCAGGGCTGTGAGCCCGTTCATCAGATCTCGTGTCTACTGCTCCGCCGGCCGCCCCGCTTGTGCCCCGATCTATTCCCTCCATGAACACGGCCACATGAGTCGGTAATCCATGATCGTCCGGTTCAGACCGCTCCGACTCGGGTTAAAGCTCATCGTAGCCCTTGAGCCCGCCATCGTGAAGTCGGTAGATTGATTCTGCCTCTCCGCTCAAAGATCCATCCTCTGAACAGATGAGGGTCTCCTGCGACTTAGAAGCCTCAAGATTCATACCTTGAGTGAAGCCAACAAAGACATGTTTCATGCCCGGGTTAGCACGGACAGGTTGCACGCGCCGAGCCAGCTCGATGATGTTTGTACAGACGTCTGACCCGGGTGCAGATCCGCCAATTTTGCCAATGAAGACATGGATTCCGCCGAAGGGGACCCGGAATCCATACTCCACAGAGTCGGCGTTGGGACCCCAGTCGACGTCATCGATGTAGAGGTGGCCGCGGTGACTTTCGTTCATCCTTCCGATCACGTATCCCTCAGTCCCCAAGAAAGAGCCCTTTGAGAACTCAACATCATCGAGCGCTAGCCGCACGGTGGGTTCCAACTTTCGTGGTTTTGTCACGGCAGATGTCTGAGGACCTAGATTCGGGGCCATCGCTAAGGTGACGGACTCGAAGGGGTTGATTGGGACGAAGGACACGAGTTTACCCAGGTTCAGTCCCTCAAGAAGAGGTAAAGGCCTACGTCCTACTTGTGTTGTATTGATTGGAGTATCGATTATAGGGGAGCGGATTCGCTTGACCTAGTTCTCGATGAGTTGGTTTCTGTCTAAGTCGCCCCGGGTCTCGCCCTTATAAAGGAGGTCAAGACCACGGGTTACACAAGTTTCATACCGACTCTTATTATGTGTCCGACTCTATCTCTACGTCATCTTGCCTTCGTGAGCAAGCCGTATCCGGGTGGCTTATCTGCCCGGTTCTTCATGCGTTCCTTGTCTGGGCCTTGCCTTGGCTCATCTTGGTGAACCGCCATACGTCTAGGCTTATGTCTCGAGGCCCATCTTTGGTCTGGCTTATGATCTGCCAGGTACGACCCGGCCCCACCTGGGCGGGTCTCACCATGGGGTTATATCCCCAACACCACCCATATTGTAATCTGGGGGGTTGGCCTATCAAACCCTCCGGAGCCCCCCATGCAAAGGCAGGCAACAGATAGATGAGAACACAGAAACACCAGGGAACACCTTATTCCACAACCACTTCCGTATCAAGGGAAGGGGAGCCGGCTACTCCTCCTTCCACCTCTAGATACAGCTCAAGGAGCGGCATTGTAATCCTTCCTCATCGATCAAGTAGATTAGGCAGGACAACGGGTATTACCTCCCTCTGAGGGCCCCGAACCTAGGTACATCGTGTGTCAGTCACCGCTTGTGCCTAATCCCTCTGCCAGAGCCCGTCAGTGTCCTCCGGTCCCAACCACCTTCGATAAGCCTACCCATGGCATCTTTCTTGAGAAAACAACGATATTTGCCTTCGGGGAAAGAGCTACTAAGTGAGTACAAATGTTCAGAGGTCTGAATCCTTAGCTAGGTTGCCTTGGGCCTCGTTTTGTAGCCAAGGGTTAACCAAAGTGGAAAAGCAAACATTGTTTGATGATTAGATAGCTACCAGAGCTTGTCATTCATAACTTTGGCATTAAGGACAAAATACCATCATTGGTAGTCTAGGTGGCGTGCGGGGATGCATTCCCGGCAAGCTCCTACCACCGCTCTAGCTAACTGTTGCACCACGGCTTGACATGCCTACGGATGGGTGTCTAGGGGGCGTAATCGTCTTCCAACGTGTCGTCATGTGCTTAGCAAGATCCACTTAGCCACTTGGGAGCTCGACACCACATTGATAAGTGACTGGAGTAGCAATGCGGTGGAACGGTGACCGATCGACCCACGCTTGTGAGGGTACTTGCTTGCTGGGTCTTCTAATGTGTGGGCGTCTCGGTCCCTAGCAAGCACCAGCGACGTATCAGGCACACTCCGAGCTTCTCTAGGGTTGTAGCACCGAGCTTGCCAATGTTGCTTAGCCTTGGCTTGGTAGCTGCTTGTCGTGGGTTTGGCTACTACTGCATGTGCATAAGTCAGGGGCACTGGGTACCCATGTCTCAGTGAACCGACATGGTGTGAATTCACAAACGAATGAGAAATACATCGAATGAATGGAGATACATGAGAATGAACAGATCATGATACGCCTATAGAAACTTCAATGAGGCGCCGAAATAATTGAGATACGAACGAAGGGACAACAAATGAGAAGAATTAGGGAACAAAAGCTGAAAGGTGTGAACGAAGGAATCTTCTGAAATGATGACCTTGAGAGGATCGAGAAAGTAAAACAACTCTGAAATTCTCCAGATAGACGTTGAAGGAATTCCTCATGATCGCAAACAATTTGAGAGGATAGCGCGAAGCTGAACCCTTGAATCTTCTAGAGAATGGACAAAGATTTAAGAGAAACACTTCTTTGATCTTCGACGCTGAGAATGTTGACGAGAAACAATAGCATGAATCACTAAGACACACTGGTACAATGAATATAGAAAAGTTGATGCCACAATGAAAGTGATTTAGAAGCGATCTTTGAGAAGGAATATGACTGATGGAATTCATTCTCACGTCATATTTGAAAATAACTTGAGATGTCCGGAAAAGATCAGAAGAGCCAGCTGAGATCCCGGGAAAAACCTGTGGGTTATGGTGATGCGGAGCATCTTACGGACATCACCATGACAAGAGTCTGCTGGTCAAGTGACACGTGCCACAACTAGTTCACATACATAAAGGTGAATCATCTCCTTTACACGTGTTCACTTGACCCCTTTGAGGATGGTATACTACTTGACACTCCTCTCTTGTGCATACATAGGTATTGTCGGAGATTCACGGATGATGAGAGGGAGTGCCGGGACCTATGTACAACTACACCATCCGCGAGCGAAGCTTGTGAGCAGAGACGGAAGAAGACAGAGTCCCAAAGGAGGAAGAAGTGTTGGGGAACGTTGCATGGGAAAAAAAATTCCCACGCACACTTCAGATCTATCCATGGTGATGAGCATCTACGAGCGGGAGAGTGGATCTACATACCCTTGTAGATCGCTAAGCAAAAGCGTTAAGAAATGCGGTTGATGTAGTCGAACATCTTCGCGGTCCAATCACGATCCGTCCAGCAAACTCTAATCTAATGCCGAACGGATGGCACCTCTGCATTCAACACACGTATGGCTTGATGATGCCTTCAGCTCGTCGATCAAGAGAGCAATGGTGAATTAGTAGCTCGAGTCCTCTGGCGGCACGACGGCGTGGCGGCGGTGGTGGTGGAGGAATTTCAGCAGAGCTTCGCTAAGTGCTACGCAGAGAAGAAAAAGAAAATGGGAGAGGGAGCACAGCACCAAGGCACAGATGGGTGCGGTTTCCATCTCTCTACCTCTCTCTATATAGGGGGAAGGGAGGAGGAGTGGCGCCCCCTAGATCTAGTCTAGGGGGACGACGGCCAAGGTAGATGGCGACGCCCACTAGGGAAACCCTAGGGTGACTTGCCCCCCAAGCCAGGTGGAGGGAACCCTATAGGGGGCACCCCACCTCTCCTGGTTACGTGGGAAAGGGTGAGGGGGGTGTACAACCTCTTAGTGGGCTGGTTTGCCCCTTCTCCTTGGCCCATGAGGCCACCAACACTTGTTGGGGGCCCCCAAAACACCTTTCGGTACTCCTGGTCACAACCCGGTACCCCCGGAACACTTCTGGACTCTTTTTCCCTTCGTCCTATATATCGATCTTCACCTCCATACCGTTCCGGAGTTCCTCATGACGTCCAGGACCTCATCCAAGACTCTGAACAACCTTCATTCACCAACGTACATAACTCAATACTACTGAAACGTCACCGAACCATAAGTGTGCAGACCTCTACGATCAATAACCAATATGGTTGGCTCGAGAACTATGTAGACATGACCGAGATACCTCTACGATCAATAACCAATAGCGGGACCTGGATGCCCATATTTGGTCCTACATATTCTATGAAGATCTTTATTGGTCGAACCTCTATGTAAAGGATTCACTTAATCCCGTATGATGCTCCCTTTGTTCTTCGGTATGTTACTTGCCCGAGATTCGATCGTCGGTATCTCCATACCTACTCCAATCATCGTCTTCCTCCTTGATGTGATCACGGATGGAATTGAAGCGTCACTTTATGTGTCTGGTCCTGTTGTGAAACTTTGGTTCCTTGGCTAGAGTAACGGCACCAGTCTTGTCACAGAATAGAGCCATTGGATTTAGTGCACTGGGCATTACTCCAAGATCTGTCATGAACTCCTTCATCCAGACACCTTCCTTCGTTTCCTCTAAGGCTGCGATGTACTCCGCTTTGCATGTAGAATCGGCTACTATGCTTTGCTTGGAACAACACCAGCTTACCGCTCCGCATTGAGAATTAATACATATTCGTCTTGAGACTTAGAGTCATCCGGATCAGTGTCAAAGCTTGCATTGACGTAACCCTTTATGATGACATCTTTATCACCTCCACAAACAAGAAACATTTACTTAGTGCTTTTCAGGTACTTAAGGATATTATTGACTCCTGTCGAGTGCTCCATTGCTAGATTACTTTGAAACCTTCCGGACATACTTATGGCAAGGCTAACATCGGGTCTTGTGCACAACATTGCATACATGCTAGAGCCTATGGATGATGCATAGGGGATGACACTCATCTTTTCTCTATGTTCTGCAGTTACTACGCATTGAGTCTTACTCAACTCCACACCTTGCAACAGAGGCAAGAACCCCTTCCTCGACTGATCCATTTTGAACTTGTTCAAAACATTGTCAAGGTATATGCTCTGTGAAAGTCCCATTAAGCGTCTCGATCTATCTCTATAGATCTTTATGCCTAATATGAAAGCATCTTCTCCTAGGTCCTTCATTGAAAAACTCTTATTCAAATATTCCTTCACACTTTCTAGCATTTCTATATTGTTTGCAATCAGCAATATGTCATCCACATATAATATTAGAAAAGCTATGGAGCTCCCACTCACTTTCTTGTAAATACAAGCTTCTCAGTAAACTTGTATAAACCCGAACGCTTTGATCACCTCATCAAAGCGCAGATTCCAACTCCAAGATGCTTGCACCAGTCCATAAATGGATCGTTAGAGTTTGCAAACTTTGTTAGCATTCTCTGGATCGACACAACCTTCGGGATGTATCATATACAGCTCTTCCTTAAGGAAACAATTAAAGAACACTGTTTTGACATCCATCTGCCAAATTTCATAGTCGAAATATGCAGCTATTGCTAACATGATTCTGATGTACTTAAGCATTGCTGCGGGTGAGAAGGTATCATCGTAGTCAACTCCTTGAACTTGTGAAAAACCCTTTGCCACAAGTCAAGCTTTATAGACGGTGACATTACCATCCGCGTCCGCCTTCCTCTTAAAGATCCATTTGTTCTAAATGGCCTTTCGCCCTTCAGGTAGTACTTCCCATCTCGGATTTCATGATCTCTAACCATTTCTAGGAATCCGGGCCCATCATCGCTTCTCCATAGCTCGTAGGTTCATCGTTGTATGACAACATGACCTCTAAGATAGGGTTGCCATACCACCCAAGAGGAGTAGGCACCCTTGTCCACCTACGGGGTTCGATCGTAACTTGATCTGAAGCTTCATGATCATCATCATTAGCTACCTCTTCAACTGATGCAGGCTCTACAGAAACATCTTTCTCCGCTATGCTACTCTGTGGTTGAAGCAAAGGTTCAGTAACCTCATCAAGTTCTATTTTCCTCCAACTCAATTCTTTCAAGAGAAACTCTTTCTCAAGAAATGTTCCGTTCGTAGCGACAAACACTTTGCCTTCGGACCTGAGATAGAAGATGTACCCAACTGTCTCTTTTGGGTATCCTATGAAGACGCATTTCTCTGCTTTGGGTTCCAACTTTTCATGCTAAAGATTTTTGACATAAGCATCACATCCCCAAACTTTAAGAAATGACAACTTTGGCTTCTTGCCAAACCACACTTCATATGGCGTCGTCTCAATGGATTTTGATGTTGCCCTATTGAAAGTGAATGCAGCTGTCTCTAATGCATAACCCCAAAACCATAGTGGCAAATCGGCAAGAGACATCATAGAATGCACCATATATAATAAGTTTCGATTATATCGTTCGGACACACCATTACGCTGTGGTGTTCCAGGCAGTGTCAATTGTGAAACAATTCCACACTGTCTTAAGTGACTGCCAAACCCATAACTCAGATATTCACATCCTCGATCAGATTGTAGGAATTTAATCTTGTTAGGATGATTCTCAACTTCACTCTGAAATTGCTTGGACTTTTAAAATGACTCAGACTTGTGCTTCATTAAGTAAATACACCAATATCTACTTAAGTCATCAGTGAAGGTGAGAAAATAACGATATACATTGTGTGCCTCAATGCTCATCGGACCACACACATCAGTATCTATGATTTCCAACAAGTCACTTCCCGTTCCATTGTTCCAGAGAACGGGGTTTTAGTCATCTTGCCCATCAGGCATGGTTCACATGTGTCAAGCGATTCAAAATCAAGTGAGTCCAAAAGTCCATCAACATGGAGCTTCTTCATGCGTTTTACACCAATATGACCTAAGTGGTAGTGCCACACGAAAGTGGTACTATCATTATCAACTCTACATCTTTTGGCATCAATGTTATGAACATGTGGCACATCGCTATCGAGATTTAATAAGAATAAACCCCTCACATTGGGTGCATGACAATAAAATATATTACTCATATAAATAGAAAAACCATTATTCTCTGACTTAAATGAATAACCGTCTCACAATAAACAAGATCCAGATATAATGTTCATGCTTAACGCAGGCACTAAATAACAATTATTTAGGTTCATCACTAATCCCGATGGTAATCGAAGAGTGAGAGTGCCGACGGCGATCACATCAACCTTGGAACCATTTCCCACGCGCATCGTCACTTCGTAGTTTGCCAGCCTTCGTCCATTTTGTAGCTCTTTTTTTGAGTTGCAAATGTGAGCAACCGAACCGGTATGAAATACCCAGGTACTACAACAAGAGTTTGTAAGGTACACATCAATAACATGTGTATCGTATATACCTTGTTTGGTGTTGGACGTCTCCTTGTAGGCTAGATACTTGGGGTAGTTCCGCTTCTAGTCACCAGTTCCCTTGCAATGAAAGCACTCAGTTTATGGCTTGGGTCCAGCCTTGGGCCTATACATGGGAGGGGCAACTGCTTTGCCACCCTTCTTGGAGTCACCCTACTTTCCCTTGCCATTCTTCTTGAAACTAGTGGTTTTATTGAACATCAACACTTGATGTTCTTTCTGGATTTCAGACTCAGCGACTTTCAGCATCGCAAACAGCTCGACGACAGACTTGGTCATCCCTGCATGTTATAGCTCAACACAAAGCTCTTGTAGCTAGGTGGCAATGATTGAAGAACTCTATCAGTGATTGCCTCCAGTGGAAGGGGCATCCCTAACTCAGCCAGACGGTCGAATACCCAGACATTCTGAGTATATGTTCATTGACAGACCTGTTCCCCTCCATCTTACAAGCATAAAACTTATTGGAGGTATCATACCTCTCGATCCGTGCATTCTTCTCAAAGATAAACTTCAACTCCTGTAACATCTCATTTGCTCCATGACATTTAAAACATCTTTGAAGTCCCCGTTCTAATGCATACAACATTGCACATTGAACTATTGAGTAATCTCGAGAACGTGTCTCCCAAGTGTTCCTAGCGTCTTCGGACGACATGGGACCGGGTGGACCACCAAGCGGTGCATCAAGGACATAAGCCTTTTGGGAAGCCGTGAGGATAATTCTTAGGTTACGGGCCCAATACACAAAGTTACTTCCATCGTCTTTCAACTTTGCTTTCTCTAGGAATGCATTAAAATTCAGGGGAACTACTGCGCAAGCCATTGATCTACGACATAAATATACAAAGGTTACTTAGACTATTGTTTAAGATAATTAGTTTAGTTAATCAAATTACTAAAGCTCCCAGTCAAATTGACATCCCTTCGGTCATCTGAGTGATACATGATCCAAATTCACCAACTCAAGTCTGATCATCACGTGAGTTGAGGTGGTTTCAATGGTGAACATCATCATGTTGATCATATCTACTATATGACTCATGCTTAACCTTTCAGTCTCTTGTTTTCCGAGGCCATGTGTGTACATGCTAGGCTCGTCAAGCTTGACCCGAGTGTTTTGCATGTGCAAGACTGTCTTGCACCCGTTGTATATGAACGTAGTGTCTATCACACCCGATCATCACGTGGTGTCTCGACATGACGAACTTTTGCAACAGTGCACACTCGGGGAGAACACAATTTTATCTTGAAATTTTAGTGAGGGATCACCTTATAATGCTATCGTCGTCCTAAGAAAAACAAGGTGCATAACAGGATTAACATCACATGCAAATCATAAGTAACATGATATGGCCATGATCTTGTGCTTTTGATCTCCATCCGTGAAGGACCGGCATGATCTCCATCGTCACCGGCATGACACCATGATCTTCATCTTCTTGATCTCCATCAATGTGTCGTCATCGGGGTTGTCGTGCCCACCATGCTTCTACTACTATTGCTACCGCTTAGTGTTTAAGTAAAACATTACATAGTGCTTAATGATTGACACACAGGTCATACAATAATTAAAGACAACCCTATGGCTCTTGCCGGTTGTGAAAGTGCGTTATATTGACTAGAGGGGGGTGAATAGGCCATTTTTACAAATTCATCACTTGAGGAATTTGATATGTGATGAATAACTAGCAGCGGATTAAGTACTTAAGTGCATGGGAAACATAGCAACAACATACTCGTCATGATGAAATAAAACATGCACATATTACAAGTAGCGTGATACAGGATAAGCAGGTGAGGAACAAAGGTAACTTGAAGAATTTGAGGTGAGGAAATTGTGAAAGTCTTCAGTCAAATTCTTCAAAAAGTAACGATCAATTTCATCAACAAGTATACGAGGAATAGAGGGGTTGAGGAAATAGAACTGGGTAGCTCAATGAAGACAATGGTTTGATGACCTAGTTCCAACTGCTGTGATAGTCGTACGTCTGGTTTGGAGCTGCCTGGTATTTAAACCAGAGGACACATAGTCCGAGGACACATAGTCCTTACCGTATTCTCCTTGAGCTAAGGTCACAAAGTCCTCGCCCAACACTCGTGGTAAGTCTTCAGGGTAGACTTCCAAAAACCTCACAAACTGGTCACACGACGATCCACAATTGACTGTTGGATGCTCTAGACCAAGGTCATTCTGTGATCCCCAATTGACTACGGGATGCACTTGACCATGACGCCCAACCGTCTGGAGGATACACGGTCCTCAAAGGTAACAAGCGTCGGTTCCACACAGGAACAATCTCTGTAGTGATGCTCAATCACTTTGGGTTTGGTGGTTTGGATTTGGGTTTTTCCTCACTGATGATTTTCTCTCAAAGTCCTCGAGGATGGGTTGCTCTCAAATGACAAGTGTCAGTTCTCTCTCAGAGCAGCCAACCAACTAGTGGTTGTGGGGGTGGCTATTTATATCCAGGGTGCAACCTGACATGATAAGAGACAAATGCATCCCATGATATGACCGTTATGTGGATAAGATGATTGGGGACAGCTGGCGCTAAGCACAACAATGGTCGAAATTTCGAACTATGAAAGTCCTCAGGCTTATCATGTTCCTCACTTGTAGGCAATTCACCCTGGCGAAATACTAACTCCTCAGTCAAAACAAATTCATCGGAGACCAGAAGAACTTCGTCTCTGTCACTGAACAACTTGACTGAACTGCAAGAGATTTCCAAAGGCTTCACTCGAAATTGAGGGTTTTGGAATTGAGCATCAATTGGCAATTTTCCTAAGTATTAACTCGGCCCCTTTAATAGTATGGTGTTTCCTATGACTCAAAGAAAGGAAATGAAACTACAAAAACAAAAGTCTTCACGCTTCATAGTCCTCGTTCATATCTTCAAGGTCACACCAACTTCTTCATTTTCAAAGTCTTTACGGAATAACAAAGTCTTCAGCAAAGTCTTCACCAAGGTCTTCAGTTGAAGACATATATTTTTAGTGGTCGGTAATCTCCGAATATATCAAACTCCTCATCAACTTATAGAGCCTGTTTACACTCACAAAGACATTAGTTCCTTCAAATATAAGTCGTCAATACACCAAACTCACTAAGGGGCACTAGATGCACTTACAATCTCCCCTTTTTTGGTGATTGATGACAAATAGGTTAAGTTTTCAACGGGGATAATACTATGAAGTGTAAATACTGAGTTTGAGGAATTTGATTGCAAGATATAGAAGAACTCCCCCGAAAGATGTGCATATTTCAGGAATTTGCTTTGGACTGCAAGTGCACATGGCAGGTTAAAAACATGGAGATCTCCCCCTATATCTTGTAATTCATACACGCATTTAATATATGATATGAAGAATTTGAAATGCATGATGAAAATGGTGTCTGACAAAATTCAACATGCATGCATTAAGGTGCTTCAGGAAGTAAGCATGCGGAAAGCAGTTCAAAAGAGTCAGACCACCGTCGGACTTAAGTTTACAAATCAAACAACAAAAGCTTCAGAAGAGCGAGAGTTGTAACTTAAACAAAAAAAATCCCATATATAGAGACCCTCTTGAAGACTAACTCAAATTTTCTCCCCCTTTGTCATCGAAGACAAAAAGGGATGAAAAAGTGAGGACTAATGCATCTTGATGAATTTCATCTTGTTGGTGGGGATGGAGCGCCAGCGTTGTCAGGGTCGTTTGTCAATGCACGGCCTGCCGCAATGTCGCCAATGTCCTCAGCTTCATCCATCTCACGCGATGAAGAATATGAACTTGTAACCATCTGAGGAACTTGAACCTTCTTGAATCTCTTCTAAGGAGGATAAGACCATTCAAAATTTTGCTGAAAGTCCATGTCCTTGAGTTCCTCAGGAGTCTTGAGGTGTGCGAGAACGGCCCATGCGCGATCAAAGATTTCATGCACATAGTACTGATTTTTCCTCACAGAGTTCTGCGTCATAGTCATGTTCTGAACAATGGAAGCCAACTGTCGCTTTACCCACTTGTGATTGCTATCAACCTTCTAATGAAGACTTATGAGAAGCTCACGATCAGTCATCAGACGAGGGGCAGACTCTTGAGGTTTTTGTGATGAGGCTTTTGTAGCAGAGTCCTGAGTTGCAGCGTCATCATTGGAGGAGTAAGTTGCAGCTTTGTGAAACTAACCATCCAATGGACGAGTGCCTTCATCAATGACAGCCTTTCCTTTTCCTTCAACTGAGGTAATTCTGTTGAGGACTTCAATCGGGGGCAAGAAGTCGTAGTGATTCTGGAAGTCTGCCTTGAAGGGAACTGAAGACCTTGATGTGATGAATTTCATTTTCCAGGGAGCATAAGGCTTCAGTTCCAACGGGGCTAGTGTTGTATTCGCCAAAGTCCTCATGAAGAAATCATGGAAGTTGATGGGAATCCCATGAATGATGTTGGATAACATGTTCTTCATGACTCCATTCACTTCTTCCTCTTCAGAGTTGTGACCCTTCTAAGGACATAGGGTGTTGGTGAGAATGTGATAGACCGTCTGGGGCACATAGAGAAAAACCTTCACAAGGAAGGTGGTCCATTGAGGTTTTCTAGGAGCCAGCGGCTTCATCAGCACTTGCATCAGTTGATTGGGTAGATCAGGTTCATGAAACAGGCAGCGCGCTTCTTCCGAAGGAATTGGGACTCGGACTGACCGAAGCAATTCAGATGCTAGAGCAGTGAGGTGAGTAGATCCAGTCATCCAGTCCAAGACCCAGGAGTTGATGTTAGAAGCATCACTTGTGATGTGTAGACTAGCATAGAATTGAAGAATTAGCTCTTCATTCCAATCGCAGATGTCCATAGAGAAGGCAAGAAGTCCTGCATCATGAAGAACTACGAGCACCAGTGTAAAGGATAGAATTGTTTCCATCTCCGCATGAGTAATTTGGTGGTGCTCGAAGACATTCTTCTTGTCACATAGCACTGATGCATAATAATTCATCTATGTTGGAGTCCAGAATCTGGTGCAATCGGACCTTACTGAGTCATATGGATTGGGTCTAGTGAAGAAAATGTGCTTGTTGAACAAGTTTGACTTGAGGAATTTGGGGCGCTTTGAGCCTTTGAATGGCATCCTCGGCTTTGGATGAAGGTTTGGCTTGAAACAACCCACAATCTCCTTAGGCACAGGAGGAATTTCTTCAGACTGGGGAATTTGCGGAGCAGTTTCCTCAGTGGTAGTTGGAGCAGCAATGTCATCAGCTGATGCAGCTACAATTTCTTCAGTGGCTTTAGCGGCCAAGTCATCACATCCTTCGTGAATTTCTTCAATCTAGGCTGGGGACTGAGGAATCTATGACAGATGAGTGGTCATTGGGGAATTTGGGTGAGCATCTTCCCAATATTCATCATGGATGTTAGGTGTTGTGTTGCCAAGATCCATGTCCTCATCAATTTCTTCAACGCCGGCCTCTTTATCAGTCAATTGAGGCCAGGGCAGTGATACCTTTGGAGTTGAAGCATTGGCTTCCACTTCAATTTCTTCATCAATCTGCTCTGTCGAACTAGGAGAATTATGTTCTTCATCTTTGTCATCTGGGATGACATAGTCAATGCCAAATGGAATTATCTCATAGGCTGGTGGTGAGGAGATTGGGGTGGCATCGATGGGTTCAGTTGTAGATCTTGGCAAGGTCTTTAACTTCTTCACGGCTAAGGAATCTGAAGTTGAAGCTTTTCTCTTTAGTTCCTTCTTCTCAGCAGCCTTAGTTTTCTTCACTTCTGATGCAGAAGGAAGGTTGATTGTCTTCACCATTGATGATTTTGCTGTTTCAACATAGGGTGAAGGAGGTGCATTTTCTTCAAGCACAACTGATTCAGTCATCCTTGTGGGTTCAATTTCATCAGGTGCAGCTAATTCTTCAGTTGGCGTATCAGTTTCTTCACACACAACACTGGAGGTTGTCCTGGTATGTTCTTCAGCAACCTGACTTTCTTCACCTACGCGGGCAGTTTCTTCAGCAGGCTCAGGAGATTCTTCAGCCTGAGGAATTTGTGGTTGCGAACGAGCTGCAACCCTTGTGTTCTGATCATTGATGACTTTATCAGCTATATTGACAAAGCAAACATTGGCGCCTTGCCAATCAGCATAGTATTTATTGAATCCCTCACTAAGGTTTTTGATGTCAGACTTCATTTTCACTAGTTCCTCGGGAGACAACTTCAGAACATTTTTCTTCAAGAAATGCTCTTTCTTGTACTGAGCCTTCTTGGTTTTTCTAGCCTTCTCATACTTCCATTTTTCTTTAGCTATGAAAGAAGTGAGGACATGATCAGGACCAGGAGGCAGCTAGCTTCAAGTCATCAATTGGCGTTTTGGGACCCTTGTGCCAGATATCAATGAAGTTCAGCACCATCGTAGGATCCAGCCATAGAGGAATTTGCGTGCCCTTCGCTTGAGCCACTCGTTCTTGCTTTTTTCTGATGAGTGCAGACAGTTCCTCATCATGAGCTTTATCTGAGGAATTAGATGGTATTGTGAACGCCACCTTCTTGGGTTGAGGACTTGGTCGAATGCCTCGTCCAGCAGTTGCTTTCATTTTCATCAGTGAAGGACTGTTTGAGGAATGTGCTTGGGCTGAAGAACTTGCTGATGCCCCTGAAGCAATGGAGAATCCCTCTCTCCTCTGACATGATGCAAGGTGCACAGGAGTTGTGGACTATGCAGCAGTAGCAGAGGACTGAGCAGCTACTGAACTAGCGGCTAAGGCCTTTGAAGGCTGAGCTTGAGGAATCTACTATGATTATTTTGAATTCGAAGAATTTGACTTCACAACAGATTTCTTCACCATAGTTTTCTTCGGAGCACTTGCAGAGGCTCCGGCAATGGCAGCAGCAGCAGAGTCTTCATTGAATATCTTTACAACCTCTTTTGCTCTCTTCGCCAGCTTGGCTTGTTGTTTCTCCCATTCATGAGGAAAGTCATTACCAGTCTTGAGACTAGTGGGATGAGCAATTTGATTGGGTGCCAAGGGTGGCCTATTGCAAGGGGGTTTCACAGCGAATTTCATCATATACTTAGGAGTGACATAGCAATATTCTTTCCACTCCTTTGCCCATCTTCTCTCAATTTTGTGTAAGCGAATGTTTCTCTGCTTAGTTGTTTCTTTGCCATGAATTTCTTCATTTGGTGTGCAGTATTGTCACACCCTATGTTTGTAACACATTGTTATGTTTGGATTTATAAAAATTGGAGCCAACTAAAACTTTTTCAAGGTGCTTGTGCTGGTTTGAAATGATGTTTGTTTGCTTGATGACTGTGATGTATGGCAATCTTAGATTCTATCCCTCTCCATATTCATCTTCCTTGACCCAAACTTCTTGCCCAATGATCATGCCATGTGAATAGTGCCCAAAACTATTTTTACCAAAATTTGTTTTGACCAAAAATGATTTATTCAAATTAGGTTTTCAAACCCCCCTGAAATGAGGTTTGCACTACAAGTCCTCAAATTGGGTGGATTCTTCTTTCCCAAAAGCTTTATTTCAAACCTACTATATATATGACTTCCCAAAACCACCAAATATTAATTTCAAAGGTTATTTTTATATTTTATTTAAAGGCTTTTTCTTAAGGCCAGAAATGGTTTTTCATAGGGAAAAATTACTTAAACACCTTCAAAATATTTGAGAGAATTTAGCAAGCCCCTCAAAACCCCTCAACACAAGGGCATGTTCATATCATGGGTTTCAACACAAGGGCATGTTCATATCATGGGCAAAACCCCTCAAAACCCTTTTTGTTCAAATAAATATTTTGAAATATCTCTATAAGAAATAATCTCAATAAACTCCAGGAAAATTCCAGCAAGTCAACAATATTATGGGTGATGATCTTGCAAAGTTTCACCTGAATCCAAGTTGATTTGGTTCATCAAACCATCCCAAAACCCTTCCTGTCCAGATTCAAATTTGAGCAACTTTACATTGTGAAGTGGCTCCCCTTGTCCTGAAACTTTGTGGACATGCTCTAATCACCAAATAATGACGCTACACTAAGTGGTGCATCAAGGGTAAAAGCTTAGCATGTCTAGATCTAGAGAAACCAGAATCTGTTGATTTGTAGGTTTTCACTAAGTTCCATTGTGAAGTTTCATCAAACACTCTCAAACTTGGTGATCCATCTCATTTTTACCTAGAATTTGACCATGTTGAATATCTCAGTAAGTTGGTAAATTCTATTTGCCCAAAACCCTATCAAAAACCTTGTGGTAGAATAGTAAAGACACTATTTTCACCCCTTCCTCTTTTACCCTTGCCTCCGAACTTTTACCACAACACCCCCAGGGTTACTAGCTACCTCCATTAACTTTCTATGGCCAAGACTCAATAGGTAAGTGGGGTAAAACTCTCATTTTACCCTTGGAAAGAAGTAAAACCCTCTTATCTCTCAAGTTCCCTTCTCTCCTAAGGAACCCCGGGGCATCCAAGGCAATTCCCCACTATTCTATACCCTCCTCTATTTCCTAGACGCAGGTGGCCATGCAGAAGATGCCAAAGGAAATGCCATGGCATGCAATAGCAGCGCTCCAGAGAATGCTACAGTGTTGACCGCACTGTAGCCGCCGCCCTATGCATGCCCCCGACAGCCTCGGGCTCCCCCCTCTTGCCACTTGGCTGGCCTCGGCGTCCGCGACACGCTGGCCGGTCAGCCCCCTCCTCTCTCTCCCTCCTCTGACACCTCTCACGTGTGCCCGACGCCTCCCGAGCCGGCCAATCCATGAGCTCACACGCGCAGGTGCCAGACCCCTCCCCAGCTATCTCTCTCTCTTCCTTTCCCTGGACCTGGACTGCACCTAGGAACTCCCAAGACTCAAATCAGAGCCCCCCGTGGCCTGTGGCGATGGCCCCGTTCTCGCCGGCAGACCGTAGTGCGGTAGACTGTTTCCCCCTATAAAAAGGGCCTCCCCCGAGCTCTCCCCTCTTCCCTGACCCCCTTCCCTACCCACTCGACACCTGGCCAAGCCCCAGGCCATCCGCCTTCCTCTATGCTCGGGATCAAGCCGAGCGCCGCCGCTTCAGGCCGCTAGCTTCCGCGAGGTAACTAGCCTCCTCTGGCCTCGTTTTTCTCCGATATCGAGCCCCTGTTTCCTCCTGACCACTTCCGTTTGTCTCCGCCTCCGTTTGATGCATAGGGCGACCGGACCATCCCCTTCCCGAGAAGCCACCACCGAATTTCCTCGTCATCGGCAAATGAAAGCCTCCTAGCGTCCCCCTCATCCATCACTCGACCGGCGGAGAGCAACTAAGCATGACGGTGCCCTCCGTTCGCCTCCCCGTGCCGTGTAGCCGCCGGTGGGCCCTCTCGCCCCTCCCTGGGCCGAGGAAGGCGATGACAAGCGGGCCCCGCTTGTCATCCTCCCCAGGTCCCCCGCCTCCCTCTCTCTCACTGACCAGCCTGGCCCGCTGGTCAGGTTTGAACCGGCGGAAGCGCGCACCAGGCTCGCGTGGGTTAGCTCCACTAGCTAGGCCGATCTGGCCAGCTGCTTTTGGCCCGTTCCCCCGAGCCTTTTCTTTGTTTCCTCAAAACCCCAAAAATCAGCCATGACACATTATTTGTCCTATTGAGATAATTCCAACTCCACAAATCTTAGAATATTCCCTAGAGTTTATTAGTGCCATTTGTAAAAATGTGTGAAAACATTTTATGTACTGTTTTTATTTAAAACCCCTATTTAGCATTATAGCTGCTATTTTAAATAGTTTTAAAAATCTTTTTAAGTTCAAAACCCTAGATAAATATTTTTAATATAGTCTTTAGTATTTAACATAGTAGGATAGCATTTTTATTAGTGGGTTGTGTGCACTGTTTTTGTGTGATGCTTATTTTATCTCTATTTATTCGCGACGGTAGATTGTGCGGTTGACGAGGAAGTTCGACCTGAAGACTTTGAAGACCCCGGAGACATTGTTGAGCCAGGCAAGTAGCCCTTTGAACATGTTAAGAAACTCTTTCATGCATGACATATAGCACTTGTTGTTTCGATGATTAATCATGGTGTGGAGTTTCCCCTTCGGTGGGTAGCCTCCGATAGTCTTACCATTGACACTCGCATCGTGCATGACCCTACCACCTTATGAGGGTTATGTGGGTGGGTGTAGATAGGATGCTAATAGTTTCTACGCAAGTGGGATGGGATTTATGCATAGTGATGGGAAGAAAGAAATGATTTCAAAGACTTTTCAAAAACACCGTCAGGTGATACTGATGCACGAGGGAGATGATGATGAGTTGGGTGACCACTTGAGAAATAAGTGGTGTACAAAAACAAGTGAGTGACTATGGTTTTCAAAAAGGATTGGGGTATGTTGCGACCGTTATTCCAACCTTACATGTACGACCACGATACCCCTTATGGGACGGGGCTTTGTTGATTACCTTGGTGGGTACTGGCAAGGAGCCCGCATTACTAGTGGCTGGAGTGGCATGGTCACTCTCGATACGAGGTCGTACCGGTATGTATGATCATGCGATGTCTTCATAGGCACCGGGCACACCATTGGTCCCCTCATGGATGGTACGATCTGGAGCGAGGCTCGTGTGTTGTACATCGTGAGGGTTGGGGACCAATCGAGTGGACTCTTTGTTTAGTATCGATAGGGGAAAGGCATTGTTCGGGTACTTACCTAGGGTATGTGATGTACCGCGAGTCGTGGATGACACGGAAGTTTCCTGAGTCTTGTGGGTAAAGTGTGCAACCTCAACATAGCGTAAAACTATTCGAATAGTCGTGTCCATGGTCAAGGACAGTTGGATGGCCGCTTTTGTGCTAGCGTCCAAATGTTTGCACAAACTGGTGTGTGTGTGTGTGTGTTGGAGACAAAGATGGTACTTGAGCTAAGTCCGATGACTTAGTTTGGCAATTGATCTAAGTCCGATGACTTAGCATGATGAATGAACATGAGGTGTTGACCCCCCTGCTTATGATAACTTGTTCATATGGATATCTGTCAAATTGTTGATGCATGCTTACTTAGTTACTTGATCATGTCATTGCATTAAAAAATGGCTTTCCGCAAATTACCTACTTAGTGCTATATGATGCATCATTATTACCTTGTTCCACAACTTTGGTTACTTGTGAGTACATTCAAAGTACTCATTGGCTTCCCATTGGTTATTTAATTGGCCAGGCATCGAAGAACATGAGTATGATGAAGAGTTCGTTCGTGACGAACATGCGAACTAGGATGCTTTCCAGTCAGAATGCCTGTAGGTTAAGGCTGATGGCATGGTTTATGCTATCGATCAATATTTCCACTGCCTGTTCTATTTAAGTGTTTGGCCCTTGTAGCCCTATCTATGTAAGACTTGACCTTCTTGGTCTTCATTTGTGTAAGACATAAGTGTGGATGTAAGACTCTTCTTATTCAGCTTCTGTGTGTTCAGTGAGCATTGATCTATGGGATCACTGTACACGTGCATACGGTGATCACGACTTATGAGTCGAGGTCCCCACAAGTATTCCTCATACAGGTCATCGGGTATCTCAAAAGCTGTCTACACATCAGGTTTCTTTCCGCCCTTCTGTGGCTTCTTCCCATCAGTCATTTTCTTTGGCTAAGGATTCTGAACTCTTGAAGATTCTGAAGAAGTGCACAGTTTTTCCTCAAGAAACGTTGCAAATGAGTTAAGTTGATGAGAACCTAGTGATTCATTAGCGGACATGTTCTGTACCTGTGAACAGAGTATAGGTGCAAGGAAATTGAAGAGGTCATATGTGTTCTCAGAAGTTTTTCAATAACATGAAGTGTGAGGAATTTGACCATGGGTGTCTTGAGGAATTTCACTAAGTGTTCTTTGCCTTAGGTTCTAGAGTTGTACAAATTTTGAGGATTGACACAATTGAGGAATCTTGAAGAAAATCGTAACTTAGGGAAGAACATGTAAGGTGCTTTAGAATGTGATTCTTGAAGAATAAACACCTTTGAGAAGATTGAGGAAAGCTTGAAGATCAAACAAGGGTAGTAAAACATATTTTATTTACCTTGATGAAGAACATGATGAACTGGGAGAAGAAATCGAGGATGTTCATTCGTCGAGATCTACCACACCCTAGCTTGGCAGAGGGAGACAACTACAGCGATGGCGGGGTGGATACCTCTGCAGCCGATGCGAGTACGACGACGGCAAGGTTGAGGTAGTGAAGCTCTTCCACACCAGTGGCAATGATTTAGCGGTGGCGCTAGATTTTAGCTCAGGAGAGAGTAGGAGTGAGGAGTAAACGAGCACCGTGTATGGGGAGGGGTATTTATATCGGAGGTGAAAACCAATCTATCCGAATATTTCGGACAAGATTGCCCCTGACCCTTGCTCTCCATGCGACATGTGTCATCCACGTACTGAGAAGTGGTGATAGTGGGGGATCGTGGATTATCCATTCTTGGGAATCGGAACAGTTTGAGCAAGAAACACCGAAATTTTTGATAGTGAAAGTTGTAAAGTTTCCGTTCGCAAATTCTTCAGCTGTTAAGGACACAGTGAAGACTTTGAACGAGTTTCAAAGTAGAACAAATATGAAGAATTTATGAAGAGACTGGGTTGAGTTTAGCATAGAGGGGGAAAGGGTCGGATCACATTCACTTAGATGAAAATCAACTTGAAGAATTAGCAATAAGTGAATGTTGTTGAGGACAATTAAAACTCAAATATATATATATATATAGTCAATGAAGAACATGAGTTTCAAAGTTTGAAGAATTTGAAAAGTTGATGAATTTGCAAACTTGAGGAATTTGAAAAATTTGAAGAATTTGCAAAAATGAGGAAAAACTCAACTTTGAAGAATTTCAACTATTGTTGGTGGCGTGACCCACCGTACAAGAATGATCACTTCAGACACCGCGTACAATTGTCGTAGGGTTCTGAGAATCAAATTCTTCATTAATTTCTTCACACTTAGAGGGTTATTCTTCTTTGATTGAAGAAAAACGCTACTTCGCGTGTTGTACATCTGAGTCATCAATTTTGCACAAGTGTTAGGATGTGTGTCCTTTTTCAAAGAACGTTCGAAGATTCTAAGATATTTAGCTCACACCACAACTTGCAAAATCTCTTTTCATCCAAGGGTTTGTGAAGATATCGGCCAGTTGTTTTTCAGTGGGGATGTGGTCGATGGAGATGTCGCCCTTGACTAAATGATCTCGAAGAATGTGATGATGAATTTGGATGTGCTTGGTCTTGGAATGCTGAACTGGGTTGTAAGCAATCTTGATGGCACTCTCGTTGTCACAATAGAGAGGCACATTCTTCAACTTGATGCCATAGTCCTTGAGTGTTTACTTCATCCACAGCAACTGAGCGCACAATGAACCTGCACCAATGTACTCAGGTCTAGCAGTAGATAGTGACACACAGTTCTGCTTCTTCGAGGACCAACAGACTAAGGATCATCCGAGGAAATGACATGTGCCTGAGGTTGACTTGTGATCCACGTGATCTCCAGCATAGTCAGTATCAAAGTATCCGACTAGGTGAAGATTTGAGCCCTTGGGATACCATATCCAAGCGTAGGTGTGTGAGCTAAGTATCGAAGAATATGCTTCACAGCCTTATGAGGTGATTCCTTCGATGTTGCTTGGAATCGGGCACACATGCAAACACTCAGCATAATATCATGACTAGATGCACATAGATACAATAATGAGCCAATCATGGAGCGATATACCTTCTGCTCAAAATATTTACCATTTTCGTCAGTGTAGAGGTGGCCTTTTGAAGGCATTGGAGTTTTCACGCCTTTGCAATCTTGCATGTCGAATTTCCTCAGAACATCATTGACTTATTTCTCTTGAGATATGAACATGCCATTTTCTTGCTGACGAATTTGAAGACCTAAGAAGAATTTCAACTCTCCCATCATATACATGTGATATTCTTCACTCATCATAAAGGCAAATTCATCACTGTAACGTTTGTCAGTATAGCCAAAGATAATATCATCTACGTATATTTGGCATATGAACAGTTCATTCTCGTAGGATTTGGTGAAAAGAGTTGGGTTGAGTGAACTAGGTTTGAAACCTTTCTTCATGAGGAACTTCTTCAGAGTGTCATACCATGCCCGAGGGGCCTGCTTGAGCCCATAGAGAGCCTTGTTGAGTCTGAAGACTTTGTCAGGATGCTTAGGGTCTTCAAAACCTGGGGGTTGAGCCACATATACCTCTTCCTAAAGCTTAACATTGAGGAATGCACGTTTCACATCCATTTGATAAAAGATGATATCATGATGGTTAGCATAAGCAAGGAACATGCAAATAGCTTCAAGTCTAGCAACAGGTGCAAAAGTTTCATCAAAGTCAATTCCTTCAACCTATGTATAGCCTTGAGATACAATATGAGCCATATTTCTTACCACAAGGCCATTTTCATCTTGCTTGTTGTGATAGATCCACTTGGTACCTATGATGTTATGCTTGCAGGGGTCTGGCCGCTTGACAAGTTCCCACACGTTGTTAAGCTTGAATGTAGTTCTTCTTGCATAGCTTGAATCCATTCAGGCTCCTTGAATGCTTCATCAACTTTGGTAGGATCAGTGATAGAGAAAAAAGCAAAGTGCTCACAAAAGATAGTCAAATGTGAAGCTCTTGAGCGAGTGAGGGGACCTAGTGCATTGATGTCGTCGATGATTTTGTCAATCTGCACTTCATTTGTAACTCTAGTGGTGAGCAGGTTGACATGGCCGAGGATTTTCTTCAGCACCATTTTCTTCAGGCGTATTAGCATGAATGTCTTCACTTGTTGGAATGACTTCCTCCGTGGGTATGACGTGTTCAGTAGCCTTCAGCTTAATGGATTCCCCAGGAGACTATTCATCTGGCATAGAAGGCAGGTGCTCTCTTTCCGAGCTGCCAGTTTCACCGAACCGTACATCTACAGTTTCAACAACCTTGTGGGTGGTAGGCGTTGAAGATTCTGTAGGTGTGCGTGTCCTTTCCGTAACAAAGAATAAAACCTTCATGTTCTTTCAGTGGAAATTTAGAACTATGGCGAGGATCTCTAATCCAGCATTTTGCACCGAAGACTTTGACATAACTTACATTTGGTTTCTTGCCAGTCATAAGTTCATACGAAGTCTTCTTGAAGAATTTGTGAAGATATACCCTGTTGATGATGTGGCATGCAGTATCAATTGCCTCAGGCCAGAAGCGACGAGGAGTCTTGTATTCATCAAGCATAGTGCAAGCCATCTCAACAAGAGTCATGTTCTTGTGCTCCATGACGTCGTTTGGCTGAGGAGTATATGGGGCACATAACTCATGAGTAATACCAAGTTCATCAAGATATTCATCAAGATTGGTGTTCTTGAACTCAGTCCAGTTATCACTCCTGATAGGCTTGATATTGATGCCGAAGTTCGTGGAGGCCCTTGAAGCAAATCGTCTGAAGACATCATGCACTTCAGACTTGTACAGAATAATATGCACCCAAGTGTAACGAGAGGAATCATCAACAATGACAAAGCCATACAAACTTGAATAATTTGTTAGTGTGGAGTAATGAGTGGGGCCAAAGAGATCCATGTGAAGCAATTCAAAGGGTCGAGTCGTGGTCATGATAGTCTTCGAGGGATGCTTGGATCTGGCCATCTTCCTAGACTCACATGCACCACAAAGGTGGTCCTTGAGGAATTTCATACCTTCAATGCCAATGACATGCTTTTTCTTCACGAGCGTCTGCAAGTTCCTCATACCAGCATGTCCAACTCGTCGATGCCACAGCCAGCCTTCTAAGGACTTTGCAAGTAGGCATGTGGAAGGCTGAGGACTTGTAGAGAAATCAACAATATACAAGTCTCCTCTCCTAAAGCCTTCAAAGACATTGGAATTGTCAGATTCCATGATGACAACACAACGATATTTTCCAAATATGACAACCATATCAAGATCACAAACCATTGAGACAAACATAAGGTTGAACCCGAGGGATTCGACAATTATCACCTTATCCATGGTTCAGTCCTTTGAGATTGCAACCTTACCTAGACCTAATACCTTGCTTTTTTCAATTGTCAGCATAGGTGATATGCTTCAGATGAGATGGATCAAGTGCCAAATTCATCAGTAGATTCTTGTCACCAGTCATGTGGTTTGTGCATCCACTATCGAGGACCCACTCAGTAGCTTCTGGACGTTCATCCTGTAGATGAATTAGTACAACTTATGAACTCATATGCTTCAGAGTGAAGAATATGACACCAATTTCATCAGACAGAATCTCATCACACAAGATAGTAAGCAAGTAGTGTGAGGACATGAGAAATGAGGAATTCATTTCTACATGGTTAGCTTGCGTCCTTTCAAGCATTTCCTCAGGTCTCTAGAAAATTCATCAGATGTTCAAGTTCATTTGGAGACCTGACCCTTCATAAGAAATTAGTTCAATTTCTTCACCACCCACATCTCGAGGGGTGGCAAAGAGTTCATCATTCTACGAGCACCATATGAGAAGGGAGTTATTGAAGCAAGTGCGCTTTGTTTCATAGGACGCGGGTTAGAGTACTAATATGAATAAGCAGAGAAATTCTTCGAGGACTTACGAACATAATGATTTGAAGAATAATGCACATATTCAGAACTCTTACACTTTCCCTGCGAAACAGAGGCATTAGCATGAGAATGATATTTTTGACCATTTGAGGAATTTGGTCCATGTGAAAACTTTGGTCCATTTGAGGAATTTGATCTGGGGTTCCTTTTCTTCATGATTTGTGTCGTGAGGACATTCACTTGAAGATTTTTAGGTAGGTCTTGGGAACCTAGATTTTCTTCATTGGTGAACCGCTCCTGCAGTTAGTTCCAACAAATCTGGCAAATACTCCACATTTCCGAATTTTGAAGAACTTGTAGTTTGAGTCAAGTGACTCATCAGATGAATATAAAGTTTCACAAGTAAACCCAAAAAAGTGGATGGATCTATAGGAGATCCTTTCGCAACAACCCATGAGGTTTTGGGGTACTGCTCAAGTGTCCAGTAGGATCCATCAGTGTTGAGTTTCCTAACAAAGGCAATACCCTCTTTCCTAGGGTTCCTGTTCAGAATCTGCTTTTTGAGGACATCGCAAAGGGTTTGATGCCGTTTGAGACTTTTGTACACGCTTGTCACATACAATTCCTTCAACCCTTCATTTTCGTCAGTGATACTTACATTATCTTCAGATGAGGAATTTGAGAGCAGTGGAATAGTTGAAGAATTTGCAGCAATAGAAGCATTTGAACATTTATGTGAAGAATTAGCAGTTTCACGTTTGATGCATTTCAAATAGGGTGGAACAAATTCTTCCTGAGCGATACTGATCTGTTGAGCCCGTAAGGAATCATTTTCCATTTGGAGATCTTCATGCGACACCCTTAGTTTCTCAATATCTTGCTTTCTTTGAAGAAATTCATAAGAAAGTTCCTCATGGTCGGCTAAGAGAGCATTATGATGACTGAAGGTTATCATACTTTGTCTGAAGACTTTTGAGATTGTCAGATATAGTTTGAGTCCAATCCACTTCCTCATTCAACAGATCATCACTTTTGTCTAGCATGTTCTGAAGCTTTACAAGTGCACTTTGTTGCTTAGTGCTAATATTAGCAAGTTTAGCATAGCTAGGTTTGACATATTCATCAGATTCACAATCACTTGATTCAAAAGAGGATTGATGCTTATGTACCTTGGAACCTTTTGCCATAAGACAAAGTGAGGAAGATGACTCAGGATCTGATTCCTGGGTTTTGAGCATTTTCTTGAGTTCGATGAACATGGGATCTTGACGAGTGTGATAGCCTTCATTGATGTCCATGATCCTATCCTAGATGAGCTTGGCATTTTGAATATGACAAATGCCTTTAAACATGACGCTTGATAGGCTTGAGCAGATGATGTTCCTTGCTAAGCATCAAGTTGAGTGTACTTACGAATTTCCACAACATTTGCCATCTTGCAAAGTTCAGTCAGCCCAAGTTCTGTAACAGTCCATAGTTCGCTATTCATAGACATCAGATGCTTCTCCATCAGAACCTTCCACTTAGGATATTTAATGTCATCAAGATTGGGATATTTTGTGACTGACTTGACGCCCTTTGCCATGAAACAGTAAGTAGGAGCATAGTTATCATTGACTCTGTCAGAGTCGTTGGAGTAGTCATTTTCTTCATCGTTGAAGAAGGACTTGCTGATGAAGGCAGTAGCGAGAGCAAGGCTAGCTACACCAGATTCAAATTCAACCTCAGATTCTTCCTCTTCTTCATATTCTTCCGATTCTTCTTTTGAGTCCATTTCCTTGCCAATGAAAGCCCGAGCCTTTCTGGAACCATTCTTCTTGTGCATTGAGGACTTTGAAGATGAGGACTTTGCATATGAGGACTTTGAAGATTTCTTCTTCTTCTTCGAGTCATCAGAACTGTCGTCCTTGTACTTATTCTTCTTCTTCTTTGATTCTTTTCCCAAAGATGACAGTCAGACGAAATGACCAGATTTCTTGCATTTGTGACAATTTATTTTCTTGTAGTCATCTAAAGAATATTATTTCCTCAAACCACTTTTTGACGACTTTCCAAATCCACCTCTCCTTGAGAACTTCTGGAATTTCCTCACGAGCATTGCTAGCTGCTGACTTAGTTCTTCAGGATCACCACCGCTACTATCAGAATCATCGCCTTCGGATGAGGAAATTGCTTTTTTCCTTTAGATCACGAGATCTTCCATAGCTTGGCCCGTAGAGGTCTCTCTTCTTAGCTTGTTGGAATTCATGAGTATTGAGTCTCTCAAGAATATCAGCAGGATCAAATGACTTGTAGTCTCCACGTTCTTGAATCATCAAAGTTAGAGTATCGAATGAGGAATCGAGAGATCTTAACAGTTTCTTCATCACTTCATGGTCAATGATATCAATGGCACCCATTGCTTGAAGCTCATTGGAGATATCAGTGAGACGATCGAAAGTTTGATGAACATTTTCATTGTCGAGTCTCTTGAAGCGGTTGAAGAGTTTGTGAAGAACATCAACACGAGAGTCACATTGACTGGAAACACCTTCATTGACTTTGGACAGCCTATCCCAGATAAGCTTAGCAAACTCCAAAGCACTCACTCTGCCATACTGACCTTTGCTCAGATGGCCACAGATGGTATTCTTCGCTTGAGAATCGAGTTTCTTGAATTTCTTCATATCAGCAGTAGTGACAGTCGGAGAAATGCGGGGAACACCATTTTCCACAACATACCAGAGATCGTTGTCAATTGCCTCAAGATGCATGCACATCTTGTTCTTCCAGTAGGGATAGTCCATCCCATTGAAGGTAGGACATCCTGTAGAAACCTTCATCATACCTGCAGTCGACATAAGTAGAACTCCAGGTGGTTAAACCAAAATCACATAGAACAAGATAGTACCTTGCATTGATACCAATTGAAAGTGTGTTATATCGACTAGAGTGGGGGTGAATAGGCGATTTTTACAAATTCATCACTTGAGGAATTTCAACTTGATGAATTTGATATGTGATGAATAACTAGCAGCGGATTAAGTACTCGAGTGCATGGGAAACATAGCGACAACATAGTCATCATGATGAAATAAAGCATGCACATATTACAAGTAGCATGATATAGGATAAACAGGTGAGGAACAAAGGTAACTTGAAGAATTTGAGGTGAGGAAATTGTGAAAGCCTTAAGTCAAATTCTTCAAATAGTAACGATCAACTTCATCAACAAGTATATGAGGAATAAAGGAGTTTAGGAAATAGAACAGGGTAGCTCGATGAAGACAATGGCTTGATGACCCAGTTCCAGCTGCTGTGACAGTCGTACGTTTGGTTTGGAGCGGCCTGGTATTTAAACCAGAGGACACATAGTCCTTACTGTATTCTCCTTGAGCTAAGGTCACAAAGTCCTCGCCCAACACTCATGGTAAGTCTTCAAGGTTGACTTCCAAAACCCTCACAAATTCGTCACACGGTGATCCACAATTGATTGTTGGATGCTCTAGACCAAGGTCACTCCGTGATCCCCAATTGACTATAGGATGCACTATACCATGACGCCTAACCGTCTGGAGGATACCCAGTCCTCAAAGGTAACAAGCGTCGGTTCCACAAAGGAACAATCTCTTCAGTGATGCTCAATCACTTTGGGTTTGGTGGTTTGGATTTTGTTTTTTCCTCACTAATGATTTTCACTCAAAGTCCTCAAGGATGGGTTGCTCTCAAATGACAAGTGTGAGCTCTCTCAGAGCAGTCAACCAACTAGTGGTTGTGGGGGTGGATACTTATAGGCAAGGTGCAACCTGACATGATTAGACATAAATGCCCCAATGATATGTCCGTTATGTGGATAAGATGATTGGGGACAGCTGGCGCTAAGCACATCAACGGCCAAAATTTCGAACTATGAAAGTCCTCAGGCTTATCATGTTCCTCACTCGTAGACAATTCGCACTAGTGAAATCCTAACTCCTCGGTCAAAACAATTTCATCACAGACCAGAAGAATTTCGTCTCTGTCACTAAATAACTTGACTGAACTGCAAGAGATTTCCAAAGGCTTCACTCAAAGGATTGGATAGGTTGAGGCTTTTGGAGTTGAGCATCAGTTCGAAATTTTCCTTAGTATTACCTCCACCCCCTTTAACAGTATGGTGTTTCCTACGCCTCAAAGAAAGGAAATGAAACCAAAAATAAAAGTCTTCACGCTTTATAGTCCTCATTCATATCTTCAAGGTCACACCAACTTCTTGATTTTCAAAGTCTTCAGGGAATACCAAAGTCTTCAGCAAAGTCTTCAGTTGAAGACATACATTTTTAGGGGTCGTTAATCTCCGAATATATCAAACTCCTCATCGACTTATAGAGCCTGTGTACACTCACAAACACATTAGTTCCTTAACCTATAAGTCTTTAATACACCAAAATCACTAAGGGGCACTAGATGCACTTACAGGTTGTCGTACTCATCGACATGCAAGTCATGATATTCTATACAAAACATGATCATCTCATACATCACATATATCTCATCATGTAATTGGCCATATCACATCACAACATACCCTTGAAAAACAAGTTAGACGTCCTCTAATTGTTGTTGCATGATTTACATGGTTGCTATGGGTATCTAGCAAGAACAATTCTTACCTATGCAAAACCACAATGGTGATATGAAGATTGCTTTTCAACCTTATACAAGGACCGCCTTAATCAAATCTGATCCATCCAAAGTGGGAGAGACAGACTCCCGCTAGCCATCTTTATGCAACAAAGTCACATGTGAGTCGATGGAACACGGTCTCTTGTATGCATACGAGTAAAGTCGGTCTGACCGCTTCATCCCACAATACCGCTGAACCAAGAAAATACTAAGGGAGGAAGCAATATGAATATCAACACCCACAAACTCCTTTGTGTTCTACTTAATATCTCATCTACGCATAGACCTAGCTTTGATACCACTTTGGGGAATGTTGCGTGGGAAACAAAAAAATGCCTACGCACACGCAAGATCTATCCATGGTGATGGGCATATAAAAGAGGGAGAGTGGATATACATACCCTTGTAGATTGCTAAGAGGAAGCGTTGAGAAACTCGGTTGATGTACTCGAACGTCTTTGTGATCCAATCACGATCCGTCCCGCGAACTCTGATCTAGTGCTGAACGGGAAGCACCTCCTCGTTCAGTACACGTACAGCTTGATGACGCCTTCACCTCCTTGATCCAGTGAGCGATGGTGAAGTAGTAGCTCAAGTCCTCTAGCAGCACGACGGCGTGGCGGTGGTGCTGGTGGAGGAATTTCAGCAGAGCCTTGCTAAGCGCTACACAAAGAAGAACAAGAACAAGGGAGACAGAGGGAAGCACCAAGGCACAGATGGGTGCGTTTTCTCTCTCTAGCTATTTATATAAGAGGAAGGGAGGAGGGGTGGCGCCCCCTAGATCCATTCTAGGGGCGGCAGCCAAGGCAGATGGGGGCTCCCCTAGGGAAATCCTAGGGTGACTTGCCCCCCAAGCACGGTGTAGGGAACCCTAGAGGGGGCGCCCTACCTCTCTTGGTTATGTGGGAAAGGGTGAGGGGGCGCACAGCCCCTTAGTGGGCTGGTTTGCCTCTTCCCCTTGGCCTATGAGGCCCCCCAACACTTGTCAGGGCCCCTCGAAACCCCTTTCAGTACACCCAGTCACAACCCGATACCCCTAGAATGCTTCCGGAGTCCGATTCCCTTTGTACTATATATCAATCTTCTCCTCCGGACTATTCCGGAGTTCCTCGTCATGTCTGGGATCTCATGCTGGACTCTGAACAACCTTCGATCACCAACATACATAACTCAATACTACCGAAACGTCACTAAACCTTAAGTGTGTAGACCCTGCGGGGTCAAAAACTATGTAGACATGACCGAGACACCTCTACGGTTAATAACGAATAGCGGGACTTGGATTTCCATATTGGCTCCTACATATTCTACGAAGATCTTTATCGGTCGAATCTTTGTTTAAAGGATTCAGTTAATCCCGTATGATGTTCCATTTGTTCTTCAGTATGTTACTTGCCCGAGATTAGATCGCGGTATCTCTATACCTAGTTCAATCTTGTTACCGGCAAGTATCTTTAACCGTGCCGTAATACCAGATCCTGTGGCTAACTCTTTAGTCACATTGCTTGCAAGGCTTATAGTGATGTTCTATTACTGAGTGGGCCCTGAGATACCTCTCCGTCACATGGAGTAACAAATCCCAGTCTTGATCCATGCCAAACCAACAGACACCCTCGGAGATACTTGTAGAGCACCTTTATAGTCACCTAGTTACGTTGCGACGTTTAATGCACATAAGGTAATCCTCCGGTGTCAGTGAGTTGCATGCTCTCATGGTCATGGGAACAGATACTTGACACGCAGAAAACTATAGCACTTAACTGATACAATCACCTGCTATGTTTATATTTTGGGTGTTGTCCATCACATTATTCTCCTAATGATGTGATCTCGTTATCAAATGACATCACTTGTTTATGGCCAGGAAAACTTAACCATCTTTGATTAACGAACTAGTCAACTAGAGGCATACTAGGGACACAGTGTTGTCTATGTACCCACAAATGTATTTGAGTTTCCAATCAATACAATTATGGTATGGATAATAAACTATTATCATGAACAAGGAAATATATAATAATAACCATTTATTATTGCCTCTAGGGCATATTTCCAAAAAGAAGTGCCAGGACACCCTCCAGGTCCTGGACATCCGGCCCTTGGCCCGGACATCCGGCCCCTGGAGACCCCTCGGGCGCCAAGGGTAAGCGGCAACCAGAGCTACAGGACCCGGACATCAGGCCAACCTCCGGACATTTGGTGCCACAAGACCAGCCAGATATGCAGTGCCCTACCACGGATATCCGGCGCACCCACACCCGAATCGGGCAAAGCCGGGCTCCCGAGCCCCCGGACATCAGGCCCCATCCCTAGACATCCCGCGCCGCCATGAAGGGCGGGACATCCGGCCCCCAGCCTAGATATCCGACACCTCCCACACGCAGCCATGAGCCAAGGTCCCATGTATCTCTCCCTCTCACCCCTATCTTACCTAGGACTATAAATAGACATCCCCCTCCTCCTCTCTAGGGTTAGATATGGTTTGCTCTAAGTAAGCTGAGCCTAGCGCCTTCCACTACATCTCCCACGAAGATGCCCATATAGGAGAAGATCACCCTAGTGGACGTCATGGCCCCTTTCAAGGGAAGATCCTCTGAGATATCAATGCCCCAGCTCCCCATGGGATTTGGGATGAACTCTACCATGTATCCTTCTTTCCCTTTGTTGTTCATGTACCTTTTGGATCTTGTGTGTGGTGAGTCTAGTGGATGTGTGATTGGACTTGTTCTTGAGTGTTTAATCTTGTAATTTCCCCTTCGTGTTCTATCTATTCTTCATGTTCTTCATGGAACTCCCCTCCAATTTGTGAAAGATCGACCCATACGGGCTTGCCCCATATCATATTGGTATCTAGAGCCACGGTTCTCACGAATTTGGAGTCCTCCCCACCGTTTTCTAGCCTAATTTTGCTTTATTTGGTCCCAATTTGAAAATCCCCACCAAAAATAGCCTCAGCAAAAAAATTATAATTTGTTGGTTCTTGTGTGATTTTGTTGATTTTGATCCAT
Organism: Hordeum marinum; assembly: GCA_022496015.1. Classification (NCBI taxonomy): domain Eukaryota; kingdom Viridiplantae; phylum Streptophyta; class Magnoliopsida; order Poales; family Poaceae; genus Hordeum; species Hordeum marinum. The sequence continues at coordinate 118,040,888 of CM039676.1, forward strand.
GGAATTCGTTTGGCAAGTGGATCTAGCTTTTCCACCACCTAATCCCCCTATTTTTTCTTTTCCCCCATCATTTTGACCACAAGAGCTCCAAATTTCAGCCCAAATTGAGTCCCCGAGCCCAAATCTCGATCTAGATCTGTCGGGCCGGACATCCGGGCCCCTAACCGGACATCCGGACCCTGGAGCACCAAAAACCGGGTGATTCTGGACACCGTGTACCGGATTTCCAGCCTAATCCCCGGATATCCGACCCTTGGGATTTTCAGCCTTCATGTTTCACTGTATTGGCCATAACTAATTGATCCGAATTCCGAATTTGACGTTCTTTAGCTCGTTGGACAGCTATTAAGACCCTACTTCCCACAAAACTATATTCATCATCATTTGACTCCATAAAAGTTTCGAAAGTTTGGTATCTTTGCCTAGACCTCCACCATAACTTCCACATAGCTTTTCCACCATACACTTTCGCTTTCCTAACCTAATTTTTTTTAGATTTTGAGCTGCGGTTTCCATGTCCTAAGGTGTTTTGACTAATAAGGGACGGTTCTACATCGACAATGCCAGCACTCATCATCGCCTCGGCCTCGACATGGACAATGGCCACTTCTCCTTTTGGCACCCCAACCGTAAGCAAGGTCTATAACCTCGACGACATCATTGTCTATATCCTTGCCATTATGTTGCTTGCTTCGAGCCTATTGCGTACCTTACCCATTGAGACTAGCGAGTTGAGACTTGCCAAGCCACGTTACTTGTGCACCGTAGTGTTACTCTTGTGCCGCATAGCTACATTTAGCATGCAAACATCTTGTGCCATAAGTCTCTCCCATGCATATCCATTATACTTGTCTCATATCTTGGTTTGAGCATCAAGCATAGTAGAAAAAAAAGCTTTTAAGAAAAAGAGGGGATACAAAATAGCTTCTCAGAAATAGAAATAACATTCAGCCATTTTGCATAGTTCATACTCTTTGGATCATACATACATAGCATTATTGGGATTCAAGACGGCACTTTTACTCTCATATGTTGGTGCATAAGCGCGTATCTAGCCTACTTGAGCAATCGAGCTATTTTCTCTTCTAGTATCCGTGCAACACGAGCTTTTATCGGGTCTATCACATTTGTGCGCGGATCCCATTAATCTATCTGTTTGTGTGTTCCTTGTGCCACTATAGCTATTGATCTAATTGCTTTGCATTGCAATTTTGTAAATCTTCCTCAACATTTTCGATATCTTGGTTTAACAATTTCTTGAATTTTGTTCCACTTGTCGTGACCAAGACACTCTATAAGCTTTAGATTGTAGGTGTGAGTGAACAAGTCTGGTACCAATTTCACTATTCTCTCAATTCACATTGAGTGAAAAGGGAAACATCCTCAACTTTGGGAATGGTATCTTGGTATTGTTTATCTCATTTTCCACTCACCTTTGCTCGAGTCTTGTGATGGCTAGGAAAAGCACATCATCTTTGGTCTTCAACGACTACATCGACATGAGCAACCACATCACCCAAAAGCTCGAGCGACACGCCATCGACATACGACACTCCGAAGCTTGGAAAAGAGACATGGTGGCAGCACACATGGAGCAACTTCGACACATGGTGGCCAACTACACGTCTTCTTGCTCTTCATAATCGTCATGGTGTAGATGCTCAAGTCGCACGTCTTCGAAGATACAAGTGCGTGAAGACCAAGATCACCACCAAGGACAAGCTTTAACGCCAGGATCAAGGCGATCGACTATAGTCATGGATGACCCTTCCATCTTCAGAAACATCCCAAGAAAGATGGTCGAGCATGGAATTTTCCCTTTGATCATGGAGGCGAGTGATGATGTGCCATCTTCGGCCTTCATCCACGATGACGACGAGACGGCTGAGCATGGGACTATCCCTTCAACCATGGAGGTGAAAGGAGTTGAGCATGGAGACATTTGCACCTACATCACTCTGACACCCACATATGGCGAGATGCCCCAATTTCCTTGTGAAGAGAGACACCGCCACATGAGTGAGATGAGTCTCTCCACCATATGTGACATTGAGTGCATTTCCTATGAGAGGATGAGTGTGACCACCACTAGCCCCATATATGATGAGTTGCCACACTTTCCATGTGAGGAGAGCCATAACCTCCACCACTTGAGTGAGATGAGTGACTCCACCATGTGTGAATATGAGTGAAACTACCTAGAGGGAGTGAGTGAGCCACAACACTTTGTGAGTGAGGTAGTTGAGATGGCACGTGAGACCAGCATGATTTCTAACAACTTAACCTCTACTCCTATTGTGTCTTCTAATTTGGTTCAAGGTCCCATATTTGATGATGCACCGATCCTTGATGACTTCGTCCTCCCTTTTGTAAAGACAATGGCCATGGTGGAATATGATGCACCCCCACATGGTTCCATCATGATGAAGATGACCACGATTTGGTCTTTGCCACCTCACCTACACCACATGAGTGGAATGACAAAGGTAACATAGGTGAAGGTGTTGCTCTTTTCCCACTAGTGGACATTGATTGCTTGCAGGATGTTGATCACCTTATGGATACCTCGCATGCTATGTATTCTTCATGCTTAGATGTGCCACCAATTTTATGATGCATATGCTGATGAGCATGTTTAATTACCTAGTTGTGATGCTACACTCCATAGGATAACATGTGAAAACTCTATTGGTCACATCATGTTTGACAATCCGCTTGACTTGTCATATGCTATGCATGAAATTTCCCATATTGCATCTTTGCAATCTCACCATGGTGACTATGCATATCCCATAAAAATTAATCCAATTTGCGAATATGGCATAGATGACAAGCCCATGGTTATTGGCATTTGCTTTTCTTGTGATCATATTGCCATGCTCCTTTGCCACATTTGCGCAATAATTCTCCTATGCCATGCCATGATCACCATACTTTGGACATGCACTGTTTTGGATGTTGTCCATATCCTCCATATTATGCTCCAGCTATTGCACATGAGGAGATCCCCATAGTGTCCTCATACATTATTGGAGATTTATTCCATCCCATCCATTGCATGATCCCACTACTTGTATGCACAATATGCTACCCACGAGTAAAAATGATGTTGATGTTCCATATATTTGCATGCTCAATTTGTGTCCCCGTTGTGTTATACACAACAACTATTCTTTCATGAAGGATGAAATGTTCCTATATCGTGCATCGAATTTCTTTGAGGATTGGATATTTCATGCTAATGAACACAAGCACATGAACATCCTAATGGATGATGTATAGATATACCACGCACACATAATTTTTCTTTTTTCTTTGTTTTTTAGGTACTCATGAACGCTCGTCATCCATGAGTTGATGAAGAGAGCTCTTGAGAGCAATGGAGCTTTGGGATTCACAGGAATATGTATCCAACCATTCACCTCGTGCAAGGATTACGTGCATGTCTTCTACATGGATCTCACATGGCTATGGCTTATTTCCCATTACGCTTATTATGCCCAGCTTGCCATGTTCACTTTGCATGTTATGCCTCTTCCTATTCTTTTGACATGCTATTGTGACCCTTGCAAGCATTTACCCATGATTCACCATTCTACTATTTCTATGTGTACTTGCATGCTTGGTGGAGATCCTCGGTTCTATTGCTATGTTACCCTTACGATCCATGCTATTGCTTTTTGTGTTCGGAAAGTCAAAATGTTCCATTGCTATTTACATATGACGTCTTGCCAATACAATGATGATACCTTGCTCTTGTTTTGTTTTCATGATTGTCATATGTCATGTGCATTATGTATCACCACTATTTGCACACATGACATGATTGCCATGATTACCTCTAGTATGTTGCATCTTCGCACTACTAGCTTCCATGATTGATTACTATGCACACTAGTTTTGTTGCATCACCGATGTGCTCCTTTTATGCGGTTGATGACAACCATTTCCATGCGTCGCACATCATTGATATTGCTTATTACTATATGTCTTCATGTGTTGCCCCTCTCATGCTAAATGATTTGCCATGTATTGAGTGCAACATTGATATTAGTTTTGCTTATGAGATTGCCCCCATAGCATTCTCACATATTATTGGAGCATTCGACATCTTTCATGCGAAGCATGGTTGTCTTCCTCCTTCGCACCATATGCCTAGTGCCATGAATATATCCATTGTTGCATCATATTGTTCATGCACTTTTGATCCTAATGGTTATGTGCAAGAGAGGAGAACCATCATGATGGATGATGTGTTCATCTACCATGCACATACATTCTTTGCTTTGTTGTGTGTATGTGTAGGATGCTTTGACTACATGTCAACTTCCACTTCACGTGAGTTGACGATTCAAGCTCTTGCGAGCGAGCCATGCTACACCGACGCATTTCTACATCACACTTGCTTGCGCATTGGCATTGTGACAGATGCACAAGGTCACGCTTTTGAGGTGACATCCTTCTTGAGCATGGATATTTTGTCCCATCCTACTTGTGTTGTTCGTATCATGACACATATTGGTCATCTTGTATCACTTACTTGCACACATGTTAGAGATATTGCTTTCACTCGTGATTGCCATTGTTCCATACCTCATGACGTATATACCTTGCTTGTTGCAATCAACTTGTGGATTGTTTCCTCTTATTATATGCTTGGTTGCAACAATGTACATTCTTCACATTTGCCATGCCACATTGCTTGCTACATGCTTGAATTGATTGCCTCACACATGTTGAACACTTTCTCTTTCTATTGTGTTGAGTGCCTCACTATCTTCACTACACCATGTGGACATTATGCTTGGATTGTCTTGCACTTGCCCCATATATCTAGACATTTCATTTTCTTTGGTGTTGTGAATGATTCCTTTTCCTACCTGGACCTTAAGGTAGATTCTTATTCTATTGACACACATATTGGCATCCCTACCTCCCCTAGGCAACCTTGTTTCCATGATAGCATTGTGTGTGCTCAATTTATATGCTTACATGCCATGACACAATCCCCTGTCACACCATATGTTATGCATGATTAAAAAACTTGCGTGGTGATTAACCACTCGAATGCTTGGTTATGCATTAATGCTAACCACATTTGTTTTTCCAAGTGCTTGTTGTATTTTCTCCTTTCGCGGGAATTACTAGTGGGTGCGACATTGGAGAGTGCCCATTTCAAGCTTGATGATGATGAGTGCTTGGTGATCGTCCACATCTACTCGACGATGCCATATCCTTCCCATGGTGATTTTGATTTTGATCTGAGGACGGATCATTCCCAAGGGGAGGGGATGATGCAGAGCATCTTACGAACATCACCATGACAAGAGTCTGTTTGGCAAGTGACACGTGCCACAACTACTTCACATACATAATGGTGAATCATCTCCTTTACATGTTTTCACTTAACCCCTTTGAGGATGGTATACTACTTGACACTCCTCTCTTGTGTATACATAGGTATTGTCGGAGCTTCACAGATGATGAGAGGAAGTGTCGGCACCTATGTACAACTACACCATCGGCGAGCGAAGCTTGGAAGCGGACACAGAAGAAGACGCAGTCCCAAAGAATGAAGAAGTGCCAGGACACCTTGCAGGTCCAGGAAATCCGGCCCTTGGCCCAGACATCCGGCCCCTGGAGACCCCTCGGGCGCCAAGGGCAAGCAGCAACCAGAGCTACAGGGCCCAGATATCCAGCCGACCCCTAGACATCTGATGCCACAAAACAGGCTAGATATCCGGCGCCCCTGCCCGGATATCCCGCGCACCCTCACCCGAATCTGGCGAAGCCGGGCGCCCGAGCCCCCGGACATCTGGCCCCATACCCGGACATCTGACACCCCCATGAAGGGCCGCACATCCGGCCCCCAGCCCGGACATCTGGCGCCTCCCACTCGTAGCCACAGGCCAAATGCCCATGTATCTCTCCCTCTCACCCCCATCTTACCTTCGACTATAAATAGACATCCCCCTCCTCCTCTCTAGGGTTAGCTATGGTTTGCTCTAAGTAAGTTGAGCCTACCTCCTTCCACTACCTCTCCCATGGAGATGCCTCTATAGGAGAAGATCCCCTAGTGCATGTCAAGGCCCATTTCGAGGGAAGATCCTCCGGGATATCAAGGCCTCATCTCCTCATGGGGTTTGGGATGAACTCTACCATGTATCCTTCTTTCCCTTTGTTGTTCATGTACCTTCTGGATCTTGTGTGTGGTGAGTCTAGTGGATGTGTGGTTTGACTTGTTCTTGAGTGTTCCCGCTTAGGATTTTTGAGGGAGTCCTGGATTAAAGGGTCCTTGGGAGGTCGACCTATTTCTATGGGCTAGACTATATGGGCCACTTACCAAACAAAGGATTGATTGAAGACCTTATCTCCAAGATGGAAGCTTCAGGAAGTATGGATTGTGCTCCACGTTTGATGTGGGGAATAAGCATGTTTATCTCTTCGGCATGTAAACGACCATGTGTAAACCCTAATACCCTTGGCGTCTTTATAAGCCGGAGAGTTTTAGATTGTAGCCCTAGAACAACTCATCTAGGGTTAGCTATTCAATCTCGAGGTAGATCAACTCTGTAATCCCCCATACCATCAATAGAACTAAGCAGGATGTATGGTATTACCTCCATAGGGGAGCCCGAAACTGGGTAAATCTATGTCCCCTTCGTCTCTTGTTAGCATCGATTCTAGTTTCATAGTTTGGGACCCCCTACCCAAGATCCTCCGGGCTTGACACTGACATTGGTGCTTTCATTGAGACCTCCTCTATGAGCACCCAAGAAATCGATGTCTCGCCTTGTCATGAACGAAGAGGTCCACAACATGGACACTTTCCTCCCCGGACAGATCTTTGCCTTCGGCGGTGTTGTGCTGCATGCTGACCCAACAGGACATCTAGGCTGTGTCGAGAGCTTCGCCCCTGATCGAGAGGTCGAATTCGGAACCTAGAGTTCTCCGTAGACTCTCGGGCGACCTGTCACTAACCGGGCTTGCGACATCACTTGCCACGCCCGAAGACTCCGAGGCTTTAACCTCAAGTTCCTTCTTTGGTCTCACCAATGGGGTCAACCACAGTGGTGTACCCACTTCTGGTCCGGATTCGGCCATAGTGTTGGAAGGCTAGACACTCGTTCTTTTCGAACATCCTTCTCATTTGGAAACATCGGAGGTTAACCCTGAAAGTTCCGAACATTGTGATCCTATTGAGCCCTCGACATTCAACGAAGCCCTAGATCGGATGTTGATGATGGAAATTTCCAATGATCCAGCCCCGATCTACGCTCAGATCAGTTACAGTAGAGGTCGGGACGAATTTTTTGACCCACACAACAGCCACGTGATAGGCATAGTCGAAGATTTAACTGACATGCTGGACTATGCCTCCGAGGAGGCAGATTCCATGGACGAAGAGGACTGCGCCCACACCCCTATTAACACCGGGGGATGGGCCGCCACTTCTACATATGTCGTCTACCATAGTGGGCACCCCTAATGGCGACAAAACACCTAACAGTGACGGCGATAAGTAGGGCGACGCATCGTCAATGCGCAGGAAACCGCATAAGCGGTCCAATCGCACAAAGGGAAGGAAAGGAATTATCGGCACTGAAGACGGAGTTACCCCTGAGGACTGCGGTGAGCCTGATGTCCCCGAACTCCCGTTAGAGGGCTAGGAAAAGTCTGAGGAGCAGAACAACCCTGAAGACTTCAACGGTTCCGAGGACGACAACTATCCCCACCTGTCGTGGAGGACTATATCTCAGAAGCCAATGACTTGGACATCCCTGATAACCATGAAGATCAGGAACCATTCAGACAACAGCTCATAGCAACGGCTCGCAGTCTGGAAGCTAAGGACAGCTTAAAGCTGAACAGGATGACCTCAAGGATCAACGTACAAGAGTCCTCTCAGCTATGGAAGGACATGGTACCGGTCTATCAGACTAGATCAACAGCTATCGACGAAGAAAGCAGCTCCCCCAATTTAACGAGAAACTCACTGATACTCTGTCTCCAAAACATACTCCATACGACAAGCCAGACCGCCCTCCTCGCGAGCGTGATCATACGGCTGACGATGCTGTTTATAGACCGACAATACCTAGAACTTAGAGAAAGGAGCCACTAGAGCCCAATGATAGATTCGACCTGCGAGATGACTTAGATCACAGAGTAGGCCATACAAGATCCATCTACGGAGCCATAGCATACTCACCTGATATATGGGATGGGTACAGACCATGGCTCGACCGAAGAGATAACAAAGATCGGGAACGTAACCAAGCTAGAACAGACGCCAATTACAGGCATGACATAGCTCGGGTTCGAGGCACCTCTCACCCGCTATGTTTCAAAGATGACGTGATGCGGCATCAGTTCCCAGAAGGGTTTAAACCCATGAATGGGAAGACGAAGCGCAACAAGAACAAGCACTGACAAATAATAGTGATGTTGATGACACGGCCGTTAACACCAGCTTCCGCAACTCCTGTCCTGGGCAGTGGCAGAAGCCTCCTAAAGGCAATCGCGACAGACCCACTCTGCTGGAAAAAATCATGGAAAGGCCTTGCCAAATGCACGGGACTCCAGCGAATCCCGCCAACCACACACACCGCAATTGGTGGGTGTTTAAACAGGTCGGCAAGCTCCCACCCGAGGATCAAAGCAAAAGACCTCACAGCGAGGATGAGGATGAGCCTTGGGGTCCGATTGGAGGCAATCAAAAGGGATTTCCTCCAGAAATCAAGACGGTAAACAAGATATACACCACCCATATACCCAAGAAGGAGAGGAAGTGTGTCCTTCGAGAGGTCTACGCTATAGAGCCCGTGGCCCTGAAGTATAACCAATGGTCGGCATATTCGATCACCTTTGATTGGCGCGATCACCCAACCAGTATCTGTCACGGGGGTTCGGCCTCACTTGTCCTTGACCCCATTATCGATGGGTATCACCTCACAAAAGACCTAATGGATGAAGGAAGTAGCCTTAGCCTGATCTACTCAGACACGGTGACAAAGATGGGCATTGATCCGTCACGAATGAAACCCAGTAACACTACCTTTTAAGGGTGATTCCAGGTGTCGAAGCCCGATGCACGGGCTATGTTCCCCTAGAAGTTGTGTTCGGCTCGCCCGATAACTTCCGCAACAAAGACATATCTTCGACATTGTGCCCTTCCACCGTGGCTATCACGCCCTGCTCGGCCGGACATCATTCGCTTGTTTCAGCGTCGTCCCACATTATGCATACCTCAAGATCAAGATGCCTGGCCCCAAAGGGGTCATCACTATTAATGGCAATACGGAGCAATCTTTACAAACAGAGGAACATGCGCTACAACTGGTGGACGAATTTAGTTACAAAGATGATCGGCAAGTTCAGGCATCTGTCGTAAAGGCATGCAAGGTCGGAAAGCGAGCTCCGTTGTAGGCTAAACTCTCAGAGCCTTCCTCTCCCCTCAAATAGGGACTCACTCCCCATCACACGCCCCTAGGACCAGCGAAGTATGTGCCAAGAAGGCACAACTTTGCACTTAAAATTCCATGGGCAGCGGTGGGGGAAACAAAGGTGGGAATCCGGCTGGACCGGACTACTACCATTAAATACATCTTCAAACACAATGCAGGCACCATTGAAGTGCCCACAAAGGGAGTAAATTTTATCCACAATTTGGCAACTTTTCAAGACCTTGTTTGCAAGATCCGTTTGCCGAACAACCAAACATCAGGAGTAAACTAGCAATAGGGCACTTCGAGGATGTAAGGCCACCAATCGAAGACCCCTGGTACAACCACTCCTGTAATCTCTTTATTCACACACATATAAGTAGTTGCTTCGGCACTCCGAGTAGTAAGAGATTTGAGAAAAAATATATCATCATTTTACATGTTTGTCTGGTTGCCCTTTTTGGCACATATTTTGCTTTTCTCCCTCTTCTCCCGACACGGTTCGATATGTTACGACACAACCGGATAACACACTGGGGGCTTGAGCTTACAAGCAAATCGCCTTGTAGTTCACTTTATATGCATCGGTTCCTAACTATGTCTTCGGTCAATTGTTGGGTTGTCCGACTCCTGTGCTTGCCCCTTTACATTCTGCTCGTTTGGCTAAAAGGACAAAGGCAGAACCCCTGTGATTGTGTTTCCAGATTTTCTAGTCAAGCACCTCAGGGAGAAATCCAAAAGCTGACCATCATAGTATGCGAGAGCCGGTCTGTGAATCCGAGCTCGAAGTGTTATACTTACATCCTCATCAGATGATATTCCGCGTTATGCGAGCGGTTTACTCTCGATGTAAACCATGTGATGCTGGCCGTAGCCACGGATCATCTGAACATCACAACACTCCGGGGATTAGTCTTTAGCCTGCCATAGTCCTTTTTGCGCCCTTACATCTAAGTGAAGGAAATAAGGCACTATAGTCTGATTTCCTAGTCCGCCGAACTCTACAGCCTTCGGGTTCCGATCACTCGGCTGAGGAACATAGTCCATTGGCAGAGACACCCCATGTAGTATCTACATGGGGGCCGAAGCCGACGACTCGCATCTTTCAGTTTCAAATGACCACACAAGAGTTATAAAGGAATGCAAAAACATAAAAGCATAATAACTTATGAAAATATTTGAGAAGTCTTCAGATGTATTACAATTCATTCAAACACATTATCGCCCGAACATCGAGAAGCTATCGCACGAGCACCTTCCATTACTCTGGTGAAGTATAGCTCGGGGCGTCTATGCTCCTTCCGGGAGGCGGCAAGACAGTGGCTACCCTCATCGGATGCAACCCCGGTTAGTGCACCTTGGCCTTGTCAAGGGCCATCCGGACTCCCTCGATGCAGGAGGAGTGCTTCACGGTGTCGAGGCGGGGCGAAGCGGCAATTAACCTCTACACCAGGACAAAGTAGCTGCTTGCCAACGGCTCACCAGGACATTGGCGGATGTAGAGGTCCTTCATGGCTAGCTCCACCATCTGGTGCAGCTCCATCAGCTGCTTTAGTCGCTCCATGAGAAGACAAGAGCGCTCGAGGGCTCCGAACTATGCCCATAACAGACAAGCTTTGTCTCCTTCTTCCCTCGAAGCGAACAACTGATTGGCGTCCGCCATGCTCTTCTAGAGATCGAAGAAGACACCTGAGGAACGCCACACCTGGGTAAGCAATTTGAATTTGCTATTCCCGAAGACACACTGTAGTAAGTATGGCTTACCATACATTATGTCCTTCGGTTGGTGGACTTGATCCTCATAGAACCGCGTATCCACCGGTTCCTTCTGAAGATCGGTCTTCAGGGTGGACAGTTCTCCCGGGCTCTCCTTTCCATCATCCTCAAGGGCCTCGCTCTTCTGGTTGTCGTCCTTGAGCTCCTGCTGGACCTCCACCACATGAGCCTCATGCTTACCACTGGTGGCTCGCATGACGGAGAGGGAGGTAAACGCTTCTTTGGCCGCCCCCTCTCGAGGGCCACTTGGTCTTTCGCTTGTTGGAGCTCGGCCTTGAGCCTCTCCACCTCTTTCACTGAAGCTGTCTAAGCATCAAACACTATGAAAAACTGCATTGACAGTGTTCAGGCAAAGGCATTCGGATTTTGTTTTGACCTACCTTATGCCTCGTCGAATCTTCTATTGAGGGCATCAACTTCCTTGTCATAACATTTAAGCTTCCAATTCAGTTCGTCCAGCTCGACGCCATTTAGGGCCACCGCCGATGATGAAGCCTGCATTACACATACAGTTGACATGTTACATGGGTTCTATACTCCCGAACTATAGGCAATCCGATCATATGTTCGACCTTATTAAGGGGCTAATCTATCATTCTGGTCATATGATTTGTATCTAGTCTAGAAACGGATCCATGATTGACCCCTAGGTAAGGTTTTTCAAACTCACCTAAGGGTGTGGGGCTGCCATGTATATAATAATAAAAATAAGTAAAAACTTTGCAAAAAAGAGTATCATGTGTCTTACTTGAAAACCCGTCAGGAGACCCTTGAAGGCCTCCTTCAGACCATTGTCGACAGACTGAATGTTGTGTAACACCGCACCCATAAGGTTGCGATGCTCTTCGGAGATGGAGACGCTCGAGATAGCCTCCTCCATGACCAGCCACCCATTGGTCGGTGGCGCCGGTGGTGATCGGATAACCCGATCACCAACCGGGGTTTGAACTAGTTCCTTCGGTGGCTTGGTGCGCTTCGGATATACCCTCGGAGGGGACTGAGCAGCCGCTCGTCCAGCCTCCTCAATATCCAGGCGGGGTACCTCCCCCTATCTTCGGTGATCGAGGTGTTAGCCTCGACCATTATGTCGTCTCCCCCGCCGCCGGTGCCTGGCTCCATAGGAGCATGCTGGGATGACACCTCCACGGTGTCCTTCGCGACGTGTGGAGTGGTGGGGTGCGAAGCATTCCGGATCTCTGCTAGTTCGACAAGCAGGGTCTCCCCTTCCGATATTTGATCAGCGGGAAAGACGCGTGGGGCCTGCAAAATCAATAAGCACCTCTGTGTTAATAAACACTAAACCAGTAAAAGGTTTTAACAAGGGGTCTTCGGATCCTAACCTTCGAGCGGGGGGCTTGAACCCGAGGTTCCTTCGTGGAACCACCTCGAGGTCATCAGAATCAGTGTCTGAATCCAAGTTGTCGTCGGACAAGACCACATGCGCCTGACGCGCTCTCTTTTGGGCAGGAGGGGGTGCCTCCTTTGGAGCACCCTATGACGTCACCCTATTTCTTGTGAGGGGGAATTTCCTTCCCGCTCGACTTCGTCCTCCTCTTCTTCATCATGCTCTTCCTCTTCCTCTTCCTCCTCATGCTCCTCTTGATTCGAGGAGGCATTCGTTTCCCTAGACATAGTCTTTGACTGGTCCCTGATGCGCAGGCCTCGTCTACCTGGTTTCTTATTCTTCTCCTTCTTCGTGGGGGCCTTGTACGGCTTCACAACGAGCATCTCCACTAACAGCCTGGACCTAACGTCTTTGGGTTGAGGAGTCGGACTGTTGATATTCACGGCTTTCTTCAGCCATGACTGCAAAGGGTGATCGGAAAAGATGTTGTAAATCCTCTCTATGGAAAAAAAAGCCGACCAAGAAAAGTTATACCATACCTCGGAAGCGGGCTTGGCGGCATGTAGACCCTTGTCTTCTTCTTTGGATGGCTAGCTCTATTGTGACTTGAAGAGCACCTTCCATAGCTTCTCCCGCATAGTGCGGAAGAGGTTCTGAATCACTACGCTGGTCGGGGAGGATGCGTCTTTGGAGCATGACCTGGACCACATTGGTCAGCGTGACGCCCTTCTTGACTTTGGAGCTAACGCACTTCTGCAGATCGCTCACCTCATTGCTCAGTCCCTAGCTAAGGCCCATTTCGAGCCATGAAGCTAATCTGGTGGGGGGGAGCAGATCTGAATTCGGTAGTTGGAATCTAACCATCTTCTCGTGGTTCTGTGATGTAGAGCCACTCCTTCTGCCACACCTTGATGTTGTCGATGAAGGTGCCCGATGGCCACCCAACGCAGGTGAGCTTGCCGATGACAGCTCCGCCATAGTCTGCATACTTACCTCCGATGCACTTCGGCTTGACGTTGAACACTTTGAGCCATAGCCCAAAGTGCGGCTCGAATTGCTAGAAAGCCTTGCAGATGAGGATGAATGCTAAGATGTGCATGAAAGAGTTTGGCGGGATGTCAGGCAAGTCGAGGCCGTAGAAAAATATCAACCCCCTAACGAAGGGGTGGAGTGGGAAGCTCAACCCCCTGATGAAGTGGGGGAGGAAGACCACCCTTTGGCCCGACCGGGGAGTGGGGACACTTGGCCCTCCTCCATGCATGGTGAGGGATGTCAGCGAAGAGGTAGACGGCCCTACTGAGGTTGAGTATGTCCTGGTCGGTGACCGTGGAGGCCTCCCACTAGCCATTGGAGCCCACCATTCACGAGCTTGGAGGTGCGGGGAGACCTAGATCTATGCTTTGGAGGCGCAGAGCAATTGAAAGCAGAGAAGGCGAATGGGGAGCGTGAATAGGCTTTGGGGTTTTCTTCCCCTTTTATGAGGCTTATCGAGACGATCTCCCCTTGCTGCACTATGAATCCCTTAACTTCCCGAGATGTGCGAACTGTTTCACACGCGTGATTAAACATATCCCGTGTAAAACGGGACACAATCACCACATGGATAGATAATGTTGATTAAAACGACCTCGAACCATGAATCGAGCTTTTGTAAATGGCCTAGCGGTCGTGGTGGGCCGTGACCTTTCGTCAGCGAGGCTGGTAGGCTACATTATTTTACCCCTTGATGTTTGGCATTCAAGGCCAACCTATTCATAGTGTTTGGATGCACCCCTATTCGGAAGGCTACTTGTCATCGCAAGCCGAACTGAGTCCCGCGGGAGGAACTCACCTCGATGGCCGAACACTCTGATTGAGTGAAGCAATTGAAGATGAGACCCTTGGCGTTGGTGGCAAGTTCAGGGGCTACTGAGGGAGTCCTAGATTAAGGGGTCCTCGAGAGGCTGACCTATTTTGATGGGCCGAACTATATGGGCCACTTACCGAAGACAGGATTGATTGAAGACCTTATCTCCAATATGGAAGCTTCGGGAAGTACGGCTTGTGCTCCACGTTGGATGAAGCGAATAAGCATGTTTAGCTCTTCGGCGTGTAACCAACCATGTGTAAACATACCCTTGACATCTATATAAGCCGGAGGGTTTTAGGTTGTGGCCATAGAACAACTCATCTAGGGTTAGCTATTCGATCTCGAGGTAGATCAACTTTGTAAACCCCCATACCATCAATACAAACAAGCATGACATAGGGTATTAGCTCCATAGGAGGGCTCGAACATGGGTAAATTTGTGTCCTCTTCGTCTCCTGTTACCATCGGTTCTAGTCTCACAGTTTGGGACCCCCTACCCGAGATCCGTCGGTTTTGACACCAACAGTTTCCCCTTCGCGTTCTTCGTTTCCTTTGTGTTCTTCGTGGAATCCCCCTCCAATTCGTGAAAGATCGACCCACATGGGCTTGCCCCGTATCATATGGGCCAACTCAAAATAAACCACCATTGAAACAACTGCTTAGAAAGAGAGATTGCACCGATAAAAGTTACGAACTTGATGAGGTGAGAACCTCAAAATGATTTGATAGGATTTTGAACGGAAACATGAATATTCTGAGATATCTTTAGCACTCCGAATAGAAAAGAAAGGGATGCATAAACAAGAGAGGCTTCTATAAGAACTTCCAACACGAAAAACATTTGAAGGACGAAAAGGATATGATGAAGCTAGAAATCTTGAATTAAATCCACCGAGGAAGAAAACAAGAATGAAAACGATGAACTTGAAGCTCCTGAGCATCTTCAAATGAATCACCAGATATAAAAATGCAAGTTGACTCATTGGATATGATACGGAAGAAAAGATAGTGTAAGCGTCAATGAAAATAAGGCACTTCCGTAAGAACTTAATCATTGAAGAAAAGGGAGGGAGAGTCGGAAAACAAAGTAAACTTGGCATAGATGACACAGACTCCAAAAAATAATACGAGGATTGATCTTGCAAATATTAAAGAGGATATAATTATCTTGAAGAAAAGCATACCATATGAAAAGAATTGTCTTATTTCAGGCTCCGCAAAACCCAAAGAGGTTCGAACTCAGGGGCGTGTGTGAAGATCCCCACTAGATCCAGCCTCACGCTCACCGGCGACGACCTAGCCCGACGAGCTCACACAATCCCAAAGAGACGACCGGAACACAAGGACTTACCCAGGTTCAGACTGATGCGAAGTATAAAACCCTACTCCTGCCTTTGGGTGGACTTCCTCATGAGGAGGTTTGTGGATGAACTAATACAATGGTGAGCAACCTCACGTGGATGCTTCAGTGGTGTTCGATCTGTTCTCTCTGTCTATGGAGTGACCTGTCCTCTATTTATAGTGGCCCGAGTCGTCTTCCCTTATCGTGATGGTGGGAATGGATCCCACAATGCCCAAATTCAAAGGGGGACATGGAGTACATCCTTGTCTTGACAAAAGGTGGTCTTCGCCTGCAAAGTAGCCGGTGGCGATGCAATTGTGGGCTCAACAATGACATCCGTCCTGCTGAGCCCTCTTGCGCGGTCTTGTTGAGCCGAAATGGAAACCTTTGGTGTGACGATTTGGGAACCTGCGTATGTCCTTGCCTCCTTTGCACGAAAGAGGGAACTCTCTTCTCTACACGTGCCGAAACCCGCCTGGCCCATCTTGCGTCATCCCTGACCTCTTGAGGCTGAGTGTTGCATAGAGATCTCCACCCCTTAGGAGGCGGCCTGGGGAGGCCTCTTCCCTTCCGGGGGTCTTGGCGTCACCCTCCTCGAAAGGGAGGGGCTCTCCCAAGGGCCCTGTCTCGAGTGACGCCGCACCTGGCCGTACATGTCCGTCAAAGTGGGACGCGCCCTGGGCCACAACCTGGCAGGTTTGGGTACCCTCGTTTTGAGAACGCCGACAGCTACCCCTGGGCCCAAGGCGCGCTCGAGTTGGCTTCCGGGTGAAGCCATATAAGGCGGCCCGAAGTGCCATGGGCCGCAAACACTTGCGGACCAGGCTTGACATGCGACACTCTCTGAGGCGCCGATGCCTCTACTCCTCGAAGTCGTTAGGAACCGCCCCAATCTAGGCTGACGCGAAGCCTGCATGCCGTGCCAACCATCATTTCCTTCCCTTTAATGCGGCTGTATCCTTGTGTTTTCACTCCTCAGGCCACGCGGATGTGACCCGACGAGGGAAGATGAGGCGACATGAAGCATGGTTGCACGCCGACAGAGTCCATCATGTGGAGCCCAAGGAGCGCACGACGCCGCATCATCTCGCGGTGCCTCGACAACCACCCCACCTAATCAACAGTCGGTGAACGTCACAGGGCTTTGATTTCTTGGAACGGGGGAGGGGTGCTTGTTGGACTCCTCCTAGTTACAAATGGGCGGAGGGTGAGAGAGTCCTAGATTAAGGGGTCCTTAGATGGTCGACCTGTTTCTTATGGGCCGAACTATGTGGGCCACTTGCTAAGCATTGGATTGATCAAAGGCCCCGTCGCGAGGGAGGAAACCTCAGGTGTCGTGGCGTGTCCTCCTAGTTTGAAATAGTATATATGCATGTTTTTACCTTTGATGTGCAACTGACCATGTGTAAACCCTAGGTACCCTCGGCGTCTATATAAGCCGGAGGGTTTGAGATTGTAGGGCAGAGAAACTTGTCTAGGGTTTAGCTATTCGATCTCGAGGTAGATCAACTCTGTAACCTTCATACCATCAATATAATCAACCAGGATGTAGGGTTTTACCTCCATTGGAGGGCCCGAACCTGGGTAAACATCGTCTCGTTTGTCCCCTGTTACCTTCGATCCTAGTCTCACAGCTTGGGACCCCCTACCCGAGATCCACCGGTTTTGACACCTACATTGGTGCTTTGATTAAGAGTTCCGCTACGATCGTCAAAGGAATCGATGGCTTGCCTTGTCATAAACAACGAGGTCTGCAGCCAGGATATTATCATCCCTAGTCAGATCTTCACAGGCGGCAACGTCTTGTCGCACGTCGACCTGACCGACCATATTGGCCTGATCAAAAGCTTCACCCCCGATCAAGGAATTAGATTCAGAACCCTAGAGTTCGTCGCTGATTCACGGGGGGAACTTTTCTTGATGGAACCCTCAGATCTCATGGAGGAGCCCGCAGATCCCGATGCATCGATGCCGAAGACATCAGGCCCCACCTTTGAGGTGGCCTTTACCCTCGGGATGTCTAGAACGCCCAATCCAGTCATTGTGTCCGGATTTGCTACGGCCCAACATGACATGGATTCGCTTTCAAGCGACCCCGGAACTGCGATGCCGCAGATCGACCCCACGCGCTTCGGCGACACACATGCTACCAACACCTCGTCCCTAAACGAGTTCGTTGATTGGATTCAGATAATGCGTATGACTGATGACCAGACCCTGATCTATGATCGGATCGGGATTAAAACGGACGATAGGGAGATTCGCACCCCCATGGTCACTCACTTAGTCGCCACTGTCAAGTATCCGGCTGGGGGCTCATCCCCCCAACGATCGGAATTAAAAATGGTCTACACCCCAAGCTCCGATCATTGAGACCTCGCTTGCAACGCCGACCCTAGAGTTCGCTCTAGAGATAGATTGGTATCGGTCCCCTATCTAGGGCGCAACTCGGAACCCGTAATTCCGGACTCACATCATGGCATGGACTCAATGTTTTCCCACCCACCACCCAAGTTGATCACTCAAGCATCGTAGGAGAGTCCAACTCTTCAGACTTATGGGATGTTAAACAATTACCAAGAGAGTTGGTTCATCATTTTTCTGCTAGACTCCTCCTGGCTAGAAAGAAAGTACGAGGTTCTAGTGACCAGGAGATAATAGCAACCTTCAATCGCAATTGCCATGATGAAGGGATCCTCAACGCCTGGGCTGGTTGTCACATTTGCGACTTCACCGAGCTGTCGGACTTGGTACAAAAATATTGTGCCATTTAGAGCACCTAGCAAGCCGAACGACTTCTTACGGAATCAAGCTTTATTGAATACCTTGTAGGAGACCGAAAAAAGAGGATACCTGCATAGGGGCTAGCCGAACTCGAACCCAGCAAAAAGAGAAATACACCCCTTACAGGGGTCAGAATTATTCTGGACGGACTATTGGATAAACCATGCCCTATACATTCTGTATTGCTGAACACAAGCCCGACTCACAGCCTTAGAGCTTGCTGGGTTGTCAGGCAAGTCACAAAAATTGGTGAAGCCATCGTAGAGGCACTACCGCCGAATAGGTGCTCCACAACGCCAACGGAATACAATGCCGAAGTCCTGACGATCTACAAAACGTTCCCCTCAAGGAACATGAGGAAAAGAGCTCTTAGAGAACTCGAACATGTCTATCATGTGGTAGCAACAAGTTCATGGGTAGACATACTCATCACCTTCAGAGATACAAACCAACAAGCCATCCTTTCTGTTCATACACTAGACGCACTCGTCTTAAACCCCATCGTCGATGGCTTCAGGCTGCATATAATGCTAATGGATGGCGGCAGTGGTTTAAACCTTATCTACGAGGATACCCTGGAAAGAATGCAGTTCGACCGATCTCACATTAGCATAGAAACACAACATTTCGGGGATCATTCCTAGGAAAGAGGCGCATTTTTCAGGACGAACCCAGAGATCAATGCTTAGAGAACACGAAGAAGCTGAATAACAAGAGTCTTACGACCTTACATACTGTCTTACAGAAATAAAGACCATGGAGGTCAAGTCCTACATATATAGGGCCGCAAGGGCCAAACACTTAAACATAACAAACATCGGAACTCTTAGTCGAAAGCATAAACCCATGCCATCTGCCTTAAACCTACAGGCATTCTGACCAGGAAGCATCCTAGATCACATGTTCGTCACCATTCAACTCTTCACCATACTCCCGCTCTTCCATGTCAGGCCAATTAAATAACCAGTGGAAAGCCAAGGAGTACTTCGAATGTACTCGCAAGCAACCCAAGTTTTAGAACAAGGTACAACAATGCATGATATAGAACCAAATAGGTAAATTTTTGCAGAAAGCTAATTTTAAATGCAATGACATGATCAAGTAACTATGTAACCATGCATCAACAGTTGGGAGATATCCTTATGAACAAGCTACATATATCATCATAAACAGGGGGTTGAACATCTCATGTTCAGTCATCGCGTCAAGTCCTCTGATTTAACTCAAGTATCATCTTTGTGTCATCCACACGCTCACCAAGTTTTGTGAAAGCAACTTGACGTAGTTTAAGCAGCACCACCAAATGGTCCTTGACCGTGGACATGGTTATTCGAACAGTTTTACCCTCTATAGAGGTTGCACAATTTACCCACAAGACTCGAGGAACTTCCGTGTCATCCATGACTCGCGGTATATTTAATAGCCGAGGTAAGCACCCGAGCAATGCCTTGCCTTTCCCCTAGCGATACTAAACAAAGAGTCGACTCGTTGGTGCCATCCCTCATGATATACATCACATGTATCATCCATGAGGGCACGCAATGGTGTGCCTAGTGCCCGTAAAGACAGCACATGATCCTCCATTCCGGTACGACCCCGTATCGAGAGTGACCATGCCACTCCCGCCACTAGTAATGCTGGCTCTATGCTAGTACCCACCAAAGTAATCAACCAAGGCTCGTCCCATAAGGGGTATCGTGGTTGTGCATGTAAGGTTGGGATGGTCGACAAACCTTAAATCTAATCTATTTTCGAAAATACACACTTACTTTATCCAGGACACCACTTCTTTCTCAAGTGGTTACCCAACTCAACACCATCCTCCTTGGGCATTAGTGGCACCCGATAGCATTTTAAAACAAATCCTTTGAACTCATATTGTTTCCATCACCATGCAATTCCCGTTCCACTTGCCTAGCACTACTAGTAACAACCTAACTACTCCCACCCGCACAACCCTCACAAGGATGGTAGGGTCATGCATGATGCTAGTATCAATGTTAAGGTATTAGTGGCATCCCACCGTAGTGGCCACCACATCAACATGATTAACCTTAAGAACATAAGTGCTATATGCCATGCAATAAAACTTTTCATAGTCATGGTCAAAGGGCTCTTGCCTGGCTCAACAGAGTCATCGGGGTCTTCAATGTCTTCGGGTCCAACTCCCTCGTCAACAACGCAACCTATCGTCACGATAAATAACGATAATAATAAGCATCACACAAAAATAGAGCACAAATATTCACTACAAAAATGCTACCCTACTCTGATAAATACTAAAAACTATTATCAGAATATTATTCTACGGTTTTGTTGTGAAAAACATTTTGAAACTATTTAAATAGAGGCAGTAAAATATTAGAAACTAGGTTTTAAATATAATCAATACATAAACATTTTCAAACAAATTTACAAGTGGCACCATTAAATTCTACAGATTATTACAAGAATTATGGTGGAAAACTATTTGCATTGGAGTTTTATTTAACATACTAGAATTTTTGGAAAACTAGGGTAAATGAAAAACAAAAAGGCCTCAGAGCCAACAGGGTCAGAACAGACCCAGTTGGGTCGGCCTCGGGCCGAGCCAGGCCTGGGCGAGCCGAGGCGCGTGTGCCATCTGGGTTCAAACCAGATAGGTGGGCCCAAGCTCCAGCCTCACAGAGAGGGAGAGAGAGAGAGAGGAGAGGATGACAGGTGGGGGCCACCTGTCATCTCCTTCCTCTCGACAAGAAGGAGGCGGCGCTCACCCATGGCGAAGGAGGGCACGATGAGGGGAGCTAAGGGCAGAGACGGACTCAGCGTCAACCCGACGTTCCTATGGAGGTGGAGGGGAGGCCGGAGGCACGTAGGTTCGCCGACAATGAGGAAGTATGGCGGAGACGCTTTGGGAGGAGATCATCGGTGACGTTTCTCTGTTCAAAATGGACGGGGAGGAAGGTGAAAAGGGTTAGGGGGGCCCTACGGACCTCTAGAGAAGAAGAAGAGGAATGGAGCTGGCTGGTAACCCAAGATCGACGAAACCCTGACACGGTGGCACCTCGGTCAATCCTGAGCACTAGGGCTCGGGGAGGTCACTAGGGTGGTACAGGGGGTCGTTTAAGCGGGGAAGGGGGCTCTAGAGGGAAGGAGGGAGCTTGGGGGTGAGGGGGCTTTTATAGCCGGGGCGCGAGTCCACCACGGACCTGTGCGCTGGTGATGTCGGTTTGGTCGCTGGAGGTAGAGGGAGCACACAGGTCTTGCCCTGGGCTGTTCCTGGGGGTGGTTTAATATGAGCGAGAGCAAGAGAGAGAGAGAGAGAGAGAGAGAGGAGCGCACGCGTGTGGAGATGCCGGTTGGCCGAGCCGGGCGACGCCCAACACGTGCGGAAGGAGGGAGAGGGAGGAGGAGAGAGGAGGTGGCTGACAAGTGGGGCGTGTCCCTTACGTCTTGGGAGCCAAGTGACGATAGGGGAGGCCCCAGGCGGATGGGGACATATAGTGTGCGGCAGCTACAATGCTTGTCGGCACTGTAGCATGCTCTAGTGCGCGCGTATGGCATGCAATGGCATGCCAACAACGTCCTGGGCCCGGCCAACCTTGTCAAGTGGGTCCAGGGAGGCATAAATAATTAGGACGATGCACTGGATGCGCTTGTGATCCACCAGGGGTGGGAGAGGAGTGGAGAGAGAGAGAGAGAGATTCCTGCTATCGAGGCGGTAAAATTGGGGTTTAACCCCATCTACCAGAGGCTTTTTGACTTGGACTTTTTACTGGAGCTAGAAGGAGCATCCTAGAGACAATGGTAAAAGTTTGAGTCCAAGGGGAATAGGTTTGGGGGGTGAAACAGGGCTTTTACCAATCATGCAGAAGGTGTTTGATCAAGGTTTGGGCCAGTAAATAAATATTGCTGTCTATGAGATTTAACAGGATGAAAATATAGGTAGAAATAGAGAGTATCACCAAGTTTGAGGAGATTTGAAGAAGGTTGACAATGAAACCTTGTAAAACCCTAGAAATCAACAAAATCCGCTTTCTGTAGATCTAGTCATGCTAGACTACTCTACTTCATGCACCACTTAGTGTATCATCATCATTTGGGAATTAGAACATGTCCACAAAGTTTGGTGTCAAGGGAAGAAACTTAACAATGTGAAGTTGTTCAAATTTGAATATGGACACACAGGGGTGTGGAGCATTTTGATCAGGCAAATCAATTAGGATTAAGATGAAACTTTGCAAGATCATCAGCTAAGACAATTGTGACCTCCTAGAATTTTCCTGAATTTATTGAGAATATTTCTCATATAAATATTTCTAAAGCCTGACTTGGACAAAAAGGGTTTTGAGGTGTTTTGCCCAAGATTTTGAACATGACCATGCATTGAAACTCATATATATGGAAAATATATGTCCACTGAGTTCCGCTAAATTTTCTCAAATATTTTCAAAGTATTAAAATAATTTTTCCCTATGAGAAAACCATTTCTGGCCTTAAGAAAAAGACTTCAAATAAAATAGTAAAATAATCTTTAAAATTAATATTTGGTGGTTTTGGGAAGTCATATATATAGTAGGTTCCAAATAAAGCTCTTGGGGAAAAAGGATCCACCCAAGTTGAGGACTTACAGTGCAAACCTCAACATGGGGGGTTTTCAAAACCTAATTTGAATAAATTGTTTTTGGTCAAAATAAATTTTGATAAAAATAGTTTTGGTTACTATTCACATGGTATGATCATTTGGTAGGAAGTTTGGATCGAGGAATATGAATATTGACAGGAGTAGAATCTAAGAGTGTCAAACATACTCAACCAAACAATCAAGCAAGCAACAATTCAAACAAGCATGCACTCAAAAAGTTTGAATTGGCTCCAAATTTTGTAAATCCAAGCATAGCAAATTGATACAAACACAGGGGGTGACAGTGACACCTTCACAAAATTCCAGGCTATACCCATTACATGTATATGAAGCTCAAGATGCCAGGCCCAAACGGGGTAATCACAATCACTAGTGATCCGAATATAGCCCTTCGAGCTGAAAACAAAATAGCATCGCTTGCCCTCGAGGCACTTGCTGAGACCTTCGCTGTAGAGTAACTAACCGCACTCCGGTCAACAGTAGACAAGGACGATTTGATCCTTGGCAAAAGGCCCAAACCCACATCCTTTAAACCTACAGTTGAAATCGTTAAATTTCAGGTAGAACCAATGGACCCCAATAAGATAACGTCCATCGGATCTTAGCTGGACACCATGGTGGACAAAGTGCTGCAAGCATTCTTATGAGAAAACTGGGACATCTTCGCCTGGCATACTTCCGATATGCTAGGAATCCCATGGCGGCTAGCAGCACATAGTCTGAACATCATTGCAGGCTTCAAGCCCGTTAAGCAGACTCTGTGCCGCTTTTCCGAGCCCGAATGACAAGCTATGGGTGAAGAATTAGCCAAACTGCTAGAGATCGGATTCATACAGGAGATCAAGCACCCCGAATGGTTGGCAAACCTGGTGATGGTACCAAAGAAAGACAAATCCTAGTAGCTGTATGTCGACTTTAAAGACCTCAACAAGGCCTGCCACAAGGACCCTTTCCCCTTTCCATACATAGACCAGATTATTGACACCACAGCCGGACACGGCTCATTGTGTTTCCTCAACACTTATTCCGGATACCATCAGATCAAAACGAAGGAATCCGATCAAGCCGCAACCGCATTCATAACCCCTTACGGGCCATTCTGCTTCAACATGATGCCTTTTGGGCTCAGAAACGCTGTGTCTACGTACCAGCGCATGATCCTGACTTGTCTTGCAAAACAGGTCGGTAAAACAGTCGAGGCATACGTGGACGATGTGGTCATCAAAACCAAACATGTCAGCCAGCTGATTGACGACCTAAGGCAAACCTTTGCGAGCCTACGTGATTACGATATACGGATCAATCTAGAGAAATGAGTATTCGGATTTCCTGCGGGTAAACTGCCGGATTCATCATTTCCCATAGAGGAATAGAAGCGCATCCGGCTAAGATTCGTGCCATATCGGAACTTGCAACTCACATAGATGTAATGCATGTCGAGAGGTTGGCTGGTTGCGTGGCGACACTAAGTCGCATTATCTCCCGCCTCGGTGAAAAGGATCTACCACTCTGTAGGTTGCTAAAACGGACCAAAAATTTTGAATGGACTGATGAAGCAGCGGTTGTGTTAGAAGAAATGAAAACACTTTTGGCAATGTCGGCATTCTGTGAACGGGGGTACCCAGTCCTGCCTACCTGCGGCCGAGGGTGTGGCCCACTTCATCAACCGAATGCGGCTAGTGTGGCATCACTCAAGACAAGGCCCTCGCGAGGGCTCTAGGCTGATGAGGAGAAGAAGCGTCAGGACTGACAAGGGAGGGGCCTCCTCTGGCACCCTTTGGAGCGGTGGAGATCCCTATGCAAGGCTTGGCCTCAGGAGTCTAGGTTGACGCAATGAAGCACAGGCGGGCACTAGCGCGAGATGGTGTAGTTTACCCATTGGTGCAAAGGGAGCAAGGACATAGGCGGGTTCCCAAATCATCCTCCAACGGTTTCCATTCCGGTGCAACAAAAACGCAACCTCCCGCCCCGTAGAGTGGATGTCATCGTTGAGCCCATCCCTGCGCCGTTGACAGCTACTTTGCAGGCGAAGACCGCCTTTGGGCAAGGTAAGCACGTACTCTTGTCCCCCTTTAAAATTGGCCATTGTGGTATCCCTTCCCACCATTGCGATAAGGTAAGAGGACCCGGGCCACCGCTATATATAGAGGGTAGGCTGCACCATAGAGAGGGATCCGAATCCATCCCACCACTTATCCGCCACCAAATCATAGAAGGCCACGTACACCTCGATGGGAGCCCTCATGAGGCCCTAAAACATTGTGCTAGTTCATCTTCACCACCTCACAATCCACCAAAGTAGGAGTAGGGTATTACGCTTCACAGCGGCCCGAACCTGGGTAAACTATCGTGTTCATCCTCTTCCTCGTCATCGTACGAGTTCTTTGTTGCGTTCATCGAGTAGCAAGTTACGTTGGGCGAGGCTGCAGGGGATCTTCGCACACGCCCTTGTGTTCGAACCTTAGGGGTTTTGTGGAGCCCGAAATCCGACATTTGGCGCACTAGGTAGGGGGCGTGTCGAGGTCTTCTCCAATCTTTGTTCTTCCCAAGTTTTGCTACTCTGATGTCCAGCGCTCAACAAGCTTCTCCCGGCCGCGACGGATTAGCCTCCATGAACCCCGCCATGACGGTCAGAGGCCAACCGAGCGTTCATTACCAAGTCGCCAGCATCACCTCCACCGTCACCACCTCTCATGCCACTCAAGCACATGGTGGGCGGTCGGAACCCCCGGCACACCTATGTGGGAGACCTCAATGCGCACGATGCTCTATTGCTGGCAAGTGAGATGCTTCACCACCGACCAACACACGGGGGCTTCGACGCATGGGATGGTCACTGGTCTTGGGG
Organism: Hordeum marinum; assembly: GCA_022496015.1. Lineage (NCBI taxonomy): Eukaryota > Viridiplantae > Streptophyta > Magnoliopsida > Poales > Poaceae > Hordeum > Hordeum marinum. Next base: position 118,066,902 of record CM039676.1, read on the forward strand.
CGCAGCCCGGTCGCGCCCACTAGGCACATGGAGGGAACAACAGGGCAACCCGCGCACACACCGACGTGCACATCATCGACCAGGCTGGCCCTCAGCAACCTGGGCTGACCCTGGGGGAGCGCGCCATCCGGCGCTATGAGCGGGCGGTGCAGGTGTCCGGACAAACAAGAAATAGCGGCGGAGGTGCATCAGGCCGCTATGGGAGAAACACACACCAGGAGAAGCGCGGCCCACCCAACGGCGGTGGCATAGGTAAGGAACTCCGCTCTAAGGCCCGACGCAGGAGGGTCTGCAAGCGGCGCGTGTAGGGTGGTTTCCTGCAACCACCAGGAGGGACCGTCCTCGGCGCACCAACGAGCCTCTTGGGAGAAGGACCGAGCGCCTACTTGGAACCCTACATACCATGCTATATCGTATTGCCCGACGAAGGAATGGGCCATGCGCCCGTCGCGAGCGCCAGCACCTCGAAAGAGTAAGGGGCACCCTGGGTGTCCTCCCCGTGCCGGGCCTGGGGGCTCCCATTGGCAGAGCACCTGATAACCCACAAGTGTAGGGGATCAATTCTAGCCTTTCTCGACAAGTAAGAGTGTTGAACCAAACAAGGAGCTAAAGGTCGAACAAATATTCCCTCAAGTTCTATCGATCATCGATACAACTCTACTCACGCTTAACGTTTGTTGTACCTAGAACACGTATGAAACTATAAGTACTTTGTAGGTGTGATAGGATAGGTTTGCAAGATAATAAAGAGCACATAAATAAAAACTAGGGGCTGCTAAGATAGAGAAACAACTAAGTTAGTTTAACGAGTGTGGAAAATTGGTGGTAGGAGTTGCGGAATTGTAGCTAGGCAATCGATAACTAGACCGGTAATCATTATTGCAATTTTATATGAGGAAGAGGCATAAGCTAACATACTTTATCTACTTGGATCACATTCACTTATGATTGGAACTCTAGCAAGCATCCGCAACTACTAAAGATCATTAAGGTAAAACCGAACCATAGCATTATAAGGTATCAAGTCCTCTTTACTCCCATATGCAACAACCCACCTACTCGGGTTTATGCTTCTATCACTCAAGCAACCCACCATAGGGGAATCATGAACACATTGCAACACCCTAGAATGAGGATCCCTCACGCTTGCGCGACATGGCGAGCACCATAGGACAGCACCGATAATAAAACATGCAAGTCAAACCAATAATTATCGTCAATCAACCCATAGGACAACAAAAATCTACTCACACGTCATAGGATGGCAACACATCATTGGATAATAAATATGAAGCATAAAACACCATGTTCAAGTAGAGGGTATAGCGGGTTGTGGGAGAGTGGACCGCTCTAGACAGATGGGGGATGGTGATGGAGGTGTTGATGAACATGACGGAGTTGTTGTAGTAGATCGCCATCACGATGATGGCCCCAGCGGCGTTTCGGTGCCACCGGGAGAGATGGGGAGAGAGCCCCCTTCTTCTTCTTCTTTCTTGACCTTCCCCCTAGATGGGATAAGGGTTTCTCCTCTAGTTCATGGACTCCATGGCGGCGGAGGGGCGAGAGCCCCTCCGGGATTGGATCTCTCTCTCTCTGTTTCCTTGTGTTTCTGTGCTCCTAGATTCAGGCCTTTAACCATTTCTTAAATATCTAGAGATCCATAACTCTGATCGGACTGAAATTTTGATAGGATCTTTATCCAAAAATAAGCTTTCTAGCGGCCAAAGGAGAGCTCCAACCAACCTATGGGCTGGTCACAAGGGCCCAGGGCGCGCCCATGGCTTGTGGCCCCCTCGGGCACTCCCTTCTGTTGATTCCACTTCCAAAAATTCACATATATATCAAAAAAATCTCCATAAGTTTTTATCCCATTTGGACTTCGTTTGATATGGATTTTGTGCGAAACAAAACTTATGCAAAAAACAGGAACTGTCACTAGGCATTGGATCAATATGTTAGTCCCAAAAATAGTGTAAAAATTTGCGAAAAGTGTATGGAAGTTGTAGAATATTGGCATGAAACAATCTAAAATTATAGATACGACGGAGATGTATCAGCATCCACAAGCGTAATTGCTGCTCGTCCTCGAGTAGGTAAATGGTAAAAAAGTTAATTTTTGATGTGGAATGTTACCTAGCATAATCTTGATGATATAATATAATTGTCACATCCCTAGAAATAGTTTGTATTAGTTGCATCATTGAACATTCATTGCGTCATTGAAATGGGGATGAGAAACCCTAGCTTCTCATGGATTAAACCAAACTCCAACAGCTGAATTTTCAATGTTTCCAAATGGCCTTCAAAAATGTTCACCATTTCTGATAAATGTTGGAAACAACATACCAGGGGTGCTGAACTTCTAAATAATTATTTTGTATTTTTAAATAAATCATGAATGCATCTAAAAATGGTAATTAAATGACAATAAATATTTTAATTTTCAAAAAGTGTTGAAACTTATTATGTGGCTTAGCAATATTATGGTTAGACCCCAAAATAAATTCCAGGGTTTTTGTCTTTAGGGTTTTTGCCCAAATATTTAAACACAGAGCAAATAAATAGAAAATAAAAAAATAGGAAAGGATTTACCTGTTGGCCTAGCTCTGTAGCCAGCCCAGCACACCTTGCGCTGCCAGTCGTCTCCCACCTCATGCCAGGAGGACGCGAGGCGTGTGCTCGCCGTTTGCCAGCCACCTCCAGCCTGCCTGCTTGCCCGGAGGTCACCTAAGAGCGCCACGCGACCCCTAGAGTCGTCCGGATCCATCCCCGTCTCCATCTCTCTCCCCTTTCTCTCCTATGCCTTTCCCCCCTGCTGACTGAAACCGCAGGCCACCACGGATTCGTGCCATCGATTCGGGACGTCCCGTTCGCCCCCGAGCTAGATGACCCTCCCATCGACATCGACGTGAGCCCCAATTCCTCTCCCCTCTCTTATTTCCGTCTTGTGTGCCCCTAGCTTGCCTCCCCATTTAAGACGATGCTCCTCGCCGCTGGTAGCGATGTGACCATGGCCAAAACCACCACGGTCTGCTCTCGAGCTTGCCATGGTGTTTCGGATGCTCCTAGGGAGCCGTAGGTCGCATTAGATGGGCTCCCTGTGCCCTGGAGCCCCTGTGCCGTCGGACCCGTTTGGGTGCCGCCATGGATGAGCTTGACGGAGAGCCCTCCAAGGTTCCCAGGGCCTCTCGCGAGGTCCCCTAGAAGCGCACAAGCAAGGGCTGTAGGAGATATGCCCTAGAGGCAAGAATAAATGTTATTGATTATCTCCCTGTTCATAATTAGGTTTATGTTCCATGCTATAACTGGTATGGTTCTCGAGTCTATAATAACCACGAGGCTTGAAGGAAGACTCATATGTATGTGTGGAATAATAAACGGTAAATTGTATTCCTAGTCTGGCCTCTAACACTGGCTCAAGTATTGCATGATGACCCTCTTTTCCTGATCATGGGCATGGCTATGCCGGCAATTTTGATGGCACAATGTTAGAAGAACATTTGTGTTGAATCGTCATAAGTTATGCTATGAGATACATTCGTCATAAGTTAATGGTTAATAACACAAAGAAGTTAATACTTGCATAATTCCTTAGACCAGGAGAGTATTGAGTTTCTTCATGCTTGCTTCATGAACTTTGGGGTTTGTTAAACGTCATCCGTAAATGGGTGGCTATTACGGCGGCTTACGGGTTCATGGAAAAGTATGTCAAGTAACTTGATACATCAAGACTGGGATTTTCTCCTCCGACGATGGAGAGATATCTCTGGGCCCTCTCGGTGTTACGGTATCCATCATCATCTGGCCAGAGATTTTGTGATTTGATCACGGGGATGCCGGAACACGAGAACGAGAAAAGAGAACAATACCGATAACGAGGTAGCTGGCATAGTGGACAAGTTGTTGTTCCACGGGGATGCCAACGTGTATCACCTCGAGTATTGGTAACATAGCGTGAAGCAACAGGAATAGCACACGACAACTGGAGGTTCACCCGAATATTCATTCGTGCGGGTATAGGGGTCAATATGGGTGTCCAGGGCTCCGATGTTGATCATTGATCGGAAGGGGTTCCGGTTTATGTCTATGCTTCACCAAACCTATAGTGTCACATGCTTAAGGGTCATCTATCTGCTGAATACTAGACAAGGAGTCTGAGAGAAAGTCACTGGAAAAGTTTCGGAGACAACGGAAAGGTTCCGGAGAGAACACAGAAAACGTTTCGGTAAAACCGAAAAGTTGTTTCGGATAAAACCGTTGATCCAAAAAGGTTTCGGCAAGCACCGGTAATGTTTTGGAGGTTGCCAAATCGTTCTGGTAATTTCTCGAATTTTTCGGAGAAAAAACCAGAAAAGGTTTTAGAGCTGATGGAATTGTTTACCAGGTAAATGAAGATGGTTTTAAATTCAACCACCATACCGGAATGTTCCAGAGCGTGTCTATATAATTTTAGAGGGTGCCGAAAATGTTCGTGGACCTTCCGGAATTTTTCCGAAGTAATAGTCGCGGGAAACATCTTCTTCCAGCGTGAGGGGACAAGATCCCACGTTTCGTGGGGCTGTTTTGGGGCGCCTCCCTTTTGGGGGGCAGCCCCTTGTGGCTTGAAAAATGGTGTTGGGGGGCCCCCATGGTGGGGGCAGCCTCCACAAATGGTGGGGAGTGTTGGGAGGAAGGTGGGGCCCCATGGGGGAACACCATGGACAAGGGAACATGTTTTCTCCATGTTTGGTGGGAACATGCTTCCTTGTTTTGTGGGTCCTTGTCATGTGGCTGAAATTTCAGCCACCACCACCCCCTCCTTCCCCTATAAAATTAGGTGGAGAGAATCTCCATCCTAACTCTAACTCTCATACACATGCCATGCATTATCTGGATTCTTCTCTCCCTCCCACGAAAAGAGTTTCGTAGAGCCGAAAGGTTGTCTGGGTTCCGGTGGGAACTAGTTCTGGACGGCGAAGCCCTGCCGGATAGATGACACCGTATGTGTGCAACTCTATAGAGAGATCGTAGTTTCGGTCTTAGTTCGAGAGTGCCTCCCGAAGGGCTGTCCGTGTGACCGTACGAGTTTTGGAGGTCCTCCTGAAGGGTTGTCCGAGTGACAGTCCAAGTTTCGGATGTCCTCCCGAAGGGCTGTCCGCGACACCATCCGGGGGACTGTCTGACCGCCTCCCGGAGTGCTGTCCGTGGGGCAGATGAGGATATACATCCTCGCGGTTCGTAGGTAGTAAAATCCTAGCTGCGGGGATCTGCACCGCCGATCGTCATCGACTCTACTTCCGTTGTGCTACGAGTCGGTAACGAAATGATCAAAGCTTGTATGCAGTCTCCATAGTGGTCCTGGGCTGGTGCGTAGGTCGATTTTTTTTGTTTTCTGCTGCGTTACCCTACAGTGGCATGAAGAGCCGTGCTATGTGTACATGCAAGTTGCGATCTAGAATACATAGAGATGTATGGGTGTTGCACAATATAATGAGGTAGTAGATGAGATCTATTGCTGAAAACTATTTGTGTGGGTAGCATATGAAATTTGTTACCCGATGTTCCTTTTGCTTCCCCTGAATTTGCATAGTCCTGATCTTGACGGAATGGTCGAATCTCACAAAGTCCTGCCAATCTGCAATCCTTTCATGCTGCTCCTGAGTATGCTGATGGACAGATCAACGAAGTGCTAACAGTTCTTTGGGTTCCACCATAGTTGAGAAAGATGGATGTTTTGCAGACGAAAGGGCAATGCAGATGTGATCTGCACGGTGGTCACGCATATGACAAAGTTTAGTATGGGGCTCGAGATTTTATTATCTCGTGTTTTATACACCCTGGAAAGTTAATCTAGCAACTTGAATTATCATACTTGATGATGGACGTTGGTAGATTCGGTTTGTTTCAAAACCTTAGAAGCCACGTAAAACAAGTTTTTGCATGAACCGATTAGAGGCTTCTACCTTGGTTTTGCAGGATGGTTTTCATGTGCATATGACGTGGTATAGCAATGATCATATTAATTTGATTATGTATGAGATGACTATATGATGTAATATTAACATGACCTGCGTGTCATGATTCGGCATGATGGCTGGAGCCATATGTTTGTCACTTTAATGACCTGCGTGTCAACCTTAAGTAATGCACTTATTTTATTAGCTATAGAGATAGCAATATTACCTAGTGCATCGACAAGGTGGTGCCAATCTTCACGAAGGTGAACACTGACGCGAATGCCGAAGACTAAGAAATGAAAGACTTCTCCGTCAGAAAGGGCTATACCATATCATGCCATTATGAATTGCCTAAGATGTTTATCCCTTATGATGCACCCTTCTTGATTGTGCGGTAGTCGCTTTTTATTAGGGTGATCTCTCACAAAATATCAAGTAGTTAGTGTTCTCCCAAGTGTAGCACCATCACGACACCTATCTTTTCGGGGTGCGCCGTGTCACACGGGTACGAACGATTAGAGAAGTGTGAGGCGGGTGAGTTGAGACCTCGCGGCGAGATCACTTGGTTGTCTTGACGTTTAGGCATGACCTTCATGAGCTCGGAACACACGCATCGAAAGATGAACAAGAGTCACATAGAGATGTGATTGGCAAGTTGGCCTACTGGTTGAGATTTTTCGTCATCAGTGGTGTTACACCAATGGTGAACAATTTAAATGAGGGTCTTGTATCACTCACAATCAATTATGAGAGATATTGATTTGAGTGGGAGCGCACTATAGAATTACTTCTTTTAATTCTCAGTGCAATTAATTGTGAACTTTGTCTAAGTGTAGATTGCATAATATTTGTAGGATAATGGCTCGCGTTTCCACCTTCCCTATTAAAGTTGAATAGCCGTTAAATATCTGGTTAAAACTTTACAATTGGTAACACAATGTGAGGATTGTCCTCAAGAGTGCCGAGAAAGACTTTGTCCTATCGCATGCTTTCGGTATTCTTCTACTAAGGCTATGGATCATATGACTCTCGTCCTTCGATCCAAAAGCTAGAATTCCTTTTCAGTTAAAGTGCAATATGTTTGCTTCCATGAGACCGGAACTTCGAAAGTTTGGATAGTTATGTGATATACATGGAATCTGAAAATCCTTTTCAGAAACAGACAAAAACTAAAAGATATGAGATATCCAAAGCAATGTTTGTTTGCAAACTCTTAGTAAAGGAGTTTAGTATGAATTAGACTGATAAGAGAGGGATCCAAGAGAACGCCTATCATATGATGAAAGGTGAATAAAACAACAACTTAAAGAGAAAGGAAGTGTCCTAAGGGTGTTAGTAAGACTTTCATGCCTAGGAAGTCCGGGGCTAACGCCACTCTTAAGTTGGGTGCTTCTTCTTAGAGTAGGAGAAATACTGAAAAGTTAAACTGTTAGAAGTATAATGGCAAAAAGAAAGAAGAATGGAATATCCAGCTCATGTATAAATGTCATACAAGTTTTTGATGTATAGAAGGCTGGTCAAAGATATAGTTCTTGGAAATTATGATTATACATGTTAATCACTAATTCTTGGGTATTGTAAGTTGGTCACAAGGATACCCGCTCGATTGCATTCTGTTGTAACTCGATGTAAGAACTATGGCCTCAAAGACTAGCCAGGGATGAGGTTTAGATACACGCAATGAACATAGTAAATGTTACTATGCCTTCCATCGGTGTATTCCCTATGTATTAAGTTTCATAAATTCATTTTAGAGTTTCACACTCTAGCCCTTTGCATAAGGTATCTAGCAAGAATGTTGTTCATAAGAGAACTTTTCATGTTCGGTGTTATAAATAACATAAGGGCCATACTTTCATTATGAATGAGACATATGTTATGAATATTGAATAATACATTACCTCTGGGTTTACTTTTATAATTCATTTTAGAGTTTCATACACTCTACCTATTGCACAATGTTTGTTGCAAAAGAGTTGTTCATAAAAACAATAATTGTTGTTTAGTATTATGAATAACATGAAGGGCCATGCTTCCATCCTAGATGGGATGTATGTTATGAATATTGATTGAAATATGATACATCCATAACACTGACGCTAAATGTCACACGACTAAAAGAATACCACATATGTGTGGCACTGCATTTGGTCACATTGGAGAAACCAGCATGGAAAATTCGATTATGATGGATTTTGAAGTCGTTTGATTTTGAATCATCTTGTATTTGCAACTTTCCTCCAAAAGGTGAACTAACTAAAATACTGTTCACAGGCCATAAGGAACGAGCAAAGAACTTATTGGTGATCATACATTTGATATACGTAGTCCGATAAATATTGTTGCAAACAGTGGATTTTGTCTACCTTCAAAAATGACTCAAGTAGATATATGGATATTTACTTCATGAGACATAAGTCTGGATCTTGAAGTAGAAGTTATTGTACCAAGAAAATTATGTTTCTCCAATTTTATTGGGGAAAGGAATATTTGAGTTACAAGTTTAGCAAATGTCTGATGAGTTGTGAAAAGAGTTTCATAACTTGCACCTCTCGAAACACCACTGCAAGTGGAAAGTCCGTGAAGATGTAATCGAACCATTTATGACATGGTAAGATCAAAGATGACATAAATAGATTTTCCATTATCCCTTTTATAGAGTGATCCTTTAGACACTGCGGCTTTTACACTGAAAAGAGATCCATCAGGTCTATTGAAATGACGCCATGGTATGGTACGCCCAACCATGTTATATCTTTTCTTATCATTTGGAATATGGGGCTTGTGTAAAAGGTTACAAACCTATTCCAAATTAGACAAGTGCTACTTTGTATGGTTATCCCAATTCATTGGGTATTCCCCCACCACTATACCGAGGCAAAGGGTTTTGCCACAAAATGGTATGATTTTAAAGAGAATGGTTCTGACAAAAGGTGAGTAGGAGGACAGTGCAAGTCGATGAGATAACCAGCATCTTCGTCATCAGTTCAGAGGAAAGAAACCCTGGAAGTGATTCCGTTGTTTCCTACTACGACTGATACAGAAGTCTCTATAATAACATGTATGGACTTCAGTCAAACATTCAGTTGAACCACGTAGGCAAAGCTCATGCAAACCTATCAGGTGCGCAAAGGAGATATTGTTAGACAACAGTATACCTACAATACACAAGGAAGCATTGATGGGCCCTGACTCCGGGATTGGCTAAATGCCAATACAATTCGAGATAGTTTCCATATAAGTGATTCATGATTAAAACCTTGATACACCTTTCAGAGGATTTAGAGTCTAACGAATATTTATGGAACTAAAAACTGATACGGATAAAAATGTTTTATCCATAAAGCTCGACTTGTTGAAATAACAAGTTCAAGGAGTTGACTGCGATGAGGTTATTTCACTTTAGCGATGCTTAGGGTCGGTTCGGGTTGAACTAGCAATTAATACATTTATCAATCATGAGATATGAAACATGGATGACAAAAGGATTTCCATCTGATGGAAAGGAAACCTAGGACTTGTATGTGATACAGTCCAAAGTAATTTGTCGATCTAGAGGATGCTAGTAAGTATGCAAACTTCAGAGTTCCAGCAATGGACAGAAGAGAGCAAAATGGAGTTGGAATCTTCGTGGTTTGATGAAATGGTCAAAAGGGTTTTTGACTTCATCAATGGGTAACAAAGATGCTTGTGACTCAAGAAAGTAAGTGGGAGCATAATAATATTTCTAAAATGTTGTGTGCTTGACACATTGTTAATTGGAAATAAAATTTCTTGACACGAATTAGGACCTCATTTGAAAATAGTTTTGTGATGAAGTGCTTAGGCTAAATAGCCTCAATATTAGGCATGATGAGCTATGGAGATAGATTTACCTAATGGGGCTAAGCAATGAATACATATTGACAAGGTGCTAAAACCTTTTAGCATTTCAAAAACGCCAAGGAGTGATTCTTGCCGAAGTCACATGGAAAGAGTTTTTGCAAGACTCAGTGTCCCAATACACTGACGAGCAAAATACATGATGGAGATTCCACACACTCTAGTGTTTGGATTAATCATGTATTCCATGGTATGTAAAAACAACTAGATATGTCCGACACTCCCAAGTGTTGCGAGTATAGATACAAAAGTGATCAAAGCACTGATCATGGGACAACAGTGAAAGATGTCATTAAGTACTAGAGTAGTGTTGATAACATGTTTTCTTGCAAGCAGAGATTATGAAGTGCTCGTTGTAAGTAATTACATCGATACAGTCTCAATCAATGGTCCATGCAATTTTCGATTTAAGTTAAGGGTTTTGCGTAATACACAATATGGTGGCACGGTAGTTGGAAATTGTTCCAAACAAGATACTATGGCGAATTTTATAACAAAGGCTAAGTGTTGACGCTTTGGAAGCGACAAAGAAGTTGTTGAATCATATAGTTCATTCATGAACTTAGTATGGTTGCAAGATGGCTTTGTTCTATGAGACACTATTGCAGATAGTTGCTCCATAGCGTAGTCTGAGGAATCAGGTTTCGACCAATGATTCACACATATGCAAAGCCAAGTTCACACAAAATACAAATTTTGTGATAGCGTAAAAATGCGAGGATATGCAAAGTTACACACAGAGCTGAAGTTGTCAGATCCATTGGACATCAGGCTATACCACAAGCGAAGCATATTTTACACCAGTATGCCATCGGTGTAAAGTGCATTAGCATTTACTAGATTATTGACTCTAGTTCAAGTGGGAGTCTTTAGGAGATATGCCCTAGAGGCAATAATAAATGTTATTGATTATCTCCCTGTTCATAATTAGGTTTATGTTCCGTGCTATAACTGCTATGTTTCTCGAGTCTACCATAAGCACGAGGCTTGAAGGAAGACTCATAGCACGTGTGGAATAATAAACGGTAAATTGTATTCCTAGTCTGGCCTCTAACACTGGCTCAAGTATTGCATGATGATCCTGTTTTCCTGATCATGGGCATGGCTATGCCGGAAATTTTGAGGGCACAATGTTAGAACAATATTTGTGTTGAATCGACCCGAACTGATGTTATGCTATGAGATACATTCGTCATAAGTTAATGGTTAATAACACAGATAAGTTAATATTTGCATAATTCCTTACACCATGAGAGTATCGAGTTTCTTCATGCTTGCTTCATGAACTTTGGGGTTTATTAAAAGTCATCCGTAAATGGGTGGCTATTACGACGGCTTACGGGTTCATGGAAAAGTATGTCAAGTAACTTGATACCTCAAGACTGGGATTTGCTCCTCTGACGATGGAGAGATATCTCTAGGCCCTCTCGGTGTTACGGTATCTATCATCGTCTGGCAAGACACTTTGTGATTTGATCACGGCGATGCCGAAACACGGGAACAAGAAAAGAGAACAATACCGGTAACGAGGTAACTGGCATAGTGGACAAGTTGTTGTTCCACAGGGATGCCAACGTGTCTCACCTCGGGTATTTGTAACATATCGTGAAGCGACAGGAATAGCACATGACAACTGGAGGAACACTCGAATATTCATTCGTGTGGGCATAGGGGTCAATATGGGTGTCCACGGCTCCGATGTTGATCATTTATCGGAAGGGGTTTTGGGTCATGTCTATACTTCACCGAACCTATAGGGTCACACGCTTAAGGGTCATCTATCTATTGAACACTAGACAAGGAGTCCGAGAGAAAGTCACTGGAAAAGTTTCGGAGACAGCGGAAAGGTTCCGGAGAGCACACCGAAAAAGTTTTGGTAAAACCGAAAAGTTGTTGCAGATAAAACCATTGATCCAAAAAGTTTTCGGCAAGCACCGGGAATGTTTTGGAGGTTGCGAGACCGGTGTCGTAATTTCTGGAATTTTTCGGAGAAAAAACCGGAAAAGGTTTTCGGAGCTGCCGGAATTGTTTACAAGGTAAACGAAGATGGTTTTAAATTAAACCACCATACAGAAATGTTCCGGAGCGTGTCCAGATAATTTTAGAGGGTGCCAGAAATGTTCAGGGACCTTCCAGAATTTTTTCGAAGTAATAGTCACGGGAAATATCTTGTCCCATCATGAGGGGACAAGATCCCACGTTTCGTGGGGCTGTTTTGGGGCGCCTCCCTTTTGGGGGGAAGCCCCTTGTGGCTGGACAAAAGGTATTGGGGGGGCATGGTGGGGGAAGCCTCCAAAAATGGTGGAGAGTGTTGGGAGGAAGGTGGGGCCCCATGGGGGAACACCGTGGACAAGGAACATGATTTCTCCATGTTTGGTGGGAACATGCTTCCTTTTTTTGTGGGTGCTTATCATGTGGCTAAAATTTGAGCCACCACCACCCCCTCCTTCCCCTGTAAAAGGAGGTGGAGAGGAGCTCTCCATCCTAACTCCAACTCTCATACACATGCCATGCATTATCTGGCTTCTTCTCTCCCTCCCACGAAAAGAGTTTCGTAAACCCGAAAGGCTGTCTGGGTTCCGGTGGGAACTAGTTCTAGACGGCGAAGCCCTACCGGATAGATGACACCGTATGTGTGCAACTCTGTACAGAGATCATAGTTTCGGTCCTAGTTCGAGAGTGCCTCCCGAAGGGCTGTCCGTGTGACCACCCGTGTTTTGGAGGTCCTCCCAAAGGGCTGTCCGAGTGACTCCAAGTTTCGGAGGTCCTCCCGAAGGGCTGTCCGCGAGACCATCCGGGGGACTGTCCGACCGCCTCCCGGAGGGCTGTCCACGGGGCAGATGAGGGTAGACATCCTCGCGGTTGGGAGGTTGTAAAATCCTAGCTACGGGGATCTGCACCGCCGATCATCATCGACTCTACTTTTGCTGCGCTACGAGTCGGTAACGAAATGATCAAACCTTGTGTGCAGTCTCCACAGTGGTCCCGGGCTGGTGCGTAGGTCGAATTTTTTTTGTTTTCTACTGCGTTACCCTACAAGGGCTACGCCCTGGTGCCCTGAGCGACCAGATGGCCACCGGAAGTGCAAGTCTAGCGAGCCACCGCCGCGTTCCTTGGTCGCCGCCGGCGAAGCTCCAACGAGCGCTGTCTGGCCGGCCATTAGGGCCTGATTAACTCGCTAATGCCCCCCCCCTAGTAGGTGATAGTGGGCCCCAGGGTGGGTCAAATCACTAGTCAGCGTGGGGATTAACCCCGTGACACTGACATGTGGGTCCTGCCGCCAGGTTTGACCCTGGTTGGCTCTGTTAACCTGTGGCATCACCCTGACGTCATGCTGATGCATTAATTGATTTTCTGGTAATAAAATAAATCAGGAAATTCTAGAAAATGTTTAAAACTTCTAAAAATCATAGAAAATAATCTGTAAGTGAGATGAAAATAATTTATATATGAAAAATGATCAGAAAAATCCAATGAATCTGTTTATGCCATGATCATGCATGTTTGAGCAAGTTAACATCACCAAGTAGGACATTTCATGATTAGGGTAATTTAATAAATAGTGTTGGAGTTGGAATTTAGTATAAGTTTCAATTCCACTTCACTTAATATGACTACCTATAGAACTAGGTCAATTCAGTAACTTAACATGCCATTTCATGCATCATGATTGTTGGATCACATTGAATGTGTTCCTTATTCCTGTTTGTTGGTGTTTGTTCCCTCTCGGTAGACGATGGTTCCGACGATGTGATCATTGACACTGATGAAGAGAAATGATATCTTCAGGACTGTCAGGCAAGCAAACCCCCCTTGAGCATACTGATATGAACCCACTCTCTCGCTCTTGCTCTCTTTTACCGCATTAGGACAACAACGATTCAATTGTTACATGTTCTCGGTAGTTGAAACCATTCCTTTGCATGACATGTCTTTGCCACAGTAAATAGTTGAAACCACTTAGCATGAGTAGCAACTGCTTGAGCCTTGTTGTTCCCACTCATCCATGCTTGCTTACTTAATGTGCCTGCTATGCTTAGAGTCATGTCATGTCGGGTCTGATACATCTGGGTGATGGATCGGAATGGCAGTATTCATGTCCTACTATGTGAGAGTTAAGTGTGTGAACACGATTTGGTAAAGGTAGCAATGAGAGGCCATGTATGAGTACATGGCGGGTTGTCTCATTGGGACCGACCTTAAGAACTGAGTTCTGTGTTTGTGATCCAAGACAGTTACTACCACACATTGGGCTCCGGTAACTCGACCTTAAGAACTGAGTCATGTCAGCCCGGGTTCTTTGACATTTGAATGCTAGTGACACATGCACATACGTGAGTCAAGAGACGCAAACGGTCCCAGCCCAGGTAAGGTGGCAGTCGTGGAGATAACCATGCGTGAGACCGCAAAGTATGTGATGTGTTATAGGCTGGATTCTTATGGTTTAGGATCGGGGTCCCGACACTAATCATGGCATGAATATTAAGATACGAGTGATTCAAAGCGATAGTCTATATTGATATAAAAACAGTAATACTTCGAGCACGCCAACAATGCAATCGTGTCCTTTCATAATAACATGGCCTTAGAAAGTTATCCCTACAAAATCATATGGTCTGGCTATGCTCCATCTTCCCCACACAAAGTATCTAAATCATGCACAACCCCGATGACAAGTCAATCTATTGTTTCACACTTTTTATGTTCTCAAACCTTTTCAACTCACATGCAATACATGATCGTGAGCCATGGATATAGAAATATAGGTGGAATAGAATATGGTGGAGGTGATGAGGAAAAAGGAGAAGATAGTCTCACATCAACTAGGCATATCAATGGGCTATGGAGATGTCCATCAATAGATATCAATGTGAGTGAGTAGGGATTGCCATGCAACGAATGCACTTAGAGCTATAAGTGTATGAAAGCTAGAAAACAAACTAAGTGGGTGTGCATACAACCCGCTTGCTCACGAAGACGTAGGGCACTTTGAGGAAGCCCCTCATTGGAATATACAAGACAAGTTATATATTGAAAAATTCCCTCTGGTATATGAAAGTGACAAAATATGAGACTCTCTATCATGAAGACCATGGTGCTACTTGAAGCACGAGTGTGGAAAAGGATAGTAACATTGTCCCTTCTCTCTTTTCTCTCATTTTCTTTGTTTTTTCTCTTTTCTCTTTTTCTGGTGGGCATCTTGGGCCTCTTTTTTGGGCTTCATTGGCCTCTCTTTTTTTGTAAAGTCCGGAGACTCATCCCATATATTGAGGGAATCATATCTTCCATCATCCTTTCCTCTCATGGGAAAATGCTCTAATAATGGAAATCATCACACTTTTATTTACTTACAACTCAAAAACCTAGAGAAAAATATGACTCTATATGAATGCTTCCAGTGGGATACCGGGATGTGCAATGATCTAGCATAGAAAATGACATCAAAATACGAACAAGCGATGAAAACATCATGCTAGCTATCTTACAATCATGCAAAGAAATATTACAATGATGGTGCATGTCATAATAGACGGAAAGATGTAAGTTGCATGGCAATATATCTTGGAATGGATCTGGAAATGCCATAATAGGTAGCTATGGTGGCTGTTTTGAGGAAGGATATATGGTGGGTGTAATGCACCAGCAAAGTTGTGCGGTACTAGAGAGGCTAGGAAAGGTGGAAGGGTGAGAGTGCGTATAATTCATGGACTCACACTAGTCATAAAGAACTCACATACTTATTGTAAAAGTCTATTAGTCATCAAAGCAAATTGTTAGACACATGCACCTAGGGGAGAGGTTGGTTGGAGTAAACCATCGCGTGCTCCCGACCCATCATAGAAGGGATGACAATCATTAAACAAATCATGCTTCGACTTCGTTACATAACGGTTCACCATACGCACATGCTACGGGAATCACAAACCTTAACACAAGTATTTCTACTAACCCAAAATTACTCACTAGCACAACTCTAATATCACCTTATTTATATCGCAAAACTATTGCAAGGAATCAAACATATCATATTCAGTGATCTACAAGTTGTATATATTATTTTATGACTAACCATGTGAATGACCAATTCCTGTTAACTCTCTAAATAGATATAAGTGAAGCATGAGAGTTTTAATTCTTTCTAGAAAAGGTATGACCACGCTCTAACAAATATAAGTGAAGCAAAAGAGCATTCTACAAATGGCGGTTTTCCATGGGTAGAGAAACAGGCAATCCAAACTTGAAATGATACAAGTGAAGCACATGAAGCATTCTACAAAGGCATACTCAAAAGATATAAGTGAGGTGAAAAGAGCCTTCTATAAATCAACCAAGGACTTTCTCATACTAGCATGGTGCATTATCAAAAGAAAATTAAAAAGCACACAACACTCCAAGATTTACGCATATCATGTGACGAATAAAAATAGAGCTCAAAGTAAAATTACCGGTGGTTGTTAGAAGAAAGAGGGGATGCCTTCCGGGGCATCCCCAAGCTCAGTTTCTTGGGAGTCCTTCAATATTACCTTCGAGTGACTCGGGCATCCCCAATCGTAGTCTCTTTCCACTCCTTATTCCTTCGTCCATCATGATCTCACCCAAAACTTGAAAACTTTAATCACACAAAACTTAACAAAACCCTCATGAGATCTGTTAGTATAATAAAGCAAATCACAACTTCATTTACTGTTGCCAACCAATTCATCTTTTAATTTTTTTCATTGTAGTTATTGTATTATAATTTTTCCATGGCTCGTGCCACCGATACAATCGATAGTTTCATCAAAACGAGCAAAACAATGCATCAAAAACATAATCTGTCTTAAATAGGACAGTCTGTAGTAATATGGACATTCACCATACTTCTGTAAATCTAAAAATTCTGAAAAATTGGGAAAAAATAAACAATTTGCATAGCATTACTGTGTAAAAATTTCAAAAACTTTGGCATTCCAGTAAAAAATGTAAATTCACGCACTACCTATAGCCAAAGTTTCTGTTTTTGCATTGCACACAACAAACAAGCAATCTAATCATCAAGAAGGCAAATCTTGGCACATTATTTTTATAATAAAATGGATTTATACAAGGGGATAATTATTTTTGTTGAAAATTTTGTATAAATAAGATTTGCAAAGTTTCCATCGCCATGAACAAAGTTCAAGGAGCTCCCCCACTTCAACGATGCTCGACTTTCTTACTTTCACTTCTCTTTTTGAAAAAGTTTCAGGTTCCCCTCTTTATTTTTTTGTTTCAAAACTTTATAAAAGCACAGAACATAATAAAATGAATCTCTAAAACTTCTGGGCTATCTCCCTGGTAGCACTTTCTTTAAAGCCATTCAGCTTTGCATAATGTGCTCAAGTAATTGATCTAGCCGGATCCCAAGGTATATCAAAGCCAATTTTAATTAACAAAGATTTTAGTTTAGTAGTGATCACAATGTAACATATATCATGCAACAACGAAGTCCAACTCTCTTCCTATGCATTAGCATGTCATAAAAGAACAATTCATGCACACAAAGTAAAGGCCAATACATAGCGTAAGCACTTTCTTGCAATTTTATCATACTGGAAACATAGAGAGGCGGAGATGAAGTTCCTCTCTCATAATAATTGCAAGTATGAGCAGCAAGCACATGCATATTATATCTATCAAAATCATCATGTGTAATAGTAAAAGGCAGCCCATCTATATAATCCTTAATAAGTGCAAACTTCTACGATATAGTGTAGTTGGGAGAATTCAAAAAGATAATAGGACTATCATGCGTGGGTGCAATAGCAACAATTTCATTATTAACATAAGGAACTATAGTAAGTTCATGTCCATAAGCATGTTTCATATTGGCATCACGGCAACAAGCATAGCTAGCATCAACTTCATCAAAAATGGATATTTCAAATGAATCCAAGGGATCATAGGAATCAACATAGCATTCATCCTTCAGTAAGCATGAAGGGAAATTAAACAATGTGTGAGTTGAAGAGTTACTATCATTAGAAGGTGGGCACGGGTAGCTAATCCACTCTTCCTCCTTTTGTTCTTCGCTCTCCTCCTCATCTTTCTTCATCTAATGAGCTCATAGTTTCAGCAATTTCTTCTTCCATATATTCCTGCAAAATATTAGTCTCCTCCAAGGCAGCAGACATGCTCTCAATAAATGCATAAATATAGTAATTATATTCATAATTCTCATAGCAATATTTAAGTATAGCAAAAATTTCAGGTCTATAAACATCATCATCATAATTTTCACACTTCTCAAACAAAGATTCAATTTCATAAGCACCCTTAAAAGCAACGAATTATTCTATTCGTTCCACATCATAGTAATCATAAATACCATTAGCATAAGAAGCCAAGGTTTCATTATCATTAAATTTACATGAAAAAGGAAGGTGTGGAGCCTTCATCCTAGAGCAACAAGTATAATCATATCTCTGGCATAGATTCCAAGCATTCCATTTCAACATATAAATTTGATCCCATAACAATTTCCCTTTTTTAGTCAGGCGATAATCCCTAAAGTATTCACGTTGATCCAACGTGTCTCCCATTGTCAAGTTGAATGGGGTTTTCTCAGGATTACCAAAGTAGTGAATAATATCTTTCACATAACGAGCATCGAGGGTTTTAGGAGGTTTCCCATCTCCATGAGTAGCAAGTACACCTATTTTTTTGGTATTTTGTGATCCATATCCATAACTAAAGATAGAGAACAACTTAGAACAACAAATAAAATTTACTTAGTGGTAAAGCAAACAAGCACACACGATAATATTCACCCCATGCTATTGCTCCCCGGCAACGGCGCCAGAAAAGGTCTTGATAACCCACAAGTGTAGGGGATAAATTGTAGCCTTTCTCGATAAGTAGGAGTGTTGAACCCAATGAAGATCTAAAGGTATGAAACTATAAGTACTTTGTAGGTGTGATAGGATTGGTTTGCAACATAATAAAGAGCACGTAAATAAAAAATAGGGGCTGCTAAGATAGAGAAACAACTAAGTTAGTTTAACGAGTGTGGAAAAGTGGTGGTAGGAGTTGTGGAATTGTCCCTAGGCAATCGATAACTAGACCAGTAACCATTATTGCAATTTTATAAGAGGGAGAGGCATAAGCTAAGATACTTTCTCTACTTGGATAACATGCACTTATGATTGGAACTCTACCAAGCATCCGCAACTACTAAAGATCATTAAGGTAAAACCCAACCAGAGCATTATAAGGTATCATGTTCTCTTTACTCCCATATGCAACAACACACCTACTCGGGTTTATGCTTCTGTCACTCAAGCAACCCACCATACGCGAATCATGAACACATTGCAACACCCTAAAGCAAGGATCCCTCATGCTTGCGCGACACAGAGAGAACCATAGGACAGCACCAATAATAAAACATGCAACTCAAACTAATCATGATCATCAATCAACCCATAGGACAACAGAAATCTACTGAGATATCATAGGATGGCAACACATTATTGGATAATAATATGAAGCACAAAACACCATGTTCAAGTAGAGCGTACAGTGGGTTGCGGGAGAGTGGACCGCTATAGATAGATGGGGGAAGGTGATGGAGGTGTTGATGAAGATGACGGAGTTGTTGGAGTAGATTGCCGTAACGATGACGGCCCCAGCGGCATTCCGGTGCCACCATGAGAGAGGGGGCGAGATCCCCCTCCTTCTTATTCTTCCTTGAACTCCCCCCTAGATGGGAGAAGGATTTACCCTATGGTCCATGGCCTTCATGGCCGCGGAGGGGCGAGAGCCCCTCCGAGATTGGATCTCTATCTCTGTTTCCTTCTGTTTCATCGCTCCCAGATTCTGGCCTTTCACCATTTCTTAAATATGCGGAGATCCGTAACTCGATCGGGCTGAAATTTTTATAGGATCCTGATACAAAAACTAGATTTCTTGCGGCCAAACGAGAGCTCCAACCGACCTATGGGCTGGTCACAAGGGCCCAGGGCGCGACCAGGGGGGTAAGGCGCGCCCCCTGGCATGTGGCCCCCTTGGGCACCGCCTTCTGTTGATTCCACTTCCCAAAGTTCACATAAATTCCAAAAAAATCTCCGTCAGTTTTATCCCGTTTGGACATTCTTTGATATGGATTTTCTGTGAAACAAAAAACATGCAATAAACAGGAACTGGCACCAGGCACTAGATCAATTTGTTAGTCCCAAAAATAGTTTAAAAAGTTGCCAAAAGTATATGAAAGTTGTAGAATATTGGAAAGAAAAAATCAAAAATTATAGATACGATGGAGACATACCAACACCGGGCCTGGGCAAAGCAAGCAGGAGGGCGCCCCTGGACCCGCGGTGTGTGGCGCAAGTCGGCGCCCTCACGGGCGAGCGACGATGGTCTGAGCCCCCGGGCCTCAGGAGCGATGGCATGGGGGGAATAGCAAGACAAAAGCAACGCGGGTCACCTGCGACAACTACGGCTCCGGCACGGCCTTGGGAGGATGGGCCTCACGGGGCCCTTGGGGCCTTGTCCGAGCGGTGCACGGGTACCTCACGGGACATGCTTCAATGACAAAACACCCTTATGTCCATGCTGATGCATCGTGCTCATGTTTGAGCCTCAGGAGTGCAATCCTGTGGTCACGCGGGGAATGATGCATTTGGGTTAGGGTTGTAAGGGCACGCAACCAGACAGAAATGCACGGGATGGTCCTCGACGGAGTTAGGAGCCAGTAGGACGTGTGCCTGGGGGTTTGCCCAGCTATCTATGGTCGTGACACTCTCATGTAACAATGAGTGAGCTGTATACGCCCGAAGGCCCCCGAGGATGTAGAGGGGTTCCTCCCACACAATGTGGCAACCACAACCCAGAGCTGGAGGAGAAGTCAACACTGCCCATCAATGTCTATGCCCATGCAACGTGGATGCCCAACGCTCAGCGCTGGGGAAAGACGAAGGCTAGCTTAGGGTCCCGACGCGGCATTTTCTTGCTTCTTTTTGTGTTCAAGCTGCTATTTTTTGGAACCGAGTCTGAAAACTTCAAGACTTTATATTTAAAAAAGGGGTGGGGACTTTTCTCTATGTGTTTCCTCGTTTGCCAGACTTAAGTTCTCTCTTTCTGAATGGTGTTTCGCGAAGAGCCAAATGCTCCGCGCCGCCTCAAGGCGCCACAGAGCTGGATGGTGAGGACTAGCCGCCTCAGGAGCACACAATTTTAAGTTGTCGACCCCTGCCTAGGGGCTCTGACCGCAGCATGACATCATAGCGTGGAGTCTCGAGAGGTCCTAGGGCCTCATGAGGCGACGCCCGAAGGAACGAAATGTGGGATCATCAAAGGGGGCTCCTGAGCAGCACGCCACAGGAGCCTTACCGGTCATGAGGCCACTCAAACCCCTGATATCGTCCTTGGTTTTAGGACGGCATCAGGAGTGTCTGGGTCTTGCCCCGTAAAGTGTGTCCTAGGTTTCTGGTCGTACCTAATGGAGGTGGGGAAATGCGCGGGACTGGGACCTACCGACGTAGAGCAGTTTGAGCATCGGAAAAGGGGGCTCGTAAGCACCATGCCTCAGGAGCCTTACCGGTCATATAGCCACTCGCCCCTCTTGGTGTCGTCCTTGGTTTCTGGTAGGCATCAATGGTGTTGGGGCCTAGCCCCGTAGCTGCGTCCTTAGTTATCCGGTCATACGCAACGGTGGTCGGGAAATGTGCGGGACTAGGACCTATAGATGTAGAGTGCCGAAAAGGCCCCAAACTATTTAGCAGACAGGGAGGAAGTATCCCGAATGGAGTTGCAGCTCTATGGAATGGCCCGTCACGCCTCGTGATGCGCGAGATCTCCAGTGTCATACAAAGAACTATGGTCACAGCACGCAACTGTTGAAACTCCTAAGGAATGAAGCGACGAGGAAGGTGACACAAGGGGAGGGGCTCAATCACAATGAGATGCAAGGCCCAGGGCCTGATAGGAGCGACGGTTGCGAGCTGTCTCTCGAGGAAGCGAGCCTCGCAAGGGCCCTACCGGTGGCCGACACGGGGCCACGTCGACGGCGATACCAACCCACGTCACAACCGGCGAGTGATCAACGATTAAAGGAAGAAAAACAGGACGACAAAGGTAACATGCAAAACATTAATGCCCAATGGGGCAGAGTTTTCCTTCAAGCATTACAGGAACTGGGAAGGAGGAACAGAAGACGCCTAGGGGGAGAAACTGCCATCGCTGCCCATGCCACTAGCCGGCTCAGCATCGGAGTCATCCTCCCCGCTGGAGGCAGGCACCTGGACAAACAGCACCACCATGGCCTCCACGTGCGGGCGCACCTCATCCCGGAGGGGGAGCTACATCCCAATGGGCACCGGTTCCCCGACACGGCTGGGGTCATGCTGTGGAGCGAGGCGACACAGGTTGAAGAAGACAAGCGTCAAGGCAAGGTCCATAAGGTCGCGCGCGTCGGACGCGGATGGGAGATGCCAGTCTTCAACGCCTCCTCCACCTTCTGGAAGAACTCAAGGTAACCCCCGTCGTCGCGCATGTTCGGCAGCGCGGGAGCGTCCCCAATGAACCGACTCACAGTGTCGGCCACACGACGGGCGATGCCCTGGAACTACTTGGCATGCCAAAACTCTAGCAGCCTGGTGTGCGGCACCTCGTCCTGGGCGGCTTGCATGGCGTCGGTCGCCTCCTGGACCTGGATGTGAGGGACGCCAGCTCCACCCGGGCCTCAACCTTGCCCCGAAGGGCGGCTTGGAAGGCGGCATCAGCGGTGGTTAGCCAGGCCTGCAGGGTCTCCACTTCCTCCTTTAGCTCGCCAAGATTGCGCTTCTTGGCCGCGAGCGTCCTGGAGGGAGGAGGGGGTCATGCTCGGGACGTTAGCTGGAAGAACCAGAGAAGAAGGAGGCGAGAGGATACTCGCTGGTCAACCAGGGCCCAATGCTGGCAAACCTGGGCTGGCCCTAAGGGCCCTCCGCCGCCGCCTCCGGAGCAGCAAGAGGGGACCGAAGGAGCCGCGCGATTCCCGATGCTTGAATCGTTTCCTCCGGATGCCATGAAGGACAAGAAGATGGGAGGAAGAGAGGGTTTTGTCGAAAGAGCAAAGGAAACAAGGAGAAGCCGCAAGATTCCAATACCCTTCCCTTTCCGTTCGCAGGGCGGATTTATAGGCGGAACCACAGCCACGAGGCATCGTGGGAGAGCAGGCATCGCGCGCCTCTCGGGAGGCCCGAGATGGTTCGGTCGATGTAGTACCATCCACGTCGTCTCTCCTGCCACCTGAAGGGTCACATCCGCGTGGCCCTAAGTGGCAGCAGTATTGAATGGGAGGCAATGGTAAATGGCACTGCACCCGGGCATCGTGTCAGTTTGACTAGGAGTGGTTTCGGACGCCGTCGGCGAAAGGAGGCGCCACTGCCAGGGCATTCGACGTGTGCAGGGCCCGGTCCGCAGGTGTTTGGGGCCCGAGATGCTTCACGCTGTCCTCTAAGCTTCGCCCGTAAGCCAGCTCGGGCGCGCCTTGGCCTCGAGGGCTACTGTCGGCATTCTGGGAATGGGGGTACCCAAACTTGCCTGCCCGCGGCCTAGGGCGTGGCCCACTTCATCAACCAAATGTGGCCGGGCGTGGCCTCACTCAATACAAGGCCCTAGCGAGGTACCTAGGCTCGCGAGGAGGAGCAGCGTCAGGACCGACAAGGGAGGGGCCTCCTCTGACCCCCTCCGATGCGGACGACATCTTTATACAAGGCCTGGCCTTGGGAGTCAAGGGTGACACAATGAAGGATAGGTGAGCACTAGCGCGCCAGACAGTGCAATTTCCCCTTTGGTGCAAAGGGACCAGGGACATACGCGGGTTCCCAAAGGTTTCCATTCCGGTGCAAAAAGAGCGTAACCACCCGCCCCGTAGGGCGGATGTCATCGCTGAGCCCATCCTTGCACCATCGACAGCTACTTTGTAGGCGAAGACCACCTTTGGTCAAGGCGAGCAGGTATTCCTTTCCCCCTTTAAAATTGGCCATTGTGGGATCCCTTCCCGCCATTTCAATAAGGGAAGAGGACCCGGGACACAACTATATATAGAGGGTAGGTTGCACCGTAGAGAGAGAACCGAATCCATCCCACCAGTTATCCACCACCATATCACAAAGGGCCACGAACACCTCAATGGGAGCTCTCATGAGGCCCTAAAACAATGTACTAGTTTATCATCACCACCTCCCCGAGAGGCAATCCACCAAAGCAGGAGTAGGATATTACGCTTCGCAGCGGCCCGAACCTAGGTAAAGTGCCGTGTTCATCCTCTTCCTCGTCATCGTGCGGGTTCTTTGCTGTGTTCATCGAGTAGCGAGTTAGGTTGGGCAAGGCTGGAGGCCCCAGTGCACAAACCTTAGGGGTTTTTCAGAGCCCGAAATCCGACACGCAAGTAACCCCATACTCACAGCACCAGGCGCTGGTGAACAGATGTTATTATACATATCGGCCACCAACCAAGTCATTAGCGTACTGCTCGTCGTCGAACGGGAGGAGGAGGGACACAAATCCCAGATATAGAAGCCCGTCTAGTACGTGTTAGAAGTACTGACGCAGTGCAAGTCCAGATACCCGCATTACCATAAGATAGCCTATACAGTATTTATGGCATCATGGAAACTAAGACACTACTTTCAAGAGTGTTCATTTACGGTGGCATCCAAAGTACCCCTAAACGATATAATCAACAATAGGGATGCCACCAGCCGCATAGCCAAATGGGCCATTGAGCTCCTTCCTTTTGAAATTGCCTACAAGCCACAACGAGCTATTAAATCACAGGTGTTGGCAGATTTCCTCCCCGAATGGACAAAGGCCGAGCTCCCCAGGGGATATAGTACATACTCCCATTGGACTATGTACTTCGACGGATCCAAAACTTTGGCCGGACTTGGGGCTGGAGTTATGCTCACACCCCCCACAGGCGACTTTGTCTTATACGTGTTGCAAATAATGTATGTCGATTCCAACAATGTAGCCAAATACGAAGCACTCTTGCATGGTCTTTGGATGGCATCTTGAATGGGCATAAAATGGCTGGAGGTACAGGGAGACTCTAACTTGTCCATCTCCCAAATCAATGGCGAATGGATGCCAAAAACCCGAAGATGGCGGCTTATAGAAATGCTGACCTAAAGATATCCGCACAGTTTGAGGGGCTAGAATTCCACCATGTCGCTAGAGATAACAACCAAGCCGCTGACATACTGACCCGCATGGGTGCCCAACGTGACCCTATCCCAAAAAACACTTTCCTGGAACGGCACTTTAAGCCATTAGTGGTTTGGTAGGACAATAATAAGGGCACCGGTCTCATCAGCATGGAAGTGGTTGGTCCCCCAATAAAAGAACCAGACGACCAAATCATCGGAGTCTCCGTAATGGATGAAACGCCCTTGACTCATGAGGAAATGGCAGTAATCGTGCCTAGGACCGAGCCCTTCCTTGCCTACCTTCTTTGCAAAGTACTCCCCGAAGATCAGACAGAGGCATGACGCATAATTCGGTGATCGAAAGCCTATAAAGTCCACGAGGGTGAGTTATACAAGGAAATCACCACTGGAGTACTACAACTATGCATATCTAATGAAGAAGGTCGTCAACTCTTAGCCGAAGTCCATGCGCGGATGGGCGACCATCATGCCGTGGCAAGGGTCTTAGTAAGCAAGGCCATTCTGGCTGGTTTCTTTTCGCACATTGCTCGAGCGGACGCCTAGTCACTTGTCAAGCACTGCGTGGGGTGTCCACTTTTTGCTAACTAAAGTCACATGCCCCCAACAGCTCTTCGAACTATTCCGATTACCTGGCCTTTTGCGGTCTGGGGGCTGGATATAGTCGGACCACTTAAAGGGGGGACCAAGAAAAAAAATACCTACTGGTCATGGTTGAAAAGTTCACCAAATGGATAGAAGCAAAACATGTCAAATCAGCCAAGTTTGGACCAGTAATCGACTTTATATCCAGCATGGTACACCGTTACGGCGTCCCGCACAGTATAAAAACGGACAATGGATCCAACTTCATAGCCCAAAAGGTCAAAGACTGGTTCGCAAAAATGGGCATCAAGCTCGATTACGCATCGGTGTACCACCCGTAGACCAATGGACAAGTCGAAAGGGAAAATGACCTCATCATGAGTGGTATTAAACCACGTTTGGTCTGATCTCTACATGAGTCCGACTGCCATTGGGTAGAGGAGCTTGACTCCATTCTGTGGGGTCTGCACACTACCCTGAATAGATCAAAGGGATACACACCATTCCTGATGGTTTACGGGGCAGAAGTAGTCCTCGCCTTGTGATAATATTCACGATGCACCAAGTGTGCGCATGTACGAGGAAAAGGAGGCCGAGTTAGATCGGCAGGACGACCTGGACGCCTTAGAAGGAGAGCGTGACATAGCTTGGGCTCGTTCTACTTTTTATGAACAGCAAGCCTGACGTTACCAGACTAGGGAGGTTAGGACAAAAGTGTATAGTGTGGGTGAACTCGTCTTATGGATCCCGGAGAAGCAGAAGCATAAACTCAACCCCAAATGGGAGGGCCCCATCATAATTGATGAAGTACTCATAGGAGGCACTTACTGTCTTCGAAACCCGTTGGATAACTGCCTTGAAGCAAACCCATGGAACGCAACTCGTCTTTGGCGGTTCTATGGATAGACCGACATTGTCATACTCTTTACCCTTTAATTTCTTTTCTGTCCACTTTCTTTATTTTTTTCCTCCCTTCCACCTTGATTTTTGGCAGGATTGGATTTTTCGCTTCTTCTCGAGTCTATTTTCGGTTAAACCGATCTTGTAGTAAGATTTTCAGCATACATCTTCAAATGTTGAATCCGAACACAACACATGGGAGCTTCTTCCCAAAGCCAATGATTTTATTTTCCAAGCATCTATTAATATTCATCGTGTATGCACATTTCCCTTGTCGGTTTTTAAGCCATTCTATGCATCAATTCGAACTAAGATTTTGCCAAGCTAGGTTGCCTCGCTCTTGTGTTTAACCTCTACAATCCCGATTGTTCAACTAGAGAGTAAAGGGAGCACCTCTGCGTTTGTTATGACCGGGTTATCCAGATGCGTACCTATGATGGGTGAAGCCAGAAGCTAGCTATCTTCAACAGAAAATTGGTAAGCTACGATGGAAACAAAAAAAATATGGTTGTTATCGGCATTACTCGGGCTTCTTTTTTCGCCAAAGAGCAATTAGTCGCATACTAGCAATATACGACCTTCTTACCTACGATTTATGTAGAAGCCTGAACAAAGGTATCGATAGGGGTACTATTTTTCTGGAAGATGTTTCTTCCACTAAAATGTAATATAACATATCTCCCTGTGCATTTTTCTGTAGGCTTGCACCAAATGGCCGGATTGCATGGTTCCTTGAAGGAATTCCTTCCTGGCAAGGGATATTTCATAAGGAATACTTCCAAGATCTTTGCATGGGAGGTCGAAGCCGATGGCCGGTTAAGACAGAGTTTACAACACAGGCGGAGCAATTTTTTATTTAAAGTACATAGTTACATAAAATCACTGGCTGCTGGTCAAGATTGTCTATTAATGCATCTAGGGCGCAATCTTCCTGCGAGAGACGAGTGGCGGGTATCACTTGGCAGTACACCAAATGAAGTGTCACTTCTTGCCCATCAGGCCCTGCTGGCCCAACCTGAGCCATAGGCTCGGGGTTAAGGCCGGTATACCGAGTCTTGATCATCGCCCATGCCTCTCACGCTCCCTCTCGGCAAGCCGATGTCTTCCGTAACTCGAACCGACTTCGGGCTCCCTTGAACCAATCAACCAGTTCGTTCATCCCCTCCGGAGGTGGCTCGGCAAGCCATAGCGCTTTTATCATGCTCTTCATGGCCTTCCGAGCCTGCTCATGAAGGGCGGACAGTTCCTTCAGAAGGCTTCTCTGGTAGGATCCGATCTCTTCTTCAGGCCGTCCGGTTAGGAGACCTATACATGAGACAAGGCATATCCATTACACCTAACGTATGAGAGGTATCCTAGGTTGTTACAATTGCACTTACCGAACATGCCCCTTTGTAATTTCTGGTTCGCTTCTTGGCCCTGGGCCAATTGAGCATTTAAACTCTCAATTTCTTCGTCCTCCTGCTTGTTCTCCGCCTAGAGGTGTTTCTTCTCTTCCAGGTTTCGTGGCAACGAAAGGCAACCGGCCTCATGCTAGGACTCGGCGTACCTTTGAGATTCTCGGGTTTTATCTAAATCTTTTTGCAACTACCCTATTGATTTGGCTGCTACAAAGTACCCTTGCGTCATCATGGGATTATATACTAAGATCAGCAGAACAGATATACTCACCATGCACCTCCCGGGTAAAATTCTTCACTTTCTCAAGCTCGGCTTGCCTCTAGTTCCTTGGACAGTTGCTCGTTCTTCTGCCTTGAGGCCTGCATCATCGGGAAAACAATATGCGGCCCTTAATTAGGTCGTTCCGACAAATTCAAGGCTCGGGGGCTACTAGGTTTACGTATGTCTCTGGATTCTTATAACCGATCACTCACCTGCAGGCTAGACGATATCAGTTTCATGGCTTCCCCGAACCCAGCTCGGGCATCTCTGATATGTGCATCAGCTGAGCGTAGAGCATTGAACTCTTGTTTGGAAAACTCCGGGTGGCGCAGGGCTTCTCGGCACCGCTGGTGATTCATCGCACTCTCTACCTCGGATTTAGTGACTGATACCACATCCCCGGAGTCTTTAGGGGCTTGATTGACCATAGGGACCTCCGTAGTGGGTTCAACATGAGCGAAAGATCTGGAATCATGAGCATTGCCGGGCACCATGCAACTTCCCCTATCGATCCTAATAATAAATTAAGTAGTCGAGCCTGTCCCCACAACTGGCTCACTTGATAGATCCTCATTGCTACCCAGTCCGGGCATTGCTGCTATAGTCGATGTTTGTCGGATGGACCGACGACACTTGGGAGGAGAAGCTGGCGCATTTGGGTGGATGAATGATACTTGCCTTTCGTGGGAAGAATGTTTCTTCATCTTGCCTGAAATAGTGGAAGGAAATGATCGGGGGTAATCGGCTAGGATAGCCACCTTGGACTGGTCGAGGCTCTCTTGGTAGAGGACCCCATCTTCGAACTCAATTGACAGCTCCGGGTCATCATGAAATCCTAGATCGTCATCACGAAAATATTTCTCGGGTTGGGGGGGATAGTTAACTGTATCGAGAAAGCTCCTCCATTCCTGTTCACAAATATTAAAGGCTTCAGTCAGAAAGGGGCACATGGAAAACCCGAACTTGGGTCACAGAATCGAAAAGCTCACCCATTCGATGGGATTGTGACTTGAGTAGCCCTCCTTGATCGGTAGCTGAAAAAAATCTTCTTTCTCCCCATTTTATAGGTCGGCAAGTCTGGCTGCTAATGCTGCCTGATTGGCAGGGCCTAGCCGCCAGGAGCGAGTGGTGTCACTTGTCCTGTTGTAACACCACAAAGGCTGTATTCTTTGCTGAAGAGGCTGAACACATCGAGTGATGGCGGTGGCCATCACGTCTACCATGAGAAGCTTTTGATGAGCTAGTAGCCTCACGTGCGAAGCCAAGCGTTGCACTTCAGTGTCGTCGTCTTGGGATGAGCTCTTCGATTGAATGTTGTAACTTTTCTTCAAGGGAGGGTCAGAGTATTCAGGAAACCCCCTCCGAGTTGGATAGAATAGGGGAACATCCTTGATATAGAACCACTTTGAAGAGAATTCTTCGGTATCCCCATTTGATACCCCGTCCCACCTATGCAACATACTTCGGCTCCTCCGATCTCTAGAAGTGTTGCACCCCAAGTACGAGGGACGAGACAGAAGTACTTCCTCCACAATCCAAAGTGTGCCTCGCAGCCCAATAACATGTCACAAAGGGAGACTGTCGTGGGAACGAGTCTGACAGTAGAAGTTAGGGGTACGAAAGGAGAGGGCATAGTCCTAGCTACGACGAGGATGTACACACCGATGTATGAGTTCAGGCCTCTCTCGTGGAGGTAATAGTCGTACGTCTCAGTTCTCGGGAACTTTTGTCATGTGGAGAGTGTGAGTTATAGAGGTTGCGAACCCTTGTTCTAGAGGGGAGGGGCTGCTTATATAGTGTTTGCCGCCCCTCACAAGTGCGAGGCATCCAAGGGTTCGATCATGGGTATAAATACGAGCGTTACTGGTAACGTACATCATAATTGCTACTAATGAAGATTGGCATAACGCCTGCCTATGAGCCTCTCAGGAGTGGCTTCTGGTCTTCTGCCGTTGACTGGAAGTGAGGTCTTATGTGTGACAGGTGACTGTCGAGTGAAGGTAGAAGGTGCCGAGTGGATTAATTGTCGAGTGACTTGAACATCATGAAGAATCCAGTCGGAATCTCTCTTGCAACCTTTAAGTCCTCCAATAACGTGCGCTTAGGTAGGGTATGTAGGTCTGGCCTAGCACCCTACCCTAGGTACATATCCTTGTCATTAGCCCCCGAATGGATGAGGGTTTGAGTGGGGAAGGGGGTATCGATGCCAGTTCTGAAAAAGGCAACAACCTCCGAATGAATTTCGGGGCTTCAATGAAACTTTTGTCGACTGAACTCTTTGTCATTCGGCCGGATCGATTCTGTCTTGAAAGTGTCCGAGTGAATTGCCAATGTCAATTTTGTTCCGAGTGACCTGAAGGGATCTTTCGACGCGACGGATCGCTCTGCCAGGCCCAGATTTTGCGGGATTCGAAAATTTGGGAGGTGTGCGTGTATGCAATGATGACGCCATGACTGGGGCGAGTGGGGGCACGATGCCTCAATTCTCGCGCCTCTTATTTCGCCACGTACTAGGCGGCTTCTGTGGTTGAGATATGCGGGGATCTAGCAGGCCCACAGTCAATGAGACACTCATAGAGGTATAAATTCTGTTGCGATGCGGTCTGAATAGTACTTTTCCCCAAATCCCCTCTCTTCCTCCGCCTCCTCTACTTCCAGCGCACAGCTCTGCTCTGCCCCAATGAACACCGCCACCACGATGACGAAGGGTACGACCAAGAAGCTAGAGCGCGCCAAGAAGGGGGCTGCGAAGGGTAAGGCCAAGAAGCCATTGACCGCGCGGTTCATCGTGCCACTGGGGTTGATCGAGGGGGACTTTCTCCCGTCGACGATCACCGCCGCGGATGTAAAGAATCTCGTCATCGACGGGCTCATGGAGGATGGTCCTTGAGGCTGTTAGAGAGGGATCCCGAGTCGGAGCCACGCGAGGGGGAGCGGGTCCTTCTCCACACTCATGTCGAAAGGGGTTTCTCCATGCCCCCATCCATTTTTCCGAAGGTTTTTGAACTTCTTTGGAGCTCAGCTCCATCGCCTTCCTCCGAACGCCATTTCCTATATTTCTGCTTTCATCACTCTGTGAGAGTGCTTCTTGGGTTGTTCTCCCCACTGGGGTCTGTTCAAACACATTTTCACTATGAGATCTCAGTCGGTCAAAAAGGCCAACCCTGAGGATGGTAAAACACATGTAGTCCAGTTGTGTGGGGGCTTAGGAATCCAGAAGAGAGCTCGGAGTTCTTTTCCTTCCATGACCTTCCCCAACTCCGTTAGAGGTTGGTAGTCGACATGGTTTTTTTCCAAGGATATAGCTTCTCCCAATATATTGACTGGTCTTTCCCCTTTCACATCAGATCGTCCTGCCGTTGCCAAATCCCTGAAAGTGTTGAAGGGAGAGAAAGTCCAAGTGGGAATCCTGTTGGACGCGGTAGTAAACCTTGTCCATGGCGAAGTGACTGGTATGGATCTCCTCGAGACATTCCTCAGTCAACGGATCCAGCCGCTCCATGCAAGGGACGACACTATGTGGCATTATGCAGGCCTCGAGGACTCGACCAGGACTCACCCAGAAGAGGTTTCACAGAAATTATACAAGCAATGGCTTCAAAGCATCGCCGCACCTTGCGACAAACCCCAGGGGGCATGAGGATCGAGCCTTACTCTGCTGAGAATCGGCCGAAGAATCTAGTAAACTTTGCATTGTCGATTGTCGAGTGATTGATTGATATGTCGACTGACTTCATTGTTTGAATCCTGCAAGAGTGGACGCACATGCACTCACCCGTGCCCAACAGGAACTATCCTAAAGATGGCGGGGAGAGTGAGAGTGGCAGCATGGACGTCGACTATGCTGATGACAACGGAGATGAGTATGAAGCCTCTGGCGAGAATGAGGAAGAAGTCGAGTCTCCTACTTACATGGAACACCGCTGCAAGTTATGTCAGGACCCTGCGACTGGCGCGGGTAAGACCTTAGCTCCGAGTGAGAAGAACCCGAAATTGGAACGAACCTCGACTTTTGAGTCGAGTGAACGAGCCACAAAACATCATAATCCCAACGCGCCGAAACCTCGAAAAGCTCTGCCCCGCATGAAGATGGTTATGCCCATCGGCTCAATGTAAGTGTTTGCTTTCATTTTTCACTATCGACTGTGACTTCGAATTTTTGCTGACCGAGTGGAATTTGGTCTACCAGTGCCACTACCTCAGTGACGTCGCCTCCACGGGACGGAGAGGAGCAATGGATGTGGATACCGCTGACGTGGTACTTCCCAAAGAGGCAAACAAATCTTCACTCGACTCTGTTTCTTGAATATGATTTGTCGATTGCAAGAGTTAAAGTTGCCGACTGATATTTGTAGAGGTCGTTCAACTAGAAGATGACGAAGAACAACCTCGGGGTACGGGGGGTGACGGTGAGACCATAGGCACCCCACGCGTCTGTGCCCGAAGAATGCCGTCAGCACAAACGCCTCTACGATCGACTACTAGATCATCCCAGGGGATAGGCGACTCGTCACGAGCCAGAACCGAACTCGTGGTTCCGTTGTCGAGTGCTCGACCAGCCGCTTCAACCATCGTGGCGTCGACTCCAATCGGACAGCCTCAGACTACTTCGACTACTCTAGCCATTGCATGACTCCAGCCGGTCACTGCCTTTCCTCTGCACCATGTCCCGTAAGACAACCCTAGGGCCGCGAAGGAAGGCTTGATCCAGGCGAAGCACATAATGTTGTGCACCAAGGAGGCGTATGAGGCCAGCGAGCTAGCTTATGATGCCAGCACGGTGCTTCATACCAACGTCCGAGTAAGTGCGATTGTAAGTGCATTTCCGATTTAATTCCTGCCTTCTTTGATTGTACACCCAGTGGGTGTCTTCTTTCCATAGAATATTTGTGAGTTCTCTACTCGAATAGATCAAGTATTAGTCAAGTAAATTTCGGTCCAGTGGGGGCACGCTTAGTGCACCCACTAGGTGTAGTCGCCGAGACCATTGTCGAATGACAAAGACATCGGCAGGTGTCTTAGAAACAGACGATTTTCATATGCTTGCACATGGTGTTTTTTTGTTCTGCCACTCGACAGATCGAGTGTTGGCAGGTTCAGTGGGGGCACGCCGAGTGCACCCACTGGGTGTAGTCCCCGAGACCTCTGTCGAGTGCTTGCACTTGCAGGGGTCTGAGAGAGACCATCTTGTTCTTGGACAGGGCAGACCTTGTCGAGTTATTTTAGCCGTACCACTTCAAAGCTACCTTGTAGGTTTCACGGACAACATTACTTCAACCATGATATGACGCTACTTTAGAGGTGCGAGTGGGTGCAGGGCCCTTCGAGGGCCACTCGACAGATCGAGTGTTAGTAGGTCTAGTGAGGGCACGCTAAGTGCACCCACTGGGTGTAGTCCCAGAGACCGTCGTCGAGTGCTTGCACTGGCAGGGGTCTGATAGAGACCATCTTGTAGTTGGATAGGGCAGACCTTGTCGATTGACTTAGGAACTAGTGGGGCCACGCTGAGTGCATTCACTGGGTGTACTCCCGGGACTACTATCGATCGTTGACTATGAGCAGTAGTCTTAAGAACTTGAACTCATGGTTCTTTGTCGTACAGGGTGTACGTTTGCCACTCGACGTGTTCACTGGACTCTTTTCGTTTAGGTCTTGGTCTCCCGAATGCAGGTTTCATGGATATTATTTCCATCAACCATGATATCACGAAGGTTTCATGGACATCATTTGATCAACCATGATATGAAGCCATTTCAGGAGAGGGGTGGGGCGGGTGCCGCCATCTAGTCGACTGTTCTTAACATTCTTCACTTAGGAGTGGAGGAATTTCCATGTCGACTGAACTTGTTTTTTGTTGATTTCAGAGATCTTGTGAACTTGGCACTCAGTAGAAGGACCTGGGGGAGGAAAGGAACCAGCTAGGGCTAGTTATGGCAGTCTGAAAAAACACCTTAGAGCATGCGCGGACAGAACTGAAGACTCTGGGAGGTAACCTTCGTCGATCCAATGCATTCCTGCCCTTACTTTCTATCCTTTGAACCTAGTGCTCTCACTCGAACATACGTACGTGATAAAAATCATCGACTCCAAGCGCGACTCAACAATGCTATTTCTTTAGATACCATGAAGAAGGCGTTGGAGGACAAAGACAGGGCGCTTGCTGATGCCCAAAAGACAACAAAGGAGAAAACTGAAGCCGCCGAGAAGAAACTAGCTTCTACCAAGAAGAAAGAGGAGGAGAACTTCAAACTGAAACTGGAATGGGGTGAACTCATCAAGAAGACCGAGCAGCTCACCAACAGGAGGAATGGCTTGGAGAAGCACTTGGGGGAGTTCGCGAGGAAGATGTACATCATGCTTGACAGTAATTGTCCTTGTCGAATGAATTTCTATAATTCCCACCGGTTAGAAATGTAATCATTTTCCTATGCCTTCTTCCATATAGAATTCTGCCAATACTTCAAAAAAGCGACCAAAGAAATCGAAACTAATATAGATCCCGCCAAGTCACCTGTTGGCGATGTCGTGGCCATGAACATGTTCCGACTCAATGCTCGACTCCAGGGCATCCAAGCATGTATCCTCCGACTGAAAGCCGCGCTGGAGAAGATGAACAAGAGTTGTGGCCCGAAGACACCTTTCAGAATGATCCTGCATCCATGATGGCTCGTCTTAATGATATCCCCAGTTGAGTGCAAGCTTGGAAGAAGTCAGCCGCCCGATGCGGAGTTGGTGTGGCGCTTTCCCTTGTCAGAGTCCATTGCAAGGAGGCAAGGGAGGATAAATTTAAGGATCTCCGAGTGATGAGCATCAAGAAGCTTCGGTTTGAAGATTTCATGGAGACTTTCATTGACGCAGCCACTAGTATCGCAAATGGGATCGACTTGGACACCTTCGTCAAGCCAGCAAGTCTGTCTGGCGCTTGAAAAAACTTGGTTCGCAGCGAAAACTGTATTTGCCTTGGAATGCCGAGTGAAAATGTATCAGTCATAAAACTTCATTCAGGCCATAAACCTTTATCTGAGCTGAAACATTTGGATTTATCCGTATTTGGTTTTCAATCGTTTGCTTGACTAAATCCATTTTTAACTTAGGTGAAAACTGGTCCGCAGCTAAACCCCCGAGTGTGAGGATTGCACAATACTCAGAAAATTTTGTTCGTAGCTAAGTTTCCGAGTGAATAGATAGTAATCCACTCGGAATTTTTTTTAACTTAGGCAAAATCTGCTTTGCACCTAAGCCCCCGAGTGTGAGGATTGCTCGACACTCGTAGAAGTTTTGAACATAGACGAAGGCTGTTTTGCAGCTAAGTCACTGAGTGAATGGATTGCTATCCACTCGGCATGGTTTTTAACTTACGCGAAAGCATGTTCACAGATAAGCCCCCGAGTGCTAGGATTGCTCAACACTTGGAGAAGTTCTGAAATTAGACCAAGACTGGTTCGCAGCTAAGCCACCGAGTGAATGGACTGCTATCCACTCGGTAGGGTTTTTAACTGAGGCGAAAGCATGTTCGCAGCTAAGCCCCTGAGTGCGAGGATTGCTTGACACTCGGAGAAGTTTTGAACTTAGACGAAGACTGGTTCGCAGCTAAGTCAAAGTGAATGGAGTACTATCGACTCGGCAGGGGTTTTAACTTAGGTGAAAGCATGTTCGCAACTAAGCCCCCGAATATGAAATTGTATGGTCGGAATCAACGAAAGACTGCAAAAGTCATACTTGCACAAATGACATTGTCTGAAATACTTTTATTACATCAACACCACTTTGTTTTTAGGTATAGAAACGTCGAAGCATATCTGTATGCCAGCATCGTGGCTCGTCAATCTGCTTCTTGAGGTTGTAAAGGTGATAAACTCCATTCTTGAACACCTTGGGGACGACAAAAAGACCTTCCCATGCCGGAGCAAGCTTGTGGGCTCACTGTTGATCGACTCGGAGCACCAAGTCGCCCTCACGAAACGACCGACTTTTAATATGCTTCGCATGGAAGCATCGCAGATCTTGCTAATATGTAGTGGTCCGAATGAAAGACATCTCTTGCTCTTCCTCTAGGAGATCTATGCCATCCTGTCTTGCTTATTCAGCCTCAGCTTCAGAATAAAGATCCACTCGAGGTTAATTGTGAAACAAATCACTCGGCAGGACAGCTTCGGATCCATAGACCAGGAAAAAAGGAGTTCGTCTAGTCAACCCATTAGGTGTTGTTCTCAAGCCCCATAAAATAGTGGGCAACTTTGACACCCACGCTCCGGCAGCATGTTCTTGGTCCCACATGAGATGAGGCTTCAGACCTTGTAAGATGAGGCCATTAGCTCGCTCGACTTGACCATTGGTTTGAGGATGTGCAACAGAGGCATAATCCACTCGAGTGCCTTGAGAAAAGGAGAAGTGACTGAATTCTTCCGAGTAAAAGTTTGTGCCATTGTCCGTGATGATGTTGTGGGGAACTCCATACCGGTAGATTATTTCTCTCATGAACTTGATAGCAGTACGAGAGTTGAGCTTCTTTATTGGATTGGCCTCAATCCACTTTGTAAACTTGTCGACTGCAACAAGCAAATGAGTAAACCCACTCTGTCCAATCCAAAAGGGACCAACCATATCTAGACCCCAGACAGTGAACGACCAAGCAAGGGGAATAGACTTCAGAGAAAACGCAGGTTTGTGAGATCAGTTTGCATATAACTGGCACCCTTCATAGTGATCGACAATGTCCTTTGTCATCTCATTGCCACGGGGCCAGAAGAAACCAGCTCGATATGCTGTAGCGATGATTGTCCGTGAGGATGCATGATGGCCACAAGTTCCCGAGTGGATTTCATCCATGATCATTCGGCCATCTTCAGGGGAAATGCATCGCTGCATCACACTAGTCACACTTTCTCTGTACAGCTGATCATTGACCGCAATAAAAGCTTTCGATCTTTGCACGATCTGTCGTGCTCCAGTCTCATCTTCAGGAAGTTCCTGCCTTAGGATATACGCAATATAGGGCACTGTCCAGTCGAAAATGATGACCAAAATCTCCATGACCAAATCAATAACTACAGGAACATCAACCTCAGTCGGATCAGAGGGGCTCATAGCTTGTGGGGAATCTTCGATAAAAGGGTCCTCCTGCACCGAAGGAATGTGGAGGTGCTCCAAGAATACATTGATGGGGACAGGTCGTCGAGTGGACCCAATCTTTGCGAGTTCATCAGTCGCTTGATTCTTCACTCGGGGAACATGATGGAGTTCCAGACCTTCAAACTTCTTCTCGAGCGTTCTAACAGCATTGGAGTATCTAGTCATAGTGGGGTTCCGTAAATCCCACTCTTTCATCACTTGATTGACCACCAAATCCGAGTCGCCATAAACCATCAAGCGCTTGACACCGAGTGAGATAGCAATGCGCAACCCATACAAGAGTGCCTCATATTCTGCTATATTGTTGGAGGAATCGAAGTGAATCTGCAGAACATAACTGATTTTGTCGCCTTTCGAAGACACCAAGACAACGCCAGCACCGAACCCATTCAACAATTTAGATCCATCAAAAACATGGTCGAGTGTGCTGAGTGAATCTCGATTGGCTGTTGCTGTTCAATCCACTCGGTCATAAAATCGGCAAGTGCCTGAGACTTGATCGCTTTCTTGGCTTCAAACTTGATGTCAAAGTACATGAGTTCAATTGCCAACTTATCCACTCGACCAATCGCGTCTCGATTGTTGAGAATCTCAGATAACGGAGCATCACTAACAACTGAAATCGAGTGGTCTTGAAAATAATGTGCTACCTTCTTTGTTGACAGATAAATGCCATAGAAAAGCTTCTAGTAATGCGGGTACCTTTGCTTCGAAGGAGTTAACACTTCAGAAATGTAGTAGACTAGGCGTTGGAATTTGTAGGCCTTGCCTTCCTCTTCCCGCTCGACAGTCAAAACTATACTGACGACCTGAATAGTGGCCAAAATGTACAGGAGCAAAGGCTCTTTGCTGTGCGGAGCAGCAAGCACCGGTAGGGTGGAAAGCAGGGCTTTGAGTTGGAGAAACGTTGCGTCAGCTTCTGGAGTCCACTCGAATATGTCAGACTTCTTCAATAGTCGGTATAAAGGCAATGCCTTCTCATTGAGATGAGGAATGAATTGACTCAATGCTGCTAAGCAACCTGTGAGCTTCTGAACATCGTGCACTCGCACGGGACTCTTCATTCGGGTAATTACGCTGATTTTCTCAGAGTTGACGTTCATCCCTTGCTCGGAAACGAGAAAACCGAGTAACTTGCCACCAGGGACACCGAAAGTACCTCCTCAGATTGGCGAAAGTCTCGGCCAAGTCAGCCAGGAGGTCGGAACCTTTGTAGGACTTGATGGCGATATCGTCCATGTACGCCTCAACATTCTGAGGGATCTGGTCGACTAAAAATTTCGGAATCATGCACATGAAAGTAGCACCATCATTCTTCAAACCCAATGGCATGGTGATATAGCAAAAACACCTGAATGGGGTGATGAAGGCTATTTTTATTTCATCTGGACCAAACAGACGGATCTGATGGTAAACAGATTATGCATCGAGAAATGATAAATGCTCGCATCCCGCCGTGGAGTCATCAATCTGATCAATGCGAGGGAGCAGAAAATGATCTTTCAGGCAGGCCTGATTGATATGCTTGAAGTCGATACACATGCATACTGACTTGTCCTTCTTGGGGACCATAACAACATTTCAGAGCCACTTGGAGTGGTAAATCTCCCGATTGAACTTGACCTGCAATTGATGAGCCACCTCTTCGCCGATTGCTTTATGCTTCTCTATCAGTGATCGACGCAAATGCTCTTTCACCGGCTTGGCCTTCGGACCAACTCTCGGTCGGTGCCCAGCCAACTCCCTGGGAACCCCTGGCATGTCAGAACGTTCCGTGCGAAGATGTCCCAGTTCTCACGGAGGAACTGGATGAGCTCGGCTTCCTATTTGCTGTCGAGTGTTGACGATATGTTGGTCGGCAAGGCAGTTGAGTCTTGTGCACCTTCTTCACTTCCCCTACCGACTGAAAAGCTGACTCAGAAGCAGTCTTCTTAGCATGCAGCAAATCATCAGGGTCAACGCTCTGCTTGTACTCTTCCAGCTCAACCATAGCCATCTGATGATCGCCAACTTTGGAGCTCTGCTGGAGGCACTCCTCAGCCCGCTGTCGATTGCCAGTGATTTTGATCACACCTTTGGGCCCAGGCATCTTCAGCTTGAGATACACGTAACACGGACGGATCATGAAACGAGCATATGCTTGCCGACCAAGAATGGCATGGTACGCGCTTTGGAAGTCCACGACTTCAAATGTCAATTTTTCCTTGAGAAATTTTTTATCCGTCCCGAATGTCACATCCAATGCAATTTGGCCGAGTGACTTTGCCTTCTTCCCTGGGATGACTCCATCGAATTGCATGTTTCTCTCACTGAGTTAGGACATCGGAATGCC
Source organism: Hordeum marinum (assembly GCA_022496015.1). Taxonomy (NCBI): domain Eukaryota; kingdom Viridiplantae; phylum Streptophyta; class Magnoliopsida; order Poales; family Poaceae; genus Hordeum; species Hordeum marinum. The sequence continues at coordinate 118,106,501 of CM039676.1, forward strand.
CATCCATTTAAGGGTATCTGCATATAGAGTGTTCAAACCGCTACCACCGTATATGAGGATCTTGTGGAGTCGAGTGCCCCCCACAATAGGATCGACTACATAAGCCTGCCGATCGGGAGTGGCCACATGAGCAGGATAAACCGTCTGATCAAATGTGATGGCATACTGAGACCACTTGAGGTAAGTGGGAGTTGTGGGCACTGCCATGTTGACTTCCCTATTTATGACCTTTAGTCGACTCTTGCTTTCAACATCAACAAAAATAATCAGCATAGCATTTACATCGGGAAGCGTTTCTTTGTCTTCATCATCGTCCTTTTCAGGGGTTTTCTCACTCGACAGGGCCTCCTTGAACTGCTGAATCAATAGTCGATATTGCCGAGTGGTATGCTTGGGCAATATCAAATTGCCTTCTTCATCTTTCCTCGTGTGGATTGCAAATAGTAAATCCAACACGTCAGTCCCTGACTGGTTCTTTCCTTTCTTGGGGTTGAATTGTCCATTGGACTTCCCCTTGTTTTTCCCTTGGGCCGCGAGAGCGGATGCCTCTACCTAGACAGGGCCATCAGCCTTTTGCTTCTGCTTTCGACTGGAATTGTTGCCGGCATCGTTGTCGACTGGCTTTCCATTGCCGCTGTGGAGGCAATCTTCTTCTTAACTATTGGCGTACCGAGTGGTGATTTCCATCATTTTACTCAGCGAAAATTTGCCTGTTCGGTCAAACTTAAGATAGAGCTCTCTGTATTTCACTCCAGCCTTGAAAGCACAAACATCCTGATGCTCGGAAATATTATCCACTGTATGATGCAGAGTGGACCAGCACGGAATGTAATCTCTCAGAGTCTTGTTGGGATTTTGAACACAATGCTGCAAATCAATTAGACTAACAAGACACTTGCAAGTGCCCTCGAACGTTCTGGTGAACACATGGGTGAGATCTTCCGAGCAGTGGATGCTAGAAGGAGCCAAGCGATTCAGCCATGCACGAGCCGAACCATCTAACAACAAGGACAAATGCTTCATTGCAATGTTATCATTACCACCAGCAATCTGAACAACCACTCTATAATCAGCCAACCATGTTTCTGGCTTTGAATCACCAGAAAACTTGCCAATCCCGGCCGCCAACCTAAAGTTGGGGGGGAATCTCTGCAGAACGAATAGCCCTGCTGAAGCACTCAGGACCAGAAATAACAGCAGTGCTTCCACTCGGAAAATCTTTGTCATACCCATCCCTGTGGGCTCTGCCTCTGTCGATTCGCCTCTGAGTGAGGAGGTCTCGAGCATCAAACCCTTCATTCCGCTCATCACCGAATGAGCGTCTTTCGTGCTGGTGCCGGGGCACGTGCGGACGACCCCGCGGAGGAGTGGGCACTCGATGGTGGTCATCACGGTGAAACTGATCTCTGTACTGATCCTCACAAAAACGTCAGCCCCTGCGATGCAAGGGCAATTGTCACACCCTGTGTTTGTATCACTTTTCTATGCTTGGATTTATAAAATTTGGAGTCAATTAAACTTTTTGAGTGCATGCTTGTTTCAATTATTGCTTTTTTAATTGTTATGGTGAATTTGTGTATGGCACTCTTAGATTCTATCCCTTCTTCCTTGACCCAAACTTCTTGCCCAATGATCATGGCATGTGAATAGTACCCAAAACTATATTTTATCAAAATATTAATTTGACCAAAACGGTTTTATTCAAATTAGGTTTTCAAAAACCCCTGATTTGAGGTTTGCACTACAAGTCCTTAAATTGGGTGGATCCATGTTCCCCAAAGTTTTACTTCAAACCTAATATATATATGACTTTCCAAAACCACCAAATATTATTTTGACAGATTATTTTACTATTTATTTAAAATGCTTTTTCTTAAGGCCGGAAATGGTATTTTATAGGGAAAAATTGTTTAAATGCTTTCAAAATATTTGAGAAAATCTAGGGAAACTCAGTGGACATATATTTTCCATATATATGAGTTTCAACACATGGTCGTGTTCAAAATCGAGGGCAAAACCCCTCAAAATCCTTTTTTTTCAAATCAAACTTTTGCAATGTTTGTATAGGAAATATTCTCAATAAATTCCAAGAAAATTCCAGCAAGTCAACATTGTCATAGATGATGATCTTGCAAAGTTTCATTTCAATCCAAATTGTTTTGATTCATCAAACTATTCCAAAACACTCCCTGTCCATATTCAGATTTGAACGACTTTACATTCTGAAGTATCTCCCCTTGATCCCCAAACATTGTGGACATGTTCTGGACACCAAATAATAGTGCTACACCAAGTGGTGCATCAAGGGGATTAGCTTAGCGTGGCTAGATCTGCAAAAACCAGATTCTATTGATTTCTATATGGTTTCACAAAGTTACATTGTGAACTTTCTTCAATCAAGCTCAAACTTGGTGATCAGGCCTAATTATAATCACCATTTGATCCTGTCAAATCTTGTGGCAAGCAAAGCCCATTTGCTTGCCCTAATCTCCATCAAACACCTTCTGCCAGAATTGCAAAAACCCTGTTTGACCCCCTTCCTCTATTTTTCTTGAGCCCAATTTTTTACCACATCATTTTGCAATGGTATTTCACCTCCAGTAAACTTTGGTTGACCACAGCTCCATAATTGGGGGTGAAAACCCCATTTCTACCCTCTGGACAACAGTAAAACACCCCTCTCTACCCCTCCCCTCTTATTCTATTAGCGTCCCAGGGCATCCACAGCCGTTGTCCCCTAGACTAGATACCCCTAGACCCCCTAGACACCTGTGGCCATGCCCAGAATGCCGTTCGCATTCTGTAGCATGCCATATGTGTGCTCTGGAGCGCGCTACAGTGCCGATAGGCACTGTAGCCGTTGCCCACTGCATGGCCCTGGCGGCCTTGGGCCTCCCCTCTCGCCACTTGGCCCCTCTCGGCATCCGCACCATGCCACCATGTCTGCCCCTCCTCTCTCCCCCCTCTTTCTCCCTCCTCCCGTGCATGCCGAGCACCACCCGGCTCGGCCAATGAGCTGCCTCAGACGTCCGCTCTCCTCTCCCTCTCTCTTCCCTCCCCTGGACCAAGACCAGCCCCAGGAATAGCCCAGACTCACCACTGTCCCCTCCCGTGGCCCCTGGCCTCGGCCCCAAGCTCAATGGCGCACCTAAGCTCGGTGGACCACTGGACGCCTATAAAAAGGGACTCCCCGAGCCCCCTCTCCTCTCTAGAACCTCCCTCTCTCTCCCATTCAGTCATCCCGAGCCCCCGTTTCAGCCCCCCGAGCACCGGTGCTCGAGATCGACCGAGGTGCCTCCGCGGCGGTGCTCCGTAGATCTCGGGACACAGGGCCGCTCGGGCACTCTTCTCTCCTCCATCGGGCTCATAGGGTCCCTTCGACCTCTTTCCCCTTCCGCCCCGTCCGTTCCCAGTAGATGAGCACCACCGGCGATACCCTCCTGAACCTCCTCCGTTGCGGGTGCTCGTCGTCGGCGACCTAGACCACCTCTGGCCACCATTCCACCTCCAGAGGCATGGCGACTCAACGCTGAGCCCGTTCCCGCCTCCAAATCCCCTCGTCGTGCCTCCCTTCAACGCCGGTGAGCACCGCTGTCTCCTGGAAGGAGGTTGACGATTGACCTAGCAAGTGGGGCCCGCTCGTCAGCCTCTGCCTCGCCTGCCTCCCACTCCGTCTCACTGGAAGACGGGCTCCACCCATCAGGTTTGAACCTGACGAGGGCGGGCGCACCGGCTCACGTGGGGCCGCTTTGCTCTGGGCCGGCCCAGTTGTGGCCAGTTCTGGCCCAGGGCACAATGTCCCTTCCCCTTTTTCTTTTCTGTTATGATTTCCAAAAATCCCTCAAATCAAAATAAAAATCCAACGCAAACATATTTCCAGCTAAAATCTAGGAATAATATGTGGAATTTAATAGTGCCATTTGTGGAAAAAAATTAAAACTTTTTATGTACTATTTTATTTAAAACCTGCTTTAGGCATCTTTTTGCCTCTGTTTAAATAGCTTTCAAAAATGTTTTCATAGCAAAACCTTAGACAAAAATTTTAGTATAGTTTTTAGTATTTACCAGAATAGGGTAGCATTTTTAGTATAGTTTTTAGTTTTTAATATAGTTTTTAGTATAGTTTTTAGTATAGTTTTTAGTATAGTTTTTAGTTTTTAGTATAGTTTTCACACGGGCCCAGCTCTTCAGGTTTGAACCTAACGAGGGCAGGCGCACCGGCTCGCCTAGGGCCGCTTTTCTATGGGCCGGCCCAGTTGCGACCAGTTCTAGCCTAGGGCACGGTGCCCCTTCCCCTTTTTCTTTTCTGTTATGATTTCCAAAAATCCCTCAGATCAAAATAAAAATCAAATGCCAAATATTTTTACAACTAAAATCTTAGAATAATATGTAGAATTTAATAGTGCCATTTGTGAAAAAAATTGAAAACTTTGTATGTACTGTTTTATTTTAAAACCTGCTTTAGGCATCTTTTTGCCTCTGTTTAAATAGCTTTCAAAAAAGTTTTCACAGCAAAACCTTAGACAAATATTTTTAGTATAGTTTTTAGTATTTATCAGAATAGGGTAGCATTTTAATAGTAGCTTTGTGTGCCCTGTTTTTGTGTGATGCTTATTATTATCGTTATTTATCATGCTGATAGATTGCGCTCTTGTTGAGGGAGTTGGACCCGAAGACTTTGAGAACCCCGAAGACTTTGTTGAGCCAGGCATGCGGCTCTTTGACCATGCCTATGAACCCTTTTTTTATTGCATAGCATATAGCACTTTATTTCGTGGTATTGATCATGATGATGTGGAGTCCACTTTGCTAGGATGCCCGATACTTCTTGTTGATACTTACATCATGCATGACCCTACCATCCTTATGAGGGTTGTGCGGGTGGGAGTGGATAGGTTGCTAGTAGATGCTACACAAGTGGGATCGGGATTATGCATGGTGATGGAAACAATGTGATTTTAAAGACTTTCCAAAAAAACGTTGGGTGCCACTAATGCCCGTGGGAGATGTTGATGAGCGAGGTAGCCACTTGATAAAAAAGTGGTGTACCGGAGCAAGTGAGTGTGTGTGGTTTTCGAAAACGGATTGGTGTATGTTGCAACCGTTATTCCAACCTTACATGTATGACCATGATTGTAACATCCCAAAATTCTAAATTTTGGAATGTTATATTAAATAAATAAGTAGGATTGTTTGCTTGAATGTTGTGTGATTGATTGTGTGAAATTGAGTGGAATTTTGACACTTTGAAATTTTAATGAGAGGGAATAAAATGACTTTTCCAACATTTTCTATTTCGAATCCCTATTCAATTTTGAGTTCAAATATTTTCAAAACCCTCTTATAAAATCAAATGAGAGGAGGTAAATGACACTCAAAAATCAGATACAATGTTTTGACTCAAATTTTAAAATAAAAACTATTTGCCTTTTATTTGAAATTCTAGTTTCTTTTCATTTTGGAGTTATTGCAAAAAAATACTATTTTTATAAAGTATTTTACTCGGCCTTAACACAATGTTCATGTTTTGGGAAATAGTTTTCTGAAACTTTTGATATATAATATGCCTATACAAAATGCTTGTCTATTTTTGTTTATTTGTTTTTCTTTGCTGGTTTTTTTATTGCGGACACTGTTCATTGCGGACACTGTTCATCCGGGAGAAAAAAAAATCTGCAGCCACCCAAGCCCATGTGGACCTCTTCTCCTCTCTTTTCCTCTTTGTCTATGATTTTAGTCCCACCTCGCTTAGCTTTAGACCTTTGCACCTCCCTTCCACCTATAAATATAGACCCATAGGTGAACCCAAAAGTCATCCACTTCCGATTGAATCGAATCGTTTCGGTTTGACTAGCTTTATAAAAAAATTCTTCTCTCCGGCGGGATTTCTGGAAGTCGTCTCCTCTTTGGATTTATATCTTCTCTGCATTCGAAAGGTATTCTCTTCGTATTTTCTTTTATACTCCTGTAGTTTAATATCCATAGACTAGTATTTCTATAGTAGTATACGATTGAGTAATTAGATTATTAATTAGTCTCCGTATTTACTCATTAGTCCTAGAATTCTTTTAGACATAACATTTTCTTCTGTAAAACAGCTTGACCCATATTTTTCAAATAGCCATAACTTTTTACTCGTTTATCAGAATTAGATGAAACCAACGCCTAGAGTTTTGTCTTGACCTCACCTATCCAGTCAACCTATCATGTCAACTTTTTTCAAATTTTCAAATTTCGAAATTTATTCAGATATATATTCAAACTTCTTTTAATCATATCTTTTTATCCGTAGCTCCGTTTCTGATGAATCCAATTGCGTCGGATCGGTATCAAAGTAATCTTTCCATTCACATCCTTAGTGTTATCATTTCAACATATAATTTTGATCTTGCTCATACTTCTCTATTAGTCCCCAAAATGTGTTCACACACCGTACTAAGCTAATTCAATGCCATATTGAATTGCTTATAACTTTTGATCCTTCATTTTGAACCTAGTAATTCTTTTTTCTACACGTTCATATTGACTTCCCATATATAGTAACATCATTAGTTTAAATTTTGGAACCTTTCAAATTGGAGCGATTCAATTTGAATCCGAACCTTCATTTGATCATATCTTGCAAACTGTAACACCTTTTCAATCGATTCCTTTTGCCCCTAAATACTCGTGTCATATATTTCTATTCATAACCATCGTACGTCGGTTCAACTTCTTTTGACCTTTGTGAATTCAAAGTCAATTCATACTTGAATTTACAGTTCAACTTCTTTTGACCTTTTCAATTAAATTGTTTCTACAAATAAATTCTTATGCCTTATATTATTTGTCAAACAACATTCATGTTGTTCTCCCATACATTGGATCGTCTTTCGTAGTCTCTCCAACCTAAGCTTATATAGCAATAGTTCATCATCCATTAACTCTTTTGAGTTGATTCCTCCACTTTCACTTTACAACACGGGTAGAACCTATCTTTTCTTATTTAACCTTAGTATGTTGTTATTTTCGCACCAAGACATGTTTTGTTCTTGCGTTTTTTAGTTCTTTGTTTTGGCATGAATGTTTATTGAATGTTATTTGGTTGTGATAGATTTCTCGGAGTGTGATGAGTAGAATTATCTAGATTGTGAGAGCGACTATCTTCATCAAGTAATACCAGGAAAGTCACTTTGATCATCTTTACCCATGTTTTATTGCATTAGTTCTACCATTTCCCCAATTGCATGCAAAGTAGGTAATTGGAAACTTGGTTACTGTTGTAGTATCATGTGGTAGGTACCCCCTCTCAACCCTTGACACATTGGCCCCGGGAAACGTTGTTTTACTTTTTGCTATTCTATTAGTAGACGGGGTTGGTTGTGTGATTCATGAGAGTTGAGAGAGTTAATAATTTCAAGACCTACATAATGATCAAGACTTCCAGACTCCGAGTTTTCAACATACCTCTGGGTGGATGATGGTTGAACGGCACCCTGGAGAAACCAGTGGATTTGCCTAGGTGTTGCTGGAGATGGCCAGTATTCACGCGGAAAGGTCCACCCAGGCACAAAGAGATGGATGGATGCTTCAAGACCCAAGGCTTACCTGCACAGCCACAAGTCATTATGGGCTCTGGTTTGGTTGGATATCGTGGTGACCCTGGACAGGCGGTGCTACGAGATGTAGAAGAATGGTTGGAAAGGATGGGCACCGACAGAGTCGTAGGGAAACCCTTTCGAAGACCATGTTTTGGTCATCCGTTTCTCAAACACCCTGAAGTGCGAGAAATAAAACGGAGGCGACCAAATCTTGTGGGGAACGTGTGCAAAACTCTGCAGAGTACTCAAACCTAATCGATTAGAAATGTCCATGGTCATGGAGAACTTGAGCCAAAGGAAATGAAACTATCTGGAACTCTCAACACAATTAATTATATTGATGTGGGTATTAATGTCAACTTGGGTATGAGAGTTGGTTGGTGGAACCATCTCATTAATCAACCAACATTTGTAGTAATTATGCTTTTGCCCTCTCTTGTTGTAGGAAAAATTTGGCTTTATGCAAAAACCTACTACCCAACTTGCCATATATGCATGTAGAATAGATGATTACTTTACGCCCCCTCTTTTGTGACTTGCCGGCATATTCAAAATGCTGACCTACACGGCTGCAACGTCTTATGTTGTAGATAAGCTATACGATGGGTAAGAGTATGATTTAGGGTTACGGTCTACACTCAACCTGCCGTTGGTGTTATTGGGACTCCACTCCCGTTGACTGTTTCCGCTGAGATTTTAAGGTATATATTAGTTTTACGTTATGTACATGTGATTGCACTTTGATATATACATTGATGTACTGTGTGTGCCAGCATACTGATCCAGGGATGGCACAGAACACACAGAGGCTTGACTCATTTTGAGTCGGGTCGCTACAGAAATGGTATCAGAGCACATGTTGACTATAGGACGTGACCCTAGAAACTGGAAAGCCCTTAGGAAATGATTTCTCGAAAAACTTTGTTTTCGAAAGACCTTTTACTTCTCATCTTATTTAAGCCTTATCAAATGATCTCTCTTACCTCAAAAAGTTAGAAAATACCCTTTTCCCCTTGACCACACTAAGGATCAACTGCGGACACTTCGAGAAGGACAAAATATCGAAACAGCTGATGGTCACTTCAAAGTAAAGAAGATTTCACCATGCATTAGAAGAGTTGAAGCTACACGAGTTGAATACTACGAAGACTTGAAGAAATTGAAGACCATGAAGAATTTCCAAGATATTATGCCCTAGAAGACCAAACCCCTGTTGTATACTTACGTTAGATATGATGATTTGTGAGCTGTCATTTCTGTGTAATTTTTCGACAACCACAGCTAAAATTTATTTTAAAACCATTGTTTGTATTGTGTGTATCCCTTCTCTCTCTCTTACCCATCTCATCCCCAAAACCTTGAACCCAATAGATGATGAATGAAGCTAGACTCGTGTATTCCGGATCGATGACTCGGTTAGAGACAAAAGAATGGATTCAGGACATCGAGGATCACCTAAGGAGTAACCATGTTGCAAGGAATGAGATGGTCTAGTATGCTCTTCGGTACTTTGCAAAACGTGCTGCACATTGGTGGAAGATGCATGAAGATATCCATGATAGGCAAGCATCAATCACTTGGGAAGAATTCAAGATGACTCTACAAAAAAATCTCATGTTGTCACCAACGCCCAGAAGCTGCATTGCAAAGACGTGAAGAAGATTTGCGCATGCAAGATATGTGGAGAGATAGGACACACCTAGGAAGAACACAAGGAAGGATCCCTCATTGTGAAGAAAATCACCCTGCTGAGGAATGCCCAACTGGGCAAGTGACATGTTTCTTGTGTGAAGGAAACACTCACTATCCGACACAATGTCAACTCTACCCCAAGGTACAAGAAGTCATGAAGCAGTAGAAGGAAGCAATGAAAGAATTCCTTGGGAAAAATTTAGAAGAACCCATGATGATGAGAGATATACCAGACGCAAACATAAGTATCAAGTCATGTGATTCATGTGGAGAAGAAGGACATATCTCTCAGGATTGTCCGAACGAGTATCTCGGAAACTTCCCGACAGAAGAAGTGGAGTTTGATCCATAGAAAATTGAAAGTTTGATTGGAATAAAGAAGCCCAGTAAGAGAAACCGAAGACATTCTCATAACAACCCAATTTCTGCAAAGAAGGACCTGAGTCATATCAGATGTTTGAAGGGTAAGGATATGGGCCACTACGCCAATAAGTTCCCAAGAAAGGAACCAGAACTCCAAGGAGCAAATACCAACATCAGGAAGCCCCAAGACTTGTCAGAAATCATCTGTTTTCATTGCAAGGAAGAAGGACATTATGCTAGTAAATTTCCAAAGGAGAAGAAAGCTAGAATGAGGTTTTAAATTTTTGAAGATGGAAATAAGTCTAGGCATGAACAATAAGGTGAAGCATGAACAATAATATCATCTAGGCATTTTAAATGGGCTCGAAAGCAACAAATAACAATTTCGGAACGACCTCATATGTATATTTTAAGTTTGGTCCAGATCTGAGCTAACCTTATTTTAGAGTTATTATACAGCAAAATATATGTCACCATGAGATTCTACACGTTTTTGTAGTCAAGTTAAAAATGTGGAACATTTTATTGAAGCTTCGGTCAATAAGTTATGAAATAAATCATTTTAGAATGGCATTTATGCAAATACATGATAACAGAAAGTTAAACATTTTAAACACATGTGAGAGTTGGATATTGTGAATCTACACGAAATTCCAGTCATTTTACATATATAAAGTTTTCTCATATGATGCACATACGAAAAGTTATTAAATGCATAACTTAGGGGGGGTTTCTAAAATACTAAAATTCACCGGTTAATTAGAAAATTTGCATGAAAGGAAAAAACGAGTATGTGTCAAATTTGGAGTAGCCCAACAGCAGCAATGGGCGACGGATAACTAAATGGCACACGAGCGGGATTTAGGGGTGCTCACCATAGTGGGCCAGGCCCATGTCGGCGGCGGCTAAGGGTCGGGGGCACGGTTTTCGAGGTGGGGCTAGGGTTAGCCAAATTAGGAAGTGGAGGGGCATTAAGTAGGAAATGGGGCTAGGTTAGGGGATTTTTGCGCCATTTTGAGCCGTACGATCGAGATCGGATGGCTCCGGTCGCGGGAATAGGCTAGGTGGTCTAGTGGGGTGTGTAGAGGGGGTGGGCCTAGAAGAGGGGGGGTTTGTAGCCCGTGGCACGAGTTTTATATACCGAAAACGCTCGATGAATTACCGATGACCGCACCACTACGACTGACCGTTCGGGTATCAAACGAGCTCTGGTTGCGAGGAAATTTGGTAGGCGACCTACCTAGCTACAACATAACAAGACCGCACACCAAGTTCCGACCAAATCCGAGAATGTTTTATACGCACTTTAAACAATATTTTATTAGTGCCGTGGGCACGTGCATGTGTGGTTCACCTCAAAATGGTCAGCGACGAGAATGGAGAGAACTGGCAACTATGAACAAACGCAAGCTTTCGAAAACGAGTGATGATGCTATGCAGATGATGTGAATGATGCAATGCTGAATGCGACAACCAAATGAATCACAAGATGACAATGGAAATAAAAGGGGAATCTTCTAGAGCGTCGGTCCCGGGCTGTTACAAAACATGGGTTGCTTGCGAGTACATTCGAAGTACACATTGGCTTGCCACTAGTTATTTAATTAGCCAGGCATGGAAGAACAGGTGTACGGTGAAGAGTTCGTTTGTGACGAACATGGGAACTAGGACGCTTCCCAGTCAGAATGCCAGTAGGTTTAAGGCAGATGGCATGGGTTCACGCTTTCGATCAAGATTCCCGTTGCTTGTTATGTTTAAGTGTTTGGCCCTTGTGGCCCTATCTATGTAATACTAGACCTTCATGGTCTTTATTTGTGTAAGACGCTAAATGTGGATGTAAGACTCTTGTTATTCAGCTTTTGTGTGTCTAGTGAGCATTGACTCTGGGATCACTGTACACGTGCATTCGGTGACCACGACTTATGAGTTAGGGTCCCCACAGTGTTGGTATCAGAGCCATCCTGACTGTAGGAAGCCTTTAGTTAGCATGGACGTTAAACAGTATAAGAACCGTTTTTAAAACTACACCTAGCACCTATACTTAGGAGTTCTGCACTATTTACCTCTTCTATTCTTCACACAACACTCTCCTGACTCTCCTCCCTTCAAACCTTTGTAGATGGCCATCATACCCGAAGCCTTCCTAAGATCCGGCTTTCCCTTACTCCTTGGGGATAGCCTGGAGAAGTGTCAGTTTCACCAACCACTCGTTTTCCTCTACCACGAGCCCTGCATCGATGCCGTCATGAAGGAGTGCCACGTGGATGTGGTTGTGAAGGCAAACGACTCCCCGACTAGTTGGTTCTTTGAAGGACCACATATGGAGACCATGGTACTCGCGGTCGAGTCAGCTACATGCAAGGCACTCCTACACCTTCAGGATACCATTCCAGAAATGGCTGACGAGCCAGCTACTCGCTACCTACCTTTCAGAAAGGATGATCTTGGTGAGAGTTGGACGGTGGTTCCGCCTAGGAGGATGGCACACCACTCAGGTTCCTAAAAGTGCATTATGTCGACTAGAGGGGGGGTCAATAGGCGATTTTTACAAATTCATCACTTGAGGAATTTGAAATGTGATGAATAACTAGTAGTGGAATAAGTACTCAAGTGCATGAGAAACATAGCAACAACATAGTCATGATGATGAAATGAACATGCACATATTACAGGTAGCGTGATACAGGATAAGCATGTGAGGAACAAGGTAACTTGAAGAATCTGAGGTGAGGAAATTGTGAAAGTCTTTATTCAAATTCTTCAAATAGTAAAGATCAATTTCATGACCAGCTATATGAGGAAATGAAAGGGTTGAGGAAATAAAACCAGGTAGCTCGATGAAGACAACGGTTTGATGACCCAGTTCCAACTATTGTGATCGTCATACGTCTGGTTTAGAGCGGTCTGGTATTTAAACGAGAGGACATACAGTCCCAGGACACACAGTCCTTACCATGTTCTCCTTGAGCGAAGGTCACAAAGTCCTCACCCAACACTCTTGGTAAGTCTTTAGGGCAGACATCCCAAACCCTCACAAACTGGTCACCCGACGATCCACAATTGACTGTTGGATGCTCTAGACCAAGGTCACTCTTGATCCCCAATTGACTTCAGGATGCACTAGACCATGACGCATAACAATCTCGAAGATACATAGTCTTCAAAGGTAACAAGCATCGATTCCACACAGGAACAATCTCTTCAGTGATGCTCAATCACTTTGGGTTTGGTGGTTTGGATTTGGTTTTTCCTCACTGATGATTTTCTCTCAAAGTCTTTGGAGGATGGGTTGCACTCAAATGACAAGTGTCAAATATCTCTCGGAGCAGCCAACCAACTATTGGTTGTGGCGGGGTGGCTATTTATAGCCAGGGTGCAACCTGACATGATAAGACATAAATGCCCCCAATGATATGACCGTTATGTGGATAAGATGATTGGGGACAGCTGGCGCTAAGCAAAGCAATGGTCAGAATTTCGAACTATGAAAGTCCTCAGGCTTATCACGTTCCTAACTTGTAGGCAATTCGTACTGGCGAAATCCAACTCCTCAGTCAGATCAATTTCATCAGAGACCAAAAGAACATCGTCTGTATCACTGAAGAACTTGACTGAACTGCAAGAGATTTCCAGAGGCTTCACCTGAAGGATTGGATAGGTTGAGGATTTTGAGTTGACCATGAGTTGGAAATTTTCCTTAGTATTACCTCGGCCCCCTTTGACAGTGCGATATTTCCTATGACTCAAAGAAAGGAAATGAAACTATGAAAATAGAAGTCTTCATGCTTCATAGTCCTCGTTCATATCTTCAAGGTCACGACAACTTCTTCATTTTCAAAGTGTTCAGGGAATTCCAAAGTCTTCAACAATGTCTTCACCAAAGTATTCACCAATGTCTTCAGTTGAAGACATATTTTTAGGAGTTGATAACTTCCGGATATATCAAACTCCTCAGTGACTTATAGAGCCTTTATACACTTACAAACGCATCAGTCTCTTAACCTATAAGTCTTCAATACACCAAAATCACTAAGGGGCACTAGATGCACTTACAGTCTCCCCCATTTTGGTGATTGATGACAAATAGGTTAAGTTTTCAATGGGGATAAACATATGAAGTGTAAGTACTAGGTTTGAGGAATTTGATGGCAAGATATAGAATAACTCCCCCTGAAGATGTGCATAGTTGAGGAATTTGCTTTGGACTACAAATGCACCTGGCAGGTTAAAACATGGAGAACGCGCCCTATATCTTGTAATTCATACACGGATTTAACATATGTTATGAAGAATTTGAAATGCATGATGAAAATGGTGTCTCACGAAATTCAGCATGCATGCATTAAAGTACTTGAGGAAATAAGCATCTGGAAAGCAGTTTAAAAGAGTCAGACCACCATCAGACTTAAGTTTACAACTCATCCATCAAAAGCTTCAGAACAGTGAGAGTTGTAACTTAAACAAAAAACAGTCCATATATAGAGACCTGCTTGAAGACTAACTCAATTTTTCTCCCCCTTTGTCATCGGAGGCCAAAAGGAACAAAAAGTGAGGACTAATGCCCCTTGGAGAATTTCATCTTGTTGGTGAGGAAGGAGCACCAGTGTTGTCGGGGTCGTTCGTCGATGCCGGGCCTGCCGGGTGTCGTCAATATCCTCTGCTTCATCAGTTTTGCATGATGAATAATATGAACTTGTAACAAGCTAAGGAACTTGAAACTTCTTGAATTTATTCTAAGGAGGATGAGAACAGTTAAATTTTTTGCTAAAAGTCCTTGTCATTGAGTTACTCAAGAGTCTTGAGATGTGCGAGAATGGCCCATGTGCAAACGAAGATTTCATGCACATAGTAGTGATTTTTCCTCACAGAGTTCCGAGTCATAGTCATGTTCTGAACAATTGAAGCAAACTGACGCTTCACCCACTTGTGATTGCGATCAACCTTCTGATGAAGACTGATGAGCAGTTCACGATCTGTCATCACACGAGGGGCAGACTCTCGAGGCTTTTGAAGTGAGGATTTTGCAGCAGAGTCCTAGGTAGCAGTGTCATCATTGATGGAGTAAGACGCAGCTTTGCGAAACTGACCATCCAATGGATGAGTACCTTCATCAATGACTTCTTTGCCTTTTCCTTCAACTAAGGCAATTCTGTTCTTGAGGACTTCAATCGGAGGCAGAAAGCCGAGCTGATTTTGGAAGTCAGCCTTGAAGGGAATCGCAGACCTTAATATGATGAATTTCATGATCTAGGGAGCATAAGGCTTCAATTGAAATGGGGCTAATGCTGCATTGGTCAAAGTCCTCATGAAGAAGTCGTGGTAGTTGATGGGAATCCCATGAATGTTGTTGAATAGCATGTACTTGATGACTCCCTAAACATCTTGTTCTTCAGAGTTGTGAACCTTCTGAGGACAAAGGGTGTTGGTGAGGATGAGATAAACTATCCTGGGTACATAGAGAAAATCCTTCACTAGGAAATTGGTCATTTGTGGTTTTCCAGGAGCCAATGGCTTCATAAGCCCTTGCATCATATGGTCGTGTAGAGAAGGATCATCAAATAGGAAGCGGGCTTCTTCTGAAGGACTTGGAACTGGGATGGACCAAAGCAATTCAGATGTTGGTGTAGTGTAGTGAGTAGACCCAGTCATCTAGTCCAAGACCCATGAGTTGATGTCAGAAGCATCACCTGTGATGTCCGAAGTGGCATAGAATTGAAGAAGTAGCTCTCCATTCCAATCATAGATATCCACACAGAACGGAAGAATTCCTCCATCATGAAGAACTACAAGCACCGGTGTGAAGGATGGGATTGTTTCCATATCTGCATGAGGAATTTGATGGTGCTCGAAGACTTTCTTCTTGTTGTTAGTGCATCTAGTGTCCCTTAGTGATTTTGGTGTATTGAAGACTTATAGGTTAAGGAACTAATTTGTTTGTAAGTGTACACATGCTCTATAGGTCGATGAGGAGTTTGATATATCCGCAGATTACCAACCCCTAAAAATATATGTCTTCAACTGAAGACTTTTGTGAAGACTTTGTGAAGACTTTGCTGAAGACTTTGGTATTCTATGAAGACTTTGAAAATGAAGAAGCTTCTGTGACCTTGAAGATATGAATGAGGACTATGAAGCGTGAAGACTTTTGTTTTTGTAGTTTCATTTCATTTCTTTGAGTGATAGGAAACACTGTACTGTTAAAGGGGGCCGAGGTAATACTAAGGAAAATTTCCAACTGATGCTCAACTCCAAAATCATCAACCTATCCAATCCTTTGAGTGAAGCCTTTGGAAATCTCTTGCGGTTCAGTCAAGTTCTTCAGTGACAGAGACGAAGTTCTTCTGGTCTCTGAGGAAATTGATCTGACTGAGGAGTTAGGATTTCACCAGTGTGAATTTCCTTCAAGTGAGGAACATGATAAGCCTGAGGCCTTTCATAGTTCGAAATTCCGAACGTTGCCGTGCTTAGCGCCAGCTGTCCCCAATCATAATATCCAGATAATGGTCATATTATTGGAGGCATTTATGTCTTATCATGTCAGGTTGCACCCTGGCTATAAATAGCCACCCCCCACAACCACTAGTTGGTTTCTGCTCCGAGAGAGAATTGACACTTGTCATTTGAGAGCAACCCATCCTCTGAGGACTTTGGGAGAAAATCATCAGTGAGGAAAAACCCACAACCAAACCACCAAACCCAAGTGATTGAGCATCACTGAAGAAATTCTTGTGTGGAACCGATGCTTGTTACCTTTGAGCACTATGCATCCTCCAGATGGTTAGGCGCCATGGTCTAGTGCATCCTACAGTCAGTTGGGGATCACAAAGTGACCTTTGTCTAGAGCATCCAACAGTAAATTGTGGATCGCCGGGTGACCAGTTTGTGAGGGTTTTGGAAGTCTACCCTAAAGACTTACCCTCAGTGTTGGGCGAGGACTTTGTGACCTTAGCTCAAGGAGAATACGGTAAGGACTGTGTGTCCTGGGACTGTGTCTCCTCTGGTTTAAATTCCAGGCCGCTCCAAACCAGACGTACGACTGTCACAACAGTTGGAACTGGGTCATCAAACCATTGTGTTCATTGAGCTACCTGGTTCTATTTCTCAACTCCTCTATTCCTCGTATAATTGTTAATGAAATTGATCGTTACTATTTGAAGAATTTGATTTAAGACTTTCACAATTTCCTCACCTGAAATTCTTCAAGTTACCTTGTTCATCACTTCTTATCTTGTATCACGTTTCCAATAATTTGTGCACGTGCATTTCATCATCATGACTATGTTGTTTCCATCTTCCTTGTGCACTTAAGTACTTGTTCCACTGCTAGTTATTCATCACATTTCAAATTCCTCAAAGTTGAAATTCCTCAAGTGATGAATTTGTAAAAATCGCCTATTCACTCCCCCCCTCTAGTCGATATAACGCACTTTCAATTGATATCAGAGCAATGTACTCCCTTGTTCTGTGTGATTTTGGTTTAACCACTTGGAGTTTTAGTTATGTCGATTGTAGGTATGATCAAGGTTTCCAGGGGATGTCCTACCTTCAATGGAATGGACTACCCCTACAGGAAGAACAATATCGCATCCATCTTGAGGCAATTGACAACGATCTCTGGTACGTTCTGGAAAATGGTGTTCCATGCATTTCTCCAACTATTACTGCTGCTGATATGAAGAGATTCAAGCAACTCGATTCTCAAGCGAAGGATATCATCTGTGGCCATCTGAGCAAAGGTCTGTATGACAGAGTGAGTGCTTTGGAAACTACTAAGCTTATCTGGGATAGGCTGTCCAAAGTCAATGAAGGTGTTTCCACTCAATGTGACTCTCGTGTTGATGTTCTTCACAATCTGTTCAACCGCTTCAATAGACATGACAATGAAAATGTTCAGCAAACTTTTGATCTCCTGACTGATATCTCCAATGAGCTCGAAGCACAGGGTGCCACTGATATCACTGATCATGAAGTGGTGAAGAAACTGCTAAGATCTCTTGATTCCTCATTCGATACTCTGGCCTTGATGGTTCAAGAACGTGGAGACCACAAGTCACTTGATCCTGCTGATATTCTTGAGAGACTCAATACTCATGAATTCCAACAAGCTGAGAAGACAGACCTCTACGGGCCAAACTATGGAAGATCTCATGCTCTGAAGGCAAAAGCAATTTCCTCATCTGAAGAAGATTCTAAAAGCAGCCTTGGTGATCCTGAAGAACTAAGTCAGGAGCTAGCAATGCTTGTGAGGAAATTCCAGAAGTTCTCATGCAGAGGTGGATTTGGAAAGTCATCAAAAAGTGGTTTGAGGAAATCAGATTCCTCAGACGACTACAAGAAAAGAACCTGTCATCGTTGCAAGAAGCCTGGTCACTTTATCTCTGACTGCCCTCTTTGGGAAAAAGATTTAAAGAAGAAGAAATACAAGGATGATAGTTCTGATGACTCGAAGAAAAAGAAGAAATCTTAAAAGTCCTCATCTGGAAAGTCCTCATCTTCGAAGTCCACAAAGAACAAGAAGAATGGTTCCAAAAAGGCTTGAGCATTCATTGGCAAGGAAATGGATTCTGAAGAAGAATATGAAGAAGAGGAAGAATCTTAGGTGGAATCTGAATCTGGTGTCGCTAGCCTTGCTCTCGCTACTGCTTTCGCCAGCAAGTCCATCTTCAATGATGAAGAATATGACTACTCCAATGAATCTGACGTCGGCAATGATGATTATGCTCCCAACTATTGCTTCATTGCAAGAGTATCAAAGGTACACAAACATCGTTCCTCTTCTGAATCAAGTGAAAGTGAATCTGATGAATATGTGAAACCTAGCTATGCTAAACTTGTTAAAATTCCCACTAAGCAACAAAGTGCACTTCAAAAGCTTCAGAAGCGATGATATGTTGAATGATGAAGTGGATTAGACTCAAACTCTGTCTGACGATCTCAAAAGTCTTCAGACATATGATAACCTTCAGAGTCATCGTAATGACCTATTAGCTGATCATGAGAAGCTTTCTTATTAATTTCTTCAAAGAAATCAAGATGTTGAGAAACTAAAGGTGTCACATGAGGATCTCCAAAGGGAAAAATATTCTTTACTGGCTCAAAAGATCAATACCGCTTAGGAAGAATTTGTTCCCCCTTGTTTGAGATGCATCGAACAAGAAGCTGCTAATTCTTCACCTGAATGTTCAAATGCTTCTATTGCTGAAAATTCTTCAACTATTCTAGTTGTCTCAAATTCCTGATCTGAGGATACCACAGGTATCACTGACAAAAAAGCAGGATTGAAGGAATTGTATGTGATAGGCATGTACAAAAGTCTCAAAGGGCATCAAACCCTTTGCAATGTCCTCAAAAAGCATATTCTGAACAAGAACCCTAGGAAAGAAGGTATTGCCTTTGTGAGGAAATCAATGTTGATGGATCCTACTAGACATGTGAGTAGTATCCCAAAACCTCATGGGTTGCTGCGAAAGGACCTCCTGTAGATCCATCCACTTTATCTGGCTTTACTTGTGAAACTTCATATTCCTTCGATGAGTCACTTGACTCCAACTACAAATTCTTCAAAAATCAAAAAGGTGAAGTATTTGCTAGATTTGTTGGAACTGTCCGCAGGAACGTTTCACCTGTGAAGAAAATCTTGGTTCCCAAGAGCTACCTACAAAATCTTTAAGTGAATATCCTGACGACACCACTCATGAAGAACAGGAACCCTAGATCAAATTCCTCATATGAACCAATGTCTTCACTTGGACAAAATTCCTCAAATGGTCAAAAATATCATTCTTGTGCTAATGCCTCTGTTTCGCAGGGAAAATCTAAGAGTTATGAATATGTGCATTATTCTTTTAATCATTATGTTCATAAGTCCCCGAACAATTTCTCTGCTTATTCATATGAGTACTCTAACCCTCGCCCTCTGAAACAAAGAACACTTGCTTCAATGCCTCCGTTATCATATGGTGCTCGCAGAATGATGAACTCTTTTCCACCCCTTATGATAATGTGAGTGAGTTCAAGAACACCAATATTGATGAATATCTTGATGAACTTGGTATTACTCATGAGTTATCTACCCCTTATACTCCTCAGCAGAACGACATCGTGGAGCGCAAGAACGGGACTCTTGTTGAGATGGCCCATACCATGCTTGATGGATACAAGACTCCTCGTCGCTTCTGGCCTGAGGTAATTGATACTGCATCCAACATCATCAACAAGGTATATCTTCACAAATTCTTCATGAAGACTTCTTATGAACTTTTGACTAGTAAGAAACCCAATGTAAGTTATCTCAAAGTCTTCGGTGCAAAATGCTGGATTAGAGATCCTCACCACAGTTCTAAATTTGCACCGAAAGCACATGAAGGTTTTATGCTTGGTTACGGAAAGGACTCGCACACCTAAAAATTCTTCAATACCTACCAACATAAGTTTGTTGAAACTGTAGATGTGCGGTTCGATCAAAATGATGACTCACAAAGAGAGCACCTGCCATGTGTGTTAGATGAACAGTCTCCTGAGGAATCGATTAAGCTAAAGGCTACTGAAGATGTCATACCCACTGAGGAAGTCATTCCAATGAATGAAGGCATTCCTGTTGATACAGCTGAAGAAAATGATGCTGAAGAAAATCCTCAGCCACTCCAACCTGCTCATCCAAGAGATGCAAATGAAGTGGAGATTGACAAAATCAGCGATGACATCAATGCACCTGGTCCTCTCACTCACTCAAAAGCTTCACATTTGACTAAATTTTGTGGGCACTTTGCCTTTGTATCTATCATAGAGCCACCAAAGTTGATGAAGCATTCAAGGAGCCTGAGTGGATTCAAGCTATGCAAGAGGAATTGCATCAATTCAATCTCAACAATGTGTGGAACTTGTCAAGCGGTCAGATCCTCGCAAGCATAACATCATAGGTACCAAGTGGATCTACCGCAACACGCAATCTAAAAATGGCCTTGTAGCTCAAGGCTACGCGCAGGCTGAGGGAATTTACTTTGATGAAACTTTTGCACCTGTTGCTAGACTTGAAGCTATTCACATATTGCTTGCTTATGCTAAGCATCATGATATCATCTTATATCAGATGGATGTGAAAAGTCCGTTCCTTAATGGTAAGCTTGAGGAAGAAGTATATGTTGCTCAACCCCTAGGTTTTGAAGACCCTAAGCATCCTGACAAACTCTTCAGACTCAACAAGGCCCTCTATGGCCTCAAGCAGGCCCCTCGGGCGTGGTACGACACTCTGAAGGAATTCCTCATGAAGAAAGGCTTCAAACCCGGTTCACTCGACCCATCTCTTTTCACAAAATCCTATGACAATGAATTGTTCATACGCCAAATATACGTAGACGATATTATCTTTGGCTGTACTGACAAACGTTACAGTGATCAATTTGCCTATATGATGAGTGAAGAATATCAAATGTCTATGGTGGGAGAGTTGAAATTCTTCTTAGGTCTTCGAATTCGTCAGCAAGACAACGACATATTCATATCACAAGAGAAATACCTCAAGGATGTTCTGAGGAAATTCGACATGGAAGATTGGAAAGGCGTCAAAACTCCAATGCATTCAAAAGGCCACCTCTGCACTGACGAAAATCGTAAAGATTTCGATTAGAAGGTATATCGCTCCATGATTGGCTCTGTAACATCCCAAATTGTGGAATGTTATAATAAATATTAGAATGATTGTTTGTTTGATTGAGTGATTGAAATTGAGTGAAAATTTGAAACTTTTTGAAAACTTTTGAATGAGAGGGAATGACTTTCCCATATGCTTTTGGAATTCAAATTCCTACATTTCAAATCAGTGAGAGAAGATGACATGAATTCTTCAATATAAAAAGATTTGAAGAGTGAAATTTGAAAACATTTGAAATTTTCTGATATGGAGTTCTTTTCATATTTGATTTCCAATTTGAAGTTTGAAGGACTTCTAATACCCTTGAAAAGATTTTTGAGAGGAGTAACATAACACTCCACACTAGGGTTATTTTTGTGAAGTTTTGAACCATAAAAACCCAGGGGGTTATTTGAAAGTTTATTGCAAAAAGAATTAAAATCAAATTAGGCATTTTTCAGAAAATATGTCTTTTAAGTATTTATTTTGGCCGTGGAAAAATGTTCATTAAATTGCATTAATTCCCCTCGTCATTTTGATGTATAAATCTTCATTTTTGGAAATGATTTGATTGCCATAAAGATAGTTTCCATTCTCTGTTATTTTATAAAAGGAAATTTTTTAAAATAGGAAACTGACCCGAGGCCCAAATGGAAAGAATCGGCCCACGTCTTTATTAGCTGGATCCGAAATCCCTCTGGATCGGTCGCCCGCTCCTCTTTCCTTTCCCTCCCTCTCGCTGACACCCGGGCCCACCACCCGACCGAAACCGCCACTGGTCACCACCTTCCTTTTCTCCTCCCTCCTTCCTTCCCTCGCCGGCGAGATCGGGTTCGCCGTGATCTCCTCTCCCCTTGCCTATTTCGCACCCCGACCACCTGGCTATAAAGCCCGAGGCCTCCTCAACCCGTTCCCCTCCAAAACCCCCTTCCCCGTTCCCTCTCCCCGTCGTAATCACTCGCCGGAGCACCGGCCACCACCGAAGCTCCTCAAGCTCGTGCCGCTCCACCCCGACACCTCCGCCGCCTCCCGAGCCCACCATACGCTCCCCCTCGCTCGCGCGCACCTCCGAGTGCCCTCGCCTGAGCCCCGCACCCACCGGAGCCCCTTTCCTCGTCGACACCCAAGCGCTGCCGCTGCCCCCGAGGTCGCCGTCGTCGACACCATCGCCCCCGAGCCACCTTGACGCTACCGTCGTGCTCGACGTCCTCGCCTGCATTGACCGATGCCATCACCAACACCGAAGACCACCTGAGTGCCACTACCGTAGAAGCCCGATGAGCTCAGCGCTATCCACCACCTCGGTGAGCTCCCCTCCGTTCGATCTCCGTCGGCGGCTAGGATTAGATCCCCATCATATCGGCTCGTTAGATCCCGTAAAGCTCCAATAAACCAGCCGGTTTTACTCATTTATAAGTAGGCCGAATCGTTTTGTTTAGTTGATGGCCGTTTGCTCGTTAGCCGCCACAGCGCACACCCCGTAGCCAATGAGAAAGCGCCACGTAGCAACCCTGTTCGTTAGTTAGATTTTTTTCTTTTTCTGTTTTCTGTTTTTAAAACAAAATAGTTCTATTTTTGTTTTCTTTATATCTTTTATGGTTTGAATTTTTTTAAATTGACTCTTTTTTCATCTTGTAACAAATTTTATGTATTTCTGTAGATATAAAGTTTGACCATATTGGAAAAATTTAAAATTTGAATTCAAACAGATTTGATTTAAATATTATTTTTTGAATATCTTGAGTTTAAAATTTTATTTTGAGTTGATTCTTTTTGCTACTTGTCACTAGTGATTTTAGTTAACAGTAGGTGTAAATTGAGAATTTATAGAATACTTTAAAGGAGTATTTTCATGCAAAAAAGATTATGTTTAGTTGTTTTAGGTTTACATCTATTTCTTTTGTTTTAAATTGTTTTAGTTTATTTTCTTTTATATTATTTGAAAAAATTCTACTTTGTTTTCTATTAGTTAGCAATATTATTTCAACCAAGTTATTTTGGGTCATTTTATTATTATTTGGTTGCATGAAATCAATTCAAGTTAAATCATAACTTGCAAATTGATTTCATTGCTAATTTGATTTGCCAATTGAAAATAACTTTAATAAAATTGTTTTATAAAATATACTTTCTGTTAACTTAGTGTTATATATCTTAGTTGTGTTGCTGAAACTTTGTTGTTTTGAGTTTTGGCTTAAGTATTTCCTTCATCACAACCTTGTTGCTTTTGGTTTTGTGTTACTTTTTGATGATTAGAATTGATTGCTAGTATGATTGCTTATATGAATGCAATGTTTGATATTATAGATTTTATTAGAGAGTGATGAATAGTCTATCAAGTTATTTCTAAGAGCGATATTATTCTTCATCAACAGTATAGGCAAGTTCACTTTGACCATCTATTTCATACCTATGTTTTATTGCATGTAGTGATATCATTCAACAAATCCCTCCACTAGTGCTATTGAAAATTCTTGTAGTCATGTAGAATGCATGAGGTAGGAACCCACCACTTGTTACTAAATCCCCGGGAACGTTAGTTATTTTGATGCTATGCTAAAGTAGACGGGGTCTGGAATGAGTGTTCGTGAGTGGTGTGAGAAGGAGCACTCTACGTGAAAATGACAACTTCATGAAGGCATTTTCAAGTCCTGCGTCTTCAAGACGTCAAGACTTCGAGACTCGAGAAACAAGTTTTCAATACACACTACTGGGTGAAGGATGGTTGATTGGGCATCCCTGGAGTAACCAGTGGATGGCCGGGATGCATAGAGAAGCGCCATGACAACTTGCGGAAAGCTTCACGCACACTCAAAGAGACGGATGAATACTTCTTGCCCGGAAGCTTACCTGTGTAGCCACGAGTCATTATGCGCTCTGGCTTGGTTGATCTTTGTTGTGGCTCTGGCTGGGCAGTGCTACGAGATGTAGTCGACGTTAGGATTGGATGGGCATTGACAGTAGTCAGGGAAACACTCTGAAAGACCATGTTTCGTTCGTCCTGTTCTCAAACACCAGGAAGTGCGAGGACATACTAGGAGGGAACGAATCTTGTGGGTAAAGTACACAACACTCTGCAGAGTTAAACCTAATCGATTAGCCGTATCCCCGGTTACGAACAATTTCAGCCTCTGGACTTGGATCTATCTCTGAACTCTCAACACTGGACTGGTAATTAATTGTGGGAAACTTATGATACTTGTGGGCATTTATACATCGGTTGGCGGAACCATGTCATGTTAGGTAACTTTGTAGTGAAAACTCCTGATATTACTTTGTTGTAGGAAAAGAAAATAAAATCAGCTTTTATGCAAAAACTCAGACACAGAGCCACAAAGCCTTACTGTATATAGAATAGTTTTTATCTTCTATTCTGCTATGGTGATCTTCCTGGTACATTCAATGTACTGACCTACACGGCTGTAACGTCTTATGTTGCAGATAAGCTCTACGACGGGTAAGAGTACGATTAAGGGTTACGGTCTACACTCAACCCGCCATTGGTAGTTATTGGGACTCCACTCCTGCTGACTGTTCCGCTGAGATTTTAAGGTATATATCAGTTTTATGTTAATTGCATGTGATTGCACTTTGATATATACATTGACGTACTGTATGTGCCAGCATACTGATCCAGGGATGGCACAGAAAACAATGAGGCTTGAATCGTTTTGAGTCGGGTCGCTACAAAAATGGTATCAGAGCACATGTTGAATGTAGGACGTGACCCTGGAAACTGGAAAGCCCTTAGGAAACGATTTCTCAAAAACTTTGTTTTCAAAAGACCCTTTACTTCTCATCTTAATTGAGCTTTATCTAATGAACTCTCTTAACTCAAATAGTTAGAAAATACCCTTGTCCCTTTGACCACTATGGAAAGAGCTACAAAAGATTGAAGACTATAAGGACGTGAAGAAATTGTAGACCATGAAGAATTACAAGATTTATATGACCCCTAGAAGACCAAACCCCTGTTGTATAATCACGTTAGACACGATGATTTGTGAGCTGTCATTTGTGTCTATTTTTTCGATAGCCACAAAAAAATTCTATTTTTAAAACCATTGTTTGTATTGTGTGTATCCCCTCCTTTTTCTCTCTCTCGTATATCATTCCAAAAACTTGAACCCAATAGATGATGAATGAAGCTGGACTCATGTATTCTGGATCGATGACTCAGTTAGAGACAGAAGAATGGATTCAGGACATGGAGGATCACCTAATGAGTAACCATGTTGCAAGGAACGAGATGGTCCAGTATGCTCTTCGGTACTTTGCAGAAGGTGCTGCACATTGGTGGAAGATGCATGAAGATATCCATGATAGGCAAGCATCAATCACTTAGGAAGAATTCAAGATGACTTTGCAAAAATCTCATGTTGTCACCAACACCCAGAAGCCGCCGTTGCAAATGAAGAAGTTTGCGCATGCAAGATATGTGGAGAGATAGGACACACCTAGGAAGAACACAAGGAAGGATGCCCTCATTGTGAAGAAAATCACCCTGCTGAGGAATGCCCAACTGGGCAGGTGACATGTTTCTTGTGTGAAGGAACCACTCACTATCCGACACAATGTCAACTCTACCCCAAGGTACAAGAAGTCATGAAGCAGTAGAAGGAAGCAATAAAAGAATTCCTCGGGAAAAAGTTAGAAGAACCCATGATGATGAGAGATATACCAGACCCAAACATTGATACCAAGTCATGTTATTCGTGTGGAGAAGAAGGACATATCTCTCAGGATTGTCCGAACGACTATGTGGGAGACTTCCCGACAGAAGAAGTGCAATATGATCCTCAGGAGATAGAAGAAATGATCAACCTAGACAAGAAGAAAGGCCAAGTAAGCGGAGGCATTAGATGTTTGCATTGTAGCTTGGAGAGGCCACACTGTTTTTGCAAGAGGTATGAGACAAGCATCAGGAAAGGAACCCAATCCAAGAAGAAGACTCCATGGTTTTCTACACGGAAGGATCTGAGCCACATCACTTCTCATCGGTGCAACAAGACAGGACACTACTCCTCTACCTGCCTAGAGAAGAAGGCTAAACATGAGTAGTTTGAGTTTTAGGATTTTGGAAGTAATAAATGTAATATGTAGCACTCTTATCATTTTGAAGTTTTGTAACGCAAGCCTCAGAGTTTGTAATAAATTCATGAGCCAATGGAATTTATGGTGTCATAATTCTCCTATGTTGAATTACATGAGCTGTTACTCTATGAACAAAGATCTCTGACCATTTTCGAGGATATGAGAAAACATGGTCTATGCAGGCATGTGTACATTTCATTTTAAGTGTGGTTGTAACCACAGGGACCAATGAATAAAGAAAATACCATTCATATTAAGGAGTTTGGATAAGTGAATACAGGTGAAGAGAATGTGGAAACGTATCTAGCTATGTGGATGGCAACACCAAAAATAGTATACCTTGGATTTCAATATGATGTACCAAAACCTCTATCGGTAAACAGACCAATGGAAAGGAAAAACATATTCAAGGGATATAACCTGTATCAAGGATGGATCTCACAGTTTCATGAAGGTTGCCCAAAGATCACGAAACAAGGAGTTGTGATTCGATCAACCCACGTTTTTCCTAGGATGATACGAAAACCTGAGGGATGTGATGAAATGATAGATGTTTGTTTAGCTTGCAGAATAAATGGATTTATCCGAACTTCGTTCGTTGACAAGAGGAATTTCTGCAATGCTTGTGAGGAATCCCAAGTGTTAGAATACGAGATTCACTAAACCTTATACAAGGAAATGATTTCAGTGCGGCATGGATTTATCACCATGACGACTTACTCTTATCATTCTCCTGCTATTCGGGACGGTAAATCTGAGTGACTTACCCATAGTAGAGAGACGACGTTCTTTGAAGCTTTTGTTTAAACCTTAGAATGGTATGATGTAAAACCCTTATACATGGCAGTTGTTGTCACACGTAGGAATTTTACGATAAGGAATGAAACTAAGACCATTTCACGGCAGGAACCACTAATGGTAGACCACCATGAGATCTTCGATAAGTTATTTAGAATGATCACGAGACATGTCAGTTAAGAAGACCCAGTGTCGCAGAAAATGCATTTTGATATGAGAATACAAGGTTTTGATTTAAAACGGAAGAGCATCACCGAAGGAACTATCATGCAGAATGTGAAGAGATAGATGCCCCCAGATGACTGTCATGATTTTGAGGGACCAGTAACTCCCATTTGAAGTGTGGTAGACACCACACCTTCCAAGTCAATGGATTTTTGCTAGAAGACCCCCAAACCCTAACCTATTCTTTCTAGCCCTTTCAAATATCGAGGACAAGATTCATTTTAAGTGTGGTAGGTTTGTAACATCCCAAATTTTGGAATGTTATAATAAATATTAGAATGATTGTTTCTTTGATTGAGTGGTTGAAATTGAGTGAAAATTTGAAACTTTTTGAAAACTTTTGAATGAGAGGGAATGACATGACTTTCCCATATGCTTTTGGAATTCAAATTCCTACATTTCAAATCAGCGAGAGAAGATGACATGACTTCTTCAATATAGAAAGATTTGAAGAGTGAAATTTGAAAACATTTGAAATTTTCTGATATGGAGTTCTTTTCATATTTGATTTCCAATTTGAAGTTTGAAAGAATTCTAATACCCTTGACAAGATTTTTGAGAGGAGTAACATGACACTCCACACCAGGGTTATTTTTGTGAAGTTTTGAACCATAAAAACCCAGGGGGGTATTTGAAAGTTTATTGCAAAAAGAATTAAAATCAAATTAGGGATTTTTCTGAAAAATATTTTTTTAAGTATTTATTTTGGCCATGGAAAAATGTTCATTAAATTGCATTAATTCCCCTGGTCATTCTAATATATAAATATTCATTTTTGGAAATAATTTCATTGCCATAAAGATAGTTTCCATTCTCTGTTATTTTATAAAAGGAATTTTTTTTAAATAGGAAACCGACTCGAGGCCAAATGGAAAGAATCGGCCCACGTCTTTATTAGCCGGATCTGAAATCCCTCCAGATCGGCCGCCCGCTCCTCTTTTCTTTCCCTCCCTCTCGCTGACACCAGGGCCCACCACCTGACTGAAAACCGCCCTAGTCACCACCTTCCTTTTCTCCTCCCTCCTTCCGTCCCTCATCGGCGAGATCGGGTCCACCGTGATCTCCTCTCCCCTTGCCTATTTCGCTCCCCGACCACCTGGCTATAAAGCCCGAGGCCTCCTCGAGCCGTTCCCCTCCGAAACACCCTTCCATGTGCCCTCTCGCCGTCGTAATCACTCACCGGAGCTCCGGCCACCACCGAAGCTCCTCGGGCTCATGCCGCTCCACCCCGACACCCTTGCCGCCTCCCGAGCCCACAAACTGCTCCCCCTCGCTCCCGCGCACCTCCCAGTGCCCTCGCCCGAGCCCCGCACCCACCGGAGCCCCTTTCCCCGTCGACACCCGAGCGCTGCCACCGCCCCCGAGCTCGCCGCCGTCGACACCGTCGCCCCCGAGCCCCGCTGACGCTACCGTCGTTCTTGCTGTCCGCGCCTACGTCGACCGGTGCCATCACCAACACCGAAGACCACCGGAGCGCCACCACCGTCGACGCCCGACGAGCTCGCGGCCGTCCACCAGCTCGGTGAGCTCCCCTGCGTTCGATCTCCGTCGACGGCTAGGATTAGATCCCCATCGTACCGGTTTGTTAGATCCGATTAAGCTCCAATAAACCGGACGTTTTTACTCAAATTTAAGTAGGCCGAATCGTTTTGTTTAGTTGACGGCTGTTTGCTTGTTAGCCGCCACAGCGCACACCCCATAGCCAATGAGAAAGTGCCACGTACCAAGCCTGTCCGTTAGTTAGATTTTTTTTCTTTTCCTATTTTCTGTTTTTAAAACAGAATAGTTATGTTTTTGTTTTCTTTATATCTTTTATGTCTTTAATTTTTTTAAATTTATTCTCTTTGCATATTGTCACAAAATTTATGTAGTTTCTGTAGATATAAGGTTTGACCATATTTGAAAATTTTAAAATTTGAATTCAAACAGATATGATTTAAATCTTATTTTCTGAATATCTTGAGTTTAAAAAATTATTTTGAGTTGATTCTTTTTGCTACTTGTCACTAGTGATTTCAGTTAACAGTAGGTATAAATTGAGAATTTTTAGAATATTTAAAAATAGTATTTTCATGCAAAAAAGTTTCTGTTTAGGTCTTTTAGGCTTACATCTATTTCTTTTGTTTTAAATAATTTAATTTATTTTATTTTATATTATTTGAAAAAAATCTACTTTGTTTACTATTAGTTAGCAATATTATTTCATCCAAGTTATTTTAGGTCATTTTATTATTATTTGGTTGCATGAAATCAATTCAAGTTAAATCATAACTTGCATATTGATTTCATTCCTAGTTTGATTTGCCAATTGAAAATACCTTTAATAAATTTTTTTTATAAAATATACTTTATGTTAACTTAGTGTTATATATTTTATTTTCAGTTATTTTAATATTTCATTTGTTTTCTTATTGTTAGGTTTATTGGGCAAAAGCCTATGTTGTTTATATTATTACTTTCTTAGTTCTTAGTTGTTCTTCAAAAGTAATTCTATTTACTAAAATACTTTTGTTATATTTTACTTTGTTTTTTTGTGTGTTTTTACTTTTGAAAATAGGATTTACTTGTAGAGAAAACCAACCTTAGTTGTGTTGCTGAAACTTTGTTGTTTTGAGTTTTGTCTTAAGTATTTCCTTCATCACAACCTTGTTGCTTTTGGTTTCATGTTACTTTTTGATTGTTAGAATTGATTGCTAGTATGATTGCTTATATGAATGCAATTTTTGATATTATAGATTTTATCGGAGAGTGACGAATAGTCTATCAAGTTATTTCTGAGAGCGATATTATTCTTCATCAACAGTACAGGCAAGTTCACTTTGACCATCTATTTCATACCTAAGTTTTATTGCATCTAGTGATATCATTCAAAAAATCCCTCCAATAGTGCTATTGAAAATTCTTGTAGTCAACCAGAATGCATGAGGTAGGAACCCATCACTTTCTATTAAATCCCCGAGAACGTTAGTGGATGGCCGGGATGCATGGAGAAGCGCCATGACATCTTGCGGAAAGCTTCACCCAGACTCAAAGAGACAGATGAATACTTCATCCCGGAAGCTTACCTGTGTATCCAAAAGTCATTATGGGCTCTGGCATGGTTGATATTTGTTGTGACTCTGGCTAGGCAGTTCTATGAGATGTAGTCGATGTTAGAATTGGATGGGCACTGACAATAGTCAGGGAAACACTCTGAGAGACCATGTTTCGTTCGTCCTGTTCTCAAACACCAGACAGTGCAAGGACTTACTAGGAGGGAACGAATCTTGTGGGTAAAGTACACAACACTCTGCAGAGTTAAACCTAATCGATTAGCCGTATCCCCGGTTACGAACAATTTCAGCCTCTGGACTTGGATCTATCTCTGAACTCTCAACACTGGACTGGTAATTAATTGTGGGAAACTTATGATACTTGTGGGCATTTATACATCGGTTGGCGGAACCATGTCATGTTAGGTAACTTTGTAGTGAAAACTCCTGATATTACTTTGTTGTAGGAAAAGAAAATAAAATCAGCTTTTATGCAAAAACTCAGACACAGACCCACAAAGCCTTACTGTATATAGAATAGTTTTTATCTTCTATTCTGCTATGGTGATCTTGCTGGTACATTCAATGTACTGACCTACATGGCTGTAACGTCTTATGTTGCAGATAAGCTCTACGACGGGTAAGAGTACGATTAAGGGTTACGGTCTACACTCAACCCGCCATTGGTATTTATTGGGACACCACTCCTGCTGACTGTTCCGCTGAGATTTTAAGGTATATATCAGTTTTATGTTAATTGCATGTGATTGCACTTTGATATATACATTGATGTACTATGTGTGCTAGTAGACTGATCCAGGGATGGCACAGAAAACACAAAGGCTTGACTCGTTTTGAGTCGGGTCGCTACAGGCTCATTATTGTATCTATGTGCATCTAGGCCTAATATTATGGTGAGTGTTTGCATGTGTGCCCAATTCCAAGCAACACCGAAGGAATCACACCATAAGGCTGTGAAACATATTCTTCGATACTTAGCTCACACACCAACGCTTGGATTATGGTATCCCAAGGGTTCAAATCTTCACCTCGTCGGATACTCTGATGCTGACTATGCTGGAGATCATGTGGATCGCAAGTCAACCTCAGGCACATGTCATTTCCTCGGATGATCCTTAGTTTGTTGGTCCTCGAAGAAGCAGAACTGCGTGTCACTATCTACTGCTGAAGTTGAGTACATTGTTGCTGGTTCATGTTGCGCTCAATTACTATGGATGAAGCAAACCCTCAAGGACTATGGCATCAAGTTGAGGAATGTGCCTGTCTACTGCGACAACAAGAGTGCCATCAAGATTGCTTACAACCTAGTTCAGCATTCCAAGACCAAGCACATCCAGATTTGTCATCATTTTATTTGAGATCATGTACTAACGGGCGACATATCCAGCGACCACATCCTCACTGAAGAACAACTGGCCGATATATTCACAAAGCCCTTGGATGAAAATAGATTTTGCAAGTTGCGGTGTGAGCTAAATATCTTAGAATCTTTGAATGTACTTTGAAAAAGGACACACATCCTACCACTTATGCAAAATTGATGACTCAGATGTGCAGCACACGAAGTAACGTTTTTCATCAATCAATGAAGAATAACCCTCTAAGTGTGAAGAAATTAATGAAGAATTTGATTCTGAGAACCCTACGACAATTGTACGCGGTGTTTGAAGTCATCATTCTTATACTATAGGTCACGCCACCAACAATAGTTGAAATTCCTCAAAGTTGAGTTTTTCGTCAATTTTGCAAATTCCTCAAAATTTTCAAATTCCTCAAGTTTGCAAATTCATCAACTTTTCAAATTCATCAACTTTTCAAATTCTTCAAACTATGAAACTCATGTTCTTCATTGACTATATATATATATATTTGAGTTTTCAATGTCCTAAACAACATTCACTTATTGCTAATTCTTCAAGTTGATTTTCATCTAAGTGAATGTGATCGGACCCTTTCCCCTCTATGCTAAACTCAACCAGTTTGTTCACAAATTCTTCATATGCGTTCTACTTTGAAACTCGTTCAAAGTCTTCACTCTCTCCTTGACAGCTAAAGAATTTGCGAATGGAAACTTTAAAATTTTCACTATCAAATTTTTTCGGCGTTTCCTGCTCAATCGGTTCCAATTCCCACGACTGGATAACCCACGACCCCCTACTATCGCCACTACTCAGAACATGGGTGACACCTGTCGCGAGGAGAGCAAGGGTATGGGGCAATCTAGTCCAAAATCTTTGGACATATTAGTTTTCACCTCCACTATAAATACCCCTCCCATTTCACTATGCTCGGTTACTCCTCACTTATACTCTCTCCCGAGCTCCGACCTAGCGCCGCCGCTAAAATCATCATCGTTGGTGTGGAAGAGCTTCACTGTCTCGACCTAGCCGTCGACGTACTCACATCCGTCACGGAAGTCTTCATCCCACTGCAGCTGTAGCTGTCTCTCTTTGCCGAGCTAGGGCGTGAGAGATCTGGACTGACGAACTTCCAATCTCATTCCTCAGTTCTCGTGTTCTTCAGCAGGGTAAATAAAATTATTCTTACTGCCCTTGTTTGATCTGCAAGTTTTCCTAAATCTTCACAAAGGTGTTTATGCTTCAAGAATTTCATTCCAAAGCACCTTACATGTTCATTCACTTGATGATTTTCCCTAAGTTATGATTTTCTTCAAGATTCCTCAATTGTGTGAATCCTCAAATTTTCACAAGTCTGGAACCTAAGACAAAGAACACTTAGTGAAATTCCTCAAGACACTCATGGTCAAATTCCTGTCACCTAATATTAATGCATATGACCTCTTCAAATTCCTCGCACCTATACTCTGTTCAGAGGTACAAAATGTCCGCTGATGAATCACTAGGTTCTCATCAACTTAACTCATTTGCAGCATTTCTTGAGGAAAAACTATGCACTTCTTCAGAGTCCTCAAGAGTTCAAAATCCTTAGGTGAAGAAAATGGCTAATGGGAAGAAGCCATAGAAACGTGGAAAGAAGGCTGAACAGAATACTACTTTTGAAATCACTAAACATCAGTATGCAGGGTACTATACACCAGATGAATCCATACATGGCAAAGAGACAAAAGAACAGAGAAATATCAGAATTTAGAGGATTGAACGGAGGTGGGTGAGGGAATGGAAGGAGTATCTCTATGTTACTCCCAAATGCATGAAGAAATTCGCACTCAAACCCCCTTGCATTAGGGTCCTCCAGCTGATGATCAAGTGGTTGACCCCACCAGTGTTGCTCGCGGTCAAGACTGTCCCGCTGAGTGGGCAAAGCGTCAACTAAAACTTTAGAGAACTGCTGAAGCTGTAGTGAAGAAGTTCAATGAAGACTCTGCTGCTTCTGCCACTGCCGGAGCCTCTGCTAGTGCTCCAAAGAAATCAACGATGAAGAAATCTGCTATGAAGTCAACTTCTTTAACTTCAGAGTCCTAACAACGGATTCCTCAAACTCAAAGGCCTCAGTCTTCAAAGGCCTCAACCACTGGCTCAGTAGCTGCCCAGTCCTCTGTTGCTGCTAGAAAGTCCTCAACTCCAGTGCATCTTGCATCATGTCAGAGAACAAAGGGATTCTCAAATACTTCAAAGATCTCTACAAGCCCCTCTACTAAAGAAAAGTCTCCAACAAGTCCTATAGTGCTGAAACTAAAGAAAACTACTGGACGAGGTCAAAGACTAAGTCCTAACACAACCAAAGCAGTGGTAACTGTACCCTCAGGATCTAAGGAGGATGTTGATGAAGTTGATGATGAAGAACTTGAATAAATCATTAGAGAAAGTGAGCAAAAGGATGTAATGGCCAAAGGCAGCTCTATTACACTACTGCTGGATCCCAAGATGATCCTCAATTTCATAGACATATGTCATGAGGATCTCAACACCGCAATTTCCTCACTAAACCTGGCTCTCGGTGTGGATCATTTCCTCACCCACTTTACTATTGAGGAAAAATGGAAAAGGGAACAAGCTCAGAGAGCTAAGAGGATCAGGGCTCGGAAAGAAAAAATTCTGAGGAATAACATGATGAATTTGACTCCAAATTAACTCATCACCATTCAGTCTAAAATTCGCTGCCTCTCTGATGAACAAGAAAGGTATGATGCTAAGTGGAAGGGCACCAAAGTGAGATTCGTCAGGGCTGCCCAAGCTGCTGTTAAGGACCACAACACAAGAGTTGTAGCTTAATCGCAACCACAAATTCCTCAGGCTGATGAATCTGCTCAGCCTGCTGAAGAAAATCCAAGCGTAGCTGAAGAAAGTCAGACTGCTGAAGAATATGCCATGACAACCTCCACTGTTGTGCTTGAAGAAACTGTCAAGCCAGCTAAAGCTTTTGCTATGCGTGATGAAACAGAACCCACAAGGACGACCGCATCATTCATGCCTGAAGAAATTGTACCACCCCCACCTTCAGCTGAATCATCAAAGGTGAAGACAATCAACCTTCCTTCTCCATCAGAAGTGAAGAAAACTAAGGTTGCTGAGAAGAAGGCACTAAAAAGAAAAGCTTCAACTTCAGATTCGCCACCTGGGAAGAAGTTGAAGACTCTGCCAAAGTACTCAACTGAACCATTTGATGCCACTCCACTCTCCTCAGCACCCGCCTATGAGATCATTCCATTTGGCATTAACTATGTCATCCCGGATGAAGAAAATGAAGAAGATCATTCTGCTGCTTCGACAGAGGAGATTGATCAAGACATTGAAGTTGAAGAAAATTCTTCAACTCCTCAGGTATCATCACCCCAGCCTTAGTTCACTACTGAAGAGGCCGGGATTGAAGAAATTAATGAGGATGTAGACATTGGAAGTACAACTCCTGTCATCAATGATGAATATTGGGAAACAGCTTGCCCAAATTCACCAATGACTATTCCTTTGTCACAGATTCCTCAGTCGCCAGCTCAGACTAAAGAAATTCCTGAAGGATTTGATGACTTGACCACCAATGTCACTAAAGATATTTCAGCTGCATCAGCTGATGACTTTGCTGCTCCACCTGAGACTGAGGAAACAGCTCCACAAATTCCTTAGTCCGAAGAAATTCCTCCCATGCAGAAGGAAATCAAGGGCCGCTTCAAGGCAAATCTTCAGCCAAAGCCCAGAATGCCATTCAGAGGCTCAACGTGCCCCAAATTCCTCAAAAGCAATTTCTTCAACAAGCACATTTTCTTCACTGGTCCCAATCCATGTGACTCAGCAAGGGTTGCTCGAAGCAGATTCTGGACTACCACTCAGATGAATTATTATGCATCAATACTATTTGACAAGACGAAAGTTTTCAAGCACCATCAAATTCCTCATGCTGATATGGAAACACTTTCACCATTCACGCTAGTGCTCCAAGTTCTTCATGATGCAAGAATCCTTCCTTTTTGTGTGGACATCTACGACTGGAATGAAGAGCAAATTCTTCAATTCTGTGCCACACTACACATCAACTCCTGGGTCTTGAACTGGATGATAGGATCAACTCATCTTACTGCTCAAGCATCAGAATTGCTTCGATATGTCCCAGTGCCAATTCCTTTAGAATAATCTCATCGACTATTTGATGAACCTTCTCTTCCAAATGAGCCGATCAAAGTGCTGATGAAGCCCTTGGCTCCTAGAAAGCCTCAACGAAAAACCTTCCTGATGAAGGATTTTCTTTATGTGCCCAGGACGGTCTACCACATTCTCACAAATACTCTATGTCCTTGGAAGGGCCACAATTCTGAAGAATAGGAAGTGGAGGGAGTCATGAAGAATATGTTGTTGAACATCATTCATGGGATTCCCATCAACTTCCATCATTTCTTCATGAGGACATTGGCTAATGCTGCTCTAGCCCCATTTGAACAGAAGCCTTGTGAACCTTGGATCCTGAAGTTCATCACAGCAAAGTCTTCAGTTCCCTTCATGGCGAACTTTTAGAATCATTTTAGCTTCTTGCCTCCTATTGAAGTCCTCAAGCGCACAATTTCCTCAGTAGGAGGAAAAGGCAAGGCTGTCATTGATGAAGGCACTCGTCCATTGGATGGACAGTTTTGCAAAGCTGCATCCTTCTCCACCAATGTTGACACTGCAACCCAGGAATCAGAAGCAAAGGCCCCAGCTTAAAAACCTCAAGAGTTTGCCCCTCGTGTGATGACTGATCATGAGCTTCTCATAAGTCTTCGTCACAAGGTCGATCACAATCACAAGTGGGTGAAGCGTCAGCTTGGTTACATTGTGCAAAACATGACTATGATGCAGAACTTGTGGGAAATATGCCCTAGAGGCAATAGTAAATTGGTTATTATCATATTTCCTTGTTCATGATAATCGTTTATTATCCATTCTATAATTGTATTAATCGGAAACTTAGATACATGTGTGGATACATAGACAACACCATGTCCCTAGTATGCCTCTAATAGACTAGCTCGTCGATCAAAGATGGCTATGGTTTCCTAGTCATGGACATGAGATGTCATTTGATAATGGGATCACATCATTAGGAGAATGATGTGATGGACCAGACGAAACTAAAAACGTAGCATATGATCGTGTCAGTTTATTGCTATTGTTTTCTACATGTCAATTATTTGTTCCTATGACCATGAGATCATGCAAATCACTGACACCGGAGGAGTGCCTTGTATGTATCAAACGTTGCAATGTACCTAGGTGACTATAAAGGTGCTCTACAGGTATCTCCGAGGGTGTCTGCTGGCTTGGCATGGATCAAGACTGGGATTTGTTACTCCGTGTGACGGAGAGGTATCTAAGGGCCCACTCGGTAATACAACATCACAATAAGCCTCGCAACCAATGTGACTAAGTGTTAGCCACGGGATCTTGTATTACGGAATGTGTAAAGAGGCTTGATGGTAACAAGGTTGAAATAGGTATGGAGATGCCGATGATCGACTCTTGGGCAAGTAACATACCGAAGAACAAAGGGAACATCATACAGGATTAAATGAATCCTTAAGATAAAGGTTCGACCGATAAAGATCTTCGTAGAATATGTAGGAACCAATATGGGCATCTAGTTCTCGCTATTGGTTATTGACTGTAGAGCTGTCTACATAGTTTTCGAACCCGCAGGGTCTGCACACTTAAGATTTGGTGACATTTTGGTAGTATAGAGTTATGCATGGTGGCGACCGAAGGTTGTTACGAGTCCCGGATGAGATCTCGGACGTCAAGACGAGCTCCATAATGGTCCGGAGGTAAACATTGATATATAGGAAGTCCTGTTTTGGTCGCCAGAAAAGTTTCGGGCTCATCGGTAGTATATTGGGAGTACCGGTAGTCTACCGGGAGTATCGGTAGTGTACCGGGAGACCATCGGGAGGGGTATTTCGACCCAAGAGGCTACATGGGCTATGGGAGGGTGAATACCAGCCCTTAGTGGGCTGGTGGAAGTCCCACATAAGGCCCATGCGGCTGGGAAGAAAAGCCCAAAGAGAAAAAGGTGGAAAAGGCAAAAAGACGAAAATAAGGAGTCCTGGTCCTACTAGGATTGGAGGAGGATTCCTCCTCTCCTCCCACTTCATTCGAAGACTAGAGGGCTTGGCCCTTGCGCCAATCCTCCTGCTCTCTTCCTCTTATATATAATAGAGGTTTTAGGGTTTTTGCACTAGATTTTCAGCTACGTGCTACCCTCTCCTCTGGTGCATACTTTCTCCTCTAGATCGGTTTTCAGCGGTGCTTAGGCGAAGCACTGCTGGAATACCTCCACCACCCCTCGCCATAATGCCGTCGCGCTGCCGGAGAACTC
This sequence comes from Hordeum marinum, assembly GCA_022496015.1. NCBI lineage: Eukaryota > Viridiplantae > Streptophyta > Magnoliopsida > Poales > Poaceae > Hordeum > Hordeum marinum. The sequence continues at coordinate 118,144,693 of CM039676.1, forward strand.
GTCTACCTCTCCCTCCCTCTTGCTGGATCAAGAAGGAAGAGATCATCATCGAGCTGTACGTGTGATGAACGCGAAGGTGTCATCCGTTCGGTGCTACATCGGAAGGACCATGATCAAGATCGTGAGACGGATCGGGATGACATCGTGAGATGGATCATGATTGGATTGCAGGACAGATCGTGATAAGATCGCGGGACACTCGGCAATTTGGATCGCGAAGACGTTCGACTACGCCAACCGCGCTTCTTAAGCGCTTCCCGCTTAGCGATCTACAAGGGTATCTAGATTCACTCTCCCTCTCATAGATGCTCATCACCATGGATAGATCTTGCGTGTGCGTACGAAATTGTTTGTTTCCCATGCAATGTTACCCAACAGTGGTATCAGAGCTAGGTCTATGTGTAGATGAGATCTCGAGTAAAACACAAAGAGTTTGTGGGCATTGATGCTTAGTTTGCTTCCTCCCTTGGTCGTGTTTTGGTTCAGCGGTATTGTGGGATGAAGCGGCCTGGACCAACCTTACTCGTATGCTTATGAGAGACTGGTTCCATCGACTGACGTGTAACCTCGTTGCACAAAGATGGCTGGCGGGTGTCTGTTTCTCCTACTTTAGTTGGATCGGATTCGACAAAGGCGGTCCTTGAGAAGGTTGACAAGCAATTTATGTATCACCGTTGTGGTTTTGCGTAGGTGATAATTGTTCTTGCTAGATACCCGTAGCAGCCACACAAAACATGCAACAACAATTAGAGGATGTCTAACTTGTTTTTGCAGGGTACGTTGTGATGTGATATGGCCAATTACATGATGATATATGTGATGTATGAGATGATCATGTGTTTTATAGAATATCATGACTTGCATGTCGATGAGTACAACAAGCAACAGGAGCCATAGGGTTGTTTTTAATTATTGTATGACCTGCGTGTCAATCATTAAGCGCCATGTAATGCTTTACTTTGTCGCTAAACGGTAGCTATAGTAGTATGAGCATGGTGGGCGCAACAACCCCGATGGCAACACAATGACGGACATCATGATGATGGAGAACATGGTGTTATGCCGGTGACGATGGAGATCATGCCGGTGCTTTCAAGATGGAGATGAAAAGCACAAGTTCATGGCCATATCATGTCACTTATGATTTGCATGTGACGTTAATCCTTTTATGCACCTTGTTTTGCTTAGGACGATGGGAGCATTATAAGGTGATCCCTCACTTAATTTCAAGATAAATTTTGTTCTCCCTGAGTGTGCACCATTGTGGAATTTTGTCGTGTCGAGACACCACGTGATGATCGGGTGTGATAGACTCGACGTTCAATTACAACGGGTGCAAGCCAGTGTTTCACATGCAGAACACTCGGGTTAAACTTGACGAGCCGAGCATGTACAGACATGGCCTCGGAACACAAGAGACCAAAAGGTCGAACATGAGTCATATAGTAGATATGATCAACATGATAATGTTAACCATTGAAACCACCTCAACCCACGTGATGATCGGACTTGAGTTGGTGAATTTGGATCATGTATCACTCGAATGACCGGAGGGATGTCAATTTGAGTGGGAGTTCTTCAGTAATATGATTAATTGAACTCATTATCATGAACATAGTCTGTAGTGTCTTTGCAAATTATGTTGTAGATTACTTGCTCGTGCTGTAGCTCCCTTGAATTTTTATATGTTCCTAGAGAAATAGAGTTGAAAGATGATGGTAGAAATATTGCAAACTAGGTCCATGATCTGAGGATTGTCCTCATTGCTGCACAGAAGGCTTATGTCCTTAATGTACCGCTCGGTGCGCCAACCCCTCTAGCATCATCTGTAGATGTTGTGAACATCTGACAGGCACGTTCTGATGATTACTTGATAGTTTAGTGCATCATGCATTACGGCTTAGAATTGAGGCTCCGAAATGTTTTGAACGTTACGAAACATATGAGATGTTCTAAGAGCTTAAATTAGGATCTTAGGCTCATGCCCGTGTTGCGATATATGAGATCTCCAACCAGATTCTTTGCCTGCAAGATTAAAGAGAATAGCTCAATCGTTGAGCATGTGCTCAGATTGTCTGGGTGCTACAATAGCTTGAATCGAGTGGGAGTTGATCTTCTAGATAAGATAGTTATTGATATAGTTCTCCAAGTCATTGTCACTAAGCTACTAGAACTTGGTGATGAACTATAAAATGCTAGGGATTGAAATAATGATCCCCGAGCTGTACGGGATGTTTGACACCGTGAAGGTAAAAATCAATAAGGAGCGTCAACTGTTGATGGTTAGTCAAACCACTAGTTTAGAGAAGGGAAAGAGCAAGGAGGGAAACTTCATGGATAGCAAGTCAGTTGCTGCTCCAGTGAAGCAACCCAAAGTTGAACCCAAACCCGAGACTAAGTTCTTCTATTATGAGAAGAGCGGTCGCTGAAGTGGAACAACTCTAGATACTTGGTAGATAAGAAGGCTGGCAACGTTGACAAATGAATATTTGATATATGTGTTATTGATGTGTACCTTGCTAGTACTCCTAGTAGCACCTGAGTATTGGATACTGGTTCGGTTGCTAAATGTTAGTAACTCGAAGTAAAAGCTACGGAATAAATGGAGACTAGCAAAGGGTGAGGTGACGATGTGTGTTGGAAATGTTTCCAAGGTTGATGTGATCAACATTGCACACTCTCTCTACCTTCGGGATAGGTGACGAATCTAAATAAATGTTATTTTGTGTTTTGAGTTGAGCATGAACGTGATTAGATCGTGTTTATTGCAACACGGTTATTCATTTTAAGTTAGAGAATAATGGTTATTCTATTTACATGAATGATACCTTCAATGGTGATGCACCCAGTGAGAATGGTTTGTTGAATCTTGATCATAGTAATACACATGTTCATAACATTGATGCCAAAAGATACACAGTTAATAATGATAGTACCACCTACTTGTGGCACTGCCGCTAAAAGTCATATTGGTATAAAGCACATGAAGAAACTCCATGCTTATGGATCTTTGGACTCATTCGATTTCGAATTGTTTGAGACATGCGAACCATGCCTCTTAGGCAAGATGACCAAGGACCCCGTTTTCCAGATGGATGGAGCAGGCAAGTAATTTATTGGAAATGATACATGTTAATGTATGCAATCCAATGAGTCTCGTAGCGTGCGGTGGATATCGTTATTTTCTTACCTTCACTGATGATTTGAGTAGATATAGTGTATATTTACTTACAGAAACACAAGTCTGAATCATTTGAAATGTTCAAGCAAATTCAGAGTGAAGTTTAAGATCATCGTGACAAGAAGAAAGAAATGTCCGCGATATGATCATCGAGGTGAATATCTGAGTTACGAGTTTGGCATACAACTGTAGACAATGTGAAAGTTGTTTCACAACTCATGCCACCTAGAACACCATAGTGTGATGGTGTGTTCGAATGTCATAGTTGTACTCTATTGGATATGGTGCATACTATGATGCCTCTTATCATTCTGCCACTATCGTTTTGGGGTTATGCATTAGAGACAACTACATTCACTTTAAACAGGGCACCATCTAAATCCGTTGAGATGACACCGTATGAATTATGGTTTGATAGAAACTTAAGCTGTCATTTCTTAATGTTTGGGGATGCGACGGTTATGTGAAAAAGGGTTTTTACCTAATGAGGATGAACCCAAAGCGGACAAATGCATCTTCATAGAATACCCTAAGAATAGTTGGGTAAACCTTCTATCTCAGATCCAAGCATAAAGTGTTTGTTGCTAAAACGGGTCCTTTCTCGAGAAAGAGATTCTCTCGAAAGAATTGAGTGGGAGGAAGATAGAACTTGATGAGGTTGTTAAACCCTTGCTTCAACCAGAGAGTAGCGCAATGCAGAAAGTTGTTTCTGTGGAGCCTACGTTAGTTGAAGAGGAAGTTAATGATGATCATCATGAAGCTTTAGATCAAGTTACTATCAAACCTCGTAGGTCGACAAGGATGCATACTGCTCCTAAGTGGTACGATAACCCTGTCTTAGAGGTCATGTTGTTGGACAACGATGAGCCTACGAGCTATGGAGAAGCGATGATGGGCCCGGATTCCGACAAATGGCTAGGAGCCATGAAATCCGAGAAAGGATCCATGTATGAAAACCAAGTATGGACGTTGGTAGACTTGCCCCTTGAACGGAAGGTTGTTGAGTACAAATGGACCTTTAAGATGAAGACAAATGCTAATGGTGAATGGCACCATTTATAGAGCTCGACTTGTCACAAAGAAGTTTCCAACAAGTTCAAGGAGTTGACTGCGATGAGACTTTCTCACTCGTAGCGATGCTAAAGTCTATTGGAATTATGTTAGCAGTTGCTGCATTTTTCAATTATGTAATCTAGCAGATGGATGTCAAAAGCTCATTTCCTTCCTTATGAAAAGGTTGTATGAGATACAACCAGAAGGTTTTGTCAGTCCTAAGGATGCGAAAAGGTGTGCAAGCTTCAGTGATCCTTCTATGAACTTAAGCAAGCATCTTGGAGTTGGAATATACACTTTGATGAGGAGAACAAAGTTTTTGAGTCTATACAAAGTTTATGAGAAACTTGTATTTACAATAAAGTGAGTGGGAGCGCTATAGAGTTTTTGGTAGGCATATGTGGTTGACATATTGTTGATTAGAAATGATATAGAATTTCTAGAAAGCATAAACGGTTGTTTGAAAAGAGTTTTTCAAAGGAAGACCTGGATAAAGCTACATAATTGTTGAGCACCAAGATCTATAGAGATAGATCAAAATGCTTGATGAGACTTTCAATGAGTACATACTCTGACAAATTTTTGGAAGAGTTCAAAATGGATCAGTGAGAGAAAGAGTTCTCGCCTGATTTGTAAGGTGGAAAGTTGAGTGAGACTCAAAGCTCGACAACGGCAGTAGAAAGAGAAAGGACGAACATCGTCCCCTATGCCTTAGCCATAGGCTCTATATTATGCCATGTTGTGTACCGCACCTGGTGTGTGCCTTGCCATGAGTCTGTCAAGGGGTACAAAAGTGATCTAGGAGTGGATCACTAGACAGCGGTTAGGATTATCCTTAGTAACTAGAGGACTAAGGAAATATTTCTCGATTATGGAGGTTATAAAGAGTTCGTCGTAAAGGGTTACGTCGACGCAAACTTTAACACCAATCCGGATGACTCTAAGCAGCAATCCGGATATGTATAGTGGAGCAACCATTTCGAATAGCTCCAATTGGAGTGTGGTAGAAGTGTGTACAGTATGACATAGAGATTTGCAAAGTACAAACGGGTCTGAATGTCGCAGACCCGTTGACTAAAAGACCTCTCTCATATGCAAACCATGATTGAGCCCCAAAACTCATTGGGTGTTAGATTCATAACAATGCGAATCACATGGTGATGTGAACCAGATTATTGACTCTAGTGCAAGTGGGAGACTGTTGGAAATATTCCCTAGAGGCAATAATAAATTGGTTATTATCATATTTCCTTGTTCGTGATAATCGTTTACTATCCATGCTATAATTTTATTAATCGGAAACTCAGATACATGTGTAGATACATAGACAACACCATGTCCCTAGTATGCCTCTAATAGACTAGCTCATTGATCAAAGATGGCTATGCTTTCCTAGTCATGGACATGATATGTAATTTGATAATGGGATCGCATCATTAGGAGAAGGATGTGATGGACAAGTCCCAACCTACAAACGTAGCATATGATCGTGTCAGTTTATTGCTACTCTTTTCTGCATGTCAAGTATTTGTTCCTATGACCATGAGATCATGCAACTCACTGACACCGGAGGAGTGACTTGTGTGTATCAAACGTCACAATGTAACTGGGTGACTATAAAGGTGCTCTACAGGTATCTCCGAGGGTGTCTGTTGGGTTGGCATGGATCAAGACTGGGATTTGTTACTACGTGTGACGGAGAGGTATCTCAGGGCCCACTCGGTAATACAACATCACAATAAGCCTTGCAAGCAATGTGACTAAGTGGTAGCCACATGATCTTGTATTACGGAACGAGTAAAGAGGCTTGCTGGAAACGAGGTTGAACTAGGTATGGAGATGCCGACGATCGAATCTCGGGCAAGTAACATACCGAAGAACAAAGGGAACATCATACGGGATTAATTGAATCCTTAACATAGAGGTTTGACCAATAATGATCTTCGTAGAATATATAGGAACCAATATGGGCATACAGGTCCCGCTATTGGTTATTGACCGTAGAGGTGTCTCGGTCGTGTCTACATAGTTCTTGAACCCACATTGTGTGCACACTTAAGGTTTAGTGACGTTTCTATAGTATAGAGTTATGCATGGTGGTGACCGAAGGTTGTTCGGAGTCCTGGATGAGATCCCGGATGTCACGAGGAGCTCTAGAATGGTCCGTAGGTAAAGATTGATATATAGGAAGTCCTGTTTTGGTCGCCGGAAAAGTTTCGGGCTCATCGATAGTGTACGGGAGTGCTGGTAGTTTACCGGAAGACCATCGGTAGGGGTATTTCGACCCGAGAGGCTACATGGGCTGTGGGAGGGTGAAAACCATACCTTATTTGTCTGGTGGAATTCCCACATAAGGCGCATGTGGCTGGGAAGAAAACCCAAAGAGAAAAAGGTGGGAAAATGCCAAAACACCAAAATAAGGAGGAGTCCTAGTCCTACTAGGATTGGAGGAGGATTCCTCCTCTCCCCCCACTTCGGCCGAAGCCTAGAGGGCTTGGCCCTTGCGCCAAGCCTCCTCCTCTCTTCCTCTTATATATACTAGAGGTTTTAGGGTTTTGCACCAGATTTTCGGCCACATGCTACCCTCTCCCCTAGTGCATAGTTTCTCCTCTAGATCGGATTTCAGCGGTGCTTAGGCAAAGGCTTGCTGGAATACCTCCACCACCATCGCCGCAACACCATCGCACTACCGGACAACTCGTCTACCTCTCCGCTCCCTCTTGCTGGATCAAGAAGACGGAGATCGTCATCGAGCTGTACGTGTGCTGAACACGGAGGTGTTGTACATTCGACGCTAGATTGGAAGGAACGTGATCAAGATCACGAGACGGATCGTGATTAGATCGTGAGATGGATCATGATGAGTTCGTAGGACGGATCATGATTGGATTGTGGGATGGATCGTGATGAGATCGCGGGACACTCGGCGATTTGGATCGCGAATACGTTCGACTACACCAACCGCATTTCTTAAACGCTTCCTGCTTAGCGATTTACAAGGGTATGTAGATTCACTCTCCCTCTCATAGATGCTCATCACCATGGATAGATCTTGCATGTGCGTAGGAATTTTTTTGTTTCCCATGCAATGTTGTCCAATAGAACACTGTGAAGAAGAATCACTACTATGTGCATGAAATCCTCAACCGCTCTTGGGGTATATTGTCTCACCTCAAAACTCCTGAATAATTAAAGGAGATGGACCTTGAGGAACATCTTGACTAGGCTCGTCAACCACAGAAGAAATTCAAGAAAGTTCAAGTTCCTGTAATGGTTAAAAGTTCATATTCTTCATCGTGTGAGACGGATGAAGCTTAGGACATTGACGACAGTGTGGCAGGAATTGCATCGACAAACGAATCCGACAACGCTGGCGCTCCTTCCTCACCAACACGATGAAATTCTTCAAGGGTCGTTAGTCCTCACTTTTTCCTCTCTTTTGGTCTTCAATGACAAAGGTGGAGAAAATTTGAGTTAGTCTTCAAGCGGATCTCTATATATTGGCTGTTTTTGTTTAAGTTACAACTCTCGCTCTTCTAAAGCTTTTGTTGATTGAGTTGTAAACTTAAGTTCGATGGTGGTCTAACACTTTTGAACTGCTTTCCGCATGCTTATTTCCTCAAGCATCTTAATCCATGCATGCTGAATTTCGTCAAACACCATTTTCATCATGCATTTCAAATTCTTCATATCATATGTTAAATGCGTGTATGCATTACAAGATATAGGGGGAGTTCTCCATGTTTTTAACCTGCCATGTGCATTTGCAGTCCAAAGCAAATTCCTCAAATATGCACATCTTTAGTAGGAGTTTTTCTATATCTTGCAATCAAATTCCACAAACTTAGTATTTACACTTCATATGTTTATCCCCATTGAAAACTTGACCTATTTGTCATCAATCACCAAAAAGGGGGAGATTGTTAGTGCATCTAGTTCCCCTTAGTGATTTTGGTGTATTGAAGACTTATAGGTTAAGGAAATAATGTGTTTGTAAGTGTACACACGCTCTATAAGTTGATGATGAGTTTGATATATCCGGAGATTACCGACCCCTAAAAATGTATGTCTTCAACTGAAGACTTTGGTGAAGACTTTGTGAAGATTTTGGTGAGGACTTTCGTATTCTCTGAAGACTTTGAAAATGAAGAAGATGGTGTGACCTTGAAGATATGAACGAGGACTATGAAGCATGACGACTTTTGTTTTCGTAGTTTCATTTCCTTTCTTTGAGTCATATGAAACACCATATTGTTAAAGGGACCCGAGGAAATACTAAGGAAAATGTCCAACTGTGCTCAACTCCAAAATCCTCAACCTATCTAATCCTTCGAGTGAAGCCTTTGGAAATCTCTTGCAGTTCAGTCAAATTCTTCAGTGACAGAGGCGAAGTTCTTCTGGTCTCTGAGGAAAATGATCTGACTGAGGAGTTAGGATATCGCTAGTGCGAATTGCCTTCAAGTGAGGAACATGATAAGCCTGAGGACTTTCATAGTCCAAAATTCCAACCATTACTATGCTTAGCGCCAACTGTCTCCAATCACAACATCCACATAATGGTCATATCATTGGGGGCATTTATGTCTTATCATGTCAGGTTGCATCCTGGCTATAAATAGCCACCCCCACAACCACTAGTTGGTTGGCTGCTCCGAGAGAGAACTGACACTTGTCATTTGAGAGAAACCCATCCTCTGAGGACTTTGAGAGAAAATCATCAGTGAGGAAAAACCCACAACCAAACCACCAAACCCAAGTGATTGAGCATAACTAGATAAATTCCTGTGTGGAACCGATGCTTGTTACCTTTGAGGACTGCGCATCCTCTAGACGGTTAGGCGTCATGGTCTAGTGCATCCTGCAGTCAATTAGGGATCATGAGTGACCTTGGGCTAGAGCATCCAGCAGTAAATTGTGGATCATCGGGTGACCAGTTAGTGAGGGTTTTGGAAGTCTACCCTGAAGACTTACCATGAGTGTTGGGCGAGGAGTGTGTGACCTTAGCTCAAGGAGAATGCGTAAGGACTGTGTATCATGGGACTGTGTGTCCTCTGGTTTAAATACCAGCCGCTCCAAACCAGACGTACGACTATCACAGCACTTGGAACTGGGTCATCAAACCATTATCTTCATCAAGCTACCTGGTTCTATTTCCTGAACCCTCTATTCCTCATATAATTGTTGATGAAATTGATCATTACCGTTCGAAGAATTTGACTGAAGACTTTCACAATTTCCTCACCTCAAATTCTTCAAGTTACCTTGTTCATCACTGCCTATCCTGTAACATGCTACCTATAATTTGTGCATGTTCATTTCATCATCATGACTATGCTATTGCCATCTTCCTCATGCACTTAAGTACTTGTTCCACTGCTAGTTATTCATCACATTTCAAATTCCTCACAGTTGAAATTCCTCAAGTGATGAATTTGTAAAAATCGTCTATTCACCCCCTCTAGTCGATATAACGCACTTTCACTTGTCAAACAGGACTGGTGCATAATAGTGCATCTGTGTCAAAGTCCAGAACCTGGTGCGACTGGCCCTTGCGGAGTCATATGGATTTGCTCCATCGAAGAAAATGTCCTCATTGAAGAAATTGGTTTTGATGAATTTGGGCGCTTTGATCCTCTAAATAACATTCTTGGCTTTAGCTGAAGGTTTGGCTTGAAGAGGCCCACAATCATCTTAGACATAGGAGGAACTTCTTCACACTAAGGAGATTGGACCGTAGTTTCCTCAGTGACAGTTGGAGCTACAATTTCTTCAGCTGATGCAGCTGGAATTTCTTCACGGGTAGTTGCGGCCAAGTCATCAGATCCTGTATGAATTTCTTTAGTCTGGGATGGAGACCGAGGAATCTGTGACAGAGGAGTGGTCATTGGGAAATTTGGGTGTGCAGCTTCCCAATATTCATTACTGATGACAGGGGTGTATTGCCAATGTCCACATCCTCATCAATTTCTTCAACGCCGGCCTCTTCAGCAGTCAACTAAGGCTGGGGCAATGATACCTTTGGAGTCGAAGCATTTGCTTCCACTTCAATTTCTTCATCAATCTGCTCTGAGGTAGCAGCAGATTGATCCTTTCCTTCTTCATCATCATTTGGGATGACATAGTCAACACCAAATGGTACAATTTCATAGGCTGGCACAGAGCTGATAGGTGTTGCATCAAATGGTTCTGTTGAAGAACTTGGCAGTGCCTTCAATTTCTTCATTGTTGAGGAATCTGAAGTTGATGCTTTTCTTTTAAGTGCCTTCTTCTCCGCAGCCTTGGTTTTCTTCGCTTTCAATTCATAAGAAAGGTTGATGATCTTCACCCCTGATGATTTTACAGTTTCTGGAGAGGGTGAAGGAGGAGAATTTTCTTCAGGTGCAACTGATGTAGTCGACCTTGTGGTCTGAATATCCTCAGGCGCAGCAAAAACATCAGCTGGCCTGGCAATTTCTTCAGGCACAACAGTGGAGGTTGTCCTGGCATGTTCTTCAACATCCTGAATTTCTTCAGCTGCGGAAGCAGTTTCTTCAGCAGGCTGAGCAGATTCTTTAGCCCAAGGAATTTGTGGTTGCGATAGATCTGCAACCCTTGAGTTATGGTCCTTAATGACAGCTTGGGCTGCCTTGACAAATCGCACTTTGGTGCCCTTCCATTCAGCATCATATTTGTCTTGTTCCTTATAGAGGCAGCGAATTTCTAACTGAACAGTGATGAGTTGATTTGGAGTCAAGTTCATCACATTATTCCCTAGAAATTTTTCTTTTTGAGACACACTCCTCTTACCTCTCTGATCTTGATCTCTTTTCTATTTTTCTTCAGAAATAAAGTGTGTGAGGACATGGTCCACACAAAGAGGCGGGTTCAGTGAGGAAAGTGGGGTACGAGGATCCTCATGCCATATGTCAATCAAGTTGAGGATCATCTTGGGATCCAGCATAAGCGGAACAGAGTTGTATTTGGCTATTGTATCCCTTTGCTGACTTTCTCTGATGATTTCTTCCGATTCTTCATCATCATACTCAGATCCTAAGGGTATATATTCAGTATAGCTTTGCTAGTGTGATGACTTGGTCTTTGACCTCGTCCAACAGTTTTCTTCAGCTTCAAAATAGTAGGACTTGTTAAAGACTTTGCTTGAGCAGAGGGACTTGCAGAGACCATTGAAGAAATTGAGAATCCCTCTATCCTCTAACTTGATGCAAGGTGCACAGGTATTGAGGACTTTGCGGCAGCAGCAGATGACTGAACAACTACTGAATCACCGGTTGAGGCCTTTGAAGGCTTTGCTTGAGGAATCTGAAGTGATGATTTTGAAGTTGAAGACTTTGACTTCGCAGCAGATTTCTTCACAATTGATTTCTTCGGAGAAGTAGTAGTGGCTCCGGTAGTCGCAGCAGCAACAGAGTCTTCGTTGATTTTCTTCACAGCCTCTTTTGCTTTCTTTGCTAGCTTGGCTTGTTGTCTTTCTCATTCATGAGGAAAGTCATCACCAATCTTGAGACTTGTGGGATTAGTTGTTTGGTTCAGAGCCAAAGGTGGCCCATTGCAAGGGGGTTTAACAGCGAATTTCTTCATATACTTGGGAGTGACATAGCGATATTCTTTCCACTCCTTTGCCCATCTCCTCTCAATTTTTTGTATGTGAATCTTTCTCTGCTTTGTTCTTTCCTTGCCATGAGTTTCCTCATTTGGAGTGCAATATTCCTCATAAAAGTCATCAGGTATCTCAAACGCAGTTTGAACATCAGGTTTCTTTCCACCTTTGTGTGGCTTCTTCCCATCAGCCATTTTCTTCGGCTGAGGATTCTGAACTCTTGAGGATTCTGAAGATGTACACTACTTTTCCTCAAGAAATGCTGCAAATGAGTTAACTTGATGAGACCCTAGTGATTCATCAGCAGACATGTTGGTACCTGTGAACAGAGTATAGGTGCGAGGAATTTGAAGAGGTCATATGCGTTCTCAGAAGTTTTTCAAAAACATCAAGTGTGAGGAATTTCACCATGGGTGTCTTGAGGATTTTCACTAACTGTTCTTTGTCTTAGGTTCCAGAGTTGTGCAAATTTTGAGGATCCACACAATTGAGGAATGTTGAAGAAAATCATAACTTGGGAAAAACATCAAGTGTATGAACATGTAAGGTGCTTTTAGAATGAGATTCTTGCATAATAAACACCTTTGAGGAAATTGTGGACAACTTGAAGATCAAACAAGGGCAGTAAAAACAGATTTTATTTACCCTGATGAAGCACACGATGATCTGTGAGATGAAATTGAGGAAGTTTGTCACTCCAGATCTCCCATGCCCTAGCTTGGTAGAGGGAGACAGCTACAACGGCCGCAGGGTGAATACTTCACGGTTGATGCGAGTACGACAACGACGAGGTTGAGGCAGTGAAGCTCTTCCACACCGGTGACGATGATTTTAGCGGCAGCACTAGGTCGGAGCTCGGGTGAGTGTAAAGTGAGGATTAACCGTGCACACTGAAAGCAAAGGAGTATTTATAGCGGAGGTGAAAATCAATATGTCCGAAGATTTTGGACCAGATTGCCCTTGACCCTTCCTCTCCACGTGACATGTGTCACCCATGTTCGGAGTAGTGGCAATAGATCATGAGTTATCCAGTCATGGGAATCATAACGGCTTGAGTGGGAATCGACGAAAATTTAGATGGTGAAAATTTTAAAGTTTCCGTTCGCAAATTCTTCAGCTGTCAAGGACACAGTGAAGACTTTGAACGAGTTTCAAAGTGGAATGCATATGAAGAATTTGTGAACAGACTGAGTTGAGTTTAGCATAGAGGGCGAAAGGCTCCGATCACATTCACTTAGATGAAAATCAACTTGAAGAATTAGCAATAAGTGAATGCTGTTGAGGACATTGAAAACTCAAAAATATATACATATAGTCAATCAAGAACATGAATTTCATCATTTGAAGAATTTGAAAAGTTGATGAATTTGAAAAGCTGAGGAATTTGCAAACTTGAGGAATTTGAAAATTTGAAGAATTTGCAAAATGACGAAAAACTCAACTTTCAAGAATTTCAACTATTGTTGGTGACATGACCCACTTTATAAGAATGATGATTTCAGACACCGCGTACAATTGTCGTATTGTTCTAAGAATCAAATGCTTCACTAATTTCTTCACCATTAGAGGGTTATTCTTCATTGATTGAACAAAAACGTTACTACGTGTGTTGCACATCTAAGTCATCAATTTTGCATAAGTGTTAGGATGTGTGTCCTTTTTCAAAGAACATTAGAAGATTCTAAGATATTTAGCTCACACCGAAAATCTCTTTTCATCCAAGGGCTTTGTGAACATATCAGCCAACTGTTCTTCAGTAGGGATGTGGTCGATGGAGATGTCACCCTTGAGTACATGATCTCGAAGAAAATGATGACGAATCTAGATGTGCTTAGTCTTGGAATGTTCAACTGGGTTGTAAGCACTCTTGATGGCACTCTCGTTGTCACTGTAGAGAGGCACATTCTTCACCTTGATGCCATAGTCCTTGATGCCATAGTCGTTGATTCTTCATCCACAGCAACTGAGCGCAACATGAACCAGCGGTAATGTACTCAGCTTCAGTAGTAGATTGTGACACGTAGTTCTACTTCTTCAAGGACCAACAGACTAATGAGCGTCCGAGTAAATGACATGTGCCCAAGGTTGACTTGAGATCCACACGATCTCCAGCATAGTCAGCATCAGAGTATCCGACGAGGTGAAGAATTGAGCCCTTGGGATACCATAATCCAAGCGTTGGTGTGTGAGCTAAGTATCGAAGAATATGTTTCACAACGTTATGGTGTGATTCCTTCGGTGTTGCTTGGAATTGGGCACACATGCAAACACTCACCATAATATTAGGCCTAGATGCACATAGATACAATAAAGAGCCAATCATGGAGCGATATACCTTCTGATCGAAATCTTTACCATTTTCGTCAGTGCAGAGGTGGCCTTTTGAATGCATTGGAGTTTTGACGCCTTTGCAGTCTTGCATGTCGAATTTCCTCAGAACATCCTTGAGGTATTTCTCTTGAGAGATGAAGATGCCATTGTCTTGCTGATGAATTTGAAGACCTAAAAAGAATTTGAACTCTCCCATCATAGACATTTGATAACCTTTGCTCATCATATAGGCAAATTCATCACTGTAATGTTTGTCACTCTAGCCAAAGATAATATCGTCTACATATATTTGGCATATGAACAATTCATTGTCATAGGATTTTGTGAAAAGAGTTGGGTCGAGTGAACCGGGTTTGAAGCCTTTCTTCATGAGGAATTCCTTCAGAGTGTCGTACCACGCCCGAGGGGCCTGCTTGAGGCCATAGAGGGCCTTGTTGAGTCTAAAGACTTTGTCAGGATGCTTAGGATTTTCAAAACCCGGGGGTTGAGCAACATATACTTATTCCTCAAGCTTACCATTGATGAATGCACTTTTCACATCCATTTGATATAAGATGATATCATGATTGTTAGCATAAGAAAGCAATATGCGAATAGCTTCAATTCTAGCAACAGGTGTAAAAGTTTCATCAAAGTCAATTCCTTCAAACTATGTGTAGCCTTGAGCTACAAGACGAGCCTTATTCCTTACCACAAGTCCATTTTCATCTTGCTTGTGGAGGTAGAGTCCACTTGGTACCTATGATGTTGTGCTTGCGAGGATCTGGTCGCTTGATAAGTTCCCACACGTTGTTGAGCTTGAATTGATGCAATTCCTCTTGCATAGCTTGAATCCACCCAGTCTCCTTGAATGCTTCATCAACTTTGGTGGGTTCTATGATAGATAAAAAAGCAAGGTGACCACGAAATGTAGTCAAATGTGAAGCTCTTGAGCGAGTGAGGGGACCTGGTGCATTGATGTCATCGATGATTTTGTCAATCTACACTTCATTTGAAACTCTTGGATGAGCAGGTTGACGTGGCTGAGGATTTTCTTCAGCACCATTTTCTTTAGGTGTATCAGCATGAATATCTTCATTCGTAGGAATGACTTCCTCAGAGGGTATGACGTCTTCAGTAGCATTCAGCTTAATGGCCCGGGAGATGTTCATCTAGACAAAAGGCAGTTGCTCTCTTTGCAAGCTGTCAGTTTCATCGAACTACACATCTACAGTTTCAACAACCTTGTGGTGGTAGGTGTTAAGGACTCCGTAGGTGTGCTAGTCCTTTTCATAACCAAGAATAAAACCTTCATGTGCTTTTGGTGCAAATTTAGAACTGTGGTGAGGATCTCTAATCCAGCATTTTGAACCAAAGACTTTGAGATAACTTACGTTGGATTTCATGCCACTCATGAGTTCATGTGAGGTCCTCTTAAGGAATTAGTGAAGATATACCCTATTGATGATATGGCATGCTAAATCAATTGCCTCAGGCCAGAAGCGACGAGGAGTCGTGTATTCATCAAGCATAGTGCGAGCCATCTCAACAAGAGTCATGTTCTTGCACTCCACGACGCTGTTCTGCTAAGGACTATCTGAGGCAGATAACTCATGAGTAATACCAAGTTCATCAAGATTGGTGTTCTTGAACTCAGTCCCATTATCACTCCTGATATGCTTGATCTTGACGCCGAAGTTTGTGGAGACCCTTGAAGCAAATCATCTGAAGACATCCTGCACTTTAGACTTGTACAGAATAATATGCACCCAAGTATAACGTGAGTAATCTTCAAAAATGACAAATCCATACAAACTTGAAGAATTTGTTAGGGTGGAGTAATGAGTGGGATCAAAGAGATCCATGTGAAGCAATTCAAAGGATCGAGTCGTGGTCATGATTATCTTCGAGGGATGCTTGGATCTGGCCATCTTCCCAGACTCACATGCACCACAAAGGTGGTCCTTGAGGAATTTCACACCTTCAATGCCAATGATGTGCTCTTTCTTCACGACCGTGTGCAAGTTCCTCATACCAGCGTGTCCAAGTCGTCGATGCCACAACCAACCTTCTTAGGACTTTCCAAGTAGGCATGTGGCAGGCTGAGGACCTATAGAGAAATCAACAATATATGAATCTCCTCTCCTACAGCCTTCGAAGACTTTGGAATTGTCAGATTCCATGATGACAACGCAACGATATTTCCCAAAGATTAGTTCAATTTCTTCACCACCCACATCTGGAGGGTTGGCAAAGAGTTCATCATTGTGCAAGCACCATATGAGAAGGGGGCATTGAAGCTAGTGCGCTTCGTTTCACATGACGAGGGTTAGAGTAATCATATGAATAAGAAGAGAAATTCTTTGAGAACTTATGAACATAATGATTTGAAGAATAATGCATATATTTAGAACTCTTAGATTTTCCCTCTGAAATAGAGGCATTAGCACGAGAATGATATATTTGACCATTTGAGGAATTTGGTCCAATTGAAGACTTTGGTCCATGTGAGGAATTTGATCTGGGGTTCCTGTTCTTCATGAGTGGTGTCGTGAGGACATTCACTTGAAGATTTTGTAAGCAGCTCTTGGGAGCCCAGATTTTCTTCATAGGTGAACCGTTCGTGCAGTTAGTTCCAACAAATCTAGCAAATACTTCACCTTTTTGATTTTTGAAGAAATTGTAGTTGGACCCAAGTGACTCATAAAATGAATATGAAGTTTCACAAGTAAAGCCAGATAAAGTGGATGGATCTATAGGAGGTCCTTTCACAGCAACCCATGATGTTTTTGGGTACTGCTCAGGTGTCCAGTAGGATGCATCAGCATTGAGTTTCCTCTTAAATGCAACACCCTCTTTCCTACGGTTCCTGTTCAAAATCTACTTTTTGAGGACATTGCAAAGGGTTTCATGCCCTTTGAGACTTTTGTACATGCCTGTCACATACAATTCCTTCAACCCTGCATTTTTGTCAGCGATGAGAAATTTGTGACCACTGGAATAGTTGAAGAATTTGCAGCAATAGAAGCATTTGAACATTCAGGTGAAGAATTAGCAGTTTCACGTTCGATGCATTTCAAACAAGGTGGAACAAATTCTTCCTGAGCGGTACTAATCTGTTGAGCCAGTAAGGAATCGTTTTCTCTTTGGAGATGATCATGACACACCCTTAGTTTCTCAAGATCTTTCTTTCTTTGAAGAAATTCATAAGAAAGCTTCTCATGATCGGCTTAGAGCGCATTATGATGACTCTGAAGGTTATCATACTTTGAGTGAAGACTTTTCAGATCATCAGACAGAGTTTGAGTCCGATCCACTTTCTCTTTCAATAGATCATCGCTTTTGTCTAGCATTTTCTGATGCTTTTCAAGTGCACTTTGTTGCCTATTGACAATCTTAGCAAGTATGGGATAGCTAGGTTTTACATATTCATCAGATTCACCATCGCTTGATTCAGAGGAGGAGTGATGCTTATGTACCTTGGAACCTTTAGCCATGAAGCAATAGGTGGGAGCGTAATCATCATTGCTGATGTTAGAGTCATTGGAGTAGTCATTTTCCTCATCATTGAAGATAGACTTGCTGACGAAAGTTGTAGCGAGAGCATGGCTAGCGACACCAGATTCAGATTCCACCTTACATTCATCCTCTTCTTCATATTCTTTAGACTCTTCTTCTAAGTACATTTCCTTGCCAATGAAAGCCCGAGCCGTTCTGGAACTATTCTTCTTGTGCGTTGAGGACTTTGAAGATGAGGACTTTGAAGATTTCTTATTTTTCTTCGAGTCATCATAACTGTCGTCCTTGTACTACTTCTTCTTCTTTGATTCTTTTTCCCAGAGAGGACAGTCAGAGATGAAGTGACGAGATTTCTTGCATTTGTGACAAGTTCTCTTCTTGTAGTCATCTGAGGAATCTGATTTCCTCAAACCACTTTTTGATGACTTCCCAAATCCACCTCTCCTTGAGAACTTCTGGAATTTCCTCACAAGCATTACTAGATCCTGACTTAGTTCTTCAGGATCACCAAGGCTACTATCAGAATCTTCGCCTTCGGATGAGGAAGTTGCTTTTGCCTTTAGAGCACGAGATCTTCCATAGCTTGGCCCATAGAGGTCTCTCTTCTGAGCTTGTTGGAATTCATGATTATTGAATCTCTCGAGAATATCAGCAGGATCAAGTGACTTGTAGTCTCCACGCTCTTGAATCACCAAAGCCAGAGTATCGTTTGAGGAATCAAGAGATCTTAGTAGTTTCTTCACCACTTCGTGCTCGGTGATATCAGTAGCACCCTGTGCTTGAAGCACATTGGAGATATTAGTGAGACGATCAAAAATTTGCTGAACATTTTCATTGTTGAGTCTCTTGAAGAGGTTGAGTTTGTATAGCCTATCCTAGATAAGCTTAGCAGACTCCAAAGCACTCACTCTGCCATACTAACCTTTGCTCAGATGGCTACAGATGATATTATTTTCTTGAGAATTGAGTTGCTTGAATTTGTTTGTATCAGCAGCAGTAACAGTCAAAGAAATGTGGGGAACACCATTTTCCACAATGTACCCAAGATCGTTGTCGATAGCTTCAAGATGCATGCGCATCTTGTTCTTCCAGTAGAGGTAATCCGTCCCATCGAAGGTAAGACACCCTACAGAAACCTTGATCATACGTGTAGTCGACATTACTAGAACTCCAGGTGGTTAAACCAAAATCACACAGAACAACGGAGTACCTTTCTCTGATACCAATTGAAAGTGCGTTATATCGACTAGAGGGGGGTGAATAGGCGATTTTCACAAATTCATCACTTGTGGAATTTCACGTGAGAATTTTAAATGTGATGAATAACTAGCAAAGGAATAAGTACTCAAGTGAATGAGAAACATAGCAATAACATAGTCATGATGATGAAATGAACATGCACAGATTATAGGTGGCGTGATACACGATAAGCACGTGAGGAACAAGGTAACTTGAAGAATTTGAGGTGAGGAAATTCTGGAAGTCTTCAGTCAAATTCTTCAAACAGTAAAGATCAATTTCATCAATAGGTATATGAGGAAATGAAAGGGTTGAGGAAATAGATCGAGGTAGCTCGATGAAGACAATGGTTTGATGACCCAGTTCCAACTGCTATGACAGTCGTACGTCTGTTTTGGAGCGGCCTGGTATTTAAACCAGAGGACACACAGTCCTTACCGCATTCTCCTTGAGTTAACGTCAAAAAGTCCTCGCCCAACAATCGTGGTAAGTCTTCAGGGTATACTTCCAAACCCGACGATCCACAATTGACTGTTGGCTGCTCTAGACAAAGGTCACTCCGCGATCCCCAATTGACTGCAGGATGCACTAGACCATGACGCCTAACCATCTAGAAGATACAGAGTCTTCAAAGGTAACAAGCATCGATTCCACACATGAACAATCTCTTAAGTGATGCTCAATCACTTTGGGCTTGGTGGTTTGGATTTGGGTTTTTCCTCACTGATGATTTTCTCTCAAAGTCTTCGGGGGATGGGTTGCTCTCAAACGAAAAGTGCCAGTTCTTTCTCGGAGTAGCCAACCAACTAGTGGTCGTGGAGGGTGACTATTTATAGCCAGGGTGCAACCTGACATGATAAGACATAAATGTCCCCAATGATATGACCGTTATGTGGATAAGATTATTGGGGATAGCTGGCGCTAAGCATAACAACGGTCCGAATTTCAAACTATGAAAGTCCACAGGCTTATCATGTTCTTCACTTGTAGGCAATTCACACTACCAAATCCTAACTCCTTAGTCATATCAATTTCATAAGAGACCAGAAGAACATCTTCTCTATCACTAAAGAACTTGACTAAACTGCAAGAGATTTCCAAAGTCTTCACTCGAAGGATTGGATAGGTTGAGAATTTCTAGTTGAACATCAGTTGGAAATTTTCCTTAGTATTACATCGCCCCCTTTAATAGTACGGTGTTTCCTCTGACTCAAAGAAAGGAAATGAAATTCCAAAAACAAAAGTCTGCATGATTCATAGTCCTTGTTCATATCTTGAAGGTCACACTAACTTGTTCATTTTCAAAGTCTTTAGGGAATATCAAAGTCTTCAGCAAAGTCTTCACCAAAGTCTTCACCAAAGTCTTCAGTTGAAGACCTATTTTTAGGGGTCGATAATCTCCGGATATATCAAACTCCTCAATGACTTATAGAGCTTGTGTACACTTACAAACGCATCAGTGTCGTAACCTATAAGTATTCAATACACCAAAATCACCAAGGGGCACCAGATGCACTTACAGTTCCAGACCTACTTCAGCTTCTCCGCCGATAGTCTGGCTCACAACCTGATTAAGGAGTCCATGAACCTCCATGAGGAACTTCACCACACCTATGAGCTACTTCGTCAAGCCAAGATGAAGCCAGACAAGATCAAGAAGGATGGAGCCCCTGAAGGACGACCAACTATCTCTTATCCAGGAGGAGCACCCCTAGCTAGAGATGCACCCACACGTCGTCATCGCATGAGTGCGAAGGAGTACTGTGAGCTCTCCACCGACCCGCCAACGAACCGTCGTTGGGATGGACCTCCTTGTTCCCCAATCCCTTCGATCAGAAATGATGCCCATTCAGAGGATGAATAGGAGGAAGACCCAGAGGAGCGTGACTACGAGACTGAGCACTCCACCACCTGAGTCCGAGAACCCCTAGGGTAGGATCAGTCATGTACCCCTCATGCGAAGTCGAGTCCGTGTAATGGTTCATATGAAACCATGTGTTCTTGTTTTTTGTTTTGCCGTTAGTGTTCTGATGCAAGTCGCGCTTTGCCTTAGACAACATGTAAGCGACTCTATCGTCTATCTTACCTTAATATATGTGTTAGTCTTTCGACCTTTGTTTTACCACACTTGCACTCAACCAACCCCCTTAGGCGCGCTCTTACATTGTTGCTATTCCCCTCGTCTATCCTAGTTGTTTGACTTGGCTGCTCCAAAGAGGATGGTGACTGCTACCCGCAACAGCTCCTTCACCAAGCCTGAATCCAGCAACTCAAGCCAGCAACAGGGAGCTGGTGGGACTGCTTAGGCTGGAGGCCACCACGAGCAACCACAAGGCAACATTCCCCCAACACCACCTCCACCGGCGAACATGACCATAGATCAGTTTCTCCATGTTCTCCAGGAGGAATGCCAGGCTAACAAGGCTGCTATTCAGCAGATGGCTTAGGCCCTTGTGAACAACCAGCAGCAAGGTAGGAATGGCAACAGCCGCTCCACTCTGTCTGAGTTCATGAGGAATTTTCCCGCAACCTTCACTAAGACTGTTGAACCCTTGGATGTTGATGACTGGATCCACACCATCGAGGACCTCCTTGCACTGGTCAATTGCAATGAGGATCGTGAGAAGCTGCTTTATGCCTCTCACTGCCTCAAAGGTATTTCTTGAGCTTGGTGGGATGGGTTCAAGGTCATGCAAGGTGACCGTGTGATCACTTGGGATGACTTCAAGGAAGGATTTCGCACTGCCCAGATTCCTTCTAGGATCATGGCTATCTAGAAGAGAGAATTCCGAGCGCTAAAGCAAGGAAGTGGCTCTATCAAGGAGTTCCTGCAAAAGTTCAACCTGCTGTCAAGGTATGCACTTGAAGATGTCAACACGATGGTTGCCAAGAAGGAACGCTTCATGGAAGGACATCAACAATCCCTGCAGTATCAGCTCATCGTCTGCGACTATCATACCTTCTTCGACCTGGTGAACAAGGCCCTCATTCTGGAACACAAGTGTCGTGCCATAGATGACACTCGCAAGCGCATGATGATCAGCAAGGGTAGTTGCAGCAACCAGAAGCCTCGCGCTTGGTAGCCAGCCCCAGCCAAGCCTACCTATCATTAGCAGCAGACTAGACCTCCTGCACCTCGTCCGAGCTACCATCCTCAACAGTATGCCAGTCCCAGGCCAGCTTATAACAACCCCAATAACAACAACAACGATAGAAACTACAACAACATACCTGGGCAAGTCACTTGTTTTGGATGTGGTCAGCCTGGACACATCTCCAAACAGTGCCCCAACAAGAAACCGGATGCCCTGCACCCCAATTTGCGGAACCAAGATCAAGGCTGTGGAGAACCACCAAGGAAACCCGCTCCCCGCAACCAGCCCAATAATGTCAAGGTTCGTGTGAATCACGTCAATGCGGAGGAATCCCAGGAAGACTCGAACGTCATACTGGGTTCTTTCCTCATCAACTCAACCCTAGCAATAGTACTGTTTGATTGTGGAGCTTCACATTCTTTTGTCAGCCCAAAGTTTGCTTTAGAGAGTGGCATGAAGCCTACACCCCTGGGTAGTCATATGTTGATACAAACCCCATGATCAATTATGAAGTCTGGTATTGGATGTAAGGGAGTTGAGATTATCATCAACAGGGTAGATTTCCTAGCATACCTAGGCATGGACTGGTTAACCAACCACCAAGGCTTGCTAGACTATGCCAAGGGGATTGTTACCATGAAAAATAGCTAAGGAGTGCAAGTCAAGTATGTTCCCAACCCTGCCTCCACTCAAGTCCCTCACGCAAACTGTCTATCGGGAATTGAGTTGGGTCAAGTGCCAGTGGTATGTGAATACCTGGACGTATTCCCTGATGAGCTGCCCGGAATGCCTCCTGACTACGAAACTGAGTTCATCATTGAGCTAATGCCCGGATCAAGGCCCATCTATAAGAAGACCTATAGGATGGGATCCGAAGAGTTTGCTGAATTGAAGAAGCAACTGGCAGAGAAGCTCAGAAAAGGATTCATTCGCCCTAGTGCCTCTCCTTGGGGATCACCTATTCTACTTGTGTCAAAGAGGGACAGAACTATCAGACTCTGTGTCGATTACCGTTCTCTCAATGAAGTCACAATGAAGAAAAAGTACCCACTCCCCAAGATTGAAGACTTGTTCGATCAGTTGAACAGAGACAAGGTGTTTTCCAAGATCGACCTTAGGTCTGGGTACTACCAGCTGCAGATCAGACCCCAGGACATTCCGAAGACGGTATTTGTAGCCCGGTATGGCCTGTATGAATACACGGTCATGTCATTTGGGTTAACCAATGCCCCTACCTACTTCATGTACCTCATGAACAAGGTCTTCATGGAGTATTTGGACAAGTTTTTTGTCATATTCATCGATGACAAACTTGTCTTTTCCATGTCAGAAGAAGAGCATGAGCAACACATGAGATTGGTCCTAGACAAGCTTCGAGAGCACCAGCTTTATGCCAAGTTCAGCAAGTGTGAATTCTGGCTGCATGAAGTTGGATTCTTGGGTCATGTATTAACTTTAGAAGGATTGTTAGTGGATCCTACCAAGATTGAAGAAGTGATTGAATGGCAATCCCCAACCACCGTGAAGGAAGTCAGGAGCTTCCTCGGACTCCCAGGGTATTACCGAAAGTTCGTGGAAGAATTCTCGAGCATTGCCTGACCCATGACTCAGCTCTTGAAGAAGGATAGGAAGTTTGAATGGACAACTTGGTGCAAGGAAAGCTTCCAGGAGCTCAAGAAGAGATTGACCACAGCCCCAGTTTTGGCCACCCTAGATATTCACAAGGAGTTTGTGATATATTGTGATGCATTGAGAACCAGGCTTGGAGATGTTCTGATGCAAGAAGGCAGAGTCATAGCATATCTATCTAGACAGCTACGTCTTGATGAAGAGAACTACGCTACTCATGATCTTGAGTTGGCAGCCATGGTTAATGTCTTGAAGACATGGTGACATTACCTTCAAGGGAAGTGATGTGAGATATACATAGACCACGAGAGTTTGAAGTATATTTTCACTCAAAGGGAATTGAACGTGAAGCAGCGAAGATGGTTGGAGCGGACCACGGATTATGACCTCAGTGTTCAATACCACCCTGGAAAGGCTAACGTGGTAGCAGACGCCTTGAACAGAAAGGTTTGTTCCTTGAATGCCATGATTAAGGAAAGGCTACCCGCCCTATATGAAGAGCTTGAAAGCTTTGGCTTGGAACTAGTTGCATCTAGATTCCTCGCCCACCTTGAAGAAAAGCCTACCTTGATGGATGATATCAAAGAAACTCAGAAGGGACACAAGAGCATTGAAGGCATCAAGAGGAAGATCAAGGCACGCAAGGCCCCAATATTCTCTATGGATGAACAAGGAGTTGTATGGTTTGGGAATCGCATGTACATACCCAAGAAAGAGGAGCTCATGAACTTGATATTGCAAGATGCTCATGACACTCCATACTCCATCCATCCTGGAAGAACCAAGATGTATCAAGACCTCAAGGCATAGTTCTGGTGGCACGACATGAAGAGGGAAATAGGCACGTTCGTTGCTAAGTGTGGCATATGCTAGAGAGTCAAAGCAGAGCATCAACGACCCGCTTGGCTATTATAGCCTCTCAAATTGCCTGAATGGAAGTGGGATAGAGTCGGGATGGATTTCATCACGGGATTCCCAAGGTTAAGCAAAGGACATGATTCTATTTGGGTCATTGTCGACCAGCTGACCAATGTAGCCCACTTCATTCCCATCAAGATGACCAACAATGAGAACCAATTTGGCAACCTCTATATCAGACGGATTGTAAGCCTCCACAGAGTTCCTAAGGAGATTGTATCGGACCGAGGCACTAAGTTCACCTCAAGGTTCTAGAATAGGTTCCAAGAAGCCTTGGGAACCAAGCTCTCCTTCATCATTGCTTTTCACCCCTAAACCGGTGGACAGACGGAATGAGTCAATCAGATACTCGAAGATATGCTCCGTTCCTATGTTTTGGCATATGGAGCCAAGTGGGAAGATTGCCTACCGTTCGTTGAGTTCTCCTACAACAATAGCTATCAGTCGAGTCTTCAGATTGGACCATTTGAGGTGTTGTATGGACTCAAGTGCCGTACTCCCCTCAACTGGTCGAAAACCAGAGAAGGACTAGTCTTTGGCCTAGACATCCTCCACGAAGAGAATATCAAGTCCAACTCGTCTGAGACCGTATCGAGACCGCCAAGACTAGGCAGAAGAGCTACACCGACTCTCACTGTCAGGACATAAGTTTCCGTGTTGGAGACCATGTTTACCTCCATGTCACGCCTCTCAAAGGAACCAAGCGTTTCCACATCAAGGGAGAACATGCACCAAGGTTTATCGGCCCCTTCAAGATCATCGACAGGCGAGGAGAAGTTTCCTATCAACTATAGCTACCTTCCCAGCTACCAGATATGCATAACATCTTTCACGTGTCACAACTCCGGAAGTGTCTCCAAGTTCCCAACCGCCCCGACCTCTACAAGGACATCGACCATCAAACCATCGATCTTCAGCTAGACCTCACTTATCGTGAGAGGTCAGTTCACATTTTGGCTGAACCAGATTGTTGCACTCGAAGCCGCACTATCAAGTACTTCAAGGTCCAATGGAGCAACCACACCGAAGCTGAAGCAACCTGGAAGCATGAAGACTATCTTAGATCTGAGTTCCCTTAACTTTTTAGCGCTTAGCCTTGGAATCTCAGGGACGAGATTCTTGTAAGGGGGTAGGTCTGTCACACCCTATGTTTGTATCACTTTGCTATGCTTGGATTTATAAATTTGGAGCCAATTAAAACTTTTTGAGTGCATGCTTGTTTGAATTATTGCTTGCTTAATTGTTATGTTGAGTTTTGGAATGGCACTCTTAGATTCTATCCCTTGTTCCTTGACCCAAACTTCTTGCGCAATAATCATGCCATGTCAATAGTACCCAAAACTATTTTTTATCAAAATATTATTTTGACCAAAAGGGTTTTATTCAAATTAGGTTTTCAAAAAACCCTGATTTGAAGTTTGCAATGCATGTCCTTAAATTGGGTGGATCCTTGTTCCCCAAAGGCTTCACTTCAAACCTACTATATATATGACTTTCCAAAACCACCAAATATTATTTTTATAGATTATTTTACTATTTATTTAAAAGGCTTTTTCTTAAGGCCGGAAATGGTCTTTTATAGGGAAAAATTATTTAAATGCTTTCAAAATATTTGAGAAAATCTAGGGAGACTCTGTGGACATATATTCTCCATATATATGAGTTTCAATACATGGTCATGTTCAAGATCAAGGGCAGAACCCCTCAAAACCCTTTCTGTCCAAATCAAAATTTTGTAATAGTTCCGTAGGAAATATTCTCAATAAATTGCAAGAAAATTCCAGCAAGTCAACATTGTCATAGGTGATGATCTTGCAAAGTTTCATCTCATTCCAAATTGTTTTGATTCATCATACAATTCCAAAACCCTCCCTATCCAGATTCAGATTTGAACAACTTTACATTGTGAAGTATCTCCCCTCGACCCCAAACTTTGTGGACATGTTATAATCCCCAAATAATGGTGCTACACCAAGTGGTGCAGCAAGGGGATTATCTTAGCATGGCTAGATCTACAAAAACCAGATTATGTTGGTTCCTAGGGTTTCACAAAGTTACATTGTGAACTTTCTTCAATCAAGCACAAAGTTGGTGATCAGGCCTAATTGTAATCATCATTTGATCCTGTCAAATCTTGTGTCAAGAAAAGGCTATTTTCTTGCCCTAAACTTCATCAAACACCTTCTGCTGGAATGGCAAAAACCATGTTTGACCCCCTTCCTCTATTTTTCTTGAGCCCAAATTTTTACCACATCATTTTGGATTGGTATTTCACCTCCAGTAAACTTTGTTTGGCCATAGCTCCATGATTGGGGGGGTGAAAACCCCATTTCTACCCTCTGGACAACAGTAAAACACCCCTCTCTACCCCTCCCCTCTTATTCTATTAGCCTCCCAGGGCATCCAAAGCCTTTGTCCCCTAGCCTACATACCTCTAGACCCCCTAGACGCCTTTGGTCGCGCCCAAAACGCCATTGGCATGCCGTGGCATGCCATACGTGCGCTCTAGAGCGTGCTACAGTCCCAGGAACGCCCCAGACTCACCCCAGTCCCGTCACTCTTCCCTCACTCACTCACTCTTCCCTCCCCTGGACCGAGACTAGCCCCAGGAACGCCCCAGACTCACCCAGTCCCATCCCATGACCTCTAGCCTCAGCCCCGAGCTCACCAGCGCACCCGAGCTCGGTGGACCACTGGGCGCCTATAAAAAGGGCCTCCCCGAGCCTCCTCTCCTCTCTGGAACCTCCCTCTCTCTCCCATTCGAACGTCCTGAGCCCCCGTTTGAGGCCCTCGAGCACCGGTGCTCGAGATCGATCGAGGCGCCGCTGCAGCAGAGCTCCGTCGATCTCGGGACACAGGCCCGCTCCGGCACTCTTCTCGCCTCCATCGGGCCTGTAGTGTCCCTCTGACCTCTTCCCCCTTCCTCCCCGTCCGTCCCCAGTAGAGGAGCACCGCCGGCGATCCCCTCCCGAACATCCTCCGCCACGGGTGCTCGTCGCCGGCGAGCCAGACCACCTCCGACCGCCCTTCCACCTACAGAGGAACGACGACTCGACGCTGATCTTGTTCTCGCCTCTAGATCCCCTTGTAGTGACTCCCTTCGCTGCCGGTGAGCACCGCCGTCTCCTCGACAAAGTTTGATGATGGCCATGGCAAATGGGGCCCGCTTGTCAGCCTCTGCCTCACCCACCTCCCTCTGCCTCTCACTGGTACACGGGCTCTGCCCTTCAGGTTTGAACCTGACGAGGACAGGCGCATCAGCTCGCCTAGGGCCGCTTTTCTATGGGCTGGCCCAATTGCGACCAGTTCTAGCCTAGGGCACAGTGCCCCTTCCCCTTTTTCTTTTCTGTTATGATTTCCAAAAATCCCTCAAATCAAAATGAAAATCCAATGCCAAATATTTTTCCAACTAAAATCTTAGAATAATATGTAGAATTTAATAGTGCCATTTGTGAAAAAAATTGAAAACTTTGTATGTACTGTTTTATTTCAAAACCTGCTTTAGGCATCTTTTTGCCTCTGTTTAAGTAGCTTTCAAAAAAGTTTTCACAGCAAAACCTTGGACAAATATTTTTAGTATAGTTTTTGGTATTTATCAGAATAGGGTAGCATTTTAATAGTAGTTGTGTGTGCTCTATTTTTGTGTGATGCTTATTATTATCGTTATTTATCGTGACAATAGATTGCGCCCTTGACGAGGGAGTTGGACCCGAAGACTTTGAAGACCCCGAAGACTTCGTTCAGTCAGGCAAGCAGCCCTTTGACCATGACTATAAACCCTTTTTATTGCATGGCATATAGCACTTTATTTCATGGTATTGATCATGATGATGTGGAGTCCACTTTGGTGGGATGCCCGATACTTCTTGTTGATACTTGCATCGTGCATGACCCTACCATCCTTATGAGGGTTGTGCGGGTGGGATTAGTTAGGTTGCTAGTAGATGCTACGCAAGTATGATCAGGACTATGCATGATGATGGAAATAATGTGATTTCAAAGACTTTCCGAAAAAAAACTCGGGTGCCACTAAAGCCCGCGGGAGATGTTGATGAGCTAGGTAGCCACTTGATAAAGAAGTGGTGTACCGGAGCAAGTGAGTGTGTGTGGTTTTTGAAAACTGATTGGTGTAAGTTGCGACTATTATTCCAACCTTACATGTATGACCACGAGACCCCTTATGGGACGGGGCTTTATTGATTACCGTGGTGGGTACTAGCATAGAGCCCGCATTACTAGTGGCGGGAGTGAAGTGGTCACTCTCGATACGGGGTCATATCGGAGTGGATGATCGTGCGCTGTCTTCACAGGCAGTGGGCACACCGTTGCATGCCCTTATGGATGGTATGTCTGATGTATATCATGAGGGATGGCACCAACGAGTGGACTCTTTGTTTACTATTGCTAGGGGAAAAGCAATGTTTGGGTGCTTACCTCGTGTATGAAATATACCGTGAGTCGTGGATGACACGGAAGTTCCCCGAGTCTTGCGGGTAAAGTGTGCAACCTCTGTAGAGGGTAAAACTATTCAAATAAAAGTGTCCACGGTCAAGGACAGTTGGATGACAGCTCTTGTGCTGCATCCATGGTTTTCCAAACTTGGTGTGTGTGTGTGTGATGGTGACAAAGGTGATACTTAAGATAAGTCAGATGACTTGACATGATGACTGAACATGAGATGTTCAACCCCTTGGTTATGCTGATATCTGAAACTTTTTCATAAGGATATCGGTCAACCGTTCATGCATGCTTACATAAGTTACTTGATCATGTCATTGCATACAAAGTTGGCTTTCTGCAAACTACCTACTTAGTGCTTTATCATGCGTTGTCATTTCCCTGTTCCAAACATCGGTTGCTTGCGAGTACATTCAAAGTACTCATTAGCTTGCCACTGGTTATTTAATTGGCCATGCATGGAAGAATAGGAGTACAGTTAAAAGTTCGTGGGTGACGAACATGCGAACTAGGACGCTTCCCAGTCAAAATGCCTGTAGGTTTAAGGCAGTTGGAATGGGTTCACACTTTCGCTCAAGATTCCCGCTGCTTGTTATGTTTAAGTGTTTGGCCCTTGTGGCCCTATTTATGTAAGACTAGACCTTCATGGTCTTTATTTGTGTGAGACGCTAAATGTGGATGTAAGACCCTTGCTATTCAGCTTCTGTGTGTTCATTGAGCATTGATCTCTAGGATAATTGTCCATGTGCATTCGGTGACCACAACGAATCAGTCGGGGTCCCCATAGTGATCCACGACTATGTGCCGACTGAACAGTGTCTGCTATTGGTGAATTACTCTGAATCCTATTGCGCGACTGTGAAACAATAGAATTCTATCGCTGCATTGCGTAAAGCAATGATCTAATCTGTAGCAACCCTCTATGAGCCTCTGATCGTGACGGTCGGATGGAATCTGCTATCCTAGCTAGAGCTGCAACATTTAAAAATAGAGTACGATATACCTCAATATTGTTCCATGAACCGCTCAGAAATAACTATTGCTCACGTCGACCAGGAGTTGGTGGGTGCTGGTGAGCATGCCAGTTGACGAGGATATGTACATAGGGTAGGGTCCAAGGCCTGACCTAGACCCCTCTACTTAAGGACATGACACTAGAGGACTTGAAGATCACAGACAAGATTCTGACTGTACTCCCAGTGGCGCTCAAGTCACTCGACAGGCAATCCACTCGGAGACTTCTTCCTTCACTCGACGGTCGACTGTCACTCGGAAGACCTCGTTTCCACTCGACTCCAAAAGACCAGAAGCCACTTCTAGGAGGCCAACATGCAAGCGTTAGGTTTTACGTCATTAGTAGCTTTTATTATGTACGTTACCAGTAATAGCAGTTTTTAAACCCACGATCAGACCCTTAGATGCTGGGCAATTATGAGGGGCAGCGAACTCTATATAAGACGCCCCTCCCCTCTGGCACAAGGGTTCGCAACCACTGTAATCTCAACATTCCACACGACAAAGCTCCCGAGCACTAAGACGTAGGGCTGTTACCTCCACGAGATGGGCCTGAACTCATACATCCATCTGTATACCCTCGCTGTAGCTAGGACTCTGCCCTCTCCTTTCGTATGCCTACCTTCTACTGTCAGGCTCATTCCCACGACAGTTGGCGCCCACCATGGGGTAGGCGTCTAAGTGACTTCCGGCGAGGATGCATTTTTCATCCTTCGACATGTCTTCCGGCGGTGTTTTCACTCTGGCTCACGAGATCTGTTTTGGAGCGCTCACCTTCATCGCCAATGATTTGGCATGGCTTTAGGAAGCGCCTCTCGATGTCAAAGCACTCCCAGTCACAAGCGGTCCGGCCGCTCACGACTCTAGCGCTTGGTCAAGCATGAAGTGGCGAATCAAATTTCTACTCCGCAGATCGCTGCACTCGAGCCTACCAAGTCTCTTCATGGAGTGTTCGAGTCAAATTCCGATCCGTCCGATATCCCTTCCGAGTGTGAGAGATGCAATCTTGCAGCAGAGGTCCTTATGGCGGGCTCTCATCAAAGCCCGCCGCCGGGCTTTGGCCACGGCAAGCATGATGCTGGTAGTGCGTCGAGTGATCATCCACGTCGTGATGGTGAAGTTCTTCATACTCCCATCGTTGGTACGACCGCCGAGGCCCGGGCCTTGGAGGCCATGCGTATTCAGCTGGAAGAGCTCCAGAGGGAACTCGACGAGCGCGCTCGCCAGCGCCCACCAGTTGCCGGTCGACGGTAGCGACAACTATTCCTGACTAGATCCCGCAACGACATTGAGGTATATCGTACCCCTCTGCTAAATGTAGTAGCTGTCGCTAGGATAGAAGATTCAATTCAGCCATTGCGGTCAGAAGCTGGAAGAGGGTTGATGCAGATCAGAGCACTGCTAGATGCAGCATAGCATCACAATTCCGTCGTTTCACAGTCCCGCAATAGGATACACAACAATTCTCCCTAGGCGGTCCAGTCGTAGGGCTGGAGGCTTTTGTGAGGATCAGGTGAGAGATCAGTTTCATCGCGAAGACCACCATCGAGTGCCGGTCCTCCACAGGGCGGTCCGCGCGTGCAGCGACACCCAGACGAAAGGCGCTCGTTTGGTGATTAGCGAAATGCGGAGTTTGATGCTCGTGATCTCCTCACCCAGAAGTGGATCGACAGAGGCAGAGCCCATAGAGAAGGCCAAGATAGAGACTTTCCGAGTGGTAGCTCGGTCGTGCTTTCTGGTCCTGAGTGTTTCAGCAGAGCCATCCGTTCTGCGAAGAATCCTCGGAACTTCAGGTTGGCGGCTGGGATCGGAAAATTTTCTGGCGAGTCCAAGCCAGAGACTTGGTTAGATGATTATTGAGTGGCTATACAGATTGGTGGCGGCGATAACAATGTCGCAATGAAGCACCTGTCCTTGATGTTACATGGTTCAGCTCGTGCTTGGCTGAATCATTGGCTCCTTCAAGTATATATTGCTGGGAGGATCTTGCCCGAGTATTTATCCGAACCTTCGAAGGCACTTGTAAGCGTCCTGCAGGTCTGGTCGACTTAGACCATTCTCTGCAGAAGCCCAATGAGACTTTGAGAGATTACATTCAAAGGTGGTCCACTCTGCATCATACGGTGGAGAATGTGTCAAAACACCAGGCTGTGTGTGCTTTCAAGGCTGGTGAGAGATACGGAGAGCTTTATCTGAAGTTCGGTCGAACGGGTGATATTTCACTCGGCAAGATGATGGAAATCGCCACTAGGTACGCCAATGGCGAGGAAGAAGACCGCCTCCATAGCAGCAAAGGAAAGACAGTTGTCAGTGATACTGGCAGCAACTGCAATTGGAAACAGAAGCAAAAAGCCGAGGGTCCGGTTCAAGCAGAAGCAGCCGCACTAGCGACCCAAGGAAAGAATAAGGGGAAAGGTAAAGCACAATATGTCCCCAAGAAAGGAAAAAATCAGTTAGGGACTGATATTATGGATCAGCCGTGTGTAATTCACACGAGGGAAGATGAGGAGGGCAATCTGGTTCTGCCCAAGCACACCACTCAGTAGTGTCAAACACTCATTCAGCAGTTCAAGGAGACTCCTCCGAGTGACAAGACTCCTGAAAAGGAGGAAGATGAAGATAAAGAAACATTCCCAGATGTCACTGCTCTACTTGTGATATTTGCTGATGTCAAGAGCAAGAGTCGACTGCAGGTCATTAATAGAGAAGTCAACATGGCTATACCTGCTACCCCACCTACCTTAAGTGGTCCCAGTATGCTATCACATTCAACCAGACAGACCATCCTGCTCATGTGTCCACTCCTAGTCGACAGGCTCTGGTAGTTGATCTGGTGGGGGGCACTCGACTCAGAGAAGTCCTCATGGACGATGGCAGCGGTCTAAACATCCTCTACGCAGATACCCTGAAAGGGATGGGCATTCTGATGTCTCGACTAAGTGAAAGCAACATACAATTTCATGGTGTCCTCCCAGGGAAGAAGGACAAGTCACTCGGCCAGATTGCATTGGACGTGACGTTCAGGAACGACAAAAAATTTCGAAAGTAAAAGTTGACGTTTGAAGTCGTGGATTTCCAGAGTGGCCATCACGCCATTTTGGGTCGACCCGCGTATGCCTGTTTCATGGCCTGACCATGTTATGTGTATCTCAATTTGAAGATGCTGGGCCCTAAGGGTGTGATCACAATCACTGGTAATTGACAACGAGCCGAAGAATGCCTCCAGCAAGGTTCCAAGATTGTTGATCATCAGATGGCCATGGTCGAGCTAGAGGAGTACAAGAAGAGTGTTGACCCTGCTGATTTGCTCCGCACAAAGAAGCCCGCTTCTGAGTCAGCATTTCAGTCGGTAGGGGAAGTAAAGAAGGTGCACATCCACCAGATGGACCCAACTGCTGCCCCGACGAATATATCATCAACAATCGACATCAAATGGGAAGCCGAGCTCATCCAATTCCTCCATGAGAACTGGGATATCTTCGCATGGAAGCCTGCTGACATGCCGGGGGTTCCTAGGGGACTGGCTGAGCACCATCTAAGAGCTGATCCGAAGGCTAAGCCCGTCAAGGAGCATTTGCGTTGATCCGCGGCAGAGAAGCACAAAGCAATCGGTGAAGAAGTGGCCCGTCTCTTGCAAGCCAAGTTCATTCGGGAGATTTACCACTCCGAGTAGCTGTCGAATGTCGTGACGGTGCCCAAAAAGATAAGTCGTTGCGCAGGTGCATTGACTTCAAACATCTCAATCGGGTTTGCCCGAAGGATCATTTTCCACTCCCCCGCATAGATCAGATTGTTGACTCGACTGCGGGATGCGAGCGCTTATCATTTCTAGATGCTTACTCTGGGTACCATCTGATCCGTCTATATGACCCAGATTAAATAAAGACGTCCTTCATCACCCCATTCGGGTGTTTTTGCTACATCACTATGCCATTCGGCCTAAAAAATGCCAGTGCTACTGATAGGCGCATAATTCAGAAGTGTTTACCCAACTAGATCTCTCGGAATGTCGAGGCGTACATGGATGATATAGTGGTCAAGTCCCGCAAAGGTTCCAACCTGCGGCCAGACTTGGCCGAAACATTCGTCAATCTGAGGAGATACGACATAAAGCTGAATCCAGCCAAGTGTACTTTCGACGTCCCCGGCGGCAAGTTACTTAGTTTTCTTGTTTCTGAACGACGGATCCATGTCAACCCTGAGAAAATCAGTGCCATTACCCAGATGAAGACCCCCGTGCGAGTGCATGATGTTCAGAAACTCACAGGTTGCTTGGCAGCATTGAGTCGATTCATTTCTCGTCTCGGTGAGAAGGCATTACCTCTATACCAATTGATGAAGAAGTCCCATACATTCGAGTGGACTCCAGAAGCCGAGGCAGTGTTCGTTGGACTCAAAGCCATGCTCTCCACCCAACCGATGTTTGCCGCTTCATGCAGCAAAGACCGATTGCTCCTGTACATCACGGCCACTAATCAGGTCGTCAGTATGGTGCTAACTGTCAAGCGAGAGGAGGAGGGTAAATCTGACAAAGTCCAATGGCCAGTTTATTATGTCTTTAAAGTTCTGTCCCCCTCGAAGCAAAGATATCCACAACACCAGAAGCTGGTTTATGGTATTTACCTATCAACGAAGAATGTGGCGCATTATTTTCAAGACCACTCGATTTTAGTCGTCAATGATGCTCCATTGTCCGAGATTTTCAACAATCGAGACGCATCTGGTCGAGTGGCTAAGTGGGCAATCGAACTCGGACATTTTGACATCAAGTTTGAAGCCAAGAAAGCAATCAAGTCCAAGGCATTGGCAGATTTTATGGCCGAGTGGATTGAACAACAACAGCCAATACAAGTTCACTCGGCACATTGGACCATGTTGTTCGACGCCTCTAAAATGTTGAATGGGTCCGGTGCTGGTGTTTTCTTGATATCTCCCAGGGGCGACAAGCTTAGCTATGTTTTGCAAATTCAGTTTGATTCCTCCAACAATGAGGCAGAATATGAAGCACTTTTCTATGGGTTGTGCATGGCTATCTCACTCGGCGTCAAGCGTCTGATGGTTTATGGCAACTTAGATTTGGTGGTGAATCAAGTGATGAAAGACTGGGATGTTCAAAACCCCGCAATGACTAGGTACTACAATGCTATTAGAAAGTTGGAGAAGAAATTCGAAGGCCTGGAAATTCAACATGTTCCCCGACTGAAAAATAAGGCGGCCGACGAACTAGCAAAGATTGGGTCCACTCGACGGCCCGTCCCTAGTGATGTGTTCTTAGAGCACTTACACACTCCTTCAGTGCAAGAGGATCCTTTCACCGAAGAGCCCCCACAAGCTTTGAGCTCCACTGATCCGACTGAAGTCCATGTTCCTGCAGTGATGGATTTGGTCATGGAAATTCCAGTGGTCGTTCCTGGTTGGACAGTGCCTTACATTGCTTATATCCTCCAACAAGAACTCCCTGAAGATGAAACATAGGCGGCAGATTGTGCGCAGGTCCAAGGCCTTTACTGTGATGGGAGAGGAGCTGTTCAAAGAAAGCACGATTGGCATGACGCAGCGTTGCATCCCCCCAAAGAAGGTCGAATGATTCTGGATGAGATCCACTCGGGAACTTGCGGCCATCATGCGTCCTCAAGGACAATGGTGGCTAAAGCATACCGAGCGGGTTTCTTCTAGCCACGAGCTAATGAGATGGCCAAAGACATTGTTCATCATTGTGATGGATGCCAGTTCTATGCAAACTTGTCATATAAACCGGCCTCTGCTCTGAAGACGATTCCCCTTGCCTGGCCATTTGCTGTTTGGGGACTCGACATGGTTGGTCCCTTTCGGACTGGAAAAGGTGGTTTCACTCATTTGCTGGTTGCAGTCGACAAGTTTACAAAGTGGATAGAAGCCAACACCATCAAGAAATTGAACTCCCGCACGACAGTCACATTAATGAGAGAAATAATTTTCTGGTACGGCGTTTGTCACAACATTATCACAGACAACAACACCAACTTTGACTCGGAAGAATTCAGAAACTTTTGCACATCTCAGGTCTCTCGGGTGGATTATGCATTGTCGCTCACCTGCAAACCAATGGGCAAGTCAAGAGAGCCAATGGCCTCATCCTGCAAGGTCCGAAGCCTCATCTCTTGCGCAATCTGGATCATGCCGCTGGTGCCTAGGTAACTGAGCTGCCGTCTGTGTTATGGGGCATGACAACTACAACAAATCTATCGACTGGACGGACTCCTTTTTTCCTGGTCTACGGTGCCGAAGCTGTCCTTCCGAGTGACTTGTTTCACAATTCTCCCCGAGTGGAACTTTATTGTGAGACTGAAGCTGAACAGGCTAGGCTAGATGGTGTTGATCTCCTGGAGGAAGAACGAGAGATGACTTTGATCCGGACTACAGCCTATCAGGTTGATCTGCGGCGCTTCCATCCAAAGAATATTAAGAGTTGATCATTTCATGAGGGAGACTTGGTACTCCGACTGAATCAACACCGACCTCATAAGGTTGCTCCTGCATGGGAAGGACCTTTCATCGTCGCTAAAGTGCTGAACAATGGAGCTTATCATCTGTACAATCTCATGAAGCGGATAGACGAGCCACGAGCCTGGAATGTAGATATGCTCCGACGTTTTTATACTTATATACAGAAGAGTCTTATGATGTAATAGGAACACTTCATCTATGCAATTCAAACTTCTGCAATATATATTTTCGATTCCGATTGTACATTTTCACTCTTGGGAATATTCCGACTGTCGAGCAATCCTCACACTAGGGGGCTTAGCTGCGAACATGCTTTCGCCTAAGTTAAAAACCCTGTTGGGTGGATAGCAGCCCATTCACTCAACGACCTATTTGTGAATCAGTCTTCGCTTAGGTTCGAAAATACTCCTAGTGTCGAGCAATCCTCACACTCGGGGGCTTAGCTGTGAACATGCTTTCGCCTAAGTTAAAAACCCTATCGGGTGGATAGCAGTCCATTCACTCGATGACCTACTCGCGAATCAGCCTTCGCTTAGGTTCAAAAGTACTCCGAGTGGCGAGTGATCCTCACACTCGGGGGCTTAGCTACGGAGATGTTTTTTCCTAAGTTAAACATCCCACCAAGTGGATAGTAATACATCCACTCGATGCCCTAGTCGCGAATATATCTTCACCTAGGGTCAAAAATATTCCAAGTGTCGAGCAATCCTCACACTCGAAAACTTAGCAGTGAACATGTTTTCGCCTAAGTTAAAATTCTTCGTCGATTGGATAATAATACTTCCACTCGACGCACTAGCCGCGAATGAATCCTCGCTTAGGGTCAAAAATATTCCGAGTGTTGAGCAATCTTCACACTCGGGGGCTTAGCTGCGAACATGTTTTCGCCTAAGCCTAAAAACAAACTCAGTCGAACGAACAATTGAAAGCCAAATACAGATAAATCCAAAGGTTAATCGCAGATAAAAGTTTTGTGAGAAAGCAAAAGTGCTCAGGCCTAAGGCTTAAATGAAGTTTTGAAGCTGATACAGTTTCACTTGGCATACCGAGGCAAATAAAGTTTTCTTCCAAAGATCAAGTTTTTAAGCGCTCGACGGGCTTGCTGTCTCGACGAAAGTGTCCAAGTCGATTCCGTTCGTGATCCTGGTGGCTGCATTGATGAAGGTCTCCATGAAATATTCCAACTGGAGTTTCTTCGTGTTAACCAGTCGGAGCTCCTTCAGCTTGTCTTCCCTCACTTCCTTGCAATGGACCCTCACAAGGGAGAGCACCACGTCAGCACCGCAGTGAGCAGCAGATTTCTTCCAGGCTTGCACTTGACTGGGCAGGTCGTTCAGGCCTGTCGTCACATATGTCAGGTCGAGCTGAAGAGTGTCCTCAAGCCACAGCTCCTTGTCAATCCTCTCCATTGTAGTTTGCAATCGAAGGACATACGCTTGGACACCCTGAAGCCTGAAGTTGAGCCTGAGCATGTTCATGGCCACCGCATCCCCAACAGGTGACTAGCTGGGATCCAGGTTGGGCTCGATCTCCTTGGTCTCTTTCTCAAAGTCTTGGCAGAATTCTAGGAAATAAGAATGAGAGAATAGGATAAGGACTGGTGAGAACTCTCCCAAATGCCTCTCTAGTCCGTTGCTCCTCTTGGTTAATTGCTTAGTCTTCTTGATGAGCTCCACATGCTCTTGCTTCAGCTTCGAGTTTTCTTCCTCCATCCTCTTCGCTGCAACCAGCCTCTTGTCAGCAGCTTTAGTTTTCTCCTTCGCCACACGCTAGGCGTCGGCGAGCGCTTTGTCCTTGTCCTCAAGTGCTTTCTTCATGGAATCTAAAGAAACAACATTGTTGGGTCACACTTGGAGTCAACGGTTTTCATTGCGTACGTCTGTTCGAGTGAAAGCACTCGGTTCAAAGCATGGAAAGTGAAGATGAGAATGCAGTGGGTCAAAGAAAGTTACCTGCCAGAGTTTTCAGCTCGGCACGCACCCTCTCCAAAGCATTATTAGAGGTAACCAAGACCATGCGCAACCTGTTCCTTTCGTCCTCAAGGTCCTTGTACTGCGTTCCAAATTCACAAGCCCTCTGAAATCAACAAAGAAAGAAATTCAATCGATAAAAAATTTCAGCACAGAAATGCAGAAGACCAAAACTGGTCGATTGGGTAGCGCACATCGCCCCGCCCCACTACCTTGGAATAGCATCATATCATGGTTGATCAATCATATCCATGAAACCTGCGTCCAGAGGAAAGAGAATTTAACCAAAAGTACACTCAACATGTCGAGTGGGTCGTGTACTCCGCGTACTATAAACGAGTTCAAGACAGTCTTTATCAGACCCCCGCCAGTGCAAGAACTCGACGGCGGTTTCGGGGACTACACCCAGTGGGTTCACTAAGAGTGCCCCCACTAGAATGGTTAACACACGATCCGTCGAGTTTTCCGTCGACCACGTTCCGCACCTTTGAAGCAGCGTCTTCGGAGCAGGACGGTCAAAAAATATACACTCGACATGTCGAGTGGTGCTCGTACTCCGCATATGATAGAAAGTCCGATTTCGAGTTTTCAAGACCACTGCTTATCGTTTGCAATTAACAGTAGCCTCGGGGACTGCACCCAGTGGGTGCACTTAGCATGCCCCCACTGGATATAAAATAGTCGACCAGGTCTGCCTTGTCAAACTTCCGTCACTCGATCTGTCGAGTAACGTGCTCCCCCCACTCAGTGAAGTGCAGTCTATCCTTATGTAGCGTCATATCATGGTTGATAAATGATATCCATGAAGCCTACAAGGTAGCCTCGGAGTCGAAGGCAAACGTATCCTGCATACGACAAACTCTAAGACCCCTGCTGGTGCAAGCACATGACAGCTGTCTCGGGGACTACACGCAATGGGTGCACTTAGCATGCCCCCACTAAATCTGCCAATTCTTGACCTATCGAGTGGCAGAAAATATCCATCAATGGAACATCCGTCACTCGATCTGTCGAGTGACATACCCCGTACACTTTGTGAAGTGCAGTCTATCCTTATGTAGTGTCATATCATGGTTTATCATTGATACCCATGAAACCTACAAAGTAGCTACGGAGTACCGCGGCTAAGGACAAACATATCCCGCACACGACAGACTCTAAGACCCCTATCGAGTCAAGCACTCGATAGTGGTCTCGGGGACTACACCCAGTGGGTGCACTTAGCGTGCCCCCATAGAACCAAAACCTACTCAACTAAGACCCGATCTATTCGAGTGGAGAGCTCCAAAACATTCTATGAATGGAAAATAAACACCCATTGGGTGTGCAGTCAAAGAGGACAGGTATTCAATCGGAAATGTACTTACAATCGAACTTACTCGGACATTGGTGCGAAGTGTTGTGCTGGCATCGTAAGCCAACTTGGCCTCATATGCCTCCTTGGTGCGCAGCATCATCTGCTCCGCCTGGATCATGCCCTCCTCTGCAGCTCCGGTCTGGTCTTCCAGAACACGATGCAGATGAAAAGCTGTCATCGGCGCGAGCGGCATACTGATAGGAGCAGTCGAGGTAGTCTGGGGAGGGCCGGTTGGAGTCGATGTCACGATGGTAGAAACAGTTGGAGGGGCACTCGCCAGAAGCACTGTTAGGTCACTTCTGATCTGCGTCGACTCACTCATCCCCTGGGAAGACGCCGCGGCCGACCGCTGAGGCATCTGCGTAGATCAAGTTCTTCAAGTGCGTATGCGCAGGGTGCTCAAGGTCTCTCCTCCACCTCCCATACCCCAGGGTGTTCTTCATCATCTTCCAGCTGGATGATTTCTACGACTATCAATCGACAGAATTAACTTTGGCATTCGACAAATCATATTAATTGAGCAAAACTAGAGAGTTGATTACCTCTATGAGAAGTGGCTGCATCTGCAGTGTCTACATCCATGGCATCCCGTCCATCATGTTGAGGCGACGTCACTGAGGTAGCAGCTCTGATGGATCGAATAACATTCAGACAACAAGGATTTCAAGTCACAGTCGACAGTGAGAATTCAAAAGTAAACACTTACATGGAGACAACAGGCACAACCATCTTCATGCGATGCAAGGCTTTGTGAGGTGTCGCCACTGTCACTTTAGGTTGCTTCGCGGATCGTTTGCTCGACTCAACAGTCGCCGTCCACGCTGCCACCTTCACTCACAACACCATCTTCAATTTGGTTCCCATTAGGAACAGGCAAGTGCATATTTGTCCACTCCTACATGATTCAAACAAAGAAGTCAGTTCATAAATCAATTTATCACTCGACAGTACAAGTACGTTAGTCGACACAACACAACTTACCAGATTCTTCGGCGGGTTTTCGGCCTAGTAAGGCCGGATCCTCTTGGCTCCCAAAGGGTTGTCGCATGCTCTAGTGATGCTGAGAAGCCATTGCTCGATTGTTTTTTGCGAAACCTCTTCTGGGTGCGTCCCGGTCGAGTCCTTAGGGCCCGCGTAGTGCCACATGGTGTGATCCCTGGCTTGGAGCGATTGAATACGTCGACTGAGGAACAACTCCAACAGATCCATGCCAGTCACTCCACCTCGAAACAGTTGCACCATAGCTTCAACCAAGATTCCCACTTGGACATGTTCCTCTTCGGTCACTCTTAGAGACTTGGGGACAGCTGGACGGTCAGTTGTATAGGGGGAAAGGCCAGTTGACATGTTGGGAGATGCTATATCTTTGTAGTAGAAAAAAAGTTGACTGCCAGACTCTCACAGATTCAGGAAAAGTCATGGCAGGGAAAGAACTACGGTTTCTTTTCTGAAGTCCTAAACCCCACACAACTAAAGCACGTGAGTCTTTCCATCAGCAGGGAGAGCTTTCTTCAAAGTCTGGGATCTGACAGTAAAGATGTTCTTGAACAGTCCCCAATGAGGAGAACAGCCCAGAAAACACTAGCACAAGGTAATAAAGGCAGACAGATAGGAAATCGCATTCGGTTGGAAGTGGTGGAGCTAAGCGCCAAAGAAGTTTAGAAAAACCCTAATGAAGGGGTGGGGAGGCAAAGAAAAACCTCTTGCCACATGGGAGAGGAGGAGGACTCGCTCCCCGTCGCGCGGCTCCGGCTTGCCATTTCCCTCCGGCAACCTCTAGGTGCCGTCCGCCACAAGCCCGTCAGCGACCAAGCCCTCCATGTCCTCGCGAGTGACAAGAGAGTGTAGAAAGTCCCTCTCCATCCATCCCATCGACGTAGTAAACCGTGCAGTCGAGGGCTTCTTGCCCTTGTTCTTCGACGCCCCCTTCTTGGTGCGCTCCAGCTTCTGCGTGATGCCCTTCATCATCACAGCAGCCGTTCTCGTCGGAGAAGAACAAGATGAGGTGCTGGATACATCGGAGGCTGATGAAGAGAGGACGTTTGGGGAAAAGTACTATGCGACCCGGAACGCTTCGAAATTTATATCCCGCGGAGTGCCTCGCTGACTGGTGGACCCACGAGATCACCACACACGCCAACCACAGTCTGCGTCCGGTACGTGGCGAAATGGCTGGTGCGAGGATCAAGGCATCATGCCCCCACTTGCTCTGATCATGGCGTCATCATCGCACGCGTGCGTGCTTCCCAAATTTTCGTATCCCGCAAAATCCGGGTCTGACACATCGACCCGCCACCTCCAAAGATTCCTTCGGGTCATTCGTAACCAAATTGACATGAAACATTCGGTCGGGGATTTTCAAGGCTGAATGGATCCGAGCGAATGATGAAGAGTTTAGTCGACACACGTTTTGTTGAAGTCCCGAATATCATTCGGAAGATTTGATACCTTATGTTGAAACGACATCGATATACCCATTCATCACTTGAACACCGATCCATTCGGGGGCTAATGACGAGGATATGTACCTAGGTTAACGTCCTAGGCCTAACCTAGACCCCCGTACCTAAGTACATGACACTGGAGGACTTGAAGATCATGGACAAGATTCCGACTAGACTCCTAGTGGCGCTCAAGTCACTCGACAAGCAATCCACTCGAAGACTTCTTCCTTCACTCGACGGTCGACTGTCACTCGGAAGACCTTGTTTCCACTCGACGCCAGAAGACCAGAAGCCACCTCCAGGAGGCCAACGGGCAAGCGTTAGGTTTTACGTCATTAGTAGCTTTTATTATGTACGTTACCAGTAACAGTAGTCTTTAAACCCATGATCGGACCCTTAGATGCTGGGCAATTATGAGGGGCAGCGAACTCTATATAAGCCACCCCTCCCCATTGGCACAAGGGTTCGCAAGCACTATAATCTCAACATTCCACACGACAAAGCTCCCGACCACTTAGACGTAGGGTTGTTACCTCCACGAGAGGGGCCTGAACTCATACATCCGTGTGTACACCCTCACCGTAGCTAGGACTCTACCTTCTCCTTTCGTACCCCTACCTTCTATTGTCAGGCTCGTTCCCACGACACTCGTCGAGTTCCCTCTAGAGCTCTTCGAGCCGAATGTTTGTGACCTCCCAGGCCTAAGCTTCAGCGGTCACACCAACGATGGGTGTATAGAGGACCTCCTCATCACGGCGCGGCTGCTCACTCGACGGTCCACCAGTCTCTCGCCTGCCATGGCCGAAGCCTGGTGGCGGGCTCTAATGATAACCAGCCATAAGTACCTCCGCTGCAGGATCACAACTCTCGCACTCGGAGGGAACATCATAGTGATCGGAGTCCGTCTTGAACACCCCATGAAGTGACTCGGCGGGTTCGATCGTCACAATCTGCGGAGATGAAAGTTGGCAGGCCACCGCATGCCTCACCCAGCGCTGGAGCCGTGAGTGAGCGGATCGCTTGCGACGGCGAACAATGGGGAGAGCCAAATTGTA
This sequence comes from Hordeum marinum, assembly GCA_022496015.1. Taxonomy (NCBI): domain Eukaryota; kingdom Viridiplantae; phylum Streptophyta; class Magnoliopsida; order Poales; family Poaceae; genus Hordeum; species Hordeum marinum. The sequence continues at coordinate 118,188,018 of CM039676.1, forward strand.
CGGGGTCAACGGCTGTAGTAGAAGCACGTTGAAGGAGCTCGCACGGAAGTGTGCGGCCCCGCTGACTGGGAGCACCTCGATGTTGAGAAGCGCTTCTTGGAGCCATGCCGAATCCCATGCCGAATCGTCGGCGATGAAGGTGAGTCATCCAAAATAGAGCTCGTGGCCCAGAGAGAAAACACCGCCGGAAGACATGACGAAGGGGGAAAATGCAACCTTGCTGGAAGTCGCTTAGATGCCTTCCCCACGATGGGCACCAACTGTCATGGGAACGACTCTGATAGTAGAAGTTAGAGTCCTAGCTACGGCGAGGATGTACACACGGATGTATGAGTTCAGGCCGCTCTCGTGGAGGTTAACACCCTACGTCTCAGTGCTCGGGAGCTTTTCTTGTGTGGAGAGTGTGAGTTACAGAGGTTGCGAACCCTTGTGCCAGAGGGGAGGGTCGTCTTATATAGAGTTCGCTGCCCCTCATAAGTGCAAGGCATCCAAGGGTTCGATCATGGGTATAAAGACAAGCGTTACTGGTGGCGTAAATCATAATTGCTACTAATGAAGACTGACGTAACGCCTGCTTGTTGGCCTCTCAGGATTGGCTTCTGGTCTTCTGGCATTGACTGGAAGTGAGGTCTTCCGAGTGACAGGTGACTATCGAGTGAAGGGAGAAGGTGTCGAGTGGATTAATTGTCGAGGGACTTGCATATCATGAAGAATCCAATCAGAATCTCTCTTGCAACCTTTAAGTCCTCTAATATAGTGCCCTTAGGTACGGTATGTAGGTCTGGCCTAGGACCCTACCCTAGGTACATATCCTTGTCAGCGACGAAGCCCGAGATACGCAGAATGGATCCAGGGGTGAGATGATGTACCTGGATCCCATATAACTCCAATAATCCTCTCAGGAAAGGATGAATGGAGAACCCACGACCCCACAAGAGGAAGGGCACGAATCATAATCGCTCTCCCTTTTGAGGATTAGGGATGTTTTCCGTGAAGGCTTTGCTATTGAAAGAAGTCAAACCGATGCGGGTAACCGCTAGATCCAAGGAAGGAAGATATCCTTGGGTTTCGAGGTTGCCCAGTCGAAGGAGGGATACAAAGCAACTTGCCCAATCCCTGGGACGAGAGCCATAAGGGCGCGAGGAAGAGCTAGGGGCACTCGCCATGTTTTAGTGGTGATCTCCCGCTGAAGGTTTATTCTGATGAGGAGGAAGAAGAAGATGCAGCCCAGACAAAGTTTCAACTTGTTTAAATGGGTGGTGCCTCCTTTGTCGGAGGGGCAGTCTTACAAAAAGCTGCTAGACTACTCATCTCCCCTCGATGCACAAGGATCGAGAAGCGCTGAAAGTTATTACAATGGGCCCTGCAAGTTCGTGACGCTTGGGATTTCGCCGATGACGGGATGGTTGCCGAACAAGAACTGGTAGAGGGTCTCGCCTCACAAGCCAAAGCCTTCGACGCGCAAGATTTTCCGAATATTATACCTCGGCACTGGAGGCTAGTCCGGGGGCTACTGAGGGTGTCCTGGATTAAGGGGTCCTGGGATGGCCGACCTGTTTCCTATGGGCCAGACTATGTGGGCCACTTGGTGAGCATTAGATTAATCAAAGGCCCCGTTGCCAGGGAGGAAACCTCAGGAGTCGTGGAGTGTCCTCCAAATTTGAAATAGTAGACAGGCATGTTATTCCCTTTGATGTGCAACCGACCATGTGTAAACCCTAGGTACCCTCGGCGTCTATATAAGCCAGAAGGTTTTGGATTGTAGGGCAGAGAAACTTGTTTAGGGTTTAGCTATTCGATCTCGAGGTAGATCAAATTTGTAACCTTCATACCACAAATATAATAAAGAAGGATGTAGGGTTTTACCTCCATAGGAGGGCCCGAACCTGGGTAAACATCATCTCATTTGTCCCCTATGACCATCAATCCTAGACTCACAGCTCGGGACACCCTACCCGAGATCCGCCGGTTTTGACACTGACTGAGGGGGCGGATCCCAAACCTCATTCCTAGTCCTTGCTCCTCCGCCTTCATCCTCTGCTTCCTTGCTCATGACGCTGGTGAGGAGGTTTTCTGCTGCAGTGAAAGGGAGGGCCTGCCATATGGGGCCGGACCGTCAGCCTCCCAAGAGGGGTGGTGGCCGCCCTCGTCAGTATGCTGAGGCATCGACGGCGGTGCCCTGTGTGTGCGGCCGTGCCTCCACATGGGTTGGTGCCTCAGCTGGTGCCATTGTAAGCGGCAGGTGCAGCGGCCTAGGCCGAGGAGGGAGACCCACAGCAGATGCTCGCCGATGGGCCCATGGTCCCACACGGCCGATGTGGGACAGGACTTCTCTATGTTGCTGGAGAAGCCACCGGTCCCTTGGTTACAGCTCCTGCACTTCTTTGCGGAGGCACTGCAGGATAGCGAGCCCGTAGGTCTGTGGCTGCAGGCCGACGCTTGTTGTAGCGGCGCACTGTGGGCAGAGGCCAAGGTTACCCCCGTAGGCCATGCCTTCTTGAGTCCAGAGGGGAGGCTCATGCTTCTCTTCAAGTATGATAGTGTCGCGACACTTTTTGTCAAGTTCTTCGGGGAAGACGGCGGAAGCTTGGGGTGTTGCCAGGAGGGCGATAGCAGGGGCGACCTTGGACATGAGCTTGCCCTTAGCGACCGTCGTCAAGCATCCAGCAGCAGCGACACTTCCTCCGAGTAGAGCCCGAGGGACAGCAGCTACGTCGCACCGGCGTGCCGGCGCGCCCGGACTTCGATGGGTAGCCAGCGGCGATGGCGCAGCTCCCCCGCCCATGAAGCGGTTACGCCAGTGCGCCACCATGGGCTCATCAAGGAAGACGAGGACTCCGACTGAGCATTGAGGCATCGAAGCTAGGGCCTCAGGAGTGTCAGCCCCCTAGGGGGGGCTCATTCACTTCCTTCTTCCTTTCCTTTCCCTGGACCAAAAATCATGGGGGTAGTTGAGGGATCACTGAAGAGAGTCTAGAGGGGAGTGAATAGACTACTAGCAGGAATTTAAAACCTAACCCTTCCCAAGTTAATTGGTTGGTAGATTTTAATAGTTTTAGCAAAGCTAGAAAGTCTAACATCCCTACACATGCATGTCAACAAATATGGCAGCGGAAAGTAAAGACATTGCATATGAAGTAAAGTGTTGAGATAGGTAGACCAAACGCAGTTGGAGCCGCATGGATTTTTCCTGTCTTTCCGATAGGTGGTGCTATCGTACATCCACATTTATGGAAGTCTTCAACCCACAGAGGGTAATGGTCGTGAGAGTCCACGGAGGGCTCCACCCAAAAGGGACCACGAAGAAGCAACCTTGACTATCTATAACGGCTTCTATCCACGACGGACTAGAATCACTATGGGTAGTTCTTCACGAAGTAGGCGACCTCCTTGCACTTACAAACTTCTTGGTTCACTCCACAGCACGAAGTAGAAGACTTCCAAGCGACACCTAACCAATCTAGGAGGTACCACCGTCCAAAAGGTAATAGGCTCGGTAATGACGATGGACTCCTTGCTCTTGTGCTTCAAGATGATAGACTCCTTAGCACCCAATCACTCTCTCATAGATTTGGCACTATGGAAGAGATGGGATTGGTGGAAAGCAACTTGGGGAGTCTAGAAATCAAGATCCATATGAATGGAGAGGAATATCTTGACCTCAACACAAGGGTAGGTGGTTCTCTCTTAGAAAACTGAGTAGGATAGGTACAGAATAGTTCTGAGTGCTTCTCATCCGAGTAGGTGGTGGTGAAAGGGTATATATAGGCATCCCCAAAAATCCAACCGTTACACACAAAATGACCAACTCGGTGACACCGATGTGTTAATCTCAGTGGTACCGAAGTGACCGAGATGCATGACGTGCATATGGTGATAAGTGGCAAGAGCATGTGTGAAGAAGTATACCCCTGCAGGGTGAAATAATCTGTTCGAATAGCCGCATCCCTGGATATTGACTACTTGGAGAACTTATGTGGTTCATAGAAAATTTGAAGTGGATACTCTAAAATACGCAAGAGAAGTGTGAGTGCTATGGATGGCCTTCTCGTAGGGAGACGGGAGTGGATCCATAGTGGTGTATTGATTGGTGAATATGTGGACTCGTGTGCATTATTTCACCTCAAAGAAAGCACTTGTAGTCATAGTATAGGTTAGCCAGGAGTCAAAGCTGGCTTGCTGCAATAAACTCCATAACCCCTTTCATTGATACTTATGCATATGTAGATAGTTCTGATGTAAGTCTTGCTGGGTACCTTTGTACTCACGTTTGCTTAATTTATGTTTTATAGAGGAGACGTCAGTCTCATTAGTAGTATTTATGACGTGAAGTTCGATGATGACCGGATTAGCTTGAGAATCCCAGACAGAGGTCAGGTTCGTTTGGTAGGGTCATTGTAGCTTTTCAGGCTCCTCTAGCCACTTCTGTAGATGTCTGTACCCAAACATATTTACACTTCCGCTTGTTTGATTGAATGCTCCAAATGTTGGGTCTTGTGACCCCTGCTTGTAACATCTTATTGTGTAGGCTCTTTCGAGTCTTCTAAGTAAATGTTGTAATGTTGTATGGTTATGTTGTGATGCCATAGTTGTATCTATGCATATCGGGAATGTCGTGCGTATGTGTGATGTGCAACGGTATTTATGGGATCTGACACCTAGTTGTGTGTCTTTAGTAGTACTCTTTATGGGGAAATGCCTCTTTGTGCTTCCACCGAGCCTTGGTAGCTTGCTACTGCTTCGGACACATTGATTGACCAGCATGTATCCTTCTTGCTGTTGTGTCTGTCCCTTTGGGTAAATGTCTCGTAGTGTAATGGAGTCCCTGTAGCCTGCTACGTCTCGTCTACATGCAGTGATGACATTTATGTCCCACGGCGTAACGGAGTCCTTGTAGCTTGCTATGACTCGTCTACACACGCTAGAGATCGACACCTGCATTGTTGGGTTACGTATGTCTGTCCCTGTACGGATGTGCCACTTTGGTTCTACGACTAGTCATATTGGCACGGGTTGTTTGACATTTGAATGCTAGCGACACATTCCCATACATGAGTCAAAAGACCCAAACGGTCCCGGCCCAGGTAAGGTGGCAGCCGTGGAGATAACCGTGCATGAGACCGTAAGGTGATGTGATGTGTTACAAGCTGGATTCTTATGGCTAAGGATCGGGGTCCTGACACTTCCTCCTTTTCTGGTAGCATGTCGTGGAGCAGGTACGTCAAGAACTCCTGCGTCCAGTCATCAGCCTGGGACTCCATCCCGAGGAGCAGCCGGGATCCCGAGGTCGGGCCACAAGTTGGAGCCCCCGAGGGCAGGGGTAGGGGCAACACCTTACCCGGCGGTGCCAGTCCCTCGGGCGGGGCTGTCACGGATGGATTGAAGAGTCATTCCTCGAAGACGCTTGGATCTTGAGGCTCACGACACGACACACTCTTGGCAATGTCGTCGGCTTCCTTGTTTGTGCAGTGCGGGATGTGCTGCAATTCCAAACCCTGAAAATGCTTTTCAATCTTACGCACCTCTTCCAAGTATGCCTCGATGTTCTCGTCCCTAGGCGTATACTCCTTGTTGGAGAAATTGACGAGGAGCGTGGAGTCGCTCTTGATGGTCAGGAGGCGAATCTCCAAGGCCGCCGTGGCGTTGAGGCCAGCAACCAGACCCTCATATTCCGCGATGTTGTTGGAGACCTTCTCGCCATGCTGGAAGCAAAACTGCATGGCGTAGTAGATCTTGTCCCCTATCATGGAGAAGAGCACAACTCCGCCCCCCCCTCCCCGCTCCATTGCACGCAAATGCCCCATCGAAGTGCATGATCCACACATTAGGTGCCTCATCGCCGGGGGTGAGGGACTCTCCCTCGTCCAGCCCTTGGTCGGGGGCATCCGTCCACTCGGCCACAAAGTCCACCATGGCTGCTCCTTGGATGACCCTGGTCATGTTGAACTCTAACTCGATGGCCTACGGCTCGATGTTCCACTCTGCAACTCTTCCTCCGACGTTAGGGTTGCGCAGTACCTTATCCAAGGGATACATAGAGACAACCTTGATGGGGTGGGCTTGAAAGTAGTGACGTAGTTTCTTTGAAGCAACGAGAAGTGCTAGCAGGAGCTTTTGCTCCATATGGTAACGTGAGTGCGCGTCCTGCAGCACAGTACTGACGTAGTACATCGGGTGCCCGATGAGGGAGAAGTCTTCTGCGCCGCCCCGCTCACGACAGGGTCATGAGATCTTGTTGCCTTGGGGGCGCCGGGTCGTCCGAGGCCTTAGGAGCGCTATCTTGGAGAGTGGAGGGCTTCGTGTCGACCTGTGAGCCATCTTGCTTCGCGGCCGGGGATCCGCCTGTGCCTAAGGGTGTCGCGTGCGCGTTGGTACGCTCCTCCGGGAACACCACAAGCGCAGCGCTGGCACACTACCGGGTGGCGTCTAGGTATAGTAATAGGGGCTCCCATTGGCAGTGGGGCACCATCACCGGTGCGTTCGTGAGGTAGCGCTTGAGTTCCTCGAACGTTGCATCTTCCTCCAGAGTCCACTCGAAGGGGTCGATCCTCTTCATGATCTTGAATAACGACAGGGCGTGCTCGCCAAGCTTGGAGATGAAGCACCCCAAGGAGGTCACGCAGCCCACCAGCTTCTGCATTTTCTTGAGGGTCTGAGGCGGACTCATCTTGCTTATAGCCTTGATTTTCTATGGACTGGCCTCAATCCCCAATGTGATACCACGAAATTGAGTACTTTACCTGACGGGACCCCGAAGACACACTTCTTGGGGTTCAGTGTCAGGCTCACCCCGCCGCAGGCTGGCGAATGTCTGGGTCTTTGCTTCTTGTGACTTGACCATGATGTCATCAACATAGGCCTTGGCGTTCCTTCTGATTTGCTGCCCCAAGGCAATATGCATCAACCGCTTGAAGGTTGTGCCTCCAGTCCGTGACCCAAAGGGCATGCACGTGTAGCAGAACACACCGCACGAGGTGAGGAAGGCCGTCTTCTCTACATCCTCCACCAGCATCTTGACCTGATGGTAGCCAGAGAAGGCTTCCAAGAAGCATAGGAGGTCGCACTCAGCGGTGGAGTCTATGATCTGGTCGATGCACGACAGAGGGAATGGGTCTTGGGGGCAAGCCTTGTTGATGTTGGTGAAGTCGATGCACATGCGCTCTTTCCCACCCTTCTTCGGGACGACCATTGGGTTGGCCAGCCACTCTGGGTATTGCACCTCTCAAATAACCCTGGCTTCCTTCAGCTTGCGGACCTCCTGGGTGATGAATGCTTGCTTCTCCTAGGCCTTTATCCTTGCATTTTGCTTTACCAGGCGTGCGTTAGGGCACACCATGAGGTGGTGCTCAATCACATCCCTCGGGACCCCTACCAATTCGGACGCGTTCCATGCAAATGCATCCTTGTTTGCATGAAGGAAGGCCACAAATGCCTCTTCCTACTCCGAAGGGAGGCTGGAGCCAATGGTGAAGGTGAGGCCCCGGCTCTCGTCGCCTACACGCACCTGCTTCGTCTCAGCCCGATTCTGACAGAACCATTGCTTATTTTTCACCGGCGCGGAATCAGTGGCGCCCCCAGCGTCCTCTGAAGCTTGCACAGCATCCCCGACATCAGGGTGTGCCGCCGCCGCAGCCTTGTAGGCAAGCTTGAGTGTGTGTATCGCGTCCTTGGCGTCTCTGGTGACGGAGAGGATGTCATTTCTCCAAGGCATCTTGATGACGTTGTATCCTGGTTTTGTTGCCACCATGAACTTAGCAAGGGCAGGGTAGCCGACGATTGCATTGTACGGGAGGTGGATGTGGGCGACATCGAAGTCGATCTGCTCGGTGTGGTAGTTGTAGCGGGTGCCAAAGGTGACGGGGAGGTGCACCCGCCCCAATGGGGCGATGGAGCCCCTAGCCACACCATGGAGAGGGCAAGCTGGTCATAGGGCACCTGAAGCATGTCAAAAGTCTCCACAGAGAGGAATTTGAGGCTGGCTCAAGCGTCGATGAGGGTCTTGGTGACTACCATGTTGCTTATGGGCGGTGTGCACAACATGGGGAGCGTACCGGTGTCGGCCATTGTCCTGGGTGGTCTTCGGGGACGAAGGTGATGTCGACCTCCGGCCACGTCCAAAGCTGTGGGGCCTCGAGCCGTGGCTGAACCATGCTTGCCCGGCGAAGGAAATGCTTGACCTGGGGGCTAGAGTCAGGGGCCTGCGATTCGCCGAGGATGCACGCAACCGCAGAGTGGGCCTTATGAACTGGGGCGCTCCCGCAAGCCACGTGCTGCTCAACATCGGAGACGACGTCGGCCATGGATCCAATGAATCAAGGCCGGGCTGCAGCCACTGATGGAGGAGCTTCAACACACTCCCTACCTAGCGCGCCAAATATCAGATTTCGGGCCCCACAAAACCCAAAGAGATTCAAACTCAAGGGCGCGTGCGAAGATCCCCACTAGCTCTACCCTCAAGCTCACCGGCGATGACCTAGCCCGGTGAGCTCACTCAATCACTAAGAGAAGACCAGCACACAAGGATTTACCCAGGGTTGGGCTGCTGCAAACGGAATACCCTACACCTGCCTTTGGGTGGATTGCCTCACGAGGACGTTTGTGGATGAACTAATACAATGGTGAGCAACCTCATGAGGATGCATGAGTGGTGTTCGATCCGTTCTCTCTTGCTACTGAGCGGCCTATCCTCTATTTATAGTGGCCCAGGTCCTCTTCCCTTATCGCGATGGCGGGAAGGGATCCCACAATAGCCAAATTCGAAGAGGGACAAGGAGAACATCCTTATCCTGACGAAAGGTGGTCTTTAGCTGCAAAGTAGCTGGTGGTGATGCAATGGTGGGAACGACGATGACATCCCTCCCGCTGAGCCTGCAGGTGCGGTCTTGTTGCACCGAAATGGACACCTTTGGTGCGACGCTTTGTGTCGTGCATTTGTCATGGCAGATGTCTGGATGAACGGACTTAGGTTCGGGGGGAATACGCAACTACGAGGCGGCTTGAAGGGGTTGATCGGAATCGAGAGACGTGGAGTTTACCCTGGTTCGGCCCCCCCGATGGAGGTAAAAGCCTACGTCTTGCTTGTCTGGTATTGATGATGAAGGAGATCTCTCGATTAGAAGGGTGCTCATTGCTACCTCTAATCACGAGAGCCTCTAATATGTCTATCTCTAATCTCTTGTGTTGTCTAACTTGTGGGCTTGTGAACTTGTGAACTTGTGAACCTAGGGGTGCTCTGCCCCCCTTATATAAGTGGAGTGGGTAGGTTTACAAATAGAGTCCTACTAGGAGTAGGATTAGGACTAGTCTCTCTAGAATCCCTTTCCGGGTCTTGTAACCTTCGGTAGGGAGTCTTTCTCTCTTTAAGCCTTCTCTTGTGAGCCGCCTGGCACCGGCTTAGATGCTGGGTCTTAGGCTAGGTCGTCTTGTGATCCGCCTTCCGGGTCATTAATAAAATGTCATGTGTTTTCCGGGTCTCCTGTGAGTCGCCAGGCCTGGTCATACCGCAGGTTATATCCCCGACATTAGCCCCCAGATTAGTTTGAATTTGTTCATGCTAAGCTCCTGAAATAAGAATACTAAATATGTTAAGTAGCCGGCTTGCTCCTTTGGCCGGCATTATGAAATGGGTCCTCAGAAATCCGGGTCTTTTCTGCATATGAAATAGTCATCTTTGATAATCATCTTGCTTGTCAATGTCCTTTGAAACATATTGAGAATAGAACACCCATACGCCATTGAGTCGGCTTCCAATACTCTTGGCGGGTCATTTCCGCTGGGTCATAATCATTGATGATGTCAGGTCATTATCGTTGGTGACACCGGGTCAAATAACTAGAATCCAGCTGACTTGATAAAAATATTGGGATGAAAATGCGTCTGATGTAAAACCGGACTTCCATTGTTGTGAAGCAGGGCGGCTTATAAAATCCGGTGGATTATGACCTTTTGATAACGCCGGGTCATAAATGTTTGGTGACGTCGGGTCTAACAACTGAACTCCATAATTAACATCTTGAAAATTCTCCTCAAAGTTTTTGATATGTCCATATTACCTGTAGCCCCCAAGCTCCAAGATTATCCATCATAACATGGTGCTTTGCAATAATATTTTGGATTGTGTAGCTCCCAAGTGCTGGGTTGTCCTGCCTGCACCAATCTGGGACTTATAACTGCCTTATACGTTTATAAAACTTCGGCGGGTGTAGCCTCCAAGGGCCGGCTCATCAGAACGTGATGCACCGGGTCTTCAATTTGAATCTCTTAATCTGTTGGAACAGCTGAATACTGTAGCCCCCAAGTGACGGGTCACACACCTGCGGCGACTCTGGACTTTAGAAATTTTTCTCTGACTGGTGTAGCCCCCAAGTGCCGGGTCAGTAAGAATTACTGGGCTGGGACTTAGAAAAATACAGAAACACCAGCTCATCTCCTTGAGATAATAGGGTCTTGTTGTCAATGTAATTATTTGAAAAACCGGGTTGCAGTAGCCCCCAAGTGTCGTTGTGCATGCTTGCAGCGACATGAGACTTGCATATTTGATATAAAATGGACTTGAATAATGTAGCCCCAAGTGCCCAGTTGTCTGCCTGCGGCGACTCGGGACTATGTGAGAATAATATGACTCACCACAACTTGTTGGATGAATCTTTGACCGTGGTTGTAATATAACCCGGAATGAATATCGTGGAATAATTCCTTTGTCTTTGACATGAAATCCTTGCTCGTGGTTGCGATGCAACCCGACAAATATATATTTGGAGAAATCCATAAGTGTTGTAGATTACTATAGAGTACGATTGAAGAAATCTGATAACCGATTAACTAGATGACATGACATTATATCTGATGGGGTGGCTCTTTGAAAAATAATGGATTCTCCGAACTGGCTTAAAAACCCCAATCATTTAGTACTGGTTATGATAAACCATGAAGATCTAGCAAGGTTTGGCTATTAAAGATCCATTTGCTCTTGTGGAGTACTTAATGGCGGCTCATCTTTAAGCGATAAAATCTGCGAAAATAAACAAGACAGAATATATTCTGCATTGTTGTAAGGGCGGCTTGAAAAAGCATAACCTGGAGATGTTATAACATTGCTCCTTCTTTCATAATCTTGCTCTGACCCGGCTAGATAAGCCGGTCATGATATGTGAATATGATGCAATGTATGATGCAAAGTATGATGCAGTGTATGATGCAATGTACGATGCAATGTTTGACTTGTCAACATTTGTGGCGCGAATGCCGGTTGTTAGGGTTAGATAAGCTACACCCAGAGGTGAGAAGCCCCCTTTGACAACCATGGCTAATTGTGTTAGCCGGAGATGGCATAAAGCCGGCCGATAAGGTGTTAGAAGCGATACCCGGAGGTAAGAAGCCACCCCCAACAATATGGTGCGAACGCCGGTTGTTAGGGTTAGCTAAGCTACACCCGGAGGTGGGAAGCCCCCTTAGACAACGATGGCTAATCGTGTTAGACGGAGATGGCATAAAGCCTGGCCAATAAGGCATTAGAAGCGATACCCGGAGGTAAAAAGCCACCCTCCACCAGTTGTTAGGGTTAGATAAGCTACACCCGGCGGTGGGAAGCCCCCTTAGACAACCATGGCTAATCGTGTTAGCCGGAGATGGCCTAAAGCTGGCCGATAAGGTGTTAGAAGCGATACCTGGAGGTAAGAAGCCACCCTCAGCAATGTGGCGTAAACGCCGGTTGTTAGGGTGTTAGATACCCATCGGTAAAAAAAACCTTACAACCGCGGCTAATCACGTTAGCTGGAGATTTGGCATAAGGCCGGCCGATAGGGTGTTAGAAGCGATACCCGTCGGTAAGAAGCCGCATTCAGCAATATGGCGTAAACATTAGTCGATAAGGTGTTAGAAGCGATACCCGGAGGTAAGAAGCCACCCTCAACCGCGGCTAATTGTGTTGACCAGAATTTGGCATAAAGCCAGCTGATAAGGCATTAGAAGCGATACCCGAAGGTAAGAAGCCGCCTTCAGCAGTCGTAGTTGACATGTCAACTGGAATATTTGTGAATTCTTCTTGCAAGTCACCATCTTGTAAGACGCCATCTTGTATGAAGGAACGGCAGAAGCTCCAAATAAATTCAGGCACCTATGTTTGAATGGTGCATCACGGCGGTTTGTCCTCTTGGACAACTTTTAGTCATCCGCCAATAATGTAATAGCCCCCAGGATTGGGTTTTCTCTTGCAAAGAACTGGGGTTCTCATTGAAAACGACCAAATGTGTCTCGCCATGTCTGTAGCCCCCGAGTCTTAAGTTGACTCGAAGAGGCAGCTTGAGAGTATCCACTGATGGTCGATGTTGATCGTGGCAGGTTATTAATGATCCCATATGAATTGTTTCAATCATACGGTCGATGGTTCTTTCCGGCTGGTTGTTGAAGTGAACCAAATTGTAATGGCAGTGATTTGTATGCCTGACCATTGGGTGGCTCGTATCGACGAGCACTGCACCGATATGTTGATGTAGATAAAACTATGGGTGGCGTCTTGCGTGCGTTTGTTGGGCAGCTCGTACAGGCGAGCACCGCACCGATATGTCAATGTAGACTGGACCGCAGGGGCAGCAACTTGAGCATGTCCATTGGGTGGCTCTTCCAACTGTATGTGGCCCCGACGTGCTGATATAGACGTAGAAGTCAATCGCAGTGTTGTAAGCCGGTGCGGTTGCAAAAGTCGGCCGCAGCGCTGTAAGCCGGCATGAACGGTGAGTCGCCATGGCGTTGTTAAACCAGTGCATTTGGTGAGTCGCCCATGGTGAGAGACGGTCACGGCATTGTAAACCGGCGCGGTGGCGAGAGACGGTCACGGCATTGTAAGCCGGCGCAGTGGCGATGGATGGCCACTGCGTTGTAAGCTGGTGCGATCGTAAATGGCGGTCGCGGCATTATAAGCCGGTGCGACCGTCAGAGGCAGCCATGGCATTGTAAGCCGGTGTGGATGGCGAGTCAGTGGTGGTGTTGTTTGGTGAAAGCCACACCGCGGATATCGCAGCTTGCCGCGTCCATCGGGCAGCTCATATGGACGAACTGATGTAGACCGTCCACGGGGGCGGCAACTCACGCATATCCATCAGGCAACGCAACACACTGGTGTGCGCTCCAACTCCGTGATATCATGCCACACGGATAATTGTCCTGCGTAAAAATATTGCAAGAGACGGAGTAATTGTTTTTGGATGGGTTCGTATGTACTAATAATATATATAAGATGAATAGCACCTGGTTTTTCCTATCGGATGAACACCAATGTTGTTGTTCTCATTTTGAATCTTCTAATGAGCCGGCCCTAGAACCCATACAACCTTCTTTGTTCTCTTTCTTTTCTCTTTTCTATGATGATGCATTAGCATCTAGTGATCTGATGACTGTTATATTTCGCATAAAGAAACAGAGAGAGTAGTACTCCTGTCCCTGTCTCCTTAGGTTGCAATTGGTCTGGTTTGCATCTTGCTGCGGGGGGAACCGGAGCCAGCAGTGGGATAGAGCAGCATACGACAGATCCGGGTGACGTGGCGCAACAGGTAAGGCGCGATGAGCTGGAGCGTGCAGGCGCGTCAATGGGACGGAGCAGCATCCGACGGGTCGGCTCAGGCAGGGGTCGCAACTTTGGAGGCGAGGTGAGGCAGCTGCCGGTGGGTTGGGGAGGCACGACCATGGCGAGGCGACGGCGTTTTCAGTTCAACTGTCATTTGGGCGAGTCCGCGACGGCGCGGAGGCGGTCTCCAGCAGAGGTGACGTGAGGCCGGCGGCTTGTGGCCACGGCGAGGGCGGCTCGTTTGGGCGGTGACCCGGTGTTGAAGGAGTACGGCGGCTCAGCTAGCTGATGCAAAAGCACCGCCATGGCATGGGTGGGTCAGCGCGAGCCCGACTCGGACAAGGCAGCGGCGACAAGCACGGCCAGGCGGCAGCGGCGGCTCATGGCGGCAATTTGGCGAGCGGGCGAGGATGGAGGCCGGAGTGGTGCGATCCTGTGCGGAGACGGGTCGAGGGGAGGCATTGGCGGCTTGAGGCCACAGAAGCGACGCTGTAGGGGACGCTCAAAGGCAGAGATGAGTCGGCGGCGGCTCGACGCGAGGTCCACGCGGGGGCGGCTCGAAGCGATGCGCGTCAGAGGCGGCGCGATGCGTGGTGTGGCTATGGCGGATACCCGGCTCGTGATGAGGCCAGCAGGTGAGGCGGCAGCGGCGGCTCATGGCGGGAATTTCGCGAGCGAGCGAGGAGGGAGGCCGGAGTGGTGCGAGCCTGGGCAGAGACGGGTCGAGGCGAGGCGTTGGCGGCTTGAGGCCACAGAAGCGACACCACAGGGGCCGCTCAAAGGCGGAGATGAGTCGGCGGCGGCTCGACGCAAGCTCCACGCGAGCTCGGCTCGAAGCGATGCGCGTCAGAGGCGGCACGACGCGTGGTGTGGCCCTCATGACGAGGCCAACAGGTGAGGCGGAGGCGGGCTCGGCCACGCAGAGTTGCGGACGTTATCCCTAGGTGATGTAAAAACCACGGCGGCTCAGCAGCGAAGCCGGCGCAGAGCGGAAACGAGGCCGAGGCACAGAGCAGTTTGAGCTGACCGTGGGGGCTCGGACGTGGGCGAGCAGCACGTGGCAGGTCCGGCTGCGGAGACGAGGCGCGGTGAGCCGGTGTGTAGGCGCTTGCGGGTCATGGTCAACCTACTTCCGCAAAAAATGTCTTGACCAGATTTCGGCTCCGGGCCAGTGTCCAGGCCAATTTGATAGCAATGTCTTGACCGAATTGCACAAAGCTACTGACCCCTTGCTTCTATTTTTTTTCTTTCTTTTGATGACCTTGATTGGAAACGTTTGCGTTGCTTCCGAACTGAGTCCTTTTTGATTATGTGCAACTCGGTTACTGGGACTAGTAGATTGTCGTATCTCTGTTTCGTCTGGTAGGGCTCGTCGTACAGGAGACCGCATCGGTAGTACATCATCCACGGTAACTCATGTTGCCTTCGCCTTTTTCTTTTATTATCTTGATCGATGACCTCAGAATTGACGTAGAATCTTCCGTGTCGGCTCCTCTTTATCCAGTGCACAATGACCTTCTCGATCCCTCGAAGAACTCACTCCAAAAACACAACACCACCAGGCACAGCCCCACGGTGGGCGCCAACAGTCGTGGGTTTGTCGCGGCAGATGTCCGGATGAACGGACTTAGGTTCGGGGCAAAGACGCAACTACGTGGGGGCTTGAAGGGGTTGATCGGAATCGACAGACGTGGAGTTTACCCAGGTTCGGCCCCTCCAATGGAGGTAAAAGCCTACGTCCTGCTTGTCTGGTATTGATGATGAAGGAGATCTCTCAGTTACAAGGGTGCTCATTGCTACGTCTAATCACGAGAGGCTCTAATATGTCTATCTCTAATCTCTTGTGTTGTCTAACTTGTGGACTTGTGAAGTTGTGAACCTAGGGGTGCTCTGCCCCTCCTTATATAAGTGAAAAGGGTAGGTTTACAAATAGAGTCCTAATAGGAGTAGGATTAGGACTAGTCTCTCTAGAATCCTATTCCGGGTCTTGTAACCTTTGGCAGGGAGTCTTTCTCTCTTTGAGTCTTCTCCTGTGAGCCGCCTGGCGCCAGCTTACATTCCGGGTCTTGGGCCTGGTCGTCCTGTGATCCGCCTGCCGGGTCATTAATAAAATGTCATGTCTTTTCTGGGTCTCCTGTGAGTCGCCATGCCGGGTCATACCGCGGGGTATATCCCCGACACTTTGGGAACCCACGTAAGTGCTTGTATCCCTTGCACCAAAGAGGAAACTATATTCTCTGCGTGCGTTAATGCCCCCTGGCCCATATTATGTCATCCCTGACCTCCCGAAGCTGAGTGCTGCATAGAGATCGCCGCCCTTGGGAGGTGGCCTGGGGTGGCCTCTTCCCTCCCAGGGTTCTTGGCATTGTCCGCCTTGAGAGGGAGGGACTCTACCGAGGGCCTTGTCTTGACTGAGGCCACGCCTGGCCGTACCTGTCCGTCAAAGTGGGCCGCGCCCTGGGCCACAGGCTAGCAGGTTTGGGTACCCCTGTTGCGAGAACGCCGACAAGAGTTAATATGACAACTTGATTGAGCAAAAGAATTAGCATTCCCACGGAAATATGAAACACTTATTAGGAAAGATATGAAATCATCACTTGGCATCGAAGCACCACGAATTACCATATTCAAAGACAAAATAAAGGATAATGTTTGCAAAACAAGCCGAAAACAAATACATAACCATTATGCATTTGTTGGAAGGATAGTCCTTGGTAACTACTTGAATTCCCACCTGAGAACTTCTGAAATCTTTGGTTATGCAATCGGGTATGATATGTCTCCAACGTATCTATTCTTCCTAACACTTCTGCTCTTGTTTTGGACTCTAATTTGAATAATTTGAATGAAATTAACCTGGATTGATGATGTTTTTAGTAGAACTACCATGGTGTTGGTTTTTGTGCAGAAATAAAAGTTCTCGGAATGGAACAAAAAAATTGGAGAATAATTTTGGAAAATATGAGGAATATTGGAGCCATGAGTCAACACAGAGGGGCCCCAGGGTGGCCACCCTCCACCAGGGTACGCCATACCCCCTGGCGCGGCCTGGTGGAGCAAGCCCACCTCATGGGCCCTTTGACCCTAATTCCACGCTATAAAATCCTAAATTTTGAGAGAGAAAATCAGAGAGAAAGATTCATCGCGTTTCACGATATGGAGCCACCGCCACCTCCTGTTCTTCATCGGGAGGCCAGATCTAGAGCCGGTTTGGGGCTCCGGATTGGGGAATCTTCGATCTTCATCATCATCAACCCTTCGCCATCACCAATTCCATGGTGCTCCCTACCGGGAGTGAGTAATTCCTTGGCAGGCTAACTGGTCGATGAGCAATTGGGTGAGTTTCATCATGTAATTGACTTAGTTTTGTTAGGGCTTGATCCCTAGTATCCACTGTGTTCTAATATTGATGTTCTTATGCCTTTGCCATGCTTATCCTTGTCACTAGGGCCCGAGTGCCATGATTTCAGATTTGAACCGTTTATGTTATCATCATTATATCTATGGTATTGATCCGTTCTTGCCTAGTCATATGCACCTATTACGTGTTATTATCTTTCAACCCCATAGTGACAATATTTGGGATACTTCACAGTGATGAACGTAGTTTGAGGAATTCATGTATTCACCATGTGTTAATGCTTTGTTCCCATTCTCTATTAAAAGGAGGCCTCTGTATCCCTTTGTTTCCTTCTGGACCCTGCTGCCACGGGAGGGTAGGACAAAAGATGTCATGCATGTATTACTATATACAGAATACATTCCTACATGACATTGACGAACTGGAGCTAGTTTTGTGTCGCCCTAGGTTATGACTATTTTATGATGAAAATCATCCAACAAATACACCGATACAGTTCCTACGAGGTTTCACATACTGCTCTTGCTAAGTTACTACTACTTCTATTACAATTGAACGTGCTACAAAATTACTACTGCTAATGTTACCGCTACTGTTACTACTGCTACTGCTATCAAACTATCATACTACTTGTCACGCCCAAGATGCGCACCTATCCATATTAAGGCACGGGGGCCTCGACAGGGATAGAGGCGCATCTTGTCGTTCGCAAGTACAGTATCATTACATCATACATTTAGGAAGAGATGAGTATATGAGTTGGCTTACACTCGCCACATACTAAATTACAATTCCACATCAAAGAGTTCAAGCATCAATCCAAGACAGGGTTCGGCTACGGACGAAAACAAACGATAAAATGAAGATGTAATTACAGTGGCTTGCCAGCCTCGAAGATAACGACCACAGTCCTCTACTTGTCTGGATAAGTCACGTACATCCTGCCACGCTCCTCGTCATACTCCCACTGGAGCTGCGTCATGTCATCTGGCACGATCACATCTGTACCTGCACCTCGATTGTTGTAGTAATCTATAAGCTACGAGGACTCAACAATCTCGCGCCCAGGTATCGAGACTATTCAAGCTCATAGGTTGGGAAGGGGTATGTGTTTCGTTTGCAGTAGCACTAAGCATTTATGGTGGCTAATCTTATGAAACATTAAAGTAAATATGTGGTCTACGATAAGCGATCGAATCTAGAATGACCTCTATGAGATCCTGAACACTTACTTACGTCAATCATAACCCCACCGTGTTCTCTCTTGGTTCATGTTCACGAGCAGAGACTATCACAGTTACTCACACAGTTGGTGTATTTTATTAGAATTTACTTCAAGTTAACTATAACATGGTGTTAAACAAATATCGAAGTTGCCACATAACCACGGGCACAGCTTTCCGAAAGTTTTAACCCTGCAGGGGTGCTCCAACTAGTCCATCATAAATTAACCACACTCCGTGGGAATAGCCTTGACCACAGATCTCGTGATCATCCTAGGCAACTCCAAAGGAATTCCAACACCTAGATATAACCCGAAGAAAGTCAGAGCCCCTCACGCAAGACACTCGATAAAGGTAAAAAAAGTCCAGCAAGACCTCCCGACGTGTCGACGAACCCGATAAGAACCGTGTATCTCTTTCTCTGGACACGATGGATGGGCTAAGTTTCTGGCTGACACGGTCGTTGGTGGCCCCGGCTACTGCCATTTTGGACCAACACCCATGTGGAGCATTGGCCTGGGTTGTTGACTAATCCACGGGGTAGCTAGTCCCTATGCAAATTTATTAAGTTGTTAAGAAAATGTAGTACCAATGTTGGGCTTGCCAGACAAGTCTTAATCTTAACCGAATAAACAAGGGGGTCCCCATAACAACCCCGAGCATGTTAGGAGCGCAAAATATGGAAACATAACACCGTTAACAAGAAACTATGCCGGTAACAGGAGAAAAAACACCTAGCAAAAGGACAAGCCTTCCACCAATAACAAGATATATATGTGCATTAAATTAATTAATAGATAATATTGTGATAAGACAGCCATCCATGTTATCACATGGAAACAACCTGCACCTGCAACTAAAACGCTATAAGAGCGGCTGAGCAGCGGTAACTTAGCCAAAACCTAGGTTGCTAGGATTTGGAGGGGTTAGTGGCTATCATGGAAAATAGGTGGCTTGACCTTCAAGTGGTAGGTAGTGCAACAGTAATGATAAAAGTGAGACAACTAGCAAGCGAAAATAGTATCGATATCCGGGTATGATCATCTTGCCTGTTGGTTCTTCAAAGGGATAAGTAGCGGGATCCTCGTACTGGTACTCTCCTGGATCTTCGTACTCAGGTTCAACGTTCGCATCTACCCAAAATAAACAGCAAGAATAAACAAGCAACCATGGTGTGATGGACAAGCCAGAATGATGCATGCTTTATGCGAAGAATTTTAGCATGGCAATCCTAACTAGTCATGTTTCACATGCAAAGGATTGGTTATTAGTGGATCTTTACAGAACCTTATGTTAAGTTATTTGAACATGCATGAAAATGGAAAATATGGAGGCATCATTCAAAAACGATACAAATGCATATGTAGAACGTAGGAAACAGAGTTACGGTTCTCACGCTACGCTCACGACAAGTTACGAAGGCAAAATACAAGACAAGAAATCCATGGGCTATTCCTTTGAATTCCAAGGTAGCCACTGGTTAGGTAATTAAAAACCAGCCTCAATAGATCCAAATATCAAGCAATTCCGCGGAGTATAGCTCCCACAAGTCACAAAACACTAAAACAACAATCTGCCACTAAACAGGAACATAGCAACTTTCACAACCCACAACTAGAGCTACAGGAAGCCTCCAACCACAAACAAGGCATTGACAGAAACTACATAACATGCTTATCAACTTATCCAACTACACAATCTAGAATGGAGGCACACATCAATAAGCATGAAGCACACAAGTTCGCATGATGAAACAGATTTCTAGGACTTCGTGAAAATAACAGTTTTCTGGAATCTGAGTTAAGCTGATAGCAAATTGATAGTAGAAACTAATGGTGATAGAGACCACCTCATGGCATGAAAATTATCAAGATGGTGGTGGACAACCTCTACATCAAATCACTAGCACTGAGCTTGAGCTAATTCACAACATATCACAAGATAGCGACCATTATTAATGGCATAAAAATAATACCAGATTCTCAGACTTAGAAATATTTAGCACATTTGAAAATAGCAACATTTTAGTGGTTACTTTAGAGCATGATTCCCACTCATATGCAAGTTTAACATGACAAAGATAAATACCATGGCATTCTACTCATCAAATACTACCATATCCATGTTGGCACAAACATCATAGCATGCTAGGATTAAATACAACAAAATGACAAAATGGCTCTTTGAGACAAAATGACATTTTGTCAAACTTGCTCAAAAGACCAAACCAATTTCACCAATGGATTCTTGAGATTTTTGTACCCCAAATTCATGTATCATAACTGTCGGGGTCATACCCCGCGGTATGACCCGACCTGGCGACTCATAGGAGACCCGACAAAGACATGACGTTTCATTGATGACCCGGCATACGGTTCGCAGGATGATCAAGCCCAAGACCCGGCGGGTGAGCCGGCGCCTGGCGGCTCACAAGAGAAGGCCCGAAGAGAGAAGGATTCCCTTAAAGGAAATAAGTCCCGGAGTAGGATTCATGAGAGGCTAGTCCTAATCCTACTCCTAGTAGGACTCTATTTGTGAGCCTACCCTCTCCACCTATATAAAGAGGGGTAGAGCACCCCTAGAGGGACAAGATTCACAAGTCCACAAGTTTAGACAACACAAGAGATTAGAGATAGACAGATTAGAGGCTCTCGTGATTAGAGTTAGCAACTAGCACCCTTGTAACCGAGAGATCTTCATTATCATCAATACCAGACAAGCAGGACGTAGGCTTTTACCTCCATCGGAGCGGCCGAACCTGGGTAAAACTCCGGATCAGCAACAGCCAGAACGAAGGGATCTTGACCTTGTCAAGTGAGATTGAAGAAATATTTTTGTCGCACCACCTCAAAAGATTTCTATAATTTTTTGGTCCAATCTGCGATGGCCGACACGCGACGAGGGACTACAAAACCGTGGTGAATCAAGCAAGAAGGCATGCTAGATTTGATCTGTGTGTTTCTACCTTTGTCTGTTGATGGAATAAACTAGAAACCGTTGTTATGTCCAGCCAAAAGACAGGCAGTCTTATTGCCTACTACAACTTCAATCCGATCTACAGCAAGGCTAAATCGGGATTAAGGAAACAAGAAAAAAAAACAGAATATGGAGAGAAGACCACGATACGGATGTAGTTACACCGATACGCCAAACCATCCTTGACCTTGACACGGACTCAATACTCCATCATAGTCACCTTGCCTAGCTGATGCGCCTGCTTGCCTCTGCTGCAGCACCAGTTCTCCGCCAACAGGGCCCCCATGCGCCTCGCTGCTGCCGCCGTCGGTGGACTCGCCTGTCCTATTGTTGCCTCTGCCGCCATGTTTTCACCGCCGGCCGGCTCCGCTTCCGCTCGCCTCCACCGCCGCCCAGTCGCGCCCTTGCCGGCTCACCTCCACTGTCGCTCGACCATATTCCGGTAGCTCGTTGCCAGGCGTGCCCCGCCGCGCTCCGGCGGCTCGCCACCCCGCCACTATGGCCCTACCACCACCATGGCTCGCCGCATCACCGGCCCTGTGAGGCTAAGGAGCCTCCTGGCGCAGTCGTCACGTCGAGTCGCCGTTGTGCTCGCTTTGCCTCCGTCCTAGCTACGCGCGCTATCGTGTCGGCCGGCTCGTCGCTTGACAGCGGCCGCTCCTCCTGCATCGCTCCCGGCGCCCATCAGTCGGCTCCCTGGTGCGGCGGTTGTGTCGCCACGAGTCACCCCGCCTCATACCCCGGCTGCTCTTGCCTCTTCCACCGCTTAATCCAGAGCCGGCTCTGCCCGCCGCAGGGAGCATGCCTCGTCGGCCCTCTCCGCCACCACGGCCTCTGCTCCACTGGCCGCCTGGCCGTGCCCGACCCTGCTCTCCTTGCTGTACTAGCCACGCCATGGCTGCCTCGCCTCGCCTCCTCGTTGCTCCGCTGTGGCCGGTTCTCACCACTGAGCCGTGGGCCTCCTGACCCGGCTTTGGTGGTCATAATAAGAAAGGATAAAGAAAGAAAGGGGTAAAAAAGTCCGTATTTTATCCAACGAAATAAAACAGGTGCCATCAGTATCTGTTTTTATCTCACGAAAAAAATTCAGGTGGTATTAATCCTTTTTTTCATACATGTCAACCTGTTCGACAACAATTACTCCGTCTCTTGCAATATTTTCATGCAGGACCATTGTTCGTGTGGCATGATACCGCAGAGTTAGAGCGCACACCAGTGTGTTGCATTGCTCGATGGACGCAAGGGAGTCGCCGTCCCTGCAGACGATCTACATCAATTTGCCGGTACCGCGTGCGTTCACCCGCCAGTATGAGCCGCCGTACCCGCCTTATGGTCTTCACCAACAAACAACGTGGCCGTCCCTCGCCACCGTGCCGGTTTACAATGCCGTGACCGTCCCTCGCCAGAGCGCCGACTTACAACGCCGTGGCGGTCTCTCGCCATTGCTCCGACTTACAACGCCGTGGCCGTCTCTCACCACAGCGCCGGCTTACAACACCATGGCCGTCTCTCCCCATTGCTCCGACTTACAACACCGTGGCCGTCTCTCGTCACAGCGCCAGCTTACAACACCGTGGCCGTCTATCACCATCGCTCCGACTTACAACGTTGTGGCCGTCTCTCGTCACAGCGCCGGCTTACAACGCCGTGGCCGTCTATCACCATCGCTCCGGCTTACAACGCCGTGGCTGTCTCTCACCATAGTGCCGGCTTACAACGTCGTGGCGTCCTTGCCAATAGCACTGGCTTACAATGCGGCGGGTGTTTCTATGTCTACATCAACATGCCAGTAGCTACATACACTAGTACGAGCCGCCCAATGGACAAGTGCACAAGTCGCCGCCGCTGCAATTTGGTTCGCTTCAACAAACAGCCAGAACAAACCATCGACCGGATCATTGAAACAATTCATACGAGATAATCTACAAACTCACCACGGCCAATCACGACTTTCGGTGGAGATTCTCAAGCCGCCTCTTCGAGTCAACTTAAGACTCGGGGGCTATAGGCATGACAAGACACATTTGGTCGTTTTCAACGAGAACCCCGAGTCTTTGCAAGAGAAAATCCAATCCTGGGGGCTATTACATTACTGACGGAAGATTAAAGTTGCCCAAGAGGACGAACCGCCGTGATGCACCATTCAAACATAGGTGCCCAGATTGATTGGGTCATCACTTGGAGCTTCTGCTATTTCTTTATTCAAGATGGCAGTTTACAAGATGGTGACTTACAAGAAGAGTTCAAAAATGTTCCGGTTGATACATCAACTGAGATCGGCGAATGACGGCTTCTTACCTCCGGGTACAGCTTCTAACGCCTATTAGCCGGCCATAGAGGCACAAAATTCCGGCTCAGAAAAATGAGTCGCGGCGAGGGCGGCTTCCTACCTTTAGCCGGTACAGCTTCTAACGCCTATCCGCCGGCGCTTTGCGTCGTAATTGCCGAAAAGATGGCTTCTTATCGACGGGTACCGCTTCTAACACCCAATAGGTTGGCTTCATGCCAAATCTCCGACTAAAAACATGCTTAGCCGCGGTTATGAGAGGTTTTTTACCGACGAGTAGCTAACATCTCATGACCCGCCGAGCTCTTACCAGTTACTCTCGCCTAGAGACCCTGAACCGCTCAAAGAAATTGACGGCCACTCTCGATAGAGACCCTACACTGGTTAAAGTTAAAACGGCTTGAGCCGCCGACCTCTTACCAGTTACTCTCGCCTAGAGACCTTGAACCGCTAAAAGAAAATGACAGCCACTCTTGATGGAGACTCTGCACTGGTTAAAGTTAAAACCGGCTCAGGAAAATGAGTCGCGGTGAACGGCGGCTTCTTACCTCTGGGTACAGCTTCTAACGCCTATTAGCTGGTCGTAGAGGCACAAAATTCCGGCTCAGGAAAATGAGTCGCGGCGAGGGAGAGTTCCTACCTTTGGGTATAGCTTCCAACGCCTATCCATCGGCTTTATGCGAAAAAATGTTAACAAGTTAACATTACATCATACATTGCATATTGAATCATACATGGCATCATACATTGCATCATATATTTCATCATATTCACATGTCATGCCGGCTTATCAAGCGAGGTCAGAGCTAGATTATGAAAGAAGGAGCAATGTTATGAAAGATATAACATCTCTGGGTTGTGCTTTTTGAAGCCACCCTTACAACAACACGGAACATATTCTGTCTTGTTTTTGCAGGACTTGTTTATTAAAGATGAGCTGCCGTTATATTGGAAAGTTGATTATTCTTGAAGAACCGCCCTATCAGATATAATGCCGTGTCATCTCATTGGCTGCTCTTCGGATTTCTTCAATTATGCTCTGTAGTAATCTACAACACTCATGGATTTCTCCAATATATATTTGCCGTGTTGCACCGCAACCATGAGCAGGGATTTCATGTCAGAGATAAAGGAATTATTTCAGGATATTCATTTCAGGTTATATTACAATCACGGTTAAGGATTCATCGAACAAATTGTGGTGAGTCATATTATTCTTACATAGTCCCAAGTCGCTACAGGCAGACGACTCGGCACTTGGAGGCTACGCTATTCAAAGCCAGTTTATATCAATTATGCAAGTCCCATGTCGCTGCAAGCACGCACCACGGTACTTGGGGGCTAATGCAAGCCGGTTTTCAAATCCTTACATCGTCAGCAAGACCATGTTAGCTCAAGGAGATGAGCCGGCCTTTCTATATTTTTGTAAAGTCCCAGCCCAACAATTCTTACTGACCCGACACTTGGGACTACTGTATTCAGCTGTTTAAACAGATTATGAGGTTCAAATTGAAGACCCGGTGCATCACATTCTGATGAGCCGGCCCTTGGGGGCTACACCCACCGAAACTTTCTGATGAGCCGGCCCTTGGGGGCTACACCTGCCGAAACTTTCTGATGAGCCAGCCGATGGGGGCTACACCCGCCGAAGTTTCATAAGGTATAAGGCAGTTATAAGTCCTAGGCTGCTGCAGGCAGAACAACCCGGCACTTTGGGGCTACACAGTCCAAAATGTTATTTGCAAAGCACCAAGTTATCATGGATAATCTCGGAGCTTGGGGGCTACAGGTAATATGGACATATCAAAAACTTTGAGGAGAGTTTTCAAGATGTTAATTATGAAGTCCAATTGTTAGACCCGGCGTCATCAAAAGATCATAACCCGCCAGAGTTTATATAAGTCGCCCTGCTTCACAACAATGGAAGGCCGGTTTACATCAGATGGGTTTTTCCCCAATATTTTTATCAAGTTAGCTAGATTCTAGTGGTTTGACCCGACGTCACCAACGATAATGACCCGGCGTCACCAACGATAATGTCCCGGCATCATCAATGATTATGACCCGGAGGAGATGACCCGCCAAGAGTATTGGAACCCGACTCAGTGGCATATGGTGTTTTATTCTCAATATTTTTCAAAGGACATTGACAAGAAATATGATTATCAAAACGATTTTCAAGACCCGGATTTCAGAGGAGACATTTTATAAACCGGCCAAAGGAGCAAATCGGCCACTAAACATATTTGTTACTCTTATTTTAGGAGCTTACCATGAATAAAGTCAAGCTAACCTGGTGGCTAATGTCGGGGATATACCCCGCGGTATGACCCGGCCTGGCGACTCACACGAGACCCGGCAAAGACATGACGTTTCATTGATGAACCGACATATGGGTCGTAGGATGATGAAGCCCAAGACCCGGCGGGTGAGCCGGTGCCTGGTGGCTCACAAGAGAAGGCCCGAAGAGAGAAGGATTCCCTTAAAGGAAATAAGACCCGGAGTAGGATTCGTGAGAGGCTAGTCCTACTCCTACTCCTAGTAGGACTCTATTTGTAAGCCTACCTTCTCCACCTATAGAAGGAGGGGTAGAGCACCCCTAGAGGGACAAGATTCACATATCCACAAGTTTAGACAACACAAGAGATTAGAGATATACAGATTAGAGGCTCTCGTATTAGAGGTAGCAACTAGCACCCTTATAACCGAGAGATCTTCATCATCATCAATACTAGACAAGTAGGATGTAGGCTTTTACCTCCATCGGAGGGGCCGAACCTGGGTAAAACGTCATGTCTCTCGATTCTGATTAACCCCTTCAAGCCGCCACGTAGTTGCGTCTCACCCCGAAACTTAGTCCGTTCACCCGGACATCTGCCGTGATAAATCCACGACAATACCCGTATGCTTGCATGGAACAACATGGCAAAAACTAGGTAGAAAGAATACCAAACATTCCTATAAGTCAAAACTTGGCTAAATTTCTCATGAGCATAAATGATCATATCCAGAATTGGAAATACTACTATAAATGGAAAAACCCTAATAAATCAATTAAAACAATAAAACAAAAGAGGCAGTGTATGACAAGTGGGGCATGGGCCCACTTGTCACGCACACACACACAACACAGACCACAACACTGCCACACACCACAGCACACATACACCACACTGGATCTGCTGGCCACAGCAGATCCACACACACACTCACACACTCAAGCACACATACACAGCCCACGCAGCCACACCTGGATCCGGCTGTAGCCGTACGGGATCACACACACACAGCAGATCCATCCAAACACCACACACCGGACATGGGATCCGGCACCACACCAGATCCCAACAAAGAACACCACGGCCGGCCAATTATAAAAAGGAAAAACTAACAAGGGGAGCGGGATTCGAACCCTAGACCTCTCAGTCATTTCCCTAAATCGAACACCAGTATGCCATGGCGCGACGTCTGCACAGAGAGGGGCCTCATAGTACAACTACTAACTCGCGGTGGCTAACTGACTAAACTAAATATCAAAGACACCAGCGACAGACGGCTGCAATGCGAAATATCGGCGACTACAGGGAAACTCCGGCGACGCAGACGGGAAGGCAAAGGCAGGGTTCTATGGGGTTTGTGTTCCCCTCTTGTCTCGCAATGAGGAGGACGGGTGCAACGGCCCTCAAGTCCGCGCCTTGGCTGCCAGCAGCGATAGACAGAACGGCGGCGACTACTATGGCGACTAGCATGGGCTACATGGGGAAGAAAGGGCTGCGATGACGGGGAGCTCACCAAGGCTGTGAGAGAAGATGCGGCAGGTCGAAGACGACATCGGGGACGCGCAGAAGGGGTTGGAGCAGAGGAAGAAGCAACGTAGAGGGGGTCTTCCGGAGCGTGACGAAGACGTAGACGAGGCCGACGGCGTGGAGGCTCTCTCCAGATCCTAGCGATGGGAACGGAACGAGAGCGATGAGTACGAGGGCCCTAACACCACGGACAGAGGGAGGGAGATCACCATCAGGGTCGACGATGGTGACGAAGGCCGGCCCTTTCTCAGAACTTACCTGTAGCTCTCTCTCTCTGAACTCACTTGAGGGGGAAGAAGGAGGGGAAGAAGAGGGAGATGGGATCGACGGCGGCTGGAGGGAAAAGAGAGGAACCCAAAAGGATTTTGATGAAACAAAATACGTTCGGCTAAGAAGACGTTCCTCGACGTCCGGCGGGAACTTCATGGCGCTGGGAGATCTCCCCTCTCACTGACTCTGACGGAGGCGACGACGGGGTAGGTCTCCGCTAGGTCCTGAGCTGGGCCGCACAAAATAAATAAGGCCCAACTTCTGCAGCTCCACACAGGGAAACAAAATAACACAGGATTTCTCTTTAAATAAAAACAGCCACACATAAAAACCATCAGAGGAAAAAATACAAAGGATTTTGATGAAACAAAATATATTCGGCTAAGAGGGAATGAGACCTATTTAATAAAATTACTAGGACGATTTTTAAAGAAAGTATATTTTAATACAATAATAAAACAGCCCTATATTATATTAAAACCCCAGCATCATCTAGTTCAACACATCAAAAGAACAACACACATGGGCTCAAATAAATATTGGCTACGTCAAGACTATTTTTAAACAATTTTATCAGCAAGTTAATTCTGTTGATTAATGATAATAGGAATAAAAGGTTATAGGTTGGGTTTGATTTGAAGTAAAAGAGAGGGGGGAAGAAGTAGATTCCCACTCAATCACACACCTCCACAAGACCACTCACATCACATGAAACATCGCAAGGTCACAAGAAGCACACCACATTGCCATGCATGACATGATGATGAAATGATATGATGCATAATGCAAGAATGTAGGAGACAAAGACATCGGAAGGAGAAACTCAAATACATTCATCACATGACACAACATCCACATAGGTTACATGCCATAAAAGTTAAGGATGGCACTTGGGCTGTCACAACTCTCCCACACTACAGGAGGATCTCGACCCGAGACCTAGGAACGAAAGAACTATGGAAACTCGGAACGGAAAATCCTCACGTTCCCAAGTACCTTCTTTGTCAGAATGATAAGCCCACTTCACCTTGAGAAACTTGATAGATTGGTTGCGAGTCTTATGCTCAGTTTCTTCGAGAATAGCCACTGGATGCTCACGATAAGAGAGGTCTTCTTGGATATCAATGTCTTGGAGGTCAATGGTACACTCGGGAGTCATGAAGCACCTCTGGAGCTGAGAGACATGGAAGACATCGTGCAAATTTGTGAAGTTTGGAGGAAGCTCTAGTTGCTACGCAAGTTCACCTCTCTTGCCAACAACTCTGAAAGGACCAACAAAGCGAGGAGCTAGCTTCCCTTTAATTCCAAACCGCTGAGCGCCCTTCATGGGAGAGACTCTAAGATAGACTAGATCATCAACTTGAAAGGAAACATCCCGATGTTTGTTATCGTACTAATTCTTCTGTCAGGATTGATCTGGTTTGAGGTTCTCACGAATGACACGACACATCTCTTATGCTTCGGTGATCATGTCATTGCCCAAAATCTGATGCTCACCGGTTTCAGACCAGTTAAGCAGGGTATGACACTTCCTGCCGTAGAGAATCTCGAAAGGGGCGTAGCCTGAGCTAGCCTGAAAGCTATTGTTTCATGAGAATTCAGCATATGGAAGGCAGTCTTCCCATTTCATGCCAAACGAAATCACACATGCTCTGAGCATATCTTCAAGGATCTGATTGACTCTCTCAACTTGACCACTTGTCTGCGGATGGAATGCCATGCTGAAACGGATCTTGGTACCCATAGGAGTCTGGAAGGACTCCCAAAACTTGGAAGTAAATAGGCTCCCACGGACAAATGAGATGAGCTGAGGAATACAATGCAAAGAAATTATCCTTGACGTATACAACTCTGCTAGCTGAGCTGCCGAGATAGATTCTTTGACTGGAAGGAAATGATCAACTTTGTCCAACTTGTCGATAGCCACAAAGATGGCATCATTGCCTCTCTTGGACTTGGGGAACCCAATGACGAAATCCATCTCCACATGACCAAATTTCCACTCTGGGATAGGTAAAGGCTGAAGAAGACCTACTAGACGTGATGCTCCACCTTAACTCTGCGACAAACATCACACTCGTTCACGAACTGAGCAATTTCACATTTCATGTGAGTCCACCAGAAGGTTTGCTTGAGATCCTGAGACATCTTGGAACTGCCTAGATGAATGGATAGAAGAAAATTGTGTGCTTTGTCTATGATAACATTCCTGAGATCACCTTTTGGGACCACCAGACGGTCCTCAAAGAACAAGGTGTCTTTGTCATCAACAAGAAAGCACTTATACTTCGGAATGCCCTTGGCCACACCTTTCTTCACTTTCTTCACCACTGCATCAAGAAGTTGTGCTTGGTGAACCTGATCTTCCAGAGTCGGAGAGACTTGAAGATTGGCAAGAAATCCTTGAGGAATCATTTGAAGGTTGAGCTTGCGGAAGGCTTCATAAAGCTCGGGTTGAAGATCAGAATGAGACTATTACAGTATGCCTTACGGCTGAGCGCATCTGCAATGACATTTGCTTTTTCAGGAGTATACTCAGTGCTTGAATTGAAGTCCTCAATCATTTCCACCCAACAAGACTGCCGAAGATTAAAATTGGGTTGGGTGAAAATGTACTTCAAGCTCTTGTGATCGGTGTACACCTCAACTGGTCTACCCAACAACAAATGCCTCCAAGTCATCAGAGCATGCACAACTGCCGCCAACTCGAGATCATGAGTGGGGTAGTTCTTCTCGGCAGGCTTCAATTGATGCGAGGTATAAGCAACAATCTTATTATCTTGCATGAGATCACCACCAAGACCTTGTAGAGAAGCATCACAGAAAACATGGAAAGGCTTTGACTGCTCAGGAGGAATAAGAACTGGAGCTAAAGTTAGTCTTTGCTTGAGCATATTGAACGCCACATCACACTCAGGACATCAAACATACTTGACATTCTTGTGGAGGTGATTAGACAGAGGCTTAGCAATTTGAGAGAAGTTCTCCAGGAATCTTCTACAATAACTAGCAAGCTCGAGGAAGCTACAAAGCTGATTCACATTGTGAGGAGGCTCCCAGTTCAAGATTGCCTCAACTTTCTCAGGGTGCACTTTAATGCCCTCAGCAGAGATCACATGCCCAAGGTACACCACTTCATTGAGCCAAAACTCACACTTGGAAAACTTGGCATAGCATCGATGCTCTCTTAACTTGTCAAGCACAAGCCTGAGATGCTATGGATACTCTTATTTTGTCTCCGAGAACACAAGGATATCATCCGAATAGCCCAAGACAAACTCATTCTTGAAAGGACAGAAAATAAAGTTCATCATTCTTGAG
The DNA here is from genome assembly GCA_022496015.1 of Hordeum marinum. Taxonomy (NCBI): domain Eukaryota; kingdom Viridiplantae; phylum Streptophyta; class Magnoliopsida; order Poales; family Poaceae; genus Hordeum; species Hordeum marinum. The sequence continues at coordinate 118,218,823 of CM039676.1, forward strand.
AAGGTTAGAGGAGCATTTGCAAGACCAAATGATATGATGGTGTACTCATAAGAGCCAAAACTCGTCCTGAAAGCGGTCTTAGGAATGTCTTCTTCGCGAATGCAAATCTAATGATAACCCATGCGAAGATCAAGCTTCGAGAGAACCTTGGCACCTTTGAGTGGTTCAAACAACTCATTGATGTTGGGGAGTGGGTACTTGTTTTTGATTGTCTTCTTGTTCAATGGACGGTAATTGACACAAAGCCGGTCTGTGCCATCCTTCTTCACAAACAGAACACCATAACCCCATTTAGAAGAACTTGGGCTGATCAGACCCAGGCGTTCTTGTTCATCTAGATGCTTCTTCAACTCTGTCAACTCTTCGGGGCCAAGTTTATAAGGGCGCTTGCAAACCGGTTTAGTTCTAGGCTCGAGGTCAATCACGAAATCGACTGGTTGCTGCGGAGGCATTCGTGGAAATTCTTCTGGAAAGACATCTTTATACTCAAAAACCACCGGAATTTGAGAAATAGCCGAGATTTCACCCTTCTCATTAAGAGCAAAGAGACAGATTGTGTCATCGCGAGCCACGAAAATAATCACATCTTTTGAAGGATGAGTCAGCTTGACTTCTTTGGCTTTGCAATCAACATAAGCCTTGTTCATAGCCAGGAAGTCCATGCCCAGAATAAGATCAATGTTAGAATTACCAAGAACAATTGGAGAATCCAGAAAAGAATAATTGCCCATCTTGATAGAAACATCTGGAACAACCAAACGAGAATTCATCATCTTCCTAGGAGAAGCTATAGTCATAGGCTTAGGCAACTCGTTCAAGAAGAATTCATGCTTAGCAACAAAACGCCTGGACATGAATGAATGCGATGCACCAGTATCAAACAAAACTTTTGCGGGAATAGAATTGACTTCGAGATTACCCATGATCACTTGAGTGGAATCCTCTACCTATACTGCATTCACCATATTCACTCTTGCTGTCTTGGGGTTGTGTCTCACCAAAGCATTGCTTGGAGGTCTGACTTGAGGAGGAGGCAGAAGACGCCGCTGGTTGCACTTGTTTGAGTAGTGACCCTTCTGAACACACTTGTGACAAGTAACCTCAGATATCAGATGAAAGTTGCCTGGAGGAGCAACAAAAGCTGCCTTGGACGCTTGGGGTCTCTGCTGATATCCTGGGTTGGGTGGGTGGGAAGAACCACGACCATCGAACTGCTTCTGCTGCCGAGGAGGACGAAACGGAGGAGGATTTGGGACCCAATACTTCTGCTGCTTAGGAACCATCTGAGAGCTTGAAGAAGAAGAATATGAATCCCTTGAATGCTTCCTTGAGTTCTCCAACTTGAGCTGAGTTGCCTTGACCTTCAAAGCCCTGTTGTAGAATTGATCAAACTCACGAGGCTCTTGAAGGACTACACCTGGCAGAAGCTCATCCTTCAGACCACCTCTGAACTGATAGATCATAGCCTTGTCATCTGGAACATCTTGCTTAGAATAGCAGGCTACATTCTAGAACTCGATGTTGTACTGATAGATAGACTTTCTCCCCTACTTCAGGTGCCTGAACTTCTCATGCATCTCCCCGACAAAGCTTGTCGGAAGGTAATGGGCCCTGAAGTCACGACAGAAATTGTCCCAACTAACAACATGATCGCCCCTGAATCCTTGTATTGCTGCCACCAATCAGCTGACTGACCCTTGAGCTGGAACGATGCAAATCTGACAAAGTCCTCTGGTCTAACATTGCTGCACTCAAAATGCTTACTCATGGCATGGAGCCAATCATCAACTTCAAAAGGCTGCTCACAACAGGTGAAGGACTTGTGCTGGTTGGCAAGGAACTGATTGAGCGTCACAAACTTAGGTTGATTCTAAAAATTCCCTTCAAAGCCTTGCTGACCCTGATCTCTTTCTTTCAACAGCCTGAGCAACATCTGAGTGTTCGGATTGGTTGCAGCCATCACAGCTTGCCAAGCTTTTGGAGGAGGAGGCGGTGGCGGAGCTGGTGAAACACCAGCCTGCTCCTCACCACGACCCGGATTCCCGTAAGTTGGTGGAGCCATCCTGAAGATGGACAAGAACATCAGCACCTGATTGATAAGATGAATTCAAAAGTTGAATAAAATGCTTGAAAGAATTGCACAATTAACAACATGGCCTTCCTACTGAAAAATTAGTAGGAATGATTTCTTCGATTTTGTGATAACATCATCAGATATTAGAAGCCACTTGCAATAACACAAAAGCATTGAGCTAATGTTGCTCAGAAAAAATGTATATGCCCACATACATCTGAAGAAGATGATCCTACATAACTACAAGAGTTCCCACCTAAGAACTTGTGCTTTCTAGTTACGCAATCCGGTGAGGGGATACAAGGAGGAAATATCTCACACAACTAGCAAACCTACACCCCAACTATATCCATCCTTCAACACAAAACCTGAGGCTTTCGCAAATCCATCTAAGTTGAATCCTCGAAAGCACAACGATACTAAACCATGGTTGTACCCCGGACGCCTCCCAAGTACTCGGTGACTCCGACCTTATGTCACCACAACAAGTATTGAAGTAATTCCGAACACTCTCCGTCCTGAGATATCAAGGAAGTTGAATGATAATGATGTGCCAAAATTACCTGGAGCTCGACTCCCCAGAAGAAATCAAGTCAGACAGGAGGCACCAAGGCAGAACTCCATCACATGGGTATCATATAGACTCCAAAATTGCCGCGTAATCCTAATTTTTTTTGAGCGAGAATAGGACTAGAAACAAAAATTCCTAAGTCGAATACCTTACGAGAGCATAGAAGATGAGTAAAAAGAATCTTACTCTCCGATATAACTAGAATCAAAATACTTTTTACTAGACTCGACTCGCCAAGTTCGAACAAGCAAAGGGCTCCTATGGTCGTATGGCTCTGAATACCAACTTGTCACGACCAAGATGCGCGCCTATCCATATGAAGGCACGGGGGCCTCGACAGGGATAAAGGCGCATCTCGTTGTTTGCAAGTACAGTATCATTAAATCATACATTTAGGAAGAGATGAGTATATGAGTTGGCTTACACTCGCGACATACTAAATTACAATTCCACATCAAAGAGTTCAAGCATCAATCCAAGACAGGCTCTGGCTACGGACTAAAGCAAATGATAAAATGAAGATGCAATGACACTGGCTTGCTAGCCCCGAAGATCACGACCACGGTCCTCTACTCGTTTGGATAAGTCACGTACATCCTGCCACGCTCCTCGTCATACTCCCACTGGAGTTGCATCATGTCATCTGGCACGATCTCATCTGTACCTGCACCTAGATTGTTGTAGTAATCTGTGAGCCACAAGGACTTAGCAATCTCGTGCCTAGGTATCGAGACTATTCAAGCTCATAGGTTGGGAAGGGGTATGTGTTTAGTTTGCAGCAGCACTAAGCATTTATGGTGGCTAATCTTACGAAACATTAAAGTAAATATGTGGTCTACGATAAGCGATCGAATCTAGAATGACCTCTATGAGATCCCGAACACTTACTTACGTCAATCATAACCCCACCGTGTTCTCTCTCGGTTCATGTTCACGAGCAGAGACGATCACGGTTACTCACACAGTTTGTGTATTTTATTAGAATCTACTTCAAGTTAACAATAACCGGGTGTTAAACAAATATCCAAGTTGCCACATAACCACGGGCACGGCTTTTCGAAAGTGTTCACCCGGTAGGTGTGCTCCAACTTGTCCATCATAAATCAACCACACTCCGCGGGAATAGCCTCGACCACGGATCTCGTGAGCATCCTAGGCAACTCCAAAGGAATTCCAACACCTCGAGATAACCCAAAGAAAGTCAGAGCCCCTCACGCAAGACACTCGATAAAGGTAAAATAAGTCTAGCAAGACCTCCTGACATGTCGAAGAACCCAATAAGACCCGCGTATCTCGTTCTCAGGACACAACAGATGGGCTAAGTTTCTAGCTGACACACCTGTTGGTGGCCCCGGCTACTGCCATTTTGGACCAACACTCATGTGGAGCACTGGCCCGGGTTGTTGATTAATCCACGGGGTAGCTAGTCCCTATGCAATTTTATTAAGTTGTTAAGAAAATGTAGTACCAATGTTGGGCCTTCCCAGACAAGTTTTAATCTTAACCGAATAAACAAGGGGGTCTCCATAACAACCCCAATCATGTTAGGAGCGCGAAGTATGGAAACATAACACCGGTAACCAGAAACTATGGTGGTAACAGCAGAACAAAACACCTAGCAAAAGGCCAAGCCTTCCACCAATAACAAGATATATATGTGCATTAAATTAATTTGCAGATAATATTGTGATAAGCCAGCCATCCATGTTATCATATGGAAACAACCTACACCGCCAACTAGAATGCTATAAGACAGGCTGAGCAGCGGTAACTTAGCCAAAACAAAGGTTGCTAGCATGTGGAGGGGTTAGAGGCTATTATGGCAAATAGGAGGCTTGAAATTCAAGTGGTAGGTAGTGCTATATTACTGATAAGAGAAAGATAACTATCAAGCGAAAATAGTATCGGGATCCGGGTATGATCATCTTGCCTGTTGGTTCTACGGAGGGACAAGTAGCGAGATCCTTGTAGTGGTACTCTCCTGGATCTTCGTACTCAGGTTCAATGTTCACGTCTACCCAAAAGAAACAGCAAGAATAAACAAGCAACCATGGTGTGATGCACAAACAAGAATGATGCATGCTTTATGTGAAGAATTTTAGCATGGCAATCCTAACTAGTCATGTTTCACATGCAAAGGATTGGTTATTAATGGATCTGGACAGAACCTTATGTTAAGTTATTTGAACATGCATGAACATGGAAAATATGGATGCATCATGCATAAACGATACAAATGCATATGTAGAACGTAGGAAACGGAGTTACGGTTGTCACGCTACGCTCACGACACGTTACGAAGGAAAAACAAAAGACAAGAAAGCCATGGGCTATTACTTGGCATTCCAAGGTATCCACTGGTTAGGAAATGAAAAACCAACCACAATAGAGCCAAAGATCAAGCAATTCCATGGAGTATAGCTCCCACAAGTCACAAAACACTAAAACAACAATCTGCCACCAAACAACAACATAGCAACTTTCACAGCCCACAACTAGAGCTATAGGAAGCCTCCAATGACAAACAAGGCATTGAGAGAAACTACATAACATGCTTATCAACCTATACAACTACACAATCTGGAATGCAGGCACACATCAATAAGAATGAAGCACACAAGTTGGCATGATGAAACAGATTTCCGGGACTTGGTGTAAATAACAGTTTTTTGGAATCTGAGCTAAGCTGATAGCAAATTGATAGCAGAAACTAATGTTGATAGATACCACCTCATGGTATGAAAATTAACAGGATGGTGGTGGACAACCTGTACATCAAATCACTAGCACTGAGCTTGAGCTAATTCACAACATATCACAAGATAGCAACCACTCTTCATGGCATAAAAATAATAATAGATTCTCAGACTTAGAAACATTTAGCACATTTGAAAATAGCAACATTTTAGTGGTTACTTTAGAGCATGATTCCCACTAATATGCAAGTTTAACATGACAAAGATAAATACCATGGCATTCTGCTCATCAATGACTAACATATTCATGTCGGCACAAACATCATAACATGCAAGGATTAAATACAACAAAATGACAAAATGGCTCTTTGAGACAATATGAGATTTTTTTCAAACTTGCTCAAAATACCAAACCAATTGCACCAATGGATTCCTGAGATTTTTCTACCCCAAATTAATGTATCATACCCCTATGCTTTCATGGAACAACATGGCAAAAACTAGGTAGAAAGAATACCCCACATTCCTATAAGTCAAAACTTGCCTAAATTGCTCATGAGCATAAATGATCATATCTAGAATTGGAAATACTACTATAAAATTAAAACAATAAAAAAATAGGTAGTGTATGACAAGTGGGGCATGGGGCCACTTGTCACACACATACTCAACACACAGCACAACACTGCCACACACCATTGCACAGATACACCACACTGGATCTACTGGCCATGGCAGATCCACACACACACTCACACACTCAAGCACACATACACAGCCCACATAGCCACACCTGGATCCGGCTGTAGCCGCACGGGATCACACACACATAGTAGATCCATCCAAACACCACACGCGACACACGAGATCCAGCACCACACCAGATCCCAACATAGAACTCCATGGCCATCCAATCGTAAAAAGGAAAAAACAACAAGGGGGAGCAGGATTCAAACCCAAGACCTCTTGGTCGTTTCCCCGAATCGAACACCACTGCGCCATAGTGTGACGTCTGCACAGAGAGGGGCCTCGTACTACAACTACTAACTCGCGCTGGCTAACTGACGAAATTGAATATCAAAGACACCGACAGCAGACGGCTGCGATGTGAAATTCCGGTGACTACGTGGCAACTCCGACGACACGGGCGGGCAGGTAGAGGCGGGGATCTACGGGGTTTGCATTCCCCCTCTTCACTCGCGATGAGGAGGACAGGGGAGACGGCCCTCAAGGCAGCACCTTGGCTGCTGGCGGTAACGGACACAACGACGACGGCTACTACGGCGACTAGCACGGTCTACGTGGGGATGAAAGGGCTGCCATGACGGGGAGCTCACCTAGGCTGCAGGAGAAGACACGGGAGGTCGAAGACGACGTCGGGGACGCGCGGAAGGGGTCAGAGCAGAAGAAGAAGCGACGCAGAGGGAGGCTTCCGGAGCGCGATGAAGACGTAGACAAGGCCGACGGCGTGGAGGCTCTCTCCACCTCCTAGCGGCGGGAACGGAACGAGGGCCCGGACACCACGATCGGAGGGAGGGAAACCACCATCATGGTCGATGAAGGTGACGAAGGCCGGCCTTTTCTCAAAACTTACCTGCAGCTCTCTCTAAACTCACTAGATGGGGAAGAAGGTGGGGAAGAAGAGGGAGATGGGATCGGTGGCGGCTGGAGCGAAAAGAGAGGAACCCTAGCAGCGGCATGCGCGTCGAGGCCTTAAAAGGGGGGCAGACGACGTTCCTTGACGACCGCGAGGAACTTCACGGCACTGGGAGCTCTCCCCTCCCACTGACTCTTACGGAGGCGACGACGACGCAGGTCTCCGCTAGGTCCTGGGCTAGGCCACACAAAACAAATCAGGCCCAGCTTCTGCAGCTCCACACAGGGAAAAAAATAACACAGGGTTTCTCATTAAATAAAAAAAGCCACACATAAAAACCATCAGAGGAAAAAAATACAATGGATTTTGATGAAACAAAATACATTTGGCTAAGAGGGAATGAAACCTATTTAATGAAATTACTACGAGGAATTTTAAAGCTAGTATATTTTAATACAATAATAAAACAGCCCTCTATTATATTAAAACCCCAATATCATCTGGTTCAAGACATCAAAAGAACAACACACATGGGCTCAAACAAATATTGGATACCTCAAGAACATTTTCAAACAATTTTATCAGCAAGTTAATTCTTTTGATTAATGATAATAGGAATAAAAGGTTATAGGTTGGGTTTGATTTGAAGTAATAAGAGAGGGGCGAACAAGTAGATGCCCACTCAATCACATACCTCCACCAGACCACTCACATCACATGAAACATCACAAGGTCACAAGAAGCACACCACATTGCCATGCAAGACATGATGATGAAATGATATGATGCATGACGCAAGAATGCATGAGACAAAGACATGGCAAGGAGAAACTCAAATACATTCAAGACATGACACAAGATCCACATAGGTTACATGCCATAAAAGGTAGGGACGACACTTTGGCTGTCACAACTCTCCCACACTACAAGAGGATCTCGATCTGAGATCTAGGAACGAAATAACTCTCGAAACTCGAAACGGAGAAGATCCTCACGTTCCCAAGTAGCTTCTTTGTCAGAATGATGAGACCACTTCACCTTGAGAAACTTGATAGATTTGTTGCGAGTCTTACGCTCAGATTCTTCGAGAATAGCCACTGGATGCTCACGATAAGAGAGGTCTTCTTGGAGATCAATGTCTTGGAGGTCAATGGTACACTCGGGAGTCTTGAAGCACCTCCGGAGCTGAGAAACATGGAATACATCGTGCACATTTGCTATGTTTGGAGGAAGCTCTAGTTGATATGCAAGTTCACCTCTCTTGCCAACAACTCTGAAAGGACCAACAAAGCGAGGAGCTAGCTTCCCTTCAGTTCCAAACCGATTAGTGCCCTTCATGGGAGAGAGTCTGAGATTGACTAGACCATCATCTTGAAAAGAAACATGACGATGTTTGTTATCGTACTAATTCTTCTGTCGGGATTGAGCTGCTTTGAGGTTCTCACGACTGACACGACACATCTCTTCTGCTTCGGTGATCATGCCATTGCCCAAAATCTGACGCTCACCGGTTTCGGACCAGTTAAGCGGGGTATGACACTTCCTGCCATAGAGAATCTCGAAAGGGGCATTGCCTTAGCTATCCTGAAAGCTATTGTTGTATGAGAATTCAGCATATGGAAGGCAATCTTCCCATTTCATGCCGAACGAAATCACACAGGCTCTGAGCATATCTTCAAGGATCTGATTGACTCTCTCAACTTGACCACTTATCTGCGGATGGAATGCCGTGCTGAAACGGATCTTGGTACCCATAGCAGTCTGGAAGGACTCCCAAAACTTGGAAGTAAATAGTCTCCCACGGTCAGATGAGGTGAGCTGAGGAATACCATGCAAAGAAACTATCCTTGACGTATACAACTCTGCTAGCTGAGCTACCGAGATAGATTCTTTGACTTGAAGGTAATGAGCAACTTTGTTCAACTTGTTGATAACCACAAATATGGCATCATTGCCTCTCTTGGACTTGGGGAACCAAGTGACGAAATCCATCTCCACATGATCGAATTTCCACTCTAGGATAGGCAAAGGCGGAAGAAGACCTACTGGACATCGATGCTATGCCTTCACTCTGCGGAAAACATCACACTTGTTCACGAACTGAGCAGTTTCACGTTTCATGCGAGTCCACCAGAAGGATTGATTGAGATCCTGATACATATGGAATTGCCTTGAATGAATGGATAGAAGAGAATTGTGTGCTTCCTCCACGATAACCTTCCCAAGATCACCTTTTGGAACCACCAGACGGTCCTCAAAGAACAAGGTGTCTTTGTCATCAACGCGTAAGCACTTATACTTCAGAATGTCCTTGGCCACACATTTCTTCACTTTCTTCACCATAGCGTCAAGAAGCTATGCTTGGTGAACCTGATCTTCTAGAGTGAGAGAGACTTGAACATTGGCAAGAAATCCTTGCAAAATCATTTGAAGGTTGAGCTTGCGCAAGGCTTCACCAAACTCGGGTTGCAGAGGCTTCAGAATGAGACTGTTTTAGTACGCCTTATGGCTGAGCGCATCTGCAATGACATTTGCTTTTCCAGGAGTATACTCAATGCTTGGATTGAAGTCCTCCAGCATTTCCACCCAACGAAACTGCCAAATATTAAGATTGGCTTGAGTGAAAATGTACTTCAAGCTCTTGTGTTCGGTGTACACCTGAACTGTTCTACCCAACAGCAAATGCCTCCAAGTCATCAGAGCATGCACAACTGCCGCCAACTCGAGATCATGAGTGGAGTAGTTCTTCTTGGCAGGCTTCAATTGACGCGAGGTATAAGGAACAATCTTCTTATCTTGCATGAGAACACCACCAAGACCTTGGACAGAAGCATCACAGAAAACTTGGAAAGGCTTTGACTGCTGAGGAGGAACAAGAACTTGAGCTGAAGTTAGTCTCTGCTTGAGCGTACTGAACGCGACATCACACTCAGGAGACCAAACATACTTGACATTCTTTTGGATGAGATTACATAGAGGCTTAAAATTTGAGATAAGTTCTCCACAAATCTTCTGCAATAACTAGCAAGCCCCAGGAAGCTAGAAAGTTGCTTGACATTCTGAGGAGGCTCCCACTTCAAATTGCCTCAACTTTCTCAGGGTGCACTTTAATGCCCTTGGCAGAGATCACATGCCCAAGGTACACCACTTCATTGAGCCAAAACTCACACTTGGAAACTTGGCATAGAATTGATGCTCTTCTTTTATCTCCGAGAACACAAGGATATCATCCAAATAGACCAAGACGAACTCATTCTTGAAAGGAGAGAAAATGAAGTTCATCATTCTTGAGAAGGTTGGAGGAGAATTTGCAAGACCAAACGACTTGACGATGTACTCATAAGAGCCAAAACTCGTCCCGAAAGCGGTGTTAGGAATGTCTTCCTCACGAATGCGAATCTGACGACAACCCATGCGAAAATCAAGCTTCGAGAAAACCCTGGCACCTTTCAGTTGTTCAAACAACTCATTGACGTTGGGGAGTGGGTACTTGTTTCTGATTGTCTTCTTGTTCAATGGACGGTAATCGACACAAAGCCGGTCTGTGCCATCCTCTTTCTTGACAAATAGAACACCACAACCCCATGGAGAAGAACTTGGTCTGATCAGACCCAGACGTTCTTGTTCATCTAGCTGCTTCTTCAACTCTTTCAGCTCTTCGGGCCAAGTTTATAAGGGCGCTTGCAAACCGGTTCAGTTCCGGGCTCGAGGTCAATCACGAACTTGACTGGTCGGTGTGGAGGCATTCCTGGAAATTCTTCTGGAAATACATCTTCATACTCAGAAACCACCGGAATTTGAGAAATAGGTGACATTTCACCCTTCTCCTTAAGAGCAAAGAGACGGATTGTGTTAGCGCGAGCCATGAAAATAATCACAACTTCTGAAGGATGAGTCAGCTTGACTTGTTTGGCTTTGCAAACAACCTAAGCCTTGTTATAGCCAGGAAGTTCATGCCCAGAATAAGATCAATGTCGGAATTATCAAGAACAATTGGAGAAGCCAGAAAAGAATAATTGCCCATCTTGATAGAAACATCAGGAACAACCAAACGAGAATTCATCATCTTCCCGGGAGAAGCTATAGTCATAGGCTTAGGCAACTAATTCAAGAAGAATTCATGATTAGCAACAAAAGGCCTAGATATGAATGAATGCGATGCACCAACATCAAACAAAACTTCTGCAAAAATAGAATTGACTTCGAGATTACCCATGATCACTTGAGAAGAATCCTCTGCCTCTGCTGCATTCACCATATTCACTCTTGCTGTCTTGGGGCTGTGTCTCACGAAAGTATTTCCTGGAGATCTGACTGGAGGAGGAGGCGTAAGACACTGCTGGTTGCACTTGTTTGAGTAGTGACCCTTCTGACCATACTTGTGACAAGTAACCTCACATAGCGGACGAAAGTTGCCTGGAGGAGCAATAAAATCTGCCTTCGACGCCTGGGGCCTCTGCTGATATCCTGGGTTAGGTGGGTGGGAAGAACCATGGACACCGAACTTTTTCTGTTGCTGAGGAGGACGAAATGGAGCAGTATTTGGCACCCAATACTTCTGCTGCTTAGGAACCATCTGAGAGCTGGAAGAAGAAAAATATGAATCCCTTGAATGCTTCCTTTAGTTCTCCAACTTGAGCTGAGTTGCCTCGACCTTCAAAGCCATGTTGTAGAACTGATCAAGCTCACGAGGCTCTTGAAGGACTAGACCTGGCAGAAGGTCATCCTTGAGACCACCTCTTAACTGATAGATCATAGCCTTGTCATCTAGAACATCTTGCTTAGCTTAGCGGGCTAGATTCTAGAACTCGCTGTTGTACCGATAGACAGGCTTGCTCCCCTGCTTCAGGTCCCTGAACTTCTCATGCATCTCCTCGACAAAGCTTGTCAGAATGTAATGGGCCCTCAAGTCACGACAGAAATCGTCCCAAGTAACAACACGATCACGCCTGGAATCCTTGTACTAGTGCCACCAATGAGCTGTCTGACCCTTGAGCTGGAACGGTGCAAATCTGACAAAGTCCTCTGGTCTAACATTGCTGCACTCAAAATGCTTACTCATGTCACAGAGCCAATCATCAGCATCAAAAGGCTGCTCACAATAGGTGAAAGACTTGGGCTGGTTGGCAAGGAACTGATTGAGCGTCGCAAACTGAGGTTGATTCTGAAAATTCCATTGAAAGCCTTGCTGACCCTGATCTCTTTCTTGCAACAGCCTGAGCAACATCTAAGTGTTCGCATTGATTGCGGCCATCATAGCTTGCCAAGCTTCTGGAGGAGGATGCGGTGGCGGAGGTGGTGGAACATGAGCCTGCTCCTCACCATGACCCGGATTCCGGCTAGTTGGTGGAGCCATCCTGAAGATGCATAAAAACATCACCACCTGATTGATAAGATGAATTCAAAAGCTGAATCAAATGCTTGAAAGAATTGCACAATTAACAACACAACCTTCCTACTGAAAAATTACTAAGAATGCTTTCTTCGGTTTTGCAATAGCATCATCAGATATTAGAAGCCACTTGCAATAACACAAAAGTATTGAGCTAATGTTGCTTGGAACAAATGTATATGGCCACATACATCTGAAGAAGATGATCCTACATAACTACAAGAGTTCCCACCTAAGAACTACCAAAAACTTTATGGTTATGCAATTCGGTGTGAGGGATACAAGGAGGAAATATCTCACACAACTAGCAAACCTACACCCCAACTGTATCCATCCTTCAACACATAACCAGAGGCTTTTGCAAATCCATCTAACTTGAATCCTCGAAAGCACAACGATACTAAGCAATGGTTGTACCCTGAATGCCTCCCGAGTATTGGGTGACTCCGACTTTATCTCACCATGAGAAGTATTGAAGTAATTCTGAACACTCTCCATCCTTAGATATCAAGGAAGCTGAATGATAATGATGTGCCAAAATTCCTTGGAGCTCGACTCCCCGGAAGAAATCAAGACAGACATGAGGCACCAAGGCAGAACTCCGTCACATCAGTATCATATAGACTCCAAAATACCCGCATGATCGTAAAAAAATTTGAGCGAGAAGAGGAGTAGAAACAAAAATTCCTAAGTCGAATACCTCACCAGAGCATAGAAGAGCAGTAAAAAGAATCCTACTCTCCGATATAACTAGACTCAAAATAGTTTTTACTAGACTCGAGTCGGCCAAGTTCGAATAAGCAAAGGGCTCCTATGGTTGTATGGCTCTGAATACCAACTTGTCATGCCCAAGATGCGCGCCTATCCATATTAAGGCATGGGGGCCTCGACAGGGATAGAGGCGCATCTCGTCGTTTGCAAGTACAGTATCATTACATCATACATTTAGGAAGAGATGAGTATATGAGTTGGCTTACACTCGCCGCATACTAAATTACAATTCCACATCAAAGAGTTCAAGCATCAATCCAAGGCAGGTTCCGTCTATGGATGAAAACAAATGATAAAATGAAGATGCAATAACACTGGCTTGCCAGCGCCGAAGATCACGACCACGGTCCTCTACTCGTCTGGATAAGTCACGTACATCTTGCCACGCTCCTCATCATACTCCCACTAGAGATGCGTCATGTCATCTGGCACAATCTCATTTGTACCTGCACCTGGATTGTTGTAGTAATATGTGAGCCACGAGGACTCAGCAATCTCGCACCCGGGTACCGAGACTATTCAAGCTCATAGGTTGGGAACGGGTATGTGTATAGTTTGCAACAACACTAAGCATTTATGTTTGCTAATCTTACGAAACATTAATGTAAATATGTGGTCTACGATAAGCTATCGAATCTAGAAAGATCTCTATGAGATCCTGAACACTTACTTACGTCAATCATAACCCCACCGTGTTCTCTCTCGGTTCATGTTCACGAGCAGATACGGTCATGGTTACTCACATAGTTGGTATATTTTATTAGAATTTACTTCAAGCTAACTATAACAGGGTGTTAAAAAAAATTCCAAGTTGCCACATAACCACGGGCATGGCTTTCCGAAAGTTTTAACCCTACAGGGGTGCTCCAACTAGTCCATCATAAATTAACCACACTCCGCGGAAATAGCCTCGACAACGGATCTCATGATTATCCAAGGCAACTCCAAAGGAATTCCAACACCTCGAGATAACCCGAAGAAAGTCAGAGCCCCTCCCGCAAGACACTCGATAAAGGTAAAACAAGTCCAGCAAGACCTCCCGACGTGTCGACGAACCTGATAAGAGCTGCGTATCTCGTTCTTAGGACACGACGGATGGGCTACGTTTCTGGCTGACACACCCATTGGTGGCCTCGGCTACTGCCATATTGGACCAACACTCATGTGGATCACTGGCCTGGGTTGTTGATTAATCCACGGGGTAGCTAGTCCCTATGCAATTTTATCAAGTTGTTAAGCAAATTTAGCAACAATGTTGGGCCTTGCCAGACAAGTTTTAATCTTAACCGAATAAACAAGGGGGTCCCCATAACAATCCCGAGCATGTTAGAAGCGCAAAGTATGGAAACATAACATCGGTAACAAGAAACTATGGCGGTAACAACGGAACAAAACACCTAGCAAAAGGCCAAGCCTTCCACCCATACCAAGATATGTATGTGCATTAAACTAATTAATAGATAATATTGTGATAAGCCAGCCATCCATGTTATCACATGGAAATACCTGCACCTGCAACTAGAACGCTATAAAAGAGGCTGAGCAGGGGTAACTTAGCCAAAACAAAGGTTGCTAGGATATGGAGGGGTTAGAGGCTATCATGGAAAATAGGAGGCTTGACATTCAAGTGGTAGGTAGCGCAATAGTAATGATAAGAGCGAGACAACTATCAAGCAAAAATTGTCCCGGGATCCGGGTACAATCATCTTACCTGTTGGTTCTTCAGAGGGACAAGTAGCGGGATCCTCATAGTGGTAGTCTCCTAGATCTTTGTACTCAGGTTCAGCGTTCGCGTCTAACCAAAAGAACCAAATGCATGCTTTATTTCAAGAATTTTAGCATGGCAATGCTAACTAGTCATGTTTCACATGCAAAGGATTGGTTATTAATGGATCTAGTTAGAACATTATGTTAAGTTATTTGAACATGCATGAACATGGAAAATATGGATGCATCATGCAAAAACGATACAAATGCATATGTAGAACATAGGAATCGGAGTTACGATTCTCACGCTACGCTCACGACAAGTACGAAGGCAAAACACAAGACAAGAAAGCCATGGGATATTCCTTGGCATTCCAAGGTAGCCACTGGTTAGGCAATGAAAAACTAACCACAATAGATCCAAATATCAAGCAATTCCATGGATTATAGCTCCCACAAGTCACCAAATAGCAACATAGCAACTTTCACAGCCCACGACTAGAGCTATAGGAAGCCTCCAACCACAAACAACGCATTGACAGAAACTACATAACATGCTTATCAACTTATCCAACTACACAATCTGGAATGGAGGCATACATCAATAAGCATGAAGCAAACAAGTTGGCATGATGAAACATATTTCCGGGACTTTGTGAAAATAACAGTTTTCTAGAATCTGAGTTAAGCTGATAGCAAATTGATAGCTGAAACTAATGGTGATAGAGACCACCTCAAGGCATGAAAATTAACAGGATGGTGGTGGACAACCTCTACATCAAATCACTAGCACTGAGCTTGAGCTAATTCACAACATATCAGAAGATAGCAACCACTCTTCGTGGCATAAAAATAATACCAGATTCTAAGACAGAAATATTTAGCACGTTTGGAAACAACAACATTTTAATGGTTACCTTAGAGCATGATTCCCACTCATATGCAAGTTTAACATGACAAAGATAAAAACCATGGTATTCTACTCATCAAAGACTACCATATTCATGTTGGCGCAAACATCATAGCATGCAAGGATTAAATACAATATAATGACAAAATGGCTCTTGAGACAAAATGACATTTTGTCTAGCTTGCTCAAAAGACCAAACTAATTGCACCAATGGATTCTTGAGATTTTTCTACCCCAAATTCATGTATCATACCTCTATGCTTGCATGGAACAACATGGCAAAAACTAGGTAGAAATAATACCCCACATTCCTATAAGTCAAAACTTGCCTAAATTGCTCATGAGCATAAATGATCATATCCAGAATTGGAAATACTACTATAAATGGAAAAACCCTAATAAATCAATTAAAACAATAAAACAAAAGAGGCAGTGTATGAAAAGTGGGGCATGGGCCCACTTGTCACACACACACACAACACCCAACACAACACAGCCACACAGCACTGCACACATACACCACACTGGATCTGCTGGCCACAGCAGATCCACACACACACTCACACACTCAAGCACACATACACAGCCCACGCAGCCACACCTGGATCTGGTTGTAGCCGCACGGGATCACACACACACAGCAGATCTATCCAAACACCACACACCACACACGGGATCCGGCACCACACTAGATCCCAACACAAAACACCACGATCGGCCAATCGTAAAAAGGAAAAAACAACAAGGGAGGAGCTGGATTTGAACCCCAGACCTCTCAGTTCTTTCCCTGAGTTGAACACCACTGGTCCACAACGCGACCTCTGCACAGAGATGGGCCTCGGAGTATAACTACTAACTCACGCGGGCTAACTAACGAAACTGAAGATCAAAGACACCTGCTATAGACGGCAGCGACGCAAAATTCCGGTGACTACAGGGCAACTACGGTGATGCGGACGGGCAGGCAGAGGCGGGGATCTATGGGGTTTGCGTTCCCCCTCTCGTCTCGCGACGAGGAGAACGGGCGCGACGGCCCTCAAGGCCGCGCCTTGGCTGCCGGCGGCGATAGACAGATCGACGGCAACTACTACGGCGACTAGCATGGGCTACGTGGGGAAGAAATGGTTGCGACGATGGGGAGCTCACCTACGCTACGAGAGAAGACGCGGGAGGTCGAAGACGACGTCGGGGACGCACAGAAGGGGCCAGAGCAGAGGTAGAACCGACACATCGGGGGGCTTTCGGAGCGCGATGAAGACGTAGACGAGGCTGACGGCATGGAGGCTCTCTCCAGCTCCTAGCGGTGGGAACAAAACGAGGGCAATGACGACGAGGGCACGGACACCATGGCCAGACAGAGGGAGACCACCATCATGGGCGACGACGGTGACGAAGTCCAGCCCTTTCTTAGAACTTACTTTCAGCTCTCTCTCTGAACTCACTAGAGGGGAAGAAGGAGGGGGAGAAGAGGGAGATGTGACCGGCGTCGGCTGGAGGGAAAAGAGAGGAACCCTAGCAGGGGCACGAACGCCGAGGCCTTAAAAGGAGGGGCCAGACGATGTTCCTCGATGTCTGTGAGGAACTTCACGGCATCGGGAGCTCTCCCCTCTCACTGACTCTGACGGAGGCGGCGACGGGGCAGGTCTCCGCTAGGTCCTGGCAGGGACACGCAAAACAAATCAGACCCAACTTCTGCAGCTCCTCACACGGAAGAAAATAACACAGGGTTTCTCATTAAATAATAACAGCCACACATAAAAACCATCAGAGGAATAAATACAAAGGATTTTGATGAAACAAAATACATTTGGCTAAGAGGGAATGAGACCTATTTAATAAAATTACCAGGAGCATTTTTAAAGCTAGTATATTTTGATACAATAATAAAACAGCCCTCTGTTATATTAAAACCCCAACATCATCTGGTTCAACACATCAAAAGAACAACACGCATGTGCTCAAAGAAATATTAGCTACCTCAAGAACATTTTTAATCAATTTTATGAGCAAGTTAATTCTGTTGATTAATGATAATAGGAATAAAAGGTTATAGGTTGGGTTTGATTTGAAGTAATAAGAGAGGGGGAAGAAGTACATGCCCACTCAATCACACACCTCCACAAGACCACTCACATCAAATGAAACATCACAAGGTCACAAGAAGCACACCACATTGCCATGCATGACATGATGATGAAATGATATGATGCATGATGCAAGAATGCATGAGACAAAGACATGGCAAGGAGAAACTCAAATATATTCATCACATGACACAAGATCCACATAGGTTACATGCCATAAAAGGTAGGGACAACACTTGGGCTGTCACACTATTGTAGTACTCATCACTTTGGTGTAGATATTTATCTCCAAGTGTGGTTGAATTGACAACTCAACTGATAATACTCAAAATTTTCTTTGGCTCCCCTTATGTCGAATCTATAAATTTGGGTTGAATACTCTACCCTCGAAAACTGTTGTGATCCCCTATCCTTTTGGGTTATAAGGGTCCACGGATATAAGGAGTAAAATCCATCACTCAACTCCTAGTAGTTATACTACTCTCCGCTGTATCTCATCCGTCAACACATAACCATAGGCCTCGGAAATTCATCTACCTTAGACCCTCGTAATCACAACGATAAAATTATGGTAGTATATCTAGATGCTCTTCCCAATACTGGGTGACGCCAAACTCCTGTCGCCACACAGAGTATTCAAGCAATTTCGAACATCCTCTGTCCGGAGATACTAAGGAAACTGAATGATAACGATGTGGCCAGAATTAAATTGAGCTCTACTCCCCTAAACAAAGTCAATTCAGACAGGAGGGACCCAGAACAAAATTTTGTCACATCAACATCATATAGTTTTCAAAATACCCGCGTGATCCTAAAACATTTTGAGTGAGAAGAGGGTAGAATTAAAATTCCCAAGTCATAATTCCTCACAGGAGTATAGAACAGGAGTAAAAAAATCCTACTCTCCGACATAACTAGACTCAAAATAGTTTTAGTAGACTCGACTCAGCCGGGTTCGATAAATTAAGGGGGTCCTAGGTTGGTACAGGATCTAACACCAACTTGTAACACCCAGGATGCGATAATATCCTTATTTTGGCTTGAGGGTCACGATAGGGATAGAAATAGATCTCGTCATTTGACAAGAATGGATATCATTACAATTACATGTAAAGAAGTGATGAGTATATGGAATTGGCTTACACTCGCCACAAGCTACATCAAGATCATATAAATACAACAACATATTCAAACATCATACATAAGAGCAGGGTCCGACTACGGACAAAATCAAAAGATAAAATGACATCAATGCTTGCTATCCTAGGTTGCCGGCCTATAACCCATCCTAGATCGAGGAAGAGGAAGAAGAAGAACTCCAAATCAAACAAGCATCGCGCTCATGTCAAATCATCGCATTACCTATACCTACAACTGTGGTTGTACTAAACTGTGAGACATAGGTACTTAGCAATCTCACTTCCATGGGTATCAAGACTAGCAAAGCTTAATGGGTGAGATATGGTTAAATGTCAAGGCTGCAGCAAGCACTAAGCATTTATATGAGTGGCTAACTTACGAGTACAAGAGGGGTGTGCTAACATAATCGGACGTGAGCTAGTAATGATCACTAAGTGATCCTGGACACCTACTTACATCAAACATAACCCCACCATGTTCTCTCTCGGTTCAGAACCCACGAGTAGAGATAGTCACGGTTACGCACACAGTTGGTGTATTTTATTTGAGTTTACTTCAAGTTTTGTATGATTGGATGTTAAACAAATTTCCAAGTTGCCACATAACCGCGGGCATGACTCTCATGAAAGACTTAACCCTGTAGGGGTGCTCCAACTCATTCATCACAAACTAACAGCATGCCGCGTGGAATAACCTTGAACGTGGAAAAAAACGAGATCTCCTTCACAATTCTGTTAGAAAACCTCAACCTCGAGATAGCCCAAAGTATCCTCGGAATCCCTCGCACAAGACATTTGTGAAAGGTAAAACAAGTCCTGCAAGACCATGCGATAGGACAAATCCCAATAGGAGCAGCGCGTATCTCTTTCTCAGGGCACTACCAAATGAACACTATGTACGGTGTCCTGATAGAAATCCCTGGAGTTTCCCTAAGGTGGCATCACAAGTGGATCTTGGTTGTACCAACACTCATGAGGAGCGTTGGCCCGGGTTGTTTATTAATTATTCACGGGGCCCAGAAAGTCCATATGCAGTTTTATTAGTTATTATGAAAATGTAGTACCAATGTTGGGCCTTGTCAGAAGAGTTTTATCCCAAAACAAAAATCAAGGGGATCCCCATAACAACCCCTAGCATTGCAGGGTGCTCAATTGGAACATAACACCAATACGCAAGTAACTAGGGCGGAAAAAGTGGAACAAAACACCGAGCAAAAGTCCAGGACTTCCACCTTTTACCAAGTGTATAGGTGCATTAAATTATATAGCAATAATATTGTGATATATCAAGAAAATATCCATGTTGTCATATGGAAGCTACTACACCTACAACTAACAACACTACAAGAAGGGTTGAGCACGCGATAACATAGCCAAACAATTGTTTTCTAGGAAGGTGGATGGTTAGAGGCTTTTCATGGTAATGTTGGGAGGCTTGACATACAAGTGGTAAGTAGTGAGACATAATGAAAAAAGAGAGACAACTAGCATGGCAATGATAGTAGTGGTATCACGGGAAATGTTCATCTTGCCTGAGATCCCGCTTGGAAGAAGAATAAATCCATGAACAAGGCCAGCCAACGTAGTCGAACGAATCCTCAGACTCCGAACAGTTTCGGAACTCTATCGAGAAGAAGCAATCCTGAAACAACAATCAACACACGATAAAGACTACAACATATCCATGGCATGATGCATAAACAAATATGATGCATGTCCCGCTTAATATGCAAGGCATGGCATGGCAAGAACAACAAATAACTACTACATGTTAAGTGAAGTTCAATATGCAACGAGTTGCATATTGATGAACCTCCATGTTCAAGTATTTAGTTCAGTCTCGCTTATTTACTCGGCAAGTTTAAATGAGGTGAAGCATCAACAACTACAACATCTAGGCATTTTAAATGAGGCCGAAAGCAACATACATCATTTCCAAAATGTCCCCATATGCAAATTAGCAATATAGTCCAGACCTGGCCTAACACAATTTTTTATTTGTTAAACATCAAAATAAAATGTGTCATGCGATTCTACACGTTTTTCTAGCCAAGTTACATATGTGGAACATTTTAATCGGAGCTACAGTTATTAAGTTATGAAATAAATCATTTTAATATGGTATTTGTGCAAACTAATGTGAACAGCAGGTTTAAACATTTTTATCATGGATGAAAGTTGGATATCGTGAATCTACATGAAATTATACACATTTTTCGTATATAAAATATTTTGATCCGACGTTCGGTTATTCACTTATAAGCATTTTAAAATGATGCATTTTCTGTAATTTTAAAATGACAAAGATTAAATATTAAATTCGTAGTGCAGGAAAACGTTTGTGGGTTGAATCGGTCCACGAGCCTAAATAGACTAGCGAGCCCAAGTTAGAAAAACACCACAGGGTTGTAGGGTAAGTAGATGGCGCTCACCAGGCCATCGGGCCGTAAGCGGAGGCTCAGGTCTCATGCGGTCGGTGGAGAGGTGGCCACGATAGCCGGCTGGGCCTTGGCACGGCTCACGATGCAGCTGGAGGTTGTCCCTACGCTGTTGCGGCCCAGGGAGAGCGAGCGGTTGGTGCTGTGCGTCTCCTCCCTCATGCTGCCACACGAGAGCAGAGGCCATGGCGGCGCTGGGGGGATTCCGATGACGTGGGGACGACTTGGAGGCCTGATTCGGCAGGGGTCCAGCCAGATCTGGATGGATCTAGGCACGAGGGATCCATTCTCAAAAGTGAGGTGCGGCGGTTGTGCTTGAGGTCGTCCATGGGGGCCTCCTTTGCTCCTGATCAACACAAAGAGAGAGAGAGAGACCTGAGAAACAAAGAGAGACGGCGACGGTTTGGGGCAGGAGAAATGCGGCGAGGTCGACCAGCGACTCACCGGAGCTCTGCTTGCTAGATCTGGTAGTGTTTCATGGTTCGGGCGAGGCCCTGGGACAGGGGCGACTTTGGATCAGGAGCTCCTCCCTCGATCTGCAGCGAGGGTGGCGGCATAGATACCTGTCCGGGCAGGCCTCAGATGGGCTCGGGTGGGCTTGCGGTGGTGGGAGGCTGGCCGGCGCCAAAAATATCGTCGTTGGCGGTTAGCTGCATGGGAGGCTAGGGTTAGGGGTCAGTTTACCCAAAAATGGCATGGGGGTGTTTAAATAGGGAAGGGTGGTTAGGGTTGGCTGTTTTTGCACTGTTTGGATCCCTCTGATATAGATCGTATGGCTCCGGTCACTAGGATTTGTATGGTGGATGTGTTGGGCAATGTAGATGGGCTAGGTGGGGATGTGAGGGAGGTTTGCAGCCCATGACAGGTTTTATAAACCGAAAATGTTCGACATGGTTCCGCCACAGTTAAATGTTCGGGTATCAAACAATTTGGCAGGTGGTCCACCTACAATAAAACGAGACCACATGCCAACTTTCGATCTAATCCGAGAATATTTTATACACACTTTTAAAAACAATATTTTATTGATGCAACTACTAATGGATGCATGTTTTAAAAAATGAGTGTCGATGCTATGCAGGTGATGTGAATGATGCGATGATGAATGCGGAAACCAAATAAATCACACGAAGACAATGGAATAAAAGGGGAATCTTCTAGAGCATCGGTCCTGGACTGTTACACTTGACTCCTCAACTTTAGACTAAGTTAGAAGAAATCAAAGTGTTATCTCTGAAAATTCAAGCAATACTTTAAGCTATCTCCTACCTGCAACTATACTAAAAATAAGAAAGAAAACAAGCCTAGTTATCTCTTCGTTCAAGAAAAACTAGAGTTAGACAAGGTTCTCAATGGCTTCCAACCTAAAAACTATTGGACTCGTCTACTAGCATGGGACCGTTCCTTTCCATCACCGATGCACGCCACGACGCCTAGGCTCAGACGTCAACACTTCGACAAGCAGTGGTGTGTGGTCTAGCGTAGATTCATCGCCATGACGGCACCACCTGACTGGGCCTCGTCCCCTTGCACTATATTGCAGAACCGATAAACATTCATTTATCTGTCTCTTTGGAATCTAGAGCTCCTTGGGACTTGGGTTAATTATCTTCGAAGGAAGGAGATGAATGAATGAAGAACGTGATATGGTGACACTTTTTGGAGAATGAAGCGATTAGCCATCTGGTGTGTTTTTCTATTTTGTCTTTAGTATAAGTAAAAACAATCTGGTGCGTGCGTCAAGGTCTAGGTGCCTCATTCCTAGTGGGTTGGGCCTGCTCCATTGATTTATTTTCTTATTATGAATTGGTACACATACATACACAAGGTATGGGCCCCTGCTAGGGATGGGCCCTAGGTGGCCACACTCGCTGCCTATGGCCAGGTTAGGCCCTCCAAACCAGATGATACGTCCATTTTGCATCATGATTTCCTATTGATGTTTATGATATTCTTGGTAACTAATTAACTTTATGATACAATTCTTATGTCTTTTCTCTCTGAATCTACAACGTACGTCACAAAGAGTGAAATTGTCGGAAATTGGAATTCTAGACCGGAAAACCAAGAAAAAGGCTAAAAATTCAGTGGACTCCAAATGACCTGAAAGTTCAAGGGGATTTTTGTGGAATATATGTGAATATTTGGAGCAAAAATATACCAGAGGGGGGCCACCTATTGGTGCCAAGGCAACAGGGTGCGTCCACCCCCCTGGCCGCGCCCTAATGGCTTGGGATCACCTCCCAGGAACTCCGGCCTCCCCCTTCTACTATAAGTTGGGTTTTGAACTAAAAAAGATAAGAAGATACTTTTGGGACGAAGCATCGCCATTTTCATGACCAATGCTTTCTCCTTCATGGAAATCGAACGGACGAAGCTTCGGCCTCCCTCTTTTTCTATTCTTGGAAAAAGAATACATCACCATCACCAACGCTTCCTCCTTCATGGGAGGACCAATCTTAATTATCATCTTCACCATCACCATCTCATCTCAAACCCTAGTTCATCTCTTGTATTCAATCTTTGTCTCAAAACCAGATTGATTACATCTTGTAGGGTTGATTACATCTTGTAGTCGATGCTAGTTGGTTTATTTTGTGGAAGATAACATGTTCATATCCTTAATCATAATTATTATACCTCTGAATTTTAACATGGTGATGATTTGTGAGTATTTACTTTTGTTCCCAAGAACATGGGAGAAGTCTTGTTATAAGTAATCATGTGAAGTTGGTATTCGTTCGATAATTTGATGGTATGTATGTTGTTGCTTCTCTTAGTGGTGTCGTGTGAACGTCGACTACATGACAGTTTACCGTATTTGAGACTAAGGAAGGCATTATGGAGCAACAAGTAGATGATTGGTTTCTGGAGTGACACAAGCTTAACCATAGTTTATGCATTATTTCATTAGGGGCTGATTTGGATCCACACGTTTCATGGTATGGTTAGATTTATCTTAATTCTTCTTTCGTAGTTGCGGATGCTTGCGAGAGGGCGTAATGATAAGTGGATTGCTTGTTCAAGAATAGTAGCACCTTATCACCAGTCCACACACATATCAAATTATCAAAGTAACAAATGTGAATCAACTCAACATGATGAACATTACTAGACAGAAATTCCCATGTGTCCCCGGGAGCGCTTTGCTTCATATAAGAGTAATTTCAGGCTTGTCCTTTGCTTCAAAAACGGCTGGATATCTTGCTGCACACTTGATACTATTGTTAGTTGTTACTTGTTACGAATTATCTTGCTACAAAACTATCTATTAGTGTTACTCATAGCACTAGCACAGAATACCTCGCTAAAAACGGCTTATCATTTCCTCTTGCTCCTCATTGGGTTCGATACTATTACTTGTCGAAAAGACTGCGATTGATCCCCTATACTTGTGGGTATCAAGACCCTTTTGTGGTACCGGTGCTAGAGAGTGAAGCACCTTTGGTAAGTGGAATTTGGTAAGCAAACATTTCCGGTACGTGCTGAAATTTGTTGTTGCTTGTTACTATGGATAGTCACCCTTTGAGTGGCTTGTTTGGGGCATCTTCGCCTCAAACGGAAGTGGAAAAAGTCACTCCCCAATCTTCTGAACTTTCTGAAAATATTTATTATGAGATTCCTTTGGGTATGTTAGAGAAACTACTAGCTAATACTTATGCATGAGATAGTACAACTCATCTTCGTTACCACTTGATATATGTCGATAACATTTCTAGATTATTTAAGTTTGCAGGTTAATCAGAGGACCAAGAAAATAAGAATGTTTTCTATTTATTTTTTGGAGGGAAAAGCAATGCTGTGGTACATGCTATTGGATGATATTGGATCATGGGACCGGAATCACTTGAAGCTGGAATTTTATCAGAAGTTTTATCCTATGCATCTAGTTCATCATGATCAGAACTATATATATATATATATATATATATATATATAATTTTAGGACTCTTGAAGGAGAAATCATCTCTCAAGCTTGGGGAGGCTTAAATCTATGATGCACACTTCCCCAACCATGAGCTCTCAAGAGAAATGATTATACAAAACTTTTATGCTCGCTTTCTCAAGAAGATAAATTAATACCCGATTCTTCTTCCACTAGTTCCTACATGAAGAGAACTATTGAATTCAAATGGGATCTTTTGTAAAGAACTAAACACAACTCTGAAGTTTGGGAACTCGACAAAGGTAAAGATTCAAGTATAAATCTTAAGTTTGAAGTGTTAACTCTTTTATGGAAACTGATACATTTCATAGGTTTAGCAATAAATATGGGCTTGACTTTGATATTGTAGCTCCTTTTTGTGAATGTTTTGCTACTCATGTTGATATCCCTAAGGAGAAGTGGTTTAAATTTAATCCATATATTGAAAAATTATTAGAGTAAATTAGTAAAGTTAAAGAAGATACAATTGTTTATCATGTTGATCCAATTGTGCCTACTACTTGTATTGAAAAACCACCTTTCCCTATTAGGATTAAGGAACATGCTAAAGCTGCAACTATGGTTAAAGAAAGTTAAATTAGAACACGTGGCCTTATAAACAAATAAATGTGGAGCCTAATATTATTATGGTTAATGATCTTCTAATTGATAATATTGATGGTCAGGTTATTTACTTTTGTGATGAGGCTGCAAGAATTGCTGAACCTGTTAAAAAATGAACAGGATGGCTATGGAAATGCCATGATAGGTAGGTATGGTGGCTGTTTTGAGCAATATATAGGGAGGCTTATGTCTGATAGAGTGTATCATATCATGGGGTTTGGATGCACCAACGAAGGTTGCACCGACTCTCGAGGTGAGAATGGGCAATGCACGGCGCCGAAGAGGCTAGCAAATTGTGGAAAGATGAGAGTGCATATATCTATGGATTGACATTAGTCATAAAAAACCATTGTTTGAGAATTCATCCGATTAATCAGTTAATTGGCTAGTTAGTCGCTATTCATCGATGGCCGAATCAAATATCACATATTCATCCTATTAACTTGCCAGGTCGATTAAATGGTTTTTCGAATCAATTAAATGGTATGTCATACCATTTAATTGGTTATTAACCCAATTAATCATTGGTGGCATGTTAACTGGTGGGCAAACAAAAGTCGTTTATTTGGTCGATAACCCCTTCCACTCCTAAAGAGCTAGGGTTTATCCCTCCACCCGCCCGCTCCCGCTCCTCTCATTTCCTCCCAACCTAGATAGCGTCTGGCTAGGTCCTCATAAGCGCGTTGCCACTTCCCCTCCTCCCTAGTGTGTCGCCACTTTCTCTTCTCCCTTTGTGTGCAGCTACTTCCCCTCCTCCTTTGCAACCTGCCACAGCCAATAACAGATCTGTTCAGATGCCCTATGCAGCCGCCATCACCTTCCCTCTAACTATCGCCATCGCATGGCCGTGATCTCCCGGAGTTGCATCCTAGGTAGAAATAAGCAAAAAAATGTTCTTGTATACATGTTTGTTGATGACTTTTTAACGCCCACATAGATGATTATGGTTGTATACATGTTTGTGATCTATTGAGAAAATAAAATGCTGACATTTGCTTCATATTTGAAATGTAGAACAAAATTTGCTTCTGTTGAGTTTGAAATTACACCGCTTCATAGTCGACCGATTAATCCAGTTAATAGGCCGATTCAGCAATCAATCGCTAGTCCCATGCCGAGCAAGCAGCTACCAGTTAACGATTATCTCCACATTGTAAAGAACTCATACACTTATTGTAAAGCCTTATTATGTCTCTGAAAGCCCCTAGGGAGGAGGTTGGTAGGAGCTGATGCGTCTCCGACGTGTCTATAATTTTTTATTGTTCCATCTGATATATTATCATTCTAGGATACTTTTTGGGTATTTGTTTACCAATTTATAATATTTTTTAGCACTAACCTATTGACCCAGTGCCCAGTTGCTAGTTGTTATTTTCTCCATGTTTTTTCCTTTATACGTCTACAGTACGAAACGAACACCAATTGCCACAAAACTTTTTGATGATTTTTTTCTGGCCAAAAAACACCTGGAAGCTTCGAAAGGAGGCTGAGAGGCATATGACGGCCCCACCACACATCAGGGTGCATCCTAGGGGCGCCCTGATATGTAGTGGACCGCTCATGGCTCTCCCCTGTCCTGCTCTGGCCCATAAATTCACTCATATTCCAAAAACCCTAGAGGAGGTCCCAAAAAACTTTTTACACTGCCATAAGTCTCTGTTCCGACGGGAGCCCTTCTAGAGCTTTGTTCTGGCACTCTGCCGGAGGGGGGTCGATCACGGAGGGCCTCTTCATCAACCTTGCTGTGCTCATGATGATGCGTGAGTGGTTCAGCATAGACCTATGGGTCCGTAGGTAGTACCTAGATGGCAATATCTATCTCTATTGATCTTCAATAAAATGTTCATCGCATCTTTGACTTGATCAATCCGATGTAATCCTTTGTATGGTGCGTTTGTTGGAATTCGGTGAATTATGGATTTATGTTAAGATTATTTATGAAAATTATTTGAGTCAAACCTGATTACTATGATTCTTATTTGCATGATCATTATAGCTTTGTAATGCTCTCTCATCTATTGAGATAGTTTAGCCAACTAGAGTGATATTTCTTCGGTGGGTGTGGTGCATTGTGGTTGATTAAACCTGACGAGTTTCTATATCCCAGTGATAAAGTCGGGGACAAGATACGTCTTTGTGTTGTTGATACTAAGGACAAATGATGGGGTTAAATGAAATTGATTGAGTTTACTGTGTCTACATCATGTCATCATTCTCCAAGCATTACTCTGTTTTACATAATACTCTAGAAGCATGCTGGATAGTGGCCGATGAGTGGAGTAATAGTAATAGGTGCAGGAAGGAGTCAGCCTATTTGCTTATGGATGTGGTTCCTATATACCCATGATCATTTCCATGAAAATTGCATAACTATTTGCTTTTCTATCAATTGCCCAACAGTAATTTGTTTACCCACCATATGCTATTTCTATGAGAGATGTCACTAGAGAACACTACGGACCCTGGGTCTATTGACTTATATATTTACAAATGATACTATTACCTTGCTTCTATTTATTTGATTTTATTTTCTTTTATTTGATTTTGCAATTCACAATTATTTACACAACTCACTTTCTCGCAAATAACGAGACCAAGGGGATTGACAACCCTCTTGCCATCGTTGGGGGCAAGTTGTTTGCTCTTTTGTGTGCAACCACTGAAGATGGTTGAGGATTGATATTCCTATTGGTTCAATAAACCTTGGTTTCATAAATGAGGGAAATACTTACCCATATTGTGTTGCGATAACCCGTTCCTCTTCACGGAAAACCCAACGCAGATCAAAAGTATCAGGAAGGATTTCTGGCGCCGTTGCCGGGGAATACCATCACCGACTATCATGTAACTTCACACAAATAATCATTCACTTGTTTCTATTTTTATTTTCTGTTATATTTAGTTTATCTCATAAAAATCAAAAATACAAAAATATTTATCTTTGCTAGTTACTAGTTTACCTTTTGCTTGCTTTGCTTGCTAGTTTACTTGCCTCGCTAGTTGCTTTGCTTGTTCAGTCACCTGTCACAAGATACTACTGAGTTGTGTGACTTGTCAAATACTAATAATAATGATTTTATTTGTCACGCCCAAGATGCGCACCTATCCATTTTTAAGGCATCAGGGCCTCGCAAGGGATAGATGCGCATCTTGCCGTTAGCAAGAATAGTATCATCACAACATACAATACCGAAAGAGATGAGTATACAATATTGGCTTACACTCGCCACATGCTAACTTACAATGTCACTCAAATTCATATCATCAAGTTGAACACAGGGTCCGGATACGGACGAAATCAAACGATAAAACAGTTGCAAATGATACTATCAAGCTATCCCAAAGATCATGACCAGGTCCTCTACTCATCCGGATACGTCACTTACATCCTGCCTCTTTCCTCATCATATTCCCACTGGAGCTGGGTGAGATCATCCCGCATGAACTCATTTGAACCTCTACCTGGAGTTGTTGTACTAAACTATGAGCCACAAAGGACTCAGCTATCATGTGCCCGGGTACTGAGACTATTCCAGCTTAAAGGTTGGGATGGGGTAAGTGTTTAGTTTGCAGCAGCACTAAGCATTTATGGTGGCTAACTTATGCAACATGAAAATAAATATCAGTGGCCTACGATGAACGATCGAATCTAGTATGATCCCTATGAGATCCTGGACACTTACTTATGTCAATCATAACCCCACCATGTTCTCTCTTGGATCATGTTCACGAGCAGAGATGATCACGGTTACTCCCACAGCTGGTGCATTTTAATTAGAGTTTACTTCAAGTTAATTATAACCAGGTGTTAAACAAATATCCACGTTGCCACATAACCGCGGGCATGGCTTTTCGAAAGATTTAACCCTGTAGGGGTGCTCCAACTAATCAATCACAAATTAACCACACTCCACGGGAATAGCCTCGACCACAGATCTCGCGGTCATCATAGGTAATTCCAAAGGAATTCCAACACCTCGAGAAAACCCGAAGAAAGTCAGACTCCACATGCAAGACATTCGATAAAGGTAAAACAAATCCAGCAAGACCACCCGACGTGTCGACGAACCCGATAAGAGCCGCGTATCTCGTTCTCACGACACGATGGATAAGTAACGCGTACGGAGGCCTGATAGAAATCTCCCAAGTTGCCCTGAGTTGGCCCCGCACAGAGCTCTAGTTTGTACCAACACTCATGAGGAGCAGTGGACCGGGGGTTGATTAATTATCCACGGGTTTGCAAGACCGTATGCAAATTTTATTAAGTTTTTAAGAAAATGTAGTACCAACGTTGGGTCTTGCCCGACAAGTTTTAATCTCAACCGAATAAACGAGGTGGTCCCCATAACAACCCCGAGCATGTTAGGAGCGCAAAATATGGAAAACATAACACAGGTCACAAGGAACTAATGGTGATAACAGCGGAACAAATCACTTAGGAAAAGGACAAGCCTTCCACCATTACCAAGATATATATGTGCATTAAATTAAATAACAAAATTTATTGTGATATCCAAATCCATGTTATCGCATGGAACCACCTGCACCTGCAACTAAGAACGCTATACGAGGGGCTGAGCAGCGGTAACTTAGCCAATCAAAGGTTTGCTAGGATGTGGCGGTTAGAGGCTATCTTGGAAAATAGGAGTCTGATATCAAGTGGTAGTTTGCGCAATTGTAACGATAAGAGCGCGAAACTAGCAAGCAAAAATAGTATCGGGATTCGGGTACGATTGTCTTGCCTTTGGTTCTTCAGCTGAACAAGTAGCGGGATCCTCGTAGTGGTACTCTCCTAGGTCCTCGTACTCAGTATCGACACTCGCATCTACCCAAGACAAACAGCAACTATAAACCCTCAACCAAGGTGTAATGCACAACAATATGTTGCATGATTCATTTATGAAGAATTCAACATGGCAATCCAAAACTAGTCATGTTTTTAGATGCAAAGTTTGTTTATTAATTAATCTGGACAGAACCTCATGTTAAGTTATTTAAACATGCATGATCATGGTAAATCTGGATGCATCATGCAAAATCGATAAAAATGCATATAAATATCGCAAGAAACGGAGCTACGGTTCTCACGATACGCTCTCGACAAGATACGGAGGCAAAACACAAGTCATCCAAGACCTGGGCTAATTGTTTGCATTCCAAGATAGCCACTATATTGGTGATGAAAAATCAATGACAATATCCTCAATAATCAATCAATTCCATGGAGCATAGCTCCCACAAGTCATAAAACAATAAAACCCACAATCTGCCACAAAACAGCAGCATAGCAACTTCCACATCTCACAACTTGAGCTACAGGAACCCTACAGCCACAAACAAGATATGGACGGTACCTATTCAACACACACATCAACTTATCCAACTACACAATCAGCATAGGAGGCACACATCAATAAGCATGAAGCAATCAAGTTGACATGATGAAACAGTTTTCTGGGACTCAAAATTCCAGTTTTCTGGAATCTGCGATTATAAAGTAGCAAGTTGACAGCAGTAATTAAATATGCTAGAGAGCTCCTATTGGCATGAAAATTAAGAGGATGGTAGAAGGCAATATCTACTAAAAATAACTAAAACTTAGCATGAGCAAATTCCAAACACATCAGTAGATACCACCCACTCTTCATGGCATAAAAATAACAACAGATTCCCAGGCTTGGTAGTTTTTAGCATGCTGAAACAGAAACATTAAGTAGGCAACTTAACAGCATGTTCCCCACTTATATGGGTGGTTCTCATATTAAAAAAAATACCATGGCATACTAGATACAAAACACTAGAACTTCCTAGTTGACACATCTCCTAAAGCAAGCATGGATTAATCCAAGCAAAATGACAAAATGACATCTCAGCTAAAATGACAGATTTATGAACTTGCTCAAAAGTGAAATCTGAGAGTTCCGATGAGTTCATTGGCTCTTCCTACCCCAAAACCATGGGTCATACTCATAGGAAATGTAATTAAATGGCATGAGCATGTTAGCAACCTAGATAAGAATGGAAGTGAAATGACAAGGCCTACATGAGAAGCATATATCAACCAGGGTATGCCAGGTGGGAAAACCCACTAGTCCCCTAACACACATAAACACCCTACTCACACCACTACTAAAACATACCCATGCTCTAAGTATGCTCAAGGCACATGAGCTCAAAACACCAAGATCATACCACCCAAGAAGGGGGGTGATCATCTACCACACATACACTCACCCCTAATTCATCAAAGGCATAGAGCATTAGACTCCACTCACTCTCACACAAATGTGTGTGTATGTAGAACATACACACACACTCTCATGCATCTACACCTACACATGCAAGCACATGCCACCCAACACTCACATATGTGGGTGTGGAAGGAGCACACACACACATGTGCCATGCATGGTGCACCACACACCCACATGCACACACACACATGTATATATACACTAGGGTACATACACACACAACCACATATATACTCACACCTCTAAGTGCCAAGCACACACATACACAAGTATGGATGTGGGCATGGCGCATACACACACACTTTCTACACTACACATGTCAGGCAAAATAAAAAAAAGAAACAAACCTGAAATAATTAACTACACACACATACACACATGTGCATACATAGCAAGTTATAAAAAAAAGAAAAACAAAAATAAAAAAAGGAAAATAGCAAAAAAAAAGGGGGTGTCTGGGCTCGAACCCACAATCTCTTGCTCACCTCCCCCGAGCCCAACCACTACGCTACGGCGCCGAATGCTAACACAGGGGTGTCCTCTGCTCCACTAATACACACATACGCACTACACGACTGACAAAACTGAACCTGCACCTACACTATGGAGACAGCGGTGACGGCGAGCGAAATCCGGCGAGGTCACGCACTAGCAGAGCTGCTGGCCCTATGCACAGCACGCGGGGTCTACGGGGAACCCATCCCTCGGCTCAACTCGCGATGAGGGGGACCGGAGGCGAGCTCAAGCTCGAGCTTTCGGATCGGCGGCGACAACGGCAGTGGCGACCACATACGAGCACACGACGGCGAGGGCAAGGCTGCAGGGATCTACGACTCATCTTGGGGGAAGGCACTGACGAGCCGGTCGCGGGGGAGAGGAAGGAGAGGCGGAGACACGGCACGCGAAGAGGAAGAAGACCCGTCGACGAACTCCTCCTTGCGGACGACGGTGACGACAGTCCGCACCGCGGGGAGGCGCTCCTCACCTCCTAGCGGCGGGAATGGAATGCGGGGACGAACCACATTCGCAACGCCATCCTGGACGCGGAGGGGATTCACTGGAGACGAGCTGGGACGGCGACGACGACCCGGCGGAGCTCTCTGCTCCCTCACTGAAACTCTGTCTACCTTACCTAGCAGGGAGGAAGAAGAGAGGGAGAAGGGAGACAGAGAGGAAGAGGGGAGCTGCGGCGGCGGAGGGAGGAAGAGGGAAACCTAGGGGAGCGGCACGGACGTCGAGGATCTTAAATACGTTCGGGAATAGACGGCGACGGCGATGGAAAAGGCAACGGCGACTGCAATGGAGTAGGTGACCGTTCCTGACGGGCTGGGCCGCGCTAGAGTGAAAGCCCACTATCTCTCTCTCTCTCTGAGAAAAATACAGGAATGTTTTTTTTATAAATTTTAAACATGGCCACACTTAAGTAAATCCCCTGAGTAAAAGAAAAGGTTTTAGAGAAAACAAAAAATATTTTGGTGAAGGAAATAAAGAGCCCTATTTAATAAAAAATTATGTTGATTTATTGAGCAAGTAATTATTAATATTATAAAATGGCAGCTCCTGTTATTTAAACCCCCCATTAACATAAAAACTCAAAATAGTAAACGGTCAACACTCACATGCTTAAAACAAAATAGGCTAGCACTCGAACATTTTTAAACAATTGTTAAAGCAAAATAATTCTGCTGTTAAAAGATGGAGGTATTTAAAGGGTTTTAGGAAGGGTTTGATGAGAGCAAAGAGAAGGGGAGAAGAAGAGTGTTGCACACACACACTCTTGCCACATCACCATAACAATCACAACACCACAGTCACTAAGCACATCACAGCAATGCATGGCATGATGGATGAATGATGCATGATGCATGAATGCATGACAAGACATGGCATGACAAGGCTCAACTCATATCATATAATCTCATGACAACCAGGTTAAACAAGATACAATGCCATAAATGGTAGGGAGGGCACTTGGGTTGTCACAACTCTCCCACACTACAAGAGGATCTCGACCCGAGGTCTTGGAACGAAAGAAATCTGGAAATTCGGAACGGAGAAGGTCGTCGCGTTCCCAAGTAGCTTCATTGTTGGAATGATGAGACTACTTCACCTTGAGGAACTTGATAGACTTGTTGCGAGTCTTACGTTCAGTTTCTTCAAGAATTGCAACTGGATGCTCACGATAGGTGAGATCTTCTTGAAGATCGATGTCTTGGAGGTCAATGGTTCGCTCAGGAGTCTTGAAGCATCTCCGGAGCTGAGAAACATGGAAGACATCGTGCACATTTGCGAAATTTGGAGGAAGCTCTAGTTGATATGCAACACCACCTCTCTTGCCAACAACTTTGAAAGGACTAACAAAATGAGGAGCTAGCTTCCCTTTAATTCCAAACCGCTGAGTGCCATTCATGGGAGAGACTCTGAGATAGACTAGATCATCCACTTGGAAAGAAACATCCTGATGTTTGTTATCAAAATAACTCTTCTGTCGAGACTGAGCTGCTTTGAGGTTCTCACGAATGACATGGCACATTTCTTCTGCTTCAGTGATCATGTCATTACCCAATATCTGATGCTCACTGGTTTTAGACCAGTTAAGCGGGGTACGACACTTTCTGCCGTAGAGAATCTCGAAAGGGGCCTTGCCTCAACTAGCTTGGAAGCTATTGTTGTATGAGAATTCAGCATATGGAAGGCAGTCTTCCCACTTCATGCCGAACGAAATCACACAGGCTCTGAGCATATCTTCAAGGATCATATTGACTCTCTCAACTTGACCAATTGTGTGTGGATGGAACGCAGTGCTGAAACGGATCTTGGTACCCATCGCAGTCTGGAAGGACTCCCAAAACTTGGAAGTGAAGAGGCTTCCACGTTAGAAGGTATGAGCTGAGGAATACCATGCAAAGACACTATCCTTGACGTATACAACTCTACAAGCTGAGTTGCCGAGATAGATTCTTTGACTGGCAGGAAATGAGCAACTTTTGATATTTTGTCGATAACCACAAAGATGGCATTGTTGCCTCTCTTGGACTTGGGAAACCAGTTACGAAATCCATCTCCAAATGATAAAATTTCCACACTGGGATAGCCAAAGGCTGAAGAAGACCTGCTGGACATCGATGTTCCGCCTTCACTCTGTGACAAACATCTCACTCGTTCACGAGCTGAGCAATTTCACGTCTCATGCGACTCCACTAGAAGGTTTGCTTGAGATCTTGATACATCTTTGAACTGCCTAGATGAATGGATAGAACAGAATTGTGTGCTTCGTCCATGATAACCTTTCTGAGATCACCTTTTGGAACCACAATACGGTCCTCAAAGAACAATGTATCTTTGTCATCAACTCAAAAACACTTATACTTCGGAATGCTCTTGGCCACACCTTCCTTCACTTTCTTCACCATATCGTTAAGAAGTTGCGCTTGGCAAACCTGATCTTCCAGAGACGGAGAGACTTGAAGATTTGCAAGAAATCCTTGCGGAATCATCTGAAGGTTGAGCTTGCGGAAGGCTTCACAAAGCTCGGGTTGGAGAGGCTTCAAGATGAGACTATTGCAGTATGCATTATGGCTGAGCGCGTCTGCAATGACATTTGCTTTACCCGGAGTATACTCAATGCTCGGGTTGAAGTCTTCAAGCATTTCCACCCAACGAGATTACCGAAGATTGAGATTGGGTTGAGTGAAAATGTACTTCAAGCTCTTGTGATCAGTGTACACCTCAACTGGTCTACCGAACAACAAATGCCTCCAAGTCATTAGAGCATGCACAATTGCCACAAACTCAAGATCATGAGTGGCGTAGTTCTTCTCGGCCGGCTTCAACTAACGCGAGGTATAAGCAACAATCTTCTTGTCTTGCGTGAGAACACCACCAAGGCCTTGTAGAGAAGCATCACAGAAAACTTGAAAAGGCTTAGACTGCTTAGGAGGAACAAGAACTGGAGCTGAAGTCAGTCTCTGCTTGAGCGTATTTAAGGCCACATCACACTCAGGAGACCAAACATACTTGACACTCTTCTGGACGAGATTGGACAGAGGCTTGGCAATTTGAGAGAAGTTCTCCACGAACCGTCTGCAATAGCTAGCAAGCCCGAGGAAACTCCGAAGCTGCTTCACGTTCTGAGGAGGTTCCCACTTCAATATAGCTTCAACTTTCTCAGGGTGCACTTTAATTCCCTCGGCAGAGATCAAACTCCCAAGGTACACCACTTCATTGATCCAAAACTCACACTTGGAAAACTTGGCATAGAATCGATGCTGTCTTAACTTGTCAAGCACATGGCGGAGATGCTCTGCATGATCTTCTTCTATCTCCGAGAACACAAGGATATCATCGAGATAGACCAAGACAAACTCATTATTGAAGGGAGAGGAAATGAAATTCATCATTCTTGAAAAGGTTGGAGGACCATTAGCAAGACCAAACGACATGATGGTGTACTCATAAGAGCCAAAACTTGTCCTGAAAGCGGTCTTGGGAATGTCTTCTTCACGAATGTGAATCTGATGATAACGCATGCGAAGATCAAGATTCAAGAAAACCTTGGCACCTTTAAGTTGTTCAAATAACTCATTGATGTTGGGAAGTGGTTACTTGTTTCTGATTGTCTTATTGTTCAATGGCCGGTAATCAGCACAAAGACGATCCGTGCCATCTTTCTTCTTGACACACAAAACTCCACAACCCCATGGAGAAGAGCTTGGTCTGATCAGACCTACACGTTCTTGCTCATCTAGCTGCTTCTTCAACTCTTTCAGCTCTTTGGGGCCAAGTTTATACGGGCGCTTGCAGACCGGTTCAGTTCCGGGCTCGAGATCAATCTTGAACTCGACTAGCCGGTGCGGAGGCATTCCTGGCAATTCTTCTAGAAAGACATCTTCATACTCACAAACCACCAGAATTTGAGAAATCACCGAGATTTCACCCTTCTCATTAAGAGCAAAGAGACAGATTGTGTCACTCCAAGCCGCAAAAATAATCATGTCTTCTAAAGGATGGGTCAGCTTGACTTCTTTTGCTTTGCAATCAATATGAGCCTTATTCATAGCCAGGAAGTCCATGCCCAAAATAAGATCAATGTTGGAATTACCGAGAACAATTGGAGAAGCCAGAAAAGAATAATTTCCCAACTTGATAGAAACATCCGGAACCACCTTGTTAGCACTCATGAGAGTGCCGGGCGAAACAACATGCAAGGCCTTACTCAAATAATCAGAATCAAAATCATGATTGACGAAGAATGCTTTAGACATGAATGAATGTGATGCTCCAGAATCAAACAAAACTTTTGCAAGGAAATTGTTAACTGAGAGATTACCCATAATCACATCACTGGATTGATCTTCTTCAGCTGCATTCACCATATTCACTCTTGCGGTCTTGGGATTATGCTTCACCATTGCATTGCCTGGAGGATTGAAAAGAGGAGGAGGCGGAAGACGCCGTTGGTTGCACTTGTTTGCATAGTGACCCTTCTGGCCACACTTGTGACAAGTCACCTCAGAAAGCGGACGAACATTGCCTGGAGGAGGAACAAGAATGGCCTTGGACGGCTGGGGTCTCTGCTGGAATCCTAGGTTGGGTGGGTGGGAAGAAACGCGACCACCAAACTGCTTCTACTGCTGAGGAGGACGAAAGGGAAGAGGATTTGGCACCCAATACTTCTGCTGCTTGGGAGCCATCTGAGAGCTGAAAGAAGAAGAATAAGAATCCCTTGAACGTTTCTTGGAGTTCTCCAACTTGATCTGAGTTGCTTCAACCTTCAAAGCCATGTTTTAGAACTGATCAAACTCCTGAGGTTCCTGAAGAACTAAGCCTGGCAGAAGCTCATCCTTGAGACCACCGCTGAACTGATAGATCATAGCCTTATCATCTGGAACATCTTGCTTGGCATAACGAGCTAGATTCTGGAACTCGATGTTGTACTGGTAGACAGACTTGGTTCCCTGCTTCAGGTGCCTGAACTTCTCATGCATCTCCTCGACAAATCTTGTCGGAATGTAATGAGCCCTGAAGTCACGACGGAAATCGTCCCAAGTAACAACATGATCGCCCCTAGAATCCTTGTACTGCTGCCACCAATCAGCTGCTTGACCCTTGAGCTGGAACGATGCAAATCTGACAAAGTCCTCAGGCCTGACATTGCTTACTCATATCACAAAGCCAATCATCAGCATCAAAAGGCTGCTCACAACAGGTGAAAGACTTGGGCTGGTTGGCAAGGAACTGATTGAGCGTTGCAAACTAAGGCTGATTCTGAAAATTCCCTTGAAAACCTTGCTGACCCTGCTCCCTTTCTTGCAACAGCCTGAGCAACATCTGACTGTTCGCATTCGTTGCGGCCATCATTGCTTGCCAAGTTTCTGGAGGGGCAGGCGAAGGAGGCGGTGACGGGGGTGGTGGTGGAACATCAGTCTGCTCCTCACGACGACCAGGATTGTTGCGAGTTGGTGGAGCCATCCTGAAGATGGACAAAACGCATCAACACCTCATTGATAAGATGAATTCAAAGCTGAATCAAATGCTTGAAAGAAATTGAAAAAATAACAACACAACCTTCCTACTGAAAAATTAGTAAGAATGCTTCTTGGTTCATGATAACATCATCAGATA
Source organism: Hordeum marinum (assembly GCA_022496015.1). Taxonomy (NCBI): domain Eukaryota; kingdom Viridiplantae; phylum Streptophyta; class Magnoliopsida; order Poales; family Poaceae; genus Hordeum; species Hordeum marinum. Next base: position 118,257,629 of record CM039676.1, read on the forward strand.
TAATAAGCCACTTGCACTAACACAAAAGTATTGAGCTAAGCGCTCGGAACAAATGTACATGCCCATATACATCTGAAGAAGATGATCCTAGATGACTACAAGAGTTCCCACCTATGAACTTTTGGAAACTTTCTGGTTATGCAATCCGGTGTGGGGAATACAAGGAGGAAATATCTCACACAACTAACAATCCTACACCCCAACTGTATCCATCCTTCAACACATAACCAGAGGCTTTCACAAACTCATCTAATCTCGAATCCTCAAACTCACAACGATACTAAACCATGGTGGTACCCCGGATGCCTCCCTAGTACTGGGTGACTCCGACCTTATCTCACCACGATAAGTATTGAAGTAATTTCGAACACTCTCCGTCTTGAGATATCAAGGAAGCTGAATGATAACGATGTGCCAACATTTCCTGGAGCTCGACTCCCCGGAAGAAATCAAGTCACACAGGAGGCACCAAGACAGAACCCTGTCACATCAGTATCATATAGACTCCAAAATACCCGCGTGATCCTAAAAACAAAATTTGAGCGAGAATAGGAGTAGAATCAAAATTTCCTAAGTCCGACACCTCACCAGAGCATAGAAGAGGAGTAAAAAGAATCCTACTCTCCGATATAACTAGACTCAAAATAGTTTTTTACTAGACTCGACTCGGCCAAGTTCGAAGAAACAAAGGCTCCTACGGTCGTATGGCTCTAAATACCAACTTGTCACGCCATGATGCGCGCCTATGCATTTTAAGGCACGAGGGCCCCACAAGGGATAGATGCGCATCTTGCTGTTAGCAAGAATAGTAGCATCACAACATCCAATACTGAAAGAGATGAGTATAAAAGATTGGCTTAAACTCGTCACATGCTAACTTACAATGTCACTCAAATTCATATCATCAAGTTGAAGACAGGGTCCGGTTACGGACGAAATCAAATGATAAAACAGTTGCAAATGATACTATCAAGCTATCCCAAAGATCACGACCAGGTCCTCTACTCATCCGGATACGTCATGTACATCCTGCCTCTTTCCTCATCATATTCCCACTGGAGCTGGGTGAGATCATCCTGTACGAACTCATCTGAACCTGTACCTAGAGTTGTTGTAGTAAACTGTGAGCCACAGAGTACTCAGCTATCATGTGCCCGGGTACCAAGACTATTCCAGCTTAAAGGTTGGGAAGGGGTAAGTGTTTAGTTTGCAGCAACACTAAGCATTTATGGTGGCTAACTTACGCAACATGAAAATAAATATGAGTGGCCTACGATGAACGATCGAATCTAGTATGATCCCTATGAGATCCGGGACACTTACTTACGTTAATCATAACCCCACCGTGTTCTCTCTCGGATCATGTTCATGAGCAGAGACAATCACGTTTACTCCCATAGTTGGTGCATTTTAATTAGAGTTTACTTCAAGTTAACTATAACCGGGTGTTAAACAAATATCCAAGTTGCCACATAACCGCAGGCACGGCTTTCCAAAATATTTAACCCTGCAGGGGTGCTCCAACTAATCTATCACAAATTAACCACACTCCGTGGGAATAGCCTTGACCACAGATCTCGCGGTCATCATAGGTAATTCCAAAGGAATTCCAACACCTCGAGAAAACCCGAAGAAAGTCATACTCCACACGCAAGACATTCGATAAAGGTAAAACATATCCAGCAAGACCACCTGACGTGTCGACCAACCCGATAAGAGCCGCGTATCTCGTTCTCAGGACACGACGGATAAGCAACGCGTATGGAGGCCTTATAGAAATCTCCCAAGTTGCCCTGGGTTGGCCCCGCATAGAGCTCTAGTTTGGACCAACACTCATGAGGAGCACTGGCCCGGGGGTTGATTAATTATCCACGGGTTTGCAAGACCCTATGCAAATTTTATTAAGTTTTTAAGCAAATGTAGTACCAATGTTGGGTCTTGCCAGACAAGTTTTAATCTCAGCCGAATAAACCAGGGGGTCCCCATAACAACCCCGAGCATGTTAGGAGCACAAAATATGGAAAACATAACACCGGTAACAAGGAACTAATGGCGGTAACAGCAAAACAAATCACTTAGCAAAAGGCCAAGCCTTCCACCATTACCAAGATATATATGTGCATTAAATTAAATAACAGAATTTATTGTGATAACTAAATCCATGTTATCACATGGAACCACCTGCACCTACAACTAAGAAAGCTATATGAGGGGCTGAGCAGAAACTGTAACGATAAGAGCGAGAAACTAGCAAGCAAAAATAGTATCGGGATCCGGGTACGATCATCTTGCCTGTTGGTTCTTTAGCGAAACAAGTAGCGGGACCCTCGTAGTGGTGCTCTCCTGGGTCCTCGTACTCAGTATCGACACTCGTGTCTACCAAAGAGAAATAGCAACAATAAATCTCCAACCAAGGTGCAATGCACAACAATATGTTGCATCATTCATTTATGAAGAATTCAACATGGCAATCCAAAACTAGCCATGTTTTCAGATGCAAAGTTTGTTTATTAATGAATATGGACAGAACCTCATGTTAAGTTATTTATACATGCATGATCATGGAAAATTTGGATGCATCATGCAAAATCGATAGAAATGCATATAAAGATCGCAAGAAACGGAGCTACGGTTCTCAAGATACGCTCTCGACAATGTTTGGAGGCAAAACACAAGTCATCCAAGACCTGGGATAATTCTTGGCATTCCTAGGTATCCTCTGGATAGGTGATGAAAAATCAATCACAATAGCCTCAATAATTAATCAATTCCATGGAGCATAGCTCCCACACCTCACAAAACAATAAAACCCATAATCTGCCACAAAACAGCAACATAGCAACTTCTACAACTCACAACTTGAGCTACAGGAACCCTACAGTCACAAACAAGATATGGACAGTAGCTACACAATCAGCAAAGGAGGCACACATCAATAAGCATGAAGCAATCAAGTTGACATGATGAAACAGTTTTCTGGGACTTTTGAAAATTCCAGTTTTCTGGAATCTGTGATTATAAAGTAGCAAGTTGGCAGCAGTAATTAAATATGCTAGAGAGCTCCTATTGGCATGAAAATTAACAGGATGGTAGAAGGCAATATCTACTACAAATAACTAACACTGAGCATGACCAAAGTCCAAACACATCACTAGATATCAACCACTCTTCATGGCATAAAAATAACAACAGATTTCCCAGACTTGGTAGTTTTTAGCATGCTGAAACAGAAACATTAAGTAGGCAACTTAACAGCATGTTCCCCACCTATATGGGTGGTTGTCATATTAAATAAAAAATACCATGGCATACTAGATACAAAACACTAGCACTTCCTAGTTGACACATCTCCCAACGCAAGCATGGATTAATTCAAGCAAAATGACAAAATGGCATCTCAGCTAAAATAAAAGATTTATGAACTTGCTCAAAAGTGAAATCTGAGAGTTACAATGAGTTCATTGGCTCTTCCTACCCCAAAACCATGGGTCATACTCATATGCCCATGTGAAACCACAAGGGAACAACAAATAACAAACTTCCCACTCTGATCATGGCATAACTACCCTAGATAGGAAATGCAATTAAATGGCATGAGCATGTGAGCAACTTAGATAAGAATGGAAGTGAAATGACAAGGCCTACATGACAAGCATAAATCAACAAGGGTATGCCAAGTGGGAAAACCACTAGTCCCCTAACACACATAAACACCCTACTCACACCACTACTAAAACATACCCAAGCTCTAAGTATGCCCAAGGCACATGAGCTCGAAACACCAAGATCATAGCATCCAATAAGGGGGGTGATCATCTACCACAATACACTCACCACTAATGCATCAAAGGCATAGAGCATTGGAATCCACTCACTCTCACACATATGTGTGTGTATATAGAACATACACACACTCTCTCATACATCTACACCTACACATGCAAGCACATGCCACCCAACACTCACATATGTGGGTGTGCAAGGAGCACACACACACATGTGCCATGCATGGTGCACCACACACCCACATGCACACACACATGTATATATACACTAGGGTACATACACACACAACCACATATATACACACACCTCCATGTGCCGAGCACACACATACACAAGTATGGATGTGCGCATGGCGTATACAAACACACTTTGTACACTACACATGTCAGGGAAAATAAAAAAGAAACAAACCTGAAATAATTAACTACACACATGTGCATACATATCAAGTTATAAACAAAAGAAAAAGAAAAAGAAAAAAAAGAAAACAGCAAAAAAAAGGGGGAGACTAGGCTGGAACCCACAATCTCCTCCTCACCTCCCCCGAGCCCAACCACTATGATATGGTGCCGAATGCTAACAGAGGGGGGTCCTCTGCTCCACTAATACACACACACGCACTACACGCCTGACGAAACTGAACCTGCACCTGCACTACGGCGACAACAGCGACGACGAGCAAAATCCGGCGAGGTCACGCACTAGCAGAGCTGCTGGCCCTACGCCCAACACGCGGGGTCTACGGGGAACCCATCCCTCGGCTCATCTCGCGATGAGGGGGACCGGAGGCGAGCTCAAGCTCGAACTTTCGGACCGGCGGTGATAGCGGCAGCGGTGACCACATACAAGCACACGACAGCGAGGGAAAGGCTACGGGGATCTATGGCTGACCTTGGGGGAAGGCGATGACGAGCCGGTCGCGGAGGAGAGGAAGAAGAGGCGGAGACGCGGCTCGCAAAGAGGAAAAAGACCCAGTGACGAACTCCTCCTTGTGGACGATGGCGACGACAATCCGCACCGCGGGGAGGCGATCCTCACCTCCTAGCGGCGGGAATGGAACGTGGGGATGAACCACGTTCGCCACGCCATCCTGGACACGGAGGGGATTCACCGGAGATGAGCTACGACGGCGATGACGACCCGACGGAGCTCTCTGCTCCCTCATTGAAACTCTGTCTACCTTACCTGGTAGGAAGGAAGAAGAGAGGGAGGAGGGAGAAAGAGGGGAGCTGCGGCGGCGGAGGGAGGAAGAGGGAACCCTAGGGGAGCGGCACGGACGTCGAGGGGCTTAAATACGCTCGGGAATAGACGGCGACGGCGACAGAAAAGGCGACGGCGGACGCACTCTCACCCTCTGAACCTGACGGCGACAGGCAGTGGAGCTGGTGACCGTTCCCGCAGGCTGGGCGGCGCTGGAGGGAAAGCCCACTATCTCTCTCTCTCTCTGAGAAAAAAATGGGAAGGTTTTTTTTATAAATTTTAAACACAGCCACACCTAAGTAAATCCCCTGAGTAAAAGAAAAGGTTTTAGAGAAAAACAAAAAATATTTTGGTGAAGGAAATAACGAGCCATATTTAATAAAAATATTATGTTGATCTATTGAGGAAGTAATTATTAATATTATGAAATGGAAGCTCCTGTTATTTAAATGCCCCATTAACATAAAAACTCAAAATAGTAAAAGTTCAACACTCACATGCTTAAAACAAAATAGGCTAGCACTTGAACACTTTTAAACAATTATTAGAGCAAAATAATTCTGCTGTTAAAAGAGGGAGGAATTTAAGGGTTTTAGGAAGGGTTTGATGAGAGCAAAGAGAAGGGGAGAAGAAGAGTCTTGCACCACACACACTCTTGCCACATCACCATAACAATCACGACACCACAGTCACTAAGCACATCACAGCAATGCATGGCATGATGGATGAATGATGCATGATGCATGAATGCATGACAAGACATGGCATGCCAAGGCTCAACTCATATCATACAATCTCATGACAACCGGGTTAAACAAGATACAATGCCGTAAATGGTAGGGACAACACTTGGCCTGTCACATTATTAGTACTCCTATACCACCCTCCACTAGTGCGGAGGCTTTTGATATTGATGTTGTATTGCTAAATCATGTCATGAGGGATAAATTTTTAGGAAGTTCTAATGAGGATCCCCCATCACACCTTAATACCTTTGTTGAATTATGTGATGTTCAAAATAAAAAGGATATGGATAATGATATTGTGAAATGAAAATTATTTCCTTCTTCACTAAGATATAAAGCTAAAGCTTGGTTTCCATATTTACCTCGCAATAGTATGGGAACATGGGATGCGTGTAAAGATGCTTTCATTGCCAAGTATTTTCCTCCTGATAAGATCATCTCCCTTAGAAATCAAATAATGAATTTTGAACAGAAAGATCGATAGCATGTTGCACAAGCTTGAGAGAGAATGAAATTGATGATAAGAAATTTCCCTACTCATGGTTTAAACTTGTGGATGATTATCCAAAACTTCTATGCTGGACTAAACTTTGTGTCAAGAAATCTTCTAGATTCTGCTGTAGGTGGTACCTTTATGCATGTGAGCTTAGTAGAGTCCACAAATCTTCTGGACAACGTTATGACAAATTATTCTCAATGGCATACCGAAAGAGCTCCAACTGGTAAGAAGGTAAATTCTATCGAAGAAATCGCTACTCTGAGTGAAAAAGTGGATGCTCTTATGAATATGGTTGCTAGTAAAAATACTCATGTTGATCCCAATGATATTCCTTTGTCTACTTTGATTGAGCAAATAATGATGCTATTGATGTGAACTTCATCTCGCAAAATAATATAAATAACAATGCTTATAGAGAACAATTCAATTCTAGACCGTATCTCGATAATTCCTCTAACAATTATGGAAATTATTCTACAAATTATAATAGGATACCTTCTGATCTTGAGAACACAATTAAGGAATTTATTAATTCGCAAAAGATTTTCAATGCTACGACGGAAGAAAAGTTGCATGTGATTGATGCTTTGGCTAAAACATGGATAGAATTGCTCTTGATGTAGAAACTCTTAAAAATAAAGCTTTTCCACCCAAGCATGATTTTAATGAGACTATTAAATTTATCCAAATATCCACTAATGAAAGTAAGGAGAGGACTGCTAAGTTGAGAGCTAAGCGGAATTCTTAGAAAAAGCTCTTCCACCTAGTTTTTACACGAATAATGATGGAGATCTTAAAATTATTGGTGTTTCTCCTATTGAATATTTGTTTACTTCTCTGAATATAAATGATAAAGGGACTCTAGATGATTCAACTCTAGTTGAGAAGCATCTCGTTTTCTTGGAGGGTGATGATTTTGATGCTAAAACTAGAAAAGGTGGGTTTGGAGAGGTTAAAACTTTAAGTAGTGATGTGCGCACTATCTTGGATTATAGGGACTTTAATTATTGTAAATGATATTTATTAGAATGTATTTCCTTAATTCAATCCATTATTATCTCACTCAATGCTTATGAACAAAACAAAGCTTTTACCGAAGCTATGATAAAACCTTATGATGAGAAACTTGAACTTGAAGTTTCTATTCCTAGAAAAATGCATGATGAGTAGGAACCTACTATCAAAATAAATATTAATACAATTCTTTGAGTGAACTTGGTGCTAGTGTTTCAAGCATACCCAAAACTTTATGTGATGTGCTTGGTCTCACTAATATTGAAGAGTGTTCCCTAAACTTGCATCTTGCGTATTATACCATTAAGAAACCTTTGGTAATGATGTGCTTATTATTGCAAACAAAAATTATGTTCCTATATAGTTCATTGTGCCTGGTATTGATTGCAATCCTTCTTGTCCCATAGTACTTGGAAGGCCTTTCTTACGAACTATAGGAGCAATTATTGACAAGAAAGAAGGAAACATAAGGTACCAATTCCCATTAAACAAAGGAATGGAGCACTTCCCTGTAAATATAATTAAACCACCTTATGAATCAATCATGAGAGCCACTCATGGGTGGAGTGTCAAAGATGACAACACTTGAAACTACGCATTATGCCTAGGTAGGGGCATAAAACAATAGCGCTTGTTGGGAGGCAACCCAATAGTTATCTTTATTTTTTCTTTTTACCTTATGTTATTTTGTGATAGCATGATTTTTAAGAATTTTTAGAGTTACATAAGTACAGTATCTTTATAGATTGCTCGGATTGATTTGTTTTAAATAGATTTTGTTTTGCTTGCATAGTTTGCTTGTTTGGATTATGCTATGGATTGTATCGGGGGGTATAAGTCAGGGAGAAGTTACAATACAGTACCTATTTTGCAAAAACGAAATAATAATCAATTTATAACAGTACCTAAAATATTCAATATGTTGCTTATACTAACGGATCTCACGAAGTTTTGTTGAGTTTTGTGTGATTGAAGTTTTCAAGTTTTGGGTGTTATCACGATGGACCACGGAATAAGGAGTAGCAAGAAACTAAGATTGGAGATGCCCAAGGCACCCCAACGTAATATTCTAAGAAAGAATCAAGCGTCTAAGCTAGGGGATGCCCTAGAAGGCATCCCCTCTTTCCTCTCAATCTATCAGTATGTCTCTTGGAGCGACATTTTTATTCATCACATGATAAGTGTTTTGCTTGGAGCGTTGTTTGCTTTTGTTTGATTTTACTTTCAGTTTGCCACAATCATATTTTGCTGGACACAGCTATTTGACAGAGACACACCTTCATCACAATTTTTTAGAATACTCTATGTTCTTCACTTATATTTTTTGAGCTTGCCAGTTGCTCTAGAACTTCACTTATATCTTTTTGAGCACGGTGACACGTAGATTTTATATAAATAATATGGTCTGGTTCATCACTTATATTTATTTGAGATTTAATGAATAGTTATGGTAATTTGCATGGGTCATAATACTAGTATAAAAATAATAGGTATTCAATGAGTGATAATCAAAACCATCATGTAGCACATATAGAGAAATTTCGGGTTAATGATATTAATGTGGTAATATGAAAAGGTGTGATTTCACAATTATTGATTTGTAGAAGTGTCAATATTAAGAGGTGGTAACTTGTTATTCATCAAAAAATTAAAGAGGCATGGTGATGATGTGTGAGCATTTCTATTCCTCATTAAAGTTCTAGTGTTGTTTCGAGTCGGGGGCGTGCGATGGTTATCTCCTAATGTGATACCATGGGAATGTGCATCTTCACCTTCTCATATTTGCAAGCCTCTTTGGTACTGTGCACAACCCATTCTCGCCTCGAGGATTGGTTCAGTTTGCGCCGGTGCATCCAAACCCCATGACATGATACGCTCTATTGCACATAAGCCTTATTATATCTTCCTCAAAACAGCCATCATACATACCTATCATGGCATTTCCAAAGCCATTCTAAGATATATTTCCATTCAAATTCCATCGTCACTTCACATGACTAGCTTATTTATCATCATATTATTGTGCATGATCTTATAGATCTAACATAGTATTTGTGGCAAAGCCACCGTTCATCATATTTTTTATACATGTCATGCTAGATCTTGCACATCCTGGTACATTGCCAGAGGCATTCATATAGAGTCATACCATCCTATCAGTTTTTCATATTGAGTTGTAAGTAAATAAAAGTGTGATGACCGTCCTTATTAGAGCATTATCCCGGTGAGGAAAGGATGATGGAGACTATAATTCCCCCGCAAGTTGGCATGAGACGCCGGACAAAAAAATGGGGGAGGCCAAATGAGCCCTCAATACAAAAAATAAATAAATGGGGTAGGCAAAAAGAAAATAAAAAACGAGGAAAAGCCCACCATGATAAAAAAGCGAGAAAATAAATGAGAGAAAAAGAGAGAAGGAACTTTTCTACTATCCTTTACCACACTTGTGCCTCAAAGTGGCACCATGTTCTTCATATAGAGTGTCACATCCCTAGCTTTAGCACGCATTTAGGATCCATGTTGTGATTGCATCATGTTTACATTCTTTTAAACTTGAAATGGGGATGATCAAAACCCTAGCACAATTCAAATTCGAATAGGCTCAACCAAAATATTTTTCAACGATCCAAGGTGGCTCTGAAAAATGTTCATCTTCTCTGGAATAATGTGGCAACATAAACCAGGGGTGGTGCATATTTTACAAATGTCATTTTGGGTATTGCATTAAATCAATAAACATTCAGATTGGGGTTTTAAAAAGCTATAAATATTTTTAAAGCTCCAACAAATTTGAAACTTGGCCAGGGCCTTTGGAATAATTCCTCTAGTGCCCAGAAAAAAAGTTCCATATTTTTATAAAATATTTTAGTGCCTAAAATAAAATAAATGAAATAACAGAAAAAGTAAAAATAACAAAAGTTTAAAAAAAAGAAGGAGGCCCAGGTGGGGCTGGCCCAGTGGCCCAGCCGCTAGTCACCCCAACCTCCCGCTAGGAGGATTGGGGCCTGTGGCAGGGGCGTGCTGGCACGCGCCGACCACCTCCTACCTGGCTGCCTACCCTGGAGGCCCCTGGGAGTGCCAGCGCGACCCTGTCGTCGTGCCCTTCTTCCCCTTTCTCTCCCTGCCGCACTCTCTCGCTCTTCCCCCTCTCCTTTGCTCTCTCTCCCGTCACCGAACCGTAGCCGTCGCCTTCATCGATTCGCCGTCCCTGGTGCCTCCCGAGCCCGTAGAGCTGTTGTCCGATGTGTCGTGAGCCTCTCCATCCATGTCCCCCTCTTTCTTTGCTATCTAGCCACCATAGCCACCGCTTCCTTGTAGTGGCCGAGCTCCTCGCCGTCGGCGTCATGGCCACCGCGGCCAGAGCACCCGTCGTGCTCAGTTGAGCCCTCCGGCGTGTTCGCGCCGACCTGTAGATGCCGACCCAACCTCAGGTTCTTCCTCCCGCAGCCCGTAGCGCCGCGGCTGTCCTTGCCTGAGCTCCGGCCGCTGCTTCCTGCGTCGCAGCCGCCGCCTCCGGCATACTGCGTGGCTCTAGCTAGCCTCCCCGGGCGTGCGTGAGCGAGGGCTCCGCCCCAGTGCCCCAGCCGCCGCTCCCATGGACGGTAGCGCTGACACCGCCACGAGCAGAGGTCGCCGACGACGGGCCGTTGCCTGAGCCGACCGGTGAGCCCCATCGTCAGGTGATTAGCTTAAGGCTAATCACTATTTAGTTGACCCCTTGTTCACTGATATGTGGGCCCAGCACTGTTAATTTATTAGTTAGATTAATTTAAACCATGTTAGATGAGTGAGTCAGTGACAGGTGGGGCCCACCCGCTAGGTTTGACCTAGGCTGGCGCCTTTGACCTGCTGACGTCACCATGACATCAGGGTGACGCAATAATTGCATTTCTGGATTTAAATAAATTCCAGAAAATACTAAAAACTTAGAAAATTCATATAAATTAATCCGTAAATCAGATGAAAATAACTTATATATGAAAATTGATCAGAAAAATCCAATGAATCCAACTGTACCGTTTTCATGCATGTTAGAGAAACCTAAATAGGTAAACTTGGACATTTTAGTTCAAATACATTATGGAACTCCATATATGAAGTTGAATTTGAATTTTGAGTTCAAACCTACTTCATTTAAATCTGTTGCTACATGCATTAGCTCAAACACATCATATTGCCATGTCATATTCATGCATCATATTGTTGCATTAAATGTGTATTGATTTGTTCCCCTTTGATGGTTGTTCTTCGTGTTAGGCACTGTTCCGGAGGATACGATCGAGTATCCATCTAAGGAGTAGTAACGTGTGATCGTCTTATCAGGCAAGCAATTCCCTTGAACATATCTGATACAAACCCACTCTCTCGCTCTTGCTCTCGCTTATTGCATTAGGACAAAACGTTTCAACTTTTACATGTTTCGGTAGTTGAACCCATTCCTCTGCATGACCTTTCATTTGCACAGTAAATAGCTGAACCATGCAACGTAGCACACCTGGTAGATGCTTGAGCCATGTTGTGCCTTTAACCTGCTATGCTTGCTATGCTTAGAGTTGTGTCAGGTCTGATTCATCTGGGTGATGAACCCGAGTGAACTGAACTTGTTCTGATGATGAGAGTCAAGTTGTGAACACGATTTGGTAAATGTAGCGATGAGAGGCCATGTAGGAGTACATGACGGGTTGTCTCATTGGGACCGTCCTTAAGAACTGAGTCATGTGTATGTTGTCCAAGATTAGCTACTACCGCACATTGGGATCCTTAATTGACTCTCTCGACTTATTAATCAACTTCAACTCTGTCCAGGAGATGCAACTAGTTTTTGGTGTTTGTAGGATATGCTAGTAGTCTACCGAGTGGCACCCCGTATAGGTGGGCTTGGGACAGACTAGGCATTGTGGCCCAGTGTACCAAGCGTAGTACCATCCGTCGAGGTGGGCTTGGGAACCCTGCACACATTGTTTGGGGCCATTGAGGAAACTTTGGCTGGACTTCCTTGCGGGTTCAGTCTCAAATAGGCGATAAACCTGGACTAGAGTCTGGTGTGGTTAGTCAGGTCGTGGTCGACTCCCTCGCTAGGCTTCCGCCAGAAGGTTGCCGAGGTGCATTTTTACGAGCACATGGCGGTAAGTGGCGAGAGCATGTGTGACGAAGTACACCCCTGTACGGTAATCAATCTATTCAAATAGCCGCGTCCACAGATATGGACTACTTGGATACTTATATGGTTCATTGACAATTTAAAATATTACTCATAAAAGCTTCATGACAAGTGTGAGTACCGTGGATGGCACTCTCGTAGGAAGACGGGAGCAAATCCATGGTGGTGTATTGTTGTGGTGTTAGTGGACTCGTGTATGCTTCACAAAACATTTCAAAGTCATGAAAGTCATAGTACAAGATAGCCACTAAGTCAAAGCTGGCTTGCTACTTTGAACCCCACAACCTCCTTGTTGATAACGATGCATATATAGTTAGTTCTGATAAAAGTCTTTCTGAGTACTCAGTACTCACTGTTGCTTAATTATGTTTTTGCAGAGGAGACTCCAGTCTCTCTAGTGGTTTCTACGATAAGATTGATGTTGGCCGTTTAGCTTTGGAATCCCAGCCAGAGGTCTGGTTCCTATGGAGGGACTAGTAGATAGACAGACTTCCTCAGCCTTCTTGTTTTCTATATGTCTGTACCCAGACATGTTAAGCTTCCGCTTGTTGCTTGTATGATTTGTGTGTTGCGTCATGTGACCCGTGCTTGTAATATCACGCTATGATGGCTCTTATGAGCCTCCTAAATAAATGTTGTGATGTTGTATGGTTATGTTGTGATGCTCTAGTTGTATCTATGCATATCGGGCATGTCTTGCGTACGTGTGAAGTGCAACGCTATGTATGGGATTTGACACCTAGTTGTGTGCCTTTAGTAGTACTCTTTACAGGGAACTACCTCTCTGTGCTTCCACCGAGCCTTGGTAGCTTGCTACTGCTCCGAACACATTGACTGACCGGCATGTATCCTTCGTTGTTGTTGTGTCTGTCCTGTCGGGAAATGTCTCGCAATGTAATGGAGTCCCTGTAGCCTGCTATGACTCGTTTACGTGCAGTGATGACATTTATGTCCCACGGCGTATTGGAGTCCTTGTAGCTTGCTATGACTCGTCTACGTACGCTAGAGGCCGACACATGCATTGCTGGGTTACGTATGCATGTTCCTCTATGGATGTGCCACTTGGGTTCTACGACTAGTCATGTCGACCTGGGTTCTTTGACATTTGAATTCTAGCGACAGATTGCATATGTGAGCCAAAAGACGCAAACGGTCCCGACCCAGGTAAGGTGGCAGCCGTGGAGTTAACCGTGCGTGAGGCCGCAAATTGATGTGATGTGTTACATGTTGGATTCTTATGGCTTAGGATCGGGGTTCCGACCGCGTTGGTATTAGAGCTAACTGACTGTAGGATTAGCAAGCCAAACTGGTCGATGTTGAGTCTATCAACTTCCTAGTTATATAAGGGAATTGATTGTGGAAGGGGACGTAAGGCTCTTTTTACTCCTTCCCCCATGTTAATTAGATTCAGAGTCACCCTCTCCTTTTCTATGGGGATTAAGCACTAGGCTTCTTATCTATCTACCAGGATCTCGTGTTACTACTCTGTAGACTTATAGGAATGGTTGATGTGAGTTGCATCCAGTCCTCGAGTGATATCTGTGTAGCTTGCTAGCTCATGCAGAATCTTGAGATGGTCATGTTAAGGTGTCGTGGCACCTAAATCTTTTGCAGGATGTCTCATTTCTCAGCATTCGCAACCGTTATGCTGTCCAATTTTCCCTAGGATTTCTTTGAAGATCAATGCTTTTGCATTCCCTCTTATCTTTCGGTATGCCGCCATGTCTAATCCTAGTTTCTCATCATTAGGATGTCCCGCAGTACACAGGCTACCACTGGTCGCAAGAAGGGCCAGAGACGTGGAACTAGAGATGCTGATGTTCTGTCGGATTCACCTTCGTTGGCTCAGTTCATGCTAGACATTGAGAAGGACAAGTGTGAGTCAAATCGCTTGTTGGCACGTATTCAGGAAAACACCGCACATCAATATGCTGGAACAATGACCATCCATGATTTCATCAAGCTGTACCCACCCACCTTCCATCACTCCATTGAGCCACTCGATGCAGATGACTGGCTCCATAGCATCACAAACAAGCTGCGACCCGCGAACGTGGCCGAGGCTGACAAGGTCACCTATGCTACAAATTTCTTGGAGGGTCCTGCTAGTATATGGTGGGAGAACTATGAGACTATAATTCCAGCTGGCCAGATTCCTACCTCGAAAGAATTCACAGAGGTTTTCCGTGAGCATCATATTCCTTAGGGTCTCTCGGCTCGAAAGAGGGAAGAGTTTTGTAACCTTACCCAGGGTAAGATGGTTGTAGATGTTTACAGTCGAAAGTTTGAGAACCTTGAACATTATGCCACAGAAGAAGTGTCCATGGATGCCAAGAAGCAAGCTAGGTTAAGGAAGGGTCTCAACCCAAAGTTGCGTTGTGATCTTCACCTGCATCATTGTGACACCTTCCAAGCTCTTGTGAACAAGGCCATTAATGCCGAGACAACCCAGTTCACCTATGAAGAATCTCGCAAGCCCAACCGTGATTTGGTTTCTACCTTAGATCCTAGATCCCAGAAGTGCTGGATTTGGGTTTCAAACTCATCGCTTCCTCCTGGATATGCATCGAGGCCAACCTATGTGGTGCCTCGTCCAACTCAGCTAAATGTTCCACCCAAATATATTGGTTGACCGTCTGTCTATGTGATTCCACGTCATACTTCTATGATTTGCTATAAGTGCGGAGAACCAACCCACAGCTCGCAATTGCACTCAGTCCAATGGTGTTTCACCTTAGTCTGGAAAGTCTGTTGACCACAATAAGTCACCAGTCAAGGTGATCCATGCAAGCCAACCATCACTGAACAGGGATGTGTGAATCACGTCTCAGCCAAAGAAGCTAATGATGATCCAGAGGTTCTCCTTGGAATGCTCCTTGTCAATTGCCATCTGGCATCAGTTCTATTTGATACTGGAGCATCGCATTCCTTCATCTCGGAAGGCTATGTCCGGTTGCATGACATGTCATTTTGCGATATGCCAACCGCTCTTGAAATTCAGACTCTAGGGACTAGATGGCAGACCACAAGAATAAGCCATGGAAATGAAATCCGTGTTGATAGACTTGTATTCCTTGCTTTGCTAATAGCTCTCAAGTCTTCAGATATTAATATCATCTTTGGTATGGACTGGATGATAGCTCACCATGCCAAGATCGATTGCTCCACCAGGTCTGTTCAGCTGACGCATCCATCTGGCAAGATAGTCCATGTTTCAACACGAGTTGCAAAGCGTCAACTCTATTATCTCAGTGCCAACCCTCTTCCCGAGCTTGAAGATATACCGGTAGTAAGAGATTTTCTGGATGTATTTCCAAAAGAATTGCCAGGCATTCCGCCTAACAGGGATGTAGAGTTTGTGATAGACCTCATCCCAGGAACTGTTCCAATTTCCAAAAGACCTTATAAGATGGCACCCTTGGAGTTAGCTAAGGTCAAGAAGCAACTCGATGAGTCCTTGCAAAAGGGTTTCATTCGACCTAGCTCTTCTCCTTGGGCTTGTCCCGTCCTGTTTGTGAAGAAGAAGGATGGAACGGATCGAATGGTTGTGGATTACCGACCTGTCAACTTGGTCACAATAAAGAATAAGTATCTGCTCCCCAGGATCAACAATTTGCATGATCAACTTGCTGGATATTCAGTGTTCTCCAAGATGGATTTGAGATTAGGCTACCATCAAATCAGGATTAAGAATGGAGACTTTCCCAAGATGGCGTTCATCACTCTTTATGGCCAGTACGAGTACACAGTCATGTCCTTTGGCCTAACCAATGCTCCGGCAACATTTTGCCGTTTGATGAACTCAATCTTGATGGAGTACTTAGATAAATTCGTCGTGGTTTACCTTGATGATATTTTGATTTATTCGAAGAATGAAGAAGAACATGCTGAGCACCTCAGACTTGTGCTAGAAAAACTTAGAGGGCACCGTCTTTATGCCAAGTATGATGCGGGTATTACTAAGCCAACAGTATGATGCGGGTATTACCCAGATCAAGGATAATGTTGATAAGGGAATTGCTGGTAGTTTCTCTATTGATGATAG
The DNA here is from genome assembly GCA_022496015.1 of Hordeum marinum. Taxonomy (NCBI): domain Eukaryota; kingdom Viridiplantae; phylum Streptophyta; class Magnoliopsida; order Poales; family Poaceae; genus Hordeum; species Hordeum marinum. The sequence continues at coordinate 118,274,080 of CM039676.1, forward strand.
AGGTGCAGTATATTTTGGGAATCGATTGGTAGTTCCTAAAAAGCAACAACTTCGAGAGTTGATCCTTAAGGAGGCTCATGAATCTCCTTTCACCATTCACCTTGGCAGCACCAAGATGTATCAGGACCTATGCCAAAGGTTCTGGTGGACTAGAATGAAGAGGGAAATCGCTCAATTCATTGCTAACTGTGACGTTTGTGGTCACGTGAAGGCAGAGCATCAAAGACCTGCTGGCACCCTTCATCCTTTAGCCATTTATGAATGGAAATGGGATAAAGTTGAAATGTATTTCATCACCGGATTTACCAAGACCAAGAAAGGAAATAATGCAATCTTCGTGGTTATTGATCGCCTTTCCAAAGTGGCTCATTTCCTTCCTATCCGAGAGAGTATCACTGCTAGTCAGTTGGCCGACTTGTATATCTCTCGAATAGTGTCCCAGCATGGTGTTCTATTGGAAATCAATTGAGACCGTGGAAGTCTTTTCACCTCTCAATTTTGGGAAAGTTTCCAGAATGCTATGGGAACCATCTCTCCTTTAGCACTACTTTTCACCCTCAGTCAAGTGGTCAGGTTGAAAGAGTCAATCAGATTCTCGAAGACATGTTCAGAGCTTGTGTCATCTCATTCGGAATGAATTGGGAAAAGTGTCTTCCATATGCCAAGTTTGCGTATAACAACAGCTACCAATCCGGTCTGGGCAAAGCTCCTTTTGACATTCTTTATGGACGAAGATGTTGAACACCTTTGAACTGGTCAGAGACCGGGGAAAGACAATTCTTTGGTCCAGATATGATCCAGGAAGCAGAAGAGCAAGTTCGCGGTATTCACAGAAATCTCAAGATAGCTCAGTCTCGTTAGAAAAGTCAGTATGATCGCCATCATAAGGAAGTAACTTATGAGGTGGACGAAGAGGCTTACCTTTGGGTTACTCCTCTGAAGGGTACCCATCATTTTGGTATCAAGGGCAAATTGGCTCCTTGTTACATTGGTCCTTTTTGCATTCTTGCTAAACGGAGATAGGTTGCCTACCAATTGGAACTGCCCCCGCATTTTTCCCGAGTTCATGATGTATTCCACGTTTCTCAACTTAGGTGTTGCTTCAAGGATCCTATCCGTGAAGTGCACCACAAAACGCTTGATTTCAAGATGATATTTCATATCGAGAATATCATGTTCGCATTCTCGATCAAGCTCAGCGTGTAACCCGGCGTCAGAATATCAAGTTTCTGGAGGTTCAATGGTTGCATCATTCTGAGAATGATGCTACCTGGGAGCATGAAGGTCATCTTCGATTTGAGTATCCGACTCTTTTCCCGTCGACTCCAGAATCTCGGGACGTGATTCTTTTAAGTGGGGGTGAGTTGTCACATCCCTAGCTTTAGCATGCATTTAGGATCCATGTTGTGATTGCATCATGTTTAAATTCTTTTAAACTTGAAATGGGGATGATCAAAACCCTAGCACAATTCAATTTCAAATAGGCTCAACCAAAATATTTTTCCATGATCCAAGGTGGCTCTGAAAAATGTTCATCTTCTCTGGAATAATGTGGCAACATAAACCAGGGGTGGTGCATATTTTACAAATGTCATTTCGGGTATTGAATTAAATAAATAAATATTCAGATTGGGGTTTTAAAATGCTATAAATATTTTTAAAGCTCCAACAAATTTGAAACTTGGCTAGGGCCTTTCGAATAATTCCTCTAGTGCCTAGAAAAAAAGTTCCATATTTTTATAAAATATTTTAGTGCCTAAAATAAAATAAATGAAATAACAGAAATAGTAAAAAAACAAAAGTTTAAAAAGAAGAAGGAGGCCGAGGAGGGGCTGGCCCAACTGGCTCGACGGCCCAGCTGCCAGTCACCCCAACCTCCCGCCAGGAGGATTGCGGCATGTGGCAGGGGCACGCCGACACGCGCAGGCCACCTCCTGCTTGGCTGCCTGCCCTAGAGGCCCCCGGGAGCGCCAGAGCGACCCCGTCGCCATGCCCTTCTTCCCCTTTCTCTCCCTGCCGCTCTCTCTTGCTCTTCCCCCTCTCCTCTGCTCTCTCTCCCGTTGTCGGACCGAACCATCGCCGCCATCGATTCACCGCTCCTGGTGCCTCCCCGAGCCCGTCGAGCCGTCGTTTGATGCGCCCTGTGCCTCTCCGTCCATCTCCCCCTCTTTCTTTGTTATCTAGCCACCGTAGCCGCCGCTTCGTCGTAGTGGCCGAGCTCCTCGCCGCCGGCGTCATGGCCACCATGGCCAGAGCACCCGCCGTGCTCAGTTGAGCGCTCCGGCGTGTTCACGCGGACCTGTAGATGCTGACCCGACCTCCGGTTCTTCCTCCCGTAGCCCGTAGCGCCATGGCTATCCTTGCCTGACCTCCAGCCGCTCCTTCCGGCGTCGCAGCCGCCGCCTCTGGCATCCCCCGTGGCCCTAGCTAGCCTCCCCGGGTACGCGCGAGCGAGGGCTCCGCCCTAGTGCCCCAGCCGCCAGTCCTGTGGCCGGTAGCACGGCCGCCGTCGTGACTAGAGGTCGCCGGCGACGGGCCGTCGCCTGAGCCGACCGGTGGGCCCCATCGTCAGGTGATTAGCTTATGGCTAATCCCCATTTAGTTGACCCCTGGGTCACTGCCTTGTGGGCCCGGCACTGTTAATTTATTAGTTAGATTAATTTAAACCCTCTTAGATGAGTGAGTTAGTGCAGGTGGGGCCCAACAGCCAGGTTTGACCTGGGCTAGCGCCTTTGACCTGCTGACGTCACCGTGACGTCAGGCTGACGCAATAATTGCATTTGTAGATTTAAATAAATTCTAGAAAATAATAAAAACTTAGAAAATTCATATAAATTAATCTGTAAATCAGATGAAAATAATTTATATGTGAAAATTGATCAGAAAAATCCATTGAATCCATCTATAACATTTTCATGCATGTTAGAGCAACCTAAATAGGTAAACTTGGACATTTCAGTTCAAATACATTATGGAACTCCATATATGAAGTTGAATTTGAATTTTGAGTTCAAACCTACTTCATTTAAATCTGTTGCTAGATGCATTAGCTCAAACACATCATATTGCCATGTCATATTCATGCATCATATTGTTGCATTTGATGTGTATTGATTTGTTCCCCTTTGATGGTTTTTCTTCGTGTTAGGCACTATTCCGGAGGATACGATTGAGTATGTTCTTCGTGTTAGGCACTATTCCGGAGGATACAATTAAGTATCCATCTGAGGAGAAGTAACGTTTGATCATCTTATTAGGCAAGCAACCCCCTTGAACATATCCTATACAAACCCACTCCCTCGCTCTTGCTCTCACTTATTGCATTAGGACAAAACGTTTCAAATTTTAGATGTTCTAGTAGTTGAACCATTCCTCTGCATGACCTGTCATTGTCATAGTAAATAGCTAAACCATGCAACCTAGCATACCTGGTAGATGTTTGAGCCCTGTTGTGCCTTTAACCTGCTACGCTTGCTATGCTTAGAGTTGTGTTAGGTCTGATTCATCTGGGTGATGAACCGGAGTGAGCTGAACTTCTTCTGATGATGCAAGTCAAGTTGTGAACACGATTTGGTAAAGGTAGCGATGAGAGGCCTTGTAGGAGTACATGGCGGGTTGTTTCATTGGGACCGTCCTTAAGAACTGAGTCATGTGTATGTTGTCCAAGACTAGCTACTACCGCACATTGGGATCCTTAATTGACTCTCTCGACTTATTAATCGACTTGAGCTCTGTCCAAGAGTTGCAACTAGTTTTTGGTCTTTGTAGGATATGCTAGTAGTCTACCGTGTGGCACCCCGTATAGGTGGGCTTGGGACAAACTAGGCATTGTGGCCCAGTGTACCAAGCATAGTACCATCCGTCGAGGTGAGCTTGGGAACCCTGTACACATCGTTTGGGGCCGCTGAGGAAACTTCGATCGGACTTCCTTGTGGGTTGAGTCTCAAATTGGCGATAAACCTGGACTAGAGTCTTCCGTGGTTAGTCAGGTCGTGGCCGACTCGCTCGCTAGGCTTCCGCTTCAAGGTTGTCGACGTGCCTTTTTACGAGCACATGGCGGTAAGTGGCGAGAGCATGTGTGACAAAGTACACCCCTGCAGGGTAATCAATCTATTCGAATAGCCGCATCCGTGGATATGGACTACTTGGATACTTATATGGTTCATAGACAATTTAAAAGGTTACTCATAAAAGCTTCAAGGCAAGTGTGAGTATCGTGGATGGCACTCTCGTAGGAAGACAGGAGCGGATCCCTGGTGGTGTATTCTTGTGGTGTTAGTGGACTCGTGTACGCTTCACAAATTTTTTCAAAGTTATGAAAGTCATAGTACAGGATAGCAACAGAGTCAAAGCTGGCTTGCTGTGTTGAAGCCCACAACCTCCTTGTTGATACCGATGCATATGTAGTTAGTTCTGATAAAAGTCTTGCTGAGTACTCCGTACTCACTGTTGCTTAATTATGTTTTTGCAGAGGAGACTCCAGTCTTGCTAGTGGTTTTTACGATAAGATCGATGTTGGACGTTTAGCTTGGGAATCCCAGCCAGAGGTCTGGTTCCTGTGGAGGGCCTAGTAGATAGTCAGGCTTCCTCAGCCTTCTTCATTTCTAGATGTCTGTACCCAGACATGTTAAGCTTCCTCAGCCTTCTTATTTTCTAGATGTCTGTACCCCTGCTTGTAATATCATGCTATGCTGGCTCTTATGAGCCTCCTAAATAAATGTTGTTATGTTGTATGGTTATGTTGTGATGCCACAGTTGTATCTATGCATATCGGGCATGTCGTGCGTACGTGTGACGTGCAACGATATGTATGGGATGCGACACCTAGTTGTGTGCCTTTAGTAGTACTCTTTACAGGGAACTGCCTCTCTATGCTTCCACCAAGCCTTGGTAGCTTGCTACTGCTCCAGACACATTGATTGACCGGCATGTATCCTTCCTTGCTGCTGTGTCTGTCCTTTCGGGGAAATGTCTCGCAGTGTAATGGAGTCCCTGTAGCCTGCTACGACTTGTCTATGTGAAGTGGTGACATTTATGTCCCATGGCGTAATGGAGTCCTTGTAGCTTGCTATGACTCATCTACACACGCTAGAGGGTGACACCTGCATTGTTGGGTTATGTATGCTTGTTCCTGTATGGATGTGCCACTTGGGTTCTATGACTAGTCATGTTGACCCGGGTTCTTTGACGTTTGAATGCTAGCGACATATTGCATATGTGAGCCAAAAGACGCAAATGGTCCCGGCCCAGGTAAGGTGGCAGCCGTGGAGTTAACTGTGCGTGAGGCCACAAAGTGATGTGATGTGTTACATGTTGCATTCTTATGGCTTAGGATCGGGGTTCCGACATAGAGAGTCTCTTGTTTTGTCACTTCCCTATGCTAGTGGGAATTACCTTTTCACTATAAACTTTGCTTATATATTCCGATGATGTGCTTCCTCAAATGCATGAGCTCTTCACGAGCAAGCAAGTTGGATGCACACCCACTTAGCTTCAGTAGAGCTTTCATACACTTATAATTCTAGTGCATCATTTGCATGGCGATCCCTACTCCTTGCATTGACATCTATCACTGGGCATCTCCATAGCCCATTGGTACGCCTAGTTGATGTGAGACAATCTTCTCCACTTTTTACCCCTTTGATATCTACAATCATATTCTATTCACCTACATGCTATGTCCAATGGTTCACGCTCACGTATTCCGTGAAGAATAAAAAGTTGATGCATACTGAAAAGTTCGATCAAATTGTCTAACTTGGGCACCATGGTGCTTAGCATTTGTATTGATGTGGTGAAAACGGAGTCATGCCTTGCTAAGATAAGAAGATGAATGGGGGTAAACATCCTTTTAGGATCGTACACTTTGAAAAAATATTAATGATTTTGTTTCTTACACTTATAAATATTGCTATGTTAATGTTTGTTAATCCATCTTTCTCGATGAGCATACATACAAAATATTACACAATGGGTAGCATGTCAAATCAAAAAATCTGTTTTTATCATTTACCTACTCAAGGACAAGAGGGAATAACCTTGTGGGTGTTGATACGTATCCAACGTATCTATATTTTTTTATTGTTCCATGTTGATATATTATCATTTTAGGATACATTTTGGGCATTTGTGTCGGATTTCAGGCTCTGCAAAACCCAAGGAAGTTCGAACACAGGGGCATGTGCGAAGATCCCCTACAGTCTCACCCCACCTAGCTCACTACACGGTGATTTCTACTATGAAATCACACGATGACAAGGAAGAAGATGCACATGATGATTTACCCAGGTTCGGGCTGCTGTGAAGCGTAAAACCCTACTCCTGCTTTGGTGGATTGCCTCATGTGGAGGTTTATGGATGAACTAGTACAGTGGTGCATCGCCTCATGAGGGTGCTCTTGTGTTGTAACTTCTCTTCTTTTGTCTCCCTCTTTCGTTATCCCTCTCTATGGTGCAACCTAGCCTCTATTTATAGTGCCTAGTGTCCTCTTCCCTTACTGCTATGAAGGGAAGGGATCCCACAATGGCCAAATTCGAACGGGGACAGGAGTACATCTTTATCATGACAAACGGTGGTCTTTGCCTGCAAAGTAGTTATTGATGATGCAGAGGTGGGCACGGTAATGACATTCGTCTTGCTGGGATCGTGGTCGTGGTCTTGTTGCACCAGAACAGAAAGCTTTGGGGGCGCTTTGGGAACCCGCGTACGTCCTTGCCCCCTTTGCACCAAAGGGGAATCTATACCGCCTGGCACGTTGGCACGCTACTGTCCCACCTGGCGTCATCCTTGGCCTCCCGATTCGAGGTGCTGCATAGAGATCTCTGCCGCTCTAGAGGGGGCCTGAGGAGGCCCATTCTTCGCTGGTCTTGATGTTGCTTCCCTCGCGAGCCCAGGCTCTCGCGAGGGCCTTGTGTTGACCACGGCCATGCCAATCATGCTTGGCTGACGTGGTGGGCCATGCCCTGGGACGTAGGCAGGCAGATCTGGGTACCCCCGTTCCCAGAATGCCGAATTTGTTTGTACCAATTTATAATATTTTTGAGCACTAACCTATTGATCCGGTGCCCAATATTAGTTGCTATTTTCTGCATGTTTTTTTAACTTTTTAGGTTTACACTACCAAATAAAATCCAATTGCAATCAAACTTTTTGATGATTTTTTTGGACCAAAAGAAGACCTTCAAGCTTCGGAAGGAGGTCGGGATGAACACGAAGCCCCCACCACACATCACTGATATGTGGTGGCCCCCTCGTGGCTCTCCCGACGTCCCTCTCTGGCCTACAAATTCGCTAATATTCCAAAAACCCTAGAGGAGGTCCAAAAACACTTTTTACACCGCGGCAAGTCTCTGTTCTAACGGGAACCCATATAGAGCTCTGTTCTAGCACCCTGTAGGACGGGGGATCAATCACAGAGGTGCTCTTCATCAACCTTTCTACCCTCAAGATGATGTGTGAGTAGTTCACCACAAACCTACGGGTCCGTAGGTAGCACTTATATGGAAATCTCTCTCTCTCGGTGTGTGTGTGTCTCTCTTTATCTTCAATAAAATGTTCATTGCTTTTTTGCCTTGATCTATTCAATGTAATCATTTGTATGGTGCGCTTGTTGGGATTCGACGAATCTGGGTTCATGTTCAGATTATTCATGAAAAGTATTTGAGTCAAACCTGATTACTATGATTTTATTTTCATGATCATTATAGCTTCGTACTGCTCGCTGATATATTGACATAGTTTGGCCAACTAGATTGATATTTCTTCGGTGGGAGTGGTGCATTGTGGTAGGTTCAACCTGTCGAGTTTCTATATCCCAGTGACAAAGTAGGGGTCAAGATACGTCTTTGTGTTGCTGATAGTAAGTATAAAACGATGGGGTTAATTCATATTGATTGATTTTACTTTTTCTACATCATGTCATCATTCTCCAAGCATTACTCGGTTTTACTTAATACTCTAGATTTATGTTGGATAGCCGTCGATGAGTGGAGTAATAGTAATAGGTGCAGGCAGGAGTCGGTCTATTTTCTTATGGACGTGATGCCTATATACACATGATCATTGCCGTGAAAATCGCATAACTATTCTCCTTTCTATAAATTACCCAACAATAATTTGTTGACCCACCATATGCTAAGAGATGCCACAAGAGAACACTACGGCCCCCGGGTCTATGCACTTGTATATTTACATACGCTACTATTACCTTCATGCCATTTATTTGCTTTTATTTTATTTTGCAATTTACAATTAACTACACAACTCGATAGCTTGCAAATAACGAGACCAAGGGGATTGACAACCCGGTTGCCAGTGTTGGGTGCAAGTTGTTTGCTTTTTCATGTGCAGCCGATGAAGACGGTCGAGGATTGGTATTCTTATTGGTTCGATAAACCTTGGTTTCATAACCGAGGGAAATAGTTACCCACATTGTGTTGCGATAACCCGTTCCTCTTCACAGAAAACCGAACGCAGATGACAAGTATCAGGAGCTAACCATCGTGCCCCTTGATTTGAACAACATGATATGATTTCATTTCATACATAAAAAATGCTCACACATCATCATCGTGCCATAGTTAATACTTAGATGAATAATACATACCAAGCTTTAATTGCCGATATTTATAGTAACCTACGATCATGTACTCATGCCCTTTCATATTACTACATCAGTATAATCAACTCATGTTTCTTCTTTAGTGAGCTACATGAAAGTTTTATTTATACCCCCCTTGAATACATATCCTTTTTGGACTAGCCTTATAACACGTGCCCATTACCGTCCATATTTCTTATATACCCTCAAAAGGATTTAAATTAAGCATGAGAGTTAAATTATTACTACAAAATCTGAACGCTGACGTGCTCTAAAAAGATAGAAGTGAAGCACTAGAGTAATTACCTAGCTCAAAATATATAAGTGAAACATATAGAGTATTATAACAAATTATGATGGCCGTGTGTCTCTCTCAAATATACATGTCCAGAAAATAATGATTGTGACAAATAAAAAGGAAGACAAGATATAACACGCGATGCTCCAAACAAAACACATTTCATGTGATGAATAAAATATAGCTCCAAGTGACATACTGATAGATTGGAGACGAAAAAGCGGATGCCTTCCGGGGCATCCCCAAGCTTAGATTCTTAAGTCTTCCTTGAATATTAACTTGGGGTACCTTGGGAATCCCAAAGCTTAAGGTATGGCCTCTCCTTATTCCTTCATCCATCATTGTCTCGCCCAAAACTTGAGAACTTCAGCACACAAAATTTCCATTATAAAGAATGAGAACATCATTTATTCTACCCAATGGTTTGTTAATAGTGGAATCGCTAAATGCAAGTTAAGGGAACATTCATTTATATCAGTGAGACCTAGCACATCACATAAAGATTTTGGTATTGTGGAAACACTAGAACCAAGGTCACACAAAGTATTGCATTCATAATCTGTAACCTTAATTTTAATAGTAGGTTACCATTTCATCATGGAAATTTCTGGGTATTGAAACCTCTAACTCATGTTTCTCCTCACGACCTTTTATCATAGCATCTACAATATGCTTAGTAAAAGCTTTATTTTGTTGATAGGCATTAGGTAAGTAATAATGGATTGCAACAACCAAATACACTCGAGTAAATACCAACTTTCATAATTAAAGTCCTTGTAATGCAAAGTAGTGGCGCATCACTATTTAAAGTTTTGACCTCTCCAAACCCATTTTTTCATTTTTATCAATAAGATCATCACCCTTCGAACAAACGAGACGCCTTGTAGCTAAAGTTGACTCATCTCCCGTCCCTTTATCACCAATCTTCATATTAGTAAATAAGGATTCAATAGGAGAAACACTAATCATTTTAACATCTTCATCATGATTACGATAAATACTAAGGGGAATCGCTTTTTTAGGAATTCTCGCTTAGCTCTCAACCTAGCGGTTCTCTCTTTACTTTCATTAATAGATATTTACATGGATTTAATAGACTAATTAATATCATGCTTGGGTGGGAAGTTTTATTTCTAAGAGTTTCCACATCATGAGCAATTCTATCCATGTTTCTGGCCATATCGTCAACTTTATGTAGTTTTTCTTCTATCATAGTAGTGATAATATTTTGAGAACTAATAAATACTTTAATTGTGTTATCAAGATCATAGGGCGTCCTATTAATATTATTGGAAGAATTACCATAAGTATTGCCATAATTATTAGAGGAATTACCGAGATACGGTCTAGGATTGAAATTACCTCTATAAGCATTGTTATTAAAATCATTTCTAGAGACAAAGTTCAGATCAATAGCATAATTATTTTTCTCAATCAGAGTACATAATGGCACGTCATTAGGATCAACATGAGCATTCTTATTTTCAAACATATTCATAAGAGAATCCAACTTATCACTCAAAATAGTGATTTCCTCGACAGAATTTACCTTGTTACCAGTTAGAGCTTGTTTGGTGTGCCATTGACAATAATTTGTCATTATATTATCCAGTAGCTTTGTACCTTATCCCAATGTAATCTTCATAAAGGTACCACCTACAACATATTCTAGAAGATTTCTCAACACAAAGTTTAGTCCTGCATAGAAATTTTGTATTATCATCCATAAACTTAGGCCATGAGTGGGACAATTTCTAATCATCAATTTAATTCGCTCCCATGCTTGTGCAACATGTTCTTGCTCATGTTGTTCAAAATTAACAATTTGGTTTTCGAGAGATGTAATCTTAGCAGGACGAAAATACTTGGCAATAAAAGCATCCTTACACTTATCCCATGTTTTAAAACTATTGTGAGAAAGGGATGAAAACCAAGCTTTAGTTCTATCTCTTAGTGACAAAGGAAATAATTTCAATTAAACCACATCATTATCCACATATTTGTTCTTTTGCATGTCATATAATTCAACGAAGGTATTAAGATATGAAGCAACGTCCTCATTAGGACTTCTAGCAAAATGTTCTTTCCTAACAAGATTTAGCAAAGCGGCATTTATATCAAAAGCTTCCACACTAGTGGCGGGTGGTATTGGATTACTAATAAAATCATCAGCAGCAGTATTTGAGAAGTCGCAAATTTGGTATTTTGTTCCTGCTACTTGTGAGCTACATTTGGATTTTTACTGAAGAGGAGAGGAGATGTAGCACAGTAGAGATATGTATTTTTGTCAGTGGGAACCATGGTCATCCAACCAATTGGAGAACCAAGAAAACTCCCTTTAACAGAAACTACACAAAGAAAACCAAAAACTTGCACCCAACGCAGGCAAGAGGGTTGTCAAGCCCCTTGAACTTGTTACATGCTAGGATTAAATCTTGATAGATATAGATAATGTAAAGGCAAAACAAAACAAAAGTAAAGAAAGTACTTTAGGTTTTTTGTATTTATTTTTAAGTAGACGTAGCGGCTATAGTGTTCCCTAGAGGCTTCACTCTCAAAAATAGCATACGGTGGGTAGACAATTTACTGTTGGACAATTGATGGAATTGCGCGTAGTTATGACGCGTTACTCACGGCAATGATCATGTATATAGGAATCATGTACATAAAGCGGTAGACTGAAACTATTCTGCATCTATTATGATAACTCCACCAATCAACTGACTCCTACCTGCATCTATGGCATTAAGTTTATACCAAACAGAGTAATACTTGGAGCAATGTCTGGGGACCCCGACTCATAAGTTGTGATCACCGAATGTACATGCAGAGTGATCGGAGAGATCAATGCTCACTGAACACATAGAAACTAAATAACAAGAGTCTTACACCCATTACATACCGTTGTGCTCAAATATGGCCTTTAAGGCCTAGTCTTCATATACTTACATCGGAAATTTTCAACGATAGCATGAAGCCATGCCATCTGCCTTAACCCTACAGGCATTCTGACTGGGAAGCATCCTAGCTCGCACGTACGTCACCATGGTAATCTTCGTCACAACCTGGTTCTTCTATGCCTGGTCAATTAAATAACCAGTGGCAAGCCAATGAGTACTTTGAATGTACTCGCAAGCAACCTATGTTTGGAACAAGGCAATAACAATGCATGAAATAGCACTAATAGGTATTTTGCGGAAGGCTAATTTTGAATGCAATGTTATAAAGTAACTATCTGTAAGCATGCATAAATAGTTGGCATATATCCATATGAACAAGTTACAGATATCATCATAAGCAGGGGTTGAACATCTCATGTTCATTCATCACATCAAGTCTTCAGACTTATCTCAAGTATCATCCTTCTGTCTTTCGCATAGACACACACCAAGTTTGCGAAAGCATCTGGACATAATTTAAGAAGGACCTCCAACTATCCATGACCGTGGACACGGATATTCGAATAGTTTTACACTCTATAGAGGTTGCTTGCTTTACCCACAAGACTCGGGGAACTTCCGTGTCATCCATGACTCACGGTATATTACATGACCGAGGTAATAAACCGAACAATTCCTTTCCCATGGCGACACTAAACAAAGAGTCCACTCGTTGGTTCCATCCCTCATGATATACATCACACGTATCATCCATGAGGGCACGCACCGGTGTGCCTGGTGCTTGTAAAGACAACACATGGCCTTCCACTCTGGGATGACCCCGTCTCGCGAGTGACCACTTCACTCTTGCCACTGGTAATGCCAGCTCCCTGCTAGCACCAAACATAGTAATAAACAAAGCCACTTCCCATATAGGGGTAGAGTGGTCACACATGTAAGGTTGGAACGGTCAACACACCCACTCACACAACTTTCTCCGATACACCACTTCTTTCTCAAGTGGTTACCCAATTCAACATCATTTCCCTCGGGCATTAGTGGCACCCGACGGGGTTTTCGAAAAGTCTTTAAAAATACTTTTGTTTCCATCACCATGCATATTCCCGATCCCTGTTGCGTATCATATTCTAGCAACGTAACTACTCCCACTTGCAGAACCCTCATAAGGAGGTAGGGTCATGCACGATGCAAGTATCAATGGTAAAAGTATTGGAGGCATCCCACCGAAGGGGAAACACCACATCAACATGATCAAATCATTGAAACAACAAGTGCTATATGACATGCATGAAAAAGTACTTAGCATGGTCAAAGGGCTGCTTGCCTGGCTTCGCAAAGTCTTCGAGGACTTCACATGCTTCTCGTCCCACTCTGAGCTCTCCGTTTATATCATCAACTACCATCGGTAAACAACCATAATAAGCAACACAACAAGGAAAAAATAAAATTGCTCTATAAATAGGAGTTTTAGTTTTCTTGGACACCTCTGGTCACAAGAAAAATAACCAAGGAGGTTTTATTGGACCTTGATCTAGGGAGATTTCTGAATGGGGAAATGAATGAAATTATGATCCTATTAGAAGTCTGTAGAAAATGTTTTGGTAGAAATGAGTGGATGCACCCAACAAATAGGTCATGATTCTAGAAGGTTTTAGGAAGTTGACTCACTCGATTTGGAGTTGGGATGATTTCCCTATGAATTTCTTAAGATGGAATAAATGGAAAATGGTCCATTTATTAGACACAACACAATAGGTACATGGTAAAAATGTTCAACATGGCTAGATAATTAGGGCATAACATTTAGAGCTTTTGTAAATTTGAATAGCCCCATTTGGAGTTGATTTGAATGCTCTAGGAATTTGCAAAGTGGGGGCATTTCATAGTTCAAATTCAAATTTGAAATTGAACTCTACATAAACTTTTGCAGGAAAATGTGAAACCCACATTTTTTGATGGATCATGATTTTAGGGATTCATAGAAACTTGAATTAATGAATTTGAAGTTATACTGTATTTATTATGAATTTTGGAAGCCTCCTGTTAAAAGAAAAACGGAAAAGGTTGTACCTAACAGGCCAAAATCCAATGGGCCACTTGGTGCTGGCGCAGAGCAGTCATTGGGTCAGCCAAGCCACTCACTGCCGCGCGTGCCGGAGGCCACGTCGAAGGCGCCTTGTGGGACGGTGCTTCTGCCATATGGAAATGCATGCGGGCAGGAGCCGCATCCACTTAAACGCCAGGCCCGGTCCCCCGGCCGCTGACAGGTGGGACTCGCCCGTTAGGTCCTTCCCCACCTCCCGCCCGAGAAGTGAGAGGCAGAGGAGGAGAGACCAAGCAGCGCCGGTGCTTGCCCTGGTGGCTCCGGGCAGCTTTGGTGACGCCCAGGCCATCAGCGTGCTCAGGGGGACGGGCCGTCCTTGCCTGGGTGGTCTGTTTTCTAAGGCGAGAGTCGGGGAAGGCAAGGCCTCGGCCATGGTGGAGGCCAATGATGGTGGCCGTGGAGGGAGGTTCTCTGGCCACCTGGAAAGGGAGAATGGAGCATGAGGAGGAGTGTCGCAGATTTGGGGGTGGCCCGGTGGTTCAAGGGAAAGGAGGGGTTGGGTGGAGCTCGGATCTGTGTGATGGCCGAGGCGGCAACATGGTGGCCGTGGGAGCAGGAAGTGGCACAGGACCTCCAATGGTTGGTCTAGGAGCTCCATGAGAGTTAGAGAGGTGGACTAGGAGTTTCTAGGGTGCTCGAGGGTGGAGGTAAAGCAAAGGGGCGACGAGGGGATCGCAGGTGCACCTCAGATGCTGTCGGCATGGGGAGCATGCGTGCCAGAGCCGCGTTGGAGCTATCCTAGCGTCTGGTAGGGGCATGGGAGGTAAAGGGGAATCCCCTGGCGTGCGTGGGCACCTTGCCGCAGCCGGACACGAGCTACAGGACAAGAATTGTCGGTAGAGCGCCATTGCTGCAGGTCAATGACGTGGTCACCATGCCATAGCTCATCTAGGGCATCTTTTTGGCCGGCAAAAGATGTCTAGCATGCAAGGCATTCATGATAGAGTCCACTGTTGCAATGTTGAGGTGAATGGAGCAGGGTATATGGGGTCTCCATAGGGGTGAAGTTTGCAGCAGAAAATGTGGGGGTAGATCATGGGTTTTTACTTGAGGCAATTTGGGGGAAAACCTTGTCTGGTGGTCATAGGCATGGAAGGATTATATGCACACCAAATTTCAGCTCAGGGAGAGGATTCTACAGGGTACTTGTAGTTCAAGACCACAATTTCTGCCAAAAACTAGTTTTATAGGTACTGCTCATATTTGCCACATGAACATGCATATTTGGGTTTGCAAATGTGCATTAACATGCCATAGGTGTTGTGGTAAAACTTGGGGGCAGTTGCATGCATAGAATAATGGGAGAGAGGAAGAAAGGGCATGCCAAGGCTGTCCAAACAGTAAAATGAGGGGTTTTACCCACCAATAATTGAGTTGAGGCCATGTATTACTTACTCGAGGTAAAAGAGGTATGTGAGTGACTGTGGTAAAAATCTTAGGTTAAGGAGAATAGTGGAAGGGGCCCAAACAAGGTTATTTTCCAGCATAAGCAAAAGTGTTTGATGGTGGTTTGGCTAAGAAAATGGAGTTTGCTTGCCAAGAAATCTAACAGGGGCAAATGGTGATTAGAAATAGGGTTGATCACCAAGTTTGAGCTTGATTGAAGAAAGTTCACATTGTAACATTGTGAAACCCTAGAAATCAACAGAATTAGATTTCTTTAGACCTAGTCGTGCATTTCAGTTCCAACAAATCCACCACTTGGTGTGGTGTCATTATTTGGGGTTTAGCACAATCCCACAAAGTTTGGTGTCAAGGGAAGAAACTTCACAATGTAAAGTTGTTCAATGTGACTCTAGACAGGAATGGTTTTGGAATAGTTTGATGAAGCAAAACAACTGGGTTGAGATGAAACTTTGCAAGATCATCACATATGACATGTGTGCCTTTCTGGAATTTTCTTGGAATTTATTGAGAATATTTCTTATATAAATATTTCAAAAGCTTGATTTAACCAGAAAGGGTTTTTAGGGGTTTCTCCCATGATTTTGAAAATGACCATGTGTTGAAACTAGTAGATATGGAAAATATATGTCCCGTTAGTTTGCCTAAATTTTCTCTAATATTTTTAAAACATTTAAATAATTTTTCCCTATGAAAAAACATTTCTGGTTTTAAGAAAAATATGTTAAATAAACTAGAAAAATAATCTTTAAAATTAATATTTGGTGATTTTGGGAAGTCATATATATAGTAGGTTGCAAATAAATCCTTTGGGGAAAAAGGATCCACCCAATTTGAAGACTTGTTGTGCAAACCTCAACTTAGGGGGTTTTGAAAACCTAAATTGAATAAATGCTTTTTGGCCAAAACAATATTTGATAAAAATACTTTTAGGTCCTATACACATGGTATGATCATTGGACAAGATTTTGGATCAAGGAAAAGAGTTCTTGAGAATAGAAGGAGGTCTTATGAATATATAGCACAAGCAAGCAAACAAACAAGCAAGCAAGTAGCACACAAGTCAAGCACTCATAAGCACTCAAAAAGATTTAACTGGACTTAATTTTTGAGTCATGTTAACTTTAGTCATGAGGCAAATCACAAGGTGTGACATACCTACAGCCCTTACAAGAATCTCGTCCCCGAGATTCCTAGGCTAGGCGTAGAGCAAGGTGCGGGAATTACAGGTGAGGTAGTCTTCACATTCCAGGTTGCTTTTGCTCCGGCATGGTTATCCTTCTGGATCTTGAAGCGCCTAATGATATGTCTTCGTGTGCATTGTTGACTTTGTCTAAGGGTGAATGGCATTCTTGTAATATGCTAGGCTTGCCTAATGGTTAAGGGTTTGGTGACCGAGGTTTGGGCATGGGCCTGGCTTGCGTGTGTATTCCAAAGTCAGAATACGTGGCCAAGTAGTGTGACTGTGTGCTAGTCTCAGGGTTGCTCATGTTGGTCAGTGACATCTAGATGTCTCGTGTTAGAATAGGAGGGTCGAGTCTTCAGTCAGAGGTGGTCTTCATCCATGAGAGTGTTGAAGCGCGTCATCATGGTCTTCTCATCGAGACCTTCTGCCTGAGTAAGTTGCACTGGTAGATTCTTCATTGCACTTTGGTCCTTTGTCTTTATCGTCATGGACGCACGTTCGTGGAGGGTCTTTGAGTGTTTGGTCTACTCGTCTCTCCGTGGCAAGGTTTGCGCTGAGTCTTGTCCCTAAGACTGAGCTTAGAGACTTGGTGTCAAAACGGGTTCCACCATCTGGGAAGTTTTCAGTGGGGTTCTAGATAAGATGACTGTTCAGAGTATAGATCAGCCATCTAATCCCCAAGCTCTAAGGCTTGGCAAGCGGGATGAACTACCTTTGACAGGTGGTTTAACATGATCGAGTCAGGGTTTACACCCTAGATTGGACCAATAAGGGGCTGGTAACGAAATCATGATAGTCACCCATTCTATTCCAGGCATGTGAAGGAAGTAGGGATTTCATGTTCATCGTACACCGCCAAGGTGGTGGAGTGAGAGGTTTCATCAACTTCTCGGTTCCTTCCTAGTCAGGAACAGATAGGTGATTGCTAAGACAAGGGGATCTATAATCCTCTTGATGTGCAAGGGCTTCATCGTGCTTGGATCTTGGCGTTTCTTGGTATAGCCTAATTGATGTAGCCGACAGGGGAGTGGCGATTGACTTCTTTTCCTTCTTCTTCGTTGTTGCCGTGGCTTCGCAATCGTAGTGGTTCTTCACCTTGCTTGGGCAAAAAAAGTCTTCTTCTATAGGTAGGGTGCTTCGTGGAGTCCAACTCCTTCAAGGTGAGACCTTATACTCGAGAGGCATGGTAATGGGTGTTCCTGGGGCTGGTCCAAACAGGACTAAGGTGTTCCTTCTCTTATTGGATAAATAAGTATGTGATCTGTGAGGACAAGAACATATTTCCCCAAGTCTTCACACAAACACATTGTCCATCGAAAACTAGTTCTGCGTGTCCACCTTCCTTACGAAAAGGGGTGGGTGGTGGTCAAGGTGGAGTATTGATCATGGTCTAAGGACTTATAGTCCAAGGCCTATGGTCATGATCCGACAGTGTTAGGGCTTAGCAAAGCTTAGGGGTTTTCAAGGAGCTTAGGATGTGAGTGAACTTCTATTAGCTTATCCTTGAGTACAGTTCTTAGACACCAATAGTCCTTCCTATTACTCCAGACAAAACCATTCTATATGATCGAGGGTACCATCTCTTATAAGTCAACTCCAATGCCTCTCATGCTATTCAACTCCAAGGTTTGAGAGAAGGACTATACCCAAAATCTCATAGCTAACACATGTGTATGCCTATGTAATCCTCGGGAAAGCATAGAAGCCGCTAAGCTTGAACATGACACTATAATCCAAGTGTCTCTCTAACCTAACCAAGGTCCAAGGTATTGCATTACTATGTTGAGGAAACACATTATAAACCACTCCAAGATCTTGCTTCCTTCCTACGAATCCAATTAATCGATCGACCAATATCATCCACTATTACATGACCTATTATCGCTACAAATCCAATACCAGTGTCGTTCCATATATCTCTGGATTTCCTAAATCCCCAAATTTCAGAAAGAACTACATTATCACTATATAACCATCAATTCCCATCACGAGGATCTGGTGAACTTTGATGTTAGATGCACATGCATCCTTGAATCTATTCTAACAACAATCCAATATCCCTGGTTTGTCTTCCACCAAGAAACATGGTATCAAGATCAAGATCATCGGACTAAATCCAATTTACTCCGAACCATGTGGTTTGATTGATCTCGAGCACCTATTAGAATCACCTATTTAAATCCAAGGTTTACATCTAGTAAGAATTCCCTACTAGTTACTCCAATCACTATCATATCACCATTAATCCAATATCAACATTACTAGCCAAAGTCAAGTCATTAATCCACCGAGAATTTCAGCTTGTAATCATATTTGTCCTACTAAATCCAAGTTACTCAAAGGATACATAAGTTATGTTATTCTATCAATCTTGATCTACCAAGTTCGTCTACCAACATTAAGCCTCGTAATCCACCAAAGGGTCTCAACTACTTCCTCAAGACATTTATTATGGCTAAATCAAATCATTGTCCACAAATTGTATACCCTTAGAATGATCCTTCCTATGGCATCAAATTTCTAGTGCTAGCATTGGATTGAAGGATGTTTGTTGAATATGATCACTAGCTCCATAATGAACCCAGTGCTAAGCAGAGGTTATTGAAGCTCAAAAAGTGTTTTGGCAAATCTTGTATTAAACACGTGATCATAGTCTTGTGTTGGGGAAGCTTTGTGAGGTCTATGTTGGGATGGGGAGGGGTTTCCAATATCGAGGAAAAAGCATCACCCTACGGGGTTGTGTCTGGTTGAGTACGTTGTAGTTGAAGTCTTCGGTGTCAGTTGTTTGTCGAGGTGGATCCTTGGTATATATGGCCTTGTTGGTCTTCAGTTAACAAGAGGGGGAAGAGGGAAAGTAGCATAGAGGAGTGTGCCTAAGGGGGTGGTATAGTGCAAGTGCAATGAAACAACTGCCGAAAAGGCCAAACACAAACATCAAGGTAAGGTAGGTGATATAGTGGCGCACTTGTTGCCTAGGGCAAAAGTGTAACTTACACCAAAGCACAAACAGGAAAAACAAGAAACACCTTTGCTTCCTTTGAAAATTTAGGAGAGATGAGAAATATAGAGGTTTTGTAAGTGAATTTGAAGGGTCTAAAAAATGGTTTTGTCCTAACTAACGTCCATGCTAAATAAGGGCTTCCTACAGTTAGGATGGCTCTCATACCAGCTCAATGGGGACCCTGACTCCTAAGTCGTGATCACCGAATGTATGTGCACAGTGATCCCAAAGATCAATGCTCACTGAACACACAGAAACTGAAAAACAAGAGGCTTACACCCATTACATACCGTTTGTGCTCAAATATGGCCTTTCAGGCCGAGTCTTCATATACTTGCAGCAGAAATCATCAATGATAGCGTGAAGCCATGCAATCTTCCTTAACCCTACAGGCATTCTGACTGGGAAGCATCCTAGCTCGCACGTATGTCACCATGGTAATCTGCGTCACAACCTGGTCTTGTATGCCTAGCCAATTAAATAACCAGTGGTAAGGCAATGAGTACTTTGAATGTACTCGCAAGCAACCCACCTTTGGAACAAGGCAATATCAATGCATGAAATAGCACTAAGTAGGTATTTTGTGGAAAGCTAATTTTAAATGCAATGTCATGATCAAGTAACTATGTGTAAGCATGCATCAACAGTTGGAAGATATCCATACGAATAAGTTACAAATACCATCATAAGTAGGTGTTGAACATCTCATGTTCATTCATCACATGAACTCTTCAGACTTGTCTCAAGTATCATCCTTCTGTCTTCCGCACAAACACACACGAAGTTTGCAAAATCATCTGGACATAGTTTGAGAAGGACCTCCAATTGTCCATGACTGTGGACACGGCTATTCGAATAGTTTTACTCTCTATAGAGGTTGCGTGCTTTACCCACAAGACTCGGGGAACTTCCGTGTCATCCACGACCCGCGGTATATTACATACCCGAGGTAAGCACCTGAACTATGCCTTTCCCATGGTCATACTAAACAAAGTGTCCACTCGTTGGTGCCATCCCTCATGATATACATCAGACATATCATCCATGAGGGACGCAACGGTGTGCCCGGTGCCTGTAAAGACAGCGCCTGGCCTTCCACTCCGGGACGACCCCGTCTCGAGAGTGACCACTTCACTCTCACCACCGGTAATGCGGGCTACCTGCTAGCACCAACCATAGTAATCAACAAATCCCCTTCCCATATAGGGGTAGAGTGGTCGCACATGTAACGTTGGGACAGTCAGCAGACCGTAAATCTAATCCGTTTTTGAAAACACACCCACTCACACAACTTGCTCCGGTACACCACTTATTTCTCAAGTGGTTACACAACTCAACATCATCTCCCTTGGGCATTAGTGGCACCCGACGGGGTATTCAAAAAGTCTTTAAAAATACTTTTGTTTCCATCACCATGCATATTCCTGTTCCCACTTGCGTAGCATCTACTAGCAACCTAACTACTCCCACCCGCACAACTCTCATAAGGAGGTAGGGTCATGCACAACGCAATTATCAATGGTAAAAGTATTAGAGGCATCCCACTAAAGGGGAAACACCACATCAACATGATCAAATCATTGAAACAACAAGTGCTATATGACATGCATGAAAAACATTCTTAGCATGGTCAAAGGGTTGCTTGCCTGGCTTCGCAAAGTCTTCGAGGTCTTCCCATGCTTCTCGTCCAACTCTGAGATCTCCGTTTATCCCGTCAACTACCGTCGGTAGACAACTACAATAAGCAACACAACAAGGAGAAAATAAAAGTGCTCTATGAATAGGAGTATTATTTTTCTTGGACATCTCTGGTCACAAGAAAAATAACCAAGGAGGTTTTATTGGACCTGGATCAAGGGAGACTTTTAAAAGGGGGAAATGAATGAAATGATGATCCAATTATAAATCTATAAAAATGTTTTGGTAAAAATAAGTGGATGCACCCAAAAAATAGGTCAGGAGTCTAGAAGGTTTTAGGAAGTTGACTTACTGGATTTGGAGTTGGGATGATTTCCTTATGAATTTCTTAAGATGGAATAAATGGAAAATGGTCCATTTATCAGATCCAATAGAATAGGTGCATGGTAAAAAATGTTCAACATGGCTGGAAATTAGGGCATGACATTTAGAGATTTTGGTAATTTGAATACCCCATTTGGAGTTGATTTGAATGCTCTAGGAATTTATAAAGTGGGGGCATTTCATAGTTCAAATTCAAATTTGAATTTGAAATCTATAGAAACTTTTGTAGGAAAAATGTGTAACCCACATGTTTGGATGGATCATGATTTTAGGGATTTATAGAAACTTGAATTAATGAATTTGGAGTTATACTAAATTTATTATGAATTTTTGAAGCCTCCTGATAAAATAAAAAGGGGAAGCTTATAACTAACAGGCCAAAATCCAGTGGGACACTTGGTGCCAGCGTAGAGCAGTCACTTAGCTGGCCTAGCCGCCTACTGCTGCGCGTGCCAGAGGATTCCATGAACGCGCCTTCTGGGAGGGCGCTTCTGCCGCAGGGAAATGCACACGAGCGAGAGTCGCGTCCACTTAAATATCAGGCCCGGTGCATCGGCCGCTGACAGACGGGGCCTCCCCGTCAGGTCCTTCCCCCACCTCCCGCCCGAGTAGGGAGAGGTAGAGTAGGTGAGACCGAGCAGCGCCGGCGCTCACGTTGGTGGCTCCGGGCAGCTCCGATGATGCCCAAGATATCGGCGTACTCAGGAGGACAGGCCGCGCTCGCCTAGGTGGCCTATTTTCGCCGGGGAGAGTCGGGGAAGGCAATGCCATGGCTGTGGCGGAGGCTGACGATGGCGGCTGTGGAGGGAGCTGCTCTAGCCACCGGGAAAGTGATAATGAAGCGTCGGGAGGAGTGTGGCAGATCTTGGGGTGCCCCGGTGGTTCAAGGGAATGGAGGGGCTGGGGGAGCTCGGATTTGGGCGGTGGCCCAGGCGGCAACATGGTGGCCGTGAGGGCAAGAAGGGGCCCGGGACATTCAATCGATTGGTCTAGGATCTCCATGGGAGTTAGAGAGGTGGACTAGGAGTGTCCAGGGTGCTCGAGGGTGGAGGTATAGCAAAGGGGCGACGAGGGGATTTCGGGTACGCCTTAGATGCTCTCGGCGTGGGGAGCACAAGTGGCAGAGCCGCGTTGGAGCTATCCTGACGTCTGGTAGGGGCGTGTGAGTTAAAGGGGAATCCCCTGGCGCGTGTGGGCACCTTGCCACAGCCAGACACGAGCTACATGACAAGCGTTGTCGGCAGAGCGGCATTATTATAGGTCAATGACGTGGTCACCACGCCATAGCTCATTGAGGGCATGTTTTTTGCCGGCAAAAGATGTCCAGCATGCAAGGCATGCATGCTAGAGTCCACTGGTGCAATCTTGAGGTGAATGGAGCAGGGTATATGGGGTTTGCATAGGGGGTAAGTTTGCAGAAGAAAACTTGGGGGAAGATCATGGGTTTTTACTTGAGGCAATTTGGGGGAAAACCTTGTCTAGTGGTCATAGGCATGGAAGGATTATATGCACACCAAATTTCAGCTCAAGGAGACGAGTCTACAGGGTACTTGTAGTTCAAGACCACAATTTCTGCTAGAAACTTGTTTTAGAGGTACTGCTCATATTTTCCACATGCGCATGCCATATTTCGGTTTGCAAATGTCCATTAACATGCCATAGATGTTGTGGTAAAACTTGGGGGCAGTTGCATCCATACAATAATGGGAGAGAGGAAGAAAGGGCATGCCAAGGCTGTCCAAAAAGTAAAAATGAGGGGTTTTACCCACCAATAATTGAGCTGAGGCCATGTATTACTTACTAGAGGTAAAAGAGGTATGCGAGTGACTGTGGTAAAAATCTTAGGTTAAGGAGAATAGTGGAAGGGGCGCAAACAAGGTGTTTTTCCAAGATAAGAAAAATATTTGATGGTGGTTTGGCTACGCAAATAGATTTTCCTTGCCAAGAAATTTAACAGGGGCAAATGGTCATTAGAAATAGGGTTGATCACCAAGTTTGAGCTTGATTGAAGAAAGTTCACAATGTAATTTTATGAAACCCTAGGAATCAACAAAATCAGACTTCTACAGACCTAGTCATGCATTTCACTTGCCACAAGGACACCTCTTGGTGTGGTATCATTATTTGGGGTTTAGCACAAGATCACAAAGTTTGGTGCAAGGAAAGAAACTTCACAATGTAAAGTTGTTCAAATTGGGCTTTGGACAGGAATGGTTTTGGAATATTTTGATGAAGCAAAACAACTGGGGTTGAGATGAAACTTTACAATATCATCACATATGACGTGTGTGCCTTTCTGGAGTTTTCTTGGAATTTTTTGAGGATATTTCTTATAGAAATGTTTCAAAAGCTTCATTTAAGCAGAAAGGGTTTTGACGGGTTTTGCCCATGATTTCGAACATGACCATATGGAAAATATATATCCACTGAGTTTCCCTAAATTATCTCAAATATTTTTAAAACATTTAAATAAATTTTCCCTACGAAAAACCATTTCTAGTTTAAGAAAAAGCTTTTAAATAAAATAGAAAAATAAATTTTTAAAACTAATATTTGGTGGTTTTGGGAAGTCTTATATATAGTAGGTTCTAAATAAATCATTTGGGGAAAAATGATCCACCCAATTTGAAGACTTTCAGTGCAAACCTCAACTCAGGGGGGTTTGAAAACCTAAATTGAATAAATGGTTTTTGGCAAAAATAATATTTGATAAAACTAGTTTTAGGTCCTATACACATGTGACGATAATTGGACAAGATATTGGATCAAGGAAAGGAGTTCTTGAGAATAGCAGGAGGTCTTATGAATACATAGCACAAGCAAGCAAGTAGCACTCAAAAAGATTCTAATTTTTGAGTCATGTTAACTTAGTCATGAGGCAAATACATAGCACAGATGTTTTCACATCTCGTCGTTTTATCCTTAATGGAAACAATACTAACGAGGATATGTACATAGGGTAGGGTCCTAGGCCTGACCTACATACCCTACCAAAGGACACTATATTGGTGGACTTAATGATGGCAAGAGAGTATTCGACTGAAGTCATCATGGCGCGATAGTCATTCGACAATTAAGTCACTCAGAGGATTCTCCTTCCACTCAACAGTCTCCTGTCACTCAGAAGAACCAATGACCAGTTGACCACAGAAGACAAGAAGGCACCCTAGGGAGGCTAACAGGCAGGCGTTCAACCATTCGCCACTAGTAGCATTTATTGTATACGTTATTAGTAACATACGCTTTTATTCTAAAGATCGAATCCTTGGTTGCATGACATTCATGAGGGGAAGCGCACGCTATATAAGTTGCGCCCCCCTCTAGCACAAGGGTTCGCACCCCTTGTAACACATACATTCCCCATGAGCACTCCCGAGCACTGAGACGTAGGGTCGTTACCTCCATGAGAGGGGCCTGAACTCATACATCTGTGTGTACATCCTCGTCATAGCTAGGACTCTCCCCTCTGCTTACGTACCCCTATCTTCTACTGTCAGACTCGTTCCCACGACAATTGGCACCCACCGTGGGGATGGCATCTAAGCAACTTCCGATGAGGTTGCATTTTTTTCCCTTCGTCATGTCTTCCGGCGGTGGTTTGTTCTTGGGCCGCTAGATCCGTCTCAGAGCGCTCACCTTCATCATCGACGACTCGGCATGGCTTCAAGAGGCGCCTCTAGATGTTGAGGCACTCCTGATCCGCAGGGCAGCAAACTTTACGTGCAAGCTCCTGCGGCGTTCTTCTACGGCAGCCGTCGACTCCGTACCTGTCAGCCCTTCCTATTGTTCGTTGCTGCAAGCGATCTAGTTGTTCACGGCTCCAACGAAGGGTGAGGCATGCGGTGGCTCGCCAAACTTTGTCTCTGCATATTGCGACTATCGAGCCCACCTAATCACTTCATGACGTGTTGGACTTGCAGTCCGATCAGTCCGATGTTCCCTCCGAGTGAGAGAGTTGTGATCCTACGGCTGAGGTTCTTATGGCTGGTTCACATCAGAGCCCGCCGCCTGGCTTCGGCCACGGTAGGCGGGAGGCTGGTGGAGCGTCGAATGACCAACGACACCGGGATGAGGAGGTACTCCATATGCCCATCGTCGGTGCGACAGCTGAGGCCTAAGCCTTGGAGGCCATGCGCATTCGGCTCAAAGAGAACCAGAAGGAACTTGACTAGCGTGCTCCCCAGTGCCCACCACTTCCCAGTCGACGTCAGCGATAGTTGTTTCCGAGTGGATCTCAGAACAACGTTGAGGTGTACCGTACTCCAGTTTTAAATGTTGCTACGACAGCTAGGATTGTAGATTCCATTCAGCCGTCACGTTCAAAGGCTGGTAGAGGTTTGCTGCAGATTTGAGCGTTGCTTGATGCAGCGCAGTGCTAGAACACAGTTGTTTCGCAGTCGCGCAATAGATTACACAGCAATTTGCCAAAGGCAGACACAGTTGAGTCGGCACACAGTCCTGGGTCACCTTTGCATCACAGGGGCGGAGGTTACCATGAAGATCAGTATCGGGGTCAGGGGCGAGATCAGTTTCACCGTGATGACCACTATCGAGTGCCTACTCCTCTGTGGAGTGGTTCGTATGTGCCCCGGCATTATAACGATAGGCGCCCGTTCAGTGATGAGCGGAACCTAGGGTTCGATGCCAGAGATGTTCTCACCCAGAAGCGGATCGACAGAGGCAGAGCCCATAGGGATGGTTATGACAGAGATTACCCAAGTGGAAGCAGTGACGTTATTTCTAGCGCGGAGTGATTTTAGCAGAGCCATTCACTATGCAGAGATCCCCCAGCTTCAGGTTGGCGGCTGGGATAAGCACGCTCTCTGGTGAGTCGAAGCCAGAAATGTGTTTAGATGATTACTGAGTGGCTGTACAGATTGGTGGAGGAAATGACAACATCTCCATGAAGCATTTGTCCTTGATGTTGGATGGTATGGCTTGAGCGTGGTAGAATCGTTTGGCTCCTTCTAGCATCTACTACTGGGAGGATCTTGCTCCAGTGTTCATCAGAACCTTCGAGGACACTTGCAAGCATCTAACTGGTTTGATTGATTTGCAGCACTGTGTTCAGAATCCCAATGAGTCCTTGAGAGATTATATTCAGCATTGGTCCACTTTCCATCACAGAGTGGAGAATGTTTCTGAGCATCAAGTTGTTTGTGCTTTCAAGGCCGCTGTGAAGTACAGAGAGCTTTACCTGAAGTTTGGGTAGACAGGTGATAGTTTGCTGAGCAAGATGATGGAGATAGTCACTCGGTACGCCAATGGTGAAGAGGAAGACTGACTTCGCAGCGGCGTAGAAAAAGCAGTCAACAATGATGCCGGCAGCAATTCCAATCAGATACAGAAACGCAAAGCTGGTGGCCCTATCCAGGCAGAGGCAGCCGCTCTAGCGACACAAGGGAAAAATAAAGGGAAGTCCAAAGGATAGTTTGCTACCAAGGAAGGAAAGAATCTGTCGAGAACTCGTGTTTTGGATTTACCATGTGCAATCCACATGAATAAATATGAGGAAGACAATTTGATACTGCCGAAGCATACCACTCGACAGTGTTGCTTACTAATCCAGTAGTTCAAGGTGGGTCAGTCAATTGACAAAACTCCTAAAAAAGAGGATGACGAAGACAAATAAATTTTTCCCGAAGTCAATGCCACTCTGATGATTTTTGTTGATGTCGAAAGCAAGAGTCAACTGAAATTTATCAACAGGGAGGTCCACATGGCTGTTCCTGCAACTCGCACATACCTCAAGTGGTCTCGAACCACTATCATGTTCGATCAATTGGATCATCCTGCTCATGTTGCTACCCCCGGTCGGCAAGCTCTGGTGGTGGATCCTGTTGTGGGAGGAACTCGACTCTGCAAGGTCCTCTTGGACGGGGGGAGTGGTTTGAACATTCTGTATATGGATACCCTCAATGGAATGGGCATTCCGATGTCCCGACTTAGTAAGAGCAATATGCAATTCTACAGAGTCATCCGTAGGAAGAAGGCAAAATCACTCGGCCAGATTGCTTTGGATGTGGTGTTTGGCACCGATAAAAAATTTCGCAAAGAGAAATTGGCGTTTGAAGTCATGGACATCTAGAGCGCATACCACACCATCCTTGGTCATCCTACTTATGCTCGTTTCATGGCCCGCCCATGTTACGTTGTGATGTTGGTCACTTGGAATCGACAGAGAGCCGAGGAGTGCCTTCAGTAGGGCTCCAAAATTGGCGATCATCAGATGGCTATGGTCAAGTGGGAAGAGTACAAGAAGAGAGCCGAGGAGTGCCTGCTTCTGAGTCAGCTTTCCAATCGATAGGTGAAGTGAAGAAAGTACACATTCACCCAACAGATCCCAATGCTACCCTGACTAACATCTCGGGGACACTCGACGACAAATAGTAAACCGAGCTCTTCCAGTTCCTCCGTGAGAACTGGGACATCTTCGCATGGAAGCCTGCTGACATGTTGGGTGTACCCAAGGATCTGTCTGGGCGCCGATTGAGAGTCGATCCTATGGCAAAGCCTGTGAAAGAGCACTTGCGTCGGTCGGCATAAAAAAAGTGGAAGGCAATCGATGAAGAGGTGGCTCATATCTTGGCGGCTAAGTTCATACACGATATTTACCACTCCGAGTGGCTCTCGAACATCGGCATGGTCCCCAAGAAGAACAAGTCACTCCGCATGTGTATTGACTTCAAACATATCAATCAGTTCGACCCAAAATACCATTTTCCGTTCCCTCGCATCGATCAGATTGTTGACTCGACTGCGGGTTGTGAGCGTTTGTCTTTTCTTGATCCATACTCCGGGTACCAACAGATCTATCTGTTTGGACCGGATGAAATAAAAACATCCTTCATCACCCCTTTCGCGTGTTTCTACTATATCACCATGCCTTTTGGTTTGAAGAACGCTGGCGCTACTTTCATGCGCATGATTCGGAAAATTCTACTTAATCAGATCCCTCGGAATGTCGAAGCTTACATGGACGATATTATCGTCATATCTCGCAAAGGTTCCGACCTGCTGACTGACTTGGCCGAGACATTCGCCAATCTGAGGAAGTATGATATCCAGTTATGTCCATCCAAGTGGACTTTTGGTGTTCCCGGCGGCAAGTTACTCGGTTTTCTCGTTTCCAAATGAGGAATCGACGTCAATCCCGAGAAGATCAGTGCAATTACCCAAATGAAAAGCCCTGAGCATGTGCACGATATTCAGAAGCTCACGGGTTGCCTAGCGGCGTTGAGTTGATTCATTTCTCGTCTCGATGAGAAGGCATTGCCTTTATACTGACTGATGAAGAAGTCTGATACATTCGAGTGGACTCCAGAAGCTGAAGCAGTGTTTGTCAAGCTCAAAGCCATGCTTTCCACCCAACCTGTGCTTGTTGCTCCACACAGCAAAGAGCCCTTGCTCATGTACATCGCGACCACTAATCAGGTCGTTAGTATAGTTCTCACTATCGAGATGGAAGAGGAAGGCAAAGCCTACAAAGTCCAATGTCCAGTTTATTATATTTCTGAAGTGTTGAATCCTTCAAAGCAAAGGTACCCACATTATCAGAAGATCGTCTATGGTATATATCTGTTAGCGAATAAGGTGGCACACTACTTTCAAGATCACTCGATTTTATTCATCCGCGATGCTCCATTATCTGAGATTCTCAGCAATTGAGATGTGGCTGGTCGAGTGGCCAAGTGGGCTATTGAGCTCTTCTACTTTGATATCAAGTATGAAGCAAAAAACGTGATCAGGTCTCAAGCATTTGTTGATTTCCTAGCGGAGTGGATAGAACAGCAACATCCAATCCAAAGCCACTCAACGCACTGGACCATGTTCTTTCATGGATCAAAAATGCTGAATGGGTCTTGTGATGGCGTAGTTTTGGTATACCCGAAAGGTGACAAACTTGGTTATGTCTTACAGATTCACTTTGGTTCCTCCAATAACGAAGCTGAGTACGAAGCACTCCTGTATGGGTTGTGTATGGCCATTTCACTCGGCGTCAAGCGCTTGATGGTTTATGGCGACTCTGATTTGGTGGTCAATTAGCTGATGAAAGAGTGGGATGTTAGGAACCCCGCCATGCCTGCGTACTGCAATGTAGTAAGAAATCTTGAGAAGAAGTTTGAAGGTTTGGAACTCCACCATGCTCCCCGAGTGAAGAACCAGGTAGTTGATGAGCTAGCAAAGATTGGATCCACTCGGAAGCCTGTCCCTAGCAATGTGTTTTTGGAACACCTTCATGACCCACAAGTATTGGGGATCTATCGTAGTCCTCTCGATAAGTAAGAGTGTCAAACACAATGAGGAGCAGAAGGAAATGACAAGCGGTTTCCAGTAAGGTATTCTCTACAAGCACTACAATTATTGGTGACACATACTTTCGTGATAAGACAATTCGTAACGAGTAACAAGTATCAAGTGTAGCAAACGTACACAAAGGTAGCCCAATCCTTTTTCTAGCAAAGGACAAGCCGAGGACACATTGGAATTCCTGTCAAGCTAGTTTTCATCATGCTCATTTGATTCGCGTTCGTTACTTTGATAATTTGATAGGTGGGTGGACCAGTGCTTGGGTGCTGCCCTTACTTGGACAAACCTCCGACTTATGATTAACCCCTATTGCAAGCATCCACAATTACGAAAGAAGAATTACGGTAAACCTAACCATAGCATGAAACATATGGATCCAAATCAGGCCCTTACAAAGCAACACATAAACTAGGGTTTAAGGTTCTGTTACTCTAGCAACCCATCATCTACTTATTACTTCTCAATGCCTTCCCCTAGGCCCAAATAATGGTGAAGTGTTATGTAGTAGACGTTCACATAACACCACCAGAGGAGAGACAACATAAATCTCATCAAAATATCGAAGTACCAAATTCACATGATTACTTATAACAAGACTTATCCCATGTCCTCAGGAACAAAAGGAACTACTCACAAAGCTGTGCATGTTAAATATTAGAGGAGTATTAATTATCATGAAGGATCTGAACATATGATCTTCCACCAAGTAAACCAACTATCATCAACTACAAGGAGTAATCAACACTACTAGCAACCCACATGTACCAATCTTAGGTGTTGAGACAAAGATCGGATACAAAAGATGAACTAGGGTTTGGAGAGGAGAAGGTGCTGGTGAAGATGTTAATGGAGATTGACCCCCTCTTGATGAGAGGATCGTTGGTGATGACGATGGCTTCGATTTCCCGCTCCGGGAGGAAAGTTTCCCCAGTAGGATCGCCCTACCGGAGCTCTAGATTGGTTCTTCCCAAGTTCCGCCTCGAGACGGCGGCGCTTTGTCCCGAAAGCTCTCGTCTGATTTTTTTTCCAGGTCAAAATGCTTCATATAGGATAAGTTGGGCGTTAGAGGAGCCATAGGGACCCCACAAGGCTGCTAGGCACGACCAGGGGGGTGGCCGCGCCTAGCGGGCTTGTCGCCTGCTGGTGGCCTCCCTCTGGTTGATTCTTGTGCTAGTATTTTTTATTAATTCCAATAATATTCTGTAACATCCCAAAATTCCATTTTGGAATGTTATGAAATATAGTTATGCATCACCATCATCATTGCTTGAATGTATGAAATAGTTGAAGTGCTTCTTCTGACTTTCTGAATGTCGTTTCTATTTTCAATGTGTTTCTTTCACCTGTTTGAAAACCTTGGAAAAAGTTCAAAATAAGAGGGGAGTAACATGACACTCCACACCAGGGTCATCTTGGAACCATGGGGTCTTTTGAAAAATATTTGCAAAAGGTTTTAAAACCAAATAGGCAATTTCTGAAAATATTATTTTTTTCAAAGTATTCAAATGACAGAGTAAAAAATGTTCAATAAATGACATATATTCTTCTGTTAATTTTGATATATAATATCCCTACAATTGGAATTAAATTGAATGCATTAAAAGGTTTTTACTGCACTGATATTTGAAAAAATGAAAGCTATTTAAAGCCTTAAAGGCCCGGTCGGCCCATCTGCTATTAAACCCCCTCCCGACTTACCTTAATATCGGCCACCGACGCGCCCGCAAACCTCTCGCTCTCTCTGACAGCGGGCCCCGCCCGCCCGACCGGTGGATCAGCGCGGTCGTCGTCTCCCTCGCGCGCGCGCCACCGTCGCCGGAAACCCCTCCACCGGATCTCCCTCCTCCTTCCTTCTTTCGCTCTGCCTCGCCATCCCACACCGAAACCCGCTCCTCACCTCGCCGGAGCTCTGCCCCGACCGAACCCTCCCCGAGCTCCTGGCCATCGACTCCCTAGTCCCCTTGCCCCACCGTCACCACCAATCGACGCCGGACGCCAGCCGCCGTCGCCTGGACCTCTCCGACAACCCCCTCGGCCACCGGAGCGCCACCCCTACGACCTCACTGCTTCGGACTGATCGGAGAACCTCCTCGCCGGCAACCTCTTCTTTCACTGTGAGCCTCCATGTCCTCTCAACCCTCTGATATGGATCCTACGATGCGGATTAGATCGTTTTAAACGGCGAACCGTTTACCTTTAGAGATCAGCCACCGTTCGCTAGTCCCCGCGCGCCTGTGCTAGCACCCAATCACCGCTTGCCACGTAGCCTCGACCGTCCGTTAGTTTATTTTTCTATTTTCTCTTTTGTTTTAGTTAACAGAAGGTTTTCTGATTTTGTCTTGCTTATATCTTTTAAAGTATTTAGTGTTTTGAATTGATTATTTTTTCATTAGCTCACATATTTCATGTAGTTTCACCCTGTAGTCTTATATTTTAAATTTGAACTCTAAAATTTGAATTTAATCAAATTTGCTCAAATCTCTCAAATCTGAATAACTAGAGTTTAAAAATAGATTTTGATATGAATCTTTTTGATACTGCTTGGTATTAGTTAGGACTATCATCATGCTTAGTTTGACAATTTTTAGGATATATTTGTTTAGTGTTTTAGCTATAAACAGATTCTGCCTAGTAGTTAGTATAGTTTAGTTAATTTAGTTTTTAGTTAGTTTAAATCAGCTTTGTTATATATTGTTTTAGTAGGTTCTGTTGATTAAACATTAGGTGTTTTACTTGCTGTAAATAAAATATAGAATTTCTTAGTTTATTTCTTTATTGTTATAGGAATCTCTACTAATTTCCCAACTAGGTATAATTTGATTAAAACAAACTAATTAGTAATAGTTTTATTCTAACAAAGTTTAAAAAAATTAAATTCTGTTTTATAAAAAGTTTTAGTAAATTATTTTCTGTTAAGGAAATTGTTTTGTTAATAAAATAATAAGTTCAGTTTTACTCTTTTGCTAGAAAACCCTAGCCCACTTCATGTAGTATTGTTTTTCAAAGCTTTTAAAACCATACTAAGATTTTTCTCAACAAAACTTTAAATGGATGTAACATCCCAAAATTCCATTTTGGAATGTTATGAATATAGCTACGCATCTATCATCATCTTTGCTTGAATGTATGCAAATGTTGAAATGCTTCTTCTGACTTTCTGAAAGCCCTTTCTATTTTTTTCCCTAAGTTGCTTTTACCTATTTCAAGTCTTGGTTAAAAGTTCAAATAAGAGGGGAGGAACATGACACTCCACACCAGGGACTAATTGGTGATTTATTTGAACAAAAATAACCAGGAGTTATTCTCAAAAAATTTGCAAAAAGGATTTAAAAACAAATAGGCAATTCTGAAAATAATATTTTCTTGAAATTATTCAAATGACAGAATAAAAATGTTCATTAAATAGCATTTATTATTCTGTTAATTTTGATATATTTATTTCATACTCTTAACCAAGGTTTGAATGTTTTAAAAGCTTTGGATTGTCGTTGGAAAACATTAAAAGACCTCGCTCGGTCATCGCTCTCCTCCCCCCCCCCCACGACCTCGTCGCCGGCCGTTCCCCCCCCCCACAGATCCCGCCTCCCATCACTCCCTCTCGCTCTCCGCACCCCCTATAAGTACTGGCCACTCCCCGCTCTCCATTCCCCCCAAAACTCCCTCCTACCTCGCCGGAAGGCTGCCGCATCTCGTCGCCGGAGTTGCAGCCCCCAACCGAAGCTCTTCCCTGCACTTACCGCTGACTCCGTCCACCCCTCGCCCCACGGTTGCCACCAATCGATGCCGGACGTCAAGCGCCGCCGCCCGGACCACTCTGCTGCTTCCCTCGACCACCGGAGCGCCAACACCGACAACTTCGCCATCTCAGACTCGCCGGAGAACCCTCGCCGGCGACCTCTTCTCTGTGAGCTTCCCCCTTCCACTCCGTAACCGTACGATTTCAAACCGACGCACGAGATTAGATCGGATTAATTTCCGAACCGGTATTCTCTACCGACCGATCGTCCGCCTGCAAACCTACACGCGCACACACTAGCCACCAATAGGAAAGCACCACGTAGCCCCCCTGGCCATTGAAAAATCAAGTTTTCTTTTCTGTTTTTGTTTAATTAACAGAGTGATTTCAAATTTTGTTTTTCTTATAAATTTTAATATGTTTAATATTTTGAGTTGATTCTTTTTGCAATAGCTCACATTTTTCATGTAGTTTCACCCTGTACCTTTAAATTTCAAATTTGAACTATAAAATTTGAATTGAATCAAATTTGCTCAAAACATTCAAATCTGAATAACTAGAGTTTAAAAATAGATTTTGATATGAATCTTTTTGCTACTGCTTGGTATTAGTTAGGACTATCAGATTGCTTAGTTTGAGGATTTCTAGAATGATTTTGATTAGTGTTTTAGCTATAAACAGAATCTGCCTAGTATTATAGTATAGTTTTATTTATTTAGTTTTAGTTAGTTTCAATTAGAGTTAGTTTTAATTTGATTTAGTAGGTTCTGTTGCTTGAACATTTAGTGTTTTACTTACTGTTAATAAAATTATAAAATTGTTTAGTTTATTTCTTTGTTAATATAGGAATCACAACTCATTTTCAAATAGGTTTAATTTGAACTAAAACAACTAGTTAGTAATAGTTTTTCTTTCAAACAAAGTTTTATATACTTTAATGCTGTTTTCTAAGACAAGTTTATTTGTAAAATTATTTTCTGTTAAGAACATGTTTTGCTAATAAGTAATAAGTTTTGTTTTGCTCTTTTGTTAGTAAAACTATAGTTGTTTCATATAGTGTTTATCAAAACTTTTAAAAACTTTACTAAAGTTTTTCCCAACAAACTTTAATGAATTCAATTCTGTTATTAATAAAATATTTTTATTGTTTCCTTGCTGTCAACAATTGTTTTGTTATTACAAATAGGTTTCATTATGTTAGTAGTGTTTTATCAATCATCTTTTAGAAAACAAAACTTTGTGTGTTTTCTTGCTTGTGATTTTTTGTGCATTGTTTTGTCTTGATTGTTTACTAGTTCTTGGTTGATGGTTGTGAGTTGCAATATTTTGTTGTATGCTTATTTGAGTGCTCTTGTTTGCTTCGTTAGATTATCCGGAGTGCGAAGCTTGTTACTTAGAGTCATTCGCGTACGAAGATCATCAATCAGGCAAGTCACTTTGATCATGTTTACCCATGTTTTATATGCATTAGTTCTACCATCTTCCCCAATTGCATGCAAGATAGGTTAGTTGGAAACTTGGTTACATTGTAGTAGTATCATGTGGTAGGAACCCCCTCTCAACCCTTGACACATTGGCCCCGGGAAACGTTGTTATACTTTTTGCTATGCTATTAGTAGACGGGGTTGGTTGTGTGATTCATGAGAGTTGAGAGAGTTAATAATTTCAAGACCTACATAATGATCAAGACTTCAAGACTCCGAGTTTTCAACATACCTCTGGGTGGATGATGGTTGAACGGCACCCTGGAGAAACCAGTGGATTGCCTAGGTGATGCTGGAGATGGCCAGTATTCACGCGGAAAGGTCCACCTAGGCACAAAGAGATGGATGGATGCTTTAAGACCCAAGGCTTACCTGCACAGCCACAAGTCATTATGGGCTCTAGCTTGGTTGGATATCGTGGTGACCCTGGACAGTCGGTGCTACGAGATGTAGAAGAACGGTAGGAAAGGATGGGCACTGACAGAGTCGCAGGGAAACCCTTTGGAAGACCATGTTTTGCTCATCCATTTCTCAAACACCCTGAAGTGCGAGAAATCAAACGGAGGCGACCAAATCTTGTGGGGAACGTGTGCAAAACTCTGCAGAGTACTCAAACCTAATCGATTAGCCGTGTCCACGGTCATGGACGACTTAAGCCAAAGGAACTGAAACTTCCGGAATTCTCAACACAAATTAATATGATGATGTGGGTATTAACAATTGGGTATGAGAATTGGTTGGCAGAACCATCTCATTAATCAACCAACTAAGTAATAATTTTTGCTTATCCCTCTCTTGATGTAGGAAAAATTGGCTTTACGCAAAAACTTACCACCCCACCTGCTATATAAGCATGTAGACTAGATGATTATCTTTTCACCCCTCTCTTGTGACTTTGCCGGCATATTCCATATGGTGACCTACACAGCTGCAACGTATCATGTTGTAGAGTACTTTTCCGACCAGGAGTGAGGACACGTTCTACGCTCGGTGAGATGCCCTTGGAGTCAGATGGACTCATCTACCTTCGACGCTTCCGCAAGATTTAGACATTCTCATGAGTTGGCCTTCAGCCACTTTATTGTAATTTTTTTATTGTAATAAAGGACTCGATATGAGATTTCGATTAATATAATGCTGTGTGATTTCCCTTTGATATATACATTGATGTACCGTGTGTGTACCAGCATGATCTTGGGATGGTACGAAAACACCGAAGATTCGGCCTTTCAGGTCGGGTCGCTACAATGGATTTAATTCTGTTAATAATAAATGATTTTATTATTTCCTTGCTGTCAACTATTGTTTTGTTCATACAAGTAGTTTTATTATGTTAGTAGTGGTTTACCCATCACCTTTTTGAAAACAAAACTATGTGATGTTTTCTTTTCTTGTGTTTGTGCCTTGTTTTGTCTTGAGTGATTCTAGTTCATTCCTGAATGTTGTGAGTTACAATATTTTGTCGTATACTTATTGAGTGCTCTTGTTTGCTTCGTTAGATTATCCAGAGTGCGAGGCTTGTTACCTAGAGTCACTCACGTACGAAGATCATCAATCAGGCAAGTCACTTTGATCATCTTCACCCATGTTTTTATTGCATTAGTTCTACCATCCCCCCCCAATTGCATGCAAAGTAGGTAATTGGAAACTTGGTTACTGTTGTAGTATCATGTGGTAGGTACCCCCTCAACCCTTGTCACACTGGCCCCGGGAAACGTTGTTTTACATTTTGCTATGCTACTAGTAGACGGGTTGGTTGTGTGATTCATCAGAGTTGTGAGATTAATTACATGACCTACATAATGATCAAGACTTCAAGACTCCGAGTTTTCAACTTACCACTGGCTGGATGATGGTTGAACGGCACCCTGGAGAAACCAGTGGATTTGCCTAGGTGTTGCTGGAGATGGCCAGTATTCACGCGGAAAGGTCCACCCAGGCACAAAGAGATGGATGGATGCTTCAAGACCCAAGGCTTACCTGCACAGACACAAGTCATTATGGGCTCTGGCTTGGTTGGATATCGTGGTGACCCTGGACAGGCGGTGCTACAAGATGTAGAAGAACGGTAGGAATGAATGGGCACCGATAGAGTCGAAGGGAAACCCTTTGGAAGACCATGGTTTGGTCATCCGTTTCTCAAACACTATAAAGTGCGAGAAATCAAACGGAGGCGACCAAATCTTGTGGGGAACGTGTGCAAAACTCTGCAGAGTACTCAAACCTAAACGATTAGCCGTGTCCACAATCATGGACGACTTGAGCCTAAGGAACTGAAACCTCCGGAAACCCTCAACACAATTAATATGATGATGTGGGTATTAATAATTTGGGTATGAGAATTGGTTGGTGGAACCATCTCATTAATCAACCAACTTAGTAATAATTTTGCTTGGCCCTCTCTTGATGTAGGAAAATTTGGCTTTACGCAAAAACTTATTACCCCACCTGCCATATATGCATATAGATTAGATGATTATCTTTTCACCCCTCTTTTGTGACTTTGCCCGCATATTCCATATGCTGACCTACACGGCTGCAACGTATCATGTTGCAGAGTACTTTTCCGACAAGGAGTGAGGACACGCTCTATGCTCGGTGAGAAGCCCTTGGAGTCAGATGGACTCATCTACCTTCGATGCTTCCGCAAGATTTAGATATTCTCATGAGTTGGCCTTCAGCCACTTTATTGTAATCTTTATTGTAATAAAGGACTCGATATGAGATTTCGATTAATATAATGCTGTGTGATTTCCCTTTGATATATACATTGATGTACCGTGTGTGTACCAGCATGATCTTGGGATGGTACGGAAACACCGGAGATTTGACCTTTCAGGCCGGGTCGCTACAGAAATGGTATCAGAGCACACGCTGACCGTAGGACGTAACCTTTAGGATTGGAAAAGCCTTAGGATTTATTTCTCTTTGTCTTTAAAATTCGCATACTCTCATCTACTCGTTTCTGACTCCTCTCCAATTATTTCAAAAATTATAGATGGCCACCTTCATCCTAGTTTTACTCAAGGAGTTTTGCCAGCCTGACACAACGATGCCCTTTGGTAAGGAGCTGATGAGGATCATCAAGGACGTGAGGATTGCTTTGCCGAGCATCACCCGGACCCCTATCATGTCCTTTCCACAAGATGGACGCTATAGGATCGACGTGCACATCCCAGGGAAGACCTTTGGGAATCGGAAGGAACCCATCAACTTCAAGTTTGTGGCACCCAGCTGGATACTTGGAAGAGACATGGCCATTCATCGTGCCCTTGGACTTATTCAGGAGGAATACAGAGGTGGAACCATTTCACCAGTACTCAGCGTGGTTTGTCAATGGAAACATCATAACCCCTCCCACTTCAGACACCACCATTTCCTATATCCAGACCTCGGAGACTCACATCAGGACTCTGGAGCTTCGAGTTTGTGCTGATACGAAGACAATCAAGAATCTGATGAACTGTGAGATTGACCTCGAAGCTGACTTACGGGAAGCCGAGTATGAGCATGAGTATGAGGTGAAGGATTCCTTAGAGAGGATCGACAAGCTGAACACTCGCATCGCCACTCTGGAGGAACAGATGGACATGGGTGAAAATCTTCATCCTGAGGGAGACTTGGCTCCTTTCATCAGCGACGATGATGACTATGAGGAGAGCACCACCGGAGGAGGCTTAGTCACCATGTACTTCTGAGGAAAACTATATTCATGCCCTCCATGTATCTTTTATTTTCAATGTTAAAAGCGTAGGTCGATGTTTAGTTTGATGGAGATTTGTATCTCAATGTTTGACCTTGATTGAATAAATGAATGAGTGTTTGGTGTGACATGTTTGTTGCATTGCATATGGGTAGTGAATTTCTCCTTTTAGGCCCTTGTTCTATTCTAATTCTCACCCCTCTGAAAAACAGCAAGATGCCACCACGACGTGAGTCCGACTTCACCTTCCCGCCGGAACTCACGCAACTTCTTCAGCAGCAGAATGCACTGATGCAGCTATTGATCTAGAATCAGACCAACAACCAGAACAACAACCACCACCATCCACCTCAGGCTGTCAATCTCACCCGTTTTCTGAGGTTGAACCCTCCAACTTTCTCCAGCAGCACTGAGCCCATTATGGCAGATGACTGGCTCCGTAAGATGGAGAGGGAACTCGTCACCGCTGGATGTACTGATGCTGAGAAGGTGCGCTTTGCCGCACATCAACTGGATGGACCAGCATCTTCATGGTGGGAGAACTACACCACCACATATCTTATTGCTGGTGTGACATGGGAGCAGTTCAAGCAAGCTTTCCGCACCGCACATGTTTTAGCGGGAGCCATGAGTCTGAAGAAGTGCGAGTTTCGCAACTTGCGCCAGGGAAATCGCTCTGTGGCCCAATACGTGGACGACTTCAACACATTGGCTCGTTATGCACCAGGAGACGTGGCCGATGATGCGGCCAAGCAGGAGAAGTTTCTGGAAGGACTCAACGACGAGTTGAGCATGCAGTTGGTAGTGGCTACCTTCAACAACTACCAAGAGTTGGTGGACAAGGCCCTCATCTTGGAGGGAAAGGAGCAGCAAATTGAGAACCGCAAGAGGAAGTACACTCAGGGGAAGTTCAACTCTAGAGCTCATCAGAAGCCCCGCTACTCCCCGTACTCAGGGAATACCGGATCAGGGACCGATAAGTTTGGAAGGCACACTCATGCCGTGCACAACCATGGAGGCCACAACTATGGAGGAAATGGGAATGCCCGTCCCAACCATGGCAATTTCAAGACTGACAATGGGAATGGGAACAACAACCACCACTGTCACGCTCCTACTCAAAAGGATCTGAGCCACATCACCTGTTTCAAGTGTTAGAAGGCAGCGCACTATGCTACTGAGTGTCCCCAGAACAAGCAGGGAAATGGAAACGGCAACTCCGCAGCCAAGAAGCCAAATTCGTTTCCTCGTGCCCAGGTGAACCACCTCGACGTGGAAGAACTCTATGATCAACCCGAGACCGTGGTTGGTAAGTTTTTATTGCATTCACGTCCAGTTACACTACTTTTTGATTCTGGTGCAACTCATTCATTCATATCAAGGGTAGTGGTGGATAACTATGGTTTGCCCACCAAAACCCTTAGTCAGCCCATTAAGGTCAGTTCCCCAGGAGGTATGATGATGGCAGGGATAGGATGCCATGCCTTGAAACTCAATATAGGAAAGCATGTTTTTCCCACCGACCTCATCGTCTCAGAATCCCAAGGATTGGATGTAATCCTAGGCATGGATTGGATGACCAAGTATGAAGGAAATCTTGATTGCCCCAGCAAGTCTATTTCACTCACTACCCCGGAGAACAAGAGGATTAAGTATGTATCCCGACACACCCAGATGAATGCTCGGTTAAATTCTCTCACAGGAGTTTTTCAGGAGGAAGTACCTGTGGTGAAAGACTTTCCGGATGTATTCCCGGAAGAATTACCAAGCATGCCACCAGATAGGGAGATTGAGTTCCTAATAGAGCTACAACCAGGGACAGCCCCAATTTCCAAGAGACCCTATCGGGTGCCCGCAAATGATTTAGTGGAAATCAAGAAGCAGATTAAGGAGTTATTGGACAAGGGATATATTCGCCCAAGTTCATCACCTTGGGGAGCCCCAGTTCTTTTGGTGGAGAAGAAGGATAAAACCCTGAGAATGGTAGTCGATTATCGTGCCTTGAACGAGGTGACTATCAAGAACAAGTACCCTCTGCCGATGATTAATGACCTGTTTGATCAGCTAGTAGGCGCCAATGTATTCTCCAAGATCGATCTTCGATCAAGGTATCACCAACTGAAGATTCATGAACAGGATATACCCAAAACAACTTTCACCACCAGGTATGGCTTATACGAGTATACAGTCATGTCCTTTGGTTTGACTAATGCTCCTGCCTACTTCATGAATTTGATGAACAAAGTGTTTATGGAATATTTGGACAAGTTTGTCGTGGTGTTCATCGATGACATTTTGCTATTCTCCAAGAAAGAGGAAGAACACAAGGAACATTTGCGTTTAGTTCTGGAGAAGCTGAGAGAGCATCAGTTATATGCCAACTTTAGCAAATGTGAATTTTGGCTGACGGAAGTCGGATTCCTTGGACATGTTATTTCTGGAGATGGAATAGCAGTGGACCGCGCTAAGGTTGAAGCCGTCACCGAGTGGAGGTCACCCACCTCAGTTAAGGAGATCCGCAGTTTTCTCGGACTAGCCGGATATTACCGGAGATTCATTGAGAATTTCTCAAAGATTGCCAAGCCCATGGCGGAGTTGTTGAAGAAAGAGTCTAAGTATATTTGGACTGAGGAATGTGAAGCCAGTTTCCAGGAGTTGAAGAAACGTTTGGTCACAGCCCCAGTGTTGATTTTGCCCAATATTCGGAAGGATTTCCAGGTTTATTGTGATGCTTCACGTCAAGGACTTGGAGGAGTACTCATGCAAGATGGAAAGGTTGTAGCTTATGCATCCATACAACTATGACCTCATGAGTTGAATTATGCTACCCATGATTTGGAACTAACAGCCGTAGTGCACGCACTCAAGACCTGGAGACATTTCCTTGTCGGAAATAGTTGTGATGTTTACACTGACCATAAGAGCCTGAAATATATCTTCACGCAGAAAGAATTGAACCTCAGACAAAGGAGATGGTTAGAGTTAATCAAGGACTATGACATGAGATTACACTACCATCCAGGTAAGGCAAATGTTGTCGCAGATGCCTTGAGTCGGAAAACTAATGTAAACACACTCACAGTGGGAGGATTACCCCAAGAGTTAGCCGATGATCTCAGAGAGCTCCGGCTAGAGATAATTCCAAGAGGGATATGTTGCCACACTGGAAATCCAGTCCACCTTGACCGAAAGATTTCGCGAAGCTCAGAAGACGGACAAGGAGATAGCTAAGATTAAACAGAGAATGAAAGATGATAAAGCTAAAGGTTTTCGTGAGGATGAACAAGGAACTCTGTGGTTTGAGAACCGAATCTATGTGCCCAA
This sequence comes from Hordeum marinum, assembly GCA_022496015.1. Lineage (NCBI taxonomy): Eukaryota > Viridiplantae > Streptophyta > Magnoliopsida > Poales > Poaceae > Hordeum > Hordeum marinum. The sequence continues at coordinate 118,316,151 of CM039676.1, forward strand.
TGACCTAGAGCTCAGGAAGTTGATACTTCAAGAAGCCCACGATTCCCCTTACTCGATACACCCAGGCAACACCAAGATGTACCTGGATTTGAAGGAAAGTTATTGGTGGACATGCATGAAGAAGGATATTGCAGAACATTTTGCAATATGTGATGTTTGTCAGCGAGTAAAGGTAGAACATCAGAAACCAGCAGGGTTACTCCAACCTTTGCCGATACCCGAGTGGAAATGGGAAAAGCTTGGTATGGACTTCATCACAGGACTACCCAGGACCCGTTTAGGTCATGATTCCATCTGGGTAGTGGTAGATCGCTTGACCAAGGTGGCTCATTTCATTCTAGTGAAAACCACCTGTACCAGTGCTAAGCTAGCCAAGATATACATGACCAGGATCGTGTGTCTGCATGGAGTTCCGAGAAGTATCGTGTAAGATAGAGGAACACAATTTACCTCAAAGTTTTGGCATCAGTTACATGAAACTTTGGGTACGAGGCCGGAGTTCAGTACAGCTTTTCATCCGTAGACTGATGGATAGACTGAGAGAGTCAACCAGATTCTGGAAGACATGTTGAGAGCTTGTGCGCTAGATTATGGATCCAGTTGGGATGACAACTGTTGGGGAACGTCACATGGGAAACAAAAAATTTCCTACGCACACGCAAACCTACCAATGGTGATGAGCATCTACGAGAGGGAGAGTGGATCTATGTACCCTTGTAGATCGCTAAGCGGGAAGCGTTAAGAAACGCGATTGGTGTAGTCGTACTTCTTCGCGATCCAAATCGTCGAGCGTCCCGCGATCTAATCACGAACCGTCCAACGATCTCGTCAGGATCTGTCCCGCGATCCGATCATGAACGTCCCATGGCCTTGATCACGATCCTTCCGATCTAGTACCGAACGGACGACACCTTCGCGTTCAGTACACGTGCAGCTTGATGACGATCTCCACCGTCTTGATCCAGCAAAAGGAGGTGGAGAGGAGAGAGAGTTCACCGGCAGCGTGATGGCGCTCCGATGATGGTGGTGGAGTGACTCCGGCAGGGCTTCGCCTAAGCGCTGCGGAAAACCGATCTAGAGGAGCACCGGTGGAACGGGTAGCACGTGGCCGTAAAACTGTGTGTAAACAGCCCCAATCCACCAGTATATATAAGAGGAGAGGAGGAGGAGGGGGCTGGCGCACCAAGTCCCCTTAGGGGATTTGGCCGGCCAAGGAGGAGCAATCCTACTCCTACTCCAATCCTAGTTGGAGTAGGATTGCTTCCTATTGGCTGATTTTCCCCTTTTCCCTTTAGGACTTCCTCTCCCTACACCATGGGCCTTTGAGGTCGTTTCCCCAGCCCATTAAGGGCTGGTTATTATTCTCCCACATCCCATGGACCTCTTGGGGTCGAAATACCCCTCCCGGAGGTCCCCTGGTACACTACCGATGAGCCCGAAACTTTTCCGGCCACCAAACTGGGACTTCCTATATATGAATCTTTACCTCCGGACCATTCCGAAGCTCCTCGTGACGTCCAGGATCTCATCCGGGACTCCTAAAAACCTTCAGTCACCACCTTACACAACTCTACACTACCGAAACGTCACCAAACCTTAAGTGTGCAGACCCTGCGGGTTCGAGAACTATGTAGACATGACCGAGACACCTCTACGGCCAATAACCAATGGCGGGACCTGGACGTCCACATTTGTTCCTACATATTCTACGAAGATCTTTATCGATCGAACCTCTATGTCAAGGATTCAGTTAATCCCGTATAACGTTCCCTTTGTTCTTCGGTATGTTACTTGCCGGAGATTCGATCGTGGGTATCTCCATACCTAGTTCAACCTCGTTACCGGCAAGTCTCTTTAATCGTTCCGTAATACAAGATCCCGCAATGAACAATTAGTTACATTGCTTGCAAGGCTCATTGTGATGTTGTATTACCGAGTGGGCCCCGAGATACCTCTCCGTTACATGGAGTAACAAATCCCAGTCTCGATCCATGCCAACTCAACAGACACCATCGGAGATACCTGTAGAGCACCTTTATAGTCACCTAGTTACGTTGCGACATTTGATACACACAAGGCGCTCCTCCGATATCCGTGAGTTGCATGATCTCATGGTCATAGGAACATATACATTGACATGCAGAAAACAGTAGCAATAAACTGAGACGATCATACGCTACATTTGTAGGTTGGGTATTGTCCATCACATCATTCTCCTAACGATGTGATCCCATTATCAAATGACATCTCATGTCCATGGCTAGGAAACCTTAACCATCCTTTGATCAACGAGCTAGTTCACTAGAGGCATACTAGGGACATTGTGTTGTCTATTTACCAACACATGCAATGTGTTTCCATTCACTACAATTATAGCATGGATAATAAACGATTATCATGAACAAGGAAATATAATAATAAACACTTTATATATTTCCTCTAGGGCATATTTCCAACAGTCTCCCACTTGCACTAGAGTCAATAATCTAGTTCACATCACTATGTGATTTACATGGTAATGAATCGAACACCCATATAGTTCTGGTGTTGATCATATTTAGCCCTTGGAAGAGGTTTAGTCAACGGGTCTGCAACATTCAGATCCGTGTGCACTTTGCAAATATTTATGTCCTTCTCCTCGATGTAGAACCGGATGGAGTTGAAGCGTCGCTTTATGTGTCTGGTCCTCTTGTGAAACCTTGGTTCCTTGGCTAGAGCAATGGCACCAGTGTTGTCACAGAACAAGTTTATTGGATTCAGTGCACTGGGCACTACTACAAGATCTGTCATGAACTGCTTCATCCAGACACCTTCCTTCGCTGCCTCCGAGGCTGCAATGTACTCCGCTTCGCACGTAGAATCAGCTACCACGCTTTGCTTGGAACTGCACCAGCTTACCGCTCCCCCATTAAGAATAAATACGTATCCGGTTTGCGACTTAGAGTCGTCCGGATCAGTGTCAAAGCTTGCATCGACGTAACCCTTTACGACGAGCTCTTTATCACCTCCATAAACGAGAAACATGTCCTTAGTCCTGTTAAGGTACTTAAGGATATTCTTGACCGCTTGCCAGTGCTCCATTCCAGGATCACTTTGAAACCTTCCAGCCATACTTATGGCAAGGCTGACATCGGATCTTGTGCACAGCATTGCATACATGATAGAGCCTATGGCTGAAGCATAGGGGATGACACTCATCTTTTCTTTATCTTCTACAGTCACTGAGCATTGAGTCTTACTCAACTTCACACCTTGTAACACAGGCAAGAACCCCTTCTTGGCCTATTCCATTTTGAACTTCTTCAAAACTTTATCAAGGTATATGCTCTGTGAAAGCAGCTTCTCCTAGGTCCTTCATTGAAAAACTCTTATTCAAATATTCCTTTACGCTTTCCAGCATTTCTATATTGTTTTCAATCAGCAATATGTCATCCACATATAACACTAGAAATGCTATAGAGCTCCCACTCACTTTCTTGTAAATACAAGCTTCTCCATAAACTTGTATAAACCCAAACGCTTTGATCACCTCATCAAAGCGCTTGTTCCAACTCCGAGATGCTTGCACCAGTCCATAAATGGATCGCTGGAGTTTGCAAACTTTGTCAGCATTCTCTGGATCGACAAAACCTTCGGGTTGCATCATATACAACTCTTCCTCAAGGAAACCGTTGAGGAACGCTGTTTTGACATCCATCTGGCAAATTTCATAGTCGAAATAAGCAGCTATTGCCAACATGATTCTGACAGACTTAAGCATCGCTACGGGCGAGAAAGTCTCATCGTAGTCAACTCCTTGAACTTGTGAAAAACCGTTTGCCACAAGTCGAGCTTTATAGACGGTGACATTACCGTCCGCGTTTGTCTTCTTCTTATAGATCCATTTGTTCTGAATGGCCTTTCGCCCTTCAGGTAGTACTTCCAAAGTCCACACTTTGTTTTCATACATGGATCCCATCTCAGATTTCATGGCCTCTAACCATTTCTCGGAATCTGGGCCCATCACTGCTCCTCCATAGCTCGTAGGCTCATTGTTGTCTAACAACATGACCTCTAAGACAGGGTTGCCGTACCACTCGGGAGTAGTACGCGTCCTTGTCGACCTACGAGGTTCAATAGTAGCTTGATCCGAAGCTTCATGATCATCATCATTAACTTCCTCTTCTACCGTCGTAAGTTCCATAGAAACATCTTTCTGTGCTGCGCTACTCTCTGGTTGAAGTAAAGGTTCAATAACCTCATCAAGCTCTATTTTCCTCCCACTCAATTCTTTCTAGAGAAACTCTTTCTCAAGAAATGTTCCGTTCTTAGCGACAAACACTCTGCCTTTGGATCTGAGATAGAAGGTATACCCGACTGTCTCTTTCGGGTATCCAATGAAGACGCATTTTTCCGCTTTGGGTTCAAGCTTTTCAGGCTGAAGCTTTTTGACATAAGCATCACATCCCCAAACTTTAAGAAATGACAACTTTGGCTTTTTGCCAAACCACGGTTCATATGGCGTCGTCTCAACGGATTTCGATGGTGCCCTATTTAAAGTGAATGCAGTTGTCTCTAATGCATAACCCCAAAAAGATAGTGGTAAATCGGCAAGAGACATCATAGAACGCAACATATCTAATAAGGTTCAATTACGACGTTCAAGCACACCATTACGCTGTGGTGTTCCGGGCAGTGTCAACTGTGAAACAATTCCACATTGTCTTAAGTGACTGCCAAACTCATAACTCAGATATTCACCTCCTCGATCAGATCGCAGAAATTTAATCTTCTGGTTACGATGATTCTCAACCTCACTCTGAAATTGCTTGATCTTTTCAAAAGTTTCAGACTTGTGTTTCATCAAGTAAATATACCCATATCTACTCAAGTCATCAGTGAATGTGAGAAAGTAACGATATCCACCACGCATTGCAACATTCATTGGACTGCACACATCAGTATGTATGATTTCCAACAAGTCACTTGCCCGTTCCATTGTTCTAGAGAACGGCATTTTAGTCATCTTGCCCATCAGGCATGGTTCACATGTGTCAAGTGATTGAAAATCAAGTGACTCCAAAAGTCCATCAGCATGGAGCTTCCTCATGCGTTTTACACCAATATGACCTAAACGGCACTACCACAAGAAAGTGGTGCTATCATTAACAACTCTACATCTTTTGGCATCAATGTTATGAACATGTGTGTCATCACTATCAAGATTCAATATGAATAAACCCCTAACATTGGGTGCATGACCATAAAAGATATTACTCATATAAATAGAACAACCTTTATTCTCTGACTTAAATGAGTAACCGTCTCGCAATAAACAAGATCCAAATATAATGTTCATGCTTAACGCAGGCACTAAATAACAATTATTCAGGTTCATCACTAATCCCGATGGTAATAGAAGAGAGAGCGTGCCGACGGTGATCACATCAACCTTGGAACCATTTTCCACGCGCATCGTCACTTCATCCTTTGCCAGCCTTTGTTTATTCCGTAGTTCCTGCTTTGAGTTGCAAATGTGAGCAACCGAACCGGTATCAAATACCCAGGCACTACTACGAGAGCTAGTAAGGTACACATCAATAACATGTATATCATATATACCTTGTTTGTCATTGGCCGCCTTCTTGTCAGCCAGGTACTTGGGGCAGTTCCGCTTCCAGTGACCAGTTCCCTTGCAATGAAAGCACTCAGTTTCTGGCTTAGGTCCATGCTTAGGCTTCTTTGCAGGAGTAGCAACTGCTTTGCCACCCTTCTTGGTTTTACCCTTCTTGCCTTTGCCTTTGCCAGTTTTCTTGAAACTAGTGGTTTTATTGACCATCAACACTTGATGTTCTTTCTGGATTTCAGACTCAGCGACTTTCAGCATCGCAAACAGCTCGACGACTGACTTGTTCATCCCGTGCATGTTATAGTTCATCACAAAGCTCTTGTAACTAGGTGGCAGCGATTGAAGAACTCTATCAGTGATTGCCTCCGGTGGAAGGGTAATTCCCAACTCAGCTAGACGGTTTGAGTACCCAGACATTCTGAGTATGTGCTCACTAATAGACCCGTTCTCCTCCATCTTGCAAGCATAGAATTTATCGGAGGTCTCATACCTCTCGATCTGGGCATTCTTCTGAAAGATAAACTTCAACTCCTGGAACATCTCATATGCTCCATGACGTTCCAAATGTCTTTGAAGTCCCGGTTCTAAGACATACAATATTGCACACTGAACTATTGAGTAGTCTCCCAAGCGTTCTTAACGTCTTCGGAGGTCATGTCTTCTGGTTGGTCACCAAGCAGTGCATCAAGGACATGCGACTTCTGGGAAGCCGTGAGGATAATCCTCAGATTACGGGCCCAGTCAACAAAGTTACTTCCATTATCTTTCAATTTAGCTTTCTCTAGGAACGCATTAAAATTAGGGGGTGCTACTGCGCGAGCCATTGATCTACAAAATAAATATGCAAAGGTTACTTAGACTATTGTTCAAGATAATGAGTTTAGTTAATCAAATTACTAAAGCTCCCACTCAAATTGACATCCCTCAGGTCATCTGAGTGTCACATGATCCAAATTCACCAACTCTAGTCCGATCATCACGTGAGTTAAGGTGGCTTCAATGGTGAACATCATTATGTTGATCATATCTACTATATGACTCATGCTCGACCTTTCGGTCTCTTGTGTTCCGAGGCCATGTCTGTACACGCTAGGCTCGTCAAGTTTAACCCGAGTGTTCTGCACGTGCAAATCTGGCTTGCACCCGTTGTATGTGAACATAGAGTCTATCACACCCGATCATCACGTGGTGTCTCAACATGACGAACTTTCGCAATGGTGCACACTTGGGGAGAACACAATTTTTATCTTGAAATTTAAGTGAGGGATCACCTTATAATGCTACCGTCGTACTAAGCAAAACAAGGTGCATAAAAAGATTAACATCACATGCAATTCATAAGTGACATGATATGGCCATGAACTTGTGTTTAAGATCTCCATCTTCGAAACACCGGCATGATCTCCATCATCACCGGCGCAACACCATAATCTCCATCATCTTGATCTCCATCAACGTGCTACCATTGGGGTTGTGGCGCCAGCCCTTCTTCTAATTCTATTGCTACCGCTTAGCGATAAAGTAAAGCATTACATAGCGCTTTAATGATTGACACGCAGGTCATACAATAATTAAAGACAACCCTATGGCTCCTGCCGGTTGCCGTATTCACCGACGTGCAAGTCGTGAAAATCTATACATCACATGATCATCTCATACATCACATATATCTCATCATGTAATTGGCCATATCACATCACAACATACCCTGCAAAAACAAGTTAGACGTCCTCAAATTGTTGTTGCATGTTTTACGTGGCTGCTACGGGTATCTAGCAAGAACGATTCTCACCTACGCATAAACCACAACGGTGATAAATAGATTGCTTTTCAACCTTCTCAAGGACCGCCTTTGTCGGATCCGATCCAACTAAAGTAAGAGAAACTGTCACCCGCAAGCCATCTAAGCAACAAGTTGCATCGAGGGAACCGGTCTCTCGTAAGCGTACGAGTAATGTTGGTCCGGGCCGCTTCATCTCACAATCCCGTTGAACCAAAATCTGACCAAGGGAGGAAGCAATCTAAGCATCAACGCCCACAAACCTTTTGTGTTCTACTCGAGATCTCATCGAACCATCAACCTACCTCATGATGCCACTGTTGTGGAACGTCGCATGGGAAACAAAAAATTTCCTATGCACACGCAAACCTATCCATGGTGATGAGCATCTACGAGAGGGAGAGTGGATCTACGTACCCTTGTAGATCGCTAAGCGGGAAGCGTTAAGAAACGCGGTTGGTGTAGTTGTACTTCTTCGCGATCCAAATGGCCGAGCATCCCGTGATCTAATCACGAACCGTCCCACGATCTCGTCACGATCTGTCCCGTGATCCGATCACGAACGTCCCGTGGCCTTGATCACGATCCTTCCGATCTAGTACCGAACGGACGACACCTCCCCATTCAACACACGTGCAGCTTGAGGACGATCTCCACCGTCTTGATCTAGCAAGAGGAGGTGGCGAGGAGAGAGAGTTCACCGGCAGCGTGACGGCGCTCCGGTGATGGTGGTGGAGTGATTCCGGCAGGGCTTCGCCTAAGCGCTGCGGAAAACCGATCTAGAGGAGCACCGGTGGAACGGGTAGCACGTGGCCGTAAAACTGTGTGTAAACAGCCCCAATCCACCAGTATATATAGGAGGAGAGGAGGAGTAGGGGGCTGGCGCGCCAAGTCCCCTTAGGGGATTCGGCCGGCCAAGGAGGAGCAATCCTTCTCCTACTCCAATCCTAGTTGGAGTAGGATTGCTTCCTCTTGGCTGATTTTCCCCTTTTCCCTTTAGGACTTCCTCTCCCTGCGCCATGGGCCTTTGTGGCTGTTTACCCAGCCCATTAAGGGCTGGTTATTATTCTCCCACGTCCCATGGACCTCTTGGGGTCGAAATACCCCTCCCGGAAGTCCCCCGGTACACTACCGGCACTCCCGGTACACTACCGATGAGCCCGAAACTTTTCCGGCGACCGAACTGGGACTTCCTATATATGAATCTGTAAATCCGGACCATTCCGGAGCTCCTCGTGACATCCAGGATCTCATCCGGGACTCCGAAAAATCTTCGGTCACCACCTTACACAAATCTACACTACCGAAACATCACCAAACCTTAAGTGTGCAGACCCTGCGGGTTCGAGAACTATGTAGACATGACCGAGACACCTCTACAGCCAATAACCAATGGCGGGACCTGGACGTCCACATTGGTTCCTACATATTCTACGAAGATCTTTATCGGTTGAACCTCTATGTCAAGGATTCAGTTAATCCTGTATAACGTTCCCTTTGTTCTTCGGTATGTTACTTGCCCGAGATTCGATCGTGGGTATCTCCATACCTAGTTCAACCTCGTTACTGGCAAGTCTCTTTACTCGTTCCGTAATACAAGATCCCGCAACCAACAATTAGTGACATTTCTTGCAAGGCTCATTGTGATGTTGTATTACCGAGTGGGCCCCGAGATACCTCTCGGTTACACGGAGTAACAAATCCGAGTCTCGATCCATGCCAACTCAACAGACACCATCGGAGATACCTGTAGAGCACCTTTATAGTCACCCAGTTACGTTGCGACATTTGATACACACAAGACACTCCTCCGATATCCGTGAGTTTCATGATCTCATGGTCATAGGAACATATACATTGACATGCAGAAAACAGTAGCAATAAACTGACATGATCATACGCTACGTTTGTAGTTTGGGTCTTGTCCATCACATCATTCTCCTAATGATGTGATCCCGTTATCAAATGACATCTCATGTCCATGGCTAGGAAACCTTAACCATCCTTTTCTCAACGAGCTAGTTCACTAGAGGCATACTAGGGACATTGTGTTGTCTATTTACCCACACATGCAATGTGTTTCCAATCACTACAATTATAGCATGGATAATAAACGATTATCATGAACAAGGAAATATAATAATAAACACTTTATATATTGCCTCTAGGGCATATTTCCAACAACAACTTACCTTACGCAGAATTCTCATACAACAAAAGTTATCAGACCAGTCTGAAGATGGCCCCTTTTGAAGCTTTATATGGAAGGAGGTGCAGAACATCGTTGACGTGGGATGGTGTTGGAGACCGACAACTTTTTGGTCCCGACCTTATCCGAGATTCTCAAAAGAGAAAGTCAAGCTGATTCGTGATAGATTCAAGATAGCTCAATCTCGACAGAAGAGTTATGCTGACAGCAAACGTAAGGAAGCGAGGTATGAAGTGGGAGATCGAGCATATCTTCGTGTGTCCCCACCTCGAGGAATCAAGAGGTTTGGTGTTAAAGGAAAATTAGCACCCACATTCATAGGCCCCTACAAAATTCTTGAACGTAGAGGCGAAGTTGCATACAAGCTGGAATTACCGGAAGGATTATCCAGAGTTCATGATGTTTTCCATGTTTCCCGGCTGAAGAAATGTCATGCTGAGATGACTGATATTCCCTTGAGAGACACAGTGCCCCTAGAGGCCATACAACTTGACAGTGATCTGACCTATGAGGCGAAGCTTGTCAAAATCCCCAAGACTGCCAACAGAGTTACCCGCAATAGGATCATCAAGTTCTGTAAGGTTTTGTGGAGTCACCACACCGAGGAAGAAGCCACCTGGGAACGCGAAGAAGATCTTCGTAGAGACCATCCGCACCTATTTTCTAGCCAACCCGAATCTCGAGGGCGAGATTCATCTTAAGGTGGGTAGGTTTGTAAGATCCCAAAATTCCATTTTGGAATGTTATCAAATATATTTATGCATCACCATCATCATTGCTTGAATGTATGAAATAGTTGAAGTGCTTCTTGTGACTTTCTGAAAGTCCTTTCTATTTTCAATGTGTTGCTTTCACCTATTTGAAAACCTTGGAAAAAGTTCAAAATAAGAGGGGAGTAACATGACACTCCACACCAGGGTCATCTTGGTGATAAATTTGAACAATAAGAACCTGGGGGTCTTTTGAAAAATATTTGCAAAAGGTTTTAAAAACAAATAGGCAATTTTTGAAAATATTAATTTTTTTCAAAGTATTCAAATGACAGAATAAAAAATGTTCAATAAATGACATTTATTCTTCTGTTAATTTTGATATATAATATCCCTATAATTGGAATTATGAATGCATTAAAAGGTTTTTACTGCACTGATATTTGAAAAAAAGAAAGCTATTTAAAGCCTTAAAGGCCCAGTCGGCCCATCTGCTATTAAACCCCCTCCCGAGTTACCTTAATATCGGCCACTGACGCGCCCGCAAACCTCTCGCTCTCTCTGATAGCAGGCCCCACCCGACCAACGGCTGGATCAGCGCGGTCGTCGTCTCCCTCGCGCGCACGCCGCTGTCGCCGAAAACCCCTCCACCGGATCTCCCTCCTCCTTCCTTCTCTCGCTCTGCCTCGCCCCTATATAAGAGCGGCCACCCTCCTCTCTCCATCCCACACTGAAACCCCCTCCTCACCTCGCGAAAGCGCTGCCCCTCGAGCTCGCCGGAGCTCTGCCCCGACCGAACCCTCCCCGAGCTCCTGGCCATTGACTCCCTAGTCCCCTCGCCCCACCGTCACCACCAATCGACGACGGACGCCAACCGCCGTCGCCTGGACCTCTTCGACGACCCCCTCGTCCATCGGACCGCCACCTCGATGACCTCACCACTTCGGACTCGCTGGAGAACCTCCTCGCCGGCGACCTCTTCTTTCACTGTGAGCCTCCATCTCCTCTCAACCCTCTGATCTGGATCCTACGATCCAGATTAGATCGTTTTAAACAGTGAACCGTTTTCCTTTAGAGATCGGCCACCGTTCGCTAGTCCTCGCGCGCCTGTGCTAGCAGCCAATCACCGCTTGCCACGTAGCCTCGACCGTCCATTAGTTTATTTTTCTATTTTCTGTTTTGTTTTAGTTAACAGAAGGTTTTCTGATTTTGCTTTGCTTATATCTTGTAAACCATTTAGTGTTTTGAATTGATTCTTCTTGCATTAGCTCACATATTTCATGTAGTTTCACCCTGTAGTCTTAGATTTTAAATTTGAACTTTGAAATTTTAACTTAATCAAATTTGGTCAAATCACTCCAATCTGAATAACTAGAGTTTAAAAATAGATTTTGATATGAATCTTTTTGCTAATGCTTGGTATTAGTTAGGACTATCATCATGCTTAGTTTGAGGATTTTTACGATGTATTTGTTTAGTGTTTTAGCTATAAACAAATTCTGCCTAGTAGTTAGTATAGTTTAGTTAATTTAGTTTTTAGTTAGTTTAAATCAGATTTGTTATATATTGTTTTAGTAGGTTCTATTGCTTAAACATTAGGTTTTTTACTTGTTGTAAATAAAAATATAAAATTGCTTAGTTTATTTCTTTATTGTTATAGGAATCTCTACTAATTTCCCAACTAGGTATAATTTGATTAAAACGAACTAGTTAGTAATAGTTTTCTTCTAACAAAGTTTAAAAAAAATTAATTCTGTTTTCTAAGAAAATTTTTAGTAAATTCTTTTCAGTTAAGAAAATTGTTTTGTTAATAAAATAATAAGGTTAGTTTTACTCTTTTGCTAGAAAACCCTAGCCCACTTCATGTAGTATTGTTTTTCAAAGCTTTTAAAACCATACTAAGATTTTTCTTAACAAAACTTTAAATGGATTTAATTCTATTAATAATAAAATATTTTATTATTTCCTTGCTGTCAACTATTGTTTTGTTCATACAAGTATTTTTATTATGTTAGTAGTGGTTTACCCATCACCTTTTTGAAAACAAAACTATGTGATATTTTTCTTTTCTTGTCTTTGTGCCTTGTTTTGTCTTGAGTGATTCTAGTTCATTCCTGAATGTTGTGAGTTACAATATTTTGTTGTATGCTTATTGAGTGCTCTTTTTTGCTTCGTTAGATTATCCGGAGTGCGAGGCTTGTTACCTAGAGTCACTCACGTACGAAGATCATCAATCAGGCAAGTCACTTTGATCATCTTCACCCATGTTTTTAATGCATTAGTTCTACCATCCCCCCCAATTGCATGCAAAGTAGGTAATTGGAAACTTGGTTACTATTGTAGTATCATGTGGTAGGTACCCCCTCAACCCTTGACACATTGGCCCCGGGAAATGTTGATTTACATTTTGCTATGCTACCAGTAGACAGGGCTCGTTGTGTGATTCATGAGAGTTGTGAGATTAATTACAAGACCTACATAATGATCAAGACTTCAAGACTCCGAGTTTTCAACTTACCTCTGGCTGGATGATGGTTGAACGGCACCCTGGAGAAACCAGTGGATTTGCCTGGGTGTTCCTGGAGATGGCCAGTATTCACGCGGAAAGGTCCACCCAGGCACAAAGAGATAGATGGATGCTTCAAGACCCAAGGCTTACCTGCACAGCCACAAGTCATTATGGGCTATGGCTTGATTGGATATCGTGGTCACCCTGGATAGACGGTGCTACGAGATGTAGAAGAACAGTAGGAATGGATGGGCACTGATAGGGTCGAAGGGAAACCCTTTGGAAGACCATGTTTTGGTCATCCGTTTCTCAAACACTATGAAGTGCGAGAAATCAAACGGAGGCGACCAAATATTGTGGGGAACGTGTGCAAAACTCTATAGAGTACTCAAACCTAATCGATTAGCCGTGTCCATGGTCATGGACGACTTGAGCCAAAGGAACTGAAACTTCCGGAAACCCTCAACACAATTAATATGATGATGTGGGTATTAATAACTAGGGTATGAGAATTGGTTGGTGGAACCATCTCATTAATCAACCAACTTAGTAATAATTTTGCTTGGCCCTCTCTTGATGTAGGAAAAATTGGCTTTACGCAAAAACTTATTACCTCACCTGCCATATATGCATATAGATTAGATGATTATCTTTTCCCCCCTCTTTTGTGAATTTGCCGGCATATTCCATATGCTGACCTACATGGCTACAACGTATCATGTTGCAGAGTACTTTTCCGACAAGGAGTGAGGACACGCTCTACGCTCGGTGAGATGCCCTTGGAGTCACATGGACTCATCTACCTTCGACGCTTCCGCAAGATTTCGATATTCTCATGAGTTGGCCTTCAGCCACTTTATTGTAATCTTTATTGTAATAAAGGACTCGATATGAGATTTCGATTAATATAATGTTGTGTGATTTCCCTTTGATATATACATTGATGTACCGTGTGTGTACCAGCATGATCTTGGGATGGTACGGAAACACCGGAGATTCGACCTTTCACGTCGGGTCGCTACATATTCTCCGTAAATTTTTAGGACTTTTGGAGTTGTGCAGAATTGGTATCTAAGATTTGCTCCTTTTCCAGTCCAGAATTCTAGGTGTCGGGATTCTCCTCTTCATGTAAACCTTGTAAAATAAGAGAGAAAAGCCATGAGTATTGTACAATAACGTGTAATAACAGCCCATAATGCAATAAATATCAAGATAAAAGCATGATGCAAAATGGACGTATCAACTCCCCCAAGCTTAGACCTCGCTTGCCCTCAACCGAAAGTCGAGATCGATGAATATGTCCACATGTTTAGAGATAGAGGTGTCGATAAAATTAAAATACGAACATGAGGGCGTCATGATCAACTTTAGAACAACAATACTCATTGTATGATATTCTTTATACTAGAGTAACAATTCATTCACAAGATAAAGTATGAATCAAGAACTCTATTGACAACCAAGAAACTATGATCTCAGTCACTACAGCAAATGTCAATTTAACATAACATCGGAAAGAGTCAATATGAGAGCTTGTAAAGCAAATCCACATACTCAATCATCTTTTAGTCTTTCAGAATTGCTAGCACCCACGAGGTCAAAACTTCAATCGAACACAGAGAAAGATAGGGTCTTATAATTATGCCTCCCAACTATTCACTTCAAGGGTGATGTCAACAATAATAACTCATGATCACCCACATCCAAGTGGCTATATAAGTCTAGATCATTCCCCAACACATAATGCTTGCCAAGAGAGACGGAATATAGGAAGTGGTGAAAACCACCATGAGTCTTGCATCAAGGTATGTACTAGAAAGTAAAGGTAAAAGTAACAGATAGGCCCTTCATAGAGGGAAGCAGAGGTTGTCATGCGCTTTTTATCTTTGGATGCACAAACACTTAGTGTAGAGGAACGCCACGTTGTATTGCCCTTTGTGATATCAACCTTTAGTATGCAGTCTGTCGGTTTTATTTCTTCACTATGACAAGTTCGTACAATGCTTATTTACCTTACAATAAAAGATCACACATATTTAGGAGCAATTTTTATTGCCTTTTTTCACTGATGACAACTTACTTGAAGGATCTTATTCAATCCATAGGTAGGTATGGTGGACTCTCATGGAAAAACTAGGTTGAGGTGATTGGATGCACAAGTAGTATCTCTACTTGGTGCGAAGGTTTTGGCTAATATGAGGTGGAAGCAAGCACGACATGTTGGAGGATATAAAACCATATAACTTCTATCCGGATGCAAGCAAACATAACCTATTATGTTGTCTTCCTTGTCCAACATCAACTTCTTGGCATGTAATATTTTAATGAGTGGCCACAATCATAAAAGATGTCCAACATAATATATTTATATGTGAATCTCTCTTTCTTTATCACTTCCTTTCAATTGCATCAATGACCAATTACTATCACTACTAGGAAAAGGGTTATAGATAATATGGACATTAATGGCGCACCACACAGGTGGTGCGCCACTACTATATAGAAGTGGCGCACCATGTGTTGGTGCGCCATTAGTGTGCTGGACACTAATGGCGCACCACACCCACGGTGCGCCACTACTAACAAACTTTTTTTTCCAAAACTAGTAATGGCGCACCAAGGCACAGTGCGCCATTACTAATTATAACTAGTAATGGCGCACCACTCACCCGGTGCGCCACTACTAACAATTTTTTTTCTTTTTTTTCATAACTAGTAATGGCGCACCAGTGTATCGCGCACCATTACTAGTTCAAACTAGTAATGGCGCACCACACACACGGTGCGCCACTACTAACATTTTTTTTTTGCAAAACTAGTAATGGCGCACCACCTAACTTGTGTGCCATTAGTAATGGCGCATTTGTAGGTGGTGCACCATTAGTAACCTGGGACCAGCTAGTTATTTTGGATAGCCACCTACCACACTCACTTTTCCCACTTCATTCTCTCCACCTCCTCCTCCATGCTTTTCTCGGCTGCCTCCTCCTCCTCACCTCATTTGCACCATAGATTCATCCAAATTAAGTGGTTAAATTACCTTTTTTGATAGGTAAGTAAGGGGAAAGATTTCTTTATGTTGTAGATCTACTTTTTTCTCCCTCCAACAACGCGCACATGCACTTTTTATGGCCTATCTAGATCTATGTATGTTTGTGGTGTTGCATATATGTTTGTGTTTGCAGGTACCGGTATTTGAAATGCGATAGTTGCCAATATTTTGCCGGAATGTTGATTCATTTCCGTTTCGGCGAGAATTTGGCACTATGCATTCTTTTTGGTCCTATTTTTAGGCAAAGTCATGCCAAAAATTTTCTTGGTTCTAAAATATCGTTTTGCTCTACCCCGTAGGCGACCATGGTCTGCACGATGACCGAAGGCATCGTGAATAGGTTTTTGAGCTCCGCGAAGGCCGATATGCTTCAAAAGAACGAGACGGAGATAAGATGTCCGTGTCGAAGACGCAAGCTGAGGAGCATTATGGACCTGGATTCCGTACAGGTGCGGGACCACCTGCTCTTGCGTGGTTTCATGGATGGCTATCGGTGGCAAGGTGATGAAGATGATTATGAAGTCGTCCATGGGGGCCGGGCAAGAAATGAAGAAGGGCATGAGCAAGACAACCGCGGCAAGGGCGGGCGAGAAGACGAAGAATCTCCAGGACATGATCACGAAGTAGATGCAGTACACAGTCATCATGTAGAAGATGCCGGACATGATGATGAGGAAGATGCTGGAGCAGACGAAGGGCATGATCATGAAGATGAAGATGCCGGAGCAGACGACGATGGACCATCGATGGGCTGGGTGTAGGACCCTCATATTCAAGAGCTGCTTCTCAAGCAGACGGATAACGCAAGAGCTGCCGCCCGAGAGAAAGCCAAGATGGATCAACTGGAGATAGACGCGGTTACTCCATTGTATGAAGGATGCAGGACCGAGGATACCCGCCTGAATGTAACGCTCATGGCTCTGCAGATGAAGGTAAAACACAAAATGACCAACGCATGCTTCGAAGAGAATATGTCATTCTGGCACGAACGTCTTCCCAAGGGGAACAAGTGCCCGACCAGTTTCGAGGAGGTGAAGAAAATCGTGTGTCCTATGGATTTACCGCACGTGAAATACCATGTGTGCATGAACAATTGCATCATTTATCGGGACGAGCACGCGGAGTCTACCATATGTCCGGTGTGCGGCGTCACTCGATACAAGAAGAGGAAGAAAGCTCCTCGAAAAGTGGTGTGGTACTTTCCGATCACTCCTCGTCTGCAGCGGTATTTTGCAGACCCTAAGGTAGCAAAGCTCCTGCATTGGCACGCGGATGGGGAGGAGAAGAAGCGAGAAGATCACGCAAATGATCTAGAGATAAATAAAAAAAAAGACAAGATGCTAAGTCACCCTAAGGATGCGAGCCAGTGGCAAGCGTTGAACTTCGAACACCCAGAATTTGGGAACGATCCAAGGAACATTGTGCTGGGCGCGAGCACCGATGGAGTCAATCCGTTTGGCAGCCAGAGAAGCACACATAGCACCTGGCCTGTGTTTGTGTGGATGTACAACCTTCCCCCCTGGTTGTGCATGAAGAGGAAGTACATTCACATGAGTATGCTAATTGAAGGGCCGAAACAACCAGGGAACGACATCAATCTGTATCTGGGGCTGCTCAAAGAGGAGCTAGACACGCTGTGGAAAACGCCAGCCAATACGTGGGACGCCGCAGAGAAAGAATATTTCCCTATGAGAGCCGCACTGCTCACGACGGTGCACGACTATCTCGGTTACGGATATGTCGCGGGGCAGGTGGTCCACGGATTTTCTGGATGCGTCAGGTGCTTGGATGACACAACGTATCGCTAGCTAGATAGAGATCCAGGGTCTTCAAAAACCGTGTTCATGGGACATCGAAGGTGGCTTCGCGACGATGACTCATGGAGAAAATGCAAGGATCTGTTCGATGGTGAAACCGAACCCCAAAGACGCCCGCGTACGAGGAGCGGCGAGGAAATAGACAAGCTGTTGAAAAATTGGAAAGAGTGCCCACCACCGGGAAAGGCGCCAGATCCGGGAAAGAAGCGAAAGGCGCCAGAGCCACTGCTGAAGGTATGGAAAACGAGGTATGTTTTGGGACTTGCCGTAATGGAAGATCCTCCGTGTGCCTCACAGCCTTGATGTCATGCATATCACGAAGAACGTGTGAGAGAGTCTGCTTGGTACCCTGCTCAACATGCCAGAGAGGACCAAAGATGGGCCGAAAGCAAGGGCAGACTTGAAATCAATGGGCATTAGGGAGGAGCTTCACGCTAATGATGATGATGATGATGATGATGATGATGATGAGGCAAAGGAAGACACGGAAAGTCGTCGCAAAGGCAAAAAGGCCAAGAAGACCGGAAATGTCTTGTCTCCCGCGTGCTTCACTCTAAGTAAGGAGGAGATCGATTAGTTTTTCACCTGCCTCGTAGGAGTAAAACTTCCTTACGGTTACGCGGGGAAGATAAGCAGATATCTAGACTCAGCGAAACAGAAGTTCAGCGGGATGAAGTCTCACGACTGTCACGTGCTGATGACGCAGATACTTCCAGTTGCAATCCGTGGGATCATGGATGCGCACGTCCGTGAAATGCTATTTGGCCTATGCAACTTTTTCGACGTCATCTCTCGGAAGTCGGTTGGCGTGAGGCAACTCAGAAGGCTACAGGAAGAGATCGTGGTGATACTATGCGAGCTTGAGATGTACTTCCCGCCCGCATTCTTCGACGTTATGGTGCATCTGCTGGTCCGTATCGTGGAGGATATCATGCAACTCGGGTGAGGTTCCTGCACAATATGATGTCATTTGAAAGGATGAATGGTGTCATCAAAGGATACGTTCGCAACATGTCACGTCCAGAGGGAAGCATAGCCAGGGGTTTTCCGACCGAAGAGTGCATCTACTACTACACGAATTATCTAGGCATTGAGAACCCCGTTGGTCTGCCCGTCAGCAGGCACCTCAGCAGGCTCGCTGGATGGGGTCACCGTGAGGGTCGCCGCGAAATGCATGTCGACTTCGAGGGTCGACTCGCCGACTTTGGAAGAGCAAACCTAGTCGCGCTACAACACATAGACGTGGTCGATCCTTGGGTGGTAGAGCAGAAAACCTTTATTGAGAAGACGTACAATGACCGAGGCCAACAGAGGACAAACGGAGATATAATCAAAGAGCACAACTCATGTTTCACACGTTGGTTCAAGAAGAAGCTTTAGTCGTACCCTTTACATCAAGATTCTTCTGCGGAAGAACAACTCATATTCGCCTTGTCACAGGGCGCCGAGCATAACCTGATGACGTATGAGGCGTACGATATCAACGGCTACACATTCTACACCGAGGCAAAGGACATGAAGAGCGATGGTTATTAGAACTCCGGGGTAACGATGGAATCCTACACCGGTAACGACAAGGACAGATACTACAGAAGGATCAAGGAGATCTGGGAGCTGAGCTACGCTGGAGAGAAGATCCCGATGTTCCGTGTTAGATGGGCCAAGAGCGTCCTAAAAGAAGACCAGTATTTCACCACCATGGTTATATCCGAAGCCAAATCCAAGACCGCGGGCGCGAACGCCACCGCGAAAAACAAGCCATGGGTACTGGCTTCCCAAGTGGACCAATGCTTCTTCATTACCGACCCGTCAAAGCCCAGTCGTGTTGTCGTGAGGAGAGGCAAAAGGAAGATCATTGGAATGGATGGAGTCGCCAATGAGCAAGACTTCGACAGGTACGGCGACCCGAAGATAGAACATGACGATGATGATGAAGTACCAGCATACACCACAAGAAGAAGCAGGACCACCCTACCTAAAGGACGTCCGTTCAAAAGAAGAACTCCATTTGCGAAAAATAAGGGCAAGAAGATTGTGAACAGATAGCTAGCTAAGATCGATTGTATTTAAATTGTAGCCTTCATTTCTCGATTGTATTCATAAATGTTTTCATATTCACAAATGTTTTACCAATTCACAAATGAATGCAACTAAAAATCCAAAAAAAATATTGAAGGTGCACCCCTAGGAGGTGCGCCGGCCATTGGTATACCAATTTTTAAGAATTTTTTTCAAATATTTTCAATTAACAAATTTGATGATATTTTCAAATAACAAATTTGATGATATTTTTTCATGTTCATAAATATTTTGATATTCATAAATTTTTTCAAATAACAAATAAAAACTTATTAGACGCAACTAAAAAAAAGTTACTTATGGCGCACCCCTCAGTGGTGCGCCATTGCTATGGATATACTTATGGCACACCCCTAGGAGGTGCGCCATTGCTATCTGTATGTATGGCGCACCCCTCCGAGTGCGCCATTGCTAGCACCCCTACCTAATACCTATTCCCCACCTAGCCCTGCCAGCCTCCTCTCGCCCCCGCAACCCTCCTCTCGCCGCCGCCTCACGTCTCGCCCCCTCCCCCCACCCGCCCCACTCTCTGGCGGCCGTCGCTTCCCACCCTTCCTCCCCTCCCCCTGACTCTCTGACAACGCCTCCCCGGTCGTCCCTTCCACCCAACCGCGCTGGCGGCCCGGCCCGGCATGCTCCACTAGACGGCCGCGGGAGTGGGGGAGATCCACCCCGACCTCGGCCCCCTCCTCTGGTGACGAACCCTAACCCGCATCGACTCTTCTTCTTCTTCTTCTCATTTATGTAGAGATGCACATTTATACATACATACATACATACATACATACATACATACATACAGATCATGATCAGCAGGAGTGCATTATTGTTCGATCCAACAAGAAAAAAGGGAGTGCATGATTGTGGTATATACACCAGTGTTTTGGGGAATTATTGTGCTATACCCTGCCATATACGGAGATAAGAACATGGGTGCGTGGCTGGATTGTTCGATATGTACACCCCACTTGGGTTGAAGAGTGGAAGGAAAGCGGGATGAACATGCTCGTGTTTCGTGAATCAGGGATAGAGAATCGGCGGTTTCATTTTCTGATTCTAGTGTTTCTGAAGACCACTAGATTGGACTGGACTTATTTTTGTTCATGCCATTGCAAAGATCACCAGATAACTACTACCAGAGCTAGACTGCATTACTAATGATAATATGATATGCTAAACAACACCAACCCTGTAGGTTCGAATTATGCATCATGGTACCAGTAGTCGATGACAACTGGAGTAGTAATACTGGGAATTAATTTGGGAAAGTCAGTGGCATGCACCAGAGCTTAGTGATGGAGTACTATCTTATTTAGGAGATAATAAGTATATAAATTATTGAGGCACTTGGACCAGGAGATTTGCCAATTTTGGCAAGACATAGGAAGCAAGAAAACATAATTATTCAGAGAAGAGAAGTGCCAAATCCCATCAACTCTATCTGGCATTATTTGTGTAGTATATAAAGAACAAAACCCTGATGGGTGGCAAAAGAGCACTCCAAATATGCAATACGGTGACACACCCGCAACGTGCATTCATCATGTCGATAATGATTTTGGCAGCAGTGTGAGGCAGCAGTGTGCGGCGCAATTCCTTCATTGGATAATGATTTTGCAGGTACCCCGAGAGGCCCTTGAGTTTGCCGGAATGTCGATTAACTTCCATTCTGGCAAATTCGGGTACTCCATATGTCCTATTTTCAGCAAAGGTTATGCTAAAAATTTCCGTGAATTTTAGCATGACTTTGCGAAAAATAGGACATATGGGGTACTTGCGACTAATGCATGGGCCGGGGTTTGAATTCCCCTGGTCATTTTCTCCCTAGTCTGCTCTGCCCACATGCACCTAAACTTGTAAAGGTTGTCATACTACACCCTTGAAATGTTTGAGAACAATGTTTCTGGTGTCACTGCTTGTGTCATTAGTTTCTGAGCTTTCGATTGGACAGATTGGACAGATTGTCTCAACAATGTTTGATAACCAAACCTTCCTCCTCTTCTTATTCCTTCATCGGTTTGCCCTCTTGTTGCTCTTCTGGCTCTTAGACCATTTAACAATGCCTTGCCCTCCAAAACCAGCTATTGAAGTAATGCGACTCCGCCCTACGAACCACACATTTCTGTCACTGGTTATGCAAATCATATTCTCATACTTTTTGAAAATATCTGCTTTGCCACTTAGCTCCAATGGGTGAATCTATGGTTCGATCATTCTGACCACCTACGTCCGCAACACAACCACAAAATCAGTACACACATTGTCACTTGAACAGCTTCTTATTATCAACAAATATTGTATACATATATACCTGGACCGTGCCCTCCTTCCGGCCTTGAATCTTGAGCAGCATTATCTTAGGATGCCTCGGTGTCGACAAACCCTAAATGATGAGACCAT
This sequence comes from Hordeum marinum, assembly GCA_022496015.1. Classification (NCBI taxonomy): domain Eukaryota; kingdom Viridiplantae; phylum Streptophyta; class Magnoliopsida; order Poales; family Poaceae; genus Hordeum; species Hordeum marinum. The sequence continues at coordinate 118,338,315 of CM039676.1, forward strand.
GATAATTCCTCACAAATCAACCCTTAAATAACACTGAGCCATTATGCCGTCACCCTTGAAGCCTTGCGGGCATTTGCAACCCTTAGCTTGTTCATTCTGTAGATTTCCAAAATTCAGTTTTGTAGGCCCTTGACAATAACCAACTTTTTGACCAAACTTTTTTCCTATTTAGAGCGAAACATGGCCCACAATGATGAGGCCGACGGTTCGGGCAAGGCATTCTGGGAGCTCTCCCAGGAGATGGAGGAAGAACCTCACCGCTATGAGGACGCCACGGAAGACACCGATCCCGACTACACAACCCCTAGTGGCGTCGGGGATGCCACCACTGATGGTGCCGCCGAGGATGCCACCACTGATGATGGCAGTGCACGCACAGATGGCAGCCAACCGAAGAGGCAACGAAAGGACCGGCGCCCGAACGTGCTCGGCACTATCAAGGAGGAATTTACTGAAGTGTCCTCCGAGGGGCATCCAACGGCGCCCAAAGAATTAGTCGAGGGGTACTCGGTTCAGCTCGGGTGCATTCTCCGGAGCACCGTCTCGATCAACACCGAGAACCTAAGGCATCCTAACCGAGGGAATTTGCGCAACCTCCTCTTCACGAAGCTGCACGAATGATACAAGTTCCCCGGTGACGTCGCAAACACACGCCTCTCATGGAATAAAGTGAACAGTGCCGCCCTCACGAAGATGAGCACGGCCCAGTCTACTTGGAGAAGTGCAATGAAGATGATTGACAAAGGTGATAGTTATGAGAAGATCAAGGCGAAATATCCTTCGATCAATGAAGATGACTACAAGAAGTTCACGATCAATGCGAGAGCAGCGCAACGGTGGAATCAAGTAAGTGGGGGAAAGATATGCGGGACTTGAACTTAGGGGTCCACCAACTCAGTCCCGGTGGTTACAGAGTGGCGGAACCTATATGGGACAAGGAGGACGCGGAGCGTGCCGAGCAAGGCCTACCACCCCTCTTCGAGAAATACCATGACAAGCAGACCAGGAACTATGCCAGGGCCCAGTACAAGGTGGACCCGGTAACAAAGGAGCTTACCACGGATGCGAAGACCAAGGCGCTTGAGCGTGTTCTGGTAAGGAATACACCCCCGCATAATTAGCTCCATATGGTTGCATTCTAATTAATGAAGCCAAATTTCTAAATCGTTCACATTCCTTCTGCAGGAGACTGCAAGCAGTAGCACGGGGTCATCTCAGAGCTCCCCTTGGGACAACACTTTAAATAGGGTGTTGAACGTAATGAAAAACAAGGATAAGTTTAGTAAGCCGTCGTCAGCTAGTCGTGTGGCCGACAAAGGCTTGTCCACAAAATGGTCGTCATACTATAATGCTAGTCTGCGAAAGGAGAGAAAGACCAGCTCGGAAAGCCAGTCGCGCGAGGTTCAAGAACTCAAGGCACAAGTGGAGCGGATTCCGGAGATGGTCCAAGAGAAAGTGCAACAACAAATGGGAACGACGCTCACCGCCATTGTGCCTACCTTGATTCAGGCGCTGCAGACGTGGATTGCCGGCGGCCAATAGGGGCCGCCCCCGGTTCCCAGCTTCACGGCCAACAACTCGCACAACACGCAGGCGGCGCCATTGGTGTCTCCGGCGGAGGCGGTATTGGTGTCTCCGGCACCGGCACGGGCATTGGAGCTTAATGCACCCGAGTGTATGCTGGCCGGCACCTCGGCAGCAAACGGCCCCTCCGTTAGTTGCACGCCCGCCATTGGCGGTGCCTTGACATTAGCCAAGCTCAACGCCATCACGGTAACTAAGCCTCTCGGCCGATGACTTCATCTCCTTGCCTTTGACTGGGCATCCCTAACGCCCTACATGTTTTCGCAGGGCGCCGTCGACGTTCCATGAACTCTCCTGCACTTCATAGGCGGCGAGTTGGTCGATGTCGCCAAGGGCAGAATCGTTCAATCGGGCAACCCCGTGTGCCACGGTAATCCGATGCCACCCACCGTGTATAGGGTTGCACTGGTTCGGCTGCTGCCAGGCTGCGACGACTTGTTACCTCCGATTCGACCCGCTAGGGCCGACGAAGATGATGTGATGACCCTCAGCGCCTGCGTAAGCTGGCCCCTACTTTGGCCGAAGAGCCAGATTCATTTGGGAGCGGGGGACACCACCCCAAAGACAACACCGCCAGTCGTGCCGGCACCAAGCCATGGCAAGACCGCCGCAATGCTACCGGACATGCCGGAGATGCATATGGCACGGGATCCGGACATGCATATGGCACAGGATCCGGACGACGACGACGACGACGGTACATTTACCAACGTCGATAAGTACTTTGCCGAACATGGGTACGGTGACGAATTCTTCGGGCCTCCTTCTCAAGAACCCAACCCTGCAAAAGACGACTGCAATCTAGCTCGTACCGCGGAGAAACCCAATTGCAATAGGCGACGTCTGGCATTCAGTTCTCAAGAGACGCCTCCAGCTGTCGCCTTCATCGAGCCTCAGATAGCCGAGGTGCGAAATATTATCAGCCCCAACACACTCAAGAAGGCGGTCTGTGAGCAGAACTCGATCCCATTATAGTAGAAGAAGAAGGGACGGAAAAGAAAGAATAACAAGGGCGGTGCGAGCCAGCCGGCACCGAGTACAATCCGTGCTCAGGACGGGCCACCTTCACCTAAGGATATCTCGAGGAGGGTGCATGTGGCGGGTAGGCCGATGCTACCGACTAATCTACTCAATGCTGCAACCGGTGCTATGCGGAGTCTGCATGACAGTGTTCTTTCTTTGGAGAAGCGGCGTCTCTCCGAGAACGATGTGGCATACCCGGTTTTCATGGCCAAGGTGCCAAAGGGCAAGGGATTTGTGGATAGCACCATTAGGGGTACGATCGTCCTGCGGTTTGATGACATCTTTGCTATGTTTAACCTTCATCCGCTGCACTACACCTTCGTTCGGCTATTTTCGCTGAGTATGGAGATACGGATCATTAGAGACAAGACCCCGGACATCGTGATAGTCGTCCCCTTCTACATGCATGCCAAGATCTTGGGCAGCGCTGGGGACCGGCAAGTCGCGAGTTCACACCTCGAAGGCATCATTCTGGCAAACCCAGATAAGGATAACTTCCTCGTGCCTTACTTTCCCGAGTAAGTCATCCCCTCACCGCCCCGTAATATATGATTTCTTAGATTTTGATCGTTCTTTTTTTTCTAACATTCCGAGTTTTGTGCAGTGACACACATTGCACACTCATCCTCTTAAGCCTAAAATATTCCATGGCCACGTATTTCAACTCGGACCGTCAGTCGAAGAAAGACTACACAAATATTAAGAAAGTTCTTGATGATGTTGTCCCTAGCTACGCCAGATCTGGAGGCACCTTCACCAGGACAATTCGTAGGTACGGCAAGCACGTGTTCACCCACAATACATTGTTACCCTGCATCAAGCAGCCGCCTGGCAGTCAGAAGGATGCCTACTACGCCCTCCATCACATGCGGGCAATCGTACGGGAACAGCATCACCTTTTGCTACCAAATAATCTCAAAGATTGGGCCACACGCTTGTCGACATTCCAGGACGCGGACATCAGACAAGAATTCTATCGCATCTAGTCGGAGTTTGCGGAAATCATCCATCAAGATGTCCTTCGTACCTCGGGGCAGTTCTACCTCAGATATCAACCGTCCAACAGTGAGATAGAAACAACGCTACAAATGCAGGCTGACAACGCGCGCGATTTCATGACCATCACGAAAGACGGTGGCTTCATCCATGCTTCGGTCCCTGAGTCGAGTCGAAAGTAGTGATGCTATGTAGTTCTGAAATGTCGATTGGCTCATGTTGTAATATTAAACTTTAATGAACTTGTATGTCTCTTTGGTTTGGACAGTCGTTCAACTTATATGTAATCGATGCTATTTATTAGTAGGACCATGAATCGTGCTATTAATGCGTTGCTTTTCTCTTCCGATCCTTTTGTTGCATACTTATATATTGCTTATGTATTGTCTGTGAATTGCTACTAACGTTTTGTTTGGCTAGTGCATAGAGGTGCCGTCGTATGTCGTGTACAAGGGTAAGGTTCCCGGAGTCTACGACGACTGGGAGGAGTGTCAGAGACAGGTTCACCGTTTCAGCGGTAAAAGTTACAAAGGGTACACAACTAGGGTGGAGGCGGAATCTAGATATGCGCACTATCTAGCGGGAGAGAGGAGGGAGCGTTGGAGGAACCGGATGAAGACCAGTTTCATCGCGATGATGCTCATCGTGATGACCGCAGCTCTCTTCTATGTGATGGTAGTTTAGATGATCGATATCGACTTGTAATGTGAAGAAAAACTCGCTAGTCGCGGTCTCAAGACTTGTAATGTTCTAACTTTGTTCGGTATTTTAAATTCGGAGACTAATATGATGAATTGTATTCGAAGACTAATCTTCTGTTGTATTCGATAAATCTGCTGTTTATATGTTGTGCTGTCTATATTCTGTGCAGTAATATGTTTTGTAACCTGTGCAAATATCATAAAAGAAAAAAAAACTAATATTCATACTAGTGGCGCACCACTCTGCACTCTAGTGACGCACTGCAGTAAGCACACTAGTGGCGCATCATCTACAAGTGCGCCATTAGGTAGCCAGAGCACAAGGTAAATATGGCCCCCTGGGAGGCATACTAATGGTGCACCGTGTGATATACTAATGGCGCACTCCCTGGTGCGCCATTAGTATCTGGTATACTAATGGCGCACCAGGGGTGCGCCATTAGTATTAATTACTAGTGGTGTGATGCTAGTGGCACACCTGTAGTGCGCCATTAGTGGCCAAAACAGGTGCGCCACTAGCAGGCCTTTTTCTAGTAGTGTATGTTTGTTAACTCCCAACAAATTTCAATCACCATACTTTTTATATGTGAAGGCATCACTCCCCATAAGATCACTGTGTATTCTCTTTGCTATTGTTCTATTATACTTTATTCATCACTTTCAGGAGCATAGTAATCTAGAAAAGCCCTTATCATTAGAATTACTTTTTATTATATAACTCTCGGACTTGCTTACATAAGGGGATAAAAGGCAAAAACTAAAAGGGGTAGATCATACTAAAAAAATTTATTCTACTAGATCAAAGCAAAAACAAAAGGATCGAACTAGGAAAGATAAAAACAAAAGGGATCGAACTAGGAAAGAAAAGGTGTGGTGTGATACGATACTAGGGCACCTCCCCCAAGCTTGGCACAAGCCAAGGGGAGTGCCCATACTCATGTAATGAGGTGTTCTTCTTCGGGGTTGATGGTGGTGGAGTTGTTGAGGAGGTCGGAGGCTTGTTCAATTTCCTCTTAAGCATGAAATTTTGTTCCCTCAGATAATCTACTTCCTGCTCGAGCTTCAATATCCTTTGACCTAATTCTTCTTTACTCCCTTGCAGAAAACGAGAAGGTATAAATAGAACTTTGGGTTTTCTCCTTGTGTTTGGGAGCATTGATTTCCTGAACTACAGGTGCATGTCTCCCAATTGAGGCATAGGAGTCTCCTATTCATCTGAGCTTTCTTCTAGGTACTTGTCTTCTTGTTCCTCCTCCGAGAATAATCCATAAGGATCCAGGTCCCCATAGAGCTTGGAATTGGCAAGATAATGCGATATGTAGCTCTCCCCATCAGACTCTTGAGATGTCATCTTGCTCTAAATCTGCTGCACACATGGCTCAAAATGAAAACAAGAGGTATTGTCGTGATACGAAATTCGAAACCTTCGGGAGATTATATAATGAATTTTTGCCGACCCAAAGGGATGTTCCACAAGAAAACGGCGTCCAGGGGGCGCATGGGGTGGTGACAAGCCCCATAGGTGTGGCCAGGGGGTGCCGGCGCCTAGCAGGCTTGTCGCCTCCCCATGCATCCTTCGAACTTCTTTTTATTTTCCTAATTTTTTAAATATTCCAAAACTGAGTAAAATTACTATTGGGGAGGTTTTGGAGTCGTTTACTTACCGTACCACATACCTATTCCTTTTTAGAGTCTAAAATGTTCTGGTAACTATCCCTAATATGCTATTCGGGAGTTATGGTATTGATAACATTGGTTTCCACATTAATGGGAGTACCTGAAATATAGTGTTTGATTCTTTTCCCATTTACCACCTTTGGATTTGTGCCTTTAGCGTTGTTGATCTTGATGGCACCAGAAAGATATACCTCCTCGACGATATAAGGCCCTGCCCATTTGGAGAGGAGTTTACCTGAATCTTAACCAAGAATTATATAGCAAGACATGATCACCTACATTAAATTCAAGCTTTTCTATCCTCTTATGATGCCATCTCTTAGCTTTTCCTTTAAACAACTTGGCATTCTCATAGGCCTAGGTTCTCCATTCATCAAGTGAGCTAATGTCAAATAACCTCTTCTCACCAGCAAGTTTAAAATCATAGTTGAGATCTTTGATTGCCCAATAATCTTTATGCTCTAGCTCTAGAGGTAAGTGACATGCTTTACCATAAACCGTTTTATGCCGAGGCATACCCATAGGATTCTTGTAAGCAGTTCTATAAGCCCATAATGGATCGTCAAGTTTCTTAGACCAATTCTTCCTAGATGTATTAACCGTCTTTTGCAAGATCAATTTAATTCTATTGCTTAATTCTACTTGACCACTAGACTGAGGATGATAAGGAGATGCAATTCTATGATTAACATCATATTTAGCAAGCAATTTACGGAAAGCACCATGAATAAAATGTGAACCACCATCAGTTATTAAATATCTAGGGACTCCAAATCTAGGGAAAATAACTTCTTTAAGCATTTTAATAGAGGTGTTATGATCAACACTACTAGTTGTGATAGCTTCTACCCACTTAGTAAAATAATCAACAACAACTAATATATGAGTATATCGTTGGACGTTGGAAAAGGTCCCATATAATCAAATCCCCAAACATCAAATGGTTCAATAACAAGAGAGTAATTCATAGGCATTTCCTGATGTCTACTAATATTGCCAATTGTTTGACATTCATAAAATTACAAGACAAACTTACGAGCATCCTTGAAGAAAGGCCAATAAAAACCAGATTGTAATACCTTATGTGCAGTTCTATCTCCAGCATGGTGTCCTTTGTAGGCCTCGGAATGACACTTCCGTAGAATCTGTTCCTGTTCATGCTCAGGTACACAACGTCTAATGACACCATCTACTCCTTATTTATAAAGGTGTGGGTCATCCTAGAAGTAATGTCTTAAACCATAGAAAAACTTTTTCTTTTGTTGGTATGTGAAACTAGGCGGTATAAATTTAGCGACAATGGAATTAGCAGAATTAGCATACCAAGGGGCATTATGAGAAGCATTTATGATAGCTAGTTGTTCATCAGGAAAGCTATAATCAATAGGTAGTGGGTCATCAAGAATGTTCTCTAAACTAGAAAAGTTATCTGTTACGAGGTTATCAACACCCTTTCTATCAACAATATGCAAATCAAATTCTTGTAGATGAACAGCCCACCTAATAAGTATAGGTTTAGCATCTTTCTTTTCCACGAGATATTTAATAGAAGCCTGATCAGTGTGAATAGTTACTTTAGAATCAACAATATAAGGTCTAATCTTATCACAAGCGAACACAACTGCTAAAAAATCCTGTTTAGTGGTAGCATAGTTTCCTTGAGCACTGTCTTGAGTTTTGCTAGCATAATGAATAACATTTAATTTCTTATCTACTCTTTGACCTAGAACAGCACCTACGGCATAATCACTAGCATCACACATAATTTCAAAGGGTAAGTTCCAATTAGGTGGTTGAACAACAGGTGTAGAAACCAAAGCATTCTTGAGAATTTCAAAAGCTTCTACACAATCATCATCAAAAATGAATGGAACATCTTTTTGCAAAATATTAGTGAGAGGCGTAGAAATCTTAGATAAATCTTTAATAAATCTCCTATAGAAACCAGCATGACCAAGGAAACTTCTTATACCTCTGATATCCATAGGACATGGCATTTTTTCAATAGCATCAACTTTAGCCTTGTCAAGTTCAATACCTCTTTCGGAAATTTTATGTCCCAAGACAATGCCTTCATTCACCATGAAGTGGCACTTCTCCCAATTCAAGACAAGATTAGTTTCTTCACATCTCTGCAAAACTCGATCAAGGTTGCTCAAACAATCATCAAAAGAAGTTCTGTAAACGGAATAATCATCCATGAAAACCACAACAATCCTTTCACAGAAATCAGAGAGTATAGCAGTCATGCATCTTTGAAAGGTAGCAGATGCATTGCATAAACCAAAAGGTATACGTTTATAACTGAAGGTACCAAAAGGGCAGGTAAAGGTGGTCTTCTCATGGTCCTGTTTTGACACAGGTATTTGAGAGAAACCAGAATAATCATCTAGAAACCAGAAATGTGTGTGTTTGGATAATCTTTCTAGCATTTATCGATGAAAGTTAGAGCATAACAATATTTTCTAGTAGCTTTATTAAATATCCTAAAATCAATTACAATTCTATAACCTGTAAGAGTTCTCTGCAGGATCAATTCATTTTTGCCATTACAAACTATAGTAATACCTTCTTTCTTAGTGACACAATGAACGGGACTAACCCATCTACTATTAGCAATAGGGTCAATGATAACTGCCTCCATAAGCTTTAATATTTCATTTCTTACCACTTCCTTCATTTTAGGATTCAACCATCGTTGGTGATCAAAAACCGGTTTAGCATCAGGCTCCATTTTAATTTTTTGCTGACATAGAGTGATACTAATGCCTTTAAGATCATCAAGAATATATCCAACAGCTGCATGGTGCTTCCTCATAGTTTTCAATCATCTCTGTTCTTCATGCTCTGAAAGGTTAGCACTAATAATAATAGGATATATCTTTTTTCATCAAGATAAGCATATTTCCAAGTATTAGGTAATTGTTTAAGCTCAAACACGGGATCACCCTTTGGTGGAGGAGGATCCCCAAGTATTTCAACAGGCAAGTTGTGCTTCAGGATAGGATGCTTATCAAAGAAAGTCCTATCTATTTCATTCTTTCATTCATATGCATGTCGTTTTCAATGGTCTAGCAAATATTGCTCTAAAGGATCCATAGGAGGCACAGAAGTAGAGGCAAGACAATAATTTCATCCTTACTAGGCAATTCTTTATCATGGAGTTGTCTTCGAAATTTAGAGAATTAAACTCATGAGACGTATCCCCAAAACTTACGGTGACCGTTTCCTTCTCACAACATATGCTGGAATTAACGGTGTTCAAGAAGGGTGTACCAAATATAATGGGACAAAAATTATCTTGTGGGGAACCAAGAACAAGAAAATGACTAGGATATTTTATTTTCCCACACAAGACTTCAACATCTCTAATAATCCCAACTGGTGATATAGTATCTCTATTAGCAAGTTTAATTGTAACATCAATTTTGTCTAACTCAGTAGGTGCAATATCATTCATAATCTCCTTATATAAGGAAAAGGGAATTGCACACACACTAGCACCCATATCTCGTAAGCCAAGATAACAATGATCTCCTATTTTAACAGAAACGATAGGCGTGCCAACAACGGGTCTATGTTTATCTTTAGCATTAGGTTTAGCAATTCTAGCAGCTTCATCACAAAACTGAATAACATGCCCATCAATATTATCAACCAAGATATCCTTAACCATAGCAATACTATGCTCAACTATAATTTGCTTAGGTGGTGTAGGTGTTCTAGCATAGCTCTTACGAACCACGGTTGAAGCTTTAACATGATCCTTTATTCTAACAGGGGAAGGTGGTTTCTCAATATAAGCAGTGGGAATAACAGGATCAACATTATAAGTAATAGTTTTCTCTTCAACTTTAATAGGTTCAACTACTTTCACTTCAATGGGAGGAAGATATTTAAACCACTTCTCCTTAGGGAGATCAACATGAGCAGCAAAAGATTTGCAAAAAGAAGCTACTATCTTAGAGTCAGGTCCATATTTAGTGCCAAATTCACGAAAAGCATTGGTGTCTACGAAAGATTTAACACAATCAAACTTAAGGTTCATACTTAAATCCTTACCTTCGTCGAGTTCCCAATATTCAGAATTGTGTTTAATTCTTTCCAATAAATCCCATTTGAAATCAATATCTTTCTTCATATAGGAACCAACACAAGAAGTATCGAGCATGGATTGATCATTACGAGAAAGCCGAGCATACAAATTTTGAATAATAATTTCTCTCGAGAGCTCATGATTGGGGCATGAATATGACATTGACTCAATCCTCCCCCAATCTTGAGTGATTCTTTATCCTTCACGAGGCCAAAAATTATAAATATAGTTCCAATCACGATGAACTAGATGCATAGGGTAGGACTTCTGATGAAATTTCATCTTCACTCGGTTGTAGCTCATGATCCAATATCATCACATAGCCTATACCATATCAATGGCTTTTCCTTCAAAGATACAGGAAAAACCTTCTTCTTAACATGATCCTCGGGAAGACCTCCAAGCTTAAATAATCCAGAAACTTCATCCACATAGATTATATGCAAACCAGGATGTAGTGTTCTATCTCCTGCATAAGGATTAGCCAGCAGCTTCTCTATCATACCCGAAGGAATTTCATAATAAATATTTTTAGTAGGTTCAGTAGGTTGAGGGACAACTCTTTGTATTTCCGGTTGAGGTGAAGATACCCCGAACAAGCCCCTCAAATGATTACTTTCCATAGTGACAAGTGAAAGTAAATTTCAGCAGACTATATAAATTTTTCCTTACCAAAGGCGCTTCACTCCCTGGCAACGGCGCCAGAAAAGAGTCTTGATGACCCACAAGTATAGGGGATCTACCATAGTCCTTCTGATAAGTGAGTGTGTCGAACCCAGCAAGGAGTGGAAGGAAATGACAAGCAGTTTCTAGTAAGGTATTCTCTACAAGCACTGAAATTATCGGTGACAGATAGTTTTGTGATAAGCTAATTCATAACGAGTAACAAATAAAAAGTGTAGCAAAGGTGCAGCAAGGTATCCCAATCCTTTTTGTAGCAAAGGACAGTCCTGGACAAACTCTTATGTAAAGTAAAGCGCTCCTGAGGACACATGGGAATCTTCGTCAAGCTAGTTTTCATCATGCTCATTTGATTTGCGTTCATTACTTTGATAATTACATATGTGGGTGGACCAGTGCTTGCGTGCTGCCCTGAGTTGGACGAACCTCCCACTTATGATTAACCCCTATTGCATGCATCTCCAACCACGAAAGAATAATTAAGGTAAACCTAACCATAGCATGAAACATATGGATCCAAATCATCACCCTACAAAGCAACGCATAAACTAGGGTTTAAGCTTCTGTCACTCTAGCAACCCGTCATCTAATTATTACTTCCCAATGCCCTCCCCTAGAACCAAATGATGGTGAAGTGTTATGTAGTCGACGTTCACATAACACCACTAGAGGAGAGACAACATATATATCATCAAAATATCGAATGAAAACCAAATTCAGGTGATTACTTGTAACAAGACTTATCTCATGTACTCAGGAACAAACGGAAGTACTCACAAAGCATGTTCATGTTCAAGATCAGAGGAGTACTAATTATCATAAAGGATCTGAACATATATATGATCTTGCACCAAGTAAACCAACTAGAATCAACTACAAGGAGTAATCAACACTACTAGCAACCCACACGTACCAATCTGAGGTGATGAGACAAAGATCGGATACAAGAGATGAACTAGGGTTTGGAGAGGAAATGGTGCTGGTGAACATGTTAATGGAGATTGACCCCCTCTTGATGAGAGGACCGTTGGTGATGACGATGGCTTCGATTTCCCCCTCTAGGAGGGAAGTTTCCCTAGCAGGATCGCCCTTGCGGAGCTCTAGATTGGTTCTGCCCAAGTTCTGCCTCAAGACGGCGACGCTTCATCCCAAAAGCTCTCTTCTATTTTTTTTCAGGGTTTTTTCCAGGTCAAAATGCTTCCTGTAGGAGAAGATGTGCATCGGAGGAGCCACAGGGGGCCCACAAGCCCGCTAGGCACGGCTAGGGGGTGGCCGCGCCTAGTAGGCTTGTGGCCTACATATGGCCCCCCTCTGGTTGATTCCTGCGCTAGTATTTTTTATTAATTCCAAAAATATTCTCGTAAATTTTCAGCAGTTTTGGAGTTGTGCAGAATAGGTATATTAGATTTGCTCCTTTTCTAGTCCAGAATTCCAGCTGCCGGCATTCTCCCTCTTAATGTAAACCTTGTAAAAGAAGAGAGAAAAGCCATAAGTATTGTACCATAACGTGTAATAACGGCCCATAATAAAATAAATATCAAGATAAAAGCATGATCCAAAATGGACGTATCACACCTACATTCTCGTTCGATGTAGGAAGATCCCTTCATTGAAGAGCCCGCACAAGCTATAAGTGCCTCTAATCCGATTGAAGTTGATGTCCCGGCGGTCATAGATCTGGTCACGGAGATTTTGGTCATCATGCCCAATTGGACTGTGCCTTATATTGCGTATATCCTAAGGCAATAAGTCCTAGAGGACGAAGCTGAAGCTCGACAGATTGTTCGTAGTTCCAAGGCTTTCACTATAATGATTGATCAACTTTATAGAGAAAGTGTAACTGGCGTAACATAGCATTGCATCTCTCCTAAAGAAGGTCGAATGATCCTAGAGGAGATTCACTCGGGGACCTACGGTCATCATGCGTATTATGTTGTGGTGTTAGTGGACTCTCGTAGGAAGACGGGAGCGGATCCATGGTGGTGTATTGTTGTGGTGTTAGTGGACTCGTGTACGCTTCACAAAACTTTTCAAAATTATGAAAGTCTTAGTACAGGATGGCAACCGAGTCAAAGCTGGCTTGTTGCATTGAACCCCACAACCTCCTTGTTGATACCGATGCATATGTAGTTAGTTCTGATAAAAGTCTTGCTGAGTAATCCACACTCACTGTTGCTTAATTATGTTTTTGGAGAGGAGACTCCAGTCTTGCTAGTGGTTTTTATGATAAGATCGATGTTGGACGTTTAGCTTGGGAATCCCAGCCAGAGGTCTGGTTCCTGTGGAGGGCCTAGTAGATAGACAGGCTTCCTCAGCCTTCTTATTTTCTAGATGTCTGTACCCAGACATGTTAAGCTTCCTCAGCCTTCTTATTTTCTAGATGTCTATACCCAGACATGTTAAGCTTCCTCAGCCTTCTTATTTTCTAGATGTCTATACCCCTACTTCTAATATCATGCTATGCTGGCTCTTATGAGCCTCCTAAATAAATGTTGTTATGTTGTATGGTTATGTTGTGATGCCACAGTTGTATCTATGCATATCGGGTATGTCGTGCGTACGTGTGACGTGCAACGATATGTATAGGATGCGACACCTAGTTGTGTGCCTTTAGTAGTACTCTTTACAGGGAACTGCCTCTCTATGCTTCCGCCATTACTTGGTAGCTTGCTACTGCTCTGGACACATTGATTGACCGGGATGTATCCTTCCTTGCTGCTGTGTTTGTCCTTTCGGGGAAATGTCTCGCAGTGTAATGGAGTCCCTGTAGCCTGCTATGACTCATCTATGTGCAGTGGTGACATTTATGTCCCATGGCGTAATGGAGTCCTTGTAGCTTGCTATGACTCGTCTACACACGCTAGAGGGCGACACCTGCATGGTTGGGTTATGTATGCTTGTTCCTATATGGATGTGCCACTTGGGTTCTATGACTAGTCATGTTGACCCGGGTTCTTTGACGTTTGAATGCTAGCGACATATTGCATATGTGAGCCAAAAGACGCAAACGGTCCGGGCCCAGGTAAGGTGGCAGCCGTGGAGTTAACTGTGCGTGAGGCCACAAAGTGGTGTGATGTGTTACATGCTGCATTCTTATGGCTTAGGATTGGGGTTTCGACATAGAGAGTCTCTTGTTTTGTCACTTCCATATGCTAGTGGGAATTACCTTTTCACTATAAACTTTGCTTGTATATTCTGATGATGTGCTTACTCAAATGCATGAGGTCTTCATGAGCAAGCAAGTTGGATGCACACCCACTTAGCTTCAATAGAGCTTTCGTACACTTATAATTCTAGTGCATCATTTTCATGGCGATCCCTACTCCTTGCATTGACATCTATCGATGGGCATCTCCATAGCCCATTGGTACGCCTAGTTGATGTGAAACAATCTTCTCCACTTTTTACCCCTTTGATATCTACAATCATATTCTATTCACCTACATGCTATGTCCAATGGTTCACGCTCACGTATTCCGTGAAGAATAAAAAGTTGATGCATACTGAAAAGTTACGATCAAATTGTCTAACTTGGGCACCATGGTGCTTAGCATTTGTATTGATGTGGTGAAAACGGAGTCATGCCTTGCTAAAATAAGAAGATGAATGGGGGTAAACATTCTTTTAGGATCGTACACTTTGAAAAAATATTAATGATTTTGTTTCTTACACTTATAAATATTGCTATGTTAATGTTTGTTAATCCATCTTTCTCAATGAGCATACATACAAAATATTACACAATGGGTAGCATGTCAAATCAGAAAATCTGTTTTTATCATTTACCTACTCAAGGACAAGAGGGAATTAACCTTGTGGGTGTTGATACGTATCCAACGTATCTATATTTTTTTACTGTTCCATGTTGATTATTATCATTCTAGGATACTTTTTGGGCATTTGTGTCGGATTTCGGGCTCCGCAAAACCCAAGGAAGTTTGAACACAGGGGCGTGTGCGAATATCCCCTACAGTCTCACCCCACCTAGCTCACTACACGATGCTTTCTACTATGAAATCACACGATGATGAGGAAGAAGATGCACACGATGATTTACCCAGGTTCGGGCCGCTGCGAAGCGTAAAACCCTACTCCTGCTTTGGTGGATTGCCTCACGTGGAGGTTTATGGATGAACTAGTACAGTGGTGCGTCGCCTCATGAGGGCGCTCTTGTGTTGTTACTTCTCTTCTTTTGTCTCCCTCTTTTGTTATCCCTCTCTGTGGTGCAACCTAGCCTCTATTTATAGTGCCTAGGGTCCTCTTCCCTTACCGCTATGAAGGGAAGGGATCCCACAACGGCCAAATTTGAACGGGGACAGGAGTACATATTATCCTGACAAACGGTGGTCTTTGCCTGCAAAGTAGTTATCGATGATGCAGAGGTGGGCTCGGTAATGACATCGGTCTTGCTGGGATCGTGGTCGTGGTCTTGTTGCACCAGAACAGAAAGCTTTGGGGGCGCTTTGGGAACCCATGTACATCCTTGCCCCCTTTGCACCAAAGGGAAATCTGTACCGCCTGGCGCGTTGGCGTGCTTCTGTCCCACCTGGCGTCATCCTTGGCCTCGCAATGCGAGGTGCTACATACAGATCTCTGCCGCTCTGGAGGGGGCCTGAGGAGGCCCATTCTTCGCTGGTCTTGATGTTGCTTCCCTCGCGAGCCCAGGCTCTCGCGAGGGCCTTGTGTTGACCACGGCCATGCCAATCGTGCTTGGCTGACGTGGTGGGCCATGCCCTGGGCCGTAGGCAGGCAGACCTGGGTACCCCCGTTCCCAGAACGCCGAATTTGTTTGTACCAATTTATAATATTTTATAGCACTAACCTATTGATCCGGTGCCCAGTGCTAGTTGCTATTTTCTGCATGTTTTTTTTTACTTTTTAGGTTTACACTACCAAACAAAATCCAATTGCAATCAAACTTTTTGATGATTTTTTTGTACCAAAAGAAGACCTTCAAGCTTAAGAAGGAGGTCGGGATGAACACGAGGCCCCCACCACACATCACTAATATGTGGTGGTCCCCTCATGGCTCTCCCAACGTCCCTCTCTGGCCTATAAATTAGCTAATATTCCAAAAACCCTAGAGGAGGTCCAAACACACTTTTTACGCCGCCGCAAGTCTCTGTTCTGACGGGAGCCCACATAGAGCTTTGTTCGAGCATCCTGTAGGATGGGGGATCAATCCCGGAGGTCCTCTTCCTCAACCTTTTTTCCCTCATGATGATGTGTGAGTAGTTCACCACAAACCTATGGTCCGTAGGTAGTACTTATATGGCAATATCTCTCTCTCTCGGTGTGTGTGTGTGTGTCTCTGTTTATCTTCACTAAAATGTTCATCGCTTTTTTGCCTTGATCTATTCAATGTAATTATTTGTATGGTGCGCTTGCTGGGATTCGACGAATCTGGGTTCATGTTCAGATTATTCATGAAAAGTATTTGAGTCAAACCTGATTACTATGATTTTATTTTCATGATCATTATAGCTTCGTACTGCTCGCTGATATATTGACATAGTTTGACCAACTAGATTGATATTTCTTCGGTGGGAGTGGTGCATTGTGGTAGGTTCAACCTGTCGAGTTTCTATATCCCAGTGACAAAGTAGGGGACAAGATACGTCTTTGTGTTGCTGCTAGTAAGTATAAAACGATGGGGTTAATTCATATTGATTGATTTTACTTTTTCTACATCATGTCATCATTCTCCAAGCATTACTCGATTTTACTTAATACTCTAGATTTATGTTGGATAGCCGTCGATGAGTGGAGTAATAGTAATAGGTGCAGGCAGGAGTCGGTCTATTTTCTTATGGACGTGATGCCTATATACACATGATCATTGCCGTGAAAATCGCATAACTATTCTCTTTTCTATAAATTACCCAACAATAATTTGTTTACCCACCATATGCGAAGAGATGCCACAAGAGAACACTACGGCCCTCGGGTCTATGCACTTGTATATTTACATACGCTACTATTACCTTCATGCCATTTATTTTCTTTTATTTTATTTTGCAATTTACAATTAACTACACAACTCGGTAGCTTGCAAATAACGAGATCAAGGGGATTGACAACCCGGTTGCCAGTGTTGGGTGCAAGTTGTTTGCTTTTTCATGTGCAGCCGATGAAGACGGTCGAGGATTGGTATTCCTATTGGTTCGATAAACCTTGGTTTCATAACCGAGGGAAATAGTTACCCACATTGTGTTGCGATAACCCGTTCCTCTTCACAGAAAACCGAACGCAGATGACAAGTATCAGGAGCTAACCATCGTGCCCCTTGATTTGAACAACACGATATGATTTCATTTCATACATAAAAAATGCTCACACATCATCACCGTGCCATAGTTAATACTTGGATGAATAATACAAACCAAGCTTTAATTGCCTTTATTTATACTAACCTACGATCATGTACTCATGCCCTTTCATATTACTACACCAGTATAATCAACTCATGTTTCTTCTTTAGTGAGCTACATGAAAGTTTTGTTTATACCCCCCTTGAATACATATCATTTTTGGACTAGCCTTATAACACGTGCCCATTACCGTCCATATTTCTTATATACCCTCAAAAGGATTTAAATTAAGCATGAGAGTTAAATTATTACCACAAAATCTGAAAGCTGACGTGCTCTAAAAAGATAGAAGTGAAGCACTAGAGTAACTACCTAGCTCAAAATATATAAGTGAAACATATAGAGTATTATAACAAATTATGATGGTCATGTGTCTCTCTCAAATATACATGTCCAGAAAATAATGATTGTGACAAATAAAAAGGAAGACAAAATATAACACGCGATGCTCCAAGCAAAACACATTTCATGTGATGAATAAAATATAGCTCCAAGTGACGTACTGGTAGATTGGAGACAAAAAATCGGATTCCTTCTGGGGCATCCCCAAGCTTAGATTCTTAAGTCTTCCTTGAATATGAACTTGGGGTACCTTGGGAATCCCAAAGCTTAAGGTATGGCCTCTCCTTATTCTTTCATCCATCGTTGTCTGACCCAAAAATTGAGAACATCAGCACACAAAATTTCCATTAGAAAGAATGAGAACATCATTTATTCTACCCAATGGTTTGTTAATAGTGGAATCTCTAAATGCAAGTTAAGGGAACATTCATTTATATCAGTGAGACCTAGCACATCACATAAAGATTTTGGTATTGTGGAAACACTAGAACCAAGGTCACACAAAGTATTGCATTCATAATCTTTAAGCTTAATTTTAATAGTAGGTTACCATTTCATCATGGAAATTTCTGGGTATTGAAACCTCTAACTCATGTTTCTCCTCACGACCTTTTATCATAGCATCTACAATATGCTTAGTAAAAGATTTATTTTGTTGATAGGCATTAGGTAAGTAATAATGAATTGCAACAACGAAATACACTCGATTAAAGACCAACTTTCATAATTGAAGTCCTTGTAATGCAAAGTAGTGGGCGCATCACTATTTAAAGTTTTGACCTCTCCAAACCCATTTTTTCATTTTTATCAATAAGATCATCTCCCTTCGAACAAACGGGATGCCTTGTAGCTAAAGTTGACTCATCTCCCGTGCCTTTATCACCAATCTTCATATTAGTAAATAAAGATTCAATAGGAGAAACACGAATCATTTTAACATCTTCATCATGATTACGATAAAAACCAAGGGGAATCGCTTTTTTAGGAATTCTCGCTTAGCTCTCAACCTAGCGGTTCTCTCCTTACTTTCATTAATAGATATTTGCATGGATTTAATAGACTAATTAATATCATGCTTGGGTGGGAAGTTTTATTTCTAAGAGTTTCCACATCATGAGCAATTCTATCCATGTTTCTAGCCATATCGTCAACTTTATGTAGTTTTTCTTCTATAATAGTATTGATAATATTTTGAGAACTATTAAATACTTTAATTGTGTTATCAAGATCATAGGGCGTCCTATTAATATTATTGGAATAATTACCATAAGTATTGCCATAATTATTAGAGGAATTACCGGGATATGGTCTAGGGTTGAAATTACCTCTATAAGCATTGTTATTAAAATGATTTCTAGAGAAAAAGTTCACATCAATATCATAATTATTTTTCTCAATCAGAGTACATAATGGCACGTCATTAGGATCAACATGAGCATTCTTATTTTTAAACATATTCATAAGAGAATCCAACTTATCACTCAAAATAGTGATTTCCTCGACAGAATTTACCTTGTTACCAGTTAGAGCTTGTTTGGTGTGCCATTGACAATAATTTGTCAGATATTATCCAGTAGCTTTGTAGCTTATCCCAATGTAATCTTCATAAAGGTACCACCTACAACATATTCTAGAAGATTTCTCAACACAAAGTTTAGTCCTACATAGAAATTTTGTATTATCATCCATAAACTTAGGCCATGAGTGGGACAATTTCTAATCATCAATTTAATTCTCTCCCATGCTTGTGCAACATGTTCTTGCTCATGTTGTTCAAAATTCACAATTTGGTTTTGGAGATATGTAATCTTAGCACGACGAAAATACTTGGCAATAAAAGCATCCTTACACTTATCCCATGTTTTAAAACTATTGTGAGAAAGGGATGAAAACCAAGCTTTAGTTCTATATCTCAGTGAGAAAGGAAATAATTTCAGTTAAACCACATCATTATCCACATATTTTTTCTTTTGCATGTCATATAAATCAACGAAGGTATTAAGATATGATGCAGCGTCCTCATTAGGACTTCTAGCAAAATGTTCTTTCCTAACAAGATTCAGCAAAGCGGCATTTATATCAAAAGCTTCCACACTAGTGGCGGGTGGTATTGGATTACTAATAAAATCATTATCAACAGTATTTGAGAAGTCGCAAATTTGGTATTTGGTGGGACATAGTGACAAAGCAAGTAAACTAGCAAGCAAACAAGTAAACTAGAAATATTTTTCTATTTTATATTTTTTTATATAAAGCAAAATATAACAGCAAATAAAAAGTAGAACAAGTGAAAGATAATTTGATGATGTCTCCCTAACAACGGCGTCATAAATTCT
Source organism: Hordeum marinum (assembly GCA_022496015.1). NCBI lineage: Eukaryota > Viridiplantae > Streptophyta > Magnoliopsida > Poales > Poaceae > Hordeum > Hordeum marinum. The sequence goes on from CM039676.1 coordinate 118,358,122, forward strand.
TCCAGCTACTTGTGAGCTGCATTTGGATTTTTACCGAAGAGGAAAGGAGATGTAGCACAGTAGAGATATGTATTTTCGTTAGTGGGAACCATGGCCATCCAACCAATTGGAGAACCAAGAAAACACCCTTTAACAGAAACTACACAAAGAAAACCAAACACTTGCACCCAACGCAGGCAAGAGGGTTGTCAAGCCCCTTGAACTTGTTACATGCTAGGATTAAATCTTGATAGATATAGATAATGTAAAGGCAAAACAAAACAAAAGTAAAGAAAGTATTTTAGGTTTTTTGTATTTATGTTTAAGTAGACGTAGCGGCTATAGTGTTCCCTAGAGACTTCACTCTCAAAAATAGCATACGGTGGGTAGACAATTTACTGTTGGACAATTGATGGAATTGCACGTAGTTATGACGCGTTACTCACAGCAATGATCATGTATATAGGAATCATGTACATAAAGCGGTAGACTAAAACTATTCTGCATCTATTATGATAACTCCACCAATCAACTGACTCCTACCTGCATCTATGGCATTAAGTTTATACCAAACAGAGTAATACTTGGAGCAATGTGTGGGGACCCCGACTCATAAGTCGTGATCGCCGAATGTACGTGCACAGTGATCCGAGAGATCAATGCTCCCTGAACACACAGAAACTAAATAACAAGAGTCTTACACCCATTACATAATGTTGTGCTCAAATATGGCCTTTAAGGCCTAGTCTTCATATACTTACATCGGAAATCTTCAACGATAGCATGAAGCCATGCCATCTGCCTTAACCCTACAGGCATTCTGACTGGGAAGCATCCTAGCTCGCACGTACGGCACCATGGTAATCTTCATCACAACCTGGTTCTTCCCTGCCTGGTCAATTAAATAACCAGTGGCAAGCCAATGAGTACTTTGAATGTACTCGCAAGCAACCCATGTTTGGAACAAGGCAATAACAATGCATGAAATAGCACTAAGTAGGTATTTTGCGGAAGGCTAATTTTGAATGCAATTATAGAGTAACTATCTGTAAGCACGCATAAATAGTTGGCATATATCCATATGAGCAAGTTACAGATATCATCATAAGCAGGGGTTGAACATCTCATGTTCATTCATCACATCAAGTCTTCAGACTTATCTCAAGTATCATCCTTCTGTCTTTCGCATAGACACACACCAAGTTTGTGAAAACATCTGGACATAATTTAAGAAGGACCTCCAACTGTCCATGACCGTGGACACGGATATTCGAATAGTTTGACACTCTATAGAGGTTTCTTGCTTTACCCAGAAGACTCGGGGAACTTCCGTGTCATCCACGACTCACGGTATATTACATGCCCGAGAATAACCCGAACAATTCCTTTCCCATGGCGACACTAAACAAAGAGTCCACTCGTTGGTTCCATCCCTCATGATATACATCACATGTATCATCCATGAGGGCATGCAACGGTGTGCCTTGTGCTTGTAAAGACAACACATAGGCTTCCACTCTGGGACGACCCCGTCTCGCGAGTGACCACTTCACTCTTGCCACTGGTAATGCGAGCTCCCTGCTAGCACCAAACATAGTAATAAACAAAGCCACTTCCCATATAGGGGTAGAGTGGTCACACATGTAAGGTTGGAACGGTCAGCAGACCTTAAATCTAATCTGTTTTCGAAAACACACCCACTCACACAACTTTCTCCGATACACCACTTCTTTCTCAAGTGGTTACCCAATTCAACATCATTTCCCTTGGGCATTAGTGGCACCCGACGGGGTTTTTGAAAAGTTTTTAAAAATACTTTTGTTTCCATCACCATGCATATTCCCGCTCCCACTTGCGTATCATCTTCTAGCAACGTAACTACTCCCACTTGCACAACCCTCATAAGGAGGTAGGGTCATGCACGATGCAAGTATCAATGGTAAAAGTATTGGTGGCATCCCACCTAAGGGGAAACACCGCATCAACATGATCAAATCATTGAAACAACAAGTGCTATATGACATGCATGAAAAAGTTCTTAGCATGTTCAAAGGGCTGCTTGCCTGGCTTCACAAAGTCTTCGAGGTCTTCACATGCCTCTCATCCCACTCTGAGCTCTCCGTTTATCTCATCAACTACCATCGGTAAACAACCATAATAAGCAACACAACAAGAAAAAAATAAAAGTGTTCTATAAATAGGAATTTTATTTTTCTTGGATACCTCTGGTCACAAGAAAAATAACCAAGGAGGTTTTATTGGACCTGGATCTAGGGAGATTTCTGAATGGGGGAATGAATGAAATTACGATCCTATTAGAAGTCTACAGAAAATGTTTTGGTAGAAATGAGTGGATGCACCCACAAATAGGTCATGATTCTAGAAGGTTTTAGGAAGTTGACTCACTGGATTTGGAGTTGGGATGATTTCCTTATGAATTTCTTAAGATGGAATAAATGGAAAATGGTCCATTTATTAGACCCAACACAATAGGTGCATGGTAAAAATGTTCAACATGGCTAGATAATTAGGCCATGACATTTAGAGCTTTTGTAAATTTGAATAGCCTCATTTGGAGTTGATTTGAATGCTCTAGGAATTTGCAAAGTGGGGGCCTTTCATAGTTCAAATTCAAATTTGAAATTGAACTCTACATATACTTTTGCAGGAAAATGTGAAACCCACATTTTTTGATGGATCATGATTTTATGGATTTATAGAAACTTGAATTAATAAATTTGAAGTTATATTGTATTTATTATGAATTTTGGAAGCCTCCTGTTAAAAGAAAAATGGAAAAGGTTGTACCTAATAGGCCAAAATCCAGTGGGCCACTTGGTGCTGGCGTAGAGCAGTCATTGGGCTTGCCAAGCCACTCACTACCGCGCATGCCGGCGGCCACGTCGAAGGCGCCTTGTGGGAGGGTGCTTCTGCCATAGGGAAATGCATGCGAGCAGGAGCCGCATCCACTTAAACGCCAGGCCCGATCCCCCGGCCGCTGACAGGTGGGACTTGCCCATCAGGTCCTTCCCCACCTCCCCCCCGAGCAGTGAGAGGCAGAGGAGGAGAGACCAAGCAGCGCCGGTGCTTGCCCTGGTGGCTCCGGGCAGCTTTAGTGATGCCCAGGCCATCAGCGTGCTCAGGGGGACGGGCCACCCTTGCCTAGGTGGTCTATTTTCTACTGGGAGAGTCGGGGAAGGCAGGGCCTCGGCCGCGATGGAGGCCAACGACGGTGGCCATGGAGGGAGGTTCTTTGGCCACCGGGAAAGGGAGAATGGAGCATGGGGAGGAGTGTCGCAGATTTGGGGGTGGCCCGGTGGTTCAAGGGAAAGGAGGGGTTGGGGGGAGCTCGGATCTGGGCGGTGGCCGAGGCGGCAACATGGTGGCCGTGGGAGCAGGAAGTGGCACAGGACCTCCAATGGCTTGGTATAGGAGCTCCATGAGAGTTAGAGAGGTGGACTAGGAGTTTCTAGGGTGCTCGAGGGTGGAGGTAAAGCAAAGGAGAGACGAGGGGATCGCAGGTGCACCTCAGATGCTGTCGGCATGGGGAGCATGCATGCGAGAGCCGCATTGGAGGTATCCTAGCGTCTGGTAGGGGTATGGGAGGTAAAGGGGAATCCCCTGGCGTGCGTGGCCACCTTGCCGCAGCTGAACACGAGCTACAGGACAAGCATTGTCGGCAGAGCGCCATTGCTGCAGGTCAATGACGTGGTCACCACGCCATAGCTCGTCCAGGGCATCTTTTTGGCCGGCAAAAGATGTCTAGTATGCAAGGCATGCATGATAGAGTCCACTGGTGCAATCTTGAGGTGAATGGAGGAGGGTATATGGGGTCTCCATAGGGGTGAAGTTTGCAGCAGAAAATGTGGGGGTAGATCATGGGTTTTAACTTGAGGCAATTTGGGGGGAAACCTTGTCTGGTGGTCATAGGCATGTAAGGATTATATGCACACCAAATTTCATCTCAGGGAGAGGATTCTACAGGGTACTTGTAGTTCAAGACCACAATTTCTGCCAAAAACTAGTTTTATAGGTACTACTCATATTTTCCACATGATCATGCATATCTGGGTTTGCAAATGTGCATTAACATGCCATAGGTGTTGTGGTAAAACTTGGGGGAAGTTGCATGCATAGAATAAAGGGAGAGAGGAAGAAAGGGCATGCCAAGGCTGTCCAAACTGTAAAATGAGGTGTTTTACCCACCAATAATTGAGTTGAGGCCATGTATTACTTACTGGAGGTAAAAGAGGTATGTGAGTGACTGTGGTAAACATCTTAGGTTAAGGAGAATAGTGGAAGGGGCCCAAACAAGGTTATTTTCCAGGATAAACAAAAGTGTTTGATGGTGGTTTGGCTAAGAAAATAGAGTTTTCTTGCCAAGAAATCTAACAGGGGCAAATGGTGATTAGAAATAGGGTTGATCACCAAGTTTGAGCTTGATTGAAGAAACTTCACAATGTAACATTGTGAAACCCTAGAAATCAACAGAATTAGATTTCTGTAGACCTAGTCGTGCATCTCAGTTCCAACAAATCCACCACTTGGCGTGGTGTCATTATTTGGGGTTTAGCACAATCCCACAAAGTTTGGTGTCAAGGGAAGAAACTTCACAATGTAAAGTTGTTCAAATGTGGCTCTAGGCAGGAATGGTTTTGGAATATTTTGATGAAGCAAAACAACTGGGTTGAGATGAAACTTTGCAAGATCATCACATATGACATGTGTGCCTTTCTGGAATTTTCTTGGAATTTATTGAGAATATTTCTTATAGAAATATTTCAAAAGCTTTATTTAAGCAGCAAGGGTTTTAAGGGGTTTCTCCCATCATTTTGAACATGACCATGTGTTGAAACTCGTATATATGGAAAATATATGTCCCCTGAGTTTGCCTAAATTTTCTCTAATATTTTTAAAACATTTAAATAAATTTTCCCTATGAAAAACCATTTTTGGTTTTAAGAAAAATATGTTAAATAAACTAGAAAAATAATCTTTAAAATTAATATTTGGTGGTTTTGGGAAGTCATATATATAGTAGGTTTTAAATAAATCCTTTGGGGAAAAGGGATCCACCCAATTTGAAGACTTGTTGTGCAAACCTCAACTCAGGGGGTTTTGAACACCTAAATTGAATAAATGCTTTTTGGCCAAAACAATATTTGATAAAAATAGTTTTAGGTCCTATACACATGGTATGATCATTGGACAAGATTTTGGATCAAGGAAAAGAGTTCTTGAGAATAGCATGACGTCTTATGAATATAGAGAACAAGCAAGCAAACAAACAAGCAAGCAAGTAGCACACAAGTCAAGCATTCATCAGCACTCAAAAAGATTTAATTGGACTTAATTTTTCAGTCATGTTAACTTAGTCATGAGGCAAATCACAGGGTGTGACATACCTACACCCCTTACAAGAATCTCATCCCCAAGATTCCTAGGCTAGGCGTAGAGCAAGGTGCGGGAATTATAGGTGAGGTAGTCTTCACATTCCAGGTTGCTTTTGCTCTGGCTTGGTTGTCCTTCTAGATCTTGAAGCGCCTAATGATATGTCTTCGTGTGCATTGTTGACTTTGTCTAAGGGTGAATGGGGTTCTTGCAATATGCTAGGCTTGCCTAATGGTTAAGGGTTTGGTGAACGAGGTTTGGGCATGGGCATGGCTTGTTTGTGTATTCCAAAGTCGGAATACGTGGCCAAGTAGTGTGACCGTGTGCTAGTCTCGGGTTGCTCATGTTGGTCAGTGACATCTAGATGTCTCGTGTTAGAATAGGAGGGTCGAGTCTTGGTGTAGCTTCTTGTTGACATGGAGGTCCTTATCTTCCTTAAAGCAAGAGATCTTCAGTTGGAGGTGGTATTCATCCATGAGAGTGTTGAAGCGCGTCAGCGTGGTCTTCTCATCGAGACCTTCTGCCTGAGTAAGTTGCACAGGTAGATTCTTCATTGCACTCTGGTCCTTTGTCTTTATCGTCATGGACGAACGTTCCTGGAGGGTCTTTGAGTGTTTGGTCTACTCGTCTCTCCGTGGCAAGGTTTGCGCTGAGTCTCGTCCCTAAGACTGAGCTTAGAGACTTGGTGTCAAAACGGGTTCCACCATCTGGGAAGGTTTTAGTGGGGTTCTAGATAAGCTGACTGTTCAGAGTATAGATCAGCCATCTAATCCCCAAGGTCTAAGGCTTGGCAAGCGGGATGAACTACCTTTGACAGTTGGTTTAACATGATCGAGTCAGGGTTTACACCCTAGATTGGACCAATAAGGGCCTGGTAATGAAGTCATGATAGTCGCCCATTCTATTCTAGGCATCTGAAGGAAGTATGGATGTCATGTTCATCGTACACCGCCAAGATGGTGGAGTGAGAGGTGTCATCAACTTCTCGGTTCCTTCCTAGTCAGGAACAGATAGGTGATTGCTAAGACAAGGGGATCTATAATCCTCTTGATGTGCAAGGGCTTCATCATGCTTGGATCTCGGCGTTTCTTGGTATAGCCTAATTGATGTAGCCGACAGGGGAGTTGCGATTGACTTCTTTTCCTTCTTCTTCGTCGTTGCCGTGGCTTCGCAATCGTAGTGGTTCTTCACTTTGCTTGGGCAAAAAAGTCTTGTTCTATAGGTAGGGTGCTTCGTGGAGTCCAACTCCTTCAAGGTGAGACCTTATACTCGAGAGGCATGGTAATGGGTATTCCTAGGGCTGGTCCAAACAGGACTAAGGTGTTCCTTCTCTTATTGGATAAATAAGTATGTCATGTGTGAGGACAAGAACATATTTCCCCAAGTCTTCACACAAACACATTGTCCACCGAAAACTAGTTCTACGTGTCCAGCTTCCTTACAAAAAGGGGTGGGTGGTGCTCAAGGTGGTGTAGTGACCATGGTCTAAGGACTTATAGTCCAAGGCCTATGGTCATGACCCGAATGTGTTAGGGCTTAGAAAAGCTTAGGGGTTTTCAAGGAGCTTAGGATGTGAGTGAACTTCTATTAGCTTATCCTTGAGTACAGTTCTTAGACGCCAATAGTCCTTCCTATTACTCCAGACAAAACCATTCTATATCATCGAGGGTACCATCTCTTATAAGTCAACTCCAATGTCTCTCACGCTATTCAACTCCAAGGTTTGAGAGAAGGACTATACCCAAAATCTCATAGCTAACACATGCGTATGCCTATGTAATCCTCGGGAAAGCATACAGGCTGCTAAGCTTGAACATGACACTATAATCCAAGTGTCGCTCTAACCTAACCAAGATCCAAGGTATTGCATTACTATGTTGAGGAAACACGTTATAAACCACGCCAAGATCTTGCTTCCTTCCTACGAATCCAATTAATTGATCGGCCAATATCATCCACTATTACATGACCTATTATCGCTACAAATCCAATAATAGTGTCGTTCCATATATCTCCATATTTCCTAAATCCCCAAATTTCAGAAAGAACTACATTATCACTGTATAACCATCAATTCCCATCATGAGGATCTGGTGAACGCCGATGTTAGATGCACATGCATCCTTGAATCGATTCTAACAACAATCCAATATTCCTAGTTTGTTTTCCACCGAGAAACATGGTATCAAGATCAAGATCATCGGACTAAATCCAATTTACTCCGAACCATGTGGTTTGATTGATCTCGAGCACCTATTAGAATCACCTATTTAAATCCAAGGTTTACATCTAGTAAGAATTCCCTACTAGTTACTCCAGTCACTATCATATCACGATCAATCCAATATCAACATTACTAGCCAAAGTCAAGTCATTAATCCACCCAGAATTTCAGCTTGTAATCATATTTTTCCTACTAAATCCAAGTTACTCAAGGGAGACATAAGTTATGTTATTCTATCAATCTTGATCTACCAAGTTCGTCTACCAACATTAAGCCTCGTAATCCACCAAAGGGTCTCAACTATTTCCTCAAGACATTTATTATGGCTAAATCAAATCATTGTCCACAAATTGTATACCCTTAGAATGATCCTTCCTATGGCATCAAATTTCTAGTGCTAGCATAGGATTGAAGGATGTTTTTTGAATTTGATCACTAGCTCCATAATGAACCCAGTGCTAAGCAGAGGTTATTGAAGCTCAAAAAGTGTTCTGGCAAATCTTTTATTAAACACGTGATCATAGGCTTGTGTTGGGGAAGTTTTGTGAGGTCTATGTTGGGATGGGGAGGGGTTTCCAATATCGAGGAAAAAGCATCACCCTACGGGGTTGTGTCTGGTTGAGTACGTTGTAGTTGAAGTCTTCGGTGTTAGTTGTTTGTCGAGGTGGATCCTTGGTATATATGGCCTTGTTGGTCTTCAGTTGACTAGAGGGGGAAGAGGGAAAGTAGCATAGAGGAGTGTGCCTAAGGGGGTGGTATAGTGCAAGTGCAATGAAACAACTGCCGAAAAGGCCAAACACAAACATCAAGGTAAGGTAGGTGATATAGTGGCGCACTTGTTGCCTAGGGCAAAAGTGTAACTTACACCAAAGCACAAATAGGAAAAACAATAAACACAAATCATGGTTCCATTTTATCCATCAAACAGACTCGACCTCGCATAGGGGACACACGACCTATCCTACCCTGGGGGTTCTCAGACTCATTAGTCGTGCTTGCTTCGTGTCTTGGGGAGGAGTCCGCTCGGTATTCTAGGTCTTCTTCATGTGTTGCTATGTATCTTATTGTTGTTTATCAAAATGATCTTGGTTGCGCCCGAAGAATCCTTGATCACTTTGGGTTTGTTGAGTTGATGAAGAAGGTGATTCTTCACGGCCGTTGTTGACAGGGTCTTCTGGTGTCTTCGTAATCGTGACAAGGCCTCCTTGTCTTATGAGACGTCGAGGGTTCCAGGTAGTCAATCTTTTATGCAATGACATTAGCAAGGCATGGTAGAGTTGTATCCTGCTAGTCACTTTGACGATATCATCGGCACCAAGAGTGGGGGATGATGAAAACCGTTTTCCTACTCACTATGGTGAGGCGGACCAAATTGCAAGGTTCTCATCCACTGGCGGTTGCTGACACAACAGCGAAAAGGACAGGGTTAATCCATTAGCGATGCATGTCATGATTTTGCATATCTTATGCCCTGATCATCGTAGGCCAAGGTTGCATCATCCTAGGGCAATGTCGAGCGTGTCACCATCTTCTGAGTCTTGATATCCTCATCCTTCGAGAAGGTATCTTCTGTTGGTAGCTCCTTGTCTAGTGTCGCCAACTTGGGTCCAAGATATGTCGGCAATCGTCTGGCAAGGTGGCTTCCTTCCAGGTTACCCATGAGGATTACAAGGAATCCAGTGGTCATGAGCACAAGGGTAGTAGCGACCATTTGCAAATTTTTGAAAAAGTAGACGAGGAGAGTTAAGAGAAAGATGGTGGAAATGCTAAGGCAAAAACCTTTGCTTCCTTTGAAAATTTAGGAGAGGTGACAAATATAGAGGTTTTGTAAGTGATTTTGAAGGTCTAAAAAATGGTTTTGTCGTAACCAACGTCCATGCTAAATAAGGGCTTCCTACAGTTAGGATGGTTCTCATACCAGCTCTGTGGGGACCCTGACTCCTAAGTCGTGATCACCAAATGTATGTGCATAGTGATCCCAGAGATCAATGCTCACTGAACACACAGAAACTGAATAACAAGAGTCTTACACCCATTACATACCGTTTGTGCTCAAAAATGGCCTTTCAGGCCGAGTCTTCATATACTTGCAGCAGAAATCTTCAACAATAGCGTGAAGCCATGCAATCTGCCTTAACCCTACAGGCATTCTGACTAGGAAGCGTCCTAGCTCGCACGTATCTCACCATGGTAATCTGCGTCACAACCTGGTCTTGTATGCCTAGCCAATTAAATAACGAGTGGTAAGGCAATGAGTACTTTGAATGTACTCGCAAGCAACCCATCTTTGGAACAAGGCAATATCAATGCATGAAATAGCACTAAGTAGGTATTTTGTGGAAAGCTAATTTTAAATGCAATGTCATGATCAAGTAACTATGTGTAAGCATGCATCAACAGTTGGCAGATATCCATACGAACAAGTTACAGATATCATCATAAGTAGGGGTTGAACATCTCATGTTCATTCATCACATGAACTCTTCAGACTTGTCTCAAGTATCATCCTTCTGTGTTCCGCACAAACACACACCAAGTTTGCAAAAACATCTGGACATAGTTTAAGAAGGACCTCCAACTGTCCATGACCGTGGACACGGCTATTCGAATAGTTTTACTCTCAGCAGAGGTTGCGTGCTTTACCCACAAGCCTTGGGGAACTTCCGTGTCATCCATGACTTGCGGTATATTACGTACCCGAGGTAAGCACCTGAACAATGCCTTTTCCATGGTCATACTAAACAAAGAGTCCACTCGTTGGTGCCATCCCTCGTGATATACATCAGACATATCATCAATGAGAGACGCAACGGTGTTCCCGGTGCCTGTAAAGACAGCGCATGGCCTTCCACTCCGGGACGACCCCGTCTGGAGAGTGACCACTTCACTCTCACCACCGGTAATGCGGGCTACCTGCTAGCACCAACCATAGTAATCAACAAAGCCCCTTCCCATATAGGGGTAGAGTGGTCGCACATGTAAGGTTGGGACGGTCAGCAGACCTTAAATCTAATCCGTTTTTGAAAACACACCCACTCACACAACTTGCTTCGGTACACCACTTCTTTCTCAAGTGGTTACCCAACTCAACATCATCTCCCTCGCGCATTAGTGGCACCCGACGGGGTTTCCAAAAAGTCTTTAAAAATACTTTGTTTCCATCACCATGCATATTCCTGATCCCACTTGCGTAGCATCTACTAGCAACCTAACTACTCCCACCCGCACAACTCTCATAAGGAGGTAGGGTCATGCACAGTGCAATTATCAATGGTAAAAGTATTAGAGGCATCCCACTGAAGGGGAAACACCACATCAACATGATCAAATCATTGAAACAACAAGTGCAATATGACATGCATGAAAAACTTTCTTAGCATGGTCAAAGGGTTGCTTGCCTGGCTTCGCAAAGTCTTCGAGGTCTTCCCACGCTTCTCGTCCAACTCTGAGATCTCCGTTTATCCCGTCAACTACCGTCGGTAGACAACTACAATAAGAAACACAACAAGAAGAAAATAAAAGTGCTCTATTAATTGGAGTATTATTTTTCTTGGACATCTCTGGTCACAAGAAAAATAACCAAGGAGGTTTTATTGGACCTGGATCAAGGGAGACTTTTGAATGGGGAAATGAATGAAATGATGATCCAATTATAAGTCTATAAAAATGTTTTGGTCAAAATAAGTGGATGCACCCAAAAAATAGGTCAGGAGTCTAGAAGGTTTTAGGAAGTTGACTTACTGGATTTGGAGTTGGGATGATTTCCTTATGAATTTCTTAAGATGGAATAAATGGAAAACTGTCCATTATTAGATCCAATAGAATAGGTGCATGGTAAAAAATGTTCAACATGGCTGGCAATTAGGGCATGACATTTGGAGATTTTGGTAATTTGAATACCCCATTTGGAGTTGATTTGAATGCTCTAGGAATTTGCAAAGTGGGGGCATTTCATAGTTCAAATTCAAATTTGAATTTGAAATCTATAGAAATTTTTGCAGGAAAAATGTGTAACCCACATTTTTGGATGGATCATGATTTTAGAGATTTATAGAAACTTGAATTAATGAATTTGGAATTATACTAAATTTATTATGAATTTTCGAAGCCTCCTGATAAAAGTAAAAGGGAAAAGGTTATAACTAACAGGCCAAAATCCAGTGGGACACTTGGTGCCGGCGTAGAGCAGTCACTTAGCCGGCCTAGCCGCTCACTACCACGCGTGCCGGAGGATTCATTGAAAGAGCCTTCTGGGAGGGCGCTTCTGCCGCAGGGAAATGCACGCGAGCGAGTGTCGCGTCCACTTAAACGTCGGGCCCGGTCCACCGGCCGCTGACAGGCGGGGCCTGCCCGTCAGGTCCTTCCCCCACCTCTCGCCCGAGTAGGGAGAGGTAGAGTAGGTGAGACCGAGCAGCGCCGACGCTCACACTGGTGGCTCCGGGCAGCTCGGATGACACCCAAGAAATCGGCATACTCAGGAGGACGGGCCGCGCTCGCCTAGGTGGCCAGTTTTTGCTGGGGAGAGTCGGGGAAGGTAATGCCATGGTTGTGGCGGAAGCCGATGATGGCGGTCGTGGAGGGAGCTGCTCTGTCCACCGGGAAAGTGAGAATGAAGCGTTGGGAGGAGTGTGGCAGATCTGGGGGTGCCCCGGTGGTTCAAGGGAATGGAGGGGCTGGGGGACCTCGAATTTGGGCGTTGGCGGAGGCGGCAACATGGTGGCCGTGAGGGCAAGAAGGGGCACGGGACCTTGAATGGATTGGTCTAGGATCTCCATGGGAGTTAGAGAGGTGGACTAGGAGTGTCCAGGGTGCTCGAGGGTGGAGGTAAAGCAAAGGGGCGATGAGGGGATCTCGGGTACGCCTCAGATGCTCTCGGCGTGGGGAGCACAAGTGGCTGAGCCGCGTTGGAGCTATCCTGACGTCTGGTAGGGGCGTGTGAGTTAAAGGGGAATCCCTTGGCACGTGTGGGCACCTTGCCACAGCCAGACACGAGCTACATGACAAGCGTTGTCGGCAGAGCGCCATTACTATAGGTCAATGACGTGGTCACCACGCCATAGCTCATCTAGGGCGTCTTTTTGGCCGGCAAAAGATGTCCAGCATGCAAGGCATGCATGCTAGAGGCCACTGGTGCAATCTTGAGGTGAATGGAGCAGGGTATATGAGGTATGCATAGGGGGTAAGTTTGCAGAAGAAAACTTGTGTGCAGATCATGGGTTTTTACTGGAGGCAATTTGGGGCAAAACCTTGTCCAGTGGTCGTAGGCATGGAAGGATTATATGCTCACCAAATTTCAGCTCAAGGAGACAAGTCTACAGGGTACTTGTAGTAAAGACCACAATTTCTGCTAAAAACGTGTTTTAGAGGTACTGCTCATATTTTCCACATGTGCATGCCATATTTGGGTTTGCAAATGTGCATTAACATGCCATAGATGTTGTGGTAAAACTTGGGGGCAGTTGCATGCATACAATAATGGGAGAGAGGAAGAAAGGGCATGCCAAGGCTGTCCAAACAGTAAAAATGAGGGGTTTCAAACACCAATAATTAAGCTGAGGCCATGTATTACTTACTGGAGGTAAAAGAGGTATGTGAGTGACTGTGGTAAAAATCTTAGGTTAAGGAGAAGAGTGGAAGGGGCCCAAACAAGGTGTTTTTCCAGGATAAGAAAAATATTTGATGGTGGTTTGGCTAAGAAAATAGATTTTCCTTGCCAGGAAATTTAACAGGGGCAAATGGTCATTAGAAATAGGGCTGATCACCAAGTTTGAGCTTGATTGAAGAAAGTTCACAATGTAATTTTGTGAAACCCTAGGAATCAACAAAATCAGACTTTTGTGGACCTAGTCATGCATTTCACTTCCCACAAAGACACCAGTTGGTGTGGTATCATTATTTGGGGTTTAGCACAAGATCACAAAGTTTGGTGACAAGGAAAGAAACTTCACAATGTAAAGTTGTTCAAATTTGGCTCTGGACAGGAATGGTTTTGGAATATTTTGATGAAGCAAAACAACTGGGATTGAGATGAAACTTTACAACATCATCACATATGACATGTGTTCCTTTCTGGAGTTTTTTTGGAATTTATTGACAATATTTCTTATAGAAATGTTCCAAAAGCTTCATTTAAGCAGAAAGGGTTTTGACGGGTTTTGCCCATGATTTCAAACATGACCATGTGTTGAAACTCATATATATGGAAAATATATATCCACTGAGTTTCCCTAAATTATCTCAAATATTTTTAAAATATTTAAATAAATTTTCCCTATGAAAAACCATTTCTGGTTTTAAGAAAAAGCTTTTAAATAAAATAGAAAAATTAATCTTTAAAATTAATATTTGGTGGTTTTGGGAAGTCTTATATATAGTAGGTTCTAAATAAATCCTTTGGGGAAAAATGATCCACCCAATTTGAAGATTTTTAGTGCAAACCTTAACTCAGGGGGGTTTGAAAACCTAAATTGAATAAATGCTTTTTGGCGAAAATAATATTTGATAAAACTAGTTTTAGGTCCTATACACATGTGATGATCATTGGACAAGATTTTGGATCAAGGAAAAGAGTTCTTGAGAATAGCAGGAGGTCTTATGAATACATAGCACAAGCAAGCAAGTCGCACTCAAAAAGATTCTAAGTTTTGAGTCATGTTAACTTAGTCATGACGCAAATACATAGCACAGTTGTTTTCACATCTCGTCATTTTATCCTTAATGGAAACAATACTAACGAGGATATGTACCTAGGGTAGGGTCCAAGGCCTGACCTACATACCCTACCAAAGGACACTGTATTGGTGGACTTAATGATGGCAAGAGAGTATACGACTGAAGTCATCATGGCACGATAGTCACTCGATGATTAAGTCACTCGGAGGATTCTCCTTCCACTCAACAGTGTCCTGTCACTCAGAAGAACCAATGACCAGTCGACACCAAAAGGCGAGAAGGCACCCCAGGGAGGCTAACAGGCAGGCGTTCAACCATTCGCCATTAGTAGCATTTATTTTATACGTTATTACTAACATACGCTTTTATTCTGACGATCGAATCCTTGGTTGCTTGACATTCATGAGGGGAAGCGCACGCTATATAAGTTGTGCCTCCCCACTAGCACAAGGGTTCGCACCCCTTGTAACACATACATTCCCCATGACAAGAGCTCCCGAGCACTGAGACGTAGGGTCGTTACCTCCATGAGAGGGGCCTGAACTCATACATCTATGTGTACATCCTTGTCATAGCTAGGACTCTGCCCTCTGCTTACATTCCCCTATCTTCTACTTTTATACTCGTTCCCACGACAATTGGCGCCCACCATGGGGATGGCATCTAAGCGACTTCCGATGAGGTTGCATTTTTCCCCTTCGTCATGTCTTCTGGCAGTGGTTTGTTCTTGCGCTGCTACATCCGTCTCGGAGCGCTCACTTTCATCATCGACGACTAGGCATGGCGATCCGGTTGTTGGTTGCTTCTTGTTGGCACTTCTTGTTGTTCGTTGCTGCAAGCGATCCGGTTGTTCGCGGCTCCAACGAAGGGTGAGGCATGCAGCGGCTTGCCAAACTTTGTCTCCGCAGATTGCGGCTATCGAGCCCACCTAATCACTTCATGACGTGTTGGACTCGGAGTCCGATCAATCCGATGTTCCCTCCGAGTGAGAGAGTTGTGATCCTGCGGCTGAGGCTCTTATGGCTGGTTCACATCAGAGCCCGCCGCCTGGCTTCGGCCACGGTAGGCGCAAGGCTGGTGGAGCGTCAAATGATAAACGACACCGGGATGAGGAGGTACTCCATACGCCCACCGTCGGTGCGACAGCTGAGGCCTAAGCCTTGGAGGCCATGCGCATTCGGCTCAAAGAGAACCAGAAGGAACTTGACTAGCGTGCTCCCTAGTGCCCACCACTTCCTAGTCGACGTCAGCGATAGTTGTTTCCGAGTGGATCTCAGAACAACGTTGAGGTATACCATACTCCAGTTTTAAATGTTGATGCCGCAGCTAGGATTGCAGATTCCATTCAGCCATCACGTTCAGAGGCTGGTAGAGGTTGGCAGCAGATTTGCGCGTTGCTTGATGCAGCACAGCGCCAGAACTCAGTTGTTTCTTAGTCGTGCAATAGATTACACATCAATTTGCCAAAGGCAGACACAGTTCAGTTGGCACACAGTCCTGGGTCACCTTTGAATCACAGGGGCGGAGGTTACCATGAAGATCAGTATCGGGGTCAGGGCGAGATCAGTTTCACCATGATGACCAGTATCGAGTGCCTACTCCTCTATGGAGTGGTTTGTATGTGCCCCGGCATTATAACGATAGGCGCCCATTCGGTGATGAGCGGAACCTAGGGTTCGATGCCAGAGATGTTCTCACCCAGAAGCGGATCGACAGAGGCAGAGCCCATAGGGATGGTTATGACAGAGATTACCCAAGTGGAAGCAGTGACGTTATTTCTAGCGCCGAGTGTTTTAGCAGAGCCATTCGCTATGCAGAGATCCCCCAGCTTCAGGTTGGCGGCTGGGATAAGCACGCTCTCTGGTGAGTCGAAGCCAGAAATGTGTTTAGATGATTACTGAGTGGCTGTACAGATTGGTGGAGGAAATGACAACATCTCCATGAAGCATTTGTCCTTGATGTTGGATGGTATGGCCTGAGCGTGGTAGAATCGTTTGGCTCCTTCTAGCATCTACTACTGGGAGGATCTTGCTCCAGTGTTCATCAGAACCTTCGAGGACACTTGCAAGCATCTAACTGGTTTGATTGATTTGCAGCACTGTGTTCAGAATCCCAATGAGTCCTTGAGAGATTATATTCAGCATTGGTCCACTTTCCATCACAGAGTGGAGAATGTTTCTGAGCATCAAGTTGTTTGTGCTTTCAAGGCCGCTGTGAAGTACAGAGAGCTTTACCTGAAGTTTGGGTAGACAGGTGATAGTTTGTTGAGCAAGATGATGGAGATAGTCACTCGGTACGCCAATGGTGAAGAGGAAGACTGACTTCGCAGCGGCGTAGAAAAAGCAGTCAACAATGATGCCGACAGCAATTCCAATCAGATACAGAAACGCAAAGCTGGTGGCCCTATCCAGGCAGAGGCAGCCGCTCTAGCGACACAAGGGAAAAATAAAGGGAAGTCCAAAGGATAGTTTGCTACCAAGAAAGGAAAGAATCTGTCGAGAACTGGTGTTTTGGATTTACCATGTGCAATCCACATGAATAAATATGGATTGTTTGTGCATCTGTGGAGAATGTTTTTGAGCATCAAGTTGTTTGTGCTTTCAAGGCCGCTGTGAAGTATAGAGAGCTTTACCTGAAGTTTGGGTAGATAGGTGATAGTTTGCTGAGCATCGAGAACTGGTGTTTTGGATTTACCATGTGCAATCCACATGAATAAATACGAGGAAGGCAATTTGATACTACCGAAGCATACCAATCGACAGTGTTGCTTACTAATTTAGTAGTTCAAGGTGGGTCAGTCGAGTGACAAAACTCCTAAAAAAGAGGATGACGAAGACAAAGAAATTTTTCCCGAAGTCAACGCCACTCCGATGATTTTTGTTGATGTCGAAAGCAAGAGTCAACTGAAAGTTATCAACAAGGAGGTCCACATGGCTGTTCCTGCAACTCGCACATACCTCTAGTGGTCTCGGACCACTATCATGTTCGATCAATCGAATCACCCTGCTCATGTTGCTACCCCCGATCGGCAAGCTCTGGTGGTGGATCCTGTTGTGGGAGGAACTCGACTCCGCAAGGTCCTCTTGGACGGGGGGAGTGGTTTGAACATTCTGTATATGGATACCCTCAAGGGAATGGGCATTCCGATGTCCCGACTTAGTGAGAGCAATATGCAATTCTACAGAGTCATCCCTGGGAAGAAGGCAAAATCACTCGGCCAGATTGCTTTGGATGTGGTGTTTGGCACCGATAAAATTTTTCGCAAAGAGAAATTGGCGTTTGAAGTCTGGGACATCCAGAGCGCGTACCACGCCATCCTTGGTCATCCTACTTATGCTCGTTTCATGGCCCGCCCATGTTACGGTGTGATCACGGTCACTTGGAATTGACAGAGAGCCGAGGAGTGCCTTTAGCAGGGCTCCACAATTGGCGATCATCAGATGGCTATGGTCTAGTGGGAAGAGTACAAGAAGAGCGCTAACCTAGCTAATTTTCTGCGTGCTAAGAAGCCTGCTTCTGAGTCAGCTTTCCAATCGGCAGGTTAAGTGAATAAAGTAGACATTCACCCAATAGATCCCAATGCTACCCTGACTAACATCTCGAGGACACTCGATGACAAATAGGAAGCCGAGCTCATCTAGTTGCTCCGTGATAACTGGGACATCTTCACATGGAAGCCTGCTGACATGTCGGGTGTACCCAAGGATCTGGCTGAGCGCCAATTGAGAGTCGATCCTATGGCAAAGCCTATGAAAGAGCACTTGCGTCGGTCGGCAGCAAAAAAGTGGAAGGCAATCGATGAAGAGGTGGCTCATATCTTGGCGGCTAAGTTCATACACGATATTTACCACTCCGAGTGGCTCTCGAACATCAGCATGGTCCCCAAGAAGAAGAAGTCACTCTGCATGTGTATTCACTTCAAACATATCAATCGGTTCATCCCAAAAGACCATTTTCCGTTCCCTCGCATCGATTAGATTGTTGGGTCGACTGCGGGGTGTGAGCGTTTATCTTTTTTTGCTGCATACTCTGGGTACCATCAGATCTGTCTGTTTGGACCGGATGAAATAAAAACAGCCTTCATCACCCCTTTTGTTTGTTTCTACTATATCACCATGCCTTTTGGTTTGAAGAACGCTGGCGCTACTTTCATGTGCATGATTCATAAATTTCTACTTAATCAGATCCTCGGAATGTCGAAGCTTCCATGGACGATATTATCGTCATGTCTCGCAAAGGTTCCGACCTGCTGATTGACTTGGCCGAGACATTCGCCAATCTGAGGAAGTATGATATCAAGTTAAATCCATCCAAGTGGACTTTTGGTGTTCCCGGCGGCAAGTTACTTGGTTTTCTCGTTTCCAAATGAGGAATCGACGTCAATCCCGAGAAGATCAGTGCAATTACCCAAATGAAAAGCCCTGAGCATGTGCACGATATTCAGAAGCTCACAAGTTGCCTAGTTGCGTTGAGTTGATTCATTTCTCGTCTCGATGAGAAGGCATTGACTTTATACTGACTGATGAAGAAGTCTAATACATTCGAGTGGACTCCAGAAGCTAAAGCAGTGTTTGTCGAGCTCAAACCCATGCTTTCCACCCAGCCTGTGCTTGTTGCTCCACACAGCAAAGAGCCCTTGCTCATGTACATCGCGACCACTAATCAGGTCGTTAGTATAGTTCTCACTATCGAGATGGAAGAGGAAGGCAAAGCCTACAAAGTCCAATGTCCAGTTTATTATATTTCTGAAGTGTTGACTCCTACAAAGCAAAGGTACCCACATTACCAGAAATCGTCTATGGTATATATCTCTTAGCGAAGAAGGTGGCACACTACTTTCAAGATCACTCGATTTTAGTCGTCAGTGATGCTCCATTATCTGAGATTCTCAGCAATTGAGATGTGGCTAGTCGAGTGGCCAAGTGGGATATTGAGCTCTTATACTTTGATATCAAGTATGAAGCGAAAAACATGATCACGTCTCAAGCATTTGTTGATTTCCTAGTGGAGTGAATAGAACATCAACAGCCAATCCAAAGCCACTCGACGCACTGGACCATGTTCTTTCATGGATCAAAATGTTGAATGGGTCTTGTGATGGCGTAGTTTTGGTATACCCGAAAGGTGGCAAACTCGGTTATGTCTTACAAATTCACTTTGGTTCCTCCAATAACGAAGCAGAGTACGAAGCACTCCTGTATGGGTTGTGTATGGCCATTTCACTCGGCGTCAAGCGCTTGATGGTTTACGGCGACTCTGATTTGGTGGTCAATTAGCTGATGAAAGAGTGGGATGTTAGGAACCCCGCCATGACTGGGTACTGCAATGTAGTAAGAAAGCTTGAGAAGAAGTTTGAAGGTTTGGAACTCCACCATGTTCCCCGAGTGAAGAACCAGGAAGTTGATGAGCTAGCAAAGATTGGATCCACTCGAAAGCCTGTCCCCAGCAATGTACTTTTGGAACACCTTGATGACCCACAAGTATTGGGGATCTATCATAGTCCTCTCGATAAGTAAGAGTGTCAAACACAATGAGGAGCAGAAGCAAATGACAAGCGGTTTCCAGTAAGGTATTCTCTACAAGCACTAAAATTATTGGTGACAGATACTTTCGTGATAAGATAATTCGTAACGAGTAACAAGTATAAAGTGTAGCAAACGTGCAGCAAGGTATCCCAATCCTTTTTCTAGCAAAGGACAAGCCGAGGACACATGGGAATTCCTGTCAAGCTAGTTTTCATCATGCTCATTTGATTCGCGTTCATTACTTTGATAATTTGATATGTGGGTGGACCAGTGCTTGGGTGCTGCTCTTACTTGCACAAACCTCCGACTTATGATTAACCCCTATTGCAAGCATCCGCAACTATGAAAGAAGAATTACGGTAAACCTAACCATAGCATGAACCATATGGATCCAAATCAGCCCCTTACAAAGCAACACATAAACTAGGGTTTAAGCTTCTGTCACTCTAGCAACCCATCATCTACTTATTACTTCTCAATGCCTTCCCCTAGGCCCAAATAATGGTGAAGTGTTATGTAGTCGACGTTCACATAACACCACTAGAGGAGAGACAACATAAATCTCATCAAAATATCGAAGTAATACCAAATTCACATGATTACATATAACAAGACTTAACCCATGTCCTCAGGAACAAAAGGAACTACTCACAAAGCTGTGCATGTTCAATATTAGAGGAGTATTAATTATCATGAAGGATCTGAACATATGATTTTCCACCAAGTAAACCAACTAGCATCAACTACAAGGAGTAATCAACACTACTAGCAACCCACATGTACCAATTTCAGGTGTTGAGACAAAGATCGGATACAAAAGATGAACTAGGTTTTGGAGAGGAGAAGGTGCTGGTGAAGATGTTAATGGAGATTGACACCCTCTTGATCAGAGGATCGTTGGTGATGATGATGGCTTTGATTTCCCCCTCCAGGAGGAAAGTTTCCCCAGTAGGATCGCCCTACCGGAGCTCTAGATTGGTTCTTCCCAAGTTCCACCTCGAGACGGCGGCGCTTTGTCCCGAAAGCTCTCTTCTGATTATTTTTCCAGGTCAAAATGCATCATATAGGATAAGTTGGGCGTCGGAGGAGCCATAGGGGCCCCACAAGCCTGCTAGGCATGGCCAGCGGGGTGGTCGCGCCTAGCGGGCTTGTGGCCTGCTAGTGGCCTCCCTGTGGTTGATTCTTGTGCTAGTATTTTTGATTAATTCCAAAAATATTATCCGTAAATTTTTAGGACTTTTGGAGTTGTGCAGAATAGGTATCTCAGATTTGCTCCTTTTCCAGTCCAGAATTCTAGCTGCCGGGATTCTCCCTCTTCATGTAAACCTTGTAAAATAAGAGGGAAAAGCCATGAGTATTGTACCATAACGTGTAATAACAGACCATAATGCAATAAGTATCAAGATAAAAGCATGATGCAAAATGGACGTATCAACTCCCCCAAGCTTAGACCTCGCTTGCCCTTAACCGAAAGCCGATATCGATGAAAATGTCCACACGTTTAGAGATAGAGGTGTCGATAAAAGTAAAATACGAACATGAGGGCATCATGATGAACTTTAGAACAACAATACTCATTGTATGATATTCTTTATACTAGAGTAACAATTCATTCGCAAGATAAAGTATGAATCAAGAACTCTATTAACAACCAACAAACTATGATCTCAGTCATTGAAGCAAATGTCAATTTAACATAACATCGGAAAGAGTCAATATGAGAGCTTGTAAAGCAAATCCACATACTCAATCATATTTTAGTCTTTCAGAATTGCTAGCACTCACGCAGTACCCACGAGGTCAAAACTTCAATCGAACACAGAGAAAGATAGGGTCTTATAATTTTGCTCCCAACTATTCACTTCAAGGGTGATGTCAACAATAATAACTCATGATCACCCACATCCAAGTGGATATATAAGTCTAGATCATTCACCAACACATAATGCTTGACAAGAGAGACAGAATATAGGAAGTGGTGAAAACCACCATGAGTCTTGCATCAAGGTATGTACTAGAAAGTCAAAGTAAAAGTAACAGATAGGCCCTTCGTAGAGGGAAGCAGAGGTTGTCATGCGCTTTTTATCTTTGGATGCACAAACACTTAGTGCAGAGGAACGCCGCGTTGTATTGCCCTTTTTGATATCAACCTTTAATATGTAGTCTGTCGCTTTTATTTCTTCACTATGACAAGTTCGTACAACGCTTATTTACCTTACAATAAAAGATCACACAGATTTAGGAGCAATTTTTATTGCCTTTTTGCACTGATGACAACTTACTTGAAGGATCTTATTCAATCCATAGGTAGGTATGGTGGACTCTCATGGAAAAACTAGGTTGAGGTGTTTGGATGCACAAGTAGTATCTCTACTTGGTGCGAAGGTTTTGGCTAATATGGGGTGGAAGCAAGCACGACATGTTGGAGGATATAAAACCATATAACTTCTATCCGGATGCAAGCAAACATAACCTATTATGTTGTCTTCCTTGTCCAACATCAACTTCTTGGCATGTAATATTTTAATGAGTGGCCACAATCATAAAAGATGTCCAACATAATATATTTATATGTGAATCTCTCTTTCTTTATCACTTCCTTTCAATTGCATCAATGACCAATTACTATCACTACTAGGAAAAGGGTTATAGATAATATGGACATTAATGGCGCACCACACAGGTGGTGCGCCACTACTATATAGCAGTGGTGCACCATGTGTTGGTGCGCCATTAGTGTGCTGGACACTAATGGCGCACCACACCCACGGTGCACCACTACTAACAAACTTTTTTTTTATTTTTCCAAAACTAGTAATGGCGCACCAGGGCACAGTGCGCCATTACTAGTTATAACTAGTAATGGCGCACCACTCACCCGGTGCGCCACTACTAACAATTTTTTTACTTTTTTTTCATAACTAGTAATGGCGCACCAGTGTATCGCGCGCCATTACTAGTGCAAACTAGTAATGGCGCACCACACACACGGTGCGCCACTACTAACATTTTTTTATTTTTATTTTTGCAAAACTAGTAATGGCACACCACCTAACTTGTGTGCCATTAGTAACCAGGGTTACTAATGGCGCATTTGTAGGTGGTGCACCATTAGTAACCTGGGACCAGCTAGATATTTTGCACAGCCACCTACCACACTCACTTTTCCCACTTCATTATCTCCACTTCCTCCTCCAAGCTTGTCTCGGCTGCCTCCTCCTCCTCACCTCATTTGCACCATAGATTAATCCAAATTAAGTGGTTAAATTACCTTTTTTGATAGGTAAGTAAGGGGAAAGCTTTCTTTATGTTGTAGATCTACTTTTTTCTCCCTCCAACAACGTGCACATGCACTTTTTATGGCCTAGCTAGATCTATATATGTTTGTGGTGTTGCATATGTTTGTGGTGTTGCATATATGTTTGTGTTTTCAGGTACCGGTATTTGAAATGCGATATTTGCCAATATTGTGCTGGAATGTTGATTCATTTCCGTTTCAGCAAAAATTTGGCAATATGCATTCTTTTTGGTCCTATTTTTAGGCAAAATCATGCCAAATTTTTTCTTGGTTCTAAAATATCGTTTTGCTCTACCCCGCAGGCGACCATGGTCCACACGATGACCGAAGGCATCATGAATAGGTTTTTGAGCTCCGCGAAGGCTGAGATGCTTCAAAAGAACGAGACGGAGATAAGATGTCCGTGTCGAAGATGCAAACTGAGGAGCCTTATGGACCCGGATTCCGTACAGGTGCGGGACCACCTGCTCTTGCGTGGTTTCATGGATGGCTATCGGTGGCAAGGTGATGAAGATGATTATGAAGTCGTCCATGGGGGACGGGAAAGAAATGAGGAAGGGCATGAGCAAGACAACCGCGGGGAGGGCGGGCGAGAAGACGAAGAGTCTCCAGGACATGATCACGAAGTAGATGCAGTACACAGTCATCATGTAGAAGATGCTAGACATGATGATGAGGAAGATGCCGGAGAAGACGAAGGGCATGATCATGAAGATGAAGATGCCGGAGCAGACGACGATGGACCATGGATGGGCTGGGTGCAGGACCCTCATATTCAAGAGCTGCTTCTCAAGCAGACGGATAACGCAAGAGCTGCCGTCCGAGAGAAAGCCAAGCTGGATCAACTGGAGATAGACGTGGTTACTCCATTGTATGAAGGATGCAGGACCAAGGATACCTGCCTGAAAGTAACGCTCATGGCTTTGGAGATGAAGGTAAAACACAAAATGACCAAAGCATGCTTCGACAAGAACATGTCATTCTGGCACGAATGTCTTCCCAAGGGGAATAAGTGCCCGACCAGTTTAGAGGAGGCGAAGAAAATCGTGTGTCCTCTGGATTTACCGCACGTGTAATACCGTGTGTGCATGAACAATTGCATCATTTATCGGGACGAGCACGCGGAGTCTACCATATGTCCGGTGTGTGGCGTCACTCGATACAAGAAGAGGAAGAAAGCTCCTCGAAAAGTGGTGTGGTACTTTCCGATCACTCCTCGTCTGCAGCGGTATTTCACGGACCCAAAGGTAGCAAAGCTCCTGCGTTGGCACGTGGATAGGGAGGAGAAGAAGCGAGAAGATGACGCAAATGATCTGGAGATAAATAAAAAAGACAAGATGCTGAGTCACCCTAAGGATGCGAGCCAGTGGCAAGCGTTGAACTTCGAACACCCAGAATTTGGGAACGATCCAAGGAACATCATGCTGGGCGCGAGCACCGATGGAGTCAATCCGTTTGGCAGCCAGAGAAGCACACATAGCACCTGGCATGTGTTTGTGTGGATGTACAACCTTCCCCCCTGGTTGTGCATGAAGAGGAAGTACATTCACATGAGTATGCTAATTGAAGGTCCGAAACAACCAGGGAATGACATCAATCTGTATCTGGGGCTACTGAAAGAGGAGCTAGACATGCTGTGGAAAACGCCAGCCAATACGTGGGACGCCGCAGAGAAAGAATATTTCCCTATGAGAGTCGCACTGCTCACGACGATGCACGACTATCTCAGTTACGGATATGTCGCGGGGCAGGTAGTCCACGGATTTTTTGGATGTTTCAGGTGCTTGGATGACACAACGTATCACCATCTAGATAGAGATCCAGGGTCTTCAAAAACCGTGTTCATGGGACATCGAAGGTGGCTTCGCGATGATGACTCATGGAGAAAATGCAAGGATCTATTTGATGGTGAAACCGAACCCTGAAGACGCCCGCGTACGAGGAGCGGCGAGGAAATAGACAAGCTATTGAAAAATTGGAAAGAGGGCCCACCGCCAGGAAAGGCGTCACAGCCGGGAAAGAAGCGAAAGGCGCCAGAGCCGCTGCTGAAGGTATGGAAAACAAGGTCTGTTTTCTGGGACTTGTCGTACTAGAAGATCCTCTATGTGCCTCACAGGCTTGATGTCATGCATATCACGAAGAACATGTGTGAGAGTCTGCTTGGTACCCTGCCCAACAAGATGGGCCGAAAGCAAGGGCAGACTTGAAATCAATGGGCATCAGGGAGGAGATTCACGCTAATAATGATGATCATGATGATGATGATGATGATGATGAGGCAAAGCAAGACACGGAAAGTCGTCGCAAAGGCAAAAAGGCCAAGAAGAACGGAAATGACTCCCCTCCCGCGTGCTTCACTCTAAGTCAGGAGGAGATCGATCAGTTTTTCACCTGCCTCGTAGGAGTAAAACTTCCTTGTGGTTACGCGGGGAAGATCAGCAGGTACCTATAGTCAGCGAAGCAGAAGTTCAGCGGGATGAAGTCTCACGACTGTCACGTGCTGATGACGCAGATACTTCCAGTTGCAATCCGTGGGATCATGGACGCGCACGTCCGTGAAATGCTATTTGGCCTATGCAACTTTTTCGACGTCATCTCTCGGAAATCGGTTGGCGTGAGGCAACTCAGAAGGATACAAGAAGAGATCGTGGTGATACTATGTGAGCTTGAGATGTACTTCCCGCCCGCATTCTTCGACATTATGGTGCATCTGTTGGTCCATATCGTGGAGGATATCATGCAACTCGGGCTGACGTTCCTGCACAGCATGATGCCGTTTGAAAGGATGAATGGTGTCATCAAAGGATACGTTCCCAACATCTCACGTCCAGAGGGAAGCATAGCGAGGGGCTTTCTGATCGAAGAGTGCATCTACTACTGCACGAATTATCTAGGCATTGAGAACCCCGTTGGTCTGCCCGTCAACAAGCACCTCGGCAGGCTCGCTGGATGGGGTCACCGTGAGGGTCGCCGCGAAATGCATGTCGACTTCGAGGGTCGACTCGCCGACTTTGAAAGAGCAAACCTAGTCGTGCTACAACACATAGACGTGGTCGATCCTTGGGTGGTAGAGCACAAAACCTTTATTGAGAAGATGTACAATGACCGAGGCCAATAGAGGATGAACGGAGATATAATCAAAGAGCACAACTCATGTTTCACACGTTAGTTCAAGAAGAAGCTTCTGTCGTACCCTTTACATGAGGATTCTTCCGCGGAAGAACAACTCATATTCGCCTTGTCACAGGGCGCCGAGCACAACCTGATGACGTATGAGGCGTACGATATCAACGGCTACACATTCTACACCGAGGCAAAGGACATGAAGAGCGATGGTTATCAGAACTCCGGGGTAACGATGGAATCCTACACCGGTAACAACAAGGACAGATACTACGGAAGGATCGAGGAGATCTGGGAGCTGAGCTACGCTGGAGAGAAGGTCCCGATGTTCCGTGTCAGATGGGCCAAGAGCGTCCTAAAAGAAGACCGGTATTTCACCACCATGGTTATACCCGAAGCCAAATCCAAGACCGCGGGGGCAAACGCCACCGCGAAAAATGAGCCATGGGTACTGGCTTCCCAAGTGGACCAATGCTTCTTCATTACCGACCCGTCAAAGACTAGTCGTGTTGTCGTGAGGAGAGGCAAAAGGAAGATCATCGGAATGGATGGAGTCGCCAATGAGCAAGACTTCGACAAGTATGGCAACCCGAAGATGGAACATGATGACGACGATGAAGTACCAGCATACACCACGAGAATAAGCAGGACCACCCTACCTAAAGGACGTTCGTTCAAAAGAAGAACTCCATTTGCGAAAAATAAGGGCAAGAAGATTGTGAACAGATAGCTAGCTAAGATTGATTGTACTTAAATTGTAGCCTTCATTTCTAGATTGTATTCATAAATGTTTTCATATTCATAAATATTTTACCAATTCACAAATGAATGCAACTAAAAATCCAAAAAAAAATATTGAAGGTGCACCCCTAGGAGGTGCGCCGGCCATTGGTATACCAATTTTTATGAATTTTTTTAAAATATTTTCAAATAACAAATTTGACGATATTTTCAAATAAAAAATTTGATGATATTTTTTCATATTCATAAATTTTTTCAAATAACAAATAAAACATTATTAGACGCAACTAAAAAAAGGTTACTTATGGCGCACCCCTCAGTGGTGCGCCATTGCTATGGAAATACTTATGGCGCACCCCTGGGAGGTGCGCCATTGCTATCTATATGTATGGCGCACCCCTCCCAGTGCGCCATTGCTAGCACCCCTACCTAATACCTATTCCCCACCTCGCCCTGCCGGCCTCCTTTCACCCCCGCAACCCTCCTGTCGCCGCCGCCGCACGTCTCGCCCCCTCCCCCCACCCACCCCACTCTCTGGCGGCCGTCGCTTCCCACCCTTCCTCCCCTCCCCCTGACTCGCCGACCACGCCTCCCCGGTCCTCCCTTCCACCCAACCGCGGCGGCGGGCCGGCCCGGCGTGCTCCACTAGACGGCCGCGGGAGCGGGGGAGATCCACCCCGACCTCGGCCCCGTCCTCCGGTGATGAACCCTAACCCGCCTCGACTCTTCTTCTTCTTCTCATTTATGTACAACTGCACATACATACATACATACATACATACAGATCATGATCGGCAGGAGTGCATTATTGTTCGATCCAACAAGAAAAAAGGGAGTGCATGATTGTGGTATATACACCAGTGTTTTGGGGAATTATTGTGCTATACCCTGCCATATACGGAGATAAGAACATGGGTGCGTGGCTGGATTGTTCGATACGCGCACCCCACTTGGGTTGAAGAGAGGAAGGAAAGCGGGATGAACATGCGCGTGTTTCGTGAATTAGGGACAGAGAATCGGCAGTTTCATTTTCTGATTCTAGTGTTTCTGAAGACCACTAGATTGGACTGGACTTCTTTTTGTTCATGCGATTGCAAAGATCACCAGATAACTACTACCGAAGCCAGACTTCATTACTAATGATAATATGATATGCTAAACAACACCAACCCTGTAGGTTCGAATTATGCATCATGGTAGTCGATGACAACTGGAGTAGTAATACTAGGAATTAATTTGGGAAAGTCAGTGGCACGCACCAGAGCTTAGTGATGGAGTACTATCTTATTTAGGAGATAATAAGTATATAAATTATTGAGGCACTTGGACCAGGAGATTTGCCAATTTTGGCAAGACATAGGAAGCAAGAAAACATAATTATTCAGAGAAGAGAAGTGCCAAATCCCATCAACTCTATCTGGTACTATTTGTGTAGTATATAAAGAACAAAACCCTGATGGGTGGCAAAAGAGCACTCCAAATTTGCAATACGGTGACACACCTGTAGCGGGCATTCAGCATGTCGATAATGATTTTGGTAGCAGTGTGAGGCAGCAGTGTGCGGCGCAATTCCTTCATTCGATAATGATTTTGCAGGTACCCCGAGAGGCCCTTGAGTTTGCCGGAATGTCGATTAACTTCCGTTCTGGCAAATTCGGGTACTCCATATGTCCTATTTTCAGCAAAGGTCATGCTGAAATTTTCCGTGAATTTTAGCATGACTTTGCTAAAAATAGGACATATGGGGTACTTGTGACTAATGCATGGGCCGGGGTTTGAATTCCCCTGGTCGTTTTCTCCCTACTCTGCTCTGCCCACATGCACCTAAACTTGTAAAGGCTATCATACTACACCCTTGAAATGTTTGAGAACAATGTTTCTATTGTCACTGCTTGTGTCATTAGTTTCTGAGCTTTTGATTGGACAGATTGTCTCAACAATGTTTGAGAACCAAACCTTCCTCCTATTATTATTCCTTCCACGGTTTGCCCTCTTGTTGCTCTTCCGCCTCTTAGACCATTTAACAGTACTTTGCCCTCCAAAACAAGCAATTGAATTAATGCGACTACGCCCTACGAACCACACATTTCTTTCACTTGTTATGCAAATCATATTCTCATACTTTTTGAAAATATTTGCTTTGCCACTTAGCTCCAGTGGGTGATTCTCTGGTTTGATCATTCTGATCACCTACGTCCGCAACACAACCACAAAATCAGTACACACATTGTCACCTGAACAGCTTCTTATTATCAACAAATATTGTATACATATATACCTGGACCGTGCCCTCCTTCCGGCCTTGAATCTTGAGCAGCATTATCTTAGGATGCCTCGGTGTCGACAAACCCTAAATGATGAGACCATGATAATTCCTCACAAATCAACCCTTAAATAACACTGAGCCATTATGCCGTCACCCTTGAAGCCTTGCGGGCATTTGCAGCCCTTAGCTTGTTCATTTTGTAGATTTCCAAAATTCAGTTTTGTAGGCCCTTGACAATAACCAACTTTTTGACCAAACTTTTTTCCTATTTAGAGCGAAACATGGCCCACAACGATGAGGCCGGCGGTTCGGGCAAGGCATTCTGGGAGCTGTCCTAGGAGATGGAGGAAGAACCTCACCGCTATGAGGACGTCGCGGAAGACACCGATCCTGACTACACAACCCCTAGTGGCGTCGGGGATGACACCACTGATGGTGCCGCCAAGGATGCCACCACTGATGATGGCAGCGCACGCACAGATGGCAGCCAACCGAAGAGGCAACGGAAGGACCAGCGGCCGAACGTGCTCGGCACCGTCAAGGAGGAATTTACCGAAGTGTCCACCGAGGGGCATCGAACGGCGCCCAAAGAATTAGTCAAGGGGTACCCGGTTCAGCTCGGGTGCATTCTCCGGAGCACCATCTCGATCAACACCGAGAACCTAAGGCATCCTGACCGAGGGAATTTGTGCAGCCTCCTCTTCACGAAGCTGCACGAACGATACAAGTTCCCCGGTGACGTCGCAAACACACGCCTCTCAGGGAATAAAGTGAACAGTGCCGCCCTCACGAAGATGAGCATGGCCCTGTCTACCTGGATAAGCGCGGTGAAGAAAATGATTGACAAAGGTGATAGTTATGAGAAGATCAAGGCGAAAAATCCTTCGAT
Source organism: Hordeum marinum (assembly GCA_022496015.1). Classification (NCBI taxonomy): domain Eukaryota; kingdom Viridiplantae; phylum Streptophyta; class Magnoliopsida; order Poales; family Poaceae; genus Hordeum; species Hordeum marinum. The sequence goes on from CM039676.1 coordinate 118,388,230, forward strand.
CAGCGAAGATGACTACAAGGAGTTCAAGATCAAGTGCGAGAGCAGCGCAACCGTGGAATCAAGTCGGTGGGGGAAAGATATGCGGGACTTGAACTTAGGGGTCCACCGACTCGGTCCCTGTGGTTACAGAGTGGCAGAACCTATATGGGATAAGGAGGACGCGGAGCGTGCCGAGCAAGTCCTACCACCCCGCTTCAAGAAATACCGTGACAAGCAGACCAGGAACTATGTCAGTGCCTGGTACAAGGTAGACCCGGTAACAAAGGAACTTACCACGGATGCGAAGACCAAGGTGCTTGAGCGTGTTCTGGTAAGGAATACACCCCCGTGTAATTACCTCCATATGGTTGCATTCTAATTAATGAAGCCAAATTTCTAAATGGTTCACATTCCTTCCACAGTAGACTGAAAGCAGTAGCGCGGGGTCGTCTCAGAGCTCCCCTTGGGACAACACTTTAAATAGGGCGTTGAACGTAATGAAAAACAAGGATAAGTTCAGTAAGCCGTCGTCATCTGGTCATGTGGCCGGCAAAGGCTTGTCCACAAAATGGTCGTCATACTATAACGCTGGTGTGCGAAAGGAGAGAAAGACTAGCTCGGAAAGCCAGTCGCGCGAGGTTCAAGAACTCAAGGCACAAGTGGCACGGATTCCGGAGATGGTCCAAGAGCAAGTGCAACAACAACTGGGAACGACGCTCACCGCCATTGTGCCTACCTTGATTTAGGGGCTGCAGATGTGGATTGCGGGCGGCCAACAGGGGCCGCCCCCGGTTCCCAGCTTCCCGGCCAGCAACTCGCACAATGCACAGGCAACGCCATTGGTGTCTCCGGCGGAGGCGGTATTGGTGTCTCCGGCGCCAGCACGGGCATTGGAGCTTAATGCACCCGGGTGTATGCTGGCCGGCACCTTGGCAGCAAGCGGCCTCTCCGTCAGTTGCACGCCCACCGTTGGTGGTGCCTCAACATTAGCCGAGCTCGACGCCATCACGGTAACTAAGCCTCCCGGCCGATGACTTCATCTCCTTGCCTTTGACTGGGCATCCCTGACACCCTACATATTTTCGAAGGGCTCCACCGACGTTCCATGCACTCTCCTACACTTCGTGGGCGGCACGTTGATCGATGTCACCAAGGGAAGAATCATTCAACCGGGCAACCCCGTGTTCCACGGTAATCCGATGCCACCCACCGTGGATAGGGTTGAACTGGTTCGGGTGCTGCCAGGCTGCGACGACTTGTTACCTCCGATTCGACCCGTTGGGGCCGACGAAGATGATGTGATGACCCTCAGCGCCTGCGTAAGCAGGCCCCTGCTTTGGCCGAAGAGCCAGATTCGTTTGGGGGCGGGGGACACCACCCCAAAGACAACACCGCCAGTCGTGCCGGCGCCAAGCCATGGCAAGACCGCCGCAACGCTACCGGACATGCCGGAGATGCATATGGCACAGGATCTGGACATGCATATGGCACATGATCCGGACGACGACGACGACGACGGTACATTTACCAACTTCGATAAGTACTTTGCCGAACATGGGTACGGTGACGAATTCTTAGGGCTTCCTTCTCAAGAACCCAACCCTGCAAAAGACGACCGCGATCTAGCTAGTGGCGCGGAGAAACCCAATTGCAACAGGCGTCATCTGGCGTTCAGTTCTCAGGAGACGCCTCCAGCTGCCGCCTTCACCGAGCCTCAGATAGCCGAGGTGCAAAATATTATCAGCCCCAACACACTCAAGAAGGCAGTCTGTGAGCAGAACTCGATCCCATTACAGCAGAAGAAGAAGGGACGGAAAACAAAGAATAACAAGGGCGGTGCGAGCCAGCCAGCACCGAGTACGATCCGTGCTCAGGATGGGACACCTTCACCTAAGGATATCTCGAGGTGGGTGCATGTGGCGGGTAGGCCGATGCTATCGACTAATCTGCTCAATGCTGCAACCGGTGCTATGTGGAGTCTGCATGATAGTGTTCTTTTTTGGAGAAGCGGCGTCTCTCCGAGAATGATGTGGCATAACCGGTTTTCGTGGCCATGGTGCCAAAGGGCAAGGGCTTTGTGGATAACACCATCGGGGGTACGATCGTCCTGCGGTTTGATGACATCTTCACTATGTTTAACCTTCATCCGCTGCACTACACCTTCGTTCGGCTATTTTCACTGAGTATGGAGATGCGGATCATTAGAGACAAGACCCCGGACATCGTGATAGTAGAACCCTTCTACATGCGTGCCAAGATCTTGGGCAGCGCTGGGGACCGACAAGTCGCGAGTTCACACCTCAAAGGCGTCATTCTGGCAAACCCAGATAAGGATAACTTCCTCGTGCCTTACTTTCCCGAGTAAGTCATCCCCTCACCGCCCCGTAACATATGATTTCTTAGATTTTGATCGTTTTTTTTCTAACATTCCGTGTTTTGTGTTGTGACACACATTGCACACTCATCCTCTTAAGCCCGAAATATTCCATGGCCACGTATTTCGACTCGGACCGTCAGTCGAAGAAAGACTACACAAATATCAAGAAAGTTCTTGATGATGTTCTCCTCGGCACCTTCATCAAGACAATTCGTAGGTATGGCAAGCACGTGTTCACCCACAATACGACGTTCCCCTACATCAAGCAGCCGCCTGGCAGTCAGAAGGATGCCTACTATGCCCTCCATCACATGCGGGCGATCATACGGGACCAGCATCACCTTTTTCTACCAAATAATCTCAAAGATTGGGCCACACGCTTGTCGGCAATCCAGGACGCGGACATCAGACAAGAATTCTATCGCATCCAGTCGGAGTTTGCGGAAATCATCCATCAAGATGTCCTTCGTACCTCGGGGCAGTTCTACTTCAGATATCAACCGTCCAACAGTGAGATAGAAACAACGCTACAAATGCAGGCTGACAACGCCCGCGATTTCATGACCATCACGAAAGACGGTGGCTTCATCTACGCTTCGGTCCTTGAGTCGAGTCGAAAGTAGTGATGCTATGTAGTTCTGAAATGTCGATTGGCTCATGTTGTAATATTAAACTTCAATGAACTTGTATGTCTCTTTGGTTTGGACAGTCGTTCAACTTATATGTAATCGATGCTATTTATTAGTAGGACCATGAATCGTGCTATTAATGTGTTGTTTTTCTCTTCCGATTCTTTTGTTGCATACTTATATATTGCTTATGTATTGTCTTTGAATTGCTACTAACATTTTGTTTGGCTAGTGCATAGTGGTGTCGGCGTATGTCGTGTACAAGGGTAAAGTTCCTGGAGTCTATGACGACTGGGAGGAGTGTCGGAGACAGGTACACCACTAGGGCGGAGGCGGAAGCTAGATACGCGCGCTATCTAGCGGGAGAGAGGAGGGAGCGTTGGAGGAACCGGATGAAGACTAGTTCCATCGCGATGATGCTCATCGTGATGACCGCAACTCTCTTCTATGTGATGGTAGTTTAGATGATCGATATCGAATTGTAATGTGAAGAAAAACTCGCTAGTCGCGGTCTCAAGACTTGTAATGTTCTAACTTTGTTCGGTATTTTAAATTCGGAGACTAATATGATGAATTGTATTCGAAGACTAATCTTCTGTTGTATTCGATAAATCTGCTGTTGTGCTGTCTATATTCTATGCAGTAATATGTTTTGTAACCTGTGCAAATATCATAAAAGAAAAAAAAACTAATATTCATACTAGTGGCGCACCACTCTGCACTCTAGTGACGCACTGCAGTAAGCACACTAGTGGCGCATCATCTACAAGTGCGCCATTAGGTAGCCAGAGCACAAGGTAAATATGGCCCCCTGGGAGGCATACTAATGGTGCACCATGTGATATACTAATGGCGCACTCCCTGGTGCGCCATTAGTATTAATTACTAGTGGGGTGATGCTATTGGTGCACCTGTAGTGCGCCATTAGTGGCCAAAACAGGTGCGCCACTAGCAGGCCTTTTCCTAGTAGTGTATGTTTGTTAACTCCCAACAAATTTCAATCACCATACTTTTTATATGTGAAGGCATCACTCCCCATAAGATCACTATGTATTCTCTTTCCTATTGTTCTATTATACTTTATTCATCACTTTCAGGAGCATAGTAATCTAGAAAAGCCCTTATCATTAGAATTACTTTTTATTATATAACTCTCGGACTTGCTTACATAAGGGGAGAAAAGGCAAAAACTAAAAGGGGTAGATCATACTAAAAAAATTATTCTACTAGATCAAAGAAAAAACAAAAAGGATCGAACTAGGAAAGATAAAAACAAAAGGGAAAAGGAAAGAAAAGGTGTGGTGTGATACGATACTGGGGCACCTCCCCCCAAGCTTGGCACAAGCCAAGGGGGGTGCCCATACTCATGTAATGAGGTGTTCTTCTTCGAGGTTGATGGTGGTGGAGTTGTTGACGAGGTCGGAGGCTTGTTCAATTTCCTCTTAAGCATGAAATTTTGTTCCCTCGGATAATCTACTTCCTGCTTGAGCTTCAATATCCTTTGACCTAATTCTTCTTTACTCTCTTGCAGAAAACGAGAAGGGATAAATAGAAATTTGGGTTTTCTCCTTGTGTTTCGGAGCCTTGATTTCCTGAACTACAGGTGCATGTCTCCCAATTGAGGCATAGGAGTCTCCTATTCATCTGAGCTTTCTTCTAGGTACTTGTCTTCTTGTTCCTCCTCCGAGAATAATCCATAAGGATCCAGGTCCCCATAGAGCTTGGAATTGGCAAGATAATGCGATATGTAGCTCTCCCCATCAGACTCTTGAGATGTCATCTTGCTCTAAATCTGCTGCAGAAACGGCTCAAAACGAAAACAGGAGGTATTGTCGTGATACGAAAGTCGAAACCTTCGGGAGATTATATAATGAATTTTTGCCGACCCAAAGGGATGTTCCACAAGAAAACGGAGTCTAGGGGGCGCACAGGGTGGTGACAAGCCCCATAGGTGCGGCCAGGGGGTGCCAGCGCCTAGCAGGCTTGTCGCCTCCCCATGCGTCCTTCGGACTGCTTTTTATGTTCCTAATTTTTTAAATATTCCAAAACTGAGTAAAATTGCTATTGGGAAGGTTTTGGAGTCGGTTTACTTATCGTACCACACACCTATTCCTTGTTAGAGTCTAAAATGTTCTGGTAAGTATCCCTAATATGCTATTCGGGAGTTATGGTATTGATAACATTGGTTTCTACATTAATGGGAGTACCTGAAATATAGTGTTTGATTCTTTTCCCATTTACCACCTTTGGATTTGTTCCTTTAGCATTGTTGATCTTGATGGCACCAGAAAGATATACCTCCTCGATGATATAAGGCCCTTCCCATTTGGAGAGGAGTTTACCTGAATCTTAACCAAGAATTATATAGCAAGACATGATCACCTACATTAAATTCGAGCTTTTCTATCCTCTTATCATGCCATCTCTTAACTTGTTCTTTAAACAACTTGGCATTCTCATAGGCTTGGGTTCTCCATTCATCAAGTGAGCTAATGTCAAATAACCTCTTCTCACCAGCAAGTTTAAAATCATAGTTGAGATCTTTGATTGCCCAATAAGCTTTATGCTCTAGCTCTAGAGGTAAGTGACATGCTTTACCATAAACCATTTTATGCCGAGACATACCCATAGGATTCTTGTAAGCAGTTGTACAAGCCCATAATGGATTGTCAAGTTTCTTAGACCAATTATTCCTAGATGTATTAACCGTCTTTTGCAAGATCAATTTAATTCTATTGCTTAATTCTACTTGACCACTAGACTGAGGATGATAAGGAGATTCAATTCTATGATTAACATCATATTTAGCAAGCAATTTACGGAAAGCACCATGAATAAAATGTGAACCACCATCAGTCATTAAATATCTAGGGACTCCAAATCTGGGGAAAATAACTTCTTTAAGCATTTTAATAGAGGTTTTATGATCACCACTACTAGTTGTGATAGGTTCTACCCACTTAGTAAAATAATCAACAACAACTAATATATGAGTATACCGTTGGACGTTGGAAAAGGTCCCATATAATCAAATCCCTAAACATCAAATGGTTCAATAACAAGAGAGTAATTCATAGGCATTTCCTAACGTCTACTAATATTGCCAATTCTTTGACATTCATCAAATGACAAGACAAACTTACGAGCATCCTTCAAGAGAGTAGGCCAATAAAAGCCAGATTGTAATACCTTATGTGCAGTTCTATCTCCAACATGGTTTCCTCCGTGGGCCTCGGAATGACACTTCCCTAGGATCTATTCCTGTTCATGCTCAGGTACACGATGTCTAATGACACCATCTACTCCTTATTTATAAAGGTGTGGGTCATCCTAGAAGTAATGTCTTAAACCATAGAAAAACTTTTTCTTTTGTTGGTATCTGAAACTAGACGGTATAAATTTAGCGACAATGTAATTAGCATAATCAGCATACCAAGGAGCATTATAAGAAGCATTTATGATAGCTAGTTGTTCATCAGGAAAGCTATAATCAATAGGTAGTGGGTCTTCAAGAACGTTCTCTAACCTAGAAAAGTTATCTGTTACGAGGTTATGAACACCCTTTCTATCAACAATATGCAAATGAAATTATTGTAGATGAAGAGCCCACCTAATAAGTCTAGGTTTATCATCTTTCTTTTCCACAAGATATTTAATAGAAGCCTGATCAGTGTGAGCAGGTAATTTAGAATCAACAATATAAGGTCTAAACTTATCACAAGCGAACACAACTGCTAAAAATTCGTTTTCAGTGGTAGCATAGTTTCCTTGAGCATTGTCTAGAGTTTTGCTAGCATAATGAATAACATTTAATTTCTTATCAACTCTTTGACCTAGAACAACACCTACGGCATAATCATTAGCATCACACATCATTTCAAAGGGTAAGTTCCAATCAGGTGGTTGAACAACAGGTGTAGAAACCAAAGCATTCTTGAGAATTTCAAAAGCTTCTACACAATCATCATCAAAAATGAATGGAACATGTTTTTGCAAAATATTAGTGAGAGGCCTAGAGAAATCTTTAGTAAATCTCCTATAGAAACCAGCATGACCAAGGAAACTTCTTATACCTTTGATATCCATAGGACAGGGCATTTTTTCAATAGCATCAACTTTAGCCTTGTCAAGTTCAATACCTCTTTCGGAAATTTTATGTCCCAAGACAATGCCTTCAATCACCATGAAGTGGAACTTCTCCCAATTCAAGACAAGATTAGTTTCTTCACATATCTGCAAAACTCGATCAAGGTTGCTCAAACAATCATCAAAAGAAGTTCTGTAAACGGAATAATCATCCATGAAAACCACAACAATCCTTTCACAGAAATCAGAGAGTATAGCAGTCATGCATCTTTGAAAGGTAGCAGATGCATTGCATAAACCAAAAGGCATATATTTATAATCGAAGGTACCAAAAGGGCAGGTAAAGATGGTCTTCTCTTGGTCCTCTTTTGACACACCTATTTGAGAGAAACCAGAATAATCATCTAGAAACTAGAAATGTGTGTGTTTGGATAATCTTTCTAGCATTTGATCAATGAAAGGTAGAGCGTAACAATATTTTCTAGTAGCTTTATTCAATTTCCTAAATTCAATTACAATTCTATAACCTGTAAAAGTTCTCTGCGGGATCAATTCATTTTTACCATTAGGAACTATAGTAATACCTTCTTTCTTAGTTACACAATGAACGGGACTAACCCATCTACTATCAGCAATAGGGTCAATGATACCTGCCTCCAGAAGCTTTAATATTTCATTTCTTACCACTTCCTTCATTTTAGGATTCAACCATCGTTGGTGATCAACAACCGGTTTAGCATCAGGCTCCATTTTAATTTTTTGCTGACATAGAGTGAGACTAATGCCTTTAAGATCATCAAGAATATATCCAATAGCTGCATGGTGCTTCCTCATAGTTTTCAATCATCTCTGTTCTTCATGCTCTGAAAGGTTAGCACTAATAATAACAGGATATATCTTTTTTCATCAAGATAAGCATATTTCCAAGTATCAGGTAATTGTTTAAGCTCAAACACGGGATCACCCTTTGGTGGAGGAGGATCCCCAAGTATTTCAACAGGCAAGTTGTGCTTCAGGATAGGATGCTTATCATAGAAAATCCTATCTATTTCATTGCTTTCATTCATATGCATGTCGTTTTCAATGGTCTAGCAAATATTGCTCTAAAGGATCCGTAGGAGGCACAGAAGTAGATACAAGACCAATAATTTCATCCTTACTAGGCAGTTCTTTATCATGGGGTTGTCTTCGAAATTTAGAGAATTAAACTCATGAGACGTATCCCTAAAACATACGGTGACCGTTTCCTTCTCACAACATATGATGGAATTAACGGTGTTCAAGAAGGGTCTACCAAATATAATGGGACAAAAATTATCTTGTGGGGAACCAAGAACAAGAAAATCACTAGGATATTTTATTTTCCCACACAAGACATCAACATCTCTAATAATCCCAACTGGTGATATAGAATCTCTATTAGCAAGTTTAATTGTAACATCAATTTCGTCTAACTCAGTAGGTGCAATATCATTCATAATGTCTTTATATAAGGAAAAGGGAATTGCACACACACTAGCACCCATATCGCATAAGCCATGATAACAATGATCTCCTATTTTAACAGAAATGACAGGCGTGCCAACAACGGGTCTATGTTTATCTTTAGCATTAGGTTTAGCAATTCTAGCAACTTCATCACAAAACTGAATAACATGCCCATCAATATTATCAACCAAGATATCCTTAACCATAGCAATACTATGCTCAACTATAATTTGCTCAGGGGGTGTAGGTGTTCTAGCATAGCTCTTACGAACCACAGTTGAAGCTTTAACATGATCCTTTATTCTAACAGGGAAAGGTGGTTTCTCAATACAAGCAGTGGGAATAACAGGATCAACATTGTAAGTAATAGTTTTCTCTTCAACTTTAATAGGTTCAACTACTTTCACTTCAATGGGAGGAAGATATTTAAACCACTTCTCCTTAGGGAGATCAACATGAGCAGCAAAAGATTTGCAAAAAGAAGCTACTATCTCAGAGTCAGGTCCATATTTAGTGCTAAATTCACGAAAAGCATTGGTGTCCACGAAAGATTTAACACAATCAAACTTAAGGTTCATACTTGACTCCTTACCTTCATCGAGTTCCCAATATTCAGAGTTGTGTTTAATTCTTTCCAATAAATCCCATTTGAAATCAATATCTTTCTTCATATAGGAACCAACACAAGAAGTATCGAGCATGGATTGATCATTACAAGAAAGCCGAGCATACAAATTTTGAATAATAATTTCTCTTGAGAGCTCATGATTGGGGCATGAATATGACATTGACTTAATACTCCCCCAATCTTGAGCGATTCTTTCTCCTTCACGAGGCCAAAAATTATATATATAGTTCCAATCACGATGAACTAGATGCATAGGGTAGGACTTCTAATGAAATTTCATCTTCACTCAGTTGTAGCTCATGATCCAATATCATCACATAGCCTGTACCATGTCAATGCCTTTTCCTTCAAAGATATAGGGAAAACCTTCTTCTTAACATGATCCTCGGGAAGACCACCAAGATTAAATAATCCAAAATTTTCATCCACATAGATTAGATGCAAACGAGGATGTAGTGTTCCATCTCCTGCATAAGGATTAGCCAGCAGCTTCTCTATCATACCCGAAGGAATTTCATAATAAATATTTTTAGTAGGTTCAGTAGGTTGAGGGACAACTCTTTGTATTTCCGGTCGAGGTGAATATACCCCGAACAAGCCCCTAAAAGGATTACTTTCCATAGTGACAAGTGACAGTAAATTTCAGCAGACTATATAAATTTTTCCTTAGCAAAGGCGCTTCACTCCCCAGCAACGGCGCCAGAAAAGAGTCTTGATGACCCACAAATATAGGGGATCTACCATAGTCCTTCTGATAAGTAAGTGTGTCAAACCCAGCAAGGAGTGGAAGGAAATGACAAGCGGTTTCCAGTAAGGTATTCTCTGCAAGCACTGAAATTATCGATGACAGATAGTTTTGTGATAAGGAAATTCATAACGAGTAACAAGTAAAAAGTGTAGCAAAGGTGCAGCAAGGTATCCCAATCCTTTTTGTAGCAAAGGACAGTCCTGGACAAACTCTTATATAAAGTAAAGCGCTCCCGAGGACACATGGTAATTTCCGTCAAGCTAGTTTTCATCATGCTCATTTGATTTGCGTTCATTACTTTGACAATTTGATATGTGGGTGGACCAGTGCTTGCGTGCTGCCCTTACTTGGACGAACCTCCCACTTATGATTAACAACTATTGCATGCATCTCCAACTACAAAAGAATAATTAAGGTAAACCTAACCATAGCATGAAACATATGGATCCAAATCATCACCCTACGAAGCAACGCATAAACTAGGGTTTAAGCTTCTGTCACTCTAGCAACCCATCATCTAATTATTACTTCCCAATGCATTCCCCTAGACCCAAATGATGGTGAAGTGTTATGTAGTCGACGTTCACATAACACCACTAGAGGAGAGACAACATATATGTCATCAAAATATCGAATGAATACCAAATTCAGATGATTACTTATAACCAGACTTATCCCATGTACTCAGGAACAAACGGAAGTACTCATGAAGCATGTTCATGTTCAAGATCAGAGGAGTACTAATTATCATAAAGGATCTGAACATATATATGATCTTGCACCAAGTAAACCAACTAGCATCGACTACAAGGAGTAATCAACACTACTAGCAACCCACAGGTACCAATCTGAGGTGATGAGACAAAGATCGGATACAAGAGATGAACTAGGGTTTGGAGAGGAAATGGTGCTGGTGAAGATGTAAATGGAGATTGACCCCCTCTCAACGAGAGGATCGTTGGTGATGACTATGGCTTCGATTTCCCCCTCTAGGAGGGAAGTTTCCCTGGTAGGATCGCCCTTGCGGAGCTCTAGATTGGTTCTGCCCAAGTTTTGCCTCAAGACGGCGACGCTTCATCCCGAAAGCTCTGTTCTGATTTTTTTTAGGTTTTTTTGTCCAGGTCAAAATGCTTCATGTAGGAGAAGATGTGCATCGAAGGAGCCACAGGGGGTGGCCGCACCTAGTAGGCTTGTGGCCTACTGATGGCCCCCCTCTGGTTGATTCCTGCGCTAGTATTTTTTATTAATTCCAAAAATATTCTCATAAATTTTCAGGACTTTTGGAGTTGTGCAGAATAGGTATATCAGATTTGCTCCTTTTCTAGTCCAGAATTCCAGCTGCCGGCATTCTCCCTCTTAATGTAAACCTTGTAAAAGAAGAGAGAAAAGCCATAAGTATTGTACCATAACGTGTAATAACAGCCCATAATAAAATAAATATCAAGATAAAAGCATGATGCAAAATGGATGTATCACACCTACATTCTCGTTCGGTGTAGGAAGATCCCTTCACTGAAGAGCCCCCTCAAGCTATAAGTGCCTCTAATCCAATTGAAAAGTTGATGTCCCGGCGGTCATAGATCTAGTGACGGAGATTTTGGTCATCATGCCCGATTGGACTGTACCTTATATTGCGTATATCCTAAGGCAATAAGTCCTAAAGGATGAAGCTGAAGCTCGACAGATTGTTCATAGTTCCAAGGCTTTCACTGTAATGAATGATCAACTTTATAGAGAAAGTGTAACTGGCGTGACACAACATTGCATCACTCCTAAAGAAGGTCGAATGATCCTAGAGGAGATTCACTCGGGGACCTACGGTCATCATGCGTCCTCCCGGACAATTGTCGCCAAATCATACAAAGCTAGTTTGTTCTGGCCGCATGCTAATGAGATGGCCAAGGACATTGTTGATCACTGCAAAGGGTGCCCGTTCTACTCAAACTTGTCACACAAGCCTGCATCCGCCTTGAAGACTATTCCACTTGTCTAGCTATTTGTTGTCTGGGATTTGGATATAGTTGGTCCCTTTCGGACAGGACAGAGTGGGTTTACTCATTTTCTTGTTGCAGTCAACAAGTTCATGAAGTGGATTAAGGCCAAACCTATAAAGAAACTGAACTCCCGCACTGCTATCAAATTCATGTGAGAGATAATCTTCCGATATGGAGTTCCCCACAGTATCATTATAGACAATGGCTCAAACTTCGACTCGGAAGAGTTCAGACACTTCTGTTTCTCCCAAGCCACTCGGGTGGATTATGCATCTGTTGCACACCCTCGAACTAATGGTCAAGCTAAGCGAGCCAATGGCCTCATCCTTCAAGGGCTGAAGCCTCGACCCATGCGAGATCTAGAACATGCACCTGGAGCTTGGGTTATTGAGTTGCCATATGTTCTTTGGGGCTTGAGAACAACTCCCAATCGGTTAACTGGACGCTCTCCTTTCTTCTTGGTGTATGGAGCCGAAGCCATTTTGCCAAGTGATCTCCTGCACAATTCCCCTCGTGTAGATCTTTACTCCGAGGTTGAAGTGTAAAAACAATGACAGGACGGCATGGATCTCCTAGAAGAGGAGCGTGAGATGGCTCTGATTCGGTCGACTGTATATAAGCAAGATCTGCGTCACTTTCATGCAAAACATGTAAAGAGTCGGTCATTTCATGAAGTTGATCTGGTGCTCCAATTGGATCAACAACGACCTCACAAGCTCGCACCAGGATGGGAAGGTCCCTTCATCATCACCAAGGTACTGAAGAATGGAGCCTACCACCTCTACAACCTCAAAAAGTAGATTGACGAGCCGCGGGCCTGGAATGCAGACCTACTTTGACATTTCTATACTTGAGCCTGAGTTGTTTTGATGTAATAAAAGTATTCCAGAAAATATCGTTTATGAAGATTATGGCTTCCGCAATCTTTTGTCGATTCCGATCGCACCATCCTACATTCGAAAAACTTCTCCGAGTGATGAGCGGTCCTCTCACTCGGGGGCTTAGCTGCTAACCAGCTTTCGCCTAAGTTAAAAAACCTTCCGAGTGGATAACAGTCCATACGCTTGGAAACTTATCTAGGAACAAGTCTTTATCAAGGTTCAAAACCTTCTCCGAGTGACGAGCAATACTCTCACTCGGGGGCTTAGCTGCAAACCAGCTTTCGCCTAAGTTAAAATCCTTTCCAAGTGGACAATAGTCCATTTACTCAGAAAGTTAGCTATGAACCAGTCTTCGTCTAAGTTGAAAAACTTCTCCAAGTGATGAGTGATCCTCTCACTCGGGGGCTTAGCTATGAACCAACTTTATCGTAAGCTAAAAGCCTTTCCGAGTGGACAATAGTCCCTTCACTCGGAAACTTAGCTACAAACCAGTCTTCGTCTAAGTTCAAAAAATTCTCCGAGTGACAAGTGATCCTCTCACTTGGGGGCTTAGCTACAAACCGTTGTCACCTAAGTTAAAAACCTTTTCAAGTGGACAATAGTACATTCACTCGAAAACTTAGCTACGAACCAGTCTTCGTCTAAGTTCAAAAACTTCTCCGAGTGATGAGCGATCCTCTCACTCGGGGGCATAGCTACGAACCAGCTATTGCCTAAGGTAAAAACCTTTGTGAGTGGACAATAGTCCATTCACTCGGAAACTTAGCTACGAACTAGTCCTTGTCTATGTTCAAAAAACTTCTCCGAGTGATGAGCGATCCACTCACTCGGGGGCTTAGCTGCGAACCAAATTTCGCGTAAGTTAAAACCTTTAACCGAGTGATGAATATTCTTCTCACTTGGGGACTTGGCCAGACAAATCGTTCCATTCGGGGAGAAAGCAAATTCGGCCAGTCAAAGGATTGAAAGCTAAGTGTAGATAAATCCAAAGTTTCTACCACGCATAAAAGTTGTTCACGCAAATGAAATTGCTCAAGCATAAGGCGTGAACAAAGTTTTAATACGGTTACATTTCCACTCGGCATACCGAGGCAAATAAAGTCTTAATTGTGACCAAAGTTTTATCAAGCACCTGTGGGACTCGCAGGCTCGACGAAGGTGTCCAAGTCAATCCCGTCAGCAATCCGAGTGGCCGCGTCTATGAAAGTCTCCATGAAATCTTCAAATTGAAGTTTCTTCGTGTTGATCACCTGGAGACCTTTCAGCTTGTCCTCCCTGGCCTCCTCGCAATGGACTCTAACGAGTGAAAGCGCCACATCGGCTCCACAATGAGCTGCAGATTTCTTCCATGCTTGCACTCGATCGGGAATCTCATTGAGATGAGTCATCATTGATTCAAGGTCAGTCTGGAGGGTTTCTTCGGTCCATAGTTCCTTGTCAAACTTCTCCAGTGCAGCCTTCAGCCGAGTGGTATATTCTTGAACAATCTTGAGACGGACGTTGAGGCGAAACATGTTCATGGCCACAGCGTCCCCAACGGGTGACTTGGTGGGATCCAGATTTGGTTCAATTTCCACAGTTTCCTTTTCAAAGTCTTGGCACAATTCTATATGAAGGGAGAATGTAAAAGTAGTCATGCTTCTGTCTTACGGGAATCAAGGAAAGTCATTCGATGAAAGAAAGTTACCGTCGAGCATGCTTAACATCTTATTTGTAAAGTCCCCCAAGTACTTCTCAAGACCTTTGCTCCTCTTGTTCAACAGTTTGGTCTTCTTGATCCAGTCGGACCGCTCCTGCTTGAGTTTCATGTTCTCTTCTTCTAGCTTCTTAGCTGTGACGAGCTTCTTTTCAACAGCTTCAGTTTTCTCCCTCACCACCTATTGTGCATCAGTGAGCGCCTTGTCCTTGTCCTCCAGCGCCTTCCTCATGGTATCTAAAGAAACAACATTGTTGAGTCACGCTTTGAGTCGGCGATTCTCATCACGCACGTCTGTTTGAGTGAGAACATTCAGTTCAAAGGATGGAAGAGGAAAGTAAGTGTGCAGTTGGTCGACAAAAATTACCTCCCAGTGTCCTCAACTCAGCCTATGCTCGGTCCAGATTGTTCTTGGAGACTTCCAGATCCACTTGTAGCCGGTTCTTCTGCTTCTCCAGGTCTTTGTACCGCGTCCCAACTTCACAAGCTCACTAAAATAAACAAAGAAGTAGTTTAGTCAACATTTAATTTTCTTCGCTCCGGAGTGGAAAGGATCAAGTACTGTCGACTGGATGGCGGCCCGCCACCCCACCCCGCACCCATGAAGCCTGCATTATATCATGGTTGATGTAAATGATATCCGTGAAACCTGCAGGGTATGTCTGGAGCGCTCCGTCCCTAGGATAAGCATTCAGAGGTGGAAATACTAAGGCAAAAGACTCACTCGACGAACCGAGTGAAAAGCGTGCTCTTTGTATGACAAAGGGCCCTGAGTCCATGTTCTTAAGACTACTGCTCATCACCCACGATCAACAGTAGTCTCGGGGACTACACCCAGTGGGTGCACTCAGCGTGCCCCCACTAGATATGAAACCACTCGACTTGTTCCAACCTGTCTGAGCAAAATATTGTTCTTGACACACCCCCGCCGATACAAGCACTCGACGGCGGTCTCGGGGACTACACCCAGTGGGTGCACTCAGCGTGTCCCAGTAGACTTATCATCACTCGACCGGTCGAGTGATTCAAAAATAAATGCGCAAGCATGCAAACATTGTCTCTATCAGACCCCCGCCGATGCAAGCACTCAACGGCGGTCCTGGGGACTACACCTAGTGGGTGCACTCAGCGTGCCCCCACTATACCTTCTATCACTCAACCTGTCGAGCGATTGTCAAAACAATTCTAAGACCCCTGCCGATGTCAACACCATTCGACAGTAGTCTCGGAGACTACACCCAGTTGATGCACATGCCCTCACTGGACCTGCTACCACTCGACTAAGATCTGATCTACTCGAGAGGAAAACAAACAAGTTTGCTTCAAAAGGAAAATACCCAGTGGGAAATGAACATACAATTGCACTTACTCGGAAATTGAAGCGAAGCGCTGAGCTGGCATCATAAGCTAACTTGCTGGCTTCGTATGCCTCCTTCGTGTGCAGCATCATCTGCTCGGCTTGGATCATGGCCTCTTTGCCAGCTCTAGTTTGGTCCTTCGGGACGCGATGCAAAGGAAACGTAGACGTCGGGGGAGTTGATGTTGTGGTTGGTGCAGCCGAAGTTGCTGGAGGCTGTCCAATTGGCACAGAAGCCACAATGGTCGAAGTAGCTGGTGGGGCACTAGACAACGGAGTTGCAAGTTCAGCTCTGACTCGGGACGAATCGCGAAGCCCTGGGGATGTTGCAGCGGCTGACTTATGAGGCGTCTGCCTGATGGCGTTCTCCGAGCGCGTACCCTTGATGGCTCATCGTCGTCCTCTAGCTGGATGATTTGTGCAATTTCCAGTCGACGATATGGATTATTCGATCAGCAAATCATTCCCAAAAAATAGAATAGGGTGAGGGTTCGTTAAACCTCATTGAGAGGTGTCCACGTCAGCAATGTCCACTTCCATATTCTCCTCTTCATCCCGTGGAGGCGACATCGTTGAGGTAGAGCTCTGGTGGACAGATCCCACTCGTTAAGCAAAGGTTTTAAGTTCCACAACAACAAAGGAAAAAGAAAGCAAACACTTATGTTGAAACAACAGGTACAACAATCTTCATGCGGGGTAGAGCCTTCCGAGGTTTTGGCGCGCTAGACTTGGGCTGTTTTGCGGCCCGCTCACTCGACTCAATTGTCGAGGCTCGGTCATTCTTCAGATTCCTGTTGCTCGACATCTAGGTCTTCCATGGTGCAGCCATGGGGTCCTGACGCGACTTGGAAAGGTTCTCGATGTGCAGAGGTGACTCGGCTTCTTCATTCTCGCCCGAGTCCTCGTACTCGTCTTCACTATCCTTAGCACATTCAACATCTATGTTGCCACCCTCACTCTCCCCTCCATCTTCAGGCTGATTTCCATTTGGCATGGGTGAGTACATGTTCGTCACCTCCTGCAGGATTCCAATAGTAAAGTTGGTCGACTGATGCTATCAATCACTTGACGAAACATCAAAACATTCAACAAAGATATAACTTACCAGATTTGGTGGTGGGTTCTCAGCAGAGAAAGGCTTGATCCGCTTGGCTCCTAGAGGATTGTCGCAAGCTCCAGTGATGCTCCGAAGCCACTGTGCTACAGTCTCCTCTGAGACTTCCTCTGGGTGCGTTCGACTGGTGTCCATAGCGCATGAGTAGTGCCACATGGCGCGGTTCCTCGCTTGAAGAGGCTGGATTCGTTGACTGAGGAATGTCTCCAGCAGATCCATGCCAGTCACTCTACCATGAACCAGAGCAACTACAGCATTAACTAAGGTTCCCACTTGGACTTTCTCCCCTTCTAGCACTGACAGTGATTTGGGAGTAGTGGGTCGATCTGGTGTGAAGGGGGAAATGCCAATCGACATATTCGGAGACACAACGTCCTTACAGTAGAAACATGTCGACTGCCAGCCCCTAACTGATTTAGGAAAATTCATTGACGGAAAGGAGCTTCTAGCTCTCTTTTGTATCCCCAAGCCACCACACAGCTAGATGACATGGGTCTTATCGTCCTATGAATTAGCATTTTTTACCACCAGAGATCGGACGGTAAAGATGTGTTTGAATAAACCCCAATGGGGATGACAACCCAAGAAGCACTCACATAAGGTGATCAAAGCAGCAAGGTATGAAATGGCATTCGGAGGAAAGTGGTGAAGTTGAGCTCCGAAAAAGTTCAGAATCTCGCGAATGAAAGGATGGGAAGGCATAGAAAAACCTCACTCGACGTGGGTGAGGAGGAGAACCATCTCTCCTTTGGGCGGCTCCGGCTCGGTCTCCCGCTTCGACAGCCTCCATGTGGCGTCGGGCATGAGCTCGTCGGTGACGAGGTTCTCAACATCCCTCGCCATGACCGTCGACAGGAGGAAGTTGATGAACCACAAGTATAGGGGATCTATCGTAGTCCTTTCGATAAGTAAGAGTGTCGAACCCAACAAGGAGCGGAAGGAAATGACAAGCGATTCTCTGTAAGGTATTCTCTACAAGCATTGAAATTATCGGTAACAGAAAGTTTTGTGATAAGATAATTTGTAACAGATAGCATGTAACAATTGTAACAACGGTGCAGCAAGGTGTGCCAATCCTTTTTATAGCAAAGGAAAAGACTGGATAAACTCTTATATAAATCAAAGCCCTCCCGAGGACACATGGGAATTTATGTCAAGCTAGTTTTCATCATGCTCAATTGATTCGTGTTCGCTACTTTGATAATTTTATATTCAAGTGGACTGGTGCCTGGGTGTTGTACTTACTTGGACAAGCCTCCCACTTATGATTAACCACTCCCGCAAGCATCCACAACTACGAAATGAGAATTAAGATAAATCTAACCATAGCATGAAATGTGTGGATCCAAACAGCCCCTTACGAAGCAACGCATAAACTAGGGTTTAAGCTTCTGTCACTCTACCAACCCATCATCTACTTATTACTTCCCAATGCCTTACTCTAGGCCCAAACCATGGTGAAGTGTTATGTAGTCAACATTCACATAACACCACTAGAGGAGAGGCAACATACATCTCATCAAAATATCGAATGAATACCAAATTCACATGATTACTTATAACAAGACTTATCACATGTCCTCAGGAACAAACGTAACTACTCACAAAACATATTCATGTTCATAATCAAAGGAGTATAAGTGATGATCAAGGATCTGAACATATAATCTTCCAGCAAGTAAACCAACTAGCATCAACTACCATCAACACTACTAGCAACCCATAGGTAATATATCTGAGGTTTTGAGACAAAGATTAGATACAAGAGATGAACTAGGGTTTGGAGAGGAGATGGTGATGATGAAGGTGTTGATGGAGATTGACCCCCTCTCGATGAGAGGATCATTGGTGATGATGATGGCTTCAATTTCCCCCTCCTGGAGGGAAGTTTCACCGGCATGATCGCCTTGCTAGAGCTCTAGATTGGTTCTGCCCAAGTTCCGCCTCGAGACGGCGGTGCTTCATCCTGAAAGGTCTGATATGATTTTTTTCCAGGACAAATCCCTCAATATAGCAGAAGACGGGCATCGGAGGGTTGCCAGGTGGGCCACAAGCCCCAGGGGCGCGGCCAGGGGGGTGGTCGTGTCCAGCGGGCTTGTGGCTCCCTGGTGGGCCCCCTAATGTATTTCTTTTGTCCAGTATTTTTTATATATTCCAAAATAATTCTCCATAGATTTTCAGGACTTTTGGAGTTGCGTAGAATAAGTACCTTAGATTTGGTCCTTTTCTAGTCCAGAATTCCAGTTGCCGACATTCTCCCTCTTCATGTAGACCTTGTAAAATAAGAGAGAAAAGGCATAAGTATTGTACCAAAACGTGTAATAACAGCCCATAATGCAAGAAATATCAATATAAAATCTACGGAGACCAAGAAAACCTCTTATACCTTTGATATCCGTAGGGCATGGCATTTTTTCAATAGCATCAACTTTAGTTTTATCAACTTCAATACCTCTTTCGGAGATCTTGTGCCCCAATACAATACCTTCATTAACCATAAGTGTCACTTTTCCCAATTCAAGACAAGATTAGTTTCTTCACATCTTTGCAAAACTCGATCAAGGTTGCTCAAACAATCATCAAATGAAGTTCCGTAACTGGAAAAATCATCCATGAAAACCTCAAGAATCTTTTCACAAAAGTCAGAGAAAATAGCCATCATACATCTCTAAAAGGTAGCAGGTGCATTGCATAAACCAAAAGGCATACATTTACAAGCATAGGTACCGAAAGGGCAAGTAAAAGTGGTTTTTTCTTTATCCTGGCTTGGTACAGGTATTTAAGAGAAACCAGAATAACCATCTCGAAAGCAAAAATGAGTATGTTTGGATAATGTTTCTAGCATTTGATCAATAAAAGGTAAAGGGTAATGATATTTCTTAGTAGCTTTATTTAATTTCCTAAAATCAATTACCATTCTATAGACTTTAACAATTCTTTGCGGAATCAATTCATTTTTATCATTAGGAACAATGGTAATACCTCCCTTCATAGGGACACAATGGACGGGACTAACCGATCCACTATCAGCAACAGGATAAATTATACCTGCCTCCAAAAGCTTTAGTACTTCTTTTCTTACCACTTCTTTCGTCTTAGGGTTCAATCATCATTGGTGATCAATAACTGGTTTGTCATCAGGATCCATATTAATTTTATGCCGGCATAGAGTGGGACTAATGCCCTTAAGATCATCAAGAGTATAACCAATAGCAGCACAGTGCTTCCTCAGAGTTTTCAATAATCTCTTTTCTTCATGCTCTGAAAGGTTAGCACTAATAATAACAGGATATATCTCCTTTTCATCAAGTTAAGCATATGTCAACGTATCCGGTAATTGCTTGAGCTCAAACTCGGTATCACCCTTGGGTGGATAAGGATCCCCAAGTATTTCAACAGGTAAGTTATGTTTCAAAATAGGCTGTTGCTCAAAGAAAATTTCATCTTTTTCATTCCTCACATTCATATTCATATCATTTTCATGGTCTAGCAAATATTGTTCTAAGGGATCAGTAGGAGGCACAACAATAGAAGCAAGACCAATAATTTCATCTTTACTAGACAATTCGTTGTCATGGGGTTGTCTATAAAATTTAGAGAAATTAAACTCATGGGACACATCCCAAAGCTCACAGTAATTATTTCCTTCTCATAATCAATCTTAGCATTAACAGTATTCAAGAAGGGTCTGCCAAATATACTGGGACAAAAATTATCTTGTGGGGAACCAATAACAAGAAAATCAGTAGGATACTTTATTTTCCCACACAAGACTTCAACATCTCTAACAATCCCTATCGGTGCAATAGTGTCTCTATTAGTGAGCTTAATAGTAACATCAATATCCTCTAGTTCAACTAGTGCAATATCATGCATGATTTCTTTGTATAAGGAATGAGGAATTGCACTTACGCTAGCACCCATATCACATAAGCCATGATAACAATGATCTCCTATTTTAATAGAAACAACATGCATGCCAACAACTGGTCTATGTTTATGCTTAGTATCAGGTCTAGCAATTCTAGCAACTTCATCACAGAAATGAATAACATGCCCATCAATATTATTAACCAAGAGATCTTTAACCATAGCAATACTAGGTTCAACTTTGATTTGTTCAGGGGGTGTAGGTGTTCTAATAGAACTCTTACGAAGCACAGTTGAAGCTTTAGCATGTTCCTTTATCCTTATAGGGAAAGGTGGGTTCTCAGTGTAACTAGTAGAGATAACAGGATCAACATTGTAAGTAACTAATTTCTCTTCAACTTTAATAGGTTCCATTACTTTCACTTCAACGGGGCGATGATATTTAAACCACTTCTCCTTAGGGAGATCAACATGAGTAGCGAAAGATTCATAGAAAGAATCTATTATCTCAGAGTCAAGTCCATACTTAGTGGTAAATTCACGAAAAGCATAGGTGTCCACGAAGGATTTAACACAATCAAACTTAAGATTTATACCTGACTCCTTACCTTCATCGAGTTCCCAATCTTCAGAGTTGCATTTAGTTCTTTCCAATAAATCCCATTAGAATTCAATATATTTCTTCATAAAAGAACCACCACAAGAAGTATCGAGCATGGATTGATCATTACGAGAAAGCCGAGCATAAAAATTCTAAATAATAATTTCTCTCGAGAGCTCATGATTGGGGCATGAATATAACATCAACTTAAGCCTACCCCAAGCTTGAGCGATTCTTTCTCCTTCACGAGGCCAAAAATTATATATATAGTTCCAACCACGATGAACTAGATGCATAGGGTAGGACTTGTGATGAAATTTCATCTTCAGTCGGTTGTAGCTGCATGATCCAATATCATCACATATCCTATACCATGTCAATGCCTTCTCCTTCAAAGATAAAGGAAAGAGCTTCGTCTTGACGTGATCCTTGGGTAGACCTGCAAGCTTAAATAATCCACAAACTTCATCTACATAGTTTAGATGCAAATCAGGATGTAGTGTTCCATCTCCTGCATAAGTATTAGCTAGCAGTTTCTCTATCATACCCGAAGGAATTTCATAATAAATTTTCAGTAGGTTCAGTAGGTTGAGGGACAACTCTTTGTCTTTCCGGTCGAGGCGAAGATACCATGAACAAGCCCCTCAAAGGATTACTTTCCATAGTGAAAAGTGACAGTAAATTTCAACACACAATATAAATTTTTCCTTACCAATTTCCACTCACCAAAGGCGCTTCACTCCCAGGCAATGACACTGGAAAAAAGTCTTGATGACCCACAAGTATAGGGGATCTATTGTAGTCCTTTCTATAAGTAAGAGTGTTGAACCCAACGAGGAGCAGAAGGAAATGACAAGCGGTTCTGAGTAAGGTATTCTCTGCAAGCACTGAAATTATCAGTAACAAATAGTTTTGTGATAAGATAATTTGTAATGGATAGCAAGTTGAAATTGTAACCATGGTGTATCAAGGTGGCCCAATCCTTTTTATAGCAAAGGACAAGCCTAGACAAACTCTTATATAAAGCAAAGCGCTCCCGAGGACACGTGGGAATTTATGTCAAGCTAGTTTTCATCATGCTCATTTGATTCGCGTTCGCTACTTTGATAATTTGATATGTGGGTGGAACGGTGCTTGTGTGATATCCTTACTTGGACAAGCCTCCCACTTATGATTAACCCCTCCTGCAAGCATTCGCAACTACGAAAGAAGAATTAAGATAAATCTAACCATAGCATGAAACGTGTGGATCCAAATCAGCCCCTTAAGAAGCAACACATAAACTAGGGTTTAAGCTTCTGTCACTCTAGCAACCTATCATCTACTTATTACTTCACAATGCCTTCCTCTAGTCCCAAACAATGGTGAAGTGTTATGTAGTCGATGTTCACATAACATCACTAGAGGAGAGACAACATACATCTCATCAAAATATCGAACGAATACCAAATTCACATGTTTACTTATAACAAGACTTATCCCATGTCCTCAAGAAGAAACGTAACTAATCACAAAACATATTCATGTTCATAATTAGAGGAGTGTAAGTGATGATCAAGGATCTGAACAAATAATCTTCCACCAAGTAAACCAACTAGCATCAACTACAAGGAGTAATCAACACTATTAGCAACCCACAGGTACCAATCTGAGGTTTTGAGACAAGGATCGGATACAAGAGATGAAGTAGGGTTTGGAGAGGAGATGGTGCTGATGAAGGTGTTGATGGAGATTGACCCCCTCTCGATGAGAGGATCGTTGGTGATGATGATCGCCTTGATTTCCCCCTCCTGGAGGGAAGTTTCACCAGTAGGATCGCCCTGCGGGATCTCTAGATTGGTTTTGTCCAAGTTTCGCGTCGAGACGGCAGCGCTTCGTCGGGAAAGGTCTGATATTATTTTTTCCAGGACGAACCCTCAATATAGCAGAAGATCGGCATCGGAGGGCTGCCAGGTGGGCCACAAGCCCCAAGGGTGCGGCCAGGGGGGGGGGTTGCGCCCAGCATGATTGTGCCTCCCTGTTGGGCCCCTTGATGTATTTCTTTCGCCCAGTATTTCTTTATATTCCAAAATAATTCTCCGTAGATTTTCAGGACTTTTGGAGTTACGCTGAATAGCTATCTTAGATTTCCTCCTTTTCTAGTCCAGAATTCCAGCTATCGGCATTCTCCCTCTTCATGTAGACCTTGTAAAATAAGAGAGAAAAGGCATAAGTATTGTACCAAAACGTGTAATAACAGCCCATAATGCAATAAATATCAATATAAAATCGTGATGCAAACTGGACGTATCAGAAGTCTTCCTGGATCCACCCCGCCGACATCGTGAATCGGGTGTTGGACGACATCTTGGCCTTGGCAGCTCCCTTCTTGGCGTGCTCGAGCTTCTCGGTCTTGCCCTTCGTCATCGTGGCAACCATCGTCGAGGCAGAGCAGGGCGGCGCACGCGGAGTAGAGGGAGCGGAGGAAAAGAGAGGATTTGGGGAAGAGCTCTATTGTCCACAGCACTGTCCAGTCTTATGCCCGCCCGAGTGGGTTGCTGACCTGTGGGCCCACCAGATCTCGGTGTATCTCGATCGTAGACATCATGCGGTATGTGGCATAATGGGCAGCACAGAAATCGAGGCGTTGTTCTCCCACTTGCCCCAGTCGTGGTGTCATCTTCGCGAGGTGCGCGCTTCCCAAATTTTTGAATCCCGTGAAATCTGGGTCTTACGGAGCGACCCGTCGCATCCAAAGATCCTCTTGAGTCACTCGGATTTTAATCTTCACTCGAATTCACTCGTACACTTATCAAGGCTAAATCGGTCCGGGCGAATGATAAAGATTCCAGTCGACGCACATCTCCGTGAAGTCCCAAAGTGCATTCAGAATTTCGGTGCCTTATCAGAACTGGCATCGACCCCTTTTTCACTCGAACCCCGATCCATTCGGGGGCTAATGATGAGGATATGTACCTAAGGTAGGATCCCATGCCTGACCTACATACCCTACCTAGGGACACCATATTGAGGACTTAATGATGGCAAGAGAGTTTCCGACTGAAGTCATCATGGCGCGATAGTCACTCGACAATTAAGTCACTCGGAGGATTCTCCCTCCACTCGATAGTGTCCTGTCACTCGAAAGAACCAATGAACATTCGACACCATGAGACAACAAGGTACCCTAGGGAGGCTAACAGACAGGCGTTTGACCAGTCGTCATTAGTAGCATTTATTGTGTATATTATCAGTAACGTACGCTTTTATTCCCATGATCGAACCCTTGGTTGCCTGACATTCATGAGGGGCAGCGCACTCTATATAAGTCGTCCCTCCCCTCTGGCACTAGGGTTCGCACCCCTTGTAACACATACATTCCACATGACAAGAGCTCCTGAGCAACGAGACGTAGGGATGTTACCTCCACGAGAGGGGCCTGAACTCATACATCTTTGTGTACATCCTCGCCGTAGCTAGGAACCTTCCCTCTCCTTACGTATCCCTATCTTCTACTGCTGACTCGTTCCCACGACAAATACAATTATGTATCATGTACCCTTCTGTCATTGGGATGTAGATCACCGCAAGATTGAACCCATTACAACGCACCACTTCTACTAAGGATAAATAAATCTAGTTGGCCAAACCAAACCGATAGATCGAAGCGAAATACAGAGCCATAACAATCGTGCATAATATAATTCAACAAAGACTCAATTACTTTCAATGAATAATATGATCATAAAACCACAATTCATTGGATCCAAACAAACACACTACAAAAGAAGATTACATTAAATAGATCACCACGGGAATCACAGCAAACATGGTATTGAAGATCGGAGAGAGAATAAGACATATTGGTACTAGCTATGGACCTGTAGGTCTATGGTGGACTACTCATGCATCATCATGGAGGCAGCAAGGTTGATGTAGATGGCCTCTGTGGTCAATTCCCCCTCCGGCAGAGTACTGGAAAATATCTCCATATGGCCTCCCATTGGAACAGAGGCTTGCGGTGGCGGAAAACTTGTTTCGGGTGGATCTTTGTTGGCTTCCAGTTTTTAGATAATTTACTGAGGTGGAATTAGGTCACACAGAGCCACGAGGGCCCTCAAGGCATTAGCACGCGCCTACCCCCTAGGTTCACCCTGTTTCCTTACCGTCTCCTCATGTTGTATCCTGACTCCTCCCGAAGCTTCCTAGGTCTATTTTGTCTAGAAAAAATCATCGAAAAGTTTTGTAACGTTCGGACCTAGTTTAGTACATGTATCCTAGAAAACGAAAAACAGGCAAAAACTGCAGCTCACACTTGGCACTGGGTTAATAGGTTAGTTCCCAAAAATGATATAGAATAGCATATAATTTAATATAAAGTATCCCAGATTGATAATATAATAGCATGCAACAATCAAAAATTATAGATACGTTGGAGACGTATCACCGATTAGTATCAAATACGCATGACATACAGTAGATTGGTGATATGTATGTATAAAAGTTATACATAACTTTGCATAACTTCTTCTTATCCACCAAGTACTTCTTGTAGATGCTTCCAGTGTCCTTTCTGTCTGCAGTAGAAATATTCATCTTCCTTAGTGGCTCCGCCCTTGTTCCTCTTCTAAGGCACAGTCTTACCGACGCCAATAAACTTTTTCTTGGGCTTGCCCTTCTTGAAACTGGCGGTCATATTGACCACCAACACTCATGTCTACCACACAACTTTATTCTTGTAGACTCTGTTGGGCTACAAGCACAGAGTTCTGTAGGACAGTGGCAAATTTCCCTTAAGTGGGTGACCTAAGTTTTATCAATCCGTGGGAGTTGTGGGATGAAGATTGTCTCTCTCAGACAACCCTGCAACCAAATATAAGAAATCTCTTGTGTCTCCAACACACCAAATATAATGGTAAATTGTATAGGTGCACTAGTTCAGTGAAGAGATGGTGATACAAGTGTAATATGGATAGTAGATATGGGGTTTTTTAATATAAAAATATAAAAATTGCAAGGTAGAAAGTGGAAAATAGCAAGCAGAACATTGTATAAATGCCTGGAAATACGGCCTAGGGTTCATACTTTCCCTACTGCAATCTCTCAACAATGCTAACATAATAGAACCATATGATCATCCCTCAACGTGCGTCAAACAATCACTCCAAAGTTCATATCTAGCGGAGAATATAAGATGAAATTGTTGTATAGCCACCTCAAAGTTATGCTTTCTGATCAATCTATTGAGCTATTCCTATAAGCATCACAAACAGCCCTAGATTTCATACTAGAATACCACCTATGACACACATCAATCAACCCTAATGCCTAGATACGCCAATGTAACCTCAAGTATCCGCTGGTTAATTATTCAACATGCATCAAAAAAAATTCAAATTCATCATATTCAATCCAACACAAAGAACTTCAGAGAGTATACCAAGATTTCTATTGGAGAAAGTAGGACAATAACGTGTATCAACCCATATGCATAGATTACCCCATTATCACCATGGGAATATGCAAGTTGAGTACCAAAACATATATCAAGTGAATCAATAGAACACCCCATTGTCACCATGGGTATCCACATGCAATACATACATCAAGTGATCTGACATAACAAAATCTCAAAGGGGAGGATTCAATTCATCACATCAAGATAGCAACGGAAGAACACGATATGAGGGTGTCGTGGAATGAACGACCAATAGTCGAAAAGCGAGAAAATTCTATTCCAACTAAGTGCGTCATAGGAAAGACCTATTCCATTATTCATGAACCTAAACATGATATGCCACATGGGCTTGTGGCCCGGAAGACAAGTACCTTAGCTTTTCCTAATGAAAGTTGCCCCATGTGAAATGAGTTATGAGGAAGTTGAACCATTTAGGTGGGAATACTTTACAACCGAGTTTGAAAGTATTAATGAAGTGAGCTATTACATCAAGTTCTTTTTTGACTGTTTCATTTGAAAGTTGAAGGTTGGGACATAAAGGGGAGAGGAGAGCCCGGACAAGGAAAACAAGCACCCCTTTTAGGATTCTAGGAAATAAGCAATATTTTCCCGTCTTGAACTGAACTGAACAAAGCACAGAGACTAGACTCGGAACTAGAATTCCCTTCTCAGAATTAGAACACCCACCCAACTTGGTTTGACAAGTATCTTGTTCAGTTTTTCCACATTAGAAGAGAAACCTGTTGCCTAGATATATAAATTCCAATCAGAATATAAGTACTTTGAATCAAGAAATAACATTGTGTATAAGTGAAGTGAACTAGAGAATTTCAGTCAGAAAAGCAATCGAATGCTGAAATATCTTCTCTAAAGCTAAAGCTTTACAAATTATAGGAAAGCAAGCACCACGAAGGGCAGTACCCAAACTATAGGTTATATTATGTCTGGGAAAGTAAGGTCAAGTAGTGTCATCCTATTACCCTAAATGGAAAGCAAAATAGGCTATTGACCATCCCTCATGAACAATCAGAGTTTCCTTAACTAGTCTTGCCAATTTATGACTTCACCGACCCAGAGACTAATATATCGTTGGCCCAGGCAAAGAGTGAGTTGTAACCCGATCTTCCATCTTATATGCGAGATAAACATCGTTATAAGTTTTCCAACTCCATTGTGTTGCCAGAATCCATGTTCCATATTTGTAGAGGGTTGACCTCTGTGCTTCTCTCATGGTACAATCCTCTTCCTGCTGAGCCCCCGTTCTCCATGGTCCACAGAGAAAAAAACTAGGATACATGCATGGATAAGCTCACAGTAACCCATCAATTTTGGATCCAATTCGGGATTTTTCTTGGGAAGTATTGGGAAGAAAATGGAATGGAATAATATAGACTCATAGAGAGGAAAAGGTTCTCTATTGATGCAAATGTTGTACCTAGAGGATGGGCATAGAGTAAAAGGGGGAATCGAAATGATAAATAAATAATAAAGACAAAAAATAAGTTTGATCTAACCATATTAACAAAGCCCATGATACATTAAGACCATGACATTCAAAAACACGAGAGAGAGAGAGAGAGAGAGATCACATAGCAACTGGTACATACCCTCAGCCTCGAGTGTGAAGTACTCCCTCCTCATCATGGACACCGCCGGGATGATGAAGATGGCCTCCGGTGATGATTGACCCCTCCGACAGGGTCTTGGAACAGGTCTCCAAATGAGTTGTCTTGAGTACAGAGGCTTGCGGCGGTGGAGAGGAAATTCTAGGTTAACTTTGGGGGTTTCTGGATTTATAAGAATTTTCAATGTTGGAATCAGGTCAGCCGAAGCCACGTGGGCCCCACAAGCTAACAGGACGTGCTTAGGGGGTGGGTGCTCCCTATTGTCTTGTGGCCCTTAGGTGGATCCCCTCCGGTGGTTCTTGGCTCCGATATTTCCAGAACTTTTATTTTCTGCAAAAAATAACACCACGGTAATTCTGCTAAAAACAGCATCAGTCCGGGTTAGTTCTAAATAAATCATATAAAGTCCATCCAAACCATATAAAAGTATTATAAACATAGGAAAATATGGCATGAATACTTCATAAATTATCAATACGTTGGAGACGTATCAAACACCTGTTTGTTCTTCTCCATTCCAGCTTCCACAATTTTGAGCATAGCAAACAACTCGTTTGCACTTTTCTCCATCCCATTCATGTTGTAATTGATGATTAAACCGTCATAATATGGAGGGTGAAGCAAACAGAACATGTGTACTGATTGTTGGAGGAATTCGAAACTCCATAGATGCCAGTCTCTAACATAGCCACCAAGCATTACTATATGCTCGGTCATTGAGGAACCTTCTGCAATCTTGCATTCAACGAAGGCCTTGGTTATTTCAAAATGTTAGGTCCTTGCCTACTTCTTGTACATAAATTCCAGTGACCCAATTGTACATTGAGTTGTAGACCGGTCAAAACATTTCTGAATTTTGGGAACCATGCGAGTTAACATGAGGCACTAGACTGACTCATACTCATCACTACGAGTAATTAAAGCAACTACAACCTCATGTGGTCATCCTTTGCAGAAGGACCACCCAGGGGCAGATCCAGTACATTCTCGTTCTTAGCACTCATGAGAATGAGTCTCAGGTTCTCGATTCAATCCGCACAATGTCCACCAGTTGCAGCCAACTTTTCTTTTCCTAACATAGGGGCTAAGTTGAACATATTCCAAACCATTGGTCTACAACGATAGACACAAAATTCACTTAGACATAGTTCACAATTAATTACGCATTAGTGTTTAAAAAATTCTAATATAACATGCATGATTACCCACAAGTATACGGGATCAATCATAGTCCTTCCGATAAGTAAGGGTGTCGAACCCAACGAGGAGTAGAAGGAAATGATAAGTAGTTTTTAGCAAGGTATTCTCTACAAGTGTTGTGAGTAACAGTGGTAGATAGTTTTGTAGCAAGATAATTGGTAACAACTGACAAGTAGAAAAACTAACAAGTGTGCAGCAAGATAGCCCAATCCCTTTTCTAGCAAAGGACAAGCTTGAAAGTTCTCTTATATGAGGCAAATGCTCCCAAGGACACATGTGAATTTCCATCTAGTCATGTTCATCAAGTTGAGTTGATTTGCGTTCGTTAGTTTGATAATTTGATATGTGGGTAGACCGGTGCCAAGGTGCTATTCTTACTTGAAAAATCAAACCACTTATGATTACCCCCTCCCGCAAGCATCCGCAAATACGAAAGAAGTATTAAGATAAATCTAACCATAGGATTAAACATGTGGATCGAAATCCGCCCGATATGAAATAACACATAAACTAGAGTTTATGCTTCCATCACTGTAGCAACCCATAATATACTTATTACTCCACAACGCCTACCTTTAGGCCCAAATATAGTGAAGTTTCATGTAGTCGCGTTCGCACAACACCACTAAAGGAAGCAACAACATACATATCATCAAAATATCGAAGGAATAACAAGTTCACATGATTACTTATAACAAGACTTCTCTCATGTCCTCGGGAACAAAATTAACTACTTAAAAATAATCACCATGTTCAATATCAAAGGTATAATAAATATGATTAAGGATCTGAACATATTATCTTCCACCAAGTAAACCAACAAGCATCAACTACAATATGTAATCAACACTACTAGTAACCCCAGGTACCAATATGAGGTTTTGAGATAAAGATAGAATACAAGAGATGAATTCGTTGGAGATATGCCCTAGAGGCAATCATGTATGATGATATTTCCTATGTGTTTATGAATAAAGATAGTCCATGGACATCATCAATGATGTGTATTAACAAGTACGTGACTTGTTTGTGAGACTATGCATTGTATGATGATTGTCCTAAATGGTCCCTAGTCGAAAGGGTTGTGTGGACGCGCAGCCAATCAAGCTAGCATATGACATTGTGGATGGTTCGGTCTCACTGACCATGTAGCATTGGATGCTAGCTGGATAATATGGACTCATAAAGATCTGGTAGGATTTGACGTAGTAGGATCCGAGTCAAGATGAGGTCTGAGTTGGACAGACCCAACTATGAGATGCAACTATAGTTCATGTGTGAGTCTCTAGTATAACATATGTTCTATGTCCTAAGACCTGAGCTGGCACATGTACTCGGGATGGTGCAGACTTGCTTTCGGCCGACAAAATGGTACTTCGTGACTGGGTAGTTACAAAGGTAGGTTTCGGGTTTGTCAAGACCCATGTTGCGAGACATGATCGAGCAAGATGGGATTTGCCCCTACGATTAGGAGAGATATACTCTAGGCCCCTCAAGTGATCCGACCTAGATAAGCATGGCCATGCGATGAGGATTATGAGATAATCTGAATGTTGGTCGGATTCATCGGAACAAGAAAGAGGTCATGCTGCAACAAGGATGACCATGACGCCTTGAGCACGACAACATATATCATGTGGCAAAGGGAATGTAAGTCTGAAGTACAGGTTCGCCTAACCAGCTTCATTGGACACTTGGAATCGGCACACCTTGCTAGAGGTCGCTACCGAGTGGTCGAGGTGAATGTGATCTGACCTTCGACTAAGTGAACGAGAACCTAAAGGGTCACGCACATAAGGGAAGGAACACGTGCGCTTTAGGATCCGTGCGAGGCCCAAGAGTTGAGCCCGCACTGGATGCCTATATATAGTGGAGGTGCGGCACACCCATCTGGTTGATCGCTTTGGCAACGTCATTAGGGCTTTGCATGTGTTGCAACTAGCCGCCTCCACTCGTCACCGCTGACTATGTGAACGGACCTAGGAGTTCGTCGCACGGTGCTCCTCATGCACGCGCGGATGCCGTTAGAGGCGGTGCACTTGTGCCGCTCTGGGAACCTGTACGAGGGAGATCGGCGACAGCTTTTTCGCGAGTGAGATCGGACTGGCTATTTGAGGGAGATCAGATGAGGAGGAGATGGACCCCGTGAACATGCTGCCCCAGCTCTACTTCTGCTACACGGGACTATGCGTCTAGTGGTAATGATCTGTGATCCATATCCATAGCATGTTCTTGGATTTCTGCGCATAGGAAAATTTTAATTCGCATGCGATGCACCTACGATAGAACCCAACAGTGGTATCAGAGCCTCTGCTATGGGATTTGGATTCAGATCGGTAGCATATATGATATGTGGAGGAGACGAATGAGATCCGTCGTCGTTCATAAGATCATCTACGTGCACGGTTGATGAGATCAACTGCACATGAGGACTGTTGTGGCTATGTTTTCTATCAATCGGAATGGATGAGGTCATGACACAACCTACCCCTACCGGTTGGTTTCTGCCATCGGGGTGAACTGTGTGCGTAGCGCCTTGTATTTCGTACATGATCACACAAACCAGTAGAACACAATTCTTTGAACAACTTTGTTTTGCAGGTTTGATGTGAATAGTATGGCTCATATGTATGTGACAGATATGTGTAATTTAACATGACATGCGTGTCATGATTGTCAGCCGGCACGAGCCAAAGTGCTCCCATTATGTTGTATAATGACATGCGCGTCAACTTGTGATTCTCTGTAAATTCATTACTAGTTGTAGTAGTTGGAGGAAAGAGGTCATGCTCGAGGTTTTGGTGTCCCGGTGTGATGAACAAGATGGAGTTTTGCCTTGGTCACTCGAGTAGGAGCCAGCCATGGAAGGATGCCCATGAAGGAGCCATGCTATTTCACATATTTATGTTTATATATGATTGATATTGCTTCTTGTTTCTATGCATGTTATTATGGTAGAAATATCCCTCGTAAATATCAAGCACATTGCCATTCCGGATATTGCACTTCTGCTCATCAGGTACGTCTAGTGGTGGGCTCATAAAATTGAGGTACTACTAGATGTCCTTGAACTGGAGGGTTCGTGTCGGGCACAGACATGCACAACATCAGGTTTACTTGAGAAGGCTATAAAAACGGTTTTGGGCCTTGCGTGGTCGGGAGCCGGGGTATAAGATACCTACCCGACCGACAGGAGTCGTATAGAGATATGATTAGCAAGGAGTTGCTTACCAAATAGGCAAGTTGGCTAGCAGTGATGCTAAAGCTCACTAGTCGCTTGTGCTAGTCAGATCCTAAATCATTGAGAGTTTTTGGAGGGATGCTTACTTCACTAGGAGCGGTTCCGTTTAAGACTTGAATTACTCTACACAAACACATTGCTTAGTGATTCCATATTTTTCAGTCGTAGATCAATGGCACCACCTGCCCAACCCAACTTTGCATTGAAATCAATTCTGGAAAAGGATAAACTGAATGGAACAAACTTTACCACATGGTATAGAAATTTAACAATTGTTCTCAAGCACGATGAAAAGGAACATGTTCTAGAGGATCCACTTCCAGAGGAACCTGCCTAGAATGCTAATGCCACAACCAAGAATGCCCACCAGAAACTCGTCGATGAATCAAACGAGATCAGTTGCCTCATGCTGGCTTGTATGGAGCCCGATTTGCAACAGCATTTTGAAAACGTTGACGCTTTCGATATGATCGAGAGTCTCAAGAGCATGTTTCAAGCGCAGGTCAGGACCGAAAGATTCAACATCTGGCAGTCCTTAATGAATTGTAAGCTGAAAGAGGGTGATCCACTAAGCACATATGTGATCAAGATGATCGAGTACGTGCAAGCTTTGGATCGGTTAGGCTTCCCACATGGGGACGAGCTGTCCAAAGATGCAATTTTGGGTTCTCTTCCACCTAGCTATAGGATGTTCGTCTCGAACTATCATATGCACGGCATGGATAAGAAGCTCATTGAATTGCATGGGATCCTTACGGTGGCATAACAACATATTAAGAAAGGCATGCATCAAGTGTTGATGATGCAGAACTCGACTAAGTTGAAGAAGAGTTGGTCCAAGAAAAGGGGTAAGGCAAAGGGCACGGAGAAGGTTGTCTCTGCCGCTAAGCCGAAGTCCGGACCGAACTCAAAGACCATTTGCTTTCACTGCAAGTAAGCTAGTCACTAGAAGAAGAACTGTAGCAAGTGGCTTGCTTAGCATGGCAAGAAGGCCGAAGATGCTTCTTTGGGCAAAGGTACACTTGTTACATATGTTATAGACATTTACCTTGCTGACATACCTAGTAGCTCTTGGGTATTTGATATCGGATCGGTTGTTCATATTTGCAACTCGATGCAAGGGCTGGTAAGAACCAGGTGTGTGGCACAAGGGGAGATTGACATCGGGGTTGGCAACAAAACAGGAGTTGCTATATTGGAGGTCGGCTCGATGCAGCTCCAACTTCCTTCTGGATTTATTTTGAATTGAATAATTGCTATTACATTCCCGTACTTAGTTAGACTATTATTTCTGCTCATGGTTGATGAGTCAAGGTTATGAATTCAATTTAAAGGACAATGGTTGTTGATTTTATTTGAATGGACTGTTCCATGGCTATGCACCCATTGTAGATAGGCTATTTATTTTAAATCTTGTAATGGAACCAGTCTATAACGTGAATGTTAAGAGGCATAAGCCTAATGAGATAAATCCTACATACTTCTAGCATTGCCAGCTTGGACACATTAGTCTGAAACGCATGAGGAAGCTCCATGACGATGGACTCCTAACTTTGTCCAACTTCGGTTCTTTTGAGACATGCGAATCATGCTTGCTAGGCAAGATGACTAAGTCTCATTTTGCAAAGAGTTGCAAGAGGGTGTTCGAGCTGTTGGAGCTTATACACAGTGATGTGTGTGGTCCAATGAGCACAATGGCCAGAGGTGGCTATCAGTAGATATGGATATATATATTTGATGAGGCACAAGTCGGAATCAAAAGTTCAAAGAGTTTTAGAACGAGGCTGAAAATCAACTCAGCAAGACGATAAAACTTCTACGATCTGATCATGGATGTGAGTACATGAGCCGGGAGTTTGATAATCATCTGAAAAGCCAAGGTATAGTACCTCAGCTCACACCTCTGGGTACGCTGCAGAGAAACGGTTTGTCGGAACAGAGAAATCAAACCTTGCTAGACATGTTCCGGTCTATGATGAGAAAATCGGATTTACCCTTGTCATTCTGGGGATATGCTCTGGAAACTGCAGCTTTCACACTTAACAGGGTACCATCAAAATCCGTAGACAAGACACCACATGCGATGTGGACTGAGAACAATCCTAGTTTGTCGTTTCTAAAGATTTGGGGTTGTGAAGCATTTTTCAAGCGACTCATGTCAGACAAGCTTACACCCAAGTCGGATAAATGCATATTCATGGGATATCCGAGGGAAACCTTGGGATATAGCTTCTACAACTGAGAAGAGAGCAAAGTGTTTGTTGCTCGGAACGGGATTTTCCTAGAGAAAGAGTTTCTCAATCGGGAGGCCAGTGGGAGAGGGGTACGACTCAAAGAAATTTGAGAGCCATTAGGGTACAACTCGGTTGGTGATGAGATCACATCGGAGTTGGTCAGAGAACCCGTAGTGGAGTCGGCACCGGAGACATGGAGGTCGGAAAGATTGCGCAGAGTGCATGACATTTTGTTGCTAGAATGCGATGAGTCTTCTACGTATGCGGAAGAGATGGTGAGCCTAGATTCCAAGGCATGTCTAGAGGCCATGAGATACGAGTTAAAGACAATGGATGACAATCAAGTCTAGGACTTGGTTGATCAGCCACCTAGCATAGTTGCCATTGGTTGCAAATGGTTCTTTAAGAAGAAAAGCCATGTGAATGGAAATGTCCAAATCCACAAAGCTCGGCTTGTCGCTAAAGCTTATGGACAAGTTCAAGGAATTGACTACAACGAGACTTACTCGCCGTTAGCAATGCTAAAATCGGTAAGGATCATACTAGCTATAGTTGCATATTTCGATTATGAGATATGGCAGATGGATGTCAAAATGGCTTTCCTTCATGGAAAATTAAAAGAGGATGTATACGTGATACAGCCCGAAGGTTTTTTCGATCCAACTAATGCTGGTAAAATATTGAAGCTCAAGAGATCCATTTATGGATTGAAGCAAGCAGCTTAGAGTTGGAACATTTATTTTGATCAAGTCATCATTGACCTTAGTTTCATCAAGAATGAAGAGGACTATTGTTTATACAATAAGTCTAGTGCGAGCTCGATAGTATTTTTGATCTTGTATGTTGTCGGGACCTTGATCGTAAGGCATAAGAATCCAGTCTGTAACACATCACATCACTTTGCGGTCTCACGCATGGTTATCTCCACGGCTGCCACCTTACCTGGGCTGGGACCATTTGCGTCTTTTGACTCACGTATGTGAATGTGTCGCTAGCATTCAAATGTCAAAGATCCGGGCTGACATGACTAGTCGTACAACCCAAGTGGCACATCCGTACAGGGACAGGCATACGTAACCCAGCAATGCAGGTGTCGATCTCTAGCATGTGTAGACGAGTCTTAGCAAGCTAGAAGGACTCCATTACACTGTGGGACATAAATGTCATCACTGCACGTAGACGAGTCGTAGCAGGCTACAGGGACTCCATTACACTGCGAGACATTTCCATGAAGGGACATACACAGCAGCAAACAAGTATACATGTCGGTCAATCAACGAGTCCGGACTAGTAGCAAGCTACCAAGGCCGAGTGTAAGCACAAAGAGGCAGTTCCCCGTAAAGAGTACTACTAAGGGGACACAACTAGGTGTCGGATCCCATACATACCGTTGCACGTCACACGTATGCACGACATTCCCGATATGCATAGATACAACTATGGCATCACAAGATAACCATACAACATTACAACATTTATTTAGAAGGCTCGGAAGAGCCAATACAATAAGATGTTACAAACAGGGGTCACAAGACCCAACATTCAGAGTATTCAATCAAACAAGCGGAAGTTTAACATTTCTGGGTACAAACATCTACAAAAGTGGTTGGAGGAGCCTAAAAAGCTACAAGGACCCTACCAAAGGAACCAGACCTCTGTTTGGGATTCCCAAGCTAATCCGGTCAACATTGAACTTCACGTCATAAATACTACTAATGAGACTGACGTGTCCTCTACAAAACATAAATTAAGCAAACGTGAGTACAATGGTACCCAACAAGACTTACACCAAAACTATATACATATGCATCAGTATCAATGAAGGGGGTTGTGGAGTTTATTGCAGCAAGCCAGCTTTGACTCTTGGCTAACCTATACTACGACTACAAGTAGTAATTTTGAGTTGGGATAGCGCACACGAGTCCACATATTCTCCAGTCAATACACCACTATGGATCCACTTCCGTCTCCCTACGAGAAGGCCATCCATAGCACTCACGCTTATCTTGCGCATTTTAGAGTGACCACTTCAAGTTTTCTATGAACCATATAAGTTCTCCAAGTAGTCCATATCTGAGGACATGGCTATTCGAATAGATTATTTCACCCTGCAGGGGTATACTTCTTCACACACGCTCTCGCCACTTATCACCATATGCACGTCATGCATCTCGGCAGCCATCAAGCGGAAGCACTAGCGTGGGTGTCGGCCACGACCGTCAACAACACAAGACCCTAGTCCAGGTTTATCGCCTATTTGAGACTAAACCCGCATGGAAGTCCGGCCAAAGTTTCCGCTACGGCCTCAAATGATGTGCGCAGGATTCCCAAGCCCACTGTTCGGGTGCCACTTGGTACACCATGCCATTGTGCATCTACCGCATCACAGCCCACCCTGTCGGGCAGCGCTATGCACAGCTGCCATCACTTTTCCTACAAACACCAGAAACTAGTTACGACTCCTGGACAGAGGTCTAGGCGATTAATAAGCCAAGAGGGGTCGACTTACCGGAGCCCAATGTGTGGTAGTAACTGTCTTGGATCATAAACACAGAACTTAGTTCTTAAGGTTGGTCCCAATGAGACAACCCGTCATGTACTCCTTCATGACCTCTCATCGCTACCTTTACCAAATCGTGTTCACACACTTAGCTCTCACACAGTAGGACAGGAACACTGCCATTCCGATTCATCACCCGGGTGGATCAGACCCGACATGACATGACTCTAAGCATAGCAGGCACAGTAACTAAGCATGGATGAGTAAGCACAGCAAGGCTCAAGAAGTTGCTACTCATGCTAAGTGGTTCCAACTATTTAAAGTGCCAAAGACAGGTGATGCAAAGAAATGGGTTCAACGACCAATGACATGTAACAATTTAATCGTTGTTGTCCTAATGTAGTAAAGAGAGCAGGAGCAAGAGAGTGGGTTCATATCAGTATGCTGAAGGGGGTTTGCTTGCCTTACAGTCTTGAAGATATCATTTCTCTTCATCTGTGTCAATGATCTCATCGTCGGAACCATCGTCTACCGAGAGGGAACAAACACCAGCAAACAAGAAAGGAACACATTCAATGCAATGCAATAACCATGATGCATGATATGATAAGTTAAGGTACTGAATTGACCTAGACGAATAATTAGCCAAGTTAATTGAAGTGGAATTCAAACAAGTTTGAATTCCAACTCCAAATGATATTTCCTATATTGGCCTAATCATAAAATGTCCTAATTTGTGATGATAACTTGTTCAAACATGCATAATCATGGCATAAATAGATTCATTGAATTTCTTTGATCATTTTTCATATATAAATTATTTTCATCTGACTTACAGATTATTTTCTATGATTTTTAGAAGTTTTAAACATTTTTCTGGAATTTCCTTTATTATTCTATTATTAGAAAATCAATTAATGCGTCGGCAATACGTCAGCATTGTGTCAGCAGGTCAACAACCCCGGGTCCAGGTCAAACCTGATGACGGGACCCACACATTAGGGTCACGGGGTTAATCCGCGCGCTGACCAGGGTTTTACCCGCTCCTGGGGCCCGCTGTTAGTGGTTTGGGGGGTAATTAGCGACTAATTAAGCCCTAATGGCTGTCCAGGTCAGCGCTCGCCGGAACTTCGCCGGCGGCGACCAAAACCACGGCGGCCGGGGACCGGAGTTGTCTACAGGGATCGGTTCGTCGTGCGGTTAGCACCAGGGGGTAGCCCTTGGACCCGTGGATCCATTTGGGATACAGGAGGGGTCGTGGGGTTGCCGGAGCAGTGGCCGGCGACAAGCTATGTGGCGGTGGTGGCTCGGGCAACAAGGGGGCGACGACTATGGCGAGGGGCAAGCCATTGAGTTAGGGGAGAAGAAGGAGGGGCTAACAGGGAGGCGGACGGGACAGTCAGCGAGCTCGGGAACAGGCGGAGTACGGCGAATCGACGGCGGTGGTCGACGGAGCCGGAGGTTGAAGACGAAGTCGAGGCAGCTCAGTAGGGCATCTCCGACGGGTTTTCTTCATCGGAGAGAAGTCGGGCATTGAGGCAGAGCGGCTGGACTCATTAAAGGGGTTGGAGAAGGCTCGTGGCCGCAGTGGTTGCGAGTGGCGGCGAGCTTCGCTCGGGTCCGAGGGGGAGGAAGCAGAGGGAGACGGGGAGAATGAGCTCGAGGGGGAGAGAGAGAGGTCGGCTCGATCCAGACTGCTCCCTGGAGTTTATCCCTCCACCCAGGCAGGCACACAGGTAGGAGGTGGCCGGCGCACGGCGACCACGCGCCCGGCGTCCTTCTGGACGAAGGTGGAAGAAGACTGGTTCGCCCCTGCTGGGCTGGGCCGGCGTCAGAGCTGGGCCAATAGGTACTCCCTCTCTCTTTTCTTATTTATTTCCTTTTTTCTATTTTTGATTGCTTTCCGTTTAATTTTTGGGCAAAATAAATATAGCCAAAAAACCGAAAATAATTTATGGGATACATTTGGAATATTTCCAAGTTACTCAAAAAATTTAAAAAAATGAAGCAACTAAAATATTTACAATGCTTTATTAGTGATTTTCAGAAATTTGCTAATTTATTTTATTTGCCAATATATTTGTTAAAATATAATTCACCCCTGATATGTTGTTGCCGACATTTGTCCATGAGGGGGAACATTTTTGAAGAGCATTTTGAATTCATTCAATTATCTTAATAATTTAACCTATTTGAAATTTATGTGTGCTAGGGTTTGATCACCCCCATTTCAAATTCATTTGAAGTTAAATATGATGTAATGAATGCTCAATGATGCAACTAATACAAGAAATTTCTAGTGCTTTGACAACTCACCCCCACTAAACAAGAATCTCATCTCGAGATTCAAGCGTAGGGTAAGAGGACAGAACGGGACACAAAACTAACACAATCTTCATCATCCAGTTTCCCTTCTCGAAGATGTTGCTTCATTTCATCATCTTGACTTTGGCGTCTTTGCTTTCAAGATCTTCATCCAACATGATGACAAAAAGGAATAAGAAAGCTCTACAAGATTCGATCTTCTTGGAGATCGAGCAACTCATGATCAACTCGTAGAATGAGACATGATAACATCTCTTGAGCTGAGACACAAAACACACATTGAACGATGGAGTGAGATAGATGACGGAGGTTCAATTGGTAGGCAACAATTCCATGCTAAAACAGATGGTGAAGAGGTTTGAAAGTAGCGAGGAGTTAGTTGCCCTTCATACCATAACGGGCACCTTAGGGAAGGTGACTCATTAGATTATCCCTTAAGTGGCAAAAAGAATTACTTCCGATACACAGATCATTGCAACTCTTCATACCAGCCTAAGGCAATTCACAATGACCATTAGAAGGAATTCGACAGAATGGCATACTCAGATCGAAAGGGAACTAGAGTTATAAAACAACTCAGCAATGAATGGCACATTCCAATTAATACTGAGAGTATAACCCAGTGTCTGAGCGTGCTCTCAAGAACTTGAGCATTTCCATATTCATTAGTGTTTTTACCAACATCCGTGCCAAGGATCCTGGCAACACCTCATACTACCATGATGAATAATGATGGAGGATGCAGATGCAAAGGAAGACAACACTTTCTCAGATTTCACCTTAGCTATGCCAAGGGAGCAAAATCTGGATGATCGACCGAGAGACATTTAGTGCTCCACTTCTAATGTTCTCCTTGATGAACTAGCGTGACCCAATTATAGGTAACGTTTGGTATTTAGAACATCAAGTAAAAGGTCGGACTTCAGGATCTCAAAGGGTCCATGAGAAACAACTTCCGAAAAGTCATATGAAAACCTCATGGGGAAGTGGCTAAGTTGCTGATACAAGATATCATAATAGTAGTTCTTCTGGATAGGTATGTTAGCCACAACATCCCTTTGCCAGGTTACAGTGAGACCAATATTATAATTCCTGGGGAAACGTCCCAACCATCATATCTGCCTGAGATTCAGATATGGTTGGTGTCATGATATCCAAGATTCAGCATGTCTAAAAGTGAAAGGTTGCAACACAAATTGAAGAGATGACATTGCAAGATTCTCGGGAAATGAACTGCGGAAGCCAACTCCAAAACATGAGCTGGATTGTAAGACACATGTGAACACGCTGTCTAGGACATGCATGACTACATGGACTTATAACAAAACACAACCGTGTTCTAGATCGAACCATCATTGGAGGTAGCGAAGTGTTGTGCATGTCCGTCAGGGCCCTTCAGGAGTAACACTTAACTTCTTTCCTTCAACAAATCAATCAGTGGATTGGTGTGCTAGGGATTGCATGTGGAATGGAGATGACCAGTCTACCAAACCATAGAATACTTCGCACGTGCATGACTGACTTGGAATGATTCCAATGAAAACAAAACGACCTTTCTCAAGTTCATGGCGGCAACTTGCACCGTAAGCCCATGAACTAAGAGTAAGTCACTTCTTACACAATGTATATGCTTCATGTACAAGACACAATGATATTGCCTACAAAAGTTTCCGACACTAGCTTCATATTCATCATGAGTCATGGAAGAGAAGAAAATGTTGTCAATGGGCTTAACAACAATTCATCAAGGTATCCCTATGGATAGAAATCTACAACTCTGAGAACAAGGTGATAGCATTGGTCAGACCAAAGGAGATAATGGTGTATGCTCGAGGATACATCCACGAGTAAAAAAAACATTAGGAAGATCTTTGGTTCTGATTTTGATTTGACGATAGCCCACACTCAAATCAAAGATTGGATAAGACGATAGATGCAAAAATTGACCACAAGGATCACTCGGTGAAATATCGCCTTTCTTCGACACACACATCCACAACAAAGACATCCCCCTGGAATGAACTAAGTCAAGCGAAGCTTTTATCTTCCAACTCTCCAAGTTGTTGTTTAGCTTAACCAACTAGTTCAGGGGTGTCCAACACAGATTCTTGGAGAAGGGATGTTTTATAGAAAACCCATCTTGATCACGATCTCAACATAACGGTCAAGGAACACCTTGGTAATACTCCC
Organism: Hordeum marinum; assembly: GCA_022496015.1. Classification (NCBI taxonomy): domain Eukaryota; kingdom Viridiplantae; phylum Streptophyta; class Magnoliopsida; order Poales; family Poaceae; genus Hordeum; species Hordeum marinum. The sequence continues at coordinate 118,430,430 of CM039676.1, forward strand.
GAGAAGATATTCAGAAAATCACGATCCCCAATATGTTATCACGCTCAAGAACAATCTTACTTTTGAAGGCAAGACGATATGATTAACAGAGCAAAGGATTGACACAATCCTAACTCATTGACTAAAAAGTGCACCATGGAAAATGGACTAGGTAGCACGATAATTCTTAGTATGACAATTCAATGACCATCACGCCAAGAGTGAGATTATTGTCCATTAACTACCGAGCAACAAAGTTGCTAGGAGTATTGATTTCACACATCACGATTCACTTGTCAGTATTCGGATTTCAAAAACACAGAGACCGAGGAATGAATGATGATGGCGAAAAGTATCACTACATCAAGATTTCATAAGTGGGAGTGCAGTTCTCATGATAATCTTGACATTAAGAGGGTAATACCTCAAGGTAGAACAGAGCAAAAGCTGAATTGGCATTTTGATCTACGGTATACAACTGCTTTGACCCAATTCAAGAAATTAATTAGGTACGGGAGTTTTCTTCTCCTAGTCATTCTGAAATAGAATGGCTTGACAGACCACAACAATAGTCGACATAGATAAGACAATGCATGACATACCCTTGACTATCCACTGATAGCTAAAGGTCAGAATATAGTTGAAGAAGGGCAACTCAAGAGCACCTGATTTTTCCTGAGTTGTAGGTACATGGATTGAATATGTCAAATAGAGTTCAACATGTCTCTTCCACATAATCCATGCAGAATGAGGGATTGGCAGAGTCACAACTATGGGATGGAGAACTCATCAAGAGCACTCATGTTGTGATCTTTCGTTCACAAAGAACTTCTACCATAGTTGATTGATGGTATTGGAAGAATGATATACCACAAACCTTGAGGACTACAACAAGGTTACTAAGCATCCTAAGGGAACAAGCAAATACTATCAACAGAAGTGAGCAGAATGATTCTTGGGTTCAAGAATCCAAATATAGAATACCTATTGACTAAGTAGCATCACAACATGCTTTTGATGATGATGGCCAGTATTGTCACACTGGGAACAGAAGACACAACTAAACTGCTAGGTGGTTCACAGAAACAACATGGTTTCCTAAACACCTTCATCAAACACGTCGAGGTAATAGGGTACCTCAACTTAATAATTAGTGTGCTTTGTATGGCCTGAAAGACATTGACTCAAGATGAAAGGGTTTTGCAATTCCATCAGATAATTTAGAAACCTTGGATAACTCGGATAGCATAACGGTTGTACGGGCATGAAATATGAGGCAACCTGCACAAGGGAACTGACAATATGACAATGAATTCATATGGAGACATCGATCCAGAAAGACAACATCTTTCCTATAGGTCTCCAGCATAGTAACTCGTCTTCCTAATAAATAGATGAGAATTCCTAGTTCTTAATCCCCATAGAAAAGAAGAGGGTGACTCAGAATTAGAATGACACGAGGAAAGGAGTAAAAAGATCCTTACGTTCCCTTCCGCAATCAAGTCCCTTATATAACTAAAGCAGTTCTACACTCAACATCGACCAGTTGGCTTGGTAATCCTACAGGCAGTCAAGCTCTGATACCAAAGCTGTCGGGACCCCGATCCTAAGCCATAAGAATCTAGCCTGTAACACATCACATCACTTTGCGGTCTCACGCATGGTTATCGCGACGGCTGCCACCTCACCTGGGCCGGAACCATTTGCGTCTTTTGACTCACGTATGTGAATGTGTCGCTAGCATTCAAATGTCAAAGAACCCGGGCCAACAAGACTAGTCGTAGAACCCAAGTGGCACATCCGTACAAGGACAAGCATATGTAACCCAGCAATGTAGGTGTCGATCTCTAGCGTGTGTAGACGAGTCATAGCAAGCTACAAGGACTCCATTACGCCGTGGGACATAAATGTCATCACTGCATGTAGACGAGTCGTAGCAGGCTACAGGGACTCCATTACACTGCGAGAAATTTCCCCAAAGGGACAGACACAACACCAAAGAAGGATACATGCTGGTCAATTAATGTGTCCGGAGCAGTAGCAAGCTACCGAGGCTCGATGGAAGCACAAAGAGGCAGTTCCCCGTAAAGAGTAATACTAAAGTCACACAACTAGGTGTTGTATCCCATACATAGCGTTGCATGTCACATGTATGCACGACATGCCTGATATGCATAGATACAACTATGGCATCACAACATAACCATACAACATTACAACATTTATTTAGAAGGATCGAAAGAGCCAATACAATAAGATGTTACAAACAGGGGTCACAAGACCCAACATTCAGAGCATTCACTCAAATAAGTAGAAGTTTAACATGTGTGGGTATAGACATCTACAAAAGTGGTTGGAGGAGCCTGAAAAGCTACAACGACCCTACCAAAGAACCAGACCTCTGTCTGGGATTCCCAAGCTAATCCGGTCAACATCAAACTTCATGACATAAATACTACTAATGAGACCGACGTCTCCTCTACAAAACATCAATTAAGCAAACATGAGTACAAAGGTACTCAACAAGACTTACATCAGAACTATCTACATATGCATCAATATCAATGAAGGGGGTTGTGGAGTTTATTGTAGCAAGCCAGCTTTGAGTCTTAGCTAACCTATACTACGACTACAAGTAGTATCTTTAAGGTGGGATAGCACACACGAGTCCACCTATTCTCAAATCAATACACCACTATGGATCCACTTCCGTCTCCCTATGAAGGCCATCCATAGCACTCACGCTTATCTTGCACATTTTAGAGTATCCACTTCAAGTTTTCTATGAACCATATAAGTTCTCCAAGTAGTCCATATCCGAGGACGCGGCTATTCGAACAGATTATTTCACCTTGCAGGGGTATACTTCATCACACACGCTCTCGCCACTGATCACCATATGCACGTCATGCATCTTGGCAACCTTCAAGCAGAAGCACTGGCGCAGGCGTCGGCCACGACCGTCAACCACACAAGACCCTAGTCCAGGTTTATCGCCTATTTGAGACTGAACCCGCACGGAAGTCCGATCAAAGTTTCTACTACGGCCTCAAACAATGTGCGCAGGGTTCCCAATCCCACCGTTCAGGTGCATCTTGGTTCACCGTGCCACTGTGCATCTACCGCATCACAGCCCAGCCCGTCGGGCAGTGCTATGCACGGTCGCGATCACTTTTCCTACAAACACCAAAAACTACTTGCGACTCCTCGACAGAGGTCTAGAAGATTAATAAGCCGAGAGGGATCGAGTTACCGGAGCCCAATGTGTGGTAGTAACTGTCTTGGATCACAAACACGGAACTCAGTTCTTAAGGTCGGACCCAATGAGACAACCCGTCATGTACTCCTACGTGACTTCTCATCGCTACCTTTACCAAATCATGTTCACACACTTAGCTCTCGCACAGTAGGACATGGACACTGCCATTCCTATTCATCACCCAGATTGATCAGACCCGACACGACACGACTCTAAGCATAGTAGGCACAATAAGTAAGCATGGATGAGTAAGGATAGCAAGGCTCAAGTAGTTGCTACTCATGCTAAGTGGTTCCAACTATTTACTGTGGCAGAGACAGGTCATGCAAATGAATGGGTTCAACTACCGATGACATGTAACAATTGAATCGTTTTTGTCCTAATGCAGTAAAGAGAGCAGGAGCAAGAGAGTGGGTTCATATCAGTATGCTCAAGGGGGTTTGCTTGCCTGACAGTCCTGAAGATATCATTTCTCTTCATCTGTGTCAACGATCAGATCGTCGGAACCATCGTCTACCGAGAGGGAACAAACATCGACAAACACGAAAGGAACACATTCAATGCAATGAAACAACCATGATGCATGATATGATAAGTTAAGGTACTGAATTGACCTAGAGGAATAATTAGCCCAGTTAATTGAAGTGGAATTCAAACAAGTTTGAATTCCAACTCCAAATGATATTTCCTATATTGCCCTAATCATAAAATGTCCTACTTGGTGATGTTAACTTGTTAAAATATGCATAATCACGGCATAAATAGATTCATTGGATTTTTCTGATCATTTTTCATATATAAATTATTTTCATCTGGCTTACAGATTATTTCCTATGATTTTTAGAAGTTTTAAACATTTTCTGGAATTTCCTGAATTATTCTATTAATAGAAAATCAATTAATGCGTCGGCAATACGTCAGCATTGCATCATCAGGTCAACATCCCCGGATCCAGGTCAAACCTGACGACGGGACCCACATGTCACCATCACGGGGATAATTCCCGCGCTGACCACGGTTTAACCCGCTCCTGGGGTCACTGTCAATGGTTAGGGGGGGTCATTAGCGACTAATTAAGCCCTAATTGCTGTCCAGGTCAGCGCACGTCAGAACTTCGCCGGCGGCGACCAAAACCATGGTACCCGGGCACCGGAGTTGGCTACAGGGATCGGTTCGTCGCGTGGTTAGCATCAGGGGGTAGCCCTTGGACGTGTCGATCCATTTGGGACACCGGAGAGGTCGTGGGGTCGCCGGAGCAGTGGTCGGCGACGAGCTATGCGGCGGCGATGGCTTGGGCAACGAGGGGTCGACGACCAAGGCGAGGGGCAGGCCATGCAGTTAGTGGGAGAAGAAGGAGGGGTTCACAGGGAGGCGGATAGGACGATCAGCGAGCTCGGGGACGGGTGGAGCGCGGCAAATCGACGGCAGCGGTCGACGGAGCCGAAGGTTGAAGACAAAGTCAAGCCGGCTCTGCAGGGTGTCTCTAGCAGATTTTCTTCATCGGAGAGGAGCAAGGCATCGAGGCGGAGCAACTAGACTCATTGGAGGGGTTGGAGAAGGCCCGTGGCCGTAGTGGTTGCGAGCGGCGGCGAGCTCCGCTCGGGTCCGAGGGGGAGGAAGCAGAGGGAGAGGGGGAGAATGAGCTCGGGGGAGAGAGAGAGGTCGGCTTGATCAAAACGGCTCCCTAGAGTCTATCCCTCCACCCGGGCAGGCACACAGGCAGGAGGTGGCTAACGCGCGACGACCACGCGCTCGGCATCCTTCTGGTCGGAGGTGGAAGAAGATCGGTTCGCCCCTGCGGGGCTGGGCCAGCTTCAGAGCTGGGCCAACAGGTACTCCCTCTCTCTTTTCTTATTTATTTCCTTTTTTTCTATTTTTGTTTGCTTTCTCTTAATTGTTGGGAAAAATACATATAGCCAAAAACCCTAAAATAATGTATGGGATACATTTGGAATACTTCCAAATTACTCAAAAAGTTTAAAAAAAATTGAAGCAACTAAAATATTTACAATGCTTTATTAGTGATTTTCAAAAATTTGCTCATTTATTTAATTTTCCAATATATTTATTAAAATATAATTCACCCCTCATATGTTGTTGCCAACATTTATCCAAGAGGGGGAATATTTTTGAAGAGCATTTTGAATTCACTCAATTATCTTAATAATTTAACCTATTTGAAATTTATCTGTGCTAGTGTTTGATCACCCCCATTTCAAATTAATTTGAAGTTAAATATGATGTTATGAATGCTCAATTGTGCAACTAATACAAGCAATTTCTAGGGCTGTGACATATGTGGATGACATACTGCTGATCGGAAATGATGTTTCGATGCTGAACTCAGTCAAGAAATCATTGAATAGCAAGTTTTTGATGAAAGACCTTGGAGAGGTAGTCTACATTTTAGGCATCAATGTCCATAAAGATAGATCAAGAAGGCTGCTCGGCTTGAGCTAGAGCACATACATAGACAAAGTGTTGAAGAGGTTCAACACGAGTCAGGCCAAGAAAGGGTTCTTGCACGTCTCAAATGGTATAAGGCTAAGCAAGACTTGAAAAACCAACCCACTTATGATTACCCCCTCCCGCAAGCATCCGCAACTACGAAACAAGTATTATGATAAACCTAACCATAGGATTAAACATGTGGATCCAAATCAGCCCGATACGAAAAAACACATAAACAATGGTTTAAGCTTCTATCACTCTAGCAACCCGTAACCTCCTTATTACTCCACAACGCCTTCCTTTAAGCCCAAATATGGTGAAGTTTCATGTAGTCGTCGTTCGCATAACACCACTAAAGGAAGCAACAACATACATATCATCAAAATATCAAACGAATATCAAGTTCACATGATTAATTATAACAAGACTTCTCCCATGTCCTTGGGAACGAAATTAACTACTCACAAATAATCACCATGTTCAATATCAGAGGTATCATAAATATGATTAAGGATCTGAACATATTATCTTCCACCAAGTAAACCAAAAAGCTTCAACTACAAGATGTAATAAACACTACTAGTAATCCCAGGTACCAATATGAGGTTTTGAGATAAAGATAGAATACAAGAGATGAATTTGTTGGATATATGCCCTAGAGTCTAATTGTCCTAAATGGTCCCTAGTCGAAAGGGTTGTGTGGACGCGTAACCAATCAGACTAGCATATGACACGGTGGATGGTCCGGTCTCACTGACCATGTGGCATTGGATACTAGCCGGATAATACGGACTCAGAAATATCTAGTCGGATTCAACGTAGTCGAGATAAGGTCTGAGTTGGACAGGCCCAACTATGAGACGCGGTGATAGGTCATCTGTGAGTCTCTAGTACAACATACGTTCTATGTCCTAAGACCACAGCTGGCACATGTACTCGGGATGGTGATAGACTTGCTTTGGGCCAAACCAAACTGTACTCCGTGACTAGGTAGTTACAAAGGTAGGTTTCGGGTTTGTCCAGACCCACCCTGCGAGACATGGTTGAGCAAGATGGGATTTGCCCCTCTGACTAGGAGAGATATAGTCTGGGCCCCTCAGGTGATCCAACCTGGATAAGCATGGCCATGTGATGAGGATTATGAGATAATCTGAATGTTGGTCGGATGCACCGGAATGAGAAAGAGGTCATGCGACAACAAGGATGACCATGATGCCTTGAGCACGACAACATATATCGTGTGGCAAAGGGAATGGAAGTGTGAAGTACAGGTTCTCCTAACCAGCTTCATCAGACACTTGGAGTCGGCATACCTTGCTAGAGGCCTCTATCGACTGGTCGAGCCAGATGTGATCTGACCCATGACAAAGTGAACGAGAACCTAAAGGGTCGCGCGCTTAAGGACAGGAACACGTGGGCATTAGGATCTATGCGAGGCCCAAGAATTGAGCCTGCGCCGGATGCCTATATATAGTGGAGGTGCGGCACACCCATCTGGTTGATCACTTCGGTGCCATCATTAGGGATTTGCATGTGTTGCAACTAGCCACCTCCACTCGTGGCCGCCAATTTTGTGATCGGACCTATCAGTCCGCCGCACTGTGCTCCTCCTGCATGCGCGGATACTGTTAGAGGCGGCTTGCGCCGCTCTGGCGAACCTGTACGAGGGAGATCAGCAATAGCTTGTTCACGAGGGAGATCGGACCGATTGTTCAAGAGAGATCGGACAAGGAGGACATGGACCGTGCGAATGCGCTGCCCCAACTCTACTTCCGTTGCCCGGCACTGCACGTCTAGTGGTAACGATCCGTGATCCATCTCCATAGCACGCTCATGAATGTTCTGCGCGTAGGAAAATTTTAAATTCTCATGCAATGCACCTACGTTAGATCCCAACAGAATGAGGGTTTCAGATGAGATGGTGTTGATGAAGATTAGTCCTCTCCAGACGTTGGAAACATTGGTGATGATAATGGCTTTGATTTTCCCTCCGGGAGGGGAGTTTCCCTAGCAGAATCTGTGTAAAGGGAGCAAAAGGGCCTCTGCTCAGGTTTCCGCCTCGAGATGTTGGGATTCATCCCAAAAGTATCCTCTTTTCTAGGTCAAAACACATAATATAGCAGAAGAGGGTGTCGGTGTCAAAACTGGCGGATCTCTGGTAGGGGGTCCCAAACTGTGAGACTAGAAACGATGGTAAGAGGAGACGAAGGGGACACAGATTTACCCAGGTTCGGGACCTCCTATGGAGGTAATACCCTACATCCTGCTTGGTTGTATTGACAGTATGGGGGTTACATAGTTGATCTACCTCGAGATCGAATAGCTAACCCTAGATGAGTTGTTTTGTCCCTATAACCTAAAAACCCTCCAACTTATATAGACGCCGAGGGTACCTAGGTTTACACATACTCGGTTAAACGTCGAAGAGATAAACATGCCTATTTGCTACATCAAACGTGGAGCGCACGTCGTACTACCCGAAGCTTCCATCTTGGAGATCAGGTCTTCAATAAATCATGTGTTCGGTAAGTGGCCCATATAATCCGGCCCATGGAGATAGGTCGGCCTCCCGAGGACCCCTTAATCCAGGACTCCCTTAGTAGCCCCGAAATTGCCTCCAACGCCAAGGGTCACAGTTTCGACTGCTTCACACGATCAGAGTCTTTGGTTTGCGAGGTGTGTTATTCCCACCGAACCTAGTTCAGCCTCCGATGATAAGTAGCTTTCCGCATAGTGATGTGTTATTCCCACCGAACCTAGTTCAGCCTCCAATGTTTTTCTACGGCCTCGACTTCCATGACCTTCCGCCGAACTCTTTTAGGCACATCTTGGCATTCATCCTCGTCTCTGAGGCTTTCCTGCGAGTCGAGCCGCACTTCGGGCTATGGCTCAAAGTGTTCAACGTCAAGTCAAAGTGCGTCAGTGGGAAGCACGCAGACTGTGGCGGAGCTATCATTAGCAACCTCACCCGTGTCGTGTGGCCATCAGGCACCTTGATCGACACAACCAAGGCATGGCAGAAGGAGTCGTTCTACATCACAGAACCACGAGAAGAAGGTTAGATTCCTCCTGCCAAATTCAGATCTGGTCCCCCCACCAAACTAGCTTCGTGGCTCAAAAAGGGCCTTACCTAGGGACCGAGCAAGGAGGTGAGTGACCTGTAGAAGCGCATCGGCTCCATGGTCGAGGAGGACATCAAGCTGACGAATTTGGTCCAAGTGATGCTCCGGAGACGCACCCTCCCCTGCTAGCGCCGGGACACTCCCTTGTGGGCTTGTCAGCTTGAGGATGTGCCCACAATCCGGAACCTCTTCTGTACTATGCGGGAAAAGCTATGGAAGGCGATCTTCAAGTCACAGGAGAGTTGGCCATCCGAGGAGGAAGACAGAGGGATGCAGGCCTCCAAGCCCACCACTGATGTACGGTACACTTTTGCTTGATCGGCTTTATTTTTCTCAAAAAGGATCCATAACGTATTCTTCCGATCATTTTCTTGCAGAACTAGCTAAGGAAAGCCGTTAACATTAGCACTCTGGCACCTCAACCCGAGGACGCCAGGTCCGGGGTGCTGGCGGAAATGCTCGTGGCGAAACCTTACGAGGCCCCCACGAAGAAGGGGAAGGAAAAGAAACCAGGACGAAGTGGCCTTCGCATCAGGGACCAGTCAGAGACTGTGTCTGGGGAGACTCATGCCTCCTCGAATCAAGAGGAGCGTGAGTAGGAAGAGGAAGAAGAGGAGAAGGAGGAAGAAGAGGAGGATGAAGCCGAGGGGGAAGGCAATTCCCCCCTCGTAAGAAAGACGGCGGCATCATCGGCGCCCCGGAGGAGGTACCCCCTCCTGCCTAGAAGAGGACGCGTCAGGCATAGGTGATCCTGTCCAACGATAGCTCGAACTCAGATACTGAGTCTGATGACCTCGAGGTCGTTCCACGAAGGAACCACCTTGAAGGTTACGATCCAAAGACCTCTTGTTCGTCCTTTAACAGGTGTAGAATTTCTTAACACGCAGGTGCTTATTGAATTTGCAGCCCCCCACGCGTCATTCCCACCGATCAGATACCGGACGAGGAGACCCCGCCCGTCGAACTAGCGGTGAGTGGGAATGCCTCACATACCGCCACTCCAGGCTCCACGAAGGATACCTCGGAGGTGTCATCCCAACATGATCCTATGGAGTCGGGCACCAGCGGCGTGGGAGATGACATAATGGCCAAGGCTAGCACCTCGGTCACCGAAGGCCGAGGGAAGGTACCTTGCCCAGACACTAAGGAGGCCAGACGAGCGGCCGCTCAGTCCCCTCTGAGGGCATCTCCGAAGAGCACGATGCCTCCGGAGGTACTGGTCCAAACCCCAGTCGGTGATCGGGTTATCCGATCACCTCCGGCGCCACCGACCAATGGGTGGCCGGTCATGGAGGAGGCTCTATCAAGCACCTCCATCTCCGAGGAGCAGCGCACCCTTATGGGTGCGGTATTACAGAGCATTCAATCCGTCAACAAGGGACTAAAGGAGGCCTTCAAAGGCCTCCTAACGGGTTTTCAAGTAATTCACATGAAACTCTTATTTGCCAAGTTTTTACTTATTTTTATTATAATGTACATGGCAGCCCCCGAGCCCTAAGTGAGTTTGAAAAAACATACCTAGGGTTTAATCATGTATCTGATTCCGGACTAGATACAAATTATGCGTCCGGAGCGTTAGAGTAGCCCCTAATATGGTCAGACATATGATCGGATTGAATATAGTTCGGGAGTATATAGACCACGTAACATGCCAAATGCATGTGTATTGCAGGCTTCGTCATCGGCGGCGGACATAAATGGTAGTATGCTAAATGCATGTGTATTTGCTAGTATGCTTGAAATGTTATTGTTTCTATATCAATATTGAGATTTTGTTTTGAGTCTTACGGATCTAAATATTCATGCCACAATAAACAATATTAATTGGATAAATATGTTAGGCAGCACTCCACATCAAAAAATCTGTTTTTTATCATTTAACTACTCGAGGATGATCAGGAATTAAGCTTGGGGATGCTAATACGTCTCCAATGTATCTATAATTTTTCATGATGGCATGCTATTATATTTATCTGTTTTGGATGTTTTATATGCATTAATATGCTATTTTATACTATTTTTGGGACTAACCTATTAATCTAGAGCCAAGTGCCCGTTTCTTTTTTTTCCTTGTTTTGAGTTTTGTAGATATGGAATATTAAACGGATTCCAAATGGAATAAAACATTCGGAAGGAATTTTTCTGGAAGGAAACAAGTCATCCAAGCTTCGAGTGCATGTCAGCGGAGGTACCAGGGCACCACAAGCCTGCTAGGCACGCCCCCCCCCCCCGGCCGCGCCTAGTAGGCTTGTTGCCTCCTGGCAGGTCTCCTAACCCTAATTATTGGCCTATAAATACCCAAATATTCCCCCAACATCAAAGAGATCCACGCAAATACTTTTCCACCACCAGAAGCCTCCGTTCCTGAGAGATCCAATCTTGGAACCTTTTTCGGTAATCTACCGGAGGGGGTTTCGATCACACAGGCCATCTACATCAACTCCATTGCCCCTCCGATGATGCGTGAGAAGTCCACCACAGACCTACGGCTCAATAGCTAGTATCTAGATGGCTTCTTCTCTCTCTTTGATCTTCAATAACATGTTCTTCATGATCTTCATGGAGATCTATCCGATGTAATCCTCTTTTGTCGTGTGTTTGTCAAGATCCGATGAATTGTGAGTTTATGTTCAGATTATCCATGAATCTTATTTGAATCTTCTCTGGATTCTTATATGCATGATTTCATATCGTTGTAAGTCTCTTCGAGTTATTGGTTTGGCCAAATAGATTGGTAATTCTTGCAATGGGAGAAGTGCTTGGTTTTGGGTTCAATCTTGCGGTGTCCTGACCCAGTTACAAAGTAGGGGTAGCGAAGCACGTATTGTATTGTTTCCATCAAGGGTAACAAGATGGGGTTTTCGTCATATTGCTTGAGTTTATCCCTCTACATCATGTCATCTTTCTTAATGTGTTACTCTGTTCTTCATGAACATAATACTCTAATGCAGGCAGGAGTCGATCAATGTGTGGACTAATAGTAGTAGATGCAGAATCATTTCGATCAACTTGTCACGGACGTGATGCCTATATGCATGATCATTGCCTTGGATAACTACATGATTATTCACTTTTCTACCAATTGCTTGACAGTAATTTGGTTACCCGCCATGATAGCCTTCAAGAGAGAAGCCTCTAGTGAAACCTATGGCCCCTGGGTCTATTTTCAATCATACATTTTCAGATCTATACTGGCTGCAACTTATTTACCTTTTACTTTCCTTATTCGTTACATCTATCTCTATCAGATCGAATCTTTGCAAATAACTTGAAGGGATTGACAACCCCTTTATAGCGTTGGGTGCAAGAGTTTGATTATTTGTGTAGGTGCATCCATTGGTGACTTGCTTGTTCCTCCTACTGGATTGATACTTTGGTTCTCAAAAACTGAGGGAAATACTTACTAATTTGCAGCATCACCCTTTCCTCTTCAAAGGAAAACCAACGCATGCTCAAGAGGTAGCAAGAAGGATTTCTGTTGCTGTTGCTAGGAAGGAAACATAGCAAGTCAAGACAAGATCTCTCGCGTGAACTTGCCAATTTCTAGCGCCGTTGCCGGGGAGGATGCACATAAAGCCTACCAAGTACCCATCACAAACTCATCTCTTGCATTTACTTTATTTTCCATTTGCCTCTCGTTTTCCTCTCCCCCACTTCTAAAACGATTTTTGGAAAATACCAAAAATATTTTCCTTTTCATTCGCCCTTCTTTCGTTTGCCTTTTGATTTCTTGTGTGATAGTTCGTTTGTCTTTATGGCTCCACCCAATGATTTTAATCCTTATCTTAAGAAGTTGGAAGATATTGAGGACAATGCTAAAAATTTCATGTCCCTTCAATTTGACCATAATGTATTCTTTAGAAACAAGCTTATAGAACAAAAGAGTATGCTTGAATACATGAACAAGGAACTCGATGATATGTCTCAGGAGTTTTTTGAATTGAAATCTTAGTTTGCTAATCTTGAAGATTTAGTAGGCCAAATTTATGATAAACAAGCTACCTTAGTCAATAACATGGCTGCTAAGCCAGAATCTTTTAATAATGATGAGGATCATAAAGTGATTGACATGACTCCTATTGAATATTTGTTTTCCAATATAAATCTTGATAATTATGGGACTAGAGATAAGTCAACTTTAGTTACAAGGCGTCCCAATGATTTGGAGTCTATAGATCTTAATGCAAAGATTGATAAAAGTGGGATTGAAGAGGTCAAAACATTAAATAGCAATGAACCCACTCTTTGGCATTTCAAGGACTTTAATTATAACAGATGCTCTTTGATTGATTGTATTTCCTTGCTTCAATCCATGTTGAATTCTCCTCATGCTTATAGTCAAAATAAGGCTTTTACTAAACATATAGTTCATGCTATGATGAAATATTTCGAAGAAAAACTTGAGATAGAAGTTTATATTCCTATAAAGCTTCATGATGATTGGTAACCTACTATTAAGATGAAAATCAAAGATTATGAGTGCCACTCTTTGTGTGATTTGGGTGCTAGTGTTTCCATAATTCCGAAAACTTTATGTGATGTGCTAGGTTATCATGATCTTGATGATTTCTCTCTAAATTTGCATCTTGCGGTTTCCACTATTAAGAAACCTATGGGAAGGATTAATTATGTTCTTATTGTTGCAAATAGGAATTATGTTCCCGTAGATTTCATAGTTCTTGATATAGATTGCAATCCTATATGTCCTATTATTCTGGGTAGACCTTTCCTTAGAACTATTGGTGCAAATATTGACATGAAAGAAGGAAACATTAGATTCCAATTTCCATTAAGGAAGGGGATGGAACACTTTCCTAGAAAGAAAGTAAGATTACCTTATTAATATATTATGAGAGCTACTTTTGGATTGCATAGTAAAGATGACAATACCTAGATCTATTCTGTTTTGCCTAGCTAGGGGCGTTAAACAACAGCGCTTGTTGGGAGGCAACCCAATTTATTTATGTGTTCTGATTTCCTTGTGTTTTTTAGTGTTTCACACATTATTAATTCTATAGTAATTGTGCTTTGGTGTTTTAATTAGTGTTTGATCCAAGTAAAACATTTGGGGTGATCTATGGTAGTTGTTGATTTGATCTTGCTGAAAAACAAAAACTTTTGCGTTCAGTCCAGGAATTTGCTAATTTTTTCAGGGTGTATAATTGATCTAAAACTTTTAAACAAGATTTATATAAAAAATTCTCAGGTTTCCCTAATTTTTCGGAATGTTTTGAGTTACAGAAGTGTACGAAGTTTCCAGATTTCTACAGACTGTTCTGTTTTTGACACATTCTGTTTTCTTTGAGTTGTTTGCCTATTTTAATGAATCTATGGGTTGTATCATGTGGTATAAGCCATGTAGAAGTTAGATTACAGTAGGTATAACACAAATATAAATAAATAATGAGTTCGCAAGAGTACCTAAAGTGGTGAGTTATTTTCTTATACTAACGGATCTCATGATTTTTCTGTTAAGTTTTGTGTTGTGAAGTTTTCAAGTTTTGGGTAAAGATTGGATGGACTATGGAATAAGGAGTGGCAAGAGACTAATATTGGGTATTCCCAAGGCACCCCAAGTCATATTCAACGATGCCAAAGAGCCTAAGCTTGGGGATGCCCGGCATCCCCTCTTTCATCTTCAATCCATCGGTAAATTTACTTGAGGCTATATTGTTATTCACCACATGATATGTGTTTTGCTTGGAGCGTCTTGTATGATATGAGTCTTTGCTTGTTAGTTTGCCACAATCATCCTTTCCGCACACATATTTTGAGAGAGACACGCCGAATCGTGTGTTTATTAGAATAATCTTTGTGCTTCACTTATATCTTTTGAGTTGGGCAATTTTGCTCTGTATGCTTCACTTGTATCTTTCAGAGCACGGTGGTGTTTTCGTTTTATAGAAATACTTGAACTATCGTACCTCACTTATATTATTTTGATAGTTCCTAAAAACAGCATGCTAATTGGTCTATGTTATAATTTAGTCCTAATAGGATAGGCATCCAAAAGGGATATCATAAAAATTTCCATCTTAAGTGCATTGAGTATTTATAATAAGTTTGATTCCTTGTATAAAGTTTTGAGATGTAAAGATGGTAATGTTAAGAGACATGTTAGTAAGTAAATTGTGATTTTGTAAAAAATACTTGTCTAAAGGTTTGTGATTCCCGTAGCATGCACATATGGTGAACCGCTATGTAAGGAAGTCGGAGCATGACTAGTTTATAGATTGTCGACCTTTATGTGAGGGTCGGGGGCGCGCGATGGTTAACTCCTACCAACCTCCCCCATAGGAGCATGCGTTTAATGCTTTGCTTCAATTACTAATAGACTTTTGCAATAAGTATGTGAGTTCTTTATGACTAATGTTGAGTCCATGGATTATACGCACTCTCACCCTTCCACTTTTGCTAGACTTTCTAGTACTGCGCAACTTTCACCGGTGCAACAAACACCTTCCTCAAAACAGCCACCATATATATTTCCTCAAAACAACCACCATACCTACCTATTATGTCATTTCCATAGCCATTCCGAGATATATTGCCATGCAACTTCCACTGTTTCCGTTTCAGATTATCCATGAATCTTATTTGAATCTTCTCTAAATTCTTATATGCATGATTTCATGTCATTGTAAGTCTCTTCGAGTTATTGGTTTGGTTTGGCCAACTAGATTGGTAATTCTTGCAATGGGTGAAGTGCCTGGTTTTGGGTTCAATATTGCGGAGTCCTCACCTAGTGACAAAGTAGGGGTAGCGAGGCACATATTGCATTGTTGCCCTCAAGGGTAACAAGATGGTTTTTTATCATATTGCTTAAGTTTATCCCTCTACATCATGTCATCTTTCTTAATGTGTTACTCTGTTCTTCATGAACTTAATACTTTAGATGCAGGCAAGAGTCGGTCGATGTGTGGAGTAATAGTAGTAGATGTAGAATCATTTCGGTCTACTTGTCGCGGATGTGATGCCTATATGCATGATAATTGCCTTGGATAACTACATGATTATTTGCTTTTCTATCAATTGCTTGACAGTAATTTGTTTACCCAGCATGATATTTTCCTTCAAGAGAGAAGCCTCTAATGAAACCTATGGCCCCGTGGTCTATTTTCCATCATATATTTTCAGATCTATACTTGCTGCAATTTATTTACCTTTTACTTTCCGCAATCGTTACATCTATCTCTATCAGATCTAATCCTTGAAAATAATTGAGAAGGGATTGACAACCCCTTTATAGCGTTGGGTGCAAGAGTTTGATTCTTTGTGTAGGTGCATCCATTGGTGAATTGCTTGTTCCTCTACTAGATTGATACCTTGGTTCTAAAAACTGAGGGAAATGCTTATCTACTTCACTGCATCACCCTTTCCTTTTCAAGGGAAAGCTAACGCATGCTCAATAGGTAGCAGACGGCGTTGAAACGGGCGAAGATTGTCCGGCCGAGCAGGGCGTGATAGCCACTGTGGAAGGGCACAATGTCGAAGATCAAGTCTTCGTTGCGAAAGTTATCAGGCGAGCTGAACACAACTTCCAGGCTAACGAAGCCTGTGCATCGGGCTTCAATACCTGGAATCACCCCTTTAAAGGTAGTGTTACTAGGTTTAATTTGTGACGGGTCTATGCCCATCTTTTTCACCGTGTCTGAATAAATCAGGTTAAGGCTACTTCCTTCGTCCATTAGGACTTCTGTGAGGTGATATCCATCGATAATAGGGGCGAGGACGAGTGCGGCCGAACCTCCGTGAAGCATGTTGGTTGGGTGATCGTGCCGATCAAAGTGATCAGATATGCCGACCATGGTTTGTACTTCGGGGCCATGGGCTCTATACTGTAGACCTCTCAAAGGACGAGCTTCCTCTCATTATTGGGTATATGGGTGGCGTATATCATGTTTATCGTCTTGACTTCTGGAGGAAATTTCTTTTATTGCCACCAATCGGACCCCGAGGCTCATCCTCATCCTTGCTGTGAGGGCTCTTGCTTTGATCCTCAGGTGGGAGCTTGCCGACCTGTTTAAACACCCGGCAATTGCGGTGTGTGTGGTTGGCAGGCTTCTCTTGGGTCCCGTGGATTTGGCAAGGCCTATCCATGATTTTCTCCAACGGAGTGGGTCTGTCGCAATTTCTTTAAGGAGGCTTCTTTCGCTGCCCAGGAAGGGAATTGCAGAATCCGCCATTGACGACCATATCATCGGCATCACTGTTATTGTGTCGATGCTTGTTCTTCTTGTGCTTGGGCTTCCCGTTGCTATCCCAAACCTTAGAGGTTCCGGGCGCTTTAGAGTTGTGGCCACGTCCAGCTAGCCAATTGTCGTCACCCACGCAAAAGCGGGTCATTAGGGAAGTTAGAGCAGACATGGTTCGAGGTTTATCCTGGCCGAGCTAGCGAGCTAGCCATTCGTCCCGAATATTATGCCTAAAAGAGGCAATTGCCTCAGCATCTGGACAGTCAACAATCTGGTTCTTCTTGGTCAAGAACCAATTCCAGAATTGTCGTGCAGACTCTCCTGGTTTTTGTACGATGCTACTTAGGTCGGAGGAGTCTGGCGGCCGAACATAGGTTCCCTGGAAGTTAGAGAGGAATGCATCCTCCAGGTCTTCCCAGCATCCGATGGAGTTTTCAGGGAGGTTGTTTAGCTAGTGCTGAGCTAGCCCCTTGAGTTCAAGGGGGAGGTACTTGATGGCATGGAGATTATCTCCTCGAGCCATGTGGATGTGGAGGAGGAAATCCTCGATCGTTACGGTTGGGTCAGTTGTCCCATCGTATTTTTCAATATTCATGGGTATAAACCCTTCCGAGAACTGATGCCGCATCACGTCATCCGTGAAACACAGCGGGTGAGTGGAGCCTCAAATCCGAGCTATGTCACGCCTCTGATCGGTGTTTATTCTGGCTCGGTTGCGTTCCCGGTCTCTGTTATTACCTTCGTCAAGATATGGTCTATACCCATCCCGTCTATCTGGTGAGTAGTCTCTAGATCCATAAATGGATCTTGTATAGCCTGCTCTATGATCTAAGTCATCACGCAGGTCGAATCTACCATTGGGCTCTAGTGGATCCTTCCCCGTCTTTAGGGTATTGCCGGCCTATAATTGGCGTCGTAAGCCATCCTATCACGCCCGTGACAAGGGCGGTCTGGCTTGTCATATGGAGTATGTTTCGGAGACGGAGTATCGATGATCTCGTCATCAAATTGTGGCAGCAGCCTTCTTCGTGGATAGCTCTTGGGCTGGTCCGACAGACCAGTACCATGTCCTTCCTCAGCTGAGAGGACTCTTGCCCATCAATCATTGAGGTCATCCTGTTCGTCTTTAACCTGTCGTTCCTTAGCTCTCAGGCTTCGTGGCATCGCTATGAGCTATTGTCTAAACAGTTCTCGATCTTCATGATTATCAGGGATGTCCAAGTCATCGGCTGCCGAGATATCCTCCTCCTCGACGGGGGGGAGGTAGTTGCCATCCTCTGGGTCATTGACGTCATCGGGGTTGCTCTGGTATTCAGGCTTTTCCTGTCCCTCCAATGGGTATTCGGGGATATTAGGGTCGCCACGGTCCTCGTGGGTAACTCCGTCCCCGGTGCCGATGATAGCTTTCCTTCCCTTTTTTCCTTTGGACAGCTTATGAGGTTTCCAGCGCCTTGACGGTGCATCGCCCGACTTATCGCCGTCATTATTAGGCGTTTTGTCACCATTAGGAGTGTCCACCATGTAGACATCATATGTTCAAGTGGTGGCCCATCGACCGGTATTAATAGCGGTTGGGGCGCAATCCTCTTCATCCATGTATTCTTCCTCATCGGAGACATAGTCCAGCATGTCGGTTAAATCTTTGACTCTGGCTATCAAGGGGGTGGTGGGTGGGTCGAAAAATTTGTCCCGACCCGTACTGTAGCCGATTTGAGAGTAGATCGGGG
Organism: Hordeum marinum; assembly: GCA_022496015.1. NCBI lineage: Eukaryota > Viridiplantae > Streptophyta > Magnoliopsida > Poales > Poaceae > Hordeum > Hordeum marinum. The sequence goes on from CM039676.1 coordinate 118,449,163, forward strand.
CTAAATCGTTGGAAATTTTTATCAACAAAATCTGATCTAGGGCTTCGTCAAACGCCGAGGGCTCGATCGGATGATACTATTCTGAGCCTCCGGAGCTGACCTCCGATGCGTCTGAACGAGGAGGATGTTTGGCAAGAACGAGTTTCCGACCTTTTGGAACTATGGACGAATCCAAACCAGGAGTGGGTACACCACCGTGGTTTACCCCGCTGGTGTGGCCGGAGAATGAACTCGAGGTTAAAGCCTCGGAGTCTTCGGGCATGGCGAGTGAAGTCGCAAGCCCGATTAATGACAAGTCACGTCGAGAGTCTATGAGGAACTCCAGGTTCCCAAATCTGACATCTCAATCAAGGTCGAAGCTCTTGACTCGGCCTAGATGGCTGGTCGGATCGGCGTGCAGCACAACACTGCCGAAGGCGAAGATCTGTTTGGGGACAAAAGTGTCCATATTGCGGACACCTTCGTTGATGACAAGGCGAGACATCTATCCCTTGAGTGCTCATAGAGGAACTCTCAATGAAAGCACCAATGTCGGTGTCAAAGCCGGTGGATCTCGGGTAGGGGATCCCGAACTATGAGACTAGAATCAATGGTAACAGAAGACAAACAGGACGCAGATTTACCCAGGTTCGGGCCCTCCTATGGAGGTAATACCCTACGTCCTGCTTGGTTGTATTGATGGTATGGGGGGTTACAGAGTTGATCTACCTCGAGATTGAATAGCTAACCCTAGATGAGTTGTTATGTCCCTATAACCTAAAAACCCTCCGGCTTATATAGACACCGAGGGTACCTAGGGTTTACACATGGTCGGTTACACGCCGAAGAGATAAACATGCCTATTTGCTACATCAAACGTGGAGAGCAAGCCGTACTACCCGAAGCTACCATCTTGCAGATAAGGTCTTCAATGAATCATGTGTTCGGCAAGTGGCCCATATAGTCCAGCCCATAGAGATAGGTCGGCCTCCCGAGGACCCCTTAATCCAGGACTCCCTCAGAGCGGGCGGAGGCCGCCTATGGGCCTACCAAGCCATCAGGATGTGTCTAGGGGGTGGGCGCGCCCTGTTTGCTTTGCACCAACAGGTGCCCCCGCTCTGGTATATTTTTGCTCCATAAATTCATATATATTCCACAAAACTTCCTCGTAAAGTTTGAGGTTGTTTGGAGTGCGGAGAGTTTTTAACCTTTTCTTGATTTTCAGGTTCAGATTTCCAGTTTCTGACAATTTCCCTCTTTGTAATGTACCATGTAAATTAAGACAGAAAAGGCATAAGAATTGTATAATGAAGTGGAATAGTGATCAAGAATAATATAATTATCAATAATAAATTATGATGCAAAATGGACGTATCAACTCCCCCAAGCTTAGACCTTGCTTTCCCTCAAGCGAAAGCCAAACTCAATAATATTGAATACGTAATTATAGAGAGAGATGTCGATAAAAATATAATACGGATATGCAAGCATGCGAGCATCATGAACATTATCATAGCAGCAAGGTCTTCTCATATAGCTTCTCATAAACAAGTAAGAATCTATCCACAACCTTGAAGTATGAAGTATAAACTTTATTGATAGCCAACAAACTATGTTCTTAGTCATTGAGACAACCACAATTTATCATATCTGAAAGAAGAGTCTATGTAAGAGCTTTTCATTTTTTCAAGTTCACATACTCAACCTTCATTTAGTCTTCTATGATTGCTCACACTCAATGCATATTTTTTGTGCAAATGTTTCCATCGGGAACATAGGAAGACATGTGCTCTATTATTTCTGCCACACAACTTATTTACCTCAAGGATAACATCAATAATAATGACTCATGACCATGTACATCTAACCGGATATATCTGCCTGGATCTTTCCCCAACACATGATACTTACGTCTAAAGAATTGACGTGGTTATTACCCCTGGGTAGGCCAAAGCAACGGGGTTCTCTCCCCGTCTTCAATAAAAAGTATGTGGCCGGCTGCTTACAGACGCCTGACGCGCAGCCGGCAGGTGCGTTGACGGCTGGATCGAGGCCGGCTGGTCAACGAGCCGGCTCGACACCCGGCCGGCTCCCTTCGAGCCGCCTCCTCCATTGACCCTTGGGAGGACAAGCTCACGTCCCATCCCTCTGCACGCAGGTACGGCGACACGACGGGACCCCCACGATGGGCACCAATGTAGCAACAGTGGTCGCTGACGCATGGGCACGCGTGGCTACAGTTCGGACGGTCGTACTGCTGACATTGGCCGGCCGTGACCGAGCGGGGAAACAGTGCTGGCATGCCCCCTCCCACTCGATTACCTGCTCTGGCGTGGCTACAATGCAGTCAGGCATACCAAAGACTTTGGCTGGCTGGTGCAAGACGAAGCCGGCCGGGCGACCCGTGCCATAGCAGGTGTGCGCGGGCCAATCACGGAGCCAGCTGGCGGGCCCCAGCGAACGATGGGACCACACAGCCAGTGGACCCTATGGGCGACGAGACAGCTCTCAAGGCGGGGCCCCCTGGCCAGCCGAGTCCCCCCACTTTGTACCCAAGGAATATTGTAAGCCGGGGTTGGCCTATAAAACCCCCCGAGCCCCCCATGCAACAGGGATGAGTCTCTCTCTCTCTCTCTCTCACACACACACACACACACGGGACACTTCCGTCATATCCACCTTCGTAGCGGAGGAAGGCGAGTCGGCTGCTCCCTCTTCCTCCTCTAGACAACATCTCCAGGAGCAACCTTGTAAACATACCCATCCATCAACTAGACCAAGAAGGACTAGGGGTGTTACCTCCCATGGAGGGCCCTGAACCTGGGTACATCACGTGTCACCACCGCTTCTGCCTAATCCCGCACCCCGGGCCCGTCGGCGTCCTCCGGCCCCAACCACCTTTGATAAGCCTACCCATGGCATATGTCGTGAGAAAGCGATGACAAGAATAAACATAGTGGGATAGGAATAAACATTATTGACTCCTGCATAAAGTTAATACATGAAAGTAAAGGATAGGGCCTTCACAAAGGGAAGCAAAGGTTGTCATGCGCTTTTTATTTTTGGATGTGCAAGCTCTTAATGTAAAGGAGCGTCACTTCATATTACCCCTTATGATAGCAACCTTTATTATGCAGTCTATCTCTTTTAGTTCTTTGCCATCACAAGATGGTAAAAAGCTTATTTTCCCTTAAAATAAAAGATCATATATATTTAGAGGCAATTTTTATTGCTTTGTGCATGGATGACAACTTACTTGAAGGATCTTATTCAATCCATAGGTAGATGCAGTGGACTCTCATGGCAAGATACCCTAGCAAGGTGCTCGTTTGCGCCGACCTGCCCACGGCTGTGGGCGCACTCGCGGTGACCTAGTCCGGCAGCTCCCATGTCCATGTGGGAGCGATGGCCATCATCTTCTTCACCTCCTCTGGTCATGCGCGGGCCGAGGCCGACACCGCCGCGGCCCGCGTCGGCACCTCCGATCCGCTCGGCGTGGTCCTTCGGGGCCTGAGCACCCCCATTGCCCCAACGGCGAACCGTGACGTTGCCACGGCTGAGCTGGAGGTGGCTCGCCGCCTCCTGTTCGAAGATGCCAAGATCCTCGTGACTATGCGGCCCCGCATGGAGGCCGCTCAGCGGGAATACAGCTCCGCCTATGGTCTCACCCCGGCTGGTACCGAGCCCAGCTGGCGTGCGGCTATGCACGACCGCTGTTGCATGGTCGCCGAAATCTTGGGCGGCAACATGCCCATCTACGACACCCCTGCGGCCATCCTACGGGCAACCTTGGAAGGTGAAGAGCATGCTGCCGGCGAGCGTCAAATCAAGGACCTCATCGACGCGTCTGACACGCAGCAGCATCAGCTCGCGGCGGGCAACGCCACCTCCGAAGGCCCCCGGCTCAAGCGCGAGGGCACGGGGATTGTTAGCAGTCAGCTGGCTCAACACTCCTGCTCACCTTGTACCTATGGCCACCGGGTCGAGGCAAGCAACCCTCATCCCTCTCAGCTGCCGAGGAACGAGTAGTCGGCTATAAACAGCCAGCGCACCAACAACCCGCCTCGCAGCGGCTGCCACCACGAGACGACGGCTGCCCCTACGGCGTGAGCCGAAATGGTCAGTTCTGCCCGTCATCCGCCCCGAGCTCTCGGCCCGGCTTGGACCACGCGTCCCCCACAATGAGAATGACGCCCGTCTCCGCATCGACCGGCTCGCGCAGTCGGCCCTCCTCGAGGAGGAGGGATCGATTGGCCCGGCGTGTTTCGGCCCTCGGATCCGCAACGAGCCGTTCCTGACCGGCTTCACGCTCCCCCGAGACACCCCGAAGTACAATGGGGCCGCCAAACCCGAAGACTGGTTGATCGACTAGACCACCACGGTCAGCATCGCCAGGGGGAACAAGCGCGTAGCTTTTCGCTATGCTCCCCTTATGCTGATTGGCTCGGCCTGCACCTAGCTCATAGCCTAGCAGCCGGCAGCATCAACACTTGGACGGACTTTGAGGAATCCTTTGTCCGCAACTTCGCCGACACCTACAAGTGGCCTGGCCGCCCCGTGAATTGTGCGTTCAGGTGCTGGACGAGCCCTCTGCGACTGCCTCACCCGGTAGACCGAGCTCCGCAAATCCTATGAGGGGGTGCACGAGGTGCAAGCCATATAGTACTTAATTGAAGTCTGTCGCGATGGCACCCCCCTCAAGAACAAGCTCATGTGCTTAGAGTTGGCCATGCTAGCCGAGCTCATGACCAAGGCGGACAAGTACGCCATGGCCGACTCCGCCATTCGGGTCAAAATGACTCCGCCTGCCAACGCAACACCGACATCGGTGGCGTCCTGGCCAGCTGTCAACAACCGGTAGCCGCAGAACAACAAGCGAAAGAATGACCAGCCCGAGTCCTGCTATGGGAGCAGGCAGGTTGCCACCATCGAGGAGCAGGAGCCAGTTGCCTAGTTTTCTAGCCAGCGCCAGCGCACCGGCAAGGCTGCCTAGCAGCCCAAGCTCACCTTCGAGCAGATGCTCGACCTCCCCTACAAGAACCACTCTAGGGCCAAGCCCTGCACACACACGCTCTGACAGTGCAACTTCTCACAGCGTTTGGCCCGGGGGGACGGCCTCCCGGCTCCTCCCCCGCCGCTAGCCCATGCGCCGGCCCCGACACCGGCTGCCGGCTACGGCCCCGGCCCAGAACAACGGTTGCCTACATGACCAATTCCCCAACCAGGACGATTGCTAGTCGTCTTAACTAGTGAAGAGACGAGCAAACATGCTCAACACCGGCTCCATCGTGAGGTGAACGCCACCATGTCGGCAACTCCCCAGTTCATGCACTGGTCGGAGAAGTCGGTCACCTGGAGCCGGGCAGATCACCCGGCCGTGATGCCGAGTCCCAGCTGCTATGCCCTGGTTCTCGACCCCACCATCGCCACCGAGAAGCGCACCTGCCGCTTCTCACGGGTGCTGATTGATGGTGGTAGCAGCATCAACATCCTCTACATCGACACGATGCGCAAGCTTGGGTGTAAAATAGAAGACCTTCAGGCGAGTTGGACGGTTTTCCATGGCATCTTGTCGGGAAAGTCCTTCTCCCATGTCGGCAAGATCGAGCTTGACGTCCTCTTCGGTGGCCCCGGTCACTTCCGCCGCGAGCCGGTCTTGTTCGAGGTAGTGGATCTCGAGAGTCCCTACCACGCACTGTTGGGCTAACCGGCCCTCGTCAAGTTCATGGCGGTCCCCCATTACGCCTACCTCAAGCTCCAGATGTCGGACTCCAAGGGAATCATCACCATCGCGGGAGACTACAAGATGTCGCTCGAGTGCGCTTGAGATGGTAGCCGGCTGGCCGAGGCCTTGGAGATAGTCGAGGAAAAGCAACCAGTCTGGCCGGACGCTAAACCGGTCAAGCAACCCCTATGCCGTTTCTCTAAGGAGAAGTGGCATACTATAGGAGAAGAGATTGCACGGCTGCTTGCAGCCGGCTTCATCATGGAGGTTTTTCACCCAAACTGGCTGGCCAACCCAGTCCTGGTGCTAAAAAAGAAAAAGACCTGGCGCATGTGCATTGACTACACCAGCCTGAACAAGGCATGCCCTAAGGACCCATTCGCCCTGTCGCGGATCGATCAAGTCATCGACTCCACGACTGGGTACGATTTGCTTTCCTTCCTAGTCACCTACTATGGCTACCACCAGATCAAGCTGGATCCGGAGGACCGGCTCAAGACCTCATTCATCACGCCTTTCGGGGCCTACTGCTACATTAACATGTCCTTTGGCCTAAATAACATTGGCGCCACCTTCCAACAATGCATGCAGAAGTGCCTCCTTCCTCAGATAGGCAAGAACGTCCACGTCTACGATCTCCAGGAGACCTTCGCGAACCTGCGCGAGTACAAGATCAAGCTCAACCTAGAGAAATGTGTCTTCAGCATCCCGGTCGGCCAGCTCCTGGGTTTCTTCATGTCGGCTCATGGCATCGAAGCTAACCCGGAGAAGATCAATGTGATCGAGTGCATGCCCAAGATGACCCGGCTCCGCGACGTCCAGAAGTTCACGGCTACCTTGCCTCCCTTAGCCGGTTCATCAGCTGGCTAGGGGAGAAGGCCTTGACCCTCTACGGGCTCCTTTGCAAGAGGCTCGGGTCTAGCCGGGCCAAACAAAGAGGTCGGGCATGTTCGACTAGCCCGACAAGGCGGACGAGGCCTTCCACAGCCTCAAGCGGGCTCTCACCTGCGCGCCCATCTTGGCCGCACCGGCTGAGAAGGAGCTCTTGCTCGCCTACATCATGGCGATCACTCGTGCTATCAGCGTCGTCTTGGTGGTCGAGCGAGGTCCTCTCCGCCTCCAAGCAAAACTACCCCACTACCAGAAGATGTGCTATGGCATATAATTCGCCGCCAAGAAGGTCAAGCAGTACTTCCAAGAGCACACGATCACCGTGGTAAGCACGACCCCGCTCAGCGAGATCATGAGCAGCCGAGACTCCACCGGTCGGATCGCCAAATGGGTCATCGCCCTCGCCGACCACGAGATCTGGTACGAATCGCGTACTGCCATGAAGTCGTAGGCATTTGCCGACTTCCTTGTCGACTGGGCGGAGACTAAGTTCATGTCGCCTCCCCCAGACTCCACTCATTGGCGCATGCATTTTGACGGCTCAAAAATGAGGACCGACCTGGGTGCCGGCTCAGTCCTCTCCTCCCCTAAAGGTGACCAGCTCAAGTACGCCCTCCAGATCCACTTTGCTGCCTCCAACAACGTGGCCGAATACGAGGCCATCGTCCACATCCTCCAGCTCGCCAAGGAGATCGGCATCAGGCGCATCCTATGCTTCGGCGACTCCGACCGCGTGGTGCAGCAGGTCTCTGGCGAATGGGACGCCAGGGACGCCAACATAGCCAGCTACTGCTTCCTCATACAACAACTCACCGGCTCCTTCGAGGGCTGTGAGTTCCACCACGTCCCGCAGGCGGACAACGAGGCGGCCGACACACTGGCGAAGGTCAGCTCCACCCGGCAAGCCATCCAAGTCGGCGTCTCCCTCGAGCGGCTGCTCAAACCATCAATCAAGCCTTCCCTAGAGTCGGAGTCCACCTTCGTACCAGCCGACGTCGCCGTCCCATCGGCGGCTCCAGCTGCTCCCTCGGCGTCTTCACCACCGGCTCCTCCTACTCCGGCTGCCTTGCCGGCACCAGCTTAGACGGCCCAGCCGGCTACGCCCGAAGCAGCCAGCTCCGACACCACTGTTGTCATGATGGCGGTCGACGCCCCTCCTGTCGTCCCCAACTCGGGCGTCGGCGAGCCGGCCTTGGGGGCTGGCGAGCCGGTCCTAGAGATTGATCACCCAGGCCAGGGGCTACCGAGCCGGCCCCGTCTCGGCTCCCTTATGGGCCCAGCCCTTCCCGGCATTCCTTCTGCGTGGCGAGCTCCCCCCGGACGAGGCCACGGCAAGACAAATCTAGCGCTGAGCCTCGACATACAGCATCATCAATTGCGAGCTCGTCCACCACAGCACCACCGGTGTTTTCCAATGGTGCGTCGAGCCGGAGAAGGGTCAGGAGATCCTCCTTGACATCCACCAGGGCGAGTGCGGGCACCACGCCACCTCTAGGACCCTGGTGGCCAAGGCCTTCCGCCACGATTTCTACTGGCCGACCACTTTGTAGGCGGCCAAGAAGCTATTCGATGAGTGCGAGGGCTGCCAGCGCTTCAGCATGCAGAGCCACCTACCAGCCACGACCCTCCAGACCATCCCCCTCTCGTGGCCTTTCGCAGTCTAGGGGATGGACATGGTGGGTCCCTTCAAGACCGCACGAGGTGGCATGACGCATCTTGTCACACCCTGTGTTTGTATCACATTGTTCTGTTTGGGTTTATAAAATTTGGAGCCAACCAAAACCTTTTTCAAGGTTCTTGTGCTTGTTTGCTATGATGTTTGCTTGTTTGATGGTTGTGTTATATGGCACTCCTAGGTTCTATTCCACTTCAAATTCATCTTCATATTTTATTTAAAGACTTTTTCTTAAGTCCAGAAATAGTTTTTCCTGGGGAAAAATTATTTAAATGCTTTGAAAATATTTGGGAAAATTTACAGAAACTCAGTGGACATATATTTTCCATATATATGAGTTTCAACACAAGGGCATGATCAGATCATAGGAAAAAACCCTCAAAACCATTTTGTTCAGATCAAACTTTTGGAATATTTCTATAAGAAATATTCTCAATAAATTCCAGGAAAATTCTAGCAAGTCAACACAATCATAGGTGATCATCTTGCAAAGTTTCATCTCAATCCAAGATGGTTTGGTTCATCAAACCATCCCAAAACCATTCCTGTCCAGAATCAAATTTGAGCAACTTTACATTGTGTAGTGTCTCCCCTTGGCCTCAAAATTTGTGGGCATGGTCTAATGGCCAAATAGTAATGATACACAACGTGCTGCAGCAAGGGTAAAAGCCTAGCATCAATGGATCTACAGAAATCTGATTCTGCTAATTTCTAGGGTTTAACAAATTTCCATTGTCAACTTTTTCCCCTTGGGCTCAAAATTGATGAAACCTCTCATCTTTACCTACCCCTTGACCCTGGTGATTGTCTCAGCAAGTTGGTAACATCTTCTTGCCCAAAACTCCATCAAACACCTTCTGGTGATTTTGTAAAACCAGCTTTTTCACCCCATTCCCTTTCACCCTTGCCTCCAAAATTTTACCAGAGGCTCTTGTAGTCACCTTTCACCCCTAGTAAAAGTCCCAAGTCATCAGGCCACTCGGAGGTGGGGTAAAACCCCTATTTCTACCCCTGGCAACATCTTTTTTTACCCCTCTCCCCATTTTCTTCTACCCTCAGGCTCCCCCAGAGCTCTCCCTAGCTTATCCTACCCTTTGGGCATCTCCAATACCCCAAGACACAAGGAGACACGCGAGTGGGCATAGAATATGCCTGGGCAGGCCATTTGGGCACTCTGGAGCGCGCTACAGTGCGCTCCCGCACTGTAGCCACCCCTGTCTGGTGCCACCCGATAGCCTCAGGCCGCCCCACCATGCCCCCCCAGTCGGCCTCGGCGTCCACAACGCGGCAGGCCGTCAGCCCTCTCGCTCCCCTCCTCTCTCTCTTTGATGGCTTCTGCGTGCGTGCCCGGCGCCGCGTGGCTCAGCCAACTAGCAGGCTCACACGCGCGTGCCCCCACCTCTCTCTCCTCTCTCCCCCGGCCTAGACCTCACCCACGAATCCCCACACACACCCATTTTCTCCCTCGTGGCCCATGGCGAGCACCCCGTGCTCACCGGCGCACCGCGTCCATGGTGAGCCGGCGGCCCGCCTATAAATAGGCGTCCCCGCTCCTCCTAACCCTCTCTCCTCGCTCTCCCTCTCCCTCCACATCCTCCTTGTGGCCAGAGCGCTCTCCCCCATGGTCGGGAGCCCTCTCCCGACCCAAACCCTCTTTGCCGTCGACCTCCTCTCCCCTCGCCGGCCTTGCACTCTCCCCCCGGCGACCCCGCGACCTCCCACCGACGTGTGGCAGCCCCGTGAGCACGCCTGTGCCCTCTGCTCCGTCCATCGCGGCCTGGAGTGCCTCAGTGAGCCCTTCCCCGCTCCTATCGCGAGGAGAGGGATGACAGGTGGGGACCACTTGTCATCCCCTCGCCCCCTTCCTTTCCTGCTGGCAGGCTGGGCCCACGTGCAGGTTTAAAAACAAACCTGCCGCGCACGGCGCCTCGCTTGGGCCGGCTTTCCCCTGTGGGCCGGTTCGGCTGGGTGCTTCTAGCCCGTAAGGGCACAAGACCCCTTTTCCTTTTTCTTATTCTGTTATCTTCCAAAAATTCTACAGATCTGAATATTTATCCAATGCCAATCATTCTTCCACCTAAATCCCTAGAATTTCATAGTGCCATTTGTAAAAATGTTTGAAAATATTTTTAGTATTGTTTTATTTTAAAATCTATATTTGGGCACCTTTTTGCCTCTGTTAATTTATTTCCAAAATATTTTTAACAACAAAACCCTAGGAGAATATTTTTGTATGACATTGGGTATTTATCAGAATAGATTAGCATTTTTAATAAGTAGTTGAGTGCTCTGTTTTCGTGTATTGCTTATTTTTATCGCTTTATTTCGTGACGATAGATTGCGCAGTTGACGAAGAAGTTGGACCCGAAGACTTTGAAGACCCCGGATACTTTGTTGAGCCAGGTAAGCAACCCTTTGACCATGATAAGAAACCATTTTATTGCATGTCATATAGCACTTTACTTTTATTATATTTGATCATGTGATGTGGCGTTCCCCTTTCGGTGGGGATGCCTCCAGAACTTCTCCATTCACACTTGCATCGTGCATGACCCTACCACCTTATGAGAGTTATGCAGGTGGGTGTAGTTAGGATGCTAGTAGATGCTACGCAAGTGGGATTGGGATCTATGCATAGTGATGGGAAGAAAGATCTGATTTCAAAGACTTTTCGAAAACCCCGTCGGGTGCCCCTAATGCCCGAGGGAGATGATGAGAAGATGGGTGACCACTTGAGAAAGAAGTGGTGTGCCGGAGCAGGTTGAGATTGTGTTTTCGAAAACGGATTAGATTTAAGATTTGTTGACCATCCCAACCTTACATGCGCAACCACGATACCCCTTATGGGATAGGGCTTTGTTGATTACCTTGGTGGGTAGTGGCAAGGAGCCCGCATTACTACTGGCAGGAGTGGCGTGGTCACTCTCAATATTGGGTCATACCGGTATGTACGATCATGCGCTGTCTTCACACGCACCGGGCACACCGTTGGTCCCCTTATGGATGGTACGATGAGAGTGAGGCTTGTGTGATGTACATCATGAGGGCTGGGTACCAATCGAGTGGACTCTTATTTTTGTATCTCCAGGGGAAAGGCATTGTTCGGGTGCTTACCTTGGGTATGTTACATACCACGAGTCATGGATGACACGGAAGTTCCCCGAGTCTTGTGGGTAAAGTGTGCAACCTCTGCAGAGTGTAAAACTATTCAAATTGTCGTGTCCACGGTCAAGGACAGTTGGGTGGTGCTACTTAAACTACGTCCGGATGTTTTCGTAAAACATGGTGTGAATATGGATGTGATGGTGACAAGAGGTCACATGAGCTAAGTCCGATGACTTAGCGTGAGGATTGAACTAAGTCCAATGACTTAGCGTGAGGATTGAACTAAGTCCGATGACTTAGCGGGATGAGTGAACATGAGATGTTTAGCCAATACTTATGATGATATCTGCAATTTGTTCACCTGGATACTTGCTAGTTGTTGATGCATGCTCACTAGTTACTTGATCATGTCATTTGCATGCAAAAATTAGTTTTCCGCAAATTTACCTACTTAGTGCTATATCATGCATCATTGTTACCTTGTTCCACAACTTGGGTTGCTTGTGAGTACATTCAAAGTACTCATTGGCTTGCCACTGGTTATTTAATTGGCTAGGCATGGAAGAACAGGAATTTGTTAAAGAGTTCGTTGGAGACGAACATGCGAACTAGGACGCTTCCTAGTCAGAATGCCTATAGGTTAAGGCAGATGGCATGGGTTCACGCTTTCGACCAAGATTTTCGCTGCTTGTTCTATTTACGTGTGGCCCATGTGGCCCTATCTATGTAATACTAAGACCTTCATGGTCATTATTTGTGTAAGACGTTACGTGTGGATGTAAGACTCTTGTTATTTAGCTTCTGTGTGTTCAGTGAGCATTGATCTCTTGGATCGATGTACACGTGCATTCGATGATCAAGACTTATGAGTCGGGGTCCCCACACATCTGCTGGTGGCCATCGACAAATTCACCAAATGGATCGAGACCAGACCAATCAAGAAGCTGGACAGCCCCACGTCCGTCCGGTTCATCGATGAAATCATGGTCCGCTATGGCGTCCCCCACAGCATCATCACCGACAACGGCACGAACTTCGCCAAGGGCGCACTTGCGCATCTTTGCTCCAAGCATGGCATCCGGCTCAACCTGGCGTCCGTCGCTCACCCACGGTCAAACGGCCAGGTTGAGAGGGCAAACGGCCTAATCCTATCCGGCATCAAGCCCCGACTCATGACGCCGCTAGTAAGGTCAGCCGACTGCTAGGTCGACGAGCTGTCGGCTATACTTTGGAGCCTCGGGACCACTCCCAACCGATCAACTGGCTACAAACCCTTCTTCCTTGTATACGGGTCCGAGGCGATCATACCCACCAATATCGAGTTTGAATCGCCTCGGGTCGCCCTATACATGGAGAAGGATGCAAAGGAGGTGAGAGAGGATGGCGTCGAACTACTCGAAGAAGCCCACGAACTGGCCTTGAGCCGGACGGCCATCTATCAGCAGAAGCTCCAGCACTACCACAGCAAGCGGATCCGGCCGCTCTCCTTCCGCGAAGGAGATCTGGTGCTCAGGCGGATCCGGCGGATAGCCGGCCAGCACAAGCTGTCCTCCCCATGGGTGGGCCCATTCATCATCAGCAAGGCACTACACAACAACGCGTACTGCCTGATAGACTCCTAGAAGCCGCGAAGCGCAAGAGACGCCTCCAGCGAGGAGACCGAGCGCCCGTGGAACGCGGCGCTCCTCCATCTATTTTACTGTTGAGAAAACCAGTGTATGTATGTATCCTTCCCCTTTTGGGATTATGAATTCAATGGGTGCCCCAAGACGGCTCTTGGGACACGCCTCTTTCCACTTCAAAGCTTGTTAGTTTAATCTGTTGGCCCCCAGATCCGGCCCCTAGACCGGAGGCTCGCCGGCTAGTCTTAACGTCCTCCCTCGAGGTAGATCAAGTAGTGTGAGCTAAGTAAGTCCTCCCACCCCTCCCAGCTATAGACCAACTCCTGGCTGTCCGGCTCGCAGGGTCTGGGGGCAAACCTTGTTCACACAAAAAACCGATCACTTTGGGGTCGCCGGCTATGTCTAGCCAGTTCATGTTCCTGCCTCTGCCACTTGCCTTACCGAAAAAGTCCTCGCGGTTCCTAAACTCAGAGCCGGCTCCCTCAAGGCGGACGCTCCGCCTAGCTACAGGTCGGCTCCTAGCTATCAGTCTGGCGGGGTCGAAACCAAGGGGGGAAGGACTTGAGATAACGGAACCTAAAGGGCAAACAAAAGGAAGGGCAAGCCGGCACGCATAAAAACTGACTTTGCAACAACCAGAAACTTGATAATTTAAAATAAGGCCCACGGCCATTATGATTCATTACAATACACCCCCAGAGGGTGGACTAGAGTCTAACATGCAGAAAAAACATAAGAAAAGTAAAGACGCCCTGGGGCTCAGGCCAACGGCGTGTCACCAATCGGCTCGACGCCCTGCCCGAAGGTCGTCGTGGCCTTCGGGTCGGCTTCCATGGACTTTGGGACTTCGCCTGCGACCTCCTCATCTTCCGGACCTTGGGGGTTGCCGAAGGTGTCCTAGGCTAATGGCTCGCCATCCTCGCCAAGGGCCGGCGGAAGCTCATCCGGGTCGACGTACGTAGTGAGCTCGTTGGCCCAGCAAGCGAGGACGGGCTAGCGTGCCGCCCGTTCCTTGGGAAGCTCGCCCCGCATGGTGGCCAACCGGTCCAAGTCAACGCCGCAGTACCATGACGTGACGAACCGGAGCGCCATCTGCGTGTCGGCTCGAGCAGCCGACGCCTTCTAGACCTCGAGCCGGGCCATGGCATTCTCCAGCCACAAAGCCATGCGGCTCTCCATAGCTCCACGGCTCATCCACAAGGCCGCGATGACCTCCTTGTCGGCCATATTTAGCCACTCCACGATCCGCTCAAGGTTGATCAACCGGTTCTCTATGGCCAGCCCAAGCTCTGCCATATCCCAAGCAGCATCCCCCTCGATGGTGCGCCCGCGCGCCCGGAGATATTCCTGGTGCTCCTCTACGGCACGCTAGGCACGGCGCTGGGTTTCTGGGAAGCACCCTAAATAAAAAAGGGAAAATGAGAAGAGGGAAACTAAAGGACAAGAAGAAAGAAGCTAGCTGAAAAAGAAAAAATTGGTACTTACGCTCAATGGAGTCGTCTAGCTCAATGGTGAAGTGGAGCGACGAGTTCCACTCCGAAATTAGCGCCACCTCCGCCTTGGCGAGGGAAACCCTGCGCTCCTCGAGCGTCCTCTCAAGGTGGGTCACCTTGTTGTGGAGGGCAGCGGTCCGTTGGGTAGCGTCAGCCACTTCCTTGGTGGCCTTCTCCTTGGCCATCACCTCCTGCGCAACGTCAGCTCTCAGGCGGTTTTGGGCCGCCTACCCGTCCAGCAGAAGGGCGCCTAGCTGGTCCCTCTCCTGGGTGACTACTTGGACGCTCTGCGCCAACCGGTCCCGCTGAGAGACCTCCTCGGTCTTCTCTTCCTGAAGCGTGGTCAGCTCCCCTGTGAAGCAAAACTGGCGTCAGCCAGACATCTCAGGCCCATCCTGGCTGCCGAGCAGCCAGCCCGGCTCCCGGGGGCTATACCCCCCCCCCCCACAAGACCAAACGTACCTCGCACCCTCGCCAGATCCTCTCCAATCGTTAGAATCCATGCTTTCCACGGTTGTGGATGGAGACCGCCTCGTCGAACAGCTCCTGCCGTCGGGCGTTCCCCACCTGCCACAAGAAGTCAAAGCCAGAAGGCGCACAAGGAAATCCGGCCCGGCTGCCCGATAGCCGGTCAGTCGGCCTACATCTCGAGGGCTACACCAAGTGGGTGAGCTGGCGTGCCCCCACTGAAAATTTCAACAAGGACAGGTGATGCTTACCTCTGCAAGCCGCAGGGTGCTGTCGACCACCTCCGCGAACCGGGCCAGCTCCTGGCGGCACCGCTCCAGGACACTCCCCAACTCCCCGAGCGCGGGTACCGGCCGCCTGCCTGGGGAACCAGAAGGGTAGGGATGCGTGCCAGCGCCTCCCAGTACTGGATCAAGTCAACCATGGACCTCCGTGTCCGGCTGTCATCGCCACACATCCCGACGTTCTCCATGGTGTCAGCCGTCGGGGGAGGATTGACGACAGCAAGGACACGGGTTCGGTCATGAGTAGACCCTCACCCAGCGCTGGTGCCGCCCCCTCCTCCAGCCGGCTTGACGTGACGATCGCGACCGACGGCGCCTCTCGCGCCACCTCCGGAGCCATCGGAACCTCCGACACGTCGACCCGGGCCGGCTCGGCCTCGGGCAGCGTCACGTCCAGCGCCATCGATCGGGGCTTCTCAAGGGTCGGCTCCGAAGCCGCCACCCCCGGTCGGACTGCCTCCTCCGTAGATGGGGGCACGGCCGGCTCCGTGGCTGCCCCTTGCGGCTCGCTCGACCAGAGCCTCCATAGGCGAGTCAATTTTGCCGCCGAGTCGGACGCTCGCGCAGGGTCCGCTGACCTCCTCTGCCTCCCGCCGCTCGAGGTCTCGGAGTGCGCGGGGTCCGCTGACCTCCTCTGCCTCCCGCCGCTCGAGGTCTCGGAGTGCGCGGGGTCCACTGACCTCCTCTGCCTCCTGCCGCTTGAGGTCCCGGAGCGAGGCCCCGCCTTGGGCTCCAGACTTCGAGGCACGCAGCTTCATGAGCCCCCTCTTCTCCTCATGTTGTGTGGCCGCGTGCTCACAGGCTAGGCGGATGGCGGCTTCCATTGGGTCGACTGTCGACTCCACATCATGGAGTACGATGGGGTCCCCGAAGTGCATAGGGGTCAGGCACCTGCCAACCCACAACTAGGAAAGGAACTCGCACAAGAGGGAGGTCACTTACCCGGTGACGACGGGTAGAACCCACCTGGTGCGCGCCAGTGGCTTCGACACGGCCGCCTTCACTAGCTGCGGGCAGGCGGCGGCGTTGCCGGCTCCTCCTGAGCTGGCTTCTTCCCCCGGCTGGTGGCCCCAGCCGTCGGGGCATGGGCCGGCTGCTCCTCGCTTCGCCCATGTCATCCCTGCTGAACTGAGGGGGAGGCCCGTTCAGGATCCGAACGTCATCATCATCATCGTCATCATCATTATCAGTCCAATCCTAGATCATGGGGCCGGAAGGGAACTCACTGGCTGCACAGGGCCCTCCGGCTGCGCTGGGCCCGCCGGCTCCCGGGTCGGCTGCCTCCTCGGCCTCCCCCGAGGAATCGACCCCATCTTCGGGTGGACCTCCCTGCTCATAGTCCTCAGAGTCGGAGTGGTCGCGCTCCGCCTCAAAGATCTGGGGGTGCGGGCCATCCGGCGTGTTCTTTCGCATGAACAACTACGATCAGCACGGAAAAGTAAGAACAGATGTCGGTTGGGGAGGTTCGAACAAGAAGGGCCATCTCAATAGAATGTACCAGGGACACACAGTGGTATCGTTCGTACGGCTCCTTGCCAAAGGTCCATGATGCCGGCGTCATCTTGAAGGTCGTGATGGCATTCACCCGGTTTGCCACCCGAGTCGGCGTCAGGTCGACGGTCGACAGCCAGCAGGGGTCCCAGCGACCGGACATGTCGCAGATCCAGTGCGGACTCATCTGGAGAGGCAACACCCGGCGCACGATGAAGGCCGCCATCAGATCGGAGGCGGCCAACCCCTCCTCGCTCCTTAGCTCCATGAGCCGGCTGAGCTCTATGAGAGCAGTTCCATGCGGGGCGGCCCCCAACCAGTTCACCCCGAAGAACGGTGCGTTGACGTACTCCGACAGCCGGATGTAATCCCACTGCGGGTCGATGATCTTCACATAGAAGAAGGTCTGATGCCAGCCCTTGACGGAGTCAATAAGGCTGAAGTGCGGGAAGCGTGAGCCGCGGTAGCACACCGCCGCACCCTCGCAGGCGAATGGCTCCTCGGCGCTTTTCAGCGCCTTGAGATAGAACAGGGCCTTGAAGAAGTCCACGAAGGGGAGCATCCCCATGTAACCCTCGCACCACTTCACGAAACCCGCGATATAGAGAATGGCATTGGGGCCGAGGTGATGTAGTTGGAGGTCAAAGGTGTCCATCATCAGACCAAAGAAGTGGCTCACCAGAAGCCCGAAGCCACGGGAGAAGTGACAGGAGAAGACGACGAACTCCCCCTCCTATGGCTCGAGCACCACCTCGTTGCCCGGTGCATGGGAGATCACGCACTCCACCAGCGGTAGCATGCATGCACGGCGGAGCTCCGCGATGGTGGCCTCCGTGACCACGGAACCGGCCTAGCTCCCCGAGCGTCCTTCGACCATCGCGACGGCAGAGCTGCACGAGGGGGTGTACGAGCGGGGTCGTGAGCGAGAAGAACAATGGCGCCCGAGGGAGTGGAGAAGACGAGAGGAAGGAAGACAGGGGGCAAATGGGGCGCGGGTGCTGCCGCCCTTTGCCCTCAATCCCCTTTTAAAGGGGGAGGCCACGACTGGGGGACATGGGGATTAACTACGCCCACTCCCCCGGAATCTCCGCGCACATGTGGGCATCCTGGGCCATAACCGCCACATCGGGGCGTAGAAGATCTCTGCCTGCGCCCCGAGGCCTACTGGGCTATGCCCGAGGCCTAGCGGGCTAGGCCCATGGAACGTCCTGACTGCCTGCGTGCGTGGGACCCACAGCATCATTACTCGCCGTGTGGCACGCTGTGGGCCGTCCCTGGTCTCGGGGCGGTGTGACGGGACCTGAGGAATCGGGAACGTCCGCCGACCTGGATGGCTGTTCAGCTTCGCGCCGAAGGCGGGTACCGTTGGGAGGAAGCCACCGACTGCCCTCCATCTGGCAGACGCAGGCCCCCACTGGCTTTGGGGACTACTGATGGGGTTATTACCCCTAGTAGGCCAAAGCAATGGGGTTCTCTCCTCCGCCTCAAGAAAAAGTATGTGGTCGGCTGCTTAGAGCCAGCTGGTCAAGGAGCCAGCTCGGCCCTCGACCGTCGGTTGCCTTCGAGTCGCCTCCTTCGTTGACCCTTGGGCGGACAAGCTCTCGTTCCATCCCTCTACACGCAGGTACGGCGACACGACGGGACCCCCACGATGGGCACCAATGTAGCCACAGTGGTCGCTGACACACGGGCGTGCATGGCTACAGTTCGACCGGTTGTACCGCTGACCTTGGCCGACCGCGATCGGGTAGGGCAACAGTGTCGGCATGCCCCCTCCCACTCGATTACCTGTTCCGACGTGGCTACAGTGCAGCCAGCCATATCGGAGACTTTGGACGGCTGGCACAAGACAACACCGCCTGGGCGACCCGTGTCGTAGCAGGTGGGCGAGGGCCAATCACGGAGCCGGTTGGCGGGCCCTAGAGGGCGATGGGCCCCCTAGCAAGCCGGAGAGGCTGCCAGCCGAGTCACCCCACTTTGTACCCCAGGAATATTGTAAGCCGGGGGGCTGGCCACTTCCCTCATATCCACCTTCGTAGCGGAGGAAGGCGAGCTGGCTGCTCCCTCTTCCTCCTCTAGACAACAGCTCCAGGAGCAACCTTGTAATCATACCCATCCATCAATTAGACCAAGCAGGACTAGTCATGTTACCTCCCACGGAGGGCCCTGAACATGGGTACATCGCGTGTCACCACCGCTTGTGCCTAATCCCGGACCCGGAGCCCGTCGGCGTCCTCCGGCCCCAGCCACCTTCGATAAGCCTACCCATGGCATCTGTCATGAGAAAACGACGACAAGTATAAACATAGTGGGATAGGAATAAACATTAATGACTCCTACATAAAGTAAATACATGAAAGTAAAGGATAGGGCCTTCACAAAGGGAAGCAAAGGTTGTCATGCGCTTTTTATTTTTGGATGTGCAAGCTCTTAATGTAAATGAACATCACTTCATATTACCCCTTATGATAGCAACCTTTATTATGCAGTCTATCACTTTTATTTGTTTGCCATCGCAAGATGGTATAAAGCTTTCCCTTAAAATGAAAGATCATACATATTTAGAGGCATTTTTTATTGCTTTGTGCACGGATGACAACTTACTTGAAGGATCTTATTCAATCCATAGGTAGATGTGGTGGACTCTCATGGCAAGATACTAGATTTAAGGGTTATGGATGCACAAGTAGTATCTCTACTTAGTGCAGATTTTTGGCTATCAGAAGATCCTAATAAGAAAGCGCCACATGTTAGAGGATCCATGACAACATAACTTATATGTGAATCTAAACAAACATAACTCGTTATGTTGTCTTCCTTGTCCAACATAAACAATTCGATCATTTTATAATATTTGATGGAGGCTCACAATCATAAAATATGTCCAAGATAGTATATTTGTATGTGAATCTCCCCACCTCTTTCATAATTTTGCATGGATTGTATCAATGACTAACACTATGTTTGTTAACTCCCAACAACTTTTATCAAACACACTTCTTTCTATGTGAAGTCATTACTCCTCATGGTGTTAGAATATGATTTTTCTATTTCTTTTATTTCATTCCTATGAATTGATACATGATATTAAAGCAAACAAACTCAATTAATCTTTATTATATAGCTCTCACACTCGATTACAAGGATAGATAGATCACAAAGCAAGCACTCTAAGCAAAACAATACTAAACTTTTATTTCATTGGATAAGGAAATAGCTATGGATCGAACTAAGATAAATGATAATGGCAAAAGTGATGGTGATACGTTACCGGGGCACCTGCCCCAAGCATGGAGCAAGCTAAGGGTGGTGCCCATACTCATGTACTCAAGTTTCCTCCTTGGGTGAAGGTGGTGTTGAAGTGGTAGGCTTGTCCTCCATCTTCCAAGGCATAGGCTCCCCATCATAAAAAGAAGATCTCGTCTCTAGAATACTGAAACTTGTAGCATACTCATCCACTTGAAAGGAGATTCATACTCACAGTTTTGGTTTTGTAGATCATAGATCTGTCCCTAGAGATCTTGAAGCTTGCCATGGAGCTTTAATATCATCTCTATAGTTTCCTTGTTGTCCATCTTATGTTCACAAACAAAATCCGTGATCATGGAGTGATTGGCTCTAAGTCCACATTGCACCATCCCTTGGCACTTGAAGATCTCATATTCCACCACTGATGTAACGCCCAAGATGCGATCCTATCCTTATATTGGCACGAGGGCCTCGACAAGGATAGAAGCGTATCTTGTCGTTTCGCAAGAATGGATATCATTACAAGTGCATGTACAGAAGAGATGGGTATATGGAATTGGCTTACACTCGCCACAAGCCACATCAAGATCACATCAATACAACAACATATTCAATCATCGTACATAAGAGTAGGGTCCGTCTACAGACGAAATCAAACGATAAAATGACATCCATCCTTGCTATCCCACGCTGCCGCCTGGAAACCATCCTAGATCGATGATGAAGAAGAAGAAGAACTCCAAATCAAACAAAACATTGCGCTCATGTCAAAGCACCACATTACCTATACCTGCAACTGATGTTGTAGTAATCTATGAGCCACAAGGACTCGGCAATCTCATTTCCAAGGGTATCAATACTAGCAAAGCTTAATGGGTAAGGTATGGTTAAGCGGTGAGGCTGCAACAAGCAACTAAGCATTTATTTGAGTGGCTAACTTAAATATACATAAAGTAAAGTATGATAGTCTACGAATAACAAACGTGAGCTAGTAATGATCACTAAGTGATCCTGAACACCTACTTATGTCAAACATAACCCCACCATGTTCTCTCTTGGATAACTACTCATGAGAAGAGACAGTCACGGTTACGCACACGGTTGGTGTATTTTATTTGAGTTTACTTCAAGTTTGCTATGACCAGGTGTTAAACAAAGTTTCCAAGTTGCCACATAACCGCGGGCATGACTTTTCGAAAGATTTAACCCTGCAGGGGTACTCCAACTACTCCATGACAAATTAACCACACGCCGCATTGGAATTCCTTAACCGCGGAATCATCCATAGTATTTGCGAAATCCCGGTGGAAAATATCAACTTCGAGATAGCCCGAAGTGTCATCAAAATCCCAAACGCAAGATGTCAAGAAAGGTAAAACAAATCCAGCAAGGCCGCTCGACGAGCTGACAATCCCGATAGAAGTCGCGTATCTCGTTCTCAGGGCACAACCGGATGAGCACAGCGTATAGTGGCCTGATAGAAATCACCCGAGTTGCCCCGGGTTGGCCCCGCACACGACTCTGTTTTGGACCAGCACCAACAACATTGGCCCCTGTATTATGTTGAATTACTCCTTCAGTTCATGATGCCCTACTCTTTAGAAACGGTGTTTAGTATTATTATGTTGGGCAAATATAGTACCAATGTTGGGCCTTGCCAGACAAGTTTTATCCTAAAACGAAAATCAATGGGGTCCCCATAACAACCCCGAGCATGTTAGGATCGCTCAAGTATGGAACATAACACCGGTACACAAGTAACTATGGCGGCAAAGGTGGAACAAAACACCGAGCAAAAGGCCAAGCCTTCCACCCTTTACCAAGTATATGCGTGTGCATTAAATTAATTAGCAATAATATTGTGATAACAAAAGAATGGCCATGTTGACACATGGAAGCAATTGCACCTGTAGCTAGAAATACTATAAGAAGGGATGAGAAAGCGATAACATAGCCAAAAAAAGGTTTGTTGGGATGTGGAGGGGTTAGAGGCTTTCATGGCAATGTTGGGAGGCTTGACATACAAGTGGTCGGTAGCAAGACATAGCGATAGAAAACGAGACAAATAGCATGGCAATGATAGTAGTGGTATCAGGGAAATGTGTCATCTTGCCTGAGATCGCTCTTGGAAGAAGAACGAATCCATGAAGGAGACAAGCCAACGTAGTCGAACGAATCCTCACACTCCGAATGCTTTCGGAACTCTATCGAGAAGGAACAATAGGAAAACAACAATCAACACATGATACACCAGAACATATGCATGACATGATGCGCAAACAAATATGATGCATGTCCAGTTTAATTATGCAAGGCACGGCAAGCACAACAATCAACTTCTACACATTAAGTGAAGCTCAATATGCAACGAGTTGCATATTGAAGAAACTCCACATTTGAATTGCTTAGTTCACTCCTGTTTAGGTACACATCAATGTTAAATGTTGTTAAACATGGCAAGAGGTCAAGCATAAAAACCTACAACATCTAGGCATATTAAATGAGGCCAAAAGAAACATATAGCATTTCTGAAACATCCTCATGTGCATATTATGACTTTTGTCCAGATCTGTATTAAACATAATTTAGAGTTGTTAACCAGCAAAATAAAATGCACCATGAGATTCTACACATTTTTCTAGCCAATTACATATGTGGATCATTAAAATCGGAGCTATGGTTAATTAGTTATGAAATAAATCATTTTAACATAGCATTTATGCAAATTAGACAAACAACAAGTTCAACATTTTTATTACATGTGAGAGTAGGAAATTGTGAATCTACACGAAATTCTAGTCATTTTACATATAGAGACCATTTTAATCCGATGAAAGGTTTGTGAGTTATTACCATTCTAACACAAGAGCATAATCTGAAAAAAAAATGCATGATGATTATTTACAAATTCATAGAACAACAAAAAAACCTTATACAGGCCGAATCTACACCATAGTGCAGTGACCCAGGACTGGTTCAGGCCGAAGCGGCCATGTGTGCCCGTGTAAGGATGACACATGGGGTTAGGCTGTCAAGACACATCACCAAAATACCAATGCAAGCAAAAAAATTGAGTAGCCTGGGTCTCAAACCCAGGACCTCCTGGTTCCAACCGAGCAGGCAGACTAGCTGGTCTACGGAGGAGCTACAGAAAGTGGGATTTCTCTAGATGAACCATGCCAATGCACGAATCTGACAAAACTAAAAAAAGGAAATAGAGCCATGGTCAGGGATGCAAGTATGTGCGTGTGCAAAATAAAAGGAAACAAAGCAAAACTTGGGTGCTTGGGAATTGAACCCAAGATCCCTTAGGTGGAATTGGAGCAGCGTTGCCACTCCAATTAGAACTGTGTACGTGAACAACTTGCAAGGTAAAGCGAGATGAGCAATATAAATTGATGAAAATAACAAGAACTAGGAAAAGGCACGGCTTGTGCTCGCCATGCAGCTCGCCGGAGGCAAACCATGGCTTGCTTGGGCATCTTGGAGGCCCGCGGGGGCAATAGAGGTGACCTTGCCTATCAACTCGAGTTTCCTCCAAATTTCGCAAATGTGCATGATGTCTTCCATGGCTCTCAGCTACGGAGGTTCTTCAAGACTCCCGAGCGTACAATGGACCTCCAAGACATTGATTTCCAAGAAGGCTTATCCTATCGTGAGCATCGAGTTGCTATTCTGGAAGAAAATGAGCGTAAGGCTCATAACAAGTCAATCAAGTTTCTCAAGGTGATTTCTTTCTTTCTTCCGGAGTGTTCATGGCATCAAATTATTGGTTCTAAGTTGTTCATCTTTTCTTTCCGGAGTTCCAAGTTTTTCTCAAGCATCTCTTTGTGAAGCTTCATCTAAATCCTTGCAACATCATAATCTATTATTTTCAACCGCATTCTTTTGATCGTCCTTTCATCTCATTGTTCGCCAAGAGGTCCTTCATGGTGGGTTGTTAAGGATGTAATTCTTCTCGAAGTGTTCTTCAAGATTCTTGTTGGAGGTGCTCAAGTGTTATTATCTTGCATTTAAAAGTTCAATTCCTTCTGAATTGTCTTTTGAAATGGTGTTATTAAAATCTCGATTATGAGGAGTCTCGAAGGAAAATTGTCAAGAATGAGATAAGTAAACCCATCATGTCTTCTCGGAGTTATCTTGGGTTGGAGTTCACCTAAAGCATTTCCTAAGGATTATTGCTATCATGGTGTCATAAATGATCCAAGTTTTCTCCTCCTCTTCTTGGTGAAAGAAGTTTTTCATCTCTTGTTTCTCTCAAGCTATCAATTGTATCTGTTGTGGCTGGTTATCACCTCATTATTTTAAGATGTTGTCTATAATCCCACAACAAGCTTATTCTTCTTCTTGTTTTTTTTCAACAACTCTGTTCATCCTATGATTCTCAAGTTCGATGGTGGTAGAATTTGTCATTTTCTTGTTTGTTCTTTTCATTCAAATGATCTAGCTTCTATTCTTTTGTTCCGGAGGCATTTTATTGCTGCTCTCTTTGACTCATCATCTTGTTGTCGAGATCTTGCTCTTTCTTGCTAGTCCATTTGACCAGAGTGTTGTGTTATCTTTTCAAGTTCTCCCATATTATCAAATTTTGCCCCTCTATCCTATCGGAGTGCTGCCGAAATTTCTTTTGAAGTCTTGCTTGTTTCTCATATCATTCTTCATCCCTTCCAATCCTTCAAGCTCATGTGGTTTCACTTGTTTGTCATAGAAGAAACTAAGTTTACCTCTTTCTCTTTCTCTTCCGCTTCTCATTCTAGATCTCAAGAAGAGATCCTCTTGTAGTGTGGAAGAGTTGTAATAGCCCGGGACCGATGCTCCAGAAGATTCCCCTTTTGTCCCGTTATCGTCGTGTGACTCGTTTGGTTGTCGTATTCATCATCGCATCATTCGCATCATCTGCATAGCATCGGCAACTCCGTTGTCACCATTTTTCGAAACTCGCATCCGTCTGTAGTTGCCGTTTTTTCCCATTGTCACCATTGACCGTTTCGAGACTAGGACCTTCATTTATTAATTTTGTTATCTTAGTTCTTGCATGCTTGGATGGGTGTTTTATTTTTGTTTCATCAAGGCTACAAACCCATAGCTTGTCTTGTGTTTCTTTTTTATGCATAACATCTTTGTTTCATTCCTCCATCTCGTCTACTCCACTTCATGCCTCGATCACCTTCACCAAGTTCATGCTCAACCTCCATATGACCCTGAATCCATGATCATCTTTTGTGTTGTCCATGTTGTTTTCTGTCCAACTCCATGTAATGCAACTTCCTTCATTTCTATATTCATTTATTTATTTTGAGGTTTATTTTTTCTTTCGCTTCTTCAATTCTTGTCAAAACCGTGCCCATAAATCATCTATTTTGTGTCCAGCCATCATCTAAATTTTCAACCTTTTTAGAGTTCATTTAACAGGTTTTCCAATACAAACATATTGAATTTATTTCAACATGTTTCAATTATATTTCTTCCAAATATCCTTACAAAATGTCCATATTGATCATAGCATGTGAAATCCTCTCCTGATAATTTCATCATTTTGTTAGAGTTGGTTTGGTTTGACTTTTCGAATTAAACAATTTGAATTCAAATTCAAACTTGTTTAATTTACTCTCTGTTAAAAAATCACCAAACTATTTTTCTTAAATTGGGCATATTCCAAGGACTTCAGAACTATTTTTTTCTCTCCACATTTTCGCTCGTACTCCTCTCAGATTTTCTCCAAGGCTTTGTTCGTTTAATTAATCAGTAAGAGGAAGAATTAGCTAGAGAGAGAGAAGCCCATCACGTGTCTGTTCACTTACGATTTCAGCCCAAGCCCACCTCACCTTCTTCCTCATGCATTCGTCACCCTGTACGAACCAGGGCATCGCCCTCCATCGCCTGCAGCTTCGATCAGACGGCTCCACAGCGTTCCTTGAGCTCCATAAAAGGCCGGTGCCCTAGCCCTTGCTCTCCTTGCTCCATTTTCCTCTTCCTATCCTCCTCCCGCCACCAAGTAAAAATTTCCTACGCCTCCGCCATCGACATGGCCGAGCGTAGCTTGATCCTTTCGTCCACTAGTTTGGTGTCGTCTCCTCTCTCCTGGCACCTAGGAGAGGCACCAGAGGGGCCGTATTCACCTTCTTCCTCTACGAGGACGACCACGGGAGCTCGGGGTCGACTCCCATGACTTTGCCGTCGTCCGACGTCTGCCTCGGCTACATCCTCGTCGATGTTGAGCGCCTCTGCACGTCGTCTCCATCGCTTCCATGACTATACAGCCATCGCCGAGCACTCTCGGTGAGCAGCTACTCCTCCTAGCCCTCTCTCCGATCCCTTTTAGTGCTTCAGAGTTGATGTTCGCCCGAGCTGAAGCTCTGGCCACCATGGTCATGCACACGCACGCGCGTTCCCTGCTCATATGCAGGCCTTGTTGCACCCTCGCTGCCCCACTTCCACACACGTGCTTCCACTCCCGCGCTGGAGCACCCCTGCGGGCCTCCAAGATGCCCAGGCAAGCCACGGTTTGCCTCCGGCGAGCTGCATCGTGAGCACAAGCCGTGCCTTTTCGTGGTTCTTGTTAGATTCATCAATGTATATTGCTCATCTCGCCGTACCTTGCAAGTTGTTCACGTACACAGTTCTAATTGGAGTGGCAACGCCGCTCCAATTTCACCCAGGGGTTCTCAGGTTCAATTCCCACGCAGCCAAGTTTTGCATTGTTTCCTTTTATTTTGCACACGCACATATCTGCATCCCCGACCATGGCTCTGTTTCCTTTTTTTCGTCAGATTCGTGCATTGGTATGGTTCATCTAGGGAAATCCCATTATATGTGATAGCTCCTTCCTAGACCAGCTGGTCTGCCTGCTCGGTTGAACTCAGGAGGTCCCGGGTTCTAGACCCAGTCTACTCAATTTTTGCTTTGCGTTGGTATTTTGGTGGTGTGTCCTGACAGCCTAACCCCGTGTGTCATCCTCACACGGGCACACATGGCCACTTGGGCCCTGATCCAGTCCCGGGTCACTGCACTGGTGCAGATTCGGCCCGTATAAGGTTTTTTTTTGTTCTGCGAATTTGTAAATAATCAACATGCATTTTTTCAGATTATGCCCTTGTGTTAGAATGGTAATAACTCACAAACCGTTCATCGGATTAAAATGGTCTATATATGTAAAATGACTAGAATTTTACGTAGATTTATAATTTCAAACTCTCACATGTGATAAAAATGTTTAAACTTGTTGTTTCTCTAATTTGCGTAAATGCTATGTCAAAATGATTTATTTCATAACAAATTAACCGTAGCTCCGATTTTAACTATACACATGTAAATTGGCTAGAAAATTGCGTAGAATCTCATGGTGCATTTTATTTTGCTGATTAAAAACTCTAAAATATGTTTAATATAGATCGGGACCAAAGTCATAATATGCACATGAGGACGTTTCAAAAATGATATATGTTTCTTTCGGCCTCATTTAATATGCCTAGATGTTGTAGTTGTTTATGCTTCACCTCTTATCATGTTTAACAACATTTAACATTGATGTGTACCTAAACGGGAGTGAACTAAGCAATTCAAATGTGGAGTTTCGTCAATATGCAATTCGTTGTATATTGACCTTCACTTAATGTGTGGAAGTTGATCGTTGTGCTTGCCATGCCTTGCATAATTAAACCGGACATGCATCATATTTGTTTGTGCGTCATGTCATGCATATGTTCTGGTGTATCGTGTGTTGATTGTTGTTTTTGGATTGTTCCTTCTCGATAGAGTTCCGAAAGCGTTCGGAGTGTGAGGATTCGTTCGACTACGTTGGCTCGTCTTCTTCATGGATTCGTTCTTCTTCCAAGCAGCATCTCAGGCAATATGACACATTTCCCTGGATACCACTACTATCATTGCCATGTTATTTGTCTCGTTTTCTGTCAATGTGTCTCGCTGCCGACCACTTATATGTCAAGCCTCCCAACATTGCCATGAAAGCCTCTAACCCCTCCACGTCCTAGCAAACCTTTGTTTGGCTATGTTACCGCTTGCTCAGCCCTTCTTATAGTGTGTCTAGCTGCAGGTGAAATTGCTTCCATGTGTCAACATGGCCATTCTTTTGTTATCACAATATTATTGCTACTTAATTTAATGCACACGTATATACTTTGTAAAGGGTGGAAGGCTTGGCATTTTTCTCGGTGTTTTGTTCCACCTTTTCCGCCATGGTTATTTGTGCACCAGTGTTATGTTCCATACTTGAGCGCTCCTAACATGCTCAGGGTTGTTATGGTGCCCCTTGATTTTTGTTTTAGGATAAAACTTGTGTGGCAAGGCCCAAGATTGGTACTATATTTGCCAAACATAATAATACTGAATACCGTTTCTAAATCATAGGGCGTCATGAACCCGAGGAGTAATTCAACATAATACAGGGGGCCAGTGTTGTTGGTGCTGGTCCCAAACAGAGTCGTGTGCGGGGCCAACCCAGGGCAACTCGGGTGATTTCTATCAGGCTACTGTACGCTACTCTCGTCCGATTGTGCCTTGAGAACGAGATACGCGGCTCCTATCGGGATTGTCGGCATGTTGGGCGGCCTTGCTGGATTTGTTTTACCTTTCTCAAACGTCTTTCGTGTGGGATTTTGATGACACTTCGGGCTATCTCAAAGTTGAGATTTTCCATCGGGATTCCGCAAATACTATGGGTGATTCCGCGGTTGAGGAATTCCAACGCGACGTGTGGTTAATTTGTGATGGACTAGTTGGAGCACCCTGCAGGGTTAAATCTTTCGGAAAGCCGTCCCCGCGGTTATGTGTCAACTTAGAAACTTTGTTTAACACCTGGTCATAGCAAACTTGAAGTAAACTCAAATAAAATACACCAACCGTGTGCGTAACCATGACTGTCTCTTCTCGTGAGCCCTTATCCGAGAGAGAACACGGTGGGGTTATGGTTGATGTAAGTAGGTGTTTAGGATCACTTAGTGATCATTACTAGCTCACGTCTGTTATTCGTAGACCACCATACTTTACTTTTTGTATACGTAAGTTAGCCACTCAAATAAATGCTTAGTTGCTTGCTGCAGCCTCACCACTTAACCATACCTCACCCATTAAGCTTTTCTAGTCTTGATACCCTTGGAAATGAGATTGTTGAGTCCTTCTGGCTTACAGATTACTACAACAATATAGGTGTAGGTGTTGATGAGTATGTGCCAGAAGATGAGACTCAACTCCAGTGGGACTACGATGAAGAACGTGGTCGGATGTATGTCATGTACCCCGATGAGTAGAGAGGCCATGGTCGTGATCTTTGGGATAGCAAGGCAGCTTTACATTGCTTCTTTTCTTCGTTTGATTTCGTTCGTAGACGGACTCTGTCTTCTGTATGATGCTTGAATAATTGTGTGAACTTGTAATTTAGCTTGTGGCGAGTGTAAGCCAACTAATATACTCATCTCTTCATACATGTATGCGATGTTTACTGCACTTGCAAAACGACAAGATGCGCCTCTATCCTTGTTGAGGCCCCCGTGCCAAAATAAGGATAGGAGCGCATCTTGGGCGTTACAGCTGCCAGCCTTGCCTTCTCGCTCCCCTCCTTTGGCCCTTGAACATCCTGGATGTGAAACACCCCCTCACGCATCTCAATGGCTTGAGGGTGTTTCATCACCTCCGAAAGGTAGTGGTTGATGACCTTCTCGAAGAACTTGTCCTTGGAGGAGCTTGACGGCGTCATGGCGATCTAGATCTATCAGAAAAATAGCCTGAAACAAGAACAAGGGAGAAACTTGCAGTGAAGTGGTCAAAACATACGGGGGTATATATAATGATTTTTTCTAGGTTAGAATACTTATCCAGGAACAAAACGAAGTCCGGGAGGCAAGGTGCTCCCAGGCCATCAGAGCGCACCCAGGGTGTGGTTGCACCCTATTGGCTTAGGGCTCCCTCGTGGGTCCCCCACGCTAGTTTTTGTTTTTGTAATTTTTCTAATATTCAAAACGGAAAGAAAATATTTTTATGGAATTTTTGGAGTCGGTTTACTTACCGTACCACATACCTAGCCCTTTCCAGGGTTTTGGACTATTCTGAAAGGTCTCTCTTATGTGTTCTTTCGGTGTCATTACTTGAATAACATTAGCTTCAATATTAATGGGCCCACCTGCAATATAATTTTTAATTCTTTGCACATTATCCACTCTCGGATTTGTGCCTTCGTCATTAGTGATCTTAATGGCTCTGGAGTGGTAAACTTCTTCGACAATATTGGGTCCCTCCCATTTGGAGAAATGTTTTCCTGTAAAAAAATCTGAAAACGAGAATTATATAGAAGAACTAGATCACCGATTTTAAATTCTTATTTTTGGATTCTTTTGTCATGCCATCTTTTAACTTTTCTTTAAACAACTTGGCATTTTCATAGGCTTGTGTCCTCCATTCATCTAGAGAGCTAATGTCAAATAACCTCTTCTCACTGGCAAGTTTAAAATCGTAATTAAGTTCTTTAACTACCCAATAAGATTTATGTTCTAACTCAAGAGGTAAATAATGCGCTTTTCCATAGACCATTTTATATGGGGACATTCCCATGGGATTTTTATAAGCACCTCTATAAGCCCATGATGCATCGTCAAGTTTTTTAGACCAATTGTTTCTAGATCTATTAACAGTCTTTTGCAAGATAAATTTAATTCTCGGTTACTCAACTCAATTTGACCGCTAGAATGGGGGTGATAAGGTGACGCAAGTCTATGGTTAACATCATATATAGCTAGAAGTTTACGAAAAGCACCATGAATAAAAGTGTGAACCACCACTAGTCATTAAATATCTAGGAACTCTAAACCTCAGGAAAATAACCTCTTGAAGCATTTTAATAGACATGTTGTGATGAGCACTACTAGTTGGAATAGCTTCTACCCACTTTGCAACATAATCAAAAGCAACTAAAATATGAGTGTGCCCATTAGAGGAAGGAAAATGACCCATATAATCAAAACCTCAAACATCAAATGGTTCAATTGCAAGTGAATAATTCATAGGCATTTCCTAATGCCTATCAATGTTACCAATTCTTTGACATTCATCACAAGAAAGGAAATACTTATGAGCATCTTTAGAAAGAGCAGGCCAATAAAAACTAGACTGTAGTACCTCGTGCAATTTTGTCACTTGCGTGGTGCCCTCCGTAGGCCTGGGAATGACACTTCCATAGGATATGTTCATGTTCATGCCCAAGTACACAATGTCTAATAACACCATCTACTCCTTTTTCATATAGATGTGGGTCATCCCAAAAGTAATGTCTTGAACCAAAGAAGAACTTTTTCTATTGTTGGTATGTAAAACTAGGTGGTATTCATTTAGCAACGATGTAATTAGCATAATCTGCATAACAAAGGAGTGTCATGGGAAGCATTTATAACAACTAATTGCTCATCGAGAAAAATATCATCAATAGGAAGTGGTTCATCAAGAACATTTTCCATTCTAGACAAGTTATCTACTACAGGATTTTCAACTCCTTTTCTATCAACAATATGCAAATCAAACTCTTGATGTAAAAGCACCCACCTAATTAATCTAGGCTTAACATCTTTATTTTCCATCATATATTTAATAGCAGCATGATCATTGTGAATAGTAAATTTGGCATCAACAATATAAGGTCTAAACTTATCACATGCAAACGCAACTGCTAAAAATTCCTTCTCATTAGTAGCATAATTTTGTTGAGCGTTGTCTAGAGTCTTACTAGCATAATGGATGACATTCAATTTCTAGTCTACTCTTTCCCCTAGAAAATCACCAACATCATAATCGCTAGCATCACACATAGTTTCAAATGGTAAATTCTAGTCAGGTGGTTGAACAATTGGTGCAGAAATTATGGCTTTCTTAAGTATTTCAAAGTCTTCTACACAATCATCATCAAAAACAAATAGAATGTCTTTTTGAAGAAGATAACTTAATGGCCGAGAAATCTTTGAGAAATCATTAATGAAACGCCTATAGAAACCAGCATGATTGAGGAAACTCTTATACCCTTTAACATCTTTAGGACATATCATTTTCTCTATTGCATCAACTTTGGATTTGTCTATCTTGATACCTCGGTCATAAATTTTATGCCCGAGTACAATATGTTCATTCACCATAAAGTGACACTTCTCCCAATTCAAGACAATATTATTTTCTTCGCATCTCTGCAAAACTCGATCATGGTTGCTCAACTAATCATCAAAAGAGGCCCCGTAAACAAAAAACTCATCCACGAATACCTCAACAATCTTTTCACAAAAATTAGAGAATATAGCAGTCATACATCTTTGAAAGGTAGCAGATGCATTGCATAAACCAAAAGGCATACATCTATAAGCATAAATTCCAAACAGACAAGTAAAGTAGTCTCCTCTTGATCTTCTTTTGACACGGGTATTTAAGAAAAACCAGAGTATCCACCAAGGAATGAAAAGTGTGTATCCTTAGATAATATTTCTAACATCTGATCAATAAAAGGCAAGGGGTAATGATCTTTTACAGTAGCTTTGTTTAATTTCCTGAAATCAATTACCATCATATAACCAGTTATTATACTTTATGGGATGAGTTCATTTTTATCATTAGGAAAAATAGTTATGTCTCCTTTCTTAGGAACATAATTAACGGGCATTAACGGGGCTTAGCCATCTATTATCAGCTATGGGATTAAACCTGTCTCTAGAAGCTTTAATATTTTAGTTCTTCCTAATTTTTTCATTTTAGGATTCAGGTGGCGTTAATGATCAACGACAGGTTTAGCATATGGTTCCATATTAATCTTGTGTTTCTGTTGAGTGGGAGTAAAGCCCTTAAGATCATCAAGAGTATATCGAATAGTAGCTCGATGCTTCTTCAGAGTTTTGAGTAATCTCTTTTGTTCATGCTCTGAAAGGCTAGCACTAATAATAACAGGATATATCTTGTTTTCATCAAGATAAGCATACTTCAGTGTATCAGGTAATTTCTTTATCTCAAACACAGGATATCCGTTAGGTGCGGGAGGATCCCCTAAAATGTCAACATGTAAGTTGTGTTTAAGAATAGGTGCTTGTCTAAATAATATATCATCTATTG
The DNA here is from genome assembly GCA_022496015.1 of Hordeum marinum. Lineage (NCBI taxonomy): Eukaryota > Viridiplantae > Streptophyta > Magnoliopsida > Poales > Poaceae > Hordeum > Hordeum marinum. Next base: position 118,482,234 of record CM039676.1, read on the forward strand.
CCTTTCTCTTATTCATATGCATATCATTTTCATGGTCTAGCAAATATTGTTCTAATGGATCAGTAGGAGGCACAAAAATAGAGGCTAGACCAATAATTTCATCTTTACTAGCTAATTCATTGTCATGTGGTTGTATACCAAACTTAGAGGAGTTAAATTCATGAGACTCATCACCAAAGCTTACTTTAACCTTCTCTGTAACACCATTTATTCCAGCATTAATGGTATTTATGAAAGGTCTAAAAATATTATCAACCAAGAATATTTAACCATAGCAATATTAGGTTCTATATTTATTTGTTCAGAAGGTTTGGGGGTTCTCGTAAGGATTTTATTAACCACAATTGTAGCTTTAGCATGTTCCTTAATCCTAATAGGAAAAGGTAGTTTTTAAATATAACTAGTGGGCACAAGTGGATCAATATTATAAATAATGGTTTCTTCTTTGGCAATAATAGATTCCTCTAACAATTCTTCAATGGGTGGATGATATTTAAACCCTTTCTCCTTAGGGAGATCAACATGAGCAGCAAAGGTTTCACAAAAGGAAGAAACTATCTCAGAGTCAACTCCATATTTAGCACTAAATTATGGAAAGTATCAGTTTCCATAAATTATCTAACATAATAAAAATCAAGCTTTATACCCAACTCTTTACCTTTGTCGAGTTCCCAATCTTTAGATTTCGCTTAATTCTTTCCAGAAGGTCCCATTTGAATTCAATAGTTCTCTTCATGTAGGAATCAGTGGAAGAAGAATCGAGTATTAATTGATCGTCATGAGAAAGTCGAGCATAAAAGTTTTGTATAATCATTTATCTTGAGAGCCCATGGTTCAAGCAAGTGTGCATCATAGATTTAAGCCTCCCCAAGCTTGAGATATGCTTTCTCCTTCACGAGGCAAAAAATTATATATAATTACGATCATGATGAACTGGATGCATACGATAAAACTTTTGATGAAATTCCAATTTCGAGCGATTCCAGCCCCATGATCTAATGTCATACAATAGCATACCAAATCAATGATTTTCCATCCAAAGAAAAGTGAAAACCTTATTGTTAACCTTATACTCGGATAAACCTGCAAGCTTAAATAATCCAAAAATCTCATCTACATATACCAAGTGCGAATCAGGATGAGTTGTCCATCTCCTACATAAGGATTAGCTAGCAATTTCTCTAATATACCCAAAGGAATCTCATAGTAAATATTTTTAGTAGGTTCAGTAGGTAGAGGGGCAACTTTTTTCACTTCTGGTCGGTGTGAAGATACCCCAAACTGGCCCATCAAAGCATCACTATCCATAATGATAAGCAACGGTAAATTTCAGCACGTACCGAAAATGTTTCCTTACCAAATTACACTCACCAAAGGCGCCTCACTACTCGGAAATGGCACCAGAAAAGTGTCTTAATGACCCAAAAGTATAGGGGTCCAATCATAGTCCTTTTGATAAGTAAGAGTGTCAAACCCAAAGAGGAGCAGAAGGAAATGATAAGCAGTTTTCAGCAAGGTATTCTCTGCAAGTGTTGTGAGTAACAGTGATAGATAGTTTTGTAGCAAGATAATTCATAACAAGTGAAAAGTAGCAAAAGTAACAAGTGTGCAGCAAGATAACCCAATACTTTTTATAGCTCAGGACAGGCCTAAAAGTACTCCCGAGGACACATGGGAATTTCCATCTAGTCATGTTTATCATGTTGAGTTGATTTGCGTTCATTACTTTGATATTTTGATATGTTGGTGGACCAGTGCTAATTATTTATTCTTACTTGAACAACAAATCCAGTTATGATTACCCCCTCTCGCAAGCATCCACAACTATGTAGAATGAATTAAGATAAATCTAACCATAGCGTGAAACATGTTGGTCCAAATCAACCCCTTATGAAATAACGAATAAACTAGGGTTTAAGCTTCTTTCACCTAGCAACCCATCATCTACTTATTACTCCATAATGCCTTCCTTTAGGACCAAATATGGTGAAGGGTCATGTAGTCGATGTTCACATAACACCAGTAAAGGAAGCAACTACGTACATATCATCAAAATATCGAATGAATACCAACTTCACATGATTACTCATAACAAGACTTCTCCCATGTCCACGGGAACAAAAGTAATTGCTAGAAAATCATCACCATGTTCAATATCATAGATATAATAAATATGATTAAGGATCTACACATATTATCTTCCACCAAGTAAACCAACAGACATCAACTACAAGATGTAATCAACACTACTAGTAGCCCCCCAGTACCAATCTGAGGTTTCGAGACAAAGATTGAATACAAGAGATGAACTAGGGTTTGAGATGAGATGGTGCTGGTGAAGATGTTGATCAAGATTGGTCCCCCCACGAAGGAGAAATCATTGGTGATGACGATGGCTTTGATTTCCCCCTCTTGAAGGGAAGTTTCCCCGACAGAATCTCTCTACCAGAGAGCAAAAGGGCCTATACTCAAGTTTCTTCATCGAGATTGCGGCGCTTCTTCCCAAAAGTATCTTATTTTTTCTAGGTCAAAACACATAATATAGCAGAAAGGGGGGGCAGAGACCGCTTGTGGGCCTACCAAGCCATCAAGGCACGCCTTGTTGGCTTTGCACCAACAGGTGGCCCCTCTAGTATATTTTTTCTCCATAAATTCATATATGTTCCACAAAAATTCCTTGTGACATTTCAGGTCATTTGGAGTCAAGAGAAGTTTTAGCCTTTTTCTTGGTTTTCAAGTCAAGAATTCCATTTTCGGGCAATTTCCCGCTTTGTAATGTACCTTGTAAATTAAGAGAGAAAAGGCATACTAATTGAATCATCAAGTGGAATAATGACCAAGAATAGTATAATTATCAATAAGTAATCATGATGCAAAATGTATGTACTAGTGCACTCCCACATAAATCAATATCTGTCATAATTGAAAGTGAGTGATTCAAGATCTTGCTCTTATTCTCAGTCATTTATGTGGACAACACTAATCACAAGAATTTTAACTCGTAGGCAATCTTTTGCCGACCATATCTCCATATGACTCTTGTTCATCTTTCAATGTTTGTGCTCTGAGTTCAGAACGATTCGGACAGAACTTCATGACAACCTAGTCTTATCTGCTCGGATGGTCTGACCATCCACCCATCTTACACCTCACAAACCGTTTGTACTCATGTGGACATGACACACTTCGGTATGCTACGTGTTATAGATGGTAGCAACACTGGGAAGATCACCTTTTAATTCCATATTTACTATGAGATATCACCCTAATCATTGACTACTATGCAATCAAAGGGTGCAAAAAACAAAGGGATAAACATCCTAGGTAATTAATAATATCATGATATGGTATAGCCCTGGGCGTCGGGAACATCTCCATGGTCCTGTGAGATCTTCATGAAAATTTATCTGAAATCGTTGTCGCGACTACAATTTTGAAAACTGCCATCGTGGCAACAATTTTGTCCTCCTGCGCTTGGTGAAGCTACGGTCCTCCATGTAACCTGTAGTGTCATGGTTTTGTCACAGTAGATGTCCTAGTTTGAGGACTTAGTCGTGAGGCCATCACAACTAGGGGGTTAGCTTGTCGGGGTTGATCGGAATCATGATACTCGATTTACCTAGGTTCGGCCCCTCACAATCGAGGTAATAGCCAACTCCTACTTTCTGCCTATTGCTTTGGTGATCAATACAAGGGAGCGGATTCACTTGACGTAGTTATTGATCGATTGTAACTTAAGTCCATTGGCCTCACGGTCTCACCTTTATGTACAGGTCGAGACTCTGGGCTTACAAGAGTCCAAGTCGTGCTACGATTCATGACCAAGTATGTCTCTACTCACCTTTTCTGCCAAGCAAGGAAACTCCTAGTGACTTACACCTCTTGGGCGTTGATTTGTCATCTTCGTGTACTGGGCTACCAACCGGCTTATTTGGTAAGATGCCTTGCCAGTCTTCTCCTCAACACCACGGCCAACCTTGAGTATGGTTCACAAGCTGCCAACATACTGACCCTGCCCAATAGGGAAGTTACATCATAGGGTTACATACCCGATGTCGGTGTCAAAACCGGTGGATCTTGGGTAGGGGGTCCTGAACTGTGAGACTAGGATCGATGGTAATAGGAGACGGAGGGGAGACGAGTTTACCCAGGTCCAGGCCCTTCAATGGAGGTAATACCCTACATCCTGCTTGATTGTATTGCCGGTGTAAGGGGTTAGAGAGTTGATCTACCTCGAGATTGTATGTCTGACCCTAGATGAGTTGTTCTGTCTCTATACCCCAAAATCCTCTGGCTTATACAGATGTCGAGCATGCCTAGGGTTTACACATGGCCAGTTACATGCCGAAGAGATAAACTTGCCTAAATATTACATCAGACGTGGAGTGCAAGCCTTGTTTCCCAAAGCTTCCATCTAACAGATTGGGCCTTCAAATCCTTTGGTGTTTGGTACGCAGCCCTCATAGTCCGGCCCATAACAATAGGTCAGCTATCCGAGGACCCCCCAAACCAGGACTCCCTCAGTAGCCCCTGAACTTGCCTCCAATGCCAAGGGTATTCAGCTCTGACTGCTTCGCGAATAGAGTCTTCGACTTGCGAGGTCAGTTCCTTCATGCCAAATTGTAGTTCGGTCCTTCAATGACAAGTAGTCTCCTGCATAGTGGCACATCCGAATACTGTAAATTGATCGGCTCTAAAGCCTAAACGTCAGGGGATAAACAATGGCCCTCTGACGACCTTTCTGACGAAAGGTTACGGCCCACCACGACTGCTAGACCAGTTGCATAGACTCGATTCGCGATTCGTGGCCATTTTAACCATCATGATCTACCAACATACCGATCGTGTCCCGTTTTATATGGGATATACTTAACCACACGCTCACAATGGCTCGCGCATCTTGGGAAGTGGAGGAATTCACGGTGCAGCAAGGGGAATCCACATCGACAGGCCTTATAAAAAGAGAAGGAAAACCCCAAAATATTTTTTACGCTTTCCATTCGACTTCTCCACCTCCCATTCCCTTGCGCCTCCAGAGCACAGATCTAGGTCTCTCCACCCCCACCTTTGATCTCGGCAATGGAAGGCTCCAATGGCTAGTGGGAAGCTTCCACGGTCACCAAAAAGGACATATTCGATGTCAAGCAGGTCAGTTACCTCCCTGCCAACATCCCTCGCCGGGTGGTGGAGGAGGGCCAAGTGATCCTCACCCCTGGGCCAGGAGATAGGGTGGTGTTCATCCCCCACTTCATCAGGGAGTTGAGCTTCCCAATCCACCCCTTCGTCAGGGGGTTAATGTTCTTCTACGGCCTCGACTTCCATGACCTCCCGCCGAACTACATCATGCATATCTCGGCATTCATCCTCATCTGCGAGACCGTCATGTGCGTCGAGAAGAACTTCAGGCTCTGGCTGTAGGTCTTCAATATCAATCCCAAGTGTGTCGGTGGCAAGCACGCAGACTGCGGCAGGGCAGTCATCGGCAAGCTCGCCCACGTCGGGTGGTTGTCGGGCACCTTCATTGACACCATCAAAGGATGGCAAAAGGAGTGGTTCTACGTCACCGAACCACAAGAAGAGGTCCAAATCCCCACCACCGCATTCAGATCTGGTCCCCAACCAGACTGGCTTCATGGCCTGAAAAGGCCTGGTCTGGGGTTCGGGCAAAGAGGTGACCGACCTGCAGAAGCGCCTCTGCTCCCTGATCTAGGAGGGCATCAAGCTAACCGATGTGGTCCAGGTGATGCTCCGAAGACTCATCCTCCCCTACCAGCGTCGGGACACTCCTCTGTGGGCTCGAGAACTCGAAGCCAAGCCCACAATCTAGAATATCTTCCGCACTACGCGGGAGAAGCTGTGGAAGGCGCTCTTCGAGTCGATGAAGAGATGGCCATTTGAGGAGGAGGACAAGGGTCTACACGCCGCCAAGCCAGACTCCGAGGTATGATTTTCCCCAACTTGGTTGGCTCTAACACACAGAGAAACCCTTCAACCTCCTATCCGACCTGTTCTGCTAGAGATGGCAGAAGAAAGCAGTAAACATCAACAGTCCGGCTCCTCAGCCCGAAGAAGAGAGGACCGGGTTGTTACCCCAGGATGCTCATGGAGAAGCCTTACGTGGCTCCCACGAAAAAAGAGAAGAAGAAGAAACCAGGTCAGGCTGGCCTTCGCATCAAGGACCAGCCTGATGCTGCATCCGAAGACACCCCCGCCTCCTCAAATCAGGAGGAGGCCGAAGAGGAGGAAGGAGAGGAGGAGGTCAAGAGCGAGGGGGAAGCAATTTCCCCCACGCCAAGAAGAGAGCGGCGTCTTCAGACGCCCTGGAGTAAGCAGCCTCTCCTGCCCCAAAGAGGGCGCGACAGGCACAAGTGGTTCTATCCGACGATAGCTCAGACTTGAGCTCCGTGTCTGAAGACCTCGAGGAGGTTCCACGAAGGAGCCTGAGGGTCAAGCCCCTCCATCCAGGTTAGGATCTGAAGACCCTTCTGCATATAACTAGTAGATTCAGAGATTGATAACACACGGGTTATTGGTCCAACAGCCCCCCATGTGTTCCGAGGTAGTACTGGATGGGGAGACCCTGCCCGCCAAACTGGCGGAGAGCGGGGATGCCTCGCACCCCACCACTCCAGGCGCCACAAAGGATGTCATGGAGGTGTCATCCCAGCCTACTCCAATGCAGGCGGACATAGGGGGCGAGGGAGAAAGCACTCTGACCGAGGCTAACGCTTCGGCCATCAAAGACCAGGGGACAATGCCCCGCCCGGACACCAAGGAGGCCAGAGGGATGGGCAATCAGTCCCCTCCAATGACAATTCCGGGGCGCCCTGTGCCTCTGAAGGCATCGGTCCAATCCCCGGTGGGTGATCGGGAAATCCGATCATCCCCGGCACCGCCGACCAACAGGTGGTCAGCCATGGAGGAGGCTCTATCGAGCGCCTCCATCCCTGAGGATCACCACACCCTTATGGGTGCGGTACTACAAAGCGTATAGTCCATTGACAATGTACTGAAGGAGGCCTTCAAAGATCTCCTTACGAGCTTTCAAGTAAGTCACCCGATATTTCGCTACGATTTTTATTTATTTGTATTGTATACATGGCAGCCCCCGAGCCCTAGGTGAGGTGAACAAGCTCACCTAGGGGTCATATCTATAACTCGAGAAGTGAGTGCCGATGTGATGTATGCATTGTGTGTGTAATGTATGTTTCGTCATCAGTGGCAGCCCAAAACGGTGCCGAACTGGACGAGCTACATCGGAAGCTCAAGCACTCCGAGGATGACGTGGAAGCCCTCAACAAGAGGTTTGACGAGGCACAGGGTAAGTCCGAACTAAATCTGAATACTTTCCCCTGAATACTGTCAATGCAGATTCCTTTTATATAAAGTTTTATCGTTTTGCAGATTCGTTGAAAGGGATCGAAAAGCTCAAGTACGAGTTTCAACGTGCCAAAGACAAAGCAGCCATTGAGAAGGCGGTGGCCAAAGAAGTGGCCACCGCGCTCTCTGCCCTATGAGCCACCAGCGATAAGCACCAGGCTCGTGTGGCGGTGATACAGGATGAGGTCAAGGACGCTAGCAAAAAGTGCGAGGCCTTGGAGAAAAAGAATAAGGCGAGCTCGGCCGAACTGTCCACCATGAAATCCAATCTCCAGAAGGATTGGATGGACAGACGGTTCTTTGAGGAGCAAGTTCGCCAAGCCAAGGAGATAGCCGATGGTAAGCCGTACTCCCTAAAGAGCATATTCGGGGATAGCAGATTCGAATTGCTGACCCGGGTGTGGCGATCCTCAGGCGCATCAGCCAATCTCCAGAAGAGCGTGGCGGACGCCAATCAGCTGTTCACCTCGCGGGGAGAGGAAGATGAAGCTCAGACGTTCTGGACACAGTTTGGAGCCCCCGAGCGTCCTCCTCTGCTGGTGGAGCAGCTGAAACAGCTGATGGAGCTGCACCCGATGGCGGAGCGGCCATGAAGGACCTCTGCATCGGCTTATGGCCCGGCAAGCCACTCCCAGGCAGTTACTTTGGTCTGGTGCAGAGACTGATTGCTGCCACACCCTGCCTCGATGCCGTCAAGTGCTCTTCCTGCATCGAAGGAGTCCGGATGGCCCTTGTCAAGGCCAAAGTGCACTGGCCGGGGCTCAATCCGATGAAGGCCACCACCGACCCTCCACTACCTGGGAAGGAGCACCGATGCCCCGAGCTATATTTCGATGGAGTGATGGAGAGTGCACGGGTGATAGCATCGCAGTGTTTGAGTGAAAAATTATTTGAATGAGCTTGTAATGTGTCCAAAGACTCGTGCTAACTTTTAATGATATTAGTATTCTCTCTTATATGATTTTGTATTCCTTTATAACTCCTGTGTGGTCATTTAATACTAAAAGATGCGAGTCGTCAGCTTCAGCCCCCACATAGATACTACCTAGGGTGTCTATGACAATGCATTGTGTCCCTTAGCCATATTATTAGAACCCAAAAGCGGTGTAGTACGGTGGACTAGGCAATCAGACTATAGTGCCTTATTTCTTTCACTTAACCAAAGGGGCGCGAAAAGGACTACGAGAAGCGTACGATTAGGCACCAGAGTGTTTGCGATGTTCGGACGAACCGAGGTCGAAGCCCACTGTGGGGACCCCGACTCATAAGTCGTGATCAATGCTCACTGGACACACAGAAGCTGAATAACAAGAGTCTTACATCCACATTTAGCATCTTACACAAATAAAGACCATGAAGGTCTAGTATTACATAGATAGGGCCACAAGGGCCAAACACTTAAATGGAACAAGCAGAGGAAATCTTGATCGAAATCGTGAACCCATGCCATCTGCCTTAAACCTACAGGCATTCTGACTGGGAAGCATCCTAGTTTGCATGTTTGTCACCAACGAACTCTTCAACATACTCCTGTTCTTCCATGCCTGGCCAATTAAATAACCAGTGGCAAGCCAATGCATACTTTGAATGTACTCGCAAGTAACCCAAGTTGTGTAACAAGGTAATAATGATGCATGATGTAGCACTAAGTAGGTAATTTGCGGAAAGCTAATTTTGAATGCAATGACATGATCAAATTGTTGGAAATATGCCCTAGAGGCAATAAATAAAGTGTTTATTATTATATTTCCTTGTTCATGATAATCGTTTATTATCCATGCTATAATTTTATTGATTGGAAACACATTACATGTGTGGGTAAATAGACAACACTTTGTCCCTAGTATGCCTCTAGTGAACTAGCTCGTTGGTCAATGATGGTCAAGATTTCCTAGCCATTGACATGTGATGTCATTTGATAATGGGATCACATCATTAGGAGAATGATGTGATGGACAAGACCCAAACTACAAACGTAGCATATGATCGTGTCAGTTTATTGCTATTGTTTTCTACATGTCAAGTATATGTTCCTATGACCATGAGATCATGCAACTCACGGACACCGGAAGAGTGCCTTGTGTGTATCAAATGTTGCAACATAACTAGGTGAATATAAGGGTGCTCTACAGGTATCTCTGAGAGTGTCTGTTGGGTTGGCATGGATCAAGACTGGGATTTGTTACTCCATGTGACAAAGAGGTATCTCAGGGCCCACTCGGTAATGCAACATCATAATAAGCCTTGCAAGCAATGTGACTAAGTGTTAGTCACGGGATCTTGTATTACAGAACGAGTAGAGAGACTTGTCGGTAACGAGGTTGAACTAGGTATGGAGATACCGACAATCGAATCTCGGGCAAGTAACATACTAAAGAACAAAGGGAACATCATACGGGATTAACTGAATCCTTGACATAAAAGTTAGACCGATAAAGATCTTCGTAGAATATGTAGGAACAAATATGGTAATCTAGGTCCCGCTATTGGTTATTGACCGTAGAGGTGTCTCGGTCATGTCTACATAGTTCTCGAACCCGCAAGGTCTGCACACTTAAGGTTTGGTGACATTTCGGTAGTATAGAGTTATGCATGGTGGTGACCGAAGGTTGTTCAGAGTGCCGGATGAGATCCCGGACGTCACGAGGAGCTCCGGAATGGTCCAGAGGTAAATTTTGATATATAGGAAGTCCTATTTTTGTCGCTGGAAAAGTTTTGGGCTCATCGGTAGTGTATCGGGAGTGCCGGTAGTGTACCGGGAGACCATCGGGAGGGGTATTTCAACCCAAGAGGCTACATGGGATGTGGGAGAGTGAATAACAGCCCTTAGTGGGATGGTAGAAGTCCCACACAAGTCCCATGCGGCTGGGAAGAAAAGCCCAAAGAGAAAAAGGTGGAAAAAGGCAAAAAGGCCAAAATAAGGAGGACTCCTAGTCCTACTAGAATTGGAGGAGGAATCCTCGTCTCCTCTTTGTTTGGTCAAAGCCTAGATGGCTTGGCGCTTGGGACAAGCCTCCTCCTTTCTTCCTATTATATATACTAGAGGTTTTAGGGTTTTTGCACTAGATTTTCAGCCACGTGCTACCCGTTCCTCTAGTGCATAGTTTCACCTCTAGATCGGTTTTCTGAAGTGCTTAGACCAAGCCCTGCCGGAATTGCTCCACCACCATCGATGCGAGCCATCACGCTACTGGAGAACTCTTCTATCTCTCCGCTCCCTCTTGCTGGATCAAGAAGGCAGATATTGTCATCAAGTTGTACGTGTGCTGAACACGGAGGTGCCGTCCGTTTGGTGCTTGATCGGGACGGATCGTGATTGGATCGTGGGACGCTCGACGATTTGCATCGCGAAGACGTTCGACTACACCAACCGCATTTGTTAACGCTTCCCGCTTAGCAATCTACAAGGGTATGTAGATCCACTGTCCCTCTCGTAGATGCTCCTCACCATGGATAGGAAATTTTTTGTTTCCCATGCGACGTTCCCCAATAGTGGTATTAGAGCTAGGTCTATGTGTAGATGAGATCTCGAGTAGAACACAAAGAATTTGTGGGTGTTGATGCTTAGATTGGTTCCTCCCTTGGTCGTGTTTTTGTTCAGCGGTATTGTGGGATGAAGCGGCCTGGACCAACATTACTCGTATGCTTACGAGAGACCGGTTCCCTCAACTGCAACTTGTTGCAAAAGATGGCTGGCGGGTGGTAGTTTCTCCTACTTTAGTTGGATCGGATTCGACAAAGGCGGTCCTTGAGAAGGTTGAAAATTAACTTATGTATCACCGTTATGGTTTATGCGTAGGTGAGAATTGTTCTTGCTAGATACCCGTAGCAGCCACGTAAAACATGCAACAACAATTAGAGGACGTCTAACTTGTTTTTGCAGGGTATGTTGTGATGTGATATGGCCAATTACATGATGTGATATATGTGATGTATGAGATGATCATGTGTTGTATTGAATATCACGACTTGCATGTCGATGAGTACGGCAACCGGCAGGAGCCATAGGGTTGTCTTTAATTATTGTATGACCTACATGTCAATCATTAAGTGCTATGTAATGCTTTACTTTATCTCTAAACGGTAGCAATAGTAGTACAAGCATGATGGACGCGACAACCCCGATGGTGACACGTTGATGGAGATCATGGTGTCGTGCCGGTGACGATGGAGATCATGCCGGTGCTTTCAAGATGGAGATCAAAAGCACAAGTTCATGGCCATATCATGTCACTTATGATTTGCATGTGATGTTAATCCTTTTATGCACCTTGTTGTTCTTAGGACGACGGTAGCATTATAAGGTGATCCCTCACTTAAATTTCAAGATGAATTGTATTCTCCCCGAGTGTGCACCATTGCGAAAGTTCGTCATGTCGAGACACCACGTGATGATCGGGTGTCATAGACTCTACGTTCACATACAATAGGTGCAAGCCAGTGTTGCACATGCAGAACACTCGGGTTAAACTTGACGACCTAGCATGTACAAACATGGCCTTGGAACACAAGAGACCAAAAGGTCGAACATGAGTCATATAGTAGATATGTTCAACATGATGATGTTCACCATTGAAACCACCTCAACTCACGTGATGATCGGACTTGAGTTGGTGAATTTGGATCATGTGACACTCAGATGACCTGAGGGATGTCAATTTTAGTGGGAGCTTTAGTAATTTGATTAACTAAACTCATATCTTGAACAATATTCTAAGTAACCTTTGCATGTTTATGTTGTAGATCAATGGCTCGCGCAGTAGAACCCTTGAATTTTAATGCGTTCCTAGAGAAAGCTAAGTTGAAAGATGATGGAAGTAACTTTGTTGACTGGGCCCGTAATCTGAGGATTATCCTCACGGCTTCCCAGAAATCATATGTCCTTGATGCACCGCTTGGTGACCAACCAGAAGACATGTCATCCCAAGACGTGAAGAATGCTTAGGAGGCACGTTCTGGAGATTACTCAACAGTTCAGTGTGCAATATTGTATGGCTTAGAACTGGGACTTGAAAGACGTTTTGAACGTCATGGAGCATATGAGATGTTCCAGGAGTTGAAGTTTGAAGAATGCCTGAATCGAGAGGTATGAGACCTCCGATAAGTTCTATGCTTGCAAGATGGAGGAGAACGGGTCTATCAGTGAACATATACTCAGAATGTCTAGGTATTCGACTCGTCTAGCGGAGTTGGGAATTGCCCTTCTGCCAGAGGCGATCACTGACAGAGTTCTTCAATCACTACCACCTAGTTACAAGAGCTTTGTGATGAACTATAACAAGCACGGGATGAACAAGTCAGTTGCCGAGCTGTTTGCGATGCTAAAAGTCGCTGAGTCTGAAATCGAGAATGAACATCAAGTGTTGATGGTCAATAAAACCACTAGTTTCAAGAAGAAGGGCAAGGGCAAGGGCAAGAAGGGTAAAACCAAGAAGGATGGCAAAGTAGTTGCTACTCCTGTAAAGAAGCCCAAGCATGGACCCAAGCCAGAAACTAAGTGCTTTCATTGCAAGGGAACTGGTCACTAGAAGCAGGACTGCCCCAAGTACCTGGCTGACAAGAAGGCGGCCAACGACAAACAAGGTATATATGATATACATGTTATTGATGTGTACCTTACTAGCTCTTGTTGTAGTGCCTGGGTATTTGATACCGGTTCGGTTGCTCATATTTGCAACTCAAAACAGGAACTACGGAATAGACGAAGGCTGGCAAAGGATGAAGTGACGATGCGCATGGGAAATGGTTCCAAGGTTGATGTGATCGCCGTCGGCATGCTCTCTCTTTGATTACCATCGGGATTAGTGATGAACCTGAATAATTGTTATTTAGTGCCTACGTTAAGCATGAACATTATATCTAGATCTTGTTTATTGCGAGATGGTTACTCATTTAAATCAGAGAATAAAGGTTGTTCTATTTATATGAGTAATATATTTTATGGTCATGCACCCAATGTGAGGGATTTATTCATATTGAATCTTGATTGTGATGATACACATGTTCATAACATTGATGCCAAAAGATGTAGAGTTGATAATGATAGTACCACTTTCTTGTGGCACTGCTGTTTAGGTCATATTGATGTAAAACGCATGAGGAAGCCCCACGCTGATGGACTTTTGGAGTCACTTGATTTTGAATCACTTGACACATGTGAACCATGCCTCATGGGCAAGATGACTAAAACGCCGTTTTCTGGAACAATGGAATGGCAAATGACTTATTGGAAATCATACATACTGATGTGTGTGGTCCAATGAATGTTACAGCGCATGGTGGATATCGTTATTTTCTCACCTTCACTAATGACTTAAGTAGATATGGGTATATTTACTTAATGAAACACAAGTCTAAAACATTTGAAAAGTTCAAGCAATTTAAGAGTGAAGTTGAGAATCATCATAACAAGAAGATTAAATTCCTGCGATCTGATCGAGGAGCTGAATATCTGAGTTATGAGTTTGGCAGTCACTTAAGATAGTGTGGAATTGTTTCACAGTTGACACCGCCTGGAACACGATAGCGTAATGGTGTGTCCGAACGTCGCAATCGAACCTTATTAGATATGGTGCGTTCTATGACGTCTCTTGCAAATTTGCCACTATTGTTTTGGGGTTATGCATTAGGGACAACTGCATTCACTTTAAATGGGGCACCATCAAAATCCGTTGAGACGACACCATATGAACTATGGTTTGGCAAGAGGCCAAAGTTGTCATTTCTTAAAGTTTGGGGATGTGATGCTTATGTCAAAAAGCTTGAGCCTGAAAAGCTGGAACCCAAAGCGGAGAAATGCGTCTTCATAGGATACCCGAAAGAGACAGTCGGGTATACCTTCTATCTCAGATCCGAAGGCAAAGTGTTTGTTGCTAAGAACGGAACATTTCTTGAGAAAGAGTTTCTCTCGAAAGAATTGAGTGGGAGGAAAACAGAGCTTGTTGAGGTTATTGAACCTTTACTTCAAACAGAGAGTAGTGCAGCGCGGAAAGATGTTTCTGTGGAGCCTACGACAGTTGAAGAGGAAGTTAATGATGATGATCATGAAGCTTCGGATCAAGTTACTATTGAACCTCGTAGGTTGATAAGGGCGTGTACTGCTCCTGAGTGATACAACAACCCTATATTGGAGGTCACATTGTTGGAAAACAATGAACCTACGAGCTATGAAGGAGTGGTGATGGGCCCGGATTCCAAAAAATGGTTAGAGGCCATGAAATCAGAGATGGGATCCATGTATGAAAACAAAGTATGGACTTTGGAAGTATTACCTGAAGGGCGAAAGGCCATTTGGAACAGATGGATCTTTAAGAAGAAGACGGACGCGGACAGTAATGTCACCGTCTATAAAGCTTGACTTGTGGAAAAGGGTTTTACGCAAGTTCAAGGAGTTGACTACGATGAGACATTCTCATCCGTAGCGATGCTTAAGTCTGTCAGAATCATGTTGGCAATAGCTGCTTATTTCGACAATGAAATTTGGCAGATGGATGTCAAAACAGCATTCCTCAACGGTTTCCTTGAGGAAGAGTTGGATATGATGCAACCAGAAGGTTTTGTCAATCCAGAGAATGCTAACAAAGTTTGCAAACTCCAGCGATCCATTTATGGGCTGGTGCAAGCATCTCGGAGTTGGAATAAGCACTTTGATGAAGTGATCAAAGCGTTTGGGTTTATACAAGTTTATGGAGAAGCTTGTATTTAGAAGAAAGTGAGTGGGAGCTCTATAGCATTTCTAATATTATATGTGGATGACATATTGCTGATTGGAAACAATATGGAAATGCTAGAAAGCGAGAAGGAATATTTGAACAAGAGTTTTTCAATGAAGGACCTAGGAGAAGCTGCTTTCATATTAGGCATTAAGATCTATACAGATAGATCGAGACGCTTAATAGCACTTTCACAGAGCACATACCTTGATAAAGTTTTGAAGAAGTTCAAAATGGATCGGTCCAAGAAGGGGTTCTTGCCTGTGTTACAAGGTGTGAAGTTGAGTAAGACTCAATGCCCAGTGACTGCAGAAGATAGTGAAAAGATGAGTGTCATCCCCTATGCTTCAGCCATAGGCTCTATCATGTATGCAATGTTGTGCACAAGACCCGATGTCAGCCTTGCCATAAGTATGGCCGGAAGGTTTCAAAGTGATCCTGGAATGGGGCATTGGGCAATGGTCAAGAATATCCTTAAGTACCTGAAAAGGACTAAGGAAATGTTTCTCGTTTATGGAGGTGATGAAGAGCTCGTCGTAAAGGGTGATGTCGATGCAAGCTTTGACACTGATCCGGATGACTCTAAGTGCGAAGCGGTAAGCTGGTGCAGTTCCAAGCAAAGCATGGTAGCCGATTCTACGTGCGAAGTGGAGTACATCGCAACCTCGGAGGCAGCGAAGGAAGGTGTCTGGATGAAGCAGTTCATGACAGATCTTGGAGTAGTGCCCAGTGCACTGAATCCAATGAACCCGTTTCTGTGACAACACTGGTGCCATTGCTCTGGCCAAGGAACCAAGGTTTCACAAGAGGACCAGACACATAAAGAGACGCTTCAACTCCATCTGCGATTACATCGAGGAAAAGGACATAAATATTTGCAAAGTGCACATGGATCTGAATGTCGCAGAGCCATTGACTAAACCTCTTACAAGGGCTAAACATGATCAACACCATAATTGCATGGGTGTTCGATTCATTACAATGTAAATCACATAGTGATGTGAACTAGATTATTAACTCTAGTGCATGGGTGTATCAAACGTCGCAACGTAACTAGGTGACTATAAAGGTGCTCTACAAGTATCTCCGAGGGTGTTTGTTGGGTTGGCATGGATCAAGACTGGGATTTGTTACTCCGTGTGACAGAGAGGTATCTTAGGGCCCACTCGGTAATGCTACATCACAATAAGCCTTGCAAGCAATGTGACTAAGTGTTAGTCATGGGACCTTGTATTACGGAATGAGTAGAGAGACTTGCCGGTAACGAGGTTGAACTAGGTATGGAGATACCAACGATCGAATCTCGGGCAAGTAACATACCCAAGAACAAAGGGAACATCATACGGGATTAACTGAATCCTTGACATAAAGGTTCAACCAGTAAAGATCTTCATAGAATATGTAGGAACCAATATGGGCATCTAGGTCCCACTATTGGTTATTGACCGTCGAGGTGTCTCAGTCATGTCTATGTAGTTCTCGAACCCGCAGGGTCTGCACACTTAAGGTTTGGTGACGTTTCGGTAGTATAGAGTTATGCATGGTGGTGACCAAAGGTTGTTCGGAGTCCCGGATGAGATCCTGGACGTCACGCGGAGCTCCAGAATGGTTCGGAGGTAAAGATTGATATATAGGAAGTCCTATTTTGGTCACCGAAAAAGTTTTGGGCTCATCGGTAGTGTACCGGGAGTGCCGGTAGTGTACCGGGAGACCATCGGGAGGGGTATTTCGACCCAAGAGGCTACATGGGCTGTGGGAGAGTGAATACCAGCCCTTAGTGGGCTGGTGGAAGTCCCACACAAGGCCCATGCGGCTGGGAAGAAAAGCCCAAAGAGAAAAAGGGGGGAAAAGGCAAAAAGGCCAAAATAAGGAGGAGTGCTAGTCCTACTAGGATTGGAGGAGGAATCCTCCTCTCCTCTTGGTTCGGCCGAAGCCTAGATGGCTTGTCCCTTGGGACAAGCCTCCTCCTCTCTTCCTCTTATATATACTAGAGGTTTTAGGGGTTTTGCACTTCGGTCACGTGCTACCTGTCAGAATTGCTCCACCACCATCGCCGTAGCGCCGTCACGCTGCCGGAGAACTCGTCTACCTCTCTGCTCCCTCTTGCTGGATCAATAAGGCAGAGATCGTCATCAAGCTATACGTGTGCTGAACGCGGAGGTGCCGTCCGTTCGGTGCTTGATCGGGATGGATCGTGATTGGATCACGGGACGCTCGGCGATTTGGATCGCGAAGACATTCGACTACACCAACCATGTTTCTTAACGCTTCCCGCTTAGCGATCTACAAGGGTATGTAGATCCACTCTCCCTCTCATAGATGCTCATCACCATGGATAGGTCTTGCGTGAGCGTAGGAAAATTTTTGTTTCCCATGCGATGTTCCCCAACAAAAATAACTAGGTAAGCATGCGTCAACAGTTCGCAGATATCCATATGAACAAGTTACATATATCATCATATGCAGGGGTTGAACATCTCATGACCCATCATTATGCTAAGTCATCGGACTTAGTTGATCGTCAAGCTAAGTCATCAGACTTAGCTTAGGTAACCTCTTTGTCACCAACACAAACACTCACACCAAGTTTGCGAAAACATCCTGATGTAGTTTAAGAAGGACCTCAAACTGTCCATGACCGCGGACGCGGCTATCCGAATAGTTTTGCACTCTGCAGAGGTTGCACACTTTACCCACCAGACTCGGAGAAATTCCATGTCATCCACGACTCGCGGTATATAACATACACGAGGTAAGCACCCGAACATCGCCTTTCCCATGGTGATACTAAACAAAGAGTCCACTCGTTGGTGCCATCCCTCATGATATACATCACAAGTATCATCCATGAGGGCATGCAACGGTGTGCCTGGTGCCTGTAAAGACAGCGCATGGCCTTCCACTTTCTGGATGACCCCGTATCGAGAATGACCATGCCAATCCCGTCACTGGTGTAGAATCTATTGGCATCCTATCTACACCCACCCGCATAACCCTCATAAGGTGGTAGGGTCATGCACTGTGCAAGTGTCAATGGTAAAAGTATCGGAGGTATCCCATCGAAGGGGGTAAAGCACCCCATCATGGTCAATCATCAAATCAACAAGTGTTATATGTCATGCATGAAAAAGTTTCTTAACATGGTCAAAGGGATGCTTGCCTGACTCAACAAAGTCTTCGGGTCCAACTCCCTCGTCAATAGCGCAATCTATTGTCGTGAATAAAAGCGATAAAAATAAGCATCACACAAAAACAGAGCACACAAAACTAAATTTAAAATGCTACCCTACTCTGATATTTGTCTAGGGTTTTGAAGTTAAAAAGGTTTTCAAAATATTTAAAACAGGGGCTGGTAATGCCAAATAGGGGTTTTAAATGCATACAGTACAAAAAAGGTTTTCAAATATTTTTACAAGTGGCACTAATAAATTCTATGGGATATTTCAAGATTTTAGGTGAAAGAATATTGGGCATTGGATAAATATTGAGCTTAGTGGGAGTTTTGCAAAATCTCACAGAAAAGAAAAAGAAAAAAGGGCACGGGACCCTGGGCCAGAGCCAGCCTGCAACTGGGCCGGCCCAGAGGCCAACTAGCCTAGGCGAACCGATGGACGCACCCGCGTTCAAACCTGACGGATGGGGCCCGAAGGCCAGCGACAGAGAGAGGAGGAGGAGGGAGGTGAGGATTACAGGAGGGCATTGCCTGTCATTTCCAACCTTGCAGCAGGGAGGCCGGAGAGCTCACCTGCGACGATGCAGGGCACGGTGACGGCAGGCGAAGGCGGGAACGTGCTCGGCGTCGACCCTCCGTTCCTCTGGAGGTCGAAGAAGTACCGGAGGTGGTCGGAGTCGCCGGCAGCGAGCACCCGCGGCGGAGGACACTTCGGGAGAGTTCATCGGGGCCTCTCTGAGCTGCAAAAAGGACGGGGCGAGGGGGAAATGGGTCAGGAGAGCAAGGGGAGACCAACAGGAGGAAACTAGGGACCGTAGGGGGTCGGTACCAGGAGATCGGTGACGAGGTTGGTGCTGCGGTCCTCGACTCGATCCCGAGCACAGAGGCTTCGGGAGTTCTTCGGGGCGCACAGGGGGTCTACGAGGGAGAGGAGAGAGAGACCATAGGGGAGAGGGAGGCCCGAGGGGGCTTATACGGGCGCCTGATAGTCCACCGAGCTCAAGTGTGCCGGCGAGCTTGGGGTCGGGGCCTGGGTCGAGCAGAGGGGGCGAGGGCACAGCTGTGATGCTTGTGGGGTTGGTCTAGGCCGAGGGAGAGGGGAGAGAGAGGTGGGGAAGTGCGCGCATGCGAGCCCCGCGGTTGGCCGACTCGGACGGCTACGACACACGCGAGAGGGGCCGGAGGAGGGAGACATAGGAGGGGGCCGACAGCTTGGAGTGTTGCGGACGTCGAGGGAACCTTGGGGGACAGCTTCCCCCATCCCATGGCTGTCGGGAGCCCTCGAGATGCTCTTGCTATAGTACGGACATGCACTATAGCATGCTCCAGAGCATGTCTTTGGCATGCCATGGCATGCTTGCGTGCCCTAGACGCGCCCTTGCGTGCCAGCTCCTGGATGATTTAGAGATGCTTTAGGAGCTAGGTGAGGCTAGAGGAAAATTAAATGGGGTAGGGGAGAGGTAGAAAGGTAGATGCCAATGCTGTCCAGGGTGAAAAATGGGGGTTTTACCCCACCTTCCAGTGGCTTATGGGCCTGAGATTTTTACTAGAGGTAGCTGGTAACCACTTAGTGTAGCATCATTATTTGGTGATTAGATAATGTCCACAAAGATTGGGGTCATGGGGGGGAACATCACAATGTAAAGTTGTTCAAATTTGAATCTGTACAGGAAGGATTTTGGGGTGGTTTGATGAACCAAATCAACTTGGATTGAGCTGAAACTTTACAAGATCATCACTTATGATAATGTTGACTTTCTGGAAGTTTCTTGAAATTTATTGAGAATATTTCTTATAGAAATATTTCAAAATCTTGATTTGAACAAAAAGTGTTTTGAGGGGCTTTGCCCATGATTTGAAAATACCCATGTGTTGAAACTCATATATATGGAAAATATATGTCCCCTGAGTTTCCTTAAATTTTATCAAATATTTTGAAAGCATATAAATAATTTTTGCCTATGAAAAACCATTTCTGGTCTGAAGAAAAAGCCTTGAAATAAAATATTAAAATGATTTTTAAAATTAGTATTTGGTGGTTTTGGGAAGTCATAAATATAGTAGGTTTGTAATAAAGCCTTTGGGGGAAAAGCATCCACCCAATTTGAGGACTTGTAGTGAAAACCTTGTTTAGGGTTTTTGAAGACCTAATTTGGATAAATCCTTTTTGATCAAAATAAAATTGGATAAAAATAGTTTTGGGCACTATTCACATGGCATGATCATTGGGCAAGAGGTTTCGGTCAAGGAAGATGAATATGAAGAGGAATAGAATCCAGGAGTGCCACAAACCACAATCAACAAGCAAACAAGCAACAATTTCAACAAGCACAATCATTGAAAAAGTTTTAATTGTCTCCAAATTTTGTAAAACCAAGCATAACAAGGTGATACAAACACAGGGTGTGACACCCACATCATAATGTTTGCACAAAACGCAAGTTCCTCGTGTAACATGGAATAACCGCTTACGAGGATTGGAGTATAATACTTCTAACTTGGGGTTCACAGATCGGATCACGCATACTATGACAGTACGTTTTCGGCTTTCTCCCCTGAGGTGCTTGACCGGACTATCCGGAAGCACAATCATAGGGGTGCTCCCTTTTCCCTTTTAGCTGAACGAGCGGAACGTAAAGGGGCAATCACAGGAGCCGGGCAACCCAACTTAATGACCAAAGACATAGTTTGGAACCAATGCATATAAAGCGAATGCCAAGACAGCGAACCCATGATAGTTAAGGCGATTTGTGTTTGAAATCGAGCCCCGGGTCTATTAGCCGGTTACCTCGCGTCATACTGAACAAGTTCACGAGAAGAGGGAGAAAGGAGAAAAAGTATGTGCGAAAACAGGACAGATGAGGCATACTTGCGCCACGCAATTTTGCACTTTCTCAACAACTCTTATAACTCGGATTATGGAAGCAACTTTTGATAGGTATGCGAAAGAAAATAAAAGATAAAGTCCTACAGGACTTGTTGTACTAGGGGTCCTCAATTGATGACCTGACATCCTTGATATGCCCCTTGCTAGTTAAATCCTGCTCTTGGATGCACCTTGATGGGTGTTAGTGCTGGAGGATTTTGCGAATAGAATCTTGAGAGGCCACAGCGTTATAGGTGAGCTTTATGCCGTAGGCAGGCTATTTTAGGAGTGCCCGCATCTTTTCCGAAGATGTATTGCTGGTAGTAGGTCAGGGCATCCGAACACCCACCTTTATTTCCCCACCGCTTCCCATGGAATCTTAAGTGCGAAATTGTGCCTCCTCGGCACGTACTTTGCTGGTCCGGAAATTGTGCGGTGGGGGGTGAGTCCCTATAGAGGGGGAGAGGAAGTATCCGAGTTGTCGGTCTAAAGCCGAACTCGCTTCCCAGCTTTTTGTGCCTTTATGGTGGATATCGGAACTTGTCGATCTTATTTATAACTGAATTCGGCAACTAGGGCTGGTGCATGCTCCTCGGTCCTAAGGGAGCTCTTGGTATTGTCATTGATAGTAATGACCCCCTTGGGTCCCGGCATCTTGAGCTTGAGGTATGCATAGTGTGGGACCGCGTTGAAATGAGCAAACACTGTCCGTCCAAGCAGCGCGTGATAGCCGATGCGGAAGGGCACGATGTCAAAGATCAAGTATTCGCTGTGAAAGTTGTTGGGTGAGCCGAAACCGACCTCTAGAGTTACTGAGCCCGTGCATCGGGCCTCAACACCCGAGATCGCTCCTTTGAAGGCAGTGCTGCTGGGTTTGATCCTTGATTGATCAATGCCCATCTTTTTCACCGAATCTGAGTAGATCGGGTTAAGGCTACTTCCTCTGTCCATTAGGACCTTTGTGAGGTGATACCCATCTATAATGGGATCTAGCATGAGAGCCGCCAAACCCTGATGACGGATACTGGTCAGATGATCACACCGATCAAAGGTGATCGGGTATGCCGACCATGGGTTGTACTTCGGGGCTACGGGTTCCACTGTGTAGACTTCCCAGAGGGCACACTTACTCTCCTGCTTCGGTATATAGGTGGTGTATATCATGTTCAACGTCTTAACTTCGGGAGGGAACTTCTTCTGACCACCACCCATTGGACAACAAGGCTCATATTCGTCCTTGCTATGCGAGCTTTTGCCCTGGTCTTTGGGTTGTATCTTGTAGGACTGTTTAAACACCCAGCAGTTGCGGTGTGTGTGGTTGGCGAGCTTTTTCGAAGTTCCATGTATTTGGCAAGGCCTTTCCATGATCTTCTCGAGTTGAGTGGGTCCGTCATGATTACCTTTAGGGGGCTTCTTCCACTGCCCAGGTTGGGAGTTGTGGAATCCGGCATTAACCGTCGTGTCATCGACATCATTACTATTGTCCCGGAGCTTGTTCTTGTTGTGCTTTGGCTTTGAGTTGCCATCCTGGGCTTCAGGTGCCACGGGATCTTCAGAATTGTGGCTGCGTCTAGCCAGCCAGTTATCCTCGCCCGCACAAAAGCGGATCATGAGGGAGGTAAGGGCGGACATAGTTCGAGGCTTGTCCTGGCCTAGCTGGCGAGCCAGCCATTCGTCTTGAATATTTTGCCAGAAGGAGGCTATGGCCTTAGCATCCGGATAGTCGACGATTTGGTTCTTCTTAGTCAAGAACCGATTCCAGAACTGCTTGTCGGATTCATCGAGCTTCTGGACGACGTTGCTGAGATCGGAAGAGTCCGGCGGGCGGACATAGCTCCCCTGGAAGTTAGAGCGGAATGCGTCCTCCAGGTCTTCCCAGCATCCTATGGAGTTTTCGGGGAGGCTGTTTAACCAGTGTTGAGCTGGCCCCTTAAGCTTGAGAGGTAGGTATTTGTTGGCATGGAGATCATCTCCTCATGCCATGTGGATATGGAGGAGGAAGTCCTTGATACATACTGTTGGGTCAATGGTCCCGTCTTACTGTTCTATATTTATGGGTTTAAACCTTTTGGGGAACTGATGCCCCATTACCTCGTCAATGAAGCACAGAGGGTGAGTGGCGCCCCTGACCCGTGCTATGTCGCGCCTGTATGCGACGTCTGTATGGGGTCGGTTGCATTCCCGGACCCTATTGTTCTGGTCAAACCATGGTCTGTACTCGCCACGTCTATCGGGCGCGTACTCTCTGGATCCATAAATGGTTCTAGTGTGGCATGTCGTGTGATCCAGGTCATCTCGCAGGTTGAACCTGTCATCGGGCTCTAATGGCTCCTTGCCCTATCTTCTAGGCAATGCCGGTACGTAACCCACGTCGTCAGTCGTCCTGTCTCGACCACGAGGAGGGCGGTCCGGCTTGTCATACAGAGTACGGTTTGGAGATGGAGTATCAGTAAGTTCGCCGTGAAATTACGACAGCAACCTTCTCTAAGGGTAGCTTTTGGGCTGGTTTGACTGGACAGTGTCATATACTTCCTCAGCTGAGAGGACTTTCGTCCATCGATCGTTGAGGTCGGCCTGTTCGGCTTTGAGTTGCCGTTCTTTAGCCTTTAGGCTGCGAGCAGTTGCTATGAGCCGCTGCCTGATTTCCTCCTGATCCTCGAGGTTATCGGGGATGTAAAAGTCATCAGCTTCCGGTATATCTTCCTTCTCAACAGGGGAAGCTAATCGTTGCCTTCGGGGTCATTGACGGTATTGGGGTCGTTTTGATCCTCAGGCTCTTCGGGGCCCTCAAACGGGTGCTCAGGGACATCGGGATTGTCATGATCGGCGGGGGAATTATGTTCCCCGTTGTTGATAATAGCTCTTCTTCCCTTTTTGATTTTAGTTTGCTTATGTGATTTCCGGCGCCTAGATGGTGCATCACCTGATTTATCACCATTGTTGTGAAGCGTGTTGTCTCCGTTCATGGCAGGAGTGTCCACCATGTAGACATCGTATGTAGAGGTGGAGGCCTAAATCCTAGTGTTAAATGGGGTGGGAGGACGATCCACTTCGTACATGTATTCTACCTCCTCGGAGGCAAAGTCTAGCATATCGGTTAAGTCTTCGACGGTGGCTATCAAGTGGGTGGTGGGTGGGTCGAAAAATCCATCCCTGCCCGAACTATAACCGGGCCGGGTGTCAATCGGGGCAGGATCGTTAGTGATCCTCATCGACGAGAATTGCTCCAAGGCCTCATCGACCGCTGAGGGCCTGACCGGATCCAGCTGTCTAGAACTCATGGAGTCAACCCCCATGAGGCCCACCCATGGGGAGTGTTCAGAAGGAACACATGTTTGGTCACATGGCTTGATGGCTAGACCGGGATGAGAGATCAGGTTGCCGCCATGGGTGACCCCAATGGCATATCCGAAGAAGGGGCTCGAGGTTAAGGCCTCAGAGTCCTCTAGGGCTACAGGCGAAGCCGTGAGCCCGATTACTGACAGGTCGCCCCGAGATTCAATGGAAAACTCTAAGTTTCCAAATCTGGCCTCTAGATCACGGGCGAAGCTCTCAATGTGACCTAGATGGTCGTCAGAATCCGCATGCAGCACAACGCTACTAAAGGCGAAGATCTGCCCGGGGATGAAAACATCCATGTTGTGAACCTCTTCATTGATGAAGAGACGAGACGTCGATTCCATCTCACTCACAGAGGAACTCTCAATGAATGCACCAGTGTCGGTGTCAAAACCGGTGGATCTCGGGTAGGGGGTCCCGAACTGTGAGACTAGGATTAACGGTAAGAAGAGACGAAGGGGACACGAGTTTACCCAGGTCCGGGCCCTCCAATGGAGGTAATACCCTACGTCCTGCTTGATTGTATTGACAGTGTAAGGGGTTACAGAGTTGATCTACCTAGAGATCGTATGTCTAACCCTAGATGAGTTGTTCTGTCTCTATATCCTAAAACTCTCTGGCTTATATAGATGCCGAGCATGCCTAGGGTTTACACATGGTCGGTTACATGCCGAAGAGATAAACTTGCCTAACTATTACATCAGACGTGGAGCGCAAGCCTTGTTTCCCAAAGCTTCCATCTAAGAGATTGGGCCTTCAAATCCTTCGGTGTTCTGTAAGCAGCCCTCATAGTCCCGCCCATAATAATAGGTCGTCTATCAGAGGACCCCCTAAACCAGGACTCCCTCACCCGACATTAGGCCCCAAATTGATTTGAACTCATTCATGTCCATCTTTATCATCTTAACCTGGCGGCTTATCTTCTATCTGTATCTGCGTCTTCTCTAGGTCATAAAATGTCGGCTTATGATGCTTCCAGACTTGTAATTTTCTTGTTCTATCCATCTGTGACATCACTCGCCGTAAATTAAGGAAATCAATGATGACATCACAACGGATCTGTCGGCGTTCTGGGAACGGGGGTGCCCAGACCTGCCTGCCTGAGGCCCAGGGCATGGCCCACCTCGTCAGTCAAGCATGGCATGGCGAGACCACACTCAAGACAAGGCCCTCACGAGGGTCTGAGCTCTTGAGGGAGGTATCATCGAGACCAGCGAAGGACCGGCCTCCTCAAGCCCCCTCCGGAGCGGCGGAGATCTCTATGCAATGCCTGGCCTCGGGAGGCTAGGGATGAAGCAAGGCAGGACAGGCGGGTGCTAGCTCGCCATGTGGATAGTTTCCCCTTTGGTGCAAAGGGGGGCGAGGACTGACGTAGGTTCCCAAAGCGTCCCCCAGCGGTTTCCATTTCGGTGCAACAGGACCACGACCATGAGGCCAGCAGGAAGGATGTCATCGCCGAGCCCACCTCTGCATCATTGACAGCTACTTTGCAGGCAAAGACCACCTTTCGTCGGGATAAAGATGTACTCCTATCCCCCTTCGAAATTGGTCGTTGTGGGATCCCTTCCCGCCATGGCGATAAGGGAAGAGGCCTTGGGGCACTATAAATAGAGAATAGGCTGCACCGTAGAGAGGTGCAACAGAAGAGAGAGTCAACCAAAGAGGGGCAACACCATCAGAGCCCTCTCACGAGGCAGAGCACCACTGTACCAAGTTCATCCACCAACCTCCTCGTAAGGCAATTCACCAAAGCAGGAGTAGGGTATTATGCTTCACAGCATCCCAAACCTTTGTAAATCATCGAGTGCATCCACTTCCTCGTCATCGTGCAAGTTCATCATAGTAACCATCGAGTAGCAAGCTAGGAAGGGCAAGGCCGCGGGGGATCTTTGCACATGCCTCTGTGTTCGAACATCTTGTGGTTTTGCGGAGCATGAAATCCGACATTTGGCGCGCTAGGTAGGGGGCCTGTCGAAGCTCCCCATCCGCGGTGACAATCGAGCCCTGGTTCAGCAGTCCCATGGCACACAAGATCCCCGACGCCGGCTGGCTCTTGGCGTGTGGTGGTGCTAAGACGTGCAGGGACGGCCCCGTGGTCGCGTGGATCCTCAATGGGTCACAGGCGCCCTCCTCCAATCGCCAGGTCAAGCAGTTCCTCCGCCACGTAGAAGCGATTTGGCCATGGTCCGAGCCCACACTGCCTCGGACATGGTCAGATACCAACATCACCTTCGGCCCCGAGGACCACCCCAAGACGACGATGGCTGTCGGAGCACTCCCCACGTTGTGCACGCATACCATAAAGGGTGTGGTCGTATCTAGGACCCTCATATATGGTGGAGCCGGCCTCAACATCATCTCAGTGGAGGCCTTTGACGTGCTGTAATTACCCCATGACCAGCTCATGCCTTCAAGGCCCTTCTCTAGGGTGCTCGGGAGCTCCGTCATCCCCGTGGGGCAGGTGCGCCTCCCCGTCACCTTCGGCACCTTCTCCAACTTCCACACTGAGAGATAGACTTCAATGTTGCCCACATCCACCTCCCGTACAATGCAATACTTGGCTACCCCTCCCTTGCCCAGTTCATGGAGGCAACGCACCCGGGCTACAACATCATCAAGATGCCTGGGAGTGGTGGCGTCCTCACCGTCATGGGGAATGCCAAGGATGTGTCCGACGCACTCAAGCTCGCCTACAAAGCGGCGACCGCGGCGGGGATGCGGCATAGGCCATAGAGGACTCTGACGGTGTCCTTGATGTCGCGCCGGTCAAGAAGAGGAAGTTGTTCTCTCAGAGTCAGGCGAAGACGAAACAGGTACATGTGGATGAAGGAAACCCGGACCCTACCTTCACCATTGGTGCAGACCTCCCCCAGGAGCAAGAGGTGGCATTGGTGTCCTTCCTCCGTGCAAGCAAGGATGCGTTCGCATGGAGCACCTTGGACCTGTTGGGGTCCCGAGGGATGTGATCGAGCACCACCTCATGGTGTGCCCAAATGCACGCCCAGTGAAGCAAAAGGCAAGGAGGCAATCTCAGGAGAAACATGCGTTCATCACTCAAGAAGTCGGCAAGCTAAAGGAGGCCAAGGTCATCCAGTAGGTGCGCTACCCGGAGTGGGTCGCCAACCTGGTGGTCGTCTCGAAGAAGTGCGGAAAGGAGCGCATGTGCGTAGACTTCACGATCCTAAACAAAGTCTGTCCCCAGGACTCATTCCCACTATTGCGCATTGATCAGATCGTGGACTCCACCACCGAGTCTGACCTCCTAAGCTTCCTTGACACTTTCTCGGGCTACCATCAGATCAAAATGGCGGTGGAGTACATCGATAAGACGGCTTTCCTCACTTCGTGCGGTGTGTTCTGCTACACCTACATGCCCTTCGGACTGCGAAACACTGGGGCAACCTTCCAGCGGCTGATGCACATCGCCCTGGGGCCATAGCTCAGGAGGAACGCGGAAGCCTACGTCGACGACATCGTGGTCAAGTCACGAAAAGCCAAGACCCTGGTCGAGGACCTGGAGGAGACACTCGCCAGCCTAAGGGAGGTGAACCTGAAGCTCAACCCAGAGAAGTGCGTCTTCAGGTTCCCGTCGGGCAAGTTGCTCGGTTTCCTGGTGTCGAACCGGGGAATCGAGGCCAACCCAGAGAAGATCAAGGCAATAAAAAAGATGAACACGCTCCAGACCCTCAAGGAAATGCAGAAGCTGGCAGGTTGTGTGACCGCATTGGGGCGATTCATCTCCTAGCTCGATGAACGGGCCTTGCCTTTCTTCAAGATCATGAGAAGGAAGGGCCCCTTCGAATGGACGCCGGAGGCAGACGCGGCGTTCGAGGAAATCAAGTGGTACCTCACGAGCCTGTCGGTAATGGTGGCACCTCATCCTCGGGAGCCCCTACTGCTGTACCTGGCTGCCACCCCCACTCCGCCAGTGCCGCGCTGGTGGCAGTCACGGAGGAGCGCATCGTCATGGGTACCTTATCCACGGGCACAAGCGGGCCCTTCGACATGGACCAAGGGGGCTCGCATGATGCCAAGGAGCCCGCTCCTCCACAAGACAATCCTCATGAGGCCTCGGCCGCTCTGACGGACTCAGAGGTGTTCAATCCTCATGAGGCCCCGGCTGCTCTGACGGCCCCCGAGGCGCTCAATCCTCATGAGGCTCCGGACGCTTAGACTGCCCCTGAGACACTCGACCCCCATGAGGCTCCGACCGCCCCGACAGCCTCCGGGGCGCTCGGACCTCATGGGCCCACAGGCGAGCAAGGCGCCGTAGGGGGCTTCACCCTCATTGAACAGCCAGTGTACTACGTCAATACAGTGCTGCGGAACGCACGTTCACGCTACCCCATGCAACAGAATGTCCTACTCGCACTCCTTGTCGCTTCGAGGAAGGTGTGCCACTATTTTCAGGGCACCCCATCAAGGTCATCTCTGCATACCCCTTACAGAAGGTGTTGCATAACTCCAACGCAGTAGGGAGAGTCGCTGAATGGAACATCGAGCTACACGCCTTGAACATAGAGTTCAGCACGACCAGGGTCACCAAGGGGGTGGCCCTAGCGGACTTCGTGGAGGAATGGACAAATGCTCCCGAACGGGGGCTGGACGAGAGTCTGTCCGTCACCCCTGGCGACGAGGCACCTAAGGGATGGACCATGCAATTCGATGAGGCCTTCCCATGCATGGGGGCTGGGGCCAGAGTCATGCTCATCTCCTCGATGGGGGACAAGCTTCGCTACGCTGTGTAGCTCTGCTTCCAGCACAGTGAGAATGCCTCCAACAACATCATGGAGTACGAGGGCCTCATCGTCGGCCTCAAGGCAGCGGCGGCCTTGGGGATTCAGCGACTCACCATCAAGGGCGACTCCCAGCTCCTCGTCAACTTCTCCAACAAGGAGTGTACACCCAAGGATGAGCACATGGAGGCGTATTGGTAAGAGGTACGTTAGATCGAAAAACGTTTTCAGAGCTTGGAATTGTAGCACATCCCACGCAGTGCGAACAAGGAGGCCGATGACATTGCCAAGAGGGCGTCATGGCATGATCCCCAGGAGTCAAGCGTCTTCGAGGAGCGGCTCGTCAAGTCCTCTGCGGCGCAATCTATCGAGGACAAGGCACCACAGAGTGAGCAGCTCCCCCCAGCGCCACCCTCGGGGGCTCCAGACTATGGCCAGGCCTGAGGAGCCCGACTGCTCTTGGCACTGGAGCCCCAGGCCGATGACTAGACGCAGGAGTTCAGGCTGAACCTACTACATGGCACGTTGTTGGAAAGGGAGGAAGATGCGGTGCGTGTGGTGCGGCAGGCTACAGCTTACTTCCTGCAACATGGCAACCTGTACCGCAAGCGCCCGAATGACGTCACACTGCGGTGCATCTCCAAGGAGCAGGGGTGCGATCTACTTGGCTGACATCCACGGAGGAGACTGTAGGCACCACTCCTCGTCGCGCACCCTTGTAGGAAAGGCGTTCTGGTCCGGCTTTTACTGGCCCACGACACTCAACGATGCCATCGAGCTGGTCCAGTCTTGCGAGGCCTGCCAATTTCACCTCCAAGCATATTCACTAGCCTGCCCAGGGCCTTCAAACCATCCCGCTCACTTGGCCCTTCACGGTCTGGGGGTTGGACATACTGCGGCCCATCCCGCGAGCGGTAGGCAGATACCCCTTCTTATACATTGCCATCGACAAGTTCACCAAGTGGGCGGAGGTGGAGCCTGTCCGCACCATCCCAGCCGGATCGGCCGTCAAGTTCATCAAGGGCCTCGTGAGCTGCTTCGGCGTCCCCAACCGCATCATCACCAACAATAGTTCGTAGTTCACAACTAACCTTTTCAGGACTTATTGCACTAACCTTGGAACACGGATATGATACGCCTCAGTGGCCCACCCATGGAGCAATGACCAAGCGAAGCGCGCCAACGCGGAAGTCCTATGGGGCCTCAAGGCGAGAAGCTTCAAGAAGAAGCTCGAAGCTTGTGGCAGGGGTTGGGTCGATGAGCTTCAGTCCATGATGTGGTCCATCCACACCACTACGACTAAGCCCATCGGTGAAACCCCGTTCTTCCTCGTCTACGGAGCCGAAGCCGTCCTCCCGCACGAGGTCAAGCACCAATCCCCGCGGGTCTTAGCATTAGACGAGGAGCGTCAAGATGCCGCGTGGGGAACAGACCTCGTGCTCGGGGAGGAGGCCCGTCGCCGAGCCTCGCTCCAAGCTGCGAGGTACCAACAAGCACTACGGCATTACCATTGCCGCAACATCCACCCCAGGACCCTCGAAGTCGAAGACCTCATCCTGAGGCAGGTCCTCTCTAGGGAAAACTTGCACAAGCTCTCGCCCATGTGGGAGGGCCCGTTCAAGGTCGTTCATGTCTCCAGGCCTGGCCCCGTGCGCCTGGAGACTCAAGAAGGGGTCCCCATCTGTCAGCGTTTTGGGAACGGGGGTACCCAGACATGCCTGCCTGTGGCCCAGGGCACGACCCATTTCATCAGCCAAATGGGACCAGGCACGACCCCACTCAAGACAAGGCCCTCGCAAGGGCCCTAGCCTCGCGAAGAAGAACAGCGACAAGACCCGCGAAGGATGGGCCTCCTCAGGACCCCTTCGGAGCAGCGGAGATCTCTATGTAAGGCCTGGCCTCGGGAGTCAAGGGTGACGCAAGGAAGGGCAGGTGGGCGTCAGTGAGCCAGGTGGCGCAGTTTTCTCTTTGGTGCAAAGGGAGCAAGGACATACGCGGGTTCCCAAAGCACCCCCAATGGTTTCCATTCTAGTGCAAGAAGACCACAACCCCTCACCCCGCAGGGCAGATGTCATCGCTGAACCCATCCCTGTGTCATCGATAGCTACTTTGCAGGAGAAGAATGCCTTTGGGTAGGGTGAGCACGTACTGTTGTCCCCCTTCAAAATTGGTCATTGTAGGATCCCTTCCCGCCATGTGTAGGATCGAAAGTAGGTCTAGAGGGGGGTGATTAGACTACTTGACCAAATAAAAGTTTTGCACGTTTCCCAATTTTAATTCTTGGCAAGTTTTAGCATTCATAGCATATCAAGTAACACCCTACACATGCATGTCTAAGAGTGTGGCAGTAGAAAATAAAGACATTACACATGTAAGTAAAGAGAGGGTTAAGAATGCAAACACAAGTGATGACACGATGATTTTTCCCGTGGTTCTGATATGTGGTGCTATCGTACGTCCACGTTCATGGAGTCTTCAACCCACGGAGGGTAATGGTCGCGAGAGTCACCGAGGGCTCTACCAACGGAGGGTTCCACGAAGAGGCAACCATGACTATTCCATGTGGCTTCCATCCATGAAGGACTAGCCTCACTATGGGTAGATCTTCATGAAGTAGGCGATCTCCTTGCCCTTACAAACTTCTTGGTTCACTCCACAACACGAAGTAGGAGGCTCCCAAGCGACACCTAACCAATCTAGGAGGCACCACCCTCCAAATGGTAATAGGCTCAGTAATCACGATGAACTGCTTGCTCTTGTGCTTCAAGATGATAGACTCCTCAACACACAATCTCTCTCACACAGATTTGGCTTGGTAGAAGAGATGGGATTGGTGGAAAGCAACTTGGGGAGGCTAGAAATCAAGATCCATATGGTTGGAGTGGAACATCTTGACCTTAACACAAGGCTAGGTGGTTCTCTCTTAGAAAACTAAGTAGGATTGGTATGGAATAGTTCTGAGTGCTTCTCACTCCAGTGGGTGGTGGTGAAGCGGTATATATAGGCATCTCCAAAAATCCAACCGTTACACACAATAAGTTAGACTCGGTGACACAAAAGTGTAAAACTCGATGGTACCGAAGTGACAAAAAGTGGTAACTTTTGAATCTCGGATGGACCGATATACAACTCTCGGTTGCACCGACAAGGTGACCAACGGTCAGATTTACCAGACTCGGTGTCGCCGATTCACCATTCTCGGTCGGACCAAAAATGAGAACCTGCGTAACAGGAAGTTGGCAACCCAACTCGTTGGCAGTGTGCAATGTCGACAGCACCGAAGTGTTAGGGTTTGACTGAGTCTGTCTAGGGTTTGGAACTCGGTGGCACTGGGATAGGAATGTTGGTTGCACCGATTTTGCATATTTGGTTTAAGACAGACTTTGGTGGGAGAGTATGTGGATGGTTTGGTGACTCTCACTTGTGCACGTTTGAGCATATTGTTCACCATCAAAACATTACCCCCTTTTGATAGTATCGGCTTTCCTATGGACTCAAAGTGATTTCTCATGAATATAAAATGTAGAGTCCTTTTGCTTGAAGGTTGGACAACCTATTTCCTTGAATCTTGGGGTAATTCCACAGTCCTTTTGCCATTCCCATCAATGAACTTTTCCTAAAATACACTTGGTGGAAACATTAGTTCAATGACTTATATGTTGTTATTAATTACCAAAACCACCAAGGGAGCAAATGTGCTTTCACCATGGTGACAAGGGAAGATGAACCGGGCCACCGCTATATATATAGGATAGGTTGCACCATAGAGAGAGATCCCCCGATCCATTGAGAATCCATTCCACCACTCATCCACCACCAAGCCACAAAGGACCTCGAACACCTCGAGAGAGCCCTCAGGAGGCCCAAGAACACTATACTATTTCACCCACGTCACCTCCTTAAGAGGCAATCCACCGAAGTAGGAGTAGGGTATTACGCTTCGCACCAGCCCAAAGCTGGATAAACTGTCGTGTTCATCTTATCCCTCATCTTCATGTGAGTTCTTTGTTACGTCCATAGAGTAGCGAGGTAGGGTGACGAGGCTACAGGGATCTTCGCACATGCCTTGTGTTCGAATCTTAAGGGTTTTGCGGAGCCCGAAGTCCAACATTTGGCGCGCCAGGTAGGGGACGTGTCGAAGCTTGCCTGGAATCTCGCCTCATCTCCGCTCGCCGCACTCATGGCGAAAGGACGTCGGGCCCGGGCCGGGCATCGGGCAGCCCGTGTGGCATGGGTGGCGTCGACGGGCGCCAACGCCTTCCGCCGAACCGCCTCTCCGTTGGTAGGTCATGTCGCCAGCGGGGCTCTAGACAGACGCCAGGGGCTGCCGCCTCCACCAGCTACATGCCAGGCCCTCGTCCCCTAACACCCCCCCACCGGGGGCACGCCCCAGCCCTTCCAAGCCTGTCAAGACCCGACGCACAGGCACGTCGCACTTCTCGTGGCGCATGAACTGTGGAACATCGCGCATCGCATATTCGCCGCGACACGTGGACCAGGTACACCTTCAGACGTGCCGCCGTCACCCGCGAAGCCCTGGCATATGTCGATAGGATCTGAGCCCGAGGATTCACTCGCACGATGAGACCAATGCTCGGGCCACGCGGACACGTGCAGGGCGTCAATGGAAGCGTGCGCCCACCAGGAGCTAGGACCAGGGTGCCCGGAGTGCGGGAGCTAGCCGAAGACGTCCCCGGATATCGATGGGAGGTGACGGCAACGCGGGAGGCGCCTCCCCCCGCACTCCATGTCACCTTCCCTAGAACTAGGGAGGGAGAACGGAGGCTCGACTATGATAGCGCCCGGGGGCTTGGGCAACTCTACGACAACCTTGTTGACAGGCGCCCAGGCTAAGGGCGGAGACATTATGTGCCGCGACAACGGGAGGTATGTACGCGGTTTTGCGGGCGGTCCCCATGAGGGATGGCCTGTGCAGCCGAGAGAGGAAGACCTGAATAACTGGCTCCGTGAGGGTGACTAACGCGGGCACTCTCGCGGGTTGCGCCCGTTGGTGGGGAGCTTCTTCGAGCAGGCATCCAGGTCTGGGGACCGAGGTTACTGGACCAGGAACGCAGGGGGAACAACCGCTAGTGTTCCCGGGCCGAGTGACCCCGGCTTGGAGACGGAGGGTGGAGCATACAGCCATGTCTCCGGGCCAGATGATCCCAACCTAGGGACGTTGGGAAGCGCATGTTGCCCCATCCCTAGGTGGAGCTGTGCCCGCTTGGGCACAGAGGGTGGAACATACGCCCATGTCGCCAAGCTAGGAGTCGTCGGGCCCCTGCGGGCAGTCCTGAGCTCGCTCGCACTCCCGAGCTCGATTTACCCGCTCTAGAGGCTGGGCCGTGAGCACCTGCAGGGGAATCCGGGACACCTCAGCGAGGCGCCTTGGGGCGCCGCCCAGGACCCCAGCCTCTCACACAATGGACGGGCTTCGCCTGGCCCGGACGGTGACGTGTGGGTCTACGTCTGCACTGTGACTCTGGCTCCCGGGAACGGGCCCTGGGGTGACAGGGTCTACCCCCGCACCTGGGGTCCTGTCCTGGGTCGGCCCTACTACACCAACCCGTGACACTCTCACGTAATAATGAGCGGGGTGTATACGCCCGGAGCCCCCCGAGGACGCGGAGGGGTTCCTCCCATGCAATGTGGCAATCACAGCCTAGAGCTTGTGGAGAAGACAACACTACCCATCAATGGCTATGCCCACGCAATGTGGATGCCCTATGCTCAGCGCTGGTGGAATACGAAGGCGAAGACTACCCTACAAAGACGGACGCAGCCATTTTCTCGCTCTTTTTTGTATCCCAAGTTGCAACCTTCAACGGTACTTTTTGTGCTTGAACATGTTGGAACTTCAAGGATTTCATAACTTTATGTTTAAAAATAAAAAAGGGACGGGGTCTTTTTCATCCTTGTTTTCTCATTTTCCGATCTTGAGTTATGACGCTCCGGCCCACCCCGAGGCCCCTCGGGGCTGGGTCACGAGGCCATGACACCTCAAGGGCATGAGTCTCTTAGCCGTCAGCTCCCGCTCGGGGGCTCCGACCGCAGCATTATGTCACAGCATGGGGTCTCAGGAGGCCCCAGGGCCTCCTGAGGCGGCACATGGAGGAACGGAATGGGGGGTCGCTCGAGTGTCAAAGGGGGCTCCTGAGCAGCATGCCTCAGGAGCCTTATTGACATAAAGCCACTTGGCTCCGTGATGTCATCCTTGGTTTCTATTCGGCATCAGGAGTGTCGGGGCCTCGCCCCATGAAGTGCATCCTTGGTTTCTGGTCATACCTAATGGTGGTGGGGAAATGTGCGGGATTGATACCTGACGACGTCGAGTGGTTTGAGCGTCGAAAACAGGGGGGGGGTCCTGGGCAACGCGCCTCGGGAGCCTTACCGATCATAGTGCCACTCGACTTTCTAGTACCGTCCTTGGTTTCCAGTCGGCATCAGGAGTACCGGGGCCTTGCCCCGTGAAGTGCGTCCTCTTTCCGGTCATACCTAACGGTGGTGGGGAACTGTGCGGGACTAGGGCATGCAGACGTAGAGTGCCGAAAGGGCCCCCAAACCATCCTGCAAGCAAGGAGGAAGCATCCCAGACGGGACCACAGGATATCCGGACAAACCCATTCCGATAGGCGGCGCGAGCAAGGTCGTCATCGCCTCGCAAGCGCGACGGACAGATCGGCAGCAACCCCGGACAAAATGAAGCACGACACTACCCACCTCGTCATCTGAGAATACGCTTAAAGGTATTTCCAAAATACATTAAAGTTTCCACCAGGCCGCATGCATAACCCTGCCAGGAGAACAAAGAAGTTTCCCAAGGGAAGCACATCGTCACCAGAACTCTTGTCCTCACCACCCGGTGACAGCCCGCCGCGTCCCTGCTCAAGTGCGGCCCTACGCTTCGTTAGAAGAAAGCTCCGCCAGCAGGTCATGCACATGATCCTTGACCCGATCGGCGAGGGCAGCGCAGGTTGCCTCAGGCACGGGACCGAGCACCGCCTCGAATTCGAAGTGAGGGTCAAGACGGTGGAGGTGGCTGAAGATGCGCGAGGAGTTCGTGGCACTTTGCCTTCACCAGCATCCGGGTCTTCTCCGCGCCCCCTTCAAGGCACTCCACGACCTTGGAGAAGAAGTCCAGGTACCCGGAGTCGTTCGGGACCAGGGGGCTCGGGACGCTTGCACCACAGATGTCATCCAATGCCCGCTTGGCCCTCCCTTCGAGGGATTGGAACATCTGGGACCGCATATGCTGGAGGCCGCCTCATATGAAGCCTTCTCCGCCAGGGAAGCCACGTCATTTACTTGCTTATGAACTAAAGCCAGCTCGGCTTCGATGGCAGCTTGAGCATCCATCGCGGCACGTCAGCTCTCTTCCTCCTGATTTAACATTTTCTTGAGGTCCTTAAACTCACCTTTCAGGGAATCATGCTGCTCCAGAATCGGGACTCCTGGAGCTGTAGCTTCGCGCGGTAGTCTCGAACGAGGGAGCACCAAGCCTCAGCCACCCTGTTGTCAACCTCCTCCTGAAGCCTCACCTCGCAGGAGGCAAGAGATTCTTTGGCAAGCAATGCATGGCGTTCCCTCATCTCCAGCCTCTCCTTCTCCAGGCTTTGCTCCAGCGCCTCCAACACCAACGAGTCGGTAGGCGCGCAGGGACCCACAGCGGTAGAGAGGGGCTCAGGGGACGAGCGCTCAAGAATGGTGCTCCGTGTCTGGATCTACTTCTCAAGATCGATGTTTAAGGCATGAAGCTTCGTAAGACGTCCCTTAGACGCCTTGTGCCGATTGTCGGCCTCTTGAGCCTCGACAAGGGCGTGCTCACAGGCCTCCACCGTCATGGCAAGGTACCCCTCGGCCATAGAGAGGGTGCATTCACGCTGCAAGCGGCCATTGTTCATGGCGACCTCAAGTTGGTGACATCCCTGCGCGAGGCGTTGGAGCTCCGCCTCCAGGCGAGCGTTGTTGTTGGCAAGCCCCGCCCCCAGGCGCCTTAGCGCGTCCGCTGCAGTATGGAACAAATGCCATGGCGCGTTGCCCCGAGCGTCAGCGTGCTCAAGGGACCGACCAGGACTCCCACCTCCCCTAGGACGAACGAGGGAGGCGCACGAAGGGCCACCCAGCCAAAATGCGTGCCCGGGGGCGGGGGGCTCCTGCACAGATACCCGGGAAGAAGGGTGTACCCCTGCCCCCCCCCATCACCTCGCAAAGGGGGGCCGGGGACGCCGCACGACACGTCCTCGAGGAAGGCCACCGGCGAGAGAAGCGACACATATCTGAGGAGGTAGAGGCCGCGGGCAAGTAGGACCACAGGAGGCTTGCGCACGAAATCACAAGATGGATGAATTGGCCTGGGTAGGAGTGCCCGGGCGGGCTGGGCCTCGCGGACTACGGAAGAGACCGCAAGGGGCTTGGCCGCTGCGGGCGCGGGTGGCACCAACCCATCTCCACCGATGCCAGTAGGAAGCCTGCAAAATGAAAGCTCGGGAGAAAGGTGACCAAGAAGAAGGCCAAGCAGGATGAAGACACTTACTCGTCTAAGGCGACCCACTTCCTCTTTATCGGCGCCCACGGCGCAAAGGGGCGACTGCCCCTGGGAGTTTTCCTCTTCTGGCTGGCGCGAGGGCCTCGGGATGATGAACCGGCAACCAGGGACGGACACTCAGCAACAGAAGCGACGACCTTCACCGTTGGTTGGGCGTCGCTCATGTGCTCATCCGGCACATGGCAGAAGCAGGAGAGACAAGCAGCAAAGGCCGCCCTTCCCCGGCCTTTGGAAGGGCGGCATCCCCCAAGGTCTCAAAGATCGAGGCCCCGGTAAAGAGGCATCTTGGGGCCGCGTATCCTCAGGAGGAAGGAATCCCCACTCATCAAAGTGCGACATCTCCACAGCAAGAGTTCCAGGTTCTTGTAGTTGTACAAGGGGAGGCCATTCCGGGGGAGCTCGTCAGGTGTACCACCAGTCAGGCAGCGGAGAAGCTCACGTAGGACGTCAGGGGAAAGAGGCAAGACCTGAATCCTCATTGGGTCACAAGGCCGGTGAAGGCCCACATCGGACAGGCGTGGCGCTGAAGGGGAGCGATCCGCCGACGCACGAACTCCCGCACCACCATCGCCATAGTCACTCCACCCTGCTTCAACCTCGCCAACCTAGCCAGGACGCGCGCGAGCCCTGTACGGGCGAGCTCATCATGTCTCCACCCGCGAATTGGCACTACAGGGGGCAGTGGGAGTTGGTAACAAGTTCCGTCCCCGACGGTGTTGAGATACACCCATTGTCGACAGAACCCTTCAGCTTCTCGGGACAGCCTGGCATCAAGGGCCCCGTGGGCCAATGCATCTGCTGGCCTCAAGGACACACACCGGGAACACTAAACCCCTGAAGACAACTCGAGGGAATCGCGCAACAAGGCCACGGAGGGGAAAACCCCAACGAAGGCTTCACACAAGAATGTGAAGGCCGAAAGGAGGACAATGGATCCAAGCTCAAGATGAAGCATGTGGATCTGGTAATGCAAGAGCACCGCGGAGAGAAAGCTTGAGAATGGCGGCAGTATGCCCGACAGAAGGGCTGGGATATGAAGGGGGATGGCGGTGACCACCAGCTCGCCCCGAGGTCAGAAACTTGGCCAGATCTCGATGGCCCGCCACTCATTGGAGCCGACAGCGACCACCAGCTGAACCTTCTCCAACCCCTCCAAGTTCACCACCGACGATCAATCTAGTGCTGGCTTGAGCGCAGATGCAGTCGACGGTCCCCTCAAGCCCTCGCTTCCCCCTTTCTTCGGTGGCATAGCAATAGTGGAGAAGAGTGGTAAAGGCGACACAACTCGCGCGCAGATTCGACAGAAGGAGCGAGAACCCCGCCAGGCAAAGGAGCCGACGATGGAATCAATGGGGGACGAAGGGGCTTTGATGGCGTGAGTTGAGGGACTCGGCAAAACTGGCAATGGCAAGCCCAGAGTGGAGGAGAAAGGGGGGACCATCCCTTGGATTACCGCATATGGAGCCTAGCCCGCAGGCGTTTGGGGCCCGTGTCGCTTTGGGCCAACCACTAGGCTTTGCTCGTAAGCCTGCTTGAGCGCGCCTTGGGCCCGGGGGCTACTGTCGGAGTTCTGGGAACGAGGGTACCCAGACCTGCCTGCCTGCGGCCCAGGGCACGGCCCACTTCATCAACCAAATGGGACCATGCGCGGGCCCACTCAGGACGAAGCCCTCGCGAGGGCCCTAGCCTCGCAAGGAAGAACAGCGAAAAGACCCACGAAGGATGGGCCTCCTCAAGACCCCTTCGGAGTGGCGGAGATCTCTATGTAAGGCCCGGTCTCGGGAGTCAAGGGTGACGCAAGGAAGGACAGGCGGGCGTTAGTGAGCCAGGCGGTGTAGTTTCCTCTTTGGTGCAAAGGGAGAAAGGACATACACGGGTTAACAAAGCACCCCCAAAGG
Organism: Hordeum marinum; assembly: GCA_022496015.1. Classification (NCBI taxonomy): domain Eukaryota; kingdom Viridiplantae; phylum Streptophyta; class Magnoliopsida; order Poales; family Poaceae; genus Hordeum; species Hordeum marinum. Next base: position 118,521,882 of record CM039676.1, read on the forward strand.
TTTCCATTCCAGTGCAACAAGACCACAACCACTCAACCCGCAGGGCAGATGTCATTGCTTAGCCCATCCCTGCATCGTCGACAGCTAGTTTGCAAGCGAAGACCGCCTTTGGTCAGGGCGAGCACGTACTGCTGTCCCCCTTCAAAATTGGCCGTTGTGGGATCCCTTCCCACCACGGTGATAAGGGAAGAGGACCCGGGCCACCCCTATATATAGAGGATAGGTTGGACCGTAGAGAGGGATACCCAGATCCATCGAGAATCCATTCCACCACTAATCTACCACCAAGCCACAGAGGGCTTCTAACACCTCAAGAGACCCCTTAGGAGGCGCAAGAACACTGTACTATTTCACCCACATCACCTCCTCGAGAGGCAATCCACTAAAGCAGGAGTTGGGTATTACGTTTCGCAGCGGCCCGAACCTAGGTAAACTGTCGTGTTCATCGTCTCCCTCATCTTCATGCGAGTTTGTCGTTGTGTCCATCGAGTAGCGAGCTAGGATGACAAGGCTACAGGGATCTTCACACATGCCCCTGTGTTCAAATCTTAAGGGTTTTGCGGAGCCTGAAATCTGACACCATCCAGAATGCCTGGAACATCCAGCACCTCCGAAAGTTCTACCCATGACACTATCACATAATAATGAGTGGGTTATATGCGCACGGAACCCCCAAGGACGCGGAGGGGTTCCCACCCATGCCCAAGTGGAAGCCCCATGCTCCGCGCTGGCGGACAACACTGCCCTCCAATGGCTATGCCCGCACAATGTGGTTGCCCTATGCTCCGTGCTGGGGGAAGATGAAGATGAAGACTAGCCTAGGCGGCGGACACGGCTGTTATTTGCTTTTCTGGTGTTCGCATTTTCCAACTTTTCTAGAACAAAACTCGGGGGCTTTTCCCCAACCATGTTTTAAAGAAAAGGGTTAGGGGTTTTCTTCTCCTCGTCGTTTCCTATCTTGATTTTTTCTCTCTTCAAGTTGAGCACTCTCCTACTCTCTGCCCTCTCGCACCTTGCGAGTGGGAGCTGGGGGCATGGTGCTCACACCTTGCCAAGGCCTTGGCGCCTGAACCCTCATGTGACACTCTCGGGCGAGTCAGCAAGCGCTTGTTGCTTCGTACTCGCTCTGGGGCTTCGCCTATGGCCCGGCGCGCCATCTCGGAGCCTCAAGAGGTGTGAACCTCTCGGGGTAGGAAACAAATTCTTGTTGGGGGTGCCGCTTGAGCCTCAAAGGGGGCTCCTGAGCAGCGTGTCTCGAGAGCGCCTCAGGAGCCTTACCGGTCATATAGCCACTCACCCCTTGATGTCGTCCTGGCGATCCGGTCGGTATCAAGGGTGTAGAGGTCTCAACCCATAGGTGCGTCCTGGTGATCCGGTCGCACCCTATGGTGGTCGAGGAATGTGCAGGACTGGGACCTGCCGACGTAGAGCTACTTGAGCGTCAAAGGGGGCTCCTGAGCAGCACGCCTCAGGAGCCTTACCGGTCATATAGACACTCACCCCTTGATGTCGTCCTGGCGATCCGGTCGGTATCAAGGGTGTCGAGGTCTCACCCCATAGGTGTGTCCTAGTGATCCGGTCGGACCCTATGGTGGTCGAGGAATGTGTGGGACTGGGACCTGCCGATGTAGAGCTACTTGAGTGTCAATGGGGGCTCCTGAGTAGCGTGCCTCAGGAGCATTACCGGTCATATAGCCACTCGCCCCTTGATGTCGTCCAGGCAATCCGGTCGGTATTAAGGGTGTCGAGGTCTCACCCCGTAGTTGCGTCCGGGTGATCCGGTCGCATCCTACGATGGATGAGGAATGTGCGGGCCTGGGGCCTGCAGACATAGAGTGCCGAAAGGGCTCCCAACTTACCTACCTTGTAAGAAGAATAAGTCCTGAGGACGTCTAGACTCCCCAAGCTCCATAGCCAAACCTCCCCGACGAAAAGCCTACTGCGAGCATGTCAAGCTAAGTACCCAAATCGTCATCAGCAGAATGTTTCAATTAACAAAGACACAAGAACCGGGATACGCGGTAAGGGTACTAACAAGGTCACAATCACCAAAACTCATCACACTCTAGTAGGGACCCCCTTGGTTCTTTGATTACAGGAAAGGAAGAAGAGGAGGAGAAAGAAAGTGAGGAGGCCCCCCGGGGGCTGCCGCTCCGGGAGCCCCAGCTTCGGTGCACCAGCACTCAGTTGGAGTCCTCCTCTTCCTTCACTGGCCCGTGGAGGCGCGCCGGCGTGGCCGCTTCTGGAGCAGAGGGGCAACGCCGTGGCGGCTGGCTCACCACAGAAGTCCGGGCGCGCCGACGCGATGGTGCACCGTAGCTATTGTCGCTATTGTCGTTGTTGATGGAGACATGGCGCCCGTCGTGAAGGGCAAGCTCATCTCCAAGATCGCCGCGACCGACGTCTTCCACAACACCCCAGGCGCTCGCCCTCAGCACCGAAGATCTTTACAAAGAGTGTCACCACCCCGTCGTACTTGAAGTGGAGGGTCCATCTCCCCTCAAGCCACAAGCGCGGGCAAATGTCTGCCAACCGCAGTTGAGGTACACATAGCCCTCGGGGGTGACCTCGACCTCCACCCATGAGGCCGCGTTGCAGCAGCCGTCGCCCTGCAGCGATAGGTCAGTAGGCACCCTAGCCGGTAGCACCTCTATGAACGAGACAGGAAGTTGGAACCAAGCGTTTGTCGGCCTCTCCGCCCACACTGAGGGAGTCCTGGATTAGGAGGTCCTTGGATAGCCGACCAATTGTTTATGGGCCAGACTATATGGGCTACTTACCGAACACTGGAAGATTTGAAAGCCCAAACTCCAAGATGGAAGCTTCAGGAAGCACAACTTGCGCTCCATGTATGATGTATTGAATAGGCATGTTTATCTCTTTGGCATGTAACCGACCTTGTGTAAACCCTAGGTATCCTCGGCATATATATAAGCCAGAGGGTTTTAGGGTTTAGATACAGTAGAACTCATCTAGGGTTAGCTATTCGATATCGAGGTAGATCAACTCTGTAACCCCTCACATCATCAATATAACCAAGCAGGACGTAGGGTATCACCTCCATAGGAGGGCCCGAACCTGGGTAAATCTGTGTCCCCTTCGTCTCCTGTTACCGTTGATTCTACCCTCATAGTTCGGGACGCCTATACGAGATCCGCTGGTTTTGACACCGACATTGGTGCTTTCATTGAGAGTTCCTATGTGAGCAAGATGGAATCAATGTCTCGCCTTGTCATCAATGAAGAGGTCCGCAACATGGACACTTTTGTCCCTGGACAGATCTTCGCCTTCGGCAGTGTTGCACTGCACGCCGATTCCGCTAGCCATCTAGGCCACGTTGAGAACTTCGCCCCTAATCAAGAGGTCAGATTCGGAAGCTTAGAGTTCTATGTTGACTCTCGGGGTGACTTGTGGTTAGTCGGGCTCGCAGCTTCGCTTGTGGCCTCCGAGGACTCTGAGGCCTTAACCTCGAGCCCCTTCTTCGGACATGCCAATGGGCTCACCCATGGCGATGGGCCGAACTCTTATCTCGGTCCGGCCATTGAGCCAGATGACCGGACACGTGTTCTTGCCGAACAATCCCCATGTACGAATGCCTCAGAGGTTAAGTCTGCAAGTTCCGAACAGTTGGATCCGATCGGGCCCTCGGTGGTTGACAAGGCCCTAGATCGGATCTCGGTGATGAAGACCACCGACGATCCAGCCCTCATCTATGCTCAGTTCGGTTACGGTGCGGGTCAGGACAAATTTTTCGACCCACCCACCACCCACTTGATAGCCACTTTCGAGGATTTAACTGACATGCTGGACTATGCCTCCGAAGAGGCAAAATACATGGATGAACAAGATCGTGCTCCCACCCCCGTCAATACCGGGAGGTGGGACGCCACTTCCACATACGACGTCTACATGGTAGACACTCCTGCCACTAACAACGACAACACGCCTAACAATGATGGCAACAAATCGGGCAATGCACCTTTGAGGCGCCGGAAACCGCATAAGCGATCCAAAGGCAAGAAGGGAAGGAAGGCTATTATTAGCAACGGGGACGGTAATCCCCCCACTAACCATGGCAATCCCGATATCACCGAGCACTCGTTAGAGGGTCCGGAAGGGCCTGAGGACCAAAATAACCCCGATAACGTCAACGACTCTGATGATGATAATTACCTTCCCCCCGTCGAGGAGGAAGTATACCGGAGTCCGATGACTTGTACATCCCTAATAACCTCGAGGATCAGGAAGAAATCAGGCAACAGCTCATAGCAACGGCTCGTAGCCTAAAGGCTAAAGAGCGGCAACTCAAAGCTAAATAGGATGATCTCAATGATCGATGGACAAAAGTCCTCCCAGCCGAGGAAGTATATGGCACTGGTCTATCGAACCAGCCCAAAAGCTACCCTCAGAGGAGGCTGCTGCCACAATTTTATGATGAACTCACTGATACTCCGTCTCCAAACCGTACTCCATACGACAAGCTAGACCGCCCCCCTCGTGGTCGGGACAGGACGCCTGACGACACCGGTTATATATTGGCAGTGCCCAAAGACGGGGTAAGGAGACATTAGAGCCCAATGATAGGTTCGACCTACGAGATGACCTGGATCACAGAGCAGGCCGTACAAGATCCATCTATGGATCCAGAGAGTACTCGCCCAATAGATTGGGTGGATATAGACCATGGCTCGACCAAAACAACAGAGTCCAGGAATGCAATTGGCCCCATACATATGCCAAATACAGGCGCAACATAGCACGGGTCAGAGGCGCCGCTCACCCACTATGCTTCACAGATGAGGTAATGCGACATCAGTTCCCCGAGGGGTTTAAACCCGTGAATATAGAACAGTATGATGGGACCACTGACCCAACCATATGGATCGAGGACTTCCTCCTCCATATCCACATGGCGCTAGGAGACGATCTCCATGCCATCAAATATCTCCCTCTTAAGCTTAAGGGCCCACCTCGGCACTAGTTAAACAGCCTCCCCAAAAACTCCACTGGATGCTGGGATGACTTGGAAGATGTGTTCCGCTCTAACTTCCAGGGAACCTATGTCTGCCCGTCAGACTCTTCTGATCTCAGCAACATCGTCCAGAAGCCCAACGAGTCTGCTCGGCAATTCTGGAATCGGTTCTTGACTAAGAGAACCAAAACATCGACTGTCCAATTGCTGAGGCCATAGCCTCCTGCCAGCACAATATTCGAGACGAATGGATGTCCCACCAGCTAGGCTAGGACAAACCTCAGACCATGTTCGCCCTTACCTCCCTCATGACCCACTTTTGCACGGGTGAAGACAATTGGCTGGCAAGCAGCAGCCACAATTCAGAAGATCCCGTAGCACCTGAATCCCGGGATGGAAACTTAAAACCAAAGCACAATAAGAATAAGCACCGGCACAATAATAGTTATGCCAATGACACGGCTGTAAACACCGGATTCCGCAATTACCGACCTAGGCAGCAGAAGAAGACTCCTAAAGGCAATCGCGACGGACCCACTTAGCTGGAGAAGATCATGAAAAGGCCTTGCCAAATCCATGGGACTTCGGAGAAGCCCGCCAACCACACACTCCACAACTGTTGGGTGTTTAAACAGGCTGGTAAGATACCACCCGAGGACCAAGGCAAAAGCTCTCTTGGCGAGGACGAGGATGAACCTCAGGGCCCAATTGGTGGTAGATGGAAGAAATTCCCTCCCGAAGTAAAAACAGTGAACATGATATACGCCACCAATATACCTAAGAAGGAAAGGAAGCACGCCCTTTAGGAGGTCTACGTTGTGGAACCCATAGCACCTAAGTACAACCCATGGTCGGCATACTCGATCACCTTTGATCGGCATGATCATCCGGCCAGTATCTGTCACGAGGGTTCGGAGGCCCTCGTCCTAGACCCCATTATAGATGGGTATCACCTCACAAAAGTCCTAATGGACGGAGGAAGTAGCCTCAACCTAATTTATTCAAACATGGTGAAAAAGATGGGCATAGATCCGTCAAGCATCAAACCCAGCAGCACTACCTTCAAAGGAGTGATCCCAGGCATTGAGGCCCGATGTATGGGTTCCGTAACTCTGGAAGTTGTGTTCGGCTCGCCCGATAACTTTTACAGCGAAGACTTGATCTTCAACATTGTGCCCTTCCGCGGCGGCTATCACGCGCTGCTTGGTCGGACAGTGTTCGCTCGTTTCAACGCGGTCCCACACTATGCATTCCTCAAGCTCAAGATGTCGGGCCCCAAGGGGGTCATTAGTGTCAACGGCAATACAGAGCGCTCCCTTAGAACTGACGAACATGCACTGGCCCTAGCGGCCGAATTCAGCTACAAAGAAGATCGGCAAGTTCCGACACCTGCCATAAAGGCACACAAGGCTGCGAAGCGAGTTCGTCTTCAAACTGAAAACTCAGATCCTTCCTCCTCCCCTCTATAGGGACTCGCCTCCCACCACACAACCTTGAGACCAGCAAAGTACATGTCGAGGAGGCACAACTTCGCACTTAAGACTCCATGGGTCACGGTGGGGAAATAAAGATGGGTTTTCGGCTAGCCCAAACACCTACTATCAACACGTCTTCGGACAAAAATGCAGGCGCTCCTAAAAGAGCTTGCCTATGGCATAAAGCTCACCTGCAATTCGGCGGCCTCTCAAGACTTTGTTCGCAAAATCTGTCCGCTGAACACTAACACCCATTAAGGTGCATATAAGAGCGGGACTCAACCAGCAACGGGGCATATCGAACACGTCAGGTTATCAATCGAAGAGCCCTCGTACAACAACTCCTATATATTTTCATTTCTTTCACATACCTGAAAACAATTTCTTCGGCAATCTGAGCTATAAGAGTTGTCGAGAAAATGCAAATTGCGTGGCGTAACTTTGCCCCATCTGTCCTTTTTTCGGCACATATTTTTCTCCTCTCTCCCTCTTCTCGTGGACCTATTCGGTGTGATGCGAGGTAACCGGCTAATAGACCGGGGGATCGAGTTCAAACACAAATCGCCTTTTCTATCATGTGTTCGGCGTCTTGGCGTTCGCTTTATATCCATCGGTTCTGAACTATGTCTTTGATCAATAAGTTGGGTTGCCCAGCTCCTGTGCTTGCCCCTTTATGTTCTGCTCATTCTGCTAAAAGGGAAAAGGGAGAACTCCTGCGATTGTGCTTCCGAATAGTCTGGTCAAGCACCTCAGGGGAGAAAGCCAAACACGGATTGTCATAGTATGCGCGATCCGTTCCGTGAACCCCGGGCTGGAAGTATTATGCTTCAATCCTCGTAAACGGTTATTTTGTGTTATACGAGGAACTTGCCCTTTGCACAAAACATTGTGATACCGGCTTTGGCCACTGTTCATACGAACATCACAACACTTTGGTGGCTAATCGTACGCTTCATGTAGTCCTTTTCGTGTCCCTACGGCTAAGTGAAAGAAATACAACACTATAGTCCGATTGCCTAGTCTGTCGCACTGTACCACCTTCGGGTTCCAAATTCAGCTAAGGGACATAGTGCATTGGCATTGACACCCCATGTAGTATCTACATGGGGATGAAGTCGACGACTTGCATATTTTAGTACTAAACAGCCACAGAGGAGTTATAAAGGAATGCAAAACCATATAAGAACAAATACTAATATCATTAAATGTTTGGGCAAGTCTTCGGACACATTTTAGCTCATTCAAACATTTTATCACCCGAACACTGTGACGCTATCACCCGAGCACTCTCCACCACTCCATCAAAGTATAGATTGGGGCATCGATGCTCCTTCACGCGTGGCGGTGGGTCGGTGGCTACCTTCATCGGATTTAGCCTCTACTAGTGTGCCTTGGCCTTGGCAAGGGCCATCCGGACTCCTTCGATGCAGGAGGAGAGCTTGACGGTGTTGAGGCGGGGCAAAGAAGCAATTAACCTCTGCACCAGGCCAAACTAGCTGCCTGACAGTGGCTCGCCAGACCATAAGTGGATGCATAGGTCGTTCATGGCCGGCTCCGCCATCTGGTGCAGCTCCATCACCTATTTCAGCTGCTCCACTAGAAGAGGAGGACGCTCGGGGTCTCCGAACTATGCCCAGAACAACCGAGCTTCATCTCCCTCTCCCCACGAGGCGAACAGCTGATTGGCGTCCGCCATGCTCTTCTAGAGATTGAAAGATGTGCCTAAGGATCGCCACACCCGGGTGAGAATGCGAATTTGCTATCCCCGATACGCAGTTTAGTGAGTACGGCTTACCATCTGCTATGTCCTTGGCCTGGCGCACTTGCTCCTTGTAGAACCATTTGTCCATCCACTCCTTCTGGAGTTCGGCTTTTAAAGTGGATAGTTCGTCCGAGCTCGCCCTATTCTTTTGCTCCAAGGCCTTGCATCTTTCGCTGGCGTCCTTGAGCTCCTGCTGGACCTCTGCCACACGAGCTTCATGCTTGCCACTGGTGGCCCGCATGGCGGAAAGGGTGACATCCATTTCTTTAGCAGCCACCCTCTCGGTGGTCGTTTCTTCCTTCACGCGCTGGAGCTCGGCCTTGAGCCTCTCCATCTCCTTTGTCGAGGTTGCGCGTGCATTATACAATGTGAAAAAGCTGCATTGACAGTATTCAGACAAAAGAGTTCAGATAAAGGCATTCGGATTCTGTTTTGACATACCTTGAGCCTCGTTGAACCTGCGGTTAAGGGCCTCAACTTCGTCTTCTGAGTGCTTAAGCTTCCGATTTAGCTCTTCTAGCTCGACGCCATTTATGGCCGCTGCCGATGAGGAAGCCTGCATTACACACACAGTTGATATAATTACATGGGCTCTCAATTCCCGAATTATAGACAATACGATCATATGTTGAGTTATTCTAACATGCCGGACACTTAAAGTGCATCTAGTTTGGTATCGAATACAGATGTGACCCCTAGGTGAGCTTCTTCACCTCACCTAGGGCTCTGGGGCTGCCATGTATATAATATGAATAAATAAAAACTAATGCCTCCTTCACCTCACCCCTAGGGCTCTAGGGCTGCCATGTATATAATAAAGATGTGACCCCTAGGTGAGCTTCTTCACCTCACCCGTAAGGAGACCTTTGAAGGCCTCCTTCAGACAGTTGTCAATGGACTGGATGCTCTATAGTACCGCACCCATAAGGGTGCGGTGATCCTCGAGGATGGAGGCGCTCGATAGAGCCTCCTCCATGACTGACCACCTATTAGTCGGTGGTGCGGGTGATGATTGGATTCCCCGATCACCTACTGGAGATTGGACCGGTGCCTCCCGAGGCGTAGTGCGCTCCGAAGATGTTCTTAGAGGGAGCTGAGCGCTCGCTCGTCTGGCCTCCTCGGTATCTAGGCGGGTTTTTGCCCCCTAGTATTCGGTGGCCGAGGCGTTAGCCCCGGCCACGGTATGGTCTCCCTCGCCACCGGTGTCCGCCTCCATAGGAGTGTGCTGGGACAACACCTCCATGGCGTCCCTCGTGGCGCCTAGAGTGGTGGGATGCGAGGCATCCCCGCTCTCCGCCAGTTCGGCGGGCGGGGTCTCCCCGTCCGATATCACCTCGGTAGGGATAACACGCGGGGAGTTGCAAAGCCAATAACCTGCATGTTCGCAAACTCTAAATCTATTCATAATGAATGGGAGGATCTTCGGATCCTAACCTTTTCGGAGGGGGCTTGACCCATAGGCTCCTTCGTGGAACCTCCTCGAGGTCTTCGGACGCGGTGTCTAAGTCCGAACTATCGTCGGACAAAATCACTCGCATCTGACGCACCATCTTCTGGGCAGGAGGAGGGACCTGCTTCGGAGTGTCCAAAGACGTCGCTCTCTTCCTGGCACGGGGGGAATTGACTCCCCCCTGGCCCTCGACCTTGGCCTCCTCCTCCCCCTCCTCATCTTCCTCTTCCTCATCCTCAGCCTCCTCCTGATTCGAGGAGGCGGGGGTATCCTCGGATGTGGCATGAGGCTAGTCCTTTATGCCGATGCCAGCCTAGCCTGGTTTCTTCTTCTTCTCTTTCTTCATGGGAGCCTCATAAGGCTTTACCACGAGAATTGTTGCTAACAGCCTAGTCCTCTCGTCTTCGAGCTGAGGCGTCGGACTGTTAATGGTGATAGTTTTCTTCAGCCATCTCTGCAAAGACAAATTGGATAAGGGGTTATGAGATCTTCCTATGTAATGAAGCCAACCAAGCTAGGGTGTATCGTACCTCGGAATCTAGCATGGCAGCACGCAGACCCTTGTCCTCCTCCTTAGATGGCCAACTCTTTTGTGATTTGAAGAGCGCCTTCCACAACTTCTCCCGCATAGTGCGGAAGAGGTTCCGGACTATGGGCTCGGTGTCGAGCTCACGAGCCCATAGGGGGGTGTCCCGGCACTGGCAAGGGAGGATGCGTCTTCAGAGTATCACCTCAACCACATCGGAGAACTTGGTGCCCTCCTCGACCATGGAGAGGATGAGCTTCTGTAGGTCACTCACCTCCTTGCCCAGTCCCTAGACAAGGCCCTTTTTGAGCTATGAAGCCAGTCTGGTGGGGGGACCGGATCGGAATGCGGCAGCGGGATACTCACCTTCTTCTTGTGGTTCAGTGACGTAGAACCACACCTTCTACCACCTCTTTATAGTGTCAATAAGGGTTCCCAATGGCCACCCAACGTGGGTGAGCTTGCCGATGACGGATCCACCGCAATTTGCGTGCTTCCCGTTGATGCACTTGGGCTTGATGTTGAACACCTATAGCCAGAGCCCGAAGTGTGGTTCAATGCGTAGGAAGGCCTCGTAGACAAGGATGAACGCCGAGATGTGCATGATGGAGTTTGGTGGGAGGTCATGGAAGTCGAGGCCGTAGAAGAGCGTCAGCCCCGTGACGAAGGTTTGGAGGGGAAATCTCATCCCCCTGATGAAGTGGGGGATGAACACCACACTTTCGCCTGGCTTGGGGGTGGGGATCACTTATCCCTCTTCTGCCGTGCAGTGAGGGAGTTAGCGGAGAGGTAGTCGGCCTTCTTGAGGTCGAGAATGTCCCGGTCGGTGACCGTGGAAGCTTCCCATTGGCTGTTGGAGCCCGCTATTGATGAGCTTGGAGGTGGGGGCAAAAAGACCTAGATTTGTGCTTCGGAGGTGCAAAGGAATGGGAGGCGGAGAAGTCAAATGGAGAGCATGAATAGCCTTCGGGGTTTTCCTCCTCTTTTTACGAGGCCTATCAATTTGGACTCCCCTTGCTATGTCGTGGATCCCTCCACTTCCTGAGATGTGCGAGTTGTTGCGAGCGCGTGATTAAGTATATCCCGTATAAAATGGGACACGATCGGTATATAGATAAATCATGATGATTAAAATGGCCTCGAACCGTGAATCGAGTCTATGTAACTGGCCTAGCGGTCGTGGTGGGCCGTGACCTTTTGTTAGAGAGATTGTCAGAGGGACATTGTTTACCCCTTGATGTTTGGCCTTCAAGGCCAACCAATTTGCAGTATTCGGACGTGCCACTATGCGGAAAACTACTTATCATCGGAGGCCGGACTATGGTTCGGCGAGAAGGAACTCACCTCGCAAGCCGAAGACTCTGTTCACGAAGCAATTGGAGCTGAAGACCCTTGGCATTGGAGGAAAGTTAGGGGGCTACTGAGGGAGTACTGGATGAGGGGGTCCTCGGATACCCGACATATTGTTTATGGGCCGGACTATATGGGCTACTTACCGAACACTGGAAGATTTGAAAGCCCAAACTCCAAGATGGAAGCTTCAGGAAGCACAGCTTGCACTCCACATATGACGTAGTGAATAGGCATGTTTATCTCTTCGGCATGAAACCGACCTTGTGTAAACCCTAGCTATCCTCGGCATCTATATAAGTCGGAGGGTTTTAGGGTATAGATATAGAACAACTCATCTAGCGTTAGCTATTCGATCTCGAGGTAGATCAACTCTTTAACCCCTCACATCATCAATACAACCAAGCAGGATGTAGGGTATTACCTCCATAGGAGGGCCCGAACCTGGGTAAATATGTGTCCCCTTCAACTACTGTTACCGTCGATTCTAGCCTCACAGTTCGGGACCCCCTACCCGAGATCCACCGGTTTTGACACCGACGCACACCACGAACTCCCAGGCCGTGTTGTCTGAATGGAGCCGCGGGTGCGGCGGCCGGGTGGCCACCGCCAGCTTGCCGCCACGGGCGCCACCACCACGACTACTGTGACCTCCCGTGTTAGACGGAGCATCCCCGCGGTTGCCGATGGTAATCCCGGGCTGGGTTGGAGCACTCCCGCGCCCGCAAGGAACCACCACCGGCATCGAGGTGGACTTCTGAGGATGACCGCGGCCCCTCCTGGGCGGTGGCGAGGCAGGGCTCTCCTCGGAGGCCTTCCCATTCTCAACGGCAGAGAACTTTCTCCCTGGAGCCATGACTGGTAGAGCAGCGGCTCGGAGATTAGGAGGCGAAGAAGATGAAGATGAGTTGAGGGTATTCTCACACTCACCCACTTATATATGACTACGGGCCAACCGGCACCCCTCGCATCTCGAGCAGTGATGACGCTGTTGCGCGGCCCAGCCCTTGTCAGCCAGAGCATCGGGGGGAGTATGGGCATCGGGCGCAACTCAGGCGCCGCGGAGCAAGCCCGGGTGGCGTGTTCTCTCCTTCATGTCAACTTGTCAGCTCCCGAAGTGTCGCATATGCTCGACCCAAAGGGAGAAGGCCAAGGGAGCAGCCGCATTCAAGAAAAGGTAATGATGGCCGGCGTCGTGCAGGCGTCGCATCAATTTGACTTGGGAGGTCCCTGATGACCTCGGGAGTGGAGATGGCATTCACAGGCGCACAACGCATGTCAATCCTGGCCTGCAGGCATGTTGGGCCCGCAGCACTTCGGATCATCCTCAACGGCATTGCTCGGAAGCCAGCTCGTGCGCGCCTTGGGCCTGGGGTCTACTATTAGTGTTCTAGGAAAGGGGGTGCCCAGACCTACCAGCCTGCGGCCCAATGCATGGCCCACCTCGTAAGTCAAGGACAGTCTGGTGAGACCACACTCAAGACAAGGCCCTCGTGAGGGTGTGAGCTCGTGAGGGAGGCATCATCGAGACCAGCAAAGGACGGGCCTCCACGGGCCCCTCTAGAGCGGCGAAGATCTCTATGCAGCACCTGGCCTCGGGAGGCTAGGGATGACGCAAGGTAGGACAGGTGGGCGCCAGTGCGCCAGGCGGACAGTTTCCCCTTTGGTGCAAAGGGGGGCGAGGACAGACGCGGGTTCCCAAAGCATCCCCCAAAGTTTTCCATTCCAGTGCAACAAGACCACGACCACAAGGCCAGCAGGAAGGATGTCATCGCCGAGCCCACCTCTGCATCATCGACAGCTACTTTGCAGGTGAAGATCACCATTCGTCAGGATAAAGATGTACTCCTGTCCCCCTTCGAATTTGGCCGTTGTGGGATCCCTTCCTGCCATGGCTATAAGGGAAGAGGACTCGGAAAACTATAAATAGAGGATAAGTTGCACCGTAGAGAGGGACAACAGAACAGAGAGGCAACCAAAGAGAGGCAACACCATCAGATCCCTCTCACGAGGCGGAGCACCACTGTACCAAGTTCATCCACCAACCTCCTTGTGAGGCAATCCACCAAAGCAGGAGTAGGGGATTACGCTTCGTAGCGGCCCGAACATGGGTAAATCATCAAGTGCATCCACTTCCTCGTCATCATGTGAGTTCGTCATAGTAACCATCGAGTAGCAAGCTAGGAAGGACGAGGCCGCAAGGGATCTTCGCATACACCCGTGTGTGTTTAACTTCTTGTGGTTTTGCGAAGCCGGAAATCCGACTGGATCTTTGCATGTATCCGTTTAGCCCAAAAATTGAGGCATCTCTGGCTCCAAAATTTATTGTTTCTCCTCGATTCCCGCTCCTGCCGCTTGCCCTTTCATCTTGTTACCTTACAAATATTCGAGAGGGGCCCCTCGTTCATTTTTTTACCTTGCCCCTCGCTCCTTCTTCCTCCAGGAGCCCGAACTTCTCACCGCACAGTTGTTGCCGTTCCTTCATCATCGGCCGACCATTTCTACGATCGCGACGTCACCTTATCTTCACCAAGATCCAGCAAAACATCCCCACCATCCCTCGCAACTATCAAGTATGTCATTTTTCCTTCCCCGGATCTATAGTAGTTCATCGGAGTTCGTCGGAGCTATCGAAGTTCATTATCCGTTCATCGCCATTGCTAGTTCACGCGTAGTTCTGATGAACTTTCCTGTAGAAATAGAGCAGTATGAATGATGGCACCATTTCACGCATAACGTACTTAGATATCCCTTAGGAATCCACAAGCTAGGCCACCACTGCATCCATGTTCCGTCATTAGATTTAGTAAATATTTTGCTTTTTTGAACCATTTGTAGATCCATAATTGTAGCCACTTTGGTAGAAACTTTTTTGTTCCACACTTAGCAAATATTAGAGCTCTCTGATTGTCATAAGACGTAGTTGTGTTTGCCGACTCATCACTATGACAGTAACCCGCCATGTTTATAGACTGCTTCATTTAGGCGGCGCTTCATCATAAGGAGACTCAACTGTTGTAGATAATTGTGCCATTTTTACTTTTGACTATAACAGTCAGAACATTGTTGTCCGATCACATAGCTTACTTAAACGAATTGTTGTTTCTCAAATAACTCGCCATATATGCTTCTACAGCTCCTTTCTCTTTTACTTAAGTGATTCATCATGTAAAAACCCATCGCATGCAACTGGGTGCCTTCCGAAGTCTCTGAACTTATGCTCAAGGACAATGAAGATCAAGGTCTTCTGCTGTCTAAAGAGGCAATTGGATGGCATGTTACCCTTGGAGATGAACTTCCACGACCCGGCGAAGGAGAAGTAGTGGTGTTCATAGATCACCTTCTTCGGGGATTCTCTCGCCCCGGGTCAAAATTCTTCCAGGATGTTCTGAACTTTTTCAACCTTCATCCTCAAGACCCGGCTCCCAATTCTATAACCAACTTGTTCTAGTTCCAAGTGTTCTATGAGGTGTATCTGCAAATGGAGCCCACCGTCCCTCTTTTCATGGAATTATTCTATCTCAACCGCCAGACTGAGTGTGCAGATGGCCTTAGTCTAGAAATCGACGGGCTCTCAATTCAAAGGCACAAAGATGGTGCTTTCCTTGTAGCTGCTCTGCCAAGCCACCCCAAAGGATGGGTCAAGGCTTGGTTCTACTGCCCGAACACGGCTCCCGCTTATGAAAATCCCCTGCCGGGTTACAGACCAGATCATCTTCCCATGACATTTGAACTTCCTAGCCGGGCTTTGCAAGCAGAACGTGCTCAACTTCCCCCCATATAACCAAAACTGAAGGCTTTGCTATCCCATGGCTTGACTACGATTGATCTAACATGGTGTTGGGTAGCTTGGACGATCTTACCATTGAGCCGCCATAGCGATTTAATGTGCAATTTTTCTGGCGGCTTGGACGACGCTCAAAGATACAACAAACAGGATTAGGAAGCTGAAGACATAAGACGGACCGTGAAGAAACTGCTGGGAGAGACTCAAGAAGTTTGCAATCAAGTTGGGTTCAATCCCTTCTGCGTTCTCAACCCGGCTCCTCCAGTAAGAATCCTTAATAACCATTTATCCGTCTTATAGAACTTTTTAAACTTGAAGGCTTACTTGTCATTTTCATCATCAACCTTTCAGACAGATTCTCCATTTTGGAAAAAGAAGAGGAAGACTCTATCCAGCACGCCTAAAGCCGCCCCAAGAAAGAAGAAAAGTATGGTAGTGTGAAAGATCCGCCGCCTAGGGGCGAGTCACCAATGGATAATGCGTGTATGGAGGTATAAATTGACTCCCACAGTCGTCTTTTTATTAACCTTGCTGACGCCTCTTACTCTTAGGGTGATGCTGCAACAAGTCGGACCGACGATGTTGAGGTAATTTCCATCTCCTCCGGCTCAGAACCCTTATCTCCAAGGAACGAGGCGGGACATTCGGAAAGTAAGTTTTTCTCACCCTGATCCTTATTTGGATCCCAATTTTATTTTGAATAAAACTCGGCATGAATCAAGGTGCCAGACTTGGAGCAGCTCAAGTGACCTTATGGTTGGCTTACCCGACAAGTCAGCTGCCCACAAGTAATAGAAGGAGATGCCTAATAATCCAACCCCTTATCATCCAAAAGTTGGCCTTATCCGGCAACCTCTTAATCCATCTGATTCAAATTACCAGGAGTCACCACCTTCATCGGGCGACTCAACTGCCACCAAGTTGTCGCCTCTCATTATCAATCATGGGTAAATTTTCTCCCTTATACCATATATTACTTATTAAAATTAACCTTGCATATGTTTCATTCTGATGTCCTGTTTATAGGTCCAAGGCTAAGACGAAGAAGAGGAAAGTTGGCGAGTCATCAACTACTCCCTGAGCTGGAAAATCCAACATTGGCGAATCTTGAAACCCATGTTGAGCACTCTAAAGACCATCAGGAGGCCCAAGCTGACTTTCCCCCACATACTGAGCCGACGAGCACTCAGGCTATGGATGCTGAAGCTGACCCGACAGACAATCTTAACCCGCCCAGTCCTCAAAAGGTAGCTGAAGATGTTCCTTCTTATGAGGAGATTGCCATCACTGGGACGAGTTGTACCGCTCCTGATCTCTCCAATGTGCTGACCAAGATCATCGCCAAGGATGAAACACAACCACCTGATAAGAGGAAGGCTAAGCTGGAGCTTCCCAATTATGAAGTCTTCGGTGCTAAAGAATTGCACACCGGTTACTTAGACCGCCTCTCTACAAGCCGGGAGATGGAAGTCAGCCTTGTTAGCATGATGAAAAGAAAATACGAGGTCTGCTCAACTTTGCTTTATGTTCTATATATATCCTTCTAGAGCCCCCAAGGGTCGACTCGTCTTCATGAGACGAGGCGGGTCTTTGTAAATATAACACTGCTGGTGAATCAATCTGTAGCCCCCAAGGGCCGACTCATCTTCATGAGATGATCCGGGTCTTTGTAAATATAGAACTTCTGAATAATCAACCTTTAGCCCCCAAGGGCCGTCTCATATTCTTGAAATGAGTCGGGTCTTCATAATATTTTTCAAGAATTGATCTGTAGCCCCCAAGGGTCGGCTCATCTTTATGAGATGAGTCAGGTCTTTTGTACATAGGGACCTTTCAAGAATCAACCTGTAGCCCCCAAGGGTCGTCTCATCTTCATGAAATGATCCGGGTCTTCTTTAATATAACACATCTAAAAACCGACCTATAGCCCCCAAGGGTTGGATCTTCTTTGTGAGATGATCCGGGTCTTCCCATATTATATGCTTGAAAATACTGACATGCATTAGCCCCCAAGTGTCAAGTATATTGCTTGCAATCTACTTGGGACTTGATATAATTGTTCTTGTCATAGCCTTTTAATGTCATGATGCATCTTGTTGTCGGCTTATGATTGAATATGATAACACCCATTGTGCAGGAAGCTCTAAAAATAGTTGACTCAAATTTGGCTGGTTTGAAAAAAGATCTTGAAGTGGGGCAAGCCGCCCAAACAGATTCTCAATTGAAACTTTGGCTTTCATTGGAAGAGTCGGAGAAAATCAAGGCATGGTTTGAAATAGAAAACAAGTCTTTCGAGACTGAGACCAATGCCTATTAAGCGTGTAGAAAACGCGGAAGGTCGATCATTACTGAATAGCTGACAGGCTTGAAGCAGCACATTGCCCACATGACCCAAGCCATCTTTGGTAAGTGCCCTTATGAGCTCATGATAACCTGCTCAAATACTCATGTATGAAGAAAGTCGCCTAGCAACTCACATGCTTGAATTGCTTGCAGGCCCCCAAACTCGCAATCTCCAGGTAACGAGATTGATGAAGCTAAAGGGTGTGTACGCACTAACGAAGCAACTATACGCTGGAAGTCTCTACATCACCAAGGTTTTCATGGGTAACAAAGATCATGTAAAGTTCATCAAGGACGTACTGAGATGCCTCTCTATGATCCCAAAGCAGATTTAGGAACTTAAAGCGCAATGTCCTCTTTAAGTCGGGCCTTGGCTTATTCAGCAGATTTGATCCTGGAGAGATGGCCAGAGGGTTTCCCGAGTTTAACAATGACGGGTCAGAATTCATAGATGCTAACTATGCTCGTTGCATCAAGGCGACTCGAGTGTTAGCCAGTCAACTGGTGTCTGAAATGGAGTTGAAGACCTATCTGGCAACTTATGATGGCAACAATTCGCGAGTTCATCTGCCCACTTTTGAACCG
The DNA here is from genome assembly GCA_022496015.1 of Hordeum marinum. Classification (NCBI taxonomy): domain Eukaryota; kingdom Viridiplantae; phylum Streptophyta; class Magnoliopsida; order Poales; family Poaceae; genus Hordeum; species Hordeum marinum. Next base: position 118,540,132 of record CM039676.1, read on the forward strand.
GTGGACCTGACTCCTCAACGTCATAAGCATATTTTTGCCCCTGATGTTGCCCCATCCCCCATCTTGCATGAAGAAACCATATTCCAGGCCTTAACTCATTGAAACTAGGATGTGGACAACCTTTAGATCCAAGACCCGAAAGACTCGGCGCAGGATAACCCGCAGGCATCTTAGGTGAGAGGTCAGCCCGAGGCTAACACGGATGGAGCTATCCCGGATAGCTCACGGGCCGGGTTACAAAAATGACTGTAAAAACTTTGATTTGTCCTTCTGGGCTCAATGCCGCCTTGTAATAGCTTTAAGCCAACAGTTGTTTGCATGTGTCATGCCTTCATGCATGTTTCAAACTTTTGATCATGTCTTGACGACGAGGGATTTGTATGTCAACAAGCATTGTAAATTTGCCCTTATCCTTTTGCTTTGGAACCATACAGCTTGTGGCTTGTACTTATTTTTGATAAATCGCCTGTAGCGACATGTATGTGCAGAAAGTATATTTGAAGTAGAAAGATCTGGCGACTAATCAACCAGCGACTTATAGTCATTTAAGAATATACTTCAGATTAATAATCTAGCCACAGATGGTCGATAAAGGCTCAATGATGAGCATGAATAACTCGGAGTTCTTTTGACTCAGGGATTTTTAGGTAGAAAAAATCATGAAACAGAAAAATCTCCACATATCTATGGAGTGGTTTATAAGTCGACTTTTGACGGTCGACAAAGAGACTAGATTTCGAAGCTCAAGTCTTTGCTTTTGATGAGACTGGCATGACAGCCTTGGTTTATCCTTGCTTTCTGTATGTCGGCTCTCACGTGACTTAAGTCACCGTTTTAACATTCATAGGTTTAGGGTCGTAAAGATTGACTTGTTAAGGGTATGGCGGGACACCTTATCGGAGTCGCATCAAGCAAACATGCAGGTTTAACCAATATATTGTGGCGTTTTTGCCTGATCAAGAGGGTGAGAAAGCTAAACTCGATGAGTTGGAATCCCCCAAGTGACCAATGATTAGTGAATAAAAACTCATGCACATTATATGAGATGAAACGATAGAGGCCCGAGTTTCAGGGATGTCAGCTTTACTATATTGGATCATAAATAGGTACATACATGATGTAGGTATGTACAATGATTGAAGCAAGTGGCTTAAGTGTAGTAAGGATGAAGATGGGAAATGTTCTAGGGCTTGTTGGTCGCCTCCTCCGAGGTACGTGACTTATTGTGTTCACGTATGTCAAGTAGATAATATGACCCATTGTTGAGATTTTTGCTAACCACAAAGGGCCCTTCCCAAGGAGGTGTAAGCTTATGCATGCATGTCTGATCTTAAATCAAATGGAGCACTAAGTCTCCCCCTGGAAACTATGGCTGCAGATTCTTTGACTATGATAATGATGCAAGTCTTGTTGATAAATCACAAAGCGAGCCGCTGCGAGATCACGTTCCTCCTCCAACGCATAAATGGAATTTTGTCGAGTCGACTCATTGTCTGTCTCAACATAAGCCGCCACTCTGGGCGAGTCATGACGGATGTCACTCAGGAGAACCGCCTCTGCACCGTAAACCATAAAGAACAGTGTGTAGCATGTTGATATGTTGGGGGTAGTCCTTATGCTCCAAAGAACCGCAGGAAGCTCTTCAACCCAACAACATGGAGTATGTTCCAATGGAACTATGAGTCGGAGTTTAATCCCTCGTAATATCTCCTTGTTAGCACGCTCTTCCTGGCCATTGGATTGTGGATGAGGCAAAACTGAAACATGAAGCCAGATATGCTCCTTCTGACAGAACTTCTTCATAGCACCTTTAGATAGATTTGTCCCATTATTAGTGATGATACTATGAGGTTAACCAAAATGAAAAATCAGATTTTTCACAAACTAAACTGCAGTTGCTGCCTCACAATTGTTGACTCGCTCTGCTTCAACCCACTTGGTGAATTTCTCAACCGCAACCAATAGGTGAGTCTTGTCATCCTTAGACCTCTTGAACGGTCCAGCCATATCAAGCCCCCAGACCGCAAATGGCCAAGTTAAAGGGATCATCCGTAATTCTTGAGCCAACATGTGAGCTTGCCGTGCAAATTTCTGACAACCATCACACTTATGAATGATGTCTTCGGCATCAGTGTGAGATGACAACCAGAAAAATCCGTGTCTAAAAGCCTTTTCCACCAATGATCTTGACCCGGCATGATGACCACGATCTCCTACATGAATTTCTTACAAGATCTCCCTGCCCTCATCAGGGGAAACACAACGTTGAAACACTCTAGTGACACTGCATGGATGTAACTCGCCATTCACAATAGTCATGGACTTAGGTCGCCGAATGATTTGTAGGGCCAAGAGTTCTTCCTCTAGAAGCTCACCCCGGGTTAAGTAAGCCAGATAAGGTACCGTCCATTCTGGAGTTGTGCATAGAGCCGCCACCAACTGCCCTTCCGAGTTTGGGATAGCCAGATCTTCCTCTGAAGGTAACCTAATAGAAGGATTATGCAACACATCTAGGAATAAATTTGCGGGAAGTGGCTTATGTTGGGAACCTAGCCGAGATAAAGCAATGGCCGCTTTGTTAAGTCGTTAGTCTATGTGATCCACTTGATGCACATTAAAGTGACCAGAAATATTAGTCACTGACTGACGATAAGCCGCCATGAGCGGGTCTTTAGAATCCCACGTCCCTGAAACTTGTTGTGCAACAAGATCTGAGTCGCCCAAGCATCTCACTCGTCTTAACTTCATTTCCTTAGCAATACGGAGCCCATGTAATAGAGCCTCATACTCGGGTGCATTGTTAGTACAGGGAAACATAAGTCGTAGGACATAACAAAACTTGTCACCTCGTGGGGAAGATAAGATACCTACAGCCCCCGAGCCTTCCAACTGCCTGGACCCGTCAAAGTGTATCGTCCAATATGTATTATCTAGTTTTTCCTCGAGTGTTTGCAACTCTGTCCAATAATTAATGAAATCCACAAGGGCTTGACACTTGATAGCCGTCCCGGGCATGTATTTCAAATAATGAGGCTTAAGTTCAATTTCCCACTTAGCAACTCGGCCCGTAGCTTCTCTGTTTTGAATGATATCAACCAGAGGAGCAGAACTGACTACATTGATTGGATGTCCAAGGAAGTGTTGCTTCAGTTTGCGACTAGCCATGAACACTCCAAACACCAATTTCTACCAATGTGGATACCTCTGCTTGGACTCTGGAAATACCACACTGACATAATAAATTGGTCGCTGGACTGGATAGTCCTTCCCTTCCTCCCCGTGTTCCATGACAACTGCCATGATAATGCCCCGATTATTAGCCTCCACATACAAGGGATAGATTCTTTGTTGATTGGAGCCGCCGAGACGGGCAGCTCAGCCAACTATCTCTTAAGTGCTTCGAAGGCGCATCACTCCAGACAAAGTTATCAGTCTTTTTCATCATCTGGTATAGCGGTATCGCATTTTCACCCAGGCGGCTTATGAACCGGCTGACGGCCGCAATGCGACCCTCCAGGCACTGCACATCATTGGTACATGTCGTCTTAGGCAAAGAACTCATAGCCTCAATTTTCTCCGGGTTGGCTTCGATGCCCCTCTCCGAAACCAGAAAACCTAGTAGCTTTCCTACATGTACCCCAAAAACACAATTTGCTGGGTTAAGCATCATTTTATACACCCAGAGATTGTCAGAGGTTTCATTCAAATCGTCCAACAAGGTTTCCTTCTTCCTTGACTTTATCGCGATGTCGTCAAAATAAGCATGAACATTACGTCCAATCTGTCCGTGGAGGCAATTCTGAACATAATGTTGGTAAGTCGCCTAAGCACTCTTAAGCCCAAAAGGCATAGAAACATAAAAGAACGCTCCAAAGGGTGTGATAAAGGTTGTTTTCTCCTGATCTTCTTCTGACATCCAAAGTAAACATCCAGGAAGCACAGACTCTCACAACCCATTGTTGCATCAATGATCTGGTCAATACGGGGGAGTACAAAGGGATCGGTTGGACAAGCTTTATTGAGATCCATGTAGTCCACACACATATGCCATGTGTCATTTTTCTTTAGCACAAGCACCGGGTTATCCAACCACTGAGGGTGAAAAACTTCTACTATGAACCTAGAAGCTAAGAGCCGGGCCACTTCTTCTCCAATGGCCTTACGCCTTTCCTCGTTAAAACAACAGAGGAATTGCTTAATTGGCTTCATCTTAGGATCTACATTAAGGTGGTACTCAGCGAATCCTCTCGGTACACCTGGCATGTCAGAAGGTTTCCATACAAAGATGTCCTTGTTCTCATGGATGAATTCGATAAGTGCACTTTCCTATATGGGATCCATCCTTGTCCCAATAGTGAACTGCTGAGAAGAGTCGCTAGGGGTAAAGTTAACCATCTTGGTGTCTTTAGCTGATTGGAAGCTGAGGGGAGGGTCCTCCTTCGTGTCAGGCTTCTTGAGAGGGCTCATATCAGTCGGGTCAACTGTTGGTCGTATAAAATTTGAGCTCTTTGGCTATGCAGGCGGACTCAGCATAGGCCGCATCCCCCTCCTCGCACTCCTGAGCTAACTTTCCGCTACCTCCCATGGTTATAGTGCCATTTGGACCTAGCATCATGAGCTTGAGGTAGACATAGCAAGGGCGAGCCATAAACGAGCATAAGCCAGCCTTCCAAAGAGGGAATGGTAAGGCCTCTTTATCTTTACCACCTCAAAGGTTAAAGGCTCGCATCTGAAGTTAAACTCGACTCCAAAAGCAACATCCAGTTTAATCTGCTTGATAGGGTATGCCGAATTTCCAAGAACAATGCCATGAAATATTGTGGTTGAGGTTTGTAACCTGCTTTTAGGGAGGTTCATCCGCCAGAAGGTGTCATAATACAAGATGTTCATAGTGCTACCACCATCCATGACGACCTTTGTGAGGGTATAGCCCCCCACCTCAGGCACCACCACCAAGGACAAACCACATGGGTTATCAACCCGGGGATGGCGATATTCTTTGCTCGAGGTGATTGGCTGTTCAGACCAATTGAGATATCTGGGAACTGCTGGCTCAACCATATTGATGGCTCTTTGTTTGAGTTTACTTTATCGCCTGCAGGTACTAGTGGTGAACACATGGTATTGACCACTATTCAACTACTTGGGATTACTCTGAAATCCAGTTTGATTATTATTCTGTTGAGCCTTGGCCAGAAGGCTGACCATTGCCATTATTTCCTGGATGCTGAAAACCCGATCCTGAGCCGCCATGTCCATGGAAGCTTGATCCTGGAAATCCACCGAATGAGACGCCATGTGACCAGCCAGGACCAAATTGACCCGGATGCCCCTCACCATTGCCTCCTTGATGATTCTGGAAAGCCTGGTTACAGAACTCCTGCATAATATAACAATTTCCCCATGAGTGGGTAGCCGACTTATCCTGGGTACCATGTTTGGTACAAGGCGCCTTCAGTGCTTCCTCGTAGTTATGTGGCTTATTCTCATTGTAGGCTCCACCGGAGTGATTGTTTCGGTGCTGGTTTTCGAAACCAGTGTTGGTGTTAGCAACAAAGTGTGACCCGCCATCGGGGAACTTGCGTTTCCCACCATTGCCCTGGTTATTATTATGTATCGGGGCGTTCTACTGTTGTCCTTTACTACCGCTGTTTTTCTTTCCTTTTCCAGACTTGTCATCATCTGAATTAGGATATGTCGTTCCATCAGAGTCGGCATACCTGGTAAGTGCATCCATGAGATTGCCCATGTCCTAGCACTTACACTTAAGCCGCCCTAACTTTTGCTTCAGAGGCTGGAAGTGATAGTTCTTCTCTAGAATTAGAACAGCTTGAGCCGCCGCAGTGTTATCGGAGGAGTTTATAATTGTAGCGACCCAGCGAGCCCAATGATGGGCGGACTCATCCTCACATTGCACACAATGCTCCAAATCCACAATTGTCATAGGCTGCTTACAAGTCCCTTGAAAATTCTTGGTGAAGCACTCCTTCACCTTTTCCCAGATGTTGATGGAATTGCGAGGCAAGTTTTTCAACCATGTACGAGCTGGTCCCTCCAACATCATGGAGAAATATTTAGCACAAACTGCATCACTGACATCCAATATGTCCATAGCCAGTTCATAACTTTCAATCCAAGCCGCCAGCTCAAGATCGTCCGTTAGTTTGGTACCTTACGAGGTCCCTTAAAATCTTTAGGCATGCGCTCGTTGCATAAATCCGGCACCGGACATGGAACACCGATCATTCTGGTGTTTGATCTAACGGCCACTGAAGGTGAAGGAACTACTGGGGGCGGCTGACCAGCCCCTTTGCTGCCTCTACTTATCGACGGCCCCTCGCCTCATCCACAATTTCTTGAGCATCTATAGGCACAACAAGAGGTGGGCCATTCTAGGGCGGGTTACAACACGGCTCGCTGCTAGAAACTGTTGGCGACTCTACGTGTCGCCTGTATCTACAGCTTGGTAAAGAAGTTGAATGCACCCTCTGTCAACTATATGAATAATTAGCTTGCTGGGCAATCACTGTTTGTAATAGTTCGATGGCGTTCTAGGATTCAACCACAATTGGCGATTCGCTTTCAATAGGGAGTGTTGTGAGCGGGGTTGCCGCTGCCACCATGTTATCCACCGAGTTGGAGAAGTGTCATGGTGGTGTCAAGAACCATTATGACGTTGTGTGGATGAGGGGCGGGTCTGGCCGTGGCACTTCCCTTCGGGTCGGCTCTGTCTGATGAGGTTGAGCCGCCACCCTTCCCACATGCATCTTAGAAGTCAATTGGGGTATAACTGGTGCTCCTGGAGTGCTTGGGTCTGCTCCTGGCGAATTAAACAAATGCTTGGATTCATAGACTGAGGGTAAACGGCTCTGGTGCCTCCTCCGAAAAACTGCATTCGACGCATTTTGATCGAGGCTAAGTCGCCACGCAACCATCTTCACACGCTCTGCTTTTGCATTAACCTAAGCCTGTAGTGCAGTTGTTTGGGTGTTCTCAGCGTAAATGTCCTCTTGGGCCTTGGTCATCTGTTCCCATATCTTTGTAGTCTCTACATTGCATTCTGCTTGATTTTCCACAGTGACCTCGGTCCCTAGCAAGGTTGTCAGGGTGGTCATCAGCTCAAACAGAACCTAAGCCGGTGGCCTAACCGAACCAGGTCCCCTAGAAGCCAGCGCTGACGGGTTAACTATTGTTGTTGCTCCGGCCACTGTAGTTTGGATAGTTGACGTCGTTCCGGCCATCAATATGGCAGCTTTGCACGGTGGCTCGTAGGGGTTCAGAATACTGTCACCATCGGAACAGCCCCCAAGCCCATCGTCTTCTAGCTAATAAACTGAATCTGTCTCTCCGATCGAGGACCATCATCTGGATAGACGAGAGTCTCTCCCACTGACACGGAGTTTTCCTCTAGTTCTGCACCCTGCACAAACCCAACAAAGACATGATTTCGGCTAGCTTAACTCCGGGCGGGTAGCGCGCGTCGAGCCGACTCGATGAGGTCAGTGCAGATGTTTGGGTCGGGTCCTGACTCACAGATCTTGCCGATGAAGACATGAATCATGCCGAAGGTGACCCGGTACCCGTACTCGATTGAGTCGACATCGAGACCCAAGCTGCCATCGTCAATGTAGAGCTAGCCACGGCGACTCTTCGGCATCCGGCGAATGGCGTATCCCTTGATCCCTGGGAAAGTGCCCTTCAAGAACTCGAAACCACTGTGCACTGGCCCCATGGTGGGCACCAATTGTCATGGTTTTGTCACGGTAGATGTCCTAGTGTGAAGACTTAGCCGTGAGGCCATCGCAACTAGGAGGTTAGCTTGTTGGGGTTGATCAGAATCGGGAGACTCGGTTTACCCAGGCCCGGACCTTCACGATCGAGGTAATAGCCAACTCCTGCTTTCTGCTTATTGCTTTGGTGATCAATACAAGGGAGCAGATTTGCTTGACCTACCTATTGGTCAATTGTAACTTAAGTCTGTCGGCATTCTAGGAATGGGGGTACCCAGACCTGCCTGCCTACAGCCCAGGGCATGGCCCACCTCATCACCCAGACACAGCCTAGCGCGGCTCAACTCAAGACAAGACCCTTGTGAGGACCCCGGGCTCGCGAGGATGAATGACACCAAGACCAGCAAGGATGGGCCTCCTTAGGCCCCCTTCAGAGCGGCGGAGATCTCGATGTAGAGCCCGACCTCAAGAGTCAAAGATGACATAGGTAAGGACAGGCGGGCGCCAACACGCCGGGCGGTGCAGATTCCCCTTTGGTGCAAAGGGAGCAATGACGTACACGGGTTCTCGAAGCACCTCCCAAAGGTTTCCATTCCAGTGCAACAAGACCACGACCACAGGCCCCACAGGGCGGATGTCATCGCCGAGCCCACTTCTGCATCATCAACAACTGCTTTGCAGGCGAAGACCACCTTTGCACATGGTGTAGATGTACGCATGCCCCCCTTCAAATTTGGTCATTGTGGGATCCCTTCCAGCCATTGTGATAAGGGAAGAGGACCCGGGCCACTGCTATATATATAGGCTAGGCCGCACCATAGAGGGGGGTCTCGAATAGAAACACTCCATGAACCACAAGACAAGGCAGAGAGCCAAGAACACTACCAGAGCTCCCCCTCGTGAGGCTTGAAACCATTGTACTAGTTCATCCACCACACCTCCCCGAGAGGCAATCCACCAAAGTAGGAGTAGGGTACTACGCTTCCCAACAGCCCGAACCTAGGTAAACCACCGTGTTCATCTTCTTCCTCGTCATCGTGCGAGTTCGTCGTAGTGCCATCGAGTAGGGAGCTAGGTTGGGTGAAGCTGCAGGGGATCTTTGCACACGCCCCTGTGTTCGAACCTTGAGGGTTTTGCGGAGCCCAAAATCCTACATTTGGCATGCCAGGTAGGGGGCATGTCGAAGTCTTCTTCAAGCCTCACTCTCCCCCGCTCCACCGCTCCGATGGTCGGCGCCAAACAAGCTTCCCCAGGCCACGGCGGATCAGCTTCCATCGATCCCACCGCTGCCGCCGGAGACCCACGCCCCAGCGGCATAGTGTTGGGCGGACAGTATCAGGCCGCCAGTATCACCTCCGTCGTCGTCGCACCTCGCACCGCCAAAACACACGGCGGGCGGCGCCTTCAGCATCGGCATCGTGTCGCACCTACGTGGGGGACCTCAACGCGCACGATGCGCTGCTTCTAGCAATCAAGATGCTACGCCACCACCCGACGCATGTGGGCTTCAATGCGTGGGCCGACCACGTCATGGAGCTTATCACCATCGCTTGGAGGGTTGTGGCTCCTCGCCCTTCTTACGGCACTAGGGGCTACTTCACTGTGCCTGTCCCCCAGCCCGCAGACGGTGCGCCCCCTCCAGCCCTGGGCGAGCCCGAGCGGGACCTGCCGCACGCCGTGCTCCATCTCCTTCAAATTTCGGTGACCAATTTCGAGGCACAGCTCGATCGCGATGACCGGGCGCACGAAGGAAACAACGTGGAGCCCCACACGTGCACCAGCGCGTGCCCCCATGACCCGATGGACCTTCAACAACCTGGATTAACCAGTCGGGAGCGCGCCATCCTGCATAGGGAGCAAGCGGCGTAGGCAACCGGGGAAACAAGCAACAATGGTGAAGGCGCGTCCGATTGCCGGGGAAGCAATCCACTCTAGTAGGCGCGAGGCCCACCCAACGGCGGTGGCAGAGGTAAGCAACTTTTCTTTGAGGCTTGACGCAGGAGGGTTTGTGGGCTGCGTGCACAGGGTGGCGCCCCGCCGCCGCCTGGAGGTACCGTCCCCGCCATCCCGTCGGACGGCTCAAGAGGAGAAACGGGTCCCTATGTGGAGCCCTATGTACCATGCTACGTCATGCCTAGGGACACCAGACCAGATTGGGCGCCTCTCGTAGGCGCTAGCGCCCCCTAAGAATAGGGGAAGCCTCGGGCGTCCTCCTGAGCCGAGCTTGGGGGTTCCGCCGACAAAGCACCAAGTCTGGATGACGTAATCAGGAGAAAGAGGGAGGACGCCCTCGGGCCTACGGGGCACGGCGCAAGTTGTCGCCCTCGTGAGCAAGCAATGTCGAGCCACACCCCGGGGCTTCAGGAGTGAAGGCCTGGGGGCAGCAAGACACAAGTAACGCGGGTCACCTGTGACAACTGGAGCATTGGCACGGCCTCGGGAGGCTGGGCCTCACAAGGCCCTCAAGGTGACGTCCGGCCGGCACCCAGACCCTTCGCGAGGCGGCTTCATTGACAAAACACCTTTATGGTTGCACCGGATGCGTTGTGCTCATGTTTGGGCCGTGGGAGCGCAATCCTGCGGCTATGCGGGGAACAATGCATTTAGGTTTGGATCATAAAGGCGCTGAACCGAGAAGGAATGCACGGGGTAGCTCTTAACGGAGTTGGGAGCCACCAGGTTGAGCGCCTGTGCGCTTGCCCAGCTATCTACAGCCATGACACTCTGACGTAATAATGAGCGGGCTGTATATGCCCGGAGCCCCCTGAGGACGCGGAGGGGTTCCTTCCCATTCAATGTGGAAGCCATAGCTTTGCGCGGGCTGACAAGTCAACACTACCCGCCAATGGCTATGCCCATGCAACATCGATGCCCTACGCTCAACGCTGGGGGGAGACAAAAACTAGCCTAGGTGTCGGACGCGGCGTTTGCTTGCTTCTTTTTGTGTTCGAGTTGCCACTTTCTGGAATGAAGTTTGAGGAGTTTGACACTCTATATTTAAAAGAAAAAGGGGCAAGGATTTTTCTCTCATTTTTCCCTTGTTTTACCGGTCTTGAACTCTCTTCTTTGGATTGGTGTTTCACAAGGGGCAGTGCGCTTCGACCCTCCCTGAGGCACCTCGGGGATGGATGGCAAGCCCCTCTCGCCTCAGGGACTCACATCTTTGGGCAGTCGACCCCCGCTCGGGGGCTCCGACCGCAGCGTGACACCACAACAAGGAGTCTCAGGAGGCCCCAGTGCTTGGGCCTCCTGAGGATAAACCTGGCAGGGTGGAATGGGAGTCGCTCGAGTATCAAGGGGGCTCCTGAGCAATGCGCCTCAGGAGCCTTACTAGTCATATAGCCACTCGCCCATCGATGCCATCCTTGGTGATCCGGTCGGCATCGAGGGTGTCGAGGCCTCACCCCGTAGTTGCGTCCTGATCCAGTCGTCCACTATGGTGGTAGGGAAATGTGCGGGACTGGGACCCGCTAATGTAGAGTTGCTTGAGCGTCAAAGGGGCAACACGCCTAGGAGCCTTACCGGTCATATAGCCACTTGCCCCTTGATGTCGTCCTTGGTGATCCGGTTAGCATCGAGGGTGTCGAGGCCTCACCTCATAGTTGCGTCCTTGGTGATCTGGTCGTACACTATAGTGGTAAGGAAATGTGTGGGACTGGGGCCTACAGACGTAGAGCGCTGAAAGGGCTCCCAACCCACCCCAGTTGTAAGCAAGGAAGAAGCACCCTAGGCGGAATAACGAATTACCTGGGCAACTTGGCCGCGCCTCGCAACGCACGAGATCGTGAACAGCCCACAAGCTAAGTGCACTACCAAACTAAGCAAGAGCCTCCTGATCTAATGGCGACCCAAGGACGGGACAAGGGTTGTGCGCACTGATATGAGGATGAAGGTACTGCGGGCTACTACACCAAAGCAGGAGTAGGGTATTATGCTTCACAGCGGCCCGAACCTGGGTAAACCATCGCGTTCATCTTCTTCCTTGCCATCGTGCGAGTTCGCTGTAGTGCCATCGAGTAGCAAACTAGGTTGGGCGAAGCTGCAGGGGATCTTTGCACATGCCCCTGTGTTCGAACCTTGAGGCTTTTGCAGAGCTCGAAATCCGACAAAGTCTATTAGCCTCAGGGGCTCGCCTTTATATACAGGTCGATACCCTGGTCTTACAAGAGTCCAAGTTGTGCTATGATTCATGACCAAGTATGTCTCTAGCTTACCTTGCCTCCCAAGCAAGGAAACTCATGGCGACTTCCACCTCTTGGGCCTTGAGTCGCTGTCTTCGTGTACTGGGCCACCAACCGGCTTATTTAGTAAGTTGCCTTGCAAGTCTTCTCCTCAAGGTCGTGTCCTGCCTTGAGTATGGTTCGCAAGCTGCCAGCATATTGACCCGGCCCAATAGGGTGGGTTATATCATGGGGTTATATCCACGACATGTAGGCTATTTCTGCATCTATTAAATTAATGTGCCAATCTCGTGGCTCCAGCCATCATGTCATGACGCGCATACCACTAATGCTTGTGATCTGTGTTGGGTTTCCATGAAGAGGAACGGGTGATGCGGCACAATATAGGTAAGTACTTCCCTCTGTACAAAACCAAGGTTTGTTAATCCAATAGGATTAACAACCAACCCCTGTCTTCAGCGGCTACACACAAAGAAACAAACACTTGCACCCAACCCAGTCAAGAGGGTTGTCAATCTCCTTGGACTCATTATTTGCAAGCTTGCAAGTAGTGTGGTTGGTAGTAGATGATTATAAATTGCAAAAGAAAATAAAAATTAACTAAGAACAGTAAGGTATTGTAGAGTTTGTAAATATATAAGCGAATAGACCCTGGGGCATAGTTTTCCCTAGTGGCATCTCTCATGAAAGTAAGCGTACGGTGGGTAAACAAATTACTATCGGATAATTGATAGAAAAGCAGATAGTTATGCAATATTTATTCACGGCAATGATCATGTGTATATAGGCATCACGTCCATAAGCAAATAGGCTGACTCCTACCTGCACCTATTACTATTACTCCACCCATCAACCGCTATCCAGCATGCATCTAGAGTATTAAGTAAAACAGAGTAATGCTTGGAGAATGATGACTTGATGTACACAAAGAGAATTCAATTAATATGAACTAACCCCATCATTTTATCCTTAGTGGCAAAAATACAAAGACGTATCTTGTCCCCTTCTGTCACTGGGATATAGAAACCTGTTGGATTGAACCCACTACAACGCACCCCTCTCACTCAAGAAAGATCAATCTACTTGGCCAAAGAAAATCAATAGATCGGAGAGATTTACAAAGCTATAATGATCATGCACACAAGAATCACAAATATTTCAAAAAAATTATCATGAATAATGTGAACATAAACCCATGATTCATCGGATCCCAAGAAACGCACTGCACAAAAGAATTACATCCGATAGATCAAAGTGAAGATGTGATGATCATTGTATAGAAGATCAAGAGAGAGAGAGTCACATAGGTACTAACTATGGACCCGTAGGCCTGTGGTGAACTACTCACACATCACCATGGGAGCATCAAGGATGATGCATAGGCCCTCCGTGATCGATCCCCCCTTCCGCAGGACACCAGAACAGGGCTCTGGATGGGCACACAGCGGAAGAGAGGCTTGCAGCGACAGAAAAAGTGTTTTGGGTTACTCTATAGGGTTTTGGGGATTAATATGAGTCTATAGGACGAGGAGGTACGCCAGGAGGCAACTAAGGGGAGCGCGAGGCAACCAGGTGTGCCCTACCCCCTGGCCATGCCTGGTTGCGTGGTGCTCCTCTCATGTTGTCGGGGATATTACTCCGACGTATAACCCGGGCTGGAGTATGACCTAGCCGGGACTTAGCGACTCATTGTTGCACATGGCAAGCTTGGCGACTCATTAGTGACCCGGCAGGAAGTATGACCCAGCAGGAGGTATGACCCAGCCCATTGCATGGTGACTCATAGGTCACCTCTATTACCGGGTCACAGGACGACCAGGCCCAAGGCCCAGCATGTAAGCCGGCGTGGGCGACTCATAGAGAAGGACCAAAGGAGAGGAAAGATTCCCTTACAAGAGAAAATAAGACCCGGATTAGGACTCAAGAGAGAATAATCCTAATTCTACTCCTATTAGAACTCTACATGTAAACCTACCCCTTCCACTTATATAAGGAGGGGTAGAGCACCCCTAGACTGACAAGTTCACAACTTCAAGTCCTTAGAGATGGACATATTAGAGGCTCACGAGATTAGAGGTAGCGATCCCGCACCCTTGTAGTCGATATCATCCTCATCATCAATATAGACACAAGCAGGACGTAGGCTTTTACCTCTGTCAGCAAGGCCGAACCTGGGTAAACTCGCGCCTCTCGATTCCGACCAACCCCTCTCAAGCCACCACATAGTTGCGATGACCTCATGCCTAAGTTCTCTCAATGAGGACATCTTGCTGTGACAAATCCACGACAGTTGGCACCCACTGTGGGGCCTAGTGCACGGTGGTGTTGAGTTCTTGGAAGGAGCTCTCCGAGGAATCAAGAAACTAACGATCGGCCGAATAAAGAAGAGACGGCGTAGAAGGATCATTAACTTCGAGTTCATCAATCAAGAGAAGATTTAAGTGCAAGAGCTAGGGTTGCGTGTAGCCGCCGCATCTGTCGTTGTATTCTGCCAAGTCGAAACCAGATCGATTTTCATTGTGGTTGTCGCCAGTCGCCAAGACTGACCGAGGATAATTCAGCGTAACCTCATCGTATCATATCATTTCGTATAAACATGCGTTGGAGTTGGACAAAGGATCAGGTCCCGAGGTGGTTACTTAAAGCGATATACTAATCTACTGTTGCGGCTGAAAGTTGTACTACTTCTCATACATGAGTGTGCTACTGTTTACGTGAAGACTAAAGCCGGAATTATCAACTCCTCATTGCTCATGTAAAGCATCCATGAGTAGTGCATCCATCAAAATGAGGAATTTCCATGGTGGGTCATGTCTATGTGTGTTGACAAAAGGCAAGACATCCAGCATGCCATGATGGACCGAGTCGCCGTGACGTGCAAAAAAAGGGAAGAGGGAGTTGGAGATAGGAAGCAATACGGCAAGATACCTCTAGATGGATGGACAGGATGGATGTGAGAACAATACAGCGGTAGTCCGCCTTTCCTAAAGTGAACCCGACGATCAAATCCTGGCCTCATGGCTCTGAGTAGGCCTCGCTCTGCTGCTTCGTGTCCAAGCCGGCATTGCCTGTTTCTGTTGCATCCGAGTAGGCCTCGGATGCTTCACATCTGAGCCGTCGTGGTTTTCGCCTCACCTCGCATGTGCCTTTGCCACTTCGAGCCGGGCTGTCCTCACCTCGCCTTGCTCCACCACATCCTAGCTGGCCTCATTCATGGTCTGCCTTGTGTCGCCGCATGATGCTTCGCCTCTTGATGTCGTTGACTCGGGCGTCTCTCGTCTCCGCCATATCTCCCGCCGCAGTCGCAGCTCCATCCCGCCGACTTTGCTGCCCTGCGCCATGGCCGGCTCACTGTCACGGCTCACTGCACCTCACCTCGCAGTGCCGTGGCTTGAGCCGCTGTTGCACTAGCTCACCTCGCCTCGCCTCCGCCTACAAACCGCCCTGGCCGAAGCGACCTCGCCTCCGCCTCTCACTGTTTCGAAACCGCCTCTACCGTCGGGTCAACGACCGCACCGTGAGCCGTTGTTTCTTTGACCCGCCTCGTTGTCTTAGCCATGGCTCACCTCGAGTAAGGCATGCTAGTGGAAGTTCGTCCATGTCCTTGGGACCACAAAGGTCAAAGGTTTCTTCGTTGCTCCCCGTGAGGTAATCAATTGTTCAAAACACAGTTCACAAGTATCTTTGGCATATGCACACGCTACTCATGTGTGCATGTTGGATGTCAACTTCTGCTGTTGTACGGGGTAGATGGTCGACATGGATGCTCGGGCAAGCCGGACCGTTTGAGTACATGGAAACATTGGAAGCATGATCCTGCGTTTACAAATCTTTATTTTCCCACTGTTGAATAAAGAAGGAATTCATGACAGGATTATTCAGCTCCAAATTCTGCATAGGTCCTCCTTGGAATCAATGCACATACATGTCCATACCAACAGTCCGTCGTCCGGCATTTTGGCTACCTCAAAAAGGTGGATCAGTTTACAAATACTAGGACGAGTCTCATCAATTGGATATTCTGGTGGATGTTGCACATGGATCAGCATCCAGCCAAATAAATCAGGTGATATCAATACGTCATGTTTTATTAATACATAATATTTTTTTCTCTAAGAAAAATTATTTTGTCTGCAATACTTTTAATTGCAAGAAAATGTTCACCACAAAGGTGACATAATATTGTGGATATGGAGTTTGCGTCAACATTATCGTGCGCCAGCATCCATCTATGTTGTACTATTCGACGGACACATGTGCTAGTGGCCGTCTCTTGCGGCCGCATCGGCTTACAATGTCGCGGCTATCTCTCGCGGCCACAACGGCTTACAACGCCGTGGCCGTCTCTCACGACCGCACCGTCTTCAAAGGCTGCGGTTGACTTCTATGTCTATGTCAACACGCCAGGGGCCGCATACACTAGTACGAGCCGCCCTATGAGCACTCGTGAGTCGCCACCCTGCGGTCTAGTCTATATTGACATGTCGGTGTCATGCTTGCTCACTTGAGCCGCCCGTCAGATGCGCGCGAGCCGCCGTATCCGTGGTCCGCTTTACATCAACGTAACGATGTAGTGCTCGCCTATATGAGCCGCCCAAACAGACGCTCATGAGTCACCGCCCTGCAGTCCGGTCTACATCGACATGCTGGTGTTGTGCTTGCTAGTTCAAGCCGCCCAACGGACTCTCATGAGTCGCCACCCTGCGATCCGGTCTATTCCAATAGTTCTGAAGCAAGTCATGATATATTCTCAGCCACAAGTCATGATTTATTATCAGTCTCTGCTTCCATAGGATGGTTCAATGGATGGGCGTGCAAGTCGCTGTCACTGCATTTTGGTTAAACTTCAACAACCAGCAAGGATGAACCGCTGGTCGGATTACTGATAACAATCATATGGGATCATTTATAACCCACCATCTCAGCATTCTGTGGGTTCATCTTGCGTTATCAACGCCAGGGACATACAACGAGTGTCACAGAGGTCATCAACTCTGCACAAGATTTTGGCTTCAATAAAGTTTAGTTATTTGCCGTCAACCATATGCCAGCTTATGCCATAGTCAATTATTAAGACTCTCAAGCCGCATGTTCGAGTCAACTTAAGACTCGGGGGCTACAGACATGGATCGACACGCTTTGGTTGTTTTCAACAAGAACCTTGGGTCATTGTCAGGAAGATAACCCAGTCATGGGCGCACTACATTATTGGCGGAAGATTTAAAGTCGCCCAAGAGGACGAGCCACCATGTTGCGACCGTTCAAACATGGGTGCACTACCTTATTGGCGGAAGATTTAAAGTCGCCCAAGAGGATGAGCCGCCATGTTGCGACCGTTCAAACATGGGTGCCCGGATTTATTGGATCATCATATGGTCACTTGGGGTCTTTTAAACCTCCTTGGCTAGGCTTTCTATGCCATGAGTTACATACAAAGGAGTTGATCCTTAATCAGGTCTTTAAGGAGGGATTTTAAACCCTCTTGGCCTGGTTCAAATTGCAAAGAAGTTGATCCTTTAAATTGGTCATTTGGGGGGCTTTCGACCCTATGGGTTAAGCTTATTACCTTCTCTTGACCTGGCTTTCCGCCATATCGGAGTTATACCTGCCTGTTTGCAAATTGCTACTACACCATGTGACCCACGCAAACTCTTGACAGTTAATCTTGATAAGAGACCCTGAACTTTTCTAAGTTATTCTCACATAAAGACACTGAACTTGTCAAGGTTTAAACGACGGATTTTATCACATGAGAGCCGGCCTACAGTGAGCGAGGACAAACTCGGCTTGTTTACCATATCCCCTTCGCTATGTGGCATTTTCATACTCTTAGCAATGTCAATCTTTTAAAGACCCTAAACTTGCTAAGGTTTAAATGACAGATTTATGTCACATGAGGCCTGGTTTACAAGTTCTTTAGGCTTTCCGCCTCGTTTCTGTGGAAACAAAATATTTTCATAAAATACAAGAGTTGTCTTGTCCTGTCATGCCTTTAAAGCCGGCTTATAGGACGAAGACATACATCATCATACATTGCATCATATATTGCATCATCATTGCATCGTCATATCATGGATGCATGGATATCCTGGTTTATACTACAGGAACTGGTTTTCAAACTGGGTTACATATTCCAATCCTTATTAGCCAACATGGTTGGATTTTCATTATGGTTGTTATAACCAGTATTGAGTAATTGAGGTTTTCAAACTGGGTTATATTATTCAAATCTTAAATAGCCAAAGTGGTTGGATTTTTATTATGGTTTTTATAACCTATATTGGATGACTGAGGTTTTCAAAGCCCCTTCAGAGTAATAGTTGTTATGCCTTGATCCAAAGAATACCATCTTACAACAAGGTGCATGGTTCAACATTGATATGCAAGGATTTCAAGCAATATCATCTAGACAGTGGATATGGATTTATTCTACAATAAAAGGAATAGTCCCGAATCATTGTAGGCATACGACCGGCACTTGGGGCTACATTATTCAAGTCCAGTTCATATTAAGTATGCAAGTCTCGTGTCGCTGCAAGCATGCACCTTGGCTCTTGGGGGCTTATGCATGTTGTTTTTCAAATCATTACATGGTCAACAGACCTTGAGATGATCCAGCCTTTCTATCTTTTTCTAAGTTCCAGCCCAATATTGTCTTACTAAGACAACCCTTGGGGGCTACACATTTCTCATCAAGTCTACATAAATCATCTCTACACAAGTCTCTGCTCATTATTGCATAATGACCCGGCATTTGGGGGCTGCAGTATTCAGCTGTCTAAATTGATTATGAGGTCCAAATTGAAGACCCGGCCCATCACACACTGATGAGCTCGCCCTTGGGGGCTACACATGTGAAATTCAAGTCATTCAACCACATCAGGCGACTTAGATGACAACACGGATTTTTTCCAAAGCTGTATATCTACAACATTCAACACTAAGTTCAATGTCCCAGGTTGTTGTAAGCAAAGCAACCCGGCACTTGTGGGCTACACTCGCTAAAGTTTTATAAGTCCCAGGCTGTTGCAGGCAAGACAACCCCGAACTTGGGGGCTACATATATATATATATATATATACATTATTTCAAAACACCAAGTCATCATGTATGAACTTGGAGCTTGGGGGCTACAGGTAATATGGAGATAAAAAATATAGAAGAACATCTTCAAGCTATCAATTTTGAGTGAGTTAGGTCTCATGTTTTGGTGGAGCTGAAGCATTGAAAGTCAGCTCAGCATCACCCTGATTTCTTTATTCCCAATAACTTTATCAAGTCAACTAGAGTCTACTTGTTTTGACCCGGCATCACTAATGATCATGACCCGTCATTGTCAAAAATCATGACCCGGCAGATTCTATATAAACAACCCGGCTTACAGGTTGAACATTGGATGAAATTCTATTTCCCAATATTTTTATCAAGCCGAAGCAAGGGAAGCCGGTTCAACTTCATATGGTTTTCTTATCTCGAATAATTTCATCAACCCAAAGCATTGGCAGCCGCCTCAATGGCATATGGGTGTTTTATTCTCAATATTTCGCAAAGGACATGGACCTGCAATATGATTGTGAAGACGGATCATTAATATGAAGAAGAAACCCGGATTTTCAAGGAGCTACTTCATTAAGCCGGTTAGTGGAGCAAGCCGGTCCTTTAACATATTTGTTATTCTTATGTAAGGAGCTTACCATGAATAAATTCACACTAACCTGGGGGCTAATGTCGGGGATATTACTCCGCGGTATAACCCGGCCTGTAGTATGACCCGGCCGGGACTCGGTGACTCATTGCTTAGTGACCTGGCAGGAAGTATGACCCGGCAGGAGGTATGAGCCGACCCATTGCATGGCGGCTCATAGGTCACCTCTATTACCGGGTCATAGGACAACTAGGCCCAAGGCCCAGCATGTAAGCCAGCGCGGGCGACTCATAGAGAAGGCCCAGAGGAGAGGAAAGATTCCCTTACAAGATAAAACAAGACCCGGATTAGGACTCAAGAGAGATTAATCCTACTCCTACTCCTAGTAGGACTCTACATGTAAACCTATCCCTTTAACTTATATAAGGAGGGGTAGAGCACCCCTAGAGGGACAAGTTCACAACTTCAAGTCATTAGAGATAGATAGATTAGAGGCTCTTGAGATTAGAGGTAGCGATCCCGCACCCTTGTAGTCGAGATCATCCTCATCGTCAATATATACACAAAGCAGGACGTAGGCTTTTACCTCCGTCAGGAGGGGCCGAAACTACGTAAACTCGCGCCTCTCGATTCCGACCAACCCCTCTCAAGCCACCACATAGTTGCAATGACCTCACACCTAAGTTCTCTCAATGAGGACATCTTTCCATGACAAATCCACGACATGTGTGGCTTCTGGCCTCCTTCGAAGCTTCTAGTTCTTCTTTTGGTCCAGAAAAAATCACCAAAAAGTTTCCTCGCAATTCGACTTCATTTGGTACTTTAAACCTGAAAAGCTAAAAACACGGAGAAAACAACAACTGGCACTCGACACTAGGTTAATAGGTTAGTGCTCAAAAATAGTATTAATTGGTAAATAAACACCAAAAAAGTATCCTAGAATGGTAATATAATAACATGGAACAACCAAAATTATAGTTACATTGGAGACGTATCAACCACTTAACACTACAACATATAACCATCTCATACATAAACTCATATCATAATGAAGGTTATACCACATCACATGCAATCCTACAAAATTAAGTTGGACGTCCTCTAATCGGTTTGGCAAATTTTAATTACATGTTTTCTAGGGTTTATGGATAACACTAGCTACCTACGTCCACCATTAAGGCGATAATTCTTGTTGCTAGGTTAACTTTTGGTGTGTGTGTGTGTGTGGGGGAATAGACTTAATGTAGTATCGAAAGTATGTCTAGAGTGAGGGTATTAGACTACTTGACCAAATTAGAACTTAACCTTTTCCCAATTTTATTGATTGACAAGTTTTAGCGATTATACCAAGTTTAGCACATCCTAAACATGCAAGTCTACGAGTTGTGCAGTGGTTGAAAGTGAATGTAATGGGAGGGATAGGAAAATAAAACGCAATGAAGACACAAAGATTTTTGGTGTGGTTTCGATAGGTGGTGTTATTGTACGTCCATGTTGATGGATATTTCAACCCATGGAGGGTAACGGTTGCGCAAGTCCACGATGGGCCCATGAAGAAGCAACCTTGTATATTCCACCATATCTTACATCCATGAATACTAGCCACACTCAAGGAATATCTTTATGAAGTAGGCAATCTCCTTGCCCTTACAAACTTCTTGGTTCAACTCCACACGATTTGGAGGCTCCCAAGCAAAACCTAACCAATCTAGGAGACACCACTCTCCACGAGTTAATAGATGATGTGTTGATGATGAACTCCTTTCTCTTGTGCTTCAAAAGATAGTCTCATCAACACTCAATCACTCTCTCACGGAATTTTACTTGGTAGAAGAGGACGATTGGGTGGAAAGCAACTTGGGGAGGCTAGAAATCAAGGATCTATTGGTTGGAGTCGAATCCCTTGATCTCCACACATGAATTGGTGGTTCTCTTCTAAGAAAATCATTGGTGGAAGTGTTGGTTCATTCTGATTGCTCTCTCCGTGAGTGAGAGGTGGTGGAGGGGTATATATAGCCTTCTCCAAAAATCCAATCATTACAACATTATTTCCCAACTCAGTGACACCAAAGAGAAAACTCGGTGCTACCGATACGTCTCCAATGCATAGATAATTTATGAAGTATTCATTCCATATTCACCTATGTTTACAATACTTTTATATGGTTTTGATGCACTTTATATGATTTACTTAGAACTAACCCGGACTGACATTGTTTTCAACAGAACTACCGTGGTGTTGTTTTTTGTGTAGAAAATGAAAGTTCTCGAAATCGCTCGACACTTTTTGATGATTTTTTTGCAACAAAAGAGGCCTTCGACTCTTCATGGGAGGGCCAGAAGAGTCACGAGGTGGCCACCCTCCACCAGGGTGCGCCAGGCCCCCTCCCCGCGCCCTGGTGGAGCATGCCCACCTCATGGCCCATCTCCGCTTGAAACCAACGCCAAAAATTCCTATAAATATATAAACCATCATAATAACACTAGACTCCTCATTCCGCTGCCACAAGCCCTATTTATCAATGAAAAACCAATCTGGAGAGAAAATAGAACCTTGTCGAAGAGGGTAGATCATCTCCGGTGTCCATCTTGATCATCCCGGTGGAGTCCATGATGAGGAGGGAGTAGTCCACCCTTGGGGCTGACTTTTTGTACCAGTAGCTCTGTGTTCAATCTCTCTCTCGCGCGTTCTTGAGATGGCACGATCTTGATGTATCACGGGATTTGTTAATATAGTTGGATCACATCGTGTTTTCCCCTCTCTATCTTGTTGTGATGAATTGAGTTTTCCCTTTGAGATTTTTTTATTATCCAATTGAATATTTTTATGGATTTGAGAGCACTTGATATATGTCTTGCATGCGGATACCTATAGTGACATTGGGGTATTCAAGTGATTCACTTGACATATGTTATGGCGTCATCTTGCGGATTCCGGTGAACTTGGAAATCTATTCATAGGGGTTGGTTGCACGTTCTTGTCCTAGCCTCTCCGGTAGAAATCTTGGGGCACTCTTTGAGGTTCTTTGTATTGGATTGAGTGTTATGAATCTGAAATTGTTTGATGCATATCGTATAATTAACTCATGGATACTTGTGGTGACATTAGAGTATCTAGGTGACATTAGAGTTGGTTGATGTGTATCATATGGTGTTATTCTAGTATGAACTCTTAGATAGATCGATCGGAAAGGATAACTTGGTTATTTTAGTATGAACTCTTGGATAGATTGATCGGAAAGGATAACTTTAAGGTGGTTTCGTACCCTACAAAAAAATTCTTATTATGCTCTCCGCTAGATAAGAACTTTGGAGTGATTATTCGTTGCACGTTGAGGGATGGTTATGTGATCCAATTATATTAGCATTGTTGAGAGATTGCACTAGCAAAAGTATGGACTATAGGCCTTGTTTTCAAGCATTGCAATACCGCTTGTGCTCACTTTTGTCACTTGCTACCTTGATATTTTTATATTTTTATATTTTCAGATTACAAAAATCAATATCAACTATCATTACTACACTTGTATCACCATCTCTTCGCCGAACTAGTGCACCTATACAATTTGCCATTATATTGGGTGTGTTGGGGACACAAGAGATTTCTTGTATTTGATTGCAGGGTTGTTTGAGAGAGACCGTCTACATCCTACACCTCCCATGGATTAATAAACCTTAGGTCATCCATTTGAGGGAAAATTGCTACTGTCCTAAAAAAACTATGTGCTTGGAGGCCCAACACGAGTCTACAAGAACAAGTTGTGTAGTAGACATCAAGCTCTTTTCTGGCGCCCTTGCCGGGGAGATGAGTGCTTGATGGTATATCTTTAGATCTTGCAATAAGATCTTTTTGTTTCTTGTTTTTCACTAGTTTGGTTTTACAAAAGAAAAATACAAAAAAATGGAGCTTAGGTTGCATCAATTGTTTTGTCTCTTTAATGTCTTTCGTGAAAATATGGAAAGGAAAATTGTGCTCAATTGGTAGAGGAAGAATTTATGAAAATACTTAATGAGAATTACTTCAATGATGAGCATGATAGAAATATTGTTAGTATAAATTTTCTGAATATCCATGATGCTAATGACATGCAAAGCCACAAGCTTGGGGGTGCTATGTTTGATGAACATGATATTTTTAGTGCCCCTAGTTTTGATGAGCAACACTATTATGATGATAGCATGACTCCTATGTATGATGATTATTGTGATGACATGTATGATATAAATAGTAATGACAACCATGAAACTTGTTATCATGATTTTAATATTCAAAGTGGTTATGTCTATCAAGTACCTCATGATAGTTATTTCGTTGAGTTTGCTCTCACTATTATGAATGAGAGGAAGTTTGCTTATGTGGAGAGTGATAAATTTGCTATGCTTGTATATCATGAAAATAATGTTGTATGTGATAGTTATATTGTTGAATTACTTCATGATGCTACTGAAAATTATTATGAGGGAGGAACATATGCTTTTATGAATTGCAATAATATCAAGTTTCCTCCCTATATGTTCAATGTTTTGAAGTTGCACTTGTTTTGACTTCCTATGCCAGTTGATTATTTATCCTATAAATTGTTTTCTCACAAAATCCCTATGCATAGGAAGTGGGTTAGACTTAAATGTGCTTGTAATGTGATTCATGATGCTCTTTTGCATGTCTCAAATACTATTCCTATCCAAGCATCATTGAAATCATCATGCCTAGCTAAAAGGCATCAAAGAAAAGCGCTTGTTGGGAGACAACCCAACACTTTTACTTTATATTTTTGTGTGTTAACATTATTAAGCTACTGTATTAATCATTTTTTGTGTCTTTTATTTCAATAAATTGGCAAGTAAAGCCATTGGGATAGTGTGGATACTTGCTTGTTTGATTCTGTGCAAAAATAGAAAGTTTTGCGTCCAGTATATGAATTATATGATTTTACTAGAGCATCGAAAAATTCTCAATTTTTAACAGAAATTTTATATGAAAATTCTATGAGTTTTCCTAATGTTTCATAATTTTTAGCATCAGTGAAGTATGCTGATCATTCAGATCTTTATAGGCTGTTCTGTTTTTGACAGATTCTATTTCGCATGCATAGTTTGCTTGTTTAAAGTGTTTCCATAGCTCATATTTGGTGATATAAATTGTGGGAACTATGTAATACATTAGTTATTATGTGGTAAAAATTATGAATCTTGTCTTGACAGTACCTAAGTGAATGATCTATCTCTACTACACTAACCCATCTCATGAAGTTCTGTTAAGTTTTGTGTGATTGAAGTTTTCAAGTTTTGGGTGAGATACCGATATGAGGTGAATAATTAGCATCAAGGACCTAATATTAGGTATGCCCAAGGCACCCCAAGGTAATATCCAATGAATACTCAAGCGTCTAAGCTTGGGGATGCCCCAGAAGGCATCCCCTCTTTCGTCTCCAACATTATCGGTATATCTTACTTGGAGCTATATTTTTATTCGTCACATGGTATGTGTTTTGCTTGGATCATCATTATAATTTGTTACTAAATGTTATATGTTATTTATAATCTTGTTTTTCAATAAAAATTTCCAAGAATTGCATTAGGATGCTTGCATTGCATGTTTTGATATGTGCTATGTAAAAATAGAAACTTTTGCTGCAGTGTTTGAATTTTCATATTTTACTGGAACGTGGATTATTTCTAAAATTTTGACAAAGAATTTTCATATAAATTACTTAGAATTTCCTAAAGTTTCATAATTGTTTGAGTTATAGAGGTACACTGGTTTAATAGATTGCTACAGACTGTTCTGTTTGGACAGATTGTAGTCATAGTTTTGTTATCTACTTATCCTAGAGTTTTCATGGCTTATATTGGTAGATATAAATTGTGGAAATGATATTATACATTACCTAATGTTTTAAAATATTATGCAACTTGTCTTGGAAGTACATGAAGTGTTGATTTATTATTATGTGTACTAACCTATCTCACGAGTTCTTTTCATGTTTTGTGTGGATGAAGTTTTTGAGATTTAGGTGAAACCGGGATATGAGAGGATTGAATGAGACACAAAAGCTAAATCTTGGGGATTCCCAAGGTACCCCAATTATATAGTTCAAGAAGTCTTAAGCATCTAAGCTTGGGGATGCTACACATCCCACCTCTCCTCATCAAACAGATATCGGTTAGTATCGGTTGAGCCTAAGTTTTTGCTTCTTCACATGATGTTTGCTATTCTTCGAATGTCATTTTATTTTGTTTTTCTTGATATTTTAATTAAATACTCATATATGGAAATCTTTATTGAGAGAGAGTCCTCACATAGCTACTTAATTGTTTGACTACTCGGTGATCATCACTTATATCTTTTGAGAGTAGTTTGATGTTTACTCTTCTCCTTCACTTATATCCTAAGATTAAATTGTGAATGAATTGAATATCATAAATCTGAAATTATCAATGTGCTTTATGGTTAGTAGTAGCTTCAAATCTGGTTTAGAAAGTAAAATATTTTGAAGTTTGACAATCACAATATTGGTCATACAAGCAATTCATGAATGATTGGTATAAGGAAGAGAACTTTCACATACAAATATATTATATTGGAAATCTTCCATACTTGTGAATACCCATTAATTATTTTCAAACTTGATAAAATTAGTTGAAGTTGTACAAGGAAAACAACTTAATGAGTTATGGTTGTGTATATTTGCATAGAAGTTATATTATTATGGATCCTCCAACATGTGGTGCATGTTTAGAACCTTTTGGTAGCCAAAAATTCATACTAAGTAGAGATACTACTTGTGCATCCAAATCCTTGAACCAAGTTTCTTCCATGAGAGTTCACCATACCTACCTATATATGGTATTTCACTGGCATTCCAAGTAAATTTGCATGTGCCACCTCTAAAATTTCAAATGAACATCTGTTATGTGTGGGCACACAGCTCATGGAGCGACAGGGGGCGATCAGTATCTTCCATGTTAAGCAGATTATTCTCATGATAATTGTTTATTCACTCATCCTTGCATGAGAGGGGCGGTAATAGGGACTCCTAGTCTCGAAATAAAAAAATGAAAATAATTAAACAAAACTCCCCCATGAATGTTGTTGGGATGGACGGTACCCGTGGATTCGGCTAACCGTGGAGTGTGTTTGTTGGTGGAGGGGGAGTAAACCTTTACTTTTACCTCTTGGGAATCGCCCTAATGTGTTTAACATGGAAGATATTGATAACTCTTGGTTGTAACATTGACACGAAGGGTGCACCTCCCAAAATTATATGCATCTCTGTTTTAAACAATGAGCTCTAGCACATAAGCAAATCCCTGCTTCCCTTTGCGAAGGGTCAACTTCTTATTCCAACCTACTTTTATTAGTTATAAAGCATCATGTGATGGGGAAAGATCTAGGAACATATGGCCAATCAAATATATTTGATCATGACTTATTATTGTTGGCAATTATCTCTATGATAAATGGGTTGGGAGGCGAAACATCAAGCCCCTATCTTTCTATGTTTTTTATGGAAGCCATTTGTTCTAAAAATATGCTTGAGTACTAGCAATCATCTAAGACTAAATGATGATTGAGTATGTGGAGATCTTACTTAGACTTTGTTGAGAATAAGTTGAATTGCAATTTTTTGGTGACTTAGAAGATAGGTTGTTAAGTTTCAAGAGAATTCATTGTTTGAATCATAACATGTGAATTGGTTGCTACTTTATCATGGTGAGTTTTATGAGAAAGAGTTGTTGTTATGATGCTAGGAAAAGTGGTTGAAATTATCATTGATCAAATGTATGCACTATGCTAGCATTCACACTTCATAAATTATTTCTTTTATCATTTACCTACTCGAGGACGAGTAGGAATTAAGCTTGGGGATGCTGATACGTCTCCAAGTATTGATAATTTATGAAGTATTCATGCCATATTCACCTCTGTTTACAATACTTTTATATGGTTTTGATGCACTTTATATGATTTATTTAGAACTAACCTGGACTGGCGTTGTTTTCAGTATAATTACAGTGGTGGTATTTTGTGTGCAGAAAATGGAAGTTCTCGGAATCGTGCGAAACTTTTTCACAATTTTTTTGGAACAAAAGAGGCCTTCGACACCTCGTGGGAGGGCCAGAAAAGTCATGAGGTGGCCACCCTCCACCAGGGCACGCCAGGCCCCCTACCCACGCCCTGGTGGAGCATGCCCACCTCGTGGCCCATCTCCGCTTGAAACTAGTGCCAAAAATTCCTATAAATATATAAACCATCAGAAATAACCCTAGACTCCTTGTTTCACCGCCAGAAGGCCTCTGTATTGACGAAAAACTAATCTAGAGAGAAAACAATACCCTACCGAAGAGGGTAGATCATCTCCAGTGGCCATCTTGATCCTCCCAGGGGAGTCCATGATGAGGAGGGAGTAGTCCACCCTTGGGGCCGACAGTTTGTACCAGTAGCTATGTGTCTAATCTCTCTCTCTCTCTCGTGTTCTTGAGATGGCACGATCTTGATGTATCACAGGCTTTGTTAATATAGTTGGATCACATGGTGTTTTCCCCTCTCTATCTTGTTGTGATGAATTGAGTTTTCCCTTTGATATTTTGTTATTATCGTATTGAATACTTTTATGGATTTGAGAGCACTTGATATATGTCTTGCAGACGGATACCCGTAGTGACATTGGGGTATTCAAGTGATTCACTTGATATATGTTATGGCATCAACTTGTGGATTCCAGTGACCTTGGGAATCTATGCATAGGGGTTGATTGCACGTTCTTGTCCTAGCCTCTCCGATAGAAATCTTGGGGCACTCTTTGAGGTTTTTTGTGTTGGATTGAGTGTTATGAATCTGAAATTGTTTGATGTGTATCGTATAATTAACTCATGGATACTTCTGGTGACATTGGAGTATCTAGGTGACATTAGAGTTGGTTGATGCGTATCATATGGTGTTATTCTAGTACAAACTCTTAGATAGATCGATCGAAAAGGATAACTTGGTTATTTTAGTATGAACTCTTGGATAGATCGAGCGGAAAGGATAACTTGAATGTGGTTTCGTACCCTACAAACAATTTCTTCTTATGCTCTCCACTAGATAAGAACTTTGAAGTGACTATTCGCTGCACATTGAGGGATGGTTATGTGATCCAATTATATTAGCATTGTTGAGAGATTGCACTAGCAAAAGTATGGACCGTAGGCCTTGTTTACAAGCATTGCAATACCATTTGTGCTCACTTTGTCACTTGCTACCTTGCTATTTTTATATTTTCATATTACAAAAATCCATATCTACTATCATTACTACACTTGTATCACCATCTCTTTGCCGAACTAGTGCACCTATACAATTTTCCATTGTATTGGGTGTGTTGGGGACACAAGAGATTTCTTGTATTTGATTGTGGGGTTGTTTGAGAGAGACCATCTTCATCCTACACCTCCCACGGATTGATAAGCCTTAGGTCATCCACTTGAGGGAAATTGCTACTGTCCTACAAAACTCTGCGCTTGGAGGCCCAACACGAGTCTACAAGAACAAGTTGTGTAGTAGACATCAGCTACCGACTAGTTCAGAAAGTCCTAACTTTTGGCTTTTCGATGAGACCGAATTAAACATCTTAGTGAGTCCAATTCGGCTTAACCTGTAGTTCCATCACTTCGGTGGCTCCGAAAGATAAATCTTGAAAATTCCAAAACTCAAAATCTCGACCACAGAAATTTGGTCATTTCTTTCGGTTCAACCGAACGCAGTCTTAGTTTCACTGAGTTGTTAAGGTTTGGCTTATGGTTCTATCTCGGACTGACTCAATGAGACCAACGGAGAAATCTTGGTGGCACCGAATTGGCAGTTTGGGGTTTTGCACATAATATTTTTTGAGAAAGTGTTTGAGGCTTTTGGTGGCATATTTATTATCAATTGAGCAACCAAATCATCATAGGTACCTCATCCCCTCTTAATAGTATTGGCTTTCCTATGGACTCAATGTGATCAACTCACTTAAAATAAAATATAGAGTCTTGAAGCTTACGCCGATAAGAGTTCTTTGCATCCAAGGGGATCCGCCTCGCAAATCCTAGCCAATCCATTCATTTAACATTTCCTAAAATATACTTGATAACATATTAGTCCAATGAGCTATATGTTGTAATTAATTACCAAAACCACCTAGGGAGAATTTGTGTTTTCAATCTCCCCCTTTTTCGTAATTGATGACAACACATAGATCAAAGCTTCGATAATGGATATAATAAATGCATAATAGTGTTTGCTTTGAGAAGTATGTGATAAGCAAGAGCTCCCCCTAAATTTGTGCATTATTTTGAATTTGCGTTTGAATGCAAATGCACAATCGATTAGGATCATCGGTCACTCTTCCATGTCACATACATCTTGGTGGAGCGCATAAAAAGATATGAATGGATTGCAATGCACCTTCACCAAGCATACAAGTGAATGATCATAATATATACCACACAGATAGGCAATAGTAGCATCAACCATAAAGCGTATGATCAAACATGACATAGTTCAAATCACGAGTCAGGCAAAAGTAAACCAAATGTATCAAGAATGATCAAGAGAAGCAAAGAAAAAGCGAGACTCTCTCTCTCTCTCGAAGCCCTATGATCTATACAAATTCTCCCCTTTGGCAACAAATTACCAAAAAGTTCAAATCATATAGAGCTAAACGTTGCTCTGGGTTGGCTCTTCTCCACGTGCCGATGAAGTCCGCTGACTTGCCGCTCCGATGGCTTTCGAAGGAGTCGAGATAAGTGTGTCGGAGAATGCTTCTACTAGGTTCTACTAAGCTAGTGGAGTGGATACTGGAGGCACTGACGGTGTAGCGGTAGTAGTGGCAGCAGCATGAGCAGAGGCGATGGCTCCAGATTGTGGCACTGGCATGGCTGTAGATCTAGGCATAGCGGCGAACTTCCTAGTAGTGGGGAGAGTCTCATCATCACTGGCTCCATCCACATCCCTCTAAAGCTACTCTATGGCAGTATGAATCTCCGTCACCTTGATATCAAGATCATGGATCTTCGTCTCAACAACCCTCTCCAGGCTAGCTTAGTTCTTGACGATGTCAGCTAGGCTCCGCTCTATCCTCTAAGTGCCACTAATGGAATAGTCCTTCTAACTAGACTTAGTCTTGAGCACGGGAGCACTAGCATCTCCAGCCGCCTCTGCGTGGGCCTCAACCTCTATCTCCGCCTGAGCTTCACATGAAGTGGGATGTGAAGGGTCCATCGTCACGACATTATCCTCGAACTCTGGCTGAAGCGGCATGTGTGTGCGATCAAGTCGATATACCTTGCTACCACCCTTGGAGTTGATGGGCATCTTAATGAAAGGTGCATATCCACATGATCTCTTCTGCCCAACAGTAGTCCTCTTGATGGTCTCAACAACAAGATCCATCACTCTAAATCTGGTGTGCTGATCAACAGGGTGCAACATGTTGATGGAATATCCTCTGAGCATCTTCTCATCTCCTGACTTAGGAATCAAAGTGTACCTTGCGATGATGTTGGAGGTGGGAAGTCCTGCTAGCCAAGAATTGACTGATCCAAGCTATGAGACTTCAAATGTTCCTTGGGAATGGGTGTGGACATGTTGGGCATAGAGTTGTGGCCCTTCTTGGCTTCTGCATAGACATCCACATCACCATCCAACCTCAGGGGCACCAATGAGCGTTGCCCACTCATCAACCGTGGATTGGAATCTGACTCCTTCTGACATCCACACAATCCTTCCATTAGGGTATAAGTGTCAGTGGAGAAGAAATGCATGATGAGCTCGTCAGTCCAAGTGGCCATCTTCTTACCAATAAAAGCTTCAATTCCCATCAAATGGAAACTCTCGGGAACGGGGCGGAAGTAGTCAACATTGTTGTCAATATATTTCCAATCAACATATTGCACCTTATCGATCAGAACCACCTAGGCAGAAGCTGTTATTTCATTCAATTCAAAATCTCGAGCTCCACACTAAACTCCGTCAAATACGCATGATGCCCTAGAAGATCGTTCCTCTTCATCGCCCTCTTTTGTTTGTGACAATTCACTATTCTTGACTATGATGAATCCCAAAGGGTTGAAAATATGCCCTAGAGGCAGTAATAAAGTGGTTAATATTATATTTCTTTGTTCATGATAACCGTTTATTATCCATGCTAGAATTGTATTGATCGTAAACTCAAATACATGTGTGGATATATAGACAAACATTGTGTCCCTAGTGAGCCTCCACTAGACTATCTCCTTGATCAAAGATGGTCAAGGTTTCCTGACCATAGACATGAGATCTCATTTGATAACGGGATAATATCATTAGGAGAATGATGTGATGGACAACACCCAACCGTAAGCATAGAATTTGATCGTGTTAGTTTATTGCTATTGTTTTATCCATGTCAAGTATATGTTCCTACAACCATGAGATCATGCAACTCCCTGACACCAGAGGAATGCCTTGTGTGTATCAAACATCACAACGTAATTGGGTGACTATAAAGGTGCCCTACAAGTTTCTTCGATGGTTTTTGTTGGGTTGGCATGGATCACGATTGGGATTTCTTACTCCGTATGGCAGAGAGGTAACTCTAGGCCCACTCGGTAATACAGCATCACAAGTCTTGTGATCTTGTATTACAGAATGAGTAAAGAGACTTGCCGGTAATGAGATTGAAATAGGTACGGAGATAGCGAGGATCGAATCTCGGGCAAGTAACAAACCAATGGACAAAGCGAACTGCATACAAGATTGTCTGAATCCTTGACATCATGGTTCAACTGATAAAGATCTTCGTGGAATATGTAGGAACCAATATGGGAATCTAGGTGCCGCTGTTGGTTATTGGCCGGAGAGTGTCTCGGTCATGTCTGCATTATTCTCGAACCCGCAGGGTCCGCACACTTAATGTTCGATGATGATTTGGATTGTTGAGTTATATATGTTGGTGACTGAAAGTTGTTTGGAGTCGTGGATGACATCCTGAACGTCACAAGGAGTTCTGAAATGGCCTGGAGGTAAAGATTTATATATGGGAAGTTGGTATTCGGGTTCCAAAATAGTTTCGGGATTCAACAAATTTTGCCAAAGGTGTCGGAAGGGGTTCCAAGGGGTCCATCGGGAGGGTCCACCGGCCCGAAAGGCCCCATGGGTTGTGAGGGGTGTCGCACCAACCCCTAGTGGGCTGGCCACACCCTCCACCCTAAGGCCCATCCGGAGAGGGCTAGAGCTGGCCCAAGGGTGGCCACCGGCCCTTGCCTTGGGGGCCAATGCTGCCCCCTTGGCTGTCGCCCAAAACCCTAGGGAAACCCTAGGGCTGGTCGCACCTGTCCCCCCTCCCCCCCCCCATATATATGAGAGGAGAGGGAGGTCATCCACACCCCAAGCCACAGTGCAGCCCTCCCTCTCTCTAGATCAGTTTCTCCTCTTGTTCGTGTCGCGGTAGTGCTTGGCGAAGCCCTGTAGGGACAGCTCCAGCACCACAACCACCATGCCATCATGCTGCCAGACAACTCACCTACTACTCCACCCTCGCTCACTAGATCGAGGAGGCGGAGACGTCATCGAGCTGTACGTGTGTTGAACGTGGAGGTGTCGTTCGTTCGGCGCTAGATCGGCACAGATCGTGATTGGATCATGGGATAGGTCGTGATAGGATCGTGAAGACATTTGACTACATCAACCATGTTTCTTAACGCTTCCCTCTTAGTGATCTACAATGGTAAGTACATGCACTCCCAATCTCATAGTTGTTGATCTCCATAAATAGATCTTGCATGCGCGTAGGAATTTTTGTTTCCCATGCAATGTTCCCCAACAGTGGCATCATGAGCTAGGTCTATGCGTAGATAACATGCACGACTAGAACACAATAGATTTTGTGGGCATTGATGTTCAGATTGCTTACCTCCTTAGTCTTATCTTGATTCGGTGGTATTGTGGGATGAAGCGAATCGGACCAACCTTACTCGTCCACGTACGAGAGACCGGTTCCATCGACTGACATGCAACTTGTTGCATAAAGACGGTTGGCGGGTGTCTGTCTCTCCCACTTTAGTTAAATCGGATTTAACAGAGGCGGTCCTTGTAGAAGGTTAAAAGTCAACTTGATTATCACTATTGTGGGTTTGCATAGGTAAGAACGGTTCTTACTAGTTGCCCATAGCAGCCACATAAAACTTACAACAACAAAGTAGAGGACGTCTAACTTGTTTTTGCAGCTCATGTTGTGACGTGATATGGCCAAGGACTTGATGCGATATATGTCATGTATGAGATGATCATGTTTTGTATAGATTATCACGCCTTGCATGTCGATGAGCAAGGCAACCGGCATGAGCCATAGGGTTGTCTTTAATTACTTTTGCCATTTTTGCTTTACTTCATCGCTATGAGTTAGCAATAGTTGTAGAAACAATGGTTGGCACGACAACCACATGACGACACGATGATGGAGATCATGGTGTCATGCTGGTGATGATGGATATCATGCCGGTGCTTTGGATATGGAGATCAAAAGCACAAGATGATGATGGCCATATCATGTCACTTATATGATATGCATGTGATGTTTATCCTTTTATGCATCTTTTTTTGCTTAGGATGACGATAGCATTATAAAATGATCCCTCCCTAAAATTTCAAGATAGAATTGTGTTCTCCCCAAGTGTGCACCATTGTGAAGGATCATCATTTCGAAGCACCACGTGATGATCGGGTGTGGTAGACTCTACATTTGCATACAACGAGTGTAAGCTAGTTTTGCACATGCGGAACACTTGGGTTAAACTTGACGAGCCTAGCATGTACAGACATGGCCTCAGAACACAGGAGATCGAAAGGTCAAACCTGAGTCATATAGTAGATATGATCAACATGGAGATGTTCACCATTGAAACCACCTCATCTCACGTGATGATCGGACTTGGGTTGGTGGATTTGGATCATCTCACTCTTAGACAACCTAAGGGATGTTGATTTGAGTGGGAGTTCTTAAGTAATATGATTAATTGAACTCATTATCATGAACATAGTCTAAGTTCTCTTTGCAAAATTATATTGTAGATCAATGGCTCGCATAGTAGCTCCCCTGAATTTTAATGTGTTCCTAGAGAAAGCTAACTTGAAAGATGATGGACGTAACTATGCGGACTGGGTCCATAATCTGAGGATTATCCTCACGGCTTCGCAAAAGGCTTATGTCTTTGATGCTCCGCCTGGTGCGCTGCCCCGTCCAGTGTGGTCTGCAGAAGTTGTGAACGTCTGGCAGACGCGTGTTGATGACTACTCGATAGTTCAATGCGTCATGTTGTATGGCTTAGAATTGGGACGTCAAAAGCGTTTTGAACGCCATGGAGTATATGAGATGTTTCGGGAGTTGGAGTTAGTATTTCAAGCAAATGCCCGGATCAAGAGGTCTGAGACCTCTGATAAGTTCTTCACTTGCAAGATGCAAGAGAATAGTTCTTTGAGTGAGCACCTACTCAGAATGTCTGGGTACTACAGTCGCTTGACTGATTTGGGAGTTCAGCTTCTGCCCGAGACGGTAACTGACAGAATTCTCCCGTCACTGCCACCTAGCTACAAAGGCTGCGTGATGAACTATAATATGCAAGGGATGAACAAGTTAGTTTGTGAGCTATTCGCGATACTGAAAGTCGCGGAAGTAGAAATAAAAAAGGAGCATCAAGTGTTGATGGTGAATAAAACCACTAGTTTCAAGAAAGGCAAGGGAAAGAAGGGAAACTTCAAGAAGGGTGGCAAGCTAGTTGTCGCTCCCGTGAAGGAATCCAAGACTGGACCCAAACCTGAGACTGAGTGCTTCTATTACAAGGGGACTATCCACTGGAAGCGGAATTGCCCCAATTACCTAGCTGATAAGAAGGCTAGCAATGTCAACAAAGGTGTATTTGATATACATGTTATTGATGTGTACCTCACTAGCTCTCATAGTAGTGCCTGTGTATTTGATACCGGTTCGGTTGCTCATATTTGTAACACGAAACAGGAACTACGAAATAAAGAGAGGCTAGTGAGAGATGAAGTGATGATGCGCGTCGCAAATGGTTCCAAGGTTGATGAGATCACTATCAGAACGCTCGCTCTTCAATTACCACCGAGATTAGTTTTAAACCTAAATAATTGTTATTTGGTGCCTGCGTTGAGCATGAACATTATATATGGATCTTGTTTATTGCGAGACGGTTACTCACTTAAATCAGAGAATAATGGTTGTTATATTTATATGAGTAATATCTTTTATGGTCATGCACCCAATGTGAATGGTTTATTCATGTTGAGTCTCAATAGTAGCGATGGAAAAATTCATAACGTTGATGCCAAAAGATGCAAAGTTAACAATGATAGTACCACTTTCTTGTGGCACTACCGCTTATGTCATTGATACTCGTGATCTGTGTTAGGGTTTTCGTAAAGAGGAACGGGTTATCGCAACACAAAGTGTGTAAGTATTTCCCTCAGTTATGAAACCAATGTTTATCGAACCAATAGGAGTACCAATCCTCAACTGTCTTCAACGGCTGCACACAAAAGAACAAACAACTTGCATCCAATGTCGGCAAGAGGGTTGTCAATCCACTTGATCTCGTTTTTTGCAAGCAAGTGAGTTGTGTAGATAATTGTAGATAGTTGTAAATTGCAAAATAAAATAAAAGCAAGTAAATAACACCAAGGTAATGAAAGCATTTTTGAATATATATAAGTGAATAGAACTGGGGACCGTAGAGTTCTCTAGTGGCAACTCTCATAGAAATAGCATACGGTGGGTAAACAAATTACTGTTGGGCAATTGATAGAAAATCGAATAGTTATGCGATTTTCACCTCAATGATCATGTGTATATAGGCATCACGTCCATTAGCAAATAGGTTGACTCTTGCCTGCACCTATTACTATTACTCCACCCATCAACGGCTATCCAGCATGCATCTAGAGTATTAAGTAAAAGAGAGTAATGCTTAGAGAACAATGACATGATGTAGACAAAGTAAACTCAATCAATATGAATAAATGCCATCATTTTATCCTTAGTAGCAGCAACACAAAGACGCAACTTGTCCCCTTCTGTCACTGGGATATAGAAACTCACCAGGTTGAACCTACTACAATGCACCACTCCCACCGAGGAAATATCAATCTAGTTGGCCAAACTATCGCAATGGATCGGAGAGCATTACGAAGCTATGATGATCATGCAAATAAGAATCTTAGTATTCAGATTTGACTCAAATACTTTTCATGAATAATCTGAACATAAACTCAATATTCATCGGATTTCAACAAACACACCATAGAAAGGGATTACATCGGATAGATCAAGGCAAAGATGCAATGGACATTGTATTGAAGAAAGAGAGAGAGAGAGAGAGAGAGAGAGAGAGAGAGAGAGAGAGAGAGATTGCCATCTAGGTACTACCTATGGCCCTGTAGGTCTATGGTGAACTACTCACACATCATGGTGAGAGCAACAAGGTTCATGAAGAGGCCCTCTATGATTGATCTCCCCTCCGGCAGGTGATACGTCTCTAATGTATCTATAATTTTTGCTTGTTCCATGCTATTATATTATCATTCTTGGATGTTTTACCATGATTTTATGTAACAGCCCGGGACCGACGCTCTAGAAGATTCCCCTTTTATTTCCATTCTTGTCTATGTTTTGTTCGGTTGTTGCATTCATCATCGCATCATTCACATCATCTGCATTGCATCGTCACTCGTTTTCAAAAACTTGCATCCGCTCGTAGTCGCTGGTTCTCTTCGTTCTTGTCGTTGCCCGTTTTGAGACCAACCACACATGCACGTGCCTGCGGCATCAATAAAAATATTGTCTTTAAGGTGCGCTAAAAATATTCCCGGATTGGGTCGAAACCTGGCATGCGGTCTTATTATAGTGCAGGTAGGACACCTGCCAAATTTCGTCGCATTCCGAGTTCGTTTGATACCCGAACGATCAACCATAGCAGTGTGGTCATCGGTTTATTATCAAACTTTTTCGGTGTTTTAAAACCTTGTTTCACGGGCCGCAAACCTCCCTCTCATCTCCTCAAAGCCCATCTACACAGCCACCGTAGCCAAACCTAGCCCCCTCCACTTCCGGGTCATATGATTGAGATCGAACGGTCCGAAAACGGAGCCAAACTCCAAACCCTAGCCCTTCTGCTATAAATAGAAGGCCTCCCCGTCCAATTTTGGCCTTCTCCCACATGTCGCCCCAGGCGTCGCCCAGCCGCCGCAGCCCGCCAGGCCCACGGTCGGCCCGCCCCAGGCCCAACCGAGTCGATCGCCTGCCTCCGCGCCACGCGAGCCCCGCAGCCAACGCCTCCAAGGAGCTCGCTAGAACCCTAGCATGTCGCCACTTGTAGAGCCTCGCGCCACCGGAGCCGCAGCCTCGCGCTCCCTACGCCGTTGCCTCCCCCGCCGGCAACGCCCCTTGCCGGAGCCCCCGCCGCTGCAATGCTACACCCCGCCGCCATCCGCACGTCGCCGGAGCCCCCGCCGCTCATCACCGCGGGAGGTCGCCACCGGCCAGATTCGGGTCCCCGACCCCCGGATCCGCACCGCCCTGGCCACCTATGCCTCCGGCCGCCCTCGCCGTGGACACCTCGCTGCCTGCAGTCGGCCTCCCCAACCGTCGCCGCCGATGACCGCGGCCGGGACCGTGCCACCCCCGGATCCCCTCGTGTCGCAAAACAAATGGCGCCCGGAACCGCTTCTTCCCATTTTCAGCAGGGGGATTTTTTCTAAGTCCCTGAGTAACTGCTTGTTTTAACATCATGTGAGCATTTTGTATCGCTTGTATCTCGTGATCTGTGCATCGTATGGCAATGTGTTATATATCAAAATTGTTCTACAAATTGTGCTCTCCATGATGGTTTCACTTGAATGCATATTAGAGACCATCTTCATGACCAAATATTGGTTGCAATAGTGCAATGTGTCGGTATGTGCAAATCTTTTATTTTATTCGAACTTCCGCGGATGGTTGCATGTCACCTGTAGGTCTTTTGCATGTGGTGCCTTCATGAGTATTGCTCTATGTGATGTCTATTTTCATGCCATGCCTCTGGTTGCTAGGTAGGACTTCATTATCATGTTTATTTCCTACTCTCAAGTATCCATCACGTTAATACCTGAAATCTGTTAACAAAGAGTTTGGTTTTGTGAGCATCATATTAAGCAAACCATGCATCCTATGTAATTTTGGCAATGTTGTGATTTGAAGTGTGTCATGTATAGTTGTTGTTAGAGTCCTTGCCATGCCTATAATTGATTGCTATGATAATGTTATTGCCATGTCAACATGCCTAGGCAATACTGCAATTTTGGGAGATAGCTAAATTTCACCAAGTCTGGATCTGTTATTTTGTTGCCATATTGCCATGTGTTTCGCTAGGGATCTAGAACCCCTTTGGGGGAGGTGTAATGGAGTTATTTGTAGTTGATAATGTCATTTAGTATGCTGTTAAGTTTCATGCCACAATATGTCCTGTACCATCTAGTTTTACTGTGGTCAATATGCCTTCGTGATAAAACCGCACTGTCAAAAACTGGGTTATTTTCACTTAGTCTGAAAACTGTTTCCAATTAGCCATGTTGCGAGCTTCCTACCATGTGATCCATGACCCTTTTGAGTATGATAGGTGAAGATGAAATGAAGTGTGTGTTATATGCTACTGCCTCATGCTTAGTTTGTGCATTTTAGGATCTTGTAGCTTGTTGTTTTCATGCGTGCAAAATGCTATGTTGTTGTTTTGGGCAGATTTAATATAAAACTTGTGTTGGTTGTTGTGGTTGAACCGTAGCTCCGTATTGGGCATGGCATATATGAAACTTGCTTAGAATTTCATGTAGTATCATAATATATTTCTGCATTCATGATTTGAATGTTTGTGGTTGTTATTTTCATGCATTTTGCATTCATGGCATATCCAACTTGTGTTGCTCATATCTTTTAGACCGTAGCTCCGTCTGAGATGTTCCATATATGTAAATCGACTAGAATGACTTGTGGATTTGCATAGTTTACTTTATTCTGTTGTTTAACAAATATAAAATATGGTTAGTTCAGATCTGGACCAATTTCGAAATTAACATGTGGGGTCATTTCGGAAATGCAATAAGTTGTTTCCGACCTCATTTAAGATGCCTAGATAGTTAGTTTACTTATGCTTCACATCTTGCCATGTTAACAACATTTAATATTGATGAGTACCTAACGAGAATGAACTAACTAATTCAAGCGTGGAGTTTCGTCAATATGCAACTCGTTGCAT
This sequence comes from Hordeum marinum, assembly GCA_022496015.1. Classification (NCBI taxonomy): domain Eukaryota; kingdom Viridiplantae; phylum Streptophyta; class Magnoliopsida; order Poales; family Poaceae; genus Hordeum; species Hordeum marinum. The sequence continues at coordinate 118,579,992 of CM039676.1, forward strand.
ATTGAGCTTCACTTTAATGTGTAGTAGTTGTTTGATGTGATTTGTCATGCCTTGCATAACTGGACATGCATCATATTTGTTTGTGCATCATGTCATGCATGTGTTGTGGTGTACCGTGGGTTGATTGTTGTTTTCAGGTTTTTCCTTCTCGATAGAGTTCTGAAAGAGTTCGGAGTGTGAGCATTCGTTTGACTACGTTGGCTCGTCTTCTTCATGGATTCGTTCTTCTTCCGAGCGGGATCTCAGGCAAGATGACACATTTTCCTAGATACCACTACTATCATTGCTATGCTAGTTGTCCCGCTTTTGTCGTTATGTCTCGCTACCCACCACTTGTTTGTCAAGCCTCCCAACATTGCCATGAAAAGCCTCTAACCCTCCACCTTCCTAGCAAACCTTTGTTTGGCTATGTTACCGCTTGCTCAGCCCTTCTTATTGCGTTTCTAGCTGTAGGTGCAATTCCTTCCATGTGACAACATGGGCATTCTTTTGTTATCACAATATTTTTGCTATTTAATTTAATGCACTTATACACTTGGTAAAGGGTGGAAGGCTTGGCCTTTTGCTTGGTGTTTTGTTCCACTTTTGCCACCCTAGTTACTTGTGAACCGGTGTTATGTTCTATAACTGAGCACTCCTAACATGCTCGGGGTTGTTATGGGGACCCCCTTGATTTTCCTTTTAGGATAAAGCTTGTCTGGCAAGGCCCAACATTGGTACTACATTTGCCTAATAACTAATAAACCTGCATAGGGAGTAATTAACCCAAGGATCTTAAATCAACAACCCGGGCCAGTGCTCCTCATGAGTGTTGGTCCAAACTAGAGCCCAGTGTGAGGCCAACCCGGGGCAACTTGAGAGATGTCTATTAGGCCCCCGTACGCTTTGCTTATCTGTCGTGTCCTGAGAACGAGATACGTGGCTCCTATCGGGTTCGTCGACACGTTAGGCGGCCTTGCTGGATTTGTTTTACCTTTATCAAACTTCTTGAGTGAGGAACTCTGATCTTCTTTGGGCTATCTCGAGGTGTCGGATTTCATTTGGAATTGCCTAGGATGATCACGAGATCCGTGGTCGAGGTTATTCCCCCTGCGTGTGGTTAATTTGTGATGGATGAGTTGGAGCACCCCTGCAGGGTTAAATCTTTTGGAAAGCCGTGCCCGCGGTTATGTGGCAACTTTGGAACTTTGTGTAACACCCGGTCATAGCAAACTTGAAGTAAACTCTAATAAAATACACCAAGTGTGTGCGTAACCATGATTGGCTCTTCTCGTGAGTTCTTATCAGAGAGAGAACATGGTGGGGTTATGTTTGACGTAAGTAGGTTTTCAGGATCACTTAGTGATCATTATAAGCTCACGTCCGTTATGCGTAGACCACCATACTTTACTTTCTGAATTCGTAAGTTAGCCACTCAAACTAAAGCTTAGTCGCTTGCTACAGCCTCACCACTTAACCATACCTCACCCATTAAGATTTAATAGTCTTGATACCCTTGGAAATGAGATTGCTAAGTCCATGTGGATCATAGATTACAACAACAACAGTTGCAGGTATAGGTAATGTGGTGCTTTTACGTGAGAGCGATGCTTGTTTTATTTGGAGTTGTCTTCTACTTCTTCATCGATCTAGGATGGGCTCCAGGCGGCAGCCTGGGCTAGCAAGGATGGATGTCATTTTATCGTTTGATTTCGTCCGTAGTCGGACCCTGCTCTTCTATATGATGTTTCAATATATTGTTGTATTTATGTGACTTTGATGTAGCTTGTGGCGAGTGTAAGCCAATTCCATATACTTATATCTTCTGTACATGTACTTGTAATGATATCCATTCTTGCAACACGACAAGATGCGCTTCTATCCCTGTCAAGGCCCTCGTGCCAAAAATAAGGATAGGATCGCATCTTGGGCATGACAATTTGGTTTCAGAGCCTGTACCGACCTAGGATCCCCCCTTGATTGATCGAACTTCGCTGAGTCAAGTCTAGTTAAAATATATTTTGAGTCTAGTTATATCGGAGAGTAGGATTCTTTTTACTCCTCTTCTATGCTCTGGTAAGGAATTACGACTTAGGAATTTTGATTCTACCCTCTTCTCACTCAAAAAAAATTAGGATCATGCGGATATTTTGGAAACTATATGATACCGTGTGATGGAGTTCTGTCTTGGTGCCTCCTATCTGACTTGATTTCTTCCGAAGAGTTGAGATCCAGTGGATTCTTGACACATCATTATCGTTCAGTTTCCTTAGTATCTCAGGACGGAGGATGTTCGAAATTGCTTCAATACTAGTAGTGGCAAGAGGAGTCCGGCATCCTGGGTACTGGTGGAGAGAGTTCGGATGTACTGCCATTCTTAGTATCGTTGTGTGGGTCCGAGATAGATGGAGTTCCGAAGCCTATGGTTATGTGTTGAAGGATGGATACAGTTGGGGTGTAGTGCTTGTTAGTTGTGTGAGCTATTTTTCTCCTTGTATCCCAACACCCGATTGTATAACCAAGAAAGTTTTCGGAAGTTCTTAGGTGGGAATTCAAGTAGTTACCTAGGCTATCTTCCAACAGATCATGATGTGAGGTTGGGGTTCGACATCTAGTGGATTCGTTTGTTCACGGTCTTTCTTACAGTGGTCTTGTTATGTCTTAAAGAGTCCTTGTAGCTTGCTACGACTCGGGGACGCATCGTATGTCATGTGCACTGCCTTGCACATGATGGCTACTATAAGATCGAGCCCGTGCGAACCTTACCACAAAAATATCGAGCGGAATGTCTGTCATGTATTTGTTCTAGTTTGTTTCGTAAGCCTCATCCTTTTGTTTTGTTGTAGTATGGTAATTCGAGTTGCTTCGATGTCAAGTGGTGATCTCATATCTTGCCGAAGTAGTGTTCTCATATTTCTATGGTATTGCTAATTCTTTTATTAATCAAGTTGTCATATCAATTCTTTTTATCCAGTGTGCTTCTCTTCAAGATAATTCAATTCTCTCTAATATTTGCAAGATCAATCCTCATGTTTCTTCCGGAGTTCATTTCATCTGTCCCAAGTTTTCTTTGTTTTCCCACCCTCCCGCCCTTTTTCTTCAATGATTAAATTCTCATCCAAGTGTCTTTTCCATGCATGTAATGCTTTGCTATCATTTCTTTCGCATTGTATATGGTGATTCCTTGTGGAGATTCTCAGTTGTTTCAATTTCAAGATATATCCTCAAATTCTTGTTCTTGTTTTTATTCTTCTCCGGTGAATTCAATTCAAGATCTCGGTGTTCTTCATATCCTTTTCATTCGTTAAATTGTTTCCATGTTGGAAATTCTTATTCAAGACTCTCTTGTTTATTTCCTATCCATGTTCTATCCGAAGTGCTGAAGATATCTTAGAAGATTCTTGTTCTCATTCAATCCATTCAAATTATTTCAAGGTTCTCACCTCATTAAATTTTCATTCATACCGGTGCAATCTCTCCTTCTAAGCAATTGTTTCAACGGTGGTTTTCTTTTGAGTGGGCCCATAAACCACAGGTGTTTTCCCCCGGATCTTACCTGACTCTTCTAATATTTCCGGAGATTTCCTCAAGTTCTTTTCAAATATGACGTAAGAATGAATTTCATCAGTAATATGCCTTCTCGAAGATCGCTTCTAAATATTTTCATCGTTGGCTCAACCTTTCCTTATTCATTCTTTCGGAGTGTCTCAATAATTCATGGTGTTGTTTCTCTTCATCATCCTCAACATTGAAGACCAAAGGAGAGTTTCTCTTAAATCGTTGTTCAATCTTCCAAAGATTCATGGTTTCAGGTTGTTGCTATCATCTCAAATTGTTTTGATCATAAGTAATTCCTCTCATATCTATCCGAAGCATTTCATATTGTTTTCATTTCTCGATCCTTCGAAGGCCATCATTTCAGAAGATTTCTTTGTTCTCATCTTTTAGCTTTCATTCCCAAATTCTTCTCAATTGTTGTCCCTTCGTTTGTATCTCAATTATTCGGGTGCTTCGTTCAAGTTTTCTACTACGTGGATCGTGATCTCTTCGTTCTCATCTTATATAATTCATTTGTTTCAAATTCTTATCGATGTTCTCGTGCAAGACTTCTTCAAGTTTGTGATATATCTCTCTCTCTTCAATTCTTTGGAAGAAGAATAAGTGGTGTGCGAAATCCGTTGCTTGTCATCAATTTAACTTGATGAGGGATACGCATAACATAATTCTTATTCTTGTTGGTCAAGGTGATCTCAATCCTTCTTCCGGAGTTGTTCATGATATCAAATTGTCGATTCTATGTTGCTCATCTTTCCTTTTTTGGAGTTCCAAGTTTTTCTCAAAATATCTCGTCGGGAAGCTTCATCTAAATCTTAGAGGCCTCAATCTTGTTCTTCCAACCTTCACTTCTTTCTATCATCTTTTCATTCTGGAGTTCATCCCGATGCTTCTTCATGGGGGTGTATTAAGGATGTAATTCTTCTCGAATTGTTCTTCAAGATTCTTGTTGGAGGTGCTCGAGTGTTCTTTATCTTGGATTTCTAAGTTCAATTCCTTCTCCATCATATTTTGAGATGGTGTTATTAAATTCTTGGTTATGAGGAGTCTCGAACGAAATTGTCAAGAATAAGATAAGTAAACCCATCTTGTCTTCTCAGAGTTATCTTGGGTTGGTTTCCACCTAAAGCATTTCCTAAGGATTGCTGCTATCATGGTGTTATAAATGATTCAAGTGTCTCCTCCACCTCTTGATGAAAGAAGTTTTTCATATCTTGTTGCTCTCAAGCAATATTTTGTTTCTGTTGTGGCAGGTTACCACCTCATAATTTTCAGATGTTTTCCATAAGCCCATAACAAGCTATTCTTTTCATTGTTGATTCTTCATCAACTCCATTCAACCTATGCTTTTCAAATTCATTTCTGCTGTAAGTTGTCATTTTCTTATCCATTCTTTTCCTTCCATCAATCCGGTTTCTATTCTCTTGTTATAGAGGTCTTGTGATGTTTCTCTCTCCAATCTATCATCTTGCCTTGTCAAGATCATGTTCTTTCGTGCTTATTCATTTTACCGGAGTGTTGTGTTCTATGTTCAAGTTCTTTCCTTTTTATCAAATTTTGCATCTCTTTCCTACTGAAGTGCTGCCCAAATTTCTCGTGAATTCTTGCTTGTTCCACATGTAATTCTTCATCTATTTCCAACCTTCATGTTTCATTGGTTTCACTCATTTGTCAAAGAAGCAACCAAGTTCACCACTTTCTCTTTCTCTTCCCCTTCTCATTCTTTGATCTCGGGGCGAGATCCTCGTGTAGTGGAGGAAAGTTGTAATAGTTGGGACCGACGCTCTAGAAGATTCCCCTTTTATTTCCGTTTTTGTCTGTGTTTCGTTTGTTTGTTGCATTCATCATCGCATCATTCGCATCATCTGCATTGCATCGTCACTCGTTTTCAAAAACATGCATCCGTTCGTAGTCGCTGGTTCTCTCCGTTCTTGTCGTTGCCCGTTTCGAGACCAACCACACATGCACGTGCCCGCGGCATCGATAAAAAAAATTTAAGGTGCGCTAAAAATATTCCCGGATTGGGTCGAAACCTGGCGTGTGGCTTATTATAGTGCAGGTAGGACGCCTGCTAAATTTCATCACATTCCGAGTTCGTTTGATACCTGAACGGTCAACCGTAGCAGTGCGGTCATCTGTTTATTATCGGACGTTTTTAGGTGTTTTAAAACCTCGTGTCATGAGCCGCAAACCTCCCTCTCATCTCCTCAAAGCCCATCTACACATCCACCGCAGCCTAACCTAGCCCCCTCCGCTTTCGGGCCGTACGATCGAGATCGAACGGTCCGAAAACAGAGCCAAACTCCAAACCCTAGCCCTCTTGCTATAAATAGAAGGCATCCCCGTCCAATTTTGGCCTTCTCCCACATCTAGCCTCAGAATCCGCGCCCCTCCAGCCCGCCACCACCACTTGTTGCCGCCAGCTCAGCCCAACGCTGCTGCTGCCATCGGTCGCAGCCAACCAGGGCGCGCCATGTCGCCCCTAGCGCTGCCCAGCCACTTCAGCCCGCCAGGCCCACGGTCGGCCCGCCCCGGGCCCGACAGGGCCGATCGCCCGCCTCCGCGCCCCGCGAGCCCCCCGGCCAGCGCCTCCTGGGAGCTCGCCGGAACCCTAGCACATCGCCGCTTGCAGAGCCTCGCGCCACCAGAGCCGCAGCCCCGCACTCCCCTCTGCCGTTGCCTCCCTTGCCGGCAGCGCCCCTTGCTGGAGCCCCCGCCGCCATCCGCGCGTTGCCGGAGCCCCCACCGCTTGACGCCGAGGGAGGTTGCCATCGGCCAGATTCAGGTCCCCAACCCCTGGATCTGCATCGCCCGGGCCGCCTATGCCTCTGGCCACCCTTGCCCTGGCCACCTCGCTGCCTGCCGTCGGCCTCCCCAACCGCCGCCGCCGTTGACCGCGGCAGGGACCGCGGCCGGGACCGTGCCACCCCCAGATTCCCTCGTCCCGCGAACCAAACGGCGCCCGGAACCGCTTCGTGCCATTTTCAGCGGGGGGTAATTTTTCTAAGTACCTGAGTAACTGCTCGTTTTAACATCATGTGAGCATTTTGTGTCGCTTGTATCTCGTGATCCGTGCATCGTATGGCAATGTGTTATATATCAAAATTGTTCTACAAATTGTGCTCTCCATGATCGTGTCACTTGCATGCATATTAGAGATCATCTTCATGCCCAAATCTTGATTGCAATAGTGCATTGTATCGGTATGTGCAAATCTGTTATTTTATTCAAATTTCCGCGGATGGTTGCATCTCACCCGTAGGTCTTTCGCATGTGGTTCCTTCATGAGTATTACTCTACATGATGTCTATTTTCATGCCATGCCTCTGGTTGCTAGGTAGGACTTGATTATCATATTTATTTCCTACTCTCAAGTAGCCATCACATTAATACCTGAAATCTGTTAACAAAGAGTTCGGTTTTGTGAGCATCATATTAAGCAAACCATGCATCCTATGTAATTTTGGCAATGTTGTGATTTGAAGTGTGTCATGTCTAGTTGCTGTTAGAGTCCTTGCCATGCCTATAATTGATTGCTATGATAATGTTATTGCCATGTCAACATGCCTAGGCAATACTGTAGTTTGGGGAGATAGCTAAATTTCACCAAGTCTGGATCTGTTATTTTGTTGCCATATTGCCATGTGTTTCGCTAGGAATCTAGAACCCCTTTGGGGTAGGTGTAATGGAGTTATTTATAGTTGATAATGTCCTTTAGTATGTTGTTAAGTTTCATGCCACGATATGTCCTGTAGCATATAGTTTTACTATGGTCAATATGCCTTCGTGATAAAACTGCACTATCAAAAACTGGGTTATTTTCACCTAGTCTGAAAACTGATTCCAATTAGCCATGTTGCGAGCTTCCTACCATGTGATCCATGCCCCTTTTGAGTATGATAGGTGAAGATGGAATGAAGTGTGTGTTATATGCTACTGCCCCATGCTTAGTTTGTGCATTTTAGGATCTTGTAGCTTGTTGTTTTCATGCGTGCAAAATGCTATGTTGCTGTTTTGGGCAGATTTCATATAAAACTTGTGTTGGTTGTTGTGGTTGAACCGTAGCTCCATTTTGGGCATGCCATATATGAAACTTGCTTAGAATTCCATGTAGTATCATAATATATTACTGCATTCATGATTTGAATGTTTGTGGTTGTCATTTTCATGCATTTTGCATTCATGGCATATACATCTTGCGTTGCTCATATCTTTTAGACCATAGCTCCGTCTGAGATGTTCCATATATGTAAATCGGCTAGAATGACTTGTAGATTTGCATAGTTTACTTTATTCTATTGTTTAACAAATATAAAATATGGTTAGTTCAGCTCTGGACCAATTTCGAGATTAACATGTGGGGTCATTTCGGAAATGCTATAAGTTGTTTCCGACCTCATTTAAGATGCCTAGATAGTTAGTTTACTTATGCTTCACCTCTTGCCATGTTAACAACATTTAATATTGATGAGTACCTAATGAGAATGAACTAAGTAATTCAAGTGTGGAGTTTCGTCAATATGTAACTCGTTGCATATTGAGCTTCACTTTAATGTGTAGTAGTTGTTTGATGTGATTTGCCATGCCTTACATATTTACACCGGACATGCATCACATTTGTTTGTGCGTCATGTCATGCATGTGTTGTGGTGTACCATGTGTTGATTTTTGTTTTTGGGTTGTTCCTTCTCGATTGAGTTCCGGAAGCGTTCGGAGTGTGAGCATTCCTTCGACTACGTTGGCTCGTCTTCTTCATGGATTCGTTCTTCTTCCGATCGGGATCTCAGGCAAGATGACACATTTTCCTGGATACCACTACTATCATTGCTATGCTAGTTGTCCCACTTTTATCATTATGTCTCGCTACCCACCACTTGTTTGTCAAGCCTCCCAACATTGCCATGAAAAGCCTCTAACCCTCCACCTTCCTAGCAAACCTTTGTTTGGCTATGTTACCGCTTTCTCAGTCCTTCTTATAGCGTTGCTAGATGCAGGTGCAATAGCTTCCATGTGACAACATGGACATTCTTTTGTTATCACAATATTTTTGCTATTTAATTTAATGCACTTATACACTTGGTAAAGGGTGGAAAGCTTGGTATTTTGCTCGGTGTTTTGTTCCACTCTTGTCGCCCTAGTTACTTGTGAATCGGTGTTATGTTCCATAATTGAGCGCTCCTAACATGCTCGGGGTTGTTATGGGGACCCCCTTGATTTTTGTTTTAGGATAAAGCTTGTCTGGCAAGGCCCAACATTGGTACTACATTTGCCTAATAACTAATAAACCTACATAGGGAGTAATTAACCTGAGGATCTTTAATCAACAACCCGGGCCAGTGCTCCTCATGAGTGTTGGTTCAAACTAGAGCACCGTGCAGGGCCAACCCGGGGCAACTCGGGAGATGTCTATCAGGCCATCGTACGCTTCGCTTATCTGTCGTGTACTAAGAACAAGATACGCGGCTCCTATCGGGTCCGTCGACGCGTCGGGCGGACTTGCTGGATTTGTTTTACCTTTATCAAACGTCTTGAGTGAGGAACTCTGATCTTCTTCGGGCTATCTCGAGGTGTCGGATTTCCTTTGGAATTGCCTAGGATGATCATGAGATCCATGGTCGAGGTTATTCCCTCTGCGTGTGGTTAATTTGTGATGGATGAGTTGGAGCACCCCTGCAGGGTTAAATCTTTCGAAAAGCCATGCCCGCGGTTATGTGGCAACTTTGGAAACTTTGTTTAACACCCGGTCATAGCAAACTTGAAGTAAACTCTAATAAAATACACCAAGTGTGTGCGTAACCATGACTATCTCTTCTCGTGAGTCCTTATCAGAGAGAGAACATGGTGGGGTTATGTTTGACGTAAGTAGGTGTTCAGGATCACTTATAGATCATTATAAGATCACATCCGTTATGTGTAGACCACCATACTTTACTTTCTGAATTCGTAAGTTAGCCAATCAAACTAATGCTTAGTCGCTTGCTGCAGCCTCACCACTTAACCATGCCTCGCCCATTAAGCTTTAATAGTCTTGGTATCCTTGGAAATGAGATTGCTGAGTCCATGTGGCTCACAGATTACTACAACAACAGTTGTAGGTACAGGTAATGCGGTGCTTTCACGTGAGAGAGATGCTTGTTTGATTTGGAGTTGTCTTCTGCTTCATCATCGATATAGGATGAGTTCCAGGAGGCAGCTTGGGCTAGTAAGGATGGATGTCATTTTATCGTTTGATTTCGTCTGTAGTAGGACCCTCCTCTTCTGTATGATATTTGAATATGTTGCTGTATTGATGTGACTTTGATGTAGCTTGTGGCAAGTGTAAGCCAATTCCATATACTCATCTCTTTTGTACATGTACTTGTAATGATATCCATTCTTGGAACACGACGAGATGCGCTTCTATCCCTGTCGAGGCCCTCATGCCAAAATAAGGATAGGATCGCATCTTGGGCGTGACATTTTATTACCACTTTATATCATTTTTTGGGACTAACCTATTGACATAGTGCCAAAGTGCCAGTTGTTGTTTGTGCTTATTTTTTACTTCGCAGAAAATCAATACCAAACGGAGTCCAATCGTGACGAAACTTTTTGGAGATTTTTTCTAGACTAGAAGATACCCAATGGACCAAAGAAGTGCCAGGGGAGTTATCACATCCAAGATGCGCGCCTATCCATTTTAAGGCACGAGGGCCTCGCAAGGGATAGATGTGCATCTTGCGGTTAGCAAGAATAGTATCATCACAACATACAATACTGAAAGAGACGAGTATACAAGATTGGCTTACACTCGCCACATGCTAACTTACAATGTCACTCAAATTCATATCATCAAGTTGAACACAGGGTCCGGCTACGGACGAAATCAAACGATAAAACAGTTGCAAATGATACTATCAAGCTATCCCAAAGATCACGACCAGGTCCTCTACTCATCCGGATACATCACGTACATCCTGCCTCTTTCCTCATCATATTCCCACTGGAGCTGGGTGAGATCATCCTGCATGGAATCATCTGAACCTGTACCTGGAGTTGTTGTAGTAAATTGTGAGCCACAGAGGACTCAGCTATCATGTGCCCGGGTACCAAGACTATTCCATCTTAAATGTTGGGATGGGGTAAGTGTTTAGTTTGTAGCAGCACTAAGCATTTATGGTGGCTAAATTACGCAACATGAAAATAAATATGAGTGGCCTATGATGAACGATCGAATCTAGTATGATCCCTATGGGATCTTGAACACTTACTTACGTCAATCATAACCCCACCATGTTCTCTCTCGGATCATGTTCACGAGCAGAGATGATCACGGTTACTCACACAGTTGGTGCATTTTAATTAGAGTTTACTTCAAGTTAACTATAACCGGGTGTTAAACAAATATCCAAGCTGCCACATAACTGCGGGCACGGCTTTCCGAAAGATTTAACCCTGCAAGGGTGCTCCAAGTAATCCATCACAAATTAACCACACTCCACGGGAATAGCCTCGACCACGGATCTCGCGGTCATCATAGGTGATTCCAAAGGAATTCCAACACCTCGAGAAAACCCGAAGAAAGTCAGACTCAACACGCAAGACATTCGATAAAGGTAAAACAAATCTAGCAAGACCACCCAACGTGTCGACGAACCCGATAAGAGCCGCGTATCTCGTTCTCAGGACACGACGGATAAGCGATGCGTACGGAGGCCTGATAGAAATCTCCTAAGTTGCCCTGGGTTGGCCCCGCACAGTGCTCTAGTTTGGACCAATACTCATGAGGAGCACTGGCTCGGGGGTTGATTAATTATCCACGGGTTTGCAAGACCCTATGCAAATTTTATTAAGTTTTTAAGCAAATGAAGTACCAATATTAGGTCTTGCCAGACAAGTTTTAATCTCAACCGAATAAACCAGGGGGTCCCCATAACAACCCTGAGCAAGTTAGGAGCTAAAATATGGAAAACATAACACTGGTAACAAGGAACTAATGGCGGTAACAGCGGAACAAATCACTTAGCAAAAGGACAAGCCTTCCACAAATACCAAGATATATATGTGCATTAAATTAAATAACAGAATTTATTGTGATATCCAAATCCATGTTATCACATGGAACCACCTGCACCTGCAACTAAGAACGCTATACGAGGGGCTGAGTAGCGGTAACTTAGCCAATCAAAGGTTTGCTAGGATGTGGAGGTTAGAGGTTGTCATGGCAAATAGGAGGCTAATATCAAGTGGTAGGTAGTGCAGTTGTAACAATAAGAGCAAGAAACTAGCAAGCAAAAATAGTATCGGGATCCGGGTACGATCATCTTGCCTGTTGGTTCTTCAGCGAAATAAATAGCAGGATCCTCGTAGTGGTACTCTCCTGGGTCCTCGTACTCTGTAACATCCCAAAATTCTAAATTTTGGAATGTTATATTAAATAAATAAGTACGATTATTTTCTTGAATGTTGTGTGATTGAATGTGTGAAATTGAGTGGAATTTTGAAACTTTTGAAATTTTAATGAGAGGGAATAAAATGACTTTCCCAAATTTTCTATTTCGAAGCCCTATTCAATTTTGAGTTCGAATATTTTCAAAACCCTCTTATAAAAAAAATTAATTTAGAGGAGGAAAATGACACTCCAAAATCATAGACAATGTTTTGATTTAAATTTGAAAATGAAAACTATTTGCAATTTATTTGAAATTCAAATTCCTTTTCATTATGGTGTTATTACAAAAATAATGATTTTTTTAGTATTCCAAAAATTCATAAAAATATGTTCATGTTTTAGAGTTTATTTTTCTGAAAATTTTGATATATAATATGTCTATATAAAAAAATCTATTTTTGTTTAATTGGTTTTGTTTGCTGTTTTTAAAGAAAAAAGAAAAAAAACAGGAAACACTGTTCATCCGAGAATTAAAAAAACAAAAACTGATCTGCGCCCATGTGCACGGCCGGCTAAATCAGCCCATTCGGTGGCCTCTCCTTCCTTTTAATTTACATCTACTTCTAGTCTATTTGTTTAGTCCCACATTGCCTAGCCTTTGACTTCTAACCTCCCTCGCACCTATAAATATAGACCCATAGGTGAACCCAAAAATCATCCACCTCGGGTTAAGCCAATCTTTTGGTTTGACTAGCTTTATTAAATAAAAATATTTTCTTCTCTCCGGTGGGATTTCTAGAAGTCGTCGCATCTTTGAATTTATATCTTCTCTGCATTCTAAAGGTATTTTCTTCGTATTTTCTTTTATACTCATGTAGTTTAATATCTCTAGACTAGTATTTCTACATTAGTATATGGTCGAGTAATTAGATTATTAATTAGTCTCTGTATTTACACATTAGTATTAGAATTCTTTTAGACATAACATTTTTTTTCCGTAAAACAGCTTGGCCCAAATTTTTCAAATAGCCATAACTTTCTACTCGTTTATCAGAATTAGATGAAACCAACGCCTAGATTTTCGTCTTGACCTCACCTATCCAATCAACCTATCACGTCAACGTTTTTTCAAATTTTCAAATTTCGAAATTTATTCAGATTTATATTCAAACTTTTTTTAATCATATATTTTTATCCGTAGCTCTGTTTCCGATGATTCCAATTGCGTCGGATCCGTATCGAAGTAATCTTTCCGTTCACATTATTAGTGTTATCGTTTCAACATATAATTTTGATCTTGCTCATACTTCTCTATTAGTCTCCCAAAATGTGTTCACACGCTGTACTAAGCTAACTCAATGCCGTATTGAATTGCTTATAACTTTTGATCCGTCATTCTGAACCTAGTAATTCTTTTTATACACGTTCATATTGACTTCCCATATATAGTAACATCATTAATTTAAATCTTTGAAACTTTCAAATTTGAGCGATTCAATTTGAATCCGGACCTTCATTTGTTCATATCTTGCAAATTGTAACACCTTTTCAATTGATTCCTTTTGCCCCTAAATACTCGTGTCATATATTTATATTCATAACCATCGTACTTCGGTTCAACTTCTTTTGACCCTTCCGAATTCAAATTCAATTCATACTTAAATTCACTATAACTTGTGTTGTAGTGTTCCAGTTCAATTAATTCTTTTTGAACATTCATGTTGTTCTCCCCATACCTTGGATCGTCTTCCGTAGTCTCTCCAACCTAAGCTTATATAGCAATAGTTCATCATCCATTAACTCTTTTGAGTTCATTCCTCCACTTTCACTTTACAACACAGCTAGAACCTATCTTTTCTTATTTAACCTTAGTATGTTGTTATTTTCGCACCAAGACATGTTTTGTTCTTGCGGTTTTTCAGTTCTTTGTTTTGGCATGAATGTTTATTGAATGTTATTTGCTTACGATAGATTTTCATCGGAGAGTGACGAATAGTCTATCAGTTACTTCTAAGAGCGATATTATTCTTCATCAACACTACAGGCAAGTCACTTTGACCATGTATACCTATGTTTTATTGCATTAGTTCTACCATCTCCCCAATTGCATGCAAAGTAGGTAAATTGGAAACTTGGTTACTTGTTGTAGTATCATGTGGTAGGTACCCCTCAACCCTTTGACACATTGGCCCCGGGAAACGTTGATTTACATTTTTGCTATGCTATTAGTAGACGGGGTTGGTTGTGTGATTCATGAGAGTTGTGAGTTAATAATTTTCAAGACCTGCATTATGATCAAGACTTCAAGACTCCGAGTTTTTCAATATACCTCTAGGTGGATGATGGTTAAACGGCGCCCTGGAGAAACCAGTGGTTAGCCTAGGTGTTGCTGGGGAAGTGCCAGTATTCACGCGGAAAGGTCCACCCAGGCACAAAGAGATGGATGGATACTTCAAGACCCAAGGCTTACCTGCACAGCCACAAGCCATTATGGGCTCTAGCTTGGTTGGATATCGTGGTGACCCTAGACAGGCGGTGCTACGAGATGTAGAAGAATGGTAGGAAAGGATGGGCACCGACAGAGTCTCGGGGAAACCCTTTAGAAGAGCATGTTTTGGTCATCCGTTTCTCAAACACCCTGAAGTGCGAGAAATCCAACGGAGGCGATCAAATTTTGTGGGGAACGTGTGCAAAACTCTACAGAGTACTCAAACCTAATCGATTAGCCGTGTCGACGGTCATGGACAACTTGAGCCAAAGGAACTGAAACTATCAGGAAGTCTCAACACAAAAATTATATTGATGAGGGTGTTATTATTAACCAGGGTATGAGAATTGGTTGGTGGAACCATCTCATTAATCAACCAACTTTGTAGTAATAATTTCTGCATTACCCCTCTTGTTGTAGGAAAAATTGGCTTTGCGCAAAAACTTAAACTTATAGCCCCACCTGCCATATAAGCATAGTATATAGGATTATTTTCACCCATCTTTTGTGACTTGCTGGCATATTCAAAATGCTGACCTACACGGCTGCAACGTCTTATGTTGCAGATAAGCTCTACGACGGGTAAGAGTACGATTCAGGGTTACGGTCTTCACTCAACCTGCCGTTGGTGTTATTGGGACCCCACTCCCATTGACTGTTTCCGCTGAGATATTAAGGTATATATCAGTTTTACGTTAATTACATGTGATTGCACTTTGATATATACATTGATGTACTGTGTGTGCCAGCATACTTATCCAGGGATGGCACGGAAAACACAAAGGCTTGACTCGTTTTGAGTAGGGTCGCTACATACTCAGTATCGACTCTCGCGTCTACCCAAGAGAAACAGCAACAATAAACCTCCAACCAAGGTGCAATGCACAGCAATATGATGCATGATTCATTTATGAAGAATTCAACATGGCAATCCAAAACTAGTCATGTTTCAGATGCAAAGTTTGTTTATTAATGAATTTGGACAGAACCTCATTTTAAGTTATTTAAACATGCATGATCATGGCAAATCTGGATGCATCATGCAAAATCGATAGAAATGCATATAAAGATCGCAAGAAACGGAGCTACGGTTCTCACGATACGCTCTCGACAAGGTACGGAGGCAAAACACAAGTCATCCAAAACCTGGGCTAATTCTTGGCATTCCAAGGTAGCCTCTGTATAGGTCATGAAAAATCAATCACAATAGCCTCAAGAATCAATCAATTCCATGGAGCATAGCTCCCACAAGTCACAAAACAATAAAACCCACAATCTGCCACAAAACAGCAACACAGCAACTTCTACAGCTCACAACTTGAGTTACAGGAACTCTACAGCCACAAACAAGATATGGACAGTACCTACTCAACACACGTATCAACTTATCCAACTACACAATCAGCAAAGGAGGCACACATCAATAAGCATGAAGCATTCAAGTTGACATGATGAAACAGTTTTCTGGGACTTAGTGAAAATTCCAGTTTTCTGGAATCTGCGATTGTAAAGTAGCAAGTTGACAGCAGTGATTAAATATGCTAGAGAGCACCTATTGGCATGAAAATTGACAGGATGGTAGAAGGCAATATCTACTACAAATAACTGACACTGAGCATGAGCAAATACCAAACACATCACTAGATACCACCCACTCTTCAAGGTATACAAATAACAGCAGATTCCCAGACTTTGTAGTTTTTAGCATGCTGAAACAGAAACATTAAGTAGGCAACTTAACAGCATGTTCCCCACTTATATGGGTGGTTATCATATTAAACAAAAATACCGTGGCATACTAGATACAAAACACTAGTACTTCCTAGTTGACACAGCTCCCAAAGCAAGCATGGATTAATTCAAACAAAAATGACAAAATGGCATCTCAGCTAAAATGACAGATTTATGAACTTGCTCAACAGTGAAATCTGAGAGTTCCAATGAGTTCATTGGCTCTTCCTACCCCAAAACCATGTGTTATACTCATATGCCCATGTGAAACCACAAGGCAACAACAAATAACAAACTACCCACTCTAATCATGGCATAACTACTCTAGATAGGAAATGTAGTTAAATGGCATGAGCATGTTAGCAACTTAGATAAGGATGGAAGTGAAATGACAAGGCCTACATGACAAGCATATATCAACAAGGGTATGCCAAGTGGGAAAACCCACTAGTCCCCTAACACACATAAACACCCTACTCACACCACTACTAAAAGTATACCCAAGCTCTAAGTATGCCCAAGGCACATGAGCTCAAAACACCAAGATCATACCATCCAAGAAGGGGGGGTGATCATCTACCACACATACACTCACCACTAATGCATCAAAGGCATGGAGCATTAGACTCCACTCACTCTCACACAAATGTGTGTGTATGTAGAACATACACACACACTCCCATACACCTACACCTACACATGCAAGCACATGCCACCCAACACTCACATATGTGGGTGTGCAAGGAGCACACACACATGTGCCATGCATGGTGCACCACACACACACATGCACAACTCACATGCACACACACACACATGTATATATACAGTAGGGTACATACACACACACAAGCACATATATACACACACCTCTATGTGCCAAGCACACACATACACAAGTATGGATGTGGGCATGGTGCATACACACACACTTTCTACACTACACATGTCAGGGAAAATAAAAAAAGAAACAAACCTGAAATAATTAACTACACACATGTGCATACATAGCAGGTTATAAACAAAAGAAAAAAAATAAAATAGCAAAATGGGGGGAGTTTGGGCTCGAACCCACGACCTCCTGCTCACGTCCCCCGAGCCCAACCACTATGCTACGGCACCAAATGCTAACAGAGGGGGGTCCTCTGCTCCACTAATACACATACGCACTACACGCCTGACGAAACTGAACCTGCACCTGCACTACGGCGACAGCGGCGACGGTGAGTGAAATCCGGCGAGGTCACGCACTAGTGGAGCTGCTGGCCCTATGCGCAGCACGCGGGGTCTACGGGGAACCCATCCCTCCGCTCATCTCGCGATAAGGGGGACCGGAGGCGAGCTCAAGCTCGATCTTTCGGACCGGCGGCGACAGCGGCAGCGGCAACCAAATACGAGCACACAACGGCGAGGGAAAGGCTGCGAGGATCTACGGCTCACCTTGGGGGAAGGCGATGACGAGCCGGTCATGGAGGAGAGGAAGGAGAGGCGGAGACGCGCCACGCAAAGAGGAAGAAGACCCGGCGACGAACTCCTCCTTGCGAACGACGGTGATGGCAATCCGCACCACGGCGAGGCGCTCCTCACCTCCTAGCGGCGGGAATGGAACGCGGGGACGAACCACATTCGCCACGCCATCCTGGACGCGGAGGGGATTCACCGGAGACGAGCTACGATGATGCGACGACGACCCGGCGGAGCTCTCTGCTCCCTCACTGAAACTCTGTCTACCTTACCTGGCAGGGAGGAAGAAGAGAGGGAGGAGGGATAAAGAGAGGAAGAGTGGAGCTTCGGCGACGGAGGGAGGAAGAGGGAACCCTAGGGGAGCGTCACGAACGTCGAGGGGCTTAAATACGCTCGGGAATAGACGGCGACGGCGACGGAAAAGGCGACGGCGGACGCACTCTCACCCTCTGAACCTGACGGGGACAGGCAATGGAGCAGGTGACCATTCCCGACGGCTGGGCTGCGCTGGAGGGAAAGCCCACTACCTCTCTCTCTCTATGTGAGAAAAAACAGGAAGGTTTTTTTTATAAATTTTAAACACAGCCACACTTAAGTAAATCCCCTGAGTAAAATAAAAGGTTTTATAGAAAAACAAAAAATATTTTGGTGAAGGAAATAAAGAGCCCTATTTAATAAAAATATTATGTTGATTTATTGAGCAAGTAATTATTAATATTATAAAATGGCAGCTCCTGTTATTTAAACCCCCCATTAACATAAAAACTCAAAATAGTAAAAGGTCAACACTCATATGCATAAAAAAATAGGCTAGCACTTGAACATTTTTAAACAATTATTAAAGCAAAATAATTCTGCTGTTAAAAGAGGGAGGAATTTAAAGGGTTTTAGGAAGGGTTTGATGAGAGCAAAGAGAAGGGGAGAAGAAGAGTGTTGCACCACACACACTCTTGCCACATCACCATAACAATCACAACACCATAGTCACTAAGCACATCACAGCAATGCATGGCATGATGGATGAATGATGCATGATGCATGAATGCATGAATGCATGACAAGACATGGCATGACAAGGCTCAACTCATATCATACAATCTCATGACAACCAGGTTAAACAAGATACAATGCCATAAATGGTAGGGATAGCACTTGGGCTATCACAACTCTCCCACACTACAAGAGGATCTCGACCCGAGATCTAGGAACGAAAGAAATCCGGAAATTCAGAACGGAGAAGGTCCTCGCGTTCCCAATTAGCTTCTTTGTCGGAATGATGAGACCACTTCACCTTGAGAAACTTGATAGACTTGTTGCGAGTCTTATGCTCAGTTTCTTCAAGAATTGCAACTGGATGCTCACGATAGGAGAGATCTTCTTGGAGATCGATGTCTTGGAGGTCAATGGTTCGCTCAGGAGTCTTGAAGCATCTCCGAAGCTGAGAAACATGGAAGACATCATGCACATTTGCGAAATTTGGAGGAAGCTCTAGTTGATATGCAAGACCACCTCTCTTGCCAACAACATTGAAAGGACCAAAAAAATGAGGAGCTAGCTTCCCTTTAATTCCAAACCGCTGAGTGCCCTTCATGGGAGAGACTCTGAAATAGACTAGATCATCCACTTGGAAAGAAACATCCCGATGTTTGTTATCGTAATAACTCTTCTGTCGGGACTGAGCTGCTTTGACGTTCTCATGAATGACATGGCACATCTCTTCTGCTTCAGTGATCATGTCATTGCCCAATATCTGACGCTCACCGGTTTCAGACCAGTTAAGCGGGGTACGACACTTTCTGCCGTAGAGAATCTCGGAAGGGGCCTTGCCTGAACTAGCTTGGAAGCTATTGTTGTATGAGAATTCAGCATATGGAAGGCAGTCGTCCCATTTCATGTCGAACGAAATCACACAGGCTCTGAGCATATCTTCAAGGATCTGATTGACTCTCTCAACTCGACCACTTGTCTGTGGATGGAACGCGGTGCGGAAACGGATCTTGGTACCCATAGCAGTCTGGAAGGACTCCCAAAACTTGGAAGTGAAGAGGCTTCCACGGTCAGAAGAGATGAGGTGAGGAATACCATGCAAAGACACTATCCTTGACGTATACAACTCTGCAAGCTGAGCTGCCAAGATAGATTCTTTGACTGGCAGGAAATGAGCAATTTTTGATAGCTTGTCGATAACCACAAAGATGGCATCGTTGCCTCTCTTGGACTTGGGAAACCTAGTTACGAAATCCATCTCCACATGATTGAATTTCCACTCTAAGATAGGCAAAGGCTGAAGAAGACCTGCTGGACGTTGATGTTCCGCCTTCACTCTGTGACAAACATCACACTCGTTCACGAACTGAGCAATTTCACGTTTCATGCGAGTCCACCAGAAGGTTTGCTTGAGATCTTGATACATCTTTGAACTGCCTGGATGAATGGATAGGAGAGAATTGTGTGCTTCATCCATGATAACCTTTCTGAGATCACCTTTTGGAACCACAAGACGGTCCTCAAAGAACAAGGTATCTTTGTCATCAACTTGAAAGAACTTATACTTCGGAATGCTCTTGGCCACACCTTTCTTCACTTTCTTCACCATAGCGTCAAGAAGCTGCGCTTGGTGAACCTGATCTTCCAGAGTCGGTGAGACTTGAATATTTGCAAGAAATCCTTGTGGAATCATCTGAAGGTTGCGCTTGCAGAAGGCTTCACAAAGCTCGGGTTGGAGAGGCTTCAAGATGAGACTATTGCAGTACGCCTTATGGTTGAGCGCATCTGCAATCACATTTGCTTTCCCCGGAGTATACTCAATGCTCGGGTTGAAGTCTTCAAGCATTTACACCCAACGAGATTGCCGAAGATTGAGATTGGGTTGAGTGAAAATGTACTTCAAGCTCTTGTGATCAGTGTACACCTCAACTGGTCTACCCAACAACAAATGCCTCCAAGTCATTAGAGCATGCACAACTTCCGCCAACTCAAGATCATGAGTGGGGTAGTTCTTCTTGGCCGGCTTCAACTGACGCGAGGTCTAAGCAAAAATCTTCTTGTCTTGCATGAGAACACCACCAAGGCCTTGCAGAGAAGCATCACAGAAAACTTAAAAAGGCTTAGACTGCTTAGGAGGAACAAGAACTGGAGCTGAAGTCAGTCTCTGCTTGAGCGTATTGAACGCCACATCACACTCAGGAGACCAAACATACTTGACACTCTTCTGGAGGAGATTGGACAGAGGCTTGGCAATTTGAGAGAAGTTCTCCACGAACCTTCTGCAATAGCTAGCAAGCCCGAGGAAACTCCGAAGTTGCTTCACGTTCTGAGGAGGTTCCCACTTCAATATAGCTTCAAACTTCTCAGGGTGCACTTTAATTCCCTCGGCAGAGATGACATGCCCAAGGTACACCACTTCATTGAGCCAAAACTCACACTTGGAAAACTTGGCATAGAATCGATGCTCTCTTAAATTGTCAAGCACAAGGCGGAGATGCTTTGCATGATCTTCTTCTGTCTCCAAGAACACAAGGATATCATCGAGATAGACCAAGACAAACTCATTCTTGAAGGGAGAGAAAATGAAATTCATCATTCTTGAAAAGGTTGGAGGAGCATTAGCAAGACCAAACGACATGACGGTGTCCTCATAAGAGCCAAAACTCGTCCTGAAAGCGGTCTTGGGAATGTCTTCTTCGCGAATGCGAATCTGATGATAACCCATGCGAAGATCAAGCTTTGAGAAAACCTTGGCACCTTTCAGTTGTTCAAACAACTCATTGATGTTGGGAAGTGGGTACTTGTTTCTGATTGTCTTATTGTTCAATGGCCGGTAATCAACACAAAGACGATCTGTGCCATCTTTCTTCTTGAAAAACAAAACTCCACAACCCCATGGAGAAGAGCTTGGTCTGATCAGACCTAGACGTTCTTGCTCATCTAGCTGCTTCTTCAACTCTTTCAGCTCTTCGGGGCCTAGTTTATATGGGCGCTTGCAGACCGGTTCAGTTTCGGGCTCGAGATCAATCACGAACTCGACTGGCTAGTGCGGAGGCATTCTTGCCAATTCTTCTGGAAAGACATCTTCATACTCACAGACCACCGGAATTTGAGAAATCGCCAAGATTTCACCCTTCTCATTAAGAGCAAAGAGACAGATTGTGTCATCGCGAGCCGCGAAAATAATCACGTCTTCTGAAGGATGAGTCAGCTTGACTTATTTTGCTTTGCAATCAATATGAGCCTTATTCATAGCCAGGAAGTCCATGCCCAAAATGAGATCAGTGTCGGAATTACCGAGAACAATTGGAGAACCAGAAAAGAATAATTTCCCAACTTGATAGAAACATCCGGAACCACCTTGTTAGCACTCATGAGAGTGTCGGGTGAAACAACACGCAAGGCCTTACTCAAATAATCAAAATCAAAATCATGCTTGACAAAGAATGCTTTAGACATGAATGAATGCGATGCTCCAGAATCAAACAAAACTATTGCAGGGAAATCATTAACTGACAGATTACCCATAATCACATCATTGGATTGATCTACTTCAGCTGCATTCACCATATTCACTCTTGCGGTCTTGGGATTATGCTTCACCATTGCATTGCGTGGAGGCTTGACAAGAGGAGGAGGCGAAAGACGCCGCTGGTTGCACTTCTTTGCATAGTGACCCTTCTGGCCACACTTGTGACAAGTCACCTCAGAAAGCGCACAAACATTGCCTGGAGGAGGAACAAGAACAGCCTTGGACGCCTGGGGTCTCTGCTAGAATCCTGGGTTGGGTGGGTGGGAAGAACCACGACCACCAAACTGCTTCTGCTACTGAGGAGGACGAAACGGAAGAGGATTTGGCGCCCAATACTTCTGCTTCTTCGGAGCCATCTAAGAGCAGGAATAAGAAGAATAAGAATCCCTTGAACGCTTCTTGGAGTTCTCCAACTTGAGCTGAGCTGCTTCAACCTTCAAAGCCATGTTGTGGAACTGATCAAACTCCCGAGGTTCCTGAAGAACTAGGCTTGGCATAAGCTCATCCTTGAGATCACCTCTGAACTGATAGATCATAACCTTATCATCTCGAACATCTTGCTTGGCATAACGAGCTAGATTCTAGAACTCGACGTTGTACTGGTAGACAGACTTGGTTCCCTGCTTCAGGTGCCTGAACTTCTCATGCATATCCTCGACAAAGCTTGTTGGAATGTAATGAGCCCTAAAGTCACGATGGAAATCGTCCCAAGTAACAACACGATCGCCCCTGGAATCCTTGTACTACTGCCACCAATCAGCTGCTTGACCCTTGAGCTGGAACGATGCAAATCTGACAAAGTCCTCTGGCCTGACATTGCTGCACTCGAAATGCTTACTCATATCATGAAGCCAATCATCGGCATCAAAAGGTTGCTCACAACAGGTGAAAGACTTGGGCTAGTTGGCAAGGAACTGATTGAGCATTGCAAACTGAGGCTGATTCTGAAAATTCCCTTGAAAACCTTGCTGACCCTGCTCCCTTTCTTGCAACAGCCTGAGCAACATCTGAGTGTTTGCATTGGTTGTGGACATCACAGCTTGCCAAGCTTCTGGAGGAGGAGGCGGAGGAGGCGGTGCGGGAGTGGTGGTGGAACATCAGACTGCTCCTCACCACGACCCGGATTGTTGCGAGTTGGTGGAGCCATCCTGAAGATGGACAAAATGCATCAGCACCTCATTGATAAGATGAATTCAAAGCTGAATCAAATGCTTGAAATAAATTGAACAGATAACTACATAGCCTTCCTACTGAAAAATTAGTAAGAATGCTTCTTCGGTTCATGACAACATCATCAGATATAACAAGCCACTTGCAATAACACAAAAGTATTGAGCTAAGCACTCGGAACAAATGTACATGCCCATATACATCTGAAGAAGATGATCCTAGATGACTACAAGATTTCCCACCTATCAACTTCCGAAAACTTTCTGGTTATGCAATCCGGTGTGAGGGATACAAGGAGGAAATATCTCACACAACTAACAATCCTACACCCCAACTGTATCCATCCTTCAACACATAACCAGAGGCTTTCGCAAACTCATCTAATCTCGAATCCTCGAACTCACAACAATACTAAACCATGATGGTACCCCGGACGCCTCCCCAGTACTGGGTGACTCCGACCTTATCTCACCACGATAAGTATTGAAGTAATTTCGAACACTCTCCGTCCTGAGATATCAAGGAAGTTGAATAATAACGATGTACCAACATTCCCTGGAGCTCGACTCCCCGGAAGAAATCAAGTCAGACAGGAGGCACCAAGACAGAACCCTGTCACATCGGTATCATATAGACTCCAAAATACCCGCGTGATCCTAAAAAAAATTGAGCGAGAAGAGGAGTAGAATCAAAATTTCCTAAGTCAGATACCTCACCAGAGCATAGAAGAGGAGTAAAAATAATCCTACTCTCCGATATAACTAGACTCAAAATAGTTTTTTACTAGACTCGACTCGACCAAGTTCGAACAAGCAAAGGCTCCTATGGTCGTGGCTCTGAATACCAACTTGTCACGCCCAAGATGCGCGCCTATCCATTTTAAGGCACGAGGGCCTCGCAAGGGATAGATGCGCATCTTGCCGTTAGCAAGAATAGTATCATCCCAACATACAATACTGAAAGAGATGAGTATACAAGATTCGCTTAAACTCGCCACATGCTAACTTATAATGTCACTCAAATTCATATCATCAAGTTGAACACAGGGTCCGGCTACGGACGAAATCAAACGATAAAACAGTTGCAAATGATACTATCAAGCTATCCCAAAGATCACGACCAAGTCCTCTACTCATCCAAATACATCACGTACATCCTGCCTCTTTCCTCATCATATTCCCACTGGAGCTGGGTGAGATCATCCTGCATGAACTCGTCTAAACCTGTACCTCGAGTTGTTGTAGTAAACTGTGAGCCACAGAGGACTCAGCTATCATGTGCCCGGGTACCGAGACTATTCTAGCTTAAAGGTTGGGATGGGGTAAGTGTTTAGTTTGCAGCAGCACTAAGCATTTATGGTGGCTAACTTACGCAACATGAAAATAAATATGAGTGGCCTATGATGAACGATCGAATCTAGTATGATCCCTATGAGATCCTGAACACTTACTTACGTCAATCATAACCCCGCCGTGTTCTCTCTCGGATCATGTTCACGAGCAGAGACGATCACGGTTACTCACATAGTTGGTGCATTTTAATTAGAGTTTACTTCAGGTTAACTATAACCGGGTGTTAAACAAATATCCAAGCTGCCACATAACCACGGGCACGGCTTTCCGAAATATTTTACCCTGCAGGGGTGCTCCAACCAATCCATCACAAATTAACCACACTCCGCAGGAATAGCCTCGACCACGAATCTCGCGGTCATCATAGGTAATTCCAAAGGAATTCCAACACCTCAAGAAAACCCGAAGAAAGTTAGACTCCACACGCAAGACCTTCGATAAAGGTAAAACAAATCCAGCAAGACCACCCGACGTGTCGACGAACCCGATAAGAGCCGCGTATCTCGTTCTCAGAACACGACAGACAAGTGGCACATACAAAGGCCTGATAGAAATCTCCCAAGTTGCCTTGGGTTGGCCCCGCACAGTGCTCTAGTTTGGACCAACACTCATGAGGAGCACTGGCCCGGGGGTTGATTATTTATCCACGGGTTTGCAAGACCCTATGCAAATTTTATTAAGTTTTTAAGCAAATATAGTACCAATGTTGGGTCTTGCCAGACAAGTTTTAATCTCAACCGAATAAACCAGGGGGTCCCCATAACAACCCCGAGCATGTTAGGAGCGCAAAATATGGAAAACATAACACCGGTAACAAGGAACTAATGGTGGTAACAGCGGAACAAATCACTTATCAAAAGGCCAAGCCTTCCACCAATACCAAGATATATATGTGCATTAAATTAAATAACAAAATTTATTGTGATATTCAAATCCATGTTATCACATGGAATCACCTGCACCTGCAACTAAGAATGCTATACGAGGGGCTCAGTAGTGGTAACTTAGCCAATCAAAGGTTTGCTAGGATGTGGAGGTTAGAGGCTGTCATGGCAAATAGGAGGCTGATATCAAGTGGTAGGTAGCGCAATTATAACGATAAGAGCGATAAACTAGCAAGCAAAAATAGTATCGGGATCCAGGTACGATCATCTTGCCTGTTGGTTCTTCAGCGGAACAAGTAGCGGGATCCTCGTAGTGGTACTCTCCTGGGTCCTCGTACTCAGTATCAACACTCGTGTCTACCCAAGAGAAACAAAAACAATAAATCTCCAACCAAGGTGCAATGCACAACAATATGATGCATGATTCATTTATGAAGAATTCAACATGGCAATCCAAAACTAGTCATGTTTCAGATGCAAAGTTTGTTTATTAATGAATCTGGACAGAACCTCATGTTAAGTTATTTAAACATGCATGATCATGGAAAATCTTGATGCATCATGCAAAATCGATAGAAATGCATATAAAGATCGCAAGAAACGGAGCTACGGTTCTCACGATACGCTCTCGACAAGGTACGGAGGCAAAACACAAGTCATCCAAGACCTGGGCCGATTCTCGGCATTCCAAGGTATCCTCTGGATAGGTGATGAAAACTCAATCACAATAGCCTCGAGAATCAATCAATTCCATGGAGCATAGCTCCCACAAGTCACAAAACAATAAAACCCACAATCTTCCACAAAACAGCAACATAGCAACTTCTACAGCTCACAACTTGAGCTACACGAACCCTACAGCCACAAACAAGATATGGACAGTACCTACTCAACACACATATCAACTTATCCAACTACACAATCAGCAAAGGAGACACACATCAATAAGCATGAAGCAATCAAGTTGAAATGATGAAACAATTTTCTGGGACTTGGTGAAAATTCCAGTTTTCTGGAATCTGCGATTATAAATAGCAAGTTGACAGCAGTAATTAAATATGCTAGAGAGCTCCTATTGGCATGAAAATTAACAGGATGGTAGAAGGCAATATCTACTACAAATAACTAACACTGAGCCTGAGAAAATACTGAACACATCATTAGATACCACCCACTCTTCTTGGCATAAAAATAACAACAGATTCCCAGACTTGGTAGTTTTTAGCATGCTAAAACAAAAACATTAAGTAGGCAACTTAACAGCCTGTTCCCCACTTATATGGGTGGTTCTCATATTTAACAAAAATACCATGGCATACTAGATACAAAACACTAGCACTTCCTAGTTGACACACCTCCCATAGCAAGCATGGATTAATTCAAGCAAAAATGACAAAATGGCATCTCAGCTACAATGACAGATTTATGAACTTGCTCAAAAGTTAAATCTGAGAGTTCCAATGAGTTCATTGGCTCTTCGTACCCCAAAACCATGGGTCATACTCATATTCCCATGTGAAACCACAAGGCAACAACAAATAACAAACTACCCACTCTAATCATGACATAACTACTCTAGATAGGAAATGCAGTTAAATGGCATGAGCATGTTAGCAACTTAGATAAGAATGGAAGTTAAATGACAAGGCCTACATGACAAGCATATATCAACAAGGGTATGACAAGTGGGAAAACCCACTAGTCCCCTAACACACATAAACACCCTACTCACACCACTACTAAAAACATACCCAAGCTCTAAGTATGCCCAAGGCACATGAGCTCAGAACACCAAGATCATACCACCCAAGAAGGGGGGGTGATCATCTACCACACATACACTCACCACTAATGCATCAAAGGCAAAGAGCATTAGACTCCACTCACTCTCACACAAATGTGTGTGTATATAGAAGATACACACACTCTCATGCACCTACACCTACACATGCAAGCACATGCCACCCAACACTCACATATGTGGGTGTGCAAGGAGCACACACACACATGTGCCATGCATGGTGCACCACACACCCACATGCATAACTCACATGCTCACACACACTTGTGTATATACACTAGGGTACATACACACACACAAGCACATATATACACACACCTCTATGTGCCAAGCACACACATACACAAGTATGGATGTGGGCATGGTGCATACACACACACTTTCTACACTACACATGTCAGGGAAAATAAAAAAGAAACAAACCTGAAATAATTAACTACACACACATACACACATGTGCATACATAGCAGGTTATAAACAAAAGAAAAAGAAAACAGCAAAAAGGGGGGAGTCTGGGCTCGAACCCACGACCTCCTGCTCACCTCCCCCGAGCCCAACCACTACGCTACGGCGCCGAATGCTAACAGAGGGGGGTCCTCTGCTCCACTAATACACACATACGCACTACACGCCTGACGAAACTAAACCTGCACCTGCACTACGACGACAGCGGCGACGGCGAGCGAAATCCGGCAAGGTCACGCACTAGCGGAGCTGCTGGCCCTACACGCAGCACGTGGGGTCTACGAGGAACCCATCCCTCAGCTCATCTCGCGATGAGGGGGACCAGAGGCGAGCTCAAGCTCGAGCTTACGGACCGGCAGCGGCAGCGGCGACCAAATACGAGCACACGACGGCGAGGGAAAGGCTACGGGGATCTACGGCTCACCTTGGGGAAGGCGATGACGAGCCGGTCGCAGAGGAGAGGAAGGAGAGGCAAAGACGCAGCACGCGAAGAGGAAGAAGACCCGGAGACAAACTCCTCCTTGCGGACGACGGCGATGGCAATTCGCACCATGGGGAGGCGCTCCTCATCTCCTAGCGGTGGGAATGGAACGCGGGGACGAACCACGTTCGCCACGCCATCCTGGACGCGGAGGGGATTCACCGGAGACGAGCTGCGACGCGACGACAACCCGGCGGAGCTCTCTGCTCCCTCACTGAAACTCTGTCTACCTTACCTGGCAAGGAGGAAGAAGAGAGGGAGGAGGGAGAAAGAGAGGAAGAGGGGAGCTTCGGCGGCGGAGGGAGGAAGAGGGAACCCTAGGGGAGCGGCACGGACATCGAGGGGCTTAAATACGCTCGGGAATAGACGGCGACGGCGATGGAAAAGGCGACGGCGGACGCACTCTCACCCTCTGAACCTGACGGCGACAGGCAATGGAGCAGGTGACCGTTCCCGATAGGCTGGGCCGCGTTGGAGGGAAAGCCCAATACCTCTCTCTCTCTTTGAGAAAAAAAAACAGGAAGGTTTTTTTTATAAATTTTAAACACAGCCACACTTAAGTAAATCCCCTGAGTAAAATAAAAGGTTTTAGAGAAAAACAAAAAATATTTTGGTGAAGGAAATAAAGAGCCCTATTTAATAAAAATATTATGTTGATTTATTGAGCAAGTAATTATTAATATTATAAAATGGCAGCTCCTGTTATTTAAACCCCCCATTAACATAAAAACTCGAAATAGTAAAAGGTCAACACTCACATGCTTAAAACAAAATAGGCTAGCACTTGAACATTTTTAAACAATTATTAAAGCAAAATAATTCTGCTGTTAAAATAGGGAGGAATTTAAAGGGTTTTAGGAAGGGTTTGATGAGAGCAAAGAGAAGGGGAGAAGAAGAGTGTTGTACCACACACACTCGTGCCACATCACCATAACAATCACAGCACCACATTCACTATGCACATCACAGCAATGCATGGCATGATGGATGAATGATGCATGAATGCATGAGAAGACATGGCATGACAAGGCTCAACTCATATCATACAATCTCATGACAACTAGGTTAAACAAGATACAATGCATTAAATGGTAGGGACAGCACTTGGGTTGTCACGGGAGTGGGCCATGGAGACCACAGCCCACCAGGCTACGCCAGGGGGAATGCCATAAATTTTGTGTTCTTGAGGGATCTATTTCTCCTATGTATCACTACCTAATATATCTTATTACTATAGAGAGGTTGACAACCTCTCTTTCACGTCGGGTTGCAAGTATTTGTCGTTTGTGTGCAAGTGTTGCTTATTGGGTGTTGGTGATCCTCCTACTGATCGACAACCTTGGTTTCATAATTAAGGGAAATACTTACTATCACTGTGCCGCATCATCCCTTCCTCTTTGTGGAAATACTAACGCAGTCTCAAGCCACGTTAACAGGGTGCCAGACGGTGGTGTAGATGGCCTCCCATCAGAACAAATACTTGCGGTGGCGGAAAAAGTGTTTCAAGAGTGCTCTCGGAGTTTTTAGGGTAATTGTGAATTTGTAAGCCAGAGAGGTGTCGGCGCACTAGGAATGGGGGTACCCAGACCTACCTTCTTGTAGCCTAGGGCATGGCCCACTTCACCGACCAGATAAGATCAGGCGTGGCCTCCACTCGCGACAAGGCCCTCGCGAGGGCCCTAGCCTCGCGAGGAAGAACAGCAACAAGACCTGCAAAGGATGGGCCTCCTCAAGACCCCTCTGAAGCGGCGGAGATTTCTATGCAAGGCCCGGCCTTAGGAGTCAAGGGTGACACAAGGAAGGACATGCGAGCATCAATACGCTAGGTGGCGCAGTTTCCTGTTTGGTGCAAAGGGAGCAAGGACATACGCAGGTTCCCAGAGCACCCCCCAAAGGTTTCCCTTCCAGTCCAAGAAGACCACAACCACCCGCCCCATGGGGCGGATGTCATTGCTGAGCCCATCCCTGTGACATCGACAGTCACTTTGCAGGCGAAGACCGCCTTTGGGCAGGGCGAGCACGTACTGTTGTCCCCCTTCAAAATTGGTCGTTGTGGAAACCCTTCCCGCCATTTTGATAAGAGAAGAGGACCCAAGCCACCAATATAAATAGAGCATAGGTTGCACCGTAGAGGAGGGACCCCCGACCGACGGAGAGCATGGGATCCTCCCCACAATCCATTCCACCATTCATCTGCCACCAACACATAGAGGGCCTCGAACACTTCGAGAGAGCCCTCTGGACGCCCAAGAATACTGTACTATTTCACCCTCATCACCTCCTCAAGAGGCAACCCACCAAAGAGGGAGTAGGGTATTATGCTTCACAGCGTCCCGAACCTGGGTAAACTATCATGTTCATCTTCTTCCTCGTCATCGTGTGAGTTCGTCGTTGTGTCCATCGAGTAGCGAGCTAGGGTGACGAGGTTGCAGGGATCTTCGCACACGCCCCTGTGTTCGAACCTTAAGGGTTTTGCGGAGCCCGAAATCAAACATTTGGCGTGCTAGGTAGGGGCGTGTCGGAGTCTTCCCCAAGCTGTGCCCTTCCCAAGCTTCGCTACTCAGATGGCTAGCGCTGAGCAAGCTTCTCCGGGCCGTAGCGGGTCAGTTTCCTTGAACCCCGCCGCGGCAGTCGAAGGCCGACCAAGCAGTCTGAACTAGGTCGCCAGTGTCGCCTCTACCATCACCACCTCTAGCACTGCTCAGGCGCCCGATGGGCGGCCAGCGCCCCCGGCCCCGGCGGCGTGCAGCACGTACGTGGGAGACCTCAATGCCCACGACGCGCTAATGCTGGCAAGCGAGATGCTTCACCATCGACCTATGCATGGGGGCTTCGACGCGTGGGCCAACCACATCATGGAGTTGGTCACCGTTGCGCAAAGGGACATCTACCCTCACTCCTCTCCAGGGCCACAGGCGCCAGGCGCTGGAGGCTCACACGCCGTGTCCGCTCCCCAAACCGCCAGCAAAGGGCACCCCAGCACCGGACGGACCCGAGTGGGGCGCGTGTAGGACCGAAAGTATGTCTAGAGGGGGTGATTAGACTACTTGACCAAATAAAAGTTTTGTCTATACCAAGTTTTAGAGTTGACAGTTTTTAGCATTTCATGGCAAGTCAAGTACACCCTACACATGCAAGTCTAAGAGTATATAGTAGCGGAAAGTAACAACAAGCATGTATAGAAGGGTAGGAAGATCAAACGCAGTTATAGACACGATGATTTTTCCATGGTTCTAATAGGTGGCGCTATCGTACATCCACGTTTATGGAGTCTTCAACCCACGGAGGGTAACGGTCGCAAGAGTCCACAGAGGGCTCCACCCAAAAGGGTCCACGAAGTAGCAACCTTGACTATTCCATAACGGCTTCCGTCCACGAAGGACTAGCCTTATTATGGGTAGATCTTCACGAAGTAGGCCATCTCCTTGCCCTTACAAACTTCTTTGTTCACTCCACAACACGAAGTAGGAGGCTCCCAAGCGACACCTAACTAATCTAGGAGGCACCACCCTCCAAAAGGTAATAGGCTCGGTAATGACGATGAACTCCTTGCTCTTGTGCTTCAGGATGATAGACTGCTCAGCACCCAATCATTCTCTCACAGATTTGGCATGGTGGAAGAGATGGGATTGGTGGAAAGCTACTTGGGGAGGCTAGAAATCAAGATCCATATGATTGGAGTGGAATATCTTGACCTCAACACAAGGGTAGGTGGTTCTCTCTCAGAAAACTAGATGGGGCAAGTGTGGAATAGTTCTGAGTGCTTCTCTTTCGAGTAGGTATTGGTGAAGGGGTATATATAGGCATCCCCAAAAATCCAACCGTTACACACAAAATGACCAACTCGGTGACACTGATGTGTTAATCTCGGTGATACCGAAGTGACCAAAAGGTGGCAACTTTTGAATCTCGGTGAGACCGATATAGGAAACTCGGTTGCACCGATAAGGTAACCAACGGTAAGATTTCCAATCTCAGTGACGCCGATCCAACATTCTCGGTGGTACTGATAATGTGAATTTGTGTAACAAAAAGTTGGCATCCTAAACTCGGTGGCACCGGTATGGAATCGGTTGCACCGAAGTGGCTAGGATTTGGCTGAGTCTGTCTAGGTTTTGGAATCGGTGGCACCGGTATGGGAAAGTTGGTTGCACTGATTTTGAGTGTTAGGTATAGAACAGACTTTGGTGGGAGGATTTGTGGATGTTTTGGGCGACTATCACTTGTGCACGTTTGAGCATATTGTTCACCAACAAAACCTTACCCCCTTTTAATAGTATTAGATTTCCTATGGACTCAAAGTGATTTCTCACAAATATAAAATGTAGAGTCCTTTTGCTTGAAGCTTGGCCAACCTATTTCCTTGCATCTTGGGGTATGTCCACAATCTTATCATTGAATATTTCCTGAAATATACTTGGTGGAAACATTAGTTCAATGACTTATATGTTGTTATCAATTACCAAAACCACCAAGGGAGCAAATGTGCTTTCAATATCCCCCTTTTTGGTAATTGATGACAACATATAGATCAAAGCTTCGACATATGATAAAATCAATGAATATAATCGTCGCTTTGAGGGTATGTGATAAGAAAGAGCTCCCCCTAAATTTGTGCATTATTTTGAATTTTTGTTTGAATGCAAATGCACAATCAATTAGGTATATGTGGCACTTCTTCCATGTCACATACAACTTGATGGTGTGCGAGAATAATTAGAATGAATAACAAAGCACAACACAATCAAGCAAAGGTGAATGATCATCTCATAAGCATTAAGATGATAGGAAATAGTAGCATAACACATAAAGCGTAAAATACTAGCATAACACACATGATTATACGCTCAACACAAGTAACCAAAAGACCAAATGTTCTGAAAAGAAACAAACACCAAAACGCTCTCTCGCTCGAAGCCTAAAGATCTATATATACACTTCTCCCCCTTTGGCAACAAGTTACCAAAAAGTTCAAAGGCATACATCTAATCGTTCTTGGGCTGATCTCCTCCGGTTGTTTATGAAGGAGTCGAGAGAACAGCATCAGCAAAGATCTCTGCAGATGTCGTGGATGGAGTTGGAGTGGCAGCTAGAGGAACTGGAACAGATGGAGCAGGAGATGAGGTGACAGCCGCAGGAGCTGATGAAGAGGGCCTCAATTCTGGAGCTGGCACAGTGGCTGATCTGGCCTGGGTATGAAACTGTGTGCCTGTCCTAAGAGCTGATTCATCCTCATCATCATCATCACCTGAAGAAGTAGTCTGAGGAAGAGGCACCGAGTCAACTTCCTTCTTGAGCTCATTGACTGTCTTAGTCAGGCCATCCACCTTATCATTAAGGGTCTTGATCCTGTTTTCAAAGATCCTCATAAGACTGTTATGGTTGTCCAGAATCCCCTTAATGTCCTTCTGCATACCCTGAACGGATGATATCAACAAATCCATTTGCTCATTCCTGGATGTAGGGACCTGAGCACTAGCGGCTCAAGCTGCCTCTGCTTCTGCCTGAGCTGCAGCTGAAGTGGGATGATCTGGGTTCATCACCACAACATTGTCCTCGAGATCTGGCTGTAGGGGTAAATGTGGACGATCTAGAGCAAAAATGTGCTTCTCCAACTTTGAATTGATAAGCATCTGGATGTAGGGTGCATAACAGCAAGAGCGCTTCTGGTCAGCAGCAACCCTATTGATTGTCTCAACAATCAAATCCATGACTCTGATCCTGGTGTGTCTGTCAAGGTGGATCAACATATTGATGGAGTGGCCTCATATCATCTTGTCATCTCCTGACTTGCGCATCAAAGTATGCCTCGGAATGGTGTTCATTATGCGGAGGCCAGCCTGAAGAAAGTAGATAAATCCTAGCCTGTGAGACTTCACATTGGCAGCAGGGATCTCCTTTTACATATTTGCCGTAGCATTGTGACTCTCCTTGGATTCTGAGTATACATCCAAGTCACCATCCTGTGCTTTAGGAACTCCTAAGATAGCAACCCATTCTTCAACAGTTGATTCATACCTTGCACCTTCAGTCATCCATACAATTCTACCATCTCCATAGAAATGTGCAGTGGAGTAGAATTGTATGATCATCTCACCGTTCCAAGCAATTAATTCTCTGCCAACAAACTCATCCGGACCTATGCAGTGGAAATTGTCTTGGACACTTGGAAAGTAGTCCTTGTTTTCCTCGATGAATTTCCAGTCAACATACCGCATATCACTCATAGCTGGACTCTTGTCAAAAAGCATAGTCTCATAGAAATCATGTTGCTCCTTGGTATAAAATACGTAGTCCACAGCTGTCTTCTTCCTCTCGGCATATGGATATATAGCTCTCCAAACTCTCAATCCTGAATCCTTCCTCTTCTTCACTAGATCATTGAAGGCGCGCATTGTCGCGCCCGTCCATTGTTACAATAAAATAGTTGAAATGTTAAAAGTTAAATTATCATAAGGTGGCCATATGTCCTATTGGTCTAGTTACACATGCACAAAGACACATGTTGCCACACCAGTTCCGAAATGGCAATATTTGGTCCATAAATTGTTGTTTTAATAAGCATAATAAGCATAATATGAAACAACAATTACATCAAAAAATTGATAAAAAAATCGCAGTGCTCATATGTAAATTTGTATAATCAAAAACCCTATTTACAATAATGAACAAGTTGATAAGAAAAATGACATCTTTCTCATATAATCAAATTCTCTCTAACTGATGATTTACCACCAAGGATGTCATAAGGACCATGCTACTAAGATATAATATTATGCAAGAAATGAAACAAATTTTCATTTAAGGGATGAGCTAGCCAAATTGGCAGCCACCAAATTACCAAGTTTGTGATGAGCTAGCCAAATTGACAGCCATCAAATTACCAAGTTTGTGATGTCATAGACCAAACAACGTAGGATTACATGGTTTTGGGAAGCACCAATCCTAGCTACCGGAAGCCCCACCATTAGAAGCTCTACGAAAATAGACAATTTGAATACTATCAAAGTAACAGGACAAAGAGAAGTGATTTTTGAACATGACAGCATTAACAAAAATATCTCCTCTCCTTATCCTTGAATTAAAACAAGCATGAAAGAATATGTTTCTATGTAGAGATTCAAATTTGTTAAGCATACCAGACATGTGTAATTTTCCCAAAAGTTGTTGCAAGAATGACACCACTTTACTTTCTACTAGCCAAGACAGATCATAGGACATCTGATTACACACCTTCTTTATATATCCAAATATTATGATTTTGGATCAAAGCTCATGTGATTGCAATATCTGAAAATTAGCACAAATATGCTAAAAGAATTTCTATTAAAAGAGAATCTTCATGAATCTTGATAGGTACAACATCACAAACCTATGGAATGCTGGAAAGAGTAATAAAAAAATTAAATGCCTTGCACCATGTGTAGGATCTTGTATAATTAGTAAATACTGCAAGATCTTACGGTATGGTCGAGTGAACCTAAATGCATATACTAAAAACAATCAAATATATATTAACGGACTTTAAGTTTCATTTTAATAGATTTAACAATAACACTAGATACCATGCATAGGATATTGTATAATTAGTAAATACTGCAACATCTTATGGTATGTTCAAGTGAAGCTAATTGAATATGCTGAAAATAATCAAATATAGATTAACTAGCTTTAAGTTTCACTTTAACAGATTTAACAACAACAATAGATCCAAGGTAATGATATTGTGAAGTATCTTAGTTGGACAAGACCAACTAAAACATCACCAAGTAACTACAAAGAAAAAGCAAGAAATTAATTACATCATGGTCAATGTCTTTCATAACGTAACAGGTATCTCATTGACATAATAGAATTAGATGATGGTTGAAGAGACGAAAAGTAACAGATGGATGTCGCTAGAGTCCTTGAAGGCCTTGAGGAGGTTGATCATGTTCCAAATAATTTTTAGCTTGCCAACAATGCACACGAGTAGGTTGACGAGCTTCCCCCATGCCTCCAAAAATGATGAGGGGCGCACAACTCTCAGATTATGAGAAACCCAGTGCCGACATCAACTACTGCACACAAAATTACTCCTATCGAACTGAAGAGAAAAAACAGTACCTACCATCACATGCAAGTGAAATGTCTCAAATCCTAATTTTGTAAGTCCACTGGATAATAATAGCAGGAAATAAGAAATCATGAAAAATCTAGAAATTGAAGAGATTCAAATCTATGATGTATCCTTCAAGGGAGGAGGTAATAAAACATGTAGATAAATGACATACAATCATAGTGTTTGGAGTCAGAGTGCATGCGTACTTGTGCTATTCCTGCCATGGATGGTGTGATATTTCAATGTACTTGGAATTGGATTCAGTCTAAAAAGGACAAATTCTAAAACAAGGATCTGAATAGCTCTTAATAGTGCTATGTCTTTACAAATTCAGACAAGCCAAATACTATGGCTTTCATGTAGATTTTCCATCCATCCTTCTAAACAACGAATTATGCAAAATGTAAGATCAACATATAACCGTTGCAAGTGAATTCTATTACACCTACTGAGCAAATTTCAGAAGAAAAAAATGACAGAACATCATAAGCGAGGTGTGGTATACATCTGGTACCTTAAATGCCCAGAGAAGAAATATCCCAAGAATTAGTTGTTCCACTTCACAACATACTTTTTGCAACATATTTTTACATGAAATTGCTAGGGACGAGTTATAGGCTAGTCCTTTTATTCTGGCCGATTCCAAAAGATGTTGTGCCCATAGATGAGCAACGGCTCGCCACGATCGCTGGATGTTTGTGGCCACTGACTTCGGACTCTAGAACTGGTCCCATCTTTGACTATGCATGAAGGAGAGGAGGCTTCCCACGGAGAGATCCTGGAGAGAAGAACAGGGGAAGGTTGAATTTGACCATATTCAGATTTCCAAATCGTATATAAAGGGGAGAGGGGAGCCTTTACCTACTTGATGTGGAAGATGACGCTGCCAGCCGTAGCGCGGAGCAAGAGAGCAGTTGCCGCCGCCGCCGAGGCAGTCATTGCTTGGCTGCAGTTCCCTCGCAATCCGATCGCCCGAGTTGGCTAGATCCAGTGATCCCTGCTTCACGCATGGCTGGATCGAGCCATGACCTTCGATCGACCCCGTTGGCCTTCCTTCTGCCAGTGATGGAGCCCGAATCGGGAGCGGATGGATCCAGCCATGACTTTTGAATGATTTGGTTGACCTTCCCTTTGCCAACGACCATGCACTTTTTTTGATGTTATAGCGATCCAACGCTCGACCTGGCCAGCACCCTCTGTTGGTTAGATGGGCTGCAGAATAGGCCCAATTCACCATGATGCTTCATTTCGGCTACCGGAGCAGCATCCATAGGACAGTTAGGCATGTAGTTAACATATACGTGTACACATAGTTGTAGATTCAATGGCCAGAAATTATCAAATCATGAAACGAATGGCCAGAAATTCAAATCGCTGTGAGGGCTCCGTTTAGGTTCAGTTTTATTGTCCTTAATATCTTCAGCTAGTGTATAGCTGGCATTGTGTACCGGAAGGTGAGGTCTGAGATTCATAAAAATTGTCAAGTTATCATCATCTTCAACTCTGGAAGCAGTCCCTTTGTTTTTCTCAGAAGCTGGAATCTGCCTGGATGTCCTCTTAGGCTTCTCAGTAGCAGCCTTCTTGGATGTGTTAGTTTTTGGCATAGCATCATCCATAAGCTTCTTTTGCTTTTTCTTGGGAGGGGCCTTCTCAACATGCTCTTCCTCCTCTTCAACATCAGCACTAGCAGCTTCTTCTGGATCCTCATACATGGAGGTTCTTCTGCCAATAACATGAATAACCCTCTTTCTTGCTTTCTTCTCTCTTGCCTTCTTAGGCATAGCTTTCTTGGGGACCTCAACTGAAATAGTTGCTCTGGCAGTCTCATGAGCCTTGAAGGTTGAAGCAGGTGCATAGATCTTGCTGACAACTCTCCTGGAAGAAGTGGCTTCAGTAGCAGACTTCTTAGCAGCTTTCTCTTGCTTCTTAGCAAGAATCTCCTCAGGAATAAAGTATGAATCCTCCTCATATGAATTCAGCTTCTTTCTGGTCCTTGTAGCAGCTTTGGGCAACCCATGGGAGCTAGGGGTGCCTGGATCTGAAAATGAACTGGACTCTAGGCTTGTGCCTGAACTCATGTCAGCACCTTGCTCTGGCAAGTTCTGATTGTCCTTTGCATCTGACATGCTGACCCTGTGAATGGAATATAGATGAGCAGAAGTAGATGAGTCATCACAAAATTATCAGCTACTTTTTGAAATTTTGAACAAAATATTTTCAAAGTTTTGCATTCCGTCAGAAACAAATCGGTAAGGCCGAAGCAAATTTTATGGTGACACCGACACTGACTGTCCCTTATAACAGAAACTTGGCACCCTTTTCGGTGAGACCGAAAAGGAGTGCTCGGTTTCACCGAGACAGTTCTCAACAACATAGAAACGAAAATCGGTGGTACCGATTTTCTTGATTCGGTTCTACCGAGTTGCGTCGGGCGGAAGGCAAAACCCTAGAAAATCGATGGTTCACTAGCCTATGAGATTTTGTGTGGATAGGAATACGTGCAATGAGTGGCTTATAGATAAAATCAAATCGAATGCACAAGAATCAGAAGGGAGCGCAAAGGAGGTCGAATTTGTACCCTAACTTGGTGTGAATCCGCTACGGCGGCAACTATGGAGAAGATTTCGTCAACGGCAGCGATTCCCAGCGGCGGAGGAGCGCAGGAAGACAAGGGTGACGAGCAGGGGTCTCAAAGCGGCAGCTTAGGGTTCTGAGGCACGACAGTTCTGAGGATGAATTTCAAAACGTCCGGGACCATAGTATATATACCCTCCAGTGTCGGTGATACCGATTTTATGTTTTCGGCGTCACCGAGTTCCACAACTGTCAGCTGACAGGGAAACTCGGTGTAATCGAGAATATGATATCAGTAGTACCGAGATTGAAAAATAGATCAATCCTAGGCATTCGGTGAGACCGAGATTGTGGGGTTGGTTCCACCGAGATGCACTTGGGAGGTTTAAATGGTCAGTCCTTGTCGGTACGGAACTCCGAGTGCTTCACACACAGAGGGATCGAAAAGCACTTGTTCAAATTTTGTGATGCAGCATGAATGGAATATGAGGTGAGAAAGCATAGATAGCTAAAGAGTGGTCCTAGGCATTCTTGTCCATCCAATTGGCAAAAGAGAAAATCAATAACCAAATAGCAACAATTGGATGTCCTTGAATGAGAAAATAAATGTAGACCAGCATGCTCACACAATAAGATGTCAAAAGAAATCATGACAAACATGCACAACACACTAGCATCTAACAAGCACTTGGGTGATTAAGAAGTCATCTATATATGAGTATTTGACTTAGGAGCCAAGTAAGAGTACTTGATCATAGGTCATACTCATCGTTTAAGCACAAGTGGGCTTACCACTTTTACATAAAGCATTTACTGTTGTCACATAGTAAGAGATGCTTTGACTCAAGTCTTAGAGTAAAGCTCCCCCTTAATGTGACATCCCCCCATAAGAGGGATAAACTAACCTTGGATTTTGTCGATGAAGACTTCATGTTGGTGAGGTAGTTGTGGATGCTCAATGTTGATGAAGATCACCAAGAGTTGGGAGCATCCTTGTCATTTCCTTACTCCTCTCACCTACATGGGTTAGTCCCAACACACAAGAGACAAATACAAGGATATCTGTGGACATGGAGTGCAAAGCATATGTTATGATGTCCATTGATTAGTTGATTACCTTGTCCCTTGCTTACCTTTGAGGGAATGTGTGACTCCTTGAACTATTGCATTGAGTTGATGTTGAGTGCAAAAAGTCCTTGCCAATAATGAATGTGAGTGAATTTCATTGGCGGTGGCACCCCTAAAGAACTTACTAGTTCTTCTTCTTGGGAACCCACATGAAGTTGATGGGGATCCTTGGTGTTGAAGTAGCCTCTGTAGTAGTTGAGCTTGAAGTAGCCATGGGAATCCACTCCACCAAAGCTAGGGATTCATCTTAATATGAGTCAATGTCCTCTTGAAGCTTGTTCTTGCCCTTGAGCTTGTGGTCTTGTGGTGGAAGGTCATCTTGGGTGTTTGTCCCCTTGGGAAGAGTATTTTCATTCTCCTTTTGAGGGACAAACTTGAGCTTGGGATATTGACCTTCTTCCCACTCAACTCCATTAGCGTAGAAGTAGCCAACACCATGATTCTTTCGGTATCCTCCGTGCTTGCGTACAATTTCCTCAAATTGCATACATCCGACAAGACTCTTGTAGATACCTTTTTCTATAATTCCTTTCAATAAAGCATTTTATTGCTCAAATGTAACTCGGCTAAGAGAATCATCATTAGTGGAATCAAAAGAACTACTAGAAGAAACATCATTGGGTTTAGCATTTTTATTGTTGCTACTAAATGAAGAACCTTTCTTACCTTTGTTACTAGATTACTTAGTTTTAACTTGAGGCATGAAAGTAGACAAGAGTAGTCGTTTGGCTAGATAAGATGAAGTCTTCTTTCGGAGATTGTCATTGATAGCTTTGAGAAACTCATGCTCTTGCTCCAAGTTGAGCTTCTCAAAGCGTAGATTCTCATGAGTTCTCACAAGCTCTCTATGATCTTCGATAGATTCATGAGCTAACTTAAGAGTGTTTAGTTCTTTAGTTAGTTGTTCTATTTTCATCTTATCATCATCAAATGACTCATCTTGACTAGCATGAGAATTATCAAGTTCATTTTGATCAACATCACTAGTTTTATCACAAAGCAAGTCATCATCACAAAGCAAATCATCTTCATCACTATCAAAATCAAGATACTCGGGGTGTGATACCTTGGGGCCTTTAGCCATGAAGCAACTTCCACTCCCTTCGTTTGGTGAATCAAATAGATCGTAGGAGTTGGTAGTCACTAGAGCAATTCCGGCAACACCATCATCTTGACTATAGTCGGAGTCGGAATGATAGCTTCTCTCAGAGTTGTTGTCGGAGTCGGAGCCGGAAACCCATTCACCAACATGAGCTTAATGTTTTCTTCTTGTGTACCTCTTGGTGTACTTGTCCTTCTTCTCCGAATCTCTACTTCTCCTTGAGTGTCTTCGTTCATAACGATCATCTCTACTCCTTCTCTCTCTTTGTGGTAATTCATTCCTTGAGCTTCTTCTTCAAGGTGACTCTTCTCTTCTTTTGTAGGGAGTCGTGCACTCATTTGAGTAGTGTTCGGGCTTCCCACAATTGTAGATATTGCGGTCATGACTTGACGAACACTTCTCTTCATATCTTGAGTTGGAGTTTCTTTCTTTGCCTCTATTCTTGTAGAACTTGTTGAATTTCTTAACCATGAGGCTTATCTCTTCATTGGTGACAAGGTTGTTGCTTGAAATTTCGGGAACATCACTTGTGGCTTTGTAAGCACCACTAGACTTGTGATGAAGTTCTTCCTTATCTTTGAGTGTCATCTCATGAGCAACAATCCTTCCAATGACTTCCGTAGACTTGAGATCTTTGTAGTTTGGCATCATTTGGATCAATGTGCACACGGTGTCGTATCTCTCATCCAAAGCTCTAAGTATCTTCTTGATGATGAATTTGTTGGTCATTTCTTCGCTTCCTAAGCCGGCAATCTCATTGGTGATGAGAGCTAGCCTAGAGTACATCTCTATCCTAGAGTACATCTCTATGACTCCTTCACCATCCTTCATCTTGAACTTGTCAAGCTGACCTTGAAGAACATCTAACTTGGATTCTCTCACGGACTCGGTTCCTTCGTGCATATCAACCAAAGTATCCCAAATCTCTTTTGCATTCTCAAGACGGCTGATTTTTTTGAATTCTTCGGGGCATAAGCAGTTCAAGAGAATGTCGCATGCTTGAGCATTGAGTTGCAACGTCTTCAACTCATCCGCGGTCGCTTCACGATCTGGTTCCCGTCCATCCGCAAAGAACTCACCTTGCAAGCCAACACGAACAACAGCCCAAATGGCGGGGTTATGACCAAGAATATGCATTTTCATTTTGTG
This sequence comes from Hordeum marinum, assembly GCA_022496015.1. Classification (NCBI taxonomy): domain Eukaryota; kingdom Viridiplantae; phylum Streptophyta; class Magnoliopsida; order Poales; family Poaceae; genus Hordeum; species Hordeum marinum. The sequence continues at coordinate 118,622,307 of CM039676.1, forward strand.
CTTCCAACTAGGAAAATTAGTGCCATCAAAGTACGTACCTCTACGGTGATAACTTCCCTCACTAGACGCCATACTCTCCTAGGTTGTGAGACCTAAGCAATGGAGACCAAAGCTATGATACCACTTGTAGGACCGAAAGTATGTCTAGAGGGGGTAATTAGACTACTTGATCAAATAAATTTTTTGCCTATACCAAGTTTGAGGGTTGGTAGTTTTTAGCATTTCATGACAATTCAAGTACACCCTACACATGCAAGTCTAAGAGTATATAGCAGCGGAAAGTAACAGAAAGCATGTATAGAAGGGTAGGAAGATCAAACGTAGTTGTAGACATGATGATTTTTCCCGTGGTTCCAATAGGTGGCGCCGTACATCCACGTTTATGGAGTCATAACCCACGAAGGGTAACGGTCACGAGAGTCCATGAAGGGCTCCGCCCAAAAGGTTCCACGAAGTAGCAACCTTGACTATTCCATAATGGCTTCCGTCCACGAAGGACTAGCCTCACTATGGGTAGATCTTCACGAAGTAGGCGATCTCCTTGCCCTTACAAACTTCTTGATTCACTCCACAACACGAAGTAGGATGCTCCCAAGCAACACCTAACCAATCTAGGAGGCACCACCCTCCAAAAGGTAATAGGCTCGGTAATGACGATGAACTCTTTGCACTTGTGCTTCAAGACGATAGACTCCTCAGCACCCAATCACTCTCTCACAGATTTGGTACGATGGAAGAGATGGGATTGGTGTAAAGCTACTTGGGGAGGCTAGAGATCAAGATCCATATGATTGGAGTGGAATATCTTGACCTCAACACACGGGTAGGTGGTTCTCTCTCAGAAAACTATATGGGGCAAGTGTGGAATAGTTCTGAGTGCTTCTCTTTCGAGTAGGTGGTGGTGAAGGAGTATATATAGGCATCCCCAAAAATCCAACCGTTACACACAAAATGACCAACTCGGTGACACTGATGTGTTAATCTCGGTGGTATCGAAGTGACCAAAAGGTGGCAACTTTTGAATCTTGGCGAGACCGATATAGGAAACTCGGTTGCACCAATAAGGTGACCAACGGTCAGATTTCCAATCTCGGTGATGCCAATCCAACATTCTTGGTGGTACTGATAATGTGAATTTGCGTAACAGAAAGTTGGCAACCTAAACTCGGTGGCACCGGTATGTAATCGGTTGCACCGAAGTGGCTAGGGTTTGGCTGAGTCTGTCTAGGTTCTGGAATCGGTGGCACCGGTATGGGAAAGTTGGTTGCACCGATTTGGGGTGTTAGGTATAGAACAGACTTTGGTGGGAGAGTTTGTGGATGTTTTTGGCCACTATAACTTGTGCACGCTTGAGCATATTGTTCACCAACAAAACCTTTCCCCCTTTTAATAGTATTGGCTTTCCTATGGACTCAAAGTGATTTCTCACACATATAAAATGTAGAGTCCTTTTGCTCGAAGCTTGGCCAACCTATTTCCTTGCATCTTGGGGTATGTCCACAGTCTCCTTTTGCCAATCCTATCATTGAACATTTCCTGAAATATACTTGGTGGAAACATTAGTTCATTGACTTATATGTTGTTATTAATTACCAAACCCACCAAGGGAGCAAATGTGTTTTTAGTGCGCCGCATGCTGTGCTGCTCCTCCTCCGAATTACCGGTGACCGGGCTCAGGGTGTAGCCTAGCCATGCCCACCAGGCACACGAAGGGAGCGATGAGGTGCCACCCGCACACGCCGACGTGCATTGCAGCAACCCGGCTGGCCCTAAGCAGTCAGGGGTGGCCAGATAGGAGCGCGCCATCCGAAGCAGTCAGCGGGCGGCGCAAGCGTTAGGACAAACAAGCAATGGCGACAGTGGCGCATTGGGTCTCCAAGGGAACAATCCACACCAGGAGATGTGCGGACCACATGGCGTCAGAGGCAGAGGTAAGCAACTCTGTTCAGAGGCCCGACGCAGGAGGAGGGTTTGCGAGAAACATGCGCGGGGCGAATTCCCGCCACCACCAGGAGGGAGTGCCCTCGGCACACCTGCGAGTGGTTCAGGAGGAGGACCAAGCACCTATGTGGAACCCTACGTACCCTGTTACGTCCTCCGCCAGGCGGAGGCATGGATCAGGCACCCACCATGGAATAGACGAACGACGCGGATCAGGCACCCACCGTGGGCGCCAGCATTTCTCAAGAGTAAGGGGCACCCTGGGCGTCCTCCCCAATCCGGGCCTGGGGGCTCCGGTCGGCAGGGCGTCGGGCCTGGGCGAAGTGAGCTGGAGGGCGCCCCTAGGCCCGCGGGGCACGGCATGAGCCGGCGCCCCTGTGGGCAAGTGACACTGGGCCGAACCCCTAGGCCTCAGTAGCAATGGACTGGGGGAGCGGCAAGACAAATGCAATGAGGGCCACCCGTGGCAACTACGGTGCCTACACGGCCTCAGGATGAAGGGCCTCCCGAGGCCTTTGGGACCTCGTCCGGACGACGCTCGGGCGCCTCACGAGGCTTACTTCATCGAAAAAACACCCTTATGGCCGTGTCGATGCATCGCGCTCATGTTTGGGCCTCGGGAGCGCAATCCTAAGGTCGCACGAGGAGCGATGCACTCAGCTTAGGGTCATGAGGGCGCACAACCGGGTAGAAATGCATGGGATGGTCTTGGACGGGGCTACGAGCCACAAAGCCATGCGCCTGGGGGCTTGCCCAGGGCTGTGACACTCTCATGTAACAATGAGCGGGTTGTATATGCCCGGATCCCCCCGAGGACACGGAGGGGTTCCTCCCATGCAATGTGGCACCCACAGCCCAGCGCTGGCGGAGAAGACAACACTGCCCATCAATGGCTATGCCCACGCAACATGGATGCCCTACGCTCAGCGCTGGGGGAAGACGAAGGACAGCCTAGGAGCCGAACGCAGCATTTGCTTGCTTCTTTTTGATGTTCAAATTGTCATTTTTTGGAATGAAGCCTGAGAATTTCAAAACTTTATATTTAAAAAGGGGGGAATTTTTATCTCTGTGTTTCCTCGTTTGAAGTCTCACTTTCTGAATGGTGTTTCGCAAGGAACCAAATGCTCCGCACAGCCCCGAGGCGCCGCAGAGCTAGATGGCGAGGAACTGCCGCCTCAGGGGCACTCGATTTTTAGCTATCGGCCCTGCTCGGGGACTCCGACCGCAGCATGACATCACAACTGGGGTCTCGGGAGGCCCCAGGGCCTCCTGAGGCAGCACATGGAGAAACGGAATGGGGGATCGCTCAGGCGTCAAAGGGGTCCAGACCAGCATGCCTCAGGAGCCTTACCAATCATAAGGCCACTCGTCCCCCCTGATGTCGTCCTTGGTTTCCGGTCGGCATCAGGAGTGTCGGGGCCTCGCCCTGTGAAGTGCGTCATTGGTTTCCGGTCATACCTCATAGTGGTGTGGAAATGCACGGGCCTGGGACCTGACGACATAGAGCGGTTTGAGCATCGAAAAAGGAGGCTCCTGGGCAACGTGCCTCGGGAGCCTTACCGGTCATAATGTCACTCGACTTCCTGGTGCCGTCCATGGTTTCTGATCGGCATCAGGAGTACCGGGCCTCGCCTCGTGAAGTACGTCCTCTCCGGTCGTACCAAACAATGGTGGGGAAATGTGCGAGACTGGGACCTACAGACGTAGAGTGCCGAAAGGGCCCCGGACCATTCAGGAGATGTGAGGAAAGTATCCCGGACGGAGTCACAGCTTGGCAGAACAGCTCGTCTCGCCAACAAAATGGCTCACTGCATCGGCCGCGCGGCCGGCGATGCCCTAGAACTGTTTGGCACGCTAAAACTCCAGCAGCCTGGCGTGCACCGCCTCATCCTTGGCGGCCTGCACGGTGTCGGCTGCCTCCTGGACCTGGGCCTGGAGGGACGCAAGCTCCACCCAGGCCTCTCCTCGCCTCGAAGGGCGGCATCGAAGGTGGCCTCGGCGGTGGTTAGCTGGGCCTAAAGCGTCTCTACCTCCTCTTTAAGCTCGCCAAGTTTGCGTTTCTTGGCCACGGGAACCCTGGAAGGAGGGGCAGGAGACCAAAATCCAGATGATGGACAGATGAACAAGAGAAGAGAGAAGCGGTGGAATACTTACTCATCGGCCAGAGCCCATCTCTGGCGGACTCGCGCCGACCCCAAGGGCCCCCCGCCGCCGCCTCTAGAGGAGGACGAAGGAGCCGGGGGAGCCAACCGCTTCCCTGCACCCGCACCGCTCCCTCCGGACACCATGAAGGAAAGGGGACGAGAAGGAAAGAGGGTTTTTTGCTGGCGGAGCAAACGAAACAAGGGGAGCCTCAATACTGCAATACCCTTCCCTGGCCAGGGACGGGGCGGATTTATAGGCATAACCGCGGCCACGAAGCGTAGTAGGAGGCCGGGCGTCACATGCCCCTTGGGTGGCGCAAGGCGGTTCGGTCAATGAAATTCCATCCACGTCGCCTCTCCTGCCCTCTGAAGATTCGCATCCGCGTGGCCCGAAGTAATAGCAGCACTCGAAGGAAAGCAATGATGGTCTGCGCTACGCTCAGACACCACGTCAATTTGACTGGGTGCAATTCCAGACGCCCTCGGGGAGCGGAGGCGCCGCCACCGAGGCATTTGGCACGAGCCAAGCCTGGCCCGCAGGCGTTTGGGGCCCGTGGCACTTCGGGCCGACCTCCAAGCTTCGCCCGTAAGCCAACTCGAGCACGCCTTGGGTCGGGGGCTACTATCGGCGCTCTAGGAATGGGGGTACCCAGACCTGCCTGCCTGCGGCCCAGGGCATGGCCCACTTCACCGACCAGATAAGATCAAGCGTGGCCTCCACTCGAGACAAGGCCCTCGCGAGGGCCCTAGCCTTGTGAGGAAGAACAGTGACAAGACCCACGAAGGATGGGCCTCCTTAGGACCCCTCTGGAGCGGCAGAGATTTCTATGCATGGCCCGGCCTCAGGAGTCAAGAGTGACGCAAGGAAGGACAGGCGAGCATCAGCACGTCAGGCGGCGCAGTTTCCTCTTTGGTGCAAAGGGAGCAAGGACATATGTGGGTTCCCAGAGCACCCCCCCCCAAAGGTTTTCATTCCGGTGCAAGAAGATCACAACCACCTGTCTCACGGGGCGGATTTCATCGCTGAGCCCATCCATGTGCCGTCGACAGCCACTTTGCATGCGAAGACTGCCTTTGAGCAGGGCGAGCACGTACTGTTGTCCCCCTTCAAAATTGGTCGTTGTGGGATATCTTCCTACCATTGTGATAAGGGAAGAGGACATGGGCCACCGATATAAATAGAGCATAGGTTGCACCATGGAGGAGGGACCCCCGACCGACGGAGAGCACGGGATCCTCCCCACAATCCATTCCACCACTCATCCACAACCAAGCCACAAAGGGACTCGAACACCTCAAGAGAGCCCTTCGGAGGCCCAAGAACACTATACTATTTCACCCCCATCACCTCCTCGAGAGGCAACCCACCAAAGCAGGAGTAGGGTATTACGCTTCGCAGCGGCCCGAACCTGGGTAAACTAGCGTGTTCATCTTCTTCCTTGTCATCGTGCGAGTTTGTCATTGTGTCCATCGAGTAGCGAGCTAGGGCGATGAGGCTGCAGGGATCTTCGCACATGCCCCTGTGTTCGAACCTTAAGGGTTTTGTGGAGCCCGAAATCCGACAAGAGGGGCATCGGGAGGCGCCTGAGGGGGGCACAAGACATCAAGGCACCCCCCCTAGTGGAGCGCCCTGTTGGCTTGTGGGTTCCTCATGGATCCTCCAGCCTCCCTCGAAGCTTCCAGGTCTTCTTTTGGTCCAGAAAAAGTCATCAAAAAGTTTCGTGGCAATTGGGCTTTTTTTGGTACTGTAAACCTGAAAAGCCAAAAACATGCAGAAAATAGCAACTCGCACTGGGCACTGGGTCAATAGTTTAGTGCTCAAAAATATTATAAATTGGTAAATAAACACCCAAAAATGATCCTAAAATGATAATATATTATCATGGAACAATCAAAAATTATAGATACGTTGGAGACGTATCAGCATCCCCAACCTTAATTTTTGCTCGTCCTCGAGTAGGTAAATGATAAAAACAGAATTTTTGATTTGACATGCTACCCATCATGTAATATTTGGTATGTATGCTCATTTCTAAATGATGGATTAACAAAAGGCAACATAGTAATATTTATAAGTGTAAGAAACAAAATCATTGATTTTTCAAAGTATACGATCCTAAAAGAATGTTTACCCCTACTCATTTTATTATATTAGCAAGTCATGACTTCGTCTTCACCATATAAATACAAATTTTAAGCACCATGGTGTCCAACTCAGGCAATTGGGTCGTACTTTTTCAATATGCATCAACTTTTTATTCTTGACGCAATACATGAGCGTGAATCATTGGACATAGCATATAGGTGGTATAGAATATGATGGTATATATCAAAGGGGTAAAAAGTGAAGAAGATAGTCTCACATCAACTAGGCGTACCAACGAGCTATGGAGATGATCATTGATAGATGTCAATGCAAGGAGTAGGGATTTCCATGCAAATGATGCACCAGAGCTATAAGTGTATGAATGCTCAACTGAAGCTAAGTGGGGTGTGCATCCAACTTGCTTGCTCATGAAGACCCTGGGCATTTGAGGAAACCCGTCATCGGAATATACAAGCCAAGTATATCATATGAAAATGTAATTCCCACTAGCATATGGAACTATCAACATAGGAGACTCTCTATATGAAGGACATGGTGCCACCTTGAGGCACAAGTGTGGTACAGGATAGTAGCAAAGTCCCTTCTCTCCTTTTCTCTCATTTAATATTATTTCTATTGTTTTTATTATTATTCTTATTATTTATGGTGGTCTTTTTTTGCCTCCCCCATTCATATTTTTTTAATATATGGTGGGCTCATTTGGTTTCCCCCATTTTTATTTTATTTTTCGTTCAGAGTCTCATCCTGACTTGTGGAGGAATCATAGTCTCCATCATCCTTTCCTCACTAGGACAATGCTCTAATAATGATGATCATCACACTTTTATTTACATACAACTCAACATGAAGAACTAGTAGGAATATATGTCTTTGTATGAATGCATCTGGCAGTGTACCAGGATGTGTAGTGATTTGGCTTGACATGTATCAAAAACATGATGAATGGTGGCTTTGACACAAATACTGTGTTAGCTGTATATGATCATGCAAATCATTATGATGATGAACGAACTAGTCATGTGAAGTGATGATGGAATTTGCATGGCACTATATCTCAGAATGGCTATGGAAATGCCATAATAGGTAGGTATGGTAGCTGCTTTGAGGAATATATAATGAGGCTTATGTGCAACAAAGTGTATCATGTCATGGGGTTTGGATGCACCGGCAAAAGTTGCACCAATCCTCGAGGTGAGAATGGGTTGTGCATAGTACCGAAGAGGATAGCAAATATGAGATGGTGAGAATGCGTATGTCCATGGTGTCACATTAGTCATAAAGAACTCACATACTTATTGCAAAGTTTTATTAGTTTTATCACAAATCAAAGTACTCCTCGCATGCCCCAAGGGAGGAGGTTGGTAGGAGTTAACCATCGCGCGCGCCCGACTCGAAACAACACTAGGATTTCAACGAGGAATAAGAATGCTTACACATCATCACCATGCCTCTTTAATTTTTAGATGAATAACAAGTTAACACCTCTTAATCTAGACACTTATATGAACCAACAATTATGAACTCACACCTTTTTCATATTACCACATCAATGTCATTAACCCACAACTTCTCTATATGTGCTACATGATGGTTTCGATTATCATTCATTGGATACCTAATATTTTTGGACTAGTCTTATGACCCATGCAAATTACCATCACTATTTATTCATCTCTCAAACAAATATAAGTGAAGAATTAGAGCATATTATTTCTATAAAATCTACACATCACCGTGCTCAAAAAGATATAAGCGAAGTACTAGAGTAACTGCCAAGCTCAAAAGATATAAGTGAAGCACATAGAGTATTCTAGCCAATTATCATGAAGGTGTGTCTCTCTCAAATAGGAGAGTCGAGCAAATTATTATTGTGACAAACTGAAAGTCAAAGCAAAAAAAAGCAAACGACGCTCCAAGCAAAACACATATCATGTGATGGATAAAAATATAGGTCCATGTGACATACCGATGGATTGATACGAAAGAGGGGATGCCTTTCGGGGCATCCCCAAGCTTAGACGCTTGAGTATCCTTAGAATTGTACTTGGGGTGCCTTGGGCATCCCCAAGCTTAGGCTCTTGCTACTACCTATTCCGTAGTCCATCGTGATCACACCCAAAACTTGAAAACTTCAATCACACAAAACACAACAAAACTTCGAAGTTCGTTAGTATAAGAAACATATTGCATACTTTAGGTACTATCATAAGTTGATTATTAATTCATTTTTGCATAATAGGTACTGTAATCTAAATTCTCCATGGCTTACACCCTCCGATATATTCCATAGCATAATCAAAGCAAACAAACTATGCAAGCAAAACAGAATCTGTTTAAAACAGAACTGTCTACAGGAATCTGTAAAGATCCCATACTTCTGTAACTCAATAAATTCTGAAAAATATTAAAACGTAAAGAATTTGTATAGCAATATTGTGTAAAAAATTCGGATCATTATCACGCTCCAGTAAAAAATGAAAATTCCTGCACTGGAGTGAAAGTTTCTGTTATGTTTCAGCATCGTTTCTACTCATCTTGTGAGTCATCCCAAAGGCTTTACTTGGCACAAACACTAATTAAAACATAAAAACATAATAATTACAAAGGAAAAAATCACAAAAATAACAAAAAGGAAAAACAAATATAAAGATACATATTGGGTTGCCTCCCAACAAGCGCTATTGTTTTATGCCCCTAGCTAGGCATAATGCATAGTTTCAAGTGTTGTCATCTTTGACACTCAACCCATAGGTTGCTCTCATGATTGATTCATAAGGTGGTTTAACTCTTCCAAGGGAAGTGTTCCATCCCTTTCTTTAATGGGAATTGGAATCTTATGTTTCCCTCTTTCATATCAATAATTGCACCTATAGTTCTTAAAATGACATTCCAAGTATTATGGGACAAGAAGGATTGCAATAAATATAGATCACAATGAAATCTACAGGTACATAATTTGTTTTTGCAATAATAAGAAAATCACTAATTCTACCCAAAGGTTTCTTGATGATAGAATCTGCAAGATGCAAGTTCAGGGAACACTCTTCAATATTAGTGAGACCAAGCACATCACATAAAGTTTTAGGTATGGTTGAAACTCTAGAACCAAGGTCACACAAAGCATTTCATTCATATTTATTTATATTTATTTTGATAGTAGGTTCCCACTCATCATGCAATTTTCTAGGAATAGAAATTTCAAGCTCACGTTTCTCATCATAAGCTTTTATCATAGCTTCTACTATGTGTTCGGTAAAAGCTTTGTTTTGTTCATAAGCATTGGGTGGGCTAATAATGGATTGCAGAAAGGAAATAAATTCTACTAAAGATCATTTATCATAATTAAAGTCCTTTTTATCCAAGATAGTGGGCACGTCACTCGTTAAAGTTTTGACCTCTCCAAACCCACTTTTTCAGTTTTAGCATTAAAATCATCACCCTCCAAGCAAACAAGACGATCCTCAACTAAAGTTGTATCATCTCGAGTCCCCTTTATCATTCATATTTAGATAAGTAAACAAATACTAAATAGTAGAAACACCAATCATTTTAAGATCTTCATCATGATTCCGGTAATACCCGGGTGGAAAAGCTTTTTCTAAGAATTCTCGCTTAGCTCTCAACTTAGCGGTCCTCTTCTTACTTTCATTAATAGATAATTGGATAGATTTAATATTCTCGTGAAAATCATGCTTGGGTGATAAAGACTTATTTTTAAGAGTTTTAACATCAAGAGCAATTATATCCATGTTTTTAGCCAAAGTATCAATCACATGCAACCTTTCTTCTACCGTAGTGTTGAAGACCTTTTGAGAATTAATAAATTATTTAATTGTGTTCTAAAGACCAGAAGGTATCCTATTAGGATTAGTATAAGAATTTCCATAAGATTTACCATAGGAATTTCCATAGTTGTTAGAGAATTACCGGGATACAGTCTAGCATTGAAATTCCCTCTATAAGCATTGTTATTGAAACTATTTTGCGAGATGAAGTTCACATCAATAGCATCATTATTTTACTCAATCAAAGTAGACAAAGGAATATCATTGGGATCAACATTAATATTTTTATTAGCAACCATATTCATAATATCATCCACGTTTCACTCAAAGTAGTGATTTCTTCAACCGAATTTACCTTCTTACTAGTTGGAGCTCCTTTGGTATGCCATTGAGAATAATTTGTCATAATGTTGTCTAGAAGTTTTGTGGCCTCACCTAAGTTTACATCCATAAAGGTACCACGTGCAGCAGAATCTAGAATATTTCTAGACACAATGTTTAGTCTAGCATAGAAATTTTGGATAATCATCCACAAGTTTAAGCCATGAGTTGGACAATTTCTTATCATCAATTTCATTATTTCCGAAGCTTGTGCAACATTCTCTTGATCTTTCTATTTAAAATTCATTATTTGATTTCTAAGGGAGATGATCTTAGCAGGATGAAAATACTTGGCAATAAAAGCATCTTTACACTTATCCCACGTTCCAATACTATTACTAGGTAAAGATGAAAACCAAGCTTTAGCTTTATCTCTTAGTGAAACAGGAAATAATTTCAATTTCAAAATACCATTATCCATATCCTTTTTCTTTTGCATATCACATAATTCAACAAAGGTATTGAGATGTGATGTGGGATCCTCATTAGGACTTCCCGAAAACTGATCTTTCATGACAAGATTCAGCGATGCAGCATTAATATCAAATGCCTCAGCACTAGGGGCAGGTGGTATAGGAGTACTAATAAAATAATAATTATTAGTATTTGAGAAATCACACAACTTAGAGACATGGTGACCGGACAAGCAAAGCAACAAGCAAGTAGAGCAAACTAGGAAGTAAAGTAGTAACTAGCAAAGATAAATATTTTTGTTTTCTTTGTTTTTATAAGAGAAATTAAATATAACAACAAATAAAAAGAACAATAAGTGAATGAAATTTTGTGTGGAGTTACTTCATAGTTGGTGATGGTATTCCCCGGCAAAGACGCGAGAAATCCTTCCTGATACTCGTGATCTACATTGGGTTTTCCATGAAGAGGAGCGGGTGATCGCAGCACAAAGTGGGTAAGTATTTCCCTCAGTTATGAAACCAAGGTTTATTGAACCAATAAGAATACTAGTCCCCAACCGTCTTCAGCAGTTGCACACAAAAGAACAAACAACTTGCACCCAATGCCGGCAAGAGGGTTGTCAATCTCCTTGATCTCGTTATTTGCAAGCAAATGAGTTGTGTAGATAATTGTAAATTGCAAAATAAAATAAAATAAATAAAACAAGGTAATGAAATCATTTGTGAATATATATATGTGTGTGTGTGTGAATGGACTCGGGGGCCGTAGAGTTCTCTAGTGGCATCTCTCATAGAAATAGCATCCGGTGGGTAAACAAATTACTGTTGGGCAATTGATAAAAAAGCGAATAGTTATGCGATCTTCACGGCAATGATCATGTGTATATAGGCATCATGTCCATAAGCAAATAGGCTGACTCCTGCCTGCACCTATTACTATTACTCCACCCATTGACCACTATCCAGCATGCATCTAGAGTATTAAGTAAAACAGAGTAATGCTTGGAGAACATTGACATGATGTAGACAAAGTAAACTCAATCAATATGAATAAACCACATCGTTTTATCCTTAGTAGCAGCAAAACAAAGACACAAATTGTCCCCTTTGTCACTGGGATATAGAAATTCTCCACGTTGAACCTACTACAACACACCACTCCCATCGAAGAAATATCAATCTAGTTGACCAAACTATCTCAATAGATCGGAGAGCATTACGAAGCTATGATGATCATGCAAATAAGAATCTTATTATTCAGATTTGACTCAAATACTTTTCATGAATAGTATGAACATAAACTCACAATTCATCGGATTCCATCAAACACACCATACAAAGGGATTACATGGGATGGATCAAGGCAAAGATGTGATGAACAATGTATTGAAGATCGAGAGAAAGAGAGAGAGAGAGAGATGGGGGGAGAGAGAGATTGCCATCTAGGTACTACATACAGACCCATAGGTCTGTGGTGAACTACTCACACATCATGGTGGGGGCATCAAGGTTGGTGAAGAGGCCCTCCGTGATCGATCTCCGCTTCGGCAGGGTGCCGGGACGGAGGTGTAGATGGCCTCCCATTGGAACAGAGACTTGCAACAGTGGAAAAAGTGTTTTGGGAGCGCTCTCGGAGTTTTTAGGGTAATTGTGAATTTATAGGCCAGAGAGGGGCATCGGGAGGCGCCCGAGGGGGGCACAAGCCATTAGAGCGCCCCCCTAGTGGCACGCCCTGTTGGCTTGTGGGTCCCTCATGGCTCCTCCGGCCTCCCTATGAACCTTCCAGGTCTTCTTTTGGTCTAGAAAAAATCATCAAAAAGTTCCGTGGCAATTTGACTTCGTTTGGTACTGTAAACATGAAAAGCCAAAAACATGCAGAAAACAACAACTCGCAGCGAGCACTCCGTAAATTGGTTAGTGTCAAAAATATTATAAATTGGTAAATAAATACCCAAAAAGTATCCTAAAATGATCATATATTAGCATGGAACAATCAAAAATTATATATATATTGGAGAGGTATCAGTCATATTGGTGTAAAACGCATGAGAAAGCTCCATGTTGATGGACTTTTGGAATCACTCGATTTTAAATCACTTGATACATGTGAACTATGCCTCTTAGGCAAGATGACAAAAACCCCATTCTCCGGTACAGTGGAGCGGGCAAGTGACTCGTTGGAAATCATACATACTGATGTGTGCGGTCCGATGAGTGTTGAGGCACGCGGTGGATATCGTTATTTTCTTACCTTCACTGATAATTCGAGTTGATATGGGTATATTTACTTAATCAAACACAAGTCTCAAATGTTTGAAAAGTTCAAGAAAATTCATAGTGAAGTAGAGAATCATCACAAGAAGAAGATAAAGTTTCTCCGATCTGGTCGTGGTGGTGAATATGTGAGTTATGACTTTGGCATGCATTTGAAACAGTGTGGAATTGTTTCACAGCTTACACCACCTGGAACACCACAACGTAATGGTGTGTCTCAGCGTCGTAATCATACTCTACGGGCTATGGTGCTATCTATGATATCTCTCACTGATGTACCACTATCATTTTGGGGTTATGCATTAGAGACAGACGCATTCACTTTAAATAGGGCACCATCAAAATCCGTTGAGACGGCACCGTATGAATTACGGTTTGGCAAGAAACCTAAGTTTTCGTTTCTTAAAGTTTGGGGTTGCGAAGTTTATGTGAAAAGGCTTCAACCTGATAAGCTCGAATCCAAAGCGGACAAGTGTGTCTTCATAGGATACCCTAAGGAAACAATTGGGTATACCTTCTATCTCAGATCTGAGGGCAAAGTGTTTGTTGCTAAAAATGGGTCCTTTCTTGAGAAAGAGTTTCTCTCAAAAGAATTGAGTGGGAGGAGAGTAGAACTTGACGAGGTTGTTGAACTGTCACTTCAGTTGGATAGTAGCACGCGTAGAAAGATGTTTTTGCGGCACCTACACCAAGTGAAGAGGAAGCTAATGATGATGATCATGAAGCTTTAGATCAAGTTACTACCGAACCTTGTAGGTTGACAAGGACTCATACTGCCCCTAAGTAGTACGGCAATCTTGTCTTGGAGGTCATGTTGTTAGACAACAGTGAACCTACGAGCTATGAAGAAGCGATGGTGGGCCCGGATTCCAACAAATGGTTGAAGGCCATGAAATCCGAGATAGGATCCATGTATGAGAACAAAGTGTGGACTTTGGAGGACTTACCATATGATCATAAGGCCATATGGAATAAATGGATCTTTAAGACAAAGATGAACCCGAACAGTAATGTCACCGTCTATAAAGCTCAACTTGTTGCAAAAGGTTTTTTTATAAGTTCAAGGAGTTGACTACGATGAGACTTTCTCTCCCGTAGTGATGCTGAAGTCCATCAGGATTATGTTAGCAATAGCTGCATTTTTCGATTACGAGATCTGGCAGATGGATGTCAAAACAACATTCCTTAATGGTTTCCTTAAGGAAGAGTTGTATATGATGCAACAAGAAGGTTTTGTCGATCCTAAAAATGCTAACGAAGTGTGCAAGCTCCAGCGATCCATTTATGGATTGGTGCAGGCATCTCGGAGTTGGAATCTTCGCTTTGATGAGGTGATCAAAGCGTTTGGGTTTATACGATTTTATGGAGAAGCTTGTATTTACAAGAAAGTGAGTGGGAGCTCTATAACGTTTCTAATATTATATGTGGATGACATATTGCTGAATGGAAACAATATAGAACTTTTATAAAGCGTGAAGATATATTTGAATAAGAGTTTTTCAATGAAAGACCTCGGAAAAGCTTCTTATGTATTGGGCATCAAGAACTACAGAGACAGATCAAGATGCTTGATAGGACTTTCACAAAGCACATATCTTGATAAGGTTTTGAAGAAGTTCAAAATGGACCAGTACAAGAAGGGGTTCTTGCCTATCTTACAAGGTCTGAAGTTGAGTAAGACTCAATGCACGTCGACTACAAAGGATAGAGAAAAGATGAGTGTCATCCCCTATGCTTCAGCCATAGGCTCTACCATGTACGCGATGTTGTGCACAAGACCAGATGTCAGCCTTGCCATAAGTATGGCAGGGAGGTTTCAAAGTGATCCAGGAATGGAACACTGGACATCAGTCAAGAATATCCTTAAGTACCTGAAAAGGACTAAGGACATGTTTCTCGTTTATGGAGGTGATCAAGAGCTCGTCGTAAAGGGTTACGTCGATGCAAGCTTTGACACAGATCCGGATGACTCTAAGTCTCAAACCGGATACATATTTGTTTTGAATACTGGGGCAGTATGCTGGTACAGTTCCAAGCAAAGCATGGTAGCAGATTCTACATGTGAAGCGGAGTACATAGATGCTTCGGAAGCAACGAAGGAAGGTGTCTAGATGAAGTAGTTCATGACGGATCTTAGAGTTGTGCCCAGTGCACTGGACCTAATGACCCTCTTTTGTGACAACACTGGCGCCATTGCTCTAGCCAAGGAGCCCAGGCTTCACAAAAGGCTAGACACATAAAGCGTCGTTTCAATTTCATCTGCGATTACATCAATGAGGAGGACATACACATTTGCAAAGTACATGTGAATCCGAATGTTGCAGACCCGTTGACTAAACCTATTCCACGGACAAAACATGATCAACACCAGAACTCTATGGGTGTTAGATTCATTAGAATGTAAATCACATGGTGGTGTGAACTAGATTATTGACTCTAGTGCAAGTGGGAGACCATTGGAAATATGTCCTAGAGGAAATAATAAAGTGGTTATTATTATATTTCTTTGTTGATTATAATCGCTTATTATCTATGCTAGAATTATATTGACTGGAAACTCAAATACATGTGCGGATATATAGACAAACACTGTGTACATAGTGAACCTCTACTAGACTATCTCGTTGATCAAAGATGGTCAAGGTTTCCTGACCATAGACATGAGTTGTCATTAGATAACGAGATCACATCATTAGGAGAATTATGTGACGGACAAGACCCAACCATAAGAATAGAATTTGATCGTGTTAGTTTGTTGCTACTGATTTATCCATGTCAAGTACCTGTTCCTACGACCATGAGATCATGCAACTCCCTGACACCGAAGGAATGCCTTATGTGTATCAAACATCACAACATAACTGGGTGACGATAAATGTGCTCTACAGGTATATCCAAGGGTGATTGTTGGGTTGGCATGGATCGAGACTGGGATTTGTCACTCCATATGATAGAGAGGTATCTCTGGCCCCCTCGGTAATACATCATTACAAGAAGCTTGCAAGGAATGTGACTAAGGAGTTAGTCACGGGATCTTGTATTACGGAACGAGTAAAGAGACTTGCCAGTAACGAGATTGAACTAGGTATGGAGATACCGACGATCGAATCTCAGGCAAGTAACATATCGATGGACAAAGGGAACTGCATACGGGATTGTTTGAATTCTTGACATCGTGGTTCGACCGATAAAGACTGCATATGGGATTGTCTGAATCCTTGACATCGTGGTTCGGCAGATAAAGATCTTCGTGGAATATGTAGGAACCAATACGGGCATCCAGGTCCCGTTATTGGTTATTCGCCGGAGAGTGTCTTGGTCATGCCTGCATCATTCTCGAACCCACATGGTCCGCACACTTAACGTTCGATGACGATTTGGTGTTGCTGAGTTATATATGTTGGTGACCGAAAGTAGTTCGAAGTCCCGGATGAGATCTCGAGCGTCACGAGGAGATAAAGAATGGTCCGCATGTAAAGATTTATATACGGAAAGTTGGTATTCGAGTTCTGAAATAGTTTTGGGATTTACCGGATTTTGCCAAAGGTGCCGGAAGGGGTTCCAGGGGGTCCACCGGGAGGGTCCACCTGCTCAGAGGTCCCCATGGGCTATGAGGGGTGGCACACTTGCCCCTGGTGGGCTGGTCGCACCCTCCACCCTAACGCCCATGCGGCCAGGGCTAGAGCTAGCCCAAGGGTGGCCGCCGCCCCTTGCCTTGGGGGCCAAGGTTGCGCCCTTGGCCTCCGCCCGAAACCCTAGGGGAAACCCTAGGGTTGGTTGCACCTCTCCCTCCTCCTATATACATGAGAGGAGTGGGAGGGTAGTCACACCACAAGCCACGACCCAAACCTCCCTCTCTCTAGATCGGTTTCTCCTCTTGTTCGTGTCGCGGTAGCGTGCTGCCAAAGAATTCATCTACTACCCCACCGTCGCTCGCTGGATCGAGGAGGCAGAGACGTCATCGAGTTGTACATGTGCTGAACATGGAGGTGTCGTCCGTTCGGCGCTAAATCGGGACGAATCGTGATTGGATCGCGGGAGGGATTGTGATAGGATCGCGAAGACATTCGACTACATCAATCGCGTTTGTTAATGCTTCCCACTTAGAGATCTACAAGGGTATGTATATGCACTCCCCCTCTCGTAGTTGTTGATCTCCATAGATAGATCTTGGGTGTGCATAGGATTTTTTTTGTTTCCCATGCAACATTCCCCAACACAAAGAACTATTAGCAGATAGTCGATAGTCAGAGTCGATCGATTGTTAGAACTTTGTACAAAGCTACATCATGTTGTCAATAAATTAAACCAAAGAAACACTCGAGGGAAGCGTGGAAAGAACATAAAACCCTCACAGCCACATGTGATCAAGATCGAAACCTACATCTACTCATAGAACCTAACTTTGATACCATCATTGGGTAATGTGTAGAAAAAAAGATCATACTGACCCTGAGTTGCAGCGAAAGAAGACGAGTCCATCTAGATCATACTTGGAGTCCCTCAAATTATAGATGAAAGGTCCCGGAAACCACCCACAGACGATCCTCAAACATAAGACTGAAAGCACAACCTCTCCACGAGTTGCAGGCGTATGGTCTTCACAATCCGGGAACGCTTCACTGTCTAGATGTAATCATCGCCAGAGAATTGGAGGAATGATATTAGAACCACAACGGGCTTCTAATTATGAGGATTATAGGATCCAGGTCAAGCTCTAATTGATCAACTAGGATCAACTGGAACTAGAATTAGAGAAGTAGAGGAGGCTGCAAAACTTGCATGATAAAATGGTGCAAATCCTCTAGTATATATAGGCGGAGGGGAAGAGGAGGGGTGCCACAAGGGGAGCGGAAGTCCCCCCTGGCCCGCCAAGAAGGGGGGCCCTCCAGTTCAGCCTCCCCTCCCATCCCAAGTGGGAAAGGGGGGCCGCTCCACTTGGGCCCTTTTGGCCCAAGTTGCTTTCCACCTCTTGGCCTTTTAAGGCCCGTTGATATTAAATTATATAATAGCATTCCAACTATTATAACAACCCTTTATTATTAATTTATCATCTCCACAAGCATTTTCCTCATAGGGATTGTTTATCGGCCCGATATTGCCCGATAGTCTCCGAAGCCCTTCTGGTGACCCCGAAAAGCTGATGGATCCTCTGAAAAAATTGAATATTAATGAAACAATTCACTCCTATCCTATTAAGACTTAGCATATCATGATTACCTTAATATTATGACCATATATGTTCGCTAACACACAGACATGAGCGAAACCCCTTCGTTCAATGATCGATAGCGGAAGCGTGGATGTCCATATCGATCCCTGTGAGTATACGGATGACATTTGAGTGAACCTTTGGTTATTACTTGATATTCCCTTTACTTCGCGATACTGTACAAAACCCGATATGCATCGGTATCCTCTTGAGTCATGCACATGCTCACTATATCGTTATCCTAGTTACCAGTTTTGTTCTTCTTTCTCGTTGATGTGTTCCGGCATCCCTGTGACATAGTCACCTATATTTGGCCAGAAGATGATGTATGTCATCACACCGAGAGGGCCCTAAGAATATCTCTCCATCGCCGGAGGAGCAAATTCCACTCTCGAGCTATCTAGTCTCTTGTCAAACTTTTTGATGACTTGTAAGTTGTCGTTATGATCACCTAGTTACAGATAACGTTTGAACAACCCCAAAGCTCATCTTACGGTAAGAAGTGACTATGATACTCTCATGGTCTAGGAAACATAAAACACATGTTAATACTCCGTGTCATGACATTTGATATCAAACGATATTATCTCAAAGTATAATAAACAAGTTTGGGCCGATCCAATATGATCGTTCTTCTAACATCATACTCTCAGTGTTGTTTTAGGACTATCTTTTACACTTAATGATATCCCAAGATCTGAAAAACATGATCATCAACAACACTTGAGCCATTCTTATAGGCAAGCCTAGGAATCGTTATTTTACCATTTATCATTCCGCATGTGCATATGCGTTTTACATTGAATCGTGTATTCCAGGATCACAACAGTTATAGCATAGAATATAAACTCTTAATTCTGAATACGGAAATATACTAACACAATATTACTGTCTCTGGCATATTTCCAACAACTAACGCATGTATTGTCTGAGTAGAAGGAGGCCATCGTTGTTTCCGTCTTCACTTTTACAATTAGATGACACCCCACGCGTTGTTGTGGATTTTTTGATGGGGATTGCTATGGAAATTCTTCATTGTGTTCATTTGAAAGGAATTATTATCAATGTAAAATTGACATAGTAAATTAGTAAGTAACAAAGTGTAGGAAAAAATAAGCCAACGGTATAGTTAGTGATAAGGCGAGAAGAAGATACAACACAGTGTCACGTAAAATTCATCAAGGAGCTCGTGGAAAAATGCGAGTATTATGCGGTCCAGAAATAAGAGACAAAAATAAGTATGTTTATTCAAGCAAAGAAGAGCCAGAAACAGAACTAGAGAAGATAATCCCTATGTTCAGAACTCCACCGCAAAGAATCAAGCTTGGGTCAATTTCGATTTTCATGGAATAAGGAAGACACGTGTCATGCAATGGATAGGTACATGCACGTGTAACTAATAATGATTTTTCATTAGGAAGTTTTCTGGTATTGTTATGCTTCTTTGGTTTGTTAGTATTCTTATTACTTTTCTAGTCCTAGTTATGCACGAGTTAGTTTTACAAGATATTCACGTTAGATTTTTTTACTCACTCGAAGAGACGTGTATTGGCCATATAACGCCAGGCTGGAACCATTGTTTGGGGCAGATTAGTTTTTGTTTATTCGTGAGTTATGAGATATACAGAAAAACGTTCAAGTTTCAGAAGATCATATTTTGTGTATCATTTGTGATTTTTCCATCGTGGAAATTCTCTAGCGATGGAAGGTTGATGAGCACATCGACACCTACATGATGATCCAAAGGGATCATTATTTTTATTCATGTATTTTTGTACATCGACGAAAACTATTCTTGGAGGTTGCAAGGAGGAACAGAGGACAACCTATTGATCAAGCGTCGCCGTGAAGGATTGGGTCATCTACACGCACAAACTAGCGTTTTGCTAGTCCATGCTTCATCAAGTGGTATTCAGAGCTAAGGTTGGTTACGACGATCAATTGGCAATGTCTTCTGAGGAGCCAAGCATCAAGGTGTTGAGCAAGAACATATTGATGGAGGAGGAAAGTATCGATGATGTTGTTTTTTTCCACACTTGTTGCATTGTGAGGGAACGGTGTGTTAATTTGACGATCGATGAAGGTTTTACGGTCAACATGGTGAGCACCGAGGTGGTGGAAAAATTAGGGTTGAATATGGCACCTCTTGAAAGACCATACACGCTGAAGTGGTTCAAAGGTGAAATCAAAATTACGCAACGGATTTTGCTAGTTTTTTATTTGGGAAAAAAATGTTTTGCGGAATTTTTTATGTTTGTCATGTGCCCATGGTGTCGTGCCATCTGTTATTTGGGGACCCATGGTGCAAGTGTGTTGGAGTTGTTGGGTATGTTAAGAAAAATACTTACTTGCTATCATGGAAGGGCCAACGAGTTTGTTTTATCCCAATGTCAATGGATGTATTTGTTGCATATTGGAAATTTTGTTTGCTGAAAAAAAGAAGGGCGAGAGGTAATGATAGAAGAAGTTGATGCATCGATGAAGGGGCTGAATCTTTTGATGGAGAAAGTGCAAGATGATAATGGTGCAAAGAGGCAGCGGTGGAGTGTTTTTAAGACACAATGCAAGATTGAGGACCATGCATGCAAGATGATAATTGATGGTGGTAGCTTTACCAACACCATTAGCAAAGATCTAGTGCAAGCTTTGGGCTTGTCCATGTAGCGGCATCCCCAGCCGCACCACGTGAAGTGGTAGTACAATTCTGGTAAATTAAAAATCGCACACAAGGTACATGTAACATTTTCGGTTGGAGATTATATTGACAAGGTGAACTTTGACATTGTGTCGATGGATGCGTGTCACTTGCTATTGGGAAGACCATGTCAATTTGATCATGATGTTGTGTATGTCGGAAGATCAAACACATACACGTTCATGCATGATGGAAGGCGACACGTACTGAAACCGATGGAAGACAACGCAAACGACATAGAGCTATAAACTCTGGAGATGGTGGAGCAGAAAATTGACACAAAACCAGGGATGGTTTCTCTTCGAGGGGGAGAGGATGATAAGGCAAGAAGAAGATACAACACAGTGCCACGTAAAAATCATCAAGGAGCTGATTGAAAGATGCGAGTATTATGCAGTCCAGAAATAAAAGACAAAAATAAATATGTACATGAAAAAGGAGTTTTTATAGCATTATTCAAGCAAAGAAGAGCCAGGAACCAGAACCAGAGAAGATAATCCCTATGTTCAGAACTCCACCGCAAAGAATCAAGCTTGGGTCGTTTCAGTTTTCATGGAATAAGGAAGACATGTTGCATAAAATGGATAAGTACATGCACTCGTGTAACTAATAATATTTTTTATTAGGAATTTTTCTAGTATTGTTACGCTTCTTTGGTTTGTTAGCATTCTTATTACTTTTCTAATCCCAGTCAAGCACCACTTAGTTTCACATGATATTCACGTTAGATTTTTTGACTTGCTAGAAGAGACGTGTATTGGCCATATAACGGTCGGCTGCGGCCATTGTTTGGGGCAGTTTAGTTTTTGTTTATTCGTGAGTTATGAGATATACAGAAAAACGTCCAAGTTTTGGACGATCATATCTTGTGTATCATCTGTGATTTTCCCATCGTGGAAATTTACTAGCAACGGAGGGTTGATCAGCACATCAACACCTACTTGTTGATCGAAAGGGATCATTATTTTTATTCGTGTATTTTTGTACGTGGGTGAAACTATTCTTGGAGGTTGCAAGGAGGAAAAGAGGACGACATGTTGATCAAGCATCATTGTGAAGGATCGGGCCATCTACACGTACAAATTAGCGTCTTGCTAGTCCGTGCTTCATGAGTTACCAACATGTGCAACTGCTTGGATTGTCATGTGTATTAAAAGTAATTTTCATGTGATACATGAACTATATTAGTATAAGCCATCGATGCAATACCCAATAGACATGTATCTCTACTGCTTGATTAGCCCTTACCACCTTTAAAAGAATTATTCATATTTTTCTATATCATGAGCATAAGTTCATGCAGTATATGTTATTGTGCTTTCAATGCCGGATGCCTTTAAAATGCATTATATATTTAAGATAAAGTGCACGGCTTTTAATCAGGATATGATTTATTTTTACAAATATTACTGAGAAACTGAAAGGACAAATGACAATATTGTACTGCTGACCCTAACAGTTTCATTGTGTAGGTTGCTGAATCATGAAATCCACATTGGAATTTTATAATGGTCAAATACACTTACATGAAGAAGAGATATGCTTCTTGCACTTGATGTTGGTTCCTCGAATATGTTTCCTGTAATAGCAAATGTGAATTATGTGAGCATTGAACAACCAAAATGACCGAGTGATAAGAAACAATGATTGAAACGAAACAAAGTTCACTAGTCACACATATACATGGCTCAAGAGTAAAGAACCCATTTAAGTAATACTTAGTTGACAAGGGAGTGAGTAAACATGTTGTTGTAGGGGTGATGGATGAGGAAGAAATCGAGAAGGATTCTATTGCTAGTTGCATAAGAAAACTAATCCAAAATGGTGCTTATCAATTTAGAAATCTCACCATACACATCTCGTAGGCCTGATTACTCACTCCATGGCTCTCTATGAAGCCACCGACAAAGCAGAGAAGATTTTTGCGAAGCCTTCTCTATGCTAGACGGTGGACAACAACTACTCTCCACCAACATGGTGGGATCTGTAAGCGGATGTGTGACGGGCCACGGGGGATAGTTGAAGTGATGTGGAGGTCGTGCTCCTCCTACTCTGCCTTCGGTTGTTATGCCACTCATTTCAATGCATGTAGAGGAATTAGATCATGCATTATTTTGGGGATATTAGAGATATGTATTGTTAACAGACCAGTGCTCGTACCAACGAAACAGGAAGGAGGAATGGGAATCCAAAGTAGCCTTGTTGATGAGGGGAAGAAGAGAGAGAGTTATTGGTGCCTTCGCTTACAAATTCATACGAAGAGAGAATGTGATTAGTTTGTTCTATGAATAGAGGTGTTCTTTCCTCTTTGTTTATTATAAAGATTGGTTGGTGTCACACAACTATAGTGGTAGAACTAATTACGATGAGTGGTAGGTCCACATGATCTACAAAATAAGATATAGCGGCAAAGAAGCCTGGGCTTCGGTCTGTTAATTGGAAAAATAATGGCATAGCGGTTCAACATGCAACATCGATGGACGCCGATGACATTCGGCTGTTACTGTTTAGAAACAAAAAAGAACATATGGATGAAACCGAGCTGCTGATGTGTCTTCTACGCTGATGTGAACTCACTGCAAGCTAAAAGAATTTGTAGTAGTGGGGATGAACTATTTGGAATGCATCATGACATGGATATTCTGGATGATATGGCATGCAAGATGATGTGGACCCTCTGCATGTGGAGAGAATCGGGACCAACTTCTTAAGAACTAGATCATTGATGGTGCGTGGTTGTTGCGCCCATCTATTTGTACAATGAAATGGTAGGAATTTTAATAAATATATGGCCACATGAAATAATTGAATTTTCCTAGACATAACGATACATTAGTTGGTAATCCAAGGAAAACTTATATATATACTTTGTAGAAGCAAGGTGACATATATAAATTGACTTGATATAGGAATATACACAACAATTTAGATAATAAATACAACCAATGTACAGATAATAGGCAATAAGAAATAGATTGCTTTTCATGGTGCATAAATGAAATCTTCACTTGTCTCTACCAAAGAGGTACCACGTTCGAAAACAAAACAAAATTATGTCAGACTAATGCACCTGGCTATTACTTGTGGAGAGAATCAAGTTCATAGCACAAGAGTCATAACAAGGATTAAATTAGTTGCAATACCAAATAATGGTATACTAAATACTACCATACTAGCAGCAGCGGTGATATGTACATTTTTTTCATTTTTGTTTGCTTGTTTTGTTAAAGAGCAACTAGACTGAAAGAGACCAGTAATTTCATTTATACATGAAAATGCTTACCAAAAAAAAAGGAAAATGGTGTCACTACACTTGGACGAACTAAATAAGCTCCAAACATACCAATAGCCCAGTTAAACCCAAAAACACATACACCTGACATGTACAAGAGAACTCTTGCAACTGCGATGCACCATGAGCTGATTCAAAAGGCCTCGTCCTCTTACTATCAAAAGCTTTGGAGGTTTCATCCATGGGATAAGCAGAAGTTTCTACCGTCTGCATTTTTACTGTCCTCGCAGCTTTCTTTTTGTCCGGTGGAGGTGTTGCCGCCGCCGCATTTGCACTTCTCTCCACCAGCAATGCATCCGGGCTTGTGTTAAAGAGGAAATGATATCACCCCAGTTTTGATTGCTTATGTATCTGAGTTATGGTTTAAAGGTGCATTGTAAAAGGTGTAGCCAGTAAAGAAGAAATGTAGAGGGAGTATTTTGTTTTGGGGTTCCTTTTCTACTTGTGCTCTTACAAATGATATCATAATTTTATCCTCATCTCAAAGTCTATCAGCCATGTTTTATTTCTCTAGCCACCCAACTTATGCTTGGAATATCTTATACAAGTGTTATCAACTACCCCGACAGCATATTGGCTTTGCAGTAGTACAAAGGTACATGAAGACACCACAAGAGAAGGGTACACGGAGAAGACAGTCACATTTATGATACATCTTTCAACGTGTTTCTACTGGAGGGATCATCGTCAGCACTTGCCTGAGATCTCAACCGCTACGGTGCTCGGCACTCCAAGACGTCAATGCGGCATGTGGATTCTTCCATAGAGAGTAGCTGACCTGAACACAGACAACACCAAGCCAAGCCAAACAAACGAACGTGAAAACTGATTTCGCGCACAAACATACCCCTAGATGCACGCTGAGCTCAACATCACATTACCCCGGCCCGCTGGACCTGAATCCCATCCTTGTGGCATAAGTAGCGCACGTTCTATGGTCCAATAACAACACGAATGATAGTAAGCATCAGGGATCCTGATGAGACGCAATGAAGATGGATGGGATCAGATGGAAGGGGCGGATACGAGCGCACCGAGGAGGCATACGAGGATGACGAGCAGGATCCGGTAGGATGCCGGATCCGAGGGCGACTAGGGGTCCTTGAGCGTGAGGAGGGTGCGGATGGGGACAGTTAGCAGGAACCTTTGATGGAGCAGAGGGGAGGAGCGCAGTGCGTCATCCTTGCTATCATCGCTGACACCCAAGTGGGAGGCGAGGAAGGGAGAGGATATGGAGGCGGCCTCCGCATCGCGCTTTGCGGGCGAGCTAGAGGCGCGGGCCGCCACCATCGTGTCGTGCCGCCACTCGCAGCGCCGCCAACCTCCAACATCCATGTCGGATGCCCAGACAACAGGTATTCAAGCGGCCCGAGCTCATCACGTCCCATGAAGATACCGATGGAAAAACGAAAAGCAAGCCCAGTAAACCACAGTGGGCCAAAAAAGCTACGGGAACAGCTTCCCTTTACGATAGCCAACCCATCTCGTGAAAAACAATGTGTTGAAGGAAGATCTAAGGGTCAGAAGTGACGGGCTCTCAAACCACAGGTGCAACACGTACTACACCCCTAGGCGATCTAGGGTTCCACCTATCCTCCGGCGGCGACGCTCGGATTGCACATAAAACCTTCACGGTGGTCGGATTTCCTCTCGCATCCAGAAGCGTAACCTTGTCCCGCTATCTGATCTTGGTTTGCATGGCGAGTCTTGCTCAAGAAATCGGAGAGATGAGGGATCTGGGGATGAAGGGTGCAGTGCTGGGGGAAGTAGGAGGAGTAGAGGAAGATGTAGGGGTACTAGCAGAGCTCCAGTGGAGAGGGAGTTTGGTCCAAGGGCTGGTGCATGGGAGGGAGACCTGGACGTGGAATATGGAGATATGGGGGATGAAGAATACTGGGATGCTTTTGGCCCAGAGGCGGATCCAGAGGACCAATTCGCAGGTATGCAACTCCATGGTGAAGAAGAATATGACCTAGATCTGCCGGCGAGGTCGATGAAATGATCAAAGGAGTCCGCTGGATGGGGCTCTTCCGGGTGCATACAATGAAGCCGTTTAGTCATGTCGCGCTGCTATGGCACATGAGGAACGCATGGGCGTCAGCGCAAGGGGTAACCTTCAATGTCAAAGGACCGAACCTTTTCCTGGTGCAATGCCATTGCCTAGGTGACTGGAAGAGAATCATGGAGGGGGACCATGGCTATTCCAAAATTCTGCGCCGAACATTATACAAGAGCATGATGGTTTCACTGATGTGAGCGAATACAAGTTGAACACGATCCCATTGTGGGCGAGGGTGCAAGGACTGCAAATGGTTTGACAACGAAGCGGGAACTTGCAGAGAAGGTGGCAGCCAAGGTGGGTGAGCCACCGTTTAATGTTGTGGTGAACGAGGGCAAGATTAACCCGACGAGCTATTTAAGAGTCAGAGTCTATGTGGATGTGAACAAGCCACTTGTACGTTTCGCGCCGATCACATTGAAGGAGCGCAAGAAGTATCCGGTTTTCTATGATAAGTTGTTTGTGTTCTGTTACTTCTGTGGCATTATTGGTCATTCGATGGAGGAATGTGGAGATGGTGTACACGCCTTATAGTCGTGTGAATGGGGAGAGTGGTCGTTGTGGAGCAATGAAGTGCCCAGATTTGCTGCGGGTGCTAGAGGTAGTAAGGAAGGAGGAGGTGTAGAAGGAGGGATTGGTGGCAGAGGTGGAATGGGAGGTCGTTAGGGGAGAGGAGGTAGGGGGAGGAAGTAGATGGAATGCTGAGTACAACTCTGCAGATGAGACAGTGCCCCAGGATGATAACTCCCTAGAGAATAACAGGTCTACCCGCAAAAGACTTGTTGCAGCTAATGGCACTATGAATGTTCGCGGTCAGGTCCTTCCAAACCTGACGGGCAAGGTGATAGGTACGATCATGCTGTTGGAGAGCGGTTCTGAAAGCATAGGTGCCAGGGGGCAGTGTCTACTCCAAAAAAATACCTAGTGGTGAAAAGGAGGAAGCAGGATGGAGTGGTTGGGGTGGAAGACATGGATATCACAACTCAGGTGGCCTCTTGCGAGGAGGACCGCCGAGCCCAATGAGAACACTATGATAGAACTGTCGCGGGATTGGCTACCCCGCGACAGTGCGTGAGCTCCGCGATCTTGTGGAGGCACGTGCGCCGACGGTGCTTTGTATTGTTGAGACACAAATTGCAAAGTATTGAGTGGAAGGTTTGGCGGGTAGTTTAGGTTTTAATGGTAGTTTTGGAGTTGCTAGTAGTGGGTGAAGTGGTGGATTATGCTTGTATTGGAAGGACACTATTAACCTTGAAATAAAGACCTTTTCTCGGTACCATATTGACTCGGTGGTGAGGGAAATAGGCAAGGATCCGTGGAGGCTCTCGTGTATCTATGGTGCTGCAAGTAGGAGTTTGTGGTATAAAACTTGGGATACGATGAAGTTTTTGAAGGGAGAAACCACTCTACCTTGGGTGTCTTAGGGGATTTTAATGAGATCCTAAGACCCGAGGAGCAAATGGGCCCGAACGAGCGGGAAAGTGCACAGATAGCGGGATTCAGGGAAGTAGTGGACGTGTGTGAATTGGCGGACCTAGGGTACAAGGGGCTGGACTGGACTTTTGTAATGACTCAAACCTGATAACATTCTATGTCTCTGTGCTTATTGTGCTAGTCCCTGGATCAATAGCTAGCACACACAGTACATGATGTAATATCAAGAATAAACCACATGTCATAATATTACATCGCAGATCCAGAATTTAATATAACACATACCTCGTAGCTCAAGGCTACCATACAAACAGAATATAGTGAAGAAGCTAATATAAACTCCATGGAATCCATCAACACCACAGACAACTGTTGAGTATAGACATTGTAACCCTACATCATATCACTCACTCGTCATATAAAATCTGCAACATGATAAGTTACAGCCACAAGGGTCAGTACGTTGAATGTATTGGCAAGTCACACAAGGAATGATATAACAAACCTACATCTATATGCAAGGTATATCACGAGGAATGTGGTTGTTTTGCAGAAAGCTAATTTTCCCCTGATAACTACATAATATAATAGTCAAATTATAATTTTGTCTTGCTACAATTAAATACATGTGGTTTAATTGGGCACTCCAATTCCAACCTATCCCCATTATTAAGTTTCCCACTCAATTTCATTAAGGTATCATCTGTCAAGATCATCCAACAACTGTAATGGTCTACCTACTCAAAATTGTCCATAACCGGGGACACGGCTAATCATGATTAGTTTTATTACTCTGCAGAGTTTTGCACACTTTACCCACTAGACCCAACCCGAAGGTTGAGACGAAGTCTTTCAGAAGCAGTCACCTCCACCCAACGGCAGCCGGTACACCTACTCATATCTACATCTGCTAGCTTTGCCCAAGCGAGGCTCCCACAACCTACTCAACTAATCCAGAGCCCATATAGCTAGTGGTTGCGCATGGAAGCTACTAGTCACTAAGTCTGTCTGATCTTTTGAACCTAGGTGGCATTCCACTTACATTTAGAGGTCAAAACCATGATGTTCTTAAAACCACCCAGCAATACCAATTCCGCCCAAAGGTGAATTATATCCCTAGTTACTACTCAATTTATTTAATAATCCTCACATAATCTCAATGAATACTCGAACCAACCCCGTCTACATAGCATAGCAGAACTAACTACCACGATCTTCTTTGACGAGGGGATAACTCAATAGCATAGCATAAGACAATAACATTCCTACACATGCATAATTTGGAAGTGTGATATATACTACATGCATAGAAAACAATAGGTGAAGGATGATCAACATGCAACTTGTCTTGTACGTTCGATGAATATCTTCGCACTCACAAGCCTGATAGTTCTACGCGTCACACTCCGGACAATCTACACGTTTCAAACAACACAACAAATCAATCATCACACTCAAATAACACCAAACAAAACCAACAGCAAGAAATTATTTTTAAAATCACAGAAACAGTAGCAAAACAGTAGGTATAAAAAATCTACAATTCAGTAGAAACAAAACACAAAAAGAAACATTAAATTTTAATAAACGGTTTGCAAAATATGGCCTCCCGAAGGCGGAATTCAAATTTGAATGAATTCAAATTTAAACAGTTCAAAAGAGTGAAAACTTGGTTCTGCTGGATTCTACTGATCAATACGAATATGTAGGAAAAAGAATCGATGAATTTGGGTATACGGATTGAGAGATATGACCAAAACAAAATTGCACTAAAATCTGTCAATAAAATATTAAACTGATGTCGTTGTTGCTGTGACGCTGCCACGTGGGAGCATGTGGTTGCTCGATACCCCTTCGCGGCTGGAGGCCCTGTGAGTCGTTGGATTAAGTTGTGATCGACGGCTGGTGTTCTATTGGAGCTCAGGTTTCGGCAGAGGGGAATTGCTCACCGGAGAAGAGTTGGGCGTCGCCGGAGTTAACGAGAAGCGGCGGTGCTGCTTCTGGTCGACCATGGAATCAGTTCCAGGGGGTTTGGTGTTCGGGGATTTGTGTGCTGCTGCACGATGCTCTCGAAAAGGACCTCGGGAGGTTTTGCTCCCTCCTGCTTGCGTTTGTGGGGATCGAACGAGGCATGGCAGCTTAGGTTTCGAGCGTGGCGATGCTCCTGGTTGTGCTCTGACTCGAGGAAGTGTACATGGAGTTTCGGAGGCGAGCAGTGAACCCTACAGAACCATAGGGGCGCTTGGACACTTCCTGTAGTGGCGGCAATAGGCAGATGAGCAAGGGCGACGATGGTATGCTCCGGCAAAATCTGTTTGACTAGGAAGCTTGAATCCGAGCATCTGCGGAGATGGAAGATGTTCAGGGTGAGGCGGGACATCGAGGGAATAGCGAGAACGAACAGAGGGATAGGGGATGGCTTACTGTCGCAAGATTTGGCCAGAGAGAAGCTCGCTCGGCGGAACTTGGGGAGGTCCGTGTGCTCGAAATCGGGGATGGTTTCGCGATTTGACCACGGGAATCGAACGAGGGGCGTAATAGGGATCATCTGGTGTGCACGGATTTGATCTAAGGGTCAGGAGGCGAGCGAATCGAGCAAGGTTGGTTCGGCAGCGGCGGCGATCTTGTGTAGGAGCAGAAGACCGAGTGGAGGTAGAAGATGACCCCTGGGGTCGGGATGTCAGCGTGTCTGGGAAAGAAAGGAAGAAAAAAACCGACAGAGAAGGGCTGGAGCGCTAGCTCCTGTTGGGTCGGCCTGATGCTGCTCGCGCGTGTGATAGCTGGGTTGTGCACTGTTTCGCCCATGAACAGGTACCAAAATCAATTCTAGTGCTAAAGATATTTGTCAAAATAATAGTAACTAAACTCAAAAAGGGGAAATACCAGAACATAGAGTAAAATATTAATTGTAATATAGAATATAGTGAACATTTTTAAAGACCAAAAACTAAATACAATGAATATAATGTTTATATAAAATTATTTTGGGGTTTATAAATGTTCCACAAAATATTTGTGAACTCTAGAGAAACAACCAAATAACAATTTAAAGAACTTACAAACAAAACTGTATTGAAGGAGTCATATTTCCTTCACTCATAATATATTGGTTTTGAGTTGGGTTTGTTTCTAAATAATATAAAAACTTGAAATGGAACAATATCCAACTATTAACCGGATTTATAATTTGAGGAAGTCATCTCATCCTCTCTCATATTTGAATTGGAAATATTCTGAGTATCCTCAAACCCAAAATAAGATGCGGATGAATAATTGGGAAAGTCATGTTGTTCCCTCTCATTTGATTATTCAATAAACTCCAAAACTTTAAATCCTAGTCAAATTTAACTAAGACCAATCAACACAAGCAAGTTTTCAAATAATCCTATTCAAATAATTAACATTCCAAAATTCTAAATTTTGAGATGTTACAACTTTCCAGACGAGAATAGTGGGAGGGGATTACTGCAGGGTCCGGCTAGACCGGCACTTGCTACCCCTAGCTGGTCAGTTATGTTTCCCTTTGCATCCTTGGAGCATCTCACCGCAGCGAAGTCGGACCACATCCTCATCCTTCTTCTCAATGAACTAGAGGCAAATAACTTGAGGTTGGCTTTGCAGAAGCCCTTTCGTTATGAGTGCATGTGGGAGCAGGAGGAAACATTCACGGATAAGGTGGAAGAGGTATGGCAGAGAGAGCAACCAGCTAATACAGTGGCTGGCTTAGCAGCAAAGCTGACTAACGTGGTTGTGGCACTAAAACAATGGGGGCGCATGACCTTTGGGTCTGTACGTTAAGAGCTCCGAGATCTGCATCAGCAGCTAGCCGCTTTCAGAGTGGAAACGCAACGGGTTGGACTGAGTGCAGAAGAGAAAAAGGTGCGGGATCGCATAGCGGAGGTATCCTATAGGGAGGAGATAATGATGAGACAACAATAACGGATCAAATGGCTCTCAGAAGGGGATAGTAACACCCAATATTTCCAGAAAAAACGAGTGTAAGAAGGGCAAAGAATACAATAACTCAACTGTAGTGCCTGGATGGCTCGATGTGCAGTGAGCAGAGAGAGTTGGCGAGCATGGCGAGCAATTTTTGTGAGAATCTCTACACGTCAGAAGGTACTATTGGGATGAAAGAGGTCATATCCCATATACCATCTAGAGTGGATGCAAATATGAATGTCAAGCTGAATGCTACTTACACCAGAGAGGAAGTAAGAGACGCTCTTTTTCAAATGTTCCCAACTAAAGCCCCAGGACCAGACGGTTTTCCGGCACACTTTTTTAGAGGCATTGGGAGTTGTGTGGAGAGGAAGTCACAGGTATGATCATTAGGGTGCTCGATGGAGAGGACTAATTGGAGGATATCAATCGGACGTCATCGTTCTTATTCCCAAGATAGCAAGTCCAAAAATTTCAGGACAGATTCGACCTATAAGTCTTAGCAATGTGGTTTATAAAATCGCATCAAAGGTCTTGGCAAATAGGTTGAAAGGTATTCTCCCCGAGGTAATTTCTAAGGAGCAGTCGGCGTTTGTACCTAGACGTCTAATCACAGACAACTTTATTACTGCGTATGAGTGTTTGCACTGCATGAATACACGGAGAGTTAAAAGGAACATGTTTTGTGCGCTTAAGTTGGACATGATGAAGGCGTATGACATGCTAGAGTGGACTTACATGAAGGAAGGGATGCTCAAGCTGGGAATCAGTCCTCGGTTTACGGACACGGTTATGAGGCGTGTTTTGTGTGTTTCTTTCTTGATGCTCTTTAATGGTGGAAGCATGGATGATTTTAGGCCATTGAGAGTACTACGACAGGGAGACCCGATCTCTCCTTCCTTGTTCCTTTTGGCGGCAGAAGGTTTATCTTGTTTGCTCAAAGCGCAGGATAGTGGGGTGGGGGTCTTTCTGTTGCTCGCATAGCGCCATATGTTAACCACTTATTGTTCGCTGATGACAACCTTTTTCTATTTGTAGCTACAAGCCATACTGCAAAAAGGGTGAGGGACATCCTAAACATGTATTGTGTAGCCTCGGGGCAACGCATAAAAAATGACAAATCATCCATTTAGTTTAGTAAAGGGGTTCCGGAGCAGCAGAGAATTGAACTTAGGAACATACTTGATGTTCAGAATGAGGCTTTGTCGGAAAAGTATTTAGGGATACCCACTGATGTGGGAAAAGCGAGGGAAGGTTATTTCCGTTATCTAAAGGACAGGATCTAGAAACATATACAAGGTTGGATGGAAGAATGTTTGTCAGACGGGGGGAAAGAGGTCTTGATCAAGTCGATTGCGCAGTCTATTCCAACTTATTCCCTGGCATGTTTTAAGTTACCTCGTGGTTTGTGTGAACACATCAATGGTCTACTCCGGAAGTTCTGGTGGGGAAGCAAACAAGTCTAGAGAAAACCGGCTTGGGTATCTTGGAGAACTATGTGTAAACCAAAGCATATGGGAGGCATGGGGTTTCGGGATATTGAGCTTTTTAATCTTGCTTTATTAGCAAGGCATGTATGGCGCTTACTTCAGGATCCGAATACTTTTGGTGCTAGAGTTTTAAATGCTAGATACTACCCCAAACCGATATCCTGCAAGCAGTCTTGGGGGCTCATGTTGGAAATATTCCATAGAGGCAATAATAAATTAGTTATTATCATATTTCCTTGTTCATGATAATCGTTTATTATCCATGCTATAATTGTATTGATCGGAGACTTAGATGCATGTGTGGATACATAGACAAAACCATGTCCCTAGTATGCCTCTAATAGACTAGCTCGTTGATCAAAGATGGTTAAGGTTTCCTAGCCATTGACATGAGATGTCATTTGATAATGGGATCACATCATTAGGAGAATGATGGGATGGACAAGACCCAAACTACAAACATAGCATATGATCGTGTCAGTTTATTGCTACTGTTTTCTGCATGTCAAGTATATGTTTCTATGACCACGAGATCATGCAACTCACGGACACCGAAAGAGTGCCTTGTGTGTATCAAACGTCGCAACATAACTGGGTGACTATAAAGGTGCTCTACAGGTATCTCTGAGGGTGTCTGTTGGGTTGGCATGGATCAAGACTGGGATTTGTTACTCCGTGTGACGGAGAGGTGTCTTAGGGCCCACTCGGTAATACAACATCACGATAAGCCATGCAGGCAATGTGACTAAGTGTTAGTCACGGGATCTTGTATTACGGAATGAGTAAAGAGACTTGCTGGTAACAAGGTTGAACTAGGTATGGAGATACCGACGATCGAATCTCGGGCAAGTAACATACCGAAGAACAAAGGGAACATCATGCGGGATTAACTGAATCCTTGACATAGAGGTTCGATCGATAAAGATCTTTGTACAATATGTAGGAACCAATATGGACATCCAGGTCCCGCTATTGGTTATTGACCGTAGAGGTGTTTCGGTCATGTCTACATAGTTCTCGAACCCGTAGGGTCTGCACACTTAAGGTTTGGTGATGTTTCGGTAGTATAGAGTTATGTATGGTGGTGACCGAAGGTTGTTCGGAGTCCCGGATGAGTTCCCGGATGTCACGAGGAGCTCCAGAGGTAAAGATTGATATATAGGAAGTCCTATTTTGGTCGCCGGAAAGGTTTTGGGCTCATCGGTAGTGTACCGGGAGTACCGGGAGTGTACCGGGAGACCATGGGGAGGGGTATTTCGAACCAAGAGGCTACATGGGCTGTGGGAGGATGAATACCAGCCCTTAATGGGCTGGTGGAAGTCCCACACAAGGCCCATGCGGCTGGGAAGAAAAGTCCAAAAGGAAAAGGGTGGAAAAAGGCAAAAAGGCTAAGATAAGGAAGGAGTCCTCCCTCTTGGTTCGACCGAAGCCTAGGGCTAACTCCTTGAGAGTCAAGCCTCCTCCTCCTCTCCTCCTATATATACTAGAGGTTTTTAGGGTTTTGGCACAAGATTTTCAGCCACGTGCTACCCGTTCCTCCAATGCATAGTTTCTCCTCTAGATTGGATTTCCGCAGTGCTTAGGTGAAGCCCTGTCGGAATAGCTCCACCACCATCGCCAGAGCGCCGTCACGCTGCCGGAGAACTCTTCTACCTCTTCGCTCCCTCTTGCTAGATCAAGAAGGTGGAGATCATCATCAAGCTATACATGTGTTGAATGCGGAGGTGTCGTCCGTTCGGTGCTTGATCGGGACGGATCGTGATTGGATCGCGGGACGCTCGGCGATTTGGATCTCGAAGACGTTCGACTACACCAACCACGTTTCTTAATGCTTCCCGCTTAGCGATCTACAAGGGTACGTAGATCCACTCTCCCTCTCGTAGATGCTCATCACCATGGATAGGTCTTGTGTGAACGTAGGAAATTTTTTGTTTCCCATGCGACGTTCACCAACAGTGGTATGAGAGCTAGGTCTATGTGTAGATGAGATCTTGAGTAGAACACAAAGAGTTTGTGGGCATTGATGCTTAGATTGCTTCCTCCCGTGGTCGTGTTTTGGTTCAGCGGTATTGTGGGATGAAGTGGCCCGGACCAACCTTACTCGTACGCTTATGAGAGGCCGGTTCCATCGGCTGACGTGTAGCCTCGTTGCACAAAGATGGTTGGCGGATGTCTGTTTCTCCTACTTTAGTCTGATCGGATTCGACAAAGCGGTCCTTGAGAAGGTTGAAAATCAACTAATGTATCACCGTTGTGGTTTATGCGTAAGTGAGAATTGTTCTTGCTAGATACCCGTAGCAGCCACGTAAAACATGCAACAACAATTAGAGGACGTCTAACTTGTTTTTGCAGGGTATGTTGTGATGTGATATGGCCATTTACATGATGAGATATATGTGATGTATGATATGATCATGTTTTGTATAGAATATCATGACTTGCATGTCGATGAGTACGGCAACCGGCAGGAGCCATAGGGTTGTCTTTAATTATTGTATGACCTGCGTGTCAATCATTAAGTGCTATGTAATGCTTTACTTTATCGCTAAACAGTAGCAATAGTAGTAGAAGCATGGTGGGCGCGACAACCCCGATTGCGACACGTTGACGAAGATCAAGATGATGGAGATCATGGTGTCATGTCGGTGACGATGGAGATCATGCCGGTGCTTTCAAGATGGAGATCAAAAGCACAAGTTCATGGCCATATCATGTCACTTATGATTTGCATGTGATGTTAATCCTTTTATGCACCTTGTTTTGCTTAGGACAACGGTAGCATTATAAGGTGATCCCTCACTTAATTTCAAGATAAATTGTGTTCTCCCCGAGTGTGCACCGTTGTGAAAGTTCGTCATGTCGAGACACCACGTGATGATCGGGTGTGATAGACTCTACGTTCACATACAACGGGTGCAAGCCAGTGTTGCACATGCAGAAGACTCAGGTTAAACTTGACGAGCCTAGCATGTACAGACATGGCCTTGGAACACAAGAGACCGAATGGTCGAACATGAGTCATATAGTAGATATGATCAACATGATGATGTTCATCATTGAAACCACCTCAACTCACGTGATGATCGGACTTGAGTTGGTGAATTTGGATCATGTATCACTCGAATGACCGGAGGGATGTCAATTTGAGTGGGAGTTCTTCAGTAATGTGATTAATTGAACTCATTATCATGAACATAGTCAGTAGTGTCTTTGCAAATTATGTTGTAGATTACTTGCTCGCGTTGTAGCTCCCTTGAATTTGTATATGTTCCTAGAGAAATAGAGTTGAAAGATGATGGTAGCAATATTGCGTACTGGGTCAGTGATCCGAGGATTGTCCTCATTGCTGCACAGAAGGCTTATGTCATTAATGCACTGCTCGGTGCGCCACCCCCTCTAGCATCGTTTGTAGATGTTGCGAACATCTGACAGGTGCGTTTCAATGACTACTTGATAGTTTAGTGCGTCATGCATTACGGCTTAGAATTGAGGCTTTGAAACGTTTTGAACGTCACGGAACATATGAGATGTTCTAAGAGCTGAAATTAGGATCTCAGGCTCGTGCCCATGTTGTGAGATATGAGATCTCCAACAAGATTCTTTGCCTGCAAGATAAAAGGGAATAGCTCAATCGTTGAGCATGTGCTCAGATTGTCTGGGTGCTACAATTGCTTGAATCGAGTGGGAGTTGATCTTCCAGATAAGATAGTGATTGATATAGTTCTCCAAGTCACTGTCACTAAGCTACTAGAACTTGGTGATGAACTATAAAATGCCAGGGATAGAAATAATGATCCCTGAGCTATTCGCGATGTTTGACACCGCGAAGGTAGAAATCAAGAAGGAGCGTCAAATGTTGATGGTTAGTAAAACCACTAGATTCGAGAAGGGCAAGGGCAAGGAGGGAAACTTCATGGATGGCAAGTCAGTTGCTGCTCTAGTGAACCAACCCAAAGTTGAACCTAAACCCGAGACTAAGTGCTTTGATTATGAGGAGAGCGGTCGCTGAAGCGGAACAACCCTAGATACTTGGTAGATAAGAAGGCTGGCAACGTCAATAGAAGTATATTTGATATACGTGTTAATGATGTGTACCTTGTGAGTACTCCTAGTAGCACCTGGGTATTGGATACCGGTTTGGTTGCTAAATGTTAGTAACTCGAAGTAAAAGCTACGGAATAAACGGAGACTAGCTAAGGGTGAGGTGACGATGTGCGTTGGAAATGTTTCCAAGGTTGATGTGATCAACATCGCACGCTCTCTCTACCTTTGGGATTAGTGATGAAGCTAAATAAATGTTATTTGGTGTTTGCGTTGAGCATGAACGTGATTAGATCGTGTTAATTGCAATACGGTTATTCATTTAAGTCAAAGAATAATGGTTATTCTGTTTACATGAATAATACCTTCAATGGTCATACACCCAGTGAGAATGGTTTGTTGAATCTTGATCGTAGTAATACACATGTTCATAACATTGATGCCAAAAGATACAAAGTTAATAATGATAGTACCACATACTTGTGGCACTGCCGCTAAATGTCATATTGGTATAAAGGGCATGAAGAAACTCCATGTTGATGGATCTTTTGACTCATTCGATTTCGAATCAGTTGAGACATGCGAACCATGCCTCTTGGGCAAGATGACTAAGGACCCCATTTTCTAGATTGATGGAGCGGGCAAGTGATTTATTGGAAATGATACATGTTGATATATGCAATCCAATAAGTTTTGTAGCGTGCGGTGGATATCGTTATTTTCTTACCTTCACTGATGATTTGAGTAGATATAGTGTATATTTACTTAATGAAACACAAGTCTGAATCGTTTGAAAGGTTCAAGCAAATTCAGAGTGAAGTTTAAGATCATCGTGAAAAGAAGATAAAAATGTCTGCGATATGATCGTGGAGGTGAATATCTGAGTTATGAGTTTGGCATACAAACTTTAGACAATGTGAAAGTTGTTTCACAACTCAAACCACCTTGTTGGGGATATAACCCCGCAATATGACCCGCCATTAAGGTTCCGGGTCACATTGATGGCTCGTGAGCCGGCCCAAGGGTGAGCCGTAAAGTCTACGACCCAGGAAGATAAGCAGCTCAAGGTGTGGGCCACATGGCCCGGACGGAGAAGACCCTGGCGTGTAAGCCGCTCGAGGACAGCTTGGACAAGAAGATAGAGGAAGACTCGGATAGACAATGAGACTCGGTTAGACAATTGTAAAGACCCGTGGTCCTGACCTCCTATATAAAGGCAGACCTAGGGCGACTTAGAGATCAGGTTATCGAGAACTAGGTCAAGCTTTAGCTCCCTTGTAATCGATACAACAAGCAATACAAGAACAAGCAGGACGTAGGCTATTACCTCGACTTGAGGGGCCGAACCTGGGTAAACTCGTGTCCTTCGTCCCAATCAACCCCTTTGAGTCCATCACGTTAGTGATGGCCTCGAATCCAAGTTCGTTCACCTGGACATCTGCTATGATAAATCCACGACACACCTGGAACACCATAGCATGATGGTGTGTCCGAACGTCATAGTCGTGCTCTATTGGATATGGTGCGTGCTATGATGTCTCTTATCGTTTTGCTACTATAATTTTGGGGTTATGCATTAGAGACAACTACATCCACTTTCAATAGGGCACCATCTAAATCCATTGAGATAACACCGTGTGAATTATGGTTTGATAAAAACCTAAGCTGTCATTTCTTAATGTTTGGGGCTGCGACGCTTGTGTGGAAAAATGTTTTCACCTAATGAGATCGAACCCAAAGCGGACAAATGCATCTTCATAGATTACCCTAAGAACAGTTGGGTGAACCTTCTATCTCAGATCCAAGCATAAAGTGTTTGTTGCTAAAATGGGCCCTTTCCCGAGAAAAAGTTTCTCTCGAAAGAATTGAGTGGGAGGAAGATAGAACTTGATGAGGTTGTTGAACCTTTGTTTCAACCAGAGAGTAGCGCAGCGCAGAAAGATGTTTCTATGAAGCCTACGTTAATTGAAGAGGAAGTTAATGATGATGATCATGAAGCTTTGGATCAAGTTATCGAACCTCGTAGGTCGACAAGGATGTGTACTGCTCCTGAGTGGTATGACAACCCTGTCTTAGAGGTCATGTTGTTGGACAATGATGAACCTACGAGCTATGGAGAAGCGATGATGGGCTCGGAATCCGACAAATGGTTAGAGGCCATGAAATCCGAGAAAGGATCCATGAAAACCAAGTATAGACTTTGGTGGACTTGCTCATTGGATGGCAGTTCATTGAGTACAAATGGATCTTTAAAATGAAGACAGACGCTGATGGTGAATGTCAGCATTTATAAAGCTCGACTTGTCGCAAAGAAGTTTCCGCCAAGTTCAAGGAGTTGACTGTGATGAGATTTTCTCACTCGATGCTAAAGTCTGTTGGAATTATGTTAGCAGTTGCTGCATTTTTCAATTATGAAATCTGGCAAATGGATGCCAAAACATCGTTTCCTTCCTTAAGGAAAGGTTGTATGAGATACAACCAGAAGGTTTTGTCAGTCCTAAGGATGCTAAAAGGTGTGCAAGCTTCACTGATCCTTCTATGAACTGAAGCAAGCATCTCGGAGTTGGAATATACACTTTGATGAGGTGATCAAAGTTTTTGAGTCTATACAAAGTTTATGAGAAACTTGTATTTACAATAAAGTGAGTGGGGGCACTATAGAGTTTCTGGTAAGCATATGTGGTTGACATATTGTTGATTGGAAATGATGTAGAATTTGTAGAAAGTATAAACGGTTGTTTGAAAAGAGTTTTTCAAAGGAAGACCTGGATAAAGCTACCTAATTGTTGAGCATCAAGATCTATAAAGATAGATCAAGATGCTTTATGAGACTTTCAATGAGTACATACCTTGACAAGATTTTTGAAAGAGTTCAAAATGGATCAGTCAGAGAAAGAGTTCTTGCGTGATTTGTAAGGTGTGAAGTTGAGTGAGACTCAAAGCTCAACAATGACAGAAGAAAGAGAAAGGACGAACGTCGTCCCCTATGCCTTAGCCATAGGCTCTATATTATGTCATGTTGTGTACCGCACCTGGTGTGTGCCTTGCCATGAGTTTGTCAAGGGGTACAAAAGTGATCCAGGAATGGATCACTGGACAGCAGTTAAGATTATCCTTAGTAACTAAAAGACTAAGGACGTGTTTCTCGATTATGGAGGTGATAAAGGGTTCGTCATAAAGAGTTACGTCGATG
This sequence comes from Hordeum marinum, assembly GCA_022496015.1. Classification (NCBI taxonomy): domain Eukaryota; kingdom Viridiplantae; phylum Streptophyta; class Magnoliopsida; order Poales; family Poaceae; genus Hordeum; species Hordeum marinum. The sequence goes on from CM039676.1 coordinate 118,662,710, forward strand.
CAAGCTATAACACTAATCCGGATGACTCTTAGTAGCAATCCGGATACGTATAGTGGAGCAGCCATTTGGAATAGTACCAAGTGGAGTGTGGTAGCAGTGTTTACAGTTTGACATAGAGATTTGCAAAGTACACACGGATCTGAATGTCGCAGACCTGTTGAATATAAGACCTCTCACACATGCAAAGCATGGTCGAGCCCCAAAACTCATTGGGTGTTAGATTCATAACAATGTGAATCACATGGTGATGTGAACTAGATTATTGACTCTAGTGCAAGTGGGAGACTATTGGAAATATGCCCTAGAGGCAATAATAAATTAGTTATTATCATATTTCCTTGTTCATGATAATCTTTTATTATCCATGCTATAATTGTATTGATCGGAGACTTAGATGCATGTGTGGATACATAGACAAAACCATGTCCCTAGTATGCCTCTAATAGACTAGCTCGTTGATCAAAGATGGTTAAGGTTTCCTAGCCATTGACATGAGGTGTCATTTTATAACGGAATCACATCATTAGGAGAATGATGGGATGGACAAGACCCAAACTACAAACGTAGCATATGATCGTGTTAGTTTATTGCTACTGTTTTCTGCATGTCAAGTATATGTTTCTATGACCATGAGATCATGCAACTCACGGACACCAGAAGAGTGCCTTATGTGTATCAAACATTGCAACATAACTGGGTGACTATAAAGGTGCACTACAGGTATCTCTGAGGGTGTCTGGTGGTTTGGCATGGATCAAGATTGGGATTAGTTACTCCGTGTGACGCAGAGGTATCTCAGGGCCCACTCGGTAATACAACATCACAATAAGCCTTGCAAGCAATGTGACTAAGTTTTAGTCATGGGATCTTATATTAAAGAACGAGTAAAGAGACTTGCCGGTAATGAGGTTGAACTAGGTATGGAGATACCGACGATCGAATCTCGGGCAAGTAACATACCAAAGAACAAAGGGAACATCATACGAGATTAACTGAATCCTTGACATAGAGGTTCGACCAATAAAGATCTTCATAGAATATGTAGGAACCAATATGGACATCCAGGTCCCTCTATTGGTTATTGACCGTAGAGGTGCCTCGGTCATGTCTACATAGTTCTCAAACCCGTAGGGTCTACACACTTAAGATTTGGTGACGTTTCGGTAGTATAGAGTTATGTATGGTGGTGACCGAAGGTTGTTCGGAGTCCTGGATGAGATCCCGGACATCACTAGGAGCTCCGTAATGGTCCGGAGGTAAAGATTGATATATAGGAAGTCCTATTTTGGTCGCCGGAAAGGTTTCGGGCTCATCGGTAGTGTACCGGGAGTACCGGGAGTGTACCGGGAGACCATCGCGAGGGGTATTTCGACCCAAGAGGATACATGGGCTATGGGAGTATGAATACCATCCCTTAGTGTGCTAGTGGAAGTCCCACACAAGGCCCATGCAGCTGGGAAGAAAAGCCCAAAAGGAAAAAGGTGGAAAAAGGCAAAAAGGCTAAGATAAGGAAGGAGTCCTAATCCTACTAGGAGTGGAGGAGGAGGACTCCTCCCTCTTGGTTCGGCCGAAGCCTAGGGCTGACTCCTTGAGGGTCAAGCCTCCTCCTCCTCTCCTCCCATATATACTAGAGGTTTTTAGGGTTTGGGCACAAGATTTTCAGCCATGTGTTACCCGTTCCTCCAGTGCATAGTTTCTCCTCTAGATCGGATTTCCGCAGTGCTTAGGTGAAGCCCTGCCGGAATAGCTCCACCACTATTGGCGGATATCGTCATCAAGCTGTATGTGTGCTGAACGCGGAGGTGCCGTCTGTTCGGTGCTTGATCGGGACGGATCGTGGTTGGATCGCGGGACGCTCGGCGATTTGGATCGCGAAGACGTTTGACTACACCAACCGCGTTTCTTAATGCTTCCCTCTTAGCGATCTACAAGGGTACGTAGATCCACTCTCCCTCTCGTTGATGCTCATCACCATGGATAGGTCTTGTGTGAACGTATGATTTTTTTTGTTTCCCATGCGACGTTCACCAAGAGCTCATCCATCCCATGTGTGGTGGGATTTGATGGAGGGGAAGGATATCCTGGAGCTAGGTATTATAAGAAGGATTGGGACAAGTGGAGATACGCATATCTGGCATGACAACTGGTTACCACGGGATTATAAACTAAGGCCGATATGCTTTATCACAGCAAATCCACCTTAAATGGTCTCATAATTGATCAACCCTGTAACTCGGGTATGGAACCGGCAGGTGATTACTGATAATTTTATTGCACCTGATGTGGATGTTATACTAAATATACCTCCGAGCACAAGAGTGCAGCCGGACTTCTGGGCATGGCATTACGAGTGGAAGGGTCATTTTTCTGTTCGATCGGCTTATAGGATGTTAAGCGGCATCAAGCAATAGCGGGAAGACTCGCTGGAACACAGGGGAGGCCACTTGAACATATCAAAGGAGAATACCTCATGGTCGCTGTTGTTGAAGGTAAAAGTCCCCTCAAAGGTGTGGGTTTTTGTTTGGAGACTATCCCATATGTCTTTATCAACACGCATGACGCGACATGAACGGAATATGGCTACTGATGCGACATGCTCCATCTGTAATGCGGAGAATGACTCCTAGCGACACTCCCTCGTCGTGTGTCGGATGGGGCGGTGTATTTGGGCCTTGGGTGATGAGGAGCTGTGAAAGCACATTTGCTCCCTTGGTGGTTTTGGTAATTAATAACAACATATGAGTCATTGAACTAATGTTTCCACCAAGTATATTTCAGGAAAAGTTCAATGATAGGGATGGCAAAAGGATTTTGGAGATTCTGGAAGTACCCCAAGATTCAAGGAAATAGGCTGGCCAAGCTTCAAGCAAGAGGACTCTACATTTTACATTTGTGAGAAATCATTTTGAGTCCATAGGAAAGCCAATACTATTAAAAGGGGGTAAGGTTTTGATGGTGAACAAAATGCTCATACGTGCACAAGTGATAGTCACCAAAAACATCCACAAGCTCTCCCACCAAAGTCTGTACCTAGCCAAACATGCAAAATCGATGCAACCAACTTTCCTATCCCGGTGCCACCGATACCAAACCCTAGATAGACTCAGCCAAATCCTAGCCACTTTGGTGCAGCCGACAATGCTTTCGGTGCCACCGAGTTGGGTTGCCAACATTCTATTGCGCAAGTTCACACTTTTGGTCCGTCCGAGAATGTTGAATCGGCATCACTGAGTGTGACAATTCTGACAGTTGGTCACCTTGTCGGTTCAACCGAGATTCCTATATTGGTCTCACCAAGATTCAAAAGTTGCCACCTTTTGGTCACTTCGGTACCACCGAGATTAACACATCGGTGTCACCGAGTTAGTCATTTTGTGTGTAACGGTTGGATTTTTGGGGGTGACTATATATACCCATTCACCACCACCCACTCAAAAAAGAAGCACTCAGAACTATTCCATACCTATCCTACTCGGTTTTTTGAGAGAGGGGCACCTACCCTTGTGTTGAGGTCAAGATCTTCCACTCCAACCATATGGATCTTGATTTCTAGCTTCCCCAAGTTGCTTTCCACCAATCCATCTCTTCTACCAAGCCAAGTCTGTGTGAGAGAGAGATTGTGTGTTAAGGAGCCTATCATCTTGAAGCACAAGAGCAAGGAGTTCATCATCATTACCGAGCCTATTACCTTTTGGAGGGTGGTGCCTCCTAGATTGGTTAGGTGTCGCTTGGGAACCTCCTACTCCGTGTTGTGGAGTGAACCAAGAAGTTTGTAAGGGCAAGGAGATCGCCTAATTCATGAAGATCTACCCCGAGTAAGGCTATTCCTCCGTGGACGTACGCCGTCATGGTATAGTCAAGGTTGCTTCTTCGTGGAACCCTCCGTGCGTAGAGCCCTCTGTGGACTCTCGCGATCGTTACCCTCCGTGGGTTGAAGACTCCATGAACATGGATGTACGATAGCACCACCTATCGGAACCACGAGAAAAATCATCGTATCTACAATTGCATTTGATCTTCCTACCCTATCCTTTTACTCATGCTTGTTGTTACTTTCCGCTGCTATACTCTTACACTTGCATGTGTAGGGTGTACTTGATATGTTATGAATGCTAAAACTTGCCAAGCATTAAAATTGGGAAAAAGCATAGTTTTATTTGGTCAAGTAGTCTAATCACCCCCCCCCCCTCTAGACCTACTTTTGATTCTACAAGTGGTATCAGAGCTTTGGTCTCCGTTGCATTGGTTTCATAACCTAGGAGAAGTATGGCATCTAGTGAGGGAAATTATCACCGTAGATGTCCATACTTTGATGGCACTAATTTTGCTAGTTGGAAGCATAAAATGAAAATGCATTTGATTGGTCATAATCCTGCCGTTTGGGATGTTGTTCGTGTTGGCTTGCAAGGTGAATTCTTTGGCGATGGAAGAGAACCGTATCGTGAAGCGAACACGGAAGAATTGAAGATGTTGCAGCTGAATGCTCAAGCATGTGACATTATCTTCAACTGCCTATGCCCCGAAGAATTCAACAAAATCAGCCGTCTTGAACAGGCAAAAGAGATTTGGGATACTTTGGTTGATATGCACGAAGGAACTGAGTCCGTGAGAGAATCCAAGTTAGATGTTCTTCAAGGTCAAGTTGATAAGTTCAAGATGAAGGATGGTGAAGGAGTCGCTGAGATGTACTCTAGGCTAGCTCTCATCACCAATGAAATTGTCAGCTTAGGAAGTGAAGAAATGACTGACAAGTTCATCATCAAGAAGATACTTCGAGCCTTGGATGAGAGATATGACACCGTGTTCACTTTGATCCAAATGATGCCCAACTACAAAGATCTCAAACCAACGGAAGTGATTGGTAGAATTGTTGCTCATGAGATGACACTCAAAGACAAGGAAGAGCTTCACCACAAGTCTAGCGGTGCTTACAAAGCCACAAGTGATGCTCCCGCTACCTCAAGCGACAACCTTGTTACAAATGAAGAGATAAGCCTCACGGTCAAGAAATCCAACAAGTTCTACAAGAATAGAAGCAAAGATCGTAGCTCCAACTCAAGACATGAAGAGAAGCATTCGTCAAGTTGTGACCGAAACTGCTACAATTGTGGGAAGCCTAGACACTACTCCAATGAGTGCTCGGCTCCCTACAAACGAAAAGAAGAGTCACCTAGAAGACGAAGCTCAAGAGATGAATCACCTCGAAAAGAGAGAAGGAATAGAGATGATCGTTATGAATGAAGACCCTCAAGGAGAAGTAGGGACTCGGAGAAGAAGGACAAGTACACCAAGAGCTACTCAAGAAGGAAACATCAAGCTCATGTTGGTGAATGGATTTCCGGCTCCGACTCCGACAACCACTCCAAGAGAAGCTATCACTCCAACTCCGACTATAGTCAAGATGATGGTGTTGCCGGAATTGCACTAGTGGCAACCAACTCCCATGGTCTATTTGATTCACCAAATGAAGGGAGTAGAAGTTGCTTCATGGCTAAAGGCCCCAAGGTATCATACTCCGAATATCTTGATTTCGATAGTGATGAAGATGATTTGCTTTACGATGATGACTTGCTATGTGATAAAACTAGTGATGTTGATCATAATGAACTTGATATTTCTCTTAGTCAAGATAGGTAAATTGACGATGATAATATGAAAATAGAAGAACTAACTAAAGAACTCAACACTCTTACGTTAGACCACGAATCTACTCTTGAAGATCATAGAGAGTTTGTAAGAACTCATGAGAAGCTACGCTTCGAGAAGCTCAATTTGGAGCAAGAACATGAATTTCTTATCGCTATCAATGACGATCTCTAAAAGAAGACTTCATCTTATCTTGCCAAATGACTACTCTTGTCTACATTCATGCCACAAGTCAAATCTAAGCAAACTAGTAACAAAGGCAAGAAAGTTCTTCATCTAGTAGCAACAATAAAAATGCTAAATCCAATGATGTTGCTCCTAGTAGTTCTATTGATTCCACTAATGATGATTCTCTTAGCTAAGTTACACTTGAGCAAGAAAATTCTTTATTGAAAGGAATTATAGAGAAAGGTATCTACAAGAGTCTTGAAGGGTACAAACAATTTGATGAGATTGTACGCAAGCATGGAGGATACCGGAATAATCGTGGTGTTGGCTACTTCAACGCTAATGGAGTTGAATGGGAAGAAGGTCAATACCCCAATCCCAAGTTTGTTCCTCAAAATGAAAAGTATGAAAATACTCTTCCCAGGGGAACAAAGTTGCAAGATGACCTTCCACCACAAGACACCAAGCTCAAGGGCAAGAACAAGCTCCAAGAGGACTTTGACTCCTATGAAGATGAACCCCAAGCTTTGGTGAAGTGCGTTCCCAAGTCTACTACAAGCTCAACTTCTACAAGTGCTACTTCAACACCAAGGATCCCCATCAACTTGATGTGGGTCTCCAAGAAGAAGAACTAGAAAGTTCTTGAGGGGTGACTCCGCCAATGAAATTCACTCACAATCATTGTTGGCAAGATCTATTTGCAATCAACATCAATCCTATGCAATATATCAAGGAGTCACACATTCCCTCAAAGGTAAGCAAGGGACAAGGTATTCAACAAATCAATGGACATCATCACATATGCTTTGCACTCCACGTCCATAAATACCCTTGTATTTGTCTCTTGTATGTTGGGACTAACCCATGTAGGTGAGAAGAGTAAGGAAACAACAAGGATGCTCCCAACTCTTGGTGACCTTCATCAACTTTGAGCATCCACCACTACCTCACCAACATGAAGTCTTCATCGACAAAATCCAAGGTTAGTTTATCCCTCTTATGGGGGGACGTCACATCAAGGGGGGATTTACTCTAAGACTTAGTCAAAGCATCTCTTAGTATGTGACAACATTAAATGCTTTATGTAAAAGTGGTAACCCCACTTGTGCTTAAACGATGAGTATGACCTATGATCAAGTACTCTTACTTGTCTCCTAAGTCAAATACTCATATATAGATGACTTCGTCATCGCCCAAATGGTTGTTAGATGCTAGATTGTTTGTGCATTTTTGCCATGATTTCATTTGACATCTTATTGTGTGAGCATGTTCGTCTGCATTTATTTACTCATTTGAGGATATCCAATTGTTGCTATTTGGCTTTTGATTTATCTTTTGCCAATTGGATATACAAGAATGCCTAGGACCACCTCTTTAGCTATCTATGCTTTCTCACCTCATACTCCATTCATGTTGCATCACAAAATTTGAACAAGTGCTTTTCGAACCCTCTGTGTGTGGAGCACTCGGAGTTTCGTCACAACAAGGACTGGCCATTAAAACCTCCCAAGGCATCTCGGTGGAACCAACCACAAAATCTCGGTCTCACTGAATGCCTAGGGTTGATCTGGTTTTCAATCTCGGTACCACCGATTCCATTTTCTCGGTTGCACCGAGTTTCCCTATCAACTGACAGTTGAGGAACTCGGTGACACCAAAAAGTTAGAATCGATGACACCGACAGTGGTGGGTATATATACTATGGACCCCGATGCTTTGAATTTCACCCTCAATCCTTCGTGCCTCAGAACGCTAAGTTGCCTCCTTCGAGACCCCTGGTCGTCGCCCTTGTCTCCCTGCGCTCCTTCGCCGCTTGGAATCGCCGCCGTTGACGAAATCTTCTCCCTCGTCGCTGTCATAGAGGATCCGCGCCAAGTTAGGATACGGATTCGATTTCTTTTGTGCTCCTCGTCCGATTCTTGCACAATAGATTCAAGTTTATCCATAAGCCACTCATTGCATGAACTCCTATCCACTCAAAATTCTGATAGATTAGCAAATACTAGATTTTCTAAGGTATTGCCATCCACCTAATGGAACTCGATGGAACCGAAGCAAACAAATCGGTCTCACCGATTTGAATTTTTGTGTTGCTGAGAACTGTCTCGGTGGAACCGAGTACTTCTTTTCAGTCTCACTGAAAAGAGTGTCAAGGTTCTGTTGAGAGGGACAATCAGTCTCGGTGGCATCAAAAATTCTGCTTCGGTTGTACCGATTTTCATTTGACAGAATGCAAAAACTTTGAAAACCTATTGTTCAAACTTTCAAAAACCAGCCTCATTTTGTGATGACTCATCTACCTTTGCTCTTCTATACTCTATTCGCAGGGTCAGTATGTCAGATGTTGAGGATAGTCAGAATATGCCAGAGTAGGGTGCTGACATGAGTTCAAGCACTAGCCTAGAGTCCAGTTCATTCTCAGATCCAGGCACCCCCCAGCTCCCATGGGTTGCCCAAGGCTGCCACCAGGACCAGGAAGAAGCTAAATTCTGATGAAGAAGATTCAGACTTTGTTCCTGAGGAGATTCTTGCCAAGAAGCAAGAAAAGTCTGCTAAGAAGTCTGCTAATGAAGCTACTTCTTCCAGAAGAGTTGTCAGCAAGGTCTATGCCAACTCTGAGACTAAATCACATGAGAGTGCTAGAGCCACAATCTCTATTGATCCCCCAAGGAAGTCTATGCCTAAGAAGACAGGGGAGAAGAAATCCAGAAAAAGGATTATCCATGTGATTGGCAGGCCTACCTCCATGTATGAAGATCCAAAGGAGGCTATTGGTGCTGCTGCCGAGGAACAGGAGGCAGAACATGTTGAGAAGGCCCCTCCCAAGAATAAGGCTAAGAAACTTTTGGCTGATGCTATGCCAAAGACTGGCACATCCAAGAGCACCAAGCCTACATCCAAGAAAGTTGTTGCACAGTAGTCCAAGAGGACTACCAAAGATATTCCAGCTTCTGAAAAGAACAAGGGAACTGCCTCCAGACTTGAAGATGATCATGACTTGACTGCATCGATGAAGCTCAGACCACATCTTCCAATACATAATGTCATCCACTTAGTTGTTGAAGACATGAAGAAGAGGAAAGACTCGGCATTGAGAGCTTGGACAGCTATAGACCCTTATGCCTAGAGGAAGAAAACTGCTATTGACTACAGGTTCTACACCAGAGAGCAATAGGACTTTTATGAGACAGTGCTACTAGACAAGAGCCCGGCTGTTAGCGATATGAGATATGTTGATTGGAAATTCATTAAGGAGAATGATGACTACTTTCCAAGTGTCCAAGATAATTTCCACTGCATTGGTCTAGACGAGTTCATTGGCAGAGAGCTTACTTCATGGAACGATGAGATGATCATGCAATTCTACTCCACTACACATTTCTACGGAGATGGTAGAATTGTATGGATGACTGAAGGAGCAAGGTATGAATCTACTTTTGGGGAGTGGGCTGCACTTCTAGGAGTTCCAGATGTTCAGGATGGTGATCTAGACGTATACTCAGAATCCAAGGCATACTCCTATTCCCGCAGACAAAGTGCAATCTCACAAGCTAGGATCCATCTACTATCTGCAAGCAGGCCTCCATACCATGAACACTATTCTGAGGCATACCTTGATGCCCAAGTCAAGAGATGACAAGATGATTCGAGGCTACTCCATTAACATGTTGATCCACCTTGATGGACATACCAGGATTAGAGTTATGGATTTGATTGTTGAGACAATCAAGAGGGTTGCTGCTGATCAAAAGCGCTCTTGCTGCTATGCACCCTACATCCATATGCTTATCAACTCTCAGTTGGAGAAGCACATATTTGCTCTAGATCATCCACATCTGCCCCTACAGCCAGATCTCGAGGATAATGTTGTGGTGATGGACCCATATCATCCCACATCTGCTACAGCACAGGCAGAGGCAGAAGTAGTTCGAGCCGCTAGTGCTCAAGCCCCCAGATCCAGAAACGAGCAAATGGATCTTTTGATCTCAACAGTTCAGGGCATGCAGAAGGATATCAAGGGGATTCTGGACAACCAGAACAGTCTTGTGAGGATCTTTTACAAGGATCAAGGTTCTTGGTGATAAGGTGGATAAGGTGTCTAAGACAGTTATAGAGCTTCAGAAGGAAGTTGACTCAGTGCACATTCCTCGGGTCTCTTCTACTTCTTCTTCTTCTTCTTCTTCTTCTTCTTCTTCTTCTGATGATGATGATGATGATGATGATGATGATGATGATGATGATGATGATGACGATGAGGATGGATCACCTCTCATCCCAAGCACACAGTTCACTATTCAGGCTAGAACGGTCACAATGCCTGCACCAGACTTGAGGCCCTCTTCATCAGCTCCTGCTCCATCAGCTCCAGTACCTCCAGTGTCCACTCCAGCTCCATCCACGACATCTGCAGAGATCTTCACTGACGTCGTTCTCTCGACTCCTTCATCAACAACCGGAGGAGATCAGCCCAAGAACGCTTAGATATATGCCTTTGAACTTTTTGGTAACTTGTTGCCAAAGGGGGAGAAGTGTATATAGATCTTTAGACTTCGAGTGAGAGAGCGTTTGGTGTTTGTTGCTTGTTTTCAAAAACAATTGCTTTTGGTTGCTTGTGATACACGCTTGCTGATGTTTGATCATACGCTTTAATGTGTGATACTATTATTTCCTATCATCTTAATGCTTATGTGATGATCATTCATCTTTGGTTGATTGTGTTGTGCTATGATGTTCATTCTAAATTATTCTCGCACACCACCAAGTGGTATGTGACATGTAAGAAGTGACCCATGTACCTAATCGATTGTGCATTTGCATTCAAACGCAAATTTAAAATAATGCACAAATTTAGGGGAGCTCTTGCTTATCACATACTTCTCAAAGTGACTACATTCATTGATTATATCTTTGTCGAAGCTTTGATCTATATGTTCTCATCAATTACCAAAAAGGGGGAGATTGAAAGCACATTTGCTCCCTTGTTGGTTTTGGTAATTAATAACAACATATGAGTCATTGAATTAATGTTCCCACCAAGTATATTTCAGAAAAAGTTCAATGATAGGGATGGCAAAAGGATTGTGGAGATTGTGGAAGTACCCCAAGATTCAAGGAAATAGGTTGGCCAAGCTTCAAGCAAGAGGACTCAACATTTTACATTTGTGAGAAATCATTTTGAGTCCATAGGAAAGCCAATGCTATTAAAAGGGGGTAAGGTTTTGATGATGAACAAAATGCTCATACGTGCACAAGTGATGGTCACCAAAAACATCCACAAGCTCTCCCACCAAAGTCTGTACCTAGCCAAACATGCAAAATTGGTGCAACCAACTTTCCTATCCCGATGCCACCGATTCCAAACCCTAGACAGACTCAGCCAAACCCTAGCCACTTCAGTGCAGCTGACAATGCTTTCGGTGCCACCGAGTTGGGTTGCGAACTTTCTGTTACACAAGTTCACACTTTCGGTCTGTCCGAGAATGTTGAATCGGCATCACCGAGTCTGGCAATTCTGACCGTTGGTCACCTTGTCGGTGCAACCAAGATTCCTATATTGGTCTCACCGAGATTCAAAAGTTGCCACCTTTTGGTCACTTCGGTACCACCGAGTTGGTCATTTTGTGTGTAATGGTTGGATTTTTGGGGATGCCTATGTATACCCCTTCACCACCACCCACTCGTAAAAGAAGCACTCGGAACTATTCCATACCTATCCTACTCAGTTTTCTGAGAGAGAGCCACCTACCCTTGTGTTGAGGTCAAGATCTTCCACTCCAACCATATGGATCTAGATTTCTAGCCTCTCCAAGTTGCTTTCCACCAATCCCATCTCTTCTACCAAGCCAAATCTGTGTAAGAGAGATTGTGTGTTGAGGAGTCTATCATCTTGAAGCACAAGAGCAAGGAGTTCATCGTCATTACCGAGCCTATTACCTTTTGGAGGGTGGTGCCTCCTAGATTGGTTAGGTGTTGCTTGGGAGCCTCCTACTTTGTGTTGTGGAGTGAACCAAGAAGTTTGTAAGGGCAAGGAGATCACCTACTTCGTGAAGATCTACCCCGAGTAAGGCTAGTCATCCGTGGACGTAGGCCGTCATGGTATAGCAAGGTTGCTTCTTCATGGAACCCTCCGTGGGTAGAGCCCTCCGTGGACTCTCGTGGCCGTTACCCTCCGTGGGTTGAAAACTCCATGAATGTGGATGTACGATAGCACCACCTATCGGAACCACGGGAAAAATCATCGTGTCTACAATTGCATTTGATCTTCCTACCCTATCCTTTTACCCATGCTTGTTGTTACTTTCCGCTGCTATACTCTTAGACTTGCATGTGTAGGGTGTACTTGATATGTTATGAATGCTAAAACTTTCCAAGAATTAAAATTGGGAAAAAGAATAGTTTTATTTGGTCAAGTAGTCTAATCACCCCCCCCCCTTTAGACCTACTTTCGATCCTATAAGTTGGTTGAGGTTTTACTCTCAAACAGAACAGAAGATGCAAGACTTTGGTTGTTCTGGCTATTTGAAACTTTGAACCAGAAAGATCTAGCGAGGGTGCTAATTACAATGTGGGCACACTAGTAGAAAACAGACCTTTCGTCCCAAGCATTAGTCCCGGTCTGGTTACGAGCCGGTACTAAAGATGGTATTAGTCCCGGTTCGTGCCGGCTCCAACGGCTAGGAGCAGGGCGACCTTTAGTATCGGCTCGTGAGGGATCTTTAGTACCGGTTCGTGTCATGAGCCGGTACTAAAGGGGGCGTGGGAGGCTTTTGGTCAGACTTGGGCCCCGCGTGCATCTTTAGTACCGATTGGTGACACCAACCGGTACTAAAGGTCCCTATCCTTTTACTCATGCTTGTTGTTACTTTCCGCTGCTATACTCTTAGACTTGCATGTGTAGGGTGTACTTGATATGTTATAATGCTAAAACTTGCCAAGAATTAAAATTGGGAAAAAGCATAGTTTTATTTGGTCAAGTAGTCTAATCACCCCTCCCCCCTTTAGACCTACTTTCGATCCTATAAGTTGGTTGAGGTTTTACTCTCAAACAGAACAGAAGATGCAAGACTTCAGTTGTTCTGGCTATTTGAAACTTTGAACCAGAAAGATCTAGCGAGGGTGCTAATTACAATGTGGGCACACTAGTAGAAAACAGACCTTTCGTCCCAAGCATTAGTCCCGGTCTGGTTACGAGCCAGTACTAAAGATGGTATTAGTCCCGGTTCGTGCCAGCTCCAACGGCTAGGAGCAGGGCGACCTTTAGTACCAGCTCGTGAGGGATCTTTAGTACCGGTTCGTGTCATGAGCCGGTACTAAAGGGGGCGTGGGAGGCTTTTGGTCAGACTTGGGCCCCGCGTGCATCTTTAGTACCGATTGGTGACACCAACCGGTACTAAAGGGCAACCTTTAGTACCGGTTGGTGTCACCAGCCGGTACTAAAGACTTCCTACATATATGCTTCATCCGCAGCCGATCGAAGGGGCTCTCATTTCTCTGTTTTCTCCCCTATTCTTCTTCGTGCTCGAAGCTCATCCTCCATTTTGCCAAGGATTTGTCAAGATTTAAAGGCACCCCATCTATCCAAGTGTTCATAAAGGTTAGCAACTTTGCTCCTTCATCTCTCATTGCTAGATTAGCTTGTGGTATGCTCAAAGATATGTGATTTGTGGGTTTTAGCTAGGTTTTGGAGGAGGGATCATTATGTGGGAGTTTATTTGATTTATATGCAATTTGAGCTCAAATTAACTTGTTAGGTTGCATATGTGTAGGTGTGGTTTATTTGGTGCCTTCCCATCCCCGTGCTAACCACCCTCGATCGCCTGCACCGTCTCGTCGTGACACCAGCCACCTTGGTGAGCCTCTTGTTCTTCTTAAAACCTTTTTGTTAAAAAAATTACTCGTATGATTTTGATAGCTGCGTGTACGATTTACTTACTTGTATTATTGTTAGTTATTCTATAGTGTCATGGTTATGGTATCCGCCCACGTCGGCCCTCGTCCAGTCTATGATTCAGATGTGGTATTTCGTTATCTTTTATAACTATTTCACACATCATCTAATGTCTATGACAATTAATTATGCCACCAAATTGGTGTAGATGTTTTTATCTATAGGAAGTAGTTGAACCAGAAATTCCAACCGACTATGCAATTCTGCTCGAGAAATTAACACAAGCTGAAAAACAAATTTATCATTTGAAAGAAAAATTGAAAAGAACTGGAGATGAGAAGATGGGATTGGAGTTGCATGTTGCCGATATTATCGATGATCACAAGAACAAGATGGCTGGAATGCGCTTGAAGCTTAGAAAGATTAGAAAATTTGCCATTGATAAAGAGGCTTGGTATCATTATGTCATTGGCTCAATTGTTACCTTAGTTGCGATTATGATCGCATTTGTTGTTGCATTTACATGTTTTAGATAGTTGTATGTTGTTTTATGAGATGTATGTATGAACTATAAGTATCTATTATTTGCAATAATAACATTTGGTCACTGCTAGCTCTACTTTGGTTGTAATGTGATGATGAAGTTGTATTAATTTAGTCACTTCGATGTTGTGTAGTGAACATGAGCCGGCAATGGATGTACGATGAACGACTAAGTCCAAGGTTTCTTAATGGCCTGCATGATTTTATTCGTGTGTCCGAGGCAAACAAGCAAAATGGTTTCATGTGTTGTCCATGTTGTGACTGTGAGAATGATAGGAATTACTCTACCTCAAAAACCCTTCACTACCACCTATCGAAGTCCGGTTTCATGTCCGGCTATAGTTGTTGGACCAAGCACGGAGAAAGAGGGGTTATAATGGAAGACAATGAAGAAGAAGAGGATGATGACAACTATCCTTTCGCCGATACAACAATGGGGGAAGCTGAAGAAGAAGCATCAATGGGGGAAGCTGAAGAAGAGGCATCAGATGAGCCCGCGGATGATTTGGGTCAGGTCATTGCTGACGCAAAGAGAAACCGCGAAAGTGGCAGGGAGAGGTTGAAGTTGAAACGCATGTTAGAGAATCACAAGAAATTATTGTATCCAAATTGTGAAGATGACCAAAAAAGCTTGGTACCACGCTGGAATTGCTGCAATGGAAGGCGAAGAATGGTGTAACTGACAAGGGATTTCAAGAATTGCTGATAATGATAAAGAAGATGCTTCCAAAGGATAACGAATTGCCTGAAAGTACGTACGAAGCAAAGAAGGTTGTTTTCCCTCTAGGATTAGAGGTGCAGAAGATACATGCATGCCCTAATGACTGCATCCTCTACCGCGGTGAGGAGTACGAGAATTTGGATGCATGCCCGGTATGCGGTGCACTGCGCTATAAGATCCACCGTGATGACCCTGGTGATGTGGAGGGCGAACGCCACAGGAAGAGGGTTCCTGCCAAGGTGATGTGGTATGCTCTTATAATACCATGGTTGAAACGTTTGTTCCAAAACAAGGAGCATGCCAAGTTGTTGCGATGGCACAAAGAAGAACGTAAGAAAGACGGGATGTTGAGAGCACCCGCAGATGGGTCGCAATGGAGAAAAATTGAGAGGGATTTCTAGGACTTTGCAGCTGACGCAACGAACTTATGGTTTGGTCTTAGTACAGACGACATGAATCCTTTTGGGAGCAGAGCTCCAGTCACAGCACTTGGCCCGTGACTCTATATATCTACAACCTTCCTCCTTGGTTGTGCATGAAGCGGAAGTTCATTATGATGCCAATGCTCATCCGAGGCCCTAAGCAACCCGACAATGACATTGATGTATACCTAAGGCCACTAGTTGATGAACTTCTATAGTTGTGGAAAAAACCAGGTGTATGTGTGTGGGATGCGCATACACAGAAGGAAATTGACCTACGAGCGTTGCTGTTTGTAACCATCAATGACTGGCCTGCTCTTAGTAACCTTTCAGGACATACAAACAAGGGATATAATGCATGCACGCACTGTTTAGATGGTAATGAAAGTGTATATTTGGATAAATGTAAGAAGAATGTGTACCTGGGACATCGTCGATTTATACCGATCAAGCATATCTTAAGAAAGGTAGGCAACCATTTCAAAGGTGAGCCAGATAACCGGAAGAAGCCTGGCCTCCGTACTGGTGAATATATATTTGATATGGTCAAGGATTTACAGGTAATCTTTGGAAAGGGTCCTGGCGGACAATCTATTCCGAATGATGCCAACGGACACGCACCCATGTGGAAGAAGAAATCTATATTTTGGGAACTTGAATATTGGAAAGTCCTAGAGGTCCGCAATGCAATCGACGTGATGCACGTGACGAAGAATCTTTGTGTGAACTTGCTAGGCTTCTTGGGCGTGTATGGAAATACAAAAGATACACAGGAGGCACGGGAGGACAAGCAAAGAATTAACAAAAAATACGGCATGCCTCCAAAGCAGTATCAAGGTCCTACCAGCTACGCTCTGACGAAAGAAGAGAAGGAAATATTTTTTGAATGCCTTCTCAATATCAAGGTCCCATCTGGCTTCTTGTCGAATATAAAGGGAATAATAAATATGGCAGAGAAAAAATTTCAATATCTAAAGTCTCATGACTGCCACGTGATTATGACGCAATTACTTCCGGTTGCACTTAGGGGGGCTTCTACCGGAAAATGTTTGATTAGCCATTGTGAAGCTATGCGCATTCCTCAATGCAATTTCTCAGAAGGTAATCGATCCAGAAATCCTACCAGGGTTACAGAATGACCTGGTCCAATGTCTTGTCAATTTCGAGTTGGTGCTCCCTCCATCCTTCTTCAATATTATGACACACGTTCTAGTTCACCTAGTCAAAGAGATTAACATTCTGGGTCCTGTATTTCTACACAATATGTTCCCCTTCGAGAGGTTCATGGGAGTCTTAAATAAATATGTTCATAACCATGCTAGGCTAGAAGGAAGCATCGCCAAGGGATATGGAACAGAGGTGGTTATTGAGTTTTGTGTTGACTTTCTTCCTGACATTAAGTCGATTGGTCTTCCTGGATCGTGGCATGAGGGGAGATTGGGTGGAAACGGCACACTAGGAAATAAAGAAGCAATAAATATGGACGGACATTCTTTCACTCAATCACACTACACGGTTCTACAAAATTCCACCTTGGTGACTCCATATATCGAGGAACACAAGGATATTGTACGGTCCAAGAACCCGAAGCAGTCTAACCCCTGGATTGAACGTAAACACATGGAGACTTTTGTCGGTTGGTTGCAAACAAAGCTCATCAATGACAATGATGTTCCAGATGAACTCTACTGGTTGGCCAAGACACCAAGTTCGACTGTAACGACTTTCAAAGGGTACGAGATAAATGGGAATACATTTTACACGATCACCCAAGATAAAAAGAGCACCAACCAAAACAGTGGTGTGCGCTATGATGCAACAAACTTTCAAGACACATATTATGGTTACATAGAGGAGATATGGGAACTCGACTATGGACCTGATCTTAAGGTCCCTTTGTTTCGGTGCAAATGGGTCAAATATACTGGAGGCGCGGTATAGGTAGACCCGCAGTACGGAATGAAAACAGTGGATCTCAACAATCTTGGGTACACAGACGACTCATTCGTCCTAGCCAATGATGTGGCTCAGTTTTCTATGTGAAGGACATGTCTAGCAAACCGAGGAGAAAAAAAGATAAGGAAGCGAATACATCATACGATGAGCCAAAGCGCCATATAGTTCTTTCAGGGAAAAGAAACATTGTGGGAGTGGAGGACAAGACGGACATGTCAGAAGATTATGAAAAGTTTCATGAAATCCCTCCCTTCAGAGTGAAGACTGACCCAAGCATCCTGTTAAATGATTAAGATTCTCCATGGTTACGGCGCAATCATAAGCAAGGGACAAACACGCAGAAAAAGTCTTACACCGCGAGATCCCACTCTGGGATGTGACCGGCTTCACCGTCATCACTTTCTATGTGAAGGACATGCATGCATTTTCTAGCATGGTATCTTTGTAACAGTTTGTACACGAAGTGCATCCAGTTTTTGTCGTAACCCTCTCAACTCTTTATAAGTTGCTATGTGGGTGAAATTATGATGTCATGCCAAGTTACAACCTTTTCAGAGTTCATTTGTACTGCTTTTCAAATTTAGGGTCATTTAGCTCAAAATAAATCATTAAATGCATGAAAAATATCAAATGAAGCCAGAAAGGGTTGAAAATTGATGATGTGCCTTTGAATGGTGCATATTGAACCCACAAAAAGTATGGAGTTAAAATAAGTTATTAAAATGAAATCCCTTTGTAATAGATGAGTTTTCGTCCGAAACCCTCATACTTCGGAAGAGATTGTCCAATTTGTACACGAAGTGCATCCAGTTTTTGACGTAACCCTCTCAACTCTTTAGAAGTTACTATGTGGGTGAAATTATGATGTCATGCCAAGTTACAACCTTTTCAGAGTTCATTGTACTGCTTTTCAAATTTAGGGTCATTTAGCTCAAAATAAATCATTAAATGCATGAAAAATATCAAATGAAGTCAGAAAGGGTTGAAAATTGATGATGTGCCTTTGAATGGTCCATATTAAACACACAAAAAGTATGGAGTTAAAATAAGTTATTAAAAATGAAATCCCTTTGTAATAGATGAGTTTTCGTTCGAAACCCTCATACTTCGAAAGAGATTGTCCGATTTGTACACGAAGTGCATCCAGTTTTTGTCGTAACCCTCTCAACTCTTTAGAAGTTGTTATGTGGGTGAAATTATGATGTCATGCCAAGTTACAACCTTTTTAGAGTTCATTTGTACCACTTTTCAAATTTAGGGTCATTTAGCTCAAAATAAATCATTAAATGCATGAAAAATATCAAATGAAGTCAGAAAGGGTTGAAAATTGATGATGTGCCTTTGAATGGTGCATATTGAACACACAAAAATTATGGAGTTAAAATAATTTATTAAAAATGAAATCCCTTTGTAATAGATGAGTTTTCGTCTGAAACCCTCATACTTCGAAAGAGATTGTCCAATTTGTACACGAAGTGCATCCAGTTTTTGCCGTAACCCTCTCAACTCTTTAAAAGTTGCTATGTGGGTGAAATTATGATGTCAGGCCAAGTTATAATCTTTGCAGAGTTCATTTGTACTGCTTTTCAAACTCGAGATATGACATTCCAAATGCCATTTAATCAAATTGTCTTATACAGCAGTTTAAGTTGTTCAAACATGCATGGAAATGCCATAAACAGATTCTTTATATTTTTCTGATATTTTTTCATATATTATTTATTTCCATTGGAGTCATAGATTTTTTTTTCTATGATTTTCTAAAGTTTAGGGTTTTTCTGAAAATAATAATTAATAACGAATTAAAAAACCTTTAATACCGGTGCGAGCCACGCACCGGTACTAAAGGTCGGGTGGACCTTTAGTACCGGTGCGTGGCTCGCACCGGTACTAAAGGGTCTTTAGTACCGGTGCGAGCCACACACCGGTACTAAAGGTCCTCCACATATAAATAGTGGAGGCCTCGTCCCGGTGCGAGCCATGCATCGGGAGAAGCTTATTTGCGCCGCCAGGCTGCCGGAATCCGCCGCCGCCTCGACCCAGCCGCCCTGACCCTGCCGCCCCGACGCCGTGCGTCGCACAG
Organism: Hordeum marinum; assembly: GCA_022496015.1. NCBI lineage: Eukaryota > Viridiplantae > Streptophyta > Magnoliopsida > Poales > Poaceae > Hordeum > Hordeum marinum. The sequence continues at coordinate 118,682,137 of CM039676.1, forward strand.
ACGTCGTGCGCCGCCCGTTGCCCCGACACCGCCCGCCGCCCCGACGCCGCCCCGGCAGCCCCCACCCTACTCCGGCTCCGGTGAGTGCCCGGTCGCCCCCACCTTTTTTCCTGTTTTTAGTTAATTAGGTTAGTTTAGGTTAGTTTATTAGGTTAGTTTAGGTTAGTTTATTAGGTTAGTTTATTAGTCAATTAGGTTAGTTTAGGTTAGTTTATTAGGTTAGTTAGGTTAGTTTATTAGTTAATTAGGTTAGTTTATTAGGTTAGTTTAGGTTAGTTTATTAGGTTAATTAGTTTAGGTTAGTTTATTAGGTTAGTTTAGGTTAATTAGTTAGGTTCTTAGGTTAGTTTAGGTTAATTAGTTAGGTTCTTAGGTTTGTTTAGGTTAATTAGTTAGGTTCTTAGGTTAGTTTAGGTTAGTTTAGGTTAGTTTATTAGGTTCTTAGGTTAGTTTAGATTAATTAGTTAGTTAGTTAGGTTAGTTTAGTTAGTTAGTTAGTTAGTTTCCTAGGTTATTTTAGTTAGTTAGGTTAGTTTAGTTAGTTAGTTAGTTAGTTAGGCTATCAGGTTAGTTTAGTTAGTTTAGTTAGTTAGGTTAGTTTAGTTAGTTAGTTAGTTAGTTAGGTTCTTATGTTATTAGGCTATGTGTTAATTTTGTTAATTTTGTTAGATGCTAAGTGTTATTTAATTTGTTAAGTGTTATTTAATTTCTTAGATGCTAAGTGTTAATTTTGCTAAGTTTTATTTAATTTGTTTTCATAATTAAGTTTTTCTTCTCAACGTCGACGATGCTGATCCCGCATCCTCGTCGTCGAGTCGGCGGAGGAGGTCACTTGCTTGAGCCGAGGGGCCCTGTCAGGGACTGGGCTCCGTCGTGCGGGTACTGGGAGGTGCTACCTTCCGGGCGGCGCAGCTTGGTGAGGAGCCAGCCCGTCGTTGACCCGGAGGTTCTATGGTGGCTGCCACATGGGCCACGGACGATTCGGAGGCTTGAGTCCCCCGCAGAGGGGGTACAGTACCATGTCAGCAAGGAGAACGAGCACGTCCGTCGCTACATGGCAGTTTTGGAGGCCAGGTCCGACAATACCTGGCAGATTCTTCAGGGATCTCACTAGAGCTATGTTCGTGTGATGGTTCCTTCTCTTTGGGTGTCCACCGCCCACCCTGATATCCGCCGGGCGCTAGGGTTCTATCTAGATCGATACATTAGCTACTATATATGTATTATTATGATGTATTAGCTAGATCGATGGATTAGCCGATGTATTAACAATTATCCGAGATTATGAGATGAGATCTTTTCTAATAACTACTATATATGTATTCGATGATGCATTATTAATTAACTATCAGTTATTTTTCTTCTTGAATGCATGCTAATTTGAACACTAATTTGTTTTATCTATATTATTATGGATTAGTTATTAATCTATGGACAATACGGGTAGAGCTCATGAAGAGGACATCTTTGAGATGATACGCTCCTCCAAAAACCCAGCGGACCTTCTGGGTGAATCACATGATGATGACGGCTCATAATATCTGAACGATTATGGTGATGGATGTGAGGCCGAGGAAGAACAACTTATGTTCCAAAATCCGGAACAACTAACAATGTCCGGCGAGGTATATACACATATTAGCCTTTGGTGATCATTACATGTGTATTAATTGATTTGTATATATACATATATTAACAAATCTTTTTTCTTTTAATTATCAGCCCTCCGGATCGAGCCAATCTAGTAGAAAGGTACGATGCGGTGCCAAAATATTGGACGACAACGTAAATCTCAATCTTGATGCTTTCAAACATGATGGCGCACCGACTCACCCTGAAGCCAATGCCAAGACATTTGTGCGTCAATGCGGAGTGGTTGTTAGGGATGGAGTCCGATCGCAATGCAAGAATGGATTCAACCAAACAACCCAAAACCAGGAGTGAATTATGTCGATACAGGAATTAAAGATGCCCTTTGGAGAGATCTCATGGAGCATTTCATCCTACCAGATTCTCTCTCGGAGCTCCAAAGGGACAAAGTCAAGGCATTTGCTCTTCATAAGATGGCTGGCACGTTCCAGACTTGGAAGAAAATATTATGGACCGAGTACAACGCTAGTGGCCAGAAGGCGCCCGAATTCAGAGGAATATACGAGAAGGTAAGGAATCACTAGGACACATTTATCGAGTACAAGACATCGGAAGTTGCTATGGAGAAGTCGGCAAAGAATAAGATAAATGCGGAGAAAAAAAGTATCACCATAAACTAGGGACAGGTGGATACAAGTCAGCCATTCCTAAGTGAGATGCATTAGAGAATAAGATGCATGCTGAAGGGATCACTCCAATAACCTTCAACTGGCCCCGGAGGTGCAGGAATTGTTTTTTTGCGCATGGGGGGAAGTTGGACCCAGCAACAGGAAAGATTATTACACTGGCCATTCTGAAGCATGCATCAGATGAGTTGATTGAAGCAATAAAAGTTGCCCAAGAAGGACGGTTTCACCCCGATAGAGAGAACGACGAGCTTACACGCGCCTTCGGGAATCCCGAACACGGAGGACGAACACGAGGCGTGGGCATTGTTCCGTGGTATGGGGGTTTGCGTGATGGAAGGGCAGTTATAAAAGTCGTTCGAGAAAAAAGAAGGTGGAAGCAGACCGACTTTCAAAGTTGGAACAGAAGTACGAGCAGTAGCATCTGCAGATATAGGTACTGACCTAGCAACGAGACACTCCGCAGTAGGAGGCATCAGAACCCGTCCCATCTACACTGCCAAAAACAGCGTGGGTTCCACGGGGGCACCGCTGGGTCACACCCCTGTGGATGATATCACCGAGAAGACATCTTGTGAGCTAATCCAGAAAATGAAGAACATACCCGTGTGGGTCACGACGGGCTATGCTTTACCAAATACACCTGATGTTCTCTGGCATTTCAATCCGGTTCCAGCTGGGTATGCTCGTGTCGCGGTGGACGCAATAGAGCCAGGATATGATGAACTATTGCTTGACATCCCTGGATGTGAGGGGGAGTCCACACTGGCAGAAGCCGGTCGTGGTCTCATTCTATGGAGTAAGGATTGCATCGTCTTTCCACACTCGGCGCTAAGGCCACCGGCTCCTCCGAGTATCGATGTCCAGCGCGAGGGATCCCAGCCAGAGGCATCGTAGCGCCAACAGTCCTCCCCACTTCGCCAACAGTCCTTCCCACCTCGCTAGCAGTCCTCCCCACCTCGAGAGGCGTCCCACTTCGATATGGATCCTAGCGCGAGTCCACCTAGCCTCGGGACGGAGCACGACGCGAGTCCATATCGTCGATATCGATCTCCGCCGCGTGAGCCGACTCCACCCCGACAGCGGTCCCGCTAGCAGGGCTCCCAAAAGAGGAAGGCCATCAGCAGTCCTCTTCAGAAGAAAGCAAAGAAGAAACCCGAGCCTCCGGCTAAAAGGAAGCTGCCTTACGACATGACACCATAGCAAACCAAAATTGAAAGCGATCGCCAAGTGAAAGCCTTTTTTTGCGAAGAAGCCCGTGCCGCCAAAGGAGGTAATACCCAAGGAAGTCCAAGGGCACTTTATGGAACACTTTATTGATCGCCCCCTGACATATGGGGAGCATGTACCGACAGACTATGAGCGACAGATTCAGAAGGCAAGTGATCAGAGAAGTCGGCCTAGCCCAAGGAAGAAGTCGGGAAGTACGGCATCAACGACAGGTGGTACTACTAGCGGGAAAACAATTCCCCAGCTCGGAGAACAATCCAAGCAATTGATCTCTCCGCTCAAGGTGAGTACCAATCCAAGCAAGCAATCGATCCAAGCAGTCGACATGCAAGGCAATCCAATCGACCTCGAAGAAGTAGAGGCTGCAGGTCTCACTCTTGGCCAAATCCTTGGCACCGAGGAAATCCACGGGTACGGTGCAGATGAGTACGCAATGCAATATGCCGTCGGAAAACCACTTGTCACACCCGAGGAGTACAAGGAACTACCAACTCCGATGCGACGGTTGCATGATTGGTACCTGCGTGAAGCAAAGCGAGGGGAGATGACGGTCATGGTCAAAGTAAGGAAAGAGCATTACGTCAATGGATGTGACATATGTCTTGAATTCTCAGAACTTTTCCAGTTATACCACATGGACTCTATCGACAAAACTCTCATCAGTTGCTATTGTCTGTAAGTGATTTATATCTTTAATAATTTAAATCTCTAGCTAAGATATCGTTCATTGGCTTATCCTTACTATATATGTTCTTTTCTACGCTATTATGCAGATTGAAGATGTGGGAATTGAAACAAGAGGGAATCGATGACATTGGGTTCATCGACTCAAGTACCGTTCATGGTCATGTGGTAAAACATTATGCCAAGGACACAAAAGATATCTTGAAATTTTTTCTAGAGGCACTAATGAATACCAAATCTATTATAATATTTCCTTACAACATGGGACGAGTGTTTACTCTCTTGTATACTATAAATTCTATTTTTGCTTACTAGCTCGCTGTCAAGTGTAGTTGATGAGTTATATACATGCCTACTTAATTATACAAACTTGTACACAGAGACCACTATATCCTCCTAAATATTATCCTCGCAGATGGACTTGTTTAAGTGTACGACTCATTAGATACACTAGAACAATCATACGTGGACTTGTATTTTATGATAGAATGGTAATTTCAATCTTTATCGACCTTGTTTTCTTTCATTATTTCCTGATATCAAAAGTAATTATAATAACTCTTTCGTTCTTTTTCTTTGCCGCGTAGTGTTTGGAAAAAGATGATAGAAAAAAACTATCACGGTCGTCAATGGAAACCGAAGCTGAAGTGGAAAAAGATGCAGGTAATTAAGTAGTACTACTAGGTCCGCGCATCTCTTCAATTCTAGTTTCAATACCATTATCATGCTTGATTATTAATTATCTTATTGAATTCTATTCTTTTGCAAAGTGCGCGAAGCAGCCACAGGGGATAAATTTATGTGGATACTTCCTCTGCGAGAACATTCGCATCCAGACCGAAGGCCGTATACGTCGCAGAGGAGCACATGAAAGACAACTCCAGGTTTGGCAGATGATGTCGAAGCTCTCACCCAAGAAACGCTTTGTAGCACTTTAAGAGGAATTTGCGGCATTTCTTCTTCGACATGTCATTGATGTAAACGGAGAGCAGTATTACTTACCGCCGCCTCAATAATGCTAGCAAATCAGTAGTAGAAAACTGAGATTTCATCCGGAGCACTAGCTAGCTAGTCCCGGCCGGGTTTTGGGCCTTAAGTTATAAGTCTAGAATATATATGGATGTGTAATTCTATTTGTATATATACTGTGTATGAGATATTGTATATTATATTACATATATATATGCATCAACTTGTGTAATGTTTACAGTATGTAGCACCGTAAAATAAATTTGAAATGAATGGAAAACACAAAAAATAGAGAGGAAAACTAAAACCTAATTAAAAACGAAAAAAACAGAACACTTAGTACTGGTTGGTATTACCAACTGATACTAAAGGTCCTCTACCACCAGCCCATGCAGGCAGCCACGTGGTGGGCCTTTAGTACTGTCCGTGGTCCAACCGGTACTAAAGGTCTAGACCTTTAGTCCCAATCCTTTAGTACCGGTTGAACCGGTACTAAAGTCCCATCCCTACCGGGACTACAGATCGACATTCTACTAGTGGCAATTTGGTGGGTAAGGAGGAAGGCCATACACAATGATGAATTCCAAAGCCCTCTGTCCACCATGAGTTTCATAAATCGCTACTTGGAGGACCTGGATATATCCACTGCTCTTAAGCCAACAATGCATGCAACACCATCCCAGGATCGAGTTCATAGATGGATAGCGCCAGGCAAAGATGCAGTTAAGATAAATGTTGATGGGGATATCTCTCACAATGGCAAGACAGGGGCAGTTGCAGCGATTTGTAGGGATAAACATGGCAACTACTTGGTGTCTTCTGCAGTAACCTTTGAGGGCTTTGTGGATGCTGCAAGCCTTGAAGCACATGCATGCAATGAGGCTCTAGCTTTAGCGAGGGGTCTCAGTGTCACACATGCGATTATAGCTTTGGACTGCATGCAGGTGGTGTCAGACATTAAAGAAAGAACACTATCATCGTACGCTTTGGTTATAAATGAGATTAGGGAGTCCATGAATGAGTTTGAAAAAATAGTTTCCGTTATGAGTGTAGGGAAGCAAATTTGGAACCTCATGCCATAGCTAAGGCAGCTTCAGCTTTTCCATCTGAACGCCACCTGTGGCTAGGGATTTTACCGGACATTACTTGTATTGCTTCGGCCTTGAATTTTGAATAAATTCCCTAGTTCACCTAAAAAAAATCTAAGGGTCAAAAACGTTTAGTACATGAAGTCCGATGGCAAAAAATGTTAAATGCATGAGGATGCTGGGATTAAGTGCAACTTTACTGTCCTAAATGTAAGATTAAAGCATACTTGCTTGGATGTTTTTTTGGCATACCAATATTTTGCGGCAATTATTTTCTAATAATCGGTTAGTTAGGGCAAGTGTAGCGGATTCACAATATTGGCAGCTTGCATAACATTTATGGAGCTCATATGCATTTGGAAATCGAGAGGTTATGAATAGACACATAGTCGCCATAATGTGACCTTCATACATATTTTTCTTTTCTTTTCTATTTTTTTTTGCATCAACTCAATAGACATGTACCCATTTAGAGGGATTAAAATACGGATATGAGCTAACATCACATTACAAAGTTCTTGCATAGGGAGAAGTGTTGATTAGCGACATTTTCACATCATATGTTCAAAAAATGTTGCTATTTAGTGACCGTAGCATGATTTGAGCAATGCCACAACGATGACGAATGTTATGCACGGGGCACATGCATATGTGACGAGACCACTCACCTCTAGGTATGGCGGTGCGACAGTTTGATGACCTCGTCTTTGTGCCACCCGTGCGACAGTCGTTGGGGAAAGGGGAGGGTAAGGCCCAATATGACACGATTCTTTTCGGTGAAAGTCATCTTCTTCATGTCGAATTTACGCTGACTAACGCAGCCCCTTTCTACTGCCAAATTTGCGTGCGCCTCCTCGTAATGAAGCCAGAGAGCGCGGTCCCTTTCCACTCCCAACGCCTACCCTGCCGATAGTCTCCTTGAAGATTTTGTCGGGGCAAACATCCAAGGCATGGGTGACATAGCGCTCACCTAAGGCGTAGGTGACATAGCGCTCACCTAAGGCGTATGCGACATAAGACTCGTCCTTTGAGATTTTGTTGGGCGGACGCCCAAGGCGTAGGCGACATAGCACTCACCCCATGCATCCTTAATGGTGAGGCGATGTGGAGCACATAGCGGACGATGCGGAGCACGTGACGGCCGATGCGAGTTGTGTGGGCGAGGCCTCTCCTGCATATACGGGATATGCACGTAGACATGCTCAATATCCCAAACAAAGTGCATTTTGGGATCCCAATCTGACCACTCATTGAAGAAATTTTCCTACATGGTCTTTAGCTCGTCATGATGACTACACTCTTTTCTCCTGGATGTGAGGATGACATTCTCCTCCGCTTTCTCCTCGTCCACAACCCGCTCCTCCTCAGCCGAAACACACCCAGTCCAGTTGCGGGGGAAGCAACATAATGACGGTGAGGGAAGTGAAGAACGCGGGTGCCGTGCATATGATCTATTTGAACGTGAAAACAACCATTTTATAACATCGGATGACAGGAAAACATGACAAACAATATACAGTTGGCATGCGACGACTGTCATTAGTGGCACACTGCAAAAGAAAAGATGGGCGTGGAAGGCTGAGATGAGATGGGCGGAATTTTCCTCCCGCCGGGCGTTGATGATGAAGCGTGCTCCAAAGTAACGCTTCACAATCTTTAAATATGAAGCTTTCACACGCTTAATTTAGAAAGGTCTTTATAAATGACATCACATGCAAGATGATAAATCTATTAAAATACCGATTAAAATCATCATAACCATTGACGGATCGACCCGCTAGAGTTGCTCTTACCAATTGTTTTTTTGTGGCCTTAAACCCTCTAAGCCCTTGGTAATCACCATTTTACCCCTTCTTCTCTTCGATTTCACTTTCTCTTTTCCAAAACCCTAGCCCCACATCGGCGCCGTAACATGGCGTCTCGGGGAGGTTACGACGGCGGCTCCGCCACGGGAGGCAAGATCCGTAGGCGCCCTCCCTACCGCGCCGCAGCTGCTTCACCCTATGCGCGCCCGTCTGCCCCTACTCATCCAGCGTCACGCGGCGGCGAAGGGAGTGGCTGGCTCGCCCGTCTCATCTCCGGTGGCGCATCGCGTCTCCTCTCCTCTGTGTTTCGCAAGCCGCCTCCGCAGCTCGCTGCGCTTACGCTTTCGGAACCGGAGTTGGTCGACGCTCCTTACTCGCCGCCGCCTCCGCCTTTAGGTTGGTGCCTTGCTGATTTGTTTGCGTGCATATTCCGGTAGCGTAGTTTGACTTGTCTGATCTGCGACGAGCGAAGTGTTTTGTATTATCCTGCAAAGATCAAATCATCTAAGTTTTTCCAGCTTATCATCATAGCTTGCCAATGCACATGGCAGCCGATAGGTGAAGTCGATGGCCTGAACCATTGTTACTGTTTTTACCAGATTAACGATTTATTACAAGCAATCAGTAAATAATATGCTACTTCAATCTATCCCGTCAAATGGGAAATGATTCTCATTTCATTGTAGTGGTTTCCACCAAACTCACAGAAGCTGGTTTTGGAATGTAGAGAACGACATTCTAGAAGAAGAAAACGGAGGAGGGACTGCTAATGTAAGCTGATTCTGCAACTCCATTGTTGTTCTAATGTTCTTTATTTTGTTGGGTACCAGTGCACTGTGTAATCATTTATCCTGATTAGGCGCTGAATTTAAGCTCTTTTAAGTGGCTAGTATACTAAATTTTCCATTTATCCTGCCTGCACACTGAGTTTAAGCTCTTCATAAACTGCCTATCTTTCAGCAGTGTTTCGCAAGTATATTCTCAAAAAACAAAAAGCAGTGATACCACGTCTTAGGTGGTACTATGCTACCACCACAAGGTAGTACCTGCAAAAAGTTCTGAAAAATTATGATTTTGTTTAGAATATTGACAAAATATATGTCTACAATCCCACAAAACTTCAAATCCATATTTGATCTACCTGCAGAGGAACAAAAAGTAACATATATCTTGTGAACATTCACTAATGTTTTCAGAACTTTTCAGAACTTTTTAGAGGCGCTACTGTTCGTTGGTAGCATGGTAGCACCTAAGGTGTGATATCTGTCACCAGATATTCTCCACTTTATTAATTATTACTTGTTTGACCAGCTAATAGCCTGCCTATAACCTTAGCCCTTAGGACGAATTTCTCTATTTTCTTATTGTTCTATGGTTCATTTTTACACCTTTCCTCTGCTAATTATTTACTTCTCTAGCCTATTTGGACTTTATAATTTCCTGTACAACTGAGTTTCCAAGCATTATTGCTGTCCATGCAGAATCTGCCTACTGATAATCCTGAAAATTCTGCCATTGATGGAGATGACAGTCTAAGAAGTTCTTGTTGCAATGGTAGTATGGGTCTTGAAGAATTGTTGAAGCAGAAGACCTTTACAAGGCAAGCATTGGATATTTTAATATAGCATTTGAGCAGTGTTAGTGTGGTCTTCACCTCAATTCGTTCTGACCTTTTCAGATGTTCAATGTTCTGCAAGCTAAGGATATGATATGTAGGAAACTAACATCACCTTGTCCTGATGAAATGCACTAATAGTACATGATGAAAAATGTTTCTGTTAACATGCTATCAAGAATTGTGGATTATCCTTATCTGGTTCCTTTGATATTTTGTTGGGATTTACTGGAATTCTCAGCGATAAATGCTTATACCCCCTCCGTTCCTAAATATAAGACCTTTTAGAGATTTCACTATAGACTACATACGGATGTATGTAGACATATTTTAGAATGTAAATTCACTCATTTTGCTCCATATGTAGTCTATAGGGGAATCTCTAAAAGGTCTTGTATTTAGGAACGGAGGGAGTATTTGTCATGTTGGTAGTGAACAAGTATCTTTGGATGCCAATACCTGGGATCGAGATATGGAAGGTTCCCTTTATTTGCTTTGTAGGAAGGACAATTGTAATGTTTGATACACGTGCATCATTTTGGCTCCTTATCTGTATGGTCCGATCACCATAGTTGCCGATGTTTCTTACCTGTTTTTACATTTTCCTCAAATCCTCGTCTGTATTGATCCTTCTGTGAATTTCCTTGCATTCTCTTGGGTACTTGCAACGACCTTTTCTGCATGGTGCACTTACAGTTCACGAGGCAGTTAATATTGTTCCTCGAGGTTGGAGTGGTTGGGCCTAACTGTGAAGTTATTGTATTTTGTACAAAGGGAGATCAGCATAGAATTGAGACATAGGGTAGTTAGTTCTATTTTGTTGTTGCAGGTTTCGAATTTACATCCAGTTTTGTTTATGACATGAACACTGGGGAACTAACTCCCTTATTGTTCTGATTCCTTGTTTCTTTTTCTTCTTTATGTGTTTTCTTGTTTATATAATTGAAATCTCACATTTATTTTGGTGATTCCCATATCTGTTAAAGTTAAACTTGAGTTCATGTTCTGCTTTGTCACATGCATTATGCAAATTACAAATATATAAGCTGGCTTAAGTACTGTGTTTCACATTGTTTTGCTTATCTCTGAAATGTAGCATTGACAGATTTCTCCATATAACTGTCTGTATGTTTTGTAGGAGTGAGTTTGAATATTTGACTGGGTTGTTGCGATCCAAAACTGTTGGATCCAATACAATGCAGTCAGAAGTTAATAATATAAAGCAAACTTTGTCTCCTATGAAGGAAAAGGGGTCTAAAGACTTACCTGTTGATTTCTCCATTAGATCATACAGTATCGCTGTGAGTATGCAATTCATGCTGTTATTCTTCTCTTAAATGTTCAAAGTGTTTCTGACCCACTGATGAAAAATTAGATTTCCTTGCAATTAACCATATACTATATATAATATCACTTTTGCTAAGTCTAAGTCGACTTAGACTTCGTTATGTCTCGGTCGATGCTATATGCCTTTGATCTTGCATCGTGATCCTACACATTTTTTCTTTTCAGTTTTTCTATTTTGTTCTTATATACTATGTCACTTGACTGAGACTTGATTAAATCTCAATTGACTGAGACCTAGCCACACCCAATTATAATTTGGTTCGAAGTTTTGAACTACCACTATAATTTGCTATCTGTAAGTTAAGTATTAAATATATCATTATTTGGACTTTACCAACAGATGCTTCTATCATATTATTGACTTGATAGATTTTTATATCTTGACACATTTGTTACTTGTACTGTTGATATGCTCCTTCTGATCGCATGATTAATTTAACCTTATGCATTCCTACAGGATCAAGTTGCTTCACCCGCAGAACTTGCAAAGGCATATATGGGTTCAAGATGTTCAGAGGGGCCACCGTTACGCCTTAGATTGCATGAACCCTGCTCCCTTTCTGTCAAATCAATAGAATCTGGCACCATACAAATAGCTAAATCTCCAAAGGCCCCACCTCTCGGTAGTTCAAGATTGTCTGCTTCCACACCCTTTGATCGCCTTGGAAGCAACTATAGGACTCCAAATAAATCAGCAATACACAAAATGTCATCATCTCCTTATTTTAAGGTTTTATTTCCTCATTTGATTTATTCAGTATATCATTAATTTATATGCTTATGGTATGATTAAGGTCACACCCAAGATTTTGTCACTCTTATCCGTCAAAAATGAAAATAAGCAACCATAGACTACTTGGAATACCGGAAGTGCAAGTTAATTATGTATTGTACCTTGGTCAACCCCTCGAAGAGCAGTATTGAAACCACATGCATTACTCTTTCTGTTGTATCATAGAATGACGTCCTGTCTGGTTCCAATGCACGTAATATCTTTTTCTATCCTTGTCTCGAGCAAGGAAAAAAAGGCGCCCCTAGGTGCTTGCTTAGGCGTGCATTGCTTTGGCATTTGGCAGTACAAAAAATCAGCCGTCAAGGCCCCCCGGTGAGGAATAAGCCTTCTCCGGTGAGATATCAATCTCTCCGGCCAGATTTGACCTTCCCAGCAAGTATGTATCCTCATTGGCGAGGATTCAACCACTCTGACGACAAACTGACCTATTCTGGCAAGGAATCGAGCTTCGCCGTGCCTGGTTCCCATCACTGCAGTGAGGGAGGTGGCGTGAGGGAGTTCCCCTAAATTGCTGTGTATATACGCGCTTTTAGTAGAGAACATGATAGGTGGGCCAGTGCTTTAATAGGCTAGATCAGCCTGTTCCACGCTACAGTCCATACACTAATATTCTTCACACTACAACCATTCCGTGTAGCGTCCGTACAGAATGCCCAGGCACGCCTGAGCGACACCTAAGTGAGTTATGCGTTAGGCAGTGGCAAACTGCCTAACTTGCACCTAACACTTTTTTTCCTTCTTTGAACATTATCCACTCTTTCTAACTTGTGTTCATTCAATCTGTTCAGGCTCCTGTTTCTTCTGGGGACATATGTGGTACTGTATCTTCATCTTATCAGACTGCAAACAGCGTTCATACATTTGGCAGGCAGGTACTCATTGGTGAAGCACAACTTATTTTGTATATTTACTTTGTGTTAGTTGTCAGGTTTTGTGCTATTGTATTGAGTTGATAGCGCTCTAGTACATTCTGAATTTTTCATAGGGATTAGCCATGAGATGAAATCTTAGAATCTGGATTCAGCAATTCAAGCTTACATGCTTATTTTATCACCAGTTAACTCCGCCCCTTCTAGCTGCAGGAGGATACATCCATAAACCATGCTTTCAGATTTTGTTAGACTGCACCCTGCCTATCTCCCTGTGTAAAATAAGCTCAACATGCTGACGTAGAAGTCCCTTATTTAAAATTCGGTGAACATTTTTTCTTGATATTATTAAGGTTTTTAAAAGCTATCTTTGCAGTCAGTAGTTGACACCCGGTATTTCGACACAAGCATGATTCTACATAAAATGTCAAAATAATGTTAACCTGTGGTTCAGTGTCCAATAACACCTTCAACTCCTTACACTAATTTAGTATTGGTTTATTAGTATAAAGTTGTGTTCCCGAACAATATGTAAGTGTCAAATACAGTAACTTGCATTGCATTTGCATCCAGCAATTTGGTTTCGTGAAAAGGATAAAAATCCATCAGTGTGGGATAGGCGATATATATTAAGAGCCCTAGCATCCTGTAAAAATGGTTCAGTTAAGAGATTTGCACGAGGTTCATGGGCCAGACATAGCAACTGCAATTTAATTCATGAACATATGTTGGCAGTTTTGAACTACATGGCTACTGTGCTATTTCCCCAATCTTATGCAATTAAGTTATCTAATAGATGTGCCCTTTGAAGTTCTACCAATTTTACTGGCTTATTTTGGACACTGCGTTGTGCTGTTACTAATTATTTATAACTCAACAGCTCCAGAAGAGGAAGAAAATTGCTCTCAACAATGAGACTGTCTCTGTTGGCCCCATACGCAAAATGCACCAAAGATACAACAGAGTATCATCACTCTCGGAAACATGGCCTGGTTATCGTGAGTATCCTGGTAGTCATGCAAGCAAACTGGATGAAGATTTTGAACACTCCACACAAACTCAAAAGCGTCTGTGTCTCGCTGAAGTTGACGATGGCACTCTAGGTATCTGTGAAAACAGTTTTGTTCAAGCACCAGCTCAATCAACTGAGATGGCCGCAAAGATATTGAAACAACTTGATACACTAGTGCCTTCACCTTCAGAGAAGGAAATCACACCAGAAATGGAGCAGAAACATGGAAATGCCCTGGATGTTGAGGATTCTATTTTTCGGAGAAAGGAAATATCATCTCAGGGCAGCCTTTTGGAATCATCTTCGTCATTCATCCAGGAGTATTCTTTACTCAAGAACAGAAATGTTGCTGCTAAATTCGCCCCAGCCGCAATAGATGTCAAGGCTGTTGATGCTATGTCAAACGGTTCTGCCCTCCTAGGAAGTGAATCATCCTCTGAATTAATAACTTCACCCAAGGTAGGGCCATATGACTAAAAATATGATACTATCTTCTATACTCTGCAGCTACCTTTTTGAGATATATTATGTAGCGATTAATATTTTTCTTATAGGATTCTCTGGAGGTGGACCACTGCAGTGGAAGTATTGAAATTGAGAAAAGCTACTTACCAATCCAGGAACATACTGCTAACAATTCTGCAACAACAAATAAGGAGAATCCCTCAGCAGTCTCTTTGCAAAGCTATTCTCCTTCCAGTCTGGTGTTATCTAGTGAAATAAAACGAACCAAAATTCTGTCTTCATCAAATGGTTTCTCATTCCCTGTCACGGCTGCACCGGGTGCCCACTCGCAGGCCCCTCCAACGCCTACTATGGCATCTCCACCTGCACTACATGTTGGAAAGCACAAATCTTCTGCACTGCCCAGTGTGCCAGTTACTTCTGCGGAAAGCGCTCCATGGTCAGATTCTGATCGATCTAGAAAGCATTTTCTTACTCTGAAGTGTTATTGTATTTTCCTGCTTAATATTTTTTTTGGAACAACCATCAATTATCAAGTAGATACTGCAATGAAGAAATGCTAATTTGTTTCCTCCATTTATGTTAGAGCACTATTAGCTCGTTAGTCTTTAGCATGCCATTTCTGGTTCCACTTCTCCAGTTAGAAGGGTATCTGCTCAGTTGATGTTCAAACTGTTAGTCTATAATTCTGAAGCTTGCCATGTTTATTCACCTCTCCATTTATTTTATTTGAAAATTGTGAAGCCTGGACATTAATTTATTTGTCTTTGCAGGATTTTGAAACGAGTTTCAGAAGAAAGCTCAATTTCAGACAAGCACAACAAGAAGTTAAATGGAGAAATTCCACCGATTTCTTCCAAGGGTGCTGGGCATGTTGCATCATTCACTAGTAACCCTGTATTTACTGTTAGCAATTCCAAGCCTACAACCTTAAGTAATGGGCTAGCACATACATCAAAATCAACTGCCTCTGCTGTTCTGGCTTCTGATGGATCGAACAACTCATTCTTGTCTACAAATACTGGCTCATCAACTTCTTTATTGCCGCCATTCTCGTCTCAACCTGATCTCGAGACCTCATTCACTTCAGCACAAAAATCTGGTGGTATTCAATTTAAAGCAGAGCCTATCATAACATTGCCATTCAGCATGCACAGCAATTCAACTGGAGGTAGTTTCACTTTCTCTAATACTGGTCCAAGTAGTTCATCGACATCATCAAAAACATTTGCCAGCACAACTTCCCAATCTGCTAGAGCACCAACACCTAGAAGTGGCAATGCACCTTTCAATTTCTTGCCAAACTTTGGTGGTGGAAGTTTGTTAGGTACCCAGGACAAATCCAAGGCAGGAAGCAGCACTGCCCCATTTAATTTCTCTCCGCAGTTTGGCAGTGTTAATTTGGCCTCTTCTCTGGATAAGTCCAAAGTAACCTCACCTGAATCAACGTTGTTGGCTGGAAACCAGTTCGCCCAACCAGGAAATAGCAATTCATTGTGCACACAGAGTTCAGTAAGTAAGTCGGACTTGATGTCTCCGAACAAATCAAACATGGGGAGTTTACCATTTGGTTCAGCACCTCTGAGGCCTAGCACTTTCAGTTCGAGCTCTGTAGTTTCTTCCACAGCTGCTTCTGGCTCGACCTCTGTGACTACAACTACTCTACCTCCTTTGCCATTTATGGCTTCTTCTGCTTTGGGATCTAGTAAAGCATTCTCGGTGTCACCAATATTTGGCAGCAATCCAATCACGACTGCTCCATCATCGTTTGGCATCCCGAATAGTGGTTCTGCTATGCCCTTTAGCCCCTCTAGTGCTGTATTTTCATTCACTTCGGCTACACCTACAATACCAGATCCACCACCCTCAACACCACTATTTGGTAGCACGATACCAACTGTTCGCTTTAGTACAGGAACTGGTCAGATGAATGGGGGGCAGATGACTGTGGGGAATAACCAGACTCCTTTTGCCACGGCCCCACCATTTGGCTTTCAGAGCAATTCACTGTCAACTCCAGCTTTCAGCACGCCAGCTACTCAATTTGCTTCCACTTCAATCACCTCACCTGGCATTTTCCAGTTTGGCCAGCAGAGTCAAGCTTCTTCAGGTGTCTTCTCAATGGGCACTGTCCGTGACAATGACAAGTCTGGCAGAAGAATTGTCAAGGTAAAGAGAAAGAAATAGGCTACTCTGTTCAAAGTTGATCAGAGGTTCGGAACTTGCAGTCAGTTTGGCATGTGGACCACATTGCAAATTGATCTGGCTTCCAGGGTTCTGTGGCGATCGGCAAGTGTAGTGCAGCACATTTGTTCACTTGATACTGACTGAGCTGGCATGAGATGCCTGTGGCGATTTTGGCACAGTACCTATGGTGGACTATCTAGTCTATTTTTGTTGATCAAGTAAACTGAATTTTGTCGTATGATTTTATTCCCTGGTGTACCATTACAAAAACATTTGTATATCAAAGTAATGTCTCAGGGTATCTGTTCTTGTTACTGCTCGGTCCTATGATCCTTGCACCTCCTTCAGTAGGTTCATGCACCATTCTTGCAGGTAAACACAATTTTGGTCCGTGTAATGAAAAGGGTCACATTTTCGGGTTGCAGTACATTTAGAACTTGTTTGTTGCATTTCGTTCAGAGTTTTAGCTTCCCAGTTTAACGGGATTGATCTCCAACTGGCACCTGTGTTTGGGGTTTTGCACCGGAACCGTGATTTGCATTTCTAGATTAACTAGGCAACTGCCTGTGATTTGCGTTTATAGATGTACTAGGTAATTGCCTGCAATGGGGCATAAATATTCTCATGTAATGCCGTTTGCGCCCAGCGACCGCTGTTCTGCTGCTATCTGCTAAAGCAAGGCCGAGGAAACACACTCGTCAGGATGCCGCGGACAGGAGGAAAATCATCAAAGACAATAAAGATATTCACATGCACGAGAGCTATATGGGCGAAAGTTAACTATGCGTACCTATTTAATGTCGTCGGAAACACACTCGCTAGGGCGCTGCGGACAGATGGAAAATTATCAAAGAAAAGAAAGATATGCACATGTACGAGAGCTATATGGGAGAAAGTTAACAATGCATACCCGTATGAAATTTTCTACATAGCCTAAGCTTTATCCAAAAAGGTAACAAATTAGCTGGATGATTCTAACTCTAAACCAGAATATCACATCTTCTGGCATCAATCATATAATGTCGCTCATAAGAAAATAGTGCGCATAGGAAAAAGGATCGACAAGAAAAGGAGTGTCACACATAATATATCTGACCAGTTTATGATTTAACATTCTAAGTGTAAAAGAATCTCCCCACTTCCAACCCTTAAACTGCCTCTTGTACTTCCTCTCTTGCCTCGGTCAAAGCCGCTTCTTGCACTTCTTACTCTTTCCCCGCTCAATCAGGCTCCGTATCCATCCCTTCCGCTACCTAAAACCTGCAAACGGAAATGACACAGACGAAATTAAAGAAGAAACGCCGGGAGAAGCCCAACATGCAACAGCCGCAAGACCCGCCTTTTCCCTCAACACAGGGTCAACTACGTGGGATTCATAGAGTGCACTTCCTCGTCACGGAGTCGGAGGCATACTTTGCGACGCAAGGAATGACATACGGTTGCTGCAGGGGCTCAATCGAGCAACCCATCTAATGTGACGGCGACCCGATCTTTCGATGAGAGAGGGGATAACTATCGATTTGATGGATTTTTACCATGATGATCCGGCTATACCATATCCGACGATACGTCTCGACAATCGCTAAACCGATCTTCGATGGTTATTGACGTTGCTGAAGGCACGATCAACCTGATCAACAAGGTTCGAGTTCCTGCAAGTAACCGAAGAACCAACAAGAACAATGATAATTACAATCTGAAATTGCGGATAATAAATTGAACACACGAACTAGATGAAAAATTGAGATTTCACTGTAGATCTGACAAGACGGTAATCCTACACGTCTCGTAGATACGATTTATAGCAATAGCTATACAATACAATAAAACCTAAGTCTAAATTCTAACCTAAACTAGCTATCTATCAAAGGTTCGCTACTGCTTCCAGTCGAAGGTGGTATGTGTTGTCCACGAATCGAACTGCTCAGTAGTCATACGTGACCGGTCTTTTTGGTATTTTGCGGCAAGCAACTGATGGCGTGACCGAAAACTCTAGAGGTAGGGGCCCACCCACGTAGTGTTGTTGGCCCATTAATCCAAGTCCTTTCCTGGTGTATTCCATGCATGCACGTAACATGGTTGATGGATGGATGTAGCATGCATGCAAGAACGTTGCTCCATTTGATCTGAACGCACATCTTGATCTTTAATTTCTTCTTTATTCCTAAGCACAATTAAATCCGAACATGAGTGTAATATTATATTTTCATTAGTTAGATCATACGAACAAATGAGCGATAGTACCTGGCCATTTATTTGACGTGCACGTGCTTTAGTTATAAGTCTGGATGGAATAACTAATGTAGGAGTTATAGTGGGTGTAACTGTAATAGAGATCTCCTCATTATCTTCCTTCTTGAATTGAAGTCGTCCTCGACGCTATCTCATCATGCTCACCCAAATAAGGTTTTAAATTTGCAACGTTAAATGTGAGACTAACCCAAAATTCTGCAGGAAGATCAAGCTTATATGCATTCTCATTAATTTTCTCTATCACCTTAAAAGGTCCATCCGCACGAGGCATTAATTTTGACTTTCATAAATCAAGGAAGCGGTCTTTTTGCAAATGTAACCATACTAGATCACCTGGTTCAAACACAATACTTTTCCTACCCTGACTACGAGCAAGTTTATACTTGGCATTCTGCGTTTAATATTTTTCTTAGTCATCTCATGCATTTTTAATACTAACTCAACACGTTCTTTAGCATCAAGATTTACCTTCTCCGAAGATGGAATAGGTAATAAATTAATTGGCGCACGAGGTATAAATCCATAAACAATCTCAAAAGGGCATAATTTTGTGATAGAATGAACTGAACGATTATAAGCAAACTCTACATGAGGTAGACATTCTTCCCACATTTTTTTTTTCAAAACAGCCCTAAGCATAGTAGACAATGTACGGTTAACCACTTTAGTTTGATCATCAGTTTGAGGATGACATGTTGTACTAAATAAAAGCTTAGTCCCCAATTTTGTCCATAACACCCTTCAAAAATGGCTAAGAAATTTTGTGTCATGATCAGAAACAATTGTATTTGGCACACCATGTAGACAAACAACTTCCCTAAAGAACAAATCATCAGTGTGAGTAGCATCGTCATTTTTATGACAAGGTATAAAATGTGCCATATTAGAGAATCTATCGACCACTACAAATATACCATCCCTCCCCCGTCGTGTCCTAGGCAGTGCTAATACAAAGTCCATAGATATATCTTCCCAAGGAGTGCTAGAAACAGGAAGAGGTATATATAAACCATGTGGGTTCAATCGTGACTTAGCTTTTTGGCATGTCGTGCAGCATGCAACATCTCTCTCCACATCTCTTCTCATTTTTGGCCAAAAGAAACGACCAGCAAGGATGTCTTCTGTCTTCTTGACGCCGAAATGTCCCATAAGTCCCATAAGGCCTCCTCCATGCGCCTCCTGTAACAACAAAAGACGAACAGAGCTATCTGGGATGCATAGCTTATCAGAACGGAAAACAAATCCGTCATTCAGGACGAACTTGTTCCAAGTTCTACCTTCTCTGCAGTTGAGCAATATATCTTTAAAATCAACATCATTAGCGTATTGCTCTTTTATAGTTTCAAGTCCAAATTTTTTGAAGTCAACTTGTGATAACATGGTATAACGTCTAGACAATGCATCAGCAATAACATTCTCCTTCCCTTTCTTGTGCTTAATAACATAAGGAAAAGATTCAATAAATTCAACCCATCTTGCATGTCTACGATTAAGTTTGCTTTGACTTCTAATATGCTTGAGTGATTCATGATCAGAATGTATGAGAAATTCCTCAGGCCATAAATAATGCTGCCATGTCTCCAAAGTACGAACTAGTGCATAAAGTTCTTTATCATATGTTGAATAATTCAGACTAGGCCCACTGAGGTTTTCACTAAAGTATGCTACTGGTTTGCCTTCTTGCAATAAAACACCGCCTAAACCAATGCCGCTAGCATCACATTCTAATTCAAATATCTTATTAAAATCAAGGAATTGCAACAAAGGGGTGTATGTGAGCTTATCTTTAAGAATATTGAAGGCTTCCTCTTGTGCGTCGCTCCAGACAAATGGCACATTTTTCTTTGTGAGTTCGTTGAGCGGCGCTGCGATGGTACTAAAATCTTTTACGAACCGCCGGTAGAACCCAACAAGTCCAAGAAAACTCCATACCTGTGTAACCGAGTTAGGGGTCGGCCAACTCTGAATCGCTTCAACCTTGGCTTTATCAACTTCAATTCCCTGTGATGTCACAACATAGCCCAGAAAAGAGACTCGATCCGTGCGAAAAGTGCACTTCTCGATATTACCAAATAAACATGCATCACGCAGGGCAGAGAAAACAACACGCAAATGGTCTCAATATTCCTCTAGTGACCTACCATAAATCAGAATATCATCGAAGTATACTACCACAAATCGTCCAATGAAAGCTCACAAAACTTCATTCATTAGTCTTATGAAAGTACTAGGTGCATTAGTCAATCCAAAAGACATAACTAACCACTCATATAAACCAAATTTAGTTTTGAAGCAGTTTTCTATTCATCACCTAGTTTCATATGAATTTGATGGTATCCACTACGCAAGTCCACTTTAGAAAACACAACTGAGCCACTAAGTTCATCAAGCATGTCATCTAATCTAGGAATAGGATGACGATATCGAATTGTAATATTATTAATAGCCCTACAATCGACACACATACGTAAAGTACCGTCTTTTTTGGGAACAAGTAAAATGGGTACAACACATGGACTTAGGAATTCACGAATGTAACCTTTGTTGAGTAGTTCTTGAACTTGTCGCTGAATCTCCTTGGTCTCCTCTAGATTAGTTCTGTACTGTGTACGATTGGGAAGTGAGGCACCCGGTATCAAGTCAATTTGGTGTTCAATTCCTCTCATAGGTGGCAACCCCAATGGCACTTCCTTTAGGAAAACATCACGATACTCCTGCAAAAGGTTAGCGACAACAGGAGGCAAATAAGAAGGCATATCCTCAAATGAAAATAAAACTTCTTTACAAATAAGAGCATAACATTCATCAGTATGAGCATCTAACTCAAAAATTTCAGCACGTGTAGCTAAGAAAGAAGCACCTTTCAATTTAATTTGTTTAGATGTACTAGGATCAGATTTGTGCATCTTATTAAATTGTTCTAACTCATCAACGACTTTCTGATTTTCAGATTTAGTACGCTCATTATTTGTGTTTCTACTAGCCCTAGCAAGATCATCTTTTAAAATCTGCTTAGGAGACATAGGGTGTAGAATGATTTTCGTTCCCTTATGTGTAAGAGTGTACTGATTAGTCCTACCATCATGCAAACATTGTTTATCATACTGCCATGGTCTTCTTAGTAACATTGAACAAGCTTGCATAGTCACAGTATCGCAGTCAATAGTATCATGGTATGAACCTAAAGAAAAAGGAACTCTCATCATGCGTGTTACCTTTACTTTCCCACCATCATTAAACCATTAGATGTAGTAAGGATGTGGATGTTGTCTGGAAGGTAGGAAGAGCTTCTCCACCATGTCAATGCTTGCTAAATTGTTACAACTCCCTCCATCAATGATTATACGAACGAAACGCTCCTTGATGACTCCTTTGATGTGTAAGAGGTTGTGACGTTGATATTTTATTGCTTTGACAATCTGAGCACTAAGTCCACGATGTGATATAAGACTCATGTACTTATCAGCGTCTTCGTCGGTCACATGTTCTTCCTCTTGTGCCGGTCTAGTGTCATCATCTTCATGTGCAGCGAGCAAAGCATATGTTTCCTCATCAAAATCACTAGCAGAGTCATACTCGCCGTATTCACGAATGATCAAGACACGCTTATTAGGGCAATCCTTCATGACATGGCCAAATCCCTTACAAGTATGGCACTGGATATCCTTTGTTCGTTTGGAGGAAGCGGACAATGATGACAAACTTTTTGTTGAAGTTGGTGGAGTACTTTTCATTGGTACCAGAGTGTGTGACGCTGAAGTTGATGAAGTAGGCCACGATCGAGAGGCTGCAGATGTTGTGGTAGGAGTGCGAGTGGACGGGGCAGCAAGGGTGCGAGGTGCCCATGTGGAAGAATGACCTGCAGAAAAATTAGAACGCATTCTCGAACGTCCCTGCACTTCATGTTCATTATGTATAGCAAGATGGAATAAACGGGTCATTGAATTATAATCCTTATAAGCAAGTATGTCATAAATTTCTCTATTCAATCCACCCAAGAACCTAGCCATAGAAGCTTTCTCAGTCTCAACTAAACCACAACGTAACATGCCCATTTGCAATTCTTGATAATAGTCTTCCACAGATTTAGATCCTTGGTTCAAGCATTAAAGTTTATTTAGCAAGTCACGTTCATAATATCCAGGAACAAAACCATTGACGCATAATTAATTTCAAAGCTTTCCAAGTGACAGGAATATTATTAGGATGTTTGCGACAATGTTCTCTCCACCAAACAGAAGCAAAATCACTAAACTCACTAGTGGCAGCCCTAACTCTTTTATCAGCGGGAAAATCATGGCAAGCAAATTTTTGATCAACTAATAATTCCCAATCAAGATAAATATCCGGATCATATTTCCCGTTAAAAGGAGTCATGAAAAATTTAATTCTACCTAAAGAGTCATCATGGCCACGTACCTCAAGATGACGACGTTGTCCCATACCATGTCGATTATTGCGTTGTCGACGATGATCGCGATCATTGTTATAGTTAACTGCATTAGGATCCTCAGAATCACCATCATAGTTGTCATCTTGGATCTCCTCATGGGGGGCGGCTACTGAGTTGTCGTTGCGAGGACGGTGCTGGTCGACGACGTCAGTGTATGAAAGAGGGTGGCTCGGGTCCCCTGGGAGCACCCGACGAGCTCGTTGTAGACCTATGTTGGTGGCTGGAAGACGCGGAGGGGGCAGCGGCCAGTCGGGCATCTTGAGCATCAAGACGTTCCATAATAGCTGCAAGTGTTTGAGTGAAAGTCTCATTGCTATCATCTATCGACTTAAAACGCTTATCGAGTGCGCCCTCGAACGTCGTGAACCGCTCAGTATATGCACGGACATCCTCCTCAAGGCGTGGCATGTTCACTTTCACATTGTCTTCGTCATCTGCCATGGTTAGGATGGAGAAAGAACAAAATCACAAGTATATTTCTCCTACAAAAACTACGGTGAGGTGGTGAAAATGTCTCTCAACTCACTAGCAATGACCAAGTTCTTACCGTGCTGCAGTGGTTGTCAGCCGTTGACGATGTCAAAAGTTATCAAAAGATTGATTTTTTTATAGAAAAGGAGGATTACCTCCGGCCTCTGCATCAGCATGATGCATACCGATATAGCGATTACCAAGTGACCGAACAAGATACAATATAGGAAGTGGAGCTTGGTGAAGGTTTCCTCAACTCACAATATGTGGCACAATTAAGCAAAAAATAATGCAAGATGAATCATTGCTCAAACTCCTAACTAGTGCTGGCAGTAGACTAGTAAGAGATAAAATATTCTAAGCCTAGATACTGAAGCAATTGAGTGGAACCGGGTGAAAAAAAAGTGATAATTGAAATAGCGAGAGACACGGGGATGTATGACAAAATATCAAACGGATATAGATGAAATGATGTGATGGTTGTAGCACCAAATATTGTCCTGAAAATCAACAAAAGATTAGTCTCAACAGATAGGCGGCCTGGTTTTCTTTTCACCTTTTTTCTCTCTTTTTTTTTTCTTTTTTTTTCCTTTTTTTCCTTTTTTTTTCGCTAGGCCGTTAGGAGATGAATACACTCGAGGATGAGAACAAGAGATAACAATTGTTACCGAATCAAGTGCTACGTATTATAGAAGCTACAACGATCAAAGCATGTACTAGTGGAATATGTATGGCTGGGAAACTTCAATCGTGCAATGGTATGAGGAGATCACAAGATTAGCAGCGACAACAGCGGTGCGGGATGGCAGACAACGCTGCCTCGATATCAGGCGTCAGGCGTGCGATTCCGCGGCACAGAAGAGCAGACACCGCTATCTGATGTCTCGGAAAACACGTGAGATTAGCTTGTACGTGTGCAAGCGCCGGTTAATCTGGTCCGGAGTGCTCGCGTGTACGCGTACAAAACGGTGGAAATTAAACAGATATGACTCCGAATTGCACGCAAGAATCGGCAAAGCTATCTGATCCAATTTTGTCGTTTCTTTTTTTGATGGATGAACTGACGGCGAAAAATATGGTGGTAAACAAACAAAGTTTCATCTAGTAGATGATTTTCCCCAAACGAATCTAAACCAACACTATTTCTAGGATGAATGCAACAAAAGATTCAACAAAGCAAATACTAGATGTAAAAATTGCTAAAGGCTAAAAAGATAGGTGTAATGGATGAACTAATATATTTTTTTTGGCTTTTTTGTAGGTTGTAGGAAGAAAAAGAAACTAATCTAATAAAACTGTAAATCTCTCACCGATAAACCTGATACCTAATACCACTTGATGAGACGACGGCCTGATCTTTCGATGAGAGAGGGGATACCTATGGATTTGGTGGATTTTGACCTTGAGGATCCGGCTATACTGTACCCGACGATACGTCTTGACAATCGCTAAACCAATCTTCGATGGTTATTGATGTTGTCGAGGGCACGATCAACCTGAATAACGAGGTTCGAGTTCCTACAAGCAACCGAAGAACCAGCAAGAACAATGATAATTACAATCTAAAATTACGGATAATAAATTGAGCACACGAACTAAATGAAAAGTTAAGGTTTCATTGTGAATCTGACAAGACGGTAGTCCTACATGTCTTGTAGATACGATTTATAGCAATAACTATACAATACAATAAAACTCGAATATAAATCCTAACTTAAACTAGCTATTTATTAAAGGTTCGCTAGTCGAAGGCGGTATGTGTTGTCCATAAATCGAACTGCTTAGTAGTCGTACGTGACCGGTCTTCTTGGTATTTTGCGGCAAGCACCTGATGGCGTGACCGAAAACTCTAGAGGTAGGGGCCCACCCACGTAGTGTTGTTGGCCCATTAATCCAAGTCTTTTCCTGTTGTATTCCATGCATGCACGTAACATGGTTGATGGATGGATGTAGCATGCATGCAAGAACATTGCTCCATTTGATCTGAACGCACCTCTTGATCTTTAATTTCTCCTTTATTCCTAAGCACAATTAAATCCGAACATGAGTGTAATATTATATTCTCATTAATTAGATCATACGAACAAATGAGCGATAGTACCTGGCCATTTATTTGACGTGCACAGCCGTATGGAACCGCGGGCGTGGCGGTGGGGTCTCCACCGCCACCCTTCCACCGCGGGCGCCACCTCCTCGACTACTGCGGCCGTCCGCGCTGGTCGGAGCCCCACCGCGACCGTCGATGGTAACCCCGGGCCGCGTTGGAGCACGACCGCGCCCACGAGGAACCACCACCGGCGTCACGACGTGCTTCCGGGGGCGACCGTGGCCCCTCCAGGGCGGCGGTGAGGCAGGGTTCTCCTCGGCGGCCTTCCCCTTCTCGGCGGCGGAGAGTTTCCTCACTGAAGCCATGACTGGGAGAACGGCGGTTTAGTAGTTGGGAGGCAAAGAAGATGAAGGTGTGTTGAGGGTTTTCTCTCCCTCGCCTGCTTATGTACGACCAGGGGCCAACCGACTCACCTCGCATTCTGGGAGGCGTGCAGCCTCTGAAGGGTCACATCCGCGTGGCCCAAGGAGAGAAGGCCGAGGCAGTAGCAGTATTCAAAGAAGGGCAATGATGGCCAGCCCTGCGCACGGGTGTCGCATTAGTTTGACTTGGGGCGGTTCCTAACACCTTCGGGGAGCGGGGGCGTCGCCGTCCAGGCGTTCGACACGTGTAAAGCTTGGCCTGCAGGCATTTGGGGGCCCATGGCGCTTCAGGCCGTCCTCAAGGCTCCGCCCAGAAGCCACCTCGAGCGCGCCTTGGGCCTGGGGGCTACTGTCAGCGTTCTGGGAACGGGGGTACCCAGACCTGCCTGCCTACAACCTAGGACATGGCCCACCTCATCATCCAGACACGGCCTGGCACGACTCCACTCAAGACAAGGCCCTCGCAAGGACCCCAGGATCGCGAGGAAGAACGACACCAAGACCAGCAAAGGATGGGCCTCCTCAGCCCCCCTCCGGAGCAGCAGAGATCTCTATGCAGAACGAGGCCTCAGGAGTCAAAGATGACGCAAGGAAGGACAGGCGGGCGCCAGCGTGCCAGGCGACGCAGTTACCCCTTTGGTGCAAAGGGAGCAAGGACGTACGCGGGTTCCCAAAGCGCCCCCAAGGTTTCTACTCCAGTGCAAAAAGACCACGACCACGAGCCCCGCAGGGTGGATGTCATCACCGAGCCCACCTCTGCATAACTGACAGCTACTTTGTAGGCAAAGACCACCTTTGGACAAGGCGGATATGTACTCCTGCTCCCCTTCAAATTTGGCCATTATGGGATCCCTTCCCGCCATTGTGATAAGGGAAAAGGAACCGGACACTGCTATATATAGAGGCTAGACCGCACCGTAGATGGGGGATCCGACGAAACCACTCGGCGAACCACCAGCCAAGGCAGAGAGCCAAGAACACCATTGGAGCACCCTCGCGAGGCTCGAAACCACTATACTAGTTCATCCACCACACCTCCCCGAGAGGCAATCCACCAAAGCATGAGTAGGGTATTACGCTTCCTAGCAGCCCGAACCTGGGTAAACCACCATGTTCATCTTCTTCCTCTTCATCATGCGATTTGAAAGCACATTTGCTCCCTTGGTGGTTTTGGTAATTAATAACAACATATAAGTCACTGAACTAATGTTTCCACCAAGTATATTTCAGGAAATGTTCAATGATAGGGTTGGCAAAAGGAGATTGTGGACATACCCCAAGATGCAAGGAAATAGGTTGGCCAAGCTTCAAGAAAGAGGACTCTACATTTTATATTTTTGAGAAATCACTTTGAGTCCATAGGAAAGCCAATAATATTAAAAGGGGGTAAGGTTTTGTTGGTGAACAATATGCTTAAACGTGCACAAGTGATAGTCGCCAAAAACATCCAGAAACTCTCCCACCAAAGTCTGTTCTATACCTAACACTCAAAATCGGTGCAACCAACTTTCCCATACCGGTACCACCGATTCCAGAACCCAGACAGACTCAAGCCAAACCCTAGCCACTTCGGTGCAACCGATTCCATACCGGTGCCACTGAGTTTAGGTTGCCAACTTTCTGTTACGCAAATTCACATTTTCGGTCCCACCAAGAATGTTGGATCAGCGTCACCGAGATTGGAAATCTGACTTGTCATGCCCAAGATGCGCGTCTATCCATTTTAAGACACGAGGGCCTCACAAGGGATAGAGGCGCATCTTGCCGTTAGCAAGTATAGTATCATCACATCATACAATACTGAAAAGGTGAGTATACAAGATTGGCTTACACTCGCCACATGCTAAATTACAATTCACTCAGAGTTCAATCATCAAGATGAAGACAGGGTCCGACTACAGACAAAATCAATGGATAAAAACAGATGCAAATGATACTATCTCGCTATCCCAAAGATCACGACCATGGTCCTCTACTCATCCAGATAAGTCACATACATCCTGCCTCTTTCCTCATCATATTCCCACTGGAGGTGGGTAAGATCATCCTGCACGTACTCGTCTGTACCTGTACCTGGAGGGTTGTAGTAATCTGTGAGCCATAAGGACTCAGCAATCAAGCGCCCGGGTACCGAGACTATTAAATCTTAAAGGTTGGGTTGGGGTAAGTGTTTAGTTTGCAGCAGCACTAAGCATTTATGGTGGCTAACTTACGCAACATGAAAATTAATATGAGTGGCCTACGATGAACGATCGAATCTAGTATGATCTCTATGAGATCCTGAACACTTACTTACGTCAATCATAACCCCACCGTGTTCTCTCTCGGAGCATGTTCACGAGCAGAGACGATCACGGTTACTCACACAATTGGTGTATATTAATTGGAATTTACTTCAAGTTTACTATAACCAGGTGTTAAACAAATATCCAAGTTGCCACATAACCGCGGGCATGACTTTCCGAAAGATTTAAGCCTATAGGGGTGCTCCAACTAATCCATCACAAATTAACCACACTCCGCGGGAATAGCCTCGACCGCGGATCTCGCGATCATCATAGGTAATTCCAAGGAATTCCAATACCTCGAGAAAACCCGAAGAAAGTTAGAGTCCACACACAAGACATTCGATAAAGGTAAAACGAATCCAGCAAGACCTCCCGACGTGTCGACGAACCCGATAAGAGCCACGTATCTCATTCTCAGGACACGACGGATGAGCGATGGTTATCACGCCAATCACCGAGTTGCCCCGGGCGGCGTTAATAAGCTGCTCTGGGTTGGACCAACACTCATGCGGAACACTGGCCCGGGGGTTGATTAAATTATCCACGGGGTTGCAAAGCCCTATGCAAGTTTTATTAAGTTATAGCAAATGTAGTACCAATGTTGGGTCTTGCCAGAAAAGTTTTAATCTCAACCGAAGAAACAAGGGGGTCCCCATAACAACCCCGAGCATCTTAGGAGCGCAAAATATGGAAAACATAACACCGATAACAAGGAACTAATGTCGGTAACAGTGGAACAAATCACTTAGCAAAAGGCCAAGCCTTCCACCAATACCAAGATATATATGTGCATTAAATTAAACAATAGATAATATTGTGATATCCAAATCCATGTTATCACATGGAACAACCTGCACCTGCAACTAAGAATGCTATAAGAGGGGCTGAGCAGCGGTAACTTAGCCAATCAAAGGTTTCTAGGATGTGGAGGTTAGAGGCTATCATGGCAATTATGATGCTGATATCAAGTGGTAGGTAGTGCAATTGTAACAATAAAATCGAGAAACTAGCAAGCAAAAATAGTATCGGGATCCGGGTTCGATCATCTTGCCTGTTGGTTCTTCAGTAGAACCAGTAGCGGGATCCTCGTAGTGGTACTCTCCTAGGTCCTCGTACTCAGTATCAACACTCGCGTCTACCCAAGAGGAACAACAACAATAAACATCCAACCAAGTTGCTATGCACAACCAAGATGATGCATGATTCATTTATGAAGATTTAAACATGGCAATTGAAAACTAATCATGTTTCACATGCAAAGTTTGTATATTAGTGAACCTGGATAGAACCTCATGTTAAGTTATTTAGACATGCATGAAAATGGCAAATATGGATGCATCATGCAATATCGATAGAAATGCATATAAGGAACGCAAGAAACGGAGTTACGGTTCTCACGATACGCTCACGACAAGGTACAGAGGCAAATACACAAGACCACCAAGCCATGGGCTAATTCTTGGCATTCCAAGATATCCACTGGTTAGGTGATGAAAAACCAACCACAATAGACTCAAAAATCAATCAATTCCATGGAGTATGCTCCCACAAGTCACAAAACAAATAAACTCACAATCTGCCACAAAACAGCATCATAGCAACTACTACAGCTCACAACTTGAGCTACAGGAACCCTACATCCACAACCAAGATATTGATAGAATCTAATCCACACACACATAAACTTATCCAACTACACCAATAGCAAAGGAGGCACACATCAATAAGCATGAAGCAATCAAGTTGACATGATGAAACAATTTTCTAGGACTTAGTGAAAATTCCAGTTTTCTGGAATCCGAGATTATAAATTAGCAAGTTGACAACAATAGTTAAATATGCTAGAAAGCTTATATTGGCATGAAAATTAACAGGATGGTATAAGACAACATCTACTCCAAAACACCAGCACTGAGCATGCTCAAATTCACAACACATCACAAGATACCATCCACTCTTCATGACATAAAAATAACAGCAGATTCTCAGACTTGGTAGTTTTTAGGATGCTGAAACAGAAACATTAAGTTGGCTATTTAACAACATGTTTCCCACTTATATGGGTGATTCTCAAGTTAAATAAAAATACCAAGGCATACTAGATATAAAATACTAGCACTTCCTAGTTGGCACATGTCCCAAAGCAAACATGGATTAAATCAGGCAAACATGACAAAATGGCATCTCAGCTCAAATGACAGATTTAGGAACTTGCTCAAAGTGAAATCTGAGAGTTCCAATGATTTCATTGGCTCTTCCTACCCCAAAACCATGGGTCATACACATATGCTCATGTGAAACAACAAGGCACAAACAAATAGCAAAACTACCTACTACTATTCATGGCATAACTTACTCTAAAGGAAATGCACATAAATGACATAAGAATATTGGCATATAGCTAAGAATGGAAAGGAGCTAACAATTCCTACATAACAGCCTAATCATCAAAGGGGTATGACAAGTGGGAAAACCCACTAGTTCCCACACACACACACAAGTGCACATGGCACTTCACTCACAACACAACTCATGTGTGTGGGTGGTCATCCACACACATATACATACTATATGCTCAATGCATATATGCATATGCATATGTAGATGAACACACCCACACACACACCACAATCACTTGCATGTATACCACATATACATACACACATGCACTCTGAACACACATACATACACTCAAGTTGATACACACACACTAAGCATACTCATGGCAAGCACTTCCATAGTGCACCACACCACACATAAAACAACCACATGCATATATACACTTGGGTATACACACACAACACCCACATGTGTGTATGCATGAGCAGACACCAACACACACAACACAGACCACCTACACACTACACATGCACAATGCACATGTGCTCATCACAAGCACATACTCACACACACACACACACTCTACCCAAATGAGAAGGAAAAAGAAAACAAACCCTGGAATGGGCCTACACACATACAAGTTGCAAGAATAAAGCAAAAGAAAACACTAAAAAACAAAAGAGAAAAGAAAGGGGGGGAGCCTCGGGCTCGAACCCACGACCACTGGGTCGTTTCCTCCGGACGCTACCACTCTGCTACGATTCGGTTTGTTAACAGGGTAGGAGAGGCACTGCTCTAATACACACACCTACACAGGGCTAACAAGCTCGGGATCGGGCGAGGGGAAACAGGGAGCTCACCTAAACACGACCGCGCGGCCAATCGGGCTCGAGGACGCGCGACGACGGCGAATTGCCACGGCGGAGGAGCTCGGCTGGAGGGGAAGAAGACGAAGCAGAGGCGCGGCCTTGGCATCCCACGCGGATGCAGCGGACATCGGGGAAGCAGAGGGCGATGACGACACGATCCCGACGATCTCCGGCTAGCGGGGCTCGCCGGAGAAGCTGCCGCGGTGACGAGCTCTCTCTCTCTGAATCTCACTGAACCCTCTCTGGACCCTTTGAACCTTACCTTGTCGGGGACAGGAGAGGAGGAGAGAAGGGGGGCGACGGTGCGAGGAGGGAGAGGTACCCTAGGGGAATCGGCACGCACGCTTAAATGGGCGATGGGACAGACGGCGACGGCGACGGAAAGGCGACGGCAGACGCGGCTCTCACTCTCTCAACCTGATGGTGAACCTGATGGAGCAGGTGACCGTCCACCGAGCGGGCTGGGCCGCGGGAAGGCCCACCTCTCTCTCTCTCTCTCTCTTAAAATGAAAACAGAAAGGTTTTCCCCATTTTTTAAAACCAGCCACACAAAAATAAATTCCCAGAATAAAAGAAAAGGTTTTAGTGCAAAACAAAAATATTTTTGTAAAGGAAATAATGTGCACTATTTGATAAAATTAACAAGTTGATTTATTGAGCAAGTTATTTTAATACTTTAATAAAAGGCAGCTCCTGTTTAATTAAAATACAATAACAACCAAACCCCAACCATCAAAAGAATCACACTCTAAATTATTAATATGAATAGGGCTACCTCTTGAACATTTACAAATAATTTAAGAAGCAAATTAATTTTGTTATGAAAATAACATGGGAAAAGAAGGAGGTAATGGAGGGTTTTAGTTGCAAAGGGAAAGAGAGGGGAAGAGAGGATGTTGCACCCACATGATTCAACAACACACAACCACATAACACAAGACCACACCACAACTAAACACACCAATCAAAAGCACATGAAGAACAAACCAGGCATGATGAATGCTATGATGGATGAATGATGCATGAATGCAAAACCACACATGAGACCAGGTGCAATTCATATCATAGCTCATGCCACAAGGTTCATACAATGGGGTTACAAGCCAGAAAAGGAAGGGACAACACTTGGGCTATCACAACTCTCCCACACTACAAGAGGATCTCAACCCGAGATCTAGGAACGAAAGAAATCCGGAAATTCGGAACGGAGAAGGTCCTCGCGTTCCCAAGTAGCTTCTTTGTCGGAATGATGAGACCACTTCACCTTGAGGAACTTGATAGACTTATTGCGAGTCTTACGCTCAGTTTCTTCAAGAATTGCAACTGGATGCTCACGATAAGAGAGATCTTCTTGGAGATCGATGTCTTGGGGGTCAATGGTCCGCTCAGGAGTCTTGAAGCATTTATGGAGCTGAGAAACATGGAAGACATCATGCACATTTGCGAAATTTGGAGGAAGCTGTAGTTGATATGCAAGACCACCTCTCTTGCCAACAACTTTGAAAGGACCAACAAAACAAGGATCTAGCTTCCCTTTAATTCCAAACCGCTGAGTGCCCTTCATGGGAGATACTCTGAGATAGACTAGATCATCCCCTTGGAAGGAAACATCCCGATGTTTGTTATCGTAATAACTCTTCTGTCTGGACTGAGCTGCTTTGAGGTTCTCGCGAATGACATGGCACATCTCTTCTGCTTCAGAGATCATGTCATTGCCCAATATCTGACGCTCACTGGTTTCGGACCAGTTGAGCGGGGTACGACACTTTCTGCCATACAAAATCTCGAAAGGGGCCTTGCCTGTACTAGCTTGAAAGCTATTGTTGTATGAGAATTCAGCATATGGAAGACAGTCTTCCCACTTCATGCCAAACGAAATCACACAGGCTCTGAGCATATCTTCGAGGATCTGATTGACTCTCTCGACTTGACCACTTGTCTGCGGATGAAACGCAGTGCTGAAATGAATCTTCGTACCCATAGCAGTCTGGAAGGACTCCCAAAACTTGGAAGTAAAGAGACTTCCACGGTCATAAGAGATGAGCTGAGGAATATGCAAAGGCACTATCCTTGACGTATACAACTCTGCAAGCTGAGCTGCCGAGATAGATTCTTTGACTGGTAGGAAATGAGAAACTTTTGACAGCTTGTCGATAACCACAAAGATGGAATCGTTACCTCTCTTGGACTTAGGAAACCCAGTGAAGAAATCCATCTCCACATGATCGAATTTCCACTCTGGGATAGGCAAAGGCTGAAGAAGACCTGCTGGGCATTGATGCTCCACCTTCACTCTGCGACAAACATCACACTCGTTCATGAACTGAGCAATTTCACGTTTCATGTGAGTCCACCAGAAGGTTTGCTTGAGATCCTGATACATCTTTGAACTGCCTGGATGAATGGATAGGAGAGAATTATGTGCTTCGTCCATGATAACCTTTCTGAGATCATCTTTTGGAACCACAAGACAGTCCTCAAGGAACAAGGTATCTTTGTCATCAACACGAAAGCACTTATACTTCAGAATGCTCTTTGCCACACCTTTCTTCACTTTCTTCACCATAGCATCAATAAGCTGCGCTTGGCGAACCTGATCTTCCAGAGTTGGAGAAACTTGAAGATTTGCAAGAAATCCTTGCGGAATCATCTGAAGGTTGAGCTTGCGGAAGGCTTCACAAAGCTCGGGCTGAAGAGGCTCAAGATGAGACTATTGCAGTACGCCTTATGGCTGAGCGCGTCTGCAATGACATTTGCTTTCCCAGGAATATACTCAATGCTTGGATTGAAGTCCTCAAGCATTTCCATCCAACGAGATTGCCGAAGATTGAGATTGGGTTGAGTGAAAATGTACTTCAAGCTCTTGTGATCAGTGTACACCTCAAATGGTCTACCCAACAACAAATACCTCCAAGTCATTAGAGCATGCACAACTGCCGCCAACTCAAGATCATGAGTGGGGTAGTTCTTCTCGGCAAGCTTCAACTGGTGCGAGGTATAAGCAACAATCTTCTTGTCTTGCATGAGAACACCACCCAGACCTTGGAGATAAGCATCACAGAAAACTTGGAAAGGCTTAGACTGCTCAGGAGGAACAAGAACAGGAGCTGAAGTCAGTCTCTGCTTGAGCGTATTTCACGCTACATCACACTCAGGAGACCAAATATACTTGACACTCTTCTGGAGGAGATTGGACAGAGGCTTGGAAATTTGAGAGAAGTTCTCCACGAATCTTCTGCAATAACTTGCAAGCCCGAGAAAACTCCGAAGCTGCTTCACATTCTGACGAGGTTCCCACTTCAATATTGCCTCAACTTTTTGAGGGTGCACTTTAATTCCCTCGGTAGAGATGACATGCCCAAGGTACACCACTTCATTGAGCCAGAACTCACACTTGGAAAACTTGGCATAGAATCGATGCTCTCTTAACTTGTCAAGCACAAGGCGGAGATGCTCTTCTTCTGTCTCCGAGAACACAAGGATATCATCCAGATAGACCAAGACAAATTCATTCTTGAAAGGAGAGAAAATGAAATTCATCATTCTTGAGAAGGTTGGAGGAGCATTAGCAAGACCAAACAACATGACGGTGTACTCATAAGAGCCAAAACTCATCCTGAAAGCGGTCTTGGGAATGTCTACTTCGCGAATGCGAATCTGATGATAACCCATGCAAAGATCAAGCTTCGAGAAAACCTTGGCACCTTTCAGTTGTCCAAACAACTCATTGATGTTAGGGAGTGGGTATTTGTTTCTGATTGTCTTCTTGTTCAATGGACGGTAGTCAACACAAAGATGACCCGTGCCATCTTTCTTCTTGACAAACAAAACACCCCAACCCCATGGAGAAGAACTTGGTCTGATCAGACCCAGACGTTCTTGCTCATCTAGCTGCTTCTTCAACTCTTTCAGCTCTTCGGGGCCAAGTTTATATGGGCGCTTGCAGACCGGTCCAGTTCTAGGCTCGAGATCAATCACGAACTCGACTGGCCGGTGTGGAGGCATTCCTGGAAACTCTTCTGGAAATACATCTTCATACTCACAAACCACCAGAATTTGAGAAATCGCCGAGATCTCACCCTTCTCATTAAGAGCAAAGAGACAAATTGTGTCATCGCGAGTTGCGAATATAATCACATCTTCTGAAGGATGAGTCAGCTTGACTTCTTTTGCTTGACAATCAACATAAGACTTATTCATAGCCAGGAAGTCCATGCCCAGAATGAGATCAATATCAGAATTCCCAAGAACAATTGGAGAAGCCAGAAAAGAATAATTGCCCATCTTGATAGAAGCATCCGGAACAATCATTTGCAAACTCATGCGCATCCTCGGAGAAACCACACGAAAAGGACTAGCTAAATGCTCCACTGAAAACTCATGCATAGCGACAAAAGGCTTGGATATGAATGAATGCGATGCACCAGTATCAAACAAAACTTTTGCAGGAAAATCATTAACTGAGAGATTACCCATAATCACATCATTGGACTGCTCTGCTTCAGCTGCATTCACCATATTCACTCTTGCGGTCTTGGGATTATGCTTCACCATAGCATTGCCTGGAGGCTTGACTGGAGGAGGAGGCGGGAGACGCCGCTGGTTGCACTTGTTGGCATAGTGACCCTTCTGGCCACACTTGTGACAAGTCACCTCAGAAAGCGGACGAACATTGCCTGGAGGAGGAACAAGAACTGCCTTGGCGCCTGGGGTCTCTACTGAAATCCTGGGTTGGGTGGGTGGGAAGAACCACGACCACCAAACTGCTTCTGCTGCTGAGGAGGACGAAACGGAAGAGGATTTTGCTGCTTGGAAACCATCTGATAGCCAGAAGAAGAAGAATATGAATCCCTTGAACGCTTCTTGGAGTTCTCCAACTTGAGCTGAGCTGCTTCAACCTTCAAAGCCATATTGCAGAACTGATCAAACTCACGAGGCTCTTGAAGAACTAGGCCTGGCAGAAGCTCATCCTTGAGACCACCTCTAAACTGATAGATCATAGCCTTGTCATCTGGAACATCTTGTTTGGCATAACGGGCTAGATTCTGGAACTCGACGTTGTACTGGTAGACAGACTTGCTTCCCTACTTCAGGTGCCTGAACTTCTCACGCATCTCCTCGACAAAGCTTGTCGGAATGTAATGAGCCCTAAAGTCATGACGGAAATCGTCCCAAGTAACAACACAATTGCCCCTGAAATCCTTGTACTGCTGCCACCAATCAGCTGCTTGACCCTTGAGCTAGAATGATGCAAACCTGACAAAGTCCTCTGGCCTGACATTGCTGCACTCGAAATGCTTACTCATATCACGAAGACAATCATCAGCATCAAAAGGCTGCTCACAACAGGTGAAAGACTTGGGTTGGTTGGCAAGGAACTGATTGAGCATTGCAAACTGAGGCTGATTCTGAAAATTCCCTTGAAAACCTTGCTGACCCTGCTCCCTTTCTTGCAATAGTCTGAGCAACATCTGAGTGTTCGCATTGGTTGCGGCCATCACAGCTTGCCAAGCTTTTGGAGGAGGAGGCGGTGGTGGTGGCGGTGGTGGAACATCAGACTGCTCCTCACCACGACCCGGATTGTTGCGAGTTGGTGGAGCCATCCTGAAGATGGACAAAATGCATCAGCACCTCATTGATAAGATGAATTCAAAGCTGAATCAAATGCTTGAAATAAATTGAACAGATAACTACATAGCCTTCCTACTGAAAAATTAGTAAGAATGCTTCTTCGGTTCATGATAACATCATCAGATATAACAAGCCACTTGCAATAACACAAAAGTTGAGCTAAGCGCTCAGAACAGATGTACATGCCCACATACATCTGAAGAAGATGATCCTAGATGACTACAAGATTTCCCACCTATGAACTTCCGAAAACTTTCTGGTTATGAAATCCGGTGTGGGGGATACAAGGAGGAAAGATCTCACACAACTAGCAATCCTACACCCAACTGTATCCATCCTTTAACACATAACCAAAGGCTTTCGCAAACTCATCTAATCTCGAATCCTCGAACTTACAATGATACTAAACCATGGTGGTACCCCGGACGCCTCCCCAGTACTGGGTGACTCCGACCTTATCTCACCACGATAAGTATTGAAGTAATTTCGAAGACTCTCCGTCCTGAGATATCAAGGAAGCTGAATGATAACGATGTGCCAACGTTCCTTGGAGCTCGACTCCCCAGAAGAAATCAAGTCAGACAGGAGGCACCAAGACAGAACCCTGTCACATCGGTATCATATAGACTCCAACATACCCGCGTGATCCTAAATTTTTTTTGAGCGAGAAGAGGAGTAGAATCAAAATTCCTAAGTCGAAAACCTCACCAGAGCAAAGAAGAGGAGTAAAAAGAATCCTACTCTCTGATATAACTAGACTCAAAATAGTTTTCACTAGACACGACTCGGCCAAGTTCGAACAAGCAAATGCTCCTATGATCGTATGGCTCTGAATACCAACTTGTCACGCCCAAGATGCGCATCTATCCATTTTAAGACACGAGGGCCTCACAAGGGATAGAGGCGCATCTTGTCGTTAGCAAGTATAGTATCATCACATCATACAATACTGAAAAGGTGAGTATACAAGATTGGCTTACACTCGCCACATGCTAAATTACAATTCACTCAGAGTTCAATAATCAAGTTGAACACAGGGTCCGGCTACGGACGAAATCAAACGATAAAATAGTTGCAAATGATACTATCAAGCTATCCCAAAGATCACGACCAGGTCCTCTACTCATCCAGATACGTCACGTACATCCTGCCTCTTTCCTCATCATATTCCCACTGGAGTTGGGTGAGATCATCCTGCATGAACTCATCTGAACCTCTACCTGGAGTTGTTGTAGTAAACTGTGAGTCACAGAGGACTCAGCTATCATGTGCCCGGGTACCGAGACTATTCTAGCTTAAAGGTTGGGATGGGGTAAGTGTTTAGTTTGCAGCAGCACTAAGCATTTATGGTGGCTAACTTACGCAACATGAAAATAAATATGAGTGGCCTATGATGAACGATCGAATCTAGTATGATCCCTATGAGATCCTGAACACTTACTTACGTCAATCATAACCCCGCTGTGTTCTCTCTCGGATCATGTTCACGAGCAGAGACGATCACGGTTACTCACATAGTTGGTGCATTTTAATTAGAGTTTACTTCAGGTTAACTATAACCGGGTGTTAAACAAATATCCAAGCTGCCACATAACCACAGGCACGACTTTCTGAAAGATTTAACCCTGCAGGGGTGCTCCAACTAATCCATCACAATTTAACCACACTCCATGGGAATAGCCTCAACTACGGATCTCGCGATCATCATAGGTAATTCCAAGGAATTTCAACACATCGAGAAAACCCGAAGAAAGTTAGAGTCCACACGCAAGACATTCAATAAAGGTAAAATGAATCCAGCAAGACCTCCCGACATGTCGACGAACCCGATAAGAGCCGCGTATCTCGTTCTCAGGACACGACAGATGAGCGATGGTTACCACGCCAATCACCGAGTTGCCCCAGGCGGCGTTAATAAGCTTCTCTGGATTGGACCAACACTCATGCGGAGCACTGGCCCGGGGGTTGATTAAATTATCCATGGGGTTGCAAAGCCCTATGCAAGTTTTATTAAGTTATAACAAATGTAGTACCAATGTTGGGTCTTGCCAGACAAGTTTTAATCTCAATCGAATAAACAAGGGGGTCCCCATAACAACCCCGAGCATGTTAGGAGCACAAAATATGGAAAACATAACACTGGTAACAAGGAACTAATGGCGGTAACAGTGGAACAAATAACTTAGCAAAAGGCCAAGCCTTCCACCAATACCAAGATATATATATGCATTAAATTAAACAAAAGATAATATTATGATATCCAAATCCATGTTATCACATGGAACAACATGCACCTGCAACTAAGAATGCTATAAGAGGGGCCGAGCAGCGGTAACTTAGCCAATCAAAGGTTTGCTAGGATGTGGAGGTTAGAGGCTGTCATGGCAATTATGAGGCTAATATCGAGTGGTAGGTAGCGCAATTGTAACGATAAAAGCGAGAAACAAGCAAGAAAAAATAGTATCGGGATCCGGGTTCGATCATCTTGCCTGTTGGTTCTTTAGTGGAACAAGTAGCGGGATCCTCGTAGTGGTACTCTCCTGGGTCCTCGTACTCAGTATCAACACTCACGTCTACCCAAGAGGAACAACAACAATAAACATCCAACCAAGGTGCTATGCACAACCAAGATGATGCATGATTCATTTATGAAGATTTAAACATGGCAATTCCAAACTAATCATGTTTCACATGCAAAGTTTGTATATTAGTGAACCTGGACATAACCTCATGTTAAGTTATTTAGACATGCATGAAAATTTCAAATATGGATGCATCATGCAAAATCGATAGAAATGCATATAAGGAACGCAAGAAACGGAGTTACGGTTCTCACGATACGGTAACGACAAGGTAAAGAGGCAAATACACAAGACCACCAAGCCATGGGCTAATCCTTGGCATTCCAAGGTAGCCACTGGTTAGGTGATAAAAACCAACCACAATATACTCAAAAATCAATCAATTCCATGGAGTATAGCTCCCACAAGTCACAAAACAAATAAACTCACAATCTGCCACAAAACAGCATCAAAGCAACTACTACAACTCACAACTTGAGCTACAGGAACCCTACAGCCACAACCAAGATATTGACAGAATCTAATCCACACACACATCAACTTATCCAACTACACCATCAGCAAAGGAGGCACACATCAATAAGCATGAAGCAATCAAGTTGACATGATGAAACAGTTTTCTAGGACTTAGAGAAAATTCCAGTTTTCTGGAATCTGAGATTATAAAGTAGCAACTTGACAACATTAGTTAAATATGATAGAAAGCTCCTATTGCTGTGAAAATTAACAGGATGATAGAATATGATATCTACTCCAAAACACTAGCACCGAGCATGCTCAAATTCACAACACATCACAACATACCATCCACTCTTCATGACATAAAAATAATAGCAGATTCTCAGACTTAGTAGTTTTTAGCATGCTGAAACAGAAACATTAAGTTGGCTATTTAACAGCATGTTTCCCACTTATATGGGTGATTCTCAAGTTAAAAAAAAATACCAAGGCATACTAGATATAAAATACTAGCACTTCCTGGTTGGCACATGTCCTAAAGCAAATATGGATTAAATCATGCAAACATGACAAAATGGCATCTCAGCTCAAATGACAGATTTATGAACTGGCTCAAAAGTGAAATCTGAGAGTTCCAATGAGTTCATTGGCTCTTTCTACCCCAAAACCATGGGTCATACACATATGCTCAGGTGAAACAACAAGGCACAAACAAATAGCAAAACTACCTACTACTATTCATGGCAGAACTTACTCTAAAGGAAATGCACATAAAGGACATAAGCATATTGGCATCTAGCTAAGAATGGAAAGGATCTAACAATTACTACATAACAGCCTAATCATCAAAGGGGTATGACAAGTGGGAAAACCCACTAGTTCCCCCCCCCCACACAAGTGCACATGGCACTTCACTCACAACACAACTCATGTGTGTGGGTGGTCATCCACACACATATACATACATATATGCCCGATGCATATATGCATATGCATATGTAGATGAACACACTCACACACACACCACAATCACTTGCATGTATACCACATAGACATACACACATGCACTCTGAACACACATACATACACTCAAGTTGATACACACACACTAAGCATACTCATGGCAAGCACTTTCATAGTGCACCACACCACGCATACAACAACCACATGCATATATACACTTGGGTATATACACACACACACACACACTAGCACACACAACACCCACATGTGTGTATGCATGAGCACACACCAACACACACAACACACACCACCTACAAACTACACATGCACAATGCACATGTGCTCATCACAAGCACATACTCACACACACACTATCTACCCAAATGAGAAGGAAAAAGAAAACAAACCCTGGAATGGGCCTACACACACATACAAGTTGCAATAATAAAGCAAAAGAAAACACTAAAAAACAAAAGAGAAAAGAAAGGGGGGGAGCCTCGGGCTCGAACCCACGACCACTGGGTCGTTTCCCCCCGGCGCTACCACTCTGCTACGATTTGGTTTGTTAACAGGGTTGGGGAGGCACTGCTCTAATACACACACCTACATAGGGCTAGCAAGCTCGGGATTGGGTGTGGGGAAACGGGGAGCTCACCTAAACACGATCGCGCGGCCAATCGGGCTTGAGGACGTGTGACGACGGTGAATTGCCGTGGCGAAGGAGCTCGGTCGGAGGGGAAGAAGACGAAGCAGAGGCACGGCCTTGGCGTCTCACACGGATGCAGCGGACTCGAGGAAGCAGAGGGCGATGACGACACAATCCCGACAATCTCCGGCTCGCGGGGCTCGCCGGAGAAGCTGCCGCGGCGACGAGCTCTCTCTCTCTGAATCTCACTGAACTCTCTCTGGACCCTCTGAACCTTACCTTGCCGGGGACAGGAGAGGAGGAGGAAAGGGTGGGCGGCGGCGCGAGGAGGGAGAGGAACCCTAGGGGAATTGGCACGCACGCCGAGGGCTTAAATGGGCGATGGGACAGACGGCGACGGCGACGGAAAGGCGACGGCGGACGCGGTTCTCACTCTCTGAACCTGACAGTGAACCTGACAGAGCAGGTGACCGTCCACCGAGCGGGCTGGGCCATGGGAAGGCCCACCTCTCTCTCTCTCTCTCTCTCTTAAAATTAAAACATAAAGGTTTTTCCCATTTTATAAAACCAGCCACACAAAAATAAATTCCCAGAATAAAAGAAAAGGTTTAAGTGCAAAACAAAAATATTTTTGTAAAGGAAATAATGTGCACTATTTGATAAAATTAACAAGTTGATTTATTGAGCAAGTTATTTTAATAATTTAATAAAAGGCAGCTCCTGTTTAATTAAAATACAATAAAAACCAAACCCCAACCATCAAAAGAATCACACTCTAAATTAGTAATATGAATAGGGCTACCTCTTGAACATTTACAAATAATTTAAGAAGCAACTTAATTCTGTTATGAAAATAACATGGGAAAAGAAGGAGGTAATGGAGGGTTTTAGTTGCAAAGGGAAAGAGAGGGGAAGAGAGGATGTTGCACCCGCATGATTCAACAACACACAACCACATAACACAAGACCACACCACAACTAAACACACCAATCAAAAGCACATGAAGAACAAACCAGGCATGATGAATGCTATGATGGATGAATGATGCATGAATGCAAAACCACACATGAGACCAGGTGCAATTCATATCATAGCTCATGACACAAGGTTCATACAATGGGGTTACAAGCCCGAAAAGGAAGGGACAACACTTGGGCTGTCACATGACCGTTGGTCACCCTGTCGGTGCAACCGAGTTTCCTATATCGGTCTCATTGAGATTCAAAAGTTGCCACCTTTTGGTCACTTTGGTACCATCGAGATTAACACATCGGTGTCACCGAGTTGGTCATTTTGTGTGTAACGGTTAGATTTTTGGGGATGCCTATATATACCCCTTCACGACCACCTACTAGAAAGAGAAGCACTCAGAACTATTCCATACCTATCCTATCAGATTTTCTGAGAGAGAACTACCTATCCTTGTGTTGAGGTCAAGATATTCCACTCCAATCATATGGATCTTGATATCTAGCTTCCCTAAGTAGCTTTCCACCAATCCCATCTCTTCCACCATGCCAAATCTGTGAGAGAGTGATTGGGTGCTGAGGAATCTATCATCTTGAAGCACAAGAGCAAGGAGTTCATCGTCATTACCGAGCCTATTACCTTTTGGAGGGTGGTGCTTCCTAGATTGGTTAGGTGTCGCTTGGGAGCCTCCTACTTTGTGTTGTGGAGTGAACCAAGAAGTTTTTAAGGGCAAGGAGATCGCCTACTTTGTGAAGATCTACCCATAGTGAGGCTAGTCCTTCGTGGACGGAAGCCGTTATGGAATAGTCAAGGTTGCTACTTCGTGGGCCCTTTTGGGTGGAGCCCTCCGTGGACTCTCACGACCGTTACCCTCCGTGGGTTGAAGACTCCATAAACGTGGATGTATGATAGCGCCACCTATCGGAACCACGGGAAAAATTATCGTGTCTACAACTACGTTTGATCTTCCTACCCTATCCCTTCTATACATGCTTGTTGTTACTTTCCGCTGCTATATACTCTTAGACTTGCATGTGTAGGGTGTACTTGACTTTCCATGAAATGCTAAAAATTGTCAACCTAAAACTTGGTATAGGCAAAACTTTTATTTAGTCAAGTAGTCTAATCACCCCCCTCTAGACATACTTTCGGTCCTATAAGTGGTATCAGAGCTTTGATCTCCATTGCTTAGGTCTCACAACCTAGGAGAGTATGGCGTCTAGTGAGGGAAGTTATCACCGTAGAGGTCTGTACTTTGATGGCACTAATTTTGCTAGTTGGAAGCACAAAATGAAAATGCATATTCTTGGTCATAACCCTGCCGTTTGGGCTGTTGTTCGTGTTGGCTTGCAAGGTGAGTTCTTTGCGGATGGACGGTGTCATGGATTTATCACGACAGATGTGTGGGTGAACGGACTTGG
Source organism: Hordeum marinum (assembly GCA_022496015.1). Lineage (NCBI taxonomy): Eukaryota > Viridiplantae > Streptophyta > Magnoliopsida > Poales > Poaceae > Hordeum > Hordeum marinum. The sequence continues at coordinate 118,726,292 of CM039676.1, forward strand.
ATTCGAGGCCATCGCTAACGGGGTGGACTCAAAGGGGTTGATCGGGACGAAAGACACGGATTTACCCAGGTTCGGCCCCTCAAGTCGAGGTAATAGCTACATCCTGCTTGTGTTTGTATTGCTTGTGTATCGATTACAAGGAGCTAGAAGCTTGACCTAGTTCTCGATAACCTGTCCTCTACGTTGCCCCGGGTCTGCCTTTATATAGGAGGTTGGGACCATCGGGTCGTTACAATTGTTAACCGAGTCTTATTGTATGTCCGAGTCTCTCTCTATCTTCTTGTCCAAGCTGTCTTTGAGACGGCTTACATGCCCGGGTCTTCTCCGTACGAGCCATCGTACGGCCCACACCTTGAGCCGCCTATCTTCCTGGGCCACCAGTCTTATGGCTCACCCTTGGGCCGGCTCACAAGCCAGCAACATGACCCGGAGCCTCCAGGGCGGGTCATATTGCGGGGTTATATCCCCAACATTAGGCCCGAGGTTGAATTGAGCTTGCTCACTTCATCCTTCTCTTCTGATTTTGGCGAGTCGCCCGGAAATGACCCGGCGTGACGTCATGAGATCTGCTGATGTATCACCGAATCTTTCATTAAACAGTCATCCCGAGAATCGAGGCGTCCACCTCGGTCAAACGGTGTCGTCGCTTGGATTTTCGCGCCTTCCTCATTCCCTCTTTAAATACGACCCATGCGGGTCGAAGCCTTTCACTCTTCCCGCTCACGCCTCTTCTTCTTCTTCCTGTCGCCGCCGCTCCAGCGTCCTCGTCGTTCGGCGCTGTCTTCGTAGCTACACCGACCGGGCCGCTGCATCACCCTAATTCGTACCAGAGACCTTCCGCCTCCGCCGCGACATCTCCGGTGAGTTCTCCTTCTTCTTAGATCGCCCACCACCGTAGTAGGGTTTCACCGGGGGCTCTACCGCCGCCGCTCGGGCTCCGGCACCACCACCGCGAGTATATCTCGACGCCGTTGGCGCCTTTAGAGTGCGCTCTCGCCTCGCCGCCGCGCGCGGGCCGTCCGCGCGTAATGCGCGGACCGCGATGGCTCCGGTCCATTTTCTTTTCTTCCGCTGTTCATCGCTAGGTCAGGTTTAAAATCCTTTTCTCCGCTTTTGTAGATCCGTAGCCATAGTAGTAGTTTGCGGAATCTGTTTTTTAGGACTTAGCCGATTTTCAATCTTCCTTTCCTCTGTTGAGTCGCTAAGCTTCTCCGGCTCTCATCAACCGGGTCTTTCCAAATTATCCGTAGAACCCTTAAACCTGTAAGCCGTCATAAATATTTGCTTGTGCTTGAATCATCATGCCCTTTACCTTGCACAGTATTTAAGCCGCCAATATGTCTCGTGCGTCCAACTCATGCAACTGGGTTGGTTCTTGCATTACGGAGGAGTACTTAGCAGATTATGTTGAAGCGGGTACTCTCCCTCCCAAAGAGGTCCTCAATTGGCGGGTTCCGGGTAAAGAGACCCGGCCTTCTCCCCAAAAAGGAGAGATAGTAGTCTTCACTGATCACATCGAGCGAGGGTTCGTGCCGCCCGGCTCTAAGTTTTTCCGGGATGTTCTTCATTTTTACAAGCTACATCCTCAAGACTTGGCACCCAACTCCGTCTCAAACATTTGCAACTTCCAAGTTCTCTGCGAAGCTTATCTGCAAACTAAGCCGTCCGTGTGGTTCTTTCGAGAGTTCTTCTATGCCAACCGCCAAACTGAAATGAAGGGTGGTCCGAGTTTGGAGCTGGGCGGCATTTCTATTCAACGCCACCAAGACATCATCTTTCCTGCCACTCCAATGCCGAGTCACCCAAAGGATTGGAATAAGACGTGGTTCTACTGCCAAGAGACCTCTCCTGAGAAAGAGCACTCGTTGGCGGGTTACCGCCCCTCTCGGCTTAGGACAGACACAGAGCTTCCCGGTCGGCTCTCAGCCTTAGAGTGTGCCAGATACGAGCCGTTCCACGCCAAGATCAAAGCGCTCCTGGCCAACGATTTAATAGGATTGGATTTGATCCGCTGCTGGATTTCCTGGCGGATCATGCCTTTAAGCCGCAGAGGTCGGCTTATGTGCGAGTACGAAGGCAAATATGACAGCTCGTTGTGCTTCAGCAAGTCAACACTGATAGAGGATGATATTACCACTACCATCCAGAGCCTTGTCCACGAAGACTTCGACTCATGCAGTGCCATCGGCCTGGCGCCTTTCTGCATCAATAATCCGGCTCCCGATGTAAGTTAATCTCTTCCCATCCGTCTCTTAGATGTTGCTTGTACTTTGTTGATTTTCTATTCATTCTCCGGGCCATTCCTGTAGGCCGACTCAGACTTCTGGAAGAAGGAATATGTTGCCCCTCCAAAGAAATCCAGGAAGAAGGGCGCGACCAAGAGGGCTAAAAAAGATGCCCCGCAAGAGAATTTGTTTGACCCGCCACCATCATCCAGCTCAGAGGTAATACTTTAATTTCTTTGCTTGATCTTTTACCTTCCTGCTTTATTAATGCTTGTTTTACTCGCAGGATGAAGTGGAAACCAGCTACGCCAATGCTCCTGAGGTAAATTATGTTTCTTCCGGCTCAGAATGTTTTGTCCCCCGAAAGCCGCGACAGGTTATCAGAAAAGTTCCTCTTTCTCACCCTCTTGCTTACTTGGCTCCCGATTTTCTCTTGAAAAAGCAACAGCAGGCCGAGCGTCGACAGACTCGAAGCACCGGCTCTACTGAGCTCGTGTCCGGGTTACGAAATTCTCCGGCTCCAAATAAACGCCCCGTAGAGGTTTATGTCTCTACTTTTCCTTTGACTTTCCTTTGTAAACTTGATACTTTCTCATCTTTTTGTTTTATTCTTTTAGAAAACCCCATCCTCTGGCGACTCTTCGGCGTCGGTTCTACCACCACCCAAGATCAATCCGCTGTAAGTATTCTTTATCATGGCATCCGGATCTCCGGCTCTTAATATGATAGTAACCTCTTCAAATGCTGCTCTTTCCATTTTGCAGTGCTCAAGCGAAGCATCGTAAGACCAACAAGCCCTCCCCGGCCCTATCATCCAAGACCAGGAAATCAAACACCCGGAGGAGGTTCATCCGGAAGCAACTCCACCGGCTGCCTCTGCGGAGCCGGCCGCTGAAGATGTCATTATGGAGAGTCCTCCGAGAGCTCCTTCCAAGCCGCCGACTCTTGCAAAAACTCCTGCAACCTCGAACGTTGTCATCAGCGGGTCAGCTCAGCAGACGCCTCTGGCTCATGTGCTGACTAAACATACCGAACCGTCAGAGGCCTCGAGGAACTTAAACTTTGATTCTTCGTACGAGAAGATGACAGCTAACAAGCTCCATGCCGGATGAACCGACTAAATACCAGCCGTGACTTGGAACTTCGACTGGTGACTTTGATGAAAACCAAATATGAGGTACCTTTCCTTCTTACCATATCCTTACTTAGCACCCAAGATCCGGTTTAATCTAGTTGATAGTTGAACTGGGTCTTTCTGTGACCTCTGTAGATATTGTCATGCCAAATTCACTTAGAATTGCTTTAGCTTAGTATTGTAGATAAAGTGAACCGCCAATTGTAGCCCCCAAGGGCCGTCTCAAATTTTATTTGAGTCGGGTCTCTAAAGTAGAAAGCTTGAAGATCTAATCGTAGCCCCCAAGGGCCGAGTCAACTTTGAAAAAATTGAGTCGGATCTTCTATCAGAAGTAGTCTTTGAAGAGCCAAATTGTAGCCCCTAAGTTCCGGATTAACTTCGAAGGAGATGACCCGGAACTGTACTGCATACTGAAAAAGCAAATATACATTAGCCCCCAAGTGTCAAATATATTGCTTGCAATCTGTTTGAGACTTGCAGAAACTCGCTTATAGCACTCGTCCTATATTTTGACGACTTATCCTGTATTTTGATGTGTTATAGGAAGCTTTAAATGAAGCCGGGTCTCAGTTGACAGATCTGAAGGCCAACTTGGTGGCTCAACAAGAAGCCCGAAGCATTGCTGATGAAAAGTGCCGGCTTCTCTCTAAGGAGATGGCCAATGCCACCGCTGAGCTTACCTCTTTGAAAGAGACGGCAGAATCTGAAAAGGCCGCTCTGACCAAACGGGCGGACGACGCCGACCAGCGGCTTATAGCTGTGGCGGAGGAACTTTAAGGTCTGAAGCGGCACATAGCAAAGATGTCAGCCACCCTATTTGGTAAGCCTTTGTTTTACTTTGTATTTTAACATTGCTATTGAAAAATTGGCGACTCATTAGCTTTATCCGGCTTATCCAGGTCCCAGGAGCCGATAGTTGGCTTCTAATAGCCTTCTGCCACTGAAGGCTATCTACACCTTTGCGGAACAACTATACTGCGGCGCCATCTTCACGATCAAGAGTGTTCACTATAAGGAGAAGATCCCCACCACTCTGAAAGGGGTCTTGGAACTCTTCTCCACCATGCCAAAACAGATTGAAGAACTGAAGAAATCAGGTTTTCGTCAAGGAGCAATTGCCGGATTGAGCCGGGCTCTGGCCTTTGCCCCTGAGCTGACGCCGGCTGAAATGATGGATGTCTATCCATCGAAGAAAGACGACGGCTCAGAATTCACAGAGGCGGACTACATCCAGTGTGTCAAGGACTCCCGCTTCTTGGCGTCTGTACTTGCAGATGAAGCCAACTTAAATGTCTACTAGGCGGCTTATGATGGCGAGGATAAGAGGATCCGCATGCCTCTCTACGAGTGGAAATCTCTAACACCCGCCCACAGTAAGGAACTCTTTCCTAATGATCTCGACACGTCTCCCTTTTTTGAGGAAGGGTCCTTCGCCGCGTTGGCTGACTGCAACTGGGATTTGGAAACTCTCCAGATGAAGCCAGTAGAAGAGCCGGAGTAGGATGATCCGGCCGTCTGACTTTGCATTTTGTAACCTTCTGAGCGATGGCTCATGCAATGACCCGCCGTGGGCGGTTGAAACTTGGTAGTGCCTTTGCTCCTTCTGAGAGCAATTTTTGTAATAGCTTAAGGATGACAATTCTGTTCTAAAGATAGTGCCGGCTGTATATCTTTCCATCTCTTTGTGTATACTTTCCGTCTCTCCATGTTTCAATTTGATGTGTTGCCGGCTCTCCATCGATTGATCGCTCCTTTGCATAAATATACCTTGAGCTTTTCTTATGAGGGGTGTTTGTCTTTGAAGACGTCATTCCTTCTCCAGAATATTAAAGCCGGATAATATCTTTGAAAACTTGAATTTTGTCAACTAGAGCAACATGGCTCCGTCTCTTGTCGGATGAATCCATTAAGGAGCCGGTTGTCTTAGGATAATGTAAGCTATACCTGATGGTAAGAAGCCTCTATCGACAACTGCGGCTATTGATGAACCGAAAGCGGCCTAAAGCCGGCTGTATGAAGGGTAATGTAAGCTATACCTGACGGTAAGAAGCCTCCTTTTAACAGCAAATGTTGTATGCGCGAACGCCGGCTGTCGATGGGAGATGTAAGCTATAGCCCAAGGCAAGAAGCCTCCATCGACAACCGCGGCTAATAATTAGCCTAAGACGGCATAAAGCCGACTGTTTGAAAGGAGATGTAAGCTATACCCGAAGGCAAGAAGCCTCTTTCAATAGCTACAGTTGATAAGCAACTGAGTTTTGGCATAAACGCCGGTTATTAGGGTGAGATAAGCGAACCCGTCGATAAGAAGCCCCCTTCGACAACCGCGGTTAATAAGTAACCGGAAGTGGCATAAAGCTGGCCATTAGGGTGAGATAAGAGATACCCGTCGGTAAGAAGCCCCCTTCGATGGCCGCAGTTGATAAGCAACTGGAATTTGGTGCACACGCTATTGTCTTAGGGTCATGTAAGCTATACCAAAGGTAAGAAGCCTCCATCAACAACATCGCTTCATGTAACCAAACTAGGTATAAAGCCAACTGTGCAAGGGAGATGTAAGCTATACCCGAAGGCAAGAAGCCTTCTTGCAACAATTTAATAACAACTGGCTGTGCAAAGGAGATGTAAGCTATACCCGAAGGCAAGAAGCCTCTTTGCAACAGTGCTTAATTGGGCATAACGCCGGCTATGCAAGGGAGATGTAAGCTATACCCGAAGGCAAGAAGCCTCCTTGCAACAGCGTAAAAGCAAACTGTGCAGGGGAGATGTAAGCTATACCCGAAGGCAAGAAGCCTCCCTGCAATAGCGCTTGATAGGGCATAAAACCAACTGTGCAAGGGAGATGTAAGCTATACCCGAAGGCAAGAAGCCTCCTTGCAACAGTTTAATAACAGCTGGCAGTGCAAAGGAGATGTAAGCTATACCCGAAGGCAAGAAGCCTCTTTGCAACAGTGCTTAATTGGGCATAACGCCGGTTGTGCAAGGGAGATGTAAGCTATACCCGAAGGCAAGAAGCCTCCTTGCAACAGCGTAAAAGCAGACTGTGCAGGGGAGATGTAAGCTATACCCGAAGGCAAGAAGCCTCCCTGCAACAACGCTTGATAGGGTATAAAGCCGGATGATAGATCAGCCGTTTTGACGACGAACAAACCACTTCAACTCAAATTTTTGAGCCGGAAAAATCTCATCTTGATTGCACAAAGATATACATAAGAGTAGAGGCCCCAGGTTAGCCTGAATTTATTCATGTTAAGCTCCTAAAATAAGAGTAATAAATATGTTAAGTGGCCGGCTTGCTCCTTTGGCCGGCTTATAAAATGGCTTCTCAGAAATCCGGGTCTTTTCTCCATATGAATGAGTTGTATTGATAATCATCTTGCTTGTCAATGTCTTTTGAAAAATATTGAGAATAGAACACCCATATGCCATTGAGTCGGCTTCCAATTCTCTTGGCGGGTCATCTCTGCCGGGTCATAATCATTGACGATGCCGGGTCATTATCGTTGGTGACTCCGGGTTAAATAACTAGAATCCTGCTGACTTGGTAAATATTGGGATGAAAATCCATCTGATGTAGAACCGGACTTCCATTGTTGTGAAGCAGGGCGGCTTATATAAACTCAGGCGGGTTATGATCTTTTGATAACACCGGGTCACAAGTGTTGGTGACACCGGGTCTAACAACTGAACTCCATATTTAATATCTTGAAAATTCTCCTCAAAGTTTTTGATATGTCCATATTACCTGTAGCCCCCAAGCTCCGAGATTACCCATGATAACTTGGTGCTTTGCAAACAACATTTTGGACTGTGTAGCCCCCAAGTGTCGGGTTGTCCTGCCTGCAGCAACCTGGGACTTATAATTGCCTTATATCTTATAATGCTTCGGCGGGTATAGCCCCCAAGGGCCGGCTCATCAGAAAGCTTCGGCGGGTGTTCAATTTGAATCTCTTAATCTATTGGAACAGCTGAATACTATAGCCCCCAAGTGCTGGGTCAGTAAGAATTACTGGGCTGGGACTTTAGAAAAATATAGAAGGGCTGGCTCATCTCCTTGAGATAATATGGTCTTGCTGACAATGTAATGGTTTGAAAACCGGCTTGCATTAGCCCCCAAGTGCCGTGGTGCATGCTTGCAGCGACATGGGACTTGCATAATTGATATAAATTTGGACTTGGATAATGTAGCCCCAAGTGCCGGGTCGTCGATGTAGAGTTGTCCACGGCGACTCTTGCTCATCCTTCCAACCACGTATCCCTCGAGCCTTGGGAGAGAGCCCTTTGAGAACTCAACACCACCAAGCGCTGGCCCCACAGTGGGCGCCAACTGTCGTGGATTTATCACGGCAGATGTCCGGGTGAACGAACTTGGATTCGAGGCCATCACTAACGGGGTGGACTCAAAGGGGTTGATCGGGACGAAAGACACGGATTTACCCAGGTTCGGCCCCTCAAGTCGAGGTAATAGCCTACGTCCTGCTTGTGTTTGTATTGCTTGTGTATCGATTACAAGGAGCTAGAAGCTTGACCTAGTTCTCGATAACCTGTCCTCTACGTCGCCCCGGGTCTGCCTTTATATAGGAGGTCAGGACCATCGGGTCGTTACAATTGTTAACTGAGTCTTATTGTATGTCCGAGTCTCTCTCTATCTTCTTGTCCAAGCTGTCTTTGAGACGGCTTACACGCCCGGGTCTTCTCCGTCCGGGCCGTTGTACGGACCACACCTTGAGCCGCCTATCTTCCTGGGCCACCAGTCTTACGGCTCACCCTTGGGCCGGCTCACAAGCCAGCAACATGACCCGGAGCCTCCAGGGCAGGTCATATTGCGGGGTTATATCCCCAACATACGGGAACCGGATCGTGAAGTGACCGCGGATGAGTTGAAAATGTTGCAACTCAATGCTCAAGCATGCGACATTCTCTTCAACTGCTTATGCCCCGAACAATTCAACAAAATCAGCCGTCTTGAGAATGCAAAAGAGATTTGGGACACTTTGGTTGATATGCATGAAGGAACCGAGTTCGTGAGAGAATCCAAGTTAGATGTTCTTCAAGGTCATCTTGACAAGTTCGAGATGAAGGATGGTGAAGGAGTCGTAGAGATGTACTCTAGGCTAGCTCTCATCTCCAATGAGATTGCCGGCTTAGGAAGCAAAGAAATGACCGACAAATTCATCATCAAGAAGATACTTAGAGATTTGGATGAGAGATACGACGCCGTGTGCACATTGATCCAAATGATGCCAAACTACAAAGATCTCAAGCCTACGGAAGTCATTGGAAGGATTGTTGCTCATGAGATGACACTCAAAGATAAGGAAGAACTTCATCACAAGTCTAGCGGTGCTTACAAAGCCACAAATGATGCTCCCACAACTTCAAGCAACAACCTTGTCACCAATGAAGAGATAAGCCTCATGGTCAACAAATTCAACAAGTTCTACAAGAATAGAGGCAAAGAAAGAAACTCCAACTCAAGATATGATGAGAAGCGTTCGTCAAGGCGTTAACACAATTGCTACAATTGTGGGAAGCCCGGACACTACTCAAATGAGTGCACGACTCCCTACAAAAGAAGAGAAGAGTCACCTCGAAGACGAAGCTCAAGGAATGAATCACCACAAAGAGAGAGAAGGAGTAGAGATGATCGTTATGAACGAAGACACTCAAGGAGAAGTAGAGATTCGGAGAAGAAGGACAAGTACACCAAAAGCTACACAAAAAGAAAACATCAAGCTCATGTTGGTGAATGGGTTTCCGGCTCCGACTCCGACAATAACTCTGAGAGAAGCTATCAATCTGACTCCAACTATAGTCAAGATGATGGTGTTGCCGGAATTGCTCTAGTGACTACCAACTCCTACGATCTATTTGATTCACCAAACAAAGGGAGTGGAAGTTGCTTCATGGCTAAAGGCCCCAAGGTATCACACCCCGAGTATCTTGATTTTTATAGTGATGAAGATGATTTGCTTTGTGATGATGACTTGCTTTGTGATAAAACTAGTGATGTTGATCAAAATGAACTTGATAATTCTCATGCTAGTCAAGATGAGTCATTTGATGATGATAAGATGAAAATAGAAGAACTAACTAAAGAACTAAACACTCTTAAGTTAGCTCATGAATCTACGCTCGAAGATCATAGAGAGCTTGTGAGAACTCATGAGAAGCTATGCTTCGAGAAGCTCAATTTGGAGCAAGAGCATGAGTTTCTCAAAGCTATCAATGATGATCTCCGAAAGAAGACCTCATCTTATCTAGCCAAACGACTACTCTTGTCTACTTTCATGCCTCAAGTCAAAACTAAGCAATCTAGTAACAAAGGCAAGAAAGGTTCTTCATCTAGTAGCAACAATAAAAATGCTAAACCCAATGATTTTGCTTCTAGTAGTTCTATTGATTCCACTAATGATGATTCTCTTAGCCAAGTCACACTTGAGCAAGAAAATGCTTTATTGAAAGGAATTATAGAAAAAGGTATCTACAAGAGTCTTGCCGGATGTAAGCAATTTGAGGAAATTGTAAGCAAGCACGGAGGATACCGAAAGAATCGTGGTGTTGGCTACTTCAACGCAAATGGAGTTGAGTGGGAAGAAGGTCAATATCCCAAGCCCAAGTTTGTTCCTCAAAAGTAGAAGTATGAAAATACTCTTCCTAAGGGTACAAACACTCAAGATGACCTTCCACCACAAGACCACAAGCTCAAGGGCAAGAACAAGCTTCAAGAGGACATTAACTCATATGAAGATGAACCCCTAGCTTCGGTGGAGTGGGTTCCCAAGGCTACTTCAAGCTCAACTACTACAAAGACTACTTCAACACCAAGGATCCCCATCAACTTGATGTGGGTCCCCAAGAAGAAGAACTAGTAAGTTCTTGAGGGGTGACTCCGCCAATGAAATTCACTCACATTCATTATTGGCAAGGACTTTTTGCATTCAACATCAACTCAATGCAATAGTTCAAGGAGCCACACATTCCCTTAGAGGTAAGCAAGGGACAAGGTAATCAACTAATCAATGGACATCATAACATATGCTTTGCATTCCATGTTCATAGATATCCTTGTATTTGTCTCTTGTGTGTTTGGGACTAACCCATGTAGATGAGAGGAGTAAGGAAACAACAAGGATGCTCCCAACTCTTGGTGATCTTCATCAACATTGAGCATCCACAACTACCTCACCAACATGAAGTCTTCATTGAAAAAACCCAAGGTTAGTTTATCCCTCTTATGGGGGATGTCACATTAAGGGGGAGCTTTACTCTAAAACTTGAGTCAAAACATCTCTTAGTATGTGACAACATTAAATGCCTTATGTAAAAGTGGTAACCCCACTTGTGCTTAAACGATGAGTATGACCTATGATCAAGTACTCTTACTTGGCTCGTAAGTCAAATACTCATATATAGATGACTTTGTCATCGCCCAAGTGCTTGTTAGATGCTAGTGTGTTTGTGCATGTTTGTCATGATTTCTTTTGACATCTTATTGAGTGAGCATGTTGGTCTGCATTTATTTTCTCATTCGAGGACATCCAGTTGTTGCTATTTGGTTATTGATATTCTCTTTTGCCAATTGGATGGATAAGAATGCCTAGGACCACTCTTTAGCTATCTATGCTCTCTCACCTCATATTACATTCATGCCGCATCACAAAATTTGAGCAAGTGCTTTTCGATCCCTCTGTGAGTGGAGCACTCGGAGTTCCGTATCGACAAGGACTGACCATTAAAACCTCCCAAGTGCATCTCGATGGAAACAACACCACAATCTCGGTCTCACCGAATGCCTAGGGTTGATCTGTTTTTCAATCTCGGTACTGCCAATTCCATATTATCGGTTACACTGAGTTTCCCTATCAGCTGATAGTTGTGGAACTTGGTGACACCAAAAACATAAAATTGGTATCACCGACAGTGAAGGGTATATATGCTGTGGACCCCGACGCTTTGAAATTCCATCTTCAAACATCGCGCCTCAGAACCCTAAGCTGCCGCCTCGAGACCCCTGGTCGTCGCCCTTGTGTTCCTGCGCCTCTCCGCCGCTGGGAATCGCCGCCGTCGACGAAATCTACTCCATCGTCGTCGCCGTAGCAGATCCGCACCAAGTTAGGGTATGGATTCGACCTCCCTTGCGCTCTCCCTTCTGATTCTTGCACATTGGACTTGATTTTCTCTATAAGACACTCATTGCACTTAGTCCTATCCACATGAAATCCCCATAGGCTAGCGAACCATTGATTTCTAGGGTTTTGCCTTCCGCCCGACGCAACTCGGTAGAACCGAATCAAGAAAATCGGTACCACCGATTTTCGTTTCTGTGAGCTGAGAACTGTCTCGATGAAACTGAGCACTTCTTTTCGGTCTCACCGAAAAGGGTGCCAAGTTTCTGTTAAGAGGGACAGTCAGTCTCGGTGTCACCGAAACTTTTGCTTCGGTCTTACCGATTTGTTTCTGACAGAATGCAAAACTTTGAAAATCCTTTGTTCAAAACTTCAAAAATCAGCTGATAATTTTGTGATGACTCATCTACTTCTGCTCATCTATACTCTATTCACAGGGTCAGTATGTCAGATGCAGAGGACAGTCAGAACATGTCAGAGCAGGGTGCATACATGAGTTCAGGCACAAGCCCAGAGTCCAGCTCATCTTCAGATCTAGGCACCCCCAGCTCTCATGGGTTGCCCAAGGCTTCCACCAGAACCAGGAAGAAGCTGAACTCAGATGAAGAAGATCCAGACTTCATTCCAAAAGAGATTCTTGCTAAGAAGCAAGAGAAAGCAGCAAGGAAGTCTGCTACTAAAGCCACTTCCTCCAGGAGGGTTGTCAGCAAGATTTATGCACCTGCTTCAACCTTCAAGGCTCATGAGGCTGCCAGAGCAACTATTTCAGTTGAGGTCCCAAGAAAGCTATGCCTAAGAAGGCAGGAGAGAAGAAAACAAGAAAGAGGGTTATTCATGTTATTGGCAGAAGAACCTCCATGTATGAGGATCCAGAAGAAGCTGCTGGTGCTGATGCTGAAGAGGAGGAAGAGCATGTTGAGAAGGCCCCTCCCAAGAAAAAGCAAAAGAAGCTTATGGCTGATGCTATGCCAAAGACTAGCACATCCAAGAAGGCTGCTGCTGAGATGCCTAAGAGGACATCCAGGCAGATTCCAATTTCTGAGAAAAACAAAGGGACTGCTTCCAGAGTCGAAGATGACGATGATTTGACAACTTTGATGAAGCTCAGACCACACCTTCCGGTACACAATGCCAGCTACCCACTAGCTGAAGATATGAAGAAGAGGAAGGATTCAGGATTGAGGGCATGGAGAGCTATAGATCCATATGCCCAGAGGAAGAAGACAGCTGTGGACTATAGGTTTTATACCAAGGAGCAACAGGATTTCTATGAGATTGTGCTCTTTGACAAGAGGCCAGCTGTGAGTGATATGCGGTATGTTGACTGGAAATTCATTAAGGAGAATGAGGACTACTTTCCAAGTGTCCAAGACAATTTTCACTGCATAGGTTTGGATGAGTTTTTTGGCAGAGAGTTCACCGCTTGGAACGATTAAATGATCATGCAATTCTACTCCACTGCACACTTCTATGGAGATGGTAGAATTGTATGGATGACTGAAGGTGCAAGGTATGAATCAACTGTTGAAGAATGGGCTGCTATCTTAGGAGTTCCTGAAGCATAGGATGGTGACTTGGATGTATACTCAGAATCCAGGAGAGCCACAATGCCATGGCAAATATGTACAAGGAGATCCCTGCTGCCAATGTGAAGTCTCACAGGCTAGGATCTATCTACTTTCTTCAGGCTGGCCTCCGACTATCAACACCATTCCAAGGCATACCTTGATGCCCAAGTCCAGAGTTGACAAGATGATCCGAGGCCACTCCATCAATATGTTGATCCACCTTGATAGACATACCAGGATCAGAGTCATGGATTTGATTGTTGAGACAATCAAAAGGGTTGCTGCTGACCAGAAGCGCTCTTGCTGTTATGCACCCTACATCCAGATGCTTATCAATTCAAAGCTGGAGAAGCACATTTTTGCTCTAGATCATCCACATTTACCCCTACAGCCAGATCTCGATGACAATATTATGGTGATGGATGCTGATCATCCCACTTCAGCTGCAGCTCAGGCAGAGGCAGAGGCAGTTAGAGCCACTAGTGCTCAAGCCCCTAGATCTAGGAACGAGCAAATGGATCTGTTGATAGCATCAGTTCAGGGCATACAGAAGGAAATTAAGGGGATTCTGGACAACTAGAACAGTCTTGTCAGGATCTTTGAAACTAGGATCAAGACCCTTAGTGATAAGGTGGACAGGCTGACTAAGACAGTCACAGAGCTCCAGAAGGAAGTTGACTCAGTGCCACTTCCTCACACCACTTCCTCAGATGATGATGATGATGACGAGGATGACTCACCTCTAAGGATAGACACACAGTTTCCTACCCAGTCCAGATCAGCCACTGTGCCAGCTTCAGACTTGAGGCCTTCTTCATCAACTCCTGCTACTGTCAGCACAACTCCTGCTCCATCTGCTCCAGTTCCTCTAGCTGCTACTCCAACTCCATCCACGACATCTGCTAAGATCTTCGCTGATGCTGTTCTCTCGGCTCCTCCATAAAAAACCGGAGGAGATCAACCCAAGAACGTTTAGATGCATGCCTTCGAACTTTTTGGTAACTTGTTGCCAAAGGGTTGAAGTGTATATAGATCTTTAGGCTTCGAGCAAGAGAGCATTTTGGTGTTTGTTGCTTTTCAAAACATTTGGTTCTTTTGGTTATACATGAGATACTTTTGTGTTTATGTGTGATCATACGTTGTTACAGGTGTTATGCAACTATTTCCTATCATCTTAATGCTTATGAGATGATCATTCACCTTTGCTTGACTGTGTTGTGCCTTGTTATCATTCTAATTATTTCTCGCACACCACCAAGTTGTATGTGACATGGAAGAAGTGCCCCATATACCTAATCGATTGTGCATTTGTATTCACACGCAAATTCAAAATAATGCACAAATTTAGGGGGAGCTCTTGCTTATCACATACCTCTCAAAGTGACGATTATATTCATTGATTTTATCATATGTCGAAGCTTTGATCTATATGTTGTCATCAATTACCAAAAGGTGGGAGATTGAAAGCACATTTGCTCCCTTGGTGGTTTTGGTAATTAATAACAACATATAAGTCATTGAACTAATTTTTCCACCAAGTATATTTCAGGAAATGTTCAATGATAGGGTTGACAAAAGGAGATTGTGGACATACCCCAAGATGCGAGGAAATAGGTTGGCCAAGCTTCAAGCAAGAGGACTCTACATTTTATATTTGTGAGAAATCACTTTGAGTCCATAGGAAAGCCAATACTATTAAAAGGGGGTAAGGTTTTGTTGGTGAAAAATATGCTCAAACATGCACAAGTGATAGTCGCCAAAAACAGCCACAAACTCTCCCACCAAAGTCTGTTCTATACCTAACACTCAAAATCGGTGCAACCAACTTTCCCATACCGGTACCACCGATTCCATAACCTAGACAGACTCAAGCCAAACCCTAGCCACTTCGGTGCAGCCGATTCCATACCGGTGCCATCGAGTTTAGGTTGCCAACTTTCTGTTATGCAAATTCACATTTTCGGTTCCACCAAGAATGTTGGATCGGCGTCACCGAGATTGGAAATCTGACCGTTTGTCACCCTGTCAGAGCAACCGAGTTTCCTATATCGGTCTCACCGAGATTCAAAAGTTGCCACCTTTTGGTCACTTCGGTACCACCGAGATTAACACATCGGTGTCACCGAGTTGGTCATTTTGTGTGTAATGGTTGGATTTTTAGGGATGCCTATATATACCCCTTCACAACCACCTACTCGAAAGAGAAGCACTCAGAACTATTCCATACCTATCCTATCAGATTTTCTGAGAGAGAACCACCTACCCTTGTGTTTAGGTCAAGATATTCCACTCCAATCATATGGATCTTGATCTCTAGCCTCCCTAAGTAGCTTTCCACCAATACCATCTCTTCCACCATGCCAAATCTGTGAGAGAGTGATTGGGTGCTGAGGAGTCTATCATCTTGAAGCATAAGAGCAAGGAGTTCATCGTCATTACCGAGCCTATTACCTTTTGGAGGGTGGTGCCTCCTAGATTGGTTAGGTGTCGCTTGGGAGCCTCCTACTTTGTGTTGTGGAGTGAACCAAGAATTTTGTAAGGGCAAGGAGATTGCCTACTGCGTGAAGATCTACCCATAGTGAGGCTAGTCCTTCGTGGACAGAAGCCGTTATGGAATAGTCAAGGTGGCTAGTTCGTGGACCCTTTTGGGTGGAGCCCTCCATGGACTCTCGCGACCGTTACCCTCCGTGGTTTGAAGAATCCATAAACGTGGATGTATGATAGCACCACCTATCGGAACCACGGGAAAATCATCGTGTCTACAACTGCGTTTGATATTCCTACCCTATCCCTTCTATACATGCTTGTTGTTACTTTCCACTGCTATATACTCTTAGACTTACATGTGTAGGGTGTACTTAACTTTCCATGAAATGCTAAAAACTGTCAACCCTAAAACTTGGTATAGGCAAAACTTTTATTTGCTCAAGTAGTCTAATCACTCCCCTCTAGACATACTTTCAGTCCTACACGAGTTCACCGTATTAACCATCGAGTAGAGAGCTAAGTAGGGCGTGGTTACAGGGGATCTTCACACACGCGCCTGTGTTCGAACCTTGAGGGTTTTGCGGAGCCAGAAATCCGACAATGGATTCCACGAGGGTCCGTGCGGATGATGCACTACTGGCTCGCTACCCCGTGGATGATATCAAAGAGAGGACATATTGTGAGCTACAGCAGAAAATGAAGAGCATATCCATGAAGGTGACGGCCGACGTTGCTTTATCGAATGCACCTAAAGCAACCATTCATGGCAATCCGGTTCCATCCGGCTATGCTAAAGTCGGGGTGTATGAAGTTCTATCGGGATATGAGTCACTAGAGCTTGACATTCCTGGAGGTGAAGGGGAGCAAACACTAGGAGAAGTTGTACGTGGTATCAGTGTATGTAGAAAGGAATGCATCGCGTTTCCAAACTCGGCACCAAGGCCACTGACTCCTCCGAGTAGCAATACACCTCTAAGTCCACCCCACATCGAGAGGGAACGCAACACGAGTCCATATTGATCTCTGCCACATAAGCCGACTCCACCCCCTATGTCCCAACAGTACCAAAAGTAGATGACCGCCGCTCCGTCGACTAGTTCTATTCGAAAGAAATAAAAAAACAATAGAGCCAATGACGAGCCTTTTGCCAAAAAGAAGTTAGCTGACGATATGCCTGATGAGGAAACCAGTCGGGTTGTGGTTTCTAAAGTGAAGTCCCATTTTGCATCGAAATCGCCCCACTGCGAAAGGAGATAATACCTCCAAAACCGTAGAACACTTTGTGAAGTTGCTTGAGCGAACCCAGACACATGTGGAGAATAGGCAATCACTCTATGAGCGCTCTATTATGAAGTCATATAAGGAACAAATGCAATAGTCGAGATGTACAAGTAGTAATAAAAGCGGGGAAAGAGTTCTCCAGCTCGGAGAATAAGCAATGCAATCGATCCTCCCGCTCAAGGTGTTTACTGATAAGGTAACCGACGCTGCTAGAAACATGTGTATCCGTGTTGATCAACTCCTAGGCAATGAGGAAGTACCAGTGGCTGAAGTAGCATGGCAATATGCCCCCGGGAAAACTCTGGTCAGACCTGAGCAGGTCCCGAATCTATCAACACAAATGCGAAGATTGCATGAGTGGTAAAAGAAGTTGCCAACGGGTGATTGATGCTCATGGTGAAAGTCAATGAAGAGCATTACTTCTATGAAAACGAGCTATTCATTGAGTTTGACAAATTGTTTCAGTTATATAATCAAGACTCTCTCGACAAATCTATCGTCAGTTGATATCGTATGTAAGTGATTTCTTGGTGTAATTTAAGTCTCTAGCTCAGCATGTTTATTGTCTGTAATTATCCTCACTATATTCTTTTGTACGCTATTATGTAGAATGAAGATTTTCGAATGCAAAAAACAAGGAATCTCTAACGTTGGTTTCTTTGACCCATATATCATTAATGAAAAAATGGTACAAGACCACCCCAAAGACTCATAGGATAACTTGCTAATGTTTTTAAAGGCACAAAATACCAAAACAGAAATACTATTTCCTTAAAACTTTAGGTGAGTGTTACCGTCTTGCACTATAAATTCTATTTTGCTTTCTCGATGTTAAGTGTAGTTGATGAGTTATGCATGCCTGCTTGTATAAACGGGCACATGTACCACTGGATCCTGCTAAACATTAAAGTTGACGCTGGAACTGTTGAAACCATGGACTCACTAGATAAAGAACTTCGAGAATACAACTACGTGGTTTTGATGCTCGACAGGTAATTTCGATCATTATCGCACTATATTGGCCTCTTTAGTTCATTTTCTGATATCAAGTAACTAATAACCCCTTTATTCATTTTCTTTACCGGGTAGGGTTTGGAAACGGTTCATAAAGGATGTTGTGGGTGACTGGAAACCGAAGCTGCATTGGCGACATACCAAGGTAATTAAGTAGTACTAGCTAGGTACGCACATCTCTTTAATTCTAGTTTCAATCCCGTTATCATGCTTGATTATTATCTCATTGAATTCTATTTTCTAAAATTTCATGTGGAATAAATAGTGGATTAATTTATGTACAAACTACGTTTGCGAGAACATTCGCATGACGACCGAACAACGATAGGTATGTAAACACTATTCACAATTTTTTATGATGATCTAATATATATACACACAACTAATATATTCATATTGATCTCCTTCTTTAAATATGTAAGAAATAGGGGAGAAGCTCCAACCAGAGAATCGCCAGCAATTCAAGAGGAAATTGCGGGATTTTTTCTTATGGAGGTCATATCTGAAAGTGCAGAATACCATTGCATGTAATGATCTCCAAATTGTTGGAGAAATTGTATATACAAAATTATATATATATTTAAACGCTATTCTGATCACGGGATCAGAATATTATTCTGATCACAACCTGAACTTCTTGAGTTACACAACCTGAATTTCTCTGTGTACGAACCCGACCTTCGGGCTATCTTGGCAACTATGTCTCCCCACGTGAATTATTCTGGCCAGTCATGTTCTATGTGATAAGTGTAAACTACAAATGATTTTTAGCAACTAAATGCCCGTTTTAAATAGGAATCTTGCTCAATGGCGGATTTTGCTCTCGGGTCGTGATGAACATGCGTCTGTTGCAATTTTACTACCTGAGTTGTTCGACCTGAACTTTCCCTAGTGTTAGGTTGAACTTCCGCAAACATTTCCCAAATTGGGCTTGCAATATACCGTTGGAAAGCTATGGACATGAGTATCATGACCCAAGTTAATTTTTTGGCAAAATGTAAGGGGTTTAAGAGCAGTTTTGAAAACCGTTTTTTCTTCATACAAAAAATGTAAATCGTATTTTCGATCGCATTTGTAAAACGTTTATCGGAATGAGGCACATAATATGGCATTGGAAAGCTGCTGCAAAACCGCTCCTTCTATGTGTTGATAGTTTTCTCTAATTCCCTATGGTCAAAGAGTAATTTTGAAAATCGTAAAATTTCGCAAACCGAACAACCGACTTCGTATTTTCAATGCCTTTTCTAAATGAATAATCCAATTAAGGAAAATGATATGGCGTTGGAAAGCTTATGAAAATGCTCTACTTTTCCATGTTGAAAGTTTTTTCTAATTTTGGACGGTTTAAGAGTAATTTAGGAAACAATACAAGTTCCACCGAGTTCATATTTTCTAGTTAATTTTTTAACCATACGTCCGAATGCAGCAAATGATATGGCGTTTGAAAGCCCCCGAACAAAGGCGAAACTTTTTGGTATATATTGTTTCTCCCAATTCTTTAAGGTTTTAAGTCAATTTTCAAAATGGCTAAAAAGGTATTTTCGCTGTAGTTTCTACAACTTTTATTGGAATGGGGCAAATAATATACCGTTGAAAAGATACGGAAAATGCGAAGTTTTTCATGTTGATGGTTTTTTGTGATTCCTAGTCATTTTCAAGTAATTTCGGAAACGTCGAGATCATTCGTTCTGCCTTTATCACGAATCAAATTCTTCAAAAATGCACCACATGAAGAACTTGAACTTCTCGGCATGTCTACTTGAACTTCACTCGCTTTTTCATGTGCTTTTTTTGTTTGTAGCTCTCCATGCACTCACCGGAATTGAGCAAGTGATATACCGATGGAAAGCTGCTGTAAACACACAACTTTCCCGTGTTGACCATTTTTTCATACTCGCGACGGTTTAAAAGATTTTCATCTGAAATTCATTTAGTGCAGTAGTTGAACTTCCTGCGATTTTCATGTTGAACATTTGTGACCTATTTTCATTTATAGTTTTCTCATCCATTCGTTGTGTTACACAAATGATATTCCTTTTGTACAAAGCCTCTCACAATATTTTTTAACTTTATCCAACCAAGGACTTGGAACTTATAACAACAAAACTTGTAGTCTTTGCTTTTTTATTCCTTTTTAATACAAAATGCACACCGTGTAGTACGTGAATTTTTGGCAGATATCAATCTGAACTTCTCTCGGTTTATGTGAAAATATCTGAGTTTTTTATGAATATTTCTCTGAATATTTCTTTGTTATTTTATTTTTGAACTTCTTGTTTCCATTCTTTAATAAGGAGGAAAATCTGAGTTTTCTATAATCATCAAACTTCTCCATCTTTTTAATTTGGACTTCTTGGTTTTATTTCTGTTTTTAATGAAATTTTGAAGGGCTCTATTATTAAAAGTTGAACTTCTTGTTTTCTATTCTTTAATAACGAGGAAAATCTGAGTTTTCTATAATCATCAAACTTCTCCATCTTTTTAATTTGGACTTCCTGGTTTATTTCTTTTAGTAACGGAAAAATCCTACTTTATGATAGACATCGAGCCGCTCTGTTTTTAAATTTGAACTTCTAGCTTTATTTTAAGGGAGAAAATCTTTTTATAAAATTGTTTGAGATGCTTTTTTAATGACCTTGTTTGGGTTTGTAACAAGCATTGAACTTCTTCGTATTTTTAATTTGAACTTATTATTTTTTAGATTTTGTTTTTTAATGGTCTCTTTTATTTGTTTTTATGAAACTCTTATTTCCTCTGCACTTATCTATCTTATGTACTTGAGCTTACATACTTCTAAAACCTGAACTTCACATTTTTTTACTCGGAGGTCATGCTGGAGGAGAGATTGCTCATGGTGGGATGGGAGGATGGGGGTGCTCTAGAGGTGAGCGCGGTAGCTCATGTCTGAAGGGAGGGAAGGTCAGGTCGGAGGGGAGGGCTGGTCGTGTTGGAGTGGAGATTAGTGGCGGGTGGCTGCAGAGGTGGTTGGGGCAGGGGTGGCGGCAAACGTGGTCGGCACGGTGGAGGTGACTGGCTGGAGGGCGGAGGGCGGCAGAGGAGGTGGTCAAGGCGAAGTGTGGCGATTGAGGTGGACGAGGTGGAGGGCGCGTGTGGGATTTCGAAAGGGATCTGGACGACACATGGTGGTAGTAGAATCGGGGAGGTGCCGGTGGTTCGGGAGGAGATGGCGACGGTTGGGTGGTGCGGCGCCGGTGGAGGTCCGGCGGCTAGGGACGCGTCGGGACTGGGGGGGGTCAGCGGTGGAAGGCGCGTCGGGACCGAGCGTTCAATGATGGTAGATGCATTGGGGTTGGGGGGGGGGAGGGGGCGACGGGGCTGAGCGGCTGGCAGCGGGAGGCGCATCGGGGACGGGGGCGGCGATGAAGCCAGGGTTGCCGGCGGCGGGAGGCGCGCCGACACCAGGGGTAGCGGCGGTTGTGGGCACTGGATTAGGGGAAGTTGGGGATCAGGGAGGAATTGGTGGACGAGTGGGCGGTGCGGGTTCTGGAGTTCGGGAGGACCCTCGTGCGCTCTATATAGGGCCTAATGTGATCCAAATAACTATTCTAATCCTGGGATTAGTCGTCTGAGAAATTATATTATACATGCATCAGCATGTATAGTATGTAGTAGGGTAAAATATGGTTGAAATGAAAAAGAATTGAATGGAAAACAAAAAATGAAAAGAGAAAATAAACAATAAACCCTAAATCCCAACAAAAAACACAAAATATTTAGTCCCGGTTGGTGTCACCAACCGAGGCTAAAGGTCCTCCAGCCCCCACCACACGCTCACGGACACGTGAAGGGACTTTAGTCCTAGGTTGTTGCCAACCGGGACTAAAGGGTGGGTGTCGGAATCAGGGCTTCGCAGACCCAAGAAGTTTCGAACTCTGGGGTGTGCTCATGTAACAACCCGGGACCGACGCTCCAGAAGATGACCCTTTTATTCCATTCTTGTCTTGTGTTGCGTTGGTTGTTGCATTTATCATCGCATCATTCACATCATCTGCATAGTATCGTCACTCATTTTTGAAAACTTGCATCTGTGAGAAGCTGTCGGTTCTCTCCGTTCGTGCCGTAAACCTTTCGAGACCAACCACACACGCACGCACACGCAACATCGTTAAAAAAACTGTTTTAAAACGCGTGCTAAAATATTCTCAGATTGGATCAAAACTTGACGTGTGGTCTTATTATAGTGTAGGTAGGCCGCCTGCCAAATTTCCTCGCATTCCGATGTCGTTTGATACCCCATCGGTCAACCGTAGCAGTGGGGTCATCGGTCATTTATCAGACGTTTTGGTGTTTCAAAAACCTCGTGTCACGGGCCGCAACTTCCCCTCTCATCCTCGCCAAGCCCTTCTACATAGCCCACCTAGCCCACCTAACCTATTCCCGCGACCGGAGCCATCCGATCTCGATCGTACGGCTCGAAACAGCACAAAATCCCCCTAACCTAGCCCCAAACTGCTATTTATATACCCCTAGGTGTCCATTTAGGGAAACCCTAACCCTCTTCCTTGAATCCCGTGCCAAACCACCCACCAGCCGCCACCCAGCCGCGCCTCTCCTCCCACCATAGCTGCCAGGCCCGCCGAAGCCCATCCAGGCCCGCCCCGGGCCCGAACCGGGTCGCCGCAGCTCGCGAGCGCCCGAGGCGCCCAGCCAGCCCCGCAGCCGCGCTGGTTCCCGAGCGGGGCAACTCACCGTGCCACCAGACGTTGACCCGCCTCCCCAAAACTCACCGGCGGTCGTCGGAAGCCGCCACCCGCCGGAGTGCGCCCCGCCTTGTCGGCCCTCTGCACATCGACGCCCACAGCGCCCCACACCAACCCCGCCATGGCCGCACTGAACTCCGGCCGTTGATGTAACAGCCCGGGACCGACGCTCCAGAAGATTCCAGAAGATTCCCCTTTTATTTCCGTTCCCGTCTGTGTTTTGTTTGGTTATTGCATTCATCGTCGCATCATTCGCATCATCTGCATTGCATCGTCACTCGTTTTCAAAACTTGCATCCATTTGTAGTTGCCGGTTCTCTCCGTTCTTTCGTTGCCCGTTTTGAGACCAACCACACACACACGCGCTCGCGGCACCGTTAAAAATAAAACCGTTTTTAAGTGCGCACAAAAATATTCTCGGATTGAGTTGAAACTTGACGTGCGGTCTTGTCATGTTGTAGGTAGACCGCCTGTCGAATTTCGTCGCGTTCTGAGTTCGTTAGCTACCCCGTCAGACAGTCGTAGCAGTGAGGTCATCGTTTTATTATCGGACGTGTCGGTGTTTTTAAACCTCCATGCCACGGGCCACCATTCTCTCTCTCTTCCCCACCTAGATCATCTGCACAGTCACTGTAGCCCCTCCCCGCTTCCGGTCCGTCGAGTCGACACCCGACGGTCCGAAAACGGACAGCGACCGTAAACCTAGCCTGAAACCTATATATAGCCCCTAATCCCCCTCGTTCCCCATGCCAAACCCTAGCTTCTCCCTCCTCCCGCCGTCAGGCCCGCCCAAGCCCATCTGAGCCCGGGGAAGCCCATCTGGGCCCGTCCCTGAGCTCCTCCCGTGCCTCTCATGGCAGCTTGCCCCGAGCTCATCCATGGAGGACCTGAGCCGTAGCTCCTCCCGTAGCTTCCGTGGCCGTCGTCGCGCCAGCTCGCCGGAACCTCCGCCGCCGGAGAGCCCCGCAGCCGCTCCTCCCTTCCTCCTTCTCCTTCCCCGCCTCTCTCTCACCCCATGGCGCTCTCCTCTGTGCAGCATGTCGCCGCCGCCGAAGCTCCCAGCCGCCGGCCGCCCCAGGCCACCTCGCCGCCGGGAATTGGCCCGCCGTCGCCGGATCCGGCCTTCCCCGGCCTCCTCTCGCCGGATCCCGGCCTCCCCCGTCGCCGGTTGCCAGCCGCCGCCGCCATGTTCCCCTCCTGCTCGGGAGAGAGCGAGCGGGACGAGCCCCAGCCGCGTCGTTGACCCCGATCCAGCCCCGCGTGGTCCAGCGGCCTCCCTCGGCCCAGCCCCCTCCAGGCCTAGCCTCTCCCAGCCGGCCCAATGTGAGCAGTCCCTTTTGTTTTTTTTTCTTTAGTTTATTTTTTATGTGTAGGCCCATTGCTATCAAAACTTCTATATATATTTAACCGTGCAGCGGATTTAAATAATTTGAACATGAGAAATGCTTAAAATAAAATGTAGCTTAATAATATGTCATTTGCATCCATGCTAAAAATACTTAACATGTCATTTCCTGCCATTTTGCATATATGTCATATTATTGCATTATCATAATTATTTAACTGTGCATCGAAATTAAGAAAATCACATGTTAAAAATGTTCATCTCATCGGCATCGCATTTTCATGCATGATAAAAATGTCGGCATCATGTTTGCATTTATTCTGCATAAATGAAGTGCTATAAGGTGCTTAGGCCTAATACTCGCATATTTAATTGTGATTAATTTTCCACATGAACCTAAGCATATTATATATGTTTTCGGGGTAGAAAAATTCATAGTAATTATCTGTGCATTTAGTTTTGCCATTTGAGCATGTTGTGTGCATGTCATTTATGCCGTGATGCCCTTTTTTCATTTTCGTGGGATTTAATCCGTGCATGATATGAATTAATTTTAAACATGAAAAATGCTCTTTGATATGTGTCCTAGCCCATGGACATTTTGTTTGTCATAGAAATGCATGTTTAGGTGTTATTTTGTTGTTGTCAACTTGCTATAAATTCTGCTATTTTGAGGGTCCAAAATATTTCCAAGTCTGGAATCTGTTATATTTTGTTGCTGTCTTGCCATGTGATTTGCTAGTGATCTAGAACTCTTTAGTGGTAGGTGTAATGGAATTATTTGTTGTTGATATTGTCCTTTAGTGTGCTGTTAAGTTTCATGCCATTATATGAATTTTAGCATATAGTTTCACTGCTGTCAATATGCCTTCGTGATAAAAACTGCATTGTCAAAACTGCTATTTTCACTAAGTCTGAAACTGTTTTCAAGTAGCCTTCTTGTGAGCTTCCTACCAAGTGATCCATGCATGTTTTGAATATGATTTGTGAAGATGAAATGAAGTGTTTGTTATATGCTACTGCCCCATGCTTAGTTTATGCATTTTATGATCTTGTAGCTTGTTGTTTCATGAGTGCAAAATGCTATCTTGCTGTTTTTGGCAGATTTCAACTAAAACTTGTTTTGGTAATTGTGGTTGAACCGTTGCTCCATTTTGGACATTTCATATATGAAACTTGCTTAGAATCTCATGTAGTTCATAATAACTTGCTGCATTCATGATTTGAGATGTTTGTGATTGCATTTCCCATGCATTTGCATTCATGCCATGTGCATCTTGTGTTGCTCATATCTTTTAGACCGTAGCTCCGTTCGAAATGTTCTATATATGTAAATCTGCTAAAATGACGTGTAAAATCACATGGTATGCTTTATTCTTCTGTTTAACAAATATAAAAGATGATTACTTCAGTTCTGGACCAATTTCGAAATTAACATATGAGGTCATCTCGGAAATACTATAAGTTGTTTTCGACCTCATTTAAGATGCCTAGATAGATAGTTTACTTATGCTTCACCTCTTGCCATGTTTAACAACATTTAATATTGTTGTGTACCTAACGGGAGTGAACTAAATAATTCGTATGTGGAGTTTTGTCAATATACAACTCATTGCATATTGAGCTTCACTTTAATGTGTAGAAGTGTTTGGTGTGAATTTTCATGCATTGCATATTAAACCGGACATGCATCATATTTGTTTGCGCATCATGTCATGCATATGTTGTGCTATATCTTGTGTTGATTGTTGTTTTGGATTGTTCCTTCTCGATAGAGTTCCGAAAGCGTTCGGAGTGTGAGGATTCGTTCGACTATGTTGGCTCGTCTTCTTCATGGACTCGTTCTTCTTCCGAGCGGGATCTCAGGCAAGATGACACATTTCCCTGGATACCATTACTATCATTTCTATGCTAGTTGTCTCGCTTCTATGATTATGTCTCGCTACCTACCACCTGTTTGTTAAGCCTCCCAATATTGCCATGAAAAGCCTCTAACCCTCCACATCCCACCAAACCTTTGTTTGGCTATGTTACCGCTTGCTCAACCCTTCTTATAGCATTTCTAGCTACAGCTGCAATTGCTTCCATGTGCCACCATGGACGTTCCTTGGTTATATCACAATATTGCTACTAATTAATTTAATGCACATATATACTTGGTAAAGGCTGGAAGGCTTGGCCTTTTGCTTGGTGTTTTGTTCCGCTCTTGCCGCCCTAGTTACTTATGAACCGGTGTTATGTTCCATAATTGAGCGCTCCTAACATGCTCGGGGTTGTTATGGGGACCCCCTTGATTTTCGGGTGAGAATAAAGCTTGTCTGGCAAGGCCCAACATTGATACTACATTTGCCTAATAATTAATGAACTTGCATAGGGGCTTTCCGGACCCCATGGATAATTTGGTCAACCCTCGGGCCAGTGCTCCGCATGAGTGTTGGTCCAAAATGTCAACAGCCGGTGGCCACCAGGGGCAACCCTGTGTTTGCCCTACCGGAAGTTTGGACAATCCGTCGTGTCCTGAGAACGAGATATGCGGCTCCTATCGGGATCATCGACACGCCGGGAGGCCTTGCTGGATTTGTTTTACCTTTCTCGAACGTCTTGAGTGAGGAACTCTGATCTTCTTCGGGCTATCTCGAGGTGTCGGATTTCCTTTGGAATTGCCTAGGAAGATCACGAGATCCGTGGGTGAGGTTATTCCCGCTGCACGTGGTTAATTTGTGATGGATGAGTTGGAGCACCCCTGTAGGGTTAAATCTTTTCGAGAAGCCGTGCCCGCGGTTATGTGGCAAACTTGGATACTTTGTTTAACACCGGTCATAGCAACTTGAAGTAAACTCTAATAAAATACACCAACTGTGTGCGTAACCGTGACTGTCTCTTTTCGTGAGTCCTTATCCGAAAGAGAACATGGTGGGGTTATGATTGACGTAAGTAGGTGTTCAGAATCAGTTAGTGATCATTTCTAGTTCACGGCCGTGATGCGTAGACCATCATACTTTAATTTCTGTACCCATAAGTTAGCCACTCAAATAAATGCTTAGTCGCTTGCTGCAGCCTCACCACTTAACCATGCCTCACCTATTAAGCTTTAATAGTCTTGATACCCTTGGAAATGAGATTGCTGAGTCCCTGTGGCTCACAGATCACTACAACAACAATTGCAGGTACAGGTAATGCGATGATTTGACATGAGCACGTTGCTTGATTTGATTTGGAGTTCTTCTTCTTCTTCTTCCTCTTTGTCAATCTTGGATGGGTTCCAGGCGGCAGCCTGGGATAGCAATGGTGGATGTCATTTTATCGTTTGATTTCATCACTAGTCGGACCCTGCTCTTCTATATGATGTTTGAGTGTGTTGTTGTATTGATGTGACTCTGATGTAGCTTGTGGTGAGTGTAAGCCAATTCCATATACTCATTTCTTCTATACATGTACTTGTAATAATATCCATTCTTGCGAACGCACCAAGATGCGCTTCTATCCCCGTCGAGGCCCTCGTGCCAAAATAAGGATAGGACCGCATCTTGGGCATGACAGCTGACCCGCAGTTCGCGTCGCCGGGAACGAGAACCCCCGCCCTGGATCTGGCCAGATCCACCGCCTCCACCTGTTTTCCCTCGCCGCCTCGTGCCTGGTCGCCGGAGCCCAGTCCGGCCGCCGCCAAGACCTCCCGCCTCCTCCTGCTCGAGGGGAGGACGACGAGATCGAGCTGCTCGCCCACCCCACATTGACCCGTGCATGGGCCATGCGCCTGCACGTGGGCCGTGCAAGCTTAGTCGGCTTACTTGGCCTCCTCTCCGCCGGCCTGATCTGGCCCATGGTGAGCCTGCCTATCCCGCGCCCACGCGCTACATTATTAAATTGCGCCCATGCTCCTGTTGTGGCCCGTATGCAGATTCGGCCCAGTAGAACTTGGCTATGTTGCGCTTGCATGCATAATTTATTATGTTGCGCCCACCAGTTTCGGCCCGTGTAGTTTTTTTTCCAGATTCTGCGAATTTAGTATTATCCCAGGAATTACGGTTTTGTAGAAAAGACACTACACTTCATGCATTTAATAACTCAACAACCGGGCATCGTATGTAAAAACTTTATATATGAAAATTGACTAGAATTTCATGTAGATCCACGATTTCCAACTCCCACATGTGATAAAAATGATTAGCTTTCTGTTTCCATTGTTTTGCATTAATGCCATGTAAAAAAGATTTATTTAATAACTTTTAAGCCGTAGCTCCAGTGCGAATGTTTTATAAATGTAACTTGACTAGAAAAATGTGTAGAATCTCTTGGTGACATTTATGTTGCTGTTTAACAACTATAAAATATGGTTAGTTCAGATCTGGACCAATTTCGAAATTAACACATGGGGTCATTTCGGAAATGCTATATGTTGTTTCTGGCCTCATTTAAACTTGCCTAGATGTGTAGTGTACTTATGCTTCACCTCTTGCCATGTTTAATAACATTTAATATTGTTGTGTACCTAACGAGAGTGAACTAAATAATTCGAATGTGGAGTTTCATCAATATGGAACTCGTTGCATATTGAACCATGCTTAATATGTAGTAGTTGTTTGTTGTTCTTGCCATGGCATGCCATGCGTTGCATATTAAATAGGACATGCATCATATTTGGTTGCGCATCATGTCATGCATATGTTGTGGTGCTATCGCGTGTTGATTGTTGTTTCCGGATTGCTTCTTCTTGATAGAGTTCCGAAAGCGTTCAGAGTGTGAGGATTCGTTCGTCTACTCCACGGATTCTTCATGGACTCATTCTTCTTCCAAGAGGGATCTCGGACAAGATGACACATTTCCCTGGATGCCACTACTGTCATTGTTATGCTAGCTGTCCCGCTTTTATCGTTATGTCTCGCTACCTACCACTTGTTTGTCAAGCCTCCCAACATTCCCATGAAAAGCCTCTAACCCTCCACCTTTGTAGCAACCTTTGTTTGACTATGTTACCGCTTGCTCAGCCCTTCTTATCGCGTTTCTAGCTGTAAGTGCAATTGCTTCCATGTGGCAACATGGACATTCTTTTGTTATCACAATATAATTGATATTTAATTTAATGCACTTATACACTTGGTAAAGGGTGGAAGACTTGGCCTTTTGCTCGGTATTTTGTTCCACTCTTGCCACCCTAGTTACTTGTGAACCGGTGTTATGTTCCATAATTGAGTGCTCCTAACATGCTCGGGGTTGTTATGGGGACCCCCTTGATTTTTGTTTTGGGATAAAACTTATCTAGCAAGGCCCAACATTGGTTTTACCATTTGCCAACCTAATAAAACTTGAATAGCGACTTTCCGGACCCCGTGGATAATTAATCAACCAACCGGGACAGTGCTCCTCATGAGTGTTGGTCCACCTACCTAGCAGTCAGCGGTGCCACCTCGGGGAAACTTGAGGCATTTTAAGGCTACCGTCCACTTCGCATAGACGGATGACGCCCCTGGATAGAGAGCACACGCCTCCAGATGTGGATGTGGCTCACCGGGAGGCCTTGCTGGATTTGTTTTACCTTTCTCGAATGTCTTGAGTGAGGAATTCCAATTTTTCTCCGGGCTATCTCAAGGTGTCGGATTTCCTATGGAATTGCCTAGGAAGATCACGAGATCCATGGTCGAGGTTATTCCCGCTGCATGTGGTTAATTTGTGATGGATGAATTGGAGCATCCCTGCAGTGTTAAATCTTTCGAAATGCTGTGCCCACGGTTATGTGGCAAACTTGGATACTTTGTTTAACACTCGGTCATAGCAAACTTGATGTAAACTGTAATAAAATACACCTATGTGCATAACCGTGACTGTCTCTTCTCGCGAGTCCTTATCCGAGAGAGAACACGGTGGGGTTTTGTTTGACGCAAGTAGGTGTTCAGGATCAGTTAGTGATCATTACTAGTTCACATTCGTTATGCGTAGACCATCATACTTTACTTCCCGTATTCGTAAGTTAGCCACTCAAATAAATGCTTAGTCGCTTGCTGCAGCCTCACCACTTAACCATACCTCACCCATTAAGCATTAATAGTCTTGATACCCTTGGAAATGAGATTGCTGAGTCCCTGTGGCTCATAGATTACTACAACAACAGTTGCAGGTACAGGTAATGCAATGATTTGACATGAGCGCGATGCTTGTTTGATTTGGAGTTATTCTTCTTCTTCTTCATTGATCTAGGATGGGTTCCAGGCGGTAGCCTGGGATAGCAAGGATGGATGTCATTTTATCATTTGGTTTCGTCTGTAGTCGCACCCTGCTCTTCTATATGATGTTTGAATATGTTGTTGTATTGATGTGATATTGATGTAGCTTGTGGTGAGTGTAAGCCAATTCCATATAATCATCTCTTCCGTACATGTACTTGGTAAGATATCCATTCTTGCAACACGTTGATATGTGCTTCTATCCCTGTTGAGGCCCTCGTGTCGAAATAAGGATAGGATCGCATCTTGGGCGTGGCAAGTTGGTATCAGAGCCTGTACCGACCTAGGAGGCCCCTCGATTGATCGAACTTGGCTGAGTCGAGTCTAGTGAAACACTATTTTGAGTCTAGTTATATCGTAGAGTAGGATTCTTTTTACTCCTCTTCTATCTCTGGTGAGGAATTACGACTTAGGAATTTTTATTCTACCCTCTTATCACTCAATTTTTTAGGATCACGCGGGTATTTTGGAATCTATATGATGCCGATGTGACGGAGTTCTGTACTTGGTGCCTCTTGTTATCGAGGAGTAGAGCTCCGAGGGATTCTTGGCACATCGTTATCGTTCAGTTTCCTTAGTATCTCTGGATGGAGGATGTTCGAAATTGCTTCAATACTAATAGTGGTGAGAGGAGTCCGGCATCCCCAGTACTGGTGGAGAGAGTTCGGATGTACTGCCATTCTTAGTATAGTTGTGCTTTCAAGGATCCGAGATAGATGAAGTTCCGAAGCCTCTGGTTATGTGTTGAAGGATGCATACAATTGGGGTGTAGGGCTTGTTAGTTGTGTGAGATATTTTACTCCTTGTATCCCCAACACCCGATTGCATAACCAAGAATGTTTCGGGAGTTCTTAGGTGGGAATTCAAGTAGTTACCTAGGCTATCTTCCAACAGATCATGATGTGAGGTTGGGGTTTGACATCTAGTGGATTCGTTTGTTCACGGTCTTTCTTATAGCTGTTCTCGTTGTGTCTTAAATAGTCCTTGTATCTTGCTATGATTCAGGGGCGCATCGTATGTCATGTGCACTGCCTTGCACATGATGGTACTATAAGATCGAGCCCGTGCGAACCTTACCATGAGAATATCGAGCGGAATCTCTGTTATGCATTTGTCCTGGCTTGTTTCATAGGACTCATCCTTTGTTTTGTTTTGAATATGGTAATCCGAGTTGCTTCGATGTCAAGTGGTGTTTTCATATCTTTTGTAAGTAGCATTCTCATATTTTACGGGAATGCTAATCCTTTGTTCAATTGGAGTTGTCATGGAATTCTATTCATCCGGTGTGCTTTCTTCAAGTTATTCTATGATCTCCAATATTTGCAAGATCAATCCTCATGTTTCTTTCCCGGAGTTCATTTCATCCGTTCCATGTTGTCTTTGTTTTTCCCCACCCTCTTGCCCTTTTCTTCAATGATTAAATTCTCATCCAAGTGCCTTTTCTATTCATGTGATGCTTCCGCTATATTTTCTTTCGAATTGTTTCCGATGTTTCCTTGTGAAGATTCTGAGGAGTTTAATTTCAAGATATATCCTCATATTCCTTGTTCTCGTTGTTATTCTTCTCCGATGGATTCAATTCAAGCTCTCGGTGTTCATCATATCCTTTCTCATTCGTTCAATGGTTTCCATGTTAGAATTTCTTTTCCAAGCCTCTCTTGCTTATTCATATCTCTATTCTATCCAGAGTGCTGAAGATATCCTAGAAGACTTTCATTTCCATTCATATCCTCTTGAATTATTTCAAGATTCTCATCTCATCAAGTTCTTCATTTTTCTGGTGCAATATCTCTTTCCAAGCAATTGTCTCAACAGTGGTTTCTTTTGAGCGGGCCCATAACCTACAGGTTTTCCCTAGGATCCTACCTGGCTCTTCTAATCTTTTTGGAGACGCCCTCAAGTTCTTTTTAAATATGTCGTAATGATGATTTTTAGTAGTCATATTCATTCTCCAAGATATCTTTGAATTATTTTCATTATTGGCTCAACCGTTCCTTATTCCTTATTCTAGAGTATCTCAGTTAATCTTGGTGGTGTTTCTAGCTTTTGTTCTCATCTTTTAAGACCGAAGGAGAGTTCTCTCGAATCTTTGTCCGTTCTTTTCTAGATTCATGGTTTCAACTTGTTGCTATTATCTCAAATTGTTTTGATCATGAGTAATTTCTCCCATATCTATCGAGTGCATTTCATAATTGTTTTGATTTCTCGATCCCCCAAAGGCCATCTTTTCAGAAGATTTCTTCGTTCTCAACTTTCAACTTTCGTTCTCGAATTCTTCTCAATTGTTGTCCCTTCATTCATATCTCAGTTATTCTGGTGCCTTGTTGAAGTTTTCTATTAGGTGGATCATTCTCTCTTTGTTGTCAGGCTATTCCATTCATTCAAAGTATCCTCATTCATTGAATTTTTTTACCGGTGTTCTCGTTCAAGACTTCTTCAAGTTTGTGCTCTATCTCTTTTCAATCTTTCAAGAAGAATAAGTGGTGTGCGAAATCCGTTGCTTATCATCAATTTAACTTGATGAAGGATAATCATAACATAATTCTTATTCTAGTTGGTCAAGGTGATCTCAATCCTCCTTATGGAGTTGTTCATGATATCAAATTCCTTAGCCCAAGTGATCATCGTTTCTTTTCCGGAGTTCCTAGTTTTCTCAAGTATCTTGTCACCAAGCTTCATCTAATTCATATCAAGGCCTCAATCTTGTCGTTTCGCAACCTCCAATTCTTTTCTATCGTCCTTTTATTCCGGATTTCATCCTGATGCTTCCTCATCATGGTTTTTTAAGGATGTAATTCTTCTCAAAGTATTCTTCAAGATTCTTGTGGAGGTGCTCAAGTGTTCTTTATCTTGGAATTCTAAGTTCAATTCCTTCTCCATTGTCTTTTGAGATGGTATTATTAAATTCTTGATTATGAGGAGTCTTGAAGGAAAGTTGTCAAGAATAAAGATAAGTAAACCCATCTTGTTTTCTCGGAGTTATCTTGGATTGGATTTCACCTAATGCATTTCCTAAGGATTGTTGCTATCATGGAGTCATAATTGATCCAAGTTTTCTCCTCCTCTTCTTGGTGAAAGAAGTTTTTCATATCTTGTTGCCGTCAAGCAATCAATTGTTTCTGTTGTGGCAGGTTGTCACCTCATAATTTTGAGATGAGTTGCACAAGCCCATAACAAGCTTATTCTTCTCGTTATTGGGTTTTCGGCAACTTCATTCACCCTATGCTTCTCAAGATCAATGGTGGTAGAAGTTGTCAGTTATTCTCTGTTCTCTTCTCTCCAATAACCTAGATTCCATTCTGTTGTTTCGGAGGCATTGTGGTGTTGCTCTTTTCAACTCACGTCTAGGATGATTAAGATCATGTTCTTTCTTGCTGATTCATTTTACCGGAGTGTTGAGTTCTATGTTCAAGTTCCTTCCATCTTATAAATTTTGTCCCTCTATCCTACCGAAGTGCTGCCGAAATTTCTCATGAATTCTTGCTTGTTCCTCATGTCATTCTTCATCTCTTTCCAACCTTCATGATCATTGGTTTCACCCGTTTGTCAGAGAAGAAACTAAGTTTCACCTCTTGCTCTTTCTCTTCCCCTTCTCATTCTAGATCTCGGGACGAGATCCTCGTGTAGTGGAGGAGAGTTGTAACGGCCCGGGACCGACGCTCCAGAAGATTCCCCTTTTATTCCTTTCTCGTCTTGTGTTGCGTTGGTTGTTGCATTCATCATCACATCATTCGCGTCATCTGCATAGAATTGTCACTCGTTTTCAAAAACTTGCATCCATGAGTAGCTGCCGGTTCTCTCCATTTGTGCCGTCAACCTTTCGAGACCAACCACACACACACGCACCCGCGACATCGCTAAAAAAACTGTTTTAAAAGGTGCGCTAAAAATATTCTCAGATTGGGTTGAAACTTATCGTGCGGTCTTATTATAGTGTAGGTAGGCCGCCTGCCAAATTTCGTCGCATTCCGAGGTCGTTAGATACCCCATCGGTCAACCGTAGTAGTGGGGTCATCGGTCATTTATCGTACGTTTCGGTGTTTTAGAAACCTCGTGTCACGGGCCGCAACTTCCCCTCTCATCCCCACCAAGCCCTTCTACACAGCCCACCTAGCCCACCTAACCTATTCCTGCGACTGGAGCCGTCCGATCTCGATCGTACAGCTCGAAACGGCGCAAAATCCCCCTAACCTAGCCCCAAACTGCTATTTATAAAGCCCTAGGCGTCCATTTAGGGAAACCCTAACCCTCTTCCTCGAATCCCGTGTCAAACCACCCACCAGCCGCCACCCAGCCGCGCCTCTCCTCTCACCTCAGCCGCCAGGCCCGCCGAAGCCCATCTAGGCCCGCCCCGGGCCCGAACCGGGTTGCCGCCGCTCGAGAGCGCCCAAGGCGCCCAGCCAGCCCCGTAGCCGCCCTGGTTCCCGAATGGGGAAACTTGCCGTGCCGCCAGATGTTGCCCCACCTCCCTGGAACTCACCGGAGGTCTCCGAAAGCCACCGCCCGCCGGAGTGCGCCCCACCTTGCCGGCCCTCTGCCCATCGACGCCCACAGTGCTCCGCACCAACCCCGCCATGGCCATGCTGAACTCCGGCCGCTGACCCGTATCTCGCATCGCCGGGAACGGGAACCCCCACCCTGGATCTGGTCAGATCCGCCGCCTCCGCCCGTTTCCCCTCGCTGCCTCATGCCTGGTCGCGGGAGCCCAGCCCGGCCGCCGCCAGGACCTCCCGCCTCCTCCTGCTCGAGGGGAGGACGATAGGATCGAGTCGCTCTCCCACCCCACGTTGACCCGCGCATGGGCCACACGCCTGGACGTGGGCCGCACAAGCTCAGCCGGCCTGCTTGGCTCCCTCTCCACCGGCCCGATCTGGCCCATGGTGAGCCTGCCTATCTCGCGCCCAGGCGCTACATTATTAAATTGCGCCCATGCTCCTGTTGTGGCCCGTATGCAGATTCAGCCCAGTAGAACTTGGCTATGTTGCGCTAGTAGGCGTAATTTTTATGTTGCGCCCACCAGTTTCGGCCCATGTAGTTTTTTTTCAGATTCTGCGAATTTTGTTTTATCCCAGGAATTATGGTTTTGCAGAAAAGACACTACACTTCATGCATTTAATAACTCACCAACCGGGCATCATATGTAAAAACTTTATATATGAAACTTGACTAGAATTTCATGTAGATTCATGATTTCCAACTCCCATATGTGATAAAGATGATTAGCTTGCTGTTTCCATTGTTTTGCATTGATGCCATGTAAAAAAAGATTTATTTAATAACTTTTAAACCGTAGCTCCGATGCGAATGTTTTATATATGTAACTTGACTAGAAAAATGTGTAGAATCTCTTGGTGACATTTATTTTGGTGTTCAACAACTATAAAACATGGTTAGTTCAGATCTGGACCAATTCCGAAATTAACACATGGGGTCGTTTCAGAAATGCTATATGTTGTTTCCAGCCTCATTTAAACTTGCCTAGATGTGTAGTGTACTTATGCTTCACCTCTTGTCATGTTTAATAACATTTAATATTGTTGTATACCTAACGAGAGTGAACTAAATAATTTGAATGTGGAGTTTCATCAATATGCAACTTGTTGCATATTGCACTTCACTTAATATGTAGTAGTTATTTGTTGTTCTTGCCATGCCATGCCATGCATTGCATATTAAACAAGACATGCATCATATTTGGTTGCGCATCATGACATGCATATGTTGTGGTGCTATCGTGTGTTGATTGTTGTTTCAGGATTGCTTCTTCTTGATAGAGTTCCGAATGCGTTCGGAGTGTGAGGATTCGTTCATCTACTTCACGGATTCTTCATGGACTCATTCTTCTTCCAAGCGGGATCTCAGGCAAGATGACACATTTCCCTGGATACCACTACTATCATTGCTATGCTAGCTGTCCTGCTTTTATCATTATGTCTCTCTACCTACCACTTGTTTGTCAAGCCTCCCAACATTGCCATGAAAAGCCTCTAACCCTCCACCTTCCTAGCAACCTTTGTTTGGCTATGTTACCGCTTGCCTAACCCTTCTTATTGCGTTTCTAGATGCATGTGCAATTGCTTCCATGTGGCAACATGGACATTCTTTTGTTACCACAATATAATTGCTATTTAATTTAATGCACTTATACACTTGGTAAAGGGTGGAAGGCTTGGCCTTTTGCTCGGTGTTTTGTTCCACTCTTGCCGCCCTAGTTACTTGTGAACCGGTGTTATGTTCCATAATTGAGTGCTCCTAACATGCTCGAGGTTGTTATGGGGACCCCCTTGATTTTTGTTTTGGGATAAAACTTATCTAGCAAGGCCCAAAATTGGTTTTACCATTTGCAAACCTAATAAAACTTGCATAGGGACTTTCCAGACCCCATGGATAATTAATCAACCAATCGGGCCAGTGCTCCTCATGAGTGTTGGTCCACCTACCTAGCAGTCGGCGGTGCCACCTCGGGGCAACTCAAGGCATTTTCAGGCTACCGTCCACTTTGCATAGACGGATGACGCCCGTGGATAGAGAGCGCATGGCTCTAGATGCGGATCTGGCTTAGCGGGAGGCCTTGCTGGATTTGTTTTAACTTTCTCGAACGTCTTGAGTGAGGAATTCTGATTTTTCTTCGGGCTATCTCGAGGTGTAGGATTTCCTATGGAATTGCCTAGGAAGATCACGAGATCCGTGGTCGAGGTTATTCCCGCTGCGTGTGCTTAATTTGTGATGGATGAGTTGGAGCACCCTTGCAGGGTTAAATCTTTCAGAAAGCCGTGCCCGCGGTTATGTGGCAAACTTGGATACTTTGTTTAACACCCGGTCATAGCAAACTTTAAGTAAACTCTAATAAAATACACCAACTGTGTCCGTAAACGTGACTATCTCTTCTCGTGAGTCCTTATCAGAGAGTGAACATGGTGGGGTTATGTTTGACGCAAGTAGGTGTTCAGGATTAGTTAGTGATCATTACTAGTTCACGTTCATTATGTGTAGACCACCTTTACTTTCTGTATTCATAAGTTAGCCACTCAAATAAATGTTAGTTGCTTGCTGTAGCTTGACCACTTAACCATACCTCACCCATTAAGCATTAATGGTCTTGATACCCTTGGAAATGAGATTGCTGAGTCCCTGTGGCTCACAGATTACTACAACAATAGTTGTAGGTACAGGTAATGCGATGATTTGACGTGAGCGCGATGCTTGTTTGATTTGCAGTTATTCTTCTTCTTCTTCATCGATCTAGGAATGGTTCTAGGCGGCAACCTGTGATAGCAAGGATGGATGTTATTTTATCGTTTGATTTCGTCCGTAGTTGGACCCTGCTCTTCTGTATGATGTTTGAATATGTTGTTGTATTGATGTGATATTGATGTAGCTTGTGGTGAGTGTAAGCCAATTCCATATACTCATCTCTTCTGTATATGTGCTTGTAATGATATCCATTCTTGCAACACGATGAGATGCACTTCTACCCCTGTCTAGGCCCTCTTGCTGAAATAAGGATAAGATCACATCTTGGGCATGAAAAGTTGGTATCAGAGCCTGTACCGACCTAGGAGCCCCCTCGATTGATCGAACTTGCCTGAGTCAAGTCTAGTGAAACACTATTTTGAGTCTAGTTGTACCGGAGAGTAGGATTCTTTTTACTGCTCCTCTATGCTCTTGTGAGGAATTACGACTTAGGATTTTTTATTCTACCCTCTTATCACTCAATTTTTTTAGGATCACGCGGGTATTTTGGAATCTATATGATGCTGATGTGATGGAGTTCTGTAATTGGTGCCTCTTGTAATTGAGGAGTAGAGCTCCGAGGGATTCTTGGCACATCGTTATCGTTCAGTTTCCTAAGTACCTCAGGATGGAGGATGTTCGAAATGGCTTCAATACTAATAATGGCGAGAGGAGTCCGGCATCCCCAGTACTGGTGGAGAGAGTTCGGATGTACTGCCATTCTTAGTATCGTTGTGCGTTCGAGGATCCGAGATAGATGAAGTTCCGAAGCCTCTGGTTATGTGTTGAAGGATGGATACAGTTGCGGTGTAGGGCTTGTTAGTTGTGTGAGATATTTTACTCCTTGTATCCCCAACACCCGATTGCATAACCAAGAAAGTTTCAGGAGTTCTTAGGTGGGAATTCAAGCAGTTACCTAGGCTATCTTCCAATAGATCATTATGTGAGGTTGGGGTTCGACATCTAGTGGATTCGTTTGTTCACGGTCTTTCTTATAGCATTTCTCGTTGTATCTTAAATAGTCCTTGTAGCTTGCTACGATTCGGGGACGCATCGTATGTCATGTGCACTGCCTTGCACATGATGGCTACTATAAGATCGAGCCCGTGCGAACCTTACCATGAAAATATCGAGCGGAATCTCTGTTATGAATTTGTTCTGGCTTGGTTCATAAGCCTCATCCTTTATTTTGTTTTGAATATGGTAATCCGAGTTGCTTCGATGTCAATTGTTGTTTTCATATCTTTTGTAAGTAGCATTCTCATATTTTACGGGAATGCTAATCCTTTATTCAATTGGAGTTGTCATGAAATTCTTTTCATCTGGTGTCCTTTATTCAAGTTATTCTATCATCTCCAATATTTGCAAGATCAATCCTCATGTTTCTTTCCTGGAGTTCATTTCATCCATTCCATGTTGTCTTTGTTTTTCCCCACCCTCCCATCCTTTTCTTCAATGATTAAATTCTCATCCAAGTGCCTTTTCTATTCATTTGATGCTTCCGCTATCTTTTCTTTCGAATTGTTTCCGATGTTTCCTTTTGAAGATTCTCAGGAGTTTTCCCCTGGATCTTACCTGGCTCTTCTAATCTTTTCGGAGACGCCCTCAAGTTCTTTTTAAATATGTCGTAATGTTGATTTTCAGCAGTCATATTCATTCTCCAAGATCGCTTTGAATTATTTTCATTGTTGGCTCAACCGTTCCTTATTCCTTATTCCGGAGTATCTCAGTTATTCTTGGTGGTGTTTTGTCATGCCCAAGATGCGTGCCTATCCATTTTAAGACACGAGGGCCTCACAAGGGATAGAGGCGCATCTTGCTGTTCGCAAGTATATAATCATTGCATCATACATTACAGAAGAGATGAGTATACAAGTTGGCTTACACTCGCCACATGCTAAATTACAATCCACACAGAGTTCAAATCATCAAGATGAAGACAGGGTCCGACTACAGACGAAATCAAACGATAAAACAGATACTAATGATACTACCTCGTTATCCCAAAGATCACGACCATGGTCCTCTACTCATCCGGATAAGTCCCGTACATCCTGCCTCTTTCCTGATCATATTCCCACTAGAGCTGGGTAAGATCATGTTGCACGAACTCATCTGTACCTGTACCTGGAGGGTTGTAGTAATTTGTGAGCCACAAGGACTCAACAATCAAGCACTCGGGTACGGAGACTGTTCAAGCTTAAAGGTTGGGTTGGGATATGTGTTTTAGTTTGCAGCAGCACTAAGCATATATGGTGGCTAACTTACGCAACATGAAAATTAATAGGAGTGGCCTACGATGAACGATCGTATCTAGTATGATCTCTATGAGATCCTGAACACTTACTTACGTCAATCATAACCCTATCGTGTTCTCTCTCGGATCATGTTCACGAGCAGAGACGATCACGGTTACTCACACAGTTGGTGTATTTAATTAAGAGTTTATTTCAAGTTTACTATAACCGGGTGTTAAACAAATATCCAAGTTGCCACATAACCATGGGCACGGCTTCTCAAAAAGATTTAACCCTACTGGGGTGCTCCAACTAGTCCATCACAAATAACCACACTCCGCGGGAATAGCCTCGACCACGGACCTCGTGGTCATCATAGGTAATTCCGAAGGAATTACAACACCTCGAGAAAACGCGAAGAAATTCAGACTCCACACGCAAGACACTTGATAAAGGTAAAACAAATCTAGCAAGATCACCCGACGTGTCGATCAACACGATAAGAGACGCATATCTCGTTCTCATGATACGGTAGATAAGCTAGTGTACGGTGGCCTGATAGAAATCTCCCAAGTTGCCCTAGGTTGGCCCCGCACAGTGCTCTAGTTTGGACGAACACTCATGAGGAGCATTGGCCCGGGGGTTGATTAATTATCTACGGGTTTGCAAAGCCCTATGCAAGTTTTATTAAGTTGTTAAGCAAATGTAGTACCAATGTTGGGTCTTTCTAGGCAAGTTTTAATCTCAACCGAATAAACAAGGAGGTCCCCATAACAACCCCGAGCATGTTAGGAGCGCAAAATATGGAAAACATAACACCGATAACAAGAACTATGGCGGTAACAGCAGAACAAAACACCTAGCATAAGGCCAAGCCTTCCACCAATACCAAGATATATATGTGCCTTAAATTAAATAACAGATAATATTGTGATATCCAAATCCATGTTATCACATGGAACAACCTGCACCTGCAACTAAGAACGCTATAAGAGGGGCTGAGCTGCGGTAACTTAGCCAATCAAAGGTTTGCTAGGATGTGGAGGGTTAGAGGCTTTCATGGCATTTAGTAGGATGATATTCAAGTGGTAGGTAGCACAATTGTAACGACAAGAGCGAGAAACTAGCAAGCGAAAATAGTGTCGGGATTCGGGTACGATCATCTTGCCTGTTGGTTCTTCAGCGAAATAAGTAGCGGGATTCTCGTAGTGGTACTCTCATGGGTCCTCGTCTTCAGTATCAACACTCGTGTCTACCCAAGAGAAACAGCAACAATAAACATCCAACCAAGGTTCAATGCACAATCAAGATGATGCATGATTCATTTATGAAGAATTAACATGGCAATCCAAAACTAGTCATGTTTCACATGCAAAGTTTGTTTATTAATGAATCTAAACAGAACCTCATGTTAAGTTATTTAAACATGCATGAACATGGCAAATATGGATGCATCATGCAAGAGCGATAGAAATGCATATAAGGAACACAAGAAACAGAGTTACGGTTCTCACGATACGCTCACGACAAGGTACGAAGGCAAAACACAAGACAACCAATACCATGGGCTAATTATTGGCATTCCAAGGTAGCCACTGGTTAGGCAATGAACAACCAACCACAATAGACTCAAAGATCAATCAATTCCATGGAGTATAGCTCCCATAAGTCTCAAAACAATAAAACTCACAATCTGCCACAAAACAGCAACGTAGCAACTTACACATCCCACAACTTGGGCTACAGGAATCCTACATCCACAAGCAAGGTATTGACAGAAACTAAACAACACACACATCAACTTATCCAACTACACAATTAGCAAAGGAGGCACACATCAATAAGCATGAAGCTATCAAATTGGCATGATGAAACAGTTTTCTGGGACTTAGTGAAAATAACAGTTTTCTGAAATCTGAGTTAATAATGTAGCAAGTTGACAGCAGTAGTTAAATGTGTTAGGGAGCACCTCTTGACATGAAAATTAACAGGATGGTAGAAGACAACATCTACACCAAATTACTAGCACTGAGCATGAGCAAATTCACAACACATCACAAGATACCAGCCACTCTACATGGCATAAAAATAACAGCAGATTCTCAGACTTAGAAATATTTAGCATGGTGAAAAGAGAAACATCAAGTTAGCTACTTTGCAGCATGTTTCCCACTTATATGGGTGATTCTCATGTCAAACAAAAATACCATGGCACAATAGATATAAAACTCTAGCACTTCCTGTTGGCATATGCCCCAAAGCAAGCAAGGATTAAATCATGCAAAAATGACAAATTGGCATCACAGCTAAAATGACAGTTTTCTGAACTCGCTCAAAAGTGAAATCTGAAAGCACCAATGGATTCATTGGCTCTTTCTACCCCAAAAACATGTGCCATACTCATATGGCCATGTGAAACATCAAGACACCACTAAGCTAGCAAAAATGCCACCTACTCTTTATTAGTGACAACTCCTCTAATAGGACATGATCAAATATGAAAAACAACAGATTTGGTACCTAGATAACATGCAATTACAAGACACCTACTAACAAACATACAACAAGGGGTATGTCTAGTGGGGAAGCCCACTAGTCCCCTACACACACATACACTCTACACACCACAACAAGCACACACACACATGCTCTAAATATGCCAAATGCATATGAGCACCAACACTCATGAGGAAACCACCCAAGAAGGGGGGTGTTCTCCCACACATACACTCACATGCACATGCTCTTACATATACAACATCTATAGGTGCAAAGCACACACACATGTGGATATTGCAATGGAAGAAACAAAAGAAAATAAATAGAAAACAAGATAAAAAAGGGGGGATGCCACGGGCTCGAACCCACGACCTGGCGGTCGAATCCCCCTAGCGACTACCACCCTGCTACACGCTCGGAGGTTAACAGAGGAGGGCCTTTGCCTATCTTAAGCACACACACACACTAGCTTTCTGACGAAACTGAACTACACACGCACTCTGACAGAGCAACAACGACAGCACGGGGCTAGCTCCGGCCATCTCCGGCGAGGGGAACAGCCGGCGCGGCCGCGAGATCTAAGGGGGGGACTACACACATTGGTCAGAGCACGAGCACGAGCATGAGCGCAACACGCTACATACCGCAACGACAGAAAAGAAAAAGCAGGCTTTGCTGGAGCTGCGGGAGCATGACCATGACACGGCCGGATCTATGCGCACATGTAGCCTGCCATGAAGAGGGCACATGGAAAATAGAGAGGGGCCATACCACCGTACCTTGGACAAGCAGATGGCGTCGGAAGATGCTTGGGGAGGCGATGATGAACGGCTGAAGTTCGGCACGCCTCTGCTCCCGATCCGTAGGAGAAGAAGAGGAAGAAAGCGACGGCGATTCGCTCCCTAGCGTCCCGCGAGCAGCCGAGGAAGAAGAGGAGCACGGGGAGGATCTCTTCCCACGACCAGAGCGACGGGGGCGCGACGAGGATCTAACTCCGGCCACGAGCTGTTGCTCGCCCGGAGCACAGTGGACAAGGCGATGGCATGAGCTTGGGCAGCTTACCTGGCGGCGGCACGACGAGGAGAGGGGAGGAATGGAGAGGGGGAAAACCCTAGAGCATGGGGACACGCTTATAGGCATCAAGGGGCTCCGGACGGCCGTCTAATCAACAGGTAGTCGACGTGGCATCGGCGGATGCTCTGCCGTATAGAGCTAGGCGACGACAAAACGCGCGAGGGAGGCTGGGTCGCGCTAGGGAGGCTAGCCCACTCGTCTCTCTCTCTCTCTCTCCAATAAAAGAAAACAGGGAAGTTTTATTCTTTTAAAACAAAGAAACACAAGATAAAATCCCCAGAACAAAATGAAAGGATTTTTGGTGCAACAAAAATATTTTGCAAAGAAAATAATGTGCACTATTTAATAAAAATGTAGTCATGATTTTTGGGACAAGCAATTTTAACACCTTTTAAAATAACAACCCCTGTTTTATTTAAACACAAAATCATACAAACCCAAAACATCAAAAGAACCACACTCTAAATTGTTAATATATGTAGGGCTACCTCTTGAACAATTTTAAACATTTTTAATTTGCAAGTTAATTCTGCTATGAAAATAACATGGGGAAAACAGGGGTATTGGTAGGTTTGTTGAAAAGA
This sequence comes from Hordeum marinum, assembly GCA_022496015.1. Taxonomy (NCBI): domain Eukaryota; kingdom Viridiplantae; phylum Streptophyta; class Magnoliopsida; order Poales; family Poaceae; genus Hordeum; species Hordeum marinum. Next base: position 118,770,042 of record CM039676.1, read on the forward strand.
AAAGAGAGGGAAGAAAAGGAGGGTTGCACACCAATCCCCAAGCACAACACACAACACAAGACCACACCCACAACAAACCACAAGAACAATGCCACTTCACAACTAGGCATGGCATGATGAATGCATGATGCATGATGCATGAATGCAAAACAACACATGGATGACAAGGTGCAAATCATTCATAAGCTCATGGCACAAGGTTCATACAAGAGATACATGCCAAAAAAAGGTAGGGACAACACTTGGGCTGTCACATGTTTCTAGCCTCTTTCTCGTCTTTGAAGACTGAAGGAGAGTTCTCTCGAATCTTTGTCCATTCTTTTCAAGATTCATGGTTTAAGTTGTTGTTATTATCTCAAATTGTTTTGATCATGAGTAATTCCTCCCATATCTATCTAGTGCATTTCATAATTGTTTTCATTTCTCGATTCTCCGAAGGCCATCTTTTCAGAAAATTTCTTCATTCTCAACTTTCAGCTTTAGTTCTCGAATTCTTCTGATTGTTGTCCCTTCGTTCGTATCTCAATTATTCCGGTGCCTTTTTGAAGTTTTATATTAGGTGGATCATTCTCTCTTCGTTGTCAGGTTATTACATTCATTCAAAGTATCCTCATTCATTTTAAATTTTTACCGTTGTTCTCGTTCAAGACTCCTTCAAGTTTGTGCTCTATCTCTCTTTTCAATCTTTCAAGAAGAATAAGTGGTTTGCGAAATCCGTTGCTTGTCATCAATTTAACTTGATGAAGGATAAGCATAACATAATTCTTATTCTTGTTGGTCAAGGTGATCGCAATCCTCCTTCCGGATTTGTTCATGATATCAAACTCCTTAGCCCAAGTGATCATCGTTTCTTTTCTAGAGTTCCTAGTTTTCTCAAGTATCTTGCCGCCAAGCCCCCTCGATTGATCGAACTTGGCCGAGTCGAGTCTAGTGAAACACTATTTTGAGTCTAGTTATATCGGAGAGTAGGATTCTTTTTACTCCTCCTCTATGCTCTGGTGAGGAATTATGACTTAGGAATTTTGATTCTACCCTCTTATCACTAAATTTTTTAGGATCACGCGGGTATTTTGGAATCTATATGATGCCGATGTGACGGAGTTCTATACTTGGTGCCTCTTGTTATCAAGGAGTAGAGCTCCGAGGGATTCTTGGCACATCGTTATCGTTCAGTTTCCTTAGTATCTCAGGACGGAGGATGTTCGAAATTGCTTCAATATGAATAGTGACAAGAGGAGTCTGGCATCCCCAGTACTGGTGGAGAGAGTTTGGATGTACTTCCATTCTTAGTATCATTGTGTTGTCGAGGATCTGAGATAGATGAAGTTCCGAAGCCTTTGGTTATGTGTTAAAGGATGGATACAATTGGGGTGTAGGGCTTGTTAGTTGTGTGAGATATTTTACTCCTTGTATCCCCAACACCCAATTGCATAACCAAGAAAGTTTCGGGAGTTCTTAGGTGGGAATTCAAGCAGTTACCTAGGCTATCTTCCAACAGATCATGATGTGAGGTTGGGGTTCGACATCTAGTGTATTCGTTTGTTCACGGTATTTCTTATAACGGTTCCCGTTGTGTCTTAAATAGTCCTTTAGCTTGCTACGATTCGGGGACGGATCGTATGTCATGTGCACTGCCTTGCACATGATGGCTACTATAAGATCGAGCCCGTGCGAACCTTACCACAAAAATATCGAGTGGAATCTCTGTTATGCATTTGTTCTGGCTTGTTTCATAAGCCTCATCTTTTGTTTTGTTTTGAATATGGTAATCCGAGTTTCTTTGATGTCAAGTGGTGTTTTCATATCTTTTCTAAGTAGTATTCTCATATTTTACGGGAATGCTAATCCTTTGTTCAACTGGAGTTGTCATGAAATTCTTTTCATCCGGTGTGCTTTCTTCAAGTTATTTTATCATCTCGAATATTTGCAAAATCAATCCTGATGTTTCTTTCCCGGAGTTCATTTCATTCGTTCCATGTTGTATTTTTCCCTCCACCCTCCCGCCCTTTTCTTCAATGACTAAATTCTCATCCAAGTGCCTTTTCTATTAATGAGATGCTTCCGCTATCCTTTCTTTCGAATTGTTTCCGATGTTTCCTTGTGAAGATTCTCAGGAGTTTAATTTCAAGATATATCCTCATATTCCTTGTTCTCATTGTTATTCTTCTCTGGTGGATTCAATTCAAGCTCTTGATGTTCATCATATCCTTTCTCATTCGTTCAATGGTTTCCATGTTGGAATTTCTTTTCCAAGCCACTCTTGCTTATTCATATCTCTATTCTATCTGGAGTGCTGAAGATATCTCAGAAGACTATCATTTCCATTGATATCCTCTTAAATTATTTCAAGGTTCTAACCTCGTCAAGTTCTTAATTTTTCTGGTGCAATATCTCTTTCCAAGCAATTGTCTCAACGGTGGTTTCTTTTGAGTGGGCCCATAACCCACATGTTTTCCCCAGGATCTGACCTGGCTCTTCTAATATTTTCGGAGACGCCCTCAAGTTCTTTTGAAATATGTCATAATGATGATTTTCAGCAGTCATATTCATTCTCCAAGATCACTTTGAATTATTTTCATTGTTGGCTCAACCGTTCCTTATTCCTTATTCCGGAGTATCTCAGTTATTCTTGGTGGTGTTTCTAGCCTTCGTTCTCGTCTTTTAAGACCGAAGGAGAGTTCTTTCGAATCTTTGTCCGTTCTTTTCAAGATTCATGGTTTCATCTTGTTGCTATTATCTCAAATTGTTTTGATCATGAGTAATTCCTCCCATATCTATCTAGTGCATTTCATAATTGTTTTCATTTCTCGATCCTCCGAAGGCCATCATTTCAGAAGATTTCTTTGTTCTCAACATTCAGCTTTCGTTCTTGAATTCTTCTCAATTGTTGTCCCTTCATTCGTATCTCAATTATTCCGGTGCCTTGTTGAAGTTTTTTATTAGGTGGATCATTCTCTCTTTGTTGCAGGTTATTCCATTCATTCAAAGTATCCTCATTCATTGCAATTTTTTACCGGTGTTCTCTTTCAAGACTTCTTCAAGTTTGTGCTCTATCTCTCTTTTCAATCTTTCAAGAAGAGTAAGCTTAAAGCCGAAGATGCTGACCTCAATGATTGATGAACAAGAGTCCTCTCAGTTAAGGAAGGACATAGTACCGGCCTATCATAGCAGACCAAGAGCTATCCAAGAAGAAGGCTGCTGCCGCAATTTGACGACGAGCTCACCGATACTCCCTCTCCAAAACATCCTCCATACGACAAGCCAGAGTGCCCTCCTCGCGGGCATGATCGGACGGCTGACGACGCCAGTTTTAGGATGGCAATACCCCGAAGACGGGGAAAGGAGCCACTAGAGCCCAATGACAGGTTCGACTTGCGTGATGACTTAGATCACAGAGCAGGCCATACAAGATCCAATATACACATCCACAAGATACTCATTCGATAGATATGATGGGTATAGACCATGGCTCGACCGAAGAGATAACAGAGACCGGGAATGTAACCAAGCTAGAACAGATAAGATTATAGGTGCGACATAGCTCGGGTTCGAGGCACCGCTCACCCTCTATGTTTCACAGATGAGGTGATGCCGCATCAGTTCCTAGAAGGGTTAAAACCCATGAATATCGAACAGTATGATGGGACAACTGACCGAACCGTATGGATCGAGGACTTACTCCTCCACATCCACATGGCTCGAGGAGATGATATCCATGCCATTAAATACCTCCCCCTTAAACTCAAGGGGCCAGTTCGACACTGGCTAAACAGCCTCCCCGAAAACTCCATCACATGCTGGGAAGACCTAGAGGATGCATTTCGCTCTAACTTCCAGGTAACCTATGTTCGGCCGCCGGACTCCTCCAACCTAAGTAATGTTGTTCAGAAGCCCGGAGAGTCTACACGACAATTCTGGAATCGGTTCTTGACAAAAAAAACCCAGATTGTCGACTGTCCGGATGCCATGGCAATAGCCTCTTTTCAGCATAATATTCTGGACGAATGGCTGGCTTGCCAGCTTGGCCAGGATAAACCCCGGACCATGTCCGCCCTTACTTCCCTGATGACCCACTTTTGCGCGGGTGAAGACAATTGGCTAGCAAGACGCAGCCACAACTCCGAGGAGCCCAGAACCTCCGAGGTTCGGGATGGCAACAAGAAGCCCAAGTGCAACAAGAACAAGCGTACGCACAATAATAGTGATGCCGATGATACGGCCGTCAATGCCGGCTACCGAAATTCCCGTCCTAGGCAGCGGAAGAAGCCTCCTAAAGGCAATTGCAACGGACCCACTCTGCTAGAAAAAATCATGGAAAGTCCTTGCCAATTCCACGTGACTCAAGAGAAGCCCGCCAACCACACGCACCACAATTGCTGGGTCTTTAAACAAGTCGGCAAGCTCCCACCTGAAGATCAAAGCAAGAGCCCTCACATCGAGGATGAGGATGAGCCTCGGGGTCCGATTTGTGGCAATCAAAAGAAATTTCCTCCCGAAGTCAACACAGTAAACATGATATACACCACCCATATACCCAAGAAGGAGAGGAAGCGCGCCCTTCGAGATGTCTACGCTGCAGAGCCCGTGGCCCCAAAGTATAACCCATGGTCGGCAGATCTGATCACTTTTGATCGACGCGATCACCCGACCAGTATCCGTCATGGGGGTTCGGCTGCGCTCGTCCTTGACCACATTATCGATGGGTATCACCTCACAAAAGTCCTAATGGATGGAGGAAGTAGCCTCAACCTGATTTACTCAGACACGGTGAAAAAGATGGGCATAGATCCTTCAAGGATTAAACCTAGCAACACTACCTTCAAAGGGGTGATTCCATGTGTCGAAGCCCGATGCACGGGCTCCGTTACCCTGGAACTTGTGTTCGGCTCGCCCGATAACTTTCGCAGCGAAGACTTGATCTTCGACATTGTGCCCCTCCGCAGCGGCTATCACGCCGTGCTCGGCCGGACAGCATTCGCTCATTTCAACGCCGTCCCGCATTTCGCATACCTCAAGCTCAAGATGCCTGGCCCCAAAGGGGTCATCATTGTTAATGGCAATATGGAGCGATCTTTACGAACTAAGGAACATGCACTGTCCCTGGCGGCCGAATTTAGTTACAATGATGATCGGCAAGTTCTGGCATCTGCCGTAAAGGCACGAAAGGTCGGAAAGCGAGCTCGACTGCAAGCCGAACTCCCAAAGCCTTCCTCTCCCCTCAAATAGGGACTCGCTCTCCATCGCATGCCCCTAGGACCAGCAAAGTATGTGCCAAGAGGGCACAACTTTGCACTTAAAATTCCACGGGCAGCGGTGGGCAAACACAATGCAGGGACCGTTGAAGGGCCCACCAAGGGCGTAAAGCTTATCTGTAATTTGGCGACTTTTCAAGACCTTGTTTGCAAGATCCGTTCGCCGAACAATGCCACCCATCGAGGTGTACCAAATATCAGGAGTGAACTAGCAATAGGGCACATCGAGGACGTAAGGCCACCAATCGAAGACCCCTGGTACAACCACTCCTGTAATCTCTTTGTTCACATTCCTATAAGCAGTTGCTTCGGCACTCTGAGTAATAAGAGTTGTTGAGAAAAATATAGCATCATTTTACATGTTTGTCTGGTTGTCCTTTTTGCCACATATTTTCCTTTTCTACCTCTTCTCGCAACACATTTCGACATGTTACGACGCAACCGATAATACATCGGCGGCTCGAGCTTACAAACAAATTGCATTATGTACAGTTTATTAAGTGTTCGGCATCTTGGAATTCACTTTATATGCATCAATTCCAAACTATGCCTTGGGTCAATAGTTGGGTTGCACGACTCCTGTGCTTGCACCTTTATGTTCTGCTCGTTCGGCTAAAAGGGCAAAGGGAGAACCCCTGTGATTGTGTTTCCGGATAGTCTGGTCAAGCACCTCAGGGGAGAAAGCCGGAAACTGACCGTCATAGTATGCGAGAGACGGTCTGTGAATCCGAGCTTGAAATGTTATACTTACATTCTCGTCAGAGGATATTCCGCATTGTGCGAGGGGTTTTCTCTCCATGCAAACCATGTGATGCTGGCCCTAGCCGCGGTTCATCTGAACATCACAACACTTTGGGGGCTAGCCTTTAGCCCCTGCAGTACTTTTTGCACCCCTACCACTGAGTGAAAGAAATAATGCACTATAGTTGATTGCCTAGTCCGTCGCACTCTATCGCCTTCGGGTTCCGATCACTCGGCTAAGGAATATTGTGCATTGGCAGAGACACCCCATGTAGTATCTACATGGGGGCTGAAGCCGACGACTTGCATCTTTCAGTATCAAATGGCCACACAGGAGTTATAAAGGAATGCAAAAACATCAAAGCATAATAACTTATAACATTAAAAAGTCTTCAGACGCATTACAATTCATTTGAATACATTATCGCCCGAACACTGAGAAGCTATCGCCTGAGCACCTTCCATTACTCCGGTGAAGTATAGCTCGGGGCGTATATGCTCCTTCCCGGGAGGTGTCGGGGTGGTGGCTACCTTCATCGGATCCAGCCCCGACTAGTGCACCTTGGCCTTGGCAAGGGCCCTCTGGACTCCCTCGATGCAGGAGGAGCACTTCACGGTGTCAAGGCAGGGCGAAGCGGCAATTAACCTCTACACCAGGCCAAAGTAGCTGCCTGACAATAGCTCGCCGGGCCATAGGAGGATGAAGAGGAGAGCGCTCGGTTCCGCCATCTGGTGTAGCTCCATCAGCTGCTTTAGCTACTCCACTAGAAGAGGAGAGCGCTCGGGGGCACCGAACTGCACCCAGAACAGACGAGCTTTGTCTCCTTCTTCCCTCGAGGCGAACAGCTAATTGGCGTCTGCAAAGCTCTTCTGGAGATCGGAGGAGGCGCCTAAGGAACGCCACTATCGGCATTCTGGGAATCGGGGTACCCAAACCTGCCTGCCTGCAGCCTAGGGCATGGCCCACCTCAATGACCAAACGTAGAAGGCGCGGCCCCACTCAGGACAAGGCCCTCGCGAGGGCCCAAGCCTCGCGAGGAGGAGCATCATCGAGACCGGTAGGGGACAGGCCTCCCTAGGCCCCTTCCGGAGCGGCGAAGATCTCTATGCAAGGCCCAGCCTCTGGAGTCAAAGATGACGCAAGGAAGGACAAGCAAGCACCAGTGCGCCAGGCGACGCAGTTTCCCATTTGGTGCAAAGGGAGCAAGGACGTACGCGCGTTCCCAAAGCACCCCCAAAGGTTTCCATTCCGGTGCAACAAGACCACAACCACCAGCTCCGTAGGATGGACATCATCGTTGAGCCTGTCCCTGCACCGTCGACAGCTACTTTGCACGCGAAGACCACTTTTGGGCAGGTCGAGCACGAACCCCTGCCCCCCTTCAAAATTGGCCATTGTGGGATCCCTTCCCGCCGTTGCGATAAGGGAAGAGGACCCGGGCCACCACTATATATAGAGGGTAGGCTGCTTCGTAGAGGGGGATCTCAACCCGATTGACCGACTCCATTACTCATCGTCCACCAAACCACAAGGAGCCTCGAACACCACTGAGAGCCCTCAGGAGGCCCCGAAACACTGTACTTGTTCATCCACCTCACCTCCTAGAGGGGAAATCCACCAAAGCAGGAGTAGGATATTACACTTTGCAGCGGCTTGAACCTAGGTAAACTATCGTGTTCATCTTCTTCCTCGTCATCATGCGAGTTCTTTGCTGTGTTCATCGAGTAGCGAGCTAGGTCGGGCGAGGCCGCAAGGGATCTTCGCACACGCCCGTGTGTTCAAATCTTAAGGGTTTTGTGGAGCCCGAAATCCGACATTTGGCATGCTAGGTAGGGGGTGTGTCGGAGCTTCCCCGCTCACAGGAAAAGCTAAACTCCAACTCAGCAACTCCATGGTGGGCATGATCCCCGACGACCGCCGGCCCCCGGCACGAGATGGTGCTTGGGCGCACAGGGCCGCCGCTGCGGTTGCCAGCATCCTCGACAGGTCGCAGGCGCCACCCTCCGACCGCCATGTCAAGCGCTTCCTACGCCATGTGGGAGCGGTTCATGTTGGAAATATGCCCTATAGGCAATAATAAATTAGTTATTATCATTTTTCCTTGTTCATGATAATCGTTTATTATCCATGCTATAATTGTATTGATTGGAGACTTAGATGCATGTGTGGATACATAGACAAATCCCTGTCCCTAGTATGCCTCTAATAGTCTAGCTCATTGATCAAAGATAGTTAAGGTTTCGTAGCCATGGACATGAGATGTCATTTGATAACATGATCATAGCATTAGGAGAATGGTGCGATGGACAAGACCGAAACTCCAACATAGCATATGAAAGTGTCAGTCTATTGCTACTGTTTTCGGCATGTCAAGTATATGTTCCTATGACCATGAGATCATGCAACTCACTGACACCGGAAGAGTGCCTTGTGTGTATCAAACATCTCAACGTAACTGGGTGACTATAAAGGTACTCTACAGGTATCTCCGAGGGTGTCTGTTGGGTTGGCATGGATCAAGACTGGGATTTGTTACTCCGTGTAACGGAGAGGCATCTCAAGGCCCACTCGGTAATACAACATCACAACAAGCCTTGCAAGCAATGTGACTAAGAGTTAGTCATGGGATCTTGTATTACGAAATGAGTAAAGAGACTTGCCATTAATGAGGTTGAACTAGGTATGGCGATACCGACGATCGAATCTCGGGCAAGTAACATACCGAAGAACAAAGGGAACACCTTACGGGATTAACTGAATCTTTGACATAGAGGTTTGACCGATAAAGATCTTTGTAGAATATGTAGGAACCAATATGGGCATCCAAGTCCCTCTATTGGTTATTGACCGTAGAGTTGTCTCGGTCATGTCTACATAGTTCTCGAACCCACAGGGTCTGCACACTTATGGTTCGGTATCATTTCAGCAGTATAGAGTTCTGTATGGTGGTGACTGAAGATTGTTCGGAGTCCCGAATGATATCCTGGACATCACGAGGAGCTCCGGAATGGTCAGGAGGTAAATATTGATACAGGAAGCCCTGTTTTGGTCGCCGGAAATGTTTCGGGCTCATCGGTAGTGTACCGGGACTGCCGGTAGTGTACCGGGGGACCATCGGGAGAGATATTTCGACCCAAGAGGCTACATGGGCTATGGGAGGAGGTAAACCAGCCCCTGGTGGGCTGGCTGAAGCCTCCTCTAAGGGCCCATGCAACTGGAGTGGTTTGAGAAGGAAAAAAATCCAAAGGTGGAGAGGTGGAAAGAGTTTCCAAGTGGAAAGGAGGAATCCTACTCCTAATAGAATTGGAGTAGGACTCCTCCACCTCCAATTTCGACCAAACCTTGAGTGTTTGAGGCTGCCTGCTCCCCTCCGTCCCTCCTATATATACTAGAGGATTTAGAGGAAAAAGCTAACCCTAATAGCCACGTGCTACCTCTCCTCTAGATCACAGTTTCTCCTCTACATCGGTTTTCAGCGATGCTTAGGCGAAGTCCTGCTGGAATAGCTCCACCACCATCGCCGCAACGCCGTCGCGCTACCGGAGAACTCATCTACCTCTCCGCTCCCTCTTGCTGGATCCACAAGGTGGAGATCGTCATCGAGCTGTACATGTGCTGAACGCAGAGGTGTCGTCCATTCGGCGCTAGATCGGAAGGACCGTGATCAAGATCGCGAGACGGATCGTGATGAGATCGCAGGACAGATCGTTATTGGATCACGGGATGGAACATGATGAGATCACGGGATGCTCGACGATTTGGATCGCGAAGACGTTCGACTACACCAACCGCATTTCTTAACGCTTCCCGCTTAGCGATCTACAAGGGTATGTAGATCCACTCTCCCTCTCGTAGATGCTCATCACCATGGATAGATCTTGCGTGTGCGTAGGATTTTTTTTGTTTCCCATGCAACGTTCCCCAACAGTGGCATCATGAGCTAGGTCTATGTGTAGATGAGATCTCGAGTAGAACACAACGAGTCTGTGGGCGTTGATGCTTAGATTGCTTCCTCCCTTGGCCGTGTTTTGGTTCAACGGTATTGTGGGATGAAGCGGCCCGGACCAACCTTACTCTACGGTTACGAGATACCGGTTCCATCAGCTTCGACAAAGGCGGTCCTTGAGAAGGTTGAAAAGCAACTTATGTATCACCGTTGTGGTTTATGCGTAGGTGAGAATTGTTCTTGCTAGATACCCGGAGCAGCCACATAAAACATGCAACAACAATTAGAGGGTGTCTAACTTGCTTTTGTAGGGTATGTTGTGATGTGATATGGCCAATTACATGATGTGATATATGTGATATATGAGATGATCATCTGTTGCATAGAATACCACGACTTGCATGTCGATGAGTACGGCAACCGGCAAGAGCCATAGGGTTGTCTTTAATTATTGTATGATGTGCGTGTCAATCATTAAGCGCTATGTAATGCTTTACTTTATCACTAAACGGTAGCAATAGTAGTAGAAGCATGATGGGTGCGACAACCCCGATGGCGACACGTTGATGGGGATCAAGATGATGGAGATCATGGCGTCGTGCCGGTGACGATGGAGATCATGCCGATGCTTTCATGATGGAGATCAAAAGCACAAGTTCATGGCCATATCATGTCACTTATGATTTGCATGTGATGTTAATCCTTTTATACACCTTGTTTTGCATAGGATGACGGTAGCATTATAAGGTGATCCCTCACTTAATTTCAAGATAAATTGTGTTCTCCCCAAGTGTGCACCGTTGCGAAAGTTCGTCGTGTCGAGACACCACGTGATGATCAGGTGTGATAGACTCTACGTTCACATACAACGGGTGCAAGCCAGTGTTGCACATGCAGAACACTCGGGTTAAACTTGACGAGCCTAGCATGTACAGACATGGCCTCGGAACACAAGAGTCCGAAAGGTCGAACATGAGTCATATAGTAGATATGATCAACATGATGATGTTCACCATTGAAACCACCTCAACTCACCTGATGATCGGACTTGAGTTGGTGAATTTGGATCATGTATCAGTCGAATGACCGGAGGGATGTCAATTTGAGTGGGAGTTCTTCAGTAATATGATTAATTGAACTCATTATCATGAACATAGTCAGTAGTGTCTTTGCAAATTATGTTGTAGCTCATGCTGTAGCTCCCTTGAATTTTTATATGTTCCTAGAGAAATAGAGTTGAAAGATGATGGTAGAAATATTGCGGACTGGGTCCGTGATCTGAGGATTGTCCTCATTGCTGCACAAAAGGCTTATGTCCTTAATGCACCGCTCGGTGCGTCAACCCCTCTAGCATCGTCTGTAGATTTTGTGAACATCTGACAGGCACATTCTGATGACTACTTGATAGTTTAGTGTGTCATGCATTATGACTTAGAATTGAGGCTCCGAAACGTTTTGAACGTCACGGAACATAGATATTCTAAGAGCTGAAAATAGGATCTTAGGCTCATGCTCGTGTTGCGAGATATGAGATCTCCAACAAGATTCTTTGCCTTCAAGATGAAAGAGAATAGCTCAATCATTGAGCATGTTCTCAGATTGTCTGGGTGCTACAATCGCTTGATTCGAGTGGGAGTTAATCTTCCAGATAAGATAGTGATTGATATAGTTCTCCAAGTAACCGTCACTAAGATACTAGAACTTGGTGATGAACTATAAAATGCCAGGGATAGAAATAATTATCCCTGAGCTGTTCGCGATGTTTGACACTGCGAAGGTAGAAATCAAGAAGGAGCGTCAAGTGTTGATGGTTAGTAAAATTACTAGTTTCAAGAAGGGCAAGGGCAAGGAGGGAAACTTCATGGATGGCAAGTCAGTTGCTGCTCCAGTGAAGCAACCTAAAGTTGAACCCAAACCCGAGACTAAGTGCTTCGATTATGAGGAGAGCGAACGCTGAAGCAGAACAACACTAGATACTTGGTAGATAAGAAGGTTGGCAACATCGACAGAAGTATATTTGATATACGTGTTATTGATGTGTACCTGTATAGTACTCCTTGTAGCACCTGGGTATTGGATACCGATTCGGTTGCTAAATGTTAGTAACTCAAAATAAAAGCTACGGAATAAACGGAGAACTAGCTAAGGGTGAGGTGATGATTTGTGTTGGAAATGTTTCCAAGGTTGATGTGATCAACATCGCACGCTCTCTCTACCTTCGGGATTAGTGACAAACCTAAATAAATGTTATTTGGTGTTTTGCGTTGAGCATGAACGTGATTAGATCGTGTTTATTGTGACACGGTTATTCATTTAAGTTAGAGAATAATGGTTATTCTGTTTACATGAATAATACCTTCAATGGTCATGCACCCAGTGAGAATGGTTTGTTGAATCTTGATCGTAGTAATACACATGTTCATAACATTGATGCCAAAAGATACAAAGTTAATAATGATAGTACCACATACTTGTGGCACTGCCGCTAAATGTCATATTGGTATAAAGTGGATGAAGAAACTCCATGCTGATGGATCTTTGAACTCATTCGATTTCGAATCGGTTGAGACATGCGAACCATGCCTCTTAGGCAAGATGACTAAGGACCCCGTTTTTCGGATTGATGGAGCGGGCAAGTGATTTATTGGAAATGATACATGTTGATGTATGCAATCCAATGAGTCTTGTAGCATGCGGTGGATATCGTTATTTTCTTACCTTCACTGATGATTTGAGTAGATATAGTGTATATTTACTTAATGAAACACAAGTCTGAATCGTTTGAAAGGTTCAAGCAAATTCAGAGTGAAGTTTAAAGATCATCATGACAAGAAGATAAAAATGTCCATGATATGATCGTGGAGGTGAATATCTGAGTTACGAGTTTGGCATACAACTTAGACGATGTGAAAGTTGTTTCACAACTCACGCCACCTGGAACACCATAGTGTGACGGTGTGTCCGAACATCATAGTCGTGCTCTATTGGATATGGTGCGTGCTATGATGTCTCTTATTGTTTTGCTACTATATATTTGGGGTTGTGCATTAGAGACAACTACATTCACTTTAAACAGGGCACCATCTAAATCCGTTGAGATTACACCGTGCGAATTATGGTTTGATAGAAACCTAAGCTATCATTTCTTAATGTTTGGGACTGCGACGCTTGTGTGGAAAATGTTTTCACCTAATGAGGTCGAACCCAAAGAGGACAAATGCATCTTCATAGATTACCCTAAGAACAGTTGGGTGAACCTTCTATCTCAGATCCAAGCATAAAGTGTTTGTTGCTAAAATAGGTCCTTTCCCAACAAAAAGTTTCTCTCGAAAGAATTGAGTGGGAGGAAGATAGAACTTGATGAGGTTGTTGAACCTTTGTTTCAACCAGAGAGTAGCGTAGCGCAGAAAGATGTTTCTCTGGAACCTACGCCAGTTGAAGAGGAAGTAAATGATGATGATCATGAAGCTTCGGATTAAGTTACTATCGAACCTCGTAGGTCGACAAGGATGCATACTGCTCGTGAGTGGTACAACAACCCTGTCTTGGAGGTCATGTTGTTGGACAACGATGAACCTACAAGATATGGAGAAGCGATGATGGGCCAGGATTCCGACAAATGGTTAGAGGCCATGAAATCCGAGAGAGGATCCATGTATATAAACCAAGTATAGACTTTGGTAGACTTTCTCGTTGGACGGCAGGTCGTCGAGTACAAATGGACCTTTAAAATGAAGACATACGCTGATGGTAAATGTCACCATTTATAAAGCTCCACTTGTCGCAAAGAAGTTTTCGACAAAGTTCAAGGAGTTGACTGCGATGAGACTTTCTCACTCGTGGCAATGCTAAAGTCTTTTGGAATTATGTTAGCAGTTGCTGCATTTTTCAATTATGAAATTTGGCAGATGGATGACAAAACATTGTTTCCTTAATAGTTTACTTGAGGAAAGGTTGTATGTGATACAACTAGAAGGTTTTGTCAGTCCTAAGGATGCTAAAAGGTGTGCGAGCTCCAGCAATCCATCTAAGGGCTGGAGCAAGCATCTCGGAGTTGGAATATACATTTTGATGAGATGATCAAAATTTTGTAGTTTATACAAAGTTTATGAGAAACTTGTATTTACAATAAAGTGAGTGGGAGCACTATAGAATTTCTGATATGTATATGTGGATGACATATTGTTGATCGGAAATAATGTAGAATTTCTAGAAAGCATAAACGGTTGTTTCAAAAGTGATTTTCAAAGGAAGATCTGGATAAAGCTACCTAATTGTTGAGCATCAAGATCTATAGAGATAGAGCAAGATGCTTGATGAGACTTTCAATGAGTACATACCTTGACAAGATTTTGAAAGATTTCAAAATGGATCAGTCACAGAAAGAGTTCTCGCCTGATTTGTAAGGTGTGAAGTTGAGTGAGACTCAACGCTCGACAACGACAGAAGAAAGAGAAAGGACGAATATCGTCCCCTATGCCTTAGCCATAGGCTCTGTATAGTATTCCATGTTGTGTACCTCAGCTGTGTGTGCCTTGCCATGAGTCCTTCAAGGGGTACAAGAGTGATCCAGGAGTGGATCACTGGACAGCGGTCAAGATTACCCTTAGTAACTAAAAGACTAAGGAGATGTTTGTTGATTATGGAGGTGATAAAGAGTTTGTCATAAAGAGTTACGTCGATGCAAGCTTTAACACCAATCCGGATGACTCATAGTAGCAATCTGGATACATATAGTGGAGCAGCCATTTGGAATAGTACCAAGTGGAGTGTGGTAGCAGTGTTTACAGTTTGACATAGAGATTTGCAAAGTACACACAGATCTGAATGTCCCACACCCGTTGACTATAAGACCTCTCTCACATGCAAAGCATGATCGATCCCCAGAACTCATTGGGTGTTAGATTCATAACAATGCGAATCACATGGTGATGTGAACTAGATTATTGACTCTAGTGCAAGTGTGAGACTATTGGAAATATGCCCTAGAGGCAATTATAAATTAGTTATTATCATATATCCTTGTTCATGATAATCGTTTATTATCCATGCTATAATTGTATTGATCGGAGACTTAGATGCATGTGTGGATACATAGACAAAACCATGTCCCTAGTATGCCTCTAATAGACTAGCTCGTTTATCAAAGATAGTTAAGGTTTCCTAGCCATGGACATGAGATGTCATTTGATAACAGGATCACATCATTAGGAGAATGGTGTGATGGACAAGACCCAAACTACAAACGTAGCATATGACCGTGTCAGTTTATTGCTACTGTTTTCTACATGTCAAGTATCTGTTCCTATGACCATGAGATCATGCAACTCATTGACACCGGAAGAGTGCCTTGTGTGTACCAAACGTCGCAACATAACTGGGTGACTATAAAGGTACTCTACAGGTATTTCCGAGGGTGTCTGTTGGGTCGGCATGGATCAAGACTGGGATTTGTTACTCCGTGTGACGGAGAGGTATCTCAAGGCCCACTCGGTAATACAACATCACAACAAGCCTTGCAAGCAATGTGACTAAGAGTTAGTCATGGGATCTTGCATTACAAAATGAGTAAAGATACTTGCCGGTAATGAGGTTGAACTAGGTATGGTGATACCGACGATCAAATCTCGGGCAAGTAACATACCGAAGAACAAAGGGAACATCATACGGGATTAACTGAATCCTTGACATAGAGGTTCGACCGATAAAGATCTTCGTAGAATATATAGGAACCAATATTGGCATCTAGGTCCCGCTATTGGTTATTGACCGTAGAGGTGTCTTGGTCATGTCTACATAGTTCTCGAACCCGCAGGGTCTGCACACTTAAGGTTCGGTGACATTTCGGTAGTATAGAGTTATGTACGGTGGTGACGGTAGATTGTTCGGAGTCCCAGATGAGATCCCGGACATCACGAGGAGTTCCGGAATGGTCCGGAGGTAAAGATTTATATATAGGAAGTCTTGTTTTGGTCGCCGGAAAAGTTTCGGGCTCATCGGTAGTGTACCGGGAGTGCCGCTAGTGTACCGGGGGACCATCGGGAGAGGTATTTCGACCCAAGAGGCTACATGGGCTGTGGGAGGAGGTAAATCAGCCCCTGGTTGGTTTTCCAAAGCCTCCTCTAAAGTCTCATGCCACTGGAGTGGTTTGGGAAGGAAAAAGTCCAAAGGTGGAGAGGTGGAAAGAGTTTCCAAGTGGAAAGGAGGAATCCTACTCCTGATAGGATTGGAGTAGGACTCCTCCACCTCCAATTTCGACTAAACCTTGAGTGTTTGAGGGTGCCTCCTCCCCTCCCTACCTGCTATATATATACTAGAGGATTTAGAGGAAAAAGCTAACCCTAATAGCCACGTGCTACCTCTCCTCTAGATCGCAGTTTCTCCTCTAGATCGGTTTTCAGCGGTGCTTAGGCGAAGCCCTGCTAGAATAGCTCCACCACCATCGCCGCAATGCCGTCACGCTGTCGGAGAACTCATCTACCTCTCCGCTCCCTCTTGCTGGATCAAGAAGGTGGAGATCGTCATCGAGCTGTACGTGTGCTGAACGTGGAGGTGCCGTTCGTTCGGTGCTAGATCGGGAGGACCGTGATCAAGTTCACGAGACGAATCGTGATCAGATCCCGGGATGGATCGTGATGAGTTTGCGGGACGGATCATAATGAGACCTCGGGATGCTCGGCGAGTTGGATCGCGAAGACGTTCGACTACACCAACCACGTTTCTTAACGCTTCCCGCTTAGCGATCTACAAGGGTATGTAGATCCACTCTACCTCTCGTAGATCCTCATCACCATGGATAGATCTTGCGTGTGCGTAGGAATTTTTTTGTTTCCCATGCAACGTTCCCCAACAGTTCAGACATGGCCCGAGCCCATGAAGCACCGCGAATGGCTTGAAATCAACATCACCTTCGGCCCCGACGACCACCCCACGACCACGTCGGCCGCTGGAGCACTTCCCATGTTGTGCACGCTGACCATACGCAGCATGGCCATCTCTAGGGCCCTCATCGATGGCGGTGTCGGCCTCAACGTCATCTCCGTGGAGGCCTTTGACGTGCTGCAGTTACCCCGTGAGCATATCACACCTTCAAGGCCCTTCTTTGGGCTGGTGGTCGGGTCCGTCGTTCCCGTGGGGAGGGTTCGCCTTCCCGTCACCTTCGACACCTGCTCCAACTTCCACACTGAGCAGGTCGACTTGGATGTCGCTCACATCCACCTCCCGTACAACGCGATACTCGGCTACGCCACCCTCGCTCAGTTCATGGTGGCAACGCACCCGGGCTACAACATCGTCAAGATGCCCGGGAGCATCGAGATCCTCACCATCGTGGGGGATATCAAAGACACGTCCCACGTACTCAAGCTCTCCTACAAGACCACGGTAACGGCGTGCACCAGCGTTGGGGGCTCGGCCCGGCCCGTGGAGAACCCTGGGGGCGTTCCTGATGTCATGCCCGTGACGTAGAAGCAGTTGTTCTCCCAGAACCGGGCGGAAACGAAGCAAGTACCGACGGACGAGAGAAACCCAGGCGCAACTTTCACCATCGGCGCCGACTTGCCTCAAGACCAAGAGGAGGCATTGGTGTCCTTCCTCAGGGCGAACAAAGACGCATTCGCGTGGAGCGCCTCCGACTTGGTGGGGGTCCCGAGGGACATAATCAAGCACCACCTCATGGTGTGCCTGAACGCGTGCCCGGTCAAGCAAAAGGAAAGGAGACAGGCTTCGGAGAAACATGCATTCATCGCTTAGGAGGTCGGCAAGCTGAAGGAGGCAGGGGTCATTCGGGAGGTGCATTACCCTGAGTGGGTGGCCAACCCGGTGGTCGTCTGAAAGAAGTGCGGGAAGAAGCGTATGTGCGTCGACTTCACGAGGCTCAACAAGGCTTGCCCTCAGGACCCATTCCCACTGACGCGCATCGACCAGATTGTGGACTTGACCACGGAGTGTGATCTCCTGTGCTTCTTGGATGCCTTCTTGGGTTACCACTAGATTAAGATGGCGGTGGAGGACATGGAGAAGACGGCCTTCCTCACCATGTTTGGGGTATTCTACTACACGTGCATGCCTTTTGGGCCGCGGAACGCTGGGGGAACCTTCCAGCGACTGATGCACATCGCCTTGGGGTTGCAACTCGGGAGGAATGCAGAAGCCTACATTGAAGACATTGTAGTCAAGTCCAGGGCGGCCAAGACCTTGGTCGAGGACTTAGAGGAGACATTTTCCAGCCTAAGGGAGGTAAATTTGAAGCTCAACCCCGAAAAGTGCGTCTTCGGGGTTCCCTCGGGCAAGCTGCTCAGTTTCCTGGTGTCACACCGAGGAATCGAGGCGAACCCGGAGAAGATCAAGGGCATAAACAATATGAGAGCTCCCCAAACCCTCAAGGAAATGCAAAAGTTGGTGGGGTGCGTGACCTCCTTGGGGCGTTTCATCTCCAAGCTCGGTGAGCGGTCCTTGCCTTTCTTAAAGATTATGAAAAGGAAGGGACCTTTTGAATGGACCCCGGAGGCTGATGCAGCCTTCAAGGAACTCAAGCAATACCTCACGAGCCCAACGGTGATTCTAGCGCCTCGCCCATGGGAACCCTTGTTGCTATACCTGGCCACTACCCCACACTCGGCCAGCGTTGCATTGGTGGCGGTCAGGGAGGAGCAAGCCGGCGCACGTACCACATCGAAGGGCTTCGACATGCCTCCATATGCGGAGCCAGTGGACTCGCACAATCAACAAGAGCCAGCTCCTTCTCAAGTTGGGGAACCCGAAGCCCAAGCCGCTCTGATGGGCCAAGAGGCGCACAACCCTCCTGAGGTCTTGGCTTCTTCCACGGCCACGAGGCACCCAGGCCTCCCGAGCCCGCCGCGGGGTAGGACGCCTCAGGAGGCCTCGCCCTCGTCGAACACCCAGTGTACTATATCAGCATGGTGCAATGGGACGCACGTTCACGCTATCCCATGCAATAGAAGCTTCTCCTAGCACTCCTCGTCGCTTCAAGAAAACTACACCACTACTTCCAGGGGCATCCAATCAAGGTCGTCTCTACTTACCCCTTGGAGAAGATCCTGCACAACCCCAACGCGGTGGGGAGGGTTGCCGAATGGAACATCGAACTGCATGTCTTCAACATAGAGTTCAACACGACTAGGGTCATCAAAGGAGCAGCCCTAGCAGACTTCATGGCGGAATGGACGGACGCCCGGTCCGGGGGCTGGAAGGGAGCCAGTCCCTCTCTCCCGACGATGAAGCACCCGAAGGATGGACCATGCATTTTGATGGAGCCTTCATGCACAAAGGAGCGGGAGCTAGGGTCGTGCTCACTTCCCCGTCAGGAGACAATCTTAGCTATGCTGTGCAGCTCTGCTTCCAGCATGGGGACAAGGTCTCCAACAACATCACGGAGTACGAAGGCCTCATCGCAGGCCTCAAAACAACGACGGCCTTGGGGGTTTGGTGACTCACCATCAAGGGAGACTCACAGCTCCATGTCAACTTCTTGAACAAAGAGTATACGCCCAAGGACAAGCACATGGAGGTGTATCTGGAAGAGGTACGTAAGATTGAAAACGTTTTCAGGGCTTCGAGCTGCAGCATATCCCGCGCGGTGCGAACAAGGAGGCGGATGGCATTGCCAAGAGAGCTTCACGTCGCGAACCTCAGGAGCCAGGCGTCTTAGAGGAGTGACTCTTCAAGCCCTCGACGACAGCGCCTACCAAAGGGTTGGCGCCATGGAGTGAGGAACTTCCCCCAGCGCCGCCCTCGGGGGCTCTGGACTGTGGCCAGGCCTCGGAGCTCGACTACTCCTGGCCTTGGAGCCCCAGGCCGACAGCTGGATGCAAGAATTCATGGCGTACGTGCTCCACAGCATGCTACCGGAGAATGAGGAGGACACAGAGCGCATAGCCCGACAAGCCACAACCTACTGCTTGCAAGACGACGATTTGTACCACAGGCACCCGAACAACGTCGCGCTGTGATGCATTTCCAAGGAGCAAGGGTGCAAACTGCTGGCCGACATCCACGGAGGAGACTGCGGGCATCACTCTTCCTCGCACACTCTTGTAGGGAAGGTGTTCCGATCAGGCTTCTACTGGCCTTCAGTGCTCAACAACACCATCGAGCTAGTTTGGTCTTGCGAGGCCTGCCAGTTTCATGCCAAGCAGATTCACCAGCCCGCACAGGGCCTCCAAACCATTCCACTCTCCTGGCCCTTTGCGGTCTGGGGGCTGGACATACTAGGGCCCTTCCCGTGAGCAGCGGGTGGGTACCTCTACCTCTACATCACCATCGACAAGTTCACCAAGTGAGTGGAGGTGGAGCCCGTGCGCACCATCCCGTCCAGGTCGGCCGTCAAGTTCATCAAGGGCCTCGTGAGACGCTTCGGCTTCCCCAACCGCATCATCACTGGCAATGGTTTGCAGTTCACAAGCCACCTCTTCAAGACTTATTGTGCTAACCTTGGAACACAGATATGTTATGCTTCCGTAGCCCAGCAGTGGAGCAATGACCAGGAAGAGCGCGCCAATGCGGAGGTCCTGCAAGGCCTCAAGTCAAGGAGCTTCAGGAAGAAGCTTGAAGCTTGCGACAGGGGTTGGGTCGATGAGCTTTA
This sequence comes from Hordeum marinum, assembly GCA_022496015.1. Lineage (NCBI taxonomy): Eukaryota > Viridiplantae > Streptophyta > Magnoliopsida > Poales > Poaceae > Hordeum > Hordeum marinum. The sequence continues at coordinate 118,790,585 of CM039676.1, forward strand.
GTCGGTGTTGTGGTCCATCTGCACCACCGCAACTAAACCCACTGGCGAAACCCCGTTCTTCCTCGTCTACGGAGTCGAAGCAGTCCTTCCCCATGAGATCAAGCACCAATCCCCGTAGGTCTTGGCATTTGACAAGGAGCGTCAAGAGACTGCGTGGGGAACGGACCTCGTGCTCGGAGAGGAGGCACGTCGTCGGGCCTCGCTCCGAGCTGCGCGGTATCAGCAAGCCTTACGACACTACCACTGCTGCAACATCCGCTCGAGGACCCTCGAAGTCGGTGACCTTGTCCGGAGGCTGGTTCTCTGCAGGGAGGTTTGCACAAGCTCTCGCCCATGTGGGAGGGCCCGTTCAAGGTCGTTCATGTCTCCAGGCCTGGTGCCGTGTGCCTGGAGACTTAGGACGAGATCCCCATCTAGAACGTTTGGAACATCCAGCACCTCCGTAAGTTCTACACGTGACAGTCTCACATAATAATGAGTGGGATGTATACGCCTGGGGCCCCCTGAGGACGCGAAGGGGTCTCTCCCACGCAATGTGGCAGCTACAGCCCAGAGCTCGTGGAGAAGTTAACACTGCCCATCAATGGCTATGCCCATGCAACATGGATGCCCTACACTCAGCGCTGGGGGAAGACGAAGACTAGACTAGATGCCGGACGCGGCCGTTATTTGCCTTTCTCCTTCTTGGATTTGCCAACCTTTACGAAACTAAACTCATTTTTTTTCAAATCATGCTTTAAAGGGAAGGGACAAAGATTTGTTTTCATTGCCATTTCTTGCGTTGCTTTCTCTTTCTCTGAGTCAAGCACTCCCCTGCTCCCCTCCCCCTCGTACCCCGTGAGTGAGGGCTGGGGCGCACGGTGCTTACACCTTGCCAAGGCCTTGGTGCCCAGATCCTCGCATGGTACTCATAGGCGAGTCAGCAGGCGCATTTCATCTCATACTCGCTCGAGGGCTCCATTCACGGACCGACGCGCCATCTTGGAAAGGAAACAATTTTTTTCTTACAACAGCTTGAGCGTCTAAGGGGGCTCCTGAGCATCGTGCCTTAGGAGCCTTACCGGTCATAAGGCCACCCAGCCGCCTGGTGTCGTCCTTGGTTTCCGGTCGGCATCAGGAGTGGCAGGGCTTCGCCCCGTGAAGTTCGTCCTTGGTTTCCGGTCATACCTAACAATGGTGGGGAAATGTGCGGGACTAGGACCTACCAGCGTAGGGCTACTTGAACTACAACTCGAAGCCTCATGAAGCCCAGCCTTCCCAGAGCATGAAGCAGAATCTGTGAGGGCCGCTTGAGCGTCTAAGGGGGCTCCTAGGCATCGCACCTCAGGAGCCTTACCGGTCATAATGCCACTCGGCCTCCTGTTGTCGTCCTTGGTTTTTGGTCGGTATCGGGAGTGTCGGGGCCCTGCCTCGTGAGGAGCATCCATGGTAAGGTGGTTGTGCCTTGCGACGGTAGGGAAATGCACGGGACTGGGTCCTGTCAATGTAGAGCTACTTGGGTGTCGAATGGGGATCCTGAGCATCGCACCTCAGGAGCCTTACCAGTCATAAGTCCACTCGCCCCCCTGATGTCGTCCTTGGTTTCCGGTCGGCATTAGGGGTGTCAAGGCCCCGCATCATGATGAGCATCCATGGTAAGGTGGTCATACCTTGCGACGGTAGGTAAATGCATGGGACTAGAACCTGTAGATACAGAGCACAGTCAGAGCCACCAACCCATCTCAACCGCAAGAAGAAGAAGCCCGCCAGGCTTGCAGGCCCTTCGAGCGCCTCAGCTATGCCTCCACAACCCAAAAGCCTACCGCAGGTCTGACAAGATAAGTATCCTAACTGCTGTCGGAAGGCAACTCCAATCAATAGAATGCGAAAGGCGCTAATAAAAAGGGGTAGGCGCCCAAGAGTATTACATGCCCAAAGGGCCTCTCTTAGTTCTTAATATGCAAGATACATGAAGAAAGGAGGAGAAATAAAGTGAAAATCCCCGCGGGGGCCGGTGCCCCAGGGACCCCAACGTAGGCGCACCAATGCTCAGTTGGTGTCCTCCTCCTCCTTCACGGCCCCGTGGAAGCATGACTGGGCGGACGTCCCCGGAGAGGGAGAGCGGTACCGCGATGGCTAGCTCCCCCTAGAGACCCGGGCGCAGTGGTGCAGCATTGTGTCGTAGCTGCTGTCGCTCGGGCTCCCTTCGGAGGTGGTGTCACTGCTGCTGTAGGCGCATTGCCCGTCGCCAAGGGAAAACTCACCTTCAGGATCACCGCGGCCGACGTCTTCCGAGCAACACCCCAGGCGCTCGCCCTCTCCCCCGGAGAACTTGACGAAGAGCATCGCCTCCCCGTCATACTTGAAGTGGAAGCTGCGCCTCCCCTTCAGGCCGTGGGCACGAGCGAACGCTTGCCAACTGCGGTTTAGGTACACATAGCCTTTGGGGGTGACCTCGACCTCCACCCAAGACGCCCCGTTGCAGGAGCCGTTGGCCTGCAGCCATAGGCCAGGAGGCACTCTAGCGGGCAGGGCCTTCGCGAAGAGGCTTGGAAGCTGGAACCAGGCGGCTTTGAGTCGGACGAATGGAGCCACAGGCTCGGTGGCCGGGTGGCCACCGCCAACCTCCCACCTCGGTCACTTCTGCCTCGGCCACCACGGCCACCCGTGCTGGATGACGTTCCATCACGGCTACCATGACGCGCTGGAAAATGGCCATGTTCGCCGGGAGCCGCCAATGGTGTCGCGGCATACTTCAGAGGGCGATCGCGGCCCCTTCGAGGCGGCGGACTGGCGGGATCCCACCAGAAGCCTTCCCATTCTCGGCAGCAGAGAACTTCCTCACCGATGCCATTGCTGGGAAGAGACGATTCGAGGGATGCAGAGGAGGAGAAGGCAAAGGTGGGTGAGGGTTTTCTCTCCCTCGCCAACTTATATACAGTAGAGGACCGCCAGGCGCCCCCTCGTGTTCCAGGGGCACACGACCCTCTCAAGGGTCACATCCGCGTGACCCGAGGCGGTAGCAGCATTCAACGCGGAGCAATAATGGCCAGCGCAGCCCCCGGGCGTCATGTCAGTTCATCCAGGAACAATTCGGTTACCCTCAAGGAGCGGAGGCGCTGCTACCGGAGGCGTCTGACATGTGCCAGGCTTGGCTCGCATGCATTTGGGGCCCGTGTCACTCTATGCCACCCACTAGGCTTCGCCTGTAAGCCAACTCGAGCACGCCCTGGCCCAGGGGCTACTGTCGGCATTCTGGGAATGGGGGTACCCAGACCTGCCTGCCTGCAGCCCAGGACATGGCCCACCTAAACAACCAAACGCAGCCAGGCGCGGCCCCACTTAGGACAAGGCCCTCGCGAGGGCCCATGTCTCGCGAGGAGGAGCATCATCAAGAACGGTAGGGGACGGGCCTCCCAAGGCCCCTTCCGGAGCGGCGGAGATCTCTATGCAAGGCCCGGCCTCAAGAGCCAAAGATGACGCATGGAAGGATAGGCGAGCACCAGTGCGCCAGGCGACATAGTTTCCCCTTTGGTACAAAGGGAGCAAGGATGTACGCAGGTTCCCAAAGCACCCACCAAAGGTTTCCATTCCTGTGCAACAAGACCGCAACCACCAGCTCTGCAGGACGGACATCATCGCTGAGCCCGTCCCTGCGGCGTCGACAGCTACTTTGCAGGCGAAGACCACCTTTGGGAAGGGCGAGCACGAACCCCTATCCCCCTTCAAAATTGGCCATTGTGGGATCCCTTCCTGCCATTCCGATATGGGAAGAGGACCCATGCCAGCGCTATATATAGAGAGTAGGCTGCTTCATAGAGGGGTATCCCAACCTGATCGACTGACTCCATCATTCATCGTCCACCAAACCACAAGGAGCCTTGAACACCACTGAGAGCCCTTAGGAGGCCCCGAAACACTATACTTGTTCATCCACCTCACCTCCTCAAGGGGCAATCCACCAAAGCAGGAGTAGGGTAATATGCTTCGCAGCGGCCCAAACCTGGGTAAACTATCGTGTTCATCTTCTTCCTCGTCATCATGCGAGTTCTTTGTTGTGTTCATCGAGTAGCGAGCTAGGTCAGACAAGGCCGTAGGGGATCTTCGCACACGCCCCTGTGTTCGAATCTTAAGGGTTTTGCGGAGCCCGAAATCCTATAGCCACACCTGGATAAGCAATTTGAATTTGCTATCCCTGAAGACACACTCTAGTAAGTATGGCTTACCATCCATTATGTCCTTCGCTTGGCGGACCTGCTCCTCATAGAACCGCCTGTCCACTCGCTCCTTCTGAACATCGGTCTTCAGGGTGGACAGTTCAGCCGTGCTCTCCTTGCCCTTCTGCTCAAGGGCCTCACACTTCTAGATGGCATCCTTGAGCTCCTGCTGGATCTCCACCACAAGAGCCTCATGTTTATTGCTGGTGGCTCACATGGCGGAGAGGGCGGTAGCCGTTTCTTTGGCTACTACCCTCTCGACGACCACTTGGTCTTTTGGTTGTTGGAGCGCGGCCTTGAGCCTCTCCACCTCTTTCGCCGAAGCTGTGTAAGCATTAAAAACTATGTAAAACTGCATTGAGAGTGTTCGGGCAAAGGCATTCAGATTTTGTTTTGACCTACCTTGTGCCTCGTCGAATCTTCTCTTGAGGGCATCAACTTCATCCTCGGAGCGTTTAAGCTGCCGATTCATTTCGTTCAGCTCGGCGCCATTTATGGCCGCCATCGATGATGAAGCCTGCATTATACATACAGTTGACATGTTACTTGGGGTCTATACTCTCGAACTATAGTCAATCCGATCAGATGTTCGACCTTATTAAGGGGCTAATCTAACATTCCAAACACATAATTTGTATCTAGTCTGGAATCGGATCCATGATTGACCTCTAGGTAAGTTTTTCAAACTCATCTAGGGCTCGGGGCTGCCATGTATATAATAATAAAAATAAGTAAAAACTTTGCAAATAAAAGCATCATGGGACTTACTTGAAAACCCGTCAGGAGACCTTTAAAGGCCTCCTTTAGCCCGTTATGACGGACTGAATGCTCTGTAACACCACACCCATAACGGTGCGGTGCTCTTCGGAGATGGAGGCGCTCGATAGAGCCTCCTCCATGGCCGGCCACCCATTGGCCGGTGGCGCCGGTGGTGATCTGATAACCCGATCGCCAATCGGGGTTTGAACCAATACCTCTGGAGGCATGGTGCGCTCTGGAGATGCCCTCGGAGGGGACTGAGCGACTGCTCATCCGGCCTCCGTAGTATTCGGGCGGGGTACCTCCCCCGGTCTTAGATGACTGAGGTGTTAGCCTTGCCCATTATGTCGTCTCCCCCGTCGCCGGTGCCCGGCTCCATAGGAGCATGCTGGGATGACACCTCTGCGGTGTCTTTCGCAACACCTGGAGTGACGGGATGCAAGGCATTCCCACTCTCCGCTAGTTTGGCAGGTGAGGTCTCTCCGTTCGATATTTGATCATGGAAAGGACGCGCTGGTGGCTTCAAAATCAATATGCACCTGCGTGTTAGTAAACTTTAAACCTGTTAAAAGACGAACAAGGGGTCTTCGGATCCTAACCTTCGGGTGGGGGGCTTGACCCTGAGGTTCCTTCATGGAACCACCTCGAGGTCATCAGGCTCAGTGGATGAATCCGAGCTGTCATCGGACAAGGCCACCTGTGCCCGACGCGCTCTCTTCTGGGCAATAGGGGGTACCTCCTTTGGAGCGTCCGATGATGCTACCCTTTTTCTTGCGAGGGGGAATTGCCTTCCCCTCAACTTCTTCCTCCTGCTCTTCCTCTTCATCTTCCTCCTCATGCTCCTCTTGATTCGAGGAGGCATTCGTTTCCCTAGACATAGTCTCGGATTGGTCCCTGATGCAGAGCCCACCCTGGCCTGGTTTCTTCTTCTTGTCCTTCCTTGCGGGGGCCTTGTACGGCTTCACCACGAGCATCTCCGCTAACAGCCCGGACCTAGCATCTTCGGGCTAAGGGGCTGGACTGTTGATATTCATGGCCTTCTTTAGCCATGACTGCAAAGGGTGATCGGAAAGGGTGTTATAATTCGTCTCTATGGAAAATGAAGCCGACCAAGCAAAGTTATACCGTACCTCGGAAGCGGGCTTGGCGGCATGCAGACCCTTGTCTTCTTCTTCGGATGGCCAACTCTTTTGTGACTTGAAGAGCACCTTCCACAACTTCTCTCATGTAGTGCGGAAGAGGTTCAGAATCGTGTGTCGTCGAGCTAATGAGCCCACATGGGAGTATCCCGATGCTGGCACGGGAGGTGCGTCTTCGGAGCATGACCTAGACCACATCAGTCAGCGTGATGCCCTTCTCGACTTTGGAGCTGACGCGCTTCTATAGGTCGCTCACCTCCTTGATCAGTCCCCGGCTAAGGCCCTTTTCGAGCCATGAAGCTAATCTGGTGGGGGGACTGGATCTGAATTCGGCAGGGGGAGTCTGACCTTCTTCTCGTGGCTATGTGATGTAGAACCACTCCTTCTACCACACCTTGATGGTGTCGATGAAGGTGCCCGATGGCCACACGACGCAGGTGATCTTGCCGATGACAGCTCTGCTGTAGTGTGCGTGCTTCCCTCTAACGCACTTCGGCTTGACGTTGAACACTTTGAGCCATATCCCAAAGTGTGGCTCGACCCGCAGGAAAGCCTCGTAGACGAGGATGAACGCCGAGATGTGCATGAAAGATTTCGGCAGGAGGTCATGGAAGTCAAGGCCGTAGAAAAACATCAACCCCTTGATGAAGGGGTGGAGTGGGAAGCTCAACCCCCTGATGAAGTGGGGGAGGAATACCACCCTTTCGCCCGGCTGGGGACTGGGAATCACTTGTCCCTCATCCGGTGCACGGTGAAGGATGTCAGCGGAGAGGTAGCTGACCTTCTTGAGGGTAAGGGTGTCCTGGTTGGTGACTGTGGAGGCCTCCCATTGGCTGTTGGAGCCGGAGCCCACCATTGGTGAGCTTGGAGGTGGGGGGGCGGGAGGAAAACCTAGATCTATGCTTTGGAGGCGCAGAGGAATGAAAGCTAGAGAAGGCGAATGGGGAGTGTGAATAGGCTTTGGGGGTTTTCTTCCCCTTTTATGAGGCTTATCGATTCGGTCTCCCCTCACTACGCCATGAATACCTGCGCTTCCCGAGACATGCGAGAGATTGCACGCACATGATTAAACATATCCCGTGTAGAACGGGGCACAATCATCACATTGATAGATCGTGTTGATTAAAACGGCCTCGAACCACGAATCGAAATTTTGCAACTAGCCTAGCGGTCGTGGTGGGCTATGACCTTTCGTCAGAGAGGTTGTCAGTATACGTCATTTTGCCCCTTGACATTTGGCGTTCAAGGACGACCTATTCATAGTGTTGGGACGTGCCCCTATTCGGACGACTACATGTCATCGGAGGCCGAACTGAGTTCCGCGGAAAGAACTCACCTTGCAAGCCGAAGACTCTGATCGTGTGAAGTAGTTGAAGCTGAGACCCTTGGCGTTGGAGGAAAGTTTGAGGGCTACTGAGGGAGTTCTGGATTAAGGGGTCCTCGAGAGGCCGACCTATTTCTATGGGCCGGACTATATGGGCCACTTATCGAACACATGATTAATTGAAGACCTTATCTCCAAGATGAAATCTCCGGGAAGTATAGCTTGTGCTCCACGTTTGATGTAGTGAATAGGCAAGTTTATCCCTTCGGCGTGTAGCTGACTATGTGTAAACCCTAATACCCTCGGCATCTATATAAGCCGGAGGGTTTTAGGTTATAGGTACAAAACAACTCATCTAGGGTTAGCTATTCGATCTCGGGGTAGATCAACTCTGTAACCCCCCATATCATCAATACATCCAAGAAGGAAGTAGGGTATTACCTCCATAGGAGGGCCCAAACCTAGGTAAATCTTTGTCCCCTTCATCTCCTGTTACCATTGGTTCTAGTCTCACAGTTCAGGACCCCCTACCCGAGATCCGTCGATTTTGACACCGACACCTAGGCCCACAACACGCATGACATAGCCTGTTGGGAGGGTGAAGTGACACATGCCATAACTGCCTATGGGCCAGGCTGGACACACGACGTGCTCTGAGGTGGACGTCGCCTCTGCTCCCCATGACGCCTCTAGGAACCGTGCCTCCTCCTAGAAAACCCTCGCTCCTTCTTCCCAACACAGACATTCATCCCCATCTTCCTGCTCTCACCATGGCGGCGAGGAAGGACACTTCAAGTGTAGGAGCGCGGGAAGGGCATACGACGCCGCCCCCCTTGAGGGGGGGGGGGCACTCGGCTGCCAGTGACGAGTATATGTTTCATCACTGAGCCTCTCCTTGCATTTCCATGCTTGTCGGTGAGCCTGATCGTCACGATTCATAGGCCACCCATGCTCAAGAGGCGGAGGGAGGCCTCACCTGGGGCTTCCTCCCATGCGCTTTCCGCCTGTGAGGCCCCCGCCCTCGCGCTTGGCCTAGCGGGACATGGAGGGCGCGCGGCCTGTGCCGCCACCCATGCAGCGCCAAGCGTCGAGCGCGAGGCGGAGATGGCCCACCGGGAACTGACTGTCATCGAACGGGAGGCCGACGTGGCTCTCCGCGATCGGGAGGCCGACCGGACCGCCTTCTCCAAGGAGGCAGAGCACGAGCGCCTCGAGAACGTGGAGGGGCAGGGCCTTGCCGACAAGGCGACCCTTGCGGCGGTGCGCGAGGAAGCCCGAGCTGATGCTGATGCGAGGGTGTCTCGGGAATGGGAGGCCGCCCTTGTGGAGTACCAAGGTGAGCTGGCCTAGCAAGAGGCCCGCCTCTAGCTCCACTACGACGTGCTCCAGGGGAAGGTGAGTGCGCATCGAGCCCAGGTGCGGGGCGTCAAGGCCAAGCTCTAGGGTGCCCTCATGAGAAAGGAGGATGTCAAGGCGGACCTGACGTCGCTGCAGGCTCAGGTTGGTGAAGCCTCCGACGCCGTGCAGATGGCCCAGGATGATGCGGTGCATGCATGTTTGATGGAGTTGCAACACGAGGGTAGCGCGCGGGCGGCGTGCTCTGCCACTTTGTCGAGGACGTCTCGGAACAGCCGTGCACACATGGTGATGGTGGCTACCTCGACTTCTTGTCGAAGGTGGTGGAGGTACTGGAGTCAGGCATCTTCAAGGTGGAGGAGGACATTGAGTCCAATGTGCGCGACCTTCTAGACTGCGCATTGACGCGTGTCTTATCCAACCTAGACCGCCATGATCCTTCCTTCGACCTCTCTAGCGTGATGGACCCTGTGCTCAAGGAGCTCTGGATCCCCCTCAGGGAGGAGGTACATGAGCACATGGCGTCACTAGTTGGGTAGTTCACACAGGATGCGCCTCCCGAGGAGAGCGAGAGCCTTGGCGCTACGTCCTCCGGCCGCCATGACGAAGAAGACACATCCTTTGCCTAAGTTTTATGTTTCCTTCCGGCAATATTATGAAGTACCAGGCCCCGAGTGGGCGTAAGACGTTGCAAGCTGCTTTTGCTCTACCGGTAGTTACTTATCGTGCTTTGGACGCCCTTGTTCCCCTCACAGGGTCTTCTGTTTTATTTTACGTAGCCCCCATGCCATAACTGGCTGGGTGCCATACTCATGGCAAGCCTTATGCTGTTAGCGTGGTTCCTCCCATCGTGAGCCCCTACGCCAGGGGTAGGGAGCCACAAGGCTAGTGAAAAACCCATGTTGTGCAGCACCTAAAGTCTATGCCCTTGATGCGCAATGTGAACCCGGGCGGCAGCCCCTAGGCCCATAGTACCTAGCCCGTGCCTTGCCTGACCGTCGTCCTTCGTCTATCCTTCCTTGGGAGGCCCTCCCATAGGGTGTATTACCCAGGATTCCTCGCGCTCACTAGCTTGTGCTTGGGCCCTGTGCTAGGGAGTCCATCGCTCGAGGCCCTCGTGAGGTGATGTGACATCCCTACCGTATGAAAGGGTGACCACTAGACCCGAGCCTACTCCATGCGGCTTGTATCCTCTTTAGGGCTTGTTGGCGGCCAAGCCCATCCAGCGGCACTTGCGGCACCTTGGGCCATAGTCGTCTGGGCATGTATCCTCGATCCGGCGGGTCTAGCGGTGCGGTCCGTGGGCATGTGGCGGCCATGGCCTCTCCAATAGGAGGAGATCAGAGTGACGCGGGCCCTGTTGCTTAGGAGTCAAGCGCGGCACGTGACACACGATGGGACATGGGGCCCACCACTCCCCATGACGCCTTGGTAACTGCCCCGTGCTGACATAAAGCCTGAGGACGACGCATGGCGATCATGACTTCTCTAAGTCCTGTGCCAACCCAACGGAGTCAAGGGGCACAGGCCGGGCATCCATCCGGGCTTTATATAAGGGAAAGGGGATAAGTCCCTTGGCTTGTCCTCCCAGCTCTTGACCTCCATCGCCATACACCATTGTAGTATCAATGGCACCCGTGAGGAAATTCTCCGCTGCTGAGAAGGAGAAGGCGGTGATGGACGAGGCGGACTCGTCGAGGTCGGTGAGAGGACGTGGCCGTCCCCGCGCATCGATTACTACACTCAAGGCGCCTCCTTGGGGAAACGGGTGACTCCCATCGGCAGCCTATGTTGGGTCGAGCAGCCGCGGAACAGGTTCCGCCTGTGGGCGTGGGCGAGGCGGCCGCGGGTAAGGCCAGCGAGGTGAGACGATTGCCCAGCCACCTCGGCCACGGGGCCAGTCTGCTGACACAGTCCACAAGTTCATCGTGAGGGTGGAGGGCAAGCCTCGCACTTGGCTCCGTCTCCTCGACTACTTTGCGAGGGAGATGGAGGAGCGATCTCCCCAGGGTTAGTGGCTGCAGCCAGACGACTGCTGCATCGGGTCTTCTTGGGTGGCGATGGAGTTTAACCCATTCCGCTTCCTGTTTTTGAAGCGTGGGTGGAAGTCGTTCGCCCTTGCCCGCGGCTTGCAGGAGATGCTCATTGTCCAGTTCAAGTTCGATGGGGCCTCCAGGCTCTTCATGATGATTTTTGGGAAAACAGCCGATCGCCTGGGCTACTGCATGGAGAGGGACAACAACGGCAGCTCCTCCTCCGGGGAAATGACAATGACTCCAACGGATCCCCGGCGCTTGCGTCAAGGAGGAGGACTCTAACTAGGCGTGGTGGCGCCAGAATCTGGGCCTCCGGAGGTGACGCTGTGGGAGCCCAGTCCTCCCTCTTTTATGTTGTCCTTCCTTTCCTGTAATGAATCATGCTGACTCTGCGGGGGTATGTAGCAAAAAGGGGTCATGTTTTCTTCCATGCTTTAGATTTAATGTTAATTTGGATCGAAAGGGAACTTCTTTTCGGCACTCTTCGTGGAGTTTCTACCCCCTTTCCAAGGCCACCCTGGACTGGGATTGCTTCGTTAGGCCATTTGGGGGAACCATCCTGGGAGAATTCATGCGTAAGAACACTCGGCCTTGAGGCGGTACGTGCTTACCAATTTTCCCTTGGGTGTCGCATGAGGAGAATAGACACCAAGGCCCTTGGTGAAGTGACACGTGCGTGGGCATGTCCACAGCTAGAACCCAGTCCTCTAGGTTCCAGCACTGTTAGTACTGGCCCAAGCACAAGCACCATGCCCAGCCCCCGCATGCGTGAGGCCCAAGGGAGAGCCGATGGGCGCGTGCCATGGGGGGAGCCAGCGGCTGCTAGGGTGAGGGTCGTTTACTTATAGGTTATTATAGCCCTCTAGGGGAGGTTCTTTATTTGTCTTCTCCACCAGCATGGAGCATGGGGCTTCCACTGGGCGTGGGCATAAACACGATTCGACAGTTATTACGCCAGCATGAGGCATGGGACTTCCACTTGGGCATGGGCGGTAGTCCCCCCAAGGCCAAAACCTGGTGTGTCGGGAGGTTTCGGGGCGTGTACAACCCCAAAATCATTATTACATGAGAGTGTCACTTGTGGTGATAAAGGAGGGGTCAGGCGTCCCAATCAATGGGAAACCCTCCTCCATTCGGCTAGAGATTTTACACCAAACTTTTGGTGCAGTTGCACGCTCCTGCGGCCCATAACCTGGGTGCGAAGCGTGCTGAGAGGCTGCCAGGGCTGGCACCAAGGGCGATGGGGCATCCACCCGGTAGCAGCACAAGTTGTGTCGTATCCCCACTTCCCGCCCGCGACGGTTCTCTGGGAGGGCTAGACACCAAGGACCTTGGAGAGATGGCATGCACAGGGGGCTAGCCCGTGAGCTAGAGCTTGGTCAGTTGGATATCTCGGCGCTGCGAGGACGAATCCTAACATAGAAGACGTGTCCAACCCTCTCGTATGGAACCGTCCAAGGGGTCGACTATGGGGCGCAAAGATCCCAGCCGCCGACGTGGCATTAAAGCTTAAACAAACGATATGATCTCAAGATAGAGGTTAATTGAGTCCATTACACAATGAGGGAGGCCCAACTTCGGGGAAATGCAAAATACAAGAAGGGTGAAGGGACGCTTGACCTGAACAAACCAAAAATTCACCTGGCAGCCACGCTGCTACGGAAGCATCAAGTCGCCTATCGAGGCGTGTCACAAGGGTAAATCCCTCAGGGTCCCAATGACTCTTGAGGTTTTGAGGGCTTGCGGGGTCCCGACGCATCACAAGGTGCCATAGAGACTCGGACCAGCCCCCGGCTAGGCAGCGAGCGTTGGCATGGTTGGTAGCGGTGTGCGGGTGTCACGCACGGAGAACCGGGGGGGGGGGGAGGCTTGAGAGCTCGTGCCACTAGGTCCCATGACGCCGATGTCCGCATGCATCCTACCAGTTCCTCGATGATGAGCTCCCACGACCCTTGCACCTGGTGCCGTGTTCCTTACATGCAGGGGTGCGCTTCAGGGCACGCCTCTAGGTGGGGCCCGTGCACTCCCCTCATCTCACCGGCTAGGCTAGGGGCTTCCCAGGCAGAAGCCCTCGAGCCCAACCTCAAGGGGGCACTAGGTGCACCTCCCTACGCCAAGAGGAGACCAACGCCGACATCCGGTGTAGAATCCGAGCCACTGGTGGTCGGTGACGCATTCTTCACCATGGCCGAAGCTGGAACAGGTAGAAACAACCTCTTCCCTAGAGTAGCGGCCTCATGAGGCCCTGTATTCCCCTCGTTGTCTGAACGTCCGGTCGCGCTAACCCCATGGGCCCGCTCGAGGAGACGGACCACGTTCTTCTCATTGTAGGTGATGGTGATGATGCCGCTGGGGCTCGACATCATGAGGACGTTGTAACGATGGTGGATAACGGCCGTGAACTTGGTGAGCATGGGGTAACCCAAGATCGCATTGTGTGGGAGGCCGATGTTCACTATGTCGAAGTCGATGAGGTCGGTGCGGTAGTTGCTGCGCGTGCCAAAGGTGACAGGGACGCGGACCTGCCCAGGGGAACAATGGGATCACCGACGATACCGTACAACGGCGTGGTGGGCACCAGTTGGCTAAAGAGCACCTGGAGGACCTAGAAGGTCTCGGAGGAGAGCACATTGAGGTCAACGCCTCCGTTGGCGAGGGTCTAGGTGACGGAGACATTGCAGATGATGGGAGTGCACAACAGGGGAAGCACGCCCGCTATGGCCATGGACTTTGGGCCGTCCCGGGAGTTGAACGAAATGTGGTGAGACCACCCCAGAGGCCATGCGTCCTCCAACCCTAGGAGGACGCCGCTTGCCGCACCAGGAAGTGCCTGGGCCAGTGGCTGGGCAAGAGGGCTTGAGATCCACCAAGGATGCAGGCCACCATGCGGGACCCTTGGTCTCCCCATGCCCTTCATCACTCGAGCTGGTGCCACTCCCGCCGGGCGTCCATAGTTGTGGTGGCAAGGCCACACTATCTTGGGGGAGCACCCTACGAGGCCACCCACATCGAGCATCTTCTTGAGGCCGATCGTGCTTGTTCTTACTACGAGGCCGCTCGCGCTGGCCCTGGAGGGGGGCGTTGCCATGGTCACCCCTCCTGTTGCCATCACGGCCACATTCGCAACCGGCACCGTGGCTGTCGTGGACCGAGCACCGGCCGATGCGTTCACTGGGAGAAGGCCCAAACGCCCGGCAGTCGCCCGTGCCGTGCATTCGCATGTTGTGGTAGACGCATAACATCCCTCCTCCACCTTCGGGCGCTTCACCGCCGTGGCCGGGATAAGGCCCAAAGCCGGTCATTGGGACTAGGAGAAGGAGGAGGATGGCATTAGGCAGGCCTTGTTCCTGCTCGCTGGGTTGGGGCCCAGTGGCCCGCGCCATTTGGCACTGGGGGTGGTCGTCCGCCTGTGTACCTAGCCTCCGACGCCGGGGGGAGGAGTGGGCGGTAGGGAGCCCGAGCCCTTCTGGTGATGGGACGAGCTTGGAAATGTGGTCCTCTAGGATTCATATCCCTCGTCCATCGGGCGGTGGCGGAGCAACACACTTGCCATGAGCAGCACGCCCTTTGCATTCAGGTCCCCCACATGAAGGCAGGCCGGAGCAGGCATGGCGATGCGGCCGCGTTGACCACTTGGATCGAGCGCTCGGCACATGCGCATCTGGTGTCAACCATTGGGTCGGCGCAGGCGAAGGTGAGACAGAGCTAGATAGCGGCGGCGCACCCCCTACCTAGCGCGCCAAATGTCGGAATCGGGGCTCCGCAGACCCAAGAAGGTTCGAACTCCGAGGTGCGCTCACTTTCCTTCCCTACTCTACTTCACAGCCTCATGATGATCAAATGGTGGCTCGCACGAAGGAAGATGAACAAGGACACACACAGTTTACCCAAGTTTGGGCCACCTTGCGGTGTAAGACCCTACTCCTGCTTGGTGGATTGCTTGGGGAAGAATATGAGTACAAGGCGTGTTATTGCCCGCCCAAAGTGGTCGCCACCTTCTATGGTAGCCAACTCCCTCCTTATATCGGCCCTGGTCCTCATCCCCTGAAAATATCAAGCGGGAAGGGTTGCCACAACGAATAATTTGAAGGGGGCTGGTTTGTAGCCTATCCTGACAAAAGGTGGTCTTCGCCTGCTAAAGCTCTTTGCCGTGATGCGCCTATGGGCTCGGGGGTGACCTCTATCCTACCGAGCCCCTGGTCCTGGTCCTCTTGCACCAGAAGGGCATCCTTGTTGGGGAACGTTGCATGGGAAACAAAAATTTTCCTACGTTCACGCAAGACCTATCCATGGTGATGAGCATCTATCAGAGGGAGAGTGTATCTACATACCCTTGTAGATCGCTAAGCGGGAAGCATTAAGAAACACAGTTGGTGTAGTCGAACGTCTTCGCGATCCAAATCATCGAGCATCTCGCGATCCAATCACGATCCGTCCCACGATCCAATCACGATCCATCCCGTGGAAATGATCACATCCGTCCCGCGATCCAATCACGATCCGTCCCGCAAACACGATCACGGTCCTTCCGATCTAGTGCCGAACAGACAGCACCTCCGCGTTCAGCACACGTACAATTTGATGACGATCTCTGCCTTCTTGATCCAGCAAGAGGGAGCAGACAGGCAGAAGAGTTCTCCGGCAGCGTGATGGCCCTCCGGTGATGGTGGTGGAGCTATTCCGGCAGGGCTTCGCCTAAGCACTTCAGAAATCCAATCTAGAGGAGAAACTATGCACTGGAGGAACGAGTAGCACGTGGCTGAAAATTCTATGCAAAAACCCTAAAACCACCAGTATATATAAGAGGGAGGGAGGAGAGGCCTGATTGCAAGGGCCAAGCCCTCCTTCATTCGGCCGAAGTGGGAGGAGAGGAGGATTCCTCCTCCAATCCTAGTAGGACTAGGATTCCTCCCTTTTTGGCCTTTTTCCACCATTTTCCCTTTGGGATTTTCTTCCCTAGACGCATGGGCCTTGTGTGGGATTTCCACCAGCCCACAAAGGGCTGGTATTCACTCTCCCACAGCCCATGAAGCCTCTTGGGTCGAAATACCCCTCCCGATGGTCTCCCGGTACACTACCGGCACTCTCACTACACTACTGATTAGCCCGAAACTTTTCCGGCGACCAAAATAGGACTTCCCATATATGAATCTTTACCTTCGGACCATTCCAGACCTCCTCATAATGTCCGGGATCTCATACGGAACTCCGAACAACCTCAGGTCACCACCATACATAACTCTATACTACTGTAATGCCACCAAACTTTAAGTGTGCAGACCCTGTGGGTTCGAGAACTATGTAGACATGACCGAGACACCTCTATGGTCAATAACCAATAGCGGGACCTGGATGCCCATATTGGTTCCTACATATTCTACGAAGATCTTTATTGGTTGAACCTCTGTGTCAAGGATTCAGTTAATCCCGTATAATGTTCCCTTTGTTCTTCGGTATGTTACTTACCCGAGATTCGATCGTCGGTATCTCCATACCTAGTTCAACCTCGTTATCGGCAAGTCTCTTTACTCGTTCCATAATACAAGATCTCGTGACTAACACTTAGTCACATTGCTTGCAAGGCTTATTGTGATGTTGTATTACCAAGTGGGCCCTGACATACCTCTCCGTTACACGGAGTAACAAATCCCAGTCTTGATCCATGCCAACTCATCAGACACCCTCGGAGATACCTGTAGAGCATCGTTATAGTCACCCAGTTACGTTGCGACGTTTGATACAAATAAGGCACTCCTACGGTGTCCGTGAGTTGCATGATCTCATGGTCATAGGAACATATACTTGACATGCAGAAAACAGTAGCAATAAACTGACACGATCATATGCTATGTTTGTAGTTTGGGTCTTGTCCATCACATCATTCTTCTGATGATGTGATCCCGTTATCAAATGACATCACATGTCAATGGCTAGGAAACCTTGACCATCTTTGATCAACGAGCTAGTTCACTAGAGGCATACTAGGGACAAAGTGTTGTCTATTTACCCACACATGTAATGTGTTTCCAATCAATACAATTATAGCATGGATAATAAATGATTATCACAAACAAGGAAATATAATAATAAACACTTTATTTATTGCCTCTAGGGCATATTTCCAACAGTCTCCCACTTGCACTAGAGTCAATAATCTAGTTCACATCACTATGTGATTTACACTGTAATGAATCGAACACCCATGAAGTTCTGGTGTTGATCATGTTTAGCCCTTGGAAGAGGTTTAGTAAAAGGGTATGCAACATTCAGATCCGTGTGCACTTTGCAAATATTTATGTCCTTCTCCTCGATGTAATCGTGGATGGAGTTGAAGCGTCGCTTTATGTGTCTAGTCCTGTTGTGAAACCTTGGTTCCTTGGCCAGAGCAATGGCACCAGTGTTGTCACAGAACAGGTTCATTGGATTCAGTGCACTGGGCACTACTCCAAGATCTGTCATGAACTGCTTCATCCAGACACCTTCCTTTGTTGCCTCCGAGGCTGCGATGTACTCCGCTTTGCATGTAGAATCGGCTACCACGCTTTGCTTGGAACTGCACCAGCTTACCGCTCCCCCGTTGAGAATAAATACGTATTCGGTTTGTGACTTAGAGTCATCCGGATCAGTGTCAAAGCTTGCATCGACGTAACCCTTTACGACGAGCTCTTCATCACCTCCATAGACAAGAAACATTTCCTTAGTCGTTTTCGGATACTTAAGGATATTCTTGACCGCTGCCCTGTGCTCCATTCCAGGATCACTTTGAAACCTTCTGGCCATACTTATGGCAAGGCTAACATCGGGTCTTGTGCACCACATTGCATACATTATAGAGCCTATGGATGAGGCATAGGGGATGACACTCATCTTTTCTCTATCTTTTGCAGTCACTAGGCATTGAGTCTTACTCAACTTGACACCTTGTAACACAGGCAAGAACCCCTTCTTGGAATGATCCATTTTGAACTTCTTTAAAACTTTATCAAGGTATGGGCTCTATGAAAGTGCTATTAAGCGTCTCGATCTATCTCTATGGATCTTAATGCCTAATATGAAAGCAGCTTCTCCTAGGTCCTTCATTAAAAAACTCTTGTTCAAATATTCCTTCACGCTTTCCAGCATTTCTATATTGTTTCCAGTCAGCAATATGTCATCCACATATAATATTAGAAACACTATAGAGATCCCACTCACTTTCTTGTAAATAGAAGCTTCTCCATAAACTTGTATGAACTCAAACGCTTTGATCACCTCATGAAAGAGCTTATTCCAACTCCGACATGCTTGCACTAGCCCATAAATGGATCGCTGGAGTTTGCAAACTTTGTCAGCATGTTCTGGATCGACAAAACCTTCTGGTTGCATCATATACAACTCTTCCTCAAGGAAACCATTGAGGAACGCCATTTTGACATCCATTTGCCAAATTTCATAATCGAAATAAGCAGCTATTGCCAGCATGATTCTGACAGACTTAAGCATCGCTACGGGTGAGAATGTCTCATCGTAGTCAACTCCTTGAACTTGTGAAAAACCCTTTGCCACAAGTCGAGCTTTATAGACGGTGACATTACCGTTCGCATCCATCTTCTTCTTAAAGATCCATTTGTTCTGAATAGCCTTTCGCCCTTCAGGTAATACTTCCAAAGTCCATACTTTGTTTTCATACATGGATCCCATCTCGGATTTCATGGCCTCTGACCATTTCTCGGAATCCAAGCCCATCACTGCTCCTCCATAGCTCGTAGGTTCATTGTTGTCCAACAACATGACCTCCAAGACAGGGTTGCCGTACCACTCAGGAGTAGTACACGCCCTGGTCGACCTACGAGGTTCAATAATAACTTGATCCGAAGCTTCATGATCATCATCATTAACTTCCTCTTCAAGTAACTTAGGCTTCACAGAAACAAATTCTTGCACTGCGCTACTCTCTGGTTGAACAAAGGTTCAACAACCTCATCAAGTTCTATCTTCCTCCCACACAATTCTTTTGAAGAGAAACTCTTTCTCGAGAAAGGACCCAGTTTTAGCAACAAACACTTTATGATTGGATCTGAGATAGAAGGTTTACCCAACTGTCTTTAGGGTATTCTATGATGATGCATTTGTACGCTTTGGGTTCGAGCTCATTAGGTGAAAACCTTTTTCACATAAGTTTTGCAGCCCCAAACATTAAGAAATGATAGCTTAGGTTTCTATCAAACCATAATTCAGATGGTGTCATCTCAACGGATTTAGATGGTCCCCTATCTAAAGTGAATGTAGTTGTCCCTAATGCATAACCCCAAAATTATAGTAGCAAAACGATAAGAGACATCATAGCCAGCACCATTTTCAATAGAGCACGACTATGACGTTCGAACACACAATCACCCTATGGTGTTCCAGGTGGCGTGAGTTGTGAAACAACTTTCACATTGTCTAAAGTTGTATGCCAAACTCGTAACTCAGATATTTACCTCCACGATCATATCGCAGACATTTTTATCTTCTTGTCACAATGATCTTAAACTTCACTTTGAATTTTCTTGAACGTTTGAAACGATTCAGACTTGTGTTTCATTAAGTAAATATACACTATATCTACTCAAATCATCACCGAAGGTAAGAATATAACGATATCCACTGCAGGCTACAAGACTCATTGCATACATCAACATGTATCATTTCCAATAAATCACTTGCCCGCTCCATCCATCTGAAAACGGGGTCCTTATTCATCTTGCCCAAGAGGCATCGTTCGCATGTCTCAACCGATTCAAAATCGAATGAGTCCAAAGATACATCAGCATGGAGTTTCTTCATGCGCTTTATACCAATATGACATTTAGCGGCAGTGCCACAAGCATGTGGTACTATAATTATTAACTTTGTATCTTTTGGCATCAATGCTATGAACATGTGTATTACTACAATCCAGATTCAACAAACCATTCTCACTGGGTGCATGACAATTGAAGGTATTATTCATGTAAACAAAATAACCATTATTCTCTAACTTAAATGAATAACCGTGTTGCAATAAACACGATCTAATCACGTTCATTCTCAATGCAAAACACCAAATGACATTTATTTAGGTTTGTCACTAATCTCGAAGGTAGAGAGAGCGTGCGATGTTGATCACATCAACCTTGGAAACATTTCCAACACACATCGTCACCTCACCCGTAGCTAGTTCTCCATTTATTCAGTAGCTTTTATTTCGAGTTACTAACATTTAGCAACCGAACCGGTATCCAATACCCAGGTGCTACTAGGAGTACTCGCAAGGTACACATCATTAACACGTATATCAAATATACTTCTGTCGACGTTGCTAGCCTTCTTATCTACCAAGTATCTAGGGTTGTTCCGCTTCAGCGACCGCTCTCCTCATAATCGAAGCACTTAGTCTCAGGTTTGGGTTCAGCTTTGGGTTGCTTCACTGGAGCAGCAACTGACTTGCTATCCATCAAGTTTCCCTCCTTGCTCTTGCCCTTCTCGAAACTAGTGGTTTGACTAACCATCAACACTTGACGCTCCTTCTTGATTTCTACCTTCATGGTGTCAAAGATCACGAATAGCTCAGGGATCATCATTTCTATCCCTGGCATTTTATAGTTCATCACCAAGTGCTAGTAGCTTTAGTGACAGTGACTTCGAGAACTATATCAATCACTATCTTATCTGGAAGATCAACTCCCACTCGATTCAAGCGATTATAGCACCCAGACAATCTGAGCACATGCTCAACGATTGAGCTATTCTCTTTCGTCTTGCAGGCAAAGAATCTTGGTGGAGATCTCATATCTTGCAACATGAGCACGAGCCTGAGATCCTAATTTCAGCTCTTAGAACATCTCATATGTTCTGTGATGTTCAAAACATTTCGGAGCCTCAATTCTAAGCCGTAATGCATGACGCACTGAACTATCAAGTAGTCATCAGAACGTGTCTGTTAGATGTTCACAACATCTACAGACGACGCTAGAGGGGTTGGCGCACCGAGCGGTGCATTAAGGACATAAGCCTTCTGTGCAGCAACAAGGACAATCCTCAGATCACGGAGCCAGTCCGCAATATTGCTACCATCATCTTTCAACTCTATTTCTCTAGGAACATATAAAAATTCAAGGGAGCTATAGCGTGAGCTAGTAATCTAGAACACAGTTTGCAAAGACACTACTGACTATGTTCATGACAATGAGTTCAATTAATCATATTACTTAAGAACTCCTACTCAAATTGACATCCCTCCGGTCATTCGAGTGATACATGATCAAAATTCACCAACTCAAGTCTGATCATCACGTGAGTTGAGGTGGTTTCAATGGTGAACATTATCATGTTGATCATATCTGTTATATGACTCATGTTCGACCTTTCGGTGTCTTGTGTTCCGAGGCCATGTCTGTACATGCTAGGCTCGTCAAGTTTAACCCGAGTGTTCTACATGTGCAACACTGGCTTGCACCCGTTGTTTGTGAACGTAGAGTCTATCACACCTGATCATCACATGGTGTCTCAACACTCAAACTTTCGCAACGGTGCAAACTCGGGGAGAACACAATTCATCTTGAAATTTAAGTGAGGGATCACCTTATAATGCTACCGTCGTCCTAAGAAAAACAAGGTGCATAAAAAGATTAACATCACATGCAAATCATAAGTGACATGATATGGCCAAGAACTTGTGCTTTTGATCTCCATATTGAAAGCACCGGCATGATCTCCATCGTCACCGGCACGACATCATGATCTCCATCATCTTGATCTCCATCAATGTGTCGCCATCAGGGTTATCGCGCCCATCATGCTTGTACTACTATTGCTACCGTTTAGCGATAAAGTAAAGCATTACATAGCGCTTAATGATTGACATGCAGGTCATACAATAATTAAAGACAACCCTATGGCTCCTGCCGGTTGCCATACTCATCGACATGCAAGTCGTGATATTCTATACAACACATGATCATCTCATACATCACATATATCACATCATGTAATTGGCCATATCACATCACAACATACCCTGCAAAAATAAGTTAGACGTCCTCTAATTGTTGTTGCATGTTTTACGTGGCTGCTACGGGTATCTAGCAAGAACAATTCTCATCTACGCAAAACCACAACGGTGATACACTAGTTGCTTTTCAACCTTCTCAAGGACCGCCTTTGTCGAATCCGATCCAACTAAAGTGAGAGAAACTGGCACCCGCAAGCCATCTATGCAACAAGTTGCGGTTGAGGGAACTGGTCTCTCGTAAGCGTACGAGTAATGTTGGTCCGGGCCGCTTCATCTCACAATACCGCTGAACCAAAACACGACCAAGGGAGGAAGCAATCTAAGCATCAACGCCCACAAACTCTTTATGTTCTACTCGAGATCTCATCTACACATAGACCTAGATCGTGATGCCACTGTTGGGGGAACGTTGCATGGGAAACAAATTTTTTTCTACGTTCACGCAGGACCTATCCATGGTGATGAGAATCTACGAGAGGGAGAGTGGATCTACATACCCTTTTAGATCGCTAAGAGGGAAGCATTAAGAAATGCGGTTGGTGTAGTCAAATGCCTTCGCGTTCCAAATCGCCGAGCGTCCCGCGATCCAATCACGATCCGTCCCACGAGCCAATCATGAGCCATCCCGTCAACATGATCACGTTGCATCCCACGATCCAATCATGATCCGTCCCGCAAACACGATCAAGGTCCTTCCGATCTAGCGCCGAACGGACGACACCTCCGCGTTCAGCACACATACAACTTGATGACGATATCCGCCTTCTTGATCCAGCAAGAGGGAGCGGAGAGGAAGAAGATTTCTCCGGCAGCGTGATGGCGCTCCGGCAATGGTGGTGGAGCTATTCCGGCAGGGCTTCTCCTAAGCACTGCAGAATTCCGATCTAGAGGAGAAACTATGTATTGGAGGAATGGGTAGCACGTGGATGAAAATTCTATGCAAAAACCGTAAAACCTCCAGTATATATAAGAGGGAGGGAGGAGAGGTCTTGGTGCAAGGGCCAAGCCCTCCTTGGTTCGGCCAAAGTGGGAGGAGAGGAGGATTCCTCCTCCAATCCTAGTAGTACTAGGATTCCTCCCTTTTTGGCCTTTTCCCACCTCTTTCCCTTTGGGCTTTTCTTCCCTAGCCGCATGGGCATCGTGTGGGATTTCCACCATCCCAAAAAGGGATGGTATTAACTCTCCCACAGCCCATGAAGCCTCTTGGGTCGAAATACCCCTCCCGATGGTCTCCCGATACACTACCGGCACTCCCAGTACACTACCGATTAGCCGGAAACTTTTTCGGCGACCAAAACAAGACTTCCCATATATGAATATTTACCTCTGGACCATCTCGGAGATCCTCGTGACTTCCGAGATCTCATCCGGGACTCTGAACAACCTTCGGTCACCACCATACATAACTCTATCCTACCAAAACTTCACCAAACCTTGAGTGTGCAGACCCTCAAGGTTTGTGAACTATGTAGACATGAACGAGACACCTGTACGGTTAGGGACCTGGATGCCCATATTGGTTCCTACATTTTCTACGAAGATCTTTATCGGTCTAACCTCTATGTCAAGGATTCATTTAATCTCGTATAATGTTTGCTTTGTTCTTCGGTATGTTACTTGCCCGAGATTCGATTGTCGGTATCTCCATACCTAGTTCAACCTCGTTACCGGCAAGTCTCTTTACTCGTTCCGTAATACAAGATCCCGTGACTAACACTTAGTCACATTGCTTGCAAGGCTTATTGTGATGTTGTATTACCGAGTGGGCCCCGAGATACCTCTCCGTTACACGGAGTAACAAATCCCAGTCTTGATCCATGCCAACTCAACAGACACCCTCGGAGATACCTATAGAGCACCTTTATAGTCAACCAGTTATGTTGTGACATTTGATACACACAAGGCACTCCTACGGTGTCCGTGAGTTGCATGATCTCATGGTTATAGGAACATATACTTGACATGCAGAAAACAGTAGCAATAAGCTGGCATGACCATATGCTACGTTTCTAGTTTGGGTCTTGTCCATCACACCATTCTTCTAATGATGTGATCCCGTTATCAAATGACATCACATGTCAATGGCTAGGAAACCTTGACCATCTTTGATCAACAAGCTAGTTCACTAGAGGCATACTAGGGACAAAGTGTTGTCTATTTACCCACACATGTAATGTGTTTCCAATCAATACAATTATAGCATGGATAATAAATAATTATCATGAACAAGGAAATATAATAATAAACACTTTATTTATTGCCTCTAGGGCATATTTCCAACAAACCTTTGGGGGTTGCCTTGGGAACCCACAAGCTGGCGCTGCTCCTCAATCACCAAAGAGGAAAGACACTCTTTTCGCACGCGCTGACATGCCTCCGGGCACTGTTTGGCATGGAGCGCGCCACCCATGTGCGGGTGTAGAGGCTTAAGGTCTCGTCAGGTAAACTTTGGGCTGGCCTGCCTCCTGGGGGTGTTCGTATTAGCCGTGCAAAGAGTTCTTGTGAGGCCCGTGTTGGTGATGCCAATGCGCACCTCGCGAGGCGTGGCCCCTCAGGAGGGCCTTGCTCGTGAAACCCGTATGCGGGCCACCTGGCGACTAAGGAATCTCTTTCCTCCTCGGCCATAGGCAGACGGGCCTGGGTACCCCCAGTACCAGAGGCCCTATAGTGGGGGCCTTTAGTCCCCACCTTTTATTCCCGGTTGGTGACCCGGGACTAAAGGCCTTTGCCAACCGAGGCCAAAGCCCTGTTGTCTACTAGTAAGATCACACAAACCTGGTAGAATGCGATTCTATGCATAACACTGTTTTGCAGGTTTGATGTGAATAGTATGGGTCATATGTATTTGATGCATGTGTGTAATTTAACATGACCCGTGTGTCATGATTGTCAGCCGGCAGGAGCCAAAGTGTTGTCATTATATTGTATAATGACCTGTGCATCGACTTGTGATCCCCTGTGAATTCTTTACTAGTTGTAGTAGTTGGAGGTCAGAGGTCAAGTTTGAGGTTTTGGCGTCCCGGCTTGATGGACAATATGGAGTTCCGCCCTGGTCATCGGAGTTGGAGCCGGCCTAGAAGGACGTCCATGAAGGGTCCATACTATTTCACATATTTACATTTATATGTGATTGATATTTTTTCTTGTTTCTATGCATGTTATAATGGTAGAAAGATCCCCCATTAATATCAAGAACATTGCCATTCTAGATGTTACACCTTCGCACGTCATGTATGTCTGGTAGTGGGCTCATAAAATTGAGGTGCTACTAGGTGTCCTTGAACTGGAGGGTTCGTGTTGGACACGGACATGCACTACATCAGGTTAACTTTACAAGGCTATCAAAACAATATTGGGCCTTGTGGCAAAGAAGGTTGGGATCCGGGGTATGAGATACCTACTCGACCAACAGGAGTCATATAGAGATACGATTAGAAAATGAGTTGCTTACAGGATAGGCAAGTTTGCTAGCAGTGATGCTAAACCTCACTAGTTGCTTGCACTGTGAGTTTGCGGAGGGATGCCGACTTCAATGGGATTAGTTCTATTTAAGGTTTGAACTACTCTACATAAAAACATTGCTTAGTGATTGCATATTTTTTTGTTGTAGATCAATGATACCACCTTCTCAAAACTTTGCATTGAAATCTATTCTGGAATAGGATAAACTGAATGGAACAAACTTTAGCACCCGGTATAGAAATTTGAGAATTGTTCTCAAGCATGATAAAAATGCATATTTTCTAGAGGATCCACTTCTAGAGCTACCTGCCGATAATGTTAAGTCCACAACCAAAAATGCCTACCAGAAACTCGTTGATGAATCGAATGATATCAACTGCCTTATGTTGGCTTCTATGGAGCCCGATTTGCGATAAAATTTTGAAGATATTGCGGCTTTTGATATGATCGAGAGTCTCAAGAGCTTGTTTCAGGTGCAGGCTAGGACCGAAAGGTTCAATGTCCGGTGATCCTTGATGGATTGTAAGCTGAAGGAAGGTGAACCACTGAGCCCGCATGCGATCAAGATGATCAGATACGTGCAAGATTTGCGTCGGTTGGGCTTCCCGCTCTTAGGTGAGCTGGCTACATGTGCAGTTCTGGGTTCTCTTCGAACTAGCTATGGGATTTCCATCTTGAACTATCATATACACTGTATAGATAAGAAGCTCGCTAAATTGCATGGGATGCTCAAGGTGGCAGCGCATGATATTAAGAAAGGCACACATCAAGTGTTGATAGCAGACGACTCGACAAAGTTCAAGAAGAGTTGGTCCAATAAAAACTGTAAGGCAAAGGGAATGGAGAAGGTTGTCTCCGTCGTTGACTCGAAGTCCGTCCAAAACTCAAACACCATCTGCTTCTGTTGCAAGGAAGCTGAAAGCACAACATGCTCTCTTGGTGGTTTTGATAATTCATGACAACATACATTGTCTATTGGACTGATATTTTTACCTAGTGTATTTTAGATACAGTCTATAGAGAGGTTTGGCAAAAGGAGATTGTGGAGATACCCCAAGATGCAAGGAAATAGGCTGGTCAAGCTTCAAGCAAGAGGACTCTACATTTTATATTTGTGAGAAATCACTTTGAGTCCATAGGAAAGCCAGTACTATTAAAAGGGGGGGTAAGGTTTTGTTGGTGAATAGTATGCTCAAACGTGCACAAGTGATAGTCGCCAAAAAGATCCACAAACTCTTCCACCAAAGTCTGCTCTATACCTAGCACTCAAAATCGGTGCACCCAACTTTCCCATAATGGTGCCACCAATTCCAGAACCTAGAAAGAGTCATCCAAACCCTAGCCACTTCGGTGCAACCGATTCCATACCGGTGCCACCGAGTTTAGGTTGCCAACTTTCTGTTACGCAAATTCACATTGTCGGTACCATCGAGAATGTTGGATCGGCGTCACCGAGATTGGAAATCTGACCGTTGGTCACCTTATCAGTTCAACCGAGTTTCCTATATAGGTCTCACCGAGATTCAAATGTTGTCACCTTTTGGTCACTTCGGTACCACTGAGATTAACACATCGGTGTCACCGAGTTGGTCATTTTGTGTGTAACTATTGGATTTTTGGGGATGCCTATATATACCCCTTCACCACCACCCACTCAAATGATAAGCACTCAGAACTATTCCACACTTGCCCCATCTAGTTTTCTGAGAGGGAACCACCTACCCTTGTGTTGAGGTCAAGATGTTCCACTCCAATCATATGGATCTTGATCTCTAGCCTCCCCAAGTAGCTTTCCACCAATCCCATCTCTTCCACCATGCCAAATCTGTGAGAGAGTGATTGGGTGCTAAGGAGTCTATCATCTTGAAGCACAAGAGCAAGGAGTTCATCGTCATTACCGAGCCTATTACCTTTTGGAGGGTGGTGCCTCCTAGAACTGTTAGGTGTCGCTTGGGAGCCTCCTTCTTCGTGTTGTGGAGTGAACCAATAAGTTTGTTAGGGCAAGGAGATCGCCTACTTCGTGAAGATCTACCCATAGTGAGGCTAGTCCTTCATGGACGGAAGCCGTTATGGAATAGTCAAGGTTGCTACTTCGTGGACCCTTTTGGGTGGAGCCCTCCATGGACTCTCGCGACCGTTACCCTCCGTGGGTTGAAGACTCCATAAACATGGATGTACGATAGGGCCACCTATCAGAACCATGGGAAAAATCCATGCGTCTCCAACTGCGTTTGATCTACCTATCTCAACACTTTACTTCATATGCAATGTCTTTACTTTCTGCTGCCATATCTATTGACATGCTAGTGTAGGGCTGTTAGACTTGCTAGCTTTGCTAAAACTGTTAAAATCTGCCAACCAATTAACTTGGGAAATGTTAGGTTTTAAATTCCTGCTAGTAGTCTATTCACCCCCCTCTAGACACTCTTCTAGTGATCCCTCAATTGGTATCGGAGCATTGGTCTCCATTGCTTTGGTTTAATCACCAAGGAGGAAGATGGATGTGTCTAGTATAGGGAGTTTGAGTTGTAGAGTGCCCGTTCTTGATGGAGAGTACTATAGTCAATGGAAATCTTTGATGCTTGAGCTGTTTAATGAATTTGAATTGAGAAAATATGTTATGCGCCCCTATGAGCCTCCTATTGATCCTTTTCATCCCACACACGAAGAGGAAATTGATATGCTATGCAATCTTAGAACTGTTAATTTCATTGTTAGAGCATTGCCTAGAAATGTGCTTAACCAAATGAAGAATTTTGCATGTGCTTACGCTTTGTGGAATGATTTGGAGAAACGATATCGAAATTATTCATTAAGTAATCTTAATGAAATTCTTCATAAAACCATTGCCTTTCACAAAATGTCGCCTAGTGATCCTAAATTTAATGTTTGTCTATTTGAGCTTAGAGACCTCATGCGTGCTAAAGGAGATGTCACAACTATCAAAAATATCATTATAGAGGCCCTTTGCATTCATAAACTTAAACATTGTCATGATCACCATCCTAACGAATCTCTTGTTCTTTATGACAAGGATTTCCCACTTGATGATGACAATGTGGAACATGGCTACTATGATGAAGATGAGCTGTTCGACATCGAGTATGAGAAGATCATGAAGAATCTAAGTCTCATGGCAAACTTCAAGGATTACATGTCTACAGGAAAAGAGTGGATTCTCGATAGCGGATGTACCGATCATATGACCGGAGATA
Source organism: Hordeum marinum (assembly GCA_022496015.1). Taxonomy (NCBI): domain Eukaryota; kingdom Viridiplantae; phylum Streptophyta; class Magnoliopsida; order Poales; family Poaceae; genus Hordeum; species Hordeum marinum. Next base: position 118,819,086 of record CM039676.1, read on the forward strand.
GAGAAATGTTTGAAGAGATTACACCAAACCATGGACCGCGAAGGTACGTAACGTTTGGAGACAACTCCAAGGGTAAGGTACTTGGTCTTGGTAAGGTGGCCATATCCCATGATAGTTCTATTCAAAATGGTATGCTTGTTGAATCTCTTGGCTATAATCTTCTTTCCGTGTCTAGACTTGCCGACTTCGGTTTCAATGTGTTATTCATGAAAATAGATTGCCTAGTGTTTCGTCAAGATAATCATAAAATGGTCTTTACCGGTATCCGTAGAGGTGATCTATACATTGTCGATTTCACTAAGAGATCCAAACCTCGCACTTGTTTAATTGCTAAATCTTCTAAAGGTTGGCTTTGGCATAGAAGATTAGGACATGCTGGTATGTGTAATTTAGACAAACTTATCAAAGGTGATCATATACTTGGTGTTAAAGATGTTGTCTTTGACAAAGATAGACTTTGTAGTGGTTGTCAAGCTGGAAATCAAGTAGGTGGAAGTCATCCTGCTAAGAATATCATGCCTACTAGGAGACCACTCGAGCTACTTCACATGGATCTTTTCGGTCCCAATGCTTACAAGAGTCTTGGTGGAAATTCCTATGGTCTAGTTATAGTTGACGATTTTTCCAGATTTAAGTGGGTATTTTTTGTTGATGATAAGTCACAGGTTCAAAAGATCTTCAAGAACTTTGCTCACAAAGCACAAAATCAGTTTGAAGTGAAGATCAAGAAGGTTCGGAGCGATAACGGATCAGATTTGAAGAACACCCATGTGGATAGCTTTCTTGATGAAGAAGGTGTCTCACATGAGTTCTCGGCTACGTACATGCCTCAACAAAATGGAGTTGTTGAGAGGAAGAACCAGACACTCATTGAGATGGCAAGAACGATGCTTGACGAATACAAGACGCCAAAACAATTTTGGGCACAAGCCGTGGAAACAACATGTTATGCCACAAACTGACTTTACTTGCACAAGCTTCTTGATAAAACGGCATACGAGCTACTCACCGGTAACAAACCCCAAGTTGGATACTTTCGGGTATTCGGCTCCTAGTGCTACATTCTTGATAAGCATCGTCATACTAATTTGCTCCTAAATCTCATGAAGGATTCCTACTTGGTTATGGATCGAACTCTCACACTTACCGTGTCTACAACAACTTTACTTGAAAAGTTGAAGAGATGGTAGCTGTGAAGTTTGATGAATCTAATGGTTCGCAAGTCGAACAATTGCCAAATAATGTAGGTGATAAGAACCCTTCGGAAGCTATCCTGGATTTACCCATTGGCAAGATTCATCCCATGGAGATGAAAGAAAGTACTTCATCAACTCAAGTGGAAGCCCCTACTTCACGACAAGGTGAACCACAACATGACATGGATGCATCCACAAGCAGTACACGGCAAGATGATGAAGAGGAGGAAGTGCATCATGAAGATCCACCACAACCTCCTTCACCACCACCTCGAGGGAACGACACCTTCAACAACAATGAAGATGAAGGAGATGATGATGAAGAAGAAGCTCCACCAACCAAGAATCGGAAGCTGACCCGAGTTCGAGCACAAGTGACCAAGAACCACCCCCTAAACCAAATCTTTGGTCATATACAAACAGGGAGGATCAGTCGCTCTCAAAATCGTCTAGCAAACTTCTCTAAGCATTATTCTTTCACCTCTAGCATTGAGCCCTTGAAGGTAGAACAAGCTCTTGAAGACGCGGATTGGGTGAACGCTATGCATGAAGAGCTTCACAACTTCGAAAGGAACGAAGTGTGGGCACTCGTGGAGAAGCCCGAGGATGAACACAACATCATCGGAACCAAATGGGTATTTCAGAATAAGCAAAACGAAGACGGTCAAGTCGTGCGCAACAAGGCTTGCCTCATAGCTCAAGGATATACGCAAGTCGAAGGTATGGACTACGGTGAGACCTACGCCCCCGTCGCTAGACTTGAAGCTATTCGCATTCTTCTTGCTTATGCCAATCACCATGATATCACGCTTTATCAAATGGATATTAAAAGTGCATTTTTAAATGGTGACATTGAAGAAGAGGTCTATGTTAAGCAACCACCTGGCTCTGTGAATCCTAAGAAACCTAATCATGTTTACAAGCTAAGTAAAGCTCTTTATGGTCTTAAGAAAGCCCCTCGTGCTTGGTACAAATGTTTAACGAAGTTTCTTATCGAAAAAGGTTTTGAAATTGGTAAAATTGATGCAACCTTATTCACTAAGACAGTTAATGGTGAATTATTTGTGTGACAAATCTATGTGGATGATATTATCTTTGGTTCCACTAACCCTCAATTTAGTGAAAGATTTGGAAGGTTGATGTTCAAGAAGTATGAGATGTCCATGATGTGTGAGCTGAAATTCTTTCATGGCTTGCAAATCAAGCAATCAAAAGAAGGAACTTTCATCTCTCAAACTAAGTATACCAAGGACTTGATCAAAAAGTTCAACATGCAAGAGTGCAAAGGTATGAAAACCCCTATGCCTACTAGTGGACATGTTGATCTTACAAGAGAGGATGAGCCGGTTGATCAGAAAGTTTATCGATCTATGATAAGTTCATTGTTATATCTATGTGCATCTCGTCTCGATATTATGCGTAGTGTTTGCATGTGTGCTAGATATCAAGCTGCACCGAAAGAGTGTCATCTTTTGGCTGTAAAATGCATTGTGAGATACTTGATACAAACGCCAAATTTTGGCATTTGGTATCCCAAGGGATCTTCTTTTGACCTTGTTGGCTATTCTGATTCGGACTATGCCGGTGACAAGGTTGATAGAAAATCCACCTTGGGTACTTGTCAATTTTTGGGCAGATCTCTTGTATCTTGGTCCTCTAAGAAACAAAACTCGGTATCTCTATCGACTGCCGAAGCTGAGTATATTGCTACTGGATCTTGTTGTGCACAATTACTATGGATGACAGAAACACTTAAGGATTATGGAATTCATGTTAAAAATGTTCCATTACTTTGTGAGAATGAAAGTGCTATTAAAATTGGTCATAATCCTATGCAACATTCTCGAACTAAGCATATTCAAGTTCGACATCATTTCATTCGTGATCATGTTGCCAAAGGAGATATTAATCTTAAGCATGTTTGCACTAACAAGAAATTGGCCGATATCTTTACTAAGCCACTTGATGAGAAGACATTTTGTCACTCGAGGAGTGAGTTGAACATCATCGATGCTTCAAACTTGAGCTAGACTCACTCGGTTGCATGCAAGGGCATGAACTTTCTTGATATTTCCATGTATCTTAACATTTCATCTTATGCCATGGAATTCTATGCTCCCTTGTATTGCATCTAATCTCTTGTAGGTACTTTGAAAAACTTCATTCCACAAGATTGCCATCAACTCCAATCACAAGCAATCTTGTCATTACCAAGTATCCACAACCCCTCTTGATGATGGAAGGAAGAAGGCTACTCAACCATATCCTTGACATATACTTGATTAAAATTGCACACTCTCAATTGGTATCATGTCAATTGGATATATCTATTGTTCTTCCTTGCATGACTAATCTTTGTAGGTAACCAGTGTACTAGAACAAGAAGGATTGCTCAAAAATCAAGATGATCTTCATCAACCTCGAGCATCCTCAACAAGTTCATCTACAAGCTACGTCATCAACATCACTCAGAGGTATGTACTCATGTCCTTGAAAAGGCTTTACTCCAAGAAATGAGCTAAAGCAACTCAAGCGATATGAAAAAATTAAAATGCTTAATCGAAAAATGGTGACCCTATTTTGGGCTTAACATAGAGTATGACCTATGATCAAGTATTCTTGCTTGGCTCCTAAGTCGATATACTCTAATATAGGTGACCTAGTCACCGCCCATCATCTAGTTAAGAATCTGGTGTGGTTTGCTCTCTATTGCATGATTTCTCATAACTAATCCAATCTTCTCTAGTTGATGTCCCTTGTAAAAACTTCATATTTCATTGAAAATCTTCCTCTTGACTCTGTGAAAACAGAAACTTGGTTTCTCTTTTGGAGCCGCCGACTCAGATATCTTGGTTCTACCGAAATTGCAGACAAACTGCCTACAAAATCTCGGTACCACCGATCTATCTATCTCGAAGTATCCGATTTTCATTCTGTCTCATTTGAATTCATTTTTGCAATTCTGTGTTTTCTTAGTGATCTCTCTTGTAATACTTTTTGTTACTTCGATGATCCTTTAAAAAAACTTTGTATTACTTAGGGGCGGAAGAACTAAAGTTAATCTTGAGGAGAGAATTTTTTTCAAGGATCCCTATCTTCAATGAAGAAAGGAGGAGAAGAAAAAAGTCAAATCATTTTCAATGACTCTCTCAGTTTTCATTTCTATGAATCCTATATTTCGATGACCCTTGTTCTCAAGGATCCCTTCTCAGGCAATGATCCCTGTATCTATTCCTGTTTTTGACCTTTTTGGAAATTAATGCCAAAGGGGGAGAAGACCAAAGCTTCATGCTAAAGGGGAGATACATGCTTATGCAAAGGGGGAGATATGATCAAGGGGGAGAGCCAATATCAATACTCATACCTTTATAAATAGGGGGAGAAGAATTTTTTTGAACTTTCTCACCTTATCCAATCCTAATATCTACATGCTAAGATTCAGGGGGAGAGGATAATCTATTTTCATATCTACGGTGAGAAAATTCTAAATGATCTTGGAGACATATCAATTCTAAGGAATACTATCTTCTATATGTCCTCCATATCTTGGCAATTTTGAGTTCTATTGCCTTGCTGTTTGGTAGAATACTCTTGTGTTTCCTAACATTGTTTTCTCAAGTGTGTTTCTATTACCAGGATGCTCAAGAACTCAAGGTAAGTATATGCATCATTACCTTGGTCAAGATGATCTCTTTCTTCTTGCACATATTGTTTGCAAGAGTGATGTCTTGAACAAAGGTACATCTCATTCATATATATTTGATGCATATAGCGAAGATACACATGACCTGTTATATCCCTTCTACCTTATGTGTGTTCATGCATTCAAAAGCAACTACGCTTTAAAGGACTGCACACATTTAGGGGGAGCAACTCTAAGTCATGTGTCTCTCAAAGTCTTCAGTATAACCATGCATATCTTTATTTGAAGCTTTGATTGTATGTTGTCATCAATTACCAAAAAGGGGGAGATTGAAAGCACAACATGCCTACTTGGTGATTTTGATAATTCATGACAACATACATTGTCTCTTGGACTGATATTTTTACCTAGTGTATTTCAGATACAATCTATAGAGAGGTTTGGCAAAAGGAGATTGTGGAGATACCCCAAGATGGAAGGAAATAGGTTGGCCAAGCTTCAAGCAAGAAGACTCTACATTTTATATTTGTGAGAAATCACTTTGAGTCCATAGGAAAGCCAATACTATTAAAAGTGGTAGGGTTTTGTTGTGAACAATATGCTCAAACGTGCACAAGTGATAGTCGCCAAAAACATCCACATACTCTTCCAACAAAGTATGTTCTATAACTAACACTCAAAAGCGGTGAAACCAACTTTCCCATACCGGTGCCACCGATTCCAGAACCTAGACAGACTCAGCCAAACCCTAGCCACTTTGGTGCAACCGATTCCATACCGGTGCCACCGAGTTTAGGTTGCCAACTTTCTGTTACGCGAATTCACATTGTCGGTACCACCGAGAATGTTGGATCGGCGTCACCGAGATTGGAAATTTGACCGTTGGTCACATTATCGGTGCAACCGAGTTTCCTATATCGGTCTCACCGAGATTCAAAAGTTGCCACCTTTTGGTCACTTCGGTACCATCGAGATTAACACATCGGTGTGATCGAGTTGGTCATTTTGTGTGTAACGGTTGGATTTTTGGGGATGCGTATATCTACCCCTTCACCACCACCCACTCAAAAGAGAAGCACTCAGAACTATTCCACACTTGCCCCATCCAGTTTTCTGAGAGAGAACCACCCACCCTTGTGTTGAGGTCAAGATCTTCCACTCCAATCATATGGATCTTGATCTCTAGCCTCCCCAAGTAGCTTTCCACCAATCCCATCTATTCCACCATGCCAAATCTGTGAGAGAATGATTGGGTGCTAAGGAGTCTATCATCTTGAAGCACAAGAGCAATGAGTTCATCGTTATTACCGAGCCGATTACCTTTTGGAGGGGGGTGCCTCCTAGATTGGTTAGGTGTCGCTTGGGAGCCTCCTACTTCATGTTGTGGAGTGAACCAATAAGTTTGTGAGGGCAAGGAGATCGCCTACTTCGTGAAGATCTACCCATAGTGAGGCTAGTTCTTCATGGACGGAAGCCGTTATGGAATAGTCAAGGTTGCTACTTCATGGACCCTTTTGGGTGGATCCCTCCATGGACTCTCACGACCGTTACCCTCCATGGGTTGAAGACTCCATGAACGTGGATGTACGATAGCGTCACCTATCGGAACAACGGGAAAAATCCATGCATCTCCAATTGCGTTTGATCTACCTATCTCAACACTTTAGTTCATATGCAATGTCTTTACTTTCCGCTGCCATATATGTTGACATGCATGTGTAGGGCTATTAGACTTGCTAGCTTTGCTAAAACTGTTAAAATCTGCCAACCAATTAACTTGGGAAAGGTTAGATTTTAAATTCCTGCTAGTAGTCTATTCACCCCCCCTATAGACACTCTTCTAGTGATCCCTCAGAAGCTGGTCACTTCAAGTGGAACTATAACAAGTGGCTTGCTGAGCATGGCAAGAAGACTAGAGATGATTCTTCAGGCGAAGGTACACTTGTTACATATGTTATAGATATTTACCTTGATGACATACCTAGTAGCTCTTGGGTATTTGATACCAAATCGGTTGTTCATATTTGCAACTCGATGCAGGGGCTCGTAAGAACTAGGAATGTGGCACAAGGGGAGATTGATGTCATGGTCGACAACAAAGAAAGAGTTACTATGTTGGAGGTCGGCACGATGTAGATCCAACCTCCTTTTGGATTTACTTTGGAATAAAATAATTGTTATTACATTCCTGCACTTAGTCAGAACATTATTTTTGCGTCATGCTTGGTGAGTCAGGGTTATGAATTCAATTTAAAGGACAATGGTTGTTCATTTTATTTGAATGGAATCTTCCATGGCTATGCACCCATTATAGATGGGTTACTTAATTTGAATCTGGAAAGGGAACCAGTCTATATCGTGAATGTCAAGAGGCATAATCCTAATGAGATAAATTAGACATACTTTGGCATTGCGAGCTTAGACACATTAGTCCGAAAAACATGAAGAAGCTCCATGATGATGAAATCCTAACTTTTCCTGATTTTGGGTCGTTCGTGACATGCGAATCATGCTTCCTAGGCAAGATGACTAAGTCTCCAGTTGCAAAGAGTTGCGAGAGGGCGTCCGAGCTGTTGGAGGTTATACACAGTGATGTGTGTGGTCCAATGAGCATAATGGACAGAGGTGTCTATCAGTACTTCGTGACTTTTACTGATGACTTGAGTAGATATGGATATATCTATTTCATGATACCCAAGTGGGAAACTTTTGAAAAGTTCAAAGAGTTTTAAAACAAGGTTGAAAATCAGATGGGCAAGACGATAAAGCTTATGTGATCAGATCGTGGAGGCGAGTAACTGAGCCATGAGTTTGATGATCATCTGAAAAGTCAAGGTATAGTGCCTCAGCTCATACCTCCGGGTAGGCCATAGAGAAAGGGAGTGTTAGAATGGAGAAATCGAACATTCTTGGACATGGTCCGATTGACGATGAAATCAGATTTACCCTTGTCATTCTCGAGATACGCTCTAGAAACGACAGCTTTCACACTTAGCAGGGTACCATGAAAATCCATAGACAAGACACCACATGAGATGTGGACTGGGAAGTGTCCCAATTTGTCTTTTCTAAAGATTTGGAGTTATGAAGCATTTTTCAAGTGACTCATGTCAAACACGTTTACAATCAAGTCGTATAAATGCATATTCATGGGATATCCGAGGGAAACCTTGGGATATAGCTTCTACAATCAAGAAGATAACAAAGTGTTTGTTGCTCGGATCAGGGATTTCCTAGAGAAAGAGTTTCTCAGTCGGGAAACTAGTGGGAGAATGGTGCGACTCAAACAAATTCAAGAGCCACTCAGGAACGACTCGGCTGGTGATGATATCATACCAGAGTCGGTCGGGGAACCTGTAGTGGAGATGGCACCGGAACCACGAAGGTCGGAAATATTGTGCAAAGTGCGTGATGTGTTGTTGCTGGAAAGCGACGAGTCGCCCACGTATGCGGAAGTGATGGTGAGCCCATATTCTGAGGCATGTCTGGAGGATATTTGATTCGAGTTAAAGTCCATGGATCACAATCAAGTTTGGGACTTGGTTTATCCACCGCCTCACGTAATAGCCATATGTTGCAAATGGGTCTTTAAGAAGAAAACCGATGTGGATGGAAATGTTTAGATCCACAAAGCTCGGCTTGTCGCTAAAGGTTATGGACAAGTTCAAGGAATTAACTACGAGAAGACCTACTCGCCGATAGCGATGCTGAAGTCGGTAAGGATCATACTATCTATAACTGCATATTTAAATTATGAGATATGGCAGATGGATGTTAAAATGGATTTCCTTCATGGAAATATAAAAGAGGATGTATACATGATATAGCTCGAATGTTTTGTCGATCCAACTATAGGTGGTAAAATATGCAAGCTTAAGAGATCCATTTATGGATTGAGGCATGCAACTCAGAGTTGGAATATTCGTTTTGATGAAGTTATTGTTGACCTTGGGTTCATTAAGAACGAAGATGACTATCGTTTATACAAGAAGTCTAGTGGGAGCTCGATAGTATTTTTGATCTTTTATGTGGATGACATACTACTAATCAGAAATGATGTTTCGCTGCTAAACTCAGTCAAGGAATCATTGAATGGCAAGTGTTCGATGAGACCTTGTAGAGGCAGTGACATTCTAGGCATCAAGATGTATAGAGATAGATCGAGGAGGTTGCTCGGCTTAAGCTAAAGCACATACATAGACAAAGTGTTGAAGAGGTTCAACATGAGTGAGGCCAAGAAAGGATTCTTGTCCATCTCACATGATATAAGGTTGAGAAAGACTCAGAGTCCTACGACTTCTGATGAGCGAAATCGGATGAGTAGTATTACGCATGCTTCAACAGTATGATCCATCATGTATGCCATGCTATGTACATGACCGAATGTTGCCTATGCAATAAGCTTAACAAGCAGATACTAGGCCGACCCATGCGAGAGTCCCTGGGCAGTGGTGAAAACTATCTTGAAGTACCTGGCAAGGAATAAAGAGATGTTCCTAGTTTATCGAGATGAGGAGGAGCTCTGCATAAAGGGTTATGCTGATTCTGGTTTCCAAATCGACAGGGATGATTGCCAATCGCAAACTGGATTCGTGTATGTTATGAATGGAGGAGCAGTGAGCTAGACAAGTTCCAAGCAAGATACAGTGGGCGACTCCACAACAGAGGTCGAATACATTGCGGCTTGTGAAGCCGCAAAGGAAGGTGTTTGGATTAGGAAATTCCTATAGGATCTTGGTTTGTTCCTAGGCTGGTGAAAACAGTTGGACATTTATTGTGATAATTCAGGTGCCATCACATAGACCAAGGAGCCGAGACAACACCACATGACCAGGCACATAGACCAAAAATATCACTTTATACGGAAGCTCATAAAGAATGGTGATACCAATTTATGCAAGATTCATATGGACGCAAATGTTGCAGATCTGTTGACTAAGCCGCTTCCACAACCCAAGCATGAGGGGCACGTTAGAGCTATGGGCATTCGATGTCTATTTGAGTGACTCTAGTGGAAGTAGGAGACTGTTGGAGATATGCCCTAGAGGCAATCATGTATGATGATATTTCCTATGTGTTTATGAATAAAGATAGTCCTTGGACATTATCAATGGTGTGTATTAACAAGTACGTGACTTGTTTGTGAGACTATGAATTGTATGATAACTATACTAAATGGTCCCTAGTCAAAAGGGCTATGTGGATGCGTAGCCAGTTAGACTAGCATATGACACGGTAGATGGCCAGGTCTCACTAACCTTGTAGCATTGGATGCTAACTGGATAATATGGACTCAAAAAGATCTGCTCCGATTCGATGTAGTCGAATCCAAGTTGAGATAAGGTCTGAGTTGGACATACCCGACTATGAGACACAACGATAGGTCATCTGTGATTATCTATTACAACATACGTTATATGTCCTAAGACCTGAGCCAACATATGTACTCGGGATGGTCATAGACCTTCTTTGGGCCGACCAAACGCTACTTCGTGACTAGGTAGTTATAAATGTAGGTTTCGGGTTTGTCCGGACCCATGCTACGAGACATGGTTGAGCAAGATGTGATTTGTCCCTTCAATCAGGAGAGATATACTTTGGACCCCTTGGGTGATCTGACCTGGATAAGCATGGACATGCGATGAGGATTATGAGATAATCCTAAATGTTGGTCAGATTCACCAAAACGAGAAAGTGGTCTTCCCACAACGAGGATGACCATGTCGCCTTGAGCATGGGAACCTATATCGTGTGGCAAAGGGAACATAAGTGTGAAGTACATGTTTGCCTAACCAGCTTCATCGAACAGTTGGAGTCGACACGATTTGCTAGAGGCTGCTATCGAATGGTCGAGCCGGATGTGATCTGACTCATGACCACGTGAACGAGAACCTAAGGGAAGGAACATGTGGGCTTTAGGATCCGTGCGAAGCCCAAGAGTTGAGCTTGTGCCGGATGCCTATATATAGTGCAGGTGCGGCACACTCATTCAGTTGATCGCTTCGGCACCGTTTAGTCCTTTGGATGTGTTGCAACCAGCCACCTCCACCCACTGCCGATTTTGCAATCTATTGGAGAACGTTGCATGGGAAACAAAATTTTTCCTACACACATGCAGATCTATCCATGGTGATGAGCATCTACGAGAGGGAGAGTGGATCTACGCACCCTTGTAGATCGCTAAGCGGGAAGAATTAAGAAATGCGGTTGGTGTAGTCGAACATCTTCGCGATCCAAATCGCCGTGCGTCACATGATCCGATCACAATCCGTCCCGCGATCCAATCACGATCCATCCCGCAAAGTTGATCATGATCCGTCCCATGAGCTTGATCACGATCCTTCCGATCTAGCGCCGAATGGACGGCACCTCCGCGTTCAACACACGTACAGCTTGATGACGATCTCCGCCGTCTTGATCCAGCAAGAAGGAGTGGAGAGGAATAAGAGTTATCCGGCAGCATGACAGCGCTCCGACGATGGTGGTGGAGCTATTCTAGTAGGGCTTCGCCGAAGCACTGCAGAAATCCGATCTAGAGGAGAAACTATGGACTAGAGGGTAGGGCTGCACATGGCTGAAAATCTTGTGCCAAAAACCTAAAACCCTCTAGTATATATAGGAGGAGAGGAGGAGAGGAGGCAGCCTTGGCTTCCAAGCCAATCTGATTCGGCTGAACTAGGAGGGAGGAGTCCACCTCCTCCACTCCTAGTAGGATTAGGACTCCTTCCTTAATTTGCCTTTTTTGCCTTTTTCCACCTTTTTCCTTTTGGGTTTTCTTCCCAGCTACATGGGCCTTGTGTGGTACTTCCACCAGCCCACAAAGGGCTGGTATTCACTCTCCCACAGCCCATGAAGCCTGTTGGGTCGAAATACCTCTCCCGGTGGTCTCCCGGTACACTACCGGCACTCCAGGTACACAACCGATGAGCCCGAAACTTTTCCGGCGACCAAAACAGGACTTCCTATATATGAATCTTTACCTCCGGACCATTCTGGAGCTCCTCGTGACGCCCAGGATCTCATCCGGGACTCCAAACAACCTTAGGTCACCACCATACATAACTCTATACTACCAAAACGTCACCAAACCTTAAGTGTGCAGACCCTGCGGGTTCGAGAACTATGTAGACATGACCAAGACACCTCTACGGTTAATAACCAATAGCGGGACCTGGATGCCCATATTAGTTCCTACATATTCTACGAAGGTCTTTATCGGTCGAACCTGTATGTCAAGGATTTAGTTAATCCCGTATGAAGTTCCCTTTGTTCTTCGATATGTTACTTGCCGGAGATTCGATCGTTGGTATCTCCATACCTAGTTCAACCTCATTATTGGCAAGTCTCTTTACTTGTTCCGTAATACAAGATCCCATGACTAACACTTAGACACATTGCTTGCAAGGTTCATTGTGACGTTGTATTACCGAGTGGGCCCTAAGATACCTCTCCGTCACACGGACTAACAAATCCCAGTCTTGATCTGTGCCAACTCAACAGACACCGTCAGAGATACCTATAGAGCACCTTTATAGTCACCCAGTTACGTTGCGACATTTGATACACACAAGGCACTCCTCCGATGTTCGTGAGTTGCATGATCTCATGGTCATAGGAACACATACTTGACGTGCAGAAAACAGTAGCAATAAACTGACACAATCATATGCTACGTTTGTAGTTTGGGTATTGTCCATCACATCATTCTCCTAATGAAGTGATCCCGTTATCAAATGACATCACATGTCAATGGCTAGGAAACCTTGACCATCTTTGATCAGCGAGCTAGTTCACTAGAGGCATACTAGGGACAAAGTGTTGTCTATTTACCCACACATGTAATGTGTTTCCAATTAATACAATTATAGCATGGATAATAAACGATTATCATGAACAAGTAAATATAATAATAAGCACTTTATTTATTGCCTCTAGGGCATATTTCCAACATTCTCCCACTTGCACTAGAGTCAATAATCTAGCTCACATCACTATGTGATTTACATTGTAATGAATCGAACACCCATGTAGTTCTGGTGTTGATCATGTTTAGCCCTTGGAAGAAGTTTAGTCAACGGGTCTGCAACATTCAGATTCATGTGCACTCTGCAAATATTTATGTCCTTCTCCTCGATGTAATCGTGGATGGAGTTGAAGCGTCTCTTTATGTGTCTGGTCCTCTTGTGAAACCTTGGTTCCTTGGCCAGAGCAATGGCACAAGTGTTGTCACAGAACATGTTCATTGGATTTAGTGCACTGGGCACTACTCCAAGATTTGTCATGAACTGCTTCATCGAGACACCTTCCTTCGCTGCCTCCAAGGCTGTGATGTACTCCGCTTCACATGTAGAATCGGCTACCATGCTTTGCTTGGAACTGCACCAGCTTACCGCTCCCCGTTAAGAATAAATACGTATCCGGTTTGTGACTTAGAGTCATCCGGATCAGTGTCAAAGCTTGCATCAACGTAACCCTTTACGATGAGCTCTTCATTACCTCCATAAACGAGAAACATTTCCTTAGTCCTTTTCAAGTACTTAAGGATATTATTGACCGCTACCCAGTGTTCCATTCCAGGATCACTTTGAAACCTTCTGGCCATAATTATGGCAAGGCTGACATCCGGTCTTGTGCACAACATTGCATGCATGATAGAGCCTATGGCTGAAGCATAGGGGATGACACTCATCTTTTCTCTATCTTCTGCAGTCACTGGGCATTGAGTCTTACTCAACTACACACCTTGTAACACAGGCAATAACCCCTTCTTGGACTGATCCATTTTGAACTTCTTCAAAACTTTATCAAGGTATGTGCTCTGTGAAAGTGCTATTAAGCGTCTTGATCTATCTCTATAGATCTTAATGCCTAATAAGAAAGCAGCTTATCCTAGGTCCTTCATTGAAAAACTCTTGTTCAAATATTCCTTCACGCTTTCTAGCATTTCTATATTGTTTCCAATCAGCAATATATCATCCACATATAATATTAGAAACGCTATAGAGCTCCCACTTACTTTCTTGTAAATACAAGCTTCTCCATAAACTTGTATAAACTCAAACGTTTTGAGCACCTCATCAAAATTCTTATTCCAACTCCGAGATGCTTGCACCAGCCCATAAATGGATTGCTGGAGTTTGTAAACTTTGTCAGCATTCTCTGGATCGAAAAACCTTCTGGTTGCATCATATACAACTCTTCCTATGGAAACCGTTGAGGAACGCTGTTTTGACATCCATCTGCCAAATTTCATAGTCAAAATAAGCAGCTATTGCCAACATGATTCTGATGGACTTAAGCATCTCTACGAGTGAGAAGGTCTCATCGTAGTAAACTCCTTGAACTTGTGAAAAACCCTTTGCCACAAGTCGAGCTTTATAGAAGGTGACATTACCGTCTGCGTCTGTCTTCTTCTTAAAGATCCATTTGTTCTGAATGGCCTTTTGCCCTTCAGGTAATACTTCCAAAGTCCATACTTTGTTTTCATACATGGATCCCATCTCGGATTTCATGGCCTCTAACCATTTCTCGGAATCCGGTCCCATCACTGCTCCTCCATAGCTAGTAGGTTCATTGTTGTCCAACAACATGACCTCCAAGACAGGGTTGCCGTACCACTCAGGAGTAGTACGCGGCCTTGTCAACCTATGAGGTTCAATAGTAGCTTGATCCAAAGCTTCATGATCATCATCATTAACTTCCTCTTCTACCATCGTAGGTTCCACAGAAACATCTTTCTGCGTTGTGCTACTTTCTAGTTGAAGTAAAGGTTCAATAACCTCATCAAGTTGTATTTTCCTCCCACTCAATTCTTTCGAGAGAAACTCTTTCTCAAGAAATGTTTCATTATTAGCGACAAACACTTTGCCTTCGGATCTGAGATAGAAGGTATACCCGACTGTCTCTTTCGGATATCCTATGAAGACGCATTTTTCCGCTTTGGGTTCCAGCTTTTCAGGCTGAAGCTTTTTGACATAAGCATCACATCCCCAAACTTTAAGAAAAGATAACTTTGGCCTTTTGCCAAACCACAGTTCATATGGCGTCGTCTCAAAGGATTTCAATGGTGCCCTATTTAAAGTGAATGCAGCTGTCTCTAATGCATAACCCCAAAACGATAGTGGCAAATCAGCAAGAGACATCATAGAACGCACCATATCTAATAAGGTTAGATTACGACGTTCGGACACACCATTACGTTGTGGTGTTTCGGGCGGTGTCAACTGTGAAACAATTCCACACTATCTTAAGTGACTACCAAACTCATAACTCAGATATTCACCTCCTCGATTAGATCGTAGGAATTTAATCTTCTTGTTATGATGATTCTCAACTTCACTCTGAAATTGCTTGAACTTTTCAAACGTTTCAGACTTGTGTTTCATCAAGTAAATATACCCATATCTACTTAAGTCATCAGTGAAGGTGAGAAAATAATGATATCCACCACGCACCGTAACATTCATTAGACCACACACATCAGTATGTATGATTTCCAATAAGTCACTCGCCCGTTCCATTGTTCCAGAGAATGGCATTTTAGTCATCTTGCCCATGAGGCATGGTTCACATGTGTCAAGTGATTCAAAATCAAGTGACTCCAAAAGTCCATCAGCCTGGAGCTTCCTCACGCGTTTTACACCAATATGACCTAAACGGCAGTGCCACAAGAAAGTGGTACTATCATTATCAACTCTACATCTTTTGGCATCAATGTTATGAACATGTGTGTCATCACTATCAAGATTCAATATGAATAAACCCCTAACATTGGGTGCATGACCATAAAACATATTACTCATATAAATAGAACAACCATTATTCTCTGATTTAAATGAGTAACCGTCTCGCAATAAACAAGATCCAAATATAATGTTCATGCTTAACACAGGCACTAAATAACAATTATTCAGGTTCATCACTAATCCTGATAGTAATCGAAGAGAGAGCGTGCCGACGGCGATCACATCAACCTTGGAACCATTTCCCACGTGCATCGTCACTTTGTCCTTTGCCAGCCTTCGTTTATTCCGTAGTTCCTGTTTTGAGTTGCAAATGTGAGAAACCGAACCGGTATCAAATACCCAAGAACTACTACGAGAGCTAGTAAGGTACACATCAATAACATGTATATCATATATACCTTCTTGTCAGCCAGGTACTTGGGGCAGTTCCGCTTCCAGTGACCAGTTCCCTTGCAATGAAAGCACTCAGTTTCTTGCTTGGGTCCATGCTTGGGCTTCTTTACAGGAGTAGCAACTGCTTTGCCATCCTTCTTGGTTTTACCCTTCTTGCCCTTGCCCTTGACTTTTCCATTTTTCTTGAAACTAGTGGTTTTATTGACCATCAACACTTGATGTTCTTTCTGGATTTCAGACTCAGCGACTTTCAGCATCGCAAACAGCTCGGCGATTGACTTGTTCATCCCGTGCATGTTATAGTTCATCACAAAGCTCTTGTAACTAGGTGGAAGGGATTGAAGAACTCTGTCAGTGATCGCCTCTGGCGGAAGGGAAATTCCCAACTCTGCTAGACGAGTTGAATACCCAAACATTCTGAGTGTATGTTGATAGACCCGTTCTCCTCCATTTTGCAAGCATAGATCTTATCGGAGGTTTCATACCTCTCGATTCGGGCATTCTTCTGAAAGATAAACTTCAACTCCTGGAACATCTCATATGCTTCATAACGTTGAAAACGTCTTTGAAGTCCCGGTTCTAAGCCATACAATATTGCACACTGAACTATTGAGTAATCTCCAGTACGTGCCTCCCAAGTGTTCTTAATGTCTTCCGAGGTCATGTCTTTTGGTTGGTCACCAAGCGGTGCATCAAGGACATATGATTTCTAGGAAGCCGTGAGGATAATCCTCAGATTATGGGCCCAGTCAACAAAGTTACTTCCATCATCTTTCAACTTAGCTTTCTCTAGGAACACATTAAAATTCAGGGGTGCTACTATGCGAGCCATTGATCTACAACATAATATGCAAAGTTTACTTAGACTAGTGTTCAAGATAATGAGTTTAGTTAATCGAATTACTAAAGCTCCCACTCAAATCGACATCCCTCAGGAAATCTGAGTGTCACATGACCCAAATCCACCAACTCAAGTCTGATCATCATGTGAGTTGAGGTGGCTTCAATGGTGAACATCATTATGTTGATCATATCTACTATATGACTCATGTTTGACCTTTCGGTCTCTTGTGTTCCGAGGCCATGTCTGTACATGCTAGGCTCGTCAAGTTTAACCCGAGTGTTCTGCACGTGCAACACCGGCTTGCACCCATTGTATGTGAACGTAGTCTATCACACCCGATCATCATGTGGTGTCTCGACACGACAAACTTTCGCAACGGTGCACACTTAGGGAGAACACAATTTATCTTGAAATTAAGTCAGGGATCACCTTATAATGCTACCGTCGACCTAGGCAAAACAAGGTGCATAAAAGGATTAACATAACATGCAAATCATAAGTGACATGATATGGCCATGAACTTGTGCTTTTGATCTCCATCTTGAAAGCACCGGCATGATCTCCATCGTCACCGGCAAGACGCCATGATTTCCATCATCTTGATCTCCATCAACGTGTTGCCATCGGGGTTGTCACGCCCAACATGCTTCTACTACTATTTCTACCATTTAGTGATAAAGTAAAGCATTACATAGCGCTTAATGATTGACATGCAGGTCATACACTAATTAAAGACAACCCTATGGCTCCTGCCGGTTGCCGTACTCATCGACATGCAAGTCGTGATAATCTATACATCACATGATCATCTCATACATCACATATATCACATCATGTAATTGGCCATATCACATCACAACATACCCTGCAAAATCAAGTTAGACGTCCTCTAATTATTGTTGCATGTTTTACGTGGCTGTTATGGGTATCTAGCAAGAACAATTCTCATCTACACAAAAACCACAACGGTGATACACTAGTTGCTTTTCAACCTTCTCAAGGACCGCCTTTGTCGAATCCGATCCAACTAAAGTGAGAGAAACTGGCACCCGCAAGCCATCTATGAAACAAGTTGCGGTCGAGGGAACTGGTCTCTCATAAGTGTACGAGTAATGTTGGTCCGGGCCCCTTCATCTCACAATACCGCTGAACCAAAATCCGACCAAGGGAGGAAGCAATCTAGGCATCAACGCCCACAAACCTTTTGGGTTATACTCGAGATCTCATCTACACATAGACCTAGCTCATGATGCCACTTATGGGGAACGTTGCATGGGAAACAAAAAATTTCCTAGACACACGCAGATCTATCCATGGTGATGAGCATCTACGAGAGGGAGAGTGGATGTACGCACCCTTGTAGATCGCTAAGCGGGAAGCGTTAAGAAACATGGTTGGTGTAGTCAAAAGTCTTCGCGATCCAAATCGCCGTGCGTCCCGCGATCCGATCACGATCCGTCCCGCGATCCAATCATGATCCGTCCTACGAACTTCATCATGATCCGTCCCACGAGCTTGATCACGATCCTTCCGGTCTAGCGCCGAACGGACGACACCTCCGCGTTCAGCACACGTACAGCTTGATGACGATCTCCGCCATCTTGATCCATCAAGAAGGAGCGGAGAGGAAGAAGAGTTATCCGGCAGCATGACAACGTTCCGGCGATGGTGGTGGAGCTATTCCGGCAAGGCTTCGTCTAAGCACTGCAGAAATCCGATCTAGAGGAGAAACTATGGACTAGAGGGTAGGGTTGCACGTGGCTGAAAATCTTGTGCAAAAACCCTAAAGCCCTCTAGTATATATAGGAGGAGAGGAGGATAGGAGGAAGCCTTGGCTTACTTGCCAATCTGGTTCGGCCGAACTAGGAGGCAGGAGTCCACCTCCTCTACTCCTAGTAGGATTAGGACTCCTTCCTTAATTTGCCTTTTTTGCCTTTTTCCACCTTTTTACTTTTGGGTTTTTCTTCCCAGCCGCATGGGCCTTGTGTGGGACTTCCACCAGCCCACAAAGGGCTGGTATTCACTCTCCCACAGCCCATGAAGCCTCTTGGGTCGAAATACCCCTCCCGGTGGTCTCCCGGTACACTCCCGGCACTCCCGGTACACTACCGATGAGCCCAAAACTTTTCCGGCGACCAAAACAGGACATCCTATATATGAATCTTTACCTCCGGACCATTCCGGAGCTCCTCGTGATGCCCGGGATCTCATCTAGGACTCCGAACAACCTTCGGTCACAAGCATACATAACTCTATACTACCGAAACGTCACCAAACCTTAAGGGTGCGGACCCTGTGGGTTCGAGAACTATGTAGACATGAGAGAGACACCTCTACGGTCAATAACCAATAGCGGGACCTGGATGCCCATATTGGTTCCTACATATTCTATGAAGATCTTTATTGGTCGAACCTCTATGTCAAATCGTCAGTATCTCCATACCTAGTTCAAGCTCGTTATTGGCAAGTCTCTTTACTTGTTCCATAATACAAGATCCAGTGACTAACACTTAGACACATTTCTTGCAAGGCTCATTGTGATGTTGTATTATTGAGTGGGCCCTGAGATACCTCTTCGTCACACGGAGTAACAAATCCCAGTCTTGATCCATGCCAACTCAACAGACACCCTTGAAGATACCTGTAGAGCACCTTTATAGTCCCCCAGTTACGTTGCAATGTTTGATACACACAAGGCACTCCTCCGATGTTCGTGAGTTGCATGATCTCATGGTCATAGGAACACATACTTGACATGCAGAAAACAATAGCAATAAACTGATACGATCATATGCTACGGTTGTAGTTTGGGTCTTGTCCATCACATCATTCTCGTAATGATGTGATCCCATTATCAAATGACATCATTTGTCAATGGCTAGGAAACCTTGACCATCTTTGATCAACGAGCTAGTTCACTAGAGGCATACTAGGGACAAAGTGTTGTCTATTTACCCACACATGTAATGTGTTTCCAATTAATACAATTATAGCATGGATAATAAACGATTATCATGAACAAGGAAATATAATAATAAACACTTTATTTATTGCCTCTAGGGAATATTTCCAACACGATCATTCCTAGCAATCCGCTGCACGGTGTTCCTTCTGCACACGCGGATACCATTAGAGGCGGTGCACTTGTGCTGCTTCGACGAACCTGTACATTGGATTCGGGGACCAACTGTTCAAGGGAGAGGATCCGACGACCGGCTATTTGAGTGAGATCGAACGAGGAGGAGACAGACCACGCGGACACGCTGCCCCAAACTCTACTTTCACTACATGGCACTATGCGTCTAGTGGTATAGATCTATGATCCTTCTCTGTAGCATGTTATTGGATGTTCTGCCAATAGGAAAAATTTAATTTGCATGCGATGCACCTATGGTAGAACCCAACACTAAATAGGGGTGCGGACTCCTCTCATGATACCCTTGGAAGGAGCACTACGTCCATAGGCTGAACAATTCCGCCCTAAAAATCCCTTGGGCCACCGAGGAGCCAAAATTTATGGAAACACCAGATCAGCAAGACCGAAGTGACTAAGCTTCAAGCTTCCATATCAGCAATGTCTTGTCAAAAATCTAGCTAGGAAAGTATACCCATGTGGCTTCAACCACACAACAAACATCTGCAAAACTCTTAAAAGGACTCGACTAGCGAGCGCTTTAAGCACATGCAAGGTCGAGGTTGCATATAGTCCATCTCAATCTTTGCCATTAATGTGGATAAGCTCGTCAACAACATGGATACGCAGACGTGTGGCAGGAAGCGTCCCAGGCTTATAAAACCAATGATAATATCCACTCTATTTTTAGGTGCTCCTTTATTTACCTTTTTGCATTGTATCTTTTTAGTTTCTCTCATTACAGCTCGACATGTAACGCTTGAAACAATAAAATAATGAAATCATGCACATCAAGGTTCTTATTGTATTTCTGTACAAGCACTGCATGTGAGCTACAAGAACGTCATTAAGATACAACTGCTGAAGGGCTTTGTTTCCCTGTCTTGAAATATAATTTCAAAGTACTCGGTATCTCGGATGTTGCACTATATGCATTAGTTTCAAACCTAGATTTCGGTCAATAGTTGGGTTACCCAGTTCCTATGTGTACCCCTTATGTACTCGAACAAATTTGGCTAAGGGTGTTATGGGAGAAGCACTGCGATAGTGCCGCCATTTTAATTGGTAGAGCACCTCAGTGGAAAAAGGCAAAAACTGACTATTTGGGTAAGTGAAAACTGGCCGGCAATCCAAAGACCATATTAAGAGACGTGTCATTAGAGATGACCCATGTTAAACAAAGGGCTAATTAGTAGTATAAGCCGACGTGGACAATGGCGTAGACATCGGCTGCTTAAAGCCAACCACTTCACACACAAAGGGCTCGTCATTAGCCCCCATAGTCAAACTGCTATGACTAAGTGAAAGGTATAAAGCCGTTATAGTCTGATTGCCTAGTTCCTACAAGAAAAGACCGCCTTCGGGTATCGAGTCATTGGCTAAGGGTCAGAGCTGCCTCAAGGAACACCCTATGTATATTATACATTGGGGTATAAACCGATGACAAACCACTTTCTGTTCAACATGGTCAAACAGGAAGAAGAATAATTAAAATAACACACATATATGTGGAAATCTAACGACATAATCATTAAACCAAAAGATGGTTTTTTACATTCCATGTACTCCGGCACTCTGAAGTACTAAAATTGATACAATTTCTTCTGGACACATGGCCTCGGTAGCCCGGGCGCCCTCTTCCACCTCGGCGATGAATTGCTCCAAGGTGCGTTGTTTCCCTTCGGGGAACCCTACAACAATGATCGTTGTATCAACCCCACGGAAGAGCATATTCACACATTGGTACACCGACCAAGCTCCCTAAAAGCACGCAAATCACTTCCAGCAATCCATGCGCAGGCCAGCAACCTACAACTAGGCTAGAAAGCCAAAAAGGCTAGTCGGCAGAACTGTGGTGGCCCACTACTTGATGTAGAGATCATGGAGCGCCAACCTTGCCATGCGGAGTAGATCCATTAGCTGTTTCATTTGATGGTTTAGTAGTTGTGAAGACAGAGAGTCCAATAACTGCTGCTAGAAGGCCTTCTCCTCCTCATGGCCCTCCAATTGTCCGAAGTGTTGGATGGCATTAGTTACACTCTTCAAAAGTCCCGCAAAGACCTCTGCCGAATGCCACAAATGGGTGAGCTGGACACACCCTTTGCTGCCAAACACACAATACAATAAGTGCGATTTACTCACTGCTATTTCCTCCACTTCCTAGAGCACCTCATGGTCGGTCCGGGCCGCGATCTGGAGCTCGGAGTGCGCAAGATGGATCTTCTCGGGCTCTTCTTTTACCTATTTCTCCTCGGCCTAAGTTTATGTCATGCTTTGAACACACCCATTAGGGTCTCCTCGACCTCTACGACCCACGCCTGGTCCTTCTTGCTATCCACCTTCTCAGTAGCTTAGGACTTCTACGCCTTCGTAGCGGCAGCCTTCTGCTGCCTCGCCTCCTGCCGAGCCTTCTTGAGCTCGGCCTTGAGCACCTCAAGCTCGACCAAGGCCACTATCATTCAAATTTTTTGGCATCAACCCATAATTCAACAACAAACACAATACGCTTCTCGTATACAATGTAACATTCAAAGAACACGAAGTACTGATCGTTTACCTTGAGGCTGCTCGAACCATTGGTTCATCAGGTCGATGACTTTCTCAGACCTCTCAAGCTTCTGGTTTACCTCCATTATCTCCTCGTAGACATAGATTGAAGCCAAGGTAGAAACATGCAAACAAGGAATTTTTTCACATAAGCCCCACGACCAATTTATTAACCATGGACGAGCACCTCATATCACTGGGCGGCATCCTGGGGGCTACACAACAAGCTCCTTCTTCTATTCAATCCAAACACTGGTTCCTCGAAACCGGCTTTGGGATCGGGGCTACTCACTGACCAGGCCGTTTACATGGCCATGAGAACATGTCCTCGGATAGATACATGGATTTGCAAAATAAATGCAAAACAAAAATTATTTTTGCACAAGGGTAAAAGAATACCTCGAAGCTCATAGCGAGGCCCTTGAAGACCTCGTGCTTTCCGGCCCCTGCGGACCAGAAGCCCTGCAGCGTCACGCCTATCAAGGCATGATGATCTTCCTTGAGGGAGGATACCTTCAAGGTCTCCTCCATCTCCTTGGTCCACCCCATGCTAGCCCACCCTTGGGTAGGAGGTGGGGGTGGCAAGACCTCGGACCCAAGCACCTAGGGGGTGGGCGGATTTCAGCTTGGCCGATGATTGGCCCATCCTTCCCTTGGCAACATCGGGGATCTTATACCCTTGAGACCGAGTTTTCAACCACGGTTATGAGGACTGACTCTCCAGCCCCCGTTGTGTCAACCTGGGGAGCCAGAGTAGAAGTCGCCTCCCCTAGCCCATCATGAGCTGGCAGAGGAGTGGAGGTGTTCGGGGTCTCGCTGACGGATGGCAGGCCGCTTGAAGAGTCGCTTGGGTGCACCTTTGGCAGACTATGGAAAGATGCTCGTATGAGCTCAGTCCTACTAAAACATAGATCTAATGAAACACAGAACATGGAAAACAGTAATGTACCCTCGAGGTGTTGTTTTATTCCTCCCTAGAACAAGGGGATTATCTTCGGACACGTCGGAGAGCATGATCTTCGGTGACTTGACGGCGGCCCCGACCGAGGTTCCCTTCAACCTCTTCTGGTCCTTGGGCCACGCTCCGAATTAGGCATCCTCTAAGTCTGCGTTGTTCCCTTTAAGGGAAGGATCATCCTTCTACTCATCCTCCCCGCATCTTCATGGGTGGCAGAGATGTGGGCCTCCTCGGACTGGGTAACTGAGGTCTCCCGATTTTGAAGACCCACCCTGGCCTTCTCTGACTTCGGCCCCTTAGAGATCACCACATGCGGCTCCTATACTAGGAGCGTTGTGAGTAGGGGTGGATTACAGATCTGCTCGTCTCGTTAAGGTCGCGTTCGTTAAGGCTCACCTCGTTAAGCTTGTTAAGATTAACGAGCAGAAAACCCTCCTCGGCTTGGTTCGTTTGAAGCTCGTTAAGCTCGTGAGTGATCATGAGCACTCGTTAACATATTATGATGTGTTCTAGTATATGGGATGAGTGTTTACATTTGGTTTTTAAGAACAAAGATGGTGACTACAAAAGGAAAACCACGAGTTTGGTGCCTCCTACGTATATTAGGTTGAATAGATGGGATGAAGTGCTATATTTTTTGTCACGTAAGATGAAAATATGTGTTCTGTTGTTACTAACGAGCTTGACGAGCTACTCGTGAAACTCATTAGCTCATTTGTTAAGCTCGTTCAGCTTGACAAGCTGAAATCAATGATTGGCTCTATTCATTAAGAAGCGAGCCACGAGCTTAATGAGCTGAACTATCGAGCAATCATTAAGCTCATGTGCTACGAGCTTTTGGTCCAGCCCTAGTTGTGAGAAGAGGGGTTCTTGAATCCTCTGGCAATGGGGTCGGGCACTAGATTTTCCGCATCCTGGCTGACCATTTTTGCACATACCGAGCAAGACGATTCATCGAAATCTGTCTAACAATGCGAAGAAACAAGCATATAAATGTGTGTTAATACACTTACTGGTGGGGCTTCATGGCCAATGTCGAAGCTGAGGTCTTGCCCCTCCTTGAGGATCTTTTCCTTGGCCAATTTGAGTAGTCACGTCCACATTCCAGCCAAGTTGGTGTGGAAAAATCATTGGATGGGCCCCGCTTCCTTGGATTTGTACTCCCAGATCGGGTTGGCCCGGAGTTGGAGTGGGAGGGTATGACAGTTGAGCATGGCGTTCAGTGCCTCGGGGATATGGAGATCCTTCTCGATAGGACACCACTTGATCTTCCATGGGGGCCCAACCAAAAAGGTTGCGACTTCGGTTTGGCCGGGGGCGAGCGGCTTAGTGATCTAGAACCACTCGCTCTGCCATTCCTTTACCGCACGATGAAGGTGCCCTTGTACTACTAAGCATTATGGTTCTTGTTGACCATGACCCCTCCACACTCTGCTAGATTGGAGCCTCTGGACTATGGCTTGACCTTGAAGGTCTTTAGCCAAATGCTGAGGTGCATTTTGTAGCGAAGAAAGGCCTCGTAGACCATGTTGAAGGAGGCAAGGTGAAGGATGTAGTTTGGGGCCATGCGTTAGAAGTCGATCCCATAATAGAACATCATCCGGTGCAAGAAGGGTGAAGCGGGAACCCCATGCCTCGTATGAGGTGGGAAATGATGACTACCCGTGCCCCTGGGTTGGGAACGTGCACTAGCTGGTTGGCGCCGGGAGCGCGGGTGCCGATATTGGTGGAGAGGTATCCCGCAACACGCAGCTCCAGGATGGTGCCTTCCATCATGAAGAAGCTTGGATTTTCTAAAAAATAGGGTTGCGAGATTGAATATGGTCCCTGGAGGTAGACGAAGCAGCAGTCAAGGTGGGGGGTGGGGGAATGAGAGCGTGGTTGCCTGCACTATTCTCCTTTTACTCTTATAGCCGGTTGAAAGGCCAAGAGTCCCCCATGCCGCGTCGATAAAAACGCCACTCCCACAAAAGATGTCATTGTACATATGGGGGGCAAAAAATCTTGATGATATCCCTAAGAAAACAGGCTTGATCTCCACCTCTATGGGACGCGCGAGTAAAAAGGCTTCCTTGACGTGGCTTGAGACTGCGTCGGTATTTCCCCAAAGAGGAAGGGATGATGCAGCACCGCGACGGTAAGTATTTCCCTTAGTTATGTAACCAAGGTATCAATCCATAGATGAATATCAAGCACCTACATAAACAACACCTACACACAAATAACAAATACTTGCAATCCGACACGTAAGAGTGGTTGTCAAGCTCTCAACGATAAACAGATAGATTAGGTCGTGATAGTTTTCGCAAATAGATCTCGCAAGAACACACAATTAAATAGGTGACCAAAAAGAGCAGCAAGGTATTTTTGTTTTATTGGATTAATAGGTCTGGAAACAAAATGGCAAAATAGTAGATCCAAAAGAAATATGTTGGAAAAGTAGACCCCGGGGTCGTAGGTTTCACTAGTGGGTTCTCTCATGAGTATAGCACACATTGGGTGAACAATTACTGTTGGGCAATTGATAGAAGAGAAAATAATCATGACGATATGCAGGCAATGATCATTATATAGGCATCACGTCCAAGATAAGTAGACTGAAACGATTCTGCATCTACTTCTATTACTTCACACATCGACCGCTATCCAGCATGCATCTACTGTATTAAATTCATGAAAAAACGGAGTAATGCAATAAGAACGGTGACATGATGTAGAAAAGATCTATTCATGTAGGAATAGACCCCATCTTTTTATCCTTAATGACAACGATACATGCGTGCCTTGCTACCTCTTCTGTCACTGGGAAAGAACCCCGCAAGGTCGAACCCATCAGAAAGCACCTCTTCTCATGACAAGAAAAATTGATCTAGTTGGCCTAACTAAACCAAATATTCTAAGAAGAAATAAGAGGCTATAAGTAATCATGCAAATAAGAGATCAAAGAAGACTCAAATCATATTCATGAATAGAAACTGATCAAGAACTCAAAATTCATCGGATCCAAACAAACACACCACAAAAGTCATTACATAAAATAGATCTCCAGGAGACCATTGTATTGAGAATCACAAGAGAGAGAGGGGAAGCCATATAGATACTACCTATGGACCCATAGGCCCGTGGTCAACTACTCATGCATCACCGAAGAGGCACCCATGAAAACGATGCACCCCTCCATGATGTTGTTAGATTGGATCTCGAGGTTCTAGAACTTACGGTGCGTGGAATTGTGTTTCGTTGACTCCCCTAGGGTTTTTTGAGTATTTGAGTATTTATAGAGGCGATAGTCAGTGGAGGGGGGTCCCGAGGTGGGAACCACCCACCAGGCCGTGCCAAGGGCCTCTTGCGCGCCCTGGTGTGTGTTCCCCACCTCGGCCTTCCTCTCCGACTCTTCTCTGGCCCATCTGGTGTCCTCTGCCCCCAATTTCACTGTGTTTCAGCTTCGTTTGGTACTGATTTTCTATGAAGTAAAAAACAAGAAAAATAGCAACTATCACTTTGGCACTATGTCAATAGGTTAGTCCCAAAAAATGATATAAAGCTACTATGAAATGATTGTAGAACATCCAAGATTGATAATATAGTAGCATGGAAAAAGCCAAAATTATAGATACGTTAGAGACGTATCAACATATCCAATCTTAATTCCTAGTCGTCCTCAAGTAGGTAAATAGTAATAAATAATTTTTGATGTGGAATGCTGCCTAACATGTTCATCACATCTTGTTATCTTTGTAGCATGGACATTCAGACTTCTAGATGGTTCAAAGCAATAGTCTAGTTTTGACATGAAAACTTTAATACTCAAGCAAAACAAAAAGCAACCATGTCTTTCAAAATATCAACACTAAATCAAGTTATCCCTAGCCCATCATGCTCAATCATTGATCCATTCTTGAAACACACTCAAATATTAGGTACACCTAATTCTCAAGTACGATCATAGTGCCCACTAGTTGGTGCGTTGTAAGAGAAGAGGGAGACTCTAATTTAAAATAAAAATTTCATAAAGTAAATAGATAGGCCCTTCGTAGAGGGAAGTAGGGATTTGTAGAGGTGCTAGAGCTCAAGGTTTAAATTGATAGAGAAAAAAATATTTTGGGTGGCATGCCTTTCGTATCAACAAAAATGACCGAGAGATTTCAATACCTTTCCATGCTAGATACATCATAAGCGGTTCCCAAATAGAAAATAGAGTTTATTCCTTTTCCACCATACTTTCACTTTCCATGGCTAGCCCAATCCACGGTTGCCTTCTGTGCCAACACTTTCCAAGAATTTATTATTTGACAACGTAAAGTAATTTTTTATTTTCATTTCATTTCGGGAATGGGCATCCCTATTACCACCGTACTCTCGTGCAATGACAAGTGAATAAACACTCATTTTGAGAATAACACATCTAACATGGAAAAATATCGGTCACCCCCTTCCGTGGCTTGCTTGTATCTCCTACTGGATTGATACCTTGGTTCTCGAAAACTGAGGGAAATACTTATGTACTTTGCTGCATCAAACCGTTCCTGTTCACGGGAAACCAACGCATGCTCGAGAAGTAGCAAGGCCGCTCGACGACCATGGACACGGATGAATCGGCAGGCAGCAGGCCCTTAGGGGTTGGTCCTCTAGACGATGGTGTCTCCACGCCCCCAAGGACAGGAGTGATCACCTCAACAAGCACCGGGGGCTCAGGGGGCTCGGCGATGGTGGCTGCTACTTCTCGAGCATGCGTTGGTTTCCGTGAAGAGGAACGGGTGATGCAGCAAACTAGATAAGTATTTTCCTTAGTTGTTGAGAACCAAAGTATCAATCTAGTAGGGGATACAAGCAGTCCCCAATAGGTGTACCTACACAAAGAATCAAACTCTTGCACCCAACGCTATAAAGGGGTTGGCAATCCCTTTAAGGTTACTTGCAAGGATGAGATATGATAGAGATAGATTGCTTGAACAGAAAGTAAAACAAAAGATAAAAATAATGCAGAAGAGTATTTTTGGTATTTTTGGTTTTAGATCTGAAAGTATAAGACGGAAAATAGACCAGGGGCCATAGGTTTCACTAGAGGCTTCTCTCATGATAGCAAGTATTACGGTGGCTGAACAAATTACTGTCGAGCAATTACTATCAAAGCGAATAGTTATGAAGATATCAAAGGCAATGGTTATGCATATAGGCATACGTCCGTGTCAAGTAGACTAAAACGATTCTGCATCTACTACTATTACTTCACACATCGACCGACTCTTGCCTGCATCTAGAGTATTAAGTTCATGAAGAACAGAGTAACACATTAGGTAAGATGACATGATGTAGAGGGATAAACTCAAGCAATATGATGAAAACCCCATCTTGTTATCCTTGATGGCAACAATACAATACGTTCCTCGCTATCCCTACTTTGTCATTGGGTGAGGACACCGCAAGATTGAACCCAAAACTAAGCACTTCTCCCATTGCAAGAATTGCCAATCTAGTTGGCCAAACCAAACCAATAACTCAAAGAAACTTGCAATTATATGAAATCATGCATATAAGAATTCAGGAAAGACTCAAATAATATTCATGGATAATCTAAACATAAACCCACAATTCATCGGATCTCGACAAACACACCGCAATAGAGTATTACATCGGATAGATCTCCATGAAGATCATGAAGAACATGGCATTGAAGAGCAAAGAGAGAGAAGAAGCCATCTAGCTACTAGCTATGGACCCGAAGGTCTGTGGTGAACTACTCACGCATCATCGGAGGAGCAATGGATTTGATGTAGATTCCCTCCGTGATCGAATCCCCCTTCGACAGATTACCGGAAAAGGCTCCAAGATTGGATCTCTCGGGAACGGAGGCTTCTGGCGGCGGAAAAGTATTTTCGTGGCTCGTTCTGATAATGATGGAATATTTGGGAATTTATAGGCTGAAGATTAGGGTTGGGAGAGCTGCCGTGGGCCCACAAGCCTTCCTGGCCCGCCCTACCACCCTGACCGCGCCCATAGGGCTTGTGGCCCCACGGTGGCTCCCCTGCCTTGGTTTTCAAGTCTCCTGGTTTCATTTCGTTCCAGAAAAATTCCTTCAGAAGGTTTTATTCCGTTTGGACTCCGTTTAATATTCCTTATCTGCAAATCTCAAAAACAAGGAAAAAACAAAAACTGGCACTAGGCTCTAGATTAATAGGTTAGTCCCAAAAATAATATAAAATAGCATATTAATGCATACAAAACATCCAAAACAGATGGTATAATAGCATGGAAAAATAAAAAATTATAGATACATTGGAGACGTATCAGTGGCCTGAGGGCTCGCCTCACGAGCCCTCTCTTCCTTAGCAGCAGGCGGTGGCGGGTCGGCAATGGCAGGCGACGCGCTGGGAGTTGCCTTCGGCTTATCGCCCACCTTCTTCTTCGTCATCTTCAACACAGCGACATTCCTGGTCACCAAGCAAGGGGAGGTCAGCAATGCACAAGCCATAGACATGTGAGCCAATCTATGTCAGGTCACTTACTCCTTGACGTTGACCCACTTCCTCTTCCTTTCCGTTCCGGCAACGACGGAGGCGCCCGAGCTCCCCATGGAGAGGGGGGAGCCATGCAGAAGAGCAGATTCGCTGACAGCCGAGGTGCCGTAGAAGAGACCGCCATGGCCCCGCCCTCACCCACCTTGCCTGCGGGTTGTGGTTCGAGCGGGGGCGATGCCAGCGCCTCAATCGTCCTACCAGCGGTGGCAGGGCGCACCAGAGGAGACTTGGCTCCGCACTTCCGGAGAGTCGACACGCTCGCAGACCGCATGGCGCGAGCGGCTGGCCCCAGCCCCCTGGAGGCCTTAGCAGTATGCGAGGAGCCCGCGGCAAAAACTTCACCAATGTCGTCATCATCTTCAAGCTCGCGCAGAAGGGTGCCCTGCGATGGGGGGATGCCCCGCCGGGCCGTCATCGGCGGTCCTCTCCGAGTCCTCCCCACACGAGGTATCGCCGGAAGACAAAACCACCGGACCAGGGACCTTGGCTGGGAAAATCCCCAGCTCGTTGAAGACAGGCATCGCGGTAACTAGGTTGGCCCCGTTGTCGCGGCAGTACAGCGGATCATGAGCCTCGGAAAGGTCGCCAGGGTCACCGCCGAGCAAGGTCACCATAGCTCTGCTCAGTTCCTCGGGAGATATGCATGCGGACCGGAGCCTAAGGTTGTTGTCGTTGCCCTGATAGTCCCACAAGGGCCTAGAATGGGCCTGAAGGGGCGACCGGCGCTGCACCAAGAACTCCTTCACTATCATCCCACCAGTCAGCTTCTTGGCGCTAATGTCGCGGGTGAAATGTTCCAGAACAGGCTCGGCTGGAGCGTCGGAATGCTTCGCGGATCTCCATGCAGAAGTCTTCATCGGCAACCCCTTTGGTAGATCCAATCGAGGGTTGGTGCCCTTGAGATCCATGAGGACCCAGTGGTGCCTGAAGTTCTCCACCTTCTTCCCGGCCTTCAGAAGCATTTTGCCGCTGTATCGCGATGAAAGAGACACACACCGACCATTGGGCACCGTCATGCAAGCGCAAGCTGAAGAAATGACACAATAGAGATACCGAAGGCCACACGCCCCCAAAGGCCTCGTAGTAGAAGGCGAACACGGATAGGAGCAAGATGGAATTGGGCTAGAGGTGAAGGGCCTGGATCCCGTAGTGGTCAAGGATGGCGGTGAAGAATGCAGAGAAGGGCGGAACGATCTTGGCAAAGATGCTATGGTGGAAGAAGGGGTATACCGCCTTGGACGCAGGCCACTTCACCGAGGAGCCACCCCAGATCAAGGTCCGCCCTTTCTCGTTGGACCCATATGCTGTCCATCGGAGCACAAGGAGGAGGTCCTCTTCCTTGGTGATGGTAGACCCCGAGAGCGCCAGCATGACGGGAGTGGAGGCAGAGCTCTACGCCTCTGGCTTATGCTTGCCGGCTGGAGCCATCACAGAGCTAGCAGGACCGGAGCAGCAAGGAAGAAGATGGAGTGGCGCTGGATCTAGAGAGGTGCCTGCGAGAGTGGGAGACCAGGGAAGCAAGAGTAGGTGCGCATGAAGGGAAAGCAAAAATGGTCAAACGCTAGAAGTCAGACTCTTGGCAATTCGAGCGGAGGCAAAAAGGGCGAGGGGTACCCGACATCAGCCGCACAACACGCGCCAGGCCTGGCCCATTGGCGAATGGGGCCTGCAGTGCTCCTGGTCACCCTTAGGGATCCTCCCTGAGGACGGCCCGCGCATGCCGTGGGCCCAGGGGCTACTTTCGACGTTCTAGGAATGGGGGTACCCAGACCTGCTTGACTGCGGCCCAGGGCATGGCCGATCTCATCGACCAAACACAACAAGGTGTGGCCCCACTCAAGACAAGGCCCTCGCAAGGGCCCTAGCCTCGCGAGGAAGAACAGCGACAAGACCCGCAAAGGATGGGCCTCCTCAGGACCCCTCCGGAGCAGCGGAATTTCCTATGCAAGGCCCGACCTCAGGAGTCAAAGATGACGCAAGGAACGAGAGACGAGCGCTAGTGCGCCAGGTGGCACAGTTTCCCCTTTGGTGCAAAGGGAGCAAGGACATACGTGGGTTCCCAAAGAAACCCCAAAGGTTTCCATTCCGGTGCAAGAAGACCACAACCACCCACCCTACAGGGAGGATGTCATCGCTGAGCCCGTCCCTGCGCTGTCGACAACCACTTTGCAGGTGAAGACCGGCTTTGGACAGGGCAAGCATGAACCCCTGTCCCCCTTCAAAATTTGCTGCTTCGTAGAGGACACCCCCTGCGGGACCGATCCGACCCAACACTTAGTATCCCCATGCACTACCACAAGAGAGCGAGCCAAGAACACACCTTGAGCGTGCCCACGAGGCTCAAGCACATTGTACTAGTTCATCCACCCAAACCTCCATGAGAGGCAATCCACCAAAGCAGGAGTAGGGTATTACGCTTTGCAGTGGCCTGAACCTGGGTAAATTGTCTTGTTTATCTTCTTCCTCGTCATCGTGCGAGTTATATGCTATGTTCATCGAGTAACGAGCTAAGGCGACGAGGCTGCAGGGATCTTCGCACACACCCCTGTGTTCGAACCTTGAGGGTTTTGTGGAGCCCAAAATCTGACAACGGACTCGTCAGAGCCACACATCAGAGTATTCTCCGCTACGATCTGAACCCCCACAGTGTGTTCGATCCAACATTGCAGCCGCGAGCGCCCCGAGCGCCGATGACAAGACGCAATGCGAGTCGGTGAAGTAGGTCGGTACAGAGTCGACGGTTCTCGGAGTAGGACTCTATATGATGTCGAAGTGAAATGCACTGCCCCTCGAGCGGGCAGTGCATCGACATCCAACGGGGCTTCCTGCAACCATGCCGAATCATCGACGATAAGGCCGAGGGATCCGAAGAAGATCTCGCCGCCGGGAGTCATCATGATGATTGAAGAAATGGGAGTTCCACCAGCGCCGGAATTCACAAGAAGCGCAGCCCCACAATGGGCACCAATTGTCGAGGGAATAAGCCTGACAATACTACTAGGGGTACGAATGGAGGGGCGAAGTCTAGCTATGGCTCAGGTGTTTCACTCAGATGTTTACAAGTTCAGGCCCCACTCGGGAGTGGTAAAGACCCTTCGTCTTGAGCCTAGAGGCTGGTTTGCTTTGCTTATGGTGGAATAGAGGATTACAGGAGTCCAAACCTGGTTACGGCGCCTAAGGGTGGCTTATATAGAGTGCACCACCACCAGCCGAGCGCCGTAATAAATGATAATTAAGGCAATGCTACAGAAACTGTTGCCTTAACTAGAGCATTACCGATAACGCATGTTTATTACAGAAATAGATGTCTCTTTGGGTCCCTTCAAGGCTACGCCTCCAAGGCTATTGAGCTTCTTCTGCCGAATGTACGACATAGCCAACCGAAAAACTATGCGGGAATGCCTGAGTGCTTATGGAAACTTGTCCGAGTGCTTACGGAGACTTGTCAGAGTGCGATTTTACTTCTCAAGCTTCAGTGCCAATGAGGGTTAATCTCATCAAATCCCATCACCGTCCAGCAAGACTACAGAGGAATTACTCACTCCCGATGGTGACAACCGTGGTGGTGTTGATGAAGAAGGGTTGCTGATGACGACAACGATGAACCCCCTTCTCTGGAGACCCAAACGGACTCCAGATTGGCCCTTCCTAGGAAGAACAGGAGGTGGCAGTGGCTCCATCTCATAACACGTGATGAGAACTTCTCGCTTATTTTTTCTCGGGAATTAGGAATTTATAGGACTGGAATTAGGGTCTGTAGAGCCACCATGTGGCCCCAAGAAAATTGGTCGCACTTGGGGGTGGTCGTGCCTTGTTGGTTTGGCACCAATAGGTGCACCCCCTCTAGTGGGTCTTCACCCCAGTATTTTTTTCCAAAAAAAACTCCAAAAAGTTTTGTCCAATTCCGAGAACTTTTATTTCTGCACAAGAAAAACACCATGGGTAGTTCTACTAAAAATAACGCCAGTCTGGGTTGTTTCATTCAAATCATGCAAATTAGAGTCCAAAACAAGACCAAAAGTCTTTGGAAAATTAGATACGTTTGAGACATATCAACTCCCCCAAGATTAACTCATTGATTATCCTCAAGCAATATAGTTGGTGATCTAAAAGTGATACAAAACTCTTACACATTCTTTTGTTCTCGTTGCCATATATATGCTTAGCTAGTGTTCAGGTTTTTAGCATAGATCATAAATAACCACATCGATGATAACACTTAGCTACTATATTCACTCATGGCAATAACATAACCAACTAGCGAGCAATAAGAAAATATCTCACATGCCAAGAATTTGTCAAATGAATCATTATATAATATGATGATATGGCATTGTGCTAGCCCTTTCTAACACCAGAAAATATGATTGTAGAGCACATGTGAGGTCCAAGCAGCAACTAAACATTGTAATTCTGGGTAGAAGAGATCCAGTCAGGCTCACATCCAGCATTAACTAGACTCGATGCATAAAAATGACAATAGTGCTCTCTCGCCTGGTGCTTTAGCAAGAACATGATGACTCAAGAATAAAATTAAAATAACATAAAAGTAATTAGAAGGTCCCTTAGCAGAGGGAATCATTGATTTGCATAGGTGCCAAAGCTAATGGTTTAAAACAAAGATGAAATTGTAATTTTGGGTGTTGTGCCTCTCATGTCAACGTCATGACTGAGTTTTCAATATCTTCCATGCTAAACAGATTTTTGGCGGTTTGCAAGCGGTATTGTAATGTTTACTCCCATCCACCATACATACACAAGCCATGTCTGACCGAATCCGGGTGCCCTCGAACGTATGAGCTGTCCCGGGAGTTTATTCAATTTATTTTTGATTATGTCAGACTGGTGTCGGTGTGAAAACTGGAAGACCTTGGGGTAGGGGGTCCCGAGTTGTGGATCTCAGATGAATGGTAACAGGAGTGAGGGGACGATGTTTACCCTGGTTCAGGCCCTATTGATGGAGCTAATACCCTACTTCCTACTCTTGTTTATATCAATGGAGAAGTATCAAGTACATAGTAGATCTACCTCGAGATCGTCAGATGTGTTCTAACTCTAGGGCCAGATGAATGAAGTTGTGTTGATGTCCCCTCTACGGTCTAAACCCTACGGCTTATATACACGTCATGTAGGGCATCTAGGGTTACAAGGTTGGCATCTTGGCATGGAGGCGCCATCAAAAGTCTTGGAGTATACGTCAAGCCTTCGGCAGATGTTGTCTTGATAATGCCATGCCATACAACTTCCCAAGTCCATCTAGAGAATAATGAGGGACCATCGGTCCAATCTAAGAAGCATGGGCCAACCAAGCTAGTATCCCCTAACCCAGGACACCGTTAGTAGCCCCCAAACTAGTATTCTATGCCAAGGATGATTCACTTGATTAAGATAACCTCAGATCTGAAGTCCTTGGCTTGACAGATGAGTTCCCCTTCACGACTTCCAAACTGCCAATTCGCTCTCAAAATAAGCGACGTCTTATAAACAAGACCTTGCCCAACTCATACTTTACCCGAAGAGGCAGGGTAACCTACCCTCGAAGGCCGGGCACATAGGTGTGAATAGTGCTACCTAGCCTAACAACTTTATTGAAGCGGCCCACCCCACGATTGGTTGAGGAGTTACTACCTACCCCAAATTGCGTCTTGAGGCATGATACATCTCCAATGTATCTATAATTTTTGCGTGTTCAATGTTGTTATATTATCAATCTTGGATGTTCTACAATCATTTTATAGCAACTTTATATCATTTTTGGGACTAACCTATTGACATCGTGCCAAAGTGACAATTGATGTTTCTGCTTATTTTTTACATCGTAGAAAATCAGTACCAAACGAAGCCCAAACATCGTGAAACTTTTTGGAGAATGTTTTTGAGGCAGAAGAGACCGGATGGGCCAGAGAAGTGCCGGAGAGGGAGGCCGAGG
Source organism: Hordeum marinum (assembly GCA_022496015.1). Lineage (NCBI taxonomy): Eukaryota > Viridiplantae > Streptophyta > Magnoliopsida > Poales > Poaceae > Hordeum > Hordeum marinum. Next base: position 118,854,992 of record CM039676.1, read on the forward strand.
TGGGGAACACCCACCAAGGCATGCAAGAGGCCCCTGGCGTGACCTGGTGGGTGGTGCCCACTTGGGACCCCCCTCCACCGACTATCGCCTCTATAAATACTCAAATATTCCGAAAGCCCTAGGGGAGTTGACGAAACACAATTCCATCCGCCACAAGTTCTAGAACCTCGAGATCCAGTCTAACACCATCACGGAGGGGTGCATCGTCTTCGTGGGTGCCTCTCCGATGATGCGTGAGCAGTCCACCATAGACCTAGGGGGTCCATAGGGAGTAGCTAGATGTCTTCCTCTCTCTCTATCTTGATTCTCAATACAATGGTCTCTTGGAGATCTATTTGATGTAATGACTTTTGCGGTGTGTTTGTTGGGATCAGGTGAATCTTGATTTCATGATCAGTTTCTATCCATGAATATGATTTGAGTCTTATTTGATCTCTTATGTGCATGATTACTTATAGCTTCGTATTTCTTCTTTGAATATTTGGCTTAGTTAGGCCAACTAGATCGATATTTCTTTCCATGAGAAGAGGTGCTTTGTGATGGGTTCGATCTTGCGGCGTTCTTTCCTAGTGACAGAAGGGGCAGGAAGGCCCGCATGTACCGTTGCCATTAAGGATAACAAGATGGGGTCTATTCCTACATGCATAGATCTTTGGTACTCATCATGTCACAGTTCTTATTGCATTACACCATTTTTCCATGAACTTAATACACTAGATGCATGCTGGATAGTGGTGGACGTGTGGAGTAATAGAAGTAGATGCAGAATCATTTCCATCTACTTATCTTGGACGTGATGCCTATATAATGATCATTGTCTGGATATCGCCATAATTATTTGATCTTCTATCTATTGCCTAACAGTAATTTGTTCACCCACCTTGTGCTATACTCATGAGAGAACCCAATAGTGAAACCTACGACTTTGGGGTCTACTTTTCCAACATATTGCTTTCCGATCTACTATTTTGCCGTTTTATTTTCAGATCTATTAATCCAAACCGCAAAAATACCTTCTTGCACTTTTTGTTTACCTTTTTTATTTTGTGTTCTTGCAAGATCTATTTGCAAAAACTATCACAACCTAATCTATCTTTTTATCGTGGAGAGCTTGACAACCTCTCCTAATCGTCGGGTTGCAAGTATTTGGTATTTGTGTGCAGGTGTTGTTTATGTAGGTTCTTGATATTCCTCTACGGATTGATACCTTGGTCTCATAACGGAGGGAAATACTTACCCTCGATGTGCTACATCATCCCTCCCTCTTTGGGGAAATACTGACACAGTCTCAAGCCACGCCAAAGGAAGCAATCTCTCGAGCGTGCCAATCTTGGGTGTCGAGGAGATATCATCATCATCTATGAGGTTCCTAATCAAAAATCTCATCTCCTGGTAATTTACATTATTTTCCATTTGCCTCTCGTTTTCCTATCCCCACTTCAGAATTTGTCGTTTTATTTGCCGTCTTTTTCGTTTGCCTTTTTTTTGTGAGATCTCTTGTTGGTCTACCTTTTCACCATGGATAGTTATTCCATTATTGCATATACCCCCAATAATGACGTTCTTAACTTTAAACAAAGGGGAGGGGAGATTCTTAAAGATGCTTGGTATAGGATGTACAATGCTCATAATAGATATATTTGTAAGGAATCTAGTGTTGTTCTTATTCGCTGTTTTTACGTGGGCATCACCACTTGGTGTAGCTTCATCCTTGGTACAATTATCGGTGATAATTTCTTGATGTTCCCTACTTTGGATGCTTATAACGAGATGGGAAATTTAGTGGGTTCCCCACCTATCATTATCAATGAAACAATTTTAACTCTTGAGCATGTTATGAAAAGGCTAGATGCTACTGAAAAGAAAATGCTCACTTAGGAAAACATTGAAAACTTAGATAAAAGGATGCATAATCTTGCTAATAAAATTGGGTCAAAGGCGGGAGATGCTCTTAAAGTACTAAAGGAAAAAAGAACACGTAGTCAATAAGAGAATGGAAGAGAGCCCTGCTAGAATTGACAAGTTGGAAGAAATCCTTCATAACTTAAGTTTGGCCTTTTCTACCATTAAGGCTATTGAAAAAACTCACATTATTAAAGATTGCAAATCTACACAAGTTCCTAAGTACAAGGCTACCGCTTCTACTAGAAACAATGAGGATCTTAAAATGATTTGTATTCATCCCAATTTTGTTGAAGTGGTAAACAACCTTAATGGCAAGAACAAATTTTTCAATACTATTCCTAGAAATATTATTATTGAATGTATGCATGCCAGATCCTGCAAAATTCTTGTTGTGTGCGTAAGGAGTTGGAAACTAAAGATGACAATACTTGAATCTATGTGTTATGCCTAGCTAGGGGTGTAAAATGATAGTGCTTGTTGGGAGGCAACCCAAGGAATACAATATTTTTATCTTTTCCTTTCAGTTTTTGAGTGTTTGCACAATTATGCATCTATTATGTTTGTGTTTTTTATGTTTTAGTTAGTGTTTGTGCCAAGTAAAGCCGATAGGATGATTCATAAGATGAGTAGAAACAATGCTGAATCTGAAACAGAAACTTTGTCTCCAGTGCACGAATTTTAATGTTTTAGTGGAGCATTATAATAAGCTGTCATTTTAACACAGTAGTTCTATACAAATTCTTTACGTTTCCAAGGCAATGATTATGCATATAGGAATCACTTCCATGGCAAGTAGACCGAAAGATTCTGCATCTACTACTATTACTCCACACGTCGACCAACTCCTGCCTGCATCTAGAGTATGAAGTTCATGAAGAACAGAGTAACACATTAGGTAAGATGACATGATGTAGAGGGATAAACTCAAGCAATATGATGAAAACCCCATATTTTTACCCTTGATGGCAGCAATACAATATGTGCCTGGCTACCCCTACTATGTCACTGGGTGAGGACTCTGCAAGATTGAACCGAAAACTAAGCACTTCTCCTATTGCAAGAATTACCAATCTAGTTGGCCAAACCAAACCAATAACTCGAAGAGACTTGCAAAGATATGAAATCATGCATATGAGAATTCAGGAAAGACTCAAATAATATTCATGTACAATCTGAACATAAACCCACAATTCATCGGATCTCGACAAACACACCACAAAAGAGTATTACTTCGGATAGATCTCCATGAAGATCATGAAGAACATGGTATTGAGAAGCAAAGAGAGAGAAGAAGCCATCTAGATACTAGCTATGGACCCATAGGTCTGTGTTTAACTACTCACGCATCATCGGAGGGGCAATGGAGTTGATGTAGATGCCCTTCGTGATCGAATCCCCCTCCGGCAGATTACCTGAAAAGGCTCCAAGATTGGATCTCTTGGGAACAGAGGCTTTTGGTGGCGGAAAAGTGTTTTTGTGGCTCGTTTTGATAATGATGGAATATTTGGGTATTTATAGGCCGAAGATTAGGGTTAGAGGAGGTGCTAGGGGCCCACAAGCCTGCCTGGCATGGGGTACCCCCTGCCGTGGTAAGCGGGCTTGTGGCCCCGTGGCAGCTCCTTTGCCTTGGTTCTCAAGTCTTGTGGCTTCCATATTTTCAAGAAAAAATCTTTCCGGAGGTTTTATTCCATTTGGACTCTGTTTAATATTCCTTATCTGCGAAACTCAAAAACAAGGAAAAAACAGAAACTTGCACTAGGCTCTAGATTAATAGGTTAGTCCCAAAAATAATATAAATAGCATATTAATGCATATAAAACATCCAAAACAGATAGTATAATAGCATGGAACAATCAAAAATTATAGATATGTTGGAGGCGTATCAGCATCCCCAAGCTTAATTCCTGCTCGTCCTCAAGTAGGTAAATGATAAAAACAAAGTTTTTGACGTGGAATGCTACCCAACATATTTATCCATGTAATATTCTTTATCGTGGCATGAATATTCAGATCCGTTAGATTCAAAACAATAGTCTAATATTGACATAGAAACAGTAATACTTCGAGCACACCAACACGATAGTCGTGTCCTTTGAAAATAACATGGCCTTAGAAAGTTATCCCTACAAAATCATATGGTCTGGCTATGCTCCATCTTCCCCACACAAAGTATCTAAATCATGCACAACCCCGATGAACAAGTCAAGCAATTGTTTCACACTTTTGATGTTCTCAAACCTTTTCAACTCTCACGCAATACATTATTTTGAGCCATGGATATAGCATTATAGGTAGAATAGAATATGGTGGGGGTGCAAGGGAAAAAGGAGAAGATAGTCTCACATCAACTAGGCGTATCAATGGGCTATGGAGATGCCCATCAATAGATATCAATGTGAGTGAGTAGGGATTGCCATGCAACAAATGCACTTAGAGGTATAAGTGTATGAAAGCTCAAAAAGAAAACTAAGTGGTCGTGCAAAATGAATATCCACTACTTATATGAAAGTGACAAAATAGGAGACTCTCTATCATGAAGATCATGGTGCTACTTTGAAGTACAAGTGTGGAAAAAGATAGTAGCAATAGTCCCTTCTCTCTTTCTCTCATTTTTTATATTTTTATTTTGGTGGGCTTCTTTGGCCTCTTTTTTTTGGGCTTTGCTGGCCTCTTTTATTTTTTGTAAAGTCCAGATACTCGTCCCAACTTGTGAGGGAGTCTGAAAGCACAACATGCTCCCTTGACGGTTTTGATAATTCATGAAAACATACATTGTCTCTTGGACTAACACCTCTATATAATGTATTTCAATAATAATCCACGGAGAGTTGAGTTGGAAAAAGGATTGTGGAGATTGTGGAACCACCACAATATTCAAGGAAATAGGTTGGCCAAGCTTCAAGCAAGAGGACTCTACATATTACATTTGTGAGAAATCACTTTGAGTCTATAGGAAAGCCAATACTATTTAAAGGGGGTAAAGTTTTGATGGTGAACAATATGCTCAAACGTGCACAAGTGACAGTCACCAAAACATCCACAAACTCACCCACCAAAGTCTGTTCTATGCCAATATGCAAAATCGGTGGAACCAACATTCCTATCCTGCTGCCATCGAGTTCCAAACCCTATACAGACTCAGCCAAATGCTAACACTTCGGTGCAGCCGACACTTCACTCGGTGCCACCGAGTTGGGTTGCCAACTTTCTGTTATGCAAGTTCTCATTTTCGGTCCGATCGAGAATGGTGAATCGGCGTCACCGAGTTTGGTAAATCTGACCGTTGGTCACCTTGTCGATGCAACCGAGAATTGTATATCGGTCCCTCGGAGATTGAAAAGTTGCCACTTTTAGTCACTTCGGTACCACCGAGATTTACACATCGGTGTCACCGAGTCTGACTTATTGTGTGTAACAGTTGGATTTTTGGGGATGCCTATATATACCCCTTCACCACCACCCACTCAAAAGAGAAGCACTCAGAACTATTCCATACCTATCCTACTCAGTTTTCTGAGAGAGAACCACCTACCCTTGTGTTGAGGTCAAGATCCTCCACTCCAACCATATGGATCTTGATTTCTAGCCTTCCCAAGTTGCTTTCCACCAATCCCATCTATTCTACCAAGCCAAATCTGTGTGAGAGTGATTGTGTGTTCAGGAGTCTATCATCTTGAAGCACAAGAGCAAGGAGTTCATCGTCATTACCGAGCCTATTACCTTTTGGAGGGTGGTGCCTCCTAGATTGGTTAGGTCTCACTTGGGAGACTCCTACTTCATGTTGTGGAATGAACCAAGAAGTTTGTAAGGCCAAGGAGATCGCCTACTTCATGAAGATCTACCCATAGTGAGGCTAGTCCTTCATGGACGGAAGCCGCATGGAATAGTCAAGGTTGCTACTTCGTGGACCCTTATGGTTGGAGCCCTCCGTGGACTCTCATGACCATTACCTTCCATGGGTTGAAGACTCCATAAACGTGTATGTACGATAGCACCATCCATAAAAACCATGGGAAAAATCTTTGCGTCTCCTATTTGTGTTTGATCTTCAAATCCCATCTCTTTACTTACTTGTGCAATGTCTTTACTTTCCGCTGCCATATTTGTAGACATGCATGTGTAGGGTTGTTAGACTTGCTAGACTTTTTAAAACTATTAAAAATGCCAACCAAATAACTTGGGAAAAGGTTAGGTTTTAAATTCCTGCTAGTAGTCTATTCATGCCCCTCTAGACACCCCTCTCTCGATCCTACAAGTGGTATCAGAGCTTTGGTCTACATTGCTTCAGTTTAATCACCATTGAGGAAGATGGATGTGTCTAAAGTAGAGAGTTTGAGTTGTAGAATGCCCATTCTTGATGGAGAGTACTATAGTCAATGGAAGAATGCCATGATTGATCCATTCAATAGATTCCATTTGACTAAATATATTGAAAATTCCTATGTGCTCCCCGTTGATGAATTGCATCCCAGACACGAAGAGGAAATTAACATGCTTGGTAACCTAAGAACTATCAATCTTATTATTAGAGGTTTACCAAGATTCGTGCTTTCTCAAATGAAGAAATTTGCATGTGCTTATACCTTGTGGACTGATTTGGAGAAACGATATCCAAATCTTTCCCTAGGAAATCTTGATGAAATTCTTCATAAAACTGTTGCCTTTCACCAAATGAAGCCTAGTTATCCAAACTTTGATAAATGCCTATTTGAGCTCTGTGATCTTATGCGTGCCAAATGAGATGTCACCACTATCAACAACATTATCTTTGAAGCCATTCACATTCATAAAATTGAGCATTGTCATGATCACTATTCTAATGAATCCCTTGTTGTTTATGACGAGGATCTCCCACTTGATGATGAAAATGTGGAACATGGCTACTATGAAGAAGATGAGTTGTTCGACATCGAGTATGAGAAGATCATGAAGAATTTGAGTCTTATGGCAAACTTTAGAGATTACATGTCCGGAGGAAAAGAGTGGATTCTTGACAGCGGATGTACAGATCATATGACCGGTGATAGAGACATGTTTCAAGAGATAACACCTAATCAAGGCCCGCGATGGTATGTGACCTTTGGAGACAACTCTAAGGGTAAGGTACTTGGCCTTGGTAAGGTGGCCATATCCCATGATAGCTCTATTCAAAATGTTATGCTTGTTGAATCCCTTGGCTACAATCTTCTTTCCGTATCAAGACTTGCCGACTTCGGTTTCTATGTTTTATTCACGAAAGTTGATTGCCAAGTGTTTCGTCAAGATAATCATAAAATGGTCTTTATCGGTTTCTGTAGAGGTGATCTATACATTGTTGATTTCACTAAAAGATCCAAGCCTCGCACTTGTTCAATTGCAAAATCTTCTAAAGGTTGGCTTTGGCATATAAGACTTGGACATGTAGGCATGCGAAATCTAGATAAGCTAATCAAAGGTGATCACATACTTGGTATTAAAGATGTTATCTTTGACAAAGATAGACTTTGCAGTGCTTGTCAAGCTGGAAAGCAAGTAGGTGGAAGTCATCCAGTTAAGAATATCATGACTACTAGGAGAGCACTCGAGTTACTTCACATGGATCATTTTGGTCCCAATTCTTACAAGAGTCTCGGTGGAAATTCCTATTGTCTAATTATAGTTGACGATTTTCTAGATTTACGTAGGTATTCTTTCTTGATGATAAGTCGCAAGTTCAAAAGATCTTCAAGAACTTTGCTCGAAAAGCGCAAAATCAGTTTAAAGTGAAGATCAAGAAGGTTCAAAGCAATAACGAATCGGAGTTGAAGAACACCCATGTGGATACCTCTCTTGACTAAGATGGTGTCTCACATGAGTTCTCGGCTACGCACACACCTCAACAAAATGGATTTGTTGAGAGGAAGAACCAGATGCTCATTGAGATGGCAAGAACGATGGTTGACGAACACAAGATGCCAAGAAACTTTTGGGTGAACTCCTTTGAAACAACATGTCATACCACAAATCGACTTTACTTGCACAAGCTTCTCGATAAAATGGCATACGAGCTACTCACCAGTAACAAACCCCAAGTCGGATACTTTCGGGTATTTGGCTCAAAGTGCTTCATTCTTGATAAGCATCGTCATACTAAATTTTCTCCTAAATCTCATGAATGATTCATACTTGGTTACGAATCGAACTCTCACACTTACCATGTCTACAACAACTTCACTCGAAAAGTTGAAGAGACGGTAGATGTGAAGTTTGATGAATCTAATGGTTCGCAAGTCGAACAATTGCCAAATGATGTCGGTGATAAGGATCCTTCGGAAGCCATACTAGATCTAGCCATCGGCAAAATTCGTCCCATGGGGGTGAAGGTGAGTACTTCATCAACTCAAGTGGAAGCCCCTACTTCACGTCAAGGTTAACCTCAACACGACATGGAGGCGTGTACACGAGCAGTACACGACAAGATGATGAAGTGGAGGAAGTGCATCATGAAGATCCACCACAACCACCTTCGCCACCACCTCAAGGGAACGAGACCTTCAACAACAACGAAGATGAACGAGATGATAATGAAGAAGAAGAATCTCCACCATCCAACAATCGGATGCTGACCCGTGTTCGAGCTCAAGTGACCAAGATCCATCCCCTAAACCAAATCTTTGGTGATATACAAACAGGGAGAATCACTCGCTCTAAAACCCATCTAGCTAACTTTTGTGAGCATTATTCCCTCATCTCTAGCATTGAGCCTTTAAAGGTAGAACAAGCTCTTGAAGACGCGGATTAGATGAACGCAATGCATGAAGAGCTACACAACTTCGAGAGGAACAAAGTGTGGACACTCGTGGAGAAGCCTGAAGATGAGACAACATCATCGGAACCAAATGGGTGTTTTGGAACAAACAAGATGAAGATGGTCAAGTTGTACGCAACCAGGCTCGTCTCATAGCTCAAGGATATACGCAAGTCGAAGGTATGGACTATGGCGAGACCTATGCCTCCATTGCTAGACTTGAAGCTATCCATATTCTTCTTGCCTACGCTAATCAACATTATATCACGCTTTATAAAATGGACATCAAAAGTGCATTTTTAAATGGTGAAATACAGGAAGAAGTCTATGTTAAGCAACCACCTGGTTTTGTGAATCCTAAGAAACCTAATCATGTTTACAAGCTTTGCGAAGCTCTTTATGGTCTTAAGAAAGCCCCTCGTGCTTGGTATAAATGCTTAACAAAGTTTCTCATTGGAAAAGGTTTTGAAATTGGTAAAGTTGATGCAACCTTGTTCACGTAGAGAGCTAATGGAGAATTATTTATATGCCAAATTTTTGTGGATGATATTATCTTTGGTTCCACTAACCCTCAATTTAGTGAAAGATTTGGAAGGTTGATGTCTGAGAAGTATGAGATGCCTATGATGTGTGAGCTAAAATTCTTTCTTGGATTGCAAATCAAGCAATCAAGAGAAGGAACTTTCATCTCTCAAACTAAGTATACCAAGGACTTGATCAAGAACTTCAACATGCAGGATTGCAAAGGTATGAAAACTCCTATGCCCACTAGTGGACATGTTGACCTTACTAGGGAGGATGAAGCGGTTGATCAAAAGGTTTATCGATCTATGATTGGTTCACTGTTATATCTATGTGCATCTCGTCCCGATATTATGCTTAGTGTTTGCATGTGTGCTAGATATCAAGCTGCACCTAAAGAGTGTCATCTTTTGGCTGTGAAACGTATTGTGAGATACTTGATACAAACAACAAACTTTGGCATTTGGTATCCCAAGGGATCTTCTTTTAATCTTGTTGGCTATTCCGATTAGGACTATGCCAGAGTAAAGGTTGACAGAAAATCCTCCTCGGTTACTTGCCAATTTTTAGGTAGATCTCTTGTGTCTTGGTCCTCCAAGAAACAAAACTCGGTATCTCTATCAACTGCCAAAGCTGAGTATATTGCTGCTGGATCTTGTTGTGTGCAATTACTATGGATGACACAAACGTTTATGGATATGGTATTCATGTTAAAAATGTTCCATTACTTATGAAAGTGCTATTAAAATTGGACATAATACTATGCAACATTCTCGAACCAAGCATATTCAAGTTCGACATCATTTCATTCGTGATCATGTTGCCAAAGGAGATATCAATCTTAAGCATGTTCGCACTAACAAACAATTGGCCGATATCTTCACCAAGCCACTTGATGAGAAAACATTTTGTCATTTGAGGAGTGAGTTGAACAGCATTTATGCTTCAAACTTAAGCTAGACTCACTCCGTTGCAAGCAAGGGCATGAGCTTTATTATTATCCCCATGTTCCCGTAACTCATTATCATATGCCATGGAATTCTATGATCCCTTGTATTGCATCTAACCTTTTGTAGGTACTTGGAAGAACTTCATTCCACAATATTGCCATCAACTCCAATCATAAGCAATCTTGTCATTACCAAGTATCCACAACCTCTCTTGATGATGGAAGGAAGAAGACAACAAAAGCATATCCTTGACATATACTTGATCTTAGTTGCAAAATCTATAAGTGGTATCATGTCAATAGGATATATCCATTGTTCTTCCTTGCATGAGTAACCTTTGTAGGTGATTAGTGTACTAGAATGAGAAGGATTGCTTCAAATTCAACATGATCTTCATCAACCTCGAGCATCCTCAACAAGTTTACCTACGAGCAACGTCATCAACATCATTCAAGGTATGTACTCATATCCTTGAAAAGACTTTACTCCAAGACATGGGCTAAAGCAACTCAAGTGATATGAAGACATCAAAATGCTTAATCAAAAAATGGTAACCCCATTTCGAGCTTAAATGATGAGTATGACCTATGATCAAGCATTCTTGCTTGGCTCCTAAGTCAATATACTCTAATATGGGCGACCTAGTCACCGCCCATCATTTAGTTAAGAATCTTGCGTGGTTTGCTCTCTATTTGTTTAATTTCTCATAACCACTCAAATCTTATCTATTTGATGTCCTTTGTAAATCTTTCATTTGTTTTTCTTTTTACAATTTCGTTTGTCTCTTTGAAAAAACATAATCTTGTTTTATCTTTCGGAGACACCGATATAGATAACTCGGTCCTACCGAACCTGTAGATGAGCTACACTACACAATCTCGGTACTGTCGATTTATTTATCCTGGTGGCACCAATTTTCTTTTTCTTTCAAAATCTGAGTCTCTTTGATATTGCTTATTTGCTTTTGTTCTTGAGATATTCTTGTTTCTTCGATGACCCCTTCTTAAAAAATATATATATTTAGGGGGAGAAGAACAAACAACACTTCAGGGGACAAATTATTTATTCAAGGATCCCTAGCTCCAAGGAGAAGAAACCTCAAATTTGCCAAATGGAGATAAGTTACATTCAATGATTCCCTTAGTCATTTAGTGGACCCTACTTTCGATGACCCTCGATCTCTAGGATTCCTTCCTAATCAATGATTCCTATTACTACGCCCAAGTTTAACCCTCTTGGTACTTTATGCCAAGTGGGAGAATATCAAAGCTTCATGCTAAAGGAAGAGTTACATGCTTATGCAAAGGGGGAGATATGATTTAGGAGGAGAGGAAAATTTCAAAAGTTCACACTTATATAATCAAGGAGCAAAACAACAATGTAGGGGAAGAAAACTACTTTTGGAGAAAAGTCTCAAGTGAACAAAGGATTGCTTTTCTCACCCTATCCGATCCCAATATCTACATGCTGAGATTCAGGGGGAGAGGATGTACTACCATATTTATATCAAAGGGGAGAAAAGATGTAATAGATCAATGCTAAAGGTGGAGACATATCAATCAATGATTATCATATTTTATATGTTCTCTACATCTTGGTACTTGTTGAGTTCTATTGCTTTTGTTTAGTAGAATACACTTGTGTTTCCTAACATTGTTTTCTCAAGTGTGTCTCTACTACTAGAATTCTCAAGAACTCAAGGTGAGTATATGCATCATATATTTGATCAACATGATCTCTTGCTTCTTGCACATATTGTTTGCAAGAGTGAAGTCTTGATCAAGGATATACATTTCATTCGCATATATCGATGCATATAGCCAAGATACACATGACTCTTATATCCCTTTCATTCATATGTGTGTCCATGCACTCCATAGAAACTATACTTTAAAGGATTGCACACATTTAGGGGGAGGAAATCTAAGTCATCTGTTTCTCAAAGTCTTCATTGCATTCATGCATATCTTTAATTGAAGCTTTGATTGGATGTTGTCATCAATTACCAAAAAGGGGGAGATTGAAAGAACAACATGCTCCCTTGGTGGTTTTTATAACTCATGACAACATACATTGTCTCTTGGACCAACACCTCTATCTAGTGTATTTTAAATAATAGTCCATGGAGAGTTGAGTTGGCAAAAGGATTGTGGAGATTGTGGAATCACCCCAAGATTCAAGGAAATAGGTTGGCCAAGTGTCAAGCAATAGGGCTCTACATTCTGCATTTGTGAGAAATCACTTTGAGTCTATAGGAAAGCCAATACTATTAAAAGGTGGTAAAGTTTTGATGGTGAACAATATGCTTAAACGTGCACAAGTGACAGTCACCAAAACATCCACAAACTCTCCCAACAAAGTCTGTCCTAAGCCAAATATACAAAATCGGTGCAACCAACATTCCTATCTTGGTGCCACCGAGTTCCAAACCCTATATAGACTCAGCCAAACCCTAACACTTCGGTGCATCTGACACTGCACTCGGTGCCACCGAGTTGGGTTGCCAACTTTCTGATACGCAAGTTCTCATTTTCTGTCCGGCCAAGAATGGTGAATCGGCGTCACCGAGTTTGGTAAATCTGACCATTGGTCACCTTGTCGGTGCAACCGAGAATTGTATATCGGTCCCTCCGAGATTAAAAAGTTGCCACTTTTAGTCACTTCGGTACCACCGAGATTTACATATCGGTGTCACCGAGTCTGACTTATTGTGTATAACGGTTGGATTTTTGGGGATGCCTATATATACCCCTTCACCACCACCCACTCGAAAGAGAAGCACTCAAAACTATTCCATACCTATCCTACTCAGTTTTTTGAGAGAGAACCACCTACCATTGTGTTGAGGTCAAGATCTTCCACTCCAACCATATGGATCTTGATTTCTAGCCTCCCCAAGTTGCTTTCCACCAATCCCATCTCTTCTACCAAGCCAAAAATCTATGAGAGCGAGATTGTGTGTTGAGGAGTCTATCATGTTGAAGCACAAGAGCAAGGAGTTCATCGTCATTACTGAGCCTATTACCTTTTGGAGGGTGGTGCCTCCTAGATTGGTTAGGTGTCACTTGGGAGCCTCCTACTTCGTGTTATGGATTGAACCAAGAAGTTTGTAAGGGCAAGGAGATCGCCTACTTCGTGAAGATCTACCCATAGTGAGGCTAGTCCTTCATGGTCGAAAGCTGCATTGAATAGTCAAGGTTGCTACTTTGTGGACCCTTATGGATGGAGCCCTCCATGGACTCCCACGACTGTTACCCTCTGTGGGTTGAAGACTCCATAAACGTGAACGTACGATAGCACCACCTGTCGGAACCACGGGAAAAATCTTTGCGTCTCCTATAGCATTTGATCTTCCTATCCCATCTCTTTACTTACATGTGCAATGTCTTTACTTTCCGCTGCCATATTTGTATACATGCATGTGTAGGGCTGTTAGACTTGCTAGACTTGTTAAAACTATTAAAATCTGCCAACCAACTAAGTTGGGAAGTGTTAGGTTTTAAATTCCTGCTAGTAATCTATTCACCCCCCTCTAGATACCCCTTTATCGATCCTACAGAGTCATAGCCTCCATCATTCTTTTCTCTCATGGGACAATGCTCTATCAATGAAAAATCATCACACTTTTATTTACTTATAACTCAAAGAAAAACAAATTACAACTCGATTCCTATGACAAGATAAAACTCTATATGCAATATGATGTGATGATGCAAGTCATAGAAAAACTTCATGGTGGAAGTTGCATGGCAATATATCTCGGAATGGCTATGGAATGCCATAATAGGTAGGTACGGTGGCTGTTTTGAGGAATATATGGTGGCTGTTTTGAGGAAGGGGGGTTTGATGTACCGACAAAAGTTGTGCGGTACTAGAGAGGCTAGCAAAGATGGAAGAGTGAGAGTGCATATAATCCATGGACTCACATTAGTCATAAAGAACTCACATACTTATTGCAAAAGTCTATTAGTCATCAAACAAAGCATTAGACGCATGCTCCTAGGGGAGAGGTTGGTAGGAGTTAACCATCGCGCCATACGTGCATGCTACAGGAATCACAAGCTTTAACACACATATCTCTCTTCATTTCACAACTACTCACTAGCATGACTCTCATATTACCATCCCTATTATCTGAAAACTATATGTAACGAATCCAACTTCTCATAGTTGTTAATGCACTTGATATGAAAGTTTTTATTATATCCCTCTTGGATACCATTATATTAGGACTAAATTCATAACCTAAAAAAATTACCATGCTGTTTTAAGAAACTCTGAAAATAATATAAGTGAGGAACGAGAGTTCAATAATTTCTATAAAATATAACACCACCATGTTTTAAAAAGATATAAGTGAAGCATATAGAGTATTCTAACAAATTCACGATTCACCGTCTCTCTCTCTAAATATGTGTGCATAAAGTATGATTGTGGAAAACTAACAAGCAAAGAATCATATCATACAAGACACTCCAAGCAAAACACATATCATGTTGTGAATAAAAATATAGCCTCAAGTAAATTTACCGATGGATTGAAGATGAAAGAGGGGATGCCTTCCGGGGCATCCCCAAGCTTAGGCTTTTTGGTATACTTGAATATGACTTGGAGTTCCTTGGGCATACCCAAGCTTAGGCTCTTGCCACTCTTTATTCCATAGTCCATCAAATCTTCACCCAAAACTTGAAAACTTCACAACACAAAACTCAACAGAAAACTCATGAGATCCGTTAGTATAAGAAAAATAAATCACCACTTTAGGTACTGTTGTGAACTCATTATTTATTTATATTTTTGTAATACCAACTGTATTTTAACTTTTCCATGACTCATAACCCCCGATACGACCCATAGATACATCAAAATAAGCAAACAACACAAAGAAAACAGAATCTGTCAAAAACAGAACAGTCTGTAGAAATCTGTAAACTTCGAGTACTTATGTAACTCTAAAAATTCTGAAAACTTAGAAAAACCAGTGAAATTAGTATATCAATCCCTGTGTAAAAATGTCAGATCAATTTGACTCTCCGAAAAATTCATAAAATTCTTGGACTGAGCGCCAAAGTTTCTGTTTTCCAGCAAGATCAAATCAACAACTACCATAGATCACCTCAAAGGTTTTACTTGGCTCAAACACTAATTTAAACACAAAAACACAATTAATACATAATTTATAATGTTACAAACACACCAAAACATAACTAAAAACTGAAAGCAAAATAAAATTGGGTTGCCTCCCAACAAGCACTATTGTTTAACGCCCCTAGCTAGGCAAAACGCTTTCAATGATGCTCACATAAAAAGTAGTAATTGAGATATGCACAAGAGAATCAAGAATAGCATAAAAACACATTTAAGTCTAACCCACTTCCTATGAATAGGGATTTTGTGAGCAAATAATTTATGGGAGGAAGAATTAACTAGCATAGGAAGGCAAAACAAGCATAACTTCAAAACTTTGAACACATAGAGACTAAACTTGATATTATTGCAATTCCTACAAGAATATGTTCCTACATCATAATAAATTTCAGTATAATCATGAAGGAATTCAACAATATAACTATCATATAAATTTTTCTCTTAATGACCCACATGCATGCAAAGTTAATACTCTTACAAAATAGTGGGATTATCATTAACTAAAGTCATGACCTCTCCAAACCCACTTTTATCAAAAAATTCATAAGATTTAACACTCTCCAAAATAGTGGGATCAATAATGCCTAAAGTTGACACTCTTCCAAACCCACTTTCAATATCATAATCATCATGAGTATTAAATAAATTATCCAGATCATAAGAAGCATTATCACCCCAATCATGATCATTGCAATAAGTAGTGGTCATGGAAAACTCATCAAATATAGCATCCCCAAGCTTGTAGTTTTCCATATCGTTAACATAATTGACATTAATAAAATTTATAACAATATCATTGCAATCATTCTTTTCATTCAAGGAAACATCGTGAATCACTTCATCACAATTTTTCAAATTCACGAATATCAAGCAAAACTTCATAGAGATAATCAAGTACACTCAACTCACTAGCAATTGGTTCATCATAATTTGGTCTTTTGAAAAGATTAGCAAGTGGATGAGGATCCATAACAATTGATTTTTACCAAGCAAAGATGCAAGAAAATAGAAGGCACATGGCAACACAAGCAAACATAGCAACGAAAAGGCGAACGGAAGAAGGGCGAATAAAAAGGCAAATATTTTTGGAAAATCATTTTAGAAATTGGGGAGAGGAAAATGTGAGGCAAATGGAAAATAATGTAAATGCGAGAGATGAGCTTGTGTTGGGTACTTGGTAGGCTTGATGTAGATCTCCCTCAACCAAACCAGAAATTGGCAAGTTGACGAGAGAGTTCTTATCTTGACATGTTATGTATCTCCCCGGCAATGGCGCCAGAAATCCTTCTTGCTACTTCTCGAGCATGCGTTGGTTTCCCGTGAAGAGCAATGGTTTGATGCAGCAAAGTACATAAGTAGTTTCCTCAGTTTTTGAGAACCAAGGTATTAATCCAGTAGGAGATACAAGTGAGCCACCAATAGATATACATGCACAAGGAATCAAACTCTTGCACCCAACTCTATAAAGGGTTTGCCAATCCCTTCACGGTTATTTGCAAAGATGAGATCTAGTAGAGATAGATATAATAGGATGCTTGAGCGGAAAGTAAAACTAAAAGTAAAAACAATGCAACAAGTATTTTTGGTGTTTTTGGTCTTAGAACTGAAAATATAATATGGAAAATAGACCTGGGGGCCATAGGTTTCACTAGATGGCTTCTCTCATGATATCAAGTATTACGGTGGGTCAACAAATTACTGTCGATCAATTGATAGAAAAGCAAATAATTCTGATGATATCCAAGGCAATGATTATGCATATAGGCATGACGTCCGTGACAAGTAGACCGAAACGATTCTACATCTACTACTATTACTCCGCACATCGACCGACTCCTGCCTGCATCTAGAGTATTAAGTTCACGAAGAATAGAGTAACACATTAGGTAAGATGACATGATGTAGAGGGATAAACTCAACCAATATGATGAAAACCCCATATTTCTACCCTTGATGGCAACAATACAATACGTGCCTCGCTACCCCTACTATGTCACTGGGTGAGGACACCGCAAGATTGAACCCAAAACTAAGAAGTTCTCCTATTGTAAGAATTACCAAACTAGTTGGCCAAACCAAACCAATAACTCAAAGGGACTTGCAAAGATATGAAATCATGCATATAAGAGTTCAGGAAAGACTCAAACAATATTCATGGATAATCTAAACATAACCCCACAATTCATCGGATCTCAACAAACATACCACAAAAGAGTATTATGTAATATTCGGATATATCTCCATGAAGATCATGAATAACATGGTATTGAGAAGTAAAGAGAGAGAAGAAGCCATCTAGCTACTAGCTATGGACCCGTAGGTCTGTGGTGAACTACTCATGCATCATCAGAGGGGCAATGGAGTCAATGTACATGCCCTCTGTGATCCAATCCAACTCCAGCCAATTACTGGAAAAGGCTCCAAGATTGGATCTCTCGGGAACGGAGGTTTCTGATGGAGAAGTGTTTTCGTGGCTCATTATGATAATGATGGAATATTTGGGTATTTATAGGCTGAAGATTAGGGTTATAGGAGGTGTGAGGTGCCCACGAGCCTGCCCGACACGGGGTACCCCCCTGGCCGCGGCAAGCGGGCTTGTGGCCCTGTCGCAGCTCCTCTGCCTTGGTTCTCAAGTCTCGTGGCTTCCATATTTTCCAGAAAAATATATTTCCGGAGGTTTTATTCTGTTTGGACTCCGTTTAATATTCCTTATCTGCGAAACTCAAAAACAAGGAAAAAACAGAAACTGGCACTAGGCTCTAGATTAATAGGTTAGTCCCCAAAATAATATAAAACAGCATATTAATGCATATAAAGCATCCAAAACAGATAATATAATAGCATGGAACAATCAAAAATTATAGATACGTTGGAGACGTATCAGGCCTCCGGAGCCCCCTATCCTTCGTGGCACCGCTTCCCCGAGGGCGCCCTTCGTGACCGCGTTGAGGGATCCTTAGGGCGAGGCCTTGACGGCTCCGGTGCATGTCCATGACATCCTGGACGGGGCCTTCTTTGCTCTGGGTCAGGTTCTTGATGCCTTCGCGAGTTCCGGTGATCGCCTCGTGGGTGGACGCCTAGAGCTCCTCCCAGGGTGGCTCCGGGCCGCCGCCGCCGCTATGGCGATTGGGGCCAGGTCACGGCTGCCGCGGAGAAGAGAGAGGAAGGATCGGCGGCCACTCACTCCTCGTGCGAAGAGGTGGAGGCCCGTCAGAAGACCTTCCATGAGGAACAGGCCAAGCTTGAGGGGCAGTTTCGTCAGTGGACAAAAGACCTCGAGTCTCACGAGGCCAAGCTTGTCGCTCAGGAAGCCGATCTGTGATAGGTGGCGGCCCATCGTTATGCCGAGCGGGCATGCCTGGATGCGTAGGAGAAGGAGATTGCTTCGAGGTAGATCCTACTTGACACCAAGGGGGCAGCTATTGCCACCGCCGAGGAGAAAAGGCCATAGAGCTGAGCGCCTTCCTTGCCGTTGAGCTCAAGCTTCGCAAGGGGATCCACACCCTCTACCGTGATGGATTCATGGAGCCTCTAGCCTCTCTAGAGGACAGCTTCATGGTGCTTGCTTCGAAGCTCATCGAGGCGCTGGAGTGTGCCATCGTCAAGGTGGATAGGGTCTTGGACAGTGAGTGCCGCGACGTCTTTTCTAAGGCCGCGAGACGCGTCTTCAACCATCTTCATCTTCATGAGTCGGGGTTTGACTTCGACTCCGTGGTCCTCCCGGTCACCCCGGAGGTCCGCGCTGGGGCTGCGGCACCGGTGAAGGGTGCCATGGTGGTGCTGGTGAAGAGGTTCACCCGCGTCACGGTTCCTTCGCCTATGGATGTTGCTGAGGTTGGCGGTAGGGAAGACAACACCAGCGATGTCGATGATGAGTCCCTCGAGGGTGGGATGAACAGTGGCGACGGTTCCTCCTGATTCCTTCCTCCTACTCCTTTCCTGCAATGCACACCGTGACTCGTGGAGGCGTTAAACTCATTTGCGTTTGCGAGAACTTCTAATGCTTGTAATAACTATTGGACTACGTGATTGCTTTCTTCGCCTTGTTTCCTTCTTGCTTGCTGTGATGCTCTGCGTCGGCAGGGCCCGGCCCACGCATACCTCAACCGTCGTTGGGCCAACCGGAAACCAAGGATGGTCCAAGGGGCGAGGGGCTACGGGTCCAGTTAGGCTCCTGAGTCGCGATGCTCGGTAGTCCCGCTTGACGTGCGAGCAGACCCCATGAAGGGAACATGGTGAGGACTGAGATAACTTGAAACTTACGAACACCTTTAGCGCTCTGCGTCGGCAGGGCCCGGCCCACACATACCTCCACTGCCGTTGGGCCGACAGGAAACCAAGGACAGTCCAAGGGCCGAGGGGCTACGGGTCCAGTTAGGCTTCTGAGTCACAATGCTCAGGAGTCCCCCTTGACGTGCGACCTCCAATGTCCTTCCTAGGGATACTTGAGCAGTTTTTTGAGCGCTCCGGGCTCTATGTCGGCAGGGCCTGGCTCGCGCATACCTCTACCATTGTTGGGCCAACCGGAAACCACGGACGGTCCATGGGACGAGGGGCTACGTGTCCAGTTAGGCTCTTGAGTCGCGATGCTCAGGAGTCCTCCTTGACGTGCGAGCTCCAGCGTCCTTCCTAGGGATTCTTGAGCAGTTTTTTGAGCGCTCTGGGCTCTGCGTCAGCAGGTCCCGGCTTGCGCATACCTCTACTGCTGTTGGGCCGATCGGAAACCAAGGACGGTCCAAGGGGCGAGGGGCTATGGGCCATGTTAGGCTACTGAGCCGCGATGCTCACGAGTCCCCCTTGACGTACGAGCGGCTCCCATACCTTTCCTCGCCAGCTTTTCTAGGGATGGGCATGTGAAGACCAAGTTGAGCAGACCTGGGAAGGCGGCGTGTACCAGGCTTGGCCCGGTAGCAGCCCCCATGCACCCCCTCCCTCGTGCATCCCCGGGGAACATAGAAAGAAGGGGAGCCGCTAGGGACCTTCCTGAGGTTCGACGCAGCCATTGGGGGGCACCCTCAGTTGTTTATCCCCCGCACCAGGCATGGGGCTTCCACCTTGTGTGGGCATAGTCATTGGTGGACCGTGTTGACCGCCAACACGGAGCTGTGGCTTCCACATAGCATGGGCATAGTCATTGGTGGACCGTGTTGACTTCTCCGCCAGCGCTGGGCTGTGGCTGACACATTGCGTGGGAAGGGACCCCTCCGCGTCCTCGGGGGGCCCCGGGCATGTACAACCCATAGAGTTCGTACGCGTGGCCGACACGGTAGAACTGGGAGGTGTATCTGGGAGGTCGCGAGGACACTTTGGACTCACGAGTGTTCCTACCTCTAAGGCGGTTTGCACCTGAATCTTCTTGTAGATGGGTCCATTTGAAACCCCGCTTGCTTCTTCTTCTTGAGTGAGGTAGTTTGGGAGCCCTCTTGGCACTCTATGTTCTCAGGTCCCGGTCCCGCACATTTCCCCACCGCCGTTAGGTATGAACAAAAACCAAGGATGCACTTCACGGGGCAAGGCTGTGCGAACCCCGACTTATAAGTCGTCATCACCGAATGCACGTGTATAGTGATCCCAGAGATCAATGCTCACTGAACACACAGAAGCTGAATAACAAGAGTCTTACAACCACATTTAGCATCTTACACAAATAAAGACCATGAAGGTCTAGTATTACATAGATAGGGCCACAAGGGCAAAATACTTAAACTCGACAAGTAGCGGAAATCTTGATCGAAAGCGTGAACCCATGCCATCTGCCTTAAACCAACAGGTGTTCTGACTGGGAAGCGTCCTACTTTGCATGTTCGTCACCAACAAACTCTTCACCGTACTCCTGTTCTTCCATGTCTGGCCAATTAAATAACCAGTGGCAAGCCAATGAGTACTTTGAATGTACTTGCAAGCAACCCATGTTGTGGAACAAGGTATACCAATGCATGATATAGCACTAATAGGTATTTTGCAAAAAGCTAATTTTGAATGTAATGACATGATCAATTAGTTAGGTAAGCATGCATCAATAGTTGGTAGATATCCATATGAACAAGTTATGGATATCATCGTAAACTGGGGGGGTTGAGCATTTCACGCTCAATCATCAAGTCGAGTCATCTGACTTATCTCAAATGTCATCTTTGTGTCATCCACACACACATACACACGCCAAGTTTAGTAAACATTTGGACATAGCACAAGAGCGGTCGTACAACCGTCCTTGACCGTGGACACGGCTATTCGAATAGTTTTACACTCTGAAGAGGTTGCACACTTTACCCACAAGACTTGGGGAACTTCCGTGTCATCCACGACTCACGGTATATTACATACCCGAGATAAGCACCCGAACAATGCCTTTCCCATGGTGATACGAAATAAAGAGTCCATCATTGGTGCCATCCCTCATGATATACATCACACATATCATCCATGAGGGCACACGACGGTGTGCCCGGTGCCTATAAAGACAGCGCATGGCCTTGCACTTCCGGGACGACCCCGTCTCAAGAGTGACCACTTCACTCTTGCCACTGGTAATGTGGGCTCCTTGCTTGCACCAACCATAGAAATCAACAAAGCCCCGTCCCATAAGGGGTATCATGGTCGTAAATATAAGGTTGGAATAACGGTCGCAACTTACACCAATCCGTTTTCAAAAACCACACACACTGACTTGCTCCAGTACACCACTTCTTCATCAAGTGGCTACCTAGCTCATCAACATCTCCCTTTGGAATTAGTGGCACCCGACAGGGTTTTCGAAAATTCTTTGAAATCATATTGTTTCCATCACCATGCATATTCCCGATCCCATTTGTGTAGCATCTACTAACATCCTATCTACTCCCACCCGCATAACCCTCATAAGGTGATAGGGTCATGCATGATGCAAGTGTCAATGGTAAAAGTATCGGTAGAAACCCACAAAAGTGGTCACTACTCCACATGATCAAATATAACAAGAGTAAAGTGCTATATGACGTGCAATAAAAATGGTTCTTAACATGTTCAAAGGGTTGCATTCCTGGCTCAACAAAGTCTTTGGGGTCTTCAAAGTCTTCGGGTCCAACTTCCTAGTCAATAGCGCAATCTATCGTCGCCATAAATAGCGATAAAAATAAGCATCACCCAAAAAAAGAGCACACAAAGCTACTATTAAAATGCTACCCTATTCTGATAAATACTAAAAACTATAATAAAAATATTAGCCTAAGGTTTGCTGTGAAAACATTTTTGAAAACTAATAAACACACGCAAGAAGGTGCCAAAAGTAGGTTTTAAAATAAAAAATGTATAAAAGTTTTCAACATTTTTCACAAATGGCACTATTAAATTCTATGGAATATTCTAGGATTTATGGTGGAAAAATATTGGGCATTGGATAAATATTAAGCCCTGTGGGATTTTAGGAAAAACTGGAGTAAAAGAAAAAGAAAAAGAAGCCCTAGAACCAACTGGGCCAGAACAGACCTAGTTGGGCCGGCGTGAGACCGAGCCAGGCCTAGGCGAGCCGGGGCGCGCGTGCCGCCTGGGTTCAAACCTAACAGGCGGGCCCCAGGCGCTAGCCTCTTAGAGAGGGAGAGAGACAGGGGAGAGGATGACAGGTGGGGGCCACCTGTCGTCTCCGGTCTCTTGGAGGTGGAAGGGCGGCCAGACGGGGTCTGGCTCGCCGGCGACAGGCACGCGCAGCGGAGGAGGTTCAGGAGGGGATCGCCGGCGGTGTCTTTTTGCTGGAAATGGACGAGGAGGAAGGGGAAAGGGTTAGGGGATCCTATGGGCTCGAAGAAGGTGAGAGGAGCGCCGAAGCGGGCCTGTGTCCAAAGATCGAGGGAGCTCCACCACGACGGCGCCTTGGGCGATCCTGAGCACTAGGGCTTCGGGTGGTTTGGGAGTGCGAATGAGGGTGGAAGGGTGCTAGAGGAGGGAAGAGGGGCTTGGGGAAGGCCCTTTTATAGGCTAGCCATGGTTCACCGAGTCGTTGGTGCGCCGGCGAGCTCATGGACGAGGCTGGGAGGCGTTGAAGGAGGAGCTGGTGTGCCTGCGGTCCTCCTGGGACCTGTCCACGACCAGGGGGAGAGAGAAGAGAGGAGGGAGAGAGCGCATGTGCGGCAGCTCACTGGCCGAACCAGGCGGCGCTCGGCACGCGCGGGAGGAGGGAGAAGGAGGAGGAGAGAGGAGGGGGTCGACACGGTGGCGTGGTGCGGACGCCGAGGGGGGGGGGGCAAGTGATGAGAGGGGGAGGCCGGAGGCCACCGGAGCCATGCAGTGGGCAACGTCTATAGTTCCTATCGGCACTATAGCGTGCTCCAGAGCGTGCGTATGGCATGCCACAGCATGCCAATGGCGTTTTGTGCATGGCCAAATGTGGCTAGGGGTCTAGGGGCATCTAGGCTAGGGGCAATGGCATTGGATGCCTTGGGAGGAAGATAGAATAAGAGGAGGGGGAAGAGAGAGGTGTTTTACTGATGTCCAGAGGGTAGAAATGGGGTTTTCACGCCCCAATCATGGAGCTGTGGCCAAGCAATTTTGACTGGAGGTAAAATACCATTGCAAAATGATGTGGTAAAAATTTGGGATCAAGAAGAATAGAGGAAGGGGGTCAAACAGGGTTTTTGCCATTCTGGCAGAAGGTGTTTGATGGAGATTAGTGCCAGAAAATGAGCTTTGCTTGCCATAGGAATTGATAGGATCAAATGGTGATTAGAACTAGGCCTGATCACCAAGTTTGAGTTTGATTGAAGAAAATTCGCAATGTAGCTTTGTGAAACCCTAGAAATCAATAGAATTTGATTTCTGTAGTTCTAGTCATGCTAAGGTAATCCCCTTGATGCACCACTTAGTGTAGCATCATTATTTGGTGATTAGAACATGTCCACAAAGTTTGGGGTCAAGGGGAGAAACATCACAATGTAAACTTGCTCAAATTTGAATCTGGACAGGGAGGGTTTTGGAATAGTTCGATGAATCAAATCAACTTGGATTGAGATGAAACTTTGCAAGATCATCACCTATGATAGTTTTGACTTGCTGGGATTTTCTTGGAATTTATTGAGAATATTTCTTACAGAAATATTGCAAAAGCTTGTTTTTGACAGAAAGGGTTTTGAGGGGTTTTGCCCATTATTTTGAGTATGACCACGTGCTGAAACTCATATATATATATTATATGGAAAATAAATGTCTACTAAGTTTCCCTAAATTTTCTCAAATATTTTGAAGGCATTTAAATAATTTTTTCCTATAAAAAACATTTCTCATCTTAAGAAAAAGCCTTTAAATAAAATATTAAGATAATCTTTAAAATTAATATTTGGTGGTTTTGGGAAGTCATATATATAGTAGGCTTCAAATAAAGCCTTTGGGAAAAAGGGGTCCACCCAATTTGAGGACTTGTAGTGCAAACCTCATCTGAGGGGTTTTTGAAAACTTAATTTGAATAAATCCCTTTTGGTTAAAATAATATTTGATAAAAATAGTTTTGGTCACCATTCACATGGCATGATCATTGGGTCAAGGAAGCTGAATATGGAGAGGGATAGAATCTAAGAGTGCCATACACAACAACCAAACAAGCAAACAATCAACAATTAAAACAACCACAAGCACTGAAAAAGTTTTAATTGGCTCCAAAAATTTTAAATCCAAGCATAACAAGGTGATACAAAGACAGGGTGTGACAGAGGCCGTGGCACTCCTGCCGCCGACTGGAAACCAGGATGACATCAGGAGGCCGAGTGGCATTATGACTAGTAAGGATCGTGAGGAGCCCCCTAACGTTCAAGCGACTCTATGTCTATAGGTCCCGGTCCCACACATTTCCCCACCACCGTTAGGTATGATCCGAAACCAAGGACGCACTTCATGGGGCAAGGCCCCGGCGCTCCCGACGCCGACCGGAAACCAGGACGACATCAGGAGGCCGAGTGGCATTATGACCAGTAAGGCTCCTAAGGCTCAATGCTCAGGAGCCTCCCTTGATGCTCGAGGGGCCCCCATTCCATCTTGTCGGCTGCTGCCTCGTGAGGCCGTGGGGCCTCCTGAGACTCCATGTGATGCACCACGACCGGAGCCCCCAACCGGGGGGTGGACCACCCAACGATGCAAGTAAGGTAGAACGTCAGGGCATAGAATAGACGCACAAGAAACTATTGAAATATGCATAAACAAAGCGACACTAGGGGCGTGCCCTGATCACGCGAAGATCATGTGGCCCAGTGGGCGCCCTTGGACAGAGTGAACCAACAAATTTCCTGGCAACAGGCAACAAAAAGTCACATAGCGGCCATGCCGCTGAATAGCTAAGGCCACCGTCGTTGCCCGATCTCCCGCTTCCATGCACGGGACCTTCACGGGTCCGTCATCTCCCGAGGCTCGGAACCTTTGCTTGGTTCGGGCACCTCCTCCAGCTCCTCGCTGTGCCCCCCCCCCCCGAGGAAAGGCATGAGCATGGCTCAATGAAGGCGCTAAAAGGTGATGCCTGCGTTTGGCAACCCGAAGGGCATGCAGACGTGGGCGTTCGGGTTGACCCATCCATTATCAGCATGCGCTGGCCAGAAGGGACCTTGAGCTGCGGCCCTATTGAATGCGAGTGCATTGATGAAGACGCGCGGCTGATCGACCAAGCCGACGAGGGTGACTGCGATTGGTAGTGCAGGGTAGTCCCCGCTTCGCACGGCCTGGGCTTCCTGTGGCTCTTCGATCGCTCTGAGGACGGACTTTCACGAACTTGGCCCCACATGCCGTGATCCTAGCTCGAGCCGGCGCGTGTCGGGGTGTGCCTCTAGGTTGTGCTCAAGCACCTTTCTTGCCTCACTGACCAAGCCGGAGACTTCCCTGGTGGGAGCCCCCGGGCCCGGTCCAAGAGGGGCGCCGAGCGCGCTTTCCTATGTGATATGAGGCAGGGCCCCATCCCCGAGCATAGGGCCTGAAGCTCTAGGATGCCCTGCAGGGAGGAGTTGCTTCTTCTTCTTGCATGGGTCCTCATGAGGCAGTGTGTCTTCATTGTCATCCTAGCACTCAGCCGCCGCAGTGCGGTAAGCACGCTCGAGTGTACAGACAACATCCTTCTCATCACAATCAATGGTGATGACGCCGCCACTTCCTGGCATCTGGAGGATGTTGTAGCCGTGCTGGGTTACTACCATGAACTTGGCGAGAGTCGGGTACCCAAGGATCACATTGTACGGAAGGTAGATGTGCGCGACGTCGAAGACGATGATCTCGGTGTGGTAGTTCTTGTGCCCGCCGAAGGTGACAGGCAGACGCACCTGCCCGATGGGTATGGTGGACCCGTTTGTGACCCCTCCGAGAAGGGATTAGTTGGCATGAGCTGTTCATACAACACCTAGAGAGTCTCCAATGTCTCGATGGAGAGGATGTTGAGCCTCGCCCCACTATCGATGAGGATCTTGGTGACGAGTTCGTTGCTGATGGTTGGGGTACACAACATGGGGAGCTTGCCGGCCATAAACGAACACCTGAGCTGATCGGTTGAGTCGAAGGTGATGGTGGTCTCAGACCAGTTGAGGGGGCGCATCACTTCAGGCTTCGGGAGAGCCGCATTCACCTCTCGTGCGAATTGCTTGAAGGCATTGTTCAATGCTGGACCTTGGTGCTGCCCAGGATACATGCCACCGCCCTGATTTCCTGGAAGCCCTCAGCTCCATCGCCTTGCCTGTCTTCCTCTTTCCTTCTGGGTGGCGGAGGCAGCAGGGGCAGCCCGGTCTCTCGTGGGCGAGCCTCGCGAGGCTGACCGTGTCGCAACCCTCCCGAGGGTCGTCGCGCAAGCGGTCCTTACGAGGCAGGTCGTGCCAGCGGTCGTCTCGAGGTTGGTCACGCTAGCGGTCCTCTTGAGGCTGACCACACCACGCATGATGTGGCTCCTGGTTGTCCCAACGACCTCCATCGCGGCCTCCACCGCACCCTAAGCCTCGGTAGCCTCGGTCGGGGGTCTTGCTGAAGTGCTCGGCACGGACCAGTCGGAGTTCCTGGTAGTCCACAGTGTCGTGGTTGTTGGTTCCATGGAAGCTGCAGGTTGGCCTTCCTTCTCGGGGGGTGTTGTTCTTACTGGTTTCGCTTTGCCTCGGGTTTGGCCGCAAGCACCGCCAGGGCCTTGCGCTTTGCTTCCTTGGCCTTGGTCTTCTTCTCTTCTGGCTCCACAGCCGGAGGCTCGCGGAGCGATAGGCGGCCCTGCCCGGCCATGGCACATTTGTTCGCCAGGTTGAACATCTACAAGGCAGAGCACAACTCGTCATTCATGGCGAGCTCTTCCTTCACCTTGAGGTTGGTGACTCTATCGGTGAAGGCCGAAATGATGGTTTCGTCCGACGCCTTGGGGATCTTGAGGCGTGTGGTCATGAAACGTTGTATGAACTTGTGCAGGGTCTCACCCTCCTGCTGCTTGATACGCCACAGGTCGTTCACGGTGGGCATGCGGTGACGAGTGCCTTGGAAGTTGGTGATGAAGCGTTTGCACAGACCATCCCAGGAGGTGATGCATGCCTCCGGGAGGTTGAAGAGCCAGGAGAGTGCACCGAGTTTGAGCGCCATGGGGAACCAGCATGCCATGACCTTGTCATCTCCTCTTGCCGCCCGGATACTCAGGGTGTAGAGTTGTAGGAACTCGGCTGGGTCTGCGCTGCCATCGTCACGAGGGGGCAGGTTAGGCTTGAACTTGCAAGGCCATGCGATCGGGTAGAGCTCCGGGGAGATGGCAAGGCACCCCACTGGCTCAATGGGAGCTGCGTGCGCGACGGTGACCTGCTCTTGGCGCTCCTGTGGGGCCGCCTCGAGCGGTATCCGGTCACGGTGTTGGGTCGGCAGCGCAGTGAATGCACGAGCATCGGCACGCGGTCGGGGAACCACTTGGTAGCTTACTTCATTCTCCAGCCTCGCCCTCGGTTCATGAGGCCGGTCACGGGGGCACGCTTCTCGCCTGGGCTCGGGGTCAGCGTCGCGTCGCGAAGGCGGAGGCTGCGCGTCTTGTACCACGTCGTTTGCCAGGGACGGTTGGGGTCAAATCTAGTAGGAGAGCGCCGATGAGCTCGGTGATGTGCCGAAGCTAGTCGTCATAGTGGTCGAGAGTGGGGCGATAGCGAAGCACTTCGTTAGCCATGACGAGCACGTCTTGGCCACGCACCAGCCCTGGCCAAACATGAGAGAATGAACCGAAGGCCGGGACGATCGACGGAGTGGCGGTGTGGGTGTCGCGCTACGCGGTGACCGACTGGGAGGAGTCTTGTTGCTCATGGGCGTCGGGGCCCATGGAAGTGTTTGCCATAGGCGAGGGTGCCCTGCACGCGGTGGCGCGGCCCACCGGCACCATCTGGGTGATACGGTGGCCCGGCGCTCGACATGGGCTTGGCGAGCGTCAGACATCGGATTGGCGAGGTGGGAGAAGATCTTGGCTTGAGGGAGACTTGGACATGCCCCCTACCTGGCACGCCAAATGTCGGATTTCGGGCTCCACAAAACCCTCATGGTTCAAACACAGGGGCGTGTGCGAAGATCCCTGTAGCCTCGTCGCTTTAGCTCGCTACTCGATGAACACATCAAAGAACTCGCGTGATGACAAGGAAGAAGATGAACATGACAGTTTACCCAGGTTTGGGCCGCTGCAAAGCGTAATACCCTACTCCTGCTTTGGTGGACTGCCTCTCGTGGAGGTTTGGGTGGATGAACTAGTACAATGTGCTTGAGCCTCCTGGGGGCTGTCAAGGAGTGTTCTTGGCTCGCTCTCTCGTGGTAGTGCGTGGGAAGACTAAGTGTTGGATCGGATTGGACCCGCGGGGGGTGTCCTCTATGAAGCAGCCTACCCTCTATATATAGAGGTGGCCTAGGTCCTCTTCGCTTATTACATTGGGAAGAAGGGATCCCACAACGGCCAATTTTGAAGGGGGACAGGGGTTCGTACTCGCCCTGCCCAAAGGCGGTCTTCTCCTACAAAATGGCTGTCGACAGCACAGGGACGTGCTCACTGATGACATCGGCCCTACAGGGTGGGTGGTTGTGGTCTTCTTGCACCAGAATGGAAACCTTTGGGGGGTGCTTTGGGAACCCGCGTACGTCCTTGATTCCTTTGCACCAAAGGGGAAACTACGCCGTCTGGCGTATTGGCACTCTTCTATCCTTCCTTGCATCATATTTGACTCTTGAGGCTGGGCCTTGCATAGGAAACTCCACCGCTCCGAAGGGGTCCTGAGGAGGCCCATCCTTCGCACGTCTTGTCGCTGTTCTTCCTCGTGAGGCTAGGGCCCTCACGAGGGCCTTGTCTTAAGTGGCGCCACACCTTGCTATGTTTGGTCGATGAGGTGGGCCATGCCCTAGGCCGCAGGCAGGCACTTCTGGGTACCCCCATTCCCAGAATGCCGACATCCATACACTATCTTTTTCCATCGTCATACGACGATTCCTCCAACGCAACCGACTACGAGGGCAGCGGAGATGTCGTCGAAGTCCTGATGGCCGGCCCATCTCGGGACGAGCCCCAACCCAGGTATTCCACGGGAAACACACATGGACGAGACGACGACTGCGACAAGGCTACCTCCAACGGTTACGTTCTCCGACCTCTCACTCAGGATCATAGGGAGGAGATTCGGCACAAGAACGACAAAGTACTCCTCACCCCCATGATGTGGACTTCTCCAAAGGAGATGGCTCTAGAGGCCACACGCCAGGCCACTCTGGCGGAGCGCGAGCGGTTCGAGCGACTTCAATGATCACTCGTGAGTCTAAGCCAGAAACTTGGCTCGAGGACTACGGAGTGGTCATTCAGATCGGCGAAGGCAAAAAATTTGTTGTTATGAAGCACCTTCTGCTCATGCTGGAAGGGTACGCACGGGCTTGGCTAAACCAATTGCCACCAAGTTGCATCTACTGCTGGGAAGACTTGGCCCGAGTGTTCATGAAGAACTTCGAGGGTACTTACAAGTGCCCGGGCGGTTTGACAGAGCTGCAACATTGTGTCCAAAAGAGCAATGAAACTCTTCGAGAGTACATTCAGCGCTGGACCATGTTGCCAAACACAGTGGAAAATGTAACTGAACATCAAGCCATGTGCGCCTTTAAGGCCGACACTCAATATAGAGGACTGATTCTCAAGTTTGGCCGAGCTGGAGACCTATCTCTCAATCGAGCTATGGAGACAACGAACAAGTACGCCAATGGTGAGGAAGAATACCTCCTCCATAGCGGCAAAGGACGTACCGGTGATGCCCCTGAGTCGGGAGGCAACGCGGGAAAAAGCAGCAGCAGCAGAAGCGAAAGCCGATGCTCCTGCGAAGGCAGGGGTTGCGGCCGTCTTCAGACAAGGCCATGGCAAATCGAAGCCGAAAAATAAAAAAGAATGGATTCCCAGGAAGAGTTCCAACTCCAAGCCCGACATTCACGATTAGCCTTGCCAAGTTTACACCAAGACTGATGAAGATGGCGACATTGTGTTCCCAAAGCACACCACTCTGAAATGTCGCCTGCTCAAGCAGGCCATGGGCAAGGAGTCTACAGAAGACAAGGACGATGCCGACGATGAGGAGGAACAAACCCCAGGTTTCCCACTAGTCGACAATGTCTTGAAAATGATTTTTGCGGACGTCGAGAGAAAAATACGGTTGAAGGTAGTCAATCGGGAAGTTAACATGGCAGTTCCTACTACCTCAAAGCACCTCAACTGGATGAAGACTCTGATCACATTTGACCAATCCGATCATTCGTCCCACATATCCACCACTGGGAAGCAGGCATTGGTCAACAAACCGGTCGTGAACGGTGTCCAGCTATGCAAAGTCCTTATGGATGGAGGCAACAAACTCGACATCATTTATGCCGACACGCTCAAGGACATGGGCATCCCGATGTGCCGACTGAGCAAGAGAAACATGCATTTCCATGGAATAGTCCCTAGGAAGAAGGTAGAATCACTCGACCAGATCTCTGTGGACATGGTATTCGGGAAAAACGAGAAAAACTACAGGAAGGAAGGGTTGACCTTTGAGGTTGTGGATTTTCGCAGTGAATACCATGCGACTTTGGGCAGACCTACTTATGTGATTTTCATGGCCAGGCCATGTTACATTTATCTCAAGTTGAATATGCCAGGGCGAATGGCATGATCACTGTGACTAGCGACCGAGTACTGGGAGAGGACTGCCTCCAATAGGGTTCCAAGATTAACAACAAACAAGTGGTGGCGGCAGAACTCGAAGGATACAAGAAGGAGGTGGACACAACTGATTTGCTTAGGTCAAAACGGCCTACTTCTGAGTCGGCTTTCCAATCAGCCCGTGAGACCAAGCAAGTCCAAGTTCATCCGACTGATCCCAATGCTGCTCCAACAAACATTTCCACCTCACTCGATGAGAAAGAGGAAGCCGAGCTCATCTAGTTCCTCCGTGAGAACTGGGACATCTTTGCATGGAAGCCGTTGAACATGCCCGATGTACCCAGGGAGCTGGCTGAGCATCGACTGCAAAGTGATCCCAAGGTTAAACTAGTCAAAGAGTACTTGTGCCGATCCTCCATAGAGAAGCGCAAGGCAATTGGCTAAGAAATAGCTCGGCTCCTAGCCACCCAGTTCATTCGCGAGATATACCACTCCGAGTGGCTTGCAAATGTTGTCTTGGTGCCCAAGAAGGATAAATCACTCCGAATGTGGATAGACTGCAAGAACCTCAATCAGGCGTGTCCGAAGGATCATTTCCCTTCACCTTGCATAGCCAAATAGTGGACTCTACAGCCGGATGTGAACGTCTATCATTCCTAGATGCGTACTCGGGTACCACCAGATCCGTATGTACGGTCCCAATGAAATAAAAATAGCCTTGATCACTCCATTCGGGTGATTTTGCTATGTCACAATGCCTTTTGATCTGAAGAATGTTGGAGCCACTTTCCAGCAAATGATTCAAAAGTGCCTGGAGAAACAGATCAGTCGGAATGTGGAGGCCTACATGGACGGTATTGTGGGAAAATCCAGGAAAGGTTCTGACCTCCTGACTGACCTGGCTGAAACCTTCGCCAATTTACGGCGCTCTAGAATAAAGTTAAATCCAGCCAAGTGCACATTTGGAGTTCCTGCTAGAAAGCTACTCGACTTTCTTGTTTTCGAACGAGGGACCGATGCGAACCCAGACAAAATCCGAATGAAGCAGCCAGAGCGCCTATATGATGTGCAGAGGTTGACAGGTTGTCTAGCAGCCCAGAGTTGATTCATTTCAAGGCTCGGTGAAAAAGATCTCCCGCTTTACCGATTGATGAAGAAATCTAACAGTTTCGAGTGGACTCCCAAAGCATAGGCCACATTTGAAGAACTCAAGGCGTTTCTTTCCACCCAGCCGGTGTTAGCTGCTCTAGGCAATCAGGAACCGCCGCTCCTATATATTCCAGCTACTAATCAAGTGGTGAGCACCGTCCTGGCAGTTGAGCGCGAGGAGCCAGGAAAAAACATTCAAAGTCCAGCGACCCATCTATTACATCTCAGAAGTTTTGACTCATTCTAAGCAGAGATACCCACCTTACCAGAAGTTGGTCTATCATATTTACTTGACTGCGAAGAAGGTGGTTCATTATTTCCAAGATCACTCGGTTACAGTCGTCAGCAACGCTCCTGTAAGAGATTTTTCGCAATGGAGACACGGCTAGCCGAGTGGTGAAATGGGCGCTAGAGCTCCTCCCGTTGCAGATCAAGTTTGAAGCCAAGAATACAATCAAATACCAGGCATTGGTCAAATTTATGGCCGAGTGTATTGAGCAAGAGCAGCCAACCCCGAGTGTTTCCAAACATTGGACCATGTTCTTTGATGGATCCAAGATGCTCAAGGTTCTGGGGCCAGCTAATACGTCTCCAACGTATCTTTAATTTTTTTTGTTCCATGCTATTATATTATCTATTTTGGATGTTTTATATGCATTAAAATGCTAATTTATATTTTTTGGGACTAACCTATTAACCTAGTGTCCAATGCCAATTTCTATTTTTTCCTTGTTTTTGAGTATTACAGAAAAGGAATATCAAACGGAGTCCAAATAGAATAAAATTCTACGATGATTTTTCTTGGACCAGAAGAAACCCATCAGACTTGGATAGGAGGCTAGAAGATCCACGGGTGGGCCACAAGCCACCCTGGCACGGCCAGGGGGCACCCCTGGCTTGTGGGCCCCCTCGTAGCTCTTCCAACACTAATCTTCAGCTTATAAATTCAGAAATATTCCCCCAATACCAAAAATAGCCACAATAATACTTTTCCGCCGTCGGAACCCTCCATTCCCGAGAGATCCAATCTTGGAGCGTTTTCTGGTAATCTGCCGGAGGGGGATTCGATCACGAAGGGCCTCTACATCAACTCCATTGCCCTTCCGATGATGCGTGAGTAGTTCACCATAGACCTGTGGGTCCATATCTAGTAGCTAGATGGCTTCTTCTCTCTCTTTCTTCTTATATACCATGTTCTCCATGATCTTCATGGGGATCTATCCGATGTAATACTCTTTTGCAGTGTGTTTGTCGAGATCCGATGAATTGTGAGTTTATGATCAGATTATCTATGAATATTATTTGAGTCTTTTCTGAATTCTTATATGCATGATTTCATATATTTGCAAGTCTTTTTGAGTTATTGGTTTGGTTTGGCCAACTAGATTGGTAATTCTTGCAATGGGAGAAGTGCTTAGTTTTGGGTTCGATGTTACGGTGTCCTCACCCAGTGACATAGTAGGGGTAGCGAGGCACGTATTTGTATTGTTGTTGCCATCAAGGATAAAAAGATGGAGTTTCCATCATCTTGCTTGAGTTTATGCCTCTACATCATGTCATCTTACCTAATGCGTTACTCTGTTCTTCATGAACCTAATACTCTAGATGCAGGCTGGAGTCGGTCGATGTGTGGAGTAATAATAGTGGCTACAGGATCGTTTCGGTCTACTTGACATGGACGTGATGCATATATGCATAATAATTGCCTTGGATATCATCATAACTATGCGCTTTTCTATCAATTGCTCGACAGTAATTTGTTCACCCATCGTATTATTTTCCTTCAAGAGAGGAGTCTCTAGTGAAACCTATGGCCCCTTGGTCCATTTTCCATATTATATTTTCTTATCTATAAACCAAAAAAAACAAAAAATACCTTGCTGCAATTTTATTTACTTTTTTACTTCTAGCAATCTTTTATATCTTTCTCTTTTAGATCTAATCCTTGTAAGTAACTGTGAAGGGATTGACAACCCTTTTATAGTGTTGGGTGCAAGTGTTTGATTGTTTGTGTAGGTTCATAAATTGGGGCCTTGCTTGTTCGTACTACTGGATTGATACCTTGGTTCTCAACTACTGAGGTAAATACTTATCTACTTTGCTGCATCACCCTTTCCTCTTGAAGGGAAAACCAACACAAGCTTAAGAAGTAGCACCTGTGTAGTCCTAGTCTCCCCCAAAGGAGATCGGCTGGACTATGCCCTCCAAATACATTTCAACTCATCAAACTGAGGCCGAGTACGAAGCACTCCTACATGGACTCCAGATGGCCATTTAACTCGGCTTTCATCATTTAATGGTCTATAGATATTTGGACGTTGTTGTCAATCAAGCGATGAAGGAATGGGACATCCGGAGTCCAGCCATGACTAGCTATGGCAACACAGTTAGAAAGATGGAGAAGAATTTTGAAGGTTTGGAACTACATCACATCCCTCGTGTGAAGAATCAAGAAGCTGACGACTTAGCGAATATTTGATCCACTCGGCAAGCAGTTCCCAAGGATATATTCCTCGAACATCTACGCGCCCCTACAATTGCAGAAGATCGTTTCACAGAGGAGCCCCCGCGAGCAGTCGGTCCTTTGGATCTGACTGAGGTTGATGTTCCAGAAGTGGTCGATCTAGTCCGCGAAATACTGGTGATCACTCCCAAGTGGACTCATCTCTATTTAGCATACTTGCTCCGGCAAGAACTCCTTGAAGATGAAGAAGAATCCTGCTAGATCGTCCATCGATCTAAATCATTCAAAGTCTTGGGAGACCAATTGTACAAGAAAAGCACCACAGGGGTCACATAGAAATGCATCTCTCCGGAAGATGGACTTCAGATATTGCATGATATTCACTCGGGAACTTGTGACCACCACGCGTCCTCGCGGACTCTGGTTGCTAAGGATTTCCGAGCAGGTTTTTACTGGCCCCGAGCCAACGAAGCTGTCAAAGAGCTAGTTGACAAGTGTGATGGATGCGAGAACAAGTCTCACAAACCCGCCTATGTGTTGAAGACAATTCCGCTCACTTGGCCATTCTCCATGTGGGGCCTTGACATGGTTGGGACCTTATGGACGGGATCGAGTGGATTCACCCACCTGCTCGTGGCTGTCTGCAAATTCACTAAGTGGGTCGAGGCTAAACCTATCAAGAGTCTTGATGCGGGCACTGTTGTCAGCTTCATATGGGGGATTATCTTCAGGTTTAGTGTGCTGCACGACATCATTACCGATAATGGGAAGAACTTCGACTCGACGAATTCAGTGAGTTTTGCTTCTCTCAAGGCACTCGGGTAAATTACGCCTCCGTAGCTCACCCGCAGTCAAACGGAAAAGCAAAACGAGCAAACGGGATGATCCTCCAAGGATTGAAACCCCGATTGATGAGGGATCTGAAGCATGTTGCTGGAGCTTGGGTCAAAGAACTGCCTTCAGTCTTATGGGGTATTCGGATGACCCCCAACCTCTCTATGCAGCGCACTCCTTTCTTCATGGTCTATGGGTTAGAAGTTGTGCTCCCGTATGATCTCCAATATAACTCCCCTCGAGTGGAACAATACGACGAAGCTGAATCCGAAGCAGCACGACAAGACGGCCTCGACCTCCTAGAGGAAGAAATAGAGTTAGTACTTATCACATCTATGGTTTATCAACAGGATCTGACGCATTACCATGACAGACAGGTCAGAGGTCGTGCCTTTCAGGAAGGAGATCTGGTTCTCCGATTGGATCAACAAAGACCCCATAAGTTGGCGCCACCATGGCAGGGACCGTATGTCATCTCCAAAGTCTTGCACAATGGAGCATACCAATTGTACAACATCAAGGATGATGTGGAAGAATATTAGACTTGGAATGCGGATCTGCTCCGCAAGTTCTACATGTAGAACGCGACGAATGTAAATTGGGACTTTCGTAATAAATCCGAGTGATCTCGATGAATAAATATTTGTTTCATTGTACCTTGTTGAAATTTCATTACCACCCCGACTAGGTGTAAAACGCAAAACACTTAGCTGCAAACCTGATTTTGCCTAAGTACAAACTACTCCGAGTATAGGTCTTACCAACACTCGAGCGCTTAGCTGTGACTCCGCATCGCTTAAGTTAACAAACTACTCCGAGTGTAGGTCTTACCAACACTCGAAGGCTTCACCGTGATTTTGCATCACCTAAGTTAGAAAATTCCTCGAGTGGGACATTTTCCACACTCGGTTGTAAAGGTAAACAGGACCATCATTTTTCATCTAGATGACAAACTACTCTGAGTGAGGGCCTCGCCCATGCTCGGGGGCTTAGTTGCGACTCCGCGTCGCCTAAGTTAAGAAACTACTCCGAGTGTAGGTCTTACCAACACTCTGGGCTTAGCCGTGATTCTACATTGCCTAAGTTAGAGAACTACTCGAGTGGGAAATTTTCCACACTCGGTTGTCAAGATGAACAAGACCATCATTGTTCATCTAGATGACAAACTACTCCGAGTGAGGGCCTCACCCATTCTCGGGGGCTTAGCTATGACTCCGCGCCGCCTAAGTGACCAAACTACTCCGAGTGTAGGTCCTACCAACCCTCGGGGGCTTAGCCGCGATTTCGCATCGCCTAAGTTAGAAAACTCCTCGAGTGGGACATTGTCCACACTCGGTTGTCAAGATGAACAGGACCATCATTGTTCATCTAGATGACAAACTACTCCGAGTGAGGGCCTCGCCCGCACTTGGGGGATTAGCTGCGACTCCCCATCGTGTAAGTTAACAAACCACTCCGAGTATAGGTATTACCAACACTCGGGGGCTTAGTCGTGATTCCGCATCCCCTAAGTTAGAAGACTCCTCGAGTGGGACATTTTTCCACACTCGATTGTCAGTATGAACATGACCATCATTGTTCATCTAGGTGACAAACCAGTCCGAGTGACGGCCTCACCCCCGCTCGGGGCATAGCTGCGACTCCATGTCGCCTAAGTTAACAAACTACTCCGAGTGTAGGTCTGACCAACACTCAGGGGCTTAGCCACGATTCCGCATCGCCTACGTTAGAAAACTCCTCGAGTGGGACATTCTCCACACTCGTCTGTCAAGATGAACATGACCAGAATTGTTCATGTGTGGACAAATTGCTCCGAGTGAAGGTCTTGCCAACACCGAGGGACTTAGTTGTCACCCCTTGTCTCCTAAGTTAAAATTTACTCCAAGTGTAGGCACCATACACATTCAAGTACGATGCACTCAAAATATCAAGTTAAGATAAAGCAGATAAGAACTACATCGCTCGAAAGGAAAGTATGGACGATAGGAGCCTCATGCTCATTTAAAAGTCTTACAGATACTACTCAGCATTCCAAGGCAAATGTTTAAAGAAGTTTTTGTTAGCCTGACGATCACTCGGGGCTAGGCACTGCTTCAAGGAACGTGTGCAGGTCAAGGCTTTCTGCGATTCGAGTGGCGGACTCCATGAACATCTCCATGAAGTCTTCAATTCTGGCGTGCTTCTGATTGGTGACCTCCAAGGACTTCAGTTTCTTCTCGTCCACTCCCTTACAGTGGATCCGAACCAGTGAGAGAGCAATGTCAGCCCCAGCTTAGGCTGCTGATTTCTTCCACATATTCATTCAGTGTGGGACGTCTCTCACTCGGGTCAGTGTGGACTCTAGATCCTTGGTGGGATCTTCATCAGAGAAGAGCTCCTTTTCAATGTCCATGATGACAAGGCGGAGCCTCCAAGAATATGAAATTGCTTCGATGACGTGTTCTTCTAGTCGGAGAAAGGCCATGGCCGCACTATCCTTGAGCAACTCTCGGGATGGATCCAGCTCCTTCTCGATCTTCTCAGTCTCCTCGGTAATGTCGAAGTGGAATTATGAATTCGGCCGAATGGAAAGAAGAATCAAAGTCAAGCAAACTTCATTCGGTCATTCAAAAATACACACGGATCATTTAGGGAAGCCTACCTTTGAGTTTGTCGCTCACGGTGTCGCCGAACTCGTCGCCGAACTTCTCTAGCTCAGCCTTCTTGCACTAATGTGTTCGAATTTGGTCTTCCACTCGATGAGCTCCTGCTTGGTCTTCTTCACGGTGGCTTCAAGGGTCTTCTTCTCTTCTTCTAGCTTCCCGACTGTCTTTAGCTTCTCCTCAGCCTCCTTGGCCTTCTGATTGGCCTCCTTCTGAGCCACTGCCAGCTCTATGTCCTTCTTTTCAAGGGTCGTCTTCACAGTTACTAAAGAAACATAATTCTTCAGTCTCTCAACAAGGTTATAATTTTCTCCATGAAGATCTGATGAAGTGCATTCAGTCAGACAGGGAGAATGAACAGTGAAAATGACAGTCGGGCAGGAAGAACTATGCCTTTCAGGGTATTCTTAACTTGCTCTAGTCGGGCGTTCTTGGCTTTCTCAACATCTAAGTCAAGCCGCAAGGTCAACACTTCCTCCTTCAGGGCGTTGTAGTGTCTTCTGAGTTCACAAATAGACTACAAGCAATAAAGGGAAAGAAAAGTTTTAGTCACACAAGACATGCGATCATTCGGTCGGATATGATATTCAGATCATTCGGTCGGACTTGAAAATTCTAAGACTCCCGCGGACTGCTTCAGTCGACGGCAGCCTCGGGGACTACACCTAGTGGGTGTGCTCAGCGCGCCCCCACGGGAAAACTTAAGATCAAGATATTTGTATGCTATTAGACTACCGCCGACTGCTTCAATTGACGACAGTCTTGGGAACTACACCTAGTGGGTGCGCTCAGCGCGCCCCCACTGTAAAGTTAACACCCAGTGGGCGTGTCTATATGTAAACCCACTCGATATTAAAACTAATGATAGACCAAACAAGACACCAAATGAGGAAGGTAGTTACGAGAGTACTTACTCGGATGTTCTTCTGCACGACCTCGCTTGCGTCATACGCCGTCTTCAACTTATCGCACATTAGGTCCAGCTAGATCAATGCTTCCTTGCTCTCTCCCGTCTGGTCCTATGGGACATGGTGTAGCAAGAAGATGCGGGTCTCATGGGGAACGGGCATAAGAGACGATGTGCCTGCTCTGAGTGCGACTCCCACACCCGAGCTGGTCCCTTGTGATGTCACCAAGACACTGACAAGAGATGGCTCCGGCATGATACCCTCCATGTTGGAAGAAGGATTGGGCGGATCAACTTTGTCGACCACATCGACGTCGATCACGTCAGTCGGAGCTATAAGCATTCAAAATTCGTTTGGAAATGAGCAAGAAATAAAAT
This sequence comes from Hordeum marinum, assembly GCA_022496015.1. NCBI lineage: Eukaryota > Viridiplantae > Streptophyta > Magnoliopsida > Poales > Poaceae > Hordeum > Hordeum marinum. Next base: position 118,894,753 of record CM039676.1, read on the forward strand.
CACAGCTTGTATAAGGAAAGTATCTAAGTTTTACCCTTCAAGGACACTGCATCTACTTCGGCTCGCTCCTTCTCTAGTGTTGGAGGCTCCGGCGAAGTAGTTGAAGTATCGGCGCTACAAAAGGAAACATCCGGATTCTTCAAGCTGACTCGAATGGGCTCAAACAACTATATTCGAATGAAAATTCTTACAGTGAAGCAACCGGGATTGTCATCTTGATCTTCAGAATGAGAACCGCCTTCCGAGGCTTAGCTGCGGCAACCTTGGCTTGGTTCACGATCTTCTCGGGCGACGAGACCAGCTCCGCACGTCCACGTTTCGTACTACGGGTCGAGGGGGCATTCGCAATCGGCTTGGCAACACTCGGTTGCGGACCACTGCCAGCAACTTCCGGGTCATGGCGTGATTTGGAGCGGGACTCGAACATGGTTCTCCGAGCGCGAGGACTCCACCTCGCAGCTCTCCCTCAAGTCCTCCTCGTCGACTTCAACTTCCTTGTCGGCATCTTCTTCTTCTTCCCCTACTCTGGTGGAATCTTCTGCGACATATGTATTGCTCACCGCGTCAATAGGATTCCGGTTCACAGTCAGAATCTCACCAATCAAGCCCACGAAGACCTTTCGAGTGGACAATGAACAAGCCAGGATAATACATAAACAAGCATAGCAATATCATTTGGATTTCGAGTCTCCGAAAGTTACCTCATTCAGATTATTTTCTGGCGAGAACGAAGGCACCAACCTACTCCCCCTGGGGTTGTCGCACGCCGTAGTGATTGCCTTGATCTTGGCCCCGACTGACTCTACATCTAGTTCCTCGGGGTGTGTCCGAGTGATATCATCTGCTCCGCTGTACTCCCACGTAGGGTGGACCCTTGCCCGCAGTGGTTGAACTCTCCTCTGAAAGAAGAGTTCGAGTATGTCCAGAACGTTGACACCCTTCTGCACCAGAGCCACCAGCGCGATCACCAGCATGTCTATGTCCACTTTTTCTTCCTTGGTTACAGTCAGCTTGGGAATTGACAGAAGGTGTTATGATGTGTACAAGGGAAGTCCTCACTACTAGAAAAAAGGCTGTTAGTGACGCACCTATTTTGGCTATTAATGGCGCACTATAGTTGTGCCACTATTATCACACCACTACTAATAAATAGTAATGGCGCACGCCTGGTGCACCACTGTTAATCTACATAACAGTGGCGCACCACCTGGTGCACCATTACTATCCCAGACACTAATGGCACAGCTAAAGTGTGCCATTACTAGGCCCAAAAGTGCGCCACTGTTGTTACTCCAAGGGGCCATGTGTACCTTGTGCTCTGGGTTACTAATGGCGCACTTTTAGATAATGCGCCACTGGGGTGTTTATTTATGTGCGCCACTAAAGTGCAATATGGTGCGCCACTACTATGAATATTTGGAATTTTTTTTGCTTTTCTGATATTTGCACAGGTTACAAAATACATTACATCACAGAATATAAACAACACAACATATAAACAGCAGATTTATCGAATACAATAGAAGATTAGTCTCCGAATACAATTCATCATATTAGTCTCCGAATTCAAAATACCGAACAAAGTTAGAAGATTACAAGTCTCGAGACCGCGAGTAGCGAGTTTGTCTTCACATTACAAGTCGATATCTAAACTACCATCACATAGAAGAGGGTTGCGGTCACGATGAGCATCATCACGATGGAACTGATCTTCATCCGGTTCCTCCTCCGCTCCCTCCTCTCCCGCTAGATAGAGCGCTTATCTAGCTTCCGCCTCCGCCCTAGTTGTGTACCCTTTGTAACTGTTACCTCTGAAACGGTGAACCTATCTCCGACACTCCTCCCAGTCGTCGTAGACTCCAGGAACCTCAAAGATCTTTATCGCTTGAACCTCTATGTCAAGGATTCAGTTAATCCCGTATGATGTTCCCCTTGTTCTTCGGTATGTTACTTGCCCGAGATTCGATCATTGGTATCTCCATACCTAGTTCAACCTCGTTACCGTCAAGTCTCCTTACTCATTCCATAATACAAGATCTTGTGACTAACACTTAGTCACATTCTTGCAAGGCTTATTGTGATGTTGTATTACCGAGTGGGCCTTGAGATACCTCTCCGTCACATGGAGTAACAAATCCCACTCTTGATCCATGCCAACCCAAGAGACACCCTTGGAGATACCTATAGAGCACCTTTATAGTCACCCTGTTATGTTGCGACGTTTGATACACACAAGGCACTCCTCCGGTGTCCGTGAGTTGCATGATCTCATGGTCATAGGAACATATACTTCACATGCAGAAAACTGTAGCAAGAAACTGACACGATCATATGCTATGTTTGTAGTTTGGGTCTTGTCCATCACATCATTCTCCTAATGATGTGATCCCGTTATTTAATGACATCACATGTCAATGGCTAGGAAACCTTGACCATCTTTGATCAAGGAGCTAGTTTACTAGAGGCATACTAGGGACAAAGTGTTGTCTATTTACCCAGACATGTAATGTGTTTCCAATCAATACAATTATAGCATGGATAATAAATAATTATCATGAACAAGGAAATATAATAATAAACACTTTATTTATTGCCTCTAGGGTATATTTCCAACAGTCTCCCACTTGCACTAGAGTCAATAATCTAATTCACATCACTATGTGATTTACATTGTAATGAATCGAACATCCATGCAATTCTGGTGTTGATCATGTTTAGCCCTGGGAAGAGGTTTAGTCAACGGGTCTACAACATTCATATCCGTGTGCACTTTGCAAATATTTATGTCCTTCTGCTCGGTGTAATCGCAGATGGAGTTGAAGCGTTGTTTTATGTGTCTGGTCCACTTGTGAAACCTTGGTTCCTAGTCCAGAGCAATGGATCCAGTGTGGTCACAAAACAGAATCATTGGATTCAGTGCACTGGGCACTACTCCAAGATGTGTCATGAACTGCTTCATCCACACTCCTTCCTTCGCCGCCTCCGAGGCTGCAATGTACTCCGCTTTGCATGTAGAATTGGCTACCACGCTTTTCTTGGAACTGCACCAGCTTACCGCTCCCCTGTTGAGAATAAATACGTATTCGGTTTTTGACTTAGAGTCATCCGGATCAGTGTCAAAGCTTGCATCGACGTAAACCTTTACGATAAGATCTTCATCACCTCCATAAATGAGAAACATTTCCTTAGTACTTTTCAGGTACTTAAGGATATTCTTGATCGCCGCCCAGTGCTCCATTCTAGGATCACTTTGAAACCTTCCGACCATGCTTATGGCAAGGCTGACATCGGGTCTTGTGCACAACATTGCATACATGATTGAGCCTATGCCTGAAGCATAGGGGATGACACTCGTCATTTCTCTATCTTTTGCAGTCACTGGGCATTGAGTCTTACTCAACTTCACACCTTGTAACACAGGCAAGAACCCCTTCTTGGACTGATCCATTTTGAACTTCTTCAAAACTTTATCAAGGTATGTGCTCTGTGGAAGTGCTATTAAGCGTATCGATCTATCTGTATAGATCTTAATGCCTAATATAAAAGCAGATTCTCCTAGGTCCTTCATTGAAAAACTCTTGTTAAAATATTCCTTCATGCTTTCCAGCATTTCTATATTGTTTCCAATCAGCAATATGTCATCCACATATAATATTAGAAACGCTATAGAGATCCCACTCACTTTATTGTAAATACAAGCTTCTCCATAAACTTGTATAAACTCAAGCGCTTTGATCACCTCATCAAAGCGCTTATTCCAACTCTGAGATGCTTGCACCAGCCCATAAATGGATCGCTGGAGTTTGCAAACTTTGTCAGCTTTCTATGAATTGACAAAACCTTCTGGTTGCATCATATACAACTCTTCCTCAAGGAAACCGTTGAGGAATGCTGTTTTGACATCCGTCTGCCAAATTTAATAGTCAAAATAAGCAGCTATTGCCAACATGATTTTGACAAACTTAAGCATCGCTACGGGTGAGAAGGTCTCATCGTAGTCAACTCCTTGAAGTTGTGAAAAACCCTTTGCCACAAGTCGAGCTTTATAGACGGTGACATTACCGTCCGCGTCCGTCTTCTTCTTAAAGATCCATTTGTTCTGATTGGTATTTCGCCCTTCAGGTAATACTTCCAAAGTCCATACTTTGTTTTCATACATGGATCCCATCTCGGATTTCATGGCCTCTAATCATTTCTCAGAATCCGGGCCCATCATCGCTCCTCCATAGCTCGTAGGTTCATTGTTGTCCAACAACATGACCTCCAAGACAGGGTTGCCATACCATTCAGGAGCAGTACGTGCCCCTGTCGACCTACGAGGTTCAATAGTAACTTGATCCGAGGCTTCATGATCATCATCATTAACTTCCTCTTCAACCGTCGTCGGTTCCACAGAAATATCTTTCTGCGCTACGCTACTCTCTTGTTGAAGTAAAGGTTTTATAACCTCATCAAGCTCTATTTTCCTCCCACTCAATTCTTTCAAGAGAAACTCTTTCTCAAGAAATGTTTTGTTCTTAGCGACAAACACTTTGCCGTCGGATCTGAGATAGAAGGTAAACCCAACTGTCTCTTTCGGATATCCTATGAAGACGCATTTCTTCGCTTTGGGTTCTAGCTTTTCAGGCTGAAGCTTTTTGACATAAGCATCACATCCCCAAACTTTAAGAAATGACAACTTTGGCCTCTTTCCAAACCATAGTTCATATGGCATCATCTCAAAGGATTTCGATGGTGCCCTATTTAAAGTGAATGCAGCTGTCTCTAATGCATAACCCCAAAATGATAGTGGCAAATCAGCAAGAGACACCATAGAACGCACCATATCTGATAGTGGCAAATCAGCAAGAGACATGACCGAGACACCTCTACGGTCAATAACCAATAGCGGGACCTGGATGCCCATATTGGTTCCTACATATTCTACGAAGATGTTTATCGGTCGAACCTCCATGTCAAGGATTGAGTTAATCCCGTATGATGTTCCCCTTGTTCTTCGGTATGTTACTTGCCCGAGATTCGATCATCGGTATCTCCATACCTAGTTCAACCTCGTTACCGTCAAGTCTCTTTACTCGTTCCATAATTCAAGATCTTGTGAATAACACTTAGTCACATTGCTTGCAAGGCTTATTGTGATGTTGTATTACCGAGTGGGCCCTGAGATACCTCTCCGTTACACGGAGTAACAAATCCCACTCTTGATCCATGCCAACCCAAGAGACACCTATAGAGCACCTTTATAGTCACCCAGTTATGTTGCGACGTTTGATACACACAAGGCACTCCTCCGGTGTCCGTGAGTTGCATGATCTCATGGTCATAGGAACATATACTTCACATGCAGAAAACTATAGCAATAAACTAACACTATCATATGCTACGTTTGTAGTTTGGGTCTTGTCCATCACATCATTCTCCTAATGATGTGATCCCATTATCAAATGACTTGACATGTCAATGGCTAGGAAACCTTGACCATCTTTGATCAACGAGCTAGTTTACTAGAGGCATACTAGCGACAAAGTGTTGTCTATTTACCCACACATGTAATGTGTTTCCAATCAATACAATTATAGCATGGACAATAAACAATTATCATGAACAAGGAAATATAATAATAAACACTTTATTTATTCCCTCTAGGGCATATTTCCAATAGTCTCCCACTTGCACTAGAGTCAATAATCTAGTTCACATCACTATCTGATTTACATTGTAATGAATCGAACACCCATGCAGTTCTGGTGTTGATCATGTTTAGCCCTTGGAAGAGGTTTGGTCAACGGTTCTGCAACATTCATATCCTTGTGCACTTTGCAAATATATATGTCCTTCTCCTCTATGTAATTGCGGATGGAGTTGAAGCGTCATTTTATGTGTCCGTTCCTCTTGTAAAACCTTAGTTCCTTAGCTAGAGCAATGGCACCAGTGTTGACACATAACAGAGTCATTGGATTTAGTGCAGTAGGCACTACTCCAAGATCGCTCATGAACTGCTTCATCCAGACACCCTCCTTCACCGCCTCCGAGGATGCGATGTACTCCGCTTTGCATGTAGAATCTGCTATCATGCTTTGCTTGGTGATACTCCCGGCTCCACATGATCGGATACTCCGACCACTTTAAGTATCACATGAGAGCCGGCGTGGCCCCATTAACCTCCCTCTTGTGTAGCTTTTGATCCCGCTTGTCAAGGCCTGTAGTAAAGACATGATACTTCCCTCCCGCTAAGTTGCTTCTAGTTGCTCTGATATCCTGACTAATTATTCTATTGCTGACCACCATTGCCTTGCTATTAATGATGACCTCCCTGATTTCCTTGACCCTGGTAACCTGAACCTGACACGCCGGCTCCAAAACCTGCTCCTAACACACGGTGCTGACGGAGGCTGTGATCCCGGAACTGGCGCATAATTCTTTACTTCTTCCACGTGTGGGTGGCCACTTTATCCGGCCGGCTGTGCACCGGGCAAGGTCTGTTCAGCTCCTCTTCCAAGTTGGAAGGTATAGGTGCCTTATCTTCGTTGAACGGCGGCCTAAAATTTCTGTTTCCCCTGGCACGACCGTTCCCAGCATTGGTGCTTGCGACTAACTCTGACCCGCCATCCGGGATCTTCTGCTTGCCCTGGTTGCCATTCCCAGCACCACCCTACTGATTCTTACCATTGTTACCCTTCTTTCCCTGAGCTGACTTCTCATCATCGAAGCTTGGGTCTTTGGTGGTATCTGAATCCGCATATTTCGTGAGAGACGTCATGAGCTCAGCCATGTCCTGACAAGAACGCTTCAACTGCCCAAGCTTCTGTTTAAGGGGTAGAAAGTGTCAGTTCCTTTCCAAAATCAGAACTACTTGAGGCGCCGAAATATTCTCAGACGAGTAGATCACCATCGAGACCTGCCGGGCCCAATGATGGGCCGATTCACCTTCCTGCTGTACACAGTGATCAAGATCCACGATTGTCATGGGTTGCTTGCAGGCTCCCCTAAAATTCTTGATAAAGCATGCTTTTAACTCGGCCCAAGATGTGATGGTGTTAGGTGGCAAACCCTTCAACCAAGTGCGGGCTGGTCCTTCTAACATCATAATGAAGTATTTCGCACAAAACGCCTCACTGACATCCAACATCTCCATAGCCAGCTCACAACTTTCGACCCAGGCCTCCGGGGGCAGATCTGCCATGTAATTAGGCTTCTTCTACGGCTCCTTAAAGTCCTTAGGCAAACGTTCATTCCTTAGATCCGCTCTGAGACATCGCACAAGAACTCCCCTGGAAGAAGCGCTGATGGGGGGGTGTGCTGGTGCCGTCTTAGGGATCTCCAAGTAATCCATCACCGGTGTTAATACTCGCTAAGCCCAACCCCTATCTATAGTCCCCTGAATATCCCTCTCAGGCATGTTATAATTGGGCGGGTTCCGCCTCTGCTCACTACTGAAAACCGCTGGCGACTCAACACGCCGGCTTTAGCTACGGCTGTGAACTGGCGTAGAGTGCACCCGGCTCTGGTTGTGGGTGTACCTTTATTGCTGGGCCACCGCTGTCTGCAACAGGCTGATTAAATTCCTCCCCTCTTCAGTGAACGACGTCCCTTCAGCCAAGGGGAGGGCATCAAGCTGGGCAGCCGCGGCTGTCATGTTTTCCATCGGGTTAGAATAATGGCCAGGTGGTGTCACGACGTGTCGCGGCAAAGTTTTGTTCCTCCGTGGCGGATCTAGTTGTTGCGGCATCTCTACCGCCCGGGTTACCATCGGCGGCGTACTCGGCCCGACGCTAAGAGTATTGAAGAGATTTTGAGGCTGGATAGGGAGACCAACTTGAGTCCTTCTACGCCGAACCGCCTCTGAAGCCCGCTGATCCAAATCAAAATGCAGAGCGTCTGCCCTCAAGCGCTCTGATTCAGCATTCATCTGAACCTGCATTGTATTGATATCCTCCTGGGCGTGAGCCATCTGTCCCTTGATCCAGTTAATCTCGGCATTGCACTCCGCCCGATTCTCGATCGTCACTTCTATGGCTATCACGGTTGCTAGATCCTCCATGAGTTCCTGTAAAACTTGAGCCGATGTCTTAGGAGACTCAACATCGGGTGGGGCTGCTCCTACCGCTGCTCCGGAAGTCGCTCCGTTAGAAGCCGGCGTCAGGCCTACCATGAACACGTCGGCTCGGCTCGGTGCGTCATAGGGCTTCGGAATACTGTCACCATCAGCATAGCCCCCTAGCCCACCATCATGAAGTTGATAGATTGACTCCGCATCCCCGCTGGAAGATCCTTCATTTGAGAAAGCCAAGGTCTCTCCTATTCACAAGGAATCTCCCCTGTCCTGCATAAAGCCAATGAAAACACTCTTTCGCCCGGGTTGAACACGGGCGTGTGTCATGCGCCGGGCCGGCTTGACGAGGTCGGTGCAGATGTCCGTCTCGGGTGTGGATCCTTCAAGTTTGTCGATGAACACGTGCATCTTGCCAATGGGAACCCGGTACCCATATTCAATTGAGCCGGTGTTAGGCCCCCATCCTGAATCGTTGATGTAGAGCTTGCTACGGCGACTCTTTGTCATCAAACTGACAACTTATCCTTCAATCCCTAGGAGAGAGCCCTTTGTAACTCAACACCATCGCACGCTAACCCCACGGTGGACGCCAATTGTCATGGTTTTGTCATGGTAGATGTCCGAAGACTTAGGTTCGAGGCCATCCCTAAGGCGGTGGACTCAAAAGGGTTGGTCGGGACGAAAGATACGTGTTTACCTAGGTTCGGCCCCTCGAGAAGAGGTAAAAGCCTACGTCTTGCTTTGTGTATATTGATTGGAGTACCGATTACTAGGGAGCGTATTCGCTTGACCTAGCTCTCAATTGATTAGTTTCCGTCTAAGATTTCCCCGGGTCTTGCCTTTATATAGGAGGTTAAGACCCTGGGTTACACAAGTCCAATACCGACTCTTACAATGTGTCTAGCTCTGTCTCTAAGCTGTCTTGCCTATCCTGTGAAGCTCTCTCCAGGCGGCTCACCCGCCCGGGTGTTGTGCCTTCTTCCTGTCTTTGGGCCTCTGTCTTAGCCCATCTGATGAGCCGTCGCGCAGCCCAGCCTTCCTCTTCCAGCCCATATGATAATGAGCTGCCAGGTATGACCCGTCCCCTCCTAGGCTGGTCTTACCACGGGGTTATATCCCCAACATGTGTATTGAAGACTTATAGGTTAAGGAACTAATGTGTTTGTGAGTGTGCATAGCCTCTATAAGTCGATGAGGAGTTTGATATATTCAGAGATTATCGACCCCTAAAATGTATGTCTTCAACTAAAGACTTTGGTGAAGACTTTGCTAAAGACTTTGGTATTCCCTGAAGACTTTGAAAATGAACAAGTTGGTTTGACCTTGAAGATGTGAATGAGGACTATGAAGCGTGAAGAATTTTGTTTTCCTAGTTTCATTTCCATTCTTTGAGTCATAGGAAACACTGTACTATTAAAGGGGGCCGAGGTAATACTAAGGAAAATTTCCAAGTGATGCTCAACTCGAAAGCCTCAACCTATCCAATCCTTCGAGCGAAGCCTTTGGAAATCTGTTGCAGTTTAGTCAAGTTCTTTAGTGATAGATACGATGTTCTTCTGGTCTCTGAGGAAATTGATCTGACTGAGCAGTTAGGATTTCTCCAGTGCGAATTGCCTACAAGTGAGGAACATGATAAGCATGAGGACTTTCATAGTTCAAAATTCCAACCGTTGGTGTGCTTAGCGCTAGCTATCCCCAATCATCTTATGCACATAACGGTCATATCATTGAGGACATTTATGTCTTATCATGTTAGGTTGCACCCTGGTTATAAATAGCCACCCCCCACAACCACTAGTTGGTTTGCTGCTTTGAGAGAGAACTGACACTTGTCATTTAGAGCAACCCATCATCTGAGGACTTTGAGAGAAAATCATCAGTGAGGAAAAACCCAAATCCAAAGTGATTGAGCATCATTGAAGAGACTGTTCCTATGTGGAACCGTTGCTTGTTAATCTTGAAGACTGTGTATCTTCTAGACGGTTAGGCGTCATGGTCTAGTGCATCATGAAGTCAATTGGGGTTCATGGAGTGACCTTGGTGTAGAGCATCCAGCAGTCAATTGTGGATCACCGGGTGACCAATTACTGAGGGTTTTGGAAGTCTACCCTAAGGACTTACCACAAGTGTTGGGCAAGGACTTTGTGACCTTGCTCAAGGAGAATACGGTAAGGACTGTGTGTCCTCGGACTGTGTGTCCTCTTGTTTAAATACCAGGCTGCTCCAAACCAGACGTACGACTATCACAACAGTTGGAACTGGGTCATCAAACCATTGTCTTCATCGAGCTACCTGGTTCTATTTCCTCAACGCTTCATTTCCTCATATACCTGTTGATGAAATTGATCTTTACTATTTGAATAATTTGATTGGAGACTTTCACAATCTCCTCACCTAAAATTCTTCAAGTTACCTTGTTCCTCACATGCTTATCATGTATCACGCTACCTGTAATGTGTGCATGCTTTATTTCATCATGATGACTATGCTACTTCTATGTTTATCATGCACTTTGTTACTCATTCTACTTCTAGTTATTCATCACATTTCAAATTCCTCAAGTTGAAATTCCTCAAGTGATGAATTTGTAAAAATTGCCTATTCACCCCCCTCTAGTCGATATGATGCACTTTCACCGGGCCAATGCTCCTCATGAATGTTGGTCCAAACTAGAGCACTGTGTGGGGTCACCCCAGGGTAACTTGGGTGATTTCTATCAGGCCACTGATACGTCTCCAACGTATCTATAATTTATGAAGTATTCATGCCATGTTGACAATAATTCTATATGATTTTGGTATGATTTTATTAGAACTAAGCTGGACTGACGTTGTTTTCAGTAGAACTACCATGGTGTCGTTTTTTGTGTAGTAATAAAAGTTGTCGGAATGAGCTGAAAATTTATGGTAATTTTTATGGACCAAAAGAAACCCCCGAAGCACAAGATCTTGGCCAGGAAGTGGACGAGGAGGCCACAATCCAGCTGGGAGTCCCCCTAGGCCGCACCCCTGTGGCTTGTGGACTCCTCGATCACCCTCTTGACGTGAGGCCGATGCCAAAATTTCCTATAAATAAATAAACCTGCGAAAAGAAACCTAGATAAGAAGCTCCACCGCCAAAAGTCTCTCTACACAAAAAAAATCAATCATGGCCCTCTCCGGCACCTTGTCGAAGGGGGTCACCATTACCAAAGACCATGGAGGCTGAAGATGGGGGGCCCATCATCACCATGGAGGCCAAGGACCATAGGGAGAACCTCTTACCGCCGAGGGGGGAGGCCAGGGAGGACGAATCACAAGGGGGAGACCCTCTCCCAAACTCTCTTGGTGGCGCCACAGTGCCATCGGGGAACCATCACCGCGGTGATCGTCTTAATCAACATAACCGTCTTCATCACCGTCCTCATATATTTTTAGCGGTCCACTCTCCCGCATCACGCTGTAATCCCCTACTTGAACATGGTGCTTTATGTCACATATTATGATACATTGATGTGTTTCCATCCTATGATGTTTTCAGTAGATTTCTTTTGTCTTATGGGTTTATTAATGATCTAGATTGATTTGAGTTGTATGTTTATTCTGGTGCTGTCCTATGGTGCCTTTTGTGCTGCGCACACGTGAAGAATTCCCCCTGTAGGGTTTTTAAATACGTTCATGATTCACTTATAGTCGGTTGCTAGAGTGAGAGAAGCTTAAACGCGAGTAAGGGGGTTGTTGCGTATGGGATTAAGGGGACTTGATACTTTAATGGTATGGTTGGGTTTTACCTTAATGATCTTTAGTAGTTGTAGATGCTTGCTAGAGTTCCAATCATAAGTGCATATGATCCAAGTATAGAAAGTATGTTAGCTTATGCCTCTTCCTCATATAAAATTGCAATAATTATTTCCGATCTTGTTAAGTATTGCCTAGGACAATTCCGCACTCTCTATTTGTAACATATTGTAATATATTATAATTTTATGATAACAGCACCTATTTTTATATTTTATTTCTCTGTTATCATGCAATGATATTCTCTTCATACCCACAACATAGTTTTATTTCTCGTTTCTAGTTGGAAGCAAACGTTCGGCGTATGTAGAGTCATATCAGTGGCGGATAGGACTTGAGAGAAAGTTGATATTACCTTTAGCTCCTTGCGGGCTCGACACTCCATACTTATCACTTCGACCTTGGAAATTGCTACGATGAGTCCTTTCACTCGGGGATTATCAAGCTCTTTTCTCCCGCCGTTGCCGGGGAGCAATAGAGTGGGGTTGATATTTTCATGTGTGCTTGTTTGCTTTCTTCACCAAGTAGATTTTGTTTTTCCCTTTTTGCTTTCTTTAGTTGTGGGTGAAACAAACCAAAAAAATTAAATAATGAAAATACAAAAAGAATTACTTGCCTCTTATGTGTAAGAAGTTTTTCAAAAAAAGAAGTGATTGGAAGGTTGTGCATTGGAGAAGTGAGGGTCGTGCTCATGGAAACAATGTAGAATTTTTCATGGAAGCTTCTGAAAATTGATTATCCCCTTGTATGTATCCATTTTATTATAAAAATAATGTTCCAAGATTTGCTTTTAGGATGATTAGATTGCATGTTTTGTGTGTGCAGTGCAAAAATAGAAACTTTGGTTGTAGTGCATGAATTTACCTTTTTTACCGGAATGTCAAAAATTTCTGAAATTTTTACACAATACTTCTATATAAGTTTTTTATTTTTCCTAATTTTTCAGAATTTTTCGAGTTATAGAAGTATACGAAGTTTCCAAATTGCTACAGACTGTCCTGTTTTTGACAGATTCTGTTTTCTATGCATTGTTCTCTTATTTTGATGAATCTTTGGGTTGTATTGGTGGGCATGAACCATGATGAAGTTTTCTACAATAGATATAATGCTAATATTAATTTGGCATCAGTTTACAATAGTACTTACATTAGTATTTTGGTTTATTATACTAACGGATCTCATGAGGGTTTTGTTAAGTTTTGTGTGAATGAAGTGTTTGAAGATCGAGGAGGTATCGATATAAGAAGAATAAAAAGAGACAAGAGTTCAAGAGTGGGGATTCCCAATGCACTCTAAGTAAATATTTCAAGGATACTCAGGCATCTAAGCTTGGGGATGCCCAGGAAGGCATCACATGTTTATTCTTCAACAATTATCGGTATATCTCGGTTTTTGTTTTGTTCACATGATATGCATCTTTAGTATTTTTATTTTCCTTTATGCACCCTTATAGTATTATATAGTACTTCATTGATTTGTAGAATTCTTCATGCGCTTCACTTAAATATTTTGAGTACAACTTTGTAGAATACTCTTTGTGCTTCACTTAAATCTTTTGAGTATGGCTTTATAGAATGCTTCGTGGGCTTCACTTATATATTTTGAGCTTGGATATTGGTTAATATATATTAATTTTATAATTCTGTATGAACTTAAATTTTATCTTTTAGAGTATGAATAAAATTATCATCAGAATTACGCTTGGAAGAGTATCAATAAAGTGTCATGCCTAGCTAAAAAGGCATTAAAGAAAAGCGCTTGTTGGGAGACTACCCAATATCTATGAATATTGTTTTCATGTGTTATCATGATTATGCTACTGTAGTAACTATATTTTATATGTTTTGCTTCAATAAAGTGCCAAGTAAAGCCTGTGGGATGACTCACAAGATGAGTAGAATTGATGTTGAACCAAAACAGAAACTTTTGAGTCCAGTACAGGAATTTTCATTTTTTACTGGAGCGTGATAATGGTATAAAATGTTTGCACAGTTTTAATATACAAATTCATTAGGTTGTCATAATGTTTGAGAATTGTTTGAGACAGGGAAGTATGGTTACACTACAGATCTTCACACACTGTTCTGTTTTTGACAGATTCCGTTTTGCATGCATAGTTTGCTTGTTTTAGTGCTTCCATAGCTTATATTAGAGGTATATATTATGGGAATGATAGAATACAATAGGTATCATGTGGTAACAATTATGAATCTTGTCTTGACAATACCTAAGTGAATTATTTATCTTTATTACACTAACCCTTCTCACGAAGTTCCGTTAAGTTTTATGCGATTGAAGTTTTCAAGTTTTGAGTAAGACACTGATATGAGGAGAACAAGAAGTGAAAATAACCTAATCCTGGGGATTCCCAAGGCACCCCAAGGTAATATCCATGGAAGACTCAAGCGCCTAAGCTTGGGGATGCCTCGGAAGTCATCCCCTCTTTCGTCTTCAACATTATCGGTATATCTTACTTAGAGTTATATTTTTATTCGTCACATAATATGTGATTTGCTTGGATAATCATTATATTTTGTCATTTTCTATTATGTGTTATTCATAATCTTGTTTTTCAATAAAATGTTCCAAGAATTGTCTTAGGATGCTTGCATTGCATGTTTTGATGTGTGCTGTGTAAAATCAGAAACTTTTGCTGTAGTGTTTGAATTTTCATATTTTACTGGAACGTGGAACGTTTCTGAAATTTTTACAAAGTATTTTCATATAAATTATTTATCATGTCCTAAATTTTCATAATTGTGTTAGTTACGGAAGTATACTGTTTTCATAAATTGCTATAGACTATTCTGTTTGGACAGATTGCTGTCATAGTTTTGTTATCTGCTTATCCTATAGTTTCCATATCCTATATTGGTATATATAACTTTTGGAAATGATATTAAAACATTAGATGATGTTGAAAATTATTGTGCAACTTATCTTGGCAGTACATAAGGAGTTGATTAATTCTTATGTGTACTAGCCTATCTCAAGAGTTCTTTTCGAATTTAGTGTGGATGAAGTTTTTGAGAATAGATGAAACCATGATACGAGAGGATTGAACGAGATACAAAAGATGAAGCTTGGGGATGACCAAGGAGCCCAAGTAACTATTTCAATAATTCTCAAGCATCTAAGCTTGGGGATACTACGCATCCCACCTCTCTTCACCAACAATTATCAGTTAGCCTATGTTGAGCCTAAATTTTTATCCATTCACATGATGCAAGGTATTCTTAGAAGATCATTTTATTTTGTTTTTATGTTTTAATAAGATAATTGGATCTGAAATGTTGAATAATAGAGAGATTTCTCACGTGGCTATTTAAACCAATTGACTACACATTCGTCTTCACTTATATCTTTCAGAGTAGTTTGTCATTCAGCCTCGCGCTTCACTTACACCCTATGAGTAAATGGTTGAACGAATTGAATATCATAAAAATCTGAAATTAAATATGCTTCATATACTTATACCATGGGGAGTGATGACTTCACACATAATAAGTATAGGTGGTAAAATTTATTGAAAGTTAGCAAACACTGCATTGGTCACTTGAACAATTCATGAAAGAATATTGAAGGAACAGAGATTCCACATATAAATACACTATCTTGGACATCTTATATGATTGTGAGCTCATTAATTATTTCGAAACTCGAGCAAATTAGTTGAAATTGGACAAGGAAGACAACTTAATGAGTTATGTTAGGGTATATTTGTATAGAAGTTATATTGTTATGGATCCTCCAACATGTGGTGCTTGATTCCACCTCATACTAGCCCAAACTCCCGCACCAAGTAGAAATACTACTTGTGCATCCAAACACCCTTAAACCAGTTTTGCCATGAGAGTCCACTACACCTAACTATGGATTGAGTAAGATCCTTCAAGTAAGTTGTCATTGGTGCAAAAAGCAATAAAAATTGCTCCTAAAAATATATGATCTTTTATTGTAAGGGAAAATAAGCGTTGTATGAACTTGTGATGGTAAAGAAATAAAAGCGACGAACTACAAAATAAAGTGGCTATCACAAAGGGCAATACAACCTGACTTTCCTTTGCATTATGGGTTTGCATATCCAAAAACAAAAAGCGCATGACAACCTCAGCTCCCCTCTACGAAGGGGCCATCTTTTACTTGCTAGTACTTACCTTTATGCAAGAGTCATGGTGATCTTCACCACCTCCTATATTTTGCCTTTTTCTTGGCAAGCGTCATGTGTTGGGGAATGATCTAGATATATATATCCACACAAATATATTTGATCATGATTAGGATTGTTGACAATTATCTATATGATAAATAAGTTGGGAGGCGAAACATTAAGCCCCTATCTTTCTCCGTGTTTGATGGATGCTATTTGTTCTAAAAATATGCTTTGAGTGTCAATAATCATGGAAGACTATATGATAGTTGAGTATGTGGAATTTGCTAAATCAAAGCCTTTACATAGACCCTTCCTGAAAATAAGATGAATTGCAAATGTTCAATGACTAGGAATATGGTTTGTTACTTTTCAAGAAACTTTCCGGTCTATACTTTAACATGTGAATAGCTTGCTACTTGATGATGAGAATTTTCATGAGATGATCTACTGTTTGTGATATATAATTATGCTAGAAAAGTGTTTGGAACTATCATTGATCAAATTTATGCACTATACTAGCATTCACACTTCATCAATTATTACTCTTATCATTTACCTACTCGAGGATGAGATGGAATTAAGCTTGGGGATGCTGATACGTATCCAACATATCTAGTCGATATAACACACTTTCACCGGGCCAGTGCTCCTCATGAAGGTTGGTCCAAACTAGAGCACTGTGTGGTGCCACCCTAGGGCAACTTGGGTGATTTCTATAAGGCCACTGATATGTCTCCAACTTATCTATAATTTATGAAGTATTCATGCCATGTTTACAATAATTCTATATGATTTTGGTATGATTTTTTTAGAACTAACCCAGATTGACGCTGTTTTTGGCAGAACTACCATGGTGTCATTTTTTGTGCAGAAATAAAAGTTATCGGAATGGGCTGAAAATTTACGGTGAGCTTTTATGGACCAAAAGAGACCCCCGAAGCACAAGAGCTAGGAGAGGAAGTGGATGAGGAGTCCACAAGCCTGCTAGGCTCCCCCTCCGCTAGGCCACGCCCCCGTTTCCTTGTGGACTCCTTGAGCACCCCCTTGATGTGAGACCGACACCGAAAATTCCTATCAATATAGAAACCTCCGAAAAGAAACCTAGATCAGAAGTTTGGTCGCTGCAAATCTCTGTAGCCACGAAAACTCAATCTTGGCCCTCTCCGGCACACTTCTGGAGGGGGTCACCGTCACCGGAGACCATTGAGAAGGAAGACGGAGGGGCCATCATTACCATGGAGGCCAAGGACCAGAGGGAGAACCTCTCCCAACCTAGGGGGGAGTCCATGGAGGAGAAATCAGAAGGGGGAGACCCTATCCCACTCTCTCTCGGTGGCACCGGAGTGCCAACGGCGGAACCATCGCCGCGGTGATCGTCTTCATCAACATCACCTTCTTAATCACCGTCCTCATATCTTTTCAGCGGTCCACTCTCCCACATCCTTCTGTAATCCCCTACTTGATCATGGTGCTTTATGCCACATATTATGATCCAATGATGTGTTGCCATCATAATATGTTTTGAGTAGATTTCTTTTGTCTTATGGGTTGATTGATGATCTAGATTGGCTGGAGTTGTATGTTTATTTTGGTGTTGTCCTATGGTGCGTTACATGCTGCCCACACATGATGGTTTCCCGCTGTAGGGTGTTGCAATATGTTGATGGTTCGCTTATAGTGGGTTGCTAGAGTGAAAGAAGATTAAACCCGAGTAAGGGGGTTGTTGCGTATGGGATAAAGGGGACTTGATGCTTTAATGCTATGGCTTGGTTTTACCTTAATGATCTTTAGTAGTTACGGATGCTTGCTAGAATTCCAATCATAAGTGCGTATGATCCAAGTAGAGAAAGTCTATTAGCTTATGCATCTCCCTCATATAAAATTGCAATAATTATTTATGATATTTTTAACAATTCCCTAGGACAATTCCGCACACCGACCCATCATTATTCCACTCTCGCTAATTGTAATATATTGTAATATATTCTAACTTTACAATAACATCACCTATTTTAATATTTTAGATCTCCGTTATCACACAAGGCTATTTTCTTCATGCCCACAGCATAGTTTTATTTCTCGTTTCCAGTTAGAAGCAAACGTTCGGCATACATAGAGTTGTATCAGTGGAAAATTGGACATGAGAGAATGTTGATCTCACCGTACACTAGCTTATTCGGTCGTGTCCTGAGAATGAGTTACGCGGCTCCTATTGGGTACGTTGACAGATCGGGCGGTCTTGCTGGACTTCTTTTACCTTTCCTGAATGTCTTGTGCGCGGGATTATGATGATACTTTGGGCTATCCCGAGGTTGAGATGTTCCTACATAATCTCCGAGGAGATCATGAGTTATCCGCAATCGGGTTATTCCACGCGGCAGGTTAGTTAGTGATGGATGAGTTGGAGCACCCCTGTAGGGTTTGATCTTTTCGAGAAGCCCTGCCCACGGTTATGCGGCAACTTGGAGATTTGTTGAAAACTCGGTTATAGCAAAGATGAAGTAAACTCAAATAAAATACACCATCCGTGTGCGTAACCGTGACTGTCTCTACTTGTGAACATGAACAGAGAGAGAACACGGTGGGGTTATGATTGACGTAAGTAGGTGTTCAGGATTGCTTAGTGATCATATGTCGGGACCCCGATCCTAAGTCATATGAATCTAGCCTGTAACAAATCACATCACTTTGCGGCCTCACGCACGGTGAGCTCCACGCCTACAACCTTACCTTAGTCGGGACAGTTTCGTCTTTTGGCTCACGTATGTGAACATGTCACTGGCAATCAAACGATAGAGAACCCAAGCCGACATGACTAGTCATAAAAGTCAAGTGGCACATCCATACGGAAATAGGCATATGTAACCCAGCAATGCAGGTGCCGGCCTCAAGCGTGTGTAGACGAGTCACAGCAGGCTGCAAGGACTCCATTACGCCGTGAGACATAAATGCCATCACTGCACGTAGACGAGTCGTAGCAGGCTACAAGGACTCCATTACACTGCGAGACATTTCCCCGAAGGGATAGACATAGTAGCAAAGAAGGATACATGTCGGTCAATCAATGTGTCCGGAGCAGTAGCAAGCTACCATGGCTCAGTTAAAGCACAAAGAGGCAGTTTCCCGTAAAGAGTACTACTAAAGGCACACAACTAGGTGTTGGATCCCATACATACCGTTGCATGTCACACGTATGCACGAGATGCCCGATGTTCATAGATACAACGATGGCATCACAACATAACCATTCATCAACTTTTATTTAAGAGGCTTAGACGATCCTTGCATAATATGTTGTTACAGATAAGGGTCACGTTACCCGACACTCAAGTCATAGAAACCAAGCAGAAGCATAAGCTATCTGAGTATAGACAGATGAAGGGGTAAAAAGGCACATGGCCTGACTATCTACAGCCCACCACAGGGCATAGGGTCGTAGCTGGGACACCAGCTATTCGACATCGTTGACATCTAGAAAGAACCCACCTGATGGGTCCTGGGTCTCATCTGCAACATTTATTAAGCAAACATGAGTACAAACGTACTCAGCAAGTCTTTAAAGCAGACCTAGACTATTCATGCTCATGTGTCAACAACGGGGGTGGTGGAGTTTATGCAGCAATGCTAGTTTTGTCTCATGGCTAAACTACACTACACAATTTTAATTCTTTGTTTAAATTGTAGATATCTCACACGAGTCCACTAACTCCATGACAATACACCACCATGGATTCACTTCCCTCTCCTAGGAGAGTGCCATCCATGATACTCATACTTGTCTTTATATTTTTATGAGCATCCATTTGATAATCTATGAATAGCATAAGTTTTCCAAGTAGTCCATATCCGAGGATGCGGCTATTGGAATAGTTTCATACCCTGCAGGGGTGTACTTCTTCACACACACTCTCGCCACTTATCGCTGTGTACTCATAAAACCATGCACCTCGGCAACCTTCAAGCAGAAGACCAGCAAGGGAGTCGGCCAGGACCGTCAATCACATAAGACCTCTAATCTAGGCTATCGCCTATTTGAGACTGAACCCGCACAGAAGTTCGGCCGAAGTTTCTGCTACGGCCCCAAACGATGTGCATAGGGTTACGAAGCCCACAATTCGGGTGACCCTTGGTACACCGTGCCACTGCCTACTGCGTCGTAACCCACCCCTAGGGTCAGCGCTATGCATGACCTCTAGCATGCTATAAACACTAGAAACTACTTGCAACTCCTGGACAAAGGACTAAGCGACTGATAAGTCGAGAGGGGTCGAGTTACCGGAACCCAATGCGTGGTAGTAACTAGTCTTGGATCACAAACATGAAACTCAGTTCCTAAGAACGGTCCCAATGAGACAGCCACTATGTACTCCTACATAGCCTCTCATCGCTACCTTTACCAAATCAGGTTCATCATTAGTTCATCACATTAGAACAACATTGTTTCACTCAGTTCATCACCTAGATGAATCCGACCTGACACAACTCTAAGCATAGAAAGCATAGCAGGCAAAGTAAGCTAAGAACATCATGGCACAAGCATCTACCAGGTATGCTAGGTTGCAAGGTTTAGCTATTTACTGTGACAATGACAGGTCATGCATAACAATAGGTTTATCTACCGTGTATGACACACAAGTGAACGTTTGTCCTAATGCAATAAATAAGAGCAGGAACGAGAGAGTTGTATGTTATCGGAATGAACAAAGGGGTTGCTTGCCTTGCTGGGTAGCGGGAAGGTTCTCTCCTTCGTTGGAATACTCGGGGGTATCCTCAGAACTAGGGCCTACTGCAATGCAGATAAATTGCATTCAATACACGCAAGTGCAACAATATGATGCATGATCATGACATGGTAGCATGTATGTATGAGGTAGTGCAACTACTGTCCAATTTAATTTGAAGGGAGTTTGAATATAGGTTCAAAATTGTTCTTCATTTCAAATTCCATATGCTAACCTACTAGCAAATGTCAATGTTCTTCTAGATAGGTTTCTCTAACATGCATGATAACAGCACCATTGGATTCATTGGATTTTTCTGATAAATTTTCATATATAAATTATTTTCATCTGATTTACAGATTAATTTATATGAATTTTTTAAGTTTTAAATAATTTCTAGAATTATTTTTAAACTGGAAAAGGATTAATGGCGTCAGCTTGACGTCACCACGACATCAGCTAGTCGGCTGACCAGGCCATGTCAAACCTGACGTGCAGGGCCCGCACGTTAGTGACAGGGTCCTAAACTCCGCACTGACCAGGGGTTTAACCCACCCTGGGGACCACTAGTCAGTGGCAGGAGGCCTAATTAATCAGGGGGATTAGCCCCTGATGATGGCCACGTCGGCGCCCACCGAAGCTGGGCCGGCGGCGACCATCCGCACGGCGGCGACTCACCGGAATCGTGCCTCCGGCGACCATTTGGTGCGCGGAGGGCACCGGGAGATAGCCCGTGCACGCGCACGTCTAGCAGGGCAGCGGAGAGGGCTCGGGGCCGCCGGAGACGATGGCCACGTCGAGCTCAGCGGCGGCGACGGCTTGGGAAGGAACGTCTACTGCGCTACAGGCCACGGGAGGAGGAGGTGAGGGCGGCTACGAGCTCCTGGAGGCGCTACGAGCACGAGCCCGTCGCTAGGAGCGAGCTTTGGCCGCTGTTGCCACGGCTACGCCATGGCCGATGGCGAGCTCCGCTCGGCTCTGGCTACCGACGGGGCTAGAGAAGGGGAACGGCGTCAGGAGTAGGGGGAAACGGTTCGGGGCCTCACCAGAGGGGCTTCGAGCACCGTAGCATGGTCGGGAACGTAGGAAGGGCGGCGAATTGCCGGTGTCTTCAGTCCGGCAAGAGGGGGAGCAGAGGAGAGGGAGAGGGGGAAATGGCGAGGGGGAAACAAGCTTGGTGGCGGCTGAGCCTATTCTCTCACCAGCGCGACGAGGAGGCGGCCAGGCAGGCAAGGAGGAGGTGGCCAGCGTGTGGCCACCGCCGGCTGCGGGGGCAGCATGCAGCTGCTTCTCCTCCTGGCAGGAGGAAGAAGACGATGCTGCCCCTGTGGGCTGGGCCTCTTCTTCAGGTAAGCCCAGGTGGGCTTTCTTCCTTTTTTTATTTCAATTATTTTCTAACTTCTTATATTTGTTTTATTTTAATTTCAGGCACATATGCTATTTTAAAATATCCCAAATATTATATATATTGAAGTTTGAATATGTCAAACTTATCCAAAAAGTTTCAGGATATTTTGAAAACTAAACTAATGATAATGCTTTATTTGATATTTTCAGTAACTTTATCATTTATTTTTAAATTGCTTCAGTTGTTCAAATATTTAAAATGACCCCTGTTATAACCATGTCCATATTTATCACACATAGGGAACATTTTTAAAGGGCATTTTGGATTTGTTGAATTTTCACCAACTTTGAATTATTTTGATTCAATGTGAATTTAAGGTTCCTTTTAGTCCCCATTTCGTGTTGATGCAAAATTGTAACATGATGCGACACCCATGTTGTCCTATGACATCTAGCTAGGGATGTGAAAACTCACCCCCACTCAAAAGAATCTCGTCCCGAGATTTTGAAGTTGTCGGGAAGAGCGCGGGGTACTCTAGTCGAAGACGATCTTCTCTTTCCCATATGGCCTCCTTTTCAGAATGGTGTGACCACTGAACCTTGAGAAACTTGATGTTCCGTCGTGAGTGGTATGCTCAGCTTGGTCAAGAATATGAACAGGGTATTCTCGATATGTAAGGTTAACTTGGAGATCAAGCGCTTCATGGTCTACTTCACGGACAGGGTCCGAGAAGCAACACTTGAGTTGCGAGACGTGGAAGACATCATGAACCTTGGAAAGATGTGACGGTAGTTCCAATTGGTAGGCAACCTCTCCTCGTTTAGCAAGAATGCAAAAAGGTCCAATGTAACAAGGAGCCAACTTGCCCTTGATACCGAATTGATGGGTACCCTTGAGAGTTTTAACCCGAAGGTAAGCCTTCTCGTCAACTTCATAGGTCACAACCCTATGATGGCGATCATATTGGCTCTTTTGATGAGATTGGGCTGTTTTCAACTTTGCACAAATAATGCGAACTTGCTCCTCTGCATCCTGGATCATATCCGGGCCAAAGAGTTGCCTCTCTCCGATTTCTAACCAGTTAAGAGGTGTTCGACACCTTCGTCCATAGAGAACTTCAAAAGGAGCTTTGCCCAGGCTTGATTGATAACTATTGTTATAAGAAAATTCGGCAAATGGAAGACATTTCTCCGAGTTCATACCGAAATATATAACACAAGATTGGAGCATGTCTTCGAGGATTTGATTGACTCGCTCAACTTGACCACTTGATTGTGGGTGGAAAGCAGTGCTAAAGGATAGATGAGTCCCCATAGCGGTTTGAAAACTTTCCTAGAATCGGGAAGTAAAGATACTTCCATGGTCTGAGTTAATCTCCAATGGAACACCATGAAGAGAAACTATTCGAGAAACATATAACTCTACTAGCTGGCTAGCAGTTATACTCTTCCGAACAGGAAGAAAACAAGCCACTTTGGAAAGGCAGTCAATGACCACAAAGATAGCATATTCCCTCTCTTGGTCCCGGGAAATCTAGTAATGAAATCCATACCGACCTTCTCCCATTTCCATTCGGGAATAGCTAAAGGTTGAAGGGTGCCAGCAGACCTTTGATGTTCTACTTTCACGCTACAACAAATGTCACAATTAGCAACGAATTGGGCAATTTCTCTCTTCAGCCTAGTCCGCCAGAACCTCTAGCATAGGTCCTGATACATCTTGCTACCACTCAGATGAATTGTGAGAGGAGAATCATGAGCCTCCTTGAGGATCAATTGTCGTAGATGTTGCTTCTTTAGGATCACCAAGCGGTTCTCAAAGAAGACAACACCTCGATCATCTACCGAGAAGCACCTAACATTACCCTTCTTAATGTTTTTCTTGATCTGAGATATCCCGGCATCATGCTTCTGGGCTTCTATAATTTGATCCGTAAGAGTAGGTTTCGCCACCAGGTTGGATAGGAATCCTGGAGGAACAGTGTGGAGGTTTAACTTCCGAAATTCCTCATGGAGAAGTGGTTGACGTTGTTGTAACACATCAGGTTGTTACAATAAGACTTACGACTTAGTGCATCAGCCGGGTAAGTTATCCCTGGGGTGTAAGTTATCCCTAAGTCGTAATCTGTAATCAACTCAACCCACCGTCTTTGCTTGAGATTAAAATCCGGGTGGGTGAAGATATATTTCAGACTTTGGCGATCAGTGTAAATTTCGCAATGATTACCCAGAAGGTAATGTCGGCAGGTTTTCAGTGCATGGACCACAGCTGCAAGCTCAAGATCATGTGTTGGATAATTATCCTCATGTGGACGCAATTGTTGATATGCGTATGCGATCACATGACGATCTTGCATGAGAATGCAACCTAATCCTTGTCGCGAGGCGTCGCAATAGATAACAAAGTCCTTAGAGAAGTCTGGTGGCACCAGAACGGGAGCACAGGTCAGTCATCTTTTCAACTCCTGAAAACTGTGCTCGCATTGTGGGGTCCACTCGAAATTTTTATCTTTCTTGAGGAGTTCAGTCAGAGGTTTCGCAACCTTGGAGAAATTCTCAACAAAGCGGCGGCAATAGCTCGCTAAGCCAAGGAAACTCCGAACTTGCTTAACCGATTCAGGTTGAGTCCAATCAAGGACGGCCTGAACTCTCTCGGGATTGACAGCAATACCTTTACCATAGATCACGTGGCCTAGATAGGTCACTTATGGCAACCAAAATTCACACTTGGAGAATTTGGCATACAGAGGGTGCTCTCGAAGATTCATCAATACCAGCCTTAGATGCTCGACATGTTCCTGTTCATTCTTCGAGTAGATGAGTATATCGTCGAGGTAAACCACGACAATTTTATCCAAATACTCCATGAAGATCGAATTCATCAAGCGAGAGAAGGTCGCTGGGGCATTAGTTAAACTGAAGGACATGACGGTGTACTTGTATTGGCCATAATGATTAACAAAAGCTGTTTTTGGAATGTCCCCATTTCTAATTCTGATTTGATGGTATCTCAACCTCAAATCCATTTTGGAAAAGACAGAGGACCCAGCGAGTTGATCATACAAATCGTTGATCCTGGGGAGCAGATACTTGTTCTTTATGGTGACCAGATTCACTGGCCGATAATCCGCAACCATCCGATCCGATCCATCCTTCTTCTTGACAAAGAGGATGGGACAAGCCCAAGGAGAAGAACTAGGACAGATGAAACCTTTCTTCAAAGCCTCATCGAGTTGGATCTTAAGCTCGGCTAGTTCTAAGGGTGCCATCTTATAAGGTCTTCTGGCTATTGGGACAGTCCCTAGAATAAGCTCTATCACAAACTCAACATCTCTGACAGGAGGAATTCCTGGCAGTTCTTCTTGAAAGACATCCGGAAAGTCACGGACTATCGGAATATCTTCGAACTCTCGAAGAGGGATAGCATTGAGGGAATAGAGTTGGCGCTTGGCTGTTCGAGTGGAGACATTAACTATGTCACCCGATGGATGTGTACGTTGAACATTCCTAGTGTGAGTATCAATCTTAGCATAGTGGGCTTTCATCCAATCCATGCCTAGAATGATATTGATGTCCGAAGACTTGAGGGCTATCAAAGATGCTACGAGGACTAGCCTGTCCACCAGAATCTCATTATCATGGCTCACTCTAGCAGGTTGCCACTTTGAACTAGGAGTCTGAACTACTGAAGGAGTAGGCATATCACAAAAAGACATGTTATGCAACTGTGCATAACTTTGTGAGATGAAAGAATGAGATGCCCCAATATGAAATAGAACAGATGCTAGATGACTATTGACAAGGAGCGTACCTAGGATAACATCAGGATCCTCAATGGCTTCCTCAGCAGAGACATAATTCACTCGTCCATGAGCAGGAGTTGGCTTCACATAGAAGGCTTTTCCCGGCTTCACACGTCCAGCCGGCTTGGCATTGTTCTGAGGACAATCATGAGAGTAGTGTCCTAGTTCCCCACATTTGTAGCAGACCACGGTGGCACGGGGTACAACATTGGCAGGCGGACCTCCAAATGGCCTGGCTGGAGGGTTGGGCTGAGCTGGGCGAGGCGCCTGGAAGGATGTAACATCCCAAAATTCCATTTTGGAATGTTATGAATATAGCTATGCATCTATTATCATCATTGCTTGATTGTATGAAATAGTTGAAATGCCTTTTCTGGTTTTCAGAAAGTTCCCTTCTACTTTTTCCCTATGTTGCTTTCCCTATTTGAAATTTTGGTTAAATGTTCAAAATAAGAGAGGAGTAACATGACACTCCACACCAGGGTCAAATTGGTGAATTATTTGAACAAAAATAACCAGGGGTTATTTTGAAAATATTTGCAAAAAGGATTTAAAAACAATTAGGCAATTTCTGAAAATAATATTTTTTTAAAGTCTTCAAATGACAGAATAAAAATGTTCATTAAATAGCATTTATTATTCTGTTAATTTTGATATATAATACCCCTATTTTTGGAGACGATTTGAATGCTTTAAAAGCTTTTGAATGTCTCTGTAAAAATATTAAAGAAAAACGGTAACGGATTTTGCATTTAAACCGGGCCGGCCCACGACAGTTAAAACGCGCATTTACTACCGATCGGCCGACCGCGCGTAACGGACACGTCTCTCTCTCACCGACAGGCGGACCCCACCCCGTCCGACCGTTGCGCGTAACGGTCATCACCTTCCCTCCCCCGCGCTCGCCGGATCCGTCGCCGGCAGTTTTCCCCCTCGCCGGATCTCTCTCTCCCTTTACTCCCTCGCACCCCGAGCGCCCCTATATAAACCGGACCAACCCCGCGTCCATTTCCCCCCCCCCGAGCCCCTTCTCTCTCTCGCCGAGACGCCGGTAATTGCTCGCCGGAGCTACCCCAAGCCGAAGCTCGCCGTCGACCGTAGCCACCACCTCCGACCACCATTCGCCTCGCCGTCGCCACCAATCGCCTCCGGAGGACCGTCCCCGTCGCCCGGACCACTCCCCCGTCCTCCCCGACCACCGGAGCACCTCGCCGTCGCCGTCGCCGCTACCGGACTCGCCGGAGTACCCCGACGCCGGCAACCACCTCTCTGTAAGCCCCCTCGACCATCCGATCCAAATCCCACGGTCCAGATTAGAACGGACTTAAGTCCGAACCGTTATCTTCTATCGATCGGTCGTCCGCTCGGAATCACCTACCGCACGCCCCCTTAGCCAATCGGATCGCGCCACGTAGCCCCCTGACCGACGCAAACTTTTTTTTCATTTTCTGTTTTGTTTTAATTAACAGAATGTATTCCAAATTTTGTTTTGCTTATATCTTTTAATCTATTTAGTGTTTTGAGTTGATTCTTTTTGCAATAGCTCACATTTTTCATGTAGTTTCACCCTGTACTTTTAAATTTCAAATTTGAACTATAAAATTTGAATGTAATCAAATTTTGCTCAAAATCTTCAAATCTGAATAACTAGAGTTTGAAAATAGATTTTGACATGATTCTTTTTGCTACTATTTGGTATTAGTTAGGACTATCTTCATGTATAGTTTGAGGATTTTCATGATCTATTTAATTACTGTTTTAACCAAAAACAGAATCTGCTTATTATTATAATATAGTTTTATAAACTTAATTTTGATTAGTTTGATTTAGAATTTGGTTTTATTTGTTTATTAGGTTCTATTAGTAAACATTTAGTGTTTTCACTTACTGCTAATAAAAATATAAATTTGCCTAGTTTAATTTCATTTAACATAGGAATCACAATTTCTTTTCAATTAGGCTTAATTTGACTAAAACAACTAACTAGTAATAGTTTGTTTTCAAACAAAGTTTTGTATAATTCTGTTTTCTAAGACAAATTTATGTGTAAGTTATTTTCTGTAAGAACATGTTTTGCTAATAAATAATAAGTTTAGTTTTCATTCTTTTTGTTAATATAACTATAGTTGATTCATATAGTGTTTATCACAAACTAGTATAAACTCTACTAAAGTTTTCCCAACAAACTTAAATTGATTATATTCTGTTTATTAATAAAATATGCTATTGTTTCTTTGCTGACAACAATTGTCTTGTCATTTCAAAATAGTTTTATTATGTCAATAGTGTTTTCATCCCTCACCTTTTGGAAAACAAAACTTTGTGTGTTTTTCTTGCTAGAGGCTTCTGTGCATTGGTTGCCTTGTTTGTTTAGTACTTCTTTGCTGAATGTTATGAGTACTTATTTTGGTTGTATGCTTATTTTGAGTGCATTGTTTGTTTCGTTAGATTATCCGGAGTGCGAAGCTTGTTACTTAGAGTCACGCACGTACGAAGATCATCAATCAGGCAAGTCACTTTGATCATAACCTTACCCATGTTTTATATGCATTAGTTCTACCATCTTCCCCAGTTGCATGCAAGATAGGTTAGTTGGAAACTTGGTTACCTTGTAGTAGTATCATGTGGTAGGTATCCCTCTCAACCCCTTTGACAACATTTGCCCCGGGAAACGTTGTTTTACTTTTGCTATGCTACTAGTAGACGGGGTTGGTTGTGTGAATCATGAGAGTTGAGAGAGTTAATAATTTCAAGACCTGCATAATGATCAAGATTTCAAGACTCCAAGTTTTCAACATACCTCTGGGTGGATGATGGTTGAACGGCGCCCTGGAGAAACCAGTGGTTAGCCTAGGTGATGCTGGAGATGGCCAGTATTCATGCGGAAAGGTCCACCCAGGCACAAAGGGATGGATGGGTGCTTCAAGACCCAAGGCTTACCTGCACAGCCACAAGTCATTATGGGCTCTGGCTTGGTTGGACATCGTGGGGACCCTGGACAGGCGGTGCTACGAGAGGTAGAAGAACGGTAGGAAAGGATGGGCACCGTCAGTAGTCGCAGGGAAACCCTTTGGAAGACCATGTTTTGGTCATCCGTTTCTCAAACACCCTGAAGTGCGAGAAATCAAACGGAGGCGACCAAATCTTGTGGGGAACGTGTGCAAAACTCTGCAGAGTACTTAAACCTAATCGATTAGCCGTGTCCACGGTTATGGACGACTTGAGCCAAAGGAATTGGAACTTCCGGAACTCTCAACACAAATAATATGATGATGTGGGTATTTAATAATTTTGGGTATGAGAATTGGTTGGCGGAACCATCTCATTAATCAACCAACTTAGTAATATTTTGCTTAACCCCCTTCGATGTAGGAAAAACTTGGCTTTACGCAAAACTTACACCACCACCTGCCATATAAGCATATAGACTAGCTGATTATTTTCACCCCTCTCTTGTGACTTTGCCGGCATATTCCATATGCTGACCTACACGGCTGCAACGTATCATGTTGCAGAGTATTGTTCCGACCAGGAGTGAGGACGCGTTCTATGCTCAGTGAGATGCCCTTGGAGTCAGATGGACTCACCTACCTTCGACGCTTCCGCAAGACTTAGTTATTCTCATGAGTTGGCCTTCAGCCACTTTATTGTAATCTTTATTGTAATAAAGGACTCGATATGAGATTTCGATTAATATAATGCTGTGTGATTTCCCTTTGATATATACATTGATGTACCGTGTGTGTACCAGCATGATCTTGGGATGGTACGGAAACACCGGAGACTTGACCTTTCAGGTCGGGTCGCTACAGAAATGGTATCAGAGCACACGTTGACCGTAGGACGTAACCTCTAGGATTGGAAAGCCTTAGGATTGTTTCTTTTTGTCTTTAAATATCTTATACTCTCATCTATTCGTTTCTGACTCCTCTCCGATTATTTCAAAATTTATAGATGGCCACCTTCATCCCAGTGTTGATCACAGAGTTTTGCCAGCCTGACGCAACGATGCCCTTTGGTAAGGAGCTGATGAGGATCGTCAAGGACATAAGGATTGCTTTGCCGAGCATCACTGGGATTCCTATCATGTCATTTCCCCAAGATGGACGCTACAGGATCGAGGTGCATATTCCAGGGAAGACCTTTGGGAATCGGAAGGAACCCATAGATCTCAAGTTCGTGGCACCCAGTTGGATACTTGGAAGAGACATGGCCATTCATCGTGCCCTTGGACGTATTCAGCAGGAATACAGAGGTGGAACCATTTCACCAGGACTCAGCATGGTTTGCCGCAGGGATGCCCATGGCAACATCATCACCAATCCCACTGCAGACACCACTATCTCCTATATCCAGACCTTGGAGACTCACATCAGGACTCTGGAGCTTCGAGTTCGTGCTGACACGAAGACTATCAAGAATCTGATGAATCGTGAGCTGGACCTTGAAGCTGATCTGCGAGAAGCCAACTATGAACACGAGCATGAAGTGAAGGACTTCCTAGAGAGGATTGATGAGCAGAATGCACGCATTTCAACTCTGGAGGAGCATCTAGACATGGGAGAAAACCTTCACCCCGAAGGAGACATGGCACCCTTCGTCAGCGACGATGAAGACTATGAGGAAAGCACCACCGGAGGACCTACGACTATGCACTTCTGAGGAAAAACATTAGTTATGCCCTCCATGTATCTTTTATTTTAGTCGTTAAAGCGTAGGTCGATGTTTAGTTTGTCTGAGATTGTATTTCCGATGCTTGTCATTGATTGAATAAATGAATGAGTGTTTGGTGTGATATGTTTGTTGCATTGCATATGGGT
Organism: Hordeum marinum; assembly: GCA_022496015.1. Classification (NCBI taxonomy): domain Eukaryota; kingdom Viridiplantae; phylum Streptophyta; class Magnoliopsida; order Poales; family Poaceae; genus Hordeum; species Hordeum marinum. The sequence goes on from CM039676.1 coordinate 118,925,426, forward strand.
AGTGAATTTCTTCTAGACCCTTGTTCTATTCTAATTCTCATCCCTCTGAAAACAGCAAGATGCCTCCACGACGTGAGACCGATTTCACTTTTCCGCCGGAACTCACTCAACTCCTTCAGCAGCAGAATGCACTGATGCAACTATTGATTCAGAATCAGACCAACAACCAGAACAACAACAACCACCATCCACCCCAGACTGACAATCTCACCCGTTTTCTGAGGTTGAACCCTCCAACTTTCTCCAGCAGCAATGAGCCCATTGTGGCAGATGACTGGCTCCGCAAGATGGAGAGAGAACTTGTCACCGCTGGATGCACTGACGCTGAGAAAGTGCGATTTGCCGCACATCAACTGGAAGGACCAGCAGCATCATGGTGGGAGAATTACACCACCTCTTATCCTATTGCAGATGTGACTTGGGAGCAATTCAAGCTTGCTTTCCGCACAGCTCATGTTTCAGCTGGAGCCATGAGTCTAAAGAAGCGCGAGTTTCGCAACTTGCGCCAGGGTAATCGTTCCGTGGCCCAATATGTGGACGACTTCAACACATTGTCACGTTATGCCCCAGGAGATGTGGCCGATGATGCGGCCAAGCAAGAAAAGTTTCTGGAAGGACTCAATGATGAGTTGAGCATACAGCTGGTAGTGGCTAATTTCAACAACTACCAAGAGCTGGTGGATAAGGCACTTATTCTGGAAGGTAAACAGCAGCAGATTGAGAACCGCAAGCGGAAGTACACTCAGGGGAAGTTCAACTCTGGAGCTCATCAGAAGCCTCGTTACTCCCCGTACTCCGGGAATACCGGATCAGGAAACGGTAAGTTTGGAAAGCACACTCATGCTGTGCACAACCATGGAGGTCACCATCATGGAGGAAATGGGAACAACCGTTCCAACCATGGTAACTTCAAAAGTGACAATGGGAATGGGAACAACAACCAGCACCGTCATGTTCCTGCTCAGAAGGATCTGAGTCACATCACCTGTTTCAAGTGTCAGAAGACAGGACACTATGCTAATGAGTGTCCCCAGAGCAAGCAAGGTAATGGAAACGGCAACAACAACGACAACGCAGCAGTTAAGAAGCCCAATCCGTTTCCTCGTGCTCAAGTGAACCACCTTGATGTGGAAGAAGTCTATGATCAACCCGAGACTGTGGTTGGTAAGTTTTTATTGCATTCACGTCCTGTTACAGCACTTTTTGATTCCGGTGCAACGCATTCATTCATATCAAGGGTAGTTGTGGAAAAATACAATTTGCCCACCAAAACCCTTAGTCAGCCTATTCAGGTCAGTTCCCCAGGAGGTATGATGATGGCAGGGATAGGATGCCATGCCCTGAAACTCAATATAGGGAACCATGTTTTTCCCACCGACCTCATCGTCTTAGAGTCACACGGATTGGATGTAATCCTAGGCATGGATTGGATGACCAAGTATGAAGGAAATCTTGATTGCCCTAGCAAGTCTGTTTCACTCACCACCCCGGAGAACAAGAGGATTAAGTATGTATCCCGACGCACACGTATGAGTGCTCGGTTAAATTCTCTCACAGGAGTTATTCAGGAGGAAGTACCTGTGGTAAAAGATTTTCCAGATGTATTTCCGGAAGAATTACCAGGAATGCCACCAGATAGGGAGATTGAGTTCCTAATAGAGCTACAGCCAGGGACAGCCCCAATTTCCAAGAGACCCTATCGGATGCCCGCAAATGATCTGTTGGAAATCAAGAAGCAAATCAAGGAGTTATTGGACAAGGGGTATATTCGCCCAAGTTCTTCACCTTGGGGAGCCCCAGTTCTTTTGGTGGAGAAGAAGGATAAAACCTTGAGAATGGTAGTCGATTATCGTGCCTTGAACGAGGTGACTATCAAGAACAAGTATCCTTTGCCGATACCCGAGTGGAAATGGGAAAAGCTTGGTATGGATTTCATCACAGGATTGCCCAAGACCCGTTCAGGTTATGATTCCATCTGGGTAGTGGTAGATCGCTTGACCAAGGTGGCTCACTTCATCCCGGTAAAGACCACCTATACCAGTGCTAAGCTAGCCAAGATATATATGACCAGGATCGTATGTCTGCATGGAGTTCCGAGGAGTATCGTGTCAGATAGAGGAACACAGTTTACCTCAAAGTTTTGGCATCAGTTACATGAAACTTTGGGTACAAGGCTAGAGTTTAGTACAGCTTTTCATCCGCAGACAGATGGACAGACTGAGAGAGTCAACCAGATACTGGAAGACATGTTGAGAGCTTGTGCGCTAGATTATGGATCTAGTTGGGATGATAACTTGCCTTACGCAGAATTCTCATACAACAACAGTTATCAAACCAGTCTAAAGATGGCCCCTTTCGAAGCTCTGTATGGAAGGAGGTGCAGGACACCACTGACATGGGATGGTGTTGGAGACCGAAAACTTTTTGGTCCCGACCTTGTTCGAGATTCAGAGGATAAAGTCAAGTTGATACGTGACAGACTCAAAATAGCTCAATCCCGACAGAAGAGCTATGCTGACAACAAGCGCAAGGAAGTGACGTATGAAGTGGGAGACCGAGCATATCTTCGTGTGTCCCCGCTTCGTGGAATCAAGAGGTTTGGTGTTAAAGGAAAATTAGCACCCAGATTCATAGGCCCCTACAAAATTCTTGAACGTAGAGGTGAAGTTGCATACAAACTGGAATTGCCAGAAGGATTATCCGAAGTTCATAATGTGTTCCATGTGTCCCAGCTGAAGAAATGTCATGCTGAGATGGCCGACATCCCTTTGAGAGATACAGTGCCCCTAGAGGCCATACAACTTGAAAGTGATCTAACTTACGAGGAGAAACCAGTCAAGATCCTCGAGACATCCAACAGAGTTACCCGCAGCAAGATTATCAAGTTCTGTAAAGTTCTGTGGAGTCACCACACTGAGGAAGAAGCCACCTGGGAACGCGAAGAAGATCTTCGTAGAGACCATCCGCACCTATTTTCTAGCCAACCCGAATCTCGAGGGCGAGATTCATCTTAAGGTGGGTAGGTTTGTAACATCCCAAAATTCCATTTTGGAATGTTATGAATATAGCTATGCATCTATTATCATCATTGCTTGATTGTATGAAATAGTTGAAATGCCTTTTCTGGTTTTCAGAAAGTTCCCTTCTACTTTTTCCCTATGTTGCTTTCCCTATTTGAAATTTTGGTTAAATGTTCAAAATAAGAGAGGAGTAACATGACACTCCACACCAGGGTCAAATTGGTGAATTATTTGAACAAAAATAACCAGGGGTTATTTTGAAAATATTTGCAAAAAGGATTTAAAAACAATTAGGCAATTTCTGAAAATAATATTTTTTTAAAGTCTTCAAATGACAGAATAAAAATGTTCATTAAATAGCATTTATTATTCTGTTAATTTTGATATATAATACCCCTATTTTTGGAGACGATTTGAATGCTTTAAAAGCTTTTGAATGTCTCTGTAAAAATATTAAAGAAAAACGGTAACGGATTTTGCATTTAAACCGGGCCGGCCCACGACAGTTAAAACGCGCATTTACTACCGATCGGCCGACCGCGCGTAACGGACACGTCTCTCTCTCACCGACAGGCGGACCCCACCCCGTCCGACCGTTGCGCGTAACGGTCATCACCTTCCCTCCCCCGCGCTCGCCGGATCCGTCGCCGGCAGTTTTCCCCCTCGCCGGATCTCTCTCTCCCTTTACTCCCTCGCACCCCGAGCGCCCCTATATAAACCGGACCAACCCCGCGTCCATTTCCCCCCCCCCCCGAGCCCCTTCTCTCTCTCGCCGAGACGCCGGTAATTGCTCGCCGGAGCTACCCCAAGCCGAAGCTCGCCGTCGACCGTAGCCACCACCTCCGACCACCATTCGCCTCGCCGTCGCCACCAATCGCCTCCGGAGGACCGTCCCCGTCGCCCGGACCACTCCCCCGTCCTCCCCGACCACCGGAGCACCTCGCCGTCGCCGTCGCCGCTACCGGACTCGCCGGAGTACCCCGACGCCGGCAACCACCTCTCTGTAAGCCCCCTCGACCATCCGATCCAAATCCCACGGTCCAGATTAGAACGGACTTAAGTCCGAACCGTTATCTTCTATCGATCGGTCGTCCGCTCGGAATCACCTACCGCACGCCCCCTTAGCCAATCGGATCGCGCCACGTAGCCCCCTGACCGACGCAAACTTTTTTTTCATTTTCTGTTTTGTTTTAATTAACAGAATGTATTCCAAATTTTGTTTTGCTTATATCTTTTAATCTATTTAGTGTTTTGAGTTGATTCTTTTTGCAATAGCTCACATTTTTCATGTAGTTTCACCCTGTACTTTTAAATTTCAAATTTGAACTATAAAATTTGAATGTAATCAAATTTTGCTCAAAATCTTCAAATCTGAATAACTAGAGTTTGAAAATAGATTTTGACATGATTCTTTTTGCTACTGTTTGGTATTAGTTAGGACTATCTTCATGTATAGTTTGAGGATTTTCATGATCTATTTAATTACTGTTTTAACCAAAAACAGAATCTGCTTATTATTATAATATAGTTTTATAAACTTAATTTTGATTAGTTTGATTTAGAATTTGGTTTTATTTGTTTATTAGGTTCTATTAGTAAACATTTAGTGTTTTCACTTACTGCTAATAAAAATATAAATTTGCCTAGTTTAATTTCATTTAACATAGGAATCACAATTTCTTTTCAATTAGGCTTAATTTGACTAAAACAACTAACTAGTAATAGTTTGTTTTCAAACAAAGTTTTGTATAATTCTGTTTTCTAAGACAAATTTATGTGTAAGTTATTTTCTGTAAGAACATGTTTTGCTAATAAATAATAAGTTTAGTTTTCATTCTTTTTGTTAATATAACTATAGTTGATTCATATAGTGTTTATCACAAACTAGTATAAACTCTACTAAAGTTTTCCCAACAAACTTAAATTGATTATATTCTGTTTATTAATAAAATATGCTATTGTTTCTTTGCTGACAACAATTGTCTTGTCATTTCAAAATAGTTTTATTATGTCAATAGTGTTTTCATCCCTCACCTTTTGGAAAACAAAACTTTGTGTGTTTTTCTTGCTAGAGGCTTCTGTGCATTGGTTGCCTTGTTTGTTTAGTACTTCTTTGCTGAATGTTATGAGTACTTATTTTGGTTGTATGCTTATTTTGAGTGCATTGTTTGTTTCGTTAGATTATCCGGAGTGCGAAGCTTGTTACTTAGAGTCACGCACGTACGAAGATCATCAATCAGGCAAGTCACTTTGATCATAACCTTACCCATGTTTTATATGCATTAGTTCTACCATCTTCCCCAGTTGCATGCAAGATAGGTTAGTTGGAAACTTGGTTACCTTGTAGTAGTATCATGTGGTAGGTATCCCTCTCAACCCCTTTGACAACATTTGCCCCGGGAAACGTTGTTTTACTTTTGCTATGCTACTAGTAGACGGGGTTGGTTGTGTGAATCATGAGAGTTGAGAGAGTTAATAATTTCAAGACCTGCATAATGATCAAGATTTCAAGACTCCAAGTTTTCAACATACCTCTGGGTGGATGATGGTTGAACGGCGCCCTGGAGAAACCAGTGGTTAGCCTAGGTGATGCTGGAGATGGCCAGTATTCATGCGGAAAGGTCCACCCAGGCACAAAGGGATGGATGGGTGCTTCAAGACCCAAGGCTTACCTGCACAGCCACAAGTCATTATGGGCTCTGGCTTGGTTGGACATCGTGGGGACCCTGGACAGGCGGTGCTACGAGAGGTAGAAGAACGGTAGGAAAGGATGGGCACCGTCAGTAGTCGCAGGGAAACCCTTTGGAAGACCATGTTTTGGTCATCCGTTTCTCAAACACCCTGAAGTGCGAGAAATCAAACGGAGGCGACCAAATCTTGTGGGGAACGTGTGCAAAACTCTGCAGAGTACTTAAACCTAATCGATTAGCCGTGTCCACGGTTATGGACGACTTGAGCCAAAGGAATTGGAACTTCCGGAACTCTCAACACAAATAATATGATGATGTGGGTATTTAATAATTTTGGGTATGAGAATTGGTTGGCGGAACCATCTCATTAATCAACCAACTTAGTAATATTTTGCTTAACCCCCTTCGATGTAGGAAAAACTTGGCTTTACGCAAAACTTACACCACCACCTGCCATATAAGCATATAGACTAGCTGATTATTTTCACCCCTCTCTTGTGACTTTGCCGGCATATTCCATATGCTGACCTACACGGCTGCAACGTATCATGTTGCAGAGTATTGTTCCGACCAGGAGTGAGGACGCGTTCTATGCTCAGTGAGATGCCCTTGGAGTCAGATGGACTCACCTACCTTCGACGCTTCCGCAAGACTTAGTTATTCTCATGAGTTGGCCTTCAGCCACTTTATTGTAATCTTTATTGTAATAAAGGACTCGATATGAGATTTCGATTAATATAATGCTGTGTGATTTCCCTTTGATATATACATTGATGTACCGTGTGTGTACCAGCATGATCTTGGGATGGTACGGAAACACCGGAGACTTGACCTTTCAGGTCGGGTCGCTACAAAGGATGGCCTCGCAGTGTATCTTGGAGGTAGAGCTGCGTTGGGCACCCAGACCCGGCGTTTGTTGGAGCCCAAGCCAGATGCGGGGCTGAAGTCACGGTTGTGCTTTCTCGTGGCATCATAGTCAGTCTGTCCAGTCTCGGCATTGATAGCCTTGTTGACGAGAGCCTGGAAGGTTGTGCACTCGTGTAGGCGCAAATCTCGATGGAGCTCAGGATTGTGTCCCTTGTGGAACCTAGCCTGTTTCTTGGCATTAGTTGAAACTTCCTCCGTAGCATAGCAAGCAAAATTGACGAACTCACGGCTATAGGCATCCACTGAAAGTCTGCCCTGGGTGAAAGCACAGAATTCCTCTCTCTTGCGATCCGTCAGCCCTTCTGGGATGTGATGGGTATGAAATGCTGCACTAAATTCTGCCCAAGTTGTTGCAGGGCCTGCGGGACGCATGGTTTCATAATTTTGCCACCACAGATTGGCGGGTACTTCTAGAAAGTAGGTTGCAAAGGTCATCTTGTTGGCCTCAGACTCATTGGAAGCCCTGATCTTGCGGAACATGCTGGTGAGCCAGTCATCCGCGTCGAGTGGGTCGACCGAATGACGATACTTAGGTGGGCACAGCCTGACGAAATCACCGAGTGACATGCCATCATTGAGATCATTGCGGGGAGCACGTGCTGTGTTCTGCTCAATTCGTTCCAATAGCCTGTTGGTCTCTCTCTTGTTCCTTTTGGCTTCAAGCATCACTTCTGCCAAAGAAGGAGCATGTGGCAGATCCTCTTGCCTTGGCTGGATTCCCTCGTCCTGTTCGGGGGCAGGCACGGGGTTATTCCTAGTGGCCACCATCCTGGGAAAACAACCCACAACTTAAACATAGATCACATCAACTCTAGACATGAGATAAGGAATGTACTAGACAACATGGCATGCAGGGTAAACATCCAACAACGTGGAAACATCAACTGCCCTATGAACACCATGATTCGTACACACCATGACATAGTTCAGTACAAGCCCAAGCTGAAAACAAACTACAGAGAGATGACACAACTCATAGGAGGCATTACGAGCTTCCTATACATTATCTATCTACACCTCCGGAACTCAACTCTCAACCTTGTTCATATCCCACAAGACACGCAGGACTGTGGCGATATGACAACTAACATACTAGTACTAACATCCACGTACTCAAGCATCGCCATAGAATGCGTCATACAGGTTACCCCTGTGACCCGGAAGCTGCACCTGAGGATCTGGAAGAACTCTAGCCTATGAGCCCTAGGAACCGTAAGGACACGGATGTGGCCTTGGTCCCCTTGGTGGTGGCAACAGCGGTCCTCGAAGAGGGGTGATGCCTCCAACATCGGGCTAGTCTACGCGTGCTGGCAGATGAGTCCGCGATGGGTTCAGCATCTCCAAATCTCCATACCGTGTCTGCACGACAGGTGCCAACTGTGTCAGGGCTGTCCAAAGACATGCACGGGTAGCCTACAGCTCCATGCGAAGGGCACGTGCATCACGATCCTTGTTCTCCAACATCTGAGTGGTCACCTGCAGCCTAGGGTCCTCATGGGAATGATCACAGTAGGCTGCGCTATGATAACCATCCTCTCCTCCCATGGAAGCAGGAACATAACAGAACTTTGTGTTCTAAAGCAGACCAAGGTGAAACCTCATGATAGTCAGCATGGTGTAGGCGGTCTCCTGAACTGCCATATCTATGGTGACACCTAGTCCATAAGTCCAGTGAAGCGGCTCTGCAGCTCCAGGATATGAAGGATATATCTTAACAGTACACAGATACTGACTCTGGTTGAAATCTCCATACTGTTCCTCCATTGTGTACTCTGGGTACCAACGGTAGCTAGCCTCCATCATAACTCTAAACAACATGGCCATGTGACCCGGTATATCGATGCACCTGGTCAGACGGACCACTTGACAGGAGGGACGAGGGGGCATCTAAAACAGAGAATGACGCAAAGACATTAGAGACTCTAGCAGAAATTTGATAGCATAACGGGTGTAATTGCTCAAAAAGGATTTTGAGTCAACTGCAAAAGATTGGAAAAGCATAACCACTCGACTTTCTAGGCTCAAATCTCTTCTCCACTTGAGTACCGACATTCTCTTGCAAACAAGCTAGATAGTAGTCCATGGCTAGTAACTTGTCATCCTAAGCAATAGATGAGAAGCCTAGTTCTTATCCCTATAGAAAAGATGAGAAAGACTCAGCATAGAACAACTTTGGAAGAGGAGTAAAAATAGCCTTACGTTCCCTTCCACAATCAATTCCCCTACATTTCTATAGTGTTTCTAGACTCAACTTCGACTGGTTTGGCTTGGTAGTCCTACAGTCAGTCAGGCTCTAATGCCAACGCGATCGGGACCCCGATCCTAAGTCATATGAATCCAGACTGTAACATATCACATCACTTTGAGGCCTCACGCACGGTAAGCTCCACGGCTGCATCCTTACCTTAGTTGGGACCGTTTGCGTCTTTTGGATCATGTATGTGAACATGTCGCTGGCAATCAAACGACACAGAACCCGGGCCGACATGACTAGTCATAGAACCCAAGTGGCACATCCGTACGGAAACAGGCATACGTAACCCAGCAATGCAGGTGTCGGCCTCAAGCGTGTGTAGATGAGTCATAGCAGGCTACAAGGACTCCATTACGCCGTGAGACATAAATGCCATCAGTGCACGTAGACGAGTCATAGCAGGCTACAGGGACTCCATTACACTAAGAGACATTTCCCCGAAGGGACAAACACAACAACAAAGAAGGATACATGTCGGTCAATCAATGTGTCCGGAGCAGTAGCAAGCTACCATGTCTCAGTGAAAGCACAAAGAGGCAGTTTCCTGTAAAGAGTACTACTAAAGGCACACAACTAGGTGTCAGATCCCATACATACCGTTGCACGTCATACATACGCATGACATGCCTGATATGCATAGATACAACCATGGCATCACAACATAACAATTCATCAACTTTTATTTAAGAGGCTTAGACGAGCCTTGCATAATATGTTCTTAGAGATAGGGGTCACGTGAGCCAACACTCAAGTCATACAAACAAATTCATACAAACCAAGCGGAAGCATAAGCTATCTGAGTACAGATAGATGAAAGGGTAAAAAGGCACATGGCTTGACTATCTATAGCCCGTCACAGGGCATAGGGTCGTAGCTGGAACACCAGCTATTCGGCATCGTCGACATCTAGAAAGAACCCACCTCATGGGTCCTGGGCCTCATCTCCAAGGTTTATTAAGCAAACATGAGTACGAACATACTCAACAAGTCTTTAAAGCAGACCTAGACTATTCATGCTCATGTGTCAACAAGGGGGGTGGTGGTATTTATGCAACATTCCCATCTTTGACTCATGGCTAACCTACACTACACAATTTTAACTCTTTGTTTAAATTTTAGATATCGCACACGAGTCCACTAACTCCATGACAATACACCACCATGGATTCACTTCCCTCTCCTGGGAGAGTGCCATCCATGATATTCACACTTGTCTTGATATTTTTATGAGCATCCATTTGATTATGTATGAACAACATAAGTTTTCCAAGTAGTCCATATCCGAGGACGCGGCTATTCGAATAGTTTCATACCCTGCAGGTGTGTACCTCTTCACACACGCTCTCGCCACTTATCGTTGTGTGCTCATAAAACCATGCACCTCGGCAACCTTCAAGCGGAAGCCCAATGAGAGAGTCGGCCACGACCGTCAATCACATAAGACCTCTAGTCCAGGCTATCGCCTATTTGAGACTGAACCCGCACGGAAGTCCGACCGAAGTTTCCGCTACAGCCCCAAACGATGTGCGCAGGGTTCCCAAGCCCACCATTCGGGTTACCCTTGGTACACCGTGCCACTGCCTACCGCGTCGTAACCGACCCCTAGGTTCAGCGCTACGCACGGCCTCCAGCATGCTATAAACACTAGAAACTACTTGCAACTCCTGGACTAAGGACTAAGCGACTGATAAGTCGAGAGGGGTCGAGTTACCAGAACCCAATGCGTGGTAGTAACTGGTCTTGGATCACAAAGACGGAAGTCAGTTCCTAAGAACGGTCCCAATGAGACAATCTGCTGTGTTCTCCTACACAGCCTCTCATCGCTACCTTTACAAAATCGGGTTCATCATAATTTCATTACATTAGGACGACATTGTTTCACTCAGTTCATCACCCAGATGAATCAGACCTGACACAACTATAAGCATAGAAAGCATAGTAAGCTAAGCAAATCATGGCACAAGCATCTGCCAGGTATGCTAGGTTGCAAGGTTTAGCTATTTACTATGACAATGACAGGTCATGCATAAGAATAGGTTCATCTACCGTGTATGATAGACAAGTGAACGTTTGTCCTAATACAATAAATAAGAGCAGGAGCGAGAGAGTGGGATGTTATCGAAATGAACAAAGGGGTTGCTTGCCTTGCTGGGTAACGGGAAGGTTCTCTCCTTCGTTGGAATACTCGGGGGTATCCTCAGAAGTAGGGCCTACCGCAATGCAGATAAATAGCATTCAGTACACGCAAGTGCAACAATATGATGCATGATCATGACATGGTAGCATGTATGGATGAGCTAGTGCAACTAGTGTCCAAGTTAATTTGAAGGGAGTTTGAATATAGGTTCAAAATTGTTCTTTATTTCAAATTCCATATACTAACCTATTAGCAAATGTCGATGTTCTTCTACATAGGTTGCTCTAACATTCATGATAATAGCACTATTGGATTCATTGGATTTTTCTGATAAATTTTCATAGATAAATTATTTTCATCTGATTTACAGATTAATTTATGTGAATTTTTAAAATTTTAAATAAATACTGGAAAAGGTTTATTGGCGTTAGCCTGACGTCACCATGACGTCAGCTGGTCGGCTGACCAGGCTAGGTCAAACCTTACGTGCAGGGCCCGCATGTCGGTGAGAGGGGCCTAAACTCCGTGCTGACCAGGTGTTTGACCCACCCTGGGGCCACTAGTCAGTGGCAGGAGGCCTAAGTAATCAGGAGGGATTAGCACCTGATGATGGCCACGTCGGCGCCCACTGGAGCGGGGCCGGCCGCGACTCGCCGGAATCGGGCCTCTGGCGACCATTTGGCGCGCGAAGGGCACCAAGAGATAGCCCGTGCACGCGCGCATCTAGCAGGGCAGCGGAGAGGGCTCGGGGCTGCCGAAGATGACGGCCACGTCGAGCGGAGCGGCGGCAATGGCTCAGGAAGGAACAACTACTATGCTAAAGGCCGCGGGAGGAGGAACGGAGGGTGGCTACGAGCTCTAGGAGGCGCTACAAGCACGAGCCCATGGCCAGGAGCGAGCTTTGACCGCTATGGCCACGGCTACGGCATGGCCGGTGGCGAGCTCCGCTCGGCTCTGGCTACCGACGGGGCTACAGAAGGGGAACGACGTCGGGACTCGGGGGAAATGGTCCAGGGGCTCACCGGAGGGGCTTCTGGGACCGTAGCATGGTCGGGGACGTAGGGAGGGCGGCGAATCGCCGGCGTATTTAGTCCGGCGAGAGGGGGAGCAGAGATGAGGGAGAGGGGGAAATGGCGAGGGGGAAACAGCGGCCGAGCCTATCCTCTCGCCAGCGCGATGAGGAGGCGGCCAGGCACGCAAGGAGGAGGTGGCCAGTGCGTGGCCAACGCCGGCTGCGAGGGCAGCACACAGCTGCTTTTCCTCCTGGCAGGAGGAAGAAGACGCTGCTGCCCCTGTGGGCTGGGCCTCTTCTTCAGGTAAGCCTAGGTGGGCTTTTTCCTTTTTTTATTTCCATTCTTTTCTAACTTGTGACATTTGTTTTATTTTAATTTCAGGCACATATGCTATTTTAAAATATCCCAAATATTTTATATATTGAAGTTTGAAATATTCAAACTTATCCAAAAAGTTTCAGGATATTTTGAAAACTAAACTAATGATAATGCTTTATTTGATATTTTTAGTAGCTTTATCATTTATTTTTAAATTGCATTAGTTGTTCAAATATTTAAAATGACCCCTGTAATAACCATGTCCATATTTATCAGACATAGGGAACATTTTTAAAGGGCATTTTGGATTTGTTGAATTTTCACAAACTTTGAATTATTTTGATTCAATGTGAACTTGGGGTTTCTTTTAGTCCCCATTTCATGTTGATGCAAAATTGAAACATGATGCAACACCCATGCTGTCCTATGACATCTAGCTAGGGATGTGACATCATACTAGTTCACGATCGTTATGCATAGTCCACCATATTTACTTCTTGTTCTCGTAAGTTAGCCACTCAAACATATGCTTAGTGCTTGTTGCGGCCTCACCACTTAACCAGTCCTCACCCATTGGCTTACATAGTTTCGGTACCCTGGTTGCGAGATTACCGAGTTCCTCTGGCTCACGGATTACTAGAATACTACATGTACAAGTTCTGATGAGATCTATCCCGTTGAGGTGCCCCAGCCCCAGTGGGAGTATGATGAAGAATGTGGTTGTATGTATGTTACGTATCCGGATGAGTAGGGAGGCTTCATGGTTGTGTTCCTGGGCTAGAAAGACAGTTTCATTTCTTTCTTTTATCGTTTGATTTCGTCCATAGTTGGACCTTGTCTTATGGATGAATGTATGAATGATTATGTGGAATTGTAATTTAGCATGTGGCGATTGTAAGCCACCTCTTATACTCTTCTTCTCGTTACATGTATGCAATGATTCTGTACTAGCAAAATATCGAGATGCGCTTCTATCCCTATGGAGGACCTCGAGCCTTAATTGGGATAGTCCCACATCTTGGTCATTACAAGTTGGTAATCAGAGCCATACCGACCATAGGAGCCCCTTGCTTTATCGAACTTGGCCGATTTGAGTCTAGTAAAAAACTATTTTGAGTCTAGTTATATCGGAGAGTAGGTTTCTTTTACTCGTCTTATATACTCTGGTGAGGAATTTCGACTTAGGAATTTTAATACTACTCCTCTCCTCGCTCAATTTTTTTAGGATCACACGGGAATTTTGGGAACTATATGATGCGATGTGAAGGTGTTTTGTTCTTGTTGCCTCATGTCTGAATTGACTTTGTCGTGGGGAGTAGAACTCCAGGGAATTCTAGCCACATCATTATCATTCAGTTTCCTTAGTATCTCAGGATGGAGGATTTTCAAAATTGCTTGAATACTATTTGTGGTGAGAGGAGTTTGGCATCACACAGTACTAGGGAGAACGTCCAGATGTACTACAATGTTTGGTATCATTGTGATTACAAGGGTCCAAGGTAGATGAATTTCCAAGGCCTCTGGTTGTGTGTTGACAAATGAGATACATTGGAGTAGTATTACTGCTAGGAGTTGAGTGTTGGATTGAACTCAATATATCCGTGGCCCCGATTGCATAACCAAAGATTTTAGAAGTTCCTGGGTAGGACTTCTAGTAGTTACCTATGATCATCTTCTGTGAGATGTATGCGGGTTTATACATTTGTTCGGAGGACATCCTAGCTCAATACCTTGTTGTGATTATTCCAGTGGCTTCAAGATCTCATGATGTTAACATGAACCCGAAGAAGGCGTTCTTACTAATTTTCAGTTTGAATGCAATTGATGATATTACGTTGCAACTCTTTTCAAGCCATTTGATTTAGCTTATTTCAATCATCTTTGTCAGTGGTGTGCTGATGTTCTTGTCCATCTTCAAGATGGCTCCACGAACTTGTGGGAATCAGGGTCAGGATGGGGAGCAGTCTAACACTCCACCACCCCCACCTCCTCCTCTATAAGCTTGGCAAGTTGTGATGGCCACAACCAATGCGAATACTCAGATGTTGCTCAGGTTTTTGTAAGAAAGGAATCAGGACAACAAGGTTATCAACGGAATTTCCATAATCAACCTCAGTTCGCAACTCTCAACTAGTTCCTCGCAAACCAACCTAAGTCCTTCATTTGCTTTGATCAACCTCTTGATGCGGATGATTGGCTCCGTGACATGAACAAGCATTTTGAGTGCAACAATGTCAGGCCAGAGGACTAGGTCAGGTTCACGACCTTCTAGCTCAAGGTTCAGGTAGCAGATTGGTGGCAGCAGTACAAGGATTTGAGAGGTGATCGTGCAGTCAGTTGGGATGATTTCTGTCGTGACTTCAGAGCTCATCATATCCCGACGAGCTTTGTTTGGGATATGCATGATAAGTTCAGGAACTTGAAGCAAAGAAGTATGACTGTCTATCAATATAACATGGAGTTTTAGAATCTGGCCCGCTATGCTAAGCAAGACGTTCCTGATGACAAGGCGAAGATTTATCAGTTCAGAGGTGGCCTCAAGGATGACCTTCAGATTGCTCTAGTCCTGCATGAGCTCGTGAGTTTTATCAGTTCTATAACTTGGCTCTAAAGTTTGAAGCAGTCCAGCTCAGGGTGGAGAACTCAAGGAAGCAGTTCAGGGACTCCAACTCTTCTTCATCCAGCTCTCAGATTGTTCCTAAGCAGCAGAAGTATTGGGTTCCTCATCCACCTCCGTTACGTCCTCCTCAGCAGCAGAAGCAACACAGTGGTCGTGGTCCTTCCCACCCACCTAACCCAGGATTTCAGCAGAGGCCTCAAGCACCCAAGTCAGCAAATGCTCCTCCTCCAGGCGACTTCCGCCCGCTCCCAGAGGTTCCTTCTCACAAGTGTGGTAAGAAGGGCCACTACTCAAACAAGTCCACCAACCAGGGGCATCTTCCGCCTCCTCCAGTCAGACTATTAGGCAATGCTATGGTGAAGCACAAACCCATGACAGGAAGAGTGAACATGGTCAATGAAGTTAAAGCAGAGGATTCTTCTCAAGTGATAATGGTAATCTCTCGGTTAACTCAATTCCTGCAAAATTTTGATTTGATACTGGTGCATAGATTCATTGATGTCTAGGCCATTTGCTGTGAAGCGTGATTTCTATTCCGAGATGTTGAGGAGACCTTTTGGTGTCGTTTCTCCGGGTTTGGCTATGAAAACCACCTCAGTGATTCCGGATGTCTGTATCAGGATGGGCAATTGTTCCTTCATGGCTTCTCCTTATTTTGTCGGTAATTCTGATATTGATCTCATTCTTGGCATGCATTTCTTGCAATGAACAAGGCTTTTGTTAATTGTGAAGCCAAATAAGTCAAATTCACTCATCCTTTTGAAGACGTGATCATTTTCGCTGCGCGTGATGAAACGATTCATCTCTTTTCTCTCAATGAGAAAAGTGAGATTTTGGCCATTTCTCGTATTCCCGTTGTTTGTGAGTTTGAAGATGTCTTTCCAAAAGAATTTCCAAGAATGCCTCCTCATCGGCCAGTAGAGTGTGTGATTGAACTCGAGCCTGGACCTGAACCGATATGCAAGCGTCCTTATAAGCTTGGCCCCAAAGAGCTTAAAGAATTGAAGAAGCATCTAGATGAATAAGAAAATCTGGGTTTGGTCACACCAAGTTCTTCATCATGGGGTTGTGGTGTTCTGTTTGTCACGAATAAGGATGGCATGGACAGACTTTGTGTCAATTACCACCCATTGAAGAAGAAGACAAGCAGGAACAAGTACCCACTTCCCAACATCAATGAGTTGTTTGAGCAACTGAAAGGGGCCAAGATTTTCTTTAAGCTAGATCTTTACATGTGCTAGCATTAGATCCGCATCCCTGAAGAAGATATTCCGAAGACTGCTTTGAGGACGAGTTTTGGCTCTTATGACTACACCGTCATGTCCTTTGGTCTTGCAAATGGACCTCCAACTTTCTTTAGGTTGATGAACTTTGTCTTGTCTCCCTATAGAAATGAGTTTTCTTGGTGTATTCGGATGACATTCTTGTCTTCTCAGAGACATAAGAAGAGATTACAAAGCATCTCTGGCTTGTGCTTGGCAAGTTAAGAGAGCATCAACTCTATGCTAAGTTCTCGAAGTGTGAGTTTTGGATAAATGAAGTGGTTTACCTTGGGCACACCATCTCTGCCGATGGCATCAAGGTGCATCTGAGAAAGTTGAGGTCATCTTGAAGTGGGAGCCTCCTCCGAATGTCAAGCAGCTTTGTAGCTTCCTCGGGCTTGCAAGTTTCTGCATAAGATTGGTGGAGAAATTCTCACAAATTACTAAGCCTTTGTCTAACTTCCTTCAGAAGAGTGTCATGTATGTCTGGACTCCTGAGTGTGATGTGGCGTTCAATACACTCAAGGAGAAGTTGACTTGAGCTCTAGTCCTCATTCCTCCCAATCAATCCAGGCCTTTCCAAGTGTTCTGTGATGTTTCCCTCCAATGTCTTGGTGGCATTCTCTTGCGAGATAAAAAGGTTGTGGCTTATACCTCGTGTCAACTGAAGCCTAACGAGAAGAACTACCCCACTGACGATCTTGAGTTGGCAGCAGTTGTTCATGCTCTGATGACATGGAGACATCTATTGTTGGGAAGACTAGTTGAGGTGTTCACCGTCCACAAGAGCTTGAAGTACATTTTCACTCAACCGAATCTCAATCTTCGGCAAACGCATTCGGTGGAAATGATTGAGGAGTACAATCCGAGCATTGAATATAATCCTGGGAAAGCAAATGTCATTGTAGACGCGCTGAGAAGAGAGGCGTGCTCCAATAGTCTTATCCTCAATCCTCTTTAACCTAAGCTTTGTGAAGCTTTCCGCTAGCTCAATCTTCAAATTGTTCCTCAAGGGTTTCTTGCCAATCTTCAAGTCTCTCCCACTTTGGAACATCAGAGTCACCAAGCTCAACTTCTTGATGCAATGGTGAAGAAAGTGAAGAAAGGTGTGGCCAAGAGAATTCCAATGTATAATTGCTTCTGCGTTGATGAAGAGGAAACCTTGTTTTTCGAGGATCGTCAAGTGGTTCCTAAGGGAGAACTCAGGAAAGTTATCATGGTTGAAGCACACAATTCTCTCCTCTCAATTCATCCATGCAGTTCCAAAATGTATCAGGATCTCAAGCAAACCTTCTGGTGGACTCGTATGAAGCGTGAGATTGCTCACTTCGTGAACAAGTGTGATGTTTTTCATAGAGTGAAGGGGGAACATCAATGTCCAGTAAGTCTCCTTCAGACATTTCCTATTCGAGGGTGGAAATTTGATAATGTTTAGATGGATTTCATCACTGGCTTTCCTAAATCCAAGAGAAGGAATGATGCCATCTTTGTGGTTATCTACAACCTCACCAAGGTTTCCCACATCCATCCGGTCAAAGAATCTATCTCGACAGCTCAGCTGACAGAGCCGTACACCTCAAGGATAGTTTCTTTGCACGGTATTTCTCAGCTCATATCTTCAGATCGAGGAAGCATCTTCACTTCCAAGTTTCGGGATTCCTTCCATACTGCAATGGGTACCAAAATCCGTCTCAGTACAGCTTTCCAACCTCGGACTAGTGGTCAAGTGGAGAGAGTCAATCAAATCCTCAAAGATATGCTTAGAGCTTGTGTGATTTCTTTTGGCATGAAGTGGGATCACTGCCTCCCATTTGCTGAGTTTTCATACAACAACAGTTTCCAAGCAAGTTCGGGCAAGGCCCCATTCAAGATTCTCTATGGTAGGAAATGCCACACCCATCTCAATTGGTCTGAAACCGATGAGCATCAAATCCTTGGGAATGACATGATCACTGAAGCAGAAGAGATGTGCCGTGTCATTCATGAAAATCTCAAAGCAGCTCAATACCGCTAGAAGAGCTATTATGATAGGAAGCATCATGACATGACCTTCCAGATCGATGATTTGGTCTATCTCAGAGTGTCTCCCATGAAGGGCACTAGGCACTTTGGCATCAAAGGAAAGTTTTCTCCTTGCTTTGTGGGTCCTTTCAAGATTGTCGGCAAGAGGGGAGACCTTGCCTACCAACTCGAGCTTCCTCCCAATTTCTCACATGTGCGTGATGTGTTTCACGTCTCTCAGCTTCGGAAGTGTTTCAAGACTCCTGAGCACACCGTTGATCTGCAAGACATTGATCTCCAAGAAGATCTATCCTATCAAGAGCATCCAGTTGCTATCCTTGAAGAGTGTGAGCGTAAGACTTGCAACAAGTCAATCAAGTTCTTAAGGTGCATTGGTCATATCACTCCGACAAAGGAGCCACTTGGGGACGTGAGGACCTTCTCTGTTATGAATTTCCTGAATTCTTCCGTTTATAAATCTCGAGATGAGATCCTCATGTAGTGGAGGAGAGTTATAATAGTGCAAGTGCAGCCCCTTGTAATATTTTCATATGTGAACCCCCAGTGAATGCCATCATGTGGTTTGAGTAACAAAAATTTGCTTCATGACATTTTTCATCATGGCATCATAATCATCATTTCATAAGTTGCATCATGCCTTGCTTGTCATGCTTGTTAACTGGGATGTGAGTGTGTGTGTGTTTGTGGTGTTGGTGCTCATGGAGGCATGTGTCATCATGGTGTGAAATCCCTCTCCACATTTCTCAAACCATGCTAAGTTTTTTGGGGGGCCCCGATCCTAAGTCATATGAATCCAGACTATAACATATCACATCACTTTGCGGCCTCACGCACGGTAAGCTCCATGGCTGCAGCCTTACCTTAGCCGGGATCGTTGGCATCTTTTGGCTCACGTATGTGAACATGTTGCTGGCAATCAAATGACAGAGAACCCGGACCGACATGACTAGTCATAGAACCCAAGTGGCACATCCGTATGGAAATAGGCATACGTAACCCAACAATGCAGGTGTCGGCCTCAAGCGCGTGTAGACGAGTCATAGCGAGCTACAAGGACTCCATTACGCCGTGGGACATAAATGTCATCACTGCACATAGACGAGTCATAGCAGGCTAGAGGGACTCCATTACACTGCGAGACATTCCCCCGAAGGGACAGACACAACAGCAAAGAAGGATACATGCCGTCCAATCAATGTGTCCGGAGCAGTAGCAAGCTACCATGGCTCGATGGAAGCACAAAGAGGCAGTTTCCCGTAAAGAGTACTACTAAAGGCACACGACTGGGTGTCGGATCCCATGCATACCGTTGCACGTCACACGTATGCACGACATGCCTGATATGCATAGATACAACTATGGCACAACACAACTTTTATTTAAGAGGCTCAGACGGGCCTTGCATAATATTTTCTTACAGATAGGGGTCACATGACCTGACACTCAAGTGATACAAACAAGTTCATACAAACCAAGCGGAAGCATAAAGCTGTCTGAGTACAGACAAATCAAAGGGTAAAAAGGCACATGGCCTGACTATCTACAGCCCGCCATAGGGCATAAGGTCATAGCTGGGACACGAGCTATTCGGCATCGTCGACATCTAGATAGAACCCACCTGATGGGTCCTGGGTCTCATCTGCAACATTTATTAAGCAAATGTGAATACAAAAATACGTAGCAAGTCTTCAGAATAGACCTAGACTATTCATGCTCATGTGTCAACAAGGGGAGTGGTGGAGTTTATGCAGCAATGCTAGCTTTAACTCATGGCTAACCTACACTACACAATTTTAACTCTTTTTTTAAATTTTGTATATTGTGCATGAGTCCACTAACTCCATGACAATACACCACCATGGATTCACTTCCCTCTTCTGGGAGAGTGCCATCCATTGTACTCACACTTGCCTTGATATTTTTATGAGTATCCATTTGATTATCTATGAACAGCATAAGCTTTCCAAGTAGTCCATATCCGAGAACGCGGCTATTCAAATAATTTCATACCCTGCAGGGGTGTACTTCTTCACACACGCTCTCACCACTTATTGTTGTGTGCTCATAAAACCATGCACCTCGGCAAACCTCAAGCGGAAGCCCAGCGAGGGAGTCGGCCACGACCGTCAATCACATAAGACCTCTAGTCCAGGCTATCGCCTATTTGAGACTGAACCCGCACGGAAGTCTGGCCGAAGTTTCCATTACGGCCCCAAACGATCTGCGCAGGGTTCCCAAGCTCACCATTCGGGTGACCTTTGGTACACCGTGCCACTGCCTACCACGTCGTAACCCACCCCTAGGGTCAGCGCTACGCACGACCTCCAGCATGTTATAAACACGAGAAACTACTTGCAACTCCTAGACTAAGGACTAAGCGACTGATAAGTCGAACATGGGCTTATTTAAGGGCCCAGCATGTGGTAGTATCTAGTCTTGGATCACAAACACGAAACTCAGTTCCTAAGAACGGTCCCAATGAGACAACCCGCTATGTACTCCTACATAGCCTCTCATCACTACCCTTACCAAATCGGGTTCATCATAAGCTTATCACATCAGAACAACATTGTTTCACCCCAGTTCATCACCAGATGAATCAAACCTGACACAACTCTAAGCATAGCAAGCAAAGTAAGCTAAGCACATCATGGCACAAGCATCTACCAAGTATTCTAGGTTGCAAGGTTTAGCTATTTACTGTGACAATGACAGGTCATGAAAAAGAATAGGTTCATCTACCATGTATGACAGACAAGTGAACGTTTATCCTAATGCAATAAACAAGAGCAGGAGCAAGAGAGTGGGATATTATCGCAATGATCAAAGGGGGTTGCATGCCTTGCTGGGTAGCGGGGAGGTTTTCTCCTTCGTTGGAATACTCGGGGGTGTCCTCAGAAGCAGGGCCTACCGCAATGCAGATAAATAGCAATCAATACACGCAAGTGCAACAATATGATGCATGATCATGACATGGCACCATGTATGGATGAGTTAATGCAACTATTGTCCAAGTTAATTTGTAGTGATTTTGAATATAGGTTCAAAGTCGTTCTTCATTTCATATTCTGTATATTAGCCTATTAGGAAATGTCAATGTCCATCTACATACCTTGCTCTAACATGCATGATAATAGGACCATTGGATTCATTGGATTTTTCTAATAAATTTTCATATATAAATTGTTTTCATCTGATTCAGATTAATTTATATGAATTTTTGATGTTTTAAACATTTTCTACAATTATTTTAAAACTAGAAAATGAATTAGAGCGTCAGCCTGACGTCACTACGACGTCAGCAGGTTGGTTGAACAGACCAGGTCAAACCTGACAGGGTGGGGCCCTCATGTCAGTGACTCAATCACTTAACAGAGAATTAAAGCTAATCCTCATTACTTAATTAACACTCGGCCCACTGGTCAGTGACTAATTAGGTTAATTAATTTTTTAAATTAATTTTTTTCTTAACCTAATTATAATTAAAAGGGGCAGGCCCACTTGCGAGTTGACCCGGGGTCAAACCCCATGGTCAACACCGGTTGACTCGCCAGCGTTGAGCTCCCGGCGACGTCCGAGATGGCGGAGGGGGTCGAAACCCCTCCTCCGGTGACCAAACGCACGGCGAAGAGCACTAGGAGGACCTACGCTCGAGCACGCATCGAGCTATCCCCAAGCCAGAGGCTGGGGTGGTAGGAATCGACGCCGGCATCGAGGGCAGCGGCGGCCGGAGCTCAGGCAGGACCGGCTATGACGCTAGAGGGCACGGGAGAGAAGGGCGAAAGGGGGGAGCACCAGCGGCTCACCGCGGTTCTAGCAGAGGCGACGGCGAGGTCGGGGAAGGTCCAGACGGGGCGAAACACCGAGGCGGGGCTCCGGTGGCTGGCGGGGAGGAACGGCGATGGCACGACGTAGAGGGGCTCCTGGCGCCTTCTAGCTTCACGAGGAGGACGAGGGGGTCACGGCGGATCTCGGTGGCTACCCTGCAAGGCGAGGGGGTGGCTAGAGCGACGGCGGCAAGCTCGAGCTAGGCTTGGCCATGGCAGCAGGGAGGGGGGAGAAAGCGAGCGAGAGAGAGCGCGTAGGGGAGAGAGGGAGAGGAGAAGAGGCCACGGTGTGGCCTCACGCTTTCATTTCTGGGAGCCTCTAAGTAGCAGCCAGGCAGGGAGGAGGTGGCCGGGCGCGTGCCCGCGCACGGTGAGCGCATGCCCCTGTCCTCCTGGCGAGAGGACATGGACGACTGGCACGGGCCAACTGGGCCGGCTCCCCTCTAGGCCTCTTTCCTTTTTTTCTCTCTGTTTTCTAATTCTCACATTTCTTTTATTTCTTTTTCTGGAACAAATGCTTTTATAAAATATCCCAAAAGTTTTATACAATTAAGTTTTAATATTTCAAACTCGTATAAAAAAATTCAGGATATTTTGAAATATAAACTAATGATAATGCTTTATTTGGCATCTTTAGAGGCTTTATTATTTATTTTTAAATTTCAATAATTGTTCAAATATTTAAAATGGTCCCTGATATATTTATGTCCATATTTATCAAACATAGGGAACTTTTTGTATGGGCATTTTGAGTTTGTTGAGTTTTCACAAACTTTTAATTAATTTGATTCCAATGTGAGCTTGGCGATTCTTTTAATCCCCATTTCATGTTGATGCAAAATTGAAATATGATGCACACACATGCTGTCCTATGACATCTAGCTAGGGATGTGACAGTTTTCTTATTTCAAAATACAATATGTGGTGATTTTACTTGCCCTATTCCATCTAATAAAATGTAGCACTTCTTTTGAATAATCTTATAAGATTTGTTAATTAGCTCTCAATCATGTTTCAAATGGTTGCCTTTTAATCCTTGCACAAACAAGATTCGCGTGCTAATTATAAATGAATTATTTTATTTGCCTTAAAAATGTCAAGACCATTTTTATTAATCTGGCATAATTCTATGAGAGCAAGACTATTTTACTTACTAAAATTCTCTCTATAAAATTCCGTGGCGTCTTTTATTTTGTTTTGGCTGTTTATTTAAAAATAAAGGCCTTTTCTTTTGAAGAGAGAGGCCAGTGCTACTAGGCCTCCTCCCTCCCTCACTAGCCCAGCAGCAATGCCCGTAGCAGCCCAGCTGAGTCCCCAACACGATCATCATCCTCCTCTTTGCGACGCGCATCAACAATAGCCACGGCGGCATCCTTGTCGATTTGGCGGCGGCCGGGAGCCCGAGCCCGAGCCCACGGTGCCCTAGCCTCCCGCCTCCCATTCCATCCTTATCCTTCCTCACCGCCAGTAGGTAAGCTGCCTCCCAAGCCTGCTCCATCATCATGCCCTTGGTGCCCGACCAAGTTCAAGCTCGTGCTTGGGCTAGCGCATCCACCATGTCTCCGACCTCCCCGCCAGTGTAGATCGAACACTCGGAGACCTACCTGTCTTCTTCAACTATGCACGCATCGCCGCCGAGCCCGAAGCCCCTCCCCAACAAGGTCTTATTCCTCCTCCTCATGGACAGAAGATCTATCAAGCTCGTCTCCATTGCCTCGGTGCCTCTCCGTCAATGCCATCTCGCTAGCAGGTAGTTAGGTAACCCCGTGTCCATCCTACCGGTGCTCGCCGTCGGTAGTTCCCTGTAGACCACGCATAGCCCCTGCCAACCTCACGTTCTTGAAGCTCTATCAAGCTCGTTGCTTTCTGTGCGTGTATGTTGTCTTGCATGCATGGCCGTGGTCCTCTTGGGTCCGGCCTCAACCCTCGCGTATCCTAGCGCGTGTAGAAGCCCCACTGCCATCTTGCTCTGCATCGTGGCGCCTTTTGTCGCTACACCACGCCATGACCTTGGGTGTAAGGTCAAGAGCAGCCCAGCCTAGCCCCACAACCTCCCCTTGTTGTAGTAATGGAAGCCCCACCAAAGTCCGCACCCCACCGTCCCTTCTACGCCACGGTGGTTGTTGTCGTGCTTGTTGGTGTCGTCTCCGACTCCTAGCGCTAGGTAGAAGGTGACCAACATTCGAGAATTGTTCATAAGGAGGCAAGCCCCAATTTTACCACTAGCGGAAGCCCAGCCAAGTGGTAGCTGCCTCTCGCTTCAACTAGGGTGACCCAGGTTCGATCCCCACCTGGGCTCCTTTTCCATTTTATTTGCTTAGCAGCTGAGAGTGGGCGCGGCACCACTTCTCAACCCCCAGGGGCCCTGGTGTATACGCCAGGTGGCCCATGTGTTTTTATTATTTTTGTTCTAAATGTTTTTCTTCTGTTTATGTTTTTTTCCATTTTAGGAAAGCATCCCAATTCTGTTAGTATCTAGTTTAGGATATGCCACTTTTGGCATATACCATGTTATACGTGGATGTGGAGATTTTGGTTTTGAGATTGTAGGAGTTTTGTCTATAGGAACATAGGCTTATAATAGGTGATTTTGGGGTAGAAACATTTCGTGAATTCAATGGTGGCATTTGTTTTGTAATTTGGGAAAGCTTGCAAAAAATGTTGTTTTGTGATAATATGACATTTTGTCCTTTTCACATGATTTAATTCTTGCATCATATGATAAACTTGTCAATATGAAATATGTTCCTTAATGTGAGTGCTAGCCCCTGGTATTTTTGCATGCCATGATAGATCATGATATTGGTGGTATTCTTTTTGTCAACATGTCACCAAAATGTTACTTTCCGTGTTCAAGTATTTCTAAGTGTTGAAATCTATTATTTTGTTGCCATGTTGTCTTGATGATTACCATGAATCCATTGCTCCTTTGTGGTTGCGTAATGTAGTAATTGATGAGCATGTTGTCCTATATTAGTTTGTGCCAAGTCCTTGTAGGTAGAACTATGGCATCTTATTTAAAAAAATTGTCACACATGTCATTCTATTAAAAATGTCGTGTTTGCCACATGTTGAATTTCACGAAGTCTAGAAAACTGCTATTCTCAATACTCCATGTTACGGGGATGATAGCCATTGATATATGCATATTTTGATGTTGCCATGGTGTAGTTAATTTAAGTACATGTTGTCCTCTATCACCCTATCAATTTTCATGCAATGAAATTTCCTGTATCATATGTAATTGTTGGTGTAAACATGCCATCACGTTAACTTTGATTTTGTAAAACTAGAATTTTCACTAAGTCCCTAAAAATTGTTTCAACATGCCATCTTGTGAGCTCAATTGCCATTGATCCATGCTTCCTTTCAGGTTTCTGTTAATAGATTAATTGTTAATCATGCTGTACAATTCATGTACGTGCCTTGGGTGATTTCTATCAGGCTAATTTACACTAGCTCATCCGGTTGTGTCCTAAGAATGAGATACACGAATCCTATCGGATTTGTCGTCACGTTGGATGATCTTGCTGGACTTGTTTTACCTTTGTTGAACTAGATGACCCGTTGTGCCCGTGGCGCAAAAAGCATTGGCTAGCCAAGCATTGAAAGAAAGTGTATGTGACACATTTGTTTCATAAAGCAAGTTGTAATGTGAAGCAGAGATTGAAACATATGGATTTTCATATGTGGATGTGCAACACATGAGTAAGAACAACAAAGGTTACATAGTCAAGAGCATTAGTGGCAGTTGTTGAAAAGCAATATACAACATCATCCAAAAGAAGAGGAAGGGTTCATCCACCCGTGACAGAGCCTAATTATAAGTTCTTAGAGCGATAGATTGTATTTACATATGATTTGTGTCACTGTGGATGGTCGATCGAAAGGCGATGAATGATGAGAACCATGTTGCGCTTTGCGGTGACCTCGAAACGAAAGACACAGACATCTCCACGGATACTTGCACGGTAGGAATTTTGACCAGTTGGTGCTTATGCGGTGGCCCTCTTGTTTGTTCCTAACATGATGCGACTATTGGTACGCAAATCGCTGTCCGCGAGCTTGACCTTTGGTGTATCACCATCTGGGTCAATGTAGTCTTTCAGGTTTTCTTGAGTGTAGTGGACCTAAAAATACTGGTGGGAGCAAGGATCTAATTGAGTGCATTGTAGATAGGATCTAATTGAGCGCATTATAGATATCATATAATGTAGCATCCTCTGCCATTAAGAAGGTTCACATGTTGATAGTGAAATATGTACATCACGATATATGAATATACATTTTAAGCGTTATTGTTAATGACTGACCTCCTAGTAATATTTAGTAATGTAATGAGAATTGTCGCTCTAGCACTTATAGAAATGTAATTTGATTTCGGTTTTTTGCAGTAAAAATAAATTTCATAGAATCAAAAGTAGACTGCAGGTTGTACCTCATATGTTTAGCCTATCAAGTACTGATGGCTTGATCCATATGAGACAAAAGGTGGCTGTTTCAGTAATCACACATGCATGCTGATTAGGATATATTAAACGAAGATTATCAGAAACTGTCTTCCCTAGGGCATTTGTTAGTTTATAGGGGCATTTCATTTATCGTGATTGCGGTAAGTGTGGAACTTAGGCAGGGATGACCATAGCATACGTACGTGCCCATCCTAGGGCATAGAAGTGGTACTACTTTATTTCCTTTGTGGCGTTGTTGCCCTTTCCACCAGTGTTGGCCCTGATGCAAAATCAATAGTAGAAATAAGTGCCGACTTATCATCTTCCTTTTTGTATAATTAACCTAAAGGCATAAAGTGGAACAAAGGAAACAAGAATATAACAACCTGGTAAGACAACATAAATAAACACCAGATACACTTATTCATTTAAGTTTGCTGCTAATCAGCCAACATGCATTAGTCTGAAGCAGGGAAACCTAAGATAAGTGAGATCTAACAAAGAGCATGTATTGGCAAGCAAGGGCAATTTTGTGGCAATAGACATCACCTTAAGGCATCTCTCCCAGCACAAGTTATTCCCCTTCCGTAAAGCAAAAGTATATTGCATCGGATATGGAGCATTGCAGATTAGAAGCATCCCCTACGAAATATAAATCACCAAGAATTAAAAATGATAAATCTGAAAGTTGTAATCACAGTCAAATTAAAGACAACTAAAGTTAATGTTCCCCTATAATCTCTCTTCTTCTCCATCCCAGTGAAAAATCAAAATGACAGGAATAAGAGTGAGAAGCAAATGAAAGGCAATGTGAAACATAACATGATTGGATAATACGTCGGCTAATTTAGCCAGCCAGAGGCTATATTTGATGGCCACAGTTGACGAACTAAAGTCAGGTCAAGATTAGTTAGGTAATTAATCCAGTCCTGATAAAGAAAGATAAAAACAAAGATTTATTATGGAAGGGACTATACAACCAGTAAAGCACCCCAGTATATGTCCATTAATCTAATCTATTAAAGATTGAGATAATGGAAAATAAAAATATCAACATCGAGACCATTTCTCCAAGGAAAGAGAAAGAAGAGTATAATCAATTGGTGTGCAACAAAAAACTGTAATTTTATCCATTTGTTCTAATAAAGTCATGCAGACTAACCAACCAACAATTCCAAAATGAATTTGATGAGGTAATGAAGGAAAGAAATTGGAATTAAGAAAACAGAGAGAAATTCATGTTGCATGGTCCCAAGATATTAGACATTCTCAATTAGACTAGAATATAAAATAACTTGGCACGCAAACTCTAGAGGGGAAACTGACCAAGAGAATAGAAAAGCTCAATAAATTCCTATGCGGCAGACCAGCTTACCCTAATTACGAACTCCAAAAAACCTAGTCAATATGTTCCATTCCCGACCCACCCACACACCCACACACACGCGTACACACATACACGGGTACCAAAGTGCTTAGAAATTGAGCAGAAAGAATAAGAATGACAACATGATCGGTAAGGATATCCCGACCTCAGTGTGCACCTTGAAAACACCAAGCGTCCATCATACCGTCCCTCCTAAAGGAATACGAAGAAGAGAAGAAGGGGATTATGTCAGACCAAGATATAAATTCTATCCATGAAGCAATTAGCAATTGAAGTGATCCATATACTCATGGATTCATCTATTAAACAAAAATGACAGTGAAAGAGCAAAACATACAACAACAACTTAGCCCAAGAATTTTATATGGAATGGCATAGCTAACAAATAATTGGAACTAAACCACCACCTCCATCTCCTTGTCATCTAACCACTAAATCATTTGTTGACAATTAAGTGGAATCAAAATCACCACCTCCTTCTTTCGTTGCCATCAAACCACTTAATTCTTTGTGGTGCAACGCATGATGACTGAAAAAGGAGACCACCACCGCCATGTTGGGAATTACCCAGATGGCATGGAGTCCATGCGCTGCGCCATGACCACATTTCTTTGGTTTGTGGTTCTGGATACACCCAATAAGCCAAATCAGGGGAAGAGCATGAGAGGGGGGAAATACATTAGCAATGAGCAACTGTGGGGTCAGCAACCGAGAGCACGATGGGCTCCGATCGCAAATACCTAGTCCATCAATCTCCAAAACACTTGCTGCTTTAGGCCACTGCAACCACTGGAAAAACAACATGTCAAATCCAGCAATAAACAACAGAAGAGGCAATTCAAAGGTATATAATGACAAACTGACAATTAATACCAATACAATGGAGCACCTGTATTGTTGTAGTGTGGTGTGGAGAGATTTGAATATATAGGTCATGTCAAGAAGGAACTGGGATATGTACCTCGTGGTTTGTGCAAGGCCAGTTATCAAGTGACGCACTTCGCCCTCGTGGCTGCCCACCCAGCTTTGCACTTTCACCTTATGAATCAAAATAAATCAAGTGAGTGGAGTGTGTTGGGATTTCGAAAGTTGAGAGCGGGCTGGCCTCTTCACCGTTGGTATAAAAGGATGTTATCTATTGAATATTAGTGCAAAAAAGGTCACATTTAGTAGTGAGAACCAACTGAGAAGTGAGTGTACGATCTGGCTCAGCATGGCTACTTTCCTCTGAAGCGGAACTTGCAGTTTCAAACAATAATGATGATTTAGATGTTGGAATTGATGAATGATCGTCTAATAAAATACACAAGCCAGGTTATTTCCTGTGGTCCAAATATGATCTTGTGCAGTACACCTAGCACAAGAACCATGAAAATTCAGCAGTACGTCCAACAGATGGTGTAGGGAGAAACCCGAAGCTTCGATGAGATTTGCTTGGGGAGCAATGTTCTACAGGAAAGTATTATAACAAGGAAAAATCACTTGCAATGCAAATGAACTTTAAGAAAAATCAGGTGGATAATTCTAGAGTCGTTGTTGTACTGCTGCAGTAACCAAGGTTGTCAAAATCGCGATTTGGTTATACGATTCTACGACTTTACGATCCAAACTAACCCATATGATTCTACGATTTTAGTACATAGAATCTACGTTTCTATGATCCTGATAGCGAAGATTCTACGATTTGCGATCCTACCATTGGAGTTCTGATCCGATTCAAAATCGCGATTTTGACAACCTTGGCAGTAACTAAACCATTATAGCATGTAAATACAGGCCACTTACGGGTTTGTCATCATCTTCCTGAAGTGACTGCATAAGCGTCTTCTTGAAAACTTCTAACTGGTTAACCAAGCACAGAAAAAAGCACACAATCTTTAGGGCCTGGACTATAAAGAGGAAAAACTCTCTACATGGAAGTTGTAAAATTTTCATACTAATGAGTTGGTTCACTTGCATATAATATACTCCTAGTTTGCAATCATGTTACCTTGGAGACATCTCTGTTGAGCTTGCTGACCATGTTTGACAGTGTCGCGTTCTCTTTCAGCAACATCTCCTGCAACCAAAAGGTAGAGGAACATCAGATTGCTAATTCGCAATGAATCACTGATCAAACAACTAGCAATACTACGAGATGCAACACTACACATGGTGAAAGCCGAATCGGTCAACGAGCAAGACCGGAAGCTATGGCCTGGAGCAATATGTTTGTTTGGTAAGGCAGACAATAGTAGTCATTTTTGCGCAAGCCAAAACTAATAGAAACATAGACTAGATATTTGCAACGAGCAAAGGACATCCAATAGACACAGGATCATATTCCTTTCTATGGTGCTATTCCAAAGGCACACATCATGATATTCTTAGCAACAAATGACTGATAGTTATTCGCATACAATGGTGTTAGATGGCTTACATAAGATCCAAAAGGATGCCAAATATAGAAGTCTTTGTAGGTACTTATACTAATACTTAGTTACAAAGCAAAGGGTTTCTGCTTATATAGGATAGACAATTTGTGCATAAGAAGGCGAAAGCATAGGCATGGTCTTTCCTCATCTTTGCCTTATGAAAAAAGCTGGTCCAATTTGTAGTGATGGTAGCCCTGTTGTCAACACCCTTGATAAAATGGGTTGTTACACAGATAGTTCCATCTCCAGTGCTTATTGGTAGCTCACCATGATCAACATACATGTGCAGGAAGAGGCTGTTCTTAGAGAAGTGTGAGCTGAAGTACTGCACATGAGGGTAAAAGTTATTTAGCATATGAACTCCTAGCATATCATCACATCAAAAATAAAAAGGATCTATGAGAGATAACCATTCTTTTTCCAACAATAGCAAATGTTTCTATCTTGCAGCACACATAGTTATGATCAGGTTTCTTCTTGTCATTGATGATCTTTCGCATATTGCAAACATTGTTGTTGTAGAGCCTAACTGTGTTTCCCCACACATAGTGGGCACTGAACTCATCTACATAATTGAAGCAGGGTTCACCTATGTCAATTGACACAAAACCATAGCATTTAGTATTGTTGTAAGAGGTGTTGCAAAGAGAAAATCAATGGAGTTCTTACCGCGAAGAATTGACTCTCCATTTTTCAAGTGGATAACCTCCTCCTGTTTAACAGGGAGAGTCTGTAAATAAGTTAGAGATTCAATAGGAAATCATGATTGTGTTCGTATATGTGTATTTTAAAATCCGATCCATAGGGTAAAACATGTTCTTATAACACAAGCAGGCAGCTTTGCAATTGAGCATAGTTTCGTAGCCTTGGTCTAGTTTTGCTGTATTAAAACTGAGAAGATTTGGTTGAAATAACAGATCAATTACTGAGGCTAATATTGTTTGTTGTAAATGAATAAGTTTCTGTACTAACACAGACATTGCTATAATGTTTTGATAAACAGGGTTTTCTTTCACTTTAAATCGAGAAAGATGTGTGTTGAAATATCTTCAAGATCTGTTATTTTTTTCTGAAATAAGTAGTGTTGTCCGAATATCAATCACTTAAGTGAAACCACATCCATCTTGGAAATCGAATCCATACATGGCTAGTCATTAATTTAATGCACATCGATTCATACTTACCTTGTAAACCCGACGATTGGAACTAGAACAGAGGCGCGCGTTGTGTTGCCATGGAGTACAACTCAACCAAGCCACCAGTACTGAGTACTGACTGATTCCAATAGCACAAAAGCTCTCTACGGACAAACTTTAATTACCTTGTCATCCTTGACGCGGCTAAGGCGGTCGGTGGTGAGCGCCAACACGGACTCGAGCAGCTCGATGCGCTTGCGGAGGTCCTTGGCAGCGGCGTCACACTAGGCAAGCGGCATGCGGAGCCCCGCAGCCTCCGCCTCGAGGCGGCCGACGCGGGACGCGAGCGCGATGGAGGTGATCTGGCTCACCACCTCGAGCTGCTTGAACGGGTATGCCGGCAGCACGACCGCCAGCTCCTCGGGCAGCTCGAAGCCCGCCGCCATGGGCGTGTCCTCTCCCCTCCTCCTCCTCCCCACCCATAAGCTTCAAATTAGCCATTGGCTGGATAATGTCGCTGTCGGCCACCACCCCGGCCAGCGCTGACGCCAGCAGCAGCGCCAACACCGCCGACGCAGCCATCTCTCGGTCTCTGTCTTGTCCTCTCCTCTAGAGCTACAGCTGGAGATGAGAGCAGAGGTGGGAGGAGAGAGACGAGGTGGCAAGAGTGGCGGCTAGGTCTTCTCTACAGGAGCGGATGGCTTTTATATGCATATGTGAAATGACTAAAATGCCCTAGCGGGGAACCATATTTATAGGTGGTGGCACGAGTACTCTTCATAGAACGTGGATGGCCTAGTTCTGCCTACGAACCTAGCCTCCTTTATATGATCAATATCTTGTGCGAGGGATTCCGCAGATAATTTGGGCTATCCCGAGGTTGAGGTGTTCCTACGGAATCTCCAAGGAGATCACGGGTTATCCGTGATAGAGGTTATTCCATGCAGCGTGTGGTTAGTTTGTGATGGATGAGTTGGAGCACCCCTGCTGGGTTTGATCTTTTCAGGAATTCATGCCCGCGGTTATCTGGCAACTTGGATATTTGTTTAATACCCGGTTATAGCAAACTTGAAGTAAATTGAAATAAAATACACCAACCGTGTGCGTAACCGTGACTATCTCCTCTCGTGAACATGAACCGAGAGAGAACACAGTGGGGTTATGATTGACGTAAGTAGGTGTTCAAGATCACTTAGTTATCATACCAGTTCACAATCCTTATGTGTAGGCCAGCATATTAACTTCTTGTTCTCGTAAGTTAGCCACTCAAACATATGCTTAGTGCTTGCTGCAGCCTCACCACTTAACCAATCCTCCCCCATTAGCTTACATAGTTTCGGTACCCGGGTTATGAGATTGCTAAGTCCATGTGGCTCACAGATTACTACAACACTACATGTTCAGGTTCCGATGAGATCTATCCAACTAAGGAGCCCCAACTCCAGTTGGAGTATCATGAAGAACATGGGCGTATGTATGTTATGTATCCGAATGAGTAGGGAGGCTTCGCGGTTGCATTCCTGGGCTAGCAAGACAGTTTCATTGCTTTCTTTTATCGTTTGATTTCGTTCGTAGTCGTACCCTATCTTATGGATGAATGTATGAGTGATTATGCGGAATTGTAATTTAGCATGTCGTGAGTGTAAGCCAGCTCTTATACAATTCTTCTTATTACATGTATGCAATGATTCTGTACCTGCGAAACACTGAGATGCGCTTCTATCCCCATCGAGGACCTCGAGCCTTAATTGGTATTGTACGACATCTTGGTCGTTACATTAGGTTTCCCGCTCCATCCCTTTGTTACTGGTTTGATGTTATTCTATGGGTTACATTTCCACAATATTCCCCCTAACTCCTTTATGCATATTTTGGCCTTCATCACTTTCTTCGAGGCCTTTTTGCAGGTCCACCCAAACTTCAGCCTATCGCTCAAGATCTTCAAGCCAAAGACAGTCAACTGCCAACATGCCGACTGCAGAGGAGCTGTGATCAACAAACTTCCGAGGGTTGAGTGGCCAAACGGCACCTGGAAAGTGTGGTCTATCGACTAGAGGGGGGTGAATAGGAGATTTTTATAAATTCATCACTGAGGAATTTCAACTTGAAGAATTTGAAATGTGATGAATAACTATCAGCGGAATAAGTACTCAAGTGCATGAGTAACATAGCAATAGCATAGTCATCATGATGAAATAAAGCATGCACATATTACAGGTATCGTGATACAGGATAAGCAGGTGAGGAATAAGGTAACTGAAGAATTTTAGTTGAGGAAATTGAGAAAGTCTTCAGTCAAATTCTTCAAATGGTAAGGCTCAATTCCATCAACAAGTAAACAAGGAAATGAAAGGGTGGAGGAAGTGGAACCAGGTAGCTCGATGAAGGCAATGGTTTGATGTCCCAGTTCCAAGTGCTAGTCGTACGTCTGGTTTGGAGTGGCCTAGTATTTAAACCATAGTACTTACCCTATTCTCCTTAAGCTAAGGACACATAGTCCTTGCCCAACACTGGTGGTAAGTCTTCAGGGTAGACTTCAAATACCCTCACAAACTAGTCACCTGGTGATCCACAATTGACTGTTATATTATTTGGACAACGCTCACTCGGTGATCCCCAATTGACTGCAGGATACGCTAGACCATGAAGCCTAACCGTCTGGAAGATACACGGCCTTCAAAGGTAAAAAGCATCTGTTCCACACAGGAACAATCTCTTCAGTGATGCACAATCACTTTGGGTTTGGTCGTTTTGTTTTGGGGTTTTTCCTCACTGATGAGTTTCTCTCAAATTCCTCGGAGGATGGGTTGCTCTCAAATGACAAGTGTCAATCCTCTTTCGGAGCATCCAACCAACTAGTAGTTGTGGGGGTGACTATTTATAGCCAGGGTGCAACCAGACATGATAAGACATAAATGCCCCCAATGATATGACTGTTATGTGGATAGGATGATTGGTGACAACTGACGCTAAGCACAACAATGGTCAGAATTTGAACTGTCAAATTCCTCAGGGCTTATCATATTCCTAACTTTTAGGCAATTCGCACTGGGAAAAACCTAACCACTTAGTTAGACCAATTTCCTTAAAGTTGAGAAGAACATCATCTCTGTCATTGAAGAACTTGACTAAACCGTAAGAGATTTCCAAAAGCCTCACTCAAAGGATTGGATAGGTTGAGGCTTTTGAGTTGAGCGTCAGGTGGAAATTTTCCTTAGTTTTACCTTGGCCCCCTTTAATAGTACAATGTTTCCCATGAATCCAAGAAAGGAAATGAAACTATGAAAACAAAAGTCTTCACGCTTCTTAATCCTTGTTCATATCTTCAACGTCACACCGACTTCTTCATTATCAAAGTCTTCAGGAAATACCAAAGTCTTCAACAAAGTCTACACCAAAGTCTTCAATTGAAGACATACATTTTTAGGGGTCGATAATCTCCGAATATATCAAACTCCTCATCGACTTATAGAACCTGTGTACACTCACAAACACAATAGTTCCTTAACCTATAAGTCGTAAATACACCAAAATCACCAAGGGGCACTAGATGCACTTGCAATCTCCCCATTTCTAGTGATTGATGACAAATAGGTTAAGTTTTCAATGGGGATAAACATATGAAGTGTAAGTACTGAGTTTGAGGAATTTGATTGCAAGATATAGAAGAACTCCCCCTCAAGATGTGCATATTTTAGGAATTTGCTTTGGACTTGAAATGCACATGTCAAGTTAAAAACATGGAGAACTCCCCCCTTTATCTTTTAATTCATACACGCATTTAACATATGATATGAAAAGTTGAAATGCATGATGAAAATGGTGTCTGACGAAATTCAGCATGCATGCATTAAGGTACTTGAGGAAATAAACATGCGGAAAGCAGTTCAAAAGCGTTAGACCACCATCATACTTAAGTTTACAACTCAACCAACAAAAGCTTTAGAAGAGCGAGAGTTGTAACTTAAACAAAAAAACCATATAGAGACCTGCTTGAAGACTAACTCAAATTTTCTCCCCCTTTGTCATCAAAGACAAAAAGGGACGAAAACTGAGGCCTAACACCCTGAAGAATTTCATCTTGAAGGTGATGGAGAAGCACCAGTATTGTCGGGCTCATTTGTCGATGCCGGTTCAGCAGCAGTGTCGTCAACTTCCTTAGCTTCATTCGTCTCGCGCATTGAAGAATATGAGCTTGTAACCAGCTGAGGAACTTGAACTTTCTTGAATTTCTTTAGAGGAGGACGAGCCCAGTCAAGGTTCTACTCAAGATCTATCTCCTTGAGTTCTTCAAGAGTCTTGAGGTGAGACAGAATGGTCCAAGTGTGGGTGAAGACTTCATGAAGGTAGTATTGGTTCTTTGTCATAGTGTTGTGCGTGACAGTCATGTCTCAAAGAAGTGAACCAAACTGGCACTTGACCCATTTGTGATTGTGATCAACTTTCTAATGAAGACTTAGGAGAATCTCGCGATCGGTCGTGACCTTGAGGATTTTGCACCGAGGCTTTGGCAGCACAATCTTGTGTGGCAGTGTCATCATTGGTGGGATATGAAGCAGCTTTGCAGAGTTGACCATCCAAAGGACGCGTGCCTTCATCAACAACAACTTTTCCTTTTCCCTCAATTGAGTAAAAAGTACTCTTGAGGGCTTCAATCGTAGGAAGAAAGATGAAGTGATTCTGAAAGTCAGTCTTGAAGGGAATTGAAGACGTTGATCTCATGAATTTCATGATCCGGGGAGCATAAGGCTTCAACTCAAATGGTGATATAGTAGCATTGACCAAAGTCCTCATGAAGAAATTGTGATAGTTGATGGGAATGTCATGAATGATGTTGAATAGCATATTCTTCATGATTCCGTCCACTTCTTCTTCTTCAGCGTTGTGACCTTTGACAGGAGTAAGGGTTTCGGTCAATATGCGATATATGGTCCTGGGCACATAGAGAAAATCCTTCACTAGGAAGGTGGTCCTTTGAGGTTTCCCAGGAGCCAAAGGCTTCATCAGCACTTGCATCATGTGATTTGATAATTCAGGTTCATCAAACATGCATCTTGCTCCTTCTAAGGGAATTGCTATTGGCACATCCCAAAGCAAGTCCGTGGCTGGGGCAGTGTAGTGAGTAGATCCAGTCATCTAGTCAAGAATCCAAGAATTGACATCAGAAGCATCCCCTATGATGTGCAAGGTTGCATAAAATTGAAGAATGAGATCCTCATTCCAATCACATATGTCAACGCAGAAGCGAAGAATTCTAGCATCATGAAGAATTGTAAGCAGAGGAGTGAAGCACATGATGGATTCCATATCCACACGAAGAATTTGCTAATGCTCAAAGAGTTTCTCTTTGTCAAGCAACACTTATGTATAGTAATTCATCTATGAAGGGGTCCAGAATCTGGTACGACCAGCGCTTGCTGAGTCATATGGATTCGACCGTATGAATAATATGTTATGGTTGAAGAAATTCACCTTGATGAATTTGGGGCGCTTTGAGCCTTTGAATAGCATTTTTGGCTTCGGCTGAAGATTTGGCTTGAAGCATCCCACAAATTACTTTGGTATGGGAGGAACTAATTCAGACTGAGGAATTTGAGAAACAATTTCCTCAGGGGCAGTAGGGGCAGCAATTTCTTCAGCTGATGCAGCTGGAATTTCTTCAGGAATTGAAGTGAGAGGTGTGGTCAAATCACCAAATCTTGTTTGAATTTCTTCAGTCCGGGCTGGTGATTGAGGAATTTGGGTGAGGAGAGTGGTCATTGGAGAATTTGGGTGTGTAGCTTCCCAATATTCATCCATGATTAGTGGAGTGGTATTACCAATGTCCACATTATCTTCAATTTCTTCAACACCCGCCTCTTCAGCAGTTAACTCAGGCTGGGGCGATGTACCAGAGGGGTTGAAGCATTTGCTTCCACCTCAAGTTTTTCATCAATCTATTCTGAGGAAGCAACAGAATGATCTTCTTCATCCTCATTTGGGATGACATGGTCAATACCAAATGGAATATCTCATAAGCAGGCATGGAGGAGATTGGAGTAGCATCAATGGGCTCAGTTGAAGAACTTGGCATAGTCTTCAGCTCCTTCACAGTTGATGAATCTGAAGTTGATGCTTTTCTTTTCTTTGCAGCTTTCTTCTCCGTTGGCTTTGTTTTCTTCACTTCTGATGCAGAAGGAAGGTTGATATTCTTCACCCTTGAAGACTTTTCAGTTTTAGCAGAGGGTGAAGTTTGAGTAGTTTCTTCAGGCGCGACTGATGCACTCGCCCTAGTAGTCTCAATTTCTTCAGGAGCAGCAAAAAGTTCAGCTGGCCTGGCAATTTCGTCAGGCGCAACAGTGGAGGTTGCCCTGGCAGGTTCTTCGGAAGCCTAAACTTCTCATACTTCCACTTTTCTTCAGCAATGAAAGCAGTGAGGACATGATCAGGTCCGGGAGACATTTTCAAATCATCAATTGGAGTGTTGGGATCCTTGTGTCAGGTATCCATGAAGTTCAGCACAGTCTTAGGATCTGACAGGAGAGGAATTTGAGTCCCCTTTGCTTGAGACACTCTCTCTTGCTTGTTCTGATGATTTCCTCAAGTTCTGCATCATCAGCTTCATCATCTAAAGAATTTGAAGGTACTTGGAACACAACCTTCTTTGGGTGAGGACCCCATCCAGCTGTAGTCTTCTTCTTCAGTACGGAATCACTAGTTGAGGAATGTTCTTGGATTGTTGAACTTGCAGAAGCCCCTGAAGCAATTGAGAATCTAGTAGTCCTCTGACATGTTGCAAGATGTACAGGAGTTGAGGACTTTCTGGGAGCAACTGATGATTGTGCAGCTACTTATGGCATTGGGCCAACCTTTGGAGAACTTGGTCATGAAGGCACTATGGTTGAGGACTTTACCTTTGATTTCTTTGGCACAACAGTTGCAGCGGTAGAGCCAGTGACAGAGGAGGTAGCTACAGCAGTAGAAGAGTCTTCATTGAACTTCTTCACTACTACTTTGGAAGTCCTCTAAAGCTTTTTCTGATATTTAGCGCATTCAGCAGGAAAGTCCTCACCATGAGCAACGCTAGTGGAGGCAACTTCTTGATCAGCAACAGGAGGATCCCTTCTGCAAGGAGGTTTGAGGGGAAATTTCTTCATGTATTTGGGGGTGACATATCGATATTCTATCCATTCCTTCACCCACCTCTGTTCAATCCTCTAAATTCTGATTTTCCTCTCATCCTTTGTTTCCTTCCCACGAATAGCTTCATCAGGTGTACACTACCCAGGGTATAACTTCTTAGGGATTTCAAATGCAGTGTTTTGTTCATCCTTCTTTCCACCCTTTTGAGGTCTTTTACCATCTGCCATTTTGTTCAATTGATGAATTTGAACCTTTGATGATTCTGAAGATGTATGCAATTTTTCCTCAAGGAATGCTGCAAATGAGTTAAGTTGATTAGAACCTAGTTATTGATCAACAGACATGTTGTACCTGTGAACAAAGTATAGGTGCGAGGAATTTGAAGAGGTCATATACGTTCTCATAAATTGTTCAAAATACATCAAGTCGAAGATTTTGAGCATAGATGTCTTGAGGAATTTCACTAAGTGTTCTTGGCTTAGGTTCCAGAGTTGTGTGAACTTGAGGATCCACACAACTGAGGAATCTTAAAGAAAATCATAACTTAGGAAAAACAGCAAGGGAATGAAACATATGAGGTTCTTAAGAAGTTGATTCTTGAAGAATAAACACCCTTGAGGATTTTTTGAAAAACATGAAGATTAAACTAGGGCAGTAAAATTAGATTTTAAATACCGTGATGAAGAACACGACGAACAGAGAGATCAAAAATGAGGAGTTCATCTGTCCATGTATTCCACGCCCTATCTTGTCAGAGGGAGACAACTACAGCGGCGGCGGGGTAAATATTTGCACGACCGATGTGAGTACAACGACGGTGAGGTCGAGGCAGTGAACCTCTTCCTCTCCGGTAACAATAATTTTAGCGGCGGCGCTAGGTCTGAGCTCGGGAGAGAGGGAAACGAGGAGTAACTCGAGCAAAGGGAAAGGGAAGGGGTATTTATAGTTGAGGTGAAAACTGACTAGTCCGAAGATTTTGGATTAGATTGCCCCTGGCCCTTGCTCTTTGCGCGACATGTGTCACCCTCGTACTGTGTAGTTGAGATATTGGGGCATCGTGGGTTATCCAGTCGTGGGAATCAGAACAGTTTGAGTGGGAAACGCCGAAATTTCGAAGAATTGATTTTTGTAAATTTTCTGTTCGCAAATTCTTTAGCTGTCAAGGACACAGTGAAGACTTCGAATATGTTCCAAAGTAGAACGCATACGAAGAATTTGTGAACATACTGGGTTGAGTTTTGCATAGAGGGGGAACGGGTCCGATCACATTCACTTAGATGAAAATCAACATGAAGAACTAGCACTAAGTGAATGCTACTAAGGACATTGAAAACTCAAATAAATATGTATATAGTCAACGAAGAACATCATTTGCATAGTTTGAAGATTTTTTTTGAGGAATTTGCAAACTTGAGGAATTTGAAAAATTGAAGAATTTGCAAAATGACGAAAACCTCAATTTTGAAGAATTTCAACTATGGTTGCTGGCGTGACCCACCGTATAAGAATGATGACTTCAGACACCGCATACAATTGTCGTAGGGTTCTGAGAATCAAATTATTCATTAATTTCTTCACACTTAGAGGGTTATTCTTCATTGATTGAAGAAAAATGTTACTTTGTGTGTTGCACATCTAATTCATCAATTTTGCATAAGTATTAGGATGTGTGTCTTTCAAAAGAACATTCAAAGATTCTAAGATATTTAGCTCAGATGGTAACTTGCAAAATCTCTTTTCATCCAAGGG
Organism: Hordeum marinum; assembly: GCA_022496015.1. Taxonomy (NCBI): domain Eukaryota; kingdom Viridiplantae; phylum Streptophyta; class Magnoliopsida; order Poales; family Poaceae; genus Hordeum; species Hordeum marinum. The sequence continues at coordinate 118,965,775 of CM039676.1, forward strand.
ATTAGTGAAGATATCAACTAGTTGTTCTTCAGTGTCCACGTGGTCAATGGTGATGTCGCCCTTGAGTACATGATCTCGAAGAAAATGATGACGAATATGAATGTGCTTGGTCTTGGAGTGCTGATATGGGTTGTGAGCAATCTTTATAGCGCTCTCATTGTCATAGTTGAGAGGCACACTCTTCATCTTGATGCTGTAGTCCTTGAGGGTTTGCTGCATCCACAACAACTGAGCACAACATGAACCAGCAACAATGTACTCACCTTCACTAGTAGATTGTGACACATAGTTCTGCTTCTTCGATGACCAACATACTAAGGATCGTCCGAGGAAATTATATGTGCCTGAGGTTGACTTGCGATCCACACAATCTCCGCCATAGTCAGCATCTGCTTATCCGACAAGGTGAAGATTTTAGCCCTTGGGATACCATAATCCAAGCATTGGTGTGTGAGCTAAGTATCGAAGAATATGTTTCACATCCTTATGGTGTGATTCCTTTGGTGTTGCTTGGAATCGGGCACACATGCAAACACTCAGCATAATATCTGGCCTAGATGCACATAGATACAATAAAGAGCCAATCATGGAGCAACATACCTTCTGATCGAAATCTTTACCATTTTCGTCAGTGCAGAGGTGGCCTTCTGAAGGCTTTGGAGTTTTGGCGCCTTTGCAGTCTTGCATGTTGAATTTCCTCGGAACATCCTTGTGGTATTTCTCTTGAGAGGTGAAGATGCCATTGTGTTCTTGACGAATTTGAAGACCTAAGAAGAATTTCAACTCCCCCATCACAAACATTTGATATTCTTCACTCATTATATAAGGAAATTTATCACTGTAATGTTTGTCAGTACAGCCAAAGATCATATCGTCTACATATATTTTGCACACAAATAATTCATTGTCATAGGATTTTATGAAAAGAGTTGGTTCGAGTGAACCAGGTTTGAAGCCTTTCTTCATGAGGAATTCCTTCAAAGTGTCATACCATGCCCGTGGGGCCTGCTTCAGGCCATCCGGGGCCTTATTGAGTCTAAAGACTCTGTCAGGATGCTTAGGGTCTTCAAAACCTGGGGGTTGAGCAACATATACTTCTTCCTCAAGATTACCATTGGGGAATGCACTTTTCACATCCATTTGATATAAGATGATATCATGATGGTTAGCATAAGCAAGAAATATGTGAATAGCGTCAAGTCTAGCAACAGGTGCAAAAGTTTCATCAAAGTCAATTCCCTCAACTTGTGTGTAGCCTTGAGCTACAAGACAAGCCTTATTTCTCACCACTAGGCCATTTTCGTCTTGCTTGTTGCGGTAGATCCACTTTCTACTTATGATGTTATGATTGTGAGGATCTAGCCGCTTGACAAGTTTCCACAGGTTGTTGAGTGTGAATTGATGCAATTCCTCTTGCATAGCTTCAATCCACTTAGGTTCCTTGCAGGCTTTATCAACTTTGGTGGGCTCTATGATAGAGACAAAAGCAAAATGCCCACAAAAGTTAGACAAATCTGAAACTCTTGAGCAAGTGAGGGTACCTGGTGCATTGATGTCATCGAGTATTTTGTCAGTCTGTACTTCATTTGCAACTCTTGGATGAGCAGGTTGACGAGGCTGAGGATTTTCTTCAGGTGTATCAGCATGAATGTATTCATTGGTTGGGATGACTTCCAAAGTAGGTTGAGGTTCTTCAATGGGTATGATATCTTCAGTTGCCTTCAACTTTATGGATTCCTCATGAGACATTTCTCCATCAAAACGCACGTCTACAATTTCAACAACCTTGTGGTGGTAGGTGTTCAAGACTCTATAGGTGTGCGAGTCCTTTATCAAACCAAGCATAAAACCTTCATGTGCTTTTGGTGAAACTTTAGAACTATGGTGAGGATCTCTAACCCAGCATTTAGCACCGAAGATTTTGAAATAACTCACATTGGGTTTCTTATCAGTCATGAATTCATATGAAGTCTTCTTTAAGAATTTTTTAAGATATACCCTATTGATGATGTGGAAAGCAGTATCAATTGCCTTAGGCCAAAAGCGACGAGGAGTCTTGTATTCATCAAGCATAGTGCAAGCCATCTCAACAAGAGTCATGTTCTTGCGCTCCATAGTGTCGTTCTGCTCAGGAGTATATTGGGCAGATAGCTCATGAGTAAACTCAGTCCCATTATAACTCCTGATGTGGTTGATCTTGACGCCGAAGTTTGTTGAGGCCCTTGAAGCAAATTGTCTGAAGACATCCTGCACTTCAGACTTGTATAGAATAATATGCACCCAAGTGTAACGAGAGTAATCATCAACAATAACAAAGCCATACAAACTTGAAGAATTTGTTAATGTGGAATAATGAGTGGGGCCAAATAGGTCCATGTGAAGCAATTCAAAGAGTTGAGTAGTGGTCATGATTGTCCTCGAGGGATGCTTGGATCTGATAATCTTTGTAGACTGACAAGCACCACAGAGGTGCTCCTTGAGGAATTTGACACCTTCAATGCCAATGATGTGCTTTTTCTTCACGAGCGTGTGCAAGTTCCTCATATGAACGTGTCCAAGTTGTCGATGCCGCAGCCAACCTTCTGAAGACTTTGCAAGTAGGCACGTGGCAGGCTGAGGACCTGTAGAGAAATCAAAAATATACATGTGTCCTGTCCTAAAGCCTTCGAAGACTTTGGATTTCTCAGATTCCCTGATAACAACACAATGATATTTTCCAAATATGACAACCATATCAAGATCACAAACCATTGAGACAAACATGAGGTTGAACACAAGGGATTCGACAAGCATCACCTTTTACATGTGTCGCTCCTTTGAGATAGCAACCTTACCTAGACCCAATACCTTGCTTTTTTCCTTTGTTAGCATAGGTGATATGCTTCAGATGAGACGGGGCAAGTGGTATATCCATCATTAGAGACTTATCACTAGTCATGTGATTTGTGCAACCACTGTTGAGGACCGACTCAGTAGCTTTTGGAGTTTCATCCTGTAGATGAATTTGTACAACTACGAACTCATATGCTTGAGAGTGAAGAATACGACATCAATTCATCAGGCATAATTTCATCACACAACATAGTAATTAAAGCAGTGTGATGACGTGAGAAATGAGGAATTCATTTCTACATGATTAGCATGCATCCTTTCATGAATTTCCTCAGGTATCCAACAAATTCATCAGACGTTCAAGTTTGTCTGGAGACTTGACCCTACATAAGAGATTAGTTCTGTTTCTTCACCACCAACATCTGAAGGGGTGTCAAAGAGTTCGTCATTCTGTGAGCTCCATATGAAAAATGAGACATTGAAGCTAGTGCACTTCATTTCACAGGATGAGGGTTAGAGTACTCATATGAATAAGCAGAGAAATTCTTTGAGGACTTATGAACATAATGATTTGAAGAATGATGCACATATTCAGAACTCTTAGATTTTCCCTGCAAAACAGATGCATTAGCACGAGTATGATACTTTTGACCATTTGAGTAATTTGATCCAAGTGAAGACTTTCGTCCATATGAGGAATTTGATCTGGGGTTCCTTTTCTTCATACGTGGTGCCATGAGGACATTCACTTGAAGATTTCCCAAGCAGCTCTTGGGGACCCAGATTTTCCTCATAGGTGAACTGTTCGTGTAGTTAGTTCGAACTAATCTGGAAAATACTACACCTTTCTGATTATTGAAGAATTTGTAGTTGGAGTCAATTGACTTATCAGAGGAATATGAAGTTTCACATGTAAACCAGATAAAGTGGATGGATTTTTAGGAGGTCCTTTTACAACAACCCATGAGGTTCTGGGGTACTGCTCAGGTTTCCAGTAGGGTCCATCAGCATTGAGTTTTGTCTCAAATGCAATACCCTCTTTCCTAGGGTTCATGTACAGGATCTTCTTTTTGAGCATATCTCAAAGGGTTTGATGCCCTTTGAGACTTTTGTATATGGTTGTCACATACACTTCCTTCAACCCTTCATATTCATCAGTGATACTTGCGGTATCCTCACATGAGGAATTTGTGAACATAGAGATAGTTGAAGAATTTGCAGCAATAGAAACATTTGAACATGCAAAATAAGAATTAGCAGTTTCACACTCGATGCATTTCAAACAAGGCGGAACAAATTCTTCTTGAGCGGCACTAATCTGTTGAGCCAGTAAGGAATTGTTTTCACCTTTGGAGATCCTCATGAGACACTCTTAGTTTCTCAAGATCTTGATTTCTGTGAAGAACTTCATAGGAAAGCTTCTCATGATCGACTAAGAGAGCATTATGAGACTCTGAAGGTTGTCATATTTTAACAGAAGATTTTTGAGATCATCAGTCAAAGTTTGAGTCCGATCCACTTCCTCTTTCAACAGATCATCGCTTTTGTCTAACAGATTCTGAAGCTTTTCAAGTTCACTTTGTTGCATTCTTTGTGACAAGAGGGTGCCACAAAAGCTAAAAGGCAAGTTCTATAGGATGGTAGTTCGACCCGCAGTGTTTTATGGTGCTGAGTGTTGGCCGACTAAAAGGCGACAGGTGCAAGAGTTAGGTGTGGCGGAGATGCGCATGTTGGAATGGATGTGTGGCCACACAACGAAGGACTGCATCTGGAATGATGATATACGAGATAGAGTTGAGGTAGAGACAATTAAAGAGAATCTTGTCCAACATCATCTGAGATGGTTTGCGCATATTCAGCGCAGGCCTCCAGAAGCCCCAATGCATAGCGGACGGCTAAAGCATGCTAATAATGTCAAAAGAGACCGGGGTAGACTAAACTTGACATGGGAAGAGTCCGTAAAGAGAGATCTGAAGGACTAGAGCATCACCATAGAACTAGCCATGGACAGGGGTGCGTGGAAGCTGTCTATCCATGTGCGAGAACCATGAGTTGGTCGTGAGATCTTATGGGTTTCACCTCTAGCCTACCCCAACTTGTTTGGGACTAAAGGATTTGTTGTCAATTGTTGTTTGTTGCTTAGTGGCAATATTAGAAAGTTTAGAATGGCTAGGTTTTACATATTCATCAGATTCACCTTCACTTGATTCAGAGGAGGAGTGATGTTTGTGTACCTTATAACCTTTTGCCATAAGGCACATTGAAGAAGATGAACCAGGATCAGTTTGCTCGGTTTTGAGGACTTTCTTGAGTTCGATGAACATGTGATCTTAACGAGTGTCATAGCCTTCATTGATGTCCATGATCCTATCCCAGATGAGACTTGCATTTTGGAGATAACAGATGCCCTTGAACATGACACTTGATAGGCTTGAGAAAATGATGTTCCTCGCCTAAGCATCAAGTTGAGTGTACTTCCGAATTTCCTAAGCATTTTCCATCTTGTAGAGGTCAGTCAGTCCAAGTTTAGTAACAGTGTACAACTCATTGTTCATTGATATGAGATGCTTCTTCATGAGAACTTTCCACCTAGTATATTCAATGTCATCGAGGTTGGGACATTCACTGAATGCCTTGATGGCCGTCTTCATGAAGGAGTAAGTGGGAGCATATTCATCATTGCTTACGTCAGAGTCATTGGATTAGTGATTTTCTTCATCGTTGAAGATGGACTTGCTAATGAAGGCGGTAGCGAGAGAAAGGCTAGCAACACCAAATTGTAACTCCACCTCATATTCTTGCTCTTCTTCATATTCTTCAAATTCGTCTTTAGAATCCATTTCCTTGCCAATGAAAGAATGAGCCTTTATGGAACCATTCTCTTGTGCGATGAGGACTTTGAAGATTTCTTCTTCTTCTTCAAGTCATCAGAATTGTCGTTCTTCTACTTCTTCTTATTATTTGATTCTTTTTCCAGAGAGGATAGTCAGAGATAAAGTTACCAGATTTCTTGCATTTGTGACAAGTTCTCTTCCTATAATCGCTTGATGAGGAATCTCATTTCTTCAAGCCACTTATTGATGACTTTCCAAACCGGCCTCTCCTTGAGAACTTCTGGAATTTCCTCATGAGAATTGCCAGCTCCTCGCACATTTATTTAGGATCACCATGGCTGCTATCAGATTCTTCGCCTTCAGATAAGGAAATTGCCTTTGCCTTATAGGTCTCTCTTCTCAGCTTGTTGGAATTCATGAGTATTGAGTCTCTCAAGTATATCAGCAGGATCAAGTGAGTTGTAGTCTCCATGCTCTTCAATCATCAAAGCCAAAGTATCGAATGAGGAATCAAGTGATCTCAGCAGTTTCTTCACCACCTCGTGATCAGTGATGTCAGTGGCACCAAGTGCTTGAAGATCGTTGGAGATATCAGTGAGACGATCAAAAGTTTGCTGAACATTTTCATTGTCGAGTCTTTTGAATCGGTTGAAGAGATTGCGAAGAACATCAACACGTGAGTCACATTGAGTGGAAACACCTTCGTTGACTTCGGACATCCTATCCCAGATAAGCTTAGCAGACTCCAAAGCACTCACTCTATCATACTGACCTTATCTCAGATGGCCACATATGATATTCTTTTGTTGTGAGTCGAGTTGCCTGAATCTCTTCACATCACTAGCGTTGACCATGGGAGTAACAGAGGGAACACCATTTTTCACAACATACCAAAGATCGTTGTCAATTGGCTCAAGATGCATGCACATCTTGTTCTTCGAGTAGGGATAGTCCGACCCATCAAAAGTCGCACAACCTGCGGAAACCTTGATCACACCTGTAGTCGACACAACTAGAACTCTAGGCGGTTAAACCAAAATCACACAGAACAAGGGAGCACCTTGCTCTAATCCCAATTGAAAGTGCGTTATATCGACTAGAGCGGGGTGAATAGGCGATTTTGACAAATTCATCATTGAGGAGTGTCAACTTGAGGAATTTGACATGTGATGAATAACTAACAGCAGAATAAGTACTCAAGTGCATGAGAAACATGCAAATAGCATAATCATCATGATGAAATAAAGATTGCACAAATTACAAGTAGCGTGATATAGGATAAGCAGGTGAGGAACAAGGTAACTAAAGAATTTGAGGTGAGGAAATTGAGAAAGTGTTTAGTCAAATTCTTCAAACACTAATGATCAATTTCATCAACAAGTAAATGAGGAAATGAGAGGGTTGAGGACATGGAACCATGCAGCTCGATGAAGACAATGGTTTGATGACCCAGTTCCAACTACAATGATAGTCGTACGACTGGTTCGAAGCGACCTGGTATTAAAACTAGAGGACACAGAGTTCTTACCGTATTCTCCTTGAGCTAAGGACAAACTGTCCTCGCCCAACACTCGTGGAAAGTCTTTAGGGTAGACTTCCAAAACCCTCAAAAACTAGTCACCTGGCATTCCACAATTGCCTGCTTGATGCTCTAGACCACGCTCACTCAGTGGTCCCCAATTGACTGTAGGACACACTAGACCATGAGGCCTAACGGTCTAGAAGATACATAGTCTTCGAAGGTAAAAAGTGTCGATTGTACAATAGAACAATCTCTTCAGTGATGCTTTATCACTTTGGGTTTGGTGGTTTGGTTTTGGGGTTTTTCCTCACTGCTGATTTTCTCTCAAAGTCCTCGCAGGATGGGTTGCTCTCAAATGACAAGTGTGAGTTCTCTCTCGAAGCAGCCAACCAACTATTGGTTGTGGGAGTGGCTATTTATAGCCAGGGTGCAACCTGACATGATAAGACATAAATGCCCCCAATGATATGATCGTTAAGTGGATAGGATGATTTGGGGACAACTGACGCTAAGAACCGCAATGGTCGGAATTTCAACTATCAAATTCCTGATAGCCTATCATATTCCTCACTTGTAGGCAATTCGCACTGGTGAAATCCTAACTCCTCAGCCAGACCAATTTCCTCAGAGACCAGAAGAACATCGTCTCTGTCACTGAAGAACTTGGCTGAACCGTAGGATATTTCCGAAGGATTCACTTGAATGATTGGATAGGTTGAGGCTTTTGAGATGAGCATCAGTTGGAAATTTTCCTTAGTTTTACCTCGCCCCCCTTTAACAGTACGATGTTTCCTATGTCTCAAAGAAAGGAAATGAAACTAAGAAAAAAGTCTTCACGCTTCATAATCCTTGTTCATATGTTCAAGGTCACGCCGATTTCTTGATTATCAAAGTCTTCAGGAAATACCAAATTGTTCAGCAAAGTCTTCACTAAAGTCTTTAGTTGAAGACATACATTTTTAGGGGTCGATAATCTTCGAATATATAAAACTCCTCATCGACTTATTGCACATGTGTACAGTCACAAAAACATTAGTTCCTTAACCTATAAGTCTTCAATACTCGAAAATCACTAAGGGGCACTAGATGCACTTACACACCTTCATTGACACCATTAAGGTCTGGCAGAAGGAGTGGTTCTACATCACCGAGCCACGAGACATAGACTGGTCAGTGTCGTCCAGGTTCAGATCTGGACCCCACCCCCGAGGTTAATCTCGCGGGTCAAGAAAGCCCTTGACAGGGGATCAGCCACGGAGGTGAAGGCGCTGGAGAAGCACATCACACAAATGGTGGAGGCAAAAATCGAGCTAACCAATGTGGTCCAGGTCATGGTCCGCCGCTGCCTCCTACCATGCCAGCACTTGGACACCCCGATGTGGTCCTATAGGCTTGGTGACCCCGCCACAATGCACAAGTTCTATCGCACAACTCACGAGAAGTTGTGGAAAGTGTTATTCAAGCCCCAAAAGGAATGGTCGGTCGAAGCAGAAGACATCAACCTGGACGCCGATACCGCACCCTTGAAGGTATGACATGGTTTTTATTTTATTCTGAGCATTTGCCCTTAGCAAGGATTTAATCCTCTTTCCCATTGTCTTCACAGGGGTGGTTGGACAAGGCCGTGAAGATCAACAACCCAACCCCCTGCCGAAGGACCCAAGGTCACCCCAGCTAACGGCGATGCTTGTCATGGCACCATACGTGGCACCGGAGAAGAAAGAGAAGAAGAAGCACAAGGAGGCTCGCGAGGGCCTCCACTCAAGGGGTCCTATAGATACTAAGTCTAGAGAGACCCAAGCCTCTTCCGCCCATGAGGAAGAGCATGCAGAAAACGGGGCGGGGGGGGGGGGAGATCGACTCCCCTCAAACAAGGTGGTCCCGCTGGACGACAACCCAGATTCCAATGAGGATTTTGGGGCTTTCGAGAGGGTTCCTCAAAGGAACCCCAGGATCAAGCCCCTGTCTTAAAGATACTGATTTCGTATGTAATCTAGTATATTTACATGGAGTTTTCATTACTAACCAGACGAGTGCCTGTATCACAGCCCGACCTGAGATCACCCGACCGAACAGTTCTCAGAGGAGGATTCTCCACCAGTCGAGCTAGCAGAGAGTGGGACAACGTCCCACACCACACCCCCTCCATCCGCAGATGACATCGTAGAGATGTTGTCCCATCAGATCCCTCCTGCGCCGAACATGGGGGGCAAGACACTTATGGACGAGGAGCATACGTCGGCCACCAAAGACTAGGATGTCCTGGCTCAGGATCATGCCTCGGCCGCCGAAGCCTAGGAGGTCAAACCCCTCCTGGAAAGCAAAGAGGGGGGCCATAATTTGTCTGAGCTCCCTCCATTGTTGACTCAGGAGACCTCAGTGCCTCCAAGGTCATCGACTTTGCCTCCACAAGGAGGGGAAGAGGAAATGTCACCACCGGTGCCGCCCACGACAGAGAGGATTGTAATTGGGTGGCTGCCCATGATGGATGAGGCTTTGTGTGACCCCTATTATCGAAGATCACCGCACCCTTATGGGTGTAGTTTTACAAGGAATTGAGTCCGTTGATGGCGGACTGAAGGAAACCTTCAGTGGTCTACTAGCGGGCTTCAAGGTAAGCCATGTAATATTATTTTCACAAGAACAAATTTATTTATAAGGTCATGTATTCCTTATAGGTATAATATCCCCCGAGCCACGAGGAAGTTTTTGAAAACTTGCCTTGGGGTCAAAGAAGCAAGAAACATGGGTAAATTCAAGGGCGGTCTATCGCCCTGAGACTAAAACAGGTTTTAGGCGATTGTTTTAGCAAATAGTTTAGAACCAAATAGCTCGGATGTTTTTCTTATATATAAGTTATTTTGTAAGCCCCGTCCACAGTTGGGGCCTCCAACGCCCTTGAATCATCCGAGATGAACCAGAAGCTCAAGAGCTCCAATGAGGAGCTTTGATCATCTAAACAAATGGTTCGACAAGATGCAAGGTAGGTTTAAACCATACTTGCTAAGTTTATTGTTTTCTCATTAGTAGGGATGTTCCGGCTTTGGTTCCTAAGTTTGCTTCTGTTTATACACGCAGCCATATGTGTAGAGGTTGAATCAAGGCCAAGCTAAGGAAGGCCAAGCATGACGCCGCCGATCAAAAGGTAGTGGCCAGTCTGGCAGCCGCCGAGCTAAGCTAGTGAAAGCTTGGGAGAGGCAAGCATGAGGCTCGAGTGGCCGAGGGGCAGCAGGAGCTCGAGGATGTGAGCAATAAGTGTGAGGCCTTGGAACAAAAGGTCAAGGATCAGGCGACTGAGCTATCCATGCTATCCTCTGAACTCAAATCGAAGCGCGTTGAGAGGCGGTTCTTTGAGGAAGAACTTCGTCAAGTTAGGCTGATCATGAATGGTAAGGCGTACTTATTGCAAAATGCTTTAGTCAAAATAGGTTCGCCTTTCTTACATGGCTGTGGTGTTCCCAGTTGCCTTTATGGACCTCCTGAGGAGTGCAGCGGACGCGTCAAAGCACTTTGCGGCCCGTGATGGGGATGTTGAGAAGAGGCTTTTCTGGGTGCAGTTTCAAACCCCCGAGCCTCGTCCCCTTATCAGCTATCAGATGAAGCAGCTGATGGAGCTACATAGGATAGTGGTGCCGGCCTTGAAGGATCTCTGCATCCAGCTATGGCCTATCGACCCATTGCCGAGCAGCTATTTTGGCTTGCTGCAGAAACTTTGCGATGTCGCACGATGGACTGAAGTCTTGAAGCGCTCCGTGTGCATCGAGCGAGCACGCATGGCATTTTCAAGGACAATGATGCATTGGCTACATGTGAAGCCGATTGATATGGCCACCGCGCTCCCGCCTCCTGGGAAGAAATATAAGCGCTCGAGCTTTATTTCCGTGCTGCGTTAGAGGGTGGTCGATCGATAGAGACCCAATGCCCCAAGGATGTAATGTATAAATGAGGGTATTATCATGCGCCCTTAAGATAATGTCTCTTTATAATGCTTGTCCTGAATATATCATATTTTGTATTATTTTGACTCCTGCTTGGCCATTTTAATCTAAAAGTTGCCAGTCGTCGGGGCCCGTAAATGGTTGTATGTGAGGGAAGAGGCAATCAGACTATGTTGCTTTAGTGCTTTCACTTAGCATTAGGAGCTTGAATGCGGGGGCTGGTGACGAGCCCCCATTATTTCGTGCTGGTCGATTTGACCAACATTTGAGACTAGTACCACAAGGATTGGCAAGGTACAAATCCCTCGTATGACACGGAATAATCTCCATCGATTCTTATTTTGATACTTAAGATTGGATCACATACCGGTTCTCACTTATTATGATAGTCAGTTTTCGGCTCTCTCCACTGAGGTATTTCGCGAGGCCAGCCGGGAATACAATCGCAGTGATTCTCCCTTGCCCTTTTAGCCGAACTAGCGGAATGTAAAAGGGCAAGCACAGGAGCGGGGCAACCCAACTATTGACCCAAGACATAATTGAGAACCAATTCATATAAGGAAATATCTGAGACGCCGAACACGTAAAAAATAGTGACGGGATGATGCTTGGGGCCGGAATTATATCCAAGCCCTCGGTCTATTATTCGATTGCACCTATCCTGTACTGAACAATTTTGCTTTATGGTGCCTCTGAGCTGGAAACAAGTTATGTAATCATAAAAATGATGAAAAAGGCCGTTACAGGTAATTCTTGTTTTGGAAAGAAAAAATCTTTATAGGGTAGCGTTTTACTCAGGGCCTTTGACGGGTGGCTTGACGTCCTCCCGCTGCCCTATTGCGTGCTTACTCTTGTGCTCTGAAGCGGGGAGGGTAGAATCCTTAAAAGGTAGTTGTTGTTGGGAAATGGATCTTGCGGAAGGGGTTCTTGGGAGGCCACGATATAGCTGGTATACTTGATGCTTGGGAAATCCTTAACGGTATCTTGCTTCTGCCCGAAGAAGCATTTGGACTGTAGTTCGGTTGAGTCAAACATCTTGTCCTCGGTAGTGGGTCCCAACAGCTGCCCATGGTATTTTGAGAATAAAATTGTGTCTTCGAGGGACATACCTTATGGGTAGGTGGGTCGTGCGGTGGGGAGCATATCCCTATTTGTGTTGGCTGGGAGATGGTTCCGACAGATCCAGTTGGGCTCGAGCTCGCTTGCCCACCTGTCGCATCTTCATGGATGATTGGGACCTCGATGCATCACTGTCATATTGGCATTCAACTTCTAAGGCCACGGTGTGTTCTTCGGTTCGGAGAGAGCGCTCTGTATTGCCGTTAACGGTTATGAACCCCTTGGGTCCAAGCATATTGAGATTCAGATAGGCATAATGGGGAAGAGCGCTGAAGTGGGTGAATGTTGTGCAGCCGAGCGATACGTGATAGCCATTGCCGAAAGATTATGTCTTTTCTGCACAAATTTTCGGGTGAACCGAACACAGCCTCCGACGTTACGGTGCCAGAGCAGCGGGCTTCGATGCCTGGAATCACCCCTTTAAAGGTAGTGCTACTTGGTTTGATCCTTGACGGATCTATGCCCATCTTTTTCATCGTGTATGAGTAAATCAGATTAAGTCTACTTTCTCCATCCATAAGGACTCTAGTGAGGTGATACCCAACGATGATGGGATCCAAGACAAGGGCTGCCGAACCTCCATGACGGATACTGGTCGGATGATCCCTTCGATCGAAGGTGACCGGGCAAACCGACCATTTGTTGAATTTTAGGGCTACAGGATCTACGGCATAGACCTCCCGATGGGCTCATTTTCTCTCCTTATTTGGTATGTGTGTGACGTATATCATGTTCACAGTTTTTACTTCGAAAGGGAATTTTTTTCTGTCCTCCATTGTTTGGGCCACGGGGCTCCTCGTTGTCTTTGATGCATGGGCCTTTGCCCTTCTCCTCGGCTGCCAGTTTACCGGCCTCTCGAAGCACCCAATTGTTATGGTTAGTGTGGGTGGCGGGCTTGTTTGGGGTGCCATTGATCTGGTAGGGCAAAGGTTTCTTCCATTGCCAGGTTTTGAGATGCGGAAACTAGAATGTACGGCCGTATCATCGGCATCACCGTTGTTATGGCGACACTGTTCTTTTTGCGTCGCGGCTTGCCGTTTCAATCCTGAGATTCTGAGGTGCCAGGGTCTTCGGGATTATGGCTACGACAAGCTAGCAAGTTGGCTTCGCCCACGGAAAAGCGGGTGATGAGTTAGGTGAGGGCAGACATTGTTCTCGTCGTGTCCTGGCCGAGTTGTCGAGCCAACCATTCGTCCCGTATATTATTCCTGAGGGAGGCTATTGCCTGATCGTTCGGAAAATCAACGATCTGGTTCCTATTAGTTAGGAACCTGTTCCAAAACTGTCTGGCCGATTCGCCAGCCTTTTGGACAATGTTGCTTAGGTCGGAAGAGTCCAGAGGCCGGACATAAGTGCCCTGGAAGTTATACCAAAAGGCATCCTCAAGCTCTTCCCAACTTCCAATGGAGTTTTTAGGGAGTCTATTTAACTAGTGTAGAGTTGGCCCTTTAAGCTAGAGCCATAGATATTTAATGGCGTGGAGGGCATCTCCCATGGGCATATGTACTTGGAGAAGGAAATCTTTGATCCACATGTGCGGGGGTCTGCTGTCCTGCCGTACTGTTCGATATTTACGAGTTTAAACCCTTTGCGAAACTGGTGCTGCATAACATCGTCTGTGAAACACAGTGGGTGGGCGGCGCCTCTGACCTGGGCTATGTTGTGTGCAGAAAATCGACTGCTGGTGCTCGGTATCCTTCCCGGTTTCATTTTTTTGGTTGAACCAAGGTTGGTCTCCATCCCGTCTAGCGGGGGAGTATACTATGGGTCCGTAGATGGATCTAGTGTGACCTACTCTATAGTTCAGGTCCTGCCGTAAGTCATGTCGATCATTATACCATAGTGGATCCTTCCCTCTTCTTCGGGGGTATCGCGGGTATGTATTCGGGCTCCTCATCCATTCTGCCCCATTCTCGAGGGGGTGGTCCAGTTGGTCATGTCGAGTGAATCTTGGAGATGTTGGCTCGAGGTCCTCGTTGTCGAGTTGAGGAAGCAGGCACGAGCGCGGGTAACTCTTGTTTTGATCCGGCCGCTCGGTGTTGTACCCTTCTATAGCTTCCAGAACCTCCATCCATCTATCATTGAGGGTATCTTGCTCAGCTTGCATGTGCCCCTGCTTTTCCTTTAGGCTTCGAGCGGTGGCTATAAGCTGCCGCTTGAACCATTCCTGGTCCTACGGATCCTCGGGAATGGTGAAGTCTTCATCTTTGATGTTATCGTCCTCGTCGATTGGTGGAGATAGTTGTCATCCTCAAAATTGTTGGATCCTCAGGTCCATCGGGCTTATCGAGGTCCTCCTTTGGTTTCTCTACGTCTTCGAGGTCGTCGGGGTCTGCCGGGGTATCATTTTGCCTAGTGCTCGCGATAACTCCCCTTCCCTTGTTTGGCTTGGATCGCTTGCGCTGCTTTTGATGCTTTGATGGATCCTCAGATGTATCGCCGTTCTGCTTGGGGGTGTTGTCATCCTTCTAAGTGGCTGTATCCACCATATAGGCATCATAAGAGGAGGTGGTTGTCCACCGTCCCGTATTGATAGGGGTCGGGGTGCCGACCTCTTCGTACATGTCCTCCACCCCGTCGGAGGTGTAATCTAGCATGTCCGTTAAGTCTTCGATAGTGGCTACTAAGTGGGTGGTGGGTGCGTTGTGAAATTCCTCATGACCTGTCCTCCAACGGATATGAACATAAGTCGGGTTTAGGTTGTCCGCAATCTCCAACGGCTAGATCTGGTCAAGCGCCTCGTTAAACATCGAGTGGCTCTCTGGGTCAATCCCTCAAAAGTTTTCGAAGATAACCTCCGGGGTGTCTGCGAGGGATGGGTGTTCGGCAAGGGCCGAATTCGGTTGCTCGAGCACTCAGGTCGGGCCTGAACACAAGGGCGACTCTCTAACGGAGGGGGAGCCGAGAGCGGGTCCGAGCAACAGACCCAAAGTTAAGGCTTCGGGACTTCTGAACTCATCGGATGAGACCAAGAGCTAAGTGAGTATCATATCGCCCTAAGAGTCGGTAGAGAATTCTAGAATTTCTAACCTGGTTCCTTGACTGGGGGCGCAGCTTCCGATCTAGCCTAGATGGCCATTTAGATCAGCAGGTAGCATGATGCTGCCGAACGTGAAAACCTGCCAAGGGACGAAGGTGTCCCTGTTGCAGGATTGATCATTGATGATTAGGCGAGCCATCGACCTTTCTAGCAATCTCATAGTAAAACTCCCATCGAAAGCACCAATGTCGGTGTCGAAACAGTCAGAGCTCGGGTAGGGGGTCCCGAGCTGTGGACCTTAGATCAATGGGTAACATGGGACGAAGCAGACAGTGTTTACCCAGGTTCGGGCCCTCATGCAGAGCTAAAACCCTACGTTCTCCTTGATTATATTGATGTGGATGAGAATTACAGAGTTGATCTACCTCGAGATCGTATGAGCTAATAACCTAGATGTGTCGACCTCCTCCTACGAATGGATTCTTCTGGTTTATATAGACACGAGGGGTACACAGGGTTACACATAACTGACCTTCAAGAGGGGATAGATACGCAGATTCCATTTTCAAAGCTTGGAGCCACACATTCTTCGAAGCATTCCTTCCTGAACATGGGGTCGCCTCATTGTTTGGCCCTTCAGAGAACGACCCAATAGGTAGGCCCATGAGGAATGAGCCGATGGCCCGAGGACCCCTTAGTCCCGGACTTCCTCAACAACATCCACACCTATTAGACGAACAACTGAAATATCATTGATGATATTTTTCCTAAGTAAGTAGGTATTGTAATACCCTCAATTTTTGAATTTGGTTTAATATTTTTTTGTTCGTTTGAGGATGGAATATTTGTAATTTTGGCATGATTTTATTTTTCAATCCTATTGGTGAAAAACTCTTATAAACTTTTTATAAAAATTAGGTTCTAGAGTCTCAATATTTCAGATGGTGTTTCTTGCAAAAAACCATATTTTACTTGATCTTACTATTACTTTTATTTAAAGGACCGCTTTTGGGAAATTATTTCAAAGACCTTTCATGAAAAATCTTTGTTCTTTCTTATGACCTATAATGTTTCAAAATCTTCTTCCTAAAATGTTTCCCTCTCTGACCCGAGGCAGCAACCACATCTTTTTCAGAAAGATTCTAGCCTAACCTATATTTTTATTTCATGAAATATCGCCTAAGCTAATTTATGCCTTTTACTTTGGACCCATAGGATTTACAAAGTAAGTACTAGATTCCTTGGGCTTTTGACCCCAAGTAAATTACCCCTAGTAACCCTTAGTGTCCATAACGAGATTGTCCAAAAACCCAATGGCCTCTAGTCCATTTTTTTCAACTGTACTTAATAGAAGTTTGGACCAGAAATGTTTTTCTTGCTAGATACCCTTCCTACACTTCTTCAAAAACTCTAAGAAAATTCAGGGAGACTCTAAATGCATCAGTGGACCACCCCTCAAAGTTTCAACCCTAGCAGAATTTTCTAACTGTCATTGGCATTTTGGTCAAACAACGGGCATGCATGGATGCAGACTTCAGTCCTAATCCGTCAAAATATCACCAGTGCACGCTTTGGGCTCTCCCCTGTTCCTCAAGCCTATCCAGAGCGTTGCATGATCCTTTGGCCTCTTCTACACGTCGATGGTGAGCTAGCACGACGGCACCGACCTCACCCGCGGCGACAGTGGCACCCGTTGCGGCCACTAGAGGTTGCTTCTAGATGGACGGTTGTCGAGGGAAATGGCACATTTTAACGACCCGACCTGAAAGGTCAAGTCTCCGGTGTTTCCATACCATCCCAAGATCATGCTGGTACACAGACGGTACATCAATGTATATATCAAAGGGAAATCACACAGCAAATATATTAATCGAAATCTCATTTCGAGTCCTTTATTACAATAAAAATTACAATAAAGTGGCTAGAAGCCAACTCATGAGAATATCTAAATCTTGCGGAAGCGTCGAAGGTAGCTGAGTCCATCTGACTCCAAGGGCATCTCACTGAGCATAGAACGTGTCCTCACTCCTGGTCGGAAAAGTACTCTGGAACATGATACGTTGCAGCCATGTAGGTCAGCATATGGAATATGCCGGCAAAGTCACAAGAGAGGGGTGAAAAGATAATCATCTAGTCTATATGCATATATGGCAGGTGGGGTGGTAAGTTTTTGCGTAAAGCCAAGTTTTTCCTACATCAAGGGAGGGGCTAAGCAAAATATTACTAAGCTGGTTGATTAATGAGATGGTTCCACCAACCAAATTCTCATACCCAATTGTTAAATAACCGCATCATCATATTAATTGTGTTGAGAATTCTGAATGTTTCAGTTCCTTTGGCTCAAGTCATCCATGACCGTGGACACGGCTAATCGATTAGGTTTGAGTACTCTGCAGAGTTTTGCACACGTTCCCCACAAGATTTGGTCGCCTCCGTTTGATTTCTCGCACTTCAGGGTGTTTGAGAAACGGATGACCAAAACATGGTCTTCCAAAGGGTTTCCCTGTGACTCTGTCGGTGCCCATCCTTTCCTACTGTTCTTCTACCTCTCGTAGCACCGCTTGTCCAGGGTCACCACGATATCCAACCAAGCCAGAGCCCATAATGACTTGTGGCTGTGCAGGTAAGCCTTGGGTTTTAAAGCATCCATCCATCTCTTTGTGCCTGGGTGGACCTTTCCTCGTGAATACTGGCCATCTCCAGCATCACCTAGGCAAATCCACTGGTTTCTGCAGGGTGCCGTTCAACCATCATCCACCCAGAGGTAATTTGAAAACTCAGAGTCTTGAAATCTTGATCATTATGTAGGTCTTGAAATTATTAACTCTCTCAACTCTCATGAATCACACAACCAACCCCGTCTACTAATAGCATAGCAAAAAGTAAAACAACGTTTCCCGGGGCCAATGTGTCAAAGAGTTTGAGGGGGGTACCTACCACATGATACTACTACAATGTAACCAAGTTTCCAACTAACCTATCTTGCATGCAATTTGGGGAGATGGTAGAACTAATGCATATAAAACATGGGTAATCATGATCAAAGTGACTTGCCTGATTGATGATCTTCGTACTCGTGGGACTCTAAGTAATAAGCTTCGCACTCCGGATAATCTAACGAAGCAAACAAGCACTCAATAAGCATACAACAGAATATTGTAACCCACAAACATCAATCAAGAACTAGTAAATAGTCAAGACAAAACAATGCACAAATCACAAGTAAGGAAAAACACACAAAGTTTTGTTTACTCGGAGGTGATTGATAAAACACTACTAACATAATAAAACTATTTTGTAATAACAAAAAAATTGTTGACAGCAAGGAACAATAAAATATTTTTGTTAACAAACAGAAGAAAATCAATTTAAGTTTGTTGGGAAAGCTTTTGTAAAGTTTGTAAATTTTTTGATAAACACTAAATGGAACAAATATAGTTTTACTAACAAAAGAGCAAAACCAAACTTATTATTTATTAGTAAAACATGTTCTTAACAGAAAAGAATTTACAAATAAACTTGTTTTAGAAAACAAAATTAAATTATATAAAACTTTGTTTGAAAGCAAAACTATTAATAACTAGTTGTTTTAATCAAAATAAACCTATTTGAAAAGAAATTGTGATTCCTATATTAACAAGGAAATAAACTAAACAATTTTATATTTTTATAAACAATAAGTAAAACACTAAATGTATAAACAACAGAACCTACTAAACAAATTAAAACTAAATCTAAATTGAACTAACTAAAACTAAGTAAATTAAACTATATTGTAATACTAAGCAGATTCTGTTTATAACTAGAACACTAATCAAAATCATCCTAAAAATTCTCAAACTAAACACGGAGGTAGTCCTAACTAATACCAAATAGTAGCAAAAAGATTCATATCAAAATCTATTTTCAAACTCTAGTTATTCAGATTTGAATGATTTGAGCAAATTTGATTCAATTCAAATTTTATAGTTCAAATTTGAAATTTAAAATTACAGGGTGAAACTACATGAAAAATGTGAGCTAATGCAAAAATAATCAACTCAAAACATTAAACAGGTTAAAATATATAAGCAAAACAAAATTTGAAATCATTCTGTTAATTAAAACAAAAACAGAAAAGGAAAAATTGGTTCGCGACGTTCAGGGGGCTACGTGGCAGCACGCGAGTGGCTAAGGGGGGTGTGCGCGCGAGGGTTACGGGCGGGCGACCGGTCGGTAGAGGATACCGGTTCGGATATTTATCCGATCTAATCTCGGTCGTGGATTTTAGATCCGAGGGTTGGGAGTGCTCACGGGGTAAAGGGTTGCCGGCGTGGGGATCTCCGGCGAGTCCGGAAGCGGCGAAGATGACGGCGAGGAGCTCCGGTGGTCGTGGGAGGTAGCGGAGTGGTCCAGGCGACGGAGCTGGACGTGCGGCGTCGATTGGTGGCAACGGTGGGGCGAGAGATGGACGGAGTCGATGGCTACGGTCGAAGGGAGCTTCGGTGGTCGGGGTTACTCCGGAGAGAGATTGGGCAGCCTTCCGGCGACATAGAAGGGGGATTTGGGGGGGAAATGGAGAGAGGGGAGTGTCCGGTACTTATAGGGGCGCTGGGGAGTGCGGGGGAGGAGAGGGGAGAGAGATCCGGTGAGAGGAGAAACGGTCGGCGACGGCGCGCGCGAGAGGAGGGAGGCGACCGCGCGGGAGAAACGGTCGGTCGGGGTGGGGTCCAGTGTCAGTGAGCGAGAGCGCGTTGAATGTGCGTCGGTCGGCCGGCTTTTAATCCATTCGCGAGTAACTGCCCGTGGGCCGGCCCGTTTAATACAGTAACCGTTACCGGTTTCTGTTTAATGTTTTTCTAGAGCGTTTCAAAAACCTTTAAAGCATTCAAATGGTCTCTAAATATAGGATTATTATATATCAAAATTAACAGAATAATAAATGCTATTTAATGAACTTTTTTATTCTGTCATTTGAATAATTTCAAAAAAAAAATTATTTTTAGAAATTGCCTATTTGTTTTTAAAACCTTTTTGCAAATATTTTCAAAACAACTCCTGGTTACTTTTGTTCAAATAGATCACCAAAATGACCCTGGTGTGGAGTGTCATGTTACTCCCCTCTTATTTTGAACATTTAACCAAAATTTCAAATAGGTGAAAGCAAGTTAGGGAAAAATTGAAAGGGCTTTCAGAATTTTTAGAAAGAACATTTCAACAATACAGGTATTCAAACAATGATGATGATGGATGCATAGCTATATTTCATAACATTCCAAAATGAAATTTTGGGATGTTACACACATATGGGATTGGAGGGGTCCCTTTACAGTTTGATGGGGGAGAAGGCTTGCACAGAGAGCAGATCTCGTGAACATAGTGCGGGAATTTTACCCAGGTTGGGGCTGCAAAGATGCGTAAAACCATACTCCTGCTTGGTTATATTGTGGATGTTTTTAGGGTTCCAACTACAGGAGCGCTGTGAGCAGCTACATGAGCTAGAAGGTGGGAGTCAAAGGTCCCAAGATCGAAAAGTCCTCCACTGTAACGCCCTGGACCTCCTTTTACACTCGAGAAGGGGATCCCAACAGTGGCGCATAGTGCGTACACGGGGTGTACAGAGCTACATTGCAATCATACCTAACACTTATGAAGTAGGAACGACGCATTTAATGCACCGTTAGGCATCTCTGACTGTCCATGGGACGGGACAGGAGACCGTCCCATCGGTGCCGCTTAGCCCCTCCATTGTTGGTGCCACGATACGTGCACAGGAAGGGCGATACCTGGCTTGTGCGCTGGTGGGATCTTGTCGGGCTTCTCCTTGTCGGGTCTTGTCGGGGCCTTGCCTTGCCGGGGGCCTGAAGGCCATACCGGCAAGGTCTTGCCTTTGGTCTTGATTCTCGTGTGTTCGTATCTAGCAGCTCCCTTCCAGGCCTCGTCTCCAGGGTGGCTACTACTGCCCGTGCACGAGTAAGGGGCACTGGAGAGCCCAAAACTTAGTGCACCGACAAGAGTCCCCGATCCAGGGCCACACATGGTGTGAGGCATTGTTAGGCTAGGCCCAAACAGTGCATGGGCACGTGTGGCAGGGCCTTGCAGTTGTGATCATTGCACTTACTATGCCTCCCCACGACACCCATTGAATGCAGGACGTTGGATACGTACGCGGCGCGGCCGTTACAGCAGTGCACCCGTGAAGCATTTTTATATTAATCTACTAAAGAGGCTGCCCCGTGCCTTCCCCATAAAAAGGAAATCGCAGAGGCGCTGCTCACTTACCTCTTTTCTTTCCCAACCTGAGAACCATCGTCGTCTTCCTCGTCAAGCCCGAAACAAAGCTCCTCCCATTCATCCATGCCTCCATGCCCTCTCCGTCCTCAGCCCTCGCCTCCATAGCCATCATGCCGCCCAAGGCTGGCAAGGGCAAGGATGCGGAAACCGTCTCGGAGAACAAGATGGTGAGGACTCAGAAGGAGCACGTCGTCTTCCCGCCAAGGCTTGACGCAGGCGCTCTAAGGGAGTGATACTGGTGTATGTGGGCAACGGGGATGACAGCACATCGTGCCACCCGCGTGAGTCTAGGTCCTTCCTGCGGTGTCCCAGATAAATACCATTTCTTTGCCGACAATTTTTGTTGTGGGCTCTGTCCCCCTTTCTTGGATTTCTTCAACAACACCATGTTCACCTACGGCTTCCAACACTTGGATTTTACGCTGAATGCCATGACATGTATGTCAGTTTTCACTCACATTTGCGAAAACTTTGCCGGAGTAGTTCCTAGCACCGCCCTTTTCTGCCATTACTTTATTCCTCGTATCCAATAAGGCGGAGCCCTTTCTAGTGTCGTCGCTTGTATTCCACGGACAAGAACCAAGGAGGTCTACCAAGACGGGGCCTACTATGAGAGGTGGGATGAATGGCGAGGCAAATAGTGCTGGATTCAGGAGGAGGACTTCTAGCCTTTCTACTTGCCGCGACAAACCAAGATGGTGCACGGTGTACAACTTGAGTGCCCTTGACCCTAAGGATGGGAAGCTCACAGTCACAACCACCAGGATTCACCACCTCACCATACAGATGGTAGGCACTGATTTCCTTCGCCGGCGTATTGCTCCCCTACAGAATAAGCGGAGGCCAGCTTGGGAATTTCGGAACGCGACACACATCGTGAGGCTGTGCCCTGGGCTGAACCGCAATTTGACAGTTATGTAGCATGGACCTCTCTGCTAGAAACAGTTCAGGAGTGCTGTTGTATGCGAGCTACCGGCAGTCATAATCCCCCTGTGCAACAACTCTGCTGTAACACCCCGTTACGCCTGGCAGGATCTAGACTAGCCCCACAGACCAACCTAGTCTTTCCTGCGCAATTTGTCCTCACTCGTGCGCACCCGGGACCAACTTCCCGCTCGGTCACTCATCCTAGAATCGCTCCTAGACTAGCCCCACAGACCAACACTAGTCTTTCCTGCGCACTTTGTCCTCACTCGTGCGCACCCGAGACCAACTTCCCGGTCGGTCACCCATCCTAGAATCGTTCCAAGCCAAGCACGCTTAACTTTGGAGTTCTTTTCGAGTGGGCTTGCGGAAAAGAAGAAATTCCTTGTTTATATGAGTAGTCTATCATTCCTATTAAGCTAGGCTCTCACATCTGCTTTAGGTCGAATCATTGCCATGATGCCGGCGTTTGACGCGCACAGCCTTGACGCGTCAAGGATTGAGCCATCTGTGGAGCAGGCGCAACAATTCTTTGATAACTTGACAGAGAGGGACATCCGCAAGGAAAAGGGCCTCGTACGCGACACCACTAAGGAGGAAATGGCATACATCGCCAGCAGGGCGGAAGAAGCAGATCTGTCCGCGAAGGCTGGCAGCGCCGTCTTCTTGGAAGAGGAAACCAGCGAAGGGGAAACACTGTCGGACGAATATCTTACCGGGAAGGGCAAGACTGCTAAGGATCAAGGCGGCACATCTGCCTGGGGCCGTCCTGCCAAAGACACAGTTGAGGAGGAACTTCTCGAGGAGGCCCCGTCTCTTGTGCCAAGGAAGAGGCGCGTCCTTCGGAGCGCCGCCTCCGGGCTTCCAGTCCGCCAATCTCCTTCCAGCAGCGCAATCCACGGCAAGGGGGCGAGCGGCAAGGCCACGCGGTGGCAAGAAGCTCATCAGCAACATGCGCGTACTGCGGCCAAGCCCCCCAAGAGAACCCCTCCACCTCCCCCCTTGGGCATCGTGACAGAAGTTGCCTTCAACCTCCCCCCTTGGGCTCTGCTCAAGGGACGAAGATGAGGAGTAAGGATCTTGCCACATCTTTTCCCTTTCGAATTTCTGGTTTTACTTAACTCATTTGCTTTGCCTTGGCTTGTCTCCATAGGGATGTGGAAACACTAACGCAAAGGGTAGCGAAGAGGGCGAGGACCTCAACGGTCGAGGAGCTGCCGGCAAGCACCTGAGGTGTGCCAAAGACGACCATCCTCAACTCGAAGGCTAGCCCATGGCATAGCCCTCGACTTAGCCCCCGTTGGAGCCCCTAGCGTGAGCCCATTACTCACTTCCCGCTGGCAAGTGCTGGGGTGCGCATCTTGACTGCTAGCATCACTGGACATGCAGGAGGAGGGCGGCGACAAGGAGAACCCTCATAGGCCATCCTTGATATGTCGCCTCCATCCACTACGCTGCTAACAGAAGAATCCCCGGCAAGGACTTCCTCCAGCATGCTTTATCGTGATGTGGGAGAGCCGGCAAGCATGGGCATCGACAGGTCTTTGCCGGCAACACTCGTTGGTGCAAGTACTCTTTATTATGTTCATCCTTTTTGTCTTCTTGAACTTCGACCTAGCCTCGTTTGGTTTGTTTTCTTGGCCTTCACACATCCCCTCGATGGAGATCATTTATGTTGACACCATCATCGAGGAGACCGCCAGGGATGCTGCCGCTGAGGCCAACAGGATAGCTGATGAGGAGGCCATCAAGAGTGTCGCCGCCGAGGTTGCTGAAGCCGCCAAGAATGCTACCGCTAGAGCCGCTAGTGCTAAGGCCGCCAAGGCCACATGGGAAGAGGCCTAGAAGGCCGGTGAGGAGGCTAGTGACCGTACTAACGACATTCCTACCACAGGAGCGCCAAGCGCTATGTCGGCCCTGGAGTCCCCAACTATCGGGGAGGTGGCCGTCGAGGACCAAATGCCCACATCCGCAGCCCCTTCGTCGAGCAAGTACCTCAGGGTTGGCGATAATTTGTTCGTCAACATCCCCGGCATTGCAAGCACTGGGGTGCCATCTGAAGTGGTAGTTTTTGAATAGGCGATCTTTACTACTTCCGGTCTCGAAATTGTTGATGAACCAAGTGCCAGTAGCAGCAAATCCCAAGAATAGAAACTCCTCCAAACCATGGGCGATAGCTTCTGAAAATCCAAGCGCTTCACCGCACCCGAAAGGGTAAACTGAACTCTAGAGCAGCAGTTATGAAGCGAATAAGGCCAACTTCCAAGAGCGCGTCGTAGAAACACAGGCCTGGTCCGTCCAAGCTTCCCAGGAGCAGAAGTCTGATCAAGAGCAACTGAGCCAAGGCTGACGTAAACTCTACTTGTAGCAGTCCGACGCCGAGTAGGCGCAGGAGGAGGCCAAGCAACGGCCTCCTGCAGAGGACGCTTGCTTGACGGAGCGTCATATCGGGCTTGATGCCTATGAGTAAGACCTTGTCGCTCGCGAGAAGGTGCTTGCCGACAAGCTTCGTGGCAAGGAAGTGGAGATCGAGGAGCTTGTCACACCGCAGACCTGGGAGCTGGAGCGGAAACACAAGGAGACACTCGAAGCTCTAACTATAGATCACGTTGGCAAGCTGAAGGAGGCCATCGATGCTGCTGAAGCTATAGAGGCCACCAAGAACTTGCTGGAGGAGAGGGTGAAGGAGCTAGAAACAGATCTTGAGCATCACGGCAAGAAGATCTCGTCATTCGAGATCAACAGGGACAAAAACCTTCACACCCTGACGGAGATGGAGCTCGCCATGTCTGACAAGACAAAACAACTCTCTTTAGCCAATGAATCCATTAACGATCTGCAAACGAAGTTGGCTACGCTGATCGAGACTCTTGAGACCACCCAGACTCGCAAGAAGGCTCTGGCCAAGGATCTTCGAGATGATAAGGAGCTGGTCAAGAGTTCCGCTACCGTCCACAATGACAGTGTGCATGGAGTACAAGTCTAGACTGAGAAGCTCATCGATGTCGTGGAGAAGCTTGCCACACAACTGTCCACCATGGGCCTGGAAGGTTTCACGTACTCTTATGATGATAGAATGTCCACGAGCGCCAAGCTGACCATGTTCTTCAGCCGCATGCTTGAAGCCTTGGAGTAGCTTCACTCCGACCGAGCATCCTACCTTGACAGCAAATCCCGCAAACTCTGCTAGGTCATTCTCCGCAAGGTGCTCGTCAAGGTGGCGCACAAGAACCCCGGCATCAACTTCTCCAATGTCCTCAACCACTTGCCGAAGGACGTAGACGTCAAGGCGCTTGAGGAACTTGTCACTCCCATCGTCGACATGGAAAGCCAAGTCGTCAACCTTGCCCTTCTTGGCGGTCCCGAGGTTTCAGGATCCCTCGATGGCAAGCATGGACTTGCCCTTGTGCCTCTTGTTACGTCGCCGACCCTTCTTTGCTAGGGTGGCGGTGTCTTCATCCTTAGAGTCAACCCCTGTGCCAGCGTCCTTGCCGGGGAGCCTGCTCCCTTCTTCAGCCCGAGCACATTTATCTGCCAGAGCATAAAGCTCGGCAACATCCCTGACCTTGTTCATCGCCAGTTCTTCCCACATTCTAAGGTTGCGCACTTTCTGATGGAACGCACTGATAACAGCGGTAGCATGAACATCTCTTATGTTTTGGTGCACATGGCTGAACCTTTGGATGTACTTGCGCAAAGTCTCGCCCTCCTTCTGAGGGATGATGTGCAAATCGCTTTCTTGACCAGGAGCTTGGTGGCCTCCGGTAAAGGCGCCAACAAATTCATGACACAAGTCTCCCCAGGAGGCGATGGATTTCTATGGCAGGTGCAACAACCACGACCTCACGTTGGGCTTAAGCACTTACGCGAAGTAGTTGGCGAGTATCTAGTCATCGCGAGCCCCGGTAGCTTGCACTGCAATGGTGTTGATGCTCAAGAACAATGATGGGTGAGTCTTGCCGTCATACTTCTCCCAGACCTCTGGCTTGAACGTGTGGGAGTTGGGGCACTAGACTTGTCACAGCTCACGGGTAAACGCTAGACAACCCACCTCGTAAGGTAGGCTGACAGGATACCTTGGCGCAGACTTGTCTACATTGGGCCCGCACGCTTATCAAATGGATGGCGCATTTCCTGCCGCCGCTCGATAGTAGTTCGAGCGTCTTCCTTGCTCCGCTGCTAAAGAACTTGACACTGGTCGCGGCGTGTCCGTGGATCAGACGACGTCGTCGAGTAACCATCGCAAGCGTCAGTCTGTTGAGTCGGTGACCGGCGTTATTGCTATGGGGGAGAGTGCACCATGGTCGCACCACCTCTGGCCTTATCACCATTGGTGCGAGCCGCGTCGGTGGATTGAAATCTGTCTGCAAGGCTAAGGAGGCTCTGAATGGTAGCTCTCCACTCGTCGAGCTTCTCCGTAATAGGAGGGAAGTTCAGGAGTAGTTGTGCCCGCGCCATTGCTTCTTCCGACGTGGTCGGCAGCGAACAGCGTGAAGAATGTGAGGTGCTCTGACTCCTAATGGTGTTAGAAGGAGCCCCGTCACTCTCCCACGATGGCACACCACTCCCACTAGCATGCTGACGAGCATGCTAGTCCCGTGCACCTTGGGAGTGATGCGCAGGAGCTTTTCCGTGGGGACGTTGGGAACCATGGGCACCGTGGCACTTCTCGTCGCGCGCGTCCTAGGAAGGTCACGGCGTAGGCGCCGGCGTGGGCGTCTTGAAGGTACCCTTCCGTCCCCGGAGTTCGCCATACCACTCGCAGGCAGTATAACTCCGTCCTGAGACCCAACAGCGCGGGGGTTCCCACCACCGCCAGGAGTGTCTCCGCAGTGGGCATCGCCGCTTGCTTGGCCTGGATCGCTGAAGTGTCACGGAAGTTCTGAACCTCTGTATCCTGCTCCACCCGCGTCTGCACCATCGCTTATCCTTGTAGCTATAGGGACAGCATACGCGGATGGGCCAACCGCCGTCAGGCCCTTCTTGTTGGGGGCTGTGGCAATGATGATTATGAAGGAACTGACACGCTAATCACAACATTAGGTCCACGTGACCTTTCCCCCTACCTGGCGCACCAAAGACGTCGGGGGAAAACGACACCTATGGGATCGGAGGGACCCCTTTACGGTTCGGCGAGGGAGAAGGCTCGCATAGAGAGCAGATCTAATGAACAACGGACGAGGATTTTACCCAGGTTCGGGCCGCAAAGATGCATAAAAGCCTACTCCTGCTTGGTTGTATTGTGGGTGTTTTTAGGGTTCCAGCTACAGGAGCGTTGTGAGCAGCTGCATGAGCTAGAAGATGGGATTCAAAGGTCCCAAGATCGAAAAGTCCTCCATCGTAATGCCCTGGGCCTCCTTTTATACTTGAGAAGGGGATCCCAACAATGGCGCAGAGTGCATACACGGGGTGTACATAGCTATAGTGTTATCATACATAACACTAACACAGTAGGACATGCACATTTAATGCACCGTCAGGCATCTTTGACTGTCCATGGGACGGGACAGGAGCCCGTCCCATGGGCGCCGCTTAGCCCCTCCATCGTCGGCGCCGCGACATGTGCCCAGGCAGGGCGACACCTGGCCTGTGAGCTGGCAGGGCCTTACCAGGTCTTCGCCTTCTCGGTTCTTGTCGGGTCCTTTTGTTGCCAGGCACCTAAAGGCCAACCCATCAAGGTCCTGCCTTTTGTCTTGATTCTCCTGTGTTTGTATCTCGTAGATCCCTTCCGGGCATTGTCGCCAGGGTGGCTACTACTACCCGTGCATGAGTAAGGGGCTCTAGAGAGCCCCAAACCCTAGTGCACCAACAACGGCGCCGCCCAATGCCCCTGAATCCTACACATGTCCGTCCCCCACCCTGCACGCTCTGCAAAACCGTCGGTGCGGCTTGAGCAGCACAAAGCGCACCGTCTGCAGGCACCGCGCCTGTGAGTGTCGTTCCATTGAGCGGCGTCGTTAGTATGAAGAAGAGCTTGTTTCGGTGCAAAATGGAACCCCAGGGACCTGCAATAGCATTCCCCATAGCCGTAATCGCTTGCTAAAACCCCTCGCTCGCCATGATCTGTGCTGGAGCTAGCTCCATCATGGCAACTGCCTTGGCTACCCATAGACAGGAGACCGCCGAGCCACCCATCGACAAATACTGCTTCTCATCGACCCTAGAACCATGCCTAGCCTCGTAGAGGACCTCGGGGAGGTCTTCCTGCCCGCCTCTGGCCACCCCGATCCGCCTCGGGTCTCGGCAAAATTAACATAGAGGAGTGCATCCCCCCAGCCAAAACTTTGATCATAGCCTCCTAGTGAAGTCTTAGATCTAACCCGCGCGTCAATTTCACAGTTGCATTACTCTAGGGTGAGGTCCATCTGCAATAGAAGTCGCCGTCCGTCGGAGTAGAGGTTGCCGTCGACGTGGTGCTCGCCGACGACCCTATCCACCAACCACCGACGTGGAGTAGTACCCTAAGTGCGGAGTAGTACCTTCCCTCTGGTTCACAACAAATCAATGCTTGCGACCACGACGAGCCTCTATCGTTGATGAGCATTTTCAAACCTGACATGAGGGCCCCCCTCATTAGATTCTTTTCTTTTTCCAGTAGTTTTATGAAAACAACTTTCACCAGAATAGGCTTTCTTCGCTGGCTAATGTATTCCTCCCAAGCCGATTTCTATTTCTCAAGCTAGCCCCTGGGTAACTTTCTGTTTATAACAGATAGGTCCCCGGGCTTAGTTTCTTTGTAACTTTTAAATAGTAAATGGTTTTGAGTTGATTCTTTTTTTGAAAATTTTATTTCTCTACTTTGATATGTAGTCGATATTTACTTAGATATCGATATTTCTGTGACGTAGATACCGAATGAGGAGACACTGCCATCAATTTCGTCGAGTTAGCTTCTGACTACGTTGATCTAGGCAAGCATGTTTGAACCTTTGATATGATGATTGTCGACATGCTTTCTTAGTAAGAGTTTTGTAGTAGGTAGACACAATATCATACAATAACATTATATTGCATGCATGATGATTTGCAAATGTGCTAAGAACTTGGTAAGTTCCCAAAATAAATGGACAACCTAGTCATGTGGTGACATGAAAGCTTGTTGACTGGTTATGTTGGAGCATGCTAGTGTAATATGAAAAACTTCTTAACTCTAGTGTTGACATAGATTCAGTCTTGTCCATGTTTGCCTTATTTTCATGGTGCCACATGTTTTCCGCAAGGACTATGGTTTAGTATGTTGCAAACCTCTTTCCATGTACACACTAAATAGAGGGGCCATGATGAGGGTTCCATGGCCCTAGAATAATGCCCGTCATCCGGTCAGGGGGCATAGGTCTTTCCAGCTAAGGCACAGATGGAGGGGGGGACTCCTTAGTAGCGCGCGGTATAAATTTGATCCCATGCTATTCGAGGCATCGGCGTCCCCGTCTTATAGTTATTCTCGAACATTGCTTTGGGTGATTCTGGGCAGCATGATGTGAAATGGCTGTGTACTGGTTTTATTAGTTTTCTTCCAAAATACCATAAGCAGAATTAGTCATCTGTGACTACTGAAATCCGTTGGCCGTGGGTAAAGAATACAACCTTTGCAGAGTCAAAACTATTGGAGTAGATGTGTCCACTGTCAAGGCCATTGGTTGATAGGTTAAGTGTCGGTATCAGTATCGGTCTCTGGAGAACAAATATTGCTAAATGGCATAATTAATACTACATGAATAATCTTGTTATTGATGGACTAAACCGATCTCTTGAATGATGCATCGAGTATTCCTTGGGATGATTCTACCTTCTGGATACTCTTACCTTTCTTATGAAAATGAGCCCTTTATGCGGTGTCGCACAGACGCCTGACTGTGGCACGCATGTTCTTATTTTCTTTATAAGCCCTTTATGTGGTGTCGCCCCGATGCTCGACTGTGGCACACATGTTATTATTTCATTTATAAGCCCTTTATGTGGTGTCGCCCGGACGCTCGACTGTGCCAGTTTTTATTTTTACCTATCGAGGCGTCACTTCAGACACCCGATTGGTTTACTTCATTTTTACCTTTCGAGGCATCGCTCCATACACCCGATTGGTTTATTTTATTTTTACCTTTTCAACCGTTGCCTCAGACACCCGATCGGTTTATTTTAATTTTACTTTTCGAGGCGTCGCTCCAGACACCCAATTGTTTCGTTTTATTTTTGCCTTTCGAGGCATCGCTTCATACGCCCGATTGGTGCATTTTATTTTCTTGGCATTTCGGGAGGATTACCGCCCAACTTTCTATTGACCTTACTATGCTATTGATATCTACATGTGCACTCCATATAACCTGAATATATGCATTATGTCAGCATTCAATATATCTTATGTTTGAACTTTCTTGTGAGTACATTCAAACTATTCACCTGGTTTGCTGATTTGGCTAGATGTTGACGAGGGTGATCTTATGGATGAAGAGTACGCTAGCGAGTCCGACGCCTAGAGGAGTCCCAGTCAATCCCTTGCGATCCTGGAGTCACCACTTGTATTATTCACTCTACTACCACCAAATAAAGTCATCAAGCCCTACTTTGATGCTCGACCAGTTGTAAGATATTAGAGTCATGTCACCCACTCCATTGTGAAATAACCACCACCACCATATATTGTGAGTTAGTAGTACTACCACCATTTTCCACTGTGATATATCTGCCTATATGTTATATATTGGCATGCCTGTAATAAATTGTTGAGCAACATCAGCTCAACCATGTATAATATTAGGTACTACTGGATTTCTTTATCCAGGATTGTCTACTAGTGTGAAATATTTACTGTGTTGGAATGACAATAAGGGGTATTTTCCAATAAATGTTTCATTGGGAAACCGGTTATGACAAAGAGTTTACATCCATTACATTACGTCTTACACGAATAGGACCATTATGGTGGAGTGTTATATAGATAGAACAATGAAGGCTAAATATTGAATGAAACACACGCGGCAAAATTATCCATCTATAAGTTGGAGTCATCCCATATGCCTTAACCTTACAGGCATTCTGACTTACAAAGCATCCAAGTTCACATGTTTGTCATCAAAGAAGTCTTCTACATATACTTTTTCCTCGAATGGACAAGTAAATAGCCAGGGACAAGCCGGTTAGTACTTTGAATGTACTCACAAGCAACCCATGATCGAAAGCATAATAAGATGCGTGGGTTAACACTAAGTTGGCATTTATGCGGAAAGCTAGTTGTTGAGTGTAAATACATGTCCTAACATTTTGGAAATCATGCATCATGGTGATACATGTATCAATATAAACATAGGTATCTCATCGCTAACTTCGCCATCTCAACATATTGTTCATCATAGACCAAGGATTTCTCTCATTCCCAAAGTTTGTAAAACACTAGACATAGATTAAATAGAACCACCCAACTATCCTTGAGCATGGACCTGCCTATTCGAATAGTTTGACACTCTACAGAGGTTGCACACTTTACAAAGAATATGCGAGGAACTTTTGTGTCAATCCACGACTTGCAATACATTGAGTGCCCATGGTATGCACCCGAACAACACCTTTCCCTCGACAATACTTAAACGAGAGTCCATTCATTGGTACCCGACAACTAGGATAGTCACCACAGTAGACATTTTCAACATCGTATATCCATGAGGGGATCAACGGTGTGCCCAGGGTCTATAAAAACAACCATAGTCATCCACCCGTCACGAGAGCAAACAAGTAACTCCCGCCACTAGTAATGTGGGCCCTCTACCAGTACTAAGCAAGGTAGTCAATATAGCCTCATCCCATAAGGGTAGTGTGGTCATACATGTTCGGTTGGGACATGCTTCAAACCTTAAATCCAATCCATTTTTGAAAACAACACACTTTTGGTTTCCTCGGTACACTACTTCTTTATCAAGTGACCTAGCTCAGCATCTCTCAAGGGCGTTAGTCGCACCCATCAGGGGTTTTCAAATCCTTTGTTAGAAAGACACTTGATCATCCTAATACATAACCATGACCCACTTTGCATAGCCAACTACTACAAACACATATCTACTTCCCACAAATACAACTCTAAGCAAGGGTAGAGTTATGCACAATGCAATTGTCAAAGAAAATATGCAAGGGAGGTAGCATAACAAGTTTGCATCACAAAGTACCATGCTTTTGATGCAAATAATAAATACTATAATGACATAAAAGGGGTTTCATCATCATGGTTAAATGGCTGGTTGCCTTGGTTCACAGTGTCTTCAAAGTCTTTAGGTTCTTGTTCCTCGACTACTTCATTGTATATGGGATATAAAATCACAAAACATTGGAAAAACATAAGGCAATAGCAAAACAGAAAAATAAAAGTTCTCAAAAAAATTTGGACCATTTTTTTTAAATACTAGGAATGAAACTAAAAATACAAATCTTTTGGTTATGGTGATGGCCTTGGAGGAACAAGGGTATGGATTTTGCAAGGTGGACATGCATGTTCAATTTGAATTCAAATGTGAATAGTACGCAAAGGTGTGGCAGAAATATATGAAAATGGTATCATTAAATAGGTGAGATTATTACCAGATTATAAGAATTAGAATCACTCCATTATGATAATACTTAAACTTGTGGAAGTTTCCAAAACTCCTCTGGAGAAGAAAATGAAAAACAATACTATTAGAGTGGGTCGGAACTAGTGCAGTCGAGACGGCCTGGAAGAAAAACGTCCTGGGTGAGCCGGTGCATGTGCGCCAGGTTTGAACCTGACAGGCGGGGCCCAAACACCAGTGACAGAGAGAGAAGGTAGAGAGAGGTGAGAATGGTAGGCGGGCCCCACCTATCATATCTAACCTCACGACAGAGGGGTCAACGTGATTACCGATGGCGATTCAGGGCATGACGAGAGGGCTAGCTCACACTGATAGACTAAGGAGGCTGGCGATTGAGAGTGAAAGGGAGAGAGGGGAACCAAGAGAGAAAGAGAGCGAGAGAGAGAGAGCTGGGGTGCCTATTTATAGAAGCGTGCGGGTGCACCATTGATGGAGTGTGCAGAAGGCCTCGGGAAGCTCATAGGGGAGGCCAATGCGGGATTCCTTCATAGGGGACATATTTGCGATTGATTTGCACATGCCTGCAGAAGGGAAGGAGGGGTCGGAGCGGCATCAGGATCTCGCGCATGTGAGGTCGCCCATTGGGGCTCTCGGGCGACCAACAAGTGTCCGAGGGAGAGCTAGTAGGGTAAGAGACAGGAGGGGGACAGCAGCCCGGTATGTCACGGTCACCGAGCAGCGCTGTGAGGCGTGCGAGATAGTGTTAAGTTGTTCATACATGGAAATGGGAAGAGATGATTTTGAAATACTTTGATGAACCAAAACAATTGGGATTTTGCTGAAACATTGCAATATCGACGCTCGACAAAAATGTGACATGATAGAATTTTGAGGGTTATGACCAATATTTTGAACATGACCATGTGTTGAAACTCTTATATAAGGAAACTATATGCCCACTGAATTTCCCTAAATTTTCTCAAATATTTTGAAATAATAAAATAATTTTATCCTATAAAAGACCAATTTTGGACTTAAGAAAATCCTTTAGGTAAAATATAAAAATAACTTTTAAAATATTATTTTTGTGGTTTCGGAAAGTCGTATAGATATTACATTTTTTTTTTTGAAATATTTGATACACCCTAATTTAAGTACTTGTAATTCAAATCTCAACGCAGGGTTCTTTGAAAACCTAAATTTAAGAAATGTTTTTTGGCCAAGATATTTTCATATAAAAAATAGTTTTATGACCTATACACATGGCATGATCATTGGACAATTTTGGTTCAAGGGAAGGCGTTGTGAGAGTATTAGAGTTTTTGTAAATTAGGACCACACTCAAATAGTCAAGCTAATGTCAATTCACTCAAGCACCAATTCCACACAAAAGTTTTTGTTGGTCCAAAATTTTGACCTTTAAAAAACATAGTGATGTGATAGAAAACACAGGGTGTGACAGACCTACCCCCATACTAGAATCTCGTCCCTGAGATTCCTAAACAGGGCACTAAAGAGATACAACTCAGATCTGAGGTAGTCTTCATGTTCCCAGGTTGCTTCTGCCTCAGTGTGGTTACTCCACTGGACCTTGAAGTACTTGATTGTGTGGCTTCGAGTACAACGCTCAGCTCTATCTAAGATGCGAATTGGGATCTTGCAATAAGTTAGGTCTGACTGATGGTCGATGGCTTGATGATCGATGTCCTTGTAGAGGTCGGGCATGTTGGCGACTTGGAGACACTTCCGGAGTTGTTACGCATGGAAAATATTATGCACATCGGATAACTCAGTGGGTAACTCTAGTTGGTAGGAAACTTCTCCTCGTCTGGCGGCGATCTTGAAGGGGCCGATATATCTTTGTGCGAGCTTCCCTTTCATGTGGAAACACTTGGTTCTCTTGAGAGGTGTGACTCGGCAATAAACATGATCTTCGATGCAGAAGCTTATGTCTCAATATTGAGAATCAACATAGCTCTTTTGTCTTGACTTGGTGGTATTGAAACGCTCTCCAACGAGTTGAACTTGATCTTCTGTTTTCTGGAGAATATCCGGTCCAAAACCTAGTCCTTCTCCAGTCTCTGACCAATTGAGGGGAGTGAGACACTTATGCCTGTACAAGACCATCTGAAGACGCATCTAGTAATTGTTGTTGTAGGAGAACTCGACGAAAGGTACGAAATCTTCCCATTTGCATCCATATGCCAAAACACAAGCTCGGAGCATGTCTTCGCGTATCTGATTCACTCATTCTGTTTGGCCTCCGGTATGGGGGTGGAAAGTAGTGCTAAAGGATAAGTTGGTTCCCAAGGCATCTTGAAATCTCTTTTAGAACTTTGAGGTAATATGGGTACCTCTATCTAACACAATATCCTTAGTAACTCCATGGAGGCTCACAGTTCGCTTGATGTAGAGACTAGCTAGTTTGCTTCTATCATAGGTTGTCCTGACGGCGATGAAGTGGGCTACCTTGGTCAAGCGATCGACTATGAACCATATGGAGTCATGTCCCTTGCTTGACCTAGGCAATCCGATGCTGAAGTACATTCCGATCTTATTTCAGTTCGATTAAGGTACCTCGAATGGTTGAAGCAACCCAATGGGTTGCTAATGTTCACCTTTGACTCTCTTGCATACATTGCACTGGGTGACAAAATTGGCTATCCCTCTTTTCAGTCCATGCAACCAGAATCTTTGCTTAATATCCTAATACATCTTGGTTCCTCCAGGGTTGATTGAATGCGGAGTATCATGGGATTCTAGCAAGATCAAATTCTTATACGCCTGTTTGTTGGGTGTGCAAATATGATTCCCAAACCAAACCACTCCCTGTTCATCCTCTTTTGAATCCTGGGTTTTTGCCTTCCTTGATCTTACTTTTGATGCCTTCAATACTCTCATGTCCCTTTTGAGCTTCCTTTATATAACCCATCAAAGTAGGCTTTTCTTCCAGCTTGTCCAGATACCCATATGGGACCAATTTCAAGCCAAAGCTTTCCAACTCTTCATACAAGGTTGACACCCTTCCTTTAATATTAGTGTTCAAGGAACACGCCTTTCTGTTGAAGGCATCTGTCACAATGAGAGCCTTCCGAGGGTCGTACTAAACACTAAGGTCGTAATCCTTAATCAATTCCAACCATCTCCGTTGCCTCGTGTTCAATTAATTTTGAGTGAAGAAATGTATCCGAGTCACGTGGTCTATGTATATCTTGCATTGCTTCCCTAGGAGGTTGTCGCCACGTCTTCAAGGCATGAACTACAAGTACTAGCTCAAGGTCATGAGTATCATAGTTCTCTTAGTGAGGTCATAGTTGTCGGGACAGATAAGCTACAACTGTCCTTCTTAGTGAGTTCTTGTTCGATCACATTATATCACAAATTCCTTGTGAATATCAAGGGTGGCCAAAAGTGGGGCAATCTCCTCTCGAGCTCTTGGAATCTCTCTTCGCACATTAGAGTCCGCTCAAACTTCTTGTCCTTCTTTAAGAACCGAGTCATGTGTTGGGCAATGCTTGAGAAACCCTCGATGAACCTTATGGTGATATGTCACGAGTCTGTAGAAGTTCTAACTTCTTTCGTATTGCTTGAGATTTTCCATTCTGTCAGTCCTTTAGTCTCTGTAGGGTCTACTGACAATCCTTCTGCAATCAACACATGACCCAAGAACAAAATGATAACACACAAGTATAGGGGATTGCAAAAGTCTTCGAGGGTAGTATTTCACGCAAATTTATTGATTCGACACAAGGGGAGCCAAGAAATATTTATTGGCCTTAGTAGTTGAGTTGTCAATTCAACCACAACTTGAATTTCTTTTGCAATTAAGGTTTTAGTAGCATAGTAACAAAAGCAATAGGAATACTCAAAATTAATAGATTGTATTGATTTTAACAGCAATAGTGACAAAAGAAATTTAACGGAAACTTATAAGCAAAAGACGTAGGCCATGGATCAGTCATGGATATTTGATTTGGATGACATTCATCATCTACCAATTATACACTCTAACAACACAAAACTATCTCAAATTCCTCAATATAATGTAGGCATTTACTCCATATATAGTTGTGCTTATCATAAGAACTTGCATGGCATCGTTTGTCCTATGCTCCCGTAGCATCGGCGTCCTTATGGAAACTAAGGGATATTAAGGCTTCTTTTTAATAGAGAACTAGGACAAAGCATTAATACATGGTGAATACACGAACTCCTCTAAATACGGTCATCACTGGAGATGATCCCAATCATTTTAACCTTGTGGTCTACGTATCATAACACATAATAGGTGCATACAACTTGCAAGACTGGATCCAAAACTATTGGTGCACTAGAGGTTTTGGTCCATCTAGTGCCCCTTTACTCGTGCACGAGCACTAGTAGCCTCCCCGGCGGCAAGGCCCAGCAAAGACTTGTCAAGCACCAGCACAGAAGACTCAAGACTACCGACAAGACCTTGCCGGGAGGGCTGTAGAGCCTCTAGGCGAAGCAAGGCCCCCGACAAGCACCGCCAGCACACATGCCAGGTGTTGATTCACCTGGACGCGTGTCACAGCGTCGATGTTGGAGGTAGCTAAGGGGAGCCGATGGGACGGGCCCCTATCCTGTCCCACTGACGGACAGAGGCGCCTGGCGGCGCATTAAATGCTCTTGTCCTACTCTGTTAGAGTTAGGTATAATAGCACTGTAGCACTATGCATCCCGTGTGCACACTATACGCCACTATTGGGATCCCCTTAGGAGGCCCGGGGCTTTACAGAGAGGTGGTTAGATAGTGAGACAATCGGCCAGTTGAGTAGTTAGACAACTGGATAGCCCGACAGTTAGACAACTGGAGGTTACCAAGCTCACGTAGCAGCCGTTCATGGCACTCTTGTAGCTAGAACCCTAGAACATGATATATATAACCAAGCAGGAGTAGGGTTTTGTGCACCCGTGCGGCCTGAACCAGGGTAAAAACTCCCCGTGTGCTGCTTACCAGATTGGATCTTTGTGCGAGCCTGCCCCTTGGCGAACCGAAAGGGGTCCCCATGATCCCATAGGTGTTTGTTCCCACGACATCTTTGGCGCACTAGGTTGGGGGGCATGAGTGGTGTGAACCTATTCTGGTAATCCGCGCCCCACCTTCATCATCGCCATGGCCCCAAACAAGAAGGGCCTAGCAGCAGTTAGCCCATCCACGTCTGTCATCCTGGTATTCATGCGGACAGGAGACGACATGGACGCAGGTGGAGGAGGAGGAAGCGGAGGTTTGGAACTTCCGTGGCGCTCTAGTGACCAAGGCCAATTAAGCGCCGACGCTCGCCACGGAGACGCCCATGGTGACGGCGGGAACCCCCGTGCCCTTGGGCCTTAGGACGGAGCGGTACCGCCTATGGCTGGTATGGCAAACTCCGAGGGAGGGAGAGTATCTTCCAGGGCACCCACGCCAGCGCCTATGCCGCGACCTTCTCAGGACGTGCGTGGAGAGTTGCGCCTCGGCACCCGCAGTTCTCAACATCCGCACAGAAAAGCTCCTACGCAACATTCCCAAGATGCGTGGGACCAGCATGCTCGCCAGCATGAAAGAGGGAGTAGCATGTCGACGTGGGACCGTAGCGGTGCTCCTTCTAACATGGTTAGGAGTCACAGCACCTCGCGTTCCTCGCGCAGCTCGCTGCTATCCACGGCGGAGGAAGCGATGGCGCGAGTGCAACTACTCCTAAACTTCCCTCCTGCCGCGGAGAAGCTCGACGAAGGGAGAGCCACCATTCAGAGCCTTCTCAACCTCGCAGATAAGCTTCGGCCCATAGGGCTGCCTTAGACCAGTGATGAGTGCCTGGAGTCGGTGTGACCTCGATGCACTCTCCTCCACGACAACATCGTCGGTCGCCGACCCGACGGACCGATGCCTACGACGGTTACTCAATAGCGTCGTCTGACCCACGGACACGCCACGATCAACGTCATGTTCTTCAGGAACGTGGCAAGGAAGACGCCCGAACCGCGATCGAGCAACGATGGGAAGAGCGCCTCCAGTCGGACTGGCGCGCGGGGCCCACTATAGACAAGTCCGCGCCGGGGTATCCTTTCAACCGACCTTACGAGGTGGGCTGTCCAGTGTTTACGCATGAGCTTTGACAAGTCCAGTGGCCCAACTCCCACATGTTCAAAGTAGACGTCCCGGAAAAGTACGACGGCAAGACCCATCCGTTAGAGTTCTTGAGCGTCTACGCCATTGCGGTGCATGCTGTCGGGGGCCGCAATGACAAGATATTAGCCAACCACTTCCCATTGGTGTTTAAGCCCAATGTCAGGTTATGGTTGATGCACTTGCCGGAGGGGTCCATCACTTCCTGGGCGAACCTGTGTCACGAGTTCATTGGCGCCTTCACCGGAGGTCATCAAGCTCCTGGCCAGGAGAGCAATCTACACATCATCCCCAGAAGGAAGGCGAAACTCTGCGCAAGTACATCGAGAGGTTCAACTGTGTTCACGAAAACATCCCAAACGTTCACCATGTCGCTATTATCAGCGTGTTCCATCAGAACATGCGCAACTGTAGGATGCGGGAAGAGCTGGCGATGAACAGAGTCAGGGACATCGTCGAGCTCTACGCTTTGGCAGACTAGTGCGCCCGGGCTGAAGAAGGGAGAAGAATTCCCGCCGAAGATGCCGACGCAGAGGTTGACTCTGAAGATGAGGATACTGTTGTCCCTGCAAAGAAGGGCCGGGGACGGAACAAGAAGAGCAAGGGCAAGACCGTGCTTGCCATGAAGGCATCCAGCAACCCCAGCACCGCAAAGAAAGGCGATGTCAATGACTCCAGCAATGATGTTGCTGGGTGCGCCTCCTACCACGCCCTGGTGGCTGCAGGCAAGCCAGAAGACTCGGGCAACCAATATTGCAAGATCCATCGCACCAAAGGCCACGACCTCCAAGACTTCCGGCAAGTTGAGAAGCTTGCTGAGAAGAAGAGGGTCGAATATGAGAGGCAAGACACAGAGAAGAATCAGGATGGTGTTGACGGGTGGGGCAAGAAGCGTGTTGGCTGAGCAGGTCGCCGTGGCAAGCCCAAGCAACAGAAGGACCTACCCGCCCGTGGACGCTACAAGCAAGAAGAGGATGATGATATCGAAAAGGACGACGAGTCTAGTGAGCATGAGTTTCAGAAGGCTATGGAGATGATAAGCTTAGAAGGAGGAGCCTCATCGCATTCCTCTCACCGCCAACTTAAATAGTGGGCGCGCGAGATTAATTCCGTAGATCCCTTTGTCGGTGCACAGAGACCTCTGAAATGCTCCAACACTCCTATCATCTTCGACGCCGAGGATCACCCTGATCGCATAACTACGGATGGGTGCTTGTTGTTGCTGGTCTTGCCAACAATCCGCAACCTCAAGGTGACGAAGATATTAGTCGACAATTGGGCCAGCCTGAACCTGATCTTCCCCGATGTCATTCAGAGGCTGCAAATTCCTGACGAAGATCTCAAGTCGAGAGGTGCTTTCCAAAGGATCAATTCGGGAAGGACTCAGCCGAAAGGCAGGGTCATGCTACCGGTGACGTTTGGCAGCGACATCAATTTCAGAATGGAGAAGATCGTTTTTGACATAGTCAAGATCTGGTTGCCATACAACGGCATTCTTGGCCGCCCAACACTAGCCAAGTTCATGGGGGCCACTGACTTCACTTAAAACATGCTGAAGATGCCCAGGCCAATAAGCGTCATCACCATTAACTTCGACAAGAAAAGCACGCTTATTTGCGCTGACAAACTCTACTCGGGGGTAGCTGTAGCACCTGCCGCCAAGGCACTTGCTTGTGTCGCTGAAGCTCCCGGGGGAAAGATTTCCAGCAACGCCTTTGGTGCACATTCCGGCAAGCGTGCCCCCTCGGGGTGCTGCATTCCTGTCGACTATGTGTCAGAGAGCTCCACCGGCAGGAGCAAGAAGTCCAAGGCATCTACACTGGACACCAAGAAGGTGCCCACCATTTTCGATTGGCATGAAACAAGATTTTTTTTCTTCTGACACTAAGTTACCTCAACGGGGATATGCATTTGCCCCACAATAAGAATATCACATTTCTTCTTAACAGTAGGGAGAGGAAATTTGAACTCTCTAAAATTTATTGTTGCCACTTGTTCAATAGAATTGATATTATTCACCATTCAAAAATTATACTATGTGCTAATTTCCATTAATATTAAAAGTAACATTCGTTTTTTTGCAATCAGTAACAGCCCTCGCATATTCAAAAAGGGTCTACCAAGGATAATCGACATGTTGTCATCCTCGGGCACCTCGAGAATAAAAAAGTCTGTTAAAATAGTAACATTTGCGACAACAACGGGTAAATCCTCACAAATCCCGATAGGTATAGCATTGGATTTGTCCGCTGTGATCTTATTCAAATCATGCCTTTTATATAGAGAGAAAGGCATAACACTAATACCGGATGCTAAATTAAATAAGGTAGTTTCAACAAAACTTTGTCTAATGGAGAAAGTTATAGTTGGTATCCTAGGGTCTCCCAATTTCTTTAGTACTCCACCCTCAACAAAGTAATTAACAAACATGTTGGAAATCTCAGTTTCATGTATCTTTCTTTTATTACTAATAATATCGTCATGTATTTTGCATAAGGAGGCATCTTTAAAATATCAATCAAACGAGTTCACGAAAATATTGGCTTACACATTTCAACAAAGAGCTCAAAATCTTCCTCATCCTTATTTTTAGAAGGCTTACGAGAGAATGGCATGGGTTCCTGAACCCATGGCTCTCTTTCTTTACCATGTTTTCTAGAAATGAATTTTCTCTTATCATAACATTTATTCTTAGCAGGTGTGTTATCAAGATTAGCTGCAGGTTCAATTTTCACATCATTATATGACTCTATATCATTATCTGGTTAAGCATCAACCTGATCATCATCATTCTCATTATCACTAGGTGCATGTTCACTACCCGATTGAAATATCATTATGATTCTCAAAAGGTTTTTCTATCAGAGGTTCACTAGAATCATGCAAAGTACTATCATTTTCTTTTTCATTTTATTCTTAGATGGACTAAGTGTATCCTTATTAATATTCTGAGGATCTTGGTCAATTCTTTCAAGATGTCCTTCAGGATAGAGGGGTTCTTCTATCATTCTACCCCCTCTAGTCACAACTCTAATAACATGATAATCCAATGCATTATTAATTTCAATAAGCAAATTCTTTTGTTAGTTAGCAACTTTTTCTAACTAGGTATGAACCATGGATGAGTGTTTACCTAAACCACTAACATCATTAGTAATTCTAAATATCAAGTCACTCAAGCGATCCATCATAATGGCATTTCATTTAATTTTATCCTTAACATACATATGGAAGTGTTCTCGCTTAAAAATGTAATTATCAAATTCATCCTTGCTTTGACTAGCAGTTTTATTATAAGGTATATCACTTTCACCGAATCTATGGAGAGAATTTACCTCTACTACTTGCGTAGGGGTGTCAAGTCCATGTATTTCTTCAACTAGTGGTAGATTCTTAACATCTTCAATTTTAATACCTTTTTCTCTCATAGATTTATTGGCTTCTTGCATATCTTTTGGACTGAGGAATAGAATACCTCTCTTCTTTGTAATTGGTTCATGAGGTGGTTCAGGAAGTGTCCAATCATTAACAATCTTCAAAATATTTCAATAGTTCTTCAGCTTTCCCAATAGTTCGTTCCCTAGTCCATGTATTTCTTCAACTAGTGGTAGATTCTTAACATCTTCAATTTTAATACCTTTTTCTCTGATAGATTTATTGGCTTCTTGCATATCTTTTGGACTGAGGAATAGAATACCTCTCTTCTTTGTAATTGGTTCATGAGGTGTTTCAGGAATTGTCCAATCATTAACAATCTTCAAAATATTTCAATAGTTCCTCAGCTTTCCCAACAGTTAGTTCCCTAGAAGCATCGGTTACTCCATTATAAAAGATATCAATTATTTTATTTTTCTCAGGAGGAGGATCAGACTTAGCTATAAGTAGATGGACAAGCCTCCGCCAAGCATGAAGGAAAATTTCTTCTTCAATTTGGACGAAGTTAAATATTTTCTGTAAAGGAGCTTGTTTCTTATGAGTAGAAACATATTTTCCAGAGATGTAATATATCATACTTGGGGGCTTCGCACACAACTAGAATCAAGAGAAAGGAACAACGTCTTAGCATCACCCTTTAGTGAGAAAGGAAAAACTTTAAGCATATAACTATCGCAAATGTTTCCTCATTAGAAAATAGGGTGGTGATATCATTTAATTTGGTAAGGTGTGCTACAATAGTTTTAGATTCATAACCATGAAAAGGATAATATTTTACTAAAGTAATTAACTCAGGATCAATAGAGAATTAATAATCCTCATCAGTAACAAATATATGAGAAGTAGCAAATTTAGGATCATATTTGATTTTCTCCTTCATTGTTTTTTCTTTTAGTTTACTCAACAATTTATTATAATCATCTCTGTCATTACAATAAATAAAGTCTCTATCTATCTCCCCATCCATAACATAACCATCAGGTACAACAAGCATATCAATTCTAGGAGGACATCTAGACAGAATAGGTGAATCATAGTTTTCATCAATTTTAATATTCTCAAGTTGTTTAGATTTAGCAATATGATAATCAAGCAAATCACCAAGTGGCACATGTTCAGTTTCATCTACCATAGTAGTAGCATCATCATAATTTGCATTTAAAGTAGAAGTATCATCATCAATTACTTGCGACATATTAGCT
The DNA here is from genome assembly GCA_022496015.1 of Hordeum marinum. Taxonomy (NCBI): domain Eukaryota; kingdom Viridiplantae; phylum Streptophyta; class Magnoliopsida; order Poales; family Poaceae; genus Hordeum; species Hordeum marinum. The sequence goes on from CM039676.1 coordinate 119,009,493, forward strand.
TGAATAACAAGTGGTGGCATCGCAAGCGTACTTAATATAGAAGTTGTATCAAGTGCAGAGCTAGATGGAAATTCCTGACATGTCCTCATCCCAGAGGGTATGATCTTTGTTTTAGCATATTTCAGATTCTTCATAGTGACAACTAAAAATCCCTGGTTAACGCACTAAATAGAGCTATGCTCCCCGACAACAGCGCCAAAAAAAGTTCTTGATAACCCACAAGTATAGGGGATCACAATAGTCTTCGGGGGTAGTATTTCAACCAAATTTATTGATTCAACACAAGGGCAACTGGAATTTCTTTTGCAATGAAGTTTTCAGTACCACAGTAACAAAAGCAATAGGAACAGTGAAAAGCAGAAGATTCTATTGATTGTAACACCAGTAGTAACGAAAATAATTTAACAGAAACCAATAAGCAAAAAACATAGGCCCTAGATCAGTGATAGATACTTGATTTGGATGATATTCATCATGAAATAGTTACACACAAGAGCGACACAGAACTAGCTCCAATTCATAAATATATTGTAGGAATGTATTCTGTATATAGTCATAAGTGGTTATAATAAGAACTTTCATGAAATTTTTTGTCCTACCCTCCCATGGCAGTGGGGTCTATATGAAAACTAATATATATTAAGGTGTCCTTTTAATAGAGAACCAGAACAAATAATTAACACATGGTGAATACATGAACTCCTCAAACTACAGTCATCACCGAAGATGATCCCAATTATTGTCACCTAGTGGTCTACGTCGCTTAACACATAATAGGTGCATACAACTTGCAAGATAGGATCCAAAACACTCTCATATTGTTGAAAAAATTATAGGTTCATATCTGAAATCATGGCACTCGGGCCCTAGTGACAAGTATTAAGCATAGCAAAGTCATAGCAACATCAATGTCCAAACATAGTGGATACTAGGGATCGAGCCCTATCAAAATAACTTGATTACATGATAAACCTCATCCAATTATATCACTGTCTAGCAATCCTACAAAGGAATTACTTACTCACGATGGTGGGCATTATGGAATTGTTGATGGATAACTATTGGTGATGATGATGTAAGAAATTCCCATCTCTGGAGCCCCAAACAGACTCTAGATCAACCCTCCCGAGGAAGAACAGGAAGTGGCGGCGGTTCCGTCTTGCAGAACATGATGATAACTTCTCTCTATTTTTTCCCAGAGAAAAGAAATATATATACTTTTAGTTAGGGTCAACGGAGCAATGTTGGCCACACAAGGTAACAGAGTGCTCCTAGGGGGGAGGGTGAACCCTGTTGCCTTGTGGGCAACTAGTGGCCCCCTCCGGTGGATCTTCTCTCCAATATTTTCTATGTATTCAATAAAGAAATTTCCAGAGAGTTTCGTCCAATTCCAAGAACTTTGATTTTTGCACAAAAAACAACACCATAGTAGTTCTATTGAAAAGAGAGTCATTCTGGGTTAGTTTCATTTAAATTATGCAAATTAAAGTCCAAAACAAGAGCAAATGTGTTTGTAAAGGTATATACTTTTGAGATGAATCACCCAACTTTGTTTAGCCAGAACTCATACTTGCTGAACTTGGTGTACAATAGGTACTCTTGAAGCTTATCCAGGACCACCCTTAATTGTTGCTCATGCTCTTCTTCCGACTTCACATATATGTGTATGTCAACAATGAAATTGAAGACAAACTTGTCCAAGTACTCCATGAAGACCTGGTTCGCGAGCGACATGAAGTAGGCTGGGAATTGGTTAACCCGAATGACATGACCGTCTACTCATACAAGCCGTACAAGGTCACAAATGTCGTTTTCGGAATGTCTTGGGGTCTATCTTCAATTGATAATACCCAGACCTGAGAATAATCTTTGAAAACACCTTGGCTCCATTTAGCCGATAGAACATGTCTTCAGTCTTGTGACTGGATACTTGATCCTGCTTGTGACTTCATTAAGATATAATTACTCGACAAATAACCAAATAGTGTTGTCCCTTTATTACACAAAGAGAACAGGTGACCCCGAAGGACATGCAATAGGGTGGATAAATACTTTACTTACCTTCTTGGCTAGTTGCTTCTTCAATTCAGCCAACTCTTTCAGTCCCGTCCTATAGGGCTTCATATAAATAGGTTTTGCCTCAGGCATCAGTTCAATAATGATCTCAATATCGAGGTCAGGAGGCATCTTGGGCAGCTCATCAAGGGATACATCAGGGTAATCACAAACCACTAGCACTTGGTACAACTGATCTCTTGACAGGCAATTAACTTTGTGTTCTCGGGCAAAGATATGGTTGGGGATTAATACTTGTAAAATGCATTGGGGTTTTCCCCGAAGAGGAGGGGGTGATTCAGCACAACAAAGGTAAGTATTTCCCTAACTTATAACCAAGGTTATCGGACCAATAGGAGAACCACGCAAACTCCCGTCCTCGGCGAGCAAACACTTGCACCCCATGCGAGCAAGAGGGTTGTCAATCCCCTTGAACTCAATATTTGCAAGTGATAAATAGATAATTTGATAAATATAAATTTAAAATAAATAGAAAGTAAATAATGGAAGCATGGTATTTAGAGATTTTGTAAATATATTTGTGAAGAGACCCGGGGGCCATAGTGTTCGCTAGAGGCTTCTCTCTCGAAGAAAGCATACGGTGGATAGACAAATAAATCAAACTAGTATGAATGAAACACATAGTTTTACCCTTAGTGGTAGCAACACAATAGGTGTCGTCTCCCTTTCTATCAATGGGATTGAGCACCGCAAGATTAAGCCCACTACAAAGCACCACTCTGACTTGAAGATAAATCAATCTAGTTTGCCAAACCAAACCGACAGATCAGAGAGCATTATGAAGCTATAGCAATCATGCATATAAATAACCAGCAAGGATTAAATATATTTTCATGAATAATCTGAACATAAATCCTTAATTCATTGGATCCCAACAAACACACCACAATGATTATTACATTAGATCGATCACCGCGGGAATCGCGATGAGCTTTGCGTTGAAGAACACAGAGAGAGATAGCCATCTAGGTACTAAGTACGTACCCGTAGGTCTGTGGTGAACTACTCACAGATCACCATGAGAGTAGCAAGGCTGATGTAGAGGGCCTCCATGATTGGTACCCCCTCTGGCAGGGCACCGGAACAGGGCTCCAGATGGGCACATGATGGAACAGAGACTTGTGGCGGTAGAAAAAGTGTTTTCGAAGTCTCTAGAGGGTTTTGGGGATACTTGACCATAGAATAGGTCAGGAGGCCGAGGGAGGTGACCCCACTCCATCAGGGCGCGACCACCCCCCCGGGTGCTGTTGGGGAACGTTTCATGGGAAACAAAAAATTTCCTACGCACACGCAAGATCTATCCATGGTGATTAGCATCTACAAGAGGGAGAGTGGATCTACATACCCTTCTAGATCGCTAAGCAGGAAGTGTTAAGAAACGCGCTTGGTGTAGTCGAACGTCTTCACGATCCAAATCGCCGAGCGTCCAGCGATCTCATCACGATCCATCCTGCGATCCAATCACGATCCGTCCTGCGAACTCATCACGATCCGTCCCGCGATCTCATAACGGTCCGTCTCCCGACCTTGATCACGGTGCTTCGGATCTAGCGCCGAACGTATGACACCTCCGCTTTCAGCACACGTACAGCTCGATGATGATCTCTGCCTTCTTGATCCAGCTAGAGGGAGCGTAGAGGTAGAAGAGTTCTTCGGCAGCGCGACAGTGCTGCAGCGATGGTGGTGGATCTATTCCGGCAGGGCTTCGCCTAAGCACTGTAGAAAACTGATCTAGTGGAGAAACTATGCACTAGAGGAGAGGGTAGCACATGGTAGAAAATCTCGTGCAAAAACCCTAAAACCTCTAGTAGATATAAGAGGAAGAGAGGCGGAGGCTTGGCCCTCAAGGGGACAGCTCTAGGATTCGGTCTAACCAAGGAGGAGAGGAGGAATCCTCCTCCAATCCAAGTAGGACTAGGACTCCTCCTTATTTTGGTCCTTTTGCCCTTTTCCACCTTTTTCTCTTTGGGCTTTTCTTCCCAGCCGCATGGGCCTTGTGTGGGACTTCCACCAGCCCACTAAGGGCTGGTATTCACTCTCCCACAGCCCATGTAGCCTCGTGGGTCGAAATACCCCTCCCGATGGTCTCCCAGTACACTATCGGCACTCCTAGTACACTACCGATGAGCCCGAAACTTTTCCGGTGACCAAAATAGGACTTCCTATATATCAATCTTTACCTCCGGACCATTCGGGAGGTCCTCATGATGTATGGTATCCCATCTAGGACTCCGAACAACCTTCGGTCACCACCATACATAAGTCTATACTACCGAAACGTCCCCAAACATTAAGTGTGCAGACCCTGCGGGTTCGAGAACTATGTAGACATGATCGAGACACCCGTACGGTCAATAGCCAATAGCAGGACCTGGATGCCCATATTGTTTCCTACATATTCTATGAAGATCTTTATCGTTTGAACCTCTATGTCAAGGATTCAGTTAATCCCGTATGATGTTCTCTTTGTTCTTCGGTATGTTACTCGCCCGAGATTCGCTCCTCGGTATCTCCATACCTAGTTCAACCTCGTTACCGGCAAGTATCTTTACTCGTTCCGTAATACAAGATCCCGTGATTAACACTTAGTCACATTGCTTCCAAGGCTTGTTGTGATGTTGTATTACCGAGTGGGCCCTGAGATACCTCTCCGTCACACGGAGTAACAAATCCCAGTCTTGATCCATGCCAACCAACATACACCCTTGGAGATACCTGTAGAGTACCTTTATAGTCACCTAGTTACATTGCGACATTTGATACACACAAGGCACTCCTCCGGTGTTAGTGAGTGGCATGATCTCATGGTCATAGGAACAGATACTTGACATGCAGAAAATAGTAGCAATAAGCTGACACGATCATATGCTACGTTTGTAGTTTGGGTCTTGTCCATCACATCATTCTCATAATGATGTGATCCCGTTACCAAATGACATCTCATGTCCATGACTAGGAAACCATATCCATCTTTGATCAACGAGCTAGTCTATTAGAGGCATACTAGGGACATGGTGTTGTCTATGTATCCACAGATATATCTGAGTTTCCGATCAACACAATTATAGCATGGATAATAAACGATTATCATGAACAAGGAAATATGATAATAACTAATTTATTATTGCCTCTAGGGCATATTTCCAATAGTCTCCCACTTGCACTAGATTCAATAATCTAGTTCACATCACCATGTGATTCGCATTGTTATGAATCTAACACCCAATGAGTTCTGGGGTCGATCATGCTTTGCACGTGAGAGAGGTCTTATAGTCAACGGGTCTGCGACATTCAGATCCGTGTGTACTTTGCAAATCTCCGTGTCAAACTGTAAACACTGCTACCACACTCCACTTGGTACTATTCCAAATGGCTGCTCCACTATACGTATCCAGATTGCTACTTTGAGTCATCCAGATTGGTGTTAAAGCTTGCATCGATGTAGCTCTTTACGACGAACTCTTTATCACCTCCATAATCGAGCAACATCTCCTTAGTCTTTTAGTTACTAAGGATAATCTTGACCGCTGTCCAGTGATCCACTCCTGGATCACTCTTGTACCCCTTGATGGACTCATGGCAAGGCACACACACATGCGGTACACAACATGGTATACCATACAGAGCCTATGGCTAAGGCATAAGGGACGACGTTCATCCTTTCTCTTTCTTCTCCAATGGTCGAGCTTTGAGTCTCTCTCAACTTCACACCTTACAAAGCATGCGAGAACACTTCTCTTTGACTGATCCATTTTGAACTCTTTCAAAATCTTGTACTCATTCAAAGTCTCATCAAACATCTTGATCTAGCTCTATAGATCTTGATGCTCAACAATTAGGTAGCTTTATTCAGGTTCTTCTTTGAACATCACTTTTCAAACAACCGTTTATGCTTTCCAGAAATTGTACATTATTTCCGATCAACAATATGTCATCCACATATACTTATCAGAAACCCTATAGTGCTCCCACTCACTTTATTGCAAATACAAGTTTCTCATAAACTTTTATAGACTCAAAAACTTTGATCACCTCATGAAAGTGTATATTCCAACTCCGAGATGCTTGCTTCAGTTCATAGAAAGATCACTAAAGCTTGCACACCTTTTAGCATCCTTAGGACCGACAAAACCTTCTAGTTGTATCTCATACAACCTTTCCTTAAGTAGGGAAACAATGTTTTGACAACCATCTGCCAGATTTCATAATTGTTAAATGCAGCACCTGCTAACATAATTCCAACAGACTTTAGCATCACTACGAGTGAGAAAGTCTCATCATAGTTAACTCCTTGAACTTTTTGGAAACTTCTTTGCGACAAGTCGAGCTCTATAAATGGTGACATTTATCATTAGCATTTGTCATCATCTCAAAGGTCCATTTGTACTCAACAACCTATCGTCCAACGAGCAAGTCTACCAAAGTCTATACTTGGTTTTCATACATGGATCCTTTCTCGTATTTCATGGCCTCTAACCATTTGTCGTAATCCGGGCCCATCATCGCTTCTCCATATCTCGTAGGTTCATCATTGTCCAACAACATGACCCCCAAGACAGGGTTGTCGTACCACTCAGGAGCAGTACGCATCCTTGTCGACCTACGAGGTTTGATAGTAACTTGATCCGAAGCTTCATCATCATCATAATTTACTTCCTCTTCAAATGACATAGGTTCCACAGAAACATCTTTCTCCGCTGCGCTACTCTCTGGTTGAAACAAAGGTTCAACAACCTCATCAAGTTCTATCTTCCTCCCACTCAATTCTTTCGAGAGAAACTTTTTCTCAGGAAAGGACCTGTTTTAGCAACAAACACTTTATGCTTGGATCTGAGATAGAAGGTTCACCCAACTGTTCTTAGGGTAATCTATAAAGATGCATTTGTCTGCTTTGGGTTCGAGCTCATTAGGTGAAAACATTTTTCCACACAAGCGTCACAGCCCCAAACATTAAGAAATGACAGCTTAGGTTTCTACCAAACCATAATTCACACAGTGTCATCTCAACAGATTTAGATGGTGCCCTATTTAAAGTTAATGTAGTTCTCTCTAATGCATAACCCCAAAACTATAGTAGCAAAATGATAAGAGACATCATTGTTGGGGAACGTCGCCTGGGAAACAAAAAATTTCCAACCCACGCGCAAACCTATCCATGGTGACGAGCATCTACGAGAGGAAGAGTGGATCTACGTACCCTTGTAGATTGCTAAGCGGGAAGCGTTAAGAAATGCGGTTGGTGTAGTCGTACTTCTTCGCGATCCAAATCGCCGAGTGTCCCGCGATCAAATCAAAGACCGTCCCACGATCTCGTCATGATCCGTCCCGCGATCCGATCACGAACGTCCCGTGGCCTTGATCACGAGCCTTCCGATCTAGTACCGAATAGACGGCACCTCTGCGTTTAGCACACATGCAGCTTGATGACGATCTCCACCGTCTTGATCCAGCAAGAGGAGGCGGAGAGGAGGAAGAGTTTCACCGGCAGCATGACGGCGCTCCAGTGATGGTGGTGGAGTTATTCCTGCAGGGCTTCGCCTAAGCACCGTAGAAAACTGATCTAGAGGAGAAACTATGCACTGGAGGTTAGGGTTGCACGTGGAAGAAAGAACTTGTGCAAAACCCTTGAAACCCTCTAGTATATATAGGAGGAGAGGAGGAGGAGAGGCAGCCTTGGACTCCAAGGCTAGCTAGTTCAGCCGGCTAGGAGGGAGGAGTCCTCCTCCTTCTACTCCAAGTAGGATTAGGAGTCCTTCCTTATATAGCCCCTTTTTGCCTTTTTCCACCTTTTTCCTTTTGGTATTTTTCCCTCCTGGCGCCATGGGCCTTTGTGGCTGTTCCACTAGCCCAATAAGGGCTGGTTATTATTCTCCCACAGCCCATGGACCCTCTAGGGTCGAAATACCTCTCCCGGAGGCCTCCCGATACACTACCCGCACTCCCGCTACACTACCGATGAGCCCGAAACTTTTCCGGTGACCAAACTGGGACTTCCTATATATGAATCTTTACCTCCAGACCATTTAGGATCTCCTCGTGACGTACGGGATCTCATCCGGGACTCTGAACAACCTTCGGTCACGACCATACATAACTCTACACTACCGAAACGTCACCGAACCTTAAGTGTGCAGACCCTGCGTGTTCGAGAACTATGTAGACATGACCCAGACACCTTTACGGCCAATAACCAATGGCGGGACCTGGACGTCCACATCGGTTCCTACATATTATACAAAGATCTTCATCGGTTGTACCTCTATGTCAAGGACGTCCACATTGGTTCCTACATATTCTACGAAGATCCACATCGGAAGAACGTTCCCTTTGTTCTTCGGTATGTTACTTGCCCGAGATTCGATCGTCTGTATCTTGATACCTAGTTCAACATATTAGTCACATTGCTTGCAAGGCTTGTTGTGATGTTGCATTACCGAGTGGGCCTTGAGATACCTCTCCGTCACACGGAGTAACAAATCCCAGTCTCGATCCATGCCAACTCAACAGACACCATCGGAGAAACCTGTAGAGCTCCTTTATAGTCACCCAGTTACGTTGCAACGTTTGATATACACAAGGCACTCCTCCGATATCCGTGAGTTGCATGATCTCATGGTCATATGAACATATACATTGACATGCAAAAAACAGTAGCAATAAACTGACACGATCATACGCTACGTTTGTAGTTTGGGTCTTGTCCATCACATCATTCTCCTAATGATGTGATCCCGTTATCAAATGCCATCACATGTCAATGGCTAGGAAACCCTGACCATCTTTGATCAACGAGCTAGTTCACTAGAGGCATACTAGGGACACAGTGTTGTCTATTTACCCACACATGCAATGTGTTTCCAATCAATACAATTATAGCATGGATAATAAACGATTATCATGAAGAAGGAAATATAATAATAAACACTTTATTTATTGCCTCTAGGGCATATTTCCAACAGTCTCCCACTTGCACTAGAGTCAATAATCTAGTTCACATTACTATGTGATTTACGTGGTAATGAATCGAACACCCATACAGTTCTGGTGTTGATCTTGTTTAGCCCTTGGAAGAGGTTTAGTCAATGGGTCTGCAACATTCAGATCCGTGTGCACTTTGCAAATATTTATGTCCTTCTCCTTGATGTAGAACCAGATGGAGTTGAAGCGTCGCTTTATGTATCTGGTTCTCTTGTGAAACCTTGGTTCCTTGGCTAGAGCAATCGCACCAGTGTTGTCACAGAACAGGTTTATTGGATTTAGTGCACTAGGCACTACTCCAAGATCTGTCATGAACTGCTTCATCCAGACACCTTCCTTTGCTGCCTCCGAGGCTGCGATGTACTTCACTTCGCACGTAGAATCAGCTACCACGCTCTGCTTGGAACTGCACCATCTTATCGCTCCCCCGTTAAGAATAAATACGTATCTGGTTTGCGACTTAGAGTCGTCCGGATCAGTGTCAAAACTTGCATCGACGTAACCCTTTACGACGAGCTCTTCATCACCTCCATAAACGAGAAACATATCCGCTTGCCAGTGCTCCACTCCAGGATGACTTTGAAACCTCCCGGCCATACTTATGGCAAGGCTGACATTGGGTCTTGTGCACAGCATTGCATACATGATAGAGCCTATGGCTGAAGCATAGGGGATGACACTCATCTTTTCTTTATCTTCTATACTCACCGGGCATTGAGTCTTACTCAACTTCACACCTTGTAACACAGGCAAGAACCCTTTCTTGGACTGCTCCATTTTGAACTTCTTCAAAACTTTATCAAGGTATGTGTTCTGTGAAAGTGCTATTAAGCGTCACGATCTATCTCTATAGATCTTAATGCCTAATCTGAAAGCAGCTTCTCCTAGGTCCTTCATTGAAAAACTCTTATTCAAATATTCCTTCACGCTTTCCAGCATTTCTATATTGTTTCCAATTAGCAATATGTCATCCACATATAACACTAGAAACGCTACAGAGCTCCCACTCACTTTCTTGTAAATACAAGCTTCTCCATAAACTTGTATAAACCCAAACGCTTTGATCCCCTCATCAAAGTGCTTATTCCAGCTCCGAGATGCTTGCACCAGTCCATAAATGGATCGCTGGAGTTTGCAAACTTTGTCAGCATTCTCTGGATCGACAAAACCTTCGGGTTGCATCATATACAACTCTTCCTCAAGGAAACCGTTGAGGAATGCCATTTTCACATCCATCTGCCAAATTTCATAGTCGAAATAAGCAGCTATTGCCAACATGATTCTGAAAGACTTAAGCATCACTACGGGTGAGAAAGTCTCATCGTAGTCAACTCCTTGAACTTGTGAAAAACCCTTTGACACAAGTCGAGCTTTATAGACGGTGACATTACCATTCGCGTCCGTCTTCTTCTTAAAGATCCATTTGTTCTGAATGGCCTTTCGCCCTTCAGGTAGTACTTCCAAAGTCCATACATTGTTTTCATACATGGATCCCATCTCGGATTTCATGGCCTCTAACCATTTCTCGGAATCCAGGCCCATCACCGCTCCTCCATAGCTCGTAGGTTCATTGTTGTGTAACAACATGACCTCCAAGACAGGGTTGCCGTACCACTCGGGCGTAGTACGCGTCCTTGTCGACCTATGAGGCTCAATAGTAGCTTGATCCGAAGCTTCATGATCATCATCATTAACTTCCTCTTCTATCGTCGTTGGTTCCACAGAAACATCTTTCTGCGCTGCGCTACTTTCTAGTTGAAGTAAAGGTTCAATAACCTCATCAAGCTCTATTTTCCTCCCACTCAATTCTTTCGAGAGAAAATCTTTCTCAAGAAATGTTCCGTTCTTTGCGACAAACACTTTGCCTTCGGATCTGAGATAGACGGTATACCCGACTGTCTCTTTTGGGTATCCTATGAAGACGCATTTCTCCGTTTTGGGTTCCAGCTTTTCAAGCTGAAGCTTTTTGACATAAGCATCACATCCCCAAACTTTAAGAAACAACACTTTGGCCTTTTGCCAAACCACAGTTCATATGGCGTCGTCTCAACAGATTTTGATGGTGCCCTATTTAAAGTGAATGCAGATGTCTCTAATGCATAACCCCAAAACGATAGTGGCAAATCGGCAAGAGACATCATAGAACGCACCAAATCTAATAAGGTTCGATTACGACGTTCAGACACACCATTACGCTGTGGTGTTTCGGGCGGTGTCAACTGTGAAACAATTCCACATTGTCTTAAGTGACTACCAAACTCATAACTCAGATATTCACCTCCTCGATCAGATCGTAGAAATTTAATCTGCTTGTTACGATGATTCTCAACTTCACTCTGAAATTGCTTGAACTTTTCAAACGTTTCAGACTTGTGTTTCATCAAGTAAATATACCCATATCTACTCAAGTCATCAGTCAAGGTTAGAAAGTAACGATATCCACCATGCCCTGCAACATTCATTGGACCGCACACATCAGTATGTATGATTTCCAATAAGTCCCTTGCCCGTTCCATTGTTCCACAGAACGGCGTTTTAGTCATCTTGCCCATGAGGCATGGTTCACATATGACAAGTGATTCAAAATCAAGTGACTCCAAAAGTCCATCAGCATGGAGTTTACTCATGCATTTTACACCAATATGACCTAAACGGCAGTGCCACAAGAAAGTGGTACTATCATTATCAACTCTACATCTTTTGGCATCAATGTTATGAACATGTGTGTCATCACTATCAAGATTCAATATGAATAAACCCCTAACATTGGGTGCATGACCATAAATGGTATCACTCATATAAATAGAACAACCTTTATTCTCTGATTTAAATGAGTAACCGTCTCGCAATAAACAAGATCCACATGTAATGTTCATGCTTAACGCAAGCACTAAATAACAATTATTCAGGTTCATCACTAGTCCTGATGGTAATCGAAGAGAGAGCGTGCCGACAGCAATCACATCAACCTTGGAACCATTTCCCACGCGCATCGTCACTTCGTCCTTTGCCAGTCTTTGTTTATTTCGTAGTTCCTGCTTTGAGTTGCAAATGTGACAAACCGAACCGGTATCAAATACCCAGGCACTACTACGAGAACTAGTAAGGTACACATCAATAACATGTATATCATATATACCTTGTTTGTCTTTGGCCGCCTTCTTGTCAGCCAGGTACTTGGGGCAGTTTCGCCTCCAGTGACCAGTTCCTTTGCAATGAAAGCACTCAGTTTCTGGCTTAGGTCCATGCTTAGGCTTCTTTGTAGGAGTAGCAACTACTTTGCCATCCTTCTTGGTTTTACCCTTCTTGCCTTTGCTCTTGCCATTGTTCTTGAAACTAGTGGTTTTATTGACCATCAACACTTGATGTTCTTTCTGGATTTCAGACTCAGCGACTTTTAGCATCGCAAACAGCTCGGATGAAGACTTGTTCATCCCATGCATGTTATAGTTCATCACAAAGATCTTGTAACTAGGTGGCAGTGATTGAAGAACTCTGTCAATGATCACCTCTTGTAGTAGGGTAATTCCCAACTCAGCTAGACGGTTTGAATACCCAGACATTCTGAGTATATGCTCACTGATAGACCCGCTCTCCTCCATCTTGCAAGCATAGAACTTATCAGAGGTCTCATACCTCTCGATCCGGGCATTTTCTGAAAAATAAACTTCAACTCCTGGAACATCTCATATGATCCATGACGTTCAAAATGTCTTTGAAGTCCCGGTTCTAAGCCATACAATATTGCACACTGAACTATTGAGTAGTCTCCAGCACGAGCCTCCCAAGCGTTCTTAACGTCTTCGGAGGTCATGTCTTCTGGTTGGTCACCAAGCGGTGCATCAAGGACATATTGTTTCTCGGAAGCCGTGAGGATAATCCTCAGATTTAGGGCCCAATCAACAAAGTTACTTCCATCATCTTTCAACTTAGCTTTCTCTAGGAACGCATTCGAATTCAGGGGTGCTACTACGCGAGCCATTGATCTACATCATAAATATGCAAAGGTTACTTAGACTATTGTTCAAGATAATGAGTTTAGTTAATCAAATTACTAAAGCTCCCACTCAAATTGACATCCCTTAGTTCATCTGAGTGTCACATGATCCAAATTCACCAACTCAAGTCCGATCATCACGTGAGTTAAGGTGGTTTCAATGGTGAATATCATTATGTTGATCATATCTACTATATGACTCATGTTCGACCTTTCGGTCTCTTGTGTTCTGAGGCCATGTCTGTACATGCTAGGCTCGTCAAGTTTAACCCGAGTGTTCTGCACGTGCAAATCTGGCTTGCACCCGTTGTATGTGAACGTAGAGTCTATCACACCCGATCATCCCGTGGTGTCTCGACACGATGAACTTTTGCAACGGTGCACACTCGGGGAGAACACAATTTATCTTGAAATTTAAGTGAGGGATCACCTTATAATGCTACCGTCGTACTAAGCAAAACAAGGTGCATAAAAGGATTAACATCTCATGCAATTCATAAGTGACATGATATGGCCATGAACTTGTGTTTAAGATCTCCATCTTCAAAACATCGGCATGATCTCCATGGTCACCGGCACGACACCATAATCTCCATCATCTTGATCTCCATCAACGTGTCGCCATCGGGGTTGTCATGCCCTGCATGCTTCTACTACTATTGCTACCGTAGCGATAAACTAAAGCATTACATAGCGCTTAATGATTGACACGCAGGTCAAACAATAATTAAAGACAACCCTATGGCTCCTGCCGGTTGCCGTACTCATCGACATGCAAGTCGTGAAATTCTATACATCACATGATCATCTCATACATCACATATATCTCATCATGTAATTGGCCATATCACATCACAACATACCCTGCAAAAACAAGTTAGATGTCCTCTAATTGTTGGTGCAAGTTTTACGTGGCTGCTATGGGTATCTATCAAGAACGATTCTCACCTACACATAAACCACAACGGTGATACATAAGTTGCTTTTCAACCTTCTCAAGGACCGCCTTTGTCGAATCCGATCCAACTAAAGTAGGAGAAACTGACACCCGCTAGCCATTTGTTGCAACAAGTGCAGTTGAGGGAACCGGTCTCTCGTAAGCATATGAGTAAGGTTGGTCCGGGCCGCTTCATCCCACAATACCGCTGAACCAAAACACGACCAAGGAAGGAAGCAATCTAAGCATCAACGCCCACAAACCTTTTGTGTTCTACTCGAGATCTCATCGAACCATCAACCTAGCTCTGATACCACTGTTGAGGAATGTCGCATGGGAAACAAAAATTTTCCTATGCACACGCAAACCTATCCATGGTGATGAGCATCTACGAGAGGGAGAGTGGATCTACGTACCCTTGTAGATTGCTAGGCGGGAAGCGTTAAGAAACGCGGTTGGTGTAGTCGTACTTCTTCGCGATCCAAATCGCCGAGTGTCCCGCGATCTAATCACGGACCGTCCCACGATCTCGTCACGATCCGTCCCGCGATCCGATCACAAACGTCCCGTGGCCTTGATCACGATCCTTCCGATCTAGTACCGAATAGACGGCACCTCCGCGTTTAGCACATGTGCAGCTTGATGACGATCACCATCGTCTTGATCCAGCAAGAGGAGGCGGAGAGGAGGAAGACTTTGACCGGCAGCGTGACGGCGCTCCGGTGATGGTGGTGGAGTTATTCCTGTAGGACTTCGCCTAAGCACCGCAAAAAACTGATCTAGAGGAGAAACTATGCACTGGAGGTTAGGGTTGCACGTGGAAGAAAGAACTTGTGCAAAACCCTTGAAACCCTCTAGTATATATAGGAGGAGAGGAGGAGGAGAGGCAGCCTTGGCCTCCAAGGCTATCTGGTTCGGCTGGCTAGGAGGGAGGAGTCCTCCTCCTTCTACTCCAAGTAGGATTAGGACTCCTTCCTTCTATAACCCCTTTTTGCCTTTTTCCACCTTTTTCCTTTTGGTATTTTCCCTCTTGGCACCATGGGCCTTTGTGGATGTTACACCAGCCCACTAAGGTCTGGTTATTATGCTCCCACAGCCCATGGAACCTCTAGGGTCGAAATACCTCTCCCGGAGGCCTCCCGGTACACTACCGGCACTCCCGGTACACCACCGATGAGCCCAAAACTTTTCCGGCGACCAAACTGGGACTTCCTATATATGAATCTTTACCTCCGGACCATTTCGGAGCTCCTCATGACGTTCGGGATCTCGTCCGGGACTCGTAACAACCTTCGGTCACCACCATACATAACTATACACTACCGAAACGTCACCGAACCTTAAGTGTGCAAACCCTGCGGGTTCGAGAACTATGTAGACATGACCGAGACACCTCTACGGCCAATAACCAATGGCGGGACCTGGACGTACACATTGGTTCCTACATATTCTATGAAGATCTTCATCGGTCGAACCTCTATGTCAAGGATTCAGTCAATCCCGTATAACGTTCCCTTTGTTCTTCAGTATGTTACTCGCCCGAGATTCGATCGTCGTTATCTCCATACCTAGTTCAACCTCGTTACCGGCAAGTCTCTTTACTCGTTCTATAATACCAGATCCCATGACTAACACTTAGTCACATTGCTTGCAAGGCTTGTTGTGGTGTTGTATTACCGAGTGGGCCCTTAGATACCTCTCCGTCAAATGGAGTAACAAATCCCAGTCTTGATCCATGCCAACCCAACATAAACCCTCGGAGATACCTGTAGAGTACCTTTATAGTCACCCAGTTACATTGCGACATTTGATACACACAAGGCACTCCTCCGGTGTCAGTGAGTAGCATGATCTCATGGTCATAGGAACAGATACTTGACATGCAGAAAATAGTAGCAATAAACTGACATGATCATATGCTACATTTGTAGTTTGGGTCTTGTCCATCACATAATTCTCCTAATGATGTGATCCTGTTACCAAATGGCATCTCATGTCCATGTCTAGGAAACCATAGCCATCTTTGATCAACGAGCTAGTCTATTAGAGGCATACTAGGTACATGGTGTTGTCTATGTATCCACACATGTATCTAACTTTCTGATCAACACAATGATTATCATGAACAAGGAAATATGATAATAACTAATTTATTATTGCCTCTATGGCATATTTCCAACATGCGCACCATGTTGGCTTGGAACAACCGCATTGTTGGAGATATGCCCTCGCGGCAATCTTGTATGATGGTATTTCCTATGTGTTCATGAATAGAGATAGTCCTTGGACATTATCATTGATGTGTATTAACAAGCATGTGACTTGTTTGTGAGATTATGCATTGTATAATAAATGTATTAAATGGTCCCTAGTCCAAAGGGTTGTGTTGATGCACAACTAATCAGACTAGCATATGACACAATGGATGGTCCGGTCTCACTGAACATGTAGCATTGGCTGCTAGTCAGATAATATGGACTCAGAAAGGTCCAGTCAGATTCGACATAGTCAGATCCGAGTTGAGATAAGGTCTGAGTTGGAAAGACCCAACTATGAGTCGAGATAAGGTCATCTGTGAGTCTCTAGTACAACATACATTCTATGTCCTAAGACCTGAGCTAGCACATGTACTCGAGATGGTGACAGACTTGCTTTGGGCCAAACAAATGCTACTCAATGACTGGGTAGTTACAAAGGTAGGTTTCAGGCTTCTCCAGACCCATGCTGCGAGAAATGGTCGAGGAAGATGGGATTTTCCCCTCCTACCAGGAGAGGTATACTCTGGGCCCCTCGGGTGATCTGAACTAGATAAGCATGGCCATGTGATGAGGATTATGAGATAATTCGAATGTTGGTCGGATTCATCGGAACGAGAAAGAGGTCATGCTGCTACAAGGGTGACCATATCGCCTTGTGCACGACAACATGTATCGTGTGGCCAAGGGAATTGAAGTGTGAAGTATAGGTTTGTCTAACCAGCTTCATCGAACACTTGGAGTCGGCATGTTTTGCTAGAGTCCGCTACCGACTGGCCGGGTCGCGCTCTTAAGGGAAGGCACACGCGGGCTTTAGGATGTGTGCGAGGTCCAAGAGTTGAGCCCGCGTCGGGTGCCTCTATATAGTGGAGGTGCGGCACACCCATCCGGTTGATCTCTTCGACACCGTCATTAGGGCTTTGCATGAGTTGCAACTAGCCACCTCCACTCGCCACCACCGACCATGTGATCGGATCTAGTAGTCCGCCACACGGGTGTTCCTCCTACACGCGCGGATACCGTTAGAGGCGGTGCACTTGTGCTTCTCCGGCAAACCTGTACATGGGATCCAGTGACCAGCAATCGAGGAAGATTGGAACCGCTGTTCAAGGGAGCTCGGACGTGGAGGAGAAATACCACACGAACATACAAACCGGATACGTAATTATTCTCAACGGGGGAGCGGTAAGTTGTTGCAGTTCCAAGCAAAGCGTGGTATCCAATTCTACATGCGAAGCGGAGTATATCGCAGCCTCGGAGGCAGCGAAGGAAGCTGTCTGGATGAAGCAATTCATGTTAGATCTTGGAGTAGTGCCCAGTGCAATGAATCCAATGACTCTGTTCTGTGAAAACACTAGTGCCATTGCTCTAGCCAACGAACCAAGGTTTCACAAGAGGACTAGCCACATAAAGCGACGCTTCAATTCCATCCGCGATTACATTGAGGAGAAGGACATAAATATTTGCAAAGTGCACACGGATCTGAATGTTGTAGACCCGTTAACTAAACCTCTTCCAAGGGCTAAACATGATCAACACCAGAACTGTATGGGAGTTCAATTCATTACAATGTAAATCACATGGTGATGTGAACTAGATTATTGTCTCTAGTGCAAGTGGGAGACTGTTGGAAATATGCCCTAGAGGTAATAAATAACGTGTATATTATTATATTTCCTTGTTCATGATAATTGTTTATTACCCATGCTATAATTGTCTTGATTGGAAACACATTGCATGTGTGGATAAATAGACAACACTTTGTCCCGAGTATGCCTCTAGTGAACTAGCTAATTGATCAAACATGGTCAAGCTTTACTAGCCATTCACATGTGATGTCATTTGATAATGGGATCACATCATTAGGAGAATGATGGGATGGAAAAGACCCAAACTATAAACGTAGCATATGATCTTGTCAGTTTATTGCTACAGTTTTCTGCATGTCAAGTATATGTTCCTATGACCATGAGATGATGCAACTCACGGACACTAGAGGAGTGCCTTGTGTGTATCAAACGCCGCAGTATAACTAGGTGATTATAAAGGTGCTCTACAGGTATCTCCGAGGGTGTCTGTTGGGTTGGCATGGATCAACACTGGGATTTGTTACTCCGTGTGACGGAGAGGTATCTCAGGGCCCACTCGGTAATACAACATCACAACAAGCCTTGTAAGCACTGTGACTAAGTGTTAGTCATGGGATCTTTTATTTTGGAAACGAGTAAAGAGACTTACCAGTAACGAGGTTGAATTAGGTATGGAGATACTAACGATCGAATCTCGGGCAAGTAACATATCGAAGAACGAAGGGAACATCATATGGGATTAACTGAATCCCTGACATAAAGGTTCGACCGATAAAGATCTTCATAGAATATGTAGGAACCAATATGGGCATCCAGGTCCCGCTATTGGTTATTGACCGTAGAGGTGTCTCGGTCATATCTACATAGTTCTTGAACCCGCAGGGTCTGCACACTTAAGATTCGATGATGTTTCGGTACTGTAGACTTATGTATGGTGGTGACCGAAGGTTGTTCGGAGTCTCGGATGAGATCTCGGATGGCACGAGGAGCTCCGGAATAGTCCGGACGTAAAGATTGATATATAGGAAAGTGGTGTTTCATCTTTGGCAAAGTTTCAGGCATTTTTGACAGTGTATCGGGAGTGATGAATGGGATCCTGGGACCACCAAGAGGGGCCCACATACCCCAAGGGGCCACATGGGCCTTAGAGGTGGCGCACCAGCCCCTGGTGGGCTGGAAAAGCCAGCCCAAAAGGCCCTATGTGCATAGGCAAGGAGGAAGAGTAGGGGCCAAGTAAGGAAAGGAGTCCTACTAGGAGTCCACCTCCCTTGTAGGAGAGGCCAGGCTGGCTCCTCTCCTCTCCCTCCTATATATACAATAGTATTTTGAGGGCAGCCCTAACCCTAATTGCCACATGCTGCCCTCTTCTTCCACTAGATCGTTTTCTCCTCTAGATCGGTTTTCAGTGGTGCTTAGGCGAAGCCTTGCTGGAATTGCTTCACTGCCATTGCCGCAACACCGTCACGCTGCAGGAGAACTCATCTACCTCTCCGCTCCCTCTTGCTGGATCAAGAAGGCGGAGATCTTCACCGAGTTGCACGTGTGGTAAACGTGGAGGTGTCATCCATTTGGTACTTGATCAGGAGTTCGTGGGACAGCTTGCGATTTGGATCACGGAGACATACCACTACATCAACCGCGTTCTTTAACGCTTCCGCTTAGCAATCTACAAGGGTATGTATATCCAATTACTCCTCTCATAGATGCTCATCTCCTAGATTTATCTTGGTGAAGCGTAGGAATTTTTTTGTTTCCCCTGCAACGTTCCCCAACAGTGGCATCAAGATCTAGGTCTATGCGTAGATGAGATCTTGAGTAGAACACAAAGAGTTTGTAGGCGTTGATATTCAGACCGCTTCTTTCCTTAGTCTTTTCTTAATTCAACGGTATTGTGGGATAAAGCGGCTCAAACCGACTTTACTCGTATGCTTACGAGAGACCGTGTTCCATCGACTGACATGTGACTTCGTCGCATAAAGATGGCTGGTGGGTGTTTCTCTCTCCCACTTTAGTCGGATCAGATTTGATTAAGGAGGTCCTTGTAGAAGGTTGAAAAGCAATCTTCATATCACCGTTGTGGTTTTTGCGTAGGTAAGAATCGTTCTTGCTAGATACTGATAGCAGCCACGTAAAACATGCAACAACAATTAGAGGGCGTCTAACTTGTTTTTGCAGGGTATGTTGTGATGTGATATGGCCAATTTCATGATGTGATATATGTGATGTATGAGATGATCATGTTTTTGTATAGAATATCACGACTTGCATGTCGATGAGTATGGCAACCAGTAGGAGCCATAGGGATGTCTTTAAATATTGTATGACCTGCATGTCAATCATTAAGCGCTATGTAATGCTTTACTTTATCGCTAAATGGTAGCAATAGTAGTATGATAATGGTGGGTGCGACAACCCTGATGGAGACACAATGATGGAGATCATGGTGTTATGTTGGTGACGATGGAGATCATGACGGTGCTTTCAAGATGGAGATCAAAAGCACAAGTTCATGGCCATATCATGTCACTTATGAATTGCATGCGATGTTAATCCTTTTATGCACCTTCTTTTGGTTAGGATGACGGTAGCTTTATAAGGTGATCCCTCACTTAAATTTCAAGATGAACTGTGTTCTCCCCGCATGTGCACTGTTGCGAAATTTTGTCATATCGAGACACCACATGATGATCAGGTGTGATAAACTCTACGTTTGCATACAACGAGTGTAAGCCAGTGTTGCACATGCAAAACACTCGGGTTAAACTTGACAAGCCTAGCATGTACAGACATGGCCCTGGAACACAAGAGATCGAAAGGTCGAGCATGAGTCATATAGTAGATATGATCAACATGATGATGTTCACCATTGAAACCACCTTAACTCACGTGATGATCGGACTTGAGTTGGTGAATATGGATCATGTGTCACTCAGATGACCTAAGGGATGTCAATTTGAGTGGGAGCTTTAGTAATTTGATTAACTAAACTATTTATCTCGAACAATAATCTAAGTAACGTTTGCATATTTATGTTGTAGATCAATGGATCGCGCAGTAGCACCCCTGAATTTTATTGCATTCCTAGAGAAAGCTAAGTTGAAAGATGATGGAAGTAACTTTGTGGACCAGGCCCGTAATCTGAGGATTATTCTCACGGCTTCCCATAAGGCATATGTCCTTGATGCACCGCTTGGTAACCAACCCGTAGACTTGTCATCCGAAGACGTTAAGAATGCTTGGGAGGCACGTTTTGGAGATTAATCAATAGTTCAGTGGGCAATATTGTAGGGCTTATAACCGGGACTTCAAAGACGTTTTGAACATCATGGAGCATATGAAATGTTCCACGAGTTGGAGTTTATCTTTAAGAAGAATTCCCGGATAGAGAGGTATGAGACCTCTGATAAGTTCTATGCTTGCAAAATGGAGAAGAACGGGTCTATCAGTGAACATATACTCAGAATGTCTGGGTATTCAACTCGTCTTGCAAAGTTAGGGATGCCCCTACTGCTAGAGGAGATCACTTACATAGTTCTTCAATCATTGCCACCAAGCTACAAGAGATTCGTGTGGAACAATAACATGCA
This sequence comes from Hordeum marinum, assembly GCA_022496015.1. Lineage (NCBI taxonomy): Eukaryota > Viridiplantae > Streptophyta > Magnoliopsida > Poales > Poaceae > Hordeum > Hordeum marinum. The sequence continues at coordinate 119,030,912 of CM039676.1, forward strand.
CGGGATGAACAAGTCAGTTGTCGAGCTATTTGTGATACTAAAAGTCGCTGAGTCTAAAATCCAGAAAGAACATCAAGTGTTGATGGTTTATAAAACCACTAGTTTCAAGAAGAATGGCAAGGGCAAGAAGGGTAACTCCACGAAGAGTGGCAAAACAGTTGCCCCTCCCGTGAAGAAACCCAAGGTTGGATCCAAGCCAGAAACTGAGTGCTTTCATTGCAAGGGAACTGGTCACTGGAAGCGAAACTGCCCCAAGTATCTGGCTGACAAGAAGGCGTCCAACAACAAACAAGGTACATATGATATACATGTTACTGATGTGTACCTTACTAGCTCTTGTTGTAGTGCCTCGGTATTTGATACCGGTTCCGTTGCTCACATTTGCAACTCAAAACAGGAACTACGGAATAGAAGAAGGCTGGTGAAGGACGAAGTAACGATGCGCGTGGGAAATGGTTCCAAGGTTGATGCGATCACCATTGACATGCTCTCTCTTCGATTACCATCGGGATTAGTGATGAACCTGAATAATTGTTATTCAGTTCCCGCATTAAGCATGAACATTATATCTGGATCTTGTTTATTGCGAGACAGTTACTCATTTAAATCAGAGAATAATGGTTATTCTATTTATATGAGTGATATCTTTTATGGTCAAGCACCCAATGTGAGGGGTTTGTTCATATTGAATCTTGATAGTGATGATACACATGTTCCTAACATTGATGCCAAAAGATGTAGAGTTGATAATGATAGTACCATTTTCTTGTGGCACTGCCGTTTGGGTTATATTGGTGTAAAACACATGAGGAAGCTCCATGCGAATGGACTTTTTAAGTCACTTGATTTTGAATCACTTGAAACATGTGAACCATGCCTCATGGGCAAGATGACTAAAACGTCGTTCTCTGGAACAATGGAATGGGCAAGTGACTTGTTGGAAATCATACATATTGATGTGTGCGGTCCAATGAATGTTGCGGCGCGTAGTGGATATCGTTATTTTCTCACCTTCACTGATGACTTAAGTAGATATGGGTATATTTACTTAATGAAACACAAGTCTGAAATGTTTGAAAAGTTCAAGCAATTTTAGAGTGAAGTTGAGAATCATCGTAACAACAAGATTAAATTCCTACGATTTGATCGATGAGGTGAATATCTGAGTTATCAGTTTGGCAGTCACTTAAGATAGTGTGGAATTATTTCACAATTGACACCGCCTAGAACACCACAACGTAATGTTGTGTCCGAACATCGTAATCGAACCTTATTAGATATGGTGCATTCTATGATGTCTCTTCACGATTTGCCACTATCGTTTTGGGGTTATGCATTAGAGACAGCTGCATTCACTTTAAACAGGGCACCATCGAAATCCGTTGAGATGACACCATATGAACTGTGGTTTGGCAAGAATCCAAAATTGTCGTTTTTTAAAGTTTGGGGATGTGATGCTTATGTCAAAAAGCTTCAGCCTGAAAAGCTGGAACCCAAAGCGGAGAAATGTGTCTTCATAGGATACCCAAAAGAGATAGTCGGGTATACCTTCTATCTCAGATCCGAAGGCAAAGTGTTTGTTGCTAAGAATGGAACATTTCTTGAGAAAGAGTTTCTCTCGAAAGAATTGAGTGGAAGGAAAATAGCGCTTGATGAGGTTATTGAACCTTTACTTCAACTAGAGAGTAGCGCAGCGTAGAAAGATGTTTTTTTGGAGCCTATGACAGTTGAAGAGGAAGTTAATGATAATGATCATGAAGCTTCGTATCAAGTTGCTATTGAACCTTGTAGGTCGATAAGGGTGCGTACTGCTCCTGAGTGGTACGACAACCCTGTCTTGGAAGTCATGTTGATGGACAACAAAGAACCGATGAGCTATGGAGGAGCGATGATGGTCCTGGATTCCTAGAAATGGTTAGAGGCCATGAAATCTGAGATGGGATCCATGTATGAAACCAAATTATGGACTTTGGAAGTATTACCTAAAAGGCGGAAGGCCATTTAGAACAAATGGATCTTTAAGTATAAGACGAACACGAACGGTAATATCACCGTCTATAAAGCTTGACTTGTGGCAAAGGGTTGTTCACAAGTTCAAGGAGTTGACTACTATGAGACCTTCTCACCCGTAGTGATGCTTAAGTCCGTCAGAATCATGTTAGCAATAACTGCATATTTCCGCTATGAAATTTGGCAGATGGATGTCAAAACAGCGTTCCTCAATGGTTTCCTTGAGGAAGAGTTGTATATGATGCAACCAGGAGGTTTTGTTGATCCAGAGAATGCTGATAAAGTTTGCAAACTCCAGCGATCCATTTATGGACTGGTGGAACCATCTCGGAGTTGGAATAAGCGTTTTGATGAGGTGATCAAAGCGTTTGGGTTTGTACAAGTTTATGGAGAAGCTTGTATTTACAAGAAAGTGAGCTAGAGCTCTATAGCATTTCTAATATTATATGTGGTTGACATATTTATGATTGGAAATAATGTAGAAATGCTGGAAAGCATGAAGGAATATTTGAACAATTTTTTTTCAATGAAGTACCTGGGAGAAGCTGCTTTCATATTAGGCATTAAGATCTATAGAGATAGATCGAGATGCTTGATAGCACTTTCACAAAGCACATACCTTGATATAGTTTTGAAGAAGTTCAAAATGGATCAGTCCAAGAAGGTGTTCTTGCCTGTGTTACAAGGTGTGAAGTTGAGTAAGACTCAATGCCCAGTGACTGCAGAAGATAGAGAGAATATGAGTGTCATCCCCTATGCTTCAGCCATAGGCTCTATCATGTATGTAATGTTGTGCACAATACCCGAGTCATCCTTGCCATAAGTATGGCCGGAAGGTTTCAAAGTGATCCTGGAATGGAGCACTGGATGGTGGTCAATAATATCCTTAAGTACCTGAAGAGGACTAAGGAGATGTTTCACGTTTATGGAGACGATCAAAAGCTCGTCGTAAAGGGTTACGTCCATGCAAGCTTTGACACTGATCCGAATGACTCTAAGTCGCAAATTGGATACGTATTTATTCTCAACGAGGGAGCGGTAAGCTAGTGCAATTCCAAGCAAAGCATGGTAGCCGATTCTACATGCAAAGCGGAGTACATCGCAGCCTCGGAGGCAGCAAAGGAAGGTGTCCAGATGAAGCAGTTCATGACAAATCTTGGAGTAGTGCCCAGTGCACTGAATCCAGTGACTCTGTTCTGTGACAACACTAATGGCATTGCTCTGGCCAATGAACCAAGGTTTCACAAGAGGACCAGACACATAAAGCGAAGCTTCAATTCCATCCATGATTACATCAAGGAAAAGGACATAAATATTTGCAAAGTGCACACGGATCTGAATGTTGCAGACCTGTTGACTACACCTCTTCCAAGGGATAAACATGATCAACACCAGAACTGCATGGGTGTTTGATTCATTACAATGTAAATCACATAGTGATGTGAACTAGATTATTGACTCTAGTTCAAGTGGGAGACTATTGGAAATATGCCCTAGAGGTAATAAATAAAGTGTATATTATTATATTTCCTTGTTTATGATAATTGTTTGTTATCCATGCTATAATTGTATTGATTGGAAACACATTGCATGTGTGGATAAATAGACAACACTTTGTCCCTGGTTTGTCTCTAGTGAACTAGTCGTTGATCAAAGATGACCAACATTTCCTAGCCATTGACATGTGGTTTCATTTGATAACAGGATCACATCATTAGTAGAATGTTGGGATGGACAAGACCCAAACTATAAACATAGCATATGATCGTGTCAGTTTATTGCTACTGTTTTCTACATGTCAAGTATCTTTTCCTATGACCATGAGATCATGCAAATCACTGACTCTGGAGGAGTGCCTTGTGTGTATCAAATGTCACAATGCAACTGGGTGACTATAAAGGTGCTCTACAGGTATCTCCGAGGGTGTCTGTTGGATTCGCATGGATGAACACTGGGATTTGTTACTCCATGTGACGGAGAGGTATCTCAGGGCCCACTCGGTAATACAATATCACAAAAATCCTTGCAAGCAATGTGACTAAGTGTTAGTCACGAGATCTTGTATTACGAAAACGATCAAAGAGACCTGTCGGTAACGAGGTTGAACTAGGTATGGAGATACCGACGATCGAATCTCAGGCAAGTAACATACCAAAGAACAAAGGGAACATCGTACGGGATTAATTGAATCCCTGACATAGAGGTTCGGCCGATAAAGATCTCTCTAGAATATGTAGGAACCAATATGGGCATCCTAGTCCCGTTATTAGTTATTAACCGTAGAGATGTCTCGGTCATGTCTACATATTTCTTGAACCCGCAGGGTCAGCACACTTAAGGTTCGGTGACGTTTCTATAGTATAGAGTCATGTATGGTGGTGAACGAAGGTTGTTCAGAGTCCCAAATAAGATCTCCGACGTCACGAGGAGCTCTGGAATAGTCCGGAGGTGAAGATTGATATATAGGAAAGTGGTGTTTCAACTCTGGAAAAGTTTCGGCCATTTTCGGCAGTGTACTGGTAGTGCCGAATGGGTTCCGGGGACCACCAAGTGGGGCCCACATATCCCAAGGGGCCACATTGACCTTAGAGGTGGCGCACCAGCCCCTGGTGGGCTGGGCAAGCCAGCCCAAAAGGCACTATGCGCATAGGAAAGGAGGAAGAGTAGGGGCCAAGTAGAGAAAGGAGTCCTACTAGGAGTCCACCTCCCTTGTGGGTGGGAGGTGGACTCCTACCCTCTTGCCTTCGTCCGAAGCCCTCCTTGTAAGAGGGGCATGGCTGACTCCTCTCCTCTCCCTCCTATATATACTACAGGATTTTGAGGGCAGCCCTAACCCTAATTGCCACGTGCTGCCCTCTTCTTCGTCTAGATTGTTTTCTCCTCTAGATCGGTTTTCAGCGGTGCTTAGGCAAAGCCCTGCTGGAATTGCTCCACCACCATTGCCGCAATGCCATCGCACTGCCAGATAACTCGTCTACCTCTCTGCTCCCTCTTGCTGGATCAAGAAGGTAGAGATCTTCACCGAGCTGCACGTGTGCTGAACGCGGAGGTGTCGTCCGTTCGGTACTTGATCAGCAGTTCGTGGGACGTCTTGCAATTTGGATCGCGGAGACATACCACTACATCAACCGCGTTCTTTAATGCTTCTTCTTAGCGATCTACAAGGGTATGTAGATCCAATCTCTCCTCCCATAGATGCTCATCTCCTAGATTGATCTTGGTGAAGCGTAGGAATTTTTTTGTTTCCCATGCAATGTTCCCCAACAGTAACAATCTATGATCCATCTTTGTAGCATGTTCTTGGATGTTCAGCATGTAGAAAAAATTGATTTGGCATGTGATGCACCTACGGTAGAACTCAACAGTGCTATTAGAGCCTCTACTATAGGTTTTGGATTCAGATCGGTAGCATATGTGATATGTGGCGGTAGCGGATGTGATATATCGTCGTTCATGAGATTGGCTATGTGCACGGTTGATAAGATCAACTGCACATCGGGATCGTTGAGGCTATCTTTTCTGTCAATCGGAATCGATGTGGTCATGACACGACCTACCCCTACCGGTTGGTATCTGCCATCGGGGTTAATCGTGAAACGGAAATGCGAATTGGGTTCACGATGATCGATGAGATCGGTCATATCAGAAAATTCGGCTTGATCGGAGTGCAGATTCGATCTGTGATTTCCAAAAATGTCGGGCGCTGCCCGCACCTGCGAGTGGCGCTGCTCCTCTGAACCCCGCCCGCTAACCGGCTACCGAGACCGTCATGTGCTTAGCGCCTTGTATTTCGTACACGATCACACAAACCGGTAGAATGTGATTCTATGCATAAGTGTGTTTTGCAGGTTTGGTGTGAATAGTATGGCTCATATGTATGTGATGCATGTGTGTAATTTAGCATGACTTTCGTGTGATGATTGTCAGCCGGCAGGAGCCAAAGTGTTGTCATTATATTGTATAACGACCTTCTTATCAACTTGTGATTCTCTATAAATTCATTACTAGTTGTAGTAGTTGTAGGACAGAGATCAAGTTCGAGGCTTTGGCGTACTAGCAAGACGGACAAGATGGAGTTCCGCCTTGGTCATTAGAGTTGGAGCCGACCTGGAAGGATGTCCATGAAGGAGCCATACTATTTCACATATATATGTTTATATGTGATTGATATTGCTTCTTGTTTCTATGCATGTTAGTATGGTAGAAAGATCCCTCATTAATATCAAGCACATTGCCATTCCGGATGTTGCACCTTCGCTTGTCAAGTACGCCTAGTGATGGGCTCATAAAATTGAGGTGCTACTAGGTGTCCTTGAACTGGAGGGTTCGTGTCAGACACGGACATGCACTGCATCGGGTTAAGTTGACAAGGCTATCAAAACGGTTTTGGGTCTTGTGACAGAGAAGGTTGGGAGCTGGGGTATGAGATACCTACCCAACCGACAGGAGTCATATAGAGATACAATTAGCAAGGAGTTGCTTACCGAATAGGCAAGTTGGCTATCGGTGATGCTAAACCTCACTAGTTGCTCGCGCTAGACAGGTCCTGAATCACTGAGAGTTGCGGAGGGATGCTGACTTCAGTGGGAGTAGTTCTGTTTAAGTCTTGAATTACTCTACATAAACACATTGCTTAGTGATTGCATATTTTCTATTGTAGATCAATGGCACCACCTGCTCAACCCAACTTTGCATTGAAATTAATTCTGGAAAAGGATAAACTGAATGCAACAAACTTTACCACCTGGTATAGAAATCTGAGAATTGTTCTCAAGCACAATAAATAGGAACATGTTCTAGAGGATGCACTTCTAGAGGACCATGCCAAGAATGCTAATGCCACAACCAAGAATACCCACCAGAAACTCGTTGATGAATCAAATGAGATCAGCTGCCTCATGCTAGCTTGTATGGAGCCTGATTTGCAACAGCATTTCAAAGACATTTAGGCTTTCGATATGATCGAGAGTTTGAAGAGCATGTTTCAGGTATAGGCTAGGACAGAAAGGTTTAACGTATGGCAGTCCTTGACAGATTTTAAGCTGAAGGAGGGTGATCCACTGAGCCCGCATGTGATCAAGATGATCTGGTACGTGCAAGCTTTGGATCGGTTAGGCTTACCACTTGGGGACGAGCTGTCCGTAGATGCAATTTTTGTTCTCTTCAACCTAGCTATGGGACGTTCATCTCGAACTATCATATGCACGTCATGGATAAGAAGCTCACTGAATTACATGGATGCTCAAGGTGGCAGAGCAAGATATTAAGAAAGGCACGCATCAAGTGTTGATGGTGTAGAACTCGGCTAAGTTCCAGAAGAGTTTGTCCAAGAAAAAGGGTAAGGCAAAGGGCACGGAGAAGGCTGTCTCCGCCACTGAGCCAAAGTTTGGACCGAACTCAAAGACCATTTGCTTTCACTTCAAGGAAGCTGGTCACTAGAAGAGGCACTGTAGCAAGTGGCTTGCTGAGCATGGCAAGAAGGCCGGAGATGCTTATTCAAGAAAAGGTACACTTGTTACATATGTTGTAGACATTTACCTTGCTAACATACCTAGTATCTCTTGGGTATTTGATACTGGATCGGTTGTTCACATTTCCAACTCGATGCAGGGGCTGGTAAGAACTAGGCTTGTGGCCCAAGGGGAGATTGACATCAGGGTCGGCAACAAAGCAAGAGTTGACGCATTGGAGGTCGACACGATGCAGCTCAAGCTTCCTTCTGGATTTATTTTGGAATTGAATAATTCTTATTACATTCCCACACTTAGTCGGAACATTATTTCTGCCTCATGTTTGATGAGTCAAGGTTATGAATTCAATATAAAGGACAATGGTTGTTCATTTTATTTGAATGGAATGTTCCATAGCTATACACCCATAGTAGATGGGCTATGTATTATAAATCTAGAAACGGAACCAGTCTATAACGTGAATGTCAAGAGGCATAAGCGTAATGAGATAAATCCGACATACTTGTGGAATTGCCAGCTTGGACACCTTAGTCTGAAACGCATGAAGAAGCTCCATGATTATGGACTCCTAACTTCGTCCAACTTCTGGTCGTTCGAGAAATGTGAATCATGCTTGCTAGGCAAGATGACTAAGTCTCCTTTTGCAAAGAGTTGTGAGAGGGCGTCCGAGCTATTGGAGCTTATACACAATGATGTGTGTGGTCCAATGAGCACAATGTGTAGAGGTGGCTATCAGTACTTCGTGACTTTCACCGACGAATTGAGTAGATATGGATATATCTATTTGATGAGGCACAAGTCGGAAACTTTTGAAAAGTTCAAAGAGTTTCAGAATGAGGTTGAAAATTAGCTCAGCAAGACGAGAAAACTTCTACGATCAGATCGTGGAGATGAGTACATGAGCCAGGAGTTTGATAATCATCTGAAAAACAGAGGTATAGTACCTCAGCTCACACCTCCGGGTACGCCATAGAGAAACGGTGTGTCATAACGGAGAAATCGAACCTTGTTTGACATGGTTCGATCGATGATGAGCAAATCGGATTTACCCTTGTCATTCTGGGGATATGCTCTAGAAACTGCAGCTTTCACACTTAATAGGGTACCATCTAAATTCGTAGACAAGACACCACATCAGATGTGGACTAGGAAGAGTCCTAGTTTGTCTTTTCTAAAGATTTGGGGTTGTGAAGTATTTGTCAAGCGACTCATGTTGGACAAGCTTACACCCAAGTCGGATAAATGCATATTTGTGGGATATCCGAGGGAAACCTAGGGATATAACTTCTACAACCAAGAAGAGAACAAAGTGTTTGTTGCTTGGAACGGAGTTTTCCTAAAGAAAGAGTTTCTCAATCGGGAGGCCAGTGGGAGAATGGTGTGACTGGAAGAAATTCGAGAGCCACTAGGGGATGACTCTGCTGGTGATGAGATCATACCGGAGTTGATCAGGGAACCTGTAGTGGAGTCAGCATCGGAGCCACGCAGGTCGGAAAGGTTGCGCAGAGTACGCGATGTATTTTTGTTGGAAAGCGATGAGTTGGCCACGTATGCATAAGCGATGGTGAGCCCAGATTCCGAGGCATGGCTAGAGTCCATGAGATCCGAGTTAAAGTCCATGGATGAGAATCAAGTCTGGGACATGGTTGATCCGCCACCTGGCGTAGTTTCCATTGGTTGCAAATGGGACTTTAAGAAGAAAATCGATGTGGATGGAAATGTTCAGATCCACAAAGCTCAGCTTATCGCTAAAGGTTATGGACAAGTTCAAGGAATTGACTACGACCAGACCTACTCGCCGGTAGCGATGCAAAAGTCAGTGAGGATCATACTATCTATAGCTCCATATTTCTATTAGGAGATATGGAAGATGGATGTCAAAACGACTTTCCTTCATGGAAATTTAAAAGAGGATGTATACATGATACAACCCGAATGTTTTGTCGATTCAACTAACGCTAGTAAAATATGCAAGCTCAAGAGATCCATTTATGAATTGAGGCAAGCAGCTCAGAGTTGGAACATTTGTTTTGATGAACTCATCGTTGACCTTGGTTTCATGAAGAACAAAGAGAACTATTGTTTATACAAGAAGTCTAGTGGGCGCTCGGTAGTATTTCTAATCTTGTATGTGGATGACATACTGCTGATCGGAAATGATGTTTTGATGCTAAACTCAGTCAAGGAATCATTGAATGGCAAGTTTTCGATGAAAGACCTTGGAGAGGCAGTGTACATTTTAGGCATCAAGAACTATAGAGATGGATCGATGAGGCTGCTCGTCTTGAGCCAGAGCATGTACACTGACAAAGTGTTGAAGAGGTTCAACATGACTGAGGCTAAGAAAGGGTTCTTGCGTGTCTCACATGGTGTAAGGCTAATCAAGACTCAGAGTCCTACGACTTCCGATGAGCGAATCCAGATGAGTAGGATTCCATATGCCTCGACAATTGGATCCATCATGTATGCCAAGCCATGTACCCGTGTCACATCCCTAGCTAGATGTCATAGGACAACATGGGTGTTGCATCATGTTTCATTTTTGCATCAACATGAAATGGGGATTCAACGAAACCCCAAGCTCACATTGAATCAAAATAATTCAAGTTGGTGAAAATTCAACAAATCCAAAATGCCCTACCAAAATGTTCGATATGTCTGATAAATATGGACATGATTATAACAGGGGCCATTTTAAATGTTTGAACAACTGAAGCAATTTAAAAATAAATGATAAAGCTTCTGAAAATATCAAATAAAGCATTATCATTATTTTAGTTTCCAAAATATCCTGAATTTTTTTAGATAAGTTTGAAATATTCAAACTTCAATATATAAAATATTTGGGATATTTTAAATTAGCATACGTACCTGAAAAGAAAATAAAACAAATGTCACAAATAGGAAAACAGAAAAGAAAATGAAAAAAAGAAAGCAGAAAGGAAATGGGAGGATGAACCTAGGCCGACCCAGCTCCATCGTCGTCCTCCTGGTGGCCAGGTGGACGGGCGTGCTGCCGGAGCACGGGCGCGAGCGTGCCTCCACGCCGGCAGCTGCCTGCCTGCTTCCCCTCGCTAGTGCGACGGGATAAGCTCTGAGAGCCGTCCCCATCGCCCTCTCCCTCTCGCCCTCGCTCGCCTCTCTACTCTCCTCCTCCTCTGCTCCGCCATGGCCGCAGGTGCCATAGCTTTGCCGCCGTAGTTCTAGCCGCTCCCCCTCGCTTTTGAGACCTCCAATCGCTCCACCTCGTCGCCTTCTCCCTCCTCGCTGAGCCGCGCATCTCTAGGAGCCCCGAAGCACCGTCCCCGAGCTCGTCTTCCTCCTCGGACCCGAAGCTTTGGCACCATTGATCGCCGTCTCCGAGCCCTCCCCAAGCAAGCTCTCGACGGGTACGAGTCCGCTATGAGCTCTTGGCTCTTTCATATCTCCTTTCCGGCCTTTTCCCCCTCTCTAGGCCCCGATTGCGCCGGCTCCCAAATGACCTGCCGCACGAGCTCATCTCCGATGATGCTCCGATGACCAGTTGGTTCATCAGAGGCCACCATCGAGGTCATGGGGCCGCGTAGTGCTTCTAGGTGGCTAGTTTCGGCCATGTCTCGCTCTGGTTCGATGAGCCCGTCCTCGTCCGAGCTCCGGCAACTGCCGTGCTCATCGCCGACACCGACTCCGGCCATCCTAGCCCCTGGGAAGTGTCGAGCTCGATGCGCGCGAGCAAGCAGATTAGTTTGGTACCCTCCGCCATCCATTTGGTCGCCGGAGGAGGAATCCTGACCCCCTCCGCCATCCCTGACGTCGCCGGCGGCTCAACGTTGGCGAGTCAACCAGTTTGACCATCAGGGGTTTCACCCCTAGGTCACTAGCAAGTGGGGCCCGGTCCTGTTAGTCAAATTTAGGTTAATAACTTAATTAACCAAATTAATTAACGTAATTAGTCACTGACCAGTGGGCCTAGTGTTTATTAAGTAATTAGGATTAGTTTTAATTCTCTAATTAAGTGACTGGTTCACTGACCAGTGGGTCCCACCCTGTGAGGTTTGACCTGGCCTGGTCAGCCGACCAGCTGACGTCGTGGTGACGTGAGGCTGACGCCATTAATCCTTTTCTTGTTTAAAAATAATTCCAGAAATTATTTAAAACTTTAAAAATTCATATAAATTAATTTGTAAATCAGATGAAAATAATTTATATATGAAAATTTATCAGAAAAATCCAATGAATCCAATGGTGATATTATCATGCATGTTAGAGCAACCTATGTATAAGAACATAGACATTTGGTAATAGATTAAAATATCAAAATTGAAATGAAGAACGATTTTGAACCTATACTCAAACTCACTTCAATTAACCGGGACACTAGTTGCATTATCTCATCCATACATGCTACCATGTCATGATCATGAATCATAATGTTGCACTTGCGTGTATTGATTGTTATTTTTCTGCATTGCGGTAGGCCCTACTTCTGAGGATAGCCCCGAGTATTCCAAAGAAGGAGAGAACCATCCTGCTACCCAGCAAGGCAAGCAAACCCCTTGATCATTCTGATATCATCCCACTCTCTTGCTCCTACTCTTGTTTATTGCATTAGGACAAAAGTTCACTTTTCTGTCATACACGGTAGATGAACCTATTGTTATGCATGACCTATCATTGTCATAGTAAATAGCTAAACCTTGCAACCTAGCATACCTGGTAGATGCTTGTGCAATGGTGTGCTTAGCTTACTTTGCCTGCTATGCTTGCTATGCTTAGAGTTGTGTTAGGTCTGATTCATCTAGGTGATGGACTGGAGTGAGACATTGTTGTTCCAATGTCATAAGCTTATGATGAACCCGATTTGGTAAAGGTAGCAATGAGAGGCTATGTAGGAGTACATAGCGGGTTGTCTCATTGGGACCGTTCTTAGGAACTGAGTTCCGTGTTTGTGATCCAAGACTAGTTACTCCCACACGTTGGGATACTTAATTGACCCTCTCGACTTATCAGTCGCTTAGTCCTTAGTCTAGGAGTTGCAAGTAGTTTCTAGTGTTTATAGCATGCAGGAGGTCATGCATAGCGCTGACCCTAGGGGTGGGTTACGACATGGTAGGCAGTGGCATGGTGTACCAAGGGTCACCCAAATGGTGGGCTTGGGAACCCTGCGCACATCGTTTGGGGCCGTAGCGGAAACTTCGGCCGGACTTCCGTGCGGGTTCAGTCTCAAATAGGCGATAGCCTGGACTAGAGGTCTTATGTGATTGATGGTCGTGGCCGACTCCCTCGCTAGGCTTCCGCTTGAAGGTTGCCGAGGTGCCTAGTTTTATGAGCACACAACGATAAGTGGCGAGAGCGTGTGTGAAGAAGTACACCCCTGCAGGGTACAAAATTATTCGAACATCCACGTCCTCAGATATGGACTACTTGTGTATTGTCATGGAGTTAGTGGACTCGTGTGTGATATCTAAGATTTAAACAAAGAGTTAAAATTGTGTAGTATAGGTTAGCCATGAGTCAAAGCTGGCATTGCTGCATAAACTCCACCACCCCCCTTGTTGATACATGAGCATGAATAGACTACGTCTGCTTTAAAGACTTGCTAAGTATGTTTGTACTCATGTTTGCTTAATAAATGTTGCATATGAGACCCAGGACCCATCAGGTGGGTTCTTTCTAGATGTCGACGATGCCGAATAGCTGGTGTCCCAGCTACGACCTATGCCCTGTGGCGGGCTGTAGATAGTCAGGCCATGTGCCTTTTTACCCTTTCATCTGTCTGTACTCGGACAGCTTATGCTTCCCCTTGGTTTGGATGAACTTGTTTGTATGAGTTGAGTGTCAGGTCATGTGACCCCTATCTGTAAGAACATATTATGCATGTCTCATTTGAGCCTCTTAAATAAAAGTTGTTGTATAGTTATGTTGTGATGCCATGGTTGTATCTATGCGTATCGGGCATGACGTGCATACGTGTGACGTGCAACGGTATGTATGGGATCCGACACCTAGTTGTGTGCCTTCAGTAGTACTCCTTACGAGAAACTGCCTCTTTGTGCTACTGCTCCGGACACATTGATTGACCGGCATGTATCCTTCTTTGCTTGTGTGTGTCCCTTCGCGGAAATGTCTCGCAGTGTAATGAAGTCCCTGTAGTCTGCTATGACTCATCTACATGCAGTGATGGCATTTATGTCTCACTATGTAATGGAGTCCTTGTAGCTTGCTATGACTCGTCTACACACGCTTGAGGCCGACACCTGCATTGCTGGGTTACGTATGCCTGTTTCCATATGGATGTGCCGCTTGGGTTCTATGACTAGTCATGTCGGCCCAGGTTCTCTGTCATTTGATTGCCAGCGACATGTTCACATACGTGAGCCAAAAGACGCAAATGGTCCCGGCTAAGGTAAGGCTGTAGCCGTGGTTACCGTGCGTGAGGCCGCAAAGTGATGTGATATGTTACAGTCTGGATTCATATGACTTAGGATAGGAGTCCCGACAACACGGCCTGATGTTGCCTATTCAATAAGCTTAACAAGCAGATACCAGGCCGACCCAGGTGATAGTCACTGGCAAACAATGAAAACTATCTTGGAGTACCTGAAAAGGACTAAAGAGATGTTCCTAGTTTATGGAGGTGACGAGGAGCTCTGCGTAAAGGGTTACACTAATGCTAGTTTCCAAACCGATAGGGATGATTGTCGATCACAAACCGGATTCGCGTATGTCATGAATGGAGGAGCAGTGAGCCGGACGAGTTCCAAGCAAGATACGGTGGCTGACTCCACAATAGAGGCCGAATACATTGCGGCTTGTGAAGCCGCAAAGGACGGTCTTTGGATTCGGAAGTTCCTCGAAGATGCTGGTGTGTTCTCGGGCTGGTCAAAACCGTTGGACCTTTATTGTTATCATTCAGGTGCCATCGCATAGGACAAGGAGCCGAGACAACACCACAAAACCAGGCACATAGACCGAAAACGTCACTTGATACGAAAGCTCGTAGAGAAAGGTGATGCCAATTTGTGCAAGATTCATACAGATGCAAATGTTGCAGATCCGTTGACTAAGCCTCTGCCACAACCCAAGCATGAGGGGCACGTTAGAGCTATGGGCATTCGATGTCTATTTGATTGACTCTAGTGCAAGTGGGAGACTGTTGGAGATATGCCCAAGAGGCAATCATGTATGATGATATTTCCTATGTTTTTATGAATAAAGATAGTCCTTGGACATTATCAATGGTGTGTATTAACAAGTAGGTGACTTGTTTGTGAGACTATGAATTGTATGATAACTATACTAGATGGTCCCTAGTCGAAAGGGCTATGTGGGTGTGTATTAACAAGTATGTGACTTGTTTGTGAGACTATGCATTGTACAATAACTGTCCTAAATGGTCCCTAGTCCAAAGGGTTGTGTGGATGCACAACTAATTAGACTAGCATATGACACGGTGGATGGTCTGGTCTCATTGACCATGTAGCATTGGATGCTAGCCGGATAATATGGACTCGGAAAGGTCTGGTCGGATTCGACATAGTCGGATCCGAGTCGAGATAAGGACTGAGTTGGACATACCAACTATGGGACGCAGCCATAGGTCATCTGTGAGTCTCGAGTATAACATACATTCTATGTCTTAAGACCTGAAATGGCACATGTACTCGGGATGGTGACAGACTTGCTTTGGGACGACCAAATGCTACTCCGTCATTAGGTAGTTACAAAGGTAGGTTTCGGGCTTGTCCAGACCCATGCTGCAAGACATGGTTGAGCAAGATGGGATTTGCCTCTCCTACCAGGAGAGATTTACTCTGGGCCCTCGGGTGATCCGACCTGGATAAATATGGCCATGTGATGAGGATTATGAGATAATTCAAATGTTGGTCGGATTCACAGGAATGAGAAAGAGGTCATGCTGCAACAAGGGTGACCATATCGCCTTGTGCACGACAACATATATCGTGTGGCCAAGGGAACTGAAGTGTGAAGTACAGGTTCGTCTAACCAGCTTCATCGGACACTTGGAGTCGGCATGTTTTGCTAGAGGCTACTACCGACTGGTCGAGTCGGATGTGCTCTGACTCACGACCAAGTGAACGAGAACCAAAGGGGTCACGCGCTTCAGGCAAGGAACATGTGAGCTTTAGGATCCATGCGAGGCCCAAGAGTTGAGCCTGCGCCAGATGCCTATATATAGTGGAGTTGCGGCACACCCATCCGGATGATCGCTTCAGCACCATCATTAGGGCTTTGCATGAGTTGCAACTAGCCACCTTCACTCACTGCCGCCGACCGTGTGATTGGAACTACCAATCCTCCGCACGGGTGTTCCTCCTGCACGGGCGGATACCGTTAGAGACGGTGCACTTGTGCCGCTCCGGCAAACCTGTATGTGGGATCCCATGAGGAGCTGTTCGAGGGAGATCGGAATGGCTATTCGAGGGAGCTGGGACGAGGAGGAGACGGACCACACAAACGCGTTGCCCCAACTCTACTTCCACTGCACGGCACTGCGCGTCTAGTGGTAACAATTTGTGATCCATCTCCGTAGCCTGTTCTTGGATGTTCTACGCGTAGAAATTTTTTAATTGACATGCGGTGCACCAATGGTAGAACCCAACACACGTGTGCATCCGGTCTTCGTCTAAAGCTTCCAACTCTTAATTCTGTCCAGAAAAAATCATCAAAAAGTTTCGGGGTATTTGGACTTCATTTGGTACAATATTCTTGAAAGGCAAAAACAAGCACAAAACATCAATTGGCCATGGGCACTGGGTTAATAGGTTAGTGCTCCAAAATAATATAAATCAATAAGTAAATTTCTAAAAAGTATCCTAGAATGATATTATAATAGCATGGAACAATGAAAAATTATAGATACGTTGGAGATGTATTAGTATCCCGAAGCTAAATTCCTTCTTTTCTCGGAGCAGGTAAATTATAAAAACCGAATTTTTAATGTGAAACACTACCCAACATGTAATCTCTTTCTGTTATGATCAATGATAAATGATCAACTAATAAACATTGAAATAGTAATATCCTTAAACCTAAGTAACGAAATCATTAAATTTAAAAATATATGATCCTTAAAGAATGTTCACATCCTAATCATTTTATCGTATTACCATGGCATGGCTCCATCTTCACCACATAAATACAAATGTCAAGCACCACGGTGTTAAGCGATGCGGTTGGATCGTACTTTTTAACGCGCTTCAGCTTTTTATACCTCACTCAATACATGAGCATGAACTATGGACATAGCATATAGGTGGAATGGAATATTGTTGTAGATATCAAAGGAGTGAAAGTGGAGAAGGAAGCCTTGCATCAACTAGGCGGATCAACAGGCTATGGAGATGCCCATCAATAGAGATCAATGCGAGGAGTAGGGATTTCCATGCAATGGATGCACTAGAGCTATAAGTGTATGAAACCTCAACGGAAGCTATGTAGGTATGCATCCAAGTTGCTTGCTCATGATGGCCTTGGGGATTTGAGGAAGCTCATCACCTGAATATGCAAGCCAAGTTCTATAATGAAAATCCCACTAGAATATGAAAATGTCAAGACATGAGACTCTCTAAATTAAAAACATGGTTATTTATCCAAGCATAAATGTGGAAAAACAGGTAGTACCACTATCCCTTCTCTCTTTTCTCTCATTTATTTCTTATTTCTTTTTCTTTTTTCTTTTTTCTTTTTCTTTTTCTTTGTTTCCTTTTTCCCCTTTTCTCCTTTATATCTTATTTTTCCTTTTTATTTATTTTTTGTCCGAAGTCTCATCCCTAGTTGTGGTGAAATCAATGTCTCCATCATCCTTTCCTCACTAATACCATTTTCTACTAATGATAATCATCACACTTTACTCCATATGAAAAACTACTAAATAAGATGGCTCTATATGAATGCATCTGGTAGTGTACCAGGATGTGCAATGATCTAGCGTAACATGTAGTCAACGATGAATGGTGGCTTTGCCACCAATACTATGTCGGCTATATGAACATGCAAAGCAATATAACTACGAACACACAAGTCATATAATGTATCAGTGGAATTTGCATGTCAATTCATCTCGAAATGTCTATGGAAATGCCATGATAGGGAGGTATGGTGGCTGTTTTGAGGAACATATAAGGAGGCTTATGGGCAACAAAGCGTATCATGTCGTGGTTTTCGGATGTACCAGCAAAAGATGCACCAACCCTAGAGGTGAGAATGGACAATGCACAACACCGAAGAGGCTGGCATAATATGGAAAGTTAAGTGTGTGTACATGTCGGTGTACTAAAGTATGGGCTTTTTAGTACCCCGTACTGTGCACAATAGTTGTAGCCATACCAGCGGCAAGGCCTGCCAGGGAGAAACTGAGAACAAATACAAAAACATCAAGAAAGCATTCAAGACAACAATCTGGACCAAAGACCAAAGGATGGGACCCTGGCAAGATGTTGCCAGGATGGCCTACGTAGCCCCAGCAAGAAGTGCAGCTGGCATGGCCTCGCTATCCTGCCAGTGCAGATACCAGGTGTCATCTCACCTAGGTACGTGTCGAGGCGCCATGGATGGAGGAGGCTAAGCGGTGCTGATGGGACAGGCTCCTATCTCGTCCCGTAGAAGGTCAGGGATGCCTGACGGAGCATTAAATGCGCTTGTCTTACACCGTCAGTGTTAGGTATTATAACATTGTAGCACTTTACACCTCATGTATGCGATGTACGCCACTATTGGTGACCCCTTCGAGAGTATAAAAGGAGGCCCAAGGCACAACTACATGGGGATCTTATCAGGCACATTCTGCATGAGCAACAGATGTGTACTGTAGCGCTCCCAGAAACTGAGCTCTAGAACTCATCCAATACAACCAAGCATGAGTATGGTTTTACACATCTTTGCAGCCCGAACCTGTGTAAAATCCCATGTGTTAATCATCATATCTGCTCTTTGTGCGATCCTTCTTCCCTGCCGAATCCTAAAGGGATCCTTCCGATCCCATAGGTGTCGTTTCCCGGATAGTACATCCATGGATTCACATTAGTCATAAAGAACTCATATACTTATTGCAAAGCTTTATTAGCTCTCTTGAAACAAACTACAACTCGGATGTCCCTAGGGAGGAGGTTGGTAGGAGTTAACCATCGCGGCTCCCAACCTAAAAAATACTATGATTTCAATGAGGAATAAGAAAGCTCAAATATCATCATTATGACATAACCAATATTTCGATGAACAACAAATTAACACCTTGTAACTATCAATATTTCTACTAATCAACAATCATGCACTCACGCTCTTTAAAATTACCAAATCAATATCGTTACCCACAATTTCTCCTTTATATGCTACATGAAGGTTTTGTTTATTCACTCCCTGAATACCTATTATTTTGGCCTAGTCTTGTAACACATGCAAATTACAGTCACTATTTATTAGACTCTCAAACATATTTATGTGAAGCACGAGAGTTCAAGTGTGTCAAATCTATAGGAACATTGAAAAGTGACAAATTGTATTGATTTTAACAGCAATAGTAACAAAATTAATTTAACAAAAACCAATAAGCGAAATGTGTACGCCATGGATCAATGATGGATATTTGATTTTGATGCCATTCATCATGTAACAGTTATACACTAGAGTGACACATAACTAGCTCCAATTCATCAATATAATTGTCGAGCCAGGATGCACTTGATCAACTATGGGGCCACAGGCCCCTTTGTGGTTCGATAGGGGCGAGATCGCTTGCACATAGAGAAGAGATGGCGAGATGATGTGACGATTGCGACACGGGTGTTTTACCCAGGTTTAGGCCACTATGAAGCGTAAAACCCTACTCCTTCTTTTGGTGGACATATCAGAGGAACACAAAAGGCACGAATCGCTCAACCCAACAAGGGTTTCCTTTGGGGAAAGAGCTGTTATGCAAGTACAAGTGTCCAAAGGTCAGAATCCTTAGCTAGGGTTCTTTGGGCCTTGTTTTATAGTCGAAGGGGAAACCAAAATGGAAAAATAGGCATTATCTGATGATTATATAGCTAACAGTGCTATCACACCTAACTCTGGCACTTTAGGACAAAATGCCATAAATGTAGACTAGGTGGTGTATGGCGGTGCATCCCCGGCAAGCTCCTACCACCGCTTTAGCTAACTACTGCACCACAACTTGATACGCCTACAGACGAATGTCAAGGGGGCATAATATGTCTTCCAGCGTGTCGCCACATGCTTAGAGAGAGCCACTTAGCCACATGGGAGCTCAACACCGCATCGATAAGTGAATGGAGTAGAGATGTAGTGGAGCGGTGGCCGATCGGCTTGCGCTTGTCGGGGGACTAGCTTGTCTAGTCTTCTTGGGGGTGCGAGCGCCTCGGTCCCTGGCAAGCACCGGGGACGAGTCTCGTGTGCTCCGAGTTTGTCTTGGGTTGTTGAACCGATCTTGCCAGCATTACTTGGCCTTGGTTTGTGTCTGTGTTGATGGGTTCGGCTACCACTGCTTGTGCATAAGTCAGGGGCACTAGGTACCTATGTCCTAGTGCATCGATAGGAGACCCTAGGTCTGGCCCACACGTGCATGCTCATCGACGTTGGGTCAGGCCCAAAATTCATGCACAGGCACGCAATGTGAGGATGTAACCGCCAATTAACTAGTCAACGTTGACCCACTACCCCAGGCCGTTTCCTCCATGCGCACCACATCCATTGTAGGAGGTTGTGGTGGGTGCTCGTGACTTAAAGGTCCGATCATGGCAGAAACTACAATGCCATGGATTCGCACAATGGGACGGTTACCTGTTTTCCCGTGATTGTGGGTAGTGAAATTGGTGGAGGCGGACGGAGGCCCTTGGAGCGGAGGAGAGCCAGCCTTTGTGCCCTCCCTTATAAATTGGGAGGTTGCGAGGGGTGATGCTCATCCATCTCCTTCTCCTCCTTGGTCCCAAGCTGGTAGAGCTCGCCTTTCTTCTCCTGTTTTCAAGCCGTACCCACCTAATGGCTAGGGGGAAGGGTTTTGTGATCGCGCTAGCCACCGCGAGGTCTTGTTCTCATACTCATGCTCAGTTCTCGTCGCGGACCTATGGGAGAAGGAGCCCCAAGTGGGGGAGCGGGCGGCGCGAAGGTCATGCCAGGAGCAGTTGTGACAGCGCACCAACTGCTGCATCGCCCGCTACTTCAGTCTTAACGGAACGCCATGTGGTCGACACTGCACTGGAGTTCATAATGGAAACGCAGCACCACAACGACCTGCGATCTTTGCGCTCCTTCTTCAAGGTGATGAAGAGAAATCACCCGTATGACCTCCAGTCGCGTATGAGTGGTTGTGGTGACGGTTTATCACACATCACGGTGGAGTTCTCTACCCATGGTGTTATGTATGACACGGATGGGCGAGAGTCTTTCGCCCTCGTATCCTTCTAAAGGGTAGGGAGTATTCCCCTCCTTTGGCCACCAGGGATGACCATGCTATCTGTGAGGTCCCCTAGGGGTCCTGGCGTTTGCCTTGGTCGCCACATCGAGGGTTTTGACAACAGCGGAGGCATATGCTTGAGTGGTGACGATGAAGTAGACAATAGCGGTGGCCCATGACACATCAGGAATGGAGACAATAGCTCCGACGCCCCATGATCACCGACAGCACCATCATCAACAGTAGACTTCTGCAGCGCCACCATCTGCACCTGCTCTTCGCCTTCTTCCTCCCTGTCGGCTCTGTTCCACCCTGCCTGGGTGGAGGGCCAGTCGACTCCTCTAGGAGATGTGTCCCTTTAGTCCTGGTGGGGAGACGCTGAATCCCAGCCAGGCGCTTCTTTTGCCCTCTTTTTACTGTCTGCCTAACTCCTAGGACGAGATGGACAAGAAAGGAATTACGGGGCACTTATCTTTTTATAGATCAAAAGATGTAGGCACTTGCCAAATTTTAGCTAAACAAAATGTAATTTCTATCCATTTTGTAATGGAAAGCAATGAAAGAATGTTATTTCCCCTCCTTAAGTATTGTCCTTTCCTCCTCTTGTTTCTATTGTGTTTGTATATCTGTCCTTGTTGCACGGGGCAACATGCCAGGTCACTGAAAACCACAAGTGCAAACATGGGATTAAGACCCAACAATAGGATATTATTGTTTCCCGATAGGGCTCCTT
The DNA here is from genome assembly GCA_022496015.1 of Hordeum marinum. Taxonomy (NCBI): domain Eukaryota; kingdom Viridiplantae; phylum Streptophyta; class Magnoliopsida; order Poales; family Poaceae; genus Hordeum; species Hordeum marinum. The sequence goes on from CM039676.1 coordinate 119,052,519, forward strand.
GCCGGTATCGACACGGCCACCTAGAGCTGATGAGTATCAGGAGTTGGGGAACAACTTGTCACAACAAGGGTTTTCACCACATGGAGGACTCCATCGCTCACACCTAGAAGGAGGTTAAGGATTTCCTCTAAGGGATAAAATCAACATGGATCCTGAGATATGCGATTAAACTTTTCTTTTCCAAGCAACATCTTTTTCTCGAGTATGCTGGGCCATCGTCCTTGTTCCTTCGCCTTCCTCCTATATTTTCCTGATGGACAAACACTCGGGGTGAGAAGCCTCAATCCCTGAAGAGAGAATGCGACAACAAGGATTATGAGCTCAGCAAGTACTATATCAAAAATCTATAGTTTAAAAGTGATAACATTGCGATCATAAAAAGGTTCATAGTAAACATGCAATGCAATGATATGATGCAATTCCTAGCTTTATTATTGTTTCTCAGGGTATGCGTCTAGCTTTGCACAAAGGGTTACATGTAACTTCAGCAAAGCTTCTGCAAAAGGTGGCTATCGGGGACTGAGCCCGACAGTCGCGCCTCACGGGTAGAACTTACAAAGATGCTCAATATTCCATGAGTTAAGCACCTTGGTGCCATCTTCGGTCTCCAGACGGACAGCGCCAGGTCTGCTGACTCGTGCTCCCCGGTATGGGCCTTCCCACTTTGGTGTTAACTTCTTGGTACCCTTAGCAGAGTGAACGCGCCTAAGGACAAGGTCGCCTTCCTTAGGACTCTGGGCTTGTACCCTGCGGCTATGGTAGCGGCGCAGGGCTTGTCGGTAGAGTGCATCACGCACAATGGCCTAGAGATGATCCTCCTCGAGGAGCATGGCATTGGGATTCCATAGCTGCTTTTGCTCTACTTCTATGTAGGCAGGTACTTGAGGTGACCCGTATATGAGTTTCGTGTGGAGTACTGCTTCCGCCACATATCCAAGGGAGAAGGGTGTCTAGCCGGTGTGTCACAATCATATAATTTGTTTGCAACTAATTAAGTTAGTTGCATCAAGGGCATACATGCATCATGTCAAAATTCTAATGAATCTGAAATGGGGATGATCAAACCCTAGAACCAAATTAATTTCAATCTCATTCAACTTAAAAAATAATAATTTCAATGAACCAAAATGGCCTCCATAAAATCTTAGTAAATTGGATTTCCCTAAAATAAAATAACTGGTACAAACCAACCATTTCTTAGGTTTCAAAGTAAATATTTTAAACAATAGAAAAGTGTTTTGGGAATTGTTTAATTATTTTGTGCTGCTTTAAATAAAACAATATGTCCAAATTAGAAAAACAAAATGTTCACTTTGTGCAATATTCCACATTCCACTGAATGATAGGAACAAGTTTGAAGATTTTTAAGAAATGATTTGGTTCTGAAACAAAATAAAAAACAACTAAAAGAAATAGAGAACAAAGGAATATATAGAAAAAGGGGACCTTACCTGAGGCCCAGCACTGTCGCAGCCAACTGGGCTAGGCGCCAGTTGTCTCCTTCCTTTGACAGGAGGACGACGTCTTGTCACCCGCTCGCACGCTCGTGGCCTGCTCCTGCTTGCCATGGAGCTGCTCGCCTCTCCGCCCTCATCCGCTTGCCAGGAGGTGCCCCTCACACTCCACTCTCTTCCCCCTCGACCCCTGATGTCCCTCTCCCCCTCCTCTGTTCTCTCTCGCCCACCCAAGAGCAACCGTTCGCCATAGTTGTGGCCACTGACCTCACCAAGCCATGTAGCCGTGACCAGAAGCTCTGTATCGTCATCTTCGTCCTCCTCCGTGACAAAAGCCACCCGAGAACCACCACATCGTCACCGTCATCCCCGTCTTCGAGCTTCGGCCACCAGCAACCTTGTCTTCAATTTGCTCCATCCAAAAAGCCCCCCGAGCTCGCAGACCGCCCGAAGTGAACCGCCGTGAGCCTCTTCCTCTTTCCCCTCCTTCCCCATGGTCGTTCCGTGCTCTAACCACGGTTCCCACCAGACCCAAAACCTCCCGCCGCCATGACTCGTCACCGTTGTGGCTAGGGCTCCCCAAGCTCGCGTCTGAGTATGTGGAAGACCTCCTGGAGGCCCCAAGAGCCCAACTTCACCGCAGCCCCACTTGCATACCCCTGTAGCATCGTGGCCACACTTGATCGAGCTCTGCCATGTCTGCTATCGCCGTCATTGAACTGCCGGTGGCTGTGCCCCCCTGACCTGGGTTTGACCCACAGGGAGTCAATTATAGGTGGGCCCAAGCCTCTGTTAATTTTGGATCAGCGAGAGATTAGTATTAATTATTTTGTTAACTAGTTTAGACACTGACCGGTTGGCCTAGAGCCTAATTAATTCAAATTTAGCTTTTAAATTAAACCTAATGTTGTGTTTACCTAGGTGAGTCACTAACCAGTGGGCCCCAGAGGTCAGGTTTGACCTGAACCGGCCCTGTTGACTTGCTCAGGTCACACTAACATCTTGCTAACGCAATAATGTCTCTCTGGAATTTAAATAAATCTTACCAATGGGCCCCTTAGGTCAGGTTAGGTCAGGTTTGACCTCGACTGGACATGTTGACCCGCCGAGGTCACCGTGACATCATGCGGACGCAATAATGTCTCTCTAGAATTTAAATAAATCTTAAACAATTTTATATATTTTAGAAAATGCTATAAACTTCTAAAAATCATAGAAAATAATCTATAACTTGGATGAAAATAAGTTATATATGAAAAACTATCATAAAAATCCAATGAATCTGTTTGTGCCATGATCAGGCAGGTTCGAACAAGTTAACATAATCAACTAGGAAATTTCAGATTAGGACAATATATGAAATACCATTTAGAGACTGAATTAAAACTTGTTCAAATTCCACTCCAATTAAATTTTTTAATTATTCATCTGGATCAATTAAGTACCTTAATTTTTCATGCAATATATCATGGTTTTTCATTGCTTGAATTGATTGATGTTCCCTCATGTTTGCCGATGTTTGTTTCCCTTTGGTAGACGTTGCTCCAATGTTGAGATCATTGTCACCGATGAAGACTCGTTGTTATCTTCAGAAGTGCCAGGCAAGCAACCTCCCTTGAGCATACTAATATGAACTCGCTCTCTTGCTCCTACTCTCTTTTACTGCATTAGGACAATAACTATTCAATTGTTACCTATTCTCGGTAGTTGAACTCATTCCTTTGCATGACTTGTCTTTGCCACAACAAATAGTTGAAACCACTTTGCATGAGTAGCAACTATTTGAGCCTTGATGTGCCTACTCATCCATGCTTGCTTACTTACTGTGCATACTATGCTTAGAGCCATGTTGTGTCGGGTCTGATCCATCTGGGCGATGAATCAGAATGTCAACGTTCATGTCCTACTATGTGAGAGCTAAATGTGTGAACACATTTTGGTAAAGGTAGCGGTGAGAGGCCATGTAGGAATACATGGCAAGTGGTATCATTGGGACCGTTCTTAAGAACCGTGTTCTATGTATGTCATCCAAGACACTTACTACCAGACGTTGGGCCCTGGAATATGACCCCGCTCAGCTTATTAATCGCCTTGATATCTGTCCAGGAGTTGCAACTAGTTTCTGGTATTTGTAGGACAAGTGTTGGTGGTCGTGCTTAGCGCTGCCCGATGGGGTGGGCTTTGATGTAGTATAGACAAAGTGGCACGATGTACCAAGTGGCACCCGAACGATGGGCTTGGGGACCCTGCGTACATCATTTGAGGCCGTATCGGAAACTTCGGCCAGACTTCCATGCGGGTTCAGTGTGAAATAGGCGATATTCCTAGACTAGGGCCTTGTATGATTGACGGTCATGGCCGACTCCCTCGCCGGGCTTCCACTTGAAGGTTGCAGAGGTGCCTTTTTATGTGCACATGGCGATAAGTGGTGGGAGAATGTGTGAAGAAGTACACCCCTGCAGGTTTATGAATCTGTTCGAATAGTCGCATCCTCTGATATGGACTACTTGGAGAACTATGTGGTTCATAGACAAGTGAAATGATACATTAAAATGCGCAAGATAAGTGTGAGTGCTATGGAAGGCCTTCCATAGGAAGATGGGAGTGGATCCATAGTGGTGTATTGATATGGTGAATATGTGGACTCGTGTGTGCTTTCTGCCTCCAAATAAAGCCAAGAGTCAAAGTTGGCGTGCTGCAATAAACTCCACAACCCACCTTTATTGACATTGATGTATATGTAGCTTCTTCTGATGTATGTCTGGTTGAGTACCTTTATACTGACGGTTAATTTATGTTTCTGTAGAGGAGATGTATATCTAATTAGTGACTCTTATGACGTGAAGTTGGATGTTGATCGGATTAGCTTGGGAATCCTAGACAGAGGTCTGGCTCCTTTGGTAGGGTCGTTGTAGCTTTTGAGGCTCCTCCAGCCGCTTTTTGTAGATGTATGTACCCAGACATGTTTTGCTTCCACTGGTTGCTTCTATGACTTGAGTGTTGGGTCATGTGACCCATGTTTGTAATACCGCACTATGTTGGCTCTTATGAGTCATTAAAAAATACTTGAGTCATAGAGTTGTGTTGTGATGCCATATTGTATCTACGCATATCGTGCATATTGTGGGTATGTTTGAAATGCATCAGTATGCGTGGGATTTGACACCTAGTTGTATGCCTATGGTAGCCTTCTTTATAGGAAAATGCCTCTATGTGCTTCCGTTGAGCCCTGGTAGCTTGCTACTACTCCAAACACATTGATTGACCGACATGTATCCTTCTTTTCTAGTGTGCATGTCCCTTCGGGGAAATGTCACACAATGTAATGGAGTCCACGTAGCTGGCTAAGACTTGACTACACACGTTAATGACCGATACCTGCACTTCTGGGTTATGTATGCCTTTCCCTATACGGTTGTGCCACTTGGGTCTCTAACTAGTCATGTCGACCCGGGTTCTTCACATATGATTGCTAGAGACATATTCATATACGTGAGCCAAAAGGTGCAAACGGTCCCGGGCAAGGTATGGTGGCATCCGTGGGGATTACCGTGCGTGAGGCTCCAAATTGATATGATGTGTTACATGCGAGACTTGTACGGCTTAGGATCGGGTCCCGACATGGTGGCTCTATTTGGTGTCATTGTGAAGGACCAAAGAACCACCGACAACTCATCTATCCAGCGTTTGCCGCTCCTCCATAGCCTATCAAAAGTCCTTGTCTTCATCCCTCACAACACTTCAACATTCATCACCTCGACTTGCCTGTGGCTTCTTGGATGGGCAACAGAGGCGAAAGAGACCTTACTTCCAAGGTTTTGGATGTACTGCATGAAGGCGCGGCTCGTGAACTGGGTGCTGTTGTTAGTGATCACTCTATTGGGCACTCCAAAATGGCACACCAATATTTTCATGAACTTGGTAGCTGACTGAGTGGTCACCTTCCTCACTGGCTCTACCTCAGGCCAATATGTGAACTTGTCGATTGTTATGAACAAGAACACAAAGCCCCCAATGACGCAGGGAAAGGGGCCCAAGATATTGAGCCCATAGACCGAGAATGGCTAGGACAATCGGATCATTTGAAGAGCTTGCGTTGGTTGATGGATATTCTTGGAATGGAACTCGCAGGTTTCACACTTGCTGACCAACTCAGTTGCATCTTGGAGGGCAGTGGGCCAATAGAAACCCTGCTGGAAGGCTTTCCTCGCAAGGGCCCTTGATATAATGTGAGAGCCACATACGCCTCCGTGAATCTCTTCCCACAGGTTTAGTCAATCCTCTCGGCATATGCACCTCAATTTCACACCGTTTGGTCATCTTCTATACAAGGTGTCATCGACAAACAGGTACAAACTTGATTAACGGACTACTTTTTAGGCGTCCTTGTTCTCCGAGGAGTTCTCTTGTTTGAAGGAAATGGACTATCTACTGCGCCCAGGTTGGAGCTTATGGATCGACAACAAGGACTAAAGGTGTCTCCTAGATAATGGGAGCGCATACCTCGACCGCAGGAACCTGGGGCTCTGCAGGACGGAGCTTCTCACCAACGAAGCGGGACTCCCCCCGACAGTTTCTCTACCAGCAGCTTCGGGAAGCTCTGATGGGTAATTCTTACTGGAGTTCAGTTTTCTTCTCTTCTTGGACATTGTTGATGGGGATACTGATGGTTGAGTGAGGCGGAGGACAAAAGTCCCTGGTTGCACAGGAAGCTTCTATGCGGCACACTTCGATAGATGATTAGCAATACTTATGTCCGATCGTGGCACATGTTCTGCCTACAATCCATTGAAGTGTACCTCCAGTTTCCTCACTTCCTCTCCGTATGCTTCCATTTGTGTGCTCTAATAATCTTTGTTGATTTGCTTCACCACGAGATGAGAATCTCCCTGACTATCAATTTTTTGATTCCCAACTGTACCGCGATTTTAAGTCCGGCGAGGATCCCCTCATAGTCTGCGGTGTTATTGGTGGACTCCCCTCGGGAAAAGTGCATTTGGATAACATACATTAGGTGCTCTCTAGTGGGGTCAACGAGGAGCACGCCTGCTCCAGTGCCCTGGAGTGAGAAAGCACCGTCAAAGTACTTGATCCAATCCTTGGGTGCTTCCTTGCCGGGGAGATTTGTCTCTGGAACCTCTTCATCTGGCGTGGTAGTCCATTCTGCCAACATCCCGTTAGTGCTCTCACACTTCAATCCAAAGCTTGACAGCTCTAGTGCCCACTCAACTATCCTGCTGGTGGCTTCGGGGTTCCTCAATATATGTTTTAGTGGAAAGCGAGTGCCCACAGTGATCTCGTGGGCTTGGAAGTAGTAGCACAACTTCCTCGAGGCCATAGTGAGGCCAAAGATCAGGTTTTGCACTCCAAAGTACCTTGACCTTGCCCCCCGTAGTAGGCAATTGACAAGGTACACTAGTCGCTGCACCACTTTCTTCTTCGCCACTTCCTTGGAACTGCTTTCGCTTGCTTGCTGACGTCCCCCTTGCTCCGTGTCGAGCCCTACCCCTGATGCTTTGGTATCGTCCCCGGCAGCAACGATCACAGCGGTTGCGCCTTCATCCACATCCGGTCAAATGTTTGATGTCCTTGGTAGTCTTGGGTTCTTGTATCTGCTCAATTGCCTTGATCTTGTTGGTACTGACTTCTATTCCTTGTTGAGATACAAACAAACCAAACAGCTTGCCAAAGGGGATGCTAAACACACACTTTTCATGGTTGAGCTTCAACTTGATCTTTCGTAGGTTTGCAAAAGTCTCTTCTAAGTCTTGTATGAGAGTCGCTTCGTCCTTGGTCTTGAATACTATGTCACCCATGTAGTCTTCCACGTTTCTGTGCAACTGGGGTCCAAATCCAATCTGGACGACCCTGGCAAAGGTAGACCCGACTCTCTTTAAACTGAAGGGCATGCGTACAAGGTAGTACGTGCCACATGGAGTTATGAATGCGGCCTTTTCTTCGTCGTCCTTAGCCATGAATATCTGGTGGTATCGAGAGTAGGCGTCTGAGAAGGAGAGCAAATCACACCCGTAAGTGGAATCAACGATCTGATCGATGCGCGGCAAGGGAAAAGGGTCCTTTGGGCATGCCTTGTTCAAGTTAGTGAATTCTATGCAAAGCCTCCATTTCCTGATCTCTTCGCCTTGCACACCACTACCAGATTGGCTAACCAAGTTGGATGCAATACACCTCAAACCAAGCCAGCTGCTTCAAGTTTCTTGATCTCTACGACAATGAACTGTTTCCGTTCCAAAGCTTAATTCTTAAACTTTTGCTTGGTAGGTCTGGCATGAGGGAAGACATCAAGGTGGCGCTCAATTACCTCTCTGGGAACACTGGGGATGTCAAACGGTTGCCAAGCAAACACATCGACATTCACCAACAGGAAGGCAACAAGCGTCCTTTCCTATTTGTTTGTAAGGGTGGCATTGATGGTCAATGTACCACTGGTGCCATCCGGCCTCCCTGGGACCTTCCTCATCTCAGGATAGGTGATCTTGGTCTTCTTGCTGGTGGAACTCTCCGGCAGGTCATCATCAGGTGCAGTGCACTCCGAAGAGGTGCGCTTCCCGGAGTCCTTGCTGATGTTTGCACCGGATTTCCTTGCTTTCTTTGAATTCTTGGCTAGAGCTAGGATTTTCGCTGTTTCAGCAGCTACCGCTTCTCGATACATCTTGGCCACGCATATGACTGCGTCCTTCTAGTCAGACGGAATGGAGATGATTCCAATGGGTCCTGTCATCCTCAGGGTGTTGTAAGCGTAGTGGGACGCTGCCATGAATTTTGCCAGAGGTGGGCGACCGAGAATTCCATTGTAAGGTAAGGGAAAGTCAACCACATCGAATACCACTCTCTCGGTCCGGTAGTTCAACTCCCCGCCGAACGTCGTAGGCAAAGTGATCTTTTCCTTCGGTCGGCTCCTACTGGGATTGACACCCTGGAATGTACATGTTGGCTTGAGCTCTTCATCGGGGATCTGTAGCCTCTCAACTACCTTAGGGGAAATCAAGTTCAATCCTGCCCTGCTGTCAACTAACAACGGAAAGCATACGACCATAGTAGTACGGTCAGGATGATCCTCTCCATCAAATATGATATGTGTGCGGGACCACCTAAGTGGTTTCACGGATTCTGTAGCAGGTTCCATGGTGTTGACTTCACGCGCTCACTGATTGAGATGGCGGTGAGAGGAATGCAAGGATGCACCCCCGTCAGCACCCATGGCTATATTTGCCTTCTGAAATTCTCGGTCACTGGAATCCTCCTCTTCATCCTCCTCCCCGCTCATGTCATCTATCTCTTTCTTTTCGCGGCCTCTGACCGGATTTTCCTTCTGCTGCGGGGTCTTGCCGCGCCAGCCACCTCTGCCACCACGACCCTTCCCAGTAGCATTATTTTGGCCCTTCTCCTTGCCACATTTCATGTACTCAGACGTTTATTTCTAAGCTAACTGCTCAACCTGGCAGCATTCTTGGAGATTGTTGTCGGTGTCAAAACCGGCGGATCTCGGGTAGGGTGTCCCGAACTGTGAGGCTAGAATCGACTGTAACAGGAGATGAAGGGGACACAAATTTACCTAGCTTCAGGCCCTCCAATGGAGTTAATACCCTATGTCCTACTTGGTTGTATTGATGATGTGAGGGGTTACAGAGCTGATCTACCTCGAGATCGAATATCTAACCCTAGATGAGTTGTTCTGTATCTATACCATAAGACCCTCTGACTTATATAGATGCCAAGGATACCTAGGGTTTAGACAAGGTCGGTTACACGTTGAAGAGATAAACATGCATATTCGCTACACCATATGTGGAGCGCAAGTTGTGCTTCCCGAAGCTTCCATCTTGGAGTTTGGGCCTTCAAATCTTCTAGTGTTCGGTAAGTAGCCCATATAGTCTGGCCCATAAACAATAGGTCGGCTATCCAAGGACCCCCTAATCCAGGACTCCCTTAGTATCCCCCAAACTTGCCTCCAATGCCAAGGGTATTTAGATCCAATTGCTTTGCAAACAGAGTCTTTGGCTTGCGAGGTGTGTTCCTTCCCGTTGAACCATAGTTTAGCCTCCGATTATAAGTAGTTTGCCACATAGTGGCACGTCCGAATACTGCAAATTGGTTGTCCTTGAAAGCAAAATGATAGGGGGTAAAAAATGTCCCTCTGACGAAAGGTCACGGCCCACCATGACTCCTAGGCGAGTTACATAGACTCGATTCGCGGTTCGAGGCCGTTTTAACCATCACGATCTATCAATATACCGATCGTGTCCCGTTTTATACGGGATATACTTAATCAGGCGCGCGCAATGGCTCACATGTCTCGGGAAGTGGAGGGATCCATGGCGCGGCAAGGGGAGTACAAATCGATAAGCATCATAAAAAGAGGAAGAAAACCTCGAAGGCTATTCACACTCTCCATTCGACTTCTCCGCCTCCCATTCCTTTGCGCGTCTGAAGCATAGATCTAGGTCTTTTCGCCCCCACCTCTGAGCTCATCAATGGTGGGCTCCAATGTCCAATGGGAAACATCCACGGTCACCGACCGGGACATTCTCCACCTCAAGAAGGCCAGCTACCTCTCTGCTGACATCCCTCACCATGCGGCAGAAGAGGGCCAAGTGATTCCCACTGCATGCCAGGTGAAAGGGTGATGTTCATCCCCCACTTCCTCTAGGGGATGAGCTTTCCCCTCCCACCCCTTCGTTAGGGGGCTGATGTTCTTCTACGACCTCGACTTCCACGACCTCTCGCCAAACTCCATCATACACATCTCGGCGTTCATCCTCGTCTACGAGGCCTTCCTGCACATTGAACCACACTTCGGGCTCTGGCTACAGGTGTTCAACATCAAGCCCAAGTGCGTCGGCGACAAGCATGCAGATTGCGGTGGGGCCGTCATCAGCAAGCTCACCCTTATTAACACTATCAAGGGGTGGGCAAAGGAGTCATTCTATGTCACCGAACCACAAGAAGAAGATCAGTATCCCGCTGCCGCATTCCGATCCGCCCCCCCCACCAGACTGGCTTCATGGATCGAAAAGGGCCTTGTCTAGGGACCGAGCGAGGTGTTGAGCGACCTGTAGAAGCGCATCCGCTCCATGGCTGAGGAGGGCACCAATTTGATCGATGTGGTCTAGGTGATGCTCCGAAGACACATCCTCCCTTGCCAGCATTGGGACAACCCCTTGTGAGCTTATGAGCTCGACGCCGAGCCCATAGTCCGAAACCTCTTCCGCACTACGTGGGAGAAGTTGTGGAAGGCGCTCTTCAAATCACAGAAGATCTAGCCATCTGAGGAGGAGGAAAAGGGTGTGCACGCCTCCAAGCCTAATTCCAAGGTACGATACACCCTAGCTTGGTCCGCTTCATTACATAGGCAGATCTCATAACCCCTTATCCGATCTATCTTTCCAGCGATGACTGAAGAAAGCCGTCAACATTAACAGTGCGGCGCCTCAGCCCAAAGACGAGAGGACCGGGATGTTAGCAAAAATGCCTGTTGTAAAGCCTTACGAGGCTCCCACGAAGAAAGAGAATAAGAAGAAACCAGGCTAGGCTGGCACCCACATCAAGGACCAGCCTAACGCCGCATCCAAGGTACCCCCGCCTCCTCGAATCAGGAGGAGGCTGAGGAGGAGGAAGAGGAAGAATAAGAGGAGGAGGAGGCCGAGGTCGAGTGCGAGGGGGGGGGGGCAATTCCCCCCATGCTAGGAATATAGCCACGTCTTCGGACGCTCCGGAGTAGGTCCATCCTCCTGCCAGGAAGAGGGCCCGTCAGACACGGGTGATTCTGTCCGACGGTAGTTCAGACTGGGACACCGTGTCCGAGGACCTCGTGGAGGTTCAACGAAGGAGCCTATGGGTCAAGCCCCCTCCAGAAAGGTTAGGATCCGTAGACCCTCCCATTTATTATGAATAGATTTAGAGTTTGCTAACATGCAGGTTATTGGCTTTGCAGCCCCCCGCGCGTTATCCCCACCGAGGTGATATCGGATGGGGAGACCCCGCTTGCCGAACTAGCTGAGAGCGGGGATGCCTCGAATCCTACCACTCTAGGCACCACGAGGGACGCCCTGGAAGTGTCATCCCTGCACACTCAGATGGAGGCGGACACTGGTGGCGAGGGAGGCCATACCATGGTCGGGGCTAACGCCTCGGCCATCAAAGACCATGGGGCAACACCCCGCCCGGATACCGAGGAGGACGGACGAGCGGGTGCTCAGTCCCGTCTGAGAATATCTCTAGAGCGTACTATGCCTCCGGAGGCAGCGGTCCTATACCCGGTAGGTGATCGGGGAATCCGATCATCACCAGCACCACTGACCAATAGGTGGTCGGTCATGGAGGAGGCTCTATCGAGCGCCTCCATCCCCGAGGATCATTGCACCCTTATGGATGCGGTACTGTAGAGCATCCATTCCATTGACAGCGGACTGAAGGAGGCCTTCAAAGATCTCCTTACGGGTTTTCAAGTAAGTCACCTGATGTGCTTATTTGCAAAATTTTTATTTATTCGTATTATATACATGGCAGCCCCCAAGCCCTAGGTGAGGTGAAGAAGCTCACCGAAGGGTCACATCTGTATCCGATACTGAACTAGATAAACTTTAAGTGTACGCCATGTTAGAATAACTCAACATATGATCGGATTGTCTATAATTCGAGAATGGAGAGCCCATGTAATTATATCAACTATGTGTGTAATGCAGGCTTCTAAATGGCGCCGACCTGGATGAGCTAAATCAGAAGCTTAAGCACTCCGAAGACGAAGTTGAGGCCCTTAACCGCAGGTTCGACGAGGCTCAAGGTATGTCAAAACAGAATCCGAATGCCTTTGTCTAAACTCTTTTGTCTGAATACTGTCAATGCAGATTTTTCACATTGTATAATGCATGCACAACCTCAGCAGAGGATATGGAGAGGCTCAAGGCCGAGCTCCAGCGCATGAAGGACGAAACGACCGACTGCTACAGAAATGGTTGTCACCCTTTTTGCCATGAGGGCCACCGGTGGCAAGCATGAAGCTCGCATGGCAGAGGTCTAGTAGGAGCTCAAGGATGCCAACAAAAGATGTGAGGCCATGGAGCAGAAGAATAAGGCAACCTCGGCTGAATTGTCCACTTGAAAAACCAAACTCCAGAAGGTGCGGATGGATAGACGGTTCTACGAGGAGCAAGTGCGCCAGGCCAAGGACATAGTAGATGGTAAGCCGTAATCAATAAAGTGTGTATTCACTGATAGAAAATTCACATTGCTTACCCAGGTGTGGCGATCCTCAGGCGCATCTTCCGATCTCTAGAAGAGCCTTGGCAGAGTTCATTGTAGCATGGACCCCAATGCTAGATGAAAAAGTAACAATTCATTCAAAAGGTAAACTATGAACCAAGAACTCTATTGACAATCGACAAACTATGCTCCCAGTCATTGAAACAATTTGCAATTTATCATAACATTAGAAAGAGACAATATAAGAGATTGTAAAGCAAATCCACATACTCAATGATCTTTTGGTCTTTCATAATTGCTAACACTCACACGGTACTCATGATCTCAAAGCTTCAATTGAACACACAGAAAAATAGGGGCTTATTGTTTTGCCTCCCAACTATTCACCTCAAGGGTGATGTCAACAATAATAACTCATGATCACCTACCTCCAAGTGGATATATGTGTTTAGATCATTCCCCAACACATAATTCTTGCCGAGCAAAAAAGGAAAAATATAGGAAGTGGTGACGATCACCATGACCCTTGCATAAAGTTAAGTACTAGAGAAGCAAAACTAACAGATAGGCCCTTCACAGAGGGAAGCAGAGGTTGTCATGCACTTTTTGTTTTTGGATGTGCAAACTCTTAATGCAAAGGAACGTCACGTTGTATTGCCCTTTGTGATAGCAACCTTTATTATGTAGTCCGTTGCTTTTATTTCCTTATCATCACAAGTTCGTACAATGCTTATTTTCCCCGACAATAAAAGATCATACATATGTACGAGCAATTTTTATTGCTTTTTTGCAATGATGACAACTTTCTTGAAGGATCTTACTCAATCCATTGGTAGGTATGGTGGACTCATGGCAAAACTGGGTTGATGGTGTTTGGATGCACAAGTAGTGTGAGGTGGAAGAAAGCACTACATGTTGGAGTATCTATAACCATATAACTTCTGTTCGGAAATAAGCAAACATAACCCATCATGTGTTCTTCCTTGTCCAACATCAACTTCTCAACATAATATTTTAATGAGTGCTCAGAATCATAAAAGATGTCCAAGATACTATATTTATACGTGAACCTCTCTTTCTTTATTACTACCTTGTAACTGCCCCATTGACCAATCGCTATGTTTGTCAACTCCCAATAAATTACAAACGACATACTTCTTATATGTGAAGTCATAACTCCCCATAAGATCATCATCTATACTCTTTGGTTCTACTCTATTCTTCTTGTATTTCTTATTTATTTTTCTCAAGATTGCAGCAAGCAAGCAAAGCCCTCTCATCGAAACTACTTTTCATTATATAACTATCGGACTCGATTACATAAGGGGAACAAAAGGCAAAGACTCAAGGCTAGATCATACTATAATTTTATTCTACAAGATAAAAATAAAACCAAAAGAATCGAACTAAGAAAAATAAGAAAAGGGAAAGGTGTGTTGGTGATACGATACCAGGGACCTCCCGCAAGCTTGGTAAAAGCCAAAGGGGGTGCCCATACCCATGTTTTTAGATGTACTTCTTTAGAGGTGATGGTGGTGGAGTTGTTTATGAGGTTCGAAGCTTGTCCTCTGTCTTCCGATGCGTAGGCTCACCATAGTAAAAAGATGAACGAGTCTCCGGAATCCTCCAATCTGCAGCCAAACTCATTCTCTTTAATCCGTATTCATACACATAGTTTTGGTTTTGCAGATCATAGATCTGGGCTTGGAGATGCTCGATTTTCTCGTAAAGCTCGAAGATGTGTTCCCCGATGTCCTTGGTGTCCACATTGTGTTTATGGTTAAACTCTGAGATCATCATATGATTGGTATTGAGTCCACATTCTACCATCCCTCGGCACTTGAAGACTTGCTGCTCCGTAGCTTTGAGCCTTGTTTCCGCGCTTCTGGTCTTCTTTGGCCCCTCAATGTCACGGATGTGCAACACCCTGTTATGCATCTCAATGGTTTGAGGGTGTCGCAGCACCTCTACAAGATTGGGGTTGACAACCTTCTCAAAGAACTTGTCTTTCAGAGCACTTGGGGACGCCATGACAATCTAAATCTGTAGCAGAAACAGCTAAAAACGTAAACATGAGGTATTGTCATGACACGAAAGTCCAAACCTTCTGGAGATTATATAATGAATTTTTGCCGATCCAAGGGAGTGTCCCACACGAAAACGGAGAACGGAGGGTGCACAAGGTGGTCACAAGCCACCTAGGCGCGACCAGGGGGGTGGCCGCACCTGGCAGGCTTGTCACCTCCTGGTGAATCTTTTAGACTACTTTAAATTTTCCTAATTTATTAAATATTCCAAAACCGAGAAAAATTTATATTGGGAAAGTTTTGCAGTTAGTTTACTTATCGTACTACATACCTTTTCCTTTTTGGGATTTGAAACATGTCGCTAGGTCTCCCTAATATACTCCTCCCGAGTCATGGTATTGATAATGTTGCTTTAGACATTTATGGGAGTACTTGAGATATAATGTTTCATTCTGTTCCCATTTATCTCCTTCGGATTTGTGCCCTCGGCATTGTTGATCTTGATGGCACGGGAATGATATACTTCCTCGACAATGTAAGGCCCTTCCCATTTAGAGAGATGTTTTCCTGGAAAAAACTTGAACGAGAATTGTATACAAAGACATGGTCATCTACATTAAATTCACGCTTTTTTATACTTTTGTCATGCCATCTCTTAACTTTTTCTTTAAACAACTTGGCATTCTCATAGGCCTAGGTCCTCCATTCATCAAGTGAGCTAATGTCAAATAACCTCTTCTCACCACCAAGTTTTAAATCATAATTGAGCTCTTTGATTGCCCAATAAGTTTTGTGCTCTATCTTTAGAGGTAAGTGACATGCTTTACCATAAGGTTTTTGTAAGCAGTTCTATAAGACCATAATGCATCATCAAGTTTCTTAGAAAAATTCTTTCTAGATCTATTAATAGTCTTTTGCAAGATCAATTTAATTTCTCTATTGCTTAATTCTACTTGACCACTAGACTGAGGATGATAAGGAGATGCAATTCTATGATTAACATCATACTTAGCAAGCAACTTACGGAATGCGCCATAAATATAGAGGGAACCACCATCAGTCATTAAATATCTAGGGACTCTAAATCTAAGGAAAATAACTTCTTTCAACATTTTAATAGAGGTATTATGATCATCACTACTAGTTGGAATAGCTTCTACCCACTTAATAACATAATCAACAACAACTAGAATATGAGTATACCTGTTGGACGTTGGAAAAGGTCCCATATAATCAAAACCCCAAGCATCAAATGGTTCAATAACAAGAGAGCAATTCATAGGCATTTCCTGACGTCTACTAATATTGCCAATCCTTTGACATTCATCACATGACAACACAAACTTATGAGCATCCTTGAAGAGAGTAGGCCGATAAAACCCATATTGCGATACCTTGTGTGCAGTTCTATCTCCAGTGTGGTGTCCTCTATAGACCTCAGAATGACACTTGTGTAGGATATGTTCCTGTTCACGCTTAGGTACACAACGTCTAATAAGACCATCTACTCCTTCTTTATAAAGGTGTGGATCATCCCAAAAGTAATGTCTTAAGTCATAGAAGAACTTTTTCTTTTGTTGGTATGTGAAACTAGGCGGTATAAATTTAGCAACAATGTAATTAGCATAATCAACATACCATGGGGCATTACGCGAAGCATTTATGACAGCTAGTTGTTCATTAGGAAAACTATCATCAATAGGTAGTGGGTCATCAAGAACATTTTCTAACCTAGACAAGTTATCTGCGACTTTGTTATCAGCACCCTTTCAATCAACAATATGCAAATAAAATTCTTGTAGCAGTAGAACCCATCTGATAAGTCTAGGTTTAGCATCTTTCTATTCCATAAGATATTTAGTAGCAGCATGATCAATATGAACAGTTACTTTGGAATCAACAATATAAGGTCTGAACTTATCACAATCAAACACAACTGCTAAAAATTCATTTTCAGTGGTAGCATACTTTGTTTGAGCGTGGTCTAGAGTTTTACTAGCATTATGGATAAAATTTAATTTCATAGAAATTATTTGTCCTATAACAACACCAATCTCATAATCACTAGCATGACACATAGTTTCAAAGGGTAGGTTCCAATCAGGGGGTTAAACAACAGGTGCAGAAATCAATGCATTATTAAGAATATCAAATGCTTCTACACAATCATCATCAAAAATGAATGGAACGTATTTTTGCAAAAGATTAATGAGAGCCATAGAAATCTTAGAGAAGTTCTTAATAAACCTCCTAGAGAAACCAGCATGACCAAGGAAACTTCTTATACCTCTCATATCTGGAGAACACGACATTTTTTCAATAGCATCAAGTTTGGCTTTCTCAACTTCAATACCTCTTTCGGAGATTTTGTGTCCCAAGACAATACCTTCATTCCCCATATAATAGTACTTATCCCAATTCAAGACAAGATTAGTTTCTTCGCACCTTTGCAAAACTCAATCAAGGTTTCTCAAACAATAATCAAAAGAAGTTTCGTAAACGGAAAATTCATCCATGAAAACCTCAACAATCCATTCACAAAATCAAAGAATATTGCCGGTGCATTGCATAAACCAAAAGGCATACGTCTATAAGCAAAGGTACCGAACGAGCAAGTAAAAGTGGTCTTCTATTGGTCCTCCTTTGACACAGGTATTTGAGAGAAACCGGAGTAACCATCTAGAAAGCAAAAATGTGTGTGTTTGGATAGTCTTTCTAGCATTTGGTCAATAAAATGTAGAGGGTAATGCTCTTTCCTAGTAGCTTTATTTAATTTCCTAAATTCAATTACCATTATGTACCCTATAACAATTCTTTGCGGGATCAATTTATTTTTATGATTAGGAACTACGGTAATACCCCCTTTCTTAGGGACAAAGTGAATGGGGCTAACCCATCTACTATCAGCAATAGGATAAATAATACCTGCCTCTAGAAGCTTTAATATTTCATTTCTTACCACCTCCTTCATTTTATGATTTAACCGTCGTTGGTGATCAACAACAGGTTTAGCATCGGGCTCCATATTAAGTTTATGCTTGCATAGAGTGGGACTAATGCCCTTAAGATCATCAGGAGTATATCCAATAGTAGCACGCTGCTTCCTAAGAGTTTTCAATAATCTCTTTTCTTCATGCTATGAAAGTTTAGCACTAATAATTACATGATATACCTTCTTTCCATCAAGATAATCATATTTCAGAGTATCCGGTAATTGTTTAAGCTCAAACACGGGATCACCCTTTGGTGGAGGAGGATCCCCAAGTATTTCAAGAGGCAAGTTATGTTTCAAAATAGTTTGTTGATCAAACAAAATCTTATCTATTTCATGCCTTTCATTAATATGCATATCATTTTCATGGTCTAGAAGATGTTGTTATAAGGGATCAGTAGGAGGCACAACAATAGAAGCAAGACCAATAATTTCATTGTTACTAGGAAATTGTTTTTCATGTGGTTGACAATGACATGTAGAGAAATTAAACTCATGAGACGTGTCCCCAAAACATACACTAACAGTTGCCTTCTCACAATCTATCCTTGTATTAACAGTATTCCAAAAAGGTCTACCAAATATAATGGGACAAAAATCATCTTGTGGGGAACCAAGGACAAGAAAATCAGTAGGATATTTTATTTTTCCACACAAGACTTCAACATCTCTAACAACCCCAATTGCTGCTATAGTATCTCTATTAGCAATCTTGATTGTAACATCAATTTCCTCTAACTTAGCTGGTTCAATATCATTCATAATTTATTTACATAAGGAAAAGGGAATTGCACTCACACTAGCAACCATATCACATAAGCCATGATAACAATGATCTCCTATTTTAACAGAAACAATAGGGATGCCAACAATAGGGCTATGTTTATCTTTAGCATCAGGTCTAGCAATTCTAGCAGCTTCATCATAGAATAGAATAACTTGCCCATTAATATTATCAAGCAAGATATCCTTAACCATAGAAACACTAGGATCAAACTTAAGTTGTCCAGGGGGTGTAGGTGTTCTAACATAGATCTTATGAACCACAGTTGAAGCCTTGGCATGTTCCTTTATTCTAATAGGGAAAAGAGGTTTCTCAATATAAGCAGCAGGAATAACAGGATCAACATTATAATTAATAGTTTCTTCTTCAACTTTAATAGGTTCAACTACTTTCACTTTAATGTGAGGATGATATTTAAAAGACTTCGCCTTAGAGAGGTCAAGATGAGCAGCAAAAGATTCACAGAAATAATCTACTATCTCAAAGTCAAGTCCATATTTGGTGCTAAATTCACGAAAAACATCGGTGTCTACAAAAGATTTAACACAATCAAACTTAAGGTTTATACCTGACTCCTTACCTTCGTCGAGTTCCCAATCTTCAGAGTTGCGTTTAATTATTTTGAATGAATCACATTTGAAGTCAATATCTTTCTTCATATAGGAACCACCACAAGAAGTATTGAGCATGGATTGATCATTACGAGAAAGCCGAGCATAAAAATTCTGAATAATAATTTCTCTCAAGAGCTCATGATTGGAGCATGAATATAACATTGTCTTAAGCCTCCCCCAAGATTGAGCAATTCTTTCTCCTTCACAAGACCAACAATTAAAGATATAATTCCGATCACGATGAACTAGATGCATATGATAGAACTTCTGAAGAAATTCCATTTTCAATCGGTTGTAGCTCCATGATACAATATCATCACATAGCCTATACCATGTCAATGCCCTTCTCCTTAAAATATAAAGGAAATACCTTCTTATTGACGTGATCCTCGGGCAGACCTGCAAGCTTAAATAATAGCCAAACTTCATCCACATAGATTAGATGCAAATCAGGATGTAGTTTTCCATCTCCTAAGGAATTTCATAATAAATATTTTCAATAGGTTCAGTAGGTTGAGGGGAAACTCTTTGTGCTTCCGTTCTAGGTGAAGATACCCCGAACAAACCCTTCAAAGGATTACTTTCCATAGTAACAAGTGATAGTAAATTTCAGCACACTATAAAAATTCTTCCTTACCAGATTCCACTTACCAAAGGCGCTTCCCTCCCTAGCAATGGCGCTAGAAAAGAGTCTTGATGACCCATAAGTATATGGGATATATCGTAGTACTTTTTATAAGTAAGAGTCTCGAACCCAACGAGGACCACAAGGAAATGACAAGCGGTTTTCAGTAAGGTATTCTCTGCAAGCACCAAAATTTATCGATAACAGATAGTTTTATTATAAGATAATTTGTAACGAGTAACAAGTAACAAGTTTAGCAAAGGTGCAGCGAGGTAGACCAATCCTTTTTTTAGCAAAGGACATGCCTAGACAAACTCTTATATAAGGTGAAGTGCTCGCGAGGACACATGGGAATTTGATATGTAGGTGGACCGGTGCTTGGCTACTGCCCTTAGTTCGACAATCCTCCCACTTATGATAACCTCTCTCGCTAGCATCGACAACTATGAAAGAAGAATTAAGATAAATCTAACCATAGCCTGAAACATATGGATCCAAATCAGCCCCTTACGAAGGAACACATAAACTAGGGTTTAAGCTTCTGTCATTCTAGCAACCAATCATCTACTTATTACTGCCCAATGCTTTCCCCTAGGCCGAAATAACGGCGAAGTGTTATGTAGTCGATGTTCACATAACACCACTAGAGGAGAGAGATCATACATCTCATCAAAATATTGAACGAATACCAAATTCACATGATTACTTATAACAAGACTTATCCCATGTCCTCAGGAACAAACGTAACTACTCACAAAGCATGTTCATGTTCATAACCACAGGAGTATTACTTATCATAAAGCAGATGAACATATGATCTTCCACCAAGTAAAGCAACTAGCATCAACTACAAGGAGTAATTAACACTACTAGCAACCCCCAGGTACCAATCTGAGGTTTGAGACAAAGATCGAATAGAAGAGATGACCTAGGGTTTAGATAGGAGATGGTGCTGGTGAAGATGTTCATGGAGATTGACCAGCTCTCGATGAGAGGATCGTTGGTGATGACGATGGCTTCGATTTCCCCCTCCGGGAGGGAAGTTTCCCTAGCAGAACAGCTCCACCGGAGCTCTAGATTGGTTCTACCCAAGTTTCGCGCTGAGACGGTGGCGCTTCGTCCCGAAAGCTCTCTTATGATTTTTTCTAGGTCAAAACCCTTCATATAGCAGAAGATGGGTGTTGGGGACCTGTCAGGTGTGTCACAAGCAACCTAGGCACGGCCAGGGGGTGTCCGTGCCTGGCAGGCTTGTGACCTCCTGGTGGGCCCCCTTTGGTATTTGTTTCGTCCAATATTTTATATATATTCCAAAATAATTCTTCATAACGTTTCAGGAATTTTGGAGTTGTGCAGAATAGGTCTGCTAGATTTGCTCCTTTTGTAGTCCAGAATTCTAACTGTCGACATTCTCCCTCTTCATGTAAACCTTGTAAAATAGGAGAGAAAATGCATAAGTATTGTACCATAACGTGTAATAACAGACCATAATGCAATAAATATCAATATAAAAGCATGATGCAAAATGGACGTATCAGTCTATAGCTGCATGCGAGGGAGCCTTTGAAGTGGGAGGATGCATGGTCATGCCGGACTTCTTCTTAGGAGCCATGGATGAAGAAGATGACGATGAAGATTGATTCTTCGCTCACGAACTCGGGTTCCTATGGGCTGTGATAACTCACAAGTATAGGGGATTGCAACAGTTTTCGAGGCTAGAGTATTCAACCCAAATTTATTGATTCGACACAAGGGGAGCCAAAGAATATTCTCGAGTATTAGCAGCTGAGTTGTCAATTCAACCTCACCTAAAAGACTTAATATCTGCAGCAAAGTATTTAGTAGCAAACTAGTATGGAAGTGACGGTAACAATGGCAAAAGTGATAGTGACAGTTTTGTAGTGATTGTAACAGTAGCAACGGAAAAGTAAATTTGCATAGATTAATATGTGAAAAGCTCATAGGAATTGGATCAATGATGTATAATTATGTCGGATGGCTTTCATCATGCAACGGTTAGAACATAGGGTGACACAGAACTTGATCCAATTCACCAATGTAAGGTAGGCATGTATTCTATATATAGTCATATGTTCTTATGGAAAAGAACTTGCATGACATCTTTTTTCCTACCCTCCCATGGCAGAGGGGTCCAAATGAGAACTAAGGGATATTAAGGCCTCCTTTTAATAGAGAACTGGACCGAAGCATTAGCACCTAGTGAATAAATGAACTCCTCAAACTACGTTAATCACCGGAAAGATTCCTAATTATTGTCACCTTAGGGGATGCGGATCATAACACGTAATAGGTGTCTACAACTTGCAAGGTAGGATCAAGAACAAATATATATTCATGAAAACATAATAGGTTCAAATCCAAAATCATGGGACTCTGGCCCTAGTGACAAGCATTAAGCATAGCAAAATCAATCTCAGAACATAGTGGATACTAGGGATCAAACCCTAACAAAACTAACTCGATTACATGGAAAATCTCATCCAACCAATTACCGTCCAGCAAGACTATGATGGAATTACTCACGAACGGTGGAGAGCGTCATGGAATTGGTTATGAAGGATAGTTGGTGATGACAATGGCGTCGATTTGCCCTCTTCGGAGCACAAAACAGATTCCAAATCTGGCCTCCCTAGGAAGAACAGGAGGTGGCGGCGGCTCCATATCGTGAAACACGATGAACTCTTCTCTCTGATTTCTATCTCCATAGATGTGAAGAAATGCAGTTGGAATTGAGGTCGGTGGAGCTCCAAGGGGCCAACAAGCCTGCTAGGCGCGGCCAGGGGGTGGCCACGCCCCCTGGCTTGTGGCCAATGGGTGGCCCCCCTCTAGTTGATTTTTAGCCAGTATTTTTTATTAATTCCAAAAATAATCTCCGGAAATTTTCATGTCAATCCGAGAACTTTGATTTCTACACAAAAAATACAGCAAGGCAATTCTGCTGAAAACAGTGTCAGTCCGGGGTAGCTCCATTCAAATCATGCAAATTAGAGTCCAAAACCAGGGAAAAAGAGTTTGGAAAAGGGGATACGATGGAGATGTATCAATTCCCCCAAGCTTAACCCATTGCTTGTGCTCAAGCAATTTAGTTGATAAACTGAAAGTGATAAAGAAAAAACTTTTACAAACTCTATTTGATCTTATTGTTGTAAATATGTCTAACTGATGTTAAGATTTTCAGTAAAGATTATAGACTAACCACGTGCACAATAACATTTAGATCTCACAGTTACTCATATCAATGACATAATCAACTACGAGAAATAATAATAACTCTCGGATGACAATACTTTTATCGAGACAATCATGATACAGTATGATATAATGGTATCTCACTAGCCCTTTTTGAGATCGCAAAACATAAATGCACTGCACCCATGAAGAACAAGGACTGACTAGACGTTGTAATTCATGGTAAAAGAGATCTAGTCTGTCGGAGAAATGACACCTATGGGATCAGAAGGATCCCCTTACGATTCGGCAGGGAAGAAGGTGCGCACAGACAGCTGATCTGATGATTAACACACGGGATTTTACCCAGGTTCGGGCCGCAAGGATGCGTAAAACCATAATCCTGCTTGGTTGTATTGGATGAGTTCTAGCTCAGGTTCTGGGAGCGCTGCAGTACACAGGTGCTACTCAGGCAGACTTGGCTAGAGAAGATCCCCTTGTAGTTGTGCCTTGGGACTCCTTTTATACTCTCGAAGGGGTCACCAACAGTGGCGTACATCACATACATGAGGTGTAAAGTGCTACAGTGTTATCGTACCTAACACTGACGGTGTGAGAAAAACACATTTAATGCTCCATTAGGCGTCCTTGACCTTCTACGGGATGGGATAGGATCCCGTCCCATCGGCACGTCGACACGTACCTAGGAGGGATGACACCTAGTCTCTGCGCTCGCAGGACGGCGAGGCCTTGTCGGGTGCACTTCTCGCCAGGGCTCCGTAGGTATCCCGACAAGATCTTGCCAGGGTCCCAGCCTTCGGTCTTCGGTCCTAGTTGTTGGCTTGAATGCTTACGTGATGTTGTTGTATTTTTGCTCATTCGCTCCCTGGCAGGCCTTGCCACTGGTATGGCTACAATTGTCTGTGCACAAGTACGGGGTACTTAAAAGCCCATACTTTAGTACACTGACAGGAGCCCCCGGGCCTAGTCCATACACGGTGCGAGGCATTGTTGGGCTAGGCCCAAACAGTGCATTGGCATGCGTGGTAGGAGTCTGCAGTTGTAATCATTCCTCTAGGTGCACCCCCCCCCCACGATGCCCATTGAATGCGGGACGTGAGGAACATGCATGGCGTGTCCCTTTCCGCAACGTGTGCACCATGCATAGCGGGGGGGTGGCAACGGATGCTAGGGACTTAAAGTCTTGATTGTGGCAGAAACCGTAGCGCCATGGATTGGAGTAATGGGGTGGTTACCTGTTCGCCCTGTGATCATGGGCTACGCTGTTGGAGGAGGTGGGCGGCGACTCTTGGAGTGGGGGAGAGCCATCCCCCGTGCTTCCCCCCATAAATTGAGGGGTAGCGAGGGCGATGCTCATCCATCCTTCTTTCTTTACTGATTGCAGGTCTCTAGAGCTTTCCCTTCTATTTTCTCCGGGTTTTGAGTTGTGCTCACCTTCGGCCATGAATAGGGGGCGAGGGTGGACACCATCCTCCACATAGAGGATGAGAAGTTGCCTTTGAGATCATGCCACCGCTTTAGCCATAGAGGCGGAGGGCGGCTCGAGTGCACGTGGCAGAAGAAGCACGAGGAGTCGTGTCCGACATGGAGGTTGAGGTCGGGGGAGGCGAAGCGCCGTCCCACCTCTTCTTTCGGCGCCAAACCTCCTCCTTGACATCATTATTATCTGGTTCTTTATCATTACTTGGTTGGGTATCCTCATGAACATCACTATCATTATCATTACCACTAGGTGGGTGCTCATTACTAGATTGAGTTCCAACATCAGAAATAGAAACATTATTATTATCAGGAGATCTTTCTATCTTAGGTTCACTAGAAGCATGCAAAGTCCTATGATTTTTCTTTTTCTTATTCTTCTTAGAAGGACTAGGTGCATCGGCATTAATTCCTTGAGAGTCTTGTTCAATTCTTTAGGATGAACTTCGGGATAAAGAGGTCCTTAGGTCATTCTACATCCTCTAGTCACTACTCTAACAACATGATCATTCATATTATTATTCATTTTGTCAAGCAATTCTTTTTGAGATTTAGCAACTTGTTCTAGCTGAGTTTGAACCATAGAGTCATGTTTTCCTACATCTCTAACATCATTACTGATTGTAAAAACAAGTCACTCAAGCGGGGAATCATATCAGAATTATATTTCCATTGTTTCAGAACATTTGCATTGAAGTGATCCTGTTTCCTAATGTAGTTATCAAACTCATATAAGCATTGACTAGGATGTTTAATGTAAGGAATGTAACCTTCATCAAACTGTAATGAAGAATTTACCTGTACCACCTATGGAGGTGGTGGTGTGCTAAGTCTATGTATTTCTTCAATAGGTGGTAAATTCATAACATCCTCTACCTTAATACATTTTTCCTTCATAAATTTCTTTTCCTCTTGCATATCTTCAGGACTGAGAAATAAGACACCACTCTTCTTCGGAGTGGGTTAAAGTGGTGGTTCAGGGAGAGTCCAATCATCATAATTTTTCAATATATTATTCTATAGTTCCCTAGCTTGTTCAACAGTTTGTTCCCTAAAAAGACAACCAACACAACTATCTAGGAAGTCCCTAGAAGCATCAATTCTTTAGCGGGTGATCAAGAAAGTATTCAGAAAATGGAGAGGCATCCCCCAGTGTCGGTGCACTAGAGTTTTGGGCTCTCTAGTGCCCCTTACTTGTGCACGGGCGGTAGTAGATACCCTGGCAGTGAGGCCCAGCAGGGACATGACAAATACAAACACAGAAGAATCTAGACCGCTGGCAAGACTTCCCCGGAAGGGCTACTAAACCCCTAGGCAAGACAAGGCCCCGACAAGGCGCAACCCCGACAAAGAGAAGCCCCGACAAGGCCCTGCCAGTGCACAAGCCAGGTGTCAATCCACGTGGAAGCGTGTCACAGCATCGACGTTTGAGGGGGCTAAGTGGTGCCGATGGGACAGTCTCCTGTACCATCCCATAGGGGGACAGAGATGCCTGACAATGCATTAAATGCGCTTGTCCTACTGAAGGACCGAAAGTATGTCTAGAGGGGGTGATTATACTACTTGACCAAATAAAAGTTCTGCCTATACCATGTTTTAGGGTTGATAGTTTTTCGCATTTCATGGCAAGTCAAGTACACCCTACACATCCAAATCTAAGAGTATATAGCAGTAGAAATTAACAACAAGCATGTATGGAAGGGATAGGGTAGGAAGATCAAACTCAATTGTAGACACGATGATTTTCACCGTGGTTCCGATAGGTGGCACTATCGTACATCCACATTTATGGAGTCTTCAACCCACGGAGGGTAACGTTCGCGAGAGTCCACGGAGGGCTCCACCCAAAAGGGTCCACGAAGTAGCAACCTTGACTATTCCATAATGGCTTCTGTCCATGAAGGACTAGCCTCACTATGGTTAGATCTTCATGAAGTAGGCGATCTCCTTGCCCTTACAAACTTCTTGGTTCACTCCACAACACGAAGTAGGAGGCTCCCAAGTGCCACCTAACCAATCTAGGAGGCACCACCCTCCAAAAGGTAATAGGCTCGGTAATGACGATGAACTCCTTGCTCTTGTGCTTCAAGATGATAGACTCCTCGGCACCCTATCACTCTCGCACAGACTTGGCATGGTGGAAGAGATGGGATTGGTGGAAAGCTACTTGGGGAGGCTAGAGATTGGGATCCATATGATTGGAGTGGAATATCTTGACCTCAACACAAGGGTAGGTGGTTCTCTCTCAAAAAACTAGATGAGGCAAATGTGGAATAGTTCTGAGTGCTTCTCTTTCGAGTAGGTGGTGGTGAAGGGGTATATATAGGCATCCCCAAAAATCCAACCGTTACACACAAAATGACCAACTTGGTGGCACCAATGTGTTAGTCTCGATGGTACCGAAGTGACCAAAAGGTGGCAACTTTTGAATCTCGGTGAGACCGATATAGGAAACTCGGTTGCACCGATAAGGTGACCAACCAATCTCGGTGACGCCGATCCAACAATCTCGGTGGCACCGAAAATGTGAATTTGCGTAACACAAAGTTGGCAACCTAAACTCCGTGGCACCAGTATGGAATCGGTTGCACGAAAGTGGCTAGGGTTTCGCTAGGTCTGTCTAGGTTCTGGAATAGGTGGCACCGGTATGGGAAAGTTGGTCGCACCGATTTTGAGTGTTAGGTATAAAACATACATTGGTGGGAGAGTTTGTGGGTGTTTTTGGCAACTATCACTTGTGCATGTTTGAACATATTGTTCACCAACAAAACCTTACCTCCTTTTAGTAGCATTGCCTTTCCTATGGACTCAAAGAGATTTCTCACAAATATAAAATTTAGAGTCCTTTTGCTTGAAGCTTGGCCAACTTATTTCCTCACTAGACCTCTACAGTGATAACTTCCCTCACTAGATGCCATACTCTCCTAGGTTGTGAGACCATAGCAATGGAGACCAATGCTCTGATACCACTTGTAGAACCGAAAGTATGTCTAAAGGGGGTTGATTAGACTACTTGACCAAATAAAAGTTTTGCCTATACCAAGTTTTAGGGTTGATAGTTTTTAGCATTTCATGGAAAGTCAAGTACACCCTACACATGCAAGTCTAAGATTATATAGCAGCAGAAATTAACAACCAGTATGTATAGAAGGGATAGGGTAGGAAGATCAAACGCAATTGTAGACACAATGATTTTTCCCATGGTTCCGATAGGTGGCGCTATCATACATCCACGTTTATGGAGTCTTCAACCCACGGAGGGTAACGATCGCGATAGTCCACGGAGGGATCCACCCAAAAGGGTCCACGAAGTAGCAACCTTGACTATTCCATAACGGGTTCCATCCATGAAGGACGAGCCTTGTTATGGGTAGGTCTTCATGAAGTAGGCGATCTCATTGCCCTTACAAACTTCTTGGTTCACTCCACAACACGAAGTGGGAGGCTACCAAGTGACACCTAACCAATCTAGGAGGCACCACCGTCCAAAAGGTAATAGGCGCGGTAATGATGATGAACTCCTTGCTCTTGTGCTTCAAGATGATAGACTCCTCAGCACCCAATCACTCTCTCACAGATTTGGCATGGTGGAAGAGATGGGATTGGTGGAAAGCTACTTAGGGAGGCTAGAGATCAAGATCCATATGATTGGAGTGGAATATCTTGACCTCAACACAAGGGTAGGTGGTTCTCTCTCGGAAAACAAGATGAGGCAAGTGTGGAATAGTTCTGAGTGCTTCTCTTTGGAGTAGGTGGTGGTGAAGGGGTATATATAGGCATCCCCAAAAATCCAACCATTACACACAAAATGACCAACTCGGTGACACCGATGTGTTAATCTCGTTGGTACCGAAGTGACCAAAAGGTGGTAACTTTTGAATCTCGGTGAGACCGATATAGGAAACTCGGTTGCACCGATAAGGTGACCAACGATCAGATTAGCAATCTCGGTGACGCCGATCCAACATTCTTGGTGGGACCAAAAATGTGAATTTGCGTAACAGAAAGTTGGCAACCTAAACTCGGTGGCACCGGTATGGAATCGGTTGCACCGAAGTGGCTAGGGTTAGGCTGAGTCTGTCTAGGTTCGGGAATTGGTGGCACCGATATGGGAAAGTTGGTTGTACCGATTTTGAGTGTTAGGTATAGAACATACTTTGGTGGGAGAGTTTGTGGAACGACTATAACTTGTGCACGTTTGAGCATATTGTTCACCAACAAAACCTTACCCCCTTTTGATAGTGTTGTCTTTCCTATGGACTCAAAGTGATTTCTCACAAATATAAAATGTAGAGTCCTTCTGCTTGAAGCTTGGCCAACCTATTTCCTTGCATCTTGGGGTATGTCCACAAGCTCCTTTTGCCAATCCTATCATTGAACATTTCCTGAAATATACTTGGTGGAAACATTAGTTCTATGACTTATATGTTGTTATTAATTACCAAAACCACCAAGGGAGAAAATGTGCTTTCAATCTCCCCCTTTTTGGTAATTGATGATAACATATAGTTCAAAGCTTCGACATATGATGAAATCAATGAATATAATCGTCACTTTGAGAGGTATGTGATAAGCAAGAGCTCTCCCTAAATTTGTGCATTATTTTGAATTTGTGTTTGAATGCAAATGCACAATCGATTAGGTATATGGGGCACTTCTTCAATGTCACATACAACTTGGTGGTGTGCGGGAATAATTAGAATGAATAACAAAGCACAACACAATCAAGCAAAGGTGAATGATCATCTCATAAGCATTAAGATGATAGGAAATAGTTACATCACACAGAAAGTGTAAAATAGTAGCATAACACACATGATCATACGCTCAACACAAGTAACCAAAATAGCAAATGTTTTGAAAAGAAACAAACACCAAAACTCTCTCTCGCTCGAAGCCTAAAGATCTATATACACTTCTCCCCTTTGGCAATAAGTTACCAAAAAGATCAAAGGCATACATCTAATCGTTCTTGGGCTGATATCCACTGGTTGTTGATGAAGGAGTCGAGAGAACAACGTCGGCGAAGATCTCTACAGATGTCGTGGATGGAGTTGGAGTGGCAGCTGGAGGAACTGGAACAGATGGAGTAGGAGCTGAGGTGACAACAGCAGGAGCTGATGAAGAGGGCCTCAAGTATGGAACTGGCACAATGGCTGATCTGGCCTGGGTATGAAACTGTGTACCTGTCCTGAGAGGTGACTCCTCCTCCTCATCATCATCATTTGAAGAAGTAGTCTGAGGAAGAGGCACTAAGTCAACTTCCTTTTTGAGCTCATTGACTGTCTTAGTCAGTCCATCCACCTTATCACTAAGGGTCTTGATCCTGTTTTCAAAGATCCTCACAATACTGTTCTCGTTGTCCAGAATCACCATAATGTCCTTCTGCATACCTTGAACTGACGATATCAATAGATCCATTTTCTCATTTATGGATCTAGGGACTTGAGCACTAGTGGCTCTAACTGCCTCTGCCTCTGCCTGAGCTGTAGCAGATGTGGGATGTTCAACATCCATCACCACAACATTGTCCTCGAGATCTGGCTGTAGGGGTAAATGTGGATGATCTAGAGAAAAAAATGTGCTGCTCCAACTTTGAATTGATAAGCATCTGTATGTAGGGTGCATAACAGCAAGAGCGCTTCTAGTCAGTAGCAACCCTCTTGATAGTCTCAACAATCAAATCCATGACTATGATTCTGGATTGTCTATCAAGGTGGATCAACATATTGATGGAGTGGCCTTGGATCATCTTGTCA
Organism: Hordeum marinum; assembly: GCA_022496015.1. Lineage (NCBI taxonomy): Eukaryota > Viridiplantae > Streptophyta > Magnoliopsida > Poales > Poaceae > Hordeum > Hordeum marinum. The sequence continues at coordinate 119,082,683 of CM039676.1, forward strand.
TCTCCGGACTAGGGCATCAAAGTGTGCCTCAGGATGGTGTTCATTGTGTGGAGGCTAGCCTGAAGAAAGTAGATAGATCCTAGCCTGTGAGACTTCACATTGGTAGCAGGGATCTCCTTGTACATATTTTCCATAGCATTGTGGATCTCCTTGGATTCTGAGTATACATACAAGTCACCATCCCGTGCTTCAGGAACTCCTAAGATAGCAGCCCATTCTTCAACAGTCGATTAATACCTTGCACCTTCAGTCATCCATACAATTCTACCATCTCCATAGATATGTGAAGTGCAGTAGAATTGCATGATCATCTCATCGTTCCAAGCAGTGAATTCTCTGCCAACAAACTCATCCAAACCTATGTAGTGGAAATTGTCTTGGACAGTTGGAATGTAGTCCTCAATCTCCTTAATGAATTTCTAGCCAACATACCGCATATCACTCACAATTGGACTCTTGTCAAAAAGCACAATCTCATAGAAATCATGTTGCTCCATGGTATAAAATCTGTAGTCCAGAATGTCTTCTACATATGGATCTATAGCTCTCCAAGCTCTCAATCCTGAATCCTTCGTCTTCTTCATATCTTCGGCTAGTGGGTAGCTGGCATTGTGAACTGGAAGGTGTGGTCTGAGCTTCATCAAAGTTGTCAAGTCATCTTCATCTTCAACTCTGGAAGCAATCCCTTTGTTCTTCTCAGAAGCTGGAATCTGCCTGGATGTCCTCTTAGGCTTCTTAGCAGCAGCCTTCTTGGATGTGCCAGTCTTTGGCATAGCATCAACCATCAGCTTCTTTTGCTTTTTCTTGGGAGGGGCCTTCTCAACATGCTCTTCCTCCTCTTCAACATCAGCACCAGCAGCTTCTTCTGGATCCTCAAACATGGAGGTTCTTCTGACAATAACATGAATAACCCTCTTTCTTGCTTTCTTCTCTCCTGCCTTCATAGGCATAGCTTTCCTAGGGACCTCAACTGAAATAGTTGCTCTGACAGTCTCATGAGACTTGAAGGTTGAAGCAGGTGCATAGATCTTGCTGACAACTCTCCTAGAAGAAGTGGCTTCAGTAGCAGACTTCTTAGCAGCTTTCTCTTGCTTCTTAACAAGAATTTCTTCTGGAATGAAGTTTGAATCTTCTTCATCAGAATTCAACTTCTTTATGGTCCTTATAGCAGATTTGGGCAACCCATGGGAGCTGGGGGTGCCTGGATATGAAAATGAACTGGACTCTGGGCTTGTGCCTGAACTCATGTCAACACCCTGCTCTGGCAAGTTCTGACTGTCCTCTCCATCTGACATACTGAACCTGTGAATGGAATATATATGAGCAGAAGTAGATGAGTCATCACAAAATTATCAGCTGGTTTTTGAAATTTTGTACAAAAGATTTTCAAAGTTTTGCATTCTGTGAGAAACAAATCGGTAAGGCCAAAGCAAAAACTTTTGTGACACCCAGACTTCCTGTCCCTTCTAACAGAAACTTGGCACCATTTTCGGTGAGACCGAAAAGGAGTGCTCGGTTTCACCGAGATAGTTCTCAGCAACACAGAAACGAAAATCGGTGGTACCGATTTTCTTGATTCGGTTCTACCGAGTTGCGTCGGGCGGAAGGCAAAACCCTAGAAAATCAATGGTTCGCTAGCCTATGAGATTTTGTGTGGATAGTAATACGTGCAATGGGTGGATTATAGATAAAATCAAATCCAATGCACAAGAATTAGAACGGAGCACAAAGGAGGTTAAATCCGTACCCTAACTTGGTGCGGATCTGCTACGGCGGCGACAATGGAGCAGATTTCGTCAGCGGCGGCGATTCCCAACGGCGGAGGAGCGCAGGAAGACAAGGGCAACGACCAGGGGTCTCGAAGTGGCAGCTTAGCGTTCTGAGGCACGACGGTTCTAAGGATGAATTTCAAAACGTTGTGGACCATAGTATATATACCCTCCACTGTCGGTGATACCGACATTATGTTTTTGGTGTCACCGAGTTCGACACCGTCAGCTGACAGGGAAACTCGGTGTAACCAAGATTATGAAATCGGCTGTACCAAGATTGAAAACCAGATCAACCCTAGGCATTCAGTGAGACCGAGATTGTGGGGTTGGTTCCGCCGAGATGCACTTGGGAGGTTTTAATGGTCAGTCCTAGTCGATATGGAACTCCGAGTGCTCCACACATAGAGGGATCGAAAAGCATTCGTTAAAATTTTGTGATGCAGCATGAATGGAATATGAGGTGAGAAAGCATAGATAGCTAAAGAGTGGTCCTAGGCATTCTTGTCCATCCAATTGGCAAAAGAGAAAATCAATAACCAAATATTAAAAATTGGATGTCCTTGAATGAAAAAATAAATGTAGACCAACATGCTCACACAATAAGATGTCAAAAGAAATCATGACAAACATGCACAAACACACTAGCATCTAACAAGCACTTGGGCGATGACGAAATCATCTATATATGAGTATTTGACTTAGGAGCCAAGTAATAGTACTTGATCATAGGTCATAGTCATCGTTTAAGCACAAGTGGGGTTACCACTTTTACATAATTCATTTAATGTTGTCACACACTAAGAGATGTTTTGGCTCAAGTTTTAGAGTAAAGCTCACCCTTAATGTGACATCCCGCCATAAGAGGGATAAACTAACCTTGGGTTATGTCAATGAAGACTTCATGTTGGTGAGGTAGTTGTGGATGCTCAATGTTGATGAAGGTCACCAAGAGTTGGGAGCATCCTTGTTGTTTCCTAACTCCTCTCACCTACATGGGTTAGTCCCAATACACAAGAGAGAAATGCAAGGATATCTATGGACATGGAGTGCAACGCATATGTTATGATGTCCATTGATTAGTTGATTACCTTGTACCTTTCTTACCTTTGAGGAACAAACTTGGGCTTAGGATATTGACCTTCTTCCCACTCAACTCCATTAGCGTTGAAGTAGCCAACACCACGATTCTTCTGGTATCCTCTGTGCTTGCGTACAATTTCCTCAAATTGCTTACATCCGGCAAGACTCTTGTAGATACTTTTTCTATAATTCCTTTCAATAAAGCATTTTCTAGCTCAAGTGTAACTTGGCTAAGAGCATCATCATTAGTGGAATCAATAGAACTACCAGGAACAACATCATTGGGTTTAGCATTTTTATTGTTGCTACTAGATAAAGAACCTTTCTTGCCTTTGTTACTAGATTTCTTAGTTTTAACTTGAGGCATGAAAGTAGACAAGATTAGTCGTTTGGCTAGATAAGATATAGTCTTATTTTGGATATCGTCATTGATAGCTTTGAGAAATTCATGCTCCTGCTCCAAGTTGAGCTTCTCGAAGCGTAGCTTCTCAGGAGTTCTCATAAGCTCTCTATGATCTTCGAGAGTAGATTCATGAGCTAACTTAAGAGTGTTTAGTTCTTTAGTTAGTTGTTCTATTTTCATTTTATCATCATCAAATGACTCATCTTGACTAGCATGAGAATTATCAAGTTCATTTTGATCAACATCACTAGTTTTATCACAAAGCGAGTTATCATCACAAAGCAAATCATCTTCATCACTATCAAAAACAAGATACTCGGGGTGTGATACCTTGGGGCCTTTAGCCATGAAGCAACTTCCACTCCCTTCGTTTGGTGAGTCAAATAGATCGTAGGAGTTGGTAGTAGCTAGAGCAATTCCGGCAACACCATCATCTTGACTATAGTCGGAGTCGGAGTGATAGCTTCTCTCAGAGTTGTTGTCGGAGTCGGAGCTAGAAACCCATTCACCAACATGAGCTTGATGTTTTCTTCTTGTGTAGCTCTTGGTGTGCTTGTCCTTCTTCTCTGAATCTCTACTTCTCCTTAAATTCGTTCATAATGATCATATCTACTCCTTCTCTCTTTGTGTTGATTCATTCCTTGAACTTCGTCTTTGAGGTGACTCTTCTCTTCTTTTGTAGGGATCCGTGCACTCATTTGAGTAGTGTCTGGGCTTCCCACAATTGTAGCAATTGCGGTCACGACTTGATGAACGCTTCTCTTCATATCTTGAGCTGGAGTTTCTTTCTTTGCCTCTATTCTTGTAGAACTTGCTGAATTTGTTAACCGTGAAGCTTATCTCTTCATTGGTGACAAGGTTGTTGCATGAAGTTGCGGGAGCATCACTTGTGGCTTTGTAAGCACTGCTAGACTTGTGATGAAGTTCTTCCTTATCTTTGAGTGTCATCTCATGAGCAACAATCCTTCCAATGACTTCTGTAGACTTCAGATGTTTGTAGTTTGGCATAATTTGTATCAATGTGCACACGCTGTTGTATCTCTCATCCAAAGCTCTAAGTATCTTCTTGATGATGAATTTGTCGGTCATTTCTTCGCTTCCTAAGCCGGCAATCTCATTGGTGATGAGAGCTAGCCTAGAGTACATCTCTGCTACTCCTTCACCATCCTTCATCTTGAACTTGTCAAGATGACCTTGAAGAACATCTAACTTGGATTCTCTCACGGACTCGGTTCCTTCGTGCATATCAACCAAAGTATCCCAAATCTCTTTTGCATTCTCAAGACGGCTGATTTTGTTGAATTCTTTGGGGCATAAGCAGTTGAAGAAAATGTTGCATGCTTGAGCATTGAGTTGCATCATCTTCAACTCATCCGCGGTTGCTTCACGATCCGGTTCCCATCCATCCGCAAAGAACTCACCTTGCAAGCCAACACGAACAACAGCCCAAACGGCGGGGTTATGACCAAGAATATGCATTTTCATTTTGTGCTTCAAACTAGAAAACTTAGTGCCATCAAAGTATGGACCTCTACAGTGATAACTTCCCTCACTAGATGCCATACTCTCCTAGGTTGTGAGACCATAGCAATGGAGACCAATGCTCTGATACCACTTGTAGGACCGAAAGTATGTCTAAAGGGGGGTGATTAGACTACTTGACCAAATAAAAGTTTTGCCTATACCAAGTTTTAGGGTTGATAGTTTTTAGCATTTCATGGAAAGTCAAGTACACCCTACACATGCAAGTCTAAGATTATATAGCAGCAGAAATTAACAACAAGTATGTATAGAAGGGATAGGGTAGGAAGATCAAACGCAATTGTAGACACAATGATTTTTCCCATGGTTCCGATAGGTGGCGCTATCATACATCCACGCTTATGGAGTCTTCAACCCACGGAGGGTAACGATCGCGATAGTCCATGGAGGGATCCACCCAAAAGGGTCCACGAAGTAGCAACCTTGACTATTCCATAACGGGTTCCATCCATGAAGGACGAGCCTTGTTATGGGTAGGTCTTCATGAAGTAGGCGATCTCATTGCCCTTACAAACTTCTTGGTTCACTCCACAACACGAAGTGGGAGGCTACCAAGTGACACCTAACCAATCTAGGAGGCACCACCGTCCAAAAGGTAATAGGCGTGGTAATGATGATGAACTCCTTGCTCTTGTGCTTCAAGATGATAGACTCCTCAGCACCCAATCACTCTCTCACAGATTTGGCATGGTGGAAGAGATGGGATTGGTGGAAAGCTACTTAGGGAGGCTAGAGATCAAGATCCATATGATTGGAGTGGAATATCTTGACCTCAACACAAGGGTAGGTGGTTCTCTCCCGGAAAACAAGATGAGGCAAGTGTGGAATAGTTCTGAGTGCTTCTCTTTCGAGTAGGTGGTGGTTAAGGGGTATATATAGGCATCCCCTAAAATCCAACCATTACACACAAAATGACCAACTCGGTGACACCGATGTGTTAATCTCGGTGGTACCGAAGTGACCAAAAGGTGGTAACTTTTGAATCTCGGTGAGACCGATATAGGAAACTCGGTTGCACCGATAAGGTGACCAACGATCAGATTAGCAATCTCGGTGACGCCGATCCAACATTCTTGGTGGGACCAAAAATGTGAATTTGCGTAACAGAAAGTTGGCAACCTAAACTCGGTGGCACCGGTATGGAATCGGTTGCACCGAAGTGGCTAGGGTTAGGCTGAGTCTGTCTAGGTTCGGGAATTGGTGGCACCGGTATGGGAAAGTTGGTTGTACCGATTTTGAGTGTTAGGTATAGAACATACTTTGGTGGGAGAGTTTGTGGAGCGACTATAACTTGTGCACGTTTGAGCATATTGTTCACCAACAAAACCTTACCCCCTTTTGATAGTGTTGTCTTTCCTATGGACTCAAAGTGATTTCTCACAAATATAAAATGTAGAGTCCTTCTGCTTGAAGCTTGGCCAACCTATTTCCTTGCATCTTGGGGTATGTCCACAAGCTCCTTTTGCCAATCCTATCATTGAACATTTCCTGAAATATACTTGGTGGAAACATTAGTTCAATGACTTATAGGTTGTTATTAATTACCAAAACCACCAAGGGAGCAAATATGCTTTCACCTACTCTGTCAGTGTTAGGTATAATAACACTGTAGCCTTGTCCACCCCATGTACGCACTATACGCCACTGTTGGGATCCCCTTCAGAGTATAAAAGGAGGCCCAGGGCGATACGGTAGGGGACTTTTTCGACTTTTGGGACTTTCTAGCTCACACACGTGGTAGCTGCTCATAGAGCTCCTGTAGCTAGAACCCTAAGAACACTCTCAATACAACAAAGCAGGAGTAGGGTTCTACGCATCCGTGCGGCCCAAACCTGGGTAAAGATCCCCCATGTTGTTCATCAGACCGGCTCTTAGCACGAGCCTTCCCCTCGAACTGAATGGGGTCCCTCAGATCCCATAGGTGTTCGTTCCCACGACATCTTTGGCGCGCCAGGTAGGGGGTGCGCTAGATCATGCAAACTCGTTTTGGTGATCAATGCGCCAGTTCCTTCATAGTCATCGTTGCCATGGCCTCCAAGAAGAAGGGCCTCATGGCGGTTGGCCCATCCGCATCCGCTGTCCCTATATCTGCACAGACGGGCAACGGTGTAGACACAGGTGGAGGAGGAGGAGGCGGAGGTTCGGTGTCACATCCCTAGCTAGCTTTCTTAGAACAGCATGTGTGTGCATCATGTTTCACTTTTTGCATCAATTTGAAATTGGGATTAACAGAAACCCCAAACCCTCATTTGAATCAAACCAATTTAAAGATTGTTAAAAACCAACAAATCCTAAATTCCCATCTAAAATTCCATATTTCTGATAAATGTAGACATGATTATACAAGCGGTCATTCTAAATATTTGAAAATTTATAGTAATTTAAAGCTAAATATTAAAGTTGTTGAAAATGCCAAATAAAGCATTATCATTATTTTATATTGCAAAATATTCTGAAACTTTTTATAGAAGTTTGAAATATTCAAACTTAGTCCTATAAAATATTTGGGATATTTTATACTTAGCATTTGTGCCTAAAATAAATAAAACAAATATCATAGAAATAAAACAGAATCTAGAAAGTTAAAAAAAGCAGGGAGCACCTGGGCCGGCCCATCTGGCCTAGGATAGTCGTCGTCCTTCTGGCGGCCAGGAGGACGAGTGCGTGCCCGCCGCGCGCGCCGAAGCTGCCACGCAGCTCCCTGCGCGCTTGCATCCCGCGCCACGCTGGCGAGCGGATAAGGACGCGGTGCCATTCCCATCTCCCTCTCTCTCGCTCATTCTTCCCCCCTACTTCTTCCTCTCCTCTGCTCCACCATGGCCGACGGCCCCACAAGCTCGCCACCGTAGTTGCAGCCCCTCCCGCGCCTCCTTGAGCCCGCCAGAGGCTCGCCTCGTCGCACCCGTCCACTACGCCAAGCCACACATCGCCAAGAGCCCTAGAGAGTCGCCCTCGACCTCATCTTCCTCCTCAGACCCGAGCGTCGCCCCCGTCGACTCATCGCCTCCAAACCCTCCCCGAGCCAGCTCTCATCGGCTCCGAGCCTGTTGTGAGCTCCAAGGCCTTTCCCCTCTCTTCCCCGGCAATTTCCCCTCTGTAGGCCCTATTTGCGACAGCTCCCGAATGCCCCGCCGCACGAGCTCGTCGCCGGTGCTGCTCCGGTGACCAACTGGTCCATCCGAGGCCACCATCGAGCTCGTGGGGTCACGTAGGGCCCGTAGGTGCTAAGCCCCGGCCGTGTTGCACCCTGGTTCGTCGAGCTCGTGCTCGCCCGAGCTCCGGCAGTCGCTGAGCTCGTCGCCGGCGTCAATCTAGGCCGTCTCAGCCTCTGAGAGGTGTCGGGATGGACGCGCGCGTGAACATAGGCCCATCAGGTGCCTTCCGCCGTCCTTTTGGTCGCCGGAGGAGGGAACCCGACCCCTCCGCCTTCTTTGGAGCCACCGGTGGCTCAACACTGGTGGGTCTTACCGACGTTGACCACGGGGGTTTGACCCCCTGGGTCACTAGCAAGTGGGGCCGGGCGCTGCTAATTAAAATTTGATTAAATATTTAATTAACTAATTTAATTAAGTTAATGGCCCACTAAGGAATGGGCGCTACCCTAATCTAATTAGTAATTAGTTAAACAATTAACCTTGTTAGTGGTTGGGTCACTGACCAGTGGACCCCACTTGTCAGGTTTGACCTGTCAACGGTCTGTTGACCAGCTAACGTCATGATGATGCCATGTTGATGCAATAATGAATTTTGTAAATTAAATTAATTCCAGAAAATACTAAAAACTTAGAAAATTCATATAAATTAATCTATAAATCAGATGAAAATAATTTATATATGAAAATTTATCAGAAAAATGCAATGAGTCCAATGGTGTTGTTGTCATGCATGTTAGATAAACCTAAGTAGATGAACATTGACATTTACTAATAGGTTAACATATGAAATGTGTAAAGGAGAATGATTTGAATCTATTTTCAACATCGCTTCATTTAACTTGGAAAGTAGTTGCATTAGCTCATCCATACATGCTGCCATGTCATGATCATGCATCATATTGTTGCACTTGTCGTGTATTGATTGCTATTTATCTGCATTGTGGTAGGCCCTACTTCTGAGGAGACCTCCGAGTATTCCAACGAAGGAGAAAACCTTCCTGCTTCCCAGCAAGGCAAGCAACCCCTTTGACCATTCCGATAACATCCCGTTCTCTCGCTCTTGCTCTTGTTTAGTGCATTAGGACAAACGTTCACTTGGCTGTCATACAAGGTACATGAACCCCTTCCTTTGCATGACCTGTCATGGTCACAGTAAATAGCTAAACCTTGCAACCTAGGATACCTGGTAGATGCTTGTGCCATGATGTGCTTTGCTTACTTTGCCTTCTATGCTTAGAGTTGTGTCAGGTCTGATTCATCTGGGTGATGGACTGGAGTGAAACATTGTTGTTCCAATGTGATAAGCTTATGATGAACCCAATTTGGTAAAGGTAGCTATGAGAGGCTATGTAGGAGTACATAGCGGGTTGTCTCATTGGGACCGTTCTTAGGAACTGAGTTCCTTGTTTGCGATCCAAGACTAGGTACTACCACTCATTGGGTTCCGGTAACTCGACCCCTCTCGACTTATCCATCGCTTAGACCTTGGTCCAGGAGTTGCAAGTAGTTTCTGGTGTTTATAGCATGATGGAGGCCATGCGTAACGCTGACCCTAGGGGTGGGTTACGACGCGGTAGGCAGTGGCATAGTGTACTAAGGGTCACCCGAATGGTGGGCTTGGGAACCCTCCGCACATCGTTTGGGGTCGTAGCGGAAACTTCGGCCGGATTTCCGCGCGGGTTTAGTCTCAAATAGGCAATAGCCTGGACTAGAGGTCTGGTGTGATTGACGGTCGTGGCCGACTCCCTCGATGGGCTTCGGCTTGAAGGTTGCCTAGGTGCATGGTTTTATGAGGACACATTGATAAGTGGCGGGAGCGTGTGTGAAGAAGTACAACCCTGCAGGGTATAAAACTATTCGAATAGTCGCGTCCTCGGATATGGACTACTTGGAAAACTTATGCTGTTCATAGATAATTTAATGGATACTCATAAAAATATCAAGACAAGTGTGAGTACCATGGATGGCACTCTTCATAGGAGACGGAAGTGCATCCATGGTGGTGTATTGTTGTGGAGTTAGTGGACTCGTGTGCGATATCTAAAATTTAAACAAAGGGTTAAAATTGTGTAGTATAGGTTAGCCATGAGTCTGGCATTGCTGCATAAACTCCACCACTCCCCTTGTTGACACTTGAGCATGAATAGTCTAGGTCCGTTCTAAAGACTTGTTGAGTACGTTTGTACTCGTGTTTGCTTAATAAATGTTGCAGATGAGACTCAGGACCCATTATGTGGGTTCTATCTAGATGTCGACGATGTCGAATAGCTGGTGTTCCAGCTACGACCTTATGCCCTATGGCGGGCTGTAGATAGTGAGGACATGTGCCTTTTTACCCTGTCAAATGTCTGTACTCAGATAGGTTTATGCTTTCTCTTGGTTTATATGAACTTGCTTGTATGACTTGAGTGTCGGGTCATGTGACCCCTACCTGTAAGAACATATTATGCAAGGCTCTTCTAAGCCTCTTAAATAAAAGTTGGGTTGATGTGTGGTTATGTTGTGATGCCATGGTTGTATCTATGCATATCGGGCATGTCTTCCGTACGTGTGACATGCAACAGTATGGGATCCGACACCTAGTCCTGTGCCTTTAGTAGAACTCTTTTCGGGAAACTGCCTCTTTGTGCTTCCACCGATCCTTGGTAGCTTGCTACTCCTCCGGACATATTGATTGACCGGCATGTATCCTTCTTTGTTGTTATGTCTGTTCCTTCGGGGAAATGTCTCGCGGTGTAATGGAGTCCCTATAGCCTGCTATGACTCATCTACGTGCAGTGATGACATTTATGTCCCACGACGTAATGGAGTCCCTATAGCCTGCTATGACTCGTCTACACACGCTTGAGGCCGACACCTACATTGCTGGGTTACATATGCATGTTTCCGTACGGATGTGCCACTTGGGTTCTATGACTAGTCATGTCGGCCCGGGTTCTCTGTCGTTTGATTGCGAGCGACATGTTCACATACGTGAGCCAAAAGATGCAAACGATCCTAGCTAAGGTAAGGCTGCAGCTGTGTTGCTTACCGTGCGTGAGGCCACAACGAGATGTGATATGTTACAGTCTGGATTCATATGACTTAGGATCGGGTTCCCGACATTCGAAACTTCTGCGACGCTCCGGTGATCTAGGAGAAGCATGCGGCGACGCTCGCCACAGAGATGCCCATAGCAGCAGCGAGAACCCTCGCGCCCCCGGGTCTCAGATGGAGCGGTACCGCCTACGGGTGGTACGGCGAACTCTAGGGTGGAAGGGTATCTTCTAGGGCACCCACGCCGGCGCCTATGCCGTGACCTTCTCAGGACGCGCGCGAAGAGCCGCGCCACGGCGCCCGCAGTTCTCAACGTCCCCATAGAAAAGCTCCTGCGTGTCATTTCCAAGGTGCACGGGACCAGCATGCTCGCGAGCATGCTAGTGGGAGTGGCGTGCCGTCACGGGACCACAACGGTGCTCCTTCTAACATGGTTAGGAGTCAGAGCACCTCGTGTTCCTTGCGTCGTTCGCTGCCGACCACATCAGAGGAAGCGATGGCACGGGCGCAACTACTCCTAAACTTCCCTCCTGCTGCCGACAAGCTCGGCGAATGGAGAGAAACAATTCAGAGCCTCCTCATCCTCAAAAATAAGTTTTGTTCATCGAGCCGGCCCATGCTAGTGGTGAGAGTGCCGGAGGCGGCGCAACTTTAGCGCACTGTCCTCCGCAGCAACATCATCGGACACCAACTCGACGGACCGACCCTTATGATGGTTACTCGACGGTGTCGTATGACCAATGGACATGCCACAACCAACGTCAAGTTCTTTGGGAACGGGACAAGGAAGATGCTCGAACTGCAATCAAGCGGCGGTGGGAAGCGCGCCTCCAGTCTGATAGGCGCACAGGACCCACTATAGACAAGTCTGCGCAAGGGTATCCTCTCAGCCTACCCTACGAGGTGGGTTGCCCCACGTTTACCTGTGAGCTGTGCCAAATCCAGTGGCCCAACTCTCGCATGATCAAACCAAAAGTCCCAGAGAAGTATGACGACAAAACTCATCCGTCGGAGTTCTTGAGAAACTACACCATTGCGTTGCAGTCTGCTGGGGCTCACGACGAGAAGATACTCGCTAACTACTTCCTGTTGGTGCTGAAGACCAATGCTAGGTCGTGGTTGATGCACTTGCCAAAGGGGTCCATCACCTCCTGGGCAGACCTGTGCCACGTGTTTGTTGGCGTCTTCACAGGAGGTCATCAAGCTCCTAGCCATGAAAGTGACCTGCACATCATCCCTCAGAAGGAGGGTGAAACTTTGCGCAAGTACATCCAAAGGTTCAGCCTCATGCACCACAACATACCAGATGTTCATCCTGCCTCCATTATCTGTGGGGACCCCGGCTCATAAGTCGTGATCACCAAATGCACGTGTATAGTGATCCCAGAGATCAATGCTCACTGAACACACAGAGGCTAAATAGCAAGAGTCTTACATCAACATTTATCGTCCTACACAAATAAAGAGCATCAATGTATAGTCTTACATAGATAGGGCCACAAGGGCCAAATACTTAAACAGATCAAATAGCCAAGTCTTGATCGAAAGCGTGAACCCATGCCATTTGCCTTAAACCTACACGCATTCTGACCGGGAAGCGTCCTAGTTCGCATGTTCGTCACCAACAAACTCTTCAACATACTCCTGCACTTCCATGCCTGGCCAATTAAATAACAAGTGGCAAGCCAATGAGTACATTGAATGTACTCACAAGCAATCCAAGCTGTGGAACAAGGTAATAAGGATTCATGATATAACACTAAGTAGGTAATTTGCAGAAAGCCAATTTGAAAGCAATGAAATGATCAAGTAACCAAGTAAGCATGCATCAACAGTTGGCAAATATCCATATGAACAAGTTACAGATATCATCATAAACAGGGGTTGAACATCTCATGTTCAATCATTATGATAAGTCACCGGACTTAGTTCAACGTCATGCTAAGTCTTCTGACTTAGCCCAAGTACCATCTTTATCACCAACACATGCACACCAATTTGTGAAAACACTTGGACATAGCACAAGAGCGGTCATCCAACTGTCCATGACCATGGACACGGCTAATCTAATATTTTTACACTCTGTAGAGGTTACATACTTTACCCACAACACTCGGGGAACTTCCGTTTCATCCAGGACTCGCGGTACATCACGTACCCATGATAAGCACCCTAACAATGCCTTTCCCATGGTGATACTAAAGAAAGAGTCCACTCGTTTGTTCCATCCCTCATGATATACATCACACGTATCATCAGTGAGGGCACGCAATGGTGTGCCCAGTGCCTATAAAGAAAGGGCATGGCCTTCCACTTCCGGGACGACCCCGTCTCAAGAATGACCACTTCACTCTTGGCACTAGTAATGTGGGCTCCCTGCTAGCACCATCCATAGTAATCAACAAATCCCCATCCCATAATGGGTATTGTGGTCATACATGTAAGTTTGGAATAATGGTCGCAACTTACACCAATCTATTTTCGAAAACCACACACATTCACTAGCTCCGGTACACCACTTCTTTCTCAAGTGGTCACCCAACTTATCATCATATCCCTCGGGCATTAGTGGTACCCGACGGGGTTTTCGCAAAGTTTTTGCAATCATTCTTTCCTTCCAATCATTATGTATAAATCACATCCCACCTACATAGCACCTATTAGCATCCTATCTACACCTGCCCGCATAACCCTCATAAGGTGGTAGGGTCACGCTCGATGCAAGTGTTAATGGTAAAAGTATCAGAGGCAACCCACCGAAGGGGGATAACCAACACATGATCAATCATCGGAACAACAAGTGCTATATGTCATGCATCAAAAAGCTTCTTAACATGGGCAAAGGGTTGCTTGCCTGGCTCAACAAAGTGTTTGGGGTCTTCAAAGTCTTCGGTCCAACTCCCTCGTCAATAGCACATTATATCATCGCAAATAAAAGCAATAAAAATAAGCATCACACAAAAACAGAGCACACAAGCTACTATTAAAAATGCTACCCATCTCTGATAAATACTAATAGCTATACTAAAAATATTTGTCTAGGGTTTTGAAGTTAAAAAAGTTTTCAAAAATATTTAAAACAGGGACTGATATTGCCAACTAGGGGTTTTAAAGTAAAACAATATATAAAAGATTTTCAAATATTTTTACAAGTGGCACTAATAAATTATAGGGAATATCCTAAGAATTTAGGTGGAAAAAAATTGGGTTTAGATTTATTTTGTATCCTAAGGGATTTTTGAAGTCAAACAGAAAAAGAAAAAGAAAAGGGCACTGTACCCTCTCGGGCAGAAGCACCGAGGCCGACCCGGCCCAAACAGGGATCCGACCCAGGGCGAGGCGCCGCGTGCAACAGGTTTAATTTTAAACTTGCCCTCAGGCCCTTCTAGGCAGAGAGAGTGGAGGGGGATGAGGGGATGTCAGGTGGCCCCCACCTGTCATCCCTCTCCTCGCGACAAGAACGGAGGGGGGCGCTGACCGACAGGGTTCCAGGACGGGTCGGCTCAAGTGGAGGGCACTAGCGTGCTTAAGGGCCTCCGCCGTGTCGGTGGGTGACCGAGGGGAGCGCCAGGGCAGAGAGAATTGTCGGCGAGGGAGAAGACCCGACAACGGCGAGGGTTTTGTTCGGGCGCGGGCTCCCGACCACAGGAGCGAGGGCGATGGGCACTGGGGGCAGCAAAGGGGAGAAGAGAGCGAGGGGAGAGAAGCGGGAGCTTGGGAAGAGCTTTAAATAGGTCACCATCGGTGCACCGTGGACGTGGTGCGCCGGGGAGGACAAGGGCGCCGTCACGGGCCACAGGTGGGCTTCGGGCCGTGTCCTGGGAGTTCCTGGGCGCGGTCCCCGTCAAGGGAAGGGAGAGAGAGAGCAGGGAAGCGTTGGGTGCTCGCGCGTGTTAGCACACTCACTGGCCAAGCCGGGCGGCTCTAGGCACTTGCGGGAAGAGGGGAGAGAGGAGGGGCCCGACCAGCTTCCGTGTTGCCGGCATCGAGGGGGACACTAGGGACATGCTGGGGAGACCCAAGGTGGTCGGGGCGCACTGGGCAGGGGCAGCTACAGTGCGGGAGCATGCTGAAGCGCGCTCTAGAGCACCCATATGGTGTGCCCTAGCATAAAATATGCCCACCAGCGTGTCCTCTAGTGTCTTGGGGTTACTGGAGATGCCTATGGGCTAGGAGAAGCTATGGGATGCTAGGAAAGAAAAGAAATGGGGAGAGGAGAGGTAGAAAAGATGCAACCAGGGTGAAAAATGGGGGTCTTACCAAACCTTCCAGTGGCTTATGGGCCTGAGGTTTTTACTAGAGGTAGCTGGTAACCTTGAGGGGTTTTGGCAAAATTTTCATGGCAAGGGATATAGGGAAAGGGGTGAAAGTAGGTACTTTACTATTTTACCAGAAGGTGTTTGATGGGGTGTTGGGCAAGAAAGATTTACCGACTTACTGAGATATTCATCAGGGTCAAATGTTAGGTAAAACTAAGATGGATCACCAAGTTTGATCCCAATTGGGCAAAGTTGCCAATGGAAACTTTGCGAACCCTAGAAACTAATAGAATCAGGTTTCTGTAGATCTAGCTATGCTAAGCTTTTACCCTTGATGCACCACTTAGTGTAAGATGATTATTTGGGCATTAGAGCATGTCCACAAAGTTTGGGGTCAAGAGGAGAAACTTCACAATGTAAAGTTGTTCAAATTTGAATCTAGACACGAAGGGTTTTGGGATGGTTTGACTAACGAAATCAACTTGGATTGAGCTGAAACTTCGCATGATCATCACTTATCATAGTGTTGACTTGTTGGAATTTTCCTAGAATTTATTGAAAATATTTCTTATAGAAATATTTCAAAAGCTTTATTTGAACAGAAATGGTTTTGAGGGATTTTGCCCATGATTTGAACATGCACATGTGTTGAAACTCGCATATATGGAAAATATATGTCCACTGAGTTTCCCTAAATTTTCTCAAAGATTTGGAAAGCATTTAAATAATTTTTCCCTATGGAAAACGATTTCTGGTCTTAAGAAAAAGCCTTTAAATAAAATATTAAAATAATCTTTAAAATTAATATTTGGTGGTTTTGAGATATAATATATGTTGTGGGTTTGAAATAAAGCCTTTGGGGAAGAAGGATCCACCCAATTTGAGGACGTGCAATGAAATCCTCAATTCAGGGGGTTTTGAAGACCTAATTTGGATAAATCCTTTTTGATCAAAATAAAATTTGAGAAAAATAGTTTTGGGCTCTATTCACATGTCATGATCATTGGGCAAGAAGTTTGGGTCAATGAAGATGAATAGAAAGAGGGATAGAATCTAGGAGTGCCATAAACCACAATCAAAAGCAATCAAGCAACAATTCAAGCAAGCACAATCATTGAAAAAGTTTTAATTGGCTCCAAATTTAATAAATCGAACATGACAAGGTGATACAAGCACAGGGTGTGACAGACCTACCTCCCTTACAAGAATATCGTCCCCGAGATTCCTAGGCTAAGCGCTCAAAAGATAAGGGAACTCTGATCTAAGATAGTCTTCATGCTCCCAGCTTGCTTCAGCTTCAGTGTGGTTGCTCCATTGGACCTTGAAGTATTTGATGGTGCGGCTTCAGGTGCAGCGCTCGGCTTCATCCAGAATACGAACTTGCCTCTCGCGATAAGTGAGGTCTGGTTGAAGATCGATGGCTTGATGGTCGATGTCCTTGTAGAGGTAGGGGCGGTTGGGAACTTGAAGACAGTTCCGGAGTTGGGACACATGGAAGACATTGTGCACATCCGACAGCTCAGAACGTAGCTCTAGCTGATAGGCAACTTCTCCTTGCCTATCGATGATCTTGAAGGGCCGATGAACCTTGGTGCAAGTTTTCCCTTGACGTGGAAATGCTTGGTTCCCTTGAGAGGCATGACACAGAGGTAAACATGGTCTCCTACATGGAAACTCATGTCCCGATAGTGAGAGTCAGCATAGCTCTTCTGTCTTGCCTTGGCGGTCTGAAGGTGCTCTCAGACGAGTTGAACTTCATCATCTGCTTTGTGAAGGATAACTAGGCCAGAGACTAACCCTTCTCTGGTTTCCGACCAGTTGAGGTGAGTATGGCACTTGCGTCCATACAACACCTCAAATGGTGTCATTTGAAGACTCGACTGATAGCTATTATTGTAGGAGAACTCAACGAACGGTAGGCAATCTTCCTACTTGGTCCATATGCCAAGACACAAGCGCAGAGCATATCCTCGAGTATCTGATTTACTCACTCTGTTTGCCCACCGGTCTGGGGGTGAAAAGCAGTGTTGAAAGAGAGCTTAGTTCCCATAGCCTCTTGGAACCTATTCCAGAAACTTGAGGTGAACTCGGTGCCTCGGTCTGACACAATCTCCTTAGGAACTCCGTGCAGGCTCACAATCCGGTTGATTTAGAGGTTGGCTAATTGATTCCTATTGTAGGTCTTCTTAACGGGGATGAAGTGGGCCTCTTTGGTCAGGTGATCAACGATGACCAAAATGGAATCATGTCCTTTACTTGACCTTGGTAAACCGGTGATGAAATCCATCCCGACTTTGTCCCACTTCTAAGAGGTTGCAATACTCCAGTAGATCGTTGATGCTCAGCTTTAACTCTGTGCAGATGTCTCACTTTTTCATGCCATGCCACCAGAATCTTGCCTTGAGGTCTTGATACATCTTGGTTCCACAGGGATGGATTGAGTATGGATTGTCATGAGCTTCTTGCAAGATCAAGTTCTTGAGCTCCTATTTGTTGGGTACGCAGATGCGATTCCGGAACCATACAACTCCTTGTTTATCCACTGAGAATCTTGGGGCCTTTCCTGTCTTGATCTTCCTCTTGATGCCTTCAATGCTCTCGTGTCCCTTCTGGGCTTCCTTAATATCATCCATCAAGGTGGGCTTGCCTTCGAGGTTGGCGAGGAACCCGGGTGCAACCAGTTCCAAGCCGAAGCTTTCAAGCTCTTCATATAGGGTGGGTAGCCTTTCCTTAATCATAGCATTCAAGGAACCATCCTTTCTGCTTAAGGCGTCTGCTACCATGTTGGCCTTTCTGGGGTGGTATTGAACACTAAGGTCATAATCTTCGATCAACTCCAACAATCTTCATTGCCTCATGTTCAATTCTCTTTGGGTGAAAATATACTTCAAACTCTTGTGGTTTTTGTATATTTCACATCGCTTCTTCAGAAGGTAATGTTTCAATGTCTTCAAGGCATGAACTACGGCTGCCAACTCAAGATCACGAGTAGCCTAGTTCTCTTCATGAGGACATAGCTGTCTGGATATATATGCTACGACTCTGCCTTCTTGCATCACAACACCTGGAAGCCCAGTTCTCAATGCATCATAGTATATCAAAAACTCCTTGTGAATATCAGGGGTGGCCAAAACTGGGGCTGTGGTCAATCTCTTCCTGAGCTCTTGGAAGCTTTCCTCGCACTTAGTTGTCCATTCAAACTTTTTGTCCTTCTTCAAAAGTTGGGTCATGGGTTGAGCAATGCTTGATAACCCTTCCACGAACTTGCAGTAATATCCCACGAGCCCAAGGAATCTCCTGACTTCCTTCACGGTGGTTGGGGTTTGCCATTCAGTCACCGCTTCAATCTTGTTAGGATCCACTAATAGTCCTTCTGCAGTTAGAGCATGACCCTAGAATCCAACTTAATGCACCCTGAATTCACACTTGCTGAACTTGGCATAAAGCTTGTGCTCTTGAAGCTTCTCTAGGACCAATATCAAGTGTTCCTCATGCTCTTCTTCAGACCTGGAGAAGACGAGTATGTCATCGATGAAGACGACAATGAACTTGTCCAAGTACTGCATGAAGACCTTATTCATGAGGTACATGAAGTAGGCAGGGGCATTGGTTAACCCAAATGACATGACCGTGTATTCATACATGCCATATCGGGTTACAAATGCTATTTTCAGAATGTCTGGGGGTCTGATCTTTGGCTGATAGTACCCTGACTTGAGGTCGATCTTGGAAAACACCTTGGCTCCATTCAATTGATCAAATAGGTCTTCAATCTTGGGGAGTGGGTACTTGTTCTTTATTGTGACTTCATTGAGGGATCGGTAATCGACACAGAGTCTGATGGTTCCATCCCTCTTTGACACAAATAGAACAGGTGATCCCCAAGGAGAGGCACTAGGGTGAATGAATCCTTTCTTGAGTTGCTCTGTTAGTTGCTTCTTCAATTCAGCCAACTCCTCGGATCCCATCTTGTGGGACTTCTTATAGATGGGCCTTGATCCGGGAGTAAGCTGGATGATGAACTCAATGTCGCGGTCAGGAAGCATGTTGGGCAGCTCATCAGGAAACACATCTGGGTATTCACATACCACTAGCACTTGATCCAACTCAACTCCCGATAGACAATTAGCCTAAGGGGCTGGAGTGGAGGTAGGGTTGGGAACATACTTGACTTCCACTCCTTGCCTATTGGTCATGGTGACAATCCTCTTGTCATAGACTAACAACCCTTGGTGCTTGGTTAACCAATTCATGCCAAGGATGACATCCAAGTCGGGTGAATCCAAAACTATAATGTCTGCTAGCAAGTCTATCCCGTTGATGTCAATCTTCACTCCCTTACACCCTATACCATGCTTCATAACCGATCCCGGGGTTTGTATCAACATACGACTACCCAGGGGTGTAGGCTTCATGCCACTCTCTAATGCAAACTTTTGGGTGGCAAAAGAATGCAAAGCTCCACAATCAAACAATACTGTTGCTTGGGTTGAGTTGACGTGGAACGTACCCAGTATGTCGTCCGGGTCTTCCTAGGTTTCCTCTATGGTGACGTGATTCACACAACCCTTGCCATTGTTGGGCTGGTTGTGGGGAGCGGGGTTCCTTGGTGGTGCTCCACGGCCTTGACCTTGGTTTGGCGCATTGGGGCACGGGGCATTTGGCTTCTTGTTGAGGCATAGCTTAGAGATGTGTCCAGGCTGACGACATCCAAACCAAGTGACTTGCCCAGGGTTGTTGTTGTAGTTCCTGTCTCCATTGTTGTCATTGGGGTTGTTGTAGGCTGGCCTAGGATCGGCATACTGTAGAGGCTGGTAGCTCGGACGAGGCGCGTGAGGTCTATCCTGCTATGGCTGATAGATCAGCTTGGCTGGGGCTGGCTACCAGGGGCGAGGCTTATGGTTGTTGGAGCTACCCTTGCTGACCATCTTGCGCTTGCGAGTGTCTGGCATGATGCTTATCTTCTAGCATGAGGGCCTTGTTCACTAGGTCGAAGAAGGTACGACAGTCGCAGACGATGAGTTGATACTGCAGGGTCTGTTGAAGTCCTTCCATGAAGCGTTCCTTCTTGCCAGCTTCTGTGTTGACATCTTCAGATGCATACCTTGGCACCAGGTTGAACTTCTGTAGGTACTCCTTGACAGAGCCACTTCCTTTATTTAGCGCTCGGAACTCTCTTTTCTTGATAGCCATGATCCCAGAACGAATGTGGGCATTGCGGAATCCTTCCTTAAAGTAATTCAAAGTGATCACATGCTCACCTTGCATGACCTTGAATCCGTCCCACACGGCTCAGGCGGTACCTCCGAGGTAGTGAGAGGCACAAAGCACCTTCTCACGATCCTCATTGAAATTGACTAGTGCAAGGAGGTCCTCGATGGTGCGGATCTAGTCATCAACATCCAATGGCTCACACTCTTGGTGAAGGTTGGGGGCGAATTCCTCATGAACTCAGACAGAGTGGAGCAGCCATTGCCATTCCTGCCTTGCCGCTGGTTGTTCACAAGGGCCTGAGCCATCTACTGGATAGCAGCACTGTTGGCTTGGCGTTCCTCCCCGAGAACTTGGAGAAACTGAGCTATGGTCATGTTCTCCGATGGAGCTGGTGGCGGGGGAATGTTGCCTTGTGGCTGCTCTTGGTGTCCTCCAGCGTGAGCAGCCCCACCAGCTCCCTGTTGCTGGCTTGAGTTGCCGGCTTCACGGTTGGCGAAGGAGCTGTTGTGGGTAGCAGTCCCCATCCTGTTTGGAGTAGCTAAGTCAAAAAACTGGGATAGACGAGAGGAAAAGCAATAATGGAAGATCATGCCTAAGGGGGTTGGTCGAGTGCAAGTGTGGTGAAACAAAGCTTTAAACACCAACATATATATTAAGATAGACGATGGAGTCGCTTACATGTTTCCTAAGGCAAAAGCGCGAATTGCATCGAAACACAAACAATAAAACAAACAACAAGCACACATGGCTTCATATGAACCATTACACAGACTCGACTTCGCATGAGGGATACATGACTGATCCTACCCTAGGGGTTCTCGGACTCGGGTGGTGGAGTGCTCGGTCTCGTAGTCACGCTCCTCTGGGTCTTCCTCCTGTTCGTCATCCGAACAGGCATCATTCCTGGTCAAAGGGGTCGAGGAACGAGGAGGTCCATCCCGGCAATGTTTTGCTAGTGGGTCGGTGAAGAGCTCACGGTACTCCCTCGCACTCATGCGATGATGACATGTGGGTGCATCACTAGCTGGGGGTAGTCCTCCTCTATAAGCAACAGTTGGTCATCCATCAGGGGCTCCATCCTTCTTGATCTTATCTGTCTTCGTATTGGCTTGCCGGGGTAGCTCTCGGGTGTGGTGAAGTTCCTCGTGGAGCTTCACGGACTCCTTCATCAGGTTATGAACCAGACTATCGGCAAAGAGGTTGAAGTAGGTCTGGAACCTGACTGGCGTGCCATACTCCTTGGATGGGATCAGCGTCCAACTCTCGCCAATATCATCCTTCCTGAAGGGAAGGTAGCGAGTAGCCATCTCGTCAGCCATCTCTAGAATGATGTCTCGTAGGTGTAGGAGTTCCTTGAATGCACCTATCTCGACTGCAAGTATCATGGTCTTCATTCGTGGTCCTTCAAAGAACCAACTTGTCGGGGAGTCGTTTGCCTTCACGACCACATGCACATGGTACTCCTTCGTGATGGCATCGACCCAGTGTTCGTGGTAGAGGAAAATGTGTGGTTGGCGAAACTGGCACTTCTCCAAGCTATCCCCAAGGAGTAAAGGAAAGTCGAATGTCAGGAATGCTTCGGGTACGACGGCCATCTACAAAGGTTTGAAGGGAGGAGAGTCAGCAAAGTGTTGTGTGAAGAATAGAAGAGGTAAATAGTACATAATTCCTAAGTATAGGTGCTATGTGTAGTTTTGAAAATGGGTTTATCCTGACTAACGTCCATGCTAACTAAGGGCTTCCTACACTCAGGATGGCTCTGATGCCAGCTCTGTGGGGACCCCTACTCATAAGTCATGATCACCAAATGCACGTGTACAGTGATCCCAGAGATCAATGCTAACTGAACACACAGAAGCTGAATAGCAAGAGTCTTACATCCACATTTAGCGTCTTACACAAATAAAGATCATGAAGGTCTAGTCTTACATAGATAGGGCCACAAGGGCCAAATACTTAAATATATCAAAAAACAGAGGTCTTGATCAAACGTGTGAACCCATGCCATTTGCCTTAAACCTACAGGCATTCTTACTCGGAAGCGTCCTAGTTCGCATGTTCGTCACCAACGAACTCTTCAACATACTCTTGTTCTTCTATGCCTTCCCAATTAAATAACCACTGGCAGGCCAATGAGTACTTTGAATGTACTTGCAAGGAACCCCAGTTGTGGAAAAAGGTAATAAGGATGCATGATATAACACTAAGTAGGTAATTTGCACAAAGCCAATTTTGAATGCAATGACATGATCAAGTAACCAAGTAAGCATGCATCAACAGTTGGAAAATATCCATATGAACAAGTTACAAATATCATCATAAACAGGGGTTGAACATCTCATGTTCAATCATTATGCTAAGTCATCGCGCTTAGTTCAACATCATGCTAAGTCTTCGGACTTAGCCCAAGTACCATCCTTGTCACCAACACACGGACACCAGTTGGTGAACACACTTGGATGTAGCACAAGAGCGGTCATCCAACTGTCCTTGACCGTGGACATGGCTATTCGAATAGTTTTACACTCTGCAGAGGTTGCACACTTTACCCAGAAGACTCGGGGAACATCCGTGTCATCCACGACTCGCGGTACATGACATACCCAAGGTAAGCACCAGAACAATGCCTTTCCCATGGTGATACTAAACAAGGAGTCCACCCATTGGTGCCATCCCTCATGATATATCACATGTATGATCCATGAGGGCACACAATGGTGTGCCCGGTTCCTGTAAAGACAGCGCATGGCCTTCCACTTCCGGGACGACCCCGTCTCAAGAGTGACCACTTAACTCTTGCCACTAGTAATGCAGGCTCCCTGGTAGCACCATCCATAGTAATCAACAAAGCCCGTCCCATAAGGGGTATTGTGGTCGTACATGTAAGGTTGGAATAATGATCGCAACTTACACCAATCCGTTTTCGAAAACCACACACACTCACTTGCTCCGGTACACCACTTCTTTCTCAAGTGGTCACCCAACTCATCATCATCTCCCTCAGGCATTAGTGGCACCCGACGGGGTTTTCGAAAAGTCTTTGAAATCATTCCTTCCTTCCCATCACTATGCATAAATCCCATCCCACTTGTGTAGCATCTATTAGCATCCTATCTACACCCTCATGCATAACCCTCATAAGGTGGTAGGGTCACGCACGATGCAAGTGTTATTGGTAAAAGTATTGGAGGCAACCCACTAAAGGGGGGCACACCACATCATGATCAATCATCGGAACAACTAGTGTTATATACAATGTATGAAAAAGTTTCTTAACATGGTCAAAGGGCTGCTTGCCTGGCTCAACAAAGTCTTTCGGGTCTTCAAAGATTTCGGGTCCAACTCCCTCCTCAACAGCGCATTCTACCGTCGCGAATAAAAGTGATAAAAATAAGCATCACACAAAAACATAGCACATAAGCTAATATTAAAAAATGCTACCCTACTCTGATAAATACTAAAAGCTATACTAAAAATATTCATCTAGGGTTTTGAAGTTAAAAAGGTTTTCAAAAATATTTAAAATTGGGGCTGATATTGCCAAATAGGGGTTTTAAAATAAAACAGTATATAAAAGATTTTCAAATATTTTTACAAGTGGCACTAATAAATTCTAGGGAGTATCCTAAGAATTTAGGTGGAAAAATAATTGGATTTATATTTATTTTGGGTCCGGACGGATTTTTTGAAGTCAAACAGAAAAAGAAAAAGAAAAGGGCACTTTGCCCACTCGGGCCACAAGCACCGAGGCCGAACTGGCCCAAGGCGAGGCGCGCGTGCGGCAGGTTTAATTTTAAACCTGCCCACGGGCCCATCTAGGCAGAGAGAGAGGAGGGGGATGAGGGGATGATAGGTGGGCCCCACCTGTCACCCCTCTCGTCATGACAGGAATGGAGGGGGGCTCACCGATGGGGTTCCAGGCCACGGCGGCTCAACTGGAGGGCACCAGCGTGCTCAGGGGCCTCCCACGCGTCGGTGGGTGGCCGAGGGGAGCGCCGGGGTAGAGAGAATCGCCGGTGAGGGAGAAGGCCCAACGGCGGGGAGGGTTTGGTTCGGGCGCGGGCCCCTAATCACGAGGGCGAGGGGGTTGGTCACTGGGGGCAGCAGAGGGGAGGAGAGACCGAGGGGAGAGGAGCGGGATCTTGGGGAGGCCTTTAAATAGGTGGCCATCGGTGCACCGTGGACGCGGTGCGCCGGGGAGGACAGGGGCGCCGTCACGGGCCACGGGAGGGCTTCGGGCCGTGTCCTGGGAGTTCCTGGGCACGGTTCCCGTCTAGGGGAAGGGGGAGAGAGAGCGGGGAAGTGTTGGGTCCTCGCATGTGTGAGCAGGCTCACTGGCCGAGCCGGGTGGCTCCGGGCACACGTACAAGGAGTGGAGAGAGGAGGGGCCCGACTAGCTTCCGTGTTGCGAATGTCGAGGGGGACATGGGGGACATGCTGGGAGGCCCAAGGTGGTCGGGGGGCGCCGAGCAGGGGCGGCTACAGTGTGGGAACGCACTATAGCACGCTCGAGAGCGCCCATATGGCGTGCCCTGGCATAAAATATGCCCACCAACGTGTCCTCTAGTGTCTTGGGGTTACTGGAGATGCCCATGGGCTAGGAGAAGCTAGGGGAGGCTAGGAAAGAAAATAAATGGGGAGAGGAGAGGTAGAAAAGATGCAACCAGGGTGAAAGATGGGGGTTTTACCCCACCTTCCAATGGCTTATGGTCCTGAGGTTCTTGCTAGAGGTAGATGGTAACCCTGAGGGGTTGTGGTAATAGTTTCATGGCAAGGGAAATAGGCAAAGGGTTGAAAGTAGGGTCTTTACTATTTTACCAGAAGGTGTTTGATGGGGTTTTGGGCAAGAAATATTTACCAACTTACTAAGATATTCACCGAGGTCAAATGTAAGGTAAAAATGAGATGGATCACCAAGTTTGAGCCAAATTGGGCAGATTTTCCAATGGAAACTTTGTGAACCCTAGAAACTAACAGAATCAGGATTCTGTAGATCTAGCTATGCTAAGCTTTTACCCTTGATGCACCACTTAGTGTAATACCATTATTTGGGGATTAGAGCATATCCACAAAGTTTGGGGTCGAGAGGAGAAACATCACAATGTAAAGTTGTTCAAATTTGAATCTGGACAGGAACGGTTTTGGGATGGTTTGATGAACCAAATCAACTTGGATTGATCTGAAACTTTGCAAGATCATCACTTATGCTAGTGTTGACTTGCTGGAATTTCCCTGGAATTTATTGAGAATATTTCTTATAGAAATATTTCAAAATATTGATTTGAACAGAAAGGGTTTTGAGGGGTTTTGCCCATGATTTGAACATCCCATGTGTTGGAACTCATATATATGGAAAATATATGTCCATTGAGTTTCCCTAAAGTTTCTCAAATATTTTGAAAGCATTTAAATAATGTTTCCCTATGGAAGAAAATGTCTTGTCTTAAGAAAAAGCCTTTAAATAAAATATTAAAATAATCTTTAAAATTAATATTTGGTGGTTTTGGGAAGTCATATATGTAGTAGGTTTGGAATAAAGCCTTTGGGGAAGAAGGATACAGCCAATTTGAGGACTTGTAGTGAAATCCTCATTTCAGGGGTTTTTGAAGACCTAATTTGCATAAATCCTTTTTGATCAAAATAAAATTTGAGTAAAATAGTTTTGGGCACTATTCACATGGCATGATCATTGGGCAAGAAGTTTGGGTCAAGGAAGATGAATATGAAGATGGATAGAATCTAAGAGTGCCATAAACCACAGTCAACAAGCAATCAAGCAACAATTCAAGCAAGCACAATCATTGAACAAGTTTTAATTGGATCCAAATTTAATAAATCCAACATGACAAGGTGATACAAGCACAGGTTGTGACATTATCAGCGTGTTCCATCAAAACATGCGTAGCCGCAGGATGCGGTAAGAGCTGACGATGAACGGAGTCAGGGACGTCGCCGAGCTTTATGCTCTGGCAGACATATGTGCTTTGGCTGAATAAGGAAGGAGACTGCCTGGCAAACACACCATCTCAGGGGTAGACTCTGAAGATGAAGACACTACTGCCCCGACAAAGAAGGCCCGGTGGCGGAAAAAGAAGTGCAAAGGCGAGATCGTACTATGTTGATGACCTCGGCACCATGAAGAAGGGAAAGGTTGATGACCCCGGCAGTGATGTTGGTGGGTGTGCCTCCTGCCATGCTATGGCGGATGTCGACAAGCCAGAAGGCTCCGGCAAGAAGTATTGCAAGATCCATCACACCAACGGCCATGATCTCCATGACTGCCGGCAAGTTGAGCAGCCTGCCGAGAAGCAAAAAGCCGAATACGAGAGGCGAGATAAGGAGAAAGGCCAGGATGGTGCTGAGGGGTCCGACAAGAAGTGTGTTGGTCTAGGAGGTCACCGCGGCAAGCCCAGGCAACAAAAAGTCTCTCCCGCCCGTGGCCACAACAAGCAAGAGGGTGATGATGATGCGTCGAAGAGGACGACGAGTCCAGCGAGGATGAGTTCCAGCAGGCTACAGAGATGATGTGCATAGAGAGAGGTGCCTCATCGCATTCCTCCCACCGCCAGCTTGAACAGTGGGTGCTCGAGGTTAATGTGGCGGAACCCTCTATCGAAGCCCATAGACCTTTGAAGTGGTCCAACACTCCTATCATCTTCGACACCGAGGATCACCTTGACTCCACAACTGCGGTCGGGTGCCTGCCGTTGTTGGTTTCACCGACATTCCACAACCTCAAGGTGACGAATATGTTAGTCGATAGTAGGGCCACCCTAAACCTGATCTCGCCTGATGTCATCTAGAGGCTGCAAATTCCTGACGAAGATCTCAAGCCAACAGGCGCTCTCCAAGGGGACAATTCAGGAAGAACTCAGCCGAAGGGCAAGGTCACATTGTCGGCGACGTTTGGCAGTGATATGAATTTCAGAACGGAGAAGATTGTTTTTGACATCGCCAAGATCTCGTTGTCGTACAACGGCATTCTTGGTCGCCCAGCACTGGCCACGTTCATGGCGGCCACCCACTTCGCTTACAACGTGTTGAAGATGCCCGGTGCAATGAGCGTCATCACTATCAACTCCGACAAGAAAAGCGCACTTATCTGCGCCGACGAACTCTACCAGGGGGCAGCTAAAGCACCTGCTGCCAAGGCAATTGCTCCTGCCACTGAAGCTCCCGGGGGGAGGAAGACCGGCAAGGCCTCTGGTGCACAATCCGGCAAGCGCACCACTATGGAGTGTTGCTCCCCCGTTGACGATGTGCCAGAGAGCTCCACCGGCAAGAGCAAAATGTCCAAGGCTGCTCTGCTAGAGACCAAGAAGGTGCCCGCCAAGGAGGACGACACGGGGTGAACCTTCACCATAATTTCCACCCATGACGACAAATAGGAAAGCGCGCTCGTCGCCTTCCTGCGGGCGAATGTCTATGTGTTTGCATGGCAACCATCTTATATCCCTGATTCCCACGGAGGTGATTGAGCACCACCTTGCCATCGGCCCACATGCGTGGCCCATCAAGCAGAAGGTCCGGAAGCCAGATTTGGAGTGGCAACAACTTATTGCCGAAAAGATCAAGAAACTAGAAGCGGCTGGCTTGATCGTAGGAGTACTTCATCCAACATGGTTTGTGAATCCAGTCATAGTGCGCAAGGCGAATGGAAAATGGAGGTTGTGCATTGATTTCACAGACATCAACAAAGCCTACCCCAAAGATCCTTCTCCGTTGCCGTGCATCAACTAGATTGTGGACTCCACTGCCGGTTGCGACTTGTTGTCTTTCCTTGATGCCTATTCCGGTTATCATTAGATTCTCATGGCCAAGGAAGACGAGGAGAAGACCGCATTTATCACCCCATGTGGTACGTATTGCGTTTTGCGTATGCCTTTTGGGTTGAAAAGTGCTGGTTCTAGTTTTGCAAGAGTGGTCCAGATTGGTTTTAAGCCCCACCTACATACAAATATGGAAGCTTATATGGATGGCATAGTGGTCAAAACCAAGGACAAGGCTACACTCATATCAGACTTAGAAGAAACATGTGCCAACCCCCGCAAGATCAACATGAAGCTCAACCCTGAGAAGTGTGTGTTCGATATCCCATCCGGAAAGCTTCTTGAGTTCTTTGTATCTCAACGAGGAATCGAAGCAAATCCCGACAAGATCAAGGCGATTGAGCAAATTGAAGAACTACGACGAGTCAAAGATGTGTGCCGTCTTGCCGGTTGTGTTGCTGCTCTGAGTAGGTTCATTTCAAAATCTGCTGATCACACCTTGCCCTTTTTCAAATCTTGAAGAAGGCAAGTCCAATGAAATGGACTCCAGAAGAGGAGGCAGCGCTGCAGGATTTGAAGAATTACCTATCCTCTCCGCCAGTCCTAGTTGCGCCAAAACCACAGGAGCCATTGCTGCTATATCTGGCGGCAATGAATCAAGTGGTGAGTGCTGCACTAGTGGCTGAAAGAGAAGTCGATGACGAAGCGGCGGCAACGACAGGGCCACCAAGCGACGAGCGAGGACATTCCCCGGCAGGGTCTAGTGCTAGCGAGGGAGGATCTGCGCAGTTAAATTAGGCAATCCAGAAGAAGAAAATGGTGCAGCGCCCAGTCTATTTTGTCAGCTCCTTGTTGCAGGGGGCTAGGTCGAGATATTTTGGCATGCAAAGGTTGCTTTTCAGCCTTCTTATGGCCTCGAGGAAGCTGCACCACTACTTCCAAGCACATGAGATCACCGTTGTCACTCGCTTTCCGCTACAGTGGATCTTGCGAAACCGAGAACCTACCGGCAGGATTGTGGAGTGGGCTTCGGAACTATCAAGCTTTGCTCTTACGTTGTAAAGCACTTCGACCATTCATAGCGGGGCCTTGCTGGAGTTCATTGTAGAGTGGACCCCAAGGCCCGATGAAGAAGTTCCAGAGTCAACTCTCCCCGGTAAGGAAACAGATCAAGAATGTATTTTGATTGAGCATTCTGGGTGCAAGGGGCGGGTGCCGGAGTGCTTCTTGTTGCACCCATCGGAGAGCACCTCAGATATGTGATTTAGATGCACTTTCCTAGGAGAGATCAAAGAACAACACTGACGAGAATGAAGGGCTGCTTGCCGGTCACAGGATCACAGCAGACCTTGGGATCAAGAAACTTATTGTCAGGGGTGACTCTCAACTTGTCGTCATGCAAGTGAACAAATATTACCAGAGCCCGCTGATGGAAGCTTATGTAGATGAAGTGAGGAAGTTGGAAGAACTTTTTGATGGGCTCCAAATGGAGCACGTTCCACTTGTAGAAAACAGCATTGCCGATCGCATGTCAAAGTGTGTTGCCCTTAAGTTACCTATGGAACCAGTAACTTTCGTGCTCCAACTAACTCAACCCTCCATGACAATATCAACTCGGCAAGAGAAGAGAAGGAACTTAAGTTTCGTCAAGTACTTCCCGGTAGAGCTCCCGGAAGCCACCGACGAGAAGGTTGCCAAGGACAAGGTTGGGCTTGTCAGTGAGCGCTGTGCTCCGGCAGGGCCTTCGGCTCTTGACGTGGAAGCACATGCTCCCGCCAGGCTTGCCAGCTTGCAGCAGGCTCCAGTGGGTCCTTAGGCCCTTTCTATTGAGGCAAATGCTATCCCGACAGAGGATATGCCTTTAGTCCTTGTTTTCAAGCCTCAGGCTCTTGCATGGGTGCAACACATCATCCGTTTCCTTCAGACAATAGAACTCCCCGAGGAACAAGAGGAAGTAGAGAAAGTAGCCCGTAGGTATCATATGTACCACTTCATAGACGATGTCTCGTATAGAAACATACCGAATAGTGTGAAACTCAAATGTATTTCCTAGGAAGATGGACAAGAGTTGTTGGTAGAGATACATGGAGGCATATGTGGCTCCCACATAGGATCGAGAGAACTTGCCGGAAGGGCATTCCGGTAAGGTTTCTTTTGGTCCACTGCTCTCCAGGATGCAACGACATTAGTAACCAAGTGTGAAGCACGAAAGTTTCATTCGAAGATATTACAAGAGCCAACTTAGGCCATTCAAATGATCCCTCTCTCCTATCCATTTTCGGTCTGGGGGCTTGACATCTTGGGCCCCTTTTCCCATGCTGCTGGGGGCTTTGAGTACTTGTACGTCGCAATCAACAAGTTCACAAAGTGGCCAGAAGTGGAAGCAGCGAGGAAGGGGAGGACACAGTCAGCCAACAAGTTCTTTGAAGGACTGGTTTGCTGCTTTGGTGTTCCCAATAGGATCATCACCGACAATGGCACGGAGTTCACGAGCCGCACCTTCATGCAGTATGTCCAAGAACTTGGGAGCAGAATCTGTTTTGCTTCCGTTGCACACCCAAGGAGCAATGGACCAGCGGAAATAGCTAATGTTGAAGTGTTGTGAGGCCTCAAGACAAGAACTTTCGATAGACTGCAGTAGTGTGGAAGGCACTAGATTGATAAGTTGTCGGTGGTTCTTTGGTCAATCAGAACGACACCAAATCGAGCTACCGGCCAGACACCCTTCTCCCTCGTCTATGGGGTGGAGGCAGTGCTCCCCACGGAACTCATATATGGGTCGCCTTGAGTGCTCTCTTATGATGAGATCGAGCAAGAGCAGTTCCGGCAAGATGACGGGACGCTCCTTGAGGAAGACTGTGTTCAGACTACTGTGAGAGATGCACGCTACCAGCAAGCTTGGCACCGCTACCATAGCCGCAAGGTCAATGCCAGAAGTCTTGAGGAAGGCGACCTTGTTCTTTGGCAAGTTCAGTCTACCAAGAATTCCAACAAGTTGACGCCAAAGTGAGAAGGCCCTTATTGGGTGGTACGAGTCACCAGGCCTGGTGGAGTCTGCCTGGAGACCGAATATTGCATCCCAATGAGCAACTCCTAGAATATCGAACATCTCCGCACTTTCTACCCATAAGGCGTGGTTGCCGGGCCTCCCGGCAACCACTCTTTCGTACAAGTCATGCCGCTGAAGCATGTAAACCTTGGTACGAAGCCAAGCTGAGATCCTTGTGTAGTTCGATAAAGATAAGTGTTCTGCAATCTTAATCGATTCTCATGTTTACTTATTTGCATGTTTGTCTAAGGTGTTGCATTACACTTAATCCCGGCAAGAGCTAACGGACCACCAAGGTTCCATATCCACATTTGCTCTTCTTTATTTTTCTCAAAGGACAAAAGGACGGAGTACAACAACAAAAAATAAGTTGCAAAACCCCAAGAAAATTCTTGCCGTCAAGTTATTTTCCATGGGCGATTTCGATATCTATGTGGAAAACCTGCACGCACAACAACCTTATCGCGATTTGCTGCCCCCTCACTATGTTCGGGACCTCTCATCGGATAAAGTGGTCACGCCCACATTGGGGACCCTGACTCATAAGTCGTGATCGCCGAACGTACGTGCTCAGTGATCCCAGAGATCAATGCTCACTGAGCACACAGAAACTGAATATAACAAGAGTCTTACATCCATTACATACCGGTTTACTGAAATATGGCCTTTAGGGCCAAGTCTTCATATGATTGCAGCGGAAATCTTCAACGATAACGTGAACCCTTGACATCTGCCTTCACCCTAAAGGCATTGTGACTCGAAAGCGTCCTAGTTCGCATGTTCGTCACCAAC
This sequence comes from Hordeum marinum, assembly GCA_022496015.1. Lineage (NCBI taxonomy): Eukaryota > Viridiplantae > Streptophyta > Magnoliopsida > Poales > Poaceae > Hordeum > Hordeum marinum. The sequence goes on from CM039676.1 coordinate 119,114,754, forward strand.
GAACTCTTCGCCGTACTCCTTTTCTTCCATGCCTGGCCAATTAAATAACCAATGGCAAGCCAATGAGTACTTTGAATGTACTCGCAAGCAACCCATGTTTGGAACAAGGTAATAACAATACCTGATGTAGCACTAAGTATGTATTTTGCAGAAAGCTAATTTTGAATGCAATGACATGATCAAGTAACTAGGTAAACATGCATCAACAGTTGGTAGAGATCCATATGAACAAGTTATAGATATCATCATAAATAGGGGGTTGAACATCCCATGCTCAATCATCACGTCAAGTCATCTGACTTATCTCAAGTGTCATCTTTGTGTCATCCACACACACCCACACACACCAATTTTTAGGAAACATCTGGACGTAGTTTATGAAGGACCTCCAACTTTCCATGACCATGGGCATGGCTATTCGAATAGTTTTACACGCTCTAGAGGTTGCACACTTTACCCACAAGACTCAGGGAACTTCTGTGTCATCCACGACTTGCGGTATATAACATACCCGAGGTAAGCACCCGAACAATGCCTTTCCCATAGCGATACTAAACAAAGAGTCCACTCGATTGGTTCCCAGCCCACAAGATGTACATCACTCATAACATCCATGCAGGGACCAACGGTGTGCTTGGTGCTTCTTAAGATAACGAATGATCGTCCATACCGGCATGACCCCGTATCGAGAGTGAACACGCCACTCCTGCCACTAGTAATGCGGGCTCCTTGCTAGTACCCACCAGAGTAATAAACAGATCCCCGTCCAATAAGGGTTATCCTGGTTGCGCATGTAAGGTTGGGACGGTCAGCAGACCTTAAATCTAATCCGTTTTCGAAAACACACACACTCACACATCTTTCTCCGGTATACCACTTCTCTCTCAAGCGGTTTCCCATCTCAACATCATCTCCCTCGAGCATTAGTGGCCCCTGGCGGGGTTTTCGAAAAGTCTGTGAAATCATCTCTTTATTTCCATCACCATGCATAACTGCGATCCCACTTGTGTAGCATCTACTAGCATCCTATTTACACCCACCCACATAACCCTCATAAGGTGGTAGGGTCATGCACGATGAAAGTATCAACAGCAAAAGTGTCAGAAGCATCCCACCGAAGTGGTCATTACTCCACATGATCAAATATAATGAACGTAAAGTGCTATATGACATGCAATAAAAATGGTTTCTTTACATGGTCAAAAGGCTGCTTGTCTGGCTTCGGAAAGTCTTCGAGGTCTTCACACGCTTCTCGTCCAACTCTGAGCACTCCGTTTATCTCGTCAACTACCGTCGGTAAACAACCACAGTAAGCAACACAACAAGCAGAAAAATAAAAGTGCTCCATAAATAGGAGTTTTATTTTTCATGGACATCCATGGTCATAAGAAAAATAACCACGGAGGTTTTGGTGGATGTGGGTCAAGGGGGAGTATTGAATGGTTGAAATGAACGAAATGATGATCCTATAAGATGTCCACAAAAAAGATTTTTATAAAAATGAGTGGAGGCACTCACCAAATAGGGCATGTTTTTAGAAGAATTTAGAAAGTGGTTTCACTGGTTTTGAAGTTGGGATAAATTTCCTAGAGATTTTCAAAGTGGATATACATGAAGGAATGGCTGAATATTTTCCATAGGAGAATAAGTGTGAGACAAAAATGTTCACCACTGAGTGTATGAATTTATATACCACTAGGAACTTGAAACACTCCATTTTAGGTCGATTAGAATCCCCTAGGAATAATACAAGGTGGTATTTATAATAAAGATATGACCAAATCATTGATGGAAGAGAAAATGTCATATGCGAAAATGTCCTACGTACATATCTGGATAGAACATGATTTTAGAAGTCTGTAGAAACTTGAATCACCAAAGTTGGAATTAAACCATTTCTCTAGTAAAATAAAAAGGAAAGAGAATTACCCAATGGGCCTAAGCTCTGCACTGGGCGAGGAATAGCTACTGGGCCGGCCCATTAGCTTAGCTATGCCTACGCAGCTGCCATGCCGAAGGCATATTTCTTTCAATACGTTTCCAACGAGGGGAGGCGGCTGCGGGCAGAGTCGTTTACACTTACGCAAGGAGGCCCGACCGACTGGTCACTGACAGACGGTGCCCGCCTGTCGGGTTCATCCCCCTCCTCCCAATCGAGCAAGGAGAGATGGAGGAGGCATGGCCGTGCGCTTGCTAGCGTCGTCCTGGCAGTAGGAGCCACCCCCGGTGATGCTTCGGCGATCAGAGCACTCAGGAGATATTGACACATCCACCTAGGGGTCCCATTCCCACAGGAAAAAGCTTGGGGAAGCGATCCTTCGGCTGCAGCGATGACATGCGATGATGACCGTGGAAATTGCTGCATCGGTCATGGGAAAGGGAAAAGGAGTCATGGGGGAGGCCTAGGGTGACATGTGGTTGCTCTTGCGAGGACCAGAGGGGCTGGGAGAGTCCACCGAGGCCGTATTTCTAGTGGAGGCCGCCGACGTTCTTCGGCCATGGATGAAGAAGGAAGCCAGGGAGAGCAAGGCGGCTGGTCTTGGCATTTCAAGGGAGTGAGGGAAAGCAAGAGAGATGGAGATGGGGCACGGGGAGCGCTCGGGAGGGCTTTATATAGCCATGCCGAGGTGCACCATGGACCACGCCTAGGGGAGGTGCTCTAGCATGCCTGGCTTGGGAGAGAGGAGGGCAGGGGAGGAGGGTCCCGACCGTGTGGTGTGACGAGGACGTTTAGGCGACCTTGGGAGACACCACCACGATGCCCAAGGTTGTCGGATGGCTCGGGATGGGTGTCACTATAGTGCTTGGGCACACTGTAGCGCGCCCAGAGCGTGCCCATTGCATGCCAGGGCATGTCCTTGGTAGGCAGGGCGTGGCCACTTGTGCCCAACAGCTCCAGGGGGTTTAAACAAAGGGGACAGGGCATAGAATGCTCTGGAGGTGCCTTAGGTGAGAGGGAAAGTGGGGAGAGAGAGGGGGATCCTAGCTGTCCTGGAGGGTATCTTGGTGTTTTACCCCCACCCCCCAAATAATTGATCTATGCACATGAAATTGTTAATGGGGGTAGCTAGAGCCCAAGTGGAGGTGTGGTAAAAACCATGCCTCAGGGAGATTATTTTGCCCTCCCAATCATTAATCCTTAGAATAGGGCAGAAGGTGTTTCATACAAGTTTGAGATAGCAAAGTGATTCTCATCACTATGAAACTTAACAGGACTTGATAATAGGTATAAATAATCTTGATCACAAGTTTTTACCACATTTAGAGGAAGTGGCTAATATAAATATTTCAAACCCTAGAAATAGTCAGAAATGGAGTTTCTTAGATCTAGCTAAGAAAAATTATCCTCCTTGATGCACCACTTGATGTGGCGGCATAATTTAGGTACTATAACATGCACAAAAAGTTTGGGGTCCAATGGGGGAAACTTGGCAATGTAATCTTACCAAATTCTTGGAATTAACAGAAATGGGTTTGAGGGGATTTGGACAAGTGTATCTGCTCCCCTTGTTGCACCACATGGCGTATCATCATTATTTGGGGATTAGAACATGTCCACAAGTTTTGAGATCAAAAGGAGGAACTTCACAATGTAAAGTTTCTCAAATCTGGTTCTGGACATAATGGGTTTTGGAATAATTTTGTGAAGCAAAACTATTGGGATTGAGATTAAACTTGTCTAGATCATCACACATGACATATGTTACCTGTTGGAATTTTCCAGGAGTTAATTGAGAATATTTATTATAGAAATATTTCAAATGCTAGAAATAGGCAGAAAAGGTTTTTAAGGGGTTTGTCCAATATTTTGAACATGACCATGTGTTGAAACTCCTATATATGGACAATATATGTCCACTCAGTTTTCCTAATTTTTCTAAAATATTTTCAAAGCACTTAAATAATTTTTCCTTATAAAAGACCATTTCAAGCCATAAGAAAAGGCCTTTAAATAAAATAGTAAAATAATCTTTAAAATTAATAATTGGTGGTTTTGGAAAGTCTTATATACAGTGGTCTTCTAATAAAGCATTTGGGGAAAAAAGATCCACCCAATTTGGGGACTTGTAGTGCAAATCTCAAATCTGGGGGTTTTGGAAACCTAATTTAAATAATGCTTTTTTGGTCAAAATAATATTTTGTAAAAGTAGTTGTAAGTCCTATTCACATGGCATGACCATTGAACAAGATTTGGGATCAAGGAAAGAGTTCTTGAGCGTAGGAGGATGTTCTATGAATTATAGAGCACCAGCAGGCAATCAAACAAGCAAGCAAATAACACACAAGTCAAGCATTCAAATGCACTCAAAAAGTTTTAAGTGGACCTAATTTTTGAGTCATGTTAACGTAGTCATGAGGCAAAACACAGGGTGTAACACCCATGCCCCGCGTTTTGTTTCTAGTCCGCTCAACGACTCAAGTGACATCTCTCGCGCCCTTGTTCTATTTCGAGCATGATCAACAGCTTTAGTGGCGACACCGAGGACACGAAGGCATCTTGCCGGCAGTAGCACCGCTAGCAGGCTGCTAAGGACCTATTCCTCAAAGCGCTCGCGGTAGGGCTACACGCGCCGACAAGATTCGTCCAAGAAGGCATAGGGAAAGTTCCATGCACAGAAACAGTCTAACAAGGAAGATAATACACAGTCATTCAAAATATGATAAAAGTTACATGAGATATCTCTTTTTCCTAAGTACATATTTATTTGACTTTATCCCCTAGGGGAGATTACAAGAAGAAAAAGATGGAAATGGGAGGTGGGCTACAAGAAGAAAAAGATGGCGAGAGGCCCCCGGTAGAATCCCGGCCTGACCCCTCCTGGATCAGCACTACGCGGAGGAGTAGGGCTGCCAGATGGGCAGGCAAGAACCTGGCCCCTCCTGGACCAGCATTGCATGGAGGAGAAGGCCAACCCGGGCGAAAAGGGGATGGACCCCAGAAGCCGAAGTCAACGGGCCTGTCGGAAGAACCAACTTGAAGATGAGGCAGCGCCCAGGAGTAAGGCCCCCAGCAAGGTCATCCTGCTGGGAGGGGAGAGATGTGAGGCTCGCAGTGATGGTGTGGCCAGTGGTTAGTCTGAGCTCGGGTCGTCGGGCTCCGACTTGACCGCCCGAAGATTGGGCTCATTGCCGCTGTCTTTGCCGTTGTCCTCCTCATCACTCTCGCCCGAGGACAGGCTTTTAGCACTGCTCGAGCTCTCTTTGCAGCAGCTGAGACGGACGCCGGAGCGCCCATAAATCTTAATGGAGCGCGTATTGGCCTCCGTCATTTTAAAGCGAAGGACATGCCCCACCTAGAGGTTGTGGGCGCGGGCAAAGGTCTTCTAGCCGCGTCTGAGAAACATGACGCGATTCGCTGGGTACTCGACGTTTACTTGCATTGCGACGTTACAACAACCAGCCACCCGTAACCACAGGACGAGCGTCTCTTCAGTCTCCATTGCCCTGGCGAAGAAGTGAGGGAGGCGCAGATGACTCCGGAGGCGACCGGCCAGCTCGCGGATGAAATCCAGCGTCGTCCCCTCGGCATGGGTTTCCTCAAGGGAGAGGCCTGGAGTCGGAGGAGGAGGTGGAGCGGCGCTCCGCCTCACCCTACCTCGGATTCCGCGGTGCCCACGACCCCTCGCGCCTCTTCCACCACGCGAGCTCAAATGGCCCTCTGCCTGAATGGCTGAAGCGGTGCCATGATCCCGATGAGAGATCCTCCTCGCAGCAAAGGACGGTGGCCCCCCTTGCCCCGTGTTCATGGCAAAGGGTGGGGGCTACCTGAAGGTTTGGAAGACGTGGGAGGGTGAACTTTGTAGGTTTGCACTCGAAAAATGGAAGAAGGATGGTTGAGCACCGCCCTTGCTAACCCCCAATTTATAGGGGGAAGCGCGGGGGCTAGCTCTCCCCCACTCCAAAGGATGCCGCCCACCTCCTCCAATAGCGGCGCCCTCGATCACAGGGCAGACAACAACCGCCCTGTTTCCCGAATCCATGGCACTGCAGTTACTGCTTTTCAGGAACTTCAAATCACGGGCGCCTATTGCTGGCTCCCCGCTATGCATGCGGCGCGCATGGCGGAAATGACCTGACGCAGTAATTAAATATTTTGACGGCTGTGTCGTGCACGTATCCCACGTCCTGCATTCAATGGACATCGTGGGGAATTGTAGAGAGTGCAATGATCACAACCGCAAGGCCCCTCTCATGCGTGCCCATGCACTTTTTGGGCCGAGCCCAACATGCCTCGTGACATGTGTGGCCTTGGCCCCGGGGCTCCTGCCGGTGCGCTAGAGTTTTGGGCTTCTAGTGCCCCTTACTCGTGCACGGGCGATTGTAGCAACCCTTGCAACGAGGCCCAGGCCCGGGGGCTCCTGCCCGTGCACTTGAAATATACAAACCCAGACGAATCAACATCGTTGGCAAGACCTTTCCGGAAGGGCTATTAAACCCCCAGGCAAGACAAGGCCTCAGCAAGCCGAAACCCCGACAAGGAGAAGCCCCGGCAAGGCCCTGCCAGCACACAGGCCAGGTGTCAATCCACCTAGACACGTTTCGCGACGTTGACGTTGGAGGGGTCTAAGCGGTGGCAATGGGAGAGTCTCCTGCCCCATCCCACAAGCGGACAGAGATGCCTGGCGGTGCATTAAATGCGTTTGTCCTACTCCGTCAGTGTTAGGTATGATAGCACTGTAGCCCTGTACACCCCTATGTATGCACTGTATGCCACTGTTCGGATTCCCTTCATAGTATAAAAGGAGGCTCGGGGTGATACGATAGGTGACTTTTTTGACTTTTGGGACTTTCTAGCTCACACGCGTGGCAGCTGCCCATAGCGCTCCTGTAACTAGAACCCTACGAACACTCTCAATACAACCAAGACGGAGTAAGGTTTTACGCATCCGTGCAGCCCGAACCCGGGTAAAGATCCCCGTGGGATGTTCATCAAACTGACTCCCCCTCGCGAACTGAAAGGGGTACCTCAGATCCCATAGGTGTTCGTTCCCACGACACTCAAGCTTGTGGGACGCTCTCTTCTTCATAATTGTACAAAGTTAAATATTTCCTCTAAGGCAACTTGTTCCTTATGAGTAGGAAAATATTTTTCTGAGAAGTAATAAATCATATCCTGCGGACTACGTGCACAACCAGTAGTAAGAGTATTGTACCATATGTTAACATCACCTTTTAATGAGAAAGGAAAGAATTTAAGAATATAATAGTAGAAAATCTTCTCATCATGAGCAAATAGGGTAGCTATATCACTCAACTTAGTAAGATGTGCTACCACAGTTTAAGTTTCGTAGCCATGAAAAGGATTAGATTCAACCAAAGTAGTTAACTTTGGGTGGACAGAGAATTCATAATGCTTATCGGTAACAAAGATAGGTGAAGTAGCAAACTTAGGATCACATTTCATTTTAGCATTCAAAGTCTTTTCTTTGTAATTGCACAGTTGTTTCCTAAGATCATTTCTATCCTTACAAGCAAGAACCTCTCTAGCTATTTCTCCATCGAAAGCATAACCTTCATGTATCTTAAGCATTTCAAATCTAGGAGAGCTAGGCCTAATAGGTGTTTCGTAACTATCAGTTTCAAAGGTCTCATAAGTTTCATCAGTTTCAATGATTTCTTTCTCTCTAGCTGTAGCAATTTGTTCATCAAGAAATTGACTTAGTGGGACATTATCGTCAAGCATGGTACTAGCATCATCATAGGCATCATTCATACCAAAAGTAGAATCATCAATATCAAGATTCATAGAAGGTGGTGGTGTTGCAAGTTTAGTCATAACAAAAGGTGAATCAAGTGTAGAGTGTGATGGCAATTCTTTACCTCCCCTCGGTGTAGTGGGAAAAATCTTGGTTTTAGTATCCTTCAGATTCTTCATAGTGATCAATTGATATAAATACCAAGTGACTTAACTAATATAGCTATTCTCCCTAGCAACGACGCCAGAAAAAGGTCTTGATAACCCACAAGTATAGGGGATCGCAATAGTTGTTGAGGGTAGAGTATTCAACCCAAATTTATAGATTCGACATAAGGGGAGCCATAGAATATTTGAGAGTATTAGCAGTTGAGTTGTCAATTCAACCAGACCTGGAGATAAATATCTGCAGTAATGTGATCAGTAGCACAGTAATATGATAGTTTCATAGCAGTAGTGATAGTAACAATATTGGTAACAGCAGCATTAATACTTTTGTAGCAAGTGCAATACTAACTGCAACAGTAGTAACATAGCAAGGGCAATAAGTGGAAAACACGTAGGCACTGGATCGATGTATTAGTTGGATGATATTTGTCATATAACAGCTATAACCTTGGGTGACACATAAATAGTTGTAGTTCATCAAGATAATGTAGGCATGTATTTCGTAAATAGTCATACATGCTTATGTAAAAGAACATGCATGACATATTTTGTCCTACCCTCCCGTGTCAGCGGGATCCATAAGGAAACTAAGGGATATTAAGGCCTCCTTTTAATGGAGAACCGGAACAAAGCATTAAAACATAGTGAATACATGAACTCAAACTACGGTCAAAACATGTAATTCATTATGGTAATACATGAACAAAGCATTAAAACAAAGTATCCCAAATATTGTCACTATGGGGTTTACGGATCATAACATGTAATTCATGCATATGACTAGGCAACATCAGATCATGAACATAGATATAATGGTGATAACTTAAACCGTTCAGATCTGAAATCATGGCACTTGGACCCTATGGACAAGCATTAAGCATGGCAAAGTCATAGAAACATCAATCTTAGAACAAAGTGGATACTAGGGATCAAGCCCTAACAAAACTAACCCAATTACATGATGAATCTCATCCAACTTCTCAACACCCAGCAAGCCTACGAAGGAGTTACTCACTCCCGGTGGGGAGCATCATGGAATTGGTGATGAAGGAGGGTTGATGATGACAAAGACCAAAGATTCCCCTCTCCGGAGCCCCCAAACGGACTCTAGATCTCGCCTCTCGATGAAGAACAGAAGGTGGCGGAGGTTCCGTATCGTGAAACACAATTAAGCTTCCTCTCTATTTTTTCTCTCCAAAAATAGGATTTTATAGCGCTCGAATTAGGGTTGGGGGCCCACGAGGTGAGCACCACTCACCAGGCTGCGCCAGGGGGGCTCACGCACCCAAGTGGGTGTTCCTCACCCTGGCCCCCTTCTCCGGTGGCTTTTGGTTCCAATATTCCACAAATATTCTGAAATGATTCTCCAAAAAGTTTCATTTTGTTTCGAGAACTTTTATTTCTGCAGAAAAACATGATAGTTCTACTGAAAACAACGCCAATCCGATTTAGTTTCATTCAAATCATGCAAATTAGAGTCCAAAACAAGAACAAAAGTGTTAGTAAAAGTAGATACGATGGAGACCCATCACTTTTCTATATTTTCTTTTTATCCTTGCTGCACACACCTACTTGAGAGAGCCAAAATTATTCTATGATTTGCTACAATTGCTCTGTATGCTTTATTTAAATATATTGATCTATGAAATTTCTCTAGTGCTTCACTTATATCTTTTTGAGGACGACATGCTTTTACATGTTTAAAGCAATGCTCTCATGCTTCACTTATACTATTTTGAGAGTTAGTAATTTTGAAGAAATCTTCTCATGGTTCACTTATATTATTTTAAGAGGTGAAACTTTTATGCTGATGTTCTTCACTTATATCCATGTGATCTTGTGAAAAGCAATGACAATATATGAAACTAGTGACAAAGTGATAGATATTCAAGAGGGATATAATAAAAACTTCCATGAAGATCATGGGACAAATTAAACTTGATTCTTTGTAATTGTTTTGAGACATGATGATAGTAATATATGAGTTATGTTAGTGAGTAATTATGCGTAGTTAGAATATTGATGTTTAGGTTTGTGATTCCCTAAGAAAGCACGAAAGTCAATAGTTGTGCAACAAAATTACATCCTACTTATGGTGCATTATTCGGTGTTAGTTATGCTTAATGCTATATTATGTGAATTTTCTTTTCTTGGTTGGATTCTTCTCTATCTATTTGCTGGCCTTCACTTGTACTAACTAGAAATACTACTTGTGCATCCAAAATCCTTAAACCCAGTTTTGCCATATGAGTCCACCATACCTACCTATATGCGGTATTTCCATGCCGTTGCGAGCAAATTGGTATGTGCCATCTCTAATTTTCAAAATAAATTTTCCTTTTTGTCTGCTCGTATCGCTCATGAAATGGTAGGGGGTGACCGATATTTTTCCATGCTAGATGTGTTATTCTCATGATGCGTGTTTATTCACTGGTCATTGCATGAGAGTACGGCGGTAATAGGGATGCCCATTCCCGAAATGAAATGAAAAGAAATAAAAACAATTACTTTATGTTGTGATGTAAAAAATTCCTGGAAAAGTGTTGGTATGGAAGGCAACCGTGGATTTGGCTAGCCATGGAAAGTTAAAGTATGGTGGAAAAAGGTATAAACTTTATTTTTTGTTTGGGAACTGCTTATGATGTATCTAGCATGGAAATATAATCAAATCAATTAGGTCGTTTTCGTTGATAGGAAAGGCATGCCACACAAAATATTTTTCTCTATCAATTTAAACCTAGAGCTCTGGCACCTCTACAAATCCCTACTTCCCTCTGTGAAGGGCCTATCTATTTACTTTATGCAAATTTTATTTTTCACTTGAGTCTCCATCTTCTTTTATAAAGCACCAACTCGGAGGCACTATGGTCGTTGACGAGGATATGTTCCTAGGGTAGAGTCCTAGGCAAGGCCCGCATACCCTACCTAAGGACACCACATGGGAGGACTTGAAGATCAAGCATGAACTTCCGAGTGGGTCCTAGAGACGTTCAAAGTCACTCGACAGTAGTCCACTCGGCAGTCGCGTGTCACTCGACGAACCTTGTTTCACTCGACGCCAGAAGACCAGGAGCCATCATCAAGAGCCCAACGGGCAGACGCTAGCTTCATGGCCCTTAATAGCTTTTAGTACGTACGTTACCTGTAACGGCAGACTTTACACCCCACGACGAGACCCATTGATGCGGGGCCATTATGAGGGGCTGTGAACTCTATATAAGCCGCCCCGCCCCTCCCCTCCTGCACAATGGTTTAGTAAACTATTGTAATCTCTACATTCCACTCGACATAAAGCTCCCGAGCACTGAGACGTTGGGTTGTTACCTCCACGAGAGGGGCCTGAACTCATACAACTGTGTGTACACCCTCGCCATAGCTAGGACTCTGCCCTCTCCATTCATAACCCTACCATCTAGTGCGAGGCTCGTATCCACGACAGTTCGTGCCCACCGTGGGGCTAGCATCTAAGCGACTTCCGGCGAGGTTGCGTTTTTCATCTTTCAACATGTCTTCAGGTGGTGTTTTTGCTCTGGGCCACGAGATCCGTTTCGAAGCGCTCACTTTCATCGCCGACGATTCGGCATGGCTTCAGGAGGCGCCTCTCGATGTTGAGGCGCTCCCAGTTTGCGGGGCCGCGCATTTCCGCGTGAGTCCGTGCGGCGTGTTGCTGCGTCAGCCGTCGGCCCCTTACGCATCAGCTCCTCTCGCCATTCGCGATCACAAGCGGTCTGTCCGCTCACGACTCCAGCGGTGGGTCGAACACGCAGCGGCGCGTTAAGCTTCTTCGCAGGTTGCAGCACTCGAACCTGCCAAGTCCCTTAATGGCGTGTTCGAGTGAGATTCCGATCTGTCCGACGTGCCTTCCGAGTGCGAGAGCTGCGACCCCACGGCGGATGTCTTGATGGTGGGCTCACATTAGAGCTCACTGCCTGGTTTTGGTCATGGTGAGCACGAGGCTGGTGGCCCGTCTAACGTGCAATCGCGTCGCGATGAGAATGTCCTTCATACCCCCGTCGGCGGCGCGACAGCCGAGGCCCGGGCTTTGGAGGCCGCGCGTGTTCATCTGGAAGAGCTCCAGGCAGAGATCGATGAGCGCGCCCGTCCATGCCCTCTGTGCCCGAGTCGACGTCGGCGACAGTAGTTCCCGATTGGATCTCACGATGGCGTCCAAGTATACCAAACTCCCATGCATAATGTTGTTGTTGCTGCTAGGATAGCACATTCCTTTCAGTCTTCCCAGTCAGAGGCTGGTCGAGGGCTGTTGCAGACCAAAGCACTGTTAGATTCAATACGACGCCAGAATTCAGCAGTTTCACAGTCTCGTCACAAGATACACAACAATTCACCCGAGGAAGAGACCGTTTAGTCGGCAAATAGTCCTGGGTCGCCCTTGCATCGTCAAGGCGGCGGTTATCGTGAAGGGCAAGACAGATATCAGCACCACCGCGAAGACCACTGTCGAGTGCCCACTTCTCCGCGGAGTGGTCCATACGCGCCCCGGCGCCAGGACGACAAGCACTCCTTCGGTGACGAGCGGGATGCGGGCTTTGTTGCCCATGTGTACCTTCTTCAGAAGCGGATCGACAAGAGCAGAGCCTACAGAGAAGGGCACGACAGAGATGTCCCGAGTGGTAGCTCAGCTGTAGTGTCTGGTCCAGAGTGTTTAACAGAGCTATACGCCCTATGGAGATTCCCCCCAACTTCAGAATGGCGGCGGGGATCGGAAAGTTTTCTTGTGAAACAAAACCAGAGACTTGGCTTCATGATTACCGAGTAGCTATGCAGATTGGCAGCGGGAATGACAATGTCGTAATGAAGCACCTGCCTCTTATGTTGGATGGACCAGCTCGAGCTTGGTTGAATCGTTTGGCTCCTTCCAGCATTCATTGTTGGGAAGATCTTGCCCGAGTGTTTGTCCGGACCTTCGAGGGCACTTGCAAGTGCCCCGCAGGTCTGGTCGACTTACATCATTGCGTCCAGAAGCCCAGCGAAACCCTAAGAGACTATATTCAGCGATGGTCCACCTTGCCTCATACGGTGGGAAATTTGTCGGAACACTAGGCTGTTTGCGCCTTCAAGGCCGGTGTGAGATACAGAGTGCTTTATTTGAAGTTCGGGCGCACTGTTGACATTTCACTCGGCAAGATGATGGAAATTTCCACTCGCTATGCCAATGGCGAGGAAGAAGACCACCTCCATAGCGGCAAAGGAAAAGCGGTTGCCAACGAGTCTGGCGGCAGTACATAGGAAACAAAAGCGGAAGGCTAAAGGCCTAGTTCCGGCAGAGGCCGCAGCACTGGCGACTCAATCAAAAAACAAGGGCAAGGCCAAAGCTTAGTATGCCCCCAAGAAGGGGAAGGGTCAGCCAGGAACCAATATCTTGGATCAGCCATGTGTGATTCACACGAAGAAAGATGCAGAAGGCAACCTGATTTTGCCCAAGCATACCACTCGATAGTTCGGACCCTCATCCAACAGTTCAAGGGAGACCAGTCGAGTGGGAAATCTCTTGAAAAGGAAGATGAAGACGAAGAGAAGGAAACATTCCCGGATGTCATTGCTACCCTAGTGATCTCTGCTGACGTCAAGAACAAGAGTCGTCTGAAAGTCATAAATAGAGAGATCAATATGGCTGTGCCAGACACCCCCACCTACCTCAAATGGTCTCAGTATGCCGTCACATTCGACCAGACTGACCATCCTGCACGGGTGGCCACACCCGGTCGACACGCTCTGGTAGTTGAACCGGTGGTGCAGGGGACTCCGCTCAGAAAAGTCCTCATGGATGGTGGCAACGGCCTGAACATTCAGTATGCGGATACCTTGAAGGGAATGGGCATTCCTATGTCCCGTCTCAGCGAAAGCAGCATGCATTTCCATGGGGTCATCCCAGGAAAGAAGGCCAAGTCACTCGGCCAGATATCATTGGATGTGGCATTCGGAGATAGCAAAAATTTCCGAAAAGAAAAGTTGATGTTTGATGTCGTGGATTTCAAGGGCGCTTACCATGCCATTTTGGGTCGACCCGCTTATGCACGTTTCATGGCCCGACCATATGACGTGTATCTCAAGCTGAAAATGCCGGGCCCTAAGGGCGTGATCACGGTCACTAGCAATCGACAGCAGGCCAAAGAGTGTCTCCAGCAAGGGTCCAAGATCGCAGATCAACAGATGGTCATGGTCGAGCTGGAGGAGTACAAGAAAACCACTGATCGTGCTGATTTGCTCCGCGCAAAAAAGCCAGCTTCTGAGTCGGCATTTCAGTCGGCAAGTGAAGTGAAGAAGGTGCGCATCCACCCGACGAATCCAACAATGGCCCCGACGAATATCTCGACGACACTCGATAGAAAATACGAAGCCGAGCTCATCCAGTTCCTCCGTGAGAACTGGGATATCTTTGCACGAAAGCCTGCTGAAATGCTGGGAATTCCCAGGGAGCTGGCTGAGCACCACCTGCCAGTGGATCCGAAGGCCAAGCCCATCAGGGAGCATTTGCGTCGATCCGCGGCCTATAAGTGCAAGGCAATCGCAGAACAAGTGGCCCGTCTCTTGCAAGCCAAGTTCATTCAGGCGATTTACCACTCCGAGTGGCTCTTGAATGTTGTGATGGTGCCCAAAAATGATAAGTCATTGCGCATGTGCAATGACTTCAAACATATTAATAAGGTGCGTCCGAAAGACCATTTTTCGCTCCCCACCATAGATCAGATTGTTGACTCGACAGCGGAGTGCGAGCGATTATCGTTTTTGGATGCCTATTCTGGGTACCATCAGATCCGTCTGTTTGGACCAGATGAAATAAAAACAGCCTTCATCACCCCGTTTGGGTATTTCTGCTACATCACCATGCCTTTTGGTCTCAAGAATGCCGTCTCTACTTTTATGCGCCTGATTCAGAAATGTTTACTTGACCAGATCCCTCGGAATGTCAAGTCCCGCAAAGGTTCCAACCTGCTGACTGACTTGGCTAAGACATTCGCCAATCTGAGGCAATTCGACATAAAGCTGAATCCGGCCAAATGTACATTCAGTGTCCCTGGCGGCAAGTTACTCGGTTTTCTTGTTTCCGAACGAGGAATTGATGTCAATCCCGAGAAGATCAACGCCATTACTCGTATGAAGACTCCCGTGCGAATGCACGATGTTCAGAAACTCACAGGTTGCTTGGCGGCATTGAGTCGATTCATTTCTCGTCTTGGTGAGAAGGCTCTGCCCTTGTATCAGCTGATGAAGAAATCAGACACATTCGACTGGACTCCTAAAGCCGAAGCAGCATTTGTTGAGCTCAAAGCCCTGCTGTCCACCCAACCGGTGCTTGCCGCTCCTGCCAGCAGGGAGCCCTTGCTCCTGTACATTGCGGCCACAAATCAGGTCGTCAGTATAGTGCTGACTGTCGAGCGAGAAGAGGAAGGCAAAGCCTAGAAGGTTCAGCGGCCAGTCTATTATGTCTCGGAAGTCCCCCCCCCTCAAAGCAGAGATATCCTCATTATCAGAAGCTGGTTTACTATATTTACTTATTAGCGAAGAAGGTGGCACATTATTTCCAAGACCATTGGATCTCAGTCGTCAGGGATGCACCTTAATCAGAGATTTTCAATAATCGCGACGCATCAGGTCGAGTGGCTAAATGAGCAATTGAGCTAGGACAGTTCGACATCAGATTCGAAGCCAAGAAGGCAATCAAGTCCCAAGCATTAGCAGATTTCATGCCCGAGTGGATCGAACAGCAACAACCTATCCAAGTTCACTCGACGCATTGGACAATGTTCTTCGATGGCTCCAAAATGTTGAATGGATCCGGTGCTGGTGTTGTTCTGATATCCCCCAGAGGCGACAAGCTCAGCTATGTCTTGCAAATTCAGTTTGATTCCTCCAACAATGAAGCAGAGTATGAACCCCTTTTGCACGGGTTGTGCATGGCTATCTCGCATGGCATCAAGCGCTTGATGGTTTATGGCGACTCAGATTTGGTGGTGAATCAAGTGATGAAAGAGTGGGATATTAGAAACCCTGCTATGACTGGATACTGCAATGCAGTCCGGAAGCTGGAGAAGAAATTTGAAGGTCTGGAACTTCACCATGTTCCTCGACTAAAAAATCAGGCAGCTGATGAGCTATCCAAAATTGGTTCCACTCGATGGCCTGTCCCCAGCGGAGTGTTCCTGGAGCATTTGCACACTCCTTCGATTCAAGAGGATCCCTTCACCGAAGATCCCCCGCAAACCTTAAGCTCCTCTGACTCGACTGAAGTAGATGTTCCTGTTGTGATTGACCTGGTCATGGAGGTGCTAGTTATCATTCCCGACAGGACTGTACCGCACGTAGCCTATATCCTTAGACAAGAGCTTTCTGAAGATGAAGCAGAGGCTCAACAGATTGTGCACAGGTCCAAAGCTTTCACTGTGATGGGTGATCAACTTTTCAGAGGAAGTGTGTCGGGTGTCACCCAGCGCTGCATTTCGCCCGAGGAAGGTCGAATGATTCTAGATGAAATCCACCCGGGAACTTGCGGACACCATGCGTCTTCAAGGGCGATCGTCGCTAAAGCATACCAAGCGGGTTTTATTTGGCCACGGGCTAATGAAATGGCTAAGGACATTGTTGATTATTGCGAAGGCTGTCAGTTCTATGCAAACCTGACACACAAGCCAACGTCTGCTCTGAAGACAATTCCACTCGCCTGGCCGTTTGCAGTTTGGGGGCTCGACATGGTTGGTCCTTTCTGACCCGAAAAAGGAGGATTCACCCACCTGTTGATAGCAATCGACAAGTTCACCAAGTGGATCGAAGCCAAGCGCATCAAGAAGCTGAATTCCTGCACGACGGTCATGTCCATGAGAGAGAACATCATCTGGTTCGACATTCCCCACAGTATCATCACGGACGATGGCACTAATTTTTACTTACAAGCATTCAGGAGATTTTTTAACTCCCAAGGCACCCGAATGGATTATGCTTCCGTTGCACATCCTCAAACCAATGGGCAAGTTGAGCAGGCTAACGGTCTCATTCTGCACGGTCTAAAGCCTCGTCTCATGCGCGATTTGGATCATGCCGCTGGTGCGTCGGCAACTGAGCTGCCGTATGTTTTGTGGGGGTTGAGAACAACACCTAATCGGTCGACTGGACAAACTCCTTTCTTCCTTGTCTATAGCGCTGAAGCTATGCTGCCGAGTGATTTGGCCCACAATTCTGCTCGTGTGGAGCTGTATTCTGAGGCTGAAGCCGAGCAGGCCACGCAAGATGGGGTAGATCTTTTGGAAGAAGAACGTGAGATGGCTATGATCCGTACTTGCGGCGCTTCCATGCAAGGAATGTCAGAAGCCGAGTGTTCCATGAAGGACATATGGTGCTCCGAGTGAATCAACACCGACCTCACAAGCTAGCCCCTGCATGGGAAGGCCCTTTTGTAGTCGCCAAGGTGCTAAATAATGGAGCCTATCACTTATATAATCTTATGAAGCAAATAGATGAGTCACAAGCTTGGAATGCAGACCTGCTTCGACATTTTTACACTTGAGATATTAATTTTCTGATGTAATAAGAGTTCTTCATGAATGCAATTTGTGTCTCTGCAATCAATACCTCGTCGATTCCGACCGTGCAGTTATTTACTTGGGGATACTCCGAGTGACGAGCAATCCTCACACTCATGGACTTAGCTGCGAAACATGTTTCGCCTAAGTTAAAAACCCTGTCGGGTGGATAGCAGTCCATTCACTCGACGGCCTATTCGCGAATCCGTCTGCTCTTAGGTTCAAAAATAATAATAACTCATCGAGACAATGGTAATCCATACACTCGACAGCTTAGATGCGAATCGATATTCGCCTAAGTTCAAAATATTCAGAGTGATGAGCGATCCTCACGCTCGAAGGCTTAGCTGCGAA
Organism: Hordeum marinum; assembly: GCA_022496015.1. Classification (NCBI taxonomy): domain Eukaryota; kingdom Viridiplantae; phylum Streptophyta; class Magnoliopsida; order Poales; family Poaceae; genus Hordeum; species Hordeum marinum. Next base: position 119,132,508 of record CM039676.1, read on the forward strand.
TACGTTTCGCCTAAGTTAAAAAATTCGTCGAGACGATGGTAATCCATTCACTCGACAGCTTAGATGCAAATCAACATTCGCCTAAGTTCAAAATATTCCGAATGATGAGCGATCCTCACGCTCGGGGGCTTAGCTGCGAATACATTTCTCCTAAGTTAAAAAATTTGTCGAGACGATGGTAATCCATTCACTCGACATCTTAGATGCGAATCGATATTCGCCTAAGTTCAAAATATTCCGAGTGATGAGCGATCCTCACCCTCGGGGTCTTAGCTGCGAATACATTCCGCCTAAGTTATTAAATTCGTTAAGACGATGGTAATCCATTCACTCGACAGCTTAGATGCGAATTGACATTCGCCTAAGTTCAAAATATTCCGAGTGATGAGCGATCCTCATGCTCGTGGGCTTAGCTGCGAATACATTTCGCCTAAGTTAAAAAATTTGTCGAGATGATGGTAATCCATTCACTCGACAGCTTAGATGCGAATCGGCATTCGTCTAAGTTCAAAATATTCCGAGTGATGAGCGATCCTCACTCTCGGGGGCTTCACTGCGAATACATTTCGGCTAAGTTAAAAAATTCGTCGAGACGATGGTAATCCATTCACTCGACAGCTTAGATGCGAATCGACATTCGCCTAAGTTCAAAATACTCTGAGTGATGAGCGATCCTCATGCTCGGCGGCTTAGCTGCGAATACATTTCGCCTAAGTAAGAAACAGAAGCAGTCGAACAAACGATTGAGAGTCAAATCGTGAGCAAAATCCAAAGGATAAAACCGTGGATAAACGTCGTGTGCAGAAGCAAATGAGCTCAGGCCTAAGGCCTGAATAAAGTTTTAAGGGATACAGTTTCACTCGGCATACTGAGGCAAATTTAATTGTTTTTTCCAAAGACTCAAGTTTCTAGGCAGGTGACGGACTGACGGGCTCCACAAAAGTATCCAAGTCGATGCCGTCGGCGATTCTGGTGGCCGCCTCGATGAAGGTTTCCATGAAGTTCTTGAACTGGAGTTTCTTCGTGTTTACCACTTGAAGCTCCTTCAGCTTCTCCTCCCTTACATCCCTACAATGGACCCTAACCAGAGACAATGCCACGTCGGCCCCGCAAAGAGCAACAGATTTTTTCCAAGCTTGCACTCGACTGGGAAGTTTGTTCAGGCGTGCCATCATGGAGTTGAGGTCAAGCTGAAGAGTGTCCTCAGGCCAAAGCTCCTTGTCGATCCTTTCCATGACAAATTTTATTTGAGCGATCTATGCCTGGGCACCCCGGAGCCGAAAGTTAAGCCGTAGCATGTTCATCGCCACCGCATCAGCAACTGGCGACTTGGTGGGGTCAAGCATGGGCTCAATCTCCTCTGTTTCCTTTTCAAAGTCCTGGCAGAGTTCTGATGGAAGAAGGGGAATCGATGAGCTGCAACCCTAAAAAATTTATTGCAAATGTTAGTCGACAAGAAATACTCACCGTCGAGTAGAAGATACATCTTCCTCGAGAATTCGCCCAGATGCCTCTCCAGGCCATTGCTCCTCTTGGTTAGTTGTTCGGCCCTCTTGACAAGATCCGTACGCTCCTGCTTTAGCTTAGCGTTCTGTTCTTCCAGCTTCTGGACGACAGTCAACTTCTGCTTTGCAGGTTCAGTTTTGTCCTTGGCGACTTGTTGGGCATCAGCAAGTGCTTTGTCCTTCTCCTCCAGTACCCTCTTCATGGAATCTAAATAAACAACATTGTTGAGTCACGCTTGGAGTCGACGGTTTTCATTGCACACGTCTGTTCGAGCAAAAGCACTCGGTTCAAAACATGAATAGGGGAAGATGGGAATGCTAACAGTCGGCACTTATTACCTCCCAGAGACTTCATCTCAGCGCGTGCTCGTTCCAGGGCGTTGTTGGCAACCGCCAAGTCCACCTACAATTGGTTCTTCTCCTTCTGCATCTCCTTGTACTACGTCCCAAGTTCGCAAGCCGTCTAGAACCAACAAAAGACAGGAGTTCAATCAGCAAGAACTTCTTGGACAGTCGACTGAGTTATTAAGACCGGCGAATGCCCATGTTGGAAGAATTCACAAAGAAAGTCCACTCGACACATCTAGTGGCTCTAGTGTTCCGCACGTCGTAAACAAATTCAAACAGAAAGCTATCTCTATTAAGACCCCTGCCGACGCAAGCAATCGACAACGGTCTTGGGGACTACACCTAGAGGGTGCGCTAAGAGTGCCCCCACTGAGACGGTTAACTCTCGATCCATCGAGTAACTTGTCAGAAAAAAAACACTCGACAAGGTCAGTCATGTCGTGACACTCAACCCATCGAATGACGCACCCACCCTACTCTATGGAGTGTAGCCTATCCTTATGCAGCGTCATATCATGGTTTGTAGTTAATATCCATGAAACCTGCAAGGAAGATGCGGAATGGTGTGACTCAAGGCGAAGTGTATCCTGTATACAATAGACTCTAAGACCCCTGCCGATGCAAGCAATCGACAGCGGTCTCGGGGACTACACCCAGTGGGTGCGCTAAGTGTGCCCCCACTGAGATGGTTAACTCTCGATGCGTCGAGTAACTCGTCAGAAAAAAACACTCGACAAGGTCAGCCCTGTCATGACACTCAACCCGTTGAGCGACACACCTCCCCCACTCTACAAAGTGTAGTCGATCCCTATGCAGCGTCATATAATGGGTTCATAATGATATCCATGAAACCTACAAGGTATCTATGGAGTGGTGTGATTCGAAGACAAAGTGTATCTTGTATACAATAGACTCTAGGACCCCTGCCGATGCAAGCAATCAAGAGCAGTCTCGGGGACTACACCTAGTGGGTGCGCTAAGAGCGCCCCCACTGAGACGGCTAACTCTTGATCCGTCGAGTAACTCGTTAGAAAAAAACACTCGACAATGTCAGCCCTGTCATGACACTCAGCCCGTTGAGCGACACACCTCCCCCACTCTACGAAGTGCAATCGATCCCAATGCAGCGTCATATAATGGTTTCATAATGATATCCATGAGACCTGCAAGGTATCTATGGAGTGGTGTGATTCGAAGACAAAGTGTATCATGTATACAATAGGCCCTAAGACCACTGTCGATGCAGGCAATCGAGAGTGGTATCGGGGACTACACCTAGTGGGTGCGCTAAGAGCGCCCCCACTGAGACGGTTAACTCTCGATCTGTCGAGTAACTCGTCAGAAAACACACTCGACATGTCGAGCAACAACAGTACTATGTGTACCACCAATCCTAGTCCTCCTCGACTACGTTCCGATCTATTCGACTGGAGGAAGTTCAAACATTCTACGGCAATCACCCAGTGGGTGTTCAGCAGCCAAGGAAAGAAAATAATTCAATCGACAATGGACTTACAATCGAACTTACTCGGACATTGGTGCGGAGGGTTGCGCTGACGTCAAAAGCCAGTTTGCTGGCCTCGTACGCCTCCTTGGTCCTCAGCATGAGCTGCTCCGCCAGGATCATGGCTTCCTTTGCAGCTCCGGTTTGGTTTTCTGGGTGCGATGCAGAGGGAAGGCCATCGCAGGTGGGGTCGGCACAGTCGCTGGAGCAGCTAGAGTAGCCTGAAGAGGTCTTGTCGGAGCCGACGTCACGACGGTCGAGATGGTTGGAGGAGCATGCGACGGAGGCGTTGCTAACTCAACCCTGGGTCGTGTCGAGTCACCTCTGCTCTAGGAAGACTCCACGGTTGAGCGCTGAGGTGCTTGCGACGATGACGCCCTTCGGGTGCGAGCGCGCGAAGTGTCCAGCAGCCCCTCATCTTCCTCCACTTGAATGACCTCTGCAACAATCGACAACATCAACATCTACATGTGTCGAATCCTATTCGGAAAAACTAACAACATTTCTACCTTTATGAGAAGTGGCAGCGTCAGCGGTATCAACATCCATTACGTCCTCTTCATCTCGACGAAGCGAGGTCACAGATGTTGCAGCTCTGATGGATTAGACAGCTTTCACTCAGATATAACTCAAGACTTCAGTTGACAAAGGAATTCGGAAATGAACACTTACGTGGAGATGACAGGTACGGCCACCCTCATACGGGGCAGTCCTTTGCGAGGCTTGGAGGTGGCTTGCTTGGGCTGCTTGGCCAGTCTTCCGTTCGACTCGACAGTTGAGGGGCGGCTCCGTTTTGGTTCTTCTCGCTTGGGCCCGAGGCCCTTTCCTCAGCAGCTGCCGGGTCATGGAGGGCCTTAGTGCGGCCTTCACGACGAGGGGGCGACTCGACCCCTTCCTCTTCGCCAGAATCTTCATATTCATCCTCAGAGTCGGAAAGTCCATCGCCGTCCATGCTGCCGCCCTCGCTCACCACGCCGTCATGCACATAGTTCCCATTGGGAATGGGCGAGTGCATGTTCGTCCATTCCTGCATAATTCAAACAAGAGAGTCAGACCACAAGTCAATACATCACTCGACCATATAAATGTATCAGTCGACATTACACATCTCACCAGGTTCTTCGGTGGGTTTTCAGCCGAGTAAGGCTGGATCCTCTTGGCTCCCGAGGGGTTGTCACAAGCCCCAGTGATGTTCCGAAGCCATTGCTCGACAGTCTCCTATGTAACTTCTTTTGGATGCATCCTGGTCGAGTCCCCCGGACCTGAGTAGTGCCACATGATGTGGTCTTTGGCCTAGAGTGGTTGTATACGTCGACCGAGGAACGTTTCAAGCAGATCCATGCCTGTCACCCCGCCTTGGATTAGTTGAACCACGACCTCGACTAGTATACGTACTTGAACTATGTTGCCTTTTCAGGACCCCTAAGCCTCCACACAACTAGAGCACGTGGGTCTTCTTGTCGGCGGCAAGGATTTGTTTCACAGTCTACGATCTGACCATGAAGAGATGCTTAAACAACCCCCAATAGGGAGAGCACCCCAGGAAACACTCTCACAAGATGACGAATGCAAACAAATACGCCATGGTGTTCGGCGAAAAGTGATGCAACTGCGCACCAAAGAAATTCAGAAATACCCGGAAGAATGGGTTGGTTGGCATGGAGAAACCTCTTTCTACAAGGGAGAGTAGAAGAACACGCTCTCCGTCGCGCGGCTCCGGCTCACGCTCCTCCCCCGGCAGCCTCCAGGCGTCGTCTGCCACCAGCCCATCAGAGACAAGGCCCTCGAGGTCGGTGGGGGTGGCAACAAAGGGGAGAAAATCCCCCTGCATCCACCCCGTGGTGACGGTGAACCGAGCGGTCGAGGGCTTCTTGCCCTCGAGCTTCGATGTCCCCTTCTTTGAATGCTCGAGCTTCTCCGTCGCATTCTTCGTCATCGGAGCGGCGACTTTGGTCGGAGGGGAGTGGTGTGCTGTCCTGGGGAGCAAAGGATGCGGAGGAAGAGAGGGAGAATCGGCGGAAGGTACTGTGCAATTCACAGCTCAGAGTGCTTTATATGCTGCCGAGTGTCTCACTGACCGGTGGGCCCGCGAGATAATCGCACACGCTAACCGCTGATGGCGCTCAGTGCATGGCGAGATGACCGGCGTGAGAACCGAGGCGTCATGCCTCCACTTGCCCTGATCGTGGCGTCATCTCCGCACGTGCGCGTGCTTCCCAAATTTCCATATCCCAGAGAATCCGGGCCCGTTAGACCGACCCGTCACCTCCCCAAGATGCGCTCGATTCACTCGAACACTTTTAAGACTGAATGGATCCAGGCGACCAGAGAAGAATTCAATCGACGTAAATTTCGTTGAAGACCCGAATACAATTTGGAAGATTTTGCATGTCGATCCTGAATGAACGCTAAGGCTCAGAGTTCAATCGACGCAAGTTCCATGGAAATCTCAAATGTCATTCGGAGGATTTCATATACAAACTCAAGGTTTTCAGTGATACCTCCTTCCACCACTCAAACCCCGATCCATTCGGGGGCTAATGACGAGGATCTGTACCTAGGGTAGGGTCCTAGGCAAGGCCCGCATACCCTACCTAAGGACAGCACATGGGAGGACTTGAATATCAAGCATGAACTTCCGGGTGGGTCCCTGGAGACGTTCAAAGTCACTCGACAGTAGTCCACTCGGCAGTCGCGTGTCACTCGACGGACCTCGTTTCACTTGACGCCAGAAGACCAGGAGCCATCATCAAGAGCCCAATGGGCAGACGCTGGCTTAATGGCCCTTAATAGCTTTTACTACGTACGTTACCTGTAACGACAAACTTTACACTCCATGACCAGACCCATTGACGCGGGGCCATTACGAGGGGCAGCGAACTCTATATAAGCCTCCCCTCCCCTCCTGCACAAGGGTTAAGAAAACTATTGTAATCTCTACATTCCAGTCGACATAAAGCTCCCGAGCACTAAGACGTAGGGATGTTACCTCCACGAGAGGGGCCTAAACTCATACAACTGTGTGTACACCCTCGCCGTAGCTAGGACTCTGCCCTCACCATTCGTACCCCTACCATCTACTGTCAGGCTCATATCCACGACGGTCGTACTTGAGCATTATGTGTAGCTAATATTTGAGTGTGTATCATGAATGGATCAATAATTTAGCATGATGGGCTAGGGATAACTTTATTTAGTGTTGATATTTTGAAAGACATGGTTGCTTGCTGATATGAATTTTCATGTAAAAACTAGTCTATTGCTTTTGACCATCTAAAATTCCAAATGTCCATGCTACAAAGAAAAAAATATGTGATGAATATGTTAGGCAGCATTCCACATCAAAAAAAGTTTTTATCATTTAGCTACTCGAGGACGAGTAGGAATTATTCTTGGGGATGTTAATATGTCTCCAACATATCAATAATTTTTCCTTGTTCCATACTTTTATGTTGTGAATCTTGGAATTTTTACAACTATTTTATAGCAACTTTATATCATTTTTGGGGACTAACCTATTGAGATAGTGCCAAAGTGCTAGTTGTTGTTTTTGCTTGTTTATTACTTCGTAGAAAATCAGTACCAAACGAAGCCCAAACACTGTGAAATTTTTTGGAGAATTTGTTTTGGACCAGAAGACACCAGATGTGCCAAAGAAGTGTCGGAGAGGAAAGCCAAGGTGGTGAACACCGACCAGGGCGCGTCTGAGGCCCCTAGCGCACCTTGGTGGGTGATGCCCACCTTAGGAACCCCCTCAACTAACTATCGCCTCTATGAATTCTCAAATATTCGGAAAACCCTAAAGGAGTCGACGAAACACGATTCCAGCCGCCGCAAGTCCAGAACCCCGAGATCCAATCTAACACCATCATGGAGGAGTTCATCTTCATCATAGGTGCCTCTCCGATGATGCGTGAGTAGTCCACCATAGACCTACTGGTCCGTCGCTAGTATTTAGATTGCTTCCTCTCTCTCTCTCTCTTGATTCTCAATACAATGGTCTCTTGGAGATATGTTTGATGTAATGACCTTTGTGGTGTGTTTGTTGGGATTCGATGAATTTTGAGTTCATGATTAGTTTCTATCCAAGAATATGATTTGAGTATTATTTGATCTCTTAGTTGCATGATTACTTATAGCCTCATATTTCTTTTTCAAATCTTTGGTTTAGGTAGGCAAACTAGATCAATTTTTCTTTCCATGGGAAGAGGTGCTGTGTGATGCGTTCGATCTTGCGATATTCTTTCCCAGTGATAGAAGGGGCAACAAGGCACACCTGTATCATTTCCATTAAGGATTACAAGATGGGGTCTATTACTACATGAATAGATCTTGTGTACATCATGTCACCGTTCTGATTGCATTACCCCATTTTCCCATGAACTTCATACACTAGATGCATGTTGGATAGTGGTCGATGTGTGGAGTAATCGAAGTAGATGCAAAATCGTTTTGGTCTACTTATCTTCTATGTGATGCCTATATACCGGTAATTGCCTGGATATCATCATGATTATGTCATCATCTATCAAGTAATATTTTCACCCACCGTGTGCTATACTCATGAGACAAGACACTAGTGAAACATACGACCCCCAGTCTACTTTTCCAACATATTGCTTTCCGATCTACTATTTTTCCATTTTTACAGATCTATTAATCCAAAAAAACCAAAAATACCTTCCTACATTTTTTTACCTATTTTATATTGTGTTCTTGTGAGATCTATTTACCAAAACTATCAGTACCTAATCTATCATTTTATCGTTGAGAGCTTGACAAACCTCTCTTACGCATCTGGTTGCAAGTATTTGTTATTTGTCTGTAGCAGTTGGTTATGTAGGTGCTTTATCTTCCTCAATGGATTGATACCTTGGTTTCATAATTGAGGGAATTACTTACAGTCGCTATGCTGCATCATTACTCCCTCTTTAGGGAAATACCAACGTAGTCTCAAGCGCGCCCTGGTGGGTGTTCCCCACCTCAGGCCTCCTCTCTGGTAGTTGTTTGACCCATCTGGTGTCTTGTGGACCAAAACAAATGTATAAAAAATTCAGGACGTTTGGGCTTCGTTAGGTACTGATTTTCTGCGAAGTAAAAAACAAGCAAAACATCAACTAGCAATTTCGCACTATGTCAATAGGTTGGTCCAAAAAATGAGCTAAAGTTTCTATCAAATGATTGTAAAACATCCAAGATTGATAATATAACAACATGGAACAATCAAAAATTATATATACATTGGATACGTATGAGCATCCCCAATCTTAATTTCAACTCGTCCTCAAGTAGGTAAATGATAAAAACAGAAATTTTGGTGTGGAATGCTGCCTAGCACATTCATCACATATTCTTTTATTTGTAGCATGTACATTTGGACTTTTAGATGGTTCAAAGCAATAGTCTAGTTTTCACATGAAAACTTTAAAACTCAAGCATATCAGCAAGTAACCATGTCTTTCAAAATATCAACACTAAAGCAGGTGATCCCTAGCCCAACATGCTCAACCATTGATCCATTCATGAAACACACTCAAATATTAGATACCTAATGCTCAAGTATGATTATAGTGCCTCCTAATTGGTTCTTTAGAAGAGAAGATGGAGACTCAAGTAAGAAATAAATATTGCATAAAGTAAATAAACAGGCCCTTCGTAGAGGGGAGTAGGGATTTGTAGAGGTGCCAGAGCTCAAGGTTTAAATTAATAGAGAAAACTATTTTGGGTGGCATGACTTTCATGTCAATGAAAACGACTGAGAAATTCTAATATCTTTCCATGCTAGATACATCATAAGCGGTTCCAAACAGAAAATAATGGTTATTCCTTTTTCCACCATACTTTCGCTTTCCATGGCTAACCGAATCCAAAGTTGCCTTCCATACCAACACTTTCCAACGAATTTATTATTTGACAACATAAAGTAAAACCAATTTCTTTCTTTTCATTTTGGGAATGGGCATCCCTATTACCATCGGACTCTCGTGCAATGACAAGTGAATAAACACTCATCTTGAGAAGAACACATCTAGCATGGAAAATTATGGGTTACCCCCTACCGTTTCGTGAGCAGTATGAGCACACAAAAAGGAAATTTTATTTTGAAAATTAGGAATGACACGTACAACTTTTCTTGGAACGGCATGGAATACCGTATATAGGTAGGTATGGTCGACTCATATGGCAAAACTCGGTTTATGGATTTTGGATGCACAAGTAGTATTTCTACTTAGTACAAGTGAAGGCTTGCAAATAGATTGAGAAGCATCTAACCAAGAAACAAAAAATCACATAAGCGATCACTAATCATAAGAAACACCATAATGCACCATAAGTAGGATGTAATTTCGTAGCACAACTATTGACTTTCGTGCTTGCATAGGGAATGACAAACCTTAACATCAATATTCTTACTAAGCATAATTACTCATTAACATCTCTCACATATTACTATTTTCATATCAAAAAACTATTACAAAGAATCTCGTTTAATTTTTCCAATGATCTTGATACAAGGTTTTATTATACCCCTGTTGAATATCTATCACTTTGGGCCTTGTTTCATATGTTGCAATTGCTTTTGACAAGCTTACATAGATTTAAGCGAAGAAAATGAGTATACAAATTTCACCTCTCAAAATAATATAAGTGAAGCATGAAAGGATTCCTTCAAAATTACTAACTCTCAAATTAATATAAGTGAAGCATGAGAGCATTTCTTCAAACATGTAAAAGCACGCCATGCCCAAAAAGATATAAGAGAAGCATTAGAGCAATTTCATAGCTCAATAGATTTAAGTGAAGCTTATAGAGCAATTCTAGCAAATCATAGCATAATTTGGCTCTCTCAAATAGATCTATGCAGCAAGGATAAAAAGCAAATAAAGCAAAGATACAAGACGCTCCAAGCAAAACTCATGATATGTGACGAATAAAAATATAGTTCCATGTAAAATACAGATGGTTATTAGTGTTAGGAAGTATTAGTATTGGTCTAGGAGTCCTTATTAGTCTATGTTTACTTTACTTCCTTCTCAAGTCATGTATATATATATTCCCCTTGGGCCTTCAATATAGATATGTTATTTTCCTAAATTGTATTAGAGCCCTAGGTAATTTTTTGCATGCGCAACTCTTGCTGATCCAATCTCATGCCGCCGTGATTTTCTCTCGGCCGAGCTTGTTATCCTTAATGACCGACCCTCTCCTCCCGTCGGCTTGCTTCTACCCTCACACCCCACCACCGCATTCATCAAGCCCGCTGTTCGATCCGTCCATGTTGACTCCGCGTCCGCCCGTCCTCCCAGCCGATTCCCTTGCGTCTGCTTGCCAGACCTGATTCCCGTGTGTCTGCCTGCCGGATCTGTTCACTTGGATGCACGCCAACTTGCTAGCTTTCTTGTGCGTGCATTCCAGAATTGCACCAGCCCGCGTTTTGGAGTGGATTGATGCACACAGCTGCTGATTCATGCCTGCACGTCCTCGTGATCAGCCTTTGTTTCCATTTTGGCTGGTTATTCCTTGGCTGGTTTTCGTTGGGCTTCTGGGTATGGTTGACTACAACTGTTCGGCTCTGGTTTTGTTACTTTGGCTGGACTGGATCGTGGCTGCTTCATCCAAAAAAGAAAAGTTCCAATGTCGTCACGCTATGTCCTTGTTCATCGTTGTTAGGTGACTTTTGATGGGACAAACTATAGTGAATTGGTTGCCTACTTTCGCATTCATATGCGTGTCATTCGTCTCTGAGTGTTTTATGTGGCGAGGTTTCTTGTCCATCGTGCCTGGTTGCTCTTGTGTCTCCTACTCCGCCTACGTCATCGTCTGTTGCCGTGGATGCTCCTCAAACTGCTAAGGATGCATCTAAGCTTGTTGACGAGTCTGCAGCTCGTGATTATGAGCAACAAGTTTTGATCTATGAGGCGTCTCTTCACTTTTACCGTGATTCTCTCCCTCTGCTTACACTATGTGGTCTGATGATGATTCTTGTGCTGCGCCTGTTCTCACTTCTAGTGTTTTGCCTTAGTTTTCCTCTAAATTTGTGGGCCTCGCTACTGCCTTTGCCATGTGGACATGTTTTCGCCAGCGCTATCAGCCCTCTCGTGATGCCTTATATCTATCTGTGGTTTGCCAGGAGCATGCCCTTCAGTAGGTTGACTCCATTGTTGACGATTTCTATGCTCAGAGTTCTACCATTTGGCATCATCTTGACTCTCTTCCTATTGCTGGTTGTCGTACTTGCAAGTGTTCCCAGGTTGTGCGGGTCAACTTGGAGTTTCATCATGTCTATGAGTTCTTGTCTCGACTTCATTCAGACTTTGAGCCACGATGCGCTTAGTTGTTCGCCGGTGGCCGTATTACTCATATGGAGGCGCTGTCTGAAATTTGAGTTGAAGAGATTCGCCGTCGTGGTGCTGGTTTATTTGACGTTCCCTTTGTTCTCACTACACGTGCTCCTGCAACGTCGTTTGTTGCACTGACTTCTCACTTAGCTTGCCATTCCTTCCCACTTCTTCTGGTGGTGGTAAGGATCGCTCTCATACTCACGGTGGCTACTGTAACACGGATGGTCACCCCGAGCCTGATTTCTACTTGAACATACGACATCTACACCATGCACACTTAGAGACTTCAAGGACTCACACTTCTACCCTGACTCCTTCAGCAGTGTCTCTGACTGAGGAGGATATTGTGCGACTTAAGAATATGCTTGTCGTTGACTCGTCTAGCTTAGAGAGACAACCCTCTTCACAGATAGGAGCTTGGTTTTTTCCTTCAGCGCCATGATATTATTTTTTTCCTTCCGCCGCCATGATCTCTAGTCTAGTGTGTGTTTTCTAGTTTTCTTTGTTTTCCGCTGCATCCACCAAAGCCGTTGATATTTTGTGTTTTTCTTGTGCCATGTGAGTCCACTATACCTTTGGCCAGTCCTGATCCTTTCTATACAACTTTTCTGGCCTACTTTCCCTTTTTGTTTTCTATAGGATTTTGTGGACTCTTTTTGCATTGTCGATCTACGCCCATCGTGCCTTAACCGCCGAGCTTCTTTTGCCATCAGTTGTCGTGGACTATGATTTTCTATGCAATGATTTACTCTCTTGGTGTGCCATGTTATTTTTACAACCCATCTTATCTTAATACTTCTCTGTTATCTTATATTGATTTGGTGTCTAGCTCTTATGTGTCATCTCTTCTTTATCCCCTGTGGCGACTTGACAGGTTTTGAAGACACGGATTTGGATTATAATTTTTTTCTAGTGTTACACTTCTTAAAATGCAATGCTATTGCATATGATTTGCATTTGAGGGGGGTGTTATGAAGTATTAGTATTGGTATAGGAGTCCTTATTAGTCTATGTTTACTATCCTTGATCTCAAGTATTGTGTAATATCTATATGTCCCTTGGGCCTTAAATATAGATAAGTTGCTTTCCTGACAGTCACAAGAAAGAGGGGATGCCACTTGGAGCATCCCCATGCTTAGTTGCTTGTTACTCTTTGGATAATATCTTGGGGTGCTGTAGCATCCCCAAGATTAGGATCTTCTTACACATTATTCCTTCATCCATCGTGATCTCACCCAAAACTTGAAAACTTCAATCACACAAAACTTGACAAAATTCTCCGTTAGTATAATAAAGAAAATTACCACTCTAAGTGCTATTGTTAACCGATTAATATTTTATTATTGTGTTGTATCTACTATATTCTAACTTTACCATGACTTATACCCTGCAATACAAGCCACAGATTCATCAAAACAAGCACACAATGCAATGAAAACAGAATCTGTTTTAGATAGAACAGTTTGTAGTAATCTCCACTCTACCCATACTTATGTAACTCTCAAAATTCTGAAAACTTAGGACAACATAAATCATTTGTATAGAAATACTATGTTGAAATTTCAACTCATTGTCACATTCCAGTAATGAATGAAAATTCGTGCATTGGACACAAAGTTTCTATTTTAGAATGAACATTGTTTCTACTCATCTTATGAACCATCCTAAAGGCTTTACTTGGCACAAACACTAATTAAAACATAAAATCACAATCATAACAGAAGCATCATTGTCTAAACACTCAAAAACAGAAAGGAAAATATAAAAATAATTTTATTCATTGGGTTGCCTCCCAACAAGCGATGTTGTTTTACGCCCCTAGCTAGGCATAATGATTTCAATGATGATCACATAAAAACTAGTAATAGAAACATGCAAAAGAGGATTATGGATTTCGTGTCAATCACATTTAAGTCTAACCCACTTCCTATGCATTGGAATTTTGTAAGAAAACTATCTATGGGAGCAAGAATCAGCTAGCATAGGATGGCAAAACAAGCATAACTTCGAAACTTTGAACATATAAGGAGGAAACATGATATTATTGCAATGCCTACAAGCATATATTCCTCCCTCATAATAATTTCCAGTAGCATCATGAAGGAATCTCACCATATAGCTATCACATAAAGCATTCTTTTCATGATCTACATGCATAGAAACTTTGTCACTCTTCACATAAGCAAACTCCTTTTCATTCATGGTAGTGGGAGCAAACACAACTAAATAACTATCATGAGACACTTGATTTTCATAAAAAATTAATATTAAAATAATGATGACAAGTTTCATGGTGATCATTACCAATTATAGCATACATGTCATCACCAAAACTTGGGGAACAAAAAATATCATCTTCATCAAGCATAGCATCCCCAAGCTTGTGGTTTTACATATCATTAGCATCATGGATGTTGGTGCACTGGGACAGGGGTACCTAGTGCCCCTGACTTGTGCATAGGTGACAATGGTAAAAGCCCTGCACACCCCAAGCCAACTCGTAAATGATCAAGATGAACTACAACAAGCTCTACCTGGCATCCCAAACGTGGGGCTGCTGCGCACCAAGCACTCTCCCGACGCTTGTCGGGAACCAGGACATACGCACCCTCTTGAAGCCCCGACAAGCCATCCCCTAGCAGGCGTGAGACAATATTTTACCGCTCCACCTCATTGCAAGGCCAGTCACTTGTCGTTGCGGTGTCGATCCCCCATGTGGCTAAGAGGCTCTTGCTAAACACGTGGCTACATGCTGGAAGGAAGATTACTCCTCCTTGACACCTGTCCTTAGACGTGGCGAGGTCAGGTGCAATGGTTAGCTAGAGCGGTGGTATAAGCTTTCCGGGGATGCACCCCAACACGCCACCTAGAGTTAGGTATGATAAGATCTGCTAGCTACCTAGTCATAAGACAATGTCTGTTTTGCAACTATGGTTGCCCCTTGTACCATACCAGGAGGCCCAAGGCAGCCTAGTTGAGTATTTGGACTTTTGGGCATTTGTACATACGTAGTAGCTCGCCCGAAGGCAACCCTTGTCGGGCTGGAGTGTTGCGTTTTCTTTGTGTTCCCTTGATCAATCCACCCACAAAGCAGGAGTAGGGCTTTACGCTTCACAACAGCCCAAACCTGGGTAAATCATCGTGTCATGTCACTGTCTCCGCTCTTTGTGCATGCCTCCATGCCCCCCGCCAAACCACAAAGGACCATGTGTCCCATAGGTGATCATATGCATCCAACCCCGACATCTTTGGTGCGCCAGGTAGGGGGCGCTGCGCTGGTGCGAACCCATGATTGTGATTTGTGCGTCCATCTTCTCCGTCGTCTCCTCCAACAATGGATCCCAACAAGAATTCTGGTGCGGCCACAAATCCCTCCACTTCGAAGGCTTCCTCTCACGCGGCCGCGGGCGCCATCGACACCACAACGGTTGCAAGCGAGGCGGGCATAGTGGGCGAAGCGGCCGGCGCAGGTGGCGCCCCCGTCTAGTCCCCAACGGTCGAAGGTGGAACAGAAGGTGCTAGAGAGGATCAACGGCAGCAACGACTTGCCGAGCCGAGCCCTAATGCTATGGCCGAGGGGAATGGCCGTCCTTCACGTCCCCACCGCCCGGATGGCCGCGACCTTCATGGGGGCGCCCGGTCTGGTCCAAGCCGTGACCCTATGGCTGCCCCCACTGTTGGTAGAGCTGTTGGGTGCGTGCCCCACGTCGAACAAGATGGAGCACCAAGAGAGGCCGCAAATCCATAGGCTCGGTCTCCTACACACTAGAAGGCCCAACGAGTGGCACACGACACCGAGAACACGATGATATTTCTCTTGGTACCACCAAGAGCCGAGAGACACTGCGGTCCGCCTTTTCTCCATGCCAGTAACAATCGAGGAAGCCATGGTGCGAGTCCAGATGCTGCTGAACTTTATGTCGGTGGTTGTTGGCGTTCTGGGAATGGGGGTACCTAGTAGTGCCTGCCTGCATCCGAGGACCTAGCCCACCTCGTCAGGTAGGCATCGCCTGGCGCATCTCTACACAAGACAAGGCCCTTGCGAGGACCCTAGGCTCGCGAGGGAGAACAACGCCAAAGATCGGCAAGGATGGGCCTCCTTAGACCCTCCTGAGCAACGGTTATCTCTATGCAAGGCCCGGCCTCAGGAGTCAAGGATGAAGCAAGGAAGGACAGGCAAGCACCTGCGTGCTAGGCAGCGCATCTTCCCCTTTGGTGCAAAGGGAGCAAGGACATACGCGGGTTCCCAAAGCACCACCCAAAGGTATCACTTCTAGTGCAACAAGACCACAACCACAGGCCCGGCAGGGCAGATGTTATTGCTGAGCCCACCTCTGCATCACCATCAGCTACTTTGCAAGCAAAGACCACCTTTGGACAGGGCGCGGATGTACTCCTATCCCCCTTCAAAAATTGGCCATTCTGGTATTCCTGCCCGCCATTAAGATAAGCGAAGAGTACCCGGGACGGTGTTATAGATAGATGCTAGGTCATACCATAGAGGAGGGCCAATCCGGTCCGATCCAACACTTAGCCACTCAACACACTATCATAAGGCAAAGAGCCAAGAACACACCTTGACCACCCTTGCGAGGCTCAAGAACATTGTACTAGTTCATCCAGCAAAACCTCCACGAGAGGCAATCCACCAAACCAGAAGTAGGGTATTACACTTCTCAGCAGCCCGAACCTGGGTAAACTGTCATGTTCATCTTTTTCCTCGTCATCGTGGGAGTTCGCTGTAGTGTCCATCGAGTAGCGAGCTAGGTTGAGTGAGGCCGTGAGAAACCTTTGCTCATGCCCCTGTGTTTGAATCTTAAGTGTTTTGTAGAGCCCGAAATCCAACATTTGGCACGCTAGGTAGGGGGCGTGCCGAAGTCTTCCTCGGGCCAAGCTCTTCCCCCGCCTCGCAGATCCGATGGCCGACGCCTAGTGGGCTTCTCCCGGCCGTGGCGGACCAGCTCTCGTCGACTCTACCACCACTTCCAAAGGCTCACACATCTGCTACATGGTGCTAGGTGGGCAATATCAAGCCGCCAGCATCTTCTCCACCGTCACTGCCTCTCGCAGCATCGTGATCCAATAAGAAATCCCAATTATGAGTTTCTTTGGATCAAATTCCTATGCTATAATATTCCATTATCGATGATGAATCGACTTGATAGATCAGATATTGTTATTCCAAATATTGATCCGATTCAGTATCATCAGAATGACACCCAAGCACGCGACGGGAGAGCCCCCCCTCAGTGTCTGTGTTGCATCGTTCCTACATGGGGGTCCTAGACACGAACGACGAACTGCTGTTGGCCAGCGAGGTGCTCTGCCAACGCCTGATGCTCGAGGGTTTCGACGTGTGGGCTTACCACATCACGGAGCTAATCACCATCGCACGAGGATCCGTGGCCCCACACTCAGCATCAGGCGCTGGGGGCTCGTCTGTTGAGCCTGTCCCTCCACCCGCCAACAGCGCGCAACCTTCGGCCTTGGCTGGGCCCAGGCGGTGCCTTCCGTACACCGTTCTCCTCCTCCCACAGATCCCGTTAACTGATCTCGGGGTACAACCAAGTCAAGGCGATGCGGCTCGCGAAGGAGATAATGGGGCACCCCATGCGCGCACCAACGCGCGCCCCCGTGACCCAGTGGATCTTCGGCAACCCGAGATGACCAGACGAGAGTGCGCCATCCTATGCATGGGCTGTGTGAGTAGGGAAATGCCCCACCGCCGCCTGGGAGGACATACCCCGGTGTCTTGCAGGACGACTCAGGAGGGGAACCGGGCCCATTCGTGCCCAGGGAGGATGGACCGTATCAAGCGCCTGGTGCAGGCGCCGGAGCCCCCCAAGGGTAGGGGAAATCTCGGGCACTCTCCCTAAGCCGGGCTTGGGGGCTTCCCCTGAGGAAGCACCAAGCATGGCCAACACAAGCCAGAGAGGAGGGAGAACGCCACAGGATCCGTGGGAGCACCGTGTGAGCTGCCGCTCCCACAAACAAGCATCGCCATCAAAGATTGATGCCCTGGGAAAGGACGGCAAGACACAGGTAACACAGGCCACCCGTGGCAACTGGAACATTAGCCTGGTCTCAAGGGGCCAGGCCTCACAGGGCTCCCGGGGTGGTGCACATTCTTCACTCAAATGTCTCACGAGGCGGCTACATCGACTGAACACCCTCACAACTGCGTCGGGTTCATAATACTCGTGTTTGGGCCACAGGAGCACAATCCCGGGGCTACATAGGGAACAATGCATTCGGGTTTGGGTCGTAGGGGGCCGCAACCGGGTAGAAATGCATGGGATGGCTCTTGGCGGAGTTGGGAGCTACCGGGCCCGGTGCCCGGGGGCTTGCCCAGCTATCTATGGTCGTGATACTCTCACGTAATAATGAGAGGGATGTATACGCCCGGAGCCCCCCCCAGGACGCGGAGGGGTTCCTCCCATGCAATGTGGCAGCCACAACTCCACGCTGGCGGAGAAGTCAACACTGCCCATCAATGGTTGTGCCCATGCAACGTGGATGCCCTACACTTAACGCTAGTCTAAGTGCTGAACGCAGCTGCTATTTGCTCTTCTCACATTTGAATTTGCCAACTTTCTTGGAACAAAACTCGGGGTTTTTTCAAATCATGTTTTCAAGAAATGGGCCGGGGATTTGCATTCATCGTCATTCGCCATCTTGGGTTTTCTCTCTTTAGAACGAGCACTCGCCTACTCCCTTCCCCCTCGCACCTCGTGAGCGGGGGTTGGGGGCACAGTGCTCTCACCATGCCGAGGCCTTGGCGCCTGGGTCCTCGCGTGGCACTCCCGAACAGGTAGCAGGAGCGTGTCACTTCATACTCACTTACGGTCGGCGCGCCATCTCGGAACCTCGGGAGGCCTACTCCTCTCGGGGATGGAAAAAATTGTTCTTTGGGTAACCGCTCAAACATCAAGTGGGGCTCCTGGGCAGCACGCCTCAGGAGCCTTACCGGTCATAAAGCCACTTGGCAATCTTGATGTCGTCATTAGTGATCCGGCCAACATCGAGGGTGTTGGCGACTCACCTCGTGATTGCGTCCTTGGTGATTCGGTTGTATACTACAGCGGTAGGGAAATGTGTAGGACTGGGACTCAGCGACGTAGTGCTGCTCGAGCATCAAAGGGGGCTCGTAAGACGTTTGCCTCGGGAACCTTACTGGTCATAAAGCCACAAGCAGCCTCGGTGCCATCCTTGGTGATCCAGCCGGCATCGTGGGTGTTGAGGCCTCACCCTGCGGTTGTGTCCTTAGCCAGACGCAACCGCGGTGGTACGGAAATTTGCGGGACTGGGGCCTACAGACATAGAGTGCCGAAAGGGATCCCAACATACATAACTGTAGAATCGAAAGTAGGTCTAGAGGGGGGGTCATTAGACTACTCGACCAAATAAAAGTTTTGCCTTTTCCCCAATTTTAATTCTTGGTAAGTTTTAGCATACATAGCATATCAAGTACACCCTACGAATGCATGTCTAAGAGTCTAGCAGCGGAAAGTAAGAACAAGCATAAGTAAAAGGGATAGGGTAGGAAAATCAAATGCAATTGTAGACACGATTTTTCCCATGGTGCCGATAGGTAGTGCTATCGTACATCCACGTTTATGGACTCTTCAACCCATGGAGGGTAACGGTCACTAGAGTCCACGGAGTGCTCCACCCATAAGGGTCCACGAAGTAGCAACCTTGACTATTCCATACGGGTTCCATCCACGAAGGACTAGCATCACTATGGGTAGGTTTTCACGAAGTAGGCGATCTCTTTGCCCGTACAAACTTCTTGGTTCACTCCACAACACGAAGTAGGAGTGTCCCAAGTGACACCTAACCAATCTAGGAGGCACCACCCTCCAAAAGGTAATAGGCTCGGTAATGACGATGAACTCCTTGCTCTTGTGCTTCAAGATGATAGAATCCTCAACACACAATCACTCTCTCACAGATTTGGCTTGGTAGAAGAGATGGTATTGGAGGAAAGCAACTTGGGGAGGCTATAAATCAAGATCCATAAGGTTGGAGTAGAAGATCTTGACTTCAACACAAGGGTAGGTGGTTTTGTCTCAAAAAACTGAGTAGGATAGGTATGGAATAGTTTTGAGTGCTTCTCTTAAGAGTAGGTGATGGTGGAGGTGTATATATAGGCATCCCCAAAAACCAAACCGTTACACACAAAATGACCAACTCGGTGACACCGATGTGTTAATCTTGGTGGTACTGAAGTGACCAAAAGGTGGCAACTTTTGAATCTCGGTGAGACCGATATAGGAATCTCGATTGCACCGACAAGGTGACCAATGGTCAGAATTGCCAAACATGGTGATGCCAATTCAACATTCTCGTACGGACCGAACATGTGAACTTGCATAATAGAAAGTTGGCAATCCAACTCGGTGGCACCGAAAGCAGTGTCGGCTGCACAAAAGAGTTAGGGTTTGGTTGAGTTTGTCTAGGGTTTGGAATCGGTGGCACCGGGATAGGAATGTTGGTTGCACCGCATGTTTGGCTAGAGATAAACTTTGGTGGGAGAGTTTGTGGATGTTTTTGGTGACTATCACTTGTGCACGTATGAGCATTTTGTCCACCAACAAAACCTTACCCCCTTTTAATAGTATTGGCTTTCCTATGGACTCAAAGTGATTTCTCACAAATGTAAAATGTAGAGTCCTCTTTCTTGAAGCTTGGCCAACCTATGTCCTTGCATCTTGGGGTGATTTCACAATCTCTACAATCCTTTTGCCATCCCTACCATTGAACTTCTCTGAAATATACTTGGTGGAAACATTAGTTCAATGACTTATATGTTGTTATTAATGACCAAAACCACCAAGGGAGCAAATGTGCTTTCAATCTACCCCTTTTAGGTAATTGATGACAACATATAGATCAAAGCTTCAACAAAGAATTAATCAATGAATGTAATCGTCACTTTGAGAAGTATGTGATAAGCAAGAGCTCCCCCTAAATTTGTGCATTATTATAAATTTGCATTTGAATGCAAATGCACAATCGATTAGGTACATGGGTCACTTCTTACATGTCACATACCACTTGGTGGTGTGCGAGAATAATTAGAATCAACATCTTAGCACAACACAATCAAGCAAACATGAATGATCATCACATAAGCATTAAGATGATAGGAAATAGTAACATCACAGATTAAAGCATATGATCAAACATCATCAAACGTGTATCACAAGCAACCAAAATTGTATCACAGCAACCAAAAGCAATTGTTTTTGAAAAAGCAACAAACACCAAACGTTTTCTCACTCGAAGCCTAAAGATCTATATACACTTCTCCCCCTTTGGCAACAAGTTACCAGAAAGTTCAAAGGCATATATCTAAGCGTTCTTGGGCTGATCTCCTCCGGTTGTTGATGAAGGAGTCGAGAAAACATCATCCGCGAATAAATCTGCAGATGTTGTGGATGGAGCTGCAGTGGACACTAGAGGAACTAGAGCTGATGGAGCAGGTGCTCTGCTGACAGTAGCAGGAGCTGATGAAGAGGGCCTCAAGTCTGGTGCAGGTACTGTGGCTTATCTAGCCTGAGTTGTGAATTGTGTGCTCAGCCTGAGAGGTGATCCATCATCATCATCATCATCATCATCAGAAGAAGAAGAAGTAGAAGAGACCCATGGTATGTGCATTGAGTCAAGAGTCTTGATTGTGTTGACCCAAGGTATGTGCACAGACCTTCTGAAGCTCTATGACTATCTGAGTCACCTTGTCCACCTTATCACCAAGAGTCTTGATCCTTGTTTCAAAGATCCTCACAAGACTGTTCTGGTTATCCAGAATCCCCTTAATATCCTTATGCATTCCCTGAACTGCTTAGATCAAAAGATCCATTTGCTCATTTCCGGATCTAGGGACTTGAGCACTAGCGGCTCGAACTGCCTCTGCCTCTGCCTGAGCTATAGCAGATGTGGGATGATCTGGGTCCATCACCACAACATTAACCTCGACTTCTGGCTATAGGGGCAAGTGTGGACGATCTAGAGCGATTATGTGCTTTTCCAACTGAGAGTTGATAAGCATCTGGATGTAGGGTGCATAGCAGCAAGAGTGCTTTTGATCATTAGCAACCCTCTTGATTGTCTCAACAATTAAGTCCATAACTCTAATCCTGGTGTTAGCGTCAAGGTGGATAAGTATGTTGATGGAGTAGCCTCGGATCATCTTGTCATCTCCTGACTTGGGCATCAAGTTATGCCTAAAAATGGTCTCCATGGTACGGAGGCCAGCTTGCAGATAGTATATGGATCCTAGCTCATGAGATTGCACTTTGTCTACAGAAATAGAAGTATACATATCGTTCATGGCATTGTGGCTGCCTTGGATTCTCAGTATACATCAAAATCACCATCCAGAACCTCTTGAACTCCTACAAGTGCAGCCCACTCATCAACAGTCGATTCATACCTTGCTCCTTCAGTCATCCATACAATCCTACCATCTCCATAGAAATGTGTAGTGGAGTAGAATTGCATGATCATCTCATCGTTCCATGCAGTAAGCACTCTTCCAACAAACTCATCCAGACCAATGCAGTGGAAATTATCTTGCACACTTGGAAAGTAGTCCTCATTCTCCTTAATAAATTTGCAATCAACATATCTCATATCACTTCCTGGTGGGCTCTAGTCTAGTAGCACTGTTTAAAAAAAGTCATGTTGCTCTCTGGTGTAGAACTTGTAGTCAACAACAGTTTTCTTCCTGGGGCATATGGATCTATAGCTCTCCAAGCCGTCAATCCTGAGTCTTTCCTATTCTTCATATCTTCAGCAACTACGTGGCTGACATCATGTACTGGAAGATGTGGTTTGAGCTTCATCAAAGTTGTCAAGTTATCATCTTCTTCAACTCTGCAAGCAGTTCCCTTGTTCTTCTCAGAAGCTGGAATCTGCCTGGATGTTCGCTTGGGCTTCTCAGCAGCAGCCTTCTTGGATGTAGACTTGGTGCTCTTGGATGAGTAAATCTTTGGCATAGCACCATCCATAAGTTTCTTCGCCTTCTTCTTGGGAGGAGCCTTTGTAGCTGGCTCATCCTCCTATTTCTGAGTAGCAGCTCCAGCTACCTCCTTTGGATCTTCATACATGGAAGTAGGCCTGCCAATCACATGAATAACCCTCTTTCTGTTTTCCTTCTCCCCTGCCTTCTTAGGCAAAGAATTTGTCACATCCCTAGCTACATGTCATAGGACAGCATGTGTGTGCATCACGTTTCAATTTTTGCATCAACATGAAGTGGGGATTAAAAAAAAACCAAGCTCACATTGGAATCAAATTAATTCAAAGTTTGTGAAAATCAACAAATTCAAAATGCCCATACAAAATGTTCCCTATGTCTGATAATTATGGACATGTAAATATCACGGGCCATTTTAAATATTTGAACCATTACAGCAATTTAAAAATAAATAACAAAGATGCTGAAAAGGCCAAATAAAGCATTATAATTATTTTAGATTTTAAAAAATCGTGAAACTTTTCATAGCAATTTGAAATATTCAAACTTAATTATACAAAATAATTGGGATATTTTATAATAGCATTTGTATTTGAAAAAAGAAATAAAACAAATGTCAGATTTATAAAATAGAAAGTAAAAATAATTAACAAAAAGAGGGAGGCCCCACTGGCAGCCCATCTGCGGCCCAGCCCACTGGGGGAGGCGAGTCTTCTTCCTCCTGGCGCCAGTGGACATGGCGTGTGGCCGCGCGCGCACGCGAGCGTGCTGCCATGCCACCTGCCTGCCTGGCCGTTCCCAACCAGTGCGACACCGCGGATGACCTTGTGAGAGGCGTCCAGATCGAGCCAGCCTCGCTCTCTTCCTTTCCCCCCCACTCCTCCCTCTCCTTCCTCTCGCCATGGCCGAGCTCCGCTCGAGCTCGCCGTCGCTGCCCGCCTAGCTATAGCCCCTCTGCTGCACCCCAGAGCCCCGCCTTGACCCCCTCGTCCTCCTTAAGGAGGCAGAAGACGCCGGAAGCCTCTACGCTGCGCCACCTCCATTTCTTCTCCGCAGGCCACTGGAGCCCCGCTACGACGATTCGCCCCATCCGGACCTCCCCCGACCTCACCGTCGCCTCTGCTGGAACCGCTGTGAGCCGCTGGTGCTCCTCCCCTTCTCCCCTTTCTCTCCTGTGCCTCGTAGCCGTCGCGCCCTTCCTGCCCGAGCCACCGCCACCACCAAGCTCGTCGTGGCCGTCATCCCCGGCGACCCCGAGCCCCCTTTGCTGCTCCGTTGGATGCGCGCGTGCGCGGGCTACCTCCCGGAGCCCTCTGCGTGCCAAATGGCCGTCGGATGCGCATGTCCGGTGAGTTGCCACCGTGCTTTTGGCCGCCGCCAGCCCCGCTTCGGTGGGTGCCGACGTGGCCGGCCATCAGGGGCTAATCCCCCTGCTAATTAGCCCCCTAGCCACTGACCAGTGGGCCCAGATGCGGGCCAAACCCTGGTCAACGCGGGGATTAGGCCTGTGTCACTGACGTGTGGGCCCCGCACATCAGGTTTGACCTGGCCTGGTCAGCTGACCTGCTGACGCCATGATGACGTCAGGTTGATGTAATAAAAGGAATTTCTAGTTTTAAAATAATTCTAGAAAATGTTTAAAACTTCAAAAATTCATATAGATTAATGTGCAACTCAGATGAAGATAATTTATATATGAAAATTTATCAGAAAAATCCAGTGAATCTAATGGTGCTATTATCATGCATGTTAGAGCAACGTATGTGGATGAACATTGACATTTACTAATAGGTTAATATATGGAATATGAAATTTAGATTGATTTTGAACCTATATTCAAACTCATTTCAAATTAACTTTGACAATAGTTGCATTAGCCCATCCTTACATGCTACCATGTCATGATCTTGCATCATATTGTTGCACTTGCGTGGATTAATTGTTATTTATCTGCATTATGGTAGGCCCTGCTTCTGAGGATACCCCCGAGTATTCCAACGAAGGAGAGAACCTTCCCGCTACCCAGCATGGCAAGCAACCCCCTTTGATCATTCCGATAACAGCTCACTCTCTCGCTCCTGCACTTCTTTATTGCATTAGGACAAAGATTCACTTGTCTGTCATACACGGTAGATGAACCTATTATTTTGAATGACCTTTCATTGCGATAGTAAATAGATAAACCTTGCAACCTAGCATACCTGGTAGATGCTTGTACCATGATGTGCTTAGCTTACTTTGCCTGCTATGCTTCCTATGCTTAGAGTTGTGTCAGGTCCGATTCATGTGGGTAATGAACTTGAGTGAAATAATGATGTTCTGACGTGATAAGCTTAAGATGAAACCGAGTTGGTAATGGTTGTGATGAGAGGCTATGTAAGATTACTTAGCCGTTTGTCTGATTGGGACCGTTCGTAGGAATTCAGTTCCGTGTTTGTGATCCAAGACTAGTTACTACCACACATTGGGTTCCTGTAACTCGACCCCTCTCAACTTTTCGGTCACTTAGTCCTTAGTCCAGGAGTTGCAAGTAGTTTCTGATGTTTATAGCATGCTGGAGGTCGTGCATAGCGCTGACCCTAGGGGTGGGTTACAACGCGGCAGGCAGTGGCACGGTGTACCAAGGGTCACCCGAATGGTGGGCTTGGGAACCATGGGCACATCGTTTGGGGCTGTAGCTGAAACTTCGGCCGGACTTCCGTGCGGGTTCAGTCTCAAATAGGCGATAGCCTGGACTAGAGGTCTTATGTGATTGACTGTCGTGGCCGACTCCCTCACTGGGCTTCCGCTTGAAGATTGCCAAGGTGCATGGTTTTAAGAGCACACAAAGATAAGTGGTGAGAGCGTGTGTGAAGAAGTACACCCCTGCAGGTTACGAAACTATTCGAATAGTCGTGTCCTCGCATATGGACTACATGGAAAACTTATGTTGTTCATAGATAATCAAATGGAAACTCATAAAAATATCAAGACAAGTGCGAGTATCGTTGATGGCACTCTCCCAAGATAGGGAAGTGAATCCATGGTGGTGTATTGTCATGGAATTAGTGGACTCATGTGCGATAACTGAAATCTAAACAAAGAGCTAAAGATGGTGTAGTGTAGGTTAGCCATGTGTCAAAGCAGGCATTGCTGCATAAACTCAACCACTCTCGTTCTTGATACATGAGCATGAATAAACTAGGTCTGTTTTAAAGACTTGCTGAGTACATTTGTACTCAAGTTTTGTTAATAAATGTTGTAGATGAGACCCCGGACCCATTAGGTGGGTTCTATCTAGATGTTGACGATGCCGAATAGCTGGTGTCCCAGCTATGACCTTATGCCCTGTGGCGGGCTATAGATAGTCAGCCCATGTGCCTTTTTACCCTTTCATCTGTTTGTACACAGACAGCTTATGCTTCCGCTTGGTTTGTAAGAACTTGTTTGTATGACTTGAGTGTCGGGTCATGTGACCCCTATCTGTAAGAACATGTTACGCAAGGCTCGTTTGAGCCCATTAAATAAAAGTTGTTGTATGGTTATGTTGTGATGCCATGGTTGTATCTATGCCTATGGGGCATGTCGTCCGTACGTGTGACGTGCAACGGTATGTATGGAATCCGACACCTAGTCGTGTGCCTTTAGTAGTACTCTTTACGGGAAACTGCCTCTTTGTGCTTCCATCGTGCCTTGGTAGCTTGCTACTACTACGGACACATTGATTGACCGGCATGTATCCTTGTTTGCTGCTGTGTCCGTCCCATCGAGACATGTCTCGCAGTGTAATGGAGTCCTTGTAGCCTCCTACGACTCGTCTACGTGCAGTGATGGCATTTATGTCTCAAGACGTAATGGAGTCCTTGTAGCTTGCTATGACTCGTCTACACGCGCTTGAGGCCGACACCTGCATTGTTGGGTTACATATGCCTATTTCCGTACGGATGTGCCACTTGGGTTCTAAGACTAGTCATGTCGGCCCAAGTTCTTCGTCGTTTGATTGCCAGCGACATGTTCACATACGTGAGCCAAAAGACGCAAACGGTCTCGGGTAAGGTAAGGTTGCAGCCGTGGAGCTTACAGTGCGTGAGATCGCAAAGTGATGTGATATGTTACAGTCTGGATTCATATGACTTAGGATCGGGGTCCCGACAATGTTGGTATCAGATCCTGACTGACTGTAGGACTACCAAGTTAAACCGGTCAAAGTTGAGTCTAGAAACACTATAGAAAAGTAGGGGAATTGATTGTGGAAGGGAACGTAAGGCTCTTTTTACTCCTCTTCCCAAGTTATTCTATGCTGAGTCTTTCTCATGTTTTCTACGGGGATAAGAACTAGGCTTCTCATCTATTGCTTAGGATGATGAGTTATTAACCATGGTCAACTAGCTAGCTTGTTCGCAAGTGAATGTCGGTACTTGAGTGTTGTTGGTGTGACAAATAGATGGAGAAGAGTTTTGAGTCTGGAAAGTCGAGTGGTTATGCTTTCCAATCTTTTGCAGTTGTCTCAAAATCCCTTTTGTGCAATTACAGTCGTTATGCTATCCAATTTCTACTAGAGTCTGTAATGTATTTGCATCATTCTCTATTTCAGATGCCCCCTCGTCCTTCCTGTTAGGTGGTCCGTCTGACTAGGTGTATCGATGTACCGGGTCACACGGCCATGTTGGTTAGAGTTATGATGGAGGCTGGCTACCGTTGGTAGCCAGAGTACATAGTGGAGGAATAGTATCGAGATTTCAACTAGAGTTAGTATCTGTGTAATGTTAAGATATATCCTTCATATCCTGGAGCTGCAGAGCTGCTTCACTAGACTTATGGACTAGGTGTCACCAAAGACATGGTAGTTCAGGAGGCTGCCTACACCATGATAACTATCATGAGGTTTCACCATGGTCTGCTTCAGAACGCAGAGTTCTGTTATGTTCCTGCTTCCATGGGAGGAGAGGATGGCTATCTTAGCACAGCCTACTATGATCATTCTCATGAGGATCCTAGGCTGGAGGTGGCCGCTCAGATGTTGGAGAACAGGAATCGTGATGCACATGTCCTTCGCATGGAGCTTTATGCTACCCGTGCACGTCTTTGGACAGCCCTGACGCAGTTGGCACCTGCAGGCAGGCTATGGAGATTTGGAGATGCTGAACCCATCGCGGACTCATCTGCTAGCACGCATAGACTGGCCCGATGTTGAAGGCATCACCCCTCTTCGAGGAATGCTATTGTCGCCAACAAGGGGACCAAGGCCACATCCGTGTCCTTACGGTTTCCAGGGATCACATGCTAGAGTGTTTCCGGATCTTCACGTTCAGCTCCCGGGTCACGGGGGTAACCTTTATGAGGCATTCTATGGTGATGCTTGAGTACGTGGATGTTAGTACTAGTATGGTAGTAGTTGTATCGCCATAGTCCTGCGTGTCTTGTGGGATATGACTCGGGTTGAGAGTTGAGCTCCGGAGCTGTAGATAGATAATTAATAGGAAGCATGTAATGCCTTCGATGAGTTGTGTCATCTCTCCGTAGTTTGTATTTCAGCTTGGGCTTGTACTAAACTATGTCATGGTGTGTATGAATCACGGTGTTCATAGGGCAATTGTTATTACAATGTTGTTTGGGTGTTTACCCCGCATGCCATGTTGTCCAGTACATTCCTTATCTCATGTCTTAGAGTTGATGTCCTCTATGGCTAAGATGTGGGTTTGTTTTCCCAGGATGGTGGCAACTAGGAATAACCCCATGCGTGCCCCTGAGCAGGGTGAGGGAAGCCAGCCAAGGCAAGAGAACCTGCCACACGCGCCCTCTTTGGCAGAAGTGAAGCTTGAAGCTGAGCGGAACAAAAGGAAGACCAACAGGCTGCTGGAACGAATTGAGCAGAACACAGCACGTGCTCCCCGCAATGATCACAATGATGGTGTGTCCCTTGGTGACTTCGTCAAGCTGTGCCCACCCAAGTATCATCATTCGATCAACCCACTCGATGCGGATGATTGGCTAACCGGCATGTTCCGTAAGATCCGAGCTGCCAATGTATCCGACGCCAACAAGGTGACCTTTGCTACCTACTTTCTGGAAGGACCCGCCAATTTGTGGTGGGAAAATTATGAAGCCATGCGTTCCGCAGGCCCCGCACAAACTTGGGCAGAATTCAGCGCGACATTCCGTACCCATCACATCCCGGAAGGGCTGATGGATCGCAAGAGAGAGGAATTTTGTGCTTTCACCCAGGGCAGACTGTGAGTAGATGCCTATAGCCGTGAGTTTGGCAATCTTGCTCATTATGCTCTAGAGGAAGTTTCTACTGATGCCAAGAAACATACTAGGTTCCAAAAGGGACTTAATCCTGAGCTCCGTCGAGATCTGCGCCTGCATGAGGCACAACCTCCTGGGCTTTAGTCAACAAGGCTATCAATGCTAAGTCTGGATAGACTGACTATGAGACCATGAGGAAGCACAACCATGACTTTAGCCCCGCATCTGGCTCGGGCTCCAACAAACGCCGGGTGTGGGTGCCCAACGTAGCTCTGTCGCCAAGATACACCGCGGGGTCATCCTTCCAGGCGCCTCGCCCAGCTCAGCCCAACCCTCTAGCTAGGCCATTTGGAGGTCCTCCTACCAATGTTGCTCCCCGTGCCACCGTGATCTGCTACAAATGTGGGGAACCAGGACACTACTCCCGCGAGTGTCCTCAGAACAATGCTAAGCCGGCTGGACGTGGGAAGCCGGGAAAAGCTTTCTATATGAAGCCAGCTCCTGCTCATGGACGAGTGAATTATGTTTCTGCTGAGGAAGCCCTTGAGGATCCTGATGTTATCCTAGGTACGCACCTTGTCAAGAGCCATCCAGCATCTATTCAATTTGATACTGGGGCATCTCATTCTTTCATCTCAAAAAGCTATCCACAGTTGCATAACATGTCTTTTTGTGATATGCCTACTCCTTTAGTAGTTCAGAGTCCTAGTTCAAAGTGGCAAACTTATAGAGTGAGCCATGATAATGAGATTCTGGTGGATAGGCTAGTCTTCCTAGCAACTTTGATAGCCCTCAAGTCTTCGGACATCAATATCATTCTAGGCATGGATTGGATGAAAGCCCACTATGCTAAGATTGATACTCATACTAGGAATGTTCAACTTACACATCCATCGGGTGAGATAGTTAATGTCTCCACTCGAATAGCCAATCGCCAACTCTATTCCCTCAATGCTAGCCCTCTTCCATAATTAGAAGATATTCTGGTAGTCCATGACATTCTGGATGTCTTTCCAGAAGAACTGCCAGGAATTCCACCCGTCAGAGATGTTGAGTTTGTGATACAAGTCATTCCAGGGACTGTCCCAATAGCCAGAAGACCCTATAAGATGGCACCCTTAGAACTAGCTGAACTTAAGATTCAACTCTATGAAGCTTTGAAGAAAAGGTTTCATTTGTCCTAGTTCTTCTCCTTGGGCTTGTCCCGTCCTCTTCATAAAGAAGAAGGATGGATCGGATCGGATGGTTGTGGACTATCGGCGAGTGAATCTGGTCACCATAAAGAACAAGTAGCTTCTCCCTAGGATCAATGATTTGTATGATCAGCTCGCTAGATCCTCTGTGTTTTCCAAAATGGATTTAAGGTTGCATACCATCAAATCAGAATTAGAAACGGGTACATTCCAAAAACGGCTTTTGTTACTCGTTATGGCCAATACGAGTACACCGTTATGTCCTTCGGTTTAACCAATGCCCCAGCCACCTTCTCTCGTTTGATGAATTCGATCTTCATGGAGTATTTGGATAAATTCGTCATAGTTTACCCCGACGACATATTCATCTACTCAAAGAACGAACAAGAACATGCCAAGCATCTAAGGCTGGTGTTGATGAAACTTTGAGAGCACCGTCTGTATGCCAAATTCTCTAGGTGTGAATTTTGGTTGCCAGAAGTGACCTATCTAGGCCACATGATCTCTGGTAAAGGTATTGCTATCAATCCCGGGAGAGTTCAGGCCGTCCTTGATTGGACTCAACCTGAATCGGTTAAGCAAGATCGGAGTTTCCTTGGCTTAGCAAGCTATTGTCGCTGCTTTGTCGAGAATTTCTCCAAGGTTGTGAAACCTTTGACTGAACTCCTCAAGAAAGATAAAAAGTTTGAGTGGACTCCACAATGCGAGCATAGTTTTCAGGAGTTGAAAAGATGACTGACCTCTGCTCCCCTTTTGGTGCCACAAGATTTCTCTAAGGACTTTGTTATCTATTGCGACGCCTCGTGACAAGGATTAGGTTGCATTCTCATGCAAGATCGCCATGTGATTGCATACGTATCTCGATAGTTGCGTCCACATGAGGATAATTATCCAACACATGATCTTGAGCTTGCAGCTGTGGTCTATGCATTGAAAACCTGGCGACATTACCTTCTGGGTAATCGTTGCGAAATTTACACTGATCACCGAAGTGTGAAATATATTTTCACCCAGCTGGATTCGAATCTCAGGCAAAGACGGCGGGTTGAGTTGATTACAGATTACGAATTAGGGATAACTTACACCCCGGGGAAAGCCAATGTTATGGCTGATGCACTACGTCATCAGTCTTATTGTAACAACCTGATGTTACAGCAAGGTTAACCACTTCTCCATGAGGAATTTCGGAAGTTAAACCTTCACATTGCTCCTCAAGGATTCCTTTCCAACCTGGTGGTGAAACCTACTCTTATGGATCAAATTATAGAAGCCCAGAAGCATGTTTCTGGGATATCTCGAATCAAGAAAAACATTAAGAAGGGTAATGTTAGGTGCTTCTCAGAAGATGATCGAGGTGTTGACTTCTTTGAGAACCGCCTGGTGATCCCGAAGAAGCAACATCTACGACCATTGATCCTTAAGGAGGCTCATGATTCTCCTCTCACAATTCATCCGGGTAGTACCAAGATGTATCAGGACCTACGCCAGAGGTTCTTGTGGACTAGGGTGAAGAGAGAAATTGCCCAGTTCGTTGCTAATTGCGACGTTTGTCGTCGCGTGAAAGCAGAACATCAAAGGCCTGCTGGCACCCTTCATCCTTTAGCTATTCCTGAATGGAAATGGGATAAGGTCGGTATGAATTTCATTACCGGATTTCCCAGCACCAAGAGAGGGAATAATGCTATTTTTGTGGTCATTGACCGCCTTTCCAAAGTGGCTCATTTTCTTCCTGTTCGGGAGAGTATAACTGCTGGCCAGCTGGTGGAGTTATATGTTTCTCGAATAGTTTCTCTTCATGGTGTCCCATTGGAGATTAACTCAGACTGTGGAAGTATCTGTACTTCCCGATTTTGGGAAAGTTTTCAAACCGCTACGGGGACTCATCTATCCTTTAGCACTTCTTTCCACCCGCAATCAAGTTTTCAAGTTGAGCGAATCAATCAAATCCTTGAACACATGCTCCGAGCTTGTGTTATATTCTTCGGTATGAACTGGGAAAAATGTCTTCCATTTGCCAAATTTTCTTATAACAATAGTTATCAATCAAGCTTGGGCAAAGCCCCTTTTGAAGTTCTATATGGGCGAAGGTGTCGAACACCTCTTAACTAGTCAGAAATTGGAGAGAGGCAACTCTTTGGCCCGAATATGATCCAGGATGCAGAGGAGCAAGTTCTCATTATTCGTGAAAAGTTGAAAATAGCCCAATCTTGTCAAAAGAGCCAATATGATCGCCATCATAAGGCTATGACCTATGAAGTTGACGAGAAGGCTTACCTTTGGGTTACACCTCTGAAAGGTACCCATCGATTCGGTATCAAGGGCAAGTTGGCTCCTCGTTACATTGGACCTTTTCGCATTCTTGCTAAACGAGGAGAGGTTGCCTACCAATTGCAACTTTCGCTGCATCATTCCAAGGTTCATGATGTCTTCCACGTCTCGCACCTTAGGCGTTGCTTCTCGGACCCTGTCTGTGATGTAGACCACGAAGCGCTTGATCTCCAAGATAACCTTACATAATGAGAATACCCTATTCGTATTCTTGATCAAGCTGAGCATACCACTCGGCATTGGAACATCCAGTTTCTCAAGGTTCAGTGGTCACACCATTCTTAAAAGGAAGCCACATGGGAAAGAGAAGATCATCTTCGACTAGAGTACCCCGCGCTCTTCCCGACAACTTCAAAATCTCGGGAGAATATCCTTTTGAGTGGGGGTGAGTTGTCACATCCCTAGCTAGATGTCATAGGACAGCATGTGTGTGCATCATGTTTCAATTTTTGCATCAACATGAAGTGGGGATTAAAAGAAACCCCAAGCTCACATTGG
Source organism: Hordeum marinum (assembly GCA_022496015.1). Taxonomy (NCBI): domain Eukaryota; kingdom Viridiplantae; phylum Streptophyta; class Magnoliopsida; order Poales; family Poaceae; genus Hordeum; species Hordeum marinum. The sequence continues at coordinate 119,165,438 of CM039676.1, forward strand.
AATCAAATTAATTCAAAGTTTGTGAAAACTCAACAAATTCAAAATGCCCATACAAAATGTTCCCTATGTCTGATAATTATGGAAATGTAAATATCAGGGGCCATCTTAAATATTTGAACCATTACAACAATTTAAAAATAAATAACAAAGCTGCTGAAAATGCCAAATAAAGCATTATCATTATTTTAGATTTTAAAATATCCTGAAACTTTTCATAGCGGTTTGAAATATTCAAACTTAATTATATAAAATAATTGGGATATTTTATAATAGCATTTGTATCTGAAAAAAGAAATAAAACGAATGTCAGATTTATAAAACAAAAAGTAAAAAAACAAAAAAAAAACAAGGAGGCAAACCTCCCTGGCAGCCATTGTGCGGCCCAGCCCACTGGTGGCAGCAGGGTCTTCTTCCTCCTGGCGCCACGCCACCTACCTGCCTGGCCATCCCCAGCCAACACGATGTCGCAGATGACCTCGCGAGAGGTGTCCAGATCGAGCCAGCCTTGCTCTCTCCCTTTTCGCCCCGCTGCTCCCTCTCCTTCCTCTCACCATGGCCGAGCTCCGCTCGAGCTCGCCGTCGCTGCCCGCCTAGCTAGAGCCCCTCTGCCGCGCCCAAAAGCCCCGCCGTGACCCCCTCGTCCTCCCCGAAGAGCCAGAAGATGCCAAGAGCCTCTGCACCATGCCACCGCCATTTCTTCTTCGCCAGCCACCGGAGCCCCGCCCCGACGATTCGCCCCATCCGGACCTCCCCCGACCTTGTCGTCGCCTCTGCTGGAACCGCGGTGAGCCGGTGGTGCTCCTCCCCTTCTCCCTTTCTCTCCCATGCCCCATAGTCGTCGCGCACTTCCTGCCCGAGCCGCCGCCACCGCCAAGATCGTCATGGCCGTTGTCTCCAGTGACCCCGAGCGCCCTATGCTACAACATTGGATGCGCGCGTGCGCGGGCTACCTCCCGGTGCCCTCCGCTTGCCAAATGGCTGTCGGATGCGCAAGTCCGGTGAATCGCCGCCGTGCTTTTGGTCGCCGCCAACCCCGCTCCGGTGGTGCCGATGCGGCCGGCCATAAGGGGCTAATCCCCCTGCTAATTAGCCTCCAGCCACTGACCAGTGGGCCCCACATGTGGGTCAAACCCTGGTCATTGTGGGGATTAGGCCTGTGTCACTGACGTGCGGGAACCGCACGTCAGGTTTGACCTAGCCTGGTTAGCAGACCCGCTAACGCCATGATGGCATCAGACTAATGTAATAAAAGGAATTTCTAGTTTTAAAATAATTCCAGAAAATGTTTAAAAATTCATCTAAATTTATGTGTAACTCAGATGAAGATAATTTATAGATGAAAATTTATCAAAAAATTCAATGAATCTAATGGTGCTATTATCATGCATGTTAGAGTAACCTACATAGATGAACATTCACATTTACTAATAGGTTAATATATGGAATATGAAATGTAGATTGATTTTGAACCTATATTAAAACTCATTTCAAATTAACTTGGAAAATAGTTGCATTAGCCCATCCTTACATGCTACCATTTCATGATCTTGCATCATATTATTGCACTTGCGTGTATTAATTTTGATTTATCTGCATTACGATAGGCCCTGCTTCTGAGGATACCCCGAAGTATTCCAACGAAGGAGAGAACCTTCCCGCTACCCAGCAAGGCAAGCAACCCCCTTTGATCATTCCGATAACATCCGACTCTCTCGCTCCTGCTCTTGTTTATTGCATTAGGACAAACGTTCACTTGTCTGTCATACAAGGTAGATGAACCTATTCTTTTGCATGACCTGTCATTGTCCCAATAAATAGCTAAACCTTTCAACCTAGCATACCTGGTAGATGCTTGTGCCATGAACTGCTTAGCTTACTTTGCCTGCTATGCTTCCTATGCTTAGAGTTGTGTCAGGTCGAATTCATCTGGGTGATGAACTAGAGTGAAATAATGATGTTCTGATGTGATAAGCTTAAGATGAAACCGAGTAGGTAAACGTTGCGATGAGAGGATATGTAGGAGTACATAGCGGGTTTTCTCATTGGGACCGTTCGTAGGAACTGAGTTCCGTGTTGGTGATCCAAGACTAGTTACTACCACACATTTGGTTCTGGTAACTCGACCCCTCTCGACTTTTCAGTTACTTAGTCCATAGTCCAGGAGTTGCAAGTAGTTTTTGGTGTTTATAGCTTGCTGGAGGCCGTGCGTAGCACTGACCCTGGGGGTGGGTTACGACGCGGTAGGCAGTGGCACGGTGTACCAAGGGTCACCCGAATGGTGGGCTTGGGAACCCTGCGCACATTGTTTGGGGCCGTAGCGGAAATTTCGGCCAGACTTCCGTGCGGGTTCAGTCTCAAATAGGCGATAGCCTGGACTAGAGGTCTTATGTGATTGACGGTCGTGGCCGACTCCCTCGCAAGTATTCCGCTTGAAGGTTGCCGAGGTGCATGCTTTGAAGAGCAGATGGTGATAAGTGGCGAGAGCGTGTGTGAAGAAGTACACCCCTGCAAGTTATGAAGCTATTCGAATAGCCACGTCCTTGGATATGGACTACTTGGAAAACTTATGTTGTTCATAGATAATCAAATGGATACTCATAAAAATATCAAGACAAGTGTGAGTACCGTGGATGGCACTCTCCCAGGAGAGGGAATTGAATCCATGGTGGTTTATTGTCATGGAGTTAGTGGACTCGTGTGTGATAACTAAAATCTAAACAAAGAGCTAAAAATGGTCTAGATTACCCATGAGTCAAAGCTAGCATTGCTGCATAAACTCCACCACTCCCCTTGTTGATACATGAGCATGAATAGACTAGGTCCGTTTTAAAGACTTGCTGAGTACGTTTGTACTCATGTTTGCTTAATAAATTTTGTAGATGAGACCCATGACCCATCAAGTGGGTTCTATCTAGATGTCGATGATGCCGAATAGCTGGTGTCCCAGCTACGACCTTATGCCCTGTGGCGGGCTGTGGATAGTCAGGCCATGTGCCTTTTTACCCTTTCATCTGTCTGTACTCAGACAGCTTATTGTTCCGCTTGGTTTGTATGAACTTGTTTGTATGACTTGAGTGTCGGGTCATGTGACCCCTATCTGCAAGAACATGTTATGCAAGGCTCGTCTGAGTCCCTTAAATAAAAGTTGTTGTATGGTTATGTTGTGATGCCATGGTTGTATCTTTGCATATCGGGCATGTCGTGCGTATGTGTGACATGCAACGGTATGTATGGGATCCGACACCTAGTCGTGTGCCTTTAGTAGTACTCTTTACGGGAAACTGCCTCTTTGTGCTTCCATCGGGCCTTGGAAGCTTGCTACTGCTCCGGACACATTGATTGACCGGCATGTATTCTTGTTTGCTGTTGTGTCTGTCCCTTCGGGGAAATGTCTCGCAGTGTAATGGAGTCCCTGGAGCCTTCTACTACTCTTCTACGTACGGTGATCGCATTTATGTTTCACGACGTAATGGAGTCCTTGTAGCTTGCTATGACTTGTCTACACGCGCTTGAGGCCGACCCCTGCATTTTTGGGTTACGTATGCCTATTTTCGTATGGATGTGCCACTTGGGTTATATGACTAGTCATGTCGGCCCGGGTTCTCTGTCGTTTGGTCGCCAGCGACATGTTCACATACGTGAGCCAAAAGACGCACACGGTCCCGGCTAGGGTAAGGCTGTAGCCGTGGAGCTTACCGTGCGTGAGGCCGCAAAGTGATGTGATATGTTACAGTCTGGATTCATATGACTTAGGATCGGGATCCCAATAGAATTCCTTGGGGAATCAATAGTCATTGTGTCCCTAGCGCTCTCACGTGCTCTCATAGCTTCAGAGCTAGCCTAGACCATGCTGACAACTCTCCTAGAAGAAGTAGCTTCAGTAGCAGACTTCTTAGCATCCTTTTCTTGCTTCTTGGAAAGAATCTCCTCAGGGATAAAGTCTGATTCCTCCTCATCTGAATTCAGCTTCTTTCTGGTCCTTGTAGCAACTTCGGGGAACCCATGGGAGCTGGGGGTGCCTGGATCTGAAAATGGACTAGACTCTGGGCTTGTTCCTGAACTCATGTGAGCACGCTGCTTTGGCAAATTCTGACTGTCCTCATCATCTGATATACTGACCCTGTGAATAGAGTATAGAAGAGTAGAAGTAGATGAGTCATCACAAAATGAGGATGGTTTTTGAAAGTTTGAACAATATATCTTCAAGGTTTTTGCATTCTATCAAATGAATATCGCTACAGCCGAAGCAATATTTTTGGTGCTATCGAGACTGACTATCTCTCTTAACAGAACCTTGGCACTATTTTTGGTTAGACTGAAAAGAAGTACTTGGTTCCACCCAGACCATACTCAGCAACACAGAACGACAAATCGGTGAGACCAATTTGTTTGCTTCGGTTCCACCGAGATTCATGGGGCGGACGACAAAACCCTAGAAAATCTTACATTCGCTAGACTATTGGAATTTTGTGTGGACAGGAATATGTGCAACGAGTGGCTTATAGATAAAATCAAATCCAATGCGCAAGAATCGGACTAGGAGCGCAAAGCAGGTCAAATCCGTACCCTAACTTGGCGCGGATCCGCTACAGCGGCGATCATGGAGAGGATTTCATCGACGACGGCGATTCCCAACGGCAGAGGAGCGTAGGGATACAAGGGCGACGACTAGGGGCCTTGAAGGCGATAGCTTAGGGTTCTGAGGAGTAACATTTGAGGGTGAAATTCACAGCGTCGGGGTCCATAGTATTTATACCCACCATTGTTGGTGTCACCGATTCTAACTTTTCGGTGTCACCGAGTTCCTCGACAATCAATTGACAGGGAAACTCGGTGTAACTGAGAAGATAGAATCTGTGGTACCGAGATTGAAAACCAGATCAACCCTAGGCATTCGGTGTGATCGAGATTTTGTCGTAGGTTCCACTGAGATGCAATTGGAGGTTTTAATGGTTAGTCCTTGTCGATACGGAACTCCGAGTGCTCCACACACAGAGGGATCGAAAAGCACTTGTTCAAATTTTGTGATGCAGCATGAATAGAGTATGAGGTGAGAAAGCATATATAGCTAAGTTGTGGTCCTAGGAATTCTTGTCTATCCAATTGGCAAAAGATAAATCAAAAGCCAAATAGCAACAACTGGATATCCTTGAATGTGTAAATAAATGCAGACCAACATGCTCACACCATAAGATGTCAAATGAAATCATGGCAAACATGCACAAACACTATAGCATCTAGCAAACACTTGGGCGATGACGAAAGTCATCTATATATGAGTATTTGACTTAGGAGCCAAGTAAGAATACTTGATCATAGGTCATACTCATCGTTTAAGCACAAGTGGGGTTACCAGTTTTACATAAAGCATTTGATGTTGTCACATTCTAAGAGATGCTTTGATTCAAGTCTTAGAGAAACGCTCCCCCTTGATGTGACATCCCCTCATAAGATGGATAAACTAACCTTGGGTTTTATCGATGAAGACTTCATGTTAGTGAGGTAGTTGTGGATGCTCAAAGTTGATTAAGATCACCAAGAGTTGGGAGCATCCTTGTTGTTTCCTTACTCTTCTCACCAACATGGGTTAGTCCCAACACACAAGAGACAAATACAAGGATATCTATGTACATGGAGTGGAAAGCATGCATGATGATGTCCATTGATTTTTTGACTACCTTGTCTCTTGCTTACCATTGAGGGAATTTGTTACTCCTTGAACTATTGCACAGGGTTGATGTTGATTGCAAGTAGATCTTGCCAATAAAGAATGTGGGTGAATTTCATTGGCGGAGTCATCCCTCAAGAACTTTCTAGTTCTTCTTCTTGGGTACCAATGTCAAGTTGATAGGGATCCTCGATGTTGAAGTAGCACTTGTAGAAGTTGAGCTTGTGGTAGGCTTGGGAACCCACTTCACTAAAGCTTGGGATTCATCTTCATATGAGTCAAAGTCCTCTTGGAGCTTGTTCTTGCCCTTCAGCTTGGTGTGTTGTGGTGGAAGGTCATCTTGATTGTTTGTCCCCTTGGGAAGAGTATTTTCATACTTCTCCTTTTGAGGAACAAACTTGGGATTGGGGTACTGACATTCTTCCCACTCAACTCCATTAGCATTGCAGTAGCCAACACCATGATTCTTCCGGTATCCTCTGTGCTTGCATACAATCTCCTCAAATTGTTTGCATCGTGCAAGACTCTTGTAGATACCTTCCTCTATAATTCCTTTCAATAAAGCATTTTCTTTCTCAAGTGTAACTTGGCTAAGAGAATCATCATTAGTGGAATCAATAGCACTACTAGGAGCACCATCATTGGATTTAGCATTTTTATTGTTGCTACTAGATGAAGAACCTTTCTTGCCTTTGTTACTAGTTTTCTTATATCTGGTCTCATGAATGTAGACAAGAGTAGTCGTTTGGCAAGACAAGATGAAGTCTTCTTTTGGAGATCGTAATTGACAGCTTTAAGAAATTCATGTTCTTGCTCCAAATTGAGCTTCTTTAAGCATAACTTCTCATGAGTCCGTACAAGCTCTCTATGATCTTCAAGAGTAGATTCATGGGCTAACTTAAGAGTGTTAAGTTATTTAGTTAATTCTTCTATGTTCATCTTATGATCGTCAATTGACCTATCTTGACTAGCATGAGAATTATCAAGTTCATTTTGATCAACATCACTAGTTTTATCACATAGCAAGTCATCATCACAAAGAAAATCATCATCATCACTATCAAAATCAAGATATTCCGGGTGTGATACCTTGGGGCCTTTAGCCATGAAGAAACTTCCACTCCTTTCATTTGGTGAATCAAATAGATCATGGGAGTTGGTTGTCACTAGTGCAATTCCGACAACACCATCATCTTGACTATAGTCGGAGTTGGAGTGATAGCTTCTCTCGGAGTGGTTGTTGGAGTCGGAGCGAGAAACCCATTCACGAAAATGGGCTTGATGTTTTCTTCTTGACTAGCTCATGGTGTGTGCTTGTACTTCTTCTCCGAGTCCCTACTTCTCCTCGAGGGTATTCGTTCATAATGATCATCTCTACTCCTCTCTCTTCGAGGTGATTTATCTCTGGTGCTTCGTCCCGTAGGGAGCCGTGCACTCAATGGAGTAGTGTTCGGGGTTCCCACAATTGTAGCAGTTTCGGTCATGACTTGACAAATGCTTCTCTTCATGTCTTGAGTTGGAGCTATGATCGTTGCGTCTATTCTTGTAGAACTTGTTGAATTTCCTGACCATGAGGCTTATCTCTTCATTTGTGACAAGGTTGTGACTTGAGGTAGCGGGAGCATCACTTGTGGCTTTGTAAGCACCTCTAGACTAGTGGTGAAGCTCTTCCTGGTCTGTGATCGTCATCTCATGAGCAAAAATTCTACCAATCACTTCCATTGGTTTGAGACTCTGTAGTTGAGCATCATTTGGATCAATGTGCACACAGTGTCATATCTCTCATCCAAAGCTCGAAGTATCTTCTTTTATGATGAACTTGCCAGTCATTTCTTCGCTTCCTAAGCCGGCAATCTCATTGGTGATGAGATCTAGCCTAGAGTACATTTCAGCGACTCCTTCACCATCCTTCATATTGAACTTGTCAAGTTGACCTTGAAGAACATCTAACTTGGATTCTCTCACGGACTTAGTTCCTTTATGCATATCAACCAAAGTATCCAAAATCTCTTTCGCCTCTTCAAGACGGCTGATTTTGTTGAATTCTTTGGGGATAGGCAGTTGAAGATAATGTCACATGCTTGAGCATTGAGTTGCAACATCTTCAATTCATCCGCTTTCACCTTACGATCCGATTCTCTTCCATCACCAAAGAATTCACCTTGCTAGCCAACACGAACAACAGCCGAAACGATAGGATTATGACCAAGCAAATGCATTTTCATTTTATGCTTCCAACTAGAAAAATTAGTGCCATCAAAGTACGGACCTCTACTGTGATAATTTCCCTCACTAGATGCCATACTTCTCCTAGGTTGTGAAAAACAAATGCAATGGAGACCAAAGCTCTGATACCTCTTGTAGGATCGAAAGTAGGTCTAGAGGGGGTGATTGGACAACTTGACCAAATAAAAGTTTTGCCTTTTCCCAATTTTAATTCTTGGAAAGTTTTAGCATACATAGCATTTCAAGTAAACGCTACACATGCATGTCTAAGACCATAATAGCGGAAAGTAACAACAAGCATGAGTAAAAGGGATAGGGTAGGAAGATCAAACACAATTGTAGACACGATGATTTTTCCCATGGTTGCGATAGGTGGTGCTATCGTACATCCACGTTTATGGAGTCTTCAACCCATGGAGGGTAACGGTTGCGAGAGTCCACGGAGGGCTCCACCCATAAGGGTCCACGAAGTAGCAACCTTAACTATTCCATATGGCTTCCGTCCATGAAGGACTAGGCTCACTATCGCTACTACAAAAACGGGTATAACTAATATGGACGTTAATGGTGCACCATGTATGTGGTGCGCCACTGCTATATAGTAGTGACGCACCAGATATGGGTGCGCCATTAATGGACATATTACTAACGGCGCACCTGGTGTGTGGTGCGCCATTACTAGTTTTGTGCTAGCCCCACACCCCTCCCCAGACTTAGCAGTGGCGCATTAGGGGAAAGTGCGCCATTACTAGGTTTAACTAGTAATGGCGCACCACACCCACGGTGCGCCACTACGAAGTTTGTCCTGGCCCCACACCCCTTCCCAGACTTAGCAGTGGCGCACTAGGGGAAAGTGCGCCATTACTAGTTTTAACTAGTAATGGCACACCAGTAAGAGGTGCGCCATTGCTATATATACGTATGGCACACCCCCTACTAGTGCGCCATTGCTATAACCCCTTATCCCCTCCCTCTCGTCACGTTCTCTACCCTCCCCTTCCTCCTGACACACCCACCCACCTCCCTCGACTTCGATCTAGATCGGGAAGCCCCGGCTGCCCGCCTCTTCCTCTCCCTCCCGACCACGGCGAGCCCCCTTCCCCCTCCCTCACACCAGATCCAGGGCATGGAGCCGTGGTGAGCTCGTTCCCCAACCTTCCTCACTTGATCTAGAGGAGAGCTAGTGACCACGTCCTCCGGCGAGGGCGTTGCTCCGGGGTGTGGAGGCCGCCGAGCTGCAGGAGGAGGAGCTCCCCGCCACCCCAAGTCCCCAGATCCAGCCGCCACGGCCATAGCCGGGCTTCCAGATCCTCGTCATCGTTGAGCTGGCCTATGATCGATGAACAGCGGCGGATCCGGCGGCAAGGCCAAGGTGCCGCAGGCGATGGCGCCGGTGGCGGGTGGTTTCTTCTCCATGTTCATGCGCCGGGAGAGGAAGCAGCCTCCGCGTTGTTCTGCACCAAGTTCGGCAACGAGGGATGCGCGGCCGTCCTCCTCCTCCTCTACATCCATGGCGCTCATCCCGGAAGGTAATGCGCCTCTCCCACATTAATCCTGCTTCTGAATCGATCTGCACAGCTTATTTTTGCCTATTGCTCTGTTTGCCTACAGGGGAGGTACCGCTGGAGCTCTAAGGCGGCCTTAAACACCACCGATATGGTCGGAGGTTGGGCAGATAAGGCCCTGCGTCTCCTGCTCCTTCCCATGTATGTGTTCATCATAGTCTCTGACTCTCTGTCCAGACTTAACTACGTAGCGGCTGCCTAGTATGGATATGATTATGAGCTAGCCGGATTGGATTATGTAGGCTTCCTCAATGCTTAATTAGTCCTAGTATGGTAGTAGCCGTATCACCACAGTCCTGTGTGTCTTGTGGGATATAACCAAGGTCGAGAGTGGAGTTCCAGAGGTGTAGATAGATAATGTATAGGAAGCTTGCAATGCCTCCGATGAGTTGTGTCATCTCTCTGTAGTTGTTATCAGCTTGGGCTTGTACTGAACTAAGTCATGGTGTGTATGAAACCTAATGTTGATATGGTAGTTGCTTTACCATGTTGATTGGTGTTTATCCTACCTGCCATGTTGACCAGTACATTTCTTAATTCATGTCTTAGAGTTGATGTTCGCTATGTCTAAGCTGTGGATTGCTTTTCCCAGGATGGTAGCAACTAGGAACAATCTCGTGCCTGCTCCTGAGCAGGGCGAAAGTAGCCAGCCAAGGCAAGAGGAGCTGCCACATGCACCATCCCTGGCAGAGGTGATGCTAGAGGCTGAAAGGAATAAGAGGGAGACCAACAGGCTGTTGGAGAGAATTGAGCAAAACACAGCTCGTGCTCCCCGCAATGATCACCACGATGGAGTATCACTTGGTGACTTTATCAAGTTGTGTCGGCCCAAGTACCATCATTCGGTCGACCCCCTCGATGCGGATGATTGGCTGACGATTATGTTCCGCAAGATACAGGCTGCTAATGTGCCCGAGGCCAATAGGGTGTCTTTTGGCACCTACTTTCTAGAGGGACCTGCCAACCTATGGTGGGAAAGCTATGAGGCTATGTGTCCCCAGGGACCTGCACCAACCTAGGCAGAGTTCAGCGCCGCATTTCGTATCCAGCACATCCCGGAAGGGCTGATGGATCGCAAAAGAGAGGAATTTTGTGCCTTCACCCAGGGCAAATTGTCAGTGGATGCATACAGTCACGAGTTTGGTAATCTTGCTCTCTATGCTCCAGAGGAAGTCTCAACTGATGCTAAGAAGCAGGCTAGGTTCTGCAAGGGACTTAATGCTGAGCTTCGCCGAGATCTTCGCTTACATGAGTGCACCACCTTTGAGGCTCTCGTCAATAAGGCCATCAATGCCGAGTCAGGACAAACTGACTGCGAGGCTACGCGGAAGCATAACCATGACTTCAACCCTGCATCGGGTTCAGGCCCTAACAAACGCCGAGTGTGGGTGCCCAATGCAGCTTTGCCGCCAAGATACACCGTGAGGCCATCCTTCCAGGCACCTCGTCCAGTTCAGTCCAACCCTCCACCCAGACCATTTGGAGGACCGCCTACAAATGTTGCACCTCGTGCTACAGCGGTATTCTACAAATGTGGAGAACCGGGACACTATTCTCGTGAGTGTCCCCAGAACAATGCTAAGCCCGTTGGATGTGGAAAACCAGGAAAAGCCTTCTATGTGAAGCCAACTCCTGCCCGTGGGCGAGTGAATTATGTGTCTGCTGAAGAAGCCCTTGAAGATCGTGATGTTATTCTAGGTACGCTTCTTGTTAATAGCCATCCAGCATCTGTTCTATTTGATACTGGGGCATCTCATTCTTTCATCTCTGAAAGTTATGCACAGTTGCATAACATGTCCTTTTGTGACATGCCCACTCCCTTAGTAGTTCAGACTCCTGGTTCAAAATGGCAAACTTCTAGAGTGAGGCATCACAATGAAATTTTGGTGGATAGACTAGTATTCCTAGCATCCTTTATAGCTCTTAAGTCTTCGGACATCAATATCATTCTAGGTATGGATTGGATGAAAGCCCACTATGCCAAGATTGATACTCATTCTAGGAATGTTCAACTTACACATCCATCGGGTGAGATAGTTAATGTCTCTACTCGAACAACCAAGCGCCAACTCTATTCCCTAAATGCTAGCCCTCTTCCAGAGTTAGAAGATATTCCGGTAGTCCATGATTTTCTGGATGTCTTCCCAGAAGAACTGCCAGGTATTCCACCTGACAGAGATGTTGAGTTTGTGATAGAACATATTCCAGGTACAGTCCCAATAGCCAGAAGACCCTATAAGATGGCACCCTTAGAACTAGCCGAGCTAAAAACCCAACTTGATGAAGCTTTGAAGAAAGGTTTCATCCGTCCTAGCTCTTCTCCCTGGGCTTGCCCCGTCCTCTTTGTTAAGAAGAAGGATGGATCGGATCGGATGGTTGTGGATTATCGACCAGTGAATCTGGTCACAATCAAGAACAAGTATCCGCTCCCCAGGATCAATGATTTGTATGATCAACTCGCTGGATCCTCTATCTTCTCCAAAATGGATTTGAGGTTGGGATACCATCAAATCAGAATTAGAAACGGGGACATTCCAAAAACGGTTTTGTCACTCGTTATGGCCAATACGAGTACACCGTCATGTCCTTCGGTTTAACCAATGCCCCAGCCACCTTCTCTCATCTGATGAATTTGATCTTCATGGAATATTTGGATAAATTCGTCGTGGTTTACCTCGACGACATACTTATCTACTCGAAGAATGAACAAGAACATGCCGAGCATCTAAGGCTGGTATTGAGGAAACTTCGAGAGCACCGCTTATATGCCAAATTCTCCAAGTGTGAATTCTGGTTGCCAGAAGTGACCTATCTAGGCCACGTAATCTTTGGTAAAGGAATTGCTATCAATCCCGAGAGAGTTCAGGCCGTCCTTGATGGGACTCAACCTGAATCGGTTAAGCAAGTAAGGAGTTTCCTTCGCTTAGCGAGCTATTGTCGCCGCTTTCTTGAGAATTTCTCCAAGGTTGCGAAACCTCTGACTGAACTACTCAAGAAGGATGAAAAGTTCGAGTGGACCCCACAATGCGAGCATAGTTTTCAGGAGTTGAACAGACGACTGACCTCTGCTCCCATTCTGGTGCCACCAGATTTCTCTAAGGACTTTATTATCTACTACGACGCCTCGCGACAAGGATTACGTTGCATTCTCATGCAAGATCGTCATGTGATTGCATACGCATCTCGACAGTTGCGTCCACATGAGGATAATTATCCAACACATGATCTTGAGCTTGCAGCTATAGTCCATGCACTAAAAACATGGCGACATAACCTTTTGGGTAATCGTTGCGAGATATACACTGATCACCAAAGTCTGAAATATATTTTCACCCAGCCAGATTTGAATCTCAGGCAAACATGGTGGGTAGAGTTGATTACAGATTATGACTTAGGGATAACTTACACCCCGGGGAAAGCCAATGTCATGGCTGATGCACTAAGTCGTAAGTCTTATTGTAACAATCTGATGTTACAACAAGGTCAACCGCTTCTCTATGAGGAATTTCGGAAGTTAAATCTTCACATTGTTCCTCAAGGATTCCTATCCAACCTGGTGGTGAAACCTACTCTTTTGGATCAAATCATAGAAGCCCAGAAGCATGATGCCAGAATATCTCGGATCAAGAAAAACATTAAGAAGGGTAATGTTAGATGCTTCTTGGGAGATGATCGGGGAGTTGTCTTGTTTGAGAATCGCTTGGTGATCCCAAAGAAACAACATCTGTGACAATTGATCCTTAAGGAGGCTCATGATTCTCCTCTCGCAATTCATCCGGGTAGTACCAAAATGTATGAGGACCTACGCCAGAGGTTCTTGTGGACTAGGATGAAGAGAAAAATTTCTCAGTATGTTGCTAACTGCGATGTTTGTCATCATGTGAAAGCAGAACATCAAAGGCCTGCTGCCACCCTTCAACCTTTAGCTATTCCTGAGTGGAAATGGGATAAGGTCGGTATGGATTTCATCACCTGTTTTCCCAGGACCAAGAGAGGGAACAATGCTATATTCGTAGTCATTAATCGCCTCTCCAAAGTGGCTCATTTTCTTCCTGTTCGTGAAAGCATTACTGCTAGCCAGCTAGCGGAGTTATATGTTTCTCGAATAGTTTCTCTTCATGGTTTTCCTTTCGAGATTAACTCAGACCGCGGAAGTATCTTTACTTCTCGATTTTGGGAAAGTTTTCAAACCTCTATGGGGACTCATGTATCCTTTAGTACTGCTTTCCACCCTCAATCAAGTGGTCAAGTTGAGCGAGTCAATCAAATTCTCGAAGACATGCTCCGAGCTTGTGTTATATCTTTCGGTATGAATTGGGAGAACTGCCTTCCATTTGCTGAATTCGCATATAACAACAGTTATCAATCAAGATTGGGCAAAGCCCCTTTTGAAGTTCTCTATGGACGAAAATGTCGAACACCTCTTAACTGGTAAGAAACCGGAGAGAGGCAACTCTTTGGTCCGGACATGATTCAGGATGCAGAGGAGCAAGTTCGCGTTATTCGTGAAAAGTTGAAAACAGCCCAATCTCGTCAAAAGAGTCAATATGACCGTCATCATAAGTCTGTGACCTATGAAGTTGACGAGAAGGCTTACCTTCGGGTTACACTTCTAAAGGGTACCCATCGATTCGGTATCAAAGGCAAGTTGGCTCATCATTACATTGGACCTTTTCGCATTATTGCTAAACGAGGAGAGGTTGCCTACCAATTGGAACTTCCGCCGCATCTTTCCAAAGTTCATGATGTCTTCCACGTCTCGCAACTTAGGCGGTGCTTTTCGGACCCTGTCCGAGAAGTGGACCACGAAGCGCTTGATCTCCAAGATAACCTTACATACCGAGAATACCCTGTTCGTATTCTCGACCAAGCTGAGCATACCACTCAACGTCGGAACATCAAGTTTCTCAAGGTTCAGTGGTCGCATCATTCTGAAAAGGAGGCGATATGGGAAAGAGAAGATCATCTTCGACTAGAGTACCCCGCGCTCTTCCCGACGACTTCAAAATCTCGGGATGAGATTCTTTTGAGTGGGGGTGAGTTGTCACAACCCTAGTAAGTGTCCTAGGTTAGCATTGTGATTGCATCATCATCATCATCATTGCATCACTGTGAAATGGGGAGAAAGAAAAGAAACCCCAAGCACTTAATGAATTAAAGAAATTCAAGATAGATGAAATTTCAACAAATCCAAAATGCCCATCAAAAATGGTCCCTATGTATGATTATTGAGGGCATGGATATACCAGGGATCATTCTAATTATTTGGACATTTCAAATAATTTAAATTAAAGATTTTAGCCTCTGAAATTGAGAAATAAAAACATTATTATTACTACTATTTTCAAATTAACCTGAAACTTTTATACAGGTTTGGAATATTCAAACTTGAATATACAAAAGTTTTGGAATATTTTGAAAAGTCAATTGGACTTGCAAATAAAATAAAGAAAAGTCAGAAAACAGAAAACAGAAACAAAAAAAAGAAGAAACCTACCTGGGCCAGGGGAGAGAAGCCGGCCCAGCCCACAGGGGCGAACCGGTCATTCCCCACCTCTGGCCAGGAGGACGCGGGCGTGTGGTCGCCGCGTGCCGGCCACCTCCTCCCTGCCTGGCTCCTTGCTGGTGGGCTGGGAGTGCGCCAGCATGAAGCACCTCACCGCCGTGCCCCTTCTCCTCTCTTCCTCCCGCGAGCGCTCTTTCTCTCTCTCTCGCATTCTCCCCCTCTGACCCGCCATGGCCACGCTGCTCCTCGCCGTCGTGCCGTCGTTCTAGCCGCCCCCGAGCCCATCTAAACCAGCCAAAAGCTCCGCCTGGATCTCCTCTTCCTCCTAGCTGAGCCACGCATCTCCGGAAGGCTCCTATCGCCATCGCGCCTTCATATTCCTCCTCGGGTCGCCGGAAAGGAATTCGGAGGCCGCCGCCGTTCCAGGTCCTCCTCGAGCTCGTTTGCGATGCCGCTGCATCCGCCGTGAGCCCCTTGTCTTTTTCCCCTTCCCCCCCCCCTTGAATAGAGCCTCGTAGCACTGTTTCTCCCCGAGCCTGAAAGCTCCCCACCGCCGGCGAGGTCGTGGGTGCCGTTGTGGCAACCCAAGCTTGCTTCTGAGCATGCGGTCGTGCTCAGGAGGCTCCCAGGTAGCCTCTGGAGGCCTCAGCTGCCCCGTTCGAGCTCTGGCTCGATGAGCTCGTGCTCGCCTGAGCTCCAGCCGCCGCTGCCCTCAACGCCCGCGCCATTTCTGGCCACCCCAACCTTGAGGGTGTGTCCAGATGGACGGGCGTGTGCGTGGGCGTCATTTTGAGCCCATCCGCCGGCCGTTTGGTCATCGGAGAGGGGATTCGGGTCCCCTCCGCCATGTCTGGTGCCGCCGGCGGCTAAACGCCGGTGGGCACAGCCGTTTGACCACAAGGGTTGACCCTCTGGGTCACTGACAAGTGGGCCCGGCTCTCTTAAAACTAATCTCAGTTAAAAATTAAACTAATTAGTTTAATTAACCTAATTAGACACTAACCTGTGGGCCCAGTGTCATTATCTAATCAGGACTTAATTTAATTAGTTAGTTAAAGTGTCTGAGTCACTGACATGTGGACCCCACATGTCAGGTTTGACTCTGGCCCGGTCAGCTGACCAGCTGATGTCATCATGACATCATGCTGATGCAATAAAACAATTTCTAGTTTACAAATATTTCCAGAAATTATTTAAAACTTTGAAAAATCATATAAATAATCTGTAAGTCAAATGAAAATAATTTATATATGAAAGTTCATCAGAAAAATACAATGAATCCAATGGTGCTATTCTCTTGCATGTTAGAGCAACATATCTAGGTGAACATGGACAATTATCATTAGGTTAATATAAGGAAGTTGAAATGAGAACAACTTTGAACCTATATTCAAATCTATTTTAAATTGACATGATCACTAGTTACATTAGCTCACCCATGCATATTACTATGCCATGATCATGCATCATATTGTTGCATTTCCTTGTATTGAATGCTCTTATCTGCGTTGCGGTAGGCCCTAATCCAGAAGATACTACCCCGTATCCGGATGAAGGAGAGAACTCCTCCGCAACTCAGCAAGGCAAGCAACCCCATTGATCATTCCGATAACATCCCACTCTCTTGCTCAAGCTCTTGTTTATTGCATTAGGACAAACGATCACATGTCAGTCATACACGGTAGATGATCCTATTCTTATGCATGACCTGACCTTGTCACGGTAAATAGTTAAACCTTGCAACCTATCATACCTGGTAGATGCTTGTGCCATGATGTGCTTAGCTTACTTTCATGCCATGTTGCTATGCTTAGAGTTGTGTCAGGTCGGATTCATCTGGGTGATGAACTGAGTGGAACGGTGTTGTCCGAGGTGATTAGCACATAATGAATACGCTTTGGCAAAGGTAGCGATGAGAGGCTATGTAGGAGTACATAGTGGGTTGTCTCATTGGGACCGTTCTTAGGAACTGGGTTCCGTGTTTGTGATCCAAGACTAGTTACTACCACACATTGGGATCCGGTAACTCGA
Organism: Hordeum marinum; assembly: GCA_022496015.1. Taxonomy (NCBI): domain Eukaryota; kingdom Viridiplantae; phylum Streptophyta; class Magnoliopsida; order Poales; family Poaceae; genus Hordeum; species Hordeum marinum. The sequence continues at coordinate 119,182,434 of CM039676.1, forward strand.
CCCCTCTCGAATTATCAGTCGCTTAGTCCTTAGTCCAGGAGTTGCAAGTAGTTTCTGGTGTTTATAGCATGCTGGAGGCCGTGCATAGTGCTGACCCTCCGGGTGGGTTACGACGCGGTAGGTAGTGGCACGGTGTACCAAGGGTCACCCGAATGGTGGGCTTGGGAACCCTGCTCACATCGTTTGGGACTGTAGCAGAAACTTCGGCCGGACTTCCGTGCGGGTTCAGTCTCAACTAGGCGATAGCCTGGACTAGAGGTCTTATGTGATTGACGGTCATGGTCGACTCCCTCACTGGGCATCCGCTTGATGGTTGCCGAGGTGCGTGGTTTATGGCACACAACGATAAGTGGCGAGAGCATGTGTGAAGAAGTACACCCCTACAGGGTATGAAACTATTCGAATAGCTGCGTCCTCGGATATGGACTACTTGGAGAACCTATGTTGTTCATAGATAATCAAATGGATACTTCTAAAAATATCAAGACAAGTGTGAGTACCGTGGATGGCACTCTTCCAGGATAGGAAGATGAATCCATGGTGGCGTATTGTTGTGGAGTTAGTGGACTCGAGTGCGATACTTAAAATATTAAGAAAGGGTTAAAATTGAGTAGTGTAGGATAGCCATGAGTCAAAGCTGGCACTTCTGCATGAACTCCACCACCCCCTTGTTGATACATGAGCATAAATAGACTAGGTCTGTTTTAAAGACTTGCTGAGTACGATTGTACTCATCCTTGTTTAATAAATGTTGCAAAAGAGAACCAGGACCCGTCAGGTGGGTTCTATCTAGACGTTGACGATGCCGAATAGCTGGTGTCCCAGCTACGATCTTGCCCGTGTGGTGGGCTATAGATAGTCAGGCCGTGTGCCTCTTTTCTATTTTCGCCATCTGTACTCAGACAACTTAAGTTTCCGCTCGCTTGTATGACTTTGTTTGTATGACTTTAGTGTCGGGTCATGTGACCCCTATCTGTAAGAACATATTATGCAAGGCTCGTCTGAGCCTCTTAAATAAAAGTCATGTTGTTGTATGGTTATGTTGTGACGCCATAGTTGTATCTATGCATATCCGGCATGTCGTGCGTACGTGTGACGTGCAACACTATGTATGGGATCCGACACCTAGTCGTGTGCGACTCTTTACGGGAAACTGCCTCTTTGTGCTTCCACCGAGCCATGGTAGCTTGCTACTGCTCCGGACACATTGATTGAACGACATGTATCCTTCTTTGCTGCTATGTCTGTCCCTTCGGGGAAATGTCTCGCAGTGTAATGGAGTCGCTGTAGCCTGCTACGACTCTTTTACGTGCAGTGATGACATTCGTGTCTCGCGACGTAATGGAGTCCTTGTAGCTTGCTATGACTCGTCTACACACGCTTGCGGCCGACACCTGCATTGCTGGGTTATGTATGCCTGTTTCCGTACGGATGTGCCACTTGGGTTCTATGACTAGTCATGTCGGCCCGGGTTCTTTGTTGTGTGATTGCTAGCGACATGTTCACAGACGTGAGCCAAAAGACGCAAACGGTCCCGGCCATGGTAAGGCTGCAGCCGTGGAGTACCGTGCGTGAGGCCGCAAAGTGATGTGGCTTGTTACAGTATGGAATCATATGACTTAGGATCAGGGTCCCGACACTCCATCCATCCTGGAGGAACCAAAATGGACCAAGACCTCATGGCAAGATTCTGGTGGCATGGCAGGAAACGGGAAAAAGGCACCTTTTTTGCTAAGTGTGACATATGCCAGAGAGTCAAAGCTGAGCATTAGCGACCCGCTGGATTGTTGCAACCTCTCAAAGTGCCCGAATGGAATGGGACAAGGTCGGGATGGACTTCATCACCGGATTACTCAGGTATAGCAAGCGACATGATTCCAATTGGGTCATTGTCGATCACCCGACCAAGGTAGCCCATTTCATTCCTGCTAGGACCACCTATGACGGAAGCCAGCTAGCAAATCTCCACATCAACTACATCGTAAGTCTTCATGGAGTTCCAAAGAAGATTGTGTCGGATCAAGGAACCCAGTTTACCTTTAGGTTTTGGAAGAAGTTTCAAGAGGCAATGGGGACCAAGCTCTCTTCTAGCACCGCTTTTCACCCCCAAACCAATGGGCAGACAGAGCGAGTAAATCATAGACTCGAAGATATACTCTATGCTTGTGTTTTGGCATATGGAGCCAAGTGGGAAGATTTCCTACCGTTTGCCATGTTCTCCTACACAACAGCTATCAGTCGAGTTTTCATATGGCGCCCTTTGAGGTGTTGCATGTATGCAAGTGTCGTAGTCCCCTCAACCGGTCAGAAACCTGAGAAGGATTGGTGTTTGAACGAGATATCCTCTTCAAAGCAGAAGAGCAAGTTTAACTCGTCCCAGAACGTCTGGAGGCCGCCAAGTCAAGACAAAAGAGTTGCACTGACTCTCCCCGCCGAGAAGTGAACTTGTGTGTTGGTGACCATGTCTACCTCCGAGTCACGCCCCTCAAGGAAACCAAGCGTTTCCACGTCAAAGGAAAGCTGGCACCAAGGTACATCGGCCCCTTCAAGATCACCGCTACATGAGGGGAAGCTGCCTACCAGCTAGAGCTACCTTCTGAGCTATCAGAAGTGCATAACGTGTTCCACGTACCACAACTTCGGAAGTGTCTTCAAGTTCCCAACCGCCCCGACCTCTACAAGGACATCGACCATCAAGACATCGACCTTTAGCCAAACCTCACTTATCGTGAGAGGCCAGTCGGTATTTTGGATGAAGCAGAGCATTGCACCCGAAGCCGCACCATCAAGTACCTGAAGGTCCAATGGAGCAACCACATTGAAGCTCAAGAAACCTGGGAGTGTGAAGATTATCTTAGATCCGAGTTCCCTTATCTTTTTAGCGCATAGCCTAGGTATCTCGGGGACGATATTCTTGTAAGGGGGAAGGTCTGTCACACCCTGTGTTTGTGTCACTTTGTTATACTTAGGTTTATAAAATTTGGAACCAATTAAAACTTTTTGAGCGCATGCTTGTTTGAATTGTTGCTTGTTTGATTGTTTCGTTGAGTATGTTTGGCACTCTTAGGTTCTACTCCTATCCAAATTCATCTTCCTTGATCCAAACTTCTTGCCAAGTTATCATGCCATGTGAATAGTGACCAAAAATATTTTTATCAAATTTTATGTTGACTAAAAAGAAATTATTCAAACTAGGTTTTCAAAAACCCGTGAGTTGAGATTTGCACTACATGTCCTCAAATTGGGTGGATCCTTTTTCCCCAAAGGCTTTATTTGAAACCTACTATATATATGACTTTCCAAAACCACCAAATATTAATTAGAAAGATTATTTTACTATTTTTTTAAAGAATTTTTCTTAAGGCCAGAAATGGTTTTTCAGAGGGAAAAATTATTTTAACGCTCTTAAATATTTGATAAAATTTAGGGAAACTCAGTGGACATATATTTTCCATATATATGAGTTTCAACACATGGTCTTGTTCAGAATCTTGGGCAAAACCCCTCAAAACCCTTTCTGCTTAAATCAAGGTTTTGAAATATTTCTATAAGAAATATTCTCAATAAATTCCAAGAAAATTCCTGCAAGTCTCAATCGTTGTATTAGACGATCTTGCAAAGTTTCATCTCAATCTTAATTGATTTGATACATGAAAACATTCCAAAACAATTCGTGTCCAGATTCAATTTTGAACAACTTTACATTGTGAAGTTTCTTCTCTTGACCCCCAACTTTCTGGGCATCTTCCATTGCCCAAATAAGGATTCCACACCAAGTGGTGAATCAAGGAGAATGAAAATGCCTACCTAGATCTACAGGAATCTAATTCTGTTGATTTCTAGGGTTTCATAGATTTACATTGTGAACTTTCTTCAATCCAGCACAAACTTGGTGATAAATCCTATTTATCGCCACCCTTTGACCCTGCCAAGTCTCAAGTCAAGAAAACCCCATTTGCTTGCTTAAACCTTCAACAAACACTTTTTTCCCTAATGGTAATATACTTGTTTGACCCCCTTATACTTGTCTCCTTGGGTTAAACTTTTTACCAAAGTTCCTTACTGATGTTTTTCACCTCCGGTAAAAACTCCAAGGCCACTAATCTTTGGTTGATGGGGTAAGGGTAAAACCCTCATTTTACCCCCTGGACAGCAATGGCAGGAGCATCTCTACCCTCTCCCCCACTCCATTTCTTTTCTCCGTAGCTCCAGAGCATCCTAGGAGCATATAAGGAACCACCAGGACCTACTAGACAAGGTGGGACACCCCAGAGCATGCGAGCAACGGCCATGCTGGCCATTTGCACGCGCTAGAGTGTGCTATAGTGCGCTCCCGCGCTATACCAGCTCCCGTCTCGAGGCACTCGACAACCTAGGGCCTCCCCCACGTGTCCCCCGTGATGCCCTCGGTGTCCCTGTCACGCCACCCTGTTGGGCCCCTCCGCTCTCCCTCTTGCTGACCCCCTTCACATGCGCGCCAGCCACCCAGTTCGGCCAACCCCGGGCCTCGCACGCACGTGTCTCCCCTCTCTCTCTCTTCCTTCCCCCTAGCCTAGACTGACCCCAACAACACCCCAGACTCGCCCCAAAGGATTAAATATCTTCACTAAAGTTTTCTTAAAATCCCAAAGGATTAAATAAAAACCCTATGACAATAATTTTTCCAACATAAATCTCGGAATATTGTGTAGAATTTAATAACGCCATTTGTGTAATTTGTTGACAATCTTTTAACTACTGTTTTCTTCTAAAACCTCTTTTAGGCATTTTTAGCCTCTGTTATAAATAGTTAAAAAAACTTTTTCCTACCTAAACCTGACACAAATATTCCTATAATAGTTTGTGGTATTTATCAGAGTAGGGTAGCATTTTAGAAGTAGATTTCATGCTCTGTTTTTGTGTGATGCTTATTATTATCGTTATTTATCGCGACGATAGATTGCGTTACTGACGAGGGAGTTGGACCCAGAGACTTTGAAGAATCTGAAGACTTTGTTGATCCAGGCAAGCAACCCTTTGACCATGACTATGAACTCTTTTATTTGCATGGCATATACCACTGATTTCCATGATGTTGATCATGTTGATGTGATGGCCACTTAAGTGGGATGCCTCCTATACTTTCCCGTTGACACTTGCATCGTGCATGACCCTACCTCTCTGTGAGGGTTATGCGGGTGGGTGTAGAAATTTTTGCTTAGTAGTTGCTACGCAAATGGGATCGGTATATGCATGCTGATGGAAAGGAAAATATTTTCAAGACTTTTTGAAAAACCCATCGGGTGCCACCAATGCTTGAGGGAGATGATGATGGAATAGATAACCACTTGGGAAAGAAGTGGTTAACCAGAACAGGATGTGTGTGTGTTTTCGAAAACAAAGGGTTTTAGATTTGTCGACCGTACCGACCTTACATGTACAACCATGATACCCCTCATGGAACGGGGCTTTGTTGACTACCTAGATGGGTACTAGCATAGAGCCCGCATTACTAGTGGCGGGAGTGGCATGGTCACTCTCGATACGGGGTCATGCCGGTAAGCACAATCATGCGCTGTCTTCACAAGCACCGGGCACACCGTTGGTCCCTTCATGGATGCTACGATCTGGAGCGAGGCTCGTATAATGTACATCATGTGGTCTGAGTACCTATTCAGTGGACTCTTTGTTTAGTATCGTCAGGGGAAAGGCATTGTTCGGGTGCTTACCTCAGGTATGTTATATACCGCGAGTCGTGGATGACATGAAAGTTCCCCGAGTCTTGTGGGTAAAGTGTGCAACCTCTGCAGAGTGTAGAACTATTTGAATAGCCGTGTCCATGGTCAAGGCCAGTTGAGTGGTGCTGCTTAAGCCATGTCCGGATGTCTTCGCAAACTTGGTGTGTGTGTGTGTGGATGACACAGAGATGATACTTCAGATAAGTCAGATGAATTGACGTGGTGACTGAACATGAGATGTTCAACCCCCTGTTTATGATGATATATGTAACTTGTTCATATGGATATCGGACAACTGTTGATGCATGCTTACATAGTTACTTGATCATGTCATTGCGTTAAAAAATAGCTTGCTACAAAATACCTATTTAGTGTTATGTCATGCATTATTATTGCCTTGTCCCAACATGGGTTGCTTGCGAGTACATTCAAAGTACTCATTGGCTTGCCACTGGATATTTAATTGGCCAAGCATGGAAGAGCAGGAGTATGGTTAAGATTTCGTTGGTGACGAACATGCGATCTAGGACGCTTCCCAGTCAGAATGCCTATATGTTGTAGGCAGATGGCATGGGTTCACGCTTTCGACCAGGATTTCCGCTGTTTGTTATGCTTAAGTGTTTGGCCCTTGTGGCCCTATCTATGTATGACTTGGCCTAGCTGGCCTTTATTTGTGTAAAACGGTATGTAAGGATGTAAGACTCTTGTTATTTAGCTTATGTATGTTTAGTGAGCATTGATCTCTGGGATCACTATACACGTACATCGGTGATCACAAATTATGAGACAGTGTCCCCACAAGGGGTACCCAGTCCTACCTAGCTGAGGCCTAGGACCTGGCACACCTTGTCAACTAGTCGTGGCCTGGTGCGTCTCTACACAAGAAAGGACCCTCACGAGGATCCTAGGCCCGTGAGGGAGAACAGCGCCAAACGCCAGCAAGGATGTGCCTCCTCAGGCCCCTCCTGAGTGGCGGAGATCTCTATGCAAGGCTCGGCCTCAGGAGTCAAGGATGACGCAAGGAAGGACAGGAGGGCGCCAGCGCGCGAGGGGGGACAGTTTCCCCTTTGGTGCAAAGGGAGCAAGGATGTACTCGAGTCCCCAAAGAACCACCCAAAGGTTTCCCTTTAGTGCAACAATACCATGACCACAGGCCCTGTAGGGCGGATGTCATCACCGAGCCCACCTCTGCGTCACCATTAGCTACTTTGCAGGCGAAGACTACCTTTGGACAGGGCACGGATGTACTCCTGTCCCCCTTCAAAATTGGCCGTTGTGGGATTCCTTCCCTCCATTGAGATAAGTGAAGTGGACCCAGGCCGCCGCTATAGATAGAGGCTAAGTCATACCGCAGAGGAGGGTCGATCCAATCTGATGAGATCCGATCTGATCCTAAACTTAGCCACTCAACACACCACTGCAAGGCAGAGAGCCAAGAACACACCTTGACCACCCTCACGAGGCTCAGGCACATTGTACTAGTTCATCCACCAAAACCTCCACGAGAGGCAATCCACTTCACAGCAGCCTGAACCTGCGTAAATTGTTATGTTCATCTTCTTCCTCGTCATCATGCGAGTTCGTTGCAGTATCCATCGAGTAGCGAGCTAGGTTGAATAAGGCCGTGGGATACCTTCGCTCACGCCCCTGTGTTCGAACCTCAACGGTTTTGTAGAGCTGGAAATCCGACAACAGCCGATAATATGGACGAATGGAGAGCTACCGTTCAGAGCTTGATATCCTTCGTCGAAGCTAACAAGACCCAGGATGCAGAGCCACCATGGCGTACGCGAACGATAGCAGTGGCCCTTGTCGAGGAACGTGTCGAAGGGGCTACACCAACGGTGCAATCTCCTCCGTCAGAACAGGCCCAAAGGCAGCCACAACAAGTTTCACATGCCAATGAGGACAACGAGGCGTCCATAGTCTCGTCCCACCCACGCGGCCACCGGGATAAGCGGCGCGTCCTTGAAGACAGGCGGAAAGAAGATGCATGTATCACAATCGAGCGACATCGACCGACAATTCCACAAGCGCAATGGTCGAGACATCGGCAACCCCGTGCCCAGTGTTGGTCGGTACCTTCATTACGAGGTTGGCTGCCTCGCCTTCACTAGCGAGCTGCGACAGGTCCGCTGGCCATCGACTTAAGCTTTCAAGCCTGAGCTACCGAAGAAATACGACGGGCAGATGAACCCGATACAGTTCCTAGGCATATAGACGATAGCTGTCCTGGCCGCGGGAGGAAGAGATGAAACGGTGCTCGCCAACTATTTCCCTTTGGCACTTAAGCCGAATGTGAGATTGTGGTGGATGCATCTGCCAGAAAATTCCATTTCATCATGGAATTCTTTTTGCAATGAGTTCATTGGTGCATTCACAGGTGGTCAAAAGGAGCCAGGCCAGCCCAACGATCTTCAAGCCCTCCCACTGATGGACGGAGAAACTTTGAGAAAGTACATCCAGAGATTCATCCAAGTGCATCGCAACAGCCCAGCAATTTATCCCACAGCTGTCATTGTCATGTTCCATTCGAACATGCACAATAGGAGGATGCGAGCAAAGATGAATGTCAAGCTCCCTAAAACTGTCAATCAGCTTTACACATTGGCGGACAAGTGTGCTCAAGCCGAAGAAGGAAGGCAACTCCCCGGAGAGGAGGCAAGCGTCGAAGTCGACTCTGATGATGACAACGATGCCCCTGAGTCGAAGGGGAGAAATAGGAAGCGCAACAAGAAGTGCAAAGTAAAGGCAGTACTGGCCGTTGAGAGCTCCGGAGATCTCAGTGCCGACAAGAAGGCAATAGCCGAAACCCCCGACAAGTGAGCTATCGCGTGCGTTGATTTCTAGATGGCTGCTACCGGTGAGAAGACCGGGTAGTCTGACGGGCCATACTGCCACCGCACCAAGGTCCATAATCTCCCAGAATGCCGACAGGTCGAGCAACTTGTTGAGAAACAAAGGGCTGAATATCAGAAGCATGACAAAGAGAAAGGTCAAGACGGTGCTGCCAGGAAGGGCCCATCGAAGCAAAACCCCACAAAAAAGGAAAAGCCTGCCAGATGCCGTGAGAAGAAGGAAACAGATGACATTAGTGAGGATGAGGATGATGAGGAGGATTTCAGTGATAGGAATCTAGAAATCGACCGAAGCCATGTGCATTGATGGGGGTGCTTCCTTGCACTCCTCTCAGTGCCAACTCAAACAGTGGGCGTGCGTGGTCAATGTTGTAGTGTCGACTGCAGAATCCAGGAATCCACTCAAATGGTCCTGCACGCCTATCATCTTTGACGAAGAGGATCATCCTGACCGTACCACGACGATCAGATGTTTGCCATTCTTCGTTTCCCTGACAATCCATGACCTCAAGGTGTATAATATGTTAGTTGATGGCTGGGCCGGATTAAACTTGATCTCCCCTAAGGTGGCTGAGAAAATGAAGATCCATGATGAAGAGCTCGAAGCTTCAGGCACCTTTGAGGGAATCAACCCGGCAGGGGCCGACCTAAGGGAAAGATGACCTTGCCGATAACTTCGACGAAGAACTAAATTTCTCCACAGAGAGGATAGTGTTCGACGTAGTTGAGATCCCTTTACCTTACAACGGAATCCTCGGTTGCCCATCCTTGGGAAAATCCGTGGAAGCATCCCACTATGCTTACAATACTCTAAAGATGCCAGGGCCCATTGGGATCATTTCCATCCCCTTCGACAAGGAAAATGTAGTTATCTACGTGGACAAGATGTACCGCGATGCAGTAGCAGCTGAGGCTACAGATGTGCCATCTCCCACCAAGGAGTCGAAGAGATCGAAGAAGGCTAGCAGGAACACTGGCAAGAACTCCGGGAACCGTGCCTCTATGGAATGCGCTACACCCGATGATGACCTACCAAAGAGTTCCACTAGAAGGAAGACCAAGGTCACCTATCTTGAGACAAAGAAGGTCCCAACAAGGGAGGATGGCACTAGTGTTATCCTTACTGACAAATAGGAAAGCGTGCTCATTGCCTTCCTGCGAGCGAATGTCGATGTATTTTCCTGGCAACCATCTAACATCCCCGATGTTCCTAGGGAGGTAATTGAGCACCACCTTGCTGTCTGCCCTCTTGCCCGACCTGTCAAAAAAAAGGTTTGGAAACAAACCTTGGAGCGGCAACAATTCATTCCCAAGGAAATGAAGAAACTTGAAGCAGCTGGTTTGGTTAGAGGAGTATTGCATCCGACTTGGCTAGCAAACCCGATGGTGGTGCGCAAGGCGAATGGAAAATGCAGGCTTTGCATAGACTTCACTGAATTGAACAAGGCTTGCCCGAAGGAGCCTTTTCCCTGTCTATGCATTCAGATTGTCGATTGCACATCCGGATGTGATTTGATATCCTTTTTGGATGCCTACACTGGATACCACCAGATATTCATGGCGAAAGAAGACGAGGAAAAGACTGCATTCATAACTCCTTGCGGCACATAGTGCTTTGTGCGTATGGCCTTTGGGTTAAAGGCTGCTGGTTCAACCTTTGCCAAAGCTGTTCAGATTGGTTTCGAACCTCAACTTCATAGAAACATGGAAGATTACATGGATGACATCGTAGTCAAAACCAAGGACGAATCATCCCTCATACAGGATTTGGAGGAAACTTTCGCAAACCTATGCAAGATCAACTTGAAGCTCAACCCTGAGAAGTATGTATTTGGTGTCCCATCCGGCAAGCTACTTGGGTTCTTTGTGTCTCAGCAAGGAATAGAAGCTAATACCGACAAGATCAAGGCGATCGAATAGATACAAGAACCCAAAACCATCAAGGATATCAGGTGTTTTGCCGGATGTGTTACCACGTTGAGTAGGGTCCTCTCGAAGTCCGCTGAGCATGCCTTGCCATTCTTCAAGTTCTTGAACAAGGCTGGCCCTAAGAAGTGGACCCCAGAAGCAGAAGCAACACTACAAGACCTGAAGAATTACCTTTCCTCTTCTCCCATGTTGGTCGCTCCTAAACCGTAAGAGTCGTTGCTGCTGTATTTAGCAAAGATAAATCAAGTGGTTTGTGTAGCGCTGGTGGCACAGAGGGAGACGAATGAAGATTCATCAGTTGTTGCTAGTGCTACTGGGAACAATACAGAAATATCCGTAGCAAGCCCCAATAATGATCAAGGGGGGCCTCAGCAAATGGAGGGCAGCGGATCTAAGGAGGTGGTGAAGAGGAAAATGGTGCAGCGACCCGTCTACTTCATCAGTCCCTTTTTACAAGGAGCTAGATCGAGGTACTCTGGTGTCCAGAAGAGGATCTTTCGCCTCCTTATGACCTCAAGGAAGCTAGACGACTACTTGCAAGACCATGAGATTAGGGTTGTTACCCGATTCCCATTGCAAAGCATACTGAGGAACCCCGAGGCCACTGGCAGGATAGTTGAGTGGGCATTGGAGTTGTCAAGTCCGTATTTAAGTATGAGATCACTCCCACACTCGATGAAGAAGTTCCAGAGACAATCCTCCCTGGCAAAGAAGTACCCAAAGACTGGATCATGTACTTTGATGGTGGCTTTTCACTTTAGGGTGTCGGAGCTGGTGTGCTTCTCCTTACCCCCACCAGAGAGCACCTAAAGTATGTGGTTCAAATGCAATTTCCCAGGAGGAAGCCACCAATAATACTGCTGACTATGAGGGACTCCTTGCCAAACTTTGAATCGCGGTAGAGTTGGGAATCAAGAGACTGGTTGTCCGAAGAGACTCTTAGCTTGGGATGAAGCAAGTCAACAAGGATTACAAGAGCCTGCTGATGGAAGCATACATGGAAGAGGTGAGGAAATTGGAGGAGCACTTTGATGGACAACAAAAATAGCATGTGCCCCGAGTGGAAAACAACATTGCTGACCATCTATCGAAGTGCACCGCGTGGAAGCTACCTGTGTGGAACCAGTCACTTTTGTTCTCTGTCTCATGTTAGTAGACAATTGAAAGAAAATGCTGACATGCTTGATTGCTTAGGTGATTATATGAGTAGAACTATTAATGATCTTAAGCTTATTAGTAAACATGCTTCCATGGTAACTACTCAAGTAGAACAAGTACTTAAGGCACGAAATGATTTGCTTAATGAGATGAATGGTAAGAACAATGGTCATTCTGTTAGAGTTGTGACTAGAGGTGGTAAAATTACTCAGGAACCTTTGTATCGTGGGGGACATCCTAAGAGAATTGAGCAAGATTCTCAGGAGATTAATGCTTATATTCCTAGTTGTTCCATTAATAATAGGATAAAGAATGATGATAGGACTTTGCATGCTGCAAGTGAACATGTTATAGATACACCTGAAAACCCAAATGATATTTCTATTTCTGATGCTAAGACACAATTTGTTAATGAACATGAGCTTAGTGATAATGTTAATGATGATGTTCATGTTGATGCTCAACCTAGTAATGATAATGATGTGGAGATTGAAGCTGTTGTTGATCTTGATAACCCACATAAGAATAAATGATATGACAAAAGAGATTTTTTTGCTAGGAAGTATGGTAAAGAAAGAGAACCATGGGCTCAGAAACCCATGCCTTTCCTCCTAAACCATTCAAGAAAAAGGATGATGAGGACTTTGAGTGTTTTTTTGAAATTCTTAGACCTGTATTTTTGCGTATGCGTTTGACTGATATTCTTAAAATGTCTCCTTATGCTAAGTATATGAAAGATATTGTGACAAATAAAATAAAGATACTGGAAGCTGAGATTTCCACCATGCTTGCCAATTATACCTTTAAGGGTGGAATACCAAAGAAACTAGGAGATCCTGGAGTACCTACTATACCATGCTCTATTAAAATAAATTAGGTTAAATCTGCTTTATGTGACCCTGGAGTTGGTGTTAGTGTTATGCCTTTATCTTTGTATCGCAGGCTTGGTTTCAATAAGTTAACACCTACTAAAATCTCACTACAAATATCTACTAAATCAATCGCTTTACCCATCAGTAGTTGCAAATGTTACTATCCTAATAGGCTTTGTTATTCGTGATATTCCCGAGGACGATAGTATGTAGATCATCCTGGGTAGAACCTTTTTGAATACTCTAGGGGCTATTATTGATTGCAACAAGGGCAATGTCACTTTTCATGTTAACGGTAGCAAGCATACGGTACACTTTCGAAGAAACAACCTCAAGTTCATAGTATCAACTCCATTGGAAAAAATTCAACGATTATTATTGGAGATTTTGAATTTCCTCTCCCTATTGTCAAGAAGGAATATGAAATAATTATGGTAGGGTACATGCCTGTTCCCATTGTGGTAACTTAGTGTTATTCGAAAATTGTCGGGACCTCGATCCTAAGTCATATGAATCCAGACTGTAACATATAACATCACTTTGCGGCCTCACGTGCGGTAAACTCCACGGCTGCAGCCTTACCTTAGCCGGGACCATTTGCGTCTTTTGGCTCACGTATGTGAACATGTCGTTGGCAATCAAACGACAAAGAACCCGGGCCTACATGACTAGTCATAGAAACGAAGTGGCAAATCCGTACGGAAACAGGCATACGTAACCCATCAATGCAGGTGTCGGCCTCAAGCATGTGTAGACGAGTCATAGCAAGCTACAAGGACTCCATTACACCATGGGACATAAATGTCATCACTACACGTAGACGAGTCGTAGCAGGCTATCGGGACTCCATTATAGTGTGAGACATTTCCCCGAACGGACAGACACAGCAGCAAAGAAGGATGCATGTCGGTCAATCAATGTGTTTGGAGTAGTAGCAAGCTACCAAGGCTCGGTGGAAGCACAAAGAGGTAGTTTCCATTAAAGAGTACTACTGAAGGCACATGACTAGGTGTTGGATCCTATACATACCGTTGCACGCCACACGTATGAACGACATGCCCGATATGCATAGATACAACTATGGCATCACAACATAACCATACATCAACACAACTTTTATTTAAGAGGCTCAGACGAGCCTTGCATAATATCTTCTTATAGGTAGGGGCCACATGACCCGACACTCAAGTCATACAAACAAGTTCATACAAACCAAGCGGAAGCATAAAGTTGTCTGAGTACAGGTAGTTGAAAGGGCAAAAAGGCACATGGCCTGACTATCTACAGCCCGCCACAAGGCATAAGGTCGTTGCTGGTACACCAGCTATTTGGCATCGTCGACATCTAGATAGAACCCAATTGATGGGTCCTAAGTCTCATCTGCAACATTTATTAAGCAAACGTGAGCACAAACATACTCAGCAAGTGTTTAAAGCAGACCTAGACTAATTATGCTCATGTATCAACAAGGGGAGTGGTGGAGTTTATGCAGCAATGCCTGCTGGAAATATGCCCTAGAGGAAATAACAAATTAGTTATTATCATATTTCCTTGTTCATGATAATCGTTTATTATCCACGCTATAATTGTAATGATCGGAGACTTAGATGCATGTGTGGATACATAGACAAAATCATGTCCCTAGTATGCCTCTAATAGACTAGCTCGTTGATCAAAGATGGATAAGGTTTCCTAGCCATGGACATGAGATGTCATTTGATAACGGTATCACGTCATTAGGAGAATGGTGTGATGGACAAGAACCAAACTACAAACATAGCATATGATCGTGTCAGTTTAATGCTACTGTTTTCTACATGTCAAGTATCTGTTCCTATGACCATGAGATTATGCAACTCACTAACACCGGAGGAGTGCCTTGTGTGCATCAAACGTCGCAACGTAATGGGGTGACTATAAAGGTACTCTACAGGTATCTCCGAGGGTGTCTATTGGGTTGGCATGGATCAAGACTGGGATTTGTTACTCCGTGTGACGAAGAGGTATCTCAGGGCTCACTCGATAATACAACATCAAAATAAGCCTTGCAAGCAATGTGACTAAGTGTTAGTCAAGGGATCTTGTATTACGGAACGAGTAAAGAGACTTGCCGGTAACGAGGTTGAACTAGGTATGGAGATACCGACGATCGAATCTGGGCCAAGTAACATACCGAAGAACAAAGGGAACATCATACGGGATTAACTGAATCCTTGACACAGAGGTTTGACCAATAAAGATCTTCATAGAATGTGTAGGAACCAATATGGGCATCTAGGTCCCGCTATTGGTTATTGACCGTAGGGGTGTCTCGGTCATGTCTACATAGTTCTCGAACCCGCAGGGTCTGCACACATAAGGTTTGGTGACGTTTCGGTAGTATAGAGTTATGCATGGTGATGACCAAAGGTTGTTCGGAGTCCCAGATGAGATTCCGGATGTCACGAGGAGCTCCGAAATGGTCCGGAGGTAAAGATTGATATATAGGAAGTCCTATTTTGGTCACCAAAAAAGTTTCGGGCTCATCGGTAGTGTACCAGGAGTGCCGGTAGTGTATCGGGAGACCATCGGGAGGTGTATTTCGACCCAAGAGGCTACATGGGCTGTGAGAGAGTGAATACCAGCCCTTAGTGGGCTGGTGGAATTCCCACATAAGGCCCATGCAGCTGAGAAGAAAATCCCAAAGAGAAAAAGGTGGAAAAAGTCAAAAAGGCCAAAATAAGGAGCAGTCCTAGTCCTACTAGGATTGGAGGAGGAATCCTCCTCTCCTCTTGGTTCGGCCGACGCCTAGATGGCTTGGCCCTTGGGGCAAGCCTCCTCCTCTCTTCCTCTTATATATACTAGAGGTTTTAGGGTTTTTGCATGTGATTTTCAGCCACGTGCTACCCGTTCCTCTAGTGCATAGTTTCTCCTCTAGATCGGTTTGCTTAGTGAAGCCCTGCCACAATTACTCCACCACCATCACCGTGGCACCGTCACGCTGTCGGAGAACTCGTCTACCTCTCCGCTCCCTCTTGTTGGATCAAGAAGGCAGAGATCATCATCAAGTTGTACGTGTGCTGAATGCGGAGGTGCCATCTGTTCGGCGCTAGATCGGAAGGACCGTGATCACGATCGCGAGACAAATCGTGATGAGATCGCGGGATGGATCATGATGAGTTCACGGGATGGATCGTGATTGGATCATGGGACGCTCGGCGATTTGGATCGCGAAGACGTTCGACTACACCAACCGCGTTTCTTATCGCTTCCCGCTTAGCAATCTACATGGGTATGTAGATCCACTCTCCCTCTCGTAGATGCTCATATCCATGGATAGATCTTGCGTGTGCGTAGGAATTTTTTTGTTTCACATGCAATGTTCCCCAACAATGCCAGCTGTTCGAATAATTTCATACCCTGTAGGCGTGTACTTCTTCACACACGCTCTCGCCACTTATCGATGTGTGTTCATAAAACCATGCACCTCGGCAACCTTCAAGCGGAAGCCCAGCGAGGGAGTCGGCCATGACCGTCAATCACATAAGACCTCTAGTCCAGGCTATCGCCTATTTGAGACTGAACCTGCATGGAAGTCCGACCGAAGTTTCCTCTACGGCCCCAAATGTTGTGCGTAGGGTTCCCAAGCCACCATTCGGTTGACCCTTGGTACACCATGCCACTGCCTACCGCGTCGTAACCCACCCCTAGGGTCAGTGCTACACACGACCTCCAGCATGCTATAAACACCAAAAACTACTTGCAACTCCTGGACCAAGGACTAAGCGATTGATAAGTCGAGAGGGTCAATTAAGTATCCCAACATGTGGTAGTAACTAGACTTGGATCACAAAAACGGAACTCAGTTACTAAGAACGGTCCCAATGAGACAACCTACTATGTACTCCTACATAGGCTCTCGTCGCTACCTTTACCAACTCGGGTTCATCATAAGGTTATCACATCAGACAACATTGTTTCACTCCAGTTCATCACCCAGATGAATAAGACCTAACACAACTCTAAGCATAGCAAGCAAAGTAAGCAAAGCACATCATGGCACAAGCATCTACCAGGTATGCTAGGTTGTAAGGTTTAGCTATTTACTGTGACAATGACTGGTCGTGCAAAGGAATGGGTTCATCTACCATGTATGACAGACGAGTGAACGTTTGTCCTAATGCAATAAAGAAGAGTTGGAGCGAGAGAGTGGGGTGTTATCGGAATGATTAAAGGTGTTTCTTGCCTTGCTGGGAAGCGGGAAGGTTTTCTCCTTCGTTGGAATACTCGGAGGTATCCTTAGGAGCAGTGCTTACCACAATGTAGATAAATAGCAATCAATCGACGCAAGTGCAACAATATGATGCATGATCATGACATGGCAGCATGTATGGATGAGCTAATGCAGCTATTGTCCAAGTTAATTTGAAGTGAGTTTGAATATAGGTTCAAAATCGTTATGTACTCCTACATAGCCTCTCATCGCTACCTTTACCAACTCGGGTTCATCATAAGCTTATCACATCAGACAACATTATTTCACTCCAGTTCATCACCCAGATGAATCAGACCTAACACAACTCTAAGCATAGTAATCATAGCGGGCAAAGTAAGCAAAGCACATCATGGCACAAGCATCTACCAGGTATGCTAGGTTGCAAGGTTTAGCTATTTGCTGTGACAATGACAGGTCATGCGAAGGAATGGGTTCATCTACCGTGTATAATAGACAAGTGAACATTTGTCCTAATTCAATAAACAAGAGCGGGAGCGAGAGAGTGGGGTGTTATTGGAATGATCAAAGGGGTTGCTTGCCTTGCTGGGAAGCGGGAATGTTTTCTCCTTCGTTGGAATACTCAGAGGTATCCTGAGGAGCAGGGCCTACCGCAATGTAGATAAATAGCAATCAATACACGTAAGTGCAACAATAGGATGCATGATCATGACATGGTAGCTTGTAGGGATGTGCTAATGCAACTATTGTCCAAGTTAAATTTAGTGAGTTTTAATATAGGTTCAAAGTCATTCTCCATTTCATACTTCATATATTAACCTATTAGTAAATGTCAATGTTCAACTACATAGGTTGCTCTAACATGCATGATAACAACACCATTGGATTCATTGGATTTTTCTGATAAACTTTCATATATAAATTATTTTCATCTGATTTACAGATTAATTTATATGAATTTTAGAAGTTTTAAACATTTTCTGGAATTTACTGATCTCTTTTTATACTAAAAATTCAATTAATGCGTCAGCCTGACGTCACTGTGACGTCAGCAGGTCAATAGACCCGGCCAGGTCAAACCTGACAGGGTCGGGCCCTCGTGTCCGCGTTAGGGGCTAATTCCCCGTGCTGACGAGAGGTTTGACCCTCCGCGGGGCCCACTGTCTGCGGTTAATGGCTTAATTAGCCGGGCTGGTTAGCACTAACCGGCCGGCCACATCGGCACCCATCGGAGCGGGACCGGCGGCGACCGAACCCGTGGCGGAGGACCACCGAATTTGGTTGGAAACGTGCCATAGGGCACGGGTTCACGCGCTGGAAGCAGCTACGGGACGCCCATGCTCATCCGCGTCGAGTGGGGCTGCTCTGAGGGCTCGGGGTCACCGGAGACGACGGCCACGACGAGCTCGGCAGCGACGGCGGATCGGGAAGGTTTGGCTACGGTGCTAGAGGGCACGGGAAGACTGGGGACGAGAAGGAGGAGCATCGAGGGCTCACAGGGAGGCTGCACAGAGGTCTAGCGGCTCGAGGGCGCTCCGGCTGCGGCGAATCGACGACGATGCTTCGTCGGCCAGCGGGGAAGAACGGCGATGGCTCGGTGTAGAGGGGCTTTCGGCGGCTTCTAGCTCCACGGGGAGGATGAGGGGGTCGCGGCGGAGCTCTGGGGCACGGTAGGGGGCTCTACCTAGGCGGGCAGTGATGGTGAGCTTGAGCAGAGCTCGGCCAAGGCGAGGGTCCAGGCAGCGGCGGGGGTCTATCCCCTCGCTAGCGCGACAAGGAGGAGGCCAGGCAAGCAAGAGGTGTCCGGGTGCGTGGCCACGGCCAGCTGCGATGGAGGCACACAGGTGCTTCTCCTCCTGATAGGAGGAAGAAGAGGCTGCTGCCCCCCATGGGTTGGGCCTCTTCTTCATAGTTAAGGCCCATGTGGGTTTTCTATTTTCCCCTTTTTTATTTGTTTTCTATTCTTTTGACATTATTTTTATTTTATTTTCTGGCACAATTGCTAAGTAGTAAATATCCCAAATATTTTATAGCATTAAGTTTGAATATTTCAAACTTCTGTAAAAAGTTTCAGGATATTTTGAAATCTGAAGTAATTATAATGCTTTATTTGGCAAAGAATTATTATTTATTTTTGAAATGCTATAATTGTATAAATATTTTAAATGACCCCTTGTAAAATCATGTCCACATTTATCAGACATAGGGGACATTTTAGATGGGCATTTTGGATTTGTTGGTTTTTCACAAACAGTAAGTTGGTTTGATTCAAATGAATTACTTGGGGTTTATTTTGATCCGCATTTCAAGTTGATGCAAAAATTGAAATATGATGCACACACATGCTGTCCTAAGGCAAGTAGCTAGGGATGTGACAAAAAAAATCTGGTTTCATGTTACTCGAGAGAAGTTTGTTAATAAGACTTGATCAACCTTATTGATGGATTCCTTTTTGATGGGCATGAGATGGATGAATTTAGAAGGCACAACCTTATGTACCCATCTTTCACTTTCTCTTGTTTCGAATAAATAAAGTAAAAATGTTATTATTTTTCTGTTTTCCGATTTATGCGTGCAATAAAAGATGACCTGAAAATAAAAGTTCCCCAAATGCCCTGAAAATGTAGTATGATTTTTTCTGGAATATTTAAGAATTTTTGGCCCTGAGAACATATTAGGGGGGTGCACCAGCGGTCCGCCCAAGAGGCTTGTGGGTCCCACGTAGGCCCCTCTCACTTATTCCAGCACCCATCCACTTTGTCTTCCTCCAGAAAAAATCCCACCATTCCTCAAACCCGTGTTCTAGCTCATTCTCCTGCCATTTTTGATCTCCTTGTGCAAAGGTCCAATTGCAAAACTGTTTTAGGGGACTGATCTTTGGTTTTTGACTCCTCCAATGGTCCAATTAGTTTTTGTTTTAGAGCTTTATATATTGCAAATTGTTGCTGCTATGTTGACCTTGTTCTTGAGCTTGCATGTCAAATTTTTATAGTCCCAAGTAGTTTTGATGCATGATATAACCTCTAGGCGCTTGTGGCTGTAGCTGCTATAAGTTTTGTGGTGTTTTGTTCACCTTTATTTTGAGTCGCTAAAAAATTCAGATTTTTTTTAGAGAAATAGAAATGTTGAGGCGAATATACCAAGGGGATTCCTCAAGCAAGAAGGCCCCGAGACTCGAGATACGTGGGCCGACATAGAACCACCGAGGGAAGCTCATGTGCGGCCTTGTGAATGTCCGACAGATCAATTCATGGTTGATGTCGGTTTCAAGGAAGAATTTTACGCGTACACACGAAATGTTGGCCTTGAGGATTTCGTTTCAGACCAATGCAAGCAATATTATAAACTCACTGATTCTTTCGTGTAGAGATTTGAATTTTCATCCAGGCGTAATAAGCATTCTGTTTTATTAAATATTTATGATGAATCTTATACTATGGACCTAGAAGATTTGAAGATTTTAACCGTGCATGCAAAATTCCACAATGGGGCGGCCATAGTGATTCTCACAAATCTGAATATAATAATTTTCTTGCTAGCATCACTGTGGGAGAAACTAGATATATTACACAACCTGCCTTGGGGAGCATTCACTTTCCCACTATACATTATTTTTCTCTCTTCATATGTAGATGTATTAACGGTAAAAATGAGCATAGCCACCTTTGTGTACCAAATCTATTTTTAAGAGTGTGGTAAAGGGTGATAGAAGATATAACTTGGGGGCTATTATTGCTAGGCGGCTACATAAAAATGCTAATGATGGAGATTTGTTTGTCCGGATTTATGCCACTCGTGTAGCTAATTATCCTAGGGTACCCATAAGGAGGGATGATATTTAGTTACCACCTGCTTTTGTTGATTATGAGGCTAGGGTGTGCTACCAGTTTCTTGAGAGGAACGAAGAGTCCCTCTTGTACGGACTAAGTCTTGATAGACGGCGTGCTATCCATATTACCCTTCCTGCTCCAGCCTTGTTTAACTTTCAGGAAAAAATGGAGACACTTTATAACCAGAGGGGAGGCAAACGAGTATGAGAGAAAGGCGGAAGCCGCTCGCCTCCATGCTGCAGCCGTTTAGGTGGTAGCCGCCGGAGCCCAGTACAACCCCGACATTACTTTGGATATTATCCGAGCCACCCATGGGCCTAGACCAACATAGGCCAAAAGCCTAAGCTTGGGGGAGTACGTATTTCTCACTGACATTACATTCATGTTCACACACTCATCTTAGTAGTCGGTGCTCATACTTTTTCATTGTACCTTCCATGGTAGTTTATTTCTTCTTCCTGCTTTTTTTCTTATGTGCTTAATTAACCTTGAGAAAATCCAAACGAAATTACTTCTAGCTTTACCTTCTAGTCTGTTTAGTTGTAGCATTAAAAGAAAAGCCAAAAACATTTCCCGTTCTTCTTTTTCTTGTTGGGAGCTTTCCCATGTAAATAGTTTTCTTGTTCTTGTTTTGAATTTTTTTCTTTTGTTCGTAAGGATAAACCACAATGAAAATGATGAGTGGCTCTCATATGCATTATTTCTTATCCACTAGAGAGCTCATATTACCTTTCCTTCTCCCTTGAGTTGTTGTTTGCAGATTCCATCTTAGTCTAATGCACGTGCACTCTTATTATTATACACACCGTTCGGTTGTGCAAGTGAAAGGCAATAATGACGATATATGATGAGAGAAAATTTGGTACGAGCTCGACCTATTTTGTTTTTGTAAATATGATTAGCTCATCTTTCTGGATTCAGCTCATTATGGATGAAACATATTTTCAATGACAATTAGACACTATAGTTACTCATTTCATGCTTAATTAGCTAAGAGTGGATAATGGTTTGTCTTGAGTGCCAACATGCATTTTTAAATGGATGTGATGTAGTATGATAGGATGATATCCTTGTTTGAATGATTCAAGTGGCTTGACTTGTCACATGTTCACACATGTAGTTGATACAAAATCAACACACCTCCATGATATTTATTTTCATGGTGATTTATATCCTACTCATGCTTTCATTCAATGTTGGTTAATCTCAATGCATGTTGATGACTGTTATCGCTCTCTAGTTGGTTGCTTTCCAGTCTTTTGCTAGCCTTCACTTGTACTAAGAGCGAATACTACTTGTGCATCCACTTCTTTAAACCCAAAGTTGTCCCATCTGAGTCCACCACACCTACCTATATGCGGTATGTACCTGACATTCCAAGTAAATTTGCATGTGCCAAACTGTAAACCTTCAAATAATGTTTTGTTTTGTATGCCCGAATCGCTCATGTTGTGACTGGGGGTGGTCAGTATCTTCCATGCTAGGTCGGTTATTCTCACGATATGTGTTGATTCACTATCATTGACGAGAAAGTGGCTGGTATTATGGATGCCTAGTTGCATGCTCAAAAATAAAATAAAATGTAATGAAACAAAACTCCCCCAGGATTGTTGTTTGTATGGATGGTACCCGTGGATTCGGCCAGCCATGGAGTGTGTTCGATTGGTGGAGGGGGACTAAAAACTTTATCATTCTGCTTGGGAACTACCTATAATGTGTCTAGGGTGGAAGATGATGAAATATCTTGGTTGTTATGTTGGCAATGAAATCATACCGCTCAAAATTATTTTTCATCCCATTCTTAAAAAGCTTGAGCTCTAGCACCTCTGCAAATCAATGCTTCCCTCTGCGAAGGGGCTATCTATTTTATTTTACTGTTGAGTCATCCTGCTCTTGTAAAAGGCACCGGTTAGAGAGCACCATTGTCATTTGTATGCTTTTGAAAGCGCATTTGCTTCCTTGGTGGTTTTGGTAATAAATAACAACATATAAGTCATTGAACTAATGTTTCCACCAAGTATATTTGAGGACAACTTCAATGATAGGGATGGCCAAAGGATTGTGGAATTACCCAAAGATGCAAGGAATTAGGTTGGCCAAGCTTCAAGCAAAGAGGAATCAACATTTTACATTTGTGAGAAAACACTTTGACTCCATAGGAAAGCCAATACTATTAAAAGGAGGTAAAGTTTTGATGATGAACAATATGCTCACACGTGCACAAGTGATAGTCACGAAAACATCAACAAACTCTCCCAGAAAAGTCTGTCCAAAGCCAAATATGCAAAATCGGTGCAACCAACATTCCTATCCCGGTGCCACTGATTCTAAACCCTAGAAAGACTCAGCCAAACCCTAACACTTCGGTGCAGCCGACACTTCTCTCGGTGCCACCGAGTTGGGTTGCCAAGATTCTATTATGCAATTTCACGTTTTCGGTCCATCTGAAAATGGTGAATTGGCGTCACCGAGTTTGGCAAATCTGACCGTTGCTCACCTTGTCGGTGCAACCGAGAATCGTATATCGGTCCCTCCGAGATTTAAAAGTCGCCACTTTTGGTCACTTCGGTACCACCGAGATTTACACATTAGTGTCACCGAGTTGGTCATTTTGTGCGTAACGGTTAGATTTTTAGGAATGTTTATATATACCCCTTCACCACCACCCACTCGAAAGAGAAGAGCTCAGAACTATTCCATACCTATCCTACTTAGTTTTCTGAGAGAGAACCACCAACCCTTGTGCTGAGGTCAAGATATTCCACTCCAACCATATGGATCTTGATTTCTAGCCTCCCCAAGTTGCTTTCCAACAATCCCATCTCTTCTACCAAGTCAAATCTTTGAGAGAGTGATTGTGTGTTGAGGAGTCTATCATCTTGAAGCAAAAGGGCAAGGAGTTCATCGACATTATCGAGCCTATTACCTTTTGGAGGGTGGTGCCTCCTAGATTGGTTAGGTGTCACTTGGGAGCCTCCTACTTCGTGGTGTGGAGTGAACCAAGAAGTTTGTACGGGCAAGGAGATCGCCTATTTCGTGAAGATCTACCCATAGTGAGGCTAGTCCTTCGTGGACGGGAGCCACATGGAATAGTCAAGGTTGCTTCTTCATGGAACCCTGCACGGACTCTCGCGACTGTTACCCTCCGTGGGTTGAAGACTCCATGAACATGGACGTACGATAGCACCACAACCTATCGGAACCACGGGAAAAATCATCGTGTCATCACTTGTGTTTGCTTTCCTAACCCTCTCTTTACTTACATGTGCAATGTCTTTACTTTCCGCTCCTACACTCTTAGACATGCATGTGTAGGGTGTTACTTGATATGCTATGAATGCTAAAACTTGCCAAGAATTAAAACTGGGAAAAAGGCAAAACTCAATGCTCAAGCATGTGACATTCTCTTCAACTGCCTATGCCCTGAAGAGTTCAACAAAATCAGCCGTCTTGAACACGCAAAAGAGATTTGGGATACTTTGGTTGATATGCACGAAGGAACTGAGTCCGTGAGAGAATCTATATTAGATGTTCTTCAAGGCGAACGTGATAAGTTCAAGATGAAGGATGGTGAAGGAGTCGCTGAAATGTACTCTAGGCTAGTTCTCATCACCAATGAGATTGCTAGCCTAGGAAGCAAAGAAGTGGCTGACAAGTTCATCATCAAGAGATACTTCAATCTTTGTGTGAGAGATATGACCCCGTGTGCACATTGATCCAAAGGATGCCCAACTACAAAGATCTCAAACGAACGGAAGTGATTGGTAGAATTGTTGCTCATGAGATGACACTCAAGGACAAGGAAGAGCGTCATCACAAGTCTAGCGGTGCTTACAAAGCCACAACTAATGCTCCCACTACCTCAAGCATCAACCTTGTCAGAAATGAAGAGATAAGCCTCATGGTCAAGAAATTCAACAAGTTCTACTAGAATTGAAGCAAAGATCACAGCTCGAACTCAAGACATGAAGAGAAGTGTACGTCAAGTCATGACCGAAACCGCTACAACTATGGGAAACTCGGACGCTACTCCAATGAGTGCACGGCTCCCTATAAACAAAGAGAAGAGTCAGCAAGAAGACGAAGCTCAAGAGATGAATCACCTCGAAGAGAAACAAGGAGTAGAGATAATCGTTATGAACAAAGACCCTCAAGGAGAAGTAAGGACTCGGAGAAGAAGGACAAGCACACCAAGAGCTACTCAAGAAGAAAGCATAAAGCTCATGTTGGTGAATGGTTTCCGGCTTCGACTCCGACAACCACTCCGAGAGAAGCTATCACTCCAACTCCAACTATAGTCAAGATGATGGTGTTGCCGGAATTGCACTAGTGACAACCAACTCCCATGATCTATTTGATTCACCAAACGAAGGAGGTGGAAGTTGCTTCATGGCTAAAGTCCCCAAGGTATCACACACCGAATATCTTGATTTCGATAGTGATGAAGATGATTTCCTTGACGATGATGAATTGCTATGTGATAAAACTAGTAATGTTGATCATAATGAATTTGATATTTCTCATGCCAGGCAAGATAGGTCAATTGACGATGATAAGATGAAAATATAAGAACTAACTAAAGAACTTAGCACTCGTAAGTTAGCCCATGAATCTACTCTTGAAGATCATAGAGATCTTGTAAGAACTCATGAGAAGCTACACTTCGAGAAGCTCAATTCGGAGCAAGAACATGAATTTCTTAAAGCTATCAATGACCATCTATGACAGAAGACTTCATCTTATCTTGCAAACCAACTACTATTGTCTACATTCATTCCACAAGTCAAATCTAAGCAAACTAGTAACAAAGGAAAGAAAGGTTCTTCATCTAGTAGCAACGATGAAAATGCTAAACCCCATGATGTTGCTCCTAGTTGTTCTATTGATTCCACTAATGATGATTCTCTTAGCCAAGTTACACTTGAGCAAGAAAATGCTTTATTGAAAGGGATTATAGAGAAAGGTATCTACAAGAGTCTTGAAGGGTACAAACAATTTGATGAAATTGTACGCAACCATGGAGGATACCGGAAGAATGGTGGTATTGGCTACTTCAGTGCTAATGGAGTTGAATGGGAAGAACGTCAATATCCCGAGCCCAAGTTTGTTCCTCAAAAGGAGAAGTATGAAAATACTCTTCTCATGGGGACAAACACTCAAGATGACCTTCCACCACAATACACCATGCTCAAGGGAAAGAACAAGCTCAAAGAGGACTTTGACTCTTATGAAGATGAACTCCAAGATTTGGTGAAGTGGGTTCGCAAGGCTACTACGAGCTCAACTTCTACAAGTTCGACTTCAACACCAGGGATCCCCATCAACTTGATGTGGGTTCCCAAGAAAAAAGAACTAGAGATTTCTTGAGGGGTGACTCCGCCAATGAAATTCACTCATATTCATTATTGGCAAGATCTATTTGCAATCAGCATCAACCCTATGCAATAGATCAAGGAGTCACACATTCCCTCAAAGGTAAGCAAGGTACAAGGTAATCAACAAATCAATGGACATCATTACACATGATTTGCACTCAATGTCCATAGATATTCTTGTATTTGTCTCTTGTGTGTTGAGACTAACGCATGTAGGTGAGAAGAGTAAGGGAACAACAAGGATGCTCCCAACTCTTGGTGATCTTCATCAAACTTCAGAATCCATCACTACCTCACAAACATGAAGTCTTTATTGACAAAACCCAAGGTTAGTTTATCCCTCTTATTGGGGATGTCACATCAAGGGGGAGCTTTACTCTAAGATTTGAGTCAAAGCATCTCTCAGTATGTGACAACATTAAATGCTCCATGTAAAAGTGGTAACCCCACTTGTGCTTAAACAATGAGTATGACCTATGATCAAGTACTCTTACTTGTCTCCTAAGTCAAATAGTCATATATAGATGACTTCGTCATCGCCCAAGTTCTTGTTAGACACTAGAATGTTTGTGCATGTTTGACATGATTTTAGATGACATCTTATTGTGTGAGCATGTTGGTCTGCATTTATTTTGTCATTTGAGGATATCCAGTTGTTGCTATTTGGATTTTGATTTATCTTTTGTGAATTGCATATACAAGAATGCGTTGGACAACTTATTTAGCTATCTATGCTTTCTCACCTCATACTCTATTCATGCTGCATCACAAAACTTAAAAAAGTGCTTTTTGATCCCTCTATGTGTGGAGCACTCAAAGTTCCATGTCGACATGGACTCACCATTAAAACCTCCCAAGTGCATATCGATGGAACCAACCACAAAATCTTGGTCTCACCTAATGCCTAGGGTTGATCTGGTTTTCAATCTCGGTACCACCGATTCCATCTTCTCAGTTACACCGAGTTTCCCTGTCAACTGACAGTTGAGAAACTCGGTGACACCAAAAAGTTAGAATCGGTGTCACCGACAGTGGTGGGTATATAACTTGTGGACCCCGACACCTTGAAATTCAATCTCAATCATCGCGCCTCAGAATCCTAAGTTGCTGCCTTCGAGACCCCTGGTCGTCGCCTTGTCTCCCTGCGCTCCTCTGCTGCTAGAAATCCTCTCCATCGTCGCCCCCATAGCAGATCTACACCAAGTTAGGGTACGGATTCGACCTCATTTGCGCTCCTTGTCCAATTCTTGCGCATTAGATTCAAGTTTATCAATAAGAAACTCTTTGCACATATTCCTATCCACACAAAACCTCCATAGTCTAGCGAATGGTGAATTTTCTAGGGTTTTGCGGTCCGCCCAATAAATCACGGTGGAACCAAAACAAACATACCGGTCCACCGATGTGAACTTTTGTGATGTTGAGAACTGACTTTGTGGAACCGAGTACCTCTTTTCAGTCTGACCGAAAAGAGTGCCACAGTTCGGTAAAGTGAGGCAGTCTGTCTCGGTAGTAATGAAAATATTGTTTCGGCTGTAGCGATATTTATTTGACAGAATGCAAAAATCTTGAAAATCTCTTGTTCAAACTTTCACAAACCAGCCTCATTTTGTGATGACTCATCTACTTCTGCTCTCCTATACTCTATTCACATGGTAAGTATGTCAGATGCAGAGGATAGTCAAAATTTGGCAGAGCAGGGAGTTGATATGAGTTGAGGCACAAGCCCAGAGCCCAGTTCTTTTTCAGATCCAGGCACACCCAGGTCTCATGGGTTGCTCAAGGCTGCCACCAGGACCAGGAAGAAGCTAAATTCATATGAAGAAGATTCAGACTTTATCCCTGAGGAGATTCTTTCCAAGAAGCAAGAAATGCTGCTAAGAAGTCAGCAACTGAAGGTACTTCTTCCAAAAGAGATGTCAACGAGATCTATGCCAGCTCTGAGACTATCAAAGCACATGAGAGTGCTAGAGCCAGAATGTCTGTTGATCCCCCAAGGAAGTCTATGCCTAAGAAGGCAGGGGAGAAGAATTCCATAAAGAGGATTATCCATGTGATTGGCAAACCTAGTTCCATGTATGAAGATCCAAAGGAGGTTGTTGGTGCTACTGCTGAGGAAGAGGAGGAAGAAAATGTTGAGAACGCCCCTCCCAAGAAGAAAGCCAAGAAGCTTATGGCTGCTGCTATGCCAAATACTGGCACTTCCAAAAGCACCGAGCCTACATCCAAGAAAGTTGTTGCACAGAAGTCCAAGAGGACTACCAAAGACATTCCAGCTTTTGAAAAGAACAAGGGGGCTGCCTCCAGAGTTGAAGATGATGATGACTTGACTACTTTGATGTAGCTCAGACCACATCTTCTAGTACATGATGTCAGCCACTTAGTTGTTGAAGACATGAAGAAGAGGAAAGACTCAAGCTTGAGACCCTGGAGAGCTATAGATCCTTGTGCCTAGAGGAAGAAAACTGCTGTTGACTATAGGTTCTACACTAGACAGCAAAAGCACTTTTATGAGACGGTGTTGCTTGACAAGAGCCCATCTGTTAGCGATATGAGATATGTTGATTGGAAATTCATTAAGGAGAATGAGGAATACTTTCCAAGTGTCCAAAATAATTTCCACTGCATTGGTCTGGATGAGTTCTTTGGCAGAGAGCTTACTGCATGGAATGATGAGACGATCATGCAATTCTACTCCACTGCACATTTCTACGGAGATGGTATAATTTTATGGATGACTGAAGGAGCAAGGTATGAATCTACCGTTGAGGAGTGGGTTGCACTTCTAGGAGATGTTCAGGATGGCAATCTTGATGTATACTCAGAATCCCCACAAACAAGGTGCAATATCACAAGCTAGGATCCATCTACTATCTGCAAGCACGCCTCCGTACCATGAACACTATTCTGAGGCATACCTTGACGCCCAAGTCAGGAGATGACAAGATGATTCGAGGCTATTCCATCAACATGTTCGTCCACCTTGACAGACATACCAGGATTAAAGACATGGATTTGATTGTTGAGACAATCAAGAGGGTTGCTTCTGATCAAAAGCGCTCTTGCTAATATGCACCCTACATCCAGATGCTTATCAACTCTCAGTTGGAGAAGCACAGTTTTGCTCTAGATCGTCCACATCTGGCCCTACAGCTAGATCTCGAGGATAATGTTGTTGTGATGGACCCAGATCATCCCACATCTGCTACAACACAGGCAGAGGCAGAAGTAGTTCGAGCCGCTAGTGCTCAAGCCCCCAAATCCAGAAACGAGCAAATGGATCTCTTGATATCAATAGTTCAGGGCATGCACAAGGATATCAACGGGATTCTAGACAACTAGAACAGTCTTCCAAAGATCTTTGAGGCAAGGATCAAGACTCTTGGTGATAAGGTACAAGGTAACAAAGACAGTTATAGAGCTTCAAAAGGAAGTTGACTCGGTGCACATCCCTCGGGTCTCTTCTACTTCTTCAGGTGATGATGATGATGATGAGGATGGATCACCTCTAAGGCCGGGCACCTAGTTCACTACTCAAGCTAGATCAGCCACACTGCCTGCACCAGACTTGGGGCCCTCTTTATCAGCTCCTGCTACTGTCAGCAGAGCTCCTACTCCATGAGCTATAGTTCCTCCAATGACCACTCCAGCTCCATCCACGACATTTGCAGAGATCTTCGCTGACGCTGTTCTCTCGACTCCTTCATTGACAACCGGAGGAGATCAGCCCAAGAATGCTTAGATATATGCCTTTGAACTTTTTGGTAACTTGTTGCCAAAGGCGTAGAAGTGTATATAGATCTTTAGGCCTTGAGTGAGAGAGCATTTGGTGTTTGTTGCTTTTTCAAAAACAATTGCTTTTGGTTACTTTGATCCTCTTTTGCCTTGCTTGTGATACATGTTCGATGATGTTTGATCATACGCTTTAATGTGTGATGCTACTATCTCCTCTCATCTTAATGCTTATGTGATGATCAATCATCTTTGGTTGATTGTGTTGTGCTATGATGTTCATTCCAATTACTCTCGTACACCACCAAGTGGTATGTGACATGTAAGAAGTAAGTCATGTACCTAATCGATTGTGCATTTGCATTCAAACAAAAATTTAAAAATAATGGACAAATTTGGGGGGGGAGCTCTTTCTTATCACATACTTCTCAAAGCGACGATTATATTCCATGATCATATCTTTGTCGAAGCTTTGATCTTTGTGTTGTTATCAATTACCAAAAGGGGGAGATTGAAAGCACATTTGCTCCCTTGGTGGTTTTGGTAATTGATAACAACATATAAGTCATTGAACTAATGTTTCCACAAAGTATATTTCAGGACAAGTTCAATGATAGGGATGGCCAAAGGATTGTGGAATTACCCCAAGATGCAAGGAAATAGGTTGGCCAAGATTCATGCAAAGAGGACTCTACATTTTACATTTGTGAGAAATCACTTTGAGTCCATTGGAAAGCCAATACTATTAAAAGGTTTGTGTCCAAGTTTTGATGATGAACAATATGCTCAAACGTGCACAAGTGATAGTCACCGAAACATCCACAACCTCTCCCACCAAAGTCCGTCCAAAGCCGAATATGCAAAATCGGTGCAACCAACATTCCTACCCTGGTGCCACTAATTCTAAACCCTAGACAGACTCATCCAAACCCTAAATCTTTGGTGCAGCCGATGCTGCTCTCGGTGCTACCGAGTTGGGTTGCCAATATTCTGTTACGCAAGTTCACATTTTCGGTCCATTCGAAAATGGTGGATCGGCATCACCAAGTTTGGCAAATCGGACGGTTGGTCACCTTGTCGATGCTACCAAGAATCGTATATCGGTTCCGCCGAGAATCAAAAGTTGCCACTTTTGGTCACTTCGGTACCATCGGGATTTACACATCGATGTCACCGAGTTGGTCATTTTGTGTGTAAGGGTTGGATTTTTTGGAATGCCTATATATACCCCTTCACCAACACCCATTGGAAAGAGAAGCACTCAAAACTATTCCATACCTATCCTACTGAGTTTTCTGAGAGAGAACCACCTACCCTTGTGTTCAGGACAAAATCTTCCACTCCAACCATATGGATATTGATTTCTAGCCTCCCCAACTTGCTTTCCACCAATCCTGTCTCTTCTACCAAGCCAAATCTGTGAGAAAGTGATTTTGTGTTGAGGAGTATATCATCTGGAAGCACAGGAGCAAGGAGTCCATCATCATTACCGAGCCTATTACCTTTTGGAGGGTGGTGCCTCCTAGATTGCTTAGGTGTCGCTTGGGAGCCCCCTACTTCATGTTATGGAGTGAATGAACAATTTTGTAAGGGCAAGGAGATCACCTACTTCGTCAAGATCTACCCATACTGAGGCTAGTCCTTCGTGGATGGAAACCGCACGGAATAGTCAAGGTTGCTTCTTCGTGGAACCCTCCATGGGTAGAGACCTTGGTGGACTCTCGCGAGCATTACCCTCCGTTGGTTGAAGACTCCATGAATGTGGACATATGATAGCACCACCTATCGGAAGCACGGGAAAAATCATTGTGTCATCCTTGTGTTTGCTTTCCAAACCCTCTCTTTACTTACATGTGCAATGTCTTTACTTTCCGCTGCTACACTCTTAGACATGCATGTGTAGGGTGTTACTTGATATGCGATGAATGCTAAAACTTGCCAAGAATTAAAATTGGGAAAAAGGCAAAACTTTTATTTGGTCAAGTAGTCTAATCACCCCCTCTAGACCTACTTTCGATCCTACAGCTTTACTATCAATTGATATTGAGTATGAGTATGACTGGATCTCTTTTACCATGAATTACAATGTCCAGTCAGTCCTTGTTCTTCAGGGGTGATCTACATTTATGTTTTGTGGTCTGAGAAAGGGCTAGCGAGATACCATTATATCATATTGTATCATGATTGTTTTGATAAAAATTGTTGTCATCGGAGAGTTATTATTATTTCTCGCTAGTTGATTATGCCATTGATATGAGTAAATGTGAGACCTAAATGCTATTGTCAACGTGGTTAGTCGATAATCTTTGCTGAAAATCTGAACATCAGTTGGACATATTTACAACATCAAGATCAAGCAGAGTTTGCAAAAGTTTTTCATTGTCACTTTCATTTTCTCAACTGGATTGCTTGAGGACAAGCAATGTGTTAAGCTTGGGGGAGTTGATTCGTCTCCATCATATCTACTTTTCCAAACTCTTTTGCCCTTGTTTTGCACTCTAATTTGCATGATTTGAATGGAACTAACCCGGACTGACGCTGTTTTCAGCAGAATTGCCTTGGTGTTATATTTGTGCATAAATAAAGTTCTCGGATTGACCTGGACATTTACTTAGAATATTTTTGGAATTAAGAAAAATTACTGGCGAAAGAATATACCGGAGGGGGGGCCAACCATTGGCCACAAGCCAGGGGACGTGGCCACCCCTCTGGCCGCGCCCAGGTGGCTTGTGGCCCCCTTGCAACTCCACCGACCTCAACTCCAACTCCATAGAACCCTATCCGGGAGATAAAAATCAGAGAGAAGAGTTCATCGCGTTTCAAGATACGGAGCCGCTGCCACCCGCTGTTCTTCCTCGGGAGGTCAGATCTGGAGTCTGCTTTGGGCTTTGGAGAGGGGAAATCGACGCCATCATCATCACCAACCATCCTTC
The DNA here is from genome assembly GCA_022496015.1 of Hordeum marinum. Taxonomy (NCBI): domain Eukaryota; kingdom Viridiplantae; phylum Streptophyta; class Magnoliopsida; order Poales; family Poaceae; genus Hordeum; species Hordeum marinum. The sequence continues at coordinate 119,215,051 of CM039676.1, forward strand.
ATCACCAATTCCATGATGCTCTCCGCCGTTCGTGAGTAATTCCATCGTAGGCTTGCAGGACAGTGATGGGTTGGATGAGATTTACCATGTAATCGAGTTAGTTTTGTTAGGGTTTGATCCCTAGTATGCACTATGTTCTCAGATTGATGTTGCTATGACTTTGCTATGCTTAATGCTTGTCACTAGGGCCTGAGTGCCATGTTTTCAGATCTGAACCTATTATGTTTTCATGAATATATATGTGTTCTGGATCCTATCTTTCAAGTTGTAGACACCTATTATGTGTTATGATCTACACCCCTAGGGTGACAATAACAGGGATTCTTTCTGGTGATTAATGTAGTTTGAGGAGTTCATGTATTCACTAAGTGCTAATGCTTTGGTCCTATTATCTACTAAAAGGAGGCCTTAATATCCCTTATTTTTCATTAGGACCCCGTTGTCACGGGAGGTTAGAACAAAAGATGTCATGCAAGTTCTTTTCCATAAGCACATATGACTATATATGGAATACATGCCTACATTACATTGATTAATTGGAGCTTGTTCTGTGTCACCCTTTGTTATAACCGTTGCATGATGAATGTCATACAACATAATTATCCATCATTGATCCATTGCCTACGATATTTTTACATATTAATCCTTGCCAAGTTACTTTTCCGTTGCTACTATTACAATCACTACAAAACTGCTACTATCACTTTTTCCATCGTTACCGTTGCTTCCATACTACTTTGCTACTAAATACTTTGCTGAAGATATTAAATCTTTCAGGTGTGGTTGAATTGACAACTCAGCTGCTAATTCTTGAGAATATTCTTTGGCTCACCTTGTGTCAAATAAATCAATTTGGGTAGAATACTCTACCCTCGAAAACTGTTGTGATCCCCTATAATTGTGGGTTACCAGGCAGATGGGTGGTCAGCAAAGTTCTTGAATAGTCCCAATTGTTTTATTGCGGTCAGATGATGCCAATATATTTCTACAAGATGTTCCTAGGGAAGGCGAAGAATCTCTACCTCCTTATGGAGATGCTCATCCGAAGTTCGGCCCTCATTTTACTGTTGAACAAACTTTCCAAGTTCGTCTCCAAGCTTGGCTTGCTCACTACGTAGTGTTCCCCCAAAGCAATGGTGCAACTAGCGGCAATGGTGCAACTGGTGCTAACAATGTTCTCCCTCTGTCTTAGATAGCCATCCGCGCAGTTCTTTCCTTGCAATGGACAGATAAATTTTCATTTGATGGTTCGGGAACAAGGAGTTCGTTTCTCTGATGGGTTGGTTCCGGAAGGCAACATCATGGACAATCCTCTTTCATCGTTCCATGATTCTCTGAATGTGACTGCTACTTCATCTGACATCTCCACAATGGAAGTTGGTGCTACTGAAGGGATGCAGGTGGTGTAAGTTAACTTCTACAGAATTAACATGACAGAGGTCCCTGAAGAACTTCCTACAGTCTTTCACATTGGTCTGTCAACACTTCTGAATGCTTCTAGGCCATGCTTACTTAGAGCCATCAGTTCTTTACAGCTTCCCCCCTGCCTTTTAATTTGGTCATGTTTTTGGGTGTTCATGCAATGCTGGCTACCCCAAATCTTGTGGGACATGTTGGATCGGTGGCCAGAAAGATCTGCTTTGATGACCCCCAGCTCTGTGCATTTTTGACACTCAGCTTGGTGCTAGGACTGTTTCTGAGGGTTTGGGCAAGATTCACCTACATTTCGCATCGGCCAACTCTGCTTTGGCAACTGCTACTTAGAAAAAAAGCAGGCGATCGATAACTCCCATTGTCACCTCTGAAGTTAGGAGGATCAGCCATAACAACATGTATCATGGGTTCAGAGTGCCCCAGCCATATGACTCTCACAAACACAAGTGTATGATCGCCCCTGCTACTGTAATGTATGTCGCTAGACCTACTCCTGCTACTCAAACTGAAGAACCCCTCTCTATCACTAAAGTGCAGAAGCTGGGCACTAAAGAATGTGGCATTCCAGCTTCAGAGTTGGCCGAGAAGAAGCTGCCTTCTCCAAGGGCCTCGGAGCAAGCCCAGTAGTAAAAATCTGCATTTTAAATGAAGTGCCTAGAGTTTCATTTCTTCACTGTTAATTTTCTCATGTTTATTTTGCTGGGCCTGAACTAGTTTACTTGGTTAATGTCGTGGCACTTCGGTCTTTTGTTCAGAAGTTTTATCTTGCTTTTCATTCACAATGCTATTATCGCCATTCCCTATTTTCGATGAATCTCTCGATTAGGCCGTGGAACATTATTTGTTAGAATATCCACGGTATTGGAGCAGAGAAAACACACACATCATTGCACTCGCACATTGATAACTTGGGCTGTGTGATAATCTGCATTTAGGAAACTAAGCGCAACCACTTCGACCATTCGTACATACGTAAGTTTTGTCCCAGACGATTCGATCAATTTGCTTTTGTCCTGTCTATAGAAAATTCAAGCGGTCACCTAGTGGTTTGGAATAGCGCATTTTTCAATGGTATGTTTATTCATTATATGCAATGGTCCTTGGTCATCTCTTTCAAATCTACACAATCTTTGGCTTCTTTGATGCTAGCCAACATCTATGGCCCTTTTGTGGGAGAGGAGAGAGCAAACTTTATTTCCTAGCTGTATGAATTGAGTATTGACTCAAATGAGGACTAGGTTATGATGGGGGATTTCAATTTTATGCGGTTTTTAGATAATAGAAGCAAGCCTGGAGGTGATGTGTGTGAGATGATTATGTTTAACGATGTCATTCGATCGCTTAACCTGCTGGAAATTCCAATCAAAGGTGCCTCGTTTACTTGGAGTAATATGCAGGTTGATCCCACTCTTGAGCAACTAGACTAGTTTCTTACTTCAAACCATTGGACCACGTCCTACCCAAACACCTCGGTCAATGCGATGGCCAAAGCCGTCTCAGATCATGTTCCAAGTCTCTTTTCTGTACAGCCTAACATCCCACGCTCTAAGATTTTCAGGTTTGAAAACTTCTGGGTTTCACGTCTAGGCTTTAAGACATGGTCAGCCATGCTTGGAATACTCAGGTGAACGTCTTGGACCCTAAAAAAAGACTGACCCAAAACTTAAGCACGTTCGTCAAGCATTGTCTCAATGGAGCAAACAACTTTCATGTTTATCTTTGTTGATCAAGAATTCTGAAAACACTTTGAAAATGATGGATGGCATTGAGGAAAGGAGCTAATTGCTAATTCATGAGAGGAACTTCAGGGCCATTCTCGAAAATCACATTATCCGCTTGCATGCTTACAAGCAATAGTATTGGCGAACTCAGTGTACAATTCGATACATTAAATATGGTGATGAGCCCACTAAATTTGTTCATAGAATGGCTACCCAAAGGCATCAATCAAATTCCATTGCAACTTTACCTCTACCCAATGGTGTCGTTCTGGATGATCATGATAGTAAGGCTGTGGCTCTCCACAATGCTTTCAAAGAGATGTTAGGAACCTAGATTCCCATTGATTTGAAATTTAACTTCGAGTTGCTTATCAATGCCAATCATGATTTGTGTGGGCTATCTACACATTTCACCCGTAAAATATTGATGAGGATGTGGCAAAAATTCCAGCTGATAAATCTCTGGGCCGGATGGGTTTAATGGTTGTTTTATAAAATCTTGTTGGGATATTACAAAGGAGGATTTCTATACTCTCTGTATGCAGTTTTAGGAAGGTAATCTCTCGCTAGACTTCTTAAATGCCTCTCTTATCACACTTATACCCAAAAAGATAAACCCTTCCTCTTTGAATGATTATCGCCCGATCTCTGTGTTAAATTGCTTCCTCAAGTTACTGACTAAGTTGTTACTTAACCGTCTGCAAGATATAATTCTCTAAATCATTCATGAAAATCGATACAGATTCATTAAAGGCTATTCAATCAAGGACTACCTTGCTTGGTCCTTTGAGTTTATTTTTCAATGCCAACAATCCGGACGAGGTATAGTGCTGCTAAAGCTGGATTTTGAAAAAGCGTCTGATTTGGTGGAGCACGAGCTCATCATTTTAAATATGCGGAAGTTGGGTTTTGATGGTCGATGGATCAACTGGATTGCATCTATTCTTTCTTGGCGTAATTCTATAGTGCTGCTCAATGCAATCCTAGGGAAAAGATTCATTGCAAGCAGGGTGTGACACAAGGTGACCCGGCGTCATCATACGTCTCCATTGTATTTACTTTTCCAAACTCTTTTGCCGTTGTTTTGGACTCGAATTCACATGACTTGAAAGGAACTAACCCAGACTAATGTTGTTTTCAGCAAAATTGCCTTGGTGTTATTTTTGTGTAGGAATAAAAGTTCTCAGATTGACATGAAAATTTACGGAGAATATTTTTGGAATTAATCAAAAATACTGGCAAAAGAATCAACCAGAGTGGGGCCACCCATTGGCCACAAGCTAGGGGGCGCGACCGCCCCTAGGGCACGCTTAGGTGGCTTGTGGGACCCTGTAGCTCCATCGACCTGAATTCCAGCTCTATATATTCATATCGTGGAGAAAACATATTAGGGAGAAGAGTTCATTGAGTTGCACGATACGGAGCCGCCGCCACCTCCTGTTCTTCCTCAGGAGGGCATATCTGGAGTCCATTTTGGGCTCCGGAGAGGGGAAATCAACGTCGTCGTCATCACCAACCATACTTCATCACCAATTTCATGATGCTCTCCTCCATTCGTGACTAATTCCTTTGTAGGATTCCTAGATGGTGATGGGTTGGATGATATTTACAATTTAATTGAGTTAGTTTTGTTAGGGTTTGATCCCTAATATCCACTATGTTCTAAGATTGATCTTGCTATGACTTTGCTATGTTTAATGCTTGTCACTAGGGCCCGAGTGCCATGATTTCATATCTGAACCTATTATGTTTTCATGAATATATATGTGTTCTTGATCCTATCTTGCAATTTGTAGACACCTATTACGAGTTATGATCCGCATCCCCCAGTATGACAATAAGTGGGATTCATTCCGATGATTACCATAGTTTGAGGAGTTCATGTATTCACTAAGTGGTAATTCTTTGGTCCGGTTCTCTATTAAAAGGAGGCCTTAATATCCCTTGGTTTCCATTAGGACCCCACTGCCACGGCAGGGCAGGACAGAAGAGATCATGCAAGTTCTTTTCCATAAGCACGTATGACTATATATGGAATAGATGCCTATATTACATTGGTGAATTGGAGCTAGTTCCGTGTCACCCTATGTTATAACCATTGCATGATGAATGCCATCCAACATAATTATCCATCACTGGTCCATTGCCTATCAGCTTTTCACATATTGATCCTTGACAAGTTTCTCTTCAGTTGGTACTGTTACAATCACTACAAAACTGCTACCGTCACTTTTGCCATCGGTACCGTTAGTTTCATACTACTTTCTACTAAATACTTTCCTCCAGATATTAAGTACTTCACCTATGGTTGAATTGACAACTCAGCTGCTAATACTTGAAAATAGTCTTTGGCTCCCCTTGTGTCGAATCAATAAATTTGGGTTGAATACTGTACCCTTGAAAACTGTTGCAACCCCTATACTTGTGGGTTGTCAATACCTTTTTTTGAAGCCGTTTCCGGGGAGCATAACTCTGTTCTCTGAGTCACTTGTGATTTATATCTGTTAATCACTATGAAGAATGTGAAAGATCCAAAATCCAAGATCTATCCCTCTACTACGAGGGGAGGTAATGAACTGAACACTATGAGACACCTGTTAGTACTAGCTCTACTAGATATGAATTTCCTAATATACCTAAGGGTCATGTTATTGAGGGAGAGGTAGCTAGGGACTTTCTACCTTGTAAGGATAAAGATGATCTTAAGAAATTGCTATGCAAGTGGAAGGAAAAATCTTTGAATGGTAGAATGCGATATGATCCTAAGTTTGCTACTTCACCTATCTTTATTATTGATAAGGATTATGAATTCTTTGTCGACCTTGAGTTAATTACTTTGGTTGAATCTGATCCTTTCCATGGTTATGAATCTGAAACTGTTGTGGCACATCTTACTAAATTGAATGATATAGCCACCCTATTTACTCATGAGGAAAAAATTCGTTATTACTATACTCTTAAGTTGTTTCCTTTCTCATTGAAGGGTGATGCTAAGATATGGTTTAATTCTCTTGATCCTAGTTGGGTGCGTAGTCCCCAGAATATGATATATTACTTCTCTGAAAAATAGTTTCCTGCCCATAAGAAACAAGCTGCCTTGCAGGAAATATTTAACTTAATGCAAATTAAAGAAGAGAGTCTCCCACAAGCTTGGGGAGGCTTCTCCAATTACTTATTGGTTTGCCTAATCATTCTCTCAAGAAAAATGAAATACTTTATATCTTTTGTAATGGACTAACCGATGCTTCTAGGGAGCACCTAGATAGTTGTGTTGGTTGTGTTTTCAGGGAACGAACTATTGAACAAGATGAACTAGTATTGAATAATATATTAAGCAATGATTATGATTGGACTATTCTCGAACCACCTCCAAAGGCCACTCCAAAGAAAAGAGGTATTCTATTTCTCAGTCCTAAAGATATGGAAGAGACCAAGAAATCTATGAAAGAAAAAGGTATTAAAGCTGAAGATGTTAAGAATCTAGCACCTATGGAGGAAATACATGGTCTTGATAACCCGACACAGGTAGTATAGGTAAATTCTCATTGTAGATTTGATGTGGGTGATATTCCTTATAATAAGTATGCTATCCAATGCTTGGATGAGTTTGATAACTTTTTTGTTCAGCAAGAAAAATTCAATGCTTATGTGTAGGATTACTAGAAGTGTATGTCTAGAGGGGGGTGAATAGACTACAAGCAGAAATTTAAAACTACCTCAAGTATAAGACAAGATGTTGGCAGTTTTAGCATACATAATTAGTCTATGACACCCAACACATGCAAGTCATCAATTATACCAGCGGAAAGTAAATTCATTGCACATTGAAGTAAGGAGTAGAGATAGGGAGATCAAACATAGGAAGGACACAAGATTTCCCCCATGGTTCCGATGGGTGGCGCTATCATACATCCACGTTTATGGAGTCGTCAACCCACAGAGGGTAACGGTCGCGAGAGTCCATGGAGGACACCACCCATAAGGGTCCATGAAGTAGCAACCTTCACTATACCATGACGACCTACGTCCACGGAGGACTAGCCTTACTCGGGGTAGATCTTCACAAAGTAGGCGATCTCCTTGCCCTTACAAACTTCTTGGTTCACCCCACAACACGAAGTAGGAGGCTTCCAAGCGACACCTAACAAATCTAGGAGGCACCACCCTCCAAGAGGTAATAGGCTCGGTTGTGTCGATGAACTCCTTGCTCTTGTGCTTCAAGAGGATAGACTCCTCAGCACATAATCACTCTCTCACAGATTTGGCTCGGTAGAAGAGATTGATTGGGTGGAATGCAACTTGGGGAGGCTAGAGATCAAGCTTCATATGGTAGGAATGGAATGGCATGTTCTCAACACATGAGTAGGTGGCTCTCTCTCTAAGAAAATCAGTAGGTATGAGTGGGGAACTATTATGAGTGCTTCCCTATCAAGTGAGTTGTGGTGGAAGGGTATATATAGGCATCTCCAAAAATCCAACCGTTACACACAAAATGACTAACTCGGTGACACCGATGTGTTAATATCGGTGCCGAATTGACCAGAAGGTGGCAACTTTTGAATCTCGGTGAGACCAATATAGGAATCTCGGTTGCACCGATAAGGTGACCAACAGTCAGAATGTTCAATCTTGGTGACGCCTATCCAACAATCTCGGAGGGACCGAAATTGTGAACTTGCGTTATAGAAAGTTGGCAGCTTAACTCGGTGGCACCTAATGCAGAATCGGTTGCACCAAAAATCTAGTGTGTGGCTGAGTCTGTCTAGGGTTTGGAATCGGTGGCACCGACTGGAAAATGTTGGTTGCGCCGATTTTGAATATTTGGCTTTGCACAGACTTTTGTGGAAGAGCTTATGGGTGTATGTGGTGACTATCACGTGTGCACGTATGAGCATTTTGTTCACCAACAAATCCTTACCCCCTTTTAATAGTATTGGCTTTCCTATGGACTCAAAGTGATTTCTCACAAAGTAAAATGAAGAGTCCTTTTCTTGAAGCTTGGTCAATGCTATTCCTTCTCCTTCTTCTTGCTGGGGATACTCTCCACACTCCTTTTTCCCAACCATCTCTCTATGGACTTTATCTGAAATCCACTAGGTATGTTGTCCTGAATTATCAAAACCACCAAGGGAGCACATATTTCTTTCAATCTCCCCCTTTTTGGTTACTAATGACAACATAGAATCAAAGCTTCAAATAAATATATGCATGTATAAAGAAGATTTGAGAGACACGTGACTTATACTTGCTCCCCCTAAATGTGTGCAATCCATTTAAGGATAGTTGCTTTGGAATGCATGGGCACACATGTAGTAGACAGGATAAAAATGAATCATGTGTATCTTGGCTATATGCATCAAATGTATGTGAATGAGATCTGTCCTCGTTAGATACTTTACTCTTGCAATCAATATGTGCAAGAAGCAAGAGATCATGTTGATAAAAGATATGATGCATATACTTACCTTGAGTTGTTGAGCATTCTAGTAAAAGAAATACACTTGAGAAAACAATGTTAGGAAACACAAGAGTATTCTACTAAACAAAGGAAATAGAACTCAAAAGGACCAAGATGTGGAGAACATACAGAAGATAGTATTCTTTAAGATTGATATGTCTCCAAGATCACTTAGAAGCTTCTCCCCTAGATATGAAATAGTTGGACACCCCCCTAAATCTTAGCATGTAGATATTGGGATTGGATAGGATGAGAAAATTCTAACATGAGAAACCAAGTGCAATAAACAGTTCTTTCTCCAAAATATATTTTCTCCCCCTACATTTGTATTCTCCCCGTGTTCGCGTAATTATAAACTTTGATATTGTCCTCTCCCCCTAAATCATATCTCCCCCTTTGCATAATCATGTATCTCCCTCTTTAGCTTTGAAGCTTTGTATATTCCTCCCCCTTTGGCATTAATTTACAAAAAGGTCAGACTTAGGGTCAGATACATGGATCATTGAATAAAATGGGATCCTTCAGAACAAGGGTCATTGAATGTAGGAGTCATAGAAAACGAAAAAAAGAAGAAATCATTGAGGTGAATTTAATTTATCTCCCTTTGGATAAAATGAGATCTTGCAGAACTTCTCCTCCCTTAAGTTAGGAATCCTTGAATGTATTTCTCCCCCTTTTTATAGAAGGGATCGTCGAAGGATGGAGAAAATACATAAAGGAACACACATAATATTTACAACTACAAACACAAACAGAAATATGACAGAAAATCAGTGGCTCCAAGACAGATATGTCGGTGATACCGAGGTAATGTTATGCAACTCATGTGCTAAATCGGTAGAACCGAGTTCTTTGTATCGGAGGCTCCAAGATGTAACTCAGAAATTTGGATGAATTTGAAAATTGATCAAGGTCAACATTGCAAATGAAAATCAAACAAGGAAGAGAATCAAAATATTTGTACCAATTGCAAATATTTATAGGTAGGTATCAACTAGGAAAGATTTGAGTGGTTCCAAGAAATTTTTCTATTTGAGAGTGAACCAACCAAAAATTTAACTAGATGATGGGGAGTGACTAGATCACATATATTAGAGTATATTGACTTAGGAGCCAAGCAACAATGCTTGATCATAGTTCATACTCACACTTAAGCTCAAAATGGGGTTACCATTTTTTATTAAGCAGTTTAATGTCTTCATATCACTTAAGTTTCTTTAGCTCATGACTTGGAGTAAAGCCTTTTTCAAGGATATGAATACATATCTTTGAGTGATGTTTTTGACATAGATTGTAGATGAACTTGATGAGGATGCTCGAAGTTGATGAAGATCATCTTGAGTTGGGAGCAATCCTTGTTGATTTCCCTCACTCTTCACCTAAGTAGTTTAGTCACGCAAGGAAAAACATGATATATCCAAATGACATAATACCAATTTGAGATTTAGAAATTAAGGGATATAAGTCAAGGATGAGTTTTGTTGTATTCTTCCTTCCATAATCAAAGCGAGGTTGTGGATACTTGGTCATGACAAGATTGTTCAAGATAAGAGTTGATCGCAATCTTGTGGTGTGTAGTTCTTCCAAGTACCATAGTCCATACCTTCAACTTGCATATATCCTTGAGCTACGAGGCGAGCTTTGTTTCGTATGACATGATCTTCTTCATATTGCTTGTTGCAGAAAAGCTATTTCATGCCAATGACGTTTTTTATCATCCTTGGGTTTCTCCACGAGTGTCCATACTTTGTTCCCTTCGAAGTTGTGAAGCTCTTCATGCATAGCGTTCACCCAATCCGCGTCTTCAAGAGCTTGTTCTACCTTCTAAGGTTCTATGGTAGAGATGAAATAATAAAAATTTACAAAATTTAGCCAAGCGATTTTTGGAGCGAATGATCCTCCCCATATGCATATCACCAATGATTTTTGTTTAGGGGATGGTTCTTCGCACTTGTGCTCAAACTCGGGTCAGGTTCCGATTGTCGGATGGTGGAGATTCTTCATCATCATCTCCTTCGCATTCGTTGTTGTTGAAGGTGTCGTTCCCTTGAGGTGGTGTGAAGGAGGTTGTGGTGGATCTTCAAGATGTACTTCCTTCCCCTCTTCATCTCATCGTGTACCACTTGTAGAGGCTTCCATGCCATGTTGTCGGTAGCCTTGGTCCGAAGTAGTCGCTTCCACTTGGGTTGATAAAGTACTTACCTTCACCTCTGTGGGGCGAATCTTGGCGGTGGGCAAGTATTGGATAGCTTCCGAAGGATCTTTATCACCTACATCATTTGGCAACTGTTCGACTTGCGAACCATTAGACTCATCAAACTTTACATCTACAGTCTCTTCAATTTTTCGTGTGAAGTTGTTGTAGACACGGTAAGTGTGAGAGTTCGATCCATAACCAACTAAGAAACCATCATGAGATTTGGGAGCTAATTTAGCATGGCGATGCTTATCAAGAATGTAGCACTTGGATCTGAATAGTCGAAAGTATCCAACTTGGGGTTGTTACCGGTGAGTAGCTTGTATGTCATTTTACCGAGAAGCTTGTGCAAGTATAGTGGGTTTGTGGCATAACATGCTGTTTCCACGGCTTCTTCCCAAAAGTGTCTCGGCGTCTTGTATTCGTCAAGCATCGTTCTTGCTATCTCAATGAGGGTTCGGTTCTTTCTCTCAACAACTCCATTTTGTTGAGCCATGTACGTAGCCGAGAACTCATGTGAAATACCCTCTTCGTCAAGGAAGGTATCCACATGGGTGTTCTTGTACTCTGATCCGTTATCACTTCGAACCTTCTTGATCTACACTTCAAACTGATTTTCCCTTTTTGTGTGAAGTTCTTGAAGATCTTATGTACCTGCGACTTATCATCAAGAAAGAATACCCACGTAAATCTGGAAAAATCATCAACTATAACTAGACCATAGGAATTTCCACTAAGACTCTTGTAAGCATTGGGACCAAAAAGATCCATGTGAAGTAACTCGGGTGGTCTCCTAGTAGTCATGATATTCTTAATGGGATGACTTCCACCTACTTGCTTTCCCACTTGACAAGCACTACAAAGTCTATCTTTGTCAAAGATAACATCTTTAACACCAAGATTGTGATCGCCCTTGATAAGCATATCTAGATTGCGCATGCCTACATGTCCAAGCCTTCTATGCCATAGCCAACCTTTACATAATTTTCCAATGAGATAAGTCCGAGGTTGGGCCTTTGTAGTGAAACCAACAATGTATAGATCACCTCTACGAATATTGGTAAAGACAATTTTATGATTATCAAATCGAAACACTTGGCAATCTACTTTAGTAAATAGCAAATTGAAACCAAAGTCTGCTAGTCTAGATACGGAAAGAAGATTGTAGCCAAGGGATTCAACAAGCATCACATTTTGAATTGAGCTATCATCAGATATGACCACCTTACCAAGGCCAAGTACCTTACCCTTAGAATTGTCTCCAAAGTTCACATACCTTCGAGGACCATGACTAAGCGTGATCTCTTGGAACATGTCTTTATCACCAGTCATGTGATTTGTGCATCCCCTGTCGGGAATCTACTCTTTTCCGTCGGACATGTAATTCTTGAAGTTCGCCATTAGACTTAGATTCATCATGATATTTTCATGCTCGATGTTGAACAACTCATCTTCATCATAGTATCCATGTTCTTCATTGTCATCATTTTGTGTAATCTCCTCGTCATAGAAACCAAGAGACTCGTTATAATCGTATCCATGACAATGTTCAAGTTTATGAATGTGAATGGCTTCAATAACAGTGTTGTTGACAATAGTGATATCTCCTATAGCACGCATGAGATCACGGACCTCAGATAGGCATTTATCAAAGTTTGGATCACTACGCTTCATATTGTTAGAAGCACTAGTTTTATGAAGAATTTCATCAAGATTTTCATAATGAATGATCTGGATATCGTTTATCCAAATCAGTTCACAAAGTATAAGCACATGCAAAGTTCTTGAGTTGAGAAAGCAAAAATCTTGGTAAGCCTCTAACAATAAGATTGACAGTCCTAAGGTTACCAAGCATGTTAATTTCTCTTAGTGTGTGGGATGCAATTCATCAATGGCGAGCACATAGGGATTTTCAATATGTTTTCTCAAATGGAATTTATCAACTAGATCAAACATGGCATTCTTCCATTGACTATAGTACTCTCCATAAAGAATGGGCACTCTACAATACAAAATCTCCACTCTAGACACACCCATCTTACTCCACGGTGTTGAAACCGAAGCAATGGAGACAAATGCTTTGATACCACTTGTAGGATCACTAGAAGTGTATTTCTAGAGGGGGTGAATAGACTACAAGCAGAAATTTAAAACTACCTCAAGTATAATACAAGATGTTGGTTGTTTTAGCATACATAATTAGTCTATGACACCCAACACATGCAAGTCATCAAGTATAGCAGCGGAAAGTAAATACATTGCACATGGAAGTAAGGAGTAGAGATAGAGAGATCAAACGCATGAAGGATACAAGATTTTTCCCATCGTTTCGATAGGTGGCGCTATCCTACATCCACGTTTATGGAGTCTTCAACCACATAGGGTAATGGTCGCGCGAGTCCATGGAGGGCTCCACCCATAAGGGTCCACGAAGTAGCAACCTTGACTATAGCATGACGGCCTATGTCCACGGAGGACTAGCCTTACTTAGGTTAGATATTCACGAAGTAGCCGATGTCCTTTCCCTTACAAACTTATTGGTTCACTCCACAACACGAAGGAGGAGGATCCCAAGCGGCACGTAACCAATCTAGGAGGCACCACCCTCGAAAAGGTAATAGGCTCGATTGTGTCGATGAAGTCCTTGCTCTGGTTCTTCAAGATGATAGACTCCTCAACACACAATCACTCTCTCACAGATTTGGCTTTGTAGAAGAGATTGATTGGGTGGAAACCAACTTGGGGAGGCTAGAGATCAAGCTTCATATGGTAGGAATGGAAAGGCATGATCTCAACACGTGAGTAGGTGGCTCTCTCTCAGAAAATCAGTAGCTATGAGTGGGGAACTGTTTTGATTTCTTATCTATCGAATGAATGGTGGTGGTGGGTATTTTCACGCCCAAGATGTGTGCCTATCCATATTAAGACACGAGGGCCTCGACAGGGATAGAGGCGCATCTTCCCATTAGCATGTCCAACATCATTACATTCATTTAGAAAAAGAAGAGTATATGAGTTGGCTTACACTCTCCACATGCTAAATTACAAATCCACACAAGAGCTACTCAGAAACTCAACAATTTCACATGGAAGCACACCACATTATATTATGCATGATGATGAGATGACATGCTGCATGATGGTAAGATTGAATGGCAAGAAGCAAACTCAATTCATACATCATATGACACATGGGTCCACATAGGATACAAGCCATAAAAGGCAAGGACAACACTTGGGCCGTCACAGGTATATATAGGCATCCCCAAAAATCCAACCGTTACACACAAAATGACCAAATTAGTGACACAAATGTGTTAATCTCGGTAGTGCGGAAGTGGCCAAAAGATGGCAACTTTTGAATCTCGATGAGACCGATATAGGAATCCCAGTTGCACCGATAAGGTGACCAACGGTCAGAATGTCCAATCTCGATGACGCCGATCCAACAATCTCGGAGGAACCAAAATTGTGAACTTGCATAACATAAAGTTGGTAGCCCAACTCGGTGGGACCGAATATCAGAATCGGTTGCACCGAAAAGCTAGGGTTTGGCTGATTCTGTCTAGGGTTTGGAGTCGGTCGCGCCGAGTGGAAAATGTTGGTTGCACCGATTTTGAATATTTGGCTTTGGATAGACTTTTGTGGAAAAGCTTGTAGCTATATGTGGTGACTATCACTTGTGCACGTATGAGCATTTTGTTCACCAACAAATTCTTTACCCCTTTTAATAGTATTGGCTTTCCTATGGACTCAAAGTGATTTCTCACAAAGTAAAATGAAGAGTCCTTTGCTAGAAGCTTGGCCAATGCTATTCCTTCTCCTTATTCTTCACGGGGATACTCTCCACACTCCTTTTTGCCAACCCATCTCTCTATGGACTTTATTTGAAATACACTAGGTGAAAGTATTAGTCCAAGAGATAATGTATGTTGTCATGAATTATCAAAACATCAAGGGAGCCCATTGTGTTTTCATTATGTTAGTAGACAATTGAAACATAATGCTTACATGCTTGATCACTTAGGTGATTATATGAGTAGAACTATTAATGATCTTGAGCTTATTAGTAAACATGCTTCCATGGTAACTACTCCAGTAGAACAAGTACTTAAGGTACAAAATGAGATGCTTAATGAGATGAGTGGTAAGAACAACGATCATTCTGTTAGAGTTGTGACTAGAGGTGGTAAAATGACTCAGGAACCTTTGTATCCTAAGGGCTATCCTAAGAGAATTGAGCAAGGTTATCAAAAAATTAATACTCATACATCTAGTCGTCACATTAATAAAAGGAAAAAGAATGATGATAGGACCTTTCATGCGGCTAGTGAACCTGTTATAGATACACCTGAAAACCCAAATGATATTTATATTTCTAATGTTGAGACACAATCTAGTAATGAACATGAGCTTAGTGATAATATTAATGACGATGTTCATGTTGATGCTCAACCTAGTAATGATAATGATGTGGAGATTGAACCTGATGTTGATCTTGATAACCCACAACCTAAGAATAAAAGATATGACAAAAGAAACTTTGTTGCTAGGAAGCATGGCAAAGAAAGAGAACCATGGGTTTAGAAACCCATGCCATTTACTCCTAAACCATTCAACAAAAATGAGGATGAGGGCTTTGAGCATTTTGTTGAAATGCTTAGACCTGTCTTTTTGCTTATGCGCTTGACTGATATTCTGAAAATGTCTCCCTATGCTAAGTATATGAAAGATAATGTGACAAATAAAAGAAAGATATCGGCATCTGACATTTCCACCATGCTTGCTAATTATACATTTAAGCGTGGAATACCAAAGAAACTAGGAGATCCCAGAGTACCTACTATACCATGCTCTATTAAAAGAAATTATGTTAAAACTGCTTTATGTGACCTTGGAGCTGGTGTTAATGTTATGTCTTTCTCTTTGTATCGTAGACTTGATTTGAATAAGTTTACACCTACTAAAATCTCTCTGCAAATGGCTGATAAAGCAACTGCTTTACCCATCGGTATTTGTGAGGATGTACCTGTCGTAGTTGCAAATGTTACTATCCTAACGGACTTTGTTATTCTTGATATTCCCGAGGACGACAGTATGTCGATCATCCTTGGTAGACCTTTTTTGAATACTACAGGGGCTGTTATTGATTGCAACAAGGGCCATGTCACTTTTCATGTTAATGGTAGTGAGCATACGGTACACTTTCCAAAGAAACAACCTCAAGTTCATAGTATCAACTCCATTCGAAAAATTTCAACGATTATTATTGGAGATTTTGCATTCCCTCTCCCCATTGCCAAAAAGAAATATTATATACTTATTGTCGGGGACATGCATATCCCCACTGAGGTAACCTAGTGCTATTCGAAAATTCTCCGATTCTGTTTCATTCGAAAAAAAATTGTCAATAAGACTTGATCAACCTTATTGATGGATTATTTTTTATGAGCATCAGGTTGATGAATTTAGGAGGCAAAATCTTCTGTACCCAACTTTTACTTTCTGTTATTTAGATTAAACAAAGTAAAAATGCTATTATTTCTCTGTTTTCTGATTTGTTCGTGCAATAAAAGATGACCTAAAAATAAAAATTCTCCAAATGCCCTGAAATGTAGTATGATTTTTCCTGTAATATTTAAGAATTTCTTGCACTGAGAACATATATGTCACACCCTGTGATTTGCCTCATGACTAAGTTATCATGACTCAAAAATCAGGGCCAATTAAAACATTTGTGTGCTTGTTATGCTTGACTTGATTAACTAGTAGAAAACAGACCTTTGATCCCAAGCATTAGTCCCAGTCTGGTTACGAGCCGGTACTAAAGACGGTATTAGTCCCGGTGCATGCCGGCTCCAATGGCTAGGAGCAAGGCAACCTTTAGTACCAGCTCATGAGTAATCTTTAGTACCGGTTCGTGTTATGAGCCGGTACTAAAGGGGGCGCGGCAGGCTTTTGGTTAGACTTGGGCCCCATGTGCACCTTTAGTACCGGCTAGTGACACCAACCGGCACTAAAGGGCAACCTTTAGTACTGGCTGGTGTCACCAGCCAGTACTAAAGAGTTCCTACATATACGCTTCGTCCGCAGCCAATCGAAGGGGCTCGATCATTTCTCTATTTTCTCCCCTGTTCTTATTCTTGCTCGAAGTTCATCCTCCATTTTGCGAAGGATTTGTCAAGATTTAAAGGCACCCCATCTATCCAAGTGTTCATAAAGGTTAGCAACTTTGCTCCTTCATCTCTCATTGCTATATTAGCTTGTGGTATGCTCAAAGATATGTGATTTGTGGGTTTTAGCTAGGTTTTGGAGGAGTGATCATTATGTGGGAGTTTATTTGATTTATACACAATTTGAGCTCAAATTAATTTGTTAGGTTGCATATGTGTAGGTGTGGTTTACTTCTTATCAAAAGTAATTATAATAACTCTTTCGTTCTTTTTCTTTGCCGCTTAGTGTTTGGAAAAAGATGATAGAAAAAACCATCACGGTCGTCAATGGAAACCGAAGCTGAAGTGGAAAAAGATGCAGGTAATTAAGTAGTACTACTAGGTCCACGCATCTCTTTAATTCTAGTTTCAATACCATTATCACATGCTTGATTATTAATTATCTTATTGAATTCTATTCTTTTGCAAAGTACGCGAAGCAGCCACAGGGGAAAAATTTATTTGGATACTTCCTCTAGAGAACATTCGCATCCAGACCGAAAGCCGTATACGTCACAAAGGAGCACGTGAAAGACAACTCCAGGTTCGGCAGATGATGTCGAAGCTCTCCCCGAGAAACGCTTTGTAGCACTTCAAGAGGAATTTGCGGCATTTCTTCTTCGACATGTCATTGATGTAAATGGAGAGCACTATTCCTTACCGCCGCCTCAATAATACCAGCAAATCAGTAGTAGAAAACTAAGATTTCGTTCGGAGCACTAGCTAGCTAGTCCCGGCCGGGTTTTGGGCCTTAAGTTATAAGTCCCGGAATTTATATGGATGTGTAATTTCATCTGTATATATACTGTGTATGAGATATTGTATATTATATTACATATATATATATATGCATCAACATGTGTAATGTTTACAATATGTAGCACCGTAAAATAAACTTGAAATGAATGGAAAACTAAAACCTAATTAAAAGCTAAAACAAAAAAACAGAACACTTAGTACCGGTTGGTATCACTAACTGGTACTAAAGGACCGGACCTTCAGTCCTGACCCTTTAGTACTGGTTGGGGAACCGGTACTAAAGGCACATCCCGACCGGGACTACTGATTGACATTCTACTAGTGATTACTGATTGTTTGATTGCTTGCTAGTGCTCTATACTCATAAAACTCCCTCCTACTCTCAAAGATCTTTTCCTTGATCCAAACTTCTTACCCAATGATCATGCCATATGAATAGTACGCAAAACTATTTTTATCAAATATTATTTTGGCCAAAAAGCATTTATTTAGATTAGGTTTCAAAACCTCCTGATTTGAGATTTGTACTACAAGTACTCAAATTGGGTGGATGCTTTTTCCCCAAATGCTTTAGTTGGAACCTACTATATATATAACGTTCCAAAACCACAAGATATTATTTTAGAAGATTATTTTCATATTTTAAATGGATTTATCTTCAGGCCAAAAATGGTCTTTTATAGGGGAAAAATATTTAACTGCTTTAAAAATATTTGAGAAAAATTTGGAAAACTCAATGGGCATATATTGTCCATATATAGGAGTTTAAACACATGGTCATGTTCAAAATATTGGACAAAACCCCTCAAAACCAGTTCTCCCTATTTCAAGCATTTGAAATATTTCTGTAAGAAATATTCTCAAATAAATCCAGGAAAATTCTAGCATGTCAAATATGACATATGTGATCCTCTTGTCAAGTTTCATATCAATCCCAATTGTTTTGGTTCACCAAAATATCCTAAAACCATTCCTATGGAGAGCCAAACTTGATCAACTTTACTTTGTGAAGTATCTCCTATTGATTCCAAACTTTGTGGGCATGCTCGATTACCCAAATGATGGTGCTGCACTAAGTGGTGCATAAAGGAGAATAGATTTGCAGACCTAGATCTACAGAAACCTGATTGTGCTGATTTCTGGGAAGATCAACTTTCTTAAGTAGAGGTGAAAACTTGTGATTAGGACTAAATGGACTTACCATTTACCTTTGGTAAATATTAGGGCCATTGGATACCCCTAGATGCCCTAGGACAGTATCAATCACCTTCAGCCATAAACTTGTGGACAAGCAAAGTGGGCCCAAAAAGATTGCCCTTGCCCCCAACTTTTTGCCACAAGACATTATAACCGTCTTCTACCTCCAGTAACTTTGCCTTGGCCTCTGGTCAATTATTTGGGGGGTAACTCTCTCTTATTCCCTCTCTTTTTACCATAATAGCACCTCCCCTTTCCTTCTGATCATGCTAATGACCCCAAACTTTTCCACAACCTCACTTGCATACCTATGCATCTATCAAAGCCCAAGGGTGGCATGCTCATATGGAAAAGATGAGCAGTTCATCTAAACCTTCATTTTGGCAGCAAATGAGGCTTTGAATTACAAGTACCATGTGCATTGATCTTCCTGAGCTGAAAATTGGTGTCCATGTACTCCCTCCATACCTAGGGCTACTAGACAAGGTTTTATCCATAGTTCCCTGTAATAACTCCCAGTAGATCAGCCCCAAGTTTGCTGCTCCAAACTTACCCTCAGTTGAAACCTAACCCAAGAAGCTCTATTTTCTCTGATACTTAACAAGAGCACTCAAGCATGCATGCCTTGTATGACAGACATCTTTGGCCGATCAAAAAGTCACCCTTGACAATCCACGGCATGGTGACCATGCTATTGTCACAGCGCTCTAAATGCAGCAACAGCGCTCTACCGACAAGATTCGTCCTGTAGCTCTTGTCACTAGAAGAATCTCGATCAGTGGTCCCGGTCGGGATGTGCCTTTAGTACCGGTTCCCCAACCGGTACTAAAGGGTCAGGACTAAAGGTCGAGACCTTTAGTACCGGTTGGCCCACGGACCGGTACTAAAGGCCAACCACGTGGCTGCGTGCATGGGCTGGCGGTGGAGGCCCTTTAGTACCGGTTGGTGATACCAACTGGTACTAAAGGCCCACCATGTAGCTGCATGCGTGGGCTGGTGGTGGAGGACCTTTAGTACCGGTTGGTGATACCAACCGATACTAAGTGTTCTGTTTTTTTTTGTTTTAGCTTTTAATTAGGTTTTAGTTTTCCATTCATTTCAAGTATTTTACAGTGCTACATACTGTAAACATTACACATGTTGATGCATATATATATATATATGTAATATAATATACAATATATCATACACAGCATATATTCAAATGGAATTACACATCCATATATATTTTGGGACTTATAACTTAATGCCCAAAACCCGACCGGGACTAGCTAGCTAGTGCTCCGGATGAAATCTCAGTTTTCTACCACTAATTTGCTGGCATTATTCAGGCGGCGGTAAGGAATAGTACTCTCCATTTACATAAATGACATGTCGAAGAAGAAATGCTGCAAATTCCTCTTGAAGTGCTACAAAGCGTTTCTCGGGTGAGAGCTTCGACATCATTTGTCAAACCTGGAGTTGTCTTTCACGTGCTCCTCTACGACGTATATGGATTTCAGTCTGGATGCAAATGTTCTCGTAGAGGAAGTATCCACATAAATTTGTCCCATGTGGCTACTTCACGCACTTTGCAAAAGAATAGAATTCAATAACACAATTAATAATCAAGCATGTGATAATGGTATTGAAACTAAAATTAGAGAGATGCGCAGACCTAGTAGTACTACTTAATTACCTGCATCTTTTTCCACGTCAGCTCCGGTTTCCATTGACGACCATGATGGTTTTTTCTATCATCTTTTTCCAAACACTAAGCGGCAAAGAAAAAGAATGAAAGAGTTATTATAATTACTTTTGATAAGAAGTAAACCACACCTACACATATGCAACCTAACAAGTTAATTTGAGCTCAAATTGCATATAAATCAAATAAACTCCCACATAATGATCACTCCTCCAAAACCTAGCTAAAACCCAAAAAATCACATATCTTTGAGCATACCACAAGCTAATCTAGCAATGAGAGATGAAGGAGCAAAGTTGCTAACCTTTATGAACACTTGGATAGAGGGGGTGCCTTTAAATCTTGGCAAATCCTTGGCAATGGAGGATGAGCTTCGAGCAAGAAGAAGAACAGGGGAGAAAACAGAGAAATGATCGAGCCCCTTCGATCGGCTGTGGACGAAGTGTATATGTAGGAGCTCTTTAGTACCGGCTGGTGACACCAACCGGTACTAAAGGTTTCCTTTAGTACCGGTTGGTGTCACTAGCCGGTACTAAAGGTGCACGCGGGGCCCAAATCTGACCAAAAGCCTGTCACGCCCCCTTTAGTACCGGCTCATGACATGAACCGGTACTAAAGATCGCTCATGAGCCGGTACTAAAGGTTGCCCTTCTCCTAGCCACTGGAGCCGGCACGAATCGGGACTAATATCGTCTTTAGTACCGGCTCGTAACCAGACCGGGACTAATGCTTGAGACAAAAGGTCTATTTTCTACTAGTGTGTCCAGCTCCGGTGGAGAACCAAAGCAAGTCGTGGAGTCCCTACTTGATTCCCACGCCTCTCCCCAACGGCGAGAAAGCCCCAAAACCCCTTTGTCCTGTGTGCTCGCCACGCCAGAGGGCATCTGAGGCACGCACGAGCTCCCCCACGTCACCCCCTTGCTATACCTCTCCCTTGAGCACCCTAGGTTTGTCCATTCCCCTCCTAACCCTCCTAGAGACCTTCCTGGATGAGCCACTCGACCCCCGAGCTCGACCCCGTCCTCAATGGACACCATGGCTCCGCCTCGGCCCCGCTCAAAATCTGAGCTAGGTGGGTGCGGCTCACCGACCCGTGCTCTCCGGTGGCCGGATCGCCATCGGGATGGGGCACAGGCACAGGTACAGCCGGTCTCCCCTGCCGCTCCTCTGTTTCGGGCGGGAGGTAGGGGAGGACCTGCCGGTGGGGCCCGCCCATATGTGGTTGTGGCCCAAGGCCCCACCCCGTTAAGTGAAGACGCCCCAGTCGTGTGCGCCTCCTTTCGATCGAAGGCGTATTCCACGGAATACGCCATCGGCGTGGCCTCCATTTTGCTCAGCCGAGCCACTGGACCGACCCAGTAGCGGCTCTGCCCCGTTGAGCTATGTGGCCCACTAGCTTTGAGCCCAAGAGGTATAACCTTTTTCTTTATTCTTTTATCAGGACTTCCAAAAATCATAAACAAATAAATACACGTCCAAATCCAATGATTCAAATTTCTGCATCCTTCTAAAAATACCACCTATTTAATGGTGGCACTTCCATAATTTTTCACCACACTTTTTCTGTGGGATTCAAATTTAGATTCAAATTTGAACTACTAGAGGCCACTTTGCAAATTCCCAGAGCATCCATATAATCTCCAAATGGAGTAACTCAAATTTATAGGTACTCTAAGTGTCATACCCTATTTTTCTAGCCATGGTGAACATTTTTACCATGCACCTATTCTATTGGATCCACTAAATAACCCACATTTCCATTTATCTCATCTTTGCAAATCCTTAGGAAATTCATACCAACTCCAAATATAGTGAAACCACTTCTCCCATGTTTCTAAAATCTTGCCCTATTTTATGAGTGCCTCCACTCATTTTTATGAAAATGTTTTCTGTTGACATCTTGAAGGATCATCATTTCCATCATTCCTGCCACTTAAACCTCCCCCTTGACCCACATCCATCAAAACCTCCTTGGTTATTTTACTAATGACCATAGGAGTCCTAGAAAAATAAAACTCCTAATTATAGAGGAGTTTTATTTTCTTCTTGTTCTGTTGCTTATTGCGGTTGTTTTTCGACGATAGTTGACGAAGTAGACAAAGTGCTCGGAGTCGACGACAAGTGTGTGAAGACCTCAAAGACTTAGATAAGCCAGGCAAGCAGCCCTTTGACCATGTTAAGAAACCATTTTTATTGCATGTCATATAGCACTTTACATTTGTTATGCTTGATCATGTGTAGTAGTGACCTCTTCGGTGGGTTGCCTCCAATACTCTTACCATTGACACTTGCATCATGCATAACCCTACCACCTTATGAGAGTTATGCGGGTGGGTGTAGTTAGGATGCTAGTAGATGTTACACAAGTGGGTTGGGGATTTATGCATAGTGATGGAAAGAAGAGAAATGATTTCAAAGACTTTCTGAAAACCCCATCGGGTGCCACTAATGCCCGGGGGAGATGATGATGAATCGGGTAACCACTTGAGAAAAAAGTGGTGTACCGGAGTAACTGAGTGTGTGTTTTCGAAAACAGAGACTTTTAAGGTCTGCTGACCCTCCCAACCTTACATGTGTGGCCACTCTACCCCTATATGGGAAGGGACTTTGTTGATTACTTGGGTGGGTACTAGCATTGAGCCCGCATTACTAGTGGCGAGAGTGGCATGGTCACTCTCGATACGGGGTCGTACCGGTATGTATGATCATGCGCTGTCTTCATAGGCACCGGGCACACCGTTGGTCCCCTCAGGGATGGTAGGATCTCGAGCGAGGCTCGTTTGATGTACATCGTGAGGGCTGGGTACCAATCGAGTGGACTCTTTGTTTCGTATCGCCAGGGGAAAGGCATTGTTCGGGTGCTTACCTCGGGTATGTTATATACCACGAGTCGTGGATTACATGGAAGTTCCCTGAGTCTTGTGGGTAAAGTGTGCAACCTCTGCAGAGTGTAAAACTATTCGAATAGCCGCATCCGGGGTCATGGACAGTTGGAGGTCCTTCTTAAACTACGTCTGGATGTTTCCGCAAACTTGGTGTGTGTGTGTGGTGACAAGGATGATATTTGGGTCGTGTCAGATGACTTGGCATGATGACTGAACGTGAGATGTTCAGGTGGTACATGAGACAAGTCTAAGGACTTGGTGTGATGGTTGAACATGAGAAGTCCAACCCCCTGCTTATGATGATGATTGTGACGTGTTCTTATGAACACCTGTTTATGGTTGATGCATGCTTACTTTAATTACTTGATCATGTCATTGCACTCAAAAATTAGCTTTCTTCAAAACTTGCCTATTAGTGTTATATCATGCATCGTTATTGCCTTATTCCAAACATGGGTTGCTTGTGAGTACATTCAAAGTACTCATTGGCTTGCCACTAGTTATTTTAATGGCTAGGCTTGAAAGATCAGGATTATGATGAAGATTACCTCGGTGATGGACATGCGAGCTAGGACGCTTCCTAGTTAGTATGCCTGTAGGGTTAATGCAGATGGCATGGGTTCATGCTATCGTTAAAGATTTCCGTTGCAATCACATGATGACTTGGCCATAATGTCCATATTTAAGTAAACTGGTAGGATGTAAGACTCTTGTTATTCAGTTTCTGTTTGTTCAGTGAGCATTGATCTCTGGGATCATTGTGCATGTACATTCTATGGCCACGACTTATGAGTCGGGGTCCCACAATATCAGGGGGGCTGCACCTATGGACCACAAGCCAACAGGGCACGTCCACCCCCCTGGGCGCGCCCTCTGGCTTGTGGGCTCCACGTAGGCCCCCCTCACTTATCCTATCACACATCCACTTCATATTCCTCCAGAAAAATCCTACCATTGCTCTAGCTCGTGTTCTAGCTCATTTTGCTGCCATTTCCGATCTCCTTGTGCAAATATCCATTTGCAAAACTATTTTGGGGGACTGATCTTCGGACTCCTCCAATGGTTCAATTAGTTTTTGTTTTAGTGCTTTATATATTGCAATTTTTTGCTGTTGTGGTGACCTTGTTCTTGAGCTTGCATGTCAAATTTGTATGGTACCAAGTAGTTTTGATGCTTGATATAGCCTCTAGTCACTTGTGGGAGTAGTTGCTATAAGTTTTGTTGAGTTTTGTCCATCTTTATTTTGAGTCACTAAAAATTTCAGAAATTTTTCAGAGAAAGAAGTGATGAGGAGATTTTTAAGAGGTTCTTTAGGTCGGGGCTCTAAAGAAGATGACAATGAGGTGAAGAAGAAGTCCAAATACAATCTTCCTCATGTCGCAGAGATTCGGCAATGTGAATGGCCAAGTGATGCATTATTGAGGGCGTCCGGAATTGATGAAGATTTCTATTATTTGGCCGAGAATGTAGGCATCACCGACTTCCTCAATGATAAGCGTGACCAGCACCTCTTACTCACTAATAACTTCGTGCAAATTTTTCACTTTTATCCTAGGAAGGATCCTCCCATGGTAGAGTTTTACATGTACGATGTGCCTAAGAAAATGACACATTGTGGTTTTTGCAATGTTTGCAAAATACCTTATGAGGTCAACATAAGTGAACCATGTCTTAGAGACATGGAGGACTTTATTGCCGCAACCATTATGGGGGAATAGAGAGGGGTGTCAATGCCAAGAGCAGCTAGTTTACATTTTCCTGTTATAAGCTATTATTCATTATTTGTGGGGAGATGTTTAGTTGGTCGTGGGGAGAGTGGAGGCCTTTGTGTTCCTGACTTCGCCATTCCGTGCCACGCTTCACTTGTCAACAGAACTTTTAGTCTGGGCGCTATGGTGGCCCAACGGTTGAACTTAAACCGTTCGAAGGGCCCCATATTTGGAGGTATCTATGCATCTCGCCTAGCCAAACACTTTAAGATACCCATTATAGTTGATGAAGAAGAGGAAATGCCGCTACCTACAAGATATTTAGACTATGACAGTATGGTAACAGATGATTTTATTAGGAAGGATAATGATAGGAGGATGCTTTACAACTTAGTGTTTAGTCAAAATACTTGTGAGATTATTACTCAGCCTTCTTCTTCTTTGTTCGATATTCATTCTGGAAGGCACATTATTATGCCCAAGGACATCTATAGATATTGGGTTCTATCGCAACCCCCAACACCTGAGCCGGCATTAGCTCTTGATCTGTATTAGGATCGAGTTTATCAGTAGGATCCATAGGAGCTCGCCAACCAGTGGAACCCTCAGGACCCTCCGGAGTATCCAGGAGATGGTTATTTTCATCCATGGCCCTAGACCAACTTAGGCCCAAAGCCTAACCTTGGGGGAGTATGTATTTCTCATCCACATTACATTCATGTTCACACACTCATCTTAGTAGTCGGTTCTCATACGTTTTCATTGTACCATCCATGGTAGTTTATCTCTTCTTTCCGCCTTCTTCTTGTGTGCTTAATTAACCTTGTGAAAATCCCAAAAAAATAGTTCTAGCTTTACCTTCTAGTCTGTTTAGTTGTAGCATTAAAAGAAAATTCAAACAATATTTCTCTGTCTTCTTTTGCTTGTTGAGAGCTTTGCCGTGTAAATAGTTTTTCTCGTTCTTGTTTTGAAATTTCTTTCTTTGGGTCGTAAGGAGAAGATGACAATAAAAATGATGAGTGGCTCTCATATGCAATATTGTTTATCTATTAGAGAGCCCATATTACCTTGCCTTCTCCCTTGAGTTAGTGTTTGCAGATTCCAGCTTAGTCTAATGCACATGCACTCTCATTATTATTCACACCGTTCGGTCGTGCAAGTGAAAGTTAATAATGACGATATATGATGAAGTGATTGAATGGAGAAAACCCAGTACGAACTCGACCTATTTTGGTTTTGTAAATATGATTAGCTCATCATTCTGGATTCATCTCCTTATGGATGAAACATGTTGGCAATGATAATTAGAGATTATAATTACTCTTTCCATGCTTAATTAGCTAAGATATATAATGGTTTCTCTTGAGTGCCAACATGCATTTCAAAATGGTTGTGATGTAGTATGATAGGATGGTATCCTCCTTTGAATGATTCAAGTGGCTTGACTTGGTGATGACCCACAAGTATAGGGGATGTATCGTAGTCCTTTCGATAAGTAAGAGTGTCAAACCCAACGTGGAGCAGAAAGAAATGACAAGCGGTTTCCAGTAAGGTATTCTCTGCAAGCACTGAAATTATTGGTAACAGATAGTTTTGTGATAACATAATTCGTAACGAATAACAAGTAACAAGTGTAGCAAAGGTGCAGCAAGGTATCCTAATCCTTTTGTAGCAAAGGACATGCATGGAGAAACTCTTATATGAAGCAAACAGCTCCCGAGGACACATGGGAATTTCTGTCAACCTAGTTTTCATCATGCTCGTTTAATTCACGTTCGTTACTTTGATAATTTGATATGTGGGTGGACTGGTGCTTGGGTGCCGCCCTTACTTGGACAAACCTCCCACTTATGATTAACCCCTATCGCAAGCATCCGCAACTACGAAAGAAGAATTCAGGTAAACCTAGCCCTTGCATGAAACATATGGATCCAAATCAGCCCCTTACGAAGCAACGCATAAACTAGGGTTTAACCTTCTGTCACTCTAGCAACCCATCATCTACTTATTACTTCCCAATGCCTTCCCCTAGGCCCAAATAATGTTGAAGTGTTATGTAGTCGACGTTCACATAACACCACTAGAGGAGAGACAACATACATCTCATCAAAATATTGAACGAATACCAAATTCACATGATTACTTATAACAAGACATATCCCATGTCCCCAGGAACAAACGTAACTACTCACGAAGCATATTCATGTTGAACATCAGAGGGGTATTTATTATCATAAAGGATCTGAATATATAATCTTCGACCAAGTAAACCAACTAGCATCAACTACAAGGAGTAATCAACACTACTAGGAACCCATAGGTACCAACCTGAGGTGTTCAGACAAAGATCGGATACAAGAGATGAACTAGGGTTTAGAGAGTGGATGGTGCTGGTGAATATGTTGACGGAGATTGACCCCCTCTCGATGAGAGGATCATTGGTGATGATGATGGCTTTGATTTCCCCCTCCGGGAGGGATGTTTCCTCGGTAGGATCGCCATGCAGGAGTTCTAGATTGGTTCTGCCCAAGTTCTGCCTTGATACGGTGGAGCTTCGTCCCTAAAGGTATCTTCAGATTTTTCTTCCAGATCAAAACACTTCATATAGGAGAATATGAGCGTCAGAGGAACCACAGGGGCCCCACAAGCCTGCTAGGCGTGGCCGCGCCTAGCAGGCTTGTGGCCTGTTGGTGGCCCCCTTTGGTTGATTCTTGCGCTAGCATTTCTCATTAATTCCAAAAATATTCTCCATAAAATTTCAGGACTTTTGGAGTTGTGTAGCATAGGTATCTCAGATTTCCTCCTTTTCCAGTCCAGAATTCCTATTGCCAGCACTCTCCCTCTTCAAGTAAAGCTTATAAAATAAGAGAGAAAAGGCCCATCTCCATCTTGGCTCTTCAAGTAAATTCTCCCTCTGAGTAAAGTATTGTACCATAAAGTGTAATAAGAGCCCATAAAATTCTCCATCTTGGCTCTTCAAGTTGCCAGCATTCCATGAAGTGTAAAAATTATCTCCATCTTGGCTCTTCAAGTAAAGCTTATAAAATTCCAGTTGCTAGCATTCTCCCTCTTCAAGTAAATTCTCCCTCTTCAAGTAAAGTATTGTACCATAAAGTGTAATAACAGCCCATAATGCAATAAATATCAACATAAAAGAATGATGCAAAATGGACGTATCACTTGGCACATGTTCACGCATGTAGTTGAAACAAAATCAACATAGCCTGCATGATATTTTTGTTCATGCTGATTTATATCCTACTAATGCTTGCATTCAATGTTGGTTAATCTCAACGCATGTTTATGACTGTTGTCGCTCTCTAGTTGGTCGCTTCCTAGTCTCTTGCTAGCCTTCACTTGTACTTAGCAGGATTACTATTTATGCATCCACTTCCTTAAACCCGAAGTTGTTCCATCTGAGTCCACTATACCTACCTATATGCGGTATTTACCTATCGTTACAAGTAAATTTGCATGTGCCAAACTCTAAACCTTCATATAATATTCTGTTTTGTATGCCCGAATCGCTCATGTATCGACTGGGGCGGTCAGTATCTTCCATGCTAGGTGGGTTATTCTCACGATATGTGTTGATTCACTCTCATTCACGAGAAAGTGTCTCGTATTTGGGATGCCTAGTTCCATGCTCAAAAATCAAATAAAAATATAATTAAACAAAACACCCCTAGGATTGTTGTTTGTATGGACGGTACCCATGGATTCGGTCAGCCATGGAGTGTGTTCGATTGGTGGAGGGGAGTAAAACCTTTATCATTCTGTTTCGGAATAGCCTATAATTTATCTAGCATGGAAGATGGTGAAATATCTTGGTTGTTATGTTTACAGTGAAATCTTACTAGTCAAAATTATTATTTATCCCTGTTTTCAAATCTCGAGCTCTGGCACCTCTCGAAATCAATGCTTCCCTCTGCGAAGGGCTTATCTATTTTACTTTACTATTGAGTCATCCTCCTCTTATAAAAATCACCAGTTAGAGAGCACCACTGTCATTTGTATGCTTTGCTATTAATTGATATTGAATATGATTGTGAATGGATCTGTTTTACCATGAATTACGATTTCATTTTCTTCAGGGGTGCTCTGCATTTTTGTTTTACGGTCTTAGAAATGGGCTAGCAAGATACCATTATATCATATTGAATCATGATTGTTTTGATAAAATTGTCGTCATCCGAGATTTATAATTATTGCTTGCTAGTTGATTATGCCATTGATATGAGTAAATGTGAGACCTAAATGTTATTTTGAATGTGGTTAGTCTATAATCTTTGCTGAAAATTTGATCATCAGTTAGACATATTTACAATAGCAAGATCAAACATAGTTTGTAAAAGTTTCTATTTGTCACTTTTAGTTTGTCAACTGAATTTCCTGAGGACAAGCAATGGGTTAAGCTTGGGGGAGTTGATACATCTCCATCGTATCTACTTTTCCAAACTCTTTTGCCCTTGTTTTGGACTCTAATTTGCATGATTTGAAAGGAACTAGCCCGGACTGATGTTGTTTTCAGCAGAATTGCCTTGGTGTTATTTTTGTGCATATATAAAAGTTCCTGGATTGACCTAAAACTTTACGGAGAATATTTTTGGAATTCATAAAAAATACCTGTGAAAGAATCAACTAGAGGGGGCCCACCCAATGGCCACAAGCCAGGGGCACACCCCCCTAGGGCGCGCCTAGGTGGCTTGTGGGCACCCTGCAGCTCCATCGACCTCAATTCCAACTCTGTATATTCACATCCGTGGAGAAAAAAATCAGAGAAGAATTCATCGCATTTCATGATACGGAGCCACCGCCACCTCCTGTTCTTCCTCGAGAGGGCAGATCTGGAGTCGGTTTTGGGCTCCGGAGAGGGGGAAATCGATGCCATCTGACATAATTATCCATCACCGATCCATTGCCTACGAGCTTTTCAGATATTGATCCTTGCTAAGTTACCTTTACGTTGCTACTGTTACAATTAGTACAAAACTACTACTGTCACTTTTGCCATCGTTACCGTTACTTCCATACTACTTTGGTACTAAATACTTTGCTGCAAATATTAAGTCTTTTAGGTGTGGTTGAATTGACAACTCAGCTGCTAATACTCAAGAATATTATTTGCCTCCCCATGTGTCGAATAAATGAATTTGGGTTGAATACTCTCCATCCGAAATTGTTGTGATGCCCTATACTTGTGGGTTATCATGTCACCTCTCTTATTTGTGCTAGCTGTGGAATTGTTGCAATATGTGGTAAATCATGAATTCCAAATTGGTAACTTGCAGCTGCCAATCCCAAGACAAGGCAAATTCTCCGTTATTCAGTATGCGGATGACACAATTATTTTCCTCCCGGCTTGTGGTGATCAGTTGGCTCATGTGAAAGCAGTGTGGCATGACTTTGCCCTCTCCTCTGGTCTTAGAATCAACTTTCAGAAATGAATCACGGTACCTATTAATGTGGTTGATTTGGCTGTCATTTCAAACCTTGAAGATGTGTTTGCTTGTGCTATTGATAAGATTCCCTTTACATATCTTGGTTTGCCCATGGGAACTACCAAGCCTTCAATGACCGATCTAATGCCTTTGGTTGATTGTGTGGAACGGAAGTTATCAAGCACATGCTCCCTGATTTGTCATGCCTCACGGACAAACCTTGTCAACACCCTCGTGACTTCCATGCTGAGTTATGCAATGTGTACTCTACAACTAAATCACAAGTTTCTTACATATTTTTAAAAGGTCAGAAGGTGTTTCATTTGGACAAAGATATCTAATCAGGGCACCACATTCAACTTGATGGTGGCATGGAACAGAGTATGCTGTCCTAAAAAGTCTCGAAGGTTAGGTGTCATCGACATTTAGATTCATAATATGGCCCTACTATTAAAATTTGTGGATAAATTTTATAATATAGAAAATCTCGCATGGGTTCGGTTAATATGGGACACCTACTACAACACCTCTATCCCTCATGCTACTGCTAGTCGTGGGTCCTTTTGGTGGAAGCAAATTTGCAAGCTTATGCTAGAATTCAGAGGTGTGGCTACGGGAGTGGTTGGAAATGGCCAACATATTTTCATGTGGCATGATCTGTGGAATGTGGAAGTGCTATCTGCTCGTTTCCCTTGTTTATTTTCCAATGTTAGAGCTGAAGACTATTCGGTGGCCACTTTCTTCTATTCATATAACTTGGCAGAGGTTTTTCATCTACCCCTCTCCCTAAAAGCATTTGCAGAACTGCAGCAAGTGCATGGCCTAAGACTTGACAATTTGGATCAGAGTGGGATTTTGGATTCTTCGGTTTTCACGTGGGAACAACTGTGATAGCCTGGCTTATTAGGGATGTTAGACTACTCATATCAATAAGGAATTCCTTCTTTTCTGGGAGCCTATTCAAACAGAACTCTCAGGTTAAGCGTGCTTGGCTTAGAGTAGTTCTAGGATGGGTGACTGACCGAAAAGTTGGTCCTGGGTGCGCATGAGTGAGGACAAAGTGCGAAGAAAAGACTAGTATTGATCTGTGAGGCAAGTCTAGATCGTGCCAGGAGTAACGACTACTGGCGGGTGTGTTCGGAGCGTTACAGGTTGGTATCAGAGCCGACCCTCGCGGCTACACGGATGTTTGCCAACAGGTGCGCGGTCATGTTGTTCATGAAGTTTGTGACCCGTCGTGGCACATGCAATGACACATGTATCGGACTAGAAGCACAAACGTTTGTGCCAAGAGGGAACGTTCCTGTGACCTGATGAGGACCTGATGAGAAAAGACTAGTATTGATCTGTGAGTCAAGTCTAGATATTGCCAGGAGTAACGACTACCGGCAGGCGTGTTCGGGGCGTTACAACAACATTGTCAACCAAGAACACACCCATTGCCACAAAGATGTCATTGCTCCACCCCCCTTCACTTGGGTTTGGAGCTCCAAGTTGCAAATGAAACTAAAGGTTTTCATGTGGTTTCTTTTGGCTGATATATAGATTGAATACCAGAAATATGTTGAGAAGGAGACATTTCCACACTGATGATGGGTTCCATTGTGTCCTTTGTGGATCGCCTATAGAAGAAACAATTCATCACCTGATTTTCCTATGCCCATTTGGTGACTCATGCTGGTCAAAATTGCGAATTCTCTGGGATATTTCTCATTCTAGGCTTCAGGTCATCTAGTCTGTCAAGCAGAGCTATTCCGGTCACTTATTCTTGGAGATACTTGAGATTGTTGCATGGAACATCGTGAACAAAGATTGCTGCATGGAACTACCGGCGGGTGTGTTCGGGGCGTTACAACAACATTCTCAACCAAGAACACACCCATTGCCACAAAGATGTCATTGCTCCACCCCACTTCATTTGGATTTGGAGCTCCAAGTTGCAAATGAAACTGAAGGTTTTCATGTAGTTTCTTCTGGCTGATAGATTGAATACCAGAAATATGTTGAGAAGGAGACATTTCCACACTGATGATGGGTTCCATTGTGCCCTTTGTGGATCGCCTACCGAAGAAACGATCCATCACCTGATTTTTCTATGCCCATTCGGTTACTCATGCTGGTCAAGATTGCGAATTCTCTGGGATAGTTCTCATTCTAGGCTTCAGGTCATCTAGTCTGTCAAGTAGAGCTATTCCGGTCACTTATTCTTGGAGATACTTGAGATTGCTACATGGAATATTTGGAAGGAATGCAATAACCATATTTTCAGGAACATTCAACCCACCTTATCAGCTTGGAGGGAGAGTACCAAAGGAGATTTGCTTACGCTAAAACACAGAATGTACAAGGAGTTTTGGGACTACCTAACCCTCCTAGCCCTCTCTATGTAATATTCTGTAACTTCTTTTGCTTGATCTACTCTAAGATGTTCTTTCAACCTTTCTTGACTAGAGACTTGCTTCTCCTCTTTCCCCCACAATGGGACCAGCTACTTTGTACTGGGCTTGTAACATGTAATGTAACTTCTGCAATTTAATTTATCATAGTAGGAGCCTCTCCTGCTGCTTTCAGAGCAAAAAAATGAAAGCCAAATCTGTGAGAGAGTGATTGGGTGTTGAGGATTCTATCATCTTGAAGCACAAGAGCAAGGAGTTCATCAACATTATTGAGCAGATAACATTTTGGAGGGTGGTGCCTCCTAGATTAGTTAGGTGTCGCTTCGAAGCCTCCTACGTCATGTTGTGGCGTGAACTAAAAAGTTTGTAAAGGCAAGGAGATTGCCTTCTTCGTGAAGATCTACCCCGAGTTAGGCTAGTCCTTCGTGGATGTAGGCCATCATGGTATAGTCAAGGTTGCTTCTTCGTGGAACCCTCTGTGTGTACAGCCCTCCATGGGTTGAAGACTCGATAAACGTGGACGTACGATAGCACCACCTATCGGAACCACGGGAAAAATCATCGTGTCTCCAAATTACGTTTGATCTTTCTACCCTTCCTTTACTACTCATGTGTGTCTTTACATTCCGCTCGTATACTCGTAGACATGCATGTGTAGGGTGTGATTGACTTGCTATGAATGCTAAAATCTTCCAACACTTAAAATTGGGAAAAGTAGATTTTGATTTGGTCAAGTATCCTAAGAACCCACCCGCTAGACCTACTTTCAATCCTACAAGTGGTATCAGAGCTTTGGTCTCCATTGCATTGGTTTCACAACCTAGGAGAGTATGACGACCAGCGAGGGAAATTCTCACCATAGAGGTCCGTACTTTGATGGCACTAATTTTGCTAGTTGGAAGTAGAAAATGAAAATGCATATCCTTGGTCATAACCCCGCCGCTTGGGTTGTTCTTCGTGTTGGATTGCAAGGTGAATTCTTTGCAGATGGAAGGGAACCAGATCGTGAAGCGACTATGGATGAATTGAGATGTTGCAATACAATGCTCAAGGATGTGACATTCTCTTCAACTACCTATGCCCCGAAGAATTCAATGAAATCAACCGTCTTGAGAATGCAAAAGAGATTTGGGATACTTTAGTTGATATGCATGAAGGTAGTGAATATGTGAGAGAATCCAAGTTTGATGTTCTTCAAATTTAGCTTTACAAGTTCAAGATGAAGGATGGTGAAGGAGTCGCGGAGATGTACTCTAGGCTAGATCTCATCACCAAAGATATTGTCGTCTTAGGAAGCGAAGAAATGACCAACAAATTCCTCATGCAGAAGATACTTCAAGCTTTGGATGATAGATATGACACCGTATGCACATTGATCGAAATGATTCCCAACTACAAATATCTCAAGCCTACGGAAGTGATTGGAAGGATTGTTACTCATGAGATGACACTCAAGGACAAGGAGGAGCTTCACAGCAAGTCTAGCAATGCTTACAAAGCCACAAGTGATGCTCCCGCAACTTCAAGTGACAACCTTGTCACAAATGAAGAGATAAGCTTCATGGTCAATAAATTCAGCAAGTTCTACAAGAATAGAGGCAAAAATTGAAGCTCAAACTCAAGATATGAAGAGAAGCGTTCGTCAAGTCGTGACTAAAACTGCTACAATTGTGGGAAGCCCGGACAGTACTCCAATGAGTGCATGACTCCTTATAAAAGGAAATAAGAGGGACCGAGAAGACAAAGCTCAAGAGACGAGTCACCTTGGAGAGAGAGAAGGAGTAGAGATGATCGTTATGAACGAAGACCCTCAAGCAGAAGTAGGGACTCAGAGAAGAAGGACAAGTACACCAAGAGCTACTCAAGAAGAAGGCATCAAAGATCATGTTGGTGAATGGGTTTCCGGCTCCGAATCCGACAACCACTCTGACAGAAGCTATAACTCCAACTCCGACTATAGTCAAGATGAAGGTGTTGCAGGACTTGCACTAGTGACAACCGACTCCTATGACATATTTGATTCACCAAATGAAGGGAGTGGATGTTGCTTCATGGCTAAAGCCCCAAGGATCACACCCCAAGTATCTTGATTTCAATAGTGATGAGGATGACTTCTTATTAGATGATGACTTTCTATTTGACATATCTAGTAATGTTAGTCAAGATGAACTTGCAAGTAATCCCTCTAGTCACCATAAGTCATGAGTTGATGATAAGTTGGAAATAGAACGACTAACTCATGAGTCTACTCTACAAGATCATAGAGAGCTTGAAAGGACACATGAGAAGCTCAATTTAGAGAAAGAGCATGAGTTCCTTAAAGCTATCAATGAGGATCTTCGAAAGAATACTTCCTCTTATCCAGCCAAACGGCTTCTATTGTATATGTTCATTCCACAAGTGAAGGCTAACAAAACTAGTAATAAAGGGAAGAAAGGTTCTTCAACTAGTAGCAATAAAAATGATAAATCCAATGATATTGCTTCTAGTAGTTCTATTGATCCCACTAACCATCCAATGATACATAAATCCAATGTACTTTTGAAAGGGATTATATAGAAAGGTATCTACAAGAGTCTTGCCGGATGTAAGCAATTTGAGTACATTGTACGCAAGCACGGAGGATACCGGAAGAACCATTGCATTGGCTACTTCAACTCTAATGGAATTGAATGGGAAGAAGGTTAGTACCCCAAGCCAAAGTTTGTTACTCAAAAGGAGAAGTATGAAAATACTCACCACAAGGGAACAAAAGCTCAAGATGACCTTCCACCACAAGACCTCAATCTCAAGGGCAAGAAGAAGCTTCAAGAGGACATTGACTCATATGAAGATGAATCCCGAGATTTGGTGAAGTGGGTTCCCAAGGCAACTACAAGCTCAATCTACAAGTGCCACTTCAACACCGAGGATCCCAATCAACTTGATGTGGGTCCCCAAGAAGAAGAACCAGAGAAGTTATTGAGGGGTGACTCCGCCAATGAAATTAATTCATATTCATTATTGGCAAGAACTAGTTGCAATCAACATCAACATTATGAAATAGTTTAAGGAGTCACAAATGCCATCCAAAGGTAAGCAGGAGACAAGGTAATCAACAAATCAATGGACATCATCATGTTTGCTTTGGACTCCATGTCCATAGATATCCTTGTATTTGTCTCTTGTGTGTTGGGACTAACCCATGTAGGTCAGAAGAGTAATGGAACAACAAGGATGCTCCCAACTATGGGGACCCTGACTTATAAGTCGTCGTCACCGAATTCATTGTACAGTGATCCCAGAGATCAATGCTCACTGAGCGTACAGAAGCTGAATAGCAAGAGTCTTACATCCTTACATATCGGCTTACACAAATAAAGACCATGGAGGTCAAGTCTTACATAGATAGGGCCTCAAGGGTCAAACACTTAAACATGACAAGCAGCAGAAATCTTGGTCGAAAGTGTGAACCCATGCCATCTGCCTTAAACCTACAGGCATTCTCACTGGGAAGCATCCTATTTCGCATGTTCATCACCAACGAACTCTTCACTGTATTCCTTCTCTTCCATGCCTGGCCAATTAAATAACCAGTGGCAAGCCAATGATTACTTTGAATGTACTTGCAAGAAAACCATGTTGGAACAAGGCAATAACAATGCATGGCATAACACTAAATAGGCATTTTTTAGAAAGCTAATTTTGTATGCAATGACATGATCAAGTAACTTATGTAAGCATTCATCAACAATTGGACGATATCCATGTGAACAACATATAGATATCATCATAACCAGGGGGTTGAACATCTCATGTTCAGTCATCACGTCAAGTCATTTGACTTATCTCAAGTATCATCTCTATGTCATCCACACACACACATCAAGTTTAGTAAACATTTGGACAT
Organism: Hordeum marinum; assembly: GCA_022496015.1. Classification (NCBI taxonomy): domain Eukaryota; kingdom Viridiplantae; phylum Streptophyta; class Magnoliopsida; order Poales; family Poaceae; genus Hordeum; species Hordeum marinum. The sequence goes on from CM039676.1 coordinate 119,252,036, forward strand.
AGTAGAAGAGCGGTTATCCTACTGTCCTTGACCGTGGACACGGATATTCGAATAGTTTTACACTCTAGAGAGGTTGCACACTTTACCCACAAGACTCGGGGAACTTCCGTGTCATCCATGACTCGTGGTATATAACGTACCCGAGGTAAGCACCCAAACATTGCCTTTCCCCTCACGTTACTAAACAAAGAGTCCACTCGATTGGTACCCATCCCTCATGATGTACATCATACGAGCCTCGCTCCAGATCATACCATCCATGAGGGGACCACTAGTGTGCCCGGTGCCTGAAGACAGCGCATGATCATCCTTACCGACATGACCCCGTATCGAGAGTGACCACGTCACTCCCACCACTAGTAATGCAGGTTCTATGCTAGTACCCATCATGATAGTCAACAATGCCCCGTCCCATAAGGGGTACCATGGTCGTACATGTCAGGTTGGAATAATGATCGCAACTTACACCAATCTATTTTTGAAAACCACACACACTCACTTGCTCTGATACACCACTTCTTTCTCAAGTGGTTACCCAACTCAACATCATCTCCCTAGGGCATTAGTGGCACCTAACGGGGTTTTCAAAAAGTCTTTGAAAACACTTTGTTTCCAACACCATGCACATTCCCATCCCACATGCGTAGCAACTACTAGCATCCTAACTACTACGACCCGCATAACCCTCATAAGGAGGTAGGTTCATGCATGATGCAAGTGTCAAGAAGAAAGTATCGGAGGCATCCCACCGAAGGGGAATACCACATCATCATGATCAATACAATGAAATAAAGTGTTATATGCCATGCAATAAAAGTTTTCATAGTCATGGTCAAAGCGTTGCTTGCTGGGATCAACAAAGTCTTCGAGTTGAACTCCCTGGTCAACAGCACAATCTATCGCCAAGATAAATAATGGGAATAATAAGCATCACACAAAAACAGAGCACAAAAATCCACTATTAAAAGGTACCTACTCTGATAAACACTAAAAACTATTCTAAGATTATTTATCTCAGGTTTTGGGATGAAAAAGGTTTTTTATACTATTTATAACAGTGGCTAAAATGCGAAAAAGGGTTTTTAAAATAAAGAGTACAAAAAAATGTATTCAAAAATATTTCATAAATGGCATGATAAAATTCTACATAATATTTCAAGATATATGGTGCAAAAATGTTTGGCATTGGAGTTTTATTTAACACACTGGAATTTTTTGTAAAACTGGAATAGAAAGAAAATGAAAAAGGCCTCAGAGCCAACTGGGCCAGAACAGACCCAGTTGGGCTGGCCTGTAGCCGAGCCAGTCTTGGGCGAGCCCGGGTACGCACGCCGTCTTTGGTCAAACCCGACAGGTAGGCCCCAAGCGCCAGCCTCACAGAGAGGGAGAGAGAGAGGAGAGGATGATAGGTGGGGCCACCTGTCATCTCCTTCCTCTCGACTAGAAGGGGGCATCGTTCATAAGCGGCAAAGGAGGGCACGGTGAGGGAAGATGAGGGAATGGACAGACCAAGCGTCGACCCGCCGTTCTTCTGGAGGTGGAGGGAGCTCGAAGAATCGCGGGTTCGCCAGCAACGAGGAAGTACGACGGATCCGCTTCGGGAGGAGATCGCCGGCAGCATTTGTCTATTGGAAATGGTTGGGGAGGAAGGGTAAAAGGGAGAGGAGGACCCTACGTACCTAGAGAGAAGGGGAGGAGGATCAGAGCGGGCCGGTAACCCTAGAACGACGAAGCCCCGACGCGGCAGCGCCTCGGTCGATGCCGAGCACTAGGGCTCTAGGTGGTCACTTGTGTGGTTTCGGAGTGCGAATGGGAGTGGTAGGGAGCCAGAGGAGGGAAGAGGGTCTCGAGTGAGGCCCTTTTATAGGCGAGTCGCGGTCCACCGAGTCGCTGGTGCGCCGGCGAGCATAGGGCCGAGGTAGAAGGTGCGGGAGGAGGAGCTTGTGTGCCTGCGCTCCTCTTGCGACCTGTCTATCACTAGGGGGAGAGAGAGAAGATAGGAGGGAGCACGTGCGTGTGAAGCTGCGGGTTGGCCGAGCTGGGCGGTGCTCGGCACGCGTGGGAGGAGGGAGAAGCAAGAGGAGAGAGGAGGGGGCCGATAACGGGGGCTTGTCTCAAACGTCAAGGGAGCCAAGTGGCGAGAGAGGGAGGCCCAAGGCAGTCGGCGCCAAGAAGTGGGCGGCGGCTATAGTGCTTCTCGGCACTGTAGCGCGCTCCAAACCACGCGTATGGCATGCCATGGCATGCCAACGGCGTTCTAGGCGTAGCCAACCCTGTCTAGTGGGTCCAGGGGGTATTAGACAAAGAGGAAATGGCATAAGATGCTCTGGAGGGTCAAGGGAAAAGTAAAGAGAGGGAGATTACTTCTATCCAAAAGTGTAAATTGGGGTTTTACCCCATCTACCAGAGGCTTTTGGACTTGGACTTTTTATTGTAGGTAGAAGGAGCATACTAGGGACAATGGTAAAAGTTTGAGAACAAGGGGAATAGGGGAAGGGAGTCAAACTTGGCTTTTACCAATCAACTAGAAGGTGTTTGATTGAGGTTCGGGCCAGTAAATGGGGTTTGCTGGACATGGGATTTAACAGGATGAAATAGAAGGTAAAAACAGTGAGTACCAGTAAGTCTGAGAGGATTTGAGGGAAGTTGACAATGAAACCTTGTAAAACCCTACAAATAAACAAAATCTGCTTTGTGTAGATCTAGACATGCTAAACTAATCCCCTTGATGTACCACTTAGTGTAGCATCATTACTTGGGTATTAGAACATGCCCACAAAGTTTGTGGTCAAGCAAAGAAACTTCACAATGTAAAGTTGTTCAAATTTTAATCTGGACAAAGAGGGTTTTGGAGTATTTTGATGAATAAAACAATAGGAATTGAGTTGTAACTTTGCGAATTTCTGTAATTTTATTGGAATTTATTGAGAATACTTCTTAGAGAAATTCTTCAAAAGGTTGATTTGAGGAGAAATGGTTTTGAGGGTTTTTTCCCAAGATTTTGAACATGAGCATGTGTTGAAACTCATAAATATGGAAAATATATGTCCACTGAGTTTCCCTAATATTTTCAAAGCATTAAAATAATTTTTCCCTATGAAAAACCATTTCTTTCCTTACGAAAAAGCCTTTAAATAAAATAGTAAAATAATCTTTAAAATTAATATTTGGTGGTTTTGGTAAGTCATATAAATTGTAGGTTTCAAATAAAGCTTTCGGCGAAAAAGGATCCATCCAATTTGAGGACCTGCAGTGCAAACCTCAACTCAGGGTTTTTTGAAAACCTAGTTTGAATAAATCCTTTTAGGTCAAAATAAAATTTGATAAAAATAGTTTTAGGCACTATTCACATGGCATGATCATTGGGCAAGAATTTTCGATCAAGGAAGATGAATATGGAGAGGAGTAGAACCTAAGAGTGCCAAACATACTCAACCAAACAATCAAAGAAGCAACAATTCAAACAAGCATGCACTCAAAAAGTTTTAATTGGTTCCAAATTTTATAAACCTAAGCATAACAAAGTGACACAAACACAGGGTGTGATAGAACTACCCCCATTACAAGAATCTTGTCCCCGAGATTCCTAGGCTAAGCGCTAAAAAGATAAGGGAACTCGGATCTAAGATAGTCTTCACACTCCCAGGTTGCTTCAGCTTCAGTGTGGCTGCTCCATTGAACCTTGAAGTACTTGATGGTGCGGCTTCGGGTGCAATGCTCCGCTTCATCAAAAATTTGAACTGGCCTCTCACGATAAGTCAGGTTTGGCTGAAGGTTGATGGCTTGATGGTCGATGTCCTTGTAGAGGTCGGGGCGGTTGGGTACTTGAAGAAACTTCCGGAGTTGTGACGTGTGAAAGAGTTGTGCACATCTGATATCTCGGAAGGCAGTTCTTGCTGGTAGGCAACTTCTCCTTGTCTGTCAGTGATCTTGAAGGGGCTGATTAATCTTGGTGCAAGCTTCCCGTTGACATGGACACGCTTGGTTCCTTTGAGAGGCGTGACACGGAGGTAAAAATGGTCTCCAACACGGAAACTCATGTCCCAACGGTGAGAGTGGTCTTAACTCTTCTGCCTAGTCTTGGTGGTCTCGAGACGCTCTTGGATGAGTTGAACTTGCTCTTCTTCTTCGTGGAGGATGTCTAGTCCAAAGACTAGTCCTTCTCTAGTTTCTGACCAGTTGAGGGGAGTACATCACTTGTGTCCATAAATCACCCCAAATGGTGACATCTACAGGCTTGACTCATAGCTATTCTTGTAGGAGAACTTGGAAAACGGTAGGCAATCTTCCCACTTGGCTCCATATGCTAAATCACAAGCATGGAGCATATCTTCAAGTATCTGATTTACTCGTTCCATCTGTCCATCAGTCTCGGGGTGAAAAGCAGTGCTAAAGGAGAGCTTGGTTCCTAAGGCTTCTTGAAATCTAGTCCAGAACCTTTAGGTGAACTGGGTGCCTCGGTCTAACACAATCTCCTTAGGAACTCCATGGAGGCTTACAATCCGGTTGATGTAGAGGTTGCTAGTTGGTTCCAATTATAAGTGGTCTTGACAGGGATGAAGTGGGCTACCTTGGTCAGATGGTCGACAATGACCCAAATGGAATCATGTCCCTTGCTTGAACTTGGCAATCCGGTGATGAAGCCCATCCCGACTTTCTCCCACTTCCATTCAGGCACTTTGAGGGGTTGTAGTAATCCAGTGGGTCACTGATGCTCAGCTTTAATCGTCTAGAATATGTAACACTTAACAACAAATGTGCCTATTTCCCTCTTCATGCCATGCCACCAAAACGTTGCCTTGAGGTGTTGATACATCTTGGTTCCTCCAGGATGGATGGAGTATGCAGTGTCATAAGCTTCTTGCAAGATCAAGTTCTTGAGATCCTCTTTGTTGGGTACGCAGATGCGATTCCCGAACCATACAACTTGTTCATCCATTGATAATCCTAGGGCCTTGCCTGCCTTGATCTTCCTCTTGATTCCTTCAATGCTCTCGTATCCCTTTTGAGGTTCTTTGATATCATCCATCAAGGTAGGCTTTGCTTCAAGCTTGGCGAGGAATCCAGGTGCAACTAGTTCCAAATAGAAGCTTGCAAGCTCTTCATATAGGGTGGGTAGCCTTTCCTTAATCATAGCATTGAAGGAACAAGCCTTTCAGTTGAAGGCGTCTCCTACCACGTTAGCCTTTCCGGGGTGGTATTGAACACTGAGGTCATAATCCGTGATCAACTCCAACCATCTTCGACGCCTCATGTTCAATTCCCTTTGGGTGAAAATATACTTCAAACTCTGTGTTCTGTGTATATCTAACATCGCTTCCCTAGAAGGTAATGTCGCCATGTCTTTAAGGCATGAACCACAGCTGCCAACTCAAGATCATGGGTAGCATAGTTCTCTTCATGAGGACGTAGCTGTCTAGATAGATATGCTACGACTCCACCTTCTTGCATCAGAACACCTCCAAGCTTGGTTCTCGATGCATCAAAATATATGATAAACTCCTTGCGAATATCGGGGGTGGCCAAAACTTGGGATGTGGTCAATCTCTTCTTGAGCTCCTGGAAGGTTTCTTAACACTTTGGCATCCATTCAAACTTCTTGTCCTTCTTCAAAAGTTGGGTCATGAGTCGGACAATGCTCGAGAATCCTTCGACGAACTTGCGGTAATATCTTGGGAGTCCGATGTAGCTCCTGACTTCCTCCACAGTGGTCGGGGATTGCCATTTAGTCACGGCTTCAATCTTGAGAGGGTCCACTAACAATCCTTCTGCAGTCAACACATGACCAAAGAATCCAACTTCATGTGGCCAGAATTCACACTTGTTGAACTTGGCATAAAGCTGGTGCTCTCGAAGGTTGTCTAGGACCAATCTCAATTGTTGCTCATGCTCTTCTTCAGACTTGGAGAATACAAGTATGTCATCAATGAAGACGACAACAAACTTGTTGAAGTACTCCATGAAGACTTTGTTCATGAGGTACATGAAGTAGGCAGGGGCATTGGTCAATCCAAATGACATGACCGTGTACTCATATATGCCATCCCGAGTTACAAACGCCGTCTTCAGAATGTCTTGGGGTCTGGTCTTCATTTGGTAGTACCCAGACCTATGGTCGATCTTGGAAAAAACCTTGGCTCCATTCAACTGATCTAACAAGTGTTCAATCTTGGGGAGTGGTTACTTGTTCTTTATTGTGACTTCATTGAGAGAACAGTAATCGACATAGAGTCTGATACTTCCAGCCCTCTTTGATACAAATAGAATAGGGGACCCCCAAGGAGAGGCACTAGGGCAAATGAATTCTTTTTTGAGCTACTCTGCCAGTTGCTTCTTCAATTCAGCCAACTCTTCGGATCCCATCCTATTGGGATGCTTATAGATGGGCCTTGACCCGAGCATTAGTTCAATGATGAACTCAATGTTGCGGTCAGGAGGCATCCCGGGCAGCTCATCAGGAAATACATCCGGGTATTCACATACCACCAACACTTGATCCAACTCAATTCCCTATAGTCATTTAGCCCGAGGGGCTTGAGTCGAGGCAGGGTTGGGAACATACTTGACTTCTACTCCTAGGCTATTGGTCATAGTAACAATCCTCTTGGCATAGTCTAGCAATCCTTTGTGCTTGCTAAACCAGTCCATGCCTAGGATCACATCCAAGCCTTCTGACTTTAGGATGATAAGGTCTGCTGGAAAATCTACCTCATTGATGTTAAGCTCAACTCCCTTACAACCTATCACCGACTTCATAACTGATCCCAAGGTTTGTATCAACATACGACTACCTAGGGGTGTAGGCTTCATGCCACTCCCTAGTGCAAATTGGGTGACAAAATAATGCGAATCTCCACAATCAAACAGTGATATTGCTGGGGTTGAGTTGATGAGGAACGTACCCAGTATGACGTAAGGGTCCTCCTAGGCTTCCTCAGGAGTGACGTGATTCACACGACCCTTGCCATTGTTGGGCTGGTTGTGGGGAGCGGTTTTCCTTGGTGGAGCTCCATGGCTTTGACCTTGGTTTGCCTCATTGGGGCGCGGTGCATCTAGCTTCTTATTGGGACACAACCTAGATATGTGTCTTGGCTGACCACATCCAAAGCAAGTGACTTGCCCAGGGTTGTTGTTGTAGTTCTTGCCGTCGTTGTTGTTATTGGGATTATTGTAAACTGTCCTGGGATTGGCATACTTCTGAGGTTGGTAGCTCCGACGAGGTGCAGGAGGTCTAGCCTACTATGGATGATAGGTCAGCTTGGCTAGGGCTGGCTGCCAGTGGCGAGGCTTCTAGTTGCTGGAACTACCCTAGCTAATCATCTTGCGCTTGCGAGTGTCGTCTATGGCACGACGCTTGTCTTCTAGCATGAGGGCCTTGTTCACCAGGTCGAAGAAGGTCTGCTGAAGTCATTCCATGAAGCATTCCTTGTTGGTAGCCTTCGTGTTGACATCTTCACGTGCATACCTTGATAGCAGGTTGAACTTCTGCAGGCACTCCTTGACAGAGCCACTTCCTTGCTTCAGCGCTCGGGATTCTCTCTTCTTGATAGACATGATTCCAAAAGGAATGTGGGCGGTGTGGAATCCTTCCTCGAAGTCATCCCAAGTGATCGGAGATTGCCTTGTAGACCTTGAATCCATCCCACCAAGCTCGAGCGGTACCTTCGAGGCAGTGAGAGGCCTACAACACCTTCTCACGATCGTCATTGCAATTGATCAGTGCAAGGAGGTCCTCGATGGTGTGGATCCAGTCATCAGCATCCAAGGGGTCAGCAGTCTTGGTCAAGGTTGGGGGCGAATTCCTCATGAACTCAAACAGAGTGCAGCGGCCATTGCCGTTCCTGCATTGTTGCTGGTTGTTCACGAGGACTTGAGCCATCTTGAAAAGCAGTAGTTTTGGCTTGGCTCTCCTCCCGGAAAACTTGGAGAAACTGACCTATGGTCATGTTCTCCGGTGAAGGTGGTGGCGGGGTAATGTCGCCTTGTCGCTGCTCCCGGTGTCCTCCAGCCGGAGCAGTCCCACCAGCTCGATGTTGTTGGCTGGAGTTGCCGGCTTCAGGGTTGGTGAAGCAGCTGTTGCGGGTAGCAGTCACCATCCTGTTTGGAGCATCCAAGTCAAACAACTAGGATAGACAAAAGGAAAAGCAACAATGGAAAAGCATGCCTAAGGGTGTTGGTCGAGAGCAAGTGTGTGAGAGCCTGGCTTAATAGCAATCATAGACTACTCATATCAACAAGGAATTCCTTGTTTTCTGGGAGCCCAATCGAAAAGAACTCCAAAGTTAAGCATGCTTGGCTTGGAGCGATTCTAGGATGGGTGACCGACCGGGAAGTTGGTCCCAGGTGCGCATGAGTGAGGACAAAGTGCACAGGAAAGACTAGTGTTCGTCTGTGGGGCCAGTCTAGATCCTGCCAGGCGTAACGGGGTGTTACAATTGGTATCAGAGCCGACCCTTGTGGTTACACGGGCATGCGCGGGTCAGGTGCCCAGGCATGTGGCGCATGGCGTGTGTGGCCCATCGTGGCATGTAGCATGGCACATGTGCCGGACTAGACGCGCATACGTGTGCCAAAAGGGAACGTTCGTGATGGGCCGACGAGGACGTCGGTTCCTTTGAGTGGGGGTGTATGTGAGAGCCTGGCTTAATAGGAATGATAGACTACTCATATCAACAAGGAATTCCTTCTTTTCCGGGAGCCCACTCGAAAAGAACTCCAAAGTTAAGCATGCTTGGCTTGGAGCAAATCTAGGATGGGTGACCGACCGGGAAGGTTGTTCCGGGTGCGCATGAGTGAGGAAAAAGTGCACAAGAAAGACTAGTGTTGGTCTGTGGGGCCAGTCTAGATCGCGCCAGGCGTAACAGGGTGTTACAAAGTGTGGCAAAACAAAGGTCGAAGGACCAACACATATATTAAGATAAGATAGATGCTGGTGTCGCGTACATGTTGCCTAAGGCAAAAAGGAGACTTGCATCGGAACACAAAGAACAAAAACAAACAACAAGCACAAACGGTTTCATTTGAACCGTTACATGGACTCGACTTTGCATTAGGGGTAGATGACTGATACTACCCTACGGATTCTTGGACTCAGGTGGTGGAGTACTCTGCTTCCGGCCCAAGAGGAAGGAAGACTCGATTACTTGTTGGGACCACTTGTGGCATGATGCCCATGCTTTCCATACCCGAAATATGTGACAAAAATCCAGAGGTCGTTATTTCTCAATGGTTCAAGATGTTAGTGGTTTGGCAGAGTAGCTCTCTCAGGTGGTTAAGTTCTTGGTGAAGCTTCACAGATTCCTTAATCAGGTTGTGAACCAGACTATCGACGGAGAGGCTGAAGTAGGTCTAGAACCTGAGGGGTACGCCATCCTCTTTGGATGGGACTAGTGTCTGACTTTCGCGGATGTCATCCTCTCTAATGGGTAGGTAACGAGTAGCGGGATCGTCGGCCATCCCTGGAATGATTCCCCGAAGATGGGTGAGTGCCTTCCATGCAGCTGTATCGACTGCGAGTACCAGCCTCTACATCTGCGGTCCTTCAAAAAACCAACTGGTCAGGGAGTCGTTTGCCTTCATGAACACTTCAACGTGATACTCCTTCATGATGGTGTCGACCCAGTGCTCGTGGTAGATGAAAACAAGAGGGTTGTGAAACTGGCACTTCTCCAGGCTATCCCCAAAGAGTAGGGGAAAGCCGGATGCTAGAAGGGATTCAGTTACGAGGGCCATCTACAAGGTTTTTAATGGAGGAGAGTCGGCAAGAGCCTGAAATAGACTAGAAGAGAGGAGAGGTATAAAATTTTGCTACACCTAGCAACTAGGCACAAGTTTGAAAAGGCTTTTATCCTAACTAATGTCCATGCTAACTAGGGGCTTCCTACAGTCAGGATGGCTCTGATACCATCTCTGTGGGGACCCCGAATCATAAGTCGTGGTCACCAAATGCATGTGTACAGTGATCCCAGAGATCAGTGCTCATAGAACACACAAAAGCTAAATAACCAGAGTCTTACATCCTTACATATCGTCTTGCACAAATAAAGACCATGGAGGTCAAGTCTTACATAGATTGGGCCGCAAGGGCCAAACACTTAAACATAACAAGCAGTGGAAATCGTTGTCGAAAGAGTGAACCCATGCCATCTTCCCTATACCTATAGGCATTCTGACTAGGAAGCGTCGTAGTTTGCACATTCGTCACCAATAAATTCTTCATCGTATTCCTGCTCTTCCATGCCTGGCCAATTAAATAATTAGTCGCAAGCCAATGAGTACTTTGAATGTACTCAAAAGCAACCCATGTTGGAACAAGGCAATAACAATGCATGATATAACACTAAATAGGCATTTTGTAGAAAAATAATATTGTATGCAATGACATGATCAAGTAACTTATGTAAGCATGCATCAGCACTTGGCCAATATCCATGTGAGCAAGTTGCAGATATCATCATAACCAGGGGGTTGAACATCTCATGTTCAGTCATCATGTCAAGTCATCTGACTTATCTCAAATATCATCTCTATGTCATCCACACACGCACACACCAAGTTTAGTAAACATTTGGACGTAGCACAAGAGCGGTCATCCAACTGTCCTTGACCATGGAAACGGCTATTCAAATAGTTTTACACTCTTCAGAGGTTACACACTTTACCCACAAGACTCGGGGAACTTCCGTGTCATCCACGACTCACGGTATATAATATACCCGAGGTAAGCACCGAAACAATGCCTTTGCGGTGACGATACTAAATGAAGAGTCCACTCGATTTGTACCCAAACCTCATGATGAACATCATACGAGCCTCGCTCTAGATCGTACCATCCATGAGGGGATCAACGGTGTGCCCGGTGCCTGTGAAGACAGTGCATGATCATCCTTACCTGCACGACCTGTATCGAGAGTGACCACGTCACTCCCGCCACTAGTAATGCGGGCTCTATGCTAGTACCCATCAAGGTAGTCAACAAAGCCCCGTCCCATAAGGGGTATCGTGGTCGTCAATGTAAGGTTGGAATAACGGTCGCAACTTACACCAATTCATTTTTGAAAACTACACACACTCACTTGCTCCGGTACACCACTGCTTTCTCAAGTGGTTACCCAACTCAACATCATCTCCCTCGGGCATTAGTGGCACCCGATGGTGTTTTCGAAATGTCTTTGGAAACAATTTGTTTCCAACACCATGCATATTCCCATCCCACTTGCCTAGCAACTACTAGCATCCTAATTAGTCCACCCGCATAACCCTCATAAGGAGGTAGGGTCATGCAATATGCAAGTGTCAACAAGAGGCATCCCACCAAAGGGGAATACCACATCATCATGACCTATACAACGAAATAAAGTGCTATATGCCATGCAATAAAAGTTTTAATAGTCATGGTCAAAGGGTTTCTTGGCTGGCTCAACAAAGTCTTTGGGTTCTTCAAAGTCTTGAGGTCCAACTCCCTCGACAACAGCCCAATCTATCGCCGCGATAAATAACGGTAATAATAAGCATCACACAAAAACAGAGCACAAAAATCCACTACTAAAATGCTACCCTACTCTTGTAGATACTAAAAAACTATTCTAAGATTATTTGTCTAAGGTTTTGGGGTGAAAAAGGTTAGTTTAACTATTTACAATAGTGGCAAAAAATGCCAGAAAGGTTTTTTTAAAATAAACAGTACGAAAGAATGTTTTCATAAATATGTCCCAAATGGCACTATAAAATTCTACATAATATTTCAAGATTTATGGTGGAAAAATATTTGGCATTGGAGTTTTATTTAACACATTGGAATTTTTGGAAAACTGGAGTAGAAAGAAAAACAAAAAGGCCTCAAAGCCAACTGGGCCAGAACAAACCTAGTTGGGCTGGCCTGCGGCCAAACCAGGCTTGTGCGAGCCAGGGCACACGTGCCGTCTTTGTTCAAATCCGATAGGTAGGACCCATGCGCCAGTGTTGGGACCCCGATCCTAAGTCATATGGATCCAGACTGTAACATATTCACTTTGCGGCCTCACGCAAGGTAAGCTCCACGGCTGCAGCCTTACCTTAGCCGGGACCGTTTGCGTCTTTTGGCTCACGTACGTGAACATGTCGCTGGCAATCAAACGACAGAGAACCCGGGCCGACATGACTAGTCATAGAACCCAAGTGGCACATCCATACGGAAACAGGCATACGTAACCCAGCAATGCAGGTGTCGGCCTCAAGCATGTGTAGATAAGTCATAGCAAGCTACAAGGACTCCATTACGCCGTGAGACATAAATGCCATCACTACATGTAGACGAGTCGTAGAAGGCTATAGGGACTCCATTACACTGCGATACATTTCCCCGAAGGGACAGACACAACAGCAAAGAAGGATACATGTCGGTCAATCAATGTGTCTGGAGCAGTAGCAAGCTACCATGGCTCGGTGGAAGCACAAAGAGGCAGTTTCCTGTAAAGAGTATTACTAAAGGCACACAACTAGGTGTCGGATCCCATACATACCGTTGCACGTCACACATACGCACGACATGCCCGATATGCATAGATACAAACATGGCATCACAACATAACCATACAACAACTTTTATTTAAGAGGCTCAGATGAGCCTTGCATAATATGTTCTTACAGATAGGGGTCACATGACCTGAGACTCAAGTCATACAAACAAGTTCTTACAAACCAAGCGGAAGCATAAAGCTGTCTCAGTATTGATAGATGAAAGGGTAAAAAGGCACATGGCCTGACTATCTACAACCCGCCAGAGGGCATAGGGTCGTAGCTGGCACACCAGCTATTCGGCATCATTGACATCTAGAAAGAACCCACCTGACGGGTCCTGGGTCTCATCTGCAACATCAATTAAGCAAACATGAGTACAAACGAACACAACAAGTCTTTAAAGCAGACCTAGTCTATTCATGCTCATGTATCAACAAGGGGGTGGTGGAGTTAATGTAGCAATGCCAACTTTGAATCATGGCTAACCTACACTACACAATTTTAACTCTTTGTTTAAATTTTAGATATCGCACACAAGTCCACTAACTCCATGACAATACACCACCATGGATTCACTTCCCTCTCCTGGGGGAGTGCCATCCACGATACTCACACTTGTCTTGATATTTTTATGAGTATGCATTTGATTATCTATGAACATCATAAGTTATCCAAGTAGTCCATATCCGAGGACGTGGCTATTTGAATAGTTTCATACCCTGCAGGGGTGTACTACTTCATACACACTCTCGCCACTTATCGCTGTGTGCTCATAAAACCAGGCACCTCGGCAACCTTCAACGGAAGCCCTGAGAGGGAGTCGGCCACGACCGTCAATTACATAAGACCTCTAGTCCAGGCTATTGCCTATTTGAGACTGAACCCGCACGCAAGTCCGGCCGAAGTTTCCGCTACGGCCCCAAACAATATGCGCAGGGTTCCCAAGCCCACCATTTGGGTGACCCTTGGAACACCGTGCCACTGCCTACCGCGTCATAACCCACCCCTAGGGTCAGTGCTACGCACGGCCTCAACCATGCTATAAACACCAGAAACTACTTGCTACTCCTGGACTAAGGACTAAGCGACTGATAAGTCTAGAGGGGTCGAGTTACCAGAACCCAATGCGTGGTAGTAACTAGTCTTGGATCACAAACACGGAAATCAGTTCCTAAGAATGGTCCCAATGAGACAACCCGCTATGTACTCCTACATAGCCTCTCATCGCTACCTTTACCAAATCGGGTTCATCATAAGTTCATCACATCAGAACAACATTGTTTCACTCAATTCATCACCTAGATGAATCAGACCTGACACAACTCTAAGCATAGCAAGCAAAGTAAGCTAAGCACATCATGGCACAAGCATCTACTAGGTATGCTAGGTTGCAAGGTTTAGCTATTTACTGTGATAATGACAGGTTATGCATAAGAATAGGTTCATCTACCATGTATGACAGACAAGTGAACGATTGTCCTAATGCAATAAACAAGAGCAGGAGCAAGATAGTGGGATGCTATCGGAATGATCACGGGGGATTGCTTGCGTTGCTGGGTAGTGGGAAGGTTTTCTCCTTCGTTGGAATACTCGGGGGTATCCTCAGAAGCAGGGGTATCCCAATGCAGATAAAAAGCAATCAATACACACAAGTGCAACAATATGATGCATGATCATGGCATGGTAGCATGTTCGGATGAGATGTTGCAACTAATGTTCAAGTTAAGTTGAAATGAGTTTGAACATATTTCAAAATTGTTCTTCATTTCAAATTCCATAAACTAACCTATTAGCAAATGTCAATGTTCTTCTACATAGATTGCTCTAACATGAATGATAATAGCACCATTGGATTCATTAGATTTTTAGATAGATTTTCATATATAAATTATTTTCATCTAATTACAAATTAATTTATATGAATTTTTCAAGTTTAAACAATTTCTAAAATTATTTTAAAACTGGAAAATGAAATATGAAGTCAGCCTGACGTCAGTACGACATCAGCTGGTCGGCTGACCAGGCCAGGTCAAACCTGACGTACAGGGCCCGCACGTTAGTGACAGGGGCCTAAACTCCATGCTGACCAGGGGTTTGACCCACCTTGGGGCCCATTGGTCAGTGGCAGGAGGCTAACTAATCAATGGGGATTAGCCTCTGATGATGGCCACGTCGGCGCCCACCGGAGCGGGGCCGGCGGCGACCATCCGCACGGCAGGGATCCGCCGGAGTTGCGCCTCCCGCGACCATTTGGCGCGCGGAGGGCACACGGAGGAAGCCTGTGCACGCGCGCATCCAGCGTTGCAGCAGATGGGGCTCGGGGGCCACCGGAGCTACGGCCGGCAATGACCCGAGCGGTGGCGAGCTTCGGGTAGCAAGGGAACGCCGCCTGCGGCGAGGGATAGTCCGCAAGAGGAGGGGGAAACGGAGCATGAGCTCACGACGGGGTTGCCGGGGGAGATGGCAAGCTCGGGGAAGCATTGACGACCTCAAATCGCCGGAGAAGAGCTTCGGCGGCCGGCGGGGAAGAAACAGGGACGGCGCGTCGTGGAGGGCTTCCGGCTTCTTCTAGTATCACGAGGGGTACAAGGGGGTCACTGCGGGGCTGCTGGTGGGCTTAGAAGGGCTCGGGGGCAGCTAGAATGATGGTGGCGAGCTCGAGCAGGGCTCAGCCATGGCGGCAGGGAGGAAAAAGGGGGAGAGAGAGCTGCGGCGACTGGGAGGAGGAGAAATGGAGGGAGGGCTCGATCTGGACATCTCCCTGGAGTCTATCCCTCCATCTAGGCGGGCACACAGGCAGGAGGTGGCCGGCGCGCAGCGACCATGCGCCCGGCGTCCTTCTGTCCGGAGGTGGAAGAAGACCGGTTCGCCCCTGGTGGGCTGGGCCAGCTTCTTCCCTGGCCCAGGTAAGATTTAATAATTTACTTTTCTGTTTTCTTTTTTTGTTATTCCATTTTATATTCAGGCACATATGCTATTTTAAAATAACCCAAATATTTTATATATTGAAGTTTGAATATTTCAAACTCATCTGAAAAGTTTCAGGATATTTTAAAAACTAAAATAATTATAATGCTATATTTGATATTTTCAGAAGCTTTATCATTCATTTTTAAATTGCTATAGTTGTTCAAATATTTTAAATGACCCCTTGTATAATCATGTCCATAATCATCAGACATAGGGGACATTTTTAAAGGGCATTTTGGATTTGTAGAATTCTCACCAACTTTGAGTTATTTTGATTCAATGTGAACTTGGGGTTTCTTTTAGTTCCCATTTTATGTTGATGCAAAGTTGAAACATGATGCAACACCCATGCTGTCCTATGACATCTAGCTAGGGATGTGACAACTCACCCCCACTCAAAAGAATCTCATCCCGAGATTTTGAAGACATCGGGAAGAGCACGGGGTACTCTAGTCGAAGACGATCTTCTCTTTCCCATGTGGCCTCCTTTTCAGAATGGTGTGACCACTGAACCTTGAGAAACTTGATTCCGTCGTTGAGTGGTATGCTTGGCTTGATCAAGAATACGAATAGGGTATTCACGATATGTAAGGTTATCTTGGAGATCAAGCGCTTCGTGGTCTACCTCACGGACAGGGTCTGAGAAGCAACGCCTGAGTTGCGAGACGTGGAAGACATCACGAACCTTGGAAAGATGAGGCGGTAGTTCGAATTGGCAGGCAACCTCTCCTCGTTGAGCAAGAGTGCGAAAGGGTCCAATGTAAAAAGGAGCCAACTTGCCCTTGATATCGAATCGATGGGTACCCTTCAGAGGTGTAATCCGAAGGTAAGCCTTCTCGTCAACTTCATAGGTCACAGCCTTATGATCGCGATCATATTGCCTCTTTTGACGAGATTGGGCTGTTTTCATCTTTTCACGAATAATGCGAACTTGCTCCTCTGCATCCTGGATTATATCCGGGCCAAAGAGTTGCCTCTCTCCAGTTTCTGACTAGTTAAGAGGTGTTCGACACCTTCGTCCATAGAGAACTTCGAAAGGGGCTTTGCCCAGGCTTGATTGATAAATATTGTTATATGCAAATTCGACAAATGGAACACATTTCTCCTAGTTCATACCAAAAGATATAACACAAGCTCGGAGCATGTCTTCGAGGATTTGATTGACTCGCTCAACTTGACCACTTGATTGCGGGTGGAAAGCAGTGCTAAAATATAAATGAGTCCACATAGTGGTTTGAAAACTTTCCCAGAATTAGGAAGTAAAGGTACTTTTAGGGTCTGAGTTAATCTCCAATGGAACATCATGACGAGAGACTATTCGAGAAACATATAACTCCGCTAGCCGGCAAGCAGTTATACTCTGCCAAACAGGAAGAAAATGAGCCACTTTGGAAAGGCGGTCAGTCACCACAAAGATAGCATTATTCCCTCTCATGGTCCCGGGAAATCCGGTAATGAAATCCATACCGACCTTATTCCATTTCCATTCGGGAATAGCTAAAGGTTGAAGGGTGCCAGAAGGCCTTTGAGGTTCTGCTTTCATGCGACGACAAACGTTGCAATTAGCAACGAACTGGGCAATTAGTCCACGAGAACCTCTGGCATAGGGCCTGATACATCTTGGTACTACCCAGATGAATTGTGACAGCAGAATCATGAGCCTCCTTAAGGATCAATTGTCGTAGATGTTGCTTCTTTGGGATCACCAAGCGGTTCTCAAAGAAGACAACACCTCGATAATCTACCGAGAAGCACCTAACATTACCCTTCTTAATGTTTTTCTTGATCCAAGATATCCCGGCATCATGCTTCTGGCTTCTATAATTTGATCCATAAGAGTAGGTTTCGCCACCAGGTTTGATAGAAATCCTTGAGGAACAATGTGGAGGTTTAACTTCCGAAATTCCTCATTGAGAAGTGGTTGACCTTGTTGTAACATCAGGTTGTTACAATAAGAGTTACGACTTAGTGCATCAGCAATGACATTGGCTTTCCCCAGGGTGTAAGTTATCCCTAAGTTGTAATCTGTAATCAACTCAACCCACCGTCTTTGCCTGAGATTCAAATCCGACTGGGTGAAGATATATTTCAGACTTTGTTGATCAGTGTAAATTTCGCAACGATTACCCAGAAGGTAATGTCGCCAAGTTTTGAGTGCATGGACCACAGCTGCAAGCTCAAGATCATGTGTTGCATAATTATCCTCATGTGGACGCAACTGTCGAGATGCGTATGCAATCACATGATGATTTGCATGAGAATGCAACCTAATCCTTGTTGCGAGGCGTCGCAATAGATAACAAAGTCCTTAGAGAAGTCTGGTGGCACCAGAACGGGAGCAGAGGTCAGTCGTCTTTTCAACTCCTGAAAACTGTGCTCGCATTGTGGGGTCCACTCAAACTTTTTATCTTTCTTGACGAGTTGAGTCAGAGGTTTCGCAACCTTGGAGAAATTCTCGACAAAGCGGCAACAATAGCTCGCTAAGCCAAGGAAACTCCAAACTTGCTTAACCGATTCAGGTTGAGTCCAATCAAGGACGTCCTGAACTCTCTCGGGATTGATAGCAATACCTTTACCAGAGATCACGTGGCTTAGATAGGTCACTTCTGGCAACCAAAATTCACACTTGGAGAATTTGGCATACAGACGTGCTCTCGAAGTTTCATCAAAACCAGCCTTAGGTGCTCTACATGTTCCTGTTCGTTCTTCAAGTAGATGAGTATATCGTCAAGGTAAACCACGACAAATTATCCAAATACTCCATGAAGATCGAATTCACCAAGCGAGAGAAGGTGGCTGGGGCATTGGTTAAATCGAAGGACATGATGGTGTACTCGTATTGGCTATAACGCGCAACAAAAGCCGTTTTTGGAATGTCCCCGTTTCTAATTCTGATTTGATGGTATCCCAACCTCAAATACATTTTGGAAAAGATAGAGTATCCAGCGAGTTGATCATAAAAATCGTTGATCCTGGGGAGCGGATACTTGTTCTTTATGGTGACCAGATTCACTGGTCGATAATCCACAACCATCCAATCCGATCCATCCTTCTTCTTGACTAAGAGGATGGGACAAGCCCAAGGAGAAGAACTACGTTGGATGAAACCTTTCTTCAAAGACTCATCGAGTTGGATCTTAAGTTCGGCTAGTTCTAAGGGTGCCATCTTATAGGGTCTTCTGGCTATTGGGACAGTCCCTAGAATAAGCTCTATCACAAACTCAACATCTCTACCAGGAGGAATTCCTGGCAGTTCTTCTGGAAAGACATCCAGAAAGTCATGGACTACCAGAATATCTTCTAACTCTAGAAGGGGGCTAGCATTGAGGGAATAGAGTTGGCGCTTGGCTGTTCGAGTGGAGACATTAACTATGTCACCCGATGGATGTGTAAGTTGAACATTCCTAGTATGAGTATCAATCTTAGCATAGTGGGCTTTCATCCAATCCATGCCTAAGATGATATTGATGTCCGAAGACTTGAGGGCTATCAAAGATGCTAGGAAGACTAGCCTATCCACCCGAATCTCTAGAGGTTTGCCACTTTGAACCAGGAGTCTGAACTACTAAAGGAGTAGGCATATCACAAAAATACAAGTTATGCAACTATGCATAACTTTCTGAGATGAAAGAATGAGATGCCCCAGTATCAAATAGAGCAGATGCTGGATGACTATTAACAAGGAGCGTACCTAGAAGGCTTTTCCCGGGTTCCCACGTCCAGCGGGCTTAGCATTAACCTGAGGACAATCACGAGAGTTGTGTCCTGGTTCTCCACATTAATAGTAGACCACGGTGGCACGGGGAGCAACATTGGTAGGTGGACCTCCCAAGGGCCTGGCTGGAGGGTTGGGCTGAGCTGGGCGAGGCGCCTGGAAGGATGGCCTCGCGGTGTATCTCGGTGGCAGAGCTGCGTTGGGCACCCAAACCCGGCATTTGTTGGAGCCCGAGCCAGATGCGGGGCTGAAGTCACAGTTGTGCTTTCTCGTGGCCTCATAGTCAGTCTGTCCAATCTCGGCATTGATAGCCTTGTTGACGAGAGCCTGGAAGGTTGTGCACTCATGCAGGCGCAAATCTCGACGGAGCTCGAGATTGAGTCCCTTGTGGAACCTAGAATGTTTCTTGGCATCGGTTGAAACTTCCTCCAGAGCATAGTGAGCAAGGTTGCTAAACTCACGGCTATAGGCATCCACTGACAATCTGCCCTAGGTGAAAGCACAGAATTCCTCTCTCTTGCGATCCATCAGCCCTTCCGGGATGTGATGGGTACGAAATGTTGCACTAAATTCTGCTCAAGTTGGTGCGGAGCCTACGGGACGCATGGCTTCATAATTTTCCCACCACAAATTGGCGGGTCCTTTCAGGAAGTAGGTTGCAAAGGTCACCTTATTGGCCTTGGACACATTGGCAGCCTGGATCTTACGGAACAAGCTGGTCAGCCAGTCATCCGCGTCGAGTGGGTCCACCGAATGATGATACTTAGGTGGGCACAGCCTGACGAAATCACCGAGTGACACGCCATCATTGTGATCATTGCGGGGAGCATGCGCTGTGTTCTTCTCAATTCGTTCTAGCAGCCTGCTGGTCTCTCTCTTGTTCCTTTCGGCTTCAAGCATTCTTTTTGCCAAAGAAGGAGCATGTGGCAGATCCTCTTGCCTTGGCTGGCTTCCCTCGCCCTGCTCGGGGGCAGGCACGGGGTTATTCCTAGTTGCCACCATCCTGGGAAAACAAACCCATAGCTTAAACATAGAGGACATCAACTCTAAGACATGAGGTAAGGATTGTACTGGACATCAAGGCATGCAGGGTAAACATCCAACAACATGGAAACATCAACTGCCCTGTGAACACCATGATTCATACACACCATGACATAGTTCAGTACAAGCCCAAGCTGAAAACGAAATACTGAGAGATGACACAACTCATCGGAGGCATTACAAGCTTCCTATACGTTATCTATCTACACCTCCAGTACTCAACTCTCAACCTTGGTCATATCCCACAAGACATGCAGAACTGTGGCAATACGACTACTACCATACTAGCACTAACATCCACGTACTCAAGCATCGCCGTAGAATGCCTCATAGAGGTCACTCCTGTGACCCGAAAGCTGAACCTGAGGATTTGGAAACACTCTAGCCTGTGATCCCTGGGAACATAAGGACACGGATGTGGCCTTGGTCCCCTTGCTGGCAGCAACACCGGTCCTCGAAGAGGGGTGATTCCTCCAACATCGGGCCAGTCTACGCGTGTTGGCAGATGAGTCCGCGATGGGTTCAGCATCTCCAAATCTCCATAGCATGTCTGCACGACAGGTGCCAACTACATCAGGGCTGTCCAAAGACGTGCACGGATAGCATAAAGCTCCATGAAGGACACGTGCATCACGATCCCTATTCTCCAACATCTGAGCGGTCACCTGTAGCCTAGGGTCATCATGGGAATGATCACAGTAGGTTGCGCTAAGATAACCATCCTCTCCTCCTATGGAAGCAGGAACATAACAGAACTCTGTGTTTTGAAGCACACCATGGTGAAACCTCATGATAGTCAGCATGGTGTAGGCGGCCTCCCGAACTACCATATCTATGGTGATAGCTAGTCCATAAGTCCAGTGAAGCGGCTCTGCAGCTCCAGGATATAAAGGATATATCTTAACAGTACACAGATACTGACTCTGGTTGAAATCTTCATACTGTTCCTCCAATGTGTACTCTAGGTACAAACAGTAGCCAACCTCCATCATAACTCTAACCAACATGGCTGTGTGACCCGATACATCGATGAACCTGGTTAGACGGACCACCTGACGGGAAGGATGAGGGGGCATCTGAAACAGAGAATGATGCAAAGACATTAGAGACTCTGGTAGAAATTGGATAGCATAACGGCTGTAATTGCTCAAAAAGGATTTTGAGACAACTGCAAAAGATTGGAAAAGCATAACCACTCGACTTTCTAGACTCAAATCTCTTCTCCATCTGTTTATCACATCAACAATACTTACCGACATCCTTTTGCAGACAAGCTAGCTAGTAGTCCAAGATTAGTAACCCTTCATCCTAAGCAATATATGAGAAGCCTAGTTCTTATCCCCGTAGAAAAGATGAGAAAGGCTTAGCATAGAATAACTTGGGAAGAGGAGTAAAAAGAGCCTTACGTTCCCTTCCACAATCAATTCCCCTACTTTTCTATGAGTATCCAGTTGATTATCTATGGACAACATAAGTTATCCAAGTACTCCATATCAGAGGATGCGGCTATTCGACTAGTTTCATACCCTGCTGGGGTGTACTTCTACACACACGCTCTTGCCACTTATCGCTGTGTGCTCATAAAAGAAGGCACCTCGGCAACATTCAAGCGGAAGCCCAGCGAGGGAGTCGGCCACGACCGTCAATCACATAAGACCTCTAGTCCAGGCTATCGCCTATTTGAGACTGAACCAGCACGGAAGTCTGGCTGAAATTTCCGATACGGCCCCAAATGATGTGGGCAGCGTTCCCAAGCCCACCATTCGGGTGACCCTTGGTACACCATGCTACTGCCTACCGCATCGTAACCCACCCCTAGGTTCAGCGCTACGCACGGCCTCCAGCATGCTATAAACACCAGAAACTACTTGCAACTCCTGGACTAAGGACTAAGCGACTGATAAGTCGAGAGGGGTCGAGTTACCGGAACCCAATGCGTGGTAGTAACTAGACTTGGATCACAAAACGGAACTCAGTTCCTTGGATCGGTCCCAATGAGACAACCCGCTATGTACTCCTACATAGCCTCTCATCGCTGCCTTTACCAAATCGGGTTCATGATAAGTTCATCTCATCAGAACAACATTGTTTCACTTAGTTCATCACCCAGATGAATCAGAGCTGACACAACTCTAAGCATAGCAAGGATAGCAGGCAAAGTAAGCTAAGGACATCATGGCAAAAGAATCTACCAGGTATGCTAGGTTGCAAGTATAGCTATTTACTGTGACAATGATAGGTCATGCATAAGAATAGGTTCATCTACCGTGTATGACAAACAAGTGAACAGTTGTCCTCATGCAATAAACAAGAGGAGGAGCGAGAGAGTGGGATGTTATCGAAATGATCAAGGATGGTTGCTTGCTTTGCTGGGTAGCGGGAAGGTTTTCTCCTTCGTTGGAATACTAGGGGGTATCCACAGAAGCAGGGCCTACCGCAATGCAGATAAAAAGAAATCAATACACGCAAGTGCAACAATATGATGCATGATCATGGCATGGTAGCATGTTTGGATGAGCTGATGCAACTAATGTTCAAGTTAAGTTGAAATGAGTTTGGACATAGGTTCAAAATTGGTCCACATTTCAAATTCCATAAACTAACCTATTTGAAAATGTCAATGTTCTTCTACATAGGTTGCTCTAACATGCATGATAATAGCACCATTGGACTCATTGGATTTTTCTGATAATTTTTCATATATAAATTACTTTCATCTGATTTACAAATTAACTTATATGAATTTTCAAAGTTTTAAACATTTTCTGGAATTATTTTAAAACTGGAAAATGAAATATGACGTCAGCCTTACATCACTACGACGTCAGCCGGTCGGCTGACTAGGCCAGGTCAAAGCTGACGTGCGGGGCCCGCACATCAGTGACAGGGGCCTAAACTCCACGTTGACCAGGGGTTTGACCCACCCTGGGGCCCACTGGTCAGTGGCAGGAGGCTAACTAATCAGGGGAGATTAGCCCCTGATGACGGCCACGTCGGCACCCACCGGAGCGGGGCCGGCGGCGACCATCCACACGGCGATGATCCGACGGAGCTGCGCCTCCGGCGACCATTTGGCGCGAGGAGGGCACCCGAAGGAAGCCCGTGCACGCATGCATCTAGCGTTGCGGTAGAGGGGGCTCGGGGGCCACTGGAGCTATGGCCGGCAATGACCCAAGCTGCGCCGAGCTTTGGGCAGCAAGGGAACGGGGTCTATGGCGAGGGAAAGGATGCAAGAGGAGGGGGAAACAGAGCAGGAGCTCACGACGGGGTTGCTGGGGGAGACGGTGAGCTCGGGGACGCGCGGACGACCTCGAATCACCGGAGAAGAGCTTCGTCGGCCGGTGGGGAAGAAATGGCGACGACGCGTGGTGGAGGGCTTCCGGCTTCTTCTAGCGTCACGAGGGGGGCGAGGGGGTCGCCGCAGGGCTGCTGGTGGGCTCAGAAGGGCGCGGGGGCGGCTAGAACGACGGGGGTGAGCTCGAGTAGGGCTCGGCCATGTCGGCAGGTAGGAAAAAGGGGGAGAGAGAGCTGGGGCGACTAGGAGGAGGAGAAATGGAGGGAGGGCTCGATCTGGACATCTCCCTAGAGTCTATCCCTCCATCCAAGCGGGCACATAGGCAGGAGGTGGCCAGCGCGCGGCGACCACGCGCCCGGCATCCTTCTGGCCGGAGGTGGAAGAAGACCGGTTCGCCCCTGGTGGGCTGGGCCGGCTTCTTCCCTGGCCCAGGTAAGATTTTTATAATTTACTTTACTATTTTCTTTTTTTGTTATTCCATTTCTGACATTTGTTCCATTTTATTTTTTGGCACATATGCTATATTAAAATACCCCAAATATTTTATATATTGAAATTTGAATATTTCAAACTCATCTAAAAAGTTTCAGGATATTTTAAAAACTAAAATAATGATAATGCTATATTTGATATTTTTAGAAGCTTTATCAATTATTTTTAAATTTCTATAGTTGTTCAAATATTTTAAATGACCCCTTATATAATCGTGTCCATAATTATCAGACATAGGGGACATTTTTAAAGGGCATTTTGGATTTGTTGAATTCTCACCAACTTTGAATTATTTTGATTCAATGTGAACTTGGGGTTTCTTTTAGTCCCCATTTTATGTTGATGCAAAATTGAAACATGATGCAACACCCATGTTGTCCTATGACATCTAGCTAGGCATGTGACAGCCAGCCTCACAAAGAGGGAGAGAGAAAGGTGAGGATGACAGGTGGGGGCCACCTATCATCTCCTTCCTCTTGACTGGAAGGGGGCGGCACTCATCGACAGTGAAGGAGGGCACGACAAGGGTAGCTGAGGGAATGGACAGACCAAGCGTCGAGCCGCCATTCTTCTGGGGGTGGAGGGGAGGTCGGGGACTCGCGGGTTCGCCGGCAACGAGGAAGTACAGCGGAGCTGCTTCGGGAGGAGATCGCCAGTGGTGTTTCTCTATTGGAAATGGATGGGGAGGAAGGGGAAAAGGGTGAGGGGGACCCTACGGACCCAGAGAGTAGGGGAGAAGGATCTGAGCGGCCCGGTAACCTGAGATCGACGAAGCCCCGACTCGGCCACGCCTCGGTCGATCCCGAGCACTAGGGCTCCGAGTGGTCACTTGTGTGGTTTGGGAGTGCGAATGGGTGTGGAAGGGAGCCATAGGAGGGAAGAGGGTCTCGGGTGAGGCCCTTTTATAGGCGAGCCGCGTTCCAGTGAGTAGCTGGTGCGCCGGTGAGCTCGGGGCCGAGGCTAGAAGGTGCGGGAGGAGGAGTTGGTTTGCCTGTGGTCCTCTTGGGACCTGTCTACGACCAGGGAGAGAAACAGAAGAGTGGAGGGAGCGCGTGCGTGTGAAGCCGCGGGTTGGCTGAGCTGAGCAGCGCTCGGCATGCATGGGAGGAGGGAGAAGGAGGAGGATAGAGGAGGGGGCCCATAACGGGGGCTTGTCCCGGACGTCGAGGGAGCCAAGTGGCGAGATGGGGAGGCCCAAGGTGGTCGGTGCCATGCATTGGGCGGCGGATATAGTGCTTGTAGGCACTGTAGCGCACTCCGGAGCGCGCGTATGGCATGCCAACAGCATCCTGGGGACAGTCAACCCTGTCTAGTGGGTCCTAGGGGTATTAGACAAAGAGGAAATGGCATAGGATGCTCCGGAGGGTCAAGAGAGAAGGAAAGAGAGAGATTCCTTCTATCCAGAAACGTAAATTGGGGTTTTACCCCATCTACCAGAGGCTTTTGGACTTGGACCTTTTATTGGAGGTAGAAGGAGCATCCTAGTTATTGTGGTAAAAGTTTGAGACCAAGCGGAATAGGGGAAGGGGCCAAACTTAGCTTTTACCAATGAGCCAGAAGGTGTTTGATCAAGGTTTGGGCCAGAAAATGGGGTTTGCTGGCCATGGGATTTAACAGCATGAAATAGAAGGTTAAAAGAGTGAGTACTGCAAAGTTTGTGAGGATTTGAGGAAAGTTGATAATGAAACCTTGTAAAACCCTAGAAATCAACAGAATCTGCTTTCTGTAGATCTAGACATGCTAAACTAATCCCCTTGTTGCACCACTTAGTGTAGCATCATCACTTGGGGATTAGAACATGCCCACAAATTTTGGGGTCAAGGGAAGAAACTTCACAATGTAAAGTTGTTCAAATATCAATCTGGAGAAAGAGAGTTTTGGAGTATTTTGATGAATCAAATAAATTGGGATTGAGATGAAACTTTGCAAGATCATCACCAATGGCAATGTTAACTTGCACAAATTTTCCTGGAATTTATGGAGAATATTTCTTATAGAAATATTTCAAAAGCTTGTTTCGAGTAGAAAGGTTTTTGAGGGTTTTTCCCAAGATTTTGAAAATGACCATGTGTTCAAACTCATATAAATGGAAAATATATGTCCACTGAGTTTCCCTAAATTTTCTCATATATTTTCAAAGCATTAAATTAATTTTTCCGTATGAAAAATCGTTTCTGCCTTAAGAAAAATCCTTTAAATAAAATAGTAAAATAATCTTTAAAATTAATATTTGTGGTTTTGGGAAGTCATATATATAGTAGGTTTCGAATAAAGCTTTTGGGGAGAAAAGGATCCACCCAGTTTGAGGACTTGCAGTGCAAACCTCAACTCAGGGGGTTTTGAAAACCTAGTTTGAATAAATCCTTTTTGGTCAAAATAAAATTTTATAAAAATAGTTTTGGCCATTATTCACATGGCATGATCATTGGGCAAGAAGTTTGGATCAAGGAAGATGAATTTGGAGAGGAGTAAACTCTAAGAGTGCCAAACATAGTCAACCAAACAATCAACCAAGCAACAATTCAAACAAGCATGCACTCAAAAAGTTTTAATTGGTTTCAAATTTTATAAACCTAAGCATAACAAAGTGACACAAACACGGGGTGTGACACCCACTCATGGTGATCTTCATTGCCGGGGTTATTACCCCTATGAAGGCTAAATCTAGGGGGCTCTCCCCCCTTTTCAAGAAAAATCGTGTCGCCGGCTGGTCCGTGGCCGGCAGGAACACGGTCGGCCGGTGGGACGCTAGCTGCCTCGAGGCCGGATGACGTATGGCCGTCAAGCTCGTTACATGCTGGCTCATGGCCGGCTGGTCAAGGAGCCGGCCGTCTGACCCCCGGTCGGCCTATGGCCGGCTGCCTCCAGGCCGACTCTTCCGTTGACCTTCGGATGGACAAGCTCGCACAACAGACCCCCGGCGTGGCCAGAGTGACCACTGACATGCGGGCGCACAATGCTACAATCCAATCGGTCGTACCGCTAACCTTGGTTACCGCGACCGAGTAGGGCAATAGTGCATGCACACATCAACCTACTCCATTACCTGCGCCACCCGCGTGGCTATAGTGCTACCGGCCATACCGGAGACCTCTATGAGCTAGCGCTAGGAGACACCACTTGAGGCGGCCCGTGCCACGGCAGGTGAGCTCGGGCCAATCGTGGAGCCGGCCGGCGGGCCCTAGTGGGCGATGGGACCATGCAGCCGACGGGCCCTATACATGACAAGACAACTCAGCGGGCAGTCCCCCTGGCTAGCTGGAGAGGGTGCCAGCCGTGTCCCCCCAACCAGTACTTTAGAGATATTGTAAGCCAGGGGGTTGGCCTATAAAACGCCCCGAGCGCCCCATGCAGGGTCACACACACACGCGGGAACACTTCTCCCCATCCACTTACGTAGCAAAGGGAGAGGAGCTGTCTGCTCCTTCTTCCACCTCTAGACAACAGCTCAAGGAGCACCGTTGTAACGACATCCATCCCTCAAACTAGACCAAGCAGGACTAGGGTTGTTACCTCCCACGAAGGGCCCCGAACCTGGGTACATTGTGTGTCTGCCACCGTTTGTGCCTAATCCCGCTCCCGTAGCCCACCGGCGTCCTTCGGCCCCAACCACCTTTGATAAGGCTTCCCATGGCATCTGTCGTTAGAAAATGACGACAGTTGGCGCCCACCATGGGTTCGTACGCGACGCTAACCCGAGTGTCGCTCCAAGCGGGACCCTTCAGCACCTCCCTCGGTCGCCCCGCATCCGGGCGGAACCGCATGCTCGTGGGGCTTGCTTTGACAGGCCCTACAGGTGATGCTTCGGGCCTCTCCGGTGAGTTGCTCGGGAGCGACCTCGTGCTCGACATTGCTATGCTCACCGAGCGCTTCGGCAAGCTGAGTCTTGCTGACGAGCCAGCGGCCGACGAGTACCCTAGGCAGATGCTTAACTGCACTGACCACCCACATAATTGGGCACACTCGCCGCGTGCAGGGCCTATAGCTCCCACGTCCACATGGGAGTGATGCTCACCGCTTCCTCCACCTCCTCTGGCCGAGCGCGGGCCGAGGCCAACGTGGCCGCTACCCGCACCGGCACTTCAGACACACTCAATGCCACTCTTCTGTGTTTGAGCACCCCGATCGCTCCAACGACAAACCCAGACGTCATCATAGCCGAACTAGAGGCGGCCTGCCACCTGTTGTTCGAAGATGCCAGCGCCCTCGTAGCCGAGTGGCGCCGGATGGAGGCTGCTCAGCGGTAGTACATCTCCGCCTACAGTCTCACCCTGGCTGGCATCGAGCCTAGTCAACGTGGGGCTGTGCGTGACCATGGCCACATGATCGCAGAAATCCTTGACGGCAACCTGCCCGTCTAGGACACCCCCGCGGCCAACCTGCGGGCTGTCAAGTTAGCCTACGAGGATCTGGCTACCTTGGGAGGCAAAGATTGCGCCTCGCACGAGCGGCACATCAAAGACTTCATCGACATTGCCAACGCGTGAGCGACAACGACGCATGTCTCCACATCGACCGGCTAGCATGCTTCGGCTCCCGGATCCGCAACTAGCCATTCCCGACCGACTCCGCACTTCCCTGCGACACCCCAAAGTACAACGAGGCTGCAAGCTAGAGGACTGGCTGATTGACTACACTACCGTAGTCGGCATCTCTAGGGGGAACAAGGGTGTAGCCGTCTGCTATGCCCCCCTCATGTTGACGGCTCGACCTGCACCTGGCTTAGGAGCCAGGCAGCCGGTAGCATCAACACTTGGACTTAATTCGAAGAGGTGCTCTTCCGAAACTACACCAACACCTACAAGCAGCCTGGCTGCCCCTATGAACTAGCCATGTGCGTTCAGGGCCCTCACGAGCCTCTCTTCGACTACCTCACCCGATGGACCGAGCTCCGCAACTCTTGTGAAGGAGTGCACAAGATGTAGGCCATCCAGTACTTCATCGAGGGTTGCCATGACGGCACCTACCTCAAGCACAAGCTCCTGTGCTCTGAGCCGGCTACACTTGCAGACCTCATGGCCAAGGCACACAAGTATGCCACGGCCGACTCCAAATCTGGTTCAAGTCTAGCACATCGGGCAAGGCGGCTCCGCCGCCGACTGCATCATGAGCAAATGCCGACAACCGGTAGCCATAGAACAGCGAGCCGAAGGCCGACCAGCCTGACTCCCGTTACGGGAGTCAGCAGGTCACCACTATCGAGGAAGAGTAGCCGGCTGCCCAGCCTTCCGCTCTGCGTCAACGCACCGACAAGGTTGCCTGGAAGCCCAAGCTCATATTCGAGCATATGCTCGACCTCCCCTGCAAAAATCATTCTGGGGACAAACCCTCTAAGCACACACTCCAGCAGCACAACTTCTCACAGTGATTGGCCTGGGGGGACGGCCTTCCGGCTCCTCCCGCGCCGCCTCTCCGCGCACCGGCATCGGCTCCGGCTCCCGTTCTGGTGCCGGCTCTTGGTACGGCCTCGAACGATAGTCGTCTGCTCGACCAGTTCGCCAACAAAGACGGTTCGTACGTCGTATTCACCAGTGAAGAGACGCACAAGGATGCTCAGCGCCGACTCCACCGCGAGGTGAATGCCACCGTGCCCGCGACTCCCCAGTTCATGCACTGGTCCGAGAATTCGGTTACCTGGAGCCGGGCTTACCACCCGGCAGGGATGCCAAGCCCTGGCAGTTGTGCCCTCATCCTCGATCCCACCATCGCCTCCGAGAGGCGCTCCTGCCGCTTCTCGCGGGTGTTGATCGATGGAGGCAGCAGCATCAACAACCTCTACCTTGATACGATGCTTAAACTGGGGCTCAAGGCAGAGGATCTGCAGGCAAACCAGACTGTTTTCCACGGCATCATGCCGGGAAAGTCCTGCAACCCCATCGGCAAGATCAAGCTTGACATCCTCTTCGGTGATCACAACCACTTCCGCCGTGAAACGATATGGTTCGAGGTGGTGGACCTCGACAGTCCCTAGCACACGGTTCTGTGCCGCCCGTCTCTCGTCAAACTCATGGTGGTCACCCACTACACGCACCTCAAGCTCAAGATGTCGGGCCTCAAGGGTATCATCACCATCATCGGCAACTACAAGATGTCAATCGCGTGCACGCGAGATGGCAGCCGGCTGGCGAGGCGCTGGAGATAGCAGAGAAGCGGCGGCTCGGCCGGCTCGTGGCTCACACCGCTAGCCAGTTGGTCGTGTTGTTTCCTCCATCCTAGTCAATCGGCGAGGCTTCACTCCAGCCGTCCAAGGACACCGGATAAGTGCCACTCGACCCGACCATGGTTTTGTATCGTTGTGCTTTCGAGGATTCGAGATAGATGGATTTGTGAAAGACTCTAGTTATATGTTGAAGGATGGATACTGTTGGGGTTTAGGATTGCTAGTTGTGTGAGATATTTCCTCCTTGTATCCCCTACACCAGATTGCATAACCAGAAATTTTTCGGTCTTAGGTCGGAACTCTTGTAGCTACCTAGGATCATCTTCTTCAGATGTATGTGGGCATATACATTTGTTCCGAGCAACATTAGCTCAATACTTTTCTGTTATTGCAAGTGGCTTCTAATATCTGTTGATGTTATCGCAAAACCGAAGAAGCATTCTTACTAATTTTTCAGTAGGAACGATGTGATGTTATTGTTCACTTTATTTCAAGCATTTGATTCAGCTATTGATTAATCTTATCAATGAGGTGTTGATGTTCTTGTCCATCTTAAAGATGGCTCCACCAACTCGCGGGAATCCAGGTCGTGGTGAGGAGCAGGCTGATGTTCCACCACCCCCGCCACCTCCTCCTCCTCTAGAAGCTTGGCAAGCTGTGATGGCCGCAACCAATGCGAACACTAAGATGTTGCTCAGGCTGTTGCAAGAAAGAGATCAGGGTCTGCAAGGCTTTTCAGGGAATTTTCAGAATCAACCTCTGTTTGCAACGCTCAACCACTTCCTTGCCAACCAGCCCAAGTCTTTCACCTTTTGTGAGCAGACTTTTGATGTTGCTGATTGGCTCTGTGACATGAGCAAGCATTTTGAGTGCAGCAATATCAGACACCAGAGGACTTTGTCAGATTTGCTTCATTCCAGCTCAAGGGTCAGGCAGCTGATTGGTGCAGTAGTACAAGGATTCCAGGGGCGATCATGTTCCAGGGACGATTTGTGTCGCCACTTCAGGGCCCATGACATTCCGAGAAGCTTTGTCAAGGAGATGCGTGAGAAGTTCAGGCACCTGAAGCAGGGAAGCAAGTTTGCCTATTAGTACAACATTGAGTTCCACAATTTGGCCCGCGATGCTAAGCAAGATGTTCGAGATGACAAGGCGATGATCTATAAGCTCAGAGGTGATCTCAAGGATGAGCTTCTACCAGGTCTAGTCCTTCAAGAGCCTCGTGAGTTTGATGAGTTCTACAACATGGCATTGAAGGTCGAGGCAACTCAGCTCAAGTTGGAGAACTCAAGGAAGCGTTCAAGGGATTCATATTCTTCTTCTTCCAGCCCTCAAATGGTTCCTAATCAGCAGAAGTATTAGGTGCCAAATCCTCCTTCGTTTCGTCCTCCTCAGCAGCAGAAGCAGTTCGGTAGTCGTGATTCTTGCCATGCACCCAACCCAGGATATCAGCAGAGACCCCAGGCGTCCAAGGCAGCTTTTGTTCCTCCTCTAGGCAACTTTCATCCTCTATCTGAGGTTACTTGTCACAAGTGCGGTCAGAAGGGTCACTACTCCAGCAAGTGCAACCGGTGGCGTCTTCCGCCTCCTCCTCCTGTCAGGCCTCCATGCAATGCAATGGTGAAGCATAATCCCAAGTCTGCAAGGGTGAACATGGTGAATGCAGCTGAAGAAGAGTAGTCTCATGATGTCATTATGGGTAATCTCTCAGTTAATTCTTTTCGTACAAAAGTTTTGATACCGGTGCATCGCATTGTTTCGTGTCCCGTTAATTCTTTGCAATGCATGAGTTTGCATGTCAAGATCTCCTTAGACCTGTGTTAGTGGTGTCTCCTGGGAAGTTAATGAATTCCAATTGCTTGGTTCCGGATGTTTCTATCAAGCTGGCAATTATTCTTTTCTCGCTTCCCCTATTGTTCTCGGCAATTCCGATATTGATCTCATCCTTGGCATGGATATACTGGCTATGAACAAGGCTCATGTTGGTTGTCAAGCAAAAGAAGTCAAGTTGACTCATCCTTCAGAAGATGTGATTATTTTCGTGGCTCGTGATGAAACAATCCGTCTCTTTGCTCTTAATGAGAAGGGTGAAATCTTAGCGATTTCTCAAATTCCGGTGGCTTGTGAGTATGAAGATGTCTTTCCAGAAGAATTGACGGGAATGCCTCCGCACCGGCCAGTCGAGTTCGTGATTAATCTCGAGCCCGGAACTGAACCAGTTTGCAAGCGCCCTTATAAACATAGCCCCGAAGAGCTGAAAGAGATGAAGAAACAGCTAGATGACACAAGAACGTCTGGATCTGAACAGACCAGGTTCTTCTCCATGGGGTTGTGGTGTGTTGTTTGTCAAGAAGAAGGATGGCACGAACCGGCTTTGTGTCGATTACCATCCATTGAACAAGAAGACAATCAGAAACAAGTACCCACTTCCCAACATCAATGAGTTGTTTGAATAATTGAAAGGTGCCAAGGTTTTCTTGAAGCTTGATCTTTGCATGGGCTATCATCAGATTCGCATTCGCAAAGAAGACATTCCTAAGACCGCTTTCACGATGAGTTTTGGCTCTTATGAGTACACCGTCATGTCGTTTGGTCTTGCAAATGCTCCTCCAACCTTCTCAAGAGTGATGAACTTCATTTTCTCTCCTTTCAAGAATGAGTTCGTCTTGGTCTATTTGGATGATATCCTTGTGTTCTCGGAGACAGAAGATGATGATGCAGAGCATCTCCGCCATGTGTTTGACAAGTTAAGGGAACATCAATTCTATCCCAAGTTTTCCAAATGTGAGTTTTGGCTCAAGTAGTTTCTGGTGTTTATAGCATGTTGGAGGCCGTGCGTAGCGCTGACCCTAGGAGTGGGTTACGATGCGGTAGGCAGTGGCATGGTGTACCAAAGGTCACTCGGATGGTTGGCTTGGGAACCCTGCGCACATCGTTTGGGGCTATATAGCGGAAACTTCGGTCGTACTTCCGTACGGGTTCAGTGTCAAATAGTCTATACCCTAGAGTAGAGGTCTTATGTGATTGACGGTCGTGGCCAACTCCCTCGCTGGGCTTCTGCTTGAAGGTTGCCGAGGTGCATGGTTTTATGAGCACACAATATTAAGTGGCGAGAGCGTGTGTGAAAAAGTACACCCCTGTAGGGTATGAAACTATTCGAATAGCCGCGTCCTCGGATATGGACTAGTTGGAGAACTTATGTTGTGCATAGATAATCAAACGGATACTCATAAAAAAATATCAAGACAAGTGTGAGTACCGTGGATGGCACTCTCCCGGGAGAGGGAAGTAAATCCATGGTGGTGTATTATTATGGAGTTAGTGGAATCTTGTGCGATATCTAAAATCTAAACAAAGAGTTAAAATTGTGTAGTGTAGGTTAGCCATGAGTCAAAGCTCGCATTGCTGCATAAACTCCACCACTACCCTTGTTGATACATGAGCATGAATAGTCTAGGTCTGCTTTAAAAACTTGCTGAGTACGTCTGTACTCATGTTTGCTTAATAAATGTTGCAGATGAGACTCAGGACCCATCAGGTGGGTTCTATCTAGTTGTCGATGATGCCGAATAGCTGGTGTCCCAGTTACGACCTTATGCCCTATGGCGGGCTGTAGATAGTCACACCATGTGCCTTTTTACCATTTCATCTGTCTGTACTTAGACAGCTTTATGCTTACGCTTGGTTTGTATGAACTTGTGTGTATGAATTGAGTGTCGGGTCATGTCACCATATCTGTAAGAACATATTATGCAAGGCTCTTCTGAGCCTCTTAAATAAAAGTTGTGTTGTTGTACGGTCATATTGTGATTCCATAGTTGTATCTATGCATATCGAGCATGTCGTGCGTACGTGTGACGTGCAACGGTATGTATGGGATCCGACACGTAGTCATGTGCCTTTAGTAGTACTCTTTACGAGAAACTGCCTCTTTGTGCTTCCACCAAGCCCTGGTAGCTTGCTACTGCTCCGGACACATTGATTGACCGGCATGTATCCTTCTTTGCTGTTGTGTCTGTCCCTTCGGGGAAATGTCTCGCTATGTAATGGAGTTCCTGTAGCCTGCTACGACTCGTCTACGTGAAGTGATGGCATTCATGTCTCATGGCGTAATGGAGTCCTTGTAGCTTGCTGTGACAGCCCAAGTGATGTCCCTACCTTTTATGGCATATAACCCATTGTATGAACCTTGTGTCATGAGATAAGATATGTATTGCACCTTGTCATGCATGTGTTGTTTTGCATTCATGCATCATATCATCCATCATAGCATTCATCTTGCCATGCTTGCTTTCATGTGTCTTTGAATGTTGTGGTGGTTGTGAG
Organism: Hordeum marinum; assembly: GCA_022496015.1. Taxonomy (NCBI): domain Eukaryota; kingdom Viridiplantae; phylum Streptophyta; class Magnoliopsida; order Poales; family Poaceae; genus Hordeum; species Hordeum marinum. The sequence continues at coordinate 119,286,536 of CM039676.1, forward strand.
TGTGCCTTGTGTTGTGATGGTGTTTGAGTGTGGGTGGAGTTCATGTGTGCAATCTCTCCTCTTCCCCTCTCTTTTCCTTTGCAACATAACCTTCCAACACCCCTCTTTTCCCCATGTTATTTTCATAGCAGAATTAACTTGCAAATTAATATGTTTAAAAATGTTCAAGAGGTAGCCCTATTATATTAATAATTTAGACTGTGGTTCTTTTGTTGTTTGGAGTTTGTATGATTTTGTGTTTAAATAAGACAGGGGCTGATTTAATCTTAAAAGTATTTTAAATAATTGTTAGGGAAAAACCTCTTTGTAATTATTTAAATATGTTGCAATTGTGCTAGTGTCAAAAGTATTTTGGTTTCCCAAAAATCGTTTTAATTATTTGTGTGGGCTTTTCTAAGTTAGTTGTTTATTTGAGAATAAAAAAATCCTCTTATCTGTCTTATTGAGTGAGAGAGATATGTTGGCAGGCCTCTTGTCCTCCCGCGTGGCCCATCAGTGGCGCTAGCAGCCCAGCCGACCTCCCCTCTGTCACGTTCGTTCTCCTCTATATGGCAGGGCATCGGCAGCAGCCACGTCGGCTTGCTCGTCGATTTGACGACCGACGGCACCCCTAGCCGCCTATTAAGCGCGTTCCCCTTGCCCTAGATCCTTCAATCTCTCCATTCCTCCTTCTTCCTTGCCGTGCTGCCTCCAGGTAAGGTAGTCTAGCCTCATGCCATTGCCGCGTCCGCCGTCCTCCGGCCGAGCATCAGCTCGTGCCCAAAGGTAGCTCCTCTCCGCGTCTTCGTCCCTCTGGTGCGTGGGAAGGGATTCCCCCATCGACAGCCTCTTCTTCCTCGTCGACCAGGTGCTCGCCAAGGCCCGGCCGTCGCTGTCTTCCTCCTCTGCATTCCGGCCAGAAGATCGCCGGAGTTCCCCTTCGTGCCGTCGTTCTACTGCTGCGCCCCGGGCCAATCATCGTGTCTGGTTAGGAGAGGTATACCCCCGCGATTGATCCCTTTCCTCTCCTCCTCCCCTAGGCCGCTGTAGTCATCGCCATTGTGCTGCCGTTGAGATGCTCCCGGTGCTCTTCAATACCGGCATTTTTTTGTAGTAGTTGTGTGCGTGGCGTTGGTGCAGGTGAGGCCTGCCGCTGCAGCCGTTGCCTGCGCTTATGTGCTGCTCCTTCCGCGTGCAGCTCACGGTCGTAGCCGCGCCATCGCCGCGGTGTGCCTCGCCGCCGCTGCTGTTGTCTGTTGCCGCTGTCGCTGCTGTGAACCTGTTGTGCAGCCCCGCGTATCGCCGCACTAGCCGCGGGGATGAGACCCCTCTAGATCCCGCAACCCCGCCATAGGGCTCGTCGGAGACGTCTCCTTTTCTCTGCCTGTAGGTGGGAGGAGAAGGCCTTGTTCGTTTTTCCTGCGTTAATCCCCTTGTGAGTTCAGATGGCGCACGTAGCGCAGTGGTATGGAGAGAGGGGGACAAACCAGGACGTCTGGGGTTTGAGCCCGACCCCTTCCCCCCTTTTTGTTTATTTTTTCTCTTTTGTTTCTTTTGTTTTCTCTATGCTACATGTATGTGTGTGTAGTAATTCCAGCTTGTGTTTTTTTGTATTTTTCTTGCTTGTGAGCATATGTGTGTGTGTGTGCCTAGTGCATACATACCCATGTGCTTGTGTATGTGTTTGTGAGTGTGTATGTGTATGTGCATGTGAGTGTACACATATACATGGCCTTGTGTTATGAGAGTTATATGCATGCTTGTTGTGGGAGTGTGTGTGTGTGTGTGTTACCGTACACATATCCATGTGCATATATGCATTGTGCATATATGTATGCATATGTGTGTGTATGACCACCCACTCAAATGAGTGTGTGTGTGCGTGAGTGTATTGTCTTGTGCCTAAGTGCCTTTGTGAGAGTGTATGTGTATATGCCATGTGCATAATGCACATGTGAGCATGTGAGTGTGTGTGGGTGAACACCCCCTTCTTGGGTGGTATGTTCATGAGTATTTGTGCCCATATGCCCTTGGGCATATATAGAGCATGTGTGTGCTTGCTTGAGTGGTGAGTGTAGAGAGTATGTGTGTGTGTGACTAGTGGGTTTTCACACCTGATATACCCCTTGGTGTACATATTCATGTTTGTATTTGTTAGCTCATTTCCATATCTAGCTAAGTTACAATTTGGTTATGATCATATTGCTTTTGTCCATCTAGATCCATATGTCACTTATGAGTAAGGTGGTAGTTTTGCTAGCTTCGTGGTGCCATGTTGCTTGACATGATCCTATGTGTATGACACATGTATTTGGGGTAGAAATAGCCAATGGATCCATTGGTGCTTTCAGATTTCACTTTTGAGCAAGTTGATAAAATTGTCATTTTTAGCTCTGATGCCACTGTCATTTATGCATGAATTAATCCTTGATTGCTTTGCGGCATGTGCCAACATGGAAGAGCTAGTGTTCTATATCTAATATGCCATGGTATTTTTTTCAACTTGAGAATCACCCATATAAGTGGGAAACATGCTCCTAAGTTGCCTACTTGATGTTTCTGTTTCAGCATGCTAAAAACTACTAAGTCTGAGAATCTGCTGTTATTTTTATGCCATGTAGAGTGGATGGTATCTGGTGATGTGTTGTGAATTTGAGAATGCTCAGTGTTAGTTATTTGAAGTAGATGTTGTCTACTACCATCGTGTTAATTTCCACGCCAAGAGGTGCTCTCTAACATATTTAACTACTCCTGTCAACTTGCTACTTTATTAACTCAGATTCCAGAAAACTGTTATTTTCACGAAGTCCTAGAAAATTGTTTCATCATGTCAACTTGATAGCTTCATGCTTATTGATGTATGCATCATATGCAGATTGTGTAGTAGGTTAAGTTGGTGCATTTGTTGTGTAGATTCCGTTAGTATCTTGTTTGTGGCTGTAGGGTTCCTGTAGCTCAAGTTGTGGGCTGCGTAAGTTGCTATGTTGCTGTTTTGTGGCAGATTGTGAGATTTATTGTTTTGTGACATGTGGGAGCTATGCTCCATGGAATTGTTTGATATTTGAGTCTATTGTGGTTGGTTATTCATTGCCTAACCAGTGGCTACCTTGGAATGACAAGAATTAGCCCAGGGCTTTGTTGTCTTGTATTTTTGCCTTCGTACCTTGTCGTGAGCGTATCGTGAGAACCGTAACTCCGTTTCCTGTGTTCTTTATATGCATTTCTAACGATTTTACATGCTGCATCCTTATTTTCCATGTTCATGCATGTTTAAATAACTTAACATGAGGTTCTGTCCAGATTCATTAATAAACAAACCTTGCATGTGAAACATGACTAGTTTTGTATTGCCATGTTAAATTCTCTAAATGGATCATGCATCATCTTGGTTGTGCATTGCACCTTGGTTGGATGTTTACTATTGTTGTTTCTCTTGGGTAGACGCGAGCGTTGAGACTGAGTACGAGTACCTAGGAGAGTACCACTATGAGGATCCCGCGACTTGTTTTGCTGAAGAACCAACAGGCAAGATGATCGTACCCGGATCCTGATCCTATTTTTGCTTGCTAGCTTCTCGCTCTTATCATTACGTTTGCGCTACCTACCACTTGAATATCAGCCTCCTAATTGCCATGATAGCCTCTAACCCTCCACATCCTAGCAAACCTTTGATTAGCTAAGTTACCACTGCTCAGCCCCCTCTTGTAGCGTTCTAGTTGCAGGTGCAGGTTGTTCCATGTGATAACATGGATTTCGATATCACCATATTATCTACTATTTAATTTAATGCACATATATATATTGGTATTGGTGGAAGGATTGGCCTTATGTTAGGTGTTTTGTTGCGCTGTTACCGCCATAGTTCTTGTTACTGGTGTTATGGTTTCCATATTTTGCGCTCCTAACACGCTGGGGGTTGTTATGGGGACCCCCTTGTTTATTAGGTTGAGATTAAAACTTTTCTGGCAAGACCCAACATTGGTACTACATTTGCTAAACAACTTAATAAAATTGCATAGGGCTTTGCACACACGTAGATAATTAATCAACCCCCGAGCCAGTACTCCGCATGAGTGTTGGTCCAACCCAGAGCAGCTTATTAACGCCGCCCGGGGCAACTTGGTGATTGGCGTGGTAACCATCACTCATCCGTCGTGTCCTGAGAATGAGATACGCGGCTCTTATCGGGTTCGTCAACACGTCGGGAGGTCTTGCTGGATTTGTTTTACCTTTATCGAATGTCTTGCATGTGGACTCTGACTTTCTTCGGGTTTTCTCGAGGTGTTGGAATTCCTTTGGAATTACCTATGATGGCCACGAGTTCCGTGGTCGAGGCTATTCCCGTGGAGTGTGGTTATTTGTGATGGACTAGTTGGAGCACCCCTGCAGGGTTAAATCTTTTCGAGAAGCCGTGCCCGCGGTTATTTGGCAACTTGGATATTTGTTTAACACCTGGTTATAGTAAACTTGAAGTAAACTCTAATTAAAATACACCAACTGTGTGAGTAACCGTGATCATCTCTGCTCGTGAACATGATTCGAGAGAGAACACGGTGGGGTTATGATTGACGTAAGTAAGTGTTCAGGATCTCATAGAGATCATACTAGATTCGATCGTTCATCGTAGGCCACTCATATTTACTTTTCATGTTGCGTAAGTTAGCCACCATATACGCTAGTGCTGCTGCAAAGTAACACTTACCACATCCCAACCTTAAAGCTTGAATAGTCTCGGTACCTGGGCACTTGATTGTTGAGTCCTTGTGTCTCATAGATTACTACAACCCTCCAGGTACAGGTATAGATGAGTACGTGCAAGATGATCATACCAAGCTCCAGTGGGAATATGATGAGGAAAGAGGCAGGATGTTTGTGACTTACCCGGATGAGTACAGGACCATGGTCGTGATCTTTGGGATAGCGAGATAGTATCATTTGCATCTATTTTATCGTTTGATTTCATCCGTAGTCGGACCCTGTCTTCATCTTGATGATTTGAACTCTGTGTGGATTGTAATTTAGCATGTGGCGAGTGTAAGCCAATCTTGTATACTCATCTTTTCAGTATTGTATGATGTGACGATAATATACTTGCTAACGGCAAGATGCTCCTCTATTCCTTGCGAGGCCCTCGTGTCTTAAAAAGGATAGGCACGTATCTCGGGCATGACACTTGCTATGACTCGTCTACACACGCTTGAAGATGACACCTGCATTGTTGGGTTACGTATGCCTGTTTCCGTACGGATGTGCCACTTGGGTTCTATGACTAGTCATGTGGGCCCGGTTTCTCTGTCGTTTGATTGCCAGCGACATGTTCACATACATGAGCCAAAAGGCGCAAATGGTCCTGACTATGGTAAGGCTGCAGCCGTGGAGCTTACAGTGCGTGAGGCTGCAAAGTGATGTGATGTGTTACATTCTGGATTCATATGACTTAGGATTGGGGTCCCGACAACATTGGTATTAGAGCCTGACTGACTGTAGGACTACCAAGCCAAACCGGTCGAAGTTGAGTCTAGAAACACTATAGAAAAGTAGGGGAATTGATTGTGGAAGGGAATGTAAGGCTCTTTTTACTTCTCTTCCCAAGTTATTCTATGCTAAGTCTTTCTCATGTTTTCTATGGGGATAGGAACTAGGCTTCTCATCTATTGCTTAGGATGACGAGTTACTAACCATGGACTATCAGGTAGCTTGTTTGCAAGTGAATGTCGGTACTTGAGCATTGTTGGTATGACAAGCAGTTGGAGAAGAGATTTGAGTCTAGAAAGTCGAGTGGTTATGCTTTTTGAATCTTTTGCAGTTGTCTCAAAATCCTTTTTGAGCAATTACAACCGTTATGCTGTCCAATTTTTGCTAGAGTCTCTATTGTCTTTGCATCATTCTCTGTTTTAGATACCCCCACGTCCTTTTCGTTAGGTGGTCCGTCTGACCAGGTGCATCGATGTACTGGGTCACACGGCCATGTTGGTTAGAGTTATGATGGAGGTTGGATACTGTTGGTACCCAGAGTATACAGTGGAGGAACAGTATCGAGATTTCAACCAGAGTCGGTATCTGTGTACTATTAAGATATATCCTTCATATCCTGGAGCTGCAGAGCCGCTTCACTGGACTTATGGATTAGGTGTCACCATAGACATGGCAGTTTAGGAGGCCACCTACACCATGCTAACTATCATGAGGTTTCACCATGGTCTACTTCAGAACACAGAGTTCTGTTATGTTCCTGCTTCTCTAGGAGGAGAGGATAGCTATCTTAGCGCAGCCTACTATGATCATTATCATGAGGACCCTAGGCTGCAGGTGACCGCTCAGATGTTGGAGAACAGGGATCGTGATGCACGTGCCCTTTGCATGGAGCTTTATGCTACCCAGGCACGTCTTTGGACAACCCTGACGTAGTTGGCACCTATCGTGCAGACAGGCTATGGATATTTGGAGATGGTGAACCCATCGCGGACTCAACTGCCAGCATGCGTAGACTGGCCCGATGTTGGAGGCATCACCCCTCTTCGAGGACCGCTGTTGCCGCCAACAAGGGAACCAAGGCCACATCCGTGTCCTTATGGTTTCCAGGGATCACAGGCTAGAGTGTTTCCAGATCCTCAAGTTTAGTCCCCCGAGTCACGGGGGTGACCTATATGAGGCATTCTATAGCGATGCTTGAGTATGTGGATGTTAGTACTAGTATGGTAGTAGTCATATCACCATAATCGTGTGTGTCTTGTGGGACATGACTGAGGTTGAGAGTTGAGTTCCGGAGGTGTAGATAGATAATGTATAGGAAGCTTGTAATGCCTCCGATGAGTTGTGTCATCTCTCTGTAGTTTGTATTTCATCTTGGGCTTGTAATGAACTATGTCATGGTGTGTGTGAATCATGGTGTTTATAGGGCAGTTGTTATTACCATGTTGTTTGGGTATTTTAGCCTACATGCCATGTTGTCTAGTACATTCCTTATCTCATGTCTTAGAGTTGATGTTCCCTATGTCTTAGCTGTGGGTTTGTTTCCCAGGATGGTGGCCACTAGAAATAACCCCGTGCTTGCCCCTGAGGAGGGCAAAGGAAGCCAGCCAAGGCAAGAGAACCTGCCACACGCGCCCTCTTTGGTAGAAGTGATGCTTGAAGTTGAACGGAACAAAAGGGAGACCAACATGCTGTTGGAACGAATTGAGCAGAACACAACACGTGCTCCCCGCAATGATCACAATGATCGCGTGTCTCTCGATGATTTGTTCAAGCTGTACCCACCTAAGTATCATCATTCGGTCTACCCACTCGACATGGATGACTGGCTAACTAGCATGGCTCGCAAGATCCGAGCTGCCAATGTATCCGAGGCCAACAAGGTGACCTTTGCTACTTACTTTCTGGAAGGACCGGCCAAACTATGGTGGGAAAATTATGAAGCCATGTGTCCCGCGGGCCCCGCACCAACTTGTGCGGAATTTAGCGCGACATTCCGTACCCATCAGATCCCGGAAGGGCTGATGGATCGCAAGAGAGAGGAGTTATGTGCTTTCACCCAGGGAAGACTATTAGTGGATGCCTATAGCCGTGAGTTCGGAAATCTTGCTCGTTATGCTCCGGAGGAAGTTTCAACTGATGCCAAGAAACAGGCTAGGTTCCGCAAGGGATATAGTCCTGAGCTCCGTCGAAATCTGCGCCTGCATGAGGGCACAACCTTCCCGGCTCTCGTCAAAAAGGCCATCAATGCCTAGACTGGATAGTCTGACTACGAGGCCACTAGGAAGCACAACCATGACTTCAGCCCCGCATCTGGCTCGGGCTCCAACAAACACCGGGTGTGCTTGCCTAACGCAGCTCTACCACCAAGGTGCACCACGAGGCCATCCTTCCAGGCGCGTCGCCCAAGTCAGCCAAACCCTCCAGCCAGGTCATTTGGAGGTCCTCCTGTGAATGTTGCTCCCCGTGCCACCGTGGTCTACTACAAATGTGGGGAACCAGGACACTACATCCATGAGTGTCCTCAGAACAATGCTAAGCCGGCTGGACGTGGGAAGCCAGGAAAAGCTTTTTATGTGAAGCCAGCTCCTGCTCGTGGACGAGTGAACTATGTCTTTATAGAAGAACTGCCAAGAATTCCACCTGTCAGAGATGTTGAGTTTGTGATAGAGCTCATTCCAGGGACTGTCCCAATGTCCAGAAGACCCTATAATATGGCACCCTTAGAACTAGCCGAACTTAAGATTCAACTCTATGAGGCTTTGAAGAAAAGGTTTCATTTGTCCTAGTTCTTCTCCTTGGGCTTGTCCCGTCCTCTTCGTAAAGAAGAAGGATGGATCGGATCGGATGGTTGTGGATTATCGGCGAGTGAATCTGGTCACCATAAAGAACAAGTAGCTTCTCCCTAGGATCAATGATTTGTATGATCAGCTCGCTGGATCCTCTGTGTTTTCCAAAATGGATTTAAGGTTGCAGACCATCAAAGCAGAATTAGAAATGGGTACATTCCAAAAACGGCTTTTGTTACTCGTTATGGCCAATACGAGTACACCGTCATGTCCTTCGGCTTAACCAATGCCGCAGCCACTTTCTCTCACTTGATGAATTCGATCTTCATGGACTATTTGGATAAATTCGTCGTAGTTTACCTCGACGACATACTCATCTACTCGAAGAACGAACAGGAACATGTCGAGCATCTAAGGCTGGTGTTGATGAAACTTCGAGAGCATCGCCTGTATGCCAAATTCCCCAAGTGTGAATTTTGGTTGCCAGATGTGACCTATCTGGTCCACGTGATCTCTGTTAAAGGTATTGCGGTCAATCCGAAGAGAGTTCAGGCCATCCTTGATTGGACTCAACCTAAATCGGTTAAGCAAGTTCGGAGTTTCCTTGGCTTAGCGAGCTATTGTCCCCGCTTTGTCGAGAACTTCTCCAACGTTGTGAAACCTTTGACTGAACTCCTCAAGAAAGATAAAAAGTTCGAGTGGACTCCACAATGCGAGCACAGTTTTCAGGAGTTGAAAAGACGACTGGCCTCTGCTCCCGTTCTGGTGCCACCAGGTTTCTCTAAGGACTTTGTTATCTATTGTGACGCCTCGCGACAAGGATTAGGTTGCATTCTCATGCAAGATCATCATGTGATTGCATACGCATCTCGACAGTTGCGTCCACATGAGGATAATTATCCAACACATTATCTTGAGCTTGTAGTTGTGGTCCATGCACTGAAAACCTGGCGACATTACCTTCTGGGTAATCGCTGCGAAATTTACACCGATCACCAAAGTTTGAAATATATTTTCACCCAACCGGATTTGAACCTCAGGCAAAGACGGTGGTTTGAGTTGATTACAGATTACGACTTAGTTACAACTTACACCCCGGGAAAGCGAATGTCATGGATGATGCACTAAGTCGTAAGTCTTATTGTAACAACCTGATGTTACAACAACGTCAACCACTTCTCTATGAGGAATTTCAGAAGTTAAACCTCCATAATGTTCCTCAAGGATTCCTATCCAACCTGGTGGCAAAACCTACTCTTAAGGATAAAATAGTAGCTGCCCAGAAGTACGATAAGGGTATATCTCGGATCAAGGAGAATATCGCTAGCGGAAACACTAAAGATTTCTCCAAGGACGATGAGCATGTTGTGTTCTTTCAGAACAGGTTGGTGGTTCCCAAGAGCACACGCTTAATACAGCTAATCCTTAAGGAAGCTCAAGATTCCCCTCTTACAATTCATCCTGGTAGTACCAAGATGTATCAGGACCTACGCCAGAGGTTCTGGTGGACTAGGATGAAGAGAGAAATTGCTCGGTTCGTTGCTAACTTCGACGTTTGTCGTCGCGTGAAAGAAGAACATCAAAGGCCTGCTGGCACGCTTTAATCTTTAGCTATTCCTGAATGGAAATGGGATAAGGTCGGTATGGATTTCATTACCGGATTTCCCATGACTAAGAGAGGGAATAATGCTATCTTTGTGGTCATCGACAGCCTTTCCAAAGTGGCTCATTTTCTTACTGTTCGGGAGAGTATAACTGCTAGCCAGCTAGTGGAGTTATATGTTTCTCGAATAGTTTCTCTTCATGTTGTTCCATTGGAGATTAACGTAGACCGCAGAACTATCTTTACTTCCCAATTTTGGGAAAGTTTCCAAACCTCTATGGGGACTCATCTAACCTTTAGCACTGCTTTCCACTTGCAATCAAGTGGTCAACTTGAGCGAGTCAATCAAATCCTCGAAGAAATGCTCCGAGCTTGTGTTATATCCTTCGGTATGAATTGAGAGAAATGTATTCCATTTGCCGAATTTTCTTATAACAATAGTTATCAATCACGCTTGGGCAAAGCCCCTTTTGAAGTTCTCTATGGACGAAGGTGTTGAACAGCTCTTAACTGGTCAAAAACCAGAGAGAGGCAACTCTTTGGCCTGGATATGATCTAGGATGCAGAGGAGCAAGTTCTCATTATTCGTGAAAAGTTAAAAACAGCCCAATCTCGTCAAAAGTGCCTATATGGTCGCCATCATAAGGCTGTGACCTATGAAGTTGATGAGAAGGTTTACCTTCGGGTTACACCTCTAAAGGGTACCCATTGATTCGGTATCAAGGGTAGGTTGGCTCCTTGTTAAATTGGACCTTTTCGCAATCTTGCTAACCGAGGAGAGGTTGCCTACCAATTGGAACTTCCGCCGCATCTTTCCGAGGTTCATGATGTCTTCCAAGTCTCGCAACTCAGGCGTTGCTTCTCGGACCCTGTCCATGAAGTGGGCCACGAAGTGCTTGATCTCCAAGATAACCTTACATATCAAGAATACTCTTTTCGTATTCTTGATCAAGCTGAGCATACCACTCGATGTCAAAACCTCATGTTTCTCAAGGTTCAGTGGTCACACCATTGTGAAAAGGAGGCCACATGGCAAAGAGAAGATCGTCTTGGACTAGAGTACCCCGCGCTCTATCCAACGACTTCAAAATCTTGGGACTAGATTCTTTTGAGTGGGGGTGAGTTGTCACATCCCTAGCTAGTTGTCATAGGACAGCATGTGTGTGCATCACATTTCAATTTTGCATCAACACGAAGTGGGGATTAAAAGATACCCCAAACCCACATTTGAATCAAACCAATTCAAAGCATGTGAAAAACCAACTAATTCAAAATGGTCATCTAAAATGTCCCCTATGGATGATAAATATGGACATGAATATATCACGGGCCATCTTAAATATTTGAACAGTTATAGAAATTTAAAATAAATAACAAAGCTGCTGAGAATGCCAAATAAAGCATTATCATTATTTTAGATTTCAAAATATCCTGAAACTTTTAATAGGAGTTTGAAATATTCAAACTTATTATTATAAAATATTGGGGATATTTTATAATAGCATTTGTACCTGAAAAACAAATAAAACAAATGTCAGAATTAGAAAACACAAAGTAAAAGAAATAAAAAAAAGAGGAGGCAAACCTTACCTGGCAGCCCATCTATGGCCCATCCCATTGGGGGCAGGAGGGTCTTCTTCCTCCTGGTGCTAGTGGACATGGCGTGTGGCCACGACACCTGCCTGCCTGGCCGTTCCTGGCCAGCGAGGTGCAATGGATGACCTCGCGAGAGGCATCCGGATCGATCCGGCTTTGCCTTCTCTCCCTTTCCCTCGCTTCTCGCTGTCTCCCCCTCTGCTCGCCATGGCCGACGGCGTTGAAGCCTCACCGCCGTAGTTCCAGCCACCCATGTGCCCTCCTGAGACCGCTAAAAGCTCCGCCGTGACCCCCTCGTCCTCCCCGTGGACCTAGTAGCCGTTGGGAGCCCCTCTACGCCGAGGCTGCCATCGTCTTCAAGATCTAGCTCCGGCGCTCCTCTCCGACGATTCGCGGTAGTCTGCGCGTCCCCGAGCTCGCCGTCTTCCTCAACCACCTCGCGGTGGGCCACTGCGTCGATCCCCCTATCCTTGCGGCCTACCCCTTGCTGTAGACGCCGTCCCCTTGCTGCCCAAAACCTACCGCCGCTCAGCTCGTCGCCGGCCGTAGCTCCGGTAGCCCCCGAGCCCCCTTTGCCTTCCCTTTGGATGCGCATGCCTCCGGTGCCCTCCGCGCACTAAATGGCTGCCGAAAGAGCAAGTCCGGCGAGTCGCCACCGCGCCCTTTGGTTGCCGTTGGCTGGCCTTCAGCGGGGTGATGTGGCAGGGCCATCAACGGCTAATCACCTTGCTAACCAGCCCCCCAGCCACTGACACTGGGCCCCAGCTGCGGGTCAAACCCCTATAAACGCGGGGATTAGTCCTATGTCACTGACGTGCGGACCCCGCACGTCAGGTTTGACCTGCTGATGGCCCGGGTCAGCAAACCTACTGACGTCACAGTGACGTCAGGCTGATGCTCTAATTCAATTTCTAGTTTTAAAATAATTCCAAAAAATGTTTAAAACTTCAAAAATTCATATAAATTAATATGTAAATCAGATGAAAATAATTTATATATGAAAATTTATCAGAAAAATCGAATGAATCTAATGGTGCTATTATCATGCATGTTAGACCAAACTATGTAGATGAACATTGACATTTACTAATAGGTTAACTTATGAGATATGAAATGAAGAGCGACTTTGAACCTTTATTCAAACTCACTTCACATTAACTTGGACAATAGTTGCATTAGCTCATCCATACATGCTGCCATGTCATGATCATGCATCATATTGTTGCACTTGCGTGTATTGATTGCTATTTATCTGCATTGCGGTAGGCCCTACTTCTGAGGATACCTCCGAGTATTCCAACATAGAAGAAAACCTTCCCGCTTCCCAACAAGGCCAGCAACCCTTTTGATCATTCCGATAACATCCCACTCTCTTGCTCCTGCTCTTGTTTATTGCATTGGGACAAACATTCACTTGTCTATCATACATGGTAGATGAACATATTCTTTTGTATGACCTGTCATTGTCACGGTAAATAGCTAAACCTTACAACCTACCATACTTGGTAGATGCTTGTGCCATGATGTGCTTAGCCTACTTTGCCTGCTATGCTTGCTATGCTTAGAGTTGTGTCAGGTCTGATTCATCTAGGTGATGAAATGGAGTGAAATAATGATGTTCTGATGTGATAAGATTATGATGAACCCGAGTTGGTAAAGGTAGCGATGAGAGGCTATGTAGGAGCACATAGCGGGTTGTCTCATTGGGACCGTTCTTAGGAACTGAGTTCCGTGTTTGTGATCCAATCCTAGTTACTACCACACATTGGGATACTTAATTGACCCTCTCGACTTATCGACCGCTTAGTCCTTAGTCCATGACATGCAAGTAGTTTCTGGTGTTAATTGCATGCTGGACGCCGTGTGTAGCATTGACCCTAGGTGTGGGTTACGACGTGGTAGGTAGTGGCATGGTGTACCAAGGGTCACCTTGATGGTGGGCTTGGGAACCCTGCGCACATCGTTTGGGGCCATAGCAAAAACTTCGGTCGGACATCCGTGTGGGTTCAGTCTCAAATAGGCGATAGCCTAGACTAGAGGTCTTATGTGATTGACGGTCGTGGTCGACTCCTTGCTGACCTTCCACTTGAAGGTTGCCGAGGTGCATGGTTTTATGAGCACACAACGATAAGTGGCGAGAGCGTGTGTGAAGAAGTAAACCCCTACAGGGTATGAAACTATTCGAATAGCCGCGTCCTCGGATATGGACTATTTGGAGAACTTATGTTGTTCATAGATAATCAAATGGATACTCATAAAAAAATATGAAGACAAGTGTGAGTATCGTGGATGGCACTCTCCCGGGAGAGGGAAGTGAATCCATGGTGGTGTCTTGTTATGGAGTTAGTTGACTCGTGTGTGATATCTAAAAACTAAACAAAGAGTTAAAATTGTGTAGTGTAGGTTAGCCATGAGTCAAAGCTGGCATTGCTACATAAACTCCACCAATCCCCTTGTTGATACATGAACATGAATAGTCTAGGTGTGCTTTAAAGACTTGCTGAGTACGTTTGTAGTCATGTTTCCTTAATAAATGTTGCAGATGAGACTCAGAGATTACCTGAGTGGCAGCAATGCTGTTATTTCTTGTCCCGAGTGCTTTAGCACAGCTATTCGTTCTGCAAAGATTCCCCCAAACTTCAGGCTAGCTGCCGGGATAGGAAAGTTTTCTGGTAAGTCAAAGACGGAGACATGGTTGGATGATTACCGAGTGGCTGTTCAGATTAGTGGTCGCAACAACAACATTACTATGAAGTATTTGTCCTTGATATTGGATGGTTCGGCCCATGCATCGCTGAATCGTTTGGCTCCCTCTACAATCCACTCCTAGGAGGATCTTGCCCGAGTGTTCGTCAGAACATTCGGGGGAACTTGTAAGCATCCCAGTTTGATTGATTTGCAGCATTGTGTTCAGAATCCCAACAATTCATTGAGATATTAAATTCTTTGTTGGTCCATTTTGCATCATACAGTGAAGAATGTTACTGAGCATCAGGCTGTTTGTGCTTTCAAGGCTGGAGTGAAGTACAGAGAGATTTACCTGAAGTTTGGGCAAACAGGTGACATTTTGCTAAGTAAGATGATGGAAATCTCCACTCGGTACGCCAATGGTGAAGAGGAAGACCGCCTCCGTAGCGGACAAGGAAAAGCAGTCGACAACGATGCCGGCAACAATTCCAGTCGGAATCAAAAGTGGAAGGCTGATGGCCCTGTTCAGGCAGAGGCAACTGCTCTAGCGGGGCAAGGGAAAAACAAGGGGAAGTCCAAGGGCAGTTCAACCCCAAGAAAGGAAAAATTAGGTAAGAACGAATGTTATGGATTTACCGTGTGTTATCCACATGAGGAAAGATAAAGAAGGCAATTTAATATTGCCCAAGCATACTAGTCGATAGTGTCGTCTGCTGATCCAACAATTCAAGGAAGGCCCGTCGAGTGAGAAAACCCCTGAAAAACATGATGATGAAGACAACGAAACTTTTTCCAATGTCAACGCCACTCTAATGATTTTTTCTAATGTTGAAAGCAAGAGTCGATTGAAGGTTATAAAATAGAGAAGTCAATATGGCTATGCCTACAACCCCCACATACCTCAAGTGGTCTCTGACTGCCATCACATTCGACCAGTCAGATCATCCTGCTAATGTTGCCACTCCCGGTCGGCAGGCTTTGGTGGTTGATCCTGTTGTGGGAGGCACTTGACTCTGCAAGGGCCTCGTGGATGGAGGAAGCAGTCTAAAAATTCTGTATGCCTATACCCTTAAGGGGATGGGAATTCCAATGTCCTGACTTAGTGAGAGCAACATGTAGTTCCATGGAGTCATCCCAGGGAAGAAAGCCAGGTCACTCGGCCAGATTGTGTCAGATGTGGTGTTCGGGACAGATAAAAAATTCGCAAAGAGAAATTGAAGTTTGATGTCGTGGACTAACAAAGCGCGTACCATGCTATCCTTGTTCAACCAACTTATGCCCGTTTCACGGCCCGTCCATGTTACGTGTATCTCAAACTGAAGATGCCTGGACCCAAGGGTGTGATCACAGTCACTGGCAATCGATAGAGGGCTGAGGAGTGCCTCCAGTAGGGCTCCAAAATTGCCGATCATCAGGTGGCTATGGTCGAGCTAGAAGAGTACAAGAAGAGCGTTAACCCTGCTGATTTACTATGTGCTAAGAAGCCTGCTTTAGAGTTAGCTCTTCAGTCGGCAGGGGAAGTGAAAAAGGTACACTTTCACCCAACATATTCAACTGCTCCTCAGAACAACACATCAACAACACTCGACGGCAAAAAGGAAGTCGAGCTTATCCAGTTCCTCTATAAGAAATGGGATATCTTCGCATGGAAGCCTGCTTACATGTCGGGGGTTCCCAGGGAACTGGCTGAGTACCGACTGAGAGTTGATCCGAAGTCCAAGCCGGTGAAAGAACACTTGCATCGGTCGGCAGCAGAGAAGCGTAAAGCAATCGGCGAAGAGGTGGCTCATCTCTTGACAGCTAAGTTCATTCGGGAGATTTACCACTCCGAGTGTCTCTCGAATGTCGTCATGGTCCCCAAGAAGGACAAGTCACTTCATATGTGTATTGACTTCAAGCATATTAATCGGGTCTGCCCAAAAGATCATTTCCCACTCCCTCACATCAATCAAATTGTTGACTCGACTATGGGGTGTGAGCGTTTATCATTTCTAGATGCATACTCCGATTACCATCATATCCGTCTGTTTGGCCCGGATGAAATAAAAAGAGTCTTCATCACCCCATTCGGGTGTTTCTCCTATATCACCATGCCTTTTGGTTTGAAGAATGTTGGCGC
Source organism: Hordeum marinum (assembly GCA_022496015.1). Classification (NCBI taxonomy): domain Eukaryota; kingdom Viridiplantae; phylum Streptophyta; class Magnoliopsida; order Poales; family Poaceae; genus Hordeum; species Hordeum marinum. The sequence goes on from CM039676.1 coordinate 119,302,782, forward strand.
TACTTTCATGCGCACGATTCAGAAGTGTTTACTCGACCAGATCCCTTAGAATGTTGAAGCTTACATGGATGATATTGTCGTCAAGTCCCGCAAAGGTTCCGACCTGCTGGCTGACTTGGCTGAGACATTCGCCAATCTAAGGAGATATGATATCAACGTGAATCCGGATAAGTCTACCTTTGGTGTTTCTGGTGGCAAGTTACACGGTTTTCTCATTGCCGAACGGGGAATCAACGTCAACCATCAGAAAATCGGCGCCATTACCCAAATGAAAAGTCCCGTGCGAGTGCTCGATGTTCAGAAGCTCACAGGTTGCTTGGCAGCGTTGAGTCGATTAATTTCCCGTCTCGGTGAGAAGACATTGTGTTTGCACCGGTTGATGAAGATGTCTGGCACGTTTGAATGGACTCCAGAGGCTGAAGCGGTGTTGGTTCATCTCAAAGCCCTGCTTTCCACCCAATTGGTGCTTGTTGCTCCTCACATCAAAGATCCTTTGCTCCTGTACGTCACGGCCACTAAGCAGGTCGTTAGTATAGTTTTGACTGTCGAGCAGGAAGAGGAAGGCAAGGCCTACAAGTTCCATCATCTATTCTACTACATTTCCGAAGTGTTGACTCCTTCGAAGCAAAGGTATCTGCATTACCAGAAGCTGGTCTATGCTATCTATGTGTCAGCGAAGAAGGTGGCACACTACTTTCAGACTACTCAATTTCAGTGATGCTCCATTTTCTGAGATCCTCAACAATCGAGATGCGACTAGTCAAGTGGCTAAATGGCCGATTGAGCTATTGTACTTTGACATAAAATTTGAAGCCAATAAGGCGATCAAGTCTCAAGCATTGGATGATTTCTTGTCCGAGTGGGTTGAACAATAGCAGCCAATCCAGATTTACTCGACGCATTGGACCATGTTCTTTGATGGATCAAAAATGCCGAATGGGTCCGGTGCTGGTGTGGTTTGGGTATCCCCAAAAGGCAACAAGCTCAGTTATGTCTTGCAGATCCATTTTGATTCCTCCAACAACGAACAAGAATATGAAGCACTTTTGTATGGGTTGCGCATGTACATTTCTCTTAGTATCAAACGCTTGATGGTCTACGGTGACTCGGATTTGGTGGTCAATCAAGTGATGAAAGAGAGGGATGTTCGGAACCCCGCTATGACTGGATATTGTAATGTTGTTAGAAAACTTGAGAAGAGATTTGAAGATTGGAATTCAACATGTTCCCCGAGTGAAGAATCAAGCAGCTGATGAGCTGGCAAAGATCGGATCCACTCAAAGACCTGTCCCCAGCAATGTATTTTTAGAGCATCTTCATACTCCTTCAGTGCAGGAAGATCCTTTCAATGAAGAACCCCCACAAGCTATGAGCGCCTCTGATCCGAGTGAGGTTGATGTCCCTTCGGTTATTAATATTGTTATGGAGGTTCTGGTCATCATTCCCGACTAGATCGTGCCCTATATTTCATATATGTTATGGCAAGAACTCCCTGAGGATGAAATTGAAGCCCGGCAGATTTTGCGCAGATTCAAAGCTTTTACTATGATGGATGATCAATTGTAGAGAGAAAGTGTAACTGGCGTGACGCAGCGATGCATTTCCCCTGAAGAAGGTCAAATGATCCTAGAAGAAATCCATTCGGGAGCTTGCGAGCATCATGTGTCCTCTCGGACAATTGTCACTAAAGTGTATCGAGATGGTTTCTTCTAGCCACGTGCCAATGAGATGGGCAAAGACATTGTTGATCAATGTGAAGGATGCTAGTAATACGCAAACTCATCTAACAAACCTGCATCTGCTCTAAAGACCATTCCCCTCACTTGGCCGTTCGCTGTCTGGGGTTTGGATATGGTTGGTGCCTTTCGGACAGGACAGAGTGGGTTAACTCATTTGCTTGTTGTAGTCGACAAGTTTACGAAGTGGATTGAGGCCAAGCCTATAAAGAAATTGAACTCTCGCACTGCGGTCAAGTTCATGAGACAGATAATCTACAGGTATGGAGTTCCCCACGATATTATCACAAATAAGGGCTCAAACTTCGACTCGGAAGAGTTCAGACACTTCTGCTTCTCCCAAGGCACTCGGGTGGATTGCGCATCCGTTGCAAACCCCCAAACCAATGGCCAACCCGAGCAAGCCAAAGGCCTCACCTTGCAAGGTCTGAAGCCTCATCAAATGCGAGATTTGGAACATGCAGCCGGAGCCTGGGTGTCCGAACTGCCATCTGTTTTATGGTGCATGAGAACAACTCCTAATCGGTCGACTGGACGAACTCCTTTTCTCCAGGTCTATGGAGCTGAAGCTATCTTGCAGAGTGATTTTTTTCATTATTCCCCTCGAGTGGATCTGTATTCCGAAGCTAAGCCTGAGCAAGCAAGACAGTATGGCATAGATCTCCTAGAAGAGGAACGAGAGATGGCTTTGATTCGGACGACTACATACCAGCAAGATCTACGACGTTTCCACACGAAGCACATTAGGAGTCGATCATTTCACGAAGGTGATTTGGTGATCCGAGTGTATCAACAGCGTCCTCACAAGCTCGCCTCGGCGTGGGAAGTACCCTTCATCGTCACTAAGGTGTTGAACAACAGAGCTTATCATCTATACAAGCTCAAGAAGAAGATCGACGAGCCGCGAGCCTGGAATGTAGATCTGCTCCGTCGTTTCTATACCTGAAAACAGAGTTGTTTTGATGTAATAAGAGTATTTAAGACAATGTCGTTTATGCAAATATGACTTCCGCAGTCTTTCGTCTATTTTGAACACACAATTTCACATTCGGGAAGACTCCGATTGACGAGCGATCCTCACACTCGGGGGCTTAGCTGCGAACACGCTTTCCCCTAAGCTAAAAACCCTTCCGAGTGGATAACAATCCATTCACTCAGAAACTTAGCTATGAACCAGTCTTTGTCTAAGTTCAAAACTTCTCTGAGCATTGAGCGATCCTCACACTCGGGGGCTTAGCTGCGAACTCGCTTTCGCCTAAGTTAAAAACACTTCCGAGTGGATAACAATCCATTCACTCGGAAACTTAGTTACGAACCAGTCTTCATCTAAGTTGAAAACTTCTCCTAGAGTTGAGAGATCCTCACACTCGGGGCTTAGCTACGAGCCCGCTTTTGCCGAAGTTAAAAAAATTCCAAGTGGGTAACATTCCATTCACTCGGAAACTTAGCTACGAACCAGTCTTCATCTAAGTTGAAAACTTCTCTGAGCATTGAGCGATCCTCACACTCGGAAGCTTAGCTGTGAACACGCTTTTGACTAAGTTAAACAAATTTTCCGAGTGGGTAACATTCCGTTCACTCGGAAACTTAGCTACGAACCAGTCTTCATCTAAGTTCTAAACTTCTCTGAGTGTTGAGCGATCCTCATAGTCGGGGGCTTAGCCATGAACCAGCTTTTGCCTAAGTTAAAAACTTAGCCCGAGTGATTAATATACTTCTCATCTGGGGGTTCAAAAAAACAAATTCAGTAAAGCAAATGATTGAAAGCAAAATACGGATAAATCCAAAAGTTTCGGCGCGAGCAGAAGTTTTGTGCACAAGCAAAGGTACCCAAGCATAAGTCCTGAATGAAGGTTTACGAATATTACAGCAATGGACTCTCACATGTGAGAGCACCACATCCGCTCCGTAGTGGGCAGCTGACTTCTTCCAAGCTGGCACTCGACTAGGGATCTCATTGAGAGGAGTCATCATGGATGCAATATTAGTCTAGAGAGCGTCTTCAGGACATAGATCCTTGTCAATCTTCCCTACTGCAGCCTTCGGTCGAATGATGTATGCTTGAATGCTCTGGGGGTGGACGTTGAGGCGGAACATGTTCATGGCCACAACATCTCCAACAGGTGACTTAGTGGGATACAATTTGGGCTCGATCTCTTCAGTCTCTTTTTCAAAGTATTGGTAGAGCTTTGTATGGAGGGAGGAATGGAAAGATTGTTACATTACTAGCCTATGGAATTAAGGAAATTCACTCGACAAAGTAAGTTACCATTGAGCATGATGAACATCTTCTTCATGAAATCTCCCAAGTGCTTCTCCAGTCCATTGCTCCTCCCTATCAGTTGTTCAGTCCTCTTGATCATCTCACTCTGTTCCAATTTTAGCTTGGAGTTTTCCTCTTCAATTTTGTTGGCTATTGCAAGCTTCTTCTCGGCAGCTTCAGTTTTCTCCTTCGCCACCTTTTGAGCATCAGTAAGCGCATTGTCCTTGTCCTTCAGCACTTTCTTCATGGTATATAAAGAAATAACATTGTTGAGTCATGCGTGGAGTTGACGATTTTCATCACGCACGTTTGTTCGAGTGAGAGAACTCGGTTCAAAAGATGGAAGGTGAAAGTAAGAGTGCATTGGGTTGAATAAGATTACCTCCCAGGGTCTTTAGCTCAGTCTGCACAAGTTCCAGGTTGTTCTTGGAGACCTCCAGATCCAATTGAAGCTGGTTCCTTTCCTTCTACAAGTCTTTTACTGGGTGCCAAGATCACAAGCTCTCTAAAATCAACAAAGAGCCATTTCAGTCGACAGGAAAATTCATCCACTCCCGAGTGGAAAGGGTCAACCACAGTCAACTAGAGGGCGGCCAACCACCCCACCCCACACTCCTGAAATAGCATCATATCATGGTTGATGAAATGATGTCCATGAAACCCACGTCATATCATGGTTCACGGCAATGATATCCATGGAACCTACTGTGGGGACCCCAACTCATGAGTCGTGATCACCGAATGTATGTGCACAGTGATCCCAGAGATCAATTCTCACTGAACACACAAAAACTGAATAACAAGAGTCTTACATCCATTACATACCAGTTTACTTGAATGTGGCCTTTATAGCCAAATCTTCATATGATTGCAACTAAAATCTTCCACAATAGTGTGAACCCATGCCATCTGCCTTAATCCTATAGGCATTCTGATTGGGAAGTGTCCTAGCTCGCATGACCGCCACCAAGGTAATCTTCATCATAACCTGATCTTTCATGCCTGGCCAATAAAATAACAAGTAGCAAGCCAATGGGTACTTTTGAATGTACTCGCAAGCAACCCATGTTTGGAACAAGGCAATAACAACACATGAAATAGCACTAAGTAGGTATTTTGCGGAAAGCTAATTTTTGAATGCCATTCATGGACAAATAACTTGAGTAGGCTTGCATCAATTGCTAACAGGTACTTATGTGAGAAAAACCTAGTTATTATCATAAGAAAGGGTTGAACATCCCATGTTCATCATCAGGGTAAGTCATCGGACTTAGCTCAATCGTCACGCTAAGTCATCGGACTTAACTCAAGTAACATCTTTGTCACCATCACACCCACACACCAGTTGTGAAAACATTTGGACGTAGCACAAGAGCGGTCATCAGACTGTCCATGACCATGGACACGACTATTCGAATAGTTTTACACTCTGCAGAGGTTTGCACACTTTAGCCACAAGACTAGGGGAACTTCCATGTCATCCATGACTCGCGGTATATAACATACCCGAGGTAAGCACCCGAACAATGCCTTTCCCCTGGCGATACTAAACAAAGAGTCCACTCGATTGGTACCCAGCCCACATGATGTACATCACTCGTAGCATCCACGCAGGGACCAACGGTGTGCTCGGCGCCTGTGAAGACAGCGCATGATCATCCATACCGGTACGCCCCCTTATCGAGAGTGACCACGCCACTCCTACCACTAGTAATGCGGGCTCCTTGCTAGTACCCACCAAGGTAATCAACAGAGCCCCATCCCATAAGGGGTATCGTAGTTGCACATGTAAGGTTGGAGTAACGGTCGCAACTTACACCAATCCGTTTTTGAAAACACACCCTCAACTTGTTCCAGCACACCACTTTTTTCTCAAGTGGTCACCCAACTCATCATCATGTCCCTCGGGCATTAGTGGCACCCGACAGGTTTTTTGAAAAGTCTTTGGAATCATCTCTTTAGCTCCATCACCATGCATAAATCCCAAACCCACTACATAGCATATACTAGCTTCCTATATACACCGACCCGCATAACCCTCATAAGGTGCTAGCGTCATGCATGATGCAAGTATCAACGGGAAAAGTGTCGGAAGCAAACCACCGAAGTGGTCACTACTCCACATGATCAAGTACATCAAAAGTAAAGTGCTATATAACATGCAATGAAAATGGTTTCTTAATATGGTCAAAGGGCTACTTGCCTGTCTTAGCAATGTCTTCGAGGTCTTCACATGCTTCTCATCCACTCCGAGCACTCTATTTATCTCATCAACTACCGTCGGTAAACAATCACAATAAGCAACACAACAAGCAGAAAAATGGAAGTGCTCTATAAATAGGAGTTTTATTTTTCTTGGACATCTCTAGCCATAAGGAAAATAACAAAGGAGGTTTCATTGGATGTGGATCAATGGGAGTCTAGAATTGGTGGAAATGAAGGAAATGATGATCCTACAAGATGTCCACAGAAAACATTTTTGTAAAAAGGAGTGGATGGACACAACAATTAAGGCATTATTTTGGAAATATGTTGGAAGTTGTTTCACTGGATTTGGAGTTGGCATGATTTTCCTATGGATTTTCAAAGTGGGTCGGATATGAATAAATGGCCCAATAATTGACATCGCAAAATAAGTGTAAGGAAAAATGCTCACCACTTAGTGAATTAATTTAGATACACCTAGGAACTTGAATCACCCTATTTGGAGTTAATAACAATTCCCTGGGAATTTGCAAAGTGGGGATCTATATGGTTCAAATTCAAATTTGATTTTGAACTATCAGAAAAGAATTAAGGAAAAATGTGCATTGAAAAATTTGGACAGGAAATGATTTTAGGGATCTGTAGGAATTTGAATCCGCTAAATTCGAGTTCATATGAATTTTCTATGAATTGATTAGTTCTGAAGTAATAATAAAAAAAGGATTATACTGAAAAGGGCTATATAGCGCACGGGAATCGGGTAGCAAACGGGCCGGCCCAGCAACACTGCTGCACCCGCACAGTGGCCACGCCGAAGGCATATTAGACGGAAGCCGTTTTCTCTGCGGGGGAAACGCATACTCGATGAAGGTGCGGCCACTGAAATCGGGGGCCCGGGCCTTAGCCGCTGACCAGTGGGCCCCGTTCGTAGGGTCTCCCTCCACCTCCCGCCAGCACAGGGGAGGGGCCGAGGAGATTGACCGAGTGCATGTTGGCGGCTGCCCCAGAGTCCCCGGTCACCTCCGGCGGTGCTCTAGCCACAGGTGGGCTTGGGGACGCCTGTCGCACCCGCCTGGTGGTCTTCGTGCCCCGTGGGAGACCCAGCCCGGGCACTGCATCGCCCCGGCGGAGGAGGCCGATGGTGATGACGGACTCTATGCCATAGCCATGAGGATGAAGGAGCGGGGTCGTGGGGAGGAGCGTGAAGGTACAGGGGAGTCCCGACGATTCTCAGAGGAGAAGAGGGCAGCCGGGCTTCATCAATTTAGCTGGACGCCAAAGCGAGCACCGCCAGCCGTGGGGGAAGGGAGAGGGCGCGAGAGGTTAGCGGGCGTGCTCGGAGGGTGTCTACGAGGGGGATAAGTGCGCTAGGACCTCCAAGGAGCTCTGGTGAAGTAGGATATAGGAGGGTGATAGAGGGGGACTCGAGTGGCCGCCGGGTGAGCTTCGGGCGTGGAGAGCATGGATGCCAAAGCGGCTTGGAGCCATCCCAACATCGGGGAGGGGCGTGGAGAGGGCGAGGGAATATGCTCGGTGCGCGTGGGCATCTTGCCATTGTCAAACACGAGCTACCCTACGGTGCGAAGTGGTAGAGCACCGGTTTTGCATGCCGGATGCGTGGTCACCACGCCAACTCCTGTCCAGGGAGGCAATTTGGTCCGTAAAAGTTGTCTAGGGTGTGGAGCACGCATGCAGGAGAGCACTGGTGGGGTTTCAATGTAAAAGGAGTTGGGTAAGGCTGGTTTCTACTACAGGTAATTACGCAGCAACAACCATGGGAGTTATATCAGGGGATTCTAATGGAGAGCATTAGGGAAAATACCTTGTTTAGTGCTCATGGGGATGGAGGTGCTACATGACCACCAATTCATAGGTCAGGTAGACAAGTTTGAGGGTACTTGTAGTTCAAGGCTACAATTACTGCCCTAAACTAAGTTCAGATGGTTTGCTCATATTTTCCACATGAGCATGTCATATTTGGGTGTGCCAAGGTGCATTAGTATACAAATGAGGTTGTAGAAAAGTTTGCGGAGAATACCATGAACAGAATAGCGGGGGAGGGGAAGAATAGGCCTTTCCATGGTAAAAAGAGTGGGAAAAGAGAATGTTACCCCCCCCAATAATTGATCAGGGCCCATGGCAAGGTTACTGGAGGTAAATTGGGGTTAGAATACACTATGGTAAAAAGTCGGGGCCGATGGGAATCTTTTTGGGTCAACTATGCTTGTCGTCTAGTTTATGGATGAAGGTGCTTGTGCTATTATTGGGCTAGGCAGGGGAATCCTATAACCTTGAGATTTACCAGGGGTAAATGGTAGGTACATTTGGACCTGATCACAAGTTTGGAGATGATTTTCTAGAAGTTTGCAATGTAAACATGGTAAACCGTAGGATTCATCAGAATCAGGTTTCTGTAGATCCAGTTGGGTTAAATTAATCTCCTTGACTCACAACTTGGTGTACCATCATTATTTGGGGATTAGAACATTTCCACAAAGTTTGGGATCAATAAGAGAAATTTCAAAATGTAAAGTTGATCAAATTTGGTTCTGGATAGGAATGGTTTGAGGATATTTTGGTGAACGAAAACAATTGGGATTGAGATGAAACTTGGCAACGTGATTACATATATCATATGTGACATGCTAGAAGTTTCCTGGATTTAATTGAGAATATTTCTTATAGAAATATTTCAAATGCTGGGAATAGGCAGAAATGGTTTTGTATGGTTTTGTCCAATATTTTGAACATGACCATGTGTTGACACTCTTATATATGGACAATACATATCCACTAAGTTTTCCTGCATTTTCTCAAATATTTTTAAAGCAATTAAATATTTTTCCCTATAAAACATCATTGCTAGCCTTAAGAAAAATCCTTTAAATAAGATAGGAAAATAATATTAAAAATAAATATTTGGTGGTTTGGGAAGTATTATATACAGTGGGTTTCAAAAAAAGCATTTGGGTAAAGAGGATCCACCCAATTTGGGGACTTGCAATGCAAACCACAAATTAGGGGGTTTTGAAAACCTAATTTAAATAAATGCTTTTTGGCTAAAATAATATTTTGCCAAAATAGTTTTAAGTCCTATTCACATGGCATGATAATTGGACAAGATTTGGGATCAAGGAAAAAGGGTTCTTGAGCATAGGAGGATGTTTTATGAATTATAGAGCACTAGCAAGCAATCAAACAAGCAAGCAAAAAGGACACAAGTCAAGCATTCAAATGCACACACAAAATTTTAATTGGCCCTAATTTTTGAGTCATGTTAACTTAGACATGAGCTAAAACACAGGGTGTGACACCTACAAGGTAGCTCCGGAGTGGTACCGCTAAAGCAAAGAGCTCACTCGACACGTCGAGTGGCAAGCGTTCTACGCGTATGACAAAGAACCTTGAGTTCGAGTTTAAGACTACTGCTCATCATCAATGATCAACAGTAATTTTGGGGACTACACCCAGTGGGTGTACTCATTGTGCCCCCACTGGTTCCTAAATCAATCGACAAGGTCTGCCCTTTCTGAGAATAAGATGGTCTCTATCAGACCCCTGCCGATGGAAGAACTCGACGGGGGTCTCAGGGACTATAGCCAGTGGGTGCACTCAGCATGCCCCTATCGAGTGGCAAAAAAATGTGCGCAAGCATGTGAATACCGTCTCTATTAACACCCCCGCTGATGCAAGCACTCGACGGCAGTCTCGGGGACTACACCCAGTGGGTGCACTCAGCATGACCCCACTAGACCTTTTATCACTCGATCTTTCGAGTGGTTACCAAAACAACTCTAAGAGCCCTGCCGATGTCATCACCATTCAACAGCGGTCTCGGGGACTACACCCAGTGGGTGCACTCAGCGTGCCCCCATTGGACCGAAATCTACTCGACTAAGACATGATCTATGCGAGTGGAGAACGTACAAGTATTCTACAAAAGGAAAACACCCACTGGGTTTACAATAAGAAAGACAGAAATTCCAGGGGAAATGCACTTAGAATTGCACTTACTCAGACATTGGTGCGAAGCGCCACACTGGCATCATAAGCCAGCTTGCTGGCCTCATACGCCTCCTTTGTGCGCAACATTATTTGCTCCGCCTGGAACATGGCTTCCTTAGCATCTCCAATTTGGTATTCTGGGATGTAGTGCATCGGAAAAGTAGTCACATGCTGAATTGTTGATGTGGCTGGAGTAGTTGAGGTGATCTAGAGTTGTCTGATTGGAGTCGAGTCCACAATGGTTGAAGCAGCTGGTGGAGCTCTCGACAACGGAGCCGCGAGCTCGGTTCTGGGTCGAGACAAGTCGCCTAACCCATGGGATGATGCAGCCGTCGACATCTGAGGCGTTTGTGGTGATGGTGTTCCTCGGGCGCCTATGCACGGAGTACCTGAGGTTACACCTCCACCCCCATACTTCGAGGTGGCTCTTCATCGTCCCCAGTTGAATGGTCTCTCCATGCATAGATCAATAGCATTAGCTTATTCAAACAGAGCAGAGTGAATATTTGTTTTACCTCGTTGAGAAGTGGCCGCGTCGATAGTGTCCACATTCATTTCCTCCTCTTCGTCCCGTGGAGGCGATTTCACTGAGGTAGCAGTTCTAGTAGACCAAATTCCACTCGGTTAGCAAGAATTTGAAATCCAACATAACAGCGAAGGAAGAAAGTGAACACTTACATTGAGACAACGGGCACAAAAATTTTCATGCGGGGCAAAGCTTTCTGAGGATTCAGCGCGTCGGGCTTGGGATGCTTTGCGGCTTTTTCTATCGAGGCTTTGAGGCTTCGACTGTCGAGGTTCGGTCCCGCTTCAGACTTCTCTCACTCAATGTTACGGCCTTGCCTGGGGCAGTCGCGGGGTCCTGACACAACTTGGAGCGATGCTTAGTACGTGGAGGAGACTCGACTTCTTCTTCTTCCTCATCTGAGCACTCATAGTAACCCTCACTGTCGTCAACGCAGTCGACGTCCATGCTGCCGCCCTCGCTCTCCCCTCCGTCTTCAGGCTGATTACCGTTTGGCATGGGCAAGTACTTGTTCATCTATTCCTACAAGATTCAAACGTCAAAGTCATCGACCAACAATTCAACCACTCGATAGAATAGTACGATAGTCGACAAATACATTATTTACAAGATTTGTTGGTGGGTGATCTCCAGAGTAAGGCTTTTTCCTCTTCGCTTCAAGGGGTTGTTGCATGCTCCCGTGATGCTCCGAAGCCATTGTTTGACAATTTTTAGAGGGACTTTTTCTGGGTGCGTCCGAGTCGTGTCCTCGGGGCCTGATTAATGCCACATAGCACGGTCCCTTGCCTGGAGGGGCTGGATCCATCGACTGAGGAATGTCTCCAGAAGGTCCATGTCAGTCACTCCACCATGGACGATGGCCACTACGACATCCACTAAGATCCCCACCTCGACTTTTTTCCTCTCTAACACTTTCAAAGATTTGGGAACAGCGGTTCGATCTAACATGAAAGGGGAAAGACATGGGTTTTATCATCCTGAGGGTTGGCCTTCTTGACCGATTGAGATCTGATGGTAAAGATGTGTTTGAACAGACCCCAGTGGGGGGGGGGGACAACCAAAGAAACACTCATAGATAGTGATGAAAGCAGAAAGATAAGAGATTGCATTCCGAGGGAAATGATGGAGTTGGGCTCCGAAGAAGTTCATAAACCCTCGGAAGAAAGGATGGGGGGCATGGAGAAACCTCTCTCGACGTGGGTGAGGAAAAGGACCCGCTCCCCCTCATGCGGCTCTGGATCGATTTCCCCTCGGATAGCCTCCATGAGCCCTCGACCACAACCACATCGATGACAAGGTTCTCGATGTTTGCAGCAGTAACTATCGATGGGAGAAAATCTCCCTGGATCCACCCCAACGGCACGGTGAACCATGCGCTTGATGACTTCTTGGCCTTGCCCTTGGCCACCCCATTCTTGCCATGCTCCAGCTTCTCAGTCTTTCCCTTCATCAGCAGCGGTGGTGGTCGTCGAGGTGGAGCAGAGCAATGCATTGAGAGCGGGGGAGGCGGAGGAAGAGACGAGATTTGGGGGAAGAAGACTGTGCGAACCGCAGTGCGACAGGATTTTATATTCTATCGAATGTCTCACCGCCTGGTGGTCCCGCTAAATCCCCACGTATCTCGACCGTAGATGTCGTGCGGTACGTGGCGAAATGGGCAGCGTGTGAATCGAGGCGTCATGCTCCCACTTGCCCTAGTCATGCAATCATCTTCACGGGGCGCGCGCTCCCCAAATTTTCGAATCCCGTGAAATCCGGGTCTAACAGAGCGACTCTTGACGTCTTAAGATCCCTTAAGGTCACTCGGAACATAATTGATGCTTAGAATTCATTCGGACATTTTCAAGGCAGAATCGATCTGGGCGAATGACAAAGAATTCAATCGACGCCAACTTCAGTGAAGCCCCGAAGTACATTCAGAAGTTTGGTGCCTTTTCAAAATTATCATCGATCCCCTCTTTCAGTCGAACCCTGATCCATTCGGGGGCTAATGACAAGGATAGTACCTAAGGTAGGGTCCTAGGCCTAACCTACATACCCTACCTGAGGACACTATATTGGAGGACTTAGAGATTACAAGAGAGATTCCGACTGGATTCTCCATGGGGCTCAAGTCACTAGACATTCAATCCACTCGGTATCTTCTCCCTCCACTCCACAGTCACCTGTCACTCGGAAGACCTCACTTCTAGTCGACGCCAGAAGACTAGAAGCCACCCTCGGGAGGCCAACAGGAAGGCGTTATGCCAGTCGTCATTAGTAGCAATTATGATGTACGTTACCAGTAACACTCATTTTTATAACCACGATCAAACCCATGGATGCCTGACACTTATGAGGGGCAGGATACTCTATATGATCCACCTCTCACCTCTGGCACAAGGGTTTGCACCTACTATAACTTATACTTTCCTCATGACAAGAGCTCCCGAGCACTAAGACGTAGTGTTGTTACCTCCACGAGAGGGGCCTGAACTCATATATTCGTGTGTACATCCTTGCTGTAGCTAGGACTCTGCCCTCTCCTTCATACCCCTATCTTCTACTGTTAGACTCGTTCCCACGATAGCATGCGGGGCAGAAGCCGGAAGGAATCCCGGCGTGAAACACAAGTCAAAAAGCAAAAGCCAAAAGAAGAGCCGGCACACATACATTTTAACGACACACAAGTTAGAATGACAAAAGGCCACATGATAGAAATTCATTACAATACACCCCGAGTGGGTGGAAATGCATCTTAAACAAAGTCTTGCAAGAAAAGGCAGAAAAAGGAAATGCGCGCGGCGGCTCAGGCTATCACCGCATCGCCAGCTGGCTCAACGGTTCGCTCAGGAGAGGCTTCGGCCTTCGGGTCCGCCTCGTTAGCCTCTGTGGCCTCGGTGCCGCCGAAGGTGCTAGAGGTGGTGCTCTCGTCGGTGACCTCCTCGTCCCCCAGACCTAGGGGGTTGCCGAAGGTGTCCTCAGCGACTGGCTCTCCATCCTCGCCAAGAGGTGGTAGAAGTTCGTCCAGGTCGACATACGAGGCAAGCTCATTGTCCCGGCAAACAAGGGAACCTTCACGGGCAGCCCGTTCCGCCTCCGGCACATCACGCATGGTGGCTACCCAGTCCAGGTCGACACTGTGATACCATGGTGTGATGAACCGGAGGGCTATCTATGCACCGGCTCGAGCCGCCGACGCCTTCCAGACCTCGAGCCGGGCAACGACATTCTCCAGCCATAGCGCCACACGGTTCTCTGATGCCCCACGACCCGGCCACAAGGCGGGAATAACCTCCTTGTCGGCTATGTTTAGCCGCTCCACGCTGCACGGGAGGTGGATCGCCAGTTCTCCATGGCTAACCCAAGCTCCGCCACGTCCCAGTCGGTGTTCTCCTCAAGCTCATGCCCGTGCTACCGCAGATACTCCCGGTGCTCCACCACGCCTCGCTCAACGCGGCGCTGGGTTTACGGGAATCGCTTTGAAAAAACAAAAGGGAATCAGAAAGCACATTGAGGGCAAGAAAAAAAAATTCAGCTGAGAAGAAAATCAAGACTTATGTTGAAAGGAATCATCCATCTCGATGAAGAAATGCAGCGCCGCATTCTTCTCCCTTGCCAGCGACGCCTCCGCCAGGGCAAGGGCAGCTCCACGCACCTCAAGCGCATTCTCGAGGAGGGTGTCCTCGCCTTGGATGGTGGTGGTCCATTGGGCGACCTCAGCTGCCTACTTGATGGTGCCTTCCTTGGCTGCCAGCTCTCGCTACAGCTCTGTGCTCACGCGCTATTGTGCTGCCTGCCCATCCACCAGCAGGCCATCCAGCCGGTCTCACTCCGAGGTAATCGCCAAGACATCCTGCGCCAGCGGGTCTCGCTCTGAGACCTCCTCGTCCATCTTCTCCTGGAGGGCGTTCAACTCCTCCAAGACAAAAAACAGCAACGATTACCAAAAATGCACAAGACCCGCCCCGGCTACCGAGCAGCCGGCCCGACTCTCAGGGGCTACACCCAGTGGGTGCGCTAGCGCGCCCCCACTGGATCAAACGTACCTTTTGTTTTCTTTAGTTCCTCCTCTAGCCGGTAAAAGCCATGATTGCCGTGGTTGTGGATGGAAACCGCCACGTCAAAGAGATCCTGCCGCTGGTTGCTCCCCACCTACTCGAAGAGACCAAAGTCAAAAGCAAGCAAAAGAAGATTCGGCCCGACCGCCTCGCAGTCGGTCAGCAGGCCCACATATCGGTAGCTAGACCCAGTGGGTGCGCTCGCACGACCCCACTGCAAATTTGACATGACTGGGCCGCGTCCTCCCTAGACGGAGACACGACTATCGCAGCAGCTGGCCCTCACGGCTCGCTCGACGGAGGGCTCGACACGAGAGTCGACTCCGCCGCCGAATATGAGGCCCGTGCGGGATCTGTGGGTCGCCTTCGCCTCCCGTTCTCCCTTCGCCCCTGATTTCGAGCCTCGCAGCTCCGCGAGTCTCCTCTTCTCCTCAGGCCTAGTGGCTGCATGCTCCTGAACCTGCCGGCTGGTGGGCTCCACCAGGCTGGCTGTCAGATCCATGTCATGGAGCTCGATAGTGTCCCTAGAACAAGCAAACACTCAGGCGCCTATCGGCACGTGACTTACAAAGAGAAACGACGCTCACAAGAATCGAAGTACTTACCCGACAACAACAAGAAGGCCCCGCTTGGCCCGCGCCGGCGGCTTCGCCGTGACCTCCTTTGCCCGTTTGCGAGTCGGCGGTTGGGCCGCCTGCTCCCACTGAGCTGGCCTCTTATCCCAACGGGAGGTCCCGACCGCCTGGCTGCGCGCCGGCTGCTCCTTTCTCCGCACGTGTGGGCCCTGTTGAGCTGTGGGGGGACGTGCGTCCAGGACCTGGACATCATCATCATCATCATCACCATCATCATCATCATCATCGGTTCAATCTTTGATCAAGGCGACGGAGGGGAACTCACCAGCCGCTTTGGACCTGGCGGCTCCCAGGTCGCCTACTACCTCAGCCGCCTTGGGCTCTCGTGAGGAGTCGACCCCCTCTTCGGCTCTGCGTCCTAGTTGGATGTCCTCGAAGTCAGATATGGCATGCTCTGCCTCGATAATCCGAGTATGCGGGCCGTACGGCGTGTTCTGTTGGATGAAAAGTTGCGGTCAGCACGACAAGTGAGATCGGGGGCCAGTTATACAAAGTCAAAGAGAAAGAAAAATCACCTCAACACGGCGGACCATGGGTGCCGGATTATCCCAGCTGTACGACTCCTTGCCGAGGGACCAAGTCCCCAACGTCAGCTTGAAGGTGGTGATGGCATTCACCCATGTCGCCACTCGAGTCGGCGTCACCTCGATAGTGGACAACCGGCAGGGGTCCCGCTGGCCAGACATGTCGTGGATCCTATGTGGCGTCAACTGAAGATGCAGCACCCGATGCGCGATGAAGGCGACCACCAGGTCAGAGGCGACCAGTCCCTCTCCGCTCGTCACGGCCTACAGCCGGAGCATTCTTCAACCATGGCTCCAGGCGGGGCGGTCCCCGTCTAGTTCACTCTGGATGACGGGAAGTTGAGGAACGCCGGTAGACGGATGTAATCCAGCTGAAGGTTGGTGTTCTTCACGTGGAAGAACATCCGATTCCACACCTTGATGCAGTCGATGAGATTGATGGGGGGAAACTACAGGCCGTGGCAACACACCATCGTGCCCCCGCAGGCGTATGGTTCGTCGTTGTTCTTCGGGGCCTTGAGGTAAAAGAGCTTCCTGAAGAGCTCCACAAATGGGAGCATCCCAAGATAACCCTTGCACAAGTTCAAGAAGCTTGCGAGGTAGGGAATGGCATTGGCGCCGAATTGGTGCAGTTGGAGGTCAAAGGTGTCCATCATGAGACGAAAGAAGTGGCTCACCGACATGCAAAAGCCGCGCGAGAAGTGTCAGGCGAGGACAACATGCTCCCTCGCCTGGGTCTCGGGTACCACCTTGTCGCCCGGTGTACGGGCAATCATGTGTTCCTCCGGCGGCAGCATGCGGGGGAGGCAGAGCCACGCAATGTCATTCTCCATGATGATGGAGCCACCCCAACTGATAGAAGGGCCATCGACCATCTCTACAGTGAGTTGGCGCAGACCGGTGAGCGGGCGAAGCGGCAGTGCGAGATGAGCGGAGATGGCGAGAGGAAGAAGACGACAGAGAGGGAGCGCAACTGCCTACGCCCCTCGCCCTCCCCTTTTAAATAAGGGGCAACGCCCAGGGGAGGTGGGGATTAACTGCACCCACTCCCTCGGGGAATCCACAAGATCGTGGGTACCTCAGGCCGCAACCACTGAGATCCAGGCGTAGATGATTGCGGCCTGCGGCCCGAGGCCTACTAGGCTATGCCCGCATCCTAGCGGGCTAGGTCCAACGCAACGTCCCGTCTACCCCCTTGGGTGGGTCCCACGACATCATTACCCCCCGCATGGCGCACAGCGGGCCGGTGCGGGACCTAGAGCGATGCAACGGGACCTGAGGCGTCAGGGCGGCCCCCGACACGAGACAAGCACCGCTTAATGAAGCCGCCGACACCCCTTCACCGTAGAGACGCGGGCCCCAGCTTGCTTCGGGGACTACTGACGGGGTTATTACCCCCAGGTAAGCCAAAGCTAGGGGGTTCTCCCCCCGTTTCAAAAAAAAATCATGTCACCGGCTAGTCTATGGCCGGCTGGGCCACGACTGGCTGGTGGGCCGCTGGCTGCCTCGAGGCCGGCAGATGGATGGCTAGCAGGATCATTACCGGTTGGCTGATGGCCGGCTGGTCAAGGAGCCGGCCGGCCTATGCCCGACTGCCTCCAGGTCGGGTCTTCCGCTGACCTTCAAACGGACAAGCTGTCGTACCTTCCCTCTGCGCGCAAGCATGGCGACAAGACAAGACCCCCATGACGGACTCTCACGTGGCCATAGTGACAACTGACATGCGGGCGCGCATGGCTGTAGTCCAGTCAGTCGTACCGCTGACCTTGGCTGATCGCGACCAAGCGGGTCAATAGTGCTGGCACGCCTGAACCTACTCCATTACCTGCCCCCCGCATGTCTATAGTGTTGTCGGCCATACCGGAGACCTCGGAAGTCTAGCGCTAGGCGACGCCACTTGTGGTGGCCCGTGCCGTGCCAGGTGAGCTCGTGCCAATCACAGAGCTGGCCGGCGGGCCCTAGTGGGTGATGGTACCACGCAGCCAGCAAGCTCTACGGACCACAAGACGGCTCAGCGGGTGGTCCCCCTGGCCAGCCGGAGAGGCTGCCAGTCGGGTCCCCCCAACCATTACTTTAGAGATATTATAAGCCAGGGTGTTAGCCTATAAACCCCCCGACCCCCCATGCATGGGTACACACACATCTCCCCCCATCCACTTCTCCCCACATCCACTTACGTAGCAAAGGGAGAGGAGTCGGCTGCTCCTTCTTCCACCTCCAGACAACAGCTCAAGGAGCACCATTGTAACCACATCCATCCGTCAACCTAGACCTAGCATGACTAGGGGTGTTACCCATGGAGAGCCCTGGACCTAGGTACATCGCGTGTCTACAATAGTTTGTGCCTAATCCTGCTCCCGGAGCCCGTCGGCGTCCTTCAGCCCCAACCACCTTCGATAAGCCTGCCCATGGCATCTATCATGAGAAAATGACGACATTCATCAACATTGAGCATCCACCACTACTTCACCTACATGAATGCTTCATCGACAAAACCCAAGGTTAAATTATCCATCCCATGGCATCTGTTATGAGAAAATGACGAAATTCATCAACATTGAGCATCCACCACTACTTCACCTACATGAAGGCTTCATCGAGAAAACCCAAGGTTAAATTATCCCTCCTATGGGGGGATGTCACATCAAGGGGGAGATTTACTCTAAGACTTGAGTCAAAGCATCTCATAGTACGTGACAACATTAAATGCTTTCTGTAAAAGTGGTAACCCTACTTGTGCTTAAATGATGAGTATGACCTATAATCAAGTATTCTTACTTGGCTCCTAAGTCAATATACTCATATATAGATGAATTCGTCATTGCCAATGTTCTTGATAGATGCTAGTATGTTTGTGCATGTTTACCATGATTTGATCTGACATCTTATTGTGTGAGCATGTTGGTGTGCCTTTATTTACTCATTTCAGGACCTCCAACTGTTGCTATTTGGTTTTTCATTTTTCTTTTGCCAGTTGGATGAAAAAGAATGCTCAGGACCCTCCTCTAGCGATCTATGATTTCTCACCTCATATTCCATTCTTACTGCATCACAAAATTTGAACAAGTACTTTTTGATGTCTGTGTGTGAGGAGTACTCGGAGTTCCGTATCAACAAAGGACTGACCATTCAAACCTACCAAATGCATGTCGGTGGAACCAACACAAAAATCGCAATGTCACCGAATGCCTAGGGTTTGTCGTCATTTTCTCACAACAGATGCCATTGGTAGGCTTATCAAAGGTGGTTGGGCCGGAGGACGCCGACAGGCTCCGAGAGAGGGGTTAGGCACAAGCGGCGAGGGACGCACGATGTACCCAGGTTCAGGGCCCTCCGTGGGAGATAATACCCCTAGTCTTGCTTGGTCTAGTTGATAGACAAGGAAAGGTTACAATGGTGCTCCCGGAGGTGGAAGAGGGCGCAACCGACTCCTCTTCCCTTGCTACGTGGGTGAATACGACGTGAATTGTTCCCTCGAGTGTGTGTGGGTGTGAATCTGTTGTCCCCTATGCATGGGGGGCTCGGGGGATTTTATAGGCCAACCCCTCAACTTACAATATTCCTAAGGTACTCCATGGGGGCACCCGACTGGCAGCCTGTCCGGTTGGCCAGTGGGATCCGCCTCTTGAGATTTCTCGTCGCATGTAGGGTCCACCGGTTGCGTGGTCCCATTGCCCAATGGGGCTCGCCAGCTGGCTCCGTGAGTGGCTCATGCCCACCTGCTACGGCCCGGGCCGCCCGGGCGACGTCGTCTTGCGCCAGCCGACCGAAGTCTCCGGTATGGCCAGCGACACTATAGCCTGGCGGGGCAGGTAATGGAGTGGGCGGAGGCGTGCCGGCTATAACACCCCGTTACGCCTAGCGGGATCTAGACTGGCCCCACTAATCAACACTAGTCTTTCCTACGCACTTTGTGCTCACTCGTGCGCACCCGGGACCAACTTCCTGGTCGGTCACCCATCCTAAAATCGCTCCAAGCCAAGCACGCTTAACTTTGGAGTTCTTTTCGAGTGGGCTCCCGGAAAAGAAGGAATTCCTTGTTGATATGAGTAGTCTATCATTCCTATTAAGCGAGGCTCTCACATACACCCCCACTCAAAGGAACCGACGTCCTCGTCGGCCCATCAGGAACGTTCCCTTTTGGCACACGTATGCGCGTCCAGTCCGGCACATGGGCCATGCTGTGTGCCACGACGGGCCACACACGCCATGCGCCACATGCCCGTGCACCTGACCCGTGCATGTCCATGTAACCGCAAGGGTCGGCTCTGATACCAATTGTAACACGCTGTTATGCCTGGCGGGATCTAGACTCGCCCCACAGACCAACACTAGTCTTTCCTACGCACTTTGTCCTCACTCGTGCGCACCCAGGCCCAGCTTCCCGGTCGGTCACCCATCCTAGAATCACTCCAAGCCAAGCAAGCTTAACTTTGGAGTTCTTTTCGAGTGGGCTCCTGGAAAACAAGGAATTCCTTGTTGATATGAGTAGTCTCGGCGGCGTTGTTGCCTCGCCCGGTCGCGGTCAACCAAGGTCAACGGTATCACCGGATGGACTGTAGCCATACGTGCCCGCGTGTGAGCGGTCACTCTGGCCATGTTGAGGCCCGTCGTGGGGGTCTTGTCTTGTCGGCGTACCCGCACATAGTGGGATGGGACGGAAGCTTGCTCGCCTAAGGATCGACGGGACAGTCGGCCTGGAGGCAGCCGACTGTGGCCCAGCCGGCCACGGCCCAGCCGGCTCCTTGGAGAGCCAGCTGTGAGCCAGCCGGTAACGAGCCTGCCGGTCATGCACCAGTCGGCCGTGAGGCAGCCGGTGATGTGATTTTACTTGAAGCGGGGGAGACAACCCCATTGCTTTGGCCTACCCAGGGGTAATAACCCCGTTAGTAGTCCCCAAAGTTGGCGGGGGCCCGCGTCTGCTGGACGAGGAGCAGACGACGGCTTCCCACATGTGGCGCCTGCCTCCAGCTCGGAGCCGAGTGGGCGGTCGATTCGGTGGCCGTCCTCGATGCCTCGGGTTCCGTCGCATCGCTCCGGGTCTCGGGCCTGCCTACAGTGCGCCGCGTAGAGCGTAATGATGTCGGGCGGCTCACGCTCGTGGGTAGACAGGACGTCGCACTGGGCCTATCCCGCTAGGCCGCAGGCATAGTCCAATAGGACCCGGGCCACAAGCCGAGATCTTCTGTGCTCAGATGCGGCGGTTGCCGGCCGAGGCGTCCACATTCGTGTGGGAATCCCTGGGGAGTGGGCGCAGTTAATCCCCACCTCCCTCGGCTGCCATCCCTTATTTAAAGAGGAAGGGAGGGACACAGAGGTAACCGCGCTCCCCTGCCCCCGTCGTCTTCCTCTTCCTTGCCTTCTCTGCTCTTTCTCACGCCGCAGCCCATTTTGCTTGCTGCTTTGATCGCTTGCCTTCTTGCGCCGTCCCGTCATTGCGATGGCCGAAGGCTGCTCAGGGAGCTAGGCTGGCTCCATCCTCACAGAGGTCACCATCGTAGAGCTCCGCCGTGCTCGCATGCTATCGTCGGAGGAGAGCGTGATCGCCCGTGCTCCGGGCGACGAGGTGGTGCCCGAGCCGCAGCCGGGGGAGCATGTCGTCTTTGCCCGCCACTTCTCGCGTTGCTTTAGGCTACTGGTTATCCTCTTCTTCTGTCTTCCACTTGACACCTTCGGCTCCAACGCCATCCTCTACATCGTGGGCTTCGTGATCCTGTGCGAGGGTTACCTGGGGATGCTCCCCTACGTGGAGCTCTTCAGGAAGTTCTTTTTCCTCAAGGAGTTGAATAACGGTGAGGAGCCGTATGGCTGCGGGGGCGCAGAGGTGTGCTGCCGTGGCGCGCGCTTCCCACACTTCAGTCTTATTGACTCCATCAAGGGCTGGCACTGGACGTTCTTCTACATGCAGAACGCCGACCCACAGCGGGACTATATCCGGCTACCGGCATTTGTCAATGCTCCGTCCTCCGGAATGAACTTGTTGCGGACCGCGCCACGCAGGGCCAGTCTTGAAGAGCTAGGCCAGATCATGGTGATGAGGAGCAGGGAAGGGTCAGTCGCCTCAGACCTGGTGGTCGCCTGAATCGCGCGTCGGGTGGTGCCTCTCCAGCTGAGGCCGCACCGGATCTGCGATATGTCCGGCCGCCGGGACCCGTACCAGTTGTCGACCATTGAGCTGACACCGGCTCGGGTGGCGAAGCGGGTGAACACCATCACAACCTTCCGGCTGGCTACGGGAACTTGGTCCTTTGGCAATGAGCCATACGACCGGCACAACCTAGCACCCCTAGTACACCCTGCCGAGGTGACCTTTCTTTCTTCTCTGAATTTTTTTGATCGGTTCTCGATCTTACTTGTCGTGCTGACCGTAGCTATTCATTCTACAGAACACGCCAGACGGTCTGCACCCCCAGATCTTCGAGGCGGATCATGCCCAGTCCAACTCCGAGGATAACGAGCTGGGAAGAGGACTCGAAGAGGGGGTCGACTCCTCTGGGGAGGTCGAGGCGGCGGGCGACCAGGTAGCCGACGGGACTAGAGCGGCTGGTGAGTTCCCCTCTGGCCCCTCGATCAAAGATTGGACACATAATGATGACGACGATGATGACAACGTCCAGATACTTAATGTGCCTCCCACCACATTTCAAATGGGACCACGCGGCCAGGATGAGGAGCAGCCGGCGTGTGCCCCGTAGGCCGGGACCTCTACCCGTGGGAAGAGGCCGGATCAGGGGGAGGTGGTGGCCCAGCCATCGGCTCGTAAGCAGGCGAAGGTGGTCGCGTCGAAGCCCCTGGCGTGTGCCAAGTGGTCCCTGCCAGTCATCGTTGGGTGAGTGTCTCTTTTGTAGTGTAGGTTTTTCTTTGTGAGTCTCGTGTTGTCATGTATCTAAGTGTTTGCCTACTCCAGGGACCTCATCGAACTCCACGATGTGGAGTCGGCAGCCGGCCCGGTCGAGGCGGCCAGCCAGCTGGCGCAAGAGCATGCAGCCACGCTGGGTGAGGAGAAGAGGAGGCTCGCGGAAATGCGAGCCTCGAAGTCAGCAGCCCAGGGCAGACCCTCTCACTCTGGGGCTACGAGCGGCGGGCGACGGAGGAGGTCGGCTATAATAGCCCGGGACCGACACTCTAGAAGATTCCCCTTTTATTCCATTGTCGTCGTGTGATTCGTCTGGTTGTTGCATTCATCATTGCATCATTCGTATCATCTACATTGCATCGCCACTCGTTTTTGAAAACTTGCATCTGTTCGTAGTTGCCTGTTCTCTCCATTCGTGTCGTCGTCCGTTTTCAGACCAACCACACACGCATGCGCCCACGGCATTGTTTAAAAAACCATTTTTAAAGTGCGCGAAAAATATTCCGAGATTGTGTCGAGACTTGGTGTGCGGTCTTGTTTTATTGTAGGTGGACCGCCTGCCAAATTTTGTCACATTCCTAGTTCATTTGATACCCGAACAGTCGCCCGTAGCGGCACCGTCATCGGTTATCTAGTGGACGTTTTTGGGTTTTCCAAAACTCTGTGTCGGGCTGCAAACCTTCCTCTCTTCTCATACTAACCCATCTACACAGCCACCGCAGCCCACCTAGCCCCCCCTCCGCTTCCGGACCGTCAAATCGAGATCCTACGGCCCAAAAACGGATGAAAACCCCCTAACCAATTAGTATAAATAGACACCTAGCCATCCAATATTCAAACCCTAGCCCTCTTCCTCGGGATCTGCATTGCTAGACTCCTCCCAGCCGCCCCAGTAGCCTCCCCACGCCAGGCCTGCCGTGGCCCATCTGAGGCCTACCTCGAGCCCGTCCAGTCCGAGCCGCCGCCGCCCGTACACCGCTCCCGTAGCCCGACCTGGAGCGTGGGGAGGAGACCCTCGAGCTCCCATGGCTTCCTCGCGAGCCATCGGCCTCCGACCCCTCGCCAACAGCTGCCGCCGCCGCAGATAAGCACCATGCCCATCTCTTCTTCTCCTTCTTCCTCCCTCTCCCTTTCCCTAATCTCCTTGTTGGCTCTCTCTCTCCCTATAGGAATTCCATGGCCGGGCCCGAAGTCCAGCAGCATCCCATTCGTCGCTCCTCTCTAGGGATCACCGGATCTGGTGGAGTGCCGCCCGATCTGGCCGGTACCGCCTGTCCCGCCACCGCCGGAACTGTCCTCCCCGCCTCCAGTCAACGCTGATGTGTGTCATGGCGTGTTCGGGACGACCAGGAAGACGAGCGCCTGATCCGCTGCCTTGCTCACCCGTTGACCCTCCATCATGGGCCACCAGGTGCCAAGGCCCAGCGTCGGCCTCGCCGGCCCAAGCCAGCCAGTGACCGGTAACATCGCCCCGAGGATCAATCGCCCCGTCGCCGGTCCAAGGCCCATGGTGAGCATCCGTAGGCTTATCCCTCGCCTACGGGCGCAAGATGGTATGAGGCGCCCGTGTCTGTTGGCCCAACACGCGTTAGATTCGGCCCATGGTCATTTTTTTCAGTCTTTGCGAATTTGTCCAATTTCGTGTGAATTGCAATTTTACAGAAAAGACCCTACACTTCATGCATTTACCAACTTTTCACACGTTCATCGTATGTAATAACTTTATACATGAAAAGTGCTTAGAATTTTGTGTAGATTAACAATAACCAACTCGCACATGTGTTTAAAATGTTTAACTTACTGATTTCATGAAATTTGTGTAAATGCCATGCTAAAATAATTTATTTAATAACAAACTCTCACAAGTTAACGATAACCGAGTGTTAAACAAATATCCAAGTTTCCACATAACCATGGACACAACTTTCCGAAAGATTTAACCCTACAGGGGTTCTCCAACTAGTCCATCATAAATTAACCACACTCCGCGAGAATAACCTTGACCACAGATCTCATGATCATCCTAGGCAACTCCAAAGGAAATCCAACACCTTGAGATAGCCCGAAGAAAATCAGAGTTCCTCACGCAAGCCACTCGAGAAAGGTAAAACAACTCTAGCAAGACTGCCCCGTAGGCCAGATCCTAATAGGATCCGCGCGTATCTCTATCTCAGGGCACTATCATATGGGTCTAGCTACAGGGAAAAACCAATCCTCAAGTTGCCTCGAGGCGGCCCTGCAGGCAACCCGTTTTGGACCAACACTCATGAGGAGCACTAGCCCGGGTTGTTGATTAATTATCCACAGGGTAGCTAAGCCCTATGCAATTTTATTAAGTTGTTTAAGTAGATATGGAAATATAACCCCGAGCATGTTAGAAGCGCAAAGTATGGAAACATAACACCGGTAACAAGAAAACTATGGCGATAAAAGTGGAACAAAACACCGAGCAAAACGCCAAGCCTTCCACCATACAAGATATATATGTGCGTTAAATTAAATAGTAGATAATATTGTGATATGCCATATATCCATGTTTTCACATGGAAACAACCAGCACCTGCAACTAAGAATGCTATAAGAGGGGTTGAGTAGCGGTAACTTAGCCAAACAAGGATTGCTAGGATGTGGAGGGTTAGAGGCTATCATGGCAATGTAGGAGGCTTGACATTCAAGTGTTATGTAACGCATATGTAATGATAAGAACGAGACATCTAGCAAAGCAAAAATAGTGTCAGGATCCGGGTATGATCATCTTGCCGGCTGGTTCTTTAGAGGGACAAAGAGTGGTATCCTCATAGTGGTACTCTCCTAGATCCTCGTACTCAGGTTCAACACTCGCGTCTACCCAAGAGAAATGGCAACAATAAACAACCAACCAAGGTGCAATGCACAAACATTATGATGCATGATTCATTTGAAGTATTTAGCAAGGCAATCCTGAACTAGTCATGTTTCACATGCAATAGTTAAGTTATTTACAATTCTAGACAGAACCTCATGTTAACTTGTTTAAACATGCATGATCATGGCAATTATGGATGCTTCATGCAAAATCTACGCAAATGCATATGTGGAACGTAGGAAACGGAGTAATGGATCTCACGCTACGCTCACGACAAGTTACGAAGGCAAAACACAAGACAATGAAGCCCTTGGGCTAATCCTTGGCATTCCAAGGTATCCACTGGTTAGGCACTGAAAGTCAAACCACAATAGAGTCAAAGATCAATCAATTCCATGGAGTATAGCTCCCACAAGTCACAAAACACCAATACACACAATCTGCCGCCAAACAGCAACATAGCAACTTTCATAGCAAATAACTGGGGCTAAAGTCTCCAACCACAAACAAGGAATTTACAGAAACAACATAGCATTCTTATCAAATCATGCAACTACACAAACTGGAAAGGAAGCACATATCAATAAGCATGAAGCTCACAAGTTGGCATGATGAAACGAATTTTGGGGACTTGGAGAAAATCATAGTTTTCTAGAATCTGAGTTAAGCTGATAGCAAGTTGACAGCAGAAACTAATGGTGTTAGAAACCACCTCATGGCATGAAAATTACCAGGATGGCAGAGGACAACATCTACTTCAAAACACTAGCACTAAGCATGAGCTAAAACACAACATATCACCTGGTAGCCTCCACTCTTCATCGCCCAAAAATATTAACAGCAACATTTTAATAGCCACTTTGGAGCATGGTTCCCACTTATATGCAAGATTATCATGTAAAAAGAAAATATCATGGAATTCTACTCATGAAATACAACCACTTCCATGTTGACACAAATATCATACCATGCTTGGATCAATTATAACTAAAATGACAAAATGGCACTTTGAGACAAAATGACATTTTGTCAAACTTTCTCAAATAACCAAACAAGTTACACCAATGAATTCCTTTGGTGATTCTACCCTAAAATCAAATATCACACTCATATGTTTACATGGAGCAACATGACACAACTCTAGCTAGAAAAATACCAACAATTCCTATAAGTTGAAACTTACTAAAAATGTTCATGTTCATACTTGTACATATCCAGTTTTAGTAACATTACCAGAAATAGAAAATAGTCTATTAAACACTAATAAACACAAAAAAACACTAAAAGAAAACAATCAATACGGGGGACCCACCTGGCATAGTCACCAGGGCCCCCTAGTGGATGACACGTGGGGCCAGGCCCACTTGTCACACACACACAACATAACACACACACAGGCAC
Organism: Hordeum marinum; assembly: GCA_022496015.1. NCBI lineage: Eukaryota > Viridiplantae > Streptophyta > Magnoliopsida > Poales > Poaceae > Hordeum > Hordeum marinum. The sequence continues at coordinate 119,329,818 of CM039676.1, forward strand.
ACTCTGGATCTACTACCATAGCAGATCAAAAGCACACAACCATACATGCAGGCACACACACACTATGTGCACGGACACACCAGATCCGGGCCGTGGCCGCACCATATCCGAACATCACACACACAACACAGCCAGTCTGAAAAATGGGAAAACGAAAGGGGGAGCCTGGGATTCGATCCCACGACTAGCTGGTCGTCTCCTGAGCCGATTGACACTATGCTACGCGGGAACGTCTGCAATAGAGGGGGTCCTCGCTGAGATCTACTAACATGCATGCTTCTAACTAACAAAACTGAAGCAATATGACACCGGTGACAGAGGACATGGCGGCACCAACTTTGGCGACTACATGGCCCTTCGACGAGGCGGACTTGCTGCGGGAGCTACGGAACCTATGGGGAATCCATCCCCTGCTCATTTTTTCGATGAGGGGGACGGAGCCGAGGCCCTCAAGGCCAAGCCTTGCTCGACCGGCAGCGACGACGAGCTCTACAGCGAATAGAATGCAACGGCTACGCTCACGGGGGGGGGGGACGACGAGGCTGTGCTCGGAGCAGGACAAAGCAGAGGAAGAAGGATGACGTGAGCTCCGGCGACGCGGGGAAGATGAAGGAGAAGGTGATGTTGCAGGGCCTCTCTCTGTGACCTAGCGCCGGGACTGGGTGCAGACCGCACCGTTGTGCACCACGGCATCCCGACGACGACGAGCGTCCATCGGAGGCGAAGACGACGACCCGAAGACGCTGGCACTCTACTTCTCTGAACCCCACTCTCCCTAAAATCTTACCTGACAGAAGAAGAAGGAGAAGGGGGAGAAAGAGGGAGAACGGGAGTGGCGGCAGCGAGGGGAAGAGGGGAAAACCCTAGGGATCCGCGCCCGTTTAAAGGGGCATCCTCGACGTCCATTACCTCTCACGACCATGGCGATGGCTCTCTCGCGAGCTCTCTCTCAGGCGACGGTGTCCGAACCTGACGAAAGGCGACGGGAGCAGGTGTCCGTCAGGGCGAGGGGGTTGGGCCGGCTTCGCTGGGTTGGCTAGGCTGCAAGGGAGGGAAAAGTCCCAGTCCCCAGACTCTCTCTCTCTCTCAGAAAACAAACAGAGGGGTTTCTTTTAGTAAATCGATTAAAACCCAAAAAACCCATAGAATAAAATAAATGGAATTTTGGAAAACTAAAAATGCTTTGACACTAGCATCAATGCAACCTATTTAAATAAATTACAAATATGGTTTTTAGGACAAGTAAATTAAATACATTTTAAATAAACAGGCCCTGTTGAATGCAAAAACCCAAGAGCCCAAAGCTCAAACACCAAAGAGAGCAACACACTTCTACTCAAAATAATATTCCCTAAAGCATGAACATTTGTAATAGATTTAATTATCAAGTTTTTGAAACACGGTGAGAATTAGTAGTGATACAAAGGGGTTTTGAAGATGTTTGAAAAGAAGGAGAGGGGGGTAACCCACACTAGCACACATCCACACATCACACAAGTTGTAATAATAGCATCACAACAATTGTCACATGGAAGTACACCAGAAAATATATTATGCATGACATGATGATGAGATGACATGATGCATGATGCATGAGATGGAATGACAATGAGCAACATCATATCATTTAAACACATGACCATAAAGAGCACTTGGGCTGTTAGAACTCTCCCACACTACAAGAGGATTTCGACCCGAGATCTAGGAACGAAAGAACTCTGGATATTCGAAATGGATAATATATAACACCATGGTGAGACCTGCCCTTGAGGCTCCGGGTTACATCTGGCAGCTCATACACCAACCCAAGGATGGGCCATGAAGACTTAAGCCCAAGACGTTGGGCGGCTTGACATGATGGGACGGGACATGGCCCGGACGAAGTAGGTATGAAGACCCGGGCAGGTGAGCCGCCCGGAGACAACATGGTTAGGATGGCAAGACAATGTAGAGATAGACTCAGACACGTTGGGAGAGTCAGTTACGACTTGTATGACCCATGGTCTTGACCTCCTATATAAAGGCGAGACCCAGGGCGACTTAGAGAGGGAGATCAACTATCGAGAACTAGGTCAAGCAATCAGCTCCCTTGTAATCGATACACCAAGCAATACCAACACAAGAAGGACATAGGCTGTTACCTCTACTTGAGTGGCCGAACCTGGGTAAACCCGTCTTCTTCGTCCCGATGACCCCCTTTGAGTCCATCACCTAAGCGATGGCCTCGAATCCAAGTTTGTCCACCCCGACATCTTCCGTGACAAAACCACGATAGTTCGCACCCATCGTGGGGCCAGCGCTCGGTGGTGTTGAGTTCTCAAAGGAATCTCTCCTGGGGTTCAATGGATACGTGGTCGGAAGGTTGAGCAAGAGTCGCATCGGCCGGTTCTGCATCGGCGATGCTAGCTGGGGTCCTGATGCCGACTCTATGGAATATGGATTCCAGGTTCCTTTCGGCGAAATCCATGTCTTCATCGGCAAAGTTGACGGATCTAAACCCGGGCCGGACATCTACACCAAATTTGTTGAGCCGGCACGGCACGCACAACCCGCCCAATATGTGCGACCCACCCGTGTCAACCCGGGCCGGAAGCACGTCTTTCTGGGTTTCACTCAAGGGGATGGATCTGGAGGCCTCTATGTCGCAGGAAACTCTTGTCTATTCAGAGGACGGGTCTTCAAGCGAAGAGGCGGAATCAGTCTACCCACTTCACAATGGCAGGCTCGGGGGCTACGACAAACCTTACCCTGAGTCGGAGCGCTCTGAGCCGGACGATCACGGGTCGCCGGTACATGCGCCCGTGTTCATGGCGGGGTCGGCACCAGGCACGAGCAACATAGCCGCCTGAGCGGTAGACACAGTGGCTGATCCGCCGCCACTGGCTCAAGTCCTTCTGGATCTGATGAGCGAGCTCGTGACCCTGATGACCACCAAAGTCACACCAGATAATCAAGCCGCCCGAAACCTGGAGATCACAAGACTTAAGAGCCGGATGGCAGAGGTGCATCAGAGGATTACCGATGGATGTGGAGGCAGAGCGTCTTAGGACAGATGCTTTCCGCCTTGAGCTGGAGCACCAGTCGGCAGTGTGGCGCAGTGGATGAGGCATCAATCCCGCTTACCAGAACAGTACGAGGCTAGGAATATTTTTAACTATCCCGGAACGGGACAGACAGCGAACACATCTGGGAGTCGGCCGGTGGATCGACAACAGCTTAACCCGCCTCGACGAAACCAGGCCTCACCAGCAGCTTTTCCAATGCCGACGGGTCACTACTCAAACCTGACAGAGAACATGATGGCTATAGCAACCCGGCTTGAAACAATCCCTACTCTAGATGAGGCGCCCTTTGCAGAAGAGGTATGGAACACCATTGGATACCTTCAGACGGCGATGGCCTAGTAGGAGAAATATGCTTACAGCTGGAGCCGCGTTCACTCAACCCCCCTCCCTAGCTGCGGCTTTAGCCGGCGCTATGAGTCGCCGGTGGTCTCTAGCAGCTATCGGTATCGGGGCCCTCCAGGTAATGACCAGGCGGCTCTAGATGCACAAGCACTTGTAGACAGGCCAAGAAACCAGCGAGAGGCGGCTGCTTTGGCAGTGGCGGTTCACCAGGAGCCTGCGCCCTCCGTCTTAGTGGGAGTGGGGGTGACCACCATGGCCATGGGAGTACCATGCTTAGTGTCGGCTTTGCGGAACGAGCGGCTTTCAAAGGATTTCAAAGGACCTCACAAGGTACCGAATTATACTGCCGACTTACCTCCGGAGGCCTGGATAGAAAGCTATGACCTAGATATGGAGATGTTGGATGTCAATGACGTGGTGTGTGCCAAGTATTTCATCATAATGCTTGAAGGGCCGACTCGCACATGTTTAAAGTGTTTGCCACCTATTACCATCAACTCATGGGCTAAGCTAAAAGCAAGGTTCATCACAAACTTTCAAGGGACATGCAAATAGCCTATGACGATTGTGAATCTGGATCACTGTGTTCAACAGGAGAATGAGTTGGCTCATCATTGGGACCGGCGGGTGTCGACCATCATCCACTCATCTGAACAGATCACAGCGGCTCAAGCGATACTGATCCTGGAGAAGAACTGTCACTTCGTCCTGCTGAAGCAGAAGCTCGGTCGGCTCAAGCGTATGTGTCAGGACATGGGAGAACTCATGGTGGCTCTCACAAAGTATGCCGACTCTGATAGCACAAAGGATCATGGCTCGGACTAGGAGAAAACTGGTCAGGGTAAAAATAATAACCGTGGCAAGGGTGCGGCGGGCAACAGTAACCAAAGCAAGAGGAAGAACCTGGATGTCGGGTTAGAATTGGTAGCCAACGCTAACACCGGCCACAATCGTCCTAAGGGTAATGGGAAGTTTAGACCACCTTTTAACAAGGGTAAAACTCCTTTCAACTTAGAGGAGATGCTCAACAAGCCTTGCCCGGAGCATAGCCGGCCCGATAGACTTGCAGGTCACACATGGGACAATTGCCACATCATGCAGAAGTTCAAGAACTACAACATGCAACAGCATAACAATGATGGTGGTGGCCCGCATGGCAGTTCACGACCAGGCGAGTCAGGAGCCGGGTTTGGATCCGGCGGCTCAGGCTTCGGTCGTCATGGCCAGGGAAATCAAGGCGGACATCATCAGCACTCTGTTGGCCATCATCAGCAACAAGGTAATTAGTTTGGATATCAGATTAATCCAAACCAGCTCAGTTCAGGCTAGTATCATGTTTTTACAACTAGCCTTGACAAGCGGGATCAAAAGGTGCACAAACGGGCAGTTAATGCGGTCGTGCCAGCTTTACCAAGATACTTGAAGTGGTCTGAGTATGACATCACGTGGAGCCGGGAGGATCACCCGCCGCATGTTGATGACCTAGGACAGCTAGACCTTGTGGTTGCCCCCCAAGTGGGAGGATATATGATGAATAAAGTACTAATGGATCGTGGCAGTAGCATCAATATCCTGTACTATGACACATTTCAGCGGATGAAGCTGCTTGATAAAGACCTTAAGCCCTCCTTGATAGTCTTTCATGGTGTGGTGCCTAGCAAGTCAGCTTACCCCGTGGATAGGATCTCCTTGGAAGTTGCCTTTGGTGATGAATACAACTACAGGGTAGAGTCCTTGTGGTTTGAAGTAGTCAAAATCAAGAGCCCCTATCATGCCTTGTTTGGGCGACCGGTTTACGCCAAGTTCATGGCTAGGCCCTGCTATGTCTATTTGTAGCTCAAGATGCCCGGGTTAAAAGGGACGATTACTGTTCATGGTGATCGGAATACGGCCATTGAGTTTGAGGAAGGAGACGCGGCTTACACAGAATCAAGTTGTGCTGAGGCAGAGCTCAAGTTTTATAAGGAAAATGTTGACCCGGAGGACATGACTCCGCTAAAGAAACCTACCACAGAGGTTGAGCCGCCCCTCAATTTTTTGGCAGATGATACCAAGGTGGTGGATTTCACTCTGGGTGACTCATCTAAGCAGTTCACTATTGGGGCTAATATGGATCCCAAATAGGAAAGCGCGCTCATCGAATTCATCTATGAGAATAGGGAGATCTTTGCATGCAAGCCCTCTGACATGTCAGGTGTACTGAGAGAGTTTGTTGAGCATGACCCTAATGTGGAAACTAAATTTAAACCTTCCAAGCAATTTCTACGGTGGTTCAACGAGGAGAGACCCGAGGCCATCGGGGAAGAGGTGGCCCGACTCTTAGCGGTGGGTTTCATCATCGAGGTCTTTCACCCGGAGTGGCTTGCTAACCCAGTGCTTGTGCTCAAGAAGAATGGCACGTGGCATATGTGTGTGGACTATACGGATCTTAACAAGGCCTGTCCGGATGATCCTTTTGCTCTCCCTCATATTGATCAAATCATTGATGCTACGGCGGGTTGCGAAAGATTATGCTTCCTGGATGCTTACTTGGGATATCATCAGATCAAGATGGCGGTTAAGGACCAAGAAAAGATGGCTTTCATCACACCTTTTGGGGTCTTATGCTATGTGTCTATGCCTTTTGGGCTCAAGAGTGCCCAGGCGACTTATCAGTGTTGTGTGTAGAATTTTCTTCACAACCAAATTGGGCACAACGTTCATGCCTATGTGGATGACATTGTGATCAAGTCAAGGAAGAAGGAGACTCTGCTTGACGACTTGAAGGAACCCTTTGACAATCTACGGGTCTATAAGATGATGCTTAACCCGGCAAAGTGTGTCTTTAGTGTTCCGGCTGGCAACCTCCTAGAATTTCTAGCCTCTGAGCGGGCATTGAAGCTAACCCAGATAAGATCAAGGCTATAACCTCCTTGGCTTAACCTCCTTGGTTCAACACCTGGCAGGGCGGATCACCGCATTGAGCCGGTTTATAAGACGCCTTGGTGAGAAAGCCATCCCTTTATATCAAATGATGAAAAAGACAGACAATTTTGTTTGGAGTATGGCGGCAGGTGAAGCGTTCGAGGCGCTCAAGAAGCCGCTCACTTAGCCGCCGGTCTTGGCCGCTCCGGCTGAGAAAGAACCCTTTCTCTTGTACGTGCCGGCTAACAACAGGGTTGTTAGTGCTGCAATTATGGTCGAGTGCAAGGAGGCATGGAAAGAATATCCGGTTCAGAGGCCGGTTTATTATATCAGTGAGGTCCTGACGGAGTCCAAGAAGAGGTATCCACATTGGCAGAAGCTAGTGTGTGGGGTATTCATGGCCAACCACAAGCTAAAGCTCTACTTCTTAGGGCACCAGATCACTGTGGTCATCTTTGCTCCATTGGGGGATATAATTCAAAATAGAGAAGCCACTGGTAGGATTGCTAAGTCGGCATTGGAGCTAGGACCTCTCAATTTGAAATACGTACCTCGTACGGCTGTCAAGTCTCAAGCCCTTGTGGATTTCATAAACGATTGGACAGAGTGTCAGGCGCCCAAAGAAAAGCGGGATAACACATAATGGACAATACACTTTGATGGGTCCAGGCAGCTGGAAGGATCAGGGGCAGGGGGTGTCTTAACATCCCCCAAACGTGATAAGTTCTGTTATGTGCTCCGACTGATGTTCCCTTGCACTAATAACGCAGCTAAATACGAAGCCCTGCTGCATGGCCTCAGGGTAGCTAAGGAGAAGAACTTAAGCCGGGTAAGGTGCTTTAGCGACTCACATCTTGTGGCTCAGCAAGTTTCAAGCACTTGGGATTCCAAGGATCCGCGGCTGGCGGCTTATCGTTAGGCGGTGGATGTCATTGCTGGTCACTTCAAGGGTTATCAGGTGGATCATATTGATCTCCGCAAGAATGAGGCGGCTGATGCCCTGTCAAGGTTAGGCTCTTAATGAAAGCCGGTGCCTCCTAGTATCTTTGTGGACGTCTTACATCACCCGTCCGTCAAGTTACCTTCAAAGGAAGATTTGGCTGTTCCTGACCCAGAGGGACAATTGGTGGCGGCTCTACATGCCATTCCCGATTGGACTGTGCCTTACTTGGCATACTTGACTCAGGGCGAGTTACTTGATGATGAAAATTTGGTCAGACAGATCACCCGACGGTCTAAGTCCAGGACGATAGTCAATGGCGAGTCACATAAGTGCAGCGTCAGCGGCGTGTTTCAGCGTTGTGTCTCACCGGAGGAGGGTAAGGAAATCTTGAATGAAATTCACGCTGGTGATTCTGGACATCACGCCGGCTCAAAATATCTGGTGGCCAAGGCTTTCCGTCATGGTTTCTTCTGGTTGATGGCTCACAAGGAAGCAGAGGATCTGGTCCGCAAGTGCGATGGTTGTCAATAGTTTGGCCGGTGTGCTCATGTTCCGGCTCAAGAATTGCACACGATTGCAATCATTTGGCCATTTGCAGTCTGGGGGCTTGATATGATCAGGCCTTTCAAGAGATCCAAGGACAAGAAGACACACCTCTTGGTGGCGGTTGACAAGTTTACCAAGTGGGTAGAGGCTGAGCCGGTCAGCAAGTGTGACACGGCTATGGCGGCTCAGTTTATTAAAAAGATGATCTACCGTTTTGGTTACCCTCACAGCATCATCAGGGACAATGGCACGAACCTGTCCAAGGGGGCTATGAAAACGTTCTGCGACATTGAACACATCCGGCTTGATGTTTCTGTGGTTTCTCATCCACAGTCCAATGGTCAGGCGGAGCGTGGTAACCAAAAAATCCTGAGAGGTATCAAGCCCCGGCTTATGGTTCCTTTATAGCAAACGCCGGGTTGTTGGGTGGAGGAATTGTCGTGCGTCTTATGGAGCATCAGGACTACCCCAACAGATCAATGGGTTATACACCTTTCTTCATGGTTTACGGTGCAGAGGCCGTGTTAGCAAGTGACATCTATCATGACTCGCCAAGAGTGGCGGCTTACGTGGATACGGACAATGAGACAGCGCGTTAGGACGCGTTGGATGCCTTGGAGGTGGAACGTGAATTGGTGGTGGCTCATTCGGCAATTTATCAACAATACCTGTGCCTCTATAATAGCCATAGAGTCAAGACCCGGACATTTCAAGAAGGCGACTTGGTGTTGTGGCTGATTCAAGACGAGACCAATATGCATTAGATGTCTCCTCCACGGGAAGGAACTTTCGTGGTTAGCAGAAATCTCAACAACGGGTCATATTACCTCATTGACATCCGAGACGATTCAGATACCTCGGGGTAGGAGACCCGTCGGCTGTGGAACATAGCGCATCTGCATCTGCGGCATTGTACACTATCATTGTACATATCATATTTACATACGAATAAAAGTTGGCATCCCTGCAAGCCGGGGCCTGTGCCGTTTCGCATATCTCAATCTGTGCCATCAAAATGATCGTCCAAGGGGCTTCCCACCCTCCGGGTGTAGCTTATCAAACCCTATCGGTTTGACTCCGTCAACATGATCGTCCAGGGGGCTTCCCACACTCCGGGTGTAGCTTATCAAAACCTATCGGTCGACTCTCAAGCCAAAAAGTTGACTCCGTCAACATGATCAGCCAGGGGGCTTTCCCACCCTCCGGGTGTAGCTTATCAAACCCTATTGATCGGCTATCAAGCCAAAATGTTGACTCCATCAACAGGATCGTCCATGGGGCTTCCCACCCTTCGGGTGTATCTTATCAAACCCTATCGGTCGGCTCTCAAGCCAAACAGTTAATTCCATCAACAAAGGTCACTTGTGGGCTTCCCACCCACTAGGTGTAGCTTACACACCATCTTGATTGGCTCTTAAGCCAAACAAGGTTAAACCCGCCGAACTCTTACCAGTTAATCTCGCCTACAGACCCTGAGCTGATTCAAGTCAATTGATGGCCAATCTCCATAGAGACCCTGTACTGGTTAAGGTTAAAACGGTGGATCTTGCCACTTGAAGGTCGGCTTACAGAAAGCTAGGATAAACTCTCCCATTTAATGCCGACTCTCCGCTATGTTGCCCGCTCGTACTCTTAGACAGTTAATCCTTGAGGACCCTGTACTATTTAAGGCTAAAACGACGGATTTATGTCACGTGAGAGGTAATTTTTGGGCTATCGGGGTACTCATGCCCTGAGCCGGTTCAAAATAATTAACGGCCAATCTCCACACTTCCTTCTGGGACGTCACACTCCTTTTAGTTAATATCACTTAGAGACCCTGAGCCGGTTCAAAAACCTAATGGCCAATCTCCACAAAGACCCTGTAGTGTTAAGGAGGTTTAAGTGGCGAGTCAGCCCAGTAGAACCAGCACATGAGCTGTTTTTTGAAAAAACATGTTAGGAAGATACATCATCTTTGGGTTATACTTTTAAGATGCCTGCCTAACAATGTTAGGATACATCTATTCTTGCAGGTCAATTAAGCTGCCAAGAGTCAGCAAATCATCCAATGGGAAGTGCAAGGAAGATGACATATATATTAAGCCGGACTATTTAACATGTGCACGATGGCACAGTTCAGGAAAAGGCAAAGTTACTACAAGCCTATTACATATGCTCTCTGTAGATCCCAAAAATATTTCAAAGTGTTTTACACCACACATGGAGGGTCACAAGAGCCGGCTTATCAACGGCATTCACAACTCCATTAGCTGGTCGGCGGGTCACCCTGCTCTAGGTCTTCGACCTCCATGATCTGAAGATTGTCCAAGTCCCAGTTGTAGTGGGTTAAAGCTACAAAGTTTCCTTCTTCAACGAAGGTGGACGGGTCAAGTTCAGAAGCAAAAAGGTGCTTACTACGGGTAGGCATCAAGTCCTTGAACTCAAAGAGGGGGTCGCGGATTCTCTTCTGATCGACGTTGTAAGCCACCTAGTATATTGCCAAGTTTACTTCTTCTGCCAACACTGAGACAAGGACTTTGGAAGCCTTCACAAACCATGCGTAACATCTTCTGTAAACTCGGAGCCGTCATCTTTCTTGGAGGAAACCCGTCCATCATGTCTGCAGGGGTCAATCCCAGAGCAAAGGCCATCGTCCGGCATATGGCTGTGATAGCTCCCTGTCGGCGGCTGATCTCTTCAGCTCTACGATCTGTTTTGGCAGCATGGAAAGCAATTCTATTACCTCCTTGATAGTTTAAGGGGTGGTATCCTTGTAGAGCACAACCTTGATCATGCAAACAGCTCCACAGTAAATTTGTTCTATCAGAGTGTAAATAGCCTTCAGGGGCAGCAAGCTGTCAGAAGCGAGTTGGCGGCTCCTTGGGCCTACATAAGACGGACTCTTCGTCATAAGTCGCAAGTACAAGTACACATACACAATTTGGGTTAAGCCATCAAATACTTACCAAATATGGCGGCTGACATCTTTCTAAAATGACACTTCAAAGATTGCAGCTCATCTGACAAAATAACCAGCCGCTGGTTAGCAGCATCCCCTCGTTGAGTAAGGGTGGTTTGTTCAGTTTTAGCAGACTCTTTGAAAGCGGCAAAGTTGGCTTTGATGTTGGTCAGTTCCTTGGCAAGGAGCCGACACTTTTCATCAGCCTTGCTCCGGGCGGCTTGATGCTGTAGTGACCCGACCTGGAAAGGTTAAGCCTCTATGTGTTCTGTGCCATCCCTGGATTAGTATGCCGGCACACACAGTACATCAATGTATATATCAAAGTGCAATCACATGTAATTAACGTAAAACTGATATATACCTTAAAATAGTAACGAATACCGTCAATGGGAGTGGAGTCCCAATAACACCAATGACAGGTTGAGTGCGGACCATAACCCTGAATCGTACTCTTACCCATCGTAGAAGAGTACCTGCAACATGATATGTTGTAGCCGTTTAGGTCAGTACATTGAATGTACCGGCAAGATCACCATAGCAGAACAGAAGATAGAAACTATACTATATGCAATAAGGCTTTGTGGCTCTGAGTCTGAGTTTTTGCATAAAAGCTGATTTTATTTTCTTTTCCTACAACAAAAGAATATTAGGAGTTTTCACTATAGAGTTACCTATCATCACATGGTTCCGCCAACCGATGTCCAAATGCCCACAAGTATCATTAAGTTGCCCACAATTAATTATCAGTCCAGTGTTGAGAGTTCAAATGCCCACAATTAATCAAACATTGCATTCATATAAGCAATCATACTAGCAATCAATACTAACACTCAAAAGTATCACAAATCTAAAAGCAACTAGGTTGTTGAGGGAAATACTTAAGACAAAAATTAAAGCAACAAGGTTTTCATAAACACAACTAAGGTAGTTTTCCACTACGAACAACTATTTTCAACAGTAACAAAACAAAATAAAGTAAAATATAACAAAAGTATTTTAGTAAATATTTTACTAGCAAAAACAATTACTTTTGAAGAACAAGTAAAACTATGAAAACAACATCCTAAACACATAAGTGTTTGCCTAATAAACTTAACAACAAACAAAACAATAAAATATTAAAATAAGAAAAACAAAGTATACAACAACTAAGTTAACAGAAAGTAAAATTTATAAAACAATTATTGTAAATATTTTTAAAATAAGAAACCAACTAGCATTACTAGAGCAATACAATAAACAAAACTAAATAATGGGCATCTAAATTTTGGTGGCTAAACAACTACTAATATAAAAGAAGACAACTATTTTTAGTAAGAAGACAATACTTAACAGAAAATCTTTTAAAACTTTTGTGAAAAGAATTACTACTAAAACTAAAATGTTTTATAAAACATTACCTAATGATGAAGAATATAGTTTCCTACAACAATAGAGTAAAACTAAACTATTTTTACTAACAAAACATTTCTTAACAGAAAAGAATTACAAAGACTTTATTAGAAAACAGAATGGAATTACTTAAAACTTTTGGTAAAGGAAATGTTAGTAACTAATTCGTTTTTAATATACTATACCAAATTGAAAAAGAGTATAGGTCCCTATAATAATAAAGTAATAAGCTAAACAAATGATTTTTGTTAACTGCAAGTAAATTCCTAAAGTTGAGAACAACAGAAACTAATGAAATCTACAACATAAGTTAAAACAATTTCAGATTTCAAAAAAATAAAACAAAGGAAATTAAACTAATTAAACTAATAGGAAACTAAACAGATTCTGTTTTGGTTAAGAACCCTAGTCAAATTTGGCCTAAAAATTCCCAAACCTTACCTACTGATAATTAAGATAGCTAGTGACAAGTAGCAAAAAGAATTAATCAAAAATATATTATTAAACTCAAGTTATTCAGAAAACAAAATTTAAATCAAATCTGTTTAAACTCAAATTTAGATATTCAAATACAGTCAAACTTGCTATCCACAGCAACTATAACAAATTTGTGACCTAATGCAAAACGAATCAAATTAAAACAACTAAAAACATAAAAACTATGATTAAAACAAAAACAGAACTACATCTATTTTAAAACAGAAAACAGAAAATAAAAAAATTCCTAACTAACGGACAGGGGTACACGTGTCGGGTTCCGATTGGCTAAGGGCATGCGCGTGCAAGAGCTAGCGAGCAGACGGCCGCAACTTAGTAAAAATGTTTCGGTCTAACTAACTAAAAGGAAAAATCCGGCCAGTTCTTTTAAGTAAACCGTAGGGGTATGCGGGTTCTAATCTACGCCGTAGATGTTAGATCGAACGGAGGGGAGAGGCTCACCATGGTGGAAGTCAACTCCGGCGAGGTCTACGGCGGCACCAGCTCGGGAACGAAGCGGGTGATGGCTCCAGGGGGTCTCCCGATGATGGCGAGGCCTCCAATCGATGCGGACGAGGACGGTGAGTCGGGTGGTGGACTTGGCGTAGCTCGGGGTCGACCGTGGCGACGATACGGAGCTTCGAGGCGGCGATGGCCTTCGGTGGTCGTCAGGGGAGGTGGCGCTGGTGGGTGTGGAGCTCGGGTGAGAGGTTGGGGAGGTGCGCGCGAGGGTGGGGAAGAGGTTGGTGGCCACAGACGGCGAGTGGAGGGGCAAGAGCGAGCACGGGGTCGAAAATGGTGCGGCGGCGGCGGCCGAGAGCTCCGGCGGTGGATTGTGGCAGCGAGAGGCGTCGGGTAGAGGGGAAAAGGGGTGGAATGGGTGCGGGAGGGGCAGGGCTTTAGATAGGGGGCCTCAGTGGTTATAGAAAGGAAGGAGGAGAGGAGATCACGGCGGGTGGTCGCCGGCGATGTCATCGGGGAGGAAATGGAGGGGACGACCGCGTGGATCTCGCGAACAGTCGGCGGTCCCACGCGACAGAGAGAGAGAGAGGAGCGGGTGCGCGTCGGTGGCTGATCGGAAGGAAAGTCGGGAGGGGAATAAGGTAAGTGGGTCGGCTGGGTCTTTAAACGCATTAAAAAAATTCGTGTTTTCTATTTCCGACGTAATAAAAACCAATAAATGGTCATAAATACATTCCAAAAAATAAAAGTTTTATACCAAAATTATCAGGAGATTTAATGCCATTTAATGGACAATTTTCCCCGACCAAATTAAATACTTTAAAAAAATTATTTTCAGAAAATGCCTAAATGGCTTTATTTATTTTTGCAAATAATTTTTCATATAACCCCTTGAGTTTTATGATTCAAAAACTTCACAAAATAGCCCCTGGTTTGAAGTGTCCCATTACTCCTCTCAAAAAAAAATTGTCCACAGGTTTGAATGCTTACAAATTCAAATAGGGAATTCAAATATGGAAGTGAAGCTCCATATGAGAATTTCTCAAATAGTTTTCATATCCTTCTTTTAAACTTCCAACTCAAATTTCATATAGTTTGAAGAAGTCCTTTTATCCTCTCTCATGAAAATCATTGAGTTGCATAAAGTTTCTGAATTTGAAATATTTTCAAAATGGAATTCAAACCATTTTCAAATCTTTTTTTCATTTCTAAAAATAGCAAAAGTCATATCATCTTCACTCTCAGATTTGAATTGGATTTGAATTCAAAACACATGGGAAAGCCATTTTATTCCCTCTCACTGAAAAGTTTTCAAAAGTTTAAAATTTTCACTCAATTCAATCACTCAAACAAACAAACATTCATTCTAATATTTGTTATAACATTCCAAAATTTGGGATGTTATAGCTGCATGGCTAGATTATTCTTTAAGCCAGCCACTTCTGACCTGGCTTCGTTTAAAGCTTCTTGTTACATATCAAAATACGGAATGAGTCATGAGGAGGGATTTTTTTCCAGATAATGTAGGTTAAGCAAGTTTCAAGAATATTGCAAGCAATATGTTTGACACTTGGGAGCTAATGTCTATTTGATCCCAAAGATTATAATGCAGTTTCGAATCATTTTTATCAATTTAACCTGGAACTTGGCGGGCTACAGATAAGCTTTTCAAGTTGTTTACAATGAAAGCTCTAACTCAACTCCAACAAGAATGAGTCGGCCCTTGGGGGCTACAATTGGCTCTATTAGCTACCTTCAATAAAGCTCCGACTCAATTTTGTCAACTTTGAGCCGGCCCTTGGGGGGCTAAGAATGATGATTTGTGATTACTTCTAAATAAGTTGAGGCCTACAGGCTAAGCATTTCTATTTGTAGCAAGTTTTAAAGACTCAGATTATCATCAGCTAATAATAACCTGGCTCTTGGGGGCTACGTAAGGGTATAAGGAGAGTGAGAATACCTCGTATTTCTTCTTCATCAAGTTGACAAGCTTGAGCTCTAGGTCCCGGCTTCTAGATAGGCGGTTCAGATAACCATCATGAAGTTCATCAGTTGTCAGCTTCTCTAGCGGGAGGAGCTCAAACTCCAGATTCTTGGAAGTTTCGGTCGTCTCACTATGCTTTGTTAGCAGATGAGGTTGAGGAGAGTGGAAGCCGGCGCCAGTAATAAGGACGTCCGGAGTGGTTGTTCCATCAGCAACCTTTACAGGGCTTGGTGGCTTGGAACGGTCCCTCAGAGGACTCTCCGGAATTATATGGTTAACAGTCGGCTCTGTAGAAGGACAGGCCTCTTCATGTGCCTCTTTGGAAGCTGTCGAGGGATCAACATCCGGCATGGGAGCATCCGGCTTGGCAGGTTCTGGTTCTTGATCATTCGGGCCAGGGGAGGACTTGTTGGTTTTCCTTCACTTGGCTTGAGCCCTGAAGAGCACAAAGGTTAGAGCCCAAAGATTACAACCACCAAAGACTAGGATGTAATGCCTGAAAAAACACATACAGCGGGTTAATCTTTGGAGGCAGCAGAGCAGTTGCCGTAGAGTTGCCAGACGAAGGAGGTGATCCCTGAAAAGCAGTTCAGGCAATGTATAGCAATTTTGGAATTACAAAGGAAAGATTAGTAAAATCAAGTAGATAGGGAATAGATACCTCAGCCGGATGCTTCTTCTGAGCCGGAGAGTTAGATTATCCGGCCATGAGAACGGTAGAGCCGGCGCTCCGGGTCTGGCATCGGGCGGTTTGCTGTTGCTTTTTCAAAAGAAATTGGGGGTCTAAGTAAGCAAGAGGGTGAGAAAGTGGGACTTTTTGAACGACCCGTCGTATCTTCTGGGGTACAAAATAGTCTAAGTCGAACGAAACATAAGTTACCTCAGGAGCGTTGGCATGGCTTGTCTCTGTCTCGTCCTGTGAATAATTGTTATCAATAAGGTGAATAAAGAGTCAGCAAAGGTAGTCAAGTTATACCTCTGAGTCATCAGATTCCGACTGTTCTTCCAGCTCTTCCTGAGGAGTGGTCTTCTTCTTCCGGACCGTGGTCTTCTTCTTTGATTTCTTCAGAGGAGGAACGTATTTCTTCTTCCAGAAGTCGGAATTGGCCTAAAAATATAAGCCGGCAAAAGGTGAAGAGATTGCCAAAATATAGCTAATATAGAGAAGAGAATACAAAGATCCGCCCTTACGCCTGGAGACGGATTCGTGGCACAGAAAGGTGCTAACCCGATAACACCGCAAGCTTCTAAAGATTCATGAATGAGGCTCTTCATTGTAGCCATGATGTTACCCTCTGATAACGTTGCCGAGTTACAGAAGAGGGGGTCGTCAGGTAGGCCCGTGTATTCATGCATGAGACGGCTTTGCCGGCTCAGAGGCATGACCCTCCAAGAAATCCAGGAACGAGTTAAGTCCAGGCCTACCAGTCCATTGGCCATAAGAGCTTTGATCTTCGTGTGAGCTAGATAGTATTTTACATGCTTGGAATCTGCCAGCCAGCCTGGGAGCTCAGATGTTGTTTTGAGCCGGGATGGACGATAACACGTCAAGTGATGCTCTCCTTCAGGGGAGGTATCTTTGAAGTAAAACCAAGTTTTGTTCCAATCTTTAGGGTGGCTTGGCAATTGAAGAGCCGGGGAGGTTATGTCCCGCCACCTCTGAATGAAAATTCCACCAAGATCTAAGCTCGGGCCAGCCTTCACCTTTGTCTGGCGATTTGCATAAAAGAACTCACGGAATATATCCACGGACGGCTCTTCTGGCAAATAGACCTCACTGAGTATTTGGAAGTTGCATATGTTGGAGACGAAATTGGGAGCAAGGTCTTAAGGGTGCAGTTTGAAAAAGTGAAGGACATCCTAGAAGAATTTTGAGCCGGGTGGGCTAAACCCGTGCGAGAGGTGATCTGTAAATATGACTACCTCACCCTCCAGAGGAGGGGGCTTCAATTCATTTTCTGGAACTCTCCAATGAATAACACGTTTGGCTGGATGGGTCCCCGCGTTCACAAAGTCTGTCAAATACTCTTCCGTAACAGCAGAGCTGACTGAGTTGCGAGTTGCATGCACGAGACATGGCGGCGGTTCAAAACTACGCAAGGTAACAGTGCACGACGAGTCAAGGGTAGCAGACGACTAAGGGTGTCTAAAAGCCTAAGATTTTATAATGTTAAGCCGCCAAGAGCCGGTTAGTGAGAGCCGGAATTTCATGGCGGGTCAAGTTTATAAGAAGACGAAGCAAAATTTGGCTATGTGTGGAAAACAGGTTTCACAACATATCTCTGTGGTTGCGGATATACAAAACAAAGAAAAGTGGTTTTATTTTATACCTAGCGACAAACCGTCGAACCGGCAAAAGTTTGCAAATGGCAGGCAGAGCAATTATAGATCTGCGCGGTCCTGCTATTAGTTTCCTACAGTATACCACAATGGGGAGAAGGATATCATCGAGTTTTACGGACTATGCATAGCTGGCATTGGGGAGAAGCTCATGTTCTAAGCGGCGGAGGAACTCCTAGAAAACCCTACCGAAAACTACGGATCTAGGGGAGGAAAAATTTACCGGAGATGGCGCAGCAGACGCGGGCAGTGCTCTCGAGCAAACAGGTTGATGCAGCCGCCTCAACGACGATGGCGTGAAGATGTCACCGGATCGAGGTGCACTAGATCGGCGGCGGTAGAAGGAAGAAGAAGAAGAGCGAGCGGGGAGGAAACAAATGCCACCGTTCACGGTCCTATTTCATAGGCAAAGGTGGAAAACGGGCGCAAAAATTTAGGCAACAGATATTGATTGACCGAGGCGGATGCCTCGATTCTCGGGATGTCTATTTAATAAGGGAAAGATTTGTTGTGGACGTTAGAGGATCTTTCCGTTAGATTTGACATGACGTCATGGCGGGTCATTTTTGTTTTACTTTCGGGTGATATAAGTGAAACTCGCCACTAGTTAAGAAGGAGGCTGAAGTGAACAAGCTCAAATCAACCTGGGGCCTAATGTTGGGGATATAACCCCACGGTGAGACACGCCCTCGAGGCTCCGGGTCACACCTCGCGGCTCATACACCAGCCCAAGGATGGGCCGTGAAGACTTAAGCCCAATATGTTGGTCGGCTTGACAAGATGGACCGGGACATGGCCCAAACGGAGAAGGTATGAAGACCAGGGTGGGTGAGCCGCCCGGAGAAAACTTGCTCAGGAAGGCAAGACAATGTAGAGATAGAATCAGACACGTTGTGAGAGTCGGTTATGACTTGTATGACTCGTGGTCTTGACCTCCTATGTAAAGACGAGACCCGGGGCGACTTAGAGAGGGAGATCAACTATCGAGAACTATGTCAATCAATCAGCTACCTTGTAGTCGATACACCAAGCAATACCAACACAAGCAGTACATAGGCTGTTACCTCTACTTGAGGGGTCGAACCTGGGTAAACTCGTCTCGTTCGTTCCGAGCAACCCCTTTGAGTCTGTCACCTTAGCAATGGCCTGGAATCCAAGTTTGTTCACCCGGACATCTGTTGTGACAAAACCACGATAGAGAAGATCCTCACCTTCCCATGTAGCTTCTTTATCAGAATGATGAGACCACTTCACCTTGAGAAACTTGATTGATTTGTTGCGAGTATTGCGCCCAGTTTCGTTGAGAATAGCCATTGGATGCTCACGATAAGAAAGGTCTTCTTTGAGATCAATGTCTCGGAGGTCAATGGTACGCTCGGGAGTCTTGAAGCACCTTCGGAGCTGAGAGACATGGAAGACATCATGCACATTTGTGAAGTTTGGAGGAAGCTCTAGTTGATATGCAAGTTCACCTCTCTTGCCAACAACTCTGAAAGGACCAGCAAAGCGAGGAGCTAGCTTCCCTTTAATTCCAAACCGTTGAGTGCCCTTCATGGGAGAGACTCTGAGATAGATTAGACATTCAACTTGAAAGGAGACATCCCGATGTTTGTTATCATAATAACTCTTCTATCGGGATTGAGCTGCTTTGAGGTTCTAACAACTGACATGACACATCTCTTCTGCTTCGGTGATCTTATCATTGCCCAAAATTTGACGCTCACCTGTTTCAGACCAGTTAAGCGGGGTACGACACTTCGTGTCGTAGATAATCTCGAAAGGGGGCTAGCCTGAGCTAGCCGGAAAGCTATTGTTGTATGAAAATTCAGCATATGGAAGGCGAAATCACACAAGCTCTGAGCATGTCTTCAAGGATTTGATTGTTTCTCTCAACTTGACCACTTGTCTACCGATGGAATGCAGTGCCGAAATGGATCTTGGTACCCATAGCAGTATGGAAGCACTCACAAAACATGGAAGTAAAGAGGATTCCACGGTCAGATGAGATGAGCTGAGGGATACCATACAAAGAAACTATCCTTGACGTATACAACTCTACTAGCTGAGTTGCCGAGATAGATTCTTTGACCGGAAGGAAATGAGCAAAATATTTCAGCTTGTCGATAACCACAAAGATGGAATAGTTGCCTTTATTGGACTTGGGAAACCAAGTGACGAAATCCATCTCCTCATGATCGAATTTCCACGTAGGAATAGGCAGAGGCTGAAGGAGACCTGCTGGACGTTGATGTTCCGCCTTCACTCGGTGACAAACATCACACTCGTTCACGAACTGAGAAATTTCACATTTCATGCAAGTCCACCAGAAGGTTTGCTTGAGATCATGATACATCTTGGAACTGCCTGGATGAATGGATAGAAGAGAATTGTGTGCTTTGTCCATGATAACCTTCCTGAGATCACCTTTTGGAACCACCAGACGGTCCTCAAAGAACAAGGTATCTTTGTAATCACTGGGAAAGCACTTATACTTCAGAATGCCCCTGGCCACACCTTTCTTCACTTTCTTCACCATAGCATCAAGAAGTTGAGCTTGGTGAACCTGATCTTCCAGAGTCGGAGAGACTTGAAGATTTGCAAGAAATCCTTGCGGAATCATCTGAAGGTTGAGCTTGCAGAAGCCTTCACAAAGCTCGGGGTGAAGAGACTTCAGAATGAGACTGTTGCAGTATGCCTTTCGGCTGAGTGCGTCTGCAATGACATTAGCTTTTCTAGGAGTATACACAATGCTTGGATTGAAGTCCTCAAGCATTTCCACCCAACAAGACTGCCTGACAAGGATATGTACCTAGGGTAGGGTCCTAGCCCTGACCTACGTACCCTACCTAAGGAAATTACATTGGAGGACTAGAAGATCACAAGTAAGATTCCGATTGGATTGTCGATGACTCTTAGGACACTCGACATGCAACCCACTTGGAGACTTCTTCCTCCACTTGACAGTCGACTCTCACTCGGAAGACCTCATTTCCACTCGATGCTAGAAGACCAGAAGCCACCCCCAAGAGGCCAACGGATAGGCGTTAGACCTTTCATCATTAGTAGCTTTTATTATGTACGTTACCAATAACGCCAGTCTTTAAACCCACGATCAGACCCTTGGATGCCGGGCAATTATGAGAGGTAGCGAACTCTATATAAGCCACCCCTCCCCTCTGGCACAAGGGTTCGCAACCACTGTAATCTCAATATTCCACATGACAAAGCTCCCGAGCACAGAGACGTAGGGTTGTTACCTCCACGAGAGGGGCTAAACTCATACATCCGTGTGTACACACTCGTCGTAGTAGGACTCTGCCCTCTCCTTTCGTACCCCTACCTTCTACTATCAGGCTCATTCCCACGACAGTTGGCACCCACTGTCGAGCAGGTGTCTAAGCGACTTCCGGTGAGGTTGCGTTTTTCATCCTTCGACATGTCTTTCGGTGGTGTTTTTGCTTTGGGCCACGAGATCCGTTTCGAAGCGCTCCCCTTCATCACCGACGATTCGGCATAGCTCCAGGAAGCGCCTTCGACATCGAGGAGCTCCCGGTTTGTGGGGCCGCGCACTTTCGCGCGAGTTCCTGTAGCATGCTGCTTCGTCAACCGTCCACCGCCTATGCGTCGGCTCCCCTCGCTGTCCACTGTCGCAAGCGGTCCAGCCTCTCACGACTCCAGCAATGGGTCAAGCATGTAGTGGCGCGTCAAATTTCTTCTCCGCAGATTGTAGCACTCAAGCCCGCCGAGTCCCTTCACGGTGTGCTCAAGTCGGATTCCAATCCGTCCAATGTCCCTTCCGAGTGTGAGATCTGCGATCTAGCAGTGGAGGTTCTTATGGTGGGCTCTAATCAAAGCCCGCCGCCGGGCTTTGGCCATGGCAAGCGCTATGCTGGCGGCGGGTTGTGTGAACAGCCCCGTCGCGATGGTGAAGTTCTTCGTACTTCCATCGTCGGCACAACCGCCGAGCCTCAGGCCTTAGAGGTCACGCGTATTTAGCTAGAAGAGCTCCAGAGGGAACTCGATGAGCGCACTCGCCAGTGCCCACCAGTTGCCGGTCGACGGCAGCGGCAGCTGTTTCCGACTAGAGCCCACAACAACATTGAGGTATATCGTACCCCTGTGTTAAAGGTTGCACCTGGTGCTAGGATAGCAGATTTCATTTAGCCATCGCGATCAGAGGCTGGAAGAGGGTTGATGCAAACCAGAGCCTTGCTAGATGCGGCGCAGCGTCAGAATTCTGTTGTTTCACACTCCCGCAACATGATACACAGCAACTCACCCAGGTCGGAAACCGTTCAACCGGCGCACAACCCTGGATCGCCCTTGCACCATAGTGGTGGAGGCTTTCGTGAAGAGCAGGTCAGAGATCAGTTCCACCGTGAAGACCACCGTCGAGTGCCCACTCCTCCACAGGGTGGTCCACACGTGCCCCGGCACCAGGACGAAAGGTGCTCGTTCGGTGATGAGCGGAATGCAGGTTTCGATGCTCGCGATATCCTCACCCAAAAGCGGATTGACAGGGGTAGAGCTCACAGAGAATGACAAGACAGAGATTTTCCAAGTGGCAACTCAGCTGTGATTTCTGGTCCTGAGTGTTTTAGTAGAGACATCTGTTCTGCAGAGATTCCCCCAACTTCAGGTTGGCGGCTAGGATTGGGAAGTTTTCTAGAGAGTCAAAGCCACAGACTTGGTTGGATGATTACCGAGTGGCTGTACAAATTGGTGGCCGCAAGGATAATGTCGCAATGAAACTCCTATCCTTGATGTTGGATAGTTCAGCTCATGCTTGGCTGAATCGCTTGGCTCCCTCCAGTATATATTGCTGGGAGGATCTTGCCCGAGTGTTCATCCGAACCTTCGAGGGCACTTGCAAGCATCCTGCCGGGTTGGTCGACTTACACCATTGTGTCCAAAAGCCCAATGAGACCTTGAGAGATTATATTTAGCATTGGTGCCTTCAAGGCTAGTGCGAGATACAAAGAGCTTTATTTGAAGTTCGGTCGAATGGGTGACATTTCACTCGACAAGACGATGTAGATCACCACTCGGTATGCCAATGGCGAGGAAGAAGACCGCCTCGATAGCGGGAAAGGAAAAGCAGTCGTCAGTGATAGTAGTGGTAATCCCAATCGAAAACAGAAGAGGAAAGCCGATGGTCCGGTCCAGGCAAAGGCAGCCGCTCTGGCGACTAAGGCAAAGAATAAGGGGAAAGCTAAAGGACATTTTGCCTCTAAGAAAGGAAAGAATCAGTCAGGGACTGATATTATGAATCAGCCATGTGTAATTCATAGGAGGGCAATGTGATTTTCTAAAGCACACTACTCGGCGGTGTCGGACGCTTATTCAGCAGTTCAAAGAGACTTTGCTGAGTGAAAAGACTCTTGAGAAGGATGAGGATGAAGATAAAGAAACATTCCCTGATGTCACTGCTACATTTGTGATTTTCGCTGATGTAGAGATCAAGAGTCAACTAAAGGTCATCAACAGGGAAGTCAACATGGCCATAGCTGCTACCCCCACCTACCTCAAGTGGTCCCAGTATGCCATCACATTCGACCAAATAGACCATCCTGCTCATGTGGCCACTCCCGGTCACGGGCTCTGGTGGTTGATCTGGTGGTGGGGGCACTCGACTCCGAAAGGTCCTCATGGACAGTGGCAGCGGTCCGAACATCCTCTATGTGGATACCCTGAAAGGGATGGGCATTCCGATGTCCCGACCGAGTGAAAGCAACATGCAATTTCATGGAGTCATCCCAGGGAAGAAGGCCAAGTCACTCGGTCAGATTGCATTGGACGTGACATTCATGAACGATAAGAATTTTCGAAAGGAAAAGTTGACATTTGAAGTCGTGGATTTCCATAGTGCCTATCATGCCATTTTTGGTCGACCTGCGTATGCTCATTTCATGGCCCATCCATGTTATGTGTATCTCAAGTTGAAGATGTCGGGCCCTAAGGGTGTGATCACGGTTACTAGCAATCGACACCGGGCTGAAGAATGCCTCCAGCAAGGCTCCAAGATCGCCGATCATCAGATTGCCATGGTCGAGCTGGAAGAGTACAAGAAGAGCGCTGACCCTATTGATTTGCTCCGCACAAAGAAGCCCACTTCTGAGTCGACATTTCAGTCGGCAGGGAAGTGAAGAAAGTGCACATCCACCCGACAGATCCAATCGCTGCCCCGACCATTATATCATCAACACTCGACAGCAAATAGGAAGCCGAGCTCATCCAGTTCGTCTGTGAGAACTAGGATATCTTCGCATGGAAGCCTACTGACATGCCAGGGGTTCCGAGAGGACTGGTTGTGCACCCTTTGAGAGTTGATCCAAAAGCTCAACCTGTCAGGGAGCATTTTCGTCGATCGGCAGCGGAGAAGCACAAAGCAATCAGCGAGGAAGTGGCCCGTCTCTTGCAAGCCAAGTTCATTCAGGAGATTTACCACTCCGAGTGGCTCTCGAATGTTGTGATGGTGCCCAAGAAGGATAAGTCGTTGCGTATGTGCATTAACTTGAAACATCTCAATCGGGTCTTCCCAAAGGATCATTTTCCGCTCCCCCGCATAGATGAGATAGTTGACTCAACTGCGGGATGCGAGCATTTATCGTTTCTAGATTCTTACTCTGGGTACCATCAGATCCGTCTGTATGGCCCAGATGAAATAAATACAACCTTCATCACCCCATTCGGGTGTTTTTGCTACATCACTATGCCATTTGTTCTGAAAATGCCGGCGCTACTTTTATGCGCTTGATTCAGAAGTGTTTACTCGACCATATCCCTCGAAATGTCGAGGTGTACATGGATGATATAGTGGTCAAGTCCCATAAAGGTTCTGACTTGCTGGTTCACTTGGCCGAAACATTTGCCAATCTGAGGAGATACGACATAAAGCTAAATCTAGCCAAGTGTACTGTTGGCATCCCTGGCGGCAAGTTACTCGGTTTTCTCGTTTCCGAACGAGGGATCTATGTCAATCCTGAGAAAATCAGCGCCATCACCCGAATGAAGACTCCCGTGCGAGTGCACGATGTTCAGAAACTCATAGGTTGCTTGGCAGCATTGAGTCGATTCATTTCTCGTCTCAGTGAGAAGGCGCTGCCTTTGTACCAATTGATGAAGAAGTCTGACACGTTCATGTGGACTCCAGAAGCCGAAGCCTTGCTCTCCACCCAGTCGGTGCTTGCCGCACCTTGCAGCAAAGAGCCCTTGCTCCTGTACATCGCGGTCACTAATCAGGTCGTCAGTACAGTGCTAACTATCGAGCGAGAGGAGGAGGGTAAAGCTTACAAAGTCCAACAACCAGTTTATTATGTCTCTGAACTTTTTCCCCCTCGAAGCAAACATATCCACACTACCAGAAGCTATTTTATGGTATTTACCTATCAGCGAAGAAGGTGGCGCATTATTTTCAAGACCACTCGATTTCAGTCGTCAGTGATGCTACATTGTCCGAGATTTTCAACAATCGAGACACATCTGGTTGAGTGGCTAAGTGGGCAATCAAACTCGGACATTTTGAAATTAAGTTTGAAGCCAAGAAAGCAATCAAGTCTCAGGCACTTGAAGATTTTATTGCCGAGTGGATTGAACAGCAACAGCCAACTCTAATTCACTCGACACACTGGACCATGTTCTTCGAAGGATCTAAAATGTTGAATGGATCCGGTGCTGGTGTTGTCCTGATATCTCCCAAACGAGACAAGCTCAGTTATGTCTTTCAAAAACACTTCGATTCCTCCTCCAATGAGGTAGAATATGAAGCACTTTTGTATGGGTTGCGCATGGCTATTTCACTCGGCGTCAAGTGCCTGATGGTTTATGGCGACTCAGATCTGGTGGTAAATCAAGTGATTAAAGAGTGGGATGTTCGAAACCCCGCTATGACTAGGTACTGTAATGCTTTCGTTGGAAAAGAAATTCGAAGGCCTGGAACTTCATCATGTTCCCCTACAAAAGAATCAAGCAGCCGATGAACTAGCAAAGATTTGGTCCACTCGACGTCCTGTCCCTAGTGATGTGTTTTTGGAGCACCTGCATACTCCTTCGGTGCAAGAAAATCCATTCACCGAAGAGCCCCCACAAGCTATGAGCTCCACTGATCCGACTGAAGTCAATGTCCCTGCAGTAATTCATTTGGTCATGGAGATGCTGGTTGTCATTCCTGATTGGACGGTGCCTTACATCGCCTATATCCTTAGACAAGAACTCCCTGGAGATGAAACAGAAGCTCGACAGATTGTGCGAAGGTCAAAAGCCTTTACTGTGATTGGGGATCAGTTGTTCAGAGAAAGCACGACTGGCATGACGCAGCATTGTATCTCCCCCGAGGAAGGTCGAATGATTCTGGATGAGATCCACTCGGGAACATGCGGCCATCATGCAGCCTCAAGGACAATCGTCGCTAAAGCATATCGAGCTGGTTTCTTCTGGCCACGGGCTAATGAGATGGCTAAAGACATTGTTGATCATTGTGATGGATGCCAGTTGTATGCAAACTTGTCACAGAAGCTGGCCTCTGCTCTAAAGACGATTCGCCTTGCCTGGCCATTTGCTGTTTGGGGACTCGACATGGTTGGTACCTTTCGGACCGGAAAAGGTGGGTTCACGCATTTGTTGGTTACAGTCGACAAGTTTACAAAGTGGATAGAAGCCAAGCCCATCAAGAAGTTGAACTCCCGCACGGTGGTCACAATCATGAGAGAAATAATTTTTTGATATGGCGTTCCTTATAGCATTATCACGAATAACGGCACCAACATTGACTTCGAAGAATTCAGAAACTTCTGCACCTCTCAGGCCACTCGGGTGGATTATGCATCTGTTGCACATCCTCAAACCAATGTGCGAGTCGAGCAATCTAATGGCCTCATCCTGTAAGGTCTGAAGCCTTGTCCCATGCGCGATCTGGATCATGCCGTCGGTGCCTGGGTGACTGAGTTGCCGTCTATTTTATGGGGCCTGAGAACGACACCTAATCGGTCGACTGGACGGACTCCTTTTTTCCTGGTCTATGGTGCCGAGGCTGTCTTGCCGAGTGACTTGTTTCAGAATTATCCTCGAGTGGAACTTTATTCTGAAGCTGAAGATGAACAAGCTAGGTAGGATGGTGTCGATCTCCTGGAGGAAGAGCGAGAGATGGCTCTGATCCGGACAATAGCTTATCAGCAGGATCTGGGCGGTTCCATGCGAAGAATGTCAAGAGTTGATCGTTTCATGAGGGAGACTTGGTGCTCCGAGTGGATCAACAGCAAACTCATAAGCTTGCTCCAGCGTGGGAAGGTCCCTTCATCGTCACCAAAGTGCTGAACAACAGAACTTATCACTTGTACAACCTCAAGAAACAGAAGGATGAGCCACGGGCCTGGAATGCGGATATGCTCCGACGCTTTTATACTTAGAGAGAGAAGAGTTTTTGATGTAATAGAAATACTTCATCTATGCAAAAAAGACTTCCACAATATATTGTCGATTCCGATCATGCAGTTTCACACTTGGGAATTCTCCGAGTGTTGAGCAACCCTCACACTCGAGGGCTCAGATGCGAACATGTTTTTGCCTAAGTTAAAAAAACCATCGGGTGGATAGCAGTCCATTCACTCGACGACCTATTTGCAAATCAGTCTTTGCTTAGGTTCAAAGATACTCCGAGTGATGAGCAATCCTCACACTCGGGGGCTTAGCTGCAGACATGCTTTTGCCTAAGTTAAAAACCCTGTCGGATGGATAGCAGTCCATTCACTCGACGAACTATTTGCGAATCAGTCTTCGCTTAGGTTGAAAGATACTCCGAGTGATGAGCAATCATCACACTCAGGGGCTTAGTTGCGAACATGCTTTCGCCTCAGTTAAAAACCATGTCGAGTGGATAGCTGTCCATTCACTCGATGACTTAGCTACGAACCATCCTTTGTCTAAGTTCAAAATTCTTCTCCGAGTGTCGAGCAATCCTCACACTCAGGGGCTTAGCTGCGAACATGTTTTCTCCTAAGTTAAACTCCCTGCCGAGTGGATAGTAACCCATCCACTCGATGTCCTAGCTGCGAATAAATCTTCACCTAGGTACAAAAATACTCCGAGTGTTGGGCAATCCTCACACTCAGAGGCTTAACCGCGAACATGTTTTCGCCGAAGTAAGAATTCCTGTAGAGTAGATAGTAATCCATCTACTCCACGTCCTAGCTACGAATAAATCTTCACCTAGGTTCAAAAATACTCTGACTGTTGAGCAATCCTCACACTCGGGGGCTTAGCTGCGAACATGTTTTCACCTAAGTCCAAAAAAAAAGTTAGTCGAAAAAGCGATTGAAAGCCAAATGCGGATAAATCCAAAGGTTTAGTCGTAGATAAGTGTTTCACGAGAAAGCAAACGTGCTCAGGCTTAAGGCTTGAATGAAGTTTTAAGCTGATACAATTCCACTCGGCATACTGAGGCAAATAAAGTTTTTCTCTCAAAGATCAAGTTTTCAAGCGCCCGACGGGCTAGCTGGCTTGACGAACGTGTCCAAGTCGATGCCATCCGCGATCGTGGTGGCTGCATCGATGAAGGTCTCCATGAAGTCTTCAAACTAAAGTTTCTTCATGTTAACCACTCGGAGCTCCTTCAACTTGTCTTCCCTCACCTCCTTGCAATGGACCCTAACAAGGGAGAGTGCCACGTCAGTGCCACAGCGAGCAGTAGATTTCTTCCAGGCTTGCACTTGACCGGGGAGGTCATTCAGGCATGCCATAACAGATGTGAGGTCGAGATGAAGAGTGTCTTCAGGCCACAGCTCCTGGTCGATCCTCTCCAGCACCGTTTACAATCGAAGAACATACGCTTGAACACCCTAGAGCCTGAAGTTGAGTCTGCACATGTTCATGGCCACCGCATCTCCAACAGGTGACTTGGTGGGATCCAAATTGGGCTGGATATCCTCAATCTCTATTTCAAAGTCTTGGAAGAATTTTGTTGGGAAGAAAGAATGGGAGGAAGTTGGATGAGATACAATCGTCAAAGATTTTATACAGTACAGTCGACAGAGATACTAACTGTCGAGCATGATATACATCTTCCTCGAGAACTCTCCCAAGTGCTTCTCAAGGCCGTTGCTACTCTTGGTTAGCTGCTCACTCTTCTTAATAAGGTTTGCATGCTCCTGCTTCAGTTTCGAGTTCTTTTCCTCCATCCTCTTTGTAGCAGTCAGCTTCTGGTTAGCAACTTCAATTTTCTCATTCGCCACACTTTGGGCATCAGCGAGCGCTTTATCCTTGTCCTCCAGCGCTTTGTTCTTGGTATCTAAAGAAACATCATTGTTGAGTCGCGCTTGGAGTTGAAGATTTTCATTGTGTACATCTGTTCGACTGAAGGCACTCGGTTCAAAGCATGGAAAGTGAGGATAAGAATGTAGTGGGTTGACAGAACTTACCTCCCAGAGTTTTCAGCTTGGTCCGCACTCGCTCCAAAGCATTGTTAAAGGCTTCTAGATCCACATGCAGCCAGTTCCTTTCATCTTCAAGGTCCTTGTACTACGTTCCAAATTCACAAGCCCTCTGAAACCAACAAACAAACAAATTCAATTGACAAGAAATATCAGCACTCTGAAGTGCGGAAGACCAAAGATGGTCGACTGGGCATCACACACCACCCCGCCACACTATCCTAGAATAGCATCATATGATGATTGATCAATGATATCCATGAAACATGCGCCCAGGCGAACAAGAATTCAACCAAAAGCCCACTCGGCATGTCGAGTGGCTCGCATACTCCGCGTATCGAAAACAAATTCAAGATAGTCTCTATTAGACCCGCGCTAGTGCAAGCTCTTGACAGCGGTCTCGGGGACTACACCCAGTGGGTGCACTTAGCGTGCCCCCACTGGTCACTAAAACAGTTGACAAGGTCTGCCCTGTCGAACATCCGTCAGTTGATCTGTCGAGTAACGTGCCCCCCCACTCCGTGAATTGCAGTCTATCCTTATGTAGAGTCATATCATGGTTGAGCAATGATATCCATGAAACCTACAAGGTAGCCTCAGAGTGGTGCGATCAAGGGCAAACGTATCCTGTATACGACAAAAGACCCCTCCCGGTGCAAGCACTCGACAACGGTCTCGGGGAGTACACCCAGTGGGTGCACTCAAAATGCCCCCACTGACCTAAAACCGACTCGAGCAAGACATGATCTATTCAAGTGGAAGACTTTCAAACATTCTACAAGTAGCAAACAAACACCCATTGGTTGTGCAGTCAAAGAAGAGAGGAATTCAATCGGAAATGTACTTACAATCAAACTTACTCGGACATTGGTGCGAAGCGCTGTGCTAGCATCGTAGGCCAACTTGCTGGCCTCGTACGCTTCCTTGGTGCGCAACATCATCTGCTCCACCTGGATCATGGCCTGCTTTGCAGCTCCGGTCTGGTCTTCCGGAACGGGATGCAGAGGAAAGCCTATCATAGGCGGGATCGGCGTAATGGTTGGCGTAGTCAAGGTGGTGCGAGAAGGTTCGGTTGGATTTGATGTCACGATAATCGAAGCAGCTGGAAGGGCACTCGACAGAGGCACTTCGGGTTCAGCTATGACGCGTGTCGAGTTGCTCATCCCCTGGGAAGATCCGGCGGTTGACCGATGAGGCGTCTACGCAGATGAAGTTCTTCGAGTGCATATGCGTAGGATGCCTAGGGTGTCGCCTCTACCTCACGTGCCCCCAAGGTGTTCTTTGTCATCTTCCAGCTGGATGATTTCTACAATTATCAATCGATATTATTAGCTTTGGTAATCGACAAACCGTATTCAAGAAGTAGAACTGAAGAGTCGGTTACCTCTATGAGAAGTGGCTACATCGGCAGTGTCTACGTCCATTGCATCCCCTCCGTCATGTTGAGGCGACGTCACTAAAGTAGTAGCTCTGGCGTATCGAATAACATTCAGTCAACAAGGATTCAAAGTCACAATCGACAGTGAGAATTCAAAAGTAAACACTCACGTGGAGACGACAAGCACAACCATCTTCATGCGAGGCAAGGCTTTGCGAGGCTTGGTAACATTCGGTTTGGGTGGCTTCGCTGATCGTTACTCGACTCAACAGTCGAGGGTCGGCTCTGCTTTGGGTTCTTTTCGGTTGGGCCTAGGGCCCTATCATCAGCAGTCGCAGGGTCTTGGAGAGAATTGGAGCAGCATTTTGAGCAAGGAGGGGACTCGACTTCTTCCTCATCCTCACCGGAGTATTCGTTTTCTTCTTCGGAGTCATAAGTGCCCTCACCGTCCACGCTGTCGCCCTTGCTCACCCCACCATCTTCAGGATGGTTCTCATTTGGTACAGGTGAGTACATATGTGTCCACTCCTACATGATCCAAACAAGGAAGTCAGTCCATAAATCAATCTATCATTCGACAGTACAAGTACTTTAGTCGACAAAGTGCAACTTACTAGATTCTTCGGTGGGTTTTCGGCCAAGTAAGGTCGGATCCTCTTGGCTCCCAAGGGGTTGTCACACGCCCTAGTGATGCTGCGAAGCCACTGCTCGACAGTTTTTTGCGGAACCTCTACTGGGTACATCCTAGTCGAGTCCTCAGGGCCTGCATAGTGCCACATGGTGTGATCCCTGGCTTGGAGCGGCTCAATCCGTCGACTGAGGAATGTCTCCAATAGATCCATGCCAGTCAGTGCACCCTGAATCAGTTTCACGACGGCGTCAACCAAGATTCCCACTTGGACATGTTCCTCGTCACTCACCCTCAGTGAGTAGGGGACATCTGGCGGTCAGTTGTATAGGGGGAAACACTAGTCGACATGTTGGGAGAAGCTACATCTTTGCAATAGAACAAAGTCGACTGCCAGCCTCTAACAGATTTAGGAAAGGTCATAGAAGGGAAAGAACTACGAGCTCTCTTCTCAAGTCCTAGACCCCCACACAACTGCAACACATGGGTCTTCCCA
The DNA here is from genome assembly GCA_022496015.1 of Hordeum marinum. Classification (NCBI taxonomy): domain Eukaryota; kingdom Viridiplantae; phylum Streptophyta; class Magnoliopsida; order Poales; family Poaceae; genus Hordeum; species Hordeum marinum. The sequence continues at coordinate 119,361,142 of CM039676.1, forward strand.
TACGCAGGGAGGGCTTTCTTCACAGTCTGAGATCTAACCATAAAGATGTGCTTGAACAACCCTCAATGAGGAGGACATTTGTAGTGACCCGACTCAAAACGAGTCAAGCCTCTGTGTGTTCGGTGCCATTCCTGGATCAATATGCTAGCACACACAGTACATCAATGTATATATCAAACTGGAATCACATGTAAATAACGTAAAACTGATGTATACCTTAAAATCTCAGCGGAAACGGTCAATGGGAGTGGAGTCCCAATAAACACCAACGATAGGTTGAGTGTAGACCGTAACCCTGAATCGTACTCTAACTCGTCGAAGAAGAGTATCTTCAACATGAGACATTGCAGCCGTGTAGGTCAGCATTTTGAATATGCCGACAAGTCACAAAAAGAGGGGGTGAAAATAATCATCTATACTATATGCATGTATGGTAGGTGGGGCTATAAGTTTAAGTTTTGCGTAAAGCAAATTTTTCATACAACAAGAGAGGGGGCAAAAGCAAAAATTATTACTACAAAGTTGGTTGTTTAATGAGATGGTTCCACCAACCAATTCTCATACCCAAGTTAACAATAATACCCTCATCATTATAATTATTTGTGTTGAGAGTTCCAGATAGTTTCAGTTCCTTTGGCTCAAGTTGTCCATGACCGTGGACATGGCTAATCGATTAGGTTTGAGTACTCTGCAGAGTTTTGCGCACGTTCCCCACAAGATTTGATCGCCTCCGTTGAATTCCTTGCACTTCAGGGTGTTTGAAAAATGGATGACCAAAACATGGTCTTTCAAGGGGTTCCTCTGAGACTCTGTCGGTGCCTATCCATTCCTATCGTTCTTCTACATCTCGTAGCACCGGCTGTCTAGAGTCACCACAATGTCCAACCAAGCCAGAGCCCATAATGGTTTGTGGCTGTGCATGTAAGCCTTGGGTCTTAAAGTATCCATCCATCTCTTTATTCCTGGGTGGACCTTTCTGCGTGAATACTGGAACTTCTCCAGCAACACCTAGGATAACCACAACTTTCTCCAGGGCACCGTTCATGCCGTCATCCACCCGGAGGTATGTTGAAAACTTGAAGTCTTGAATCCTTGAGCATCATATAGGTCTTGTAATAATTATCTCACAACTCTCATGAACTACACAACCAACCCCGTCTACTAATAGCATTGCAAAAATAAATCAATGTTTCCTAGGGCCAAGGTGAGAAGGATTTGAGGGGTGCCTACCACATGATACTACTCAAGTAACCAAGTTTCCAAGTACCTACTTTGCATGCAAATGGGGAGATGGTAGAACTAATGCAATAAAAACATGGGTAAAAACATGATCAATGTGACTTGCCTAGTAAGGTTGATGAAGATAGAATCGCTCTCAGAAATTACTTGATACAACTATTCGACACTCTCCGATGGAAATCTATATAATCAAACATTCCATTCATGAAGCAATCATACTAAAAATCAATACTAAAAATCGAAAAGTAACACAAAACCAAAACACAAAAGGGTTTTGATGAAGGAAATACACGAAAGGGTTGTGATGAAGGAAATACTTAAGACAAAAGTTAAAATAACAGACCTTCATGAAATCAACCATGAATAGTTTTCCCCTAAAAATAATTTTATTTTCAAATAGTAATACAACAACAAAGTAAATCCTAACAAAAGTATTCTAGAAAATATTTTACTAGCAAAAAGAATTACTTTTGAAGAACAACTAAGAACTATGATAAAATAATAAACTAAACAACATAAGTTTTTGCCTAATAAACTTAACAACAAGAAAAACAATAAAATGTTAAAATAACATAAAACAAAATATATAAAAACTTAAGTTAACAGAAATTGAAACTTGTAAAACAAATTTTAGAACAATTCAAATAAGAAATCAAACTAGCAATGAAATCAATTTGCAAGTTATTATGAAACTAGAATTGATTTCATTCTATAAAAATAATAAATGACATAAATATAAACTTGGTTGAAATACTACTGCTAACTAACAGAAAACAAAGTAAAACTTGTCAACTAATATAAAAGAAACTAAATCAAAACAATTTGAAATAAAAGAAATAGAAATAAACCTAAAAAGAACTAAAACAGAACCTGTTTTTCTTGAAACCCTAATTCAAAATTTTCTAGAAATTCACAAATTCTACCTACTGTTAAATAATGTCACTAGTGACAAGTAGCAAAAAGAATCAACTCAAAACCTACTTTTAAACTCAAGTTATAAGGAAATTAGTGTTTGAAGCAAAACTGTTTGAATTCAAATTTAAAATATTCAAATATAGTAAAAGTTTATATCTACAGAAACTAGATAAAAATTAGAACATCATGCAAAAAGAATCAATTAAGAACCCTAAATAAACTAGGAGATATCCAATTTGCAAAAACAGAAATAAATATGTTTCAGAAAAAAATAAAAACAGAAAAAAACACCTAACTAACGAATAGGGCCACGTATCAAACTGTGGGTGGGTGCGGGTGTGTGCGTGCGAGGCAATAGAGTGAACGCTCACTAATTAAGAAAAAAACGGTTCAAGCAGTTTATTTGCTCTAATTTGGATCGTTAGATCCATATCCAATGGTTAGCAGAGGGGGACAGAAGCTCATAGGGGAGGTGGTGGATACTCCGGCGAGGTCGCCGGTGGTCGAAGCGATGAGGGGGTCGGGGAGGTGGCTCCGGTGCTCGTAGGCAGTGTCTAGGGGTCCAACAGATCGTGGTGGCACTTCGGTGACATTTGGCGGCCTAGGAGGGGCTCGGGGGTGATGATGTCGAGCTCCTCGAGCTCGTGGACATCGGTGGTGGCCGGAGCTCCGGCGAGAGATTGTGGGAGACGAGAGGTGTCTGGCAGGGGGGCTTTAGGAGGAACGGGGTGCTGTGCTCCCGGCTTTTATAGCCCTGGGTACAGGGGTGCTCGGAGGGAAGGGGATCGACGAGATCCCGTCGAATCCGAGGCAGTCGCCAGCGAACGAAAGAGTGGGTGAGGGAAGGAAGGAGAAGGCCGCAAGATGGATTCAGGCGGCCAGTGGGGCCCATGGTCAGAGAGGGATAGGAGATCGCGTGGGATCGGTTGGCCGACCCGATGCGATTCGGATCTGGCAAAGAGATCTTGGGCCGGTTCCTTTCCTTATGGGCCTTGGTACGTTTCCTTTTTCTCAAACTTCCTTTCTATAAAACAAAACAGAAAAGCAAACTAAATAAAAAAATCTAAAATACTTTTATATAGACATATTATATATCAGAATTTGCGGAAAAATAAATCCTAAAACATGAACATATTTTCAAAGGCAAAATAGAATCTCACAAAATCAAATAGTGTTGCTGGTTCAAATAAAATGCAACTAAAATATTTTCAAAATACCAAAATGACTTAAAATTCATTTATCTCCACTTTATATTTAAGAAAATCATTTTAACCTATTTTCCATATGGTTTATTAATGGAGAAAAATAAATTTTAAAACCAACTTCTAAAATGGCTTTGAAACCCTTTTGTGAAATATTTCAAAAATAGTTTTCTGAGTTTTATAAATTCAGATATGATTCAAGTGGCACCTGGTTTGTAGTTTCATATTACTCCTCTCAATTGTCAAGGGTATTTGAATTCTTTCAAAATTTAAAATGGAACCAAGTATTAAATGGATTCCAAAAGGAATAATTCTGAGATTTTCAAATCCACTTTTCAAATACCTTGTTTACGAAGAAGTCATGTTATCTTCTCTCACTGATTTGAAATGAAATTGAATTTTAATTCAAAATCACATGGGAAAGTCATGTCATTCACACTAATTCAAAAGTTTTTAAAAGTTCCAAATTTTACTCAAATTCAATCACTCAATCAAACAAACACTCATTCTAATATTTATTATAACATTCCAAAATTTGGGAAGTTACAAACCTACCATAGTTAAAATGAATCTTGTCCTCGAGATTTGAAGAGTCTACAAATAAAAGGTTAGGGTTTGGGGGTCTTCTATCAAATCCATTGTCCCGAAAGTGTGGGGCTACCACACTTAAAATGAGAATTACTGGTCCCTCAAAATCATGACAATCGTCTCGGGTCCTTTGCAATATCTATCTCTTCACATCCTCCAAAGTAACTCCTTTGTTGCTGCTCGTTCGTTATTTTCATAATGTTTCCTTCAAAATCTAGTGTTTTCTGGGTCTAAACAAAGTTTCTTCCATTACTGGGTCTTCTTAGCTAATAAGTCTTGCATTCATTCTAAGTAACTTATTGATGATCTCATGGTGGTCTACCATTAGTGGTTATCCTGTGGTGAAATGGGTCTTGGCAGCATTCCTTGCCAAAAAATTCCTACGTGTGACAGCAACTGTCATGTACAAGGGGTTTTCATCATACCATTCTAAGGCTTAAACAAATACTTCAAAGAACATCCTCTCTTTACTATAGGTAAGTCACTGAGATTTACCATTCTGAATAGCAAGAGAATGATAAGAGTAAGTCGTCATGGTGGACCAGCCATGTCACACTGAAATCATTAGCTTGTATAAGGTTTAGTGAATCTCGTATTCTAACACTTGGGCTTCCTCACAAGCATTGCAGAATTTTCTCTTGTCAACGAACGAAGTTCGGATAAATCCATTGATTCTGCAAGCTGAATAAAACATCTATCGTATCTTTACATCACTCGGGTTTTCAAATCCTCCTAAGAAAACATTTGCTAATTAATCGTAGCTCCTTCCAAGTTTCTTCCTTCATAAAAGTAGGGCTTGATCCTTATCAATCCTGAGGTCTATGGTTCTGTGGGCTCACAGCTTTAGCTCACCCTTGAGGTTACTAGTGTTTCATACTCCAGCATTGCCTTTAGTTCACTCCATCATACCCCTGAGGTAATAAATCACGGACTTATTCTTGTCTGGATTCCACTCTATGGAATTTTATTTTCCTTTCCATTGGTCTGTTTATCAATACATGTGTTGGTTCATCAAAAATCATATTATTCTCATATTCAATCATTTGTTACATCCTCAATCACTTCTTAAAACTCCTAAAAAGTACTTTATTACAAATGCTACCATCCACATAGTTTGGTATGGTCCAGCATCACTCCCAACTTTATTCATTTATCCCCCCTTGGAGATATTTTAGTACCATTGGAACTTTGCGATGTGCTCCTTGAAATCATCCATGTTTTGCTTGATAAGGGTGGACATGAGCTTCATCTCCATCATCACTTTATGCACCTCATGCCGTTATTCCTGAGTATGACGGAGTCTTGCTTCAAGTATTTCTCCATTCTGACGTATGGCTTCCATGACAGCTTCACGAACAGCGTCGAAGAAAGTTGATCATGGTACACGAGATATGAAAAAGTATTGTCCCATAGTCTTTGGGAAAACAACTTTCACATGGTGGAGGTGTCGGGACCCCGATCCTAAACCATAAGAATCCAGCCTGTAACTCATCACATCACTTTGCGATCTCACGCATGGTTATCTCCACGGCTGCCACCTTACCTAGGCCGGGACCGTTTGCGTCTTTTGACTCACTTATGTGAATGTGTCGCTAGCATTCAAAAGTCAAAGAACCCGGGCCGACATGACTAGTCGTAGAACCAAAGTTGCACATCCGTACAGGGACAGGCATCCGTAACCCAACAATGCAGGTGTCGATCTCTAGCATGTGTAGACGAGTCATAGCAAGCTACAAGGACTCCATTACGCTGTGGGACATAAATGGCATCACTTCACGTAGATGAGTCATAGCAGGCTACAGGGACTCCATTACACTGTGAGATATTCCCCGATGGGACAGACACATCAGCAAAGAAGGATACATGCCTGTCAATCAATGTGTCCGGAGCAGTAGCAAGCTACCAAGGCTCGGTGGAAGCATACCGAGGCATTTCCCCATAAAGAGTACTAGTAAAGACACACAACTAGGTGTCGAATCCCATACATACCGTTGCACGTAACACGTACGCACGACATGCCCGATATGCATAGATACAACTATGGCATCACAACATAACCATACAACATTACAACATTTATTTAGAAGGCTCGGAAGAGCCAATACAATAAGATGTTACAAACAGGGGTCACAAGACCCAACATTCAGAGCGTTCAAACAAGCAAGCGGAAGTTAAACAACTCTGGGTACAGACATCTACAAAAGTGGCTGGAGGAGCCTGAAAAGCTACAATGACCCTACCAAAGGAACCAGACCTCTTTCTAGAATTCCCAAGCTAATCCGGTCAACATCGAACTTCACGTAAAAAATAGCACTAATGAGACTGATGTCTCCTCTACAAAACATAAATTAAGCAAACGTGAGTACAATGGTACTCAGCAAGACTTACATCAGAATTAACTACAGATGCATCAGTATCAATGAAGGGGGTTGTGGGGTTTATTGCAGCAAGCCAGCTCTGACTCTTGGCTAACCTGTACTACGACTACAAGTGGTATCTTTGAGGTGGGATAGCACACATGAGTCCATATATTATCCAATCAATACACCACTATGGATCCACTTTCGTCTCCTACGAAAAGGCCATCCATAGCACTCACGCTTATCTTGCACATTTTAGACTATCCACTTCGAGTTTTCTATAAACCACATAAGTTCTCCAATTAGTCCATATCCAAGGACGCAACTATTAGAATAGATTCATAACCCTGCAGGGGTGTACTTCTTCACACATGCTCCCGCCACTTATCTCTATGTGCACATAAAAGGCACCTCGGCAACCTTCAAGCGGAGGCCCAGCGAGGGAGTGGCCATGACCGTCAATCACACAAGACCCTAGTCCAGGTTTATCACCTATTTGAGACTGAACCCACACGGAAGTCCGGCCGAAGTTTCCGCTACGGCCTCAAACAATGTGTGCTGGGTTCCCAAGCCCACCGTTCGGGTGCCACTTGGTACATCGTGCCACTATGCCTATACCGCATCACAGTCCACCCCGTGGGGCAGCGCTATGCACAGCCACCAACACTTTTCCTACAAACACCAGAAACTAGTTGCAACTCCTGGACAGAGGTCTAGGCGATTAATGGGCCAAGAAGGTCAATTACGTATCCCAATGTGTGGTAGTATCTTGTCTTGGATAACATACACAGAACTCAGTTCTTAAGGACGGTCCCAATGAGACAACCCGCCATGTACTCCTACATGATCTCTCATCACTACCTTTACCAAATCGTGTTCACACACTTAGCTCTCGCATAGTAGGACATGAACATAGCCATTCTGATTCATCACCCGGATGGGTCATACTCGACACGACACAACTCTAACCATAGCAGGCATAGTAAGTAAGCATGGATGAGTAAGCACAACAAGGCTCAAGCAGTTGCTACTCATGCTAAGTGGTTCCAACTATTTACTGTGGCAAAGACAGGTCATGCAAAGGAACGGCTTCAACTACCGATGACATGTAACAGTTGAATCGTTGTTGTCCTAATGCAGTAAAGTGCGCAGGAGCAAGAGAGTGGGTTCATATCAGTATGCTCAAGGGGGGTTTGCTTGCCTGTCAGTTCTGAAGATATTACTCCTCTTCATTAGTGTCAATATTCACACCAACGGAACCATCCTCTATCGAGGGGGGAACAACCACCGGCAAACACAAAGGAACAACAATCAATGCAATGCAACAAACATGATGCATGATAAGACAAGTTAAGGTACTTACTTGACCTAGAGAAATAATTAGTCAAGTTAATTGAAGTGGAATTCAAACAAGTTTGAATTCCAACTCCAAATGATGTTTTATATGTTGCCCTAATCATAAAATGTCCTACTTGGTCACGTTAACTTGTTCAAACATGCACTGTAATGGCATAAACAGATTCCTTGGATTTTTCTAATCATTTTTCATATAAAAATTATTTTCATTTGAGTTATAGATTATTTTCATTTGAGTTATATAAATTATTTTACTAGGTGGCCGGAGGTGGTTTGAGCGGTCAACGGCGTTCACTTCTGCGGCGGTCGAAGCTTTCGGCCATGGCGAGGTCAACGGCTAGGGGACGCGAGCGACGGTGCGGTAGGGGGGGAGATGCAGAAGCTCACCACGGAGCTTCTCGCAAAGACGGCGAGGTTGAGGACACCCTGTGCGCAATGAATCGACAATGTGGATTGTCGGCGCCCGAGGTTGAAGGCGAGGTCGCTGACAGCGATGTACTGCCTCCCGCGTTGCTCTGCTCGATGGAGAAGACGAAGACGACAGACGGAGCTTCTGGACGTGGCTACGGGGCCTGGAGAACGGCGCCAACGGCAGCGCTCGGGTGAGCTCGAGGGCGACTGTTGGAGAGGAGGAGAGGGACCGGAGTTAGAGGGAAATGGAGCCAGGGGTCTGAGCGACCTCGTGGCGTCACTAGAAGGGCCTCCCGTGCCACAACGAAGCAGGAGGTGGACGCCTCCCAGCTCGGCATGCATGGCTTCGCCTCTGCCTACTGGCAGAGGTTGAAGACGACCGCTCGCCAGGGTAGGCTGGGCCTGCTACAGAGCTCGGCCAATAGGTGAGATCTCTCTCTCTCTCTCTTTTAGTTTTGTTTCTATTTTCTTTTCTTCTGACATTTGTTTATTTTTTTTAGGCGACAAGGACCTAGCACAAAAATACCAACATATTTTCTGGAGTGTAGTTCGAATATTTCAAACATCCTAAAAATGTTTCAGAATTTTTGGATGACTACAATAATTGAAATGCTTTATTAGTGATTTTTAGAAACTTTCCTATTTTATTTAATTTACCAAAATAGTTGTTAAAATATAATTCACCCTTGGTATGTTGTTTCCAACATTTATCAGAAATGGTGAACATTTTTGAAGGCCATTTGGAAACATTGAAAATACAGCTGTTGGAGTTTAGTTTAATCCATGAGATGCTAGGGTTTTTCATCCACATTTCAAATTCATTTGAAGCTAAACATGATGTAATGAGTGCTCAACGATGCAACTAATACAAGCAATTTCTAGGGCTGTGAGGACTCACCCCCATTAAACAAGAATCGCATCTCGAGATTGAAGCGTAGGGTGAGAGAACAGAAGGGAACACAAGACTAACACAATCTTCATGATCTAGTTACCCTTCTTGAAGATTTTGCATCATTTCATCATCTTGACATTGGCATCTTTGCTTTCAAGATCTTCATCCAACACGATGATAAAAAGTAATAAGAAAGCTCTACAAGATTCGATCTTCTCGGAGATCGAGCAACTCATGATCAACTCGTAGAATGGGACGTGATAACATCTCTCAAGACAAGACACAAAACACATATTGAGAATAAAGAATGAGGCAGATGATGGAGGTTCAATTGGTAGGCAACAATTCCACGCTAAAGCAGATGGTGAAGTGGTTTCAAAGTAGCGAGGAGTTAGTTGCCATTGATACCATAACGGGCACCTTAGGGAAGGTGACTCGCAAGATTATTCCTTAAGTGGCAAAAATAATTACTTTTGATACAGAGATCATTGAGACTCTTCATACTAGCCTAAGGCAATTCACAAACGATCTTGGAAGGAATTCAAAGAATGGCATACTCAGATCGGAGGGAAACTAGAGTTATAAAACAACTCGGAAACGGAAGGCACATCCCAATTAATACCGAGAGTATAACCTAGTATGTGAGCGTGCTCTCAAGAACTTGAGCATCTCCATATTCATCAAATTTTTACCAACACCCGTGCCAAGGATCATGGAAACACCTCATACTACCATGATGAATAATGATGGAGGATGCGGATAAAAAGGAAGAAAACACTTTCTCAGATTTCACCTTAGCTATACCAAGGGAGCAAAATCTGGATGATCGACCGAGAGACATTTAGCACTCCGGTTCTAATGTTCTCCTTGATGAATTAGCATAACCCAATTCTAGGTAACGTTTGGTATCTAGAATATCAAGTAAAGGTCGGACTTCGGAATCTCAAAGGGTCCATCAAGAATAACTTCTAGGGCAAGTCATACAAGATCCTCATGGCGAGGTGTCTAAGGTTGCTGATTCAAGATATTATAGTAATAGGTCTTCCAGCAGATGTGATAGCAACAACATCACTTTACCGGTTACAGCGAGACCAATGTTATAATTCTTGGGCAACCGGTTACAGCGAGACCAATGTTATAATTCTTGGGCAACTTTCCAACCATCATATCTGCCTGAGATTCAGATCTGGTTGCCACCGAGTTATTCCAGACTCAACATGTCTGAAGTGGAAAGATTGCAACACAAATCGAAAAGATGATGTTGCGAGATTCTCGGGAAATGAACTACGGAAGCCAGCTCCAAAATATGAGTTGGATTGCAAGGCACAAGTGAACACGACGTCCAAGACAAGCATGATCACATGGCCTTTCAACAAAACACTTCGGAGTTCGGGTTAGGAGCCATCATTAGGGATTAGCGAAGCCCTTACATAAGTCCGGATTAGCTCTTAAGAAAGGACTTCTTTTCCATGAATAACTCAATCAGTGGCTTGATGTTCTAGGATTGCATATGGAATGAAGATGATCAATCTATCAACCATAGAATACTTCGCACGGGCATGATTGACTTGGGATGATTCCAAGAAACAAATCGACTTTTCTCAAGTTCACGGCAGAAACTTGCATCATATGCACATCAAATTTGAGTAAGTCACCTCTTACACCAAACTTATACTTCGTGTACATGTCACGAAGATATTGTCTACAAAGTTTCCAACACCAGCTTAATGTCCATCATGAGTCTACGATAGACGAGAATGTTGTCGATGAGCTCATCAACAATTCATCGAGGTATCCAAATAGATGGAATTCCACAACCATGAGAACAAGGTGATAGCATTGGTCAGACCAAAATATATAATGGTGTATGCTCGAGGATACATCCACGAGTAAAAACAAAATTAGGAAGATCTTTGGTTCTGATTTTGATTTGACGATAGCCCACACTCAAATCAAAGATTGGATAAGACGATAGATGCAACAATTGATCCCATGGATCAAATAATGAAGGTATCGTATTTCTTCAACACACACAAGACATCCCTTTGGATGAACTAAGTCAGGCAAAGCTTTTATCTTCCAACTCTCCAAGTTGTTATTTAGCTTAACCAACTAGTTCAGGGGTATCCAACACAGATTCTTTGAGAAAGGTGGTTTATTAAAAAATCATCTCGATCACGAACTTAACATAACGTTCAAGGAACACCTTGGTAATACTTCCAAGAAGATATTCGGAAAATCACAATCCACCGATATGTTATCAAACTCGAGAGCGATCTTGCTTTCCAAGTCAAGACGATATGATCAACAGAGCGAAGGATTGACACGATGCTAACTCATTGACCGAAAAGTGCACCATGGAAAATGGACTAGGTAGCACGATCACTCCTAGAGTGGTGATTAAATAACCAACACAGCAAGAATGAAATTATTGTCCATTAACTACCAAACAACAAAGTTGCTAGGAGTATTGATTACACACATCAAGATTGACTTGACGATATTCTTGTTTCAACAACACTGAGATCAGGGAATGAATGACGATGGCTAGAAGTATCACTACAACAAGATTTCATAAGAGGGAGTGCAGTTCTCATGATAATCTTGACATGAAGAGGGTAATACCTCAAGGTAGAGCATAGCAAAAGCTGAATTGGCATTTTGATCTGCGGAAAACAACTCCTTTGACCCAATCCGAGAAATGGATGAGGTACGGGAGTTTGCTTCTCCTAGTCATTCGAAAATAGAATGGCTAGATAGACCATGAGAATAGTCGACATCGATAACACAATGCATGACATACTCTTGACTATGCGTTGATAGATAAAGGTCAGAATACAATTGAAGAAGGGAAACTAAAGAGCACCTGATTTTTGCTGAGTTGTAGATACATGGATTGAATATGTCAAACAGAGTTCAACCTGTCTCTTCCAGATAATCCATGTAGAATGAGGGATTGGCAGAGTCACAACTATGGGATGGAGAACTCATCAAGAGCACTCATGTTGTGATCTTTCATTCACAAAGAACTTCTGCATCACTAATTCATGGTATTGGAGGAATGATATACCACAAACCTTGAGGACTATAACAAGGTTACTAAGCATCCTAGGGGAACGAGCAAATGCTATCAACAGAAGTGAGCGGAATGATTCTTGGGTTCAGGAACCCAGATATGGAATACCTATTAACTAAGTAGCATCACAGCATGCTTTTGATGATGATGGCTAGTATTGTCACACTAGGAACAGAAGACACAACTAAACTGTTAGGTGGTTCACTAAAACAACATGGTTTCCTAAACACCTTCATCAAACACTACTGGTAGAGGTTGAAGATGACCGCTCGCCAAGGTGGGCTGGGTCTGCTACAGATCTGGGCCAACAGGTGATCTCTCTCTCTCTCTCTCTCTTTTAGTTTTGTTTATATTTTGTTTTCTTCTCACATTTTTTTATTTTTGTTTGGGCCACCAGGACCTAGCACAAAAATACCAACACATTTTCTGGAGTGTAGTTTGAATACTTCAAACCTCCTAAAAATGTTTCAGAATTTTTGGATGACTAAAATAATTGAAATGTTTTATTAGTGATTGTTAGAAACTTTCCTATTTTATTTAATTTACCAAAATAGTTGTTAAAATATAATTCACCCCTGGTATGTTGTTTCCAACATTTATCAGAAATGGTGAACATTTTTGAAGGCCATTTGGAAACATTGAAAATACAACTGTTGGAGTTTGGTTTAATCCATGAGATGCTAGGGTTTGTCATCCCCATTTCAAATTCATTTGAAGTTAAACATGATGCAATCAATGCTCAGTGATGCAATTAATACAAGCAATTTCTAGGGCTCTGACAAGAGGTGTACCTCCACATACGAGAGTTCCACTCCATTTTCCATGAATGGGTAGCCTTTGTAGACTGCATCTCCTTCAAGATGGATTTGCTTCATCATATCCTTCAGGATCCTTGGGTAATCATGATCACTAGTCAGGTTCATGATTGTCTCTAGACCCTTGAGGAAAGACTCATAAAGGGTGGTCATCTGCAGGTGTCAGATAAGGGCACTCAACATTAACATATGTTTCGTCTTGGGTAAGCATCCATATCATCCAAACTAAGCTTCTAATTCACTTCCCAACATCTTACACAATATTTTCATCCTTAAAAAAAATGTAATGGGTTATCCATTTACCATAATTTGTACTTTAGCAAAATCCTAGTTTATGCATCAACAACTCATTTTCATCCATGTTTTGAATCCATACTTCTACCTCCAGCTGGGTCATTGGTCCAGAGAATTCAAGTCCAGCTTCATTGACCATCTATTGGGTCTAAGATTTTGGTATGAGATACTAGGGAAATAGAAGGAGATACACACAATACAAACAATAGTTTTAAAAAATATGTTTTATTTGTGGCTGTAAAAAAAATGCACACAAATGACAGCTCACACATCACCGTATCTAACGTGAGTATGCAACAGGGGTTTGGTCTACTAGGGGACATAAAATCTTTGAAACTCTTCATGGTCTTCAATTTCTTCACGTCCTTATAGTCTACAATTTTTTTGTAGCTCTTCCCATAGTGAAATACATCTTTGTCTGAGTTGGTCATCAATTGTCCGATATCTTGTCTTGGTTGAAGTGACAATTAATTGATTCCTCCGAGTGGTCAAAGGGATAAGGGTATTATGTAACTATTTGATAAAACTCAGAAGGGATGAGAAGTAAAAGGTTTTTTTCATAATAAGGTTTGAGAGATATCCTATCCTATGGGGTTTCCAGTTGTCTAGGGTCATGTCCTACATTCAACATGTGCTCTGATACCATCTCTGTAGCGACCTGACTCAAAACGAGTCAAGCCTCTGTGTGTTCTATGCCATCGCTGGATCAGTATGCTAGCACATAGTACATCAATGTATATATCAAAGTGCAATCACATGTAAATAACCTAAAACTAATGTATACCTTAAAATCTCAGCGGAAAGAGTCAACAGGGGTGGAGTCCCAATAAACACGAATGGCAGGTTGAGTGTAGACCGTAACCATGAATCGTACTCTTACTCGTCGAAGAAGAGTATCTGCAACATGAGAAGTTGCAGCCGTGTAGGTCAGCATTTTGAATATGCCGAAAACTCACAAAAAGAGGGGGTGATCATAATCGTCTATACTATATGCATATATGGCAGGTGGGGCTATAAGTTTATGTTTTGCGTAAAGCAAATTTTTCCTACAACAAGAGATGTGGCAAAAGCAAAATTTATTACTACAAAGTTGGTTGTTTAGTGAGATGGTTCCACCAACCAATTCTCATACCAAATTAACAATAATACCCTCATCATTATAATTATTTGTGTTGAGAGTTCCAGATAGTTTCAGTTCCTTTGGCTCAAGTTGTCCATGACCGTGGACATGGCTAATCGATTAGGTTTGAGTACTCTGCAGAGTTTTGCACACGTTCCCCACAAGATTTGACTGCCTTCGTTGAATTCCTCACACTTTAGGGTGTTTGAGAAACGGATGACCAAAACATGGTCTTTAAAGGGGTTCCTCTGAGATTCTGTTAGTGCCCATCAATTCCTACCGTTCTTCTACATCTCGTAGCACCGGCTGTCCATAGTCACCACAATGTCCAACCAAGCTAGAGCCCATAATGGCTTGTGGCTGTGAAGGTAAGCCTTTGGTCTTGAAGTATCCATCCATATCTTTGTTCCTAAGTGGACCTTTCCACATCAATACTGGCACTTCTCCAGCAACACCTAGGCTAACCACTGGTTTCTCTAGGGCGCCATTCATACCGTCATCCACCCAAAGATATGTTGAAAACTTGAAGTCTTGAAGTCTTGAGCATCATGTAGGTCTTGTAATAATTATCTCACAACTCTCATGAATCACACAACCAACCCTGTCATGGTTTTATCATGGCAGATGTCCGGGTGAATGGACTTGGGTTCGAGGCCATTGCTAATGTGATGGTTGGGACGAAGGACACGAGTTTACCCAGGTTCGGCCCCTCGAGTTGTGGTAATAGCCTATGTCCTGCTAGTGCTTGTATTGTTTGATGTATCGATTACAAGGGAGCTATTGCTTGACCTAGTTCTCGATAACCTGATCCCTAAGTCACCCCGGGTCTTGCCTTTATATAGGAGGTCAAGACCAGGGATCATACAAGTTGTAACCGACTCTCATTACATGTCCAATTCTACCTCTATCTTCTCATGCCTTTCTTGACCAAGTTCTCTTTGGGCGGGTTATACGCCCGGGTCTTCTTCATCCGGGCCACCTACCGGCCGATCCTATCAGCCGCTAAACTTCTTGGGCTCTGAAATCCCCACGGCTCACTCTTGGGCAAGTGTGCGAGCCACCCAGTGAGACTCGGAGCCCTCGGGTCGGGTCTCACCGTGGGGTTATATCCCCAACATTAGGCCCGAGGTTAATTTGAGCTTGTTCACTTCAGCCTTTCTTTTTACTCCTTGGCGAGCCGCCCGGAAATGACCCGCCATGACGTCATGTTATATCTGAAAAAACTCTAACACACGCTACAAATCTTTTATTAAATGAACAACCCAAAAATCGAGGCGTCCGCCTCGGTCAAATGATATCCGACGCCTGGATTTTCGTGCCCGTTCTGCGCTTTCCCTATTAAATAGGACTTCCCTAGGTAGCATTGACTTTCTCTCGCATGCTCGGTCATCTCCTTCCTCTAACGCTTCCGTTTCCAGCGCTTCCAGCTCCGGCGCCGTTTCCTCCTCATCATCGACAGGGCCGCTGCATCAACCTGACATGATCCAGAGTTCCTTCCGCTTTCATCGCACCGTAGCCGTTGAGTCCATCCTCCTTATGGCCTTACGTAGCCCCCAAGAGTCGGGTTAATATCGACTGATAATAATCTCGCTCTTCCATCTTTAGTAGAAGTAGACATATGTAATGTGTAGGCTTTAATTTATTTAGCCGTGATCTGAAACCATAGCTTTGAACCAGTACTTCTGAGAAGATAGTTACCAGAGCTAACTGTAGCCCCCAAGGGTCGGCTTAACCTTTTCCAAAGTTGAGCCGGGACTTTCTAGAAGATAGTTACCAAAGCCAACTGTAGCCCCCAAGGGTCGGCTTAATCTTTTCCAAAGTTGAGCCTGGACTTACATGTTGAACTTCCTTAGAAAACCAATATGCAGCCCCCAAGTTCTGGGTCAAACTTGTCGAAGTTGAGTTGGAACTGTCTTGAAAATAAACATTAGCCCCCAAGTGTCATGCATATGGCTTGCAATCTGTTTGAGTCTTGCTTATGTACTCCATATTTTGAAACTTCACAGGAAGCTTTAACCGAAGTCAGGTCAGAATTGGCCGGCTTAAAAGCGAACTTAGCTACTCGGCAAGCTGCCCGGAATGAAGCTGAGGAGACCTGCCAGCTCCTTGTTGAAGAGCTAGCTAAGATCAACGCTGACTTCACCGCCTTCAAGGAATCTACTGAGGTTGAAAAAGCTACACTGACTAAACGGGCGGATGATGCCGATCAGCGACACATGATCATATCTGACGAGCAGCAGTCTTTGAAGCGTCACATCACCAAGATGACAGCTGCCCTCTTTGGCAAGTTTTTAATAGCTTGGCTTTATCCAGATTTTTGTATGTGTGCTGGCGACTCATAACGAGGCCTTTGTCTCACGCAGGTCCTAGGAGCCGCCAACTTGTCTCCGACAGTCTGCTGCCTCTAAAGGCTATATACACATTGACAGAACAACTGTACTGCGGGGCAGTACGCACAATCAAGGTTGTGCAATATAAAGAGAACATTCCTTCGACTCTCAGAAATGTCTTGGAGCTCCTGTCAACGATGCCCAAACAGATTGTAGAGCTGAAGAAATCAGTCGGCCGCCAGGGGGCAATTGCGGCCATAAACCGGGCATTGGCTTTCGCTCGAGAGCTTACTCCGGCTGAGATGATGGATGGGTTTCCCTCCAAGAAGGGCGAAGGTTTTGAGTTTACCAACGCCGACTATGCTCGGTGCATAAAAGATTCCAAAGTTCTAACCTCTGTCTTAGCAGAAGAGGTCAACTTGGCGACTTACGAGGCGTCTTACAATGCTGATCAAAAGAGGATCCCTGGTCTGCTCTTTGAGTCCCAGGACCTGACACCCGCTCGCAGTAAGACTCTCTTTGCTTCTTATCTTGGCCCATCCCCCTTCTTTGAAGAAGGAACTTTCGCGGCTTTAACCGAATGCAATTGGGACTTGTATAATCTCCAGATCAAGGCAGCTGAAGAGCCGGAGCACGATGACCCGCCAGCCAGCTGATTGCTTTGTATAGAAAAAATTGTAATAGCCGGCTCTCCATGACCCGCCTGGGGCGATGTAAAAAACTTGATGATATTTTGAGCTCCTCAGAGAGCATCTATAATAGGATAGCAGCAACTTTTGCCTTTTTTGAACTTGTGCCATCGCGCACGTATGAAAGTCCAGCTTAAAATAGACATGTTCCATCTTCCTTGTCCTTCTCATTTTATGCCTTACTAGCTCTTCATAGGTTAATTTCCTGTATGTGTAAATGTACCTTTACACCGTTAGGAGGGCGGCCTAAAAGCGTAACCCGAATATGCTGTGTCTTCCCCACATGTGTGAGAGAATTATTCGCTTAGCTTTGGAGCTGGCCGAAAGGTTCGATAAGATTCACCCGTAGGGCAGGAAGCCCACTGTATGGTTTATGTTGACTTGTCAACATTTCTGGCGCGAACGCCTGTTGTTAGGGATAGATAAGCTACACCCGGAGGTGGGAAGCCCCCTTCGACAACCGCGGCTAACATGTTCACCGGAAATCGTCAACTGGAATGGCATAAAGTCAGTTGTTAGGGTGGTATAAGCGATACCCGAAGGTAAGAAGCCCCCTTCGACAGCCAATGTTGACTTCTCAACAATTTTGGCGCGAACACCGGTTGTTAGGGTGAGATAAGCAATACCCGAAGGTAAGAAGCCCCCTTCAACAACTGTGGCTAACATGTTAACCGGAGATGGCATAAAGCCGGCTGTTAGGGCGAGATAAATGATACCCGAAGGTAAGAAGCCCCCTTTGACAGCCGCAGTTGACATGTCAACTGGAAATGGCATAAAGCCGGTTGTTAGGGTGATATAAGCGAACCCGTCGATAAGAAGCCCCCTTCGACAACTGCGGTTAACATGTTAACCGGAAATGGCATAAAGCTGGCTATTAGGGTGAGATAAGGGATACCCGAAGGTAAGAAGCCCCCTTCGACAGCCGTAGCTGACATGTCAAATGGAAATGGCATAAAGCCGGTTGTTAGGGTGAGATAAGCGATACCCGAAGGTAAGAAGCCCCCTTCGAATACCAATGTATTTGCATCGATGAAGATGTGCGATGTGGCAGAGGCCCCGAATTACAGGGATGCTATTCTATTTATATACAAATATGATATGTACAATGATAATGTACAGTGACGATTCTCAACAACCTTAAGTGTAATAAGGCCGCAGATGCGCTATCTTCCACGGCCAGCGGATCTCCTGACCCGAAGTATCTAAGTCATCCCGGATGTCCATGAGGTAATATGACCCTTTGTTGTGATTTCGGCTGACCACAAAAGGCCCTTCCCATGGGGGAGATAATTTATGCATATCGGTCTGATCTTGAATCAGCCGTAGAACTAAGTCGCCCTCTCGAAATGTCCGGGTCTTAACCCTACTGCTATGATAGCGGCGCAGGTCTTGTTGATAACTCGTCGAATGGGCAGCCGCTAGCTCTCGTTCCTCCTCCAAGGCATCCAACGCGTCCTGACGTGCCGTCTCATTGTTCTTCTCATCGTAAGCCGCCAATCGTGGCCATTCATGTCGGATGTCACTTGGCAACATGGCCTCAGCACCGTAAACCATGAAGAAAAGGTGTATACCCTATGGATCTGTTGCGGGTGGTTCTGATACACCATAAGACGGAGGGCAACTCTTCTACCCAACAACTGGGTGTTCTTGGTGAGTCTCTATAGCCAAAGCTACCGTCTCTTGCTGGTTTCTCGCCCGGTTCATGAGCGCATGCGCATCTAGAGCCGCCCGATCGTCCCTCGGAGGTCCTCTCCGCTGATCACTATTGGAAACTGCTAGCGACTCATAACATCGGCTAAAGCTCCGGCTAGGCAGAGGGGTTGAATGAACACGGCTCCGGCTGTGAGTATACTTCTCGTGTTGGGCCATCGCCGTCTAAAGGTATCCAATGGCATTCCGTACCTATTCCGAAAAAGGTGCTTCATCCGGGATAGGAATTGTTTCAAGTCGGGTAGCCGCAGGCACCATATTCTTAGCTAGGTTAGAATAATGACCCACCGGCATTGGGAAGACCACCGGTGAGGCCTGGTTTTGCCGGGCCGAGTGAGACGTTGGTCGAGCCGCCGGGCGGTTTCCAGGTGCATCAGCTTAGCTATCCTCTGCTGCTCCTCCGTCATCCGGTCCTTGAGCCTCCATCTGGACTTTCAGCTTAGCTATCCTTTGCTGCTCCTCCGTCATCCGGTCCTTGAGCCTCACAATCTCTAAGTTCCGAGCAGCCTGATTATTTGGTGTGACTTCAGTGGCCATCAGGGCCGTAAGCTCGTTCATCAAATCCAGAAGAACTTGAGTCGACGGCGGCAGGTCAGTGCCTGAGGTTTCTACTCCTACAGCTGTACCGCTCGTGCCTAGGGCTAACCCCGCCATGAACACGGCAGCGTGAGCCGGCGGCCAAATGCATCCGACCTAGAATGATCCGACTCAGGGCAAAGCTCATCGTAGCCCCCGAGCCCGCCATTGTGAAGAAGGTAAATTGATTCCGTCTCTCCGCTCGAAGACTTGTCTTCTGAACAGATGAGAGTTTCCTATGACCCGGAAGCTTCCAGATCCATCCCTTGAGTAAAGCCTATGAAGACTTGCCTCCAGCACGGATTAACACGGGCGGGCCGCACATCATGGGCAGGTTGCGCGTGCCGAGCTGGCTCGATGACGTTGGTGTAGGCATCCGGCCCGGATGTAGATCTATCAGTTCTTTCGATGAAAATGTGAATACCGCCGAAAGGAACACATAATCCATATTCCACAGAGTCGTCATCAAGCCCCCAGCCGGCGTCATCGATGTAGAGCCGGCCACGGTGACTCTTGCTCATCATTCTGACCACGTATCTCTCAAGCCCTGGGAGAGAGCCCTTTGAGAACTCAACACTACCGAGCGTAGGCCCCACGGCGGGCGCCAACTGTCGTGGTTTTATCATGACAGATGTCTGGGTGAATGGACTTGGGTTCAAGGCCATTGCTAACGTGATGGACTCAAAGGGGTTGGTTGGGATGAAGGACACGAGTTTACCCACGTTTGGCCCCTCGAGTTGAGGTAATAGCCTACGTCCTGCTGTTGCTTGTATTGCTTGATGTGTCAATTACAAGGGAGCTATTGCATGACCTAGTTCTCGATAACCTGATCCCTAAGTCGTCCCGGGTCTTGCCTTTATATAGGAGGTCAAGACCACAGATCATACAAGTTGTAACTGATTCTCATTACATGTCCGAGTCTACCTCTATCTTCTCTTGCCTTTCATGACCAACTTGTTTCCGGGCGGGTTATATGCCCGGGTCTTCTTAATCTGGGCAACCTGCCGGCCCATCCTGTCAGCCACTAAACTTCTTGGGCTCTGAAATCCCCATGGCTCACTCTTGGGCCAGTGTGCAAGCCGCCCGGTAAGACCCGGAGCCCTCAGGGCGGGTCTCACCGTGGGGTAAAATCCCCAACAAACCCCGTCTACTAATAGCATAGCAAAAATAAATCAATGTTTCCCAGGGCCAAGGTGAGAAGGATTTGAGGGGTGCCTACCACATGATACTACTCAAGTAACCAAGTTTCCAAGCACCTACTTTTCATGCAAATGGGGAGATGGTAGAACTAATGCAATAAAAAGATGGGTAAAAACATGATCAATGTGACTTCCCTGGTAAGGTTGATAAAGATAGAATTGCTCTTAGAAATTACTTGATAGAACTATTCGTCACTCTCTGATGGAAATCTATATAATCAAAAATTGCATTCATATAAGCAATCATACTAGCAATAAATGCTAACAATCAAAAGTAACACAAAACCAAAATAAAAAAGGGTTGTGATGAAGGAAATACTTAAGACAAAAGTTAAAATAACAGAACTTCATCAAATCAACCATGATTAGTTTTCCCCTACAAATAATCCTATTTTCATATAGTAATACAACAACAAAGTAAAGCCTAACAAAATTATTCTAGCAAATATTTTACTAGCAAAAAGAATTACTTTTGAAGAACAACTAAGAACTATGATAAAATAATACACTAAATAACATAAGTCTTTTCCTCATAAACATAACAAGAAGAAAAACAATAAAATATTAAAATAACATAAAACAAAATATATAACAACTTAAGTTAACAGAAACTGAAACTTGTAAAGAAAATTTTAGAAATATTCAAATAATAAATCAAACTAGCAATGAAATCAATTTGCAAGGTACTATCAAACTAGAATTGATTTCATGCTATAAAAATAATAAATGACATAAAAGTAAACATGGTTGAAATACTATTGCTAACTAACAGAAAACAAAGTAAAACTTGTCAACTAATATAAAATTAAATAAATCAAAAAAAATTAAAATAAAAGAAATAGAAAGAAACCTAAAAAGATCTAAAATAGAATCTGTTTTGCTTGAAATCCTAATTCGAAATTTTCTAGAAATTCTCAAATTCTACCTACTGTTTAATAAAGTCACTAGTTAGCAAAAAGAATTCTACCTACTATTTAAACTCAAGTTATAAGAAAATTAGTGTTTGAAGCAAAACTAGTTGAATTCAAATTTAAATTATTCAAATATAGTCAAACTTTATATCTACAGAAACTAGATAATAATTGTGAAAGCATGCAAAAAGAATCAATTAAGAACACTAAATAAACTAGGATATATCCTATTTGCAAAAACAGAAACAAATCTGTTTCAGAAAAAAATAAAAATAGAGAAAACACCTAAGTGATGAATAGGGCCACGTGTCAAACTATGGGTGGGTGCGGATGTGCGCGTGCACGGGCAATAGAGCGAACGCTCAGTAATTAAGAAAAAAATGGTTCGGTCAGTTTATTTTCTTTGGATCATTAGATCCAGATCCAATGGTTAGGAGAGGGGGAGACAAGCTCACGGGGGAGGTGGTGGATACTCCGGCGAGGTCACCGGCGGTCGAAGCGAGGAGGGGGTCGGGGAGGTGGCTCCAGTGCTCGTAGACAGCGTCTGGGGGGTCCAGCAGATCGCGGTGGCTCTCAAGTGACGGTTTGCGTCCTTGGAGGGGCTCAGGGGTGATGATGTCAAGCTTCTCGAGCTCGTGGCCAGAGCTCCGGCGATCGATTTTGGGAGAGGAGAGGCGTCGGGCAGGGGGGCTTTGGGAGAAACGGGGTGTGGCGCTCCCGGCTTTTATAGCCCTGGGTCCAGGGGTGCTCGGAGGGATGGGGATCGATGAGATCCCGTCGGATCCGAGGCTGTCACTGGCGAAGGAAAGAGGGGGCGAGGGAAGGAAGGAGAAGTCCGCACGATGGATTCGGGCGGCAAGTGGGGCCTGCAGTCAGAGAGAGAAAGGAGATCACGCAGGATCGGTTGGCCGATCCGATGCGATTCGGATCTGGCAAAGAGATCCTGGGCCGCTTCCTTTCCTTATGGGCTCGGTACGTTTCCTTTTTTTTTGAAACTTCATTTTTATAAAACAAAACAGAAAAGGAAACTAAATAAAAAATCTAAAATACTTTTATATAGACATATTATATATCAAAATTTGCAGAAAAATAAATCCTAAAACATGAACATATTTTCAGAGGTAAAACAGAATCTCACAAAACCAACAAAATCAAATAGTGTTGCTGGTTCAAATAAAATGCAAATAAAATATTTTCAAAATACCAAAATGATTTCAAATTCATTTCTCTCCACTTTTATATTTAAGGAAATAATTTTACCCTATTTTTCATATGGTTTATTAATGGATAAAATAAATTTTAAAACCACTTTCAAGTATGGCTTTGAAACCCTTTTGTGAAATATTTCAAAAATAGTTTTCTGAGTTTTATAAATTCAGATATGATTCAAATCGTCCCTGGTTTGGAGTGTCGTATTACTCCTCTCAATTGTCAAGGGTATCTGAATTATTTCAAAATTTAAAATGGAACCAAGTATTAAATGGATTCCAAATGGAATAGTTCCGAGATTTTCAAAATCCACTTTTCAAATTCCTTGTTTACAAAGAAGTCATGTTATCTTCTCTCTCTAATTTGAAATGGAATTGAATTTGAATTCAAAAGCACATGGGAAAGTCATGTCATACCCACTCATTCAAAAGTTTTTAAGAAGTTTCAAATTTCACTCAAATTCAATCACTCAATCAAACAAACACTCATTCTAATATTTATTATAACATTCCAAAATTTGGGATGTTACAACAGCCCAGAAAGCACTCGCACAAGGTAATGAAGGCAGACAAGTAGGAAATTGCATTCAGTGGGAAGTGATGAAGTTGAGCACCAAAGAAGTACGGAAAGCCTCTAACGAACGACTGGGGAGGCACTGGAAAACATCTTTCAACGTGGGAGAGGAGGAGAACCCGCTCTCCATCGCGTGGCTCCGGTTCGTGCTCCCCCTCCAGCAACCTCTAGGCGCCGTCTGCCACAAGACCGTCAGCAACCAGGACGTACATATCCGCTCCGGTGACCACCGAGGGGAGAAAGTCTCCCTGCATCCATCCTGCTGGCGTGGTGAACCGAGCGGTCGAGGGCTTCCTCCCCTTGCCTTTCGTCACCCTCTTCTTGGCGCGCTCCAGCTTCTCCGTAGTGCCCTTCATCATTGATGTGGCTGCTCTCATCAGCGAAGAACAAAGTGTCCCGATGAGGACAGGGGAGGCGGAGGAAGAGAGGAAGATTGGGGAAGAATGTTTTGCAAACCGCGACGCTTCGGGATTTATACCCTGCCGAGTCTCTCACTAGCAAGTGGGCCCGCGAGATCACCGCGCACGCCAACCGCTGACGGCGTCCAATAGGTGGCGAAATGACCAGTGCAAGAATCATGGTGTCATGCCCCCACTTGCCCCGATAGTGACGTCATCACTATGGGCACACGCGCTTCCCAAAATTTCGTATCTCGCAAAATCCGGGTCTGACAAACTGACCCGTCGCTACAAAAGATTACTTCAGATCACTCGGAACAAACTCGACACTCAACATTCACTCGGGCACTTTCAAGGCTGAATTGATCTGGGCGAATGATGAAGAGTTAAGTCGACACAAGTTTCGTTGAAGCCCCGAATATCATTCGGAAGCTTTGGTGTCTTGTTCTGAACTGACATCGATATCCCCATTCACCACTCAAACCCTGATCCATTCGGGGGCTAATGACGAGGATACGTACCTAGGGTAGGGTCCCAGGCCTGACCTACATACCGTACCTAAGGACATTACATTGGAGTACTTAATGATCACAAGTAAGATTCTGACTGGATTCCCAATGACGCTTAGGACACACGACAGGCAATCCACTCGGAGACTTCTTCCTCCACTCGACATTCGATTGTCACTCGGAAGACCTCATTTCCACTTGACGCGAGAAGAACAGAAGCCACCCCCAAGAGGCCGACGGACAGGCATTAGACCTTTTGTCATTAGTAGCATTTATTATGTACGTTACCAGTAACACCAGTCTTTAAATCCACGATCGGACCCTTGGATGCTGGGTAATTATGAGGGGCAGCAAACTCTATATAAGCCGCCCCTCCCCTCTGCCACAAGGGTTCGCAACCACTGTAATCTCAATATTTCACACAACAAAGCTCCCGAGCACTAAGAGGGCTGTTACCTCCACGAGAGGGGCCTGGACTCATACATCCGTGTGTCCACCCTCGCCGTAGCTAGAACTCTGCCTGCTCCTTTCGTACCCCTACCTTCTACTTCCAGGCTTGTTCCACGACACTGCCGAAGATTGAGATTGGGTTGAGTGAAAATGTACTTCAAGCTCTTGTGATCGGTGTACACCTCAACTGGTCTACTCAACAACAAATGCCTCCTAGTCATGAGAGCATGCATAACTCGCGCCAACTCGAGATCATGAGTGGGGTAGTTCTTCTCGGCAGGCTTCAATTGATGCGAGGTATAAGCAACTATCTTCTTATCTTGCATGAGAACACCACCAAGGCCTTCGAGAGAAGCATCACAGAAAACTTGGAAAGGCTGGAGCTAAAGTCAGTCTCTGCTTGAGCATATTCAACGCCACATCACACTCAGGTGACCAAACGTACTTGACATTCTTCTAGAGGAGATTAGACAGAGGCTTAGCAATTTGAGAGATGTTCTCCATGAATCTTCTGCAATAGCTTGCAAGCCCGAGGAAGCTACAAAGCTGCTTCACATTCTGAGGAGGCTCCCACTTCAGGATTGCCTCAACTTTCTTAGGGTGGACTTTAATGCCCTCAGCAGAGATCACATGCCCAAGGTACACCACTTCATTGAGCCAAAACTCACACTTGGAAAACTTGGCATAGAATCGATGCTCTCTTAGCTTGTCAAGTACAAGCCAGCGATGCTCTGCATGCTCTTCTTCTGTCTCCAAGAACACGAGGATATCATCCATATAGACCAAGACAAACTCATTCTTGAAAGCAGAGAATATGAAGTTGATCATTCTTGAGAAGGTTTGAGGAGCATTGTTGAGACCAAATGACATGACAGTGTACTCTTAAGAGCCAAAACTCTTCCAGAAAGCGGTCTTCCGAATATCTTCTTCGTGAATGCGAATCTAATGATAGACAATACGAAGATTGAGCTTCCAGAAAACTTGGCACCTTTCAGTTGTTCAAACAACTCATTGATGTTGGGAAGTGGGTACTTGTTTCTGCTTGTCTTCTTATTCAATGTACGGTAATCGAAACAAAGTCGGTCCGTGCCATCCATCTTTTTGACAAACAAAACAACACAACCCCATGGAGAAGAACTTGGTCTGATCAGACCCAGACGTTCTTGTTCATCTAGCTGCTTCTTCAACTCTTTCAGCTCTTTGGGGCCAAGTTTATATGGGCGCTTGCAAACCGGCTCAGTTTCGGGCTCGAAGTCAATCACGAACTCTACTTGCCGGTGCGGAGGCATTCCTGGCAATTCTTCTAGAAAGACATGTTCAGAGTCACAAACCACCGGAATTTGAGAAATAGCCGAGATTTCACCCTTCTCGTTAAGAGCAAAGAGACGGATTGTGTCATCGCGAGCTGCGAAAAAATCCACATATTCTGAAGGATGAGTCAACTTGACTTCTTTTTGCTTTACAATCAACATATGCCTTGTTCATAGCCAGGAAGTCCATGCCCAGAATGAGATCAATATTGGAATTGCCAAGAACAATTAGAGAGGCCAGAAAAGAATAATTGCCCATCTTGATAGAAACATCAGGGACTACCCAACGAGAACACATACGCTTGCCCAGAGACACAGCTTGCAATGCCGCAGATAATCTTCATGATGAAAATGATGCTTGGATGCAAACGAATATGACATAAAAGAATGTGAAGCACCACTATCAAACAACACTTTTGCAGGAATAGAATTAACTGAGAGATTACCCATGATCACTTGAGAAGAATCCTCTGCCTCTGCTGCATTCACCATGTTCACCCTTGCTGACTTGGGATTATCCTTCAACATTGCATTGCTGGAGGCCTGAGTGGAGGAGGAGGAGGAAGACGCCGCTGGTTGCACTTGTTCGAGTAGTGACCCTTCTGACCACACTTGTGACAAGTAACCTCAGATAGCGGACAGAAGTTGCTTGGAGGAGGAACATTTGCTGACTTGGGAGCTTGGGGTCTTTCATGATATCCTGGGTGGGAAGAACCACAGCGACCGAACTATCTCTGGTGCTGAGGAGGACGAAACGGAGGAGGATTAGTAACCCAATATTTCTGCTGCTTAGGGACCATCTGAGAGATGGAAGAAGAGTAGGAATCCCTTGAACGCTTCCTTGAGTTCTCCAACTTGAGCTGCGTTGCCTCGACCTTCAAAGCCATATTGTAGAACTGATCAAACTCATGAGGCTCCTGAAGGACCAGACCTGGCAGAAGCTCATCCTTGAGACCACCTCTGAACTGATAGATCATGGACTTGTCATCTGGAACATCTTGCTTAGCATAGCGGGCCAGATTCTAGAACTTGATGTTGTACTGATAGACAGACTTGCTCCCCTGCTTCAGGTGCCTGAACTACTAACACATCTCCTCGACAAAGCTTGTCGAAATGTAATGGGCCCTGAAGTCATGACAGAAATTGTCCCAAGTAACAACAGGATCGCCTCTGGAGTCCTTGTATTTCTGCCACCAATCTGTTGCCTAACCCTTGAGCTGGAACGACACGAATCTGACAAAGTCCTCTGGTCTGACATTGCTACACTCAAAATGCTTACTCATGTCACGGAGCCAATCATCAGCATCAAAAGGCTTCTCACAACAGGTGAAATACATGGGCTGGTTGGCAAGAAATTGGTTGAGCATCGCAAACTAAGGTTGATTCTGAAAATTCCCTTGAAAGCCTAGCTGACCCCGATCTCTTTCTTGCAACAGCCTGAGCAACATCTGAGTATTTGAAAGTGTGTTATATTTACTAGAGGGGGGTGAATAGGCGATTTTTACAAATTCATCACTTGAGGAATTTCAATTTTGTGGAATTTGAAATGTCATGAATAACTAGCAGCAAAATAAGTACTCAGGTGCATGAGGAGCATAGTATCAGCTTAGTCATCATGATGAAAGAAACATGCACGAACAGTGAGTAGCATGATAAAGGATAAGCAGTGATGAACAAGGCAACTTGAAGAATTTGAGGTGAGGAATTTGCAAAAGTCCTAAGTGAAATTCTTCAAACAGTAGCAATCAATTTCATCAACAGGTTTATGAGGAATAAGGAGGTTGAGGAAATAGAACCAGGTAGCTCGATGAAGACAATGGTTTGATGACCTAGTTCCAACTGTTGTGACAGTCGTACGTCTGGTTTGGAGCATCCTGGTATTTAAACCAGAGGACACACAATACTTACCGTATTCTCCTTGAGCCAAGGTCACACAGTCCTCGCCCAACACTTGTGGTATGTCTTCAGGGTAGACTTCCAAAACCCTCACTAAATGGTCACTCGGCGATCCACAATTTACTAATGGATGCTCTAGACCAAGGTCACTTCGTGGTCCCCAATTGACTGCAGGAGCACGAGACCATTTGGCCTAACCGTCTGGAGGATGCACAGTCCTCAAAGGTAACAAGCGTCGGTTCCACACAGGAATTTCTTCAGTGATGCTCAATCACTATGGGTTTTGTGGTTTGGTTGTGGGTTTTTCCTCACTGATGATTTTCTCCCAAAGTCCTCACAGGACGGGTTGCTCTCAAATGACAAGTGTCAGTTCTCTCTCGGAGCAGCCAACCATCTAGTGGTTGTGTGGGGGGTGGCTATTTATAGCCAGGATGCAACCTGACATGACAAGACATAAATGCCCCCAATGATATGACCGTTATGTGGATAATAATGATTGGGGACAGCTGGCGCTAAGCACAACAACGGTCGGAATTTCGAACTATGAAAGTCCTCACCTTATCATGTTCCTCACTTGTAGGCAATTCGTACTGGTAAATCCTAACTCCTCAGTCAGATCAGTTTCCTTAGAGACCAGAAGAACTTCGTCTCTGTCACCGAAGAACTTGTCTGAACCGTAAGAGATTTCCAAAGGCTTCACTCGAAGGATTGTATGGGTTGAGGATTTTGGAGTTGAGCATCAGTTGGAAATTTTCCTTAGTATTACCTTGGCCCCCTTTAACAGTATACTGTTTCCTATGACTCAAATAAAGGAAATCAAACTACGAACACAAAAGTCTTCACGCTTCATATTCCTCGTTCATATCTTCAAGGTCACACCAACTTCTTCATTTTCAAAGTCTTCAGGAAGTCTTAACCAAAGTCTTCAGAAAGTCTTCACTTGAAGACATACATTTTTAGGGGTCGATAATCTCCGAATATATCAAACTCCTCAGTGACTTATAGAGCCTGTGTACACTCACAGACACATTACTACCTTAACCTATAAGTCTTCAATACACCAAAATCACTAATGGGCACTAGATGCACTAACAATCTCCCCCTTTTTGGTGATTGCTGACAAATAGGTTAAGTTTTCAACGGGGATAAACAGATGAAGTGAAAGTACAGATTCTGAGGAATTTGATGGCAAGATATAGAAGAACTCCCCCTGAAGATGTGCATATTTGAGGAATTTGCTTTGGACTGCAAATGCACATGGCAGGTTCAAAACATGGAGAACTCTCCCTATATCTTCTAATTCATACACGCATTTGAATATATGAAATGAAGAATTTCAAATGTGTGAGGAAAATGGTGTCTGACTAAATTCAGCATTCATGCATTAAGGTATTTGAGGAAATAAACATGCGAGGAAATAGTTCAAAAGGGTCACACCACCATCGGACTTAAGTTTACAACTCAATAACCAAAAACTTCAAAAGAGCGAGTGTTGTAACTTAAACAAAAATAGCCCATATATATATAGACCCGCTTGAAGACTAACTCAAATTTTCCCCCCCTTTGTCATCGAAGACCAAAAGGGAAGAAAAAGTGATGACTAACACCCCATGAGGAATTTCATCTTGTTGGTGAAGAAGGAGCGCCAGCATTGTCGGGGTCGATTGTTGATGCAGGGCCAGCAGCAGTATCTTCAATGTCTTCATCTTCATCGCGCTCGCGAGATGAAGAATATGAACTGGTGACCATTAGAGGAGCTTAGACTTTCTTGAATTTCTTCTGAGGACAGCGAGCGAAGTCAGGATATTCTTCAAAGTTTAGCTCATCCAATTCTTCAGAAGGCATGAGGTGAGTTAGCACAGCCCAAGAGCGCTTGAGGTTTTCATCAGCATAATAGTGGCTCCTCTTGAGAGTGTTTTGCATCACATTCATATTCTGCACAATATACCCAAGTTGACTCTTTATGCACTTATGATTGTGATGGACGTTCTGATGAAGACTTATAAGAAGTTTGCGATCAGTCATCAATCGAGGGGCACACTCTTTGGGAGCTGAGGCCTTTGCATCAGAGTCTTGTGTGGCAGTGTCATCGTTTGTGGAGAAGGAAGCGGCTGTGTGAAACTGTCCATCCAGGGGACGTGTTCTTTCATCATTAACAGACTTGTCTTTCCCTTCACCTGATGAAATTGTACTCTTGATGACTTCAATGGGTGGCAGGAAACTGAAGTGATTCTGGAAATCAGCTTTGTAGTGCATTGAGGACTTATCCCTGATAAATTTCATAATCCATGGTGCATATGGCTTCTGCTCAAATGGAGCGACAGCTGCACTGGCCAAAGTCCTCATGAAGAAGTCATGTAAGTTAATGGGAATACCACGTATGATATTGAAGAGCACATTCTTCATGTTCCTTCAACTTTTTCTTCCTCAGAGTTATTGCCTTTCTGAGGACACAGTGTTTTTGTTAGGATGTGATAGTGTGTGCGAGGCACATAGAGTAGGTCCTTCACTAAGAAGACTTGGCGTTGAGACTTTCCAGGTGGCAATGTCTTCATCAGCACATTCATCAGTTGATTGGGTAGAGGAGATTCATCAAACAACTTGCAGGCTTCATCTGAGGGAATTTGGACTAGGACACACTGAAGCAATTCAGAGGCTTGAGCAGTGAAGTGTGTTGTGCTAGTCATCCAGTCCAATATCCAAGAGTTGATGTCTGAGGAATCTCTACTGATATGCAACGTGGCATAGAATTGAAGGATGATTTCCTCATTCCAGTCGCAGATGTCAACACAAAATGGAAGAAGTCCAGCATCATATAGAACTTGGAGCACAGGAGTAAATGATGGAAGACTTTCCATGTTAGCGTGAGGAATCTGATGGTGCTCGAAGACGACCTTCTTCTCATAGAGGACTGAAGCATAGTAATTCAGTTGAGTGGCAGTCCAGAACCTGTTGCGACCAGCCCTTGCAGAGTCATAGGGGTTTGGTCCAGAGAAGAACATGTGTTCATCGAAGAAATTTGTCTTGAGGAATTTGGGACGAACAAAGCCTTTGAGAGGTAGTCTTGGCTTGGGTTGAAGATTTGTTCGTGTACGCCCCTTGATCTCCGTTGGCATGGAAGGAACAGCAGACTGA
Source organism: Hordeum marinum (assembly GCA_022496015.1). NCBI lineage: Eukaryota > Viridiplantae > Streptophyta > Magnoliopsida > Poales > Poaceae > Hordeum > Hordeum marinum. The sequence continues at coordinate 119,392,305 of CM039676.1, forward strand.
GTGATTTGAAGAGCTGGTTCCTCAGCAGTTGCCGGAGCATCAATTCCCTTAGCAGTTGCAGCTGGAATTTCTTCACTGTCTGGAAGGTACAGATGTTCAGAGTCTTCTGGGATTTCTTCAGTCTGTGCAGGTGACTGAGGAATCAACATCAAAGGAGTTGCCATTGGTGAATTGGGATGTGCAGATTAGAAATATTCATCATTGACGACTGGAGTGGTGTCACCAATGTCAACGTCTTCATCAATGTCTTCGCCAACTTCCTCAGCAGTTGCCAGAATCTAGAGCAATGATACCTTAGGGGTTGATGCAGTGTCATCGATGACAATTTCCTCATCAAGAGGCTCTAAGGAAGAAGACGAATGATTCTCTTCTTCTTGAGGAATGTCATATGCTTCCCTGATTGGCACAATAGCATAGGGGATTCAAAAGTTGATGCTTTTCTTTTGAGGGGATTTTCCTAAGCAGTAGCAGTTTCTTCAGGAATGACTGATGTAGCCGCCCTGGGTGGTTAAGTTTCTTCAGGCACAACAAATTCTTTAGCTGGCCTATCAGATTCTTCAGGTACATCAGAAGTACCTGTTGGCATAGCAGTTTCCTCAAGCACAACATTGGAGGTTGCCCTCCCATGTTCATCAGTGGTCTGAGTTTCCTCAGCAGCACTAGTAGTTGCTTTTTTTGCAGAAGCATTTCCTACAACAGTTTCATCAGGCTGAGCATTTTCATCAGCTGTTTGAGGAGTTTCATCTGCAGTCCGAGATATTTTTTCAGACTGAGGCATTTGTTGTTGCGATCGAGCTGCAACCCTGGTGTTGTGATCCTTTACAGCTACTTGAGCAGCCCTGACGAGTTTGACCTTGGTGCCCTTCCATTCAATATCATATTTCTGTTGATCCAAAGGGAGAGAGCGAATCTCGGACTAAACTGTGACGAGTTGATTTGGGGTCAAATTCATCACATTTTCACGCAAAAACTTTTCTTTGCGAGTCTTGTTCCTCTTAGCTCTCTGAGCTTGCTCTGTCTTCCATTGTTCTTCAGAGATGAAGTGGGTGAGGACATGATCCACTTCAGGAGGCAGATTTAGTGAAGAAACTGGGGTACTTGGGTCTTCATGCCATATATCGATGAAGTTGAGGATCATCTTGGGATCCAACATGAGAGGAACAGAGCTGCCCTTTGCTCTAGCAGCCCTGTGCTGACTTTGCTGGATTATTTCTTCCAATTCCTGATCATTAGCATCATCATCATCACTATCATTATCCTCTGAAGAACCTGGGGGGGACTGTAACCAGAGCCTTGCTGGTGTGAGGACTTGGTCTTTGACCACGTCCGACTGTCTTCTTCAGTTTAAGCATAGGGGGACTGGTTGAAAACTTTGCAGTTGTGGAGGGGCTTGCTGTGAGCTTCGGAACTTTGGTGAAACCCTCAGTCCTTTTGCATGTTGACAGATGCACTGGGGTTGAGGACTTTGTACCTATGGCAGATGACTGAGCAGCAACAGTTCCAGGTGCAGAATTTTTTCTGGGCTAAGGCCTTTGACCTTGAGGAATTTGTACTGAGGATTTTGATGTTGAAGAACCAATCTTCAAAGCAGGTTTCTTTACCATTTTCTTCGGAGCACTAGCAGAAGCTCCGGCAGGGGCAGCAACAACAAAATCCTTGTTGAATTTCTTCTCTATCTCTTTGGCTTTCCTCGCCAACTTGGCTTGTTGCTTCTCCGACATGTCAGGAAAGTCCTCACCAGTTTTGAGGCAAGTAGGATCAGCAATTTGGTTTGGAGCAAGAGGAAGCCTGCTGCAAGGCGGTTTCACAGCGAATTTCGTCATGTATTTTGGAGTTACATAATGATATTCTCTCCATTCTTTGGCCCATCTCCTCTCAATCTTTTGCAAACGGATTTTCCTCTGATTGGTCGTCTCCTTTCCATGTGTTTCTTTGTCAGGTGTGCAATATTCATCATACAGGTCCTCAGGGATCTCAAATGCAGTGTGCACATCTGGGTTCTTTCCTCCTTTTTGAGGTTTCTTTCCATCAAACATTTTCTTCACTTGAGGAATATGAACTCTTGAAGATTCTCAAGAGTTACACAATTTTTCTTCAAGTAGCGCTGCAAATGGGTTAAGTTGATGACAACCTAGTGATTCATCAGCGGACATGTTGTACCTGTGAACAGAGTATAGGTGCGAGGAATTTGAAGAGGTCATATGCGTTCTCAAAATTTTTGAAGAAAAATTAGGTGAGAGGAATATGACCATGGATGTCTTGAGGAATTTTACTAAGAGTTCTTTGTCTCAGGTTCCTGAGTTTTACAAATTTTGAGGATTTGCACAATTGAGGAATCTTGAAGAAAATCATTACTTAGAGAAAATCATCAAGTATGAGAAGATGTACGGTGATTTAAAATAAGGTTCATGAAGAACAAACACCTTTTACTAGAAGAACAAACACCTCCTAAAAAAATTTGAGCGAGATGAGGAGTAGAATCAAAATTCCTAAGTCGAATGCCTCACCAGAGCATAGAAGAGGAGTAAAAAGAAACCTACTCTCCGATATAACTAGACTCAAAATAGTTTTTACTAGACTCGACTCGGCCAAGTTCGATCAAGCAAAGGGCTCCTATGGTCCAATGACTCTAAATACCAACTTGTCACGCCCAAGATGCGCGCCTATCCATATTTAGACACGGGGGCCTCGATAGGGACGGATGCGCATCCTGTCGTTCGCAAGTACAGTATCATTACATACATTTATGAAGAGAAGAGTATATGTGTTGGCTTACACTCGCCACATGCTAAATTAGAATTCCACATAGTTTATTCAAACATCAATCCAAAGTCAGGGTCCTACTACGGATGAAAACAAACGATAAAAGGATGCAATGACACTGGCTTGCTAGCCCCGAAGATCACGACCAGGGCCTCTGTACTCGTCTGGATAAGTGACATACGTCCCGCCACACTCCTCGTCATACTCCCACTAGACCTGCGTCACATCATATGGCCCGATCTCATCTGCACCTGCACCTGTATTTGTTGTAGTAACATGTGAGCCACATGGTCTCAGCAATCTCGCGCCCGGGTATCGAGACTATTCTAGCTTGTAGGTTGGATGGGGGATAAGTGTTTAGTTTGCCGCAGCACTAAGCATTTATGGTGGCTAATCTTACGAGAACAGGAATGTAAATATGTGGTCTATGAAAACGAGCGATAACTAGATGATCGCTAAGCGATCCTGAAAACCTACTTACGTCAATCATAACCCCACCGTGTTCTCTCTCGGATCATGTTCATGAGAAAAGCCGATCATGGTTACTCACATAGTTGGTATATTTTATTAGAGTTTACTTCAATTTAACTATAACCGGGTGTTAAACAAATATCCAAGTGCCCACATAACCGCGGAGACGGCTTTCCGAAAGATTTAACCATGTAGGTGTGCTCCAACTAGTCCATCATAAATTGACCACACTCTGCAGGAATAACCTCAACCATGGATCTTGTGATCATCCTAGGCAACTCCAAAGTAAATCTGACACCTCGAGATAGATCGAAGGAAATCAGAGTTCCTCACACAAGCCAATCGACAAAGGTAAAACAAGTCCAGCAAGACCGCCCAGCAAACCAGATCCCAATAGGAGCCGCACGTATCTCTATCTCAGGGAACTACCATATGGGTCTGGCTACAGGGGAAAACCAATCCTCAAGTTGCCTCGAGGCGGCCTCGCAGGCAGCCCGTTTTAGACCAACACTCATGAGGAGCACTGGCCCGGGTTGTTGATTAATTACCCACGGGGTAGCTAAGCCCGATGCAGTTTTATTAAGTTGTTTAAGCAAATATTACCAATGTTGGGTCTTGCCAGACAAGTTTTAATCTAAACTGAATAATCAAGGGGGTCCCCATAACAAACCCGAGCATGTTAGGAGCGCAAAGTATGGAAACATAACACCGGTAACAAGAAAACTATGGCGGTAAAAGTGGAACAAAACACCGAGCAAAAGGCCAAGCCTTCCACCATACCAAGATATATATATGCATTAAATTAAATAGCAGATAATATTTTGATATGTTAGATATCCATTCGATCACATGGAAACAACCTGCACCTGCAACTAAGAACGCTATGAGAGGGGCTAAGCAACGGTAACTTAGCCAAACAAGGTTTGCTAGGATGTGGAGGGTTAGAGGCTATCATGGCAATCTAGGAGGCTTGACATTGAAGTGGTATGTAAAGCATATGTAATGATAAGAACTAGACATCTGGCAAAGCAAAATTAGTGTCAGGATCCGGGTCCGATCATCTTGCCTATTTGTTCTTTAGAGGGACAAAGAGCAGGGTCCTCGTAGTGGTACTCTCCTCGATCCTCATACTCAGGTTCAACACTCGCATCTACCCAAGATAAACAACAACAATAAACAACCAACCAACATGCAATGCACAAACAAGATGATGCATGATTCATTTGAAGTATTTAGCAAGGCAATCCTGAACTTGTCATGCTTCACATGCAATAGTTAAGTTATTTACAATTCTGGACATAACCTCATGTTAAGTTGTTTAAACATGCATGATCGTGGTAATTATGGATGCTTCATGCAAAATTGATGCAAATGCATATGTGGAACATAGTAAACGGAGTAACGGATCTCACGCTACGCTCACGGCAAGTTACGAAGGCAAAACACAAGACAATGAAGGCCATGGGCTAATCCTTGGCATTCCAAGGTAGACACTGGTTAGGCAATGAAAAACCAACCACAATAGAGTCAAAGCTCAGTAAATTCCATGGAGCATAGCTCCCACAAGTCACAAAACACCAATACATAGAATCTGCCACCAAACAGCAACACAACAACTTTCACAGCAAATAACTAGGGCTACATGAAGTCTCCAACCACAAGCAAGGCATTTACAGCAACTATATAGCATGCTTATCGAATCATCAATCTATGCAAAATGGAAAGGACGCACATATCAATAAGAATGAAGCTCACAATTTTGCATGATGAAACTATTTTAGGGACTTAGAGAAAATCACAGTTTTCTAGAATCTGAGTTAAGCTGATAGCAATTTGACAACAGAAACTAATGGTGTGAGAAACCACCTCATGGCATGAAAATTAACAGGATGGTAGAGGACAACATCTACTTCAAAACACTATTACTGAGCATGAGCTAAAACACAACATATCACCTCGTAGCATCCACTCTTCATGGCATAAAAATATTAACAGATTCTCAGACTTAGAAATATTTAGCATGTTGAAAACAGCAACATTTTAAAAGCCAATTTGGAGCATGGTTCCCACTTATATGCAAGATTATCATGTCAAAAGAAAATATCATGGAATTCTACTCATGAAATACTACCACTTCCATGTTGACACAAATATCATACCATGCTTGGATCAATTACAACTAAAATGACAAAATTGCACTTTGAGACAAAATGACATTTTGTCAAACTTGCACATTTTGTCAAACTTGCTCAAATGACCAAACAAGTTACACCAATGAATTCCTTGGGTGATTCTACCCCAAACTCGTATATCACATTCGTATGTTTGCATGGAGCAACATGGCACAACTTTAGCTAGAAAAATACCAACAATTTGTATGAGTTGAAACTTACTAAAAATGCTCAGGTTCATATTTGTACATATCCAGTTTTAGTAATATTACCACAAATAGAAAATAGTCTATTAAAGACTAATAAACACAAAACAAAACTAAAAGAAAACAATTAATAGGGGGACCCACCTGGCATAGTCACTAGGGCCCCCTAGTGGATGACAAGTGGGGCCAGGCCCACTTGTCACACACACACAACACCACACACACACACACACGCACATAGGAACACTTTGGATCTGCTGCCACAACAGATCCAACACACACAACCACACACGCAGGCACACACTCACTATGTGCACGGCCACACCAGATCCGGGCCGTGGCCGTACCAGATCCGAACATCACACACACAACACAGTTAATCCGGAAAAAGGGAAAACAAAAGGGGGAGCCTGGGATTTGATCCCACGACCAACCGGTCGTCTCCCGAGCCGATTGCCACTGTGCTATGCGGGAACGTCTACACTAGAGGGGGTCCTCCTTGAGATCTACTAACACGCATGCTTCTAACTAACGCAACTAAAGAAATATGACACCGACGACAGAGGACACGGCGGCACCAACTCTGGCGACTACAGGGCCCTCTGACAACTTGGACTTGCTACGGGAGCTGCGAAACCTACGGAGAATCCATCCCCTGCTCATTTTTGCGATGAGGGGGATGGAGGCGAGGCCCTCAAGGCCACACCTTGCCCGACTAGCGGCGACGACAAGCTCTATGGCGAATGGAACGCAACGGCTATGCGACAGCTATGAGCATAGATGCAGAGAGGAGGGGATGTGCAGATGCTCATGAGGGGGGGGGGGCGATGAGGCTGCCCTCGGACCAGGACGAAGTAGAGGAAGAAGGACGGCACAAGCTCTGGCAACACGGGAAAGACAAAGGAGAAGGCGACGCTCCAGGGCCTCTCCATGCCCCAGCACCAGGAACGGGGCACGGACAACACCGGCCTGCACCACGGCATCCCGACGATGACGAGCAGCCACTGGAGGCGAAGACGACGATCCGAAGACGCCGGCGCTCTGCTTCTCTGAACCTCACTCTCCCTGAAATGTTACCTGACAAAAGAAGAAGGAGAAGGGGGAGAAAGAGGGAGAAGGGGAGTGGCGGCAGCAAGGGGAAGGGGGGATAACCCTATGGATGCGCGCACTTTAAAAGGGGGCATGCAGCCTCGATGTCCGTTCCCTCTCACGGCAATGGCGACGGCTCTCTCGCGAGCTCTCTCTCAGACAACAGTCTCTAAACCGGACGGACGTCGACGAGAGAAGGTGTTCGTCAAGGCGAGGGGGTTGGGCTGGCTTCGCTGGGTTGGCTGGCCTGCGAAGGAGGGAAAAGGCCCAGTCCCTAGACTCTCTCTCCCTCTCTCTCTTTCTCGGAAAACAAACAGAGGGGTTTCTTTTAATAAATTAGTTAAAACCCAGAAAACCCCATAGAATAAAATAAAAGGAATTTTGGAAAACCAAAAATTCTTTGACACTAGCATAAATGCAACCTATTTAAATAAATTACAAAGATGGTTTTTAGGACAAGTAAATAAAATACTTTTAAATAAACATCCCCTATTGAATGCAAAACCCCAAAAGCCCAAAGCTCAAACACCAAAGAGAGCAACACACATGTAGTCAAAATAATATTCCCTAAAGCATGAACATTTTTAACAGATTTATTTATCAAGCTTTTTAAACAAAGTGGTAATTAATAATGATACAAATGGGTTTTAAAGATGTTTGAAAAGAAGGAGAGGGGGTGGTAACCCACACTAGCACACATCCACACATCACACAAGTTCTAATAACAGCATCACAACAATTGTCACATGGAAGCACACCAAAAAATACATTATGCATGACATGATGATGAGATGACATGATGCATGATGCATGATGCATGAGACGGAATGGCAATGAGCAACATCATATCATTTAAACACATGACAACATAGGTTACATGACCATAAATGGCAAGGGGAGCACTTGGGCTGTTAAATGTTGATTGTTGTTTTTCGGATTGCTTCCTCTCGATAGAGTTCCGAGAGCATCCGGAGTGTGAGGATTCGTTCGACTACGTTGGCTCGTCTTCTTCACGGATTCATTCTTCTTCCATGCGGGATCTTAGGCAAGATGACACATTTCACTCGATACCACTATTATCATTCCTATGCTAGTTGTCCCGTTTTTATCGTTATGTCTCTCTACCTACCACTTGATTGTCAAGCCTCCCAACATTGCCATGACAAGCCTCTAACCCCTCAATATCCCAACAAACCTTTGTTTGGCTATGTTACCGCTTGCTCAGCCCTTCTTATAGCGTTTCTAGCTGCAGGTGCAATTGCTTCCATGTGACAACATGGACATTCTTTTGTTATCACAATATTATTGATATTTAATTTAATGCACATATACACTTGGTAAATAGGGGAAGGCTTTTGCTCGGTGTTTTGTTCCACTTTTTCCGCCCCTAGTCACTTGTGAACCGGTGTTATGTTTCATAATTTAGCGCTCCTAACATGCTTGGGGTTGTTATGGGGACCCCCTTGATTTTTCGTTTTAGGATAAAGCTTGTATGGCAAGGCCAAACATTGGTACTACATTTTCCTAATAACTAATAAACTTGCATAGGTACTTTCCGGACCCCGTGCATAATTAATCAACAACCCAAGACAGTGCTCCTCATGAGTGTTGGTCCAAACTAGAGCACTATGCGGGTCCACCCTAGGGCAACTTGGGTGTTTTCGATCAGGCCATTGTACGCGTCGCTTATCCACTGTGTCCTGAGAACGAGATACGCAGCTCCTATTAGGACCGTCGACACATCGAGAGGTCTTGCTTGATTTGTTTTACCTTTCTCGAATGTCTTGCGTGACGAACGAAGTCCTTATTTGGGATATCTAGAGGTGTCGGATTTCCTTTGGATTTGCGTACAATGATCACGAGATCCGTGGTCAAGGTTATTCCTGCGGCATGTGGTTAGTTTGTGATGGATGAGTTGGAGCACCCCTGCAGGGTCAAATCTTTTGGAAAGCCATGCCCGCGGTTATGTGGAAACTCAGAAACTTTGTTTAACACCCGGTCATAGCAAACTTGAAGTAAACTCTAATAAAATACACCAACTGTGTGCGTAACCGTGACTGTCTCTTCTCGTGAGTCCTTAACCGAGAGAGAACACGGTGGGGTTATTTTTAACGTAAGTAGGTGTTCAGGATCACTTAGGGATCATTCAAGTTCACGTCCGTTATCCGTAGACTACCAGACTTTACTTTATGTATTTGTAAGTTAGCCACTCAAACATATGCTTAGTTGATTGCTGCAGCCTCACCACTTAACCATACCTCACCCATTAAGCTTTAATAGTCTTGATACCCGTGGAAATGAGATTGTTGAGTCCTTGTGGCTTAAAGATTACTACAACAACAGTTGCAGGTACAGGTAATGTGATGCTTTAACGTGACCGCGATGCTTGTATAGGTAATGTGATGATACCCTGTGGCTCATAGATTACTACCATGACAGTTGCATGTATAGGTATTGTGATGATTTGGTGTGAGCATGATGTTTGTTTGATATGGAATTCTTTTTCTTCTGCATTGGTCTAGGATGGGTTCCAGGCGGCAGCTTGGGATAGCAAGGATGGACGTCATTTTATCGTTTGATTTCATCGAAAGTCGAACCCTATTCTTCTGTATGATGTTTGAATATGTTGTTGTATTGATGTGATCTTGATGTAGCTTGTGGCGAGTGTAAGACAATTACATATACTCATCCCTTCTATACATGTACTTGTAGTGATATCCATTCTTGCAACATGACGAGATGCTCTTCTATCCCTGTCGAGGCCCTCGTGCCGAAATAAGGATAGGACCGCATATTGGGAGTGACAAGTTGGTATCAGAGCCTGTACCGACCTAGGAGCCCCCTTGATTGATCGAACTTGGCCGAGTCGAGTCTAGAGAAAACTATTTTGAGTCTAGTTATATCGAAGAGTAGGATTCTTTTACTTTCCTTCTATACTCTGGTGAGGAATTACGACTTAGGAATTCTAATTCTACTCCTCTTCTCGCTCAAAAAAAATTTAGGATCACGTGGATATTTTGGAATCTATATGATGCCGATGTGACTGAGTTCTGTCTTGGTGCCTCCTGTCTAACCTGATTTCTTCTGAGGAGATGAGCTCCAGTGGATTCGTGGCACATCATTATCATTCAGTTTCCTTAGTATCTCAGGACGGAGGATGTTTGAAATTACTTGAATATTTTCGTGGCAAGATAAGATCGGAGTCACCTAATACTGGGGAGGCGTCCGGGGTACTACCATGTTTGGCATCGTTGTGTTTTTGAGGGTCCGAGATAGATGAAGTTCCGAACCCTCTGGTTATGTGTTGATGGATGGATACAGTTCGAGTGTAGGTCTTGTTAGTTGTGTGAGATATTTTGCCTCCATGTATCCCCAACACCCGATTGCATAACCAACAATGTTTCGGGAGTTCTTAGGTGGGAATTCAAGTAGTTACCTAGTCTATCATTCAACAGATCATGATGTTAGGTTGGGGTTCGACATCTAGTGGATTCGTTTGTTCACAGTCTTTCTTACAGAGGATAGTCTTGATATATGTCATCAGAGATGCTTCGTCAAGCCTTGTAGTTTGCTATGCCGAGGGAGCATGTCGTGGATTTGTCACGGCAGATGTCTGGGTGACCGGACTTAGGTTCAGGGCGAAGACGCAACTATGTGCGGCTTGAAGGGGTTGATCGGAATCGAGAGACATGGAATTTACTCAGGTTCGGCCCCTCCGATGGAGGTAAAGCCTACGTCCTGCTTGTCTGGTATTGATGATGAAGGAGATCTCTCGGTTACAAGGGTGTTGTTTGCTACCTCTAATCCTGAGAGCCTCTAATCTGTCTAAACTTGTGGACTTGTGAATCTTGTCTCCCTAGGGGTGCTCTACCCCTCCTTATATAAGTGGAGAGGATAGGTTTACAAATAGAGTCCTACTAGGAGTAGGATTAGGACTAGTCTCTTTAGAATCCTATTCCGGGTCTTGTAACCTTCGGCGGGGAATCTTTCTCTCTTTGAGCCTTCTCTTGTGAGCCTCCTAGCGCCGGCTTACATGCCGGGTCTTGGGCCTGGTCGTCCTATGATCCGCCTGCCGGGTCATTAATAAAAAGTCATGTCTTTTCTAGGTCTCCTGTGAGTCGCTAGGCCAGGTCATACCGCGGGATATATCCCCGACATTAGCCCCTAGATTAGTTTGAATTTGGTCATGCTAAGCTCCTAAAATAAGAATACTACATATGTTAAGTAGCCGGCTTGCTCCTTTGGCCGGCTTTATGAAATGGCTCGTAAAAAATCCGGGTCTTTTCTGCATATCAAATAGTTTTCTTTGAAAATCATCTTGCTTATCAATGTGCTTTGAAAAATATTGAGAATAGAACACCCATATGCCATTGAGTCCGCTTCCAATACTCTTGGCGGGTCATTTCCGCCGGGTCATAATCATTGATGATGTCGGGTCATCTCCGCCAGGTCATAATCATTGATGATGCCGGGTCATCTCCGCCAGGTCATAATCATTGATGATGCCCGGTCATTACCGTTCGTGACGCTGGGTCTAACAACTGAACTCCATAATTAACATCTTGAAAAATTCTCCTCGACGTTTTTGATATCTGCATATTACCTGTAGCCCCCAAGCTCCGAGATTATCCATGATAACTTGGTGCTTCGCAATAATATTTTGGACTATGTAGCCCCCAAGTGCTAGGTTGTCCAACCTGCAGGAACCTGGGACTTATAACTGGCTTATACTTTATGAAACTTCAGCAGGTGTAGCCCCAAGGGTCGGCTCATCATCATGTGATGGGCCGGGTCTTCAATTTGAATCTCTTAATCTGTTTGAACAGCTGAATACTATAGCCCCCAAGTGTCGGGTCGCATGCCTGCGGTGACTTGGGACTTTTAGAAAATTTGATCTGAGCGGTGTAGCCCCCAAGTACCGGGTTAGTAAGAATTACTAAGCTAGGAAAAAATATAGAAAGACTGGCTCATCTCCTTGAGATAATGTGGTCTTGCTTACAATGTAATGATTTGAAAACCGGCTTGCATTAGCCCCCAAGTGTCGTGGTGTATGCTTGCAGCGACATGGGACTTGCATATTTGATATAAACTGGACTTGAATAATGTAGCCCCCAAGTGTCGGGTTGTGTGCCTGTGGCAACTCGGGACTATGTGAGAATAATATGACTCACCACAACTTGTTGGATGAATCTTTGACCGTGGTTGTAATATAACCCGGAATGAATACCCTGGAATAATTCGTTTGTCTTTGACACGAAATCCCTGCTCGTGGTCGCGATGCAACCCGGCAAATATATATTTGGAGAAATCCATGAGTGTTGTAGATTAGTATAGAATTCGATTGAAGATATCCAAGAACCGACCAAATAGATGACACGACATTATATCTAACAGGGCGGCTCTTTGAAAAAATCATAATTTCTCCGAGCTGGCTTGGAAACCCCAATCATTTATTATTGGTTATGATAAACCATCAAGATCCAGCTATGTTGGCTATTAAAGATTCATTTGCTCTTGCAGAACACTTAACGGCGGCTCTTCTTAAGAGATAATACCTGCAAAAAATAAACAAGACATAATATATTCTGCATTGTTATGAGGGCGGCTTGAAGAAGCTCAACCCGGAGATGTTATATCTTTCATAAAATTGCTCCTCCTTTCATAATCTTGCTCTGATCCAACTTGATAAGCTGATATGTCATCTGAATAGGATGCAATGTATGATGGAAAGTATGATGCAATGTATAATGCAATGTATAATGCAATGTTTGACTTGTCAACATTTTTGGCGCGAACGCCGGTTGTTAGGGTTAGATAACCTACACCCGAAGGTGAGAAGCCCCCTTTGACAACCATGGCTAATCGTGTTAGCCAGAGATGGCATAAAGCCGGCCGATAAGGTTTTAGAAACGATGCCCGGAGGTAAGAAGCCACCCTCAGCAGTATGGCGCGAATACCGGTTGTTAGGGTTAGATAAGCTACACCCGGAGGTGGGAAGCCCCCTTTGACAACCATGACTAATCGTGTTAGCTAGAGATGGCATAAAGCCTGGCCGATAAGGCATTAGAAGCGATACCCGGAGGTAAGAAGCGTCCCTCCGCCGGTTGTTAGGGTGTTAGATACCCGTCGGTAATAACCCCCTACAACCGCGGCTAATCCTGTTAGCCGGAGATTTGGCATAAAGCCGGTCGATAGGGTGTGAGAAGCGATACCCGTCGGTAAGAAGCCGCCCTCAGCCCGCGGCTAATCAAGTTAGCCAGAAGATTTGGCATAAAGCCAACCGATAAGGCATTAGAAGCGATACTCAGAGGTAAGAAGCCGCCTTCAGCAGTCGCAATTGACATGTCAACTGGAATATTTGTGAATTCTTCTTGTAAGTCGCCATCTTGTAAGCCGCTATCTTGTATGAAGAAACGACAAAAGCTCCAAATAAATTCAGGCACCTAAGTGTGAGTGGTGCATCACGGCGGTTCGTCCTCTTGGGAAACTTTTAATCATCCGCCAATAATGTAATAGCCCCTAGGATTGGGTTTTCTCTTCCAAAGACCTGGGTTCTCGTTGAAAACAACCAAATGTGTCTCGCCATCTCTGTAGCCCCCGAGTCTTAAGTTGACTCAAAGAGGCGGCTTTGAGAGTCTCCACTGATGGTTGAGGTTGACCGTGGTGGGTTATAGATGATCCCATATGAATTGTTTGAATGATCCGGTCGATGGTTCGTCCCAGCTGGTTGTTGAAGTGAACCAAACTGTAGTGGCGGCGACTTGCGTGCTTGTCTGTTGGGAGGCTCGTATCGACGAGCACTGCACCGATATGTTGATGTAGATCAAACTATGGGTGGCGGCTTGCGTGTGTAAATTTGGGTGGCTTGTACTGGTGTATGCGGCTGCTGGCGTGTTTATTGAGACATCGAAGTCAGCTGCGACATGATCGCGAGAGACGGCCACGACACTGTAAGCCGGCGCGGTTACGAGAGATGGCCATGGCATTGCGAGCGGGGCGGTCAGTGAGTTGTGGTGTTGTTGGTGAAGACCATATCATGAATGCGGTGGCTTACCGCGTCCACTGGCCGGCTCATAATTCCGGGTTAGCATGAGTGGTACCGACGCATTCATGTAGACATAGAAACCAGCCGTGGCATTGTAAGCCGGTGCTGTTGTGGAAGACGCCACGGTGTTATAAGCCGACGTGGATGGCGAGAGACGGCCATGGCTTTGTAAGCCGGTTTGGCCACAAGAGATGGCCATGGCTTTGTAAGCCAGTGCGGACGAGTGAGTCGCCAGTCGTGTTGTAAGCACGGACGGGCGAATCAGCCATGGGCATTGTAAGCCGGCGCAAATCGGGTGACTCGGCCGTGGGTATTGTAAGCCGGCGTGGATAGATGACTCAACCGCAGACATTGCGAGTCGGCGCGGCCATGAGAGACGGCTGTGGCACTGTAAGCCGGTACGGACGCCGGTGCCAAACGATGCTGGTGCGCCTCCATCTCCGTGATATGAGCCACTTTGGTAATGAATAATTTGTCTTGTGTAAAAAATATTACAAAGATGAAGTAATTGTTCTTCGAAGGAATCAAAATGTATAGATAAAATAAATTGGGTGGATAGCACCTTTGACCCAGCGACGCGGGTGCTAGTGCGAACCATGGTGGAGGCGGCTCGTGCGTGAGGAAATCGGTGGCTCGTGGAAGCAAAACCGGCGGCAGCTCGATAGCGCCAGCCCGCGGTGGAACTGGAATGAGGTGGAGGCGGCTCACGGCAGTAGCCGACGGCGGCTCACATGAACAAGGGCGGCGGCTCGGTCCTGCCATTTTTGAAATGACGGGTTGTAGCAACGGGGGAGACCGACATCGGCTCTGATTTATCCAAAAAATTGTGTGCTTCTCGATCCTTGGGAGAGATCCCTTCAAGAACACAAACTACCGTGCACGGCCCCATAGTGGGTGCCAACTGTTGTGGATTTGTCACGACGGATGTCCGGGTGACCGGACTTTGGTTCGGGGCGAACACGCAACTATGTGGCGGCTTGAAGGGGTTGATCGGAATCGAGATACATGGAATTTACCCAGGTTCGGCCCCTCCGATGGAGGTAAAAGCCTACATCCTGCTTGTCTGGTATTGATGATGAAGGAGATCTCTCGGTTACAAGGGTGTTATTTGCTACCTCTAATCCTGAGAGCCTCTAATCTGTCTAAACTTGTGGACTTGTGAATCTTGTCTCGTTAGGGGTGCTCTACCCCTGCTTATATAAGTGGAGACGGTAGATTTACAAATAGAGTCCTACTAGGAATAGGATTAGGACTAGTCTCTCTAGAATCCTATTCTGGGTCTTGTAACCTTCGGTAGGGAATCTTTCTCTCTTTGAGCCTTCTCTTGTGAGCCTCCTGGCGCCGGCTTACATGTCGGGTCTTGGGCCTGGTCGTCCTGTGATCCTCCTGCCGGGTCATTAATAAAATGTCATGTCTTTTTCGGGTCTCCTGTGAGTCGCCAGGCTGGGCATACTATGGTGTATATCCCCAACAGAGCATATTCGAGCGTCATTTCAATATGACAATCCAATGTACGATTGAGCCCGTGCGAACCTTACCACAAAAATATCGAGCGGAATCTCTGTCATGTATTTGTTCTGGCTTGTTTCGTAAGCCTCATCCTTTGTTTTGTTTTTGAATATGTTAATTCGTGTTGCTTCATTGTTAAGTGGTGATTTCATATCTTTTCTAAGTAGTGTTCTCATATTTTACGGGAATGCTAATCATTTTGTTCAATCGGAGTTGTCTTGAAATGCTTTTCAACCGCTGCGCTCCTCTTCAAGATATTCAATCATCTCCAATATTTGCAAGATCAATCCTCATGTTTCTTTCCAGGGTTCTTTTCATCCGTCCTAAGTTGTCATTGTTTTTCCCACCCTCCCGCCCTTTTTCTTCAATGATTAAATTCTCATCAAAATGCCTTTCTTTTCATTCATGCTTCCGCTATCTTTTCTTTTGTATTGTATCCAGTTGTTCATTTTGAAGATCCTCAAGTGATTTGAATTCATCATTTCTTTATTCTTCTTTTCCTTCCCAGCGCATTCAATTCAGGATCTCGATTTTCTTAATATCCTTTTCAATCGCTAAATGCTTCCCCATGTCGGAAATTCTGTCCAGGTATCTCTTGTTTTTCGTCTCACTCTATTCGATCCGGAGTGCTAAAATATCTCAGAAGACTTTCATTTCCATTCATATCCTCTTAAATTATTTCGAGGTTCTGACCTCACCAAGTTTTTCATTTTCTACCGGTTCCATCTCTTTCTAAGCAATTGTTTCAATGCTTCTTTGAGTGGGCCCATAACCCACAGGTTTTCCCAAGGATCTTACTTGGCTCTTCTAATCCTTCCGGAGATGTTCGCAAGTTCTTTTCCAATATGACGCAAGAATGTTTTTCATCTGTCATGTGCCTTCTTGAAGATCGCTTCTAAATAATTTTCATCATTGGCTCAATCTTTTTTCTTCATTATTCTGGAGTGTCTCCGTATTCATGGTGTTCATTCTCATCATCATTCTCAGCATTGAAGACCGAAGGAGAGTTTGTCTTAAATCTGCATCCATTCTCTTGAAGATTCATGGTTTCAGCTTCCTGCTATTGTCTCAAAATGTTTCGATCATGAGTAATTCCTCCCATATCTATCTGGTGCATTTCATACATGTTTTCAATTCTCGATCCTACGAAGGCCATCATTTCAGAAGATTTCTTTGTGTTGAGCTGTCAGATTTTTTTCTCAAATTCTTATCAATTATCGTGCCTTTGTTCGTATCTCAATTATTCCGATGCCTTGTGAAGTTTTCCATTAGGTGGGTCATGATCTCTTCGTTCCCACGTATCTTTGTTCAATCATAGTATCCTCATCCATTTGTGAGTTCTTACCAGTGTTCTCATTCAAGACTTCTTCAAGTTTGTGATCTATATCTCTCTCTTCAATTCCTTGCAAGAAGAATAAATGGTGTGCGAAATCTATTCCTTGTCATCAATTTAACTCGATGAAGGATAGGCATAACATAATTCTTATTCTTTTCATCATGGTGATTTCAATCCTTCTTCTGAAGTTGTGCATGTTATCAATTCTCGTTTCTAAGCTGGTCATCTTTCTTTTTCGGAGTTCCAAGTTTTCTCAAGTATCTCTTTGTGAAGCTTCATCTAAACCTTTCCAAGGCCTCAATCTTGTTCATTTTGCAATCCTTCAATTCTCTTCTATCATCCTTTCATTCTGGAGTTCACCCCCGATGGTCTTATGGTGGTTTGTTAAGGATGTAATTCTTCTCGTAGTGTTCTTCAAGATTCTTCTTGGAGGTGCTTAAGTGTTCTTCATATTGGATTTCTAAGTTCAATTCCTTCTCATTGTCTTTTGAGATGGTTTTATTACATTCTTGAGGAGTCTCGAAGGTAAATTGTCAAGAATGATATAAGTAAACCCATCATGTCTTCGCGAAGTTATGTTGGGTTGGATTTCACCTAAAGCATTTCCTAAGGATTTTTGCTATCATGGTGTCATAAAATGATCGAAGTTTCCTTCTCCTCCCCTTGCTGAAAGAAGTTTTTCATATCTTGTTGCTCTCAAGCAATCAATTGATTCTATTGTGGTAGGTTGTCACCTCATAATTTTGAGATGTTTTTCATAAGTCCACAACAAGTTGTTTCTTTCCATTGTTGGTTTTCCAATAGCTTTGTTCAATCCTGCCTTCCAAGGGTGTTTTCAAATTCAGTTGAGGTAGAAGTTGTCAATTGTGTTCCAGAGGCATTGTGGTGTTGCCCTTTTCAACTCACATCTAGTTTGATTAAGATAAAGTTCTTCCCTTGCTTGTCCATTTACCAGAGTGTTGTGAAATCTTTCATGATCCCTCCATGTTATGAAGTTTTGATTCCAATCCAACTGATGTTTGGTGTCTCTCTTTCAATTTCTTTCCATCATATCATTTTTTCCCTCTATCCTGCTGAAGTGCTGCCCAAATTTCTTGTGAATCCTTCCTTGTTCCTTATGTCATCTTTCATCTTGTTGAAACTTTCAATCACCATTGGTTTCATTTGTTTCTCAGAGAAGCAATTAAGTTTTACATCTAGCTCTTTGTCTTCCCCATCTCATTCTAGATCTCGGGACGAGATCCTCGTGTAGTGGACGAGAGTTGTAACAGCCTGAGACCGACGCTCCAGAAGATTCCCCTTTTATTCTATTGTTGTCTTGTGGTTCGTTTGGTTGTTGCATGAATCATCGCATCATTCGCAACATCTGCATAGCATCGTCACACGTTTTTGAAAACATGCATCCAGGACCGTTTTGAGACCAACCATACACACACGCGCCCATGGCATCGTTTAAAAACCATATTTAAAGCACGCAAAAACTATTCTCGGATTGGGTCCAACATTAGCGTGCGGTCTTGTTATAGCGTAGGTAGAACGCCTGTCAAATTTTGTCGCATTCTGAGGTCGTTTGATACCCCATCGGTCAACCGTAGCAGCCTGGTCTTATTATCAGACATTTTCCAGTGTTCTAAAACTCATGTCATGGGCCAAAACTCCCTCTCATCTCCACCCATCCCACTCTACACAGCCCAATTAACCCACCTAGACTCTTCCCCCGACCGAAGTTGTCTGATCTTGATTGTACGGCTTGAAATGGCGCAGAAAGCCCCCTAAGCTAGCCCCATTTGCTATTTAATCCCCCTCCCCTAATGTGTCTAACCCTAGCCCCACCTCGAAATCCATGCCCTAACCCTCAGCCGCCACCGCCAGGCGCCTGTCTCCCTCCTCCTCGTGCCAGGCCCGCACAGGGGCCCGCCCGAGCCCATCTGGGCCCGGACAAGCCCCCGGCTGCCGGCTCCTCCATCCTCCTAAGCTCCTCCTGGCACATGAGTCCTGCCACCCTCGCAGCTCCGCCGTCGGTTGGCCGTCGCTGTCCCAATGCCGACCCCATGCTGGAGCTCGCCACCGCAGGCCTCCGTCACGTAGCAGCTAACCTCCGTCGCCGTTTTGCTGCCAACCTCCCTTCCCACCGGTTCGGCCCCGTGCTCCCGTGGCCATGGCCGTCCAGAGCCCGACGGTGCTCTGCCTCCTTCGGACCTCGCCTCCCCCGCCCGGATCCGGTAGTAGCCGTCGCCACCAACCCATGCCCGGCCGGATCCGGTCCGCAGCCAACCATCTCCTCCGGCGCCGCCACGCCAGGAGTCGCGTCCCCTCTACCCTAGCGACGGGCATCAGGCCGAGCGAGCCGCTCGGCAGGTGGGCCACACCAGGCCCAACACCATCACCGACCTGGGTCGAAGCCCAACTAGGTGAGCCCCAGCCCCTCCTATCCCTCGCCCGTGTGCACATTTTACTATGTTGCACCCCCTATTCACTCTTTGTCTAGTCAGATTTGGCCCACTAGTGTTTTTTTCAGTTCTGGCGAATTTGTCTATTATTCCAGGAATAACAGATTTGCGTAAAAAACCCTATTGGTCATGCATTTAATATCTCTTCAATCGTGTACCATCTGTAAAACCTTTGTACATGAAAAATGACTAGAATTTCATGTAGATTCACAATTTACAATTCTCACATATGATAAAATGATTAACTTGCTCTTTCCATTGTTTTTGCATTAATTCCATGTCAAAATGAATTGCTTAATAACTTTTAAACCGTAGCTCCGATGCAAATGTTTTACATATGTAACTTGAGTAGAAAAATGCGTAGAATCTCATGGTGACAATTATTTTTCTGTTTGAAAAATATAAAATATGCTTAGGACAGATCTGGACCAAACTTAAAATATGCATATGAGATCATTCCGGAATTGTTATTCATTCCTTCTAGCCTCATTTAAAGCACCTAGGAGATGTAGTTGTTTATGCTTCATCTCTTGCCATGTTAAACAACATTTAATATTGATGAATACCTAAACGAGAGTGAATTAAATAATTTGAACGTGGAGTTTTGTCAATATGAAACACACTGCATATTGAGCTTCACTTTAATGTGTAGTAGTTGTTTGATGTGATTTTCCATGTGTTGCATATTAAACCGGACATGCATCATATTTGTTTGCACATCATGTCATGCATATGTTGTGGTGTATCTTGTGTTGATTGTTTGTTTCGGATTGTTCTTTCTCGATAGAGTTCCGAAAGTGTTTGGAATGTGAGGATTCGTTCGACTACGTTGGCTCGTCTTCTTCATGGACTCGTTTTTCTTCCAAGCGGGATCTCAAGTAAGAAGACATATTTCCCTGGATACGATTGCTATCATTGCAATGCTAGTTGTCCTGCTTTTACCGTTATGTCTTGCTACCTACCACTTGTTTGTCAAGACTCCCAACATTGCCATTATAAGCCTCTAACCTCCACCTTACCAGCAAACCTTTGTTTGGCCATGTTACCGCTTGCTCAGCCCTTCTTATAGCATTTCCAGCTACAGGTGCAATTGCTTCCATGTGACAACATGGACATTCTTTTGTTATCACAATATTATTGCTATTTAATTTAATGCACATATACAATTGGTAAAGGGTGGAAGGCTTGGCCTTTTGCTCGGTGTTTTGTTCCACTTTTTCCGCCCCTAGTTACTTGTGACCCGATGTTATGTTCCATAATTAAGCGCTCCTAACAAGCTCGGGGTTGTTATGGGGACCCCCTTGATTTTCGTTTTAGGATAAAGCTTGTCTGGCAAGGCCCAACATTGGTACTACATTTGCCTAATAACTAATAAACTTGCATAGGGACTTTCTGGACCCCGTGGATAATTAATCAAGAACCCGACCGTTACTACTCATGAGTGTTGGTCCAAACTAGAGAACTTTGTGGGGCCACCCAAGGGCAACTTGGGTTATATTTATCAGGCCACTGTACGCATCGCTTATCCACCGTGCCCTGAGAATGAGATACGCGGCTCCTATCGGGATCGTTAACACGTTGGGAGGTCTTGCTAGATTTGTTCTACCTTTCTCGAATGTCTTGCGTGAGGAACTTTGATCTTCTTCAGGCTATCTTGAGGTGTCAGATTTCCTTTGGAATTGCCTAGGATGATCTCGAGATCCGTGGTCGAGGTTATTCGCATGGCGTGTGGTTAATTTGTGATGGATGAGTTGGAGCACCCCTGTAGGGTGAAATCTTTTGGAAAGTCGTGCCCGTGGTTATGTGGCAAACTTGGAAACTTTGTGTAACACCCGGTGATAGCAAACTTGAAGTAGTCTCTAATAAAATACACCAACTATGTGCGTAACTGTGACTGTCTCTTCTCGTGAGTCCTTATCCGAGAGAGAACATGGTGGGGTTATGTTTGACGTAAGTAGGTGTTCAGGATCACTTAGTGATCATTCAAGTTCACGTCCGTTATGCATAGACCACCAGACTTTACTTTCTGTATTCGTAAGTTAGCCACTCAAACATATGCTTAGTTGCTTGCTACAGCCTCACCACTTAACCATACCTCACCCATTAAGCTTTAATAGTCTTGATACCCTTGGAAATGAGATTGTTGAGTCCCTGTGGCTCACAGATTACTACAATGACAGTTGCAGGTACAGGTAACGCGATGATTGGATGTGAGCGTGATGTTTATTTGATTTGGAGTTCTTCTTCTTCATCGATCTAGGATGGGTTCCAGGCATAGCCTGGGATAGCAAGGATGAATGTCATTTTATCGTTTGATTTCGTCCGTAGTCGGACCCTTCTCTTCTGTATGATGTTCGAATATGTTTTTGTATTCATGTGATCTTGATGTAGCTTGTGGCGACTGTAAGACAATTCCATATACTCATCCCTTCTGTACATGTACTTGTAATGATATCCACTCTTGCAACACAATGAGATGCGCTTCTATCCCTGTCGAGGCCCTCATGCCGAAATAAGGATAGGATCGCATCTTGGGCGTGATAGAGGGTCAATTAAGTATCCCAACGTGTGGTAGTAACTATTCTTGGATCACAAACACGGAACTCAGTTCCTAACAATGGTCCTAATGAGATAACCCGCTATGTACTCCTACATAGCCTCTCATTGCTACCTTTACCAAATCAGGATCATTATTTAGCTCATCTCATCATAACAATAGAAAGCATAGCAAAACTCATTGTTTCACTCCAGTTCATCACCCAGATGAATCAGACCTGACAAAAATCCAAGCATACAAAGCATAGCAAGCAAAGCAGGTAAATCACATCATGGCCCAAGCATCTATGCGGGGACCCCGACTCATAAGTCGAGATCACCGAATGAACGTGCACAGTGATCCTAGAGATCAAAGCTCACTAAACACACAGAAACTGAATAAAAAGAATATTACATCCATTACATACTGTTGTACTCAATAATGGCCCATATGACCAAGTCTTCATAAACTTGCAGTGGAAATGTTCAATGATATCGTGAACCCATGTCATCTGCCTAAACTCTACACGCATTCTGACTGGGAAGCGTCCTAGCTCGCATGTTCGTCACCAAGATACTCTTCATCATAACCTGGTATTTCATGCTTGCCCAATAAAATAACTAGCGGCAAGCCAATAAGTACTTTGAATGTACTCGCAAGCAACCCATGTTTGGAACAAGGCAATAACAATGCATGATATAACACTAAATAGGTATTTTACAGAAAGCTAATTTTGTATGCAATGACATGATCAAGTAACTTATGTAAGCATGCATCAACAGTTGGTTGATATCCATGTGAACGAGCTACAAATATCATCATAACCAGGGAGTTGAACATCTCATGTTTAGTCATGTCATCAAGTCATCTAACTTATCTCAAGTGTCAATCTCCGTGTCATCCACAGACACACACACACATACACAGGGTTTAGAAACCATGGACGTAGCACAAGACCGGTCATCCAACTATCCTTGACCATGGACACGGCTATACGAATAGTTTTACACTGTGAAGAGGTTGCACACTTTACCCACAAGACTAGGGGAACTTTCCTATCATCCATCCTGTTTGGACCCTGACTCATAAGTTGAGATCACCGAATGAACATGCACAATGATCCCAGAGATCAATGCTCACTGAGAACACAGAAACTGAATAACAAGAGTCTTACATCCATTACATACCGTTGTACTCAACAATGGCCTATATGACCCAGTCTTCATAAACATGCAGCGGAAATCTTGAATGATAGCAAGATGATCACATATATCATATGGGACATACTGGAATTTTACTGGATTTATTTGAGAATATTTCTTATAGAAATATTTCAAATGCTTGAGATAGGCAGAAATGGTTTTGAAGGCTTTTGTCCAATATTTTGAACATGACCATGTTTTGAAACTCATATATATGGAAAATATATATCGAGTGAGTTTTCCTAAATTTTCTTAAATATTTTTAAAGCATTTATATAATTTTTCCCTATAAAAGACCATTTCTGCCCTTAAGAAAATGCCTCTAAATAAAATATGAAACTAATCTTTAAAATAATATTTTGTGGTTTTAGGAAGTTATATATAAAGTAGGTTCCAAATAAAACATTTGGGGAAAAAGTATCCACCCGATTTGGGGAGTTGTAGTGCAAATCTCAAATTAGGGGGTTTTGAAAACCTAATTTAAATAAATGCTTTTTGGCCAAAAAAAATTTGTAAAAAATATTTTTAAGTCCTATTCACATGGCATGATCATTGGACAAGAGTTTGGATCAAGGAAAGGTGTTCTTGATGATAGGACGATGTTTTATGAATTATAGAGCACTAGCAAGCAATCAAACAGGCAAGCAAATAACACACAAGTCAAGCATTCAAATGCACTTAAAAGGTTTTAATTGGCCCTAATTTTTGAGGCATGAGGCAAACACAGGGTGTGACAAAACTACACCCCTTACAAGAATCTCATTCCTGAGATTCCTAGGCTAAGTGCTGATGCGGACATTCAGAGGTGAGATAGTCTTCACGTTCCACGTTGTTTCTGCTACGGCGTGGTTGTCTTCTGGTTCTTGAAGTGCCTGATGATATGTCTTCGAGTGCACTGTTGACTTTGTCTAAGGGTGAACGGGGTTCTTGCAATATTCTAGGATTGTCTAATGGTTAAGGCTTTGGTGGACGAGGGTCTAGCAAGGGCCTGGCTTCCGTGTGTATCCCAAAGTCAGAATACCTGGCCAAGTAGTGTGTCTGTGTGCTAGTCCTTGGACTGCTCACGTTGGTTAGTGACATCTAGATGTCTCGCATGATAATAGATGGGTCGAGTCTTGGTGTAGCTTCTCGTTGACGGCGAAGTCCTTTTCTTCGTTAAAACAGGGGGTCTTCAGTCGTAGGTGGTCTTCATACTTGAGAGTGTTGAAGCGCATCATCGTGGGCTTCTCGTCAAGATCTTCTTCTTGAGTAAGTTGCCTAGGTAGATTCTTCATTGTTCTTTGCTCATTTGTCTTCATTGTCATGGATGCACGTTTTTGGAGGGTCTTTGAGTGTTTGGTCTACTGGTCACTCCGTGGCAAGGTCTGCGTTGAGTCTTGTCCCTAAGACTGGGCTTAGAGACTTGGTGTAAAAACGGGTTCTACCATCTGGGAAGGTTTCAGTGGGGTTCTAGATAAGCTGACTATTCACAGTATAGATCAGCCATCTAATCCCCAAGGTCTGACGCATGACAAGTGGGGTAAACTACCTTTCACAGGTGGCTTACCATGATCGAGTCACGGTTTATGCCCTAGATTGTTTAGAAAGGGTTGATAACGAAGTCATGATAGTCATCCACTCCATTCCAGACATTTGAAGGGAATAGGGACATCATGCTCATCGTACACTATCAAAGTGGTGGAGTGAGGGGTGTTATCCACTCCTCGGTTCCTTCCTAGTCAGGAACTAATGGATGACCAGCCGTAACAAGGGGTTCTTCAACCCTCTTGTTGTGCAAGGGAAATAAAGTCTTCTTCCATAGGGAGGGTGGTTTGCGGAGTCCAACGCCTTTAAGGTGAGACCTTATACTTGAGAGGCATGGTAGTTAGTGTTCTTGGGGCTGGTCCAAATAGGACTAAGTTGTTCTTTCCTCTCATCGGGTAAATAAGTATGTCATCCGTGAGGATAAGATAATATTCCTCAATACCACATAAACACATTTCTCAAGGGATGTGTGAGAGGAGAGATCGTTTGTTCTGGGTGGTCACTTGTCCATGGGTTTGTGGTCGAACCTAATACAGGTCCTTGTGGGCACCTTTCATATGAACATGTCTGGTGGAGGTCGGGGTGGAGCATCGACAATAGTCAAATGACGTAGAGCCAAGACCTATGGTCATAACCTTACCACATAATGGCTCGGTAATGCTTAGAGGTTTCAAGGATCTTAGGATGTGAGTGAATTTCTATCATCTTATCCTCGAGCATAGTTCTTAGATGCCAATAGTCCTGCCTATTACTCCAAACAAAATCACCCTATCTCATTGAAGGTATCATCTCATATAAGTCAACTCCAACATCACCCATGCTATTCAACTCCAATGTTTGATAGAAATACTAAACCAAAATCTCATATGTATACTATAGCTAACTCACATATATCCCTATATAAAAATCCTCGGTATAATTTACATGCAGCTAAGCTTGATCATGACACTACCAATCCAAGTGTCCTTATGACCTATCCAAGGTCTAAGTTATCGCATTACTACGTTAAGGAAACATGTAATAAACCACTCCCAGATCTTGTTTCCTTCCTACGAATCCAATTTAATCGATCCAAGAATATCATCCATTATTACCTGATCCATTAGCGCTACAAATCCAGCATCGATGGTGTCCAACATAATCACTTCGAGTGCATACAATTCACATATCACTGCAAGGACTAATATCACAGTATATCCATGAACTTCCAATCTCATGGCCAACTAAACTCCAAGGTCGATCTTATATAGATCCCTGGATTAACCCTAACATCATCTGATTCCTTCTACTTATCATCCACGAAGAACAATGGTATCATGATCAAGATCATTGGACTAAATCTAAATCACACCAAACCATGTAACTTAATTGATACCGAGCACCTATTAGAATCACCTATTTAAATCCAATGTTCACATCTAGTAAAAATTCCATACTAGTTACTCCAGTCAATATCATATCAACATCAATCCATTGTCAACATTACTTGCCAAAGCAAGTCACTAATCCACTAAGAGATACAGCCCGTGATCATATTTTTCCTACTAATCCAATTTGCTCAAGGGACAAGTAAGTTATGCTACTCTATCAATCTTGATCCACCAAGTTCGTGTTCCAACATTAAGCATCATAATCCACCAAAGGGTCTCAAATGCTTCTTCAAGAATCTATTATGGCTAAATAGAATCATTATCCACAAATCATATACCCTTAGAATGATCCTTCTTATGGCATCAAGGTTCTATTGCTAGTGTAAGAATGAAGGATGTTTGTTCACTCTGATCACTAGCTCCATAATGATCCCAGTGCAAGGAAAGGGTTATTGATGCTCAACAGGTGATCTGGCAAATCCATGTATTAAACACGTGATCAGAGGTTAGATCTATGGGAGCTTGTGAGGTCTAGGTTGGGCTAGGGAGGGGTTCCCGATCTTGAGGTAAAAGCGTAACTCTATGGGGTTTCATATGGTTGAGTACGTTGTAGTCATAGTCTTAAACACTAGCTGTCCGTGGAGGTGGATCCTTTGTGCATCTTGTCTTTCTGGTCTTCAGTTGACGAGACAGGGAAGAGAGAAAGCATCATAGAGGAGATTTCCTAAGGAGGTGGTATAGTGCAAGTGAAATCAAGCAAGTGCCGAAAAGGCCAAACACAAACATCTAGGTAAGGTAGGTGATATAGTCGCGCACTTGTTACCTAGGGAAAAACTATGACTTACACCAAAGCACAAACAACCAAATCAAGCAACACACATCGTGGTTCCATTTGAACCATCATATGGACTCGACTTTTCATGGGGGAGAAATGACCTATCCTAGCCTAGCGGTTCTCAGACTCATTAGTCATGCTTGCTTCGTTTCTTGTAGAGGAGTCTGCTTAGTCTTTTGGGTCTTCTTGAGGTGCCACTATGTTTCCTATTGTTGTTCGTTGAAACAATCATGGTTGCGCCTGAATAGTCCTTGACGACTTCGGGTCTGGTGAGTTGACGATGAAGGTGGTTCCTCATGGCTATCGTCGAGACGGTGTTCTGGTGTCTTCATAATCGTGCCAATGCCTTCTTGTCCTTCAAGGCATCGAGAGCTCCAGGTAGGCAATCTTTTATGCAATCACAATAACAAGGCATGGTAGAGTTGTATCTTGCCAGTCACATTGATGATAATATCGACACCGAGAGCGAGGGATGAACAGAACGGTTTTCCTTCTCACTATAGTAAGGCGGACCAAATGGCGAGGTTCTCATCCACCGGTGGTTACCGATACAACAATGAAAAGGACGGGGTGGCTCCATTAGCGATGCATACCATGACATTGTATGTCTTGTGCCCTAGTCATCAGAGGCCAGGGTAGCATCATCCTGGAGCTCTGTCGGGGGTGTCACTATCATCTAAGTCTTGACATCCACATCTTTCGAGAAGTTATCTTCCGTTGGTAGCTCCTTGTCTAGTGTTGCTAGCTTAGGTCCAAGACAGGTCAACAATCGTCTGGCAAGGTGGCTTCCTTCCAGGTTACCCATGAGGATTACAAGGAATCCCATGGTTAGGTGCACAAGGGTAGTAGCGACCATTTGCAATGTTTTGAAAAAGTAGAAGAGGAGAGTTAAGAGAAAAATGGTGGGAGTACTAAGGAAAAAGCCTTTGCTTCCTTTGAAATTTCAGGAGAGGTGAGAATTATAGTGGTTTTGTAAGTGATTTTGAAGGGCCTGGAGAAATAGTTTTGTCCTAACTAACGTCCATGCTAACTAAGGGCTTCCTACAGTCAGGATGGCTCTGATGCCAACCCTATGGGGACCCCGACTCACAAGCCGAGAACACCGAATGAACATGCACAATGATCCCAGAGAACAATGCTCACTAAACCCACAGAAACTGGATAACAAGAGTCTTACATCCATTACATACTGTTCTACTCAATAATGGCCTATATGTCCAAGTCTTCATAAACTTGCACCGGAAATCTTCAACGTTATCGTGAACCCATGTCATTTGCCTTACCCCTACAGGCATTCTGACTGGGAAGTGTCCTAGCTCGCATGTTTGTCACCAACATACTCTTCATCATAACCTTGTGTTTCATGCCTGGCCAATAAAATAACCAATGGCAAGCCAATGAGTACTTTGAACGTACTCGCAAGCAACCCATGTTTGGAACAAGGCAATAACAATACATGATATAACACTAAATAGGTATTTTGCAGAAAGCTAATTTTGTATGCAATGACATGATCAAGTAACTTATGTAAGCATACATTAACAGTTGGCCAATATCAATGTGAACGGCCTACAAATATCATCATAACCAGGGGGTTGAATATCTCATGTTCAGTCATGTCATCAAGTCATCTGACTTATCTCAGTGTGAATCTCCGAGTCATCCACACACGTAGGGTTTGAAACCAGGGATGTAGCACAAGAGCGGTCATCCAACTGTCCTTGACCGTGGACACGGCTATTCGAATAGGTTTACACTATGAAGAGGTTGCAAACTTTACCCACAAGACTGAGGGAACTTCCATGTCATCCATGACTCGTGGTATATTTCATACCCGAGCTAAGCACCCGAACATTGCCTTTCCCCTAGCGATACTAAACAAAGAGTCCACTCGTTGGTGCCATCCCTCATGACATACATCACACGTATCATCATGAGGTCACACAACGGTGTGCCCGGTGCATGTGAGTACAGCGTAGGATCCTCCATTCTGGTACGACCCCATATCAAGAGTGACCACTTCACTCCCGCCACTAGTAATGCAGGCTCTATGCCAGTACCCACCAAGGTAATGAACAAAGCCCCGTCCTATAAGGTGTATCGTAGTCGTACATGTAAGGTTGGAATAACGGGCGCAACTTACACCAATCCGTTTTTCGAAAACCACACACACTCACTTGCTCCGGTACACCACTTCTTTATCAAGTGGCTACCTAGCTCATCAACATCTCCCGCAGGCATTAGTGGCACCCAACGGGTTTTTCAAAAAGTCTTTGAAATCATATTGTTTCCATCACCATGCATAATCCCGATCCCATTTGTGTAGCTTCTATGAAGCAACCTATCTACACTCACCCGCATAAACCTCATAAGGAGGTAGGGTCATGCATGATGCAAGTATCAACAAGAAAGTATCAGAAGCAACCCACAGAAGTGATCAATACTCCACATGATCAAATATAACGAAAGTAAAGTGCTATATGACATGCAATAAAAAATGTTTCTTAACATGGTCAAATAGCTACTTGCCTGGCTTCTTAAAGTCTTCGAGGTCTTCACACGCTTCTCGTCCAACTCCGAGCACTCCGTCTATTTTGTCAACTATCACCGGAGACAACCGCAATAAGCAACACGACAAGCATAAAATAAAAGTGCTCTATAAATAGGAGTTTTATTTTTCTTGGACACCTTTGGTCATGAGAAAAATAACCAAGGAGTTATTTATTGGATGTAGGTCAAGGGGAGTTTTGAATAGTGGAAATGAAGGAAATGATGATACTATAAGGTGTCCAGAGGAAAAAAATCTAAAAAGGAGAGGATGAGACAAAAAATAGGGCATGATTTTAGAAACATGCTGGAAGTGGTTTCACTGGATTTGGAGTTCGCATGATTTTCCTAGGGATTTCCAAAGTGGATCATACATGAATAAATTGTCCGATATTTGTCATAGCAGAATAAGTGTAAGACAAAATGTCCACTACTTAGCACATGAATCTAGATACGCCTAGGAACTTGAATCCCTCCATTTGGAGCTGATTTGAATCCCCTAGGAATTTTGCAATGGGGGACCTTCATATTTGAAATTTAAATTTGAGTTTGAACTACACATAAAAGTTTGCTCTAAAAATGAGCGCTGCGCATATTTGAATAGGACATGCATTTAGGAGTTTTTAAAAACTAGAATCACCAAATTTGGAGCTATGATGAATATTCTAGGATTTTTTTAATATCAGAGAAAAAGAAAAAAGGAAAAAGGTTTATACCTAGACAGCCGGCTTTACCGATGCACACAGCCCACCACCGCGGAGTTGGAACTGGGCTAGCCCAATAGATCCGCTCCGAGGGTATGCCGGGGGACGTTGATCGCATAATGGCCCTGGGTGTTTTCACCGTAGGGAGGCGGAATCGGCGGGAGCCGTCTCCACTTAAAACGTTGGGCCCCAACGGCATGCCGTTTACACGTGGGCCCCCATGCCAGCTGGCAAGGAGGTCGTCCTCTACCTCCCTCTCAAGCCAGAGGATGGGAGGTAGAGCACAAGCCGGTGCTTGTCCGGTGATAGCCATGCCTCCGATCGTCTCCAACGGAGCTCCACCTATGGGCGAGCTCATCGCAAAGCGGTGCATACCCTAGGTAGGTCTTGACCGCCAGAGTGGACCGAGGTGACCGCGGCTTTGGTGGTGGCTGAAACGGCCATCGGCCATCACTGGCTACAAGCTTGGGTTGCTCTAGAACGAATGGAGCGGAGGGGAGGGCTCCGCCTTGACGTGGCAATGGCACTGGTGTGGTCAGGGAGAGAGGGGAAGCTCGAGGTAGCTCGTATTTGAGAGGAGGCCAAAGCAGCAATGTCGGCCGTGGGGAATGGAGATGGCATGGGAGGATGAATGAGTCGTCCGGGGGTGATAGCAGAAGTGAGAGAGGTCTAAGGGAGCTGAGAGGGGGCTTAGGGAGACCTTAAGTGGATCAACGCCAAAGCACCATGAGCTCGTGCACCGTCTCGGCCACTGCCATTGCTGGAGGGCATGAGGGGCCATAGGAGTGTGTCTGGGGCGTTGGTCGACGCCGTCCATGACTGGGGGAGGGAGAGGAGGAGCGAACGAGGACCAGGTTGTCGCGCGTGTCAGGACACTCACTGGTGTGCCCAGGCGGCTTCGTGCGCATGCGAGGAGCGGACGTAGAGGGGGAGAGGAGGGGGACGACCGTACGACTTGTCCTGGCAGCCGAGGCCAACCAAGTGGCGAGAGGGGGGTCCTCGAGGTTGTCGGTGCCATGCATAGGGCGTTGGCTATAGTGCGGTCAGCACTATAGCGCACTCTGGAGCGCCATTTTGGCATGCCATGGCATGCCTTTGGCGGCTTTGGCGTGGCCCCCCGTGTCTAGGGGATCTATGAGGGTTTAAACAAAGTGTAGAAAGCATTGGATGCTCTAGAGGGTGGCTAGAACAGAGAGGGAAGGGTAAAACTAGCTCTGTCTTGGCTGTCCATGGAGGAAAATGGGGACTTTCCCCATCAATAATTGAGCCAAGGACTTGATATTGGTACTAGCGGTGCAAGGTACCTACAAGGGGCTGTGGTAAAATTTTAGGACCAAGGAGGGCAAGGGAAGGGGTGAAAGCATCAACTATGCTTTTCTACTAGAAGGCGTTTGATGAAGTTTTGGGTAGCTAAGTTGTTGTGATTGACAGGAGAGTTAACAAGATCTAGAAATAGGTATAAATGAGCTTGATCACAAGTTTTGACAACATTTAGAGAAAGTGGCCAATGTAAAAGTTTCAAACCCTAGAAATGGGCAAAAATGAAGTTGCTTACAACTAGCTAAGAAAACCTACCCTGCTTGATGCACAACTTGATGTGGTGGCATATTTTAGAGGCTATAATAGGCATAAAATGTTTGGGTTCCAATGGGGATACATGGCAATGTAACATTACCAAACTCTTGGAATCAACAGAAATGGGTTTGAGGGGATTTGGACAAGTGTATCTACTCCCCTTGATGCACCACATGGTGTAACATCATTATTTGGGGATTATAACATGTACACAAGTTTTGTGATCAAAAGGAGAAACTTCACAATGTAAAGTTGCTAAAATTTGGTTCTGGACAGAAGTGGTTTTGGAATATTTTGGTGAACGAAATCAATTGGTATTGAGATTAAACTTGGCAAGATGATCACATATATCATATGTTACATACTAGAATTTTACTGGATTTATTTGAGAATATTTCTTATAGAAATATTTCAAATGCTTAAGATAGGCACAACTGGTTTTGAAGGGTCTTGTCCAATATTTTCAACATGATCATTTGTTGAAACTCATATATGTGGAAAATAAATATCCTCTAACTTTTCCTAAATTTTCTCAAATATTTTTAAATCATTTAAATCATTTTTCCCTATAAAAGACCATTTCCGGCCTTAAGAAAAAGCCTTTAAATAAAATATGAAAATAATCTTTAAAAATAATATTTTGTGGTTTGGGGAAGTTATATATATAGTAGGTTCCAAAAAAGCATTTGGGGAAAAAGTATCCATCCAATATGGGGACTTGTAGTGCAAATCTCAAAACAGGGGGTTTTGACAACCTAATTTAAATAAATGTTTTTTGACCAAAATAAAATTTGTAAAAACTATTTTTTAGTCGTATTAACATGGCATGATCATTGGACAATAGTTTGGATCAAGGAAAAGAGTTCTTGCGGGTAGGAGGATGTTTTGTGAATTATAGAGCACTAGCAAGCAATCAAACATGCAAGCAAATAACACACATGTCAAGCATTCAAATGCACTCAAAAAGTTTTAATTGGCCCTAATTTTTGAGTCATGATAACTTAGTCATGAGGCAAACATAGTGTGTGACAATCTATCAGGTATGCCAGGTTGCAAGGTTCATCTTTTTACTGTGAGAATGATAGGTCATGCAGAGGAATGGGTTCAACTACCGCAAATGACAGATAATTGGACGTTTCTCCTAATGCAATAAACAAGAGCAGGAGCGAGAGAATGGGATGATATTGGAATGATCAATGGGGTTGCTTTCCTTGCTGGGGAGCGGGAAGGTACCCTCCTTCGATGGGATACTCAGAGGTATCCTCGGAAGCAGGACTTACCGCAAGGGAGATAGGTAACAATCAATACACGACAAGTTCAGCAATATGATGCATGATCATGACATGGCAACATGATTGGATGAACTAATGCAGCTATCATTAGAGTTAGATGGAGTGGATTTGAATATAGGTTCAAAATCGTTCTCCATATGATATTCTATATATTGGCCTATTGCTAAATCTCAATGTTCATCTACATAGATTGCTCTAACATGCATGACAAAAGATCCATTGGATCCATTGGATTTTTCTGAGAAATTTTCATATATAATTTATTTTAATCTGAGTTACAGATTAATTTCTATGATTTTCTAATGTTTGCAGCATTTTCTAGAATTAATTTAAATTAGGAATTCCATTATTGCATCAGCATGAAATGAGCAAGGCGTGAGTAGGTCAACTGTTCGTTGCCAGGTTAAACCTGACCAGTGCGGTCGATTGGTCAGTGACCCAGGCTCTAACATGATTAAATTAGTTTGCTAATTACTAATTATTAGGGTTGGGCCCACATGTCAGTGGGTCATTAGGTTAATTAATTTGATTAATTAATTTTTAACCTAATCTAAAATAAACCAGGGTTGGGCCCTACCTGCGAGTGACGTAGGGGGTCAAACCCCATGGTCAAACCGGACAGGGCCATTGGCATTGAGCCGTCGGTGACTCCTGAGGCGGCGAAGGGGGTCGGGATTCCTCCTCTAGCGACCATTTCACTGGCGAAAAGCACCACACGAACCTACTTGCATGCGCGCTTCCATCTCGACACACCTTAGGGGTTGAGATGGCCGGAATTGATGCCGGCGACGAGCTCGACGGCTGCCAGAGCTTGCGTAAGCTTGGGGTTGACGGTCTGGCACACAAAAGGATCGGGCCTTGGCTCCAACGGCCTCTATGTGACTCCATGAGTTCGATGGTGGCCTCGGAGAAGCCATCTGGACACCGGAGCAGTGCCGGTGTCGAGCTCGTGCGGAGGAGCTCCTCGGGTGCTTATGAAATCGGGAGCTACGATATGGGATCGACTCGGGGGAAGAGAGGGAATGGATTCGGGGGCTCACTAAGACCACGTAGGCATTGAAAGAGGGCTTGCGGGCGTTTTGGAGGCGATGAACGACGGCAGCGATCTCCGGCGGCCGAAGGAAGAAGAAAACCTTGGGCGGCAAAGGGCGGACCCTGCCATCGTGTGGCTTGCTGGAGAGGTTGCGGGCGTCGAGGCAAAGCTCCTGAGCTAGTCGGAGGCGAGAGGGAGCGGCTGGAGGTGTGGCTAGACGGCAGCAGGGCTTTGGCGACCATGGCGGTAGAGGGGAGAGGATAGCAAGGGAGAGGGGAGACGGAGAGAGAGGAGAGCGGTCGGGGCGGCCTCGAGGAGCTTCAGGAAGGACTCCATGGCAGGCAGGCAGGTAGGAGCTGGCCAGGAGCTGCGGCGAGCTTGCCACGCACCTCTCTGCTCCTCGTGGCAGGAGGTGGAAGAAGACCCCCCTGCCCCTGGAGGGCTGGGCTAGATCTTCTCCCTCCTAGGCTAGGGGGAGCAGGTTTGAATTTTTCTTTTTTCCATTTCTGTTTCTATTTTCTATTTTTATTATTTGTTTTATTTTTGTTTTGCCTCAAATCCAAGCACAAAAGTGTTGAAATATTTTGGAGAGCATAGTTTGAATATTTCAAACCTCCACAATAAGTTCCAACATTTTTGAATGGCTACAATATTTATAATGCTTTATTTGGCCTTTTCAGTAGCTTTATTATTTATTTTTAAAATGACATATATGTTCAGAAAATTAAAATGTCGACTGATATATTGATGCCAATATTTATAAAACATGGGGGGCATTTTTGATGGGCATTTTGGATTTGTTGATTTTTCACAACCTTTAAATTGGTTTAATTCAGGTGAGGTTGTAGGGTTCCTGTTGATCCCCATTTCCTATTGATGCAAAATCAAAACATGATGCACACACACATGCTAACAAGAGCAATGCTAACTAGGTATGTGACAACTCACCCCCACTCAAAAGAATGTCGTCCCGAGATTTGGAAGTTGTCGGGAAGAGCGCGGGGTACTCTAGTCGAAGATGATCTTATCTTTCCCATGTGGCTTCCTTATCGGAATGGTATGACCACTGAACCTTGGGAAACTTGATGTTTCGACATCGAGTGGTACGCTCAGCTTGATCAAGAATACGAACAGGGTACTCTCGATATCTAAGGTTATCTTGGAGATCAAGCATTTCGTGGTCTACTTCGCAGACAGGGTCCAAGAAGTAACGCCTAAGTTGCGAGACATGGAAGACATCATGAACTTTGGAAAGATGCGGTGGAAGTTCCAATTGGTAAGCAACTTCTCCTCGTTTGGCAAGAATACGAAAAGGACCAATGTATTGAGGAGCCAACTTGCCCTTGATACCGAATCGTTGGGTACCATTCGGAGGTGTAACCCGAAGATAAGCCTTCTCGTCAACTTCATAGGTCACAGCCTTATGATGGCGATCATATTAGCTCTTTTGACAAGATTGGGCTGTTTTCAACTTTTCACAAATAATGCGAACTTGCTCCTCTGCATCGTGGATCATATCCGGGCCATAGAGTCGCCTCTCTCCGGTTTCTGACCAGTTAAGAGGTGTTCGACACCTTTGTGCATAGAGAACTTCAAAATGGGCTTTCCCCAAGCTTGACTGATAACTATACGCGAATTCGGTGAATGGAAGACTTTTCTCCCAATTCATACCAAAAGATATAACACAAGCTCTAAGCATATCTTCCAGAATTTGATTGACTCTCTCTACTTGACCACTTGACTGAGGATGCAAAGCAGTGCTAAAGTATAAATGAGTCCCCATAGCATTTTCGAAGCTTTCCCAGAATCAAGAAGCAAAGATACTTCCACGGCCTGTGTTAATTTCGAAAGGAGTATCATGAAGAGAAACTATTCGATAAACATATAACTCCGCTAGCTGGCTAGCAGTTATACTCTCCCAAACAGGAAGAAAATGAGCCACTTTGGAAAGACGGTCAATGACCACAAAGATAACATTGTTACCTCTCTTGGTCCTTGGAAATCCGGTGATGAAATCCATACCGACCTTATCCCATATCCACTTAGGAATATCTAAGGGTTGAAGGGTGCCAGCAGGCCTTTGATGTTCTGCGTTAACGCAACGACAAACGTTGCAGTTAGCAACAAACTAAGCAATTTCTCTCTTCATCCTAGTCCACCAGAACCTCCGGTGTAGGTCCTGATACATCTTACCAGGATGAATCATGAGAGGAAAGTCACGAGCCTCCTTAAGCATTAGCTATCATAAGCGTTTGCTCTTAGGAACCACCAAGTGGTTCTAAAAGAACACAACACACTGATCGTCTTTGGAGAAATCTTTAGCGTTTCCACTAGCAATGTTCTCCTTGACCCGGGATATACCCTTATCATACCTCTAAACAGCTACGATTTGATACCTAAGATTAGGTTTCGCCACCAAGTTGGAAAGGAATCCTTGAGGAACAATGTGAAGGTTCAACTTTCGAAATTCCTTATGGAGAAGTGGTTGACTTTGTTGTAACATCAGGTTATCACAATAAGACTTACGACTTAGTGCATCAGCCATGACATTGGCTTTCCCCGGGGTGTAAGTTATCCCTAAGTCGTAATCTATAATCAAGTCGACCCACCATCTTTGCCTGAGATTCAAATCCGACTGGGTGAAGATGTATTTCAGACTTTGGTGACCAGTGTATATTTCGCAATGATTACCCAGAAGGTAATTTCGCTAGGTTTTCAGTGCATGGACTACAGCTGCAAGCTCAAGATCATGTGTTGGATAATTATCCTCATGTACACGCAACTGTCGAGATGCGTATGCAATCACATGACGATCTTGCATGAGAATGCAACCTAATCCTTGTCCCGAGGCATAGAATAGATAACACAGTCCTTTGAGAAATCTGGTGGCACCAAAACGGGAGCAAAGGTCAGGTGTATTGTCAGTTCCTAAGAACTGTGCTCGCATTGTGGAGTCCACTGAAACTTTTTATCTTTCTTGAGGACAAAGTGACGACAATAGCTCGCTAAGCCAAGGAAACTCCGAACTTGCTTAACCAATTCAGGTTGAGTCCAATCAAGGACGGCCTGAACTCTCTTGGGATTGACAACAATACCTTTAATAGAGATCACGTGGCCTAGATA
This sequence comes from Hordeum marinum, assembly GCA_022496015.1. NCBI lineage: Eukaryota > Viridiplantae > Streptophyta > Magnoliopsida > Poales > Poaceae > Hordeum > Hordeum marinum. The sequence continues at coordinate 119,429,086 of CM039676.1, forward strand.
GTTCACTTTTGGTAACCAAAATTCACACTTGGAGAATTTGGCATAGAGATGATGCTCTCGAAGTTTCATCAGTACCAGCCTTAGATGCTTGGCATGTTCCTGTTCGTTCTTCGAATAGATGAGTATATCGTCGAGGTAAAACATGACGAATTTATCTAGGTACTCCATGAAGATCGAATTCATCTAGCGAGAGAAAGTGGTTGGGCCATTGGTTAAACTGAAGGACATAACAGTGTACTCATATTGGCCATAACGAGTAACAAAAGCCGTTTTTGGAATATCCACGTTTCTACTTCTGATTTGATGGTATCCCAACCTCAAATCCATTTTGGAGAAGACTGACGATCTAGCGAGTTGATCATACAAGTCGTTGATCCTGGGGAGCGGATAGTTGTTCTTTATGGTGACCAGGTTCACTGCCAATAATCTACAACCATTCGGTCTGATCCATCCTTCTTCTGGACGAAGAGAACGGGACAAGACCAAGGAGAAGAACTAGGATGGATGAAAACTTTCTTCAAAGCCTCATGAAGTTGTTTCTTAAGATCGGCTAGTTCCAAGGGTGACATCTTATAGGGTCTTCTGGATATTGGGACAGTTCGTGGAATGAGTTCTATCACAAACTCTACATCTCTGACAGGTGGAATTCCTGGTAGTTAATATGGAAAGACATACAGGAAGTCATGGACTACCGGAATATCTTCTATCTCTGGAAGGGGGCTAGCATTAAGGGAATAGAGTTGGTGCTTGGCATCTCGAGTTGAGACATTGACTATCTCACCCGATGGATGTGTAAGTTGAACATTCCTAGTATGAGTATCAATCTTAGCATAATGGGCTTTCATCCAGTCCATACCTGAGATGATATTGATGTTCGAGGACTTCAGAGCTATCAACGATGCTAGAAAGACTAGCCTATCCACAAGGATTTCATTGTAATGGTTCACTCTAGAAGTTTGCCATTTTGAACTAGGAGTCTGAACTACTAAAGGAGTAGGCATATCACAAAAACACATGTTATGCAACTGTGCATAACTTTCTGAGATGAATGAATGATATGCTCCAGTATCAAATAGAACAGATGTAGGATGACTATTGACAAGGAGGGTACCTAGGATAACATTGGGATCGTCAAGGGATTCTTTAGCAGAGACGTGATTCACACGTCCATGAGAAGGAGCTCGCTTCACATAGAAGGCCTTTCCTGGCTTCCCATGTCCAGCCGGCTTGACATTGTTCTGGGGGCACTCACGGGAATAGTGCCCTGGTTCTCCACACTTGTAGTAGACAACAGTGGCGAAACGGGGAGAAACATTAGCAGCGGGACCTCCAAATGTCCTGGTTGGAGGGTTGGGCTAAGCAAGGCGAGGTGCCTGATAGGATGGCCTCACGGTGTACCTTGGCGGCAGAGCTATGTTGAGCATCCACACCCGTTGTTTGTTGGAACCTAAGCCGGATGAGGAGCTAAGGTCATGGGTGTGCTTCTTAGTTGCCTCATAGTCGGTCTGTCCGGTTTTGGCGTTGATACCCTTGTTGACGAGGGCCTGGAATGTAGTGCACTCATGCAGATGCAAGTCTCGTCGGAGCTCAGTATTAAGTCCCTTACGGAACCTGGCTTGTTTCTTGGCGTTGGTCGACACTTCCTCTGGTGAATAACAAGCAAGGTTGCCGTACTCACGGCTATAGGCATCCACTGTTAGCCTACCCTGAGTAAAGGCACATAAGTCCTCTCTTTGCGATCCATTAGCCCTTCCGGGATGTGATGGGTTCGGAACACCTCACTGAAATCTGCCTAGGTTGCTGTGGGGCCTGGGGACGCATGGCTTCATAATTTTCCCACCATAGGTTGGCAGGTCCTTCCATAAAGTATGCAGCAAAAGTCACCTTATTGGCCTCAGATACATTAGCACCGCGGATTTTGCAAGACATGTTCGTCAGCCAGTCATCTGCGTCGAGCGGGTCGACCGAGTGATGAAACTTAGGTGGGCACAACTTGACAAAGTCATTGAAGGACACACCATCATTGCGCTCATTGTGAGGAGCACGCGTTGTATTCTGCTCAATACGTTCCAACAGCCTATTGGTCTCCCTTTTATTCCGCTTAGCTTCGAGCATCACCTCCGCTAGGGAGGGCGGCTGCGGCAGGTTCTCTTGTCTGGCCTGGCTTCCCTCGCCCTGCTCGAAGGCATACACGGGGTTATTCCTATTTGAGACCATCCTTGGAAAACAAACCCATATCTTAGACAGGGAAGACAACAACTCTAAGATATGAGATGAGCAATGTACTGGACAACATGGCATGTATGGGTAAACACTCGAACAACATGGTAATAAACAAACTGCCATATGAACACCACGATTCATACACACCATGACATAGTTTAGTACAAGCCCAAGCTGAAGTACAAACTACTAAATGATGAGACAACTCATCAGAGGCATTACAAGCTTCCTATACATTATCTATCTATACCTCCGAGACTCAACTCACACCTCAGTCATATCCCATAAGATACGCAGGACCGTGGCAATACAACTACCACCAACTAAACTTAACATACACGCACTCAAGCGTCACCGTAGAACACCTCATATAGTTTACCCGCATGACCTAGGAGCTGAACCTAAGGATCTGGGAACACCCTGGCCTATGATCCCTAGAAATTGTAAGGGCACAGATGTGTCCTAGGTCCCCTGGGTGGTGGCAGCAACGGTCCTCGAAGAGGTGACACCTCCAACATCGGGTGAGTCTACGCGAGCTGGCAGATGAGTCCGCGATGGGTTCAACATCTCCAAATATCCATAGCCTGTCTGTATGATAGGTGCTAGCTACGTCAAGGCTGTCCAAAGACATGCACGTGTAACATAAAGCTCCATGCGAAGAGCACGTGCATCACGATCCCTGCTCTCTAACATCTGAGAGGTCACCTGAAGTCTAGGGTCCTCATGAGAATGATCATAATAGGCTGCACTAAGATAACCATCCTCTCCTCCTAGAGTAGTTGGAACATAACAGAACTTAGTGTTCTGAAGCAGTCCATGGTGAGATCTCATAATAGTCAACATGGCGTAGGCGGCCTCCTAAACTACCATGTCTATGGTGAAACCTAATCCATAAGTCCAATGGAGTGGCTCTGCAGCTCTAGGATATGATGGATATATCGTAATAGTACACAGGCACTGGCTCTGGTTGAAGTCTCAAAACTGCTCCTCCACTGTATACTCTGGGTACCAATGGTAACAAGTCTCCATCATAAATTTAACCAATATGGCCGTGTGACCCATTACATCGATGCACCCAATCAAATGGACCACCGAACGAGAAGGACGATGGGGCATCTCAAACAAAGAATGATGCAAAGGCATTAGAGATCCTAGCAGAAATCGGATAGCATAACGACTGTAATTGCTCAAAAAGGATTTTGAGACTACTGCAAAAGATTGGATAGCATAACCACTCCACTTTCTAGTCTCAAGTTTCTAATCCAAGTGATAGTCATACCAAACAAGACTTGAATACTGGAGTTCACTTCCAAACAAGCTAGCTACCAGTCCATGGTTAGTAACTCGTCATCCTAAGAAATAGATAAGACACCTAGCTCTTAACCCCGTAGAAAATAAGAGGGTGACTCAGAATAGAGAATTTTTTCCAGAACTAGTACGGATTTTATAGCAATTTTGAAAACAGGTGTCTGAGTTGAAAAAATATCAAAACTAGTTCCCTGTCGGCCAGTAGCAGGCCGAACAGGGACCTGTCGGCCACCACCAGGCCGACCAGTGACCAGTCAGCCACCTGTAGGTCGAAGAACCCCTATCGGCCAATCAGAGGCCAGGGGAGAGGCCGGTCGGCCAGGTGTAGGCCGAAATGCACCTATCGGCCAGTGGGAGGCCGATGGGCCCCTAGATAAGGCTCGACCCTCTTTTCTCCCTCCTCTGACCACTCGTTTCACCCTCCCTCATATACTAGCCTTCCCCTCTTCATCTCTCACTCCTGTTGCTCTCCGGTGGTTCCACCTCCTCGCCGATCTCCTCGCTGGACCACCCATTTTGTTATCCTACCCGCGTAAACAATAGATCAGGGCGTTGTCCACCGGCGTACGGTATATTTTTTGCTTCCAACTCAGTCAAATGAGAACTGTCAAGTCGGTAGTGGATTTAGTTCATATTTGTCACCGTTTGTCTGCAGGTAATGGCTTGCCCATTTTGCCGAGCTCCAGGTGGCCCTTGTGCTACCGTTCATTCCGGTGCGTCTGTATTTACCATCGTGCTGGATCGTCGATGTGCAAGACGTGTTGTGAGATTCTATGTTTTGATTATCTAACTTTGGCATATTCGAACACCTTTGTTTCTAAGTTTATGATCCTTGCTTCCTTTTTTGTTATAGTATGTTCCATGCAGTGTTAGATCACATCTTGCTCGGTACATTGAGGAGTGCAGAGCTTTAGCTATTCGGAGAGGTGACACAGATATTGATCTTGCTCTGCACAACAGTGAGGGTAACATATACCATGTTATCTTTACACATGGTAGGATGAGCAGTAAATTCTATGTTCCTTCATGGGAGGAACTCGTGAATGATTATGGTCTCCACCACAGTGACATGATGACTGTTATGCTTGAGCACTATGGAACTTATATTAGTGTCGAATTCCATCGGGATTGTGTTATGTTGTTTCCTTTACCCCATGTTGGTAAGATATTTGTTTGACTGATTTTCAGAAGATGATTCAGCTTATACGATTTGCGGTTCATCTCAGTTATTGAAATCATTTTTTTGTAGCTCTTGAAGATCTGAGTGAAACTCAGAGGGAACTTGTTGACAGCTGTTTTTATAGTCGTGGTGTCACTCTGAATTATCATCAAATATATGTCATGTCGCGCCAGCTCTTTGATAACAACTACATACTGTGTACTCCTTTTGTTCATAGCATGGATCGCATGAACGTTATTTCCCAACATATGGTAAGCTTTGGTCTCTGGTTTTTATTATTTGCTTGTTCTTTGCTGGTTCATAGGATGGATCATATAACTTGCTTGTATTTGTCAGGTTATTCCAACCATGGTTGTGAGGAGTTTGATGGAATTTGTGGCTATTCCTAGGACTGGTTTTGGATTCAGAAGATGATGATATATTTGTGAGCATTCCTTGTTCCTACTTCATTGGCTTGGGTGCTCAAATGGTGTTGAAGAAGGAAGGTTTCGGTAACTTTCTGCTGGCATCGTCTATGGAAATCAACAATTTGGTGCTCGTAACATTTAAACAGCATGAACAGGAGCTTGTTGTTGTTTTCAGCTATCTACCACAGTGATAATGAAAGAAAGGGATCGTGCATCCTAGGTAGGAGAAGAAGCTGAAGATGGAAAAGGAAAATATCCACGTTGGACTCAGTAGATTTATATTCTTGTAACTCCAATTTAAGCAAGTTGTATCTTAATTTCTGCAAGCTCTATCTTAGTTTCAGCAAGTTGTATCTTAACTTTGGCAAGATGTATCTTAATATTAGCTATCCATAGTATTCCCGTTTATATTTGCCGCCATACTGTACCGCGACCTGTGTCCCACCATTACCTTGCCCGCCATTCTCTTTCCCGCCATTCTGTCCCGCCATTCTCTCCCGCCATTCTCTCCCGCTCGATTTCCCTCTATTGCGGTTGTCATCTGCCTATGAAAGGAGGCATTGTATGTGCCTTCCTCCATCGGCAACCAGTACCTGAATAAACCAGCGCGGTAGTCATTATGATTTTGCCTTGTTCTGATCAAAGCATTAGGCCTAGCAAATGGAAGAGTGCGAAGTTGTCTCGGGGGGTGGAAGCAGTTTGTTGTTGGTGCGGGGATGTCTACAAGGTGAAGGAGGTGACCGATTTTTCAGATTGGTTGGGCATGAAGTTTTTCATGTGCGCTAATTATGAGGAAGATCCACCCATTGGTCCTTCAGCGTACATCATGCCTCTGGTATGTTTTAGTCACACAGATTAAACATGTTGTTCGTATTGTTGTTTATTTGATTTTCATATTTCTGTTTATTTTGTAGTCTCCTCCGCCCCTATGCCAGTACTATCGTTGGATAGACACGAAAATGCCGGACTGGGCGGTGATTGCGATTCATGAAAGAAGTCGTCGTGCATGGGCAAGTTTGGACTTGGAGGAGCGCCGCGAGAAGGCGGCAACAAAGGAGAAAGCAGAGCGGGAGAGAGCTTGGCAAGAGCACTGTGTGGAGCAGAGGGCTTTTCTTGCTGAGCTGAAGAAGAAAAACCAAGAATGCTGATCTCTAGTGCAGTATCCAGAAATCCCACCTAGGTACCTATCTGAAATAGCCTTATGGGTGTATGGTTCCCATATAACCTGATCCTCGTGCAGACTATCAAACTGCACCGTGAAGGAGGGGTAGCAGCCCCTCACCTGGCTAGGCCTAAATTGTCTCTATGCATGACAACTAACATTAGTACATAATATTGAATAGCGAGAAATAAACATTACCAATGCATATTGTTAATAATGAAAATACCTCTCTCCGTGCTCAAACCGATCCCATTGTAGGCAAGTCACCGATAGAAGACATGTAATGTCCAGCCATGTTCTCATTACCAAAAGGTTTGTCAATGCTCATGTAGGGTCGACCAATAGGGAATCTCTCATAAGACCAAAGCTGCAACAGAAGTGGACATTCGAGAAGAACAGATTTCCTAGAATTCAACTGGCAAGCTTTGTAGAGGCCTCTATACGTAGCTGCTAACACGGTAGAACCAAAACTCCTCTACACAATGTCCTCACGGGAACGTGCCTCAGCTCTCTCTCATGCAATGCCGATCAGTCGTGCATCTACAATGGTCACGTCGTTCTCTGTGAACATAGTCTTGCCAAACAACCCCATAATATATGCCTCTAGGGACCGGTCAATCTGTGACTCTGACAACTGATAAGTGGGATATCCTAAGGCAGCAATCTGAAACTGGCTCAACCACCTAAAAAAAGGCCCGTGCTGATCGTTGTCTAGGGTAACACTAGTTGGCACAGCAGCTAGAAAACGGGCATGCATAGATGCTAGCCAACCAGTTTCCACCTCTAAAGGTCCTATGGCAGCACCGACGAGAGGTAATCCTAACAAGTAAGACACGTCCTGTAAAGTAGGAGCCATCTCTCCCCAGGGAAAGTGGAACACATATGTCTCTGGTCTCCATCTATCTACTAAGAAGCTAAGGAGTGACCTGTCGTAAGAGAAGCGTGATACTGGCCTCTAGCGTAGTTGCATTGTTTCAACCACGCCATCCAAGTTCGGGTGATCAACCCACTCATCCAATGTACCCTCAACCAGTCATGCCAAGGGTAGAAGTCCAGCCCAATTGAGCCTACAAAATGAATAGAATGTAGCTTACAATTAGATTCTATCAAAATGATGTCGAGCATACTAAGTGATTGTACCGACACATACCTATCAATCCATTCAGGGTGTATCATCCAGTTAGACTTTGAGGTGCGAGTGACCAACACGTCTAAGTTCATGACCGATTCCATAAGTTCGCCTCGGTGCCCTCTATCGATATTAGCATTAAGCATGAGATACGAAGCCATATCTGCAGTGCGAACATAGTACAAAAAACAAAAATTGAGTATCCAAGAGGCATTAAAACATAGTCGCACATATTACAAATAAAAACATAGTGCTTGCTGCTTACACATAAAAACATAGTGCACACATATTACAAATAAAAAATTAGTCCGACTTATTACAAATAGAAACATAGTCCGACATATTATGCAGCTTCAGAGTTATTTATTCCTCGTCCGCCCCTTCGGCCTCGAGAGCCTCGTCCACCACGACTACCAAGACCACCTCTTGCAACTGTTGCTGCAGTCGTCGATGTGGAAGCGCTCGTCGATGTGGAAGCACCGTCTTTCTTCAGGTCGGGGCAATTTTTCATCCTATGCCCATAAGCCGCGTAGAGCAAACATTGTCTGGTTGCTCCACCAGCTTCAGATTGGTCCATATCGTTTCGTATGCTTTTACCTTACGCCTGCCCCTACTAGTGCGCCGTAGTGCAGGATCCGGGATGTATATTCTCTCACCATCGTTTACCTTGTTGAAATTGCCGACGACTCTAAACCCTGTCATCTCACATGTCTAGACATTGAGTACTGCCTCCTTTGAATAGTACAGAGACACGAAGGAGATAGCGTCCAACTGAATCTGGCCACAAGCAGCCAACACATGTGAGCAAGGCAGGTGCAACAACTGAGGCTTGTTGCATGTACACTCACAAGTTAGATAAAATTCTGCTCCGATTGTAACCTCATGCGTCTTCACCTCATTTGCAGAACCAAAACCATCAGTAGGAAGCTGAACCTCATACCTCCTTTCCTGATTACCTATGGGTGTTCTGATTATCTTCTCAGTCATGTACTCCATGACACGGCTGTAGTAAGGAGTGTTCTGATTATTTGCAATATGCTTCCTTGCTAACTCAAGCCTTTCTTCGACATACCTCATAGTGCCATGGAATACACCCTCCACAACAGCTGTCAGTGGCAATGCTCTATTCCCTCTGAGAACAAAGTTATAGATCTCTGCAAGATTGGTTGTCATGTGGCCATACCGAGCTCCATGGGTGTCATGCAGCAAAGACCAATTCACTAGAGGCTCTTTCCCTATCCACTCAGAAAAATCATTATTGCCTTACCCTTCTTTCTCTTCGTATTAGGATGGTCAATAGCTGGCAAGTCACAAAGACCAACTGGCCCCTCCATCTCTGCAATGAGTGCTGTTAATTTAACCTGGTCCTTTTCCATTTTTTCCTAGCAACGACCTACTTCTTAGTGAACTCATCTAGTTTGGACCAAATAAAATCGTATTTGCGCCACTGGTTCTGCTTGCATAACTTCTTTAACAAGTTCATCAACCGTTTGTTCTTGAACTATGAGAAAAAATTAGCACCCACATGGCGCATGCACCACCGGCTTTGCAAGTTCTTCCAAGGTGTTGGCTCGTCAGCAGTTAGATTGTTCAGTGTCTTCACGGCCTTCAATATACCGGGATGTCTGTCATGAATGAGACACACATTTGATCGGTCCTTCACGATCGCAATTTTAATTTGTCGGAAGAACCATACCCAGCTCGGAAAGTTCTCACCCTCCACAAATGCCATGGCTAGTGGGATGGTTTGGTTGTTCCCATCCACACCAATAGCAGTCAGGATTTGCCCTTTGTACTGACCTCTCAGGAATGTACCATCCACAAACATCACAGGAGGACAATGCCTGAAAGCTTCAATGCACATACCGAAAGAGAAGAATACTCGTTTCAACACCTTGTAATCCGGTATGCTTTCCAACCTCTTGTGCTGAATATTAACATAAGTGCCGGGATTCCTCTCCTTCAGTATGTCAAGGAGACACACAACATTATCATAGGAGTCAAAGAATGTCCCAAACCTCTCCTCCATAGCCTTCTTCTTAGCTCTCCAAGCCTTCCCATATGGAATGTCATACTTCCATCAAACCTTCACTGCAGTCTGGATGTGCTTTGCTTCCATATCTTTCTTCGCCACTATCTCAGTATACATGAGTTGCGCTATGAGAGTTGAAGTAAGGTTTGGATGATGAGCCAACATGTTTTTCCTAACACAATTATGCGGTGAAACATTTGTCACAACCCAGTGGATGTGATACTTTGGCACGTGGGCGTGGACCTTCGCAAGACAACCTGATTCAACACACTTGACGGTATATTTTGTTGGACTCGATGTGTGTGTCCAGAAAACCCTCTGCGTAGACATAGCCCACTTTATCACCGCATACTTCATTTTCTTCTTTGTGTCAAACATAGCACCAATTTGGACTTGGTTCAGATTATATTGCCATGGAGTCTCATGGCCATCGTTGACAGTAAAGCCGGCGGATATGTCCTGCTCCCATGAAGAAGAAATTGGTACCTCCTCCTCATCCTTGGAATTTTTAGAATCAAGTTCCTCTACAATCCCATCCTCGTCCTCTTCCTCCATCACCCTTTGCATTTCCTCGCCTTCCTCGTCCCCATCAGCAACACCAGAGACAACTAATACTACCGATTGAATATTCTAACCAGCAGCATGACCACTAACATAATCTGACACATTGTCGACTTGGGTAGCGTTCACATCCGGTGGCTGTGACCCGTATACATAAATCTCGTTAGCCACTTGACTACTCTGGCCTGGATCATAACTCATGGTTGGCGGTATGATGTTCTCCTCCTTCGCCACTGGTTGCACTAGGGCATAAGGATGGATTCTTCGGTCTCTGCAACGAATTAACAAAGACAACCAATGTTGGCTCCTATCTATCGGAATCAAATCCCACTTGACATTTTTACAGGATTTGGTCCACAAGGCATGAATACTGACGGAACAAACTTCGGGATCGAGGCCAAAACTAGTAGTCAACCAATGCTTCAACTTCCTAATGTCCAGTCTGTCCGGGTCTGAAAGTGTCATCTCGCCTGTTTTAAACTCGCTAAGATCAACCCCCAACTCATTATATCGAACAGTACCAGGGCTGTAATACATAGTCAGATTTACGAAGTCAGACATTTTAACCTATCAGACAATGCCAGCTTCGCATTATTCGCAACAAATATATCGACACTAAAATAAAACGTGCACTGTAATGTACCTAAAAAACCTACACTAAAATAAAACATACACTGTAAAAAACCTACACTAAAATAAAACGTACACTGTAATGTACCTACAAAAACATACACTGTAACGAATATATCGACACAACAAATAACCGACACTACTATGACTAAACTAACTAAACCCCGATACTAATATGACTACACTAACTAAAACTACACTAATATGACTAAACTAAAATCACTACACTAACACAAGTAACCTAAAATAACTACGCTACTAAAATAAACATAAACTAATTGTACTTACATTACAAAAATAAGAAAATATAACCTAAAATAACAACAAAAATTTATACCTCCTACGCATGAGTGCACTCCTTCTTCCTCTCCACCTTCTTATTCCTCTCCACCACTCCACCTTCTCACCATTGCAACCTCCACCACCACACCATGTTCTCCTCCAAACGAACAAACCAGTACATCGTTGCCAAAAATAAAACCGTAGGGCGGGGGAGAAACACTCGATCTATCAATTCATCGGATTGAAACGGCAAATGAGTGGACGGAATGGGAGATCAAGGGGGGCGGGATTTTGGCCTAGAACTAGGGAAAAATGGGAGAGAAAGGAGGAAGAAGGGAGCTGACCGACGGTGCCTTATCTCGGCACCTTTCGGCCGGCACGAGGCCGATAGGTGGGCCCTCGGCCAGGGGCAGGCCGACTCGGCCAGGAGCAGGCCGACAGCCCTCTTTCGGCCCAGGGTCGGCTGACTGGCCTCCGGTCGGCCCAGTAACAGCCGACAGGGTACTAAATATGATATTTTCTTTTAATTCACACACTTTTTTCAAAATTGATATAAAAATGGTACAATTTCTGGAAAAAATTCCAGAATAGAATGACTAGAGAAGAGGAGTAAAAAGAGCCTTACATTCCCTTCCACAATCAATTCCCTTCCATTTCTATAGTGTTTCTAGACTAAACTTAGACCAGTTTGGCTTGGTAGTCCTGCAGTCAGTAAGGCTCTGATACCAACATTGTCGGGACCCCGATCCTAAGTCATAGGAATCCAGCCTGTAACACATAACATCACTTTGCGGCCTCACACAAGGTAATCTCCACGGCTGCAGCCTTACCTTAGCCGGGACCGTTTGCGTCTTTTGGCTCACGTATGTGAATTTGTTGCTAGCATTCAAACGACAAAGAACCCAGGCCGACATGAATAGTCATAGAACCCAAGTGGCACATCCATACGGGACAGACATACATAACGCAACAATGCAGGTGTCGGCCTCAAGCATGTGTAGACTCATAGCAATCCACAAGTACTCCCTTATGTCGTGGGACATAAATTTCATCACTGCACGTAGACAAGTCATAGCAGGCTCCAGGGACTCCATTAAACTACGAGACATTTCCCCGAAGGGACAGACACAACAGGAAGGAAGGATACATGCCGGTCAATCAATATGTCCTGAGCAATAGCAAGCTACCAGGACTCGCTAGAAGCACAAAGAGGCAGTTCCCTATGAAGAGTACTACTAGAGGCACACGACTAGGTGTCGGATCCCATACATACCATTGCACGTCACACGTACGCACGACATGCCTGGTATACATAGATACAACTATGGCATCACAACATCATCATACAACAACGCAACTTTTATTTAGGAGGCTCAGGGGAGCCTTGCATAATATGTTCTTACAGGTAGGGATCACTTGACCCGACACTCAAGTCATACAAGCAAGTTCATACAAACCAAGCGGAAGCATAAAGTTGTCGGGGTACAGACAAATGAAAGGGTAAAAAGGCACATGGCCTGACTATCTACAGTACGACTTCAGATAGTAGATGAGGTACCAGCTACCCGTCCTCGTCGACATAAAGGCAGAACCCACCGAATGGGTCCTGAGTCTCATATGCAACATTTATTAAGCGAAGATGAGTACCAACATACTCAGAAAGTCTTTAAAATAGACCTACTCTATTTATGCTCATGTATCAACAAGGGGAGTGGTGTAGTTAATGCAGCAATGCCAGCTTTGACTCTTGGCTAACCTATATTACACATATTAATTCTTTGTTCAAATTTTATTTATCGCACACGAGTCCACTAACACCACATCAATACACCACCATGGATTCACTTCCGTCACCTACGAGAGTGCCATCCACGGTACCCACACTTGTCTTAATATTTTTATGAGTAACCATCAAGTTTTCTATGAATGGCATAAGTTCTCCAAGTAGTCGATATCCGAGGATGCGACTATTCGAACAGATGCATACCCTGTAGCAGTGTAATCCTTCACACATGCTCGCCACTTATCAATGTGTACTCATAAAAACCAGGCACCTCGGCAACCTTCAAGCGGAAGCCCAACGAGGGAGTCGGCCACGACCGTCGATCACAGAAGGCCTCTCATCCAGGCTATCGCCTATTTGAGACTAAACCCGCATGGATGTCCGACCGAAGTTTCCGCTATGGCAACAAGCCCACCATTCGGTGACCCTTGGCATCCCGTGTCACTGCCTACCGTGTCGTAGTCCTCCCCTAGGGTTAGTGCTACGCACATCGTCCAACATTGCTATGAACACTATAAACTACTTGCAACTCCTAGACCAAGGACTAGGCAGTTGATAAGTCGAGAGGGTCAATTAAGTATCCCAATGTGTGTTAGTAACTAGTCTTGGATCGCAAACATATTACTCAGTTACTATGAATGGTCCCAACGAGACAACCCGCTAAATACTCCTACATATCCTATCATCGCTACCTTTACCAATCGGGTTCATCATTTATCTCATCACATCAGAACAAATGCTCTTTCACTCCAATTCATCACCCAGATGAATCAGACCTAACACAACTCTAAGCATAGCAAGCAAAGTAGGTAAAGAACATCATGGCCCAGGCATCTACCAGGTATGCTAGGTTGCAAGGTTTAGCTATTTACTGTGACAATGTCAGGTCACGCAGAGGAATGGGTTCAACTACCGCAAATGACAGACAATTGAATGTTTGTCCTAACGCAATAAACAAGACCAGGAGCGAGAGAATGGGATGATATCAGAATGATCAATGGGGTTGCTTGACCTGCTATGGAGCGGGAAGGCACCCTCCTTCGATGGGATACTCGGAGGTATCCTCGGAAGCCGGACCTACCGCAATGCAGATAGGTAACAATCAATACACGGCAAGTGCAGCAATATGATGCATGATCATGACATGGCAACATGATTGGATGAGCTAATGCAGCTATCATTAGAGTTAGATGGAGTGGATTTGCATATAGGTTCAAAATCGTTCTTCGTATGATATTCTATATATTGACTTATTGCTAAATGTCAATGTTCATCTACATAGGTTTCTCTAACATGCATGATAACAGCACCACTGGATCCATTGGATTTGTCTAATAAATTTTCATATATAATTTATTTTAATATGAGTTATAGATTAATTTCTATGATTTTCTAAAGTTTTCAGCATTTTCCGGAATTAATTAAAATTAGGAATTCCATTATTGCATCAACATGACATCAACATGACGTCAGCAGGTCAACTGGCCGATGCCAGGTCAAACCTAGCCAGTGGGGTCCACTGGTGAGTGACCGAAGCTCTAACAGGATTGAATTAGTTTGCTAATTACTAATTATTAGGGTTGGGCCCACATGTCAGTGGGTCATTTGATTAATTAATTTAATTAATTAATTTTTAACTAAACTAATCAACCAGGGCCAGGTCCCACCTGCTAGTGACCCAGGGGGATCAAACCCCGTGGTCAAACCGGCCAGGGCCACCGGCGTTGAGCCATCGGCGACTCCATAGGCGGCAGAGGCGGTTGGGATTCCTCCTCCAGTGACCATTTTGTCGGTGGAAGGCACCAGACGAACCTTCGTGCACGCGCGCTTCCATCCCGACAAACCTCAAGGGATGAGATGGCTGGAATCGACGCCGACGACGAGCTCGGCGGCTGCCAGAGCTCGGGCAAGCTCAGGGTTGAAGCTCTAGTGCACAAAAGGATCGGGCCTTCACTCCTACGACCTCGATGCGACTCCACGAGTTCGGTGGTGGCCTCGGAGAAGCCACCTGGACACTGGATTGACGCCGGTGCCAAGCTGAAGCAGCAGAGCTCCTCGGATGCTGATGAAATCGGGAGCTACGACATGGGATCGACCAGGGGAAGAGGGGGAAATGAACCGGGGGCTCACTGCGATCACAAAGGCATTGAAAGCGGGCTTGGGGACGTTCTAGAGGCGACGAACGAGGACGACGGTCTCCGATGGCCAAAGGAAGAAGAAGACCTCCTGGCGGCAAAGGGCGGACCCTGCCATCGTGTGGTTTACTAGAAAGGTTGCGAGCGTCGAGGCAAAGCTCCTGAGCTAGTCGGAGGTGAGGTGGAGCGGCTGGAGGTGCGGCTCTACGGCGGCAGGGCTTCGACGGCCCTGGCGGTAGAGGGGAGAGGACAGCGATGGAGAGGGGAGACTGAGAGATAGTAGAGCAGTCGGGGCGGCCTCGGGGAGCTTCAAGAAGGCCTCCACGGCAGGCAGACAGGCATGAGCTGGCCAAGAGCGGCGGTGATCTCACCGCGCAGCTGCCTAGTCCTCCTGGCAGGAGGTGGAAGAAGACCCCCTGCCCCTGGTGGGCTCGGCTGGATCTTCTCCCTCCTGGGCCAGGGGGAGCAAGTTTGAATCTTTTTCTTTTTCCATTTCTATTTATGTTTTCTATTTTATTCTTTATTTTTGTTTGGCCTCAAATCCTAGCACAAAATTGGTGAAATATCTTGGAGAGCATAGTTTGAATATTTCAAACCTCCACAATAAGTTTCAACATTTTTTAATGGCTAAAATATTTATAATGCTTCATTTGGCCTTTTCGATAGCTTTATTATTTATTTTTAAAATGACATATATGTTCTGAAAATTAGAATTTCCCTTGATGTATTGATGCCAATATTTATCAGACATGGGGGCATTTTTGATGAGCATTTTGGATTTGTTGATTTTGCACAACCTTTAAATTCCTTTAATTCAGGTGAGGAGCTAGGGTTTCTGTTGATCCCCATTTCATATTGATGCAAAATTAAAACATGATGCACACACACACATGCTAACCACAGCAATGCTACCTATCTATGTGACACAGTCGGCCGCTTCGGATGTGGCTGGTTGGACCTTTGGAGCCGGTGACGCTGGTTGGACAGCCGGCGCTGATGTAGCCGGCAAGATAGCCGGAGTTGATAGAGTTAGTGGCGAGGATGACGGCGGAGCAACCGGATTTTCT
This sequence comes from Hordeum marinum, assembly GCA_022496015.1. NCBI lineage: Eukaryota > Viridiplantae > Streptophyta > Magnoliopsida > Poales > Poaceae > Hordeum > Hordeum marinum. The sequence goes on from CM039676.1 coordinate 119,444,985, forward strand.
GATGGGCCGGCAGCATTAGCCGGCACGAAGATGGACTCTAATTCGGGGGAGGGCTTGTTCGACGGCTTGACCAGCTATTCGATGGAGACAACAACTGGGATAGCCTATCGGGTGGAACTGATCTTTGCCAGCATGTCGGCCGCCTCGTTGTCCGCCCACAGGACGTGGTGGATCTCACAGCCCTCGAAGGAGCCGGTGATCTTCTTGACGAGGAAGTGGTAGTTGGCCATGTTGGCATCTCTAGCAATCCATTCGCCAATGTCCTGCTGCACCAGGACGTCGGAGTCACCGAAACATAGGATGCGCCTGATGCCAATATCCTTGGCGAGCCGAAGGCTGCGGATGAGCGCCTCATACTCGGCCATGTTGTTGGAAGCGGCGAAATGAATCTAGAGTGCATACTTGAGTTTTTCACCCTTCGGAGAGGACAGGACTATGCCGGCACCCAGGCTGGCCCACATCCTCGAGCCATCGAAAGGCATGCGCCAATGCATAGAGTTCGGGGGAGGCGGCATGAACTTGGTCTCCGTCCAGTCAATGAGGAAGTCGTCCATCGCTTGTGACTTGATGGCGGTACACGTCTCGTACTGGATTTCGTGGTCGGTGAGGGCGATGACCCATTTGGCAATCCGTCTGGTGGAGTCCTGGCCTCTCATGATCTCGCTGAGCGGGGCCGTGCTCACCATAGTGATTGTGTGCTCCTGGAAGTTATGCTTGACCTTTTGTGCGGCAAAGTAAATGACGTAGAACATCTTCTGGTAGTGAGGGTAGTTTTTCTTGGAGGCGGAGAGAGCCTCGCCGATGTAGTAGACAGGGAGATGGACTGGCAGCATTTTTCCCTCCTCCAGTCACTCGACCACCATAATGACGCTGATCACACACGTAGTCACCGCGATGTAGGCGAGCAAGGGCTCCTTCTCAGCCGACACTGCTAGGATGGGAGAGCAGGTGAGGGCCCACTTAAGGCCATAGAAGGCCTCATCTGCCTCGTCGGGCTAGTCAAACATGCGTGGCTTCTTCATGAGGGTGCGGCCTGGCTCGACCAGAGCCATCTTCCAAAGGAGCTTGTAGAGGGGCAGAGCCTTCTCTCCCAGCGGGTTGATGAACCGGCTGAGGGAGGTGAGGCAGCCGGTGAACTTCTAGATGTCGCAGGCACGAAGAAACCTAGGAGCTGGCTGACTGGGATGCCAAAAACACACTTCTCTGGGTTGAGCTTGATCTTGTACTCGCATAAGTTCGTGAACGTCTCCCGTAGGTCGTCGAGGAGGCTGAAGTGCTTCTTGGTTTTGATGACGATGTCATCGATGTAGATGTGGACATTCCTACCTATTTGTGGTAGGAGACACTTCTGCATGAATCGCTGGAAGGTAGCGCCTGCATTCTTCAGGCCGAAGGACATGCTGATGTAGCAATAGGCCCTGAAAGAGGTGATGAAGGAGGTCTTGATCTGGTCCTCCAGGTCCAACTTCATCTGGTGGTATCCAGAGTAGGCATCCAAGAAGGAGAACATATCGCAGCCGGCTGTGGAGTCAATGGCTTGATTGATCTATGGCCGGACGAATGGGTCCTTGGGGCACGCCTTGTTCAGGCTGGTGTAGTCGATGCACATGCGCCAGGTCTTGTTCTTCTTTAGCACCAGGACTGGGTTGGCCTGCCAGTCCGGGTGGAAAACTTCCGAGATGAAGCCGGCTGCGAGCAACTGGGCGATCTCTTCTCCTATAGTGCACCGGTTCTCCTCGGAGAAACAGCATAGGGGTTGCTTGACCGGTTTAGCGTCTGGCCGGCCATGAAGCTTGTGCTTGGCGAACTTCCTTGGAACACCCGGCATGTCCTTGGGGGACCATGCAAAGATGTCCCGATTTTCACAGAGGAAGTCGACGAGCTCACCTTCCTATTTGCTGTCGAGGCGGAAGCCGATGGTGATGCACTACGTGGGGTTCGCCAGGTCGAGCTGGGACCTGCCTGGTGTCCTTGGATGGCTGGAATGAGGCCTCGTGGACTGACTTCAAGGGAGGAACCGACATGGCCGGTTGGCTGGCGGCAAGGGCCACGAGCCGGTCGAGCTGCCATTCCTCCTCGACTATCTCCAGAGCCTCATCTAGCCGAGTGCCATCTCGAGCGCACTCGATCAACATCTTGTAGTCGCCGGCGATGGTGATGATCCCCCTGGGACCCGACATCTTGAGGTTGAGGTAGGCGTAGTGGGGAATGGCCATGAACTTGACGAGAGTCGGCCGGTCCACTAGCTCGAACCATACCAGCTCAAGGCAGAAATGGCCCGGGCTGCCGAAGAGGACGTCGAGCTTGATCTTGCCGATGGGGGTGTAGGACTTTCCCGGCACGATGCCGTGAAGACCGTCCGGCTCGCCTGCAGATCTTCTACTTTTAGCCCCAGCTTGCACATCGTGTCGAGGTCTTGGATGTTGATGCTGCTGCCACCATCAATTAGCACCCAAGTGAGGCGGCAGGTGTGCCTCTCGGAGGCGATTATGGGGTCGAGGACCAGAGCATAGCTGCCGGGTTTTGGCATTATGGCTGGGTGGTCAGCCTGGCTCGAGGTGACTGGCTTCTCTGACCAGTGCATATACTGGGGAGTCGCCGACATGGGGGCATTCACCTCACGGTGGAGCCGGCGCTGAGGGTGGTTGTCCGTCTCTTCACTGGTGAAGACGACATAGCAACCATATTGGTTGGGGAATTGGTCATGCAACCGACCGTTGTTCTGGGCCGGAGCCGGAGCCAGCGCCGGGTAGGCAGCTGGGGCTGGGGCCAGCACACGGGTAGGCGGCACGAGAGGAGCCGGAAGGCCGTCCCCCCGGGCTAGTCGCTGTGAGAAGCTGCACTCCCAGAGCATGTGCATAGCGGGATTGGACCCATAGTGGTTCTTGTAGGGGAGGTCGAGCATTTTCTCGAACATGAGCTTGGGCTGCGAGGCATCCTTGCCGGTGCGTTGACGCTGACTGGAAGGCTAGGCAGCTGGCTCGTGCTCCTCAATGGTGGCGAACTACCGGCTCCCGTAGCGGGAGTCGGGCTGGCCATTCGTGTCCTTGTTGTTCTGCGGCTGTCGGTTGTCAACAATCGGTCGTGATGCCGCCGGCATAAGTGTTGCCTTGGCAGGCGGGGTCGTCTTGACCCGGATGGCGGAGTAGGCCATGGTGTATTTGTCCGCCTTGGTCATGAGCTTGGCCAGCATAGCCGGTTAAGAGCACAGGAGCTTGTGCTTGAGGGGTGTACCGTTGCGAGAACCTTCGATGAAGTACTGTATGGCCTGCCCCTCGTGCACCCCCTCGCATGAGTTGCGAAGCTCGGTCCACCGGGTTATGTAGTCACGGAGGGAATCGTCCGGCCCCTGAACGCACATGGCCAATTCACGGGGGCGTCGGGCCACTTGTAGGTGTCGGTGAAGTTGCAGACAAATGCCTTTTCGAAGTCCGTCTAGGTGTTGATGCTGCCGGCTGATAGGTTGTTTAGCCAGGTGCGGGCGGAACCGATCATCACGACGGGGCATGGCGATAGGCTACACATTTTTCCCCCCTGGCAATGCCAACCGCGGTGGTGTAGTCGTTCAGCCAGTCCTCGGTCTTGGCGGCACCGTTGTACTTTGGGGTGTCCCGCGGGAGCGTGAAGCCGGGCGAGAACGACTCGTTGCGGATCTAAGGGCCAAAACACACCATGCCGATCGAGCCCTCCTCCTCGAGGAGGGACGACTTCGCGAGCCGGTCGATGCGGTGACGGGCGTCATTTTTTATGTGGGGGACCCGCGGCCCAATCTTGGCCGCATGGTCAGAACGTATGGTTGGCGAAACAGACCGCACTCGCTCATGTGGCGGAGGCGGCGTGTGCCCGCGGCTGCACCGGCTACTGCCAGCCGGCGCCTCATTGTGGTGGTTGCTATGAGTCGGGTTGTTGCTACGGCGGCTCTTCACAGCCGGTTGCTCGTTCCCCGGTAGCTGGGAGCATCGGGGGTTTCTTGCCTTGGACCGCCGGTCGGAGGTGCGAGGGGAGCAGGAGTACTGATCCAGCTGATGGCCAGCAGTCCTAGCGACCTCTCCCTCGGGTCGGGGACTTTCAGTTGTGGCCGCGCGTGGGGGCAAGCAAGTGTTGATGTGCGTCGGCCGCGTTAATGAGGTCCTTGATGTGACTCTCACGGGCGGCACGCACTTCGCCCTCCAAGGTAGCCAGATCCTCATAGGCTACCTTTGCGGCCTGCAGGTTGGCTGCGGGGGTCTCATAGACGGGCATGTTTTGTCGAGGATTCCCGCAACCACACGGCTGCAGTCGCTTATAGCCCCGTGCTAGATGGGCTCGGTGCTAGCCGGGATGAGACCGTAGGCAGAGGTGTACTCCCGCTGAGCGGCCTCTATGCGGCACCGTGCGCCCACGAGGGGCTTGGCGTCCTTGAACAGCAGGCGCGGAGCCGCCTCCATCTCGCGTGGCAACTTTGGGGTTTGTCGTCGGAGCGACGGGGGTGCTCAGGCCTTGGAGGGCCGCGCCGAGCAGGTCGGTGGTTACGATGCGGGCCGTAGCGGCGTTGGCACTGGCCCGCGCCCAGCAAGATGAGGAGGTGGAGGTAATGGCCATCACCCCCACACGGGGGCCGATGGACATGGTTGCCATGAGTGCGCCCACGACCGCGGGTGGGTCGGTGTAGACGAGCACCTGGCTAGGGTACTCATCGACCGCGGGCGCATCAACGAGGCTCAACTTGCTGAAGCGCTCAACGAGCGCATCAATGTCGAGCCTGGGCTCGACAGCACTGCCCACAGGGCCTATCGGAGTAAGCCCCACGAGCCTGTCGTTCCTCCTAGACGTGCGGCAGACGAGGGAGGTGGTGAAGGGTCCCGCCCAAAGCGTGACTCCGGCCGGCACCGCGTACGGCCCCAAAGTGGGCGCTAACTGTCATCGTTTTCTCACGATAGATCCCATGGGTAGGCTTGTTGAAGGTGGTTGGGGTCACAGGACGCCGATGGGCTCTGGGAGTGGGGTTAGGCACAAGAGGCCAGGGACACATGATGTACCCAGGTTCAGGGCCCTCTGTGGGAGGTAATACCCCTAGTCCTGCTTGGTCTAGGTTGATAGACAAGGGAAGCTTTCAATGATGCTCCTGGAGCTGTATCTGGAGGTGGAAGAGGGAGCTGTCGGCTCCTCCTCCCTTGCTATGTGGGTGAATACAAGGTGAAGTTTTCCCTCGAGTGTGTGTGTGTGTGTGAATCTGTTGTCCCCTATTGATGGGGGGCTCGAGGGGTTTTAGAGGCCAACCCCCCAGCTTACAATATTCTTAAGGTACTGTGTGGGGGGACCTGGCTGGTAGCCTTCCGGCTGGCCGGTGGGACCCGCCTCTTGAGCCGTCTCCTATCCTGCAGGGTGCACCGGCCGCGCGGTCCCATTGCCCGATGGGGCCCGCCAGCCAGCTCCGCGATTGGCCTGCACCCACCTGCTACGGCACGGGCCGCCTAGGCGTTGTCGTCTTGCGCCAACCGACCGAAGTCTCCAGTACGGCCGGCACCACTTTAGCCACGCGGGGGCAGGTAATGGAGTTGGCGGAGGCATGTCAGCACTGTTGCGGTCAATCTATGTCGGCGGTACGACCAGCTGGACTATAGCCATACACGCCTGCATGTCAGCGGTCACTATGGCCATGTTAGGGCCCGTTGTGGGGGTCTTGTCTTGTCGCAGTACCCGCTCGCAGTGGGATGGGACAGAAACTTTCTCGTCCGAGGGTCAACGGGAAAGCCGGTCTGGAGGCAGCCGGACGTGGCCCAACCGGCTGCGAGCCAGCTAGTAATGAGCCTGCCGGTTGTTCGCTAGCCGGCTGTGAGGCAGCCGGTGATGTGATTTTTCTTGAAGTGGGGGAGAGAACCCCATTGCTTTGGCCTACCCAGGGGTAATAACCCCGTCAGGGTTGATCTGGTTTTCAATCTCGGTACCACCGATTCCATCTTCTCAGTTATATCGAGTTTCCATGTTAACTGACAGTTGAGGAACTCGGTGACACCGAAAATTAGAATCGGGGTCACCGACAGCTGCGGGTATATATAGAGGCGGACCCGACCTTCGAAAATTTTCTTCAACCATCGCCCCTTCCAAAACCCTAAGCTGCCGAATCAAGGCCCCTGGTCGTCGCCCTTGCCTCCAAGTGCCTCTCCGCCGTTGGGAATCACTGTCACCAACAGAATCTTCACCCCTGTCGCCACCGTAGCGGCTCCTTCACCAACCTAGGGTGTTGATCTGGCCCTCCTTGCACTCCCCGTCCGATTCTTGTGCATTGGAGTTACTTTTACCGATAATCCACCGATTGCAAACCTCCCTACCCTCTAGAAAACTCATTATATTAGCTAATAACCGACTTTTAGGTTTAGTTGTCTGCAAGACTGAATCTCGGTGACACCGAGTCAGAAAATTTAGTTCTACCAGTTTTGTTTTTGTGCTACTGAGGACACTGTCAGTGAAACCGAGTGGCAATTGTCGGTTTGACCGAAATTGCTGCCAAGTTTCCGTTAAGAGCACTGTTCAAACTTTGCGGAGGATTATATCTAAGGAGCTCTCTATTCAAACTTTTGAAAAATTGTCTTGCATTTTGTGATGACTTGGTCAGATATGTCAGCTTCAGAGGACAATCAAAATTTACAGGAGCAGAATTTGGACATGAGCTCTGGCACTAGTCCAGACAATGGCTCATCCTCTTAAAATGTTGGTTTTCCCAGCTCACCTGATCTGCCCAGACCTGATACTAGGACAAGGAGGAAGCTTAATTTTGATGAGCAAGATGAGGACTTCATACCTGATAAAGTGCCTCCCAAGACCAATCAAGACAAGTCTGTCAAGAAGGCCACTAAGAAGCCAGTCGAGAAAGAGTATGCTCCCTCAGATTCTACGAGAGCACCTGAGAGCTCTAGAGGCACCATGACTATTGAACCTCCCAGGAAGTCTATTTCTAAGAAGGCTGGAGAGAAGAAAGCCTGGAAGAGAATTGCTTATTTTACTAGCAGGGGTACCTTCATGTATGAGGACACAGAAGAGACTGTTGGTGCTGCTACTGAAGAGGAGGAGGAAGAGACAGCTACTAAGGCTCCTCCCAAGAAGAATCAAAAGAAGCTTTTGGCTGATGCTATGCCAAAGAAAGCTCGATCCAAGAGCACCAAGTCTACGTCCCAAAAGGCTGCTATTGAGAAGTCCAAGAGGTATAGATGATGATGCCATGTCTGCATTGATGAAGCTTGGACCAAACCTTCCAGAGCACAATGCCAGCCACCTGCTTGTTAAGGACATGAAGAAGAAGAAGGATTCAGGTCTGACAGAGTGGAGAGCGATTGATTGTTACTCTTAGAGGAGGAAAACAACTGCGTACTATAGGTTTTATACCAAGGAGCAACAAGATTTCTATGAGATTGTGTTTCTTGACAAGGGCCCAGCTGTTAGTGACATGAGATATGTTGATTGGAAGTACATCAAGGCAAATGAAGACTACTTTTCGAGTGTGCAAGACAACTTCCATTGCATTGGCATAGAAAAGTTTGTTGGCAAATAATTCATTGCATGGAACGATGAGATGATCATGCATTTCTACTCCACTGCTCACTTCTATGTATATGTTAGGATTGTGTGGATGACAGAAGGAGCAAGATATAAGTGTACTGTTGATGAATGAGCTTCCATCTTAGGAGTTAAATAGGTGGAAGATGGAGATGTTTGTGTGTACTCTGAGTCCAAGGCAAGACACAAGTCCATGAAGGACATGTACAATGCTATCCCTGCTGCACATCTTCAGTCTCATAAGGGAGGATCTATCTATTTCCTCCAGGCAGGTTTCCGTACCATCAACACCATTTCGAGGCATACTTTGATGCCCAAGTCAGGAGACAAGAAGATGATCTCAGGCTACTTCATCAAATTGCTGCTTCTTATTGACCAGCATTAGAGATTCAGAGTGATTGATCTGATTGTGGAGACAGTGAAGTGGGTTTCTGCTGATGAGAAGCGCTCATGCTGCTATGTACCCTACATTTAGATGCTCATCAACTCCAAGCTATAGAAGTGTCACAACCCTAGAATAATTGTTTGCATTTAATTACATCCTCATCTTGCATCATGTTTAATTTTCATCAAAATGAACTAGGGAACGTCAGAAACCCTAGGACCTCACCCTGCTAAAGAAAATCAAAACTTGGTAATTTTCAATGAGTCCAAAATGCCCTTCAAAAATGTTCATTGTCCCTGATAAATATTGGCAACTCCATATCTGAGAACAATAGATTTTACAAACCAAGCTTAGAATTTTGAAATGAGCATCTAGTGCTATTGAAACAGACTAATAAAGCATTATAAATATGATAGATGTCCATAAATGCCCAAACCTATTTGTGGAAGTTTGAAATAATCAAACTATATTTCAGAAAATATGTGGGCATTATTGTTCTTGGTATTTTGGCCTCACAAAATAAAACAAATGTCATAAGAAAACAAAATAAAGCAAAAACTAAAAAAGGGGGGCTTAGCTCAGGACAAGAGAGTGTGGCCACAACAAGCCAGCATGCGCCCGAGACACCTCCTGCTTGCCGCCGTTGCTCCGGGGTGGCTAGAGACGCCGCACACGTCCCCGAAGCCCATTTGGCCACTCTCGTCCTCTCTCCTCGCCTCTCCTTGCTGCCCTGCTTCCCTCTTCCCAGACCCGAAGGTTGCGCTGCTCCCCCTCGCTGAAGAAATCAAGCCGGGAGCGCCTCATCACCGTCACTATCGCCATTTTCACCCACCTCGGGTGCCGGAGCTTCATCGTCGAATTCGTCGTCATCCGGTCGCCCTCGAGCTAGCTGACCCTCCCATTGACCCCGCCGTGAGCCCCTCTACCTATTCCCTCTATTTTTGCTATCTTGTGTGCCCCTAGCTAGCCTCCATGTTGAACCCAATGCTCCTCGCCACCGGTAGCGATGTGGCCATGGCCATAGCCACCGTGGCCTGCTCTCGAGCTCGCCATTGTGTTCCGGATCCTCCCAGGGAGCCGTAGGTCCCATTAGATGATCTCCCCATGCCCTGGAGCTCCTGTGTCGTCGGACCCATACGGGTGCCGCCGCAGATGAGCTTGCCAGCGAGCCCTCCGGCATCCCTAGGATCTCTCGCGGTTCCCCTTGGATGGGAACAGGCAAGGGCTATGCCCTGGTGCCCTCAGCACACCAGATGGCCGCCAGAAGTGCAAGTCCAGCGAGCCACCGCCGCGTTTTGTGGTCGCCGCCGGCTGATCTCGAGCGTGGCGACGTGGTAGGGCCATTAGTGGCTAATGAAACAACAAACTCACCCTCCAGCCACTCACAGTGGGCCTTGGCCCAAGTCAAACCCCGGGTCAACTTGGGATTAATCCCCGAGTCGCTGACTACAGGGTCCCACCTGCGAGTGACTCTAGCCAGCCCTGAGAGACTGACCAATGGGCTCCACTGGTCAGGTTTGACCTGGACCTGGCCCTGTTTACTGGTGACGCAATGCTGACACATTGATGACTTAGTAATTGATTTATGAATTTATTTAATTTTAGAAAATACTTTAAACTTAAAAAAATCATAGAAAATAATTTGTAAGTTAGATAAAATTAATTTATATATGAAAAAATGATCAGAAAAATCCAATGAACCTGTTTATGCCATGATCATGCATGTTTGAACAAGTTAGCATCACCAAGTAGGACATTTTATGATTAGGGCAATATATGAAATATCATTTGGAGTTGGAATTCATTCTACTTCAATTAACTTGGTTAATAATTCCTCTAGCTGAATTGAGTACCTTAACTTGCCATATCAAACATCATGATTGTGCATTACATAAATTGAATGCTGGTTATTCTTGTTTGCCGGTGTTTGTTTCTTCTTGATAGACGATGGTTGTGACATTGTAATTGTTGACACTAATGAAGAGAAGTAATATCTTCAGGACTGTTAAGCAAGCAACCCCCCCCCCTGAGCATACTGTTATGAACCCACTCTCTCACTCTTGCTCTCTTTTATGGCATCAGGACAATCACGATTCAACTGTTACATGTTCTCGGTAGTTGAACCCATTCCTTCGCATGGCCTGTCTTTGCCACGGTAAATAGTTGAAACCACTTAGCATGAGTAGCAACTTCTTGAGCCTTGTTGTGCTTACTCATCCATGCTTTCTTATTGTGCCTGCTATGCTTAGAGTCGTGTCGGGTCTGATCCATCTGGGCGATGAATTGGAATGGTGGTGAACATGTCCTATTGTGTGAGACCTAAGTGTGTGAACGCGGTTTGGTAAAGGTAGCAATGAGAGGCCATGTAGGAGTACATGGCGGTTTGTGTCATTGGTCCCATCTTTAGGACCCTCTCGGCTTAATTAATCACCTAGATCTCTATCCAGGAGTTGCAACTAGTTTTTGTTGTTTGTAGGAAGTGCTGGCGGCCGTGCATAGCGCTGACCGGAGGGGTATGCTATGGAACGGTAGATGCACTATGGCCTGGTGTACAAAGCGTAGTACCATCCATCGAGGTGGGCTTGGGAAACCTGTACACATCATTTGGGGCCGTAATGGAACCTTCGGCTGGACTTCCTTGCGGGTGCAGTCTGAAATAGGCGATAAACCTGGACTAGGGTCTTGTGTGATTGACGGTCGTGGCCGACGCCCATGCCAGTGCTTCCGCTTGAAGGTTGCCGAGATGCATGATGTGCATATGTTGATAAGTGGCGAGATACACCTGCATGGTGTAACAATCTTTTCGAATACCTGCATTGTCGGATATGGACTACATGGATTTCTTATGTGGTACATAGACAAGTGAAATGGATACCTCTAAAATACGGAAGATAAGCGTGAGTGTTATGGGTGGTCTTCTCGTAGGGAGACGGGAGAGGATCCATAGTGGTGTATTGATTGGTGAATATGTGGACTCGTGTGCGCCATCCCACCTAAAAGAAAGCGCTTGTAGTCGTATTACATGTTAGCCAGGAGTCAAGGCTGGCTTGCTACAATAAACTCCACAAGCCCCTTTATAGATACTGATGCAGATGTAGTTAGTTCTGATGTAAGTCTTCCTGACTACCTTTGAACTCACGTTTTCTTAATTTATGTTTTTGTAGAGGGGACGTCAGTCTCATTAGTGATTCTTGTGACGTGACGTGCTATGTTGATCGGATTAGCTTGGGAATCCCAGACAGAGGTCTGGCTCCTTTGTTAGGGTCGTTGTAGCTTTTCAGGCTCTTCCAGCAACTTTTAGTAGATGTGTGTACCCAAACATGTTTTGCTTCTACTTGTTGCTTGTATGACTTTATTGTTGGGTCATGTGACCCCTGTTTGTAATATCACACTATGTTGGCTCCGATGAGTCATTAATGAATACTTGAGTCATAGTGTTATGTTGTGATGCCATATTGTATCTACGCATATCGTGCATATTGCGTGTATGTTTGAAATGCATTGGTATGTGTGGGATTCGACACCTAGTTGTGTGCCTTTTGTAGTACTGTTTATGGGGAAATGCCTCTTTGTGCTTACACCGAGCCTTGGTAGCTTACTACTGCTCCGGACACTTTAATTGACCGACTTATTTCCTTCTTTGCTGCTGTGTCTGTCCCTTGGGGTGAAATGTCTCATAGTGTAACGGAGTCCCTGTTGCCTGCTACGACTCGTTTACATGCAATGATGACATTTATGTCCCATGGCATAATGGAGTCCTTGTGGCTTGCTATTACTCGTCTACACGTGCATGAGATCAACACCTGCATTGTTGGGTTAGGTATGCCTGTCCCTGTACAGATGTGCCACTTGGGTTCTACGACTAGTCATGTCGACCCGTGTTCTATGTCATTTGAATGCTAGCTACGCGTTCACATACGTGATCCAAAAAGGCGCAAACGGTCCCGGACCAGGTAATTGGTAGCCGTGGAGATAACCGTGCGTGAGGATGCAAAGCGATGTGATGTGTTACAGGTTGGGTTCTTATGGCTTAGGATCGAGGTCCCAACAGTGTTGGTATCAGAGCTTGACTGCCTGTAGGATTACCAAGCCAAACTGGTCAATGTTGAGTCTAGAACTGCTTTAGTTATATAAGGGAATTGATTTTAGAAGGGAACGTAAGATTCTTTTTACTCCTTTCCTTGTGTCATTCTAATTCTGAGTCACCCTCTTCTTTTCTATGCGGATTAAAAACTTGGATTTCTCATCTATCTCTCAGGATGACGAGTTGCTATGATGGAGACCTATAGTAAAGATGTTATCTTCCTGGATCGATGTTTCCATAAGAATACATTGTTATATTGTTAGTTGTATTGTAGGTTGCCTCATATTTCATGCCCGTACAGCCGTTATGTTGTCCGAGTTATCCAAGGTTTCTAAATTATCTGATGCAATTCCAAAACTCTTTCATCTTGAGTCAATGTCTTTAAGGCCATACTAAGCACACTAATTATTGTGTTGGGGTACTCCATTATCTCAACGTGTTTGTGTTTCCGGTGTGATAATTCTGGCCATCGTTATCGAAAGCATCTTGTGATGCCCCTAGTCTGTAGGTATTCTATTTTTGGTTTCATGAACGCAAGGATCATTTTGTTCACCCCCGTTGATAGTATTTGCTCGTCCCTTTAGGATATTTGTCACCTTTGTGATAGTCCTCAAGGTTCGTGGTATATCATTCCTCCAATACCATGAATCAGTTATGGCAGAAGTTCTTTGTGAATGAAAGATCACAACATGAGTGCTCTTCATGAGTCCTCCATTTCATAGTTGTGAGCCTATCAATTGTTTCCTTTCTGCATGGGTTATCTATAAGAAACATGTTAAACTTTTTTTGACATATTCAATCCATGCATCCAGAACTCAGGAAAAGTCAGGTGCTCTTGAGTTGACCTTCTTCGATTGTATTCTAATCTTTATCTATCAATGGATAGTCAAGAGTATGTCATGCATTGTATTATCAAAGTCGACTATTCTTATGGTCTGTCAAGCCATTCTACTTCAGAATGACTAGGAGAAGCAAACTCCCGTACCTCATCCATTTCTTGGATTGGCTCAAAGAAGTTGTATTCCACAGATCAAAATGCCAATTCAAATTTTGCTGTGTTCTACCTTGAGGTATTACCGTCTTCATGTCAAGATTATCATGAGAACTACACTCCCTCTTATGAACTCTTGATGTAGTGATATTTCTCGCCATCATCCTTCATTCCTAGGTCTCTGTGTTGTTTGTACCCAGAATACCAACAAGTGAATCGTGATGTGTGTAATCAATACTCATAGCAACTTTGTTGCGTAGTAGTTAATAGATAATAATTTCATTCTTGGTGTGTTGGTTATTGAATCACCATTCTAAAGATTGATCATGCTACCTAGTCCATTTTCCATGGTGCACTTTTCGATCAATGAGTTAGGATTGTGTCAATCCTTTGCTGTGTTGATCGTATCATCTGGCCTTGAAAACCAAGATTGTTCTAGAGCGTGATAACATATCGGTGGTTCGTGATTTTCCGAATATCTTCTAAGAAGTATTACCAAGGTGTTCCTTAACTGTTATGTTGAGTTCGTGATCAAGATGGTTTTTCTATAAACCATCCCTTCTCCAAGAATTAGTGTTGGATACCCCTCAAGTAGTTGGTTAACCTAAACAACAACTTGGATAGTTGGAAGATAAAAGCTTTGCCTGACTTAGTTATTTCCAAAGGGATATATTGTGTGTGTGTTGAAGAAAGGATATATCTTCATCAATTTATCCTTGTGATCAACTGTTGCACCTATTGTCTTGTTCAACCTTTGATTTGAGTATGGGCTATCGTCAAATCAAAATCAGACCAAAGATCTTCCTAATGTTGTTTTACTCGTGGATGTATCCTCGAGCATACACTATTATATCTTTTGGTCTGACCAATGCTATCATCTCGTTCTCATAGTTATGGAATTCCATCCATTTGGATACCTCGATGAATTGTTGTTGAGCTCATCGGCAACATTCTCGTCTATCCCATGACCCAAATTAAGCTGGTGTTGGAAACTTTTGTAGGCAATATCTTTGTGTCATGTACATGAGGTATACGTTAGGTGGAAGGAGTGACTCCCTCTCAGTTCACGTGCATTGGATGCAAGTTTTCGCCTGAATTCGAGGAAGTTGATTTTGCTCCCATTGGAATCATCCCAAATCAGTCATGCACGTGCGAAGTGTTCTATGGGTTGGTAGACTTGCAACCTCCAATCCAAATGCAACTCCTAGCATCCCAAGCCACTAACTAATTTGTTCAAGGTAAAGAAGTTAAGTGCTATTCCTGAAGGTAGCAGACGGACTTGCACCCGACTTTGTAATCCGCAATCATGGTTTCCACCCAGAGCTCGATAGTCTTTTATAGTACGATTACTATGTGGTCACACTTGTCTTGGATAGTGTGTTCATATTTTTCTTGCAATCCAGCTTATGTCTGGAGTTGGCTTCGCAGTTCATCCCCTGAGAATTCTGCAACGTCATCTTGTCGATTTGTGTTGCAAACTTTCTTTTCAGATATGCTGAGTCTGGAATATCCTTGCACCAACCATATCCGAATCCCAAGCAGACATGATGGTTGGAACATTTCCTAAGAATTATAATATTGTCTCTCTTTAACCGGGTGAAGTGATGTGGAGGTCAACACACCTAGCCGGAAGACCTATTGTTGTAATATCTTTTATCAGCAACATGAGCCATTTCCCATGATGACGTTGTATGACTTATTTTAGAAGTTGTTCTTTATGGACCCTTTGAGATCCCAAAGTCCGGCCATATACTGGATGTTCTAGATACCAAGCTTTGACGATTTTTGGGTATATCTAGGGTGTGTTGAGATCCCAAAGTCCGGCCTTATACTTGATGTTCTAGATCCCAATGTCGATCATCCATATTTCATCTCCTTGGCATAGCTAGGGTGTAATCTGAGAAAGTGTTGTATTCCTTTGCATCTCCATCCTCCATTTATATTCATCATGGTAGTATGATGTGTTGCCATGATCCTTGGCACAGATGTTGGTAAAACCTTGATGAATATGGAAATGCTCAAGTTCTTGATCAATTGGAATGAGCCAAGTAGTTCTTTTTGCCACTTAAGGGATAATCCAATGAGTCACCTTCCCTAAGGTGCCCGTTATGGTATGAAGGGCAACAAACTCCTTGCTACTTTGAAAACCATGCTCCATCCTAGCTAAAGCATGGAATTGTTGCCTACCAATTGAACATCCGTTATCTGCCTCATTCCATCGCTCCCATTTCGTGTTTTGAATCTCAGCTCAAGAGATGTTCTTACATCTCATTCGACAAGTTGATCATGAGTCTCTCGATCTTCGAGAAGATCGATTCTGGTAGGTTTCTTCGTTCCTCCGTTGTGTTGTTGAGTGAAGGTCCCGAAGACAAAGATGTCAAGACCAGCATGACAAAATGAATCAACATCTTGAGAAGGTCACTTGAATCATGAAGATTGTGATAGTTAGTGTTTCCTCTATCCTCTTACCCTACACCTGAATCTCGGACTACTAGAAAAACGGCTATAGCTAATATGGACGTTAATGGCGCACCATGTATGTGGTGCGCCACTGCTATATAGCAGTGGCGCACCAGATATAGGTGCGCCATTAGTGGCCATATTACTAATGGGGCACCCGGTGTGTGGTGCGCCATTACTAGTTTTGTCCTAGCCCCACACCCTTCCCAGACTTAGCAGTTGCGCACCGGGGGAAAGTGCGCCATTACTAGTTTTAACTAGTAATGGCGCACCACACCCACGGTGCGCCACTGCTAACAAAAAAGTTTTCAATTTTTTTCTGAAAACTAGTAATGGCGCACCACAAACCAGGTGCGCCATTAGTAACCCTGGTTACCAATGGCGCATTCTTAGGAGGTGCGCCATTAGTAACCCTGAGAGCAGCTATATTTTTGACAGCCACCTACCACACTCAATTTCCCCACTTCATTCTCTCCACCTCTACCAAGCTTGGTCTCAGCTACCTCCTCCTCCTCACCTCATTTGCAGCATAGATTCACTCAAATTAAGTGGTTAAATTTCCTTTTTTATAGGTAAGTAAGGGGAAAGCTTTCTTTATGTTCTAGATCTACTTTTTTCTCCCTCCAACGTACACACTTTTTATGGCCTAGATCTACGTATGTTTGTGGTGTTGCATATGTTTGTGTTTGCAGGTACCGGTATTTCAAATGCGATAGTTGCCAATATTTTGCCGGAATGTTGATTCATTTCCGTTTCAGCGAGAATTTGGCACTATGCATTCTTTTTGGTCCTATTTTTAGGCAAAGTCATGCCAAAAAAAATTTTGGTTCTAAAATATTGTTATGCTCTACCCCGTAGGCGACCATGGTTCGCACGATGACCGAAGGCATCGTGAATAGGTTTTTGAGCTCCGCGAAGGCCGAGATGCTTCAAAAGAACGAGACAGAAATAACATGTCCATGTCGAAGATGCAAGCTGAAGAGCCTTATGGACCCGAATTCCAGACCGGTGCGGGACCACTTGCTCGTGCATGGTTTCATGAATGCCTATCGGTGGCAAGGTGATGAAGATGATTATGAAGTCGTACATGGGGGCCGGGCAAGAAATAAGGAAGGGCAACAAGACAATACCGGCGAGGGTGGGCCAGAAGATGAAGAATCTCCAGGACATGATCATGAAGTAGATGCAGGACACAGTCATCATGTAGAAGATGCCGGACATGATGATGAGGAAGATCAAGACAAAGGGCATGATCATGAAGATGAAGATGCCGGAGCTGACGACGATGGACCATCAATGGGCTTGGTGCAGGACCCTCATATTCAAGAGCTGCTTCTCAAGGAGACGGGTAAAGCAAGAGTTGCCGCCCGAGAGAAAGCCAAGCTGGATCAACTGGAGATAGAGGCCCGAGGATACCCGCCTGAAAGTAACACTCGTGGCTCTGGAGATGAAGGTAAAACACACAATGACCGACGCATGCTTCAACGAGAACATGTCATTCTGGCACGAACGTCTTCCGAAGGGGAACAAGTGCCCGACTAGTTTCGAGGAGGCGAAGAAAATCGTGTCTCCTCTGGATTTACCGCACGTGAAATACGATGTGCGCATGAACGATTGCATCATTTATCAGGACGAGCACGCGAAGTCTACTATATGTCCGGTGTGCGGCCTCACTCGATACAAGAAGAGGAAGAAAGCTCCGCAAAAAGTGGTGTGGTACTTTCCGATCACTCCTCGTCTGTAGCGGTATTTCGTGGACCCTAAGCAAGCAGAGCTCCTGCATTGGCACGCGGATAGGGAGCAGAAGAAGCAAGAAGATGACGGAAATGATCCGGAGATAAATAAAAAAGACAAGATGCTAAGTCACCCTAAGGATGCAAGCCAGTGGCAAGCGTTGAACTTCGAACACCCACAATTTGGGGACGATCGAAGGAACAGCATGCTGGGCGTGAGCACCGATGGAGTCAATCCATTTGGCAGCCAGAGAAGCACAGATAGCACCTGACCTGTGTTTTTGTGGATCTACAACCTTCCCCCTGGATGTGCATGAAGAGGAAGTACATTCACATGAGTATGCTAATTGAAGGGACGAAACAACCAGGGAACGACATCAATCTGTATCTAGGGCTGCTGAAAGAGGAGCTAGACACGCTGTGGAAAACGCCAGCCAATACGTGGGATGCCGCAGTGAAACAATATTTCCCTATGAGAGTCGCACTGCTCACGATGGTGCATGACTATCTCGGTTACGGATATGTCATGCGGCAGGTGGTCCACGGATTTTTTGCATGCATCAGGTGCATGGATGACACAATGTATCGCCAGCTAGATAGAGATCCTGGGTCTTCGAAAACCGTGTTCATGGGACATCGAAGGTGGCTTCGCAACGATGACGCATGGAGAAAACGCAAGGATTTGTTCGATGGTGAAACCGAACCCCGAAGACCCCCACGTACAAGGAGCGGCGAGGAAATAGACGAACTGTTGAAAAATTGGAAAGAGTGCCCACCGCCGAGAAAGAAGTGAAAGGCGCCAGAGCCGCTGCTGAAGGTATGGAAAACGAGGTCTGTTTTCTTGGACTTGCCATACTGGAAGATCCTACGTGTGCCTCACAGCCTTGATGTCATGCATATCACGAAGAACGTGTGTGAGAGTCTGCTTGGTACCCTGCTCAACATGCGAGAGAGGACCAGAGAAGGGACGAAAGCAAGGGCAGACTTGCAATCAATGGGGGAGGAGCTTCACGCAAAAAGCCCTAATGATGATGAGGCGAAGGACACGAAAGGTCGTCGTAAAGGCAAAAAGGCCAAGAATATCGAATATGACTGCCCTCCCACGTGCTTCAGTCTAAATCAGAAGGAGATCGAGTAGTTTTTTACCTGCCTCGTAGGAGTAAAACTTCCTTACAGTTACGCAAGGGAGATAAGCAGATACCTAGACTCGGCGAAGCAGAAGTTCAACGGGATGAAGTCTCACGACTGTCACGTGTTGATGACGCAGATACTTCCAGTTGCAATCGGTGGGATCATGGACGTGCACGATCGTGAAACGCTATTTGGCCTATGCCACTTTTTTGACGTCATCTCTCGGAAGTCGGTTGGCGTGAGGCAACTCAGAAGGCTACAGGAAGAGATCATGGTGATACTATGCGAGCTTGAGATGTACTTCCTGCCCGCATTCTTCGACGTTACGGTGCATCTGATGGTCCATATCGTGGAGGATATCATCCAACTCAGACCGATGTTCCTGCACAACATGATGCCGTTCGAAGGGATACGTTCGCAACAGGGCATGTGTAGATGGAAGCATAGCCAAGGGCTTTCTCACAGAAGAGTGCGTCTCCTTCTACACGAATTATCTAGGCATCGACAACCCCATTGGTCTGCCCATCAACAGGCACCTCGGCAGGCTCACTGGATGGGGTCACTGCGAGGGTCGCTACGAAATGCATGTCGACTTCAAGGGTTGACTCGCGGACTTTGAAAAAGCAAACCTAGTCGCGCTACAACACATAGCCGTGGTCGATCCTTGGGTGGTAGAGCACAAAACCTTTATTGAGAAGACATACAATGACCGAGGCCAACAAAGGACAGACGGAGATATAATCAAAGAGCACAACTCATGTTTCACGCATTCGTTCAAGGACAAGCTTCTGTCGTACCATTTATATGAGGATTCTTCCGCGGAAGAAAAACTCATATTCACCTTATCACAGGGCGCCGAGCACAACCTGGTGACCTATGAGGTGTATGATATCAACGGCTACACATTCTACACCAAGGAAAAGGACACGAAGAGCCATTATCAGAACTCTGGGGTAACGATGGAATCCTACACCAGTAATGACAAGGACAGATACTACGGAAGGATCGAGGAGATCTGGGAGTTGAGCTACGCTGGAGAGAAGGTCCCGATGTTCCATGTCAGATGGGACAAGAGCATCCTAAAAGAAGACCAGTATTTCACCACCATGGTTATACCCGAAGCCAAATACAAGACCGCGGGCGCAAACGTCACCGCGAATAATGAGCCATGGGTACTGGCTTGCCAACTGGACCAATGCTTCTTCATTACCGATCCGTCAAAGCCCAGTCGTGTTGTCGTGAGGAGAGGCCAAAGGAACATCATCGGAATGGATGGAGTCGCCAATGAGCAAGACTTCGACAAGTACGGCGACCCGAAGATGGAAGATGACGACGACGATGAAGTACCATACACCACAAGAAGAAGCATGACTACCCTACCTAAAGGACGTCCGTTCAAGAGAAGAATTCAAGGGGTTCCGAGGCTAAATTATTCAACCACGAGGGGTTCCGAAGCTAAGATCGAATCACGACGTGTCGGCCGCGTGTGTGTGTCAGTGGCAAGCTCAATCTTTGATGACCGTTATTTCATGTCACTTGATTTTAACCATGTCATCTAATTCTAAATCTGAGCACAATGGTTTTATCACTCCATTTACATTTTCCATTTCTTTTGTATCAAATCTTAAATTATTACATGCAACTAAAAATCCAAAAAAAAAGTTAGCAATGGCGCACCAGGAGAAGGTGCGCCATTGCTATCATGGTGTTTATGGCGCACCCCTAAAAGGTGCGCCATTGCTATCCTTGTTTATGGCTGAACGAGCTGACGGAACCCAACAAGGTCGATCTGCTCACTAACACCACACAGTCTCCCCTCGCTCGATTCCTCCTCCTCTGGTCCTCGCTCGATTAGTCCTCTCCCTTGCGATGGCGACGGCGTCCACTCCCCTCACCAACGTGCGACGGCGACATCTCGTCCGTGCTGGAGGAGGACGTGACATGTCGGGGTCGCAACAAGGACAACACCAGCATGCCGCATTGGTCCCACCTTCCCTGGTTCATCACCGAGCACCACGAAGGGCAGCCTGAGGTAACCTACTTAGTTCAGATCCCCCGCCGCCAACTCCCCGTCCTCCTCCCCGAAGCCCGATGTCCTTGACCCCTATCGTGGCCCGTGGCGCTGCGCCCATCACGCGTGACTTGCTTGGCACCGGGAGGAGGGGATCAACCACTAGTCTCCCCTCCCTTACTGACTCTGAACCTCAACTCTGAACCTCCCTCTGACTCTGAACCTAAACTCTAAACCTCCCTCTGAACCTGAACCTGAACTCTGAACCTGCAAAATCGATCACTTGTCTCTCTCAGCAATCATTCAGTGCATAAAATTTCTAATTGACAGCTCTACTCGTTCTAAAAAGTTGGCAGATCAACATATGCCTAAACAACAGCTAACTAAGACCTAAATTGCAGCTAAATAGGAGCTAAACAGCTGCTAAAAGGAGTGTTGTAATCGGTCCTCACGGTCGTAAAAAGACAAGAATTCTGTCTAGTTAAACAGCCGCTGAAAGGATTGTAGTATTTCTTTGATTGTTTGAGTTGGGTTGGGTACTAGTTTTGGTTTTGTAAGTTTGGACCTTCAATTCCATTCCATTCCATTTCTAATCCTAGTAGGCAGCAGTAGCTTACTACACTACTTAGTTTTTGAAGATATGGGGGTGGGGGTGGGGGGTGGGGGTGTTGACTTGTTCGAAGCTAGATGGGGTCATCTGTGAATCTGTGGTACAGCCTCAATTACATTAGAATCCGGTTTATGATTTGCTAAAGCAGAGTAGGGATTGAAGAAGACATTCTTTCGTCCGGGTAGTATTCTCACCTAACAGAATGAACAACTTGGTATAGACATTACAGCTTAGAAGATTAATCAAAACAGGGCAATGATTAACCACAGCAACCGGTTCATTTGACCTTTTCCATGGCAGCTCTCGTAAATCATGTTTGTTATGGGGGAGAGACGATAACCTTAAGGATATTTTTGATGAATTTCAGACAGGTCTTTTGCCTTGTGATCCCTAGCATAGGAGTTCCTGACATGATTATTGCCAGCAAGCTGCCCGTCTGTCCAAACTAAATCTATTAGTATCGGTGTAGTTTTCTGGTAGCTCAAGTTTTCGTGTTAACAAGTCCTGGCAAGAAATTTTTACAGAGTCCAAGCTGTAGAAGTAAAGCTTTCAGATTTCAGAGTGTTGTTTTCTAAAACTAGTGTTGCCTCTACACCTGGGGATGGGAATCAAACTAGTGTTGTTGCTATTGCTTTTGGACTACATAAGTTTGGGGCTGAAGATATCACTCCTTTCTTTTCTTCTGTGTTGTCAGCATACATTACATAGCACAGATCAAAGATCCGACAAGCGTCGGATGTTCATACTTGCGATTGCGAACAACAACTTATGGCACTGTTGAATTACATAGTGCATATTCGATGGTGCATATTTGAAGATGATTAGTGATCTTGTGCCTATATGTTGGTTGTGCCTATATGTAGGCCTTTTTTGTCCAGGGACAAGTAGTTACCCCTTTCTCATTAAATGTTGATTAATTTCCGTTTCGGTTGAGAATGGGGCACTCCTAGGTAAAGAAAATTAGCAAAGGTCATGCCCAATTTTCTTATAAAGTTAATAATCACTAAAATAGGCATGCAGCTGTAGCGACCTTGCCCAAGGAAAACAATTATGTGGGCCTAGTATATAAATTAGTTGGCACTTCCCCTTTGCAAGCTGCTGCATAGTCTTCAGCGAGGTGTGGTTTTTATAGTCTTCCCCTTTGAAGTGTTATTTCTACAAAGCAAATATTTCTAAGTGGCTTTTTAGTCTAGCTCATCCAGTAATTCTAGTAGCCTTTTCCTATTCAGAGTGAACATGGCCTACAACGATGAGGCCGGCGGTTCGGGAAAGCCATTCTGGGAGCTGTCCCAGGAGATGGAGGAAGAACCTCACCGCTATGAGGACGCCGTGGAAGACACCGATCCCGACTACACAACCCCTAGTGGCGTCGGGGATGACACCACTGATGGTGCCACCGGTGATGCCACCACTGATGATGGCAGCAAACGCACAGATGGCATCCAATCGAAGCAGCAACGTAAGGACCGGCGTCCGAATGTGCTCAGCACCGTCAAGGAGGAATTTACCGAAGTGTCCTCCAGTGGGCATCCAATGGCGCCCAAAGAATTAGTCGGTGGGTATGCGGGACAACTCGGGTGCATTCTCCGGAGCACCGTCTCGATCAACACCGAGAACCTAAGGCTTCGTGACCGAGGGAATTTGCGCAACCTCCTCTTCGCGAAGCTGCATGAACGATACAAGTTCCCCGGTGACTTCGCAAACACACGCCTCTCAGGTAATAAAGTGAACAATGCCGCCCTCACGAAGATGAGCACGGCCCTGGCTACTTGGAGAGCCGCAATGAACAGAAGGATTCTAAGAGGTGATAGTTATGAGAAGATCAAGGAGACAAATCCTTCAATCAGCAAAGCTGACTACCTGGAGTTCAAGATCAAGTGCAAGAGCAACGCATCCGCGGAATCAAGTCAGTGGGGGAAAGATATGCGGGACTTGAACTTAGGGGTCCACAAACTCGGTCCCGGCGGTTACAGAGTGGCGGAACCTAAATGGGACAAGGAGGACGCGGAGCATGCCGAGCAAGGCCTACCGCCCCTCTCCGATAAATACCATGAAAAGTAGACCAAGAACTATGTCAGGGCCCGGTACAAGGTGGACCCGGTAACAAAGGAGCTTACCACGGATCCGAAGGTGAAGGAGCTTGAGCGTGTTCTGGTGAGGAATACACCCCCGTGTAATTAGCCACATATGGTTGCATTCTAATTAATGAAGCCAAATTTCTAAATGGTTCACGTTCCTTCCGTAGGAAACTGAAAGCAGTAGCGCAGGGTCTTAGGGCTCCCTATCTGCCCCTTGGGACACCACTTTAAATAGGGCCTTGAACGTAATGAAACGCAAGGATAAGTTCAGTAAGCCGGCGTCAGCTGGTTGTGTGGCCGGCGAAGGTTTGTCCATGAAATGGCCGAATACTATAAGGTTGGGCGAAAGGAGAGAAAGACCAGCTCGGAAAGCCAGGAGCGCGAGGTTAAAGAACTCAAGGCACAAGTGGCGTGGATTCCGGAGATAGTCCAAGAGCAAGTGCGAGACCAACTGGGAGTGACGATCACCGCCATTATGCCTTCCTTGCTTGAGGGGCTGCGGGGGTGGATTGCGGGCGGCCAACAGGGGCCGCCCCCGATTCCCAGCTTCACGGGCACCAACTCGCACAACGCACCGGCATTGGTGTCTCTGGCAGAGGCGGCATTGGTGTCTCCGGCGTCGGTGCTAGTATTGGAGCTTAATGCACCCGGGTGTGGTAAGAATACGCCGGCCGGCACCTCGGGAGCAAGCGGCCCCTCCGTCACTTGCACGGCCGCCGTTGGCGGTGCCTCGACATTACCCGAGCTCGACGCCATCAGAGTAACTAAGCCTCGGCCGATGACTTCATCTCCTTGCCTTTGACTGGGCATCCCTGACGCCCTACATGTTTTCGCAGGACGCCGCCAACGTTCCATCCACTCTCCTACACTTCGTGTATGGTGAGTTGATCGATGTCGCAAAGGCCAAAATCGTTGAACCGAGCAACCACGTGTTCCACGGTAATCCGATGCCACCCACCGTGTATAGGGTTCAACTGATTCGGGTGCTGCGGGGCTGCGATGACTTGTTACCTTCGTATCGACCCCCTAGGCTGACAAAGATGATGTTATGACCCTCAGCGCCTGCTTAAACTAGCCCATGCTTTGGCCGAAGAGCCAGATTTGTTTGGCGCCAAGCCACAGACAACACCGCCAGTCGTGCCGGCAGGAAGCCATGGCAAGACCACCACAACGCTACTGCCGTCAGCTGATCCGGACATGCATATGGCATAGGATCCGGACGATGATGATGGTACATTTTCCAACGTCGATAAGTACATCAACGAACATGGGTATGGTGACGAATTCTTGGGGCCTCCTTCTCAAGAACCCAACCATGCAAAAGACGATCGCGATCTAGCTGGTACCGCGGAGAAACCCAATTGCAACAGGCGTCGTCTGTTAAGTTCTTAGGAGACGCCTCCAGTTGCCGGCTTCACCGAGACTCAAATAGCCGAGGTGCGAAATATTATCAGCCCCAACACACTCAAGAAGGTAGTCTCTGAGCAGAACTCGATCGCATTACAGCAGAAGAAGCAAAAGGGACGGAAAAGAAAAAATAACAAGGGTGCGAGCCAGCCGGCACCGAGTACGATCCGTGCTCAGGAAGGGCCACCAATACCTAAGGATATCTCGAGGAGGGTGCATGTGGCGGTAGGCTGATGCTACCGACTAATCTGCTCAATGCTGCAACCAGTGCTATGCGGAGTCTGCATGACGGTGATCTTTCTATGGAGAAGAGGCGTCTCTCCGGGAATGATGTGGCATACCCGGTTTTCATGGCCAAGGTGCCAGAGGCCAAAGGCTTTGTCGATAGCACCATTGGGCGTATGATCGTCCTGCAGTTTGATGACATCTTCGCTATGTTTAACCTTTATCCGCTGCACTACACCTTCATTCGTCTATTTTCGCTCAGTATGGAGATGCGGATCTTTAGAGACAAGACCCCAGACATCGTGATAGTCGACCCCTTCTACATGCGTGCCAAGATCTTGGGCAGCGCTGGGGACCGGCAAGTCGCGAGTTCATACCTCGAAGGCGTCATTCTGGCGAACCCAGATAAGGATAACTTCCACGTGCCTTACTTTTCCGAGTAAGTCATCCCCTCACCGCCCCGTAACATATGATATCTTAGATTTCGATCGTTCTTTTTTTTCTAACATTCCATATTTTGTGCAGTGACACACATTGCACACTCATCCTCTTTAGCCTGAAATATTCCATGGCCACATATTTCGACTCGGACCGTCAGTCGAAGAAAGACTACACAAATATCAACAAATTTCGTGATGATGCTCTCCCCGGCTACGCCAAATCTGGAGGCACCTTCAGGAGGCCAATTTGTAGGTACGTCAAGCACGTGTTCACCCACGTAACGACGTTCCCCTGCGTCAAGCAGCCGCCTGGCAGTCAGAAGGATGCCTACTACGCCCTCCATCACATGCGGGCGATCATACGGAACCAACATCACCTTATGCTACCAAATAATCTCAAAGAATGGGCCGCATGCTTGTCGGCAATCCAGGACGAGGACATCAGACAAGAATTCTTTCGCATCCAGTCGGAGTTTGCGGAAATCATCTATCAAGATGTCCTTCGTACCTCGGGGCAGTTCTACCTCAACTGTCAACCGTCCAACAGTGAAATAGAAACAACGCTACAAGTGCAGACTGACAACGACCGCACATTCATGACCATCACGAAAGACGGCGGCTTCGTCCACGCTCCAGTCCCTGAGTCGAGTCGAAAGTATTGATGATATGTAGTTCTGAAATATCGATTAGCTCATGTTGTAATTAAACTTTAATGAACTTGTATGTCTCTCTAGTTTGTACAGTCTTTCAACTTATATGTAATCGATGCTATTTATTAGTAGGACCATGAATCATGTTATTAATGTGTTGCTTTTCTCTTCCGATCCTTTTTTTGCATACTTATATATTGCTTATACATTATCTATGAATTGCTACTAATGTTTTGTTTGTCTAGTGCATAGAGATGCCATCGTATGTCGTGTAAAAGGGCGAGGTTCCTGGAGTCTACGACGACTAGGAGGAGTGTCGGAGATAAGTTCACCATTTCAGCGGTAACAGTTACAAAGGGTACACCACTAGGGCGGAGGCGGAAGCTAGATACGCGCACTATCTAGCGGGAGAGAGGAGGGAGCGGAGGAGGAACCGGATGAAGATCAATTCCATCGCGATGATGCTCATCGTGACCGCAACCCTCTTCTATGTCATGGTAGTTTATATATCGACTTGTAATGTGAAGACAAACTCGCTACTCGTGGTATCGACACTTGTAATGTTCTAACTTTGTTCGGTATTTTGAATTCAGAGACTAATATGATGAATTGTATTTGGAGACTAATCTTCTATTGTATTCGATAAATCTGCTATTTATATGTTGTGTTGTTTATATTCTGTGTTGTAATGTATTTTGTAACCTATGCAAATATCAGAAAAGCAAAAAAATCCTAATATTCATACCATATTGCACTTTAGTGGCGCACATAGATAAACACACCAGTGGCGCATTATCTAAAAGTGCACCATTAGTAACCCAGAGCACAAGGTACACATGGCCCCTTGGACTAACAACAATGGCGCACTTCTGGGCCTAGTAATGGCGCACTCTAGGTGCGCCATTAGTGTCTTGGATTGTAATGGCGCACCAGGTGGTGCGCTACTGTTATGTAGATTAACAGTGGTGCATCGGGCGTGCGCCATTACTATTTATTAGTAGTGGCGTGATAATAGTGGCGCACCTATAGTGCACCATTAATAGCCAAAATAGTTGCGCCACTAACAGCCTTTTTTCTAGTAGTGTCGGGGCGAGATTCTTGTTTAGTAGGGGTGAGTTGTCATGGCCCTAGAATAATGGTTTGCATTTAATTGCATCCTCATCTTGCATCATGTTTAATTTTCATCAAAATGAACTGGGGAACATCAGAAACCCTAGCACCTCACGCTGATAAAGAAAATCAAAACTTGTGAATTTTCAGTGAGTCCAAAATGCCCTTCAAAAATGTTCATTGTCCCTGATAGATATTGGCAACTGCATATCAGAGAAGCATAGATTTTTCAAACATAGCTTAGCATTTTAAAACGAGCATCTAGTGCTATTGAAATCGACTACTAAAGCATTATAAATATGATAGATGTCCAAAAATGCCCAAACCTTTTTTGGAAGTTTGAAATAATCAAACAATATTTCATCAAATATGTGGGCATTATTGTGCAAGATATTTTGGCCTCAAAAAATAAAACAAATGTCAGAAGAAAAGAAAATAGAAAACAAAAACTAAAAAAAGGGGGCCTTACCTAAGGCCTGGCACCGTGCGGCCCATTTGGCCCAAGTGTC
Organism: Hordeum marinum; assembly: GCA_022496015.1. Lineage (NCBI taxonomy): Eukaryota > Viridiplantae > Streptophyta > Magnoliopsida > Poales > Poaceae > Hordeum > Hordeum marinum. The sequence goes on from CM039676.1 coordinate 119,472,342, forward strand.
AGTCATCCCCCACATCTCACAAGGAGGACAAGGGAGTGTGGCTGCGTCATGCTGGCACGCGCCCGAGGCACCTCCTGCTTGTTGTTGTTGCCCCGGGGTGGATAGAAACGTCGTGCACGTCGTGTCGTCGTTTTCTCACGATCACACGAGATGACAGATGCCATGGGGTGGATTATCCAGGTGAGGGAAAGGCTGCCGTGGATGATCTAGGATGGGTATGCGAATAGCACGCAATGGTTTACCTAGGTTCAAGGCTTTCTAGAGAGATAATACCCCTAGTCCTGCATATTTGTATAACTGAGGTATATCTGGTACATGGTTGCTCCTGGAGCTGTTTGGTGAGGAGAGCGATGAGGCTTCTTGACTCATACGTGAGTGTGAGAGTGGGGATGAGAGGATGTTAAGGAAGCTAGCCCCTTGAGAGAGTGAGAGGGGGCCTTTATATAGGCATGGATGGGTAGCTTGGGATGTAAGCCATAGTTGGTAGCTTACATCCCAAGCAGCTTGAGGTGTAAGCGACCATGGGTAGCTTACATGTCAAGCCACATGTAGCTTGTGGACTAAGCTATGTCTGCCCCCTAGTGCACTTTGTAAGTCAGTGCCCAGGGGACATGTTATACTATGGATGGTACTGCGCAACGTGCGTACAGTGCACTACTACTCGCCACTAGTGCATCGCCACGGCATATCGCCGTCTGGTCCGGGCGTGTCCGATGGGACGTCGTAGTTGGCATCGGGTTGTCGGCTGGTTGGAGCAGTCGGCCACGAGTATTGTGAGTCAGAGTAGTCGGCCCGGGAGGGCGCGCACCCCGTCTGACTCGCCGTCTTTCGGATACCCGGGGCTCATCCCCCCGACAATAGCCTCCGAACCTTCGGGCGACTCGTAGAGTTGGGTGGAGGTTTTTCGTAGTCGTTGTCGTTGTTGTTGCAGAAGTTGTCGATGACGGTGGATCGCGGGTTGGGGACGACGCGACTTGCTTCCAATGGGGGCGTGCCAGCGCACCCGCTGGGTGTAGCCTCCGAGCCTCTAGGCGACTCAAAGAGTCGGGCGGAGGGTCTTTGCTATTGCTGAAGTAAACGGTGGCATTGAGGATGTCAGGCGTGGATGCAGAGTCCGCCGGCTGAAGGGCGCAATGCGATGCCGGTGGCAAGCACAAAGTTCACTGCCTGGCGGTTTCCAGTGGGGGCGTGCCAACGCACCTGCTGGGTGTAGCCTCCGACCCCCGGCGACTCGAGGAGTCAGGTGGAGGGTCTTTGCTGTTGCTGAAGCAGGTGGTGGTCTCGAAGATGTTGGGCACGGATGCGGGGTCTGCCGATTGAAGGGGGTGAGGCGCTTCCGAAGGCGGATGCGGGGTCTGCCGGCTGGTGGGCGTGGAGCCCTGTCGAGGGCGGACGCGGGGTCCGTCGGCTTTCGAGTGTGGGGCGCCGCCATGCGTGGATGTGGGGCCTGCTGGCTAATGGGTGCGGAGCCCTGCTCAAGGGCGACACGGGGTCCGCCGGCTGACGGGCGCGGAGCCCTGTCGAAGGCGGACGCAGGGTCCGTCGGCTATCGAGCGCGCGGAGCTGTCGGGCGCGGACGCAGGGTCCGCCGCCTGATGGGCATGGAGCCATGCCGAAGGCGGACATGGGGTCCACCGGCTGGAAGGCGTGGAGCCCTGCCGAAGGTGGACGCGGGGTCCAGGGGCTGCCGAATGAGTGACATTGCCGGGTGTGGATGTAGGGTCCGCCGACTGATGGGCGCGGAGCCCTGCCAGATGAGGACGCGGGGTCCGCCGACTATAGAGCGTGAGGCGCTGCCGGGCGCGGACGGAGGGCCTACCGCCTGATGGGCGTGGAACACTGCCGAAGGCAGACGTGGGGTCCGCCAGCTGTCGAGCGTGAGGCGCTGCCGGGCGTGGACGGAGGGTACGCTGACCGATGGGCGCGAAGCCCTGCCGACGGCGGACACGGGGTACGTCGGCTATTGAGCGTGAGGCGCTGCTGGACGCGGACGGAGGGTCTGCCGGTTGATGGGCCCGGAGCCCTGCCGAAGGCAGACGCGGGGTCCACCGGCTGATGGCCGCGGAGCCCTGGCGGGAGTAGTCTCCGAGCCTCCGGGTGAGGAAGGCTCCTCATGGAGACAACCGTGCAGAAGACAAGGTTAAGTTGGCGCAGATACATCAAATATTTGATTTTGGTAGTGCAAGTTGGTACAGAGGGTGTCGACTCGGTATCATCTTAGCCCCCTTAAGTCTTTTTCATGTTCTCTCTGCTCTTTGGCTTTCTCTTGCTAGCCACACCACCGGGAGCCGGCCTGTAGCTGAGAGGAAGAATGGGCCGCAGAATGGAGGGTACAATACTCGCACTCTGGGAGAGGACTCAACCGAGCAGATACTCATGAATGAAATGACCGGGTCACCCAAGCCATTTTCTCCCTAGATGCTTTTCGCGTGTGGTGACCTTCAGCTTTTGCTCTCGCTAGCCGGACAGCCGCGGTGTGGTCTATAGCTGAGACAAAGTGTGGGCCTTCGGTCCCAAGCACGCTACTAAGGCTTCTCGTGGGAACAAACGTATCAGGCTAAGCGGCCAGCCCCGACCGAAACTAGCTGGCGCCGGGGCGAACAATAAAGCAGCAAAATAAATGTGGAGATATGTCATGCCCAAGATGCATGCCTATCTATTTTAAGGCAGGAGGATCTTGCAAGGGATAGAGGCACATCTTGCCGTTCCCAAGTATAGCATCATTGCATCATACATTACAGAAGAGATGAGTACACAAGTTGGCTTACACTCGCCACATACTAAATTACAATTCCACACAGAGTTCAAATCATCAAGATGAAGACAGAGTCTGACTACGGACGAAATCAATGATGAAAACAGATGCAAATGATACTATCTCACTATCCAAAAGATCACCACCATTGTCCTCTACTCATCCGGGTAAGTCACATACATCCTGCCTCTTTCCTCATCATATTCCCACTAGAGCTGGGTAAGATCATCCTGCACGTACTGATCTGTACCTGTACCTAGAGGGTTGTACTAATGTGTGAGCCACAAGGACTCAGCAAACATGTGCCCGGGTACCGAGACTATTCAAGCTTAAAGGTTGGGACGGGGTGTGTGTCAAGTTTGTAGTAGCACTAAGCATATATGGTGGCTAACTTACGTAGCATGAAAATAAATATGAGTGGCCTACGATGAGCGATCGAATCTAGTATGATCTCTATGAGAACCTGAACACTCACTTACGTCAACCATAACCCCACCATGTTCTCTCTCGGATCATGTTCACGAGCAGAGACAATCACGGTTACTCACATAGTTGGTGTATTTTATTAGAGTTTACTTCAAGTTAACTATAAGCGTGTGTTAAACAAATATCCAAGTTGCCACATAACCGCGGGCACGGCTTGTCGAAAAGATTTAACCCTGCAGGGGTGCTCCAACTAGTCCATCACAAATAACCACACTCCGCGGGAATAGCCTCGACCACGGATCTCGTCATCATCATAGGTAACTCCAAAGGATTTCCTACACCTCGAGATAACCCGAAGGAAGTTAGACTCCACACGCAAGACACTCGACATAGGTAAAACAAATCTAGCAAGACCACCCGATGTGTCGACAAACCCGATAAGAGCCGCGTATCTCGTTCTAAGGACCTGATGGATAAGCTAGTGTATGGTGGCCTGATAGAAATCTCCCAAGTTGCCTAGGGTTGGCCCCGCACAGTGCTCTAGTTTGGACCAACACTCATGAGGAGCACTGGCCTGGGGGTTGATTAATTCTCCACGGGGTTGCAAAGCCCTATGCAAATTTATTAAGTTATTAAGCAAATATACAACTAATGTTGGGTCTTGCCAGACAAGTTTTAATCTTAACCGAATAAACAAGGGGGTCCCCATAACAACCCCGAGCGTGTTAAGAGCGCAAACTATGGAAACATAACACCGGTAACAAGAACTATGGCGGTAACAACGGAACAAAACACCTAGCAAAAGGCCAAGCCGTCCACCAATACCAAGATATATATGTGCATTAAATTAAATAATAGAAAAAATATTGTGATATCCAAATCCATGTTATCACATGTAATAACTTGCACCTACAACTATGAACGCTATAAGAGGGGCTGAGCAGTGCTAACTTAGCCAATCAAAGGTTTGCTAGGATGTGGAGGGTTAGGGGCTTTCATGGCAATGAGGAGGCTGATATTCAAGTGGTAGGTAGCGCAATTGTAACGATAAGAGCGAGAAACTAGCAAGCGAAAATAGTATCGGGATCCGGGTACGATCATCTTGCCTGTTTGTTCTTCAATGGAACAAGTAGGGGGATCCTCGTAGTGGTACTCTCCTGGGTCCTCGTACTCAGTATCAACACTCGTGTCTACCCAAGAGAAACAACAACAATAAACATCCAACTAAGGTGCAATGCACAACCAAGATGATGCATGATTCCTTTATGAAGAATTAAACATGGCAATCCAAAACTAGTCATGTTTCACATGCAAAGTTTGTTTATTAATGACTCTGGAGAGGACCTCATGTTAAGTTATTTAGACATGCATTAACATCGCAAATATGGATGCATCATGCAGAATCGATAGAAATGCATATAAAGAACGCAAGAAATAGAGTTATGGTTTTCACGATACACTCACGACAAGGTACGAAGGCAAAACACAAGACAACCAAAACCATGGGCTAATCTTGGCATTCCAAGGTAACCACTGGTTAGGCAATGAAAAACCAACCACAATGGACTCAAAGATCAATCAATTTCGTGGAGTATAGCTCCCACAAGTCACAAAACAATAAAACAAACAATCTGCCACAAACAGCAACATAGCAACTTACACAGGCGACAACTTGGGCTACAGGAATTCTACAGCCATAAACAAGATATTGACAGAAACTACATAACATATACATCAACTTATCCAACTACACAATCTGCATAGGAGGCACACATCAATAAGCATGAAGCTATCAAGTTGATAATGATGAAACAGTTTTTCTTGGACTTAGTGAAAATTACAGTTTTCTCAAATCTGAGTTAATAAAGTAGCATATTGACAGCAGAAGTTAAATATGTTTGAGAGCACCTCTTGGCATGAAAATTAACAGGATGGTATTATACAACATCTACTCCAAATTACTAACAATGAGCATGATCTAATTCACAACACATCACAAGATACCAACCACTCTACATGGCATAAAAATAACAGCAGATTCTCAGACTTAGGAATATTTAGCATGTTGAAAACACAAACATTAAGTTGGCTACTTGCAGCATGTTTCCCACTTATATGGGTGATTCTCATGTTAAACAAAAATACCATGGTATAATAGATATAAAATACTAGCACTTCCTAGTTGGCACATGCGCCAAAACAAGCAAGGATTAAATCATGCAAAATGACAAAGTAGCATCACAGATGAAAATGACACGTTTATGAACTTACTTAAAAGTGAAATCTGAAAGCACCAATGGATTCATTGGCTCATTCTACCCCAAAAGCATGTGTCATACCCATATGTTCATGTGAAACAACAAGGTACAATCTAACTAGCAAATTGTCACCTACTCTCATAAGTGAGATATTTCTCTAAATGGTCATAAATATTACATGAACATGACAGATTTGATAACTTGTCTAGCATGGCAAATTCCACAAAACCTACTATCAGACATAACCAACAAAGGGGTATGTCAAGTGGGGAAACCCACTAGTTCACACACACACACATACACTACTCACACCACTACATGGCAAGCACACACATGCTATATATATGCCCAAGGACATATGAGCATAAAACAACCATGAGCATACCACCCAAGAGGGGGGGGGGGGTTCATCCACACACACACACTCACAAGTGCAGTAGGCACATACACTCACATACATGCTCATGTGTGTGTGGGTGTTCAACCACACACATACGCACACATATATGCACAAGGCATATATGCATATGCATATGCATATGACCATACACTCACACACACTCTCACTCACATACACACATTCATATGTGCACACACACATGCACATACACACATGCACTCCCTACACACACATATGCACTCACACCACATGAGTGCAATCTGCCTCTCACTCACACTCAAATACCCATGCATATATACACTTATGTATACACACATACACACACTCAACACAGATGCATAAATACATACAAGCAAACTCACATACACACATATACATCTCACATACCTATGTGTATGCACCAAACACACACACACTACAGAAATTAAATCAAACCCTACACATACATACATACATACATACATACATCCTATAGCAAGGAAGAAAGAAAAAGAAAAGAAAAAACAAAACAAAAACAAAACAAAAAGGGGGGAGGAGTCGGGCTCGGACCCATGACCTCAGGGTCATCTCCCCTAGTGCAACCACTCCGCTACGGCTCGAAACGTTAACAGAGGAGGGGCAAGACTGCACTAGTACACACACACACATATGCCATTGACAAAACTGAATCTCTACACGACAGCGGCGATAGAGCAACTACGACACTAGCGGGGCGATAGCAGGGACACGGGGCATGCGAGGAGTGCAGGGGCTCCATTCCCATCCTCGGACGTGGAGGAGCGCCTCGAGCTCGAGCAGGAGCTCGGCAACGCTCAGCATGACAGCGATAGCTTGAGCTAGCAGGGGAGAAGGGATGCGCGTCGATGGCTCACCTAGGGGAGGACGATGGTGACCCTGACGCAACGATGGGAAAGAATAGGCGGAGACGACGTTGGCAACGAAGGGGAAGCAGACTCGACGATGACCCGCGGCGAGGAGGAAAAAGATGATGCCTTGGATCCTCCCACGGCAATCTAACGCCGGGAACGGAACGCGGGGACGAGCCACGTTCGCCACACCATCTTGGACGCGGAGGGGAACCACCGGAGACGCGAGGCGATGGCGGCCCGATGATCACCAGCGACGCTCTGAACCTCACTGCATGCTCTGAAACCTTACCTAATAGGGGAAAGTAGAGAGGAGGGAGAGAGATGGAGGGGGAGATGGGTGCTGCGGCGGCGGCGGGGAAGAGAGGAAACCTAGCCGATGGGGCGCGCATGTCGAGAGGGGGCTATATACCCATGGGCTGATGGCAACACCGATGAAAAAGGGGGACGACAGAGCTCCTCTGTCTCTGCACTCACTGACGGAGAAGGAGGACGGGGCAGGTGGCCGTCTGCTCAAGCGGGTTGGGCCGCGGTAGAGGCGAGGCCCACCAGGCTCTCTCTGTCTCAAAACAAATAATAGAGCAGGTTTTTAACCTTTCCACAACCAAGCAACACAAGATAAAATCACCAGAGTAAAATAAAAGGTTTTTGGTGCAAACAAAAATACTTTTGTAAAGAAAATAATATGGACTATTTAATAAAAATATTAAGATGGTTTTTAGGACAAGTAATTTTAAATATTTAAAATAGGCAGCCCCTGTTATTTAAATGCCACAAACATACAAACTCCAAACATTAAGGAACCACTCTCAAGATTATAATATATGTAGGGCTACCTCTTGAACATTTTTAAGCAATTTAAAAGAAATTTAATTCTGTTTATAAAAATACCATGGGAGCTAAAGGGCTTTAGTTGGGGGTTTTGTTGAAAAGCAAAAGAGAGGGAAGAGAAGGAGGTTAGCACCCATGATCCTACCACATCACAACACAAGTCACACTCACAACCAACCATACCAAACAACGAGACAAGAAAAACAAGCTTGGCATGATGAATGCATGATGCATGATGCATGAATTCAACAAAGAATGGCATGACAAGGTGCAAACCATTCATAAAGATTATGACACAAGATTCATACAAAGATTACATGCCATAAAAGGTAGGGACAGCACTTCGTATGTCACAACTCTCCCACACTACAAGATGATCTCGACCCGAGATCTAGGAACGTAAGAAGTCTGGAAATTTGGAATGGAGAAGGTCCTCGCATTCCCAAGTAGCTTGTTTGTCGGAATGATGAGACCACTTCACCTTAAGGAACTTGATAGACTTGTTGCAAGTGTTACGCTCAGTTTCTTCAAGAATAGCAACTGGATGCTCATGATAAGAGAGATCTTCTTGGAGATCGATGTCTTGGAGGTCAATGGTTCGCTCAGGAGTCTTGAAGCATCTCCGGAGCTGAGAAACATGGAAAACATCATGCACATTCGCAAAATTTTGAGGAAGCTCTAGTTGATATGCAAGACCACCTCTCTTGCCAACAACTTTGAAAGGACCAACAAAATGAGGAGCTAGCTTCCCTTTAATTCCAAACCGGTGAGTGCCCTTCATGGGAGAGACTCTGAGATAGACTAGATCATCCACTTGAAAGGAAACATCCCGATGTTTGTTATCATAATAACTCTTCTGTCGGAACTGAGCTGTTTTGAGGTTCTCGCGAATGACATGGCACATTTCTTCTGGTTTAGTGATCATGTCATTGCCCAATATCTGACGCTCACCGGTTTCAAACCAGTTAAGCGGGGTACAACACTTTCTGCCGTAGAGAATCTGGAAAGGGGCCTTGCCTGAGCTAGCTTGAAAGCTATTGTTGTATGAGAATTCAGCATATGGAAGGCAGTCTTCCCACTTCATGCCGAATGAAATGACACAGGCTCTGAGCATATCTTCAAGGATCTGATTGACTCTCTCAACTTGTCCACTTGTCTGTAGATGGAACGCACTGGTGAAATGGATCTTGGTACCCATAGCAGACTGGCAGGACTCCCAAAACTTGGATGTAAAGAGGCTTCCACGGTCAGAAGAGATGAGCTGAGGAAAACCATGTGTTGTGCATTTGTCACAGCAGATGTCCGGGTGACCGGACATAGGTTCGGGGCAAAGACGCAACTATGTGGTGGCTTGAAGGGGTTGATCGGAATCGAGAGACACGGAATTTACCCAGGTTCAGCCCCTCCGATGGAGGTAAAAGCCTATGTCCTGCTTGTCTGGTATTGATGATGAAGGAGATCTCTCGGTTACAAGGATGTCGTTTGCTACCTCTAATCCCGAGAGCCTCTAATCTGTCTAAACTTGTGGACTTGTGAATCCTGTCCCCCTAGGGGTGCTCTACCCCTCCTTATATAAGTGAAGAGGGTAGGTTTACAAATGGAGTCCTACTAGGAGTAGGATTAGGACTAGTCTCTCTATAATCCTATTCTGGGTCTTGTAACCTTCGGTAGGGAGTCTTTATTTCTTTGAGCCTTCTCTTGTGAGCCGCTTGGTGCCGGCTTACATGCCGGGTTTTGGGCCTGGTCGTCCTGTGATCGGCCTGTCGGGTCATTAATACAATGTCAAGTCTTTTTCGGGTCTCCTGTGAGTCGCCAGGCCGGGTCATACCATGGGGTATATCCCCGACATTAGCCCCCAAATTAGTTTGAATTTTTTCATGCTAATCTCCTGAAATAACAATACTAAATATGTTAACTAGCCGGCTTGCTCCTTTGGCCGACTTTATGAAATGGCTCTTAATAAATCCGGGTCTTTTCTGCATATGAAATAGTCGTCTTGGATAATCATCTTGCTTCTCAATGTCCTTTGAAAAATATTGAGAATAGAACACCCATATGCCATTGAGTCGGCTTCCAATACTCTTGGCGGGTCATTTCCGCCGGGTCATAATCATTGATGATGTCGGGTCATTATCGCTGGTGACGCCGGGTCAAATAACTAGAATCCAGCTGACTTGATAAAAATATTGGGATGAAAATGCATCTGATGTAAAACCGGACTTCCATTGTTGTGAAGCAGGGCGGCTTATAAAATCCGGCGGGTTATGATCTTTTGTTAACACCGGGTTATGAATGTTGGTGATGACGGGTCTAACAACTGAACTCCATATTACCTTTAGCCCCCAAGCTCCGATATTGTCCATGATGACTTGGTGCTTTGCAATAATATTTTGGACTGTGTAGCCCCCAAGGGCCAGCTCATTAGAATGTGATGCGCCGGGTCTTCAATTTGAATTTCATAATCTTTTAAACAACTGAATACTGTAGCCCCCAAGTGTCGGGTCGCACGCTTGCGGCGACTTGGAACTTTATTAAATTTGATCTGACCGGTGTAGTCCCCAAGTGTCGAGTCATTAAGAATTTCTGGGCTGTGACTTAGAAAAGTAGAGAAAGGCCGGCTCATCTCCTTCAGATAATATGGTCTTGCTGACAATGTAATGATTTGAAAACCGGCTTGCATTAGCCCCCACATGTCGTGGTGCGTGCTTGCAGCGACATGGGACTTGCATAATTGATATAAACTTGGATTTGAATAATGTAGCCCCCAAGTGTCGGGTTGTCTGCCTGCGGCGACTCGGGACTATATGAGAATAATTTGACTCACCACAATTTTTTGAATGAATCCTTGACCGTGGTTGTAATCTAACCCGGAATAAATATCCCGGAATAATTCCTTTGTCTTTTACATGAAATCACTGCTCGTGGTTGCGATGCAACCCGACAAATATATATTTGGAGAAATCCATGAGAGTTGTAGATTACTACATAGTACGATTGAAGAAATCCGTGAACCGACCAATTAGATGACATGGCATTATATCTGACAGGGTGGCTCTTTGAAAAAATAATAATTTCTCCGAGCTGGCTTGAAAACCCCAATCATTTATTACTGGTTATGATAAACCATGAAGATCCAGCTATGTTGGCTATTAAAAGATCCATTTGCTCTTGGAGAACACTTAACGGCAGCTCATCTTAAGAGATAATACCTGCAAAAAATAAACAAGACAGAATATATATGCATTGTTGTGAGGGCGGCTTGAAGAAGCTCAACCCGGAGATGTTATATCTTTCATAACATTGCTCCTTCTTTCATAATCTTGCTCTGATCCGGCTTGATAAGCCGATATGTCATGTGAATATGATGCAACGTATGATGCAAAGTACGATGCAATGTATGATGCAACATTTGACTTGTCAACATTTTTGGCGCGAACGCCAGTTGTTAGGGTTAGATAAGCTACACCTGGAGGTGGGGAGCCCCCTTTAGACAACCATGGCTAATCGTGTTAGCCGGAGATGGCATAAAGCCGGCTAATAAGGTGTTAGAAGCGATACCCGGAGGTAAGAAGCCACCGTCAGCAATGTGGTGCGAATGCTGGTTGTTAGGGTTAGATAAGCTACACCCAGAGGTGGGAATCCCCCTTAGACAACCATGGCTAATCGTGTTAGCCGGAGATGGCATAAAGCCTAGTTGATAAGGTTTTAGAAGCGATACCAGGAAGTAAGAAGCCACCCTCAGCAATGTGGCACGAACGCCTGTTGTTAGGGTTAGATAAGCTACACCCAGAGGTGGGAAGCCCCCTTAGACAACCATGGCTAATCATGTTAGCCGGAGATGGCATAAAGCCTGGCCGATAAGGCATTAGAAGCGATACCCGGAGGTAAGAAGCTGCCCTCCGCCGGTTGTAAGGGTGTTAGATACCCGTTTGTAAGAACCCCCTACAACCGCGGCTAATCCTATTAGCCAAAGATTTGGCATAAAGCCGGCCGATAGGGTGTTAGATGCGATACCCATCGGTAAGAAGCCCCCTTCAGCAATTTTGCATAAACGCTGGACGATAAAGCATTAGAAGCGATACCCGAAGGTAAGAAGCCGCCCTCAGCCCGCGGCTAATCAATTTAGCCGGCAGATTTGGCATAAAGCCGGCCGAGAAGGCATTAGAAGCGATACCCGAAGGTAAGAAGCCGCCCTCAGACCCCGGCTAATCGTGTTAGCCGGAAGATTTGGCATAAAGCCGGCCGATAAGGCGTTAGAAGTGATACCTGAAGGTAAGAAGCCGCCCTCAGCAGTTGCAGTTAATATGTCAACTGCAATGTTTATGAACTCTTCTTGTATGACGCCGTATCGTAAGTCCCCATCTTGTATGATGGAATGGCAGAAGCTCCAAATAAATTCAGGCACCTATGTTTGAATGGTGCATCACGGCGGTTCGTCCTGTTGGGGAACTTTTAATCATCCGCCAATAATGTAATAGCCCCCCAGGATTGGGTTTTCTCTTGCAAAGACCTAGGGTTCTCGTTGAAAACGACCAAATGTGTCTCGCCATGTATGTAGGCCCCCAAGTCTTAAGTTGACTCAAAGAGGCGGCTTTCAGAGTCTCCACTGATGGTTGAGGTTGACCGTGGTGGGTTATAGATGATCCCGTATGAATTGTTTGAATGATCCGGTCGATGGTTCGTCTCGGCTGGTTATTGAAGTGAACCAAACTGTAATGGCGGTGACTTGCGCGCTTGTCCATTGGGCGGCTCATATCGACGAGCACTGCACCGATATGTTGATGTAGATCAAACTGTGGGCGGTGGCTTGCGCGTGTCAATTTGGGCGGCTCGTACTGGCGTATGCGGCCACGACACTGTAAGCCGGCGCGATCACGAGAGATGGCCACGGCGTTGCATGCCGGGCAGTCGGTGAGTTGCGGCGTTGTTGGTGAAGACCATATCGCGAATGCGGTGGCTTACCGCATCCATTGGGCGGCTCATAATTCCGTGTTAGAACGAGTGGTACCGGCGCGTTGATGTAGACATAGAAACCAGCCGTGGCATTGTATGCTGGTGCTGTTGTGGAAGACGCCAAGGCGTTGTAAGCCGGCGTGGATGGCGAGAGACGGCCATGGCATTGTAAGCCGGTTTAGCCACGAGAGACGGCCATGGCATTGTAAGCCGGTGCGGACGTGCGAGTCGGCGATGGTGTTGTAAGCACAGACGGGAGAATCAGCCATGGGCATTGTAATCCGGCACAGATAGGTGACTCGGCCGCGGGTATTGTAAGCCGAACAGATAGATGACTCAGCCACGGACGTTGGGAGCAGGCGCGACCGCGAGAGACGGCGGTGGCGCTGTAAGCCGGTACGGACGCCGGTGCCAAACACCGCTGGTGCGCCTCCATCTCCGCGATATGATACCACATTGGTAATGAATAATTTGTCCTGTATAAAAAATATTACAAAGACAAAGTAATTGTTTTTCGAAGGAATCAAAAATAAACTGGTTGGATAGCACCTGTGACCCCACGACGCGGGTGGTAGTGCGAACCATGGTGGAGGTGGCTCGTGCGTGAGGAAATTGGTGGCTCACGGCAGCAGAACCGGTGGCGGCTCAACAGCGCTAGCCCGTGGTGGAACCGGAACGAGGTCGAGGCGGCTCACGGCAGCAGCCGGCGGCGGCTCACATCAGCAGGGGCGGCGGCTCAGTCTTGTCATTTTTGAAATGGCGGGTTGTAGCAACGGGGGAGACCGGCATTGGCTCTTCTCTATCCGAAAAATTATGTGCTTCTCGATCCTTGGGAGAGATCCCTTCAAGAACACAAACTACCATGCGCGGCCCCATGGTGGGCACCAACTGTCGTGGATTTGTCACGGCAGATGTTCGGGTGACCGGACTTAGGTTCGGGGCGAAGACGCAACTATATGGTGGCTTGAAGGGGTTGATTGGTATCGAGAGACACATAATTTACCCAGGTTTGGCCCATCCGATGGAGGTAAAAGCCTACATCCTGCTTGTCTAGTATTGATGATGAAGGAGATCTCTCGGTTACAAGGGTGCTATTTGCTACCTCTAATCCCGAGAGCCTCTAATCTGTCTAAACTTGTAGACTTGTGAATCTTGTCCCCTAGGGGTGCTCTACCCCTCCTTATATAAGTGGAGAGGGTAGGTTTACAAATAGAGTCCTACTAGGAGTAGGATTAGGACTAGCTCTCTAGAATCCTATTCCGGGTCTTGTAACCTTTGGCAGGGAGTCTTTCTCTCCTTGAGCCTTCTCTTGTGAGTCGCCTGGCACCGGCTTACATGTCGGGTCTTGGGCCTGGTTGTCCTGTGATCCGCCTGCCGGGTCATTAATAAAATTTCATGTCTTTTCCGTGTCTCACGTGAGTCGCCAGGCCGGGTCATACCATGGGGTATATCCCCAGCACCATGCAAGGATAGTATCCTTGATGTATACAACTCTGCAAGCTAAGCTGCCAAGAGAGATTCTTTGACTGGCAGGAAATGAGAAACTTTTGATAGCTTGTCGATAACCACAAAGATTGCATTGTTGCTTCTCTTGGACTTGGGAAACCTAGTGACGAAATCCATCTCCACATGATCGAATTTCCACTCTGGGATAGGCAAAGGCTGAAGAAGACCTACTGGACATTGATGCTCCGCCTTCACTTTGCGACAAACATCACACTCATTCACGAACTGAGCAATCTCACGTTTCATGCGAGTCCACCAGAAGGATTGCTTGAGATCCTGATACATCTTTGAACTGCCTGGATGAATGGATAGAAGAGAATTGTGTGCTTCGTCCATGATAGCCTTTCGGAGATCACCTTTTGGAACCACAAGACAGTCCTCAAAGAACAAGGTATCTTTGTCATCAACGCGAAAGCACTTATACTTCGGAATGCACTTGGCCACCCCTTTCTTCACTTTCTTCGCCATAGCGTCAAGAAGCTGCGCTTGGCGAACCTGATCTTCCAGAGTCAGAGAAACTTGAAGATTTGCAAGAAACCCTTGCGGAGTCATCTGAAGGTTGAGCTTGCGGAAGGCTTCACAAAGCTCGGGTTGAAGACGCTTCAAGATGAGACTATTGCAATACGCCTTACGGCTGAGTGCGTCTGCGATGACATTTTCTTTCCCAGGAGTGTACTCAATGCTTGGATTGAAGTCCTTAAGCATTTCCACCCAACGAGACTGCCAAAGATTAAGATTGGGCTGAGTGAAAATGTACTTCAAGCTCTTGTGATCGGTGTACACCTCAACTGGTCTACCCAACAACAAATGCCACCAATTCAATAGAGCATGCACAAGTGTCGCCGACTCAAGATCATGAGTGGGGTAGTTCTTCTCGGCAGGCTTCAACTAACGCGAGGTATAAGCAACAATCTTCTTATCTTGCATGAGAACACCACCAAGACCTTGGAGAGAAGCATCACAGAAAACTTGGAAAGGCTTGGACTGCTTAGGAGGAACAAGAACTGGAGCTAAAGTCAATCTCTGCTTGAGCTTATTGAATGCTACATCACACTCACGAGACCAAACATAATTGACACTCTTCTAGAGGAGATTGGACAGAGGCGTAGCAATTTGAGAGAAGTTCTCCACGAATCTTCTGCAATAGCTAGCAAGCCCGAGGAAACTCCGAAGCTACTTCACATTCCGAGGAGGTTCCCACTTCAAGATTGCCTCAACTTTCTTAGGGTGCACTTTAATTCCCTCGGTAGAGATAACATGCCCAAGGTACACCACTTCATTGAGCCAAAACTCACACTTGGAAAACTTGGCATAGAATCGATGCTCTCTTAACTTGTCAAGCACAAGGTGGAGATGCTCTGCATGCTCTTCTTCTGTCTCCGAGAACACAAGGATATCATCCAGATAGACCAAGACGAACTCATTCTTGAAAGGAGACAAAATGAAATTCATCATTCTCGATAAGGTTGGAGGATCATTCGCAAGACCAAATGACATGACGGTGTACTCCTGAAAGCGGTCTTAGGAATGTCTTCTTCGCGAATGCGAATCTGATGATAACCCATGCGAAGATCAAGCTTCGAGAAAACCTTGGCACCTTTCAGTTGTTCAAACAACTCATTGATGTTGGGAAGTGGTTACTTGTTTCTGATTGTCTTCTTGTTCAATGGACGGTAGTCAACACAAAGACAATTCATGCCATCTTTCTTCTTGACAAACATAACACCACAAACCCATGGAGAAGAACTTGGTCTGATCAGACCTAGACGTTCTTGCTCATCTAGCTGCTTCTTGAACTCTTTCAGCTCTTCGGGGCCAAGTTTATACGGGCGCTTGCAGACCGGTTCAGTTCCGGGCTCGAGATCAATCAAAAACTCTACTGGTCGGTCCGGAGGCATTCCTGGCAATTGTTCTGGAATCACATCTTCATACTCACAAACCATAGGAATTGGAGAAATCACCGAAATTTCACCCTTCTCATTAAGAGCAAAGAGACGGATTGTGTCATCACGAGCCGCGAAAATAATCACATCTTCTAGACGATGCGTCAGCTTGACTTCTTTTGCTTTGCAATGAATATGAGCTTTGTTCATAGCCACGAAGTCCATGCCCAAAATGAGATCAATGTCGGAATTACAGAGAACATAAGGAGAAGCCAAGAAAGAATAATTACCCATCTTGATAGAAACATCTGGAACAATGGAGGTGGTTTTCATGGCCACACCCAGAGAAACGACACCCAAAGTTCTACTCAACATCTCGGAATAGAAATCATTCTTCATAGCAAAAGGTCTAGACATGAATGAATGCGATGCTCCAGAAACAAATAACACTTTTGCAGGAATAGAATTATTTGTGAGATTACCCATTATCACTTGAGAAGAAGCCTCTGCCTCTCCTGCATTCACCATATTCACTCTTGTGGTCTTGGGGTTGTGCTTCACCATAGCATTGCCTAGAGGCTTGACAGGAGGAGGAGGCGAAAGACGTCGCTGGTTGCACTTGTTTGCATAGTAAGCCTTCTGGGCACACTTGTGACAAGTCACCTCAGAAAGCGGATGAACATTGCGTGGAGGAGGAACAAGAACTGCCTTGGACGCCTGGGGTCTCTACTGGAATCCTGGGTTGGGTGGGTGGGAAGAACCACGACCACCAAACTGCTTCTACTACTGAGGAGGACGAAATAGAGGAGGATTTGGCACCCAAAACTTCTGCTGCTTGGGAACCATCTGAGAGCTGGAAGAAGAAGAATATGAGTCACTTGAACGCTTCTTTGAGTTCTCCAACTTGAGCTCAGTTGCCTCGACCTTCGAAGCCATGTTGTAGAAGTAATCAAACTCACGAGGCTCTTGAAGAACTAGGCCTGGCAGAAGCTCATCCTGGAGACCACCTCCGAACTGATAGATCATAGCCTTGTCATCTGGAACATCTTGCTTGGCATAACGGGCTAGATTCTGGAACTCGACGTTATACTGGTAGACAGACTTGCTTCCCTGCTTCAGGTGCCTAAACTTCTCACGCATATCCTCGACAAAGCTTTTAGAAATGTAATGAGCCCTGAAGTCACGACGGAATTGTCCCAAGTAACAACACGATCGCCCCTAAAATCCTTGTATTGCTGCCACCAATCAGCTACTTGACCCTTGAGCTAGAATGATGCAAATCTGACAAAGTCCTTTGGCGTGATATTGCTGCACTCAAAATGCTTATTCATATCACGAAGCCAATCATCAGCATCAAAAGGCTGCTCACAATAGGTGAAAGACTTGGGCTGGTTGGCAAGGAACTCATTGAGTGTTGAAAACTAAGGCTGATTCTGAAAATTCCCTTGAAAACCTTGCTGACCCGGCTCCCTTTCTTGCAATAGCCTTAGCAACATCTGAGTGTTCACATTGGTTGCGGCCATCATAGCTTACCAAGATTCCGAAGGAGCAGGCGGAGGTGGCGGCAGCGGGGGTGGTGGTGGTGGTGGAACATTAGTCTGCTCACCACAACCCGGATTGTTGCGAGTTGGTGGAGCCATCCTGAAAATGGACAAAACGCATCAGCACCTCATTGAAAGGATGAATCAAAGATGAATAAAATGGTTGAAAGAAATTGAACAAATAACAACACAGACTTCCTACTAAAAAATGAGTAAGAATGCTTCTTCGGTTTATGATAGCATCATCAGAAATTAGAAGCCACTTGCAAAAACACAAGAGTATTGAGCTAAGCACTCGGAACAAATGTATATGCCCACATATATCTGAAGAATATGATCCTAGATAACTACAAGATTTCCCACCTATGAACTTCCAAAAACTTTCTGGTTATGCAATCCGGTGTGGGGGATAGAAGGAGGAAATATCTCACACAACTATCAATCCTACACCCCAATTGTATCCACCCTTCAACACATAACCAGAGGCTTTTGCAAGTGCATCTAATTCAAATCCTCGAACTCACAACGATACTAAACCATGGTGGTACCCCAGAAGCCTCCCCGGTACTGGGTGACTTCGACCTTATCTCACCACAACAAGTATTGAAATAATTTCGAACACTCTTCGTCCTGAGATATCAAGGAAGCTAAATGATAACGATGTGCCTACATTCCCTGGAGCTCGACTCCTCGGAAGAAATCAAGTCAGAGAGGAGGCACCAAGACAGAACCATGTCACATCGGTATCACATAGACTCCAAAATACCCGCGTGATCCTAAAAAAAATTTGAGCGAGAAGAGGAGCAGAATCAAAATTCCTAAGTCGAATACCTCACCAGACCATAGAAGAGGAGTAAAAAGAATCCTACTCTCCGGTATAACGAGACACAAAATAATTTTACTAGACTCGACTCGGCCAAGTTCAAACAAGCAAAGGCTCCTATGGTCATATGGCTTTGAATACCAACTTGTCACGCCCAAGATACGCGCCTATCCATTTTAAGGCACGAGGACCTCGCAAGGGATAGAGGCGCATCTTGCCATTCGCAAGTATAGAATCATTGCATCATACATTACAGAAGAGGTGAGTATACAAGTTGTCTTACACTCGCCACATACTATATTACAATTCCACACAGAGTTCAAATCGTCAAGACGAAGACAAGGTCCGACTACGGACGAAATCAACGATAAAAATAGATGCAAATGATACTATCTCGCTATCCCAAAGATCACAACCATGGTCCTCTACTCATCCGGCTAAGTCACGTACATCCTGCGTCTTTCCTCATCATATTCCCACTTGAGCTATGTAAGATCATCCTGCATGTACTCATCTGTACTTGTACCTGGAGGGTTGTAGTAATGTGTGAGCCACAAGGACTCAGCAACCAGGTGCCCGGGTACCGAGACTATTCAAGCTTAAAGGTAGGGATGGGATGTGTGTTTAGTTTGCAGCAGCACTAAGCATATATGGTGGCTAACTTACATAGCATAAAAATAAATATGAGTGGCCTACGATGAGCGATCGAATCTAGTATGATCTCTATGAGAACCTGAACACTTACTTATGTCAGTCATAACCCCACCATGTTCTCTCTCGGATCATGTTCACGAGCAGAGATGATCACAGTTACTCACATAGTTGGTGTATTTTATTAGAGTTTACTTCAAGTTAACTATAACCGGGTGTTAAACAAATATCCAAGTTGCCACATAACCGCGGGCACAGGATCTTGAAAAGATTTAACCCTGTAGGGGTGCTCCAACTAGTCCATCACAAATAACCACACTCCGCGGGAATAGCCTCGACCACGGATCTCGTGATCGTCATAGGTAACTCCAAAGGATTTCCAACACCACGAGATAACCCGAAGAAAGTCAGACTCCACACGCAAGACACTCGACAAAGGTAAAACAAATCCAGCAAGACCACCCGACGTGTCGACGAACCCGATAAGAGCCGCGTATTTGCCCTAGGTTGGCCCCGCACGGTGCTCTAGTTTGGACCAACACTCATGAGGAGCACTGGCTCAGGGGTTGATTAGTTATCGACGGGGTTGCAAAGCCCTATGCAAATTTATTAAGTTATTAAGCAAATGAAGAACCAATATTGGGTCTTGCCAGACAAGTTTTAATCTTAACCGAATAAACAAGGGGGTCCCCATAACAACACCGGGCATGTTAGGAGTGCAAAATATGGAAACATAACACCGGTAACAAGAACTATGGCGGTAACAGCGGAACAAAACACCTAGCAATAGGCCAAGCTTTCCACCAATACCAAGATATATATATATATGTGCATTAAATTAAATAACAGAAAAAATATTGTGATATCCAAATCCATGTTATCACATGGAGCAACCTACACCTGCAACTAAGAACACTATAAGAGAGGCTGAGCAGTGCTAACTTAGCCAATCAATGTTTTGCTAGCATGTGGAGGGTTAGGGGCTTTCATGGCAATTAGGAGGTTGATATTCAAGTGGAAGGTAGCACAATTGTAACGATAAGAGCGAGAAACTAGCAAGCAAAAATAGTATCGGGATCCGGGTACAATCATCTTGCCTGTTGGTTCTTCAGTGGAACAAGTAGCGGGATCCTCGTAGTGGTACTCTCCTGGGTCCTCATGCTCAGTATCATCACTCGCATCTACCCAAGAGAAACTGCAGCAATAAACATCCAACCAAGGTGCAATGCACAACCAAGATGATGCATGATTCATTTATGAAGAATTAAACATGGCAATCCAAAACTAGTCATGTTTCACATGCCAAGTTTGTTTATTAATGAATCTGGACAGGACCTCATGTTAAGTTATTAAGACATGCATGAACATGGCAAATATGGATGCATCATGAAGAATCGATAGAAATGCATATAAAGATTGCAAGAAACGGAGTTACGGTTCTCACGATACGCTCACGACAAGGTACGAAGGCAAAACACAAGACAACCAAAACCATGGGCTAATTCTTGGTATTCCAAGGTATCCACTTGTTAGGAAATGAAAAACCAACCACAATGGACTCAAAGATCAGTCAATTCCATGGAGTATGGCTCCCACATGTCACAAAACAATAAAACAAACAATCTTCCACAAACAGCAACATAGCAACTTACACAACCCACAACTTGAGCTAAATGAATTCTATATCCATAAACAAGATATTGACGAAAACTACATAACATATACATCAACTTATCCAACTACACAATCTGCATAGGAGGCACACATCAATAAGCATGAAGCTATCAAGTTGACATGATGAAACATTTTTTCTGGGGCTTACATATTGGAAGTTAATAAATTACAGTTTTCTGGAATCCGAGTTAATAAAGTAGCATATTGATAGCAGTATTTAAATATTTTAGGGAGCACCTCTTGGCAGGAAAATTCACAGGATGGTAGTAGACAACATCTACTCCAAATTACTAACACTGAGCATGATCTAATTCACAACACATCACAAGATACCAACCACTCTAGATGGCATAAAAATAATAGCAGATTCTCAGACTTAGAAATATTTAGCATGTTGAAAACAGAAACATGAAATTGGCTACTTGCAGCATGTTTCCCACTTATATGGGTGATTTTCATGTTAAACAAAAATACCATGGCATAATAGATATAAAACACTAGCACTTCCTAGTTGGCACATGTCCCAAAACAAGCAAGGATTAAATCATGCAAAAATGACTAAGTAGCATCACAGCTGAAAATGATAGTTTTATGAACTTGCTCAAACGTGAAATCTGAAAGCACCAATGGATTTATTGACTCATTCTACCCCAAAAGCATGTGTCATACCCATATGTTCATCTGAAACAACAAGGTACAATCTAACTAGCAAAATGCCACCTACTCTCATAAGTGAGATATCTCTCCAAATGGACATATGCATTACATGAACATAACAGATTTGATAACTTGGATAGCATGGCAAATTCCACAGAACCTACTATTAGACATAACCAACAAAGGGGTATGTCAAGTGGGGAAACCCACTAGTCCCCACACACACACATACACTCTACTCACACCACTACATGGCAAGCACACACATGCTATATATATGCCCAAGGACATATGTGCACAAAATCAACCATGAGCATACCACCCAAGAGGTGGGTTCATCCACAGACACACTCACAAGTGCACTAGGCACATACACTCACATACATGCTCATGTGTGGGGGGGTGTTCAACCACACACATATGCACACATATATGCACAAGGAATATATGCATATGCATATGCATATGACTATACACTCACACACACTCTCACTCATATACACACATGCATAGATGCACACACACATGCACATACACACATGCACTCCCTACACACACATATGCACTCACACCACATGAGTGCAATTTGCCTCTCAGTCACACTCAAATACCCATGCATATATACACTTATGCATACACACATACACATAATCAACATACATGCATAAATACATACAAGCAAACTCACATACAGACATATACATCTCACATACCTATGTGTATGCACCAAACACACATAGACACTACAGAAATTAAATCAAACCATACACATACATACATACATACATCCTATAGCAAGGAAGAAAGAAAAAGAAAAGAAAAAAACAAAACAAAAACAAAACAAAAAGGGGGGAGGTGTCGGGCTCGGACCCATGACCTCAGGGTCATCTCCCCCTAGCGCAACCACTGTGCTACGGCTCGAAACATTAACAGAGGAGGGGCAACACTACACTAGTACACGCACACACATATGCCACTAACGAAACTGAATCTCTGCACGACAGCGGCGACAGAGCAACGGCGGCGGGCGGCTCTGGAAAACTACGGCACTAGCAGGGCGACAACAGGGACACGGGGCACACGAGGAGTGCAGGGGCTCCATTCCCGCGCTCGGACATGGAGGAGGCACCCACGACGGAGCGCCTCGAGCTTGAGGAGGAGCTCAGCGATGCTGAGCACGACGACGACAGGTCTAGCTAGCAGGAAAGAAGGGCTGCGTGTCGATGGCTCACCTAGGGGAGGAAGATGGCGACCCTGACGCAACGACGGGAAGAAGAGGCGGGGACGACGTTGGCAACAAAAGGGAAGAAGACCCGACGATGACCCATGGCGAGGAGGAAGAAAACGATGCCTTGGATCCTCCCACGGTGATCTAATGCCAGGAACGAAATGCGGGGACGAGCCGCGTTCCCCACGCCATCTTGGTCGCGGAGGGGAACCACCGGAGACGCGAGGCGATGGCGGCCCCACGATCACCGGCGACACACTGAACCTCACTACTCTCCCTGAAACCTTACCTGACAGGGGAAAGAAGAGAGGAGGGAGAGAGATGGAGGGGGAGATGGGAGCTACGGCGACGGCGGGGAAGAGAGGAAACCTAGCCAAGGGGGCACACATGCCCAGGAGGGCTATATACCCATGGGTTGACGGCGACGACGACGGAAAAGGGGGACGGTGGAGCTCCTCTATCTCTGCACTCACTTACGAAGAAGGTGGACGGGGCAGGTGGTTGTCTGCTCGAGCAGGCTGCGCCGCGGGAGAGGCGAGTCCCACCTGGCTCTCTCTCTCTCAAAACAAATAACAGAGCAGGTTTTTAACCTTTTCAAAACACATCAACACAAGATAAAATCACCAGAGTAAAATAAAAGGTTTTTGCTGCAAACAAAAATACTTTTGTAAAGAAAATAATATGCTCTATTTAATAAAAGTATTAAGATGATTTTTAGGACAAGTAATTTTAAATATTTAAAATAGGCAGCCCCCTGTTATTTAAATGCCACAAACATACGAACTCCAAACATTAAAGAACCACTCTCAAGATTAATAATATATGTAGGGGTACCTCTTGAACATTTTTAAGCAGTTTAAAAGCAAGCTAATTCGGTTGATAAAAATACCATGGGAGCTAAAGGGCTTTAGTTGGGGGTTTTTTGTTGAAAAGCAAAAGCGAGGGAAGAGAAGGAGGTTAGCACCCATGATCCTCCCACATCACAACACAAGTCACACTCACAACCAACCATACCAACCAAGGAGACAAGAAAAACGAGCATGGCATGATGAATGCATGATGCACGACGCATGAATTCAACAAAGCATGGCATGACAAGGTGCAAATCATTCATAAAAATCATGACACAAGATTCATACAAAGATTACATGCCATAAAAGGTAGGGACAGCACTTGGGCTGTCACAAGATGCCCCCCCCAGGGTCGCTCGGGGTTATTTGCGTTGTGTGTAAGTTGCAAGGGTATGCGCGTGGAGATCTCACATTGCTTTGGGGCGCCGATGAGGAGGTTTTGTCGATGTTGGCCAATGTGGTTTGTAGCCGACGTGGTCCTACTGACACGCGAGGCGCTGCCGGGCGCTGACTTGGGGTCCGTCGGCTGATGGGGGCCAGGCGCTGCCGGGCGCGGACGCGGAGTCCGGCGACTGTCGAGCGCGAAGCACTACTGGCCACGGACGTGGAGTCCACCAGCTGATGGGCACGGAGCCCTACCGGGCGTGGACGTGGGGTATGCCGGCCGATGAGCGCGAGGCGCTGCCAGGCACGAATGCGGGTCCGCCGACTAATGAGCATGAGGCGCTACCGAAGGCGGACGCATGGTCCACATGCTGATGAGCGTGAGGAGCTAACGAAGGCGACGCAGAGTTCGCCGGCTGATGAGCGCGAGGCGCTGCTGAGGGCGAATGCAGGGTCCGCCGGCTGATGACCGTGAGGCGCTGCCAAGGGCGAACGTGACGTCCGCCGGATATTGAGCGTGACCCGCTGCTGGGGGCGGACGCGTGGTCCGTCGACAAATGACTGTGAGGCGCTGTCGGAGGCGGACGCGGGGTCCGCCGGCTGATTAGCGCGAGGCGCTGCCAGAATTAGCCTCTGAGCCTCCGAGCGAGGAGGTTCATTAATTTTCGCATGGGCGGGACGGTTGTTGTCGATGACGACTCGCGCGACTTTCTACCAATGGAGCGTGCTGACGCACCCACTGGGTGTATCCTTAGGGGCGGTTGATTGGGGTGCCGGTCAGCCCGGCCAGACCGGCCAGCATCGAAATGGACTGGTGGTGGAGCCGACTGCCGAGCCTGCCAGATGTCGAAGTAGACTGGCAGGCCAGCCGGTCAGCTGGACGGACGGTGACGTGGGCTAGCCAACCGAGGACGAGGACGAGCGAACCAGTTGGCGCGGATAGACGGGCGCACAATGCTTTCTTTTTTAGCCAGTCTCTATTTTTTTTGTTTCTAGCTGGCCCCAATGCTCTTTTTTTCTTTGTCTCGCATGGGCAACAGGCAGCCGGCCATGCAGGAGCAGCAAGGGCAGTGAGGGAGTCGGCCCGAGTGAGCGGAGCGGCCGACTGGAGCAAAAAGTCAACGAGCGGGCAGTGGAGTCGGCCGAATGCGGTGTAGCAAGCACGGAGCCCCGGAGCGCGCCCGACTAGTCTAGCTGGCGGGCGGCTGACGTAGGTGGCCAAGGCGAACGGAGACGGGGCAGCCGGGCCGGCGCGGCAAGTCGGCGGAGCCGGCCGGCAGATGGGGCGGCCCAGAACGATGGGGTGGAAGCCGGGCCGTCATGCACGGGCGGGGCGAGCATGGAGACGCTTGGGCCGGCCGTGGCTTACAGTCAGAGCAGAGGTGAGGCGCGGCTGCAGCTTGTGATAGCAGCGAGCCGACGGCTGCCACAGAGGACGCACAAGAGGCAAGGGAGCTACGGATCGAGCCTTGACGTAGCCAGCACGGGAGCTGGCAGGTGCAGGCGGGACCAGCCGGTGGCGGAGCCGGATGACGCAGGACGTGAGGCTAGGACGGGGACGAAACTGGACGAAGCGGAGCTGAACAGGGCCGACTAACTTTGAATTGCGCGGGTGCACTCAACACACCACGTGGCCCTCAAAAGTGCAAGTGCAGCGAGGCACCGCCGCGTTCTATGGTCGCCGCTAGCTAATCTTCGGCGCGGCGACATGGCAGGGCCATTAGTGGCTAATAAAGGCACTAACTAACCCTCCAACCACGGATAGTGGGCCCTGGACCAAGTCAAACCCCGGGTCAACTCGGGATTAATCCCCGAGTCACTGACTACAGGGTCCCACCTGCCTGTGACTCTAGACAGCCCTGAGAGACTGACCAGTGGGCTCCACTTGTCAGGTTTGACATGGACCTGGCCCTGTTGACTACTGACGCAATGCTGACACATTGATGACACAGTAATTGATTTATGAATTTATTTAATTTTGGAAAATACTTTAAACATCAAAAAAATCATAGAAAATAATCTATAAGTTAGATGAAAATAATATATATATGAAAAATGATCAAAGAAGTCCAATGAACCTGTTTGTGCCTGATCTTGCATGTTTGAACAAGTGAACATAACCAAGTAGGACATTTTATGATTAGGGCAATATATGAAATACCATTTGGAGTTGGAATTCAAACTTGTATGAATTCCACTTCAATTAACTTGGTTAATTATTCCTCTAGGTCAATTCAGTACCTTAACTTGTCATAACATACATCATGATTTTGCATTTCACAAATTGAATGATGGTTATTCTTGTTTGCAGGTGTTTGTTTCTTCTCGGTAGACAATGGTTCTGACATTGTAATTGTTGACACTAATGAAGAGAAGTAATATCTTCAGGACTATCAGGCAAGCAAACCCCTTGAGCATACTGATATGAACCAACTCTCTCGCTCCTGCTCTCTTTTATTGCATTAGGACAATCACGATTCAACTATTACATGTTCTCTGTAGTTGAACCCATTCCTTTGCATGATCTGTCTTTGCCACAGTAAATAGTTGAAACCACTTAGCATGAGTAGCAATTGCTTGAGCCTTGTTGTTCTTACTCATTCATGCTTGCTTATTGTGCCTGCTATGGTTAGAGTCGTGTCAGGTCTGATCCATCTTTGCGGTGAATTGGAGTGGTGGTGAACAGGTCCTACTGTCTGAGAGCCAACTGTTTGAACACGATTTGGTAAAGGTAGTGATGACAGGCCATGTAGGAGTACATGGCGGGTTGTCTCATTGGGACCATCCTTAGGAACTGAGTTCTGTGTATATTATCCAAGACAAGATACTACAATGCATTGGGCCCAAAACCAATGGACCCTCTCAACTTATTAATCGCCTAGATCTCTCTCTAGGAGTTGCAACTAGTTTTTGGTGTTTGTAGGATGTGCTGGCGGCCGTGCTGTCAGGACCAGTTTTCTAGGATAATAATTTCCCAGTAAATGGCCCTTGTGCAAATCAGCCCTAGGATTATTGTTAGTTGATGAGACACAATCTTGATACAGAAATTCCAAGCAAAATTAAAAAAGCTAAAGTACAAGACCATCCTGGTCTATGAGTACAACAAAAGGTTTCTAGTGGTTGGTGGCGGAAGAGGTTCGGGGTCATTAGCGTCTATGGACTCCATTTCCCAGAGGAACAACTGACCTGGTTAACTCCTATCTTCGCGTGGCTGTGATCTTCGATGCCTAGTTTCCGGGGTTGTCATCATAATGCTCCTCTCCACATGCATAATCTGACCAAGACAATAGCCAGGGACAAGCTAGTGAGTACTTTGAACGTACGCGCAAACATTATGAAAACAGGTATAACATAGTAGTAGTATTCCTGCACTGAATTTAATCCATGGTTAGTTAACCAGTCATAAAATAAAATATCATGATGCACGCAAGCAGGTCATTCATATTTAACGTGAATAAGCAATCATAGAATAGATATAACCTAGACCGATCGGGTGTATGAAGTGACGCCTCGAAAGGATAATAATATAAAGCATGCCTCAGTCGGGCCTATGAGTGATGCCGCATAAAGGGCTTACAAGGAAAAATAAGTAATCAGTATGCCACAGTCGGGCGTGTGGGCGAAGCCACATAAAGGGCTTATAAAGGAATTAAATAACAAACATGCCATAGTCGGGCGTCTGAGCGACGCCACATAAAGGGCTTATAAGGAAAATCAATAACCAACATGCCATAGTCGGGCGTCTGAGCGACGCCACAGAAAGGGCTTATATGATAAAGTAATCAGTATGCATGCCACAGTCGGGCGTCTATGCGACGTTGCATAAAGGGCTTATATAGGAATAATTACAATGAATATCCAGGAGGTAGAACCTTCCCAGGGATACTCAATAATTCAAATAATATAAATGGTTAGTACACAATAATAATAATCACAATCATCATTTGTCACTTGTCATGATCCATATTCCGGTTTAGAAATTTTCCTCCAAAGACCGACACTAAGACCGACACTTAACCCATCCCAGACTTTAATCCTTAACCGCGGGCACGTCTATTCGAATAGATATTAACTCTGTAGAGGGTGTACTGTTTACCCACAAGTAACAGATTCCTTTAGTCCACCGGTGTAAGGGCATATTTCTCCCTAAGTGGTTTTGGTGATTGATGACAATGCCTTTGCGGACTAATCGTGTGCATTGAGCATTCCAGATATCTTAGGTCTAGGCACAAGACGATTTAGTGCCCCTCGGAACCTCTCGATGACGGTTGTTCTCTATGTTTCCTTGCGATGGATTAGAGTCATAGGAGAGCCATACTATTAAGAGGGGGTCCTTTTTGGAAAGGTCTGGGTGGAATCAACACGTACACATGTATTACTTTGCACCACCTTTCCCTCTCTTCAATGGAGCCCCAACTCATTTTCCTTCACTATGCAAGAGGAAAGCCTGCTGCATGTTAGAGTTCAGTGGTCTGTGGTAGTACCGCTCGAGGGAGCGGTAGTACCGCTCTGTGGACCGGTAGTACCGCTGGCTCTTGCACCTGCGGTAGTAGGCGCGGATGTAATTTTTTACATCTGCGCTATTACGGTAGTACCGTGATTCACATACGGTACTACCGTGCCGGAATTTTTGCAGAGTTTCCCTCTATGGAGGTTGGCACGGAAGTAATTTTTTACTTCCGTGCCCCTCCAGTGCCTGCCTCTGCCGACCGTGCGGTAGTACCGCATGGGCTCATGGTAGTACCGCTCCGGCGGTTCTACTGCTTATTGTCCTCTGAAAACGGCCAAGGCCAGTTACTCCCGTGCAAGCGGTAGTACCGCGTAGGGCTGCAGTAGTACCGCAAGCCCGCACGGTAGTACCATGGCTGGTGCGATAGTACCGCGACGCGCGGGGCTGAGGGAGTGGATAACTGTTGGATCTTATCCCCCACTATAAAAGGGAGGTCCTCTTCTCCAAGAAGCTTACCTCTTCCTTCCCAAACTCCATTGCTGCTCCAAGCTCCATTTTATCCCGATTGGTAGTCGGCCCCGATCTACACTTCCACCAAGAGAAATTTGATTCCCCCCACTAATCCCTTGCAGATCTTGTTTCTCTTGGGTGTTTGAGCTCCCTAGATGGTTGAGGTCACCTCAGTGTCATGATTCCATTGTGGTGAAGCTTCATGGTGTTGTTGGGAGCCTCCAATTCGGTTGTGGAGATTGCCCCAACCTTGTTTGTAAAGGTTCGATTGCTGCCTTCAAGGGCACCAATAGTGGAATCATGACATCTCGCGTTGTGTGAGGCGTGAGGAGAATACGGTGGCCCTAGTGGCTTCTTGGGGAGCATTGTGCCTCCACACCGCTCCAACGGAGAGGTACTTCCCCACAAGGGAAGGAACTTCGGTAACACATCCTCATCTCCACCAGCTCCACTTTTGGTTATCTCGCATCTTTACTTCTTGCAAGCTTTTATTGTGTTATATCCCTTGATTGCTTGTGCACTTGTTGTGATTAGCATCATATAGGTTATTCACCTAGTTGCGCATCTAGCTAACTTATTTGATGCTAAACCTTAATTGTTAAGGAAAAGTTAAAAGTGTTAGTTGCCTATTCACCCCCCTCTAGTCAACCATATCGATCCTTTCAATTGGTATTAGAGCAACGTGTCTTTATTAAGGGTTTCACCACCCAAAGAGTATGGCTGGCAAAGAGGCGCGTGTGGGAGAACTTCCCGAGGCCATGGGTGTGAACACGGTCTCACGCGAGGATTTGAGCGAGGCTTTGACCTTAATCAAATCCTGCATGGCGACCGAGGTTCAATCCATGTTTAAAGATTTCCTTAATACTCTTAAAATGTCTACCGATGCGGGGCAAGGGGTCAAACCCACTAACTTGTCATCGGATGCCAACTCCGATAAGGAGGGGGCTAGTGCCGACAAATATAATCATTCTCAAAGATTTAATGGTTCGGGGAGCTTTGCCTCCGTTCCCCCTCCCGTGGCCTATGGAGGACCGGTGCACCCACCTCATGTAGTTAATCTCGGTCCTCCTCCTAAAAATTTTAAGAATGATTTTGCTAACTGGGTTTTTAGTATCAAGTCTCATTTAGATCACAGCTCAATTCATCTCATGAGGTTCATTGAAGAAGGATACTATCCTCATGATCCACGCAATCTTACTCCAAGAGAACAAGCGGATAAACAGCTAAATTATTTCGCCTTGTTCATACTCCAAGCTGCTATTCCTCCTGAAGATCTATCTCACCTGCGGCCCTTCACTGTTGCTAAAGAATGTTGGGAACACATCATCTCCATGTACAAGGGCAGCTCAAGCATTCCACGGTCAAACTATGAAGTTGTTCTTGATCAGTCAGATGAGTTTGTGATGATAGAGGATGAGGAACCGCTTGAGCTCTATAGAAGGGTGACCGCTCTCGCCGTTTCCCTCAAGGATGATGGCAGCAAGGATGTGGATGATACTTGGATCAAGCGTAAGTTCCTGAAGGCTATCATGCCCTACAACAAGGCCATGTCCGCTGTCATTCATCAAAGGCCAGACTTTCACACCTTATCCTCTGGTGATGTGTTGGATGAATTCATTGCAATGAACATCCTGAACACGACAGCTGACAATGCTCTTGCTTGTGTTCAATGGTCAAGGAAGTCCTCCTCAATATTTCATTGAAGGCCAAGGCCAGTCAAGAGGACGAAGAAGAAGAAGAGGTTTTCCCTGAGGACACAAAATATGCTTATCATGAGCACATGGCTCTTGCCTCCAAACAATTTTGGGGCAACAAGGGAAACTCAAGGCCCAACTTCTCCAAAAACAACTCAAATGGGTCAAAGGGAAAGCAATGTGTGAGAACTTGCTACAACTGTGGTAATGTAAGTCACTTTGTGGTGGATTGTCCATATGAGAAGAGGGAAGAAAATGGTGGCAAGCTCATTCGCAAAGATAAAGCCAAGTCATTCCCAAACAAAACCAACTTTATCAAGAAGGCTCCTCACAAAGTATTGGTAGCTCAAGAAGAGTATGCCTCAGATGATGATGTTGATGACAAAGACACAAGAGGTGAAGGAATGGAAATGGCATCTGTGGCAATTGCCTCTTCTACCGTGACAAAGGTGTCACTCTTCGACGCGCCTAATGAGAACATCGTCGCGATGTGTCTCATGGGTAAAGGTATAACTAAGGTAACCTCCAACGTCATAACCTCAAACATTAAGACTTCCATTTCTTCCACTTCATCCTTAGATAGTGTGGATGAACTTGAGGAGGGGAAAGAGGATAAAAATGAGTTTGACAAATTCATGTGTAAACTCAAGGGAGAGTCCAAGAAGCACTTCCTTGCTCTCTTGGAACAACTTGGTGAGGCCCATGACAATATTGAGTCTCAAGAAGACTGTCTTGAGGAACTAAGAGGCCATTGTCGTGATTATGCCGACGAGATAGCGGATGTATCTATTGCTCTTGAGGAAGAGCAAGGTCTTAGTATGACTCTTGAGGAGTCATAAAATGTTGACCTTACTAAATTACGTACATATTATGATCATGCTATTGTTCTTAACCGTGCTCTCAAGTCTGAGAAGGTTGCAATTGGGGTGGATCATGATCATATCAAAGTTGAGCTTGACACACTTGACTATGCTCACAAGGCATTGACGTGTGCTCATGCCTCTCTTAAGGAGTCACATCATCAACTCTAAGTGAAACTCACTAAGGAAATTGCCACATGTCCTCCTTTTGTTCTAATTGATAATGCATCTGCTACTAACCCATCTTTTTAGCATGCACACCTTGTGGAGGAAAATGCCAAGCTAAAAGAGCAGCTTAAAAAGGGTTTGCTTACGTATATCCAAGGTGAGAAGATACTCAATGACCTTCTGAGTACTCAGAAGGAGGTGGTGGCAAAAGAAGGAGTGGGGTTTGTACCCAAAACTAGTGAGAAGAAGGAGGTAAACACCAAGGAAGTTCCATCGCTCAAGCAAACCTTTGTAATAGCTGGAGAAGGTCCTCATGAGAAGAAGAAATAGCAAGTTATGTTGGAGAATGCCAAGAAGGGAAAGAACAGGAACATCCAACCCAACAAGACCGGCGACTTTAACCCCTCTTATGTTTTATGCCATGCTAGTGAAGGGCATGTTTATGGCAAATATGTTGGTTATTCTTATGAGTAAATTGAATGGTTTATTTGGGTTCCTAAGACCCTCGTTGCAAACATGAAAGGACCCATTAAAGAATGGGTACCTAAAGACAAACATTGATCTCTTGTAGGGGTTTGCTTCCAGAGGAACATCATGGTTGCTCAATAGTGGAGCGACAAACCATATGACCGGAATCAAGGACTTGGTGGTGGACGTTCATCCTGACACATCTATGACCACCCATGTCTCATTTGGTGATCATGCAATTTCAAAGGTATTGGGTCTTGGCAAGGTGGTAATCTCTCCAGAACTCACCATAGAAAACGTCATGCTTGCTGAGACCTTTGCATACAATTTAATTTCAGTTCATCAACTTGCAACCATGGGTTTTAATACCTTCTTTGGTATTAAATATGTCACCCTTTTGTGGAGCAAGACACTTAATGTAGCTTTTGTTGGGCATGTCGAGAACGGTCTCTATGTGGTGAACTTCTCGGAGCAACCCACTAAGACCGCGACTTGCTTAATGGCTAAAGTTGATGTGGGATGCCTCTGGCATCGCCGGCTAGCCCATGTTAATATGAGATCTTTGCAAAGTCTCCTCAAAGGGGATCACATCCTTGGACTAACAAATGTGAGTTTTGCCAAAGATCGTGCTTGCAGTGCTTGTATCGAAGGAAAGCTACATGAGAAGGCGCATCGACCAACCACTAAATATACTCTAAGAGGACCTTAGAGCTCCTTCACATGGATCTCTTTGGTCCTCCATCCGTTGACAGTCTAGGAGGAAGAAAATATTGCTTTGTGATTGTGGATGATTACTCGAGATATACTTGGGTTTATTTCTTCAAGAAGAAGAGTGAGACCCAACAGACCATCATCGACTTTGCAAATGAAGTCCAACGCCAACATGATGCAAAGATTTTGATGATTAGAAGTGACAATGGCACTGAATTCAAGAATTACACCATAATTGAGTTTCTCAGTGATGAAGGGATCAAGCACCAATATTCCACACCTTACACCCCTCAACAAAACGGTGTTGCTGAAAGGAAGAACTGGACGTTGATTGATGCGGCAAGAACCATGATGGCGGAGTTTAAATCTCCGTACAATTTTTGAGCCGAAGC
Organism: Hordeum marinum; assembly: GCA_022496015.1. NCBI lineage: Eukaryota > Viridiplantae > Streptophyta > Magnoliopsida > Poales > Poaceae > Hordeum > Hordeum marinum. Next base: position 119,505,282 of record CM039676.1, read on the forward strand.
CATCAACACAGCGTGCCATGCATCTAATCGTCTGTATCTTTGCAAAGGTTTGAACAAGAATCCTTATGAGGTTCTTACCGAGAACAAGCCCAACCTCACATACTTCTGGGTGTTCGGTTGTAAGTGTTTCATTCTCAAGAAAGGTGCTCGTTTGTCTAAATTTGAATATAGAGCCCATGAGGGCATATTCGTTGGTTATGCTGCAAACTCTCATGCTTACCATGTCCTCAACAAGTCCACGGGACTCATTGAGGAGACGAGTAACGTAGAGTTTGATGAAAATAATGGCTCCCAAGTGGAGCAAAGTGGTCCTTGTGATGTACGTGATGAAATTCCTCCCCAAGCCATAAGAAGGATGGGTGTGGGATACTTCCTACCCTTTGAGGAACCCCTTGTGGAAGGAGGAGAAGGACAATGTTCCACTCAAGTGGAACCATCACCGACGCAAGACCCACATGCTTCCGAAGATCAAACTGAAGGTCCTCTACCACATGAACAAGATCAAGGGCAAGATCAACCAACTGATGATGGTGTCTCACCAAGTGATGCCCAAGATCAAGTTCCTGTCTCCGAGCAATCTGAAGATCAAGATCTTCTTCTAGATGAAGAGCAAGCTCAGATGAATCACAGAATGCAGTCTCTCAACTGTCCATGGAAGAAATCTTAGAGAGCCAAGACGCCAAGAAAGCCACCAAGAATTCCGCCAAGCTCAAAGTTAGACAACATCTGTTGGAGAACCTCTACGGTAACTTGGAAAAAGGGGTAACCACTCGTAAACAATTAACAAACTGTTGTGAACATCGCACGTTTTTTTCTGGCATTGAGCCCCTTAAGGTTCAAGATGCGCTCGAGGATATGGAGTGGGTTGAAGCTATGCATGATGAACTCAACAACTTCAAGAGCAACCAAGTGTGGCGACTGGTGCCAAGACCTAAGGAGAATCACAATGTGATTAGAATGAAATGGATCTTCAAAAACAAGCAATATGCGAACAATATTGTAATTTGCAACAAGGCAAACCTGGTGGCACAAGGATACTCCCAAGTCGAGGTTATCGACTAAAGTGAAACCTTTGCTCCTATTACTCGCCTTGAATCTATTCGCATGTTACTTGCATATGCCTCTCATCATAATTTAAAATTATATCAAATGGATGTCAAGAGTGCTTTTCTTAATGTCCCTCTTAAGGAGTTGCTATATATCAAGCAACCCCCGGGGTTCGAGGATCCCAACTTCCCCAATCATGTATACGTTCTTGATAAGGTTCTCTATGGCCTTAAACAAGCCCCACGTGCATGGTATGAGCACCTTACCGAGATGTTTCAAGACCGTGGGTTTGAAATTGGGAAAATCGACCCCACTCTTTTTACAAATAGGGTCAACGGGAACTTCTTCATATGCCAACTATATGTTGATGATATCATTTTTGGTTCTCGTAACAAAGCTTTCAATGAAGAGTTTGCCACTTTAATGACAAATAAGTTTGATATGTCCATGATGGGAGAGTTGAAGTTGTTCCTTGGTTTCGAAGTCAAGCAACGAAGTCAAGGTATCTTCATCAATCAAGCCAAATACACTCAAGACATGCTCAAGAGGTTCAAGATGGATGAGCTCGGTCCTCCCAAGGCCAACACTCCATGCCACTCAAATGCCATCTGGACAGCGATCCCAATGGTAAAGCGGTGGATCAAAAGGTATATTGCTCCATGATTGGATCCTTGCTTTACCTTTGTGCACCTAGACCGGATATCATGTTAAGTGTGGGTATTTGTGCCCGCTTTCAATCCGCACCTAAGGAGAGTCACCATGTGGCTGTCAAGCGAATCTTTCGATATTTGGCTCATACCCCAAACTTTGGCTTATGGTATCCCAAGGGGGCTTCGTTTGATCTCGTTCGATATACTGACTCGCATTGGGCGGGAGACCGTGTGAATAGAAAGTCCACTTCTGGAGGCTGCCAATTTCTTGGCCGGTCTTTGGTAAGTTGTTCTTCAAAGAAATAAAATTGTGTTTCTCTCTCTTCCACCGAGGCCGAGTATGTAGCTACTGATAGTTGTTGTGCTCAGATTCTATGGATGAGGGAAACTTTAAAGGATTACGGTGTCAATTGTGACAAAGTGCCTCTTTACTGTGATAATGAAAGTGCCATTATGATCTCTAGCAACCCAGTTCAACATTGCAAGATGAAGCATATTGAGATTCGTCATCACTTTCTTCGGGAACCCATCAAGCATGGAGACATCAATCTTATTCATCTGAGCACTAACGAACAACTTGCAGATATTTTTACGAAGCCATTAGATGAAGCAAGATTTCGCGAGTTAAGGCATGTGCTAAATATCATTGATTCGGGCAATGTGGATTTACTCAATGCAAACCTCCACACACTCATCGTTATGTCTTGTCTAGGTGTAGGCATGGATTCAGGGGGAGTCTAGTTCTCTCAATGAACTGTCCCTCCTCCTATTATGCATAAAATAATCAAAGTCTTTCACACTTGCCATTTTTATGGTTACTATGCTTCAAGAGACGAGTCTTGGTCATGGGCCCAAGGATAATTCCTCGCAGTGCCATACCATCTGACTCAAACATAGGTGGCTCTAGAGCCACCGCCCTCTCTTCATGTGAAGTAGAGACTCACTGTTAGGTCCCATTCTATTTTCTCTACTCCGATGGACCATGCTCGTGTTTTTATCTTGCATCGTAGTTTCTCTTGTCTCTTGTTGTTTCGCAGCAATCTCTCTCTCTCGTTTGTGTTTATCGAAAATTTGCACCAAGAGGGCAGCACGGTACTACCGTGGAGGACCACGGTACTACCGCTTGGAGTGGTACTACCGTTTACCGCGCGGAAGTAAAAAAATTACTTCCGCCCGATGAGCAGTACTACCGCGATGACTGCGGTACTACGTAGGGGTTAAGGGCCGGCAGGGGGGTTTCCCATGTTCCCCATACCCCATTTTTTCTCTTTCCCTGACGTCTCTCTCTCCTCCTCTCAACCAGCGTCGGAGCATCTTGACGGATCTCCGTCTCGGGCCACCCTCTTCCTATTTCCTCCGGTGGGATCATTCCCCACCTCGTCCTCTTGCAATGGACCCCGGTATTTCCCCGATCCCTTCTTATTTTGCTTATATATTTTTGAATCTAGGTTTTGGGGAAATATGAGATGTTCTAGCTTTGTTTGATCCAATCTGTGCATGAGGACATGTTTTGGGGGTGTTTTTGTAGTAGAAGTGCGTATTGATAGGATAAAACGGGATATTTTTTGATCTACTGTAGTACCAATATGATCTGTCGATCTGTTCATGCGAAATCCACCCCGTGTGGTACTACCGCACCTTGTGCGGTAGTACTGCTCGTAGGGCAGAAGTAAAATTTTACTTCCGCTGACGCCATGTTGCTACTGCTCCTGCGGTACTACCATTTCGTGGGCAGTAGTAATTTCTTACTTCCGCTCGTCGGGCGGCAGTAAAATCTTACTACCAGACCAGCGATGGTACTACCACTCCCGCGGTACTACCGCATCTAGAGCGGTAGTAATTTTTTACTTCCGCAGACTGGGCGGTAGTAACACTTTACTTCCGCTCCAGCCACGGTACTACCGCATCTGGAGCGGTAGTAATTTTTTTCTTCCACAGGCTGGGCGGTAGTAACACTTTACTTCCGCTCCAGCCACGGTACTACAGCTCCCGTGGTACTACCGCGTCTGGAGCGGTAGTAAAAATTTAACTTCCGCAAGAACTACTGGTACTACCGCGGTTTTGTCCATGAAGCTAACTCGTTTTGTCCTGTCTATTCTCCTTTCTACATGGTTTTCGTGTCTGCTTTCGTCCTTGCCTTACTTTTTCCATTTATCCAATGTGTTTGTGTTGTGTGACATAGATGGTGGCTCTGGTTCCAGCTCTGCTCCACGACGCTCCATTCCGTCTTGTGACACAAGATCCAAGCGTCTCCACAATCCTGATGCTCCCGAGGGATCCAATGATCCAACCCGCAATTTCAAGAGAACCGCATCCAAGCTCAAGCTCCCAGTTGAGAACTATGAGGTCATGCCCCAAGCTGAGTTTTTGGCTCGACGATTGATCAATCCCTGCGACAATCCAAGGGAAGTTTCAAGGACAATGACTTGATATGGTCCAAGCAACAATATCTTATTCACATTGATGTGATCAAGGGTAAGAAAAATCTCTATGTGCCTGTCCAATACATTGATCTGGAACACATGAGGAAGCATCCAACATACTTCGGCGAGGCTCTGGAGTTTGTACAATAGTTTGCTATTACAGACATCATTTCATTCCACCTCGACTTTGATCCCGAGATCATGGGTCAGTTCTTTGCCTCTGTCCACTTTCACTCTGATGAGCTGCGAACCATGACATGGATGACCCATGGCAAGCAATTGTCTGCCACCTGGAAGGACTTCATGGACTTGTTGCATGTTCCTGATTTCGGGCTTGATGTGCCAATTGGACTGAGCCCTCATAGCAAACCTCAGCCACGACATAAGGAGCAGCTCGTGCCTTTCTTTATTCTGAAAACTTTATTATCTGGTGAGGAAATTCCTGTGCTCAACCCTTTCATTGATGTCATGCACCGGATCTTCCGCAACTCTCTATTTCCTTGCATGCGAGACAAGGACAAGGTACCCTCCTATCTAGTGGATATGTTGCTGCTATGTGAGAAAGGAAGAAATGAACACCTTGGCATCCTTGATGTGTCTCACATTATGTGGTCCGAGCTTCGCATTGGTATGTTCCATCGTAAGGTCCCCATTTATGGGCCATACTTGTTCTACCTTATTCGTGCTACTTGGGACAAGACCTTTTCGGGTCAGGACATGCCGGAGCACTTGTTTCTTCATGAGCTGATTCGTTTGCTTTGAAGGACAAGTGGGCCAACACCACCACTAAGCCAACTTCTGCTCGTATGGAGGTCGATGAGGATGAGATCGAAGAGGAGGAAGATAACAGTTTTGAGTCCTATGTGGCACCGTCTTCTGAGACTTGTTGGGCAAAGAAGCTCTCTCACAAGATGAGGACTTTGTTCTGCATGCAGGCCAAGGGTCAGTATCAGGCTCACGTTGCTCGGAAGGCGAGTCGCCAGCGTGACAAGCGTATTCTAAGGAAGCTTGGCGAGACCATCTCGAGTGGGTCTGAGAAGGACATCACCCATGAGGCCACTTGGATGGCTAAGCAGCAGTTCCAATGGGCCAATTCAGATGCAGAGTCCATCCCAAACGCTTCAGAGGAGTCAAATGATTGATCTTTCTGCATGAGAGCTACCACCTATGTGTTAGGTATCCTCTCTGCCTTTTTGGTGTCTCGATGACAAAGGGGAGAGAGTGTGTAGGATTTGCGCGTATTTGTGTTTGTCTTTTCCGTCGTCTCTCTGCTTTCGTTGAACTTTGGTTGATGTCGTTTGTGTGTGTCTGTGTGACCAGGCGACTTCCTCTATCATATGGTGTGAGACATATGTTATCACTACTACCTTATTACTGTCTAGTATGATTCATAGCTTGTGAGTCTGTCTATTACGTACCCTTATCTTAATGCTCACATGCTATGACTAGTTACCATACTTAGTTCTGTTCTTTCTGTTCCAAAGATTGCATTGCCTATAAAATATATGGGGAGTTTTGATCCTCGTGTGTGTGCCTTGCAGTCCAAAGCATATCTAGAGTATGCACACATCTAGGGGGAGCTCTTCTATATTTACAGGTCTTGGGTTTTGCATATGCTCATTTTATATCCGTATGTGCAAATCCCATATAGTCATCAATCCACCAAAAAGGGGGAGATTGTAAGAGCATATTTCTCCCTAAGTGGTTTTGGTGATTGATGACAATGCCTTTGCAGACTAATCTTGTGCATATAGCCTTTCAGATATCTCAGGTCTAGGCACAAGAAGATTTAATGCCCCTCAAAACCTCTCAAGATGGTTGTTCTCTACTTTTCCTTTCGGTGGATTTGAGTCGTAGGAAAGCCATACTATTAAGAGGGGGTCCGCTTCGGAAAGGTCTGGTGCAATCAACACGTACACATCTATTCCTTTGCACCACCTTTCCCTCTCTTCAATGGAGCTCCAACTTGTTTTCCTTCCTTGTGCAAGAGGAAAGCCTGCTGCGTGTTAGAGTTGAGTGGTCGACGGTAGTACCGCTCGAGGGAGCGGTAGTACCGCAGGTGCCAGTGGTAGTACCGCTCCGTGGAGCGGTAGTACCGCTGGCTCCTGCCCTGGCACTTGCACCTGCGGTAGTAGGCGCAGATGCATTGTTTACATCCGCCCTATTATGGTAGTACCGTGATTCACGTCCGATACTATTATGCCGGACTTTTTCACAGAGTTTCCCTCTGCGGAGGTTGGCACGAAAGTAATTTTTTACTTCCGTGCACCTAGAGTGCCTGCCTTTGCCGACTGTGCGGTAGTACCGCACGGGCTCGCGGTAGTACTACTTCGGCGGTTCTACCGCTTGTTGTCCTATGCAAACGGCCAAGGCCAGTTACTCCCACGCAAGCGGTAGTACCGCGTAGGGCTGCCGTATTATCGCAAGCCCGCACGGTAGTACCATGGCTGGTGCGGTAGTACCGCGACGCGCAGGGCTAAGGGACTGGATAACGGTTGGATCTTATCCCCACTATAAAAGGGAGGTCTTCTTCTCCAAGAAGCTTACCTCTTCCTTCCCAACTCCATTGTTGCTCCAAGATCCATTTTAGCCCGATCTCTCTCCCTAGCCAATCAATTTTGTTGATTTCCTAGGGATAGGTTGAGAAGGCCCCGATCTACACTTCCACCAAGAGAAATTTGATTCCCCCCACTAATCCCTTGCGGATCTTGTTACTCTTGGGTGTTTGAGCACCCTAGACGGTTGACGTCACCTTGGAGCCACATTCCATTGTGGTGAAGCTTCGTGGTGTTGTTGGAAGCCTCCAATTCGGTTGTGGAGATTGCCCCAACCTTGTTTGTAAAGGTTTGGCCGCCGCCTTCAAGGGCACCAATAGTGGAATCTCGCATTGTGTGAGGGCGTGAGGAGGATACGGTGTCCCTAATTGCTTCTTGGGGAGCGTCGTGCCTCCACACCGCTCCAACGGAGAGGTACTTCTCCACAAGGGAAGGGACTTTTGTAACACATCCTTGTCTCCACCGGCTTCACTTTTGGTTATCTCGCATCTTATCTTCTTGCAAGCTTTTATTGTTTTATATCCCTTTCTTTCTTGTGCACTTTTTGTGATTAGCATCATATAGATTATTCACCTAGTTGCACATCTGGCTAACTTATTTGATGCTAAACCTTAATTGTTAAGGAAAAGTTAAAAAGTGTTAGTTGCCTATTCACACCCCCGTCTAGTCAACCATATCGATCCATCAACTGGGATTAGTTCTACTTACGGTCTTTGAATTGAAAACACACCTGACCTGCACACACCAGCTTAACTTACCGGCGCCTGGAATCGCCCACGACACTCGTTAAGCAAAACTCTAAGTGGGGAGGCTATATCAACCTCTATTAGCAGGGGATCAAAAAATTTATAACGCGCACAAACTAGGCGAGCTACCCCCATGGCTCCAACCGGAAACACCCATGCCCAGACCAGGTGGCATGCCTACTGGATTTAGCCGGTATCTGCCACCATGGCCTCTCTGTATAGTGTGTGCTAAGAAAGGGGTTGACAACTTACTAAACTGTACCCTACCTGCTGTATGGACAAGTGGTAGTACGAAACAAGTATGGGGTTTACTGGCACAAGAAACGATCTATGGTCGACTCAGGAGGTTGTATATTCTCTGCATGGTTAGCACAACAAATATATTTCACGATATTAGACAGAATCACCACTCATCATAACCCTTCATGCCTTACTGACCATTCTCGCTCCAACAAGATGTCAGCACCAAGTTTGTGTCTACCAGAGACAGAGACTTCTACTGATTCCTTCCGGTAGGCATGAAACATATACGAGGGTGAATACTGTCTACATCATATCAATTCAACAACACGGAATTTTCATCATCCATTTGTAAACATGATCAATTCACAAGCATATCAATTCCAACAACAAGGAATTTTCATCATGCGTTTGTAAACATGATCATACCATCACATGAAATAATGCATACTTCAGGTCAACTCGATGTTGCAGTCACATCAAGCAACACACAACAAATATGATAACAGGGTTGAGAATGCTTGCCTACAATGTGTATGAATTTGAGGTGCACTCCAAAACTTTATGTTCACTCCAAATTCCTATTTGAAAATATTCTAATTAAAACACAATTCAAAAACAGCACAAAAAGTTGTCTTGGAGAATTTTCAAATAAACATGAAAATAAACTAGATGAAATTGGGGAAACAACAGAAAAAGAATCAGGTCCATTGGAGTTGTATTTTAAAAGTTATAGCCAGTCAAAGAGCAGGTCAAAATCTAACTTTTAAATCAACTAGAAAAGAAAACTGTTCGGATGAAATACGCTTTTGGGAAAAGACGACGTACTCCGGTGTTTATGCTTTCACTTATCTAGCTCATCGACCACGTCAGGTCACTGACAATGGGCCCGCCTAGCCCACCGGCCAGGTTTGACTTGTCGTCGAGCGCTACCTCTCCCTTGCCGACGATAGAGGCGGAGCTTCGGCAATCACCGCCGGTGATTGGCGGTTCCTTTCGGGGGCCTGGCGGCGGGGATGGATGGAGACGTTCAGGCCATTCCTTCCGGTGGTGTCCACGGTCGGAGAGGAGGACAGGGTCACCGACGACAAGGTTTGGGGCGGACGGTGGCTTCATGAGCAATTGGGGGTTTGGGATATGGTGGCTCCTGACCTAGTTTGAGGGGTGGGACTGCTTCGCATTGTCAAGGGAAGGCTAACGGTGGAGGAGGACACACTAGGGAGGCTCCGGTCATGATGAATCTGAACGGAGTGCGGAAGCAGCCAAAGCTACCAGAGACGGAGAGGATGACCTCTTGGTCTCAACTGGCTCCGCTGGTGGGCTCTTGCGGAACACTTGGGAATTCCTGCTCTGGCTGGAGGCTCGGAATGCTCTATTTATATAGCATGGCTAGGTCAGTTCCACGGCTCCATGGATAAGAACGGCAGTGGCTGAGGATAAGATCGGTGAACTGCCCTGCTGAAGCTTGCAGCGTGACGCGATGAGGCGAGGGATGGCAGCAGAAGCTAGCGGACGTGCGGGCACTGCTCCAAGGGTGAGCTGGCGAGTGGGTGTGGCTCGCGGGGCACCGTCCATGGCAGAGACGATCACGGGCATCGGTGTGCTGCCAAAGCGTCATCGCTACCACTCTGAGAGGACTAGAGCATGACGGGACAACACAAGGGGGCATGGGAGAGGATAGGAACGAGCGGGGGAGGCGGCAACTGGTCGTGGCGACTCGGGAGACTACACATGCAAAGCACGCGTTCTGCTCATGCCCAGAGCATGCATGCGAGGTGCTCGGCAAAATGCCAATGCCTGCCAGGGGGCTCCTCTGCCAACGGGGCTCTACAGGGATGGCTTCATGGCCAAGGCATAGCTAAAGGACAAGCTTATAAGGCCAGATGAGCAAACCTCCAATGCAAAACAAAAATCATGCCAAAACAGTTCATGCACTCCAACTGTTCGATAAAATGCTAGGGGCATCCAGAAGGTTTTTCTAGTGACCAAAATTTCCAGACCATAATCTCTTTAGGTAATAAAGAGGATGGCTAGGTTATCTTGGCCAAAGCAGAAACTTCCTAGTGCAAGATTTTGAGAAAACCAAATATAGATAGAAAATAAATACTATTATTGCATGGGTTTAAAATCTTCTAACGGCTTTTAACTTCTGGACTTAAGAGTTTGGTAGAGGAAACTACAAGTACGAGAAATCTCATGGGCAATAGAGGAAGATAGAATGGGGTTGCAGTACAAAACCTCAAACTAGACCAGAATGCAAAAGAACACAAATGGGTTTTTGCATAAAAATGAATTATATACATCTACTGACATCTCAAATTTTCATGGAATTTTTAAGGTAATATTTAATTAGGTTGTAGTGCAAACTACAAACTGAACCAGAGTGGAAAACTTGAGGTAGGGCTCAAAATCTTCAAATGACTAAGAGAGGTTTTTGCATAAAAGTGATCTAGGGACATCACATGTCATTCCCAAAGTTTTTTGGAATTTCTAAATGAAGTTATCAAATGGTTGTAGTGCAAAGGAGGCCCCAAAATTTACGAGAAACCATTTTAAAAATTGAATAAAGCTTAGAAAAATAATTATAAAAATCATTCCACTAATCATACAAAATGAGAGTAATTGTTCTTGGGGAGGTATTCAAGTCCAACCACTATTTTTGAAAAGTTTCTACTAGGGAGAAAACTCCACAATTGAGAAGAAAGAAGTGATTTTGAAATCAATAGATGATCCAAAAAATAAAATTATAATTTCCTAGCAAAAATTTTAATTAGTAAAACATGATTAAATTTTGGGGGTGTTACAACACTACCCCCTTAAGAAAAATCTCGTCCTCGAGATTTATGGAGAGTGAAAAATAGTTGACCAAAATTACAGCAACAAAAATCACACACATACAATTGGAATCAAACAATTTATTCATAGCCCAAAATTATGACATAACGCACACATTGTAGTCAATAATTAATTGTAATCTAGCAACCACAACATGGGTGTCTATGGCGCAAAAGTAAAATATGCAAGCTCCTGAGGAAATGTCTCCGACACTGGAGCACAGTCTTCCTCTTCTAGGGGGAGCGGATGGACTAGTCGAAGAACGCGCCTCTCCTGGTCTGGCCTCAGAGGTCTGCCAATGGCAATCCGAGGATTCAAAGTTGCGAGATTCTGGAGGTAATTGATTACTCGCTGAGTCAAACGTTCTTGGGCGATGACGTACTGGATAAGGTTGGCCAGTACTAGGTCTCTCTTTATTCGTCCCCTGGGAAAAGTTGTTTCTTCTCCGGGTGCTGCACGGCTCGGGAAGTAATAATACCCCCTTTCACTGGCATAGGGCACTGCGAATGGAAGGCGGGTAATTACTTCGTACACACCAACTTCTATGGCCATTTGCGGAGTCGGCATAGATTTCCCCATGAAGGAGACTTCTGTTCGGTCTTGGTTTGTGTCCACGGGTGCAATGTGCACTACTGCCCAATATTTCAAGGCAAATGAGGTGATCCTTGATTTGAACATCTCGTACTAGGTGGATGGGGAGAACCCACGGTACTGCGGGTAAAGTACCACAATATCTTAGCAAAACTACCTGGGGTCACATTTGGGGTTCTCCGATGAATACTAGGGATCGACATGGCAAGAATGGCTATGAGAGTTGTGCACAAAGTGAGGGATGCTTGGTAAGGTCACGGAGTGGCCTCTTATATAGCACCAGAGTTGGGTTACCAATTGTCGTGTGGGGGCAAACTAGTTCATCGGTTCTGCAATATGGGGTTAATGCCACAGATATACACATCTCACAAAAGTGACGTATCACTGTTGGTTAACGATTGGGGTGGTTTTTGATAGCTACGACCAAACATTTAATATGCAACTAAACGCCAGAATTTTATTTATGCATGGATACTCGTAGTACTATTAAAAATAATGGCATACTAGCAACATGCATATTATTCATGGTGATACAGGGTCACACTATTATTTGGCGTAGGAATACTAAGACTCGGCACTACTCGAGTGGCTTAGTCTACCTCATTAATATGTAGTTGAGCATGCCTTGCGGACGCCAAGGCTTGTCCTAGGGCTTCACCGTTGGGGTTTGCTGGATCAGGGAGATGGTTTGCAGAGTCGGGGTAGCGATGATAACCATCGCGGGGGTTGGTGGACACAATCCCGCTGGAGCAAGTCCCCAAAAGGAGATGAAGCTCCTCCGGGTATACAAACACATTCCGATCGGTTGAAGGGGCAGGCCTCAACGACTCGATTGGTCGTCCGAATAGCACGACGGGATTGTCGGTGTCAGGCGACACTTCTCTTCTTGTTGGGATTCGGCGAGCAAGTCCTCCATGAGGTGCGATCAGATGAAGAGTAACCTGATCGAATAGTGCCTCTAGCACGTTGAGGTAGCGCACAAGATGCAGGAGTGCATGGTCCGTCTCATGGTCTCCGTTGGCAATCTAGGGTGGCCTACTATACCTGCACGGGTGGGGTAATAATAGAACGAGCGGCAGTTAACTCTTGGCGACAAGTGCCGGAATTGAACTATAGTCTCTCGAGCTGCTAACTGGATGGCTTGTGGCTCAAAGGAAGTTGACCTTCTGGTGAACCTGTAGGGGCACGCTTGCGAAAGAGATAGTTTAGGTTTCGGTCACGATGCATGATCGATGGGCTAGGCTAATAGGTTGGGCACCGACTGCCGAAATGTGTCGCGGTCACTGTGTGGGCTATTGGATAGGATAGGCTTGGCTGCAGTTAGGTTAATGTCTTGGTGGGTGGTTTACTTAGGTTTATTGACACGGCTAAGATAGGATTAGCCAATGGTCACCCTGGATATTATACCAAGGTTGTCAGGACCGGTTTTCCAGGATATTAATTTCCCAGTAATTGGCCCTTGTGCTCATCAGCCCCAGGATTACTGTTAGCTGATGAGACAAAATATTGATACAGAAATTCCAAGAAAAACTACAAAAGCTGAAGTACAAGACCATCATGGTTTATGAGTACAATAAAAGTTTTCTAGTGGTTGGTGGCGGAAGCGGTTCGGGGTCATCAGTGTCTATGGGACTCCATTTCCCAAAGGAACAGCTGACCTGGTTAACTCCTATCTTCGCATGGCTGTGACCTTTGATGCCTAGGTTCCGGGGTTGTCGTCATAATGCTCCTCTCCACATGCATAATCTGGCCAAGACAATAGCCAGGGACAAGCCAGTGAGTACTTTGAATGTACTTGCAAACATTATAAAAACAGGTATAAAGTACTAGTGGTATTCGTGCACTGAATTTAATCCACGGTCACTTAACCAGTCATAAAATAAAATATCGTGATGGACGCAAGCAGGTCATTCGTATTAAACGTGAATAAGCAATCAGAGAATTGATATAACCTAAACCGATCGGGTGTCTGAAGCGACGCCTCGAAAGGATAATAATATAAAGCATGCCTCAGTCGGTCATGTGAGTGACACCACATAAAGGGCTTATAAGGGTTGGCTCTCCCCCGCTACAATGCTCGCCAACCGTCTCGTGGTTTTATCACAGCAGATGTCTGAGGACTTAGATTCAAGGCCATCGCTAAGGTGATTAACTCAAAGGGATTTATTGGGATGAAGGACACGAGTTTACCCATGTTCGGGCACTCAAGTAGAGGTAGTAGCCTACGTCCTGCTCCTGTTGTATTGATTGGAGTATTGATTACAAGGTAGTGGAATTGCTTGACCTAGCACTCGATTAGTTGGTTTCTGCCTAAATCGCCCCGGGTCTCCCCCTTATATAGGAGGTCAAGACCACGGGTTACACGAGTCGCATACCGACTCTTACAACCTGTCTGAGTCTATATCTACGTTGTCTTGCCTTCTTGAGCAAGCCGTCTCCGGTCGGCTTACCCGCCCGGGTCTTCATGACTTCTTTGCCTAGGCCTCACCTTGGCCCATCTCGGTGAGCCGCTGAACGCCAAGGCTTGAGTCTCCAGGCCCGTCATTGGTCTGGCCCATGAGCCGCGAGGTGTGACCCGGCCCCGCTGGGAGGGTCTCACCACGGGGTTATATCCCCAACATTAGGCCCTAGGTTGATTTGAGCTTGCTCATTTCAATCTTCCGTCTCACTTGACGACGAGTCTTGCTCAATCTTCCGTCTCACTTGGCGGCGATACTTGCTCAATCTTCCGTCTCACTTGTCGGCGAGTCTTGCTCAATCTTCCGTCTCACTTCGCGGCGAGTCTTGCTCATTACCACCTGAAAGTCAGACAAAGTAACCCGCCGTCACATCATGCCAGCGACATCAAAAAGATTACCGGACGACCGCAATGGATCTTTCCGCTATTAAACTAATATCACGAAAATCGAGGCGTCTGTCTCGGTCAATTAACCTTCGTCGGTCTATTCTCGTGCCTCTTCTTCTTCCTCCCAACATTGTTGCTTCAGCGTCCTTCCGTTCCGGCAAAGCTTCCACGCCATCGTCGCTCCAGGCCGCTGGATCAACCTGTTCGTACCAGAGCTCTGCCCGCGTCCGTTGTGCCATCTCCGGTGAGTTCTTATCCTCCCTTAGTTCCGTAGTTCTCGGTAGGGATTTCATGGAGTTCTCCGCCACTAGAACACGAACCTCTCCGCAATGGCAGATAGTGTAAAAATCATCTTACACGATATCGTCCTCTATTCCATCGCGGTAGACCATAGGAAGTCGATAATAGCATCACGCAAATCTGTAGTTGCTCTGTTCACTTTCTTCAAATGTCACTGGTTCCACTGTTTGTCGCTAGGTCTAGAATAAACCCAATTTTCCTCTGCTTTGTAGATCCATAATTACATAGGTAGTATGCGAAACCTGTTTTCCACACTTAGTAAGATTTTTCCTCGTTGTTTTGCAAACTTGACTCGCCAGTGAACTTCCGACTCTCATCAAAACTGCTCTGGCGACTTAACTTTATAGCACTTAAACTTTTTAACCGCCCTTAGTCTGTCTGTCACCTTCTGACTCGCCAAAAATTGTTACCATGCACAATTTTAAGTCGCCACCATGTCTCGTGCATCCAATTCATGCAATTGGGTCGGCTCCGCTATCACAAAGGAGTTCCTGATGGATTTTGTAGATGCGGGCACCTTACCCGCCAAAGATGTCGTCCATTGGTGGGTTCCAGGTAATGAGCTAAAGCCCGTTCCTTAGGAGGGTGAAGTAGTTGTATTTTCGGATCATCTTGAGCGCGGGTTTAGCCCCCCGGCTCAAAATTCTTCCAGGACGTTCTTCACTTCTTCGAACTGCACCCTCAAGACCTTGCTCCCAATTTCGTCTCCAACATGTGCAACTTCCAAATACTCAGTGAACTTTACTTGCAAGAAGAGCCGTCCGTTGGTTTATTTCGTGAGTTTTTTATGTGAACCGCCAGACGAAGGTGAAAGCTGGTCCAAGCTTAGAGCTTGGCGGGATTTCCATTCAGAGGTGACGGGACATAACTTTTCCGGCTGTTCAGATGCCAAGTCATCCTAAAGATTAGAATAAGACTTAGTTTTACTGCAAAGACACCTCCCTATAAGGAGAGCATCCCTTCTCGGGTTATCGTCCGTCCCGGATCAAGACTACAACTGAGCTCCCCGGTCGGCTGTCAGCCACTACACAGGCGAACTATGGTCCAACTTACACAAAAATTAAAGCTCTTATGGTGAATGGACTGACGAGCCTGGATTTAACCCGCTACTGGATTTCTTGGAGGGTCATGCCCCTAAGCCGGCCAGGCCGTCTCATGTATGAATATACGGGCCAGTCTGATGCCCCATTTGCTTTCATCCAACGATGTTATCAGAAGATGACATCGTGGCTGCCATCAAGAGCTTGTCCATGAGTTTTCAGGAGCTTGTGGTGCCATTGGGCTAGCACCTTTCTATGCCGCACACCTGGCCCAAAACGTAAGGGCGACTCTCGATGTACTTATCTCTATATTATCTATACTTAGCAATCTTTTAACCTTTGGCCAGCTTATATTTTTAGGAAAATTCCGACTTCTAGAAAAAGAAGTACGTTCCTCCTACGAAGAAGTCAAAGAAAAGACTGACGGCCGGAAGAAGAAAACTGCACCCCAAGAACAGCCCGAAGAACAGCCGGAATCTAACGACTCAGAGGTAGAACTTGATTCTTTTGGTCGTATCTTCATGCACCTTATTGACAATAATTATTCACAGGACAAAACGGAAACAAGCCACTCCAATGTTCGTGAGGTAACTTACATTTCATACAACTCAAAACATCTTGTACCACAAAAGATATGGCGGGTCATCCGAAAAGTCCCAGTTTCTCATCCTCTTGCTTACTTAGACCCCCACTTTCTTTTGAAAACACAATAGAAAATCTCCCGACGCCAGACCTGGAGCACCGGCTCTAATGATCTCATGGTCGGGTTATCTCCGGCTCAACGGAAGCGGCCGGCTGAGGTATCTGTTCAACCTGACTTTGTTTATCAACCTGGTCTTTGTAATTCGACACTGTCTTATATTGTCTTAAATGCTTTCAAGAATCACCCCCTTCGTCCGGGAATCTAACGGAACTGCTCTGCCGCCTCTGAAGATTAACCTAGAGTCTGTGTCTTTATGCTTATGTTCAAACTTGTGTTAGATATAAAGCTCGAATCATGACCTTTTGTGGTTTCCAGGGCCCAAGCAAAACGAAGGAAGACCAGCGGGTCTACCCCTGGCCACAAAGCTCGAGAGCCGGAGTGTGCCAAGCCGGATTCTCCCGTGCCGCATGTTGATCCCTCGGCGGCTTCCAAAGAGGCACCTGAAGAAGCTCGTCATTCTCCTGAGCCGGCGACCGACGATATGATTCCTAAGAGTCACCCGAGGGCCAATTCCAAGCTGCCGAGCCCTTCCAAGACTGTTGACAATTCAAATACTCGATACGTCCAAATTACCAGCACCGACTTTCACTCTCCTCAACCTTTTGTATTAACAAAGCACACTGAGGCAACTAAAACCTCCAAGAAGTTGGAATTTCAACTCCCTACACTAGAGAAGCTAACAGCCGATGAGCTTCACGCTGGTTATCTGAACCGCCTGTCTACAAGCCGGGACCTTGACCTCAAGCTTGTAAACCTGATGAAGAAGAAATATGAGGTACTCTCACTCTAATTTCCTTATACCCTTACGTACCCACAAGAGCCGGGTTAATATTAGCTAATGGTAAGTCAGGTCTTCAAATCTTGCTAGAAGTAGAAATACTTAGCATGTAGGCCTCAACTATTAGTTTAGATTTGCTAGCTCAAAGCATCATCCGTAGCCCCCAAGGGTGGGCTCACCTTTGATAAAGTTGAGTAAGACTTCATCGTAGATAGTTTGATGACCCAATTGTAACCCCCGAGGGCCGGCTCAATTTTGATAAAGTTGAGTCGGAGCTTTAATGTGGATAGTTTGAAGACCCAATTGTAGCCACCAAGGGCCGGCTCAATTTTGATAAAGTTGAGTTGGAGATTTCATTGTAAATACTTTGGAGAGCCAGCTTGTAGCCCCCAAGTTTCGAACTAACTCGATGAAGATGAGCCGGAACTGCATTGTAATCTTGGAGATCAAATAGACATTAGCCCCCAAGTGTCAAACATATTGTTTGCAATCTGCTTGAGACTTGCATAGTATTTTCTTAATCTTCATCATCTGATACAATTCCATCCTGGCAACTTATCTGCCTTTTGATATGTCACAGGAGGCTTTAAACGAGGCTGGGTAAAAACTGACCAGTTTAAAGAGCAATCTGGCCAGCGGCTCGTGATTGTGTCAGATGAGCTGCAATCCTTGAAGCGTCATATTAGGGAAATGTCAGCCGCCATATTTGGTTGGTATTTAAATGCTTAGCCAAAACTTTTGTATGAATACTTATACTGGCGACTTATGACCAAAAATCCGTCTTATGCAGGACCAAGGAGTCGTCAACTTGCTTCTTACAGTTTGCTGCCTTTGAAAGCTATCTACACTCTGACAGAGCAACTATACTGTGGTGCTATCTACACGATCAAGGCGGTACTTTATAAGGATAACATCCCTCCGACTATGAAGGGGGTCATAGAACTGCTATTCTCCCTATTGAAATAGATCCAAGAGCTTAAGAAATCAGCCGCCCAACAGGGAGCCATCACAGCCATAAGCCGGGTGTTGGCTTTTGCTCTAGAGTTGACTCCTGAAGACATGATGGACGGGTTTCCCTCCAAGAAGGATGACGACTCAGAGTTTACGGAGGCTGACTAAGCATGGTGTGTGAAAGCTTCCAAAGTCCTTGCTTCCGCGTTAGCCGAGGAACTGAACTTGTCAACATACTAGGCGGCTTATATTGTCGAGCAGAAGAGAATACACGGCCCAACCTTTGAAGCCAAGGACTTTACCCATGCACGTAGTAAGCACCTCTTTGCTTCTGATCTTGACCCGTCCCCCCTCTTTGAAGAGGGAAACGTTGCGGCTTTAACCAACTACAACTGGGACATAGACAATCTCCTGATCATGGTGGTCGAAGACCTGCCGAAGGGTAAACCGCCGTCGAACTGACGACTTCAAGAAACGCCGTGGATAAGCTGGCCTTGTGACCCGCCATAAAGCGGTGTAAAAAACTTTGAATCACCACTTTTGAGCTCTGTAGAGAGCGTCTATAATAGGCTTATATTAAACCTTATCTTTGCCTGAACTGTGTCATCGTGCACATATTAAATTGTTCGGCTTAACATATGACATCTACCTTGTCCTACCGACTCATATTGGATGTTTTGCCGACTCTTGGTGGTTTTAACCGACCTGCAAGAATAGATGTATCTTCACATTGTTAGGAGGGCGGCTTAGAATAGTGTAACCCAAAGATGTTTTATCTTCCTAAATTGCTTTTTCATAATAACTCATGTGCCGGTTCTGCTGGGCTAACTCGCCACTTAAAACTCCTTAGCAGTATAGGGTCTCTATCGAGATTGGTCGTCAATTTCTTTTGAGCGGCTCAGGGTCTCTAAGCGAGATTAACTCAAAGGAAGTGTGATGTCCCAGAAGAGACATGGCAGGGCATGAGTACCTAATAGCCCAAAAACTGCCTCTCATGTGACATAAATCCGTCATTTTAACCTTAAATAGTACAGGGTCCTTGAGGATTAACTGTCTAAGAATATGAACGGGCCACATAGCAAAGAGTCGGCAGTAGATGGGAGAGTTTATCTTTGCTTTTCGTAAGCCGACCCTCATGTAACGCCCTGGACACACCCGTCGGTAGTGGTTACTCCTGGCAGGATCTAGACTAGCCTCACATCACAAATCAATACTAGTCTTTTCTGCGCAGTTTGTCCTCACTCATGCGCACCTAGGACAAACTTCCCGGTCGGTCACCCATCCTAGAACTACTCCAAGCCAACCACGCTTAACCTAGGAGTTCACTACTCCAAGACAACCACGCTTAACCTGGGAGTTCTGTTCGAATGGGCTGCCGGAAAAGAATGAATTCCTTATTGATATGAGTAGTCTATCATCCTTAATAAGCCAGGCTATCACACCTCACGTGACAATAGAGGCCATTTTAACCTTAACCAGTACAGGGTCTCTATCGAGATTGGTCGTTAAGTTATTTGAACCGGCTTAGGGTCTCTAGGTGAGATTAACTAGTAAGAGTTCGGCGGGTCACCTAGCGGAGCAACATCAGTCTCATAGGCAGGTTTGACCCTGTTTGGCTTGAGAGCCGATCAAGAGGGTGTGTAAGCTAAACCCGGTGGGTTGGAAGCCCCCAAATGACCTTTGTTGACGGTGTCAACTGTTTGGCTTAAGAGTCGACTGATAGGGTGTGATAAGCTACACCCGGTGGGTGGGAAGCCCCCTGGACAATCATGTCGACGAAGTCAACTATTTTGGCTTGAGAGCCGACCGATAGGTTGTGATAAGCTACACCCGGTGGGTGGGAAGCCCCCTGGACGATCATGTCGACAGAGTCAACTATTTTGGCTTGAGAGCCGACCCATAGGGTGTGATAAGATACACCAAGTGGGTGGGAAGCCCCTGGACAATCATGTCAACGGAGTCAACTATTTTGGCTTGAGAGCCGACCGATAGGGTGTGATAAGCTACACCCGGTGGGTGGGAAGCCCCCTGAATGATCAAATATTCACCTTTTGCACAGATTGATATGTGTGAAACGGCAGAGGCCGCAGCTTATAGGGATGCCCACTTTATTCATATAAATATATGATATGTACAACGATGGTGTTCAATGTCAAGTCTGGACAACTTACCTATAGTAAGGCCGTAGATGCGCTATATTCCACGGCCGGCGGATCTCCTGCCCCGAGGTAGATGAGTAATCTCGGATGTCAATGAGGTAATATGACCCGTAATTGAGATTTCTGCTCACCGCAAAAGGTCCTTCCCATAGAGGGGATAACTTGTGTGCATGTGTCTGATCTTGAATCAACCGCAGCACTAAGTCGCCTTCTTGAAACGTCCGGGTCTTGACCCTGCGGCTATGATAACGATGCAGGTCTTCCTGATAAAACACCGAACGAGCCGCCGCCAGATCACGTTCCTCCTCCAGGGCATCCAAGGAGTCTTGACGCGCCATTTCATTGTCCGGCTCAACGTAAGCCGCCACTCGTGGCGAGTCATGACGGATGTACTTGGTAACACGGCTTCTGCACCGTAAACCATGAAGAAAGGTGTATAACCTGTTGATCTGTTGGGAGTAGTTTTGATGCTCCAGAAGACGGACGGCAACTCCTCCACCCAACAACCCAGCGTTCGCTGCAAAGGAACCATAAGCCGGGGTTTGATACGTCTCAAGATTTCTTGGTTAGCGCGCTCCGCCTGACCGTTTGACCGTGGATGAGCAACCGCAGAAACATCAAGCCGGATGTGCTCACTATCACAGAATGCTCACATAGCTCCCTTGGATAGATTCATACCATTATCTGTGATGATACTGTGAGGGTAACCAAAATGGTAGATTAGCTTTTTGATCAACTAAACCGCCATTGCCACGTCACACTTGCTCACCGGCTCAGCTTCTACCCACTTGGTAAACTTGTCAACCACCACTAGGAGGTGGGTCTTCTTCTCCTTGGACCTCTTGAAAGGCCTGACCATGTCAAGCCCCCACACTACAAACGGCCAAGTAGTTGGAATCATGCGCAACTCTTGAGCCGGAACATGAGCACGCCAGCCAAACTTTTGACAACCATCGCACTTACGGACCAGATCTTCTGCATCCTTGTCAGCTAACAGCCAGAAGAAACCATGCCTAAAGGCCTTGGCCACCAGAGATTTTGACCTGGCGTGATGACCACAATCACCAGCATGAATTTTCATTGAAGATTTCCTTGCCCTCTTCAGGTGAGACACAACGTTGAAACACGCCGGGGATGCTGCACTTATGTAACTCGCCATTGACTATCGTCATAGACTTAGACTGCCTGGTGATCTGTCTGGCCAGATTTTCATCATTAGGTAACTTGCCGCGAGTCAAGTACGCCAAATAAGGCACAGTCCAGTTAGGAATGGCATGTAGAGCCGCCAAATAAGGCACTCGCCATTGAAGGTAACTTAACCAACGGGCGATGTAGCACATCCAAGGAAACATTAGGCGGCACCGACTTTCGTTGAGAACCCAGCTTTGATAGAGCATCAGCCACCTCGTTCTTGCGGCAATCGATATGATCCACCTGATAACCATTGAAGTGACCAACGATGACATCAACCGCCTGGCGGTAAGCCGCCATCCGTGGGTCTTTGGAGTCCCACGTTCCTGACACCTGCTGGGCTACCAGATCTGAGTCACCAAAGCATCTAGCTCAGCTCAGGTTCATCTCCTTAGCCACCCGGAGGCCATGAAGCAGGGCTTTGTACTCAGCTGCATTGTTAGTACAAGGAAACATCAACCTTAGCACATAACAGAACTTATCACCTTTGGGAGATGTTAAGACAACTCCTGCCCCTAATCCTTCTAGTTGCCTAGATCCATCAAAGTGAATTGTCCAGTAAGTGTTGTCCGGCTTGTCCTCGGGTGCCTAACTCTCAGTCTAGTCATTTATGAAATCCACTAAGGCTTGAGACTTGACCGCCATGGGAGGTACGTAGTTCAAATTGAGAGGTCCAAGTTCTAGTGCCCACTTAGCGATCCTGCCAGTGGCTTCTCTATTCTGAATTATGTCTCCCAAAGGGGCAGAGCTAACCACTGTGATCTAGTGGCCCAGGATACAGTCCTTTAGCTTGCGATTGGCCATGAACACCCCATACACTAGCTTTTGCCAATGTGGAAACCTCTGCTTGGACTTTGTCAGGACCTCATTGATATAGTAAACTGGCCTTTGGACCAGATATTCCTTGCCCGTTTCCTTACGCTCAATGACGATTGCAGCACTGACAGCCCTATTATTAGCCTCCACGTATAAGAGCAAGGGTTCCTTCTCAACCAAAGCGGCTAAAACCAGCGGCTCAGTGAGTTGTCTCTTGAGCGCCTCAAACGCTTCACCCGCCTCCTTACTCCAAACAAAATTGTCTGTCTTTTTCATCAACTAGTATAAAGGGATGGCCTTCTCACCAAGGAGGCTTATAAAACGGCTTAACCCAGCAATTCGACCCGCCAGGCGCTGAACATCGTTGATGCATGTCAGCTCAGACAGGGAGGTGATAGCTTTGATCTTATCCGGGTTAGCTTCAATGCCACGCTTAGAGACTAGAAATCCCAAGAGCTTGCCAGCCGGAACGCCAAAGACACACTTAGCCGGGTTAAGCATCATCTTGTAGACTCGTAAGTTGTCGAAAGCCTCCTTCAGGTCATCCAGTAGAGTCTCTTTCTTCCTTGATTTGATCACAATATCATCCACATATGCATACACGTTGCGCCCAATCTGACTGTGAAGACAGTTCTGGACACAATGCTGATAAGTCGCCTCTGCACTCTTAAGCCCAAAAGGCATAGATACGTAGCAGAAGGTATGAAAAGGTGTGATGAAAGTCGTCTTCTCTTGGTCCTTGAATGCCATATTCATCTGATGATAACCAGAATAAGCAATGAGGAAGCATAAACTCTCACAACCCGCCGTCGCATCAATAATCTGGTCAATGCGAGGGAGAGCAAACAGGTTAGCCAGACAGGCCTTTTTAAGATCTATGTAGTCCACACACATGTGCCACGTGCCGTTCTTTTTAAGTACTAGCACCGGGTTAGCAAGCCACTCTGGATGAAAGACCTCGACGATGGAACCCGCCGCCAAGAGCCGTCCTATCTCTTCCCCAATGGCCAAAAGAAGTTCAACTCCAGATCAACGGTGAACAAAAGAAGTTCCCTCCAGAGGTCAAATCCGTAAATATGATATATGCCACTCATATACCGAAAAAGGATAGGTAGTGTGCCCTTCGAGAGGTTTACGCCATAGAGCCTATAGCCCCGAAGTATAACCCATGGTCGGCGTACCCGATCACCTTCGATCGACGCAACCACCCGACCAGTATCCGTCATGGGGGTTCGTCCTAGACCCCATCATAGACGGGTATCACCTCACTAAAGTCCTAATGGACGGACGAAGTAGCCTTAATCTGACTTAGTCATACATGATTAAAAAGATGGGTCTAGATCTGTTAAGGATCAAGCAAAGCAACACTACCTTCAAAGGAGTGATTCCACGCATCGAAGCCCGGTGTACAGGCTCCGTAAGACTGGAAGTAGTGTTCAGTTAGGCCAATAAATTTCGAAGCGAAGACTTGATCTTCGGCATTGTACCTCCCCGCGACGGCTATCACGCCCAACTAGGCCGTACAGCGTTCGCCCGCTTTAATATCGTCCCACACGACACATACATCAAGCTCACGATGCTCGGCCCCAAGGGGGTCATTACTGTCAATGGCAATATAGAGCGCTCCCTCGGAACTGAGGAACATGCGTTGGACCTGGCGGCCGAATCCCATTACAATGATGATCGACAAACGCCGACATCCACTGAAAAGGCACGTAAGGTTGGTAAATGAGCTCGGTCTCAGTCGAACTCCCAGAACCTTTATCTCCCAATAAATAGGGACTCGCCCCCCATTGCACAGCCCTAGGACCAGCAAAGCACGTGCCGAGGAGGCACAACTTCTTGGTCAAGATTCCATGGGCGGTAGTGGGGAAAACTATCAAATTGTACATATTCGGGTGGACTGAACTACTACCATTAAATGTCTTCGAACACACTGCAGGTACCTTCACGGGCCTTCTAAAAGCGTAAAGCTCATCCACACTTCGGCGGCTTCTCAAGATTTTGTTTACAAGGTTCGCTCGCCGAACGGCAACACCCATAGAGGTATGCAACTCCCTAGGAGGCACAAGAGCAGACAAGCGACAGGGCACATCGAGGATGTCAGATCACCCATCGAACACCCCTGGTACAAACCCTCCTGTAAAAATTTTATTTTCGAATACCTTTAAACAGTTGCTTTGGCAATTTGAATAATAAGAGTGGTTGAGAAAAATATAAAACCATTATACATGATTGTTTCGCTGACCTTTTTGGCATATACTCTATTTTGACCCTCTCCTTATGAAATTGTTCAGTACACATTACAATGGAGTCAACTAATAGATAGGGTGCTCGAGTTTTAAAAAATGGCCCTATGCAAAATCGATTATGCGTTCGGTGTATTGGAATTCGCTTTATACGCATTGGTTCCGAACTATGTCTTGGGTTAATAGTTGGGTTGCCCGGCTCCTGTGCTTGCCTGTTAATGTTCCGCTCATTCATCAAAAAGGGCAAAGGGAGAACCACTGCAATTGTGTTTCCAGCTAGCCTAGTCAAGCACCTCAGGGAAGAAGGCCGAAAACTGATTGTCATAGTATGTGAGAACCGGTCTGTGAATCCGAGCTTAAGTGTCATACTAAAAACCTCGTTAGTGATTATTCCGTGTCATATGCTGGGTTTGGTATTCGTCCAAACTAGGTGATATCGGCTTTAGCCGCGGTTTATCCAAACATCACAAACCACCGAGGGCTAGTCATCAACCCCCCGCATTCCTTTTCACACTCCTATGACTAAGTCAGAGTAATAAAGCACTATGGTCTGATTGCCTTGTCTGCCTCACACTACTGCCTTTAGGTACCGATTGCTCGACTAAGGGTCATAGTGAATAGGAAGAGACACCTCGTGTAGTATCTACATGGGGGCTGAAGCCAATGACTCGCAACTTTCAGTTTCAACGGCCACACAGGAGTTATAAACGAATGCAAAACATAAAAGACATGATAAACCATGCATCATAAACATACAAGCGTTAAAAGTTCTTCAGACATATTACAACACATTTACTCATAAATGTTTTCTTTCAAACACTGAGCCTGTATCGCTCGAGCACCCTCCATAACTATGGAGAAGTATCGCTAATGGCACCTATGCTCCTCTCCAGACAGCGGAGGAGCGGTGGCTATCTTCATCGGATCAAGCCCTGGCCAGTGCTCCTTGGCCCTCGCAAAGGACATTTGAGCTCCCTCGATATAGGAGAAATACCTTAACGTGTCGATCTAGGGCGAGGCATCGCTCAGCTTCTGCACCAGGACGAAGTAGCTGCTCGGCAATGGCTCATTGGGCCACTGCACCAGGCTCTTCTGGAGGTGCGAGCAGGTGCCTGAGGAATGCCACACTTGGGTGAGCAATGCGAACCTGCTATGACCAAAGACACACTCCAGTAAATACGGCTTACCATCTGTGATATCCTTAACTTGGCGGACTTGCTCTTCAAAGAACATCCTATCCACCCGCTCCTGTTGGAGATCGGATTTTAGGGTGGATAGTTCCGTGGCCTGGTCCTTGCCTTTCTGCTCAAGGTCCTCCGACTTCTGTCCGGCGTCCTTGAGCTCCTGTTAGATTTCGTCCACTCGAGCCTCATGCTTGGCGCTAGTGTCTTTTAGAGCGGAAAGTGCGGCGGCCGCTTGTTCTGCCGCCACCTTCTTGTCCGCAGCCTCTTGTTTTGCCTTCTGAAGCTCATCCTTGAGCTTATCAATTTCCTTCACCGAGGCTTTGTAAGTATAAAAGATATGACCATACTGCATCGACACTATGAATCACTAGTGAAGCAAAATTCGGATATTACACTCCGGCTTACCTTGCGCCTCGCCAAATCTCTTGTTCAGAGCATCAAGCTCGTCCTTGGAGTTCTTGAGCTTCCGATTTAGCTCGTCTAGCTCGGCGGCATTAGCAGCCGCTGCCAATGATGAAGCCTACAAATATCAAACTCTATCAGATTACATGGGTTTAAACCTCCGAACTGTTATAAACTTGACCCTATGTTTGGTCCTCTTAAGGGCTGTTAGAACATTCCGAACAAATATACTGTTGTACATTGTCCGGACAATAATTTATGATTGATCCCCAGGTAACGATAGCACAAATGCCATCAATCTATATTCCAGAATTAGAACATTACTTGGCTTACCTGGAAGTCCGTTAGGAGACCATTGAAGGCCTCCTTCGGTCCGCTATCAACACACTAAATGCTCTGCAAAACCGCACCCATAAGGGTGCGGTGATCCTCGGAGATGGAGACGCTGGATAGAGCCTCCCCCGTGACCGACCACCCATTGGCCGGTGGCGCCGATGGTGATTGGTAGCCCAATCTCCAACCAGGAATTGAACCGCTGGATCTAGAGGCGTGGCGCGCTCTAGAAATGACCTTGGACGGAACTGGACATCCCTCCGTCCGGCCTCCTCAGTACCAGGAGAGTCTCCTCCCCTCGGTCTTTGGTGGCCGAGGCGTTAACCCTGACCATGACGTTGTCGGCCCCGCTACCGATGCTCAGCTTCATAGGAGCCTAGTAGGACGACACCTTCGCGGCATCCTACGCAGCGCCCAGAGGGGTGGGATGCAAGGCGATCCCGCTCTTCGCTAGCTTGGCGGGTGGGGTCTCCCCGTTCGAAACTTGGTCGATGGGGGAGAACGCATGGTGGGCTGCAGATCAATAGGCACTCACGTGTGAATAACATCTAAAACTTGACATAAATAGATCTGGAGTCTTTGGATTCTTACCTTCGAGATGGGGGCTTGACCCTTAGGTTCCTTTGAGGAACCTTCTCAAAGTCTTCAGACTCGGTACCTGAGTCCGAACTGTCGTTGAACAGAATCAACCATGGCCGACGCACCTTCTTCGGGGAAGGAGGAGGTACTTCCTCTACATCATCCGCTGACGCCACCCTCTTTCTCCTGAGGGGGAATCACCTTCCCCCTTGCCCTCATGCTCCTCCTCCTTATTACAAGAGGCATGGGTTTCCTCGGACACAACATCCGGCTGGTCCTTGATGCAGAGGCCTCCTCGGCTTCTCTTATTCTTGTCCTTCTTTTCTGGCTCCTTGTAAGGGGCCACAACGAGCATCTCCAACAACAACTGGGACCTGGGGTCTTTAGGCTATGGTGCCGGGCTGTTCATGCCAAGAAGATCGGAAAGATGTTTAGAGCTTTCTTTCATAAGAAGGAACCGATCAATTGAAACTATGTTATACTTGGGAAGGAGGGTTATCGGCATGTAGGCCCCTATTCTCCTCCTTGGTTAGCCAACTCTCCTGAGCTTTGAATAACACCTTTCACAACTTCTCTGGACTGGTGCAGTAAAGAAGGGGAACACTAGACTCATTGTCGAGCCGATAATCCCACATGGGAGAGTCCAGGCGCTAGCAGGGGAGAATGCGCCACTGAAGCATAATCTGGACTATGTTGGCTAGCTCGATCTAGTCTTTGATCATTGAGGCGATGTGCCTCTACAGTTTGTCCACCTCTGCATCCAACCCCTAGTCGAGGCCCTTTCGGAGCCATGATGTCAATCTTCTCAGAGGCCGGAACTGAACTAGGCGGAGTAGCCTGACCTTCTTCCCTTGGCTCAGTGATATAAAACCACTCTTTTTGCCAAGTCTTGATGGTGTCGATGAAGGTACCGGACGACAATCCGCCCGCCACACTCTGCGTGTTTGCCGGCGACACACTTCTGCTTGATGTTGAATACCTTGAGCCATAGCCTGAAGTGCGGTTTGACCCGCAAAAAGATCTCGCAAATGATGATGAAGGCCGACATGTGCATGAAGGAGTTCAGCGGGAGGTCGTGGAAGTCGGGCCCATAGAAGAACATAAGGCCCCTGATGAAGGGGTGGAGCGGGAAGCTCAGTCCCCGGATGACGTGGGTGATGAACACAACCCTCTCGTCGGGCTTGGGGGTAGGAACCACCTGATTGGGCTCGGTGGCGTGGAGGTAGACATTGGCGGGGACGTATTTGGCCTGTTTCAGGTCCCGGATGTCCTTGTCGGTGACCGTGGAAGCCTCCCACTTGCCATTGGAACAAGAACCAGCCATGGCCGAGCTTGGAAAAGGAGTTCCGGAAGAACTAGATCTCGGCTCCGGGAGATTAGGAGATTGGGGAAGCCGTGTAACGCCCAACATGCGCGCCTATCCTTTTTAAGGCTCAAGGGCCCCGCAAGGGATAGAGGCACATCTTGCCATTAGCATGTATAGTATCATCACATCATACAATACTGAAAAGATGAGTATACAAGATTGGCATACACTCGCCACATGTTAAATTACAATTCACTCAGAGTTGAAATCATCAAGATGAAGACAGGGTCGGCCTACGGACGAAATCCAACGATAAAAACAGATGCAAATGATACTATCGCGCTATCCCAAAGATCACGACCATGGTCCTCTACTCATCCAGGTAAGTCACATACATCCTGCCTCTTTCCTCATCATATTCCCACTGGAGTTGGGTAAGGTCATCCTACATGAACTCGTCTGTACCTGTACCTGGAGGGTTGTAGTAATCTGTGATACATAAGGACTCAGCAATCAAGCGCCCGGGTACGGATACTATTCAAGCTTAAATGTTGGGATGGGGAAAGTGTTTAGTTTGCAGCAGCACTAAGCATTTACGGTGGCTAACTTACATAACAAGAATGTAAATGTGAGTGGCCTACGATGAATTATCGAATCTAGTATGATCTCTATGAGACCCTGAACACTTACTTACGTCAATCATAACCCCACCGTGTTGTCTCTCGGATCGTGTTCACGAGCAGAGACAATCACGGTTACTCACACAGTTGGTGTATTTTATTTAGAGTTTACTTCAAGTTTACTAGAACCGGGTGTTAAACAAATCTCCAAGTTGCCACATAACCGCGGGCATGGCTTTCCGAAAGATTTAACCCTGCAAGGGTGCTCCAACCAATCCATCACAAATTAACCAAACTCCGCGGGAATAGCCTCGACCATGGATCTCGTGATCATCATAGGTAATTCCAAAGGAAGTCCAACACCTCAAGTAAGCCCGAAGAAAGTTAGAGTCCACATGCAAGACATTCGATAAAGGTAAAACAAATCCAACAAGACCTCCCGATGTGTCGACGAACCCGGTAATAGCCACATATCACGTTCTCAGGACATGATGGATGAGCGATGGTTACCACGCCAATCACCGAGTTTTCCTGGGCTGCGTTAATAAGCTGCTCTGGGTTGGACCAACACTCATGCGGAGCACTGGCCCGGGGGTTGATTAAATTATCCATGGGGTTGCAAAGCCCTATGCAAATTTATTAAGTTATACCAAATGTAGTACCAATGTTGGGTCTTGCCAGACAAGTTTTAATCTCAACCGAATAAACAAGAGGATCCTCATAACAACGCCGAGCATGTTAGGAGCGCAAAATATGGAAAACATAACACCGGTAACAAGGAACTAATGGCGGTAACAGCGGATCAAATCACTTAGCAAAAGGCCAGGCCTTCCACCAATACCAAGATATATATGTGTATTGAAATAAACAATAGATAATATTGTGATATCCAAATCCATGTTATCACATGGAACAACTGCACCTGCAACTAAGAATGCTATAAGAGGGGCTGAGCAGCAGTAACTTAACCAATCAAAGGTTTGCTAGGATGTGGAGGTTAGAGGCAGTCATGGCAATTAGGAGGCTGATATCAAGTGGTAGGTAGCGGAATTGTAACGATAAGAGCGACAAACTAACAAGCAAAAATAGTATCGGATCCGGGTACGATCATCTTGCCTGTTGGTTCTTTAGTGGAACAAGTAGCAGGATCCTCATAGTGGTACTCTCTTGGGTCCTCGTACTCAGTATCAACACTCGCGTCTACCCAAGAGAAACAGCAACAATAAACAACCAAACAAGGTGCTATGCACAACCAAGATGATGCATGATTCATTTATGAAGATTTAAACATGGCAATTCAAAACTAATGATGTTACACATGCAAAGTTTGTATATTAGTGAACCTGGACATAACCTCATGTTAAGTTATTTAGACATGCATGAACATTGCAAATATGGATGCATCATGCAAAATCTATTGAAATGCATATAAGGAACGCAATAAACGGAGTTACGGTCATCACGATATCCTCACGACAAGGTACGGAAGCAAAACACAAGACCACCAAGCCATGGGCTAATTCTTGCAATTCCAAGGTAGCCACTGGTTAGGTTATGAAAAACCAACCACAATAGACTTAAAAATAAATCAATTCCTTGGAGCATAGCTCCCACAAGTCACAAAACAAATAATCACACAATCTGCCACAAAACAGCATCATGGCAACTTCTACAGGAACCCTTCAGCCACAAACAAGATATTGACAGAAACTACATGATATATACATAAACTCATCCAACTACATAATCAGAAAAGGAGGCATACATCAATAAGCATGAGGCATTCAAGTTGACATGATGAAACAGATTTCTGGGACTTAGTGAAAATTCCAGTTTTCTGGAATCTGAGATTATAAAGTAGCAAGTTGACAGCAGTAGTTAAATATGCTAGGGAGCACCTATTGGCATGAAATTAACAGGATGGTAGTACACAACATCTACTTCAAATAACTAACACTGAGCATGAGCAAATCACAACATGTTACTAGATGTCAACCTCTCTTCATGGCATACAAATAAGAGCAGATTCTCAGACTTAGTAGTTTTTAGCATGCTGAAACAGAAACATCAAGTAGGCAACTTAGGAGCTTGTTTCCCACTTATATGGGTTATTCTCATGTTAAACTAAAATACCATAGCATCTAGATACAAAATACTAGCACTCCCTAGGTGGCACATATCCCAAAGCAAGCATGGATTAAATCATGCAAAAATGACAAAATGGCATCTCACCTAAAAGGGCAGATTTATGAACTTGCTCAAAAGTGAAATATGAAAGTTCCAATGGATTTATTGGGTCTTTCTACCCCAAAACCATATGTCATACTCCTATGATCATGTCAAGCAACATGCACCCTAAGCTACCAAACTACCACCTACTCATAAGTGACATATAGGTCTAGATGACCTTGAACAACTAAGAACACCACCATATTAGAAACTTAATGCACCATACAACATTGATAAACCTACTAACATGCATCCAAGAAAGGGATATGCCAAGTGGGGAAGCCCACTAGTTCCCACACACACACACACACTACTCACATACACACAACATGTCAAAGCACTTGCAACTACCCACACACATATGTATGTATGCATAGCATACACACACTCACAACTCACATGCACATGCACTAAATATAACACAACTATAGGTGAAAAGCACACACATACACACAAGAACACATGCACTACACACCTACACTACACAATCACAAGTGTATGTATGCATAAGCACACACACACACACATCCACCTCTCATGTACTTACATACACACGCACTACACCATGTAGATACACACACGCTACCACAACATATGCATATATACATGTATGTATATACACATACACACTCTAGCACACACACATATGCACATGCATATGTGAATGCTCACATGCACATACACACACATACACAAGCCACATACACTACACAAGCACATACCCCTACACCCCACACATATGTGTGTATGCATAGCATACACACACACTACACGTAACCAGCAAGGAAACAACCAAGCATGTGGCAAAATAAGAATAAAAACAAAATAAAACAAAAGAAAAAGAAAAAAACAAAGGGGAGCGGTTCGGGATCAAACCCTCGACCCCTTGGTTGGTTCCCCCTGGCTCCACCACTCTACTACGCACGTGCTGGTTAATAGAGGAGGGTCTCTACGCATCTTAAGCGCACACATGCACTCGTTCCGACGAAACTAAACCAAGGTCGGACACCAGCGATAGGAAATGGCGGCATCGATTCCGACGACCACACGGGATCTCCGGCGGCACGAACGGGCAGGAACGACGCGGGGATCTATGGGGTTTCCGTTCCCCTACTCGTCTTGCGACGAGGAGGATGGGGGCAAGCTCAAGGCTTCGCCTTTCCGGCCAGTGGTGACGAGCACCACGGCGACAATGCAATTAGCTACGGCGAGGAGAGTGGACAGAAGGGAGGAGGCGCTCACTGAGGGCTTCTCGGAGACGCGGGGACGCGGGCGATGACGAGAAGAAGAGGAAGAAGACGCCGGCAACACACAGCTCCCTTGAGGACGATGGGGACGGCGAAGCGGCGCCACAGGGAGGTGCTCCTCACCCCCCTTAGCGCTCGGAAAGGAACACAGACGGCACCGAGAAGCCGCACGCCATCTTGACGACGACGGACACCACCGGAGGCGACGACGGCGACGGGCCCGGCGGACTCTGCTCTCTCTGAACCCGCTCACTCCTCCAAACCCAAGAGAAAGAAGAAGAAGGAGGTATAGGAAGGCGGAGGAAAAGCGGTGGTGGCAAGGGAGAAAAGAACCCTAGGGATCCACGCGCTTAAATAGGGGGGGCGGCCTCGACGTCCGTGAGCTCCTCTCACGGCGTTGACGGCACGCACTCTCTACTCTCTCTTCTCTCTCGTGCATTGCCAGACGGAGGAGGGAGACAGGGCAGGTGAGCGTTACACGCGCGGGCTGGGCCTGTTCAGGTTGCGCTAGCTGGGCCGCGAAGGAAGGGGAGTCCACCTCCCAGCTCTCTGTCACAGAAATAACATCAGGTTTTTTTCCTTTTAAAAAAACACAACACACAAAATAAAACCCCCAAAAAAGATAAAAGGATCTTTGGTGCAACAAAAAAATACTTTTGTAAAGGAAAATAATGTGCACTATTTAATAAAAATAATAAGTTTTTTTATTGGGCAAGTAATTTTAATACTTTAATAAAAGGCAGCTCCTATTTAATTAAAATACAATAACAACCTAACCCCGACCATCAAAAGAATCACACTCTAAATTATTATTATGAATAGGGCTACCTCTTGAACATTTTTAATCATTTTATAAAGGAAATTAATCCTGACAATGAAATTATATGGAGAGAAGGGGGTGTTTAAAGGGCATGTTTGAAGGAGAATACAGAGGGGAAGAAGAAGAGGTTGCACACATCAACTCCAACCACACTCAACACCACCACACACAAGGCACCTCACAATACCACATCATTCAAGGACACAAGAAAACAAGCAAGGCATGATGAATTCTATGGATGATGAGATGATGCATGAATGCTAAACAACACATGGGACAAGGTGCAATTCATATGAAAGCTCATGACACAAGGTTGATACAAAGGGGTTACATGCCATAAAAGGAAGGGACAACACTTGGGCTGTCACAAGCAGAGTATGCGAATGGAAAGCATGGATGTGCCTTGGGGTTTTTCCCTTCTTATGGGGTTGGTCGCTAGTTAACCTCCCTTTACTACGCCACGTATCCCTCTACTTCCCAAGACATGCATGCCATTATATGCTCATGATTAAACATATCTCGTGTGAAACGGAGCATGATCTGTGCATTGATGGATCGTGCTGATGAAAACGGCCTCGAACCGTGGATCGAGTATTTGCAACTGGTCCAACGGTCATGGTGGGTCGTGTCCTTTCGTTAGATAGGTTGTCAGGGAAGTTTGTTTGCTCCTTGATGCTTGGCCTTCGGGGCTACGATATTAATGGTGTTCGGACGATCCACAGATCAGGAAAAAGTACATGTTATCGGAGGCCGAACTAAACTTGGCCGATTACTGACTAAGGAGAAGAACTCGCCTCGCAAGCCGAAGACTATGATCAAGCGAAGATGGAGCTAAGACCCTTGGCGTTGGAGGCTAGTTTGGGGGCTACTAAGGGAGTCCTGGTTTAAGGGGTCCTCAGGTGGCCGACCTGTTTCTCATGGGCCGGACTAGATGGGCCGTTTATCAAGCATTGGATTGATCGAAGGCCCGGTCGCCAGGGTGGAAGCTTCAAGGACCCGTGGCATGTCCTCCAAGTTCTCGACTGTAGATAGGCATGGTTTTTCATTCTATATGCAAACGACCATGTGTAAACCCTAGGTACCCATGGCGTTTATATAAGCCGAAGGGTTTTAGGTTGTGGAAGAGGACAACTCATCTAGGGTTTTAGCTATTCGATATTGAGGTAGATCAACTTTGTAACCTACACATCATCAATATAATAAAGTAGGACGTAGAAATTTACCTCCATAGGAGGGCCCGAACCTAGGTAAACATCGTCTCCTTCATCCCCTGTTACCATCGATCCTAGTCTCATAGCTTGGGACCCCCTACCCGAGATCCACTGGTTGTGACACCGACATCTAGCCCAACGACACTTGGCGAGCACGTGTGGTCCAAATGCGAGGGCTCCTATTGGTGCACTGGGACACGGTACCAAGTGGCCCTGACTTGTGCATAGGTGACAACGGTAAAACCACTCCACACACCATGCCAACCCGACAATCATCAACACGAACTACAACGAGCTCTACACAGTAGCCCAAACATGGGGATGCTACATGCCAAGCACTCTCCTGGCGCTTGCCAGGGACCAGGACGTATGCACCCTCTTGAAGCCCTGGCATGCCATCCCCCGGCAGGCATGAACCAATCTGTCACCGCTCCACCTCATCTCAAGGCCAGGCACTTGTCGATGTGGTGTCGAGCCCCCAGGTGGCTAAGAGGCTCTCGCTAAACATGTGGCTACATGCTAGAAGGAAGATTACCCCTCCTTGACACCTGTCCTTAGACGTGTCGAGGTGAGGTGCAATGGTTAGCTAGAGCGATGGTATAAGCTTGCCAAGGATGCACCCCAGCACGACACTTAGACTATCAATGATGGTATTTTGTCTCTAATGCTAGAGTTAGGTATGATAAGCTCTACTAGCTATATA
Source organism: Hordeum marinum (assembly GCA_022496015.1). NCBI lineage: Eukaryota > Viridiplantae > Streptophyta > Magnoliopsida > Poales > Poaceae > Hordeum > Hordeum marinum. The sequence continues at coordinate 119,540,035 of CM039676.1, forward strand.
ATCATCAGACAATGTCTGTTTTCCACTATGGTTTCCCCTTGTACTATAAAAGGAGTCCCAAGGCAACCTAGTTTAGGATTTAGGCTTTTGGGCATTTGTACACGCGTACTAGCTCCCCCGAAGGCAACCCTTGTCGGGTTGGAGCATTGTGCATTATTCGTGTTCCCTTGATCAAGCCACCCACAAAAGCAGGAGTAGGGTTTTATGCTTCACAATGGCCTGAACCTGGATAAATCGCCGTGCCATCCCACTGTCTCTCTCTTTGTGCCTGCATCCACGCCCCCCGCCGATCAAAAAAGGGGCCATTGGCCCCATAGGTAATTGTGTGCATCCAGCCCCGGCAATTGATACTCAGAGAAATTCATACTAACAACATGGAAATCATGCTTTTCATTCAAGGAACTATCATGAATCACCTTAGAATTCTTCTTTCAACACTTCATCAAAAATTTCAGATTCATGATTTTCAGACAAAACTTCATAGAGATAATCAAGTGCACTCAACTCACTAGCAATTTGTTCGTCATAATTTGGACTTTTAAAAAGATTAGCAAGTGGCATATCAATAGATTTTTAGCAAGAGAAGATACAAACAAAAGGAAGGCACATGGAAACACAAGCAAAGATACCAAACAAGCAAAAAGGGCAAACAGAGAAAGAGGGCAAATAAAACGACAAATTTGTGAAGTGGGGGAGAAGAAAACGAGAGGCAAATGGCAAATAATGGAAATGGCAAGGAGATGAGATTTGTGATTAGGAACCCGATAGATGTTGATGATGTCTCCCCGGCACCAAAGTCTAGCATGATGAAGAGATCGCTTCCTCCCTGACAACGGCGCCAGAAATTACATTGACATGGCTTGAGACTGCGTCGATATTTCCGCAAAGAGGAAGGGATGATGCAACACAACGACGGTGAGTATTTCCCTCAGTAATGAAACCAATGTATCAATCCATAGAGGAAGATCCAGGACCTATATAAACAACACCTGCACACAAATAACAAATACTTGCAACCAGACGCATAAGATAGGTTGTCAAGCTCTCAATGATCAAAAGATAGATGAGGTAATGATAGTTTTGCCAAATAGATCTCGCAAGAACACAAAATAAAATAGTTAAACAAAAAGTGCAGCAAGGTATTTTTGGGTTCTTTGGATTAATATATCTGAAAACAAAAAAGAAAAATAGTAGATCAAAAAGCAATATTTTGGAAAAGTACACCCGGGGGCCATAGGTTTCACTAGTGGCTTCTCTCATGAGCATAGCACACGGTGGGTGAAAAAATTACTGTTGGACAATGATAGAAGATCAAATAATCATGACAATATCCAAGCAATGATCATTGTATAGGCTTCATGTCCAACATAAGTAGACCGAAACGATTTTGCATCTACTTCTATTACTCCACACATTGACCGCTATCCAGCATGCATCTAGTGTATTAAGTTCATGGAAAAACAAAGTAATGCAATAAGAATGGTGACAGTATGTAGACAAGATCTATTCATGTAAGAATAGACACCATCTTGTTATCCTTATGGAATGATACATGTGTGCCTTGCTGCCCCTTGTATCACTGGGAAAGAACACCGCAAGATCAAACCCATCACAAAGCACCTCTTTCCATGGCAAGAAAAGTAGATCTAGTTGGCCTAACTAAACAAAAGATATGGAGAGGAAATATGAGGCTGTAACTAGTAATGCAAAGAAGAGATCAAAGAAGACTCAAATTGTATTCATGGATAAAACTGAGCATGAACTCAAGATTTATCGGATCCCAACAAACACACTGCAAAAGTCACTACATCAAATAGATCTCCAAGAGACCATTGTATTGCGAATCATAAGAGAGAGAGAGAGGAAGCCATCTAGCTACTACCTACGGACCCAAAGGTCTATGGTGGACTACTCACGCATCATCGGAGAGGCACATATGATGAAGATGAACCCCTCCGTGATGGTGTTAGATTGGATTTCGAGGTTCTGGCAATTGTGGTGACTGGAATTGTGTTTTGTCAAATCCTCTAGGGTTTTCTAAATATTTTTCAATTTATAGGGTCAATAGTCGGTGGCGGGGGGTCCCAAGGTGGGAACCACCCACCAGGCCACACCAGGTGAGGGAGTCTAGGATTAGGGGGTCCTCGGATAGCTGACCTATTGTGTATGGGCCAGACTATATGGGCTACGTGCGGAACACAGGAAGATTTGAAGGCCCAGCCAGGATGGAAGCTTCGTGAAGCACGGCTTGTGCTCCACGTTTGATGTTGTAAAATAGGCATGTTTATCTCTTCGACATGTAACCGACCATGTGTAAACCCTAGGCATCCTTGGCATCTATATAAGCCGGAGGGTTTTAGGGTATAGAGACAGAACAACTCATCTAGGGTTAGCTATTCGATCTCGAGGTAGATCAACTATGTAACCCCCCATCATCAATACAACCAATCAGGACGTAGGGTATTACCTCAATAAGAGGGCCCGAACCTGGGTAAATCCTTGTCCCCTTCGTCTCCTGTTACCGTTGATTCTAGTCTCACAGTTTGGGACCCCCTTGCCGATATCCGCCAGTTTTGACACCGACATTGGTGCTTTCATTGAGAGTTACTCTGTGAGCAATACGGAATCGATGCCTCGCCTTGTCATCAACAAAGAGTTCTGCAACATGGTCACTTTTGTCCCCGAACAGGTCTTCGCCTTCGGTAGTGTTGTGCTGCACGCTGATTCCCTGGCCATCTAGGTCATGCTGAGAGTGTCGCCCCTAATCAAGAGGTCAGGTTCGAAAACTTAGAGTTCTCCATCAACTCTCGGGGTGACATGTCATTAATCAGGCTCGCAGCTTTGCATGTAGCCCTTCGAGGACTCTGAGGCTTTAACCTCGAGCCCCTTCTTCGGACATGCCGAGGGGGTCACCCATGACGATGAACCGATCTCTTATCCCGGTCCGGCCATTAAGCCAGATGACCGGACACGTGTTCTTGCTGAACACTTCCCATGTCTGGACGTCTTGAAGGTTAACTCCACGAGTTCCGAATAGCTAGATCCGATCGGTCCCTCAGCGATCATCGAGGGCCTGGATCAATTCTCGCTGATGAAGATCACCAATGATCCATCCCCGATCTACGCTCGGTTCGGTTATGATTGGCGCCAGGTGTAGGATCAAAAGTAGGTCTAGAGGGGGTGATTAAACGAATTGACCAACTAAAACTATGCTTTTTCCCAATTTTAATTCTTGGCAAGTTGTAGCATTCATAGTATGTCAAGTACACCCTACATATGCATGTCTAAGAGTATAGCAGCGGAACGTAAACACATTGCACATGTAAGTAAAGAGAGGGTAAGGAAAGCAAACACAATAGGTGACACGAAGATTTTTCCTGTGGTTCCGATAGGTGGTGCTATCGTACGTCCATGTTCATGGAGTCTTCAACCCACGAAGGGTAACGGTCGCGAGAGTCCACGGAGGGCTCTACCCTTAGAGGGTTCCACAAAGAAGCAACCTTGACTATACCATGATGGCCTACGTCCATGGAGGAATAGCCTTACTGGGGGTAGATCTTCACGAAGTAGGCGATCTCCTTTCCCTTACAAGCTTCTTGGTTCAACTCCACAACACGAAGTAGGAGGCTCCCAAGCGACACCTAACAAATCTAGGAGGCACCACCCTCCAAAAGGTAATAGGCTCGGTAATGTCGATGAACTCCTTGCTCTTGTGATTCAAGATGATAGACTCCTCAACACACAATCACTCTCTCACATATATGGCTTGGTAGAAGAGATGGGATTGGTGGAATGGAAAATGGGGAGGCTAGAAATCAAGATCCATACGGTTGTAGTGGAAGATCTTGACCTCAATACAAGGGTAGGTGGTTCTCTCTCAGAAAACTAATAGGATAGGTATGGAATGGTTCTGGGTGCTTCTCTGTCGAATAGGTGGTGGTGGAGGGGTATATATAGGCATCCCCAAAAATCCAACCGTTACACACAAAATGACCAACTCGGTGACACTGATGTGTTAATCTCAGTGGTACCAAAGTGACCAAAAGATGGCAACTTTCGAATCTTGGAGGCACCGATATAGGAATCTTTGTTGCACCGACAAGGTGACCAACAGTCAGAATTGCCAAACTCGGTGGTGCCGATTCAACATTTTCGGACGGACCGAAAATGTGAACTTGCGTAACATAAACTAGGCAGCCCAACTTGGTGGTGCCGAAAGCAGTGTCGGCTACACCGAAGGCTTAGGGTTTGGCTCAGTCTGTCCAGGGTTTGGAATCGGTGGCACCAGGATGGGAATGTTGGTTGCACCGATTTGAGTGTTTGTCTTAGAACAGAATTTGGTGGGAGAGTTTGTGGGTGTCTTTGGTGAGTATCACTTGTGCAGGTATGAGATTTTTGTTCACCAACAAAACTTTACCCCCTTTTAATAGTATTGGCTTTCCTATGGACTCAAGGTGATTTCTCAAAAATATAAAATGTCGAGTCCTCTTTCTTGAAGCTTTGCCAATCCATTTCTTTGCATCTTCGGGTGTTCCACAATCTCTTTGCCAACCCATCATTGAACTTTTCCCGAAATACACTTCATGGAAACATTACTTCAATGACTTATATGTTGTTATGAATTACCAAAACCACCAAGGGAGCAAATGTGCTTTCAATCTCCCCCTTTTTGGTAATTGATGACAACATATAGATCAAAGCTTCAACATATGATATAGTCAATGAATATAATCATCGCTTTGAGAAGTATGTGGTAAGCAACAGCTCCCCCTAAATTTGTGCATTATTTTGAATTTTCATTTGAGTGCAAATGCAGAATCGATTAGGTACATGGGGCACTTCTTCCATGTCACATACATATTGGTGGTGTGAGATAATAAATAGAATGAACATCATAGCACAACACGATCAAGCAATGTACAAAGATCATCTCGTAAAGCATACTACTTCCCGTTTGTAATAAGATGATAGGAAGTAGTAGCATCACACAAAAGTGTATCACAAGCAACCAAAAGACAATAGTTTTTGAAAAGCAATAAACACCAAAGCTCTCTCTCCTTTGAAGACTAAATATCTATATACACTTCTCCCCCTTTGGCAACAAGTTACCAAAAAGTTCGAAGGCACATACCTAAGCGTTCTTGGGCTGATCTCCCCCGGTTGTTGATGAAGGAGTCGAGAGAACAGCATTGGCGAAAATCTATGCAGATGTCGTGGATGGAGCTGGAGTGGATACTAGAGGAACTCGAGCTGATGGAGCAGGAGCTGAGCTGACAATAGCTAGAGCTGGCACTATGGCTGATCTGGCCTGAGTAGGAATCTGTGTGCCTGTCCTGAGAGGTGATCCATCCTCATCATCGGAAGAAGAAGAATAAGAAGAAGAAGAAGAAGAATGAGGTATGTGCACTGAGTCAACTTCCTTTTGAAGCTCTATGACTGTCTTATTTACCTTGTCCACCTTATCATTAAGAGTCTTGATCCTTGTTTCAAAGATCCTCACAAGAATGTTCTGGTTGTCCAGAATCCCCTTAATGTCCTTCTACATGCTCTAAACTAATGAGATCAACAGATCCATTTGCTCACTTCTGGATCTAGGAACCTGAGCACTAGTGGCTTGAACTGCCTCTGCCTCTACCGGAGCTGCAGCTGATGTGGGATGATATGGGTCCATCACCACAACATTGTCCTAGAGATCTGGCTGTAGGAGAAAATGGGGACGATCTAGAGCAAATATGTGCTTTTCCAACTTGGAGTTGATGAGCATCTAGATTTAGGGTGCATAGAAGCAAGAGCGGTTCTGATCAGTAGCAACCCTCTTAACTGTCTCAACAATTAAGTCTATGACTCTGATCCTGGTGTGTCTATCAAGGTGGATCAACATGTTGGTGGAATATCCTCAGATCATCTTGTCATCTCCTGACTTGGGCATCAAAGTATGCCCTAGAATGGTGTTCATGGTATGGAGGACAGCCTGAAGAAAGTAGGTGGATCCTAGCTCGTGAGACTTCACATTAGCAGCAGGGATCTCCTTGTACGTTTTGGCCATAGCATTGTGACTCTCCTTGGATTATGATTTGACATCCAAATCACCATCTTGAGCCTCTAGAACTCCTAGAATAGCACCCCATTCATCAACAGTGGACTCATATCTTGCTCCTTCTATCATCCATACAATCCTACCATCTCCATAGAAGTGTGCGGTGGAGTAGAATTGCATGATAATTTCATCATTCCATGTAATAAGCTCTCTGCCAACAAACTCATTCAGTCCATTGTAGTGGAAGTTGTCTTGGACACAAGTTGTCTTGGACACTTGCAAAGTGGTCCTCATTCTCCTTAATGAATTTCCAATCTACATATCTCATGTCACTGACTGCTGGGCTCTTGTCTAGCAGAACTGTCTCATAGAAGTCTTGCTGCTCCTTCGTACAGAATCTCTAATCAAACCTGAGTCTTTCCTCTTCTTCATATCTTTAGCAACTAGGTGGCTGACATCATTTACTGGAAGATGTGGTCTAAGCTTCTTCAATGTTGTAAAGTCATCATCATCTTCAGCTCTAGAAGCAGTTCCTTTGTTCTTTTCAAAAGCTGGAATTTGCCTTGATGTCCTCTTAGGTTTTTCAGCAACAACCTTCTTGGATGCAGACTTGGTGCTCTTGGATGTACCAGTCTTGGGCTTAGCATGAGCTAGAAGTTTCTTGGCCTTCTTCTTGGGAGGAGCCTTTGCAGCTGGCTCATCCTCTTCTTCAGCAGCAGCTGCTTCCTCTAGATCATCATACATGGATGTAGGCCTGCCAGTCACATGGATAATCCTTTTTATGCCTCTTTTCTCCCCTGCCTTCTTAGGCATAGACTTACTTGGGGGATCAATAGTCACTATTGCCCTAGAACTCTCATTTGCTTTGATGGTTTCAAAAGGTGTATAAATCTTGCTGACCACCCTCCTAGATGAGGGTGCCTCATTTGCTGACTTCTTGGCAGCTTTCTCTTGCTTCTTGGCATGAAGTTCCTCTGGCACGAAGTCCGAATCTTCCTCATATGAATTCAGCTTCTTCCTGGCCCTAGTGGCAGCCTTGGGCAACCCATGGGAGCTGGGGTGCCTGGATCTGAAGGAGAACTAGGCTCTGGGCTTGTGCGTGAACTCATGTCAACACCCAGCTCTGGCAAATTCTCACTATCTGACTCTGACATGCTGACCCTATGAATTGAGTATAGAAGAGTGGAATAGGTTGAGTCATCACAAAATATTTAGCTGGTTTTTGAAGGTTTGAACAAAATATTTTCAATGATTTGGATTCTGTCAAATGAACATCGGTACAGCCAAAGATAAAATATCAGAGCTACCAAGACTGACTTTCTCCTTAGCCCAAACTTGGCACCCCTTTCAGTGAGACCGAAAGGTGCACTCGGTTTCACCAAGACAGTTCTCAATAACACAGACATACAAATCAATGACACCGATTTTCCTGCTTCGATTCCCCCGAGTTTCATTGGGGACGGCAAAACCCTAAAAATCCATGGTTCTCTACTCTACGGGGATTTTCTTTGTGGATGGAAGGCTTTCAATCAGTGGCAAGATAATGTAGAAACCCTAATGCACAAGATTTGTAGATTGGAGTGCAAGAGGGGGCCAAATCTGTACCCTACCTTGGCGACAAATCCTCTACGGCAGCGATGTCGGTGAAGATTTCATCGACGGTCGTGATTCTAGCGGCGGAGGAGCGCGGGAAGACAAGGGCGACGACCAGGGGGTCCTTCTATGCCAGCTTAGGGCTTGGGGCATTATGGTTTGAGGAGTGAAATATTGAACCGTCGGGACCACCGAATATATACCCTTTACTATCGGTGACAACGATTCTAAATTTTCGGTGTCACCGAGTGCCTCTAGTGTCAGCTCACAAGGACAATCGGTGTAACCGAGAATATGGAATCGGTAGTACCGAGACTAGAAATCTAGATCAACCCTAGGCATTCGGTGTGACCAAGATTTTGGTGTTGGTTCCATCGAGATGCACTTGGGAGGTCTTAATTGTCAGTCACTGCCGATACAGAATTCCGAGTGCTCCACACACAGAGGGATCGAAAAGCACTTGTTCAAATTTTGTGGTCCAGCATGAATAGAGTATGAGGCGAGAAAGCATAGATAGCTAAAGAAGTGGTCCTAGGATTTCTTGTATATCTAATTGGCAAAAGATAAGTCAAAAGCCAAATAGCAACAATTGGATATCCCCGAATGAGTAAATAAATGCAGACCAACATGCTCACATAATAAGATGTCAAAAGAAATCATGGCAAACATGCACAATCACAATAGCATCTAACAAGCACTTTGGGGATGACAGAGTCATCTATATATGAGTATATTGACTTAGGAGCCATGTAAGAATACTTGATCATAGGTCATACTCATTGCTTAAGCACGAGTAGGGTTACCTCTTTCACATAAAGCATTTAATGTTGTCATGTTCTTTTGAGATGCTTTAACTCAAGTCTTAGAGTAAAGCTCCCCCTAGATGTGACATCCCCCCATAAGAGAGGTAAACTAACCTTGGGTTTTGTCGATGAAGACTTCATGTTGGTGAGGTAGTGGTGGATGCTCAATTTTGATGAAGATCACCAAGAGTTGGGAGCATCCTTGTTGTTTCATTACTCTTCTCACCTACACGGGTTAGTCCTAACACACAAGAGACAAATACAAGGATATCTATGGACATGGAGTGCAATGCATATGTGATGATGTCCATCTATTTGTTGATTACCTTGTCTCTTGCTTACCTTTGAGGGAATGTGTGACTCCTTGAACTATTGAATAGACTTGATGTTGATTGCAGATAGTCCTTGCCAATAATCAATATGAGTAAATTTCATTGGCGAAGTCACCCCTCAAGAACTCTCTAGTTCTTTTTCTTGGGGAGCCACATCATGTTTATGGGGATCCTCGGTGTTGTAGTAGCACTTGTAGAAGTTGAGCTTGTAGTAGCCTTGGGAACCCACTTTACCAAAGCTTGGTATTGATCTTAATATGAGTCAATGTCCTCTTGAAGCTTGTTCTTGCCCTTGAGCTTGGTGTCTTGTGGTGGAAGGTCGTCTTGCAACTTTGTTCCTATGGGGACAGTATTTTCATACTTATCCTTTTGAGGAACAAACTTGGGATTGGGGTATTGAACTTCTTCCCATTCAACTCCATTAGAGTTGAAGTAGCCAACACCATGATTCTTCCGGTATCCTCCAGGCTTGCGTACAATCACATCAAATTGTTTCCACCCTTCAAGACTTTTGTAGATACCTTTCTCTATAATGCCTTTCAAGAGTTCATTTTCTTGCTCAAGTGTAACTTGGCTAAGAGAAGAGTTAGTGGGATCAAGAGAACTACTAGAAAACATATCATTGGATTTGTCTTTTTTATTGCTACTAGTTAAAGAACCTTTCTTTCCTTTGCTACTAGCTTGCTTAGACTTAACTTGAGGCATGAATGTAGATAAGAGAAGTTGTTCGGCTAGATAAGAGGAAGTCTTATTTCGAAGATCATCATTGATAGCTTTAAGGAACTCATGCTATTGCTCTAAATTGAGCTTCTCGAAGTGTAGCTTCTCATGTGTCCTTACAAGCTCTCTTTGATCTTCTAGACTAGACTAATGAGGTAACTTAAGAGTTTTAAGTTCTTGAGTTAGTCGTTCTATTTCCAACTTATCATTATCACACGACTTATCTATACTAGAGTGAGTACTAGCACGTTCATTTTGACTATCATTACTAGTTTCTTTCAAATAGCAAGTCATCTTCATCACTATTGAAATCAATATACTCGGGGTGTGATATCTTGGGGCCTTTAGCCATGAAGAAACTTCCACTCCTTTCATTTGGTGAATCAAATAGATCATAGGTGTTGGTTGTCACTAGTGCAATTCTGGCAACACCTTCATCTTGACTATTATCGGAGTTGGAGTGATAGCTTCTCTCGGAGTGGTTGTCGGAGCCGGAGGCAGAAACCCATTCACCAACATGAGCTTGATGGTTCCTTCCTGATTAGCTCTTGGTGTACCTGTCCTTCTTCTCCAAGTCTCTACTTCTCCATGAGGGTCTTCGTTCATAACGATCATCTCTACTCCTTATCTCTCTTCGAGTTGACTAGTCTCTTGAGTTTCATCTTCTCGGTGACTCTTCTCTTTGTTTGTAAGGAGCCGTGCACTCATTGGAGTAGTGTTCGGGCTTCCCACAATCGTAGCAGTTATGGTCACGACTTGGCCAACGCTTCTGTTCATATCTTGAGTTGGAGCTTCAATGTTTGCTTCTATTCTTGTAGAACTTGTTGAACTTCTTGACCATGAGTGGGAGCATCGCTTGTTGCTTTGTAAGAACCGCTAGACTTGTGGTGAAGCTTTTCCTTGTCCTCGAGGGTCATCTCATGAGCAATAATCCTACCAATCACTTCCTTTGGTTTGAGATCTTTGTAGTTGGGCATCATTTGGATCAATGTGCAAACAGTGTCATATCGATCATCCAAAGCTCGAAGTATCTTCTTGGTGATGAATTTGTCAGTCATTTCTTTGCTTCCTAAGCCGGCAATCTCATTGGTGGTGAGAGCTAGCCTAGAGTACATCTCAGTGACTCATTCACCATCCTTCATCTTGAACTTGTAAAGATGTCCTTGAAGAATATCTAACTAGGACTCTCTCACGGACTCAGTTCCTTCGTGCATATCAACCAAAGTATCCCAAATATCTTCTGCATACGATGTCTACATGGTAGATACTCCTTCCACCAATGGCGACAACACGCCTCACAATGACAACGACAAACCGGGCAGTGTGCCATCAAGGCGCCGGAAATCGCATAAGCGGTCCAAAAGCAAAAAGGGAAGAAAAGCTATTATCAGCAACGGGGACGGTAATACCCCCGCTGATCATGGCAATCCCGATATCCCTGAGCACCCGTTAGAGGGTCCGAAAGGGCTTGAGGACCAAAACAACCCCGATAACGTTAATGACTCCATAGGCAATGATAACCTTCCCCGCTTCGACGAGGAAGATATAATGGAAGCTAATGACTTCTACATACCTGATAACCTCAAAGATCAGGAAGAAATCAGGCAACGACTCATAGCGACGGCTCGCAGCCTAAAGGCTAAAGAACGGCAGCTCAAAGCCGAACAGGACGACCTTAATGATCGGTGGACGAAATTCTTCTTAGCCGAGGAAGTATACGGCACCGGTCTGTCAAACCAGCCCAGAAGCTACCCTCGAAGAATGGAGCTGCCCCAATTCGATGATGAACTCATTGATACTCCGTCTCCAAACCGTACTCCATACGACAAGCCGGGCCGCCCCCTAGTGGTCAGGATAGCACGACAGATGACACCAGTTATATACCGGCAGTGCCTCGAAGACGGGGTAAGGAGACATTAGAGCCCAATGATAGGTTCGACCTGAGAGATGACCTGGATCACAAAGAAGGTTGCACAAGATCCATATATGGATCCAGAGAGTACTCTCTCGATAGACGGAGCGGATACAGACCATGGTTTGACAAAAACAACATAGTCCGGGAACGCAACCAGCCCCATACAAACACCGAGTACAGGCGCGACATAGGATGGGTCAGAGGCGCCGCTCACCCCCTGTGCTTCACAGATGAGGTAATGCGGCATTAGTTCCCTGATGGTTTTAAACCCGTGAATATAGAACAGTATGATGGCAGCACTAACCCAACTGTTTGGAGTGAGGACTTCCTCCTCCATATCCACATGCCACGAGGATACGATCTCCATGCCATCAAATACCTCCATCTTAAGCTTAAGGGGCCAGCTCGGCACTGGTTAAACAGCCTCCCAAAAAATCCATTGGATTCTGGGAAGACCTGGAATATGCGTTCCGCTCTAACTTCCAGGGAACCTATGTCCGCCCGCCAGACTCTTCCGATCTCTGCAACGTTGTCCAGAAGCTCGATGAGCCTGCTCGGCAATTCTGGAATCGGTTCTTGACTAAGAAGAACCAAATCATTGACTGTCCGGATGCTGAGGCCATAGCCTCCTTCCGGCACAATATTCGGGATGAATGGCTGGCCTGCCAGCTAGGCCAGGACAAACCTCCAACTATGTCTGCCGTTACCTCCCTCATGACCCGCTTTTGGGCGGGTGAAGACAATTGGCTGGCAAGATGCAACCACAATTCCGAAGACCCCATAGCACCTGAAGCCCGGGATGGCAACTTAAAACCAAAGTGCAATAAGAATAAGCGCCGGCAAAATAATAGCGATGCCGATGACACGGCTATAAACCCCGGATTCCTCAACTCCTCACCTAGGCAAGAGAAGAAGCCTCCTAAGGGCAATCGTGACAAACCCACTCAGCTGGAGAAGATCATGGAAAGGGCTTGCCAAATCCATGTTACTTCAGAAAAGCCCGCCGACCACACACACCACAACTGCTGGGTGTTTAAACAAGTTGACAAGATACCACCCGAGGACCAAGGCAAAAGCTCTCACAGTGAGGATGAGGATGAGCCTCGAGGTCCAATCGGTGGTGGACAGAAGAAATTCCCTCCCTAAGTAAAAATGATGAACAAGATATATGCCACCCACATACCTAACAAGGAAAGGAAGCATGCCCTTTGGGAGGTCTATGCTATGGAACCCATAGCCGTGAAGTACACCCCGTGGTTGGCATACCCGATCACCTTTGACCGACGTGATGACCCGACTAGTATTCATCATGGGGGTTTGGCGGCCCTTGTACTAGACCCCATCATAGATGGGTATTACCTCACAAAAGTCCTAATGGATGGAGGAAGTAGTCTCAACCTGATTTATTCAGACACGGTGAAAAATATGGGCATAGATCCCTCAAGGATCAAGACCAGCAACACTACCTTCAAAGGAGTGATCCCAGATGTTGAGGCCTGATGTATGGGCTCTATAACTCTGGAAGTTGTGTTCGGCTCGCCCGATAATTTTCGGAGCGAGGACTTGATCTTCGACAACGCGCCCTTCCGCAGCGGCTATCACGCGTTGCTTGGTCGGACAGCATTCGCTCGCTTCAACATGGTCCCCCACTACGCATACCTCAAGCTCAAGATGTCGGGCCCCAAGGGGGTCAAACTGTCAACAGCAATACCGAGCGCTCCCTTAGATCCGAGGAACATGCACTGGCCCTAGCGGCCGAATTCATCTACAAAGAAGATCGGCAAGTTCCGACATCCACCATAAAGGCACACAAGGTTGGGAAGTGAGTTTGTCTTTAGACTGAAAACTCAGATCCTTCCTCTTCCCCTCTATAGGGACTCGCCCCCCACCGCACAACCTCAAGACCGGCAAAGTATGTGCCGAGGAGGCACAACTTCGCACTTAAGATTCCATGGGTAGCGGTGGGGAAATGAAGATGGGTTTTTGGCTGGCCCGAACTTCTACCATCAACACGTGTTCGGATAACATGCAGGTGCTCCTCAAAGAACCTGCCAACGGCGTAAAGCTCACCTACAATTTAGCAGCCTCTCAAGACTTTGTTTGCAAAATCCGCCTGCTGAACACCAACACCCATCAAGGTGCATCTAAGAGGAGGAGTCAACTAGCAATGGGGCATATCGAGGATGTCAGGTTACCAATCGAAGACAACTGGTACAACAACTCTTGTATATTTTTATTCTCTTTCACATACGTGTAAACAGTTGCTTCGGCAATCCGAGCAACAAGAGTTGTTGAGAAAATGCAAAATTGCATCGTGCAAATTCACCTCATCTGTCCTTTTTTGACGCATATTTTTTCTCCTCTCTCCCTCTTCTCGTGCCTGCTCGGATGACGCGAGGTAACCGTCTAATAGATTGGGGGGCTCGAGTTCAAACACAAATCGCCTTATATAGCATGTGTTCGCCGTCTTGGCATTCGCATTATATGCATCGGTTCTAAACTATGTCTTTGGTCAATAAGTTCGGTCGCCCAGCTCCTGTGGTCGCCCCTTTCTGTTCCGCTCATTCGGCTAAAAGAGAAAAGGGAGCACCCCTACGATTATGCTTTCAGATAGTCTAGTCAAGCACCTTAGGGGAGAAAGCCGAAAACGGTCTGTCATAGTATGCGCGATCCGATATGTGAACCCCAAGCTGGAAGTGTTATACTTCAATCTTCGAAAGCGGTTATTCCCTGTTATACGAGGAACTTGCCCTTTGAGCAGACATTGTGATACCAGCTTCCGCGACGGATTGTCCGAACATCACAACACTTTGGTGGCTAATCGTACGCTTCCTATAGTCCTTTTCGCGCCCTACAGCTAAGTGAAAGAAATAAAGCACTATAGTCTGATTGCCTAGTCTGCCGCACTGTACCATCTTAGGGTTCTGATAATACGGCTAAGGGACAAAGTGCATTGGCATAGACACCCAATGTGTATTTACATGGGGGCTGAAGCCGATGACTCGCATATTTCAATATTAAATAGCGACATAGGAGTTACAAAGGATAAGAAAACAATATAAGAACAAATACTAATATCATTATAAGTTTGGGCAAGTCTTCGGACGCATTATAGGTCATTCAAACATTTTATCACCCGAACACTGTGACGCTATCACCCGAGTAGTCTCCATCACTCCATCAAAGTATACCTCGGGGCGTCGATGCTCCTTCTCGGGTGGCGGCGGGTCGGTGGCTACCGTCATCGGATTTAGCCCCGACCAGTGCCCCTTGCACTTGGCGAGGGCCATTCGGACTCCTTCGATGTAGGAGGAGCACCTGACGGTGTCGAAGCGGGGAGAAGTAGCAATCAACCTCTACACCAGGACAAAGTAGCTGCCCTGCAGCGGCTTGCCGGGCCATAAGCGGATGTAGAGGTCCTTCATGGCCGGCTCCACCATCTGGTGTAGCTCGATCAACTATTTTCGCTGCTTCACCAGAAGAGGAGGATCCTCGGGTGCTCCAAACTATGCCCAGAACAGCCGAGCTTCATCTCCTTCTCCTCGCGACGTGAACAACTGATTGGCATCCGCCACACTCTTCTATAGATCGGAGGATGCGCCTGAGGATTGCCATACCCGGGTAAGCAATGCGAATTTGCTATCCCCAAATTAACAGTTTAGTGAGTACGGCTTGCCATATGCTATGTGTATGATCAAAAGTAGTGCTAGAGAGGGGTGATTAGACTACTTGAGCAAATAAAATCTACTTTTTCCCAATTTTAACACTTGGCAGATTTTAGAATTCATAGTATGTCAAGTACAGCCTACACATGCACGTCTAAGAGTGTAGCAGCGGAAAGTAAAGACAAGCATGTAAGTAAAGAGAGGGTAGGAAGATCAAACGCAATTGGTGACACGATGATTTTTACCGTGGTTCCGATAGGTGGTGCTATCGTACATCCATGTTCATGGAGTCTTCAACCAACAAAGGGTAACGATCGCGAGATTCCATGAAGGTCTCTACCCATGGAGGGTTCCACGAAGAAGCAACCTTGACTATACCATGACGGCCTACGTCCATGGAGGACTAACCTTACTCGGGGTAGATCTTCATGAAGCAGGCGATCCCCTTGCCCTTACAAACTTCTTGGTTCACTCCACAACACAAAGTAGGAGGCTCCCAAGCAACACCTCATCAATCTAGGAGGTACCACCCTCCAAAAGGTAATAGGCTCGGTAATGCGATGAACTCCTTGCTCTGTGCTTCAAGATGATAAAATCCTCAACACACAATCACTCTCTCATAGTTATGGCTTCGTAGAAGAGATTGATTAGGTGGAAAGAATGTTGGGGAGGCTAGAAATCAAGATCCATATGGTTGGAGTGGAAGATCTTGACCTCAACGCAAGGACAGGTAGTTCTCTCTCAAAAAAATCAGTAGATATGAGTGGGAAATAGTTCTGAGTGCTTCTCTTCCAAGTACGCGGTAGTGGAGGGGTATATATAGGCATCTCCAAAAATCCAACCGTTACACACAATATGTCACACTCAGTGGAACCGATATGTGAATCTCGGTTGTACCGAAGTGACTTAAAGTTAGAAACTTTTGAGTCTTAGTGTCACCGATATAGGAATCTCGGTTGCGCCGATAAGGTGACCAACGGTCAGACTGTCCAATCTCGGTGATGCCGATCCAACAATCTCGGAGGGACGAAAACTGTGAACTTGCATAACAGAAAGTTGACAGCCCAACTCGGTGGCACCGAATGCCGTATCCATTGTACCGAAAGTCTAGGGTTTGGCCGAGTCTGTCTATGGTTTGGAATCGGTGGCACCCGGATGGAAATGTTGGTTGCACCGATTTTGAGTTTTTGGCTTTGGAAAGACTTTGGTGGGAGAGTTTGTGGGTGTCTTTCGTGACTATCACTTGTGCACATGTGAGCATTTTGTTCACCAACAAAACTTTACCCCTTTTAATAGTATCGGCCTTCCTATGGACTCTAAGTGATTTCTCACAAATGTAAAATGTAGAGTACTCTTGCTTGAATCTTTGCCAACCTATTTCCTTGCATCTTGGGCTATTCTGCAACCTCCACAATGCTTTTGCCAATCCTATCATTGAACATTTCCTGAAATATACTTGGTGGAAACATTAGTTCACTGACTTTTATGTTGTTATTAATTACGAAAACTACCAAGGGTGCAAATGTGCTTTCAATCTCCCCCTTTTTGGTAATTGATGACAACATATAGATCAAAGCTTCGACATATGATATAATCAATGAATATAATCATTGCTTTTAGAAGTACGTGATAAGCAAGAGTTCCCCATAAATTTGTGCATTATTTTAAATTTGCGTCTAAATGCAAATGCACAATCGATTAGGTACATGGGGCACTTCATCCAAGTCACATACAACTTGGTGGTGTGCAAGAATAATGAGAGTTAACAACACAGAACAACACAACAAGTAAAGTGAGTGACCATCACATAATCCTCAAATGATAGGAAATAGTAGCAACACACATGACAGCGTATGATCACACACAAACAACAAGTATCTCGCGTCAAACAAAACAAACGAAATGTTTTGTAAAACCAGGGAATAAAAACAGACACTCTCACTCGAAGCCTAAGATATATATATATATACAACTTCTGCATCTTTGGCAACAAGTTACCAAAAAGTTCAAAGAGATATAGCTAATCCTTCTATGGCTGATCTCCTCCGGTCATCGATGTTGGAGTGAAGAGAACTACAGCGGTCATGGATGGGGCTCGAGTAGATACTGGAGGCACTAGAGCTGATGGGGCTGAAGATACTGTGGCCGGAGCAGAAGATGAAGGCATCGTCTCTAGAGCTGGTACTGTAGGAGTCCTGGCCTTAGTCGTGAACTGGGCAGTCGTCCTGACACGTGCACTATCCTCCTCGGCATTAGATGACTCAGACTTTGAAGAGGTGCGATGGATTGGGGCTTCATCAACCTCCTTCTTGAGCTCATTGACTGTCTTAGTCAGCCCATCACCCTTGTCATTAAGGGTCTTCACTCTATCCTCAAAGATCCTCACAAGACTGTTTTGATTGTCCAGTATAACTTTGATATACTTCTTCATGTCCCTGACAGTAGTGATCAAAAGATCCATCTGCTCGTTCCTTGACCTGTGAACCTGTGCACTAGAGGCTTGAGCTGCTTCTGCTTCTGCCTCTACATGTGCCTGAGCTGCAGCTGATGTGGGATGGTTGGGGTCCATCAGCACAATGTTATCCTAAAGTCTGGCTGAAGTGGCAAATGGGGACTGTCTAGAGCATAGATGGGCTTCTCCAGCTGAGAATTGATGAGCATCTGGATATAGGGTGCATAGCAGCATGAGCGCTTCTGATCAGCAGCAACCATCTTCATAGTCTCTACTATCAAGTCCATCACTTGAATCCTGGTGTGACGATCAAGATGGATGAGCATGTTGATAAAGTATCCACGAATGATCTTCTCATCTTCAGACTTGGGAATCAAGGTATGCCTCAGGATAGTGTTCATTGTATGGAGGCCTGGCTAAAGAAAGTATATAGAACCAAGCTTGTGAGATTGCACTTTATCTGCAGGGATAGGATTATAAATATCCTTCATAGCATTGTGGATCTCCTTGGATTCTGTGTGGACATCCAAATCTCCATCTTGAACCTCTGGGACTCCTAAGATGGTAGCCCACGCATCAATAGAAGATTCATATCTTTCTCCTTCAATCATCCAGACAATCCTACCATCTCCATATAAATGTGTAGTGTAGTAGAATTGCATGACCATCTCGTCGTTGCAAGTAGTGAACTCCTTCCCAAAAAATTGATCAAGTCCAATGCAGTGGAAGTTGTCTTGGACACATGGAAATTTATTCTCATTATCTTTGATGTACTTCCAGTCAACATATCTCATGTCACTGAGTTTAGGGCTCTTGTCTAGCAAAACTGTCTCATAGAAGTCTCGGTGTTCTTTGGTGTAAAAGCTCTAGTCAATAGCAGTCTTTCTCCTCTGGGCATATGGATCAATAGCTCTCCATGCCCTCAAGCCTGGATCCTTCCTCTTCTTCATATCCTCAGCTACTTGGTGACTGTCATCATGAACTGGAAGGTGAGGTCTGAGCTTCATCAGAAGTGTCATAGCATCATCATCATCAGCTTCTCTGAAAGTGGACTTCTTGTTCTTCTCAGTAGCAGGTATGTCTCTGGTAGTCCTCTTGGACTTTTGTGCAGCAGATTTCTTTGAAGTTGCCTTGGTGCTCTTGGAGGTGCCTGGCTGGGGCATAGCATCAGCCAAAAGTTTCTCGGTCTTCTTCTTAGGAGGGACCTGAGCAATAGGTTCCTCGGCTTCCTCCTCTACAGCAGCAGCACCAGTAGTAGCAGCCTCCTCTAGATCCTCATACATTGATGTAGGCCTGCCCTACACACGGATGATCCTCTTCCTGGCTGTCTTCTTTGGAAAAGCTTTCTTGGGGACCTCAACAGACATTGTAGCTCTAGCACTCTCATGTGCTTTGAAGATCTCTGCAGGAGCATAAACATTGCTGACCACCCTCCTAGATGAGGTGGCCTTAGTGGAAGCCTTAGGCAACCCAAGAGAACTAGGAGTGCCTGGATCTGTGGAAGAACTAGACTCGTCACTCATGCTTGAACTCATCTCGACGTTCTGCTCTGGCAAATTCTGACTGTCTGAACCTGACATGCTGACCCTATGAATAGAGTAGAGAAGAGTCGAATAGGATAAGTTATCACAAAATGGGGCTGATTTTTTAAAGTTTGAACAAAAAAATTAAAGGTTTTAACATTCTGTCACATGAAAATCGGTACAGCCGAAGCAAAAATAACGGAGCTACCGAGATAGACTTTCTCCTTAGCCGAAACTTTGCACCCCTTTCGGTGAGACCAAAAGGTGCACTCAGTTTCACCAAGAAATTTCTCAGCAATAGAGACATACATATCAGTGACACTGATTTGCTTGCTTCGGTTCCACTGAGTTTCATCCGGCGGACAGCAAAACCCTAAAAAATCCATGGTTCTCTACATTATGGAGATTTTATGTGGATGGAACAGCTTGCAAATAGTGGATTATTGATGGAATAAGCTTCATTGCGCAAGATTTGGACACGGAGCGCAAGAAGGGTCGAATCCATACCCTAGCTCAGTGATGGATCTGCTATAGCGTGGACGACGGCGTTGATTCCCGTCGCCGACGAAGATCCCAGCGGCGGAGAAGCGCGGGGAGACAAGGGCGATGACCATGGGGTCCTCCTTCGGTAGTTAGGGTTCTGAGGCACGATGTTTGAAGATTGATTTTCAAAGCATCGGGGTCCATAGTATATATACCCATCATTGTCGGTGACACCGATTCTACATTTTCGGTGTCACCGAGTTTCACAACTGTCAGCTGACAGGAAAACTTGGTGTAACAAAGAGTATGGAATCGGTCTAACCAAGGTAAGAAAACCAGATCAACCCTAGGAATTCAGTGATACCGAGAATTTGGGGTTGGTTCCACCAAGATGCACTTGGGAGGTTTTAATGGCCAGTCCTTGACGATACGGAACTCCGAGTGCTCCTCACAGAGAGAGATCGAAAAGTACTTGTTCAAATTTTGTGATGCAGCATGAATAGAGTATGAGGTCAGAAAGCATAGATAGCTAATGAAGTGGTCCTAGGCATTATTGTATATCCAATTGGCAAATAAATATGAAAAGCCAAATAGAAACAATTGGATATCCTCGAATGAGTAAATAAATGCAGACCAACATTCTCACACAATAAGATGTCAAATTAAATCATGGCAAACATGCACAAACACAATAGGATCTAACAAGCACTCTGGCGATGACGGAGTCATCTATATATGAGTATATTGACTTAGAATCCAGGAAATAATACTTGATCATAGGTTATACTCATCATTTAAGCACAAATGGGGTTACGAATTTTACGTAAAGCATTTAATGTTGTCACATTCTAAGAGAAGCTTCAAATCAAGTCTTAGAGTAAAGCTCCCCCTTGATGTCACATCCCCCCATAAGAGGGTCAAACTAACCATGGGTTTTGTCGATGAAGACTTCATGTTGGTAAGGTAGTGGTGGATTCTCAATTTTGATGAAGATCACCAAGAGTTGGGAGCATCCTTGTTGTTTCATTACTCTTCTCACCTACACGGGTCAGTCCGAACACACAAGAGACAAATACAAGGATATCTATGGACATGGAGTGCAAAACATATGTGATGATGTCCATCTATTTGTTGATTACCTTGTCTCTTGCTTACCTTTGAGAGAATGTGTGACTCCTTGAACTATTGCATAGAGTTGATGTTGATTGCAAATAGTCCTTGACAATAATGAATATGAGTAAATTTCATTGGCGAAGTCACCCCTCAAGAACTCTCTAGTTCTTCTTCTTGGGGACCCACATCAAGTTGATGGGAATCCTCGGTGTTGTAGTAGCACTTGTAGAAGTTGATCTTGTAGTAGCCTTGGGAACCCAATTTACCAAAGCTTGGTATTGACCTTAATATGAGTCAATGTCCTCTTGAAGCTTGTTCTTGCCCTTGAGCTTGGTGTCTTGTGGTGGAAGGTCATCTTCCAACTTTGTTCCCATGGGGAGAGTATTTTCATACTTCTCCTTTTGAGGAACAAACTTGGGATTGGGGTATCGAACTTCTTCCCATTCAACTCCATTAGAGTTGAAGTAGCCAACACCACGATTCTTTCGGTATCCTCCATGCTTGCGTACAATCACATAAAATTGTTTGCACCCTTCAAGACTTTTGTAGATACCTTTCTCTCTAATCCCTTTCAAGAGTTCATTTTCTTCCTCAAGTGTAACTTGGCTAAGAGAATAGTTAGTGGGATCAAGAGAACTACTAGAAGCAATATCATTGGATTTGTCATTTTTATTGATACTAGTTGACAAACCTTTCTTTCATTTGTTACTAGCTTGCTTAAACTTAAGTTTTGGCATGAATGTAGATAAGAGACGTCGCTTGGCTATATAAGAGGAAGTCTTCTTTTGAAGATCGTCATTGATTGCTTTAAGGAACTCATGCTCTTGCTCTAAGTTCAGCTTCTCGAAGCGTAGCTTCTCATGTTTCCTTTCAAGCTCTCTATGATCTGGTAGAGTAGATCCGTGAGCTAAATTAAGAGTTTTTAGTTCTTGAGTTAGTCATTCTATTTCCAACTTATCATCATCACATGACTTATCTAAACTAGAGTGAGTACTAGCAAGTTCATTGTGACTAACATTACTCAATTTGTCAAGTAGCAAGTCATCTTCAATTAACAAGTCATCTTCATCAATATTGAAATCAAGATACTCGGGGTGTGATACCTTGGGGCCATTGGACATGAAGCAACTTCCACTCCCTTTCGTTTGGTGAATCAAATAGATCATAGGAGTTGGTAGTCACTAGTGCATGTCCGGCAACACCTTCATCTTGACTATAGTCATAGTTGGAGTGATAGCCTCTCTTAGGGTGATTGTCGGATTCGGAGCCGGAAACCCATTCACAACCATGAGCTTGATGTGTCCTTCTTGAGTAGCTTTTGGTGTACTTGTCCTCCTTCTCCGAGTCCCTACTTGTCCTTGAGGGTCTTTGTTCATAACGAGCATCTTTACTTCTTCTCTCTCTTCAAAGTGACTCGTATCTTGAGCTTGGTCTTCTTCGTGACTCTTCTCTTTGTTTGTAGGGAGCCGTGCATTCATTGGATTAGTGTCCGGGCTTCCCACAATTGTAGCAGTTTCGGTCATGACTTGACGAACGCTTCTATTCATATCTTGAGTTGGAGCTTCGATATTTCCTTATATTCTGGTAGAACTTGTTTAATTTCTTGACCATCAGGGTTATCTCTTCATTTGTGACAAGCTGTTGCTCGAGGTAGCGGGAGCATCACTTGTGGCTTTGTAGGCACCGCTAGACTTGTGGTGAAGCTATTCCTTGTCTTTGAGTGTCATCTCATGAGCAACAATTCTACCAATCACTTCCGTTGGCTTGAGATCTTTGTAGTTGGGCATCATTTGGATTAATGTGCAAACGGTGTCATATCGATCATCCAAAGCTCGAAGTATCTTCTTGATGACGAATTTATCAGTCATTTCTTTGCTTCCTAAGACAGCAATCTCATTAGTGATGAGATCTATCCTAGAGTACATCTCAACAACTCCTGCACCGTCCTTCATCTTGAACTTGTCAAGATGACCTTGAAGAACATCCAACTTGGATTCTCTCACAGACTCAGTTCCTTCTTGCATATCAACCAAAGTATCCCAAATCTCTTTAGCATGTTCAAGACGGATGATTTTGTTGAATTCTTCGGGACACAGGCAGTTGAAGAGAATGTCACATGCCCGAGCATTGAGTTGCAACATCTTCAATTCATCCGTAGTCGCTTCGCGATCGTGTTCCTTTCCTTCTGTAAACAACTCACCCTACAAGCGAACACGAACAACATCCCAAACGGCAAGGTTATGACCAAGCAAATTCATTTTCATTTTCTGCTTCCAACTAGCAAAACTAGTGCCATCAAAGTACAGACCTCTACGGTGTTAATTTCACTCACTAGAAGTCGTACTTCTCCTAGGTTGTGAGACCAATGCAATGGAGACCAAACTCAGATACCACTTGTAGGATCCAAAGTAGTGCTAGAGGGGGGTGATTAGACTACTTGACCAAATACAAATGTACTTTTTCCCAATTTTAATTCTTCGCAGATTTTAGCTTTCATAGTATGTCAAGTACACCCTACACATGCATTTCTAAGAGTGTAGCAGCAGGAAGTAAAGAAAAGCATGTAAGTAAAGAGATGCTAGGAAGATCAAACGCAATTGGTGAAACGATGATTTTCCCTTGGTTCCGATAGGTGGTGCTATTGTACATCCATGTTCATGGAGTCTTCAACCCACAGAGGGTAACAATCGCGAGAGTCCATGGAGGGCTCTACCCACGGAAGGTTCCATGAAGAAGCAACCTTGACTATACCATGACGTCCTACGTCTATGGAGGACTAGCCTTACTCGGGGTAGATCTTCACGAAGTAGGTGATCTCCTTGCCCTTGCAAACTTCTTGGTTCACTGCACAACACGAAGTAGGAGGCTCCCAAGCAACACCTAACCAATCTAGGAGGCACCACTCTTCACAACGTAATAGGTTCGGTAATGCGATGAATTCCTTGATCTTGTGCTTCAAGATGATAGACTCCTCAACACACAATCACTCTCTCACATATATGACTTGGTAGAATAGATTGATTAGATGGAAAGCAAGTTGGGGAGGCTAGAAATTAAGATCCATATGGTTGGAGTGGAAGATCTGGACCTCAACACAAGGGTAGGCGGTTCTCTCTCGAAAAATCAGTAGATATGAGTGGGGAACAGTTTTGAGGGCTTCTCTTTCGTGTACATGGTGATGGAGGGTTATATATAGGCATCTCCAAAAATCCAACTGTTACACACAATAAGTCAGACTCGGTGGAACCGATATGTGAATCTCGGTTGTACCAAAGTGACTTAAAGTTAGCAACTTTTGAATCTCGGTGAGACCGATATAGGAATCTCAGTTGCATCAATAAGGTGACCAATGATCAGAATGTCCAATCTCGGTGATGCCGATCCAACAATCTCGGAGGGACCAGAACTGTGGACTTGTGTACCAAAAAGTTGGCATCCCAACTCGATGGCACCGAATGCAGTATCGGTTGTACCGGAAGTCTACGGTTTGGCTGAGTCTATCTAGGGCTTGGAATTGGTGGAATCGGGGTGGAAATGTTGGTAGCACCGATTTTGAGTATTTGGCTTTGGACAGACTTTGGTGGGAGAGTTCGTGGGTGTCTTTCGTGACTATCACTTGTGCATGTAGTAGCATTTTGTTCACCAACAAAACTTCACCCCCTTTTAATAGTATTGGCTTTCCTATGGACTCAAAGTGATTTCTCACAAATGTAAAATGTAGATTAGTCTTGCTTGAAGCTTTTCCACCCTATTTCCTTACATCTTGGGGTACTCGTTAATCCTTTTGCCAATCCTATCATTCAACATTTCCTTAAATATAGTTTGTGGAAGCATTAGTTCAATGACTTATGTGTTGTTATTAATTACCAAAATCAGCAAGGGAGCAAATTTTCTTTCACTATGCCCTTGGCCGGGCGCACTTGATCCTCGTAGAACCATCTGTCCATCCGCTCCTTCTGGAGTTCGGTTTTCAAAGTGGATAGTTCGGCCGAGATCGCCTTATTCTTTTGCTCCAAGGCCTCACGTCTTTCCTTGGCATCTTTGAGCTCCTACTAGACCTCTGCCATGCGAGTTTCATGCTTGCCACTAGTGGCTCGCATGGCGGAAAGGATGGCAACCATTTCCTTAGCAGCCGCCCTCTCGGCAGTCGTTTCGTCCTTCGCGCGCTGGAGCTCGTCCTTGAGCCTCTGCATCTCCTTCGCCGAGGTTGCGCGTACATTATACAATGTGAAGAAGCTGCATTGACAGTATTCGGATGATCAAGATCAAACAAAGGCATTCGGATTCTATTTTGACATACCTTGAGCCTCGTCGAGCCTTCGGTTAAGGGCCATAACTTCGTCTTTGGAGCGCTTCAGCTTCCGATATAGCTCTTCTAGCATAGCGCCATTTATGTCCGCCGCCGATGACGAAGCCTGCATTACACACAAAGTTAATACATTACATGGGCTCTCAATTTCTGAATATAGACAATCCAATCATATGTCGAGTTATTCTAACATGCTGGACACTTAAAGTGCATCTAGTTTGGTAATCGGATTCAGACGTGATCCCTAGGTGAGCTTTTTCACCTCACCTAGGGCTCGGGGGCTGCCATGTATATAATGTGAATAAATAAAATCTTTGCAAAATAAACACATCGGGTGACTTACTTGAAAACCTGTAAGGAGACCTTTGAAGGCCTCCTTCAGTCCGTTGTCAACAAATTGGATGCTCTGTGGTACCGCACCCATAAGGGTGCGGTGATCCTAGGGGATGGAGGCACTCGATAGAGCCTCCTCCATGACCGACCACCTATTGGTAGGTGGTGCCAGTGATGATCGGATTCCCCGATCACCCATCGGGGACTGGACCGGTGCCTCCGGAGGCTTAGTGCACTCTGGAGAGGTTTTCGGAGGGGACTGAGCGCTTGCTCATTCGGACTCCTTGGTATCCGGGCAGGTTTTTGCCCCCCGGTCTTTAGTGGCCGAGGCATTAGCCTTTTCCATAGTATGGTATCCCTCGCCACCTGTGTCCGCCTCCATAGGAGTTTGCTAGGACGACACCTCCATGGGATCCCTCGTGGCGCCTGGAGTGGAGGGATGTGAGGCATCCCCACTCTCCGCCGGTTCGGCGGGCGGGGTCTCCCCGTCCAATATCACTTCGATGGGGATAAAATGCGGGGACTGCAAGGGCAATAACCTCTGTGTTAGCAAACTCTAAATCTATTCATCATGAAAAGGAGGGTCTTTGGATCCTAACCTTTGGGGGGGGGGGGCTTGACCCGTAGGCTCGTTCGTGGAACCTCCTCGACGTCTTTGGACAGAATCACCCATGTTCGTCACGCCCTCTTCTGGGTAGGAGAAGGAACCTGCTCCGGGGTTTCTGAAGACATTTCTCTCTTCCTGCCACGTGGGGAATTACCTCCCCCTTGCCCTCGACCTTGGCCTCCTCCTCCTCATCTTCTTCCTCTTCCTCCTCCTCAGCCTCCTCCTAATTCGAGGAGGCGGGGTGTCCTTGGATGCAGCATGAGGATAGTCCTTCATGCGGATGCAAGCTGGCCTAGTTTCTTCTTCTTCTCTTTCTTTGTGGGAGACTCATAAGGATTTACCACGAGCATTATTGCTAACAGCCCAGTCATGTAGCGACCCCACTCAAAACGAGTCAAGCCTCTGTGTGTTCTGTGCCATCCCTGGATCAGTATACTGGCACACACAGTACATCAATGTATATATCAAAGTGCAATCACATGTAATTAACATAAAATTGATATATACCTTAAAATGTCAGCGGAAACAGTCAACGGGAGTGGAGTCCCAATAAACACCAACGGCAGGTTGAGTGTAGACCGTAACCCTGAATCGTACTCTTACTCATCCAAGAAGAGTATCTGCAACATGAGACGTTGTAGCCGTGTAGGTCAGTACATTGAATGTATCGGCAAGATCACCATAGTAGAACAGATGATAAAAACTATTCTATATGCAGTAAGGCTTTGTGGCTTTGTGTTTGAGTTTTTGCATGAAAGCTGATTTTATTTTCTTTTCCTACATCAAAGGAATATCAGGAATTTTCACTACAAAGTTACCTAACATGACATGGTTCCGCCAACTGATGTCTTAATGCCCACAAGTATCATAAGTTGCCCACAATTAATTATCAGTCCAGTGTTGAGAGTTCAGAGATAGATCTAAGTCTAGAAGCTCAAATTGTTCGTGACCGTGGACACGGCTAATCGATTAGTTTTACTCTGCAGAGTGTTGTGTACATTACCCACAAGATTCGTTCCCTCCTGGTAAGTCCTCGCACTACTGGGTGTTTCAGAACAGGATGAACGAAACATGGTCTTTCAGAGTGTTTCCCTGACTACTGTCAGTGCCCATACTTTCCTAACGTCGACTACATCTTGTAGCACTTCCCAGCCAGAGTCACAACAAACATCAACCAAACTTGAGCCCATAATGACTTGTGGCTACATAGGTAAGCTTCCGGGGATGAAGCATTCATCATTCTCTTTGAGTCTGGCTGAAGATTTCGGCAAGATTTCATGGCGCTTCTCCATGCATCCCGGCCATCCACTAGTTACTCCAGGGATGCCCAATCACCCATCCTTCACCCAGTAGTGTGTATTGAAAACTTGTTTCTCGAGTCTTGAAGTCTTGAGGTCTTGAAGATGCAGGACTTGAAGATGCCTTCATGAAGTTGTCGACTTGACATAGAGTCCTCCTTCTCACACCACTCACGAACACTCATACCAACCCCGTCTACTTTAGCATAGAATAAAATAACTAACGTTCTCGGGGCTTTAGTAACAAGTGGTGGGTTCCTACCTCATGCATTCTACTTGACTACAAGAATTTCAATAACACTACGGGAGGGATTTGTTGAATGATATCACTACATGCAATAAAACATAGGTATGAAATAGATGGTCAAAGTGAACTTGCTTGTACTGTTGATGAAGAATAATATCACTCTCAGAAATAACTTGTTAGACTATTCGTCACTCTCCGATGAAAATCTATATAATCAAACATTGCATTCATATAATCAATCATACTAGCAATCAATTCTAACAATAAAAAAAGTAACACAAAACCAAACGCAACAAGATTGATGAAGGAAATACTTAAGACAAAACTCAAAACAACAAAGTTTCATCAACACAACTAAGGTTGGTTTTCTCTACAAATAAATCCTTTCTTCAAAAGTAAAAACACAAAAACAAAGTAAAATATAACAAAAGTATTTCAGTAAATATTTTACTAGTACAAGAATTACTTTTGAATAACAAGTAAAAACTATGAAAACAACACACTAAACACTATAAGTTTTCTAACTAATAAACTTAACAACAGTTAAAACAATAAAATATAAAAATAACAGAAAACAAAGTATATCACAACTAAGTTAACAAAAAGTGAAACTTTATAAAAAAATGATAAAATATTTTCAAATAAGAAGTCAAACTAGCAATGAAATCAATATGCAAGTTACTATGAAACTAGAATTGATTTCATGTTAAAATATAATAAATAATATAAAAATAAATGTGTTTCATGTTCTATTTCTAACTAACAAAGTAAAACTTTCCAACTAATATAAAAGAAAATAAATTAAAACAATTTGAAACAAAAGAAATAGAATTAGTCCTAAAAGAACTAAAAACAGAATCTGTTTAGTTAAAAACACTAATTTAAACTATTCTAAAAATTGTAAAATTCTACCTACTGATAACTAAGGTCACTAGGGACAAGTATAAAAAAGAATCAACTTAATATCTATTTGAAACTCAAGATATTCAGAAAATAAGATTTGAATCAAATCTGTTTGAAATCAATTTTAGATATTCAAATTTGGTCAAACTTTATATCTACAAAAACTACATAAAATTTTTGATACAGTGCACAAAGAATCAAATTAAAAAAATTAAAAACATAAAAGATATGAAGAAAACAAAATCAGAACTATTCTGTTAGCTGAATTTAAAACAGAAAAAAGAAAAAATGTTTCTAACGGACAGGGGGTGATGTGGCAGCTTCTGATTGGCTGGAGGTGTGTGCGTGTGGGTGCTAACAAGCGAACGGCTGGGCCTTAGAAGAAAACATTTCGGTTAAAATAACTAAAAAATGGTCGGTTCACCGAAATAAACCGAATTGGTATGATAGTTCTAATCCTAGCCATAGATCTACGATCGGACGGCTAAGAGAGTGAGAGGGAGCTCACGGAGGGAGGTCACCAACGATGGAAGATTCCAGCGAGGCAGGGGCGAAGAGGTCGATGTGGGCGGTGCTCCAGGGGTCCTCCGGCGATGGCGAGGTCTCCAATCGACGGCGGGGATCCTCCGGGGATGGTTGGTCGTGACGGAGAGACGAGGGGGCGACGGTGGTGAGCTATACGAGCTCGGGGGGCTCCGGTTGAGATTTGAGCTCCGGCGAGGGTGGTGGTTACAGCGTGGCAGGGGTTCCTGGTGAGGGCGAGGGCACCGGGAGGTGCGGACGATGGCGGCGTAGTGGATGGTGGGCTCAAACGGCGTCGGGGACGTCTGGGTGGAGCGGTGGTGCGAGAAAGGCGCAGCGGCCGTGGTTATCTCCGGCGAGGGATTCCGGCGAGGGGAGAGTGTCGGACGAGGGGAAACGGGCAGAATGGGTCGAGGGGAGGGGCGGGGTTTTATAGGCGGCCTCGGGGCATCGGGGAATGGCAGGAGGAGGGAGATCCGGCGCGGTGGTCGCCCGCGAGGTAAGGGGAGCAAGAGGAGGGAGGTGACCGCGGTGATGGCGCGAGCGGTCGGTGGGGCCGGGGCGTCAGAGAGAGACAGGGAGAGGGCGCGACATCGATGGCCGGTGCGGAGGGATTTCGGGGAAGGGTTAAAGGCAGGTGGGCCGGTGGACTTTCCTAATAATAGCATTTTTCCTTTTATTAATTTCCAGAGCATTGAAATCTCATTTGTGGCCATCAATATATTTCCAACAAATAAAGATATATATATCGAATTGATCAGGGAAATAAATGATATTTAATGAACATTTTTGCACGGCCAAATTAAATACTTTGAAAAAATTATTTTCAAAAAATGCCTAAATTGGTTTTAATTCTTTTGCAATAAATTTTCAAATAACCCCTTGGGTTTTATGGTTCAAATACTTCACAAAAATAACCCTGGTGTGGAGTGTCATGTTAGTCCTCTCAAAATCTTGTCAAGGGTATTTGAAGTTTTTTCAAAATTTAAAATGGAACCAAATATGAAATGAATTCCAAAAAGAATAATTCAGAGATATTCAAATACACCTTTCAAATTCCTTCTTTATGAAGAAGTCATGTTATCTTCTCTCACTGATTTGAAATGGAATTGAATTGGAAATCAAACACAAAGGGAAAGTCATTTTATTCCCTCTCATTCAAAAGTTTTAAAATAATTCAAATTTCACTCAATTTCAATCACTCAAGCAAACAAACATTTCATTCTAATATTTATTATAACATTCCAAAATTTGGGATGTTACAAGTCATGTCGTCTTCGGCCTGAAGCGCCAGACTGTTAATGTTGACGGCTTTCTTCAGCCATCTATGCAAAGACATATCGGATAAGGGGTTATGAGAATGTTCTGTGTAATAAAGCCGACCAAGCTAGGGTGTATCGTACCTCGGAATCGGGCTTGGCGGTGTGTAGACCTTTGTCCTCCTCCTCGGATGGCTAGCTCTTCTATGATTTGAACAGCGCCTTGCACAACTTCTCCCGTGTAGTGCGGAAGAGATTCCGAACTATGGGCTCGGCGTCGAGTTCACGAGCCCACAAGGGGGTGTCTCGGCCCTGGCGGGGGAGGATGCGTCTTCGGAGCATCCCCTGGAACACATCAGTCAACTTGGTGTCCTCCTCGACCATGGAGCGGATGCGCTTCTGCGGGTCGCTCACCTCATTGCCCGGTCCCCATAAAAGGCCCTTTTCGATACATAAAGCAAGTCCGGTGGGGGGACCGGATTTGAATGCGGCAGCAGAGTGCTGACCCTCTTCTTGTGGTTCGCGGACGTAGAACCACTCCTTTTGCCACCCCTTGATGGTGTCGATAAGGGTGCCTGATGGCCACCCTACGCGGGTAAGCTTGCTGATGATGGCCCCACGACAACCTACAGGCTTGCCACCGATGCACTTGGGCTTGATGTTGACCACCTGAAGCCCGAGCCCAAAGTTTGGCTCGATGCACAAGAAGGCCTCGCAGACGAGGATGAATGCCGAGATGTGCATGATGGAGTTCGGCAGGAGGTCGTGGAAGTTGAGGCCATAGAAATACATCAGCCCCTTGACGAAGGGATGGAGAGGAAATATCAGCCCCCTGATTAAGTGAGGGATGAACACCACCCTTTCGCCTGGCTTGGGGGTGGGGATCACTTGGCCCTCCTCCGCTGCACGGTGAGGGACGTTGGTGGAGAGGTAGTCGGCCTTCTTGAGGTCGAGAATGTCCCGGTCGGTGACTATGGATGCTTCACATTAGCCATTGTAGACCGCCATTGATGAGGTAAGAGGTGGGGTCGGAGAGACCTAGATCTGTGCTTTGGAGGCGCAAAGGAATGGGAGGCGGAGAAGTGGAATGGAGAGCGTGAATAGCCTTCAGTGCATTACTCCTCTTTTTATGAGGCCTATCAATTTGGACTCCCCTTGGTGCGCCGTGAAACCCTCCACTTTCTAAGATGTGTGAGCCGTTGCATGCACGTGATTAAGTATATCTCATATAAAATGGGACACGATTGGTATATTGATAGATCCTGATGATTAAAACGGCATCGAACCACGAATTGAGTCTATGCAACTAGCCTATCGGTCATGGTGGGTCATAGCCTTTTGTTAGAGAGGTCATCAGGGGAACGTTATTTACCCCCTGACGTTTGGCCTTCAAAGCCAACAAATTTGTAGTGTCCGGATGTGCCGCTATGCGGAAAACTACTTATCATCGAAGGACGAACTATGGTTCGGCGAGAAGGAACTCACCTCGCAAACCGAAGACTCTGTTCGCGAAGCAATTGGGGCTGAAGACCTTTGGTGTTGGAGGCAAGTCTGTGGGCAACTAAGGTAGTCCTGGATTAGGGGGTCCTCGGATAGCCGACCTATTGTTTATGGGCCGGACTATATGGGCTACCTGACGAACATAGGAAGATTTGAAGGCCTAGTCTTCAGGATGGAAGCCTCGGGAAGCACGACTTGTACTCCACGTTTGATGTAGTAAAATAGGCATGTTTATCTCTTCGTCATGTAACCGACCATGTGTAAACCCTAGGCATCCTTGTCATCTATATTACCCGAAGGGTTTTAGGGTATAGGGACAGAACAACTCATCTAGGGTTACGTATTCGATCTCGAGGTAGATCAACTCTGTAACCCCCCATCATCAATACAACCAAGCAGGACGTAGGGTATTACCTCCATAGGAGGGCCCAAACCTGGGTAAATCTGTATCCCCTAAATCTCCTTTTATCGTCGATTCTAGTCTCACAGTTCGGGACCCCCTACCCGAGATCCGTCGATTTTGACATCGACTCCAGGGGCCTCTGGCGCATCCTGGTGGGTGTTCCCCACCTCGCGCCTCCTCTCTAGTAGTTGTTCGGCCCATCTGGCGTCCTCTGATCCACAAAAAATCTCCAGAAAATTTCAGGACATTTGAGCATCATTTGGTACTGATATCCTACGAAGTAAAAGACAAGCAAAAATAGCAACTGGCACTTTGGCACTATGTAAATAGGTTAGTCCAAAAATGATATAAAGTTGCCATAAAATGATTGTAATACATCCAAGATTGATAATATAACAGCATGGAACAAGCAAAATTA
Source organism: Hordeum marinum (assembly GCA_022496015.1). NCBI lineage: Eukaryota > Viridiplantae > Streptophyta > Magnoliopsida > Poales > Poaceae > Hordeum > Hordeum marinum. The sequence goes on from CM039676.1 coordinate 119,572,470, forward strand.
TAGATACATTGGAGACGTATCAAGTAGCATCATCAATTAGTTGCTACATATCAGAGTGAATATCAGGTGGTGGTGTCGCAAGCCTACTTAAAACAGAAGGTGGATCAAGTGCGAAGATAGATGGCCGTTCCTTACCTCCCCTCGTCTAGGCAAAATATGTGAACCATATTTTTCTTCAATTTCACCATTCTGAAGTTCTCTAGATTTAGCAATATGAGCATCAAGTAGATCACCGAGTGGAACATGTTCAGTTTCATCTAGAATAGTAGTAGCATCATCATAAGTTTCATTCAAAGTAGAAGTGGCATCATTAATTACTTGTGACATATAAAATTGAATGGAAGGTGTTGATATCACAAGCTTACTCGCAATAGAGCTAGATGGCAATTCCTTGCCTTACCTTGTCCTAGAGGGTATGATCTTGGTTTTAGTGTGATTCTGTTTCTTCATAGTGATCAATAGAAAGCCCAAGTGAACTCAATAAATAGAGCTATCCTCCCCTACAAATCGCAAGTGAACACAAGGGTATCCAATTAATATTTATGAGTCTTAGCAGTTAGGTTGTCTATTGAACCGCACCTGGAATTTCTTTCTGCAACAAAGTGTTTAGTAGCACAGTAGCAATATTAAGAGTAACAATTTGTAGTGATTGTAACAACATCAGCAGTATTAGCAACTTAGCAAAGATCAATATGCAAAAAACGTAGTCATTGGATCAGCGATGGATACTTGTGTTGGATGACATTCATCATGTAACACTCACAACCTAGAGCGACACAGTACTAGATCCAATTCATCAATGTAATTTAGGCATGTATTCCGTCTATAGTCATACATGTTTATAATAAGAAATTGCGTGACATCTTTTTCCTACCCTCCCATGGCAGTAGGGTCCAAAGGTAAACTAAGCGATATTAAGTCCTCATTTTAATAGAGAACCCAAACAAACGATTAACACATGGTAGATACATGTACTCCTCATAATACGGTCATCGCTAGAGATAATCCCAACTATTGTCACTTTGGGGTATATGGATCATAACAAATAATAGGTGCATACAACTTGCAAGATAGGATACAAAACACTGTCATGTCCATGAAAACATAATAGGTTCATATATAAAACCATGACACTCAGGTCCTAGTGACAAGCATTAAGCATAGAAAATTCATAGCAACATCAATCTTAGAACATAGTGGATACCTGATGTCTACCACACAACTTTATTCTTGTAGACTTTTGTTAGGACTCCAAGTGTAGAGTTTTGTAGGACAGTAGCAATTTTCACTCAAGTGGATGACCTAAGGTTTATCAATCCGTGAGAGGTGTAGGAGGAAGATGGTATCTCTCAAATAACCCTGCAATCAAATACAAGAAATCTCTTATGTCACCAAAACACCCAATACAATGGTAAATTATATAGGTGCACTAGTTTGGCGAAGTGATGATGATACAAGTGCAATATGGATGGTAGAAATATGTTTTTGTAATATGAAAATATAAAAACAACAAGGTAACAAATAGTAATCATTAAGAAAAATGATATATTAATGCTTGGAAACAAGGCCTAGGGTTCATACTTACACTAGTGCAATCTCTTAGTAGTGCTAACATAATTGAATCATATAACCATCCCTCAACATGTGACAAAGAATCACTCCAAAGTTACTATCTAGTGGAGAACATAAGATGAAATCATTGTGGGTAGCAAAACCACCTCAAAGATATCCTTTCCGATCAATCTATTGATTCATCCCTATAAGTGTCACAAACAGTCCTAGGGTTTGTACTAGAATATAACACATATGATACACATCAATCAACCCTAATGTCACCTATATACTCCAATGTTACCGATGTCCGACAAGTATAGGGGATCAATTTCAATACTTTCAGTAAGAAAGAGTGTCGAACCCAAGGAGGAGCAGAAGGAAATGATAAGCGGTTTTCAGCAAGGTAATTTCTGCAAGCACTGAAATTGTAAGTAGCAAGTAGTTTGATAGCAAGGTAATTTGTAACGAGCAAGTAATGGTAACTGTAAATAAGGTGCAGAAAGGTAGCCCAATCCTTTTGTGGCAAAGGACAGGCCAAAACAATCTCTTATGATAAGCAAAGTCTTATTGAGGGTACATGGGGATTTCATCTAGTCACTATCATCGTGTTGGTTTGATTCGTGTTCGATACTTTGATAATTTCATATGTGGGTGGACCAGTAATAAGGTATTGTTCTTACTTGAACTAACAACCTACTCATGATTAACCCCCTCGCAAGCATCCGCACCTACGAGAAAGGTATTAAGACAAAGTCTAACCATAGTATTAAACATGTGGACCTAAATTAGCCCCTTACGAAGTAGCGCATAAACTAGGGTTTAAGCTTCTGCCGCTCTAGCAACCCATCATCTAATAACTACTCCACAATGCATTCGCTTAGTCCCAAGGATGGTTAAGTGTCATGTAGTCGATGTTCACATGATACCACTAAGGGAATCACAACATACATATCATCAAAATATCGAACACGTATCAAATTCACATGATTACTTGCAACCTGACTTCTCCCGTGACTCAAGAACAAAGGTAACTTCTCACAGATAATACTCATGCTCAAGATCAGAGGTGTATTGAATAGCATAATGGATCTGAACATAAAATCTTCCACCAAATAAATCATATAGAAATGAACTACACAAGGTAATCAACACTACTAGTCACCCACATGTACCAATCTCAGGTTCCGGTACAAAGATTGAACACAAGCGATGAACTAGGGTGTGAGAGCAGATGGTGGTGTTGAAGATGTTGATGAAGAATGGCCTCCCTAAGATGAGAGGTTGTCGGTGATGACGATGGCTTCGATTTCCACCTCCGGGAGGGAAGTTCCTTCGGCGAAATCGCTCCGCCAGAGGTCAATAGTGCTCCTACCCAAGTTCCACATTGAGATGGCGGAGTTTCGTCTTGGAAGTCCTCTCTTTATTTTTCTAGGTTAAACTAGAATTTATACCAGAAGATGGGGTCCGAAGGTGGGCCAGGGTGAGCACCACCCACCAGGGCGCGCTTGGGGGCCTAGCGTGCCCTAGTGTATGTTCCTCACCAGGTGGCCCCCCTTCAGTAGATTTTTGCTCCAGTATTTTTAATATAATCCATCAAAATTCCCCGTAAAGTTTTAGCTCCATTAGGGATGTGCAGAATAGGTATCTCTGACATGCTTTTTTAGGTCCCGAATTCCAGTTGTTGGTATTCTCTCTCTTTGTGCAAACCTTGCGAATTATGAGAGAAAAGGCATTATAATTACTCCCCGAAGCATTATTATGCATAAAAAAATTATATATAATAGTAGGAAAACATGATCTAAAATGGACGTATCAACACCCCCGAGCTTAGACCTCCTTTGTCCTCAAGCGAGAGTCGATATCGAAGAACATGTCCACATGGTTTGAGAGAGAGGTGTCGATAAAACAAAATACGGATGCGGTAGCATCATGCTTATTATCCTAACATCAACAAAAATTAACATATACCTTTTTCATATAACTTTTATTGCATAACAACATCATATAACTTCTTATGAGCAAGTAACAATTCATCACAACATGGAAGTATAAAGCATAAACCTTATTGGAAACCAACAAACTAGGTTCTCAGTCAACTTTGCAACTACAATTCATCATATTTTATCTTCTATGATTTAATCTTCTATGATTGCTAACACTCACAACATACCCATGAGCAAAAAGTTTCAACCGGACACATAGAAATATATCGTCTTATAGTTTCGCCTCTCAACATATTCACCTCAAGGGCAATCTCAACAATAATAACTCATGCTCACTCATATCCAACTGGATATATGTTCCTAGATCTTTCCTCGCCACATGATGCTTGTAAAAGAAGAAAAATAAAAAGGATCAGGTGTCGGGGAAGGATGCACTCGATCACCTATGGGGTCGCATGCCCCTTTGTGGTTCGACAGGGGCGAGGTCACTTGTACAAAGAGAAGAGATTGGAAGACAGTGTGATGATCATGACACGGGTGTTTTACCCAGGTTCGGACCATTCTGAAGCATAAAACCCTACTCCTGCTTTTGGTGGATTGATTGAAAGAACACGAGAGGCACCTACGCTCTAGCCTAACAAGGGTTTCCTTATGGGAAAGAGGTGATATGCGAGTAAAAATGTCCAGAGGTTCGAATCCTTAGCTAGGTTTCCTTGGGCCTCCTTTTATAGCACAATGGCAAACCAAAGAGGTAAAACAGACATTGTCTGATGATTATATAGGTAGCAGAGCTTATTATACCTAACTCTAGAATTAAGTCAAAATTGCCATCATTACTAGTCTAGGTGGCATGCAGGAATGCATTCCCCGCAAGCTCCTACCACCGCTCTAGCCAACTGCTACACCACGGCTTGACAAGCCTACATATGGGTGTCAAGGAGGTGTAATCGTCTTCCAGCGCGTCACCACGTGCTTAGCGCGAGCTACTTAGCCACTTGGGAGCTCGACACCGCATCAATAAGTGACTGGAGTAGCGATGCAATGGAGCGGTGACTAACCAGCCCACGCTTGTCGGGGGACTTGCGTGTCGGGTCTTTGGAGGGTGCAGGCACCTCGCTCCTCGGCAGTACCGGGGACGTGTCTGGCATGCTCCGAGCTTGTCTTGGGTTGTAGCACCGAGCTTGCCGGTGTTGTCGTCCTTGGATTGGTGCCTTCTTGTCATGGGATTGGCTACTAATTCCTGTGCATAAGTCAGGGGCATTGGGTACGAATGTCTCAGTGCACCGACAAGAGCACCCCGAGTCTGTCTCACATGCGCTTGCTCAGCGCCGTTGGGTCAGGCCTAAAATTCATTCACAGGCATGCAATGTGAGGGAGTAACCACAAATTTACTAGTCACCACTGACCCACCACCTCAGGTCGTTTCCGCCACGTGCGCCACATGCATTGTGGGAGGTTCTGGTGGGCGCTCGTGACTTAAAGGCCTGATCGTGATAGAAAATTGTAGCATCATGGATTGGTGCAATGGGGTGGTTACCTGTTCACCCATGATCATGGGTAGTGGAATTGGTGGAGGCGAACGGCGACCCTTGGAGTGAAGGAGAGCCAGCCCTCGCGTCCTCCCCTATAAATTGGTGGGTCGCAAGGGGGGATGCCCATCCATCCCCTTCTCCTCCTTAGTGTTAAGTTCTAGAGCTCGCCCTTCTTCCCCTGTCTCAAGTGTAACAAGTAACCATCATGCCCAGGGGTCAAGGACGACCCCTAGCTTCTGCCATAACAACGAGGGCTTCCCAGCAGGATCATGCTGCCGCTTCAACTGTGGAGACGGAGGGTGATTCCATTTTGCGGGTAGAGGTGCCAAAAGGGGCCGAGGTCAACACAGGGCCCATGGTCAAGAAAGATGGAGTGTTGCCTCCCATGCTCCCCGCCACCGGACCCTCCTCCCATGGAGGGTCACACCGAGGGTACGTTGCTGGAGTTCGTCGTCAAGCTGCATGGCCCTCCCCATAGTCGCCTATGTCTCCCTCGCCCTTTCGCCCAGTTGATGGAGGTCGATAAGCCATACGCGATGTGGTTGCGGGTGCATGGTTGCTAGAACGGCACCGTGCAAGTAGACGTCGAGTTCTCGGACCGTCATGTCATGTTTCTCAGGCTCGGGTGGAAAACCTTTGCACGTGCCGACAACTTCATGGGTGGGCATGTCCTCCACTTCAAGTTTGTGGAGGCCGACCTCCTCTCCGTCAAGATTTACGAGCATTCGGGCGCTCGTCTTGGCTGTTGAAAGGAGAGCTCGAGTGATGTCGAAAGCTCTGCCTCGAGCAATAGTGAGGAGGAGGACAGTGTCGCGGAAGACGACAGTAGCGAGCCCCCAGCCATTAAGTCGGAGTACACCGACTAGGACTCAAGCTGAGCATCGATCGCTCAATCACCATCAGCTAAACTCCCCCGGAAGAGCGATTTGTCGAGGGTTCCTGACTTTAGCGCCACCTTCTCCTCTAGCTGGGTCCCGACAGACTCATGGACTTTGGCTTCTTCTTCCCTTTCGGTGGGCCTATCGTCCGTGCAATGCTGGTCCTAACAGGGTCAAGCTGGCTTATGTTGGGGCCCTTCTTTTGTCCCTTTTCCCTTTAGTATCTTGTTTCTAGGGGATAAAGTCAACTAAAGGGCTATTAAAAGGGTGCCTTATAATGTAATCTTTATCCAATTTGTATCGGAAAGGAATGAAACAATGTTATTTGTCATTCCTTAAGTACTATACTTTCCCCCTCTTGTTTCCATTGTATTGTACGTCTGTCCTTGTCGCACGGGACCGCTTGCCGGTCATTGATAACCATAAGTGCCAAAAGGGGGGATCAAGCCCCCTGACAATAGTATGGTATCATCTCCCGATAGGGCTCCTTGTCGGTATCGACGCGGTCCACAAGAACCGATGAGTATCAGGAGTTGGGGAATGGCTCGTCCCAGCAAGGGTTTTCACCATGTGAAGGACTCCATTGTTCATATCTATAAGTAGGTTAAGGATTTTCCTCTAAGGGAGAAAATCAACATGGAACCTGAGATATGTCATTAAACTTATCTCTTCAGTAGTATCTTTTTCTGGAGTGTGTTGAGCCATCGTCCTCATCCTCTCGCCTTCCTCCTATGTTTTCCCTGACGGAAAAATATGCGCGGCGAGAAGCCTCAGTCCCCAAAGAGAGAATGTGACAACAAGGATTATGAGCTCAACAAGTACTATATCATATATCTATAGTTAAAAAGCGATAACATTGTGACCATAATAAGATGCATAGTAAACATGCCATGCAATGATATGATGAGATGCCTAGCTTTATTATTGTTGCTCAGGGTTTGCACATGGCTTTGTACAAAGGGTTACATGCAACTTCATGAAAGCGTGTACAAAAGGTGGCTGCCAGGGATAGAGCCCGGCTGCTGCGCCTCACGAGTATAACTTATGAAGATGCTCAATATTCCATGAGTTAAGAACCTTTGTGCCATCTTCGGTCTCAGACGGACAGCGCCATGTCTGGTGACTCGTGCTACCTAGTAAGGGCCTTCCCACTTTGGCGTCAACTTGTTGGTACCCTTGGCAGACTAAACACCTAAGGACAAGGTCTCCTTCCTCACGGCTCTGGGCGTGGACCCTGCGGCTATGGTAGCGGTGCAGGGCTTGATGGTAGCATGCAACATGCATAGCAGCCTGGAGACGATCTTCCTCGAGGAGCATGGAATCGTCATCCGTAAATCCTCTTGCTCTACTTCAGCATAGGCAAGTACTCGAGGTGACCCGTATATGAGTTCCATGCGGAGCACTGCCTCCGCCCCGTATACCAGGAAGAAGGCATTTGGCCGGTGGATTGATTCGGTGTTGTTCTGAGGGACCAAAGAACCACCGGTAGCTCATCTATTGTGACAGCCCAAGTGTTGTCCCTTCCTTTTATGGCATGTAACCCCTTTGTATGAACCTTGTGTCATGAGATTTGATATGAATTGCACCTTGTCCCATGTGTTCTTTTGCATTCATGCATCATATCATCATCCATAGCATTCATCATGCCTTGCTTGTTTTCTTGTGTCCTTGAATGATGTGGTATTGTGAGGTGCCTTGTGTGTGGTGGTGTTGAGTGTGGTTGGAGTTGATGTGTGCAACCGCTTCTTCTTGCCCTCTCTATTCTCCTTCGAACATGCCCTTCCAAAACCCCCCTTCTCTCCATATAATTTTATTGTCAGGATTAAGTTTATCTATGAAATCATTAGAAATGTTCAAGAGGTACCCTATTCATATTAATAATTTAGAGTGTGATTCTTTTGATGGTTGGGGTTTGGCTGTTATTGTATTTTAATTAACCAGGAGCTGCCTTTTATTAAAGTATTAAAATTACTTGCCCAATAAAAAAAATTATTATTTTTATTAAATAGTGCACATTATTTTCCTTTACAAAAGTATTTTTTTTGTTGCACCAAAGATCCTTTTATCTTTTCTGGGGGTTTTATTTTGTGTGCTGTGTTTTTTTAAGAAAAAACCTGGCGCTATTTCTGTGAGAGAGAGAGCTGGGAGGTGGGCTCCCCTTCCCTCGCGGCCCAGCTAGCGCGACCTGAGCCCGCCCAGCCCGCGCGCGAAATGCTCACCTGCCCCGTCTCCCTCCTCCGTCAGGCAAGGCACCAGAGAGCAGAGAGTGCGCGTCATCGACGCCGTGAGAGGAGCTCACAGACGTCGAGGCCGACTCCCCCCCCCCACTATTTAAGCGCACGGATCCCTAGGGTTCTTTTCTCCCTCACCACCGCCGCTTTTCCTCCTCCTTACTATCCCTCCTTCTTCTTCTTTCTCTCGGGTTTAGAGGAGTGACCAGGTTCGGAGAGAGCAGAGTCCGTCAGGCCCGTCGCCGTTGTCGCCTCCGACGGAGTCCATCGTTGTCAAGATGGCGTGCGGCTTCCCGGTGCCGTCCAGGTTCCTTTCCGAGCGCTAAGGAGGGGGAGGAGCACCTCCCCGCGGCACCGCTTCGTCGTCCCCGTCGTCCGCAAGGGAGCTGTGTGTCGCCGGCGTCTTCTTCCTCTTCTTCTCGTCATCGCCCGCATCCCCGCGTCTCAGAGAAGCCCTCGATGACCGCCTCCTCCCCGCTGTCCTCTCTCCTTGCCGTAGCTCGTTGCATCGTTGCCGTGGTGCTCGTCGCCACCTTCCGGAAAGGAGAAGCCTTGAGCCTGCCCCCGTCCTCCTCGTCGAAAGACGAGTAGGGGAACGGAAACCCCATAGATCCCCGCGTCGATCCTGCCCATTCGTGCCGCCGGAGAGCCCATGTGGTCGCCGGAACCGACGCCACCATTTCCTATCGCCGGTGGCCGACCTTGGTTCAGTTTCTTAGGAACGAGCGTGTGTAGTAGAGACACTCCTCTATTTACCAGCGCGTGCGTAGTAGAGTGGTGGAACCAGGGGAATCGACCAAGGGGTCAAGGGTTCGATCCCGAACCCCTCCCCTTTGTTTTTTTCTTTTTCTTTTGTTTTCTTTTTTTTTATTCTTATTTTTCCACATGCTTGTTTGTTTCCTTGCTGGTTACGTGTAGTGTGTGTGTATTCTATGCATACACACATATGTGTGTGGTGTAGGGATATGTGCATGTGTAGTGTAGGTGGCTTGTGCATGTGTGTGTATGTGCATGTGAGCATTCACATATGCATGTGCATATGTGTGTGTGCTCATGCATATATGTGTGTGCTAGAGTGTGTATGTGTATATACATACATGTATATATGCATATGTTGTGGTAGAGTGTGTGTATCTACATGGTATAGTGTGTGTGTGTAAGTACATGAGAGGTGGATGTGTGTGTGTGCTTATGCATATATACACTTGTGATTGCGTAGTGTAGGTGTGTAGTGCATGTGTTCTTGTGTGTATGTGTGATGTACCTATTGTTGTGGTATATTTAGTGCATGTGCATGTGAGTTGTGAGTGTGTGTATGCTATGCATACATACATAAGTGTGTGGGTAGTTGCAAGTGCTTTGACATCTTGTGTGTATGTGAGTAGAGTGTGTGTGTGTGGGAACTAGTGGGCTTCCCCACTTGGCATATCCCTTTCTTGGATGCATGTTAGTAGGGTTATCAATGTTGTATGGTGCGTTAAGTTTCTAATATGGTGGTGTTCTTAGTTGTTCAACGTCATCTAGATCTATATGTCACTTATGAATAGGTGGTAGTTTGCTAGCTTAGGGTGCATCTTGCTTGACATGATCACAGGAGTATGACATATGTTTTTGGGGTATAAAGACCCAATGAATCCATTGGAACTTTTAGATTTCACTTTTGAGCAAGCTCATAAATCTGTCATTTTACCTGAGATGCCATTTTGTCATTTTTGCATGATTTAATCTGTGCTTGCTTTGTGATATCCGCCAACTAGGGAGTGCTAGTATTTTGTATCTAGATGCCATGGTATTTTTCTTTAACATGAGAATCACCAATATTAGTGGGAAACAAGCTGCTAAGTTTCCTACTTGATGTTTCTGTTTCAGCATGCTAGAAACTACGAAGTCTGAGAATGTGCTGTTATTTTTATGCCATGAAGAGAGGTTGACATCTAGTAACATGTTGTGAATTTGTTCATGCTCAGTGTTAGTTATTGAAGCAGATGTTGTCTACTACCATCCTGTTAAATTTCATGCCAATAGGTGCTCCCTAGAATATTTAACTACTGCTGTCAACTTGCTACTTTATAATCTCAGATTCCAGAAAACTGGAATTTTCACTAAGTCCCAGAAATCTATTTCATCATGTCAACTTGATAGCCTCATGCTTATTGATGTGTGCCTACTTTTCTGATTGTGTAGTTGGATGAGTTGATGTATATATCATGTAGTTTCTGTCAATATCTTCTTTGTGGATGAAGGGTTCCTATAGCTCAAGTTGTGGGTTGTAGAAGTTGCCATGATGTTGTTTTGTGGTAGATTGTGTGATTATTTGTTTTGTGACTTGTGCAAGCTATGATCCATGTAATTGATTAATATTGAGTCTATTGTGGTTCATTTTTCATCACCCAACGAGTGGATACCTTGGAATGCAAACAATTAGCCCATGGCTTGGTGGTCTTGTGTTTTCTTTCCGTACCTTGTCGTGAGCGTATCGTGAGAACCGTAACTCCGTTTCTTGCGTTCCTTACATGCATTTCAATCGATTTTTCATGATGCATCCATATTTTACATGTTCATGCATGTCTAGATAACTTAACATGAGGTTCTGTCCAGGTTCACTAATATACAAACTTTGCACGTGTAACATGATTAGTTCTGAATTGTCAGGTTTAAATCTTCATAAATGAATCATGCATCATCTTGGTTGTGCATAGCACCTTGGTTGGTTGTTTATTGTTGTTGTTTCTCTTGGTTAGATGCGAGTGTTGATACTGAGTACGAGGACCCAAGAGAGTATCACTATGAGGATCCCGCTACTTGTTTCGTTGAAGAACCAACAGGCAAGATGATCGTACCCGGATCGCGATACTATTTTTGCTTGCAAGTTTATCGCTCTAATCATTACAATTGTGCTACCTACCACTTGATATCATCCTCCTAGTTTCCATGACAGCCTCTAACCTCCACATCCTACACAACCTTTGATTGGCTAAGTTACCGCTGCTCAGCCCCTCTTATAGCATTCTTAATTGCAGGAGCAGGTTGTTCCATGTGATAACCTGGATTTGGATATCACAATATTATCTGTTGTTTAATTTAATGCACATATATATCTTGGTATTGGTGGAAGGCTTGGCCTTTTGATAAGTGATTTATTCCGCTGTTACCTCCATTAGTTCCTCGTTACCGGTGTTATGTTTTCCATATTTTGCGCTCCTAACATGCTCGGGGTTGTTATGGGGACCCCCTTGTTTATTCGGTTGAGATTACAACTTGTCTTGCAAGACCCAACATAGGTGCTACATTTGCTATTACTTAATAAAACTTGCATAGGGCTTTGCAACCCCGTGGCTAATTTAATCAACCCCCGGGCCAGTGCTCCGCATGAGTGTTGGTCCAACCCAGAGCAGCTTATTAATGCCGCCCGAGGAAACTAGGTGATTGGAGTGGTAACCACTGCTCATCCATCGTGTCCTGAGAAGGAGATACGCGGCTCTTATCGGGTTCGTCGACACGTAGGGAGGTCTTGCTGGATTTGTTTTGCCTTTATCGAATGTCTTGCGTGTCGACTCTGACTTTCTTCGAGTTTACTCGAGGTGTTGGAATTCCTTTGGAATTAACTATGATGATCATGAGATCCGTGGTTGAGGCTATTCTCGTGGAGTGTGGTTAATTTGTGATGGATTGGTTGGAGCACCCCTGCAGGGTTAAATCTTTTGGAAAGCCATGCCCGCGGTTATGTGGCAACTTGGAGATTTGTTTAACACCCGGTTCTTGTAAACTTGAACTAAACTCTAAATAAAATACATCAACTGTGTGGGCAACCGTGATCATCTCTGCTCGTGAACACGATCCGAGAGAGAACACGGTGGGGTTATGACTGACGTAAGTAAGTGTTCAGGGTCTTATAGAGATCATACTAAATTCGATCGTTCATCGTAGGCCACTCACATTTACATTCTTGTTATGTAAGTTAGCCACCACAAATGCTTAGTGCTGCTGCAAACTAAACACTTCCCCCATCCCAACCTTTAAGCTTCAATAGTCTCGATACCCGGGCGCTTGATTGCTGAGTCCTTATGGCTCATAGATTACTACAACCCTCAAGTTACAGGTACAGACAAGTTCGTGCAGGATGACCTTACCCAGCTCCAGTGGGAATATGATGAGGAAAGAGGCAGGATGTATGTGACTTACCCGGATGAGTAGAGGACCGTGGTCGTGATCTTTGGGATAGCGAGATATTATCATTTGCATCTGTTTTTATCGTTTGATTTCGTCCGTAGGCGGACCCTGTCTTCATCTTGATGATTTGAACTCTAAGTGAATTGTAATTTAACATGTGGCGAGTGTAAGCCAATCTTGTATAATCATCTTTTCAGTATTGTATGATGTGATGATATTATACTTGCTAACGACAAGATGCGCCTCTATCCCTTGCGGGGCCCTCGAGCCTTAAAAAGGATAGGCGCGCATCTTGGGCGTGACAAGTTGGTATTCAGAGCCATATGACCATAGGAGCCTTTTCTTGTTCGAACTTGGCCAAGTCGTGTCTAGTGATAACTATTTTGAGTCTAGTTATATCGGGGAGTAGGATTCTTGTTACTCCTCTTCTATGCTCTAGTGAGGTTTCCGACTTAGGAATTTTGATTCTGCTCCTCTTCTCGCTCAAACAAAAATTAGGATCATGTGAGTATTCTGGAGTCTCTATGATATCGATGTGACAGGGTTCTGTCTTGGTGCCTCCTGTCTGACCTGATTTCTTTCGGGGAGTCGAGCTCCAGGGAATGTTGGCACATCATTATCATTCAGATTCCTTCTTATCTCAGGATGAAGAGTGTTCAGAATTACTTCAATACTTATCATGGTGAGATAAGGTCGGAGTCACCCAGTACTGGGGAGGCGTCCGGGGTACCACCATGGTTTAGTATCGTGGTGAGTTCGAGGATTCGAGATTAAATGAGTTTGGGAAAGCCTTTAGTTATGTGTTGTAGGATGGATACAGTTGGGGTGTAGGATTGCTAGTTGTGTGAGATATTACCTCCTTGTATCCCCCACACCGGATTGCATAACCAGAAAGTTTTCGGAAGTTCATACGTGGGAAATCTTGTAGTCATCTAGGACCATCTTCTTCAGATGTATATGGGCATGTACATTTGCTCCAAGCACTTAGCTCAATACTTTTGTGTTATGCAAGTGGCTTCTCATTTTTGATGATGTTATCATAAACCGAAGAAGCATTCTTACTAATTTTTCAGTAGGAAGGTTGTGTTGTTATTTGTTCAATTTCTTTCAAGCATTTGATTCAGATTTGAATTCAGCTTATCAATGAGGTGCTAATGCGTGTTGTCCATCTTCAGGATGGCTCCATCAACTCGCAACAATTCGGGTCATCATGAGGAGCAGACTGATGTTCCACCACCACCCTCGCCACCGCGTCCTCCTCCAGAAGCTTGGCAAGCTGTGATGGCTGCAACCAATGCAAACACTCGGATGTTGCTCAGACTGTTACAACAAAGGGAGTAGGGTCAGCAAGGTTTTCAAGGGAATTTTCAGAATCAGCCTCAGTTTCCAACACTCAATCAGTTCCTTGCCATCCAGCCCAAGTCTTTCACCTGTTGTGAGAAACCTATTGATGCTGATGATTGGCTTCGTGATATGAGTAAGCATTTTGAGTGCAGCAATGTCAGGTCATAGGACTTTGTCAGATTCGCATCGTTCCAGTTCAAGGGTCAAGCAGCTGATTGGTGGCAGAAGTAAAAGGATTCCAGGGCGATCATGTTGTTACTTGGCACAATTTCTGTCGTGACTTCAGGGCTCATTACATTCCGACAAGCTTTGTGAAGGAGATGCGTGAGAAGTTCAGGCACCTGAAGCAGGGAAGCAAGTCTCTCTACCAGTACAATGTCGAGTTCCAGAATCTAGCCCATTATGCCAAGCAAGATGCTCCAGATGATAAGGCTATGATCTATCAATTCAGAGGTGGTCTCAAAGATGAGCTTCTGCCAGGCCTAGTTCTTCAAGATCCTTGGGAGTTTGATCAGTTCTACAACATGGCTTTGAAGGATGAAGCAGCTAGTCTCAAGTTGGAGAACTCCAAGAAGCGTTCAAGGAATTCATATTCTTCTTCTTCTAGCTCTTAGATGGTTCCCAAGCATCAGAAGTATTGGGTGTCAAATCCTCTTCCGTTTTGCCCTCCTTAGCATCAGAAGCAGTTCGGTGGTCGTGGTTCTCCCACCCACCCAACCCAGGATTCCAGCAGAGACCCCAGGCGTCCAAGGCAGTTCTTGTTCCTCCTCCAGGCAATGTTCGTCCGCTTTATGAGGTTACTTGTCACAAGTGTTGCTAGAAGGGTCACTATGCCAACAAGTGCAACCAGCGGCGTCTCCCGCCTCCTCCTCCTGTCAAGCCTCCAGGCAATGCTATGGTGAAGCATAATCCCAAGACCGCAAGAGTGAATATGGTGAATGCAGCTGAAGCAGAGCAGTCCAATGATGTGATTGTGGGTAATCTCTCAATTAATGATTTTCCTGCAAAAGTTTTGTTTGATACTGGTGCATCCCTTTCATTCATATCCAAGCCTTTTGTCGCTATGCACGAGTTTTCAATGGAGCATTTAGCTATTCCTTTTCGTGTGGTTTCTCCGGCGATGCGCATGAGTTCGCATATGATTGTTCCGGATGCTTCTATCAAGATGGGCAATTATTCTTTTCTGGCTTCTCCAATTGTTCTTGGAATTCTGCTGTTGATCTCATTCTGGGCATGCACTTCCTGGCTATGAATAAGGCTCATATTGTTTGCAAAGCAAAAGAAGTCATGCTGACTCATCCTTCAAAAGATGTGATTATATTCCCGGCTTGCAATGACACAATCCGTCTCTTTACTCTTAATGAGAAGGGTGAAATCTCGGCGATTTCTCATATTCCGATGGTTTGTGAGTATGAAGATGTATTTCCAGAAGAATTGCCAGGAATGCCTCCGCACCGGCCAGTCGAGTTCGTGATTGATCTTGAGCCCGGAACTGAACCGGTCTACAAGCGCCCGTATAAACTTGGCCCTGAAGAGCTGAAAGAGTTGACGAAGCAGCTAGATGAGCAAGAACGTCTAGGTCTGATCAAACCAAGTTCTTCTCCATGGGGTTGTGGAGTTTTGTTTGTCAAGAAGAAAGATGGCACGGATCGTCTTTGTGTTGAATACCGGCCATTGAAGAAGAATACAATCAGAAACAAATACCCACTCCCTAACATCAATGAGTTGTTTGAACAACTGAAAGGTGCCAATGTTTTCTCGAAGCTTGATCTTCGCATGGGTTATCATCAGATTCGCATTTGCGAAGTAGACATTCCCAAGACCACTTTCAGGCTGAGTTTTAGCTCATATGAGTACACCGTCATGTCGTTTGGTCTTGCTAATGATCCTACAACCTTCTCAAGAATGATGAATTTCATTTTCTCTCCTTTCAAGAATGAATTCGTCTTGGTCTATCTGGATGATATCCTTGTGTTCTCGGAGACAGAAGAAGAGCATGCAGAGCATCTCCGCCTTGTGCTTGACAAGTTAAGGGAACATCGGTTCTATGCCAAGTTTTCCAGGTGTGAGTTCTGGCTCAATGAAGTGGTGTACCTCGGGTCTGTCATCTCTGTCGAGGGAATTAAAGTGCAACCTGAGAAAGTTGAGGCAATCTTGAAGTGGGAACCTCCTCAGAATGTGAAGCAGCTTCGGAGCTTCCTCGGTCTTGCTAGTTCTTGCAGAAGATTCGTGGAGAACTTCTCTCAAATTGCTAAGACTCTTTCCAATATCCTCCAGAAGAGTGTCAAGTATGTTTGGTCTCTTGAGTGTGATGTAGCGTTCAATACGCTCAAGTAGAGACTGACTTCAGCTCCAGTTCTTGTTCCTCCAGAGCAGTCAAAGCCTTTCCAAGTTTTCTATGATTCTTCTCTCCAAGGTCTTTGTGGTGTTCTCATGCAAGACAAGAAGATTGTTTCTTATACCTCGCGTCAGTTGAAGCCTGCCGAGAAGAACTACCCCACTCATGATCTTGAGTTGGCGGCAGTTGTGCATGCTCTAATGACTTGGAGGCATTTGTTGTTGGGTAGACTAGTTGAGGTGTACACCGATCACAAGAGCTTGAAGTACATTTTCACTCAACCTAATATCAATCTTTGGCAGTCTCGTTGGGTGGAAATGCTTGAGGACTTCAATCCAAGCATTGAGTATACTCCTGGGAAAGTAAATGTCATTACAGACACGCTAAGCCATAAGGCGTACTACAATAGTCTCATTCTGAAGCCTCTTTAGCCCGAGATTTGTGAAGCCTTCCGCAAGCTCAACCTTCAGATGATTCCGCAAGGATTTCCTGCCAATCTTCAAGTCTTTCCAGGTCTAGAAGATCAGGTTCGCCAAGCACAGCTTATTGACGCTATGGTGAAGAAAGTTGTGGCCAAGAGCATTCCGAAGTATAAGTGCTTTCGTGTTGATGACAAAGATACCTTGTTCTTTAAGGACCGTCTTGTGGTTCCAAAAGGTAATCTCAGAAAGTTCATCATGGACGAAGCACATAATTCTCTTCTACCCATTCAACCCGGAAGTTCAAAGATGTATCAGGATCTCAGGCAAACCTTCTTGTGGACTCGCATGAAACGTGAAATTTCTCAGTTCGTGAACGAGTGTGATGTTTGTCACAGAGTGAAGGCATAACATCAACGTCCAGCAGGTCTTCTTCAGCCTTTCCCCATCCCACAGTGGAAATTCGATCATGTGGAGATGGATTTTGTCACTAGGTTTCCGAAGTCCAAGAAAGGCAACGATGCCATCTTTGTGGTTATGGACAAGCTATCAAAAGTTGCTCATTTCCTGCCAGTCAAATAATCTATCTCGGCAGCTTAGCTTGCAGATTTGTATACGTCAAGGATAGTGTCTTTGCATGGTATTCCTCGGCTCATCTCTTCTGACCGTGGAAGCCTCTTCACTTCCAAGTTCTGGGAGTCCTTCTAGACTGCTATAGGTACAAAGATCCGTTTCAGCACTGCGTTCCATTCGCAGACAAGTGGTCAAGTGGAGAGAGTCAATCAGATCCTCGAAGATATGCTCAGAGCCTGTGTGATTTCGTTCGGCATGAAGTGTGAAGACTACCTTCCATATGTTGAATTCTCATACAACAACAGCTTTCAAGCTAGTTCAGGCAAGGCCCCTTTCGAGATTCTCTACGGCAGAAAGTGTCGTACCCCGCTTAACTAGTCCGAAACTGGTGAGCATCAGATATTGGGCAATGACATGATCACTGAAGTAGAAGAAATGTGCCATGTCATTCGTGAGAACCTCAAAGTAGCTCAGTGCCGACAGAAGAGTTATTACTATAACAAACATTGGGATGTTTCTTTCCAAGTGGATGATCTAGTCTATCTCAGAGTCTCTCCCATGAAGGGCACTCGGCGGTTTGGTATTAAAGGGAAGCTAGCTCCTCGTTTTGTTGGTCCTTTCAAAGTGTTGGCAAGAGACGTCGTCTTGCATATCAACTAGAGCTTCCTCCAAATTTGGCGAATGTGCACGATGTCTTCCATGTTTCTCAGCTCCAGAAATGCTTCAACACTCCTGAGCGAACCATTGACCTCCAAGACATCGATCTCCAAGAAGATCTCTCTTATCGTGAGCATCGAGTTGATATTCTTGAAGAAACTAAGCATAAGACTCGCAACAAGTCTATCAAATTCCTCAAGGTGAAGTGGTCTCATCATTCCAACAAAGAAGCTACTTGGGAACGCGAGGACCTTCTCCGCTCCGAATTTCCGGACTTCTTTCGTTCCTAGATCTCGGGTCGAGATCCTCTTGTAGTGTGGGAGAGTTGTGACAGCCCAAGTGTTGTCCCTTCCTTTTATGGCATGTAACCCCTTTGTATGAACCTTGTGTCATGAGCTTTTATATGAATTGCACCTTGTCCCATGTGTTGTTTTGCATTCATGCATCATATCATCATCCATAGCATTCATCATGCCTTGCTTGTTTTCTTGTGTCCTTGAATGACGCGGTATTGTGAGGTGCCTTGTGTGTTGTGGTGTTGAGTGTGGTTGGAGTTGATATGTGCAACCTCTTCTTCTTCCCCTCTCTATTCTCCTTCAAACATGCCCTTCCAACACCCCCCTTCTCTCCATATAATTTTGTTGTCAGGATTAAGTTGTTTTATAAAATGATTAAAAATGTTCAAGAGGTAGTCCTATTCATATTAATAATTTAGAGTGTGATTCTTTTGATGGTTGGGGTTTGGTAGTTATTGTATTTTAATTAAAAGGAGCTGCCTTTTATTAAAGTATTAAAATTACTTGCCCAATAAAACAACTTATTATTTTTATTAAATAGTGCACATTATTTTCCTTTACAAAAGTATTTTTTTGTTGCACCAAAGATCCTTTTATCTTTTCTAGGGGTTTTATTTTGTGTGTTGTGTTTTTTTAAAGGAAAAAAACCTGAAGTTATTTCTATGAGAGAGAGAGCTGGGCGGTGGGCTCCCCATCCCTCGCGGCCCAGCTAGCGCGACCTGAGCCGGCCCAGTCCGTGTGCGTAACGCTCACCTGCCCCGTCTCCCTCCTCCGTCTGGCAACGCGCGAGAAAGCAGATAGATCGGAGAGTGCGCGCCATCGACGCCGTGAGAGGAGCTCACCGACGTCGAGGCCGACCCCCCCCCCTATTTAATCGCGCAGATCCGTAGGGTTCTTTTCTCCCTCGCCGCCGCCACTTTTACTCCTCCTTCCTATCCCTCCTTCTTCTTCTTTCTCTCGGGTTCAGAGGAGTGAGCGGGTTCAGAGAGAGCAGAGTCTGCCAAGCCCGTCGCCGTCATCGTGTCCGGTGGTGTCCGTCGTCGTCAAGATGGCGTGCGGCTTCCTGGTGCTGTCCGGGTTCCTTTCCGAGCGCTAAGGAGGGTGAGGAGCACCTTCGCGCGACGCCGCTTTGTCGTCCTCGTCGTCCGCAAGGGAGCTATGTGTCGCCGGTGTCTTCTTCCTCTTCTTCTCGTCATCGCCCGCGTCCCCGCGTCTCCGAGAAGCCCTCGGTGAGCGCCTCCTCCCCACTGTCCTCTCTCCTCACCGTAGCTCGTTGCATCGTCGCCGTGGTGCTCATTGCCGCCAACCGGAAAGGAGAAGCCTTGAGCTTGCCCCCATCCTCCTCGTTGCAAGACAAGTAGGGGAACGTAAACCCCGTAGATCCCCGCGTCGATCCTGTCCGTTCGTGCCGCCGGAGAGCCCGTGTGGTCGCCGAAATCGACGCCACCGTTTCTTGTCGCCGGTGGCCGACCTTGGTTTCGTATCGTCAGAACGAGTGCATGTGTGCGCTTAAGATGCGCAGAGACTCTCCTCTATTAACCAGCGCGTGCATAGTAGAGTGGTGGAGCCAGGAGGAATCGACCAAGGGTTCGAGGGTTCGATCCCGAACCCCTCCCCTTTGTCTTTTTTCTTTTTCTTTTGTTTTCTTTTGTTTTTATTCTTATTGTCCCACATGCTTGTTTGTTTCCTTGCTGGTTACATGTAGTGTGTGTGTACGCTATGCATACACACATATGTGTGTGGTGTAGGGGTATGTGCATGTGTAATGTAGGTGGCTTGTGTATGTGTGTATGTGCATGTGAGCATTCACATATGCATGTGCATATGTGTGTGTGGTCATGCATATATGTGTGTGCTAGAGTGTGTATCTGTATATACAGACAATGTATATATCCATATGTTGTGGTAGAGTGTGTGTATCTACATGGTGTGGTGTGTGTGTATGTAAGTACATGAGAGGTGGATGTGTGTTTGTGCTTATGCATACATACACTTGTGATTGTGTAGTGTAGGTGTGTAGTGCATGTGTTATTGTGTGTATGTGTGTGATTTGCACATACAGTTGTGGTACATTTAGTGCATGTGCATGTGAGTTGTGAGTGTGTGTATGCTATGCGTACATACATGTGTGTGTGGGTAGTTGCAAGTGCTTTGACATGTTGTGTGTATGTGAGTACAGTGTGTGTGGGGGGGGAACTAGTGGGATTCCCCACTTGGCATATCCCTTTATTGGATGCATTTTAGTAGGTTTATCAATGTTGTATGGTGCATTAAGTTTCCAATATGGTGCTGTTCTTAGTTGTTCAAGGTCATCTAGATCTGTATGTCACTTATGAGTAGGTGGTAGTTTGCTAGCTTAGTGTGCATGTTGCTTGACATGATCATAGGAGTATGACATATGTTTTTGGGGTAGAAAGACCCAAAGAATACATTGGAACTTTCAGATTTCACTTTTGAGCAAGTTCATAAATCTGCCACTTTAGCTGAGATGTCATTTTGTCATTTTTGCATCATTTAATCCATGCTTGCTTTGGGAATTGTGCCAACTAGGGAGTGCTAGTATTTTATATCTAGATACCGTGGTATTTTTGTTTAACATGAGAATCACCCATACAACTGGGAAACAAGCTGCTAAGTTGCCTACTTGATGTTTCTGTTTCAGCATGCTAAAAACTACCAAGTCAAAGAATCTGCTGTTATTTCTATGCCATGAAGAGAGGTTGACATCTAGTAACATGTTGTGAATTTGCTCATGCTGAGTGTTACTTATTGAAGTAGATGTTGTCTAATACTATCTAGTTGACTTTCATGCCAATAGGTGCTCCCTAGCATATTTAACTACTGTTGTCTACTTGCTACTTTATAATCTCAGATTCCAGAAAACTGGAATTTTCACCAAGTCTCAGAAATCTGTTTCATCATGTCAACTTGATAGCCTCACTCTTATTATGTGTGCCTCGTTTGCTGATTGTGTAGTTGGATGAGTTGATGTATATATCATTCAGTGTCTGTCAATATCTTGTTTGTGGCTAAAGGGTTCCTCTAGCTCAAGTTGTGGGTTGTAGAAGTTGCCATGATGCTTTTTTGTGGCAGATTGTGTGATTATTTGTTTTGTGAGTTGTGGGAGCTATGCTCCATGGAATTGATTGATTTTTGAGTCTATTGTGGTTGCGTTTTCATCACCTAACCAGTGTCGCCCTTGGAATGCCAAGAATTAGCCCATGGGTAGGTGGTCTTGTGTTTTGCTTTCGTACCTTGTCGTGAGCATACCGTGAGAACCGTAACTCCGTTTCTTGCGTTCCTTATATGCATTTCAATCGATTTCGCATAATGCATCCATATTTGCCATGTTCATGGATGTCTAAATAAATTAACATGAGGTTCTGTCCAGGTTCACTAATATACAAACTTTGCATGTGTAACATGATTAGTTTTGAATTGCCATGTTTAACTATTCATAAATGAATCATGCATCATCTTGGTTGTGCATAGCACCTTGGTTGGTTGTTTATTGTTGATGTTTCACTTGGGTAGACGCCAGTGTTGATACTGAGTACGAGGACCCAGGAGAGTACTACTACGAGGATCCCGCTACTTGTTCCGCTGAAGAACCAACAGGCAAGATGATCATACCCGGATCCCAATACTATTTTTGCTTGCTAGTGTCTCGGTCTTATCGTTACAATTGCGCTACCTACCACTTGATATTTTCCTCCTAATTGCCATGACAACCTCTAACCTCCACATCCTAGCAAACCTTTGATTGGCTAAGTTACCGCTGCTCAGTCCCACTTATAGCATTCTCAGTTGCAGGTGCAGGTTGTTCAATGTGATAACATGGATTTGGATATCACAATATTATCTATTGTTTAATTTAATGCACATATATATTTTGGTATCGGTGGAAGGCTTGGCCTTTTGCTAAGTGATTTGTTCCACTGTTACCACCATTAGTTCCTTTTTATCGGTGTTATGTTTTCCATATTTTGCGCTCCTAACATGCTCGGGGTTGTTATGGGCACCCCCTTTTCAGTTGAGATTAAAACTTGTCTGGCAAGACCCAACATTGGTACTACATTTGCAATAACTTAATAAAACTTACATAGGGATTTGCAACCCCGTGGGTAATTTAATCAACCCCCGGGCCAGTGCTCCGCATGAGTGTTGGTCCAAGCCACAGCAGCTTATTAATGCCGCCCGGGGCAACTCGGTGATTGGCGTGGTAACCATCGCTCATCCGTTGTGTCCTGAGAACGAGATACACGGATCTTCTCGGGATCGTCGACACGTCGGGAGGTCTTGCTGGATTTGTTTTACCTTTATCGAATGTCTTGCGTGTGGACTCTGACTTTCTTCGAGTTTACTCGAGGTGTTGGAATTCCTTTGGAATTACCTTTGATGATCACGAGATCCGTGGTCGAGGCTATTCCCACGGAGTGTGGTTAATTTGTGATGGATTGGTTGGAGCACCCCTGTAGGGTTAATTCTTTCGAAAAGTCGTGCCCGCGGTTATGTGGCAACTTGGAGATTTGTTTAACACCCGGTTCTAGTAAACTTGAAGTAAACTCTAAATAAAATACACCAACTGTGTGGGTAACCATGATCGTCTCTGCTCTGAACACAATCTCGTGTCTTTCTTCGTCCAGGCAGTTCACAGATGTATCAGGATCTCAAGCAAACCTTCTGGTGCACTCGCATGAAACGTGAAATTGCTCAGTTCGTGAACGAGTGTGATGTTTGTCGCGGAGTGAAGGCAGAACATCAACGTTCAGCAGGTCTTTTTCAGCCTTTGCCTATTCCAGAGTGGAAATTCGATCATGTGGAGATGGATTTCGTCACTGGGTTTCTGAAGTACAAGAGAGGCAACGATGCCATCTTTGTGGTTATCGACAAGCTTGCAAAAGTTGCTCATTTCCTGCCTGTCAAAGAATCTATCTCGACAGCTCAGCTTGCAGAGTTGTATCTATCAAGGATAGTGTCTTTGCATGGTATTCCTCAGCTCATCTCTTCTGACGGTGGAAGCCTCGTCGCTTCATAGTTCTGGGAGTCCTTCTAGACTACTATGGGTACCAAGATCCGTTTTAGCACTGCGTTTCATCCGTAAACAAGTGGTCAAGTGGAGAGAGTCAATCAGATCCTCGAAGATATGCTCAGAGCCTGTGTGATTTCGTTCGGCATGAAGTGGGAAGACTACCTTCCATATGTTGAATTCTCATACAACAATAGCTTTCAAGCTAGTTCAGGCAAGGCCCCTTTCGAGATTCTCTATGGCAGAAAGTGTCGTACCCCGCTGAACTGGCACGAAACCGGTGAGCGTCAGATGTTGGGCAATGACATGATCACTGAAGCAGAAGAAATGTGCCATGTCATTCGTGTGAACCTCAAAGCAGCTCAGTCCTGATAGAATAGTTATTACGATAACAAACATCGGGATGTTTCTTTCCAAGTGGATGATCTAGTTTATCTCAAAGTCTCTCCCATGAAGGGCACTCAACAGTTTTGTTAGTCCTTTCAAAGTTGTTGGCAAGAGAGGTGGTCTTGCTTATCAACTAGAGCTTCCTCCAAATTTCGCGAATGTGCATGATGTCTTCCATGTTTCTCAGCTCCGGAAATGCTTCAAGACTCCTGAGCGAACCATTGACCTCCAAGACATCGATCTCCAAGAAGATCTCTCTTATCGTGAGCATCCAGTTGCTATTCTTGAAGAAACTGAGCATAAGACTCGCAACAAGTCTATGAAATTCCTCAAGGTGAAGTGGTCTCATCATTCCGACAAAGAAGCTACTTGGGAACGCGAGGACCTTCTCCGCTCTGAATTTCCAGACTTATTTCATTCCTAGATCTCGGCTCTTGTAGTGTGGGAGAGATGTGACAGCCCAAGTGTTGTCCCTTCCTTTTATGGCATGTAACCCCTTTGTACGAACCTTGTGTCATGACCTTTGATATGAATTGCACTTTGTCCCATGTGTTGTTTTGCATTCATGCATCATATCATCATCCATAGCATTCATCATGCCTTGCTTGTTTTCTTGTGTCCTTGAATGATGTGGTATTGTGAGGTGCCTTGTGTGTTGTGGTGTTGACTGTGGTTGGAGTTGATGTGTGCAACCTCTTCTTCTTCCCCTCTCTATTCTCCTTCAAACATGCCCTTCAAACACCCCCCTTCTCTCCATATAATTTTATTGTCAGGATTAAGTTGTTTTATAAAATAATTAACAATGTTCAAGAGGTAGCCGTATTCATATTAACAATTTAGAGTGTGATTCTTTTGATAGTTGGGGTTTGGTTGTTATTGTATTTTAATTAAACAGGAGCTGCCTTTTATTAAAGTATTAAAATTACTTGCCCAATAAAACACCTTATTATTTTTATTAAATAGTGCACATTATTTTCCTTTACAAAATTATAGTTTTGTTAGACCAAAGATCCTTTTATCTTTTTTGGGGTTTTTATTTTGTGTGATGTGTTTCTTTTAAAAAGGAAAAAACATGGCGTTATTTGTGTGTGAGAGAGAGCTGGGAGGTGGTCTCCCCTTCCTTCGTGGCCCAGCTAGCGCGACCTGAGCCGGCCTAGCCCGCGCGCATAACGCTCACCTGCCCCGTCTCCCTCCTCCGTCAGGCAACGCGCGAGAGAGCAGAGAGAGCAGAGAGTGCGCGCCGTCGATGTCGTCAGAGGAGCTCATGGACGTCGAGGCCGACCCCCCCTATTTAAGCGCGCGGATCCCTAGGGTTCTTTTCTCCCTCGCTGCCGCCGCTTTTCCTCCTCCTTCCTATCCCTCCTTCTTCTTCTTTCTCTCGGGTTCAGAGGAGTGAGCGGGTTCAGAGAGAGCAGGGTCCGCCGGGCCCGTCGCCGTCTTCGCCTCCGATGGTGTCCGTCCCGGTGCTGTCCGCGTTCCTTTCCAAGCACTAAGGGGGAGGAGGAGCACCTCCCCGCGGTGCCGCTTGACCGTCCCCGTCGTCTGCAAGGGAGCTGTGTGTCGCCGGCGTCTTCTTCCTCTTCTTCTCGTGATCGCCCATGTCCCCGCGTCTCCGAGAAGCCCTCGGTGAGTGCCTCCTCCCCGCTATCCTCTCTCCTCGCCGTAGCTCGTTTTTTTTACCGTGGTGCTCGTTGCCGCCAGCTAGAAAGGCGAAGCCTTGAGCTTGCCCCCGTCCTCCTCATCACAAGACGAATAGGGGAAGGGAAACCCCATAGATCCCCGCGTCGATCCTGCCCGTTCGTGCCGTCGGAGAGCCCGTGTGGTCGCCAGAATTGACGCCACCGTTTCCTGTTGCCGGTGGCCGACCTTGGTTCAGTTTCGTCAGAATGAGTGCGTGTGTGTGCTTAAGATGCACAGAGACCCTCTTGTATTAACCAGCGCATGCATAGTAGAGTGGTGGAGCCAGGGGGAATCGACCAAGGGATCGAGGGTTCAATCCCGAACCCCTACCCTTTGTGTTTCTTTTTTATTTTTATTTTGTTTTCTTTTGTTTTTATTTTGCCACATGCTTGTTTATTTCCTTGCTGGTTACGTGTAGTGTGTGTGTATGATATGCATACACACATATGTGTGTGGTGTAGGGGTATGTGCATGTGTAGTGTAGGTGGCTTGGGTATGTGTGTGTATGTGCATGTGAGCATCCACATATGCATGAGCATATGTGTGTGTGCTCATGCACATATGTGTGTGCTAGAGTGTGTATGTGTATATACATACATGTATATATGCATATCTTGTGGTAGTGTGTGTATGTGTATCTACATGGTGTAGTGTGTGTGTATGTAAGTACATGAGAGGTGGATGTGTGTGTGCTTATGCATACATACACTTGTGATTGTGTAGTGTAGGTGTGTAGCGCATGTGTTCTTGTGTGTATGTGTGTGCTTTGCACCTATAGTTGTGGTATATTTAGTGCATGTGCATGTGAGTTGTGAGTGTGTGTATCCTATGCATACATACATATGTGTGTGGGTAGTTGCAAGTGCTTTGACATGTTGTGTGTATGTGAGTAGAGTGTGTATGTGGGGGGGGAACTAGTGGGCTTCCCCACTTGGCATATCCCTTTCTTGGATGCATGTTAGTAGGTTTATCAATGTTGTATGGTGCATTAAGTTTCTAATATGGTGGTGTTCTTAGTTGTTCAAGGTCATCTAGATCTATATGTCACTTATGAGTAGGTGGTAGGTTGCTAGCTTAGGGTGCATGTTGCTTGACATGATCATTGGAGTATGATATATGTTTTTGGGGTAGAAAGACCCAATGAATACATTGGAACTTTCAGATTTCACTTTTGAGCAAGTTCATAAATCTGTCATTTTAGCTGAGATGCCATTTTGTCATTTTTGCATGATTTAATCCATGCTTGCTTTGGGATAGGTGCCAACTAGGGAGTGCTAGTATGTTGTATCTAGATGTCATGGTATTTTAGTTTAACATGAGAATCACCCACATAAGTGGGAAACAAGCTGCTAAGTTGCCTACTTGATGTTTTCTTTTCAGCATGCTAAAAACTACTGTCTGAGAATCTATTGTTATTTTTATGCCATGAAAAGAGGTTGACATCTAGTAACATGTTGTGAATTTGCTGATGCTCAGTGTTAGTTATTGAAGTAGATGTTGTCTACTACCATCCTGTTAATGTTCATGCCAATAGGTGCTCCGTAGCATATTTAACTATTGTTGTCAAGTTGCAAGTTTATAATATCAGATTCCAGAAAACTGGAATTTTCACAAAGTCCCAGAAATCTGTTTCATCATATCAACTTGATAACATCATGCTTATTGATGTGTGCCTCCTTTTATGATTATGTAGTTGGATGAGTTGATG
The DNA here is from genome assembly GCA_022496015.1 of Hordeum marinum. Lineage (NCBI taxonomy): Eukaryota > Viridiplantae > Streptophyta > Magnoliopsida > Poales > Poaceae > Hordeum > Hordeum marinum. The sequence continues at coordinate 119,599,209 of CM039676.1, forward strand.
TATATATCATGTAGTTTCTATCAATATCTTGTTTTTGGCTGAAGGGTTCCTGTAGCTCAAGTTGTGGGTTGTAGAAGTTGTCATGATGCTGTTTTGTGGCAGATTGTGTGATTATTTGTTTTGTGACTTGTGGGAGCTATGCTCCATGGAATTGATTGATTTTTGAGTCAATTGTGGTTGGGTTTTCATCACCTAACCAGTGGATACCTTGGAATGCCAAGAATTAGCCCATGGCTTGGTGGTCTTGTGTTTTGCTTCCGTACCTTGTCATGAGCATATCGTGACAACCGTAACTCCATGTCTTGAGTTCCTTATATGCATCTCAATCGATTTCGCATGATGCATCCATATTTGCCATGTTCATGCATGCCAAAATAACTTAAAATGAGTTTCTGTCCAGGTTCACTAATATACAAACTTTGCATGTGTAACATGATTAGTTTTGAATTGCCATGTTTAAGTCTTCATAAATGAATCATGCATCATGTTGGTTGTGCATAGCACCTTGGTTGGTTGTTTATTGTTGCTGTTTCTCTTGGGTAGACGCAAGTGTTGATACTCGGTACGAGGACCTAGGAGAGTACAACTACGAGGATCCCGCTACTTGTTCCGCTAAAGAACCAACAGGCAAGATGATCGTACCCGGATCCCGATACTATTTTTGCTTGCTAGATTCTCGCTCTTATCATTACAATTGCACTACCTACCACTTGATATCAGCCTCCTAATTTCCATGACAGCCTCTAACCTCCACATCCTAGCAAACCTTTGATTGGCTAAGTTACCGCTGCTCGACCCCTCTTATAGCTACCTACCATGCGATAACATGGATTTGGATATCACAATATTATCTGTTGTTTAATTTAATGCACATATATATCTTGGTATTGGTGGAAGGCTTGGCCTTTTGCTAAGTGATTTGTTCCGTTGTTACCGCCATTAGTTCCTTGTTACCGGTGTTATGTTTTCCATATTTTGCGCTCCTAGCATGCTCGGGGTTATTATGGGAACCCCCTAGTTTATTCGATGGAGATTAAAACTTGTCTGGCAAGACCCAACAGTGGTACTACATTTGCTATAACTTAATAAAACTGGCGTAGGGCTTTGCAACCCCGTGGATAATTTAATCAACCCTCGGGCCAGTGCTCCTCATGAGTGTTGGTCCAACCCAGAGCAACTTATTAACGCCGCCCGGGGCAACTCGGTGATTGGCCTGGTGACCATCGCTCATCCATCGTGTCCTGAGAATGAGATACGCGGCAATTATTGGGTTCGTCAACATGTCGGGAGGTCTTGCTGGATTTATTTTACCTTTATCGAATGTCTTGCGTGTGGACTCTGACTTTCTTCGGGTTTACTCGAGCTGTTGGAATTCCTTTGGAATTACCTATGATGATCATGAGATCCGTGGTCGAGGCTATTCCTGTGGAGTGTGGTTAATTTGTGATGGATTGGTTGGAGCGCCCCTACAGGGTTAAATCTTTCGGAATGTCGTGCCCGCGGTTATGTGGCAACTTGGAGATTTGATTAACACCCGGTTCTAGTAAACTTGAAGTAAACTCTAAATAAAATACACCAACTCTGTGAGTAACCGTGATCGTCTCTGCTCGTGAACACGATCCGAGAGAGAGAACACGGTGGGGTTATGATTGACGTAAGTAAGTGTTCAGGGTCTCATACAGACCATACTAGATTCGATCGTTCATCATAGGACACTCACATTTACATTCTTGTTACGTAAGTTAGCCACCATAAATGCTTAGTGCTGCTGCAAACTAAACACTTTCCCCATCGAAACCTTTAAGCTTGAATAGTCTCGGTACCTGGACGCTTGATTGATGAGTCCTTATGGCTCACAGATTACTACAACCCTCCAGGTACAGGTACAGACAAGTTCGTGCAGGATGACCTTACCCAGCTCTAGTGGGAATATGATGAGGAAAGAGGCAGGATGTATGTGACTTTCCCGAATGAGTAGAGGACCATGGTCGTGATCTTTCGGATAGCGAGATAGTATGATTTGCATCTGTTTTTATTGTTTGATTTCATTTGTAGGCGGACCCTCTGTTCATCTTGATGATTTGAACTCTAAGTGAATTGTAATTTAACATGTGTCTAATGTAAGCCAATCTTGTATACTCATCTTTTCAGTATTGTATGATGTGATGATACTATACTTGCTAACGGCAAGATGCGCCTCTATCCCTTGTGGGGCCCTCGAGCCTTAAAAAGGATAGGCAGCATCTTGGGCATGACAAGTTGGTATCAGAGCCGACCCTCGCGGTTACACGGATGTTTGCCGACAGGTGCGCTGTCATGTTGTTCACGAAGTTGGTGACCCGTCGTGGCACACGGAATGACACATATATCGGACTAGAAGCACAGACGTTTGTGCCAAGAGGGAACGTTCGTGTGACCCGACGAGGACGTCGGTTCCTCTGAGTGGTGGTGTATGTTATAGCATAGCTTATTAGTGATGATAGACTACTCATATAATAAGGAATTCCTTCTTTTCCAGGAGCCCATTCAAACAGAACTCCCAAGTTAAGCGTGCTTGGCTTGGAGTAGTTCTAGGATGGGTGACCGACCTGGAAGTTGGTTCCGGGTGTGCATGAGTGAGGACAATGTGCGTAGAAAAGACTAGTATTGATCTGTAAGGCCAGTCTAGATCCCGCCAGGAGTAACGACCACCGGCGGGTGTGTTCGGGGCGTTACAAGTTGGTATCACAGCCAGGTTTTGACCCTGGGACCTGTGGGTTATGGGCCCACCATGCTTCCGCATCAAGAGGTGACCTCGCCTCCTTGCCCTTTCCTCTTCTCCTTCCACCCCTTCTCTCTCTCTAACCCCCGGCCTCCCTCTTTCTCCTATAGGACTCCACCGACATGGCTTGGAGCTCCGCCGTCGGCCACTGCTGTCGCCGGATCCGGGAAGTCCCGGCCTGGATCCGCCCTATCCCAGCCTCCCCCATGCCCGCCCGCGCCCGCCGGTGCCATCCCTCAACGTGGCCAGCGCCATGGCTGCCGCTGCCATCAGGAGGCGGAAGACGCCGCCGTAGCCCTCGTTGACCGTCCGCTCCACCTCGTGGGCCCGCGCCGAGGCCGGCCCATCAGCCCACCAAGCCGCTGTGAGCCCTGATGTCCTATCCTTTGCCCTGGCCGATGCCTTGCTATGTTGCACCCACTTCTTTTGGCCCATTGTGTTTTTTCCCTTCCTGCGAATTTATCTCATTAACCAGTGATTTTATATTCGGAAGAAAAAAAACCTATTTAAAAATGCTCATATATAATTAACCATGCATCATAACCAAATGCTTTATATATGTTAAATGTGTAAAATTTCACGTAGATTATCAACATGCCAATTTCATCCATGTTTAAAATATTTAACGTGCAATTTTCTGCTATTTTGCATAATTGCCATATGTTGCATTGACATATTCATTTAACGAGCATCGGGATTTAATCCAACCATATATTAAATGTTCATCTTATCGATATCGTATTTTCATGCATGATAAAAATGTTGGCATGATGTTTGCATTTTATTTTGCATAAATAACCTTGTTAATAAATTATGCCATAACCTTGCATAATTAATGGTGACTTATTCTCCCACATGAGCCTATGCATATTATATATGTTCTCGGTGTAGAAAAATCCATATGATTTATCTGTGCATTTAGTTTGGTCATTTGAGCATTTTTGGTGCATGTAATTTTGCTGTGATGCCCTTTTGTTATTTTTGTGTGATTTAATACATGCATGATTTGAAATAAGTTTGAACATGAGATATGCCCTTTGATATGTGTCCTAGCCCCTGGACATTTTGCTTGTCATAGAAATGCATGTATAGGTGTTGTTTTCTTGTTGTCAACATGCTATAAAATACTGCTGTTTTGAGATGCTAAAATATTTCGAAGTCTGAAATCTGTAATATTTTGTTGTTGTCTTGCCATGTGTTTTGCTAGTGATCTAGAACTCCTTTGGGGTTGGTGTAATGAAGTTATTTGTAGTTGATATTGTCCTCTAGCATACCGTTAAGTTTCATGCCATAATATGACCTTTAGCATATAGTTTTACTGCTGTCAATATGCCTTCATGATAAAAACAGCACTGTCAAAAACTGCTATTTTCACCAAGTCTGAAACTGTTTTCAAGTAGCCACCTTGTGAGCTTCCTACCATGTGATCCATGCATGTTTTGAATATGATATGTGAAGATGAAAAGAAGTGTGTGTTATATGCTATGGCCTCATGCTTGGTTTGTGCATTTTAAGATCTTGTAGCTTGTTGTTTTCATGTGTGCAAAATGCTAAGTTGCTGTTTTGGGCAGATTTCGACTATAACTTGTGTTGGTTGTAATTGTTGATCCGTAGCTCCGTTGTGAACATGTTGCATATGAAACTTGCTTAGAATCTCATGTAGTTTCATAATATCTTGATGAATTCATGATTTGAAATGTTTGTGATTGTATTTTCCATACATTTGCATTCATGACTTGTGCATCTTGTGTTGCTCATATCTTTTAGACCGTAGCTCCGTTTGAGATGTTCTATATATGTAAATAGACTAGAACGACATGTACAATGTCATGGTATACTTTATTCTGTTATTTAAAAAATATAAAATATGATTAGTTCAGATCTGGTCCAATTTCGAAATTAACATATGCAGTCATTTCCGAAATGCTATAAGTTGTTTCCGACCTCATTTAAGTTGCCTAGATAGATAGTTTACTTATGCTTCACCTCTTGCCATGTTTAACAACATTTAATATTGTCGTGTACCTAATGTGAGTGAACTAAATAATTCGAACGTGGAGTTTTGTCAATATGCAACTCGTTGCATATTGAGCTTCACTTTAATGTGTAGAAGTTGATTGTTGTGATTTGTCATGTCTTGCATAATTAAACCCGACATGCATCATATTTGTTTTCGCATCGTGTCATGCATATGTCATGGTGTATCTTGTGTTGATTGTTGTTCCGGATTGTTCCTTCTCGGTTGAGTTCCGAAAGCGTTCGGAGTGTGAGGATTTGTTCGACTACGTTGGCTCATCTTCTTCATGGATTCATCTTCTTCTGAGCGGGATCTCAGGTAAGATGACACATTTCTCTGGATACCATTACTATCATTGCCATGCTAGTTGTCTCGTATTTTTATCGTATGTCTCCCTACCTACCACCTGTTTGACAAGCCTCCCAACATTGCCATGAAAAGCCTCTAACCCCTCCACATCTTAGCAAACCTTTGTTTGGCTATGTTATCGCTTGCTCAGCCCTTCTTATGGCGTTTCTAGTTACAGGTGCAATTGCTTCCATGTGTCAAAATGGATATTCTTTTGTTATATCACAATATTATTGCTATTTAATTTAATGCACATATATACTTGGTAAACGGTGGAAGGCTTGGCCTTTTGCTCGGTGTTTTGTTCTGCTCTTGCCGCCCTACTTACTTGTGAACCGGTGTTATGTTCCATAATTAAGCGCTCCTAACATGCTCGGGGTTGTTATGGGGACCCCCTTGATTTTCATTTTAGGATAAAACTTGTCTGGCAAGGCCCAACTTTGGTACTACATTTGCCCATCATAATAAAAACTGATCACCTTTTTAAAGCATAGAGGGTCACCCCCTCGTGGATTAATTTAACATAATACAGTGGGGCCAGTGTTGCTGGTGCTGGTCCAAAATAGAGCACTGTGCGGGGTCAACCCGGGGCAACTCGGGAGATGTCTATCAGGCCACTATATGCGTCGCTTATCCATCGTGTCCTGAGAACGAGATACGCGGCTCCTATTGGGATCGTTAACACGTCGGGAGGCCTTGCTGGACTTGTTTTACCTTTCTCGAACGTCTTGAGTGAGGAACTCTGATCTTCTTTAGGCTATCTCGAGGTGTCAGATTTCCTTTGGAATTGCCTAGGATGATCACGAGATCCATGGTCGAGGTTATTCCCGCTTTGTGTGGTTAATTTGTGATTGATGAGTTGGAGCACCCGTGCAGGGTTAAATCTTTTCGAGAAGCCGTGCCCGCGGTTATGTGGCAAACTTGGATATTTTGTTTAACACCCGGTCATAGCAAACTTGAAATAACTCTAATAAAATACACCAACTGTGTGCGTAACCATGACTATCTCTTCTCATGAGTTCTTTTTGAAAGAGAACACGGTGGGGTTATGATTGACATAAGTAGGTGTTCAGGATCAGTTAGTGATCATTACTAGTTCACGTCCGTTATGCGTAGACCACCATACTTTACTTTATGTATTCGTAAGTTAGCCACTCAAATAAATGCTTAGTCGCTTGATACAGCCTCACCATACCTCACGTATTAAGCTTTAATAGTCTTGATACCCTTGGAAATGAGATTGCTGAGTCCATGTGGCTCACAGATTACTACACCAACAATTGCAGGTACAGGTAATGCGATGATTTGATGTGAGCGTGATGTTTGTTTGATTTGGAGTTCTTCTTCTTCATCAATCTAGGACGGATTCTAGGCGGCAGCCTGGGATAGCAAGGGTGGATGTCTTTTTTATCATTTGATTTCATCCATAGTCGGACCCTGCTCTTCTGTATTATCTTTGAGTATGTTGTTGTATTGATGTGACTCTGATGTAGCTTGTGGCGAGTGTAAACCAATTCCATATACTCATCTCTTCTGTACATGTACTTGTAATGATATTCATTCTTGCAACACGACGCGATGCGCTTCTATCCATGTCGAGGCCCTCGTGTCGAAATAAGGATAGGATCGCATCTTGGGCATGACAAGTAGGTATTTAGAGCCATAAGACCATAAGAGCCTTGCTTGTTCGAACTTGGCCGAGTGCGTGTGTGCGCTTAAGATGCACAGAGACCCTCCTCTATTAACCAGCGCGTGCGTAGTAGAGTGGTGGAGCCAGGAGGAATCGACCAAGGGTTCGAGGGTTCGATCCCGAACCCCTCCCCTTTGTTTTTTTTGTTTTATTTTGTTTTTATTCTTATTTTTCCACATGCTTGTTTCTTTCCTTGCTGGTTACGTGTAGTGTGTGTGTATGATATGCATACACACATATGTGTGTGGTGTAGGGGTACGTGCATGTGTAGTGTAGGTGGCTTGTGTATGTGTGTGTATGTGCATGTGAGCATTCACATATGCATGTGCATATGTGTGTGTGATCATGCATATATGTGTGTTCTAGAGTGTGTATGTGTATATACATACATGTATATATGCATATGTTGTGGTAGTGTGTGTGTATCTACATGGTGTAGTGTGTGTGTATGTAAGTACATGAGAGGTGGATGTGTGTGTGTGTGCTTATGCATACATACACTTGTGACTGTGTAGTGTAGGTGTGTAGTGCATGTGTTCTTGTGTGTATGTGTGTGCTTTGCACCTATAGTTGTGGTATATTTAGTGCATGTGCATGTGAGTTGTGAGTGTGTGTATTCTATGCATACATACATATGTGTGTGGGTAGTTACAAGTGCTTTGACATGTTTTGTGTATGTGAGTAGAGTGTGGGTGTGTGTGGGAACTAGTGGGCTTCCCTACTTGGCATATCCCTTTCTTGGATGCATGTTAGTAGGTTTATTAATGTTGTATGGTGCATTAAGTTTCTAATATGGTGGTGTTCTTAGTTGTTCAAGGTCATCTAGATCTATATGTCACTTATGAGTAGGTGGTAGTTTGCTAGCTTAGGGTGCATGTTGCTTGACATGATCATAGGAGTATGAAATATGTTTTCGGGGTAGAAAGACCTAGTGAATCCATTGGAACTTTCAGATTTCACTTTTGAGCAAGTTCATAAATCTGCCATTTTAGCTGAGATGCCATTTTGTCATTTTTGCATGATTTAATCCATGCTTGCTTTGGGATATGTGCCAACTAGGGAGTGCTAGTATTTTGTATCTAGATGCCATGGTATTTTTGTTTAACATGAGAATCATGCATATAAGTGGGAAACAAGCTGCTAAGTTGCCTACTTGATGTTTCTGTTTTAGCATGCTAAAAACTACGAAGTCTGAGAATCTGCTGTTATTTTTATGCCATGAAGAGAGGTTGAAATCTAGTAATGTGTTGTGAATTTTCTCATGCTCAGGTGCTCCCTAGCATATTTAACTACTGCTGTCAACTTGCTACTTTATTATCTCAGATTCCAGAAAACTGGAATTTTCACTAAGTCCCAGAAATCTGTTTCATCATGTCAACTTGATAGCCTCATGCTTATTGATGTGTGCCTCGTTTGCAGATTCTGTAGTTGGATGAGTTGATTTATATGTCATGTAATTTCTGTCAATATCTTGTTTTTGGCTGAAGGGTTCCTATAGCTCAAGTTGTGGGTTGTAGAAGTTGCCATGATGCTGTTTTGTGGCAGATTGTGTGATTATTTGTTTTGTGACTTGTGGGAGCTATGCTCCATGGAATTGATAGATTTTTGAGTCTATTGTGGTTGGGTTTTCATCAACTAACCATTGGCTACCTTGGAATGCCAAGAATTAGCCCATGGCTTGGTGGTCTTGTGTTTTTCTTCTGTACCTTGTCGTGAGCGTATCGTGAGAACCGTCACTCCGTTTCTTGCGTTCCTTATATGCATTTCAATCAATTTTGCATGATGCATCCATATTTTCCATGTTAATGCATGTATAAGTAACTTAACATGAGGTTCTGTCCAGGTTCACTAATATACAAACTTTGCATGTGTAACATGATTAGTTTTGAATAGCCATGTTTAAATCTTCATAAATGACTCATGCATCATCTTGGTTGTGCATAGCACCTTGGTTGGTTGTTTATTGTTGTTGTTTCTCTTGGGTAGACGCGAGTGTTGATACTGGGTACGAGGACCCAGGAGAGGACCACTACGAGGATCCCGCTACTTGTTCCGCTGAAGAACCAACATGCAAGATGATCGTACCCGGATCACGATACTATTTTTGCTTGCTAGTTTTTCACTCTTATCATTACAATTGCGCTATCTACGACTTGATATCAGCCTCCTAATTGCCATGATAGCCTCTAACCTCCACATCCTAGCAAACCTTTGATTGTCTAAGTTATCGCCGCTCAGCCCCTCTATAGCATTCTTAGTTGCAGGTGTAGGTTGTTCCATGTGATAACATGGATTTGGATATCAAAATATTATCTGTTGTTTAATTTAATGCACATATATATCTTGGTATTGGTGGAAGACTTGGCCTTTTCCTAAGTGATTTGTTCCCCTGTTACCGGTGTTATGTTTTCCATATTTTGCGCTCCTAACATGCTTGGGGTTGTTATGAGGACCCCCTTGTTTATTCGATTGAGATTAAAACTTGTCTGGCAAGACCCACCATTGGTACTGCATTTCCTATAACTTTATAAAAACTTGCATAGGGCTTTGCAACCCCGTGGGTAATTTAATCAACCCCCGGGCCAGTGCTCCGCATGAGTGTTGGTCCAACCCAGAGCAGCTTATTAACGCCACCCGGGGCAACTCGGTGATTAGCATGGTAACCATCGCTCATCCGTCGTGTCCTGAGAACGAGATATGCGGCTCTTATCGGGTTCATCGACACGTCGGGAGGTCGTGCAGCATTTGTTTTACCTTTATCGAATGTTTTACGTGTGGACTCTGACTTTCTTCGGGTTTACTCGAGCTGTTGGAATTCCTTTGGAATTACCTATGATGATCACGAGATCCGTGGTCGAGGCTATTCCCGCGGAGTGTGGTTAATTTGCGATGGATTGGTTGGAGCACCCCTGCAGGATTAAATCTTTCGGAAATCCGTGTCCGCAGTTATGTGGCAACTTGGAGATTTGTTTAACACCCGGTTCTAGTAAACTTCAAGTAAACCCTAAATAAAATACACCAACTGTGTGAGTAACCGTGATCGTCTCCGCTCGTGAACACGATCCGAGGGAGAACATGGTGGGGTTATGATTGACGTAAGTAAGTGTTCAGGGTCTCATAGATGACATACTAGATTCGATCGTTCATCGTAGGCCACTCACATTTACATTCTTGTTACGTACGTTAGCCACCATAAATGCTTAGTGCTGCTGCAAACTAAACACTTTCCCCATCCCAACCTTTAAGCTTGAATAATCTCGGTACCCAGGCGCTTGATTGCTGAGTCCTTATGGATCACAGATTACTACAACCCTCCAGGTACAGGTATAGACGAGTTCGTGTAGGATGACCTTACCCAGCTCTATTGGGAATATGATGAGGAAAGAGGCAGGATGTATGTGACTTACCCGGATGAGTAGAGGACCATGGTCGTGATCTTTGGGATAGCGAGATAGTATCATTTGCATCTGTTTTTTTCGTTTGATTTCGTCCATAGGCGGACCCTTTCTTCATCTTGATGATTTCAACTCTGAGTGAATTGTAATTTAGCTTGTGGCGAGTGTAAGCCAATCTTGAATACTCATCTTTTCAGTATTGTATGATGTGATGATACTATACTTGCTAATGGAAAGATGCACCTCTATCCCTTGCAGGGCCCTCGAGCCTTAAAAAGGATAGGCGCGGATCTTGGGCGTGACAAGTTGGTATTAGAGCCGACCCTCGCGGTTACACGGATGTTTGCCGACAGGTGCACGGTCATGTTGTTCATGAAGTTTGTGACTCGTCGTGGCACACGGAATGACACATGTATCAAACTGGAAGCGCAGATGTTTGTTCCAAGAGGGAACGTTCCTGTGACCCGACGAGGACGTCGGTTCCTCTGAGTGGTGGTGTATGTGATAGCCTGGCTTATTAGGGATCATAGACTACTCATATCAATAAGGAATTCCTTGTTTTTCGGGAGCCCATTCAAATAGAACTCTCAGGTTAAGAGTGCTTGGCTTGGAGTAGTTCTAGGATGGATGATCGACTGGGAAGTTGGTCCCGGGTGCGCATGAGTGAGGACAAAGGGCACAAAAAAGACTAGTATTTATCTATGAGGCCAGTCTAGATCCTGTCATGAGCAACGACTACCGGCAGGTGTGTCCGGGGCGTGACAAGTTGGTATTCAGAGCCAGACGACCATAGGAGCCTTTGCTTGTTCGAACTTGGCCGAGTCGTGTCTAGTGAAAACTATTTTGAGTCTAGTTATATCAGAGAGTAGGATTCTTTTTACTCCTCTTCTATGCTCTGGTGAGGTTTCCGACTTAGGAATTTTGATTCTACTCCTCTTCTCGCTCAAAAAAATTTTAGGATCACGCGGGTATTTTGGAGTCTATATGATACCGATATGACAGGGTGCTATCTTGGTGCCTCATGTTTAACTTGATTTCTTTCGGGGAGTCAAGCTTGAGGGAATGTTGGCACATCGTTATCATTCAGCTTCCTTGATATCACAGGACGGAGAGTGTTCGAAATTACTTCAATACTTATCATGGTGAGATAAGGTCGGAGTCACCCAGTACTAGGGAGGCGTCCGGGGTACCACCATGGTTTAGTATTGTTGTGAGTTCGAGGATTCAAGATTAGATGAGTTTGCGAAAGCCTCTGGTTATGTGTTGAAGGATGGATACAGTTGGGGTGTAGGATTGCTAGTTGTGTGAGATATTTCCTCCTTGTATCCCCCACACCGGATTGCATAACCAGGAAGTTTTTGGAAGTTCATAGGTGGGAAATTTTGTAGTCATCTAGGATCATCTTCTTCAGATATATATGGGCATGTACATTTGTTCTGAGCACTTAGCTCAATACTTTTGTGTTATGCAAGTGGCTTCTAATTTCTGATGATGTTATCATAAACCGAAGAAGCATTCTTACTAATTTTTCAGTAGGAAGGTTGTGTTGTTATTTATTCAATTTCTTTCAAGCATTTGATTCAGCTTTGAATTCAGCTTATCAATGAGGTGCTAATGCGTGTTGTCCATCTTCAGGATGGCTCCATCAACTCGCAACAATCCGGGTCGTGATGAGGAGCAGACTGATGTTCCACCACCACCTCCTCCTCCAGAAGCTTGGCAAGCTATGATGGCCGCAACCAATGTGAACACCCAGATGTTGCTCAGACTGTTGCAATAAAGAGAGCAGGGTCAGCAAGGTTTTCAAGGGAATTTTCAGAATCAGCCTCAGTTTGCAATGCTCAATCAGTTCCTTGCCAACCAGCCCAGGTCTTTCACCTGTTGTGAGCAACCTCTTGATGCTAATGATTGGCTTCGTGATATGAGTAAGCATTTTGAGTACAGCAATGTCAGGTCAGACAACTTTGTCAGATTTGCATCCTTCCAGCTCAAGGGTCAAGCAGCTGATTGGTGGCAGCAGTACAAGGATTCCAGGGGCGATCGTGTTGTTACTTGGGACGATTTCCGTCGTGACTTTAGGGCTCATTACATTCTGACAAGCTTTGTCGAGGAGATGCGTGAGAAGTTCAGGCACCTGAAGTAGGGAAGCAAGTCTGTCTACCAGTACAACATCGAGGTCCAGAATCTAGCCCGTTATGCCAAGCAAGATGGTCCAGATGACAAGGCTATGATTTATCAATTCAGAGGTGGTCTCAAGGATGAGCTTCTGCCAGGCCTAGTTCTGCAAGATCCTCGGGAGGTCGATCAGTCCTACAACATGGCATTGAAGGTTGAAGCAGCTCAGCTCAAGTTGGAGAACTCCAAGAAGCGTTCAAGGGATTCATATTCTTCTTGTTCTGGCTCTCAGATGGTTCCCAAGCAACAGAATTATTGGGCACCAAATCCTCTTCTGTTTCGCCCTCCTTAGCAACAGAAGCAGTTCGGTGGTCGTGGTTCTTCCCACCCACCCAACCCAGGATTCCAGCAGAGACCCCAGGCGTCCAAGGCAGTTCTTATCCTCCTCCAAGCAATATTCGTCCGCTTTCTGAGGTGACTTGTCACAAGTGTGGCCAGAAGGGTCACTATGCCAACAAGTGCAACCAGCGGCATCTCCCGCCTCCTCCTCCTATCAAGCCTCCAGGCAATGCTATGTTGAAGCATAATCCCAAGACCGCAAGAGTGAATATGGTGAATGCAGGTGAAGCAGAGCAGTCCAATGATGTGATTGTGGGTAATCTCTTAGTTAATGATTTTCCTACAAAAGTTTTGTTTGATACTGGTGCATCGCATTCATTCATATCCAAGCCTTTTGTCGCTATGCACGAGTTTTCAGTGGAGCATTTAGCTAGTCCTTTTCGTGTGGTTTCTCTGGGGATGCGCATGAGTTCGCATATGATTGTTCTGGATGCTTCTATCAAGATGGGCAACTATTCATTTTTGGCCTCTCCAATTGTTCTTGGGAATTCTGATATTGATCTCATTCTGGGCATGGACTTTCTGGCTATGAATAAGGCTCATATTGATTGCAAAGCAAAAGAAGTCAAGCTGACTCATCCTTCAAAAGATGTGATTATATTCGCGGTTCGCGATGACACAATCCGTCTCTTTGCTCTTAATGAGAAGGGTGAAATCTCGGCGATTTCTCAAATTCCGGTGGTTTGTGAGTATGAAGATGTATTTCCAGAAGAATTGCCAGGAATGCCTCCGCACCGGCCAGTCGAGTTCGTGATTGATCTCGAGCTCAGAACCGAACTGGTCTGCAAGCGCCCGTATAAACTTGGCCCTGAAGAACGGAAAGAGTTGAAGAAGCAGCTAGATGAGCAAGAACGTCTGGGTCTGATTAGACCAAGTTCTTCTCCATGGGTTTGTGGAGTTTTGTTTTTCAAGAAGAAAGATGGCACAGATCGTCTTTGTGTTGACTACCGGCCATTGAACAAGAAGACAATCAGAAACAAATACCCACTCCTTAACATCAATGAGTTATTTGAACAACTGAAAGGTGCCAAGGTTTTCTCGAAGCTTGATCTTCGCATGGGTTATCATCAGATTTGCATTCGCGAAGAAGACATTCCCAAGACCGCTTTCAAGACGAGTTTTGGCTCATATGAGTACCCCGTCGTGTCGTTTGGTCTTGCTAAGGCTCCTCCAAGCTTCTCAAGAATGATGAATTTCATTTTCTCTCCTTTCAAGAATGAATTCGTCTTGGTCTATCTGGATGATATCCTTGTGTTCTCGGAGACAAAAGAAGAGCATACAGAGCATCTCCGCCTTGTGTTTTGCAAGTTAAGGGAACATCAGTTCTATGCCAAGTTTTCCAAGTGTGAGTTTTGGCTCAATGAAGTGGTGTACCTTGGGCTTTTCATCTCTGCCGAGGGAATTAAAGTGCACCCTGAGAAAGTTGAAGCTATATTGAAGTGGGAACCTCCTCAGAACGTGAAGCAGCTTCGGAGTTTCCTCGGGCTTGCTAGCTATTGCAGAAGGTTCATGGAGAACTTCTCTCAAATTGCCAAGCCTCTGTCCAATCTCCTCCAGAAGAGTGTCAAGTATGTTTGGTCTCCTGAGTGTGATGTAGTGTTCAATACGCTCAAGCAGAGACTGACTTCAGCTCCAGTACTTGTTCCTCAAGAGCAGTCAAAGCCTTTCGAGTTTTCTGTGATGCTTCTCTCCAAGGTCTTGGTGGTGTTCTCATGCAAGACAAGAAGATTGTTGCTTATACCTCGTGCCAGTTGAAGCCTGCCGAGAAGAACTACCCCACTCATGATCTTGAGTTGGCGGCAGTTGTGCATGCTCTAATGACTTGGAGGCATCTGTTATTGGGTAGACTAGTTGACGTGTACACCGATCACAAGAGCTCGAAGTACATTTTCACTCAACCCAATCTCAATCTTTGGCAGTCTCGTTGGGTGGAAATGCTTGAGGACTTCAATCCAAGCTTTGAGTATACTCCTGGGAAAGCAAATGTCATTGCAGACGCGCTCAGCCGTAAGGCGTACTACAATAGTCTCATTTTGGAGCCTCTTCACCCTGAGCTTTGTGAAGCCTTCTGCAAGCTCAACCTTTAGATGATTCCACAAGGATTTCTTGCCAATCTTCAAGTCTCTCTGACTCTGGAAGATCAGGTTCGCCAAGCACAGCTTATTGACACTATGGTGAAGAAAGTGAAGAAAGGTGTGGCCAAGAGCATTCCGAAGTATAAGTGCTTTCATGTTGATGACAAAGATACCTTGTTCTTTGAGGACCGTCTTGTGGTTCCAAATGGTGATCTCAAAAATGTCATCATGGACGAAGCACATAATTCTCTTCTATCCATTCATCCAGGCAGTTCGAAGATGTATCAGGATCTCAAGCAATCCTTCTGGTGGACTCGCATGAAATGTGAAATTGCTCAGTTCATGAATGAGTGTGATGTTTGTCGTAGAGTGAAGGCAGAACATCAACATCCAGCAGGTCTTCTTTAGCCTTTGCCTATCCCAGAGTGGAAAATCGATCATGTGGAGATGGATTTCATCACTGGGTTTCCGAAGTCCAAGAGAGGCAACAACGACATCTTTGTGGTTATCAACAAGCTGTCAAAAGTTGCTCATTTCCTGCCAGTCAAAGAATCTATCTCGACAGCTCATCTTGTAGAGTTGTATACGTCAAGGATAGTGTCTTTGCATGGTATTCCTCAGCTCATCTCTTCTGATCGTGGAAGCCTCTTCACTTCCATGTTTTGGGAGTCCTTCCAGACTGCTATGGGTACCAAGATCCGTTTCAGCACTGCCTTCCATCCACAGACAAGTGGTCAAGTGGAGAGAGTCAATTGGATCCTCAAAGATATGCTCAGAGCCTATGTGGTTTTGTTTGGCATGAAGTGGGAAGACTGCCTTCCATATGCTGAATTCTCATACAACAATAGCTTTCAAGCTAGTTCAGGCAAGGCCCCTTTCAAGATTCTCTATGGCAGAAAGTGTCATACCCCGCTTAACTGGTCCGACACCGGTGAGCGTCAGATATTGGGCAATGACATGATCACTGAAGCACAAGAAATGTGCCATGTCATTCGTGAGAACCTCAAAGTAGCTCAGTCCCGACAAAAGAGTTATTACGATATCAAACGTCGGGATGTTTCTTTCCAAGTGGACGATCTAGTCTATCTCAGAGTCTCTCCCATGAAGGGCACTCAGCGGTTTGGTATTAAAGGGAAGCTAGCTCCTCGTTTTGTTGGTCCTTTCAAAGTTGTTGGCAAGAGAGGTGGTCTTGCATATTAACTAGAGCTTCCTCCAAATTTCGCGAACGTGCACGATGTCTTCCATGTTTCTCAGCTCCGGAAATGCTTCAAGACTCATCAGAGAACCATTGACCTCCAAGACATCGATCTTCAAGAATATCTCACTTATCGTGAGCATCCAGTTGCTATTCTTGAAGAAACTGAGTGTAAGACTCGCAACAAGTCTATCAAATTCCTCAAGGTGAAGTGGTCTCATCATTCCGACAAAGAAGCTACTTGGGAATGCGAGGACCTTCTCCGCTCCGAATTTCCGGACTTCTTTCACTCCTAGATCTCGGGTCGAGATCCTCTTGTAGCATGGGAGAGTTGTGATAGCCCAAGTGTTGTCCCTTCCTTTTATGGCATGTAACCCCTTTGTATGAACCTTGTGTCATGAGCTTTGATATGAATTGCACCTTATCCCATGTGTTGTTTTGCATTCATGCATCATATCATCATCCATAGCATTCATCATGCCTTGCTTGTTTTCTTGTGTCCTTGAATGATGTGGTATTGTGAGGTGCCTTGTGTGTGGTGATGTTGAGTGTGGTTGGAGTTGATGTGTGCAACCTCTTCTTCTTCCCCTCTCTATTCTCCTTCAAACATGCCCTTCCAACACCCCCCTTATCTCCATATAATTTTATTGTCAGGATTAAGTTGTTTTATAAAATGATTAAAAATGTTCAAGAGGTAGCCCTATTCATATTTATAATTTAGAGTGTGATTCTTTTGATTGTTGAGGTTTGGTTGTTATTGTATTTTAATTAAACAAGAGCTGCCTTTTATTAAAGTATTAAAATTACTTGCCCAATAAAACAACTTATTATTTTATTAAATAGTGCATATTATTTTCCTTTACAAAAGTATTTTTTATTGCACCAAAGATCCTTTTATCTTTTCTGGGGTTTTATTTTGTCTGTTGTGTTTTTTTAAAGAAAAAACCTGGCGTTATTTCTGTGAGAGAGAGAGAGCTCGGAGGTGGGATCCCCTTCCCTCGCGGCCCAGCTAGCGCGACCTGAGCCGGCCCAGCCCGCGCGCGTAACGCTCAGCTGCCCCATCTCCCTCCTCCGTCAGGCAATGCGTGAGAGAGCAGAGAGAGCAGATAGTGCGCGCCGTCGACGTTGTGAGAGGAGCTCACGGACATCGAGGCCGACCTCCCCCCTATTTAGGCGCGCGGATCCCTTGGGTTCTTTTCTCACTTGCCGCTGCCGCTTTTCCTCCTTCTTCCTATACCTCCTTCTTCTTCTTTCTCTCGGGTTCAGAGGAGTGAGCGGGTTCAGCGAGAGCAGAGTCCACCGGGCCCGTCGCTGTCGTCGCCTCCGGTGGTGTCCGTCATCGTCAAGATGGCGTGCGGCTTCCCGGTGCCGTCCGCGTTCCTTTCCAAGTGCTAAGGGAGTGAGGAGCACCTCCCCGCAGCGCCACTTCGCCGTCCCCGTCGTCCGCAAGGGATCTGTGTGTCGCCGGCGTCTTCTTCCTCTTCTTCTCGTCATCGCCCGCGTCCCTGCGTCTCCGAGAAGCCCTCGGTGAGCGCCTCCTCCCCGATGTACTCTCTCCTCGCCGTAGCTCGTTGCATCGTTGCCGTGGTGCTTGTCGCCACCGGACGGAAAGGCAAAGCCTTGATCTTGCCCTCGTCCTCCTCGTTGCAAGACGAGTAGGGAACGGAAACCTTGTAGATCCCCACGTCGATCCTGCCTGTTTGTGCTGCCGGAGAGCCCGTGTGGTTACCGGAATTGACACCGCCATTTCCTGTCGCTAGTGGCCGCCTTGGTTCAGTTTCGTCAGAACGAGTGTGTGTGTGTGCCTAAGATGCGCAAATACCCTCCTCTATTAACCAGCGCGTGCATAGTAGAGTGGTGGAGCCAGGGGAATCGACCAAGGGGTCGAGGGTTCGATCGCGAACCCCTCCCCTTTGTTTTTTTGTTTTTCTTTTGTTTTATATTGTTTTTATTCTTATATTGGCACATGCTTGTTTGTTTCATTGTTGGTTACATGTAGTGTGTGTGCATGCAATGCATACACACATATGTGTGTGGTGTAGAGGTATGTGGATGTGTAGTGTAGGTGGCTTTTGTATGTGTGTGTATGTGCATGTGAGCATTCACATATGCATGTGCATATGTGTGTGTGCTCATGCATATATGTGTGTGCTAGAGTGTGTATATGTATATACATATATGTATATATGCATATGTTGTGGTAGTGTGTGTGTGTATCTACATGGTGTAGTGTGTGTGTGTATGTAAGTACATGAGAGGTGGATGTGTGTGTGTGTGTGCTTATGCATACATACACTTGTGATTGTGTAGTGTAGGTGTGTAGTGCATGTGTTCTTGTGTGTATGTGCGTACTTTGCACCTATAGTTGTGGTATATTTAGTGCATGTGCATGTGAGTTGTGAGTGTGTGTATGCTGTGCATACATATATATGTGTGTGGGTAGTTGCAAGTGCTTTGACATGTTGTGTGTTTGTGAGTAGAGTGTGTGGGGGGGGAACAAGTGGGCTTCCCCACTTGGCATATCCCTTTCTTGGATGCATGTTAGTAGGTTTAGCAATGTTGTATGGTGCATTAAGTTTCAAATATGGTGGTGTTCTTAGCTGTTCAAGGTCATCTAGATCTATATGTCACTTATGACTAGGTGGTAGTTTGCTACCTTAGGGTGCATGTTTCTTGACATGATCATAGGAGTATGACATATGTTTTTGGGGTAGAAAGACCCAATGAATCCATTGGAACTTTGAGATTTCCCTTTTGAGCAAGTTCATAAATCTGTCATTTTAGCTAAGATGCCATTTTGTCATTTTTGCATGATTTAATCCATGCTTGCTTTGCGATATGTGCCAACTACGGAGTGCTAGTATTTTGTATCTAGATGCCATGGTATTTTTTTAAAACATGAGAATCACCGATATAAGTGGGAAACAAGCTGCTAAGTTGCCTACTTGATGTTTCTGTTTCAGCATGCTAAAAACTACCAAGTCTGAGAATCTGCAGTTATTTTTATGCCATGAAGAGAGGTTGACATCTAGTAACAAGTTGTGAATTTGCTCATGCTCAGCGTTAGTTATTGAAGTAGATGTTGTATACTACAATCCTGTTAATTTTCATGCCAATAGGTGCTCCCTAGCATAACTACTACTGCTGTCAACTTGCTACTTTATAATCTCAGATTCCAGAAAATTGGAATTTCCCTAAGTCCCAGAAATCTGTTTCATCATGTCAAGTTGATAGCCTCATGATTATTGATGTGTGCCTCCTTTTCTGATTGTGTAGTTGGATGAGTTGATGTATATGTCATGTAGTTTCTGTCAATATCTTGTTTTTGGCTGAAGGGTTCCTGTAGCTCAAGTTGTGGGTTGTAGAAGTTGCCATGATGCTGTCTTGTGGCAAATTGTGTGATTATTTGTTTTGTGACTTGTGGGAGCTGTGCTCCATGGAATTGAGTAATTTTTGAGTCTATTGTGGTTGGGGTTTCATCACCTAAACGGTGGCTACCTTGGAATGCCAAGAATTTGCCCATGGCTTGGTGGTCTTGTGTTTTGCTTCCGTACCTTGTCGTGAGCGTATTGTGAGAACCGTAACTCCGTTTCTTGCGTTTCGTATATGCATTTCAATAGATTTTGCATGATGCATCCATATTTGCCATGTTCATGCATGTATATATAACTTAACATGAGGTTCTTTCCAGATCACTAATATACAAACTTTGCATGTGTAACATGATTAGTTTTGAATTGCCATGTTTAAATCTTCATAAATAAATCATGCATCATCTTGGTTGTGCATAGCACCTTGGTTGGTTGTTTATTCTTGTTGTTTCTCTTGGGTAGACGCGAGTGTTGATACTGAGTACGAGGACCGAGGAGAGTACCACTACAAGGATCCCGCTACTTGTTCCGCTGAAGAACCAACAGGCAAGATGATTGTACCCGGATCCCGATACTATTTTTTCTTGCTAGTTTCTTGCTCTTATCGTTACAATTGTGCTACATACCACTTGATATTAGCCTCCTAATTGCCATGACAGCCTCTAACCTCCACATCCTAGCAAACCTTTGATTGGCTAACTTACCGCTGCTCAGCCCCTTTTATAGCATTCTTAGTTGCAGGTGGAGGTTGTTCCATGTGATAACATGGATTTGGATATCACAATATTATTTGTTGTTTAATTTAATGCACATATATATATCTTGGTATTGGTGGAAGGCTTGGCCTTTTGCTAAGTGATTTGTTCCGCTGTTACTGCCATTAGTTCCTTATTGCCGGTGTTATGTTTCCATATTTTGTGCTCCTAACATGCTTGGGGTTGTTATGGGGACCCCGTTGTTTATTTGGTTGAGATTAAAACTTGTCTGGCATGACCCAACATTGGTACTACATTTGCTATAACTTAATAAAACTGGCATAGAGCTTTGCAACCCGTGGATAATTTAATCAACCCCTGGGCCAATGCTCCGCATGAGTGTTGGTCCAACCTAGAGAAGCTTATTAACGCTGCCCGGGGCAACTCGGTGATTGGCATGGAAACCATCGCTCATCCGTCGTGTCCTGAGAACGAGAGACGCGGCTCTTATCGGGTTCGTCGACACGTCGGGAGGTCTTGCTGGATTTGTTTTACCTTTATCGAATGTCTTGCATGTGGACTCGGACTTTCTTCGGATTTACTCGAGGTGTTGGAATTCCTTTGGAATTACCTATGATGATCATGAGATCCGTGGTCGACGCTATTCCATGATCGTGAGTAACCGTGATCGTCTCCGCTCGTGAACACGATCCGAGAGAGAACACGGTGGGGTTATGATTGACGTAAGTAAGTGTTCAGGGTCTCATAGAGATCATACTAGATTCGATCGTTCATCGTAGGCCACTCATATTTACATTCTTGTTACGCAAGTTATCCACCATAAATGCGTAGTGTTGCTGCAAACTAAACACTTTCCCCATCCCAACCTTTAAGCTTGAATAGTCTCGGTACCCGGGTGCTTGATTGCTGAGTCCTTATGGCTCACAAATTACTACAACCCTCTAGGTACAGGTACAAACAAGTTCGTGCAGGATGACCTTACCCAGCTCCGGTGGGAATATGATGAGGAAAGAGGCAGGATGTATGTGACTTACCCGATGAGTAGAGGACCATGGTCGTGATCTTTGAGATAGCGAGATAGTATCATTTGCATCTGTTTTTATCGTTTGATTTCGTCCGTAGGCGGACCCTGTCTTCAACTTGATGATTTGAACTCTGAGTGAATTTTAATTTAACATGTGGCGAGTGTAAGCCAATCTTGTTTACTCATCTTTTCAGTATTGTATGATGTGATGATACTATACTTGCTAATGGCAAGATGCGCCTCTATCCCTTGCGGGTCCCTCGAGCCTTAAAAAGAATTGGCGCGCATCTTGGGCATGACATCTATCCAGCACTTGTCGTTCCTCCACAGCCTATTAAAAGTCCTTGTCTTGAGCCCTCGCGGCACTTCAGCATTCACCCTCTTGACTAGCCCGTTGCTTCTTGGATTGGCAACGGATGTCAATGAGACCTTACTTCCAAGGTTTTGGATGTATTGCACTGCTCGTGAACTAGGTGCTCTTGTTAGTGATCACTCTATTGGGTACTCAAAATGGAACACCAATCCTTTCAAGACTTCATAGCTGATTGCGCCGTCACCTTTCATGAACTTGTCGATTGCTACGCACAAGAACTCAAAGCACCCGTCAGCGTGGGGGAAAGGGCCCAAGATGTCGAGCCCCCGGACCGAGAATGGCTAGGACAAAGGGATTGTTTCAAGACCTTGCACTGGTTGATGGATATTATTGGAATGGAACTGGAAGGCCTCACAATTGGTGACCAGCTCTGCCGCATCTTGGATGGCGGTGGGCCAATAGAAACCCTGCCGGAATGCTTTTCGGGCAACGGCCCTTGATCCGATGTGAGAGCCACACACACCTCTATGAATCTCTGCCAACAGGATTAGTCCATCCCCCGGCCTATGATCCTCAATTTTACACCGTTTGTTCATCTTCTATACAAGGTTTCATCGATAAACAAGTACGTACTTGACTGACGGGCTATTTTTTTGGCCTCTTCTTGTTTTTTGGGGAGTTCTCCTGTTTGATGGAAATGGACTATTTGCTAGCGCATACCTCGATTGCATGAACCTGGGGCTCTGCAGGAGGTAGCTGCTCACCAACCGAAACGGGATTTTTCCCGGTAGCTTCTCTACCGATGGCTTTGGGAAGCTCTGCCAGGAAATGTTTGCTGGAGTTCAGGTTTCTTCTCTTCCTGGCCATTGCTAACGGGGATACCGATGGTTGAGTGAGGCATAGGACAAATGTCGTTGGTTCCATAGGAAGCTTTTGCGCAGCGCACTTCGATAGATGGTCAGTAGTACTATTTTCTGTTTGTGGCACATGTTCTGCCTGCAATCCATCGAAGTGTTCCTCTAGTTTCCTCACTTCCTCTACATATGCCTCCATCAATGGGCTCTGATAATCTTTGTTGATTTATTTCACCACGAGCTGAAAATCTCCCCTGATGATCAGTTTCTTGATGCCCAACTCCATCGCTATTCTGAGTCCGGCAAGGATCCCCTCATACTCTATGGTGTTACTGGTGGCCTCCTCCTGGGGAAAGGGCATTCAAATCACATACTTGAGGTGCTCTCCAGTGGGGGCGACGAGGAGCATGCCTTCTCCAGCACCCTGGAGTGAGAAAGCGTCGTCAAAGTACATGATCTAATCCTTGGGTGCCTCTTTGCCGGGGAGAATTGTCTCTGGAACCTCTTCGTCTGGCGTGGGTGTCCATTTTGCAATGAATTCTGCCAATGCCTTGCTCTCATACTACAATCCAAAGCTCGACAACTCAAGTGCCCACTCAACTATCATGTAAGTGGCTTCGAGGTTCCTCGATATACACTGCAGTGGAAAGTGGGTGACAACTGTGATTTCATGGGCTTCAAAGTAGCGGCATATCTTCCTCGAGGCCATGATGAGGCCGAAGATCAACTTATGCACCCCAGAGTACCTTGACCTAGCCCACTTTAGCAGGGAGCTGACAAAGTACATTGGTGGCTGACCCACTTTCTTCTTTGCCACTTCTTTGTCACTATCTTCGGTTGCTTGCTGAGGTCCCCCTTGCTCCGTGTCGGTCCCTACCGCAGATGCTTCAGTATCGCTCCCGGTAGCAACACTCGCAACAACTGCATCTTCATGCACATCTTTATCATCATTTTCTCGTGACAGATGCCATGGGGTGGCTTATCGTAAGTGGTTGCGACCGAAGGATGCCGACGGGCTCCGGGTGCGAGATTGGGCACAAGCAGTGGTGACACACGATGTACCCAGGTTCAGGGCCCTCCCTGGGAGGTAACACCCCTAGTCCTGCTTCGTCTAGTTGGATGGATGGGTATGTGTACAAGGATGCTCCTAGAGCTGTGTCTAGAGGAGGAAGAAGGAGCAGTCGGCTCGTCTCCTTCTGTTACTAGAGAAGGGAATGAGAGTTCTGTGGGAGTGTGTGAGCGACCATTTGTCCGTCCCTGTTGCATGGGGTCTCGGGGGGATTTATAGGCCAACCCCCCGGCTCTTACAATATGTCATAAGTACAATGGTGGGGGACCCGGCTGGCAGTCTCTCCGGCTGGCCAGAGGGTCCCGCCGCTCGCGCCGTCTTGTCATGGGCGGCGCCCGCCGGCCGAGCGGTCCCATCTCCCGTTGGGGCCGCCAGCCGGTTCTGTGATTGGTCCTTGCCCACCTGTAGCGGCATGGGCCGCCCGGGGGACGTCGTCTAGCGCCAGCCGACCAAAGTCTCTAGTACGGTCGGCGGCACTGTAGCCATGCCGGGGCAGGTAATCGAGTGGCGAGGGCATGTCAGCACTGTTCCCTCGCCCGGTAGCGCTCACCAAGGTCAGCGGCCAGGACGGTTGGACTGTAGCCATGTGCTACAGTGCATAAGCGGCCACTATAGCCACAGGGCCGCCCGTCGTGCCGGTCACGTCGCATCATCGCGCCTGCGCGTAGAGGGACGGGACGGGGCATGTCCGTCCCGATGTTAACGGAAGAGCCGGCCCGTGGGTAGTCGGCCGCGCCCAGCCGGTCGGGGGCCCAACCGGCTCCTTGACAGGCCGGCCGGGGCGCCAGCCGGCACCGGCTTGCGATGAACGTCCTCTAGCCGGCCACGGACAGCCGGCCACGTAGTTTTTCTTCGAAGCAAAAGGGGGAAGACCCCGTTGCTTTGGCCTACCTAGGGGTATAAACCCCGTTAGTAGTCCCAGAAGCCGGTGGGGGCCCGTGTCTGGCGGACGGTGGGAAGTCGATGGCTTCCCGTCAGTACCATCCGCCCCCGGCTCGAAGGCGAAGGGGCAGCCAGGTCGGTCGTTGGATCCGACGCCTCGGGTTCCGGCGCACCGCCTCAGGACCCGCGCCAACACACGGCACGCCGCACGGTGAGTAATGATGTCGTGGGTCTCACGCGTGCGGGGAGATGGGACGTCGCCTAGGCCTAGCCAGGTAGGACCCAGGCATAGCCCTCGTAGGTCTCGGGGCGCAAGACAGGATCCTCTATACCCCGAAGCGGCTGTTACGGCCCGGGGCCACCCACGCGCGTGGAATTTCCGGGAGGAGTGGGCGCAGATGATCCCATGTCCCACGGTCGTGGCCTCCCCTATAAATGGGGAGGAAGGGCAGGAGGCAGAGGTACCTGTGCCCCACTTGCCTCCTTGCTGCCCTTCTTCGTCGTCGCTTCTCTCCTTCCCTCGCACGCCGTTACACCCGAGCCCGCACCCGCGCCCGCACACCGCACCGCCACCGCGATGGCCGATGGACGTGAAGGCAGTTGGGCTGGTTCCTTCGTGGTTGAGGCGGACATCGCCGAGCTGCCCCTTTCTTGCATGTTGCCTGTCGGCAGAGCGGGTGGCCGCACGTGCGCCGGGCGACGAGATAGCGTCGGTGCCGCAGCCAGGGGAACACGTCGTGTTCCTCTCGGACTTCTCCCGGGGCTTCGGGGTCCCGGTGAGTCTCTTTTTCTGTCTTCTTCTTGACACTTTCGACCTCCAGCCGCACAACCTCGGGCTGAATTTGATCTTGTACCTCTCCGCCTTCGTAACGTTGTGCGAGGGGTACCTCGGCATCCTCCCCTTCATCGAGTTCTTTAGTGCCCTCTTCTATCTCGAGTCTTTGAAGAGAGACGCATGCGGGGGCACGATGGTGTGTTGTCGCAGCATTGCTTGCTTTCCCCCTCTCTCTCTGATCGACTTTGTCGAGGGGTGGCACTGAACGTTCTTCTACGTGAATACGTCAACCCGAAGACAGATTACATCCGGCTGCCACCATTCGAGGACAGGCAGTCCTCTCAGCAGAACTGGCAGGGACCTGCCCCGCATGGCGTGGCCTTGGACGAGCTCGCTCGTCTCACGCAGCTGAAGAGCGCCAAGGGGCTGGTTGCCGCCGACCTGGTGGCAACCTTTGTCTCATGCCGGGTGTCGCCCCTCCAGATGACGCCACACCGGATCTGCGACATGTCCGGTCAGCAAGACCCCTGCCGGCAGTCCACCGTCGAGCTGACGCCAGCTCAGGTGGCGAAGCGGGTGAACGCCCTCACGACGTTCAAGCTGAAGCCTGCCTCGTGGTCCTTCGGCATGGAGCCGTACGACCGCATCAACCGGCCTCCCCTGGTGATTTTTTTGTCGAGGCGGTTCTTTCTCGTTTGGTATTCCCCAGTCGGCAGCCGACTGGAGAACTTACGTTGAAGTGCTGACCGCAGCTGCTGGTGCGACAGAACTCACCGGACGGCCCGTACCCGTAGATCTTCGAGGCGGAGTGCGAGGACTCCGACTCTCGAGACTTCTAGACGGGAGGCCCCCTGGAGGAAGGAGTGCAATCCTCGGGGGCAGCCGACAAGCCGACGGATCTGCGAGGCTGCGCTCCTGGCGGGGTCGAAGGGTCCGGCGCAGCCGGGAAACCCAGCGGAGCGGGTGAGTTCCCTCTTGCCCCCACCATCCGGGACTGGACAGACGATGACAATGATGATAGCGATTTGATGATTCTAGACGGACCTCCTCCCGTGGCGCGCCAGGACCGGAGGAACGAGGAGCGACCGGCTCGTGGCCCGGCAGCGGAAGCGGACGGCCGGCGGAAGTGGCCGGCTCATGGGGGACCGGTGGCCTCGCTGCCCGGCCTGAAGTGGGTGAAGGTGGCCGCGTGGAAGCCGCCGCCACGCGCCAAGCAGGCCCTGCCCCTTGTTATCGTGTAAGTTCTTCATCTTTGTGCGAGTTTTTGCTTTCACCTTGCGAGCCGGTTAACAACCGGTTCTTGGATGCTGCAGTGACCCCATCGAGCTCCAAGATGAGGAGCCGGCGGGGGAGACGATGGATGTCGCCAGCCGGCTGGCCTGCGAGCACGTGGCCACCCAGCATTAGGAAAAGAGGAGGCTCACGGAGCTACGAGCCTCCCGGTCTGGCATGCGAGGAGGGACCACGCACTCTGGGACCTCGAGCGGTCAGAGGTGGAGGGGGTCAGTGGAACCCCCACGGACGTCAGACTCGATAGTAGAGTCCACCCGCATGTCAAGGCCCCCGTCAAACGACCCGCGAGGGGCGGCCATGGACTCGCCAGCACCTCCACCCATGCAAGAAATGGCCCCGGCGAGGGAGGCGACGATGGAGCCGGCTCCCGAGGCGACCCGGCCTGAGGTGCCAGAGGTGACCGCACCTACGGTCGAGACGGCCTGGGTCAAGATGCCGGAGGTTCCGGCGGTCCCGGAGGCAACGTCGGAGGCACCACCGGAGACGGCGGCCATGAAGGTGGAGGTGCCTTCCGGCGCGACTGACGCGCGAGAGCAGCCGGGATAGGAGGCTGCTGCGGCACCGGGCGGGCGGCCGGCAGGAGGCAAATCTCGGCCCCTTGCCGTCATCAACCCGCCCTCGGTGGCTGGAGCCGCGGTGAGCCTGGGTGGCAGTAGCGGCCGGGCCCGGAGGGCCCTACGGTCGATGCAGGATGTCATCCGGGACTAGGAAGCACTAGCGAGCGCGCCGGCCCTGCCGTCCCCCCATGCAGGCGGCCTGGTCCCGTCCTTCGCGGACATGGTTAGTGTCCTGGACCGGTGCCGGTAGGAGCTGGCCCGGTTTGCCGAGGCGGCAGACACTGCCCTTTAGTGTGCAGAGGTAAGCCGGCACTGTTGCCTTAGAGTTTTCAGTGCGGGCGAGCGAGCGCACCCATTGGGTGTAACCCCCGAGATGCGGGCCGGCTGACCGGCTGACGGGCAGCTGGGTCTATTCTCCTTTGACCATGTTTTGACCTTTGCCCCCCTTTCTTGCGACAGGAGGGAACCTCTCTACGGTAGAAGCTGTTTGTGGAAGCGGTCGCCACCACGACCGTGGCAACATGGTTTCTACCACCTGGAGGAGGAGCTAGCACGCGTGCAAGGTAGGTTGCACTTTGTAGGAGCGGCATATAGCCCTAGGGAATCGGCTAATGTTGGTTGCGTCTTGTAGGCGAGCTGGCCATCCTCCAGGGGGAGAAGACTGGGCTTGTCGCCAAACGGGACCGGCTGACGCGGGACATCCAGGCGGCCGTCGGGGTTGGCTGCCTCGGGCGCCGGCGGCTCGATCAGAGCCGGCTGGGCGGCCAACGATTCGAGAGTCGGCGATGAAGTTGCCGGAGAGGCGGCCAGGGCCATCGATGGGCCGGCGACACCCGCCGGCACAAAGATTGACTCCAATTCTAGGGAAGGCTTGATCGACGGCTTGAGCAGCCGATTGAGGGAGATGCCGGCTGGGATGGCCTGCCGGGTGGAGCCAATCTTCGCTAGCGCATCCGCCGCCTCATTGTTCGCCCGTGGGACGTGATGAAACTCATAGCCCTGGAAGTAGCCGGTGAGTTGTTATACGAGGAAGCGGTAGCTGGCCATGTTGGCATCCCTGGCATCCCATTCACCAGAGACTTGCTGCACCACGAGGTCGGAGTCGCCAAAGCAGAGGATGCGCCTAATGCCGATCTCTTGGCGAGCCGGAGGCCATGGACGATGGCCTTGTACTCAGCCACATTGTTGGAGGCGGCGAAGTGGATCCGTAGGGCATATTTGAGCTGATCACCTTTCAGGGAGGAGAGGACTATGCAGGCACCCAGGCCGGTCCTCATTTTCAAGCCGTCAAAGTGCATGGGCCAATGCGTGGAGTCTGGGGGAGGCGGGACGAACTCCATCTCTGCCCAGTCGACAAGGAAATCCACCAACGCTTGTGAGTTGATGGTGGTTCTTGGCTCGTACCGGATCTCATGGTCGGTGAGGGCGATGACCCACTTGGCGATCCGGCCGGTGGAGTCCCGGCTGCTCATGATCTCGCCAAGCGGGGGCGTGCTCACCACGGTAATGGTATGCTCTTGGAAGTATTGCTTGACGTTCTTAGCGGCGAAGTATGCGCCGTAGCACATCTTGTCATAGTGGGGATAGTTCTTCTTGGAGGCGGAGTGGACCTCGCTGAGGTAGTAGACGGGTCGCTAGACCGCAGGGACTTGCCCTCCTCCGTCCACTCAACCACTAGGACGAAGCTGATGACGTGGGTGGTTGCCGCGATGTAGGCCAGCAGCGGTTCCTTCTCGGCCGGCGTGGCCAGGATGGGCGCGTGGGTGAGAGCCTTCTTGAGGCTATGGAAGGCCTCGTCCGCCTCATCTAGCCAATCGAAGGCACCTAGCCTTTTGGTTTGACCCGGCTTGATCAGAGCCATCTTGCGAAGGAGCCCATAGAGGGGCAGGGCCTTCTCTCCCAGCCGGCTGATGAACCGGCTGAGCCAGGATATGCAGCCGGTGAACTTCTAGACGTCGTGGAGCCTAGTTGGTTTCGGCATGCGCTCGATCGCGCTAATCTTCTCGGGGTTAGCTTCGATGTCGCGGGCCGACACGAAGAAACCCAAGAGTTGTCTGGCGGGGACGCCGAAGACACACTTCTCTGGGTTGAGCTTGATCGTGTATTCGCGTAGGTTCGTGAAGGTCTCCCGAAGGTCGTCGAGGAGGCTGTAGTGCTTCTTGGTTTTGATGACGATGTCGTCGACGTAGACGTGGACATTCCTGCCTATCTGAGGTAGGAGGCACTTCTGCATGCATCGTTGGAAGGTGGCGCCATCATTCTTCAGGATGAAGGACATGGTGATGTAGCAGTAGGCCCCGAAGGGCGTGATGGAGGAGGTCTTGAGCCGGTCTTTCGGGTCTAGCTTGATCTGGTGGTAGCCTTAGTAGGCGTCCAGGAAGGACAGCAAGTCGCAGCCGGCTGTGGAGTCGATGACTTGATTGATCAGCGAAAGGGCGAACGGGTCTATGGGGCATGCCTTGTTCAGGCTAGTGTAGTCGATGCACATGCGCCAGGTCTTGTTCTTCTTTAGTACCAGGACTGGGTTGGCCAGCCAGTCCGGGTGGAATACTTCCATGATGAACCTGGCTGCGAGCAAACGGGCGATCTCTTCGCCTATAGTACGCCACTTCTCCTCGGAGAAGCGGCGCAGGGGTTGCTTGACCGGCTTGATCTCTGTCTGGACGTGGAGTTTGTGCTTGGCGAACTTCCTCGGAACACCCGGCATGTCCTTGGGGGACCATGCAAAGATTTCCTGATTCTCACGGAGGAAGTCGACGAGCTCGCTTCCTATTTGCTGTTGAGGCGGGAGCCTATGGTGACGCACTAAGACAGGTTGGCCGTGTCGAGCGGGATTTGCTTGGTGTCCTTAGACGGCTAGAAAGAGGCCTTGCCGATGGATTGTGAGGGTGGAGCCAGCACGGCCGGTTGGCTAGCAGCAAGGGCCACGAGCCGGTCGAGCTGCCGTTTCTCCTCGGCGATCTGTAGGGCCTCGGCCAGCTGGCTGCCGTCTCAAGCACTTTCGAGAGACATCTTGTAGTCGCCCTTGATGGTGATGATCCCCTTTTGGCCCGGCATCTTGAGCTTGAGATAAGCATAATGGGGGACCGCCATGAAGCTGACAAGAGCCGGCCGGCCCAACAACGCATGGTAGGAGCTAGCGAGGTCCACGACCTCGAACAGAACTAGCTCGCGGCGGAAATGGCCGGGTCCACCTAAGAGGACGTCGAGCGTGATCTTGCCGACAAGGGAGCAAGACTTCCCAAGCACAATGCCATGGAAAACCGTCTGGCTCGCCTACAGGTCTTCTATCTTCAGTCCCAGCTTATGCATCGTGTCGAGGTAGAGAATGTTGATGCTGCTGCCGCCATCTATCAGCACCCGCGAGAAGTGGCAGGCTCGCTCCTTGGTGGCGATGATGGGGTCGAGGACCAAGGCGTAACTGCCGGGATTTAGCATCACGGCAGGGTGATCAGCCTAGCTCCAAGTGACTGGCTTCTCCGACCAGTGCATGAACTGGGGAGTTGCCCGCATGGTGGCGTTCACCTCATGGCAGAGCCGGCGCTGAGCGTGTTTGCCCATCTCTTCACTGGTGAAGACGACATAGCAACCGTCTTGGTTGGGGAACTGGTTGATTAGACGACCGTCGTTTAGAGTCGTTGCCGGCGCCGGGGCGGTCGCTTGGGCTGGGGCTGGCGCGCGGGCTGGCGGCATGGGAGGAGCCGGAAGGCCGTCCCCTCGGGCCAATCACTGTGAGAAGCTGCACTGCCGGAGCATGTGCATAAAAGGCTTGGCCCCTGAATGGTTCTTGCAGGGGAGATCAAGCATTTGCTCGAAGGTGAGCTTCGGCTGCCAGGAAGCCTTGCCGGTGCGTTGGCGCTGGCCGGAAGGCTGGGCAGCCGGCTCCTGATCCTTGACGGTATTGACCTGCCGCCTCCCGTAGCGGGGATCTGGCTGGTCGTTCTTGCGCTTGTTGTTCTGTGGCGGCCGGTTGTCGGCAGCCGGACGAGTCATGGCCGGCGTCGTCCTTGCCTTGGCGGGTGGGGTCGTCTTGACCCGGATGGCCGAATTGGCCGTGGCGTATTTGTCCGCCTTGGTTATAAGCTCGGCGAGCATGGCTGTCACGGAGCACAGGAGCTTGTGCTTGAGAGGGGTGTCGTCCCGGCAACCCTCGATACAGTACTGCACGGCTTGGACCTCGTGCACCCCCTCGCAGGAGTTGCGGAGCTCGACCCACCGGGTGAGGTAGTCGCGGAGGGATTCGTTCGGCCCCTGAACGCACATGGCGAGTTCATGGGGACGGCCAGGCCACTTGTAGGTGCCAGTGAAATTGCGGACGAAGGCCTCCTCGAAGTCTGTCCAAGTGTTGACGCTGCCGGCCGCATGGCTATTGAGCCAGGTGCGGGCCGAGCTGATTAGCATGAGGGGGGCGCAGCTAACGGCTACGTGCTGATTCCCCCTAGCAATGCCCACCGCGGTGGTGTAGTCGATCAGCCAGTCTTCGGGTTTGGCGACCCCGTTGTATTTCATGGTGTCCCTAGGGAGCGTGAAGCCGGTTGGGAATGGCTCGGTACGAATCCGGGGGACGAAGCAGGTCGGACCAATCGAGACCTCCTCCTCGGGAAGGGCGGATTGTACGAGTTTGTCGATATGGTTGCGGGCGTCGTTCTCGCTGTGGGGGACGCGCAGTCCGAGCCGAGCCGAGAGTTCAGAGCGGACGGTGGGTGGCGCCGACTACCGCAACTCGTGCCGCAGAGGCGGCGTGTGCCCCTGGCTTCACCGGTTGCCGTATGCCGGTGCTTCGTGGTGGAGGCCGTTCCGAGGTGGCTCGTTGGTGCGCCGGTTGCTAACAATCGGCTCCTCACTCCCCGGCGTCGGAGAGGGCCGTGGGTTGTTCGCTTCGGCTCAGCGGCCGGAAACGCGAGGGGAGCAGGAGTACTGGGCCGCCTGGCGGCCGGCAGTTCCCGTGCCCTCGCACTCGGGCCGGGGGCCTTAAGTGGTGGCACCGCCCGTTGCAAGCAGATGCTGCTGTGCGTCACCAGCATCGATGAGCTCCTTGATGTGGCGCTCATGGGCAGCACGCTCTTCGCCCTCCAAGGTAGCCAATTCCTCGTAGGCCACCTTGAGAGCCCACAGGTTAGCCGCGGGGGTGTCGTAGATAGGCATTTTGCCACCGAGGATTTCGGCGACCACGCGACCGCAGTCACGTACAACCCCATGCTGGCTAGGCTCGGTGCCAGTCGGGGTGAGTCCGTAGGCAGAAGCGTACTCCCGCTGTGCCGCCTCCATGCGGCACCACGTGGCAGTGAGGGCGGTGGCATCCTCGAACAGGATGAGTCGAGCCGCCTCGAGATCGGTCGCGGCGGTGTCGGGGTTCACCGTCGGGGCGATCGGAGTGCTCAAGTCCTGGAGGGCTGCACCGAGAGGGTCGGATGAGCCGATGCGGGCGGCGGCCACGGTAGCCGCGACCCGCGCCCATCCAGACGTGGTGGAGGAAGTGATGGCCATCACCCCCATGCAATCATGGGACTCGCTGGGCTGAGCCGCAGCGAGTGTGCCCAGTGCTGTGGGTGGGCCAGCGCAGACGAGCACCCTCGTGGGGTACTCGTCAGCGGCCGGAGCCTCGGCAAGGCTGAGCTTGCCGAAGCGCTCGATGAGCGCGTCGATGTCAGCCGTGAGGTCGATGGAGTCGCCCGCAGGGTGTGCTAAGGCAAGCCCCACGAGCTCCCCACGGTCTCGCCGGGACGAGCGGCGATGACAGGGAATGGCGAGGGGTCCCGCCCGGAGCATGAATCCGACCGGCGCCACATATGGCCCCACGGTGGGCACCAACTGTCGTCGTTTTCTCACGACAGATGCCATGGGGTGGCTTATCATAAGTGGTTGGGACCGGAGGACGCCGACAGGCTCCGGGTGCGAGATTGGGCACGAGCGGTGGTGACACATGATGTACCCAGGTTTAGGGCCCTCCGTGGGAGGTAACACCCCTAGTCCTGCTTGGTCTAGTTGGATGCATGGGAATGTGTACAAGGATGCTCTTGGAGCCGTGTCTAGAGGAGGAAGAAGGAGCAGTCGGCTCGTCTTCTTCTGCTACTAGAGAATGGAATGAGAGTTCTGTGGGAGTGGGTGAGCAACCATTTGTCCGTCCCTGTTGCATGGGGGGCTCAGGGGTTTTATAGGCCAACCCCCCGGCTCTTACAATATGTCATAGCTAAAATGGTGGGGGGACCCGGCTCGCAGTCTCTCCGGTTGGCCAGAGGGTCCCGCCGCTCACATTGTCTTGTCATGGATGGGGCCTGCTGGGCGAGTGGTCCCATCTCCCGTTGGGGCCCGCCAGCCGGCTTTGTGATTGGTCCTCACCCACCTGCCACGGCACGGGCCGCCTGGGGGTGTCGTCTAGCGCCAGCCAGCCGAAGTCTCCGGTACGGCCGCGGCATTGTAGCCACGCCGGGGTATGTAATCGAGTGGCGAGGGCATGTCAGCACTGTTCCCCTGCCTGGTCGCGCTCACCGAGGTCAGCGGCCAGGACGGTTGGACTGTAGCCACATGCTGCGGTGCATAAGCGGCCACTGTAGCCACAGGGCTGCCCGTCGTGCCTGTCACGTCGCGCGTAGAGGGACGGGACGGGGCATGTCTGTCTCGATGTTAACGGAAGAGTCGACCCATGGGCAGCTGGCTGCGCCTAGCCGGCCGGGGGCCCAACCGGCTCCTTGACCAGCTGGCCGGGGTGCCAGCCGGCACCGGCTTGCGCTGGACTCCTGCAGCCAGCCACGTAGTTTTTCTTCGAAACGAAAGGGGGAAGACCCCGTTGCTTTGGCCTACCTAGGGGTATAAACCCCGTCAATCTTGCTGTGCCACCAGCGCTGCACTAATCACTTCATTTGTTGCCGCCAAGTATGCCAAGTATAGCAGAAACGGTCCTTGTGTTTTAGGAGCGACTAAGGTGGGAGTAGAGGAAAGTTAAGCCTTCAGGTCCTGCATCGCTGCTTCTACTTCTGGGGTCCACTTCATCGGCCCAGCCTTCTTTAGGATCTTAAAGAATGGCAGGGCATGTTCAGCAGATTTGGAGATGAAATCAACGCGACAGCTCATCCGGTCAAGCGTTTGATATCCTTGATGGTCTTGGGTGCTTGTATCTTCTCAATCGCCTTGATATTGTCAGGATTGGCTTCTATTCCTTGCCGATATACAAAGAACCCAAGCAGCTTGCCGGAGGGGACGCCAAATACACAACTCTCAGGGTTGGGCTTAAAGTTGATCTTGCACAGGTTTGAAAAAGTTTCTTCTAAGTCTTGTATGAGGGTTGCTTCGTCTTTGGTCTTGACTACTATGTCATCCTTGTATGCTTCCACATTTCTATGCAACTGAGGTCCAAATCAAATCCGACCTGCCCTGGCAAAGATAGACCCAGCGCTCTTTAACCTGACGGACATACGTACAAAGTAGTACGTGCCACATGGAGTAATGAACGTGGTCTTTTCTTCATCTTCCATAGTCATGAATACCTGGTGGTATGCGGAGTAGGTGTCCAAGAAGGAGAACAAATCACACCCAAAAGTGGAATCAATGATCTGATTGATGCGCGACAAGGGGAAGGGGTCCTTCGGTCATGCCTTGTTCAAGTCAGTGAAATCTATGCAAAGCCTACATTTCCCATTCGCCTTGCGCACCACTACCGGGTTGGCTAACCAAGTTGGATGTAGGACTCCTCTAACCAAACCAGCTGCTTCAAGTTTCTTGATCTCTTCGGCAATGAATTGTTGCTGCTCAAAGCTTGCTTCTTAACCTTTTGCTTGACGGGTCTCGCATGAGGGCAGACAGCAAGGTGGCGCTCAATTACCTCCCTGGGAACACCGGGGATGTCAGATGGTTGCCAAGCAAACACATTGACATTCACCCGCAGGAAGGCAATGAGCATGCTTTCCTATTTGTTATTAAGGGTGGCACTAATGGTGAATGTACCATCAGTGCCATCCAACCTCACCGGGGCCTTCTTTGTCTTAGGTTAGGTGATCTTGGTCTTCTTGCTGGTGGAACTCTCCGACAGGTCATAGTCAGGCACATCACACTCCGAATAGGTACTCTTCCTAGAGTCATTGCCGGTGTTCGCACCAGATTTCCTTGCTTTCTTCAAATGCTTGGCAGGAGCTGGGATTCCTGCTGCTTCGGCTGCTACCACGTCTCGATACATCTTGTCCACGCATATGACTGGGTCCTTCTTGTCAGATGGAATGGAGATGATTCCAATGGGCCCTGGCATCTTTAGGGTGTGGAAAGCGTAGTGGATACTGTGATGAATTTGGCCAGAGATGGCCGACCAAGAATTCCATTGTAGGGCAGGGGAACTCAACCACTTCGATTACCACCTTCTCGGTCCAGTAGTTCAACTCCCCACCAAACGTCACATGCAAAGTCATCTTTCCCTTGGGTCGGCTCCTGTCGGTATTGACACCTTGGAATGAACCCGTAGCCTTGAGCTCTCCGTCAGGGATCTCCAGCCTCTCAACCACCTTAGGGGAGACCAAGTTCAGTCATGCCCTTCCGTCAACTAACATCTTGGTGACTTTGAGGTTGCAAATTTTCGGGGAGACCAACAACGGCAAACGTCCGACCGCGGTAGTACGGTTAGGATGATCCTCTTCATCAAATATGATAGGCATGTGGGACCACCTAAGTGGTTTCATGGATTCGGCACCAGGTTCCACGGTGTTGACTTCTCGCACCCACTACTTGAGCTGGTGGTGAGAGGAATGCAAAAATGCACCCCGTCAACACACATGACCTCAGTTGCCTTCTGAAGTTCTCGATCACTGGAATCCTTCTCTTCATCCTCATCTTCACTCATGTCTTTTGTCTCTTTCCACTCATAGCCTCCGGCCGCCTTTTCTTTCTGTTGTGGGCTCTTGCCACAACGGCCTACTCTGCCTCCACGAGCCTACTCAGCCCTTTGTTTCTCAGCTAGTTGTTCAACTTGGCAGCATTCTTAGAGATCATGGCCTTTGGTGCATGGATCTTGCAGTATGTCCCGTTGGTTTTCTCCGCGCAGCGGCCTCCCCGCAATCAGCACACATGACAGCTTCCTTGTCGGGGGCCTCGGCTTTTGCCTTATTGCCAGTGTTGAGATCACCAGAGTTCTCAGTGACCAACATTGCTTATCCTTTGCGCTTCTTATTGCGTTTTCAGTTCCTCCCCTTCAAGCCAGGGGCACCATCATCGTCATCTAAGTCAACTTCAATGCCAGCCTCCTCTCCGGGCAATCACCATCCCTCTTTAGCACAAGCACATTTGTCCACCAATGTGTACAGCTCATTGAAGTTTGTGGGGAGTTTGATGTTCATCTTAGCCAACATCCTCCTGTTGTGCATTCGAGTGGAACGCGACAATCATAGTTTCCGGGTGTATCTCCGGAATGTTGCGGTGTACTCGACTAAATGTCTGGATGTATTTCTGTAGAGTTTCTCCCTCTTTCTGTGGAAAGACTTGCAAGTCACTAGGCTATCCAGGCTCTTGGTTGCTGCCGATGAAGGCGCCGACCAACTCATTGCATAGGTCAGCCCACGACGAAATGGAGTTTTCTGGTAGGTGCATTATCCATGATCTCACATTTGGCTTGAGTGCCAAAGGGAAATAGTTGGCAAGCAACTTCTCGTCCCTTCATCCGGTAGGTTGAAGGGCTATCGTGTAGATGTCCAGGAACTCTGCCGCATTCAATTTCCCGTCGTACTTCTCCGTCAGCTCTGTCTTAAAGGCTCGGGTTGATGGCTAGCGGACCTGTCACAGCTCGTGAGTGAATGCAGGGCACCCAACCTCGTAAGGCATGTACCCGCCATCACTAGGTGTGGGGTTGCCAGCATCTAAACCGTTCTGCTTGTTGGACTGACGGTGTGCTTCTCGGCGCCGCTCAATGGTGATGCGCGCGTCTTCCTTCCGTCGATCCTCTAGGACACGTCTCTGGTCGGGGCGATCGCGTGGGCCGGATGAAGCCATGGATGCTTCATCAAGCTTGTCGACGTGCGGAGCCGGCGGCGGCTGTCTCTGGTTCTGTTGTCACGAAGGGGACTGCACCATGGGTGTGGCCCCTTCGACGCGATGACCAACCCGGGCTGTTGTCGCCGTCCATGTACATTGCGACGGCTCCGCACACTAGGACTTCTTGGCTTCGACGAAATAGATCAAGCTCTGGATTGTAGCCCTCCATTTGTCCATCTTGTCTGTCGCCGATGGGAAGTTCGACAGCATCTAGACTCATGCCATTGCTTTCGATGTCGTATCCGGCATGGCGAAGGAGGCGGACCGCGACATTGTCCAGCTCCTGGTGGGACAAGGATGGCCGTCACCGCATTCCTGACGTCGTGTGCCATTCTGGGGCAGCCTGACGTGGAGGAGGCCAAGCCCATGGGTTTGCGGCCCCGCTCGGCACTCCATCTTGTTCTGGTCGTGGCATGCACTCAGTGACCATGACGATGACAGGCGTAGCCGAGGGGTCACGGCTTGCTCCAGATTGTGCGCCATTGTGGCACCACAGCCATCGACATTGTTTGACGATTAGATAGCTAGCAAAGCTTATCATACATAACTCTGGCATTAAGAACAAAATGCCATCATTTCTAGTCTAGGTGGCATGTGAGGATGCATTCCCAGCAAGCTCCTACTACCGCTCTAGCCAACTATTGCACCATGGCTTGACACGCCTACGAAAGGGTGTCAAGGGGGCGTAATCGTCTTCCAGTGCATCGCCACATGCTTAGCAAGAGCTACTTATCCACTTGGGAGCTCGACACCGCATCGGTAAGTGACTTGAGTAGGGATGTGGTGGAGCGGTATCCGATCAGCCCATGCTCGTCAGGGGACTAGCTTGCCGGGTATTCTGAGGGTGCAGGTGCCTCAGTCCCCGGCAACATCGGGGACGTGCCTGGTGTGCTTTGAGCTTATCTTGGGTTGTAGCACCAAGATTGCTGGGGTTGTTGGCCTGGGCTTTGTGTCTGCTTGTCATGGGTTTGGCTACTACTGGCTGTGCATAAGTCAGGGGTACTGGGTACCCATGTCTCAGTGCTCCGACAATAGGGAAGAATACTTTGACTCTTGCATAAAAGTAAGTACTTAAAGGTAAAATATAGGCCCTTCGCAAAGGGATGCATTGGTTGTCATGCACTTTTAACATTTTATGCAAAATCCCTTAGCGCAAAAGAACGTCATGTTGTATTTCCCCTTGTGATAGCAACCTTTATTATGCAGCCTGTCACTTTTATTACTTTGCCATCAAAAGTCCGTGCAACGCTCAATTTTCTCTTACACTAATTGATCCAACACTTTTAGAAGCAATTTTCATTGCCTTGGTGCACCGATGACAACTTACTTGAAGGATCTTACTCAATCCATAGGTAGGTATAGTAGACTCTCAAATTTGAGTTCGGGGTTGGGGTTTTTGGATGCACAAGTAGTGTCTCTACTTAGTGCAGAATTTTTGGCTCCCAAAGATATTGAGCAAGCACCACATGTTAAAGGATATATGACAATATAACTTCTATGTGAATATGAACAAACATAAATCATTATGTTGGCTTCCTTGTCCAACGTAAATTTTTTGGAATATAATATTTAGTGGGGGCTCACAATCATAAAAGATGCCCAAGATGGTGTATTTGCACGTGAATCTTATCTTCCCTAATTAATTCTTTCATGAGTTGCATCATTGACTAATGCTATGTTTTTCAATCTCCAACAAATTTTACTACCTACACTTTTCTTTACGTGATGTCATTACTCACCATAAGATTAGCATATGATCTTTTTCATTTTTTTCTTTTATTATCATTTCAACAAGAAAGTAAAGAGGTAGAAGCTCAAACTAAACTTTATCATATAAACTAGCACTCAAAAATAGATCATACTAAACTTTTATCCAACTAAATCATGAAAAATCTAAGGATCGAAATAAAAAGAAAAACTAAAAGTGATGGTGATACGATACGTGGGCACCTCTCCCAAGGTGCACTCAAGCCAAGGAGAGTGCCCATACCCATGTACTAAAGTCTCCTTTGGTGGTGATGATGATGGAGGTGGTGTTGAAGCATCAGTAGGTTTGTCCTCCAGCTTCCGGGGCAAGGGCTCACCATCAAAATTTGATGCACGAGTCCATGGAGTCCTGCAAATGGTAGCCAAACTCATACCTTTAAATCTTGCTTTATATTCAAAAACTTGATTTTAGAGGTCATAAATTTGACTCTGCAAAAAGTGGATTTGCTCGTTAAAGGTGAAGATGATGTATTTCATGGACTGGCTATCCACCATGTGATCATTGGTGAATTCGGTGATCATGGAGTGATTGTCACTAAGTCCACACTCCACCATCCCTTTGCACTTGAAGATGTCTTGTTCCACTGCATCCAGCCTAGCCTCCATGCTTCCTGTCTTCTTGGACCCTTGAACATCCCGGATGTGGAGTACCCCCTCACGCATCTCAATGGTTTGTGGGTGCTTCATTACCTCTGACAAGTATGAGTTGATAACCTTGTCGAAAAACATGTCCTTGGGAGAACCTGGTGAAGCATGGAGATCTAGATCTGACAGGAAAATAGCACGAAACAAGAACACAGAAAATATCGCGATGTGGTGGTCAAAATAATCATGGATATGTATAGCAAATTTTAATTCTTGGAAATCAAGCGAACGAAAGGAAAATGAAGTCGGGAAGGTTCCCGATGTGGGCACCACCCACCAGGGCGTCCTAGGGAGGGCAGGCGCGTCTTGGTCTATAGTGCTCACCTCGGTTGCCTTTCGGTTTATTACTTATTTTCCAAAATTTTAAAATATTTCAAAACCATTAAAAAATAGTTTTGCGAATTTTTCAGAGTTTGTTTACTTACCGTATCACGTACCTATTATTTTTCACGATTTTGGAGTGTTCCAAAAGGTATCTCTTATGTGTTCCTTTGGTGTCATGGTTTGGATAACATTGCTTTCAACATTAATAGGTGTACCTGAGATATAGTGTTTAATTCTTTGTCCATTGACCACCTAGGGGTTAGTGCCTTCGACATTATTAATTTTGATAGCTCCAGAGCGATAAACTTCCTCAATAACATATGGTCCTTCCCAATTGGAGAGAAGTTTTCCTGCAAAACATCTGAACGAGAATTGTACAAAAAACATATTCTCCAACTTTGAATTCTCACTTTTGGATTCTTTTGTCATGCCATCTTTTAACTTTTTCTTTAAATAACTTTGAGTTCTCCAGTCATCTAATGATATAATATCAAATAAACTCTTTTCACCGGCAAGTTTGAAGTCATAATTGAGTTCTTTAATTGCCCAAAATGCTTTGTGTTCTAATTCTAGAGCAAAATGACAAGCTTTCCCTCATACCATTTTGTATGGAGACATAACCATAGGATTTTTATAGGATGTTCTATAAGTCCAAAGTGCATCATCTAATTTCTTAGACCAATTCTTTCGAGACCTATTGACAGTTTTTTGTAATATCATTTTTATTTCTCTATTGCTAAGGTCAACTTGACCACTAGATTGATGATGATAGGATGATGCAATTCTATGGTTAATTTCATGTTTAGTAAGAATTTTACGGAAAGCACCATGAATAAAATGTGAACCACCATGAGTCATAAGAATATAGGGACTCCAAACCTTGGGAAAATAACTTCTTTAAGCATTTTAATGGAAGTGTTATGATCAGCACT
The DNA here is from genome assembly GCA_022496015.1 of Hordeum marinum. Taxonomy (NCBI): domain Eukaryota; kingdom Viridiplantae; phylum Streptophyta; class Magnoliopsida; order Poales; family Poaceae; genus Hordeum; species Hordeum marinum. The sequence continues at coordinate 119,639,734 of CM039676.1, forward strand.
ACTTGTTGGAATAGCTTCTACCCTTTTAGTGACATAATCAACAACAACCAAAATATGAGCGTATCCATTACAGGAAGGAAAGGCCCCATGTAATAAAAAACCAAAACATCAAATGGTTCAACAACAAGTGAATAATTCATAGGCATTTCGTGAAGCTTACCGATATTACCAATTCTTTGACAATCATCACATGATAAGACAAACTTAAGGGCATCATTGAAGAGAGTAGGCCAGTTAAAACCAGATTGCAATACCTTATGAGTAGTTCTATCTCCCGCATGATGTCCTCCATAAGCTTTGGAATGACATTTCCGTACGATTTGTTCCTGTTCATGCTCAGGTACACAACGTCTAATAATACCATCTACACCTTCTTTAAAGATGGAGCTCATCCCAAAAGTAATGTCTTAAATCATAGAAGAATTTTTTCTTTTGTTGGTGTTGGATTTCGGGCTCCGCAAAACCCAAAGAGGTTCGAACTCAGGGGTGTGTGCGAAGATCCCCACCAGCTCTGACCTCACACTCAAAGCTCGACAACCTAGCCCGACGAACTCACTCAATCACGGAAAGAAGACTAGCACACGAGGATTTACCCAGGTTCAGGCCGCTAAGAAGCGTAAAACCCTACTCCTGCCTTTAGTGAATTGCCTCACGAGGAGGTTTGTGGATGAACTAGTACATTGGTGGGTAACCTCATGAGTGCGCTCAAGTGGTGTTCCATCCGTCCTCATCTATAAAGTAGCCTAGCCTCTATTTATAGTGGCCCGGGTCCTCTTCCCTTATCGCAATGGCCTGAGCGTCGTGGGCCCCCAGGCCTGTCTTATCGCAATGTGTCCTAGTGCCCCCTCAGTTGAAGCCCTCAGGCCCATCTTGGAGAGGACGCCTGGGACAACTCCCGACTCCGGGAGGATGCTGGCATCCGCGGGGGGCATGTGATCCATGGCACCCTCTATAGGTATGTCAAAGCTCACAACATAGGCCTCTATGAAAAGGCGTTGGCTTCCTCCTGAACCGTCAGTGTGAGCCCCAAGCGTGGCAGGGTGATGCCGCTCTAGACGCGATGCCCATAGACCCTTCTGCGACGAGCCTCCACCCGAAACTGCTTACCTCTGCCGTTGCCGCGAGGTTGGTCGCACATGCCTTGATTTGGGTTGCCTCCCTCATCATCCGCCACGCCTTAGCTATGGTTACCTGCTTGCCTGGGAGCCTGTGCCGCCTGGTCTGTACGTCGGTTGGCATGTAACAGCCTGGGACCGACGCTCCAGAAGATTCCCCTTTTATTGCCATTCTACTCGTGTGATTCATTTGGTTGTCACATTCATCATCGCATCATTCACATCATTTGCATTGCATCCGCACTCCGTTGCCTTCGATTTTGAAAACTTGCATCCGTTCATAGTTGTTGGTTCTCTCCGTTCTCGTCGCTGGCCATTTTGAGACCACCACACACGCACGCGCCCGCGGCATCGCAAATTATTGTTTTTAAAAGTGTGTATAACACTTTCTCGGAATTGGGTCGAAACTTGGCGAGCGGTCGTAATATACTGTAGGTATGCCGCCCGCCATATTTCGTCGCAATCAAAGGTCGATTGATACCCAACAGTAGACCGTAGAGGCACCGTCATTGGTTTTAAAACCTCGTGTCACGGGCCACCAACCTCCCTCTCTTCTCAGCCCACACCCCTCTCCACAGCCTACCATAGCCCATCTAGCCCCTCATCCGTTCTGAGCTGTCAGATCGAGATCTGGCGGTCAAAAATAGAACAAACCCCCCTAACCTAATCCCTACCTATTTAATCAGTCCAACCGTAGATTTGAGCAGGCTTGTCCCATCCCACCAATTCAGCCGCCGCCACCCACACCCAAACCTAGCCAAATGGGTCATGCTTAATGGGCCGGCCCAACGGCACGCCGCACCGGCCCGGCACGTGGCCCAGCCCGACACGAGCTAAACGGGCCGTGCCAGGCCCGCGGCCCGCCTTGGGCCGTGCCTGGGCTGCCACCACCAACACGCGGGCCGGCATGGCACGACCCGATTAGCTCGTGCCGGCCCGCGATACGCCACGGCACGGCACGACACGACACGGCATGCGCGGCACGGCCGACCGACACGGCATGCGGGGCAGCTGGCGCCTGGTGCTGTGGCGTAGGGAGCCGTTGGCTCGCCTGTCGCCTCGATCGGTGGGGGAGCGGGGGGAGCGGGGGGATGGGGGTTTAGGGGGGTTTAATAGGGATTAGGGTGGTTTTTAATATAATGTATAAATTTAAAATTTTGACCGTTAGAGGGTCAAATTAGTCCGAAAATTATCAAAATTTTCCTATAAATAGGGCCACCCAGCCCACATATTTCTCACACTCAAGCATGGATGATCATGCCAATACTAGCTTCCCACTCTCCGATTTCGGTCTTGCGGTTGGGGATATGGATGATTATAGCCTCTTCCCTTTGAGCGTCGATCCCACTACCATGCCCCCACCCATGCAACATGCCTATACTGAAAATCCCACTCTCGACCCCCCCTCCTGAACCGAATGTCAAACCAATTGTAGTAGCGGGACGGGTTCCTCCGCCGGCCTGGGTGCAAGGAGAGCTCATCGTAGAACCTCTCCTATGTGGGAATATTTCGATGAAGAAATATCCATGGTGGACGGTGTATGGAGGGTGACGGCAAGGTGCAAAAGGTGCCGGAAGGAACTAACCGGAGAAGCCCCGGCGGGAACCGGCCACCTGAAGAGGCATGCGGATGCCAACGCCAAGGCGGATGCAACAAGTGCGTCGAGCTTGGCAGGCGCAGGTATGCAAACTCAACTCAGGTTCAACCCTGACGGTACGGTAAGCAATTTCGTGTACGATGCTAATGTTGCGCGAGAAGGTTTATGCCGTTTTATTGCTTCTAATGATTTACCACTAGGCATTGGTGAATCTGACGAATTCGTTGAATATATTCAAACTTGTCATAATCCTAATTATACACCAGTTTCTAGACAAACTACAAGTAGGGATATAAAAAAGCTATACCTAACTGGTAAAGAGAAATTAAAAGAAGAATTTTCTACGTGCACTTTTTCAGTTTCGTTAACATCTGATATATGGACCGGTCGGGCTAAGCAAGACTACATTAGTGTAGTAGCTCATTATGTTAACGAACATTGGCATCTACAAAAAAGAGTCATAGGATTTGAATTAATAGATGTATCACATAGTGGTCAAAACATTGCCGAAGCTGTACTCAAAGTTGTGAATGATTTTCATCTTGCCGACAAGGTTTTCGCAATAACTTTGGATAATGCTTGAGCAAACACAAGTGCAATGACCACCCTCACTCCTACATTCTCCGTATATGTTGCATCCTTTTTAATGCATCAATGTTGTGCTTGCCATATCATTAATCTTATTGCTAAAAGTGCTTTTACATTTATCTGAATCACACATTGAATGCATACACACTGCAATATCTTATCTTTCGAATTCAACTCAACGAATTTCAAACTATAAGAGATATTGCATTGCTATAGGTGCAGCTCCTCATAAGTTTAATTCAGACATGCCTGTTAGATGGAACTCTACATATTTGATGCTTAAGCCAGTTATTCGAGACAGAGTTCCTTTCAATGGTTTCATTAATGCAAATTATGGGGCTGGACCTCTACTCACCACTGAGACATGGCATGTTATTACATCATTGTATGCATTTCTTGAGTTGTTCTATGATGCAACAATATCTTTGTCTGGGGTTTATTACCCCACATCTCCTTTGATGGTGCATACCTTATTAGGCATTGCTAGTCATCTGAAAGCATATGAAGGTGATGGATTGTTACTTAATGTTGTTGCCGACATGAAAACCAAGTATTTAAGATATTGGGAACATATTCCACTGTTATATGCATTTGCATTTATCTTGGATCCCAGAGCTAAACTTGAAGGGTATCGTAGCGCACTCAATGTACTATCTGCATCCCTAAGTTTAGATTAGACGGGTGACTTTAACATGGCTCATGAAAAGCTTTATGATGTTTTTGCTAAGTAGGAGCAAAAGTATGCCGGAGTCTGAATGCAACGACCTCCACCAGCACCTACTATAGGTAAAAAAAGAGGAGCATGGAGCAAGATCTGTGGTTCTTCCTCCTCCTCTACCGCCGGAAGCTCTTCCACATGAACATCTACGATTCAAGGTTGCGGGGAGTTAGCGAAGTACCTCAACAATGACAAAGTCATGTTTGATTTAGATACCGAGGAAGACTTCAACATACTGCAGTGGTGGCAAGAACACAGACTTACATTTCCGGTGCTTTCGATATTAACACCTGATGTGTTATCGGTACCTGTCTCTACTGTGTCATCGGAGTCCGCTTTCAGCCTTGCTGGAAGAATAGTTGAGGAAAGAAGAACTAGTCTCACTCCTGATATGGTGAGAACACTAATGTCCGTGAAAGATGGGGAGCTATCAAGAAGGAGAGCCCAACACACTGCAGAAAACAAGGAACTGCTGGAAATGTTTGAAGATATGAACCTTGACGAAGACGACACGACATCGGAATTATCGGTAGATTAGTAGTGTAGTCCTTTTTCTGTTTCTTTTGTAATTTTTCTTATCTTTTTGTAATTCTAGAGCATGGCTTTGTACTCTTTTACTTCCCAGGAATGGAAGGTTTTAATGAGGCAACCACTAATAAAGCTCAAGATTTATCCCACATGATGACACTTTATCTCCATTTATTTTTTCTACATTTTTCTACATTTTTTGATCTTTTGATGTTTTTCGCGAAAAACATATATAATTAAATAAACGGACCTGGCGTGTCTAATCAAGCCTGACGTGCCTAAACGTACCTGACGGGCTGCGGGCCGACCCACTTACCCACCGTGTCGTGTCTGGGCCGGCACCCCGAACACGCGGGCCAACACGGCACGGTCCGGTTAGTAATCGTGCCGCGACGAATCGAACCGTGCCGGACACGATTACCAACAGGCCGTGCCGGCCGGCCCGTTTGACCAGGTACGCCCACACCTGGTCTCCTCCCACCTGGGGATCCAGACGCAACCAGCGTCTCCTTAGTTTTCGCACCGCACCAACTAGATCCATCCGTAGCGAGCCAACCTCCTTCCTCGACCTCTTCCCCTCCGATTCAGTCAATGCTCTCCGTGAACCACCAGATCTTTCATCCAATGGCCGAGGGCCAACCATCCGTCCAGCCTACTCCCGAGGGCAGGTCGCCCTGTGATCGCGCTTCAGACTCGATCGGGAGAGGAGCTCCCGATCCTGTAGCTCATGCTGCCCTCCAGCGATCCACGCCGGCGAGCTCCGTCGCACCTGCAGGGACTACCTCCACACCACCGGCCTCCTCCTCCCTCCTTTTTTCGCCTCCCTCATCTCATCCTTTTTTTTCCTGTGCTGCAACAGGAGCTTCGCCATGGCCGCCCGAGGGACTTCTCCTGCCTCGACCGGTGGCGTTGCCCGCATCCGAGGACCTCGTCCCCGACCCTGGCATTAAAGGGATCGAGCTCATCCTCCTGTCCATCGTGGCCGAGGCCATGTGCGTCCTCCCTGTCCGAGGCCGCTGCCTCCCAGCCGCCTCCGATGAACCTCGTTGTCGGCAACCATCTTTGGCAGGCCTGTGCTTCCCCTCTCCTCCCTACATCACCCATCTCCTTCCTCCCGTTTCATCTCTCACTCTTTCTCTCTCGTTCTCCAGGGAGCCTCCGTGGCGCCGCCGCATGGAGTACCATGTCCGCGCCGCCCCAAGCTTCCTTGTCATCGGGAATGGGTTCCCCAAGCCCGAAGCTGCGCATTCCTAATCGTTCCCGTCCGTTCCCCAAGCCGCCGCACCACTGCCAGTTGGCTCAAGCCACCGTTGACCGCGCCCTCTGCTTCCTCTACTTCAACCTTCAAGCAGGAGCTCGCCTGGAAGTCCCGCTTCGCTGTTGACCTCGCCTCCTCCGCGGGCCACAGCCTCAAAAGGCCCAGCGCCTTCTTCGTCCGCGGCTAACCAAGGGACAACATCGCCATGCCCGCTAGCCTCCTTGTTTCCCTGCTGTAAGCAATTTCCCCGTACTGAAACTTCGTGCTTTTTTTCAGATCCGTTCTGGCATGTCGGTGTTATTTAGCGTTGCCACTGTGTTGCACCACGAACAGAGTTACAACCTAGCAGGTTAGTGCAGTCGATTCCACCCAAGAGAGGTACTGGGTTCGAGTCCAAGGCACCACTAGTTTTGCTAGCATTTTATTCATGTTGTGTGACCTGACGCCTCGGCCCTGCTGGTTATTCTCACAGGTGCACACATGGCCACTTGGCCCACATTCAGTCCTGGGTAATTGCACCGTGTTTCAGATTTGGTCCATGAATAGTTTTTTTTATCTTTGTAAATTGTCTATTATCGTGGGTATTGCATATTTCAAAAAAAAGTAACTTAAACTGCTCAGAATTTTTTATCTAGTTTAATAACATCCAACTTCCACCCATGTTTAAAAGGTTTAAACTTGTTGTGTGACCTGACGCCTCGGCCCTGTTGGTTATTCTCACAGGTGCACACATGGCCACTTGGCTCACATTCAGTCCTGGGTAATTGCATCGTGTTTCAGATTTGGCCCATGAATAGTTTTTTTTCATCTTTGTGAATTGTCTATTATCGTGGGTATTGCATATTCCAAAAAAAAGTAACTTAAAATGCTCAGATTTTTTTTATCTAGTTTAATAACATCCAACTTCCACCCATGTTTAAAAGGTTTAAACTTGTTGTGTGACGTGACGCCTCGGCCCCGCTGGTTATTCTCATAAGTGCACACATGGCCACTTGGCCCACATTCAGTCCTGGGTAATTGCATCGTGTTTCAGATTTGGCCCATGAATAGTTTTTTTTCATCTTTGTGAATTGTCTATTATCGTGGGTATTGCATATTCCAAAAAAAAGTAACTTAAAATGCTCATAATTTTTTATCTAGTTTAATAACATCCAACTTCCACCCATGTTTAAAAGGTTTAAACTTGTTGTGTGACCTGACGCCTCGGCCCCGCTGGTTATTCTCATAAGTGCACACATGGCAACTTGGCCCACATTCAGTCCTGGGTAATTGCATCGTGTTTCAGATTTGGCCCATGAATAGTTTTTTTCATCTTTGTGAATTGTCTATTACCGTGGGTATTGCATGTTCAAAAAAAAGTAACCTAAAATGCTCAGAATTTTTTATCTAGTTTAATAACATCCAACTTCCACCCGTGTTTAAAAGGTTTAAACTTGTTGTTTGTTCAAATTTGCATAAATGCCATGTTAAAATGAGTCATTTCATAACTAAATAACTGTAGCTCCGTTTAAAATGATCCACATATGTAACTTGACTAGAAAAATGCGTAGAATCTCATGGCACACTTTATTTTGCTATTTAATAATTATAAAATATGCTCATTTTAGATCTGGATCAAATTCATATTATACTGATGGGGACGTTTCAGATATGCTATATGTTTCTTTCGGCCTCATTTCAAATGCCTAGATGTTGTAGTTGTGTATACTTCACCTCTTGCCATGTTTTATAACATTTAACATTGATGGGTACCTAAATGGGAGTGAACTAAGTAATTCAAATGTGAAGTTTCGTCAATATGCAATTGTTGCATATTGAGCTTCACTTAATGCGTAGAAGTTGATTGTTGTGCTTGCCATGTCATGCATAACTTGCATCATATTTGATTGTGCGTCATGTCATGCATATGTCGTAGTGTTATCGTGTGTTTATTGTTTATTCTGGATTGCTTCTTCTCGATAGAGTTCCGAAAGCGTTCGGAGTGTGAGGATTCGTTCGTCTACTTCACGGGTCATCTACTTCATGGGCTCGTTCTTCTTCCAAGCGGGATCTCAGGCAAGATGATCATTTCCCTCGATACCACTACTATCAGTGCTATGCTAGTTGTCTCGCTTCTATTGGTATGTCTCGCTACCTACCACTTGTTTATCAAGCCTCCCAACATTACCATGATAAGCCTCTAACCCCTCCACATCCCAGCAAGCGTTTGTTTTGCTATGTTATCGCTTGCTCAACCCTTCTTATAGCGTTTCTAGCTGCAGGTGCAATTGCCTAAGAAATCACGGCATTCGTGGTCGAGGTTATTCCTGCTACGTGTGGTTAATTCGTGATAGATGAATTTGAGCACCCCTACAGGGTTAAATCTTTTGGAAAGTCGTGACCGCAGTTATCTGGCAACTTGGAAACTTTGTTTAACACCTAGTCATAGCAAACTTGAAGTAAACTCTAATAAAATAAACCAACTGTGTACGTAGCCGGGACCGTCTCTTCTAGTGAGTCCTTATCCGAGAGAGAGCACGTTGGGGTTATGTTTGACATAAGTAGGTGTTCAGGATCATTTAGTGATCATTGCTAGTTCTCATCCGTTATGCGTAGGCCACCCACTTTACTTTCTATATTCGTATGTTAGCCACCCAAATAAATGCTTAATTGCTTATGGTAGCCTCACCACTCAACCATACCTCACCCATTAAGCTTTAATACTCTTGATATCCTTGGAAATGAGATTAGTACAACAACAGTTGCAGGTACATGTAACGTGATGATTTGACGTGAGAGCGATGCTTGTTTTACTTGGAGTTCTCCTTCTTCTTCGTCGATCTATGATGGGTTCGAGGCGCCAGCCTGGGATAGCAAGGATGGATGTCATTTTATTGTTTGTTTCGTCCGTACTCAGACCCTCCTCTTCTGTATGATGTTTGCATATATTGTGGTATTGATGTGATCTTGATTTAGCTTGTGGCGAGTGTAAGCCAATTCCATATACTCATCTCTTCTGTACATGTACTTGTAATGATATCCATTCTTGCGAAACAATGAGATGTGCTTGTATCCCTGTCGAGGCCCTCGTGCCAAAATAAGGATAGAATCGCATCTTGGGCGTTACATGGCGCGCTCGTGCCGGGACGACCCAGGTTGTCGATGATCCACCGTGGTGTGAGTGCGCGCATTGAGGCGCGCGCGGAGCATCTTGTCACCTTCCTCGAAGGCTCCACGGGGTTGGACTACGCCCCGAAGCCGGTCACCGGGATTCGAAGGAGAAGGAGCATGGCATGCGGAGGGCCTTGCTTGGGATTGCCCGAGCATGGAGAACGCACGACGCATGCCGATGAGGTGAGCGAGCCCCCGGCGCCCTGTGTCGGGGGTCGAGAAGAGTCGTCAGGAACCTAGTCCCTCCTCGCAACGGTGACCACTCGGCGATGTGGTCGGCCAAGGCGTTGAATTCCCCGTGCGTCGGGTGATGGCGAAGCAGCTCACACGCCATGAGCAACGGGTCATGCGCGTTGAGGTCTCCCACGTGGGTACAGGGTGAGGTCGCCCCCATGGGCGCCGCACGCTGCTACCTCTTGAGCTTGCGTTGGTTTTCCCTTGAAGGGGAAAGGGTGATGCAGCGAAGTAGATAAGTATTTTCCTTAGTTGTTGAGAACCAAGGTATCAATCCAGTACAAGGAACAAGCAAGTTACAAATGGATGCACCTACACAAACAATCAAACTCTTGCACCCAACGCTATAAAAGGGTTGTCAATCCTTTCACAGTTATCTGCAAGGATTAGATCCGATAGAGATAGATGTAAACGCGAATGGAAATTAAAAGGTAAATAAATTGCAGCAAAGTATTTTTGTTATTTTTTGTTCATATATGGCAACATACACTATAATTAACTAACACTGAGCATGATCAAAATCCCACCACAGCACTTGCTACAATCCACTCTTCATGGCAAAACAATAACTGCAGAATCTCCAGACTTAAGCCATTTCTAAGCAGGATGAGCAGTAACAGAAAGTAGCCAACTAAACAGCATGGTTCCCACTGATCTGATGATCTAACACTAATAACAGAAATACAGGGGTGTTCATAGCCACTTTAACTAGCAAACTCATGTAGGCAAGAACTTAAAAACATGCATAGATTAATTCATATGAAAAAGACAAAAGGACATCACAGCATAAAAATGCAGTTTTGTAAGGTTGCCCCAAAGTCAAATCTGACTTCACAGGTGCATACATGGGTTGATTCTACCCCAAAATCAATACTCATACCTATGTACTTGCATGGAGCAAAAGGGAGCAAAGGGGGGGGGTCGAAATTTGACCACCCTAGGCCATGGTGACTTATGCCACTCCCTAAACTTGATGTAAATGCCACAAAATGCTATGAGCTCCATAGATACATGTTGAGAGAGGTTATTTAGCATGCTAGGGACATGATACATGGCATAGCATCAAGAACAAGAAGGTAAGCAAGCTAGGAGAGGTAAAATGATCATATGCACATAAAAGGGAACCTACACATGCATCTCTACACTTAAGCTCACACCCATCCAAAAACATATGTAAACTCACCACACGCACACCAAGCAACATATCCACATGTGCACATGCACATGTAGCTGCATACACATGTACATACACACATGCACGAGCACTCACATACAAGGTGCACCACACACCCAACACACACACACACAAACTCTCTAGCACACCTACACATGTATGTGTGTGTGAAACACACACACAAACATACATGGTATCACACCATGCTTGCACTCACCCACTACACTCATATGTGGGTATGTGCAAGGGCACATACACACATATGACCCCCCACACACAAACAAGCACACACAAGCAAACATGTGTGTATGTGCACATGGGTGCATATACACACACACAACACACCACTCTCATGTGTGTGTGCACTCAAGCACACACACATGCTTGCCACACACACAAATACACCATACACCCATACATACAATCTGTATTACAAAAGAAGCAAAGAAAAAGAAAGAAATCAATAGAAAAAAAACAAAAGAGGGGAAATGGCGCCCGCGGGGATCGAACCCACGACCGCATGCACTCACACACAGAGACACACCACTACGCTACCGGCTCGAAGCTTAACAGGGTAGGGGCTCCGCCCACTAGTACACACACCCGACCACAACTCTGACGAAACTGACGAAAGCAAGGCAACGACGACAGGGGAACGACGGCGATGCTCTCCGGCGATACACGGCCGAATCAGCGACTCCAACGGCACTCACGCACTCTCAGACAACCCACGCATCCGTTCCCACCATCATCTTGCGAAGAGGAGGACCAGAGACGTGCCCAAGCAGGGAGCTTTCTAGCGGCGGCGACGGCACTACGACGAGATGGAGGGCACGCGACAAGGCTACCGGAGGCTCACCGAGGGCGGACGATGGCGACACGGGCTTGTCGGAGGGGAGGAAGAGCTCAGGGACGCGACGCGACGGAGGGGACGCAGGGGACGAAGACGACGGCGGCACCTCACTGCTGCGGACGACGGCGACGCCGGGGCATCGCTGCGGAGGAGCTAGGTTCCCCCTAGCAGCGGGAATGGAACGACGACGGCACCAGGGTCCTCCCCACCATCTCTGACGGCGACGAGCACCACCGGAGGCGCGGCGACGGAGAGCTTCCTCTCACTGACTTACCTGACGCTCTCTCTGAACCCACGATAGAGGAAGAACAAAGGGGAAGGAGGAGGAAGAAGGAGGAGATGGTGGCGGCGAGGGAGAAGGAAGAGGGAACCCTAGCGCGGGGCACGGGCGCCAAGGCTTAAATAGGGCCTTGACGTGCGCGCTAACGGCGACGGACGGTGACGCGACACGCTCCTTGCTGCTCTGCTCTCTCTGTGCGCGCCTAACGGAGGAGGACGGGGGACAGGTCGCCGTCTACTTTGGCTATGGGCTGGGCCTCGGCCCACCTTCTCCTCCTCTCTAAAACATCACAACAAAGGTTTTCCTAATAAATAAAACAGCCTCAACCATTAAATCCCCTGGCATTTATAAAAGGGTTTTTGCCCAAAACAAAAATACTTTTGGAAAGAAGATGATATGCTCATATTAAATAAAATATTAGGTTGATTTTATGATCAAGGTATATTATTAACTTATAATAAAAACAGCCCCTGTTTTAAAAGGTTTCAAGAACCAAACACATTCAAATCTCACAAGATTCACTTCCAATATTTATTATATAAATCTGGCTAACACATGAACATTTTTAAAAGAGTTTTATAACAACTTGAAATCTGGACATAATAATAAATAGGAAAAGGGATATTTGGGAGAAGGGGTTGCAAAGGGAATGAGGGGGAGGAGAAGAGGTTGAGAGATGCACACAAGCCAACCACCACTCTCAAGCCACAACAACACAAGGCACAAACCACATACACAAGATCCAATAGAAGACCCACAAACACAAGCAAAACATGGAAGGCATGATGATGAAATGATGGATGCCATGATGCATGAAGGAATGAATGCAAGAACAACACAAGAAAGACAAGGAGCAAACATCTCATAGCTCATGTCACAAGGTCATACATATGGATTACATGCCCAATAAGGTAGGGACAACACTTGGGCTGTCACAACTCTCCCACACTACAAGAGGATCTCGACCTGAGATCTAGGAATGGAAGAAGTGTGGAAATTCAGAACGGAGCAGGTCCTCACGTTCCCAAGTAGCTTCTTTGTCGGAATGATGAGACCACTTCACCTTGAGGATATTGATAGACTTGTTGCGAGTCTTACGCTTAGTTTCTTCAAGAATAGCAACTGGGTGCTCACGATAAGAAAGATCATCTTGAAGATCGATGCCTTGGAGGTCAATGGTTCGCTCGGGAGTCTTGAAGCATTTCCGGAGCTGAGAAACATGGAAGACATCATGCACGTTCGCGAAATTTGGAGGAAGCTCAAGTTGATATGCAAGACCACCTCTCCTGTCAACAACTTTGAATGGACCAACGAAACGAGGAGCCAACTTCCCTTTGATCCCAAATCGCTGCGTGCCTCTCATGGGGGAAACTTTGAGATAGACAAGATCATCCACTTGGAAGGAAACATCCCGATGTTTGCTAACATAATAGCTCTTCTGGCGGGACTGAGCTGCTTTGAGGTTCTCATGAATGACATGGCACATTTCTTCTGCTTCAGTGATCATGTCATTGCCCAATACCTGACGCTCACCAGTTTCAGACCAGTTAAGCGGGGTACGACACTTTCTGCCGTAGAGAATCTCGAAAGGGGCCTTGCCTAAACTAGCTTGGAAGCTATTGTTGTATGAGAGTTCAGTATAAGTAGACAGTCTTCCCACTTCATGCCGAATGAAATCACACATGCTCTGAGCATATCTTCAAGGATCTGATTGACTCTCTCAACTTTACCACTTGTCTGCGGATGGAACGCCGTGCTGAAACGGATCTTAGTACCCATAGCAGTATGGAAGGACTCCCGGAACTTGGAAGTGAAGAGGATTCCACGGTTAGAAGAGATGAGCTAAGGAATACCATGCAAAGAGACTATCCTTGACGTATACAACTCTGCAAGCTGAGCTGCCGAGATAGATTCTTTGACTGGCAGGAAATGAGCAACTTTTGATAGCTTGTCGATAACCACAAAGATGGCATCGTTGCCTCTCTTGGACTTAGGAAACCCAGTTACGAAATCAATCTCCACATGATCGAATTTCCACTCTGGGATAGGCAAAGGCTAAAGAAGACCTGCTAGATGTTGATGCTCCGCCTTCACTCCGCGACAAACATCACACTCATTCACGAACTGAGCAATTTCACGTTTCATGCGAGTCCACCAGAAGGTTTGCTTGAGGTCCTGATACATCTTGGAACTGCCTGGATGAATAGATAGAAGAGAATTGTGTGCTTCGTCCAAGATAACCTTTCTGAGATCGCCTTTTGGAACAACAAGACGGTCCTCAAAGAACAAGGTATCTTTGTCATCGACATGAAAGCACTTATACTTCGGAATGCTCTTGGCCACACCTTTCTTCACTTTCTTCACCATAGCGTCTAGCAGCTGCGCTTGGCGAACCTGATCTTCCAGAGTCGGAGAGACTTGAAGATTGGCAAGAAATCCTTGCGAAATCGTTTGAAGGTTGAGCTTGCGGAATGCTTCACAAAGCTCGGGTTGAAGAGGCTTGAAGATCAAACTATTGTAGTATGCCTTACGGCTGAGCGCGTCTGCAATGACATTTGCTTTCCCCGGAGTATACTCAATGCTTGGATTGAAGTCTTCAAGCATTTCCACCCAACGAGATTGCCGAAGATTGAGATTGGGTTGAGTGAAAATGTACTTCAGGCTCTTGTGATCAGTGTACACCTCAACTGGTCTACCCAACAACAAATGCCTCCAAGTCATAAGAGCATGCACAACTGTCGCCAACTCAAGATCATGAGTGGGGTAGTTCTTCTCGGCAGGCTTCAACTGACGCGGGGTGTAGGCCACAATCTTCTTGTCTTGCATAAGAACACCACCAAGGCCTTGGAGAGAAGCATCACAGAAAACTTGGAAAGGCTTGGACTGCTCAGGAGGAACAAGAACTGGAGCTGAAGTCAGTCTCTGCTTGAGCGTATTGAACGCCGCATCACACTCAGGAGACCAAACATACTTGACACTCTTCTAGAGGAGATTGGACAGAGGCTTAGCAATTTGAGAGAAGTTCTCCACGAATCTTCTACAATAACTAGCAAGCCTGAGGAAACTCCGAAGCTGCTTCACATTTTGAGGAGGCTCCCACTTCAAGATTGCCTCAACTTTCTCAGGTTGCACTTTAATTCCCTCGATAGAGATGACATGCCCGAGGTACACCACTTCATTAAGCTAGAACTCACACTTGGAAAACTTGGCATAGAACCGATGTTCCCTTAGCTTGTCAAGCACAAGGCGGAGATGCTCTGCATGATCTTCTTCTGTCTCCGAGAACACAAGGGTATCATCCAGATAGACCAAGACAAACTCATTCTTGAAAGGAGAGAAGATGAAATTCATCATCCTTGAGAAGGTTGGAGGAGCATTCGCAAGACCAAACGACATAATGGTGTACTCATACGAGCCAAAACACGTCTTGAACGCGGTCTTGGGAATGTCTTCTTCACGAATGCGAATTTGATGATAACCCATTTGAAGATCCAACTTGGAGAAAACTTTAGCACCCTTCAGTTGTTCAAACAACTCGTTGATCTTAGGGAGTGGGTACTTGTTTCTGATTATCTTCTTATTCAATGGCCGGTAATCAACACAAAGACGATCCGTGCCATCCTTCTTTTTGGCAAATAAAACTCCACAACCCCACGGAGAAGAGCTTGGCCTGATCAGACCCAGACGTTCTTGCTCATCTAGCTGCTTCTTTAACTCTTTCAACTCTTCGGGGCCAAGTTTATATGGGCGCTTGCAGACCGGTTCAGTTCCGGGCTTGAGATCAATCACGAACTCAACTGGCCGGTGCGGAGGAATTCCTGGCAATTCTTCTGGAAAGACATCTTCATACTCACAAACCACCGGAATTTGAGAAATCGCTGAGATTTCACCCTTCTCATTAAGTGCAAAGAGACGGATTGTGTCATCGCGAGCTGCGAAAATAGTCACGTCTTCTGAAGGATGAGTTAGCTTGACTTCTTTTGCTTTGCAATCAATATGAGCCTTATTCATAGCCAGGAAGTCCATGCCCAGAATGAGATCAATATCAGAATTTCCGAGAACATAGGGAGAAGCTAAGAAAGAATAATTGCCCATCTTGATAGAAACATCCGGAACAATGGAGGTGGTTTTCATGGCCACACTCGGAGAAACAACACCCAAAGGTCTACTCAACATCTCTGAATAGAAACCATTCTTGATAGCAAAAGGTCTAGACATGAATGAATGCGATGCACCAGAATCAAATAACACTTTTGCGGGAATAGAATTAACTGAGAGATTACCCATGATCACTTGAGAAGAATCCTCTGCCTCTGCTGCATTTACCATATTCACTCTTGCGGTCTTGGGATTATGCTTCACCATAGCATTGCCTCGAGGCTTGACAGGAGGAGGAGGCGGAAGACGCTGCTGGTTGCACTTGTTGGCATAGTGACCCTTCTGGCCACACTTGTGACAAGTCACCTCAGAGAGCGAACGGACATTGCCTGGAGGAGGAACAAGAATAGCCTTGGATGCCTGATTCTTCTGCTGGAAACCTGGGTTGGGTGGGTGGGAAGAACCATGACCACCAAACTGCTTCTGCTGCTGAGGTGGACGAAATGGAAGAGGATTTGGCGCCCAATACTTCTGCTGCTTAGGAACCATCTGAGAGCCAGAAGAAGAAGAATATGAATCCCTTGAACGCTTCTTGGAGTTCTCCAACTTGAGCTGAGCTGCTTCAATCTTCAAAGCCATGTTGTAGAACTGATCAAACTCACGAGGCTCTGGAAGAACAAGGCATGGCAGAAGCTCATCCTTGAGACCACCTCTGAACTGATAGATCATAGCCTTATCATCTGGAACATCTTGCTTGGCATAATGAGCTAGATTCTGGAACTCAATGTTGTACTGGTAGACTGACTTGGTTCCCTGCTTCACATGCGTGAACTTCTCACGCATCTCCTCGACAAAGCTTGTCAGAATGTAATGAGCCCTGAAGTCACGACTGAAATCGTCCCAAGTAACAACACGATCGCCCCTGGAATCCTTGTACTGTTGCCACCAATCAGCTGCCTGACCTTTTAGCTAGAACGATGCAAACCTGACAAAGTCCTCTGGCCTGACATTGCTGCACTCAAAATGCTTGCTCATATCACGAAGCCAATCATCAGCATCTAGAGGCTGCTCACAACAGGTGAAATTCTTGGGCTGGTTGGCAAGGAACTGATTGAGTGTCGCAAACTGCAATTGATTCTGAAAATTGCCTTGAAAACCTTGTTGGCCCTGCTCCCTTTCTTGCAACAGCCTGAGCAACATCTGGGTGTTTGCATTGGTCGCGGCCATCACAGCTTGCCAAGCTTCTGGAGGAGGAGGCGGAGGAGGCGGTGGCGGGGGTGGTGGTGGAACATCAGTCTGCTCGTCACCATGACCCAGATTGCTGCGAGTTGGTGGAGCCATCCTGAAGATGGACAAAACGCATTAGCCTCACTCATAATATGAAACATAAGCTGCATCAAATGCTTGAAAGAATTGAACACACACATAGCCTTCCTACCAAAAAATTTGTAAGAATGCTTCTTCGGATCCTGATAACATCACTAGACATAATAAGCTACTTGCAATACACAACAACTATTGAGCTAAGCGCTCGGAACAAATGTACATGCCCAATACATATGGAGAAGATGATCCTAGATGACTACAAGATTTACCACCTATGAACTTCCGAAAACTTTCTTGTTTATGCGATTCGGGTTGCGGAATCAGGAACCTGCCCTAGGCAATCAACTGCGACTGCATCCGCAACCTTCCACACCATAATTCAAGACATTTCGCAAACTCATCTAATCTCGAATCCTCGAACTCACAACGACACTACACCATGGTGGTACCCCGAACGCCTCCCCAGTACTGGGTGACTCCGACCTTATCTCACCACGATAAGTATTGAAGCAATTTCGAACATTCTCCGTCCTGAGGTATCAAGGAAGCTGAATGATAACGATGTGCCAACATTCCTTGGAGCTCAACTCCCCGGAAGAAATCAAGTCAGACAGGAGGCACCAAGACAGAACCCTGTCACATCGGCATCATATAGATTCCAAAATACCCGCGTGATCCTAAATTTTTTTTGAGTGAGGAGAGGAGTAGAATTAAAATTCCTAAGTCGGAAACCTCACCAGAGCATAGAAGAGGAGTAAAAAGAATCCTACTCTCCGATATAAGTAGACTCAAAATAGTTTTACTAGACACAACTCGGCCAAGTTCGAACAAGCAAAGGCTCCTATGGTCGTATGGCTCTGAATACCAACTTGTCACGCCCAAGATGCGCGCCTATCCGTTTAAAGGCACGAGGGCCTCGCAAGGGATAGAGGCGCATCTTGCCGTTAGCAAGAATAGTATCATCACAACATACAATACTGAATGAGAAGAGTATACAAGTTGGCTTACACTCGCCACATGCTAACTTAGGGTCCGACTACACACGAAATCAAACGATAAAAGAAGTTGCAAATGATACTATCAAGCTGTCCCAACAATCACGACCAGGTCCTCTACTCATCCGGATATGTCACGTACATCCTGCCTCTCTCCTCATCATACTCCCACTGGAGCTGAGTAAGATCATCCTGCACGAACTCCTCTGATCCTGTACCTGGATTGTTGTAGTAAACTATGAGCCACAGAGGACTCAACTATCATGTGCCCGGGTACCAAGACTATTTAAGCTTTAGGAAGGAAGGGTGATGTTTAGTTTGCAGCAGCACTAAGCATTATTATGGTGGCTAGCTTATGCAACATGAAATAAATATGAGTGGCCTACGGAGACGATCGAATCTAAAATGATCTCTAAGAGATCCTGAACACTTACTTACGTCAATCATAACCCCACCGTGTTCTCTCTCGGTTCATGTTCACGAGCAGAGACGATCAAGGTTACTCACACAGTTGGTGTATTTTAATTAGAGTTTACTTCAAGTTTTCTATAACCGGGTGTTAAACAAATATCCAAGTTGCCACATAACTGCGGGCATGACTTTCTGAAAGATTTAACCCTGCAGGGGTGCTCCAACTAGTCCATCACAAATAACCACACTCCATGGGAATAGCCTCGAACGCGGTTCTCGCGATCATCATAGACAATTCCAAAGGAGGCCAACACCTCTAGTAAACCCGAAGAAAGTCAGACTCCTCACGCAAGACATTTGATAAAGGTAAAACAAATCCACCAAGACCTCCCGACGTGTCGACGAACCCGATAAGAGCCGAGTATCTCAGTCTCAGGACACGACGGATAAGCTAGTGTACGGAGGCCTGATAGAAATCTCCCAAGTTGCCCTGGGTTGGCCCCGCACAGTGCTCTAGGTTGGACCAACACTCATGAGGAGCACTAGCCCGGGGTTGATTAAATTATCCACGGGTTTGCAAGACCCTATGCAATAATTAAGTTGTTAAGCAAATGTAGTACCAATGTTGGGTCTTGCCAGACAAGTTTTACTCTCCACCCAATAAACAAGGGGGTCCCCATAACAACCCCAAGCGTGTTAGGAGCGCAAAATATGGAAAACTTAACACCGGTAACAAGGAACGAATGGCGGGATGGGTGGAACAAATCACTTAGCAAAAGGCCAAGCCTTCCACCAATACCAGATATATATATGTGGATTAAATTAAATAATATAATTTAAGGTGATATCCAATCCATGTTATCACATGGAACAACCTGCAACTAAGAACGCTATAAGAGGGGCTGAGCAACGGTAACTTAGCCAATCAACGGTTTGCTGGGATGTGGAGGTTAGAGGCTGTCATGGCAACATGGGGGCTGATATCATGTGGTAGGTAGCGCAGTTGTAACGATAAGCACGAGAAACTAGCAAGCAAAGATAGTATTGGGATCCGGGTACGATCATCTTGCCTGTTGGTTCTTCAGCGGAACAAGTAGCGGGATCCTCGTAGTGGTACTCTCCAGGGTCCTCGAACTCAGTTTCGACACTCGCGTCTACCCAAGAGAAACAGAAAATAAATAACCAACCAAGGTGCAATGCACAACCAAGATGATGCATGATCCATTTAATGAAGGATTATAACATGGCAATCATAAACTAGTCATGTTTCACATGCAAAGTTATTTATTAATGGATCTGGACAGAAACTCATGTTAAGTTATTTATACATGCATTAACATGGAAAATATGTATGCAGCATGCAAAATCGATGAAAATGCATATAAGGATCGCAAGGAACGGAGCTACGGTTCTCGAGATACGCTCACGACAAGGCACGGAGGCAAAACACAAGATCAGCAAATACCTGGGCTAATTCTTGGCATTCCAAGGTAGCCACTGGATAGGTGATGAAAAACCAATCACAATAGACTCAAGAATCACTCAATTCCATGGAGTATAGCTCCCACAACACACAAAACAACATAGCACTCAACCTGCCACAAAACAACAAAATAGCAATTTGAAAAACTCACAACTATTGCTACAGGAACTCTACAGCCACAAACAAGACATGGACATAAACTACACTACACACACACCAATTCATCCAACTATGCAATCAGCAAAAGAGCTAGACATCACTATGCATGGAGCTGTCAAGTAGGCATGATGAAACAGGTTTTTAGGGACTTGGTGAAAATTCCAGTTTTCTGGAATCTGGGTTAATAAAGTAGCAAATTAAAAGCACTGGTTAAATATTCTAGAAAGCTCCAAATGTCATTACAATTAACAGGATGGTATATGGCAACATACACTATAATTAACTAACACTGAGCATGATCAAAATCCCACCACAGCACTTGCTACAATCCACTCTTCATGGCAAAACAATAACTGCAGAATCTCTAGACTTAGCCATTTCTAAGCAGGATGAGCAGCAACAGAAAGTAGCCAACTAAACAGCATGGTTCCCACTGATCTGATGACCTAACACTAATAACAGAAATACAGGGGTGTTCACAGCCACTTTAACTAGCAAACTCATGTAGGCAAGAACTTAAAAGCATGCATAGATTAATTCATATGAAAAAGACAAAAGGGCATCACAGCATAAAAATGCAGTTTTGTCAAGTTGCCCCAAAGTCAAATCTGACTTCACAGGTTCATACATGGGTTGATTCTACCCCAAAATCAATACTCATACCTATGTGCTTGCATGGAGCAAAAGGGAGCAAAGGGGGGGGGGGTCAAAATTTGACCACCCTAGGCCATGGTGACTTATGCCACTCCCTAAACTTGATGTAAATGCCACAAAATGCTATGAGCTCCATAGATACATGTTGAGAGAGGTTATTTAGCATGCTAGGGACATGATACATGGCATAGCATCAAGAACAAGAAGGTAAGCAAGCTAGGAGAGGTAAAATGATCATATGCACATAAAAGGGAACCTACACATGCATCTCTACACTTAAGCTCACACCCATCCAACAAAATATGTAAACTCACCACACGCACACCAAGCAACATATCCACATGTGCACATGCACATGTAGCTGCATACACATGTACATACACACATGCACGAGCACTCACATACAAGGTGCACCACACACCCAACACACACACACACAAACTCTCTAGCACACCTACACATGTATGTGTGTGTGAAACACACACACAAACATACATGGTATCACACCATGCTTGCACTCACCCACTACACTCATATGTGGGTATGTGCAAGGGCAAATACACACATATGACCCCCCACACACAAACAAGCACACACAAGCAAACATGTGTGTATGTGCACATGGGTGCATATACACACACACAACACACCACTCTCATGTGTGTGTGCACTCAAGCACACACACATGCTTGCCACACACACAAATACACCATACACACATACATATACAATCTGTATTACAAAAGAAGCAAAGAAAAAGAAAGAAATCAAAAGAAAAAAACAAAAGGGGGGAAATGGTGCCCGTGGGGATCGAACCCACGACCGCATGCACTCACACACAGAGACACACCACTACGCTACCGGCTCGAAGCTTAACAGGGTAGGGGCTCCGCCCACTAGTACACACACCCGACCACAACTCTGACAAAACTGACGAAAGCAAGGCAACGGCGACAGGGGAACGACGGCGATGCTCTCTGGCGATACACGGCCGAATCAGCGACTCCAACGGCACTCACGCACTCTCAGACAACCCACGCATTCGTTCCCACCATCATCTTGCAAAGAGGAGGACCGGAGACGTGCCCAAGCAGGGAGCTTTCTAGCAGCGGCGACGACACTACGATGAGATGGAGGGCATGCAACAAGGCTACCGGAGGCTCACCGAGGGCGGGCGATGGCAACACGGGCTCGACGGAGGGGAGGAAGAGCTCGGGGACGCGACACGACGGAGGGGATGCAGGGGAAGAAGACGACGGTGGCACCTCACTGCTGTGGATGACGGCGACGACGGGGCATCGCTACGGAGGAGCTAGGTTCCCCCTAGCAGCGGGAACGGAACGGCGACGGCACCAGGGTCCTCCCCACCATCTCCGATGGCGATGAGCACCACCGGAGGCGCGGCGACGGCGAGCTTCCTCTCACTGACTTACCTGACGCTCTCTCTGAACCCACGACAGAGGAAGAACAAAGGGGAAGGAGGAGGAAGAAGGAGGATATGGTGGCGGCAAGGGAGAAGGAAGAGGGAACCCTAGCGCGGGGCACGGACGCCAAGGCTTAAATAGGGCCTCGACGTGCGCGCTAACGGCGACGGACGGCGACGCGACGCGCTCCTCGCTGCTCTGCTCTCTCTCTGCGCGCCTAACGGAGGAGGACGGGGGACAGGTTGCCGTCTACTTTGGCTATGGGCTGGGCCTCGGCCCACCTGCTCCTCCTCTCTAAAACACCACAGCAAAGGTTTTCCTAATAAATAAAACAGCCTCAACCATTAAATCCCCTGGCATTTATAAAAGGGTTTTTGCCCAAACAAAAATTCTTTTGGAAAGAAGATGATATGCTCATATTAAATAAATTATTAGGTTGAGTTTATGATCAAGTATATTATTAACTTATAATAAAAACAGCCCCTATTTTAAAAGGTTTCAAGAACCAAACACATTCAAATCTCACAAGATTCACTTCCAATATTTATTATATAAATCTGGCTAACATATGAACATTTTTAAAAGGGTTTTATAACAACTTGAAATCTGGACATAATAATAAATAGGAAAAGGGATATTTGGGAGAAGGTGTTGCAAAGGGAATGAGGGGTAGGAGAAGAGGTTGAGAGATGCACACAAGCCAACCACCACTCTCAAGCCACAACAACACAAGTCACAAACCACATACACAAGATCCAATAGAAGACCCACAAACACAAGCAAAACATGGAAGGCATGATGATGAAATGATGGATGCCATGATGCATGAATGAATGAATGCAAGAACAACACAAGAAAGACAAGGAGAAAACATCTCATAGCTCATGTCACAAGGTCATACATATGGATTACATGCCCAATAAGGTAGGGACAGCACATGGGCTGTCACAATCCCATTGCAAGAATTACCAATCTAGTTGGCCAAACTAAACCAATAACTCGAAGACACTTGCAAAGATATGAAATCATGCATATAAGAATTCAGAAAAGACTCAAATAATATTCATAGACAATCTGAACATAAACCCACAATTCATCGGATCTCGACAAACACACTGCAAAAGACTATTACATCGGATAGATCTCCATAAATATCATGAAGAACATGGTATTGAAGAGCGAAGAGAGATAAGAAGCCATCTAGCTACTGGCTATGGACCCGAAGGTCTGTGGTGAACTACTCACGCATCATCAGAGGGGCAATCGAGTTGATGTAGATGCCCTCCGTGATCGAATCCCCCTCCGACAGATTTCCAGAAAAGGCTCTAAGATTGGATTTCACGGGATCCGAGGCTCCTAGCGGCAGAAAAGTGTTTTCATGGATCCCCTGGTATACAGGGAATATTTGTGAATTTATAGGCTGAGAAATAGGGTTAGGGGAACTACCATGGGCCCACAACCCAGCGGGGCATGCCCTACCCCCTTGGGCGCACCCCTATGGCTTGTGACCACACGGCGGCTCTCCCAACTTCATCTCCAAGTCTTCTGGGTTGCTTCTCGTGCAAGAAAAATTATTCTAAAGATTTTATTCCGTTTGGACTCCATTTAATATTCCTTATCTGCAATACTCAAAAACAAGAAAAAAAACAGAAACTGACACTAGGCTCTAGATTAATAAGTTAGTCCCAAAAATAATATAAATAGCTTATTAATGCATATAAAACATCCAAAACTGATAATATAATAGCATGGCACAATAAAAAATTATATATACGTTGGAGACATATCAAGCATCCCGAAGCTTAATTCCTGCTCGTCCTCGAGCAAGTAAATGATAAAAACAGAATTTTTGATGTGGAATGCTACGTAATATATTTATCCATTTAATATTATTTATTGTGACATGAATATTTAGATCCATAAGATTCAAGACAATAGTCTAATATTGACATAAAACAGTAATACTTCAAGCACACCAACAAGGCAATCGTGTCCTTTCGAAATAACATGGCCTTAGAAAGTTATCCCTACAAAATCATATGGTTTGGCTATGATCCATCTTCCCCACACAAAGTATCTAAACCATGCACAACCCCGATGAACAGGTCAAGCAATGGTTTCACACTTTTGGTGTTCTCAAACCTTTTCAACTCTCACGCAATACATGAGCGTGAGCCATGGATATAGCACTATAGGTGGAATAGAATATGGTGGAGGTTGTAAGGAAAAAAGGGAGAAGATAGTCTCACATCAACTAGGCGTATCAACAGGCTATGGAGATTCCCGTCGATAGATATTAATGTGAGTGAGTAGGGATTGGCATGCAACAAATGCACTTAGAGCTATAAGTGTATAAAAGCTCAAAAAGAAAACTAAGTGGTCGTGCAAGAAGAAATTCCACTAGTTATATGGAAGTGACAAAATAGGAGACTCTCTATCATGAAGATCATGGTGCTACTTTGAAGCACAAGTGTGAAAAAAGATAGTAGCAATTGTCCCTTCTCTCTTTCTCTCATTTTTTTTATTTTTTTATTTTTTGATGGGCATCTTTGGCCTCTTTTTTATTTATTTTGGCTTCGCTGGCCTCTTTTATTTTTTTGTAAAGTCCGGATACTCATCCCAACTTCTGAGGGAGTCATGGCTTCCATCATCCTTTTCTCACACAGGACAATGCTATAATAATGAATATCATCACACTTTTACTTACTTACAACACAAAAAGAAAATTACAACTCGATACCTAGAACAAAATATGACTATATGCAGGATGAAAGTGATTGTGCATGTCATCAAAAACGGAACGGTGGAAGTTGCATGGCAATATATCTCGAAATGTCTATGGAAATGCCATATTAGGTAGGTATGGTGGCTGTTTTGAGGAAAATATATGGTGGTTGTTCTGAGGAAGGTGGGTTTGATCTACCTATGAAAGTTGTGCGGTACTAGAGAGGCTAGCAAAGGTAGAAGGGTGAGAGTGTGTATAATCCATGGACTCAACATTAGTCATAAAGAACTCACATACCTATTGCAAAAGTCTATTAGTTATCAAACAAAGCATTAGAAACATTCTCATAGGGGAGAGATTGGTAGGAGTTAACCATCGCGCTCTCCCGACCCTCACAAAAAGGTT
Organism: Hordeum marinum; assembly: GCA_022496015.1. Taxonomy (NCBI): domain Eukaryota; kingdom Viridiplantae; phylum Streptophyta; class Magnoliopsida; order Poales; family Poaceae; genus Hordeum; species Hordeum marinum. The sequence continues at coordinate 119,664,909 of CM039676.1, forward strand.
GACAATCATAAACAAATCATGCTCCGACTTTGTTACATAACGGTTCACCATACGTGCATGCTACGAGACTCACAAACTTCAAAACAAGTATCTCTTCCAATTCACAACTACTCACTAGCATGACTCTCATATTACCATCTCTATTATCTCAAAACTATATGCATGGAATCAAACTTCTCATAGTATTCAATGCATTTAATATGAAAGTTTTTATTATATCCCTCTTGGATGCCCATTATATCAGGACTAAAATCATAATCTAAACAAATTACCATGCTGGTTTTAAGAAACGCTCAAAATAATATAAGTGAGGTATGAGAGTTCAAAAATTTCTGTAAAATATAGCACCACCATGCTCTAAGAAGATATAAGTGAAGCACTAGAGCAACATTGCCTAACTCAAAAGATATATGTGAAGCACATAGAGTATTCTAATAAATTCACGACTCAGCATGTCCCACTCAAAAATATGTGTGCAGAAAGGATGATTGTGGCAAACTAAAAAGCAAAGACTCATATCATATAAGAAGCTCCAAGCAAAACACATATCATGTGGTGAATGAAAATATAGCCTCAAGTAAATTTCCCGATGTACTGAAGACGAAAGACGGGATGCCTACCGGCGCATCCCCAAGCTTAGGCTTTTTGGAATCCTTGAATATTGCGTGGGGTGCCTTGGGCATCCCCAAGCTTAGGTTCTTTCCACTCTTTATTCCATAGTCCATCAAATCTTCACCCAAAACTTGAAAACTTCACAACACAAAACTCAATAGAAAACTCATGAGATCCGTTAGTATAAGAAAGAAAATCACCACTTAGGTAATGTTGTGAACTCATTATTTATTTATATTTGTGTAATACCTATTTTATTCTAACTTCTCCATTGTTAATACCCCCCGATACAACCCATAGATACATCAAAATAAGCAAACAACACAAACAAAAAGAATCTGTGAAAAATAGAATAGTCTGTAGCAATCTATATACTTCAAATATTTTCGAAACTCTAAAAATTCTGAAACATTAGGAAAATAAGGGAAATTTGTATATCAATCTTTTGTAAAAAAAATAAGATCAAAAGCACATCCAGTTAATTTACAAAATTCATGGACTGAGAGCAAATTTTTCTATTTTTCAGCAAAACCAATTTCCACAAGTCCAAGGAGAGGAGCTAGGTCGAATGAAACCCTTTTGCAAGGACTCATCAAGTTGCTTCTTGAGCTGAGCTAATTCCAAGGTTGCTATCTTATAAGGTCTTCTGGAAATTGGAACAGTTCCTGGGATGAGGTCTATCACAAACTCTACATCCCTGTGAGGCGGAATGCCTGGCAATTCTTTTGGAAATACATCCGGAAAATCTCTTACTACCGGTATATCTTCAAGCTCGGGAAGAGGGTTGGCATTGAGTGAAATGAGCTGACGCTTTGCAACTCATGTTAAAACATGGACTATCTTGCCAGATGGATGCGTAAGCTGAACAGACCTGGTGGAGCAATCGATCTTTGCATGGTGAGCTATCATCCAGTCCATACCCAAGATCATATTAATATCTGAAGACTTGAGGGCTATCAACGAAGCAAGGAATACGCGTATATCAATACAAATTTCATTTCCATGGCTTATTCTTGTGGTCTGCCATCTAGACCCTGGGGTCTGAATTTCAAGAGCAGTTGGCATATCGCAAAATGACATGTCATGCAAACGGGCATAGCCTTCCGATATGAAGGAATGCGATGCTCCAGTATCAAATAGAATTGATGCTGGATGGAAATTGACAAGGAGCATTCCAAGGAGAACTTCTGGATCATCATTATCTTCTTTGGCTGAGATGTGATTCCCACAACCCCGTTCAATGATGGTTGGCTTGGCAGGGATCACCTTGACTGGTGACTTACTATGGTCAACAGACTTTCCAGACTAAGGTGATACACCATTGGACTGAGTGCAATTGCGAGTGATATGGCCTGGTTCTCCGCACTTGTAGCAAATCACAGAAATATGACATGGAATCGCATTGACAGATGGTCCACCAATAGATTTGGGTGGAGCACTTAGCTGAGTTGGACGAGGCGCCACATAGGTTGGCCTCGATGCATATCCAGGAGGAAGCGATGAGTTCGGAACCCAAATCCAACGCTTCTGGGATCTAGGACCCGAGGTAGAAGCCAAATCATGGTTGTTCTTGCGAGATTCTTCATAGGTGAACTGAGCTATCTCTGCATTAATGGCCTTGTTCACAAGAGCTTGGAAGGTGTCACAATGATGCAGGTGAAGATCATGACGCAACTTTGGGTTGAGACCCTTCCTGAACCTAGCTTTCTTCTTGGCATCCGTGGACACTTCTTCTATGGCATAACGTGCAAGGTTCTCAAACTCTCGTCTGTAAACATCTACATCCATCTTACCCTGGGCAAGGTTACAAAACTCTTCCCTCTTTTGGTCCATGATACCCTGAGGAATATGATGCTCACGGAAAACTTCTGTGAATTCTTTCCAGGTAGGAATCTGGCCAGCTGGAATTATAGTCTCATAGTTCTCCCACCATATACTAGCAGGAGCCTCCAAGAAATATGTAGCATAGGTGACCTTGTCAGCCTCGACCACGTTCGCGGAACGCAGCTTGTTTGTGATGCTACGGAGCCAGTCATCTGCATCGAGTGGCTCAATGGAGTGATGGAAGGTGGGTGGGTATAGCTTGATGAAATCACGGACGGTCACTGTTCTAGCACATTGATGTGCGTTTTTTTCCTGAATACGTGCTAGCGAGAGATTTGACTCTTGCTTGTCCTTCTCAATGTCTAACATGAACTGTGCCAATGAAGGTGAATCCGACAGAACTTCAACATCTCTAGTTCCACGTCTCTGGCCCTTCTAGTGACCAACGGCAACCTCGGTACTGCGGGACATCCTGATGATGAGAAACTAGGATTAGACATGGCGGCATACCAAAAGATAGGAGGGAAAGCAAAGGCATTGATCTTCAAAGAAATCCTAGGGAAAATTGGATAGCATAACGGCTGCGAATGCTCAGAAATGAGACATCCTGCAAAAGATTTAGGTGCCACGACACCTTAACATGACCATCTCAAGATTCTGATTGAGCTAACAAGATAAATAGATAACACTCGAGGACCGGATGCAACTTAGATCAACCATTCCTATAAGTCTACAGAATAGTAACACGAGATCCTGGTAGATAGATAAGAAGCCTAGTTCTTAATCCCCGTAGAAAAGGAGAGGGTGACTCAGAATCAGAATAACATGGGGAAAGGAGTAAAAAGAGCCTTATGTTCCCTTCCAAGGTCAATTCCCTTATATAACTAAAGAGTTGCTAGACTCAACATTGACCAGTTTAGCTTGGTAACCCTACAGTCAGTCAGCTCTGATACCAATGCTGTCGGGACCCCGATCCTAAGCCATAAGAATTGAGCATGTAACACATCACATCACTTTGTGGCCTCACACATGGTTAACTCCATGGCTGCCACCTTACCTGGGCCAGGACCGTTCGCGTCTTTTGGCTCATGTATGCAATATGTCGCTAGAATTCAAACGTCAAAGAACCCGGGTTGACATGACTAGTCGTAGAACCCAAGTGGCACATCCATACAGGAACAGGCATACGTAACCCAACAATGCAGGTGTCGGCCTCTAGCGTGTGTAGATGAGTCATAGCAAGCTAGAAGGACTCCATTATGTCGTGGGACATAAATGTCATCACTGCACGTAGAAGAGTCGTAGCAGGCTACATGGACTCCATTACACTACGAAACATTTCCCCGAAAGGACAGACACATCAGCAAGGAAGGATACATGCCGGTCAATCAATGTGTCCGGAAAGGACAGACACAGCAGCAAGCTACCAAGGCTTGGTGGAAGCACAAAGAGGCAGTTCCCTGTAAAGAGTACTACTAAAGGCATAGAACTAGGTGTCAAATCCCATACATATCATTGCACGTCACACGTACGCACGACATGCCCGATATGCATAGATACAACTATGGCATCACAACATAACCATATGACATCACAACATTTATTAGGAGGCTCATAAGAGCCATCATAGCGTGATATTACAAGCAGGGGTCACATGACCCAACACACAAATCATACAAGCAACAAGCGGAAGCTTAACATGTCTGGGTATAGACATCTAGAAAATAAGAAGGCTGAGGAAGCCTTTCTATCTACAAGGCCCTCCATAGGAACCAGACCTCTGGCTCGGATTCCGAAGCTAAATGACCAACATCGATCTTATCGTAGAAACCAGTAGCAAGACTGGAGTCTCCTCTGCAAGAACATAATTAAGCAACAGTGAGTACTGAGTACTCAGCAAGACTTACATCAGAACTAACTACATATGCATTGGTATCAACAAGGAGGTTGTGGGGTTCAATGCAGCAAGCTAGCTTTGACTCGGTGGCTATCCTGTACTACGACTTTCATAACTTTGAAAATTTTTGTGAAGTGTACATGAGTCCACTAACACCACAACAATACACTACCATGGATCCGATCCCGTCTTCCTACGAGAGTGCAATCTACGATACTCACACTTGTCTTGAATCTTTTATGAGTAACCTTTTAAATTGTCTATAAACTATATAAGTATCCAAGTAGTCCATATCCGCGGACGCGGCTATTCGAATAGATTGATTACCTTGCAGGGGTGTACTTCATCACACGTGCTCTCGCCACTTACCGCCATGTGCTCGTAAAAAGGCACCTTAGCAACCTTCAAGCGAAAGCCCAGCGAGGGAGTCAGCCATGACCTGACTAACCACACAAGACTCTAGTCTAGGTTTATCGCCTATTTGAGACTGAACCCGCAAGGAAGTCCGGCCAAAGTTTCCTCAATGGCCCCAAACGATGTGTACATGGTTCCCAAGCCCACCTCGACGGATGGTACTATGCTTGGTACACCGAGACACAATGCCTAGTCTATCCCAAGCCCACCTGTACGGGGTGCCACTCGGTGACTACTAGGATATCCTACAAACACCAGAAACTAGTTGCAACTCCTGGACAAAGATCAAGTCGGTTAATAAGTCGAGAGAGTCAATTAAGGATCCCAATGTGCGGTAGTAGCTAGTATTGGACAACATACACATGACTCAGTTCTTAAGGACGGTCCCAATGAGACAACCCGCCATGTACTCCTACATGGCCTCTCATCACTACCTTTACCAAATCATGTTCACAACTTAATTCTCATCATTAGAACAAGTTCACTTCACTCAGGTTCATCACCCAGATGAATCAGACCTGACACAACTCTAAGCATAGCAAGCATAGCTGGTTAAAGGGACAACAGGGCTCAAGCATTTACCCGGTATGCTAGGTTGCATGGTTCAGCTATTTACTGTGACAATGACAGGTCATGTAGAGGAATGGATTGAACTACCGGAAAATGTAAAATTTGAAACGTTTTGTTCTAATGCAATAAGTGAGAGCAAGAGCGAGAGTGTGGGATTGTATCAGATATGTTCAAGGGGGTTTCTTGCCTGATAACACGATCACACATTACTGCTCCTCAGATGGATACTCGATCATATCCTCTGGAACAGTGCCTAACACGAAGAACAACCGTCGAAGGGGAACAAATCAATACACATCAAATGCACCAATATGATGCATGAGTATGACATGGCAATATGATGTGTTTGAGATAATGCATCTAGCAACAGATTTAAATGAAGTAGGTTTGAACTCAAGGTTCAAATTCAACTTCATATATGGAGTTCCATAATGCATTTGAACCAAAATATCCAAGTTTACCTATTTAGGTTGCTCTAACATGCATGAAAATGGTACAGATGTATTCACTGGATTTTTCTGATCAATTTTAAAATATAAATTATTTTCACCTGATTTATAGATTAATTTATATGAATTTTCTAAGTTTTTAGTAATTTCTAGAATTTATTTATTCCAAAATTGCAATAATGCGTCAGCATGACATCAAAGTGACGTCAGCAGGTCAAAGGCGCCAGCCCAGGTCAAACCTGGCGGCTGGGCTCCACCTGTCACTGACTCACTCATCTAACAGGGTTTTAAATTAATCTAACTAATAATTAACAAGTCCGGGCCCACATGTCGGTGACTTGGGGGTTAACTAACCCAGTGATTAGCCTTAAGCTAATCACCTGACGAGGGGGTCCCATCGGCAGGTGGCTCCAGTGATGTGGCTCGTCGCCGGCGACCTCTGGTCGCGGCAGCGTCCGTGCTACCGGCCACGGGAGCGGCAGCAGGGGGCACTGGGGCGGAGCCCTTGCTCGCGTGCACCCGGGAGGCTTTCTAGGGCCGCGGGGGTTGCCAGAGACGGCAGGTGCAATGCGGGAACCGGCGGCCGGAGCTCGGCCAAGGCGGTGTGCGCTAGCGGGGAAAAACGATGGCGGGGCTAGGGGGAGAAGGACCGGGGCCTCACCGGGGGCCTCTGGCGCCGGTGGCGTGGTCGGGGACGCGCAACGATGGCGGATCCACGGCAGCGACGACTTCGGTCTGGATGGGAGAGAGCAGAGGAGGGGGGAGAGCAAGAGAGAGCGGCAAGGAGAGAGGGAGGGGAAGTAGGGCACGATGAGGAGGGGGTGCACTAGCGGCCCCGGAGGCCTCCAGGGCAGGCATCCAGGCAGGTTGCGGCCATGGCGCGTGCCCGCGCGCGGCGAACGCGTGCCCCTGTCCTCCTGGCGAGAGGACAGGGATGACTGGCATGGGCCAGTTGGGCCGACTCCTGCTGGGCCTCCTATTTTTTTTAATTTTTGGTTTTTTTACTATTTTTTTATTTCATTTATTTGATTTTAGGCGCTAAAATATTTTATAAAAATATGAAACTTTTTTTCTAGGGCACTAAAGGAAATATTCCAAAGGCCCTAGCCAAGTTTCAATTTTGTTGGAGCTTTTAAAATATTTATAGCATTTTAAACCCCAATCTGAATATTTATTGATTTAATTCAATACCCAAAATGACATTTGTAAAATATGCACCGCCCCTGGTTTATGTTGCCACATTATTCCAGAGAAGATGAACATTTTCCTAGGTCACTTTGGATCATTGGAAAAATATATTTTGGTTGAGCCTATTTGAATTCAAATGGTGCTAGGGTTTTGAACATCCCCATTTCAAGTTTAAAAGAATTTAAACATGATGCAATCACAACACGGATCCTAATGCATGCTAAATCTAGGGATGTGACAAAAAAAGAGTAAATGCACTTAGTTCTCTACATTAAGCGCAATCAACCACCTCTGCTCCCGGGTCGTCAGCACGGGTGGGAGCTTTGTACAACCACGCTGGTAGACCTTCTTGCCCTCCTCAACCATCTCGCCCTCGCTATAGGTGTCCTCAGACAAGTTGTCCTCCCCACCATTAGCATGGTCACTAGCCTCTGAAGTCACGTGGGACGAAGACACTAGGACCCGAGTCTCCTAAGACGAAGACTCTAGGACCGAAGTCTCCTGGGATGAAGGCTCAGTGACCCGAGGCTCGTCAACCTGAGGCTCATGGACCGGAGTCTGAGACGGGTCCAAGTTAGACGGGTCCACCTGAGACGAAGCACTCCTGTGGTCGGGAGAATCAGCTGGGGGTGGCGGCAAGGAAGGCGCAGCAGCCTTCCTACCTCTAGCACCTCTCTTCATCTTCCCCCGAACTCTCTCGATCGAAGAAGAAGAGCCCGCCGGTGTGTGCATGCAGTGTACCAGCGCTATCCGGAGTTGCTAGGGTGGAATAATAGCACCCCTCCCAGCACGCGCCGAGGAAGGAGGCTGAGAGCGCTCTCGACCCGGGCCCACCATCTGTCAACACCTGCAATGACAAAGAGTGAACGAAATTAGTTCAACATAAAAAACTTGCATACCTAATAACATGAACTAATTAATAATATATATGTACATAATAATAATGGAATACCTCACATTACTAATATTAATCTTCACCGTCTATATATGCTCCGGGATCAATAAATGCATAATCATCATCACTATCAGTAATGACGTGCTCATCAGCATCATCAATAAATGCATCAACATGTGGAAGGCCTCTATGTAATCGGTTAAGCATTGTCAGGTCATCCGCAGAAGTAACCTCTTCTTCTTCCATCTCTTCTTGTTCCGGCTCAGGGGTGAAGTGAGGTTCACTTTCGCTATCGACCTCAATGTTCTAGGGTGAATTAGAGCAGTTCTTGAAATGTTTCTTGGAAACACGTGTTTCTTGGAAGAATTCTCCTTCATATGTGTCTGGGTTAATGTGAGGTTCATAATCATCTTCATTGAGGGGAGGTGGTCTAAAATGTGGCATCACATCATAAATGACATCCCAACCTTTCAAACCTGGATCCATTTGGCAGGCCCACGGTAGATAGAAAACTTGGGTCGCCTGTTGAGCCGTAATATAGACACCGGGAACATCTAAATGGGTGCTTTGTTTGATTTTGACTAGCCCTATATGTTCATGAGTCCTTCTAGTCTCCTTCGGCTGGAACCAATAACATTTGAAGACTATGACGTTTGGTGGGTTTTCACCAAAGAATGTAAGTTCATACATTGCTTCAACTCTTCCATAATACTCGACCCCTCCTTTGCCGACAGCGGAGACACAACAATTTGTAGACTTTCGATGGGCCATAGATAGCTCTTTGCCAAAAGTATGAAAGCGATACCTGTTGATGTCGTATTTGTCAAATGAACGGACCTTATAGTCAAAACCATTAGCGACTTGTCTCAATTGGGAGTCCATAGACTCTGCATTAGCCTACACGTTTAATACGAAACGACTGTTGCATTAGCCGCAAACTAGGCGAAGAAATGAAATCGTCTAATTAATGGAAATTACTGTTTGCTTGAACCAAGAGATGAAAGTGGGATAGCCGCCTCCACGCTTTGCCAGAAGCTCATACTCTTCGATGGAATCCTTTTGGATCACGGCTCCATCCGAGAATTTGGCAACGTATCGACCGTATCACATATCTGGGAATAAGAGCATTTCAAAGGAATTAGAAGTTGCAAAACAATGTACCGAGAACTTACTTGACGTACGGCCGCACTTCTGTTAGGTTGTTGAAGATATACAACGAAATGGTCTGGCATTCTTCAACATCCAACGCTATTGATTTCGAAGCACCGACTGGTGCGAGCTTCCCTTTGAATAGGCTGAGGTTGGATCGACCTTTTTCACGGTTGCCATCATTGTACCGAGGCATCGGATTATGCAAATGACGATTCTTGGCTTTGTAGTGTGCTTTCATGAAGTTTGCCGCCTCCTCAGTAATGAATGCCTCGGCCATTGATGCTTCAACTCTACATTTATTTTTACATTTTGCTCAAAGCGTCTTCTGCATCCTCTCAGTTGCGAAGCACCAACGATTTTGCATGGGCCCCCTAATCTTGCCTCGGTCGGGAGATGCAAAATCAAATGCTGCATTGGATTAAGGAAGCCCGGTGGAAAGATCTTTTCTAACTTGCAGATCAACTGTGGCGCCAACTCTTCCAGTTCGTCTAGCACGTCAAGTGATAGTTCTTTCACACAAAGAGCAGGGAAGAAATAGCTCAACTCTACCAGTACTAGCCATTCATCCTCTGGGATAAAGCCACGCAACATCATCGGCATTACTCGCTCAAGCCATATGTGCCAATCATGACTATTGAGACCAAATATTTTCAATTTTTCAAGAATCGCTCCCCTCTTTAGATTCGCTGCATACCCATCGGGGAACATCAACTGCATTTTCACCCATAAGATCATTTCCCTCATAGCTGGCCTTCGAAGATTGTACCATGGCTTTGGCTTCCTCCAGTTCTTCTTTCCTTTCGATTATCGAATGTTTTGTAACGGTCTATCACATAGAGCCTCCTGGTCGACTCTAGCCATAGGATTATCCTTCAAACTCCCCTCTATGCCGAACAATGTACCAAAAAGGGCCTTCGCGATATTCATTTCTGTGTGCATTACGTTGATGTTGTGTGGGCAAAGGAGATCTTTAAAGTAAGGCAGATCCCACAAACATATCTTGTGAGTCCAGGCATGTTCCATATTATACCCTTTGAAATACCTTGGATGATCTGGATCCGGCTCAAGAGCATTTATCTGATCCAGGATCTGTTGGCCTGTCAACACACGTGGTGCAATGTTTTTGACAACTCTACCTTTGATGAAATTCTTCTTGTCTTTTCTAAACTTATGGTCAGGATCCAGGAACTGTCTATGCATATCAAAGCAAGAAAACTTGCAATCCGCCTCCAACCAATGGAACTTAAGAGCTGCCTTGCATGTGGGGCACGAAAACCTTCCATGCACATACTATCCAACGAATAACACATATGCCGGCAAGTCATGCATTGAGTACATGTACCACACATGCATTTTGTTGTAGCGGTGTCGTATGTCTTGATCCCATTATCCCAAGCTTCTTGCAATTCATCCTTAAGTGGTTGCATGTACACATTCATATTCTTCCCCGGATATTTGGGCCCTGGAATTATCAACGTCAGGAAAATGGTCTTTCTTTTTATAATCTCTCTGGGGGGGGGGGGAGATTGAGTGGAATGACAAATATAGGCCAACAACTGTATTGTGCTGCCGTCATACCATACACATTGAACCCATCCGTGCTGATGGCAACTCGAGGATGCCTTGGATCTGTCGCTTTATCCTTATGTAATGCATCGAAGTGCTTCCACGCAAAAGCGTCTGAAGTGGGTCCCAACATTGGATTCCCATCTGCATCTAGTTCTATTCTTTTGCCCAATTTATGCCATGTCATCTGTCTGGCCGTATTTTCGATCATGAAAAGACATTGAAGTCTTGGTATGATTGGCAGATACCAAAGGACATTAATGGGGATTTTGGTCTGACTCTTCTCACCCATATCGTTGTCTGCTAGAACATACCTGGAAGCATTGCAAATGGGGCAATAGTTCAAGCCCGCATACTCAATCCTAAATAAGGCACATCCATTCTCACAAGCATCTATCTTCTCATAGGGCATCTTAAGCGCACGTAGGATTTTGTCCGACTGGTACATGTTTGGTGGCAATACATGGCCTTTGGGTAGAAAGCGTCCAAATATCATCATCATCGCGTTGTAGCATTCTCTGCCTAGGTTGAACTGAGCCTTCAGAGCCATTACTTGCGCGATGGCATCTAGCTGACAAAGCTCAATGTGCTCGTGGAGAGGATGTTTTGAAGACTCCAACATTTCATAAAAGGCCTTTGCAGATTCCTCCATCTCATCGTCCGAATCCCGAGCATCATCACAGTCTTGCACCATGTCTTCGATCCCGGTACCATGCTCGTCGGTGCAACGACAAACCACCTTAGCTCTGGCACGTTGGGTAGACTCACCATGAAATGTCCAGACCATATAATTAGGCATAAAACCCCACTTCTGCAGGTGTTTGATCATTTCAAACTCTGACTTCTTCTTATAGTTGTCGCAATCGACAAAAGGGCACCAGGTTGTTTTCTATCCATTTGCAAATGCGACTCTCACAAACTCCTTGGTTTTTGTTATCCATTCACGGGTCATGTCTTCCCGACTAGTGTGACCGGTCTACGTCCACCCACGATCACTCATCTTGCCTAGCTACTGGACACACAAAAAATATATATATAATTCAGCAAACCATATTCATTAGTTAATAGAGTTTGTCAGTTTTATTAAGTCGATGCAACCTAGACGCTAGTAGGTAAAGATAAGTCCTAATCCCACCCGAGTATGTGTAGATTGGGTTCGTTTCCCATGCTTTGCTCCGGCTTGAAAGCACAATTTTGATAGCACCTCCCCGCTGTTCTCCTGATACATGTCTCGGCAATGAGCAAAGAGGATGTGTACCCGGAGAACAACAGGAAGGCACTGATGAAATTCTGCATCGGATCCAAAGCAGAGCATATGGGAAACCGAACCCAATCTACACATACTCGGGCTGTCCATGGATAACGTTGGACAATTCGAAAGAATCACGATTATAAATATGCTAATGAATGCATATTTATAGATGCAACCCCTTCGAACGGGTGACGCATAGTGGTCACGCATACTGATGATTGAAGACACCTATAGCTAGCAAGTTTCATCGGCACGAAGACCGGAACAGAGGAAATGAATGGGGCAAGAGGAGATGTCATTTGTGCTCACCTACGAACGCAGAGGCGGAGCTCGTCAAACGCACGGGGAGGTCATCAAACACCAGACCCTCGCAGTGACGAGACAACTGCACATTGAAATCCACCTGATCAACATAAATATGATGTTCTGTATAACAAAATTGAAAAATATATGACCTAACTCATAATTCACAAATATATGACCCGTGTCGTGTCGGGGTCGGGGTGTCGAGGGTGTCATGTCGGGGTCGGGGTGTTGGGGGTGTCGTGTTGGGGTCAGGGTGTTGGGGGTGTTGTGTCGGGGTCGGGGTGTCGGGGGTGTCCTGTCGGGGTAGGGGTGCTGTGTCGTGGTCGGGGGTGCTGTGTCGGGGTCGGGGTGTCGGGGTGTCGGGATCGCGGTGTCGTGGTATCGGGGTCGGGGTGTTGGGGGGTGTCGTGTCGGGGTCGGGGTGTCGGGGGTGCCGTGTCGGGGTGTCGTGTCAGGGGTCGGGGTGTCGGTGGTGTCATGTCGGGGTCGATCCTCGACTCCTTTTCCCCTCGACCCTCGACCCCCGACAATCTAAATAAACCTAAGCTAAATCTAGGGGTGTCGGGGTCTTGGGGGGTGTCGGCGGTGTCGGGGGTGTCGTGTCGGGGTCGGGCTGTCGAGGGTGTCATGTCGGGGTAGGGGTGCTGTGTCATGGTCGGGGGTGCTGTGTCGAGGTGTCCAGGTGTCGTGTCGGGGGTCGGGATGTCATGTTGGGGTCGGCGTGTCGGGGGTGTCGTGTCGAGGTCGGGGGTGCCGTGCGGGGTGTCGGGGGTCGGGGTGTCGGTGGTGTCGTGTCGGGGTTGACCCTCGACTCCTTTTCCCCTCGATCCCCAACCTAGCTAAACTTAATCTAAACTAAATCTAAACCTAGCTAAACTAAATCTAAATAAACAGAAAAAAAATCACCTTAGGGTTTGACGGTGCGGCTCCGACGGCAGGGCGGGGCTGGGCGGCGTGGCGCCGATGGCGGGCCAGGGCGGCGCGAAGCGGCTCCGGCGGTGGGGCGCGGTGCAGCTCTGGCGGTGGGGCGGGGCAGCACGGTGGCCACGGCTTGCGTCCGCTGGGAGGGGCGGCCGGCCGGCGATGAGGCGGGCACCGATGGGTGGGCCTGGCCGGCTGCGGTGGCTGCTCCAGGGGTGTAGCACGGGGGCGGCGGCGGCTCGGGTAACGGGGGACGGCGCGGGTGAGGTGAGGAAGAGAGAGAGAGAGGGGTGGGGCACGGGGGTTAGGTAGGTTAATCTCTTTGCCATCTGCTAGCAGACGACAAAGAGACTAGCTAGTGGGGTGGGGCCGGGGGGGGGGGGGACGAACGTTACTTCTTTGCCGTCTGCTAGCTGACGGCAAAAGAAGCTTTGCCGTGTGCTAGCAGATGGCAAAGAAGATTTTCCGTGTGCTAGGAGACGGCAAAGAAAATGTCCGTTAGCTGATACCCGTTAGTGGGCCACCCTTCCTCTTTGCCGTCTGCTAGCTGACGGCAAAGCTAGTTTGCCATCCGCTGGCAGATGGCAAAGAACTAGCTGATGGCAAAGAGCTTCTTTGTTGTTAGCTAGTTCTTTGCCATCTGTTTTCTAGAAACTGATGGCAAATAGCTGCTTTGTCCTCTGCTAGCTGACAGCAAAGAAATGGCATACGGCAAATTTGTTGTTTCCAGTAGTGGTATTATCATCTTTGGTATGCAATCCACAAATAGGTCTGATAATAGATTCATAAGGTAATTGTTTTCTAGGAAAGTGTTCCATGCCTTTCCTTAATGGGAATTGGAATCTAATATTTCCTTCCTACATATCAATAATTGCACCAATCGTTCTAAGGACCAAGAATAATAGGACATGTAGGATTCCAATCTATATCAAGAACAATGAAATCTACGGGCACATAATTCCTATTTGCAACAATAAGAACATCATTAATCCTTCGCATAGGTTTCTTTATAGTGGAATCCGCAAGATGCAAATTTAAGGAGCAATCATAAAATTCACGGAAACCTAGCACATCACATAGAGTTTTTGGAATTGTGGAAACGCTAGCACCCAAATCGCACAAAGCATGGCACTCACAATCTTTAATTTTAATCTTAATAGTAGGTTCCCACTCACCATAAAGCTTTCTAGGTATAGAAATGTGGGGACTCCGACTCATAAGTCATGATCACCGAATGCACGTGTACAGTGATCCCAAAGATCACTGCTCACTAAACACATAGAAGCTAACTAACAAGAGTCTTACATCCACATTTAGTGTCTTACACAAATAAAGACCATTAAGGCCTAGTCTTACATAGATAGGGCCACATAGGCCAACCACTTGAATAGAACAAGCAACAGAAATCTTGGTCGAAAGCATGAACCCATGCCATCTGCCTTAACCTACATGCATTCTGACTGGGAAGCGTCCTAGTTCGCATGTTCATCACCAACGAACTCTTCAACATAGTCCTGTTCTTCCATGCCTATCCAATTAAATAACCAGTGGCAAGCCAATGAGTACTTTGAATGTACTCGCAAGCCACCCAAGTTGTGGAACAAGGTAACAATGATGCATGATATAGCACTAAGTAGGTAATTTGCGGAAAAGCTAATTTTAAATGCAATGACATGATCAAGTAAATAGTAAGCATGCGTCAACAATAGGCAGATATCCATATGGACAAGTTACGGATATCATCATAAGTAGGGGTTGAACACCTCATGTTCTTCCATCATGCTAAGTCATCGGACTTAGTTAAACTCCCATGCTAAGTCATCGGACTTAGCTCATGTGACCTCTTTGTCACCATCACACCCAAACTCACACCAAGTTTTACGAAAACATTCGGATGTGGCATAAGCAGCACCACCCAACTGTCCTTGACCATGGACATGACTATTCGTATAGTTTTACACTCTGCAAAGGTTGCACACTTTACCCACAAGAATCGAGGAACTTCCGTGTCATCCACGACAAGAGGTATATAACATACCCGAGGTAAGCTCGAACAATGCCTTTCCCATAGTGATACTAAACAAAGAGTCCACTCGTTGGTGCCATCCCTCATCATATACATCACTCATATCATCCATGAGGGTACGCAACGGTGTACCCAGTGCCTATAAAGACAGCGCATGAGCTTCCACTCTACGATGAGCACGTCTCAAGAGTGACCACTTCACTCTTGTCACTAGTAATGCGGGCTCCTTGCTAGCACCAACCATACTAATCAACAAAGCCCCGTCCCATAAGGGGTATCGTGGTTGCGCATGTAAGGTTGGGATGGTCGACAAATCTTAAACCCTCCGTTTTCGAAAACACACCCTCATCTTGTTCCGGCACGCCACTTCTTTCTCAAGTGTTCACCCAACTCATCATCATCTCCCTCGGGCATTAGTGGCACCCGACGGGGTTTTCGAACTCATCATCATCACCCTCGGGCATTAGTGGCACCCGATGGGCTTTTCAAAAAGTCTTTGAAATCATTGATTTCCTTTCCATCACCATGCATAAAAACCCAACCCACTTGCATAGCATCTATTAGCATCCTAACTACTCCCACCCTCATAACCCTGATAAGGTGGTAGGGTCATGCATGATGCAAGTGTCAATGGCGAATCTATTGGAAGCAACCCACCGCAGGGGTCACTACTTCACATGATCAAGTATATGAAAAGTAGAGTGCTATATGTCATGCAATGAAAAAGGTTTCTTAACATGGTCAAAGGGCTGCTTGCTTGGCTCAATAAAGTTTCTGGGGTCTTCGAAGTCTTCGGGTTCAACTTCCTTGTCAACAGTGCAATCTATCGCCGCGATAAAATAACGGTAAAAATAAGCATCACACAAAACCGAGCACACAAGCCACTATCAAAAATGGTACCTTACTCTGATAAATACTAGAGACAATAGCAAAAATATTTGTTTAATATTTTGTTATGACTTTTCTTAAAAAATATTAAATAGAAGCAGAAAATGCCAAATAGGGGTTTTAAAATTAAAACATCACATAAAATGATTTCAAACATTTTACAAATGGCACTAATAAATTCTAGGGAATATTCTAAGATTTTTGGTGGAAAAATATTTGGAATTTGATTTAATTTGTGCCCTGTGGAATTTTTGGAAGATCAGAGAAAAAGAAAAAGGAAAGGAAAAGGGCACAGTGCCCTAGCCAGAGGCGGCCAGCCAGCCCAGGCGAACCGGCGCGCATGCGCCCGTGTTCAAACCTGATGGCTGGGGCCTGAAGGCCAGCGACAGGTGGGAGGTGAGGATGACAGGCAGGCCCTGCCTATCATCTTCATCCTCATGGCAGGGAGGCCAACGCGCTCACTGGCGATGATACAAGGTACGACAACGACCGGTGAAGGTAGGGATGAGCTCAACATCGACCCGCCGTTCCTCTAGAGGTCGAAGAAGTGCCGGAGGCGGTCAGAGTCGCCGGCGATGAGCTCCTATGGCGGAGGATGCTTCGGGAGGGTTTGCTGGGGCCTCTTTGAGCTGCAAACAAGACCGGGGCGAGGGGGAAATGGGCCAGGAGAGCGAGGGGAGATCAGCGGGAGAAGAATGGGGACCGGAGGGGCTTCATACCCGGAGATCGACGGTGAGATGGCTGCGGTGGTCCTCGGGTCAATCCCGAGCATGGGGGCGTCGGGGTCTCTCTAGGGGCTTAGGAAGGTTGCGGGGGAGAGGAGAGAGGAACCAGAGGGGAGAGAGGGGTCCGGGAGGCACTTTTATAGGGTGGAACCTGTCCATCGCACTAAGGCGCGCCGGCGAGGGCGAGGCCAATGCCACATGCCACGTGGGTGCTCCCGTTCTAGTCTAGGGAGTTCCTGGACGTGGTCCAGACCTAGGGAAAGGGACAGGAGAGGAGGGGTTTGGCGCCCGCGCGTGTGAGCTCGTGCGTTGGCCGGCTCGGGCGGCGTCAGGCACGCGTGAGAGGGGTCAAAGGAAGGAGAGAGGGGAGGGGTCCGACCGCGTAGCTTGTCACGTACGCCGAGGGCTCCTCGGGGGACACGCGGGGAGGCCCAAGGTGGTCGGGGGCGGCCATTGGGCAGCGGCTACAGTGCGGTAATGTTCAAAATATGCCCTAGAGGCAATAATAAATTAGTTATTATCATATTTCCTTGTTCATGATAATCGTTTATTATCCATGCTATAATTGTGTTGATCCGAAACTCAGATACATGTGTGGATACATAGACAACACCATGTCCCTAGTATGCCTCTAATAGACTAGCTCGTTGATCAAAGATGGCTATGGTTTCCTAGTCATGGACAAGATATGTCATTTGGTAATGGGATCGCATCGTTAGGAGAATGATGTGATGGACAAGACCCAAACTACAAACGTAGCATATGATCGTGTCAGTTTATTGCTACTGTTTTCTGCATGTCAAGTATATGTTCCTATGACCATGAGATCATGCAACTCACTGACACCGGAGGAGTACCTTGCGTGTATCAAACGTCGCAACGTAACTGGGTGACTATAAAGGTGCTCTACAGGTATCTCCGAGGGTGTCTGTTGGGTTGGCATGGATCAAGACTGGGATTTGTTACTCCGTGGTACGGAGAGGTAACTCTGGGCCCACTCGGTAATACAACATCACAATAAGCCTTGAAAGCAATGTGACTAAAGTTTTAGCCACGTGACCTTGTATTACGTAACGAGTAAAGAGACTTGCTGGTAATGAATTTGAACTAGGTATATATATACCAACGATCGAATCTCAGGCAAGTAACATACCGAAGAACAAAGGGAACATCATACGGGATTAACTAAATGCTTGACATAAAGGTTCGACCGATAAAGATCTTCGTAGAATATGTTGGAACCAATATGGGCATCGAGGTCCCGCTATTGGTTATTGACTGTAGAGGTGTCTCGGTCATGTCTACATAGTTCTCGAACCAGCAGGGTCTGCACACTTAAGGTTCGGTGACGTTTCAGTAGTATAGAGTTATGTATGGTGGTGACCGAAGGTTTTTCGGAGTCCCGGATGAGATCCCGGATGCCACGAGGAGCTCCGGAATGGTGCGGAGGTAAAGATTGATATATAGGAAGTCCTGTTTTGGTCGTCGGAAAGGTTTCGGGCTCATCGGTAGTGTACCGGGAGTGCCGGTAGTGTACCGGGAGACCATCGGGAGAGGTATTTCGACCCAAGAGGTTACATGGTATGTGGGAGAGTAAATACCAGCCCTTAGTGGGCTGGTGGAAGTCCCACACAATGCCCATGCGGCTGGGAAGAAAATCCCAAAGAGAAAAAGGTGGAAAAAGGCAAAAATAAGGAGGAGTCCTAGTCCTACTAGGATTGGAGGAGGAATCCTCCAATCCTCCTTGGTTCGGCCGACCCAACGGATGGCTCCTTGGGAGCCAAGCCTCCTCCTATCTTCCACCTATATATACCAGAGGTTTTAGGGTTTTTGGCACTAGATTTTCAGCCACGTGCTACCCGTTCCTCCAGTGCATAGTTTCTTCTCTAGATCGGATTTCTGCAGTGCTTAGGCGAAGCCCTGCCAGAATAGCTCCACCACCACTGCCGGAGCACCGTCACGCTGCCGGAGAACTCTCCTACCTCTCGGCTCCCTCTTGCTGGATCAAGAAGGCGGAGATCATCATCAAGCTGTACGTGTGCTGAACGCGGAGGTGTCGTTCATTTGGCGCTAGATCGGAAGGACCGTGATCTAGATCGCGAGACGGATCGTGATGAGATCGCGGGACGGATCATGATGAGTTTACGGGACGGATCGTGATGAGATCGCAGCACGGATCGTGATGAGATCGCGGGATGATCAGCGATTTGGACCGCGAAGACGTTTGACTACACCAACCGCGTTTCTTAACGCTTCCCGCCTAGCGATCTACAAGGGTATGTAGATCCACTCTCCCTCTTGTAGATGCTCATCACCATGGATAGATCTTGTGTGTGCATAGAATTTTTTTTGTTTCTCATGCAACGTTCCCCAACAGTGGTATCAGAGCTAGGTCTATGTGTAGATGAGATCTCGAGTAGAACACAAAGAGTTTGTGGGTGTCGATGCTTAGATTGCTTCCTCCCTTGGTCGTGTTTTGGTTCAGCGGTATTGTGAGACGAAGTAGCCCGGACCAACATTACTCGTATGCTTATGAGAGACCGGTTCCCTCAACCGCAACTTGTTGCATAGATGGCTTGCGGGTGCCAGTTTCTCTCACTTTAGTTGGATCGGATTCGACAAAGTCGGTCCTTGAGAAGGTTGAAAAGCAACTAGTGTATCACCGTTGTGGTTTTTGCGTAGATGAAAATTGTTCTTGCTAGATACCCGTAGCAGCCACGTAAAACATGTAACAACAATTAGAGGACGTCTAACTTGTTTTTGCACGGTATGTTGTCATGTGATATAGCCAATTACATGATGTGATATATGTGATGTATGAGATGATCATGTGTTGTATAGAATATCATGACTTGCATGTCGATGAGTACGGCAACCGACAGGAGCCATAGGCTTGTCTTTAATTATTGTATGACCCACGTGTCAATCATTAAGCACTATGTAATGCTTTACTTTATCGCTAAACGGTAGCAATAGTAGTACAAGCATGATGGGTGCGACAACCTCGATGGCTACACGTTGATGGAGATCAAGATGATGGAGATCATGGTGTCGTGCCGGTGACGATGGAGATCATGCCAGTGCTTTCAAGATGGACATCAAAAGCACAAGTTCATGGCCATATCATGTCACTTATGATTTGCATGTGATGTTAATCCTTTTATGCACCTTGTTTTGCTTAGGACGACGGTAGCATTATAATGTGATCCCTCACTTAAATTTCAAGAAAAATTGTGTTCTCCCCGAGTGTGCACCATTGCGAAAGTTCGTCGTGTTGAGACACCACGTGATGATCGTGTGTGATAGACTCTATGTTCACATACAACAGGTGCAAGCCAGTGTTGCACATGCAGAACACTCGGGTTAAACTTGATGAGCCTGACATGTACAGACATGGCCTCGGAACACAAGAGACCGAAAGGTCGAACATGAGTCATATAGGAGATATGATCAACATGATGACGTTCACCATTGAAACCACCTCAACTCACGTGATGATCAGACTTGAGTTGGTGAATTTGGATCATGTATCACTCGAATGACAGGAGGGATGTCAATTTGAGTGGGAGTTCTTAAGTAATATGATTAATTGAACTCATTATCATGAACATAGTCAGTAGTGTCTTTGCAAACTATGTGGTAGATTACTAGCTCACGCTGTAGCTCCCTTGAATTTTTATATGTTCCTAGAGAAATAGAGTTGAAAGATGATGGTAGCAATATTGTGGACTGGATCCGTGATCTGAGGATTGTCCTTGTTGCTGCGCAGAAGGCTTATGTCCTTAATGCACCGCTCGTTGCGCCAACCCCTCTAGCATCGTCTGTAGATGTTGTGAACATCTGACAGGCACGTTCTGATGACTACTTGATAGTTTTGTGCGTCATGCATTACGGCTTAGAATTGAGGCTCCGAAACATTTTGAACGTCACCGAACATATGAGATGTTCTAAGAGCTAAAATTAAGATCTCAGGCTCGTGCCCGTGTTGCAAGATATGAGATCTCCAACAAGATTCTTTGCCTGTAAGATTAAAGAGAATAGGTCAATTGCTGAGCATGTGCTCAGATTGTCTGGGTGCTACAATCGCTTGAATCGAGTGGGAGTTGATCTTCCAAATAAGATAGTGATTGATATAGTTCTCCAAGTCACTGTCACTACAGCTACTAGAACTTGGTGATGAACTATAAAATGCCAGGGATAAAAATAATGATCCCTGAGCTATTTGCGATGTTTGACACCGCGAAGGTAGAAATCAAGAAGGAGCGTCAAGTGTTGATGGTTAGTCAAACCACTAGTTTCGAGAAGGGCAAGAGCAAGGAGGGAAACTTGATGGATAGCAAGTCAGTTGCTGCTCCAGTGAAGCAACCCAAAGTTGAACCCAAACCTGAGACTAAGTGCTTGGATTATGAGGAGAGCGGTCGCTGAAGCGGAACAACCCTAGATACTTGGTAGATAAGAAGGCTGGCAACGTTGACAAAAGTATATTTGATATACGTGTTAATGATGTGTACCTTGCGAGTACTCCTAGTAGCACCTGGGTATTGGATACCGGTTCGCTTGCTAAATGTTAGTAACTAAAAACAAAAGCTGTTGAATAAATGGAGAACTAGCTAAGGGTGAGGTGGCGATGTGTGTTGGAAGTGTTTCCAAGGTTGATGTGATCAATATCGCACGCTCTCTCTACCTTCGGGATTAGTGAAAAACCTAAATTAATGTTATTTGGTGTTTTGCGTTGAGCATGAACGTGATTAGATCGTGTTTACTGCAACACGGTTATTCATTTATGTTAGAGAATAATGGTTATTCTGTTTACATGAATAATACCTTCAATGGTCGTGCACCCAGTGAGAATGGTTTGTTGAATCTTGATCGTAGTAATACACATGTTCATAACATTGATTCCAAAAGATACAAAGTTAATAATGATAGTACCACATACTTGTGGCACTGCTGCTAAATGTCTTATTGGTATAGAGCGCATGAAGAAACTCCATGCTGATGGATCTTTGGACTCATTCGATTTCGAATCGGTTGAGACATGCGAACCGTGCCTCTTAGGCAAGATGACTAAGGACCCCGTTTCCAGATTGATGGAGCGGGCAAGTGATTTATTGGAAATGATACATGTTGATGTATGCAATCCAATGAGTCTTATAGCATGCAGTGGATATTGTTATTTTCTTACCTTTTCACTGATGATTTTAGTAGATATAGTGTATATTTACTTAAGGAAACACAAGTCTGAATCATTTGAAAGGTTCAAGCAAATTCATAGTGAAGTTTAAGATCATCGTGACAAGAAGATCAAAATGTCCTCGATATGATCGTGGAGGTAAACATCTGAGTTATGAGTTTGGCATCCAACTTTAGACAATGTGAAAGTTGTTTCACAACTCACGCCACCTGGAACACCATAGTGTGATGGTGTGTTCGAATGTCAAAGCCATGTTCTATTGAAAATGGTGCTTGCTATGATGTCACTTATCATTTTGCTACTATAATTTTCGGGTTATGCATTAGAGACAACTACATTCACTTTAGATAGGGCACCATCTAAATCCGTTGACATGACACCGTGTGAATTATGGTTTGATAGAAACCTAAGCTGTCATTTCTTAATGTTTGGGGCTGCAACACTTATGTGAAAAAGGTTTTCACCTAATAAGCTCGAACCCAAAGCGGACAAATGCATATTCATAGAATACCCTAAAGACAGTTGGGTAAACCTTCTATCTCAGATCCAAGCATAAAGTGTTTGTTGCTACAACTAGGTGCTTTCTCGAGAAAGAGTTTCTCTCGAAAGAATTGAGTGGGAGGAAGATATAACTTGATGAGGTCGTTAAACCTTTGTTCATCCAGAGAGTAGCGCAGCGCAGGAATTTGTTTCTGTGAAGCCTACGTTAGTTGAAGAGGAAGTTAATGATGATGATCATGAAGCTTCGGATCAAGTTACTATCAAACCTCGTAGGTTGACAAGGATGTGTACTGCTGCTGAGCGGTATGACAACCCTATCTTGGAGGTCATGTTGTTGGACAACGATGAACCTACGAGCTATGGAGAAGCGATGATGGGCCCGAATTCCGACAAATGGTTAGAGGCCATGAAATCCGAGAAAGGATCCATGTATGAAAACCAATTATAGACTTTGGTAAACTTGCTCATTGGACGGCAGGTCGTTGAGTACAAATGGATGTTTAAAATGAAGACAAACTCTCATGGTAAAGTCACCATTTGTAAAGCTCGACTTGTTGTAAAGAAGTTTACGACAAGTTCAAGGAGTTGACTGCGATGAGACTTTCTCACTCGTAGCGATGCTAAAGTCTGTTGGAATTATGATAGCAGTTGCTGCATTTTTCAATTATGAAATCTAGCAGATGGATATCAAAACATAGTTCCCTTAACGGTTTACGTGAGGAAAGGTTGTATGTGATACAACCAAAAGGTTTTGTCAGTCCTAAGGATGCTAAAAGGTGTGCAAGCTTCAGTGATTCTTCTATGAACTAAAGCAAGCATCTCAGAGTTGGAATATACACTTTGATGAGGTTATCAAAGTTTTTTAGTCTATACAAAGTTTACGAGAAACTTGTATTTACAATAAAGTGAGTGGGAGCACTATATAATTTCTGATAAGTACATGTGGATGACATATTGTTGATAGGAAATATTGTATTTTGGAAAGCATAAAGGGTTGTCTGAAAAGAGTTTTTCAAAGGAAGACCTGGATAAAGCTACTTAATTGTTGGGTATCGAGATCTATAGAGATAAATCAGGACGTGTGATAAGACTTTCAATGAGTATATACCTTGAGAAGATTTTGAAAGAGTTCAAAATGGATCAGTCAGAGAAAGAGTTCTCGCTTGATTTGTGAAGTGTGAAGTTGAGTGAGACACAAAGCTCGACAACGACATAAGAAAGAGAAAGGACGAGTGTCGTCCCCTATGCCTTAGCCATAGGCTCTATATAGTATGCCATGCTGTGTACCGCACCTATGTGTGCCTTGCCATGAGTTCGTCAAGGGTACAAGAGTGCAGATGTGGATCACTGTAGAGTGGTCAATATTATCCTTAGTGATTAAAAGACTACGGAAACGTTTCTCGATTATGGAGGTGATAAAGGGTTCGTCGTAAAGAGTTACGTCGATGCAAGCTTTAACACTAATCCGGATGACTCTTAGTAGCAATCCGGATACATAGAGTGGAGCAGCCATTTGGAACAGTACCAAGTGGAGTGTGGTAGCAGTGTTTACAGTTTGACACAGAGATTTGCAAAGTACATACGGATCTGAATGTCGTAGACCCGTTGACTATAAGACCTCTCTATCATGCAAAGCATGATCGAGTCCCAGAACTCAGTGGGTGTTAGATTCATAACAATGCGAATCACATGGTGATGTGAACTAGATTATTGACTCTAGTGCAAGTGGGAGACTGTTGGAAATATGCCCTAGAGGCAATAATAAATTAGTTACTATCATATTTCCTTGTTCATGATAATCGTTTATTATCCATGCTATAATTGTGTTGATCGGAACGTCAGATACATGTGTGGATACATAGACAACACCATGTCCCTAGTATGCCTCTAATAGACTAGCCCGTTGATCAAAGATGGCTATGGTTTCCTAGTCATGGACCTGAGATGGCATTTGGTAACATGATCACGTCATTAGGAGAATGATGTGATGGACAAGACCCAAACTACAAACGTAGCATATGATCGTGTCAGTTTATTGCTACTGTTTTTTTGCATGTCAAGTATATGTTCCTATGACCATGAGATCATGCAACTCACTAACATCGGAGGAGTACCTTGTGTGTATCAAACGTCGCAATGTAACTGGGTGACTATAAAGGTGCTCTACAGGTATCTCCGAGGGTGTGTGTTGGGTTGGCATGGATCAAGACTGGGATTTGTTACTCCGTGTGACGGAGAGGTATCTTAGGGCCCGCTTGGTAATACAACATCAAAATAAGCCTTGCAAGCAATGTGACTAAGTGTTACTCATGGGATCTTGTATTACGGAACGAGTAAAGAGACTTGCCAGTAACGAGGTTGAACTAGGTATCGAGATATCGACGATCAAATCTCGGGCAAGTAACATACCAAAGAACAAAGGGAACATCATACGGGATTAACTGAATCCTTGACATAAAGGTTCGACCGATAGAGAGCTTCATAGAATATGTAGGAACCAATATGGGCATCCAGGTCCCGCTATTGGTTATTGACCGTAGAGGTGTCTCGGTTATGTTTACATAGTTCTCGAACCCGCAGGGTCTGCACACTTAAGGTTCGGTGACGTTTCGGTTTTTCAGAGTCCCGGATGAGATCTGGACATCACGAGAAGCTCCGTAATGGTCCGGAGGTAAGTATTGATATATAGGAAGTCCTGTTTTGGTCGCCGAAAAGGTTTTATGCTTATCAGTAGTGTACCGGGAGTGCTGGTAGTGTAGCAGGAGACCATCAGGAGGGGTATTTTGACCCAAGAGGCTACATGGGCCATGGGAGAGTAAATACCAGCCCTTAGTGGGCTGGTGGAAGTCCCACACAAGGCCCATGCGGCTGGGAAGAAAAGCCCAAAGAGAAAAAAGTGGAAAAAGGCAAAAAATGCAAAAATAAGGAGGAGTCCTAGTCCTACTAGGATTGGAGGAGGAATCCTCCAATCCTCCTTGGTTCGGCCGACCCTAGGGCTGGTTCCTTGGGAGCCAAGCCTCCTCCTCTCTTCCTCCTATACATACTAGATGTTTTAGGGTTTTCGGCACTAGATTTTTGACCACGTGTTACCCGTTCCTCCAGTGCATAGTTTCTCCTCTAGATCGGATTTCTACAGTGCTTAGGCAAAGCCCTGCCGGAATAGCTCCACCACCATTGTCGGAGCACCGTCACACTGCCAGAGAACTCTTCTAGCTCTCCGCTCCCTCTTGCTAGATCAAGAAGGCCGAGATCGTCATCAAGCTGTACGTGTGCTGAACGCGGAGGTGCCGTCCGTTCGGCGCTAGATCGGAAGGACTGTGATCAAGATTGCGAGACCGATCGTGATGAGATCGCGGGACGGATCATGATGAGTTCGCAGGACGGATCATGATGAGATCGCGGGACGGATCGTGATGAGATCGTGGGATGCTCGGCGATTTGGATCGCGAAGACGTTCGACTACACCAACCACGTTTCTTAACGCTTCCCGCTTAGCGATCTACAAGGGTATGTAGATCCACTCTCCCTCTCGTAGATGCTCATCACCATGGATAGATCTTGCGTGTGCGTAGGAATTTTTTTGTTTCCCATGCAACGTTCCCCAACATGTCGGTATTGTAGCACGCTTTGGAGCACGACTACTGCATGCCATGGCATTGTCCTTAGCATCTTTTGCGCGGACACTTACGTCTAGGGGATAGAGGTGGTAATAGAATAGAGGGAAAGGGTCTTGGATGCCATGGGGTTCCTTAGAAGAGAAGGAAAGTTGAAGGAGAGAGAGGAAATGGTGTTGTCCAGGGGGTAAATGGGGGTTTTACCCCACCCACCAGGGCTTGGTGACTTGGGATTCTTACGGAGGGTGCTTGGGCATTGCTAGGAGGTGTGGTAAAAATTTGGGGGAAAGGGTGAAAGAGTAAGGGCTAGAAATAGAGACTTTACTAATTCACCAGAAGGTGTTTGATAGGGGTTTGGGAAAGAAATATTTACCAACTCACTGAGATATTCAACAGGGTCAAGGGCTAGGTAAAAATGAGAGGATTCACCAAGTTTGAACCCAAGTGGTAAAAGTTGACAGTGAAGACTTGGTAAACCCTAGAAATCAACAGAGTCAGGTTTCTGTAGATCTAGTGATGCTAGGCTCTTACCCTTGATGCACCACTTAGCGTAGCATCACTATTTGGTCATTAGAGCATTCCCAATAAGTTTGGGGTCAAGGGGAGAAATTCACAATGTAAAGTTGCTCAAATTTGAATCTGGACAGGAAGGGTTTTGGGATGGTTTGATGAACCAAATTAACTTGGATTGAGATGAAACTTTGCAAGATCATCACCTATGATAGTGTTGACTTGCTCGAAGTTTCCTGGAATTTATTGAGAATATTTCTTATAGACATATTTCAAAATCTTGGTTTTAACAGAAAGGGTTTTCAGGGGGTTTGCCCATGATTTGGTCAATCCCTTGTGTTGAAACTCATATATATGGAAAATATATGTCCACTGAGTTTTCCTAAATTTTCTCAAATATTTTCAAAGCATTTAAATAATTTTTCCCTAAGAAAAACCATTTCCATTCTTAAGAAAAAGCCGTTAAATAGAATATAACAATAATCTTTAAAATTAATATATGGTGGTTTTGGAAAGTCTTATATATAGTAGGTTATAAATGATGTCTTTGGGGAAGAAGAATCCACCCACTTTGAGGTCTTGCAGTGCAAACCTCATTTCAGGGGGTTTCGAAATCTTAATTTGAATAAATCATTTTTGGTTAAAATAAAATTTGATAAAAATAGTTTTGGGCACTATTCATATGGCATGATCATTGGGCAATAGGTTTGGGTGAAGGAAGATGAAATATAGTGGAATAGAATCTAGGAGTGCCACACCACAATCATCAAGCAAGCAAACAACATTGCAAAAAAGCACAAGAACTTTGAAAAAGTTTTATTTGGCTCCAAATTTTATAAACCCAAACATGAAAAGGTGATACAAACACAGGGTGTGATAAGAAACTTCCAACTCAAGTTTTTCTTTAAAAGATTTCATCATAGCATAAACAATATGTTTAGTAAAAGCTTTGTTTTGGTTATAAGGATGAGGAGAATTCAACATGGATTGAAACAAGGAAATACAATCAATCAAAGAGCAAATTTCATAATTAAAGTCCTTGAAATCCACAAGAGTGGGTTCTTTGCTATTTAAAGTTTTGACCTATTCAATCCCACTTTTATCATTCTTAGCATTAAGATTTATAAACTCCGAATCATTGGGACGCCTTTTAACTAAAGTTGACTCATCTCTAGTCCCATCTTTATCAATATTTACATTATAAAACAAAGATTCAATAGGATTCACATCAATCACTTTAATATATTCATCAATATTGTCACGAGAACACACTTTTTCAAGCCATTCACGCTTAGAACATATTCTAGCGATTCTTTCCTTACACTCATCAATAGAAATTCTCATAGCTTTTAAGGACTCATTAATATCATGATTGTGTGGAATAGATCTAATTTTCAAGGAATCAATCTCAAGAGAAATTCTATCAACGTTCCTAGCCAAATCATCAACCTTGAGAATTTTTTCTTCAATCATAGCATTAAAACCCTTTTGGGAACTAATAAATTCTTCAATATTATTCTCAAGATCAGAGGGCATATTATTATAATTTCCATAAGAATTGCAGGAGGAATTACCATAATTATTAGAGGAATTACTAGGAAACGGCCTAGCATTGAAATTACCTCTATACGCATTATTACCAAAATTGTTCCTACCAATAAAGTTCACATCCATAGATTCATCATTATTTCCAATCGAAGAAGACAAAGGCATATCATTAGGATCAATATGGGCACTCTTACTAGCAAACAATTTCATCAACTCATCTATCTTTTCACTCAAGGTATTAATTTCTTGAATAACATGCACCTTTTTACTAGTAGGAGATCTTTCGGTATGCCATTGATAGTAATTTTCCATAATATTATCTAGGAGTTTAGTAGCTTCTCCTAATGTGATTTCCATAAAAGTATCACCCGAGGCAAAATCTAAGAGATTCCTAGAAGCAAACTTCAATCCAGCATAAAAAAATTGTATAATCATCCATAAAGTCAAACCATCCGCATGGCAATTTCTAATCATTAATTTAATCCTCTCCCAAGACTGTGCAATATGCTCATGATCAAGTTGCTTAAAATTCATTATATTGTTCCTAAGGGAGATGATTTTAGCAGGCAAAAAGTACTTGGAAATAAAAGCATCTTTACACTTATTCCATGAATCAATCCTATTTTTAGGAAGATATGAAAACCAAGTTTTAGCACGATCTCGTAGTAAGAATGGGAATAGCTTCAATTTAACAATATCATTATCCACATCTTTCTTCTTTTGCATCTCACACAACTCAACGAAAGTATTTAGATGGGATGCGACATCTTCATTAGCAAAGCAGCATTAATTTCCTAAGATTTCGCACTAGTGGCAGGAGAAATCGGAGTACTAATGAAATCATTATTATTAGTATTGGAAAAGTCACACAACTTGGTATTTTCATACATCGTGATAAAGCAAGCAATCAGGCACACAAGCAAATGAAAGGCAAACGAAAGGAGGACGAACAAAAAGGCAATTCTTTTTGGTATTTTCTGAAATCATTTTAGAAGTGGGGGAGAGGAAAATAGGAGGCAAATGGCAAATAATGTAAATGGAAGATATGAGTTTGTGATGGGTACTTGGCAGCCGTATGTAGATCTTGTCTTGACTTGCTATGTTCACCCCGGCAACGGCGCGAGAAATCATTCTTGCTACCTCTTGAGCTTGCGTTCATTTTCCCTTGAAGAGGAAAGGGTGATATAGCAAAGTAGATAAGTATTTTCCTCAGTTGTTGAGAAGCAAGTTATCAATCCAGTAGGAGGAACAAGCAAGTTAACAATGGATGCACCTACACAAACAATCAAACTCTTGCACCCAACGCTATAAAGGGGTTGTCAATCCCTTCACGGTTATTTATAGGGATCAGATCCGATAGAGATAGATGCAAACTAGAACAGAAAGTAAAAGGTAAATAAATTGTATTAAAGTATGTTTGGTATTTTTGGTTTATAGACCAGAATATATGTTATGGAAAGTAGACTCGGGGGCCATAGGTTTCACTAGAGCTTTGTGTCATGATGGCAAGTATTACAGTGGGTTTACAAATTATTGTTGAGAAATTGATAAAGAAGTGAATAATTATGGAGATATCCAAGGCAATGATTGTGCATATAGGCATCACGTCCGTGTCAAGTAATCTGAAACGATTCTGCATCTACTACTATTACTCCACACATCGACCGACTCCTGCCTGCATCTAGAGTATCAAGTTCATGAAGAACAGAGTAACGAATTAGCTAAGATGACATGATGTAGAGGTATAAACTCAAGCAATATGATGAAAACCCCATCTTTCTATCCTTGATGGCAACAATAAAATACATGCCTCGCTACCTCTACTATGTCACTTGGTGAGGACACTACAAGATTGAACCCAAAACTAAGCCCTTCTCGCATTGCAAGAATTATGAATCTAGTTGGCCAAACCAAGCCAATAAATCAGATATGGAATATTAAACAGAGTCCAAATGGATTAAAACCTTCAGAAGTATTTTTCTGGATGGAAACAAATCATCTAGGCTTGGAGTGCACGCCAGGGGATGTGCTAGGAGGCCACAATCCTGCTAGGCGTGCCCCGTGGCCACGCCTAGCGAGCTTGTCGTCTCCTGGAAGGTCTCCTAACCCTAATGTTTGGCCTATAAATACCCAAATATTACCCCAATATCAAAAAGATCCACTCAAATACTTTTCCGCTGCCGGAAGCCTCCATTCCCGAGAGATCCAATCTTGGAGCCATTTCCGGTAATCTGCCGGAGGGGGTTATCGATCACGAAGGGCCACAATCCATTGCCCCTTCGAAGATGGGTGAGTAGTCCGAAACAGACCTACAGGTCCATAGCTAGTAGCTAGATGGCTTATTCTCTCTCTTTGATCTTCAATACCATGTTCTCCATGATCTTCATGGGGATCTATCTGATGTAATCCTCTTTTGTGGTGTGTTTGTCAAGATCTGATGAGTTGTGAGTTTATATTCAGATTATCCATGAATCTTATTTGAATCTCCTCTGAATTCTTATTTGCATGATTTCATATCCTTGCAAGTCTCTTCGAGTTAATTGTTTGGTTTGGCCAACTAGATTGGTAATTCTTGCAATGGGAAAAGTGCTTGATTTTGGGTTCAATCTTGCGGTGTTCTCACCCAGTAACATAGTAGGGGTAGCAAGGCACGTATTGTATTTTCCCAATCAAGGGTAACAAGATGGGGTTTTCATCATATTGCTTGAGTTTATCCCTCTACATCATGTCATCTTTCTTAGTGCGTTACTATGTTCATATGAACTTAATACTCTAGATGCAGGCAGGAGTCAGTCGATGTGTGGAGTAATAGTAGTAGATGCAAAATCATTTCCGTATACTTGATACGGACGTGATGCCTATATGAACGATCATTGCCTTGGATAACTACACGATTATTCATTTTTCTATCAATTTCTTGA
The DNA here is from genome assembly GCA_022496015.1 of Hordeum marinum. Classification (NCBI taxonomy): domain Eukaryota; kingdom Viridiplantae; phylum Streptophyta; class Magnoliopsida; order Poales; family Poaceae; genus Hordeum; species Hordeum marinum. Next base: position 119,695,882 of record CM039676.1, read on the forward strand.
CAGTAATTTGTTTACCCACCATGATATTTGCCTTCAAGAGAGAAGCCTCTAGTGAAACCTATGGCCCCGGGTCTATTTTCCATTATATACTTTTAGATCTATAAACAAAAACCCAAAAATACTTTGCTGCAATTTATTTACCTTTTAATTTCCGTTCTCGTTTACATCTATGTCTATCGGATCTAATCCTTGCAAATAACCATGAAGAGATTGGCACCCCCTTTATAGGGTTGGGTGCGAGAGTTTGATTGTTTGTGTAGGTGCATCCATTTGTGACTTGCTTGTTCCTCCTACTGGATTGTTACCTTGGTTCTCAACAACCGAGGGAAATACTTATCTACTTTGCTGTGTCACCCTTTCGTCTTCAAGCGAAAACCAATGCAAGCTCAAGAGCTAGCAAGAAGGATTTCTGGCGCTGTTGTCGGGGAGGAAACATAGCAAGTCAAGACAAGATCTCTCCTGTCAACTTGCCAATTTCTGGTGCCGTTGCCGAGGAGGATACACATCAAGCCTATCAAGTACCCATTGCAAACTCATCTCTTGCATTTATTTTATTTTCCATTAGCCTCTCATTTTCCTCTCCCCCACTTCTAAAACGATTTTCAGAAAATACGAAAAAGTTTTGCCTTTTTGTTCGCCCTTCTTTGTTCACCTTTTGTTTGCCCGTGTGTTAGATTGTTTGTTCATCTTTATGGCTCCACCCAATGACTTTAATCCTTATCTTAGGAAGTTGGATGATATTGAGGATAATGCTAAAAGATTCATGTCACTCCAATTTGATCCTAATGACTTCTTTAGAAACGAGCTTAAAGAACAAAAGGGTATGCTTGAATACATGAACAAGGAACTTGATGAAATTCCAAGGCTGAGCATTGCATAGGGATCTCCGCCCCTCGGGAGGCGACCTGGGGAGGTTTCCTCTGTCCAAGGGTCATGGCGCTGCACCCCTCGTGATCGTGGAGCTCTCGTGAGGGCCTTGCCTTGAGTGAGGGCGCGACGGGCCATGCTTGGCTATCGTAGTGGGCCACGCCCAGGGACGCAGGCTGACAGGTCTGTGCACCCCGGTTCCCAGAATGCTGATACTTGGTATGTGAAGATAGGTGGAATATATTTAGCAACAATGTAATTAGCGTAATCAGAAAATCAAGGAGTGTTTTCAGATACATTTATTGCAGCTAATTGTTCATCAGGAAAACTATCATCAATAGGTAGTCGGTCATCAAGAATAATTTCTAACCTAGACAAGTTATCAGCTACGGGGTTCTCATCTCCTTTCCTATCACTCATATGTAAATAAAATTCTTGAAGCAAGATAACCCACCTAATGAGTCTAGGTTTAGCATCTTTATTTTCTGTAAGATATTTTATAGCACCATAATCGGTGTCAACAATAACTTTGGAATAAACAATGTAAGATCTAAACTTATCACAAGCAAACACAACTACAAAAAAATTCTTTTTAAGTAGTAGCATAATTTCTTTGGGTACTGTCTAGAGTTTTGCTAGCATAATGGATAACATTTAATTTCTTATCAACTCTTTGTCCTAGGACAACACCACCAACATAATCTCTAGCATCACACATAATTTCTAAAGGCAAGTTCCAATCAGGTGGTTGAACAATAGGTGAAGTGGTTAAGACTTTCTTAAGTGTTTCAGAGGCTTCTACACAATCATCATTAGAAACAAAGGGAACATCCATTGTTAAAATATTTCTAAGAGGCCTAGAAACTTTTGAGAAGTCTTTAATAAACCTCCTATAGAAACCATCGTGACCAAGGAAACTTCGAATACCTTTAGTATCTTTAGGACATGGCATTTTCTCAACTGCATTAACTTTAGCTTGATGTACCTCAATACCTCGTTCGGAGATTTTATGCCACACTACAATATCTTCATTAACTATAAAGTGGCACTTCTCCCAATTCAGGACGAGATTAGTTTGTTCACATCTATGCAAAGCTCAATCAATGTTGCTTAAGCAATCATGAAAAGAAGTTCCGTAAACGCAAAAATCATCCATGAAAACCTCCACAATCTTTAAAAAAATCAGAGAATATAGTAGTCATATATCTTTGAAATGTAGCAGGTGCATTGCATAAACCAAAACACATACGTCTATAAGCATAGGATCCAAAAGGACAAGTAAAGGTGGTTTTCTCTTGATCAGATTATGACAGAGGTATTTCAGAGAAACCAGAATATCCATCCAGGAAACAAAAGTGTGTGTGTTTAGATAATATTTCAAGCATTTGATCAATAAAAGGCAGAGGGTAACGATCTTTTCTATTAGCTTTATTTCATTTCCTAAAACCAATTTCCATTCTATACCCAATAACAATTCTCTGTGGGATAAGTTCATGTTTATCATTAGGAACAACAGTAATACCTCCTTTCTTAGGGACACAATGAAAGGTACTAACCCATCTACTATCAGCTGTGGGATAGATTATACCTACTTCCAGAAGCTTTAATATTTTAGTTCTTGCCACTTCTTTCATATTGGGATTTAGTCGTCATTGGTGATCAGGTTCCATACTGATCTTGTGCTGACACAGAGTGGGACTAATGCCCTTAAGATCATCAAGAGTATATCCAATAGCAGCCCAATGCTTCCTCGGATTTTTTAATAATCTTTATTCTTCATTTTCTGAAAGGTTAGCATTAATAATAACAATATATATCCTTTTCACATCAAGATAGGCATACTTCAGAGTGTCACGAAATGTCGGTGCACTAGGACTGGGGTACACAGTGCCCCTGACTTATGCACATGCAGTAGTAGCAGAAACGATCAACACAAGTACAGAACAAATCAATATCGAAGACCAAGACTCCGGCATAGGCGACGTACGCAGACTAAGCAATGCACGCAAGATCAATGCAACAGCCAAGGACGCGCCCGGACCACCCTAGCCATGCCCCCGATGCCTGCCGGGGACCGAGGCACACAAATCTTCAGGAGGAGCCGGCAAGCCATCCCCCGATAGGCACGAGCCGATAGGCCACCGCTTCAGCACATCGCAATGCCAGTCACTTGTCGAGGCGGTGTCAAAGCCCGAGGTGGCTAAGTGGCTCTCGCTAAGCATGTGGTGATGCGCTGGAAGACATATTATGCCCCCTTAACACCCGTCCAGAGGAGTGTCAAGGTGTGGTGCTATAGTTAGCTAAAGCGGTGGTAGAAGCCTGCCGGGAATGCATCCCCACATGCCACCTAGACTAGCATTTATGTCATCCTGTCCTAAGTGACAGAGTTAGGTATGATAGCACTTTTGGCTATCTAATCATTTTGTAATGTGTGTATTGCCATTGTGGTTCCTCCTTGAGCTATAAAAGGAGGCCCCACGGAACCTATCTAAACATTCGGACTGTCGTCGTTTTCTCACGACAGATGCCATAGGGTGGCTTATCGTAGATGGTTGGGGCCGGAGGACACTGACGGGCTCCGGGTGCGAGATTGGGCACAAGCAGTGATGACACGCGATGTACCCAGGTTCAGGGCCCTCCATGGGAGGTAACACCCCTAGTCCTATATCCAGTGAAGGAAGAAGGAGCAGTCGGCTGGTCTTCCTCCACTACTAGAGGGGGTTTGGGAGTTCTATGGGTGTGCGAGAATGATCGTTTGTTGTCTGTCCCTGTTGTATGGGGGGCTCGGGGGTTTTTATAGGCCAACTCCCGGCTCTACAAGATAACATAAGTACAAGGGTAGGGGGACCCGGCTGGCAGCCTCTCTGGCTGACCAGGGGGCCCTGCTCGTTGTGTCGTCTCGTCACCGGTAGGGTCCACCGGCTGGGAGGTCTTGTCGCTTGCTGGGGCCTGCTAGCTGGCTCTGCAATTGGCCCTCGCTTACCTTGCGTGACATGGGTAGCCGGAGAGGAGTCGTCTAGCGCCAGTTGGCCAAGGTCTCCGGTACGGCCCGCTATACTGTAGCTACACCAGGGCAGGTAATCGAGTGGGCGAGGGCAGGCCGGCACTATTCCCTGCCCGACCGCTCTCACCAAGGTCAGCGGCCCTGACGGCCGAACTATGGCCATGCGCTCTTGAGCGTTAGCGGCCACTGTGGCTATAGGGTCACCCGTCGCGACAGTCGCGTCATGTTGCCGTACCCGCAGTCAGTGGGATGGGACGTCGCCTTTCCATCCCAAGGTCAACGGAGGAGCCGGCCCGTAGGCAGCCGGCCGCACCCAGCTGACCGAGGGTCGAGCCGGCTTGTGGATCAGCCGTCCGCCTTGCCAGCGAGTGGCTGCTCCAGCCGGCTGCAATCTAGCCGACCATGAGCAGGCGGTCGTGTGGTTTTCCTTCAAAATGGAAAGGGAGAGAACGCCGTTGCTTTGGCCTACCCAGGGATAATAACCCCGTCAGTAGTCCTCGAAGCCTATGGGGTCCGGCGTCCGGCAGACAAAGGGGACCCGGCGGCTTCCCCCCCAACGGTACCCGCCTCTAGCGTGAAGCCGAAAGGGCAGCCTGGTCGGCCGTTAGACCTGCGCCGATGCCTCGGGTACCAGTGCGTCGCCCTGGGACCTACGCTGGCTCAGCGCGCGCCATGCGGCGAGTAATGATGCGGCGGGCCCCGTGCATGCGGGGAGACGGGACGTCGGCCTGGGCCTAGCCTGCTAGGTCCCGGGCACAGCCCAGTAGGCCTCGGGCGCAGGCCGGGATCCTTTGCACCCCTTAACGGCCGTTATGACACGGGGCCACCCACGCACGCGCGGAGTTTCCGGGGGAGTAGGTGTAGTTAATCCCATGTCCCCCGGTCGTGACCTCCCCTATAAAAGGTGAGCAAGGCAGGGGCAGAGATACCCACGTCCCGCTTGCTCCCTCGCTTCCCATCTTCTTGCTTTCTTCGTCTTCTTCGCCCCCTCACGTGACACCACGCCCGAGCCCGCAACTGCACCTCCGCGCCGCCTCGCCTCCGAGATGGCCGACGGATGCGGAGGGAGTTGGGATCCGTCATCGTTGAGGCCGACATTACAAAGCTCCGCCATGTGCACATGCTGCCGCCGGCGGATGCGTGCACTGAGCGATGAGGTGGCACCGGTGCCGTAGCCAGGGGAACATGTCGTGTTCCTCTAGCACTTTGCCCGCGGCTTCGGGCTCCCGGTGAGCATCTTCTTCCACCTTTTCCTCGACACCTTTGACCTCCAGCCGCATCATCTTGGCTCCAACGCGATCTTGTACCTCTACGCCTTCGTGACATTGTGCGAGGGGTACCTCGAAATCCTTCCTTTCATCGACTTCTTCAACGGTCTCTTCTATCTCAAGCCGTTGAAAGTCAGTGCCTGTGGGGGCACGGTGGTGTGCTGTCGCGGCACTACGCGCTTCCCTCCTCTTTATCTCATTGATTCCGTCAAAGGGTGGCACCAGACATTCTTCTACGTGAAGAACATCGACCCGCGCTTTAACTTCATCCGGCTGCTGCTGTTCGTCGACATGCAATCCAGCCAGGTGAACTGGCTGGGGACTGCCCCGCGCGGCATGGCCTTGATGGAGCTCGGCCGGCTTGCGACGCTGAAGAGCTCCGAGGGGCTAGTCCCCACCGATCTAGTGGCGGCCTTCATCACGCGCCGGGTGTGGCCTCTGCACATGAGGCCACACCGGATCTGTGATATGTCCGACTGCCGGGACCCGTGCCGGCTGTCCACGGTCGTCCAGACACCGGCTCAGGTGGGGAAGCGGGTGAACACCCTCACGACATTCAAGCTGAAGTCCGAGTCGTGGTCGTTCGGCATGGAGCTGTATGACCGCATCAACTGCCCCCCTGGTAAGTTTCTTGTTGAGGCGGCTTTTCTTTGTTTGATTCTTTCCAGTCGGCAGACGGCCACAGATCAAACTTTGTCGTGCTGACCGCAACTGTTGGTGCGACAGAACACCCCGGACGGCCCATGCCCCCAAATCTTTGAGGTAGAGCACGCGCACTCCAACTCCAAAGACTATGAGCGGGGAGGCTCGTCGGAGAAGGGGGTGGACTCCTCAAGAGGAGCCGACGAGCCGGCTGGCCCGCGAGCCGACGACCCCAACGGAGCCGGAGGATCCGGCACAACCGGGGAGCCCAGCGGAGCAGGTGAGTTCCCTCTTGGGCCCTCGATCAGGGACTGGACGGACAACGATGATGATGTTGCTGATGACATAATGATTCTCAACGAGCCTCCTCCCTCAGTGTGCCAGGGTTGGCGGAGCGAGGAGCAGCCGGCTCAAGCCTCGATGGCTGAAGCAGCCGGTCAGGCGAAGAGGCTGTCCCAGGAGGTGCCGGCGGCCCCGCCGCCAGTCCAAAAGCGGGTGAAGGTGGCCGCACGGAAGCCGCCGCTGCGCACCAAGCGGGCCTTGCCCCTCGTCATCGGGTGAGTCTTCTTTCCGCGTTTTGTGTTTGTTTTCTTCCGGGTCGCGAGCCGGTGGGCAATCCGGTCTTTGTGCGCTGTAGGGACCCCATTGAGCTTCAAGAGGGGCAGCCGGCGGGAAAACCGACGGATGCCGCCAGCCGGTTGGCCCGCGAACACGCGGCCACCCAGTGGGAGGAGAAGAGGAGGCTCATGGAGTTGCGAGCCTCCAGGTCCGGAACGCAAGGCGAGGCCTCGCATTCCGGGACTTCGAGCAGCGGGCGGCGGAGGAGAGCCGAAGACCCTGTGCGGGCATCGGACTCGGAGGCGGAATCGACCCGCCAGTCGAGGCCTTCGTCGAGCGAGCCACGAGGGGAGTTCGTGGACCCGCCTGCACCTCCACCCGCAGAGGTGCCGGCCCGAGCGGGGGCGGCGGCAACGGAGCGAGCTCCCGAGGTGACCCGGCCGTAGGTGCCGGACGTGACACCACCCTGGGTGGAGCCGACGCGGGTTGATGTGCCGGAGGCCCCAACGGTCCCGGGGGCGGCAACAAAGGCGACGCCAGAGGTGGTGGCCGTGGAGGTGGAGGCGCCCTCTGTCACGATCTATGCACCGGAGCGACAGGAAGTGGAGACGGCAACGACGTCGGGCGGAGGGCCAGCGGGGAGCGACACTCGGACCCTCGCCATTGTTGACCCGCCACCGGTAGCCGGTATCATGGCGAGCCCGGGCGGCAATGGCGGATGGGCCCGGAGGACCCTGCGGACCATGCAGGAGGAGCTCCTTGATTGGCAGGCGCTGCCGGGCGTGCCAGCCCAACCGGCTCGCCAGGTGGGCGGCCCGGTACCTTCGTTCGGGGACTTGGGGAGCGTCCTGGACCGGTGCCGGCAGGAGCTGGCCCGGTTCGCAGAGGTGGCCGACGCCACCCTGCAGCGTGCTGAGGTAAGCATGGTTACTTTTGTCTTAGCAGTTTCAGTGGGGGCGCGCAAGCACACCCACTAGGTGTAGCCCCTGAGATGAGGGCCGACTGGCCAGCTGACGGGCAGCCGGGCCGTATCGCTTTGAGCGAGTCTTGATTTTCTGCTCCGTGTGACAGGAGGGGAACTCCTCATGGCAGAAGCTGTTCGAGGAGGCGGTCGCCATCCACAACCGCGGCGAACGCGACCTCCACTGCCTGGAGGAGGAGCTGGCACGCGCAATGTAAGTTTCCTTTCGTGGGAGGGGTATGCCACCCCCAAGAGCCGGCTAACGCCTGCCGTGTCTTGCAGGTGACCTGACTGCCCTCCGGGAGGAGAAGTCGGGGCTCGTCTTCGAGCGGGACTGGCTGGCGTAGGACGTCCAGGCGGCCGCGCAGGAGAAAGACCGGCTGGCCGCACTGCTGGTGGATGGGGAGGCGACCGAGGACTGCCTCAAGGCCGCCGTGGCGAAGGAGGAGGCGGGCCAAGGAGACGACCGTCAAGGAGGCGTCTGACACCGCCCGGAGGACCACCAGCCTCCAAGGCGAGGTGACCCGCCTCGATAGGTCGCTCGAGGAGGTTAGGGGCTCCCTTGCTGCATCGGAGGCGGCGCTGGCATCGGAGCAGAAGGCGGCACTCAACTTCACCATTGGAGTGGACGACGCCATCGAAGGTAAGTGTCTGTTTTTTTTCTTCTCCAGTCGGTTGCCTTTTTGGTTTGCTGGCTCTTGTGTTTGATTTGCCTTTCCTTCCTTCTATTCTCCTTTCTTCTAGGGCGCTTCTCGGAGACTCAGCACCGTGCTGAGCACGCCGTCGAGGAGCATCGGGAGTACGTTCGAGAGTGCGGGCGCTCCATCGAGGCGGACGCCGCGTGGGACGTGGATGAGCTCGGGGTCGCCATCGAGTACCGCTAACACACCTCGAGCGGAGCATGGAGCGGCTCAAGACGGCCGGGAAAGAGATCATCGCTGCTTTGTGGCCAGGCCGTGGAGGAGCTCCGACGAACCGTGTGGTCTTGTGGCCTGGACGGTGTCCGCAGGCCGAGCCGGCGCGCGGATGGTGCTCCGGTTCGTCACGTCGTGGTATCGCGGCGTTGACTTGGGCCGGCTGGCCACCATGCGGGACGAGCCGGCCGAGGAGCAGGAGGCCCATGAGTTGGCCCTTGTCCGCCGGGCCAACGAGCTTGCGTCGTATGTCGACGCGGAGGAGTTCTTGCCGGCTCTTGATGAGGACAGCGAGCCGGTGCCCGAGGACTCCTTCGGCATCCCCCAAGGACCAACGGACGAGGAAGTTGCCGACGAGATCATGGACTCGAGCGGCAAGACATTCGGAATCGCGGAGACGACCTCGAAGGCCAAGGGGGTCGACTCAAAGGCCGTGACCACCTCTGAGGCGAGAGGCGAGCCGTTTGGCGACGCGCCGGCTGGAGGCGTGCCGGCTGGCGACGCACCCGTGGCATGAGCCCCAGGTGTCTTTATCTTTCCTTCTCTTTTCCTGCAAGTTAGGCTCAAGTCCACCCATTGGGGGTGTTTATGTTATGAACCGTGCTGGCTGTGGGCCGCTTTTGTCTTTAACACTTGTGTTGTGAATATTTAACGTGTTTGCCATATTGCTCGTGCCGACTCATCCTTATCCTTTTCGCCCTCCTGGTTCTTTTTGATCCCCCCTTTTCCCTTTGGTTTCGACCCCGCCAGCCCGATAGCCGGGAGCCGGTCTGTAGCTGGGTCGGGTTGTCTGCCTCAAGGGAGCCGGTTCGGAACTTAGGAACCTTGAGAGCCTTTCAGGATAAGTAGAGTGACACAGGCAAGGCGGAGGTTAGGCTGGGTCTAGCCGGTATCTCCTTTCGATTGATCTTTCATGTGAGCCAAGCCTTGCCGCCCTGAGGCCCTGTTAGCCGGATAGTCAGGGGCCGGATCTGTAGCTAGTGGGGGTGGGAGGGTTTGCCCGACCCACACTACTTAGCCAATTTTTAGAGAGAAGCGACCTAGGACCAGCCGGTGAGCCCTCGGGCCTGGGAGCCGGGTCGGGGGGCCTATGAGCAAGGAAAACCTTTGAGGGAAGCGAAACAGGGCGTGCCCCAAGAGCCGGCCTGGGGCACCCATTGCATTCATAAGCCCAAAAGGGAAGGGATACATACATACATTTGTCTTTTCAGCTGTAAAACAGGCGGAGGAGCGCCGCGTTCCATGGGCGCTCCGTCTCCTTGCCGGAGGCATCTCTTTTGCGCTTCTAGAGCTTCTGGGCATCTATTAGGTAGAATGCATTGTTGTGCAGCGCCTTGCTGGTGGTGAACGGGCCCTCCCATGGAGAGGACAAATTGTGTTGTCCGGCTATCCGTTGGATCTGCCTGAGGACCAGGTCCCCTTCATGAAAGGAGAGCAGCCGGATCCGCTTGCCGTGGTAGTGCCGGAGCCTCAGCTAGTAGATTGCCGTCCGGCACAAGGCAAGCTCGCGGGCTTCTTCGCGTAGATCGACGCCATCTTCTCTTGCCTCCTTTGCATCCTTCTTCATGTAGAGGGCGACCTGAGGCGAGTCAAACTCGATGTTGGTGGGTATGATCGCCTCGGACCCGTAGACAAGGAAGAAGGGAGTGTAGCCAGTTGATCGGTTGGGGGTGGTCCTAAGACTCCAAAGGACAGCCGACAGCTCGTAGATCCAACAGCCGGCTGACCTTACCAGCGGTGTCACGAGCCAGGGCTTGATGCCAGATAGGATGAGGCCGTTGGCCCTCTCGACCTGGACATTTGACTATGGATGAGCGACGGAGGCCAGGTCGAGGTGGATCCCTTGCTTGGAGCAGAAATGCGTGAGCGCGCCCTTGGCGAAGTTCGTGCCGTTGTCGGTGATGATGCTATGGGGGACGCTGTAGCGAACCATGATGTCATCGATGAACCGGACAGCCGTGGGGCCGTCCCGCTTCTTGATCGGTCATGCCTCGATCCACTTGGTGAATTTGTCGATAGCCACCAGCAAGTGTGTCATGCCGCCACGTGCCGTCTTGAAGGGGCCCACCATGCCCAGCCCCTAGATGGTGAAGGGCCACGAGAGGGGGATGGTTTGGAGAGCTGATGCCGGCAGGTGGCTCTGCATGCTGAAGCGTTGGCAGCCCTCGCACTTGTTGACCAATTTCTTGGCCACCTCATGAGCGGTAGGCTAGAAGAAGCCATGGCGGAAAGCATTGGCCACCAGGTCCTGGAGGCGGCGTGGTGCCCGCACTCGCCCTGGTGGATGTCGAGGAGGATCTCCAGACCCTTTTCCAGCTCAACGCATAACTGGAAGACGCCGGTGGTGCTGCGAGAGACGAGCTCATTGTTTATGATGCTGTAAGCCGAGGCCCGGCGCTGAACTTGTCTTGCCAAGGCCTCGTCCGGGGGGAGCTCGCCGTGCAGAATGAATGCTAAGATAGGCTGGGCCCATGAGGGAGATGAGACGGGGGCCGGCTCGGGAGCCCCCGGGCCAAGATGAACAACCCTCGGGACCGACTCGCCAATCCCCGGGACCGGCTCGCTAGCCCCCGAGGCCGGCTCGCTAGCCCCCACGACCTGTTGGTCAATAGTCATCGTGACTGCCGTGTCGTTGGAGCCGGCAGCCGCGGGTGCAACCGGCTCAACTAGTGTCGGCAAGGCGACCAAAGTTGTGGGAGCCGGTGGCAAAGATGCCAAAGGGACGGCCAGAGTTGTTGATGGGCCGGCAGCGTCTGCCGGCACGAAGATTGATTCTGAATCTGGGGAAGCCTTGATCGACGGCTTGAGTAGTCGTTCAAGGGAGACGGCGGCTGGGATGGCCTACCGGGTGGAGCTGATCTTTGCCAACGTGTCGGCCGCCTCGTTGTCCGCCCGTGGGACGTGATGAAACTCAAAGCCATCGAAGGAGCCGGTGAGTTATTGTATGAGGAAACGGTAGCTGGCCATGTTGGCGTCCCTTGCGTCCCACTCGCCAGAGACCTGCTGCACCACGAGGTCAGAGTCGCCGAAACAGAGGTTGCGCCTGATGCCGATCTCCTTGGCGAGCCGGAGACCATGGACGATGGCCTCATACTTGGCCACATTGTTGGAGGCGGCGAAATGGATCTAGAGGGCGTACTTGAGCTGGTCACCTTTCGGGGAGGTGAGGACTATGCCAACACCCAGGCTGGTCCTCATTTTCGAGCCGTCGAAATGCATGCGCCAATGCGTGGAGTCTGGGGGAGGCGGGACGAACTCTATGTCTGCCTAGTCAACGAGGAAGTCAGCCAACGCTTGCGTCTTGATGGCGGTTCTCGGCTCGTATCGGATCTCGTGATCGGCGATAGTGATGACTCATTTGGCGATCCGGCCGGTGGAGTCCCGGCCACTCATGATCTTGCCGAGCGGGGCCATGCTCACCACGATGATGGTATGCTACTGAAGTACTTCTTGACCTTCTTTGCGTCGAAGTATATGCCGTAGCACATCTTCTGGTAGTGGGGCTAGTTTTCCTTAGACGCGGAGAGGACCTCGCTGAGGTAGTAGATTGGCTGCTGGACCGGCAGGGATTTGCCCTCCTCCGGCCGCTCGACCACCAGGACGATACTGATGACGTGTGTGGTCGCCGCGATGTAGGCGAGCAAGGGTTCCTTCTTAGCCGGCGCGGCCAGGATGGGCACGCGGGTGAGAGCCTTCTTGAGGCTGCGAAAAGCCTCGTCCGCCTCGTCGGGCCAGTCGAACATGCTCGGCTTCTTGGTTTGACCCATCTCGATTAGAGCCGTCTTGCGAAGGAGCCCGTAGAGAGGCAAGGCCATCTCCCCTAGCCGGCTGATGAACCGGCTGAGCAAGGCGAGGTAGCTGGTGAACTTCTGGACGCCGCAGAGCCGGGTTGGCTTGGGCATGCACTCAATCACGCTGATCATCACGAGGTTAGCTTCGATGCCGCGAGCGGACACGAAGAAACCCACGAGTTGGCCGGCTGGGACGCCGCAGACACACTTCCCTAGGTTGAGCTTGATCCTGTATTCGCGCAGGTTCGCGAAGGTCTCCCAGAGATCGTCGAGGAGGCTGAAGTGCTTCTTGGTTTTGATGACGATGTCATCAACGGAGACGTGGACGTTCCTGCCTATCTATGATAGGAGGCACTTCTGCATGCACCGCTGGAAGGTGGCGCCTACATTGTTCAGGATGAAGGACATGGTGATGTAGCAGTAGGCCCCAAAGTGTGTGATGAAAGAGGTCTTGATCCAGTCTTTCGGGTCCAGCTTGATCTGGTGGTAGCCGGAGTAGGCGTCCAGGAAGGACATCAAATCGTAGCCGGCCATGGAGTCGATGACTTGATCGATCCATGTCAGGGGAAATGGGTCCTTGGGGCATGCATTGTTTAGGCTAGTGTAGTCGATGCACATGCCCAGGTCTTGTTCTTCTTCACCACCAGGACTGGATTGGCCACCCAGTCCGGATGGAAAACTTCCATGATGAACCCGGCTACGGGCAGCCGGTTTATCTCTTCTCCTATGGTACGCTACTTCTCCTCAGAGAAATAGCGTAGGGGTTGCTTGACCGGCTTGACATGGGAGCATGATCTTGTCGACAGGGGAGCAAGACTTTCCATGCACGATGCCATGGAAGGCCATCCGGCTCGCCTGTAGATCTTCTATGTTCAACCCCAGCTTGTGCATCGTGTCGAGGTAGAGGATGTTGATGCTGCTGCCACCATCTATCAGCACCCGCGAGAAGCGGCAAGTTCGTTCCTTGGTTGCGATGGTGGGGTCGAGGACCAGAGCGTAGCTGCTGGGATTCGGCATCACGGCAGGGTGATCGGCCTAGCTCCAAGTCACCAGCTTCTTCGACCAGTGCATGAACTGGGGAGTTGCCGGCATGGCGGTGTTCACCTCACGACGGAGCTGGCGTTGAGAATGTTTGCCCGTGTCTTCACTAGTCAAGACGACATAACAACCCTCTTGGTTGGGGAACTGGTCGATGAAATGACCGTCGTTTTGGGCCGGAGCCGGAGCCGGCGCCAGGGCGACAGCTGGGGCCGGGGCCGGTGTGCGGGCAAGCGGCACGGGAGGAGCCGGAAGGCCGTCCCCCCGGGCCAATCGCTGTGAGAAGCTGCACTGCCGGAGCATGTGCATAGAGGGCTTGGCCCCTGAGTGGTTCTTGCAGGGGAGGTCGAGCATCTGTTCGACGGTGAGCTTTGGCTTCCAGGCAGCCTTGCCAGTGCGTTGGCGCTGGCTGGAAGGCTGGGCAGCCGGCTCCTGCTCCTCGATGTTGTTGACCTGCCGGCTCCGGTAGTGGAGATCCGGCTGGTCGTTCTTGCGCTTGTTGTTTTCCGGCTGCCGACTATCGACTGTCGTCCGGGACGTTGCCGGCGTTGTCGTCGTCTTGGCGGGTGGGGTCATCTTGACCCAGATGGTTGAATCAGCCGTGGCATACTTGTCCGCCTTGGTCATGAGCTCGGCAAGTGTGTCCGGCTCAGAGCATAGAAGCTTGTGCTTAAGGGGGGTGCTGTCTCGGCGACATTCGACGAAGTACTGCATGACTTGTACCTCGTGCACCCCCTCGTAGGAGTTGTGGAGCTCGGTCCACCGAGTGAGGTAGTCGCGGAGGGATTTGTCCGGCCCCTAAATGCACATGGCGAGTTCACGGGGGGCAGCCAGACTGCTTGTAGGTGTCGGTGAAGTGGCAGACGAAGGCCTCCTTGAAGTCGGTCCAAGTGTTGATGCTGCCGGCCGCCAGGTTGTTGAGACAAGTGCGGGCCGAGCCGATCAACATGAGGGGGGAGTAGCGAACGACTACACGCTTGTTCCTCCTGGCGATGCCAACCGTGGTGGGGTAGTCGATCAGCCAGTCTTTGGGCTTGGCAGCCCCGTTGTACTTCAGAGTGTCTCAGGGGAGCATGAAACCGGTCGGGAACGGCTCGTTGCGGATCCGAGGGCCAAAACAGGCCGGACCGATCGAGCCCTCCTCCTCGAGAAGGGCGGACTGCGTGAGGTGGTCGATGCGGTTGCGAGCGTCGTTCTCACTATGAGGAACACATGGCCTGATCTGGTCCGGGAGCTCGGGGCGGATGACGGTAGAACCGTCCGTTCCTGCTCGTGCCGCGGGGGTGGAGTGTGCCCGTGGCTGTGCCTGCTGCCGGATGCCGGTGCTTCTTGGCAGCGACCGCTACGAGGCGGGTCATTGGTGCGCTGGCTGCTAATAGCCGGCTATTCTCTCCTCAGCATCTAGGAGGGCCGGGGGTTGTTTGTTCCGGTCCGGCGGCTGAAGAAGCGAGGGGAGCTGGAGTGCTGAGCCGGTTGACGGCCAACAGTCCCCGTGCCGTCGCACTCGAGTCAGGGGCCTCCGGTGGTGGTGCCACCCGACGCGAGCAGGCGCTGCTGCGTGTTAGCGGACTTGATGAGCTCCTTGATGTGGCACTCGTGAGTGGCATGTTCTTCACCCTCCAAGGTGGCCAAATCGGTATAGGCCACCTTGAGGGACCACAAGTTGGCTACGGGGGTGTCATAGATGGCCATCTTGCCGCCAAGGATCTCGGGGACCACACGGCCGCGGTCACGTATGGCCCCACGCCGACTGGGCCCGGTGCTAGCTGGGGTGAGACCGTAGGCGGAAGCATATTCTTGATGGGCATCCTTCATGCAGCGTTGCGTGGCCATGAGGGCGGTGGCGTCCTCGAACAGGAAACGATGAGCCAACTCGAGGTCAGCAGCGGTGGCTTCAGGGTTCACTGTCGGGGTGATAGGGGTGCTCAGGCCCCAGAGGGCCGCACCAAGCGGGTCGGAGGTGCCGAAGTGGGCGGCGGCGGCAGCGGCCCCGGCCCGCACACGTCCAGAAGAGGTGGAGGAGTCGATGGCCATCACCCCCACGTGATCGTGGGAGCCGCTGGACTGGGTCGCATTGAGTGCTCCCACGGCCGTGGGAGGGCCAATGCAGACAAGAACCTGCCCCGGGTTACTCATCCGCAGCCGGAGCCTCGGCAAGGGTGAGCCTATCGAAGCGCTCGGTGAGCGCGTCGATGTCGGTCGAGAGGTCGACGGAGTTGCCTGTAGGGCATGTCGAAGCAAGCCCCACGAGCCCGCGGCTTCGCCTGGACGTGCGGCGGCGGCAGGGGATGGCGAGGGGTCCCGTGCGGAGCATGAATCCGGCAGGTGCCGCGTATGGCCCCATTGTGGGTGCCAACTGCCATCGTTTTCTCACGATAGATGCCATAGGGTGGCTTATCGTAGGTGGTTGGGGCCGGAGGACACCGACGAGCTCCCATTGCAAGATTGGGCACAAGCGGTGATGACACGTGATGTACCTAGGTTTAGGGCCCTAGTACTACTTGGTGTTGTTGGATGGATGGGTATGTGTACAAGGGTGCTCCTAGAGCTGTATCTAGAGGAGGAAGAAGGAGCAGCCGTCTGGTCTTCCTCCACAACTATTGGGGGGTTTGGGAGTTCTGTGGGTGTGCGAGAATGATCGTACGTTGTCTGTCCCCGTTGCATGGGGGGCTCGGGGGTTTTTATGGGCCAACCCCCCGGCTCTATAATATACCTAAAGTACAAGGGTGGGGCGACCCGGCTAGCAGCCTCTCTGGTTGACCAGGGGGGCCCGCTCTTCGTGTCGTCTCGTCACCGGTAGGGTCCACCGGCTGGGAGGTCTTTCTGTAGAAACTAGAATATCCATCCAGGAAACAGAAGTATGTGTGTTTAGATAATATTTCAAGCATTTGATCAATAAAAGGCAGAGGGTAACGATCTTTTCTATTAGCTTTATTTAATTTCCTAAAACCAATTACAATTCTATACCCAATAACAATTCTTTGTGGGATAAGTTCATTTTTATCATTAGGAACAACAGGAATACCTCCTTTATTAGGGACACAATGAAAGGTACTTACCCATGTACTATCAGCTATGGGAGAGATTATACGTACTTCCAGAAGCTTTAACATTTCATTTATTACCAGTTCTTTCATATTGGGATTTAATCGTCGTTGGTGATTAGGTTCCATATTGATCTTGTGCTGACACAGAGTTGGATTAATGCCCTTAAGATCATCAAGAGCATATCCAATAGCAGCCCGATACTTCCTTGGGTTTTTTAATAATCTTTCTTCTTCATTTTCTGAAAGGTTAGCACTAATAATAACATTATATATCTTTTTCTCATCAAGATAAGCATACTTCAGAGTGTCAGGAAATGTCGGTGCACTAGGACTGGGGTACCCAGTGCCCCTGACTTATGCAAATGCAGTAGTATCATAACTGATCAACACAAGTACAGAACAAATCAACATCCAATACCAAGACTCCGACAGAGGCGACCTACACAGACTAAGCAACGCTAGCAAGATAAATGCAACAGCCAAGGATGGGTCTGGACCACCCTAGCCATGCCCCCGATGCCTGCCAGGGACCGAGGCACACACATCTTCAGTAAGAACCGACAAGCCATCCCCCGACAGGCAGGAGCCGATAGTCCATCGCTCCACCGGTGGTAGAAGCCTGCCGGGAATGCATCCCCACATCCCCACATGTCAGAGTTAGGTATGATAACATTGTTGGCTATCTAATCATTATGTAATGTGTGTATTGCCATTGTGGTTTCTCCTTGAGCTTTAAAAGGAGGCCCCACGCAACCTAGCTAAACATTCGGACTGTTCGTCGTTTTCTCACGACAGATGCCATAGGGTGGCTTATCATAGGTGGTTGGGGCCGAAGGACACTGACGGGCTCCGAGTGCGAGATTGGGCACAAGCGGCGATGACATGCGAAGTACCCTGGTTCAGGGCCATTCGTGGGAGGTAACACCCCTACTCCTGCTTGGTCTAGTTGGATGGATTAGTATGTGTACAAGGGTGCTCCTGGAGCTGTATTTAGAGGAGGAAGAAGGAGCAGCCGGCTCGTCTTCCTCCACTACTAGAGGGGGTTTGGTAGTTTTGTGGGTGTGCTAGAATGATCGTTCGTTGTCTGTCCCCATTGCATGGGGGGATCGGGGTGTTTTATAGGACAACCCGCCGGCTCTACAATATACCTAAAGGACAAGGGTGGGGGGACCCGGCTGGCAGCCTCTCCGGCTGACCAGGGGCCGCTCTTCGTACCATCTAGTCACCGGTAGGGTCCACCGTCTGGGAGGTCTTTTTGGTAGAAACAAGAATATCCATCTAGGAAACAAAAGTGTGTGTGTTTAGATAATATTTAAAGCATTTGATCAATAAAAGGCAGAGGGTAACGATCGTTTCTGTTAGCTTTATTTAATTTCCTAAAACCAATTACCATTATACACCCAATAACAATTCTCTGTGGGATAAGTTCATTTTTATCATTAGGAATAATAGTAATACCTCCTTTCTTAGGGACACAATGAACGATACTTACCCATCTACTATCAGCTATGTGATAGATTATACCTGCTTCCAGAAGCTTTAATATTTCAGTTCTAACCACTTCCTTCCTATTGGGATTTAATCGTCGTTGGTGATCACGTTCCATATTGATCTTGTGCTGACACAGAGTGGGACTAATGCCCTTAAGATCATCAAGAGTATGTCGAATAGCACCCCGATGCTTCCTCAGAATTTTAATAATCTTTCTTCTTCATTTTCTGAAAGGTTAGCACAAATAATAACAATATATATCTTTTTCTAATCAAGATAAGCATACTTCAGAGTGTCAGGAAATGTCGGTGCACTCGGACTGGGGTACCCAGTGCCCCTCACTGATGCACATGCAGTAGTAGCATAACCGATCAACACAAGTACAGAACACATCGACATCCAAGACCAAGACTCTAACAGAGGCGACCTATGCAGGCTAAGCAACGCCAGCAAGATCAAGGCAACAACCAAGGATCGTCCTGGACCACCCTAGCCATGCCCCCGATGCCTGCTGGGGACCAAGGCACACACATCTTCAGTAAGACCCGACAAGCCATCCCCCGATAGGCACAAGCCGATAGTCCACCGCTCCACCGCATCGCAACACCAGTCACTTGTCGATGCGGTGTTGAGCCCCTAGGTGGCTAAGTGGCTCTCGCTAAGCACATGGTTATGCGCTGGAAGACAGATTATGCCCCCTTGACACCTGTCTAGAGGCGTGTCAAGATGTGGTGCTATAGTTAGCTAAAGCGGTGGTAGTAGCCTGCCGGGAATGCATCCCCACATGCCACCTAGACTAGCATTTATGGCATTCTGTCCTAAGTGTCAGAGTTAGGAATGATAGCACTGTTGGCTATCTAATCATTATGTAATGTGTGTATTGCCATTGTGGTTTCTCCTTGAGCTATAAAAGGAGGCCCCACGCTACCTAGCTAAACATTCGGACTGTCGTTGTTTTCTCACAACAGATGCCATAGGGTGGCTTATCGTAGGTGGTTGGGGCCGGAGGACACCGACGGGCTCCGGGTGCGAGATTGGGCACAAGCGGTATTGGCATGCGATGTACCTAGGTTCAGGGCCATCCGTGGGAGGTAATACCCCTAGTCCTGCTTGGTCTAGTTGGATGCATAGGTATGTGTACATGGGTGCTCATGTAGCTGTATCTAGAGGAGGAAGAAGGAGCAGCTGGCTGGTCTTCCTCCACTACTAGAGGGGGTTTGGGAGTTCTGTGGGGTGTGCGAGAATGATCGTTCGTTGTGTGTCCCCATTGCATGGGGGGCTCAGGGGGTTTTATAGGCCAACCCCCCAGCTCTACAATATATCTAAATTACAAGGGTGGGGGGACCCGGCTAGCAGCCTCTCCGGCTGACCAGGGGGACCCGCTCTTCATGCCGTCTCATCACCGGTAGGGTCTACCGGCTGGGAGGTCTTTCTGGTAGAAACCAGAATATCCATCCAGGAAACAAAAGTGTGTGTCTTTAGATAATACTTCAAGTGTTTGATCAATAAAAGGTAGAGGGCAAAGATCTTTTCTATTAGATTTATTTAATTTCCTAAAACCAATTACCATTATATACCCAATAACAATTCTCTGTGGGATAAGTTCATTTTTATCATTAGGAACGACAGTAATACCTCCTTTCTTAGGGACACAATGAACGGTACGTACCCATCTACTATCAGCTATGGGATAGGTTATACTTGCTTCCAGAAGCTTTCATATTTCAGTTCTTACCACTTCTTTCATACCGGGATTTAATCGTTGTTAATGATCAGGTTCCATATTGATCTTGTGCGGACACAGAGTGGGACTAATGCCCTTAACATCATCATGAGTATATCCAATAGCAGCCCGATGCTTCCTCGGAATTTTTAATAATCTTTCTGCTTCATTTTCTAAAAGGTTAGCACTAATAATAATAGTATATATCTTTTTCTCATCAAGATAAGCATACTTCAGAGTGTCAGGAAATGTCGGTGCACTCAGACTAGGGTACCCAGTGCCCCTGACTTATGCACATGCAGTAGTAGCAGAACCGATCAACACAAGTACATAACAAATCAACATCCAAGACCAAGACTCTGGCAGAGGCAAGCTATGCAGGCTAAGCAACGCCAGCAAGATCAAGGCAATAGCCAAGGACGGACCCGGACCACCCTAGCCATGCCCTCAATGCCTGCCAGGGACCGAGGCACACACATCTTAGTAAGACCCGGCAAGCCATCCCCTGACAGGCACAAGCCGATAGGCCACCGCTCCACGGCATCGCAACGCCAGTCACTTGTCGATGCGGTGTCAAGCCCCCAAGTGGTGAAGTGGATCTCGCTAAGCACGTGGTGACGCGCTGGAAGAAGGATTATGCCCCTTTGACACCCGTCCAGAGGCGTGTCAAGATGTGGTGCTATAGTTAGCTAAAGCGGTGGTAGAAGCCTGCCGGGAATGCATCCCCACACGCCACCTAGACTAGCATTTCTGGCATTCTGTCCTAAGTGCCAGAGTTAGGTATGATAGCACTGTTGGCAATCTAATCATTATGTAATGTGTGTATTGCCATTGTGGTTTCTCCTTGAGTTATAAAAGGAGGCCCCACACAACCTAGCTAAATATTCGGACTGTCATCGTTTTCTCACGACAGATGCGATAGGGTGGCTTATCGTAGGTGGTTGGGGCCAGAGGACACCGACGGGCTCCGTGTGCGAGATTGGGCGCAAGCGGCAATGACAGGCGATGTACCTAGGTTCAGGGCCATCTGTGGGAGGTAACACCCCTAGTCCAGCTTGGTCTAGTTGGATGGATGGGTATGTGTACAAGGGTGTTCCTGGAGCTGTATTTAGAGGGGGAAGAAGGAGCAGCCGGCTGGTCTTCCTCCACTCCTAGAGGTGGTTTGGGAGTTCTGTGTGTGTGCGAGAATGCTCGTTCGTTGTCTGTCACCGTTGCATGAGGGCCTCGGGGGGTTTTATAGGCCAACCCCTAGGCTCTACAATATACCTAAAGCACAAGGGTGGGGGGACCCGACTGGCAGCCTCTCCGGATAACCAGGGGGCCCTGCTCTTCGTGCCGTCTCGTCACTGGTAGGGTTCACCAACTAGGAGGTCTTCTCGCCTGCTAGGGCCCACCAGCCAGCTCTATGATTGGCCCTCGCACACCTGCCGTGGCACGGGATGCCGGAGAGGTGTCATCTAGCACTAGTCGTCCGAGGTCTCCGGTACGGCTGGCTGTACTGTAGCCACACCGTGGCAGGTAATCGAGTGGGCGAGGGCGTGTCGGCACTGTTCCCCCACCCGGTCGTGTTCGCCAAGGTGAGCGGCCCTGACGGCCGGACTGTGGCCATGCGCTCTTGGGCGTGAGCGACCACAATGGCTACAGGGTTTCCCATCGCGACGGTCGTGTTGTGTCGCCGTACCCGCACATACTGGGATGCGACGTCACCTGTCCATCCCAAGGTCAACAGAGGAGCCGGCCCATAGGCAGCCGGTCGCACTCAGCTGGCCGAGGGTCGAGCCGGCTTGTTGATCAGCCATTCGCCTCGCCAGTCAATGGCCGCTCGAGCCGGCCGTAATCCAGCCGACCATGAGCAGCTGGTCGTGTGGTTTTCCGTCGAAGCGGAAATGGAGAGAACCCTGTTGCTTTGGACTACCCAGGGATAATAACCCCGTCATGGACATTTGAACACTTGTACTCATGTCGCAGCTCCGCCGAAGGCAATCCTTGCCAGGTTTGAGCGATGCATGTGCTTCGTCCTGCTCTGACCAATCCACCAAAGAAGGAGTAGGGTTTTACGCTTCTCAGTGGACCGAACCTGGGTAAAACACCAACGTCTTCATCGTCGTGCTGCCTCACTACCTCCGCTCTTTGTGCATGTGACCTCGCCCTTATCGAACCACAAACTGGCCTGTCGCCCCATAGGTGATCAAGTGCATCGTGCCCAACATCTTTGGAGCACCAGGTAGGGGGCTGCGTCATATGTGCGAACCCGACAACATGAGCAACGTGTCGATCTTCATCGCAGTCTTCTTCATCAATGGCTCCCATGAAGAAGTCCTGTGCGACCACACATCCCACCAGTTTGAAGGCCCATTTGCATGTAGTTGCGGATGCCATTGGCACAACGGTGGTGATAGGTGAGGTTGGCGTCGTGGGCGACACGGCTGGCGCAGGCAGCGCCACTGTCGTGTCCCCCATGGCCGGAGTTGGATTGGGGAACGTCGGAGAGGAGCAACAACAGCAACATCCTGGCGAGTTCAGCCCTAGCGCCGCTATGGGGACCCAGACTCATAAGTCGTGATCACCGAATGCACGTGTATAGTGATCCTAGAGATCAATGCTCACTAAAGACACAAAAGCTGAATAACAAGAGTCTTACATCCACATTTAGCATCTTACACAAATAAAGACCATGTAGGTATAGTCTTACATAGATAGGGCCACAAGGGCCAAACACTTCAACATAACAAGCAGAGGAAATCTTGATCGAAAGCGTGAACCCGTGCCATCTGCCTTAAACCTATAGTCAGTCTGACTGGGAAGTGTCCTAGTTCGCATGTTTGTCACCGACGAACTCTTCACCGTACTCCTTTTCTTCCATGCCTGGCCAAATAAATAACTAGTGGCAAGCCAATCAGTACTTTGAATGTACTCGCACGTAACCCATGTTGTGGAACAAGGTATAACAATGCATGACATAGCACTAACTAGGTATTTTGCAGAAAGCTAATTTTGAATGCAATCACATGATCAAGTAACTAGGTAAGTATGCATCAACAGTTGGTAGATATCCATATGAACAAGTCATAGATATCATCATAAACAGGGGGTTGAACATCTCATGCTCAATCATCACATCAAGTCATCTGACTTATCTCAAGTGTCATCTCTGTTCATCCACACACACCCATCACACCAAGTTTTTGGGAAACATCTGGACGTGGCTTAATCAGCACCACCCAACTGTCCTTGACCGTGGACATGGCTATTCGACTAGTTTTACACTCTGCAGAGGTTGCACACTTTACCCACAAGACTCGGGGAACTTCCATGTCATCCAGGACTCGTGGTATTTAAAATACCAGAGGTAAGCACCCGAACATTGCCTTTCCCCTAGCGATAGTAAACAAAGTGTCCACTCGTTGGTGCCATACCTCATGATATACATCACACATATCATCCATGACGGCATGCAATGGTGTGCCCGGTGCCTTTGAAGACAGCGCATGACCGTCCATTCCGGTACCATGCCGTATCGAGAGTGACCATGCCACTCCCGCCACTAGTAATGCGGGCTCCTTGCTAGTACCCACCAAAGTAATCAACAAAGCCCCATCCCATAAGGGGTATCGTGGTTGTGCATGTAAGGTTGGGACGGTCGATAAATCTTAAACCCTCCGTTTTCGAATATGCACACCCACTTATTCCGGTACACCAATTCTTTCTGAAGTTGTTACCCAACTCATCATAATCTGCCTCGGGCATTAGTGGCACTCGACGGGGTTTTCGAAAAGTCTTTGAAATCTTTCCCCTTGCTTCCATAACCATACATAATCTCGATCCCACTTGCGTAGCATCTACTAGCATCCTATCTACTCCCACCCACACAACCCTCATAAAAATGGTAGGGTCATGCATGATGCAGATATGAACGGTAAAAGTAACAGAGGCATCCCACCGAAGTAGTCACCATATCACATGATCAACAATAAGGAACAAGGTGCTATATGAAATGCATGAAAATGGTTTCTTATCATGGTCAAAATGCTGGTTGCCTTGATCCACAAAGTCTTTGGGGTCTTCAAAGTCTTCGGGTCCAACTTCCTCGTCAACAACGCAATCTATCGCTACAATAAATAATGATAATAATAAGCATCACATAAAAATAGAACACACAAATCTACTACTAAAATGATACCCTACTCTGATAAATACTACAAACTATTCTACAAATATTCTTCTAAGGTTTTGGTATGAAAAAAGTTTTCAAAACTATTTTTAACAGTGGCCAAAAATGCCAAAAAGGGTTTTTAAAATAAAACGATACATACAATATTCTCATAATATTTTACAAATGGCACCTTAAAATTCTACAGAATATTCCAAGGTTTATGGTGGAAAATATTTGGTATCGGATTTTTATTTAATCCTGTGGGATTTTTGGATTACAGTAGAAAAAGAAAAGGAGAAGGGGCACTATGCCCTGGGCCTGAGCCAGCCAGTTGCTGGGCCAGCCCAATGGCCATCCAGGCCAAGTGTGTGGGCGCCCCCATGCACGTCAGGTTTCAAACCTGACGGGCGGGGCCTAGTGGCCAAAGAGAGAGAGCGCGGGAGGGAGAGGTGAGAGGCCAACTGGTGCGCCCCCCCCTATCGGGTCCTTCTCCCTCCTCACGACATAGAGGAGTGGGCCTCACGGGCGGCGGTGTAGGGCAAGCGACAAGAAGGCCGCGGCGGAGCGCTTCGGGAGGAGATAACCGGGGCCGTCTCATGCTGCAAAAAGGACGAGGACGAGGGGGAAACATGTAAGGAGGGAGCGGGGGTTCCAGATCAAGGCCGAACGGGGGCGGAGGAGGCCGTTTACCTCGCGAACAATAGTGCCCCAAGAGGTGGCGATCGGCTTGATCCCATGCACAGAGGCTTCGGAAGCTCATCGGGGGGCATGAGGGCTCTTTTGGGTGAGGAAGAAGGGGTTCGAAGGTGAGAGAGAGGTCTGGGAGGGGCTATTTATAGCCTCCCCGAAGTCCACCGGTCGGTGGTGCACCGATGAAGACGAGGCCGAGGCCAGAGGGCACAGGAGGGGGAGGGGGCGTGTCTGTGGTGTTCCTGGGGAACGCCCATGACTAGAGCGAGAGGAAAACGTGCGCGAGGTGGGCCAGGGTCGCGGGCAATGACTAGCGGACGCAGGCGGTGCTCGGGCACGCGCGACAGCGGCCGTTGGAGAGAGAAGGAGGAGGGGGACGATGCCTTGGAAGGTTGCGGACGTCGAGGGCATCTCGGGGGACAGCTTCCCCCATCCCAAAGCTGTCAGGGGACCTCGGGATGCTCCTGCTACAGTGCGGTGGCGCACTATAGTACGCTCCAGAGTGCCTAAATGGCATGCCCTTGGCGTTTTGGGCGCGACCACTTGTGTCCAGGGGTATAGGGGGATCTAGTCTAGGAAAAATGGCATTTGATGCCCCTGGGAGGTTGATAGAATAAGAGGAAAGGGGAGAGAGGGGTGTTTTACTGCTTTCCAGGGGGTAAAAATGGAGTTTTACCCCACTTAAGCCTTGATTCATGACGATAAAAAGTTATTGGAGTCGAAATGCATCAATGGGAGAATGAAGCAAAAATTTGAGAGAAAGGGGGAGAGTGGAAGTGGTGGAATCAGTAGTTTTTAGAAATGGCTAGAAGGTGTTTGATGGAGATGAGGGCAAGCAAATCGGTTTTGCTTTCCATAAGAATTTACAGGATCGAATGGTTATTAGAATTAGGCCTGATCACGAAGTTTGAGCTTGTTTGAAGAAAGTTCACAATGTAACTTTGTGAAACCCTAAGAATCTGGTTTCTGTAGATCAAGTCATGCTAAGCTAATCCCCTTGATTTACCACTTAGTGTAGCACCATTATTTGGTGATTAGAACATGTCCACAAAGTTTGGGGTCAAGGGAAGAAACTTTACAATCTAAAGTTTTCCAAGTTTGAATCTGGACAGGGATGGTTTTGGAAAAGTTTGTTGAATCAAATCAACTTGGATTAAGATGAAACTTTGCAAGATCATCACCTATGCAAATGTTGACCTTCTAGAATTTTCTTGGAATTTATTGAGAATATTCCTTATAGAAATGTTTCAAAATCTTGATTTGGACAGAAAGGATTTTGAGGGGTTTTGCCCATGATTTTGAACATGTCCATGTGTTGAAACTCATATATATGGAAAATATATGTCCACTCAGTTTCCCTAAATTTTCTCAAATATTTCCAAAGCATTAATATAATGTTTCCCTATGAAAGACCATTTCTGGCCTTAAGAAAAAGCCCTATAAATAAATAGTAAACTAATATTTAAAAATACAATTTTCTGGTTTTGGGAAGTCATATATATAGTAGGTTTGAGGTAAAGCCTTTGGGGAACAAGGATCCCCCCAATTTAAGGACTTGTAGTGCAAAACCTTAACTCGGGGTTTTTTGCAAACCTAATTTGAATAAAACCCTTTTTGTCTAAATAATATTTGGTAAAAATAGTTTTGGGCACTATTCACATGGCATGATCATTGGGCAAGAAGTTTCGGTCAAGGAAGATGAATATGGGGAGGGATAGAATCTAAGAGTGCCATACACAAACAACCAAACAAGCAAACAAGCAATCAATTCAAACAATCACAAGCACTGAAAAACTTTTAATTGGATCCAAATTTTGTAAATCTAAGCACAACAAGGTGATACAAACACAAGGTGTGACAGATCTACCCCCCTTACAAGAATCTCGTCCCCGAGATTCCTAGGCTAAGCGCTAAAAAGGTAAGGGAACTCAGATCTAAGATAGTCTTCACGCTCCCAGGTTGCTTCTGCTTTAGTGTGGTTGATCCATTGGACCTTGAAGTACTTGAAGGTGCGGCTTCGGGTGCAACACTCTGCTTCATCCAAAATGCGAACTGGCCTCTCACGATAAGTGAGGTCTGGCTGAAGATCGATGGCTTGATGGTCGATGTCCTTGTAGAGGTCGGGGCGATTGGGAACTTGGAGACACTTCCGAAGTTGTGACATGTGAAAGACGTTCTGCACATACGATAGTTCGGAAGGTAGCTCTAGCCGGTAGGCAACTTCTCCTCACATTACGGTGATCTTAAAGGGGCCGATGTATCTTGGTGCCTACTTTCCTTTCACGTGGAAACGCTTGGTTCCTTTGAGAGGCATGACTCGGAGGTAGACATGGTCACCGACACAAAAGTTCAGTTCTCGGCGGTGGGAGTCAGCGCAACTCTTCTTCCTTGACTTGGCGGTCTCCAGACATTCTCGGATGAGTTGTACTTGCTCTTGTGCCTCGCAGAGGATATCTGGTCCAAAAACTAATCCTTTGTCACATCCCTAGCTTTAGCATGCACTAGGATCCATGCTTCTGATTGCATCATGTTTAAATTCTTTTTAAACTTGAAATGGGGATGATCAAAACCCTAGCACATTTTGAATTCAAATTGGTTCAACCAAAATATTTTTCAATAATCTAAAGTGGCTCTAAAAAATGTTCATCTTCTTTGGAATAACGTGACGACATAAACAAGTGGTGGTGCATATTTTACAATGTCATTTTTGGATATTGAATTAAATCAATAACTATTCAGATTGGAGCTTTTAAATGCTATAAATACTTTTAAAAGCTCCAATAATTCTGGAAAATGTGTGAGTGGCTTTCGTTATATTATAAAAGGCCACTTATTAATTTTGAGAATATTATAAAATGATTTGGTTTTGCAATCAAATCAAAACAAACTGAAAAAAGAAAATAGAAAACAAATAAAAGGAAAATGCTGAGGATTACCTCGGCCTTACCAGCTGCAGATGCGTCCTAGCCCAGGGGTAGGGTCGTCTTGCACCTCTGCTAGTAGGCAAAGGGGAAGGCGAGCATGGTGAGTCACCATGCCAATTCCCGCATCGCGTTGGCGGCCTCTCCTTCCCCCTATCCTCTCTAGGAGACCACCTGGACCCCCCTCAAGCCATTCCTCCCCCCTCTCCTCTGATCCCTCCCGTCGCCATAGCCGACCATGAGCACCACCGTCGCTGTCGTCCACTTGCCGACCACTGCGTGTCCCCGACCATGCCACAGGTGCTAGAGGCTCCTCGGTGAGGCCCTAGTCCTTTTCTCCCTAGCCCCATCACTATTTTCTCCTTTTAGCGCCGTGCGCCACCTCGGCCGAGCTCTGGCCGCCATGAGTGAGCTCGCCGCCGTTAGCTCCAGCAGCCCTGTGCCGTCCCACCTGCTGGGACGGACGCGCCTCGCTCCCCGCATTCGCTAGCGCTGCCCTGCATGCCAAATGGTGGCCGGAAATGCGACTCCGGCGAGCCTCCGTCGTCGGCATGGTCCCCACCGACCAACTCTGGTGGAGCCAACGTGGCAAGCCATTAGTGCTAACCCCCCCGCTGTTAGTTAGCCTTAGCCACTGACAATGGGCCCCACAAGCGGGTCAAACCGCAGTCAGCGTGGGATTTGACCCTGCTTAGCAACTGGGTCACTAACCAGTGGGTCCCACCGGTTAGTTTTGACTTGGACCGGTCGGTTGACCAGGCTGACGTCAAACTGACGCATGGCTAACGCATTAAAAGTATTTCTGGATTTTTAATAATTCCATAAATTGCTAAAAACGTAGAAAATTCATATAAATTAATCTGTAATTAAGATAAAATAATTTATACACGAAAATTGATCATAAAAATCCAATGAATCCATCCGTACCATTTTCATGCATGTTACAGCAACCTAAATAGGTGAACCCCTGGCTCAGGATCTGGTTCCTTTTTCCCTTTTTATTTTCTGGTGGGTTTTGCAAAAATCCCACAGGGCTAAATAATTGCCCAATGCAATTATTTTCCACCATAAATCTTAGAATATTGTATAGAATTTAATAGTGCCATCTGTGCAATTTACTGAAAGAGTTTTTATCACTAGTTTTATTTAAAACCTATTAAAAGCACCTTTTTAGCCTCTGTTATTGTGTTTCTAATATAGTCCTCATAGATAAATTTATTGTAAATATTTTTAGTATGACTTTAGAGATTTAACAGAATAGGTGAACATTTTTGATAGATAGATTGAGTGCTCTGTTTGCATGCTTGTTTATTTATTGTCGCTATTTCCGCATCGATAGATTGTGCCTTTGATCGAGAAGTTGGACTCGAAGACTTCGAAGACCCCGAAGAATTTGTCGATCCAGGCAAGTAGCCCTTTGACCATGTCAAGAAACTATTATTACTTGCATGTCATATAGCACTTTACTTCCGGCATTATCGATCATATGATGTGGTGGTTTCCCCTTCGGTGGGATGCCTCCGGTGCTTCCTGATGATACTTGCATCGAGCATGACCCTACCACCTTATGAGAGTTGTGCGGGTGGGAGTAGATAGGTTGCTAGTAGATGCTACGCAAGTGGGATGGGACTTATGCACGGTGAAACCGAGAGGTGTGTGTTTTCAATACTCTTTGGAAAGCCCCGTCGGGTGTCACTACTACCCGAGGGAGACCGCACAACCCTCATAGGAGGGAGACCGCACAATCTCTTGGATCACTGTACACGTGCAATCGGTGATCTTGACTTATGAGTCAGGGTCCCCACAATCATATTGTTGCATTTGATGTGTATTGATTTGTTCCCCCTTCGATGGTTGTTCTTCGTTTTAGGCACTGTTCTGGAGGATACGGTCGAGTATCTATCTGAGGAGTAGTAACGTGTGATCGTCTTATCAGGCAAGCAACCCCTCTTGAACATATCCAATAAAATTCCACTCTCTCGCTCTTGCTCTCACTTATTGCATTAGGACACAACATTTCCACTTTTACATGTTCCGGTAGTTGAACCCATTCCTTTGCATGACCTGTCATTGTCACCATAAATAGCTGAACCATGCAACCTAGCATACTTGGTAGATGCTTGACACATGTTGTGCGTTTAACCTGCTATGCTTGCTATGCTTAGAGTTGTGTCAGGTCTGATTCATTTGGGTGATGAACCGGAGTGAACTAAACTTGTTCTGATGATGAGAGGTAAGTTGTGACCTCGATTTGGTAAAGGTAGCGAGGAGAGGCCATGTAGGAGTACATGGTGGGTTGTCTCATTGGTACCGTCCTTAAGAACTGAGTCTTGTGTATGTTATCCAAGACTAGCTACTACCGCACATTGGGATCCTTAATTGACTCTCTCGACTTATTAATCGACTTGATCTCTGTCCAGGAGTTGCAACTAGTTTCTGGTGTTTGTAGGACATGCTAGTAGTCTACCAAGTGGCACCCCGTACAGGTGGGCTTGGGGCCGACTAGGCATCATGGCCGGTGTACCAAGAATAGTACCATCTATCAAGTTGGGCTTGGGAACCCTATACACATCGTTTGGGGCCGTAGAGGAAACTTCGGCCGGACTTCCTTGCGGGTTCAGTCTCAAATAGGCAATAAACCTGGCGGGAGCATGTGTGACGAAGTACACCCCTGCATGGTAATCAATCTATTTGAATAGCCACGTTCGCGGATATGGACTACTTGGAGACTTATATGGTTCATAGCCAATTTAAAGGGTTACTCATAAAAGCTTCAAGACAAGTGTGAGTACCGTGGATGGCTCTCTCGTAAGAAGACGTGAGCGGATCCATGGTGGTGTATTGAAGTGGTGTTAGTGGACCCATGTACGATTCACACAACTTTTCAAAGTTATGAAAGTCGTAGTATAGGATAGCAACCAAGTCAAAGTTGGCTTGCTGCATTGAACCCCACAACCCACTTGTTGATACCGATGCATATGAAGTTAGTTCTGATGTAAGTCTTGCTGAGTACTCAGTCTCATTGTTGCTTAATTATGTATTTGCAGAGGAGACTCCAGTCTCGCTAGTGGTTTCTACGATAAGATTGATGTTGGCCATTTAGCTTGGAAATCCCAACCAGAGGTCTGCTTTTTATGGAGGGCCTTGTAGATAGACAGGCTTCCTCAACCTTCTTCTTTTCTAGATGTCTGTACCTAGACATGTTAAGCTTCCGCTTGTTGCTTGTATGACTTGTGTGTTGGGTCATGTGACCCGTGTTTGTAATATCACACTATGTTGGCTCTTATGAGCCTCCTAACTAAATATTGTGTTGTATGGTTATGTCGTGATGCCATAGTTGTATCTATGCATATCGGGCATGTCATGCGTACGTGTGACATGCAATGATATGTATGGGATTCGACACCTAGTTGTGTGCCTTTAGTAGTAATATTTACAGGGAACTGCCTCTTTGTGCTTCCACCGAGCCTTGGTAGCGTGCTACTGCTCCGGACACATTGATTGAACGACATGTATCCTTCTTTTCTGTTGCCTCTGTCCCTTCGAGGAAATGTCTCACAGTGTAATGGAGTCCATGTAGCCTACTATGACTCATCTACGTGCAGTGATGACATTTATGTTCCACAGCGTAATGGAGTCCTTGTAGCTTGCTATGACTCGTCTACACACGCTAGAGGTGACACCTGCATTGTTGGGTTACATATGCCTTTTCCTGTACGGATGTGCCACTTAGGTTCTATGACTAGTCATGTCGACCCGGGTTCTTTGACGTTTGAATGCTAGCGTCATATTACATCCGGCATCCGTGGATTTAACCGTGTGGGAGGCCGCAAAGTGATGTGATGTGTTACATGCTAGATTCTTATGGCTTAGGATCGGGCTCCCGACATCCTTCTCCGGTTTCCGACCAGCTGAGGGGAGTATGACACTTGCGTCCATACAACACCTTGAATGGTGCCATCTAAAGACTTGACTGATAGCTATTGTTGTAGGAGAACTCGGCAAATGGCAAGAAATCTTCCCACTTGGCTCCATAAGCCAAAACTCAAGCGCGTAGCCTATCTTCCAGTATCTGATTTACTCGTTCTGTTTGCCCACCGGTCTGGAGGTGAAAAGAGTGCTGAAGGAGAGCTTTGTTCCCATAGCTTCTTGAAACTTATTCCAGAATATTAAGGTGAACTAGGAGCCTCGTTCTGATACAATCTCCTTAGGAACTCCATGGAGGCTTACAATCCGGTTGATGTAGAGGTTGGCCAGTTGGTTCCCATCATAGGTGGTCTTGACGGGAATGAAGTGGGCTTCCTTGGTCGGGTGATCAACAATGACCCAGAGGGAATCATGTCCTTTGCTTGACCTAGGCAATCCGGTGATGAAGGCAATCCCGATTTTGTCCCACTTCCATTCAGGCACTTTGAGAGGTTGCAATAGTCCAGCGGGTCGCTGATGCTCAGCTTTGACTCTCTGGCATATATCACACATGGCAACAAAGGTACCTATCTCCCGTTTCATGCCATGCCACCAGAATCTTGCCTTGAGGTCTTGATACATCTTGGTTCCTCCAGGATGGATGGAGTATGAAGTGTCATGAGCTTCTTGCAATATTAGGTTCTTGAGCTCCTCTTTGTTGGGTACACAGATGCGATTCCCGAACCATACAACTCCTTGTTCATCCACTCAAAATCCTGGAGCCTTTCCTGCCTTGATCTTCCTCTTGATGCCTCCAATGCTCTCGTGTCCCTTCTAAGCTTCTTTGATATCATCCATCAAGGTAAGCTTTGCTTCGAGGTTGGCAAGGAATCCAGGTGCAACTAGTTCCAAGCCGAAGCTTTCAAGTTCTTCAGGTAGGGCCGGAGCCTTTCCTTAATCATAAAATTCAAGGAACAAGCCTTTCTGCTTAAGGCGTCTGCTACCACGTTGGCCTTTCCGGGGTGGTATTGAACATTGAGGTCATAATCCTTGATCAACTCCAACCATCTTCGCTGCCTCATGTTCAATTCCCTTTGGGTGAAGATATATTCAAACACTTGTGGTATGTGTATATCTGAAATCGCTTCCCCAGAAGGTAATGTTGCCATGTCTTCAAGGCATGAACTACGGCTGCCAACTCAAGATCATGAATAGCATAGTTCTCTTCATGAGGACGTAGCTGTCTGGATAGATGTGCTACAACTATGCTTTCTTGCATCAGAACACCTCCAAGCCCGGTTCTCGATGCATCACAATATATCACAAACTCCTTGTGAATATCAAGGGTGGCCGAAACTGGGGCTGTGGTCAATCTCTTCTTGAGCTCCTGGAAGCTTTCCTCGCACTTAGCTGTCCATTCAAACTTTTTGTCCTTCTTCAAAAGCTGGGTCATGGGTCGGGCAATGCTCGAGAACCCTTCCATGAACTTACGGTAATATCCCGCAAGGCCGAGGAAGCTCCTGACTTCCTTCACGGTGGTTGGGGATTGCCATTTAGTCACGGCTTCAATCTTGGCAGGATCGACAAACAATCCTTCTTTAATCAACACATGACCCAAGAATCCAACTTCATGCAGGCAGAATTCACATTTGCTGAATTTGGTGTAAATCTGGTACTCTCGAAGCTTGTCTAGGACCAATATCAAGTGTTTCTCATGCTCTTCTTTAGACTTGGAGAAGACGAGTATGTCATCAATGAAGACAACAACGAACTTGTCCAAGTACTGCTTGAAGACTTTATTCATGAGGTACATGAAGTAGGCAGGGGCATTGGTTAACCCTAATTACATGACCGTGTATTCATAGAGGCCATATCGAGTTACAAATGCCGTCCTCGGAATGTCTTGGGATCTGATCTTCAGCTGGTAGTACCCTGACCTGAGGTCGATCTTGGAAAACACCTTGGCTCCATTCAGATGATTGAATAGGTCTTCAATCTTGGGGAGTGGGTACTTGTTCTTTATTGTGATTTCATTGATAGAATGCTAATCGACACAGAGTTTGATAGTTCTAACCCTCTTTGACACGAATAGTACAGGTGATCCCCAAGGAGAGGCACTAGGGCGAATGAATCCTTTTCTGAGTTGCTCTGCCGGTTGCTTCTTCAACTCAGCCAACTCTCCGGATCCCATCCTATAGGGCTTATTATAGTCAGGAGGCATTCCAGGCAGCTCATCAGGAAATACATCCGGGTATTCACATACCACCGGCACTTGATCCAACTCAATTCCCGATAAACAGTTAGGCTGAGGCACTTGAGTGGAGGCAGGGTTGGGAACATACTTGACTTCCACTCCTTGGCTATTGGTCATGGTGACAATCCTCTTGGCATAGCCTAGCAAGCCTTAGTTCTTGGTTAACCAGTCGATGCCTAGGATCACATCCAAGCCCTCTGACTTCAGGATGATGAGCTCTGCTAGAAAATCTACCCCGTTGATGTTAATATCAACTCCCTTACAACCTATCCCACACTTCATAAATGATCCTGGGGTTTGTATCAACATACGACTACCTAGGGGTGTAGGCTTCATGCCACTCTCTAGTGCAAAGTTTTGGGTGACAAAATAATGCAAAGCTCCACAATCAAACAATACTCTTGCTAGGGTTGAGTTGACGAGGAACGTACCCAGTATGACGTCCGGGTCTTCCTGGGCTTCCTCTATGATGACGCGATTCATGCGACCCTTGCCATTGTTGGGCTGGTTGCGGGAAGCTGGGTTCCTTGGTGGTGCACCATGGCCTTGGCCTGGGTTTTGTGCATTGGGGCACGGGGCATCTGACTTCTTGTTGGGGCATAGCTTAGAGATGTGTCCAGACTGGCCACATCCAAAACAAGTGACTTGCCCAGGGTTATTGTTGTAGTTCCTTCCGTCGTGTTTGTTATTGGGGTTGTTGTAAGCTGGCCTGGGATTGGCATACTACTAAGGCTGGTAGCTCGAACGAGGTGCAGGAGGTCTAGCCTGTTGTGGCTGATAGGTTGGCTTGGCTAGGGTTGGCTGCCAGGGGCGAGGCTTCTGGTTGCTGACGCTACCCTTGCTGATCATATTGGGCTTGCGAGTGTCATCTATGGCATGACGCTTGTGTTCCAGCATGAGGGCCTTGTTCACCAGGTCGAAGAAGGTATGACAATCGCAGACGATGATCTGATACTGTAGGGTCTGTTGAAGTCCTTCCATGAAGTGTTCCTTCTTGGCGGCCTCCATGTTGACATCTTCAGGTGCATACCTTGAAAGCAGGTTGAACTTCTGCAGGTACTCCTTGACAGAGCCACTTCCTTGCTTTAGCGCTTTGAATTCTCTCTTCTTGATAGCCATGATCCTAGAAGGAATGTGGGCGGTGCAGAATCCTTCCTTGAAGTCATCCCATGTGATTACACGATCGCCTTTCTTGACCTTGAATCCATCCCACCAAGCTCGGGCGGTACCTCCGAGGCAGTGAGAGGAATAAAGCACCTTCTCACGATCCTCATTGCAATTAACGAGTGCAAGGAGGTCCTCAATGGTGCGGATCTAGTCATCAGCATCCAAGGGCTCAGCAGTCTTGGTGAAGGTTGGGGGCGAATTCCTCATGAACTCAGACAGAGTGGTGCGGCCATTGCCATTCCTGCCTTGCTGTTGGTTGTTCACGAGGACCTGAGCCATCTGCTGAATAGCAGCATTGTTGGCTTGGCATTCCTCGCAGAGAAATTGGAGAAAGTGAGCTATGGTCATGTTCTCTGGTGGAGGTGGTGGCGGGGGAATGTCGCCTTGTGGCTGCTCCGGGTGATTTCTAGCGTGGGAAGCCACACCAGTTCCCTGTTGCTGGCTTGAGTTGCTGACATCAGGGTTGGTGAAGGGGATATTGCGGGTAGCAGTCACCATCCTCTATGGAGCATCCAAGTCAAACAACTGGGAAAGACGAGGAGAAAAGCAACAATGGAACAACGCGCCTAACGGGGTTGGTCAAGTGCAAGTGTGATGAAACAAAGGTCGAAGGACCAACACATATATTAAGATAAGATAGACGATGGAGTCGCTTACATGTTGCCTAAGGCAAAAGCACGACTTGCATCGCAACACAAATATCAAAACAATCAAGAAGCACACATGGTTTATATGAACCATTACATGGAATCGACTTCGCATGAGGGGTACATGACTGATCCTACCCTAGGGGTTCTCGGACACAGGTGGTGGAGTGCTTGGTCTCATAGTCACGCTCCTCTGGGTCTTCCTCTTGTTCATCAGCTGACCGAGCATCATTCCCGGTCAAAGGGGTCGGGGAAAGAGGAGGTCCATCCCGACGATGCTCCGTTGGTGGGTCGGTGAAGAGCTCACGATACTCCTTCGCACTCATGCGATGACGATGTGTGGGTGCATCTCTAGCTGGGGGTACTCCCCCTCTGTAAGCGACAGCTGGTCGTCCCTCCAGGGCTCCATACTTCTTGATCCTACTTGGCTTCATCTTGGCTTGATGAAGTGGCCCCCGGGTGTGCTGAAGTTCCTCGCGGAGCTTTAGGGACTCCTTAATCAAGTGGTGAACCAGACTGTTGGCGAAGAGGCTGGAGTAGGTCTGGAATCTAAGTGGTGTCCCATCCTCCTTAGATGGATCCAACGTCCAACTCTCGCTGATATCATCCCTCCTGAAGGGTAGATAGCAAGTAGCTGGTTCGCCAGCCATCTCTTGGATGATCCCTCGAAGGAGGATGAGTGCCTTCCGTGCAGCTGTCTCGACTGCTAGTGTCAGGGTCTCCATATCTAGTCCTTCAAAGAAATTGGTCGGGGAGTTGTTTGCCTTCATGACCACATCGACGTGGTACACCTTCGTGACGGCATCGACCCAGTGCTCGTGATACAGGAAAACTGGAGGTAGGTGAAACTGGCACTTCTCCAGTTTATCCCCAAGGAGTAAGGGAAAGCCGGATGCTATGAGTGCTTCGGGTACGACGACCATCTACAAAGGTTTGAAGGGAGGAGAGTCAACAATGTGTTGTGTGAAGAATAGAAGAGGAAAATAGTGCAGAATTCCTAAGTATAGGTGCTAGGTGTAGTTTTGTGACACCCCATTACGCCTGGCGGGATCTAGACTGGCCCCACAGACGAACACTAGTCTCTCCTACGCACTTTGTCCTCACTCGTGCGCACCTGGGACCAACTTCCTGGTTGGTCACCCATCCTAGAATCCCTCCAAGCCAAGCACGCTTAACTTTGGAGTTCTTTTCGAGTGGGCTCCCGGAAAAGAAGGAATTCCTTGTTGATATGAGTAGTCTATCATTCCTATTAAGCCAGGCTCTCGCATACACCCCCACTCAAAGGAACCGACGTCCTCGTCGGCCCATCAGGAACATTACCTTTTGGCACACGTATGCGCGTCCAGTCCGGCACATGTGGCATGCTGTGTGCCACGACGGGCCACACACGCCATGACCCACATGCCCTTGCACCTGACCCACGCATGCCCGTGTAATCGCAAGGGTCGGCTTTGATACCAATTGTAACACCCCTTTACGCCTGGCGGGATCTAGACTGGCCCCACAGACCAACACTAGTCCTTCCTGCGCACTTTGTTCTCACTCATGCGCACCCGGGACCAACTTCCCGATCGGTCACCCATCCTAGAATCGCTCCAAGCCAAGCATGCTTAACTTTGGAGTTCTTTTCGAGTGGGTTCCTGGAAAAGAAGGAATTCCTTCTTGATATGAGTAGTCTACCATTCCTATTAAGCCAGGCTCTCACATTTTGAAAGTGGTTTTATCCTAACTAACGTCCATACAAACTAAGGGCTTCCTATAGTCAGGATGGCTCTGATACAAGCTCTGTGGGGACCCTAACACATAAGTCGTGATCACCGAATGCATGTGTATAGTGATCCCAGAGATCAATGCTCACTGAACACAAATAAGCTGAATAACAAGAGTCTTACATCCACATTTAGCGTCTTACACAAATAAATACCATGAAGGTCTAGTATTACATAGATAGGGCCACAAGGGCGAAACACTTACACATAACAAGCAACAAAAATCTTGATCAAAAGCGTGAACCCTTGCCATCTGCCTTAAACCTACATGCATTCGGACTAGGAAGCGTCCTAGTTCGCATGTTCGTCACCAACGAACTCTTCACCGTACTCCTGTTCTTCCATGCCTAGCCAATTAAATAACCAATGGCAAGCCAATGAGTACTTTGAATGTACTCGCAAACAACCCATGTTGTCGAACAAGGTATAACAATGCATGATATAGCACTAAGTAGGTACTTTGCAGAAAGCTAATTTTGTATGTAGTGACATTATCAAGTAACTAGGTAAGCATGGATCAACAGTTGGTAGATATCCATTTGAACAAGTTATATATATCATCATAAACAGGGGGTTGAACATCTCATGCTCAATCATCACGTCAAGCATCTCACTTATCTCAAGTGTCATCTGTGTGTCATCCACACACACCCATCACACCAAATTTTTAGGAAACATCTGGATGTGGCTTAAGCAGCACCACCAATCTGTCCTTGACCGTGGACACAGCTATTCGAACAGTTTTACACTCTGCAGAGGTTGCACACTTTACCCACAAGACTCGGGGAACTTCGTGTCCTCCACGACTCGCGATATTTAATGTACCCGAGGTAAGCATCCAAACATTGGCTTTCCCCTAGCGATACTAAACAAAGAGTCCACTTGTTGGTGCCATCCCTCATGATATACATCACACATATCATCCATGAGGGCATGCAACGGTGCGCCCAGTGCCTGTTAACACAGCGCATGATCGTCCATTTTGGTATGACCCTGTATTGGAAGTGACCATGCCACTACTGCCACTAGTAATGCGGGATCCATGCTAGTACCCACCAAAGTAATCAACAAAGCCCCGTCCCATAAGGGGTATCATGGTTGTGCATGTAAGGTTGGGACGGTCGACAAATCTTAAACCCACCGTTTTAGAAAATGCACACTCACTTATTCCAGTACACCACTTCTTTCTCAAGTGGTTACCCAACTCACCATAATCTTCCTCATGCATTAGTGGCACCAGACGGGGTTTTCTAAAAGTATTCTAAATCATTTATTTTGCTTCCATCACCATGCATAATCCCGACCCCACTTGCGTAGCATCTACTAGCATCCTATCTACTCCCACCCGCACAACCGTCATAAGGATGGTAGGGTCATGCATGATGCAAGTATCAATGGTAAAAGTAACGGAGGCATCCCACCAAAGTGGTCACCATATCACATGATCAACAACAAGGAATAAGGTGCTATATGACATGCATGAAAATGGTTTCTTATCATGGTCAACGGGCCGCTTGCCTGGCTCAACAAAGTCTTCGGGGTCTTCAAAGTCTTCGGGACCAACTTCCTTGTCAACAACGCAATCTATCACCACGATAAATAATGATAATAATAAGCATCACACAAAAAGAGAGAACACAAATCTACTACTATAATGATACCCTACTATGATAAGTACTAAAAATTATTCTACAAATATTCTTCGAAGGTTTTGGTATGAAAAAGGTTTTCAAAACTATTTTTAACAGTGGCCAAAAATGCCAAAAAGGGGTTTTAAAATAAAACAGTACATACAATATTGTCAAAATAGTTTACAAATGACACTATAAAATTATACAGAATATTCCAAGATTTATGGCGGAAAAATATTTGGCATACGATTTTTATTTGATCTTGTGGGATTTTTGGATTACAGAAGAAAAAGAAAAGGAGAAGGGGCACTGTGCCGTGGGCTAGAGCCAGCCAACTGCTAGGCTAGTCCAGTGGCCAGCCAGGCTAAGCGCGCTGGCGCCCCCGCGAGCGTCAGGTTTCAAACCTGACGGGTGGGGCCCAGTGGCCAGAGAGAGAGAGAGCACGGGAGGGAGAGGTGAGAGGCTGACAGGTGGGGCCCCCTGTCGGGTCCTTTTCCCACCTCGGGACAGAGAGGAGAGGGCCTCACCGACGACGGTGTAGGGCACGACGACGATGGGCGAGTGCGGGGATGGCTCGGGATTGAGTCGCCGATCCCCTGGAGGTCGAAGGAGCGGCGGTGGTGGCCAGAGTCGCCGGTGACGATAAGGCTGTGGCGGAGGGCTTCAGGAGGAGATCACCAGGGCCGTCCCGTGCTGCAAAAAGGACGGGGACGAGGGGGAACATGTAAGGAGGGAGCGGGGGGTCCAGATCGAGGCCAAACGGGGGCAGAGGAGGCCGTTTACCTCGCGAATGCCGACGGCCCGAAGCAGCGACGTTCGGCTCGATCCCATGCACAGAAGCTTAGGGAGCTCACCGGAGGGCACAGGGGCTCTATTGGGCGAGGAATAAGGGGTCCGGAGGGGAGAGAGAGGTCCGGTAGGGGCTATTTATAGCCTCCCCGAAGTCCACCGCTCAGTGGTGCACTGGTGAGGACGAGGCCGAGGCCAGAGGGCACGAGAGGGGGAGTGGGCGTGTCTGTGGCGTTGTTGGGGCACGCCCATGACCAAAGGGAGAGGAAAACACGTGCGAGGCTGGCCAGGGAGGCGGGCAAGGACTGGCAGACGCGAGCGGCGCTCAAGCCCACGCGACAGCGGCCGTTGGAGAGATAAGGAGAAGGGGGCGTCGCGTTGGAGGGTTGCGGACGTCGAGGGCATCTCGGGAGATAGCTTCCCCATCGCAAAGCTGTCGGGGGACCTCGGGATGCTCCTGCTACAGTGCAGCAGCGCACGGTAGTGCGCCCCAAAGTGCCCAAATGGCATGCCATGGCATGCCCTTGGCGTTTTGGACGCGACCACTTGCGTCCAGGGGTATAGGGGGATCTAGACTAGGGAAAAATGGCATTGGATGCCCCTGGGTGGTTGATATAATAAGAGGGACGGGGAGAGAGGTGTGTTTTACTGCTGTCTAGGTGGTAAAAATGGAGTTTTACCCCACCTAAGCCTTGATTCATGGCCATAAAAAGTTACTGGAGTTGAAATGCATCAATGTGAGACTGAAGCAAAAATTTGAGAGCAAGGCGGAGAGTGGAAGTGGTGGAATCAGTAGTTTTTAGAAATGGCCAGAAGGTGTTTGATGGAGATTAGGGCAAGCAAATGGGCTTTGCTTGCCATAAGAATTTACAAGATCGAATGGTGATTAGAATTAGGCCTGATCACCAAGTTTGAGCTTCTTTTAAGGAAGTTCACAATGTAACTTTGTAAAACCCTAGAAATTAACAGAATCTGGTTTCTACAGATTTATTCATGCTTAGCTAATCTCCTTGATGTACCACTTAGTTTAGCACCATTATTTGGAGATTAGAACATGTCCACAATGTTTGGGGTCAAGGGAAGAAACTTTACAATGTAAAGTTGTCCAAGTTTGAATCTAGACAAGGAGGGTTTTGGAATAGTTTGATGAATCAAATCAACATGGATTGAGACGAAACTTTGCAAGATCATCATCTATGACAATGTTGACTTGCTAGACTTTTCCTGGAATTTATTGAGAATATTCATTATAGAAATATTTCAAAATCTTGATTTGGACAGAAAAGGTTTTGAGGGGTTTTCCCATGATTTTGAACATGACCATGTGTTGAAACTCATATATATGGAAAATATATGTCCACTGAGTTTCCCTAAATTTTATCAAAAAATTTCAAAGAATTCAAATAATTTTCCCTATGAAAAACCATTTCTGGTCTTA
Source organism: Hordeum marinum (assembly GCA_022496015.1). NCBI lineage: Eukaryota > Viridiplantae > Streptophyta > Magnoliopsida > Poales > Poaceae > Hordeum > Hordeum marinum. The sequence continues at coordinate 119,736,551 of CM039676.1, forward strand.
AGAAAAAGCTTTTTAAATAAATAGTAAAATAATCTTTAAAAATAAAATTGGTGGTTTTGGAAAGTCATATATATATAGTAGGTTTGAAGTAAAGCCTTTGGCGAACCAGGATCCACCCAATTTATGGACTTGTAGTGCAAAACCTCAACTCAGGGGTTTTTGAAAACCTAATTTGACTAAAACCCTTTTGGTCTAAATAATATTTGGTAAAAATAGTTTTGGGCACTATTCACATGGCATGATCATTGGGAAAGTAGTTTGGGTCAAGGAAGATGAATATGGAGAGGGATAGACTCAAAGAGTGCCATACACAAACAACCAAACAAGCAAACAAGCAATCAATTCAAACAAGCACAAACACTACAAAAGTTTTAATTGGATCCAATTTTTGTAAATGCAAGCATAACAAGGTGATACAAACATAGTGTGTGACAGTCGCAGGCAGAGGATTCGATTAGTCTCCCTGCCGCACTAACGACATCAACTACCATAGCGGCGCCCAATTTGGAGCAAATCCCCTAGCTGCACCCATCACCGGCACAACTACTAGGTGCATGCCTCGCTCGGAGCAAGAAGGAGCGCCGAGCGGGGCCGTAGACTCACAAGCTCGGCCTCCTCCATGTCGTATCACCCTAGCGAGCGGTGCATGATGACCAGAACACGACGATGCTGCTCCTGGTTCCACCAAGAGTCGAGCGACGTCGCGGTTCACCTGTCTAGCTATGACGTACATGGCGGAGGAAGCGATGGCATGAGTCCAGCTGCTGCTAAACTACCCACCGGTGCCTGACAAGATGGATGAGTGGAGAGCCACCATCTGGAGTTTGATTGCCTTTGTCGAAGCTAGCAAATGCCAGCATGTAGGGCCGTCCTGACGCACGTAGATGGTGACGGCGTCCCAGGCTGGCGGTCATATCGAGGGGCCCCAGGTGATGGTGTAGTCCCCTCCGTGACAACAGACCCAGAGGCAGCCACAGCGAGCTTCACATGCCGCCGATCTTGACGAGGTATCTATGGCCTCGTCTGGCCCGCGCGATCGCCGAAACAAGCGGCGTGTCTTGGAAGACTAGCGGAAGGAGGATGCGAGCATCACCATAGAGCTATGCCGGGAAGCACACCGTCAATCTAACAAGCGCAACGGCCCAGATGCTGCTGACCCTGCGCCTAGTGCTGGCGGGTACCTGCCTTATGAGGTTGGTTGCCCTGCCTTCACTCGCGAACTGCGACAGGACTGTTGGCCATCAGCTCGAGCTTTCAAGCCTGAACTGATGGAGAAATACAATGGGAAGATAAACCCGACAGAATTCCTGGGCATCCATACGATAGCTTTTCAGGCACTCAAGCCAACTATTTCCCTGGGAAGAGATGAGAAGGTGGTTGCCAACTATTTCCCTTTGGCACTCTAGCCAAATGTGAGACCGTGCCTGATGCACCTAGTGGAGAACTCTATTTCACCATGGGCTGACTAATGCAACGAGTTTGTCGGTGCCTTCACAGGTGGCCACCAGGAGCCAGGATAGCCCGGTGATCAACAAATCCTTCCGTAGAGGGACGGAGAAACCTCGCGTAAGTACATCTAGAGATTCAGTTGAGTACACCGCAACATTCCATTCGAACATGCGCAAGAAGAGGATACGGGACAAGATAAATGTTAGACTCTTGAAGACGGTCAATGAGCTATACACATTGGTAGACAAATGTGCTTGTGCTGCGGAAGGAAGGCGACTACCCGAAGAGGAGGCTAGTGTCGAAGTCGACTCATATGATGAGGACGATGCCCTTGGCCCAAAGGCGAAAAGTCGAATGTGCAATAAGAAGCGTAAGGGAAAGGCACTGTTAGCCATTGGGAGCTCTAGTGATCTCAGTGCAGGCAAGAAGGCCAAGGCCGAGGCTGTCAGCGAGGGAGCTGCCGCATGTGTTGATTGTCGGGAGGCCGCTGCGACAGAGAAAACTGGAAGGTCCAAGAGGCCACACTGCAAAATCCACCACACTAAGGGTCACGATCTCCAGGAATTACGCCAAGTTGGGCAGCTTGTTGAGAAGCAGGGGGCTAGATATGAGAATCATGACAAGGAGAAAGGCCAAGATGGTGCTGCCAGGAAGGTTCGTGGTGGTAGAGGAGGTCGTCGTGGCAAGGCCCCACAGCAGAAGGAAAAACCAGCTGAGGCCGTGAGAAGAAAGAAGCAAATGACATGAGTGATGATGAGCATGATGAAGAGGATTCCAGTGATAGAGAATTTCACAGGGCAACTGAAGCCATGTGTGTTGACAGGGGTGTGTCCCTGCATTCCTCTCAGCACCAGCTCAAGAAGTGGGCATGTGAACTCAATGCCATGGAGCCAGTCGCCAAGTCCAGAAGGCCACTAAATTGGTCCCACACACCTATCATCTTTGACGAAGAGGATCATCCTGACCGCACCATTGCGGTCAGATGTTTTCCATTGTTGGTCTCCCTAATAATCCGCAACCTCAAAGTGACCAAGATGTTAGTTGACGATGGGGCGGGTTCAACTTCATCTCCTCTAAGGTGGTTGAAAGGCTGTACATCCCTGAAGAAGAGCTCAAAGCTATGGGTACATTCCAAGGTGTCAACCCTGGCAAGATCCGACCCAAGGGAAAGATAACTTTGCCTATGACGTTTGTCGGGAAGCTGAACTACCGGACTAAGAAGGTGGTGTTTGATGTGGTCGAACTCCCCCTTCCTTACAATGGAATTCTTGGTCGACGAGCTTTGGCAAAATTCATGGCAGCATCCCACTATGCTTACAACACTTTTAAGATGCCAAGACCCATGGGGATCATATCCATCCCGTCTAACAAGAAGGATGCACTTATATCTGTGGACAATATGTATCGAGACGCAGTAGCAACTGAGGTCGCCAAAACCCTAGCTCCTGCCAAGGAATCGAAGAAAGTGAAGAAGCCTACCAGGGATGCCGGCAAGGACTCCGGGAAGCGCACCTCTTCGGAGTGCGCTCTAGCAGTTGATGACCTGCCAGAGAGTTCCCCTAGCAAAAGGTCCAAGGTCACCTATCCCGTGACGAAGAAGATCCAGGTAGGGAAGGATGGCACAAGTGGTATGTTAACCATCAGTGCCACCCTTAATGACAAATAAGAAAGCGCACTCATAGCCTTCCTGTGGGCGAATGTCGATGTGTTTTCTTGGCAACCATCTGACATCCCCGGTGTTCCCAGGGAGGTAATAGAGCACCACCTTGATGTCTGCCCTGATGCCATACCCATCAAGCAAAATGTCAAGAACCAACCCTTGGAGTGGCAGCAGTTCATCAACGAAGAAATCTAGAAGCTCAATGTAGCTGGTTTGGTCAGAGGAGTGTTGCATCCACCTTTGTTAGACAACCCCGTGGTGGTGCGCAAGGCGAATGTGAAATGGAGGCTTTGAATAGATTTCACTAACTTAAATGAAGCATGCCCGAAGGACCCTTTTCCCTTGCCGCGCATCGATCGAATTGTTGATACCACTTCCGGGTGTGACTTGCTTTCCTTCTTGGACCCGAACTCCGGATACCACCTGATATTCATGGCCAAGGAAGATGAGGAGAAGACCACGTTCATAACTCCATGCGACACGTACTGCTTTGTACGTATGCCCTTCGGGTTAAAGATTGCTAGTTCCACCTTTGCAAGGGCCGTGCAGATTGGATATGAACCTCAGTTACACAGAAACATGGAAGCCTACATGGACGACATAGTCATCAAAACCAAAGATGAATCAACTCTCATACAAGACTTGGAAGAGACTTTTGTGAACTTGCGCAAGACAAATTTGAAGCTCAACCCTCGGAAGTGTATGTTTGGTGTCCCATCCGGCAAGCTGCTTGGTTTTTTTGTATCTCAACGGGGAATAGAGGCCAATCACAACAAGATCAAGGGAATTGAATAGATACAAGAACCCATGTCCATCAAGGACGTGAGACGCTTGACCAGATGCATTGCTGCATTGAGTAGGTTCATCTCCAAGTCCGCTGAACGCTTCTTGCCATTTTCAAGATTGTGAAGAAGGGTGGCCTGATGAAGTGGACCACAGAAGCAGAAGGAGTGCTGCAAGATCTGAAGGCCTAAACCGCAAGAGCTATTGCTGTTATACTGGGAGGGAACGTATCAAGTGCTTAGTGCAGCGCTGGTGGCGCAGCGAGAAGTGGACGAAGATGCAGCAGCTGTAACTGATGCAACCAGCGACAAAACTGAAGCATCCACGACAAGTCCTGATACAAACCAAGGGGAACTTCAGTAAGCAAGCCAAGGCAGTTCCAAGGAAGTGGCGAAGAAGAAAGTGGTGCAGCGACCAGAGTACTTTGCCAGCTCCTTGTTAGAAGGGGCTAGGACAAGGTACTCTGGAGTGCAAAAGATGATCTTGAGCCTCATCATGTCCTCGAGGAAACTGTGCCACTACTTCCAAGGCCATGAGATCACAGTTGTCACCCGCTTTCCGCTGCAACATATATAGAGGAATCCCGAAGCCACTGACAGGATAGTTGAGTAGGCGCTAGAGTTGTCAAGTTTTGGATTGAAGTACAAGAGCTCTTCCACAATTCAGCGCAGGGCATTGGTAGAGCTCATTGCAGAATTGACACCCACGACAGATGAAGAGGTTCCAAAAACAATTCTCCCCGGCAAAGAAGCACCTAAGAATTGGATCATGTATTTTGACGGTGCTTTTTCACTATAGGGCGCCGGAGCAGGCGTGCTCCTCGTCGCCTCCATCGGAGAGCACCTCAAATATTTGGTTCAGATGCACTTTCCTCGGGAGGTAGCCACCAACAACACCGTTGTCGTGGGAACGAACACCTATGGGATCTTAGGTATCCCTTTCGGATCGGCGGGGGAAAGGCTCGCACAAAGAGCCGGTCTGATGAACAGCACGCGTGGATCTTTACCCAGGTTCGAGCCGCACGGATGCGTAAAACCCTATCCTGCTTGGTGGTATTGAGAGTGTTCTTAGGGTTCTTGCTACAGGAACGCTACAAGCAAATGCCACGCGTGTGTGCTAGAAAGTCCCAAAAGTTGAAAAAAGTCCTCTACCATATCGCCCTGGGCCTCTTTTTATACTCTGAAGGGGATCCCAACAGTGGCGTACAGTGCGTACATAGGGTGTATAGAGCTACACTGCCATCATACCTAACACTGATAGAGTAGGACAAGCGCATTTAATGCCCCATGAGGCATCTCTGTTTGGCAATGGGACGAGACGGGAGCTCGTCCCATCGGCACCGCCTAGACTCTTCCAACGTTGATGCTGCGACACACGTCCAGGTGGACCAACACCTGGCCCATGCACTTGCGGGGTCTTGCTAGGGCTTTGCCTTGCTGGGGCCTTGCCTTGCCCGGGCCCAGCTTTGCCTAGGATTTCAATAGCCCTCCTGGCAAGACCTTACAGGTGACCTTGATTCTCCTATGTTGGTATCTGGAAAGTCCCTACTGGCCCTTGCTGCCAGGGTGTCTACCACTGCCCGTGCAAGTGTAAGGGCCACTAGAGGGCCCAAAACTCTAGTGCACTGACAGGAGCCCCCGGGTCAGGGCCACACACGTCGCGAGACGCTGTTGGGCTAGGCCGAATTAGTGCATGGGCACGTGTGGCAGGGCCTTGCGGTTGTGATCAGTGCGCTCGTTGTGCTTCCCTACGATGTCCATTGAATGCAGGACATTGGATATGTGCATGACGCAGCCGTTACAATAGCACGCCCACGAAGGGTTTCTATGTTAGCTTATTTTAGTAAAGAGGCCGCCCTACGCCTTCCCCATAAAAGGGGAAATTGCAGAGGTGCTGCTCATTTACCCCTCGCCTTTCCCAATCTGAGAACCACCATCGCCCTCCTCCTAGAGCCTGAAATAGAGCCCCCCTTCCAGCCATCCACGCCCGTGCTCCCTCTTCATCCTCAGTCTCCGCCCTTGTTGCCACCATGCCGCCCAAAGCTAGAAACGACAAGGAAGCAGAGGTCGTCTCAGAGAGCATGATGGTGAAGATGCGGAAGGAGCATGTCGTCTTTCCGTCGGGGCTTGGCGTGAACGTCTTCAAGAAGCAATACCTGTGGATGTGTGCGACGAGGCGACGTCGCATCCCGCCACCTGCGTGAGTCTAGGACCCTCTGGGGACGGCCAAGGCAAATATCTTTTCTTTGCTGACTACTTTCACTATAGGCTCTTTCCCCTTTTTTGGACTTCTTCAACGACCTCATGTTCACCTACGGCTTCGAACTCTTGGATTTCACGCCAAATGTCGTGATGTAAATGGCAGTTTTCACCCATCTTTGTGAAAATTTTGTCGAAGTAGTCCCCAGCACCTCTCTTTTCCGCCACTACTTTTCCCCTTGCATCCAACCAGGCAGAGCCCTTTCCGGAGCCGTCACTTGGATCCCACGGCCAGAACCAAGGAGGTCTACCTTGATAGGGGATACTCTGAGAGGTCGGACGAGTGGTGAGGAAAATGGTGTTGGATACGGGAGGAAAAAGTCTTGCCCTTCTTCTTGACGTGGCAAGCCAAAATGTTGGGTGGCGAGGACTGGGGCGCCATCGACCCTCAGGATGGGAAAATCACAGTCGCGACCACCAAGATCCTCCGCCTCAGGGATGCCGGCCTTTTCGTAGAGATGATAGGCGCCGATTTTCTTCGCCGGCGGATCGCTCCCTTGCGGAGTAAGGGGAGGCCGGCTTGGGACTTCCGGAACGCGGCAGACAACATGAGATTGCTCCTCGGGCTGAACCACAATCTAACCATTATGCAGGACGGGGCCCTTTGCCAGAAGCTATTCAAGAGTGCCCTCGTACCAGAGGTGCCGGCAGGCGTAATCCCCCTGCGCAACAATGCCACCCTAGGTAGAATCATTGCCATGATGCTGGTGTTCGACGCCCATAGCCTCGACGCGTCTTGGATCGAGCCGCCTACCGAGAAAGTGCAAGAATTCTTCGATAATTTGGTGGAAAGGTCCATCCTCTAGGAAGAGGGCCTCGTTCGCGACACCACCGAGGAGGAGTTGGCGTACATCGCCAGCAGGGCAGAGGAAGCGGATCTCCTCGCGGAGGCCAGCAGTGTTGGCTTCTGGGAAGAAGAAGCCAACAATGGGGAAACACTTCCCGAAGGCCTTGCCTGGCAGGGCAGGAAAGCCGAGGAGCAAGGCGGCACGTCTGCCCAGGGCTGTCTTGTCGAAGATGCAGCCGAGGAGGAGCAGTCCGAGGAGGCCCCATCCCTTGTGCAAGGAAAAGGCGCGTTCTTCGGAGCGCCGTCTGCGGGCTCCCTGTCCATAAAGTTCCTTTGAGCAGCACAGCCTTTGGCAAGGGGGCGATCGGCAAGGCCGCGCGGCGGCAAGAAAGCCACTAGCAACCCACGCCTGCCGCGGCCAAGCGATCCAGGAGCACCCCTCCACTTCCTCCCATAGGCACCACGACAGAGGTCGCCTTCGACCTTTCTGCCATTTGCTCGGGAGAAGAAAATGAGGAGTAAGGGTCCTGCCATATCTTTTCCTTTTTCAAATTTCTGGGTTTTACTTTACTCATTTGATTCGCTTTGGTTTGCCTCCACAGGGACGCGGAAACACTGGCGCAACAGGTAGCAAAGAGGGCGAGGACCTCAATGGCCAAGGGGTTGTCGGCAAGCGTCTCGGGCGCACCAAGGATGACCGCCATCAACCCGGAGGCTAGCCCACATCGCAACCGTCGACTCAATCCCCAGCGGAGCCCCCAGCGTGAGACCATCACTCACTTCCCGCTAGCAAGTGCCGGAGTGTGCATCTTTACTGCTGACATCACCGCGCATGCAGGAGGAGGAGGACGGCAAAGAGAACCACTAGCGACCGTCCCCCATCATCAATGCCACCCAGAGACGGGTCCCTAGCAAGGACCTCCTCCAGCGCGCTTTACCGCAACAAGGGAGATCTAGCAAGCACATGCATCGGCAGGTCTTTGCGGGGAACCGTCGTTGGTGCATGTATTCCTTGTTATGTTCTTTCTTTCTCTTTTTTGGTCTTCTTGAACTTCCACCTAAGCTTCATTCGGCTTGTTTCCTTGGCCTCCATACATTTTGTCGACGGAGGGTATGGACGTCGACACTGTCATCAAGGAGACAACCAGTGATTCCGCCGTGGAGGCCGATAGGATCACTACCGAGGAGGCCACCAAGAGTGCTGCTGTTGAGATTCCTGAAGCCGGTAAAAACTCCAACATTGAGGCCGCCAACGCCGAGGCCGCCAAGGCTGCACAAAAGGAGAAGGCCGCCAAGAAATCTGCTGAGAAGGTCGGTGAGGAGGCTAGTGGTCGTACTGGCAGCATCCCAGCCGCAGGATCACCAGGTGCTACGCCGACCACTGAGCCCCCAGCCGCCGGGGTCCAGCCGCCTCCTCCGAAGCCCCTTCGTCGAGCAGATGCTTCAAGGTTGGCGACAACTTGTTCATTAGCATCCCTACCACAGCAAGCACTTGGGCGCCACCCGAAGGGGGAGTTCTTGTTAAGGATGCCGTCATAGCTTTCGGGATGAACATTGTTGACGAGCTAGGCGCCAGCAGCAAGACCCAAGAGGAGCAGCCCCTTCAGACCAGCGGCTACAAATTCTGAAACCTACAAGTGCTTCACCGCGCCTGAAAGGAGAAGCCGTACTCCAGGGCTGCGGTTATGGAAGCGGCCAAGACCAATTTCCAGGAGCACGTCGAAGACACTCAGTCTTGGTTCTCCCAAGCTTCCCAGGAACTAAAGACTGGCCAGACGCAGTTGAGCCAATGCTAGAACCAACTCTTCATGTTGCAGTCCGCTACCGAGCAGGCACAGGAAGAGGCCAAGCAACGGGCTACCAAAGAGGATGCTCGCTTGACGGAGCATCGTGTGTTGCTTGATGCCCATGAGGAGGACCTCGCCGCTCGCAAGAAGGTGCTTGCCGAGAAGTTCCATGGCAAGGAAGTGGATCTCGAGGATCTCGTCGCGCGGCGAATCGAGGAGCTGGAGCAGAAGCATAAGGAGACGCTCATGGCCCTAACGGTGGACCACGCCGTCAAGATGAAAGAGGCCGCCAAGAACCTACATGGGGAGTGGGTGAACAAACTGGCGGCCGATCTTGAGGATCTTGGTAAGGAGGTCTCGTTGGTTGAGACTAAAAGAGATAAAGCCGTCGTTAGCATAATGAAGACGCAGATCGCCATTTCTAACAAGACCAGGTAGCTCTTTTCGGCCAATAAGTCCATCAATGACCTGAACCTAAAGGTGGCCATGTTGATCGAGACCCTCGAGACCGCCAGGACCCAAGAGAAAGCTTTGGCCAAGGATCTCCATAGTGATAGGGTGCGGGTCCAAAACACTACCCTCGCTCATAACGATTATGTGCATGGAGTGGAGATCTGGACCGAAAAGCTCGTTGATGTCGCAGAGAGGCTTGCTGAACAACTAACCGACATGGGCCTAGAAGGCCCCACATATTCTCTCGATGACAAGGTGTCCATGAGCGCCAAGGTGACCATGTTCTTCGACAGCCTACTCGGAGCCTTGGAGTAGCTTCACTCCGACCGGGCATCCCACTTGGCCAGCGAATCACGCAAGCTCTGCCAGGTCGTATTCCTAAAGGTGCTTGTAAAGGTGGTGCACGAGAACCCCAACCTCAACCTCACCAACGTCCTCGACCGCTTGCCGAAGGATGCAGACGTCAAGGTGCTCGAGGAACTCCTTGCGCCCAATGTCGAGACGGTAAGCCAAGTCAAGCAGGTCGAGGGCGATCGCCGGGATTAGCTGCATCACTCCTCGCTGCCGCATATGCTAAAAACAATTTGTTTTATGATAGAACCTTGGCAAGGACAATTTAATATTGCTCGTCATGCTCTCGACAACCGTTATGTTATCTTCCTTGCTTGATTTCTCTCTATATGTATTTACCCTACGCTTGATTGGAAACTTGTCGGCGCGCATATCTCTGTCACGAGCGCTAAGTTTGGGACTTTAGGAGCCTGCTGGCGATATTGCCACCGGCTTACCCAAGTGCTCCTAGTGCAGTCACCTAGGATGTTGAACATACTCGAAACAGAATAGGGATGCAACCAATCGCAACAAGGTTCATCCGCCTGCAGGGTTTCCATATAGAAGTCAATATCGCCCGAGGAAAATTACCCTAGGGAAAGAATTCATTTGGGGTTTTTGCAACTTATCTTTTTGTTGTCGTGCTCCCTCCGGCATATGTTTTTGGGATGTCGCTCATAGGTATCCGTACCACCATTCCCTCCCGGAAAAGTTGCACGCAAGGTGACCTTTTGTCCTTTGAGAAAAAGAAAGAAGGGAAAATATGGATATGGAACCTTGGCAGTTCGTTATCCCTTGCCGGGATTAAATGCAATGCAACACCTCAAACAAACATGCACATAAGTAAACATGAGAATCGATCGGGGTTGCAGAACACTTATCTTTATTCAACTATGCATAGGGTCTGAGCCTGGCTTTGTACCAAGGATTACATGCTTTAGCGGCAAGACTTGTACAAAAGGTGGTTGCCGGGAGGCCTGGCAACCACGCCTCATGGGTAGAACTTGTGAAGGTGTTCGATATTCGAGGAGTTGCTCAGTGGGATGCCATCTTTGGTCTCCAGGTAGATTGTGCCAAGCCTGGTGGCTCGTACTACCCGATAAGGGCCTTCCCACTTCAGCGTCAACTTGTTGGAATTCTTGGCGGACTGAAGTTGCGAAAGAACAAGGTTGCCTTCCTCAAGACTTCTGGCATTAACTTTGCGGCTATGGTAGCGGCGCAAACCTTGTTGGTAGTGCGCAGCTCTCATAGCAGCTTGAAGATGGTCTTCCTCAAGGAGCGTCGCGTCGTCTTGCCACAACTGCTCTTGCTCCAGCTCATCATAAGAGAGCACTCGAGGTGACCCGTATATGAGTTTCGTGGGGAGAACTGCCTCCACCCCATAGACAAGGGACAAGGGTGTCTGGCCGGTAGCTCGATTTGGTGTCGTTTTGATTGACCAAAGAACCACCGACAGCTCATCAATCCAATGACTTCCGCACTTGTGCAGCCTGTCAAAAGTTCTTGTCTTGAGGCCTTGCACCACTTCAACATTTGCCCTCTCCACTTGGCCGTTGCTCCTCGGGTGAGCATCGGAAGCAAAACAGATTCTGCTGCCAAGGTCTTGGACATACTGCATGAAGGCATGGCTCGTGAACTGTGTGCTGTTGTCACCGATGATCCTATTGGGAACGCCACAGTGACAAACTAGTCCTTTGAAGAACTTAACGGCTGAATGTGCTGTCACCTTCCTCATTACTTCCGCTTCTGGCCACTTTGAGAACTTTTCGATTGCAACATACAAGTACTCAAAGCCCCTGGTAGCACGGGGAAAGGGGCCCAAGATGTCAAGCCCCTAGACCGAAAATGGCCTAGAGAGAGGGATCATTTGGAGTGCTTGAGCTGGTTGATGTAATCTCTTCGAATGAAACTGGCATGCCTCACACTTGGTTACAAATTATGTTGCATCCTGAAGGGCAGTGGGCCAAAAGAAGCCTTGCCGGAATGCCTTTCTAACAAGGGATCTTGATCCTATGTGGGAGCCACATATGCCTCCATGTATATCTGCCAACAGCTCCAGTCCATCTTGCCAGGAAATACATTTGAGTTTCACACCGTTCGACCTCTTTCTATACAAGACATTGTCCACAAACTGGTACATATTAGACTGGCGGGCTGCTTTCTCTGCTTCTTCTTGTTCCTCGAGAAATTCTCCTGTCTGAAGGAAACAGACAATGTGTTGTGCCCATGCTGGATCCTAGGGATCGACAACAAGGAGAAAAGGCATATCCTCTACGGGGTGGCATTTGCCTCAACATTAAGGGCCTAAGGGCCCATCGGAGCCTGCTGCATCCTGGCAAGCCTGGCAGGAGTGTGTGCGTGGCCGTGCGCGTGGCTGGCTGGTTGGCTAGCTGGGCTGGCCCAGCTGCTGGCCGCCTCTGGCCCATGCACAGAGGCCTCCCCCTCTCTATTTCTTTTTCTTTTTCTATGGGGTTTTTCTAAAAATCCCACAGGATTAAAAATAAATCCAATGACTATAATTCTTCCACCTAAAATCCTAGAGTATTCCATAGAATTTAACAGTGTCGTTTGTGAAAAATGTTGAAAACTTTGTATGCACTGATTTAATTTGAAACCCCCTTTTGGCATTTTTACCACTTTTAAAATAGTTTTGAAAGCCTGTTTCTTTCCAAAACCTTCAACAAATATTTTTAGTATGGTCTTTAGTATTTATCAGAGTAGGGTAGCATTTTTAATATTAGCTTGTGTGCTCTGTTTTTGTGTGATGCTTATTTTATCGCTATTTATCGCGACGATAGATTGAGCTGTTGACGAGGAAGTTGGACCCGAAGACTTCGAAGACACCGAAGACTTTGTTGAGCCAGGCAAGAAGCCCTTTGACCATGTTAAGAAGCCGTTTTATTATGTCATATAGCACTTTACTTTCGTTATATTGAGCATGTGGAGTAGTGACCACTTCGGTGGGTTGCTTCCAACACTTTTATCATTGAGACTTGCATCGTGCATGACCCTACCACCTTATGAGGGTTGTGTAGGTGGGTGTAGATAGGATGCTAGTAGAATCTACGCAAGTGGGTTTGGGATTATGCATAGTGATGGAAAGAAAGGGATGATTTCAAAGAGGTTTCGAAAACCCCGTCGGGTGCCACTAATGCCCGAGGGAGAGGATGATGAGTTGGATGACGACTTGAGAAAGAAGTGGTGTACCGGAGGAAGTGAGTGTGTGTTTCCAGAAACGGAGAGTTTTAGGATTTGCTGACCGTCCCAACCTTACATTTGCGACCACGATACCCCTTATGGTATGGGGCTTTGTTGATTACTATGGTCGGTGCTAAGAGGGACCCTACATTACTAGTGGTGAGAGTGGAGTAGTCACTCTCGAGACGGGGTCATCCTGGAAGTGGAAGGCCATGCGCTGTCTTTACAGGCACCGGGCACACTATTGCATGCCGTCATGGATGATACATGTGATGTATATCATGAGGGATGGCACCAACGAGTGGACTCTTTGTTTAGTATCACCATGGGAAAGGCATTGTTCAGGTGCTTACCTCGGGTATGTAATATACCGCGAGTCGTGGATGACACGGAAGTTCCCCGAGTCTTGTGGGTAAAGCGTGCAACCTCTGCAGAGTGTAGAACTATTCAAATAGCCCTGTCCACGGTCATGGACAGTTGGAGGTCCTGCTTAAACTACGTCTGATGTTTTCACAAACTTGGCGTGTGTGTGTGGATGACAGGGAGGTGACTCTTGAGATGAGTCAGATGACCTGACGTGATGATTGAGCATGAGATGTTCAACCCCCTGATTATGATGATATCTATAACTTGTTCAAAGGGATATCTACCAACTGTTAATGCATGCTTACCTTGTTACTTGATCATATCATTGCATCCAAAATTAGCTTTCTGCAAAATATCTATCAGTGCTATATCATGCATCATTATGCCTTGTTCCACACCATGGGTTTCTTGCAAGTACATTCAAAGTACTCATTGGCTTGGCACTAGTTATTTAATTGGCCAGGCGTGGAAGAACAGGAGTATGGAGAAGAGTTCATTGGTGATGAACATGCAAACTAGGACGCTTCCCAGTCTGAATGCCTATAGGTTTAAGGCAGATAGCATGGGTTCATGCTTTCGATCAAGAATTCCGCTGCTTGTTGAGTTTATGTATTTGGCACTTGTGGCCCTACCTATGTCAGGCTAACCCTTCGTGGTCTTTATTTGTGTAAGACGCTAAATGTGGATGTAAGACTCTTGTTATTCAGCTTCTGTGTGTTCAGTAAGCATTGATCTCTAGGATCATTGTACACGTGCATTCGATGATCACGACTTATGAGTCGGGGTCCCCAGAGAGCTGGTATCAGAGCCATCCTTACTATAGGAAGACCTTAGTTAGCATGGACGTTAGTTAGGATAAAATCATTTTTGAAACTACACATAGCATCTATACTTAGGAATTCTGCACTATTACCTCTTCTATTCTTCACACAACACTCTGTTGACTCTCCTCTTCAAACCTTTGTAGATGGCTGTCGTACTCGAAGCCTTCCTGACATCCGGCTTCCCCTTACTCCTTGGGGATAGCCTGGAGAAGTGCCAATTTTGCCAACCACCCGTCTTCCTCTAGCACGAGCACTGGGTCGATGCCATCACAAAGGATTACCACGTGGATGTGGTCGTGATGGCAACTGACTCCCCGACCAGTTGGTTCTTTGAAGGACCACATATGGAGACTACAGTACTCGCAGTCGAGTCAACTGCATTCAAGGCACTCCTATACCTTCGGGATACCATTCCAAAGATGGCTAACGAGCCACCTACTTGCTACCTTCGCTTCCGAAGGGATGATCTTGGCGAGAGTTGGACATTGGTTCCATCCCAGGAGGATGGCACACCACTCAGGTTCTAGATGTACTTCGGCCTCTCCGCCTATAGTCTGGTTCACCACTTGATTAAGAAGTCCCTGAAGCTCCGCGAGGAACTTGACCACACCCAAGAGCTACTTCGGCAAAGCAAGACGAAGCTAGACGAGATCAAGAAGGATGGAGCCCTTGAGGGATGACCAGCCGTCGCCAGCCGTTGCTTATCGAGGAAGAGCAAGCCCAACTAGAGATGCACCTACATATCGTCATCGCATGAGTGCGAAGGAGTACCATGAGCTCTTCACCGACCCGCCAGCGAAGCGTCGTCGGGATGGACCTCCTCGCTCCCCGACCCCTTAAACCGGGAATGATGCCCGTTCGAATGATGAACAATAGGAAGACCTAGAGGAGCATGACCACGAGACCGAGCACTCCACCACCTGAGTTCGAGAACCCCTAGGGTAGGATCAGTCATGTACCCCTCATCCGAAGTCGAGTGTGCAATGGTTCATATAAAACCATGTGTGCTTGTTGATTGTTGTTGTTTGTGTTCTGATACAAGTCGCTCTTTTTCCTTAGGCAACATGTAAGCGACTCCATCATCTATCTTATCTTAATTAATATCTTGGTCTTTCGACCTTTGTTTTACCACATTTGCACTCGACCAACCCCCTTAGGAGTGCTTTTCCATTGTTGCCTTCCTCTCGTCTGTCCCAGTTTTTGACTTGGCTACTCCAAATATGATGGTGCTACTGCCCGCAACAGCTCCTTCGACAACCCTGAAGCCGGCAACTCAATCCAGCATCAGGGAGCTGGCAGGACTACTCACGTTGGAGGACACCAGGAGCAGCCACAAGGCGACATTCCCCCGCCACCACCTCCACCGGAGAACATGACCATAGCTCAATTCCTCCAAGATCTACGGGAGGAACGCTAAGCCAACAATGTTGCTATTCAGCAGATGGCTAAGGCCCTTGTGAACAACCAGGACCAAGGCAGGAAGGACAATGGCCGCTCCACTATGTCTGAGTTCATGAGGAATTTGCCCCCAACCTTCACCGAGACTGTTGAACCCTTGGATGCTGACGACCGGATCCGCACCATCGAGGACCTCCTTGCATTGTTCAATTGCAATGAGGACCATGAGAAGGTGCTTTATGCCTCTCACTGCCTCGGAAGTACCGCCTGAGCTTGTTGGGATGGATTCAAGGTCATGCAAGGCGATCGTGTGATCACTTGGAATGACTTCAAGGAAGGATTCCGCACCGCCCACATTCCTTCTGGGATCATGGCTATCAAGAAGAGAGAATTCCGAGCGCTGAAGAAAGGAAGTGGCTCGTTCAAGGAGTACCTGCAGAAGTTCAACCTGCTATCAAGGTATGCACCTGAAGATGTCAACACAGAGGCTGCCAAGAAGGAACACTTCATGGAAGGACTTCAACAGACCCTGCAGTATCAGCTCATTGTCTACGATTGTCGTACCTTCTTCGAACTGGTGAACAAGCTCCTCATGCTTGAAGACAAGCGTCATGCCATAGACGACACTCGCAAGCGCAAGATGATCAGCAAGGGTAGATCCAGCAACTAGAAGCCTCGCCCCGGGCAGCCATCCCCGGCCAAGCCATCCTATCAGCCACAATAGGCTAGACCTCACGCGCCTCGTTCGAGCTAGCAGCCTGAGCAGTATGCCAATCCTAGGCCAGCTTACAACACCCCCCAATAACAACCATAGTGGCAGAAACTACAACAACAACCCTAGGCAAGTCACTTGTTTTGGATGTGTCAATCTAGACAAATCACTAGCTTTGCCCCAACAAGAAGCCTGATGCCCCATGCCCCAATGCGCCAAACCAAGGTCATGCCCGTGGAGCACCACCAAGGAACCCAGATCCCCGCAACTATCCCAACAATGGCAAAGGTCGTGTGAATCACGTCACCATAGAGGAAGCCCAGGAAGACCCGGATGTCATACTGGGTACGTTCCTCGTCAACTCAACCCCAACAACAGTACTGTTTGATTGTGGAGCTTCACATTCTTTTGTAACCCAAAAGTTTGCACTAGAGAGTGGCATGAAGCCTACACCCCTTGGTAGTCATATGTTGATACAAGCCCCGAGATCAGTTATGAACTCTGGGATAGGATGTAAAGGGGTGGAGATTAACATCAACGGGGTAGACTTCCTAGCAGACCTTATAGTTTTGGATTCACCCCGCTTGGACATCATCCTTGGTATGAATTGGTTGACCAAGCACCAAGGCTTGTTAGACTGTGCCAAGAGGATTGTCACCATGACCAATAGCCAAGGAATGTAAGTCAAGTATGTTTCCAACCCGACCTCCACTCAAGCCCCTCAAGCTAACTGTCTATCAGGAATTGAGTTGGATCAAGTTCCAGTGGTATGTGAATACCCGCATGTGTTTCCTAATGAGCTGCCCGGAATACCTCCTAACCGCAACATTGAGTTCATCATTGAGCTTATGCCCAGATCAAGGCCCATCTATAAGAAGGCCTACATGATGGGATCCAAAGAGTTGGCTGAATTGAAGAATTAACTGGTAGAGCAGCTCAGGAAAGGATTCATTCGCCCGAGTGCCTCTCCTTTGGGATCACCTGTTCTATTTGTGTCAAAGAGGGACGGAACTATCGTTCTCTGTGTCGATTACCGTTCTCTCAATGAAGTCATGATAAAGAACAAGTACCCACTCCCCAAGATTGAAGACATGTTTGATCAGTTGAATGGAGCCAAGGTGTTCTCCAAGATCGACCTTAGGTCTGGGTAATATCAGCTGAAGATCAGACCCCAAGATATTCCCAAGATGACATTTGTAACCCGGTATGGCCTGTATTAGTACACGATCATGTCATTTGGGTTAACCAATGCCCCTGCCTACTTCACGTACCTCATGAATAAAGTCTTCATGGAGTACTACGACAAGTTTGTTCTCGTCTTCATCGATGACATACTCCTCTTCTCCAAGTCAAAAGAAGAGCATGATCAACACTTGAGATTGGTCCTAGATAAGATTCGAGAGCACCAGCTTTGTGCCAAGTTCAGCAAGTGCGAATTCTGGCTGCATGAAGTTGGATTCTTGGGTCATGTGTTGACTGCAGAAGGATTGTTAGTGGATCCTGCCAAGATTGAAGCCGTGACTAAATGACAAACCCCAACCACCATCAAGGAAGTCAGGAGCTTTCGCGAACTCAGGGAATATTACCGCAAGTTCGTTGAAGGATTCTCGAGGATTGCCCGACCCATGAACCATCTTTTGAATAAGTACATGAAGTTTGAATGGACAACTATGTGCGAGGAAAGCTTCCAGGAGCTTAAGAAGAAATTGACCACAACCCAGGTTTTGGCCACCCCTGATATTCGCAAGGAGTTTGTGATATATTGTGATGCATTGAGAACCGGGCTTGGAGGTTTTCTCATGCAACAAGGCAGAGTTGTAGCATATCTATCCAGACAGCTATGACTTCATGAAGAGAACTATGCTACTCATGATCTTGAGTTGGCAGCCGTGGTTCATGCCTTGAAGACATGGCGACATTACCTTCTGGGGAAGCGATGTGAGATATACACGGACCACAAGAGTTTGAAGTATATTTTCACTCAGAGGGAATTGAACATGAGGCAATGAAGATGGTTGGAGTTGATCAAGGATTACGACCTCAGTGTTCAATACCACCCCGGAAAGGCCAACGTGGTAGCATACGCCTTACGTAGAAATGCTTGTTCCTTGAATGCCATGATTAAGGAAAGACTACCCACCCTATTACGAACACACCAGAAGGCGTTGGCACGAGAAGGCATTGGCACGATTACGAAGACACCAGAAGACCCTGTCAACGACAGCCATGAGGAATCACCTTCATCGTCAACTCAGCAGACCCGATGTCGTCAAGGACTCTTCAGGCGCAACCAGGATTGTTTCGACAAACAACAACCAGAGACATCATGGCATCCGGAGAAGACCCAAAAGGATAAGAGGGCTCCTCTACAAGACACAAAGTAGGACGACTAATGAGTCTGAGAACCCCTAGGGTAGGATTGATCATGTGTCTCCCATGCGAAGTCGACTCCGTATGATGGTTCAGATGGAACCATGATGTGTGTTGCTTGTTTTTCCTATTTGTCCTTTCGTGTAAGTCACACTTTTGCCCTAGGCAACAAGTGCACGACTATATCACCTACCTTACCTTTATGTTTGTGTTCAGCCTTTTCGGCACTTGCTTGATTGCACTTGCACTATACCACCCCCATAGGCACGCTCCTCTATGCTAGTTTACCTGTCCCCAATCTCGTCAACTGAAGACCGGCAAGACAAGATGCACCAACAATCCACCTCGACAGACAACTAGCGTTGAAGACTATGACTACAACGTACTCAACAAAACGCAACCCCATAGAGTTATGTTTTTCCCTCAGGATTGGAAACCCCTCCCTAGCCCAACCTAGACCTCACAATCTCCCCCAACACAAGCCTCTGATCACGTGTTTAATACATGGATTTGCCAGAGCACTTATTGAGCTTCGATAACTCCTTCTTAGCATTGGGTTCATTATGGAGCTAGTGATCATAGTGAACAAACATCCTTCATTCCTACGCCAGCACTAAAACCTTGATGCCATAGGAAGGATCATTCTGAGGATATACTATTCATGGACAATGATTTGATTTAGCCATAATAGATATCTTGAGGAAGTAGTTGAGACCCTTTTGTGGGTTACGAGGTTTTATGTTGGTGAGTGGACTTGGTGGATCAAGTTGATAGAGTAGCATAACTTACTTCTCCCTTGAGTCAATTGGATCTACTAGGACGATTGTGATCACACGCTGAAATTATTGGTGGACAAATGACGTGACTTTGACAATAATATTGATAGTGGATTGATGATGTTACAATAATAATTGGATTAACCAGTAGGGTGTTCTTGCTAGATGTCAAACATGGATTTAAATAGGTGATTCTAATAGGTGCTCAAGATCAATTAAACCACATTTTTCGGGGTAATTTGGATTTAGTTCGGTGATCTTCATGTTGATACCATGTTTCTCGGTGGAAGTCAAACCAGGAATATTGGATTGTTGTTAGAATCGATTCAAGGATCCATATGCACATAACATTGGAATTCACTGCATCATCATGATGGTGGTTGATGGTTATACTCTGATGAGATAGTTCTTCCTAGAGTTCGGGGATTTAGGAAATCTGGAGATATATGGGACAACACTAGCATTGGATTTGTAGCAATAATAGGTCATGTAATAGTGGATGGTATTCGTGGATCGGTTAATTGGATTCTTATGAAGGAAACAAGATCTTGGAGTGGTTTATTACGTGTTTCCTTATCATAGTAATGCAGTACCTTACACCTTGGATAGGTCAGAAGGACAACTGGATTGGTAGTGTCATGATCAAGCTTAGCGACTTATAAATTATCCCGAGGATTTTTAGATAGGGATATATGTGAGTTAGCTATAGTATACATATGAGATTTTTTAGTATAGTCCTTCTCCAAAAACCCTTGAAGATATTAGTAGCATGTGTAGAATTGGATCTGCCTTATATGAGATGATACCTTCGATGATATAGGGTGATTTTGTTTGGAATAATAGGCAGTACCATTGGCATCTAATAGTTGTGCTCAAGATAAGATGTTAGACGTTCACTCACATCCTAAGCTCCTTGAAACCCCGAAGCTTTACCAGACCATGACACATTCGGATTATGACCATAGGCCTTGGAATATATGTCCTTATACTATGGTCGGTAATCCACCTCGACCACCCCCAATCTATTTCAAAAGGAAGGTAGCGACGAATACCTTTATTAGGTTGGACCACAACCCTTGATACTAGTGACCATCCGGGACGAATGCCCGCTCCTCTAACATATACCATGAGAAATGTTTTTATGTGATACTTCGGGAAATAGGTTGTTATCCTCCGAGATAACATACTTATGTACCCAATGAGAGCAGACACACCTTAGTCCTGTTTGGATCAGCCTCAGGAACAAAAATTACCATGACTCTTGAGTATAAGGTTTCACCATGAAGCACCCTCCCTACAGAAGAAGACCTTCTTGCCCAAGGAACATGAAGAACCACTGCGATTACGAAGCCATGACAATGATGAAGAAGAAGCAAAAAGGAGACAACCACCACTCCTCTGCTGGCTACATCAACTAGACTACATCCCTAAGAACCAACGTTTAAGCCCAATGAAGCCTTGGACATCAAGAGGATTAAAGAGCCCATTGCTTTAAGTAATCACCTATTAGTTCCCGACTAAGACGGAACCGAGGAGCTGATAACACCCCTTACTCCACCACCTTGATGGTGTACATTGAGCATGACATCCCTGCGTAGGATCAAAAGTGGGTCTAGAGTGGGGGTGATTAGACTACTTGACCAAATAAAAGTTTTGGCTTTTTCCCAATTTTAATTCTTGGCAAGTTTTATCATTCATAGCATATCAAGTAACACCCTACACATGCAGGTTTAAGAGTGTGGCAGAAGAAAGTAAACACATTGCACATGTAAGTAAAAGAGAGGGTTAAGGAGGAAAACACAAGTGATGACACGATGATTTTTCCCGTGGTTCCGATAGGTGGTGCTATCGTACGTCCATGCTCATGGAGTCTTGAACCCATGGAGGGTAACGGTCCCAAGAGTCCATGGAGGGCTCTACCCATGGAGTGTTCTATGGTGAAGCAACCTTGACTATTCCATGCGGCTTCCGTCCACGAAGGACTAGCCTCATTATGGGTAGATCTTCACTATGTAGGAGATCTCCTCACCCTTACAAACTTCTTGGTTCACTTCACAACACGAAGTAGGAAGCTCCCAAGCGACACCTAACCAATCTAGGAGGCACCACCCTCCAAAAGGTAATAGGCTCAGTAATGACGATGATCTCCTTGCTCTTGTGCTTCAAGATGATAGACTCCTCAACACACAATCACTCTCTCATAGATTTGGCTAGGTAGAAGAGATGGGATTGGTGGAAGGCAAGTTGGGGAGGCTAGAAATCAAGATCCATTTGTTTGGAGTGGAAGATCTTGACCTCAACACAAGGCTAGGTGGTTCTGTCTCAGAAAACTTAGCAGGATAGGCATGGAATAGTTCTGAGTGCTCCACTTTCGAGTAGGTGGTTGTGAAGGGGTATATATAGGCATGCTCAAAAAACCAATCATTACACACAATAAGTCAGACTCGGTGACGCCGATGTGTAAATCTCAGTTGTACCGAAGTGACCAAAGGTGTCAACTTTTGAATCTCGGAGGGACCGATATACAATTCTCGATTTCACCGAGAAAGTGGCCAACGGTCAGATTTGCCAATCTCGGTGACGCCGATTCACAATTTTCGGTCGGACTGAACATGAGAACTTGCGTAATAGAATCTTGGCAACCCAACTCGATGGTACCGAATGCCGTGTCAGCTGCACCGAAGTGTTAGGGTTTGGCTGAGTCTGTCTAGGGTTTAGAATTGGTGGCACCAGGATAGGAATGTTGGTTTCACCGATTTTTCATATTTGGCCTAGGACAGACTTTGGTGGGAGAGTTTGTGGATGTTTTGGTAACAGTCACCTGTGCACATTTGACCATATTGTCCATCATCAAACTGTTACCCCATTTTAATAGTATTGGATTTCCTATGAACTAAATCTGATTTCTCACAAATGTAAAATGTAGAGTCCTCTTGCTTGAAGCTTGGCCAACCTATTTCCTTGACTCTTGGCGTAATTCCGTAATCCTTTGATCATCCCTATCATTGAATTTATCCTTAAATATACTTGGTGAAGCATTAGTTCAATGACTTATATGTTGTTATTAATTACCAAAACCACAAAGGGAGCAAATGTGATTTCAATCTCCCCCTTTTTGTTAACTCATGACAATATATAGATCAAAGCTTCAACAAAGATATAATCATGGAATATAATCGTCGCTTTGATAAGTATGTGATAAGCAAGAGCTCCCCCTAAACTTGTCCATTATTTTAAATTTGCATTTGAATGAAAATGCACAATCGATTAGGTACATGGGTCACTTTCTTACATGTCACATACCACTTGGTGGTGTGCGAGAGTAATTGGAATGAATATCATAGCACAACACAATAAACCAAAGATGAAAGATATTCACATAAGCATTAAGATGATAGGAAATAGTAGCATCACACATTAAAGCGTATGATCAAACATCATCAAGCGTGTATCACAAGAAAAACAAAAGAGTATCACGGAAACCAAAAGCAATTGTTTTGAGAAAGGCAACAAACATGAAACGCTCACTCACTCGATGCCTAATGATCTACATACACTTCTCTCCCGTTGGCAACAAGTTACCAAAAAGTTCAAAGGCATATTACTAATTGTTCTTGGGCTAATCTCCTCCGGTTGTCGATGAAGGATTCGAGATAACGGCGTCAGCTAAGATTTCTACAAATGTAGTAGAAGGAGCTGGAGTGGTAACAAGAGGAACTAGAGATGATGGAGCAGGAGTTGTGCTGACAGTAGCTGGAGCTGATAAAGAGGGCCTCAAATCTGGTGCAGGCACTGTGGCTGATCTCATCTGAGTGGTGAACTAGGTGCCTGGACCGAGAGATGATCCATCCTCCTCCTCATCATAATCATTTCAAGTAGAAGGGACCCAAGGGATGTGCACGGAGTCAACTTCCTTCTGAAGCTCTATAACTGTCTTCGACAACTTGTCCACCTTATCACCCAGAACTTTGATTCTTGTCTCGAAGGTCCTAACTAGACTGTTCTGGTTATCCAGAATCCCCTTGATATCATTCTGCATGCCCTGGATGGCTGAGATCAGAAGATCCATTTGCTCATTCCTAGATCTTGGGGCTTGAGCACTAGCGGCTCATACTGCTTCTGCTTCTTCCTATGATGTATAAGATGTGGGATAATCTGGGTCCATCACCACGTCATTATCCTCAAAATCTATCGATAGGGGCAGATGTGGACGATCTAGAGAAAAAATGTGCTTCTCCAACCGAGAGTTGATAAGCAACTGGATGTAGGGTGCATAACAGCAAGAGCGCTTTTGATCAACAACAACCATCTTGATTGTCTCAACAATCAAATCCATGACTCTAATCCTAGTGTTCTTCTCAAGGTGGATCAGCATGTTGATGGAGTAGCCTCGGATCATCTTGTCATCTCCTGACTTGGTCATCAATGTGTGCCTCCGAATGGTGTTCATTGTATGAAGGCCTCTTGTACATAATAGATGGATCCTAGCTTGTGTGATTGCACCATGTCAACAGGGATAGGAGTATACATATCTTTCATGGCATTGTGACTTGCCTTGGGTTCTGAGTATACATCCAGATCACCTTCCTGAGCTTCTGGAACTTCTAGAAGTGCAGCCCATTCCTCAACAGTGGACTCATACCATGCACCTTCAGTCATCCATACAATTCTACCATCTCCATAGAAATGAGAAGTGGACTAGAATTGCATGATCATCTCGTCGTTCCATGCAGTAAGCTCTCTGCCAATGAACTTGTCCAGACCAATGCAATGGAGGTTGTCTTGGACACTTGGGAAATAGTCCACATTATCCTTAATGAACTTCCAATTAACATATCTCAT
This sequence comes from Hordeum marinum, assembly GCA_022496015.1. Classification (NCBI taxonomy): domain Eukaryota; kingdom Viridiplantae; phylum Streptophyta; class Magnoliopsida; order Poales; family Poaceae; genus Hordeum; species Hordeum marinum. Next base: position 119,760,544 of record CM039676.1, read on the forward strand.
GTCGCTAACAGCCGGGCTCTCATCAAGCAACACTATCTCATAAAAATCATGTTGCTCTCTTGTGTAGAACCTGTAGTCAACAGTAGTTTTCCTCCTCTGAGCATAAGGATCTATGGCTCTCTAGGCTCTCAACCCTAAGTCTTTTCTCTTCTTCATGTCCTCAGCAACTAAGTGGTTGGCATCATGGACTGGAAGATGTGGTTTGAGCTTCATCAAAGTAGTCAAGTCATCATCATCTTCAGTTCTGGAGGCAGTCCCCTTGTTCTTCTCAGAAGATGGGATGTCTCTAGTTGTCCTCTTGGACTTCTGTGCAGCAGTTTTCTTGGAAGGAGCCTTGGTGCTCTTGGAGGTGCCAGTCTTTGGCATAGCATCAGCCATCAGTTTCTTAGCTTTATTCTTGGGAGGGGCCTTCTCAACATGTTCTTCCTCCTCAGCCTCAGCAGCAGCACCAGAAGCCTCCTCTAGATCTTCATACATAGAGGTCGGCCTGCCAATCACATGGACAATCCTTTTTCTGGACTTCGTCTCCCCTGCTTTCTTAGGCATAGCCTTCTTTGGGGGCTCAACGGAGACAGTGGATCTAGCACTCTCATGTGCCTTGATAGTGTCTGAGATGGCATAGATCTTGTTGACAACTTTCCTTGATGAGGTAACTTCAGTTCCTAACTTGTTGGCAGCCTTTTCTTGCTTTTTAGCAAGAATCTCCTTAGGAATGAAATCAGAATCTTCTTCATCAGACTTGAGCTTCTTCTGGTCCCGGTGGCAGCCTTGGGCAACCCATGAGAGCTGGGGGTGCGTGGATCTGAAAAAGAACTGGCTTCTGGGCTTGTGCCAGAACTCGTGTCAACTCCCTGCTCTACCAAATTCTGACTGTTCTCTAAGCCTGACATACTGACCCTGTGAATAGAGTATAGGAGAGCAGAAGAAGATGAGTCATCACAAAATAAGGCTGGTTTTTGAAATTTGAACAATGAATTTTCAATATGTTTGCATTCTGTCAAATAAATATCGACACAGCCAAAACAGAATTTTCGGTGGGCCATGACTGACTGACTCTCTAACCGAACCTTGGCAGCCTTTTTGGTCGGGCTGAAAAGACCAACTCGGTTCCACCAAGTTATTTCTCAGACACGCAAAAAAGCATATCAGTGAGACCGATATTTCGATTTTGGTTCCACCGAGATTTATCGGGCGGATGGCAAAACCCTAGAAAATTCGTTATTCGCGAGATTTTGGAGTTTGAGTGCATAGGAATAGGTGCAAAGGGTGTATCAATGATAAACATGAATCTAATGTGCAAGAATCGGACAAGGAGTGCAATAGAGATTGAGTCCGTACCCTAGCTTGGCACGGATCCTCTACTACGGTGATGAGGGAGTGGATTTCGTCAGCGACGATGATTCCTAGCGGCGGAGGAGCGCGTGGAGACAAGGGCGACGACCAGCGGTCTCAGGGGCCATAGCTTAAGGTTCTGAGGCGCAACGTATGAGAATGAAATTCAAAGCGTCGGGGTCCACAGCTATTATACCCACCACTGTCGGTGACACCGATTCTAATTTCTCGGTGTCACCGAGTGCCTCAACTGTCAGCTGACAGGGACACTCGATGTAACCGAGAAAACGGAATCGATGGTACCGAGATTGAAAACCAAATCAACCCTAGGCATTCGGTGAGACCGAGATATTGTGGTTGGTTCCACCGAGATGCACTTGTGATGTTTTAATGGTCAGTCCTTGTCGATACGGAACTCCGAGTGCTCCACACACAAAGGGATCAAAAAGCACTTTTTCAAATTTTGTGATGCAACATGAATAGAGTATGAGGTGAGAAATCATAGATAGCTAAAGAAGTGGTCCTAGGCATTCTTGTATATCCAATTGGCAAAATATAAAGAAAAAGACAAATAGCAACAATTGGATGAGAAAATAAATGCAGACCAACATGCTCACACAATAAGATGTCAAATGAAATCATGGCAAACACGCACGAACAATCTAGCATCTAACAAGCATTTGGGCGATGATGAAGCAACCTATATATGAGTATTTGACTTAGGAGCCAAGTAAGAGTACTTGATCACATGTCATACTCATCGTTTAAGCACAAGTGGGGTTACCACTTTTACATAAAGCATTTAATGTTGTCACATACTAAGAGATGCTTTGACTCAAGTCTTATAGTAGATATCCCCCTTGACGTGACATCCCCCCATAAGAGGGATAAACTAACCTTGGGTTTTGTCGATGAAGACTTCATGTTGGTGAGGTAGTGGTGGATGGTCAAGGTTGATGAAGATCACCAAGATTTGGGAGCATCCTTGTCGTTTCCTTACTCTTCTCACCTACATGGGTTAGTCCCAACACACAAGAGACAAATAAAAGGATATCTACGGACATGGAGTGCAAAGCATTGTAATGATGTCAATTGATTTGTTGATTACCTTGTCCCTTACTTACCTTTGAGTTAATGTGTGACTCCTTGATCAATTGCATAGGGTTGATGTTGATTGCAAATAGATGTTGCAAAAAATGAATATGAGTGAATTTCATTGGCGGAGTCACCCCTCAAGAACTTTCTAGTTCTTCTTCTTGGTAATCGACATCAAGTTGATGTGGATCCTTGGTGTTTAAGTAGCACTTGTAGAAGTTGAGCTTGTAGTAGCCTTGGGAACCCACTTCACCAAAGCTTGGGGTTCATCTTCATAGGAGTCAAAGTCCTCTTGACGCTTGTTCTTGCCCTTGAGCTTGGTGTCTTGTGGTGGGAGGTCATCTTGAGTGTTTGTTCCCTTGGGAAGAGTATTTTTATACTTCTCCTTCTGAGTAACAAACTTAGGATTTGGATATTGACCTTCTTCCCATTCAACTCCATTAGCGTTGATGTAGCCAATACCACGATTCTTCCGGTATCCTCCATGATTGCGTACAACCTCATCAAATTGTTTTTACCCTTCAAGATAGTTCTAGATACATTTCTCTATAATTCCTTTCAATAAAGCATTTTCTTTCTCAAGTGCAACTTGGCTAAGAGAATCATCATTAGTAGAATCAATAGAACTAATACGAGAAACATCATTGGGTTTAGCATTTTTATTGTTGCTACTAGACGAAGAACATTTCTTTCCTTTGTTACTAGTTTTCTTAGATTTCACTTGTGGCATGAATGTAGACAAGAGTAGTCGCTTGGAAATATAAGTTGAAGTCTTCTTTCGGAGATCGTCATTGATAGCTTTAAGTAATTCATGTTCTTGCTCCAAATTGAGCTTCTCCAAGCATAGCTTGTCATGAGTTCTTACAAGCTCTCTATGATCTTCAAGAGTAGATTAATGAGCTAACTTAAGAGTGTTGAGTCCTTTAGTTAGTTCTTCTATTTTCATCTTATCATCGTCAATTGACTTATCTTGACTAGTATGAGAATTATCAAGTTCACTAACATCACTAGTTTTATCATCATCGTAAAGTGAATCATTTTCATCACTATCGAAATCAAGATATTCGGGGTGTGATACCTTGGGGCCTTTATCCCTGAAGCAACTTCCACCTTCTTCATTTGGTGAATCAAAGAGATCATAGGAGTTGGTTGTCACTAGTGCTATTCCGGCAACACCATCATCTTGACTATAGTCGGAGTTGGAGTGATAGCTTATCTTAGAGTGGTTGTCGGAGTCGGAGACGGAAACACATTCACAAAAATGAGCTTGATTCTTTCTTCTTGAGTAGCTCTTGGTGTGCTTGTAGTTCTTCTCCGAGTCCCTACTTCTCCTTGAGGGTCTTCGTTCATAACGATCATCTCTACCCCTTCTCTCTCTGCAAGGTGATTCGTCTCTTGAGCTTCGTCTTCTTCGTGACTCTTCTCTTCGTTTGTAGGGAGCCAAGCATTCATTGGAGTAGTGTCTGGGCTTCCCACTATTGTAGCAGTTTCGGTCATGACTTGACGAACGCTTCTCTTCATATCTTGAGTTGGAGCTATGATCTTTGCTTCTATTCTTGTAGAACTTGTTGAATTTCTTGACCATGAGGCTTATCTCTTCATTTGTGACAAGGTTGTCGCTTGATGTAGCGGGAGCATCACTTGTGGATTTGTAAGCACCGCTAGACTTGTGATGAAGGTCTTCCTTGTCTTTGAGTGTCATCTCATGAGCAACAAATCTACCAATCATTTCTGTTGGTTTGAGATCTTTGTAGTTGGGCATCATTTGGATCAATGTGCAAACGGTGTCATATTTCTCATCCAAAGATCAAAGTATCTTCTTGATGATGAACTTGTCAGTCATTTCTTCGCTTCCTAAGCCGGGAATCTCATTGGTGATGAGGGCTAGCCTAGAGTACATTTCAGCGACTCCTTCACCATCCTTCATCTTGAACTTTTCAAAATGACCTTGAAGAACATCTAACTTGGATTCTCTACGAACTCAGTTCCTTCATGCATATCAACCAAAGTATCCCAAATCTATTTTGCGTCTTCAAGATGGCTGATTTTGTTGAATTCTTCAGGACATAGGCAGTTGAAAAGAATGTCACATGCTTGAGCATTGAGTTGCAACATCTTCAAATCATCCGCAGACGCTACATGATCCTATTCCTTTACATCCGCAAAGAATTCATATTGCAAGCCAACACGAACAATAGCCCAAACGACAGGATTATGACGAAGCAAATGCATTTTCATTTTATGCTTCCAACTAGCAAAATTAGTGCCATCAAAGTACGGACCTCTATGGTGATAATTTCCCTCACTAGAAGCCATACTTCTCCTAGGTTGTGAAACCTATGCAATGGAGACCAAAGCCCTGATACCACTTTTAGGATCGAAAGTAGGTCTAGAGAGGGGGTGATTAGACCACTTGAACAAATAAAAGTTTCGCCTTTTTCCCAATTTTAATTCTTGGCAAGTTTTAGCATTCATAGCATATCAAGTAACACCCTACACATGCATGTCTAAGAGTGTGGCAGCGGAAAGTAAATACATTGCACATGTAAGTAATAGAGATGGTTAGGAAAGCAAACATAAGTGATGACACGATGATTTTTCCCACGGTGCCGATAGGTGGTTCTATCGTACATCCACGTTCATGGAGTCTTCATCCCACGGAGGGTAACAGTCACGAGAGTCCACGGAGGGCTCTACCCATGGAGGGTTCCACGAAGAAGCAACCTTGACTATTCCATGCGGCTTCCATCCACGAAGGACTGGCCTCACTATGGGTAGATCTTCATGAAGTAGGTGATATCCTTGCCCTTACAAACTCCTTGTTTCACTCCACAACACAAAGTAGGAGGCTCCCAAGCGACACCTAACCAATCTAGGAGGCACCACCCTCCAAAAATTAATAGGCTCGATAATGACGATGAACTCCTTGCTCTTGTGCTTCAAGATGATTTGACTCCTTAACCCACAATCACTCTCTCATAGATTTGGCTTGGTAGAAGAGATGGGATTGGTGGAAGGCAACTTGGGGAGGCTAGAAATCAAGATCCATATGGTTGGAGTGGAAGATCTTGACCTCAACACAAGGGTAGGTGGTTCTCTCTCAGAAAACTGAGTAGGATAGGTATGGAATAGTTTTGAGTGCTTTACTTTCGAGTAGGTGGTGGTGAAGGGCTATATATTGGCATCCCCAAAAATCGAACCATTACACACAATAAGTCAGACTCGGTGACACTAATGTGTAAATCTCAGTGGTACCAAAGTGACCAAGGTGGCAACTTTTTGATCTAGGAGGGACCGATATACAATTCTCCGTTTCACTGACAAGGTGACCAACGGTCAGATTTGGCAATCTCGGTGTTGTCGATTCAACATTTTCGGTCGGACCGAAAATGAGAACTTGCGGAATAGAATCTTGGGAACCCAACTCGGTGGCACCAAGTGCAGTGTCATCTGCACCGAAGTGTTAGATTTTGGCTGAGTCTATCTATGGTTTAGAATTGGTGGCACCGGTATAGGAATGTTGGTTGCGCTCACTTTGCATTTTTGGCTTAGGGCAGACTTTGGTGGGAGAGTTTGTGGATGTTTTGGTGATTGTCACTTGTGCACGTTTGAGCATATTGTCCATCATCAAAACTTTACCCCCTTTTAATAGTATTGGCCTTCCTATGGACTCAAAGTGATTTCTCACAACTTGTCACATCCCTAGCTAGCCTCTTAGGACAGCATGTGTCTGCATTATATTTCACTTTTTGCATCAACTTAAAATGGGGATCGCACGAAACCCCAAACAATTCATTTGAATCAAACCAACTTAATGATTGTGAAAAATCAACAAATCCAAAATTCCCATCTAAAATGTCCCCTATGTCTGATAAATGTGGACATGATTATACAAGGGGCCATTCTAAAAATTTGAACAATTATAGCATTTCAAAAATAAATAATAAAGCATTATCATTATTTCAGATTTCAAAATATCCTGAAACTTTTAACAGAAGTTTGAAATATTCAAACTTAATGCTATAAAATATTTGGGATATTTATCACTTAGCAATTGTGCCTGAAAATAAAATAAAAAAATATCAGAACAAAAGAAAATAGAAAACAAAAACTGAAAGGAAAAGGGGGCTCACCTGAGGCCTGGTAGCCCAGCCGGCCCACCTGGCCCGTGCTAGTCGTCCCCTACCTCTGCCAGTAGGCAGAGTCGAAGGGAGGTATGGCGAGCATGGACAGTGATCCACGCCTCATGCCTGCATAGCCTCCTCCTTATCGCGCTGGCGAGGGGATAGCCCCAAGTTGCCGCCTGGACCCTCTCCTCCCCGCCGTTCCTCTCCCTCACCTCTGCTCGCCATGGCTGAAGCCATTGCCGCCTGGACCCACTCCTCCCCGCCATTCCTCTCCCTCACCTCTACTGACAGCGGGCCCCACAAAGGGTCAAACCTGTGGTCCGCGCGGGGAATTAGCCCCTGACGCTGACACGAGGGCCCCACCCAATCAGGTTTGACCTGGTCGGGTCTATTGACCTGCTGACGTCACAGTGACGTCAGGCTGACGCATTAACTGAATTTTTAGTATAAAAACAAATCAGGAAATTCCAGAAAATGTTTAAAACTTCTAAAATTCATATAAATTAATCTGTAAATCAGATGAAAATAATTTATATATGAAAGTTTATCAGAAAAATCCAATGATTCCAATGGTGTTGTTATCATGCATTGTAGAGAAACCTATGTAGGTGAACATTGACATTTAGTAATAGGTCGATATATGTAATATGAAATGGAGAATGACTTAGAACCTATATTCAATTCCACTCCATCCAACTCGAATAATAGTTTTATTAGCTCATCCATTCATGTTGCCATATCATGATCATGCATCATATTGTTGCACTTGCCGTGTATTGATTGTTATTTATCTACATTGCGCTAGGCCCTGCTTCCGAGGATACCCCCGAGTATCCTAATGAAGGAGAGTACCTTCTCGCTTCCCAGCAAGGCAAGCAACCCCTTTGATCATTCCAATAACATCCCACTCTCTCACTCCTGCTCTTGTTTATTGCATTAGGACAAACATTCACTTATCTGTCATACATGGTAGATGAACCTATTCCTTTGCATGACCTGTCATTGTCACAGTAAATAGCTAAACCTTGCAACCTAGCATACCTAGTAGATGCTTGTGCCATGTTGTGCTTTGCTTACCTTGCCTACTATGCTTGCTATGCTTAGAGTTCTGTCAGGTCTGATTCATCTGGATGATGAACTGAAGTGAAACAATGTCGTTCTGACGTGATAAGCTTATGATGAACCCGAGTTGGTAAAGGTAGCGATGAGAGGCTATGTAGGAGTACATAGCGGGTTGTCTCACTGGGACCATTCTTAGGAACCGAGTTCCGTGTTTGTGATCCAATTCTAGTTACTACCACACGTTGAGATACTTAATTGACCCTCTCGACTTATCAATCGCTTAGTCCTTGGTCCAAGAGTTGCAAGTAGTTTCTGGTGTTTATAGCATGCTGGAGGCCGTGTGTAGCGCTGACCCTAGGGGTGGGTTACGACGCGGTAGGCAGTGGCCCGGTGTAGCAAGGGTCACCCGAATGGTGGGCTTGGGAACCCTGAGCACATCGTTTGGGGCCGTAGCAGAAACTTCGGCCAGACTTCCATGCGGGTTCAGTCTCAAATAGGCGATATCCTGGACTAGAGGTCTTATGTGATTGACGGTCATGGCCGACTCCCTTGTTGGGATTCCGGTTGAAGGTTGCCAAGGTGTATGGTTTTATGAGCACACAACGATAAGTGGCGAGAGCGTGTGTGAAGAAGTACACCCTATTCGAATAACCACGTCCTTGGATATGGATTACATGGAAAACTTATGCTGTTCATAGATAATTTAATGGATACTCATAAAAATATCAAGTCAAGTGTGAGTACCGTGGATGGCACTCTCATAGGAGACGGAAGTGAATCCATGGTGGTGTATTGATGTGGAGTTAGTGGACTCGTGTGTGATATCTAAAATCTAAACAAAGAGTTAAAATTGTGTAGTATAGGTTAGCCATGAGTCAAAGCTGGCATTGCTGCACAAACTCCACCACTCTCCTTGTTGATACATGAGCATGAATAGTATAGGTCTATTTAAAGTCCTGCTGAGTACGATTGTACTCACGTTTGTTTAATAAATGTTGCAGATCAGACTCCAGACCCATCAGGTGGGTTCCATCTAGATGTCGACGATGTCGAATAGCTGGTGTCCTAGTTACGACCTTATGCCCTGTGGTGGGCTGTAGATAGTCAGGCCATGTGCCTTTTCCCCTTTCAACTGTCTGTTCTCACATAGCTTTATGCTTCTGCTTGGTTTGTATGAACTTGCTTGTATGACTTGAGTGTCGGGTCATGTGACCCCTACCCATAAGAACATATTATGCAAGGCTCTTATGAGCCTCTTAAATAAAAGTTGTGTTAATGTATGGTTATGTTGTGATGCCATAGTTGTATCTATGCATATCGGCCATGTCGTGCGTATGTATGACATGGAATGGTATGTATGGGATCCGACACCTATTCATGTGCCTTTAGTAGTACTCTTTACGGGAAACTGCCTCTTTGTGCTTCCATCGAGCCTTGGTAGCCTGCTACTACTCCGGGCACATTGATTGACCGACATGTATCCTTCTTTGCTGTTGTGTCTGTCCCTTTGGGGAAATGTCTCGTAGTGTAATGGAGTCCTTGTAGCCTGCTACAACTCGTCTACATGTAGTGATGGCATTTATGTCCCACGACATAGTGGGGTCCTTGTAACTTGCTATGACTTGTCTACACACGCTTGAGGCCGACACCTGCATTGCTGGGTTACGCATGCCTATTTCCATACGGATGTGCCACTTGGGTTCTATGACTAGTCATGTCAGCCCGGATTCTCTGTCGTTTGATTGCCAGCGACATGTTCACATACGTGGGCCAAAAGATGCAAACGATCCCGACTAAGGTAAGGCTGTAGCCGTGGAGCTTACCGTGCGTGAGGTCGCAAAGTGATGTGATATGTTACAGTCTGGATTCATATGACTTAGGATCGGGGGCCCGACACAAATGTAAAATGTAGAGTCCTCTTTCTTGAAGCTTGGCCAACCAATATCCTTGAATCTTGGATTAATTCCACAATCCTTTGGCCATCCCTATCATTGAATTTATCCTAAAATATACTTGGTGAAAGCATTAGTTCAATGACTTATATGTTGTTATCAATTACCAGAACCACCACGGGAGCAAATGTGCTTTCACCCTGCTCCCTTCAGATGCCTGTAACGGAGTAGAATGACTGTCATGACCTCATTGCTAGCCCCTTTTTGGTTCAATCAGGGACATGAAGCTGACTCGATCATGGTAAACCCCCTGCCAAAGCTAGTTCACCCCTCTTGCCAAGCGTCGGACGTTGGGGATTAGATGGCTTATGTATTGTCTGAATAGTCAGCTTATCTAAAACCCCACTAAAACCTTCCCAAATTGTAGATCCCGTTTTTACACCTAGTCTCTAAGCTCAGTCTTAGGGGCGAGACCCAGCACAAACCTTGCCACGGAGTGACGAATAGACCAAACACTTGAAAACCCTCCAGAAACGTGCGTCCATGACGATGAAGGCAAACGACCAAATAAGAATCAAGAATCTAACTAGGAAACTTACTCAGGTAGAAGATCTCGACGAGAAGCCAAGATGACGCACCTCAGCACTCTCGAGGATGAAGACCACCTACGACTAAAGACCCCCCTACTTTAAGGAAGTTAAGACTTCCTTGTTAACAAGAAGCGACACCAAGGCTCAACCCTTCTATTCTAATGCTAGACACATAGATGTCACTAACCAACATGAGCAGTACCACGACCAGCACATAGACTCACTACTTGGCCAAGTATTTCGACTTTGCGATACACACGCAAGCCAAGCCCTACCAGAACCTCGCTCACCAAACCCTTGACCATTAGGCGAGCCTAGCGTTTTACGAGAACCCCGCTCACCCTTAGACGAAGTCAACAGTACACTCGATGACATATCATCAGGCACTTGAAGATCCAGAAGGACAACCACGCCGGAGCAGAAACAATAGGGAACATGAAGACTACCTCACCTATGAATGTCCGCATCAGCACCTAGCCTAGGAATCTCGGGGACGAGATTCTTATCAGGGGGGTAGGTCTGTCACACCCTATGTGTTGCCTCATGACTAAGATATCATGACTCAAAAATTATGGCCAATTAAAAATTTTTGATTGCATTTGAATGCTTGACTTGTGTCTTATTTGCTTGCATGTTTGATTGCTTGCTAAGTGCTCTATAATTCATAAAACGTCCTCCTACCCTAAAAAATTATTTTCCTTGATCCCAACTCTTGTCCAATGATCATGCCATGTGAATAGGACTTAAAAATATTTTTACAATTTTTTTTTGTTCAATAAGAATTTATTGAAATGAGCTTTTCAAAACGCCCTGATTTGAGATTTGCACTACAAGTCCCCAAATTGGGTGGATCCTTTTTCCCCAAATGCCTTACATGGAACCTGTTATATATATATATAACTTCCCAAAACCACCAAATATTATTTTTTAAAGATTATTTTACTATTTATTTAATAAGATTTTTCTGAAGGACAGAAATGGTCTTTTATAGGGAAAAATTATTTAAAAGCTTTAAAAATATTTTTGAAAATTTGAGAAAGCTCAATGGACATATATTGTCCATATAATAGATTTTCAACACATGGTCATGCTCAAAATATTGGACAAAACCCTTCAAAACCATTTCGGCCTATTCCAAGAATTTGAAATATTTCTATAAGAAATATTTTCAAATAAATGCAGGAAAATTCTGGAATATCCCATATGATATATGTGATCATGTTGCCAAGTTTCATATCAATCCCAATTGTTTTGGTTCACCAAACTATCCCAAAATCCTCTCTGTCCAGATCCAAATTTGAGCAACTCTTCATTACCAACTGTCTCCCCTTAATATCAAACTTTGCGGACATGATCTAATCCTCCAATTATGCATCCACACAAAGTGGTGCATCTAGGGGAACAGTTTAACTTGTCCAAATCCTTCCCAAACCCCTTTTTGTTGATTTCAAGAATTGAGAATGTTTGCATTGTCAAGTTTCCCCATTTGGTCCCAAACTTTTTGTGCATGCTCTAGTCACCAAATTATGCCACCACAGCAAGTGAAGCATGTAGAATAATGCCTTAGCATGATCAGATCTACAGAAACCCATTTCAGTCCATTTCTAGGGTTTACCAAGTTTACATTGGCAACTTTCATCAGATAAGCCCAAACTTGGTGATTAACCTCATTTTCACCTATCCGTTGATCGTGTGAAATTTCATATCAAGGACACCCTTTTAACCAGCTGTAGGATCAAAAGTAGGTCTAGAGGGGGGTGATTAGACTACTTGACATAATAAAGTTTTGCCTTTTCCCAATTTTAATTCTTGGCAAGTTTTAGCATTCATAGCATATAAAGTAACACCCAACACATGCATGTCTAAGAGTGTAGTAGCGGAAAGTAAAGACATTACACATGTAAGTAAAGAGAGGGTTAGGAATGCAAACACAAGTGATGACACGATGATTTTTCTTGTAGTTCCGATAGGTGGTGCTATAGTACGTCCATCTTCATGGAGTCTTCGACCCATGAAGGGTTACGGTCAAAAGAGTCCACGGAGGAATCTAACCACGGAGGGTTCCACGAAGAACCAACCTTGACTATTCCATGCGGCTTCCGTCCATGAAGGACTAGCCTCACTATGGGTAGATCTTCACAAAGTAGGCGATCTCCTTGCCCTTACAGACTTCTTGGTTGACTCCACAACACGAAGTAGGAGGCTCCCAAGCGACACCTAACCGATCTAGGAGGCACCACCCTCCAAAAGGTAATAGGCTCGGTAATGATGATGAACTCGTTGCTCTTGTGCTTAAACATGATAGACTCCTCAACACACAATGTCTCTCACACAGATCTGGCTTGGTAGAAGAGATGGGATTTGTGGAAAGGAACTTGGGGAGGCTAGAAATAAAGATCCATATGGTTGGAGTGGAAGATCTCGACCTCAACACAAGGGTAGGTGGTTCTCTCTCAGAAAACTGAGTAGGATAGTTATGGAATAGTTCTGAGTGCTTCTCTTTCGAGTGGGTGGTGGTGAAGGGGTATATATAGGCATCCCTAAAAATCCAACTGTTACACAGAATAAGTCAGACTCGGTGACACTGATGTGTAAATCTCGGTGGCACCGAAGTGACAAAAAGTGGAAAATTTTGAATCTCAGATGGACCGATATACAATTCTCGGTTGCATCGACAAGGTGACCAACGGTTAGATTTTCCCATCTCGGTGACGCCGATTCACCATTCTCGGTCGAACCGGAAAAGAGAACTTACGTAACAAAAAGTTGGCAACCCAAATCGGTGGCACTGAGTGGAGTGTCGGCTGCATCGAAGTGTTAGGGTTTGGCTGAGTGTGTCTAGAGTTTGGAACTCGATGGCACCGGGATAGGAGTGTTGGTTTCACCGATTTGGCATATTTGGTTTAGGACAGAATTTGGTGCACGAGTTTGTGGATGTTTTGGTGACTGTCACTTGTGCACGTTTGAGCATATTGTTCACCATCAAAACTTTACCCCTTTTAATAGTATTGGCTTTCCTGTAGACTCAAAGTGATTTCTCACAAATTTAAATGCAGAGTCCTCTTGATTGAATCTTGGACAACCTATTTCCTTGCATCTTGGGGTAATTCCACATTCCTTTTGCCACTCCCATCAATGAACTTTTCCTAAAATATACTTGGTGAAAGCATTAGTTCAATAACTTATATGTTGTTATTAACTACCAAAACCACCAAGGGAGCAAATGTGCTTTCAATCTCCCCCTTTTTGGTAATTGATGACAACATATAGATCGAAGCTTCGACAAAGATATAATCAATAAATATAGTCGTCGCTTTGAGAAGTATGTGATAAGCAAGAGCACCCCCTAAATTTGTGCATTATTTTAAATTTTCGTTTGAATGCAAATGCACAATCGATTAGGTACGTGGGTCACTACTTACATGTCACATACGACTTGGTGGTGTGCGAGAGTAATTGGAATGATTATCATAGCACAACACAATCAACCAAAGATGAATTATCATCACATAAGCATTTAAGATGATATGAAATAGTAGCATCACACATCAAAGCGTATGATCAAACTTCATCAAGCGTGTATCACAAGCAAGACAAAAGAGTATCATGGCATCCAAAAGCAATTGTTTTGAAAAAGCGACAAAATACCAAACGCTTTCTCTCTCGAAGCCTAATGTTCTATATACACTTCTCCCCCTTTGGGAACAAGTTACCAAAAAGTTCAAAGGTATCTATCTAAGCGTTCATGGGATGGTCTCCTCCGGTTGCCGATGAAGGAGTCGAGAGCACGGCTTGGGTGGAGATCTCTGCATATGTCGTGGATGGAGCTAGAGTAGTCACTGGTGGAACTGGAGCTAATGGAGGAGGAGATGTGCTGATAGTAGTAGGAGTTGATGAAGAGGGCCTCGAGTCTAGAGAAGGCATTGTTGTTGATCTTGTGTGAGTGAAGAACTGGGTACCCTACCTGAGAGGCGATCCTTCCTCCTCCTCATTACCATCAGAAGAGGTAGAAGAGAGCTGGGGAATGTGCGTGGAGTCAACTTCCTTCTGGAGCTCTATCACTGTCTTTGTAACCTTGTCCACTTTGTCACAAAGCACCTTGATCCTCGACTCAAATATGCTCACAAGGCTGTTCTGGTTCTCCTAAATCCCCTTGATATCTTTTTGCAAGCCCTGGACGGCTGTGTTTAGAAGAACCATTTGCTCGTTGCTGGATCTAGGGGCTTGAGTACTAGCGGCTCGAACAACTTTTGCCTCTGCTTGTGCTGTAGCAGATGTGGGATGATCTGGGTTCATCACCACAACATTATCTTCGAACTCTAGATGTAGGGGCAGATGTGGGTGATCAAGAGCAAATATGTGCTTCTCCAACTGAGACTTGATAAGCAACTTGATGTAGGGTGCATAGCAGCATGAGCGCTTCTAGTCAGCAACAACCCTCTTGATTGTCTCCAAAATGAAATCCATTACTCTAAAACTGATGTTCCTGTCAAGGTGGATCAACATGTTGATGGAGTAGCCTCGGATCATCTTTGTCATCTACTGACTTGGGCATCAAGGTATGCCTGAGAATGGTGTTCATAGTCTGTAGGCCTACTTGCAGATAATAGATGGATCCTAGCTTGTGTGATTGCACCTTGTCTGCATGTATAGGATTATACATGTCTTTCATGACATTGTTACTTTCCTTGGGTTCAGAGTATACATCCAAATCTCCTTCCCGAGTTTCTGGAACTTCTAGTAGCGCAGCTCATTCCTTAATAGTGGATACATATCTAGCACCTTCAGTCATCCATATAATTCTACCATCTCCATAGAAATGATCAATGGAGTAGAATTGCATGATCGTCTCGTCATTCCATGCAGTAAGCTCTCTGTCAATGAATTTGTCCAGACCAATACAATGGAAGTTGACTTGGATAGTTGGGAAGTAGTCCACATTATCTTTGATGAACTTCCAATCGACATACCTCATGTCGCTAACAACTGGGCTCTTGTCAAGTAGAGCGGTCTCATAGAAATCATGTTGCTCTCTGGTGTAAAACCTGTACTCAACAACAGTCTTCCTTCTACGAGCATAAGGATCTATGGATCTCCAGGCTCTCAATCTTGAGTCTTTACTCTTCTTCATGTCCTCAGCAACTAAGTGGCTGGCATCATGTACTGGAAGACGTAGTCTGAGCTTCATCAAAGTAGTCAAGTCATCATCATCTTCCACTCTAGAGGCAGTCCCTTTGCTCTTCTCTAAAGCAGGAATGTCCCTAGTAGTCCTCCTGGACTTCTCTGCAGCAACCTTCTTAGATGTAGGCTTGGTGCTCTTGGAGGTGCCAGTCTTTGGCATATCATCATCCATGAGCTTCTTGGATTTCTTCTTGGGAGGGACTATCTGAGCATGCTCTTCCTCCTCCTCCTCAACAGCAGCACCGACAGCAGCCTCCTCTGGATCTTCAAACATAGAGGCGGGCCTGCCAAATACATGGACAATCATCTTCCTGGACATCTTCTCCCCTGCCTTCTTAGGCATAGCTTTCTTGGGGACCTCAAATGACACAATGGGTCTTGCACTCTCATATGTTGACAACTCTTTGAGAGGACGTAGCTTCAGTTGTTGACTTCTTGGCAGCCTTTTCTTGCTTCTTAGCAAATATCTCCTCAGGAATAAAATCTAAATCTTCTTCATCACAGTTGAGCTTCTTCCTGGTTCTGGTGGCATCCTTGGGCAACCCATGAGAGTTGGGGGTGCCTGGATCTGAGAAAGAACTGGCTTCTGGGCTTGTTCCCGAAATCATATCAACTCCCTGCTCTAGCCAATTTTGACTATCCTCTTAGCCTGACATACTAACCTTGTGAATAGAGTATAGGAGAGCATAAGAAGATGAGTCATCACCAAATGAGGTTGGTTTCTGAAATTTGAGCAATGAATTTTCAAGATTTTTGCATTCTGTTAAATAGATATTAGTGCAGCCGAAACAGAATTTTCGGTGGGGTCGAGACTCACTAACCGAAACTTGGCAGCCTTTTCGGTCACACCAAAAAGAGCAACTCAGTTCCACCGATTCAGTTCTCAGCCACGCAAAAAGTATATCCGTGAGACCGATATTTCTGTTTCGGTTTCCCCAAGATCTATCAGGCTGACAACAAAACTCATAGAAAGTTCATCTTTCTCGAGATTACGATGTTTTGCGAGGATGGAAACATGTGCAAAGGATCTAATGCACAAGAATCGGACGAGGAGCGCAATAGAGATCGAATCCGTACCCTAGTTTGGTGCGGATCCTCTATGGCATGACGAGGGTGAGGAATTCGTCGGCGATGATGATTCCCAACGACGGAGGAGCATCGGAAGACAAGGGAGACGACCAAGGGTCTTTGGAGCGGCAGCTTAGGGTTTTGGGGCACGATGTTGGAAGATAGAATTTCAAAGCGTTGGGGTCAAGAGTTATATACCCACCACTATCAGTGACATAGATTCAAAGTTTTCGGTGTCACCGAGTGCCTCAACTGTCAGCTGACAGGGACACTCAGTGTAACCGAGAAAATGGAATCGATGGTACCGAGATAGAAAAACCAGATCAACCCAAGGCATTCGGTGAGATCGAGATTTCGTAGTTGGTTCCACCGAGATGCACTTGGGAGGTTTTAATGGTCAGTCAAAGTCGATACGGAACTCCGTGTGCTCCACACATAGAGGGATCGAAAAGCATTTGTTCAATTTTTGTGATGCAACATGAATAGAGTATGAGGTGAGAAAGCATAGATAGCTAAAGAAGTGGTCCTCGACACTCTTGTATATCCAATTGGCAAAAGATAAATTAAATGCCAAATAGCAACAAGCGGATATGCTCGAATGGGAAAATAAATGCTGGCGAACATGCTCACACAATAAGATGTCAAATGAAATCATGGAAAACATGCACATATACTCTAGCATCTAACAAGCACTTGGGCGATGACGAAGTCATCTATATATGAGTATCTAACTTAGGAGCGAAGTAAGAATACTTGATCATAGGTCATTCTCATCGTTTAAGCACAAGTGGGGTTAACACTTTTACATAAAGCATTTAATGTTTGTCAGATACTAAGAGATGCTTTCACTCAAGTCTTAGAGTAAATCTCCCCCTTGATGTGACATCCCCCATAAGAGGGATAAACTAACCTTGGGTTTTGTCGATGAAGACTTCATGTTGGTGAGGTAGTGATGGATACTCAAGGTTGATCAAGATCACCAAGAGTTGGGAGCATCCTTGTTGTTTCCTTACTCTTCTCACCTACATGGGTTAGTCCCAACACACAAGAGACAAATACAAGGATATCTATGGACATAGAGTGCAAGTCATGTGTAATGATGTCCATCGGTTTGTTGATTACCTTGTCCATTGCTTACTTTTGAGGGAATGTAATGATATCCAGTTGCATAGGGTTGATGTTGATTTCAAATAGATCTTGCCAATAATGAATTTGAGTGAATTTCATTGGCGGAGTCACACATCAAGAACTCTCTAGTTCTTCTTCTTGGGAATCGACATCAAGTTGACAGGGTCCTTGGTGTTCAAGTAGCACTTGTAGAAGTTGTGCTTGTAGTACCCTTGGGAACTCACTTCACCAAAGCTTAGGAATCATCTTCATAAGAGTCAAGGTCCTCTTGCAACATGTTCTTGCCCTTCAGCTTGGAGTCCTGTGGTGGAAGGTCATCTTGAGTTATTGTCCCCTTGGGAAGAGTATTTTCATACTTCTCCTTTTGAGGAACAAACTTGGGATTGGGATATTGACCTTCTTCCCATTCAACTCCATTAGCACTGAAGTAGCCAACACCGCGATTCTTTGTGTATCCTCCGTGCTTTGCGTACAATCTCATCAAATTGTTTGTACCCTTCAGGACTCTTGTAGATACCTTTCTCTATAATTACTTTCAATAAAGCATTTTCTTGCTCAAGTGTAACTTGGCTAATAGAATCATCATTAGTGGAATCAATAGAACTACTTGGAGCAACATCATTGGGTTTAGCATTTTTAATGTTGCTACTAGATGAAAAACCTTTCTTTCCTTTGTTACTAGTTTGCTTATATTTGACTTGTGGCATGAATGTATACAAGATTAGTAATTTGGCAATATAAGATGAAGTCTTCTTTCAGAGATCGTCATTGATAGCTTTAAGGAATTCATGTTCTTGCTCCAAATTGAGCTTCTCGAAGCGTAGATTCTCATGAGGTCTTAGAAGCTCTCTATGATCTTGAAGAGTAGATTCATGAGCTAACTTAAGAGTGTTGAGTTCTTTAGTTAGTTCTTCTATTTTCATCTTATCATCGTCACTCGACTTATCATGACTAGCATGAGAAATATCAAGTTCATTTTGATTAACATCACTAGTTTTATCACTTAGCAAATCATCATCATAAAGCAAGTCATCTTCATCACTATCGAAATCAAGATATTCGGGGTGTGATACCTTCGGGCCTTTAGCCATGAAGCAACTTCCACCTCCTTCATTTGGTGAATCAAATAGGTCATAGGAGTTGGTTGTCACTAGTGCGATTCCGGCAACACCATCATCTTCACTATAGTCGGAGTATGAGTGATAGCTTCTCTTGGAGTGGTTGTCGAAGTCGGAGTTGGAAACCCATTCACCAACGTGAGCTTCATGCTTCCTTCTTGAGTAGCTTTTGGTGTGCTTGTTCTTCTTCTCTGAGTCCCTACTTCTCATTGAGAGTCTTCGTTCATAATGATCATCTCTACTTCTTCTCTCTCTTAGAGGTGATTCATCTATTGAGCTTCATCTTCTTGGTGACTCTTCTCTTCGTTTGTAGGGAGCGGAGCACTCATTTGAGTAGTGTCTGGGCTTCCCAAAGTTGTAGCAGTTTTGATCATGACTTGAAAAACGCTTCTCTTGATATCTTAAGTTAGAGCTGTGATCTTTGCTTCTATTCTTGTAGAACTTGTTGATTTTCTTGACCATGCGTCTTATCTCTTCATTTGTGACAAGGATGTTGCTTGAGGTAGCGGGAGCATCCCTTGTGGCTTTGTAAGCACCACTAGACTTGTGATGAAGGTCTTCCTTGTCCTTGAGTTTTATGTCATATGCAACAATTCTTACCAATCACTTCCGTTGGTTTAAGATCTTTGTAGTTGGGCATCATTTGGATCAATGTGCACATAGTGTCATATCTCTGATCCAAGGATCTGAGTATCTTCTTGATAATGAACTTGTCAGTCATTTCTTTACTTCCTAAGCCGGCAATCTCATTGGTAATGAGAGATAGCCTAGAGTACATTTCAGCGACTCCTTCACCATCCTTCGTCTTGAACTTGTCAAGTTGACCTTGAATAAGATCTAACTTGGATTCCCTCACGAACTCAGTTCCTTCATGCATATCAACAAAGTATCCCAAATCTCTTATGTGTGTTCAAGACGGCTGATTTTTTTGAATTCTTTAGGACATAGGCAGTTGAATATTATGTCACATGCCCGAGCATTGAGTTGCAACATCTTTAATTCATCCGCAGATGCTTCACGATCCGGTTTTGTTCCATCCGCCAAGAATTCACATTGCAAGCCAACATGACCAACAACCCAAACGGCAAGATTATGACCAAGCAAATGCATTTTCATTTTGTGCTTCCATCTAGCAAAATTAGAGCTATCAAAGTACAGACCTCTATGATGATAATTTCCCTCACTATCTGCCATACTTCTCCTAGGTTGTGAAACCAATGCAATGGAGACCAAAGCTCTGATACCACTTGTAGGGTCGAAAGTAGGTCTAGAGGGGGGTGATTAGACTACTTGACCAAATAAAAGTTTTGCCTTTTCCCCAATTTTAGTTCTTGGCAAGTTTTAGCATTCATAGCATATCAAGTAACACCCTACACATGCATGTCTAAGAGTGTAGCAGCGGAAAGTAAAGACAGTGCACATGTAAGTAAAGAGTGGGTTAGGAATGCAAACACAAGTGATGACACGATGATTTTTCCCATGGTTCCGATAGGTGGTGCTAACTTATGTCCATGTTCATGGATCTTCAACCGATGGAGGGTAATGGCCGCGAGAGTCCATGGAGGGCTCTACCCACGACGGGTTCTACGAAGAAGCAACCTTGACTATTCCATGCGGCTTCCGTCCACAAAGGACTAGCCTCACTATGGGTAGATCTTCATGAAGTAGGCGATCTCATTGCCCTTAAAAACTTCTTGGTTCATTCCACAACACAAAGTAGGAGGCTCCCAAGCAACACCTAACCAATCTAGGAGGCACCACCCTCCAAAAGGTAATAGGCTCGATAATGACGATGAAGTCCTTGCTCTTGTGCTTCAAGATGATAGACTCCTCAACACGCAATCTCTCTCACACATATTTAGTTTGTTAGAGGAGATGGGATTGGTGGAAAGCAAATTGGGGAGGCTACTAATCAAGATCCATATGGTTGGAGGGCAAGATCTTGACCTCAACACAAGGGTAGGTGGTTCTCTTTCGAGTGGGTGGTGGTGAAGGGGTATATATAGGCATCCATAAAAATCCAACCATTACACACAATAAGTCAGACACGGTGACACCAATGTGTAAATCTCGGTGGTACCGAAGTGACAAAAAGTGGCAACTTTTGAATCTCGGATGGACTGATATACAATTCTCGGTTGCACCGAACAGGTGACCAACGGTTAAATTTTCCAATCTCGGTGACGCTGGTTCACCATTCTCGGTTGGACCGAAAATGAGAACTTTTATAATAGAAAGTTGGCAATCCAACTCGGTGGCACCGAGTGCAATGTCGGCTGTACCGAAGTGTTAGGGTTTGGCTGAGTGTGTCTAGGGTTTGGAACTCGGTGGCACCGGGATAGGAGTGTTGGTTGCACCGATTTGGCATATTTGTCTTAGGACAGACTTTGGTGGGAGAGTTTTTGGATATTTTGGTGACTGTCACTTGTGCACGTTTGAGCATATTGTTCACCATCAAAACTTTACCCCCTTTTAATTGTGTTGGCTTTCCTATAGACTCAAAGTGATTTCTCACAAATGTAAGATGTAGAGTCCTCTTGCGTGAAGCTTGGCCAACCTATTTCCATGCATCTTGGGGTAATTCCACAATCCTTTTGCCATTCCCATCAATGAAATTTTCCTGAAATATACTTGGTGAAAGCATTGGTTCAATGACCTATATGTTGTTATTAATTACCAAAACCACCAAGGGAGAAAATGTGCTTTCACCAGCTCAAGACCAGCACAAACACCTTCTGGCAGAAAACCAAAACTGTTATTTTCACCTCTTAACTTGTTCTCCTTGGCCCCAAATTTTTACCACCCCTCCACCTGACCTCCAGCTAACCCTAGTAGGAACCCCATGGCCTCAGATCAATTATTGGGATGGTAAAAGACCAAGATTCCTCTCTGGACAAGCATTGGCAACACCAATTTACCTCCCCTCTCTCTTAACTCTACCCTCCTTGGCCCCACCTAGCCTATAGAGAATCTCTAGAAGCCCCAAGTGCTAGTGGACAAGGTGGGCATGCCCAGATCACGTGCTGCATGACATGGCAAGCAATACGCATGCTCTTGAGCGCGCTACAGTGCGCCCCCACACAGTAGCCGCCCGCAATCCAAGCTCCCAACCACCTCGGGCTCCTCCAGCATGCCGCCGAGCGCACCTTGACATGTGGGATACTCTACCGTCATGTCCCCCTTCTCTATCCCCCCTTTGCTAGTTCCCTCGCACGCGTGCCATGGCCGCCTGGGAATGCCAACCCGAGAGCTCACACGCGGGAGCCCTGTCGGCTCCCCGCTGCTGCCTATCCATTCCCTGGTCGTGGACAAGTCCCATGAGCACCATAGACATCCCCAGCCCTCTCTTAATGGCCGCCAGGGTCGGCTCCAAAGACGCCATGGGCGCCGTCCACGGTGGACTCAAGCCCAGGCATATAAGCTAGCCCCAAGCTCCCTCTTGTACCCTCTCACTCCCTCTCCTTCCTAGGAACCTCCTGGACCAGCCCCTCGTTCTCCCTTACCCTCTATCCCTCCCCATGGCCGTCCTCACCAGACTTCGCCGCGGGTAAGGCCGTGCTCGAGCTGGCACTTCCCGGCAAAAGAAAGGACCCCTAGGGGGTGCGACCCTTCGCCTGATCTCACCGGTGGATGGGACGCTGCCGGAGGTGGCCGGAGCCATCGGGATGAGCATCGGCTCTGCCCTGTCACGCCTCCTCTGCCTCTCCAAGATTGAGCAGGAGGTGGGGGATGGACCCGACAGGCAGGCCCCACGTGTCAGCGACCGGCCGGCCGGGCCCCCCAATTCAAGTGGAAGCGCCCCCGATGCTTCTCGCGCCCCTGCTGAGCAGACATACTCCTTGGACTATGCCTTCGGCGTGGCCTCGCGCGTGTGCAGCCGTGAAGATGGGACAGCCCAGTCTAGTCGCCCTGTTGCTTCGCTCAGCGTCTTAAGGCCCACTAGATATATTCGTTTTTCTTTTTCTATTTCTTCACATACTAGAAAATCCATATCAAATTCATTTTAGCTCCAAACTTGATGATTCAAATTTCTACATCCACCTACAAATACCACATATTTAATGGTGTCACTTTCATATTTCTCCACCACACTGTTCCTATAAGATTCAAATTTAAATTCAAATTTGAACTACTAGAGGCCACTTTGCAAATTCCTAGAGCATTCTAAACTCAAATGAGGCTATTCAAATTTCCAAAAGCTCTAAATGTCATGCCCTAATTGTATAGCCATGTTGAACATTTTTACCATGCTCCTATTCTGTTGGATCTAATAAATGGACCATTTTTCCATTTATTCCATCTTAAGAAATTCATAGGGAAATCATCCCAACTCTAAATCCAGTTAGTCAACTTCCTAAAACCTTCTAAAATCATGAACTATTTGTTCGGTGCATCCACTCATTTGACCAAAACCTCCTTATCTAGGTGCAACAAAACCTCCTTTGTTATTTTTCTTATGACCAGAGATGTCCAAGAAAAATAAAACTCGTATTTATAGAGCACTTTTATATTTTGCTTGTCGTGTTTCTTATTGCGGTTATTTCCGGCGATAGTTGATGAAGTAGATGGAATGCTTGGAGTGCACGAGAAGCGTGCGAAGACCTCGAAGACTTTGCGTATCCAGGCAAGGAGCCCTTTGACCATGTCAAGAAACCATTTTCATCGCATGTCATATAGCACTTTACTTTTGTTATAATTGATCATGTGGAGTAGTGACCACTTCGGTGGGTTGCTTCCGACACTTTTGCCATTCACACTTGCATCATGCATGACCCTACCACCTTATGAGGGTTATGCGGGTGGGCATAGATAGGACGCACGTAGATGCTACACAAGTGGGTTCGGGATTATGCATGGTGATGGAAATAAAGATATGACTTCAAAGACTTCTCGAAAACCCCGTCGGGTGCCACTAATGCCCGAGGGATATGATGATGAGTTGGGTAACCACTTGAGAAAGAAGTGGTGTACCAGAGGAAGTGAGTGTGTGTTTTTGAAAACGGATTGGTGTAAGTTGTGACCGTTATTCCAACCTTACATGAACAACCACTCTACAATTATATGGGAAGGGGTTTTGTTGACTACTTTGATGGGTACTAGCATAGAGCCCGCATTACTAGTGGCGGGAGTGATGTGGTCACTCTCGATACGGGGTCGTGCTGGTAAGGACGATCATGCGTTGTCTTCACAGGCACCGGGCACACCGTTGGTCCCTTCATGGATGGTACAATATAGAGCGAGGCTCGTATGATGTACATCATGAGGGCTGGGTACCAATCAAGTGGAATCTTTCTTTAGTATCGTCACGGGAAAGGCATTGTTCGGGTGCTTACCTCGGGTATGTTATATACCGCGAGTCATGGATGACACGGAAGTTCCCCGAGTCTTGTGGGTAAAGTGTGCAACCTCTATAGAGAGTAACACTATTAGAATAGCCGTGTCCACGGTCAAGGACAGTTGGATGACTGCTCTTGTGCTACGTCCAGTGTTCTCTAAACTTGGTGTGTGTGTGTGTGTGTGGTTGACACAGAAGGATGATACTTGAGACAAGTCTGGAGACTTGATGTGATGAAAGAACATGAGATGTTCAACCCGTGCTTATGATGATATTTGTAACTTGTTCATATGGATAAGTGCGAACTATTGATGCATGTTTACACATAGTTGTTTGATCATGACATTGCATTCAAAATTGGATTTCCGCAAAATACCTACTCAGTGCTATTTCATGCATTGTTATTGCCTTGTTCCAAACATGGCTTGCTTGCGAGTACATTCAAAGTACTCATTGGCTTGCCACTAGTTATTTTATTGCCCAAGCATGAAAGATCAGGTTATGATGAAGATTACCTCGGTGACGTACGTGTGAGCTAGGATGCTTCCCAGTCAGAATGCCTGTAGGGTTAATGTAGATGGCATGGGTTCACGCTATCGTTGAAGATTTCTGCTACAAGTATGTGAAGACTGGGCCCTAAAGGCCATATTTGAGTAAAACAGTATGTAATGGATGGAAGACACTTGTTTTTCAGTTTCTGTGTGTTCAGCGAGTATTGATCTATGGGATCACCGTGCACGTACATTCGGTGATCACGACTTATAAGTCGGGGTCCTCACAGTCGAGTAGCCATCGTAGGCGTCGGTCCGTCGAGTCGGTGACCGGCGCCATTGTTGTGGAGGAGAGTGAACTGAAGTCGCTCCGCCTCCAACCCTCTCACCATTGGCATGAGCCAGCTCGGTCAACCGAAACTTATCTGCAAGGCTGAGGAGGCTCTAAATGGTGGCTCTCCATTGATCGAGCTTCCTCCGACATGGTCGATAGCGATCGGCACGAGGAATGCGAGGTGCTCTGACTCCTAACCGTGTTAGAAGGAGCACTGTCGCGGTCCCGTGTCGGCATGCCACTCCCGCTTGCATGTTGGTGAGCATGCTGGCCCCACGCATCTTGGGAATGATGCGCAGGAGCTTTCCTGTGGGGACGTTGAGAATTGCGGGCGCCATGGCATGGTTCCCTGCGCGCATCTTGAGAAGGTCGTGGCGTAGGCACCGACGTGGGTGCCTTGGAAGATACTCTTCTACCCCCAGGATTCACCGTACCACCCGCAGGCGGTACCTCTCTATCATGAGACCCAGGGGTGTAGGGGTTCCTGCTGCTGGCATGGGTGTCTCCGCGGCGAGCGTCGCCACTTGCGTTGAGGAAGTTCCAAACCTTTGCCTCCTCCTCCTCCACCCGCGTCTATGCCATTTCCGGTCCGCGCAGATATAGGGACGGTGGACGTGGATGGGCCAACTGCTGTCAGGCCCTTCTTCTTGCAGGCCATGGAGATGATCAGTGTGAAGAAAATGGCGCGCTGATTACCAGAATGGGTTCGCAAGACCTAGCTCCCCCTACCTGGCATGCCAAAGATGTCATGGGAACGAACACGTATGGGATTATAGGGATCCCTTACGTTTCGGCGGGGAAACGCTCGTACAAAGAGCTAGTCTGATGAATAGCACGCGGGGATCGTTACCCTGGTTCGGGCCGCAAGGATGCGTAAAACCCTACTCCTGCTCGGTGGTATTGAGAGTGTTCTTAGGGTTCTTGCTACTGGGACGCTACAAGCAACTGCCACGCATGTGTGCTAGAAAGTCCCAAACGTCAAAAAAAGTCCTCTATCGTATCGCCCCGGACCTCCTCTTATACTCTGAAGGGGATACCAACAGCGGCGTACGGTGCGTACATGAGGTGGACAGAGTTACAGTGCTTCATACCTAACACTGACGGAGTAGGACAGGCGCATTTAAGGCACCATCAGGCATCTCTGTCTGTCAGTGTTACGGGATGGGAGCTCGTCCCATCGGCACTGCCTAGCCTCTTCCAACATTGACGCCATGACACGCGTCCATGTGGATTGACACCTGGCCCATGCACTGGTGGGGTCTTGCCGGGGCTTTTCTTTGTCGGGGCCTTGCCTTGCCGGGGCCTAGCTTTGCCTGGGGTTCAATAGCCCTCCTGGTAAGACCTTGCCGGTGACCTTGATTCTCCTGTGTTGGTATCTGGCAAGTCCCTACTGGGCCTCGCTGCTAGGGTGGCTACTAATGCCCGTGCATGAGTGAGGCGCACCGGAGGGCCCAAAAGTCCAGTGTACCGACAACCGCTGAGTATGTGGGGCTCCTTGTCGGACTCAGAATTGCGGTGGAGTTGGGAATCAAGAAACCGATCATCCAAGGAGATTCTCAACTCGTGGTGAAACAAATCAACAAAAAATATCAGAGTTCGTTCATGGAAGCATACATGTAAGAGGTGAGGAAGCTGGAGGAGAACTTTGATGGATTGTAAGCAGAGCATGTGCCACGTGCCGAAAACAGCAGCACTGATCATCTATCGAAGTGCGCCACGTAGAAGTTTCCTTTGAAACTAGGAACTTTTGTCCTCCACCTGACTCAGCCATCACTATCCCTGTCAACAATGACCAGGAAAAGGAGAAAGCTGAACTCCGGCAAGCATTTCCCGGCAAGACTTCCTGAAGCCGCTGGTAGAGAGGTTGTTGTGTGCAGTCCCATTTTGGTAGGTGAGTAGCTCCATCCTACAAAACCCCAGGTTCTTGCGGTCGAGTTAAGCGCTCCCACAGACAAGGAGATGCCTTTAGTCCACGTTGTCGAGCCATAGGCTCCAACCGGGGCACAACATATAGTCCACTTCCTTCAAACAGGAGAACTTCCTGAAGAGCAAGAAGAAGCCAAAAAAGAAGCCCATCAGTCAA
The DNA here is from genome assembly GCA_022496015.1 of Hordeum marinum. Classification (NCBI taxonomy): domain Eukaryota; kingdom Viridiplantae; phylum Streptophyta; class Magnoliopsida; order Poales; family Poaceae; genus Hordeum; species Hordeum marinum. The sequence continues at coordinate 119,787,380 of CM039676.1, forward strand.
GTATGTACCAGTCTGTCGATGACACCTTGTACAGAAAAATACAAAATGGTGTGAAATTGAGGTGCATTTGCTGGGAAGATGGACTGAAGCCATTGGAAGAGATTCACCGAGGCGTGTGCGGGTCTCACATTGGATCGAGGGCCCTTGCCGAAAAAGCCTTCCAACAGGGTTTCTATTGGCCCACTGCCCTATAGGATGCAACTGAGCTAGTCATCAAGTGTGAAGCCTTCCAGTTCCATTCCAAGAACATTCATCAAGCAGCGCAAGCTCTCCAGACGATCCCTTTATCCTAGCCATTCTCGGTCTGTAGGCTCGATATTTTGGGCCCCTTTCCCCGCATCATCGGGGGCTCTGATTTCTCGTAGCAATCGACAAGTTCACAAAGTGGCCTGAGGTGGAACAAGTGAGAAAGGTGACGGCGCAGTAAGCTATAAAGTTAATGAAAGGACTGGTGTGCCGTTTTTGAGTGCCCAACAGAGTGATTACCAAAAATGGCACCCAGTTCATGAGCCGCGCCTTGATGCAATACATCCAACGCATTGGAATCAATGTCTCCTTCTCCTCTGTTGCCCACCCAAGAAGCAACGGGTAAGTCGAGAGGATAAATGTTGAAGTGCCGCGAGGACTCAAGACAAGAACTTTCGATAGACTGCGAAGAAGCAGCAGGCGCTTGATAGATTAGCTGTTGGTGGTTCTTTGGTCCCTCAGAACGACACCGAATCGAGCTACCGGCCAGACGCCTTCTCCCTAGTGTATGGGGCAAAAGTAGTTCTCCCCATGGAACTCATATACGGGTCACCTTGAGTACTTGCCTACGATGAAGTAGAGCAAGATCAGGTACTAAATGACGATGCCATGCTCCTCGAGGAAGATTGTCTCCCGGCCGTTGTGTGTGCTGCACACTACCAGCAAGCCCTGTGCCGCTATCATAGTTGCAGGGTCCATGCCCGAAGCCTTGAGGAAGGTGACCTTGTCCTTAGGCACATTTAGTCTGCCAAGTGTACCAACAAGTTGACGCCAAAGTGGGAAGGCCCTTACCGGGTAGCACGAGTCACCAGACCTGGAGCTGTCCGTCTGGAGACCGAAGATGGCACAAAAGTGCTTAACTCATGGAATATTAAGCATTTTCGTAAGTTCTGCCCATAAGGCACCGCTGCTGGGCTCAGTCCTCGGCAACTACCTTTTGTACAAGCATTGCCGCAGTTGCATGTAACCCTTTGTACAAAGCCAGGAGAGACCCTATGCAAGCAATAATAATGCTAAGTGTTGTATCATACTATTACATTGCATGTTTACTATGCATTTTTATGATTACAATGCTACAGTGTTTGATGAGCCTATAATCCTTGTTGATGCATTCTCTCTTCATAGGATAGAGGCCTCTTTCCCTACATGTTTGACCATCAGGAAAACAAGGAACACTACTAGGAAAAGGGCTATAGCAAATATAGACATTAGTGGTGCACTATGTATGTGGTGCGCCACTGCTATATAGCAGTGGCGCACCAAATACTGGTGCGCTATTAATGGCCATATTACTAATGGCGCACCTGGTGTGTGGTACGCCATTATTAGTTGTGTCTTGGCCCCACACCCCTCCCCAGACTTAGCAGTGGCGCACCAGGTGGAAGTGCGCCAATACTAGTTTTAACTATTAATGGCGCACCACACCCACGGTGCGCCACTACTAACAATTTTTTTCCATTTTTTCCAAAACTAGTAATGGCGAACCATGCACCAGGTGCGCCATTAGTAACCCTGGTTACCAATAGCGCATTCTTAGGAGGTGCGCCATTGGTAACCTGAGAGCAGCTAGATATTTAATTTTTTACAGCCACCTACCACACTCACTTTCCCCACTTCATTCTCTCCACCTCTAGCTACCAAGCTTGGTCTCGGCTACCTCCTCCTCCTCAGCTTATTTGCACCATAGATTCACCCAAATCAAGTGGTTAAATTTCCTTTTTTTGATAGGTAAGTAAGGGCAAGGCTTTCTTTATGTTCTAGATCTACTTTTTTCTCCCTCCAACGTACACACTTTTTATGGCCTAGATCTACGTATGTTTGTCGTGCACCATTGTTTGTGGTGATGACCCTCCCCTAAATGTTGCCAATATTTTGTTGGAATGTTGATTCATTTCCGTTTCGGCGAGAATTTGGCACTATGCATTCTTTCTGGTCCTATTTTTAGGCAAAGTCATGCCAAAACATTTTTGGTTCTAAAATATCGTTTTGCTCTACCCCGCAGGCGACCATGGTCCGCACGATGACCGAAGGCATCGTGAATAGGTTTTTGAGCTCTGCGAAGGCCGAGATGCTTCAAAAGAACAAGACGGAGATAAGATGTTCGTGTCGAAGATGCAAGCTGAAGAGTCCTATGGACCCAGATTCCAAACAGGTGCGGGACCACCTGTTCGTGCGTGGTTTCATGGATGGCTATCGATGGCGAGGTGATGAAGATGATTATGAAGTCGTCCATGGGGGCAGGGCAAGAAATAAGGAAGGGCAGCAAGACAATAGTGGCGAGGGCGGGCGAGAAGACGAAGAATCTCCAGGACATGATCACAAAATAGATGCAGGACACTGTCATCATGTAGAAGGTGTCGGACATGATGATGAGGAAGATCAAGACGAAGGGCATGAGCATGAAGATTAAGATGTCGTAGCAAATGACGATGGACCATCGATGGGCTGGGTGCAGGACCCTCATATTCAAGAGCTTCTTCTCAAGCAGACGTGTAACGCAAGAGCTGTCGCGCAAGAGAAAGCCAAGCTGGATCAACTGGAGATAGATGTGGTTACTCCATTGTATGAAGGATGCAGGCCCGAGGATACCCGCCTAAAAGTAATGCTCATGGATTTGGAGATGAAGGTAAATCACGAAATGACCGACGCATGCTTCGACGAGAACATGTCATTCTGGCACGAACGTCTTCCCAAGGGGAACAAGTGCCCGACCAGTTTGGAGGAGGCGAAGAAAATCGTGTGTCCTATGGATTTAACGCACGTGAAATACCGTGTGTGCAGGAACGATTGCATAATTTATCGGGACGAGCACGCGGAGTCTACCATATGTCCGGTGTGCGGCATCACTCGATACAAGAAGAGGAAGAAAGCTCCTCGAAAAGTGGTGTGGTACTTTCCGATCACTCCTCGTCTGCAATGGTATTTCATGGACCCTAAGCTAGCAAAGCTCCTGCGTTGGCACGCGGATAGGGAGGAGAAGAAGCGAGAAGATGACGGAAATGATCCAGAGATAAATAAAAAAGACAAGATGCTGAGTCACCCTAAGGATGCGAGCCAATGGCAAGCGTTGAACTTCGAACACCCAGAATTTGGGGATGATCCCAAGAACATCATGCTGGGCACGAGCACCGATGGAGTCAATCCGTTTGGCAGCCCGAGAAGCACACATAGCACCTGGCCTGTGTTTGTGTGGATGTACAACCTTCCCCCCTCGATGTGCATGAAGAGGAAGTACATTCGCATGAGTATGCTAATTGAAGGGCCGAAACTACCAGGGAACGACATCAATCTATATCTGGGGCTGCTGAAAGAGGAGCTAGACAAGTTGTGGAAAACGCCAGCCAATACGTGGGACGCTGCAGCGAAACAATATTTCCCTATGAGAGACGCACTACTCACGATGGTGCACGACTCTCTCGGTTACGGATATGTCACGGGGCAGGTGTTCCAGAGATTTAGTGCATGCATCAGGAGCATGGATGACACAACGTATCGCCAGCTAGATAGAGATCCTGGGTCTACGAAAATCGTGTTCATGGGACATCGAAGGTGGCTTCGCGACGATGACGCATGGAGAAAACGCAAGGATATGTCCGATGGTGAAACCGAACCCCGAAGACCCCCACGTACGAGGAGCGGCGAGGAAATAGACGAGCTGTTGAAAAATTGGAAAGAGTGCCCACCACCGGGAAAGAAGGGAAAAGCGCTAGAGCTGCTGCTAAAGGTATGGAAAACGAGGTCTGTTTTTTCTGGGACTTGCCGTACTCGAAGGTCCTCTGTGTGCCTCACAGCCTTGATGTCATGCATATCACGAAGAACGTGTGCGAGAGTCTGATTGGTACCCTGCTCAACATGCCAGAGAGGACCAAAGATGGGCTAAAAGCAAGGGCAGACTTGCAATCAATGGGCATCAGGGAGGAGCTTCACGCAAAACGCCCTAATGATGATGATGATGATGATGAGGCGAAGGACACGCAAAGTCGTCACAACAAAGGCAAAAAGGCCAAGAAGATCGAATATGAATGCCCTCCCGCATGCTTCACTCTAAATCAGAAGGAGATCGAGCAGTTTTTTACCTGCCTCGTAGGAGTAAAACTTCCTTACGGTTACGCGGGGAAGATAAGCAGATACCTAGACTCTGCGAAGCAGAAGTCCAGCGGGATGAAGTCTCACGACTGTCACGTGCTGATGACGCAGATACTTCCAGTTGCAATCCGTGGGATCATGGACGCGCACATCCGTGAAACGCTATTTGGCCTATGCAACTTTTTTACGTCATCTCCCAGAAGTCGGTTGGCGTGAAGCAACTCACAAGGCTACAGGAAGAGATCATGGTGACACTATGCGAGCTTGAGATGTACTTCCCGCCCGCACTCTTCGACGTTATGGTGCATCTACTGGTCCATATCGTGGAGGATATCATCCAACTCTGGCTAACGTTCCTGCACAGCATGATGTCGTTCGAAAGAATGAATGGTGTCATAAAAGGATACATTCGCAATAGGGCACGTCCAGATGGAAGCATAGCCACGGGCTTTCTAACTGAAGAGTGCATCTCGTTCTGCACAAATTATCTAGGCATCGAGAACCCTGTTGGTCTGCCCATCAACAAGCACCTCGGTAGGCTCGCTGGATGGGGTCACCGTGAGGGTCGCCGCGAAATGCATGTCGACTTCAAGGGTCGACTCGCCGACTTTGAAAGAGCAAACCTAGTCGCGCTACAACACATAGACGTGTTCGATCCATGGGTGGTAGAGCACAAAACCTTTATTGAGAAGACATACAATGACCGAGGCCAACAGAGGACGGATGGAGATATAATCAAAGAGCACAACTCATGTTTCACGCGTTAGTTGAAGGACAGGCTTCTGTCGTACCCTTTACATGAGGATTCTTCCGCGGAAGCAAAACTCATATTCACCTTGTCACAGGGCGCCGAGCATAACCTGATGACCTATGAGGCGTATGATATCGACGGCTACACATTCTACACCGAGGAAAAGGACATGAAGAGCGATTATCAGAACTCCGGGGTAACGATGTAATCCTACACCGGTAACGACAAGGACAGATACTACGGAAGGATCGAGGAGATCTGGGAGCTGAGCTACGCTGGAGAGAAGGTCCCGATGTTCCGTGTCAGATGGCGCAAACGTCACCGCAAAAAATGAGCCATGGGTACTGGCTTGCCAAGTGGACCAATGCTTCTTCATTACCGACTCGTCAAAGCCCAGTCGTGTTGTCATGAGGAGAGGCAAAAGGAACATCATCGGAATGGATGGAGTCTCTAATGAGAAAGACTTCGACAAGTACGGCGACCCGAAGATGGAAGATGACGACGATGATGAAGTACCATACACCACAAGAAGAAGCAGGGCCACCCTACCTAAAGGACGTCCGTTCAAGAGAAGAACTCAAGGGGTTCCGGGGCTAAATTATTCAACCGCGGGAAAGAAGGGAAAGAAGATTGTGAAAATATAGCGAAGATCGAATCACGATGTGTCGGCCGCGTGTGTCGATGTGTCAGTCGCAAGCTCAATCTTTGATGATTGTTATTTCATGTAACTTGATTTCGTTTGTGCATTTATCATATATATTCTCGATGCACTATATTAAATATGTGAAGGATACTCTCCATGCACTACATCTTACGCAATATCATATCTATACCCTATATTAAGGGCATCTCCAACGCGGACCCACAAATTCCTTTAGTATATGTTCGTTTTTTGTGTCCGGACGTGGTGATGAGGTAGGGCAGGTGGGGAGAGAGAAGAGGGGACCAACATGTTGTGCTATTTGTTTGGGCATGCAAACGCATATGTTGTACACGAGCACACTCTAAAGAAACTAGACGCATGAGCACAAACTCTCCTCTACACAAAAGAAATATATTATAGCATTAACTAGAAATCCAAAAAAATAAAAAAAGTTAGTAATGGCGCACCCCGCAATAGTGTGCCATTGCTATCCTAGGTATTTATGGCGTACCCTACAATAGTGCGCCATTGCTATACTTGTGTATGGTGCACCTCGCAATAGTGTGCCATTGCTATCCTTGTTTAGGGCAAACCCCGCCTAGTGCGCCGTTGGTAACTCTTCCTCTCGATATACACAGGAAACGCACGCAAACACCTCATCCCCTCTCTGCTCTCGCTCACGCATCGGGCTAGGGTTGGCAGCCGACCCCGCTCCATCGCCATCCGACCCTGCTCCATCGCCGGTCGCCGGTTACCGCTCGACTCCACCAGGACGCCCCCTCCCGGCTGCGCTGCCAAACGATGCAGCATCGCCGCTACATGCCGCCCGATCGCCGCCGCCGCCGCACACCCCGCCTCGCCGCAGGTCCGATCGCTCTCCCCTCATGGTCATTTCCCTGCATGGTCATATCCGAGGCAAAAATTTATTCTTGGAAAAACACACCAACAAAATCTTGGCAAGCAAACGCCTGAGCCGTTGCGGCAATGGACAACACTCGACAGGAGCAAGACATGAACAATGGTGGCAGGCATCACCACACTACTGCCCCGTTGCTTCATCTAGATGAAAGTAAATGAAGCAATCATTTAGTTCTGCCCTCATCCACCGGAAGGAAGCAACAGTATACTTCCGCAGAACATCTAGAATATGCGGTCAAGGTAACTGAAGACATCGTATCGCACAGAGAGCATGCAGTCAATGTAACTACCGTAGCATATATAACCTATCTCATCTTATATCTAGAAGTATAACTGAAGAGTAGCCTTTTACATTACTCCGGCAACCTGTGTGAGTGACTATGGCTGCAATCAAGCATGTGACCAAGCTGCATGACAAAATCGCAAATAAACAAAACGCCCACGCGAACAACATGCACTCTATTAGTATATTCGAATGATAAACCAATGTGGTTGGTAGTTGGTGCCAGCCTGCCAGTGGATAGTGGTGCTAGCCCCACCTGGTGTAATCTACAGTAATTCACTACACTGTTGTCGAGTTCATCGGAACTTTTGTTAGAAATTGTAGTAGTAACTCTCAAGCAGATACAAGATTATTTAGGTGTACATCTACATACAAGAAATACCTTCTACCAAGACCTAATGCAACATGGCTTGAAATTGCACTGCTGGTGATGAGTGCACGATGCGCCTTCGGGTCTTCCTTCTAAAACACGGGGTCTCGATGTATCTGGCCCTTCCAACAATAGTCAAAGAACGACCCACCAAGCTGGCCTATTGGGAGATAGGCTAGCGGCCCGCGGACCCCTTAGTCCAAGACTCCCTCAGTAGCCCCCGAACTAGCCCCCAACACCAAGAGTCTCAGCTTTGGCAGCTCCATGTGATCAGAGTCTTAGGCTTGCAAGGTGAGTTCTTCATTCCATTAATGATTGGCTGGGACTTGTTCAGTTTCTGATGACACATAACTTTTTCGATCATACAATCATCCAGAAACCATGAGTGGCTTAGTCCCGAAGGCCAAATGTCAAAGTGTAAACAGTGTTTCTAATGACCTTTCTGATGAAGGGCCATGGCCTACCACGACCGTTGAACAGTTGTGGGAACTTGATTAGCGATTCGAGGCCGTTTTTTACATTGGCACGACTCATCAATGCATAGATCGTGCTCCGTTTCACATCAGATATGATTAACATCTCCTCTTACTTTACGCGTGTATAACAGAAGACACGTCTTGGGAAGCGGAGAGATTTGCGGTCCAGTAAAAGGGAAAAAACCCAAGGCCTATTCATGCTTCCCATTCGAATCCTCTCCTTCCTCAATCTCCCAAAGCTTCAAGAGAACTAATCCAGTTCTTCCTCAACTTCTCCTCCGAGCTTAGCCATGGTGGGTTCAGGCTCCATGGGCAAGTGGGAGGCCTCCATGGTCACTAATAAGGACATCCAGGACTTAAAGCTCGTTAGCTACCTCCCCGCCAACGTCTTCCACCGTGCCGTAGAGGATAACAAAGTGGTCCCCACCCCCAAGCCAGGAGAGAGGGTGGTTTTCATCCCCCTAGGGACTGAGTTTCCTGCTCCACACCTTCGTCAGGGGCCTCATATTCTTCTACGGGTTGGACTTCCATGATCTTCCCCCGAACTCATTCATGTGTATTTTGGCCTTCATTATTGTTTGTGAAGCCTTCCTACACGTCGAACCGCACTTCGGCCCGTGGCTAAGGTCTTCAACGTCAATACAAAGACTGTTGTGGGCAAGCACGTAGACTGCGGAGGGGCGGTAATCAGGAAGCTCCCCAGCGTCGAGTGGCCGAATGGCACCTTCATCGAGACAATCAAGATCTAGCAGAAAGAATGGTTCTACATCACGGAACCAAGGGACGAGGGCTAGGCGGGAACTACCAAGTTTCGATCTGGACCCCCTACGAAATTAACCTCCTGGCTCCGGAAGGGCCTTGACTGGGGGTCGGATGCAGAGGTGGAATCACCACAAAAGCGAATTTCCTCAATGATCAAGGCCAAGATCGAATTGGTCAATGTGGTCCAGGTCATGCTCCACCGCCCTCTCCTTCCCTGCCAGCGCCGGGACTCCCCCATGTGGGATTATCAGCTTGAGGATGAGCCTACTATGTGCTAACTCTTCCGCACTACTCCTGAAAAATTGTCAAAGGCATTATTCAAGCACCGGAAGAGCTGGCCAACCAAGGAGGAGGACTCGAGCCTGAGCGCCGATAACTCTCCGACCTAGGTATAATATTGTTTTGATATTCCGGCCCCATTGGTTAACAAGGAGCTGAACAAACTTCCCCTTATCTTATAGAAGTGGCTAAGCAAGGCCATCAAAATGGACTGCTCAGCCCCATAGCCCGAAGGCCCTAGGTCATAATTGTTGATGGCGATGCTCGTCGTGGCACGATACACGATGCCTGATAAAAAGAAGAAGAAGAAGTCCAGAGAAGGTCTCCGCATAAGGGACCAGCCGGACACTATGTCCGAGGAAACCCATGCCTCCTCTACCCATGAGGAAGAGCATGAGGACAGGGGGGAGGCGATACCCCCCTTACAAGAAAGAGTGCAGTGTCGCTGGACGCCGCGGAGAATGTACCTCCTCCCGCCCCGAAGAGGGCCTGTCGGCCGAGGTTGATCCTAGACGATGACATCTCGGACTATAATGATGAGTCCGAGGACGTTGAGAAGGTTCCCCAAAGGTACGTAAGGGTCAAGCCCCCAGCTCGAAGGTATGAATCCGAAGACTCCCTGGGTCATTTATTTAAAGTTTTTAATGTTTTAAATGTGAGAACGCCTTTTCATGTGCAGTCCACCACGTGTTCTCCCCACCGACCAAATATCGGATGGGGAGTCTCCACCCGCCGAGCTAGCGGAGAGTGGGACTGCGTCACACCCCACACCTCCAGGGGCCATGAAGGATGCACAGAGGTGTCACCCACCAGGCTCATTTGGAGCCGAACAAAGGCGGTGGGGGTGATGACGTCATGGCCGAGTTAATGCCTCGACCACCGCCGAATACTAGGGGGAGGAGCCCCTCCTGGCCACTGGGGCGTAAGGCACTACTGGAATCAGACAATTTGCCGTCTGCCAGCTCTTTGTCGTCGGCTGGCGGACGGCAAAGAGGTTGTTTGCCGTCTGTCTTTCCAAAGCAGACGGCAAAGAACCAGCTGATGGCAAAGAGGGCCTTTTCCATCTGCACTTCTTTGCCATCTGCTGGCAGATGGCAAAGAGTTCTTTGCCGTCTGCTAGAGGACGACAAAGACAAAAGTGGGACCCACGGGGCACAACACTGGCTAGGTGAAGCTCTTTGCCATATGCCACTTCTTTGTCGTCTACTAGCGGATGGCAAAGAGGTGAGGAGGTCCCACAATATCATGGCGGGGGGCAGACTAACGGTTAGCCTCTTTGTCGTCTGCTGGCAGACAACAAAGAGTTCTTTGTCGTCTGCCAGCGGACGGCAAAGAAATGAACTTAACTTTCAGCCCCGCCCCTCACGCCTCTCTCTCTCTCTATCACATCTCTCTCTCCCTCTCTCTCTTAGTGTCGCCGCCCCGCCCTCCCATCGCCGCCCCCTCCCTGCACCCCTCCTCCACCATCACCTCCTCCTCGCGGCCCTTCTCCACCACCGCCGGAGCCAGGCCGTGGGGCCGCCCGCCCCCTCCCCACGGCTCTCGTCCACCACCTCAGCCCCGTCACCCCCGCTGCCTCGTGCCCCGCCGCTCCGCCACATCGGGTTTCCGGCGAGTAGGCACCCCCGACGACCCAGCTCCGCCCCTCCCCCTCCGCCGCCCCGCGCCGCCGCCTCGACCCCCCCTCCGATGAGCGCCGCCCTTCCCCCTTTTATGTTTTTTCTGTTTTTATTAGTTCATATTAGTTAGTTTATATTAGTTAGTTATTAGTTCATATTAGTTAGTCTATATTAGGTAGAAAAAACTTAGATAGAAAAGAAGAAAAGAAAAAACCTAGAAGAAAAAAAGAAGAAAAGAAGAAGAAAAAAAGGAAAAATAAAAAAGGAAAGGAACAAAAAATAATAATAAGAAGAAGAAATAGAAGAAGAGGAGGAGGAGAAGAAAAAAGAAGAAGATGAAGAAGAAAAAAAGAGGAGAGGAGGATAAGAAGAACAGGGAAAAAGCAAAAGGAAGAAGAACAAGAGGAGGACGAGGAGAAGAAAAAAGAAGAAGAGGAAGAAGAAGAAGAAAAAAGAGGAGAGGACGAGAAGAAGAAAAGGAAAAAGGAAAGGAGGAAGAAGAAGAAGAAGAAGGAAAAAAGGAAGAAAATGAAGAACAGGAAGAAGAGGAAGAAGAAGAAAAGAAAAAAAGAGGAAAAATCCTGACCCCGACCCCGACCCGACACCCCCACCGCGACACGGCATCCCCGACACCCTGACCCCGACACGACACTCCCGAGACCCTCGACCCCGACACGGCATCCCCAACACCCCGACCCCGACACGACACCCCCGACACCACGACCCCAACACGGCACCCCCGACACCCCGACTCCGACACGACACCCCCAACACCCCGACCCCGACACGACACCCCAACACCCCGACACGGTACCCACGACCACGACACACAACCCCGACCTCGACACGACACCCCCGATATCCCGACGCCGAAACGACACCCCGACACCCCGACCCCGACACGACACCCCGACACCCTCACACGGCACCCACGACCACGGCACAACACCCCTCTCCCGACACAACACCCCTGACACTCTGACCCCAGCACGACACCCCCGACACCCCAACCCCGACACGACACCCCGACACCCTGACACGGCACCCCCGACAACGACACAACACCCCTACCCCGACACGACACCGCCGACACCCCAACCCCGACACTACACCCTCGACATCCTGACCCCGACACAACACGTCACGGAGAGATACATGTCACCGTCGGTGTCGAACACTACATCCATGTCCCATACTGCCTCGTAGAAGAAGGCCAAGGCATTCTCAAAGGATGACCTCGATCATCCGGAGAGCTTCAGCAACATCTCCTCCCATAACAAGCTCGTGAGGTACAGAGATGAGGGGAAGGCGAGGAAAGGGGAGGACTTCAACCCGAGCCAGAGTCCTTTTGATCCAGAGCTCGTGTGATATCTGGTGATGGGAGGCCCGATGGCTCGATAGCCATTGGGGATGGACTGATACGTTGTCCTAAAACTCTCCCAGAGATCAAGAAGCGCGAGACGAGCTCTAATCCTAAGATAAGGCCTCGTCCACAGCCAATGGAGCTTGCCATTGAGGCTAGGGCCTAGGAACTTCTGGCGGAGGCAAACAGGCAGGCGGCACAAAGGGAGGGGGACATGAAGGAGAGAACGGCTAGGCTGTTGGAGGAGGACAGGAACCGGAACGACGCGTCTCACCGGGCCCTATACGAGCTCCTCGTGGTAAGTTTCTCCTGCATATTAGCCAAATCATGCACATAATGTTCGTTTCATCACTAACTAATATAAATGACTTGTGAAAAAAATGTGCAGACCGTGTGCCAGAACAATGGTCAGACCCCTCCGTCGATGCCCCATATTGCTATAGCACCCACAGTGAGTTTCATTTAAATGGTCATTAGTTACTAGTATTCACATTTGAGTTGCATCATGTTAAGGAGACATTGCAAATGATCTTTGGTGCAACGTGCCACCCGACAAGCATCGACCGATCCTTCTGCGTCTGCCGCAACCCCGACCGGTCCTTCTACGTCTCACCCTGGCCCAAAACCTACCGGTCCTTCACCTCCGTGTTGATGGTAAGTTTTTCCAAGTGTTTTCATTAACAAATGCATACTTAGCTCAAGAAATGACCTACTTAGCTCCAAAATGACCTATACTTAGCTTATTTTCCTCAAAAATTACTTGATATGCTTAGTTAGCTAGAAAAGGGTGTATTCTACCTAGGATAGCTATAAAATGACCTATACTTAGCATTTTTTCCTCCAAAATGACTTGATATGCTTAGTTAGCTGCTAGAAAATTGCATTAGTACCTAGTATAGCTCAATAATGATCTATAGCTAGCTTAGCTATTTCATTTATGACATAATTAGCTCACTTAGGTATAAAATGGCATAACTACCTAGGATAGCTCAATAATGATCTATAATTAGCTTAGCTAGTTCATTTATGACATAATATGCTTACTTAGGTAAAAAATGGCAAAATAACCTTCGTTTAGCTCCAAAATGACCTATAATTAGCTTATTATCCTCAAAAATACATAATAACCTTACTTAGCTCCAAAATGATATATTCTACCCAGGATAGCTCTAAAATAACCTATACTTAGCATTTTTTCCTCCAAAATGACTTGATATGCTTAGTTAGTTAGAAAATGACATTACTGCCTTGGAGAAGAGGAGAGGAGAGGAGAAAAAGAAAGACAAGATAAATTCTTCTTCTTTTTCTTCTTTTTCTTCTACCTAGTCTTCTTCTTCTTCTAACTCTTATCTTTCCTACTTTGCAGATTTGATATAAATGAGGAAGCTTGCATTGATGGAGTGTATTCTTCTACTTCTCCTCCCTTTGTGTTTATTGGGTATGTTGGAAACTTGTATATGTTGTTGGAACTTATTTGGTATGCTTTTTGGAACTTGTTGAATGATATGTATGTTGGATATGTATATGTTTGTTATATATGAATATTCTGTCAAATTGAACGATTTTAAGAAAAACAAAAAAACAGGGGCTATATGGCCACTTTGCCGTCTGCTGGCAGATGGCAAAGGGCTTTGCCGTCTGCCAGCAGACGGCAAAGTTATCACGTGGCAGCTACCTGTGCAACCTGGGGCTGGCCTAGGTGGGTTCTTTGTCGTCAGCTGGCTGACGACAAATAACCTAAGGTCTTTCCCATCCGCCAGTCGGTGGCAAAGCACGCCGTTAAGCCCCCTAACGGAGCTAAGTTGCCACGTGTGCCGTCCAGGCCCTTTGCCGTTCGCTAGCGGACGGCAAAGATTCAAAGGTCTTTGTCGTCCGCTACTTTTATTAGGTTTGTGCTATAGTTATATATGTACAACAGCCCCAGATCCCTGGGTGAGTTTCGAGAAAACTCACCCCGGGGTCAAATACTCAGGAGTAACCAACGATGCACAAGACATTATTCGTCCCATAACGTTCTAACACCCTTTAAGAGGACTGAGCACAAGGTCATATTCTTGACAGTTTGGGGGTTTCAACACACATAAACTAATATATATATTTATTGCTTGTAGGCCTCGTCATCAGCGGCGACCGTTAATGCCATGGAGCTTACCGACCTAATTCGGAAGCACAAGAGCTCCGAATAGGAGCTTGGTGCCCTGAACAAGAGGTTCGATGAGGCCCAAGGTAAGCCGAATTTTAATATCAGGGCTTTCTATCATTAGTGAGCCATACTAGTGACCCGGTGTAATTATATATTTATTGCTTACAAATCCTAGGCTAAGGAGGTTGCGAAAATCATGGCCGAGCTACGAAAGATGAATCAAGAGGCCGTGGACGAGAAGGCAACAGCCGAACAACAGCAACTGCGTTCTCCCCATTGAAAACCGCGAGCACTAAGGATGAAGCTCAGGTGGAGGAGGTTCAGCAGGAGCTCAAGGATGCCAGCACGAAGTGCGTGGCCCTTGAGTACAAAGGCAAGGAGCAAGCCACCGAGCTATCCACGCTAAAATCTGATCTCCAAAAGGAGTGGGTGGATAGGCAGTTCTTTGAAGAATAGATCCGCCAAGTCGAAGCTATCATAGATCGTAAGCCGTATTTACTACAGTGTGCCTTTGGTGATAGCAGGTTCGCATTGCTCACCCAGCTGTGGTGTTCCTCAGGCGCCTGTTAGGACCTCCAAAAGAGTGTAGTGGACGCAAAGGAGATCTATGCTTCGCGAGAACAAGACGATGAGGCTCAGCTCTTTTGGGCACAGTTTGACGCCCCCGAGTGCTCTCCTGTTCTCATCGAGCAGATGAAGCAACAGATGGAGCTGCACAAGATGGCAGAGCCGGCCATGAAGGATCTGTGCATCTGGCTATGGCCTGAAGAGCTATTGCTGAGCAGCTACTTCGGCCTGGTGTGGAGGCTGAGCGATGCTGCACCTCGAATTGACGCACTAAATCGTTCTACATGCATTGAGGGAGATCGTATGGTCTTTGCAAGGTCCATGATGCATTTGCCGATGCTCGATCTGACTGAGATGGCCACACTCCTCCGCCCCTGGAAAGGAGTATAGGTGACCTGAGCGATACTTCCCTGCAGTGATGGAGGGTGCTCGGGCGATAGAGGCTCAATGCTCGAAGGATGATTTTAATCAATGAGCGGGTTGTAATATGTTTGAAGACTATTAACACTTTAGGATGAGGCTGCATGGTTTATCATGTCTTTTTAGTTGTTAGTATTTATTTTTATTCCCATGTGGCCGATTTATCTAAAAGTTGCGAGTCATCGGCTTCAGCCCCCATGTAGATACTACGCGAGGTGTTTCAGCCTCTACACTACGACCCCTTATCCGAGGTATCGGTACCCAAAGGCGGTACTGCAAGGGGAACAAGGCAATCGGACTACAGTGCTTTATCGCTTTCACTTAGCCGTAGGATCTTAAAAATGTGGGGTCTGATGACCAACCCCCAGTGTTTTGTGATGTTCAGATGTATCGGGGCTGAAGCCAGCATCACATAGTTTGTACCAGTACGAAACCCATCGAATGACACAGAATAACCTCTATCGATTTTTGAGTATGACACTTAATGCTCGGATTTGCAGACCAGTTCTCACTTACTATGACAGTTAGTTTTCGCCTTTCTCCCCTGAGGTGCTTGACTAGGCGAGATAGAAACACAATCGGTGTGGTTCTCCCTTTGCCCTTTTAGCCGAACGAGCGGAATGTAAGAGGGCAAACACAAGTGCCGGGAAACCCAACTATTGACCCAAGACATAGTTTGGATCCGATGCATATAAAGCAAAATCCAAGATGTCAAATACGCAATCAGTTGTGTCGGAGTGATGCTTAGGGTGATATTTTAAATTCAATCCTATCGCCATTTTGAGAACGGGGGTACCCAGACCTGCCTACGGCCCAGGACAAGGCCCACCTTGTCAGCCAAGACGGCCTAGCGCGGCTTCACTCACGAAAGGCTCTCGCGAGACCCCTAGGCTCACGAGGAAGAACAACACCAAGACCAGCAAGGATGAGCCTCCTCAGGCACCCTCTGTAGTGGCGGCGATCTCTATGTAGAACTCGGCCTTACGAGTCAAAGATGACACAAGGAAGGACAGGCGAGCGCCAACGCGCCAGGCTATGCAGTTTCCAAAGGGTGCAAGGATGTACATAGGTTCCCGAAGCGCCTCCAAAAGGTTTCCATTCCAGTGCAGCAAGACCAGAACCACGAGTCCAGCAGGGAGGATGTCATCACCGAGTCCACCTCTGCATCATCGACAACTACTTTGAAGGCGAAGACCACCTTTGGACAAGGCGGGGATGTACTCCTGTCCCCCTTCAAATTTGGCCGTTCTGGGATCCCTGCCCGCCATTGTGATAAGGGAAGAGGACCTAGGACACTACTATATATGGAGGGTAGGCCGCACCGTAGAATGGGGGGAAACCATCCAACGGAACCCTTCAACGAACCACAAGGCAAGATAGAGAGCGAAGAACACCACTAGAGGTCCCCCTTGCGAGGCTCGAAACCATGGTACTAGTTCATCCTCCACACGTCCCCGAGAGGCAATCCACCAAAGAAGGAGTAGAGTATTACGCTTCCAAGCGGCCCGTACTTGGGTAAATCACCATGTTCATCTTCTTCCTCATCATCGTGCGAGTTTGCCGCAGTAATCATCTAGTGGCGAGCTAAGTAGGGCGAGGCTGCAGGGGATCTTCACACACACCCCTGTGTTTGAACCTTGAGGGTTTTGCAGAGCCTGAAATCCGACGTTTGGCATGCTAGGTAGGAGGCGTGTATGAAGGCTGCCCTCTCGCAGCGTCATTCAAGCACTGGTTCGGCAACCCCATGGCGGGCGAGATCCTCGACGCCGGCCGACCTTTGGCGCGCAGTGGCACCGGGGCGCTGGGCTGGCTCCGCGGTCGCCTGCATTCTCGGCAGGTTGCTCCCTCCCTCCTCCAACTACCAGGTCAAGCAGTTCCTCCACCATGTAGGAACAGTCGAGTCGTGGCCCAAGCTCACATCGCCCCGTGCATGGTCAGAGACCCACATCACCTTCGGCCCCGCCTAGCACCCGAAGACAACGACAGCCGCCAGAACACTCCCCATGGTGTTCACGCCCACCATAAGCGGCATGTATGTCTCTAGGACCCTTATAGACAGTGGCACTGGCCTCAACGGCATCTCTATGGAGGCCTTCGACGTGCTGCAGCTACCCCACGATTGACTCACGCCCTCAAGGCCATTCGTTGGGGTGGTCGAGGGGTTCGTCATCCCCGTGGCGCGGGTGTGCCCCCCGTCACCTTTGGCACCTGCTCCAACTTCCGCACCGAGCAGGTCGACTTCGGTGTCGCCCAAATCCACCTTCCATACAAGGAGATACTCGGCTACGCCACACTCGCCCAGTTCATGGCGACAACGCACCCCGACAATAACATCGTCAAGATGCCCCGGAGAGGTAGCGTCCTCACCGTCATGGGAAATGTCAAGGACGCATCCCACACACTCAAGCTCACCTACAAGGCGGTGGCTGCGGCGCGCCCCAATGGTGGGGATGCCGCACGGGCCACTGAGGACCTCGGGGGTGTCCTTGACGTTGCGCCACTGAAGAAGAGGCGTTTGTTCTCCTAGAGCCACGCGCAGACGAAGGGGTTCCTATGGATGATGGAAACGCTGGTCCTACCTTCACCATCGGTGCCGACTTGCCCCAGGATCAAGAGGAGACGTTGCTGGCTTTCCCCCGTGTGAATAAGGATGTGTTCGCATGGAGCGCCTCTGACCTTGTGGGGGTCCGGATGGACATGATCGAGCACCACCTCATGGTGTGCCTGAACGCGCGCCCAGTCAAGCAAAATGTGAGAAGGCAAGCTCACGAGAAGTAGGCTTTCATCTCCCAAGCGGTCGGCAAGCTGAAGGAGGCTGGGGTCATCCGGGAGGTGCACTACACGGAGTGTATTGCCAACCCAGTGGTCTTCCCAATGAAGTGCGGGAAGGAGCGTATGTGCATCGACTTCATGAGCCTCAACAAAGCCTACCCCCAAGACCCATTCCCGCTGCCGCGCATCGACCAGATCATGGACTCCACCACGGAGTGTGACCTCCTATGCTTCCTTGACGCTTTCTCGGGCTACCATCAGATCAAAATGGCAGTGGAGCACGTCGAGAAAACAACCTTCCTCACCTCGTGTGGGGTGTTATGATACACGTGCATGTTCTTCGGGCTGCGGAATGCCGGGGCAACCTTCTAGAGGCTGATGCACATCGCCCTGGGGCTGCAGCTTGGGAGGAATGTAGAAGCTTACGTCGTTGATATAGTGGTCAAGTCCAGAGTGGCCAAGACCCTGATCGAGGACTTGGAGTAGAAGTTCGCCAGCCTGAGGGAACTAAACCTGAAGCTCAATAGTGAGAAGTGCATTTTTTGAGGTCCCCTCGGGCAAACTTCTTGGTTTCCTGGTGTCGCGTCGGGGAAACGAGGCGATCCCGGAGAAGATCAAGGCCATAAGCAAGATGAGCGCGCCCCGAACCCTCAAGGAAATGTAGAAATTGGCAGGTTGCCTGACATCCTTAGGGAGCTTCATCTCCACACTTGGTGAATGGGCCCTACCGTTCTTCAAGATCATGAAAAGAAAGGGGCCTTTTGAATGTACCTCGGAAGCGGACGCAACCTTTGAGGAGCTCAAGTAGTGCCTCATGAGCCCGCCAGTGATGCTAACGCCTCTGCCCCATGAGCCACTTCTACTATACCTAGCTGCCACCCACACTCCACCAGCGCTGCATTGGTGGCGGTCGGGGAGGAGCGAGACAACACCTGCGCGACATTGCCGGGCGTAGGCGGGTCCCCAAGCATGGAACAAGGGGACTCACAGGATCCTAAGCAACCCGCTTCTCCCCAAGTCGGAGCTCCTGAGGCCACAACCATATTGACAGCCCCTGGAGCACTCAACCCTCATGAGGCCCCGACCGCCCCGACGGCCCCCGAGGCACCCAAGCCTCCTGAGCTCGCAGCGGGACAGGACACCTCGAGAGACCTCACCATCGTCGAACACCCGGTCTACTACGTCAGTACGGTTCTACAAGACGCACGCTCATGCTATCCCATGGAACAAAATCTCCTCCTAGCGCTTCTTGTCGCTTCGAGGAAACTACGCCACTACTTCCAGGGGCATCCCATCAAGATTGTCTCCGCATACCCTCTAGAGAAGGTCTTGCACAACCCCAACGTGACGGGAAGAGTCGCCAAATGGAACATCAAGCTGCAGGCCTTCAACATCGAGTTCAGCACGACCAGGTTCATCAAAATGGCAGCCCTGGCGGACTTCATGGCGGAGTGGATGGACACCCCTAATCGGGGCTGGACAGAAGCCGGTCCCTCACCCCCGGTGATGAGACAGCTAAAGGTTGGATCAGTCATTTTGACACAGCCTTCACGCGCATGGGAGCAGGGGCTGGGGTCATGCTCCCTTCCCCAGCAGGAGACAAGCTCCAGTATGCTGTGCAACTCTATTTCCAGCATGGAGAGAAGGTCTCTAACAACATCAGAGTATGAGGGCCTCGTTGCAGGCCTCAAGGCAGTGCCGGCCTTGGGGGTTAGGTTCCTAATTGTCATGGGCAACTCCCAGCTCCTCATCAACTTCTCCAACAAAGAGTATACATCCAACGATGAGCATATGGAGGCATATTTGGAAGAGGTACGTAAGATCGCAAAACGTTTTCATGGCTTGGAATTGCAGCATATCTCGCGCAGCGCGAACAAGGAGGCCGATGGCATCGCCAAGAGGGCGTCATGAAAAGAATCTTCGAGGAGCGGCTCTTCAAACCCCCCACGGCACCGCCCACTGAGGACCTGGCGCCGCGAAGAGAGGAGCTCCTCCTAGCGCCGACCTCGGGGGCTCCGGACTGTAGCTAGGCCTCATGAGCCCGATTGCTCCTAGCGCTGGTGCCTCAGGCTGACGACGGGATGTAGGAGTTCAAGACGTATCTACACGACACACTACCGGAAAAGGAGGAACACGCAAAGCGCGTAGCACGATAGGCCACGACCTACTGCTTGCAAGACGACGACCAGTACCGCAGGCGCCCGAATGACGTCGCGCTGCGATGCATCTCTAATCAACAGGGGTGCAAGCTGCTAGCGGACATCCACAGAGGGGACTGCAGGCACCACTCCTCATCGTGCACCCTTGCAGGGAAGGCATTCCGATCAGGCTTCTACTGGCCCTCGGCGCTTAACGATGACACTGAGTTGGTATGGTCTTGCGATGCCTGCCAGTTCCACGCCAAGCAAATTCACCAGGCCGCCCAAGGCCTCCCGACCATCTTGCTCTCCTGTCCCTTTGCGGTCTGGGGGTTGGACATACTGGGGCCCTTCCCGCGGGTAGTGGGCGGGTACCGCTACCTCTACATCAGCATTGACAAGTTCACCAAGTGGGTGGAGGTCGAGCCAGTGTGCACCATCCCAGCTGGATCGGCCGTCAAGTTCATCAACGGCGTCGTAAGACGATTCGGCATTCCCAACCGCATTATCACCAACAATGGTTTGCAGTTCACAAGTAACCTCTTCAAGACTTATTGCGCTAACCTTGGAACGCAGATTTGCTATGCCTTGGTAGCCCAACCCAAGAGCAATGGCCAGGCGGAGCGCGCCAACGCGGAAGTCTTGCGAGGCCTCAAGTAAAGGAGCTTCAAGAAGAAACTGGAGGCTTAAGACAGGGGTCGGGTCATTGAGCTCCAATATTTGTTGTGGTCCATCCATACTACCGTGACTAAGCCCACCGATGAGACCCCATTCTTCCTCGTCTATAGAGGCGAAGCCATCATCCCCCACGAGGTCAAGCACCGTTCCCCGCGGGTTTCTGCATTCGACGAGGAGCGTCAGGATGCCGCAGGAGGAATGGACCTCGTGCTTGGGGAGGAGGCGCGTCGCTAAGCCTCACTCGAAGCTGCGAGGTATCAACAAGTGCTACAGCACTACCACTGCTGTAATATCTGCTCTAGGACCCTCGAAATCGGAGACCTCGTGCTGAGGCAGGTTCTCTCTAGGGAGGGCTTGAAAAACCTCTCTCCCAAGTGGGAGGGCCCATTCAAGCTCGCTCATGTCTTGAGACCTGGTGTCGTGTGCCTCGAGACTCGGGACGGGGTCCCAATCCAGAACGCCTGGAACATCCAGCACCTCCGGAAGTTCTACCCATGACACTCTCATGTAATAATAAGTGGGTTGTATACGCCCGGAGCCGCTCGAGGACGTGGTGTGGTTCCTCGTATGCAATGTGGAAGCCACAACTCTACGCTGGCGGACAAGTCAACACTGCCCATCAATGGCTATGCCCATGCAACGTGGAAGCCCTACGCTCAGCACTGGGGGAAGACGAAGACTAGTCTAGGTGCCGGACGCGGCTGTTTTTTCTCTCTTCTCGTATTTGGATTTGCCAACTTTCCTGGAAGAAAACTCGGGGCTTTTTCCAAATCATGTTTTCAAGAAACGGGTTTGGGATTTGTTTTCATCGCCATTTCCCATCTTAGGTTTTCTCTTTTCAGGTCGAGCACTCACCTGCTCCATTCCCCCTCGCACCCCGCGAGCGGGGGCTAGGGGGCACGATGCTCACACCTCGCGAAGGCCTTGGCACCAGGATCCTCGTGTGGTATTCCCGGATGAGTGAGTAGGCGCATGGCGCTTTATACTCACTCAGGGGCTCCACTCATGGCCCGACGCACCATCTTGAAGCCTCGGGAGGCCCACCCCTCCTGATGCAGGAATTTGTTTTTCTTTGGGGAGCCTCTTGAGCATCTAAGGGGGCTCCTGAGCAGCACGCCTCGGGAGCCTTACTTGTCATATAGCCACTCACCTCTCGATGTCGTCCTTGGTGATCCGATCGGCATCGACGGTGTCAAGGCCTCGCCCCCGTAGTTGCACCCTTGGTGATCCTGTCGTACACTACGGTGGTAGGGAAATGTGTGGTCCTGGGACTTGCCAATGTAGAGCTGTTTGAGTGTCAAAGGGGGCTCCTGAGCAGCACGCCTTAGAAGCCTTACCGGTCATATAGCCACTCGCCTCCCAATGTCGTCCTTGGTGATCCGGTCGGCATCGAGGCTGTCGAGGCTTCGCCCCCATAGTTGCGTCCTTGGTGATCCGGTTGTACAATACGGTGGCAGGGAAATGTGCATGACTGGGGCCTGCAAACATAGATTGCCAAAAGGGCTCCCAACCTGTCTCACCCGTAAGAAGAAGAGATCCACGGGATGTCCAAACTCCCCAAGCGCCATAGCCATGCCTCCTCTGCAGCCTACCACGAGCATGCCAAGCTAAATACTCTAATCATGACCGGAAGGTCGCCTCAATTAATGAAAACACAAAGGACATGACACATAGTAGAAGCACAGATAAAAAGCGGCAAGCGCCCAAATTCATTACATGCCCGCAGGGCCTCCCTTTCTTCTTTGATTGCAGGAATAGGAAAAGGAGGAAAAGTGGAAAGCCCCCCCATGGGGGCTGCCGCTTCGGGATCCCCGGGGTCCGCGCATAAACGCTCGGGCGGTCTCCTCCTCCTCCTTCACGGGCCCATGGAGGTCCGCCGGCGCAGACGTTTCAAGAGCAAAGGAGCAATGCCGTGGCGGCTGGCTACCACCCTAGGTCTGGGCGCAGTGGCTCATCATAGCCGTTATCGCTGTTGTCACTCGGGCTCTCCCCGAAGGGGCTGTCACTGCTGCTGGAGGCGCGACGCCTATCACGAATGGCAAGCTCATCTCCAAGATCCCCACAACCAACATCTTTTGGGTAGCACCTTGGGCGCTCACCCTCTCCCTCGAATACCTTGACGAAGAGCGTCGCTACCCCGTCATACTTGAAGTGACGGGTGCGCCTTTCCATCCCCCTAGTGGTGACCTCGACCTCCACCCATGATGCCGCGCTGTAGCAGCCGTTGGTGTGCAGCCATAGGCCAATGCCCCCCACCCGCAGGACCACCTCGAAGGAGCACGGGAGATGGAACCAGGCGGCCTCTGGCTTCTCCGCCCACACCACGAACTCCTGGGCCGTGTCAATCGTATGGAGCCGTAGGCGCGGCGGCAGGGTCGTCCCCGAAAGCATGCTATGACACCTAAACCCTAAACCCTAAAGGTGCAGGAAGGTGGCCCAATCCTTTTTATAGCAAAGCACAAGCCTGGACAAACTCTTATATAAATCAAGCTGCTCCCGAGGACACATGTGAATTTCTGTCAAGCTAGTTTTCATCATGCATTTATGATTCGTGTTCGTTACTATGATAATTTCATATGTGGGTGGACTGGTGCTTGGGTGCTGCCCTTACTTGGACAGGCCTCCCACTTATGATTAACCCCTCTTGTAAGCATCCTCAACTACGAAAGAAGAATTAAGATAAATCTAACCATAGCACGAAACATGTGGATCCAAATCAGCCCCTTACGAAGCAACACATAAACTAGAGTTTAAGCTTCTATCACTCTAGGAACCCATCATCTACTTATTATTTCCCAATGCCTTCCTCTAGGCGCAAACAATGGTGAAGTGTCGTGTAGTCGACATTCACATGACACCGCTAGAGGAGAGACAACATACATCTCATCAAAATATCGAACGAGTACCAAATTCACATGATTACTTATAACAAGACTTATCCCATGTCCTCAGGAACAAACGTAACTACTCACAAAGCATATTCATGTTCATAATAAGAGGAGTATTCATGATAATCAAGGATCTGAACATATGATCTTCCCCCAAGTAAACCAACTAGCATCAACTACAAGTAGTAGTCAACACTACTAGAAACCCACAGGTACCAATCTCAGGTTTTGACACAATGATCTGATACAAGAGATGAACTAGGGTTTCGAGCGGAGATGGTGCTGATGAATATGTTGATGGAGATTGACCCCCTCTCTATGAGAGGATCGTTGGTGAGGACGATGGCTTCGATTTCCCCCTCCTAGAGGGAAGTTCCCCAGGCAGAACAGCCCTGTTGGAGCACTAGATTGGTTTTGTCCAAGTTCCGCCTTGAGATGGTGGCGCTTCGTCTCGAAAGCTCGGTTCCTATTTTTTCCAGGTTGAAACCCTCCATATAGCAGAAGATGGGCATCGGAGGGCTGCTAGGTGGGCCACAAGCCCCAAGGGCGCCCCCTAGGATTGCGGCTGCCTGGTGAGCCCCCTGATGTATTTCCTTCGCCCAATATTTTTTACATATTCCAAAATAATTTTGCGTAGATTTTCAGGACTTTTGGAGTTGTGCAGGATAGGTATCTCAGATTTGCTCTTTTTCGAGTCTAGAACTCCAGCTGCCGGCATTCTCCCTCTTCATGTAAACCTTTCAAAATAAGAGAGAAAAAGCATAACTATTGTGCCAAAATGTGTAGTGAGAACCCATAATGCAATAAATATCAATATAAAAGCATGATGCAAAATGGATGTATCAAGCTTAGACCTCACTTGTCCTCAAGAGAAAGCATGATCGTCTTTAGAACAACAACATAAATTGACATATAATTTATTATGCTAAATTAACAATTCATTCACAAAGGTGAATTACGAATCAAGAACCCTATTGAGAACCGTCAAACTACGATCTTCGTCACTGAACCAATTCTAATTTACCATATCGTATGAAAGAGTCAATATAATAGCTTGTAAAGCAAATCCACATACTCAATCATCTTTTAGTCTTTCACAATTGCTAACACTCAAGAGGTACCTGTGAGGTCAAAGCTTCAATTGAAAACAGAGAAAGATAGGGACTTATAGTGTTGCCTCCCAACTATTTACCTCAAGGGTAATGTTAAAAGTAATAACTCATGCTCGTCCACTTATGAGTGGATATATGTGCCTTGATCTTTCCCCACGACTCTTGCATAAAGGTAAGTACTAGATAATAAAAGTAACAGATAAGCCCTTCATAGAGTGAATCAGAGGTTGTCATGTGCTTTTATAGTTGGATGCACATTCCCTCAATGCAAAAGAACGTCACTTTATATTGCCCCTTGTGATAGAGAACTTTATTATGCAGTCCATCACTTTTATTTATTCCCTATCACAAGTTCGTACAAAGTTTATTTTCCTCACCTTAATAGATCACACATATTTAGAGAGCAAATTTTTATTGCCTGCACTGATGACAACTTACTTGAAGGATCTTAATCAATCCGTAGGTAGGTATGGTGGACTCTCATGGCAAAACTAGGTTAAGGGTGTTTGGATGCACAAGTAGTATCTCTACTTGGTGCGAAAGTTTTGGCTAATATGAGGAGGAAGCAAGAGAAACATAAACCATAACAATATAACTTATATTCGGAAATAAGCAAACATAAACCATTATGTTGTCTTCCTTGTCCAACATCAACTTCTTAACATATTATATTTTAATGAGTGCTCACAATCATAGAAGATGTCCAAGATAATATATTTATATGTGAACCTCTCTTTCTTTATTACTTCCTTTTAATTGCCCCAATGACCAACAACTATGTTTGTCAACCCACAACAGGTTTCAATCGACATATTTCTTATATGTGAAGTCATCACTCCCCATAAGATCATCATATATACTCTTTGCTTTTATTCTATACTTCTTTCTACTTAGTCTTTCTCAAGATCAAGATCATACCAAATAAGCAAAGACCTCAACTCAAAAGTACTTTTTATTATATAACTCTTGGACTTCCTTACATAAGAGGAATCATAAAGCAAAAACTCAAAACTAGATCACGCGAAAACTTTATTCTACTAGATCAAGCTATAACCAAAAGGATTGAACTAAGAAAAGATGATAAAAATAAACATAAAAATAAAGGATGTGATGGTGATACGATACCTGGGCACCTCCCCTAAGCTTGGCGCTAGCCAAGGGGAGTGCCCATACCCATGTGTTTATTTGTGTTGCTTCAGAGGTGGTGATGTTGGAGTTGTTGATGAGGTTGGGAACTTGTCTAGTTTCTTTCTAAGCATAAAATTCTGTTCCCTCAGATCGTCCACCTCCTGCTCAAGCTTCAATATCCTTTGACATAATTCTTCCTTGCTCTCCTGCAGGAAACGAGAAGGGATAAATAGAACCTTGGGTTTTCGCCTGATGTTTGGAAGGCTTGATTTCTTGAAATCCACATGCATATCTCCTGGCTGAGGCAGGGGAGTCTCTTCTTCATCCAAGCTTTCTTCCTCGTACTTGCCTTCTTGTTCCTCCTTAGAGACCAATCCATAAGGATCTAAGTCCCCGTAATGCTTGGGAATGGCAAGATAGTGCGATATATAGATCTCCCCATCAGAATCTTGGGACGACATATTGCTCTGAATCTGATGCAAAAACAGCTCAAAGAGAAAATAGGAGGTATTTCTATGATACAAGAGTGAAAACCTTTGGGAGATTATATAATGAATTTTTACCGACCCGAAGGAGTATACCACAAGAAAACAGATGTGGAAGGTACACGAGGTGACCACAAGCCACAGGGGCGCGCCCCCGAGGCTTGTCGTCTCCTCATGCACTATTCGGATTACTTTAAATTTTCCTAATTTTCTAAATATTCCAAAACATATAAAAAATGCCATTGAAATTTTTTGGAGTCTATTTACTTACCGTACAACATACCTATTCCTTTTTGGAGTCTGAAATGTTCTAGTAAGTCTACCTAATGTACTCATCCGTAGTTATTGTATTGATGATATTGGTTTCAACATTTTATGGGAGTACCTGAGATATAATGTTTGATTCTGTGATCGTTCACCACCTTTGGGTTTGTGCCTTCAGCATTGTTAATCTTGACGGCATTCGAACAGTATACCTCCTCAATAACATAAGGACCTTCCCATTTAAAGAGAAGTTCTCCTTCAAAAAATCTTAAACGAGAATTGTATAGCAAGACATGATCACCTACATTAAATTCACGCTTTTGTATCGTTCTATCTTTCCATCTCTTAACCTTTTCTTTAAACAACTTGGGTTCTCCATTCGTCAAGTGAGCTAATGTCCAATAACCTCTTCTCACCAGCAAGTTTGAAATCATATTTGAGCTCTTTGATTGCCCAATAAGCTTTATGGTCTAGCTCTAGGGAAAAGTGACATGCTTTACCATAAACCATCTTATACGGAGACATACCCACAGGGTTTTTGTAATATAGTTCTATAAGCCCACAATGCATCATCAAGTTTCTTAGACCAATTCTTCCTAGATCTATTAACTGTCTTCTGCAAAATCAATTTAATTTCTTTATTGCTCAATTCTACTTGACCACTAGACTGAGGATGATAAGGAGATGCAATTGTATGATTAACATCATATTTAGCACGCAATTTACGGAAAGCACCATGAATAAAGTGTGAACCACCATGAGTCATGAAATATCTAGGGACTCCAAATCTAGGGAAAATAACTTCTTTAAGAATTTTAATAGAAGTGTTATGATCAGCGCTACTAGTTGGAATAGCTTCTACCAACTTAGTAGCATAATCAACAACAATTAGAATATGAGTATAGCCATTAGATTGTGGAAAAGGTCCCATATAATCAAAACCCCAAACATCAAATGGTTCAATAACAAGAGATTAATTCATAGGCATTTCCTGACGTTTACTCATATTACCAATTCTGTGACATTCATCACAAGACAAGACAAACTTACGAGTATGCTTGAAGAGAGTAGGCCAATAAAACCCAAATTTTAATACCTTATGTGCAGTTCCATCTCCAGCGTGGTGTCCTCCGTAGGATTCGTTCTGGCATTTGCGTAAGATCTGTTCTTGTTCATGCTCGGGTACACAATGTCTAATAATACCATCTACTCCTTCTTTATAAATTTGTGGATCATCCCAAAAGTAATGCCTTAAATCATAGAAGAACTTTTTCTTTTCTTGGTATGTGAAAGTAGGCGGTATAAATGTAGCAACAATGTAATTGGCATAATCAGCATACCATGGAGCATTGTGTGAAGCATTTATGATAGCTAATTGTTCATCAGGAAAGCTATCATCAATAGGTAGTCGGTCATCAAGAACATTTTCTAACCTAGAAAAGTTATCTGCCGCAGGGTTATCAGCACCCTTTCTATCAATAATATGCAAATCAAATTCTTGTAGCGGTAGGACCAACCTAATAAGTCTAGGTTTAGCATCTTTCTTCTCCAACAGTTACTTAATGGTAGCATGATCAGTGTGAACAGTTACTTTGGAATCAACAATATAAGGTCTAAACTTATCACAAGCAAACACGACTGCTAAAAATTCCTTTTCAGTAGTAGCATAGTTTCTTTGAGCACTGTCTAGAGTTTTACTAGCATAATGGATAACATTTAATTTCTTATCGACTCTTTGTCCTAGAACAGCACCAACAGCATAATCTCTAGCATCACACATAATTTCAAAGGGTAGGTTCCAGTCAGGTGGTTGAACAGCAGGTGCAATAATCAAGGCATTCTAAAGAATTTCAAATGCTTCTACACAATCATCATAAAAAATAAATGGACCATCTTTTTGCAAAAGATTAGTGAGAGGCCTAGAAATCTGAGAGAAATCTTAGATAAACCTCCTATATAAACCAGCATGACCAAAGAAACTTCTTATACCTTTGATATCCGTAGGTGTAACACCTCATTACGCCTTGCGGGATCTAGACTGGCCCCACAGACCAACACTAGTCTTTCCTGCGCACTTTGTCCTCACTCATGCGCACCTGGGAGCAACATCCCGGTCGGTCATGCATCCTAGAATCGCTCCAAGCCAAGCACGCTTAGCTTTGGAGTTATTTTCGAATGGGCTCCCGGAAAATAAGGAATTCCTTGTTGATATGAGTAGTCTATCATTCCTATTAAGCGAGGCTCTCACATACACCCCCACTCAAAGAAACCAACGTCCTCGTCAGCCCATCAGGAACGTTCCCTATTGGCACACGTATGCGCGTCCAGTCCGGCACATGTGCCATGCTATGTGCCATGACGGGCGCCACACGTCATGCCCCACATGCCCGTGCACCTGACCCGCGCATGCCCGTGTAACCGTAAGGGTCGGCTCTAACACCAATTGTAACACCCTGTTACGCCTGGCAGGATCTAGACTGGCCCCACAGACCAACACTAGTCTTTCCTGCGCACTTTGTCCTCACTCATGCACACCTGGGAGCAACTTCCCGGTCGGTCACCCATCCTAGAATCACTCCAAGCCAAGCACACTTAACTTTGGAGTTCTTTTCGAATGGGCTCCCAGAAAAGAAGGAATTGCTTGTTGATATGAGTAGTCTATCATTCCTATTAAGCGAGGCTCTCACAGTAGGGCATGCCATTTTTTCAATAGCATCAACTTTAGCTTTATCAACTTCAATACCTCTTTCAGAGATCCTGTGCCCCAAGACAATACCTTCATTAACCATAAAGTGACAGTTTTCCCAATTCAAGACAAGATTAGTTTCTTCACACCTCTGCAAAACTCGGTCAAGGTTGCTAAAACAATCATCAAATGAAGTTCCGTAAACAGAAAAATCATCCATGAAAACCTCAAGAATCTTTTCACAAAAGTCAAAGAATATAGCCATCATATATCTTTGAAAGGTAGGAGGTGCATTGCATAAACCAAAAGGCATATGTCTATAAGAAAAGGTACCGAAAGGGCAAGTAAAAGTGGTTTTTTCTTGATATTCTCTTCATACAGGTATTTGAGAGAAACTAGAGTAACCATCTAGAAAGAAAAAATGTGTATGTTTGGATAGTCTTTCTAGCATGTGATCAATAAAAGATAAAGGGTAATGATCTTTCTTAGTAGATTTATTCAGTTTCATAAAATCTATTACCATTCTATAACCTATAACAATTCTTTGCGGGGTCAATTCATTTTTATCATTAGGAACAACGGTGATACATCCCTTCTTAGGGACACAATGAACGGGACTAACACATCTACTATAAGCAATATGATAAATTATACCTGCCTCCAGAAGCTTTAGTATTTCTTTTCTTACCACTTCTTTCATCTTAGGGTTCAATCGTCGTTGGTGATCAATAACTGGTTTGGCATCAGGCTCACATAGAGTGGGACTAATGACCTTAAGATCATCAAGAGTATAACCAATAGTAGCACGGTGCTTCCTCAGAGTTTTCAATAATCTCTTTTATTCATGCTCTGAAAGGTTCGCACTAATAATAACAGGGTATATCTCCTTTTCATCAAGATAAGAATATTTCAACGTATCGGGTAATTGTTTGAGCTCAAACACGGGATCACCCTTTGGTGGAGGAGGATCCCCATTTATTTCAACAGGTAAGTTGTGTTTCAAAATAGGCTGCTAATCAAAGAGAAATTTATCTATTTCATTCCTCTCATTCATATGCATATCATTTTCATGGTCTAGCAAATATTGTTCTAAAGGATTAGTAGGAGGCACGACAATAGAAGCAAGACCAATAATTTCATCTTTACTAGGCAATTCTTTGTCATAGGTTTGCCTAAATTTTTTAGAGAAAATGAACTCATGAGACACATCCCCAAAACTAACAGTAACTATTTCTTTCTCACAGCCAATCCTAGCATTAATAGTACTCAAGAATGGTCTGCCAAATATAATGGTACAAAATCATTTTGTGGGGAACCAGGAACAAGAAAATCAGTAAGATATTTTATTTTCCCACACAAGACTTCAACATCTATAACAATCCCCATCGGTGCAATAGTGTCTCTCTTAGCAAGCTTAATAGTAACATCAATTTCCTCTAGTTCAACTGGTGCAATATCATGCATGATTTCTATGTATAAGGAAAAGGGAATTGCACTTACGCTAGTACCGATATCACACAAGCCATGATAACAGTGATCTCCTATTTTAACAGAAACAACATGCACGCCAACAACTCGTCTATGATTACTCTTATTATCAGGTCTAGAAATTCTAGCCGCTTCATCACAGAAATGAATAACATGCCCATCAATATTATCATTCAAGATATGTTTAACCATAGCAACACTAGGTTGAAGTTTTATTTGTTCAAGGGGTGTAAGTGTTCTAATACAAATCATACAAACCACAACTGATGCTTTAGCATGTTCCTTTATCATAACAGGGAAGGGTGGTTTCTCAATGTAAGCAGTAGGAATACTAGGATCAACATTATAAGTAATAGTTTCCTCTTCAACTTTAATAGGTTCAACTACTTTTACCTCAATGGGAGGATGATATTTAAACCACTTCTCCTTAGGGAGATCAACATGAGTAGCAAAAGATTCACAGAAAGAAGCTACTATCTCAGAGTCAAGTCCATATTTAGGGCTAAATTCATGAAAAGCATCGGTGTCTATAAACGATTTAACACAATCAAACTTAAGGTTTACACCTGATTCCTTACGTTTGTCGAGCTCCCAATTTTTAGAGTTGCGTTTCATTCTTTCCAATAAGTCCCATTTGAATTCACTATCTTTCTACATCAAAGAACGGGAGCAATAATTATCGAGCATGGATCGATCACTGTGAGAAAGCCGAGCATAAAAATTCTGAATAATAATTTCTCTTGAGAGCTCATGTTTGGGGCATGAATATAGCATTGACTTAAGCTTGAGAGATTATTTATCCTTCACGAGGCCAAAAATTGTAAATATAATTCCGATCACGATGAACCAGATGCATAGGATAAAACTTCTGATGAAATTCCAATTTTAATCGGTTGTAGTTCCATGATCCAACATCATCAGATAGCCTATACCAATTCAATGCCTTACCCTTCAAAGATAAAGGAAAGACCTCCTTCTTGACAACATCCTCACGCAAACTTGCAAGCTTAAATAATCCAAAAACATCATCCACATAGATTAGATGCAAATCAGGATGTAGTGTTCCATCTCCTGCATAAGGATTAGCCAGCAGTTTCTCTATCATACGCGAAGGAATTTCACAATAAATATTTTCAATAGGTGCAGAAGGTTGAGCAGAGACTCTTTGTGCTTTCGGTCGAGGTGAAGATAACCCGAACAAGCCCCTCAAAGGATTATTTTCCATAGTAACATGTGAGGTTAAATTTTAGAACACTATATAAAATTTTCCTTACCAAGTTCCACTCACCAAAGGCGCTTCACTCCCTGGCAATGGCACCAGAAAAGAGTCTTGATGACCCACAAGAATAGGCGATCTATCGTAGTCCTTTCTATAAGTAAGAGTGTCGAACCCAACGAGGAGCAGAAGGAAATGACAAGCGATTCTCAGTAAGGTATTCTCTGCAATCACTGAAATTATCGGTAACAGATAGTTTTGTGATAACATAATTCGTAATGGGTAGCAAGTAACAATTGTAACAAAGGTGCAGCAAGGTCGCCGAATCCTTTTTATAGCAAAGGACAAGCCTGGACAAACTCTTATATGAAGCAAGGTGCCCCCGAGGACACATTGGAATTTCTGTCAAGCTAGTTTTCATCATGCATATATGATTTGCGTTCATTACTTTGATAATTTTATATGTGGGTGGACAGGTGCTTGGGTGCTGCCCTTAGTTGGACAAGCCTCCCACTTATGATTAAAACCTCTCGTGAGCATTCAGTACTATGAAAGAACAATTAAGATAAATCTAACCATAGCATGAAACACGTGGATCCAAATCAGCCCCTTACGAAGCAACCAATAAACTAGGGTTTAAGCTTCTGTCACTCTAGCAACCCATCATATACTTATTACTTCCCAGTGCCTTTCTCTAGGCCCAAACAATGGTGAAGTGTCATGTAGTCGACGTTCACATGACAACACTAGACGAGAGACAACATAAATCTCATTAAAATATCGAACTGATACAAAATTCACATGATTACTTATAACAAGACTTATCCCATGTCCTTAGGAACACACATAACTACTCACAAAGCATTTTCATGTTCATAATCATAGGACTATTAATGATGATGAAGGATATCAACATTTGATCTTCTACCGAGGAAACCAACTAGCATCAACTACAAGGAGTAATCAACACTACTAGCAACCCACAGGTACCAATCCGAGGTTTTGAGACAATGATCGGATACAAGAGATAAACTAGGGTTTGGAGCGGAGATGGTGCTAATGAAGAAGTTGATGGAGATTGACCCTCTTTCGATGGCAAGATCGTTGGTGATGACGATGGCTTCGAGTCCCCCCTCTCGAAGGGAAGTTTCCCCGATAGAACAGCCCTGCCGAAGCTCTAGATTGGGTCTGTCCAAGTGTCGCCTCAAGATGGCAACGTTTAATCCCGAAAGCTCTATTCTTATTTTTGCCAGGTCGAAACCCTCCATATAGTAGAAGATGGACATCGGAGGGCTGATAGGTGGTCCACAAGCCTTAGGGGCGCCCCCAGGGGGTAGGGGCCGCCCCGAGGCATGTGGCTACCTGGTGGGCCACCTAATGTATTTGTTTCTCCCAATATTTTTTATATATTCCAAGATAATTCTTCGTAGATTTTTCATGACTTTTGGATTTGTGCAGAATAGCTATCTCAGATTTGCTCCTCCAGTCCAGAACTCCAGGTGTCGGCATTCTCCCTCTTCATGTAAACCTTGTGAAATAAGAGAGAAAAGCATAAGTATTGTGTCAAAATGTGTAGTGACAACCCATAATGCAATAAATATCAATATAAAAGCATGATGCAAAATTGACATATCAAACAGTCAGAGAACAGCCCACCAAGCCAGCCTATTGGGAGATAGGCCAGTGGCCCGAGGATCCCTTAGTCCATGACTCCCTCAGAAGTCGTAGGAGAACCGATCAACAGAAGTATAAATCAAATCAACATCCAAGACCAAGACTCCGGTAGAGGCGACCTACGTAGGCTAGGTAATGCCGGCTAGGTCAATGCAATAGCCCAGCTAGGACGGGCCCCAACCATGCCAGCCATGTACTTAGTGCCTGCCGGGGACCGAGGCACACACATCTTTAGGAAGACCCGGCAAGCCATCTCCCAACAGGCACAAGCCGATAGGCCACCGCTCCACTCCATCGCAACGCCCCCAAGTGGTTAAGTAGATCTTGCTAAGCACTTGGAGACACACTGGAAGATAGATTATGCCCCCTTGACACCAGTCCAGAGGCGTGCCAAGATGTGGTGTAATAGTTAGATAAAGCAGTGGTAGAAGACTGTCAGGAATACATCCTCGCACGCCACCTAGACTAGTATTTTTGGCATTATGTATTAAGTGTCAGAGTTAGGTATGATAGCACCGTTGTCCATCTAATCATTATGTAATGTCTGTTTTACCATTGTGGTTGCCCTTTGAGCTATAAAAGGAGGCCCAAGGCAACCTAGCTAAAGATTCAGACTTGTGGACACTTGTACTCACGTAGCCGCTCCCCTGAAGGCAACCCTTGCCGGGTTTGAGCGCTACGTGTGGCTTGTCCCCCTCTCATCAATCCAGCAAAGTAGGAGTAGGGTTTTATGCTTCTCAGCAGTCTGAACCTGGGTAATCCACTAGCGTTTTTGTCGCCGTGTTGCGTCACTACCTCTGTTCTTTGTGCATGTGACCTCACCCTTGCCAATCCACAAAGGGGCCCGTGGGCCCATAGGTGATAGAGTGCATCGTGCCCCGATAGGCAATTGTTTTAATTCAAACATAGGATGAACTTTCGGTGGAGGAGGACCTCCCAAAGTTTCAGTATGCAAATTATGTCTTAGTAGAGGCTATTGTTCAAAAAAACAATTATTTATTTCATTTCTTTCACGCAAGTGCATATCATTTAATGGTCTAGAAAAAATTGTTCTAGTGTAAGCAAGACCAATTATTTCATCCTTACTAGGTAATTCTTTATCACAAGGTTGACTACTAAACTTGGAAAAATTAAAATCATGAGACACATCACCAAACTTAACGCTGACAGTTTCCTTTTTACAATCTATCTTAGCATTAAGAGTGTTCAAGAAAGGTCTAGCAAAGATAATGGGATAAAAGTCATGTTGTGGGGAACCAAGAACTAGAAAATCTATAAGATATTTCATTTTCCAGCACAATACTTCAACATCTCTAACTATCCCAAGTTGTGTGATGGTGTCTCTATTAGCAAGTTTAATAGTAACATCAATATCTTATATTTCAGCAGGTGCTATGTCATTTATAATTTCTTGATATAAGGTAAAAGGAATAGCACTCACTAGCACCAAAATCACATAAGCCATGATAACAATGATCTCCTATTTTAACTGAGACAACAGGCATGCCAACTACGGGTCTATGTTTGTCTTTTTCATCGGGTTTAGCAATTCTACGAGCTTCATGCCAGAAGTAAATAACATGCCTATCAATATTTTTTACCAAGAGATCTTCAACCATAGTAACACTAGGTTCTACTTTAGTTTGTTTAGAGGGCTTAGGAGCTCTAATATTACTCTTGCGAACCACGATTGACACCTTAGCATGTCCCTTTATCCTAACAGTGAAAGGTGGTGTTCCAATAGAAGCAGTACGCACAACTGGATCAACATTGTAAATGATGGTCTCTTCTTTAGCTATGACATGTTATTTAATTTATTTTTTAATAGGGGGATGATATTTAAACCATTTCTGCTTAGGGAGATCAACATGAGAAGCAAAGGATTCACAAAAACAGGCCACTATCTCTAAGTCAAGTTCATATTTAGTGCTAAACTTGTGAAAAGAATTGCTATTCATAAAATATTTAACACAATCAAACTCAAGATTAGTACCTAACTCATTACCTTCGCAGAGTTCCCAATCTTCAGAGCTGTATTTAATTCTTTCTAAGAGATCTCACTTGAATTCAATAGTCTTCTTCATAAAAGAACCAGTACAAGAAGTATCGAGCATGGATTGATCATTATGAGAAAGGCGAGCATAAAAATTCTAAATAATAACTTTTCTTGGGATATCATGATTGGGGCATGAATTTAACATTTATGTAAGCCTCCCCAAGGTATAGCAATGCTTTATGCTTAATGAGGCCAAAAATTATGTATATAATTCCGATCATGATGAACTAGATGCACAGGATGAAACTTTTGGTGGAATTCCAATTTCAATTGATTCTAGTTCCATGATCCAATATCATCACATAGCCTATACCATGTCAATACTTTTCCCTTAAAAGATAAAGGGAAAAACTTCTTATTAACTTCATCTTTGGATAAACCTCCAAGCTTAAATAATCCACAAATTCCATCCACATTTATTAGGTGCATATCACGATGTTCAGTTTTGTCTCCTGCATAAGGATTGGCTAGCAGTTGTTCTAACATACCCGAAGGAATGTCATAACCAATATTTTCAGTAGGTGATGTAGGTTGAGGGACAACTAATTGTGGTTCCGGTCGAGGTGAAGATACCCCGAACAAACCCCTCAAAGGATGGCTTTCCATAGTAGCAAGTGACAATAAATTTCAGCACATAGTATAACTTTTTCCTTACTGCTTTCTGCTTACCAAGAGCACTTCACTCCCCGGCAACAGCGCCAAAAAAGAGTCTTGACTGCCCACAAGTATAGGGTATCAATCGTAGTCCTTTGGATAAGTAAGACCACCGAACCCAACAAGGAGCAGAAGGAAATGATAAGCGGTTTTCAGCAAGGTAATTTCAGCTAGCACTGAAATTGTAATAGCAAGTAGTTTGATACCAAGGTAATTTGTAAAGAGCAAGTAACGGTAATGTTGGATAAGGTGCAGCAAAGTATGCCAATCCTTTTGTGGCAAAGGATAGTCCAAAAGAATCTCTTATGATAAGCAAAGTGTTCTTGAGGGTACATGGGAATTTCACCTAGTCATTTTCAGCATGTTGGTTTGATTCGTGTTCGCTACTTCAATAATTTGATATGTGGGTGGAGCGCTGCAAAGGTGTTGTTCTTAATTGAACTAAAAACCTACTTATGATTACCCCCCTCGCAAGAATCCGCAACTAGAAGAAAAGTATTAAGACAAAGTCTAACAATAGTATTAAACACGTGGACCCAAACAAGCCCCTTACGAAGTGCCACATAAACTAGGGTTTAATATTCTATCACTCTAGCAACCCATCATCTAATAACTACTCCAACATGCATTCCCTTAGGCCCAAGGATGATGAAGTGTCACGTAGTCGACATTCACATGACACCCCTAAGGGAATCACAACATCTATATCATCAAAATGTCGAACACATATCAAATTCACATGATTACTTGCAACATGACTTCTCCCGTGACCTCAAGAACAAAGGTAACTACTGAAAAATAATACTTATGCTAAAGATGAGAGGTGTATTTAATAACATAATGGATCTAAACATATAACCTTCCAGCAAAGAAACCATATAGAAATCAACTACACAAGGTAATCAACACTACTAGTCACCCATAGGTACCAATCTGAGGTTCTGGTACAAAGATTGAACACAAGAGATGATCTAGGGGTTGAGAGGAGATGGTGCTATTGAAGATATTGATGAATAATGGCCTCCCCAAGAGGAGATGGTTGTTAGTTATGACGATGGCTTCAATTTCCCCCTCCGGGAGGGAAGTTCCCCTGGCGGAAATCGCTTCGTCGGAGGGCAAAAGTGCTCCTGCCCAAGTTTCGCCTCGAGACGGCAGCGTTCCCTCCCAAAAGCCCTCTATTTTTTTTCTAGGTTAAACAAGAATTTATACCAGAAGATGGGGTTCTGAGGTGGGCCAAGGTGAGCACCACCCACCAGGGCGCTCCTGGGGGGCCTAGCGCACCCTGGTGTATGTTCCTCACTATGAGAGAAAAGGCATTAGAATTACTCCCCCAAAGCATTATAAGGCATAAGAACATTATCAATAACTATAGGAAAACATGAAAAATGGATTTATCAGTCACCTCAAGTATCTATGGGTTAATTATTCAACATGCATCAAACAGTTTTAGATTCATCATATTCAATCCAACACAAAGAACTTTGAAGAGTACCCCAACATTTCTATCGAAGAAAGTAGGACAATAACGTGTATCAACTCATATGCATAGATTACCCCAATGTCACCCCGGGGATCCACAAGTTGATTCCAAAACATATATCAAGTGAATCAATAGAACACCCCATTGTCACCATGGGTATCCACATGCAAGACATATATCAAGTGTTCTCAAATCCAAAGTATTCAATCCAACATAACGAGATCTCAAAGGGAAATACTCGATTTATCACATCAATATAGAGAAGAAGAACACCATATGATCCAACTATATTAAAAAAGCCCGAGATACACCAAGATAGTGCCATCTCAAGAACATGATAAAGAGAGAAAGAGAGAGAGAGAGAGAGATCAAACACATAGCTACTAGTACATACTCTTAGACCTGAGGGTGAACTACTCCCTCCTCGTCATGGTGGCTGATACGTGTCCAACTTATCTATAATTTTGGATTGTTTCATGATGATATATTATCATTCTAGGATACTTTTTGGGCATTTGTTTACCAATTTATAATATTTTTTAGCACTAACATATTTACCCACTACCTAGTGCTAGTTGTTGTTTTCTGTATGTTTTTTTACTTTTCAGGTTTACAGTACCAAACGAAGTCCAGTTGGCATGAAACTTTTTGATGTTTTTCTAGACCAAAAGAAGACATAGAAGCTTTAGAAGGAGGTTGGGAGGCACACGAGGTGTGGTGGCCCCACCACACATCAAGGCATGCCTTGGGGGGCGCCCTCATATCTGATGGCCCACTCGTTGCTCTCCCATGTCCATATCTGTCCTATAAATTCTCTATTATTACAAAAACCCTAGAGAAGATCCCGAAACACTTTTTACGCCACCGCAAGTCTCTATTCTGACGGGAGCCCATCTAGAGCTCCATTCCAGCACCCTGATGGGGGGAATCAATCACGGAGTTGTGGCGGCGGAGCATATGTTCTAGGTTAACTTTCAGAGATTTCTCAATATATAGGAATTTTTAGCATTGGGATCACGCAAAGACGTGCCATAGGGGGCATAAGGTAGGCCGGGGTGGCCACCCCCTGGGCTCACCCACCTTCCTTGTGGGCCCCTGTGGATCTTCTGGTACTCCCTTGAAGCTTCTCGGGTCCCATTCCTTCCAGGAAAAATCTTCAAAAAATTTCGGTCAATTCCGAGAACTTCCATTTTCTCCACAAAAACAACACCATGGTAATTCTACTGAAGACAACGTTGGTCTCGGTTAGTTCCAATTAAAATCATATAAAGTGCATCAAAACCATATAAAAATATTGAGAACATGGGTAAATATGGCATGAATACTTTATAAATTATCGATACATTGGAGACATATCAATACTAGAGATCAAGCCCTAACAAATTAAGTCAATTACATGACAAATCTCATCCAACTCCATCACCGTCCAGCAAGCCTACGAAAGAATTACTCACTACTGTTGGTGAGCATCAAGTAATTGTTGATGGAGAAGGGTTTTTGATGACGACAGCGATGAATCCTCCTATCGGAAGCTCGAAATAGACTCTAGATCAGCCTCCTCAGGAATAACACGAGGTTGCAGTAGCTCCATCTCGTAAAATGTGATGGAAGTTTCTCTCCGATTTTTTCAATGAAACATTATACTTACGGAGTTGTAATTAGGGAAAACGGAGGCCTGAGGGGCCCATGAGCTAATAGGGGGCAACACAGGCGGTGGGCATGCCCCCTGAGGTCGTGGCTCCTAGGTGGCCTCCTCTAGCAGGTCTATTCGCTAGTATATATTATGAAATTATTTTATGTAAATTTTCAGCCCAATGCAAGAACTTTTACTTCTGCACAAAAATAAGACTGTGGTACAATACATTGTGTGACAGTTTCCTTGCTTGAGTTGCAAGGCTAGTTAGAGACATACTTGGTCATGAATCGTAAAATGACTCGGAGTCTTGTAAGCCTAGGGTCTCGACATGTATATAAAGGCGAGCCCATGAGGCCAATAGACTTAACTTACA
This sequence comes from Hordeum marinum, assembly GCA_022496015.1. NCBI lineage: Eukaryota > Viridiplantae > Streptophyta > Magnoliopsida > Poales > Poaceae > Hordeum > Hordeum marinum. The sequence continues at coordinate 119,827,034 of CM039676.1, forward strand.
ATCGATCAATAGCTAGGTCATGTGAATCCACTCCCTTTTATTGATCACCAAAGCAATAAGCAGAAAGCAGGAGTGGGCTATTACCTCGAGCGTGAGGGGCCGAATATGGGTAAACCCTGTCTCTCAGTTCCGATCAAAGCCAACAAGGTAACCTCGTAGTTGCGATGGTCTCATGACGAAGTCCTCATACTAGGACATCTGCTGTGAGAAAATCACCACACTTAGGCCATTTTTTTGCGAACACGTTTAACTGATTGTCTGAAGATGGCTCCTTAGGCAAATTAGATGAAAGATATTGTCACTAATAAAAGAAAGTTACCTTAAGCTAATATATCCACCATCCTTGATAATTACTCTCTTGATGGTGGAGTGCCTAAGAAATTGGGAGATCAAGTAATTCCCACTATATCTTGTCCATTAAATGAAGTTATCTTAAAGCTGCTTTATGTGATCTAGGAGCCGGTGTTAGTGTTATGCCTTTTTGTAAGTGCATCTAGGGCGCCTTAGTGATTTTGGTGTATTTAAGACTTATAGGTTAAGAGATTGATGTGCTTGTAAGTATACAGAGGCTCTATAAGTCGCTGAGGCGTTTGATATATTTGGAGATTATCGAGACCTAAAAATGAATGTCTTGAACTGAAGACTTTGGTGAAGACTTTGATATTCCCTGAAGACTTTGAAAATGAAGAAGTTGGTGTGACCTTGAAGATATGAATGAGGACTATGAAGCATGAAGACTTTTGTTTTCGTAGTTTCATTTCCTTATTTGAGTCATAGGAAACACCATACTATTATAGGGGGCCAAGGTAATACTAATGAATATTTCCAACTGATGCTCAACTCAAAAGCCTCAACCTATCCAACCCTTCAAGTGAAGCCTTTGGAAATCTCTTAAAGTTCAGTCAAGTTCTTAAGCTACACAGACGAAGTTCTTTTGGTCTCTAGGGAAATTGATCTGACTAAGGAGTTAGGATTTCGCAAGTGCGTATTTTCTACAAGTGAGGAATCTTATAAGCCTAGGGACTTTCATAGTCCAAAATTCCGACCACTGTCGTGGCTTGCGCCAACTCTCCCCAATCATCTTATCCACATAACGGTCATATCATTGGGGGCATTTATCTCTTATCATGTCAGGTTGCACCCTGGCTATAAATAGCCACCCCCCACAACCACTAGTTGGTTGGCTGCTCGGAGAGAGAACTGACACTTGTCATTTAAGAGAAACCTATCCTCCGAGGACTATGAGAGAGAATCATTAGTGAGGAAAAACCCAAATTCAAACCACCAAACCCAAAGTGATTGCACATCACTGAAGAGATTGTTCCTGTGTGGAACCGATGCTTGCTACTTTTGAAGACTGTGTATCTTCTAGACGGTTAGGCGTCATGGTCTAGTGCATCCTACAGTCAATTGGGGATCACAGAGTGACCTTGGTCCAAATCATCCAACAGTCGATTGTGGATCATCGGGTGACCAGTTTGTGAGGGTTTTGGAAGTCTACCCTGAAGACTTACCACGAGTGTTGGGCGAGGACTTTGTGACCTTAGCTCAAGGAGAATACGGTAAGGACTGTGTGTCCTGGGACTATGTGTCCTCTGGTTTAAATACTAGGATGCTCCAAACCAAACGTACGACTATCACAATAGTAGGAAATGGGTCATCAAACCATTATCTTTATCGAGCTACCTGGTTCTATTTCCCTAACCCTTCCATTTCCTCGTATACTTATTGATGAAATTGATCTTTACCATTTCAAGAATTTGACTGAAGACTTTTACAATTTCCTTATCTCAAATTCTTCAAGTTACCTTGTTCCTCACCTGCTTATCCTCTATCACACTACCTGTACTCTGTGCATGTTTAATTTCATCATGATGACTATGCTATTGCTATGTTTCTCATGCACTTGAGTACTTATTCTGCTGCTAGTTATTCATCACATTTAAAATTCCTCAAGTTGAAATTCCTTAGTGATGAATTTGTAAAAATCGCCTATTCACCCCCCTCTAGTCGATATACACACTTTCACTTTCTATTTATATACAAGAAAGGTTGTTAGAATCGTGATTTTGAATTGGATCAAAGCATCAATAGCAGGATCGCAAATTGTATAATATTAACTATCAGGATCATAGAAACATAGATTTTATGAACAAAAGTCATAGAATCAGGGGGGTTAGTTTGGATCGTAAAGTCATAGAATCATACAACTGAATCACGATTCTGACAACCAAGACTTGATTTGAATAAGCTTACACATACTGAAAATCTTTGCAAATGAATGATAAATCTAGTGCATACCTACTGGGATTTGTGAGGATGTCCCCATTGTGGTGGCAAATATTACTATCTTAACGGATTTTGTTATTCTCTATATGCACGAGGACAGCAACGTGTAGATTATCCTTGGTAGACCCTTTTTGCATACTACGGGGGCTGTCATTGCTTGCAACAAGAGCAAGGTTACTTTTTATGTCAATGGTAACCAACACACAGTATATTGTTCAAAGAAACAAAGTCTAGTGAATAATATCAACTCTATTGAGAAAATTTCAACAATCATTGTTGGAGAGTTTAAAATTCATCTCCCTATTGTCAAGAAGAGATGTGATTTTCTTATTATTGGGTAAATGGATATCCCTGTTGAGGTAACCTAGTTTTTCATACGAAAAAAATCAGTTTAATGTCACTAGGAAATGTTTCCTTCATAAAACTTGATCAACCTTATTAATCGATTCCTTTTTTGGAGCGTGTGGCCGATAAATTTAATAAGCACAACCTACTGTACCCATTGTTTTATTCTCCTTTATTAAAAGTTTTAATAAACATTGTATGATAGTTTTTTGATATTCTAAAATTTCCATGCAATAAAAAATGACCCAAAAATAAAAGTTCTCAGAATGTCCTGAAAATTTTAGTATGATTTTTTCTAGAATAAATAAGAATGTTTGGCACTAAACACACCCCCTGGTAGCACACCTACCCTCTGGGTGTGCCATGCTAGCGCGTGGGCCCCACAAGGACCCACTCAATTAGTGCCCATGCCCACAACCTTCTTCATCTCCAGAAAATCACCATTGTCTCCTAGCCCGTGTTATTTCTCATTTTTGAGTGATTTTTTATCTCCTTGCTCGAAACTCTGTTTGTGAAACAGTTTTGAGTAATTACTCCTTGGTATGTGTCTCCTCCAATTACTTTGTGTTCTACTGTTCTATATTTTGCAATATTTTCTACTGTTGGTGGCCATGTATATGAGCTTGCATTTAGCAATTGATGATCTTAAGGGAATTAGTCGCACCTTATGTTTGTACAAGATTAATATGGAACCATATGCTAAACCAATCGTCGATCATCAACATCGTTTCAATCTTAAGATGAAGGAATATGTGGTACGAACTGAAATATTAAAGCGACTAGAAGCTGGTATAATTTATCCGATAGCTGATAGTCAATGTTGAAGAAATCGGGAACTGGTAGCTGCTCGGTCGGCTTGGGAGTAGAGATTAATCGGTGAATCAGCCTATTAACTGGATTAATCGGCCGACCAATAGTCGTATATTAAATAGGAACTTGCCAACTTATATATAGATTTTTTGTATTATACCATAGTTCCATGCACCTAGCTACGTAATATACCAAAATATTCTCTTGTAGGCATATAAAAATAGACTAGAGGTAATTAATAATAATTATGCATCCAGACCTACAAAATCTTAAAATTCAAAATTAACAATTGAACATTTAAACTTGTCCATATACTTGATAACAAACATAACACAATCTACTACAAATAACAACCAAAACCAAATGTTCCATCTAGTAATATATGAAATTCTAGTCTATAATTTACTAATATATGAATGATGGATTATCCACTAAGATGGGGGAACAAGATGGTCGTACCTGGCTAGCTGGTCAAGCCATGGAGAAAATATTGGGGAGCATCCGACGAGTCAGGCGATGGGGAGTAGACCATTAGAGAGGATGGGGAGTAGCCAAGTGGGGGTGGGGGTGGGGTCACGACATGCGATTAGAGTGGCGGAGCAGCTAGATATTGTAGGAGTAGTGTGGTGTCTGGTTCTATTGAAGACTTTGCTAGCCACCAGCCATGTTAGGAGGGGATGTAAGGAGCATGTGGGAGCGTGAATGGAGGACAAATCGTAACTATTTAGTAGAAAGAGGAGGTGGGTGGGGTTATGGGCCAAAATTTTAGGATTTTTTCCACCATTTAACGGGCCAGTAGCGATTAATTGGTATGCGAATGATTAATCAGTGTCAGTCCAATTAAGCAACATGACAAGTTAACGTGATGAATAGGTGCTATTCGATTCAGCCACCTTATGAGTAGCGGTTAACTGGCAAGTTAACTCATTAATCAAACGAATTCTTGAAAAGTGCTGATACTAGATGGGTAAGTTATGTTCATTGTGTTCCTAAGAAAGGAGGCATACCGTGTTCCTATTGATAAAAATCAACTTATCCCACAAAGAATTTTAACTTGTTATTGATACGTCTCCAACGTGCCTATAATTTTTAATTGTTCCAATGCATTATATTATCACTCTAGGATACTTTTTGAGTAATTAGTTACGAATTTATATCAACTAGAGGGGGGTGAAGGCGGTTTTCACAAATTCATCACCAAGGAATTTCAACTTGAGGAATTTGAAAATGATGAATAACTAGCAGCAGAATAAGTACTCAAGTGCATGAGAAACATAGCAATAGCATTGTCATCATGATGAAATAAACCATGCACAGATTACAAGTAGCATGATATAGGATAAGCAGGTGACGAACAAGGTAACTTAAAGAATTTGAGGTCAGGAAATTGTGAAAGTCTTCAGTCAAATTCTTCAAACAGTAAAGATCAATTTCGTCAACAAGTATATGAGGAAATGGAAGGGTTGAGGAAATAGAACCAGGTATCTTGATAAAGACAATGGTTTGATGACCCATATCCAACTGCTGTGACAGTCGTACGTATGGTTTGGAGCGACCTGGTATTTAAACTAGAGGACACACAGTCCTTACCGTATTCTCCTTGAGCTAAGTGTTAGTTCTCTCTTGGAGCAGCCAACCAACTAGTGGTTGTGGGGGTGGCTATTTATAGCCAGGGTACAACCTAACATGATAAGACATAAATGCCCCCAATGATATGACCGTTATGTGGACAGGATGATTAGGGATAGCTGGCGCTAAGCATAGCAACGGTCCGAATTTTGAATTATGAAAGTCCTCAGGCTTATCATATTCCTCACTTGTAGGCAATTCACACTGGCAAAATCCTAACTCCTCAGGCAGACCAATTTCTACAAAGGCCATAAGAACATCGTCTCTGTCACGGAAGAACTTGACTGAACGATAAGATATTTGCAGAGGCTTCACTCAAAGGATTGGATAGGTTGAGGATTTTGAGTTGAGCATCAGTTTGAAAATTTCCTTTGTATTACCTCGGCCCCTTTAACAGTACGGTGTTACATATGATTCAAAGAAAGGAAATGAAACTACGAAAACAAAAGTCTTCACGCTTCATAGTCCTCATTCATATCTTCAAGGTCCCATCAACATCTTCATTATCAAAGTCTTCAAGGAATACCAAAGTCTTCAGCAAAGTCTACATCAAAGTATTCACCAAAGTCTTCAGTTGGAGACATTCATTCTTAGGGGTCGATAATCTCTGAATATATCAAACTCCTAAATGACTTATGGAACCTGTGTACACTTACAAACGCATGAGTCTCTTAACTTATAAGTCTTCAATACACCAAAATCACTAAGGGGCACTAGTTGCACTTATAATCTCCCCCTTTTTGGTGATTGATGACAAATAGGTTAAGTTTTCAACGGGGATCAAAATATGAAGTGTAACTACTAAGTTTAAGGAATTTGATTGCAAGATATAGAAGCACTCCCCCTGAAGATGTGCATATTTGAGGAATTTCTTTGGACTTCAAATGCACATGGCGGGTTGAAAACATGGATAACTCCCCTATATCTTGTAATTCATACACGCATTTAACATATGATATGAAGAATTTGAAATGCGTGATCAAAATGATGTCTGATGAAATTCATCATGCATGCATTAAGGTGCTTGAGGAAATAAGCATGCGGAAAGCAGTTCAAAAAAGTCAGACCACCATCGGACTTAAGTTTATAACTCAACCAACAAAAGCTTCAGAAAAGCGAGAGTTGTAACTTCAACAAAAATAGCCCATATTTATAGAACCCACTTGAAGACTATCTCAAATTTTCTCCCTCTTTGTCATCGAAGACCAAAAGGGACGAAAATTGAGGACTAACGCCCGTGAAGAATTTCATCTTGAAAGTGATGGAGGATCGCCAGCGTTGTCGGGGCCATTTGTCGATGCAGGGCCCGCAAGAGTGTCGTCAATTTCCTCAGGTTCATCCATCTCTCCTGATGAAGAATATGAGCTTGTAACCAGCTGAGGAACTTCAACTTTCCTGAATTTATTCTGAGGAAGAGGAGCCCAGTCAAGGTTCTACTCAAGGTTCATCTCCTTGAGTACTTCGGGAGTCTTGAGGTGAGACGGAATGGCCCAAGTGCGATTGAAGACTTCATGAAGGTAGTATTGGTTCTTTGTCACAGTGTTGTGTGTGACAGTCATGTCTCGAAGAAGTGAACCAAACTGACGCTTGGCCCACTTATGGTTGTGATCGACCTTCTGATGAATGCATAGAAGGAGATCACGAGTCATCACACGAGGGTTAGTTTCTCTAGGCTTTTGTGCTGAGGCTTTCGTAGCAGAGTCTTGGGTAGTAGAGTCATCATTGGTAGAATAAGATGCAGCTTTGTGAAACTAACCTTCCAATGGATGAGTACCTTCATCAATGAAATCCTTGCCTTTGCCCTCAACTAAAGAAAATGTGTGCTTGAGGACTTCGATAGGAGGTAGAAAGCCAAAGTGATTCTGAAAGTCAGCCTTGAAGGGAAATGAAGACCGTGATTCGATGAATTTCATGATCTAGGGAGCATAAGGCTTCAATTCAAATGGGGCTGAAGGTGCATTGGCCAATGTCCTCGGCAAGAAATCATGGTAGTTTATGGGAATCCCATGAATGATGTTGAATTGCATATTCTTTATGATTCCCTCCACTTCTTCTTCTTAAGAGATGAGACCCTTCTGAGGACCGAGGGTTTTGGTCAGAATGCGATAGACTGTCCTGGGCACATAGAGCAAATCCTTCACAATGAAGGTAGTCCTTTGAGGTTTTCCAGGAGTCAAAGGCTTCATTAGCACTTGCATCATGTGATTGGGCAGTGCAAGTTCATCAAAGAGGGACCTTGCTCCTTCTAAGGGGATTGGGATTGGCATAGCTCGAAGCAATTCTAAGGCTGGGGCACTATAGTGACTCGATCCTATCATCCAGTCCAGAACCCAAGAATTGACATCGGAAGCATCACCTGTGATGTGCAAGGTGGCATAGAATTGAAGAATTATCTCTTCATTCCAATCACATATGTCCACGCGGAGTGGAAGAATTCTAGCATCATGAAGTACTACGAGCATCGAGGTGAAGGATTGAGAATTTCCATATCCACATGAGGAATTTGTTGGTGCTTGAAGAATTTCTCCTTGTCAAACAACACTAACGCATAGTAATTCAACTTTGTGGGTATCCAGAATCTGGTATGACCAGCCCTTGATAAATCATATGGGTTTGGCCTTGTGAATAATATGTGCTCGTTGAAGAAATTGGTCTTGATTAATTCGGGTGCTTTTAGACATTAAATGTCATCTTAGGCTTCGGCTGAAGGTTTCGCTTGAAGTGGCCCACAATTTCCTTGGGCACTGGAGGAACTTCTTCAGACTGAGGAATTTGAACAGCAGTTTCTTCAGTTGGAGTAGGAGCAGCAATTTCTTTAGTTGATGCAGGTAGAATATCCTCAGGGATTGAAGTGACAGGTGCGGCCAAGTCATCAGATCCTGTATGAATTTCTTCAGTCTGGGCTGGAGACTGAGGAATTTGTGGCAGAGGAGTGGTCATTGGAGAATGTGGGTGTGCAGCTTCCCAATATTCATCATTGATAAGTGGAGTTGTGTTCCCAATGTCCACATCCTCATCCATTTCTTCAATGTCGGCCTCTTAGGCAGTCAACTGAGGCTGCAACATTGATACCAATGGAGTTGAATCTGCTCTCACTAAGAAGCCGAATGATCCATTTCTTCTTGTTCATCATTTGGCGTTGATACCAAATGACACCAATTCATAGGCTGGCACAGAGGTAATGGGAGTTGCATCAATCGACTTAGTTGAAGAACTCGGCAGTGTCATCAATTTCTTCAGTTCCACTAGTAGGAAAAGGGCTATAGATAATATGGACATTAATGGCACACCACAAATGTGGTGCGCCACTACTATATAGCAGTAGCGCACCATGTGTTGGTGCGCCATTAGTGTGATGGACACTAATGGCGCACCACACCCACGGTGCGCCACTACTAACAAACTTTTTTTTAATTATTTTTCCAAAACTAGTAATGGCGCACCAGGGCACAGTGCGCCATTACTAGTTATAACTAGTAATGCCGCACCACTCACCCGGTGCGCCACTACTAACAATTTTTTTTTTACTTTTTTTTACATAACTAGTAATGGCGCACCAGTGTATAGTGCGCCATTCCTAGTTCAAACTAGTAATGGCGCACCACACACACGATGCGCCACTACTAACATTTTTTTTATTTTTGCAAAACTAGTAATGGCGCACCACCTAACTTGTGCATCATTAGTAACCAGGGTTACTAATGGCGCATTTGTAGGTGGTGCGCCATTAGTAACTTTCTAGGTGGCCGAAAATTTTACCAAATGCACCCCCTCACCGCCTTTCAGTTTTTTAAAAATAAAATAAAATGATGGAAATGTCACAAAAATAAAGGAAAATAAGTTTCCCATGTGATATGTGGTCTAGTTGTTTGGAAAATTTAAAAATATGAATTTTGACTTTATTTGCAAAATCTCTCTGGAATTTAGTAACTTGGGCCTAACTTTTGCATACGAACTCGGATTAAAAAGTTTTTCATATGAAAAATCATCTACTCAAAAAGTTACATCCGAATTCAATGGGGCAACCCCGTTGAAGATTTTTAGAATCCCCAAAAACCTAACAGAATAAAAGATCTAGAGGGGAAATTTCAAACTTAGTAATTTGTTTCGAATTTTTTTGGGAAAAATGTTCAAAATATGTATGTAATATGACTGGGAAGTACGAAATATTTTTTCAAAATTTCATCACACTCATGAACATGAACAAAGTCCTAGACATCAACAAGGTTTAATAGGATTGATATGATAGATATATCAACAAGTGCTTGTTGAGTGAGCTGGTGCTTGGGTTGGATAGAACTAAGAAGTTAAGCGTGCTCGGGTTGGAGTAGTGTGAGGATGGGTTACCTTTTGGGAAGTTTGACCACGAAGTGCAAATGAAAAATAAATTGATTTTTTTTTTGAAAAAAACTTGTTAGTAATGGAGCACTTCTATGTGGTCCTTGTGATCTCAATTTCATCAGGCGCAGCAAAAGCTTCACCTGGCTTGGCAGTTTCTTCAGGCGTAACAGTGGAGGTTGCCCTGACAGGTTCTTCAACAGCCTTAATTTCTTTAGCTGCGCTTGCAGTTTCTTCAACAGGTTGAGAAAATTCTTCAGCCTGAGGAATTTGCAGTTGTGATCGAGCTGCAACCCTCTTGTTGTGGTCCTTGATGGGTTTGTCCGCCACTTTGATGAACCGGACCTTGGCGCCTTTGATCTCAGATTGCATGGTTACAAGTTGTTCTAGAGAAAGCTTCAGAACATTGTTTTTCAAATAGTGCTCCTTCTTGTACTGAGCTTTCTTAGTTTGGTTGGCCTTCTCATACTTCCATTTTTGTTGAGCAACGAAGGCAGTGAGGACATGATCTGGGCCAGGAGGCAGCTTGAAATCATCAATTGGAGTGTTGGGATCCTTGTGCCAGATATCAATGAAGTTCAACACCTTTTTGGATCCAGCAATAGAGGAATTTGAGTGCCCTTTGCTTGAGCCACTCTCTCCTGCTTGTTTCTGATGATTGCCTCAAGTTCCTCATCATCAGCTTCATCATCTAAAGAATCTGATGGTACTTTGAACACCACTTTCTTCAGTTCAGGACTTGGTTGAGTGCATCGTCCAGCAGTAGCTTTCATATTTAGCAGAGAAGGACTAGTTGTGAACTATTATTGGGTAGAGGAACTTGCAGAAACCCCTGAAGCAATTGAGAAACTAGTGGTCCTCTAACATGTTATAAGTTGTATATGTGTTGAGGACTTTGTGGCAGCAGCTGACTGTGCATCTACTGAAGGCATTGCAGTGGCCTTTGAAGAAATTGCCTTTGAAGAAATTGCTTGAGGATTCTGCAGTGAGGAATTTGAAGTTGAGGATTTTGACTTCATTTCAGACTTCTTCACAATTGTTTTCTTCGACGCACTAGCAGAGGCTCTGGCAGAGGCAGTAGCAGCAGAGTCTTTATTAAATTGCTTCACTGCAGCTTTGGCAGTCCTTTGAAGTTTGCTTTGATTCTTTGCCCATTCAGCTGGAAAGTCTTCACCACGAGCAACACTTGTGGGGGTCAACTTCTTGATCATCAGCAGGAGGAGCCCTTCTTCAAGGGGGTTTGAGTGTGAATTTCTTCATGTATTTGGGAGTGAAATAGCCATAGTCTCTCTATTCCTTCACCCACGTCCATTCAATCCTCTGAATTATGATTTCCCTCTTTTATTTTGTCTTTTTTCCATGTACGGCGTCATCGGGTGTATAGTAACCTGCATATAGAGGTTCAGGTATTTCAAAAGCAGTGTTCTATTCAGCCTTCTTTCCACCCTTCTGAGGTCTTTTCCCATCTACCATTTTGTTTACTTGATGACTTTGTACTCTTGAAGATTCTGAAGATGTATACAATTTTTCCTCAAGAAATGCTACAAATGAGTTAAGTTCATGAGAACCTAGTGATTCATCAGCAGACATTTTGTACCTGTGAACATAGTATAGGTGCAAGGAACTTGAAGAGGTCATATGCATTCTCAGAAATTTTCAAAATACACCAAGTGAGAATTTTGACCATAGGTGTCTTGAGGAATTTCACTAAATGTTCTTGTCTTAGGTTCCGGAGTTGTGCAAATTTTGAGGATCCACACAATTGAGGAATCTTGAAGAAAAACATTAACTTAGGAAAAACCTCAAGGGAATGAACATGTAAGGTGCTTTAGAATATGATTCCTGAAGAATAAACGCCTTTGAGGATTTGTGGAAAACATTAAGATCAATAAGGGGTAGTAAAATTAGATTTTATTTACCCTAATGAAGAACACAACATAGAGTGAGATGAAACCGGGGAAGTTCATCTGTCCAGATCTCCCATGCCCTAGCTTGGCAGAGGGAGACAGCTATAGCGGAGGCGGGGTGAAGATTTTTGCGGCCGATGCGAGTACGGCGACGGTGACGTCAAGGCAATGAAGCTCTTCCACACCGGCGACGATGATTTTACCAGCGGTGCTAGGTTTGAGCTCGGGAGAGTGAGGGAGTGAGGAGTAACTAGATAATAGTCAAAGGGATGGGGTATTTATAGTGGAGGTGAAAACAAACCGGCCCTAAGATTTTGGACCAGGTTGCCCCTGACCCTTGCTCTCCACACGACATGTGTCACCCATGCTCTGAGTAGTGGAGATAGTGGGGGATCGTGGATTATCCAATCGTGGGATCGGAACGGTTTGAGCGGGAAGCACCGAAAATTTTGATAGTGAAAATTTCAAAGTTTCCGTTCGCAAATTCTTTAGCTGTCAAGGACACAATGAAGACTTTGAACGAGTTTCAAAGTAGAAAGCATAGGAAGAATTTGAGAACAAACTGTGTTGAGTTTAGCATAGAGGGGGAATGGGTCCGATCACATTCACTTAGATGAAAATCAACTTGAAGAATTAGCAATAAGTGAATGTTGTTGAGGACATTAAAAAATCAAATATATATATATATATAGTCGAGTCAGAACATGAGTTTCATAGTTTGAAGAATTTGTAAATTTGAGGATTTTGCAAACTTGACGAATTTGAAAATTTTGAGGAATTTGCAATATGACGAAAAACTCAACTTTGAAGAATTTCAACTATTGTAGGTGGCGTGACCCACCATATAAAAATGATGATTTCAGACACCACGTACAATTCTCCTAGGGTTCTAAGAATCAATTTGTTCATTAATTTCTGCACACTTAGAGAGATATTCTTCATTGATTGAAGAAAAATGTTACTTCGTGTGTTGCACATCTAAGTCATCAATTTTGCATAAGTGTTAGGATGTGTGTCTTTTCAAAGAACATTCGAAGATTCTAAGTTATTTAGCTCACACCGCCACTTGCAAAATCTCTTTTCATCCAAGGGCTTTGCGAAGATATCAACCAGTTGTTCTTTAGTGGGATGTGGTCGATGGGGATATCGCCCTTGAGTACATGATCTTGAAGAAAATGACGATGAATCTAGATGTGCTTGGTCTTCGAGTGCTGAATTGGGTTGTAAGAAATCTTGATAGCGCTCTCGTTGTCGTAGTAGAGAGGCACATTCTTCACCTTGATGCCATAGTCCTTGAGGTTTTGCTTCATCCACAACAACTGAATGCAACATGAACTAGCAGCAATATACTCAGCTTCAGTAGTAGATAGTGACACATAGTTCTGATTCTTTGAGAACCAATAGACTAAGGATCGTCTGAGGAAATGACATGTGCCTATGGTTGACTTGCAATCCACATGATCTCCAGCAGAGTCAGCATATGAGTATCCAACGAGGTGAAGATTTGAGCCCTTGGGATACCATAATCCAAATGTTGGTGTGTGAGCTAAGTATCGAAGAATATGTTTCACAGCGTTATGGTGTGATTCCTTTGGTGTTCCTTGGAATTGGCACACATGCAAACACTTAGCATAATATCAGGCCTAGATGCACATAGATACAATAAAGAGCCAATCATGGAGCGATATACTATCTAATCTAAATTGTTACCATTTTCGTCAGTGCAGAGGTGGCCTTTTGAAGGCATTGGAGTTTTTACGCCTTTGAAGTCCTGCATGTCGAATTTCCTCAGAAAACCCTTGAGGTATTTCTCTTCAGAGATGAAGATGCCATTGCCTTGATGAAAAATTTGAAGACCTAAGAAGAATTTCAACTCTCCCATCATAGACATTGGATATTCTTCACTCATCATATAGGCAAATTCATCACTGTAACGTTTGTCAGTACGACCAAAGATAATACCATCTACATATTTTTGGCATATGAATAGTTCATTGTCATAGGATTTAGTGAAAAGAGTTGGGTCGAGTGAACCGGGTTTGAAGCCTTTCTTCATGCGGAATTCCTTCAGAGTGTCGTACCACACCCGACGGGCCTCCTTGAGGCCATAGAGGGCCTTGTTGAGTCTGAATACTTTGTCAGGATGCTTAGGGTCGTCAAAACCTAGGGGTTGAGCAACATGTACTTATTCCTCAAGCTTAGCATTGAGGAATGCACTTTTCACATCCATTTGATATAAGATGATATCATGATGGTTAGCATAAGAAACCAATATGCGAATAGCTTCAAGTCTTGCAACAGGTGCAAAAGTTTCATTGAAGTCAATTCCTTCAACCTGTGTGTAGCCTTGCGCTACAAGATGAGCCTTATTTCTTACCACAAGGCCATTTTCATCTTGCTTGTTGTGGTAGATCCACTTGGTACCTATGATGTTGTGCTTCCAAGTATCTTGTCACTTGACAAGTTCCCACACATTGTTTAGCTTGAATTGATGCAATTCCTCTTGCATAGCTTGATACCACTTAGGCTCCATGAATGATTCATCAACTTTGGTGCTCTATGATAGAGACAAAATCAAAGTGCCCACAGAAGTTAGTCAAATGTGAAGCTCTTGAGCGAGTGAGGGGACCTGGTGCATTGATGTTGTTGATGATTTTGTCAATCTGCACTTCATTTGCAACTCTTGGATTAGCAAATTGACGTGGCTGGGGATTTTGTGCTGCACCATTTTCTTCGGGTCTATCATCATGAATGTCTTCATTTGTTGGAATGACTTCCTCAGTAGGTTGAGTTTCTTCAGTGGGTATGACATCTTCAGTAGCCTTCAGCTTAATGGATTCCTCGGGAGACTTCTCATCTAGCATAGAAGGCAGGTGGTCTCTTTGTGAGCCGTCAGTTTCACCAAACCTCACATCTACAGTTTCAACAACCTTTTGATGGTAGGTGTTGAAGACTCTGTAGGTGTGCGAGTCCTTTCCGTAACCAAGCATAAAACCTTCATGTGATTTCGGTGCAAATTTAGAACTATGGTGAGGATCTCTAATCCAGCATTTTGCACCGAAGACTTTGAGATAACTTACAATGGGTTTCTTCCCAGTCATGAGTTCATATGAGATCTTCTTGAAGAATTTGTGAAGATGTACCCTATTGGTGATCTAGCAAGCTATATCAATTGCCTCAGGCCGGAAGCGACGAGGAGTCTTGTATTCATCAAGCATGGTGCAAGGCATCTCAACAAGAGTCCTATTCTTGCGCTCCATGACGTCGTTCTGCTGAGGAGTATCTGGGGCAGATAGCTCATGAGTAATACCATGTTAATCAATATATTCATCAATATTTGTGTTCTTTAACTGAGTCCCATTATCACTCCTGATATGCTTGATCTTGATGCTGAAGTTTGTTGAGGCCCTTGAAGAAAATCGTCTGAAGACATCCTACACGTTAGACTTGTACAAAATAATATGTACCAGAGTGAAACGAGAGTAATAATCAACAATGACAAAGCCTTACAAACTTGAAGAATTTGTTAGTGTGGAATAATGAGTGGGGCCAAAGAGGTCCATGTGAATCAATTCAAAAGGTCGAGTCGTGGTCATGATTGTCTTTGAGGGATGCTTGGATCTGGTCATCTTCCCAGACTCACATGCACCATAGAGGTGGTCCTTGAGGAATTTGACACCTTCATTGCCAATGACATGCTTTTTCTTCACGAGCATGTGCAAGTTCCTCATACCAGCGTGTCCAAGTCTTCGATGCCACGGCTAGCCTTCGGTGGACTTTGCAAGTAGGCATGTGGCAGGCTGAGGACCTATAGATAAATCAACAATATACAAGTCTCCTCTCCTAAAGCCTTTGAAGACTTTGGAATGGTCAAATTCCATGATGACAACACAATGATATTTTCCAAAGGTGAAAACCATATCAAGATCACAAAGCATTGAGATAGACATAAGGTTGAACCCGAGGGATTTGACAAGCATCACCTTATCCATGTGTCAGTCCTTTGAGATTGCAACCTTACCTAGAGTCAATACCTTGCTTTTTTCCTTTGTCAGTGTAGGTGATATGCTTCAGATGAGATGGGGCAAGTGGAAAATTCATCAGTAGAATCTTGTCACCATTCATGTGGTTACTGCATCCACTATCGAGGACCCACTAAGTAGCTTTTGGAGGTCCATCCTATAGATGAATTAGTACAACTTACGAACTCACATGCTTGAGAGTAAAGAATATGACATCAAATTCATCAGGCACAATTTCATCACACAACATAGTAAGAAAGCAGTGTGAGGATGTGAGAAATGAGGAATTCATTTCTGCATGATTAGCTTGTATCCTTTCAAGCATTTCCTTAGGTTTACAGCAAATTCAACAAACATTCAAGTTCATATGGAGACCTAACCCTCCAAAAGGGATTAGTTCAATTTCTTCACCACCCACATCTGGAGGGGTGGCGAAGAGTTCATCATTCTGCGAACACCATATGAGAAGGGAGGCATTAAAGCTAGTGCGCTTCATTTCATAGGACGAGGGTTAGAGTAATCATATGAATAAGCAGACAAATTCTTCGAGGACTTATGAACATAATAATTTGAAGAATAATGCACATATCAGACTCTTAGATTTTCCCTGTGAAACAAAAGCATTAGCACGTGAATGATACTTTTGACCATTTTAGGAATATGGTCCAATTGAAGACTTTGCTCCATACGAGGAATTTGATATGGGGTTTCTTTTCTTGAAGGGTGGTGTCGTGAGGACATTCACTTGAAGGTTTTGTAAGAAGCTCTTGGGAACCCAGATTTTCTTCATAGGTGAACCGTTCCTGTAGTTAGTTCCAACAAATCTGGCAAATACTTCACCTTTCTGTTTTTTGAAGAATTTGTAGTTGGAGTTAAGTGACTCATCAGAGGAATATGAAGTTTCACAAGTAAAGCCAGATAAAGTGGATGGATCTATAGGAGGTCCTTTTGCAATAACCCATGAAGTTTTGGGGTACTACTCAGGTGTCCAGTAGGATCCATCAGCATTGAGTTTCCTCTCAAATCCAATAGCCTCCTTCCTAGGGTTCCTGCTCAGAATCTGCTTTTTTAGCACATCACAAAGGGTTTGATGCCCTTTGAGACTTTTGTACATGCCTGTCACATACAATTCCATGAACCCTACAGTTTTGTTAGTGATACTTGTGGTATCCTCAGATGAGGAATTTGTGACCACGGGGATAGTTGAAGAATTTGGAGCAATAGAAGCATTTGAAGATTCGGGTGAAGAAATAGCAGTTTCACGTTTGATGCATTTTAAAAAAGGTGGAACAAATTCTTCCTGAGCGGTACTAATCTGTTGAGCCAGTAAGGAATCATTTACCCTTTGGAGATCCTCATGAGACACTCTTAGCCTCCCAAGATCTTGCTTTGTTTGAAGAAATTCATCAGAAATCTTCTCATGATCGACTAAGAGGGCATTACAATGACTTTGACGGTTATCATACTTTAACTGAAGACTTTTGAGATCACCAGTTAGGGTTTGAGTTCGATCCACTTCCTGATTCAATAGATCATCGCTTTTGTCTAGCAGTTTCTAAAGCTCTTCAAGTGCACTTTGTTTCTTAGTGGCAAGTTTAACAAGTTTAGCATAGCTAGATTTCACATATTCATCAGATTCACCTTCACTTGATTCAGAAGAGGAATGATGTTTGTGTACCTTTGAGACTTTTGCAATGAAGCAATAGGTGGGAGCATAATCATCATTGCTGACATCAGATTCGTTGGAGTAGTCATATTCTTCATCGTTGAAGATGGACCTGCTGGCAAAAGTAGTAGCGAGAGCAAGGCTCGCGACACGAGATTCAGATTCCACCTAAGATTCTTCCTCTTATTCATATTCTTCAGATTCTTCTTCCGAGTCCATTTTCTTGCCAATGAAAGCCCAAGCCTTTCTAGAACCATTCTTCTTGTGCGTTGAGGACTTTGAAGATGAGGCCTTTGAAGATTTCTTCTTCTTCTTCGAGTCATCAGAACTGTCGTCCTTGTACTTATTCTTCTTTGATTATTTTTCTCAGAGAGGACGGTCAGAGATAAAGTGACCAGATTTCTTGCATTTATGACAAGTTCTCTTCTTGTAGTCTCCTGAGGAATTTGACTTGCTCAAGCCGCTTTTTGATGACTTTCTAAATCGGCCTCTCCTTGAGAACTTCTGGAATTTCCTCACGAGCACTGCCAGCTCCTGACTCAGTTCTTTAGGATCACCAAGGAAATTGCTTTTGCCTTAAGAGCACGAGATCTTCCATAGATTGGCCCGTAGAGGTCTCTCTTCTCAGCTTGTTGGCATTCGTGAGTATTTAGTCTCTCAAGTATATCAGCAGGATCAAGTGACTTGTAGTCTCCACGGTCTTGAATCATCAAAGCCATTGTATCGAATGAAGAATCGAGAGATTTCAGCAGTTTTTTCACCACTTCATGGTCGGTAATGTCGGTGGCACCCAGTGCTTGAAGCTCGTTGGAGATATCAGTGAGACGATCAAAAGTTTGTTGAACATTTTCATTAGAGTCTTTTTAAGTGGTTGAAGAGATTGTGAAGAACATTAACACGAGAGTCACGTTGAGTGGAAACACCTTCATTGACTTTGGACATCCTATCCCAGATAAGCTTAGAAGACTCCAAAGCACTCACTCTGCCATACTGACCTTTGCTTAGATGGCCACAAATGATATTCTTTGCTTGGGAATAAAGTTTCTTGAATTTCTTTGTATCAGTAGCAGTAATAATCAGAGAGGTGCGGGGAACACCATTTTCCACAACGTACGAGAGATTGTTTTCAATAGCTTCAAGATGCATGCGCATCTTGTTCTTCGAGTAGGGGTAATCCGTCCTATCGAATGTAGGACAACCTGCGGAAACCTTTATCATACCTGCAGTCGATATAACTAGAACTCCAGGTGGTTGCACAAAAATCACACAGAACACGGGCGTACCTTGCTCTGATACCGATTGAAATTGCGTTATATCGATTAGAGGGGGTGAATAGGAGATTTTTACAATTTGATCACTAAGGAATTTCAACTTGAGAATTTGAAATGTGATGAATAACTAGCAGTAGAATAAGTACTCAAGTGCATGAGAAAGATAGCAATAGCATAGTCATCATGATGAAATAAAACATGCACAGATTACAGGTAGTGTGATACAGGATAAGCCGGTGAGGAACAAGGTAACTTAAAGAATTTGAGGTCAGGAAATTGTGAAAGTCTTCAGTCAAATTCTTCAAACGGTAAAGATCAATTTCATCAAGTATAGGAGGAAATGGAAGGGTTGAGGTAATAGAACCAGGTAGCTCGATGAAGATAATGGTTTGATAACCCAGTTGTAACTTTTGTGATAGTCGTACGTCTGGGTTGGAGTGGCCTGATATTTAAACCAGAGGACACACTGTCCCAGGACACACAGGCCTTACCGTATTCTGCTTAATCTAAGGTCACAAAGTCCTCGCCCAACACTCGTGTAAGTCTTCAGAGTAGACTTTCAAAACCCTCGGAAAGTGATCACTCGGCGATCCACAATCGACTATTGGACGCTCTAGACCAAGGTCAGTCCATGCATTATCCCCAAATGACTACAGGATGCACAAGACCATGACGCCTAACCGTCTAGAAGATACACAGTCTTCAAAGGTAACAAGCGTCGATTCCACACAGGAACAGTCTCTTAAGTGATGCTCAATCACTTTGGGTTTGGTGGTTTGGATTTGGGTTTTTCCTCATTGATGATTTTCTCTCGAAGTCCTAGGAGGATGGGTTGCTCTCAAATGACAAGTCTTGGTTCTCTCTCGGAACAGCCAACCAACTAGTGGTTGTGGGGGTGGCTATGTATAGCCAGGGTGCAACCTGACATGGTAAGACATAAACTCCCCCAATGATATGACCATTATGTGGATAGGATGATTGGGGACAGATGGCGCTAAGCACAACAACAGTCGGAATTTCAAACTATGAAAGTCCTCAAGCTTATCATATTCCTCACTTGTAGGCAATTCACACTAGAGAAATCCTAACTCCTCAGTCAGACCAATTTCCTCAGAGACCAGAAAAACATCGTCTTTGTCACTGAAGAACTTGACTGAATCATAAGATATTTCCAAAGACTTCACTCGAAGGATTGGATAGGTTGAGGCTTTTGAGTTCAGCATCAGTTGGAAGTTTTCCTTAGTATTACCTCGGCCCCCTTTAATAGTACGGTGTTTCCTATGACTCAATGAAAGGAAATGAAACTACGGAAACAAAAGTCTTCACGGTTCATAGTCCTCGTTCATATCTTCAAGGTCACGCCAACTTCTTCATTATCAAATTCTTCAGGGAATAACAAAGTCTTCACCAAAGTCTTTCCTTGATGACATTCATTTTTAGGGATCGATAATCTCCGAATATATCAAACTGCTCAATGACTTATAGAGCCTGTGCACACTTAGAAATGCATCAACCTCTTAACCTATAAGTCTTAAATACACCAAAATAACTAAGGGGCACTAGATGCACTTACAACAGTGAGCATGTCGAAGCTAGTACACTAATCACAATCGGAAGGCCGCCTCAATTAACGAAAATGCAAAGGCCAGGACATGTAGTAGAAGCACAGATAAAAGTAGGCTAGCGCGAAATTCATTACACACTCATAGATCCTCCCTTGCTTCTTTGATTGCAGGAGCAGGAAATGGAGGAAAAAGTGAAAAAGCCCCCCATGGGGGCTGTCGCTTCGGGAGCCCCGGGGTCCATGCATCAGCGCTCAGTCGGTGTCCCCCTCCTCCTCAACGGTCACGTGAAGGCACGCCGGTGCGGATGTTTTAGGAGCAGAGGAGTGATGCCGCCGCGGCTGGCTACCCCCCGAGGCCCGGGCGCGCTGGCATGGTGGCGCATCATAGCTGTAGTCGCTGCTATCACTCGGGCTCCCCTCGGAGGGGGTGTCGCTGCCGCTGGAGGCACGACGCCCGTCGCTAAGGGAAAGCTCATATCCAAGATCGGCAGGGCCGACATCTTCCGGGAAGCACCCTAGGCCCTCACCCTCTCCACTGAAGACCTTGAGGAAGAGTGTCGCCACCCCATTATACTTGAAGTGAAGGGTGCGCCTCCCCACTGGGCAACGGGCACGGGCAAACGTCTGCCACCCACGGTTTAGGTACACTTAACCCTCGGGGGTGACCTCCACCTCCACCCATGATGCCGCCCGGGAGCAGCCATCGGCCTGTAACCATAGGCCGTCAGGCCCCCTAGCCAACAGCTCCCCCGCGAAGGAGCGCGGGAGTTGAAACTAGGTGGCCTCCAGCCTCTCCGCTCGCACAATGAACTCCTGGGTCGTGTTGGTCATATGGAGCCGCGGGCAAGGACGCGGGGTCGCCACCGGCGCCCTCCCACCATGGGCGCCACGTTCTTGACTACTGAATCCGCCAGCATTAGTTAGGGCCCCACCGTGGCCGCCGATGATAACCCCGGACCGTGTTGGAGCGCATCCATGCCCACTGGGAACCACCGTCGGCATCGGGCGTGCTTTCAGGGACGACTGCGGCCCCTCCTGGGCGGCGATGAGGAAGGGTTCTCCTTGGAGGCCTACCCTTCTCGGCGGCGGAGAGCTTTCTCACTGAAGCCATGATTGGCAGAATGGCGGTTTAGAAGTTTGGAGGAAAGGAAGACAAAGGTGTGTTGAGGGATTTCTCGCCCTTGCCTGCTTATGTACGACCAGGGGCCAACTGGCGGCCCCTCACATCCGAGAGGCTTGCAGCCTCCAAAGGGTCACATCTCCTTGGCCCGAGGAGTATAGGCCTGAGGCAGAAGTAGCATTCAAGGAAGGGCAATGATGGCCGGCGCTGCACATGGGTGTCGCATCAGTTTGACTTGGGGCGGTTCCTGACGCCTTCGAGGAGAGGGGGCGTTTGACGTGTGTAAAGACACGACCTGCTGCAACTCCACTCAAGACAAGGCCCTCGCGAGGACCCCAGGCTCGCAAGGTAGAACGACACCAAGACCAGCAAGTATGGGCCTCCTCAGGCCCCCTGCGGAGTAGCGGAGATCTCTATGAAGAAACCGGACTCAGGAGTCAAAGATGACGCAAGGAAGGACAGACGGGCACCAATGCTAGGAGGTACAGTTTCCCCTTTGGTGCAAAGGGAGCAGGGACATACTCGGGTTCCCAAAGCGCCCCCAAAGGTTTCCATCCCCGCGGAACAAGACAGCGACAATGAGCCCCACAGGGCCGATGTAATCGCCGACCCCACCTCTTCATCATCGATAGCTACTTTGCACGCGAAAACCACCTTTGGACAGGGCGTGGGTGTACTCCTGCCCCCTTCAAATTTGGTTTTTGTGGGATCCCTTCCCTCCTTTGTGATAAGGAAAGAGGACCCAGCCACTGCTATATAGAGAGATGCTAGGCCACAGCATAGAACCACTCGACGAACCACAAGACAAGCAAGAGACCCAAGAACACACTTAGAGCACCCTTGTGAGGCTCAAAACCATAGTAATACTTCATCCGCCACACGTCCCTGTGAGGTAATCCACCAAATCAGGAGTAGGGTATGACGCTTCCTAGCGGCCCGAACATGGGTAAACCATCATGTTCATCTTCTTCCTCATGATCGTGCGAGTTCGCCGTAGTAACCATCAAGTAGCGAGCTAAGCAGGGCAAAGATGCAAGGGATCTTTCCACACACCCCTGTGTTCGAACCTTGAGGGTTTTGTGGAGCTCGAAATTTGACATTGCCCTCATGATGAGTAGTTCACCACAGACCTATGGGTCCATAGTTAGTACCTAAATGGCTCTCTCTCTCTCTCTTGATCTTGATCTTCGATACAATGATCATCGCATCTTTTCTTTGATACACCCGATTTAACTCTTTTGTGTGGTGCGTTTATTGGGATCCGATGAATTGTGGGTTTATGTTTAGATTGCATGATCATCATAGCTTCGCGATTCTCTCTGATCTATTTGCTTTGGCCAGGTAGATTGATCTTTCTTTAGTGAGAGAGGTGCGTTGTAGTGGGCTCAACCTGACGAGTTTCTATATCCCAGTGATAGAAGGGGACAAGTTGAGTCTTTGTGTTGTTCCTACTGAGGATAAAACAATGGGGTTTATTCATATTGCTTAGTTTACTTTGTCTACATCATGTCATCATTCTCTATGCATGACTCTGTTTGTGATGAACTTAATACGTAGAGAGGCAAGCATAGAAGCGCTCTTCTAGAGGAGTAATAGTAATAGGTGCAGACAGGAGTCGGCCTATTTGTGTTGGACGTTATTCCTATATACACATGATCATTGCCGTGAATATCACATAGCTATCCACTTTTCTGTCAGTTGTCCAAAAGTAATTTGTTTACCCACTATATGTTTATTTTCATGGGAGATGACACTGGGGAAAACTATCCCCCTTGGTCCATTCACTTATATATTTACAAACCTATCAATAACTTTTTGTTCTTATTTACCTTTTACTTTATTTTGCAATTTACAATTATCTACTATTATCTACAAACTTCACGTGCTTGCAAATAACAAGATCAAGGAGAATAACAACCCTCTTGCCTGCGTTGGGTGCAAGTGGTTTGCTCTTTTGTGTGTAGTCCTTGAAGACGGTTGAGGAATTATATTCCTATTGGTTTGATAAACCTTGGTTTCACAACTGAGGGAAATACTTACCCATATTGTGCTGCAATGTCACAACCCTAGCTAGATGTCCTAGGAATAGTATTGTGCTTGCATCATGTTTCATTTTGCATTAAATGAAATGGGGAACAAAAAGAAACCCCAAGCTAACTTTGAATCAAAACAATTGAAATTTGGTGAAAATTCAACAAATCCAAAATTCCCACTAAAAATGTTCCCTATGTCTGGTAAATTTGGGCATGGTTATAACAGGGACCATTCTAATTATTTGAACAATCAAAGTAATTCAAAAATAATGGATAAGGCTCCTAAAATCATTAAATAAAGCACTATCATTACTTTTATTTTTAAAATATCCTGAAAATTTTCACATAACTTTGAAATATTCAAACTTTAGTTTATAAAATATTTGGGATATTATTAAATAGCATTTGTACCTGAAAAGAAAATACACAAATGTCAGAAAATGGAAAATAGAAAGAACTAAAAAGAAAAAAAAAAGAAAAGCCTAGGCCAGGCCAGCCCACCTGGCCCATGGCCAGTCATCCCTGTCCTCTCGCCCGGAGGACAGGGGCATGCGTTTGCGACACACGGGCACACGCCGGCCACCTCCTCCCTGCCTGGCTGCTGGCCTGGAGGGCTGGGAGGGCACCAGCACGAGGCCATCGCCGTGGCCTTCTTCTCCTCTCCCTCTCCCCCTGCGAGCTCTCTCTCTCTCGCTCCCTTTCTGCCCCTGCTACGCCATAACCGAGCTCTGCTCGAGCTCGCTGCCGTCGTGCTAGCCGCCCCCTCGCCTCGCTAGGTAGCCCACGAGAACCGCCGCGATCCCCTCATCCTTCCCGTGACCCTAGAAGACGCCGGGAGCCTCTCTACGCCGCGCCATCGCCGTTCCTCCCCGTCGGCCACCGAAGCCCCACCGCGACATTCTGCCCCGTCCGGACCTCCTCCGACCTCGCCGTCGCCTCTGCTGGAACCACGGTGAGCCACTGGTGCTCCTCCCCATCTCCCCATTCTCTCCCGTGCCCCGTAGACGCCATGCCCTTCTTGCCAGAGTTTCGACCGCCGCTGCCCTCAACGTCGGCGTCGATCCCGACCACCCCAGCCTCTGGTTTGGAGCTAGATCAACGCGCGGTCGGGCGTAGGCCCTCCCAACACTCTCCGTCGTCCATTTGGTCACCGGAGTAGGGATTCCAGCCCCCTCCGCCATCCCTGACGTCACCGGCGGCTCAACGCCGGCGAGTCAACCTATCTGACCGACAAAGGTTTGACCCTGGATCGCTGGCAGGTGGGGCCAGGCCCTGTTAATTATGTTAATTAAGAAATTAATTAATTGGATTAATTAAACCTAATCTGTCACTAACAGTGGGCCCAGTTTCTGTTAATTAATTAGGATTTAGTTTAATTAGTTAGTTAAGTGTCTGAGACACTCACATGTGGCCCCCACATGTCAGGTTTGACTCTGGCCCGGTCAGCTGACCAGCTAACGTCACAGTGACGTCACGCTGATGTCAATATTTAATTTTCTAGTTTAAAAATAATTCTAGAAATTATTCAAAACTTCAAAAATTGATATAAATTAATCTGTAAGTCAGATGAAAATAATTTATATATGAAAATTTATCAGAAAAATCCAACGAATCCAATGGTGCTATTGTCTTGCATGTTAGAGAAATATAAATAGGTGAACATTGACATTTGTTAATAGTTTAGTAAATGGAATTTGAAATGAAGAACAATTTTGAACCTATATTCAAATGCATTTCAAATCAACATGATATCATGCCATGATCATGCATAATATTGTTGCACTTGCGTGTATTGCTTGATTCTTATCTGAATTGCGGTAGGACCTACTTCTGAGGATACCCCCGAGTATCCCGATGAAGGAGAGAACCTTTTCGTTTCCCAGCAAGGCAAGCAACCCCTTGGAACATTCTGATAATATCCCACTCTCTTGCTCCCGCTCTCGTTTATTGCATTAGGACAACCGATCACATGTCAGTCATACACGATAGATGATCCTATTCTGTTGCATAACCTAACATTGTGACAGTAAATAGCTAAACCATGCAACCTAGCATACCTGGTAGATGCTTGTGTCATGATGTGCTTAGCTTACTTTGCCTGCTATGCTTGCTATGCTTAGAGTTGTGTCAGGTCAGATTCATCTGGGTGATAAACTAAGTGAAACAATGTTGCCTGATGTGATGATGTTATGATGAAGTCGATTTGGTAAAGGTAGCGATGAGAGGCTATGTAGGAGTACATAGCGGGTTATATCATTGGGACCGTTCCTAGGAACTGAGTTCCGTGTTTGTGATCCAAGACTAGTTGCTACCACACATTGGGTTCCGGTAACTCGACACCTCTCGACTTATCATTCGCTTAGTCCTGAGTCCAGGAGTTGCAAGTAGTTTCTGGTGTTTATAGCACGCTGGAGGCCGTGCGTAGCGCTGACCCTAGGGGTGGGTTACGACGCAGTAGGCAGTGGCGCGGTGTACCAAGGGTCACCGGAATGGTGGGCTTGGGAACCCTGCACACATCGTTTGGGGCCATAGCGGAAACTTCGGCCGGACTTCCGTGCGGGTTCAGTCTCAAATGGGCGATAACCTGGACTAGAGGTCTTATGTGATTGACGGTCGTGGCCGACTCCCTCGCTAGGCTTCTGCTTGAAGGTTGCCGAGGTGCATGGTTTTATGAGCACACAGCGATAAGTGGCGAGAGCGTGTGTGAAGAAGTACACCCCTGCAGGGTATGAAATTATTCGAATAGTCGCGTCCTCGAATATGGACTACTTGGAGAACTTATACTGTTCATAGATAATCAAATGGATACCCATAAAAATATCAAGAGAGGTGTGAGTACCGTAGATGGCACTCTTCCAGGAGAGGGAAGTGAATCTATGGTGGTGTATTGTTATGGAGTTAGTGGACTCGTGTGCGGTTTATAAAATTTAAACAAAGAGTTAAAATTGAGTAGTGTAGGTTAGCCATGAGTCAAAGCTGGAATTGTTGCATAAACTCCACCACTCCCTTTGTTGATACATGAGCATGAATAGACTAGGTATGCTTTAAAGATTTGCATAGTACATTTGTACTCATGTTTGCTTAATTAATGTTGCAGATGAGACCCAGGACCCTTCGGGTGGGTTCTTTCTAGATGTCGACGATGCCGAATAGCTGGTGTCCCAGCTACGACCTTTGCCCTGTGGCGGGCTATAGATAGTCAGCCCATGTGCCTTTTTACCCCTTTCATCTGTCTGTACTCAGACAGCTTTATGCTTCCGCTTGGTTTGGATGAACAAGTTTGTATGATTTGACTGTCGGGTCATGTGACCCCTATCTGTAAGAACATATTATGCAAGGCTCATCTGAGCCTCTTAAATAAAAGTCATGTTATTGTATGGTTATGTTGTGATGCCATGGTTGTATCTATGCATATCGGGCATGTCATGCGTACGTGTGACATGCAACGGTATGTATGGGATCCGACACCTAGTTGTGTGCCTTTAGTAGTACTCTTTACGGGAAACTACCTCTTTGTGTTTCCACCGAGCCATGGTAGCTTGCTACTGCTCCGGACACATTGATTGACCGACATGTATCCGTCTTTTTTGCTATGTTTGTCCCTTCGGGGAAATGTCTCGCAGTGTAATGGAGTCCGTGTAGCCTGCTACGACTCGTCCACGTGCAGTGATGGAATTTATGTCTCACGGCGTAATGGAGTCCTTGTAGCTTGAGATGACTCGTCTACACACGCTTGAGGCCGACACCTGCATTGCTGGGTTTCATATGCCTGTTTCCGTACGGATGTGCCACTTGGCTTCTATGACTAGTCATGTCATCCCGGGTTCTCTGTCGTTTGATTCCCAGCGACAAGTTCACATACATGAGCCAAAAGACGCAAACGGTCCCGGCTAAGGTAAGGCTGCAGCCGTGGAGCTTACCGTGCATGAGGCCACAAAGTGATGTGATATGTTAAAGTCTGGATTCATCTGACTTAGGATCGGGGTCCCGACATGCAATTACCCGTTCTCTTCACGGAAACCCAACGCAGATCACAAGTATCAGTTATAGGATGGTAATTGATTTTAGGAAATTGAATAAAGCTACTACAATAGATCATTACCCCTTGCCTTTTATTGACCAAATTTTAGAAAGATTTTGTAAGTGCACAAACTTTTTCTTCTTAGGCGGATATTCTGTTTTTTCTAAAATACCTTTAGCACAAGAAGATCAATAGAAAACCACATTTACCTGTCCTTTTGGAACCTATGCTTCTAGACATACTCCTTTTGGTTTATGCAATGCACTTGCTACTTTTCAAAGATGTAGCTATATTCTATGACTTACGTGAAAAGATTGTTGAGGTATTCATGGATGATTTCTCCGTTTAAGGAACCTCTTTTGACGATTGGTTAAACAATCTTGATCGAGTTATGCAGGGATGTAAAGAAACTAATATTTTCTTGAATTGGGAGAAGTGCCACTTGATGGTAAATGAAGGTATAGTCCTTGGGCATAAGATCACCAAAATAGGTATTGAGGTGGACAAAGCTAAAGTTGATGCAATTGAGAAAATGCCATGTCATAAAGATATCAAAGGTATATGAAGTTTCCTTCCTCATGCAAGTTTCTATAGACGGTTTATTAAAAATTTCTCTAAGATCTGTAGGCCTCTTACCAATCTTTTGCAAAAATATATTCCATTTGTTTTATGATGATTGTGTAGAAGCATTTGAAATACTTAAGCAAGCCTTCATTCTGCACCTATTGTTCAACCACCTGATTTGAACCTACCTTTTGAAATAATGTGTGATGCTAGTGACTATGTTGTTGGTGTTGTACTAGGACAAAAAGTTCATAAGAAATTGAATGTTATTCATTATGCTAGTAAGACCCTAGCCAGTGCTCAAAGAAATTAGGCTACTGTTGAGGAAGAATTTTTAGTGGTAGTGTTTGCATGTGATAAGTTTAGACCTTATATTGTTGATTCTAAAGTTAATATGCACACCGATCATGCTGCTATTAACTACCTTATGGAAAAGAAATATGCTTAACCTAGACTAATTAGGTGGGTTATTTTACTTCAAGAATTTGACTTGCACATTATTGATAGAAAGGGAGTTGAGAATCCTGTAGCAGATAACTTGTCTAGGATGGAAATTGTTCTTGATGACCTACTGCCTATTGATGATAGTTTTCTTGATGAGAAATTAGCTAATATAAATGCTTCCTGTAATACTGCTTGGTGTGCAGCCTATGCTAATTACATTGATGCTAAATATCCACCTGGTTTCACACACTAACGAAAGAAAAACGTTCTACTTTGACCGGAGACACTACTTTTAGGATGACCCACATTTATATAAACAAGGACTAGATGGTATTATGAGACGTTGTGTACGTGAGCATGAACAAGAACAAATCCTATGGAAGTGTCATTACAAAGCATATGGAGGACACCATGCGAGAGACAAAACCACACATAAGGTACTACAGTCTAGTTTTTATTTGCATACTCTCTTCAAGGATGCACGTAAGATTGTCCTTTCAGGTCATGAATGTCAAAGATTTGGTAATATTGGTAGATGTCATGAAATACCAATGAATTATTCACTTGTTATTGAACCATTTGATGTTTGGTGCTTTGATTATATGGGACTTTTTCCTTCCTCTAATGGGTATGCTCATATTCTAGCTGTTGTTAATTGTCACTAACTGGGTAGAAGCTATTCCAACTAGTAGTGTCAATCACAAAACCTCTATTAAAATGCTTAAAGAAGTTATGTTTCTATGTTTGGAGTCCCAAGATATTTAACTATTGGTGGTGGTTCACATTTTATTCCTGGTGCATTTCGTAAATTCTTAGCTAAATATGACGACAATCATAGAATTGCCTCTCCATATCATCGTCAATCTAGTGGTCAAGTTGAATTGAGCAATAAAGAAATAAATTAAATTTTGCAAAATACCGTTAATAGATCTAAGAAACTAGATGATTCTTTGTGGGCATATATACCTTTTTCTAGAAATCCTATGGGTATGTCCCCTGATAAAATGGTCGATGGAAAAGCTTGTCACTTACCTCTAGAATTAGAACATAAGGTATATTGGGCCATTAAAGAACTTCATTATGATTTCAAATTTGCCGGTGAAAAGCGGTTATTTTACATGAGTTCTATAGATGAATGGAGGAACCAAGGTTAAGAAAATGCCAAGTTGTTTAAAAAGGTTAAAAGATGGCATGAGAAGAGAATACAAAAATGATATTTTAACATTTGTGATCCTATTATATTATACAATTATCGTTTTAGATTCTTTGAAGGAAAAGTCCTCTCCCAATGGGAAGGACCCTATATTATCGACCAAATTTATCGCTCTGGACCATCAAGAAGGGAAAAGGAACAAATCCTAAGGTGGTTAATGGGTAAAGAATTAAACATTATATTTTAGGTACACCCATTAGCAATTAAACTAATATTGTCCAAACAATGACACCGGAGAAGCAAATAATTGAGACCTTCCAGAATGCTCTAGAACCCTGAAAAGGACTAGGTATGTGACACAATAGTAAGCCGAATCCAAAAGTTCCATAGAAATTATTTATGTCTGTTTTAGAATATTACAAAAGTAACAAAAATGAGAACTATTTGAGGGGACCCACGAGGAGGTCACAAGGGATAGGGCACGCCTAATTGCTCTATGGGCCCCATATGTGCCTTCCTGAGTCTAGCTTTCCTTTTTTAGAGTTATCATGCACGGGGAGAATTCATAATACATACTCTTGATGTTTTGACCATTGTGTCACAAGCTTCCCTTCTCTTCTTCTTTTGAGCTATTTTTCTGGCAGATCTAGATTGCGATGTCTTTGTCAAACTCGACCAAAGACAAGTTCTTCGAGAAGGTCATCAATCCCTACTGGTCGCAGGTGATGAAGCACCCTCAAACCATTGAGATGCGTGAGGGGGTGTTCCACATCTGGGATATTCAAGGCCCAAAAAGTAGGGGAGCGACAAGGCTGGCCTTTAAGCGGTGGAACAAGAGATCTCGAAATGGTGGGTATGGTTGAGCATGGTCTGAGTGCAAACCACAGCATGATCACATATTTCATCCATGAACACAAGTGTCGCTGTACAAAGAACTGGGGGCTCTTCGTACGCAGAATTGCGCATGGGCGACCGCTACCCGCGAACCGGCAAGTCCTTGTCGGGCTCACATCGAATAAAAAGAGATGGGGAAAACTGAGCGGCAAGCCCCTTAGACCATGAAGCTGCCCACAAGCAGTGGCCGACAAGATCCCAGCCTGCCAAGCCATCGCTCCACCTTGCTAGGGGGCTGATTGTCTAGATTATCTGGGTGAAGGGTGGGCAGGTGGACTAACGGAGCTGGCCCAGGCATGTGGCCCTTGCGACAGGCCTATGGTAGCTTTATTGACACCTATCCTGCGGCGTGGCAAAATAATAGGAGGTAGATGGGAGAACGGCATGAAGGAGAGGCAATCCTTGCCGCGAAACGTTGCCAACATGCCACCTCACGGTGCATTCAATGTGCCTATCCTATTCCGTTAGAGTTAGTACTTCCCGCTACCTATCCTCACAAGCGGTATCGATAACCGCAATACACATTGTACTCATAGGAAAAGACCATCATAGCTCTTGTGGTGACCCCTTTCACTATAAAGGGAGGCCCGTGGCTACCTTAGAATAGGTCAACACTCTGTCCAATTGCACAAGGAGCTGCACATCCCAAGCATCCATGCTAGGCTAATGCGCATCTGTACTTGGACTTTCATAACCAATCAGTGATAGATAGGACATAGGGTTTCACGCTCCCGAGCATCCCAAACCTGTATATACCCTCACGTGCATATTGTTCGACTGATACTCTTTGTGCATCTGGAGCCACATGTAGAACCGAAAAGGGGACACAAAGGTCCCATAGATCCTCATGCCCGACATCTTTGGCGTGCCAGGTAGGGGAACATTCGGTGTGCAAACCTTCACCGACTCTTCTATGTGTCCTTAATGACGCCCATGGCGCCCAAGAAAGCCACGGGTGGCCTAGCGGCCGCCCCATCGACGTCCAAGTTGCTCGTGTCGGACGCAGTGGACGACCAAGACGGGGCAGACACCACGCACACCACACTGGCGAGCGCAGCCATGACACCCGCGCAGAGCTCCGTGAGCCACGACCCGAACCCCGCCGTCCGTGCGACCCAGGGCACGACGGTAGAGGTCGAAGGTGACGCCGCGGCCGTGGCTGCAATCGCAACAGTGATGGTTGCGGCTGGACCTCCAGTGCACTCCTCTAAGATGGCGACTCGCACCAGCGTGCGGGCCATACCCTTGCGCAAGGGACACAAGGCTAGGCTCAACCGCCTCCCCCTGGCAAGGATGGACGTCCGGCGAAGACACGGGCAAGCGCTCCTTCTATCATGGTAAGGAGTAAGAGAACCATCCATGCCTCGCCCCTTCCTCTCCCGAAAACCATGGAGGAAGCTTTTGCATAGGCCCAGCTGCTGCTGAACTTTCCTTTCGCACCAGAGAAGATGGAGGAGTCGAGGGAGACTATACAATGCCTAGTGAGCTTCGCCAACAAGAACAAGCCAGACGCGGCGGGCACCTTGCACGCGCGGCGAGCGGCATCCACAGGACCCACCGTCGGCTGTGACACCGATGACGCACACACAGTGCAGTCGCCCTCGCAACAACAACAAGCTTCCTGCTGGACCGATGCACAAGATGAAGTGTCCAAGCCTCGACGGAACCACAGCTCAAGCGATACCATCGCCACATCCTGAAGGAAAGGCGCAAGGAGGATGCTGAGACGTATCCAATGTATCTATAATTTATGAAGTATTCATCCCATATTCACCTATGTTTACAATACTTTTATATGGTTGTGATGCACTTTATATAATTTATTTAGAACTAACCTAGGTTGATGTTGTTTTTAGCAGAATTACCGTGGTGTTGTTTTTGGGTAGAAAATGAAAGTTCTTGGAATTGGCTGAAACTTTTTTGTGATTTTTTCTGGAGGAAATAAGAAATATTGGAGCAAAGAACCACCAGAGGCGAGCCACCTGTGGGCCAGAAGCCAACAGGGAGCCCCACCCCTAGTGGTGCGCCCTGATGGCTTGTGGGGCCCACGTGGCTCTATTAGCGAGATACCAACGCTGAAAAATTCTATAAACCCAAGAAACCCCAGAAAAAATGAGAGACTCCTTGTTCTGCCACCGCAACTCTTTGTATCCACGAGAAATCAATCTGTAGGCATTCCAGTACCCTAGTGAAGAGGCAAATCATCATCCAGTGGCCATATTCATCATCCCGACAGAGGCCATGATGAGGAGGGAGTAGTTCACCCTTGGGGTTGACGGTTTGTACCAGTAGCTATGTGTTCAATCTCTCCCTCTCCCTCTCGTGTTCTTCAGATGGCATGATATTGATGTACCATGGGCCTTGTTAATATAGTTGGATCATATGAGGTGTTTCCCTTTCTATCTTGTTGCGATGAATTGAATATTTCCCTTTGAGGTCTCATTATGTTGGATTGAATATTGGATTTGAGAACACTTGATGTATGTCTTGTGTGGGATACCCGTAGTGACATTGGGGTAATCTAATTATTCACTTCATATGTGTTAAGGCATCAACTTGCGGATTGCGATGACCATGGGAATCTATGCCTAGGGGTTGATTCCACGTTGTCATACCACGTTCCTCGATAGAAATCTTGGGTTGCCCCTGGAAGTTCTTTGTGTTGGATTGAATACGATAGATCTGAAATTGTTTGATGCATGTCGCATAATTTACCCAAGGATACTTGAGGTGACATTGGAGTATCTAGGTGACATTAGGGTTGATTGATATTTATCATTGGTGTTATTTTACTACGAACTCTAGGGCTGCTTGTGAGACTTACAGGAATAGCCCAAAATATTGATCGGAAATGATAACATGGAGTTGGTTCTACTACCTACACGAATTTCATCTATTTGTTCTCCGGTAGATAGGAACTTTGGCGTGATTTTTGTTGCATGTTGAGGGATGATCATATGATTCAACTATGTTAGCATTGTTGGGAGATTACACTAGTGAAAGTATGAACCTTATACCTTATTTCCAAGCATTTATTTATACAACGTTTTGCTTTTTGTTTTACACTTGTTACCTTGCTGTTTTTTATATTTTTAGATGACTAAAACCCATATCTACCATCCATATTATACTTGTATCAGCATCTCTTCGCCGAACAAGTGCACCTATACAATTTACCATTGTATTGGGTGTGTTGGGGACCCAAGATATTTCTTGTATTTGATTGCAGGGTTGTCCAGGAGAGACCATGTTCATGTTGGGTTCTATCGTAGATGCATCGCATGCGAATTAAAATTTCCTACGCGCAGAACAACCAAGAACATGCTATGGAGATGGATCACAGATTATTACCACTAGACGCGCAGTGTCGTGTAGCGGAAGTAGAGTTGGGTAGCGCATTTGTGGCGTCCGTCTCCTCCTCGTCCGATCTCCCTCGAACAGCCGTTCTGATCTCCCTCGAATAGCCGGTCACTGGATACCACGTACAGGTTTCCCGAACCGGTGCAAGTGCACCGCCTCTAATGTTATCCATGCGTGTAGGAGGAACACCCGTGCGACAGACTACTAGGTCCGATCACATGGTCGGCGGCGGCGAGTGGAGGTGGCTAGTTGCAACACATGCAAAGCCCTTATGATGGTGCCAAAGGGATCAACCATATGGGTGTGCCGCACCTCCACTATATAGAGGCATCCGGTGCGGGCTCAACTCTTGGGCCTCGCATGGATCCTAAAGCCCACGTGTTCCTTCCGTTAAGCGCGTGACCCTTTAGGTTCTCGTCCACTTGGTCGCGAGTCAGATGACATCCGACTCGACCGGTCGGTAGCGGCCTCTAGAAATATGTGCCAACTCCAAGTGTCTGATGAAGCTGGTTAGGCGAACCTGTACTTCACACATATGTTCCCTTTGCCACACGATATATGTTGTCATGCATAAGGCGATATGGTCATCCTTGTTGCAGCACGACCTCTTTCTCGTTCTGGTGAATCCGACCAACACTTCGGATTATCTCATAATCCTCATTGCATGGCCATGCTTATCCTGGTTGGATCACCTGAGGGGCCCAGAGTATATCCCTCCTAATCGGAGGGGCAAATCCCATCTTGCTCGACCATGTCTCCCAGCATGGCTCTGGACAAGCCCAAAAACTACCTTTGTAACTACCCAGTCACGGAGTAACATTTGGTCGGCCCAAAGCAAGTCTTTCACCATCCCAAGTACATGCGCCAGCTCAGGTCTTAGGACATAGAATGTATGTTGTACTAGAGACTCACAGATGACCTATCACTTCGTCTCATAGTTAGGTCTATCCAACTCAAGACTTATCTTGACTCGGATCCAACTATGTCGAATCTGACCTTTCTGAGTTCATATTATTCGGCTAGCATTCAATGCTACATGCCCAGTGAGACTGGACCATCCACCATGTCATATGCTAGTCTAGTTGGCTGTGTGTCCACACTACCCTTTCAACTAGGGACCATTTAGGACAGTCATCATACAATGCATAGTCTCACAAACAAGTCACAAACTTGTTAATACACATCAATGATAATGCCCAAGGACTATCTTTATTCATAAACACATAGGAAATATCATCATACATGATTGCCTCTAGGTCATATCTCTAACAGTCTCCCACTTGCACTAGAGTCAATCAAATAGGCATTGAATACACATAGCTCTAATGTGCCACTCATGCTTGGTTCGTGGAAGCGGCTTAGTCAATGGATCTGCAACATTTGCATCCATATGAATCTCGCACAAATTGGTATCACCTTTCTCTACAAGCTTTCGTATCAAGTGATATTTTCGGTCTATGTGCCTGGTCTTGTGGCGTTGTCTTGGCTCCTTGGCTTCTGCGATGGCACCTGAATTATTGCAATAAAGGTCCAACGGTTTTGACCAGCCTAGGAACACACCAACATCTTCCAGGAACTTCCGAATCCAAACACCTACCTTTGCGGATTCACACGCCGCAATGTATGCGGCCTTCATTGTGGATTCAGCCACCGTATCTTGCTTGGAACTCATCTATCTCATTGCTCATCCATTCATGACATACATGAATCGAGTTTGCAATCGACAATCAACCCTATCGGTTTGGAAACTAGCATCAGCGTAACCCTTTACGCAGAGCTCCTCCTCCCCTCCATAAATTAGGAACATCTCTTTAGTCCTTTTATGGTACTTCAAGATAGTTCTCACCACTGCCTAGTGACTCTCACCTGGGTCGGCCTAGTATCTGTTTGTTAAGCATATTGCATCGGCAACATCTGGCCATTTACATAGCATGGCATACATGATGGATCCAATTGCCGAGGCATATGGAATCCTACTCATTCGTTTCCGCTCATCAGAGGTCATAGGACTCTGAGTCTTGCTTAGCCTTATACAATGTGAGACGGGCAAGAACCCTTTGTTGGCCTCACTCATGTTGAACCTTCATATGTCCATTTTGCATCATGCATTTATATTGATATTTATTGCATTATGGGCTGTTACTACACATTGTGGTACAATATTTATGCCTTTTCTCTCTTATTTTACAAGGTTTACATGAAGAGGGAGAATGCCAGCAGCTGGAATTCTGGACTGGAAGGGAGAAAATCTGAGATACATATTCTGCACAACTCCAAATGTCCTAAAAATAAACGGAGAATTATTTTGGAATATATAAAAATTATTGGGCGAAACAAATACATCAGGGGCCCCACCAGGAAGTCATTAGTAAGGGGGCATGCCCTACCCCCCTCGGCGCGACCCTGTGGCTTTTGGCCCGCCTGGCAGCCCTCCGATGCCCCTCTTCTGCTATATGGAGGGTTTTGACCTGGAAAAAAAATCATAACAGAGCTTTCGGGGTGAAGCACCGCCGTCTCGAGGCGGAACTTGGGCAGAACCAATCTAGGGTTGAGACGGAGTTGTTTTGCCGAGGAAACTTCCCTCTTGGAGGGGGAAATCGAAGCCATCATCATCACGAATGATCCTCTCATCGAGAGGGGGTCAATCTCCATCAACATCTTCATCAGCACCATCTCCTCTCCAAACCCTAGTTCATCTCCTGTATCCGATATTTGTCTCAAAACCTCATATTGGTACGTGTGGGTTGCTAGTAGTGTTGATTACCCCTTGTAGTTGATGCTAGTTGGTTTACTTGGTAAAAGATCATATGTTCAGATCCTTTATCATCACTAATACTCCTATGATTATGAAAATGAATATGCTTTGTGAGTAGTTACATTTTTTCCCGTGGACATGGGATAATTCTTGTTATAAGTAATCATGTGAATTTGGTATTCGCGGGATATTTTTATGAGATGTATGTTGTCTCTCCTCTAGTGGTGTTACGTGAACGTCTACTACATGACACTTCACCATTGTTAGGGCCTAGAGGAAGACATTGGGAAATAATAAGTAGATGATGGGTTGCCAGAGTGACAACTTAAACCCTAGTTTATGTGTTGCTTCGTAAGGGGCTGATTTGGATCCACATGTTTCATGCTATGGTTAGATTTATCTTAATTCTTCTTTCGTATATGCGTATGCTTGCAATAGGGGTTAATCATAAGTGGTAGGCTTGTCCAAGTAAGGGCAGCACCCAAGCACCGGTCCACCCACATATCAAATTATCAAAGTAATGAACGCGTATCATATGAGCATGATGAAAACTAGCTTGACAAAAATTCCCATGTGTCCTCGGGAGCGCCTTGCATTATATAAGTGTTTTTTCAGGATTGTCCTTTGATATAAAAAGGATTGGGACACCTTGATGCACCTTTGTTGCAATTCTTAGTTTCTACCCGTTATGAATTATCTTATAACAAAACTATCTGTTACCGATAATTTCATTTCTTGCAGAAAATACCTTACCGAAAACCGCTTGTCATTTCCTTCTGCTCCTTGTTGGGTTCGACAATCTTACTTATTGAAAGGACTACGATAGATCCCCTATATACTTGTGGGTCATCAAGACTCTTTTCTGGTGCCGTTGCCGAGGAGTGAAGCGCCTTTGGTGAGTGGAACTTGGCAAGGAAAAATTTATATAGTGTGCTGAAATTTACTATCACTTGTTACTATGGAAAATAGTCCTTTGAGGGGCTTGTTTGGGGCATCTTCACCTCGACCTGAAGGACAAAGAGTCGCTCCTCAAACTGCTGCACCTACTGAAAATATTTATTATGAAATTCCTTCGGGTATGATAGAGAAACTGCTAGCTAATCCTTATGCAGGAGATGGAACACTACATCCTGATTTGCATGTAATCTATGTGGATGAAGTTTGTGGATTATTTAAGCTTGCAGTTTTGCCCGAGGATGTTGTCAGGAAGAAGGTCTCTCCCTTATCTTTGAAGGATAAGGCATTGTCATGGTACAGGCTATGTGATGATATTGGATCATGGAACTACAACCGATTCTTATAAGGGGGTAGCTCTGTCACACCCTATGCTTGTATCACCTTGCCATGTTTGGATTTATAAAATTGGAGCCAATTAAAACCTTTTAAATGATTGTGCTTGCTTGAATTGTTGCTTGATTGCTTGTTGATTTTGGTATATGGCACTCTTAGGTTCTATCCCTCTCCTTCCTTGTCGCAAACCTCTTGCCCAACGATCATGCCATGTGAATAGTGCCCAAAACTACTTTTATCAAATTTTGCTTTAACCAAAGATGATTTATTCAAATTAGGTTTTCAAAGCCCCCTAAAATGAGGTTTGCACTACAAGTCCTCAAATTGGGTGGATCCTTCTTCCCCACAAGCTTTGTTTCAAAACTACTACATATAAGACTTTCCAAAACCACAAAATATTAATTTTAGAGATTAAATTTATATTTTTATCTAAAGGCTTTTTCTTAAGACCAGAAATGGTTTTTCTTAGGGAAAAAATATTTAAATGCTTTCAAAATATTTGAAATTTAGGGAAACTCAATGGACATATATTTTCCATATATATGAGCTTCAACACATGGGCATGTTCAAACCATAGGCAAAACCCCTCAAAACTCTTTCTGTTCAAATCAGGCTTTTGAAATATTTCTGTAGGAAATATTCTCAATAAATTCCAAGAAAATTCTAGCAAGTCAACACTATCAGAGTGATGATCTTGCAATGTTTCACCTCAATACTAGTTGATTTGGTTTATCAAACGATCCCAAAACCCTTCTTGTCCAGAATCAAATTTGAACAACTTTAGATTGTGAAGTTCCTCCCCTTGACCCCCAACTTTGTGGACATGCTCCAATCACCAAATAATGATGCTACAGTAAGTGGTGCATCAAGGGTAAGACCTTAGCGTAACTAGATCTACAGAAACCTGATTCTATTAGTTTCTAGGGTGCACAAAGTTTCCATTGTCAACTTTGCTCACAAGAGCTCAAACTTGGTGATCAGGACTATTTTTACCCACCACTTGATTCTGTCAAATATCTTAGTAAGTGGGTAAATATTGCTTGCCCAAACACCCGAACTAGTCACCCCTTCCACTATTCCCCTTTCTCTCAAACTTTTACCACAACTATCGGGTATTGCCTTTCACACCCAGTAAATTTGCATGGCCATTGCTGAAAGGTTGATGTGGTAAAAAAAACATTTACCCCCTGGGCAGCAAGAATTTCACCTCTCTCTCCACCCCCCTCATCCTAGTCAACCTCCATGGCATCTAATGCCAGATTCCCCTAGTCTAGACTCTCCTAGATGCCCTAGACGCAGATGGTCGCGCAGTAGATGCCAAAGGCAATGCCATGGCATGCAATAGCCGCGCTCCAGAGCACACCTACGGTGCCCGACCACACTGTAGTCGCTGCCCTATGCATTCCCCCGGTAGACTCGGGAGCCCCCCTCTCGCCACTTGGATGGCCTTGGCGTCCGGGACATGCTGGCTGGTCGTCCACCTCCTCTCTCCCTCCTCCGACCCCCTCTCGAGAGTGCCCGACGCCGCCCTAGCTGGCTAACGCGCGGGCTCACACGCAGGGGTGCTAGGGACCTTCCCACTCTCTCTCTCTCCCTTCCCCTAGATGAGGACCACACCCAGGAACTCCCAGGACATAGCCCGAAGCCCTCCCGTGGCCCGTGGCGACACCCCTGTCCTTCCCGGCGCACCGCGTCCATGGTGCATCGGCAGCCACCTATTTAAAGCCTTCCCCGAGCTCCCGCTCCTCTCCCCTCGCTCTCTCCTCCCCTCAGCATCTCCCTAGTGCTCAGTCCACTCGTCCCCGTGGTCGGGAGCCTGCGCTCGAACCAAACCCTCGCCGCCGTCGGGTTTTCCCCCTCGTCGGTGATTCTCTCTGCCCCGGCGACCCCCTCGGCCACCCACCGACGCTATGGAGGCCCTTGAGCGCGTCAGTGCCCTTCGCTTGGGCTGCCACACTTGGAACCCCGTCGATGAGCTCCCCTCTGTAGCTATCGCAAGGAGAGGGATGATAGGTGGGGCCCACCTATCATCCCCTCACCCCTCCTCTCTCCCTGCCTGCATGGGCCTGCGGGATGGTTTGAAAATAAACCTGCCGCACGCGGCGTGTGGCTTGTGCCGGTTCCCCCTGTGGGCCAGTTCAGCTACGGTGTTTTGGCCCAAAAGGGCACAGTGTCTTTTTACCTTTTCCTTTTTCCTCTACCTTCTAAAAATCACACAGAACACAAAATAATTCTAAATCCCATTATTCTTTCACCTAAAATCTTGAAATATTCCATAGAATTTATTAGTGCCACTTGTAAAAATATTTGAAAATATTTTCTATACACTTTTATTTTAAAACCCCTTTTTGGCATTTTTAGCCACTAATTTAAATATTTTTGAAAACCTTTTTAAGTCCAAAACCCTAGACAAATATTTTTAGTACAGCTTTTAGCATTTATTAGAGTAGGGTAGAATATTTAATTATAGCTTGTGTGCTCTGTTTTTGTGTGATGCTTATTTTATCGCTTTTATTCGCGATGATAGATTGCGCTCTTGACAAAGATGTTGGACCCGTAGACTTCGAAGACCCCGGAGACTTTGTTGAGCCTGGCAAGAAGCCCTTTGACCATGTTAAGAAACTTTTTCATGCATGTCATATAGCACTTGTTGTTTCGATGATTGATCATGATGTGATGCTCCCCCTTCAGTGGGGCGCCTTCGATAGTTTTACTGTTGACACTTACATCGTGCATGACCCTACCACCTTATGAGGGCTATGTGAGTGGGTGTGATAGGGTGCTGATAGTTGCTATGCAAGTGGGATGGGACTTATCCATAGTGATGGAGAGGTGGAGATGATTTCAAAGACTTTTTGAAAACCCCGGCGGGTGCCACTATTGCCCGACTGAGATGATG
Source organism: Hordeum marinum (assembly GCA_022496015.1). Classification (NCBI taxonomy): domain Eukaryota; kingdom Viridiplantae; phylum Streptophyta; class Magnoliopsida; order Poales; family Poaceae; genus Hordeum; species Hordeum marinum. The sequence goes on from CM039676.1 coordinate 119,867,408, forward strand.
ATGATGATATGGGTGACCACTTGAGAAAGAAGTGGTGTACCGGAGCAAGTGAATGAGTTTTCGAAAATTGATTAGATTTAAGATTTGTCGACCGTCCCAACCTTACATGCACAATCACGATACCCCTTATGGGACGGGGCTCTATTGATTACCTTGGTGGGTACTAGCAAGGAGCCCGCATTACTAGTGGAGGGAGTGGTGTGGTCACTCCCGATATGGGTTCGTGACGTTATGGACGATCATGCGTTGTCTTCACAGGCACCGGGCACACCGTTGGTCCCTGCATGGATGCTATGAGTGATGTACATCATGTGGGTTGGGTACCAATTGAGTGGACTCTTTGTTTAGTATCGCCAAGGGAAAGGTTTTGTTTGGGTGCTTACCTCGGGTATGTTGTATACCGCGAGTCGTGGATGACAGGAAGCTCCCCAAATCCTGAGGGTAATGTGTGCAACCTCTGCAGAGTGTAAAACTATTCGAATAGCCGTGTCCACTATTAAGGACAGTTGGGTGGTGCTTCTTAGACTATGTCAAGATGTTTTCGTAAAACTTGGTGTGTGTGTGGGGGGGGGAGATAGACGGAGGATACTTGAGACAAGTCTGAAGACTTGAGGTGATGAATGGACACGAGATGTTCAACCCTTGTTTATGATTTAATTTGTAACGTGTTCATATGGATTCCTGCCAACAGTTGAAACATGCTTACCTAGTTACTTGATCATGTCATTACATTGAAAATTAGCTTTCTGCAAATTAAATACTTAGTGTTATATCATGCATCATTATTACCTTGTTCCATAACTTGGGTTGCTTGTGAGTACATTCAAAGTACTCATCGGCTTGCCACTGGTTATTTAATTGGCCAAGCATGGAAGAACAAGAGAATGTTGAAGAGTTCGTTGGAGATGAACATGCGAACTAGGATGCTTCCCAGTCAGAATGCCTGTAGGTTTACGACCGATGGCATGGGTTCACGCTTTCGATCAAGATTTCTGCTGCTTGTTCTATTTAAGTGTTTGGCCCTCGTGGCCCTATCTATGTAAGACTAGACCTTCATGGTCTTTATTTGTGTAAGACGCTAAATGTGGATGTAAGACTCCTGTTATTCAGCTTCTGTGTGTTTAGTGAGCATTGAGCTCTAGGATCATTGTACACGTGCATTCGGTGATCACAACTTATGAGTCGGGGTCCCCATAGAGCAGGCATCAGAGCCATCATGCATGTAGGAAGCCCTTAGTTAGCATGAACATTAGGCAGGATAAAACCGTTTTCAAAACTACACCTAGCACCTACACTTAGGAATTCTGTACTATTTATCTCTTCTATTCTTCACACAACACTTTTCTGACGCTCCTCCCTTCAAACCTTTGTAGATGGCTGTCGTACCCAAAGCCTTCCTGACATCAGGCTTTCCCTTACTCCTTGGGGATAGCCTGGAGAAGTGTCAGTTTCGCCAACCACCCATTTTACTCTATCACGAGCACTGGGTTGATGCCGTCACGAAAGAATACCATGTGGTTGTGGTCATGAAGGCAAACGACTCCCTGACCATTTTGTTCTTTGAAGGAACACGGATGGAGACCATGATACTCGCAGTCGAGTCAGCTGCACGCAAGGCACTCCTACACCTTCGAGACATCATTCCAGAGATGGCTGATGAGGCGGCTACTCGCTACCTTCCCTTCAGGAAGGATGATCTTGGCAAGAGTGGGACACTAGTTCCGCCTCAGGAGGATGGAACACCACTAAGGTTCTAGAACTACTTCAGCCTCTCCGCCGACAGTCTGGTTCACCACTTGATTAAGGAGTCCATGAAGCTCCGCGAGGAACTTCGCCACACCCGAGAGCTACTTCGGCAAGCCAAGGTGAAGCCACGCAAGATCAAGAAGGATGGAGCCCCCGAGGGACGACCACCTGTCACTTGCAGAGGAGGAGTACCCCCAGCTAGTGATGCACCTACACGTCATCATTGCATGAGTGCGAAGGAGTACCGTGAGCTCTTCACCGACCCGCCAGCCAAGCGTCGTCCCGGATGGACCTCCTTGTTCCCCGACCCCTCGACTAGGAATGATGCCCATTTAGATGATGAACAGGAGGAAGACCCAGAGGAGCGTGATTACGAGACCTAGCACTCTACCACCTGAGTCCGACAACCAATAGGGTAGGATCAGTCATGTACCCCTCATGTGAATTCGAGTCTGTGTAATGGTTCATATGAAACCATGTGTGCTTGTTGTTTGTTTTATTGTTTGTGTTCTGATGAAAGTCACGTTTTTGCCTTAGGCAACATGTAAGCGTCTCCATCGTCTATCTTAATATATGTTGATCTTTCGACCTTTGTTTTAACACACTTGCACTCGACCAACCCCCTTAAGCGTGCTTTTCCATTGCTGCCTTTCTTCTCGTCTATCCCAGTTGTTTGACTTGGCTGGTCCAAACAAGACGGTGACTGCTACCCACAACAGCTCTTTCGCCAACCCTAAAGCCGGCAAGTCAAGCCAGCAACAGGGAGCTGGTCGGGCTGCTCACGCTGGAGGGCACCAGGAGCAGACACAAGGCAACATTCCCTCGCCACCACCTCCACCGGAGAACATGACCATAGCTCAGTTCCTCCAAGTTCTCGAGGAGGAATGCCAAGCCAACAATGCTGCTATTCAGCAGAAGGCTCAGGCCCTTGTGAACAACCAGCAACAATGCAGGAACGGCAATGGCCGCTCCACTCTGTCTGAGTTCATGAGGAATTCGCCCCCAACCTTCACCGAGACTGCTGAACCATTGGATGCCGATGACTGGATCCGCACCATCGAGGACCTCCTTACATCGGTCAATTCCAATGAGGACTGTGAGAAGGTGCTTTATGCCTCTCACTGCCTCGGAGGTACCGCCGGAGCTTGGTGGGATGGATTCAAGGTCATGCAAGGTGAGCGTGTGATCACTTGGAATGACTACAAGGAAGGATTCTGCACTGCCCACATTCCTTCTGGGATCATGGTTATCAAGAAGAGAGAATTCCGAGCGCTGAAGCAAGGAAGTGGCTCTGTCAAGGAGTACGTGCAGAAGTTCAACCTGCTATCAAGGTATGCACCTAAAGATGTCAGCATGGAGACTGCCAAGAAGGAACGCTTCATGGAAGGACTTCAACAGACCCTGTAGTATCAGCTCATCGTGTGTGACTTTTGTACCTTCTTCGACCTGGTGAACAAAGCCCTCATGCTGGAAGACAAGCGTCGTGCCATTGAAAACACTCGCAAGTGCAAGATGATCAGCAAGGGTCGCACCAGCAACGAGAAGTCTCAACCCTGGCAGCTAGCCCCAGCCAAGCCAACTTATCAGCCATAGCAGGCTAGACCTCATGCGCCTCGTCCGAGCTACCAGCCTCAGCAGTATGCCAATCCCAGGCCAGCCTACAACAACCCCAATAACAACAACGGTGGCCAAAATTTCAACAACAACCCTGGGCAAGTCGCTTGCTTTGGATGTGGTCAGCCAAGACGCATCTCTAGGTTGTGTCCCAACAAGAAGCCAGATGCACCGCGCCCCAATGTGCCAAACCAAGGACAAGGCCGTGGAGCACCCCCAAGGAACCTTGCTCCCCGCAACCAGCCCAACAATGGCAAGGGTCGTGCAAACCACGTCACCGCAAAGGAAGACCAAGAAGACTCGGCCATCATATTGGATACATTCCTTGTCCACTCAACCCCAGCAATAGTATTTTTTGATTGTGGAGCTTCGCATTCTTTTGTCACCCAAAAGTTTGCACTAGAGAGTGGCATGAGGCTTACACCCCTGGGTAGTCATATGTTGATACAAACCCTGAGATCGGTTATGAAGTCGGGGATAGGTTGTAAGGGAGTTGAGATTAACATCAACGAGGTAGATTTCCTAGTAGATCTTATCATTGTGAAGTCAGAAGGCTTGGATGTGATCCTAGGAATGGATTGGTTGACCAAGCACCAAGGCTTGTTCGGCTGTGCCAAGAGGATTGTCACCTTAACCAATAGCCAAGGAGTGGAAGTCAAGAATGTTCCCAACCCGGCCTCCACTCAAGCCCCTTAGGCTAACTGTCTATCGGGAATTGAGTTGGATCAAGTGCTAGTGGTGTGTGAATACCCAAATGTGTTTCTAGATGAGCTTCCCGGAATGCCTCCTAACCACGACATTGAGTTCATCATTGAGCTCATGCCTGGATCAAAGCCCATCTATAAGAAGGCCTATAGGATGGGATCCGAAGAGTTGGCTGAATTGAAGAAGCAACTGGTAGAGGAGCTCAGAAAAGGATTCATTCGCCCAAGTGCCTGTCCCTGGGGATCACCTGTTTTATTTGTGTCAAAGAGGGATGGAACTATCAGACTCTGTGTCGATTACCGTTCTCTTAATGAAGTCACAATAAAGAACAAGTACCCACTCCCCAAGATTAAAGACCTCTTTGATCAGTTGAATGGAGCCAAGGTGTTTTCCAAGATCGACCTCATGTCTGGGCACTATTAGCTAAAGATCAGATGCCAAGACATTCCGAGGACGACATTTGTAACCCGGTATGTCGTGTATGAATACCGTCATGTCATTTGGGTTAACCAATGTCCTTGCCTACTTCATGTATCTCATGAATAAAGTCTTCATGGAGTACTTGGACAAGTTCGTTGTCGTCTTCATTGATGACATACTCGTCTTCTCGGAGTCTAAAGAAGAGCATGAGGAACACTTGAGATTGGTCCTAGAGAAGCTTCGAGAGTACCAGCTTTATGCCAAGTTCAGCAAGTGTGTATTCTAGCTGCATGAAGTTGGATTCTTGGGTAATGTGCTGACTGTAGAAAGATTATCAGTGGATCCTGCCAAGATTGAAGCCGTGACTGAGTGGCAAACCCCAATCACCATGAAGGAAGTCAGGAGCTTCCTTGGACTCGCGGGATATTACCACAAGTTCGTGGAAGGGTTCTCGAGCATTGCCCGACCCATGACCAGGCTTTTGAAGAAGGACAAGAAGTTCGAATGGACAGCTAAATGCGAGGAAAGCTTCCAGGAGCTCAAGAAGAGATTGACCACAACCCCAATTTTGGCCACCCCCGATATTCACAAGGAGTTTGTGATATATTGTGATGCATCGACAACCGGGCTTGGAGGTGTTCTGATGCAAGAAGGCAGAGTCCTAGGATATCTATCCAGTCAGCTACGTCCTCATGAAGAGAACTATGCCACTCATGATCTTGAGTTGGCAGTCGTGGTTCATAACTTGAAGACATGGCGACATTACCTTCTAGGTAAGCGATGTGAGATATACACAGACCACAAGAGTTTGAAGTATATTGTCACCCAAAGGGAATTGAACATGAGGCAGCAAACATGGTTGGAGGTGATGAAGGATTATGACCTGAGTGTTTAATACCACCCCGAAAAGGCCAACATGGTAGCAGACGCCTTAAGTAGAAAGGCTTGTTCCATGAATGCCATGATTAAGGAAAGGCTACCCGCCCTGTTTGAAGAACTTGAAAGCTCCGGCTTGGAACTGGTTGCACCCGGATTCCTCGCCCACCTCAAAGCAAAGCCTACCTTGATGGATGATATCAAAGAAGCCCAGAAGGGACACGAGAGCATTGAAGGCATCAAGGAGAATATCAAGGCAGGCAAGGCCCTAGGATTCTCAGTGGATGAGCAAGGAGAGGTATGGTTTGGGAAGAACATCTACATGCCCAACAAAGAGGAGCTCAAGAACTTGATCTTGCAAGAAGCTCATAACACTCCATACTCCATACTCCATCCATCCCGAAGGAACCAAGATGTATCAAGACCTCAAGACAAGATTCTGGTGGCATGGCATGAAAAGGGAATTAGGCACATTTGTCGCTAAGTGTGACATATGCCAGTGAGTCAAAGCTGAGCACCAGCGACCCACTGGGCTATTTCAACCTCTCAAAGGGCCTGAATGGAAGTGGATAAAGTCGGGATGGATTTCATCACCAGATTACCAAGCTCAAGTAAAGGACATGATTCAATTTGGGTCATTGTCGACCACCTGACAAAGGTAGCCCACTTCATTCCCATCTAAACCACCTATGATGGAAGCCAGCTCGCAAACCTCTACATCAACCACATCGTAAGTCTTCACGGAGGTCCAAAGGAAATTGTGTCGGACCAAGGAACCCAATTCACCTCAAGATTCTGGAAGAAGTTTCAAGAAGCCTTGGGAACCAAGCTCTCCTTCAGCACTTCTTTTCACCCCCACACCGATCGGCAGACAGAACGAGTAAATCAGATACTCGAAGATATGCTTCGTTCTTGTGTTTTGGCATATGAAGCCAAGTAGGAAGAATGCCTAACATTCGACGAGTTCTCCTACAACAACAGCTATCAGTCGAGTCTTTAGATGGCACCATTTGAGGTGTTGTATGGACACAAGTGCCATACTCCCCTCAACTGGTTGGAAACCGGAGAAGGATTAATTTTTGACCTACATATCCTTCGCGAGGCAGAAGAGCAAGTACAACTCGTTCATGAATGTCTCGAGGCTGCCAAATCAAGATAGTAGAGTTGCGCCGACTCTCATCGAAGAGAACTGAGCTTCAACAATGGAGATCATGTCTATCTTCGAGTCACACCTCTTAAAGGAACCAAGCATTTCCACGTCAAAGGAAAGCTTGCACCCAGATACATCGACCTCCTCAAGGTCACAGCAAGACGAGGAGAAGTTGCCTATCAGCTCTAGCTACCTTCCGAGCTGTCGGATGTGCACAACGTCTTCCATGTGTCCCAACTACGGAAGTGTCTTTAAGTTCCCAACCGCCCCGACCTCTACCAGGACATCGACCATCAAGCCATCCATCTTCAGCTAGACCTCTCTTATCGTGAGAGGCCTGTTCGCATTTTGGATGAAGCCGAATGCTGCACCCGAAGCCGCACCATCAAGTACTTCAAGGTCCAATGGAGCAACCACACTGAAGCGGAAGCAACCTGGGAGCATGAAGACTATCTTAGATCAGAGTTCCCTTATCTTTTTAGCACTTAGCCTAGGAATCTTGAGAGCGAGATTCTTGAAGGGGTCTAGGTCTATAACACCCTGTGCTTGTATCACCTTGTCATGTTTGGATTTATTAAATTTGGAGCCAATTAAAACTTTTTCAATGATTGTGCTTGCTTGCATTGTTGCTTGATTGCTTGTTGATTGTGCTATATGGCACTCTTAGGTTCTATCCCTCTCCTTCCTTGTCCCAAACCTGTTGCCCAATGATCATGCCATGTGAACAGTGCCCAAAACTACTTTATCAAATTTTTCTTTAACCAAAGATGATTTATTCAAATTAGGTTTTCAAAACCCCCTGAAATGAGGTTTACACTACAGGTCCTCAAATTGGGTGGATCCTTCTTCCCCAAAGGCTTTATTTCAAAACTATAACATATAAGACTTTCCAAAACCACCAAATTTTATTTTAAAGATTATATTTATCTTTTATTTAAAGGCTTTTTCATAAGACCAGAAATTGTTTTCCTTAGGGAAATTTATTTAAATGCTTTCAAAATATTTGAGAAAATTTAGGGAAACTCATTGGACATATATTTTCCATATATATGAGTTTCAACACATGGGCATGTTCAAATCATAGGCAAAACCGCTCAAAACCCTTTCTGTTCAAATCAGGCTTTTGAAATATTTCTATAAGAAATATTCTCAATAAATTCCAGGAAAGTTCCAGCAAGTCAACACTATCATAGGTGATTATCTTGAAAAATTTCACCTCAATCCAAGTTGATTTGGTTCATCACACCATCCCAAAACCCTTCCTGTCCAGATTCAAATTTGAACAACTTTACATTGTGAAGCTTATCCCCTTGACCCCAAAATTTGTGGACATGCTCCAATCACCAAATAATGATGCTACACTAAGTGGTGCATCAAGGGTAAAAACTTAGCATAACTAGATCTACAGAAACCTGATTCTGTTAGTTTCTAGGGTTCACAAAGTTTCCATTGTCAACTTTGCTGACTTGAGCTCAAACTTGGTGATCAGGCCTATTTTTACCCACCACTTGATCTTGTCAAATATTTCAGTGAGTTGGTAAATATTGCTTGCCCAAACACCCATCAAACACCTTCTGTTAAAATAGTAAAGTCACTATTTTCACCCCTTCCACTCTTCCTCTTGCTCTCAAACTTTTACCACGGCTATCTGGTATTGCCTTTCACACCAGTAAAGTTTGCATGGACATTGCTCCAAGGTTGATGAGGTAAAAACCCACATTTACCCCCTGGACAGCAAGAATTTCACCTCTCTCTCCACCTCCCCCTCATCCTAGTTAACTTTGGCATCCCCTAGTCTAGACTCTCCTAGATGCCCTAGACGCAGGTTGCCATGCATTAGATGCCAAAGGCAATGCCATGACATGCAATAGCCGCGCTCCAGAGCGCGCTACTGTGCCTTTCTACACTATAGCCGCTGCCCTGTGCATGCCCCCAACAGACTCGGCCTCCCCCTCACGCCACTTGGCTGGCCTCGATGTTCAGGACATGCTGGACGGTCGGCCCCTTCCTATCTCTCCCTCCTTCGACCCCCTCTCATGCTTGCCCATGCTGCCCGAGCCGGCCAACGCGCGGGCTCATGCGCGCGGGCGCTAGGGACCTTCCCTTCCCTCTCTCTCCCTTCCCCTGGATGAGAACTGCACCCAGGAACTCCCAGGACACGGCCCAAAGCCCTCCTGTTGCCGTGGCGATGGCCTTGTCCTCCCCGATGCACCGCGTCCACGGTGCACCGGCAGCCACCTATTTAAAGCCCTCCTCGAGCTCCCGCTTGTCTCCCCTTTCTCTCTCCTCCCCTTAGCCTCTCCCCAGTGCTCAGTCCCCTCGTCCCCGTGGTCGGGAGCCTGTGCCCAAACCAAACCCTCGTCATCGTCAGGTTTTCTCTCTCACCGGCGATTCTCTCTGCCCCGGCGCCCCCTAGGCCACCCACCGATGCGCGGGAGGCTCCTGAGCGCTCGGGTGCCCTCTACTTGGGCCGCCACGGCCTGGAACCCCGTCGGTGAGCTCCCCTCCATTCCTGTCCCGAGGAGAGGGATGACAGGTGGGGCCCACTTGTCATCCCCTCACACATCCTCTCTCTGCCTGGATGGGCCCGCGGGCAGGTTTGAAAATAAACCTGCCATGCACGGCGTCTCGCCTGGGCTGGTTCCCTCTGTGGGCCGGTTTAGCTGCGGTGTTTTGGCCTGAAAGGGCACAGTGTTTTTTCCCTTTTTTCTGTTTCCTCTACCTTCCAAAAATCCCACAAGACACAAAATAAATCTAAATCCAATTATTCTTTCACCTAAAATCTTGAAATATTCCACAGAATTTATTAGTGCCACTTGTAAACATTTTATATACAGTTTTATTTTAAAACCCCTTTTTGGCATTTTCAGCCATTGTTTTAAATATTTTTGAAAACCTTTTTAAGTTCAAAACCCTAGACAAATATTTTTAGTATAGCTTTTAGCATTTATCAGACCAGGGTAGGATTTTTAATAATAGCTTGTGTGCTTTGTTTTTGTGTGATGCTTATTTTATCGCTTTTATTCGCTACGATAGATTGCGCTGTTGACGAAGAAGTTGGACCCGAAGACTTCGAAGACCCCGGAGACTTTGTTGAGCCAGGCAAGCAGCCCTTTGACCATGTTAAGAAACTTTTTTATGCATGCCATATAGCACTTGTTGTTTCGATAATTGATCATGATGTGGTGCTCCCCCTTCGATGGGGTGCCTCCGATACTTTTACTGCTGACACCTGCATCATGCATGACCCTACCAACTTATGAGGGTTATGCGGGTGGGTATAGATAGGGTGCTGATAGTTGCTACACAAGTGGGATGGGACTTATGCATAGTGATGGAGAGGTGGAGATGATTTCAAAGAATTTTCGAAAACCCTGTCGGGTGCCACTAATGCCCGAGGGAGATGATGATGATGATGATATGGGTGACCACTTGAGAAAGAAGTGGTGTACCAGAGCAAGTGAATGAGTTTTCAAAAATGGATTATATTTAGGATTTGTCGACCATCCCATCCTTACATGCGCAACCACGATACCCCTTATGGGACGGGGCTTTGTTGATTACCTTGGTGGGTACTAGCAAGGAGCCCGCATTACTAGTGGCGGGAGTGGCGTGGTCACTCCTGATATGGGGTCGTGCTGGTATGGATCATGCGCTGTCTTCAGAGGCACAAGGCACACCGTTGGTCCATGCATGGATTCTACGAGTGATGTCCATCAGGTGGACTAGGTACCAATCGAGTGGACGCTTTGTTTAGTATCGCCAGGGGAAAGGCATTTTTCGGGTGCTTACCTCGGGTCTGTTATATACCGCGAGTCATGGATGACAGGGAAGTTCTCCAAGTCTTGTGGGCAAAGTGTGCAACCTCTGTAGAGTGTAAAACTATTTGAATAGTCGTGTCCACTGTCAAGGACAGTTGAGTGCTGCTGCTTAGACAATGTCCAGAAGTTTTCGTAAAACTTGGTGTGCATGTGTGGGAGATAGACGGATGAAACTTGAGACAAGTCTTAAGACTTGAGGTGATGAATGAACATGAGATGTTCAACCCCTATTTATGATGTTATCTGTAATATGTTCATATGGGTTTCTGCCAACGGTTGAAACATGCTTTCCTAGTTACATGATCATGTCATTGCAGTGAAAATTAGCTTTTCGCAAATTACATACTTAGTGGTATATCATGCATCATTATTACCTTGTTTCACACTTGGGTTGCTTGAGAGTACATTGAAAGTACTCATTGGCTTGCCACTAGTTATTTAATTGGCAAGGCATGGAAGAACATGAGTATGTTAAAGAGTTCATTTGAGGCAAACATGCGAACTAGGATGCTTCCCAGTAAGAATGCCTGTAGGTTTACAGCAGATGGCATGGGTTCATGCTTTCGATCAAGATTTCCGCTGCTTGTTCTATTTATGTGTTTGGCCCTCGCGTCCATATCTATGTAATACTAGACCTTCATTGTATTTATTTGTGTAAGACGCTAAATGTGGATGTAAGACTCTTGTTATTCAGCTTCTGTGTGTTCAGTGAGCATTGATCTTTAGGATCACTCTACTGGTGCATTTGATGATCATGACTTATGAGTCGGGGTCCCCACAAGTTGAACTAGAGGAAATTGATGTTACTATTAAGCTTTATAATAGTGACACTATTGCACCGATGGGGATTGTTACAGATGTTGAAGTCTTGTCTAGGAAAATAAAATATCCTACTGATTTTCTTGTTCTTCGTTCCCCACAAGATGATTTTTGTCCCATTATATTTGGCAGACCCTTCTTGAATACTGTTAATGCTAGGATTGATTGTGAGAAAGACACAGTTACTGTGAATTTTGGGGATGTGCCTCATGAGTTCAATTTCTTTTAATTTCGTAGATAGCCCCATGACAAAGAATTGCCTAGTAAAGATGAAATTATTGGTCTTTCTTCTATTGTTGTGCCTCCTACTGATCCTTTAGAACAATATTTGCTAGACCATGAAAATGATATGCATATGAATGAGAGGAATGCAATAGATAAAAAATTCTTTGATCAGTAGCCTATTTTGAAACACAACTTACCTGATGAAATACTTGGGGATACTCCTCCACCCAAGGGTGATCCCGTGTTTGAGCTCAAACAATTACCCGATACGTCGAACTATGCTTATCTTGATGAAAAGGAGATATATCCCGTTATTATTAGTGCTAACCTTTCAGAGAATGAAGAAAAGAGATTACTAAAAACTCTGAGGAAGCACCGTGCTGCTATTGCTTATACTCTTGATGATCTTAAGGGCATTAGTTCCACTCTATGCCAGCATAAAATTAATATGGAGCCTGATGCCCAACCAGTTATTGATCACCAACGACGATTGAACCCTAAGATGAAAGAAGTGGTAAGAAAAGAAATACTAAATCTTCTGGAGGCAAGTATAATTTATCATAATGCTGATAGTAGATGGGTTAATCTCGTTCATTGTGTCCCTAAGAAGGGATGTATTACCGTTGTTCCTAATGATAAACATGATTTGATCCCGTTAAGAATTGTTACAAGTTATAGAATGGTGAATGATTTTAGGAAAATAAATAAAGCTACTAAGAAAGATCATTACACTTTACCTTTTATTGATCAAATGCTAGAAAGACTATCCAAACATACTCATTTTCGATTTCTAGATGGTTACTCTCGTTGCTCTCAAATACCTGTATCAAGAGAGGATCAAGAAAAAATCACTTTTACTTGCCCTTTCGGTACCTTTGCTTATAGACGTATGCCTTTTGGTTCATGCAATGCACCTGCTACCTTTCAAAGATGTATGATGGCTATGTTCTCTGACTTTCGTGAAAAGATTCTTGAGTTTTTCATGGATGATTTTTCTGTTTATCAAACTTCATTTGATGATTGTTTGAGCAACCTTGACCGAGTTTTGCAGAGGTGTGAAGAAACTAATCTTGTCTTGAATTGGGAAAACTGTCACTTTATGGTTAATGAAGGTATTGTCTTGGGGCACAGGATCTCTGAAAGAGGTATTGAAGTTGATAAAGCTAAAGTTGATGCTATGGAAAAAATGTCGTGCTCTACTGATATCAAAGGTATAAGAAGTTTCCTTGGTCATGCTAGTTTTCTATTGGAGGTTTCTCAAAGATTTCTCTAAGATTTCTGGGCCTCTCACAAATCTTTTGCAAAAAGATGTTCCATTTGTTTTTGACGATGATTGTGTATACGCATTTTAAATTCTTAAGAATGCCTTGATTACCGCACCTATTGTTCAACCAGCCGACTAGAACCTACCCTTTGAAATTATGTGTGATGCTAGTGATTTTGCTGTTGGTGCTATTCCAGGACAAAGAGTCGATAAGAAATTAAATGTTCTCATTATGCTAGTAAAACTCTAGACAGTGCTCAAAGAAACGATGCTACTACTAAAAAGGAACTTTTAGCAGTCGTGTTTGCTTGTGATAAGTTTAGACCTTATATTGTTGATTCCAGAGTAATTGTTCACACCGATCATGCTGCTATTAAGTACCTTATGGAAAATAAAGATGCTAAACCTAGACTTATTAGGTGGGTCCTTCTGCTACAACAATTTGATTTGCATATTATTGATAGAAAGGGTGTTGATAACCCTATGGTAGATAACTTGTCTAGGTTAGAAAATGTTCTTAATGAGCAACTACCTATTAATTATAGCTTTCCTGATGAGCAATTAGCTGTCGTAAATGCTTCACACAATGGTCAGTGGTATGCTGATTATGCCAATTACATTGTTGCTAAATTTCTACCGCCTACTTTCACATACCAACAAAAGAAAAAGTTAGTCTATGATTTAAGGCATTACTTTTGGGATGATCCACACCTTTAGATGGTATCATTAGACGTTGTGTACCCGAGCATGAATAGGAACATATCTTACGCAAGTGTCACTACGAAGCCTACAAAGGACACCACGCTGGAGATAGAACTACACATAAGGTACTACAATCTGGATTTTTTTGGCCTACTCTCTTCAAGGATGCTCGTAAGTTTGTCTTGTCTTGTGATGAATGTCAAAGAATTAGTAATATTAGTAGACGCAAGGAAATGCCATTGAATTACTCTCTTGTTATTGAACCATTTGATGTTTGGGGTTTAGATTATATGGGGCCTTTTCCATAATCTAGCGGGTATACTCATATTCTAGTTGATGTTGATTATGTTACTAAGTGGGTAGAAGCTATTCCAACTAGTAGCGCTGATCATAACACTTCTACTAAAATGCTTAAAGATGTTATTTTCCCTAGATTTGGAGTCCTTAGATATTTGATGACTAATGGTGGTTCACACTTTATTCATGGTGCTTTCCGTAAATTTCTCACTAAATACAATGTTAATCATAGAATTGCATCTCCTTATCATCCTCAGTCTAGTGGTCAAGTAGAATTGAGAAATAGAGAAATGAAATTGATTTTGTAGAAGACTGTTAATAGATCTATGAAGAATTGGTCTAAGAAACTTGATGATGCATTGTGGGCTTATAGAACTGCTTACAAAAACCCTATGGTTATGTCTCCGTATAAGATGTTTTATGTTAAAGCATGTCACTTAACTCTAGAGCTAGAACATAAAGCTTATTGGGCAATCAAAGAGCTCAATTATGATTGCAAACTTGCTGGTGAGAAGAGGCTATTTTACATTAGTTCACTTGAAGAATGGAGAACCCAAGCCTATGAGAATGCCAAGTTGTTTAAAGAAAAGGTTAAGAGATCACATGATTGAAGCATACAAAAGCGTGAATTTAATGTAGGTGATCATGTCTTTCTATACAATTCTCATTTAAGATATTTTGCAGGAAAACTTCTCTCTAAATGGGAAGGTCCTTACATTATTAAGGAGGTATACCATTCCAGTGCCACAAGATTAACAACACCGAAGGCACAAACCCGAAGGTGGTGAACGGTCAAAGAATCAAACATTATATCTCAGGTACTCCCATAAATATTGAAACCGATATTATCAATAACATAACTACGGAGGAGTACATTAGGGATACTTACCAGAACATTTCAGACTCCGAAAAGGAATAGGTATGTGGTACGGTAAGTAAATAGATACCAAAACTTTGTCAATTGCAATTTTTTTCTATTTTGGAATATTTAAAAAATTAGGAAAACTTAAAGTAGTCCGAATAGTGCACGAGGAGGCCAGAAGCCAGGGGGTGTGCCCTACCCCCCTGGGCATGCCCCTATGGCTTGTGGTCACCTCGTGTACCATCCAGACTCCGTTCTCTTGTGGTATACTCCTTCCGATCAGTAAAAAATCATTATATAATCTCCCGAAGGTTTTGACTCTCATATCACGACAATACCTCCTGTTTTCTTTTTAAGCTGTTTCTGCAGCTGATTTAGAGCAATATGTCTTCGCAAGAGTCGGTCGGGGAGAACCGCTTCGGGTAGGATACGGAAGAAGAGATGGAGGCCGACTTGAAAAGGATAGACACCATGGAGGAAGACCAAGAAGTTACCTCTGCTGGAATAACATCAGAGCTTAGCAATTCTGAATTCGGTTATCGCTTCCAACGCTAAATTTCTTACTTTTGAAAATATGAAAAGGAGTGTTGCTTCTTTCCCCACAGCAATGAAACATCCATGGTTTAAGGGCGCTCTAACCATCATTGGAAAACTTCACCAGGAAATAATGGATCTTAGACAGCAAAATAACAACCTTGAGGAGGAGAAACGCATTCTGAAGGGCATCATCGCCAAGAGTATGACATCAACGTCTCCAAAGCAAGACAACTAAACACGCAGGTATGGGGACTCCCCTTGGCTTGTGCCAAGCTTGGGGGAGGTGCCCCAGCATCGTATCACCATCACACCTTTTACTTTTACTTTTATCATTTTTCTTAATAGGTTCAATCCTTTTGTTTCTATCTTGATCTAGTAGAATAAAGTTTTTGTGTGATCTAGTTTTGAGTTTTTGCTTTATGATTCCTCCTATGTAAGCAAGTCCGAGAGTTATATAATAAAAAGTACTTTTGATTTGAGGGCTTTGCTTGTTTGGTATGATCTTGATCTTGAGAAAGATGAAATAGGAAGAAGTATAGAATAAAAGCCAAGAGTATATATGATGATCTTATGGGGAGCGATGACTTCACATATAAGAAGTATGTCGGCTGAAACCTGTTGTGGGTTGACAAACATGGATGTTGGTAATTGTGGCAATTAAAAGGATTTAATAAAGAAAGAGAGGTTCACATATAAATATATTGTCTTGGACATCTTTTATGATTGTGAGCACTCATTAAAATATTGTATGTTAAGAAGTTGATGTTGGACAAGGAAGACAACATAATGGTTTATGTTTTCTTATTTCTGATTAGAAGTTATATTGCTATAGATCCCTCAACACGTGTCGCTTGCTTCCGCCTCATATCAACCAAAACATCGACACCAAGTAGAGATACTACTTGTGCATCCAAACACCCTTAACCCAGTTTTGCCATGAGAGTCCACCATACCTACCTATGGATTGAGTTAGATTCTTCAAGTAAGTTGTCATCGATGCAACCAATAAAAATTGCTCTCCAAATATGTGTGATCTATTAGTGTGAGGAAAGTAAACTGTATAGCAACTTGTGATAGGGAAGAAATAAAAGTGACGAACTGCATAATAAAGTTCTCTATCACAAGGGGCAATATAAAGTGACGTTCTTTTGCATTAAGGGATTGTGCGTCCAACTATAAAAGCGCATGAAAACCTCTGCTTCCCTCTGCGAAGGGCCTATTTGTTACTTTTATTTTCTAGTACTTACCTTTATGCAAGAGTCTGGTGATCTCCATCACTTTCTCTATTTCGCCTTTATCTTCTTGCAAGCATCATGTGTTGGGGAATGATCTAGGCACATATATCCACTCGGAAGTGGATGAGCATCAGTTATTACTGTTGACATTACCCTTGAGGTAAATAGTTGGGAGGCAATACTATAAGCCCCTATCTCTCTCTGTGTATGATTGAAGCTTTGACCTCATAGGTACCTCATGAGTGTTAGCAATTGTGAAAGAATAATAGATGATTCAGTATGTGTATTTTCTTTACAAGCTCTTATGTTGAATCTTTCCTACATTATGATAAATTGGAATTGCTTCAATGACTGAGATCTTAGTTTGTCGATTCTCAATAGAGTTCTTGATTCATACTTTACCATTGTGAGTGAATTGTTACTTTAGCATAAAAATTATATGTCAATATATGTTTATGTTCTATAGATGATCATGATGCCTTCATGTCCGTATTTTATTTTATCGACGCCTCTATCTCTAAACATGTGGGCATATTTATCGATCCCGGCGTTCGCTTGAGGACAAGCGAGGTCTAAGCTTGGGGGAGTTGATACATCCATTTTGCATCATGCTTTTATATTGATATTTATTGCATTATGGGATGTTACTACACATTTTGGTAGAATATTTATGCCTTTTATCTCTTATTTTACAAGGTTTACATGACGAGGAAAAATGCCGAAAGCTGGAATTCTGGAGAGGAAAAGGAGGAAATCTGAGATACCTATTCTGCACAACTCCGAAAGTCCTGAAAATCTACGGAGAATTATTTTGGAAATATATAAAAATTATTGGGTGAAAGAAATACATCAGGGGCCCACCAGGCAGTCACAAGCCAGGGGCACGCCCTACCCCCCTGGGCGTGCCCCTGTGGCTTGTGGCCCACCTGGCAGCCCCCTGATGCCCATCTTTTGCTATATGGAGGGTTTTGACCTGAAAAAATCATAACATAGCTTTCGGCGGGAAGCGCTGCCATCTCGAGGCGGAACTTGGGTAGAACAAATCTAGGGCTCCGACGGAGCTGTTTTGCCGGGGAAACTTCCCTCTTGGAGGGGGAAATCGAAGCCATTATCATCACCAATGATCCTCTCATCGAGAGGGGGTCAATCTCCATCAACATCTTCATCAGCACCATCTCCTCTCGAAACCCTAGTTCATCTCTTGTATCCGATCTTTGTGTCAAAACCTCAGATTGGTACCTGTGGGTTGCTAGTAGTGTTGATTACTCCTTGTAGTTGATGCTAGTTAGTTTACTTGGTGGAAGATCATATCTTCAGATCCTTGATCGTCATTAATACGCCTATGATTATGAACAAGAATATGCTTTGTGAGTAGTTACGTTTGTTCCTGAGGACATGGGATAGGTCTTGTTATAAGTAATCATGTGAATTTGGTATTCTTTCGATATTTTGATGAGATGTATGTTGTCTATCCTCTAGTGGTATTATTTGAACGTCGAATACATGACACTTCACCATTCTTTGGGCCTAGAGGAAGGCATTGGGAAGTAATAAGTAGATGATGGTTTGCTAGAGTGATAGAAGCTGAAACCCTAGTTTTTTTGTTGCTTCGTAAGGGCCTGATTTGGATCCACATATTTCATGCTATGGATAGATTTATATTAATTCTTCTTTCATAGTTGTGGATGCTTGTGATAGGGGTTAGTCATAAGTGAGAGGCTTGTCCAAGTAAGGGAAGCACCCTAGCACCGGTCCACCCACATATCAAATTATCAAAGTGACGAACACGAATCATATGATCATTATGAAAACTAGCTTGACAGAAATTCCCATGTGTCCACTGGAGCACCTTGCTTTATATAAGAGTTTTTCCAGGCTTGTCCTTTGCTATAAAAGGATTGGGTCACCTTGCTGCACCTTTGGTACAATTGTTACTTGCTACTCATTACGAATTATCTTATCACAGACTATCTGTTACCGATAATTTCAGTGCTTGCAAAGAATACCTTACTGAAAACCGCTTGTCATTTCCTTCCGCTCCTCGTTGGGTTCGACACTCTTTCTTATCGAAAGTACTATGATAGATCCCCTATACTTGTGGGTCATCAAACCTCTTCAACACTTTGTCTATGTACGTGCTCTGGCTTAAGCCGAGTAGCCTCCTCGATCTATCTCTATAGATCTTGATGCCTAAAATGTACACTGCCTCTCCAAGGCCTTTCATCGAAAACTTGTCATTCAATGATTCCATGAATGCGTTCAGCATCGGAACTTCATTTTTGATCAGTAGTATGTCATACACATACAAGATCAAAAATACTATTGAGCTCCCACTAGACTTGTATAAAAAACAGTCCACTTCGTTCTTGATGAAACAAATGTTCCAACTCTGAGCTGCTTGCCTCAATCCATAAATGGATCTCTTGAGCTTGCATATTTTACCAGCATTAGTTTGACCGACAAAACCTTTGGTCTGTATCATGTATACATTCTCTTTTAAATTTCCATGTAGGAAAGCCGTTTTGACATCCATCTGCCATATCTCATAATCAAAATATGCAGCTATAGCTAGTATGATCCTCACCGACTTTAGCATCACTACCGGCGAGTAGGTCTCGTCGTAGTCAATTCCTTGAACTTGTCCATAACCTTTAGTGACAAGCCAAGCTTTCTAGATCTGAACATTTCCATCGACATTGGTTTTCTTCTTAAAGACCATTCGCAACCAATGGCAACTACGCCAGGTGGTGGATCAACCAATTCCCAAACTTGATTGTCATCCATGGACTTTCACTCGGATCTCATGGCCTCCAGCCATGCCTTGGAACCTGTGCTCACCATCGCTTCTGCATATGTGGCCGGCTCGTCGCTTTTTAGCAACAAAATCGCGCACTCTGCGCAATCTTTCCGACCTCCGTGGCTCCGGTGCCGATTTCACTATAAGTTCTCTGACCGACTCTGGTGTGATCTCATCACCAACCGAATTGTCCCTGAGTGGCTCTTGAATTTCTTCGAGTTGCACCATTCTCCAACTGGCCTCCCGACTGAGAAACTCTTTCTCTAGGAAAACCCCGTTCCGAGCTACAAACACTTTGTTCTCTTCTTGGTTTTAGAAGCTGTATCCCAAGGGTACCCACGAATATGCATTTATCCGACTTGCGTGTAGTCTTGTCTGACATGAGTCGCTTGACAAATGCTTCACAACCCCATATCTTTAGAAAAGACAAACTAGACTCTTCCCAATCCACATCTCATGTGGTGTCTTGTCAACGAATTTTGATCGTACCCTATTAGGTTTGAAAGCTGCAGTTTCTAGAGCGTCTCCCCAGAATGACAAGGGTAAATCCGATTTGCTCATCATGGATCGAACGATGTCCAACAAGGTTTGATTTCTCCATTCTAACACACCGTTTCTCTGCGGCTTACCCGGAGGTGTGAGCTGCAGTACTATACCTCGGCTTTTCAGATGATTATCAAACTCTTGGCTAATGTACTTACCTCCACGATCTAATCGTAGAAGTTTTATCGTCTTGCTGAGCTGATTTTCAACCTCGTTCTGAAACTCTTTGAATTTTTCAAAAATTTCTGACTTGTGCCTCATCAAATAGATATATCCATATCTACTCAAGTCGTCAGTAAAAGTCATGAAGTACTGATAGCCACCTCTAGCCGTTGTGTTCATTGGACCACACACATCACTATCTATAAGCTCCAACAACTTGGACACCCTCTCGAGACTCTTTGCAAAAGGGGACTTAGTCATCTTTCCTAGCAATCATGATTTGCATGTCTCGAAAGACCCGAAGTCGGACAAAGTTAGGAGTCCACCATCATTGAGCTTGTTCATTCATTTCAGACTAATGTGTCCAAGTCGGCAATGCCAGAAGTATGTCGGATTTATCTCATTAGGCTTATGCCTCTTGACATTCACGTTATTGATTGGTTCCGTTTCTAGATTTAAAATAAATAGCCCATCTACTATGGGTGCATAGCCATGGAACATTCCATTCAAATAAAATGAACAATCATTGTCCTTTATATTGAATTCATAACATTGACTCATCAAGCATGAGGCAGAAATAATGTTCCGACTAAGTGCGGGGATGTAATAACAATTATTCAATTCCAAAATAAATCAGAAGGAAGCTTGCGATGCATCGTGCCGACCTCAAACGCAGCAACTCTTGCTTTGATGCCGACCCTGATCTCAATCTCCCCTTGTGCCACACGTCTAGTTCTTACCAGCCCCTGCATCGAGTTGCAAATATGAACAAATGATCCGGTATCAAATACCCAAGAGCTACTAGGTATGTCAGCAAGGTAAATGTCTATAACATATGTAACAAGTGTACCTTTGCCTGAAGAAGCATCTCCGGATTTCTTGCCGTGCTCAGCAAGGCACTTGTTACATTTCCTCTACCAGTGACTAGCTTCCTTGAAGTGAAAGCAAATGGACTTTGAGTTTGGTCCGGACTTTGGCTCAGCAGCGGAGATAGCCTTCTCCATGCCCATTGCCTTACCCTTTTTCTTGGACCAACTCTTCTTGAACTTAGCCGAGTTCTGCACCATCAACACTTGATGTGTGCCTTTCTTAATATCTTGCACTGCTACCTTGAGCATCCCATGCAATTCAAAGAGCTTCTTATCCATGACGTGCATATGATAGTTCAAGATGAATGTCCCATAGCTAGGTGGAAGAGAGCCCAAAATTGCATCCGTCGACAGCTTGTCCACAAGTGGGAAGCCTAACCTCTCCAAAGCTTGCATGTACCCGATAATCTTGATCACATGTGGGCTCAGTGGATCACCCTGCTTCAGCTTACAATCCGTCAAGGACTGCCAGACGTTGAACCTTTTGTTCCTAGCCTGCACCTGAAACATGCTCTCCAAACTCTCGATCATATCGAAAGCCTGAATGTTTTCAAAATGCTGCTGCAAATCGGGCTCCATACAAGCCAGCATGAGGAAACTAATCTCGTTTGATTCATCAACAAGTTTCCGGTGGGCATTCTTGGTTGTGGTGTTAGCATTCTCAGCACGTTCCTTTGGAAGTGGATCCGCTAGAACATGTTCCTCTTTATCGTGCTTGAGAACAATTCTCAGATGTCTATACCAGGTGGTAAAGTTTGTTCCATTCAGTTTATCGTTTTCCAGAATTGATATCAATGCAAAGTTGGGTTGAGCAGGTGGTGCCATTGATCTACAACAGAAAATATGCAATCACTTAGCAATGTGTTTATGTAGAGTAATTCAAGCCTTCAACAGAACTACTCCCACTGAAGTCAGCATCCCTCCACAAACTCTTAGTGATTCAAGACCCGTCTAGCACAAGCGACTAGTGAGCTTTAGCAGCACTGCTAGCCAACTTGACAATTCAGTAAGCAACTCCTTGCTAATCGTATCTCCATATGACTCATGTCGGTTGGGTAGCTATTTCATACCCCGGCTCCCAACCTTCTCTGCCACAAGGCCCAAAAATGTTTAGATAGCCCTGTCAAGTTAACCCAATGCCGTGCATGTCCGTGTCCGACACGAACCATCCAGTTCAAGGACACCTAGTAGCATCTCATTTTTATGAGCCCACCACTGAACGTACTTGACGTGCGAAGGTGCAACATCAGGAATGGCAATATACTTGATATTAATGAGGGATCTTTCTACCATTATAACATGCATAGAAACAAGAAGCAATATCAATCATATATAAACATAAATATGTGAAATAGTATGGCTCCTTCATCGGCGTCCTTCCATGGCCGGCTCCTACTCCGATGACCAAGGCGGAACTCCATCTTGCCCATCATGCGGGCACGCCAAACCCCTGGACTTGATCTCCGTCCTCCAACTACTACAACTAGTAATGAATTTACAGAGAATCACAAGTCGACACGCAGGTCGTTATACAATATAATGACAACACTTTGGCTCCTGCCGGCTGACAATCATGACATGCAGGTCATGTTAAGTTACACACATGCATCACATACATATGAGCCATACTATTCACATCAAACCTGCAAAACAACTTATGCATAGAATCGCATTCTACTAGTTTGTATGATCGTGTACGAAATACAAGGCACTACGCACATGGAGGTCCCACTAGCACAGATCGTATTACTCCGATCACGTCGAATTTTCTAATCTGACCGATCTTATCGAACATCGCGAGCACAATTCAGATTTACGTTTCATGGTTAACCTCGATGGCGGATACCGACCGGTAGGGGTAGGTTGTGTCACGACCTCATCAATTCCGACTGACAGAAAACATAGCCTGAACTATCCGGATGTGCAGTTGATCTCATCAACCGTGCACATAGCCGATCTCATGAACGATGACGGATCTCATCCGCCGCCTCTGCATATCAAATATGCATCCGATCTGAATCCAAATCCTATAACAGAGACTCTGATACCACTGTTGGGTTCTACCGTAGGTGCATCGCATGCGAATTAAAATTTCCTACACGCAGAACAACCAAGAACATGCTACGGAGATGGATCACAGATTGTTACCACTAGATGTGCAGTGTCGTGCAGAAGAAGTAGAGTTGGGGCAGTGTGTTCATGTGGTTTGTCTCCTCCTCGTCCGATCTCCCTCAAACAGCCATTCCGATCTCCCTTGAATAGTTGGTCGCCGGATCCCACGTAAAGGTTCGCCGGAGCGGCGCAAGTGCACCTCCTCAAACGGTATCCGCGCGCGTAGGAGGAACACCCGTGCGGCAAACTGCTAGGTCCGATCATACGGTCGGCGACGGCGAGTGGAGGTGGCTAGTTGCAACTTATGCAAAGCCCTAATGTGGGCACCAAAGCGATCAACCGGATGGGTGTGCCACACCTCCACTATATATAGGCATCTAGCGTGGGCTCAACTCTTCGGCCTTGAATGGATCCTAAAGCCCACGTGTTCCTTCCCTTAAGCGCACGACCCTTTAGGTTCTCGTCCACCTGTTCACGAGTCAGATGACATCTGACTTGACCGGTCGGTAGCGGCCTCTAGCTAGACGTGCCAACTCCAAGTTTTGATGAAGCTGGTTAGGTGAACCTGTACTTCACACTTCTGTTCCCTTGTCCACACGATATATGTTGTCGTGCACAAGTCGATATGGTCATCCTTTTTGCAGCACGACCTCTTTCTCATTCTGGTGAATCCGACCAACACTTTGTATTATCTCATAATCCTCATCAAATGGCCATGCTTATCTAGGTCGGATTACCCGAGGGGCCCAGAGTATATCTCTCCTGATCGGAGGGGGAAATCCCAACTTGCTTGACCATGTCTTGCAACATGGGTCTGGACAAGCCCGAAACCTACCTTTCTAACTACCCAGTCATGGAGTAGCGTTTGGTCATCCCAAAGCAAGTCTTACACCATCCCGAGTACATGTGCCAGCTCAGGTCTTAGGACATAGAAGTTATGTTGTACTAGAGACTTGCAAATGAGCTATCATTTCGTCTCATAGTTGGGTCTATCCAACTCAGACCTTATCTCCACTCGGATCTGACTATGTCGAATCTGAGTAGACCTTTCTGAGTCCGTATTATCCGGCTAGCATCCAATGCTACATGGTCAGTGAGACCGGACCATCCATCATGTCATATGCTAGTCTAACTGGCTGCGCGTCCACACATCCCTTTCAACTAGGGACCATTTAGGATAGTCATCATACAATCCATAGTCTCACAAACAAGTCACATACTTGTTAATACACATCAATGATAATTTCGAAGGACTATCTTTATTCATAAGCACATAGGAAATATCACCGTACATGATTGCCTCTAGAGTATATGTCCAATAGTTCATCCTACACCTCCCACAAATTGATAAACCTTAGGTCATTCACTTGAGGGAAAATTTCGACTGTCCTACAAAACTCTGCGCTTGGAGGACCAACATAGTATACAAGAATAAAGTTGTGTAGTAGAAATCAAGCTCTTTTTCTGGCGCCGTTGTCGGGGAGGTGAGTGCTTGAAGGTATGTCTTTAGATCTTGCAATTAAATCTTTCAGTTTCTTGTTTTTCGTGAAATGGAGTTTAGGTTGCCTCATTTGCTTTGACTTTATCAAGTCTTTCGTGAAAATGATGGTTAGGAAAATTCTGCTCAATTATTAGATGAAGAATTTATGAAAATGCTTAATGTGAATTTCTTCAATGAAGAGAATGATAATAATATTACTAGTATTAATTCTTTGAATATCCATGATGCTAATGATGAATGCACTAGTCATGATAAAAAATATTCCTATAAGCATGTAAATATTTGGGGAGTGAATAAAATTTGTAAAGACATGCCATATAGGGATGATAGATTTTATACGAAGCATAAACAAGATCAAACTAATTGGTGGAATAAAGTGATAGATGAACTTGCTACAACATTATGCTCTCTTCATCCCATTACTTGCGAACTTTGCAATAGGGCTGATCATCTTAATTTCCAATGCATGCTTTATCATGACCGAACTGTTTCCAAATATTGTGATAATTTGATATCCTATGAACTCTATAATGAACTTTGCTTATTTGGGGGGTGTGAGTAATTATCACATAAAAATAATTATTTTGATATATCCATTGTCATAAACGATAATGAAACTAATATACAAGAAATCTATATTTTTGCATAGTGAATTGCAATGGGACTGCTTATATTGCCAACTATACAAATAATGAGAAACCAATAGAATATAAAAGGATTATTAATAAAAGATTAAAGGTCTCCCAATACCCTCCTATTGTTTCTCATAATGAATCAGGTTGCAAGGAGGAGGTTCCCATCGAACCAATCTCTTCAATAAGAAGCTCGGAAAAATTACTTGAACCTGCACGAAAGGTGGTAAAGAAGAAGAAGAAGAAGAAGAGAAAAAAAGGTAAACATAAAAAGGTATCTATCAAAAATAATGTTGATCCTATACTCGAAAAGAATAAATATGCAAGTAGTGTGGACGATGATACACTTGATGATTATTTTTTATGCCTACTACTTGTTGGGATGAGGGTGATTGGGAAGATAATGAAACTCCTTATAATATTGAAAATCTTTTTGGGCACTAAATAAAAGATTTTTTGGGAGACAGCCCAACACTTTTACTTTCTTTTATTGAGTGTTCACAAGATTAATCTACTGTAGTACTCATGTTTTGTGTCTTTTATTTCAATAATGTGCCAAGTAAAGCCTTTGGGATAGTGTGGATACTTGTTGATTTGATTCTATGCAAAAAAAACTTTTGCCTCAGTAAAGAATTTCCTTGATTTTAGTGGATCTTCAAAAAATTCTGAATTTTTTAAAAAGTATTTATAGGAAAATTCTCCGAATTGTCCTAATTTTTCAGAATTGTTAGAGTCAGGGAGGTATGGTGTCCATTCAGATCTTCATAGACTATTCTCTTTTTGACATATTCTGTTTTGCATGCATAGTTTGCTTATTTTAGTGTTTCCATAGCATATATTTGGTGATATAAATTATGGAAATTATATAATAAAGTAGGTATAATGTGAGAACAACTACGAATCTTGTATTGACAGTACCTAAGTGAACGATCTATATTTATTATACTAGCCCGTCTCACGAAGTTCCGTTAAGTTTTGTGTGATTGAAGTTTTCAAGTTTTGGGTGAGACTCCGATATAATAATAATAAGGAGTGGTAAGACCCGAATCTTGGAAATGCCCAAGTCACCCCAAGATAATATGCAAGAAAGACTCAAGCGCCTAAGCTTGGGGATGCCCCGGAAGGCACTCCCCGTTTCGTCTTCAACATTATCGGTATATCTTACTTAGAGCTATATTTTATTCATCACATAATATGTGTTTTGCTTGGAGCGTCATGTTATTTTGTTTTTCTATGTTATATGTTATTAATAATCTTTTTTTTCAATAAAAAGTTCCAAGAATTGCCTTACGATGCCTCCATTGTAAACTTTGATGTGTGTTGTATAAAAACAGAAACTTCTTCTGTAGTGTTTGAATTTTCATATTTTACTTGAAAGTGGAAAGTTTCTGAATTTTTTACACAGTATTTTTCATATAAATTATTTACAATTTCCAAGGTTTTTAGAATTTTTTGAGTTACTTAAGTACACTCATTTAATAGATTGATACAGACTGTTCTGTTTGGACAGACTGATGTAATAGTTTTGATATCTACTTATACTATAGTTTGCATAGATTATATTGGTAGATATAAATTGTGGTAATGATTTTAAACAATAGATGATGTTTGAAAATTATTTTTCAACTTGTCTTGGCAGTACATGAAGTGTGGATTTATTCTTATGCGTACTGACCTACCTCACGAGTTGTTTTTCGAGTTTTGTACGGATGAAGTTTTTGAGAATAGGTGAAACCGTGATATGAGAGGATTGAAATAGATACAAAAGCTCAAGTTTTGGGATTTCAAAGGCAACACAAGTAAATATTTCAATAAGTCTCAAGCATCTAAGCTTGGGAATGCTACTCATCCCACCTCTCTTTATCAACAACTCCCGGTTAGCCTAGTTGAGCCTAAATTTTTATTTTTCCACATGATATGTGCTATTCTTGGAGTGGTATTTTACTTTTTTTTGATATTTAAATAAAATAATCAGATCTGAAAATATTTATTGAGAGAGAGTCCTCACCTAGCTACTTTATTGTGTGACTAGTCATTGAACTTCACTTATATCTTTTGAAGAGTAGTTTCATGTTTAATCTTGTGCTTCACTTATATCTTATGAGTAAATTGTGAATCAATGAAATATCATAAATATGAAATTATCAATGTGCTTTATTCTAAGTAGTAGATTCACATCTGGTTTATAACGTAAAGTCTATTGAAGTTTGGCAATCATCAAATTGGCCATAAAAGCAATTCATGAATGATTAGTATAAGAAATAGAAATTTCACATATAAATATATTATTTTGGACGTATTTTATGATTGTGAATACCCATCAATTATTTTCAAACTCGATCAAATAGTTGAAGTTGGACAAGCAGGACAATGTAATGGTTATGTTTGGGTATATTTGCACAGAAGTTATATTGTTATGGACCCTCCAACATGTGGTGCTTGTTTAGAACCTTTTGCTAGCCAAAACCTCATACTAAGTAGAAATACTACTTGTGCATGAAAATCCTTGAGCCAAGTTTCTTCCATGAGAATCCACCATACCTACCTATATATGGTATTTCACTGCCATTCCAATTAAATTTGCATGTTCCACTTGTAAACATTCACATAAACATCCATTTTGTGTGCTCGTACCGCTTATGGAGCGACGGGTTGTCATTATCTTCCATGCTAAGCAAGTTATTCGTAAGATGAGTGTTTATTCACTTATCATTGCATGAGAGAGGCTCGTAAAAAGGACGCCCAGTCCTGCATAATATAGAATGAAATAAACAAAAATTCCCCCTAAAATGTTCATTGCTTGAAGGGCAATCGTGGATTCGGTTAGCCATGGAATGTGTTTGAATGGTGGATGGGGAGTAAAAATTTCAATTCCATTTGGGAACCGCCAATAATGTTATTAGCATGGAATATATTGAAAACTCTATTGTGACGTTGACAGGAAAAGCACACCACTCAAAATTACACATCCATCTCTGTTTTAAACAATGAGCTCTCGCACCTTTGCAAATCCAGGCTTCCCTCTATGAAGGGACAATTTGTTTACTTTCATGTTACTTACTTTTCATATTGAGTCTACTTCATATTCCAACCTCAATCTTTTAGTTGGAAAGCATGATGTTGTGGGGAAAGATCCAAACATATATATCCACTCAAATACATTTGATCATGATTCATTATTGTTGACAATTATCTCTATGATAAGTATGTTAGGATGCGAAACATTAAGCCACTATCTTTTGATGTGTTATATGGATATTGTTTGTTCTAGAAATCTGCCTTGAGTATTAGCAATCATAAATGATTATATGATAACTGAGTATGTGGAGCTCTTACTTAGACTTGACGATGCACTGAAATTGTTTGGTGACCAAGAGCATAGATTGTTAAGTTTCAATAGAATGCATTGTTTGAACCATGACATGTGAATTTATTGCCACTCTATTATAATGATTCTTATATGAAAAATTTGTTGGTTATGATGCTAGAAAAGTGACTGAAATTATGAATGATCACAACTATTCACTATGCTAGCACTCACACTTCATAAATTATTTCTTTTACCATTTACCAACACGAGGATGAGAAGGAATTAAGCTTGGGGATGCTGGTATGTCTCCAACGTATCTTTAATTTATGAAGTATTCATGCCACATTCACCTATGTTTACAGTACTTTTATATGGTTTTGATGCACTTTATATGATTTATTTCGAACTAACCCAAACTGACACAGTTTTCAGCAGAATTACCATGGTGTTGTTTTTTGTGCAGAAAATGAAAGTTCTCGGAATCGCCCTAAACATTTTTGTGATTTTTTCTGAGGAAATAAGCAGCATTGGAGTGAAGAACCACCGGAGGGGGCCACTTGTGGTCCACAAGCCAATAGGGCGCCTCCCTAGTGAGCGCCCTAATGGCTCATGGGGCCCACGTGGCTTCATGCGGCGTGATTCCAACGCTGCAAATCCTATAATTCCCAGAAACCCTAGAAAAAAGAGAGACTCCTCGTTTCTCCACAACAACTCTCTGTATCAACAAAAAACCAATCTGGAGGCGTTCAAGTACCGTATCGGAGAGGAAAATCATCATCCGGTGGCCATCTTCATCATCCCAACGGAGGCCATGATGAGGAGGGAGTAGTTCACCCTTGGGACTGAGGGTTTCTACTAGTAGCTATGTGTTCAATCTCTCTCTCTCTCTTGTTCTTGAGATGACATGATCTCGATGTACAACGGGCCTTGTTATTATAGTTGGATCATATGAGGTGTTTCCCTTGCTATCTTGTTGTGATGAACTGAATCTTTCCCTTTGAGATCTCGTTATCTTGGATTGAATATTAGATTTTAGAAAACTTGATGTATGTCTTGTATGGGATACTTTAACAGTCCGAGATCGACGCTCCAGATGGCTTCCATTTATTTCAAGTTTCTTCTTGTGATTTATTTGTCTGTCGTATTCATCATCACATCATTCACATCATCTGCATAGCACTGACACACCATTGCCATCATTGTTTTTAAACTTGGATCCATCCATAGTTGTCGGTTCTTCCCGTTCTCGTCGATGACCATTTCCAGACCAACCACACACGGACACGCCCGCGGCATCGTAAAATATCGTTTTTAAAAGTGCGTCTAAAATATTCTCGTAATGGGTCGAAAGTTGGCATGCGTTCCCAATATAGTGTAGGTAGTCCGCCTGCCAAGTTTCGTCGCAATCGGAGTCCGTTTGATACCCCAACCGTTAAACTATAGCGGCACTATAGCCGGTCAGTCGTTGGACGTTTTCGGTATTGTAAAACTTGTTGCCGGGACAACTGTCTTCCCGCTCTGCTATGCCTAGCCCCTCTGCATAGTGCACGGACCCATCACGCCTGTGTGATAACTTGCCCGAACCCGAAATATACGGTCATGACCATTGGATCCGGACCAACCCTGTAATACCCAAAACATCATCCGTTTTTCAATTGGACTCCCCTAACCTATTATCATGACCATCTAATCTAAATCGGAGGTCCAAAATTCAGACCTATAATCCACCTACCTAATTAAGCAGACTAACCCTAGACCAATCCCTAGATATTCGTCATCCCATCCATCATGTCCCGTTCGCGCCGCCACCTTCTCCACCTTCCTCGGTTTCCACATCGAGCCAACCAACCTCCTCCTCCATCGGGATCCTCTCCGATCAAAAAAATCCCTCCATCCAAGACAACTAGTGCCCCGATCAATCCTCGGCTGCATCGCCTGGAGGCGTCCATGCCAAAAGGCCCGCACCCATAGCCCCGAGCAGCTAGAGGTCAAGCTCCTCCCCGCATCAAGCCGTCCTTAAGCCCTTGCACCCTCGTGACCCCATGGCGCCTAAGGTCCACCTCGTCTTCGCGCCTCCAGACCCTCGATGGAAACCTCGTCCACGTGCCTCATTTGCCCCCGCCCCAGCCATGCCATCCCCTGCAACCTCACCTTCGGCCACGCCGATGACCAGCCACTGCCGGCCGGGCATTGAACCAGCAGCAACTCTCGCACCTCCAGGAGATGCCCCGTCGCCTCTTGTCCCTCTTTGCCTTGCCTAATTTCTCTCGCTCCCTCATGACCTCTCTTTCCCTCTCATGTGGACGCCTTTGTCGCCCTTGACTCCGACCGGACCCCTCATCAACCTGCCCGCCATTTGCAGCCGCGAGCACCCGCGCTGGATCAGCAGGTCCTCATCGCCCTCGCCTGACGGAGTCCTCACCGTCTCCGGTCTACTTCCTCTCGTGCAGAGGATGAGCGCCTAAACACGCTGCATCGCAGGCAGCAGCACTTCGGGAAGAGGAGGAGGATACCTCTACCTCGACTGCTTGCCCCGCCCTAGACCACCTTGTCGGCCCAGCAAAGTGAGGAACCGCACCGTTTGTCAATTACGCACGCCCGCTATAGCTCAGTCGCCCCTGTCGTTGTTGCCTTTTCTCGCCGGAGACATCTCCAGATTTCCCATTCGTCATGGGGAAGAAATATTGGCCTTTCTATAGTTTGAAACATCAGTGCCTCTGTTATTGTCATCAACAGAGCATCAACGCACTAGCAAGGGCCTTGCAATGAGAGCCTCCTTAGTTCGAACCTTGAGATCACCCCATTTTGTTTCTTTCTTTTTTTCTACTCTGACGATGTTGCACTCAGATGTGTTGCCCCAGTAGAATTAGCTTTCATCCCATGTAGTTTTTTATGTCCCAACGAATTTAGCAATTAATCAAATCATGCATATGTAAGATGTTTGCATCAGATTGAAAAGCTAAAAACTAATTAACTGTGCACGAGATTAAAATGATTTAAATATGTAAGATGTTCAGAATTTTTTTGTGGATTCACAATAACCCACTTTCATCCATGATAAAAAAATTAACTTGTTGTTTGCTTTAATTTGCATAAATGGCCTATTAGAATGGTTTATATCATATCTAACTAACTATAACTCCGATTCAAATATTTAATATATGTAACTTTACTAGAAAAATGAGTAGAGTAATATTGTGTTTTTTATTTTGATGTTTAATAAATATAAAATATGTTTAGTATAGATTTGGACCAAATTCTAAAGTTACATAGGAGGCAGTTTCGAAAATTATATATGTTATTTGCGGCCTCACTTAAAATGCCTAGATGATGTAGTTGTTTATGCTTCGCCTTTTGGCATGTTAAAATCATTTAATATTTTCACATAAATAAACGAGAGTGAACTAAATGGTTCGAACATGGAGTTTCATCAATATGCAACTCGTTGTATATTGAACTTCACTTAATTTGTAGTGTGGATTGTTGCATCTTGCCATTCCATGCATAATTAAACCGGACATGCATCATCCTTGTTTGTGCATCATGTCATGCATATGTTGTGGTTTCGTGTGTTGATTCTTTGTTTGAAGTTAACTTCTTCTCGATAGAGTTCTGAAAGCGTTCGGAGTGTGAGGGTTCATTCGACTATGCCCGTTCGTCTACCTCACGGATTGGTTCTTCTTCCAAGCGGGATCTCAAGAAAGATGAACATTTGCCTCGATACCACTACTATCATTGCTATGCTGGTTATCTCTCTTCTAGCATTACGTCTCGTTACCTACCACCTGTATGTCAAGCCTCCCAACATTGCCATGAAAAGCCTCTAACCCCCCCCCACGTTCCCAGAAACCATTGTTTGGCTATGTTACCACTTGCTCAGCCTTTCTTATAGCGTTGTTAGTTGTAGGTACAGTTGATTCCATGTGACAACATGGATGTTTTTGTTCTATCACAATATTATTGCTATTTAATTTAATTCACATATATACTTGGTAAAAGGTGGAAGGCTTGGCCTTTTGCTCGGCGTTTTGTTCCATCATTGCCGCCCTACTTACTTGTGTACCGGTGTTATGTTCCATATTGAGCGCTCCTAGCTTGCTCAGGGTTGTTATAGGGCCCTCCTTTATTTTTTGGGATAAAACTTATCTAGCAAAGCTCAACATTGGTACTACATTTGCCGAAAAACTAATAAAATTGCATAGGGACCTGCCAGTACCAGTGGATAATTAAACAACCCCCATGCCAGTGCTCCTTGTGAGTGCTTGTTCAAAATAGAGCAACTTGCCGGGTCACCCCGAGGCAATTCTAGGGATATCTATCAGGCCACCATACGTATTGCTCATCTGGTAGTGCCTTGAGAAAAGATACGTGTGGCTCCTATTGGAATCTGGCCTGCCTAGCAGCCTTGTTGTATTTCTTTTACCTTCCTCGAACATCTTGTGCGCGAGATTCTGAGGATACTTTGGGCTATCTCAAGGTTGAGGGTTTCCACCGGAATTTCCGAGGACACTACGGGTTTTCCATGGTTGAGGTTTTCCCATGCATCTTGTGGTAGTTTGTGATGGACTAGTTGGAGCACCCCTGCAGGGTTAAATCTTTCATGAGAGTCATGCCCGCCATTATGTGGCAACATGGAAACTTTTTTTAACATCCAGTCATAGCGAACTGGAAGTAAACACAAATAAAATACACCAACCGTGCATGTAAACGTGATCGTCTCTTCTCGTGAGGTCTGCTCCAAAAGAGAACATGGTTTGGTTATGTTTGACTCATAGGTAGGTGTTTAGGATTAGTTAGTGATCATTTCTAGTTCATGTCCCTTTTGCGTAGGCCACCCTTCTTATTTTTTCTACTCATAAGTTAGCCACTCAAATAAATGCTTAGTGCTTGCTCAAACCTCACCACATAACCATACCTTACCCATTATGTTTGCTAGTCTTGATACCATTGGAAATGAGATTACTGAGTCCCCATGGCTCACAAATTACTACAACAATAGTTGCAGGTACAGGTAATGTGATGCCTTTATGCTAGAGCGATGCTTGTTTGATTTGGAGGTCTTCTTCTTCATCATCGATCATAGGATGGGTTACAGGTCAACATCCTGGGATACCAAGGATGGACGTCATGTTTTTATCATTTGATTTTCTCCGTAGTCGGACCCTGCTCTTATGTAGAATGGTTGAATGTGTTGTTGTATTGATGTGATCTTTATTTACATGTACTTGTAATGTTATCCATTCTTCTGAAAGGACGAGATGTGCCTCTATCCCTGTCGAGGCCCTCGAGCCAAAATAAGGACATGATCACATCTTGGGCATTACAAGTTGGTATCAAAGTAGTACCAACCTAGGAGCCCCCTTGATTGATCGAACTTGGCCGAGTTGAGTATAGAAAAAAAATTGAGTCTAGTAATATAACAAAGATTATGATTCTTTTACTACTCTTCTATAATCTTGTGAGGAATTGTGACGTAGGAATTTTAATTTTACTCCTATTCTCACTAGAAAAAAAATTAGGATCACATGGACACTTTGGAACCTCTACGATGTCGTTGTGACTGGAATTTTGTTCTTGGTGCCTCTTATTACAAGGAGTATAACTCGAGGGGACTCTTGTCACACTCGCTATCATTCAGTTTCCTTAGTATCTCAAGATGAAGATGTTCAAAATTGCTTCAATACTCTTGGTGGCGAGAGGAGTTTGGCGTCACCCAGTACTGGGGAGAGTGTCCAAATCTACTGCCATATTTAGTATCAGTGTGATTACGAGGGTTTGAGGTAGATGAGTTTCCGAGGTTTCTCTGGTTATGTGTTGACATATGTGATACACTAGATGGTTAGTATTATTACTAGGAGTTGAGTGATTTATTCGATAATTAATCCGTGTATCCGTTGGTCCAGATTGCATAACCAAAAAATTTTGGGAGTTCTCATGTGGGAATTCAACTAGTTACCTAGAATTATATTTCCTACAAATGCACGATGGTTTTTGTATTTGTTTCCGTCTTGTTTCGTAAGCCTCATACTTTGTTAGGTCGGAGTATGGTAATTCGTGTTGCTTCAATGTCAATGTAGGATCGAAAGTAGGTCCAAAGGGGGTGATTAGACTACTTGACCAACTAAAGATTTGCCTTCTTGCCAATTTTAATTCTTGGCAAGTTTTAGCATACATAGCATATCAAGTACACCCTACACATGCATGTCTAAGAGTATAGTAGAGGAAAGTAACAACAAGCATGAGTAAAAGGGATGGGGTAGGAAGATCAAACACAGCGTGAGTCCACGGAGGGCTCCACCCATAAGGGTCCACGAAGTAGCAACCTTGACTATTCCATACGGCTTCCGTCCACGAAGGACTAGCCTTACTATGGGTAGATCTTCACAAAGTAGGCGATCTCCACTACTAGGAAAAGGCATGCTAGTGGCGCACTAGTTTTGCCTACTAATGGCGCACTGGTGGTGCGCCACTAGCACCATGCCATTAGAATTAAATACTAATGGCGCACCCCTGGTGCGCCATTAGAATCTGGTGTACTAATGGCGCACCAGGCCGTGCGCCATTAGTATAGCCAACAGTGCGCCATTAGTATCTAGCATACTAATGGCGCACTAGTGGCTGGTGCGCCATTAGAATCTGGCATACTAATGGCGCACTAGGGGCAGATGCGCCATTAGAGTCTTTTTTACAGTGTGCCATTAGAGTCTTGTGTGGTGCGCCACTAGTATGAATATTAGGAATTTTTTTTTCTTTTCTTATATTTCCACAGGTTACAAAAAATATTATTGGACAGAATTTAGTCAACACCACATAGAAACAACAGATTCATCGAATACAATAGTAGATTAGTCTCCGAATACAAATCATCATATTAGTCTCCGAATTCAAAAGACCGAACAAAGATAGAACATTACAAGTCTCGAGACCGCAAGTAGCGAGTTTGTCTTCACATTATAAGTCGATATCGATCATCTAAACTACCATCACATAGAAGAGAGCTGCGGTCATCACGATGAGCATAATCCCGATGAAACTGGTCTTCAATCCGATTCCTCCAACGCTCCCTCCTCTCTCTCGCTAGATAGCGCGCATATCTAGATTCCGCCTCCGCCCTAGTGGTGTACCCTTTGTAACTGTTACCATTGAAATGGTGAACCTGTCTCCGACACTCCTCCCTGTCGTCGTAGACTCCGGGAACCTTACCCTTGTACACGACATAAGACGGCATCTCTATGCACTAGCCAAACAAAACGTTAGTAGCAATCCACGGAGAATACATAAGCAATATATAAGTATGCAACAAAAGGATCGGAAGAGAAAAGCAAGACACCAATAGCATTGATTACATCTAAGTTGAACGACTGTCCAAACCAAAGAGACATACAAGTTCATTAAAGTTTAATTACAACATGAACCAATCGATGTTTCAGAACTACACATAGCATCACTACTTTGGACTCGACTCAAGGGACCGGAGCGTGGATGAAGCCGCCGTCTCTCGTGATGGTCATGAAATCGCGGGCGTTGTCAGCCTGCATTTGTAGCGTTGTGTCTATCTCACTGTTGGACGGTTGATTTCTGAGGTTGAACTGCCCCGAGGTACGAAGGACATCGTGATGGATGATTTCCGCAAACTCCGACTGGATGCGAAAGAATTCTTGTCTGATGTCCACGTCCTGGATTGCCGACAAGTTCTCAGCCCAATCTTTGAGATTACTTGGTAGCAGAAGGTGATGAAGGTCCCGTACGATCGCCCGCATGTGATGGATGGCGTAGTAGGCATGCTTCTGACCGCCAGGCGGCTGCTTGACGCAGCAAAACGTCGTATTGTGGGAGAACACGTGCTTGTCGTACTTACGAACTGCCCTGGTGAAGGTGCCTCTAGATTTGGCGTGGCCGGGGAGAACATCATCAAGAACTTTCTTGACATTTGTGTAGTCTTTCTTCGACTGACGGTCCGAGTCGAAATACGTGGCCATGGAATATTTCGGGCTTAAGAGGATGAGTGTGCAATGTGTGTCACTGCACAAAACACGGAATGTTAAAAAAAACGATCGAAATCTAAGAAATCATATGTTACGAGGCGGTTGAGGGGACGACTTACTCGGGAAAGTAAGGCACGAGGAAGTTATCCTTATCTGGGTTTGCCAGAATGACGCCTTCGAGGTAAGAACTCGCGACTTGCCGGTCCCCAGCGCTGCCCAAGATCTTGGCACGCATGTAGAAGGGGTCGACTATCACGATGTCCGGGGTCTTGTCTCTAATGATCCGCATCTCCATACTCAGCGAAAATAGCCGAACGAAGGTGTAGTGCAGCGGATGAAGGTTAAACATAGCGAAGATGTCATCAAACCGCAGGACGATCGTACCCCCGACGGAGTTATCCACAAAGCCCTTGCCCTCTGGTACCTTGGCCACGAAAACCGGGTATGCCACATCATTCTCTCTGAGACGCCGCTTCTCCAAACAAAGAACACTGTCATGGAGACTCCGCATAACACCGGTTGCAGCATTGAGCATATTCGGTGGTAGCATCGGCCTACCCGCCACATGCACCCTCCTCGAGATATCCTTAGGTGAAGGTGGCCCGTCCTGAGCACGGATCGTACTCGGTGCCGGCGGGCTCGCACCCTTGTTGCTCTTTCTTTTCCGTCCCTTCTTCTTGATCTGCTGTAAGGGGACCAACTTCTGCTCACAGACTGCCTTCTTGAGTGTGTTGTGGCTGATAATATTTCGCACCTCGGCTATCTGAGGCTCGGTGAAGTAGGCAGCTGGAGGCGTCTCCTGAGAACTGAACGCCAGACGACGCCTGTTGCAATTGGGTTTCTCCGCGATACCAGCTAGATCGCGATCGTCTTTTGTAGGGTAGGGTTCTTGAGAAGGAGGCCCCAAGAATTCTTCATCGTACCCATGTTCGGCAAAGTACTTATGGACGTTGGTAAATGTACCGTCGTCGTTGTCGTCGTCATCCGGATCCTGTGCCATATGCATGTTCGGATCCTGTGCCATAGGGATGTCCGGCATGTCCGGTAGCGTTGCGGCGGTCTTGCCATGGCTTGGCGCCGGCACGACTGGCGGTGTTGTCTTTGGGGTGGTGTCCCCCGCCCCCAAACGAATCTGGCTCTTCGGCCAAAGCAGGGGCCAGCTTAGGCAGGCGCTGAGGGTCATCAGATCATCTTCGTCGGCCCCGGCGGGTCGAATCGGAGATAACAACTCGTCGCAGCCTGGCAGCACCCGAACCAGTTGAACCCTATACACGGTGGGTGTCATCGGATTACCGTGGAACACGGGGTTGCCCGGTTGAACAATTTTGCCCTTGGCGACATCGACCAACTCATCGTTCACGAAGTGCAGGAGAGTGCACGGAATGTCGGCGGCGCCCTGCGAAAACATGTAGGGCATCAGGGATGCCCAGTCAAAGGCAAGGAGATGAAGTCCTCGACCGAGAGGCTTAATTAGTTACCATGATGATGGTGTCGAGCTCGGCTAATGTCGAGGCACCGCCAACGACGGGTGTGCAATTGACGGAGGGGCCGCTTGCTACCGAGGTGCCGGCCGGCGTACACCCGGGTGCATTAAGCTCCAATGCCCGTGTCGGCGTCGGAGACACCAATACCGCCGCCGCCGGAAACACCAATGGCGCCGCCGCCGGAGACACCAATGGCACCGCCTGCGCGTTGTGCGAGTTGCTGTCCGTGAAGCTGGGAATCGGGGGCGGCCCCTGTTGGCCGCCCGCAATCCACCCCCGCAGCCCCTCAACCAAGGTAGGCATAATGGCGGTGATCGTCGCTCCCAGTTGGTCTCGCACTTGCTCGGAGACTATCTTCGGAATCCACGCCACTTGTGCCTTGAGTTCTTGAACCTCGCGCGACTGGCTTTCCGAGCTGGTCTTTCTCTCCTTTCGCCCACCAAAGTTATAGTATGACGACCATTTTGTGGACAAGCCTTTGCCGGCCACACGACCAGCTGACGACGGCTTAGTGAGCTTATCCTTGTTTTTCATTACGTTCAACGCCCTATTTAGAGTGCTGTCCCAAGGGGTGCTCTGAGACGACCCCGCGCTACTGCTTTCAGTCTCCTTCGCGAGAACAAGCTCAAGCGCCCTGGTCTTCGTATCCGTGGTAAGCTCCTTTGTTACCGGGTCCTCCTTGTACCGGGCCCTGACATAGTTCCTGGTCTGCTTGTCACTGTATTTCTCGAAGCGGGGCGGTAGGCCTTGCTCGGCACGCTCCGCGTCCTCCTTGTCCCATATAGGCTCCGCCACTCTGTAACCACCGGGA
Organism: Hordeum marinum; assembly: GCA_022496015.1. Classification (NCBI taxonomy): domain Eukaryota; kingdom Viridiplantae; phylum Streptophyta; class Magnoliopsida; order Poales; family Poaceae; genus Hordeum; species Hordeum marinum. The sequence goes on from CM039676.1 coordinate 119,905,887, forward strand.
CCGAGTTTGTGTTCCCCTAAGTTCAAATCCCGCATTTCTTTCCCCCACTCACTTGATTCGGAGGTTGCGCTGCTCTCGCACTTGATCTTGAACTCCTTGTAGTCATCTTCGCTGATCGAAGGATTTTTCGCCTTGATCTTCTCATAACTATCACCTTTGTCAATCATTCTCTTCACCGCGCTTCTCCAAGTAGACAGGGCCTTGCTCATCCTTGTGAGGGCGGCACTGTTCACTTTATTCCCTGAGAGCCGTGTGTTTTCAAATTCAGCGGGGAACTTGTATCGTTCGTGCAGCTTCATGAAGAGGAGGTTGCGCAAATTCCCTCGGTCCTTATGCCTTAGGTTCTCGGTGTTGATCGAGACGGTGCTCCGGAGAATGCACCCGAGCTGAACCGAGTACCCCTTGACTATATGTTTGGGCTCCGTTGGATGCCCGTCGGAGTCCACTTGAGTAAATTCCTCCTTGACGGTGCGGAGCGCGTTCGGGCGCCGGTCCTTCCGTTGCCTCTTCGGTTGGCTGCCATCTGTGCGTGCGCTGCCATCATCAGTGGTGGCATCCTCGGCGGCACCATCAGTGGTGGCATCCTCGGCGGCACCATCAGTAGTGTCATCCCCGACGCCACTATGGGTTGTGTAGTCAGGATCGGTGTCTTCCGCGGCGTCCTCATAGAGGTGAGGTTGTTCCTCCATCTCCTGGGACAGCTCCCAGAATTGCTTGCCGCCCGAACCTCCGGCCTCATCGTTGTGGGCCATGTTTCAATCTAAATAGGAAAAAATTTTGGTCAAAAAGTTGGTTATTGTCAAGGAACAAGATCATGGTCTCATCATGTAGGATCTGTCGACACCGAGGCATCCTAAAAGCTAAGCTTTTATCATTTAGGGCTTGTCGACGCCGAGGCACCCTAAAAGCCTAAGCTTTCATCATTTAGGTTCTTATCGACACCGAGGCACCCTAAAAGCCAAGGTTTTATCATTTAGGGTTTGTCGATGCCGAGGCCCATACATAACACAAGAGGCAGTTGATCCTACTTAATTAAGTACTAAGATACACCGGCCCATGCATTAGTAGCAAGTACCCCATATGTCCGATTTTTAGCAAAGTCATGCTAAAATTCACGGAAAATTTCAGCATGACCTTTGCTGAAAATAGGACATATGGAGTACCCAAATTTGCCGGAACGGAAGTTAATCGACATTCCGGCAAACTCAAGGGCCTCTCGGGGTACCTGCAAAATCAACACGACACGATGGTCGGAGATGACACCACTCAACATTGTTCATTGCGATCATAATTCAGTAGCATGCTGTGCACACTCAACATTCACAAGGCAATATGAATAAGACTACATACTCTGTGTCTCTATGCTTAGTTTCTGTATTTGCTGATTCAGGTGCCTACTGTTAATCAAGAGAATGGAATACTTGGGACCGAACCAACAGGAACCATGCTCCTTTTTGATACTATAATGCAGCATTTACGCGCTTTCAGTATATGATAGGAAAAACTAAAAATATATAGTAGTAGCTCGATTCTCCCGTGCATTTTCTGTCGTATAAAACTGAGTGCAAATCAGGTAAAACCATGACTATTGCCGAAAATTAACCGGCAATGGGTAAAAATCAAAGTAGTGATGATGTTGTGGAGTAAAAGTACTTCTAGGAACCATGACTATTGTACTTCTAGGAACAACATTTCTCCACAACATCATCATTACTTTTACTCAATCAAACCAGAGCACCAAACCAGCCTCTCACATCCTCAACATCCAAAAAACTCCAAAGCATCACCCACTCGCAGAGGGTTGCCTGGAGGCCTCATCTCATGGGCATCCTCTGGTTGTTGGTGGCAAAACATGCCCAGAGGCACTCGCCGCATAGGATAATGTGCTACTGAATGAATAGGGTTTCAGCAAAATCAAAATAATTGGACGGTCTCCTCAAACATGCAACTGATTTCACAATCTAAAAAATGTTTTGGGCAAAAATCATATTCTTAAATCTGCTAATCTGAACCAAAAAATAACTGAATCTCTCCTAGTGACGAATCAATAATATATATGGAATATGAACCATTCTGTTGAGTCCTAGATATTTGAAGAAAATACATACAAACACACATAGCCTGACCACTGAATGCTTCAAATGATAAAATATCATACGAGTTCTTGCTGGAGGGCATGGCGCCGTTATTGCTGGAGCCGTGAGGGCGCGACGGCATTTTTGCTGGAGGTGAGGGCCAGGCGCCGTTCCTGGAAGTGAGGGCCGGGCCTCGTTCCTGGAGGCGAGGGCCGGGCTCCAATTGAGGACGCCGCTGTGGAGGGAGGAGACCGTCGATCCGGTGCGTGGCAGCGTCGATCAGAGCGAGCGGCGCGGCGGCGCGGTGTAGGGAGGAGGGTGGAGACCGTCGTTCTAGCCTGTGTGGCGGCGGCGGCATCGATCCGAGCGAGGGGCGCGGCGGCACGGAGGGAGGAGGGAGGACCGGAGGAGACCGGAGGGAGCGGGGGCAGCGCGAGGAGGGAGCGAGGGCAGCGCGAGTTAGTTAGCTAAATATTTCTAATGCCGCACCCCCGAGCGGTGCGCCATTAGAATGTTTTGTTTCACATTCTAATGGCGCACCGCTCGGGGGTGCGCCATTAGAATGTTTTTTACATTCTAATGGCGCACCGCTCGCGGGTGCGCCATTAGAATGTTTTTTTCACATTCTAATGGCGCACCGCTCGCGGTGCGCCATTAGAATGCTATTTTTTAATATTCTTTTATAAGAACAGTAATATTTTTTTATAAAAACAGTAATATTTTGTTTATGAATATGAAAAAATATCATCAAATTTGTTATTTGAAAATGGGGGTGCTCGGCGGCGGTGGAGCGGGGGAGGGTGCGGGGGGTGCTCGGCGACGGTGGGTCGTCGGCGGCGGTGGAGCGAGGCAGGGTGCGGGGGTGCTCGGCGGCGGTGGAGCGGGCCGGGGAGGGTGCGGTGGGTCGTCGGCGGTGGTGGAGCAAGCGGGGGAGGTTGGGGGGTTGCTCGGCGGCGGTGGAGCAGGCCGGGGAGGGTGCGGTGGATCGTCTCGGCGGTGGTGGAGCTAGAGAGGGAGGGTGCGGCCGGGGGGGGATCGAGATCGAGATGGAGGGGGATAGCGATCGAGATGGAGGGGGATAGAGATCAAATTTGAAAAAATATTCATGAATTCAAAAAGTCCCCATGAAATTTAAAAATATTCATGATCGAGTTCAAAAAGTGCCCATGTAATACAATCGAGAAATGAAGACTACGATTTAAATACAATCGATCATAGCTAGCTATCTGTTCACAATCTTCTTGCCCTTCTTTTTCGATAACGGAGTTCTTCTGTGGAACAGACGTCCTCTAGGTAGGGTGGTCGTGCTTCTTCTTGTGGTGTATGCTGCTACTTCATCGTCATCGTCATGTTCCATCTTCGGTCGCCGTACTTGTCGAAGTCTTGCTCATTGACGACTCCATCCATTCCGATGATCTTCCTTTTGCTTCTCCTCACGACAACACGACTAGGCTTGGACGGGTCGGTAATGCAGAAGCATTGGTCCACTTGGGAAGCCAGTATCCATGGCTCATTTTTCGCGGTGACGTTTTACGCCCGCGGTCTTGAATTTGGCTTCGGGTATAACCATGGTGATGAAATACCGGTCTTCTTTTAGGACGCTCTTGGCCCATCTGACACGGAACATCGGGACCTTCTCTCCAGCGTAGCTCAGCTCCTAGATCTCCTCGATCCTTCCGTAGTATCTGTCCTTGTCGTTACCGGTGTAGGATTCCATCGTTACCCCGGAGTTCTGATAACCATCGCTCTTCATGTCCTTGTCCTCGGTGTAGAATGTGTAGCCGTTGATATCGTACGCCTCATAGGTCATCAGGTTGTGCTCGGCGCCCTGTGACAAGGCGAATATGAGTTGTTCTTCCGCGAAAGAATCCTCATGTAAATGGTACGACAGAAGCTTCTGCTTCAACCAACGCGTGAAACATGAGTTGTGCTCTTTGATTATATCTCCTTCCGTCCTCCGTTGGCCTCGGTCATTGTACGTCTTCTCAATAAAGGTTTTGTGCTCTACCACCCAAGGATCGACCACGTCTATGTGTTGTAGCGCGACTAGGTTTGCTCTTTCAAAGTCGGCGAGTCGACCCTCGAAGTCGACATGCATTTTGCGGCGCCCCTCACGGTGACCCCATCCAGCGAGCCTGCCGAGGTGCCTGTTGACGGGCAGACCAACGGGGTTCTCGATGCCTAGATAATTCGGGCAGTAGGAGATGCACTCTTCGGTCAGAAAGCCCCTGGCTATGCTTCCCTGTGGACGTGACATGTTGCGAACGTATCCTTTGATGACACCATTCATCCTTTCGAACGGCATCATGCTGTGCAGGAACGTCGGCCCGAGTTGGATGATATCGTCCACGATATGGACCAGCAGATGCACCATAACGTCGAAGAATGCGGGCGGGAAGTACATCTCAAGCTCGCATAGTATCACCACGATCTCTTCCTGTAGCCTTCTGAGTTGCCTCACGCCAACCGACTTCCGAGAGATGACATCGAAAAAGTTGCATAGGCCAAATAGCGTTTCACGGACGTGCGCGTCCATGATCCCACGGATTGCAACTAGAAGTATCTACGTCATCAGCATGTGACAGTCGTGAGACTTCATCCCGCTGAACATCTGCTTCGCTGGGTCTAGGTATCTGCTTATCTTCCCCGCGTAACCATAAGGAAGTTTTACTCCTACGAGGCAGGTGAAAAACTGCTCGATCTCCTCCTGACTTAGAGTGAAGCACGCGGGAGGGTAGTCATTTCCGGTCTTCTTGGCCTTTTTGCCTTTGCGATGACTTTCTGTGTCCTGCTTCGCCTCATCATCATCATCATTAGCGTGAAGCTCCTCCCTGATGCCCATTGATTTCAAGTCTGCCCTTTCTTTCGGCCCATCTTTGGTCCTCTCTGGCATGTTGAGCAGGGTACCAAGCAGACTCTCGCACACGTTCTTCGTGATATGCATGACATCAAGGCTGTGAGGCACACGGTGGATCTTCCAGTATGGAAAGTCCCAGAAAACAGACCTCGTTTTCCATACCTTCAGCAGCGGCTCTGGCGCCTTTCGCTTCTTTCCCGGCTCTCGCGCCTTTTGCTTCTTTCCCGGCAGTGGGCAATCTTTCCAATTTTTCAACAGCGCGTCTATTTCCTCGCCGCTCCTCGTACGCGGGCGTCTTCGGGGTTCGGTTTAACCATCGAACAGATCCTTGCGTTTTCTCCATGGGTCATCGTCGCGAAGCCACCTTCGATGTCCCATGAACACGGTTTTCGAAGACTCGGGATCTCTATCTAGCTGGCGATACGTTGTGTCATCCATGCACCTGACGCATCCAGAAAATCCGTGGACCACCTGCCCCGCGACATATCCGTAACCGAGATAGTCGTGCACTGTCGTGAGCAGTGCGACTCTCATAGGGAAATATTCTTTCTCTGCGGCATCCCACGTATTGGCTGGCGTTTTCCACAGTGTGTCTAGCTCCTCTTTCAGCAGCCCCAGATATAGATTGATGTTGTTCCCTGGTTGTTTCGGCCCTTCAATTAGCATACTCATGTGAATGTACTTCCTCTTCATGCACAACCGGGGGGGAAGGTTGTACATCCACAAAAACACAGGCCAGGTGCTATGTGCGCTTCTCTCGCTGCCAAACGGATTGACTCCATCGGTGCTCGCGCCCAGCACGATGTTCCTTGGATCGTTCCCAAATTCTGGGTCTTTGAACTTCAACGCTTGCCACTGGCTCGCATCCTTAGGGTGACTCAAGCATCTTGTCTTTTTTATTTATCTCTGGATCATTTCCGTCATCTTCCCGCTTCTTCTCCTCCCTATCCGCGTGCCAACGCAGGAGCTTTGCTACCTTAGGGTCCGCGAAATACCGCTGAAGACGAGGAGTGATCGGAAAGTACCACACCACTTTTCGAGGAGCTTTCTTCCTCTTCTTGTATCGAGTGATGCCGCACACCGGACATATGGTAGACTCCGCGTGCTCGTCCCGATAAATGATGCAATTGTTCATGCACACATGGTATTTCACGTGTGGTAAATCCAGAGGACACACGATTTTCTTCGCCTCCTCGAAACTGGTCGGGCACTTGTTCCCCTTGGGAAGACGTTCGTGCCAGAATGACATGATCTCGTCAAAGCATGCGTCGGTCATTTTGTGTTTTACCTTCATCTCCAGAGCCATGAGCGTTACTTTCAGGCGGGTATCCTGGGGCCTGCATCCTTCATACAATGGAGTAACCGCGTCTATCTCCAGTTGATCCAGCTTGGCTTTCTCTCGGGCGGCAGCTCTTGCATTATGCGTTTGCTTGAGAAGCAACTCTTGAATATGAGGGTCCTGCACCCAGCCTCCATCGTCATCTGCTCTGGCATCTTCATCTTCATGATCGTGCCCTTCGTCTTGATCTTCCTCATCATCATGTCCGGCATCTTCTACATGATGACTGCGTACAGCATCACCGTCGTGATCATGTCCTGATGATTCTTCGTCTTCTCGCCCGCCCTCGCCGCCGTGGTTGTCTTGCTGCCCTTGCTCATTTCTTGCCCGACCCCCATGGACGACTTCATAGTCATCTTCATCACCTTGCCACCGATAGCCATCCATGAAACCACGCAAGAGCAGGTGGTCCCGCACCTCCCCGGATTCGGGGTCCGCAATAAGGCTCTTCAGCTTGCATCTTCGACACGGACATCTTATCTCCGTCTCGTTCTTTTGAAGCATCTCGGCCTTCGCGGAGCTCAAAAACCTATTCACGATGCCTTCGGTCATCGTGCGGACCATGGTCTCCTACGGGGTAGAGCAAAACGATACTTTAGAACCAAGAAAAAATTTGGCATGACTTTCCCTAAAAATAGGACCAAAAATAATGCACAGTGCCAAAATTCTCGCCGAAACGGAAATGAATCAACATTCCGGCAAAATAGTGGCAAACTATCGCATTTCAAATAACGATACCTGCAAACACAAACATATATGCAACACCACAAACATACATAGATCTAGCAAGGCCATAAAAAGTGCATGTGTACGTTGTTGGACCGAGCTAGGGAGAAAAAAAGTAGATCTACAACATAAAGATAGCTTTCCCCTTACTTACCTATCAAAAAAAGGTAATTTAATCACTTAATTTTGATGACTCTATGGTGCAAATGAGGTGAGGAGGAGGAGGCAGCTGACACAAGCTTCGAGGAGGAGGTGGAGAGAATGAAGTGGGGAAAGTGAGTGTGTAGGTGTGGTTGTCCCAAATATCTAGCTGGCCCCAGGTTACTAATGGCACACCACCTACAAATGCGCCATTAGTAACCCTGGTTACTAATGGCGCACCAGTTGGAGGTGCGCCATTAGAATTTTTGCAAAAATAAATAAATTTACTAATGGCGCACCACCTACAAATGCGCCATTAGTAACCCTGGTTACTAATGGCACACCAGCTGGAGGTGCGCCATTAGAATTTTTGCAAAAAAATTTTTGTTACTAATGGCACATCGTGGGTCTGGTGCGCCATTAGTCTACCACACTAATGGCGCACCGACTCATGGTGTGCCATTACTATATAGTAGTGGCGCACCACATGTTTGGTGCGCCATTAGTGGCCATATCATCTATAGCCCTTTTCCTAGTAGTGCTCCTTGCCCTTATAAACTTCTTGGTTCACTCCACAATACAAATTAGGAGGCTCCCAAGTGACACTTAACCAATCTAGGAGGCACCACACTCCAAAAGGTAATAGGCTCAGAAATGACGATGAACTCCTCGCTCTGGTGCTTCAAGATGATAGACTCCTCAACACACAATCACTCTCTCACAGATTTGGCTTTGTAGAAGATATGGGATTGGTGAAAAGAAACTTGGGGATGCTAGAAATAAAGATCCATATGGTTGGAGTGGAAGATCTTGACTTGAACACAAGGGTAGGTGGTTCTCTCTCAGAAAACTGAGTAGGATAGGTATTGAATAGTTCTGAGTGCTTCTGTTTCGAGTAGGTGGTGGTGAAGGGGGATATATAGGCATCCCCAAAAATCCAACCATTACACACAAAATGAAACAGTGTCCTCAATCCTTTTGCCATCCCGATCATTGAAATTTTCCTGAAATATACTTGATGGAAACATTAGTTCAATGACTTATATGTTGTTATTAATTACCAAAACCACCAATGGAGCAAATGTGCTTTCAATCTCCCCCTTTTTGGTAATTGATGACTACATATAGATCAAAGCTTCGACAAAAATATAATCAATGAATATAATCATCGCTTTGAGACGTATGTGATAAGCAAGAGCTCCCCCAAATTTGTGCATTATTTTAAATTTGCGTTTTAATGCAAATGCACAATTGATTAGGTACATGGGTCACTTATTAAATGTCACATACCACTTGGTGGTGTGCGAGAATAACTAGAATGTACATCATAGCACAACACAATCAAGCAAAGATGGATGATCATCACATGAGCATTAAGATGATAGGAAATAGTAGCATCATACATTAAAGCATATGATCAAACATCATCAAGCATGTATCACAAGCAACCAAAAGAAATTGTTTTTGAAAATGCAACAAACACCACATGCTCTCTCACTCGAAGCCTAAAGATCTATATACACTTCTCCCCCTTTGGCAACAAGTTACCAAAAAGTTCAAAGGTATATATCTAAGTGTTCTTGGGCCGATCTCCTCTGATTGTTGATGAATGAATCAAGAGAACAGCGTCGGCGAAGATATCTGTGGATGTCGTGGATGGAGCGGGAGTGGACACTAGAGGAACTAGAGATGATGGAGCAGGAACTATGCTGACAGTAGCAGGAGCTGATGAAGAGGGCCTCAAGTCTGGTGCAATCACTGTGGCTGATCTAGCATGAGTTGTGAATGGTGTGCTCTACCTGAGAGATGATCCATCCTCATCATCATCATCATCATCATTAGAAGAAGTAGAAGAGACCCGAGGGATGTGCACTGAGTCAACTTCCTTCTTAATCTCTATGACTGTCTTAGTCACCTTGTCCACCTTATCATTGAAAGTCTTGATCCTTGTCTCAAATATCCTCACAACACTTTTTTGGTTATCCAGAATCCCCTTAATATCCTTCCGCATGCCCTGAAGTGCTGAGATCAAAAGATCCATTTTCTCATTTCTGCATCTAGGGACTTCAGCACTAGCGGCTCGAACTATCTCTTCCTCTGCCTGAGTTGTAGCAGATGTGGGATTATCTGGGTCCATCACCACAACATTATCCTCGAGTTATGGCTGTAGGGGAAAGTGTGGATGATCTAGAGCAAATATGTGTTTTTCCAATTGAGAGTTGATAAGCATCTGGATGTAGGGTGCATAGCAGCAAGAGCACTTTTGATCAGCAGCAACCCTCTTAATTGTCTCAACAATTAAGTCCATAACTCTAATCCTGGTGTTCCTGTCAAGGTGGATCAACATGTTAATGGAGTAGCCTCAAATCATCTTGTCATCTCCTGACTTGGGCATCAAGGTATGCCTCAGAATAGTGTTCATGGTACGGAGGTCACCTTCCAGATAGTATATGGATCCTAGCTTGTGAGATTGCACTTTGTCTGCAGGAATAGGAGTATACATATCCTTCATGGCATTGTGGCTTGCCTTGGATTCTGAGTATACATCCAAGTCACCATCCTGAACCTCTAGAACTCCTAGAAGTGCAGCTCACTCATCAACAGTAGATTCATACCTTGCTCCTTCAATCATCCATACAATTCTACCATCTTCGTAGAAATGTGCAGTGGAGTAGAACTGCATGATCATCTCATCATTCCATGCAGTAAGCTCTCTGCCAATGAACTCATCCCGACCAATGTAGTGGAAATTATCTTTGACACTTGGAAAGTAGACCTCATTCTCCTTAATGAATTTCCAATCAACATATCTCATATCACTAACTATGGGATCATGTCTAGCAGGCCTGTCTCATAGAAGTCCTGTTGCTCTCTAATGTAGAACATGTAGTCAACAACAGTTTTCCTCCTCTGGTCATATGGATCTATAGCTCTCCAAGCTCTCAATCCTGAGTCTTTCCTCTTCTTCATATCTTCAGCAACTTGGTGGCTGACATCATGTAATGGAAGATGTGGTCTAAGCTTCATCAAAGTTTTCAAGTCATCATCATCTTCAACTCTGGAAGCAGTTCCCTTGTTCTGCTGAAAAGCTGGAATATACCTGGATGTGCTGTTTGGCTTGTCAACAACAGCCTTCTTGGATGTAGACTTGGTGCTCTTGGATGTGCCAGTCTATGGCATGGCATCAGCCATAAGTTTCTTGGCCTTCTTCTTGGGAGGAGCCTTTGCAGCTGGCCCATCCTCCTCTTCAGCAGCAGCTTCCTTCTCTGGATCTTCATACATGGATGTAGGCCTGCGAGTCACATGAATAATCTTCTTTCTGGCTTTCTTCTCCCATTCTTATGCATAGACTTCCTTGGGGGATCAATAGTCATTGTGTCCCTAGCACTCTCAGGTGCTCTCATAGCTTCAGAGCTAGCATAGACTTTCTTGGCAACTCTCCTGGAAGAAGTAGCTTGAGTAGCAGACTTCTTAGTAGCCTTTTCTTGCTTCTTGGAAATAATCTCCTCAGGTATCAAATCTGAATCCTCCTCATCTGAATTCAGCTTCTTTCTGGTCCTTGTAGCAGCTTTGGGAAACCCATGGGATCTAGGGGTGCGTGGATCTGAAAATGAACTGGACTCTGGGCTTGTGCCTGAACTCATGTCAGCACCCTGCTTTGGCAAGTTCTGACTGTCCTCAGCATCTGACATACTTAACCTATGAATAGAATATAGAAGAGCAGAAGAAGATAAGTCGTCACAAAATGAGGCTAGTTTTTGAAAGTTTGAACAATAGATTTTCGAAGTTTTTGCATTCTCTCAAATGAATATCGATATAGCCGAAGCAAAATTTTCGGTGCTATCGAGATTGACTGTCCCTCTTAACTGAAACTTGGCACACTTTTCAGTGAGACCAAAAAGAAGTACTCGGTTCTACCGAGACAGTTCTTAGCAACACAGAAAGACGCATCGGTGAGACCTATTTGTTTGCTTTGGTTCCACCGAGATTCATCAGGCGGACAACAAAACCCTAGAAAATCTAACATTCACTAGACTATTGGAATTTCGTGCGGATAGGAATACATGCAATTAGTGGCTTATAGATAAAATCAAATCCAGTGTACAATAATCGAACGAGGACCGCAAAGGAGGTCGAATCCATACCCTAACTTGGCACGGATCCGCTATGGCGGCAATGATGGAGAGGATTTCTTTGACAACAGCGATTCCCAGCGGCGGAGGAGCGCAGTGAGACAAGGGCGACGACAAGGGTTCTCGAAGGCGGCATCTTAGGGTTCTGATGTGCGACGGTTTGAGGGTGAAATTCAAAGTGTCAGGGTCCACGGTATTTATACCCACCACTGTCGATGTCACCGATTCTAACTTTTCGGTGTCACCGAGTTCCTCAACTGTCGGTTGACAGGGAAACTCAGGGTAACCGAGAAGATCGAATCCGTGGTAGCAAGATTGAAAACCAAATCAACGCTAGGCATTCGTTGAGACCAATATTTTGTGGTTGGTTCAACTGAGATGCACTTGGGAGGTTTTAATGGTTAGTCCTTGTTGATATGGAACTCCGAGTGCTCCACACAGAGGGATCAAAAAGCACTTGTTCAAATTTTGTGATGAAACATGAATACAGTATGAGGTGAGAAAGCATAGATAGCTAAATAGGTGGACCTAGGCATTCTTCTATATCCAATTGGCAAAAGATAAATCAAAAGTCAAATAGCAACAACTGGATATCCTCGAATGAGTAAATAAATGCAGACCAACATGCTCATACAATAAGATGTCAAGTGAAATCATGGCAAACATGCACAAACACTCTAGCATCTAACAAGCACTTGGGAAATGACGAAGTCATCTATATATGAGTATTTGTCTTAGGTGACAAGTAAGAGTACTTGATCATAGGTCATACTCACCGTTTAAGCACAAGTGGGGTTACCACTTTTACATAAAGCATTTAATGTTGTCACATACTAAGAGATGCTTTTACTCAAGTCTTAGAGTAAAGCTCCCCCTTGATGTGACATCCCCCCATTAGAGGGATAAACTAACCTTGGGTCTTGTCGACAAAGACTTCATGTTGGTGAGTTAGTGGTGGATGCTGAAAGTTGATGAAGATCACCAGGAGTTGGGACCATCCTTGTTGTTTCCAAAGGTGATGAGGGAGTGGATTTCGTCAGCGATGATGATTCCTAACGGCGGAGGAGCGCGTGGAGACAAGGGCGATGACCAGCGGTCTCAGGGGCCATAGCTGAAGGTTCTGAGGCGCAACGTATGAGAATGAAATTCAAAGCGTCGGGGTCCACAGCTATTATACCCACCACTGTCGGTGACACCGATTCTATTTTTCCGGTGTCACCGAGTGCCTCAACTGTCAGCTGACAGGGACACTCGATGTAACCGAGAAAACGGAATCGATGGTACCGAGATTGAAAACCAAATCAACCCTAGGCATTCGGTGAGACCGAGATATTGTGGTTGGTTCCACCGAGATGCACTTGTGATGTTTTAATGGTCAGTCCTTGTCGATACGGAACTCCGAGTGCTCCACACACAAAGGGATCAAAAGGAACTTTTTCAAATTTTGTGATGCAACATGAATAGAGTATGAGGTGAGAAATCATAGATAGCTAAAGAAGTGGTCCTAGGCATTTTTGTATATCCAATTGGAAAAATATAAAGAAAAAGAGAAATGGCAACAATTGGATGAGAAAATAAATGCAGACCAACATGCTCACACAATAAGATGTCAAATGAAATCATGGCAAACATGCACAAACAATCTATCATCTAACAAGCATTTGGGCGATGATGAAGCAACCTATATATGAGTATTTGACTTAGGAGCCAAGTAAGAGTACTTGATCACACGTCATACTCATCGTTTAAGCACAAGTGGGGTTACCACTTTTACATAAAGAATTTAATGTTGTCACATACTAAGAGATGCTTTGACTCAAGTCTTATAGTAGATATCCCCCTTGACGTGACATCCCCCCATAAGAGGGATAAACTAACCTTGGGTTTTGTCGACGAAGACTTCATGTTGGTGAGGTAGTGGTGGATGGTCAAGGTTGATGAAGATCACCAAGATTTGGGAGCATCCTTGTTGTTTCCTCACTCTTCTCACCTACATGGGTTAGTCCCAACACACAAGAGACAAATACAAGGATATCTATGGACATGGACTGCAAAGCATATGTGATGATGTCAATTGATTTGTTGATTACCTTTTCCCTTGCTTACCTTTGAGGGAATGTGTGACTCCTTGAACTATTGCATATGGTTGATGTTGATTGCAAAAAGATCTTGCCAATAAAGAATGTGAGTGAATTTCATTGGCGGAGTCACCCCTCAAGAACTTTATAGTTCTTATTCTTGGGGACCCACATCAAGTTGTTGGGGATCCTTGGTGTTGAAGTAGCACTTGTATAAGTTAAGCTTGCAGTAGCCTTCGGAACCCACTTCACCAAAGCTTGGGATTCATCTTCATTAGAGTCAAACTCATCTTGGAGCCTGTTCTTGCCCTTGAGCTTGTGGTATTGTAGTGCAAGGTCATCTTGAGTGTTTGTCCCCTTGGGAAGAAAATTTTCATACTTCTCCTTTTGAGGAACAAACTTGGGATTGGGATATTGACCTTCTTCCCATTCAACTCCATTAGTGTTGAAGTAGCCAACACCATGATTCTTCCGGTATCCTCCGTGCTTGCGCACAATTTCCTAAAATTGTTTGCACTCGGCAAGACTCTTGTTGATACCTTTCTATATAATTCCTCTCAATAAAGAATTTTCTTGCTAAAGTGTAACTTGTCTAAGAGAATCATCATTAGTGGAATCAATAGAACTACTAGGAGCAACATCATTGGGTTTAGCATTTTTATTGTTGCTACTAGATGAAGAACCTTTCTTGCCTTTGTTACTAGTTTGCTTAGATTTGACTTGTGGCATGAATGTAGACAAGAGTAGTCGTTTGGCAAGATAAGATGAAGTCTTCTTTCGGAGATCGTCATTGATAGCTTGAAGAAACTCATGTTCTTACTCCAAATTGAGCTTCTCCAAGCATAGCTTCTCATGAATTCTTACAAGCTCTCTATGATCTTCAAGAGTAGATTCATGGGCTAACTTAAGAGTGTTAAGTTATTTAGTTAGTTCTTCTATTTTCATCTTATCATCGTCGATTGACCTATCTTGACTAGCATGAGAAATATCAAGTTCATTATGATCAACATCACTAGTTTTATAACATAGCAAGTCATCATCGTAAAGCAAATCATCTTCATCACAATCACAATCAAAATCGGTGTGTGATACCTTGGGGCCTTTAGCCATGAAGCAACTTGCACTCCCTTCATTTGGTGAATCAAATAGATCATAGGAGTTTGTTGTCACTAGTGCAATTCCGGCAACACCCTCATCTTGACTATAGTCAGAGTTGGAGTGAAAGCTTCTCTCGGAGTGGTTTTCGGAGTCAGAGCCGGAAACCCATTCACCAACATGAGCTTGATTTTTCCTTCTTGAGTAGCTCTTCATGTACTTGTCCTTCTTCTCCGAGTCCCTACTTCTCCTTGAGGGTCTTCGTTCATAACAATCATCCCTACTCCTTCTCTCTCTTCAAGGTGAATCATCTCTTGAGCTTCGTCTTCTTGGTGACTCTTCTCTTCGTTTGTAAGGAGTCATGCACTCATTGGTGTAGTGTTCGGGCATCCCACAATTGTAACAGTTTCAGTCACGACTTGACGAACGCTTCTCTTCATGTCTTGAGTTGGAGCTACGATCTTTGCTTCTATTCTTGTAGAACTTGTTGAATTTCATAACCATGAGGCTTATCTCTTCATTCGTGACAAGGTTGTCTATTGAGGTAGCGGGCGCATCACTTGTGGCTTTGTAAGAACCGCTAGACTTGTGGTGAAGCTCTTCCTTGTCTTTAAGTGTCATCTCATGAGGAACAATTCTACCAATCAGTTCCGTTGGCTTAAGATCTTTGTACTTGGGCCTCATTTGTATCAATGTGCACATGATGTCATATCGATCATCCAAAGCTCGAAGTATCTTCTTGATGATGAATTTGTTTGTCATTTCTTCGCTTCCCAAGTTGGCAATCTTATTGGTGATGAGAGCTAGCCTAGAATACATCTCAGCGACTCCTTCACCATCCTTCATCTTGAACTTATCAAGCTGACCTTGAAGAACATCTAACTTGGATTCTCTCACGGACTCAGTTCCTTCGTGCATATCAACCAAAGTATCCCAAATCTCTTTTTCCTTTTCAAGATGGCTGCTCTTGTTGAATTCTTCGGGGCTTAGGCAGTTAAAGATAATGTCACATGCTTGAGAATTGAGTTGCAACACCTTCAATTCATCCGCGTTCGCTTCACGGTCCGATTCTCTTCCATAACCAAAGAATTCACCTTGCAAGCCAACACGAACAACAACCCAAACGGCAGGATTATGACCAAGCAAATGCATTTTCATTTTATGCTTCCAACTAGCAAAATTAGTGTCATCAAAGTATGAACCTCTATGGTGATAATTTCCCTCACTAGATGCCATACTTCCCCTAGGTTGTGAAACCAATGCAATGGGGACCAAAGCTCTCATACCACTTGTAGGATCGAAAGTAGGTCTAGAGGGGGGGTGATTAGACTACTTGACCAAATAAAAGTTTTTACTTTTTCCCAATTTTAATTCTTGGCAAGTTTTAGCATACATAGCATATAAAGTACATCCTACACATACATGTCTAAGAGTATAGCAGCGGAAAGTAACAACAAGCATGAGTAAAAGGGATAGGATAGGAAGATCAAACACAATTGTAGACACGATGATTTTCCCCATCGTTTCGATAGGTGGTGATATTGTACATCCACGTTCATGGAGTCTTAAACCCACGGAGGGTAACGGTCGCGAGAGTCCATGGAGGGCTCCACCCATAAGGGTCCACGAAGTAGCAACCTTGACTATTCCATTCGGCTTCTGTCCACGAAGGACTAGCCTCACTATGGGTAGATCTTCACGAAGTAGGCGATCTCCTTGCCCTTACAAAGTTCTTGGTTCACTCCACAACATGAAGTAGGAGGCTCCCAAGCGACACCTAACCAATCTAGGAGGCACCACCCTCCAGAAGGTAATAGGCTCGGTAATGAAGATGAACTCCTTGGTCTTGTGCTTCAAGATGATAGACTCCTCAACTCACAATCACTCTCTCACAGATTTGACTTGGTATAAGAGATGGGATTGGTGGAAATCAACTTGGGGAGGCTAGAAATCAAGATCCATATGGTTGGAGTGGAAGATCCATATGGTTGGAGTGGAAATCAACTTCTGAGAACTTCTCTTTCGAGTAGGTGGTGGTGAAGGGGTATATATAGGCATCCCCAAAAATCTAACCGTTACACACAAAATTACCAACTCGGTGACACCGATGTGTTAATACCGGTGGTACCGAAGTGACCAAAAGGTGGCAACTTTTGAATCTCGGTGAGACCGATATAGGAATCTCAGTTGCACCAACAAGGTGACCAATGGTCAGAATTGCCAAACTCGGTGATGCCGCTTCGACATTCTCGGACGGACCAAAAATGTGAACTTGCGTAACAGAAAGTTGGCAGCCCAACTCAATGGCACCAAAAGCAGTGTCGACTGCACCGAAGAGTTAGGGTTTGGCTGAGTGTATCTAGGGTTTGGAATCGGTGGCACCGGGATAGGAATGTTGGTTGCACCAATTTTTCATGCTTGGCTAGAGATAGACTTTGGTGGGATAGTTTGTGGATGTTTTTGGTGACTATCACTTATGCACATATGAGCATTTTGTTCACCAACAGCACCTTACCCCCTTTTAATAGTATTGGCTTTCCAATGTACTCAAAGTGATTTCTCACAAATGTAAAATGTAGAGTCCTCTTGCTTGAAGCTTGGGCAACCTATTTCCTTGAATATTGGGGTAATTCAACAGTCTCGTCAATCTTTTTGCCATCCGTATCATTGAACTTTTCCTGAAATATACTTGGTGTAAACATTAGTTCAATGACTTATATGTTGTTATTAATTACCCAGACCACCAAGGGAGCAAATGTGCTTTCAGTCAAGTGGTGATTTCATATCTTTTCTAAGTGGTGTTATCATATTTCTATGTGAATGCTAGTCCTTTTGACCGATTGGAGTTGTCATGAAATTCTTTATAACCGGTGTTCTTCTTGGCAAGATAATTCAATCATGTCCAATTTTACAAGATCCATCCTCATAGTCTTCTCCCGAGTCTGTCTCATCTTTCCCAAGTTTTATTTGTTTTTACCACCCTCTCACACTTTTCTTCAATGATAAAAAAATTGTCTAAGTTCCTTTCTATTCATGTGATGCTTCCACTTTCTTTTGTTCCGTATTGTATCCGGTGATTTCTTGTAGTGATTCTCAGGAGTTTCAGATTCAAGATCTATCCTCATATCTGTTGTTCTCCTTGTTGTTCTTCTCTATCAAATTCAATTCAACCTCTTGGTGTTCATTGTATCCTTTTCATTCGTTAAATTTTTTTCATGTGGAAATTCTTATCCAAGACTCTCTTATTTAGACATCTCTATTTGTTCTGTTGGAGTGGCAAGATATCTCAGAAGACTTTCATTTCCATTCATATCCTCTTTAATTATTTCGAGGATTCTCACCTCGTTGAGTTTTCATTCTGTACCGGTGCCATCTTTGTTCTAAGAAATCGTTTCAATGGTGTTTCCTTTCAATGGGCCCATAAACCACAACTTTTGTAAAGATCTTACCTGTCTCTTCTAATCTTTTCTAGAGATCTCAAGTTCTTTTCAAATGTGATGTAAGAATGATTTTCATTGGTGATATTCCTTCTAAAAGTTTGCTTCGAATCATTTCTCATCATTGGATCAACCTTTCCTTCTTCATTGTCCTGGAGTTCTGAGTAATTGACGATGTTGCTTCTCATCATCAGCCTTGAAGTCCGAAGGAGACTTTCTCTTAATTCTTTATCCATGATTTCATGCTATCATCTCGAAGTACTTCGATCATGAGTAATTTCTTTCATGTCTATCCAGAGCATTTCAGAGTTATTTTCATTTCTTGATCCTCCCGAAGGCCATCATTTCAGAAGATTTCTTCGTTCTCAGCTTTCAGCTTTCGTTCTCAAATTCTTCTCAATTGTTGTCCCTTTGTTTGTATCTCAATTATTCCGATGCTTTCTTCAAGTTTTCCATTAAGCGAATCATGATCTTTCTGTTCTCACGTATCTCCATTCATACTTAGTATCCTCATTCGTTTCAAATTCTTGTCGGTGGTTCGTTCAACATGTCTTCAAGGTCATGATGTTCTTCAATCTTTTCAAGAGGAATAAGTAGTATGCCAAACCGTTGCTTGTCATCAATTTAACTTGATGAAGGATAAGAATTACATAATTCTTATTCTTGTTTCATCAAGTGATTTCAATCTGTGTATCGGAGTTGTTCATGATATCAAATTCTCCATTCTAAGTTGTTCACCTTTTCCTTCCAGATTTCCATGTTTTTATCAAGTATCTCGTCACGAAGGTTCATCCAAATCTTCGTAAGGCCCCAGGCTTATTCTCTTGCACGTTCATTTCATTTCTATCATTCTTTCATTCTGGTGTTCTTCAAGAGGTTCTTCATGGTGTTTCGTCAAGGACTTCTTCCAGTTCTTGAAGTGTTCTTCAAAATTCTTGTGGTAGTACCTCAAGTATTCGTATCTTGTATTTCAATGTGCAATTCATTCTCCTTATCTCTTGAGATGGTATGATAGCATTCTTGATTCATGAGGAGTCTCAAAGAGATGTTGTCAAGAATGAGATACGTAAACACATCATTTCTTCCTTGGGTTATCTTGGATTTGATTTCACCTATAGCTCTTCGTAAGGATTGTTGCTATCATGGTGCTCTTCAATAATTCATGTTTTTTTCAAGTATCCTCTGGTTGAAAGAAGTTTTCTTATCCTCTTTCTCCCAACCAATCGTTGTTTCTGTTAGTGGTTGGTTGTCACCTCATAATTTGAGATGTTTTACATAATCCCCAAAACAAGCTTTTTATCGTTGTTGGTTCTTCCAACAACTCCGTTCAATACTTTTGTACGGATTCTTCTCAAATTCAATGGTGGTAGAAGTGTCATTTTCTTCTCCATTCTTTTTCTTTAAATCGATCTAGTTTCTGTTGGTTTGTTCCGAACGCATTGTGAGGTTGCTCTCTCTGAACCATCATCTCATTTTATCAAGATCATGTTCCGTAATTACTTATCCATTTAACCAGAGTTTGTGGATCTATTTTCTATTTCTTTCCATCATATAAAGTTTTGTTCTGTTATCAACTCGAGTGCTGCCCAAATTATTTCATTCTAAATCCTTGTCTATCTCTTTTGAACCAGAGTGGTTTTGAACTCTTGCTTGTTCCTTGTGCCATTTTTCACGTCTTTGCAACATTTAAGGATCGCTGGTTTCACTCGTTTTTCAAAGAAGCCACTAAGTTTTACCGCTTCCATTTCCTCTTCCTCTTCCTCTTCTCATTCTAAGATCTCAGGTCGAGATCTCTTGTTAGTGGAGGAGAGCTGTAACAGCCAGAGACAGATGCTCCAAATGCCTTCCATTTATTTCAAATTTCATCATGTGGCTGATTTGTTTGTCGCATTCATCATGGCATCATTCGTGTCATCTGCATAGCACCATCACCCTGTTGCCATCATTGCATCCGTCCATAGTTGTCGGTTCTCCCCGTTCTCGTCGATGTCCATTTCGAGACCAACCACACACGCATGCACCCACGACATCGTAAAATATTGTTTTTAAAAGTGTGTTTCAAATATTCTCGGAATGGGTCGACAGTTGGCATGTGGTCTCAATATAGTGTAGGTAGTCCTCCTGCCAAGTTTCGTCGCAATCGTAGTCCGTTTGATACCCCAATCGTTAAACTATAGCAGCACTATAGTTGGTCAATCGTTGGACGTTTTCGGTATTGTAAAACTTGTTGTCGGGATACCTGTCTTCCCGCTCTGCTATGCCTAGACCCAATGCATAGTGCATGGACCCATCATGCCCGTCCGATAGCTTCCCCGAACCCAAAATATATGGTCATGACCATTGGATTCACATCAATCCCATAATACCCCAAACAATCATCGGTTTTTCAATTGGACTCCCCTGACCTATTATCTCGACCGTCTAATCTAAATCTTAGGGTCCCAAATTCGCCCCTCTAATCCACGTACCTATTTAAGTAGACCAATCGCTAGATATCCGCAATTCCATTCATCATGTCCCGTTTGCGCCGCCACCTTCTCTACCTTCCTTGGTTTCCCAATCGAGCCAACCAGCCTCCTCCTCCATCGGGATCCTCCCGGATAAAAAAATCCTCCATCAAAGCCAACCAGTGCAACGATCGAACCCCGACTTGATCGCCTGGACGCGTCCACACCCGGGGGACCGCGCTAGTAGCCCCGAGCAGTGAGAGCTTGATATCCTCCCTGCATCAAGCCGTCCTCAAGCCCTTGCACTCACGCGACCCCATGGCGCCCGAGGTCCACCTTGTGTCCATGCCTTCAGCCCCTCGACGGTGATCTAGTCCTCATGCCTCGTGCACCCCTGCCTCAGCCATGCCATCCCCTGCAGCCTCACCTCTGGCCGCGCTGATGACCAACTTCTACTCACCGGCGCACTGAACCAGCATCAGCTCTTGCAACTCCAGGTCATGCCCCGTCACCCCTTGTCCCTCCTTGCATCGCCTCATTTCTCTCGCTCGCTCATGACCTATATTTACCTGTCATGGTGCAACAGCAAGAGGAACTTCGTGGATGCCTCTGTCGATCTCGACTCCGACCGGACCCATCATGAACCTGCCCACCATCTGCAGCCACAAGCACCCGTGCTAGATCAGTAGGTCCTTGCTGCCCTCGCTTGACGAAGCCCTCACCATTGTTGTTCTTCCTCCTCTCGTGCAGAGGACGAGTGCCTTAACCCGCTGCATCACAAGCAGTAGCAGTTTGGGCGGAGCAGGAGGACGCCTCTACCTTGACTGCTCGCCCGGCCTTGGACCACCTCGCCAGCCAGCAACGTGAGGACTCCGTCAGTGACCCTGTTATTGTCAAGAACAGAGCAGCAGCGCACTCGCAAGGGCCTTGCAACGAGACCCAGGGTTACTGGGTTCGAACCCTAAGCTCACCCCATTTTCTTTTTTTCTTTTTTCTGCTCTAACAATGTTGCACTTAGATGTGTTCACCCAGTAGTAGTAGGTTTCAGCCCATGTAGTTTTTTTGATGTCCCGGCGAATTTAGCAATTAATCAAATCATGAATAAGTGCACAAAAGCCATCACATTGAAACGCTAATAACTAATTAACCATGCATCAGATTGAAATGATTTAAATATGTAAAATGTTCAGAATTTCGTGTAGGTTCACAATTTTCCACTTTCATCCATGATAAAAATGTTTAACTTGATATTTGCATAAATGGCCTATTAAAATGGTTTATATCATATCTAATTAACCATAACTCCGTCTCAAATGTTCTATATATGTAGCTTGACTTGAAAATTGAGTAGACAAATATGGTGATCTTTAATTTTCTGTTTAATAAATATAAAATATGTTTAATACAGATTTGGACCAAATTCTAAAATTATATAGGAGGCAGTTTCGGAAATTCTATATGTTCTTGTCGGCCTCATTTAAAATGCCTAGACGTTGTAGTTATTTACGCTTCACCTTTTTCCACGTTAAAAACATTTAATCATCTCGTGTAAATAAACGAGAGTGAACTAAACGATTCGAATGTGGAGTTTCGTCAATATGCAACTCGTTGCATATTGAACTTCACTTAAGTTCTAGTGTGGATTGTTGCATCTTGCCACACCATGCATAATTAAAACGAACATTTATCGTTCTTGTTTGTGCATCATGTCATGCATATGTTGTGGTTTTGTGTGTTGATTGTTTGTTTCCGGTTAACTTCTTCTCAATAGAGTTCCGAAAGCATTCGGAATGTGAGGAGTCTTTCGAGTACACCCGTTCGTCTACTTCACGGATTGGTTCTTCTTCCAAGTGGGATCTTAGGTAAGATGAACATTTCCCTCGATATCACTACTATCAATGCTATGCTACTTGTCTTGCTTCTATTTTTATGTCTCGTTACCTACCACCTGTATGTCAAGCCTCCCAACATTGCCATCAAAAGCCTCTAACCCCTCCACCTTCCTAGCAAACCATTGTTTGACTATGCTACTACTTGCTCAGCCCTTCTAATAGCGTTCTTAGTTGCAGGTGCAGTTGCTTCCATGTAACAACATGGATACTTTTGTTCTATTACTATATTGTCACTATTTAATTTAATGAACATATATACTTGGTAAAAGGTGGAAAGATTGGCCTTTTGCTCTGTGTTTTGTTCCATCTTTGCTGCCCTAGTTACTTGTGTACCGGTGTTATGTTCCATATTGAGCGCTCCGAACATGCTTAGGGTTGTTATGGGGATCCCCTTGATTTTCGTTTTCGGATAAAACTTATCTGGCAAGGCCCAACACTGGTACTACATTTGCCCAATAACTAATAACATTGCATAGGGACCCACCAGCACCCGCGGATCATTAATCAACCCCGGGCCAGTAATCCTCGTGAATGTTGGTCCAAAACAAAGACACTCGTGGGGTCATCCTGAGGCAACTCAGTGGATTCCTACCAGGCCACCATACGTATTGCTCATCTGGTAGTGACTTGAGAAAAAGATACGCGCGACTCCTATTGGGATCTGGCCTGCCGGGCGGCCCTGATGGATTTGTTTTACCTTTCCCGAACGTCTTGTCTGCAGGATTCCGATGATACTTTGAGATATCTCGGGGTTGAGGTTTTCCACAAGAATTTCCGAGGACGTTACGGGTTTTCTGTGGTTGAGGTTTTCCATGCAGCTTGTGGTAGTTTGTGATGGACTAGTTGGAGCACCTCTGCAGGGTTTAATCTTTCATGAGAATCATGCCCGCGGTTATGTGGCAACATGGAAACTTTGTTTAACATCCAATCATAGCAAACTTGAAGTAAACATAAATAAGATACACCAACCGTGTGCGTAAACATGATCGTCTCTTCTCATGAGGCACACTCTCCAAGAGAACACAGTGGGGTTATGTTTGACTTGTAGGTAGGTGTTTTTAATCACTTGGTGATCGTACTAATTCACGTACGCTATGCGTAGACCACCCTTCTTATTTTGTTATACTGGTAAGTTAGCCACTCAAATAAATTCTTAGTGCTTGTTGCAACCTCACCACTTAACCATACCTTACCCATTAAGCTTTGATAGTCTTGATTCCCTTGGAAATGAGATTGCTCATTCCCTATGGCTCATAGATTACTATAGCATTAATTGCAGATATAGGTAATGTGCTGCCTTGTGTCGGGGCTGGAGGCACAAGATCACTTATGGAGCCATCATCCCCTTTGTGGTTCGGTGGGGGCATGAATGCGTGCACAAATAGAAGAAACAGCAAGACGAAGCAATGATTTACCTAGGTTCGGGCCGCTTTGAAGCGTAAAACCCTACTCCTGCTTTGTGGGTAGATTGATCAGGGGAAAATGAAGAGCGTATATCACTCCAACCCGGCAAGGGTTGCCTTCGGGGGAGTTACTACACGTGTGCAAGTGCTCCAAGGTCCGAATCCTCAACTAGGTTCCTTGGGCCTCCTTTTATAGCACAAGGGACAACCGTAGTGGCAAAACAGACATTGGTCGATGATTAGATAGCTAGCAGAGCTTATCATACCTAACTATAGCATTAGTGGCATACTGGGGCGCGTCCCTGGAAAGCTTGTACCACCGCTCTAGCTAACCACTGCACCTCACCTTGACACGTGTAAGGACAGGTGTCAAGGAGGGGTAATTTGGCTTCTAGCGTGTGCCCACGTGCTTAGCAAGAGCCTCGTAGCCACCTGGGGTCTCGACACCGCATTGACAAGTGACACATGTCCTAGTCCCTAGCAAGTGCTGGGGGAGTGCTTGGAGCGCAACAGTCCCAGGTTTGGGCTATCGCATAGACCTTGTTGTAGTTTGTCTTGATCATTGTCAGGTTGGCTCGGTGTTTGAAAGGTTTTTTTGCTGTCTCTTATGCACAAGTCAGGGACACTGGGTACCCCTATCCTAGGGCACCAACACCTTGCCATGAGAGCAATGCTGGTTTGATATGGAGTTCTTATTCTTCACCATTGATGATAGGATTGGTTCCAGGTCGGCGGCCTAGAATAGCAAGGATGGACGTCGATTTTTTTATTGTTTGATTTTGTCACTTATGTACAATTATTGAAAATGTTGTTGTATTGATGTGATCTTGATTTAGCTTGCGGCGAGTGTAAGCCAATTCCATATACTCATCCCTTCTTTACATGTACTTGTAATGATATCCATTCTTGTGAAACGACGAGATGCGCTTCTATCCCTATCGAGGCCCTCGAGCCAATATAAGGATAGGATCGCATCTTGGGTGTTACAAATATCCATAGTGACATTGGGGTATTGTATTGATTTACTTGATATATGTTAAGCCATCAACTTGTGGATTTTGGTGACCTTGGGAATCTATGCATAGGGGTTGATTGCACGTTATCATACCACGTTCTCCGATAGAAATATTGGGGTGCTCCTTGAAGTTCTTTGTGTTGGACTGAATATGATAGATCTGAAATTGTTTGATATATTGGGTTGTACCATAGGTGCATCACATGCAAATTAAAAATTTCTACGCGCAGAACATCCAAAATTATGCTACAAAGATGGATCACATATCGTTAGCACTAGACACGCAGTGCCGTGCAACGGAAGTAGAGTCGGGGCAGTGCTTCCACGAGGTTCGTCTCCTCCTTGCCCCATATCCCTCAAACAACTAGTCCGATCTCCCACGAATAGCCGTTCACTGATCTCCCTCATACAGTTTATTCAGAGCGGTGCAAGTGCACCGCCTCTAATGGTATCCGTGTGTGCAGGAGGAACATCGTGCGGTGAACTGCGCATAGCTCTATCATGCCCCTCATGTTTGGGTTGTGGAAGCGACTTAGTCATCAGATCTAAAACATTTGCATATGTGTGAATCTTGCATAAATTAGTATCAACCTTATCTACGAGCTTTCGTATCAAGTGATCTTTTCGATCAATGTGCCTTGGCATGTGCGATGGCACCTGAATTATCGCAATAAAGGTCCAATAGTTTTGAACAACCTAGGAACACAGCAAGATCCTCCAGGAACTTCTGTCGCACATTTGTCATGGCAGATGTCCGGGTCGACGGACTTAGGTTCGAGGCCATCACTAAGGTGGTAACTCGAAGGGGTTGTTCGGAATCGAGGGACAAGGGTTCACCTAGGTTCGGCCCCTCGGAAAGAGGTAAAAGCCTACGTCCTGCTTTGTGTTGTATTTATTGTGCATCGATTACAAGGGAGCGAATTCGCTTGACCTAGATTTCAATCAGTTGTTTCGTGGCCTAAGCCGCCTAGGTAAGTCGCCCTTATATACACAGGTCAGGCTCCTGGGCTTACAAGAGTTCGGGTCGGGTTAAACTTAACAACCGACCTCACCTCTAACTAAACATGCCTTGTCTCACAAGTCTCTCCTGGCAGCTTATGTCCACCGGGTTACATCTGGCCTTCTAGCTCTGGGCCCTCCGGCCCATCAATTATGCTTTACTCTTGGTGCTACCGTAAGCCGCCAACCGCATGACCCGGCCCACTTGGGAAGGTCTCGTCCCAGGTGAATATCCCCAACATTAGGCCCCATATTGATTTGAACGGGTTCATGCCAATCTTCTAGTCTTCTGGTTGGCGAATCTCTCATCTTTATCACCTGAAAGAGAAAAATGCATAACCCTCCATGACGTCATCTTGAATATGTCAAAAAGATCCCGTGACGTTTGCAACAGATCTTTATCATTAAATGATCGCCAAGCATGTGCGAGGACCTTTGAAATCTTTTGCAGGCACTCGTTTCGCAAAACCGGCGCTAAGCATGGCACTCCCACAACCCTAGAAGTCAAGATGGCTCCTACTAAAATGGAGTGCGTGACTATGAGTTTTTGATAAGCCGTCGCAGCTCCCAGAGCCGCCGCCTCTTGCTGGGCCCTCGCCCGATATACCAACGACTAGGCATCATGAACCGGCTAATCATTGCTTGGCGGTTTCGATGTTGATCACTATTGGAAACCTCCAGCGACTCATAACATCGGCTGTAGCTGCGGCTCGGGATGGGGGTTGAATGCACATGACTACGGCTGTAGGTATACTTCTCCTACTGGGCCTCAAACGTCTGCATGTACCTAATGGTGTTCTACACTTACTCTGCGAAAGGTGCCTCGTTAGGAATTGGGATTGTACCAAGCTTGGTCGCTGCTGCCACCATGTTCTCCGCCGGGTTAGAATAATGGCCCGATGGCGTCAGAAAAGACAGGGTTCTGACCTTGTTACGACGGGGCGGGTTTGGCTGCTAATGCTAAGTCGCTGCCCGGCCTCCAGGTATTTCCGTCATCTGGGTTACTGTCAGGGGGATGTTCCGTCCCGTCCCTGGCATGTTAAATAGATTTCTGGCTTCATATTGCTCGAGTAATAGAGACTAATGCCTCATCAGATGAACCACCGTTGTAGATTGCTACTCTAATTCCAAGTGAAAAGCTTATGCCCTAAGGCGCTCCGAGTCAGCATCCATATGAGCCTTCATCGCATTGATTTCCTATTGGACTCCGGCCATCTGGTCCTTCAACCTTTTAATCTCCACATTATGAGCCGCTTGGTTTTCCACATTGACCTCGGTCTCCAACACTGCAACGAGCTCGTTCATCATATCCAAAAGAACTTGAGCCGACGGCCTGTCGGCTTCACACCCGGCCGCACTAGTGGCCGTACTGTTGTGAGCTGCCGCGGAACCCGCCATGAAGACGACAACATGGTTCAACGACTCATACTCTTCCGGCTCATGGTATTCGGACACGGGGTAATGCTCGATGTAGCCCCCAACTCCGTCATTGTGAAGCTGATAGATTGATTCTGTCTCTCTGCTTGACAAGCCATCCTGTGAGCAGATGAGCATTCCTTCCCTTGACATGGAGCCTTCAAGCTCCCTGCCTTCGGTAAAGCCGACGAAGACATGCTTGATGGCCTGGTTAACATGGGCGGGTCATGCACGCCGGGCCGGATCGACGAGGTCGGTACAAATGTCCAGCCTGGGTTCCGATCCGCCAATCTTGCCGATGAAAATGTGAATTCCGCCAAAGGGGACCCGGTACCCGTACTCTATTGAGTCAGCCTCGGGGCCCCATCTTGCGTTGTCGATATAGATCTTGCCGTGGCGACTCTTGGGCATCCTGCCAATGGCGTATCCCTCGATCCCTGGGAGAGATCACTTCGAGAACCTTACACCACCAAGTGCTAGCCCCATGGTGGGTACCAACTGTCGTGGATTTTTCATGGTAGATGTCCGGGTCAATGGACTTAGGTTCAAGTCCATTGCTAAGGCGGTGAACTCGAAGTGGTTGATCGGAATCGAGGGACAAGGGTTTACCCAGCTTCAGCCCCTCAGAAAGAGGTAAAACCTATGTCTTGCTTTGTGTTGTATTGATTGTGTATCGATTACAAGGGAGCAAATTCGCTTGACCTAGATTTCAATCAATTGTTTTGTGGCCGAAGCCGCCTAGGTAAGCCACCCTTATATACACGGGTCAGGCTCCTGCGCTTACAAGAGTCCGGGTCGGGTTAAACTTAACAACCAACCTCACCTCTAACTAAACATGCCTTATCTGAAAAGTCTCTCCCAGCGGCTTAAGTCCACCGGGTTACAGCTAGCCTTCTGGCTCTAGGCCCTCCGGCCCATCGGTTATGCTTTCCTCGCGGTGCTACCGTAAGCCGCCAACCGCATGACCCGGCCCACCTAGGCGGGTCTCATCCTGTGTCACATCCCTAGCTAGATGTCATAGGACAACATGGGTGCTGCATCATGTTTCAATTTTGCATCAACATGAAATGGGGACTAAAAGAAACCCCAAGTTCACATTGAATCAAAATAATTCAAAGTTGGTGAGAATTCAACAAATCCAAAATGCCCTTTAAAAATGTCCCCTATGTCTGATAATTATGGACATGATTATACAAGGGGTCATTTAAAATATTTGAACAACTATAGCAACTTAAAAATAAATGATAATGCTGATGAAAATATCAAATATAGCATTATCATTATTTTAGTTTTTAAAATATCGTGAAACTTTTCACATGAGTTTGAAATATTCAAACTTCAATATATAAAATATTTGGGGTATTTTAAAATAGCATATGTGCCTGAAAATAAAATGGAACAAATGTTAGAAATGGAATAACAATAAAAGAAAACAAAAAAGTAAATTATTAAAATCTTACCTGGGCCGGGGAAGAAGCCAGCCCAGCCCACTAGGAGCGAACCGGTCTTCTTCCACCTCCGGTCAGAAGGACGTCGGGCGCGTGGTCGCCGCGCGCCGGCCACCTCCTGCGTGTGTGCCTGCCTAGATGGAGGGATGGACTCCAGGGAGACGTCCAGATCGATCCTCCCTCCATTTCTCCTCCTCCCAATCACTGCAGCTCTCTCTCCCCATTTTTCCTCCCTGCCTCCATGACCGAGCCCTGCTCGAGCTTGCCGCCGTCGTTTTAGCCGCCCCCGCGCCCTTCTGAGCCCACCAGCAGCCCCGCAGCGACCCCCTCGTCCCCCTCGTGACGCTAGAAGAAGCCGGATGCACTCCACGACGCGTCGTTGCCGTTTCTTTCTTGTCGGCCGCCGAAGCTCTTCTCCGGCGATTCGAGGTTGTCTGCGTGTCCCCGAGCTCGCCGTCTCCCCCAGCAACCCCATCATGAGCTCCTGCTCTGTTCCCCCCTCCTCTTGAGGCCTATCCCTCGCCATAGACGTCGTTCCCTTGCTACCTGAAGCTCGCCGCCGCTCGGGTCGTCGCCGGCCGTAGCTCTGGTGGCCCCCGAGCCCCCTCTACCGCTGCGTTGGATGCACGCGTGCACGGGCTTCCTCCAGGTGCCCTCCGCGCACCAAATGGTCGCCGGAGGCGCAACTCCGGCGGGTCGCCACCGTGCGGATGGTTGCCGCCGGCCCTGCTCTACCGGGCGCCGACATGGCCATCATCAGGGGCTAATCCCCCCTGATTAGTTAGCCCCCTGCCACTGACTACTGGGCCCCAGGGTGGGTCAAACTCCTAGTCAACGCGAAGATTAGGCCCCTGTCACTGACGTGCGGGCCCCGCACATCAGGTTTGACATGGCCTGGTCAACCGACCAGCTGACATCGTAGTGACGTCAGGCTGACATCAAATTTCATTTTCCATTTTTAAAATAATTCCTGAAATTGTTCAAAACTTTAAAAATTCGTATAAATTAATCTGTACATCAGATGAAAATAATTTATATATGAAAATTTGTCAGAAAAATCCAATGAATCCAATGATGCTATTATCATGCATGTTAGAGCAACATATGTAGAAGAACATTGACATTTGCTAATAGGTTAGTTTATGGAATTTGAAATGAAGAATAATTTTGAACCTATGTTCAAACTCATTTCAGCTTAACTTGAACATTAGTTGCATCAGCTCATCCAAACATGCTACCATGCCATGATCATGCATCATATTGTTGCACTTGTGTGTATTGATTTCTTTTTATGTGCACTGCGGTAGGCCCTCCTTCTGAGGATACCCCCGAGTATTCCAACGAAGGAGAAAACCTTCCTGCTACCCAGCAGGGCAAGCAACCCCTCTTGATCATTCCGATAACATCCCAATCTCTCGCTCCTGCTCTTGTTTACTTCATTAGGACAACCGTTCACTTGTCTGTCATACACGGTAGATGAACCTATTCTTATGCATGACCTGTCATTGTCACAGTAAATAGCTAAACCTTGCAACCTAGCATACCTGGTAGATGCTTGTGCCATGATGTGCTTAGCTTACTTTGCCTCCTATGCTTTCTATGGTTAGAGTTGTGTTAGGTCTGATTCATCTGGGTGATGAACTGAGTGAAACAATGTTGTTTTGATATGATGAACTTATGATGAACTCGATTTCATAAAGGTAGCGATGAGAGGCTATGTAGGAGTACATTGCGGGTTGTCTCATTGGGACCATTCTTAGGAACTGAGTCCATGTTTGTGATCCAAGACTAGTTACTACCATGCAATGGGTTCCAGTAACTCGACCCCTCTCGTCTTATCAGTCGCTTAGTCCTTACTCCAGGAGTTGCAAGTAGTTTCTGGTGTTTATAGCATAATGGAGGCCGTGCGTAGCGCTAACCCTAGGGGTGGGTTACGACACGGTAGGCAGTGGCACGGTGTACCAAGGGTCACCCGAATGAAGTGCTTGGGAACCCTGCACACATCGTTTGGGGCTGTAGCAGAAACTTCGGCCGGACTTCCGTGCGGGTTCAGTCTCAAATAGGCGATAGCCTGGACTAGAGGTCTTATGTGATTGACAGTCGTGGCCGGCTCCCTCGCTGGGCTTCCACTTGAAGGTTGCCGAGGTGCTTGGTTTGATGAGCACACAACGATAAGTAGCGAGAGCGTGTGTGAAGAAGTTCACCCTGCAAGGTATGAAACTATTCGAATAGCCACGTCCTCGGATATGGACTACTTGGATAACTTATGTTGTTCATAGATAATCAAATGGATACTCATAAAAATATCAAGACAAGTGTGAGTATGATGGATGGCACTCCCCCAGGAGAGGGAAGTGAATCCATGGTGGTGTATTGTCATGGAGTTAGTGGACTCGTGTACGATATCTAAAATTTAAACAAAGAGTTAAAATTGTGTAGTGTAGGTTAGCCATGAGTCAAAGCTGGCATTGCTGCATAAACTCCACCACCCCCTTGTTGATACATGAGCATGAATAGACTAGGTCTGCTTTAAAGACTTGTTGAGTATGTTTGTACTCATGTTTGCTTAATAAATGTTGTAGATGAGACCCAGGACCCATCAGGTGGGTTCTTTCTAGATGTCGACGATGCCGAATAGCTGGTGTCCCAGCTACAACCCTATGCCCGCTGGCAGGCTGTAGATAGTTAGGCCATGTGCCTTTTTACCCTTTCATCTGTCTGTACCCACACAGCTTATGCTTCCGCTTGGTTTGTATGAACTTGTTTGTATGACTTGAGTGTCGGTTCATGTCAACCCCTATTTGTAAGAACATATTATGCAAGGCTCGTATGAGCCTCTTAAATAAAAGTTGTTGAATGGTTCTGTTGTGATGCCATGGTTGTATCTATGCATATCAGGCATGTCATGCGTACGTGTGAGATGCAACGGTATGTATGGGATCCGACACCTAGTTGTGTGCCTTTAGTAGTACTCTTTACGGGAAACAACCTCTTTGTGCTTCCACTGAGCCATGGTAGCTTGCTACTGCTCCGGACACATTGATTGACCGGCATGTATCCTTCTTTGCTGCTGTGTCTGTCCCTTCGGGGAAATGTCTCGCAGCGTAATGGAGTCCCTGTAGCCTGCTACGACACGTATACGTGCAGTGATGACATTTATGTCACACGGCTTAATGGAGTCCTTGTAGCTTGCTATGACTCGTCTACACATGCTTGAGGCCGACTCCTGCATTGTAGGGTTATGTATGCCTGTTTTCGTACGGATGTGCCACTTGGGTTCTATGATTAGGCATGTCAGCCCGGGTTCTCTATCGTTTGATTGCTAGTGACATGTTCACATACGTGAGCCACAAGACGCAAACGGTCCCGGCTAAGGTAAGGCTGCAGCCGTGGAGCTTACCGTATGTGAGGCCGCAAAGTGATGTGATATGTTAGAGTATGGATTCATATGACTTAGGATTGGGGTCCTGACATCCCGGGTGAATATCCCCAACAACTTTCGAATCAAAACACCTTCATTTGCGGCTTCACAAGCTACAATGTATTTGGCCTCGATTGTAGAGTCGGCCACCGTATCTTGCTTGGAACTCGTCCAGCTCACTACTCCATTTAGGACATACACGAATCCAGTTTGTGATCGACAATCATCCTTGTCAGTTTGGAAACTAGCGTCAGTGTAACCCTTTACGTAGAGCTCCTCCTCACCTCCATAAACTATGAACATCTCTTTAGTCCTTTTCAGGTACTTCAAGATAGTTTTCTCCGCTACCCATTGACGCTCACCTGGGTCGGCCTGGTATTTGCTTGTTAATCTTCTTGCATAGGCAACATCAGGCCTTGTACATAGCATGTCATACATGATGGAACCTATTGTCGAGGCTTATGGAATCCTACTCATCCGGTTTCGCTCATCAAAAGTCGTAGGACTCTGAGTCTAGCTTAGCCTTATACCATGTGAGACGGGCAAGAACCTCTTCTTGGCCTCACTCGTGTTGGACCTCTTCAACACTTTGATTATGTACGTGCTCTGGCTCAATCCAAGAAGTTCCTCGATCTATGTCTATAGATCTTGATGCCTAAAATGTACACTGCCTCTCCAAGGTATTTCTTTGATACTTATCACTCAATGATTCCTTGACTGAGTTCATCATCGAAACATCATTTCTGATCAGTAGTATGTCATACACATACAAGATCAAAAATACTACCGAGCTCCCATTAGACTTCTTGTATAAACATTAGTCCTCTTCGTTCTTGATGAAACCCAGGTCAACGATGACTTCATCAAAACGAATGTTCCAACTCCAAGCTGCTTGCTTCAGTCCATACATGGATCGCTTGAGCTTGCATATTTTACGAGCATTAGTTGGATCGAGAAAACCTTCGGGGTGTATCATGTTTACATCCTATTTTAAATTTCCATGAATGAAAGCCGTTTTGACATCCATCTGCCATATCTCATAATTGAAATATGCAGCTATAACTAGTAAGATCCTCATCGATTTTAGCATCACTACCGGCGAGTAGGTCTCGCCATAGTCAATTCCTTGAACTTGTCCATAACCTTTAGAGACAAGTGAGCTTTGTGGATCTAAACATTTCCATCCACATCAGTTTTCTTCTTAAAGACCCATTTGCAAACAATAGCAACTACGCCAGGCGGCGGATTAACCAAGACCCAGATTTGATTGTCATCAATGGACTTTAACTCGGATCTCATGGACTCCAACCATGCCTCGGAATCTGGGCTCACCATCGCTTCTACATACATGGATGACTTGTCGCTTTCTAGCTCCAACACGGCGCGCACTTTGCGCAATCTTTCCGACCTCTGTGGCTCTGGTACCGACTCCACTACGGGTTCTTTGACCAACTCTAGCCTGATCTCTTCACCAACCGACTTCTCCCCAAGTGGCTCTCGAATTTCTTCCACTCGCACCAGTCTCCCACTGGCCTCCCGACTGAGAAACTCTTTCTCTAGGAAAACCCGTCCCGAGCAAGAAACACTTCGTTCTCTTGTCGGTTGTAGAAGCTATATCCCAAGATTTCACTCACATATCCCACGAATATGCATTTATCTAACTTGGGTGTAAGCTTGTCTGACATGATTCGCTTGACAAATGCTTCACAACCCCAAATCCTTAGAAAATAGAAACTAGGACTCTTCCCAGTCCACATCTCGTGTGGTGTCTTCTGTATGGATTTTAATGGTACCTTGTTAAGTGTGAAAGTTGCGGTTTCTAGAGCGTATCCACATAATGACAAGGGTAAATACGATTTGCTCATCATCACCAGACCATGTCCAACAAGGATCGATTTCTCCATTCTGACATGCCATTTCTCTGCGGTGTACTCGGAGGTGTGAGCTGAGGTACTATACCTCGGCTCTTCAGATGATAATCAAACTCCTTGATCATGTACGTACCTCCACGATCTGATCACGGAAGCTTTATCGTCTTGCTGAGTTGATTCTCAACCTTGTTCTCAAACTCTTTGAAGTTCTCAAAAGTTTCTAACTTGGGCCTCTTCAAATAGATACATCAATACCTACTCAAGTCGTCGGAAAAAGTCATGAAGTACTGATATCCACCTCTGGTCGTGGTGCTCATTGGACCACACAGATCACTATGGATAAGTTCCAACATCTCGGATGCCCTGTCGCAACTTTTGCAAAAGGAGACTTAGTCATCTTGTCTAGCAAGCAGGATTCGCATGTCTCGAATGACCCAAAGTCAGACAAAGTTAGGAGTCCATCATCATGGAGCTTCTTCATGCGTTTCAAACTAATGTGTCCAAGCCGGCAATGCCAAAAGTATGTCGAGTTTATTTCATTAGGCTTATGCCTTTGACATTCACAATATAGACCGGTTCCATTTCTAGATTGAAAATAATAGCCCATCTACAGTGGGTGCATAGCCATGGAACATTCCATTCAAATAAAAGGAACAACTATTGTCCTTTAAATTGAATTCATAACCTTGAATCATCAAGCACGAGGTAGAAATAATGTTCAGACTATGTGTAGGAATCTAATAACAATTATTCTATTCCAAAATAAATCCACAAGGAAGTTGGAGCTGCATTGTGCAGACCTCTAATGCAGAAACTCTTACTTTGTTGCCGACCCTAATGTCAATCTCCCCTTGTGCCACACGCCTTGTTCTTACCAGTCCCTGCATCGAGTTGCAAATATGAACAACATATTCGGTACCAAATACCAAAGTGCTGCTAGGTATGTCAGCAAGGTAAATGTCTATAACATATGTAACAAGTTTACCTTTACCTGAAGAAGCATCTCCGGCTTTCTTGCAATGCTCAGCAAGCCACTTTCTACTATTCCTCCTCCAGTTACCAGCTTCCTTGCAATGAAAGCAAATGGTCTTTGAGTTCGGTCTAGACTTCGGCTCAGCGGCGGAGATAGCCTTCTTCGTGCTCTTTTCCTTACCCTTCTTCTTGGACCAACTCTTCTTGAACTTAGCTGAGTTCTGCGCCATGCTCTGCCACCTTGAGCATATAGTGCAATTCAGTGAGCTTCTTATCCATGTCATGCATATGATAGTTTGAGAAGAACGTCCCTTAACTAGGTGGAAGGAAACCCAAAATTGCATCCGTGGATAGCTCATCTCCAAGTGGGAAGCCTAACCAATCCAAAGCTTGCACGTACCCAATCATCTCGATAAAATGTAGGCTCAGTGGATCACCCTCTTTCAGCTTACAATCCTTTAAGGATTGCCATATGTTGAACCTTTCGGTCCTAGGCTGCACCTGAAACATGCTCTTGAGACTCTCGATCATATTGGAAGCCTGAATGTTTTCGAAATGTTGTTGTAAATCGGGCTCCATACAAGCTAGCATGAGGCAGCTGATCTTGTTTGATTCATCATCGAGTTCCTTGTGGGCATTCTTCGTTTTGGCACTTGCATTCTGAGTAGGTTCCTCTGGAAGTATATCCTCTAGAACATGTTTCTTTTTATCGTGCTAGAGAACAGTTCTCAAATTTCTATACCAGGTGGTAAAGTTTGTTCCATTCAGTTTATCCTTTTCCAGAATTGATTTCAACAGAAAGTTTGGTTGAGCAGGTGGTGCCATTGATCTACAACAAAAATATGCAATCACTAAGCAATGTGTTCATGTCGATTAATTGAAGTCTTAAATAGAACTACTCCCACTAAAGTCAACATCCATCCACAAACTCTCAGTGATTCAGGACCCGTCTAGCATGAGCGACTAGTGCGTTTTAGCATCACTGCTAGCCAACTTGCCTATTCGGTAAGTAACTCCTTGCTAATCGTATCTCTATACGACTCCTATCTGTCGGGTAGGTATTTTATACTCGGCTCTCAACCTTGTTTTCCACAAGGCCCAAAACCATTTTGATTGCCTTGTCAAGTTAACCTAATGTAGTGCATGTCCGTGTTCGACATGAACCCTCCAGTTCAAGGACATCTAGTAGCACCTCAATTTTATGAGCCCACCACTAGACGTACGTAACGTGAGAAGGTGCAACATCCGAAATGACAATGAGCTTGATCTTTACGAGGGATATTTCTACCATTATAACATGCATAGAAACAAGAAGCAATACTAATCACGTATGAACATAAATATGTGAAACTGTATGGCTCCTTCATGGGCGTCCTTCCATAGCCGACTCCAACTCCAATGAACAAGGTGGAACTCCATCTTGTTTGTCACACCGCGACGGAAAAACCTCGAGCTTGACCTCTGTCCTCCAACTACTACAACTAGCAATAAATTTACAAAGATTCACATGTCGATGTGCAGGTCCTTTAACAATATAATGACACCACTTTGGCTCCTGGCGGCTACAATCATCACACGCAGGTCATGTTCAATTACGGACATGCTTCACGCCCAACAGCCCCGCTGATGGCAGGTGCAGCTGTAGGGTCACGGCTTGAACCAGACCAGGAGCCCCCGAGATGGTCGTGGCCATCTGAGATGTGGGGAGGAAAAGGATGGTCGTCCCCCTCGCCCACAACGTTTGGGACCGGCTGACCAATTCATTGTTGCGGTTGCTCCTCTCTGGCGCCTCCTGCTCCGATCGTGGGGGACTAGACGAGGGCGCCACCTGCGTCGACCGCATCGCCCATGATACCCGCCTCATTTGTGACCGTTGTGGTGTCAACGGCGCCCGCGGCCGCATGTGAGGGAGCCTTCAAAGTGGAGGTATGCGTTGCTGCACTGTATTTCTTGTTTGGAACCATTGTTGGAGAAGATGGCGAAGAAGATCGACACACCAATCACAATCTCGGGTTCGCACCAACATAGTTCCCCTACCTGGCACACCAAAGATGGCGGGGCTGGATGCACATGATCACCTATGGGTCATCGGCCCCTTTGTGTTCAGTGGGGGCGTGGACGCAGGCACAAACAGCAGAGACAGCGAGATAATGCGGCGATTTACCCAGGTTCGGGCCGCTTTGAATTGTAAAACCCTACTCCTAATTTGTGGGTGGATTAATCATGGGAACACGAAGAACATACAAAACTCCAGCCCGGCAAGGGTTTCCTTCAGTGGAGTTACTATGTGTGTACAAGTTCTCGAAGGTCTGAATCCTCAGCTAGGTTGCCTTGGGCTTCCTTTTATAGCACAAGGCGCAACGACAGTGGAAAAATAAACATTGTCTGATGATTAGATAGCTATAGATCTTATCATACCTAACTCTGGCATTAGAGACGAAACACCATCATTGCTAGTCTAGGTGGCGTGTAGGGGTGCATCCCCAACAAGCTTATACCACCGCTCTAGCTAACCATTGCACCTCACCTTGACACGTTTAAGGACGGGTGTCAATGAGAGCTAATTTGTCTTCGAACATGTTCCACGTGCTTAGAGAGATCCTCGTAGCCACCTGGAGGCTCGAGACCTCATCGACAAGTGACTGGCCTTGCGATGAGGTGGAGCGGTGACAGATTGGCTCGCGACCGCTAGGGTATGGCTTGCCAGGTCTTCAAGAGGGGCGCACGTCCTGGTCCCTAGCAAGGGCCAGGGGGTGCTTGGTGCACAACAGTCCCAGGTTTCGGCCGCCGCATAGATCTTGTTGTAGTTCGTATTGATCATTTTCGGGTTGGCTTGGTATTTGAAGGATTTTTGTTGTTGTCTCCTGTGGACAAGTCATGGGCACTGGGTACCCCTGTCCTAGTGCACGAACACCTTGACGTCAGAGCGATGCTTGTTTGATTTCAAGTTCTTCTTCTTCACCATTGATCATAGGATGGGTTCCAGGTCGGCAGCCTGGAATAGCAAGGATGGACGTTGGGTTTTTTATCGTTTGATTTCGTCTCTTAAGTACAATTCTGGAATATGTTGTTGTATTGATGTGATCTTGATTTAGCTTACGGCGAGTGTAAGCCAATTCCATATACTCATCTCTTCTTTATAAGTACTTGTAATGATATCCATTCTTGCGAAACGACGAGACACGTTTCTATCCCTGTCGAGGCCCTCTTTCCAAAATAAGGATAGGATCTCATCTTGGGTGTTGTAGATACCCATAGTGACATTGGGGTATTGTAATGATTTACTTATATATGTTAAGCCATGAACTTGCGGGTTCCGGTGACCTTGGGAATCTATGCATAGGGGTTGAATGCACGTTGTCATACCACATTCTCCAACAGAAATCTTGGGGTGCTCCATGAAGTTCTTTGTGCTAGATTGAATATGATAGATCTGAATTTGTTTGATGTGTTGGGTTCCACCATAGGTGCATCACATGCAAAATAAAAATTTCCTACGCGCAGAACCAAACATGCTACGGAGATGGATAAAAATCTTTACCACTAGACGCACAGTGCCATGCAACGAAAGTAGTGCCGGGGTAGCGCGTCCAAGAGGTACGTCTCCTCCTTGCCCGATCTCCCTCAAACAACCGGTCTGATCTCCCTCGAACAGCCACTCGCCGATCTCCCTCATACAGGTTCGCCGAAGCGGCGCAACTGCACCACCTCTGACAGTATCCGCGCATGCAAGAGGAACATTGTTGGATTTTTGGCTCCGCAAAAACCTCGAGATTCAAACACAGGGGCGGTTCGGAGATCCTCTGAAGCCTCACCCAACCTAGCTTGCTACTCGATGGACACAACAAGGAACTCGCATGATGACCAGGAAAAGGATGAATACGACAGTTTACCCAGGTTCGGGCCGCTGTGAAGCGTAATACCCTACTCCTACTTTGGTGGATTGCCTCTCAAGGAGGTGGTGGGGATGAACTAGTAAAGTGTATAGGGCTTCATTAGGGCTCTCCTTGAGGTGCTCGAGCCCCCCTATGGATCGATGATGGATGAGTGGTAGAACGGATTCGGGGTCCTCTCTATGGTGTAGCCTACCCTCTATATATAGCAGTGGCTCGGGTCCTCTTCCCTTATCGCATGGTGGGAAGGGATCCCACAACGGACAAATTTGAAGGGGGAGAGGAATACGTGCTCGCCCTTCCCAAAGGCGGTCTTTGCCTGCAAACTAGGTGTCGACAGTGCAAGGATGGGCTCAACAATGACATTCGCCCTGCGGGGCAGGTGGTTGCGGTCTTGTTACACCGGAATGAAAACCTTTGGGGGTGCTTTAGGAACCCGCGTATGTCCTAGATCCCTTTGCACCAAAGGGGAAACTACACCATCTGGCACGCTGGCACCCACCTGTCCTTCCTTGCATCACCCTTGACCCCCGAGGCCGGGCCTTGCATGGAGATCTCTGCAGCTCCGGAGGGGGCCTGAGGAGGCCCATCCCTTGTTGGTCCTCATGTTGTTCCTCCTCGCAAGCCTAGGGCCCTCGCGACGGCCTTGTCTTGAGTGAGGGTACGCCCGGCCGTGTTTGGTCGATGAAGTGGCCCATGCCCTAGGCCGCAGGCAGGCAGGTCTAGGGACGCCCATTCCTAGAACGCCGATAGTAGCCCCTGGGCCCAAGGCGTGCTCGAGCTGGCTTACGAGCGAAGCCTGGTGGTCGACTCGCAGTGTCGCTGGCCCCAGACGTGTGTCGGCCAGGCTTCCTATGCGGCAATCTAACAAACTATCGCCCCTTCTCCTACACACCGGACCCGCCATTGCCAGGTTTGCCGAGTCCTTCAGCAAACGCCATCAAACCACCTTCATCTCCCATCGATCCTGTCGTCTGTTCTCCCTCCTTGCACAACTCTCACCCCTTCCGTCGAGTCCCGGTGCACACGCCGCATTGCCTCCCCCTTTTTGCCATGTCTCTGAAGAAGGGGGAAGGCGAAGCCTTCAGAGGACCGACAACCACATTGGCACTTAAGCCAACATTGGGTCGGTTGTCGATGATGAACTTGGAGGGGTTGGAGAAGGTTTAGCTGGTGGTCGCCACCGACTCTAATGAGTGGGGGGCACCAAGATCTAGCCAGTTTTGCAGCCTCGGGGCGAGCTGGTGGCCACTGCCATCCCCCTTCATATCCCTACCCTTTTGTCGAGCGTACTGCCGCCGTAATCAAGGTTCCTTTCTGTTGTGCTCTCATATTACCTAATCCACGTTCTTCACCTTGACCTTGGATCCCTCATCCTCCTTTCGGGCTTTGCGTTCATGTGTGAGGCCTTTATTGCTCTCTTCCCCTCCGTGGCCTTGTTACGCCACTTCTTCTCTCTTGAGTTGGCTTGGGGTACAGTGTTTCGGGTGCATGTCCTTGAGGGCAGGAGATGCATCAACCCGGGGGACCCTCGACGCCGAACACTCCCCGGAAGCTGAATGGTTCTGGTCGCAATGGGTGTACGTCAACACCGCCGGGGCTGACGCCTCGTACGAACTCCCGCTGGCCCCGGTAGCACAGAATCATGGGTGGAGACATGAGGAGCTTGCCAATCCGGGGGTCAGACAGGTCCTAGCCAGGCTAGCGAGGCTGAAGCAGGCGGGCGTAACTATGGCGCTGGTGGTTTGGGAGTTTACACGCTGACGAATCGCTCCCCTTTAGCGCCACTCCCGTCCGATGTGGTCCTTCACGTGTCCCCGTGACCCAATGAGGATCCAGGTCCAGTGTCTTTCCCCTGACGTCTTGTGCGAGCTTCTCTGCCACCTGACTAGCGGTGAACCTGACGAACTTCCTTGGGATGGCCTACCCTTGTACAACTACAAGGGCTGGGAAGCTCTTATCGTGAAGATGTCGTGCTCCAACGAGTGGGGGTTCCTTCCTTTGGAGGCGGAGCGCCATCAGGATGCCTCTTTCCCGGGGGCCCCGACCTCCGAGAACTCAGGGGGCGCCGCCCTCCCCATGGTCGGGGTAGGGCACCCTTCACCACCCGTTTCTCTCGGTCTCACCTTGGATCGGGCTGAGGTCGTGGGTGACGCCCAGCCAACGATGAAGGTCATCGTCTCCATTGTTGAGCTTCCATCTCCGGTCGTCGGTTCATTGTCCCTAGGCCCTCTGGATAGCCGGAAGAGGAAAGCGCCCAGGGGCAGCCGCTCCTCGGCATCATGGGCACCGGTGAAGAGGAACTGGATCACCATAGATGAGTAAGTGCCTTCACCCTCCTCGGCCTCCTTCTTCGACGTCTTTCTCCAAAGATTCTGTTTCACAGGCTCCCTACAGGTGACGCCAAACACGGGTCGATGCCGCCCGTGCCTGCAGCCGCCGAGCTCCTCGCGGTCTCCTCTTCCGCACTCATTCCCGGGCCTATTCGCCCGTTTTGTGGCCCCGACACAAGCCCCCTACGGTCCTCCTCGCCCATGGCCTCCAGCTCCCCGGAATGGTGCCGCTCCTCTCGCCAGTGGCCTTCCCTGGGGTCATGCCGCGCGGCGTTCCCGGGCCCCCTTTGCTCGGTGACGTGGGGCCCTAGGGGGTGCGTCCTTCTTTTGGAGTGCCTTTACGGGAACCCCCAGCCATTGAGCATACGTTTGGGCTAGGAGGCTCCTCGCACACCTCCCCCGTTCGCCCTGGAGAAGGTGGGAGCTCTGGTTGGTCCCTCAAGCCCGTCGACTACCAGGGCGCCATGCCGTGGGGTTTTCTTCACATCGCGGCAGACGCGTTAAGGCGCCTGGGGATGGGGCTCGCCAACAATGATGCTTGCTTGGAGGCAGAGCGCCAGCGCCTTGCGCAGGGATGGCACCAGCTTGAGGTCGTCGTGAACTTTGGCCACCTGTAGCGCGAAAGCGCCTGCTCAAAGTCCAAGGAGTCCCTTGCTACGGTGGTGGAGGGCCACGAATGCGCCCTTGCTGAGGCTCAGGAGGCCGACTGTCGGTGCAAGGCCTCCGACGAATGCCTCATGGAGCTTCAGGCCTTAAACACCGACCTTGAAAAGCAAATCCAGACGCGGAGGGTCACACTTGAGGGATCATTACCCGAGTTCCTCATCGCCAGCGGGGGCCCCCGCGTGCCTGTCGACTCCTTGGTGTTGGAGGTGCTGGAACAGAGCCTGGAGCAGGAGAGCCTAGAGGTGAGAGAACACCAGGCGTTGCTTGCCGAGGAGTCCCTTTCCTCCCACGAGGCGAGTTTACAGGAGGAGGTCAACAACAGGGTTGCAGAGGCTTGGCGTTCCCTTTTCCAGGGTTGCAAAGTCCCGTTTCTGCCAGCATCGAAACATCTTGAAAGGCGGGGTTGATGCCCTCAAGAAAAGGTTAAACCATAAGGAGAGGTGCCACCGAGCCGCGATGGACACACAGGCTGCTGCCGAGGCCGAGCTGGCCTTCCTATACAAAGAAGTGAAGGGTGTTGCTTCCCTGGCAGAAGATGCTTCAGATGTGGTGGCGTGAGCTCGTGGCCTTCAACATGCGTGCTCCCAAATGATCCGGTCTCTTGAGGGGAGGGCTACCCGGGCTTTGAGAGACATCTATGGTGTGAGTGTCTCGAGTCCCTTGGTTCTAGACGATGCCAAGTACCGGGGCTTCTTTTCCGAGATCGAGGAGTGCCTCGAGGAAGGCACGGAGAAGATCCACGTGCTCATGGAGGAGAAGTATCATGACCTCCTCGAGCAAGTGGCCTCAAACTTCTTCAGCCACCTCCTTCGTCTCGACCCACACTTTGATTTTAAGGCGGTGCTTGGTCCCGTGCCTAAGGTGACCTGTGCTGCCTTGCCGATCAGGTCAAGAACCACGTGGACGACCTGGTGGTGAAGCTTTCTTGTGACAAAGCGGAGGGTCGTGCTTGAGCAGGGACGCGCTGGGTCTTTGTCGGGTGGCGGCGACGAGAGTTTCGATGACCGTGCGCCTCCCTTGAGCAGCCTTCTTGTGTTCCTGACAGGGTTATGCATAAGGCCTAGTGGCAACTTTAATGTGTTTTGCAAATACCCTTAAATGTGTTCCGTGGTGACGAGGTGTGTACTGTCGCGTTTCCTTCAATCCGGAATTGTCGCCGATCTGGTTGTCGCGCTTACGGGGCGATGACAATCTTGTTCACGCCGCTCAGCGTGACCGGTCTGTCCGAATAACCCGTGGTTCCGTCTGGGACGCTTCCTCCTCACTTGTAGGATGGTTTTGGGGGCCCTTTTGGCACTCTGTGTTTGTAGGCCCCTGTCCTGCACATTTCCCGACCACCGTTGCATACGACCAGATAACCAAGGACTTAGCTACAGGGTCAGGCCCCACCACCCTTGATGCCGACCGGATCAGCAAGGGTGTGAGTGGCTATATGACCGGTAAGGCCCATCAGGCGTGTTGCTCAAGAGCCCCTCTTGACTCTCAAACCACACTACGTCAACTAGAAACCGAGGACGCACTTCACGGGGTGAGGCCACAACACTCCAGATGCCAACCGGAAACCAAGGACGACATCAGGAGCTAAAGTGGACTTATGACTGGTAAGGCTCCTAAGGCGTGCTACTCAGGAGCCCCCTTTGATGCTGGAGCGGTCCCTCATTCTGTTCCTTCCGGTGCCACCTCAGGAGGCCCTGGGCCTCCCAAGACTCCATGTCGCAGTGTCGTGCTGCGGTCGGAGCCCCTGAGCGGGAGTCGACGGCTAAGAGACCCATTCCCCTAAGGTGTTAAAGCCTCGTTACCTAGCCTCGAAGAGCCTCGGGGAGGGCTGGAGCATTCGTCTCCTTGCAAAACGCCTATCTAGAAAGAAACAACCCAAGATCTGTAAAATGAAAGAACAAAGAGGAATAAGACCCCACCCCATTTTTTCTTTTAAAACATAGAGTTACAAAATCCTCGAACTTCCGGCAGGTTCAAGCACAAAAAGGACCATCAAAGGTTGCAAGTTGGAATACAAAAAATATCAAGAAAACGGACGCTTCGTCTTCCCCCAGCGTGGAGCGTAGGGCTTCCATG
Organism: Hordeum marinum; assembly: GCA_022496015.1. Classification (NCBI taxonomy): domain Eukaryota; kingdom Viridiplantae; phylum Streptophyta; class Magnoliopsida; order Poales; family Poaceae; genus Hordeum; species Hordeum marinum. Next base: position 119,949,617 of record CM039676.1, read on the forward strand.
TTGCATGGGCGCAACCATTGGAGGGTCGTGTTGACTTCTCCGCCAGCACGGAGCTATGGCTGCCACATTGCATGGGACGAACCCCTCCGCGTCCTCGGGGGGATCTGGGTGTATATAGCCCGCTCATTATTACGTGATAGTGTCACGGGTCGGTGTAGGTCCCGAGGGTCTAAATGGATCTCCATGCCTCGCGGGCACGAAGCCCGCTCGCAGGCCCTGGGATCGTTGCGGCGAAGTGGGTTTTGCTCTGGGAAGGCCCTCGAGTGTAGGGGGATCCCCTTCCGCCCTCTGAAGAGAAAGTCCGCACAAGAAGAAGGCCCTGGCTCTCTGGGGCAATGCCCCAGCATGCCTCGCTGAGGCCCCCAAGGTTCCCGTGCTGGTACTCAGGGCCCTGCCCCCAGGTTGGGTGAGCCAGGCCAAGGGCATGGGCGAGTACACGATCGCCCGCCGACAATCGGACAAAACCTGACCCGGAGACATGAGCGTATGTTCCACCCTCCGTTTCCAAGTGGGTGTCGTGCACGCCGGAGATGAGGGCGCGTGTTCTACCCTTTGCCTCCAAGTTAGGATCGTCTGGCCTAGAGACATGGGCGTGTGTTCCACCCTCCGTCCCCATGTTAGGGACCACCGGCCCAGGTACGAGGGCTCTTGTTCTACCCTCCGGTCCCAGGCGAGTGACCGCCGATCCCCATACCCAGACGCCTGCTCAAGGCAGCTCCCTGCCAGCGGGAATGCCTCGTGTGGGTCTGCGCGCCGGGCATCCTTGCGAGGCCAGACCCGGAAGCCGCCCCTGCGAGGTCGCACATACCTGTCCGCCCGGGGGCTGCTCGGGAAGTCGTGTGCGCGCCTCCTCTCGTCGTGGTATACGGCACTACTTCCTTTGTGGCCCGGGCACGCGGCAACATGGTTGTTGTCGAGTTGCACGAGCCCCGGGGCGTCGGTATAGTCGAACCTCTAGTCCTCCTCTCTCGTCCCGCAGAGCGTGTTGGGAGACGCGAGGTGGCACCCATGTTGTGCGACCAACACATTTGCCCCAGCGGCTCGAGCTAGGTCCCAGGTGAGTGAGGACCGCCACGGACGTCCCAAGCGCGCCCTTGTGGTACAAGTGTCGCATCCGCCGTCCGTCGAGTCCGCGGGCGCGAGCCCTGCTGAGGTGCACCCAGGCTTCGTTGGCAACGGTGTTGTGCCGAGAGGCGTGCCTAGCCTCGTTAGTGCGGCGGTCGCGGGCGATCCGTTGCCATTGTAGCTCGTGCGCTATGAGCAGCGTGACATGTCTATGTGTTTTGTCTTGGCAGACTCGGAAGAGCGGCGGCACGACCCAAGCGCGACGGAGGGTCGGGGCAACGGGGGCGTGCCATGTGGTTGGTTGAGGCGACAGTCCCACCGCCCATTGGGAGTCTGGTCGATGGTGACGCTCGCCGACAGTGTGGCAGAGGACCGCTAGGCGCCACATCTTGCCGGCGCCAGCCACGCCACGGGGGCAGTCCGCCGCTCCGCACTGGCTCGACGTCCTTTGGTCATGAGTGCAACAAACAAAGGCCAAGAGAGGCCCGAGGAAGATTCCGACATGCCGCTACCAGGCGTGCCAAATGTCAGATTTTGGGCTCAGCCAAACCCTTGAGATTCGAACACAGGGGCGAGTGCGGAGATCCCCTGTAGCCTCGCCCAAGCTAGCTCGCTACTCGATGGACACAACCTGGAACTCGCACAATGACGAGGAAGAGCATGAACTTGACAGTTTACCCAGGTTCGGGCCGCTGCGAAGCATAATACCCTACTCCTGCTTTGATGGAATACTTCTAAAGGAGGTGGTGGAGATGAACTAGTACAGTATTTTAGAGCCTCATGAGGGCTATCATTGAGGTGCTCGAGGCCCCCTGTGGCTCGGTGAAGGATGAGTGGTCTAATGTATTCAGGGTCCTCTCTATGTTGCAACCTACCCTCTATATATAGCAATGGCGGGAAGGGATCCCACAACGGGAAATTTTAAGGGGGGCAAAAATACGTGCTCGCCCTGCCCAAAGGCGGTCTTCGCCCTCAAAGTAGCTATCGATGGTGCAGGGATGGGCTCAGCGATGACATCCGACCTGTGGGGCGGGTGGTTGCGGCCTTGTTACACCGCAATGGAAACATTTGGCGGTGCTTTGGGAACCCGCGTATGTCCGTGCTCCCTTTGCTCTAAAGGGGAAACAACGCTTCTGGCGTGCATGCGCCCGCCTGTCCTTCCTTGCGTCACCCTTGACCCCTGAGGCCGGGCCTTGCATGGAGATCTCCGCCACTCCGGAGGGGGCCTGAGGAGGCCCATCCCTTGATGTTCCTGATGTTGTTCCTCCTCGCTAGCCTAGGGCCCTCGTGAGGGCCTTGTCTTGAGTGAGGCCGCACCCGGTCGTGTTTGGTCGATGAAGTGGGCCATGACCTGGGCTGGAGGCAGGCAGGTCAGGTACACCTGTTCCCAGAATGCTGACAAACACTGTGCGGCGGACTGCTAGGTCCGATCACATAGTTGGCGGCGGCGGGTGGAGGTGGCAAGTTGCAACTCATGCAAAGCCCTAATGATGGCTTCAAAGGGATCAACTAGATGGGTGTGCTGCACCTCCACTATATATACAGATCTGTCACGGGCTCAACTCTCGGGCCTTGCACGGATCCTAAAGCCCACATGTTCCTTCCCTTAAGCACGGGACCCTTTAGGTTCTCGTTCACTTGGTCGCGAGTCAGATCACATCCTGCTCGGCCAGTGGGTAATGGCCTGTAGCAAAGCATGCCTACTCCAAGTTTACGATGAAGCTAGTTAGGTGAACCTGTACTTCACACCCATGTTCCCTTTGCCACATGATACATGTTGTCGTGCACAAGGCGACATAGTCATCCTTGTTGCAACACAACCTCTTTCTCATTCCGGTGAATCCGACCAACACTTCGTATTATCTCATAATCCTCATCATTTGGCCATGTTTATCCACCTCGAAACACCCGAGGGGCCTAGAGTATATCTCTCCTGATCGGAGGGGTAAATCCCATCTAGCTCGACCATGTCTCGCAGCATGGGTCTGGACAAGCCCGGAACCTAGCTTTGTAACTACCTAGTCATGGAGTAGATTTTGGTCAGCCCAAAGCAACTCTGTCACCATCCCGAGTACAAGTGCCAGCTTAGGTCTTAGGGCATAGAAAGTATGTTGTACTAGAGACTCAGTGATGACCTGTCGTTTCGTCTCGTAGTTGGGTCTATCCAGCTTAGACATTAGCTCGCCTAGGAGCTGACTACATCGAAACTGACCAGATCTTTCAGAGTCCATATTATACGGCTAGAATCCAATGCTACATGGCCATTGAGACCGGAGCATCCATCCTGTCATATTCTTGTCCAACAGGCTATGTGTCCACACAACCCTTTCGACCTTGGACCATTTAGGATAGTCATCATACAATGCATAGTCTCACAAACAAGTCACATATTTGTTAATACACATCAATGATAACGTCCAAGGATTATCTTTATTGATAAACACATAGGAAATATAATCAGACATGATTGCCTCTAGGGCATATCTCCAACATGATGCATGTCACATAGTTTACCCACGAATACTTGAGGTAACATTTGAGTATCTAGGTGACATTAGGGTTGATTGATATGATTCATTGGTGTTATTTGACTACGAACTCTAGGGATGTTTGTGACACTTCTAGGAATAGCCCAAAAGATTGATCAGAAAGGATAAGTTTGAGGTGGTTGTACTACCTACACCAATTTCATCTATTTGTTCTCCGCTAGATAGGAATTTTGGAGTTATTCTTCGTTGCACATTGTGGGACGATCATGTGATTCAACCATGTTAGCATTGTTCGGTGATTGCAATAGCAAAAGTATGAAACCTAGGCCTTATTTCTAAGCATTGATACAATATTTTGCTCGCTGTTTTACATTTGTTACCTTGCTATTTTTATATTTTCAGATTACAAAAACCCATATCTACCATCCATTTTGCACTTGTATCACCATCTCTTCGTCGAACTAGTGCACCTATACAATTCACCATTGTATTGGGTGTGTTGGGGACACAAAAGATTTCTTGTATTTGATTGCAAGGTTGTTTGAGAGAGACCATCTTCGTCCCAGACCTCCCATGGATTGATAAATCTTAGGTATTTAGCTTGAGGAAAAACTGCTACTGTCCTACAATAGTCTGCGCTTGGAGGCCCAACACAGTCTACAAGAATAAAGTTTTGTAGTAGACATAAGATGCACACACCGCCATCGAGAGGCAATGAGAAGCGCGTCGTCAATCCGCTGGTCACGCAGATGTAGTCATCAATCCAAAGGCACCTGACATCCTACCTTATGAGGTGGGATGTCTGGCGTTTGCCCGCGAGCTGTGATATGTTCGTTGACCTTCCAGAAGGGCCTTCGAACCATAATTGTCAGACAAATACCCATCAGAGTTCCTGGGCATCTACACCATCACGATGTAGGCTGTCGGGGGACAGGATGAGAAGGTGCTCACCAACTACTTTCCACTAGCGCTCAAGACCAACATGAGGAGTTGGCTGATGAATTTGCTGGAAGGGTCCATTTCTTCTTGGGAGGACCTGCGCAACTAGTTCACTGGACCACAAGCTCTTGGGTCAGTGAACGGTCTGCACGTACTTCCCAAAGAGATGGTGACACCCTCCACAAGTACGTCCAAAGTTTCAGCCATGTGCAGCACAACATCCCGGATATCCACCCCGTCATGGTGATCGTTGTGTTCCACATGAATGCACGCAATTGCCGCATGCACGAGTTGATGAGCATCAACAATGTGCAGGACGTCACCGACCTCTTTACTCTGGCAGACAAGTGTGCACGGGATGAAGAAGGAAGAAGACTCTCAGGAGAGGACGCATGAGAGGAAATCGACTCCGGTGACGACTGCGACACACCCAGCTCCTTGAAGAAGGGACACAAGCGCAACAAGAAGCGCATGGGGAAGGAAGTGATGGTTGTCAAGAGATCTAGCTAGCCCAATGCCTAGAAGAAGGCCAATTCTGAGGGGGTCTGCAAGGATGATTCGCATGCTCCGGAAACGATGAGGCTATTGTAGGTGTCGGGGATATAACCCTATGGTATAACCCGCCTTACTAGGCCGGGTCAGCATGTTGGCGTCTTGTAAATCATATTCAAGATGGGCCGTGGAGTTAAAGTATAAGGCTGGCAAGGCGGATTACCAGATAAAGCCAGTTGCTGGCCCAGTACACGAGGATGGCGACTCAAGGCCCAAGAGGTGGAAGGCGCTAGGAGTTTGCTTGCTTGCGAGGCAAGGCGACTTAGAGACATACTTGGTCACGAATTGTACCATGACTCGGACTCTTGTAAGCGCACGGTCTCGACTTGTATATAAAAGAGAGCCCCTGAGGCCAATAGACTTAAGTTACAATCGATCAATAGCTAGGTCAAGGTAATCCACTCCCTTGTATTAATAACCAAAGCAATAAGCAAAAAGAAGGAGCAGGCTATTACCTCGATCGTGAGGGGCCTAACTAGGGTAAACCGTGTCTCCTGATTCTAATCAATCGCAACAAGCTAACCTCCTAGTTGTGATGGCCTCACGACAAAATCCTTACAATAGGACATTTGTCGTGACAAAACCACGATAGTTGGTGCCCCACCGTGGGGCCAGCACATGGTGATTTCGAGTTCCTGAAGGGCACTTCCCTAGGGATAGAGGGATATGCTATTGGAAGAATGATGAAGAGTCGCCACGGCAAGCTCTACATTGATGAAGCTGATGTGGGGACCCCGACTCATAAGTGGTGATCACCAAATGCACCTGTACAGTGATCCCAGAGATCAATGCTCACTAAACACATAGAAGCTGAATAACAAGAGTCTTACATCCTTACATACCGTCTTACACAAAAAAGACCATGGAGGGAAAGTCTTACATAGATAGGGATGCAAGGGCCAAACACTTAAACATAACAAACATCGGAAATCTTGGTCGAAAGCGTGAACCCATGCCATCTGCCTTAAACCTACAGGCATTCTGACTGGGAAGCGTCCTAGTTCGCATTTCTGTCACAAATGAACTCTTCACCATACTCCTGTTCTTCTATGCCTAGCCAATTAAATAACGAGTGGCAAGCCAATGAGTTCTTTGAATGTACTCGCAAGCAACCCCATGATGCGACAAGGCAATAACAATGCATGGTATAGCACTAAGTAGGTATTTTGCAGAGAGCTAATTTTGAATGCAATGACATGATCAAGTAACTATCCAAGCAAGTATCAACAGTTGGCATATATCCATACAAACAACTTACATATATCATCATAAGTAGGGGGGTTGAACTTCTCATGTTTAGTCATCACATCAAGTCATCTGACTTATCTCAAGTATCATCTCTCTATCACCCACACACACACCAAGTTTGCGAAAACAACCGGATGTATTTTAAGAAGGACCTCCAACTGTCCATGACCGTGGACATGGCTATTCGAATAGTTTTACACTCTATAGAGGTTACACACTTTACCCACAAGACTCGGGGAACTTCCAAGTCATCCACGACTCGCGGTATATTACCTAGCCGAGGTAAGCACCCGAACAATGAATTTCCCCTGGCGATATTAAACAAAGAGTCCACTTGTTTGGTACACAGTCCACATTATGTACATCAGAGTAACATCCATGCGAGGACCAACGGTGTGCTCGGTGCTTGTGAAGACATCGCATGATCATCCATACCGGGACGACTCCGTATCGAGAGTGACCACGCCACTCCCGCCACCAGTATTGCGGGCTCCATGCTAGTACCTACCAAAGTAATCAACAAATCCCATCCCATAAGGGGTATCGTGGTTGCGCATGTAAGGTTGGAATGGTCAGCAGACCTTAAATCTAATCCGTTTTGGAAAACACACACTCACTTGCTCTAGTATACCACTTCTTCCTCGAGTGGTCAGCCAACTCATCATCGTCCCCCGACGGGGTTTTCGAAAAGTCTTTGAATTCATCTCTTTATTTCCATCACCATGCATATCCCATCCCACTAGCGTAGCAACTACTGGCAACCTAACTACTCCCACCCGCACAAACCTAATAAGGAGGTAGGGTCATGCATGATGCAAGTGTCAATGGTGAAAGTATCAGAGGCATCCCACCGAAGGGGAAGCACCACACCAATATGATCAAATCACTGAAACAACAAGTGCTATATGACATGCATGAAAATGTTTCTTAGCATGGTCAACGGGCTGCTTGCCTGGCTCAACAAATTCCTTGGGGTCTTCAAAGTCTTCGAGTCCAACTCCCTCGTCAATAGCACAATCTATTATCACGTTAAAAAATAATGATAACAATAAGAACTACAGAAAAACAGAGCACAAAAATCTACTAATAAAGTGCTACCTTACTCTGATAAATACTAAAAACTATACCAAGAATATATGTCTAAGATTTGGGGTGAAAAAGGTTTTTAAAACTATTTATGACACAGCCTAAAAATGCCAAAGAGGGGTTTTAAAATAAAACAGTACGACAAATATTTTTAAAATATTTTACAAATGGCACTTCAAAATTCTACATAATATTTTAAGATTTATGGTGGAAAGATATTTGGCATAGGATTTATATTTGGATCAGTGGGATTTTTGAAAAACAGAACCGAAAAAGAAAAAGAAAAGGCTCCGTTGCCTGGGCTAGAGCCAGTCAACTGCTGGGTCGGCCCAGTGCCCAGCCAGGCCAGGCGCTGAGGCACCACCGCACACGTCAGGTTTTAAACCTGACGAGCGGGGCCCAGTGGCTAGTGAGAGAAAGAGCCGCGGGAGGGACAGGTGAGAGGTCGACAGGTGGGGCCCATCTGTCGGGTCCATCTCCCACCTTAGGACCGAGGGTGGAGGAGCTCACTAGCAGCGAAGCACGGCACATCGAGGGGAGCAGGGAGCAGGAAAGGTCTCAGGAGGCTGCCGCTGTTTGGGAGGCGGCGGAGATGGTCGACGGGGAGGCGCAGGTCGCCGATGATGAGGTTCCATGGTAGATAAGCTTCAGGAGGAGGTCATCGGGGCCGTCCCATGCCGCAGCGAGGTTTGGCTTGATCCTGAGCGTAGGGGCTTCGGGAGCTCGCCGAGGTGGCAGAGGGGCTTGATTGGAATTAGGAGAGGGAGACTAGAGGGGGGAGGAGGCTCGGGGGGCTTAAATAGGCGGCCCGCGGTCCACCGAGCTCGGGTGCGCCTGCGAGCTCATGGCCGAGGCCAGAGGCCAAGGGATGGGAGAGGACGTGTCTGGGGTCTACCTGGGACTCATCCATGACCAAGGGGAGAGAGAGAAGAGAGGAGAGAGCGTGCACGTGTGAGGCTTGGGAATGGCCGAGCCGGGCGACATCGGGGACGTGTGGGGAGGCCCCCAGAGAGAGAAGGAGGAGGGCGCCAATAGGGTGGCGGTTTTCAGATATCGAGGGCATCTCAAGGGACAGCTCCCCGCATCCCTAGGCTCCTTGGTGGCTCGGGATGGGAGCGACCATAGTGGAGGAGCACACTGTATCATGCTCCAGAGTGTGCATATGGCGAGCATTTGCATTGCCCGCATGCTCCGGGTGCCCCACCTTGTCCTGTAGCTCCTGGTGGTTTCTTAGATGCCCCTTGGATGCTCTAGACCTAGGGTGAAGGTGGAAAAAAAGAAATGAGAGGAGAAAAGATCCTGTTTAGGCTATCCAAAAGTAAAAATGGAGGTTTTTCACCCCCCAATCATGGAGCTGTGGCCAAGCAAAGTTTACTCAAGGTTAAAGACCATTGCAATATGATGTGGTACAAATTTGAGAGCGAGGGGAAAAGTAGAAGCGATGGAAACAATAGCTTTTAAAAATGGCCAGAAGGTGTTTGTCCAGTGCTTGGGGTAGTAGATGGAGTTTACTTGCCATGATATTTGACAGGATCAAATTGGGGGTAAAAATCAGATGGATCACAAGGTTTGAGCTCAAAAGAGAAAAGTTGGTAATGCAAACTTTCTAAACCCTAGAATTCAATAGAATCAGGTTTCTGTAGATCTACTTAAGCTAAACTAAGCTCCTTGATGCTCCACTTTGTGTAACATCATTATTTAGTGATTAGAACATGTCTACAAAGTTTGGGGTCATGGGAAGAAACTTCACAATGCAAAGTTGCTTACAATTGAATCTTGACAGGGAGGGTATTGGTATATTTTGATGAATCAAAACAATTAGGGTTGAGATGAAACTTTGCAAGGTCAGCACCTATGGTAATGTGGACTTTCTGGAATTTTCTTGGAATTTATTGAGAAAATTTCTTATAGAAATATTTCAAAATCTTGATTTGAGCAGAAAGGGTTTTGAGGGTTTTTGCCCATTATCTTGAACATGACCATGTGTTGAAACTCATATATATGGAAAATATATGTCCACTAAGTTCCCCTAATTTTTCTCAAATATTTTAAAAGCATTAAAATAATTTTTCCCTATGAAAAACCATTTTTGGTCTTAAGAAAAAGCCTTTAAATAAAATATGAAAATAATCTTTAAAATTAAAATTTGGTGGTTTTGTGAAGTCAGAATTATAGTAGGTTTCAAATAAAGCCTTTGGGGAAAAAGTATCCACCCAATTTAAGTACTTGTAGTGTAAACCTCAACTTAGGGGTTTTTGAAAACCTAATTTGACTAATCCTTTTTTGGTCAAAATAATATTTGATAAAAATAGTTTTTGGCACTATTCACATTGCATGATCATTGGGCAAGAAGTTTGGTTCAAGGAAGATGAATATGGAGAGGGGTAGAACCTAAGAGTGCCAAACAAACTCAATAAAACAATCAAACAAGCATGCACTCAAAAAGTTTTAATTGGTTCCAAATTTTGTAAATTCAATCATAGCAAAGTGATATAAACACAGGGTGTGATAGCCGAAAAGGGTCCCAATGCCAACTCAATCAAGTATGGGTACCAGGTCCCCTTCGGCAAGATTGATGTCTTCATCGTCAAGACCAGTGAGTTAGGGCCCGAGCCGAACATCTGCACCGACCTTGTTGAGTCGGCTCGGCACACGCAACCCGCCTAGAGTCAAGCTGGACAGAAACATGTCTTTTTTGGTTTTGTTCAGGGTGCAGAATTATAGGAAACTTCGTGTCTGGAGGAGAGACCCTCATCTATTCAGGTGATGAGTCCTTGACCGGAGAGACACAGTCAGTTTATCAGCTTGAAAACGACAATCTTGGTGGCGTTCCTATGGCAACAGTATTCTGGACCCCTACAAGTCGTGCTTCCATATTCATGGATGGAACGACACCGGCTCTCCCAAATACGGTGGCCAGAGAAACAACAACAGTTAACCCATCGGCGCCGGCTTCCGGGGGGGTCAAGTTCGATCAAGCCGCTCGCTCACGATTTGTCTAAGCTGATGACCACCCTGACAACATTACTAGGGACCGAGGTCACCATGAAAAATCAAGTTCAACACGATATGGAGATTGGGAAGATATGGGAATAGATGACCAAGGATAGTTGTGTTGCAGGCTCAGGTTAATGGAAGAGCATCTGAAGATGAATGCATGACGGCTTGGCCTCGAACAAGATGCGTCCAATGTAGTCTTTCGGAGGAGGCTCCAGAGTTGTTTGCCTTTAGTCGATGAACCAAAGCATTTGTTTCATTCTCCAGGACGAGGCCCTAGTACTCCTGGAGTGTTAGTTATACCCCAATTGACTTTTCAGGTGCCTATGAGCTGGGTGGCGGCTCAGCCTCATCAACTAGAGCCAGCCCGGAGGGAAGTGCCAGGCCCAGACTTGTCCATCATCCATAAGACGCCATGATGGTTCTTGACACCACCAGGACACTTCTCCACCCGGTGGATAACATGGTGGAAGTGGCAACCCGGCTTACCGCACTCCCAATTGAAGGTGAGTCGCCGATTGCGGTTGAAGCCGGGAACGCCAGCAAACTATTAAAAATGGCGATTGCCCAGCAAGCTAATTATTCTTTAGTCAACAATGTGTGCATTTAACTCATTTACCGAGCCGTAGCTCCAGCCAATGCATAGAGTCGCTAGCAGTGTCCAGCAATGAGCGGCATCGTAACCCACCCTAGAATGACCCACCTCGTGTTGCGCCTACAGATGCTCAAGCAATTGAGGAGGAGGGAAGTGCCCGTCGAGAAGCAGAGGCAGCAAACTTGGGGGCTGGTCAGCCTCCCCCGGTGGTTCCTTCACCTTCGACGGCCACGGGGTCAAACGCCGGAATGATTAGATTTCTATGCATGGTGCCAGCTTTACGTAACGAGTGCATGCCTAGGGGTTTTAAGGAACCTCATAAGGTACCAAACTATATGGAGGATCTTGAGCCAGCAACATGGATTGAAAGTTATGTGCTCGCTATGGACATGTTGGGTGTCAACGACGCAATTTGTGCTAAGTATTTTTACCATGATGTTGGAGGGATCGGCTCGTACATGGTTGAAAAACTCGCCTCCCAAATCCATCAACACCTGGGCAGAGTTGAAGGGGCGCTTCATCAAGAATTGTGGATTTGGAGCATTGTGTACAGCGTGAGGATGAGTCGGTCCATCATTGGGCTAGGTCGGTCGCTACAATTATCCACTCCTCAGATAACATTGCAGCGGCTCAAGCTGCGTTGACTCTAGAGAAGAATTGTCACTTCCAGCCTCTAAGCAGAAGTTAGGGAGGCTTAAGCGTAAGTGCCAGGATATGGGCAAGCACATGGATGCACTTGCTAGGTATGCTGACTATGATGGAATGAAGGATGCTAATGCAGATGAGGAGAAGTCCCAAAAAGGAAAGAAAAATGACAGTGGTAAGGGTCAGCAACAGAATGCCTTGGTACATAATAATAATAATAATAATAATAATAATAATAATAATAATCAAGGTAATGGTGGAGAACGCAAATTTCCCGATGGAGGGTCAGACTTTCTTGTTAACACCAATACTGGTTTCAAAAACCAGCACCAAAACAATCACTCCGATGGAGCTTACAATGGTAATAAGCCACCCAACTATGAGGAAGTAGTGAAGGCGCCTTGTCCAAAACATCGTACCCAGGATAAGCCTACTACCACTCATGGGAAAATTGTTATACCGTGCAGGAGTTGTGTAACCAAGATTTATAGAATCATTAAGGAGACAATGGTGGGGGGCATCCAGGTCAATTTGGTCCTGGTGGGTCACACGGTGGATCATATGGTGGATTCCAGGACTAGGCTTTCAATGGCAAGGCGGCTCAAGATCATGATTTCACCGCCCGGGGGATAATGCCAATGGCCACATTCTAGCCAGGTCAATCAACAGAATAATAATCAAATTGGGTTTAAGAGCAACCCCAGGTAGTTGAATAGTGGTCAATACCACATGTTCACCACCGGTTCCTGCAGGCAAGAAAGTAAACTTGAACAATGTACCATCAATATGGTTGAGCCGGCGGTTCCCAGATATCCCAATTGGTCTGCACAGCCAATCACTTGGAGCAGGGAGGATCACCCCCCCGCCCCGCCTGCCTAGGTAGATAATCCGGGAGGTCTGGCCTTGGTGGTGCCACCTTATGTGGGTGGCTATACCCTCTGAAAGGTCCTCGCGAATGGGGGAAGCAGCATCCAAATCTTGTATTACGACACATTCCGTTTGATGAATCTCTCCGCAAGCAGATTACAAACTTCAACCATAGTATTTCACGGCATTGTTCCTAGGAAATCAGCATACCCAATCGGCGGATTAAACTTGACGTTGCTTTCGGGGACATGTTTAACTTCAGAAGCGATCCTTTATCCTTTGAGGTGGTAAAGATAAAGCGCCCTTACATTCCCTCTTTGGAAGGCCGGCTAAAAGCACATTTCCTCCCTTGGTGGTTTGGAAATTAATAACAACATATATCATTGGACTCATGTTTTCACTAAGCATATTTCAGGAGAAGTCCAATGATGGGATGACTATAAATTGTGAGGAGATGCCCCAAGAAGCAAGGAATGGATTGGCAAAGCTTAAATATAGAAGACTCGCTTTTAACTTTGTGAGAAATCACTTTGAGCCCATAGGAAAGCCAATACTATTTAAGGGGGGTAAGTTATTGTTGGTTAACAAGTTACTCCATGTGCACAAGTGCTAGCCAGCAAAAACACCCACAAGCTCTCCCAAAAAAAACTCTATCTAAAACCCTAATTCACAAAATCGGTGCCACCAAGTTTCCATCCGACTCTACCAATTTTTCTCCCAAGACAGAACTCCATCCAAACCATATGCTTCGGTCTCACCGAGTTTTGGAAACTGCCTCGGCCACTGACTTTGTGCCACCGAGAATCCTATACCGGTCTCACCGAGATTACAAAAGTTGCCATATTTTGAACAGATCGACACGAATGAGTTTCGTATCGGTTTCACCGAGATGGTTAATAATTATGTAACGGTTGGATTTGTGGATATTCCTACATATACCCCTCCACCACATCCCACTCGCAAGAAAATCACTCAGAACAGTTTCCCACTTCCCATATCCAAATTTCCGAGAGGGAATCACCTACCCTTGTGTTGAGATCAAGATCACCCACTGGAACCATAACGATCTTGATATATATCCTTCCCATGTTTCGTAACACCCAATCAATCTCTTCTACCAAGCCAAATTTTTCATGGTTTTGTCATGGAAAGATGTCCCCGTGAGAGAACTTAGGTGTGAGGCCATCGCAACTAGGTGGCGGCTTGAGAAGGGTTGGTCAGAATCGAGAGAGATGAGTTTACCTAGGTTCGTCCCCTCTGATGGAGGTAAAAGCCTACGTCCTACTTTGTATGTATTGATGATGAGGATGATCTCGATTACAAGGGTGATGAATCGCTACCTCTAGTCTTGAGAGGCTCTAATCTGTCTATCTCTAATGACTTGTCTTTCTAAGACCTCTCTACTGATACGTCTAAAAACTTGACCCTCTTGGGGTGCCCTGCCCGTTCTTATATAAGTCGAAGGGGCGAGTAACATGTAGAGTCCTAGTAGAATTAAGACATAACCTATTTTGGCTTTCCATCATGGGATTCTCTTTGTGGGATTTTGAGTCCCGTGTGGCTTGTGTCAAACGAGCGGCTTAAAACCGTTTTTATCTTCAAGACTCATCTTTAGGGACTCGTCTCCAAGGACTTAACTTTATGTCGCGTCATAATTGTCTGTCGGGTTATAATTGTCTGTCGGGTCATAATTGGCTGTCGAGTCATAACTGTCTGTCGGATCATAAATGTGTGTCGGGACATAAATGTCTACCGGGTTATAACTGTCTCTCGTGTCATAAGTGTCTATCGAGTCATAACTGTCTGTCGGGTCATACCGCGGGGTAATATTCCCAACATTAGCCCAAGGTTAGCTTGAATTTATTCATGGTAAGCTGCAATAAACTAACACTAGCTCCTTAGAGAAAAAATAACCCTTCTTATCAACTGCATTGGTTTGATGAATTCGTCTGGTTCCCTCATAACTAAGAGTTTGAAGGCATACCTTACTCATATCCATATTACCTATAGCCCCCATCTCTTAAGAGGGGAACATAGTGATAGCTTTAAGACTTGCTTAAATATACATATTGAAACTCTAGAGAAATCAGGATTGTTTGTTTAAGTCACTAGCCATAAGTTGAATGTTCAACATATGTAGCCCCCAAGTACCAGGTTGTCTTGTTGGCAGCAACCTAGGACTTGTAATTTCATTATGCTCATAATACTTCAGCCATTGTAGCCCCCAAGGGCCATGTCATTATGCAATAATGAGCTGAGACTTGTGCAAAGATTATTATGTAGACTTGATGAGCAAGGTGTAGCCCCCAAGGGCCGGCTCAATAAGACAATACTGGGCTGGGACTTAGAAAAGGATAGAAAGGCCGGCTCATCTCCTTGAGATAATAGGGTCCGCTGACAATATAATGACTTGAAAAAAACCTTGCATTATCCCCCAAGTGTCGTGGTGCATGCTTGCAGCAACATGGGACTTGCATACTTGATATAAACTGGACTTGAATAATGTAGCCCCCAAGTGTCGGTCATATGCCTGCAATGATTCGGGACTGTTCCTTTCATTGCAGAATAAAATCCTATCCATTGTCCAGATGATGTTGCTGAAAGCCTTGCATATCAAATATTGAACCATGCTCCTTGATGTAAGCTGGTATATTTTGGACAAAGGAATAATAGCTGTTACTCTGAAGGGGCTTTGAAAACCTCAATCATCCAATGCTGGTTATGACAACCATAATGAAAATCTAGTCATGTTGGCTATTTTGAATAATATAACTCGGTTTGAAAACCTCAATTATTCAATACTGGTTATAACAACCATAATGAAAATCCAGCCATGTTGGCTGTTAAGCATAGATTTGTCGTTTTAACCTTAACCAGTTCACGGTCTTAGAAAGCTTGACTTTTAAGAGTTTGAACGAGCCATATAGCGAAGCGACTACAGCACGGCATGAGTACCCCCAAAACCCATAAGGCGGATCTCATGTGACATAAATCCATAATTTTAACCTTAAACACTTCATGGTCTTAAAAAATATTGATTGTCTAAGAGTATGAACGGGCCACATAGTGGAGAGACTACAATAGACAGGCGAGTTTATCCTTGCTTTGTTTCAGTAGGCCCTCTCGTGACATAGGCCGCCGTTTTAACCTTAACCATTATAGGGTCTCATTGCAATATTGACTGCTAAGAGTCTGAACTAGTTGAGGGTCTTTATTTCGAGATTAACTAGTAAGAGTTTGACGGGTCACATGGCAGAGTGGCAAGTTGCAAATAGGCAGGTTTAACCCAAATAGACCGGGGAAGCTGGTCAAGAGGGTATGAAAGCTAAACCCAGTGGGTTGGAATCCCCCAAGTGACTTTATGATCATCCCATAAATCAGGGCACCCATTGTTTTAATGGTGCATCAAGCTAGATCGTCCTCTTGGGCAATTTTTAAATCTTTCGCCAATAAGGCAACAACCCCTATGACTGGGTTAACTTCTTTGCAATGATCCGGGGTTCCAAAATATTTGATCCCAGTTGAATCTGCCGAGTCACGCCTGTGTAGCCCCCGAGTCTTAAGTCTACTCAAGGAGGCGGCTTGAGAGTCTTCATATTTGACCGTGGCATAATCCGGCATAAGGTTGACGGCTGAATAATAGAATTTATCCAAACTGGAGACCATGTGGCAAGTCGATGATTCTCGTGATGCTCATTGTATGTCTTTGCCAAATGTTTCCTCTTGACCCCTTCTTTGCTATGCTTACTTGGTCCGGCTCTCTTAGCTCCTCCAGGGTCCTTTTTTACTTTTCGCCAATGGCTCTGAATTTGTTGGCTCGGTTCTGGCCGACTTAAATTGTAGCTTCTCCAAAGGTGTTTCCTTCATGGAAAGCTATTCTATTTCTTCTGATATGTTGAAGTAGAATGTATCACTAGGATAATAGACCAAGGCATCTATCCATTGAGCAACCCAGTGCGAGTGGGAGCTGGCGTGTGTTTTGGTGACATTGTGTAAGACATGAATGTCAGTTTTTCCTTTGCACCAATGTTGTTGGAGGAGCGGGACCATGGTGGCGGTTTGCGTGCATCCATTGGTCAGCTCGTATAGGCAAGCACTGCACCATTATGTTGATGTAGATCGGACTGCGGGGGCGACGTCTTGCGTGCGTCCATTGGGCGGCTCGTATGAGGTGTGCCACACCGTCGCATTGATGTAGACCGGACCACATGGGCGGCGGCTCACATGCGTCCATTGGGCGGCTTAAGTGAGCAAGCGCATCAGCGACGTCTTGATGTTGAGGCAAGAGTTGGCCGGTAACTTGGTGTAGACGCGGGAGTTGGTCACGACGTTGTAAGCCGGTGCGCGATTTCCTTGAGCAACATGACACGGATAAACCCCAGTGTAGAATGATGCTGGTGGGCACTCCTCCGCGTTATAATGTCACCTTTGTAATGAAAAATTGTCATGCGTACAAATAGTGCAGACAAAGATAGCACCTTTTTTGTTGTTGGATGAATAAGGGTACTGGTGTAGGATAATGCTAATCATATTTTGATGAAAAAGATAGCCTATATCCAGACACTTTTTTATTTTTAGGCAGCCGGCTCACTTCTCCCTCTGCACTTTTCTTTTCAGGCTTGGAGCTTTGAAAATCTTTTGGTCAATCTTCCCAGGCTTCATCAGCATTACAAAGACCCATGTACACTATCAATATCTGTATTGAACTCCATCAACAACAAGTGGGTACTGAACTCCAACAAGGGAACCATAGCGGCTAGCTAGCTTAGGGCCAGGTGAGTATGGAGGCCACGGACGGAGCCACAATAGTTAACTGGCTCGGAGGGAAGCGGAGCAGGGGCTCGGCCGGTCAAAGGCGGGCAAGGCAAGGCGATCAGGCGCAGCGGAGTGCTGGATCGATGGTGGAGGCGAGGCAAGGAGAGCAGGTGCAACGGCGATCTGGCCAAACAGCCTGAGGGCATGGAGGTCGAACTGCGGGGCGACAACAGCCGACAGCTTGTTTGAGCACGACAAGGTGCGGAGTGTGCGCGGCTGGAAGCCGCGCACAGCCAGAGGGGCACACATGAGTAGTGGTGGCTCGAGGCAAGAGAGGCAAGTCGACGCGGACTCGGAGGGGCGTAGCGGAGGTGGAGGCTGGGTGCGCCGCCGTGGTGTGGCCGCGTGGAGATAGTGTGGCGACGGTGATGCATGCTGCTCGGGAGGAGCGGTGCATGGAGACGGTGAAACCGACAGGAGTGCGGGCAGTAAGCGGAGGTAGGTGAAGGCGAGGCCGGCTCGTCAGCGGATGGAAGATGGCAGACGCGGAGCATGAAAACGGCGGGTCGACAATGACGGACATTGAGTGTGGCAAAGGAGGCTCGAAGGCGGCGGACGCGAAGCGCGGCAAAGGCGGCTCGAAGGCGCAGGGCGATCGTGTGGTGGCTCGAGGCATGGCGGAGACGGAGCGGGGCCAGTGCACGATAGCTCACGGTGGAGGAGTGGGGCGCATGGCGACTCATGGAGCAGAAGCGGCGCGTGGCGGCTCATGGAGCGGAGGGCGCGGCGGTGGTAGTTGGCAGCGGCGAGGTTGCTATTGCGGAGTCATGCCGGGGAGGCGAGGTGATGGCAGCTGGCGGGCATGCAGTCGAGCAGAGGTGAGCCGGCCAGCATGGGCACAGATGTGTGCAAGCCGGTGATGCAACTGAAAGTAGGACGCGTGCGGAGGTAGAGGCCAGCCACCGCATAGGCACGACGATTCGAGCAGGCACACAGTGGTTCGAAGGTCGACTTGAGGCGGCGCGAGGCGGACGGGTCATCATGGCGTAGCGGGGAGAGATCGAGTCGGGGCGTCTTGCTTTTACCCTTCTTTGTTTCTTGTCCGATTCTGGCTTGATGTGTGATAGCATGAGCTTCTCCACGTAATTTTTTTAAAAGGAAAACAACAGCGTCTGTTCGAGTTGCATAAGGAATGGATCTTTTTCTTTTTTCTTTCATCTATTTCTTTGCTGCCTCGGAACTCTAATTGTTGTATGTGGAACAGGGCGGATGTCTCGACGGATTGAAAATTGCTGGTTTGGTTGCCCGGGTCACCTAACTGAGTATGACAATAATGCAGTCTCCATTGTTTGACAAATGTTGGATACATCACAATCTGAATCCCCACGCATGTAGATCCTTTCGAGCCGGCTCTTGCGGCGACGGCGGGTCATATGCCTCTCTATCCCTAGGAGAGATCCCTTCAAGAACACAACACCATCATGCGTGGCCCCACGGTGGGCACCAACTGTCATGGTTTTGTAATGACCAGATGTCCTCGTGAGAGAACTTAGGTGTGAGGCCATCACAAGTAGGTGGTGCTTGAGAGTGGTTGGCTGGAATCAAGAGACACGAGTTTACCCAGGTTTGGCCCCTCCGATGGAGGTAAAAGCCTATGTCTTGTTTGTGTGTATTGATGATGAGGATGATCTCGATTACAAGGGTGTCGAATTGCTACCTCTAGTATCGAGAGCCTCTAATATGTCTATCTCTAATGACTTGTCTGTCTAAGACCTGTCTAATGAGATGTCTAAAAACCTAACCCTCTTTGGGTGCCCTGCCCCTCCTTATATAAGTCCAAGGGGCAAATTACATGTAGATGTTGGAAATATGCCCTAGAGGCAATAATAAAATGGTTATTATTGTATTTCCTTGTTCATGATAATTGTCTATTGTTCATGCTATAATTGTGTTAACCGGAAACCATAATACATGTGTGAATACATAGACCACAACATGTCCCTAGTGAGCCTCTAGTTGACTAGCTCGTTGATCAATAGATGGTCACGGTTTCATGGCCATGGACATTGGATGTCATTGATAACGGGATCACATCATTAGGAGAATGATGTGATGGACAAGACCCAATTCTAAGCATAGCACAAGATCGTGTAGTTCGTTTGCTAAAGCTTTTCAATGTCAAGTATCGTTTCCTTAGACCATGAGATTGTGCAACTCCCGGATACCGTAGGAATGCTTTGGGTGTGCCAAACGTCACAACGTAACTGGGTGGCTATAAAGGTGCACTACGGGTATCTCCGAAAGTATCTGTTGGGTTGGCATGAATCGAGACTGGGATTTGTCACTCCGTGTGACGGAGAGGTATCTCTGGGCCCACTCGGTAAGACATCATCATTATGAGCTCAATGTGACTAAGGAGTTAGTCACGGGATGATGTATTACGGAACGAGTAAAGAGACTTGCCGGTAACGAGATTGAACAAGGTATGGGGATACCGACGATCGAATCTCGGGCAAGTATCATACCGATAGACAAAGGGAATTGTATACGGGATTGATTGAATCCTTGACATCGTGGTTCATCCGATGAGATCATCGTGGAGTACGTGGGAGCCAACATGGGTATCCAGATCCCGCTGTTGGTTATTGACCGGAGAGGTGTCTCGGTCATGTCTACGTGTCTCCCGAACCCGTAGGGTCTACACACTTAAGGTTCGATGACGCTAGGGTTATAGGGAAAAGGTATACGTGATTACCGAAGGTTGTTCGGAGTCCCGGATGAGATCCCGGACGTCACGAGGAGCTCCGGAATGGTCCGGAGGTAAAGATTGATATATAGGAAGTCCAGTTTTGGTCACCGGAAAGTTTTCGGGCTCATCGGTAGTGTACCGGGAGTGCCGGGAGGGTGCCGGATGACCCCCGGGAGGGGTGTGACGACCAAAGGACCACATGGGCTGTTAGATAAAGTGTGCCAGCCCTTATTGGGCTGGGCAAGACTTTTGCTAAAGGCCCATGCGGCTGGAGATAAGGAGATAAGGCAAAAAGGATTTAAAAGGAGGAGATCCACCTCCCTTGTGGGAGGTGGACTCTCCCTTTAATTCGGCCGGCCATCTCCTCTTTGGAGTAGAGGCCAAGCCAGCCCTCCACGTCCCTCCTCCTATATATACTTGAGGTTTTGGATGTTTTGAGACAAGATTTGATCTCTCTCTCTCACGGCGAAGCCCTACCTCTCTTCTTCCTCCTCCGCAGCGCTTAGGCGAAGCCCTGTCGGAATACCTTGCTACTCCACCACCACCACGCCGTTGTGCTGCTGTTGGAGCCCTTCCCCAACCTCTCCTTCCTCCTTGCTGGATCAAGGTGTTGGAGACGTCACCGGGCTGCACGTGTGTTGAACGCGGAGGTGCCGTCCGTTCGGCACTTGATCGGATCTACCGCGATCTGAATCGCTGCGAGTACGACTCCATCAACCGCGTTCTTGTAACGCTTCCGCTTAGCGATCTTCAAAGGTATGAAGATGCAATCTCTCCCCTCTCATTGCTGGTTTCTCCATAGATAGATCTTGGTGAACGTAGGAAAATTTTGATTTACTACTACGTCTCCCAACAGTGGCATCATGAGCTAGGTCTATGCGTAGAATCTATGCACGAGTAGAACACAAAGCAGTTGTGGGCGTCGAGTTTGTTAATTTGCTTGCCGCTACTAGTCTTATCTTGATTCGGCGGTATTGTGGGATGAAGCGGCCCGGACCAACTTTACACGTACGCTTACGTGAGACCGGTTCCACCGCCTGACATGCACTAGATGCATAAGGTGGCTAGCGGGTGTCTGTCTCTCCTACCTTAGTCGGATCGGATTCGATGAAAAGGGTCCTTATGAAGGGTAAATAGCAATTGGCAAATCACGTTGTGGTGTTGACGTAGGTAAGAAACGTTTTTGCTAGTAACCTATAGCAGCCACGTAAAAACTTGCAACTACAAATTAGAGGACGTCTAACTTGTTTTTGCAGCATGTGCCTTGTGATGTGATATGGCCAAAGGATGTGATGTGATGCATTGTGATGTATGAATTGATCATGTTCTTGTAATAGGATTCACGACTTGCATGTCGATGATTATGACAACCGGCAGGAGCCATAGGAGTTGTCTTATTTATTGTATGACCTGCGTGTCAATCATAAACGCCATGTAATTACTTTACTTTATTGCTAAGCGTTAGCCATAGTAGTAGAAGTAATAGTTGGCGAGACAACTTCATGAAGACACAATGATGGAGATCATGATGATGGAGATCATGGTGTCGTGCCGGTGACAGTGATGATCATGGTGCCCCGAAGATGGAGATCATAGGAGCAAAATGATATTGGCCATATCATGTCACTATATTGATTGCATGTGATGTTTATCATGTTTACATCTTATTTGCATAGAACGACGGTAGTAAATAAGATGATCTCTCAATAAAATTTCAAGAAAGGTGTTCACCCTAACTGTGCACCGTTGCTAAGGATCGTCATTCCGAAGCACCACGTGATGATCGGGTGTGATAGGTTCTAACGTTCGCATACAACGGGTGTAAGCCAGATTTACACATGCGAAACACTTAGGTTGACTTGACGAGCCTAGCATGTACAGACATGGCCTCGGAACACGGAAGACCGAAAGGTCGAACATGAGTCGTATAGAAGATACGATCAACATAGAGATGTTCACCATGGATGACTAGTCCGTCTCACGTGATGATCGGACACGGGCTAGTTGACATGGATCATGTATCACTTGGAAGACTAGAGAGATGTCTATCTAAGTGGGAGTTCATTAATAATTTGATTAAATGAACTTAATTATCATGAACTTAGTCTAAAAATGTCCTTGCAAATTATGTCGTAGATAGCTCGCGCTGTAGCTCCCCAGTTTTATTGATACAATCCTAGAGAAAAGTAAGTTGAAAGTTGATGGTAGCAATAATGCGGACTGGGTCCGTGATCTGAGGATTGTCCTCATTGCTGCACAGAAAGCTTATGTTTTTGATGTACCGCTAACTGCATCACTCCCTCAAGCGTTGTCTGTAGATGTTGTGAACATATGACAGGCACTTTTTGATGACTACGTGATAGTTCAGTGCGTCATGCATTACGGCTTAGAATTGAGGCTTCAAAATGTTTTGAACGTCACAGAACATATGAGATGTTCTAGGAGCTGAGATTGTGATCTCAAGCTCGTGCCTATGTTGAGAGGTATGAGACCTCCAACAAGATTCTTTGCCTGCAAGATCAAGGAGAATAGCTTAATCGGTGAGCGTGTTCTCAGATTGTCTGGGTGCTACAATCACTTGAATCAAGTGGGAGTTAATCTTCCAGATGAGATAGTGATTAATGCAGTTCTCCAAGTCACTGCCACCAAGCTACTAGAGCTTCGTGATGAACTATAACATGCCAGGGATGGATAAGATGATCCCTGAGTTGTTCGTGATGTTTGACACCACGAAGGTAGAAATCAATAAGGAGCATCAAGTGTTGATGGTTAAGTGAAAACCACTAGTTTCAAAAGGGGCAAGGGGAAGAAGGGAAAAACTTCAGGAATGGCAAGCCAGTTGTTGCTCTAGTGAAGAAACCCAAGGTTGAGCCCGAACCCGAGACTAAGTGCTTCTGTTATGAGGAGAATGTTCGCTGAAGCGGAAAAACCCTAGATGATTGGTAGATAAGAAGGCTGGTAATGTCAATGGAAGTATATTTGATATACGTGTTAGTGATGTGTACCTTGCTGGTACTCCTAGTAGCACCTGGGTATTAGATACCGGTTCGGTTGCTAAGTGTTAGCAACTCGAAATAAAAGCTACGGAGTAAATGGAGACTAGCTAGGTGAAAGGTGACGATGTGTGTTGGAAGTATTTCCAAGATTGATGTGATCACCATCGCACGCTCTCTCTACCTTCAGGATTTGTGATAAACCTAAATAAATGTTATTTGGTGTTTGCGTTGAGCATAAACGTGATTAGATCATGATTAGTGCGATACGGTTATTCATATAAGTTAGAGAATAATGGTTATTCTGTTTACATGGATAATGCCTTCAATGGTCATGCACCCACTCGAAATGGTTTATCGAATCATGATCGTAGTAGTACACATATTCATAACATTGGTACCAAAAGATACAAAGTTAATAATGATAGTACCACATGCTTGTGGCACTGCCACGTAATGTCATATTGGTATAAATCGCATGAAGAAACTCCATGATGATGGATGTTTTTTGACTCACTCGATTTCGAATCGGTTGAGACATGCGAGCCATGCCTCTTGGGCAAGATGACTGACACCCCGTCATCCAATATGATGGAGCGGGCAAGTGGCTTATTGGAATTAATACATGTTGATGTATGTGGTCCAATGAGTGTTGAAACACACAGTGGATATCGTTGTTTTTCTTTACCTTCACTGATGATTTGAGTAAATATGGGGATATTTACTTAATGAAACACGAATCTGAAATGTTTGAAAGGTTCAAGGAGTTTCAGAGTGAAGTTAAAGATCATCGTGACAAGAAGATAAATGTCTATGATATGATCATGGAGGTGAATATCTAAGTTACGAGTTTGGTATGCAATTTTAGACAATGTGGAAATTGTTTCACAGCTCACGCCTCCTGGAACACCATAGTGTGATGGTGTGTTCAAACGTCGTAGTCGTGCTCTATTGGATATAGTGAGTACTATGATGTCTCTTATCGTTTTACCACTATCGTTATGGGGTTATGCATTAAAGACAAATCCATTCACTTTAACAGGGCACCATCTAAGTCTGTTGAGATGACACCGTGAGAATTATGGTTTGACAGAAGCCTAAGCTGTCATTTCTTAATGTTTGGGGCTGCGACGCTTATGTGAAAATGGGTTTTTCACCTAGCGAGCTCGAACTCAAAGCAGACAAATGCATCTTCATAGAATACCCTAATGAGACATTGGGTATACCTTCTATCTCAGATCCAAGCGCAAAAGGTGTTTGTTGCTAAGAACGGGTCCTTTTTGAGAAAGAGTTTCTCTCGAAAGAATTGAGTGGGAGGAAGATAGAACTTGATAAGGTTGTTGAACCTTTGTTTCAACCAGAGAATAGCGCAACACAGAAAGATGTTTCTGTAGAGCCTACTTAGTTGAAAAGGAAGTTAATGATGATGATCATGAAGCTTCGGATCAAGTCACTATCGAACCTCGTAGGTCGACAAGGACGCGTACTGCTCCTGAGTAGTACGACAACCCTGTCTTGGAAATCATGTTGTTGGACAACGATGAACCTACGAACTATGGAGAAGCGATGGTGGGCCCGGATTCCAACAAATGGCTAGGAGCCATGAAATCCGAGAAAGGATCCATGTATGAAAACCAAGTATGGACTTTGGTAGACTTGCCTGTTGAATGGCGGGTCATTGAGTACAAATGGACCTTTGAGATAAACATAGACGCTAATGGTGAAATGTCACCGTTTATAAAGCTCGACTTGTCGCAAAGAAGTTTCCGCCAAGTTCAAGGAGTTGACTGCAATGAGATTGTCTCATCTGTAGCGATGCTAAAAGTCTATTAAAATTTTGTTAGCAGTTGCTGCATTTTTCGATTATGAAATCTGGCAGATGGATGACAAAACAAGGTTTCCGTAATGGTTTCTGTGAGGAAGAGTTGTATGTGATACAACCAGAAGGTTTTGTCAATCCTAAGGATGCTAATAATATGCAAACTCCAGCGATCCTTCTATGGACTGGAGCAAGCATCTCGGAGTTGGAATATATGCTTTGATGAGGTGATCAAAGTGTTTAAGTTTATACAAAGTTTATGAGAAACTTGTATTTGCAAGAAAGTGAGTGGGAGCACTATGGAATTTCTTATAAGAATATGTAGTTGACATATTATTGATCAGAAATGATGTAGAATTTCTGGAAGAGCATGAAGGGTTGTTTGAAAAGTTTTGTTTTTCAACGGAAGACCCAGATAAAGCTACTATTTTATTGAGCATCAAGATCTATAGGGATAGATCTATTCGCTTGATAAGTTTTTTCGACGAAGACATACCTTGACAAGTTTTTGAAGGAGTTCAAAATAGATGGGTCAAAGAAGGAGTTCTTGACTGTATTGTAAGGTGTGAAATTGAGTAAGACTCAATACCCGACCACGGCAGAAGATAAAGAAGAGATGAGTGTCATCTCCTATGCTTTATCCATAGGCTCTAAATAGTATGCCATGCTGTGTACCGCACCTGTGTGTGCCTTGCCATGAGTCTGTCAAGGGGTACAAGAGTAATCCAAGAGTGGATCACTAGACAGCGGTCAAAGTTAGCCTTAGTAACTTGAGAACTAAGGAAATATTTCTCGATTATGGAGGTGATAAAGAGTTCATCATAAAGTGTTACGATGATGCAAGCTTTAAAACCAATCCGGATGACTCTTAGTAGAAATCCAGCTACGTATAGTGGAGCAGCCATTTCGAATAGCTCCAAGTGGAGCATGGGAGTAGTATCTACAAATATGACATGGAAAGTTTGTAAGGTACACACGGATCTGAATGTCGCAGACCCGTTGACTAAAACCTCTTTCACGAGCAGGACATGAACAAACCCCAGAACTTATTGGGTGTTAATCACATGATGATATGATCACATGGTGATGTAAGTGTTAATCACATGGTGATGTGAACTAGATTATTGACTCTAGTGCAAGTGGGAGACTGTTGGAAATATGCCCTAGAGGCAATAATAAAATGGTTATTATTGTATTTCCTTGTTCATGATAATTGTCTATTGTTCATGCTATAATTGTGTTAACCGGAAACCATAATACATGTGTGAATACATAGACCACAACATGTCCCTAGTGAGCCTCTAGTTGACTAGCTCGTTGATCAATAGATGGTCACGGTTTCATGGCCATGGACATTGGATGTCATTGATAACGGGATCACATCATTAGGAGAATGATGTGATGGACAAGACCCAATTCTAAGCATAGCACAAGATCGTGTAGTTCGTTTGCTAAAGCTTTTCAATGTCAAGTATCGTTTCCTTAGACCATGAGATTGTGCAACTCCCGGATACCGTAGGAATGCTTTGGGTGTGCCAAACGTCACAACGTAACTGGGTGGCTATAAAGGTGCACTACGGGTATCTCCGAAAGTATCTGTTGGGTTGGCATGAATCGAGACTGGGATTTGTCACTCCGTGTGACGGAGAGGTATCTCTGGGCCCACTCGGTAAGACATCATCATTATGAGCTCAATGTGACTAAGGAGTTAGTCACGGGATGATGTATTACGGAACGAGTAAAGAGACTTGCCGGTAACGAGATTGAACAAGGTATGGGGATACCGACGATCGAATCTCGGGCAAGTATCATACCGATAGACAAAGGGAATTGTATACGGGATTGATTGAATCCTTGACATCGTGGTTCATCCGATGAGATCATCGTGGAGTACGTGGGAGCCAACATGGGTATCCAGATCCCGCTGTTGGTTATTGACCGGAGAGGTGTCTCGGTCATGTCTACGTGTCTCCCGAACCCGTAGGGTCTACACACTTAAGGTTCGATGACGCTAGGGTTATAGGGAAAAGGTATACGTGATTACCGAAGGTTGTTCGGAGTCCCGGATGAGATCCCGGACGTCACGAGGAGCTCCGGAATGGTCCGGAGGTAAAGATTGATATATAGGAAGTCCAGTTTTGGTCACCGGAAAGTTTTCGGGCTCATCGGTAGTGTACCGGGAGTGCCGGGAGGGTGCCGGATGACCCCTGGGAGGGGTGTGACGACCAAAGGACCACATGGGCTGTTAGATAAAGTGTGCCAGCCCTTATTGGGCTGGGCAAGACTTTTTCTAAAGGCCCATGCGGCTGGAGATAAGGAGATAAGGCAAAAAGGATTTAAAAGGAGGAGATCCACCTCCCTTGTGGGAGGTGGACTCTCCCTTTAATTCGGCCGGCCATCTCCTCTTTGGAGTAGAGGCCAAGCCAGCCCTCCACGTCCCTCCTCCTATATATACTTGAGGTTTTGGATGTTTTGAGACAAGATTTGATCTCTCTCTCTCACGGCGAAGCCCTACCTCTCTTCTTCCTCCTCCGCAGCGCTTAGGCGAAGCCCTGTCGGAATACCTTGCTACTCCACCACCACCACGCCGTCGTGCTGCTGTTGGAGCCCTTCCCCAACCTCTCCTTCCTCCTTGCTGGATCAAGGTGTTGGAGACGTCACCGGGCTGCACGTGTGTTGAACGCGGAGGTGCCGTCCGTTCGGCACTTGATCGGATCTACCGCGATCTGAATCGCTGCGAGTACGACTCCATCAACCGCGTTCTTGTAACGCTTCCGCTTAGCGATCTTCAAAGGTATGAAGATGCAATCTCTCCCCTCTCGTTGCTGGTTTCTCCATAGATAGATCTTGGTGAACGTAGGAAAATTTTGATTTACTACTACATCTCCCAACAGTAGAGTCCTAGTAGAATTAAGACTCAACCTATTCTGACTTTCCATCGCAGGCTTCTCTTCATGCACTTCTGAGTCCCGGGCCTCTTGTCTCAGATGGGTAGCTTACAGCTGGGCGGCTTACAACCGGTTTTATCTTCAAGACTCATCTTCAGGGACTGGTCTTCAGGGACTTAGCTTTCTGTCGGGTCATAACTGTCTGTCGGGTCATAGCTTTTTGTCAGGTCATAACTGTTTGTCGGGTCCTACCTATCTGAAGGGTCATAATTGTCTGTGTGGTCGTAATTGTCTACCGGGTTATAACTATCTGCCGGGTCATAAGTGTTTGCCAGGTTGTAACTATCTATTGGCTCATACCGTGGGGTAATATCGCCGACAAAATTTGTGAGAGAGTTATTGAGTGTTGAGAAGTCTATCATCTTGAAGCACAAGAGCTATGAGTTCCTCACCACTATCAAGCCTATTACCTTTTGGAGTTGGTGCCTCCTAGATTGGTTAGGTGTTGCTTGGGAGCCTCCTACTTCGTTTTGTGGACTTGAACCAAGAAGTTTGTACGGTCAAGGAGATCGTCTACTTCATGAAGATCTACCCATAGTGAGGCTAGTCCTTCGTGGACGGAAACTGTTATGGAATAGTCAAGGTTCCTACTTAGTGGACCCTTATCTATGGAGCCCTGCATGGACTCTCATGAGCGTTACCCTCTGTGGGTTGAAGACTCCATAAACATAGATGTGCGATAGCGCCACTAAGCAGAACCTTGGGAAAATCTTCATGTCTACAATTGTGTTTGATCTTCTAACCCTTACATCTATTACGTGTGCTTGTCTTTACTTTCTATTGCTATACTCGTAGACATGCATGTGTAGGGTGTGCTTGACTTGCTATCATTGCTAAAATCTTCCCACAACTAAAATTGGGAAAAGGTAGAACTTTTATTTGGTCAAGTAGTCTAATCACCCCCGCTCTAGACCTACTTTCGATCCTACATCGGCTTATGCTCATTTTATGGATTGCCCATACTATGTCTACCTCAAGCTCAAGATGTCTGGCGCGAATGGCACTATAGCTATGGGAGGCAGCAAAAAGTTGGCCCAGGAGTGCAAGGAGGGAATGCGGACTATGCTGAGTCGGCCTGCCCAGCTGAGGAGTTAAAGTTTTATACGACCAATGTTGACCTGGTTGATATGACCCCTCTCAAGAAGACCACTACGGATAAAGGCCCTCCCCTCAAATTTGTTGGAAATATGCCCTAGAGTCAGTAATAAAATGGTTATTAATACATATCCTTGTTCATGATAATCGTTTATTATCCATGCTATAATTGTATTGACTAGAAACACACTGCATGTTTTCATATATAGACAACATTGTGTCCCTATTATGCCTCTAGTTGACTAGCCCGTTGATCAAAGATGGTGAAGGTTTCCTAGCCATAGATATAAGACGTCATTTGATCATGGTATCACATCATTGGGATAATGATGTGATGGACAAGACCCAAACTGTGAACATAGCATGTGATCGTGACAGTTTATTACTACAGTTTTCTGCATGTCAAGTATATGTTCCTATGACCATGAGATCATGCAACTCACCGACACTGGAGGATTACTTTGTTTGTATCAAATTTTACAATGTAACTGGGTGACTACAAAGATGCTCTACAGGTATCTCCGATGGTATCTGTTGAGTTGGCCTGTATCAAGACTGGCATTTGTTACTCCGTGTGACGGAGAGCTATCTCAGGGCCCACTCAGTAATACAACATCATAACAAGACTTGCAAGTAAAGTTACTATTGTCTTAGCCATAGGATCTTGTATTACAGAACGAGTAAATATACTTTCCAGTAACGAGATTGAACTAAGTATGGAGATAGCAACGATCGAATCTCGGGCAAGTAGCATACCGATGGACAAAGGGAACAACTTATGGGATTACCTAGATCCTTGACATGGAGGTTCAACTAACAAAGATGTTATTAGAACATGTAGGAACCAATATGGGCATCTAGGTCCCGCTATTGGTTATTGACCGTAGAGGTGTCTCAGTCATGTCTACATAGTTCTCGAACCCACAAGGTCGACAGACTTAACGTTCCGTGACAAATTGCTATAGATGAGTTATGTATGTTGGGGAACGAAGGTTGATTGGAGTCCCAGATGAGAACCCGTACGTGACGAGGAACTCCAGAATGGTCCGGAGGTGAAGATTCATATAGAGGAAGTTCCTTGTTGATCATCGGGAAAAGTTCGAGCGTCACCGGTAATGTACCGGGGGTGCCAGAAGGTTTTCGGGGGTCCACCGTAAGGGGCCACAAGCCCCCAAGGGGCCCATGGGCTGTGATAGAGGGCACACCAGCCCCTGGTGGGCTAGCTGCCCCTCCCACAAGGCCCATGCGGCCGAAGGGTGGAAGGGTAAAACCCTGAGGGGGCCGGCTACCATGCCTTGGGGGCCAAGCCACCCCGTGGCCGCCGCTCCCCTTCATCTGGGCCGCCTCCCCTTGGGGTGGGAACCCTAGGGCATAGCCCTTCCCCCTTACCCCTATATATATGAGAGAGGGAGGAGGGAAGCCACAAAACAAGCCATGATGCAGCCCTTCTTCTCTCCTAGGTTGCTTCTACTCTAGTAGATTGGTTCGGTGACGCTTAGCGAAGCTCTGCCGGATCAGCTCCACCACCGCCACCACCATGCCGTCGTGTTGCCAGAGAGCCCATCTACCTCTCCGCTCCATCTTGCTAGCTCAAGAAGGCGGAGATCGTCATCGAGCTATAAGTGCGCTAAACGCGGAGGTGTTGTCCGTTCGACACTTGATTGGGAGTTCGTAGGACGACTTGCGATTTGGATCGCGAAGACATTCGACTACATCAACCGCGTTTCTTAACGCTTTCGCTTAGTGATCTACAAGGGTATGTGGATCCAATATATCCTTTCATTGATGCTCATCTCCTAGTTTAATCTTGGTGAAGCATAGGAATTTTTTTGTTTCCCATGCAACATTCCCCAACAAAATTCCAGTCGGATAAAGATACAAACTCAGTGGACTTCACCTATGGCGAATCTTCTTAGCAACTCACTATAGAGATAGGTATGGACCCTAGATAGGAAAGCGCGCTCATCAAATTCATATATGAGAACTGGGACATCTTTGCATGGAAACCTTCTGACATGCAAGGTGTATCGAGAGAATTCACTGAGGACCACCTTAATGTGTTTCCTAATATGAAGCCAATTAAGCAATTACTTGGTCATTTTAATTAGCAGAGGCATATGGCCATTGGACAAGAAGTGGCCCGGCTCCTACCTGCCGGGTTCATAGTAGAACTTTTGCACCCTCGGTGGTTGGCTAACCCAATGCTTGCGCTAAAAAAGAATGGCACATGGCGTATGTGTGTGTACTACATGGATCTCAATAAAGCTTGTCTAGCTGATCCTTTTGCACTCCTCCATGTTGACCAGATCATTGATGCAATGGCAGGTTTTGAAGAGTCCGTGCTTCCTAGATGCTTACTCTAGATATTAGATAAAGATGGCAGTAGTAGACCAGGATAAAACAGCCTTTATCACACCCTTTGGAGCTTTCTGTTATGTTTCTATGCCTTTTGGGCTTAAGAGTGTTGAGGCGACTTATGAGTGTTGTGGTCAAAATTACCTCCATGGACAGATTGGACTTAATGTTCTTGCCTATGTTGATGACATTCTGATCAAGTCACGAAAGAAGGAGACCTTGCTTGAGTATTTGAAGGAAACCTTTGACAATCTCCAGGTGTACAAGATGATGCTTAACCCGGCCAAGTGCATTTTGGGGGTACCGGTAGGAAAACTGCTAGGTTCTTTGGTTTTGGAGTGGGGCATCGAAGCTAACCTGGAAAGAATTGAGGCTATCACTTCCTTGTCTAAGCCGGCATGTATCAATGATGTGCACCGCATGGCGGGTTGCATTGCAGCCCTAAGCCGGTTCATAAGCCGCTTGGGTGAAAAGACGATTTCTCTATACCATATGATGAAAAAGACTGATAAGTTTGTATGGAGTGATGCTGCTAATGAGGCCTTTAAAGCACTTTAGAGACAATTGGCTGATTCGCCCGTCTTGGCAGCTCTGATCGACAAAGAGCCTATGTTCCTATACATGGCTGCTAATAATTGAGCTATTAGCGTGGCAGTTGTCGTGGAATGCAAGGAGGAAGGGAAGTAGTGTCCAATCTAGTAGCCGGTTTATTATGTTAGTGAGGTGTTATCAGACTCCAGATAGAGGTATCCAAATTGGTAGAAAGTGATGTTTAGAGTGCTCATGGCTAGTCGCAAATTGAAGCAATATATCCTTGGGCATCCAATCACTGTCGTAAGTTTGGCTCCTCCAGGTGTTATCATTCAAAACAGAGAAGCTATGGTCCAGGTTGCTAAGTGGGCAATTGAACTTGGGCCTTATCATTTTAAATACGTGCCTAGGACTTCTATCAAGTCTCAAGCATTGGTGGATTTAATTATTGATTGGATAGAGTTGCAAACACCCGAGGAAAATCCAGATAATACATATTAATATTGGATGATACACTTTGACAAATCCAAGCAGTTGGAAGGCTCGGGGATTGGAGTTATCTTATCTTCCGACGAGGTGAAAAGATTTGTTATGTCCTACGACTTATGTTTCCCTATACTAACAATGCAACTGATCATGATGCAATATTACATGGGCTCCATATTGCCAAGGAAATGAACGTAAGCCGCGTCAGATGCTTGAGATCTCGTTAAACAACAAGTTCCAGGGATGTGGGAATCTAAAGACCCGCTCATGGAGGCTTATCGTTAGGCAGTGACTAATATTGCTGTTCACTTTAAAGGATGTCAGGTGGATCACATAGACCGGCGGGTTAACGAAGCGATCGATGTTTATCTCGGCTTGGTTCCTTGCGTAAGTTAGTTCCCTGAATGAGTTCCTAGATGGTTTGCATAATCCTTCTTTCATGTTACCTTCAGAGGAAGATCTGGCTATCCCAAATCCGGAAGGGAAGTTGCTCTACGTGCAACTACATATTGGACGGTACCTTATTTGGCTTCCTAAACTAGGGGTGAGCTTCCAGAGGAAAAACTCCTGGCCCGGTAGATTATCAGGCGACCTATGTCCATGACTATTTGTCAATGGCGAGTTACATTGATGCAGCATCACCGGCGTGTTTCAACATTGTGTTTCCTCTGATGATGGTAGTGAGATCTTGCAAGAAATTCATGTAGTTGATTGTGGTCATCACGTTGGGTCAAGATCTTTGGTAGCCAAGGCTTTTAGACATGGCTTTTTTTGGTTGTCTGCTCACACTGACGCTGAAGACATCATTCGTAAGTGTGATGGTTGTCAGAAATTTGCACAACAAACTTATGTGCCGGCTCATGAATTATGTATGATCCCAATAACTTGGTCGTTTACGGTCTGGGAGCTTGATATGGTTGCACCATTCAAGAGGCCTCAGGATAAAAAGACTTACCTGTTGGTGGAAGTGGATAAATTCACCAAGTGGGTTGAAGCAGAGCCATTCAACAATTGTGAGGCGGAAACTGTAGTTTAGTTTGTGAAAAGGTTGGTATTTCGTTTTGGTTATCCTCATAGTATCATCACTGATAATGGGACAAATCTTTCTAAAGGTGCCATGAAGACGTTCTGTCAGAAACATATCCGGCTTGATATTTTAGTTGTGGCTCATCCATAGTCCAATGGCCAGGCAGAGCATGCTAACGAGGAGATATTACAGGGGATTAAGCCCTGGCTCATGGTTTGTTTGGAACGTACTCCGGGTTGTTGGGTTGAAGAGCTTTCTATGGTTCTTTGGAGCATAAGGACTGCCCCCAACAGATCAACACGATACACACAATTTTATGGTTTACGGTGAAGAGGCGGTTCTCCCAAGTGACATGCTTCATGACTCACCCTGACTGGCGGCTTATGTTGATACAGATAGTGAGACGGATCGACAGAATTCCATAGATGCCTTGGAAGAGGAACGCGCTCTCGCAGCGTCTCATTCTGCGATTTATCAACAAGACCTTCGTCGTTATCACAGTTGAAGAATCTGCAATCGTAGTTTCCAGGACGGTGAGTTAGTGCTCCGCTTGATTCAAGATCATACACATAAGCTTTCACCTCCTTGGGAAGTGCCCTTTGTGGTTAACAAAAATCTCAACAATCAGTCATATTATGTTGTTGGCATACGTGAACACAATAAGTCATGTATCTCGGAGGAAGAGACCAACAGGCCCTTGAACATTTCTCATCTTTGGCCTTACTACACTTAAGCCACTGGCTTCAGTCATTGTGCATACCTACATCATGTATATACGTCTTTATGATCAAGTATAATAAAGCCGGCATCCCTGAAACTCGGGGCCTTTGTCATTTCATCTCATATAAGGTGCATCAGTTTTTATTTACTCTTGCTTGGCCACTTGGGGGCTTCCAACTCATCGATTCTAGATATCTCACCCTCTTGATTCGCCAAAAATGCCACAATATATTGGTTAGACCTGCCAGTTTTCTTGATGTGACTCCAATAAGGTGACCCGCCGTACTCTTAACAAGTCAATCTTTATGACCCAGAACTTTTTAAGGTTAAAATGGTGGCTTAAGTCACGTGAGAGCCAGCTTACAGAAAGAAAGGATAAACCAAGGCTATCATGTCAGCTTCATCTAAAGCAAAGGCATGAGCCTCGAAAGCCAGTCTCTCTGTTGAGCCTCGAACGCCAACTTATAAACCACTCCATAGATATGTGGAGATTTTGTTATTTCATGAATTTTTTTTAACTAAAAATGCGTGAGTCTATAGAACTCCGGGTTATCCACGCTCATCATTGAGTCTTTATTGATCATGATTCGCTAGATTCTTAATCTGAAGTATATTATCAAATGACTATAAGTCGCCGGATCTTTCTACTTCCAATATTATTTGCTGGATTTTGTTTTGCAGGTACTTTCTACACGTGTATGTCGTTGTAGGCGACTTATCAAATATAAGTACAAGCAACAGGTTGTACGATGCCAAAGCAAGAGGATAAGAGAAAATTAACAAGGCTTATTTACATATAAATACCTCGTCGTCAAGACATGATCAAAGTTCAAAACGTGCATGAAGGCACGACACAGACAAACACCTATTGACTTAAAGATATTATAAGGCAACATTGACCCAGAAGGTCAAATCACAGTTTTTACAAGTTATCCTGCATCTAGGCTATCCGGGTTAGGTCAATCCGGGTTAGCCTCGGGCTAACATTTTGCCAGAGATGCTTCCGTGTTATCCTGCATCGAGTGTTTTGGGTGTTGGATCAGAAGGTTTTCCACATCCCAGTTGCAATTGGTTAAGGCTTGCAATACGGCTTCTTCATGCAAGATTGGGGGGGACAATGTCAGGGGCAAAGATATGCTTACAATGTTGAGGAGTCAGATCCACTGGCTCAAAAGTGGGCGGCTGAACTCGAGAGTTATTTTCATCATAACCCGCCTAATAGGTCTTCAGCTCCATTTCTGCAACTAGTTGGCTGGCCAGCACTCGAGTCGCCTTGATGCATCGAGCATAGTCAGCATTTGTGAATTCTAACATGTCATCCTTAAACTCGAGAAACCCTCCAGCCATCTCTCCAGGATCAAGATCTGCTGAGTAAGCTAATGCTCAACTCAGAGAGGACACTGTGTCGGCTCGAGCAGCTGAGCTTTTAAGTTCCTCTATCTGTTTTGGGAACGCAAAAAGGCCTCTCAATAAATCCATGATAAACTTTACAGGCTCTTTGTCGCCGATGACAGCATTGATGGTGCAAAGGCTTCCAGCGTATAGTTGCTTAGTTAGTGCGTACACAACCTTTAGCTTCACCAAGCTATTTTCCTGAGATTGCGAGTTTGGGGGCCTGCTAGAAATTCAAGCATGTGAGTTGCGAGGTGACTCTCTTCATAAATCATTATTTGATCAGGTTAGCTTGAGCTCATAATGGCACTTACCAAAGATGGCTTGGGTCATGTGGGCAATATGCTTCTTCAACCCGGTAAGCTCTTCATAATGGTCTTCAGTCAACCTTCAACGTTTTCTCCGCGCTTAATCAAGGCGATGTTGTTTGTCTCCAAAGACTTTTGTTCTAGTTAAAAGTATGCTTTGATTTTCTCCGACTCTTCCAATGACAGTCGAAGTTTCAATTCAACATCTACTCGGGTGGCTTGCCCTAGTCCAAGATCCTTTTTCTAGGCGGTCAAATTTGACTCGGCTATTTCCAAAGCTTCATGCACAATGGGAGTTATCATATTATTCAATCATAAGCAGGCAGAAAGGTGCAACATGACAGTAAGAGGCTATGACAAGAAAAATTATATCAAGTCCCAAGCACATTGCAAGCAATATACTTGACCATTCGGGGCTAATGAAGGTCAGTTTTTTCCAGCATATAATATAAGAATACCTGAACCATGTCACGAAGATGAGTCGACCCTTGGGGCTATAGGTCGGATTCCAAATATATTATATTAAAGAAGACCTGACTCATCTCTACAAGATGAGCCGACCCTTGGGGGCTACAGGTTGATTCTTCAAATGTCCATATGTACAAAAGACCCAACTCATCTCATAAAGATGGGCCAGTCCTTGGGGGCTACGAATCGATGCTTCAAAGTTATTAAGAAGACCCGACTCATCTCAAAAAGATGAGTTGGCCCTTGGGGCTATAGGTTGATTATTCAGACGTTTTATATTTACAAGACCTTCCTAATCCCATGAAGATGAACCGGGTCTTGGGGGATATAGAATGCTATATAGAATACAAAGCAAAGTTGAGCATACCTTGTATTTTCTTTTCATCATGCTGACAAGGCTGACTTCCATCTCATGGCTTGTAGAAAGGTGGTCTAACTAACCAGTGTGCAATTCTTAAGCACTGAAATCTTCATAACTGTGAAGCTCCACCTTGGCCTTCCCTATCTCACGCAGTGATGTCTCATCCTTAGCAACAAGCTTTGTTTGTAGCTTGGAGAGCTCGGGAGCGGTATAACTCATCCCAATGATGGTGATATCTACATTCTTATCATAAAAAGGAGCATCTTCAACTGCCTTTCAGGTTTGGGCGGGTTAAGGTTCGCTATTGGGTCAGCTTCAGCGTCCATAGCCTTAGAGCTCGTCGGCTAGGTATTTGGGGCAAATCAGTTTGGGCGTCCCGATGATATTCATTGTGCTTAGTATGGGCTCTAAAAGTACCCAAGGTTGGATTTGCTGGCTCAAGGGAGTGGATGGCTTGCCAATTTTCCTCTTCTTGGTTTTAGCCTTGGCCCTGTAAACAAGACAACAAAATGAAGCATATGGATGGTTTAAAGTTTGATAAGAAATGTATGATATAAGGAAGAAAGGTTTACCCGTGATTGATAACAAGAGGTGGAAGCTTAGTAGCAGTTGAGTCGCCCGATGAAGGTGGGGACTCCTGGTAATTTGAACTAGATCGATTAAGAGGTGGCCAGATAAGGCCAGCTTTTGGAAGAGAAAGGGTTGGACTATGTGGCACCTCATCCTATTGCTTGTGGGAGGCTGACTTGACTGGTAAATCGGTCGAAATATCGTCAGAGCTACTCCGAGTCTGGCGACTTGATTCATATCGGGTCTTCTCCAAAATAAAATTAGGGTCCAAATAAGCATCCAGGTGAGAAAATCTTACTTTCGGAATGACCTGCCTTGTTTTCCTTGGAGACAAGGATTCTGAGTTGGAGGACATGCAAATTACCTCAATATCGTCGGCCCGACTTGTTGCAACAGCACCCTAAGACTAAGAGGCATCAGCAAGTTCAATAAAGAGATGGACGAGGGAGTCAAGTTCTACCTCCATAGATTCATCACCTGTTGGAGAGTCACCCCCATGTGACGGCTCTTCCACAGCCGCCTAACTTTTCTTCTTGTTTGGGGCGGCTTTAGGCTTGCTGGCCAGAGTTTTCCTCTTTTTTTTCCAAAATGAAGAACCTGCGTGAAGATTTGACGATAAAAATGACACGTAAGCTTTCAAATATAAGAAGTTATATATATGATGGATACATGGTTATTAAGGATTCTTACTCGAGGAGCCAGGTTGATAACGCAGAAGCGATTCAACCCAACTTGATTGCAAACTAATTGAGTTTCTTCCAACAGTTTCTTAACAATCTGGTTTATGTCTTCAACTTCCAAATCATGTTGCTATATCTTTGAGCGTCATCTAAGATTCCAAAATAATTGCACATTAAACCCCTCCAACGGCTCAATAGTAAGATTCTCCAAGCTACCCAACACTAGGTTAGATCAACCCAAGTCAATACATGGGCTAGCAAGTCCTTCAGCTTTGGTTATATGGGGGTGGGTTGAGCATGTTTTGCTTGTGGAGTCCGGCTTGGAAGTTCAAATGTCACGGGAAGACGATCTGGTCTGTAACCCGGTAGGGGATTTTCATTAGCAGGGGCCATGTTCTGGCAATAGAACCAGGTGTTGACCCATCCTTTGGTGTGGCTTGTGATGTCTACTACACAACCTTCTTGTAGACTCGCGTTGGGTCTCCAACACAGAGTTTTGTACGACGGTGGCAGTTTTCCCTCAAGTGGATGACCTAAGGTTTATCAATGTGTGGGAGGTGTAGAATTAATATGATCTCTCTCAAACAAGCCTGCAATCAAATACAAGAAATCTCTTGTGTCCCCAACAAACCCAATACAATGGCAAATTGTATAGGTGCACTAGTTCGGTGAAGAGATGGTGATAAAAGTGCAATATAGATGGTAGATATAGGTTTTTGTAATCTGAAAATATATAAACAGAAAGGTAACAAATGATAAAAGTGAGCACAAACGGTATTGCAATGCTTACAATCAAGGCCTAGGTTTCATACTTTCACTAGTGCAATTTCTTTCAACAATATTAACATAGTTGAATCATATATAAGTCCCTCTCATGTGACAAAGAGTTCACTCCAAAGTCACAAATCGCAGAGAACAAACGAAGAAATTATTGTAGGGTACGAAAGCGCCTCAAAGTTATCTTTTCCGATCAATATTTTGAGCTACCCCTATAAGTGTCACGAAAAGCCCTAGAGTTTGTACTAAATTAACACCTTAAGATACACATCAACCAAAACCATAATGTTACCTAGATACTCAATTGTCACCACAAGTACCCATGGGCTTG
Source organism: Hordeum marinum (assembly GCA_022496015.1). NCBI lineage: Eukaryota > Viridiplantae > Streptophyta > Magnoliopsida > Poales > Poaceae > Hordeum > Hordeum marinum. The sequence goes on from CM039676.1 coordinate 119,988,465, forward strand.
ATTACACAATATGCCTCACATAATTTCAGATTCGTCATGTTCAATCCAACACAAAGAACATCAAAGATTGCCCTAAAGAGGAGATTCAAGATGAAATCATGTGCCAACCCCTATGCATAGATTCCCATGATCACGGAACCCGCAAGTTGATCACCAAAATATACATCAAGTGGATCAGTATAACATCCCATTGTCACCACGGCTATCCCATCACAAGACATACATCAAATGTTCTCAAATCCTTAAATATTCAATTCGATAAGAAAACATCAAAGAGAAAACTCAATTCATCGCAAGAAGATAGAGAAGGGAAAACTCCATATGATTCATGTATAACAATAAATCTCTACATCAAGATTGTGCCATCTCAAGAACACAAGAGAGAGATCAGATGCATAGCTACTGGTACATACCTTTAGCCCTGAGGGCGATTTACGAGGCTAGAGGAGGAGAACGACGACGGGGCTAGGGGGAACAGAACCGGGGCCTCGCTAGAGGGGCTTCTAGCGCCGTGGCGTGGTTGGGACGCACGGAGGACGATGAATCGCCGGTGGCTTCAGTCCGACGAGGAGAGAGCAAAGGAGAGAGGGAAGTGCGAGAGAGAACGGCAGGGGGAGAAGATCGGCTCGAGCGTGTCCGGGGCGTCGCGCTGGCGCTCCTAGCGGCCTCCAGCCTCGGTGGCAAGTATGAGACGGCCGCGCGCATGTCGGCCCACCACGGGCACACGCCCTTTTGCCTACTGGCGGGAGGTTGAAGACGGTGGGGCTGGCTGGGCCATCTAGGCTGCGGGGCCAGCCTCCCCTGGGCCACTTTCCTTTTTCCTTTTTTTAAATTTTTCTCTGTTTTTTTCTGACATTTTATTTATTTATTTTTAGACACAGATGTTAGTTATAAAATATCCCAAATTTTTTATAGAAATTAGTTTTAATATTTCAAACTTCTACAAAAAGTTTCAGAATATTTTGAAATTTGAAATATTGATAATGCTTTATTTGGCATTTTGAGAAGCTTTATTATTTATTTTTGAAATGCTATAAATATTCAAATATTTAGGATGGCCCCTGATATATTCATGTCCATAATTATCAGACAAGGGGGACATTTTTTATGGGCATTTTTGATTTGTTGGTTTTTCACAATCTTTAAATTGGTTTGATTCAAATGAGGGTTTGCGATTTGCTGATAATCCCCATTTCAAATTGGTGCAAAAAGTGAAATATGATGCACACACATGCTGTCCTAAGAAAGCTAGCTAGGTATGTGACATCTCACCCCCACTCAAAAGAATCTCGTCCCGAGATTTGGAAGTCGTCGAGAAGAGTTCGAGGTACTCTAGTCGAAGACGATCCTCTCTTTCCCATGTGGCCTCCTTCTCAGAATGTTGTGACCACTGAACCTTGAGAAACTTGATGTTCTGACGTCGAGTGGTACGCTCAGTTTGATCAAGAAAATGAACAGGGTATTGTCGATATATAAGGTTATCTTGGAGATCAAGTGCTTCGTGGTCTACTTCACGGACAGGGTCCGAGAAGCAACGCCTGAGTTGCGAGACGTGGAAGACATCATGAACCTTGGAAAGATGCGGCGGAAGTTCCAATTCGTAGGATACCTCTCCTAGTTTAGCAAAAATGCGAAAGGGTCCAATGTAATGAGGAGCCAACATTCCCTTGATACTGGATTTGTGGGTACCCTTCAGAGGTGTAACCCGAAGATAAGCCTTCTCGTCAACTTCATAGGTCACAGTCGTATGATGATGATCATACTGGCTATTTTGACGAGATTGGGATATTTTCAACTTTTCACGAATAATACGAACTTGCTCCTCTGCATCCTGGATCATATCCAGGCCAAAGAGTTACCGTTGTCCGATTTCTGACCAGTTAAGAGGTGTTCGACACCTTCGTCCATAGAGAACTTCAAAAGGGGCTTTGCCCAAGCTTGATTGATAACTATTGTTATAAGCAAATTCAGCAAATGGAAGACATTTCTCCCAATTCATACCGAAGGATATAACACAAGCTCATAGCATGTCTTCAAGGATTTGATTGACTCGCTCGACTTGACCACTTGATTGTGGGTGGATAGCAGTGCTAAAGGATAGATGACTCCCCATAGTGGTTTGGAAACTTTCCCAAAAACGGGAAGTAAAGATACTTCTCCGGTCTGAGTTAATCTCCAATGGAACACCATGAAGAGAAACTATTCAAGAAACATATAACTTCGCTAGTTAGCTAGCAGTTATACTCTCCCGAACTGGAAGAAAATGAGCCACTTAGGAAAGGCGGTCAATAACCACAAAGATAGCATTATTCCCTCTCTTGGTGCTAGGAAATCCGGTAATGAAATCCATACCCACTTTATCCAATTTCCATTCAGGAATAGCTAAAGGTTGAAGGGTGCTAGCAGGCCTTTGATGTTCTTCTTTCACGCAATGACAAACATCGCATTTAGTAACAAACTGAGCAATTTGTCTCTTCATCCTAGTCGACCAGAACCTCTGACGTAGGTCCTGATACATCTTGGTACTACCCGTATGAATTGTGAGAGGATAATCATGAGCCTCCTTAAGGAACAACTGTCCTAGATGTTGGTTCTTCGAGATCACCAAGCGGTTCTAAAAGAAGACAACACCCCGATCATCTTCCGAGAAGCATCTAACATTACCCTTCTTAATGTTTTTTCTTGATCCGAGATATCCCGGCATCATGCTTCTGGCCTTCTATGATTTGATCCGTAAGAGTAGGTTTCACCACCAAGTTGGAAAGGAATCCTTGAGGAACAATGTGGAGGTTTAACTTCCGAAATTCCTCATAGAGAAGTGGTTGACCTTGTTGTAATATCAGGTTGTTACAATAAGACTTACGACTTAGTGCATAAGCCATGACATTGGCTTTCCCCGGGGTGTAAGTTATCCCTAAGTCGTAATTTGTAATCAACTCAACCCACCATATTTGCCTGAGATTCAAATCCGGCTGGGTGAAAATATATTTCAGACTTTGGTGATCAGTGTAAATTATGCAACGATTACCCAGAAGGTAATGTCGCCAAGTTTTCAGTGCATGGACCACAGGTGCAAGCTCAAGATCATGTGTTGGATAATTATCCTCATGTGGACGCAACTGTCGAGAACCGTATGCAATAACATGACGATCTTGCAAGAGAATGCAACCTAATCCATGTCGTGAGGCGTCGCAATAGATAACAAAGTCCTTAGAGAAATCTGGTGGCACCAAAGCGGGAGGAGAGGTCAGTCTTCTTTTCAACTCCTGAAAACTGTGCTCGCATTATGGAATCCACTCGAACTTTTTATCTTTCTTGAGGAGTTTAGTCAGTGGTTTCGCAACCTTGGAGAAATTCTAGACAAAGAAGTGACATTAGCTCGCTAAGCCAAGGAAACTCCGAAATTGCTTAACCGACTCAGGTTGAGTCCAATCAGGGACGGCCTGAACTCTCTCGGGATTGACAGCAATACCTTTACGAGAGATTACCTGGCCTAGGTAGGTCACTTTTGGCAACCAAAATTCACACTTGGAGAATTTGGCGTACACATGATGCTGTCAAAGTTTCATCAATACCAGCCTTAGATGCTCGGCATGTTCCTATTCGTTCTTCGAGGGAGTTGGACCCGAAGACTTTGAAGACTCAGAAGACTTTGTGGAGCCACGCAAGATTTGACCTTGTTCAGAAACTTTTTCATGCATGACATATAGCACTTGTTGATTTAATGATTGACCATGATGGGGTGCTTTCCCCCCTTCGCTGGGATACCTCCGATACTTTTACCTTTGACACTTGCATCGTGCATGACCCTACCACCTTATGAGGGTTATGCGGGTGGGTTTAGATAGGATGCATAGATGCTACGCAAGTGGGATGGGATTTATGCATAGTGATGGGAAGGAAGAAATGATTTCAAAGAAATTTCGAAAATCCCATCGGGTGCCACTAATACACGAGAGAGATGATGATAAGTTGGGTGACCGCTTGAGAAAAAAGTGGTGTGCCGGAGCAAGTGAGTGTGTGTTTTCAAAAAGGGATTAGATTTAAGGTCTACTGACTGTCCCAATAATACATGCGCAACCACGATACCCCAGATTGGATGGGGCTTCGTTGATTACTATGGGGGGTACTAGAAAGGAGCATGCAACACTAGTGGCGGGAGTGGCATGGTCACTCTCTATACGGGGTCGTCCTAGAAGTGGAAGGCCATGCGCTGTCTTTACAGGCATCGAGCACACCGTTGCGTGCCCTCATGGATGATACGTGTGATGTATATCATGAGGGATGGCACCAACGAGTGGAATCTTTGTTTAGTATCACCATGGGAAAGGCGATGTTCGGGTGCTTACCTCGGGTATGTTATATACCGCGAGTCATGGACGACACGGCAGTTCCTCGAGTTTGGTGGGTAAAGTGAGCAACCTCTGCAGAGTGTAAAACCATTCGAATAGCCGCGTCCGCCATCATGGACAGTTGGAGGTCCTTCTTAAACTACGTCCGAATGTTTTTCCAAACTTGGTGTGAGTGTGTTTGGTGGTGACAAAGAGGTTGCCCAAGCTAAGTCCGATGACTTAGCTTGACGATTGACAAAGTCCGATTCAACCCCTACATATGATTATGTTTGTAACTTGTTCACATGGATATCTGCAAACTATTGATGCATGCTTACCTAGTTAATTGATCATGTCATTGCATTCAAAATTAGCTTTCCACAAATTACCTACTTAGTGCTACATCATGCATCATTATTACCTTGTTACACAACTGGGGTTGCTTGCGAGTAGATTCAAAGTACTCATTGTCTTGCCACTGGTTATTTAATTGGCCAGGCATGGAACAATAAGAGTATGTTGAAGGGTTCGTTGGTGAAGAACATGTGAACTAGGACACTTCCCAGTCAGAATGCCTCTAGGTTTAAGGCAGATGGCATGAGATCACGATTTCCGATGCTTGTGTTTAAGTGTTTGGCCCTTGTGGCCCTATCTATGTAAGACTAGAACTTCATGGTCTTTATTTGTGGAAGACGCTAAATGTGGATGTAAGACTCTTATTATTCAGCTTGTATGTGTTTAGTGAGCACTGATCTCTAGGATAACTATACACGTGCATTCGGTGATCACGCCTTATGAGTTGGGGTCCCCACATTTGGTGGATTGTGTATCGAGGTGGTGAGGTGGATGAACAAGTACAGTGTTTCGGGGCCTCCTAAGGGATCTCAGTGGTGTTCGAGGCTCTTTGTGGTACGGTGGACGATGAGTAATGGAGTCAGTCGATCGGGTTGGGATCCCCATCTACAAAGCAGCCTACCCTCTATATATAGCAGTGGCCCGGGTCCTCTTCCCATATTACAATGGAGGGGAGGGATACCACAACGGCCAATTTTGAAGGGGGGTAGGGCTTCATGATCGCCCTGCCCAAAGGCGGACTTTGCCTGCAAAGTAGTTGTCGACTCCGAAGGGACGAGCTCAGCGATGACGTCCGTCCTGCAAAGCTAGTGGTTGCGGTCTTGTTGCACCGGAATGGAAACCTTTGGGGGTGATTTGGGAACCCGTGTACGTCCTTGATCCCTTTGCACCAAAGGTAAACTGCGCCACCTGGCACATTGATGCTCGCCTATCCTTCTTTGCGTCATCTTTGACTCCTGAGTCTGGGCCTTTCATAGAGATCTCCGCCCTTCCGGAGGAGCCTAGGGAGGCTCATCCCCTACCGGTCTCGATGCTCCTCCTCCTCGCAAGGCTTGGTCCCTTGCGAGGGCCTTGTCCTGACTGGGGCCGCGCCTTGCTGCGTTTGGTCATTGAGGTGGGCCATGCCCTGGGCCGCAGGCAGGCAGGTCTGGGTACCCCAGTTCCCAGAATGCCGACAAGTTCTGCCTCCGAGTCATCAAGATGGAGCAGTTCAGCAGCGTTTTGTTTCTTTTTGCGCCCCATAGTGCACATAGCACGGGTCCTGGTTGTCTTCGCTTTCTTTTTGGGAGCGGGGTATACTTCTTCTTGCAGAAATTGGACTTTTCCTACATATGAGTCAGAGAAGGGTCAGAAAGAGTAAGCAAGATTGAGAAGTCACAAATAATAGTTTATACAAAGGATTTTTTACCTCTAGAGCCGGGTTGAGAACACAGAACGACGTCAACTCGGTCTGGTTACATGGATCTTGAGGCTCTCCAAGGAGTGACTTCATGATGGTGTTGAGGTATTTCTCATTTAAGGGCATCCGGTTGAAGCGCAGCGGATCATTTGCTTCATCGGAATATTCACACATCAACTTGTCATGCTGGCTCAGCGGCACGATCCTCCAGCTGACCCAGCAGCGGGTCATGGCCTCAGCCAGTGAGACCATTAGGCAGCAGGGCTGGAATCTCTAATAAAGATGTAGCATACTTACCACGCTTCATGACACTTATCTGTTCAGGAAGCTCAGTGTTGGATTCTCTTCAGTGTTGGAATCTCTAATAAAGATGTAGCCTGGTTGAGCGGTAACCTGGAAGTGGATTCTGTTCAGTTGGGGAAGTGTCTTTGTAGTAAAACCAGGTCCTACTCCAAACTTTGGGATGGCTGGGCAGGATGGCGGCAGGAAAAGCTATGTCCCTTCGCCTATGTATGGATACCCATCCAAACTCGAGACTCGTCCCGACTGGTATCTCGGTCTGGCGGTTGATATAGAAAAAGTCCGTGAAGAGGTCTATAGTGGGCTCTGTTACTTCTTGAGCTTGCGTTGGTTTTCCCTTGAAGTGAAAAGGCTGATATGGCAAAGTAGAGAAGTATTTACCTCAGTTGTTGAGAACCAAGGTATCAATCCAGTAGGAGGAACAAGCAAGTCACCAATAGATGCACCTACACAAACAAACAAACACTTGCACCCAACGCAATCAAGGGGTTATCAATCCCTTCATGATTACTTGCAATGATTAGATCTGATAGAGACAGGTGTAAAAGATTGCGGAAAGTAAAAAGTAAATAATTGCAGCAAGGTATTTTTGGTACTTTTGGTATATAGATCTGAAAATATAATATGGAAAATAGACCCGGGGGGCATAGGTTTCACTAGAGGATTCTCTCTTGAAGGAAAGTAAGACGGTGGGTGAACAAATTACTGTCAAGCAATTGATAGAAAAGTGCATAGTTATGACAATATCCAAGGCAATGATTATGCATATAGGCATCAGGTCTGTGTCAAGTAGACCGCAATGATTCTGCATCTACTACTATTACTCCACACATCGATCGAGTCCTGCCTACATCTAGAGTATTAAGTTCATGAATAACAGAGTAACGCATTAAGTAAGATGACATGATGTAGAGGGATAAACTCAAGCAATATGATGAAAACCCCATTTTTTACCCTTTATGGCAACAATAAAATACATGCCTCACTACCCCTACTTTGTCACTGGGTGAGGACACCGCAAGATTGAACCCAGGACTAAGCACTTCTCCCATTGCAAGAATTACCAATCTAGTTGGCCAAACCAAACAATTAACTCGAAGAGACTTGCAAAGATATGAAATCATGCATATAATAATTCAGATACGAACCAAATAATATTCATACATAAGCTGATCATAAACCCACAATTCATCGGATCTCGACAAACACACCTCAAAAGAGTATTACATCGGATAAATCCCCATGAAGATCATGGACAAAATGGTATTGAAGCGCAAAGAGAGAGATGAAGCTATCTACCTACTAGCTATGGACCCGTAGGTCTGTGGTGGACTACTCACGCATCATCGGAGGGGCAATGGAGTTGATGTAGATGCCCTTCGTGATCGAATCCCCCTCCGGCAGATTACCGGAAGAGGCTCCAAGATTGGTTCTCTCGGGAATGAAGGCTTCTGGAGGCGAAAAAGTATTTGTGTGGCTATTTTTTGTATTGGGGGAATATTTGGGAATTTATAGGCTTAAGATTAGGGTTGGAGGACCTACAAGGGGGCCAGAAGCCAGGGGGCGCCCCCTGGCTGCCCTAGGGTGGCTTGTGACCTCCTGGCAGTTCTCCTGCCTTCCTCTCCAAGTTTGGTAGGTGTCTTCTGGTCCAAGAAAAATCATCAAGAAGATTTTATTCCAAAGGGTAGTCCCAAAAATAATATAAAATAGCATATTAATGCATATAAAACATCTAAAACAGATAATATAATAGCATGGAATAATCAATCATTATAGATACGTTGGAGATGTATCAACATCCCCAAGCTTAATTCCTTCTTGTCCTCAAGTAGGTAAATGACAAAAATGACATTTTTGATGTGGAATGCTACCTAACATATTTATCCATGTAATATTCTTTATTGTGGCATGAATGTTCAGATTGATAAGACTCAAAACAAAAGCTCAATGTTGACATAAAAGCAATAATATTTCAAGCATACTAACAAAGAAATTCTATCTCTTCAATATATAATGGAAAAATAAAGTTATCCCTACAAAATCATATAGTCTGGCTATGCTCCTTCTTCCACACACAAAGCATTTATATCATGCACAACCCTGATGACAAGTCAAGCAATTGTTTCACACCTTTTATGTTCTCAATCTTTTTCAACTCTCACGATATACATGAGCGTGACCCATGGATATAACACTATAGGTGGACTAGAATATGGTGGTGGTTGTCAAGAAAAAGGAGAAGATAGTCTCACATCAACTGGGCGTATTAATGGGCTATGGAGATGCTCATTAATAGATATCAATGTGAGTGAATAGTGATTGCCATGCAACAGATGCACTAGAGCTATAAGTGTATAGCTCAAAAGAAACTAAGTGGGTGTGCATCCAACTTACTTGCTCATGAAGACCTAGGGAAATTTGAGGAAGCCCATCATTGGAATATACAAGCCAAGTTATATAATGAAAAATTCCCACTAGTATATGAAAGTGACAAAATAGGAGACTCTCTATCATGAAGATCATGGTGCTACTTTGAAGCACAAGTGTGGAAAAAAAGATAGTAGTATTGTCCCTTCTCTCTTTTCTCTCATTTTTTTAATTTTGGTGGGCATCAATGGCCTTCTTTATTTGTGCCTCACTGGCATCTTTTATTTTTCATAAAGTACGGAGTCTCATCCCAACTTGTCAGGAAATGATAGCTTCCATCATCCTTTCCTCACATGGGACAATGATCTAATAATGATGGTCATGACACTTTTATTTACTTAGAACTCAAGAATTACAACTCAATAGCAAGAACAAAATATGACTCTATATGAATGCCTCCGGTGGTGTACCAGGATGTGCAATGATCTAGCATAGCAAATGACATCAAAAAATGGAAAAGCAATGGAAGCATCATGCTAGCTGTCTTACAATCATGCAAAGCAATATGAAAAGGATGGTGCGTTTCATAATAAATGGAACGGTGGAAGTTGCATGACAATATATCTCGGAATGGCTATGGAAATACCATAATAGGTTGGTATGGTGGCTGTTTTGAGGAAGGATATATGGTGGGTTTAATGCACCGGCGAAAGTTGCGCGGTACTAGAGAGGCTAGAAAAAGTGGAAGCGTGAGAATGCGTATAATCCATGGACTCACATTAGCCATAAAGAACTCACATACTTATTGCAAAAGTCTATTAGTCATTGAATAAAGTATTAGATGCATGCCCCTAGGGGATAGGTTGGTAGGTGTAAACCATCGTGTGCTCCTGAACCTCACACAAAGGCTGACAATCAATAAACAAATCATGCTCCGACTTCCTTACATAAAGGTTCACCATACATGCATACTACAGGAATCACAAACCTTTACACAAGTATTTTTACCAATTAGCAATTACTTCCTAACATGACTCTAAATAGTACCATCTTTATATCTCAAAACTATATGCAACGAATCAAACTTCTCATAATATTCAATCAAATTTATATGAAAGATTTTATTATATCCCTCTTGGATGCCTATTATATTAGGACTAAATTAATAACCTAAACCAATTACCATCCTATTAAAATACTCTCAAAATAATAGAAGTGAGGTACAAGAGTTCAATTATTTCTATAAAACAAAACAACACCGTGCTCTAAAAAGATATAAGTAAAGCACTATACCAGAATTGCCTAGCTCAAAAGATATAAGTGAAGCACATAGACTATTCCAATAGATTCAAAATTCATGCATGTCTCTCTCAAAAGATGTGTGCATCAAGTATGATTGTGGCAAACTAAAAATCAAACACTCATATCACACGACACGCTCCAAGCAAAACACATATGATGTGGTGAATAAAAATATAGCCTCAAGTACATTTACCAGTAGATTGAAGACGAAAGATGGGATGCCTTCCGGGGCATCCCCAAGCTTAGGATTTTTGGAACCCTTGATATCTTGGGGTGCCTTGGGAATCCCCATGCTTAGGCTATTTCCACTACTTATTCCCTAGTCCATCAAATCTTTACCCAAAACTTGAAAATTTCACAACCCCAAACTTAACAAAAAACTCGTGAGATCCGTTAGTATAAGAAAAAATCACCACTTTAGGTACTATTGTGAACTCTTTCTTTATTTCATGTAATATCCTATGTATTCCAACTTTTACATGGTTCATACCCCCCTATATGACCCATAGATACATCAAAATACGTAAACAACACAAAGAAAATAGAATCTGTCAAAAACAGAATAGTCTATAGCAATCTGAAAACTTCATATACTTGTGTAACTCCAAATATTCTGACACATTAGGACAACCTGGCAAATTTGAATATCAATATTGTGTAAACATTTCAGACTCATTCGATGCACTGATAAATTTATAAAATTTCTGGACTGGTGTCGGTGTACTAAGGATTGGATCTATTAGTACCCCTTACTTGTGCATGGGTAGTTGTAACCACACTCGCGGCAAGTCCCGCCGGAGGACTACTCGAAGCAAGAACGAAGACATCAAAGGAACATCGAAGTCAACAAGCACAAGACCAAAGGCCAAGGGCAGGAACCCCAGCAAGATCTTACTAGGGGTGGCCTGTGGAGCCCTAGAAAGGAGGATACTTGGCAAGGCCTCACCACGTTGCCAGCGTAGAGGCCAGGTGTCAACCCCCAGGATACATGTCGATGCACTGGTGATGGAGAGGCTAAGCCGTGCAGATGGGACGGGATCCTGTCCCATCCCATAGAAGGTCAGGGACGCCTGACGGAGCATTAAATGAATTTGTCCCACTCCATTAGTGTTAGGTATGATAACACTATAGCACTATGCACCCCGTGCACACACCGTACGCCACTATTGGGATTCCCTTAGTCGTATAAAAGGAGGCCCAAAGCGTTATGAGAGAGTACTTTTTCCCCACCTTCTGGTTGATGCACGTAGCAGCTGTCAATAGCGCTACTGTAGCTGGAACCCTAAAAACATTGATAATACATCGAAGCAGGAGTAGGGTTTTACACTCCTCGGCATCCCGAACCTGGGTAAAAACGTCGCCTCGCGTCGTTGGTTTATTTGCTCTTTGCGCATACCTTCTCCCCGCCGAACCACGAAGGGATTCTCACGGTCCCATAGGTGTCGTGCACCAACATGTTTGGCGCGCCAGGTAGGGGGAAAGACGAGGCACAGGAGGTCTGGCCTGCTGTGGCTGATAGGTCGGCCTGTCGGGCTCTGGCTGCCAGGGGTGAGGCTTCTGATTGCTGGAGCTACCCTTGCTGATCATCTTGCGCTTGCGAGTATCGTCTATGGCGTGACGCTTGTCTACCATCATGAGGGCCTTGTACACCAGGTCAAAGAAGGTACGACAGTCACAGACGATGAGCTGATACTACAGGGTCTGTTGAAGTCCTTGCATGAGGCGCTCCTTCTTGGCGGCCTCCGTGTTGACATCTTCAGGTGCATACCTTGCTTTAGCGCTCGGAATTCTCTCTTCTTGATAGCCATGATCCCAGAAGGAATATGGGAAGTAAGAAATCCTTCCATGAATTCATTCCAAGTAATCACATGCTCACCTTGCATGACCTTGAATCCATCCCACCAAGCTCGGGCGGTACCTGCGAGGTAGTGAGAGGCATAGAGTACCGTCTCATGGTCCTCATTTCAATTGACGAGTGCAAGGAGGTCCTCAATGGTGCAGATCCAGTCGTTAACATCCAATGGTTCAGCAGTCTTAGTGAAAGTTGGTGGCAAGTTCCTCATGAACTCAAACAGAGTGGAGCGGCCATTGCCGTTCCTGCCTTCCTGCTGGTTGTTCACAAGGGCCCGAGCCATCTGCTAAATAGCAGCATTGTTGGCTTGGCATTCCTCCTGAAGAACTTGGAGAAACTAAGCTATGGTCATGTTCTCCGATGGAGGTGGTGGCGGGGGAATGTTGCCTTGTGGTTGCTCCTGGTGTCCTCCAGCGTGAGCAGTCCCACCAGCTCCCTATTGCTATCTTGAGTTGCCGGCTTCAGGGTTGGCGAAGGAGCTTTTGCGGGTAGCAGTCACCATCCTGTTTGGAGCAGTCAAGTCAAATAATTGGGACGGACGAGAGGAAAAGCAACAATGGAAAAGCGCTCCTAAGGGGGTCGGTCGAGTGCAAGTGTGGTAAGACAAAGGCCGAAGGACCAACACATATATTAAGATAAGATAGACGATGGATTCGCTTACATGTTGCCTAAGGCAAAATCACGACTTGCATCGAAACACAAACAACAAAACAATCAACAAGCACACATGGTTTCATATGAACCATTACACGGACTCGACTTCGTGTGAGGGGTTCTCGGACTCACGTGGTGGAGTGCTCGGTCTCGTAGTCACGCTCCTCTAGGTCTTCCTCCCGTTCATCATCTGAACGGGCATCTTTCCTGGTCGAAGGGGTCGGGGAGTGAGCAGGTCCATCTCGACGACACTTCGTCAACGGGTCGGTAAAGAGCTCACGGTACTCCTTCACACTCATGCGATGACGACATGTAGGTGCACCTCTAGCTAGGTGTAATCCTCCTTGATAAGAGACGGCTGGTCGTCCCTCACGGGCTCCATGATTCTTGATCTTGTCTGGCTTCGTCTTGGCTTGTCGAAGTAGCTCTCGGGTATGGTGAAGTTCCTTGTAGAGCTTCATGGACTCCTTAATCAAGTGGTGAACCAGACTATCGGCAGAGAGGTTGAAGTAGGTTTGGAACCTGAGTGGTGTGCCATCCTCCTTGGATGGAATCAGCATCCAACTCTCACCACGATCATCCTTTCTGAAGGGCAGGTAGCGATTAGCCGGCTCATCAGCCATCTCTGGAATGATGTCTCCTAGGTGTAGAAGTGCCTTGCGTGCGGCTGACTTGACAGCGAGCATCATGGTCTCCATTTGTGGTCCTTCAAAGAACCAACTGGACAGGGAGTCATTTGCCTTCACAACCACATCCACGTGGTACTCCTTCGTGATGGCATCGACCAAGTGCTCGTGGTAGAGGAAACCGGGTGATTGGCAAAAATAGCACTTCTCCAGGCTATCCCCAATGAGTAAGGAAAAGTCGGGCATCAGGAAGGCTTCGACTACGACGGCCATCTACAATGGTTTGTAGGGAGGAGAGTCAGGAGAGTGTTGTGTGAAGAATAGAAGAGGTAAATAGTGTAGCATTCCTAAGTATAGGTGCTGGGTGTAGTTCTCAAAAAACGGTTTTATCCTAACCAACGTCCATGCCAACTAAGGGCTTCCTACAATTAGGATGGCTCTGATACCAGCTCCGTGCGGACCCCGACTCATAAGTCGTGATCACCGAATGCACGTGTACAGTGATCCCAGAGATCAATGCTCACTAAACACACAAAAGCTAAATAACAAGAGTCTTACATCCACATTTAGTGTCTTACACAAATAAAGACCATGAAGGTCTAGTCTTACATAGATAGGGCCACAAGGGCCAAACACTTAAATAGAACAAGCAGCGGAAATCTTGATCAAAAGCATGAACCCATGCCATCTGCCTTAAACCTACAGGCATTCTCACCGGGAAGCATTCTAGTTCGCATGTTCGTCACCAACGAACTCTTCAACGTACTCCTGTTATTCCAAGCCTGGCCAATTAAATAACCAGTGGCAAGCCAATGAGTACTTTGAATGGACTCGCAAGAAACCCAAGTTGAGGAACAAGGTAATAATGATGCATGATATAGCACTAAGTACGTAGTTTGAGGAAAGCTAATTTTTAATGCAATGACATGATCAAGTAACTAGGTAAGCATGCACCAACAGTTGGCAGATATCCATATGAACAAGTTACAGATATCATCATAAGTAGGGGTTGAACATCTGATGTTCATTCATCACATCAAGTCTTCAGACTTGTCTCAAGTATCATTCTATGTAGTCCGCGCACACTCACACCAAGTTTGTGAAAAGATATGGACGTAGTTTAAGAAGGACCTCCAACTGTCCATGATCGTGGACACGGCTATTCGAATAGTTTTACACTCTGTAGAGGTTGCACACTTTACCCACAAGACTCGGGGAACTTCCGTGTCATCCACGACTCGCGGTATATAACATACTCGAGGTAAGCACCCGAACACTATCTTTCCCCTGGTGATACTAAACAAAGAGTCCACTCGATTAGTACCCATCCCACATGATGTACGTCACTCGTAGCATCCGTGTAGGGACCAACGGTGTGCTTGGTTCCTGTCAAGACAACGCATGATCATGCATACCAGCATGACCCCGTATCGAGAGTGACCACACGACTCCCGCCACTAGTAATGCGGGCTCCTTGCTAATACCCACCAAAGTAATCAACAGAGCCCCATCCCATAAGGGGTATCGTGGTTGCGCATGTAAGGTTGGGACGGTCAGCAGGCTTTAAATCTGATTTGTTTTCGAAAAACACTCACACTCACTTGCTCCGATACACCACTTCTCCTCAAGTGGTTACATAACTCATCATCATCTCCCTTGGGCATTAGTGGCACCCGATGGGGTTTTCGAAAAGTCTTTGAAATCATTTCTTCATTTCCATCTACATGCATATTCCCATCCAATTGGCATAGCAACTACTAGCATCCTATCTACACACACCCATATAGCCCTCATAAGGTGGTAGGGTCATGCACGATACAAGTGTCAACGGTAAAAGTATCGAAAGCAACCCACCGAAGTGGTCACTGCTCCACATGCTCAATATGATGAAAGTAAAGTGCTATATGACATGCAATAAAACCGGTTTCTTAACATGATCAAAGGGCTGCTTGCCTGGCTCAACAAAGGCTTCGGGGTCTTCAAAGTCTTCGGGTCCAACTCCCTCGTCAATAGCGCAATCTATCGTCGCAATAAAAATAAGCATCACACAAAACCGAGCACACAAAGCCAATATTAAAATGCTACCCTACTCTGACAAATACTAATAACTATACTAAAAACATTTGTTTAATATTTTGTTATGAAAAACATTTTTGAAAACTATTTAACACAGGCAAAAGATGCCTAAATATAGGTTTTAGAATAAAATAGTGCATGAAAGACTATCAAAAATTTACACAAAAGGCCCTATTAAATTCTATGGAATATACTAGGATTTTAGGTGGAAAAATAATTGGATTTGGATTTATTTTCTGATCTGTGGAATTTTTATAAAAATCCACACAATAATAAAAAGAAAAAAGGGGGAAGAGGGCCCCTGTGCTTGGGCCAGAGGCAGCCAGCAGTTGGGGCGGCCCAGCTGGCCAGCCAGCCAGCCACGCGCGCGGCCAGGTTCAAACCTGGCGTGTGGAACCCGATTGTCAGCGACCACGAGGGGAGAGAGAGAGCATGGGAGGGGGAGATGAGAGGTCAATAGGTGGGACCCACCTATCGGATCCTTCTCCCACCTCGGGGCAAAGAGGGGAGGCGCTCACCAGCGGCGATGCGGGGCACGACGATGGCAGGCGAAGGCGCGGGCTCTGGGCTAAGCCGCCGTTCCAGAGGCGGTTGAAGGAGTGCCACAGGCGGTCGGAGTCACCGGCGGCGAGCACCCGTGGCGAAGGGAGTTTCAGGAGAGATCGTTGGGGCCTCTCTGTGCTGCAAACAGGACGGGGTCGAGGGGAAAATAGGTCAGGAGGGCAAGGGAATGTCACCCGAAGGTAAAGGAGGGCCGGAGGGGCTTGCTACCTCAAGATCGAAGGTGGCGACACCATGGTGATGCTCTGGTCAATCCCGAGTGCCCGAGCCTCAAAACGAAGGGGACTGGGAATGGGAGCTCTATTGAGAGAGGAAGAGAGGGACCAGAGGGGAGAGAAGGCTCGGGGGAAGGCCCTTTATTGGTGGACGCGAGTCCACTGAGGGGTTGTGCACCGGCAAGGTCGTGGCGCTCGTTGTAGGGGTTGGGGGAGAGAGGGAATGGGTCTGTGGCGTTCATGGGGTCACCCACGACAAGAACGAGAGGAGAGAGGGGCGAGGGAGTGCGCACGTTCGAGCCCCATGGCTGGCCGAGCGGGGCGGCATCGGGTATGCGCGGAGGAGGGAGAAGGAGCAGGAGAGAGGAGGGGCCGACAAGGTGGCATGGCACGAATTCCGAGAGAGGACAAATGGCGCGTGGGGGAGGCCCGAGCCCGCCGAAGCCATGCGGTGGGCAATGGCTATAGTGCCTGTCGGCACTGTAGCATCTCCAGAGCGCGCGTTTGGCATGCCACGGCATGCGAACGGTGTTTTGTTCATGGCCTATGGTGTCTAAGAGGATCTAGGGGCACCTAGGCTAGCGGGAAATGCATTGGATGCCCTGGGAGAAGGATAGAGTAAGAGGAGAGGGTAGAAATGTTCTTGCCAGGGCTGTCCAGAGGTGAAAATGGGTGTGTTACCCCATCTTCCAGTGGCTTATGGTCCTGAGATTTTTATTGGAGGTGATTGGGCACTGTAAGAGGGTGTGGTAAAAATTTGGAGGCAAGGGAAATAGTGAAAATGGTGAAAGCAGTAACTTTACCATTTCACGAGAAGGTGTTTGATGGATGTTTGGGAAAGATAAATTTACCCACTTACTGTGAAATTTAGCAGGACCAAATGGTGGGTAGAAATGAGATGAATCACCAAGTATGAGCTCAAATGAGCAAAGTTGACAATAGAAACTTTGTGAACCCTAGAAACTAACAGAATCAGGTTTCTTTAGATATAGTCATGTTAAGCTAATACCCTTGATGCACCAATTAGTGTAGCATCAGTTTTTGGTGATTAGAACATGTCCACAAATTTTGGGGTCAAGGGGAGAAACTTAACAATGTAAAGTTGATCAAATCTGAATCTGAACAGGAATGAGTTTGGAATAGTTTGATGAACCATATCAACTTGGATTTAGATAAAACTTTGCAAGATCATCACCTATGCTAGTGTTGACTTGCTAAAATATTCCAGGAATTTATAGAGAATATTGATTACATAAATATTCCAAAAGTTTGATTTGGACAAAAATGGTTTTAAGGGATTTTCCCATTATTTTGAACATGACCATGTGTTGAAACACATATATATGGAAAATATGTGACCACTGAGTTTCCCTAAAATTTTAAAATATTTTAAAAGCATTTAAATAATTTTTCCATATGAAAAACCATTTTGGTCTAAAGAAAAAGCCTTCAAATAAAATATTAAAATAATTTTTAAAATTAATATTTGGTGGTTTTGGGAAGTCATAATATAGTAGGTTTGAAGTAAAGCCTTTGTGGAAGAAGGATCCACCCAATTTGTGGACTTGCAATGCAAACCTCATTTAAGGAGTTTTTGAAAACCTAATTTGAATCAATCCATTTTGGTCAAAATAAAATTTGGTAATAATCGTTTTGGTAACTATTCACATGGCATGATCATTGGGCAAGAAGTTTGTGTCAAGGAAGGGGAATATGGAGAGGGATAGAATCTAAGAGTGCCATACACAACAACCAATCAAGCAAACAAGCAACAATTCAAACAAGCAACAAGCACTGAAAATGTTTTAATTGGCTCCAAATTTTGTAAATCCAAGCCTAACAAGGTGATACAAATGCAAGGTGTGACATTCCTCGACCACTGTAAGGGGCATCCAGATCACTACGACGTGACTACTGGGCGAAGCCTCGACACCCTTGGGGCGTCAGGGTCACCAAGAAGATACCAAGGGGCTTGGGGCTAAATGACCAGTAAGGCTCCTAGGGCGCGTTGCTCAGGAGCCCCCCAAAAAATTGTTTCCTGCCTTGGAGTCTCGGAGATGGCGCGTCGGGCTGTGGCGGATCCCCCGAACGAGTATACAACGACACATGCCTGCTAGCTCACTCGGGAGCGCCACACAAGGACCCTAGCGCCAAGGCGTTGGTGAGGTACGAGCATCGTGACCCATAGCCCCCACTCGTGGGGTGTGAGGGGAAGAGAAGCGGGTAAGTGCTCTACCCGAAGAGAGAAATTTCAAGATAGGAAAAGACAATGAGAAGAAATCCCTGACCCTTTTTCCTTAAAATATGACGGGAAAACCCCCAAGTTCTGTTACAGAAAAGTTGGCGAATTCAAATACAAGAAAAGCAAATAACAGTCGCGTCTGACACCTAGGCTAGTCTTCATCTTCGTCTTCCCGTGGGGCGAAGCGTAGGGCATCCATGTTGCGTGGGCATAGCCATTGGAGGGTAGTGTTGTCCGCCAGTGCGGAGCATGGGGCTTGCACTTGGGCATGGCTGGGAACCCTTCCGCGTCTTCAGGGGGCTCCGGGCGTATACAACCCACTCATTATTACGTGAGAGTGTCACGGGTAGAATTTGCGGACGTGCTGGATGTTCCAGGCATTCTGGATGGGGACCCCATCCTAAGTCTCCAGGTGCACGGCGTCAGGCCTGGAGATGTGGGCGACCTTGAATGGGACCTCTCACATGGGCGAGAGCTTGTGCAAGCCCTCCCTGGATAGGACCTGCCGCAGGAGGAGGTCTCCAACTTCGAGGGTCATGGAGCGGATTCTACGGCAATGGTAACACCATAGCGCCTACTGGTACCTTGCAGCTCGGAGTCAGGCTCGGCGACGGGCCTCCTCCCCAACCATGAGGTCAGTTCCTCGTGTGGGATCCGGACATTCCTCGTCGAATGCCAAAACCCACGGGACCGGTGCTTGAGCTCGTGCGGGAGGACGGCTTCGGCTCTGTAGACGAGGAAGAATGGGGTCTCTCCAGTGGGCTTAGTTGTGATGGTGTGGATGGACCACAGAACGGACTAAAGCTCATCGACCCAACCCCTGCGTCAAGCTTCAAGCTTCAAGCTTCTTCTTGAAGCTCCTTGCCTTGAGGCCCCGCATGACCTCTGGGCTGGCGTGTTCTGCATGGCCGTTGCTCCAATGGTGGGCCACTGAGGCGCAACATATATGCGTTCCAAGATTTGTGCAATACGTCCTGAAGAGATTACTTGTGAACTGTGAACCGTTATCGGTGATGATGCGGTTGGGGACACCGAAGCAGCTCAAGAGGCCCTTGATGAACTTGATGACTGATCCGGCACGGATGGTGTGAATGGGCTCCACTTCCACCCACTTGGTAAACTTGTCGACGGCGACGTAGAGGTAGCGGTACCCACCTGCTGCCAGCATGAAAGGTCCAAAGATGCCCGGCCCCTAGACCACAAAGGGCTAGGAGAGCGGGATGGTTTGGGGGCCCTACGCGGGTTGGTGGATTTGCTTGGCGTGGAAGTGGTAGGCCTCGTAGGACCAGAAAAGCTCGATGGCCTCGTTAAGTGCCATGGGCCAGTAGAAGCCAGGTCAGAATGCTTTCCCTGTAAGGGTGCGTGATGAGGAGTGGTGCCCGCAATCTACTCCATGAATATCGGCCAGAAGCTTGCACCCTTGTTCCCTAGAAATTCACCGCATTGCGACATCATTTGGGTGCCTGCGGTGTAGGTCGCCGTCCTGCAGACAATAAGCTAAGGCTTGTCATGCCACGCGCTCCATCTCTTCCTCCTTTTCCGACAGTGTGCCTTGAAGTAGGTACGCCCGGAACTCCTGCGTCCAGTCATCAATCTAGAACTCTCGCGTTAGGAGCAATTGGGCTCCTGAGTCCGTACGACAAGCTGGAGCCCCTGAGGGTGGTGCTGGGGGTAGGTCTTCACTCCACAGCACCAGATCTTTGGTTGATTGCGCCACGGAGGGATTTAAGAGCCGTTCCTCGAAGACGCCCGGCTCCTGGGGCTCTTGGTGCGACGCCCTCTTGGCAATGTCATCGGCCTCCTTGTTCTCGACGTGTGGGATGTGTTGCAATTCCAACCCCTGAAAACGTTTTTGAATCTTACATACCTCTTCCAAGTATGCCCCCATGAGCTCGCCCTTGGGTTTATACTCTTTGTTGGAGAAGTTGACGAGGAGTTGGGAGTCGCCCTTGTTGGTGAGGCACTGAATCCCCAAGGCAACCACAACCTTGAGGCTGGTGATGAGGCCCTCATATTCTGCGATGTTGTTGGAGACCTCTTACCATGCCGAAACAGTGTTACACAACATAGTGGAGCTTGTCCTCGGTCGGGGAGATGAGCACGACTCCGGCCCCTGCACCCCTGCGCGCGAAGACTCCATCAAAATGCATGGCCCAACCCTCAAGTGCTTCGTCGCTAGGGGTGAGGGAGTAATTCTCGTCCAGCCCCCGGTCAGGAGCGTCCGTCCATTCCGGTACAAAGTCTACCAGGGCCTCCCCCTTGATGACCCACGTCGTGCTGAACTCTATATTGAAGGCATGTACCTCGATGTTCCACCCTACGACTCTCCCTTTCGCCTTGCGATTGCGCTGCATCTTCTCCAAGGGGTACACAGGGACTACATTGATGGGAAGTCCCTAAAAGTAGTGGTGCAGCTTCTTCGAAGCGACATGAAGTGCGAGCAAGAGCTTTTGTTGCATGGGGTAGTGTGAGCGCGCGTCTCGCATTGCTGTACTAATGGAGTACACTTGGTGCTCAACGAGGGTGATGCCTCCCGTAGCCCTGCTCTGGAGCGAGCTCATGAGGCTTGAGTGCCTCGGGGACCACACGTGCAGTCGGGGTCTCAGGAGTTCCGGCTTGAAGAGGAGAGGGATCCTTGGCATCCTGCAAGACGCTTGCTTCATGTCTTGGGGCCCTCTTGCATGTGCCGATGTAGCGTGCATGTCGGTGCACTCCTCCCTGACCGCTACTAATGCAGGGCTGGCGGAGTGCGGGGTGGTAGCCAGGTATAGCAGTAGGGGCTCCCGGGGACGAGGTGCCATCATTACTGGAGGGCTCGTCAGGTATTGCTTTAGTTCTTCGCATGCCGCATCTGCCTCCGGAGTCCACACGAAGGGGCCCTTCCTCTTCATGATCTTGAAGAACGGCAGGGCCCGCTCGCCGAGCTTGGAGATGAAACGCCCCAAGGAGTTCACGCAACCTGCCAGCTTCTGCATTTCCTTGAGGGTTTGGGGCCCGCTGATCTTTTTTATAGCCTTGATCTTCTCCAGATTCGCCTTGATTCCCCGGTGTGACACTAGGAAACCATGCAGCTTGGCCGACGGGACCCCGAAGACGCACTTCTCGGCGTTGAGCCTCAGGTTCACCTTCCTCAGGCTAGCGAACATCTTCTCTAGGTCTTCGATTAGGGTCTTGGCTTATTGCGACTTGAACACGATATCGTTGATGTAGGCTTCCGCGTTCCTCCTGAGCTGCTACTAGAGGGCGATGTGCATCAGCCATTGGAAGGTTGCTCTGGCATTCCATAGTCCGGAGGGCATGCATGTCTAGCAGAATACACCATACAAAGTGAGGAAGTCGTCTTCTCGACGTCCTCCACTGCCATTTTGATCTGACGATCGCCTAAGAAAGCGTCCACGAAGCATAGAAGGTCACACTCGGTGGTGGAGTCCACGATCTGATCGATGTGTGGCAGTGAGAATGGGTCTTGGGGATAGGCTTTGTTGACGCTCATGAAGTCGACGCACATATGCTCCTTCCCGCACTTCTTTGGGACAACGACCGGGTTGGCGAGCCACTTTGGGTACGACACCTCCCGAATGAATCTCAATTCCTTTAGCTTGCTAACCTCCTCGGTGATGAACGCATGCTTCTCCTGAGCTTGCAACACCTACCGAAGGACTCCGACTTCCTTTAGCTTGCTGACCTCCTCGATGATGAATGCCTACTTCTCCTGAGCCTACCTCCTCGCCTTTTGCTTCACTAGGTGTGCATTGGGCACACCATGAGGTGGTGCTCAATTACATCCCTCGAAACCCCCACCAGGTCAGATGCAATCCACGAGAATGTGTCCTTGTGCATGCGGAGGAAGGCCACCAATGCCTACTCCTGCTCCGGAGGCAGGCCGGCGCCAATGGTGAAGTTAGGACCAGGGTTCCCTTCGTCCATGAGTACTTGCTTAGTCTTTGACTAGTGTTGGGAGAACAATTGCTTCTTCTTCACCGGCGCAACGTCGAGGACGTCCCCAGCGTCCTCTGTGGCCTGCATGGAATGCCCAGCATTGGGGCATGCCGCGGCCACCGCTTTGTATGCGAGCTTGAGTGCATGGGACGCATCCTTGGCATTTCCGATAACGGTAAGGATGCCGGCGCTCCCGGGCATCTTGACGACATTGTAGCTAGGGTGCATTGCCGTTGTGAACTGGGTGGGGGCGGGGGTCGGTCTCCAAACCAGCAGATCTTGGGTAGGGGGTCCTGAGCTGTGAGACTAGGATCGATGGTAACAAGGGACGGAGGAGGCGATGTGTACCCAGGTTCGGGCCCTCCTATGGAGGTAAAACCCTATGTCTTGCTTGATTATATTGATGATATGTAAGTTACAGAGTTGATCTACCTCTAGATCGAATAGCTAAAACCCTAGATGGGTTGGCCTCACCCTACAACATAAAACCCTCCGGGTTATATAGACGCAGAGGGTACCTAGGGTGTACATATGGTCGATTAAACTTAGAAGGAAAAACATGCCTATTCACTATCCCAATCTTGGAGGGCACCCCATGATTGCCGAAGCTTACTTCCTGGAGATAGGGCCTTTGATCAATCCAATGCTCGGTAAATGGCCCATACAGTCCTGCCCATGAGGAACAGGTTGGCCATCTGAGGACCCCTTAAACCAGGACCCCCTCAGTAGCCCCCGAATAGGCCTCCAATGCCAAGGGTCTTAGATCTAACTTCACTTGATCAGAGTCTTCGGCTTGCGAGGCTAGTTCTCCTCCTCAACTAGTGATCATCTGTGCTTAGTTTGGTCTCCGATGACATGCAGTTTTCCCGATCTGTGGAACTCCCGAACACCATTAATAGCTTAGCCCCAAAGGCCAAGAATCAAGGAGCAAATAGAGTCCCATGACAACCTTTCCGACGAAAGGTCATGGCCCACCAAGACCACTAGACCAGTTAAAAAAATCGATTCGTGGCTCGAGGCCGTTTTCATCAGCACGATTCATTAATGCACCCATCGTGCCCCGTTTCACACGGGATATGTTTAATCATGCGCGTATGACGGTACACACGTCTTGTGAAGTAGAGGGATTCACGGCACAGTAAAGGGAGGCTAACCAGTGACAAGCCTCACAAAAGGGAAATAAACCCCCATGGCTTAACCGTGCTTCCCATTTGCATCCTCTGCTTCCGCAATCTCTTGAGCCTTTAGAGCACAGATCTAGGTTTTCCACAACCCCCCTCTAAGCTCGGTCATGGATGGTTCTGGTTCCAACGGTAAGTGGGAGGCCTCCACGGTCACCGACCAGGATATCCGAGACCTGAAGAATGCCGGCTACCTCCCTGGCAACATCTACCAGCATGCTCTGGAGAAGAACCAGGCAATTCCCACTACCAAGCCAGGCGAGATGGTGGTGTTCATCCCTCACTTCATCCGGGGACTGAGCTTCCCGCTCCACCCCTTTGTCAGGAGCCTCATGTTCTTCTACGGACTCAACTTCCATGACCTCCCACCGAACTCCTTCATGCACATATCGGCCTTCATAATCATCTGTGAGGCCTTCTTGCGGGTGGAACCACACTTCGGACTGCGGCTCAAGTTATTTATTATCAAGCCGAAGTGCGTCGCAAGCAAACACCCAGACTGTGGCGGGGCGGTCATCAGCAAGATCCCCCAGGTTGGATGGCCATCTGACACCTTCGTCGAAACCATCAAAATTTGCCAAAAAGAGTGGTTTTATATCACCGAACCAAGGGAGGAAGGTCGGGATGCCCTAGCCGAATTCAGATCCGATCCCCCCACCAGATTGACCTCATGGCTTCAAAAGGGCCTTGAATGGGCGTTGGATATAGATATGGACGACCTACAGAAGCATATCGCCTCAATGATCAGAGGCAAGATTGAGCTGGCCAACGTGGTCCTGATTATGCTTCGGCGGCGCATCCTCCCCTGTCAACACCGAGACTCTCCCATGTGGGCTTATCGGCTTGATGATGAGCCTACTATTCGTTGTCTCTTGATTACCCACAAGTATAGGGGGTCTATCATAGTCCTTTCGATAAGTAAGAGTGTCGAACCCAATGAGGAGAGGAAGGAAATGACAAGCAGTTTCTAGTAAGGTATTCTCTCCAAGCACTAAAATTATTGGTAACAGATAGTTTTGCGATCAGATAATTCGTAATGAGTAACAAGTAACAAGTGTAGAAAAGGTGAAGCAAGGTAGCCCAATCCTTTTTGTAGCAAAGGACAGGCCTATACAAACTCTTATATGAAGCAAAGCGCTCCCGAGGACACATGGGAATTTCTGTCAAGCTAGTTTTCATCATGCTCATTTGATTCGCGCTCGTTACTTTGATAATTTCATATGTGGGTGGATCGGTGATTGGGTGTTGCCCTTACTTTGACAAACCTCCCACTTATTATTAACCCCTCCCGCAAGCATCCACAACTACAAAAGAAGAATTAAGGTAAACATAACCATAGCATGAAACATATGGATCCAAATCGGCCACCTATGAAGCAACGCATAAACTAGAGTTTAAGCTTGTGTCACTCTAGCAACCCATCATATACTTATTACTTCCCAATGCCTTCGCCTAGGCCCAAATAATGGTGAAGTGTTTTGTAGTCGACGTTCACATAACACCACTAGATGACAGAAAACATGCATCTCATCAAAATATCAAACGAATACCAAATTCACATAATTGCTTATGACAAGACTTATCCCATGTCCCCAGGAACAAATGTAACTACTCACAAAGCATGTCCATGTTCATAATCAGAGGAGTATTATTTATCATAAGGATCTCAACATATGATCTTCCACCAATTAAATCAACTACCATAACCTACAAGGAGTAATCAACACTACTAGCAACCCACATGTAGCAATCTGAGGTGTTGAGATAAAGATCGGATACAAGAGATGAACTATGGTTAGGAGAGGAGATGGTGCTAGTGAAGATGTTGATGGAGATAGACCCCCTCTCGATGTGAGGATCGACGGTGATGATGGTGGCTTCAATTGACCCCTCCAGGAGGAAAGTTTCCCCTGGAGAACAGCCCTGCCCGAGCTCTAGATTGGTTCTATCCAAGTTCGGCCTCGAGACGGCGGCGCTTCGTCCCAAAAGCTCTCTTCTGATTTTTTTTCCAGCTCAAAACCCACCATATAGGAGAACATGGGCGTAGGGGGAGCCACAGGGGCCCCACAAGCGTGCTAGGCGCGACCAGGGGGGTGGCCGCGCCTAGCAGGCTTGTAGCCTGTAGGTGGCCCCTTTGGTTGATTCTTGCGCCAGAATTTTTTATATATTCCAAAATAGTTCTCCATAAAGTTTCAGGACTTTTGGACTTGTGCAGAATTTGCTCCTTTCCCAGTCCATAATTCTAGATGCCGGCATTCTCCCTCTTCATGTAAACCTTGTTAAATAAGAGAGAAAAGGCATAAGTATTGTACCATAACATGTAATAACAGCAAAAAATGCAATAAATATCAATATAAAATCATGATGCAAAATAAAATACATCCACTTGTTTAGAGATAGAGGTGTCGATAAAATAATGTATCAACTCCCCCAAGCTTAGACCTCGCTTGCCCTCAAGAGAAAGCCGAGATCGATAAATATTTCCACATGTTTAGAAATAGAGGTGTCGGTAAAATAAAATACGGACATGAGGGCATCATAAAACATCTTTAGAACTGCAATATGTATTGTATAAGATCTCTTATGCTAGAGTAACAATTCATTCACAAGATAAAGTATGAACCAAGAACTCTACTGACAACCAACAAACTATGATCTCAGTCATTGAAGCAATTGGCAATTTATCATAACATCGGAAGGAGTCAACATAAGAGCTTGTAAAGAAAATCCACATACTCAATCATATTTTAGTCTTTCACAATTTCTAGAACTCACGCGGTACCCATGAGATTAAAGCTTAAATTGAACATACAGGTCGATAAGGGCTTATAGTTTTGCCTCCCAACTATTGACCTCTAGGGTGATGTCAACAATAATAACTCATGATCACCCACTTCCGAGTGGATATATGAGTCTAGATCATTCCCCAACACATAATGCTTGCCAAGAGAGACGAAATAGAGGAAGTGGTGAGGACCACAATGACCATTGCATAAAGGTAAGTACTAAACAGGTAAAAGTAACAAATAGGCCCTTCGCTGAGGGAAGCAGAGGTTGTCATGCGCTTTTTGTTTTTGGATGCACAAACTCTTAATGCAGAGGAACGCCGCGTTGTATTATCCTTTGTGATAGCAACCATTATTATGCAGCCTGTTGCTTTTATTTCTTTACTATCACAAGCTCGTACAACACTTATTTCCCTTACAATAAAAGATCACACATATATAGGAGCAATTTTTATTGCCTTTTTGCACCAATGACATTACTTGAAGGATATTATTCAATCCATAGGTAGGTATGGTGGACTCTCATGGCAGAACTGGATTGAGTTGTTTGGATGCACAAGTAGTATCTCTACTTAGTGCGGATGTTTTGGCTATTATGAGGTGGAAGCAAGCACTACATGTTGGAGGATCTAAAACCACATAACTTCTATCCGGAGGGAAGCAAACATAATGCATTATGTTGTCTTCCTTGTTCAACATCAACTTCTTGGCATGTAATACTTTAATGAGTGGTCACAATCATAAAAGATGTCCAAGATAATATATTTATTGTGAGTGTCTCTTTCTTTATCATTTCCTTGTCAATTGCACCAATGACCAATTATTACATTTGTTAACTCCCAATAAATTTCAATCGCCATACTTTTTATATGTGAAGTCATTACTCCCCATAAGATCATTATGTATACTCTTTTCTTTTATTCTATTATTCTTTATTCATTACTGAAGAGCATAGTAATCTAGCAAATCCCTCTCATACAAACTACTTTTTATTATATAACTCTCGGACTTGCTTACATAGGGGGAGAAAAAGCAAAAACTAAAAGATAGATCATACTAAAACTTTATTCCACTAGATCAAAACAAAATAAAAAAGGATCAAACTAAGAAAGACAATAAAAAAGGAAAAGTAAAAAGATGTGATGGTGATACGATCCCAGGGCACCTCCCCCAAGCTTGGCACAAGCCAAGGGGAAATCCTATACCCATGTGCTCAGGTGTCCTTACTCAGAGGTGATGGTGGTGGAGTTGTTGATGAGGATGGAAACTTTTCCTCTGTCTTCCAAGGCATAGGCTCACCATCGTAAAAATATGAACGAGTCTCTGGAATCCTCAAATGTGCAGCCAAACTCATTCTCTTAAATCTGTATTCATACGCACAGTTTTGGTTTTGCATATCATAGATCTGGGCTTGGAGATGCTCAATTTTCTCGTAAAGCTTGAAGATGTGCTCCCCGATATCCTTGGTGTCCATCTTGTGTTTATGGGTAAACTCTGAGATCATCATATGATTGGCATTGAGTCCACGTTCCACCATCCCTTGGAACTTGAAGACTTGTTGCTCCATTGCTTCGAGCCTTGTTTCCACGCTTCCCGTCTTCCGTGGACCCTCAACGTCACGGATGTGCAGCACTCCATCACGCATCTCAATCGTTTGAGGCTGTTGCAACACCTCCACAAGATAAGGGTTGATGACCTTCTCAAAAAACTTGTCCTTCAGAGCACTGGGGGAAGTCATGAAGACCTAAATCTGCTGCAGGAACAACTCAAAACGAAAACAGGAGATATTATCGTGATACAAAAGTGCAAACCTTCGAGGGATTATATATAGAATTTTTCCCGACCCAAAAGGGTGTTCCACAAGAAACGGAGTCCGAGGGGCGCATGGTGTGGTGACAAGCCCCCTAGGCGTAGCCAGGGGAGGTGGCCATGCCTAGCAGGCTTGTCGCCTCCCCGTGCGTCCTTCAGACTACTTTTTATTTTCCTATTTTTTTAAATATTCCAAAACTAAATAAAATTGCTATTGGGACATTTTTGTACTCCGTTTACTTAACATACCACATACCTATTCCTTTTTGGAGTCTAAAACATTCTGGTAAGTCTCCTTAATATGCTCTTCCGGAGTTATCGTATTGATGACATTGGTTTCAACATTAATGCGAGTACCTGAGATATAATGTTTGATTCTTTGCCCATTTACCACCATCGTATTTGTGCCTTCAGCATTGTTGATCTTGATGGCACCGGAACAATATACTTCCTAGATGATGTAGGGCCCTTCCCATTTGGAGAGAAGTTTACTTGCAAAAAATCTTAAACAAGAATTGCGTAGCAAGACATGATCACCTATATTAAATTCACGCTTTTGTATCCATTTATCGTGCCATATCTTAACTTTCTCTTTAAACAACTTGGCATTCTCATAGGCATGAGCTCTCCATCCATTAAGTGAGCTAATGTCAAATAACCTCTTCTCACTAGCAAGATGGAAATCATAGTTGAGCTCTTTGATTGCCCAATAAGCTTTGTGCTCTAGATCTAGAGGTAAGTGACATGCTTTACCATAAACCATTTTATACGGAGACATACCCATAGCATTCTTGTAGGCAGTTCTATAATCCCATAATGCATCGTCAAGTTTCTTAGACCAATTCTTCCTAGACCTATTAACCATTTTTTGCAAGATCAATTTAATTTTTCTAATGCTTAATTCTACTTAACCACTAGACTAAGGATGACAACGGGATGAAATTCTATGATTAACGTCATACTTAGCAAGCAATTTACAAAAAGCACCATGAATAAAACGTGAACCACCATCAGTCATTAAATATCCGGGGACTCCAAATCTAGGGAAAGTTACTTCTTTAAGCATCTTAATAGAGGTCTTATGATCAGCACTACTAGTTGGAATAGCTTCTACCCAGTTAGTAACATAATTAACAACAACTAGAATATGAGTATACTCGTTCGACGTTGGAAAAGGTCCCATATAATCAAAACCCCAATCATCAAATGGTTCAATAACAAGACAGTAATTCATAGGCATTTCCTGATGTCTAGTAATATTGCCAATTCTTTGACATTCATCACATGAAAATACAAACTTACGAGCAACCTTGAAGAGAGTAGGCCAATAAAAACCAGATTGTAATACCTTATGTGCAGTTCTATCTCCACCATGGTATCCTCCGTAGGCCTCGGAATGACACTTCTATAGGTTATGTTCCTGTTCATGCCGAGGTACATAACACCTAAAAACACCATCTACTCCTTCTTTATAAAGGTGTGGGTCATCCCTGAAGTAATGTCTTAAATCATAGAAGAACTTTTTATTTTATTGGTATGTGAAACTACGCGGTATAAATTTAGCGACAATTTAATTAGCATAATCAGCATACGAAGGGGCATTACGAGAAGCATTTATGAAAGCCAATTGTTCATCAGGAAAGCTATCATGAATAGGTAGTGGGTCATCAAGAACATTCTCTAACCTAGACAAGTTATCTGCTACGGGGTTATGAGCATCATTTCTATCAACAATATGCAAATCAAATTCTTGTAGTAGAAGAACACATCTGATAAGTCTAGGATTATCATCTTTCTTTTCCATAAGATATTTACTAGCAGCATGATTAGTGTGAACAGTTACTTTAGAATCAATAATATAGGGTCTAAACTTATCACAAGGAAACACAACTACTAATAATTCCTTTTCAGTGGTGGCATAATTTATTTGAGCACTATCTAGAGTTTTGCTAGCATAATGAATAACATTTAATTTCTTATCAACTGTTTGTCCTAGAACAACACCAACGGCATAATCGCTAGCATCACACATAATTTGAAAGGGTAGGTTCCAATCAGGTGGTTGAACAACAGGTGCAGAAATCAAAGCATTCTTAAGAATTTCAAAAGCTTCTACACAATCATCATAAAAATGAATGGAACATATTTTTGCAAAATATTAGCGAGAGGCCTATAAATCTTTAATAAATCTCCTACAGAAACCAGCATGAGCAAGGAAACTTCTTATACCTCTGGTATTTGTAGGACACGACATTTATTCATTAGCATCAACTTTAGCCTTGTCAACTTTAATACCTCTTTCGGAAATTTTATGTCCCAAGACAATGCCTTCATTCTCCCAATCCAATAAAATATTAGTTTCTTCACATCTCTAGAAAACTAGATCAAAGTTGCTCAAACAATCATCAAAAGAAGTTCTGTAAACGGAAAAATCATCCATGAAAACCTCAACAATCCTTTCACAAAAATCAGAGAATATAGCAGTCATACATCTTTGAAAGGTAGCAGGTGCATTGCATAAACCAAAAGGCATACGTTTATAAGCAAAGGTACCAAAAGGGCAGGTAAAGGTGGTCTTCTCTTGGTCCTCTATTGACAGACGTATTTGAGAGAAACCAGAATAACCATCTAGAAAGAAAAAATGTGTTTGTTTGGATAATATTTCTAGCATTTGATCAAAAAAGGTAGAGGGTAATGATATTTTCTAGTAGCTTTATTCAATTTCCTAAAATCAATTACCATTCTATATCCTGGAACAATTCTCTGCGGGATCAATTCATTTTTGTCATTAGGAACTATGGTAATACCTCCTTTCTTAGGGACACAGTGAACGGGACTAACCCATCTACTATTAGAAATAAGGTAAATGATACCTGCCTCCAAAAGCTTTAATATTTCATTTCTTACCACTTCCTTCATTTTAGGATTCAAGCATCGTTGGTGATCAACAACTGGTGTAGCATCATGCTCCATTTTAATTTTGTACTGGCATAAAGTGGGACTAATTCCCTTAAGATGATCAAGAGTATATCCAATAGCAGCATGGTGCTTCCTGAGAGTTTTCAATAATCTATGTTCTTCATGCTCTAAAATGTTAGCACTAATAATAACAGGAAATATCTTCTTTTCATCAAGATAAGCAAATTTCAGAGTATGTGGTAATTGTTTAAGCTCAAACACGGGATCACCCTTGGGCGGAGGAGGATCCCCAAGTATTTCAACAGGCAAGTTGTGTTTCAAAATAGGATCTTAATCAAAGAAACTCTTATCTATTTCACTCCTTTCATTCATGTGCATGTCATTTTCATGTTCTAGCAAATATTTCTCTAGAGGATCAGTAGGAGGCACAACAATAGAAGCAAGACCAATAATTCCATCCTTGCTAGACAATTATGTATCATGGGGTTGTCTACGAAATTTAGAGAAATTAAACTCATGAGACATATCACCAAAACTTACGGTAATTGTTTCCTTCTCACAATCTATCCTGGCATTAACGCTATTCAATATGGGTCTACAAAATATAATGGGACAAAAATCATCTTGTGGGGAGCCAAGAACAATAAAATCCGTAGGATATTTTATTTTCCCACACAAGACTTCAACGTCTCTAATACTCCAACTGGTGATATACTGTCTCTATTAGCAAGCTTAATTGTAACATCAATTTCCTCTAACTCAGCTGGTGCAATATCATTCATAAGCTCTTTATATAAGAAAAAGGGGATTGCGCTCACACTATCACCCATATCACATAAGCCATGATAACAATGATCTCCTATTTTAATAGAAACAACAAGCATGCCAACAATGGGTCTATGTTTATCTTTAGCATTAGGTTTATCAATTCTAGCAGCTTCATCACGAAATTGAATAACATACCCATCAATATTATCAACCAAGAGATCCTTAACCATAGCAATACTAGGCTCAACTTTCATTTTCTCAGGTGGTGTAGGTGTTCTAGCACAGCTCTTACGAACCATAGTTGAAGCTTTAGCACATTCCTTTATTCTGAAAGGGAAAGGTGGTCTTTCGATGTAAGCGGTAGGAATAACAGGATCAACATTATAAGTAATAGTTTTCTATTCAACTTTAATAGGTTCAACTATTTTCACTTCAATGGGAGGATGATATTTAAACTAGTTCTCCTTGGGCAGATCAACATGAGCAGCAAAAGATTCACAAAAAGAAGCTACTATCTCGGAGTCAAGTCCATCTTTAGTGCTGAATTCACGAAAAGCATCGGTGTCTATGAAGGATTTAACAAAATCATACTTAAATTTCATACCTGACTCCTTACCTTTTTCGAGCTCCCAATTTTTAGAGTTGCGTTCGATTCTTTCCAATAAATCCCATTTGAAGTCAATATCCTCTTCATATAGGAACCAGCACAAGAAGTATCGAGCATGGATTGGTCATTACGAGAAAGCTGAGCATAAAAATTATGAATAATAATTTCTCTCGAGAGATCATGATTGGAGCATGAATACAACATTGACTTAAGCCTCCCCCAAGCTTGAGCGATTAATTCTCCTTCACGAGGCCAAAAATTATAAATATAATTCCGGTCATGATGAACTAGATGCATAGGATAGAACTTCTAATGAAATTCCATTTTGAATCGACTGTAGCTCGATGATCCAATATCATAACATAGCCTATACCATGTCAATGCCTTCTCCTTCAAAGATAAAGGAAAGACTTTCTTCTTAATGTGATCCTCGGGCAGACCTGCAAGCTTAAATAATCCATTAACTTCATCCACATAGATTAGATGCAAATCAGGATGTAGTGTTCCATCTCCTGCATAAGGATTATCCATCAATTTCTCTATCATACCTGAAGGAATTTCATAATAAATATTTTTAGTAGGTTCAGGGACAACTCTTTGTGTTTCTGTTCGAGGTGAAGATACCCCGAACAAACCTTTGAAAGGTTTACTTTCCATAGTGACAAGTGATAGTAAATTTCAGCACACTATATAAAATTTTCCTTACCAGATTCCACTTACCAAAGGTGCTTCACTCCATGGGAACGACGCCAGAAAAGAGTCTTGATGACCCACAAGTATAAGGGATCTATCATAGTCCTTTCGATAAGTAAGAGTGTCAAACCCAATGAGGAGCAGAAGGAAATGACAAGCAGTTTCCAGTAAGGTATTCTCTACAAGCACTGAAACTATTGGTAACAGATATTTTTGTGATAAGATAATCGTAACAAGTGTAGAAAAGGTGCAGCAAGGTATCCCAATCCTTTTTATAGCAAAGGACAAGCCTAGAAAAACTCTTATATGAAGCAAAGCGCTCCAGGGGACTCATGGGAATTTCTGTCAAGCTAGTTTTCATCATGCTCATTTGATTCGCATTCGTTACTTTGATAATTTGATATGTCGGTGGACCAGTGCTTGGGTGCTGCCCTTATATGGATAAAGCTCCGACTTCTGATTAATTCATCAAGCAAGCTCCCGCAACTAAAAGAAGAATTAAGGTAAACCTAACCATAGCATGAAACATATGGATCCAAATCAGCCCCTTATGAAGCAACACATAAACTAGGGCTTAAGC
This sequence comes from Hordeum marinum, assembly GCA_022496015.1. Lineage (NCBI taxonomy): Eukaryota > Viridiplantae > Streptophyta > Magnoliopsida > Poales > Poaceae > Hordeum > Hordeum marinum. The sequence continues at coordinate 120,022,026 of CM039676.1, forward strand.
TTCTGTCACTCTAGCAACCCATCATCTACTTATTACTACCCAATGCCTTCCCCTAGGCCCAAATAATGGTGAAGTGTTATGTAGTCAATGTTCACAAAACACCACTAGAAGAGACAACATACATCTCATCAAAATATCGAACGAATACCAAATTCACATGATTACTTATAACAAGACTTATACCATATCCTCAGGAACAAACGTACCTACTCACAAAGCGTGTTCATGTTCATAACCAGAGAAGTATTAATTATCATAAGGATCTGAACATATGATCTTCCACCAAGTAAACCAACTAGCATCAACTACAAGCAGTAATCAACACTACTAGCAACCATTAGGTACCAATCTAAGGTGTTGAGACAAAGATCGGATACAAGAGATGAACTAGGGTTTGGAGAGAAGATGGTGCTGGTAAAGATGTTGATGGAGATTTACCCCTGTTGATGAGAGCATCGTTGGTGATGACGATCGCTTCGATTTACCCCTCCGGGTGGGAAGTTTCCCTGGCAGAACAGCCATGTCGGAGCTCTAGATTGGTTCTGTCCAAGTTCCGCCTGGAGACAGCTGCACTTCGTCCTGAAAGCTCTCTTCTAATTTTTTTCTAGGTCAAAACCCACCATATAGGAGAAGATCGGCGTCGGATGAGCCATAGGGGCCTCACAAGCCTGCTAGGTGTGGCCAGGGGGTGGCCGCGCCTAGCAGGCTTGTGGCATGTATGTGGCCCCCTCTCGTTGATTCTTGCGCTAGTACTTTTTATATATTCCAAACTAATTCTCCGTAAATTTTTAGGACTTTTGGAGTTGTGCAGAATAGTTGTCTCAGATATGCTCCTTTTCATGTCCAGAATTCTAGCTGCCGGCATTCTCCCTCTTCATGTAAACCTTGTAAAATAAGAGAGAAAAGACATAAGTATTGTACCAAAATGTTTAATAGCAGCCGAAAATGCAATAAATATCAATATAAAATCATGATGCAAAATGGATGTATCAGCTCTTCCGCACCACTTCGGAGAAGCTATGGAAGGCGTTGTTCAAGGCTTAGGAGAACTGGCCAGCCGAGGAGGAGGATCGTGGCCTACATGCCGATAACCCTCCTTCCTAGGTATAACATTGTTTTACTAGATCGGCTCTATTTTCCGAAATAAAATATAAGCACCTTTTCGAACACCTTTGCAAAAATGCTTGAGCAAAGCCACGGGCATCAACTACCCGACACCATACCCGAAGACCACAAGTCCGAGATATTGTCGGAGATGCTCGCCGTGGCGCCTTTCAAGGTTCTAGAAAAGAAGGAGAAGAAGAAGACATACCGAGGAGGCATCCGTATCAAGGACCAGCCAAACGATGCGTCCGAGGAAATCCATGCTTCCTCTAATGAAGAGGAGGAGCATGAGGACGAGCGGCAGGCAATTCCCCCTCACAAGAAAGAGGGTGGCATCACTGGACGCCACAGAGGACATACCTCCTCCAGCCCGAAAGAAGGCAGGTCGATCGCAGTTGATCCTACTCAACGACAGTTCGGACTCGGACACCGAGTACGAAGAATTTGAGAAGGTTCCTTGAAGGAACCTAAGTATTAAGCCCCCATCTTGAAGGTAAGTATCTGAAGACTCCGTGAGCTATTAATGCCAAGATTTGAAGATTATTAACACGCGAGCGCCTATTGATCTGCATCCCACCATGCGTTCTCCCCACCGACCATGTTTCGGACGGGGAGACCGAGGGAGTCCTAGATTAAGGGGTCCTCGGGGGGCCGACCTGTGTCCGATGGGCCGGACTGTATGGGCCGCTTGCCGAGCATTGGATCGATCAAAGACCCTGCCTCCAGGAAGGAAGCTTCGGAAATCATGGCTTGTCCTCCACGTATGATGTAGCGCATAGGCATGTTTATCCCTTCGGCCTGTAACGGGCCATGTGTAAAACCCTAGGTACCCTCGGCGTATATATAAGCTGGAGGGTTTTAACATGTAGCGAGGACAACTCATTTAGGGTTTAGCTATTCGATCTCGAGGTTGATCAACTCTGTAACCTACATATCATCAATACAATCAAGTAGGACATAGGGTATTACCTCCATAGGAGGGCCCAAACCTGGGTAAATGTCATCTCCTTCGTCTCCTGTTACCATCGATTCCAGTATCACAGCTCGGGACCTCCTACCCGAGATCTACCTGAGAGTTCCGCTGTGATTGCCCAAGGAATCGATGGATCGCCTTGTCATCAACGAAGAGGACCGCAACATGGACACTTTCGTTCCCGAACAGATCTTCACCTTCGGCAGCATTGTGTTGCACGCCGATCTAGCCGGCCATCTATGCCATGTCGAAAGTTTCACCCCTGATCAAGAGGTCAGATTCGGGAACCTAGAGTTCTTCGTAGACTCTCGGGGCGACCTGTCACTAATCGGGCTCATAGTTTTGGTTGCCACGCCCAAAGACTCTGAAGCTTTACCTTCGTATTTCTCTTTCGGTCCCACCCACAGGATTAACCCCGCCAATTAGTTGACGCTTAGTCCAAACCCATCCATGACGCCCGATGTTTGGATACCTGTTCTTGCCAAACACTCCACTCACCTAGACGCGTTGGAGGTCAACTCCGATGGCTCCGGGTAGGTTGACCCGATCGAGCTGTCGACACTAAACAAGGCCCTAGATTGGATCTTGTCGATGAAGATTACTGACAATCCAACCCCGTTTTATGCTCAAATCGGTCACAGGGCGGGTTAGGGTGAATTTTTTGTCTCACCACCACCCACTTGGTAGCCATAGTCGAAGATTTAACCGACATGCTGGACTATGACTCCGAGGAGGCAGAATACATGGATGACGAGGATTGCGCTCCCACCCCCATTAAGACCGGGCGATGGGCCGCCACCTTCACGTACAACGTCTACATGGTGGACACTCCTACCGCTAATGGCGAGAACACTCCTAATAACGGCGGTGACAAATCGGGCGAAGCACCTTCATGGCACCAGAAGTCGCATAAAACGGTCGAAAGGCAACAAGGGGAGAAAAGCTATCATTGGAACCGGGGACGGAGATACCCTAGGAGACCTCAGCGATCTCGCAATCCCCGGAAACCTGCTAGAGGGCCAGGAGAGGCCCGAAGACCAGCGCAACCTAGATGACCTCAACGATTCCGAGGACGACAACTACCTCCTTCTTGTCGAGGAGGACGACGTCCCGGAAGCCGACAACTTCGACATCCCTGATAATCTTGAAGATCAGGAACAATTCCGGCAATAGCTCATAGCTACGGCTCACAGCCTGAAAGCAAAGGAATGACAAATTAAAGCCAAACATGACGACCTCAATGATCGATGGACGAGGGTCCTCTCAGCTGACGAAGGATACAGTACCACTCTGTTGTTGGGTTCTATCATAGGTGTATCGCGTGCGAATTAAAATTTCCTATGCGCAGAACAACCAAGAACATGCTACGTAGATGGATCACAGATTGTTACCACTAGAGACGCAGTGCCATGCAGCGGAAGTAGAGTTGGGTAGTGCATTTGTGTGGTCTGTCTCCTCCTAGTCCGATCTCCCTCGAACCGCCATTTTGATCTCCCTCAAACAGCCGGTCGCCAGATCCCACGTACCGGTTCGCCAGAGTGGCACAAGTGCACCGCCTCTAGCGGTATCCACGTGTGCAAGAGGAACACCCGTGCGGCAGAATGCTAGGTCCGATCACATGGTCGGTAGTGGCGAGTGGAGGTGGCTAGTTGAAACTCATGCAAAGCCCTAATGACGGTGCCGAAGTGATCAACCGGATGGGTGTGCCACACCTCCACTATATATAGGCATCTGGCGCAGGTTCAACTCTTGGGCCTCGCATGGATCCTAAAGACCACGTGTTCCTTCCCTTAAGCATGCGACCCTTTAGATTCTCGTCCACTTGGTCACGACTCAGATGCCATCCAACTTGACCAGTCGGTAGCGCCCTCTAGCAAGACGTGCCGACTCCACGTGTCCGATGAAGCTGGTTAGGTCAACCTGTACTTCACACTTCTGTTCCCTTTGCCACACGGTATATGTTATCGTGCACAAGGCGATATGGTCATCCTTGTTTCAGCACGACCTCTTTCTCTTTCTGATGAATCCAACGAACATTCGTATTATCTTATAATACTCATTGCATGGCCATGCTTATCCAGGTCGGATCACCCGAGGGGCCCAGAGTATATATCTCTTGATTGGAGGGGCAAATTCCATCTTGCTTGACCATGTCTCGCAGCATGGGTCTGGACAAGCCCGTAACGTACCTTTGTAACTACCTAGTTACGGAGTAGCGTTTGGTCGGCCCAAAGCAAGTCTGTCACCATCCCGAGTACATGCACCAGCTCAGGTCATAGGACATAGAACGCATGTTGTACTAGGACTCAAAGATGACCTACCGCTGCATCTCGTAGTTGGGTGTGTCCAACTCAGACCTTATCTCGACATGGATCCGACTATGTTGAATCTGACCAGACCTTTCTGAGTCCATATTACCTGGCTAGCATCCAATGCTACATGGTCAGTGAGACTGTACCATCCACTGTGCCATATGCTAGTCTAAATGGCTACGCGTCCACACAGCCCTTTCGACTAGGGACCATTTAGGACAGTCATCATACAATGCAATAGTCTCACAAACAAGTCACATACTTGTTAATACACATCAATGATAATATGCAAGGACTATTTTTATTCATAAACACATAGGAAATATCATCATACATGATTGTCTCTAGGGCATATCTCCAACAGTCTCCCACTTGCAATAGAGTCAAACAAATAGACATCGAATGCCCATAGCTCTAACGTGCCCCTCATGCTTAGGTTGTGGAAGAGGCTTAGTCAATGGATCTGCAACATTTGCATCCGTGTGAATCTTGCATAAATTAGTATCACCTTTCTCTACGAGCTTTCATATCAGGTGATGTTTTCGGTCTATGTGCCTGGTCTTGTGGTGTTGTCTTGGCTCCTTGGCCTTTGCGATGGCACCTGAAGTATCACAATAAAGGTCCAATGGTTTTGACCAGCCCGGGAACACACCAATATCTTCGAGGAACTTATGAATCCAAAGACCTTCCTTTGCAGCTTCACAAGCCACAATGTATTCAGCCTCTTTTGTGGAGGCAACCACCGTATCTTGCTTGGAACTTGTCCAGCTCACTGCTCCTCCATTCATGACATACACGAATCTAGTTTGTGATCGACAATCATCCCTATCTGTTTGGAAACTAGCATCAGCTTAACCCTTTACGTAGAGATCCTCCTCACCTCCATAAACTAGGAACATGTCTTTAGTCCTTTTTAAGTAATTCATGATAGTTTTCACCGCTGCCCAGTGACTCTCACCTGGGTCGGCCTGGTATCTTCTTGTTAAGCATATTGTCATGTACATAGCGTGGCATACATGACGGATCCAATTGCCGAGGCATATGGAATCCTAGTCATCTAGTTTCGCTCATCAGAAGTCATAGGTCTCTGAGTCTTGCTTAGCCTTATACCATGTGAGACAGGCAAGAACCCTTTCTTGGCCTCACTCATGTTGAACCTCTTCAACACTTTGTCTGTGTATGTGATCTAGCTTAAGCCGAGTAGCCTCCTCGATCTATCTCTATAGATCTTGATACCAAAAATGTACACTGCCTCTCCAAGGTCTTTCATCGAAAACTTGCCATTCAATGATCCCTTGACCGAGTTCAACATCGAAACATCATTTCCCACCGGAAGTATCTCATCCACATACAAGATCAAAAATACTACCGAGCTCCCACTAGACTTATTTTATAAACAATAGTCCTCTTTGTTCTTGACGAAACCAAGATCAACGATGACTTCATCAAAATGAATGTTCCAACTCCGAGTTGCTTCCCTCAATCTATAAATGGATATCTTGAGCTTGCATATTTTACCAGCATTAATTGGATCGGCAAAACCTTCGGGATGTATCATGTATAAATCCTCTTTTAAATTTCCATGACGGAAAGCCGTTTTGACATCCATCTGCCATATGTAATAATCGAAAGATGCAACTATAGCTAGTATGATCCTCACCGACTTTAGCATCACTACCGGAGAGTAGGTCTCGTCGTAGTCAATTCCTTCAACTTTTCCATAACCTTTAGCGACAAGTTGAACTTTGTGGATCTGAACATTTCCATCCACATCAGTTTTCTTCTTAAAGACTCATTTGCAACAAATGGAAACTACGCCAGGTGGAAGATCAACCAAGTCCTAGACTTGTTTGTCATCCATGGACTTTAACGCGGATCTCATGGCCTCTAGCCATGCCTTGGAATCTGGGCTCACCACTGCTTCCGCATACGTGGCCAGCTCGTCACTTTCTAGCACCAGAATGTCACGCCCTCTGCGCAATCTTTCCGACCTTTATCGCTTCGGTGCCGACTCCACTATGGGTTCCCTGATCAACTCCCGTATGATCTCATCACCAGCCGCGTCATCCCCAAGTGCATCTCGAATTTCTTTGAGCTGCCCCGTTCTCCCACTGGCACCCCGATTGAGAAACACTTTCTCTAGGGAAACCCCGTGCCGAGCAACAAACACTTTGTTCTCTTCTCGGTTGTAGAAGTTGTATCCCCAGGGTTCCCACGAATATGCATTTATCCGACTTGGGTGTAGGCTTGTCCGATATGAGTCGCTTGACAAATGCTTCACAACCCCATATCTTTAGAAAAGACAAACTAGACTCTTACCAATCCACATCTCATGTGGTGTCTTGTGAATGAATTTTGATCGTACCCTATTAGGTTTGAAAGCTGCATTTTCTAGAGCGTCTCCCCAGAATGACAAGGGTAAATCCGATTTGCTCATCATCGATTGGACCATGTCCAACAAGGTTTGATTTCTCCATTCTAACACACCGTTTCTCTGCGGCGTACCCGGAGGTGTGAGCTGAGGTACTATACCTCGGCTTTTTAGATGGTTATCAAACTACTGGCTCATGTACTCACCTCCACGATCTGATCGTAGACGTTTTATCGTCTTGCCGAGCTAATTTTCAACCTCATTCTGAAACTCTTTGAACTTTTCAAAAGTTTCCGACTTGTGCCTGATCAAATAGATATATCCATATCTAATCAAGTCATCGGTAAAAGTCATGAAGTACTGATAGCCACCCCTGTCCGTTGTGCTCATTGGACCACACACATCATTGTGTATAAGCTCCAATATCTCGGATGCCCTCTCGCAACTCTTAGCAAAAGGTCACTTAGTCATCTTTCCTAGAAAGCATGATTCGCATGTCTCGAACGACCCGAAGTCAAATGATGTTAGGAGTCCATCATCATGGAGCTTCTTCATGCGTTTCAAACTAATGTGTCAAGGACGGTAATGCCAGAAGTATGTCGGATTTATCTCATTAGGCTTATGCCTCTCGACATTCACCTTATAGACTAGTTCAATTTCTATATTTAAAATAAATAGCCCATCTACTATGGGTGCATAGCCATGGAACATTCCATTCAAATAAAATGAACAAGCACTGTCCTTTATATTGGATTCATAACCTTGACTCATCAAGCATGAGGCAAAAATAATGTGTCGACTAAGTGCGGGAATATAAAAAAAATTCAATTCCAAAATAAATCCAGAAGGAAGCTTGAGCTGCATTGTGCCGACCTCTAACACAGCAACTCTTGCTTTGTTGACGACCCTAATGTCAATCTCCCCTGTTGCCACACGCCTAGTTCTTACCAGCCCCTGCATCGAGTTGCAAATATGAACAACCGATCCGGTATCAAATACCCAAGAGATACTAGGGATGTGAGCAAGGTAAATGTCTATAAGATATGTAACAACTGTACCTTTTCCTGAAGAAGCATCTTTGGCCTTCTTGCCGTGCTCAGCAAGCCACTTGCTACAGTTCCTCTTGCAGTGACCAGCTTCCTTGAAGTGAAAGAAAATGGTTTTTGAGTTCGGTCCAGACTTTGGCTCAGCAGCAGAGACAGACTTCTCCATGCCCTTTGCCTTACCCTTTTTCTTGGACCAACTCTTCTTGAACTTAGCCGAGTTTTGCACCATCAACACTTGATGTCTGCCTTTCTTAATATCTTGCTCTTCCACCTTGAGCATCCCATGCAATTCAGTGAGCTTCTTATCCATGTCGTGCATATGATAGTTCAAGACGAACGTCCCATAGCTAGGTCGAAGAGAACCCAAAATTGCATCCGTGGACAGCTCATCCCCATGTGGGAAGCCAAACCAATCCAAAGCTTCCACGTACCCAATCATCTTGTTCACATGCGGGCTTAGTGGATCACCCTCCTTCAGCTTACAATCCGTCAAGGATGGCCAGATGTTGAACCTTTCGGTCCTAGCCTGCACCTGAAACATGCTCTTCAAACTCTCAATCATATCCACAGCCTGAATGTTTTTGAAATGTTGTTGCAAATCGGTCTTCATACAAGCCAGCATGAGGCATCTGATCTCGTTTGATTCATCAACAAGTTTCTGGTGGGCATTCTTGGTTGTGGCGTTAGCATTCTCGACAAGTTCCTCTGGAAGTGGATCCTCTAGAACATGTTCCTTTTTATCGTGCTTGAGAACAATTCTCAGATTTCTATACCAGGTGGTAAAGTATGTTCCATTCAGTTTATCCTTCTCAAGAATTGATTTCAATGCAAAGTTGGGTTGAGCAGGTGGTGCCATTGATCTACAACAAAAAATATGTAATCACTAAGCAATGTGTTTATGTAGATTAATTCAAGCCTTAAACAAAACTACTCCCACTAAAGTCAGCATCCCTCCGCAAACTCTCGGTGATTTAGGACCCGTCTAGCGCGAGCGACTAGTGAGCTTTAGCATCACTGCAAGCCAACTTGCCTATTCGGTAAGCAACTCCTTTGTAATCGTATCTTATACGACTCCTGTCGGTTGGGTAGTTATCTCATACTCCGGCTCCCAACCTTCTCTGCCAACAGGCCCAAAACCGTTTTGATAGCCTTGTCAAGTTAACCCGATGTAGTGCATGTCTGTGTCCGACACGAACCCTCCAGTTCAAGGACACCTAGTAGCACCTCATTTTTATGAGCCCACCACTAGACGTACTTGATGTGCGAAGGTGCAACATCCTGAATGGCAATATACTTGATATTAATGAGGGATCATTTTACCATTATAACATGCATAGAAACAAGAAGCAATATCAATCACATATAAACATAAATATGTGAAATAGTATGGCTCCTTCATGGGCATCCTTCCATGGCCGGCTCCTACTCCGACGGCCAAGGAGGAACTCCAACTTGTTCGTCATGCCGGGACACCAAAGCTCCGAACTTGATCTCTTTCCTCCAACTACTACAACTAGTAATGAATTTACAGAAAATCACAAGACTACATGCAGGTCGTTATGCAATATAATGGCAGCACTTCGGCTCCTGCGAGTTGACAATCATGACACAAATGTCATGTTAAGTTACACACATGCATCACATACATATGAGCCATACTATTCACATCAAACCTGCAAAACAAACTTACGCATAGAATCGCATTCTACCATTTTGTGTGATCGTGTACGTAATACAAGGCGCTACGTACACAGTGGTCCGATCACGCCAAATTTTCTGCACTCCGATCACGCCGAATTTTCTGCACTCCGACCACGCCGAATTTTTTGATCTGACCGATCTCATCGATCATCCTGAACCTGATTAGGATTTATGTTTCATGGTTAACCCCGATGGTAGATACCGATCGGTAGGGGTAGGATGTCATGATTTCATCGATTTCGATTGATAGAAAACATAGCCTCAATCTATCCCGATGTGCAGTTGATCTCATCAACCATGCACATAGCCGATGTCACAAACGACGACGGATCTCATCAACCGCCTCCACATATTAAATATGCATCTGATCTGAATCCAAATCCTATAATAGAGGCTCCGATACCACTGTTGGGTTCTACCATAGGTGCATTGCATGCGAATTAAAATTTCCTACGCGGAGAACAACCAATAACATGCTACGGAGATGGATCACATATTGTTACCACTATATGCGTAGTGCCGTGCAGCAGAAGTACAGTTGGTGTAGTGCATTCGTGTGATCCGTATCCTCCGCGTACGGTCTCTCTCGAAAATCCATTTCGATATCCCTCGAACATCTGGTCGCCGGATCCCACGTATAGGTTTGTCGGAGCGGCGCAACTGCACCGCCTCTAAAGGTATCCGCGCGTGCAGGAGGAACACTTGTGCGGCGGACTACTAGGTCAAATCACATGGTCGGTGGCGGTGAGTGGAGGTGGTTAGTTGCAACTCATGCAAATCCCTAATGATAGCGTCGAAGCGATCAACGAGATGGGTGTGCCGCACCTCGACTATATATAGGCATCCGGCGCAAGCTCAACTCTTGGGCCTCGCACCGATCCTAAAGACCACGTGTTCCTTCCCTTAAGCGTGCGACCCGTTAGGTTCTCGTCCACTTGGTCGCGAGTGATATGAAATCCAACTCGACCGGTCAGTAGGAGCATCTGGCAAGACGTGCCAACTCCAAGTGTCGGTGAAGCTGGTGAAGCGAACCTGTACGTCACACTTATGTTCCCTTTGCCACACGATATATGTTGTCATGCACAAGGCGATATGTTCATCCTTGTTGCAGCACGACCTCTTTCTTGTTCCGGTGAATCCAACCGACATACGGATTATCTCATAATACTCACCGCATGGCCATGCTTATCCAGGTCGGATCACTCGAGGGGCCCAGAGTATATATCTCCTAATCGGAGGGGCAAATCCCATCTTTCTTGACCATGTCTCGCAGCATGGGTCTGGACAAGCCCGTAACCTACCTTTGTAACTACCTAGTCACAGAGTAGCGTTTGGTCGGCCCAAAGCAAGTCTGGCACCATCCCAAGTACATGCGCCAGCTCCGGTCATAGGACACAGAATGTATGTTGTACTAGAGACACTTCGTCTCGTAGTTGGGTCTATCCAACTCAGACCTTATCTCGACACGGATCCGACTACGTCGAATCCTACCAGACCTTTCTAAGTCCATATTATTCGGATAGCATCCAATGCTACATGGTCAGTGAGACCGGACCATCTACCGTGTCATATGCTAGTCTAACTGGCCGCGCGTCCACACAACCCTTTCGACTAGGGACCATTTAGGACTGTCATCATACAATGTATAGTCTCACAAACAAGTCACATACTTGTTAATACACATCAATGATATATCCAAGGACTATATTTATTCATAAGCACATAGGAAATATCATCATACATGATTGCTTCTAGGCATATCTCCAACATCTGTTGGACCAACCTAAGAGCTATCCACGCAGAAGGCTGTTGTCGTAATTCAATGATGAGCTCACTAATACGCCGTCTCCTAAACATACCCCATACGATAAGCCAGGCCGTCATCCTCGAGGACGTGATAGGACGTCCGATGACACTATTTATAGGTTGGCGATACCCCAAAGATGGGGAAAGAAGCCACTAGAGCCCGATGATAGGTTGGACCCACGACATGACCTGGACTACAAAGCAGGTTCTATGAGATCCATCTATGGATCCAGAGGGTACTCACCCGACAGACGGGACTGGCACAGGCCCTAGCTTGACAACAATAACAGAGGCCGGGAACACAACCGAGATAGGATAGACACCAAATACCGGCATGACATAGCTCGAGTGAGAGGCGCCGCCCACCCACCTTGTTTCACGGACGAGGTGATGCAGCATCAGTTTCCAGAGGGGTTTAAACCCATGAACATAGAGTAGTACGATATGACAACTGACCCAAACGTATGTATTGAGGACTTCCTCCGCCACATCCACATGGTGCAAGGAGACGATCTCCACACCATCAAATATATCCCCCTAAAACTCAAAGGGCCATCTCAACACTGGTTAAACAGCCTCCCCGAAAACTCCATTGGATGTTGGGAAGACCGAGAGGATACATTCCGATCTATCTTCCAGGGCACCTCTGTTCGACCAGCGGATTCCTCTGACCTAAGCAATCTCGTTTTGAAACCCCAGAGAGTCTGCGCAGGAATTTTGGAATCATTTCTTGACCAAGAAAAACCAGATTCTCAATTGCTAGGACATCGAGGCAATAGCCTCTTTCCGGCACAATACTTCAGATCAATGGAATTGGTCCGCTAGCTCGGCCAGGATAATCCTCGGACCATGTCCACCCTTACATCACTCATTACCCGCTTTTGTGTGGGCGTGGATAACTGGCTAGCAAGACGTAGCCACAACTCCTAAATCCCTGAACCTCCAAAGTCCGGGACGACAACGAGAAACCAAAGCGCAACAAGAACAAGAGACAACACAACAATAATGATGTCGATGACACAACCGTTAATGTTGGCTTCCGAAATTCCCGACCTAGACAATGGAAGAAGCCTCCTAAAGGCAATCGCGACAGACTCACCCCGCTGGAGAAGATCATGGAAAGGCCTTGCCAAATCCATGGCACTCAAGAGAAGCCCGCCAATCATACACGCCGTAACTGTTGGGTGTTCAAACAGGGCGGCAAACTCACACTCAAAGAACAAGGCAAGAGCCCTCGCAGCGAGGATGAGGATGAGCCTTGAGGTCCGATGGGTGGTGGCGAGAAGAAATTCCCACAAAGGTGAAAACAGTAAATATGATATATGCCACCCATATACCCAAAAAGGAGAGAAAGCACGCCCTTCGAGTGGTCTACGCTATAGAGACTGTAGCCACGAAGTATAACCCATGGACAGCATACCCGATCACCTTTGATCGACATGATCAACCGACCAGTGTCCGTCATGGGGGTTCTGCCGCCCTCGTCCTAGACCCCATTATAGATGGGTATCACCTCAAAAAGGTCCTCATGGACGGAAGAAGTATCCTTAACCTGATTTACTCAGAGACGGTTAGAAAGATGTTTATAGATCCATCAAGGATCAAACCCAGCAACACTACTTGTAAAGGAGTGATCCCAGGCAACGAGGCCAGGTGCAAGGCTACATAAGCCTGGAAGTAGTATTCGGCTCACCCGACAACTTTCGAAGTAAATACTTGATCTTCGACATTGTACCCTTTCGTAGCGGCTATGATGCCCTGCTCGGCCGAACAACGTTCGCTCACTTTAACGTCGTCCCGAACTATGCATACCTCAAGCTCAAGATGCCCGGCCCCAAGGGAGTCATTACTGTCAATGGCAATACAAAGCGCTCTTTATGATCTGAGGAACATGTGTTGGACCTGGCGGCCGAATTCAATTACAACAATGATCGGCAAACGTCGTCATCTACCGTAAAGGCACGCAAGGTTGGGAAGCGAGCACGGCTTTAGCCCGAGCTCTCAGAACCCTCCTCTCCCCTTAAATAGGGACTCGCCCCCCATCGCACAACCCTAGGACCAGCAAAATACGTGCCAAGGACGCACAACTTTGCAATTAAAATTCCATGGGCGGTGGGGGAAAATGGTAAGAGTTCGGCTGAACCGAACTACTACTATCAAGATGTCTTCGGACACAATGCAAGTACCATCAAAGCGTCTCCCAAAGCCGTAAAGCTCATCCACACTTCGGTGACTTCTCAAGACCTTTTTTGCAAGATCCGCTCGTCGAACAGCACCACCCATTGAGGTGAACCACTTCCTAGAAGACGCATGAGTAGACAAGTGACAGGGGACATTGAGGACGTACAGCCGCCAGTCAAAGACCCCTGGTACAACTACTCCTATAAAATTTCATTTTTCAAATACTTGTAAATAGTTGCTTCGGCATTCCGATCAATAAGAGTTGTTGAGAAAAATACAACAACACTATACGTGTTTGTCCTGTTTGGCACATATTTTATTTTCTCCCTCTTATCAAAAACTGTTCGGTATATGACGATGCAACCGGCTAATAGACCGGGGGCTCGAGTTTAAAAAATTGCCTTATGTACAATTGATTATGTGTTCAGCGTCTTGGAATTCACTTTATATGCATTGGTTCCTAACTATGTCTTGGGTCAATAGTTGGGTTGCCCGGCTCCTGTGCTTTCCCCTTTATGTTTCGCTCATTCGGCTAAAAGGGAAAAGGGAGAACCCCGGAGATTGTGTTTCCGGCTAGTCTGGTCAAGCAACTCAGGGGAGAAAGACGAAAACTGACTGTCATAATATGTGAGAACCGGTGAGTGAATCCGAGCTCAAAGTGTTATACTAAAATCCTCGTCAGATGATATTCCATGTAATACGAGGGGTTTGTTCCTCATACAAACCATGTGATCTTGGCTTTAGTCGCGGTTCATTTGAACATCACAAAACATCGGGGGCTAGTCATCAGCCCCCCGTGGTCCTTTTCGTGCCCCTACGGCTAAGTGAAAGCAATAAAGCATTATGTACTGATTCCTGGTCCGCAACACTTCACCACCTTCGGGTTTTGATAGCTGGGCTAAGGGACATAGTGCATTGGTAGAGACCCCCCACGTAGTATCTACATGGGGGCTGAAGCCCACAACTCGCAGCTTTCTGCTTCAACGGCCCCACAGGAGTTATAAGGAACGCAATACATTGAACGCATGATAAACTATAACCTTAAAATGCTAAAATATCTTTGGACACATTACAATCTACTCATACATGTTCTCTTTCGAACACTGCAACTCTATCTCCCGAGCACCCTCCATTACTCTGGAGAAGTATAGCTCCGGGCACCTATGTTCGTTTCCAGGAAGTGGCAGAGTGGTGGATATCTTCATGGGATCAAGCCCCAGCCAATGCACCTTGGCCTTTGCAAAGTCCATATGAGCTCCTTCGATGCAGGAGGAGCACTTTAGTGCGTCAATCTGGGGCAAGGTGTCGACCAGCTTCTGCACTAGTCCGAAGTAGCTGCCCAGTAGTGGCTTGTTGGGCCATAGCCGGATATAGAGATCCTTCATGTCCGGCTCCGCCATCCGGTGCAGATCCATCAGCTACTTCAGCTGATCAGTAAGGAGAGGAGAGCGCTCGGGGGCTTCAAACTATGCCCATAATAGACCGACTTCATCTCCTTCACCTCGCGAAGCATAGAGCTGATTTGCGTCCGCTACGCTCTTCTGGAGGTCAGAGTAGGCACTTGAGGAACACCACACCTGGGTAAGCAACTCGAACTTGCTATCCTCGAAGACACACTAAATAAGTATAGCATACCATCCGTTATAACCTTTGCCTGGTGGACTTGTTCCTCGAAGAATCTCTTATCCACCCGCTCCTTTTGGAGTTCGGTTTTCAGGGTGGATAGTTTGGCGGCTTGCTCCTTGCTTTTCTGCTCAAGGACCTCACACTTGTGGCCGGTGTCCTTGACCTCCTGTTGGATCTTCTTCACTCGAGCCTCATGCTTCTCTCCGGTGGCCCTTAAAGACGAAAGTGTCATAGTCGCTCGTTTTGACGCTGGCCTCTCGACCGCAGCCTCCTGCTTCGCATTCTGTAGCTCGGCCTTGAGCTTCTCTATCTCCGTCGCCGAGGCTGTGTGAGAATAAACAATATGAATAACTACACTGAAAGTATTACGACAAAAGTTTCCGGACGTTGACTTAAGCTTACGTTGCGCCTCGTCGAATCTCTTGTTGAGAGCATCCAGCTCGTCTTTCGAGGTTTTGAGCTTCTGATTCAGCTCGGCGGCTTTCACAACCGTCACCGACGACAAAGCCTATAACAAGAAAATTCTTATCGGGTTACATGGGTTCAAAACTACTGAACCATCGTCAATCGGATCTTATGTCCGGTCCTCTTAACGTCTGATAAAACATTCCAAACATATAATTTAGTATATAGTTCGGGCAATGATCCATGATTGACCCCTAGGTTAGTTCTTTCAAACTCACCTAGGGCTCGTTGGCTGCTACGTATATAATAATAACACAAACAAATTAATATTGTACAAATAGAGTGTCTCGTGGCTCACCTGAAAGCCCATCAGGAGACCCTTGAAGGCGTCGTTCAGTCCATTGTCGACAGACTGAATGCTCCGCAATATCACACCCATAAGGGTGCGGTGCTCCTCGGAGATGGAGGCGCTCGATAGAGCTTCCCCCATGATCGGCTACCCACTGGTGAGTGACGTCGGTGGTAACACGATCACCGACCGGGGATTGAACCGGTGCCTCCGGATGCATGGTGTGCTCCGTAGATGTCCTCGGATGGGACTGAATGTCTACTTCTCCGATCACCTCAGTATCCGGCTAGGGTCTCGCCCCCTAGTCTTTGGTAGCGCGGCGTTAGCCTCGACCATGATGTCATCTCCCCCATCGCTGATGCCCGACTCCATAGGGGCATGCAGGGACGACACCTCCACGGTATCCTTCACGGCGCTCATAGGAGTGGGATGCAATGCATTCCCATTCTCCGCTAGATTGGCGGGCGGTGTTTCCTCGTCCGAAACCTGGCAGGTGGGGAGGATGCACTGCAGGCTGCACAATCAGTAAATGCTCGCATGTTCGTAACCTTTAAAACCTATCAATGATAGCTGGGGAAGTATTCGGATCCTTACCTCCGAGCCGAGGGGTTGACCCTTAGGTAACTTCATGGAACCCTCTCGAACTATCATCGAACAGAATTACCTGTGTCCGATGTCATTTCCTCTGGCAGGAGCACGTACCTCCTGTGCGTCTTTCGATGACGCTGCCCTATTTCTTGCGAGGGGGAATCGCCCTCCCCCTCGTCCTCATCCTCATCCTCATGATCCTCTTGATTCGAGGAGGCATGAGTTTCCTCGGACACAGCCACTAGCTGGTCCCTGATATGAACGACTTCTCGCCCTGGTTTCTTCTTCTTCTCCTTCTTCATAGGCGCCTCGTAAATTACCTCGGCGAGAATCTCTGTCAACAGCCTGTAGGTCATGTCTTCGGGCTGAGGCGCCGGGTAGGTGATGCCCGTGACTTTGCTAAACCATTTCTGCAAAAGTGATTGGAAGGATGTTTTAGATTTTCTTCAGGGAAAATAAAGTCGGTCGACAAAACTATGTTATACCTTGATAGGAGGGTTATTGGCGTGCAGACCCCGGTCCTCCTCCTCGGCTGGCCAATCCTTCTATGCCTTGAAAAGCGCCTTCCACAACTTCTCTTGAGTAGTGGGAAGTGGTGATGAATCGTGGGGTCATCGTTGAGCCGACGAGCCCACAGGGGAGAATCCCAATGCTAGGATGGGAGGATGAGCCACTGAAGCATAACCTGGATCATGTTGGTCAGTGTGATGCTGTTTTTGACCATCAAGGCAATGCGTTTCTACAGGTTGTCCACCTCCTTGTTCGGCCCCCAGTCGAGGCCCTTTCGGAGCCATGAAGTCAATCTAAGCGGATCTAAATTCGGCTGGAGCAGCTTGGCCTTCCTCCCTTTGCTTTGTGATGTAGAACCACTCTTTCTGCCATAGTTTTACGGTGCCGATGAAGGTGCCAGATGGACATTCGACATGGGAGAGTTTGCCGATGACAGTCGTGTTGCAGTCTACCTGTTCGCCTGCGACACACGTTGGCTTGATATTAAATATCTTGAGCCAAAGTCCAAAGTGTCGCTCGACTCGCAAGAAGGCCTCACAAACGATGATGACGGTCGATATGTGCATGAAGGAGTTCGGCGGGAGGTCATGGAAGTAGAGGCCATAGAAGAACATGAGCCCCCTGATGAAGGGGCCGAGCGGGAAGCTCAGTCCTCGAATGAAGTGGGCACCCTTTTGACTAGCTGGGAGTGAGGATTGCATGGTAGTTCTCTAGCGCATGGTGGCCGATGTTGGCTTGGATGTAGTCGTCATCTTTGAGGTCCCGAATGTTCCGATCGGTGATCGTGGAAGCCTCCCACTTGCCGTTGGAGCCGGAAGCCGCCATGGATGAGCTTGGAGGAGGTGTGGTGGAAAACCTAGATTTGTACTATGGAAGCTCAGAAGATTGGGGAAGTAGAGGATGCGAATGAAAAGCGGGGTTAAGCCTTGGGGTTTTCTTTACCTTTTTATATGGCTTATCGCTATTTGGCCTCCCTTTTCTGCGCCGTGAATCCCTCCGCTTCCCGAGATATGTGTGTTGTTGCACACGCATGATTAAACATATCCCTTATAAAATGGGGCACGATCTGTGCATTGATGGATCATGCTGATGAAGACGGCCTTGAACCGCGCATCCAGTTTTTGCAACTGGTTTAGCGGTCGTGTTGGGCCATGATCTTTCATCAGAAAGGTCGTCAGGGGATAGTGTTTCACTCCTTGACGTTTGGCCTTCAGGGCCGACCCATTCACGGTGTTCGGACGCGCCTCTGTTTTGAAAGCTACATGTCATCAAAGGCTGAACTAAACTCGACGAGAAGAACTCACCTCGCAAGCCGAAGACTCTGATTATACGAAGTTACTAAAGCTAAGACCCTTGGCGTTGGAGGCAAGTTCGGCGGCTAGTGAGGGAGTCCTGGATTAAGGGGTCCTCGAGGGGTCAACCTGTGTCCGATGGGCCGGACTATATGGGCCGCTTACCGAGCATTGGATCGTTCGAAAGTCCTGTCTCCAAGAAGGAAGCTTCAGGAATCGTGTCTTGTCCTCCACGTATGATGTACCTCATAGGCATGTTTATCCCTTCGGTGTGTAACCGACCATGTGTAAAACCCTAGGTACCCTCGGCGTCTATATAAGCCGGAGGGTTTTAGGTTATAGGGAGGAAAACTATCACACGCTATGTTTGAATTACTTTGTTATGCTTGGATTTGCAAAATTTGGAACCAATTAAAACTTTTTGAGTGGATTCTTGGTTGAATTTATTGCTTGCTTGATTTTTATGAGGAGTTTGCCTTGCACTCTTAGGTTCTACTCGTCTCCATAATCATCTTCCTTGAATAAAACTTCTTGCGCAATGATCATGCCATGTGAACAGTGCCCAATACTATTTTGACCAAATATTATTTTGACCAAAAAGGATTTATTCAAATTAGGTTTTCAAAACCCCCTGAGTTGAGGTTTGCACTACAAGTTCTCAAATTGGGTGGATCATTTTTCCCCAAAGGCTTTATTTCAAATCTACTATATATATGAATTTCCGAAACCACCAATTATTAATTTTTAAGATTGTTTTACTATTTATTTAAAAGTGTTTTTCTTAAGGCCACAAATGGTCTTTTATAGGGAAAAATTATTTAAATGCTTTCCATATATATGATTTTCAACACATGGTCATGTTAAAAATCAAGGGCAAAACCACTCAAAACCCTTTTTGTCCAAATCAAGCTTTTGTAATATTTCTATAGGAAATATTCTCAATAAATTTCAAGACATTTCCAGCAAGTCAAGAATGTAATAGTTGATGATCTTGCAAAGTTTCATCCCAATCCAAGTGGATTTGATTCATTAAACTATTCCAAAACCATCCTTGTCCAGATTCAAATTTGAACATCTTTACATTGTGAAGTTTCTTCCCTTGACTCCAAACTTTGTGGACATGTTCTAATCACCAAATAATGGTGCTACACCAAGTGGTGCATCAAGGGGATTAGCTTAGCATGACTAGATCTACAAAAACTAGATTCTGCTCATTTCTAGGGTTTCACAAAGTTACATTGGGAACTTTCATCAATATAGCTCAAGCTTGGTGATAATCCTTAATTCTAATCATCATTTGATCCTGTCAAATCTTATGGCAAGCAAAGCCCATTTGCTTGCCCTAACCTCTACCAAACACCTTGTGCATGTTTGGTAAAAGCATGTTTTCACCACCTTTTATTATTCCCCTTGGCCTCAAACTTTTACAAATGTCTCTAGGGTTCCCTCTTCACCCCCAGTAAGAATCTCAAGCCTCATATGCATGGGTAAGTGGGATAAAACCCATTTATACCTACTGGATAGCATTCCCAGCACCCATTTTGCCTCCCCCTCCTCTCATCTCTACCCTCCCTAGCCCCCTAGCACATAGAGCATCTTCAGATAGTCCTGGAGCTAGGAGACATGCCGGGACGCGTCCAGAGCATGCAAGCATGCCATGGCATACCAATGGCATGCTCTGGACCACGATACAGTGCATGTCCGCACTGTAGGAGGAGCATCCCGAGGTCCCTCGACAACTTTTTGATGAGGGAAGCTGACCCCCGAGATGCGCTCGACGTCCGCAACCCTTCGAGGCACTGTCCCCCTTCTCCTTTTCTCTCCAATGGCCTCTGCCGCGTGTGCCCGAGCGCCTCCTGCATCCTCTAGTCGTTGCCCATGCTCCTGTCCCGCCTCGCGTGCATTCTCCTCTCCCCCTAGCCGTGGGCGTGCCCTAGCAACACCGTCGACACACCCTCGCCCCCTCTACCCGACCCTGGCCTCGGCCCCGAGCTTGCCGGCGCACCTGAGCTCGGTGGACCACCGGGCGCCTATAAAAAGGGCCTCCCCGAGCCTCCTCTCTTCTCTGGAACCCCCTCTCTCCCAATAGAGCTCCTGTGCCTAGTCCCCTTCATTTTGGGGCTCGAGCGCTCGAGATTGACCGGAGCATTGCCGTGGCATCGCCGCTGTTGATCTCCAGGTAGCGAGCCCAACCAACCCTCCTTGTTCTTCAGCTACTCCTCGCTCACCTCACTGACGTGTTTCTCCTTGCAGCACGGGATAGCCCCGGCGACTTCCTCCAGAAGCTCCTTAACCGTTGTTTCGTCGCTGGCGAGACGGTGCCTCTCTAGCATTCCCTCCACCTCCTCCTGACGGTGGTGACCTCCTCAGCCGGTTTCCACTCGTTGCTCCCCTTGTCGTGCCGTGCTTCGCCGCCGGTGAGCACTTTCGTCTCCTGGATGGAGGTTGACGATGACCCCAGCAAGTGGGGCCCGCTCGTCAGCCTCTGCCTCGCCCGCCTCCCACTCCCTCTCATTGGCACACGGGCCCTGCCTGTCAGGTTTGAACCTGATGAGGGCAGGCGCACGCGCTCAACAAGGGCCGCTTTGCTCTAGGTCGGCCCAGCTGCGGCCAGTTCTGGCCTAGGGCACAATACCCCTTCTCCTTTTTCTTTTCTGTTATGATTTCCAAAAATCCCACATGATTAAATAAAAATCCTATGCCAAATATTTTTCCACCATAAATCTTGAGATATTATTTAGAATTTTATAGTGCCATTTGTAAAATATTTTGAAAACTTTTTATGCACTGTTTTATTTTAAAACATGTTTTAGGCATCTTTTTGCCTCTGTTTAAATAGTTTTCAAAAATGTTTTCACCGCAAAACCTTAGACAAATATTCTTAGTATAGCTTTTAGTATTTATCATAGTAGGGTAGCATTTTATTAGTGGATTTGTGTGCTCTGTTTTTGTGTGGTGCTTATTATTATCATTATTTATCGCGATAATATTTTGCATTGTTGACAATGGAGTTGGACACGAAGAAGTTGAAGAACCTAAAGACTTTATTGATCCAGGCAAGCAACCCTTTGACTATGGCTATGAACCCTTTTTATTGCATGGCATATAGCACTTTATTTCATTGTATTGATCTTGATGATGTGGAGTCCACTTTGGTGGGATACCCCCGATACTTCTTGTTGATACTTGCGTCGTGCATGACCCTAACTCCTTATGAGGGATGTGCGGGTGGGAGTAGTTAGGTTGCTAGTAGATGAAACAAAAGTGGGATGGGATTATGCATGATGATGGAAGCAAATTTATTTCTAAGACATTCGAAAACCCCGTCGGGTGCCACTAATGCCCGAGGGAGATGTTGATGATCTAGGTAGCCACTTGATAAAGAAGGGGTGTACTGGAGCCGGTGAGTGTGTGTGGTTTTCGAAAACGGATTGGTGTAAGTTGCGACCGTTATTCCAACCTTACATGTACGACCATGATACCCCTTATGGGATGGGGCTTTGTTGATTACTTTGGTGGGTACTAGCATGAAGCCTGCATTACTAGTGGAGGGAGTGGCATGGTCACTCTCGATACGGGGTCGTGCCGGTATGGACGATCACGTGCTTTCTTCACAGGCACCGAGCACACCGCTGGTCCCTGCATGGATGCTACGTGTGATGTACATCATGTGGGATGTGTAACAATTGAGTGGACTCTTTGTTTAGTATCGCCAGGGGAAAGACATTGTTCGGGTGCTTACCTCAGGTATGTTATATACCGCGAGTCATGGATGACACGGAAGTTCCTCGAGTCTTGAGGGTAAAGTGTACAACCTCTGCAGAGTGTAAAACTATTTGAATAGTCGTATCCATGGTCAAGGACAGTTGGATAACCTCTCTTGTGCTACGTCCAAATGTTTACTAAAGCTGGTGTGTGTGTGAATGACACATAAATGATACTTGAGACAAGTCAGATGACTTGACATGAGGACTGAACATGAGATGTTCAACCCTCTGTTTATGCTGATATCTATAAGTTGATCATATGGATATCTTCCAACTGTTGATGCATGCTTACATATGTTAGTTGATCATGTCACTGCACTGAAAATTAGCTTTCTGCAAAAATTACCTACTTAGTGCTATATCATGCATTGTTGTACCTTGTTCCAAAACTTGGGTTGCTTGCGAGTACATTCAAAGTACTCATTGGCTTGTCCCTAGTTATTTAATTGGCCAGGCATGGAAGAACAGGAGTATGGTGAAGATTTCGTTGGTGACGAACATGCGAACTAGGATGCTTCCTAGTCAGAATGCCTGTAGGTTTAAGGCAGATGCCATGGGTTCACGCTTTCGATCAAGATTTCTGCTGCTTGTTATGTTTAAGTGTTTGGCCCTTGTGGCCCTATCTATGTAAGAGTAGACCTCCGTGGTCTTTATATGTCTAAGACGCTAAATGTGGATGTAAGACTCTGGTTATTCAGCTTCTGTGTCTTCAGTGAGCATTGATCTCTGGGATCACTTTACACATGCATTCGGTGATCGCGACTTATGAGTTGGGGACCCCACAGAGCTGGTATCAGAGCCATCTTAACTGTAGGAAGCCCTTAGTTAGCATGGACGTTAGTTAGGATAAAACCATTTTCAAAACTACACCTAGCACCTCTACTTAGGAGTTCTGCACTATTTACCTCTTATATTCTTCACACAACACTTTGTTGATCTCCTCCCTTCAAACATTTGTAGATGGTCGTCGTACCCGAAGCCCTCCTAGCATATGGCTTTCCCTTACTCCTTGGGGATATCCTGGAGAAGTGCCGGTTTCGCTCACCACCCGTTTTCCTCTATCACGAGCACTGGGTCTATGAAGTCACGGAGGAGTACCACGTTGATGTGGTCGTGAAGGCAAATGATTCCCCGACTAGTTGGTTCTTTCAAGGACCACAAATTGAGACCCTGACACTCGCATTCGACATAGCTACATGGAAGGCACTCATCCATCTTCGAGGGATCATCCCATAGAAGGCTGACGAATCAGCTACTCGCTATCTACCCTTCACGAGGGATGATATCGGCGAGAGTTGGACATTGGTTCCATCCAAGGAGGAAGGGAGACCACTCAGATTCCAGACCTACTTCAGCCTCTCTGCCAATAATGTGGCTCACCAAATGATTAAGCAGTCTGTGAAGGTCCGCGAGGAACTTTACCACACCCGGGAGCTACTTCGACAAGCCAAGACGAAGCCAGATAGGATCAACAAGGATGGAGCCCCCAAGGGACGACCAGCTGTCGCTTACGGAGGAGGAGCACCCCCAGCTAGAGATGCACCCACACGTCGTCGTCGCATGAGTCTGAAGGAGTACCGTGAGCTCTTCTCTGACCCATCGACGAAGCGTTGTCGGTATGGAACTCCTCCTTCTCTGCCCCCTTCAACCGGAAATGATGCCCGTTCGAATGATGAAAACAGGAGGAAGATCCAGAGGAGCATGACTACGATACCGAGCACTCCACCACCTGAGTCCGAGAACCCGTAGGGTAGGATCAGTCATGTACCCCTCATGGAAAGTCAAATTTGTGTAATGGTTCATATGAAACCATGTGTGCTTGTTGTTTGTTTTGCTATTTGTGTTCCGATGCAAGTCGTGCTTTTGCCTTAAGCAACATATAAACGACTCCATCTTCTATATTACCTTAATATATGTGTTGGTCTTTCGACCTTTCTTTTACCACACTTGCACTCGACCAACCCCCTTAGGCACGCTTTTTCATTGTTGCTTTTCCCCTCGTCTATCATAGTTGTTTGACTTGGCTGCTCCAAATAGGATGGTGACTGCTACCCGCAATAGCTCCTTCACCAACCCTAAACCCGGCAACTCAAGCCATCAACAGGGAGCTGGTGGGACTACTCAGGCTGGAGGACACCAGGAGCAGCCACAGGGCGACATTCCCCCGCCACCATCTCCACCGGAGAACATGACCATAGCTCAGTTTCTCCAAGTTCTCCAGGAGGAATGCCAAACCAACAATGCTAATATTCAATAGATGGCACATGCCCTTGTGAACAACCAGCAGCAACGCAGGAACGGCAATGGTCGCACCACTCTGTCTGAGTTCATGAGGAATTTGCCCCCAACCTTCACTAAGACTGATGAACCCTTGGATGCCGACGACTGGATCTGCACCATGAAGGACCTTCTTGCACTGGTCAATTGCAATGTGGATCGTGAGAAGGTGCTTTATGCCTCTCACTGCCCCGGAGGTACCGCACGAGCTTGGTGTGATGGATTCAAGGTCATGCAAGGCGATCATGTGGTCACTTGGGATGACTTCAGGGAAGATTTCTGCACCGCCCACATTCCTTCTGGGATCATGGCTATCAAGAAGAGATAATCCGAGCATTGAAGCCAGGAAGTGGCTCTGTCAAGGAGTACCTACAGAAGTTCAACGTTCTGTCAAGGTATGGACATGAAGATGTCAACACGGAGGGTGCCAAGAAGGAACACTTCATGGAAGTACTTCAATAGACCATGTAGTATCAGCTCATCATCTATGACTATCGTGCCTTCTTTTACCTGGTGAAGAAGGCCCTCATGCTGGAAGACAAGCGTCATGTGACGAACGACACTCGCAAGCGCAAGATGATCATCAAGGGTACTTCTAGCAACCAGAAACCTCGCCCCTGGTAGGCAGCCCCAGCTAAGACAACCTATCAGCCGGAGCAGGCTAGACCTCCCGCACCTCGTTTGAGCTACCAGCGTCAATAACATGCCAATCCTAGGCCAGCTTACAACAACCCCAATACCAACAACAGCGGCAGGAACTACAACAACAACCCTGGGAAAATCGCTTGCTTTGTATGTGGTCAGCCAGGGCACATCTCTTGGCTATGTCCCAACAAGATTCTAGATGCACCGCGCCCTAATGCGCCAAAGCAAGGTCAAGGTCGTGGAGCTCCACCAAGGAACCCCGCTCCCCGCAACAAGCCCAACAATGGAAAGGGTCGTGTGAATCACGTCACCGCCGAGGAAGCCCAGGAAGACCCTGACATCATACTGGGTGCGTTCCTCGTCAACTCAACCCCAACAATAGTACTGTTCGATTATGGAGCTTCGCATTCTTGTCACCCAAAAGTTTGCTTTAGAGAGTGGCATGAAGCCTACACCCCTGGGTAGTCATATGTTGATACAAACCCCGGGATCAGTTATGAAGTCTGGGATAGGTTGTAAGGGAGTTGATATTAACATCAACAGGGTAGATTTTCTAGCAGACCTTATCATCCTGAAGTCAAAAAGCTTGGATGTGATCCTAGGCATTGACTGGTTAACGAATCACCAAGGCTTGCTAGACTATACCAAGAGGATTGTTACCATGCCCAATAGGCATGGAGTGAAAGTCAAGAATGTTCCCAACCCTGCCTCCACTCAAGCCCCTCAGGCTAACTGTCTATCAGGAATTGAGTTGGATCAAGTGCGAGCGGTATGTGAATACCCATATGTATTTCCTGATGAGCTGCCTAGAATACCTCCTGGCCGCGACATTGAGTTCATCATTGAGATAATGCTAGGATCAAGGCCCATCTATAGGAATCCCTATAGGATGGGGTCCTAAGAGTTGGCTGAATTGAAGAAGCAAGTAGCAGAGCAGCTCATAAAAGGATTCATTCGCCCTAGTGCCTCTCCTTGGGGATCACATGTTCTATTTGTGACAAAGAGGGACGAAAATATTGAAAGCACAATTTCTCCCTTGGTGGTTTTGGTAATTAATAATAACATGTAAGTCATTGAACTAATGTTACCACCAAGTATATTTAAGGAAATGTTCAATGATAGGATTGGCAAATGAGATTGTGGACATACCCCAAGATGCAAGGAAATAGGTTGGCCAAGCTTCAAGCAAGATGACTCTACATTTGATATTTGTGAGAAATCACTTTGAGTCCATAGGAAAGCCAATACTATTAAAAGGGGGTAAGGTTTTGTTGGTGAACAATATGCTCAAACGTGCACAAGTGATAGTCACCAAAAACATCCACAAAGACTCCCACCAAAGTCTTCTCTATACCTAACACTCAAACAGGTCCCACCGATTGCAGAACCTACACAGACTCAGCCAAACACTAGCCACTTTGGTGCAACTGATTCCATACCGGTGCCACCGAGTTTAGGTTGCCAACATTCTGCTACGCAAATTCACATTATCGTTACCACCGAGAATGTTGGATCGGCGTCACTGAGATGGGAAATCTGACCGTTGGTCACCTTATCAGCGAGTTGGTCATTTTATGTGTAATGGTTGAATTTTTGGAGAAGCACTCAGAACTATTCCATACCAATCCTATCAGATTTTCTAAGAGAGAATCACCTACCCTTGTGGTGAGGTTAAGATCTTCCACTCCAATCATATGGATCTTGATCTCTAAACTCCCCAAGTAGCTTTCCACCAATCCCATCTCTTCCACCATGCCAAATCTATGAGAGAGTGATTGGGTGCTCAGGATTCTATCATCTTGAAGCACAAGAGCAAGGAGTTCATCATCATTACCGAGCCTATTACATTTTGGAGGGTGGTGCCTCCTAGATGGGTTAGGTGTCGCTTGGGAGCCTCGTACTTCGTGTTTTGGAGTGAACCAAGAAGTTTGTAAGGGCAAGGAGATCGCCTACTTCGTGAAGATCTACCCTAAGTGAGGCTACTCCTTCATGGACGGAAGCCGTTATGGAATAGTCAAGGTTGCTACTTCGTGGAACCTTTTGGGTGGAGCCCTCCGTGGACTCTCATGACCGTTACCCTCCGTCGGTTGAAGACTCCATAAACGTGGATGTACGATAGCGCCACCTATCGGAACCACGGGAAAAATCATCGTGTCTACAACTACGTTTGATCTTCCTACCCTATCCTTTCTATACATGCTTGTTGTTACTTTCCGCTGCTATATACTCTTAGAATAGCATGTATAGGGTGTGCTTGACTTGCCATGAAATGCTAAAAACTGTCAACCCTAAAACTTGGTATAGGCAAAACTTTTATTTGGTCAAGTAGTCTAATCACCCCCCTCTAGAAATACTTCCGGTCCTACAAGTGGTATCAGAGCTTTAGTCTCCATTGCTTAGGTCTCACATCCTTGGAGAGTATGGCATCTAGTGGGGAAGTTATCACCGTAGAGGTTCGTACTTTGATGGCACTAATTTTTCTAGTTGGAAGCACAAAATGACAATTCATATTCTTGGTCATAACCCTGCCATTTGGGTTGTTGTTCGTATTGGCTTGCAAGGTGAGTTCCTTGCAGATGGACGGGAACCGGATCGTGACACGACCGCAGATGAGTTGAAGATGTTGCAACTCAATGCTCAGGCATGCGGCATTCTCTTCAACTGCTTGTGCCACGAAGAATTCAACAAAATCAGCCGTCTTGAGAATGCAAAAGAGATTTGGGATAATTTGGTTGATATGCATGAAGGAACCGAGTCTGTGAGAGAATCCAAGTTAGATGTTCTTGAAGGTCAGCTTGACAAGTTCAAGATGAAGGATGGTGAAGGAGTCGCAAAGATGTACTCTAGGCTATCTCTCATCACCAATGAAATTGCCGTCTTAGGAAGTGAAGAAATGACCAACAAATTCATCATCAAGAAGATACTTAGAGCTTTGGATGAGAGATACGACACGATGTGCACATTGATCCAAATGATGCCAAACTACAAAGATCTCAAGCCTACGGAAGTCATTGGAAGGATTGTTGCTCATGAGATGACACTCAAAGATAAGGAAGAACTTCATCACAAGTCTAGCGGTGCTTACAAAGCCACAAGTGATGCTCCCGCAACTTCAAGCAACAACCTTGTCACCAATGAAGAGATAAGCCTCATGGTCAAGAAATTCAACAAGTTCTACAAGAATAGAGGTAAAGAAAGAACTCCAACTCAAGATATGAAGAGAAGTGTTCGTCAAGTCATGACCGCAATTGCTACAATTGTGGGAAGCCAGGACACAACTCATATGAGTGCACGACTCCCTACAAAAGAAGATAAGAGTCACCACAAAGAGAGAGAAGGAGTAGAGATGATCGTTATGAACGAAGACACTCAAGGAGAAGTCGAGATTTGGAGAAGAAGGACAAGTACACCAAGAGCTAAATAATAAGAAAACATCAAGCTCCTTTCGTGAATGGGTTTCCGGCTCTGACTTCGACAACAACTCTAAGAGAAGATATCACTCTGACTCCGACTATAGTCAACATGATGGTGTTGCCGGAATTGCTCTAGTGACTACCAACTCCAACGATCTATTTGATTCACCAAACAAAGGGAGTGGAAGTTGCTTCATGGCTAAAGGCCCCAAGGTATCACACCCCGAGTATCTTGATTTTGATAGTGATGAAGATGAATTGCTTTGTGAGGATGATTTGCTTTGTGAAGATGACTTGCTTTGTGATAAAACTAGTGATGTTGATCAAAATGAACTTGATAATTCTCATGCTAGTCAAGATAAGTCAATTCATGATGATAAGATGAAAATAGAACAACTAACTAAAGAACTAAACACTCTTGAGTTAGCTCATGAATCTACTCTCGAAGTTCATAGAGAGCTTGTGAGAACTCATGAGAAGCTACGCTTCGAGAAGCACAACTTGGAGCAAGAGCATGAGTTTCTCAAAGCAATCAATGACGATCTCCGAAAGAAGACTTCATCTTATCTAGCCAAACGACTACTCTTTTCTACTTTCATGCCTCAAGTTAAAAATAAGCAATCTAGTAACAAAGGTAAGAAAGGTTCTTCATCTAGTAGCAACAATAAAAATGATAAACCCAATGATGTTGCTTCTAGTAGTTCTATTGATTCCACTAATGATGATTCTCCTATCCAAGTTACACTTGAGCAAGAAAATTCTTTATTGAAAGGAATTATAGAAAAAGGTATCTACAAGAGTCTTGACGGATCTAAGCAATTTGAGGAAATTGTACGCAAGCACGGAGGATATCGGAAGAATCTTGGTGTTGGCTACTTCAATGCTAATGGAGTTGAGTGGGAAGAAGGTCAATATCCCAAGCCTAAGTGTGTTCCTCAAAAGGAGAAGTATGAAAATACTCTTCCCAAGGGGACAAACACTCAAGATGACCTTCCACCACAAGACCACAAGCTCAAGGGCAAGAACAAGCTTCAAGAGGACAGTGACTCATATGAAGATGAACCCATAGCTTTGGTGGAGTGGGTTCCCAAGTCTACTTCAAGCTCAACTACTACAAAGGCTACTTCAACACCAAGGATCCCCATCAACTTGATGTGGGTCCCCAAGAAGAATAACTAGTAAGTTCTTGAGGCGTGACTCCAACAATGAAATTCCTTCACATTCATTATTGGCAAGGACTTTTTGCACTCAACATCTCCTCAATGCAATAGTTCAAAGAGTCACACATTCCCTCAAAGGTAAGCAAGGGACAAGGTAATCAACTAATCAATGGACATCATAACATATGCTTTGCATTCCATGTCCATAGATATCCTAGTATTTGTCTCTTGTGTGTTCAGACTAACCCATGTAGGCGAGAGGAGTAAGGAAACAACAAGGATGCTCCCAACTCTTGGTGATCTACATCAACATTGAGCATCCACAACTACCTCACCAACATGAATTCTTCATCGACGAAACCCAAGGTTAGTTTATCCCTCTTATGGGGGGATGTCACATTAAGGGGGAGCTTTACTCTAAGACCCAAGTCAAAGCAACTCTTAGTATGTGACAACATTAAATGCTTTATGTAAAAGTGGTAACCCCACTTGTGCTTAAACGGTGAGTATGACCTATGATAAAGTACTCTTACTTGGCTCCTAAGTAAAATACTCATATATAGATGACTTCGTCATCGCCCAAGTGCTTGTTAGATGCGAGTGTGTTTGTGCATGTTTGTCATGATTTCTTTTCACATCTTATTGTGTGAGCATGTTGGTCTGCATTTGTTTTCTCATTCGAGCATATCCAATTGTTTCTATTTGGTTATTGATTTTATCTTTTGCCAATTGGATGGACAAGAATGCCTAGGACCACTCTTTATCTATCTATGCTTTCTCACCTCATATCCCATTCATGCTGCATCAAACAATTTGAACAAGTGATTTTCGATCCCTCTGTGTGTGGAGCACTCAGAGTTCCATATCGACAACGACTGACCATTAAAACCTCCCAAGTGCATCTTGGTGGAACCAACCCCACAATCTCGATCTCACCGAAAGCGTAGGGTTGATTAGTTTTTCAATCTTGGTACTGTCGATTTCATATTCTCGATTACACCGAGTTTCCCAGTCAGCTGACAGTTGTGGAACTCGATGACACCGACAACATAAAATTGGTATCACCGATAGTGGAGGGTATATATAATGTGGTCCCCAACATTTTGAAATTCATCCTTAGAACTGTCGCGCCTCAGAACCCTTAGAAATTCGAGACCCTTGGTTATCGCCCTTGTCTTCATGTGCTCCTTCGTCGCTGGGAATCGTCATCGTCGATGAAATTTGCTCCATCGTCCCCGCCGTAGTGGATCCGTTCCAAGTTAGGTTACGGATTAGACCTCATTTGTGCTCCCTTCTGATTCTTGCGCATTCGATTTGATTTTGTCTATAAGCCACTCATTGCATGTATTCCTATCCACACAAAATCCCATAGGCTAGTGAACCATCGACTTTCTAGGGTTTTGCCTTCCGCCCGACGCAACTCGGTAGAACCAAATGAAGAAAATCGGTACCACTGATTTTCATTTCTGTGTTGTTGAGAACTATCTCGGTGAAACCGAGGACTCCTTTTCGGTCTCACCGAAAAGGGTGCCAAGTTTTTGTTAAAAGGGACAATCAGTCTCGGTGTCACCGAAAATTTTGCTTCGGCCTTACCGATTTGTTTCTGACAGAATGCAAAACTTTGAAAATCTTTTGTTCAAAATTTGAAAAACCAGCTGATAATTTTGGGATGACTCATCTACTTTTGCTCATCTATATTCTATTCACAGGGTCAATATGTCAGATGCAGAGGACAGTCAGAACGTGCCAGAGTAGGGTGCTGACATGAGTTCAGGCACAACCCTCCAGTTCATTTTCTGATCCAGGCACCCCCAGCTCCCCTGGGTTGCCCAAAGCTGCTACAAAGACCAAAAAGAAGCTGAATTCTGATGAAGAAGATTCAGACTTAGTTCCAGAAGAGATTCTTGCTAAGAAGCAAGAGAAAGCTGCTAGGAAGTCTGCTACTGAAGCCACTTTTTCCAGGAGGGTTGTCAGCAAGATCTATGAACCATCTTCAACCTTCAAGGCTGATGCGACTGCCAGAGCAACTATTTCAGTTGAGGTCCCCAAGAAAGCTATGCCTAAGAAGGCAGGAGAGAAGAAAGAAAGAAAGATGGTTATTTATGTTATTGGCAGAAGAACCTCCATGTATGAGGATCCAGAAGAAGCTGCTGGTGTTGATGCTGAAGAGGAGGACGAGCATGTTGAGAAGGCCCGTCCCAAGAAAAAGCAAAAGAAGCTTATGGTTGATGCTATGCCAAAGACTAGCACATCCAAGAAGGTTGTTGCTGAGAAGCCTAAGAGAACATCCAGGCAGATTCCAGCTTCTGAGAAAAACAAAGAGACTGCTTCTAGAGTTAAAGATGATGATGACTTGACAACTTTGATGAATCTCAGACCTCACCTTCCGGTACACAATGCCAGCTACCCACTAGCTAAAGATATGAAGAAGAGCAAGGATTCAGGATTGAGAGCTTGGAGAGCTATAGATCCATATGCCTAGAGGAAAGACAACTGTGGACTACAGATTTTATACCAAGGAGCAAGAGGATTTCTACGAGACTCTGCTTTTTGACAAGAGTCCAGCTATGAGTGATATGCAATATGTTGATTGGAAATTCATCAAGGAGAACGAGGACTACTTTCCAAGTGTCCAAGACAATTTCCAATGCATAGGTTTGGATGTGTTTGTTGGCAGAGAATTCACTGCTTGGAATTATGAGATGATAATGCAATTCTACTCCACTTCACATTTCTATGGAGATGGTAGAATTATATGGATGACTGCAGTGTCACAACCCTAGCAAGTGTCTAGGCTAGCATTGTGTTTGCATCATCATCATCATCATTGCATCAATATGAAATGGGGAGAAAGAAAGAAACCCTAAGCATTTTATGAATTAAAGGAATTCCAGATAAATGAAATTTCAACAAATCCAAAATGCCCATAAAAAATGTCCCTATGTCTGATAATTAGGGACATGGATATACCAGGGGCCATTTGAATTATTTGAACATTTAAAATAATTTGAATTAATGGTTTAAGTCCCTGGAAAATGATAAATAAAGCAAATATCATTATCACTGTTTTCAAAATAATCTAAAACTGTTATTACAAGTTTGGAATATTCAAACTTCAATTTAGAAAATATGTGGGTCATTTTGAAAAGTTATTTGGATCTGCAAAGAAATAAAACAAATGTTAGAAAACAGAAAATAGAAAATAAAAAAAGGAGGAAAGGAGTACCTGTGTAAGTGGAAGGCCCAGCCCAGCCCACACGAGTGGAAGAGTCATCTTCCACCTCGCGCCAGTAGGCGACGAGGTGGCGGCCGATGCTGTCGGCGACCTCCACCTCCTGCTTCCACGCAGCAGGCAGCTCCTCTGCTTCCTCGCATCTGGAAGACGCGCGCGCTCTCTCCCCTGAGCCCATTCTCCCCCTCGCTCTCTCCTCTATCTCTCTCTCCTGATCCCCCTGCCGAAGCTGTCGTCGCCGGACGTCGATTCGTCGCCGTCGCTGCGTCCCCGAGGCCGCTGACCAGCTCCCTGGATCCGTAGTGAGCTCCTCTTCCCTCCCCCTGCATTTCCCCTCTCTTTCTCGCATCGTAGCTAGCCTAGCCGTCAGACCCGAATCCACCTCGCTACCGTGGTCGGTCGTCACCGTGCGTGCAGCCCCCTAAGCTCACGCGCGTGTGCATGAATGAAGTCCTGGAGTTCCCAGGAGCTCGTAGAACCCATCGTCGGGTCGTTCCGTGCCCTGTATCGCGTTCTGGTCTGAGCCCAAACTCCGTCCGCCGCCACGAGCTCGTTTCCGGCGAGCTCCGGTGACCCCGCGACCTCCAGTGGTTTCGGTTGGATGCGGTCGAGCACGGGCTGCACTTCGGTGGTCTCAGCGTGCCAAATAACCCCCTGTAGGAGAAACCTGAAGCCGCCGCCGCTTCTGTTGGTCGCCGGTGCGACGAGCCGTCGACCAAACTCCGGCGAGTTTGATCCTAGGTGGGCCCTGGCGTGACCCTGTGGGTCAATGACAGGTGGGGCCCCTGCCCAGATTAGTTAAGTTAATCATGAATTAATTTAAATCGTTTAATTAAACTAATGTGACACTGACATTGGGCCCTACTAGTTTAATTAGTCAGATTATTTAGTTAAAACAATCTAATTAAGCGCTGAGTCTATGACAGAAGGGTCCCACATGTCAGGTTTGACTCTGGCCGAGTCAGCTGACGAGCTGACGTCATCATGATGTCATGCTGATGCAATAACTCAATTTCCTTAATAAAATTAAATGAGGAAATTCCAGAAATTATTCAAAACTTTGAAAAATCATATAAATTAATCTGTAACTCAGATGAAAATAATTTATATATGAAAATTCATCAGAAAAATCCAATGAATCCAATGGTGTTATTCTCATCCATGTTCGAGCAACCTAAATAGGTGAACATGGACATTTTAGCATTAGGTCAATATATGGAGTTTGAAATGAGAACAACTTTGAACCTATATTCAAATACATTTTAAATTGACATGATCACTAGATACATTAGCTCATCCATGCATACTATCATGCCATGATCATGCATCATATTGTTGCATCAGCTTGTATTGAATGTTTTCATCTGCGTTGCGGTAGGTCCAAATCCGGACGATACTACTCCGTACCCTGACGAAGGAGAGAATTCCTCCGCTTCCCAGCAAGGCAAGCAACCCCATCGATCATTCCAATAACATCCCGTCCTCTCGCTCCTGCTTTTGTTCATTGCATTAGGACATTGTTACATGACAGTCATACATGGTAGATGAACCTAATCTTCTGCATGACCTGATCTTGTCACAGTAAATAGCTAAACCATGCAACCTAGCATACCTGGTAGATGCTTGTGCCGTGATGTGCTTAGCTTACCTTCATGCCATGCTGCTATGCTTAGAGTTGTGTCAGGCCTGATTCATCCGGGTGATGAACCAGAGTGAAATTGTGATGTTCTGATGTGATGAGCTCATAACGAATCCGCTTTGGTAAAAGGTGGCGATGAGAGGCTATGTAGGAGTACATAGTGGGTTGTCTCATTGGGACCGTTCTTAGGAACTAGGATCCGTGTTTGTGATCCAAGACGAGATACTACCACATGCTGGGCCCTAAAATATGACCCCGCTCGACTTATCAGTCGCTTAGTCTTTGGTCCAGGTATTGCAAGTAGTTTTTGGTGTTTATAGCATGCTGGAGGCCGTGCGTAGCGCTGACCCTCGGGGTGGGGTACGACGCGGTAGGCAGTGGCACGGTGTACCAAGGGTCACCCGAATGGTGGGCTTGGGAACCCTGCGCACATCATTTGGGACCGTAGTGGAAACTTCAGCCAGAATTCCCTGCGGGTCAGTCTCAGATAGGCGGTAGCCTGGACTAGAGGTCTTATGTGATCGACGATCGTGGCCGACTCCCTCGCTGGGCATCTGCTTGAAGGTTGCCGAGGTGCATGGTTTATGGCACACAGCGATAAGTGGCGAGAGCGTGTGTTTAGAAGTACACCCCTGGAGGGTTATGAAACTATTCGAATAGCCGCGTCCTCGGATATGGACTACTTGGAGAAGTTATGCTGTTCATAGATAATCAAATGGATACTGCTAAAAATCTCAAGACAAGTGTGAGTACCGTGGATGGCACTTTTCCGGGAGGGGAAGGTGAGTCCATGGTGGTGTATTGAGATGGAGTTAGTGGACTCGTGTGCGATAAGTAAAATTGTAACAAAGAGTGTAAAACTAAGTAGTATAGGTTAGCCATGAGTCAAAGCTGGCTTTCTACATAAACTCCTTCACCCCTTTGTTGATACATGAGCATAACTAGACTAGGTCTGTTTTAAAGACTTGTTGAGTACGATTGTACTCATCCTTGCTTAATTAATGTTGCAGAAGAAAACCAGGACCCATCAGGTGGGTTCTATCTAGACGTTGACGATACCGAATAGCTGGTGTCCCAGCTACGATCTTGCCCGTGTGGTGGGCTGTAGATAGTCAGGCCATGTGCATCTTTTCCTTTTCACTGTCCGTACTCGGATAGTTCTAAGTTTCCGCTCGCTTGTATGAACTTGTTTGTATGACTTGAGTGTCGGGTCATGTGACCCTATCTGTATGAACATATTATGCAAGGCTCCTCTGGGCCTTTTAAATAAAAGTCATGTTGTTGTATGGTTATGTTGTGATGCCATGGTTGTATCTATGCGTATCGGGCATGTCGTGCGTACGGGTGACGTGCAACGGTATGTATGGGATCCGACACCTAGTTGTGTGCCTTTAGTAGTACTCTTTACGGGAAACTGCCTCATTGTGCTTCCACCGAACCTTGGTAGCTTGCTACTGCTCCAGACACATTGATTGACCGGCATGTATCCTTCTTTGCTGCTGTGTCTGTCCCTTCGAGGAAATGTCTCGCGGTGTAATGGAGTCCCTATAGCCTGCTACGACTCGTCTACGTGCAGTGATGACATTCGTGTCTCGCGACGTAATGGAGTCCTTGTAGCTTGTTATGACTCGTCTACACACGCTTGAGGCCGACACCTGCATTGCTGGGTTATGTATGCCTGTTTCCATACGGATGTACCACTTGGGTTCTATAACTAGTAATGTCGGCCCGGATTCTTTGTTGTGTGATTGCCAGTGACATGTTCACATCCGTGAGCCAAAAGGCACAAACTGTCCCAACCAAGGTAAGGCTGCAGCCGTGGAGTTACCGTGCGTGAGGCCGCAAAGTGATGTGATATGTTACAACCTGGATTCATATGACTTAGGATCGTGGTCCTGACATGAAGGTGCAAGGTATGAACCGACTGTTGAAGAATTGGCTGCTATCTTAGGAGTTCCTGATGCACAAGATGGTGACTTGGATGTATACTCAGAATCCAAGGAGAGCCACAATGCTATGGCAAGTATGTACAAGGAGATCCCTG
This sequence comes from Hordeum marinum, assembly GCA_022496015.1. Taxonomy (NCBI): domain Eukaryota; kingdom Viridiplantae; phylum Streptophyta; class Magnoliopsida; order Poales; family Poaceae; genus Hordeum; species Hordeum marinum. The sequence goes on from CM039676.1 coordinate 120,058,467, forward strand.
CCGCCAATGTGAAGTCTCACAGGCTAGGTTCTATCTACTTTCTCCAGGTTGGCCTCCGCACAATGAACACCATTCTGAGGCATACCTTGATGCCCAAGTCAGGAGATGACAAGATGATCTGAGGCCACTCCATCAATATGTTGATCCACCTTGATAGACACACCAGGATCACAGTCATGGATTTGATTTTTGAGACAATCAAGAGGGTTGCTGCTGACCAGAAGCGCTCTTGCTGCTATGCACCCTACATCCAGATGCTGATCAATTCAAAGTTGGAGAAGCACATTTTTTCTCTAGATCGTCCACATTTACCCCTACAGCCAGATCTCGAGGACAATGTTGTGGTGATGGATGCTGAACATCCCACATCTGCTACAGCTCAGGTAGATGCAAAGGCAGTTAGGGCCACTAGTGCTCAAGTCCCTAGATCTAGCAATGAGCAAATGGATCTGTTGATATCATCAGTTCAGGGTATGTAGAAGGACATTAAGTGGATTATGGACAACCAGAAGAGTCTTGAGAGGATCTTTGAAAACATGATCAAGACCCTTAATGATAAGGTGGATGGGTTGGTTAAGACAGTCAATGAGCTCAAGAAGGAAGTTGACTTAGTGCCTTTTCCTAAGACTACTTCTTCAGATGATGATGATGATGATGATGATGAGGATGAATCACCTCTCAGGATAGGCACACAGTTTCATACCCAGGCCAGATCAACCATTGTGCCAGCTCCATACTTGAGGCCCTCTTCATCAGCTCCTGCTGCTGTCACCTCAGCTCCTTCTCCATCCGCTCCAGTTCCTCCAGCTGCCACTCCAACTCCATCCATGACATCTATAGAGATCTTTGCTGATGTCGTTCTCTCGACTCCTTCATCAACAACTGGAGGAGATCAACCGAAGAACAATTAGATGTATGCCTTTGAACTTTTTGGTAACTTGTTACCAAAGGGGGAGAAGTGTATATGGATCTTTATGTTTCGAGCAAGAGAGCGTTTTGGTGTTTGTTGCTTTTCAAAACATTTTGTCTTTTGGTTGCTTGTGTTGAGCGGTATGAGCATGTGTGTTATGCTACTATTTTACGCTTTATGAGTGATGCTGCTATTTCCTATCATCTTAATGCTTATAAGATGATCATTCACCTTTGCTTGATTGTGTTGTGCTTTGTTGTGACAGCCCAAGTGTTGTCCCTTCCTTTTATGGCATGTAACCCCATTGTATGAACCTTGTGTCATGAGTTATGTATGAATTGCACCTTATCATCCATGTGTGGTTTGCATTCATGCATCATTTTCATTCATCTTGCCATGTTGGGTTTCATGTGCCTTTGTATGATGTGGTGGTTGTGAGTGAGTCTTGTGTGGTGTTGGTGCTTGAGTGTGGTTGGAGTCATGTGTGCAGCTCTTCTTCTTCCCCTCTCTAATTCCTTCTCAACATCCCCATTCTAATACCCCTCTCTTCTTTTAATTTTATGATCAGAACTAAGTTGTGTCTAAAATTGTCTAAAATGTTAAAGAGATAGCCCTATTTATATTAATAATTTAGAGTGTGGTTCTTTTGTTGTTGGGGTTTGTATGATTTTGTGTTTAAATAAAATAGGGTTGTTACTTTCAAAAGTATTAAAAATTACTTGCCAATTATTCAACTCAATATTTTTATTAAATAGTGCATATTATTTTGTTACAAATTAATTTTTGACTTGCATTAAAACCTTTCTTCTACTCTGGGGTTTTTCCCTTGCCTTGTGGTGTTTTATAAAAAAAGGCTTTCCTGTTTGTTGATCGCCAGAGTGTGTGTGTGGCCTCCCCGATCCATGAGGCCCAATAGGGACCGACGGCAACCAGCCCCCATCTTAGTTTCGTCAAGTTCAGAGTGCAAGCGAGCAGAGGGGAGCTTGCGTTTGCATGGACGTCGAGATGCCGTTAGGCCGCGTGCCCCGCTTAAAAGTTGCCTGCATGGATCCTTTGGGTTCCCTCTTTCCATTCCTCCCTCTTCCTCTTTGCGCCGCCGCCAGGTAAGAGTAGCCTCACCGCAGCTGTCCCCGTCCGCCATGAGCCGAGCAGGTGCAAGCTCGGGCTAGCCGGAGGCTGTCCCGGAGTTCCCCTGCGAGCAGAAGCATGGGCGGAGTCCTCCTCTGCTTCCTCATCGTTCGGAGAGCGCCAGGACCTCCTCATTGTCGTGCCCCCCCCCAAGTTTCTTCTTCCTCTGCATTCCGGCTAGAAGTTCACCGGAGTTTCTTCCGTCCACGTCGCCGTTCTGCTTCGCCTCCGTCCCCATGGTCGTGTCTAGGTAAGAGAGGTATCCTCCCGCGTTCGATCCATGCCCTCTCCTTCTCCCCTAGACCGTTGTAGTCGTCGCCGTCGTGTTGCCGATGTCCTTCTCCCGGTGCTCTTCAAGCCCGAACCTTGGTTGCAGTGTTTTGAGCGTGTGTGTCGATGCCGGTGGAGGCTGTCGTTGTTGCCGCTTCCTGCGTGTGTTGTCTCCCCCCGCGTGCAGCTCACGCTCGTAGCTGCGCCTTCACCACTGTGTGCATCGCCGCCGCTGCCGTTGTCAGTTGCTGTTGCCGCCGCTGCGTCCTGTTGTGCAGTCCCCGTGAATCGCCGCGCTAGCCGCGGGGATGAGATCCCCTGTAGTTCCTGCGCCCCCGCCGGGGTTCTCCCTCGCCGGAGTCCTCCCCTGCGCTCGCCGGCCGCTACCACCACTGCTCTATCAGAGTACGATGCAGTTCAGTTTCGTCAGGTAGATGAGTGTGCATGTCTATATTTGTTAGCCAGAGCGCCTCCTCTGTTAACCTCCGTAGGCATAGCAGACTGGTAGTCACCACGGGAAGAGGACGAGCAGGTCACGGGTTCGAGCCTGAGGCTCCCCCCTTTGCTTCTTTTGTTTTCCTATTTTTTTCCTTTCTTTGCCTCAGTTGCAATGTATATGTATGTTCAGGTGCAGTTTTGGGGCATGTGAAGATGTTTTCCTTTTTTTTCCTTTTTCTGTTGTTGTAGTGCGTGTGTTTCTACATGTGCATATGTGTGGGTGCATAGAGCATGTTCATGTGTGATATGTATGTGTGTAGTTGTTGTGTGCATGTGAGGTGCATTGTGCCCATGTGTGTAGTTGTAGTGTGTGTGTATGTTAGGCATACCCACATGTGTGTTTAGATGTTGTGGTATGTGTATATGCCTAAGGCATATATGCAAGTGCGTGTGTATGTGTGTTTGGATGTTGTAGGCAGGGTTCTTGTGTTGTGTGTGTGTTTGCACTTAGTGTATATATGCATGATGTGGATGTGTGGTGCACTTGCATGTGTAGAGGTATGTGTGTGGTGCATGAGAATGCACTTGTGCATTTGTTTGCATGTGAGAGTGGGTGATCGTGTGTCTTAAGCTCTATGCATATGAGGCATGTGTGGTGTGTGTGTGTGTGGTTTTGGTCACCCCCTTCTTGGGTGGTATGGTCATGTTTGTTGGTGCTCATATGCCTTGGGCATAAATAGGGCATGTGTGGGGCTTGCTTGTTGGTGGGGTGTTGTGTGTATGTGTGTGTGGGGACTAGTGGGTTCCCCACTTGATATACCCCTTCTTGTATCATCTTGTTTGTGCCTTGTGTTTCACATGAGCATATGAGTATGACCCATGGTTTTGGGGTAGAATGAGCCAATGAATCCATTGGAACTCTCAGATTTCACTTTTGAGCAAGTTCATAAATCTGTCATTTTAGCTGAGATGCCATTTTGTTATTTTTGCATGATTTAATCCATGCTTGCTTTGGGATATGTGTCAACTAGGAAGTGCTAGTATTTTGTACCTAGTATGCCATGGTATTTTTGCTTAACATGGGAATCACCAATATATGTGGGAAACAACCTGTTAAGCTACCTACTTGAAGTTCTATTTCAGCATGCTTAAAAACTGCCTAAGTCTGAGAATCTGCTGTTATTTTTAATGCAAGAAGAGTGGGGTGCATCCAGTGATATGATTGGAATTTGCTCATGCTCAGTGCTAGCTAATTGTAGTAGATATTGACTTCTACAATCCTGTTAATTTTCATGCCAATAGGAGCTCTATAGAGTATTTAACTACTGCTGTCAACTTGCTACTTTATAATCACAGATTCCAGAAAACTGGAATTTTTACAAAGTCCCAGAAAACTGTTTCATCATGCCAACTTGATTGCTTCATGCTTATTGATATGAGCCTCCTGTGCTGGTTGTGTAGTTGGATAATTTGATGTATTGGTTGAGTAGATTCTCTCCATATCTTGGTTGTGGATGTAGGTTTCTTGTAACTAAAGTTGTGAGCAGTAGAAGTTGCTATGTTGCTGTTTTGTGGCAGATTTGGTGTTATTTTATTTTGTGACTTGTGGGAGCTATGCTCCATGGAATTGATTGAATCTTGAGGATATCGTGTTTGTTTTTTCATCACCTATCCAGTGGCTACCTTGGAATGCCAAGAATTAGCCTATGGCTTAGTGGTCTTGTGATTTTGCCTCCGTACTTTGTCGTGAGCGTATCGTGAGAACCGTAACTCCGTTTGTTGCGTTCTTTATATGCATTTCTCTCGATTTTGCATGATGCATCCATATTTGCCATGGTCATGCATGTTTAAATAACTTAACATGAGGTTCTGTCCAGATTCATTAATAAACAAACTTTGCATGTGAAACATGACTAGTTTTGGATTGCCATGTTTAATTCTTCATAAAATGAATCATGCATCATCTTGGTTGTGCATTGAACCTTGGTTGAATATTTATTTGTTGTTTCTCTTGGGTAGACGCGAGTGTCGATACTGAGTATGCGGACCCAGGAGAGTACCACTACGAGGATCCCGCTACTTGTTCCGCTGAAGAGCCAACATGCAAGATGATCATACCCGGATCCCGATACTTTTTTTGCTTGCTAGTATCTCGCTCTTATAGTTACAATTGCACTACCTACCACTTGATATAAGCCCCCATGTTGCCATGAAAGCCTCTAATGTCCACATCCTAGCAAACCTTTGATTGGCTAAGATACCACTGCTCAGCCCCTCTTATAGCATTGTTAGTTGTAGGTGCAGGTTGTTCCATGTGATACATGCATTTGGATATCACAATAAATTTAATGGACATACATATCTTGGTATTGGTGGAAGGCATGGCCTTTTGCTAAGTCATTTGTTCCGCTGTTACCGCCATTAGTTCCTTGTTACCGGTGTTATGTTTTCCATATTTTTTGCGCTCCTAACATGCTCGGGGTTGTTATGGGGACCCCCTTGTTTATTTGGTTGAGATTAAAACTTGTCTGGCAAGACCCAACATTGGTACTACATTTGCTAACAACTTAATAAAATTTGCATAGGGTCTTGCAAACCCATGGATAATTAATCAACAACCCGGGCCAGTGCTCCTCATGAGTGTTGGTCCAAACTAGAGCACCGTGTGGGGCCAACCCGGGGGAACTTGGGAGATTTCTATCAGGCCACCATACGCTTTGCTTATCTGTCGTGTCCTGAGAACGAGATACGTGGCTCTTATCGGGTTCGTGGACACGTCGGGAGGTCTTGCTGGATTTGTTTTACCTTTATCGAGTGTCTTGCGTGTGGAGTCTGACTTTCTTCGGGTTTTCTCGATGTGTTGGAATTCCTTTGGAATTACCTATGATGACCGCGAGATCCGTGGTCGAGGCTATTCCCGCGGAGTGTGGTTAATTTGTGATGGATTAGTTGGAGGACCCCTGCAGGGTTAAATCTTTCGGAAAGCCGTGCCCGCGATTATGTGGCAACATGGATATTTGTTTAACACCCGGTTATAGTTAACTTGAAGTAAACTCTAATTAAAATGCACCAACTGTGTGAGTAACCGTGATCGTCTCTGCTCGTGAACATGATCCGAGAGAGAACACGGTGGGGTTATGTTTGATGCAAGTAAGTGTTCAGGATCTCATAGAGATCATTCTAGCATTCGATCATTCCTCGTAGGCCACTCATATTTACTTTCATGTTGCGTAAGTTAGCCACTATATATGCTTAGTGCTGCTGCGAACTAAACATTTACCACACCCCAACCTTTAAGCTTGAATAGTCTCGATACCCGGGCACATGATAGCTGAGTCCTCTGTGGCTCACAGTTTACTACAACACTCCAGGTGCAGGATCACATGAGTTCGTGCAGGATGATCTTACCCAGCTCAAGTGAGAATATGATGAGGAAAGAGGCATGATGTACGTGACGTATCCAAATGAGTAGAGGACCTGGTCGTGATCTTTGGGATAGCTTGATAGTATCATTTGTAACGGCTTTTATCGTTTGATTTCGTCCATAGTCGGACCCTGTGTTTAACTTGATGATATGAATTTGAGTGACATTGTAAGTTAGCATGTGGCGAGTGTAAGCCAATCTTGTATACTCATCTCTTTCAGTACTGTATGTTGTGATGATACTATTCTTGCTAATGGCAAGATGCGCATCTATCCCTTGCGAATCCCTCATGCCTTAACATGGATAGGCACGCATCTTGGGCGTGACATTTGTTATTCATTCTAATTATTCTCGCACACCACCAAGTTGTATATGACATGGAAGAAGTGCCCCATATACCTAATCGATTGTGCATTTGCATTCAGACGCAAATTCAAAATAATGCACAAATTTAGGGGGAGCTCTTGCTTATCACATACCTCTCAAAGCGACGATTATATTCATTGATTTTATCATATGTCGAAGCTTTGATCTATGTGTTGTCATAAATTACCAAAAATGGGGAGATTGAAAGCACATTTGCTCCCTTGGTGGTTTTGGTAATTAATAACAACATATAAGTCATTGAACTAATGTTTCCACCAAGTATATTTCAGGAAATGTTCAATGATAGGATTGGCAAAAGGAGATTGTGAACATACCCCAAGATGCAAGGAAATAGGTTGGCCAAGCTTCAAGCAAGAGGACTCTACATTTTATATTTGTGATAAATCACTTTGAGTCCATAGTAAAGCCAATACTATTAAAAGGGGGTAAGGTTTTGTTGGTGAACAATATGCTCAAAAGTGCACAAGTGATTGTCGCCAAAAACATCCACAAAATCTCCCACCAAAGTCTATTCTATACCTAACACTCAAAATCGGTGCAAGCAACTTTCCCATACCGGTGCCACCGATTCCAGAACCTAGACAGACTCAGCCAAACCCTATCCACTTCTGTGCAACCGATTCCATACCGGTGCCGCCGTGTTTAGGTTGCCAACTTTCTGTTACGCAAATTCACATTATCGGTAACACCGAGAATATTGGATCGGCGTCACCAAGATTGGAAATCTGACCATTCGTCACCTTATCGGTGCAACCGAGTTTCCTATATCGGTCTCACTGAGATTCAAAAGTTGCCACCTTTTGGTCACTTCGGTACCACCGAGATTAACACATCGGTGTCACCGAGTTGTTCATTTTGTGTGTAACGGTTGGATTTTTGGGGATGCCTATATATACCCCTTCACCACCACCTACTCGAAAGAGAAGCACCCAAAACTATTCCATACCTATCCTGTTAGATTTTCCGAGATAGAACCACCTACCCTTGTGTTGAGGACAAGATCTTCCACTCCAATCTTCTGGATCTTGATCTCTAGCCTCCCCAAGTAGCTTTCCACCAATCCCATCTCTTGCACCATGCCAAATCTGTGAGAGAGTGATTGGGTGTTGAGGAGTCTATCATCGTGAAGCACAAGAGCAAGGAGTTAATCGTCATTACCGAGCCTATTACCTTTTGGAGGGTGGTGCCTCCTAGATTTGTTAGGTGTCGCTTGGGAGCCTCCTACTTCATGTTGTGGAGTGAACCAAGAAGTTTGTAAGGACAAGCATATCGCCTACTTTGTGAAGATCTACCCACAGTGAGGCAAGTCCTTCATGGACGAAAGCCGTTATGGAATAGTCAAGGTTGCTACCTCGTGGACCCTTTTGGGTGGAGCCCTCCGTGGACTCTCGCGACCGTTACCCTCCGTGGGTTGAAGACTCCATAAACGTGGATGTACGATAGCGCCACCTATCGGAAGCATGGGAAAAATCATCATGTCTACAACTACGTTTGATCTTCCTACCCTATCCCTTCCGTACATGCTTGTTGTTACTTTCCGCTGTTATATACTCTTAGACTAGCATGTGTAGGGTGTACTTGACTTGCCATGAAATGCTAAAAACCGTCAACCCTAAAACTTGGTATAGGCAAAACTCTTATTTGGTCAAGTAGTCTAATCACCCCCCCCTCTAGACATACTTTCGGTCCTACAACTATCAGACTCTATGTCGATTACAATTCTCTCGATGAAGTCACAATAAAGAACAAGTACCACTCCCCAAGATTGAAGACTTGTTCGATCATTTGAACGGAGCCAAGGTGTTTTCTAAAATCGCCCCTAGGTCTGGGTACTACCAGCTGAAGATCGGACCCTGAGACATTCTAAGGACGGCCTTTGTAACCCGATATGGACTGTAAGAATACATGGTCATGTCATTTGGGTTAACCAATGCCCCTGTCTACTTCATGTACCTCATGAACAAAGTCTTCCTGGAGTACATGGACAAGTTTGTTGTCGTCTTCATTGATGACACACTCGTCTTCTCCAAGTTTGAAGAAGAGCACGAGAAACACTTGAGATTGGTCCTAGACAAGTTTCGAGAGCACGAGCTTTATTCCAAGTTCAGCAAGTGTGAATTCTGGCTGCATGAAGTTGGATTCTTGGGTCATGTGTTGAAGGCAGAAGGATTGTCAGTGGATCCTAGCAAGGTTGAAGGCGTGAGTGAAGGGCAGTCCCCAACCACTGTGAAGGAAGTAAGAAGAATCCTCGGACTCGCGGGATATTACCGCAAGTTTGTGGAAGGGTTCTCAAGCATGGCCCGACCCATGACCCATCTTTTGAAGAAGGACAAGAAGTTTGAATGGATAGCTAAGTGGGAGGAAAGCTTACAGGAGCACAAGAAGAGATTGACCATAGCCCTAGTTTTAGCCACCCCCGATATTCACAAGGAGTTTGTGATATATTGTGATGCATCGAGAACAGGGCTTGGAGGTGTTTTGATGCAAGAAGGTAGAGTCGTAGCATATCTACCCAGACAGCTATGTCCTCATGAAGATAACTATGCTACTCATGATCTTGAGTTCGTAGCCTTGGTTCATGCCTTGAAGACATGGCAACATTACCATCTGGGGAAGCGATTTGAGATATACATAGACCACAAGAGTTTGAAGTATATTTTCATCCAGAGGGAACTGAACATGTGGCAGCGAAGATGGTTGGAGTTGATCAAGGATTATGACCTTAGTGTTCAATACCACCCTCGAGAGGCTAACGTGGTAGCAGACACCTTAAGCAGAAAGGCGTGTTCCTTGAATGCTATGATTAAGGAAAGGCTACCCACCCTGTATGAAGAGCTTGAAATTATCGGCTTGGAAGTAGTTGTACCTATATTCCTCGCCAATCTCGAAACAAACCCTACCTTGATTGATGCCATCAAATAAGCTTAGAAGGTACACGAGAGCATTGAAGGCATCAAGAGGAAGATCAAGGCAGGTAAGACCCTAGGATTCTCAGTGGATGAACAAGGAGTTGTATGGTTTGGGAATCGCATCGGCGTACCCAACAAAAGGGAGCTCAAGAACTTGATCTTGCAAGAAGTTCATGACACTCCATACACCGTCCATCCTGGAGGAACCAAGATGTATCAAGACCTCAAGGCAAAGTTCTGGTGGCATGGCATGAAGAGGGAAATAGGCACGTTTGTTGCTATGTGTGAAATATGCCAGAGAGTCAAAGTTGAGCATCAGCGACCCGCTGGACTACTGCAACACCTCACAGTAAGTGAATGGAAGTGGGACAAAGTCGGGATGGATTTCATCATCGGATTGCCAAGGTCAAGCACGGGACATGATTCTATTTGGGTCATTGCCGACCACTTGACCAAGGTAGCCCACTTCATTCCTGTCAAGACGACCTACAATGGGAACCAATTGGACAACCTCTGTATCAATCGGATTGTAAGCCTCTACGGCGTTCCTAAGGAGATTGTATCGGACAAAGGCACCCAGTTCACATCGAGGTTCTGGAATAGGTTCTAAGACGCCTTGGGAACTAAGCTATCCTTCAACACTGCTTTTCACCCCAGGCGGTGGATAGATGGACGAGTTAATCAGATACTCGAAGATATGCTCTGTGCCTGTGTTTTGGCATATGGATCCAAGTGGGAAGATTGCCTACCGTTCGCCGAGTTCTCTACAACAAAAGGTATCAGTCGAGCCTTCAGATGGCACCATTTGAGGTCTTGTATGGACACAAGTGACATATTCCCCTCAACTGGCCGGAAACGGGAGAAAGGATAGTATTTGGCCCAGATATCCTCTACGGAGCAGAAGAGCAAGTTCAACTCGTCCGAGAACGTCTCGAGACCGCCAAGACTAGGTAGAAGAGATACACCGACTCTCACCGTCCAGACATGAGTTTCCGTGTTGGAGACCATGTTTACCTTCGTGTCACGCCTCTCAACGAAACTAAGCATTTCCACGTCAAGGGAAAACTTGCCCCAAGGTTTATTAGCCCCTTCAAGATCACTGAGAGGCGAAGAGAAGTTGCCTATCAACTAGAGCTACCTTCCGAGGTATCAGATGTACACAACGTCTTTCACGTGTCACAACTCCAGAGGTGTATTCAAGTTCCCAATCGCCCCGACCTCTACAGAGACATCGACCATCAAGCCATCAATCTTCAGCCAGACCTCACTTATAGTGAGAGGCCAATTCGCATTTTGGATGAAGCAGAGCGTTGCACCCGAAGCCGCACCATTAAGTACTTCAAGGTCCAATGGAGCAACCACACTGAAGCTGAAGCAACCTGGGAGCGTGAAGACTATCCTAGATCTGAGTTCCCTCATCTTTTTAGCGCGTAGCCAAGGAATCTCGGGGATGAGATTCTTGTAAGGGGGGTAGGTTTGTCACACCTTGTGTTTGAATCACTTTCTTATGCTTGGATTTACCAAATTTGGAACCAATTAAACTTTTTGAGTGCATGCTTGTTTGAATTATTGCTTGTTTGATTGTTACGTTGAGTTTGTCTAGCACTCTTAGGTTCTACTCCTCTCCATATTCATCTTCCTTGAACCATACTTCTTGCCCAATGATCATGCCATCTAAATAGTGCCCAAAACTATTTTTACCAAATATTGTTTTGACCAAAAATGATTTATTCAAATTAGGTTTTCGAAAACCCATGAGTTGAGGTATGCACTACAAGTCCTCAAATTGGGTGGATCCTTTTTCCCCAAAGGCTTTGTTTCAAACATTATATATATATATATATATTACTTTCCAAAACCACCAATTATTAGTTTTTAAGTTTGTTTTACTATTTATTTAAAAGGCTTTATCTTAAGGCATAAAATGGTCTTTTATAGGGAAAAATTATTTAAATGCTTTCAAAATATTAAAGAAAATTTAGGGAAACTCAATGGACATATATTAGCCATATATATGAGTTTCAACGCATGGTCATGTTCAAAATGAAGGGCAAAACACCTCAAAACCCTTTGTGTCCAAATAAAGCTTTTGAAATATTTCTATAAGAAATATTCTCAATAAATTCCAAGAAAATTCTAGCAAGTCAATAATGTCATAGTTGATGATCTTGCAAAGTTTCATCTCAATCCAAGTTGATTTGATTCATCAAACTATTCAAAAACCTTACTTGTCCAGATTCAAATTTGAACAACTTTACATTGTGAAGTTTCTTCCCTTGACTGCAAACATTTTGGGCATGTTCTAATCACCAAATAATGGTACTACACCAAGTGGTGCATCAAGGGGATGAGCTTAGCGTGTCTAGATATACAAAAAACATATTTTGTTGATTTCTAGGGTTTCACAAAGTTACATTGCGAACTTTCATCAATCAAGCTCAAGCTTGGTGATCAGGCCTAATTCTAATCACCATTAGATCCTGTCAGATCTAATTGCAAGCAAAGCGCATTTGCTTGCCCTAACCTCTATCAAACACCTTCTGCATGTTCGGTAAAAACATGTTTTGACCACCTTTTACTATTCCCCTTGGCCTCAAACTTTTACAAATGTCTCTAGGGTTCCCCCTTCACCCCAGTAAGAATCTCAAGCCTCATATGCATGGGCAAGTGGGATAAAATCCCATTTTTACGTGCTGGACAGCATCAGCAGCACCCATTTTGCCACCCCTCCTGTCATCTCTACCCTCCCTAGCTCCCCCTAGCTCCTAAAGCATCTTCAGATCATCTGGGAGCTAGGAGACATGCAGAGACACGTCCAAAGCACGCAAGCATGCCATGTCATTCAAAGGCATTCAAAGGCATGTCCGCACTATACCAGGAGCATCCCGAGGTCCACCGACAGCTTTGGGATGAGGGAAGTTGTCCCCCGAGATTCCCTCGACGTCCGCAACCCTCCAAGGCACCGCCCCCCTCCTCCTTATCTCTCCAATGGCTGCTGTTACGCGTGCCCGAGCGCCGGCCGCGTCCACCAGTCGTTGCCCGCGTCCCTGGCATGCCTCGCGCGTGGTCTCCTCTCCCCCTAGCTGTGGGCATGCCCCAGCAACACCGCACACACGCCCTCACCCCCTCTACCTGACCCAGGCCTCGGCCCTGAGATCGCCGACGCACCCGAGCTCGGTGGACCGTTGGGCGCCTATAAAAAGGGCATCTTTGAGCCTCCTCCCCTCTTTGGAACCTCCCTCTCTCTCCCAATAGAGATCCCGTGCCAATCCCCTTCATTTCGGGGCTTGAGCACTCGGGATCGACCGGAGCCTTGCCGCGCCATTGCCACCGTTGATCTCCAGGTAGAGATCCCCTCTAGCCATCCTTCTTCTTCATCTACTCCTCCCTCACCTCACTGACGTGTTTCCCCCTTGTCCCCGTCCATTTTGTTGCTCGGGATGGCCCCGACGACCTCCTCCCAAAGCTCCTCTGTCGGGGTTTCTTTGTCGCCGGCGAGACGGTGCCTCTCCGGGCTTCCCTCCACCTCCTCCCAAACGGAGGTGACCTCCTGATCCCGCTGCCGCTCCCCGCTCCCCTCGCCATGTCGTGCTTCGCCATCGGTGAGCACCACTCTCCTGGATGGAGGTTGACGATGGCCCTGGCAAGTGGGTCCCGCTCATCAGCCTCCACCTCGCCGGCCTCCCTCTGCCTCTCACTAGCACACGGGCCACGCCCGTCAGGTTTGAACCTGACAAGGGCGGGCACACCGGCTCGCTTGGGGCCACTTTGCTTTGGGTCGGCCCAGTTGTGGCTAGTTCTGGCCCAAGGCAAAGTGCCCTTCGCCTTTCTATTTTCTGTTGTGATTTCCAAAGATCCCACATGATTAAATAAAAATCCTATGCAAAATATTTTCCCGCCATAAATCTTGAGATATTCTTTAGAATTTTATAGTGCCATTTGTAAAATATTTTGAAAACTTTTAATGCACTGTTTTATTTTAAAACTTGTTTTAGGCATCTTTTTGCATCTGTTTAAATAGTTTTCAAAAATGTTTTCACAGCAAAACCTTAGACAAATATTCTTAGTATTGCGTTTAGTATTTATTAGAGTACAGTGGCATTTTAGTAGTGGATTTCTATGCTCTGTTTTTGTGTGACGCTTATTATTATCATTATTTATCGCGACGATCGATTGCGTTGTTGACGAGGGAGTTGGAGCCAAAAACATTAAAGACCCTAAACACTTTGTTGAGCCAGTCAAGCAGCCCTTTGACCATGACTATGAACCCTTTTTATTACATGGCATATAGCACTTTATTTTGTTGTATTGATGATGACGATGTGAATTCCACTTTGGCGGGATACCCCAATACTTCTTGTTGATACTTGCATCGTGCATGACCCTACCTCCTTATAAGGGTTGTGCGGGTGGGAGTAGTTAGGTTGCTAGTAGATGCAACACAAGTGGGATCGGGATAATGCATGATGATGGAAGCAAAATGATTTCAACGACTTTCCGAAAACCCCATCGGGTGCCACTAATGCCCGAGGGACATATTGATGAGCTAGGTAGCCACTTGATAAAGAAGTGGTGTACCGGAGCAAATGAGTGTGTGTGGTTTTCGAAAACGTATTGGTGTAAGTTGCGACCGTTATTCCAACCTTACATGCACGACCATGATACCCCTGATGGGACGGGGATTTGTTGATTACTTTGGTGGTTACTAGCATGGAGCCCGCACTACTGGTGGCGGCAGTGGCATGGTCACTATCGATAAAGGGGTCGTGCCGGTATGGATGATCATGAGCTGTCTTCATAGGCACCAGGCACTCCGTTGGTCCCTGCATGGATGCTACATGTGATGTACATCATGTGGGATGTGTACCAATCGAGTGGACTCTATGTTTAGTATCGCGAGGGGAAAGACATTGTTCGGGTGCTTACCTCGGGTATGTTATATACCGCGAGTCATCGATGACACAGGAGTTCCTCGAGTCTTGTGGATAACGTATGCAACCTCTGCAGAGTATAAAACTATTCGAATAGTCATATCCATGGTCAAGGATAGTTGGATAACCTCTCTTGTGCTACGTCCAAATGTTTACTAAAGTTGGTGTGTGTGTGTGTGAATGACACGGAAATGATACTTGAGACAAGTCAGATGACTTGACGTGAGGACTAAACATGAGATGTTCAACCCCGTGTTTATGATGATATCTATAACTTGATCAAAATGATATCTGCCAACTGTTGGTGCATTCTTACATATGTTAGTTGATCATGTAACTGCACTCAAAATTAGCTTCCTGCAAAAATTACCTACTTAGTGCTATATCATGCATTGTTGTACCTTGTTCCAAAACTTGGGTTGCTTGCGAGTACATTCAAATTACTCATTGTCTTGCCACTCGTCCCATCTGCCTTAATCTTGATCGCATGTTTGTCACCAACGAACTCTTCAACATATGCCTGTTCTTCCATTCCTGGCCAATTAAATAACTAGTGGCAAGCCAATGAGTACTTTCAGTGTACTCGCAAGCAACCCAAGTTGTGGAACAAGGTAACAATGATGCATGATATAGCACTAAGTTGGTAATTTGCAGAAAGGTAATTTTTAAATGCAATAACATGGTCAAGTACCTAGTAAGCATGTGTCAACAATAGGCAATATCCATATGAACAAGTTACGGATATCATCATAAGTAGGGATTGAACACATTGTGTTCAGTCATCATGTCAAGTCATTGGACTTAGTTTAATACCCATGCTAACTCATCGGACCTAGCTCATGTGACCTCTGTGTCACCATCATATCCATACTCACACCAAGTTTTGCAAAAACATTCAGACATAGTCTAAGCAGCACCAACCAACTGTCCTTGACCGTGGACAAGGCTATTCGAATAGTTTTACACTCTGTAGAGGTTGCACACATTACCCACGAGACTCGGGGAACTTCCATGTCATCCATGACTCGCGGTACATAACATACCCGAGGTAAGAACCCAAACAATGCTTTTCCCATGGTGATACTAAACAAAGAGTCCACTTGTTGGTGCCATCCCCCATCATTGACATCACTCGTATCATCCATGAGGGCATGCAACGGTGTGCCCGGTGCCTATAAAGACAGCATATGACCTTCCACTCTAGGACGACCCCGTCTCAAGATTGACCACTTCACTCTTCCCACTAGTAATGTTGGCTCCTTGCAAGCAGCAACCATAGTAATCAACAAAGCCCCGTCCCATAACGGGTATCGTGGTTGCACATGTGAGGATGGAATGGTCGACAAATCTTAAATCTAATCCGTTTTCGAAAACACATACTCAACTTGCTCCGGCACACCACTTCTTTCTCAAGTGGTCACGCATCTTCTCATCATCTCCCTCGGGCATTAGTGGCACCCGACGAGATTTTTGAAAAGGGTTTGAAATCATTGTTTTCCTTTCCATCACCATGCATAAACCCGAACCATTTGCGTAGCATCTACTAGCAACCTAACTACTCCCACCCGCACACCCTCATAAGGTGGTAGGGTCATGCCCAATGCAAGTGTCAATGGTAAAAGTATCAGAGGCATCCCACCGAAAGGGAAATACCACATCATGATCAAATGAACGAAACAACAAGTTTTATATGTCATGCATGGAAAAGTTTCTTAACATGGTCGTCAAAGTCTTCCGGTCCAACTTCTTCGTCAACCATGCAATCTATCATCGCGAATAAAAATGATCAAAATAAGCAACACACAAAAACAGAGCACACAAACTACTATCTAAAATGCTAACCTATTCTGATAAATACTAAATGTCATCTTAAAAATATTTGTTTAAGGTTTTTAACTAAAAAGGATATTCAAAATATTTAAAACAGGGGCTGATATTGCCAAATAGGGGTTTCGAAATAAAATAGTACATAAAATGTTTTCAAACATTTTTACAAATGGTATAGATAAATTCTATTGAATATTTCAAGATTTTTGGTGAAATAAATATTGTCACTGGAATTATTTTGGGTTTTGTGGCATTTTTGCAAAGTCCCACAAAAAGAGAAAAAGAAAGGCCATGGGGGACCCAGGCCAGAAGCGGCCAGTGGCTGGGCCGGGCCAGTTGGCCAGCCAGCCGGCCTCGCACGCGGCCAGGTTTAAACGTGACGCGCGGGTCCTGGCCATCAGCGACCGTGAGGGGGAGAGGGAAAGAGAAGCCAACAGGTGGGGCCCACTTGTCACATCCTACTCCCACCTTGGGGCAGAGAGGGGAGAGGCTCACTGGCGGCGGCGCGGGGCACGGCGAGGGCAGGCGATGGAGGGAACGGGCCCGGGGAGGTGTTGTCACATCCCTAGCTAGTTGTCTTAGGACAGCATATGTATGCATCATATTTCATTTCTACATCAACATGAAATGGAGATTAAAAGGAACCCCAAACTCTCATCTGAATCAAACTGATTCAAAGTTTGTGAAAAAACAACAAATTCAAAATGCCCATCTAAAATGTCCCCTATGTCTGATAAATACGGACATGAATATATCACGGGCCATCTTAAATATTTGAACATTTATAGAATTTTAAAATAAATAATAAAGCTTCTGAAATGCAAATAAAGCATTATCATTATTTTAGATTTCAAAATGTCCTGAAACTTTTTACAGAATTTGAAATATTCAAATTTAATGCTATAAAATATTTGGGATATTTATTAATCAGTAATTGTGCCAAAAAATAAATAAAAGAAATGACAGAAAATAAAACAGAAGCTGAAAAAATGAAAATAAAAAGAGGAAGGTCATCTAGGCCCAGGCCAGGCCGGCCCACGTGGCCTAGGGAGGTCATCATCCTCCTGGCGGCTAGGAGGACGGGCATGTGGCCGCCGCGCGCACACGGTCGTGCTTCCACGCCAATAGCTGCCTGCCTGCCTCCCCCTCGCTAGCGCCACGGGGATAAGCTCAGAGAGCTGTCCCCATCGCTCTCTTCCTCTCCCTCTCGCTCTCGCCCGTCTCTCTTCCTCTCCCCCTCTGTCGCCATGGCTGCCGAAGCCCCACCGTCGTAGCGCCGCCGCTCCAGCCGCTCCCCTGCCTTGCTGAGTAGCTCCACAGCTTCGCCTCGTCGCCCTCAACCTCCTCAGCAAGCCTCGCCTTGCCGGAAGCCCCCCATACGCCGCTCCGAGGTCGTCTTCAACCTTCGTCCCCGTTGATCGCCGCTGACATCCTCAAGACGTCCCCGAGCTCGCTTCCAACGGCTCCGACACCGCTGTGAGCTTCTGCTTCTTTCTCCCCTCTTCCCCTGGTCAGTCCCATGCTCTAGCCGTCGATTACATTGCGGGCCTAAGTGCTCCGCCACTCGAGATCGATGCCGACCATGCTCCGGTGCTCGAGATGTCCTTCCGAGGCTGCCGTTGTGTTCATAGGACCGCGTAGGTGCTGTAGGAGCCGAGCTGCCATCATGTTGCATGCTGGATCGATGATCTCGAGGTTTGCCGATTCCTGCAGCCGCTGACCTCAACAGCGGCGCCGATTCCGACCACCCCAGCCTCTTGTATGGGGCTGCATCGACGCATGCTCGAGCATAGGTTCTCCCAGTGCCCTCTGCCGTCCATTTGGTCATCGGAGGAGGGGTTTCGACCCACTCCTCCGTCTCTGACGTCGCTGGCGGCTCAACGCCGGCGAGTGAAGCGGTGTTGACCATGGGGGTTTGACCCCAAGTCAACTAGCAAGTGGGCCCGACCCTTTTAATTAGAATTAGATCAAGAAAATTAATTAACTAAACTAATGATATTAATGACCCACTCACCAGTGGGCCCCTAGCCTAACTAATTAGTAATTACTGTTTAAATAATTCTGTTAGAGACTGGGTCACTTACTAGTGGGCCCCACTGGTCAGGTTTGACCTGTCAACGTTCTGTTGACTAGCTGACGTCATAATGATGTCATGCTGATGCCATAAAGGAATATCAGATTTAAATAATTCCAAAAACTATTTAAAACTTAGAAAATTCATAGAAATTAATCTATAACTCACATTGAAATAATTTATATATGAAAATTTATCAGAAAAATCCAAATAATCCAATGGTGCCCTTATCATGCATGTTAGAGCAACCTATGTAGATGAACATTGAAATTTACTAATAGGTTAACTTATCAAATATGAAATGGAGAATGATTTTGAACCTATATTCAAATCACTTCATTTAACTTGGACAGTAGTTACGTTAGCTCATCCATACATGCTTCCATATCATGATCATGCATCATATTGTTGCACTTGCGTGTATTGATTGTTATTTATCTACATTGTGGTAGGCCCTGCTTCTGAGGATACCTCCGAGTATTACAACAAAGGAGAAAACCTTTCCTCTACCCAGCATGGCAAGCAACCCCTTTGATCATTCCGATAACATCCCACTCTCTTGCTCCTGCTCTTGTTTACTGCATTAGGACAAACATTCACTTGTTTGTCAAACACGGTAGATGAACCTATTCTTTTTCATGACCTATCATTGTCAAAGTAAATAGCTAAACCTTGCAACCTAGCTTACCTGGTAGATGCTTGTGCCATGATGTGCTTTGCTTACTTTGCCTGCAATGCTTTCTATGCTTAGAGTTGTGTCAGGTCTGATTCATCTGGGTGATGAACTGGAGTGAAACAATGTTGTTCTGATGTGATAAGCTTATGATGAACCCGATTTGGTAAACGTAGCGATGAGAGTCTATGTAGGAGTACATAGCGGGTTGTCTCTTTGGGACCGTTATTAGGAACTAAGTTCCGTGTTTGTGATCCAAGACTAGTTACTGCCACACGTTGGGATACTTAATTGACCCTCTCGACTTATCAATCGCTTAGTCCTTGGTCTAGGAGTTGCAAGTAGTTTCTGGTGTTTATAGCATGCTAGAGGCCGTGCGTAGCTCTTACCCTAGGGTTGGGTTACGACACGGTAGGTAGTGGCACGGTGTACCAAGGGTAACCCGAATGGTGGGCTTGGGAACCCTGCGCACATCGTTTGGGGCCGTAGCGGAAACTTTGGCCGGACTTCCGTGCGGGATCAATCTCAAATAGGCGATAGCCTGGACTAGAGGTCTTATGTGGGTGATGTTCGTGGTCGACTCCCTCGCTGGGCTTCCGCTTGAAGGTTGCCGAGGTGCATGGTTTATGAGCACACAGCGATAAGTGGTGAGAGCATGTGTGAAGAAGTACACCCCTACAGGGTATGAAACTATTCGAATAGCCGCGTCCTCTGATATGGGCTACTTGGCAAACTTATGTTGTTCATAGATAATCAAATGGATACTCATAAAAATATCAAGACAAATGTGAGTACCGTGGATGGCACTCTCGTAGGATACGGAAGTGAATCCATGGTGGTGTATTGTTATGGAGTTAGTAGACTCATGTGCGATATCTAAAATCTAAACAAAGAGTTAAAATTATGTAGTGCAGGTTAGCCATGAGTCAACGCTGGCATTGCTGAATAAACTCCACCACTCCCCTTGTTGATACATGAGCATGAATAGTCTAGGTCTACTTTAAAGACTTGCTGAGTATGTTTGAACTCACGTTTGGTTAATAAATGTTGTAGATGAGATGCAGGACCCATCAGGTGGGTTCTTTCTAGATGTCGATGATGCCGAATAGCTGGTGTCCCAGCTACAACCTTATGCCCTATGGCGGGCTGTAGATAGTCAGGCCATGTGCCTTTTTACCCTTTCATCTGTCTGTACTTAGACAGCTTTATGCTTCCGCTTGGTTTGTATGAACTTGCTTGTATGACTTGAGTGTCGGGTCATGTGACCCCGACCTGTAAGAACATATTATGCAAGGCTTGTCTGAGCCTCTTAAATAAAAGTTGTGTTGATGTATGGTTATGTTGTGATGCCATAGTTGTATCTATGCATATCGGGCATGTCGTGAGTACGTGTGACGTGCAATGGTATGTATGCGATCCGACACCTAGTTAGGTGCCTTTATTATTACTCTTTATGGGAAACTGCCTCTTTGTGCTTCCATCGAGCCTTGGTAGTTTGCTACTACTCCGGACACATTGATTGACCGGCTTGTATCCTTGTTTGTTGTTGTGTCTGTCCTTTCGGGGAAATGTCTCGTAGTGTAATGGAGTCCCTGTAGACTGCTACGACTCCTCTACGTGCAGTGATGACATTTATGTCCCACGACGTAATGGAGTCCTTGTAGCTTGTTATGATTCGTCTACACACGCTTGTGGCCGACCCCTGCATTGCTGGGTTACGTATGCCTGTTTCCGTACGGATGAGCCACATGGGTTCTATGAATAGTCATGTCAGCCTGGGTTCTCTATCATTTATTGCCAGCGACATGTTCACATACATGAGCCAAAAGACACAAATAGTCCCGACTAAGGTAAGGCTACAGCCGTGGAGCTTACCGTGCGTGAGGCCGCAAAGTGATGTGATATGTTACAGTCTGGATTCATATGACTTAGGATCGGGGTCCCGAGAGGTGTCGACGTTCCAGGGGAGGTGGAAGGGCGGCCTGAGGTGACCGGAGTCGCCGGCGGCGAGCACCCACGGCGGAGGGGTCTTCGGGAGGTGGTCGCCAGGGCTGTTTGGGGCTGCAAAGAAGACGGGGAGAAGGGGGGGGTCACGTTAGAATGCGTAGGGAGTAGCAACCGAAGAGAGAGGAGGGCCAGAGGGGCTCTGTACCCGGAGATCGATTGTGAGATGGCCGCGGCGATCCTCGGGTCGATCCCGAGCACAAAGGCAATGGGGGCTCTCAGGGGGGCTCGGGGAGGTTGCTAGGGTGAGGAGAGAGAGACTAGATGGGATAGAGGGGTCTAGGAGGCCCTTTTATAGCGGTGGCATGAGTCCACCGACGAGCCGTGTGCTAGAGAGGACGTGGCCGAGGCCAGAGGGAGAGGGAGGCTGCGGGACTGCTCGGGGGTGCTCCTTGGGCTGGTCTATGACGAGCGAGAGCGAGGGAGAGAGAGAGAGAGGAGGCCGCGCATGCGAGCTCACGTGTTAGTCGACTCGGGCGGCATCAGACACGCGGGGGAGGCCCAAGGCGGTCGGGGCCATGCAGTGGCTGACGGCTACAATGCCTGTCAGCATTATAGCGCGTTCCTAAGTGCGTGTTTCGCATGCCAACGGTGTTTTCTGCGTGGCCTTCTATGTCTAGGGGATCTAGGGGGGTTTAACAAAGGAGGGTAGGGCATAGGATGCTCTGGAGTGCCTTAGGAGAGAAAGAAAGCTGATTGAGAGGGAGAAAAATACTTTACATAGGGGTAAAATGAGGGTTTTACCCCACTTACCCATGGAGACTTGGCCAGGGAGAGTTACTGGAGGTAGCTAGTAACTGAGAGGGTTTGTGGTAAAAAGCTGGGGGCAAGGGTAAAATGGTAAGGTGTGGAAATGGTGGTTTTACCATTTCACCAGAAGGTGTTTGATAGAGTTTTGGGCAAGAAATATTTACCATCTCACTGAGATATTCAATAGGGTCAAGGTCTAGGTAAAATGAGAGGATTCACCAAGTTTGAGCTCAAGTGGGAAAAGTTGACAATGGAAACTTGACAAACCCTAGAAATTAACAGAATCAAGTTTCTGTAGATCTAGTGATGCTAGGCTTTAACCCTTGATTAACCACTTAGTGTAGCATCACTATTTGGTCATTAGAGCATGCCCACAAAGTTTGGGGTCAAGGGGAGACATTTCACAATGTAAAGTTGTTTAAATTTGAATCTAGGCAAAAAGGGTTTTGAGATGGTTTGATGAACCAAACCAACTTGGATTGGTATGAAACTTTACATGATCATCACTTATGATAGTGTTGACTTGCTAGAATTTTCCTAGAATTTATTGAGAATATTTCTTATACAAATATTCCAAAAGTTTGATTTGAACAGACAGGGTTTTGAGTCTTTTGCCCATGATTTGATCATGCCCTTCTGTGGAAACTCATATATATGAAAAATATATGTCCACTGAGTTTTCTAAATTTTCTCAAATAATGTTCAAAGCTTTTAAATAATTTTTCCCTATGAAAAACCATTTCTGGCCTTAAGAAGAAGCCTTTAAATAAAATAAAATAATAATCTTTAAAATTAGTTTTTGGGGGTTTATTTATAGTAGGTTTCAAATAAAGTCTTTGGGGAAGAAGAATCCACCCAATTTGAGGAGTTGCAATGCAAACCTCATTTCAGGTGGTTTTGAAAAACCTAATTTGAATAAATCATTTTTTGTTAAAACAAAATTTGATAAAAATAGTTTTGGGCACTATTCACATGGCATGATCATTGGGCAAGAGGTTTGGGACATGGAAGATGAATATGAAGTGGAATAGAGTCTAGGAGTGCCATACCACAATCATCAAGCAAGCAAACATCATTGCAAACAAGCACAAGCACTTTGAAAAAGTTTTAGTTGGCTCCAAATTTTATAAACCCAAACATATCAATTTGCTAAAAACACAGGGTGTGACAGACCTTCCCCCCTTACAAGAATCTTGTCACCGAGATTCCTAGGCTAAGCGCCAAAAAGATAAGGGAATTCACATTTGAAAATCTTCACGCTCCCAGGTTGCTTCAGCTTCAATGTGGTTGCTCCAATGAACCTTGAAGTATTTGACAGTGCAGCATTGGGTGTTGCACTCGGCTTCATCCAAAATGCGAACTGGCCTCTCACGATAAGTGAGGTCTGGCTGAAGATCGATGGCTTGATGGTCGATATCCTTGGAGAGGTCGGGGCGGTTGGGAACTTGCAGACACTTCCGGAGTTGTGACACGTGAAAGACGTTGTGCACCTCCGATAGCTCAGAAGGTAACTCTAGCTGGTAGGCAACTTCTCCTCATCTTGCGGTGATCTTGAAGGGGCCGATCTATCTAGGTGCGAGCTTCCCTTTGACATGAAAATGCTTGGTTCCTTTAAGAGGCGTGACTCGAAGATAGACTTGATCTCCGTTGTTGAAGCTCAGATCTCGGTAGTAAGAGTCGGTGCAACTCTTCTGTCTTGACTTGGTAGTCTCCAGGCATTCTCGGATGAGTAGTACTTGCTCTTCGGCTTCGCAGAGGATGTCTGGTCTGAAAACCAATCCTTCTTCTGTCTCTGACAAATTGAGGGGAGTACAACACTTGCGTCCATACAATACATCAAATGGTTCCATCTAAAGACTCGACTGGTATTTGTTGTTGTAGGAGAACTCGGCGAATGGTAGGCAATCTTCCCACTTGGCTCCATATGTCAAAACGCAAGCATGGAGCATATCTTCGAGTATCTGATTTACTCATTCTGTTTGCCCACCGGTCTGAGGGTGAAGGAGCGCTTGGTTCCCATAGCTTCTTGAAACTTCTTCCAGAACCTTGAGATGAATTGGCTTCCTCGATCGGACACTATCTCCTTTGGAACTCCATGAAGACTCATGATGTGGTTGATGTAGAGGTTCGCGAGCTGGCTTCCATCATAGGTGGTCCGGACAGGAATGAAATGGGCTACCTTGGTCAGGTGGTCGACAATGACCCAAATGGAATCATGTCCCTTCCTTGACCTTGGTAAACCGGTGATGAAATCCATCCCGACATTGTCCCACTTCCACTCAGGCACCTTGAGAGGTCGCAATAGTCCATCGGGTCACTGATGCTCACCTTTGACCCTCTGGCAAACGTCACACTTAGCAACAAATGTGCCTATCTCCCGTTTCATGCCATGCCACTAGAATCTTTCCTTGATGTCTTGATACATATTGGTTCCTCGAGGATTGATGGAGTATGGAGTGTCGTGGGCTTATTGCAAGATCAAATTCTTGAGCTCCTCCTTGTTGGGTATGCAAATGCGATTCCCGAACCATACAACTCCTTGTTCCTCCACCGAGAATTCTGGGGCCTTTCCTACCTTGATCTTCCTCTTGATGCCTTCAATGCTCTCATGTCCCTTCTAGGCTTCTTTGATATCATCCATCAAGGTAGGATTCGCTTCGAGGTTGGCAAGGAATCCTGGTGCAACCAGTTCTAAGACGAAACTCTCAAGCTCCTCATATAGGGCGGGTAGACTTTCCTTAATCATGGCGTTCAAGGAACAAGCCTTTCTACTCAAGGCGTCTGCTACCACATTGGCCTTTCCGGGGTGGTACTGAACACTAAGGTCGTAATCCTTGATCAATTCCAACCATCTTCGTTGCCTCATGTTCAATTCCCTTTGAGTGAATATATACTTCAAACTCTTGTGGTCCGTGAATATCTCACATCGCTTCCCTAGAAGGCAATGTCGCCATGTCTTCAAGGCATGAACCATGGCTACCAACTCGAGATCATGAGTTGCATAGTTCTCTTCATGAGGTCGTAGATGTCTGGATAGATATGCTACGACACTGCCTTCTTGCATCAGAACACCTCCAAGCCCGATTCTTGATGCATCGCAATATATCACAAACTCCTTATTAATATCGGTGGTTGCCAAAACTGGGGCTGAGGTCAATCTCTTCTTGAGCTCCTGGAAGCTTTCCTGGCACTTAGTTGTCCATTCAAACTTCTTGTCCTTCTTCAAAAGCTGGGTTATGGGTCGGGCAATGCTCGAGAATCCTTCCATGAACTTGCGGTAATATCCCATGAGTCCGAGGAAGCTCCTGACTTACTTCACGGTGGTTGCGGTTTGCCATTCAGTCATGGCTTCAATCTTGACAGGATCCACCGATAGTCCTTCTATAGTCAACACATGACCTAAGAATCCAACTTCATGCAGCCAGAATTCACACTTGCTGAACTTTGCAAAAAGTTGGGGCTCTCAAAGCTTTTCTAGGACCAATCTCAAGTGTTCCTCATGTTCTTCTTCAGACTTGGTATTCGTAAAGGTCATGTCGGGTTACAAATGTCGTCTTCGGAATGTCTTGGGGTCTGATCTTCAGCTGATAGTACCCAGACCTGAGGTTGATCTTGGAAAAAACCTTGGCTCCATTCAATTGATCAAACAGGTCTACAGTCTTGGGGACTGGGTACTTGTTCTTTCTCGTGACTTCATTGAGAGAGTGGTAATCGACACAGAGTCTGAAAGTTACGTCCCTCTTTGACACAAATAGAATAGGCGATCCCCAAGGGGAGGCACTAGGACAAATGAATCCTTTTTTAGCTACTCTGCCAGTTGCTTCTTCAATTCAGCCAACTGTTTGGATCCCATCCTGTAGGCCTTCTTATAGATGGGCCTTGACCCGGGCATAAGCTCAACGATGAACTCAATGTTGCGGTCAGGAGGCATTCCGGGCAGCTTATCAGGAAAACACATCCGGGTACTCACATACCACTAGCACTTGATCCAACTCAACTCCCGATAGGCAGTTAGCCTGAGGGGCTTCAATGGAGGCAGGGTTGGGAACATACTTGACTTCCACTCCTTGGCTATTGGTCACAGTGACAATCCTCTTGGCATAGTCTAACATGCCTTCGTGCTTGCTTAACCAATTCGTGCCAAGGATGACATCCAAGCCGGGTGAATCCAGAACTATAAGGTCTGCTAGGAAGTCTACCCTGTTGATGTCAATCTTCACTCCATTACAACCTATCCTAGACTTCATAACTGATCTCGAGGTTTGTATCAACATATGACTACCCAGGGGTGTAGGCTCCATGCCACTCTCTAATGCAAACTTTTGGGTGACAAAAGAATGCGAAGCTCCACAATCAAAGAATACTGTTGCCGGGGTTGAGTTGACGAGGAACGTACCCAATATGACGTCCGGGTCTTCCTGGGCTTCCTTTGAAGTGACGTGATTCACATGACCCTTGCCATTGTTGGGATGGTTGCGGGGAGCTGGGTTCCTTTGTGGTGCTCTACGAGCTTGACCTTGGTTTGGCGCATTGTGGTGCGGTGCATCTGGCTTCCTGTTGGGGCAAAGCTTAGAGATGTGTCCAGACTGACCACATCCAAAGCAAGTGACTTGCCCAGGGTTGTTGCTAAAGTTTCTGCCACCGTTGTTGTTATTAGTGTTGTTGTAGTAAGCCGGCCTGGGATTGGCATACTGATGAGGCTGGTGGCTTGGACGAGGTACGGGAGGTTTGGCTTGCTGCGGCTGATAGGTCGGCTTGACTAGGGCTGGCTGCGAGGGGCGAGGCTTCTAGTTGCTTGGGCTACCCTTGCTAATCATCTTGCGGTTGCGAGTGTCGTCTATGGCATGACGCTTGTCCTCCAGCATGAGTGCCTTGTTCACCAAGTCGAAGAAGGTACGACAGTCGCAATCGTTGTGCTGATACTTCAGGACTTGTTGAAGTCCTTCCATGAAGCATTCCTTCTTGGCAACCTCTGTGCTGACATGTTTAGGTGCATACCTTGACAGCAGGTTGAACTTTTGCAGGTACTCCTTGACAGAGCCACTTCCTTGCTTTAGCGCTTGGAATTCTCTCTTTTTGATAGCCATGATCCCAGAAGGAATGTGGGCGGTGCGGAATCCTTCCCTGAAGTCATTCCAGGTGATCACACGCTCACCTTGCATGACCTTGAATCCAGCCCACCAAGATCGGGCGGGACCTCTGAGGCAATGAGAGGCAGAAAGCACCTTCTCATGATCTTCATTGCAATTGACCAGTGCAAGGAGGTCCTCGATGGTGCGGATCCAGTCATCAGCATCCAATGGTTCAGCAATCTCGGTTAAGGTTGGGGGCGAATTCCTCAAGAACTCAGACAACGTGGAGCGGCCATTGCCGTTCCTACCTTGCCGCTGGTTGTTCACAAGGGCTTGAGCCATCTGCTGGATAGTAGCATTGTTGGCTTGGCGCTCCTCCCAGAGAACTTGGATAAACTGAGCTATGGTCATGTTCTCCGGTGGAGGTGGTGGTGGGGGAATGTCACCTTCTGGCTGCTCCTGGTGTCCTCCAGCGTGAGCAGCCGCACCAGCCCCCTATTGCTGGCTTGAGTTTTCGGCTTTAGGGTTGGTGAAGGATCTGTTGCGGGTAGCAGTCACCATCCTGTTTGGAGCCACCAAGTCAAACAACTGGGATAGACGAGAGGAAAAGCAATAACGGAAAAGCGCGCCTAAGGGGGTTGGTCGAGTGCAAGTGTGGTAAAACAAAGGTCGGAAGACCAACATATATTAAGATAGACGATGGAGTCGCTTACATGTTGCCTAAGGCAAAAGCGCGACTATCTCGGAACACAAATAACAAAACAAACAACAAGCACACTTGGTTTCATATGAACCATTACACGGACTCGACTTTGCATGAGGGGTACATGACTGATCCTACCCTAGGGGTTCTCGGACTCTGGTGGTGGAGTGCTTGGTCTTGTAGTCATGCTCCTCTAGGTCTTCCTCCTATTTATCATCTGAAAAGGCATCATTCCCGGTCGAAGGGGTTGGGGAATGAGGAGGTCCCTCCCGATGACACTTTGGACGTGGGTCGGTGAAGAGCTCACGGTACTCCTTCGCACTCAAGCGATAACGACTTGTGGGTGCATCACTAGCTGGGGGTACTCCTCCTCGATAAGCGATAGCTGGTCGTCCCTCAGGGACTCCATCCTTTTTGATCTTGTCTGGCTTCGTCTTGGCTTGCCGAAGTACCTCTCGGGTGTGGTGAAGTTCCTCATGGAGCTTCACGGGCTCCTTCAGCAGATTATGAACCAGTCTATCAACAGAGAGGCTGAAGTAGGTATGGAACCTGAGTTGTGTGCCATCTTCCTTGGTCGGAATCAGCATCCAACTCTCAGCAAGGTCATCATTCCTGAAGGGAAGGTAGCGAGTAGCCCGCTCGTCAGCCATCTCTGGAACGATGTCTCGAAGGTGTAGGAGTGCCTTGTGTGAAGTTGTCTCGACCGCAAGTATCATGGTCTCCATCCATGGTCCTTCAAAGAACCAACTAGTCGGGGAGTCATTTGGCTTCATGACCACATCCACGTGGTACTCCTTTGCGATGACATCGACCCAGTGCTCGTGGTAGAGGAAAATGGGTGGTTGGCAAAACTGGCACTTCTCCAGGCTATCCCCAGGGAGTAAGGGAAAGCCGGATGTCAGGAAAGCTTCGAGTACGATGGCCATGTACAAAGGTTTGAAAGGAAGAGAGTCAGCAAAGTGTTGTGTGAAGAATAGAAGAGGTAAAGAGTGCAGAACTCCTAAGTATTGATGTTAGGTGTAGTTTTGAAGACTGTTTTATCCTGACTAACGTCCATGCTAACTAAGGGCTTCCTACAGTTAGGATGGCTCTGATACCAGCTCTGTGGGGACCCCGACCCATAAGTCGTGATCACTGAATGCACGTCTACAGTGATCCCGGAGATCAATGCTCACTGAACACACAGAAGCTGAATAACAGGAGTCTTACATCCACATTTAGCGTCTTACACAAATAAAGACCATGAAGGTCAAGTCTTACATAGATAGGGCCAAGAGGGCCAAACTCTTGAATAGAACAAGCAGCAGAAATCTTCATCGAAAGTGTGAACCCATGCCATCTGCCTTAACCTACATGCATTCTAACTGGGAAGCGTCCTAGTTTGCAT
Organism: Hordeum marinum; assembly: GCA_022496015.1. Taxonomy (NCBI): domain Eukaryota; kingdom Viridiplantae; phylum Streptophyta; class Magnoliopsida; order Poales; family Poaceae; genus Hordeum; species Hordeum marinum. The sequence goes on from CM039676.1 coordinate 120,087,354, forward strand.
GTTCATCACCAACGAACTCTTCAACATACTCATGTTCTTCCATGCCTGGCCAATTAAATAACCAGTGGCAAGCCAATGATTACTTTGAATGTACTCGCAAGCAAACGAAGTTGTGGAACAAGGTAACAATGATGCATGATATAGCACTAAGTAGGTAATTTGTGGAAAGCTAATTTTTAAATGCAATGACATGACCAGGTATCTAGTAAGCACGTGTCAACAATAGGCAATATCCATATGAAGAAGTTACGGATATCATCATAAGTAAGGGTTGAAACCTTATGTTCAGCCATCATGCTAAGTCATCCGACATAGTTCAATACCCATGCTAAGTCATTGGACCTAGCTCATGTTCCTCTATGTCACCATCACATCCATACTCACACCAAGTTTTGCAAAAACATTCGAACATAGTCTAAGTAGCACCACCCAACTGTCCTTCACCATGGTCACAACTATTCGAATAGTTTGACACTCTACAGAGGTTGCACACTTTACCCATGAGACCTGGGGAACTTCCGTGTCATCCATGACTTGCGGTAAATAACATACCCGAGGTAAGCACCCGAACAATGCCTTTCCCATGGTGATACTAAACAAAGAGTCCATTTGTTGGTGCCACCCCCCATGATGTACATCACTCGTATCATCCATGAGGGCACGCAACGGTGTGCCCACTACCTGTAAAGACAACGCATGACCTTCCACTCTGGGATGACCCCGTCTAAAGAGTGACCACTTCACTCTTGCCACTAATAATGCGGGCTCCTTGCTAGCACCAACCATAGTAATCAACAAAGCCCCGTCCCATAAGGGGTATCGTGGTTGCGCTTGTGAGGTTGGGACGGTCGACAAATAATGTATCTAATCCATTTTCGAAAACACATACTCAACTTGCTCCGGCACACCACTTCTTTCTCAAGTGGTCACCCATCTTCTCATCATCTTCCTCGGGCATTAGTGGCACCCAACGGGGTTTTCGAAAATTCTTTCAAATCATTGTTTTCCTTTCCATCATCATGCATAAACCTGAATCATTTGCGTAGCACATACTAGCAACCTAACTACTGCCACCCGCACAACCCTCATAAGGTGGTAGGGTCATACCCAATGCAAGTGTCAATGGTAAAAGTATCGAAGGCATCCCACCGAAGGGAAAATACCACATCATGATCAAATGAACGAAACAACAAGTGCTATATGTCATGCATGGAAAAATTTATTACCATGGTTTAAGGGCTGCTTGCCTGGCTCAACAAAGCCTCCGAGGTCTTCAAAGTCTTCGGGTCCAACTTCTTCCTCAATCGCGCAATCTGTCGTCACGAATAAAAACGATAAAAATAAGCAACACACAAAAACAAAGCACCTAAACTACTATCAAAAATGCTAACCTATTCTGATAAATACTAAATGTCATCTTAAAAAATATTTTTTTAAGGTTTTGAACTAAAAAGGATTTTCAAACATATTTAAAACAGGGGCTGATATTGCCAAATAGGGTTTTTAAAATAAAATAGTACATAAAATGTTTTCAATTTTTTCTACAAATGGTATAGATAAATCCTATGGAATATTTCAAGATTTTGGGTGGAAGAAATATTATCATTGGAATTATTTTGGGTTCTGTGGGATTTTTGCAAAGTCCCACAGAAAAAGAAAAAGAAAGTCCACGGGGGTCCTACGCCAGAAGCGGCCAGTGGCTGGGCCGGTCTAGCTGGCCAGCCAGCCGGCCTCGCACGCGGCCAAGTTTAAACCTAACACGCGGGGCCCGACCATTAGCGACCGCGAGGGGGAGAGAGAGAGCTCTGGAGAGGGAAAGAGAGACCGACATGTGGGGCCCACCTGTCGGAACTTTCTCCCACCTCGGGGCAGAGAGGTGAGAGGCTCACCGATAGCGGCGCGGGGCACGGCGACGGCAGGCGATGGAGGGAGCAGACCCTGGGAGGTGTCGCCATCCAGGGGAGCTGGAAGGGCGGCCTGAAGTGACCGGAGTCGCCGGCGGCGAGCACCCATGGCGGAGGGTTCTTCGGGAGGTGGTCGTCGAGGCTGTTTGGAGCTGCAAAGAAGACGAGGAGAAGAGGGATCATGTTAGAATGCGGAGGGAGGAGCAACCGAAGAGAGAGGAGGGCCGGAGGGGATCTATACTCGGAGATCGATGGTGAGATGGCCGTGGCGATCCTCGGGTTGATCCCGATCATAGAGGCGATGGGGGCTCTCAGGGGGGCTCAGGGAGGTTGCTAGGGTGACGAGAGAGAGATTAGAGGGGAGAGAGGCGTCTGGGAGGCCCTTTTATAGCGGGGGCGCAAGTCCACTGACGAGCCGTGCGCCGGAGAGGACGTGTCCGAGGCTAGAGGAAGAGCGATGCTTCGGGACTGCCCGGGGGTTCTCCTGGGGCTGGTCTACAATGAGCAGGAGCAAGGGAGAGAGAGAGGAGGGTGCGTGTGCAAGCTCACGTGTTGGCCGGCTCGAGCGGCGTCGGGCATGCATGAGAGGGGGTCAGAGGAGGGAAAGAGAGGAGGGGTCGACCGCGTAGCATGTCACCAACATCGAGGGCGCCTCGGGACATGCGGGGGAGGCCCAAGGCGGTCGAGGCTAAACCTGGCCAAATCTCGGGCCGGGCCGGGCCTCGGGTCGGGCCTAAAAAAGCCCGTCGTTAGAAATCTAGGCCCGAGCCCGGCCCGGCCCGGCCGTCGGGCCTGATATTTGGGCCCAGGCCCAGGCCGAGCCCAAAGAAAGCCTGCCCTGGCCCGGCAGGCCTGACCCGGCATAGGCATAAATCCACAATTTGACGGGCCCGGGCCTCGGCCCGGCCCGGCCACCGGGCTCAAAATCTAGGCCCGAGCCCGGCCCGTAGGCAAGGTCGGGACAGGACGGCCTGCCCATGGCCAGGTCTGGTTGGGGCCATGCAATGGCCGATGGCTACAGTGCCTTTTGGCACTGTAGAGCTCTCTAGAGCGCACGTTTGGCATGCCACAGCTTGCCAACGGCGTCTTCTGCGTGGCCTGCTATGTCTAGGGGATCTAGGGGGGTTTAACAAAGGAGGGTAGGGCATAGGATGCTCTGTAGTGCCTTAGGAGAGAAGGAAAGCTGAGGGAGAGGGAGAGAAAAATACTGTATAGAGGGGTAAAATGAGGGTTTTACCCCACTTACCCATCGAGACTTGGCCAAGGAGAGTTACTGGAGGCAGCCAGTAACTCAGAGGGGTTGTGGTAAAAAGTTGGGGGCAAGGGTAAAAGGGTAAGGGGTGGAAATTGTGGTTTTACCATTTCACCAGAAGGTGTTTGATAGAGTTTTGGGCTAGAACTATTTACCATCTCACTGATATATTCAACAGGGTCAAGGGCTAGGTAAAAATGAGAGGATTCACCAAGTTTCAGCTCAAGTGGGGAAATTTAACAATGAAACTTGATAAACACTAGAAATTAACCAAATTGGGATTCTCTAGATCTAGTGATGCTAGGCTTTAACTCTTGATGCACCACTTAGTATAGCATCACTATTTGGTCATTAGAACATGCCCACAAAGTTTTGGGTCAAGGGGAGACATTTCACAATGTAAAGTTTTTTAAATATGAATCTGGATAGAAAGGGTTTTGAGATGGTTTGATGAACCAAAAAAACTTGGATTGCGATGAAACTTTGCATGATCATCACTTATGATAATGTTAACTTTCTGGAATTTTTCTGGAATTTCTTGAGAATATTTCTTATAGAAATATTCCAAAAGTTTGATTTGAAAAGAAAGGGTTTGGGGTTTTGCCCATGATTTGATCACGACCTTGTGTTGAAACTCACATATATGGAAAATATATGTCCACTGAGTTTTCCTACATTTTCTCAAATATTTTCAAATCTTTAAAAAAAATTTCCCTATGAAAAACCATTTCTGGCCTTAAGAAGGAGCCTTCAAATAAAATATAAGAATAGTCTTTAAAATCAATTTTTAAAGGTTTTGGAAAGTCTTGTTTATAGTAGGTTTGAAATAAAGTCTTTGGGGAAGAAGAATCGACCCAATTTGTGGACTTGCAGTGCAAACCTCATTTCAGGGCAATTTGAAAAACCTAATTTGAATAAATCATTTTTGGTTAATTTTTTTTGATAAAAATAGTTTTGGGATCTATTCACATGGCATGATCATTGGGCAAGATGTTTGGGACATGGAAGATGAATATGGAGTGGAATAGAATCTAGGAGTGCCATACCACAATCATCAAGCAAGCAAACATCATTGCAAACAAGCACAAGCACTTTGAAAAAGTTTTAGTTGGCTCCAAATTTTATAAAGCAAAAAAAATCAATGTGCTACAAATACAGGGTGTGATAGTTGGGCAATTTTTGTTTTAAACTCGAGCCTCGGGCTATTAGCCGGTTGCACTAGAATGTGTATTGAACAGTTTTGCAAGAAGAGGGAGAAAATAAAGTATGTGCCAAAAAGGACAATTGAACAACCATGTATAATGGTTTTATATTTTTCTCAACCATTATTTTTATTCAAATAGCAAAAGCGACTGTTTACACGTATTCAAAAATGAAATTTTTACAGGAGGGGTTGTACTAGGGGTCTTCGATGGGTGACCTGACGTCCTTGATGTGCCATGTCGCTTGTCTGCTCCTGTGCCTCCTAGGGAGTTGTATACCTCTATGGGTGTTGTTGTTTGGCGAGCGGACATTGGAAATAAAATCTTGAGAAGCCGCCAAAGTGTGTATGAGCTTTATGCTTTTAGCAGGCTCTTGATGGTACCTCTTGTGTGTCCGAAGACATTTAATGGTAGTAGTTCGTCCAGCCGAATACGCACACTTTGCTAGTTTTCCCCACCACTGCCCATGGAATCTTGAGCGCGAATTTGCGTCCTAAATAAATTTAGAATATATTACAGTATATTACAAATAGCGAGTGTGGAATAATGATGTTATGTCATGCGGAATTGTCCTAGGAAATTGATAACAAGATCGATAATCATTGTTGCAATTTTATATGAGCGAGAGGCATGAGCTAATATACTTTCCGAACTTGTATCATATGAACTTGTGATTGGACCTCTAGCAAGCATCGACAACTACGAGAGATCATTAAGGTAAACCGAACCATAGCATTAACACTTCAAGTCCCCTTTACTCCCATATGCAAGAACCCCCTTACTCGGGTGTAAGCTTCTATCACTCTAGCTGCCCACTATATGAGAATCGTGAACGTATTGCAAGACTCTACAATGGGAATACTCCACGTGTGTGCGGCACGAAAGGCACCATAGGACAACAACAATATAAAACATAGAACTCAAACCAATCAAGATCATCAATCAACCCAAAGGACAAAATAAATCTTCTCAAACATCTTAAGATGGCAACACATCATGGAATAATAATATGTGCCATAAAGCACCATGTTCAAACAGGGTATTACAACGTGTGCGGGAGAGTTGACCGTTCAAAAGAGATGAGGAAGGTCATGAAGACAGTGACGTTGATGAAGACAATCACCATGGTGATGGTTCCCCCGGCAGCACTCTAGCACCACCAAGAGATAGGGAGAGAGAGTCTCAACCCTTAGAATTCCTCCTCCATGGCCTCTCCCGAGATGGGGAGAGGTTATCATCTCTCGTCGCCCCTCAGGGATCAGATCTCTCTCTTCTTTCTCTTTAGATGACTTCTTCCTTGATATAGATAGTTGTGGCAGCAGAGCGGAGGGTGTAGGTTAATTTTTGATGGTTTCTCTAATTATAGGATATTTTTGGCATTGGAATCACCCAAAACGGAGGCACGGGGTGGTCCGAAGCCATTAGGCCGCCCTGACCCCCCTGGGCACACCCTGATGGCTTGGGAGCTCTTTGTGTCCCCCTATGTTGGTTCCTCGCACCAATACTGCTCATATGTTCTAGAAAAAATTATCAAAAAGGTTCGGGCGACTTTGAGAACTTTTATTTTTTTGCACAAAAAACAACACCACGGTAATTCTTCTAAAAACAGCGTCAGTCTGGGTTAGTTCTAATTGAACCATATAAATTGCATCAAAAGCATAGAAAAGTGTTGTAAACATAGGTGAATATGGCAATAATACTTCATAAATTGGCGATACATTGGAGAACTGTGACGCCTCCGTCTTAATCATGCACTAATCATACACGCAAATGTGGATGATCAATATCAAAGACTCGCGAGGAGATATCACAAAACACTCTAGACACAAATTCCAACATAAAGCATTATATTACAGGCAGGGCCACGAAGAATACGTAAATCAACGGAAGCAACAATATCTGAGTAAATAGATAAATAAACAAGTTTGCCTTCAGAAGGTTGAGCAAAACAACGACATCTAGATCGAAAAGGCATAGGCCTCTTGCATGGGAGCCTCCTGTCTACTCCTGATCTTTAGCGGCCTCGATGTAGTAGTAGGCTCCGTCGGGGTAGTAGTAGCTCCTAGGCTTCATCATCTGATCGCAACAATCGTATCAAGGGGAAAAGGGGAGCAAAGAAATTGTGAGTAGTCATCCAAATTACTCACAAGACTTACATCAGATCTATGCTAAATATGTGTCAGTATCAAGGGGAAGGGGTTGTATCCGTGGACTACACCGTAGAAATGCCAGAATAGAAAGGAAGGTCGAGCCTATCGAAGACTAGCATCTCGCAATGTCTTGTAGCATTAGAAGAGTGCAGATTAGCAAATTATAAAGTAATAAGTATATTTTAGTAACGCCCAAAGGTCCTTCCTTGACTCTCTGCGAGAAAGCAATCCCGGAGCCATCATATACATTTAGTGTGACAAGTATCAAGTTCTAGTTGTAATAGATCGGGATACAACTTCGATTGTCCGTTAGCATGGACACATCTATTGGAACAGTTATACTTCCCTGTAGGTGGTGCACAAACTTACCCAACACGCTCGATTAACTTTGGTTGAGCACACTTTTTTGTGGCTTCTAAAGATATTTCCGCAGAAACATATGACATAGAGTGCTCATACTTATTCCCACGTCTTGGGAGCGCGCGGAGACAATTAATGATCCACAATCCGTGGTTCCGTCGCACCGTCTCGCGGACTTATGGTAAGGGAAAGGAATGCTCAGCCGTGCCGCATAATTACATCGCGGATACCCTTCAGTTCAATATGACATCAACATGTTTCTTGGGTAAAGTCAAAGTAATCGTGTGTCCATGACATCAAGGGGGAATCTTAGGAATCACCCTTGTTGGAATCCACTCGATGTAACCGTCAAGGTGACCTTGGAGGAATGACCCTCGAAAGGTTCACACTTCATGTGTTGCACGATAGAGTTGTTACTGAGAGTGGTGAAGGAGGAATCACCATCCGTAATCCATGACCGACTAGCTTCACTACAAAGTTATCATCAGGAGTGCGTTACGACATACCATGCTCGGCACTCGATAGTAGCTCTATAGAGTCACACAACTAAGGGGCTATGAGCTGATATGTCCGACTCAGGATGTCAATCACATTGATCGAGTCATCAATGATGAAGCAGGCGCAACAAGGACACGGTGAGGGGTCACTCGTGGATCACTAACAAACCTATCCTGAGCATATAGGGTAAACAGGTAGGTAACAATAGCAGGTTACAAAATCAGGCTATGCACTAGAATAGGAGCAACCAAATATAGTAGCCAATTCTAAAGCAAGCATGAGAGAGAAGGAATGGGCGATATAGGAATGATCAAGGGGTTTTTGCTTGCCTATAAGCTCTGCTACAAGTGGATGGATATCGATGGCCTAGTCGTACATGGCAACCGCATCAGCCTCGGTGTCTACAAGAGAGAAGGGAGAGGAATAAATAATAAATATAAAGCAAACACATGCATCACGATGCATGACATGGCAATGTGTAGTTCTAGGGGTGACCTAATGCGGTGCTACACGATACAGACGAAGCGGGAAAACATCTCAGAATGTTTTCCTGAAGTTTGATAGTTTCAGGATTGATGAATCGGTGGGGGAGGATCCATATTCATCGTCCTAGAGGCATGTGACAAATGAATGGATAGCATATTCGGATTTGTTATATTTTTCTAAGCAATTTCCATATATAAATTATTTTTATCTCACTTATAGATTATGTTATATAATTTATTTAAAAAATTAAATTTTTTATAAAATTTATTGTATTTAAATACTAATACAAAAATAAATGAATAAAATGCTACGGTTACCCAGAAATGTACCCAATAGGATGCATGTGAGGATGGCAATGGCGTCGAGTGGCTGAGTCAGCATGTACATTCAATAGTTGACCAAGTTAATGTTGACAGATCAACAGAGCCAATGGGGCCCACATGTCATTTACGGGAATTCAATTTACATGGTTATTTTAACTGTGGGACCATCTGTCTGTGACTGTTAGTGAGGCGGATTGGTGATTAGTCATAATTAAACAGGGGCCAGCCCCATACGCAGTGGCCTGGACGGTTGTGCCCTCAACGTGCACACACACGCACAACACAAGAGTCGCGGTGGCCATGGATGGCAACGGTGCACACCGGAGTGAAACTGTACAGGGTCAGTGCTGGCATGAGCATGTTCGAAGCACGGCGCAGAGCGGATGTGGGTCGCCAACGACGAGCTAGCGGCAGGCGGCGGAGGCGGGTGCGGACAGGCAGTGGGCACGGTTGGGCACAGTGGCTACAGGCGCTGGCGGCTATGATCGGGCGCGCGGAGCTCAATAGCACAGTGGTGCAGCGGCACGCAATAGCGGCAGTGGCGCTAGGCAGTAGCACATAGCATCACACAGCGGAAGCAGCTTGAGCAGTAGTAATGGTAGCATCAGAAGTAGCATGTAGCAGCATAGGAAGCAACATGCAATAGCGGCAGGCGTAGGGCACGACCACGGGCGGCTGGGCGTGCACGGCCGTGACCAGGGCACGACGAGCGCACGTAGACATAGAACTCTGGGTCTGGCGGAGATAGTGGCTTACGGTGATAAAATCGATGGGGGAAATAAAGGGATTTAGTGAGAGGTTCACCATGGAGTTCCGTGGCGTGCTCGGGAAGGTCAGGGAGGCGTCGGAGTAGCGGCTTGGAAGCGGGGCAGTGGCAGTGGCCGACATGCGGTGAGAAGTCAGTCCAGCAAAGGGAAGCTGTCGGGCTCGATTTGGTGGGCGGAGACAACATGAAGGACAGCATCGAGGCTCCTGGATAAAGCCTCATGGCCCGGGGTGGCCGGCGGCGAACGATGATGTCTATGGCGACCACGGCGCGAGTGTCTGTGGGGGAGAGCGAAGTGGCGCGAGGGTGTAGGATCGAAAGTAGGTGTAGAGAGGAGTGATTAGATTACTTGACCCAATAAAAATCTACTTTTTCCCGATTTGAAGTGTTGGCAGATTTTAGTATTCATAGCAAGTCAAGCACACCCTACACATGCATGTCTACGAGTATAGCAGCGGAAAGTAAAGACAAGCATGAGTATTAAAAAATGGTAGGATGATCAAAAGCAATTTGGAGACACGGTGCTTTTCCCGTGGTTCTGATAGGTGGTGCTATCATACGTCCACGTTTATGGTCTTCAACCCACGGAGGGTAACGGTCACGAGAGTCCACAGAGGGCTCTACCCATAGAGGGTTCCACGAAGAAGCCACCTTGACTATACCATGATGGCCTACATCGACGGAGTACTATCCTAACTCGGGGTAGATGTTCATGAACTAGAAAATCTCCTTTCCCTTACAAACTTCTTGGTTCACTCCACAACACTAAGTAGGAGGCTCCCAAGTGACACCTAACCAATCTAGGAGGCACCACCCTCCAAAAGGTAATAGGCTCGATAATGTCAATGAACTCCTTGCTCTTGTGCTTCAAGATAGACTCCTCAACACATAATTGCTCTCTCACAGATTTGGCTTTGGTGGAAGAGATTGATTGGGTGGAAAGGAACTTGGGGAGGCTAGAGTTTAAGATTCATTTGGTTGGAGTAGAATGGCATGATCTCAACACATAAGTAGGTGGCCCTCTCTTAGAAAATCATTTGGGATAAGTGGGGATCTATTTTGAGTGCTTCTATGTTGAGTAGGTGGTGGTGGAGGGGTATATATAGGCATCTCCAAAAATCCAACCGTTACACCTTAAGTGACCAACTCGGTGTCACCGATATGTGAATCTCGATGGTACCGAAGTGACCAAAAGGTGACAACTTTCGAATCTCGGTGAGACCAATATATAAATCTCGGTTGTACTGATTAGGTGACCAACGGTCAGATTGCGCAACTCGGTGACGCTGATCCAACAACTTGGTGGGACCGATTTAGTGAATCGAAGTAACAGAAAGTTGGCAACTCGAACTTGGTGGCACCAAAGCAGAATCTTGCACCGAATGGCTAGGTTTTGGCATGGGTCAGTATCAATTTGGGAATCAGTGGCACCAAGTGGGAATTGTTGCTTGCATCGATTTTGAATATTTGGCTTTGGACAGACGTTTTTGAAAGAGCTTGTGGGTGTCTTTGGTGACTATCACTTGTGCACGTATGAGCATTTTGTTCACCAATAGTACCTTACCCCTTCTAATAGTATTGGCTTTCCTATGGACTCAAAGTGATTTCCCTCAAAGTAAAATGTAGAGTCCTCTTGCTTGAAGCTTTGCCAATCGATTTCCTTGCATCTTGGGATATTCCACAATCCTTTTGCCATCCATATCATTGAACTTTTTGTGAAATATGCTTAGTGGAAACATTAGTTCAACGACATAAATTATGTTAATAATTACCAAAACCACCAAGGGAGAAAATGTGGTTTCAGAGGGGAGGGAAGTGAGGAGGTCCTAGGGTTTCGTGGGGGGCATTGGGGGCTCATTCTTATACTCAAATGGGACCGGGGATGGTCCGCACTTGCACCCTGTCGGCCATGGCACCGGTAGATGGTCGCCATGCCTCCTGTGGTGAACAGAGGAAGGGTATGCGCCAGGGTGGGTTGGGCCTTCACTCTATCCACTAGAGTCCCAAGTGTATAGGTAATTTTTGCCTTTTTCTTTTTTTTCTTTTCTTCTACAACATAACCTTTTTATTTTATTTACCCATCAAATGACTTCTGTAAATTATGGGACATGTCACATAATTTACATTGCATTATTTTGCACTCTCAATAAAAGTATGGAAAGTAATGGAAGTTATTTGAATTTTGCATAAATGAAAAGGCATTTAAATATGCTTATTTGGCACTGTTTTAATTGTAATGTCCAAGATCCGGGCCTAAATAGGGATAGTACCACATCTCGTCGTTTCAGAAGTATAGAAATCATTGCAACACATGTAAAAGAGGAGATGAGTATATGAGTTGGATTACACTTGCCACAAGCTAAATTAAAAATACATACAATCATCTAGAAATGTAGGGTCCGACTACGAATGAAATAATATGACAAAAGCAATGATCTCTATCTCACTAAGCCCAGGAAGACGACCGAGTAGCTCCCCTACTCATCTGAGTAAGTCAAGCTCCTCATCGAACACCCACTAGAGATGGGAAGCGTCAACTAGATCAAACTCATTTGTACTTGTGCATGTACATGTATTGTTGTAGTAATCTATGAGCCACGGGGACTCAGAAATCTCATTAACCCGGGTACCGAGACTATCTAAGCTAGTGGGTAAGGTATTTTAAGTGGTGGGGTTTACAACAACACTAAGCATTTATTTGGGTGGCTAACTTACGAGTACAAGAGATAAGATGAGTAGCTAAGCAAGTCTAACTATATATAGTTATGATCAATAAGTGATCTTGAACACCTGTCTATGAGTCAATCATAACCCCACCGTGTTCTCTTCCTGACTCCCTCGAAAAGAGACGATCACAGTTACGCACATGGTTGGTGTGTGATAATTGAGTTTACTTCAAGTTTGCTATAACCGAATGTTAAAAAAAATTCTAAGTTGCCACATAACCACAGGCATGACTTCCGGAAAGATTTAACCCTTCAGGGGTGCTCCAACTCATCCATCACAAACTAACCATAGGCTGCATGGAGAACCTCAACCTTGAGGTAGCCTAAGGTATCCTCGAGATCCCGCACACAAGATATTCGAGGAAGGTAAAACAAGTCCACCAGGACCACCTGACGTGTCAACGAACCGGATAGGTGCCGCATATCTTGTTCTTATAACACGACTAGATGAGAAGTACGTATGGTGTCCTGATAGAAGTCCCTCGAGTTTACCCAAGGTGACCCCACAAGTGGCTTTGGTTTGGAATAACACTCATGAGGAGCACTGGCCTGGGGGTGACTAATTATCCACGGGGTAGCTAAGCCCTATGGATTATTAATTAGGTTGTTAAGAAAATGGAGTATCAATGTTGGGTATTAGCAGATAAATTTTAACACAAAATGAATAGTCAAGGGGGTCCCCATAAGAACCCCGGGCATGTTAGGAACGCTCAATATGGAACATAACACCGGTAAACAAGTAAGTAGGGCTGTAAAAGTCGAATGCCAAATCACTGGCAAAGGCCAAGCCTTCCACCTTCGCCAAGTATATATGTGCATTAAATTAAATATCAATTAATAAAGTGATATCCCAGATATCCATGTTGTCACATGGAAACCACATGCACCTGCAATTAGTAATACTATAAGATAAGGGCTGAGCAAGCAGTATCTTACCCAATTAGTGGTTTACGAGGTAGAGGAGGGGTTAGAGGAATTGATGGCAAATTGGGAGGTTTTACACTCAAGTGAAAGGTAACGAGACATAATGACAGATGCGAGACATGTAGCATAGAAAAAATAGTATTGGGATCCTGGTAACGATAATCTTGCTTGCAGGGTCTTGAGGGGGATAAAGAGTTTGTCCTCATAGGTGTTCTCTCCAGGATCCTCGAACTTAGTCTCGACACTCTGTTGTACCCATAGACAAAACAACACCAAATAAACATAAGCAAGGTGCAATGTGCAACCAAGGATGATGCATGACGAATTTGGTGTATTTAACATGGCAACCCTATGCTAGTCATCTTTCACATGCAATTATTTAGTTCTTTAATATTCTGGATAGGACCTCAAGATTGGTTATTTGGGCATGCATGATCATGGCACAAATGAATGCTTCTCATGAGGACGATGCAAATGCATATGGAGAACATTGTAAATGGAGTAACGGAAATCTCGAGGCACTCACAACAAGGTACTAATGGTAAAGGAGACAAAATAAAGATTGAGGAAAGCCATGGGAAATTTCTTGGTATCCCAAGTGTGCCACTGTATTAGAAATGAAAGTCAAGTAGAAATAGACCTAAAGATCATGGAAAACAAGTGTGTACAACTCCCCCAGAGCTCAAAACAATATTCAGGCAATCTATCCAAAATCAGCAACATGACATATTGCAAACCACACATCAACAAACTACAACACACTAAAGTGCACAAGAAGGGCATGGGAATGTAGGCAACATGATGCACAACAATTCATGTCATGTTAGCAACTTGAACAAAAGAATGGATCAACAGCAAATGAGCTCACAAGATGGCATATTGAACAACAGTTAATGACTTGGTGAAAAATACCAGTTTTCACAATATGAGTTAACAGGTTGGCATATTGACAGCAATAAATCTACATGTTACAGAGACTTTCATGGCATGAAATTTAAGAGCGTGCTAGAGGAAAAGACACACTTAAAATAACTCCAATACAACAACAACAAAACATGTATAGATTACTAGCTAGCATCCTCCCAACATGGCATATTGAACTAACCAGATCTTCAAACTTAGAAAAAATATCAAGGAGTGAAGCAGAGCGGGTTTTAACAGGTTGACTTGTTTGACAACAAAACTAACTAGGATGCCACACCTCTACTTGCAAACTATTAGCACATCCTAATGGAGGGAAACATGCTCAACAATTCATTCCATTGGTCCAACCACAAAGGAACCACAGGTTCATAGCAATCATCATGGAAACACAACAACAAAATAACTAGATTCTAGGACTCAGAATTATTTGGCCCTACCAAACAATAACATCATCATAGCATGTTAAGAGGAAGAATTCCTCATCTAAACATGGTTTTTCTTGGCATGCAAAATTTACCAGAGGCTAGTACACATATCATGGGACAACGTTCATGTTGACAAGTTCACCATAGAGTTCAAGGATTAAATCATGCAAAAATAACAAAATGACATGTTAGCATAAAATAGCGTCCACACAAACTTTCTCAAATGACCAAACTAATACCACATATGGATTCTTTGGATTTTTCTACCCCAAAATAATATATCATAAGCCGATGTTACAGTAGAAAAACTTGCCACAAAGCACAAGCAAAATAACATCAACTAGGTATAACATAGTATATGCTAGACTGGGCATATGCCTCATTTGGAACTGAAGGAACTGGACACTGCCAGAATTGGAGATATTTCTTAAAATAAATATACGGACAAATAGGGAATTAAAAGGAAAATAAAAAATAAAAAAATGACCCACTGGCAGTCACACCAGAGCCCTAAGAGGATGACAAGTGGGTCCCTCAGGCCCACTTTTAGAGGCTAAGATGAAAGAGAATTAAAAGGGTGCCCGGGGGGTTTGAACCGGGTCTCCCTGCTAGAGAGAGGTCGCGCTACCACTGGGCTAGGTGGGGGGTCTCTAATGCAAAAGGGACACAAGCTCTTTTGAGCTATCCCCCAGCGAAGGCTAGTTGTCTTCTTCCATGCGACAGAGAAAAGATAAGGACGCCGAAGGCAACTACTGGGGAAAAGGGACACCGACCGGGATGCGGGATCCTGTGAGGATGCATGCGGGGTGACGGGATCGTGCACACACGGCTTATGTGAGGCGCCTACGAGCTTGCAACTTTCAGCCATGGTGTTCTCGCGGGGCAGTGCGTGCAAGGAAGAGCGTGGCTAGGAAGGGAGCGCGGCACATGCCGAGCGTACTACTCGACCGTGGGAATGCAGAGGCAAGGGAGCCGGGTGACTATGCAAGGAACCACATCACCACCAGTAGCACCAACCACCACAACAACAACAAAGACTTTAGTACCAAACAAGTTAGGGTAGGCTAGAGGTGAAACCCATAAGATGTCGCGACCAACTCATGGTTCTGGCACATGGATAGCAAGCTTCGAGGCACCCTTGTGCATGGGTAGTTCTTTGTTGATGCTCTAATCCTTCAGATCTCTCTTTACGAACTCTTCCCATGTCAATTTCGGTCTACCCCGACCTCTTTTGACATTATCAGCATGCTTTAGCCGTCCGCTATGGACTAGGGCTTCTGGAGGCCTGCACTGAATATGCCCAAACCATCTCATATGATGTTGGACAAGCTTCTCTTCAATTTGCAGTACCCCAACTCTATCTCATATGTCATCATTCCAGATTCAGTCCTTCCTTGTGTGGCCACACATCCATCTCAACATGCGCATCTCTACCACACCTAACTGTTGCACATGTCCTCTTTTAGTCAGCGCCATACGACTAAAAAACACGCTTTACTAGAGATGCGGGAGCACCCCAGATAATACAGATGGAACTATGCGCACGAGACACTAACAAGAAGCGGACGAGGGAAATGGAAGGATGGGTGAGGTGATGCGGGGATAACGACGTGAGGACGAAGAGCCTCCGAACACGGCGGGTCTTCGGGTCTATGAATTAGAGGAAGAAGAGGCTCAGGGCGGCATCGATCTGGGCCTTGGCGCTCCCTTGGTCATCGATCAAAGCGGGGGTGTCCTTCTAGTGGGTCCAGAGCACCGGATGCGTGATGAGTAAGTCACCCCGAGCATGAGCTTGTGCTCGACCGGAGAATCATGGTCAAAGTGTCAGCGAGAGCATGGCTAGCCTTACCTGGTGGTGGTGAGGGTAGGCGAGGGGTGGAATGGAACAAGGGTGGTCAGGGCTAGGGCTAGGACGGGGTTTATAGGCGGCTAGGAGCTCCTTAGGCTGTCAAATCGTCAGTGTTGCTGACGTTAGCTACTGGATGCTCTGCCATATAGGGATACGACGAACTCGTGCGAGGAAGGCATGCTGGGCTAGCAGCGGTCGTTGTTGGGCTCGGCCCAACGTTGGTTGGCCCTGCGAGGGAGGGAGGAGGCCCAGGAGTGCTGGCCTCTCTCTGGGTTCAATTTTGTAAATATAACAATGATAGCAAAAGAAAACAATGCACAGGGAGTTTGGGGAGGAATGAAAGCGAAAGCAAAATAGTTTTGCATAGCTAGGAATATCTACAATTTTATAAATTTGTCCAAGAATTTTAAGAGATAAAAAATGCATTTTATTACCATTTGAAGCTCTTTTGTAGATATTAAAAGGTAAAGAGAGAGAACATGTCTAAGGATAATTTTACAATAACATACACAATATCAGACAACTCCACAACATTTTTAGGGAGACCTTGGGCAAGGAAAAATCAACACCTTACTAACATTTGGATTAAATAGAGGTGGAGGTATTTTCCAAATCATTTTAAAAGGGGGTTCCACGTACTAAGAATTGAATGCACACCACAATTGCAAGCAAACCAACACAACACATACACTATTTCAAACACCACATGATGCAAAAAATTATGGAATGATGACATGATGCCATAATGAAAAAGAATGACATGAAGCAAAACTTTATTAACTCAAACCAGATGATGGCATAGCATAGAAGGTTCACATATGGAAATGGTTACATGATTTGGAAAGGTGCTCTTGGGTTGTTACACCTCTCCCCCACTACAAAGGGATCTCGTCCTGAGATCTAGGAGCGAAAGAATTCATGATATTCGGAATGGAGAAGGTCCTCACGTTCCAAAGTTGCTTATTTGTCGGGGTGATGTGACCACTTCACCTTTTGAAACTTGATAGACTTGTTGTGACTCTTGCGCTCAGTCTCCTCAAGGATAACAACTGGATGCTCATGATAGGATAGGTGTGCTTGCAGATTAATGTCTTGGAAATTGACGGTGCGCTCGGGAGTCTTGAAACACTTGTGGAGTTGGGATATGTGAAACACATCATGCACATTTGAGAAACTGGGAGGAAGATCGACTTGGTAGGCAAGGTCTCCTCTCTTACCCACAATCTTAAAAGGAACCACAAAGCATGGTGTAAGGTTTCCTTTGATGCCAAAGTAGTGAGTGTCCTTCATGGGAGACACTCGGAGATAGACAAAGTCATCGATCTGAAAGTTCATGTCCCGATGCGTGCTATCATAATAGATCTTCTAATGGGATTGAGGTGCTTTGAGATTTTCATGAATGACATGGCACATTTCTTCTTCTTCAGTGATAATGTTATTGCCAAGGATTTGACGCTCACAGGTTTCATACCAATTGAGCGGGTACGACACTTCCTGCCATAGAGAATCTTGAATGGGGCCTTGCCCGAACTTGCTTGGAAACTATTGTTGTATGGGAACCCGACAAACGGGAGGTAGTCTTCCCACTGTAGGCCAAAATAAATAACACATGCTTCGAGCATATATTCAAGGATTTTATTGACTCTCTCAACTTGACCACTCGTATGTGGATGGAAAGTTGTACTGAAATAGATATTGGTACCCATTGCAGATTGAAAGGAATCACAGAACTTGGATGTGAAGATGATTCCACGGTCTGAAGATATGAGTTGAGGAATACCATGCAAATAAACTATCCTTGATGTGTACAACTTTGCCAACTTAGCTACCGAGATGGATTCTTGGACCGAAAGGAAATGGGAAACTTTGGTGAGCTTGTCGATGACCACAAGAATAGTATCACTGCCTTTCTTGGACTTACAAAATCCATCTCAACATGATAAAATTTCCACTCTGGGATAGGCAAAGTCTAAACAAGACCTGATGGATGTCGATGTTCCACCTTCACTATGCGACAAACATCATACTCGTTCACAAACTGAGCAATCTCATGTTTCATACGAGTTCACCCGAAGATTTGCTTGATACCCTGATACATCTTGGAACTTCCTGGATGAATAGAGAGGATAGAATTGTGTACTTCATCCATGATAACTTTCCTGATCTCTCCTTTTGGAACCACTAGAGGATCCTCGAATGGCAAGGTGTCTTTGTCAGCAACACTGAAGCACTTATACTTTGGAATGCTCTTGGACACACCAATGTTCACCTTCTTCACCATAGCATTGAAAATTTGATCTTGACAAATCAAATCTTCCAAAATCGGAGAGAATTGAAGGTTGGCAAGAAATCCTTGAGGAAGTACTTGGAGGTTGAGGTTGCGGAAAGCTTCACAAAGCTCAAGTTGGAGAGGCTTGAGGATATGACTGTTGTAGTACGCCTTTCTGCTCAAAGCGTCTACAATCACATTTGATTTGCCTGGAGTATACTCACTGCTCGTATTGTACTCCTGGATCATTTCCACCTAATGTGTTTAACGGAGATTGAGATGTGGTTGAGTGAAAATGTACTTTAAGCTCTTTTTGTCAGTGTACACCTAAATTGTCTTCCCAACAAGAGGTGTTTCCAAGTCGAGAGAGCATGACCAACTACCGCCAATCCAAGATCATGAGTGGGTTAGTTCTTCTCGCTTGGCTTCAGCTGGCACGTGGTACAAGCTACCACCTTCTTGTCTTGCATGAGAACACCACCAAGACCTTGGAGGGAAGCATCACAAAACACTTCAAATGCCTTGGATTCATCGGGAGCGAGTGAGAACTAGAGCTAAAGTCAGCTTTTCCTTGAGTGTATTAAACGCAACATCACTCTCACGAATCCACACATATGTTACACTCTTCTGGAGGAGATTAGACAAAGGGTTATCAATTTTGGAGAAGTTATCCACGAATCTTTTGCAGTAACTTGCATGCCCAAGGAAGTTTCAAAGCTGCTTGACATTCTTAGAAGGCTCCCACTTCACAACGGCTTCAAATTTCTTGGGATCCACCTTGATGCCCTCGATAGAGATGATATGCCCAAGGTACACCACTTCATTGAGACAAAACTCATAGTCGAAGAACTTAGCATACAATCGATGCTCTCTTAACTTGTAAGCACAAGCCTGAGATGCACTGCATGTTCTTCTTCGGTCTCAGAGAAGACTATAATGTCCTCAAGAAACACCAAGATGAATCATTCTAGAATGGAGAGAACACGAAGTTCATCACATGGGAGATTGTCGAAGGATGATTTCCAAGACCAAAGGACATCACGATGTACTCATAAGAGACAAAGCTTATCCTGAAAGCAGTATTTGGAATATCCTCTTCACGGATACAGATTCGATGATAGCCTATCTGATGATCAAGATTAGAGAAAACCTTGGCCCCTTTCAATTGTTCGAACAATTCATTGATGTTGGAAAGTGGGTATTTGTTCCTGATTGTCTTCTTATTCAATGGACAATAATCGACGGATAGTCGGTCTGTGCCATCCTTCTTCTTGACAAACATAACACCACAACCCCAAGGTGAAGTCTTTGATCAGATCAAACCCAGACGCTCTTGTCCATCTAGCTGCTGCTTCAATTCTATCAGCTCTTCGGGGCCAAGCTTATCAGGATGCTTGCATACCCGTCTAGTTCCAGGTTCAAGTTTAATCACAAACTCTACTGGCTGGTGAGAAGGCATTCCTGGCAATTCTTCTCGAAAGACATCCTCGTACTCACAAACGACAGGAACTTGGGATATGGCTGAGAATTCAGCCTTCTCATTGAGAGAAAAGAGACGAACCGTGTCATCACAAACAGCAAAAATGATCACGTCTGCAGAAGGATGAGTCAATTTGACCTCTTTGGCTGCACAATCAACATAAGCCTTGTTCATACCAAGAAAATCCATGCTGAGAATTAGATCAATATCAGAATTGTCGAGAATAATTGGAGATCCCAGAAAAGAATAGTTGCCAAATTTGATGGAAACATCTGGGACCATCACACGAGAAGTCATTTGAAAACCCGGAGAAACAATCTTTAAAGGCCTATGAGTCTCTTGTGTCACTATATCATGCTTAGCAAAGAAAGATCTACATATGAATAAACATGATGCACTAATGTCAAACAAAACTTCTGAAGGAATAGAATTAACGAAGAGATTACCCATAATCACTTCATGAGACTCTGCTACTTGTGCTGAGCTGACCAGGTTCACTCTTGCTGTCTTGGGATTGTGTTTCACAATATCATTTCTTGGAGGTCTGACTAGAGGAGGAGGCAAAAGATGTCGCTGGTTGGTGCACTTATTAGAGTAGTGGCCCTTCTAACCACACCTGTGACATGTAACCTCTGAGAGCGGACAAAAGTTGCCCGTTGGAGGAGCATTTACTTACATGGGTGCCTGAGGCCTCTGGTGGAATCCTGGTTTGGGCGGGTGTGAAGGACCACGACCGCCATGCCACTTCTGCTACTTAGGAACAATATGAGAGGAGGACGAAGAAGGGTGAGACTCTTTGAACCACTTCTTAGAATTCTCCACATTGAGCTGAATTGATTCATACTTTAGAGCCAAGTTGTAGAATTTATCAAACGCAGGGGGCTCATTAAGGACAAGAGCAATCTGAAGATCTTCCCTAAGGCCACCACTCAACTGATAAATCTTGCTCTTCTCATCAGGAACGTCTTGCTTTGCATAGCGGAAAAAACATACTTCCCTACTTCAGGTTCCTGAACATTTCGTGCATACCCTTGACAAAACTCGCCAGGATATGATGAGCTCTGAAGTCACGGCAGAAATCATCCCACTGATCACACGACCACCTCTCAAATCCTTATATTTCTGCCACCAATTTGTTGCCTGACCCATAAGCTGGAAGGCCGCAAAACTTGACATAGTCCTCAAGCCTGACATTGATGCACTTGAAATGCTTGTTTATGTCACAAAGCCAATCGTCCGCATCAAGAGGCTGATCATAGCAGCTGAAGGACTTGGGTTGATTTGACAGGAATGGATCCAGAGTTACAAAATGCGGCTGATTGTTGAAATTCCCTTGATGACCTTGATGTCCATGATTTTGAAAGTCTTGCAACAAGCTGAGCAACGTTTGGGTATTGGCATTGGTTGCATCCATCACCGCTTGCCAAGCCTCCGGAGGTGGATGTGGAGGTGGGGATAGTGGAGGGTCAGACTACTCCCCCTCATGACCTAGGTTCCCACGAGTTGTTGGAGCCATCCTAAAGGTGGACATGAATATTAGAACACCATTGACAGAGATGATTGAAATAAGCTGAATCAAATGGCTTGAAATATTGCAACTGGAATATCATCAATAGCATTGAAACTTAAAATTAGTAAGAACAACTTCTGCATGTTCGTGATAACATCATTTGATCATGACGCCACTTGAATACCACAACAAGGTATTGTGCAAAACATTTCTTGGAAAAATGGATAAACCTTGGTACATCTGTCCGATGCTCATCCTAGGTAACTACTAGAATTCCCACCTAAGAACTTTTGACATCTTTGGTTATCCATTCGGGTCCATGGATACACGGAGTAGAATCCATCACTCAACTCCTAGAAGTAATACTACTCTCCAATGTATCTCATCCATGAACACACAACCAGAGGTCTCGGAAATTCGTCTACCTCAGACCCACCTAATCACAACGATACTAGGTATGGCGGTACACCTAGACATTCTCCCCTGTACTAGGTGGCGCCAAACTCCTCTCGCCACAAATAGTATTGAAGCAATTTCAAACAATCTCCGTCCTAAGATACTATGGAAACTGAATGATAACGATGTCTCAAGAATCCCCTGGATCTCTACTCCTCTGAATCAAGAGGCACCAAGAATAGAATTCCGTCACATCAGCATCATATAGTTTCCAAAATACCCGTGTGATCCTAATTATTTTTGAGAGAGAAGAGGGTAGAATTAAAATTCCGAAGTCATAATTCCTCACCAGAGCATAGATTAGGTGTAAAAAGAATCCTACTCTCTTATATAACTAGACTCAAAATATTTTCACTAGACTTGACTCAGCCAAGTTCGATCAAGCAAGGGACTCCTATGGTTGGTATGGCTCTGATTACAAACTTGTAACATCCACGATGCGATACTATCCCTATTTAGGCTCAAGGGCCTCGATGGGGATAGAAATCATTGCAATAGATGTAAAAGAGGATATGAGTATATGAGTTGGCTTACACTCGCGACAAGCTAAATTTCAAATCCATACAATCATCCAGAAATGTAGGGTCCGACTACAGACGAAATCAAATGACAAAAGAAAATGCTATCTATCTCGCTAAGCCCAGGAAGACAACCAAGTAGCTCCCCAACTTGTCTGGGTAAGTCACGTACATCTGCCCATGCACCTGTGGGGACCCCGACTAATAAGTTGTGATCACCGAATGTATGTGCATAGTGATCCTAGAGATCATTGCTCATTGAACACACAAAAACTTAATAACAAGTGTCTTACATCCTTTATGTACCGTTTTATTCAAATATGGCCTTTATGTCCAAGTCTTCATATGTTTGCAACAGAAATCTGCAAGGATAGCGTGAATATATCAGATTTTGGGCTCCGCAAAACCCTTAAGGTTCGAACACAGGGGCATGTGCGAAGGTTTCCTCGCGGCCTCTCCCAACCAAGCTCGCTACTCGATGGTCACAACGGCGAACTCATTCGATGACGAGGAAGAAGATGAACACGATAGTTTACCTAGTTTCAGACCGCTGCGAAGCCTAATACCCTACTCCTGCTTTGGTGGATTGCCTCTCGTGGAGGTTTTGGTGGATGAACTAGTACAGTGAGATTGAGCCTCATGAGGGGTCTCAAGCTACGTTCTTGGTTCTCTGCCTTGCGGTGGTGTGTTGAGTGGCTAAGTGTTGGATCGGATCGGGGGTCACCTCTACGGTGTTACCTAGCTTATATATATAGCGGTGGCATCGGTGCTCTTCCCTTATCTCGATTGCGGGAAGGAATCACATAACGACCAATTTTGAAGAGCGATAGGAGTACATCTGCCCCTGCCCCAAGGCGGTCTTCGCCTGCAAAGTAGCTGATGGTGATGCAATGGTGGGCTCGGTGATGACATCCGTCCTGCAGGGCTCGTGGTCGTGGTCTTGTTGCACCAGAAGGGAAAACTTTGGGTGCCGCTCTGGGAACCCGCATACGTCCTTGCTCCCTTTGCACCAAAGAGGAAACTGTGTCGCCTGGGACGCTGGCGCCCGCCTGTCCTTCCTTGCATCACCCTTGACTCTTGAGGCCGGGCCCCACATAGAGATCTCCGCCGCTCAGGAGGTGGCCTAAGGAGGCCCCTCCTTGCTGGTCTTGATGTCGTTCTTCCTTGCAAGACCAGGGTCCTAGCGAGGGCCTTGTCTTGAGTAGTGTCGCGCCAAGCCATGCCCGGCTGACGAAGTGGGCCATGTTATGGGTCACAGGCAGGCAGGACTGGGTACCCCCATTCCCAGAACACTGACAGTAGCCCTCGGGTCCAAGGCGCACTCAAGCTGGCTTCAAAGCGAAACTTTGAGGGTGGACCGAAGATCCATGGGCCCCAAATGCCTGCGGGCCAGGCTCTACACGCGTCGGCCACCCGTGTGGCAATGCCCCCGCTCCTCGAAGGCGTCAGGAACCGCCCAAGTCAAACAGACGTGATGCCTACGTCAGCGCTGGCCATCATTACCTTTCCTAAAATGTTGTCGATTCCTTGGGCTTCCATCTCTCGAGCCTCAGGGATGTGACCAGGCAGCATGTGGCGAGGCGACTTGCGGCAGAGTTGCGCATCGATTGAGCCGGCCCTCTTGGGGCTAGAGGGGTGCACGTCGCCTGCTCTGTCACGATGCTTCGTGGCCTTGATCCCGACTATAAATCCTCTCCTCGTGACGTGGCCTAGCCATCTCGAAGCGTCCGCCTACTCTCGCAACTCTAGATAAAACCCTCTCTATCTCCTCGTCTTCTCCCTTCCTTCATGGCGTCTGGTGGAAGCGCCGCCGGTGTAGGGGGTGTGCGGGGCCGTCGGCCCCTTGCTTTCCTCCGGAGGCAACGGTGGGGGGCTATCGGAGCCGGTGTGGAACCGCCAGCGCTGGACCATGGTGAGGGAGTGAGTGTTTCTTCGCCTCCCTATTTCTTCGCTTGATACGTCCAATGTATTGGGCTTGATTGTCTTCTTCTTCCAGGGCACCGGCTGCCAAGAGACGCAAGCGCGATGAACTCCAGGAAGATGTGGACACGTTGTGCGCCTAGCTAGCGACTACTGCCGTCGCCTTCCAGGCCACCCTCAGGCGTGAGGCGGAGGCGAGGCTCTCCAAGCCTAGGTCCAAGAAGGGGCTGACGCTGTGCAGGCCGCGCGGGACGAGGCGGCCTATGCAAAAATGCTGGAGTCCCAGTAGGCCAAGCAGTACCTCGACATCGCTCACCAAGCGGCTGGCGCGATGGAACGGTTCGTCGGGGATGCCCCCGCTCTCCCCAATGTGCAAGGCGATGGGGGCTATCTCGACTTCTTCCGCCGGGTGGTGGAGGTGCTGGAGACTGGCATCTCTCGCGTGAATGGGGATAGCGAGGCCGATGCATGGGATCTCGTGGAGCTTGCTCGACGCACTTCTTCTCAAACTTGCGCCGCCTCGTCCCATAGCTCGACCTCCAGCGCATGGTGGAGCGGGCGCCAGAGGGGATACTGAGGCCTCTTCGTGACGGGGTGCACCCTCATGTGGATGCCCTGGTCGCGCAGTTCATCCAGGCGCCCCCTCCCTAGGGAGAAGACAACCCTGATGTCATGGCGGCCGTCGACTCGGACAGCGACAACAACTCCTCCGCTTAGATCCCCACGGCTTCTTCCTTCTGGTACATGTAATAGATTAATACAAACTTGGCACCCATGGGCATTAACCTTTTGTGCATTTACCTATGTTCTAGCTTCTTGTCATTGATTCACCGTCGGCTGCTCGTAGTCATGCGGTTTAGTTTTCTCGTGCCAGCTTGGCGCCTCCGTCGATACGACCGGATGATGGTGGCTAGTCAGGTCTCCGTGTAGTCCCTCCTCCTAAGGGGCAGCCCATGACCACCAGCCCCAGCCCCATGGCCTAGCAGCCCATCACCGTTGGGCCTTCGTCCTCATGCTGCCTTTCCTACCGCTTCGGGACCCTAGGGTGTCAACAATCGTGCGCAGTTCGCCCGTAGTACCTGTGTCCTCACATTAGTGCATACAAACTTCACCTCACCCTTGGGGCGCCGCTAGATCAGGAAACTCATGTTTGATTGGGTAGTGTACTTAGCTTGTGGGCTGTGGATGGCCTTGTGGCGTGGTTGGGTTGTTCAGATACTCCACTACAACGCCTAGGGTGCTTCTTCCTTTCTTACGGACGAGGCGCACTGCGGGCCTTTTCTGCGCTCCATGTCTGGAGGCCCCAGTCCCGTGCATTTCCCTACCGCTATGGTTTACGACTAGCCAAGGTTGCAACCACGAGGTGAGGCCTTGATACCCTCGATGTAGACCAAATCACCAAGGATGGCATCGACGGTGCCGAGTGGCAATATGATAGGTAATCCTCCTAAGGCACACTGCTCAGGAACCCCCTTTCACACTTAGGCAGCTCTACGTCGACGAGCCCAGTCCCGCACATTTCCCTAACGCCATGGTGTACGACCGGATCACCAAGGACGTAACCACGAGGTGAAGCCCCAACACCCTCGATGCCGTCTAGATCACCAAGTACGGCATCGAGGCTTCCAGGAGGCTTTATGACCGGTAAGGCTCCTGAGTCGTACTACTTAGGAGCCCCCTTTGACGCTCGAGCGGCCCCCATTTCGCTCTGTTGGGTTCTGCCACAAGAGGCCCAAGCACTGGGGCACCCTGAGACTTCCGTGCTGTGGTGTCGCGCTTTGGGCGGAGCCCCCGAGCTGGGGTTAGTCGTCAAAAGCAGTGAGTCCCTGAGGCGGCAGGGCCTTCCTATCTAGGTCTGGGCTGCCCCGGAGAGGGCCGCAACATGCGGCCTCTTGCAAAACACTGATCCAGTAGAAAGAGAACTGAAGGTTGGTAAAAAGAGAAAGCAACAAGATAAAAGTCCCTGCCCCTTTTCTTTTAAAGAGCTCTCAGCTCTTCAAACTTCAGTTCAAAAGTTGGCAATTCGAACACACCAGAAAGCAAGCAAATGTTGCATCCGGCGCCTAGGCTAGTCTTCATCTTCCCCCAACAATGAGCATAGGGCATCCATGTTGCATGTGCATAGCCATTAATGGGCAGTGTTGACTTCTCCACGAGCACGGAGCATGAGGTGCAACATTGCATGAGTGGGAACCCTTCGCGTCCTCGGGGGGCTCTGGACGTATACAACCCGCTCATTATTTCGTGAGAGTGTCATGGCCGTAGAGAGCTAGGCAAGCCCCCGGGCGCCAGGCCAGGTAGCTCCCAACTCCGCCAAGAGCCTGTGAGAGCCTGGCTTAATAGGAATGATAGACTACTCATATCCACAAGGAATTCCTTCTTTTCCGAGAGCCGACTCGAAAAGAACTCCAAAGTTAAGAGTGCTTGGCTTGGAGCGATTCTAGGATGGGTGACAGATCAGGAAGTTGGTCCCGTGTGCGCACAAGTGAGGACAAAGTGCGCAGGAAAGACTAGTGTTGGTCTATGGGGCCAGTATCGATCCCGCCAAGCATAACGGGGTGTCACAAAGCCATCCCGTGCATTTCTTCTTGGTTGCACGCCCCTGCGCCCCAAACGCGAATGCGTTGGTCCCCGTGTAGCCACAGGATTGCGCTCCCATGGGTCCGACACAATCGTAAGGGTGTTTTGTCGAGGAAGCTGCCTCGTGGGGCGTTTTAGCGACGATTGTGCACTACCTCCCGAGGCTGCATTGATGTTCCAGTTGCCGCGGGTGGCCCGAGTTACCTATGTTTTGATGCCCTTCCACCCAGGGTGTAATCCCTAACACCCTAGGGTCCTGCTTGGTGATGCTTGCTTGCGGGGGCGCCAGCTTAGGTCATGCCCCGACGGGTCCGGTGGCGTCTTCCCTCCTTCTTCAGCTCGTGCTGTCCGCACTTGGCAGTTCTTTGGGGGAAGCTGTAATAGCCAAGTGTAATCCTTGCCTTATTTGTAATATATTTCTCAAGTGTGACCTTCTATGGATGCTTTCATGCCATCATGTGTTTGATTTACATTGCCATTTCCATTTCATGAATCATGCATCATGCCATCATGCTCATCATACCAAGTGCATGCTAATTATTGCCATACTTGTGCTTGTGATTCTTGTGATGTGAGTGTTTTTGTTTCGGGTGACTGTGTGTGGGTAAGGTTCTACTTCTTTTTCCATAAGCAAACTATCCCCATTTCTCTCTTATTCCAATACTGCAACATGTTAAATAATTGCTTGATGTTTTCCTATATTAAAAATGTTGCTCCTTTTCTAAATAACCAGATGAGAATTGTTGTGTAGCCTCAAGCATGTTCTACTCATTTTGGTTATTTCAAACAATTGCAACAGATTCCAATTCATAATATATGTGTACGATTAATTTGTTCGAAAAATGTCATTTTCATTTTTATTAAATAGCATGCATTTTTGCAAGCTCAAAGATGTATTTCTTTTCTTTTAAAACCTCTCTCTCTAAACCTGGACATTTTGTTTCTCCGAGTTTTTCAGTTCAAACCTATGGATTTTTTCTATTTTATGAGAGAGAGAGACAGTAGTGGGCCCCTTGGCCAACTTGCTGGCAAGGCCCAGCCCACCCCGCGTAGACGCCTACCCGCCCCGTCGATGACCTCCGTGAGTTCAGTGAGAGAGGTGCGTGCTCCCGACGCCGTGAAGTCCTTCACGGAAGCCGAGGCCGGTGCCGTATCTCTCCTCCTATAAAGCGGGCCACTACTGTGCCTAGGGTTTCCCGCTTTCCCTCCGTCGCTACCATCTCCATCTCCCCTCCTTCCTCTCCCTTACCGCGGTGAGATTTAGAGAGAAGAGAGGCTTCAGAGAGGTTCAGAACAAAGCGCCGTTGCAGGCGTCGTCGTCACCATCGCCTCTGGTGGCCTTCTTCCCCCCTCCAGGATGGCGAGGTGGCCCCTGGTGCCGACCACATTTAGTTCCCAGCGTTAGGAGGTCCAGAGCGCCTCTGAACCATCGGCCCGTCGTCACGTCGTCGCCTTCCTCCGCTCCATCAGGATGCGCCGCCCCGCTTCGCCTCTTCTTCACGCGCTTGGATCGCTAGCTCGTTGGTGAGCCTCAGAGTTCCCCCACGCCTCGCCCCTTGCTTTCGGTAGACCGCAGCCGTTTCCCGTCGCCGTAGGTTCGCCGTCTCCACTGTGCCCCAAGCCGAGTAACAGCTCGAGCTCGAGTGCCCCCTCTACCGTCACGTGTAGTCATTCTAGCCATAGGGATGGAACCCCCGGTCAGCCGCATCCCCCCACACGAGGTCCTCCTCATCGGAGAACTCCTCTGTCGCCGGAGTCACCACCGTCGTCCCTCTACTGTGTGCATGTGTGTTTTGTTTCAGTTTCGTTAGTAAGGCATGGTAGTGTTAGAAAAGGTGCGTTGAGAGCCTTATATAGGCAGACTCCCCCTCCTAGCCTACTGTTTCAGCGCGCGCCCACCCAACGGGGAGACTTGGGTTCGAATCCCCGCATATTCCCCCTTTTTGTGATTTTCGTGTTGTGTTGTGTGTGTGTATGTGGCGCAGGATCTGGTGTGGCTGCGTCCAGATCCAACGTGCGTGCATGCTGGTGTGTGGCCCTGTGTGTGTTGTGTGTGTGCGGGTGAATTGAGTGTATGTGATGTGTGTGTGTATGATAGTGGGCCCATGGCCCACTTGTCATCCATGCAGGGGGCCCTGGCTCACTGCTAGGTGGGTCCCCCTATATATTTGTTGTTGTGCTTTGTTTTATCACTCTTAAATTGCAAGTATTCCATTTTTGGACATGTCCAGATCTGTACCAGGCCATTTTTGGCAATGAGCATTTTTCATAAGTTTTGACTTATAAGTTGTTTCAAGATTTGGTGTTATTTGCAATGTTGGATTGTGAGCATTTTATCTACTGCAATATATGAGTGTGATATATGGATTTGGGGTAGAATCCATTGGCTTGATTTGTTTTAGCTTTTGAGCAAGTTTTGCAAAATGTCATTTTGTCCCAATATGCCATTTTGTCAATTTTTTAGGATTAATCCATGCATGCTATGATAATTGTGTCAACATGGAAGTGGTGGTGTTTTATGAGTATTATGCCATGGTATTTTCTTTTGACATGATAAACTTGCATATAAGTGGGAATCTTGCTCCAAAGTAGCTAATAAAATGTTGTTGCTTTCCACATGCGTAATATTTCTAAGTCTAAGAATCTGCTATCATTTTTATGCCGCATGTTGAGTGGATCCTACCAAGTGTTCTGTGGTGTTTTAGCTCAAGCTCAGTGCTAGTATTTTGTAGTAGATATTCTCCTCTAGTGTCATGTTAATTTTCATGCCATGAGGTGGTCTCTAGCATCATTATTTTCTGCTATCAACTTGCTACCAGCTTTACTCAGATTCCATAAATCTGTGGTTTTCACTACGTCCCTAGAATATGTTTCATCATGCCATCTTGTGAGCTCCATGCTTAGTGATACACTTCCTTTCAAGTTTGCTAGTATGATGATTTGATAGGTATGTTGTGTAGTTTCTGTTCATGCTTTGTTTGAGGTTGGAGACATCCTGTAGCTCTAGATAATTGTTGTGGAAGTTGCTATGTTCCTGTTTTGGGCAGATTGTGTGTGGTAGTGTTTTGTGACTTTTGGGAGCTATGCTCCATGGTTTTACTTGATATTTGGCTCTATTGTGATTTGTTTTTCACTTCCTAACCAGTGTCTACCTTGGAATGCCAAGGAATAGCCCATGGCCTTCCTTGTCTCCTATTTTGTCTTTGTACCTTGTCGTGAGCGTAGCGTGAGATCCGTTACTCCCTTTCCAACGTTTTACATATGCATTTGCGTAGAGTTTGCATGAAGCTTCCATATTTGCCATGATCATGCATGCTTAAACAACTTAACATGATGTTCTGTCCAGAATTGTAAATAACTTAACTATTGCATGAGAAACATGACTAGCTTAGGATTGCCATGTTAAATACTTCAAATGAATCATGCATCATGTTGTTTGTGCATTGCACCTTATTTGTTTGTTTATTGTTGTTGTTTCTCTTTGGGTAGACGCGAGTGTTGAACCTAAGTACGAGGATCCAGGAGAGTACCACTATGAGGACCCCGCTCTTTGTCCCTTTGAAGAACCAACAGGAAACATGATCGTACCCAGATCTCGACGCTATTTTTGCTTTGCTAGATGTCTTACTCTTATCATTACATTTGCGTTACCTACCACTTGAATCTCACGTCTCCTACATGGCCATGATAGCCTCTAACCCCTCCCCACCTAGCAAACCTTGTTTGGCTAAGTTACCGCTGCTCAGCCCCTCTTATAGCGTTCTTAGATGCAGGTGCAGGTTGTTTCCATGTGATAACATGGATATCCAGAGATATCACAAAATTTACTGCTATTTAATTTAATGCACACATATATATATATATATTGGTATGGTGGAAGGCTTGGCCTTTTTCTCGGTATTTTGTTCCACTTTTACCTCCATAGTTACTTCTTACCAGTGTTATGTTTCCATATTTTTGCACTCCTAACATGCTCGAGGTTGTTATGGGGACCCCTTGATTATTCGGTTGAGATTAAAACTTGTCTGGCAAGGCCCAACATTGGTACTATTTGCTTAACAACTTAATAAAAATGCATATGGCTTGGCAACCCCATGGATAATTAATCAACAACCCGGGCCACTGCTCCTCATGAGTGTTGGTCTAAAACGTCAGCCGCCGGTGGCCAGCAGTGGCAACTCTGTGTTTGGGCTACTAGAAGTTTGGACAATCCGGTCGTGTCTCGAGAACAAGATACGCGGCTCTTATCGGCTTCGTCAACACGTCGGGCGGTCTTGCTGGACTTGTTTGACCTTTCTCAAATGGCTTGTGTGAGGAACTCTGATCTTCTTCAAGCTATCTTGAGGTGTCGGTTTTCCTTCGGAATTGCCTAGGATGATCATGAGGTCCGTGGTCGAGGTTATTCCCGTGGAATGTGGTTAATTTGTGATTGATTAGTTCGAGCACCCTGGTAGGGTTAAGTCTTTTGAAAAGTCATGCCCGCGGTTACATGGCAACTTGGATATTTTGTTTAACACCCGGTTATAGTTAACTTGAAGTGAACTCCAATAAAAGACACCAACTGTAGTGATCATGCTAATACTCGGTCGTCTTCCGTAGTCCACCATATTTATATTCATCTTCATGTAAGTTAGCTACCAAATAATGCCTAGTGCTTGCTGCAAACTCAACACTTACCCCATCCAACCCAATAAGCTTACAAAGTTTCGGTACCCGGGTTACAAGATTGCTGAGTCCCTGTGGCTCACAGATTACAACAATACAGGTGTAGGTCCAGATGAGACCATGCTAGATGATGTGACCAAGCTCTAGTGGGAGTATGATCAAGCACGTGGCAGAATGTATGTCACGTATCCCGACGAGTAGAGAGGCCTTGGTCGTGATCTTTGGGGCTAGCAAGGCAGTTTCATTGCTTCTTTTCTTCGTTTAATTTCGTCCGTGGGCGGACCTTGTCTTATGTATGATGTTTGAATAATTTCTGTGAACTTGTAATTTAGCTTGTGGAGAGTGTAAGCCAACTCATATACTTATCTCTTCATACATGTATGCGATCTTATTGTACTTGTGAAACGACTAGATGCGCCTGTATCCCTATCACAGTCCCCATGCTTAAATAAGGATAGGCACGCATCTTGGGTGTTACAAGTTGGTATTCAGAGCCATACGACCATAGGAGCCCTTTGCTTGATCGAACTTGGCCAAGTCGAGTCTAGTAAAACTATTTTGAGTCCAGTTATATCGGAGAGTAGGTTTCTTTTACTCATCTTCTATACTCTGGTGAGGTATTCGACTTAGGAATTTTGATTCTACTCCGCTTCTCACTAAAAAAATTTAGGATCACGCGGGTATTTTGGAAACTATATGATGCCGATGTGATGGAGTTCTGTCTTGGTGCCTCCTGTCTGACTTGATTTCTTCCGAGGAGTTGAGCTCCAGGGGATGCTTGGCACATAGTTATCACTCGGTTTTCTTAGTATCTCAGGACAGAGGGTGTTCGGAATTTCTTCAATAATTGTCGTGGTGTGATCAGGTCGGAGTCGCCCAGTACTGGGGAGGAATCCGGGGTACTGCCATGTTTGGTATCGGTCTGCTTTCGAGGATCCGAGATAGATGGAGTTCCGAAGCCTCTGGTTATGTGTTGAAGGATGGATATAGTGGAGTGTAGGGCTTGTTAGTTGTGTTAGATATTTCTCCTCCCTATATCCCAACACCCGATTGCATAAGAAAAGAGTTTGGAAGTGTTGGGTTCTACCGTAGGTGCATCGCATGCAAATTAAAATTTTCCTACGCGTAGAACATCCAAGAACATGCTATGGAGATGGATCACAGTTTGTTACCACTAGACGTGTAGTGCCGTGCAGCAGAAGTAGAGTTGGGGCAGTGCGTTCGTGTGGTCCTTCCCCTCCTTGTCCCATCTCCCTCGAACAGTCATTCCGATCTCCCTCAAACAGCTGGTCGCTGGATCCCATGTACAGGTTCCCCAGAGCGGTGGAAGTGCACCGCCTCTAACGGTATCCGCGCGTGCAGGAGGAACACCCGTGCAGCGGAATTCTAGGTTCGATCACACGGTCGGCGACGGCGAGTGGAGGTGGCTAGTTGCAGCTCATGCAAAGCCCTAATGACAGCGCCAAAGCGACCAACAGGATGGGTGTGCCGCACCTCCACGATATATAGGCATCCGGCACGGGCTCAACTCTTGGGCCTCGCACGGATCCTAAACCCCATGTGTTCCTTCCCTTAAGCGCGCAACCCTTTAGGTTCTCGTCCACTTGGTCGCGAGTCACATGACATCCAACTCGACTGGTCAGTAGCGGCCTCTAGCACTCCAAGTGTTCAATGAAGCTGGTTAGGCAAACCTGTACTTCACACATCTGTTCCCTTTGCCACACGATATATGTTGTCATGCACAAGGCGACATGGTCGTCCTTGTTGCAACACGACCTCTTTCTCGTTCCGGTAAATCCAACCAACATTCGGATTATCTCATAATCCTCATCTTATGGCCATGCTTATCCAGGTTGGAGCACCCGAGGGGCCCGGAGTATATGTCTCCTGGTAGGAGGGGCAAATCCCATCTTGCTCGACCATTTCTCGCAGCATGGGTCTGGACAAGCCTGAAACCTACCTTTGTAACTACCCACTCATGGAGTAGCGTTTGGTCGGACCAAAGCAAGTCTGTCACCATCTCGAGTACATGCGCCAGCTCAGGTCTTAGGACATAGAACGTATGTTGTACTAGAGACTCACAGATGACCTATCGCTGCGTCTCATAGTTGGGTCTATCCAACTCAGACCTTATGTCGACTCGGATCCAACTATGTCGAATCTAACCAGACCTTTCTGAGTCTATATTATCCGGCTAGCATCCAATGCTACATGGTGAGTGAGACCGGACCATCCACCGTGTCATATGCTAATCTAACTAGCTGCGTGTCCACACAACCCTTTCAACCAGGGACCATTTAGGACAGTCATCATACAATGCATAGTCTCACAAACAAGTCACATACTTGTTAATACATATCAATGATAATGTCCAAGGACTATCTTTATTCATAAACACATAGGAAATATCATCATACATGATTACCTCTAGGGCATATCTCCAATAGTCTTCTTAGGTGTATGAGGGCATATACATTTGTTCTCAGCATATACAATTCAAGTAGCTGTCTAGGATCATCTTCTTCAGATGTATGAGGGCATATACACTTGTTCTGAGCATATACAATTCAAGTAGCTATCTAGGATCATCTTCTTAAGATGTATGAGGGCATATACATTTGTTCCGAGCAACATTAGCTCAATACTTTTGTGTTATTTCAAGTGGCTTCTAATATCTGATGATGTTATCGCAAACCCGAAGAAGGCGTTCTTACTAATTTTTCAGTAGGAAGGCTATTATGTTATTACATTCAATTTCTTTTAAGTCATTGGCTCAGGTTATTGCAATCATCTTTGTCAATGATATGTTGATGTTCTTATCCATCTCCAGGATGGCTCCACCAACTCGTGGGAATCTGAGTCGGGTGAGGGGCAGTTTGATCCTCCACCACCCCCACCCCCGCCTCCTCCTCCAGAAGCTTGGCAAGCTGTGATGGATGCAACCAATGCGAATACTCAGATGTTGCTCCATCTATTGCAAGAGAGAGATCAGGGTCAGCAAGGTTTTCAAGGGAATTTTCAGAATCAACCTCAGTTCACGACACTCAACCGGTTCCTTGCCAACCAACCCAAGTCTTTCACATGTTGTGAGTAGCCTTTTGATGCAGATGATTGGTTCCATGAAATGAGTAAGCATTTTGAGTGCAGCAATTTAGACCAGAGGACTATGTTAGGTTCGTGTTGTTTTAGCTCAAGGGTCACACAGTAGATTGGTGGCAGCAATACAAGGACTCCTAGGGCAATCGTTTTGTCACCTGGGATCATTTCTGTCGTGACTTCAGGGCCCATTACATTCTGACGAGCTTTGTCGAGGATATGCGTGACAAGTTCAGACACCTAAAGCAGGGAAGCAAGTCTGTCTATCAGTACAACATCGAGTTCTAGAATGTGGCCTGCTTTGCTAAACAAGATGTTCCTGATGACAAGTCCATGATTTATTAGTTTAGAGGTGGTCCCAAGGATGAGCTTCTGCTGAGTCTGGTCCTTCAAGATCCTTATGGGTTTGATCAGTTCTACAACATGGCCTTGAAGGTCGAGGAAACTCAACTTAAGTTAGAGAACTCAAGGAAGCGTTCTAGGGAATCCTACTCTTCTTCTTCAAGCTCTCAGATGGTCCCTAAGTAGCTGAAATATTGGGTTCCTCCTCCTCCGTTTCGTTCTCCTCAGTAGCAAAAGCACTTCAGTGGTCATGGTTCTTCCCACCACCCAACCTAGGATATTAGTAGAGGTCCCAGGCGCCCAAGTCAGATAATGTTCCTCCTCCAGGCAACTTCCGTCTGCTCTCAGAGGTTACTTGTCACAAGTGTGGTTAGAAGGGTCACTACTCAAACAAGTGCAACAACCAGCGGCGTATTCCCCCTCCTCCTCCTATCAAGCCCCCAGGAAGTGCTATGGTGAAGCACAACCCCAAGTATGCAAGGGTGAACCATGTGAATGCAACTGAAGCAGAAGATTCTTACCAAGTGATTATGGGTAACCTCTCAGTTAATTCTATTCCTGCAAAAGTGTTGTTTGATACTGGTGCATTGCATTCATTCATTTCAAGTCCATTCGTTTCCAAGCATGAGTTCTGTTGTGAAGAATTTACTAGGTCGTTAACTATGGTATCTCCGGGCTTGCAAATGAACTCTCCTTTCATGGTTCGGGATGCCTCTATCAATATGGGTAATTATACATTTCTGGCATCTCCAATTGTTCTCGGCAATTCCGATACTGATCTCATTATTGGCATGGACTTTCTGGCTATGAACAAGGCACACGTTTATTGTCAAGCCAAAGAAGTCAAATTGAGTCATCCTTTAGAAGATGTGATCATTTTCGCAGCTCATGATGACACGATTCGTCTCTTTGCTCTTAATGAGAAGGGTGAAATCTCGGCTATTTCTCAAATTCCGGTGGTTGGTGAGTATGAAGATGTCTTTCACGCAGAATTACCAGGAACGGCTCCGCATCGGCCAGTTGAGTTTGTGATTGACCTTGAGCCCGGAACTGAACTGGTTTGCAAGCGTCCTTATAACTTGGCCCCGAAGAGCTGAAAGAGTTGAAGAAGCAGCTAGATGAACAAGAACGTCTGGGTCTAATCAGACCAAGTTCTTCTGCATTGGGGTTTTGTGTTTTCTTTGTCAGGAAGAAGGAAGGAACGGATCGACTTTGTGTCGATTATTGTCCATTGAATAAAAAGACAATTGAAAACAAGTACCCACTCCCCAACATCAATGAGTTGTTTGAACAACTGAAAGGTGCCAAGGTTTTCTCAAAGCTTGATCTTCGGATGGGCTATCATCAAATTCGCATTTGTGAAGAAGATATTCCAAAGACTCCTTTCAGGATGAGTTTTGGCTCTTATGAGTGCACCATCATGTCTTTTGGTCTCGCCAATGCTCCTCCAACCTTATCCAAAATGATGAACTTCATATGCTCTCCTTTCAAGAATGAGTTCGTCTTGGTGTATCTGGATGATATCCTTGTGTTCTCGGAGATTGAAGAAGAACATGCAGAGCATCTCCGGCCTGTGCTTGACAAGATAAGAGAGCATTGATTCTATGTAAAGTTTTCCAAGTGTGAGTTTTGGCTCAATGAAGTTGTGTACCTTGGGCATGTGATCTCTGCCGAGGGCAGTAATGTGCACCCTGAGAAAGTTGAGGCAATCTTGAAGTGGGAGCCTCCTCAGAATGTCAAGTAGCTTCATAGCTTACGCGGGCTGGCATGTTACTACAGAAGATTCGTGGAGAACTTCTATGAAATTGCTAAGCCTCTGTCCAACCTCCTCCAAAATAATGTCAAGTATGCTTGGTCTCCTGAGCGTGATGTGGCATTCAATACACTCAAGCAGAAACTGACTTCATCTCTAGTTCTTGTCCCTCCCGAGCAATCAAAGCCTTTCCAAGATTTCTGTGATGCTTCTCTCCAAGGCCTTGGTGGCATTCTCATGCAAGATAAGAAGATCACTGCTTATACCTCACGTCATTTGAATCCTGAAGAGAAGAACTACCCCACTCATGATCTTGAGTTGGTGGCAATTGTGCATGCTCTGATGACTTGGAGGCATTTGTTGTTGGGTAGACCAGTTGAGGTGTACACCGATCACAAGAGCGTGAAGTACATTTTCACTCAACCAAATCTCAATCTTCGACAGTCTAGTTGGGTGGAAATGCTTGAAGACTTCAACCCAAACATTGTGTCTGGGATATACCCCGCAGTATAAACCGACCGAAAATCTGACCCAGCCAGGACTTGGTGGCTCACTGGAGACCCGGTCGAGACTTGATGATTCATTGGTAACCCGGTGGGCGGGTCAGACGAGCGACAAGGCCCAAGGCCCAGCATGCAAGCCGGTGCCAGGCAGCTCACAAGAGAAGGCCCAAAGGAGAGAGAGGATTTCCTCACAAAGGAAACAAGACCCAGATTAGGATTCAGGAGAGACTAGTCCTAATCCTACTCCCAGTAGGACTCTATTTATAAACCTACCCTCTCCACTTATATAAGGAGGGTTAGAGCACCCCTAGGGAGACAGGTTCACAAGTTTACAAGTTGAAGTCATTAGAGATAGACATATTAGAGGCTCTCGAGATTAGAGGTATCAAGACGACACCCTTGTAACCGAGAGACCTTCTTGATAATCAATACCAGACAAGCAGGACGTAGGCTTTTACCTCATCTAGAGGGGCCGAACCTAGGTATACTCGCGTCTCTTGATTCCGACCAACCCCTCTCAAGCCGTCACGTAGTTGTGACCACCCCGTACCTAAGTCCGTTCACCCGGACATCTGCTGTGACAAATCCACGATAGTTGGCGCCCATCGTGGGGCCTGCATGGTGGTGTTGTGTTCTTGAAGGGAGCTCTTACAGGGTTCGAGAAGTGGACGACAACCCATGTGGTCCAAATGGTTTTTCTCCTGAAGGATCGACAGCGGAGTTACAACTCCTTAGGTAAAGCAAATAAATTCAAGTCGAAAGGAATCAAGTTGACGGTTGAGTTGTGTTGGGATCAGTTTTTTCATTGAAAGTAGTACATGCATATGGTGGTTTGCTGCTGTGTGCGTGGATCCGGTCCACGATCGAGTGGCCAGTCCAAGAAGAACAACTTAAAAAGCACGACTACAGTGTAAATCATGTTCACGGATTAGCAGTCCGGGTCAAAGAAAAATCGATCAAGGGGAACCCCCTAGAGTAGTACTTGAATACTTACCACGTAAAAGGAACGATCAGCTTCAGACCACAAAAGAAAAGGCAGGTTGTACAAGTGCAATAGATCAAGAGAGGGAGAATCTGAAGCCAAGATATGGAGCAGTTAAAAAGTATAGGGAAAAAAGACCACGACCAAGAGTTGCAGGGGCACGCAGATGTGGATTAACCCAAACAGCCACGACCTGGAGGCATACCTGGACTCGGGACTTCAGCGCGGCCCTGCCGCCACGGCCTCGCCTCCAGCAGGTCCTCTCTGCTGCCATGCTCCGCCGGTGGCCGCCTCCACCATGCCTCGCCTCACCTCGACGGGCCGCTTTCATCACTGTGCTGTCCCCACTCTGGGTCTCCCACTACGCATCCACCCGTGTTTTCGCTTCCCGGGGCCGCATCGTGAGCCACCCTACTGTTCCATGTCTGCGGCTGCCCGCCGACTCACCACGCCTGTTCTGCCGTGAACCGCCCTCATCGCGCTGCTCACCGTCTCGTCGCCCCGCCAACGCCGTGGCCGAGCCGCTGCTGTGGCCTTCACCTCTGCCCTGGTTGCGCCTCACTCGGAGTTGAGGTCGACTCGCCAGCGTGCGTGTGAACCGGCCGGGGCCTAGTGCCGCGAACGCGGCGACTAAAAACTTGTGAGACAGCCAGAGGAGTGGGGTATCCGGTCTGTTGATATACGATGAAATAATACAACAAGTCTTGGACATTTCGGTGAAAGTACACAGGGGTCATTTGTCATCCTAAATCAGGTGTTGTTTGCCCTTTTCGATTTTCAATTCATATTAAATTGTCAAACAACAATTGCTCCGTCTCTTGCAATATTTTTGTGCAGGACAATTCTTCATTGCAAAGTGGAATTAAAATGTGGAGGAGGAACTTGCACAAGCGTCATTCCGCACTGGTGTTGGTCCGTGTTGCATTAATCAACGGACTCACGCATCGGCATTCGATGCCTCGACCGCACCAATTTACAATGCCACAGCCGTCTCTCACGGCCACACCGGCATACAACACCACGACCGCCTCTTACGATCACACTGTCTTACAATGTTGCAGCCGTCTCTCGCGACCGCACCGGCTTACAATGCCGCGACCATCTCTTGCGACCGCATCGGCTTACAGCACCGTGGTCATCTCTGATGACTACACTGACTTACAACAACGCGACTGACTTCTATGTCTACATCAACATATCAGTGCGGTGCTCGACAGTATGAGCTGCCCAACGGATGAGCGGAAGACGCCGCGTACAGTATCATCTACATCACTATATCGGAGCAGTGTTCGTCTATATGAGCCACCCAACCGGATAGGTGCACAAGTTGCTTCCACTGCAATTTGGTTAACTTCAACAACCAGCTGGAACGAACCATCGATCGGATCATTGATAAAATTCATACCGGATCGTCTACAACCCGCCATGGTCGAACCTTCAGTGGAGATTCTCAAGCCGCCTCGTCGAGTCAGTTTAAGACTCGGCGACTACAGATATGGCGAGACACAGTAGGTCATTTTCAATGAGAACCCCGGGTCATTGTAAAGTTAACCCGATCCTAGGGGATACTACATTATTAACGAAAGAATTAAAAGTTACCCAAGAGGACGAGTCACCATGATGCACCATTCAAACATGGGTATCCTGATTTATCTGATCATCATAAAGTAACTGGGAGTTTCTTCTATTTATGTATTTCAGGTTGTGCAAAGGTGGATACTTCTAATTGGTCACTTGGGGGCTTCCAACCCGCCGGGTTTAGCTTGCTCACCCTTTTAGCCGGCTCTTCAGCCAAAATAGCCCCATTGTGCGACGACTTACAAGAAGGCGGCTTACAAAACGGCGGCACAAGAGATGATGATGTGCCAGATGGCGAGAGGCTTAAGGTCACCCAAGAGGATGAGCCACCACGTTGCTAGCCTTTCAAACATGGGTGCGCCGCCTTATGGACGAAAGTCTTCCAGGTCACTCAAGAGGATGAGCCGCCACGTTGCGAGCCGTTCAAACATGGGTGCACCGTTTTCTTGATGAAAGATTTAAGGTTACTCAAGAGGATAAGCTGCCACGTTGCGAGCCGTTCAAACATGGGTGCCTTACCTTATCGGTGAAAGATCTCAAGCCGCTCAAGAGGGTGAGCTGCCATGATGCGAGCCATTCAAACGTGGGTGCCAAGTCGCTCAAGAGGACTAGCCGCCATGATGCAAGCTGTTCAAACATGGGTGCCATGGGAGCCAAAGAGGATGAGCCGCCAGGATGCTAGCTGTTCAAACATAGGTACCATGCTGCAAGACGGGTCATGGACTAAAGCAAGGCGCTAGAGTGGGTGAAGGTCGCCCCCACCCTGGTAGGGTTGTACCAGCCTATATGTAGCTGCCACTCGTGTAGGGGTGCTGCGAGCTGTCAATTCACCCCCTGGCCTCATCCAGCAGCGAGAGAAGCTCTCTCCAATCTGCTACGTACTCTCCGCCAAGTGGACCGTCGTACTCTTAACAAGCGACGTTGTTTAAGGTTCAAACGACGGCTTTATGTCACATGAGAAGTAGCTTATGGGCCCCGGGGCACTCACCCTGTTATAAATTCTAGTCTGTTACGCCGTTAATAGTTAATCTCGCCTAGAGACCCTGAGCTATGCAAGATTGGCGGTCACTCTCATTAGAGACCTTGCACTATTAAGCGGTTCAAAGAAATAGTCCCCCCTCAGACAGGCCAGAATATAAGTTTTCAAAAAACAAAAACAAGGGGAAAGCAAGACCATCATGCATTGCATCACATATTGCATCATATATATTGCATCATACATATTGCATCATACATTGCATCATGTATTGCATCATACATTGCATTCATGTTATAAGTCAGGCCAGAGCAAGCTTGAGAAAGATGAAGCAAGGCTATATTAAGATCTCCGGGTTATGCTTTTTCAAGCAGCCCTCACAAACAATGAAGAATATATTCTGTCTTGTTTATTTTTGCAAGTCTTGTCCCTTAAGAACTTCTGCAGGAACAAATAGATCTTTGATAGCCAAAATGGTTGGATCTTTATCATGGTTTATCATAACCAGTATTAAGTGATTGGGGTTTTATCAAGCCAGATTGGAAAGTTGATTATTCTTGAAGAGCTGCCTTATCAGATATGATACCATGTCATCTAATTGGCAGGTTCTCGGATTTTCTTCAATTGTGATCTGTAGTAATCTACAACACTCATGGATTTATCAAATATATATTTGTCGGGTTGCATCGCAACCGTGAGCAGGGATTTCATGTCAAAGATAAAGGAATAATTCTAGGATATTCATTCTGGGTTATATTATAACCATGATCAAGGACTCTTTCAAATCAGATCAATATCAGTTCAAAAGAACTTCTGAGGTGCTTTATGATGGTTTATTATCACACACTCCCAAGTCGCTGCAGGCGTGCAACCCGGCACTTGGGGTCTACACTATTCAGATCAAAATTGCTAAAATTTGCAAGTTGCCGCAGGCATTGGGCCTGGCCCTCGGGGGCTACATTATTCAAGTCCAGTTTATGTCAAGTATGCAAATCCCGTGTCGCTGCAAGCACGCACCATGGCACTTGGGGGCTAATGCAAGCTGGTATTCAAATCAATACATTGTCAACAAGACCCTATTATCTCAAGGAGATGAGCCGGCCTTTCTATATTTTTTCTAAGTCCCAACCCAGTAAGTTTTAGTGACCCGGCACTTGGGGGCTACAGTGCTCAGGTCAAATATTTCAAAGTCCCAAGTCGCTGCAGGCATGCGACCCGGCACTTGGGGGTTATAGTCTCGACTATTTGATAGATTAAGAGGTTCAAATTGAAGACCCGGCGCATCACATTCTGATGAGTCGGCCCTTGGGGCCTACAAATGCTGAAGTTTCATAAGTTATAAGGCAGTTATAAGTCCCAGGTTGCTGCAGGCAGGACAACCTGACACTTGGGGGCTACACAGTCCAATATATTATTGCAAATAACCAAGTCATTATGGATAATCTCAGATCTTGGGGGCTATAGGTAATATGGACATATCAAAAAAATTGAGGAGAATTTTCAGTATGTTAATTATGGAGTTCACTTGTTAGACCTGGCGTTATCAAAAGATCATAACCCTCCAGAGTTTATATAAGCCACCCTGCTTCACAACAATGGAAGTCTGGATCTACGCCATGACGATTTCTTATTTTCAAGTTTTTCATTAAGCCAAAGTATTGGAAGCTGACTCAATGGCATATGGCTATTCTATTTCTGATACTTTTCAAAGGACACTGACAAGCAAGACGATTCTCAATATGACTCATTCATATGCAAAAAAGGCCCGAATTTCTGAGGAGCCACTTCATAAGCCGGCCAAAGGACAAAGCCGACCACTTAACTTATTTACTATTCCTATTTCAGTAGGTTACCATGAATAAATTCAATCTAACCTGGGGGCTAATGTTGGGGATATACCCCGCGGTATAACCCGGCTAGAAATATGACCCGGACAGGACTTGGCGGCTCATAGGAGACACGGTCGAGACTTGACGATTCATTAATAACCCGGCGGACGGGTCAGACTAGCGACAAGGCCCAAGACCTAGCGTGCAAGCCGGCGCCAGGCGGCTCTCAAGAGAAGGCCCAAATGAGAGAGATGATTCCTCACAAAGGAAACAAGACCCGAATTAGGATTCAAGAGAGACTAGTCCAAATCCTACTCCCAATAGGACTCTATTTGTAAACCTACCCTCTCCACTTATATAAGATGGGGTAGAGCACCCCTAGGGAGACAGGTTCACAAGTTGACAAGTTGAATTCATTAGAGATAGACAGATTAGAGGCTCTCGATATTAGAGGTAGTAAGACAACACCATTGTAACGGAGAGACATTCCTGATAATCAATACCAAACAAGTAGGACCTAGGCTTTTACCTCATCTTGAGTGGCCGAACTTGGGTAAACTCGTGTCTCTCGATTCCGACCAACCCCTCTCAAGCCGCCACGTAGTTGCTACCGCCCCATATCTTAGTCCGTTCACCCGTACATCTGTCATGACAAATCCACGACACATTGAGTATACACCTGGAAATGCAAATGTCATTGCAGACGTGCTCAGCCGAAAGGCGTACTGCAACAGTCTTATCTTGAAGCCTCTTCAACCCGATCTTTGTGAAGCCTTCCGCAAGCTCAATGTCCAAATTATTCCGCAGGGATTTCTTGCAAATCTTCAAGTCTCTCCGACTCTAGAAGATCAAGTTCACCAAGCTCAACTTCTTGATGTGATGGTGAAGAAAGTGAAGAAAGGTGTGGTCAAGGGCATTGCGAAGTATAAGTGCTTTCGCGTTGATGACAAAGATACCTTGTTCTTTGAGGATTGTCTGGTGGTTCTGAAAGGTGATCTCATAAAGGTTATCATGGACGAAGCACACAATTCTCTCATATCCATTCATCTAGGCAGTTCCAAGATGTATCAGGACCTCAAGCAAACCTTCTGGTGGACTCGCATGAAACGTGAAATTGCTCAGTTTGTGAACGAGTGTGATGTTTGTCGCAGAGTGAAGGCACAACATCAATGTCCAGTAGGTCTGCTTGAGCTTTTGCCTATACAAGAGTGGAAATATGATCATGTGGGGATGGATTTCGTCACTGGTTTTCCTAAGTCCTAGAAGGGCAATGATGCGATCTTTGTGGTTATCGACAAGCTGGCGAAAGTTGCCCATTTCCTTTTGGTCAAGGAATATCTCTCGACAACTCAGCTGGGAGAGTTGTATACGTCAAGGATAGTTTCTTTGCATGGTATTCCTCAGCTCATATCCTCAGACCATGGAAGCCTCTTTACTTCAAAGTTTTTGGAGTCCTTCCAGACTGCAATGGGTACCAAGATCTGTTTCAGCATGGCAATTGATCCACAGACAAGTGGACAAGTTGAGAGAGTTAATGAAATCCTCGAAGACATGCACAGATCCTGTGTGATCTCTTTCAGCATGAAATGGGAAGACTACCTTTCATACGCTGAATTTTCATAGAACAACAACTTTCAGGGTAGCTCAGGCAAGGCCCCTTTCGAGATTCTCTCCGACAGGAAGCGTCGTACCCCGCTCAATTGGTCTGAAACCGGTGAGCGTCAAATTTTGGGCAATGACATGATCACTGAAGCAGAAGAGATGTGCTGTGTCATTCGTGAGAACCTCAAAGCAGCTCAATCTCAATAGAAGAGTTATTATGATAACAAACTTTGGGATGTCTCCTTTCAAATTGATGATCTAGTCTATCTCAGAGTTTCTCCCATGAATGGCACACATCGGTTTGGAATCAAGGGGAAGCTAGCTCCCCGCTTTTTGTGTCCTTTCGGAATTGTGGGCAAGAGAGGTGACCTTGCC
This sequence comes from Hordeum marinum, assembly GCA_022496015.1. NCBI lineage: Eukaryota > Viridiplantae > Streptophyta > Magnoliopsida > Poales > Poaceae > Hordeum > Hordeum marinum. Next base: position 120,131,577 of record CM039676.1, read on the forward strand.
TATCAACTAGAGCTTCCTCCAAATTTCGCAAATGTGCACGATGTCTTCCATGTCTCTCAGCTCCGGAGGTGCTTCAAGACTCCCGAGCGACCATTGACCTCCAAGACATTGATCTCCAAGAAGACCTATCTTATCGTGAGCATCTAGCTGCTATTGTCGAAGAGATTGAGCGTGATAGTCGCAAAAAGTCAATCAAGTTTCTCAAGGTAAAGTGGTCTCATCATTCTGACAAAGAAGATACTTGGGAACACGAAGATCTTCTCCGTTTCGAATTTCTAGAGTTCTTTCATTCCTAGATCTTGGGTCGAGATCCTCTTGTAGTGTGGGAGAGTTGTAACAGCCCAAGGTAATCCTTGCCTTATTTGCAATATGTTTCTCATGTGTGACCTTCTATGGATCTTTTCACACCATCATGAGTTTGAGTTACATTTCCATTTCCATTTCATGCATCATGCATCATGCCATCATGCTCATCATACCAAGTGCATGCTAATTATTGCTATACTTGTGCTTGTGATTGTTGTGATGTGAGTGTTTGTGTTTTGGGTGATGGTGTGTGGGTAAGGTTGTACTTATTTTTCCATAAGGAAACTATCTCCATATCTCTCTTATTCCAATAATGCAACATGTTAAATAATTTCTTGTTGTTTTCCTATATTAAAATGTTGCTCCTTTCTTAAATAACCAGATGAGAATTGTTGTGTAGCTTCAAGCATGTTTTACTGGTTTTGGTTATTTCGGACAATTGCAACAAATTCCAATTCATAATGTATGTGTATGATTAATTTTCTCCAAAAATGCCATTTTCATTTTTATTAAATAGCATGCATTTTTACAAACTTAAAGATGTATTTCTTTTCTTTTAAAACCTCTCTCTCTCTCTAAACCTAGACATTTTGTTTCTCTGAGTTTTTAAGTTAAAACCTGTATTTTTTCTGTTTTGTGAGACAGAGAGATAGTAGTGGGCCTCTTGGCCAACTTGCTGGCAAGGCCCAGCCCACCCCGTGGAGACGCCTACTTGACCCGTCGACGACATCCGTAAGTTCAGTGAGAGAGGAGCGTGCTCCCAATGCTGTGAAGTCCTTCAAGGACGTCGAGGCCGGTGCCGTCTCTTCCCTCCTATAAAGCGGGCCGCTGCCTCGCCTAGGGTTCCATGCTTTCCCTCCCCCACCGCCATCTCCATATCCCCTCCTTCCCCTCCCTTCCCGCGATGATATTTAGAGAGAGAGAGAGGATTCAGGGAGGTTCATAGAAGAGCGCCACTGCAGTCATCATCGTCACCATCACCTCCAGTGGCCTACTTCCCCCCTCCAAGATGGCGACGTGGCCCCTGGTGCCACCCACGTTCAGTTCCCGACGTTAGGAGGAGCGGAGCGCCTCCGCACCGTCGGCTCGTCGTCGCATCGTCGCCTTCCTCCGCTCCGTCAAGTTGCGCCGCCCTTCTTTGCCTCTTCTTCGCACGCCTGGATCGCTAGCTCACTGGTGAGCCTCACAGTTCCCCTCGCCTTGCCCCTTGCTTTTCAGTACACTCCAGCCGTTCCTTGTCGCCGTAGGTTCGCCGTCTCCGCCGTGCCCCGAGCCGAGCAACAACTCGAGCTCGAGCGCGCCCTCTACAGCTGCGCGTAGTCGTTCTAGCCACAAGGATGGAACCCCCAGTCAGCCGCATCCACCCGCAAGAGGTCCTCCTCGTTGGAGAACTCCTCTGTCGCCGGAGCCGCCGCCGCTGTCCCTCTACTGTGTGCATGGTTTTTCCCAGTTTCGTCAGTAAGGCCTGGTAGTGTTAGAATAGGTGGGTTGTGAGCCCTCTGTAGACAGACTCCCCCTCCTAGCCTACTAGTTCAGCGCGTGCCCGCCCCCCAGGGAGACCTGGGATCAAAACACTGTGGGCGCATATTCCCCCCTTTTTTGTCATTTTGGTGTTGTGTTGTGTGTGTGTGTGGCGTAGGATCTGGTGTGGCCATGGGCAGATCTCGTGTGCGTGCGTGCTGGTGTGGTGTGTGGCCTTGTGTGTGATGTGTGTGTCTGTGGGTGCATTGTGTGTGTGTGTGCTGTGTGTGTGTTTGATAGTGGGCCCATGGCCCACTTGTCATCCACATAGGGGGGCCTGGCTCACTTCCAGGTGGGCCCCCCTATATATTTGTTGTTGTGCTTTGTTTTATCACTATTAAGTTGCAAGTATTTCACTTTTGGATATGTCCCATCTGTACTAGGCCATTTTTGACAATGAGCATTTTTAGTAAGTTTTGACTTATAAGTTGTTTCAAGTTTTGGTGCTATTTGCAATGTGGGATTGTGGGCATTTCATCTACTGCAATATATGAGTGTGATACATGGATTTGGGGTAGAAAAATCCTAGTAAACCATTGGTGTGATTTGTTTTAGCTTTTGAGCAAGTTTTGCAAAATGGCATTTTGTCCCAATATGCCATTTTGTCAATTTTGTTAGGATTAATACATGCATGCTATGATATTTGTGTCAACATTGAAGTGGTAGTGTTTTATGAGTATTATGCCATGGTATTTTCTTTTGACATGATAAACTTGCGTATATGTGGGAATCTTGCTCCAAAGTAGCTAATAAAATGTTGTTTTTTTCCACATGCTAAGTATTTCTAAGTCCGAGAATCTGTTATCATTTTTATGCCATGTTGAGTGGATGCTACCAAGTCTTCTATGGTGTTTTAGCTCAAGCTCAGTGCTAGTGTTTTGGAGTAGATATTGTCCTCTACCATCCTTTTAATTTGCATGCCATGATGTGGTCTCTCGCATCATTGTTTTCTACTGTTAACTTGCTCCCAGCTTAACCCAGATTCTAGAAAACTATGATTTTCACTAAGTCATAGTTTCATCCTGCCATCTTGTGAGCTCCATGCTTAGTGATATGTGCTTCCTTTCAAGTTTATGTAGTTAGATGATTTTATAAGCATGTTGTGTAGTTTCTGTTAATGCTTTGTTTGAGGTTGGAGACATCGTGTAGCTCTAGATAATTGTTGTGGATGTTGCTATGTTCCTGTTTTGGGTAGATTGTGTGTGGTAGTGTTGTGTGACTTGTGGGAGCTATGCTCCATGGTTTTTCTTGATCTTTGGCTCTATTGTGATTGGTTTGTCATTTCCTAACAAGTGGCTATCTTGGAATTCCAAGGATTATCCCATGGCCTTCCGTGTCTCCTATTTTGCCCTCGTACTTTGCCGTGAGCATAGCGTGAGATCCTACGTTCTACATATGCATTTGCATAAATTTTGCATGAAGCATCCATATTTGCCATCATCATGCTTGCTTAAACAACTTAACATGAGGTTCTCTCCAGAATTGTAAATAAGTTAACTATTGCATGAGAAACATGACTAGCTTAGGATTGCCATGTTAAATACTTCAAATGAATCATGCATCATCTTGTTTGTGCATTGCACCTTGGTTGTTTGTTTCTTGTTGCTGTTTCTCTTTGGGTAGACGCGAGTGTTGAACCTATGTACGAGGTTCCACCAGAGTACCACTACGAGGACCCCGCTCTTTGTCCCTCTGAAGAACCAACACGCAAGATGTTCGTACCCGGATCCCGACAATATTTTCGGTTTGCTAGATGTCTGATACGTCTCCAACATATCTATAATTTTGGATTGTTCCATGATATTATATTATCAGTTTTGGATGTTTTATATGCATTAATATGCTATTTTGTATTATTTTTCGGACTAACCTATTAATCTAGAGCCTAGTGCTAGTTTCTGTTTTGCCTTGTTTTTTAGATTTGTAGATAAGGAATATTAAACGGGGTCCAAACGGAATAAAACCTTTTGAAGGAATTTGTCTAGAATGAAAGGAAACCTAGAGAGTTGAGAACGAAGGCATGGGAGCCACCGTGGGGCCACAAGCCCTAGTGGCGTGCCCAGGGGGTAGGGCGCGCCAGGTAGGCTTGGCAGCCCACGAACACTATCCTAAACCTAATTTTCAGCCTATAAATTCCCAAATATTCCATCATTATTAAAACAAGACACTTTCCGCCACAAGAAGCCTCTGTTCCCGAGAGATCCAATCTTGGAGCCTTTTCCGATAATCTATCGGAGGGGGATTCGATCACGGAGGGCATCTACATCAACTCCATTGCCCCTCTAACGTTGCGTGAGTAGTTCTCCATAGACCTTCGGGTCCATACCTATTAGCTAGCTGGCTTGTTCTCTCTCTTTGATCTTCAATACCATGTTCTTCATAATCTTCATCGAGATCTATCCGATGTAATACTCTTTTGCGGTGTGTTTGTCGAGATCCGGTGAATTGTGGGTTTATGTTCAGATTATCCATGAACATTATTTGAGTCTTTCCTGAATTATTATATGCATGATTTCATATCTTTGTAAGTCTCTTCGAGTTATTGGTTTGGTTTGGCCAACTAGATTGGCAATTCTTGCAATAGGAGAAGTGCTTAGTTTTGGGTTCAATCTTGCGGTGTCCTCACCTAGTGACAAAGTAGGGGTAGTGAGGCACATATTGTATTGTTGCCATCAATGGTAACGAGATGGTTTTTCATCATATTGCTTGATTTTATCCCTCTACACATCATGTCATCTTACCTAATGCATTACTCTGTTCTTCACGAAATTAATACTCTTCATGCAGGCAGGAGTCGGTGATGTGTGGAGTAATAGAAGTAGATGCAGAATTATTTCGGTCTACTTGACATGGACTTGATGCCTATATGCATAATCATTGTCTTGTATATCATCATAATTATTTGCTTTTCTATCAACTGTTCGACAGTAATTTGTTTACCCACCATAATACTTGCTATAATGAGAGAAGCCTCTAGTGAAACCTATGGCCCTCGAGTCTATTTTACATCTTATATTTTAAGATCTAAAACCTAAAATACCAAAAATACTTTGCCGCATTATTTTTGTCTTTTGTTTTACTTTCCATTCAAGCAATCTATCCTATCTATCTCTATCAGATCTCATCCTTGCAAGGAACTGTGAAGGGATTGACAACCCCTTTATAGCATTGGGTGCAAGAGTTTGATTCCTTGTGTAGGTACACCTGTTGGGGACTTGCTTGTATCTCCTACTGGATTGATACGTGGTTCTCAAAAACTAAGGGAAATACTTATCTACTTGTCTGCATCACACATTCCTCTTCACGGAAACCAACGCATGCTCGAGAAGTAGCAAGAAGGATTTCTGGCGCCGTTGCCAAGGAGATCTACATCAAGCCTACCAAGTACCTATTACACACTCATCTCTTGCATTTACTTCATTTTCCATTTGCCTCTCGTTTTCCTATCCCCCACTTCTAAAACGATTTTCATAAATACCAAAAAGATTTGCCTTTTTATTCGCCCTTTTTCGTTCACCTTTTCGGTTGCTTTTCGGTTGCTTGTGTGCTTGATTGCTTGCTTTGTCACGATGACTCAAGAGAATACCAAGTTGTGTGACTTTTCCAATACTAATAATATTGATTTTATCAGGACTTCGATTGCTCCCGCCGGTAGTGCAGAATCTTATGAAATTAATGTTGCTTTGCTCAATCTTGTTATGAAAGAACAATTTTTTGGTCATGCTAATGACGATGCCGCATCCCATCTAAATACTTTCATTGAGTTGTGTGATATGAAAAATAAGAAATATGTGGATAATGATATTGTTAACTTGAAGCTATTCCCATTCTCATCACGAGATCATGCTAAAACTTGGTTTTCATCTTTGCCTAAAAATACTATTGATTCATGGAATAAGTATAGAGATGGTTTTATTTCAAAGTATTTTCGACACGCTAAAATCGTCTCCCTTAGGAACCACATAATGAATTTTAAGCAACTTGATCATGAGCATGTTGCACAATCTTCGGAGAGGATGAAACTTATGATTAGGAATTGCCCCGCGCATGGTTTGATTTTATGGATGATTATACAAATTTTCTATGCTCGATTGAATTTTGCTTCAAGGAGTCTCTTAAATTCCACCGTGGGTGATAATTTTATGGAAATCAAATTAGGAGAAGCTACTAAACTCCTAGATAATATTATGGCAAATTACTCTTAATGTCACACCGAAAAATCTCCTACTAGTAAAAAGGTGCATGTTATTGAAGAGATTAATACTTTGAGTGAAAATATGGATGAATTGATGAAATTGTTTGCTAGTAAGAGTTCTCCTATTGATCCTAATGATATGAATTTGTCTTGTTTGATTGGAAATAATAATGAATCTATGGATGTGAATTTTGTTGGTAGGAACAATTTTGGTAATAACGCTTATAGATGTAATTTCAATGCTAGGCCGTTTCCTAGTAATTCCTCTAATAACTATGGTAACTCCAACAGAAATTTTTATGGAAATTATAATAGAGTGCCCTCTGATTTTGAGAGTAATATTAAATAATTCATTAGTATGCAAAAAGGTTTCAATTCTATGATTGTAGAAAAATTGCTCAAGATTGATGATTTGGCTAGGAACGTTGATAGAATTTCTCTTGAGTCTGATTCTTTCAAAATTAGATCTATTCCACACAAGCCTCATATTAATGAGTCTTTAAACTCTATGAGAATTTCTATTGATGAGTGTAAGGAAAGAACCTCTAGAATACAAGCTAAGCGTGAATGGCTTGAAAAGGTGTGTTCTCGTGATAATATTGATGAAGATCTTAAAGTGATTGATGTGACTCCTATTGAATATTTGTTTTCCAATGTTAATCTTGAAAAGGATGGGACTATAAATGAGTCAACTTTAGTTAAAAGGCATCCCAATGATTCGTAGTTTATAGATCTTAATGCAAAGATTGATAAAAGTGGGATTGAAGAGGTCAAAACTTTAAATAGCAATGAACCCACTCTTTTGGAATTCAAGGCATTTAATCATGATATTTGATCCTTATTTGATTGTATTTCCTTGTTTTAATCCATGTTGAACTCTCCTCGTGCTTTTAATCAAATCAAAGTTTTACTAAACATATTATTGATGCTATGATGAAAGTTTTTGAAGAAAAACTTGAGTTGGAAGTTTCTATACCTAGAAATCTATATGATGAGTAGGAACCTACTATTAATATTAAGATTAAAGATTATGAGTTCCATGCTTTGTGTGATTTGTGTGCTAGAGTTTCCATGATTCCAAAAACTTCATGTGATGTGTTTGGTTCCTGTAAATTTGATGATTGTTCCTTAAATTTGCATCTTGTGGATTCCACTATAAAGAAACCTATCAAAAGAATTAATGATGTTCTTATTGTTGCAAATAGGAATTGTGTGCCCAGAGATTTCATTGTTCTTGATATATATTGCAATCCAACATGTCCTATTATTCTTAGTAGACTTTTCCTTATAACGATTGGTGCAATTATTGATATGAAGGAAGGGAATATTAGATTCCAATTTCCATTAAGGAAAGGCATGGAACACTTCCCTAGGAAGAAATTAAAATTACCTTATGAATCTATCATGATAGCTATTTATGGATTTCATACAAAAGATGACAATACCTAGATCTATTGCGTTTTGCCTAGCTAGGTGCGTTAAACAATATCGCTTGTTGGGAGGCAACCCAATTTCATTTTGCTTTCTGATTTTTGATTCTGTTTTGGTGTGTTTTGAACATTATTACTTCTTTAGTAATTGTGTTTTTGCATTTTAATTAGTGTTTGATCCAAGTAAAACCTTTGGGGTGATCTATGGTAGTTGCTGCTTTTATCTTGCTGAAAAGCAGAGACTTTTGCGCTTAGTACAGGAATTTTTAAAAAAAATCATAGCATATAATTGATCTGAAATTATTACACAAGATTTATACATAAATTTCCATGATTGAACTAATGTGTCAAAATTTTCAGAATTCGATAAGTATTCTAAGTTTACAAATTACTACAGATTACTCTGTTTTTGCCAGATTTTGTTTTCTTTGTGTTGTTTGCTTATTTTGATGTATCTATGGGTCATAGCGGGGTTGTATGAGACATGGAAAAGTTATAATACATTAGGTATTACACAAATATAAATAAATAATGAGTTTACAACAGTACCTAAAGTGGTTATTTATTTTTCTTATACTAACGGATCTCATGAGTTTTCTGTTGAGTTTTGTGTTGTAAAGTTTTCAAGCTTTGGGTGAAGATTTGAAGGACTATGGAATAAGGAGTGGCAAGAGACTAATCTTGGGGATGCATAAGGAACCCCAATTCATATTCAAGGATACCAAAAATCTGAAGCTTGGGGATGACCCAGAAGGCATCCCCTCTTTCGTCTTCAATCCATTGGTAAATTTACTTGAGGCTATATTTTTATTCACCAAATCATAGCTATTTTGCTTGGAGCATATTGTATGATATGAGTCTTTTCTTTTTAGTTTGACACAATCATCCTTTCTGCACACACCTTTCGAGAGAGACACGCTGAATCATGAATTTATTAGAATACTCTATGTGCTTTACTTATATCTTTTGAGCTAGGCAATGTTGCTCTAGTGCATCACTTATATCTTTATAGAGCATGGTGGTGTTATATTTTATATAAATTATTGAACTCTTGTTCCTCACTTATATTATTTGGAGAGTTTCTTAAAACAGCAAGGTAATTTTTGTAGGTTATGAATTTAGTCCTAATGTAATGGCATCCAACAGGGATATAATAAATCTTTCATATTAAGTGCATTAAAAACTATGAGAAGTTTGATTCCTTGCATATAGTTTTGAGATAATAGGGATGGTAATATGAGAGTCATGGTAGTGAGTTGTTGTGAACTCGAAGAGATACGTCTGTTAAAGCTTGTGATTCCTGTAGCATGCACGTATGGTGAACCATTATGTAACGAAGTCGGAGCATGATTTGTTTAATGATTGTTGACCTTTGTGTGAGGGTCGGGAGCGCGCGATGGTTAACTCCTACCAACCTCTTCCCTAGGAGCATGCGTCTAATGCTTTGTCCGATAACTAATAGATTTTTGCATTAAGTATGTGAGTTCTTTATGACTAATGTTGAGTCCATGGATTATACACACTCTCACCCTTCCATCTTTGCTAGCCTCTCTAGTACCGTGCAACTTTCGCCGGTACATCATACCCTCCTTCCTCAAAACAGCCACCATATATTCCTCAAAACAGACACCATACCTACCTATTATGATATTTCCATAGCCATTCCGAGATATATTGCCATCCAACTTCCACCATGTAGTTTTTCATGACTTGCATCATCACTTCATATTGCATATAGAGTCATACTTTGTCATAGGTAGCAAGTTGTAATTTTTATTTTTTGAGTTGTAAGTAAATAAAAGTGTGATGATTTTTCATTAATAGAGCATTGTCCCGAGATAGAAAAGGATGATCGAGGCTATGACTCCCTCACAAGTTGGAATGAGTATCCGGACTTTACAAAAAATAAAAGAGGCCAGCGAAGCCCAAACAAAAAAAATAAAAGAGGCCAAAGAAGCCCACCAAAAAATGGAAAAGAAGGGACAATTGCTACTACCTCTTTCCACACTTGTGCTTCAAAGTAGCACCATGATCTTTATGATAGAGAGTCTCCTATTTTATCACTTTCATATAACTAGTGGATATTCATTTTGCACGACCACTTAGTTTTCTTTTTTGAGCTTTCATACACTTATAACTTTAAGTGCATTTGTTGCATGGCAATCCCTACTCACTCACATTGATATCTATTGATGGGCATCTCCATAGCCCATTGATACGCCTAGTTGATGTGAGACAATCTTCTCCTTTTTTCTCCTTGTACCTCCTCCATATTCTATTCCACCTATAATGCTATATCAATGGCTCACGCTCATGTATTGCGTGATAGTTGAAATGGTTTGAGAACACCAAAAGTGTGAAACAATTGCTTGACTTGTTCATCGGGGTTGTGCATGATTTAGATACTTTGTGTGGGGAAGACGATGCATAGCCAGACCATATGATTTTGTAGGGATAACTTTCTAAGGCCATGTTATTTCGAAAGGACACGACTACCTTGTTGGTGTGCTCGAAGTATTACTGTTTTTATGTCAATATTAGACTATGGTTTTGAATCTTACGGATCTGAATATTCATGCCACAATAAAGAATATTACATGGATAAATATGTTAGCTAGCATTCCACATCAAAAATTCTATTTTTATCATTTACCTACTCGAGGCCGAGCAGGAATTAAGCTTGGGGATGCTGATACGTCTTGAACGTATCTACAATTTTTGATTGTTCCATCTTATTATATTATCTGTTTTGGATGTTTTATACGCATTAATATGCTATTTTTTGTTATTTTTGGGACTAACCTATTAATCTAGATCCTAGTGATAGTTTTTGTTTTATCCCTTTTTGTGAGATTTGCACATAAGGAATATTAAACGCAGTCCAAACGGAATAAAACCTTCGAAAGGATTTTTTCTGGAACGAAAGGAAACCAGGAGACTTGAGAACCAAGGTAGGGGAGCAACCATGGGGTCACAAGCCCTAGGGGTGCGCCCAAGGGGGTACCACGCCGGGCAAGCTTGTGGGCCCACAGCCACTCTCCTAACCCTAATCTTCGGCCTATAAATTCCCAAATATTCCATCATTATCAGAAGAGGCCATGAAAACACTTTTCCGCTGCCAGAAGACTCTGTTCCCGATAGATCCAATCTTGGAGCCTTTTCCGGTAATCTGCCGGAGGGGGATTCGATCATGGAGGGTATATACGTCAACTCCATTGCCCCTCCCATGATGCGTGAGTAGTTCACCATAGACCATCGGGTCCATAGCTAGTAGATAGCTCGCTTATTCTCTCTATTTGCTCTTCAATACCATGTTCTTCATGATCTTCATGGAGATCTATCCGATGTAATAATCTTTTGCGTTGTGTTTCTCGAGATCCAATGAATTGTGGGTTTATGTTCAGATTAGCCATGAATGTTATTTGAGTCTTTCCTGAATTCTTATATGCATTAGTTCATATCTTTGCAGGTCTCTTCGAATTATTGGTTTGGTTTGGCCAACTAGATTGGTAATTCTTGCAATAGGAGAAGTGCTTAGTTTTGGGTTCAATCTTACGGTGTCCTCACATAGTAACAAAGTAAGGGTAGCATGGTACGTATTGTATTGTTGCCATCAAGGATAACAAGATGGGTTTTTCATCATATTGCTTGAGTTTATCCCTCTACAACATGTCATCTTACCTAATGTGTTACTCTGTTCTACATGAACCTAATACTCTAGATGCTGGCAGGAGTCGATCGATGTGTGGAGTAATATTAGTAGATGCAGAATCGTTTCGGTCTACTTGGCACGAACGTGATGCCTATATGCATAATCATTGCCTTGGATATCATCATAATTATTCACTTTTCTATCAATTGCTCGACAGTAATTTGCTATCATGAGAGAAGCCTCTAGCAAAACCTATGGCCCCCGGGTCTATTTCACATCTTATATTTTCAGAGCTAAAACCAAAATTACCAAAAATACTTTCCGGCATTATTTTTATCTTTTGTTTTACTCTCTGTTCAAGCAATCTATCCTATCTATCTCTATTAGATCTCATGCTTGCAAGTAACCGTGAAGGGATTGACAACCCCTTTATAGCATTGGGTGTGAGAGTTTGATTCCGTGTGTAGGTACACCTATTCGGGGCTTGCTTGTATCTCCTACTAGATTGATACCTTGGTTCTCAACAACTGAGGAAAATACTTATCTACTTTGTTGCTTCACTCGTTCCTCTTCACAGAAACCAACACATGCTCGAGAAGTAGCAATGTCTCGCTCCTATCGTTACATTTGCGTTACCTACCACTTGAATGTCAAGCCTCCTACATTGCCATGATAGCCTCTAACCCCTCGACCACCTAGAAAACCTTGTTTGGCTAAGTTACCGCTGCTCAGCCCCTCTTATAGTGTTCTTAGATGCAGGTGCAGGTTGTTTCCATGTGATAACATGGATTTTTGGAGATAGGACAATATTTACTACTATTTAATTTAATGCACATATATATCTTGGTATGGTGGAAGGCTTGGCCTTGTGCTCGGTGTTTTGTTCCACTTTTACTGCCATAGTTACTTGTTAGCAGTGTTATGTTTCCATATTTTCCCCTCCCAACAAGCTCGGGGTTGTTATGGGGACCCCCTTGATTATTCGGTTGAGATTAAAACTTGTGTGGCAAGGCCCAACATTGGTACTATTTGCTTAACAACATAATAAAAATGCATAGGGCTTTGCAACCCCGTGAAAAATTAATCAAGAACCCGGGCCAGTGCTCCTCATGAGTGTTGGTCCAAAATGTCAACCGCCGGTGGCCACCAGGGGCAACTCTATGTTTGGCTTACCGTAAGTTTGGACAATCCGATCCTGTCCTGAGAACGAGATACGCGGCTCTTATCGGGTTTGTCGACACGTCAGGCGGCCTTGCTGGACTTGTTTTACCTTTCTCAAATGGCTTGTGTGAGGAACTCTGATCTTCTTTGGGCTATCTCGAGGTGTCGGTTTTCCTTTGGAATTTCCTAGGATGATCACGAGATCCGTGGTCGAGGTTATTCCCGCTGAGTGTGGTTAATATGTGATGGATTAGTTCGAGCACCCCTGCATGGTTAAATCTTTCTAAAAGCCATGCTCGTGGTTATGTGGTAACTTGGATATTTTGTTTAACACCCGGTTATAGTTAACTTGAAGTAAACTCCAATAAAATAAACCAACTATGTGCGTAACCGAGATCGTCTCTACTCGTGAACATGATTCGAGAGAGAACATGGTGGGGTTATGTTTGACGTAAGTAGGTGTTCAGGATAACTTAGTGATCGTGGTAGTACTCGATCGTCTTTCGTAGTCCACCATATTTACATTCATGTTGTCGTAAGTTAGCCACCAAATAATGCCTATTGCTTGCTGCGAACTCAACACTTAACCCATCCAACCCAATAAGCTTCCATAGTTTCGATACCCGGGTTACAAGATTGCTGGGTCCATGTGGCTCAAAGATCACAACAATACAGGTGCAGGTGCAGATGAGACTGTGCTAGATGATGTGACCCAGCACTAGTGGGAGTATGATGAAGAACGTAGCATAATATACGTCACGTATCCCGATGAGTAGAGAGGCCTTGGTCATGATCTTTGGGACTAGCAAGGCAGTTTCACCCTGTCTTCTGTATGATGTTTGAATAATTTTTGTGAACTTGTAATTTAGCTTGTGGCGAGTGTAAGCCAACTCATATACTCATCTCTTCATACATGTATGTGATGTTACTATACTTGCGAAACGACCAGATGCGCCTCTATCCCCGTCACGGCCCCCGTGCCTAAATAAGGATGGGCGTGCATCTTGGGCGTTACAGATGCCCCCATGCCCGGCTTAGGGAGAACGCCAGGGGCTTCCCCAACCCTTGGGGGGCACTAGCGCTTGCGGCAGGCGCCCAATCTGTGTTGTCTTCCCTGGGCATGATGTAGCATGGTACGTAGGGCTCCACATAAGGGCCATGTTCTCCTCCTAAGCCGTCCTGTGGGACGCCGGGGAAGGCCCCCAGGCAGCGATGGGGCACTGCCGTGAGCGTGCAGCCCACAAACTCTCCTACATCGAGCCTCAGAGCAAAGTTGCCTACCTCTTCCGCGGCCTGGTGGGACTCACGCCTCCTGACATGGGTTGCTTCCTTGACTATCCGTCGTGCCTTCACCGTTGTTGCTTGTTTGCCCGGATGCCTGCACCATCTACTCCCTGCGCATGCTGGCGCGCTCTCGCCAGGTCAACCCGGGTTGCCGAAGATCCACTGGGTCCCAGGGGTGCACATTAGTGTGTGCACGGGGTGCCCTGTCGTCTCCTTCACAAGACCGATCGTCGTGGCTTGCCCATGCCCCGAGGAGCACGGAGTGCGGCGGGCCCCACCCGGGCTCACCCAGGGCTGAAGGGGGTGTGCCGTTGACTGGCCGGGGGACAGGCCTGACGAATGAGCCCCCAACACTTGATGAAGAGCGAGCGACCATGGCTCCACACGCAAGGGTGATCAGCTCCGTGATGTGGTCAGGCCACGTGTCAAAGCCCCCGAGCATCGGGCACTGGTGGAGCACCGCGCTTACCAGCAGTAGTGCGTCGTGCGCGTCTAGGTCCCCCACGTAGGAGTGATGCAATGCGGATGCTGAAGGCGCCGCCCTCCCATTGTGCGCTTGGGTCGCGCGAGGGGCGGCAATGGCGTTGGTGATGCTGGCTGCCTGATATTGCCCACCCAGCACCATGTCGCTGAGGCGCGAGCCTCCAATGGCGGCGGTGGAGTCGACGGAGGCTGGTCCGCCGCGGACGAGAGAAACTCATTGGGCGTTGGCCATCAGAGTAGTGGAGCGGGCAAGATTGAGGAGGCTTGAAGGAGACTCCTACATGCCTCTACCTGGTGCACCAAATGTCAGATTCCAGGCTCCGCAAAACCCTTAAGGTTTGAACTCAGGGGCGTGTGCGAAGGTTTCCCCATGGCCTCTCCCAACATAGCTCTCTACTCAATGGTCACGACGACGGACTCGTTCGATGATGAGGAAGAAGATGAACACGATAGTTTACCCATGTTCAGGCCGATGTGAAGCGTAATAGCCTACTCCTGCTTTGGTGGATTGTCGTTCGTGGAGGTTTTGGTGGATGAACTAGTATAGTGAGCTTGATCCTCGCGATGGGGCTCAAGGTGTGTTCTTGGTTCTCTACCTTGCGGTGGTGTGTTGAGTGGCTAAGTGTTGGATTGGATCGGGGATCACCTCTAAGGTGTGACCTAGCTTCTATATATAGCGGTGGCCCGGGTCCTCTTCCCTTATCTCAATGGCGGGAAGGAATCCCACAACGGCCAATTTTGAAGGGGGACAGGAGTACATCCGCCCTTGCACAAAGGCGGTCTTCGCGTCCAGAGTAGGTGATGGTGATGCAATGACGGGCTCGGCGATGACATCCGTCCTATGGGGCTCGTGGTTCTGGTCTTGTTGCACTATATGGAAAATCTTTGGGTGGTGCTTTGGGAACCCGCGTACATATTTTCTCCCTTTGCACCAAAGAGGAAACTGCGCCACCTGGCGCGCTGGCACCCGCCTGTCCTTCCTTGTTTCATCCTTGACTCCTGAGGCCGGGCCCTGCATAGATATCTCCGTCGCTCAAGAGGGGGCTTGAGGAGGCCCCTCCGTGCTGGTCTTGATGTCGTTTGGGTACCGATATCTCGGCTAAGGGTCACAATGCGTAGGCAGAGACACCTCATGTAGTATCTACATGGGGGCCGAAGCCGACGACTCGCAACTTTCAGTTTCAACGGCTACACGGGAGTTATAAACAAATGCAAAACATAAAAGACATGATAAAACATGAATCATAAACATACAAGCGTTAAATGGTCTTCGGACATATTACAACGTATTTACTCATAATTTTTTCCTTTTGAACACTGAGCCGCTATTGCCCGAGCACCCTTCATAACTACGGAGAAGTATCGCTCAGGGCACCTATGCTCCTTTCCAGAGGGCGGACGAGCAGTGACTATATTCATCGGATCATGCCCCGGCATGTGCACCTTGGCCTCGCAAAGGCCATCCGAGCCCCCTCGATACAGGAGGAACACCTTAGCGCGTCGATCCGAGGCGAGGCGTCGCTCAGTTTCTGCACAAGGCCAAAGTAGCTTCTCAGCAATGGCTCATTGGGGCATAGCCGGATACAGAGATCCTTCATGGCCAGCTCCGCTGCCAGTGTAGCTCCATCAGCTGCTTTAGCTGCTCGATAAGGAGAGGAGAGCGCTCGGGGGCTTTAAATTGGGCCCAGAATAATCGAGCTTCATCTCCTTCTCCCCGTGAAGCATAGAACCGATTCGCATCCGCTATGCTCTTGTGGAGGTCCGAGCACGCGCCTGATGAATGCCACACTTGGGTGAGCATTGCGAACCTGCTATCACCAAAGACACACTGTAGTAAATATAGCTTACCATCCATGATATCCTTAACTTAGCGGACTTGCTCTTTAAAGAACCGCCTATCCACCCACTCCTTTTGAAGATCGGATTTCAGGGTGGATAGTTTGGCAGCCTAATCCTTGCCTCTTTGCTCAAGGTCGTCGCACTTCTAGCTGACATCCTTGAGCTCCTATTGGCTTTCCTCCACTCGGGCCTCATGCTTGGTGCTCGTGTCTTTTTTAGAGCCGAAAGTGTGGCAGCTGCTTCCTCAGGCACCGCCTTCTCGGCCGCGGCCTCTTGTTTTACCTTTGGCCTTGAGCTTCTCAATTTCCTTCGCCGAGGCTGTGTAAGTATCAAAGATTTAACCATACTGCATTGACAGTACAAATCACTAGTGATAAAAAAATCAGACATTACAATCCGGCTTACCTTGCGCCTCGTCAAATCTCTTGTTCAGAGCATCAAGCTCGTCCTCGGAGTTCTTGACCTTCTTATTTAGCTTGTCTAGCTTGGCGGCATTAGCTTCCACCGCCGAAGATGAAGCCCACAAGCAATAAACTCCCATCAAATTACATAGGTTTAAACCTCCGACCCATCATAAATACGACCCTATGTTCGGTCCTCTTAAGGGCTCTTAGAACATTCCGAATAAATAGAATATTGTACATTGTCCGGACAATTCTTATGATTGATCCCCAGGGGAGTTTTTCCAAACTGACCTAGGTCTTGGGGGCTGCTATATATAAAACAATAGCACAAAAGTAATCAATATTCTAGAAATAGAACATTACGTGGCTCACCTGGAAGCCCGTCAGGAGACCGTTGAAGGCCTTCTTCAGTTTGCTATCAATGGACTAAATACTTTGCAAAACCGAGGTGATCCTCGGAGATGGAGGCGCTTGATAGAGCCTCCCCCACGACCGGCCACCCATTGGTCGGTGGAGCGGGTGGTGATCGATTAGCCCGATCTCCAACCGGGGATTGAACCAGTGGCTCCGAAGGCATGGCACGCTTCGAAGATGCCCTTGGAGGGGATTGGACATCGCTCCGTTCAGCCTTCTCAGTATCTGGGAGGGGATCCTACCCCCAGTGTTTGACGGCCGAGACGTTAACCTCGACCATGACATTGTCGCCCACGCCGTTGGAGCCCAGCTCCGTAAGATCCTATTGGGATGACACCCCGCGACGTCCTGCGCAGCGCCTCGAGGGGTGGGATGCGATGCGGCCCCTCTCAGAGCTTGCTTGGCGGGTGGGGTCTCCCTGTCTGAAACTTGGTCGGTGGGGAGAAAGCATGGTGGTCTGCAGATTACTAGGCGCTCATGTGTTAGTAACATCTAAAACTTGACATAAGTAGCCCGAGAGTCTACGGATTCTTACCTTCCAGCTGGGGGCTTGACCCTGAGGTTCCTTTGAGAAACCTTCTCGAAGTCTTCGGACTCGGTATCTGAGTCAGAACTACGCCGGGCAGAATCAACTGCGGCTGACGCGCCTTCTTCGGGGCGGGAGGAGGTACTTCCTCTACGGCGTACGGTGATGCCACCCTCTTTCTCGTGAGGGGGTAACCGCCTTCCCCCTCGTCCTCATGCTCTTCCTGTTGATTAGAGGAAGCATGGGTTTCCTCGGACATAGCGTCCGACTGGTCCTTGATACGGAGGCCTCATCGGCATGTCTTCTT
This sequence comes from Hordeum marinum, assembly GCA_022496015.1. NCBI lineage: Eukaryota > Viridiplantae > Streptophyta > Magnoliopsida > Poales > Poaceae > Hordeum > Hordeum marinum. The sequence continues at coordinate 120,149,099 of CM039676.1, forward strand.
CTTGTCCTTCTTTCGTGGCGCCTAGTAAGGCGCCATGACGACCATCTCCGCCAATTGGTTGGACCTGGGGTCTTCTGGATGTGGTGCTGGGTAGTTGGTGCTTGCGGTTTTGCTCAACCATGTCTACAGGGGTGTTTGGAAAGGTGCTTAGATTTTTTTCAGAAAAGGGAGTCGATCTATTAAAACTATGTTATACCTAGGAAGGATGGTTATCGGCATGAAGACCACGATCCTCCTCCTCGGCTGGCCAGTTCTCCTTGGCCTTGAAAAGCGCGTTCCATAGCTTCTCCGGAGTGGTGCAGAAGATCCAACGAATGGTAGGCTCATCGTCAAGCCGATAAGCCCACATGGGAGAGGCCTGGCGCTGACAGGGGAGGATGTGCCGCCAAAGCATGATCTGAACTACGTTGGCTAGCTCCATCTCGCCTTTGATCATTGAGGCGATGACCCTCTGCAGGTTATCCACCTCAGCATCCAACCCCTAGTTGAGGCCCTTTTGGAGCAATGAGATCAATCTGGTGGGGGACCGGATCTGAATTCGGCCGGGGCATCCCGACCTTCCTCCCTTGGCTCGGTGATATAAAACCACTCTTTTTGGCAAATTTTGATGGTGTCGATGAAGGTATCGGATGGCCATCCTATGTGGGGGAGCTTGCTGATAACCTTCCTTCCACAGTCTGCGTGTTCGCGTGCGATGCACTTCGGTTTGATATTAAATACCTTGAGCCACAGTCCAAAGTGTGGTTCGACCCACAAGAAGGCCTTGCAGACGATGATTAAGGCTGATATGTGCATGAAGGAGTTCGGAAGTCGAGTCCGTATAAGAACATAAGGCCCCTGATGAAGGGGTGGAGTGGGAAGCTCAGTCCCGGGATGAAGTGAGGGATGAACACCACCCTCTCACGTGGCTTGGGAGTAGGTACCACATGGTTCTTCTCTGGAACGCAATGGTAGATGTTGGAGGGGAGGTACCTGGCATCCTTCAGGTCCTGGATATCCTTGTCGGTGACCTTGGAGGCCACCCACTTGTCGTTGGAACCAGGACCAGCCATGGCCGAGGTCGGAGGGGGAGTTGTGGGAAACCTAGATCTATGCTCTGGAGGCTCAAGAGATTGGGAAGCATAGGATGCAAATGGGACGCGTGACTGTGCCTTGGGTTTTCCCCTTCTTATGGGGCTAGTCACTGGTTAACCTCCCTTTACTGTGTCAGTTATCCCTCCGCTTCCCGAGACGTGCATGCCGTTATGCGCGCATGATTAAACATATCTCGTGTGAAACGGAGCATGATCTGTGCATTGATGGATCGCGCTGATGAAAACGGCCTCGAACCATGAATCGAGTTTTTGCGACTAGTCCAATGTTCGTGGTGGGTCGCGACCTTCCGTTAAGAAGGTTTTCAGGGAATTCTATTTGCTCCTTGACGCTTGGACTTTAGGTCTAAGTTATTCATGGTGTTCAGGCGATTCACTGATCGGGAAAACCTACATGTCATCGAAGGCCGAACTAAACTCGGCCGATCAATACGGAGAAGAGGAACTTGCCTTGCAAGCCGAAGACTATGATCCAGCGAAGCTGGAGCAAAGACCCTTGGTGTTGGACGCTAGTTCTGGGGTTGCTGAGGGAGTCCTGGTTTCAGGGGTCCTTGGGTGGCTGACCTATTTCTTATGGGTCGTACTATATGGGCCGATTATCGAGCATTGGATTCATCGAACCCCCTGTCTCTAGGAAGGAAGCTTCGGGAATCGGGGGGTGTGCTCGAAGATTGGAATAGTGAGTAGGCATATTTTTCCTTCTATATGTAACCGACCATGTGTAAACCCTAGGGGGGTCTATATAAGCTTGGGGTTTTAGGTTGTATGAGGGGACAACTCATCTAGGGTTTAGATATTCGATCTCGAGGTAGATCAACTCTGTAACCTATACATCACCAATGTAATCAAGAAGGACGAATGTTTTTATCTGTATAGGAGGGCCCGAACCCGGGTAAACATCGTCTCGTTCGTCCCCTGTTACCATCAATCCAAGTCTCACAACTCGGTACCCCCTGCCCGAGATCCGCCGGTTTTGACACCGACAACAGGTATTTCTCCATGATCCTATCAGGACTTACAGCCTTGTTTGGACCAAAACTGGGCTAGTAACAAGTTCATGACAGTCGTTCCACTCCGTCCCAGATATCTAGAGAGAGTAGGGATGTCATGTTCATCGTACACCGTCAAAGTGGCGGAGTGATGATGCTATCACCTTCTCAGTTCCATCCTAGTCAAGAACTGATAGGTGACTACTTAAAAAAAGGTTATATTTAATCCTGGCTCTTGATGTCCAAGGGCCTCATCGTGCTTGAACATTGTTACTTCTTGACATAGTCCAGCTGATTTAGCCGGCACGGGAGTTGTAGTTGACTTCTCTTTCTTCTTCTTCTTCTTCTTCTTCTTGTTCTTGTTCTTCCTCTTCTTCTTTTTCGTATCTTCCCAACCATAGCGTTCCTTCATGTTGCTTGGGCAACAATGTGTTATGCTTCTGGGAGGGTGCTTCGAGGAGTCCAACTTCTTCAAGGTATAACAATGTGTTATGCTTCTGGGAGGGTGCTTGGCAGTTGGTACTTCTGGGGCTTATCCAAATAAGACCAAGGTGCTCCTTCCTCTCATTGGGTAAATAAGTATGTCATCTGTAGGGACAACAACATATTTCTCCAAATCTCACATAAACACATTGCTCATGGGATAACTTAGAGGGGCGGGCATTTTTGCCGGATGGTGACTTGTCTAAGGGGTTGGTGGTCCAACGTAATCTAGTTCTTCATGTCCACCTTCCATATGGACAGGATTGGTGGTGGTCGAGGTAGAGGATCGAACATAGTCTTTTGACTTAGAGCCAAACCCTATGGTCATATTACGACCGGGTTATGTCCTGGTAAATCTTTGGGGTTTCAAGGAGATTAGGTTGTGAGTGAACGTCTATCATCTTATCCTTGAGCACAATTCTTATATGCCAACAATCCTAGTTATTACTCCAAACAAAACCATCCTATATCATTGAAGGTATCATCTCATATAGGTCAACTCCAACATCACTTGTGGTATTCAACTCCAATGGTTGAGATAACTACTAAACCAAGATCTCATATGCACTATGGCTAACTCACATATCTCCCTATGTAAAAATCCTCGAGAAAGCATACAAGCTGCTAAGCTTGATTATGACACTACAAATCCAAGCACTCTACTAATCTATCCAGGGTATAAGGCAACGCACTTTGATACGTCTCCAACATATCTATAATTTTTTATTGTGTCATGCTATTATTATCTGTTTTGGATGTTTTATATGCATTAATATCCAATTTTATATTATTTTTGGGACTAACCTATTAATCTGGAGCCTAGTGCCAGTTTCTATTTTTCTTGTTTTTGAGTATTGCAGATATGGAATATTAAACTGATTCCAAATGGAATAAAATATTCGATATGCTTTTTTCTGGAACGAAAGAGATCTACGAGGCTTGGAGTGCAAGGCAGGGACTTTGCTAGGAGGTCACAAGCCAGGGGGAGCGGCCACCCCCTGGACGCACCTGGCAGGCTTGTGACTCCCTAGTAGTAGTCCTAGACCTATAAATACCCAAATATTCCCCCAATACCAAAAGAGCCACATAAATACTTTTCAGCCGCCAGAAGCCTTCGTTCCCGAGAGATCCAATCTTGGAGCCTTTTCCGGTAATCTGCCGGAGGGGGATTCGATCACGGAGGGCATTTACATCAACTCCATTGCCCCTCTAGTGATGTGTGAGTAGTCCCCCACAGACCTACGGGTCCATAGCTAGTAGCTAGATGGCTTCTTCTTTCTCTTTGTTCTTTAATACCATGTTCTTAAATGATCTTCATGGAGATCTATCCGATGGAATACTATTTTGCGGTGTGTTTGTCGAGACCCAATGAATTGTGGGTTTATGTTCAGATTATCCATGAATATTACTTGAGTCTTTTCTTAATTCTTATATGCATGATTTCATATCTTTGCGAGTCTCTTCGCGTTATTGGTTTGGTTTGGCCAACTAGATTGGTAATTCTTGCAACGGGAGAAGTGCTTAGTTTTGGGTTCAATCTTGCGGTGTTCTCACCCAGTGACAAAGTATGGGTAACGAGGCACGTATTGTATTGTTGCCATAAAGGGTAACAAGATGGGGTTTTCATCATATTTCTTGAGTTTATCCCTCTACATCATGTCATCTTACCTACTGTGTTATTCTGTTATTCATGAACTTAATACTCTAGATACAGGTAGGAGTCGGTCGATGTGTGGAGTAATAGTAGTAGATGCAAAATCGTTTCGGTCCACTTGACCTAGACGTGATTCCTATATGCATAATGATTGACTTGGATATCTTCATAATTTTACGTCTTTCTATCAACTGCTCGACAGTAATTGTTTCACCCACCGTGATACTTTCCTCACGAGAGACGCCTTTAGTGAAACCTATGGCCCCCGGGTCTACTTTCCATAATATATTTTCAGATCTATAAACCAAAAATACCAAAAATACCTTGCTAAAATTTATTTACTTTTTACTTTCCACATTCTTTTACATCTGTCTCTATCAGACCTAATCCTTGCAAATAACCGTGAAGGGATTAAAAACCCTTTTATAGCGTTGGGTGCTAGAGTTTGATTGTTTGTGTAGGTGCATCCATTGTTGACTTGCTTGTTCCTCCTACTGGATTGATACCTTGGTTCTCAGCAACTGAGGGAAATACTTATATACTTTGCTGCATCACCCTTTCCTCTTCGAGAGAAAATCAATGCACGCTAAAGAGGTAGCAAGAAGGATTTCTAGCGCCGTTGTCGGGGAGGATACACATCAAGCTTACCAAGTACCCATCATAAACTCATCTATTTCATTTACATTATTTGCCATTTTCCTCTCGTTTTCCTCTACCCCACATGAAAATGATTTTCATAAAAAACCAAAAAGATTTGCCTTTTTATTCACCCTCTCTTTCTCGTTTGCCTGTTTCTCGTCAGATCTCTTGTTCGCTCATGTTGCCATTTGCCTTCTATTTGCTTGCATCTTCACTTGCGAAAAATCTATTTATATGGATCCTCATCCACTTGCTCATATTTTCAAAATACCAAATTATGATGAACCAATTGCTAGTGAGTTGAGTGCACTTGATTATCTCTATGAAGTTTTTCTTGAAAATCATGAAAATTTGATGAAGTGTTGAAGCAAGAAAATTATAAGGTGATCCATGATATCTCCTTGAATGAAAAGCATGATTTCCATGTCGTTAGTATGAATTCTTTGAATATCCATGATGCTAATGATATGCAAAACCACAAGCTTGGGATGCTATGCTTGATGAAGATGAATTTTTTTGCTCCCTATGTTTTGGTGATGACACGCATGCTATTTGGTCATGAAAATAATCCTTTATGTGATATTTATATTGTGATATTCCTTCATGATGCTACTTAAGTTTATTATGAGGGAGGAACATATGCTTTTAGGAATTGCAATAATATCAAGTTTCCTCTCTATGTGTTCAAAGTATTGAAGTTATGTTTGTTTTGCCTTCCTATGCTAGTTTTTTAGACAGGTTCAACCAGCGGGAGAGGCTCCTAATGTTGTTATATTAGAACAGAAGAAATACAGGTGGTTTTACATAGCCATGTACAGTATGCCAACTAGAGTGTCTTAAGCTGAACTAGGCTAGGCTAGGGAGAAATACACATGGGCATGTCTTTTTACAATTGATTCTTGCTCCCATAAATTTTTTACTCACAAAATACCTATGCATAGGAAGTGGGTTAGATTTAATGTGCTTGTCATGAGATTCATGATGCTCTCTTGCATGTTTCAAATACTAGTTTTTTATGTGATCATCATTGAAATCATTATGCCTAGCTACGAGCGTTAAACAATAACGCTTGTTGGGAGGCAACCCAATTTTATTTTATGTTCTGTTTCTACTTCTATTTTTGAGTGTTTACCACATTATTACTTCTGTATTAATTGTGTTTTGGTGTTTTAATTAGTGTTTGAGCCAAGTAAGACCTTTGGAATGGTCTATGGTAGTTGTTGAATTGATCTTGCTGAAAAACAGAAACTTTTGCGCTTAGTCCAGGAATTTTATAAAAAATTTAGAGTGTCGAATGTGTCTGAAATTTTACACAAGATTTCTATAAAAAGTTCCAAGGTTGTGCTAATTGTTTATAATTTTTTGAATTACATAAGTATACGAAGTTTTTAGATTTCTACAGTCTATTCTGTTTTTGACATATTCTGTTTTCTTTGAGTTTTTTACCTATTTTTATGTATCTATGGGTTGTATCCGGGGGTATGAACCATGGAGAAGTTAGATTACAGTAGGTATTAGACAAAAATAAATAAATTATGAGTTCACAACAGTACCTAAAGTGGTGATTTATTTTCTTATACTAACGGATCTCACGAGTTTTCTGTTGAGTTTTGAAGTTTTGGGTAAACATTTGATGGCCTATGGAATAAGGAGTGGAAAGAGCCTAAGCTTGGGGATTCCCAAGGCACCCAAAGTCAGATTCAAGGATGCCAAAAATCCCAACCTTGGGGATGCCCCGCAAGGCATCCCCTCTTTCGTCTTCAATCCATCGGTAAATTTACTTGAGGGTATGTTTTTGTTCACCAAATGATTTGTGTTTTGCTTGGAGCATTTTGTATGATACGAGTCTTTGCTTTTTAGTTTGCAACAATCATCCTTGTTGTACACATATTTTGAGAGAGACACGCATGAGGCGTGAATTTATTAGAATACTCTATGTGCTTCACTTTTGTGTTTTGAGATAGGCAATTTTGCTCTAGTGCTTCACTTATACCTATTTAGAGCACGATGGTGTTTGGTTTTATAGAAATAATTGAACTCTCGTACCTCACTTATATTATTTTAAGATTCTTTAAACAACATGGTAATTGGCTTAGGCTATGAATATAGTCCTAATATGATATGCATCCAAGAGGGATATTATAAAAACTTCCATATTAATTGCATCGAGTATTATTAGAAGTTTCATTCCTTGCAGAAAATTTTGAGATATAAAGATGGTAATTTTAAGAGTCATTTTAGGAAGTAATTGTGAATTGGTAAAAGTACTTGTGTAAAGGTTCATGATTCCCATAGAATGAACGTATGGTGAACCGTTATGTAAGGAAGTCGGAGCATGATTTGTGTATAGATTGTCGACCTTTGTGTGAGGGTCGAGAGCGCGCGATGGTTTACTCCTACCAACCTCTCCCTAGGGGCATGCGTCTAATGCTTTGCTTTGATGACTAATAGACTTTTGCAATAAGTATGTGAGTTCTTTATGACTAATTTGAGTCCATGAATTATAGACACTCTCACCCTTCCACCATTTCAATGCTCTCTAGTACGGCGCAACTTTCGCCGGTGCAATAAACCCACCTCCCTCAAAACAACGACCATAAATCTTTCCTGAAAACAGGCACCATACCTACCTATTACGGCATTTCCATAGCCATTCTGAGATATATTTCCATGCAACTTCCATCGTTCTATTTATTATGACACGCACCATCATTTTCATATTGCTTTGCATGATCGTAAGATAGCTAGCATGATGTTTTCGTGGCTTGTTCATTTTTTGATTTCATTTGCTATGCTAGATCATTGCACATCCTGGTACACCACGGGAGGCATTCATATATAGTCATAATTTGTTCTAGTTATCAAGTTGTAATTCTTGAGTTGTAAGTAAATAAAAGTGTGATGACCCATGTAAAATAAACTACGATTCCCTCACAAGTGGGGATGAGACTCCGGACTTTATGAAAAATAAAAGAGGCCAGCGAATCCCAAATAAAAAAGAGGCTTTAGATGCCCACCAAAATAAATAAATGAGAGAAAAGAGATAAGGGACAATGCTACTATCTTTTTTCCACACTTCTGCTCCAAAGTAGCGCCATGATCTTCATGATAGAGAGTCTCCTATTTTGGCTCTTTCATTTACTAGTGGGAATTTTTTGTTATATAACTTGGCTTGTATATTCTAATGATGGGCTTCCTCAAATTGCCCTAGGTCTTCACGAGCAAGCAAGTTGGATGAACACCCACTTAGTTTCCTTTTGAGCTTTCATACACTTAGATCTAGTGCATCCGTTGCATGGCAATCCCTACTCACTCACATTGATATCTATTCATGGGCATCTCCATAGACCGTTGATATGCCTAGTTGATGTGAGACTATCTTCTCCTTTTCCTTCACAAGCTCCACCATATTCTATTCCACCTATAGTTCTATATCCATGGCTCATGCTCTTGCATTGCGTCACAGTTGAAAAAGTTTGAGAAAATAAAAGTGTGAAACAATTGCTTGACCTGTCATTGGGGTTGTGCATGATATAAATACGTTGTGTCGGGAAGATGGATTATAGCTAGACTATATGAAATTCTAGGGATAACATTCTTTTGCCATTATATTTTGAAGAGATACAATTGCTTTTCTAGTATGCTTGAAATATTATTGTTTTCATGTCAACATTAAGCTTTTGTTTTGAGTCTTATGGATCTGAATATTCATGCCACAATGGAGAATATTACATGGATAAATATGGTAGGTAGCATTCCACATGAAAAATTTGTTTTTATCATTTACCTACTCGAGGACGAGCAGGAATTAAGCTTGGGGATGCTGAGACGTCTCCAACGTATCTATAATTTTTGATTATGTCATGCTATTATACTATCTGTTTTGGATGTTTTATATGCATTAATATGCTATTTTATATTATTTTTGGTACTAACCTATTAATCTTGAGCCTAGTCCCATTTTCTGATTTTGTCCTGTTTTTGAGTATTGCAGATATGGAATATTAAACGTAGTCCAAACAGAATAAAATGTTCGCCATGATTTTTCCGGAACAAAAGAGATCTACTAGGCTTGGAGTGCAAGGCAGGGACTCTGCCAAGAGGTTACAAGCCAGGGGGCACGACCACCCCCCTGGTCACCCCTGGCAGGCTTGTGACTCCCTAGAAGGAGTCCTAGCCTTAATCTTCATCCTATAAATACCAAAATACTTGCCCAATACTAAAAAGAGTCACGCAAATACTTTTCCGCCGCCAGAAACCTCCTCTCCTGAGAGATACAATCTTGGAGCTTTTTCCGGTAATCTGCCGGAGGCGGATTAAATCACGGAGGGCATCTACATCAACTCCATTACCCCTCCGATGATGCATGAGTAGTCCACAACAGACCTACGGGTCCATAGCTAGTAGCTAGATGACTTCTTCTCTCTCTTTATGCTTCAGTACCATGTTCTTCATGATCTTCATGGAGATCTATCCGATGTAATACTCTTTTGCGGTGTATTTGTCGAGATCCGATGAATTGTGGGTTTATGTTCAGATTATCCATGAACATTAGTTGAGTAGTTTATGAATTCATATATGCATTATTTCATATCTTTGCAAGTCTCTTCGAGTTATTGGTTTGGTTCGGCCAACTAGATTGGTAATTCTTGCAATGGGAGAAGTGCTTAGTTTTGGGTTCAATCTTGCGGTGTCCTCACCTAGTGACAAAGTAGGGGTAGCGATGCCCGTATTGTATTGTTGCTGTCAAGGGTAACAAGATGGTTTTTCATCATATTGCTTAAGTTTATCCCTCTACACATCATGTCATCTTACCTAATGCGTTACTCTGTTCTTCATGAAATTAATACTCTAGATGCAGGCAGGAGTCGGTCGATGTGTGGAGTAATAGTAGTAGATGCATAATAGTTTCTGTCTACTTGACACGGACATGATGCCTATGTGCATAATAATTGCCCTTGATATCTTCATTATTATTCACTTTTCCATGAATTGCTCGACAATAATTTGTTCACCCACCATGATACTTTGCTTCAAGAGAGAAGCCTCTTGTGAAACCTATGGCCCATAAGTCTACTTTCCATTATATATTTTCAGATCTATAAACCAAAAATAAATTTCTGCAATTTATTTACTATTTACTTTCCGCAATCTTTTACATCTATCTTTATCGGATCTAATCCTTTCAAATAACTGTGAAGGGATTGAAAACCTCTTTATCGCGTTGGGTTCAAGAGTTTGATTGTTTGTGTAGGTGCATCCATTGGTGACTTTTTTGTTCATCCTACTAAATTTATACTTTGGTTCTCAAGAACTGAGGGAAATACTTATGTACTTTGCTGCATCACCCTTTGCTCTTCAAGCGAAAACCAACGCACGGTCAAGAGGTAGCACACTTGTATGCCCAGGAAACATGCAATATACCAATCCAAGATCTTGTTTCCTCCCTACGAACCCAATCAAGTGGTTCTTAAATACCATCCAATATTACATGGTCCACTACAGCTACAAATCCGATACAGATGGAGTCCTACATAATCTCCTAGAGTTCCCATAATCTACAAACCATTGAAATGTCTATTCTCACAGTATATCCACCAATTTCCAATGTCATGACGAAGGAAACTCCAAGGTTCAGCTTATATAGTTTCTTAAATCATCATTAACATCATCCAATTTGTTCTACTTATAACCCACCAAGAAACATGGTGTCATGATCAAGATGATTTAACTAAATCCAAATTACTTCGAACCAAGTGGACTTACTTAACATCAACACTTTGTTACGGTCACCTATTAAATCCAAATCTCATGCCCGGTGAGAAGTCCCAGTTGCTACTCCAAGTGATCATTGTAACACCATCGATCCATGATCACCACTGTCAAAATCAAGTTATCATACAACCAAGAATTTCAGCTCGCAATCGTAGTTGCCTCATTAAATCCAATTTACTCAAGGGAGAAGCATGTCATGCTACTCTATCTACTTTTATACACCAAGTTAGTCCACCAACATAAAGTCTTCGAATGCACCCGAGGGTCTCAACTACTTCAAGATATCTATTACAACCTCGTCAAATCATTAGTTTACTAATTATGTTTCCTGAAACTGATCTTCCCTGTTGTCGGATTTCAGGCTCCGCAAAACCAAAAGAGGTTCGAACTGAGGGGCGTGTGTGAAGATCCCACCAGCTTTGACCTCAAGCTCACAACCCCACAACGTCGTCGAAGGGGACTCGCTTGATCGAGGCATAGAAGACTAGCACACGGATTTACCCAGGTTCGGGCCGCTGTGAAGCATAGAACCTACTCCTACTGTGGGTGGATTGCCTCTCGAGGATGGTTGTGGATGAACTAGTACAGTGGTGAGTAGCCTCACGTGGTGCTCGAGGTTTTTTTCTCTCCCCTTCTACGTTGCATCCTTGCCCCTATTTATGGTGGCTCGGCTCCTCTTCCCTTGTCACACTGGAGGGAAGGGATCCCACAACAGCCAAATTTGAAAGGGGGCAGGAAGTACATCTTATCCTGACTATAGGTGGTCTTCGCTTGCAAAGCTTCGGGGATGACGCGCTGGTGGGCTCGGCGATGACACGTGTCTTCCGGGTACTGGGTCTTGGTCTTGTTGCACCGGAATGGAAACCTTTGGGGGATGCCTTGGGAACCTGCATACGTCCTTGCCTCCTTTGCACCAAAGAGGCAACTGGCCCTTGCACGCACGCCTGTGCCTGCTTGGCCCTGCTTGCATCACCTTTAGCCTCACGAGGGAGAGCAATGTATAGGGATATCCATCCCCCTCAGGTGGGAATCTAGGGAGGCCTCCCTCCATCAGGGGTCTTGGCATCGTCCTCCTCTCGAGGGTGGGACTCTCGCGAGGGCCTTGTCTTGAGTGATCCCGCGTCGGGCCGAACCAGGCCGTTGATGTGGGCCATGCCCTGGGCCGCAGGCTGGCAGGTCTGGGTACCCCTGATCCCAAAATGCCGGCAGTAGCCACCATGCCCATGGTGTGCTTGGGTTGCCTTCTGTGTGAAGCCAAGGAGGCAGGCCCAAGGCACTGAGGACCCTATTTTGCCTGTTGGCCAGGCTTGACAAGCGGCGCTCTCTGAGACACTGAGGCCTTTATTTCTCTGTGCTGCCTTGGCAACTGCCCCGGCTGACAGATAGCCCGGTGCATGCCTCCACGCCGCCGTCATCGCTCTTTGAGTCCACCGTCCACTCCCCCTTTCCGCGGCACGCATATCCTTAGCCGACTCTTGCGTTCTCCTAGATCCGACCGTCTGCCATGGCTTCTAAGAATATGGGGGGTGAGGCTGCAAAGGAGTTAGGGTTTTCACCATTGGTAGGGCCTGTAGTAGGGGGTTCCTTGGTGGTTAACATTGAAGGGGTGTAGAAGGTCCACTTGACAGTCTCCGCCAGATCCAACGAGTGGGGGCGACCAAGATCTAGCTGGTCTCACAGCCCCGAACCAACCTGGGAGCTTCCGCCATTCCACCCATCTTCATGCCCTCTTCTCGGGCTTGGTTCCGCCCTTCTTGGATTTATTCTCCATCGTGCTCGTGCATTACCAGGTCCATGCCCTACATCTTGACCCGGACTCCATCGTCCTCCTTTTTGCTTTCGCATTCCTATGCGAGGCCTTTGTTGGTGTATCCCCCTTTGTGGCTCTGCTTCATCACTTCTTCTCCCTCCAGATGAACCCCATGGAATATTGTTCGGGATGCGTGTCCCTACAGGCTGTTGACGCCTCGGCCGACAGGGCTCTTGACACTCGGCTTTCCCCAAATGCAGAGGCTTCCAGAGGTAATGGGTGTACGTCGTTGCTACTGACCCCAGCCCCCTGCTCCAAAATCCGTCGGTCTTCGTAGAGCCGAGCCCCCGATGGGGACACGAGGAGCTTGATCACCCGTGGCTCGCACGGGTTTTAGCCACGTTTGCCGAACTAAAGGAGGCGGGGGTGACGATGGCAATGGTAGTGTGGGACTTCACCCATCAACGAATTACCCCTCTTCAGCGTCATTCCCGACTGACGTGGACCTTCTTGGGCCCTCATGACGCCATGACATCCAGGTCCTCCCTCTTCCTTCGAGCGCGCTGCTTGAACTGCTCAATCGCGTGACCGGTGGGGAACCAAGAGAGCTTCCCTGGGAGGGTCTTCCCCTTTACAACCTCAAGAATGGGGAAGCCTTAGCCTGATACATGTCGTTCTACAATTAGTGTGGTTTTCTTTCCCCGGAAGGAGCGGGTCTCAGGCAGATGCTCTCGTGCGGACCCCGGGCCTCGAGGGTCCTCGGGCCAGGCTCTCCCGCCTGGCCGAGGAGGGGAGCCCTGCGTCGCCCATCCCCTAGGCTCCTGTCGCAGCCCTGATGACCCACAAGTATAGGGGATCTATCATAGTACTTTTGATAAGTAAGTGTGTCGAACCCAACGAGGAGCAAAAGAAAATGACAACCAGTTTTCAGTAAGGTATTCTCTGCAAGCACTGAAATTATGGGTAACAGATAGATTTGTGAAAAGGTAATTCGTAACGGGTAGCAAGTAATAAATGTAGAAAAGGTGCAGCAAGGTGGCCAATCCTTTTTTGTAGCAAAGTACAAGCCTGGAGAAAATCTTATATAAAGAAAAGCGGTCCCAAGGACACATGGGGATTTCTGTCAAGCTAGTGTTCATCATGCTCATTCGATTCGTATTCACTACTTTGATAATTTGATATGTGGGTGGACTGGTGCTTGGGTGCTGCCCTTACTTGGACAAACCTACCACTTATGATTAACCTCTCTCAAAAGCATTCGCAACTACGAAAGAAGAATTAAGATAAAGCTAACCATAGCATGAAATATATGAATCAAAATAAGCCCCTTACGGTGCATTGGGAAGTAATAAGTAGATGATGGGTTGCTAGAGTAACAGAAGCTTATCAAAAGTACTTATGGATCTATCATACTACTTTTGATAAGCTTTTGTCACTCTAGCAACCCATCGTCTACTTATTACTTCCCAATGCCTTCCCCTAGGCCTAAATAATGGTGAAGTGTCATGTAGTCAGCGTTCATATAACACCCCTAGAGGAGAGACAACATACATCTCATCAAAATATCAAACGAATACCAAATTCACATGATTACTTATAACAAGGCTTATCTCATGTCCTCAGGAACAAACATAACTACTCACGAAGCATATTCATGTTCATAATCAGAGGAGTATTAATTATCATTAAGTATCTGAACATATAATATTCCACCAAGTAAACCAACTAGCATCAACTACAAGGAGTAATCAACACTACTTGCAACCCACAGGTAGCAATCTGGGGTTTTGAGACAACGATCAGATACAAGAGATGAACTAGGGTTTGGAGAGGAGATGGTGCTGATGAAGATGTTAATGGAGATTGACCCATTCTCAACGAGAGGATCGGTGGTGATGACGATGGCTTCAATGTCCCCCTCTGGGAAGGAAGTTTTCCCAGCAGAACAGGTCCGCCAGAGCCCTTGATGGGAAGTTCTGCCTCGAGACGGTGGTTCTTCGTCCCAAAAGCTCTCTTCTTATTTTTTCCAAGTCAAAACCCTTCATATAGCAGAAGATGGGCACCGGAGGGCTGCTAGGGGGCCCAGTAGCCACAAGGGCGCGACTAGGGGGGTAGGCCACGCCCAGCAGGCTTGTGGCCTCATGGTGGTTCCCCTTTGGTATTTCTTTCGCCCAATATTTGGTATATATTCGAAAACAATTCTCCGTAACTTTTCAGGACTTTTGGAGTTGTGCAGAATAGGTCTCTCATATTTGCTCCTTTTCTAGTCAAGAATTCCAGTTGTCGGCATTCTCCCTGTAAGATACCGTAATGTCATAAGTATTGTACCGTAATGTGTAATAACAGCCCATAATGCAATAAATATCAATATAAAAGCATGATGAAAAATGGACGTATCAACTCCCCTAAGCTTGGACCTCGCTTGTCCTCAAGCAGAAGTCGAGATCGATAAATGTTTCCACATGTTTGGATAAAGAGGTGTCGATAAAATAAAATACGTATATGAGAGCATCATGATCATCTTTAGAACATCAATACTTATTGAAATATAATTTCTTATACTAGAGTAACAATTCATTCACAAGGTAAAGTATGAACCAAGAACTTAATTCAGAACCAACAAAGTATGATCTGAGTCATTAAGGAAATTGCAATTTATCATAACATCGTAAAGAGTCAATATAAGAGTTGTAAATCATATCCACATAAGAAATCATTTTCTAGTCTTTCATAATTGCTAACACTCACACGGTACTCATGAGATCAAAGCTTCAATTGGACACAGAGGAAGATAGGGGATTATAGTTTTGCCTCCAAACTATTTACCTCAAGGGTAATGTCAACAGAACTAACTCATGATCACCCACATCCGAGTGGATATATGTGTCTAGATCATTCCCCAACATATGATGCTTGCCAAGAGAGAAAGTCAAAATATAGGAAGTGGTAAAGATCACCATGACTCTTGTAAAACGGTAAGCACTAGAAAGTAAAAGTAACAGATAGGTCCTTCATAGAGGGAAGCAAAGGCTGTCATGCGCTTTTTGTTTTTGGATGTGCAAACCCTTAATGCAATGGAACGTCACATTGTATTGCCCTTTGTTATAGAAATCTTTATTATGCAGTCCGTCGCTTTTATTTCTTTACAATCACAATTTCGTACAACGCTTATTTTCCCTCACAATAAAAGATCACACATATTTAGGAGCAATTTTTATCGATGACAACTTATTTGAAGGATCTTACTCAATCCATAGGTAGGTATGGTGGACTCTGATGGCAAAACTGGGTTGAGGATGTTTGGAAGGCACAGGTAGTATCTCTACTTGATGCGGAAATTTTGGCTAGTATGAGGTGGAAGCAAGCACTACATATTGGAGGATCTATAACTATATAACTTCTCAGAGCTAAGCAAACATAACCCATTATGTTGTCTTCCTTGTCCAACATCAACTTCTTAGCATATAATATTTTAGTGAGTGCTCACAATCGTAAAAGATGTCCAAGATAATGTATTTATATGCGAACCTCTGTTTCTTTATTATTTCCTTTTAATTGCAACAATGACCAATTTCTATGTTTGTTAACTCTCAACAAATTTCAACCGACCTACTTCTTATATGTGAAGCCATCACTCCCCATAAGATCATCATATATACTCTTCGGTTTTATTCTATACTAGTTTCTATTTCTTTTTCTCAAGATCATAGCAGCAAGCAAAGCCCTTAACTGAAAACTACCTTTTACTATAACTCTTGGACGCGCTTACATGTGGGGAGCATAAAGCAAAACTCAAAGATAGATCATACAAAAAATTTATTGTACTAGATCAAGATAAAACCAAAAGGATCAAACTAAGAAAAACCATAAAAGTAAAACATGTGATGGTGATACAATACCGGGGAACCTACCCCAAGCTTGGCACAAGCCAAGGGGAGTGCCCATACCCCTGTGTTTAGATGTATTTCTTCGGAGGTGGTGATGTTATATTCTTGGCGATGATGCCCCTCAGAATGTGATTCTCCTCCTTGATCTTGTTATTTTGCCGTCGAAGATCCATCATTTCCATGCGAAGCTTTAGAGTGATGGTTAGAGATCCCATCACCCATGGATGTTTCATTGCTGCGGGGGAAGAAGCAACACTATTTTTCATATTTTCCATAAGTTAGAAATTTAGCATTTGGAGGGATGACCGAATTCGGAATTGCTGAGCTCTGAAGTTCCTCCAACGAGAGGTAACTTCTTGGTATTCCTCACTGGCATCCACCCTTTTCAAGTCGGCCTCCATCTCTTCCTCCGTTGACTTCCTGAAGTGGTTGGCATATTTGTATGCTCTGGGCCCTGGTGCCGGGTGAGAGAGACGGCTCTCCCCGACCGACTCTTGCAAAGACATCTTGCTCTAGATCTGTTGTTGAAACAACTCAAAACAAAAACAACAGGTATTGTCATGATACGAAGGTCCAAACCTTGGGGAGCTTATATAATGAATCTTTACCGACCAAAAGGAGTATTCTACAAGAAAACGGAGTCCGAGGGGTGCATGGGGTGGCCACAAGCCATAGGGGCATGACCAGGGGGTAGGCCACACCCACATGTCTTGTCGCCTCCTCGTGCAACTTTCGGACTACTTTAAATTTTCCTAATTTAGTAAAAAATCCAAAATGGAGAAAAATTGCTATTGGAAAAGTTTTGGAGTCGATTTGCTTACCGTACCACATACCTATTCCTTACCGTACCACACTGAAACGATATACTTCCTCGACAATGTAAATCCCTTCCCATTAGAAGAGCAGTTTTCCTACAAAAAATATTAAACAAGAATTGTATAGGAGGACATGGTCACCTGCATTGAATTCACGCTTTTGTATCCTTTCATCATGCCATTTCTTAACAGTTTCTATAAACAACTTGGCATTCTCATAGGCCTGGGTTCTCCATTCATCAAGTGAGCTAATGTCAAATAACCTCTTGTCACCAGCGAGATTAAAATCATAGTTGAGCTCTTTAATTTCCCAATAAGCTATTTGTTATAGTTCAAGAGGTAAGTGACAAGCTTTACCAGGAACCATTTTATATAGAGACATACCCATAGGGTTTTTCTAAGCAGTTCTATACACCCATAATGCATCATCAAGTTTCTTAAACCAATTCTTTCTAGATCTATTAACAGTCTTTTGCGAGATCAACTTAATTTCTCTATTGCTCAACTCTACTTGACCACTAGACTGAGGATGATAAGGAGATGAAATTATATGATTAACATCATACTTAGCAAGCAATTTATGGAAAGCACCATGAATAAAGTGTGAACCACCATCAATCATTAAATATCTAAGGACTCAAAATCTAGGGAAAATAACTTCTTTAAGCATTTTAATAGAAGTGTTATGATCAACACTACAAATTGGAATAGCTTCTACCCACTTAGTAACAACAACTAAAATATGAGTATACTTGTTGGGCTTTGAAAGGTGCCATATAATCGAAGCCCCAAACATCAAAAGGTTCGATAACAAGTGAGTAATTCATAGGCATTTCCTGACGTCTACCAATATTACCAATTCTTTGACATTCATCACAAGATAGGACAAATTTATGAGCATCCTTGAAGTGAGTAGGCCAATAAAAACTAGATTGTAATACCTTGTGTGTAGTTCTATCTCTAGCATGGTGTCCTCCATAGGCCTCGGAATGACACTTGCGTAGGATTTGTTCTATACATGCTCAACTACACAACGTACAATAACACCATCTACCCCTTCTTTATAAAGGTGTGGATCATCCCAAAAGTAATGTCTTAAATCATAGAAGAACTTTTTCTTTTGTTGGTATGTGAAACTAGGCGGTATAAATTTAGCAACAATGTAATTAGCATAATCAGCATACCATGGAGCATTATGCAAAGCATTTATGACAGCTAATTGTTTAGCAGGAAAGCTATCATCAATAGGTAGTGGGTAATCAAGAACATTCTCTAACCTAGACAAGTTATCTACTATGGGATTCTCAACACACTTTCTATCAATAATATATAAATCAAATTCTTGTAGAAGAAGAAACCATCTAATAAGTCTTGGTTTAGGATCTTTCTTTTCAATAAGATATGTAATAGCAGCATGATCAGCGTGAACAGTTACTTTGGACTCAACAATATAAGGTATGAACTTACCACAAGCAAACACAACTGCAAAAATTCAATTTTAGTGGTAGCATAGTTTCTTTTAGCACTGTCTAGGGTTTTACTAGCATAACGGATAACATTTAATTTCTTATCAATTCTTTCTCCTAGAACATCACCAACGGCATAATTTCAAAGTGAAACCAGAATAACCATCTAGAAAGAAGAAGTGTGTGTGTTTAGGAAGTCTTCCTAGCATTTTATCAATAAAAGGTAGAGGGTAACGATCTTTCCTAGTGGCTTTATTTAATTTCCTAAAATCAATTACTATTTTGTATCCTATAACGATTCTTTACGCGATCAATTCATTATTATCATTAGGAACAACTGTAATACCTCCCTTCTTAGGGACACAATGAACAGGACTAACCCATCTACTATCAGCAATAGGATAAATTATACCTGCCTCCAAAAGCTTTAATATTTCATTTCTTACCACTTCTTCCATTTTAGGATTTAACCATCCTTAGTGATCAACAACTGTTTTAGCATCAGGTTCCATATTAATTTTATGCTGACAAAGAGTGGGACTAGTGCCTTTAAGATCATCAAGAGTGTATGCAATAGCAGCACAGTGCTTCTTCAGAGTTTTCAATAAACTCATTTCTTCATGCTCTGAAAGGTTAGCACTAACAATAACATGATATATTTTATTTTCATCAAGATAAGCATATTTCAGAGTATCCGGTAATTGTATAAGCTCAAACGCGGATCACCCTTGGGTGGAGGAGGATCCCCAAGTATTTCAACACGCAAGTTGTGTTTCAAAATAGGATGCTGAGCAAACAAAATCCTATCTACTTCATTCCTCTCATTCAAATGCATATCGTTTTCATGGTCTAGCAAATATTGCTCTAAGAGATCAGTAGGAGGCACAACAATAGAAGCAAGCCCAATAATTTCATCCTTACTAGGCAATTCTTTATCATGGGGCTGTCCATGAAATTTAGAGAAATTAAACTAATGGGACACATCCCCAAAACTCATAGTAACAGTTTCTTTCTCACAATCTATCTTAGCTTTAACAGTATTCAAGAAAGGCTTCAGTAGGATATAATGGGACAAAAATCATCTTGCGGGGAACCAAGAACAAGAAAATCAGTAGGATATTTTATTTTCCCACACAAGACTTCAACATCTCTAACAATCCCAACTAGTGCTATAGTATCTCTATTAGCAAGCTTAATGGTAACATCAGTTTCTTCCAATTCTGCTGGTGCAATATGATTCATAATTTCTTGATATAAGGTAAAGGGAATTGAACTCACACTAGCACCCACATCACATAAGCCATGTTAACAATGATCTACTATTTTAACAGAAACAACACGCATGCCAACTATAGGTCTATGTTTATCTTTAGCATCAGGTCTAGCAATTCTAGTAGCTTCATCACAGAAATGAATAACATGCCCATCAATATTATCAACCAAGAGATCTTTAACCATAGCAATACTAGGTTCCACTTTAATTTTTTAGGGTGTGTAGGTGTTCTAACATAGCTCTTACAAACCACTGTTGAAGATTTAGCATGTTCCTTTATTCTAACAAGGAAGGGTGGTTTCTCAATATAAGTAGCATGAATAACAGGATCAGCATTATAAGTAATAGTTTATTCTTCAACTTTAATAGGTTCAACTACTTTCACTTCAATGGGAGGATGATATTTAAACCACGTCTCCTTAGGGAGATCAGCATGAGTAGCAAATGATTCATAGAATGAAGCTACTATCTCAGAGTCAAGTCCATATTTAGTAATAAATTCACGAAAATCATCAATGCATATAAAGTATTTAACACAATCAAACTTAAGGTTTACACCTGACTCCTTACCTTCGTTGAGTTCCCAATTTTCAGAGTCGCGTTTAATTCTTTCCAATAAATTCCATTTGAATTTAGTATCTTTCTTCATGTAGGAACAAGTACAAGAAGTATCGAGCATGGATTGATTATTACGAGAAAGCTGAGCAGAAAAATTCTGAATAATGATTTCTCTTGAGAGCTCATGATTGGGGCATGAATATAACATTAACTTAAGCCTCCCCAAGATTGAGAAATACTTTCATAGATATAATCATGATGTGAGCTCACGAGACCAACAATTATAGATATAATTCCGAGCACGATGAACCAGGTGCATAGGATAAAACTTGTGATGAAATTCCAATTTCAATCGGTTGTAGTTCCATGATCCAATATCATCACATAGCCTATACCATGTCAATGCCTTATCCTTCGAAGATAAATGAAAGACCTTATTCTAGATACCATCCTCGGGCAAACCTGCAAGCTTAAATAATCTAGAAACTTCATCCACAAGCTTAAATAAGGATTAGCTAGCAGTTTCTCTATCATACTTGAAGGAATTTCATAATAAATAATTTCATTAGGTTGAGGAGCAACTCTTTGTGTTCCTGTCAAGGTGAAGATACCCTGAAAAAGCCCCTCAAAGGATTATTTTCCATAATATCAAGTGACAGTAAATTTTAGCACACTATATAAATGTTTCCTTACCAAATTCCACTCACCAAAGGTGCTTCACTCCCCAACAACGGCGCTAAAAAAGAGTCTTGATGACCCACAAGTATAGGTTATCTACCGTAGTCATTTCGATAAGTAAGAGTGTCGAACCCAACGAGGAGCAGAAGAAACTGACAAGCGGTTTTCAGTAAGGTATTATCTGCAAGCACTGAAATTATATGTAACACATAGTTTTGTGATAAGGGAATTCGTAAAGGGTAGAAAGTAATAAATGTAGCAAAGGTGCGGCAAGGTGGCCCAATCCTTTTTGTAGCAAAGGACAGACCTAGAAAAACTCTTATATAAAGCAAAGCACTCCCGAGGACACATGGGCATTTCTGTCAAGCTAGTTTTCATCATGCTCATTTTATTCGTGTTCGTTACTTTGATAATTTGATATGTGGGTGGACTGGTGCTTTGTTGCTGCCCTTAATTGGATAAACGTTCCACTTATGATTAACCTCTCTCGCCAGCATCTGCAAGTATGACAGTAGAATTAAGAGAAATCTAACCATAGGATGAAACATATGGATCCAAATCAGCCCTTTACGAAGCAACACATAAACTAAGGTTTAATCTTCTGTCACTCTAGCAACCCATCATCTAGTTAGTACTTCCCAATGACTTCCCCTAGGCCCAAATAATGGTCAAGTTTCATGTAGTCGATGTTCACATAACACCACTCGAGGAGAGACCACATACATCTCATCAAAATATCGAACGAACACCAAATTCACATGATTACTTATAACAAGACTTATCCCATGTCCTTAGGAACAAACGTAACTACTCATAAAGCATATTCATGTTCATAATCATAGGATTATTAATTATAATTAAAGATCTGAACATATGATATTCCACCAAGTAAACCAACTAGCATAAACTACAAGGAGTAATCAACACTACTAGCAACCCATAGGTGCCAATCCAAGGTTTTCAGACAAAGATTGGATACAAGACATGTACAAGGGTTTGGAGAGGAGATGGTGCTGATGAATATGTTGATGGAGATTGACCCCTCTTGATTAGAGGATCATTGGTGATGACGATGGCTTAGATTTCCCGCTCCGGGAGGGAAATTTCCCCAACAGAATAGCACCGCCAAAGCCCTAGATTGGTTCTGCCCAAGTTCTGCCTCGAGATGGCGGCTCTTCGTCTCGAAAGGTCTTTTCTTATTTTTTTCAATCATAAGTGCATATTATCCAATTAGAGACAGTATGTTAGCTTATGCCTCTCCCTCATATAAAATTGCAATAATGATTTCTAATCTTTTTAACAATTGCCTAGGACAATTCCGCACACCGACCCATCATTATTCCACACTCGCTATTTTTAATATATTTTCATATATTCTAAATCTATCATCACAGAACCTATATTTATATATTATTTCTCCAATATCATGCAAAGCTATTCTCTTCATTCCCACAACTAGTTTTATTTCTTGTTTCTAGTTGGAAGCAAATGTTCGGCGTATGTAGAGTTGTATCAGTGGAAGATAGGATTTGAGAGAATATTGATCTTACCTTTAGCTCCTTGCGGGTTTGACCCTCAATACTTATCACTTCCACCTTTTGAAATTGCCACGATGATTGCTTGCACTAGGGGATTAACAAGCTCTTTTCTGGCGCCTTTGCCGGGGAGCAATAGTGTGTGGTTAATATTTTCGTGTATGCTTGTTTGCCTCTATCAGTAAGTAGATTTTTTCAACTTTTGTTTATGTTTGCTTGTTTTATTTATTTAGTTGTGGGTGAAACAAACAAAAACAATTGAAAAGCTAAAAACACAAAAAAATATTTACTTCCCTTTTATAAGAGAAGTGATTGGAAAGGTATGCATTGGAGAAGTGAGAGTCGACCGTGAACACTTGTGTTCATGCTCATGGAAATAATGTAGAATTTTTCATGGAAGTTTCTCAAAAATAATTATCCACTTGTATATATCCATTGTATTATGAAAATATTGTGCCAAGATTACTATTTAGGATGATTAGATTGCTTGTTTGCTATATGCGGTGCAAAAACAGAAACTTTGGCCGTAATTTGTGAATTTACATTTTTTACCGGAACGTCAAATGTTTCTGAAATTTTTACAAAATACTTATATAAAAATTGTTTAAATTTACCTAATTTTTTAGAATTGTCTGTGTTACAAAAGCATAGGAAGTTTCCAGATTGCTACACATAATCATGCTTTTGACAGATTCTGTTTTCTATGCATTGTTCTCTCATTTTGATGAATCTACGGGCTGTATCGGGGGGTATGAACCATGGTGAAGTTGGAATACAGTAGATATAATTCTAATATGAATTTGGAATGAGTTCACAATAGTACTTAAAGTACTATTTTGCTTTATTATACTAACAGATCTCACGAGGGTTTTTGTCAAGTTTTGTGAGAAAGAAGTGTTCAAAGATCAAGGAGGTATCTATATAAGAAGAATACGAAGATACAAGATTTCAAGATTGGGGGTGCCCAAGGCACCCCAAGTAAATATTCCAAGGATCCTCAAGCATCTAAGCTTGGGGATGCCCCGGAAGGCATCCCATCTTTATTCTTCAACAATTATCGGTATAACTCGGTTTTTGTTTTGTTCACATGATATGTGTCTTTAGCATTTTTAGTTTACTTTATGCACCCTTTTAGTATGAGATAGTACTTCATTGATTAGTAGAATTCTTCATGTGCTTCACGTTAATCTTTTGAGTATGGCTTTGTAGAATGCTCTTTGTGCTTCACTTAAATCTTGAGTTTGGCTTTATAGAACGCTTCGTGTGCTTCACTTATATATTTTGGGCTTGGATATTGGTTAATCTATATTAATTTTAGAATGCTCTATGAATTTCACTTAAATATTTTAGAGTATAAATAAAATTATCATCGTAATTAGGCTTGGAAGAGTACAATTAAAATGTCATGCCTAGCTAGAAAGGTTATGGTGGCATCCGAAGTACACCTGAACGATATCATCAACAACACGGACGCCACTGGACGCATAGGAAAATGGGCCATTAAGCTCCTTCATTTTGAAATTTCCTATAAGCCACGATGTGCTATTAAATCTCAGGTGCTAGAAGATTTCCTCTGCGAATGGACAGAGGCCGAGCTCCCCAGGGAATATAGTACATACTCCCATTGGACGATGTACTTCGACGGATTCAAAACTTTGGCCGGACTGGGGGCTGGAGTTATTCTCACATCACCCACATGTGACAATGTCCGATACGTCTTGCAAATCATGTATGCTGATTCCAACAATGCAGCCGAATTCAAAGCACTCTTTCACGGTCTTTGGATGGCCGCTTCAATGGGCATACACCGCCTAGAGGTATGGGGAGACTCCAACCTGGCCATCTCCCAAATCAACGGCAAATTCGAAGTGAAAAACCAAAAGATGGCGGCATACAAAAACGTTGTCCTCAAGATATCCAGACGGTTTAGGAGCTAGAATTCCACCATTTCGCTAGAGACAACAACCAAGCCGCTGACATACTGGTCCCCATTGGGGCCAAACGGGTTCCTATCCCAAAAAACACTTTCCTGGAACGGCTCTTTAAGCCATCAGTGGTTTGGCAGGACGATAATAAGGGCGCCGGTCACATCAGCACGGAGTAGGTCGTTCCCCCTATAAACGAGCCATACGACCAAATCATTGGCGACTCCGTAATGGACGAAACACTGTCGGCTCATGAGGTCATGGCAGTAATCATGCCAAGGACCGAGCCATTACTTGCCTACCTTCTTTGCAAAGAACTCCTCGACAATCAGACAGAGGCATGACGCATAGTTCGGCGATCCAAAGCCTATAAAGTCCATGAGGGTGAGTTATACAAGAAAAGCACCACCGGAGTACTACAATGGTGCACATCTGAGGAAGAAGGATGACAACTCTTAGCCAAACTCCACAAAGGGATGGGCAGCCATCACACCGCAGCAAGGGCCTTAGTAAGCAAGGCCTTTCGGGCTGGTTTCTTCTTGGCCACTACTTGAGCGGACGCCCAGTCACTTGTCAAGCAATCCATGGGGTGTCAACTTCTTAAAAATCAAAGTCACATGCCCCCAACAGCACTTCGGACTATTCCGATTACCTAGCCCTTTGCGGTCTGGGGGCTGGATATGGTCGAACCACTTAAAGGGGGGACCAAAAAGAATATATACCTATTGGTCATGGTTGACCAATTCATCAAATGGATAGAGGGAAAACCTATCAAATCAGCCAAGTCTAGACAAGTAATCGACTTTATATCCGGTGTGGTACATCCTTACGACGTCCTGCACAGTGTAATAACAGACAATGGATCCAACTTCATAGCTGAAGAGGTCAAAGACTAGTGCGCAAAAATGGGTATCAAGCTTGATTACGCATTTGTGTATCACTCGTAGACCAATGGAGAAGTCGAATGGGCGAACGGCCTAATCATGACTGGCATTAAATCATGTTTGGTCTAATCTCTGCATTAAGTCCAACTGTCATTGGGTAGAGGAGCTTGACTCTGTTCTATGGGGACTGCGCACCATCCCAAATAGATCAATGAGATACACACCGTTCTTCATGGTCTACGGGGCAGAAGTTGTCCTCCCCTGTGACATTATTCATGATGCACCAAGGGTGCGCATGTAAGAGGAAATGGAGTCCGAGTTTGATCGGCAGGACGACCTGGATGCCTTAGAAGGAGAGCGCGACATAGCCCGGGATCATTCTACTTTTGATCAACAATAGGCCTGACGTTACCAGAGTAGGGAGGTCAAGGCAAAAGACTTTAATGTTGTTGAACTTGTCTTATGAATCCCGGAGAAGCAAAAGCATAAACTCATCCCCAAATGGGAGGGCCCCTTCATAGTTGACGAAGTACTCGGAGGAGGGGCTTACCGTCTTCGAAACCCGTCGGATAATTGCCTTGAACCATACCCATGGAACACAGCTTGTCTTCGGCGCTTCTACGGATAGACCGGTGTCGTCATGCTCTTTACCCTTTTATTCCTTTTCTTTGCTTTTGTTTATTTTTTCCTTTCCCTCCCACCTTGATTTTCGGCAGGATTGGATATTTTTGTTTTCTTCCCAAGTCTATGTTTGATTAAACCAATCTTGCATTAAGATTTTCGGCATACATCCTTAATTGTTAAATCCGAACACAACACCTAGGGGCTTCTTCCCGAAGCCAATGATTTAATATTCTGAACTTCTATTCACATGCACCGTGTATGCATGTTTTCCTTCTTGATTTTTAAGCCATCCTATGCATCAATTCGAACTAAAATTTTTGCCAAGCTAGGTTGCCTCACTCCTCTATTTAACCTCTACGTTCCTGATTGTTCGGCTAGAGAGTAAAGAGAGCACCTCTGCGATTGTTACGACCAGGTTATCCGGATACGTACCTCAAATAGTGAAGGCAAAATCTAGCTATCTTCAGCAAAAAATTAGTCGACTACGACGGAAACAACAAAATTTATGGTTATTATCGCCATTACTGGGGCTTCTTTTTCCAAAAATCATGGTTATCATCGCAATTAGTCGCATACTAGCGGTATACGGCCTTATTATCTACAATTTACGTAGAAGCCTAAAGAAAGGTGTCAATAGAGGTACTATTTTCATTGGAAGATGTTTTACGTTAAAATGTAATATAACATATCTCCCTGTGTATTTTTCTATCTGGTGGCACCAAACGTTCGGATTGTCTGGTTCCTTGAAGAAATTCCTTCCTAGCAAGGGATATTTCGTAAGGAACACTTCCAAGCTCTTTTGGAGGGGAAGTCGAAGCCGATGGCCAGTCAAGACAGAGTTTACAGCACAAACAGAGCAATTTTTGATTTAAAGTACACAGCTACCTAAAATGACTCATCTGGTTGCTAGTCGAGATTGTCTATTAATGCATCTAGGACAGAATCTTCCTTTGAGAGACGAGTGGTGGGTATCACTTGGTCGTACACCAAATGAAGTGGCACTTATTGCCAATCAGGCCCTGCTGGCCCAACCCGAGCCATATGCTTGGGGTTAAGGCCAGTATACCGAGTGTTGATCATCGCCCATGTCTCTTGCGCTCCCTCCCAGCAGGCCGATGTCTTCCATAACTCGAACAGACTTTGGGCTCCCTTGAACCGATCAACTAGTTTGGTCATCCCCTCCAGAGGTTGCTCGGCAGGCCATAGCACTTTTATCATGCTGTTCATGGCCTTCCGAGACCACTCATGAAGGGCGGACAGTTCCTTCAGAAGGCTTCCCCGGTAGGATCCGATCTCTTCTTCAGGTCGTCCGGTTAGGAGACCTATACATGAGACAAGGCATATCCATTACACCTAACGTATGAGAGGTATTCAAGGATGTTCTAATTGCACTTACTGAACATGCCCCTCTGTAATTTCTGGTTTGTTTCTTGGGTCTTGGCCAATTGTGCTTTTAAACTCTCAATCTCTTCGGCCTGCGACTTGTTCTACGCCTGGAGCTATTTCTTCTCTTCCAGGTTTCGTTGCAACGAAAGGCAGCCCACATCATTCTGGGACTCGACGTACCTCTGAGATTCTTGGGCTGCATCTAAATCTTTTTGGCAACTGCCCTATTGATTAAGCTGCTACAATGTACCCTTGGATCAGCATGGGATTATATAATAAGCTCAGCAGAACAAATATACCCACCATGCGCCTCTCATGTAAAATTCTTCACTTGATCATGTTCGGCCTTCGTGGTTTCCACCTATGTTCGGCTCGCCTCCAGTTCTTGGGTTAGTTTCTCGTTATGCTTCCTTGAGGCCTGCATCATCAGTAAAACAATACGTGGACCCTTAATTCGGTCGTTCCGACCAATTCAAGGCTCGGGGACTACTGGGTTTACATGTGTGTTCGGATTCTTATAACCGATCACTCACATGCAAGCTAGATGATATCAGTTTCATGGCTTCCCTGAACCCAGCTTTGGAAGCTCTGATGTGTGCGCTAGTCGATCTAGAGCATTGACATCTTGTTCAGAGAATGCCGAGTGGTGCAGCGCTTCTCGAAGCCACCGATGATTCATCGCTCTCTCTACCTCGTCCCCGAAGTCTTCATGGGCCTGATTGACCATAGGGACCTCTACAGCTGGTTCAGCATGAGCAGAAGATCTCGAATCATGAGCGTTGCTAGACACCTTGGCAATATCCTCAGCAGGAGATGGCTGAATTCATTGCCTGGGTATTTCTACATGAGATCTCTTCTGAGGCTCTATCGATCATAATAATAAATTAAGCAGCCGAACAAAGTACCTTTGAGCTGAACGAGTGGTTGGGCTTGTCCCCACGATCGGCTCACTTGACGGATCCCTATTGCTACCCGGTTCGGGCATTGCCGTTGTAGTCAATGTTTGTCGCGTGGACCGACGATGCTTGAGGGCAGGACCCGATGCGTTTGGGTCGATGTAGGATACTTGCCTTTTGCGAGACGCGTTTTCTTATTTTGCCTGTAGTAGGGGAAGGGAATGATCTAGGGTAATCGGCTATGATAGACACCATGGAGCGGTCAAGGCTCACTTGGTAGAAGGCCCCGTCTTCAAACTCGACCGATAGCTCTGGGTCGTCATGAAATCCTGGATCGTCGTCACAAGAATTGTTATCGGGTTGGGGGGATGGACAGTTAACTTTCTCAACAAAACTCCTCCATTCATTTTCACACATAATAAAGGCTTCAGTAAAAAAGGGACAAATCTAAAACCCCAATTCGGGACATACAGTCGAAAAGCTCACCCATTCGATGGTATTGTGTCTTGAGTAGCCCTCCTTGGTCGGTAGCCGAGAAAAATCTTCTTTCTCCCTTTTGTATAGGTCGTCAAGTGTGGCTCATAATGCTGCTTGATTGGCAGGGCCCAGCCGTCGGGAGCGAGTGGTGTCGCTTGTCCCATTGTAACACCACAAAGGGTGTATTCTTTGCTAAACAGGCTGAACACATCCGGTGATGGCGGCGGCCATCACGTCTATCATGGTCAACTTATGAAGAGCTAGAAGCCTCGCATGGGTGGCCAAGCGTTGAACTTCGGCGTCGTCCTCTTGGGATGAGTTCTTCGGTCGCCAGTTGAACCTTTTCTTCAAGGGGGCATCAAAGTATTCAGGCAAACCCCTCTGAGATGGATCGAATAGGGGAAAGTCCTCGATATAGAACCATTCCAAAGACCATTCTTCAGACTCCTTATTCGGTGTCCTCACTGGATACCCCATCCAGGCTATAAGGCATATTTCGGCTCCTCCGACCTCTAGAATTGTCTTACCCCAAGTACGAGGGACAAGGCAAAAGTACTTCCTCCACAACTCAAAGTGTGCCTTGCAGCCCAGAAACATCCCCCAAAGGGCGACGAAGCCTGAGATGTGCAGAATGGACCCAGGGGTGAGATGATGGAGCTGGATCCCATAGACATCCAATAATCCCCTGAGCAAAGGATGAATGGGGAACTCGAGACCCCGCAAGAGGAAGGGCACGAAGCATACTCGCACTCCCTTTTTAGGATTAGGGAAGTTTTCTGCAAAGGCTTCGCCATTAAAAGAAGTCAAACAGCCATGGGTAACTGCTAGATCCGGGGAAGGAAGATACCCTTGGGTCTCGAGGTTGTGCAGTCAAAGGAGGGACAAGTTGCAACTTTCTCAATCCCCGGGACAAGAGCCGTTAGGGCGTGAGGAAGAGCTAGGGGCACTCGCCATGTTCTTGTAGTGATCTCTCGCCGAAGGTTTTTTATGATGGGGAGGAAGACTAAGATATGGCCCCGACCACGATTCAGCTTGTTCAAATGGGTGGTGCCTCCTTTGTGGGATGGTAGTCTTGTAAAAATCTGTTGAACCGCTCGTCTCCCCTGGACGCTGGAGGATAGAGGAGCGTTGAATGTTATTACAATGGGCCCCACAAGTTCGTGGCGCTTGGGATTTCGCCGATGACGGGATAGTTGCCGAACAAGAAGGGATAGAGGGACTCGGCTCACAAGCCCAAGACTTCGATGCGCAAGATTGTTCGGATGTTATACCTCGGCATTAGAGGCTAGTACGGGGGCTACTGAGGGAGTCCTGGTTTAAGGGTTCCTCGGATGGCTGACCTATTTCTCATGGGACAGACTATGTGGGACACATGTTGAGCATTATATTGATAAAAGGCCCCATCGGAAGGGAGGAAGCTTCAGGAGTTGTGGCGTGTCCTCCAACTTTTTCATTGTAGATAGGCATGTTTTTCCCTTTGATGTGCAACCGACCATGTGTAAATCCTAGGTACCCTCGTTGTCTATATCAGCAGGAGGGTTTTAGATTGTAGCAAAGAGAAACTCGTCTAGAGTATTACACTCCCCTAGAGTATCTGTTGTGGTGGGTGCGTGTGGTAGCACGCTCCCCCATAGTATCTGCATGCCTCCAGCGCCACACCAGTCGGTTGAGGGACTCTACAAATGCTAGCCCCCAGGCCCGTCCCGTGGGGAGCACCCGGGCATTGCCAGTCGCACTGGCTTGCCAAGCCGTGCGACGCAGACATTCGGTGTAGCGGTTACAAGCGGAGTGGTAGTGCTACAGTTCGCGGGCCGCGAGGAGAGCGACTCGCCTGCCCATTAGGTCATGGCAGCTCAGGAGGATGATGTCGCGATGCTAGCATGGGAGGTGGTCGGGTCAACGATGCCATGTCGCACGATGGATGAATGCCTCGGGCCCCAGCGTCCATCGGAGGCTGAACTAGCGACGGTGTCTGCCGACGGGGGGAAAAGGCAGCGCAGGGCTTCATGACCTGCGGGCGTCGAGCAGGTAACGTGAGTGGCCTGGCGCTCGGCGCGGGCCCGATGCCCCTTGGCCATGGATACAGACTATACTTTCAAAATCAAGAATTTCAAGAATTTCAACTCGTGATCGTAGTTGCCCCATTAAATCCAATTTACTAAAGGGAGAAGCATGTTATGCTACTCTATCAACTTTGATCCACCAAGTTCGGCTACCAATATAAAGTCTGCTAATCTACCCGAGGGTCTCAACTACTTCAAGATATCTATTACAACCTCGTCAAATCATTTGTTTACTAATTATGTATCCTCAAACTGATCTTCCCTTTTGTCAGATTTTGAGCTCCGCAAAACTGAAAGAGGTTCGAACTCAGGGGCGTGTGCGAAGTTCCACCAGCTTCGACCTCAATCTCACAGCCCCATGGCATCATCGAAGGGGAGTTGCTTGATCAAGGCAAAGAAGATTAGCACGCAAATTTACCCAGGTTCGGGCCGTTGCGAAGTGTAAAATCCTACTCCTGATATGGGTGGATTGCCTCTCGAGGAGTGTTTTTGATGAACCGATAAAGTGGTGACTATCCTCGCGTGGTTCTTGATGTTTTTTTATCTGTCACCTTCTATGGTGCATCCTTGCCCCTATTTATGGTGGCCCGGGTCCTCTACCCTTGTCACACTTGCGGGAAGGGATCCCACAATGGCCAAATTTGAAAGGGGACATGAGGTACATCTTATCCTGACTAAAGATGGTCTTCGCTTGCAAAGCTTCGGGGATGATGCGGCGGTGGGCTCGGTGATGACACCCATCCTGCAGGGACTGCAGTCTTGGTCTTGTTGCACTGGAATGGAAACCTTTGGGGGGATGCCTTGGGAACCTGCATACGTCCTTGCCACATTTGCACCAAAGAGGCAACTGCCCCTTCTATGCACGCCTATGCCCGTCTGGCCCGACCTGCGTCACCTTCAGCCTCACGAGGCTCAGTGCTACATAGGGATCTCCGTCGCCCTGGGGAGGGAACCCAGGGAGGCCTCCCTTCTCGAGGGGTCTTGGGATCGTCCTCCTCGCGAGGGTGGGACTCTCGCAAGGGCCTTGTCTTGAGCGGTCCGGCGCCAGGCCGAACCAGGCTGTCAAACTGGGCCACGCTATGGGTCTGTGTACCACCGGTCCCAGAACACCGACACATGTGGCATCGTTAGTACAAGTACCGGCTTAATAATGGAGGATGTTTATTCACTATGATCGCTCCTTCCATAATGAACCATGTGGTAAGGAGGGTTTATTGAATCTCAACAGGTGCTTTGGAAAATTTGTGTATTAAACACGTGATCTAGAGATTGTGAGGTCTAGGTGGGTCTAGGGAGGGTTCTCCAATCTTGGAGGGAAATTATAACTCTATGGGGTTATGTCTCATTGAGTATGTTGTAGTCAAAGTCTTTATTGCTAGTTGTCTATCAAGGTGGATCCTTGTGCATCTTGTCTTGCTGGTCTTCAGTTGAGGAGAAAGGTGAGGAGGGGAAAGTAGCATAGAGGGAAGGTGCCTAAAGGGGGTGTTGTAGTGTAAGTATAATCAAACAAGTGCCGAAAAGGTCAAACACAACCGGTAAGATGGGGTAGGTGATATAATCGCGTCCTTGTTTCTTAGGGAAAAAGTGTGACTTACCCCAAAGCACAAACAAGCAAAAACAACAAACACACATGATGGTCCTATCCGAACCACCACATGGATTCAACTTCGCATAAGGAATACACGACTCATCCTACCCTAGGGGTTCTCGGACTCAGTAGTCACGCTTGCTTCATGTCTTGGAGAGGAGTACGCTTAGTCTTTTGTTGCTGTCCATCAAAATGATCTTGGTTGTGCGTGAAGTGTCCTTGACATTTTCATATCTCGTTAGTTGACTATGAAGGTGGTTCCTCATGGCTGTCATTGACTAGGCTTTTCCTGGCTTCATAACCGTGCCAATGCCTTCTTGTCTTCCAAGAAGTCGAGGGTCCCAAGTAGGCAATCTTTTATGCAACGACATTAACTATGCATGGTAGTGTTATATCCTGTCGGCCACGGTGATGATATCATCGACACCAAGAGGGGTGGTTGATGAGAACCGTTTTGCTGCTCACTATAGTGAGGCAGACCAAATGGAGAGGTTCTCATCCATCGGTGGTTGTTGACACAATATCAAGAGCGACATGATTGCTCCATTAGCGATGCATATCATGATCTTGCATATCTTGCGCCCTAGACATCGTACGCCAATGTTGCATCATTCTGGGGCTGTGTCGAAGGTGTCATTTCCTAGTCTTGATGCCTTCATCCCTCAAGAAGGTATTTTCAGTTGGTATCATGTTGTTGTGGTCTCATCAAACTTGTGTGAATGCCTAACATGGTGGCTTCCTTCGAGGTCACCCATGAGGATTATAAGGAATCCATTGGTTAGGGGCATAACGGTAGTAGCAACCGTTTCCAAAGTTTTGAAAAAGCTAATGAGGAGAGTCAAAGAGAATAAGGGTGGAAGTGCTAAGGCAAAAATCTTCGCTCCCTTTGAAAATTTAGGAGAGGTTAGAAATATAATGGTTTTGTAAGTGATTTTGAAGGGTCTGGAAGAAAATGGTTGTGTCCTAACTAACGTCCATCATAACTAAGGACTTCCTGTAGTCAGGATGGCTCTGATACCACCTCTATGGGGACCCGGACTCATAATTCATGATTACCTAATGTACGTGCACAATGATCCCAGAGATCAATTCTCATGAAACACACAGAAACTGAATAAGAAGAGTCTTACATCCATTACATAGCGTTTTACTCGAATATGGCCTTTATGACCAAGTCTTCTTATGTTTGTAGCGGAAATCTTCAACGATAGCTTGAACCCATGTTATCTGCCTTAACCCTACATGCATTCTGACTGGGAAGCATCCTAGCTCGCAAGTTCATCACCAACGTACTCTTCACCATATCTTGTTCTTTTCTACCTATCCAATAAAATAACCAATGTTCAGCTAATGAGTACTTTCAATTTACTCACAAGCAAGTGATAACCCACAAGCATAGGGGATCCCAACAATTTCCGAGGTAGATTATTCAACAGAAATTTATAGATTCGACACAAGGGGCACCCAGGAATATTTGAGAGTATTAGCTATTGAGTTGTCAGTTCAACCACACCTGGAGATAAATATCTACAGCAAAGTGATTAGTAGCACAGTAATATGATAGGTTGATAGTAGTAGTAACAATGACAGTAGTGGTAACAGTAGCAATAGTGATTTTATAGCAGGTGTAACAGTAACAACAATAGTAGTAACTTAGTGAGAACAATAAGCAGAAAGCTCATATGCATAGGAACGGAGTATTTGTTGAATGATATTCATCATATAACAGACATAAACTAGGGCGACACACAACTAGCTCTAACTCTTCAATGTAATGTAGGCATGTATTCCGTATATGGTCATACGTGCTTATGGAAAAGAACTTGCATGACATATTTTGTCCTACCCTCCCGTGACTGCAGGGTCCATAAGGAAACTAAGGGATATTAAGGCCTCCTGTTAATAAATAACCGGAACAAAGCATTAGCACATATTGAATACATGAACTCCTCAAACTATGGTCATCACCGCGAAGTATCCCGATTTCTATCACCCCGGGGTTGACTGATCATAACACGTAATAGGTGCATATAACTAGGCAAGATCGGATCAAGAACATAGATATAATGATGATAACATGAATGGTTCAGATCTCAAATAATGGCACTCGGGCTTTAGTGACAAGCATTAAGCGTGGCAAAGTCATAGCAACATCAATATTACAACATAGTGGATACTAGGGATCAAGCCCTAGCAAAACTAACTCGATTACATGATGAATCTCATCCAACTCTGTTGGATTTCGGGCTCCACAAAATCCTCAAGGATCGAACACAGGGGCGTCGGCAAAGATCCCCCACAGCCTCGCCCAACCTAGCTTGGTACTCGATGGTTACTACGACGAACTGGCACGATGAAGAGGAAGAAGATGAACACGACAGTTTACCTAGGTTTGTGCCACCGTAGAGCGTAATACCCTACTCCTGCTTTGGTGGATTACCTCTCGGGGAGGTGTGGTGGATGAACTAGTACAGTGGTCTCAAGCCTCACGAGGGCACTCAAGTGGTGTTCTTGGCTCTCTGCCTTGTGGTGGTTCATCGAGTGTCTAATTGTTGGATCGGATCACCTCTACGGTGTGGCTTAGCCTCTATATATGGCGGTGGTTTGGGTCCTCTTCCCTTATCACCGTGGCGGGAAGGGATCCTACAATGGCAAAATTTGAAGGGGTACAGGAATACACCCACCCCTGTCCAAAGGTGGTCTTCGCCTGCAAAGTGGATGTCGATGATGCAGTGGTGGGCTCGGGGATGACATTAGTCCTGCGGGGATCTTGGTAGCGGTCTTGTTGCACCATAATGGAAACATTTGGGCGGATCTTTGGTAACCCTCGTACGTCCTTGCTCCCTTTGTACCAAAGGGGAAACTACACCTCCTAGCGCTGGCACCCGCTTGTCCTTCCTTGCGTCACCTTTGACTCTTGAGGCCGGGCTCTGCATAGATATCTCTGCTGCTCTAGAGGGGGTCTGAGGAGGCCCATCCTTACTGGTCTTGGTGTCACTCTTCCTCGTGAGCTTGAGGTCCTCGCGAGGGCATTGACTTGAGTAGAGCTGCACGAGGCCATGTCTAGCTGAGGAGGTGGGCCATGTCATGGGCCACAGGTAGGCATGGCTAGGTACCCCTGTTCCTAGAATGCCGACAGTAGCCCCAGTGAGGGAGTCCTGGATTAAGGGGTCCTTGGGGGGGGCGACGTGTGTCTAATGGGCCGGATTGTATGGGCCGCTTGCCGAGCATTGGATCGATCGAAGGCCCTGCCTCGAGAAAGGAAGCTGCGGGAATTGTGGCTTGTCCTCCACGTATGATGTAGCGCATAGGAATGTTTATCCCTTTGGCGTGTAACCGACCATGTGTAAAACCCTAGGCACCCTCGGCGTCTATATATGTCGGAGGGTTTTAGTTTGTAGGGAGGACAACTCATCTAGGGTTTAACTATTGGATCTCGAGGTAGATCAATTCTGTAACCTACATATCATGAATACAATCAAGCAAGACATAGGGTATTACCTCCATAGGAGGGCCCAAACCTGGGTAAACATCGTCTCCTTTGTATCCTATTACCATCGATTCCAGTCTCACACCTCGGGACCCCCTACCCGAGATCCGCCAGTTTTGATGCCAACATTGGTGGTTTCATTGAGAGTTCCACTTTGATCGCCCAAGGAATCGATGGCTCGCCTTCTCATCAACGAAGAAGTCTGCAACATAGACACTTTTGTCCCCGGGCAGATCTTCACCTTCGACAGCGTTGTGCTCCACACCGATCCGGCCAGCCATCTAGGCCGTCTCAGAAGTTTCACCCATGATCAAGAGGTCATATTCAGGAACCTAGAGTTCTTCTTAGAATCTCGGGGCGACCTGTCACTAACCGGGCTCGCAGTTTCGCCTGCCATGCCCAAAGACTCTGAAGCTTTAACTTCGGATTTCTCTTTCGGTCACACAAACGGGATTAACCCCGTTGATGACTTGACTCTTAGTTTGGATCCGTCCATAACGCCCGACTTCCGGATACCTATTTTTGCCGAACACTCCACTCACATGGACGCGTCAGAGGTCAACTCCGAAGGCTCCAGGAAGGTTCACCCAATCGACCTCTCGACACTCAACGAGGCCCTAGATCGTATCTCGTTGATGACAATTACCGATGATCCAACCCTGATCTATGCTCAGATCGTCACAGCTCGGGTCAGGACGATTTTTTTGTCCCACCCACCACCCACTTGGTACCATAGTCGAAGATTTAACCGACATGCTAAACTATGCCTCCAGGAGGCAGAATACATGGATGATGAGGATTGCGCTCCCAAACCAATTAACATCGAGCGATGGGTCTCCACCTCCACATACAACGTCTACATGGTGGACACTCCTGCCGCTAATGGTGAGAACACTCCTAATAATGTTGGCGACAAGTTAGGCCAAGTACCGCCAAGGTGCCGGAAGCCGCATAAACAGTCAAAAGGCAAAAGGGGAGGAAAGCTATCGTTGGCACCGGGAATGGAGATACTCCGGGAGACCTTGGCGATCCCGCTATCCCCGAAAACCTGCTAGAGGGTCAAGAGAGACCCAAAGACTAGCGCAACCCTAACGACCTCAACGATTATGAGGATGACAACTAACTCCCCCTGTCGAGGAGGAGTACATCCCGAAAGCCGATGACTTCCACATCCCTAATAATCTTGAAGATCAGGAACTGTTTTGGCAACAACTCATAGCTACGACCCGTAGCCTAAAAGCAAAGGAATGACAACTTAAAGCCGAACAGGACAACCTCAACGATCGATGGACGAGAGTCCTCTCAGCTGAGGAAGGATATGGTACCGGTCTGCCGGACCAACCTAAGAGCTAGCCACACAGAAGGCTGCTACCGCAATTCGATGACGAGGTCACTGATACGCAGTCTCCTAGACATAGCCATACGATAAGCCAGACTGACCTCCTCGAGGATGAGACATGATGGCTGATGACACTAGTTATAGGCCGGCGATACCCCAAAGACGGGGAAAGGAGCCACTAGAG
The DNA here is from genome assembly GCA_022496015.1 of Hordeum marinum. Taxonomy (NCBI): domain Eukaryota; kingdom Viridiplantae; phylum Streptophyta; class Magnoliopsida; order Poales; family Poaceae; genus Hordeum; species Hordeum marinum. Next base: position 120,186,548 of record CM039676.1, read on the forward strand.
ACCGATGATAGGTTCGACCTATGACACAACCTGCACTACAGAGTAGGTCATACGAGATCCATCTATGGATCCAAAGGGTACTCACCCGACAAACGGGACGGGCACAGTCCCTCACTCGACCGCAATAATAGAGGCCGGGAACACAACCGGGCTAGAACAGACGCTGAATACCGACGCGACATAGCTTGGGTGAGAGGCGCCGCACACCCACTGTGTTTCACGAATGAGGCGATAAAACATCAGTTCCGAGTGGGGGTTAAACCCGTGAACATAGGGCAGTACGATGGGACAACTGATCCAACCGAATGGATTGAGGACTTCTTCCTCCAAATCCACATGGCGCGAGGAGATGATCTATACACCATGAAATATCGCCCCTTAAAACTCAAGGGGCCAGCTCGGCACTGGTTAAACAACCTCCTCGAAAACTCCATTGGATGCAGGGAAGACCTAGAGGATGCATTCCGATCTAACTTCGAGGGCACCTAATTTCAGCCGATGGATTCCTCTGACCTAAGCCACATCATTCTTGAATTGGTTCTTGACCAACAAAAACCAGGTTGTCGACTGCCCGGACGCTGAGGCAACAGCCTCGTTCCGGCACAATATTCGGGATGAATGGTTGGCCTCAGACCATGTCCGCCCTTACATCACTCATTAACTGCTTTTGCATGGGCGAGGATAGCTGGCTAGCAAGACGTAGCCACAACTCCGAAGATCCCAGAACCTCCGAAGTTTGGGACGATAATGGGAAACCAAAGCGCAACAAGAACAAGGGCCAGCGCAACAATAGGGATGCCGATGACACGGGCGTTAACGCCAGCTTCCTCTATTCCCGACCTGGGTAGCGGAAGAAGCCTCCTAAAGGCAATCGTGACAGACCCACCCCACTGGAGAAGATCATGGAAAGACCTGGTTAAATCCATGGCACTCAAGAGAAGCCTTCCAATCATACACACCGTAACTGTTGGGTGTTCAAATAGGCTGGCAAACTCACGCCTGAGGATCAAGGAAAGATCCCTCGTAGCGAGGATGAGGATGAGCCTCGAGGTCCGATGGGTGGCAGACAAAAGAAATTCCCTCCAAAGGTGAAAACAGTAAATATGATATACGCCACCCATATAGCCAAAAAGGATAGGAAGCGCGCCCTTTGAGAGGTCTACACTGTAGAGCCTGTAGCCCCGAAGTATAACCCATGGTCAGCATACCCGATCACTTTTGATCGATGTGATCACCTGACCAGTATCCGTCATGGGTGTTTAGCTGCCCTCTTCCTAGACCCAATTATAGACTGGTATCACCTCGCAAAGGTCCTCATGGTTGGATGAAGTAGCCTTAACCTAATTAACTTAGACACGGTTAAAAAGATGGGTATAGATCCATCAAGGATCAAAACCAGCAACACTACCTTTAAAGGAGTGATCCCAGGCGTCGAGGCCTGGTGCACGGGCTCCGTAATCCTAGAGGTAGTGTTCAGCTATCCCGAGAACTTTCTAAGCAAAGACTTGACCTTCGACATTGTACCCTTCCATAGCGGCTATTATGCCTTGCTTGGCTGAAAAACGTTTGCTCCCTTTAACGTTGTCTCGCCCTAAGCATACCTCAAGCTCAAGATGCCCAGCCCCAAGGGGGTCATTACTGTGAACGGCTATACAGAGCACTCCCTCCGAACTGAGGGACATGCATTGGCCCTGGTGGCCGAATTCAATTACAATGATGATCGGCAAATGCTGACATCTGCCGTAAAGGCACGCAACATTGGGAAGCGAGCACGGCTTCAGCCCGAGGTCTCAGAACCCTCCTCTTCACTTAAATAGGGACTCACCCCCCATCACACAACCATACGACCAGCGAAATACATGGCAAGGAGGCACAACTTTGCACTTAAATTTCCATGGGTGGAGGTGGGGAAGAAAGGGTAAGAGTTCGGCTGAACCGAACTACTACTATCAAAATATCTTCGGACACAATGCATGTACCATCAAAGGACCTGCCAAAGGCGTAAAGCTCATCCACACTTCGACGACTTCTCAAGACCACGATTCGCTCGCCAAATAGCACCACACATCGAGGTGCACGACTCCCTAGGAGACGCGGGAGTAGACAAGTGACAGGGCACATCAAGGACGTAAGGCCACCAATCGAAGACCCCTGGTACAACCACTACTAGAAAATTTCCTTTTTCAAATACTTGTAAATTGTTTCTTCGGCAATCCGAGCAATAAGAGTTGCTCAGAAAAATAGAACATCACTATACGTGTTTGTCTCGTTTTCCTTTTTGGCACATATTTAATTTCCCCCTCTTCTCGCAAAACTATTTGGTATATGATGATGAACCCGGCTAATAGATCGAGGGCTCGAGTTTTAAAAAAATCTCCTTACGTACAATTGATTATGCGTTTAATGTCTTGGAATTCACTTTATATGCATTGGTTCCAAACTATGTCTTGGGTCAATAGTTGGGTTGCCTGGCTCCAGTGCTTGCCCCTTGACGTTCCGCTCGTTCGACTACAAGGGCAAAGGAAGAACCCCTGCGATTGTGTTTCTGGCTAGTCTAGTCAAGCACCTTAGGGGAGAAAGCCAAAAACTAACTTTCATAGTATGCAAGAACTGGTATTTGAATCCGAGCTCAAATTGTTATACTCAAATCCTTGTCAGAGGATATTCGGTGTAATACGAGGGGTTTGTTCCTCACACAAACCATGTGATATTGGTTTGAGCCGCCATTCATCCGGACATCACAAAACACCAGGGGCTAGTCATCAGCCCCCTGCAGTCCATTTCACACTGCTATGACTAAGTGAAAGCAATAAAGCATTATGGTCTGATGGCCTAGTCTGCCGCACTTCACCGCCTTCGGGCTCCGATAGCTACATGGGGGCTAAAGCCGATGACTCGCAGGTTTCAGTTTAACAGCCACATAGGAGTTATAAGGAACGCAAAAAATTGAAAGCATGATAAATTATAACCTTAAAAAGTTAAAATTTCTTCATACACATTACAATCTACTCATACATGTTCCCTTTCGAACACTGCGACTCTATCACCCGAGCACCCTCCATTACTCCGGAGAAGTATAGCTCGGGGCGCCTATGTTCCTTTCCAGGAGGTGGAGGAGCTGTGGCTATCTTCATCGGATCAAGCCCTGGCCAGTGCACCTTGGCCTTTGCAAAGGCTATCCGAGCTCCTTCGTTGCCGGAGGAGCGCTTTAGTGCGTTAATCTGGGGCGAGGCGTCGACCAGCTTCTGCAATAGTCCGATGTAGCTGCCCAACAGTGGCTCATTGGGACATAGGCGGATACAGAGATCTTTCATGGCCAGCTCTGCCATCCGAAGCAGCTCCATCAGCTGCTTTAGCGGCTCAGTAAGGAGAGGAGAGTGCTCAGGAGCTTCAAGCTTCGCCCAGAATAGATGAGCTTCATCTTATTCTCCCCGCGAAGCATAGAGGTGATTCGCATCTATTGCGTTCTTATAGAGGTCGGAGCAGGCGCCTGAGGAACTCCACACCTAGGTAAGCAACTTGAACTTGCTATCCCCGAAGACACACAATAATAAGTACATTTTATCATATGTTATAACCTTCTCCTAGCGGACTTGTTCCACGAAGAACCTCCTATCCACCCGCTCCTTCTGGAGTTCGGTTTTCACGGTGGACAGTTCGGCGGTCTGCTCCTTGCTTTTCTGCTCAAGGACCTTGCACTTGTGGTCGGCGTCCTTGATCTCTTGTTGGATCTCCTCCAACCGAGCCTCGTGCTTGTGGCTGGTGGCCCTTAAAGCCGAAAGTGTGATAGCCGCTTGTTCGGCCGACGGCCTCTTGACCGCAGCCTCATGCTTCGCATTATGTTGCTCGGCCTTGAGCTTCTCTATCTCCTTCGCCAAGGCTGTGTGAGCATCAACAATATGAATAACTGCATTGACAGTATTACGATGGAAGTTTCCGTACATTGACTTAAGCTTTCCTTGGGCCTCGTCGAATCTCTTGTTGAGAGCACCAAGCTCGTCTTCAGAACTTTTGAGCTTCCGATTCAGCCCATATAGCTCGGCAGCATTCACATCCTCCGCTGATGATGAAGCCTGTAACAAGCAAATCCTTATTAGGTTACATGGATCCGAAACTACTAAACTATCGTCAATCTGATCCTATGTCCGGTCCTCCTAAGGGTTGATAGAATGTTCTGAACATATAATTTAGTATATAGTTCAGACAATGATGCATGATTGACCCCTGGATGAGTTTTTTTCAAACTCACCTAGGGCTCGGAGGCTGCCATGTATATAATAATAACACAAAGAAATTAATAATCTACAAACAGAGCATCGCGTGGTTCACCTGAAAGCCCATCAGGAGACCCTTGAAGGCTTCCTTCATTCTGTTGTCGATGGACTAAATGCTCTACTATAACTGTTCCCATAAGGGTGTGGTGATCCATGGAGATGGAGGCGCTCGATAGAGCCTCCCCCATGACCAGCCACCCACTAGTCGGTGGCGCCGGTGGTGATCAGACAACCCCATCATCGAACGGAGATTGAATAGGTGCCTCTAGAGGCATGTTGCACTCTGGAGATGTCCTCGGAGGGGAATGAACATCTACTCATCTAGTCTCCTCGGTATCCGGTTGGGGTCCCACCCTCGGTCTTCGGTGTCCGAGGCATTAGCCTCGACCTTGATGTTGTCTCACCCATCGTTGGTGCCTGGATCCATAGGATCATGCTAGGACGACACCTCTGTGGTGTCCTTCGCGGCGCTCATAGGAGTAGGATGTGACGCATTCCCGCTCTCTGCTAGATCGACGGGCGGGGTCTCCCCGTCCGAAAACTGGTCGGTGGGGAGGACGTGCGACGGGCTGCACAATCAGTAAATGGTCACATCTGAGTAACCTTTAAAACCTATCAATGATAGTTGGGGAAGTATTCAGATCCTTACCTCTAAGCTGGGGGTGAGGGAGTCCTGGATTAGGGTGTCCTCGGATAGCCGACCCGTGGTTAATGGGTCAGATATACGGGATACTTGCCGAACACAGGAAGATTTGAAGGCCCAGTCTCCAGGATGGAAGCTTCGGGAAGCACGGTTGCACTCCATGTTTGATGTAGTAAAATAGGTAAGTTTATATCTTCGGCATGTAACCGACCATGTCTAAACCCTAGGCATCCTCGGCATCTATATAAGCTGGAGGGTTTTAGGGTATAGGAACAGAACAACTCATCTAGGGTTAGCTATCGATCTCGAGGTAGATCAACTCTGTAACTAGCTATGATCAATACAACCAAGCAGGACGTAGGGTATTACCTCCATAGGAGGGACTGAACCTGGGTAAATCCGTGTCCCCTTCGTCTCCTGTTACCGTTGATTCTAGTCTCACAGGTCGGGACCCCCTCTCCCAGATCTGTCGGTTTTGACACTGACATTGGTGCTTTTATTGAGAGTTCCTGTATGAGCAAGGTGGAATCAACACCTTGCCTTATCATCAATGAACAGGTCCGCAACATGGACGATTTTGTCCTCGGACAAATCTTCGCGTTCGGCAGCATTGTGCTGTACGCGATTCCGCTTGCCATCTAGGCCATGTTGAGGGCTTCACCCCAGATCGAGAGGTCACATTCAGAAACTTATAGTTCTCCGTCAACTCTCCAGGTGACTTGTCATTATCCGCGCTCGCAGCTTCTCCTGTAGCCTCTAAAGCCTCTGAGGCTTTAACCTCGACCCCCTTCTTTGGACATGCTGATGGGGTCACCCATGGAGATGAGCCGATCTCTTAATCCAGTCCGTCCATTAAGCCAGATGAGTGGACACTTGTTCTTGTCGAACACTTCACTACTAGGAAACGGGCTATCGATAATATGGACATTAATGGCGCACCACACACGTGGTGCACCACTACTATATAGCAGTGGTGCACCATGTGTTGGTGCACCATTACTGTGATGGACACTAATGGCGCACCACACCCATGGTGCGCCACTACTAACAAACTTTTTTTTTCCAAAACTAGTAATGGCGCACCAGGGCACAGTGCGCCATTACTAGTTATAACTAGTAATGGCGCACCACTCACCCGGTGCGCCACTACTAACAATTTTTTTTCTTTTTTCTCATAACTAGTAATGGCGCACCAGTGTATAGTGCGCCATTACTAGTTCAAACTAGTAATGGCGCACCACACACACGGTGCGCCACTACTAACATTTTTTTATTTTTTATTTTGCAAAACTAGTAATGGCGCACCACCTAACTTGTGCGCCATTAGTAACCAGGGTTACTAATGGCGCATGTGTAGGTGGTGCGCCATTAGTAACCTCGGACCAGCTAGATATTTTGGACAGCCACCTACCACACTCACTTTCCCCACTTCATTCTCTCCACCTCCTCCTCCAAGCTTGTCTCGGCTGCCTCCTCCTCCTCACCTCATTTGCACCATAGATTCATCCAAATTAAGTGGTTAAATTACCATTTTTGATAGGTAAGTAAGGGGAAAGCTTTCTTTATGTTCTAGATCTACTTTTTTCTCCCTCCAACAACGTGCACATGCACTTTTTATGGCGTAGCTAGATCTATGTATTTTTGTGGTGTTGCATATGTTTGTGGTGTTGCATATATGTTTGTGTTTGCAGGTACCTGTATTTGAAATGCGATAGTTGCTAATATTTTGTTGGAATGTTGATTCATTTCCGTTTCAGCGAGAATTTGGCACTATGCATTCTTTTTTGTCCTATTTTTAGGCAAAGTCATGCCAAATTTTTTTCTTGGTTCTAAAATATCGTTTTGCTCTACCTCACAAGCGACCATGGTCCGCACGATGACCGAAGGCATGGTGAATAGGTTTTTGAGCTCCGCGAAGGCCGAGATGCTTCAAAAGAACGAGACAGAGATAAGATGTCCGTGTTGAAGATGCAAGCTGAGGAGCCTTATGGACCCGGATTCCGTACAGGTGCGGGACCACCTGCTCTTGCGTGGTTTCATGGATGGCTATCAGTGGCAAGGTGATGAAGATGATTATTAAGTTGTCCATGGGGGCCGGGCAAGAAATGAGGAAGGGCATGAGCAAGACAACCACGGCGAGGGCGGGCAAGAAGACGAAGAATCTCCAGGACATGATCACGAAGTAGATGTAGTACACAGTCATCATGTAGAAGATGCCGGACATGATGATGAGGAAGATGCCGGAGCAGACGAAGGGCATGATCATGAAGATAAATATGCCAGAGAAGACGACGATGGACCATCGATGGGCTGGGTGCAGGACCCTCATATTCAAGAGCTGCTTCTCAAGCAGACGGATAACGCAAGAGCTTCCGCCCGAGAGAAAGCCAAGCTGGATCAACTGGAGATAGACGCGGTTACTCCATTGTATGAAGGATGCAGGCCCAAGGATACCCGCCTGAAGGTAACGCTCATGGCTCTGGAGATGAAGGTAAAACACAAAATGACTAACGCATGCTTCGACGAGAACATGTCATTCTGGTACGAACGTCTTCCCAAGGGGAACAAGTGCCCGACCAGTTTCGATGAGGCGAAGAAAATCGTGTGTCCTCTGGATTTACCGCACGTGAAATACCATGCGTGCATGACCAATTGCATCATTTATCGGGACGAGCACATGGAGTCTACCATATGTCCGGTGTGCGGCGTCACTCGATGCAAGAAGAGGAAGAAAGCTCCTCGAAAAGTGGTGTGGTACTTTCCGATCACTCCTCGTCTGTAGCGGTATTTCACGGACCCTAAGGTAGCAAAGCTCCTGCATTGTCACGCCGATAGGGAGGAGAAGAAGCGAGAAGATGACGCAAATGATCCAGAGATAAATAAGAAAGACAAGATGCTGAGTCACCCTAAGGATGCTGAAAAATGAGCCATGGGTACTGGCTTCCCAAGTGGACCAATGCTTCTTCATTACCGACCCGTCAAAGCCGAGTCGTGTTGTCATGAGCAGAGGCAAAAGGAAGATCATCGGAATGGATGAAGTCGCCAATGAGCAAGACTTCGACAAGTACGGTGACCCGAAGATGGAACATGACGACGACGATGAAGTACCAGCATACACCACAAGAAGAAGCAGGACCACCCTACCTAAAGGACGTCCGTTCAACAGAAGAACTACATTTGCGAAAAATAAGGGCAAGAAGATTGTGAACAGATTGCTAGCTAAGATCGATTGTATTTAAATTGTGGCCTTCATTTCTCGATTGTATTCATAAATGTTTTCATATTCATAAATGTTTTACCAATTCACAAATGAATGCAACTAAAAATCCAAAAAAAATATTGAAGGTGCACCCCTAGGAGGTGCGCCGGCCATTGGTATACCAATTTTTATGAAAAAAATTCAAATTTTTCCAAATAACAAATTTGATGATATTTTTTCATATTCATAAATATTTTCATATTCATACATTTTTTCAAATAACAAATAAAAAATTATTAGACGCAACTAAAAAAAGTTACTTATGGGGCACCCCTCAGTGGTGCACCATTGATATGGATATACTTATGGCGCACCCTGGGAGGTGCGCCATTACTATCTGTATGTAGGGGAGGGGAGGCAACAGTGAAACTTCCTCTGCTTTCTTCCTGGCTTAGGTTGTTCTGTTTGTGCGGTTAGTTGGACTCCCCCTCTCCCTCTCGCCGTCGCACGCCGTTGCCGCGCCCCACGACTTCCGCCCCCTCCACCCACCTCCCCCGCTCTACATATATGCGCGGCCACGCGCCGGGTGCCAGCCACAACCTCGTGCCGCACCGCACCGCTCCTGTCCGCCCACCGTAGCTGCTACCCGCCGCATTTTCTTGCTTTCTTCGTTGGTGAAATTGAAGCGGGGATCCGGCTCCACCCGGCCCGATCCAGGAGGGCACCGCCGGCGATCCAGGAGCCCAGCGGCCGCGCCGGAGGCGAAGGGGATCGGCTACCTCCCCAGCAATCCAGCTTGCGCCGCAGCCTCTGATTCCAGGCAGGTGCGTGTGTGAGCTCCTTTCCCCAACCCTTTTCGAGCAGGGAAAAATATGCTCTTTTTTTCACCTTCTTCTACTTCTTCTGGAAGCATGGTTTTAGGTGGGTAGGTAGGTGGGTCGGATTGGTTGGATTTGGGAGGGATTGGATTTCAGAAGATGGGGACTTGGCTTGGCTTGCTACTGCTAATTAGCAGCTCAATCAATATATTTATCATGACCTAGTGTTTTTTTAATTTAAGAAAAAGATTTAGTTTATAGTTTAGGGGTTGAAATCCTATCACCGTAAGCATGCCTGGACTTCCCCCTCAAGTCTTACTTAATAAGTAATCAACTGATTTGGTTGGTCAACTAAACTAGTCAATCCCCGTGCATGGAGGCAGGCCTCCCAAGATAAAATTCAAACTGCTGCTACTACTTGTTAGCCGTCCAATCCTTGCGGATTATGGAGTTGTTCGATGCTTTTGAGGTTGAACAACTTCAACCCGTCAGCGTCTTGTGGGTCATTGGGATATTTTCTGGTTGCTCCTTAGTTCGTCGTGCATACGCCGGTGAGCCAGGTTTCTCAGGCTAACTGCAGGCTAAATTTAAACTACTTGTTAGCCATCCATTCATTCATTCATCGCGAATCATTGTGTTGTTTGATATGTTTGAGGCTGAACGATGGCAAACTGTCGGTGTCTCGTGGGTCATTGGAATATGTTCTGGATGCCAATCTTGAAAGAGAAAAAAACAGAATATGTTCTGTTGTCAACCTTGTTGGGAAAAGAAAAGAATATGTTCTGTTTGGTCATTAGTTCATCATGGACAAGTCATGCAAATATGCAATGTCACTTGCTTGTATTACCAAGGTGACTTCTATCGCCTTTCTCCCCTTATATGCAAGTATATGATCCGAGATGACACACCCGCAGCACGCATTCAACATGTCGATAATGATTTTGGCAGCAGTGTGAGGCAGCAGTGTGCGGCGCAATTCCTTCATTAGATAATGATTTTGCAGGTACCCCGAGAGGCCCTTGAGTTTGCCGGAATGTCGATTAACTTCTGTTCCAGCAAAATTGGGTACTCCATATGTCCTATTTTTAGCAAAGGTCATGCTGAAATTTTCCGTGAATTTTAGCATAACTTTGCTAAAAATAGGACATATGGGGTACTTGCGACTAATGATTGGTCCCGGGTTTGAATTCCCCTAGTCGTTTTCTCCCTACTCTGCTCTGCCCACATGCACCTAAACTTGTAAAGGCTGTCATACTACACACTTGAATTGTCACACAGTTCCATCAATGAAATAAAAACACCGTAATTAATTGGACAAATGTTATTTACATACTTGGGCGTGCAGGACCACCATTGTTTCACCACTAGCAATGTTTCTGTTGTCACTGCTTGTGTCATCAGTTTCTGAGCTTTCGATTGGACAGATTGTCCCAACAATGTTTGAGAACCAAACCTTCCTCCTCTTCTTATTCCTTCCTCGTTTTGCCCTCTTGTTGCTCTTCCGGCTCTTAGACCATTTAACAATGCTTTGCCCTCCAAAACCAGCAATTGAAGTAATGCGACTCCGCCCTACGAACCACACATTTCTGTCAGTTGTTATGCAAATCATATTCTCATACTTTTTGAAAATATTTGCTTTGCCACTTAGCTCCAATGGGTGATTCTGTGGTTCGATCATTCTGACCACCTACGTCCGCAACACAACCACAAAATCAGTACACACATTGTCACCTGAACAACTTCTTATTATCAACAAATATTGTATACATATATACCTGGACCGTGCCCTCCTTCCGGCCTTGAATCTTGAGCAGCATTATCTTAGGATGCCTCGGTGTCGACAAACCCTAAATGATGAGACCATGATAATTCCTCACAAACCAACCCTTAAATAACACTGAGCCATTATGCCGTCACCCTTGAAGCCTTGCGGGCATTTGCAGCCCTTAGCTTGTTCATTCTGTAGATTTCCAAAATTCAGTTTTGTAGGCCCTTGACAATAACCAACTTTTTGACCAAATTGTTTTCCTATTTAGAGCGAAACATGGCCCACAATGACGAGGCCGGCGGTTCGGGCAAGGCATTCTAGAAGCTGTCCCAGGAGATGGAGGAAGAACCTCACCGCTATGAGGACGCCACGGAAGACACCGATCCCGACTACATAACCCCTAGTGGCATCGGGGATGACACCACTGATGGTGCCGCCGAGGATGCCACCACTGATGATGGCAGTGCACCCACAGATGGTAGCCAACCGAAGAGGCAACGAAAGGACCGACGACCGAACATGCTCGGCACTGTCAAGGAGGAATTTACTGAAGTGTCCTCCGAGAGGCATCCAACGGAGCCCAAAGAATTAGTCAAGGGGTACTCGGTTCACCTTCCGCTACCAAATAATCTCAAAGATTGGGCCACATGCTTGTCGGCAATCCAAGACGCGGACATCAGACAAGAATTCTATCGCATCCAGTCGGAGTTTGCAGAAATCATCCATCAAGATGTCCTTCGTACCTCGGGGCAATTCTACCTCAGATATAAACCGTCCAACAGTGAGATAGAAACAACACTACAAATGCAGGTTGACAATGCTCGTGATTTCATGACCATCATGAAAGACGGCGGCTTCATCCACGCTCTAGTCCCTGAGTCTAGTCGAAAGTAGTGATGCTATGTAGTTCTGAAATGTCAATTGGCTCATGTTGTAATATTAAACTTTAATGAACTTGTATGTCTCTTTGGTTTGGAAAGTCGATCAACTTATATGTAATCGATGCTATTTATTAGTAGGACCATGAATCATGATATTAATGTGTTGCTTTTCTCTTCCGATCCTTTTGTTGCATACTTATATATTGCTTATGTATTGTCTGTGAATTGCTACTAACATTTTGTTTGGCTAGTGCATAGAGATGCCGTCGTATGTCGTGTACAAGGGTAAGGTTCCCGGAGTCTATGACGATTCGGAGGAGTGTGGGAGACAGGTTCACCGTTTCAGCGGTAACAGTTACAAAGGGTACACCACTAGGGCGGAGGCGGAAGCTAGATACCCGCGCTATCTAGCGGGAGAGAGGAGGGAGCGTTGGAGGAACCGGATGAAGACCAGTTTCATCGTGATGATGCTCATCGTGATGACCCCAACTCTCTTCTATGTGATGGTAGTTTACATGATCGATATCGACTTGTAATGTGAAGACAAACTCGCTAGTCGCGGTCTTGAGACTTGCAATGTTCTAACGTTGTTCGGTATTTTAAATTCGGAGACTAATATGATGAATTGTATTCGGAGACTAATCTTCTATTGTATTCGATAAATCTGTTGTTTATATGTTGTGTTGTCTATATTCTGTGTAGTAATATGTTTTGTAACCTATGCAAATATCAGAAAAGAAAAAAACATAATCCCTAATATTCATACTAGTGGTGCACCACTCTGCACTTTAGTGGCGCACTGCAGTAAGCACACTAGTGGCACATCATCTACAAGTGCGCCATTAGTAAGCCAGAGCACAAGGTAAATATGGCCCCCTGGGGGGCATACTAATGGCGCACCGTGTGATATACTAATGGCACACTAGGGATGCGCCATTAGTATTAATTACTAGTGGCGTGATGCTAGTGGCGCACCTGTAGTGCGCCATTAGTGGCCAAAACAGGTGCACCACTAGCAGGCCTTTTCCTAGTAGTGCTTCCCATGTCTGGACGTATTGAAGGTAAACTCCATGAGTTTCGAACAGCTGGTTCCGATCGGGCCCTTAGCGGTCGATGAGGCCCTGGATCAATTCTCGTAGATGGAGATCACCAACGATCCAGCCCTGATCTACGCTCGGTTCGGTTATGGTGCGGGCCAGGACGAATTTTGTGACCCACCCACCACCCACTTGATAGCCATTGTCGAGGATTTAACTAACATGCTATACTATGCCTCCGAGGAGGTAGAATACATGGGTGAAGAGGACCATGCTCCCACCCTCGTTAACACCTGGAGGTGGGATGCCACTTCTACATATGATGTCTACATGGTAGATACTCCTGCCACCAATGGCGACAACAATCCTCACAACAACGGCGACAAATCGGGCGATGCGCCATCAAGACGTCGAAAACCCCATAAGCGGCCCAAAAGCAAAAAGGGAAGAAAAGCTATTATCAGCAAAGGGGACGGTAATACCCCAGTAATGATGGAAATCCCGATATCCCCGAGAACCCGTTAGAGGGTCTGGAAGGGCCTAAGGACCAAAACAACCCCGATAACATAAACGACTCCGAAGGCAATGATTACCTTCCCCCTGTCGAGGAGGAAGATATACCAGGAGCCGATGACTTGTACATTCCTGATAACCTCGAAGATCAGGAAGAAATCAGGCAACGGCTCATAGAAATGGCTTGTAGCCTAAAGGCTAAAGAACGACAACTCAAAGCCGAACAGGACGACCTCAATGATCGATGGACGAAAGTACTCTCACCCGAGGGAGTATACAGCACCGGTTTGTCAAACCATCCCAAAAGCTACCCTCAGAGAAGGCTGCTACCGCAATTCGATGATGAACTCACTAATACTCTGTCTCCAAACCATACTCCATACGAGAAGCCGGACCGCCCCCCTAGCGACTGGGACAGGACGGTTGATGACACTGGTTATATACTAGCAGTGCCCCAAAAATGGGGTAAGGAGCCATCTGAGCCCAATGACAAGTTAGACCTGCGAGATGACCTGCATCATAGAGTAGGCCGCACAAAGATCCATCGATGGATCCAGAGATTACTCGCACGATAGACGGGCGAATACAGACAATGGTTCGACCAAAACAACAGAGTTTGGGAACGCAACCGGTCCCATACAGACGTCGAATATAGGCGCGACATAGCACAGGTCAGAGGTGCCGCTCACCCCCTATGCTTCATAGATGAGGTAATGCAGCATCAGTTCCCCGAGGGTTTTAAACCCATGAATATAGACCAGTATGATGGGACCACTGTCAGATTTCGGGCTCCACAAAACCCATAACGTTCGAACACAAGGGCATGTGCAGAGATCCCTTGCAGCCTCGCCCGACCTAGCTCGCTACGCGATGAACGCAACAACGAACTCGCACGATGACGAGGAAGAAGATGAACACGATAGTTTACCCAGGTTCGGGCCTCTGCGAAGTGTAATACACTACTCCTGCTTTGGTGGATTGCCTCTCGTGGAGGTTTGGGTGGATGAACTAGTATAATATGCTTGAGTCTCATGAGGGCGCTCAAGATGTGTTCTTCGCTAGCTATCTCGTGGTGGTGTATGGAGTGACTAAGTTCTCGATCGGATCTCTTGGGGGAATTGGGGGGGCCTCTATGAAGCAGCCTACCCTCTATATATAGCGGCGGCCTGGGTCCTCTTCCCTTATCACTATGGCGGGAAGGGATCCCACTACGAACAATTTTGAAGGGGGACAGGGGTTGGTGCTCGCCCTACCCAAAGGCGGTCTTCGCCTGCAAACTGGCTGTCGACAGCATAGGGACGGGCTCAGTGATGACATCTGCCCTGTAGGGCGGGTGGTTGTGGTCTTCTTGCACCGCAATGGAAACCTTTGGGGGCTCTTTGGGAACCCACGCTGGTCCTTGCTTCCTTTGCACCGAAGGGGAAACTACGCCGCCTAGCGCACTGGCGCCCGCCTGTGATTCCTTGTGTCATCCTTGACTCATGAGGTCAGGCCTTGCATAGGAAACTCCACCGCTCCGGAGGGGTCCCGAGGAGACCCATCATTCACATTTCTAGTCATTGTTCTTCCTCGCGAGGTTGGGGACCTCGCGACGACCTTGTCTTGGGGCCACGCCTTGCTGCGTTTAGTCGATGATGTGGGCCATGCCCTGGGCCACAGGCAGGCAGGGACGGGTACCCCCATTCCCAGAACGCCAACAGTAGCCCATAGGCCCACAACATTCTCGGACCATCCTCGGGGAGAAGCCCTGAGGGCGGCCAGGAGCGCTGTGGGCTCCATTCGCCTGCGGGCCAGGCCTGGCGCATGTCATGCGGCTGATGTCGGGTGCCCCTAGCCCTTGAGCCTCCGGTCGACTTGCCAAGAGCCGGACTTCTAGCATCTATCCATTATTGCTTTCCCTTCCTGTGCACTTGCTTGTGCTTTCCTGGTCTCCCACTCTCGCAGGCGCCTCCCCACAACCAGCACCGCTCCGTCTTCTTCCTTGTTGCTCCGGCCTCGCTAGCTCTGTGATGGCTCCCACCGGCAAGCAAAAGCTGGAAGCACAAGGCTCTGCCTCCGCTCCCATCTTGCCGACGCTCCTAAGGTCTACCATCGCCAAGCACGAGGACCTCCGCCTCATTCTCCCATGGATGGTGGATGGGTCCAACGAGAATGGGAGGACCCTGATTCGGGGTGACTCCTCGATGAAGTGGCCTTCGTCCAAGGAGGTATACCCCTTCTTCCTCCATTGCATCTTTGCCCGGCTCATTCCACCCTTCTATGTGTTCTTCACCTCCTTCCTTGACCACTACGGCATCCAGGCTCTTCACCTCCAGCCCAAATCCATCTTGCACTTGTCCGTCTTCGCCTTCTACTGTCAGGCCTTCGTGGGCGTGCGGCCTTCGGTAGCTTTATTCCGTCATTTCTTCAGCGTGTGCTTGCACGACGATGCCTAGCGATCGGCCTGTGTCTCCTTCGTCGCGGTCCAGAGCGGCATCATGCTTATGAATGCTAGGAAGAAGGTGGAGCACTACAGGCACCACTGGGTTCTCATGGATCTCAAAGGCACCAACCCTCGGTTGGATCTGCCGGAGGGGTTGCCAGAAAAGACTCCTGCGTGGAGCTCCATGAAGCTTTCCGACCCCCGGGCCGAGCCTGTTCTGGAGCACTTCATCCACGATATGTGCGCCAAGAAGCTATCTGGTGGGATGAAAATGCAGGAGTTCTTCGTGCAGCGCCTGGCACCTCTTCAGGCCCATTCTAGGCCCTTGTGGGACTATCAGGGCAACAGTGACAACCTCAAGTATCGTTCCACACTCATATCTCCCGAGGAACTGAGCCAGGCTGTGGCGACCTTGCTCGGTAGTGACCCGGGCGACCTTCCCGAGGCTCACGATCCGTTGTACTGCCGCGACAACGGGGCTGACCTAGTTGCCGCGATGCCTGTCTTCAACGAGCTGGGGCTCATCCCAGCCAGGGGCCCTGGTCCGGTGGTGGTGTCTTCCGGTGATACCTCGTGTGGGAAGGACTCGGAGAGGACCACCGACGACGGCCCGGCAGGGGCGTCCCCCCGTCGTAGGGCACCCTTCTGCACGAGATTAAAGCTAACGATGATGCCGGTGAAGGTTTTGTTGTGGGCTCTTCGCGAGCCGCTAAAGCATCCGGGGGAGCGGGGCCAGCCCGTCGCACCACTCGGTCGGCATGTGTGTCGACTCCCCGGAAGCACGACACGGAATCTTGTCTAGCACGCCGTGCCTCTGATGGCGGGACGATCAAGGCACCTGCATCGCCCCCGCCCGAATCACCACTCGCCGGCAAGGTGGGCGAGGGTGGGGCCATGGCGTTCTCCTCCGCGGCCACCTCGGCTGTTGGCGACTCTGCTCCTCCGTGGAGTGGCCCCCTCTCCATGGGGAGCTTGGGCACTCCCATCGTTGCGGAGATGGAAACGAAAAGGAAGTGGGTCGACATCAAGGAGTAAGTGACCCAACTTGGCTTGGCGCACATGTCTATGGCTTGTGCCTTGATGACCTCCTCTTGCTTGGTGACTAGGAATGTCGCTGTGTTGAAGATGAGGAAGAATAAGGCGGGCGTCAAGTCGAAGGAACCTCCGAGCACGCTGCCTGCCCTTGCCGACATGCTGCCGCCCGTTGCTGAAGAGGAGAGGGCTCGTTTTCATATTGCTAGCTAGATGTCGTAGGACAGCATGTGTGTGCATCATATTTCAATTTTGCATCACCATGAAATGGGGATTAAAAGAAACCCCAAGCTCACATTGGAATCAAATTAATTAAAAGTTTGTGAAAACTCAACAAACTCAAAATGCCCATACAAAATATTCCCTATGCCTAATAAATATGGACATAAATATATCAGGGGCCATTTTAAAAATTTAAACAATTATAGCAATTTAAAAATAAATAAGAAAGCCTCTAAAAATGCCAAATAAAGCATTATCATTACTTTATATTTTAGAATATGCTGAAATTTATTATAGGAGTTTCAAATATTCAAACTTAATTATATAAAACTTTTGGGATATTTTATAAAAGCATTTATTCCTGAAAAAGAAACAAAACAAATGTTAGAATTAGAAATCAGAGAGAAAAGTTAAAAAAAAAGGAAAGAGGCCTAGAGGAGAGCCGGCCCAACTGGCCCATGCTAGTCGTCCCTGTCCTCTTGCCAGGAGGATAGGGGCATGCGCTCGCCACGCGTGGGCACACGCCCGACAACCTCCTCCCTACCTGGCTGCTGCCTGGAGGCTACCAGACGCACCAGCGCGAGGCCACGCCATGGCCCTCTTCTCCTCTCCCTCTCTCCCCTGCGCTCTCTCTCTCTCTCTTGCTCCCCCTCCATTCCGCCATGGCCGAGCCTTGCTCGAGCTCACCGCTGTCACTCTAGCCGCCCCCTTGCCTCGCAGAGTAGCCACAGAGTTCCGCCACGACCCCCTCATCCTCCCCGTGAAGCTAGAAGGCGCCTGGAGCCCCTCTATGCCGCGCCATCGCCGTTCCTCCCCGTCGGCCACCGGAGCCCCGCCTCGGCGTTTCGACCCGTCCGGACGTTCCCCGACCTTGTCGTCTCCTCTGCTGGAACCGCGGTGAGCCGCTAGTGCTCCTCCCCTTTCCCCCCTTCTCTCCTGTGCCCTCTAGCGCCATAGACTGTCCTGCCCGAGCTCCGGCCACCGCTGCCCTCGACGCCAATGTCAATTCCGACCACCACAGCCTCTGGTTTGGGGCTAGATCGACGCGCGCTCAAGCGTAGGTCCTCGCAGTGCTCTCCGCCATCCGTTTGGTCGCCGGAGGATGGGTTCTGACCCCCTCCGCCGTCTCGGACGTCGCCGGCGGCTCAACACCGGCGAGTCAACCGGTGTTGACCACGGGGTTTGACCCCGGGTCAACTCGCAAGTGGGCCCGACCCTTTTAGTTATAATTAGATTAAGAAAAAAATTCATCAACAAAATTAAGAAACCTAATTATTCACTGACCAGTGGGCCAGTGTTAATTAAGTAATTAGGAGTAGCTTTAATTCTCTAGTTAAGTGATTGAGTCATTGACATGAGGGCCCCACCCTGTCAGGTTTGACCTCGTCTGGTGAGCCGACCTGTTGACGTCGTAGTGACGTCAGGGTGACGCCCTAATTCATTTTCTAGTTTTAAAAGAATTCCAAAAAATGTTTAGAACTTCAAAAATTCATATAAATTAATTTGTAAATTAGATGAAAACAATTTATAGATGAAAATTTATCAGAAAAATCCAATGAATCCAATGGTGCTATTATCATGCATGTTAGAGCAAGATATGTAGATGAACATTGACATTTACTAATAGGCTAATATACAGAATATGAAATGAAGAACGACTTTGAAGCTCTTTTCAAACTCACTTCAAATTAACTTGGACAATAGTTGCATTAGCTCATCCATACATGCTGCCATGTCATGATGATGCATCATATTTTTGCACTTGCGTGTATTGATTGCTATTTATCTGCATTGCGGTAGGCCCTGCTTCTGAGGATACCCCCGAGTATTCCAACGAAGGAGAGAACCTTCCCGCTACCCAGCAAGGCAAGCAACCGCCTTTGATCATTACAATAACATCCCACTCTCTCGCTCCTACACTTGTTTATTGCATTAGGACAAACGTACACTTGTTTGTCATACACGGTAGATGAACCTATTCTTTTGCATGACCTGTCATTGTCACAGTAAATAGCTAAACCTTAAACCTAGCATACAGGTACATACTTGTGCCATGATGTGCTTAGCTTACTTTGCTTGTTGTGCTTAGAATTGTGTCAGGTCTGATTCATCCGGTGTTGAACTGGGGTGAAACAATGTTGTACTGATGTGATAAGCTTATGATGAACCCGATTTGGTAAGGGTAGCGATGAGAAGCTATGTAGGAGTACATAGTGGGTTGTCTCATTGGGACCGTTCTTAGGAACTGAGTTCCGTGTTTGTGATCCAAGACTAGATACTACCACATGCTGGACCCTGAAATATGACCACGCTCAACTTATCCGTCGCATTGTCCTTAGTCCAGGAGTTGCAGGTAGTTTCTGGTATTTATAGCATGCTGGAGGCCGTGTGTAGCGCTGACCCTAGGGGTGGGTTACGACGCGGTAGGCAGTGGCACAGTGTACCAAAGGTCACCCAAATGGTGGGCTTCGGAACCCTGTGCACATCGTTTGGGGCTGTAGCGGAAACTTCGGCCAGAACTCTTTGCGGGTTCAGTCTCAAATAGGCGATAGCCTGGACTAGAGGTCTTATGTGATTGACGGTCGTGGCCGACTCCCTCGCTGGGCTGCCGCTTGAAGGTTGCTGAGGTGCATAGTTTTATGAGCACACAGCGATAAGTGGCGACAGCATGTGTGAAGAAGTACACCCCTACAGGTTATGAAACTATTCGAATAGCCACATCCTCGGATATGTACTACTTGGAAAGCTTAGGTTGTTCATAGATAATCAAATGGATACTCATAAAAATATCAAGACAAGTGTGAGTACCGTGGATGGCAGTCTCCCAGGAGAGGGAAGTGAATCCATGGTGGTGTATTGTCATGGAGTTAGTGGACTCGTGTGCGATATATAAAATTTAAACAACGAGTTAAAATTGTGTAGTGTAGGTTAGCCATGAGTCAAAGCTGACATTGCTGCATAAACTCCACCACTCCCCTTGTTGATATATGAGCATGAATAGACTAGGTCTGTTCTAAAAATTTGCTTAGTACGTTTGTACTCATGTTTGCTTAATAAATGTTGCAGATGAGACCCAGGACCCATCAGGTGGGTTCTATCTAGATGTCGACGATGCCGAGTAGCTGGTGTCCCAGCTACGACCTTCTGCCCTATGGCGGGCTGTAGATAGTCAGGCCATGTGCCTTTTTACTCTTTCATCAGTCTGTACTCACACAGCTTTATGCTTCCACTTGGTTTGTATGAACTTGTTTGTATGACTTGTGTGTCGGGTCATGTGACCCCTATCTATAAGAACATATTATGCAAGGCTCGTCTGAGCGTCTTAAATAAAAGTTGTGTTGTCGTATGGTTATGTTGTGATGCCATAGTTGTATCTATCCATATCGGGCATGTCATGCGTACATGTGACGTGCAACAATATGTATGGGATTCGACACCTAGTTGTGTGCCTTTAGTAGTACTATTTACGGGAAACTGTCTCTTTGTGCTTCCATCGAGCTGTGGTAGCTTGCTACTGCTCCTAACACATTGATTGACCGGCATGTATCCTTCTTTGCTGTTGTGACTGTCCCTTTGGGGAAATGTCTTGCAGTGTAATGGAGTCCCTGTAGCCTGCTACGACTCGTCTATGTGTAGTGATGAAATTTATGTCCCACGGCATAATGGAGTCCTTGTAGCTTGCTATGACTCGTCTACACGCGCTTGAGGCCGACACCTGCATTGTTGGGCTATGTATGCCTGTTTCTGTACGGATGTGCCACTTGGGTACTATGACTAGTCATGCCGGCCCGGGTTCTCTATCGTTTGATTGCAAGTGACATGTTCACATACGTGAGATAAAAGACGCAAACGGTCCCGGTTAAGGTAAGGTTGCAGCCGTGGAGCTTACCGTGCGTGAGGCCGCAAAGTGATGTGATATGTTATAGTCTGGATTCATATGACTTAGGATCGGGGTCCCGACAGCATTGGTATCAGAGCCTGACTGACTGTAGCACTACCAAGCTAAACCGGACGAAGTTGAGTCTAGAAACACTATAGAAAAGTAGGGGAATTGATTGTGGAAGGGAATGTAAGGCTCCCTTTACTCCTCTTCCCAAGTTATTCTATTCTGAGTCATTCTCATCTTTTCTACGGGGATAAGAGCTAGGCTTCTCATCTATTGCTTAGGATGACGAGTTAGTAACCATGGACTACTAGCTAGCTTGTTTGCAAGTGAATGTCGGTACTAGAGTATTGTTGGTGTGACAAACAGATGGAGAAGAGATTTGAGTCTAGAAAGTCGAGTAGTTTTGCTTTTCCAATCTTTTGCAGTTGTCTCAAAATCCTTTTTGAGCAATTACAGCCATTATGTTGTCCAATTTCTGCTAGAGTCTCTAATGTCTTTGCATCATTCTCTGTTTCAGATGCCCCCTCGTCCTTCCCGTCAGGTGGTCCGTCTCACCAGGTGCATCAATGTACCGGTCACACGGCCATGTTGATTAGAGTTATGAAGGAGGTTGGCTATCGTTGGTACCCAGAGTACACTGTGGAGGAATAGTATCGAGATTTCCACCAGAGCCAGTATCTGTGTACTCTTAAGATATATCCTTCATATCCTGGAGCTGTAGAGCTGCTTCACTGGACTTATGGGTTAGGTGTCACCATAGACATGGCAGTTCAAGAGGCCGCCTACACCATGCTGACTATCATGAGGTTTCACCATGGTCTGCTTCAGAACATAGAGATCTGTTATGTTCCTGCTTCCATGGGAGGAGAGGATAGCTATCTTAGCGTAGCCTACTATGATCATTCTCATGAGGACCCTAGGCTGCAGGAGACCGCTCAGATGTTGGAAAACAGGGTTTGTGATGCACGTGCCCTTCCCATGGAGCTCTATGCTACCCGTGCACGTCTTTGGACAGCCCTGACATAGTTGGCACCTGTCATGCAAACAGGCTATGGACATTTGGAGATGTTAACCCCATCGCGGACACATCTGCCAGCCAACGTAGACTGGCCCAATGTTGGAGGCATCACCCCTCTTCGAGGACCGTTGTTGCCACCAACAAGGAGACCAAGGCCACATCTGGGTCCTTATGGTTTCCAGGGATCACAGACTTGAGTATTTCCAGATCCTCAGGTTCAGCTCTCGGGTCGCGGGTTAACCTATATGAGGAATTCTATGGCGATGCTTGGGTACGTGGATGTTAGTACTAGTATGGGAGTAGTCGTATCGCCACAGTCCTGCATGTCTTGTGGGATATGACCGAGCTTGAGAGTTGAATTCCGGAGGTGTAGATAGATAATGTATAAGAATCTTGTAATGCCTCTGATGAGATGTGTCATCTCTCCGTAGTTTGTATTTCAGCTTGGGCTTGTACTGAACTATGTCATGGTGTGTATGAATCATGGTGTTCATATGGCAGTTGTTATTACCATGTTGTTTGGGTGTTTACCCTGCATGCCATGTTGTCCAGTACATTCCTTATCTCATGTCTTAGAGATGATGTCCCCTATGTCTAAGTTGTGGGTTTGTTTTCCCAGGATGGCGGCAACTAGTAGTAACCCCGTGCTTGCCCCTGAGCAGGGCGAGGGAAGCCAACCAAGGCAAGAGAACCTGCCACATGCGCCCTCCTTGACACAGGTGATGCTTGAAGCTGAACGACATAAAAGGGAGACCTACAGGCTGTTGGAACGAATTGAGATGAACATAGCACGTGCTCCCCGCAATGATCACAATGATGGCGTGTCTCTCGGTGATTTTGTCAAGATGTGCCCACCTAAGTATCATCATTCGGTTGACCCACTCAACGTGGATGACTGGCTGACCAGCATGTCCCGCAAGATCTGGCCTACAAATGTATCTGAGGCCAACATGGTGACCTTTGCTACTTACTTTCTGCAAGGACCCGCCAACCTGTGGTGGGAAAGCTATGAAGCCATCCGTCCTGCAGGCCCCGCACCAACTTGGGCGGAATTTAGCGGGGCATTCTGTACCCATCACATCTTGGAAGGGCTGATGGATCGTAAGAGAGAGGAATTCTGTGCTTTCACCCAGGGCAGACTATCAATGGATGCCTATAGCCGTTAGTTTGGCAATCTTGCTCGCTATTCCTCGGAGGAAGTTTCAACTGATGCCAAGAAACAGGCTAGGTTCCCTAAGGGACCTAATCTTGAGCTCCGTCAAGATCCGCGCCTGCATGAGTGCACAACATTCCAGGCTCTTGTCAACAAGGCTATCAATGCCAAGACTGGACAGACTGACTATGAGGCCATGAGGAAGCACAACCGTGACATCAGCCCCGCATCTAGCTCGGGCTCCAACAAACACTGGGTGTGGGTGCCCAACGCAGCTTTGCCGCCAAGATACACCACGAGGCCATCCTTCCAGGCGCCTTGCCCAGCTCAGCCCAACCCTCTAGCCAGGCCATTTGGAGGTCCACCTACCAATGTTGCTCCCCGAGCCACCGTTGTCTTCTATAAATGTGGGGAACCAGGACACTACTCCCGTGAGTGTCCTCAGAACAATGCTAAACCGGCTGGATGTGGGAAGCCGGGAAAAGCTTTCTATGTGAAGCCAGCTCCTGCTCGTGGATGAGTGAACTATGTTTCTGCTGAGGAAGCCATTGAGGATCCTGATGTTATCCTAGGTACGCTCCTTGTCAATAGTCATCCAGTGTCTATTCTATTTGATACTGGGGCATCTCATTCTTTCATCTCAGAAAGTTATGCACAGTTGCATAACGTGACTTTTTGTGATATGCCTACTCCTTTAGTAGTTCAGATTCCTGGTTCAAAGTGGCAAACTTCTAGAGTGAGCCATGATAATGAGATTCTTGTGGATAGGCTAGTTTTCCTAGCATATTTGATAGCCCTCAAGTCTTCAGCCATCAATATCATTCTAGGCATGGATGGAATGAAAGCCCACTATGCTAAGATTGATACTCATACTAGGAATGTTCAACTTACACATCCATCAGGTGAGATAGTTAATGTCTCCACTCGAACAGCCAAGCGCCAACTCTATTCCCACAATGCTAGCCCTCTTCCAGAATTAGAAGATATTCCGGTAGTCCGTGACTTTCCGGATGTCTTTCTAGAAGAACTGTCTGGAATTCCACCTGTCAGAGATGTTGAGTTTGTGATAGAGCTCATTCTAGGGACTATCCCAATAGCCAGAAGACCCTATAAGATGGCACCCTTAGAACTAGCCAAACTTAAGATCCAACTCGATGAGGCTTTGAAGAAAGGTTTCATCCGTCCTAGTTCTTCTCCTTGGGCTTGTCCCGTCCTCTTCGTCAAGAAGAAGGATGGATCGGATCGGATGGTTGTGGATTATCGGCCAGTGAATCTGGTCACCATAAAGAACAAGTATCCACTCCCTAGGATCAACGATTTGTATGATCAACTCGCTGGATCCTCTGTCTTTTCCAAAATGGATTTGAGGTTGGGATACCATCAAATCAGAATTAGAAATGGGGACATTCCAAAAACGGCTTTTGTTACTCGTTATGGACAATACGAGTACACCGTCATGTCCTTTGGTTTAACCAATGCGCCAGCCACCTTCTATCGCTTGATGAATTCGATCTTCATGGAGTATTTGGATAAAGTCGTCATGGTTTACCTCGACGATATACTCGTCTACTCGAAGAACGAACAGGAACATACCAAGAATCTAAGGTTGGTATTGATGAAACTTTGAGAGCATCGTCTGTATGCCAAATTCTCCAAGTGTGAATTTTGGTTGCCAGAAGTGACCTATCTGGGCCACGTTATCTCTAGTAAAGGTATTGCTGTCAATCTCGAGAGAGTTCAGGCCGTCCTTGATTGGACTCAACCTAAATCGGTTAAGCAAGTTCGGAGTTTCCTTGGCTTAGCGAGCTATTATCGCCGCTTTGTCGAGAATTTATCCAAGGTTGCGAAACCTCCTGCTGAACTCCTCAAGAAAGATAAAAAGTTCAAGTGGAATCCACAATGCAAGCATAGTTTTCAGGAGTTGAAAAGACGACTGACCTCTACTCGTGTTCTGGTACCACTAGACTTCTCTAAGAACTTTGTTATCTATTGTGACGCCTCGTGATAAGGATTAGGTTGCATTCTCATGCAAAATCATCATGTGATTGCATACGCATCTCGACAGTTGCGTCCACATGAGGATAATTATCCAATACATGATTTTGAGCTTGCAGCTATGGTCCATGCACTGAAAACCTGGTGACATTACCTTCTGGGTAATCGTTGCAAAATTACACTGATCACCAAAGTCTGAAATATATTTTCACCCAGCCGGATTTTAATCTCAGGCAAAGATGGTGGGTTGAGTTGATTATAGATTACGACTTAGGGATAACTTACACTCTGAGGAACGCCAATGTCATGTCTGATGCACTAAGTTGTAAGTCTTATTGTAACAACCTGATGTTATTACAAGGTCAACCACTTCTCTATGAGGAATTTCGGAAGTTGAACCTTCACATTGTTCATCAAGGATTTCTATCCAACCTGGTGGTGAAACCTACTCTTAAGGATCAAATTATATCTGGCCAAAAGCGTGATAAGGGTATTTCCCGGATCAAAGAGAACTTCGTTAGCAGTATCGCTAAGGAATTCTCTATTCATGATAAAGGTCTGGTGTTCGTCCAGAACCGTTTGGTGGTTCCCAAGAGCCAACATCTTCGGCAGCTGATTCTTAAGGAGGCTCATGATCCTCCTCTCACAATTCATCCGGATAGTACCAAGATGTATCAGGACCTACGCTAGAGGTTCTTGTGGACTAGGATGAAGAGAGAAATTGCTCAGTTCATTGCTAATTGCGACGTTTGTCGTCGCATGAAAGCAGAACATTAAAGGCCAGCTGGCACCCTTCAACCTTTAGCTATTCCTGAATGGAATGGGATAAGGTCGGTATGGATTTCATTACCGGATTTCCCAGGACTAAGAGAGGGAATAATGTTGTCTTTGTGGTCATCGACCGCCTTTCCAAAGTGGCTCATTTTCTTCCTGTTCGGGAGAGTATAACTGCTAGCTAGCTAGCGGAGTTATATGTTTCTTGAATAGTTTCTCTTCATGGTGTTCCATTGGAAATTAACTCAGGCCGCGGAAGTATCTTTACTTCCGTATTTTGGGTATGTTTCCAAACCGTTATGGGGACTCATCTATCCTTTAGCACTGCTTTCCACCCGCAATCAAGTGGTCAAGTTGAGCGAGTCAATCAAATTCTTGAAGACATGCTCCGAGCTTGTGTTATATCCTTCGGTATGAATTGGGACAAATGTCTTCCATTTGCTGAATTTGCCGATAACAATAGTTATCGATCAGGCTTGGGCAAAGCCCTTTTGAAGTTCTCTATGGACGAAGGTGCCGAACACCTCTTGACTGGTTAGAAACCGGAGAGAGGCAACTCTTTGACCTGGATATGATCCAGGATGCAGAGGAGCAAGTTTGCATTATTCGTGAAAAGTTGAAAACAACCCAATCTGGTCAAAAGATCCAATATGATCGCCATCATAAGGAGGTGACCTATGAAGTTGACGAGAAGGCTTACCTTCGGGTTACACCTCTAAAGGGTACCCATCAACTCGGTATCAAGGGCAAGTTGGCTCCTTGTTACACTGGACCTTTTCGCATTCTTGCTAAACGAGGAGAGGTTGCCTACCAATTGGAACTTCCGCCGCATCTTTCCAAGGTTCATGATGTCTTCCACGTCTCGCAACTCAGGTGTTGCTTCTCGAACCCTGTCTGTGAAGTAGACCACGAAGCGCTTGATCTCCAAGATAACCTTACATATCGAGAATACCCTGGTCGTATTCTTGATCAAGCGGAGTGAACTACTCGGCGTTGGAACATCAAGTTTCTCAAGGTTCAGTGGTCACACCATTCTGAAAAGGAGGCCACATGGGAAAGAGAAGATCGTCTTCGACTAGAGTACCCCACGCTCTTCTCGACGACTTCAAAATCTCGGGACGAGATTCTTTTGAATGGGGGTGAGTTGTCACATCGCTAGCTAGATGTCATAGGACAACATATGTGTGCATCATATTTTAATTTTGCCTCAACATGAAATGGGGATTAAAAAAAACCCCAAGCTCACATTGGAATCAAATTAATTAAAAGTTTGTGAAAACTCAGCAAACTCAAAATGCCCATACAAAATGTTCCCCATGTCTGATAAATATGGACATGAATATATCAGGGGCCATTTTAAGTATTTGAACAATTATAGAAATTTAAAAATAAATAATAAAGCCTCTGAAAAAGCCAAATAAAGCATTATCATTACTTTATATTTCAAAATATCCTGAAATTTTTATAGGAGTTTGAAATATTCAAACTTAATTATATAAAACTTTTGGGATATTTTATAAAAGCATTTGTTCCTGAAAAAGAAATAAAACAAATGTTAGAATTAGAAAACAGAGAGCAAAAGAAAAGAAAAAAAGGAAAGAGGCCCACACGGGAGCCGGCCTAGCTGGCCCGTGCCAGTCGTCCCTATCCTCTCGCCAGGAGGACAGGGGCACGTGCTCGCCACGCGCAGGCAAGCGCCCGACCACCTCCTCCCTGCCTTGCTGCTGCTTGGAGGCTCCCGAACGAGCCAGCGTGAGGGCATGTCGTGGCCCTCTTCTCCTCTCCCTCTCTCCCTTGCACACTCTCTCTCACTCACTTTCTCCCCCCTCCATGCTGCCATGGCCGAGCCCTCCTCGAGCTCGCCGCCGTCGCTCTAGCTGCCCCCTCGCCTCGCAGAGTAGCCACCGAGATATGCCGTGACCCCATCGTCCTCCCCATGAAGCTAGAAGGTGCTAGGAGCCCCTCTACGCCGCGTCATCGCCATTCCTTCCCGCTGGCCACCGGAGCCCTGCCTTGACGGGACGCACCGTCTAGACCTTCCCCGACCTCGCTGTCGCCTCTGCTGGAACCGCGGTGAGCCGTTGGTGGTCCTCCCCCTTTCCCCCTTCTCTCCTGTGCCCTCTAGCGCCGTAGTCGGTCCTACCCGAGCTCTGGCCGCCTCTGCCCTCGACGCCAGCATCGATTCCAACACCCCCAGTCTCTGGTTGGGGCTAGATCGACGCATCCTCGAGCGTAGGTCCTCCCAGTGCTCTCTGCCGTCTGTTTGGTCGCCGGAGGAGGGGTTCCGACCCCCTCCGCCATCTCGGACGTCCCCGGCGGCTCAACGCCGGCGAGTCAACCGGTGTTGACCACAAGGTTTGATCTCGGGTCAACCGGCAAGTGGGCCCGACTCTTTTAATTATAATTAGATTAAGAAAAAAATAGCTAACAAAATTAATTAACCTAATTAGTCACTGACCAGTGGACCCATTTTTCATTAAGTAATTAGGATTAGCTTTAATTCTCTGGTTAATTGATTGAGTCACTGACATGAGGGTCCCACCCTATCAGGTTGGACCTGGTCTGGTCAGCCGACCTGCTGACGCTGTAGTGACGTCAGGCTGATGCCCTAATTCATTTTCTAGTTTTAAAATAATTCCAAAAAATCTTTAAAACTTCAAAAATTCATATAAATTAATCTGTAAATCAGATGAAAACAATTTATATATGAAAATTTATCAGAAAAATCCAATGAATCCAATGGTGCTATTATCATGCATGTTAGAGCAAGGTATGTAGATGAACATTGACATTTACTAATAGGCTAATATATAGAATATGAAATGAAGAACAACTTTGAACCTATATTTAAACTCACTTCAAATTAACTTGGACAATAGTTGCATTACCTCATCCATACATGCTGCCATGTCATGATCATGCACCATATTGTTGCACTTGTGTGTATTGATTGCTATTTATCTGCATTGCAGTAGGCCCTGCTTCTGAGGATACCCCCGAGTATTCCAACGAAGGAGATAACCTTCCTGCTACCCAGCAAGGCAAGCATCCCCCTTTGATCATTCCGGTAACATCCCACTCTCTCGCTCCTGCTCTTGTTTATCGCATTAGTACAAACATTCACTTGTCTGTCATACATGGTAGATGAACCTATTCTTTTGCATGACCTATCATTGTCACAGTAAATAGCTAAACCTTGCAACCTAGCATACCTGGTAGATGCTTGTGCCATGATCTCCTTAGCTTACTTTGCTTGCTATGCTTGTTATGCTTAGAGTTGTGTCAGGTCTGATTCATCTGGTGATGAACTAGGGTGAAACAATGTTGTTCTGATGTGATAAGCTTATGATGAACCCGCTTTGGTAAGGGTAGAGATGAGAGGCTATGTAGGAGTACATAGTGGGTTGTCTCATTCGGACCATTCTTAGGAACTAAGTTCCGTGTTTGTGATCCAATACTAGATACTACCACATGCTGGGCCCTGAAATATGACCCCGTTCGACTTATCAGTCGCTTAGTCCTTAGTCCAGGAGTTGCATGTAGTTTCTGGTGTTTATAGTATGCTGGAGGCCGTGCGTAGCGCCGACCCTTGGGGTGGGTTATGACGCGGTAGGCAGTGGCACGGTGTACCAAACGTCACCCGAATGGTGGGCTTGGGAACCCTGCGCAGATCGTTTGGGGCCGTAGCGGAAACTTTGGCCGGACTTCCGTGCGGGTTCAGTCTCAAATAGGCGATAGCCTGTACTAGAGGTCTTATGTGATTGACGGTCGTGGCCGACTCCCTCGCTGGGCTTCCACTTGAAGGTTGTTGAGGTGCATAGTTTTATGAGCACACAGCGATAAGTGGCAACAGCGTGTGTGAAGAAGTACACCCCTGCAGGTTATGAAACTATTCGAATAGCCACGTCCTCGGATATGGACTACTTGGAAAGCTTATGCTGTTCATAGATAATCAAATGGATACTCATAAAAATATCAAGACAAGTGTGAGTACCGATGATGGCACTCTCCCAGGAGAGGGAAGTGAATCCATGGTGGTGTATTGTCATGGAGTTAGTGGACTCATGTGCGATATATAAAATTTAAGCAAGGAGTTAAAATTGTGTAGTGTAGGTTAGCCATGAGTCAAAGCTGGCATTGTTGCATAAACTCCACCACTCCCCTTGTTGATATATGATCATGAATAGACTAGGTCTGTTCTAAAGACTTGCTGAGTACGTTTGTACTCATGTTTGCTTAATAAACGTTGCAGATGAGACCCAGGACCCATCAGGTCGGTTCTATCTAGATTTCGACGATGCCGAATAGCTGGTGTCCCAGCTACGACGTTATGCCCTGTGGCGGGCTGTAGATAGTCAGGCCATGTGCCTTTTTACCCTTTCATGTGTCTGTACTCAGACAGCTTTATGCTTCTGCTTGGTTTGTATGACTTGAGTGTCGGGTCATGTGACCCCTATCTGTAAGAACATATTATGTAAGGCTCATCTGAGCCTCTTAAATAAAAGTGGTGTTGTCGTATGGTTATGTTGTGATGCCATAGTTGTATCTATGCATATTGGGCATGTCGTGTGTATGTGTGATGTGCAACGGTATGTATGGGATCCGACACCTAGTCGTGTGCCTTTAGTAGTACTCTTTACGGGAAACTACCTCTTTGTGCTTCCATCGAGCCATGGTAGCTTGCTACTGCTCCAAACACATTGATTGACCGACATGAATCCTTCTTTCCTGCTATGTCTGTCCCTTTGGGGAAATGTCTCGCAGTGTAATGGAGTCCTTGTAGCCTGCTACAACTCGTCTACATGCAGTGGTGACATTTATGTCCCATGACGTAAAGGACTCCTTGTAGGTTGCTATGACTCGTCTATACATGCTTGAGGCCGACACCTGCATTGTTGGGTTACGTATGCCTATTTCCGTATAGATGTGCCACTTGGGTTCTATGACTAGTCATGTCGGCCCATGTTCTTTGTCGTTTGATTGCCAGCGACATGTTCACATACATGAGACAAAAGACGCAAACGGTCCCGGCTAAGGTAAGGCTGCAGCCGTGGAGCTTACCGTGCGTGAGGCCGCAAAGTGATGTGATATGTTACAGTCTCGATTCATATGATTTAGGATCGGGGTCACGACACTCGCGAGGCGACCCCTTAGGACACCATCGCTGAGCCCCCTAAGCCCCTAATGCTCGTTGACGTGGTCTCTCCTACCCTTGGGGACATGATGACGCCGACATCCGGAGGGCCAACTCCTCAGGGCGTGCTCCATGCCAATTCGTCCATGTCCGTTGTCGCCGAGCGGCCTCCGGAGCCACCTATCATTCGTGACACCGTTTTCTCAGGGGCGCCCCCCGCGACCGCGCTGGGGGCACCTCAGGGGGAGACCGTGATGCCTCCGGTACCTATCCATGACGTCCTGGAGAGGGCTTTTGCTTCTCCGGGTCAGGTTCGTGATGCCTTCGGGAGTGCTAGTGATCGCCTCGTGGGTGGACTCCTGGAGATCCTCTTAGGGTGGCTCTGGGCCGACACCGCTGCTGTGGAGATGTGGGGTCAGGCCACGACTGCCGCGGCGAAGGGCGAGGAGGAAACCATGGCCGTTCGTGCCGCGCTCGAAGAGGTGGAGTCCCGTCAAAAGACCTTCCACAAGGAACAGGCCAAGCTTGAGGGGCAGCTTCATCAGCTGGCGGAAGACGTTGAGTCTCGCGAGTCCAAGCTTGCCGGCTGGGAAGTTGAGCCGTCTCAGGTGGCGACCCACCAGGATGGAGAGAGACCTTGCATGGACGTGGATGAGAAGGATGTTTCTTCGAGGAAGATCCTTCTTGACACCAAGGAGGGAGCTATAGCCACGGCCGAGGAGAAGAAGGCCGCAGAGCTAAGTGTCGTCCCTTCCGTCGAGGTCTAGCTTCGCAAGGCACTCCACGCCCTCTGTCATGACGGGTTCGCGGAGCCCTTGGCCTCTCCAGAGGATGGCTTCGCGGTGCTTGCTTCGAAGGTCGTCGAGGTGCTGGAGGGTGCCATCATCAAGGTGGATAGGGTCTTGGACAGTGAGTGTTGTGACCTCTTTTCTAAAGCTGTTGCACGCGTTTTCAGCCATCTTCATCTTGGTGAGCCGGGGTTCAACTTTGACTCTGTGATCCTCCCAGTCACCCCTGAGGTCCGTGCTGGAGCTGCGGTAGCGGTGAAAGGCATCATGGAGGATCTGGTGAAGGGGTTCACCCGCGTCACGGTTCCTTCGCCTCTGGATGCTGCTGAAGCTAGCGGCAGGGAAAATGATGCCAGCGATGTCGACGATGAGTCCCCCGAAGGTAGGAAAATCAGTGGTGACGACTCCTCCTGATTCCTTCCTCCTGCTCCTTTCCTACACTGCACACTTTGCCTTGTGGAGGCGTTAAACTCATTTGCGTCTATGAGAACTTCTAATGCTTGTAATAACTATTGGACTGCATGATTGCTTTCTTCACCTTGTTTCCTTCTTGCTTGCTATGATGCTCTGCGTCAGCAGGGCCTGGCCCGCGCATACCTCAACTGCCATTGGGCCGACCGGAAACCAAGGAGAGTCGAAGGGGCGATGGGCTACGGGTCCAGTTAGGATCCTAACTCGCGATGCTCAGGAGTCCCCCTTGATGTGCGAGCAACCCTCATGAAGGGAACATTGTGAGGATTGATATAACTTGAAACTTCTGAACACCTTTAGTGCTCTGTGTCGGCAGGGTCCGACACGCACATACCTCTACCGCCATTGGGCTGACCAGAAACCAACGACGGTCCAAGGGGCAAGGGGCTATGGGTCTAGTTAGGCTCCTGAGTCGCGAAGCCCAGGAGTCCTCCTTGACGGGCGAGCTTGAATGTCCTTCCTAGGGATTGAGATAACTTGAAACTTCCGAACACCTTTGAGCTCTATGTCGGCAGGGCCTGGCCAGCGCATACCTCCACCGCCGTTTGTAGGATCAAGAGAGGGGTGTCTAGAGGGGGGTGAATAGACTACTAGCAGAAATTTCAAACCTAACCTTTTCCCGAGTTAATTGGTTGGCAGATTTTAACTATTTTAGCAAGTCTAGCAAGTCTAACAGCCCTACACATGCATGTCTACAAATATGGCAGCGGAAAGTAAAGACATTACACATGTAAGTAAAGAGATGGGATGGGAAGATCAAACGCAATAGGAGACAAGTTCATGGAGTCTTCAACCCATGGAGGGTAATGGTCGTGAGAGTCCATGGAGGGCTCTACCCACAGAGGGTTCCACCAAGAAGCAACCTTGACTATTCCCTGCGGCATCCGTCCACAAAGGACTAGCCTCACTATGGGTAGATATTCAAGAAGTAGGCGATCTCCTTGACCTTGAAAACTTCTATGTTCACTCCACAACACAAAGTAGGAGGCTCCCAAGCAACACCTAACCAATCTAGGAGGCACCACCCGCCAAAAGGTAATAGACTCGGTAATGACCATGAACTCCTTGCTCTTGTGCTTCAAGATGATAGACTCCTCAACACACAATCACTCTCTCACCGATTTGGCTTGGTAGAAGAGATATGATTGGTGGAAAGCAACTTGGGGAGGATAGAAATCAAGATCCATATGGATGGAGTGGAAGATCTTGACCTCAACACAAGGGTAGGTGGTTCTCACTCAGAAAACTGAGTAGGATAGGTATGGAATAGTTCTGAGTGCTGCTCTTTCGAGTGGGTGGTGCTGAAGGGGTATATATAGGCACACAATAAGTCAGATACGGTGACACCAACGTGTAAATCTTGGTGGTACTGAAGTGACCAAAAGTGGCAACTTTTGAATCTCGGAGGGACCGATATACAATTCTAGGTTACACCAACAAGGTGCCAACGGTCAGATTTACCAATCTCAGTGTCGCCGATTCACCATTCTTGGTCGGATCGAAAATGAGAACTTGCATAATAGAATCTTGGCAACCCATCTAGGTGGCACCAAGTGCAGTGTCGGTCGCACCAAAGTGTTAGGGTTTGGCTGAGTCTGTCTAAGGTTTAGAATCGGTGGCACTAGGATAGGAATGTTGGTTGCACCGATTTTGAATATCTCTCTTAGGACAGACTTTGGTGGGAGAGTTTGTGGATGTTTTGGTGACTTTCACTTGTGCATGTTTGAGCATATTGTTCACCATTAAAACTTTACCCCCTTCTAATAGTATTGGCTTTCCTATGGACTCAAAGTGATTTCTCACAAATGTAAAATGTAGAGTCATCTTGCTTGAAGCTTGGCCAACCTATTTCCTTGAATCTTGGGGTAATTCTACAATCTCCTCAATCCTTTTGCCAACTCAAATCTCCATGGACTATTATCTGAAATACACTAGATAGAAGTGTTAGTCCAAGAGACAATGTATGTTGTTATGAATTATCAAAACCACCAACGGAGCATGTTGTGCTTTCCATCTCCCCCTTTTTGGTAATTGATGACAACATACAATCAAAGCTTCAAATAAAGATATTCATGGATGCAATGAATACTTTGAGAAACACATGACTTAGATTTCCTCCCCCTAAATGTGTGCAGTCCTTTAAAGGATAGTTGCTATGAAATGTATGGACACAAATATGAAAGAAAGGGATATAAGAGACATGTGTATCTTGGCTATATGCATCAATATATGTGAATGAAATGTATATCCTTGATCAAGACATCACACTTGCAAACAATATATGCAAGAAGCAAGATATCATGTTGATCAAAGATATGATGAATATACTTACCTTGAGTTGTTGAGAATTCTAGTAGTAGAGACACACTTGAGAAAACAATGTTAGGAAACATAAGAATATTCTACCAATCAAAAGCAATAGAACTCAACGAGAACCAAGATGTGGAGAACATATAAAATACTATAATCCTTAAGATTGATATGTTTCCACTTTTAGCATTAATCTATTATATCTTTTCCCCCTTTGATATGAAATGGTAGTACATCCTCTCCGCCTGAATCTTAGCATGTAGATATTGGGATCAGATAGGATGAGAAAAGGAATCCTTTGTTCACTTGAGACATTTCTATAAAAGTAGTTTTCTCCCCTACATTGTTGTTCCTCTCCTCTATTATATTTTGTCATGATAATCCTTAAGATTGATATTTTCCTCTCCCCCTATGTCATAACTCCCCATTTGCATAAGCATGTAACTCTCCCTTTAGCATGAAGCTTTGATAATCTCCCCCTTTGACAGGGATCATTCATAAGGAAGGGATCCTGGAGATCAAGGGTCATTGAAAGTTGGGTCCATTAAAGGTCTAAGGGAATCATTGAATGAAACTTCTCTCCCTTTGGCAAATTTGAGTTTTCTTATCCTTGGAGATAGGGATCCTTGAATAAAGAATTTCTCCCCCGAAGTGTTGTTTGTTCTTCTCCCCCTATATATATTATTATTATTTTATGAAGGGGTCATCGAAGGAACAAGAATATCACAAGAATAGAAACAAATAAACAATATCAAAGAAATATAGAATTTGAAAGAAAATAAAATCGGTGACTCCGGGATAAATAAATCAATGGTATCGAGATTGTGTAGTGCAACTCATCGGCAAATTCGGTAGGACCAAGTTATCTATATCAGTGACGCCGAAAGATAAACCAAGTTTCGGTTTCGGAGAGATAGACGGAACTGTTTCAAAAATAAAAATGTGAAGCATTTACAAAGGACATCAAATAGATAAGATTTGAGTGGTTACGAGAAATCATGCAAATAGAGAGCAAACCATTCAAGATTCTTAACTAAATGATGGGCGGTGATTAGGTCACCAATATTTGAGTATATTGACTTAGGAGCCAAGCAAGAATGCTTGATCATAGGTCATACTCATCATTTAAGCTCAAATTGGTGTTACCATTTTTTGATTAAGCATTTTGATGTCTTCATATCACTCGAGTTGCTATAGCTCATGTCTTGGAGTAAAGCCTTTTCAAGCATATGAGTACATACCTTTGAGTGATGTTGATGACGTTTCTCATAGGTGAACCTTTTGAGGATGCTCGAGGTTGATGAAGATCATCTTGAATTTGGAGCCATCCTTATCGTTGTAGTATACTCATCACTTACAAAGGTTAGTCATGCAAGGAAGAATAATGTATATACCCTATTGACATGATACCACTTATAGATTTTGAAGATAAGATCATGTATATGTCACGGATATGTTTTTGTTGTCTTCTTCCTTCCGTCATCAAGAGGGGTTGTGGATACTTGGTAATGACAAGATTGCTTATGATTGGAGTTGATGGCAATCTTGTTGACTGAAGTTCTTCCAAGTACCTCACCAGGCTATATGCAATACAAGGGAGCGTAGAATTCCATGGCATATGATAACGAGTTATGAGAACATGGATATAATAGGAAAGCTCATGCCCTTGCTTGCAACCGAGTGAGTCTATCTGAAGTTTAAAGCATCAATGATGTTCAACTCACTCCTCAAATGACAAAATGTTTTCTCATCAAGTGGCTTGGTGAAGATATCGGCCAATTATTTGATAGTACGAACATGCTTAAGATTGATATCTCCTTTGGCAACATGATCACGAATGAAATGATGTCGAACTTGAATATGCTTGGTTCGAGAATGTTGTTGGAAATATGCCCTAGAGGCAATAATAAAATGGTTATTATTGTATTTCCTAGTTCATGATAATTGTCTATTGTTCATGCTATAATTGTGTTAACTGGAAACCGTAATACATGTGTGAACACATAGACCACAACATGTCCCTAGTGAGCCTCTAGTTGACTAGCTCGTTGATCAATAGATGGTCACGGTTTCATGACCATGGACATTGGATGTCGTTGATAACGGGATCACATCATTAGGAGAATGATGTGATGGACAGGACCCAATCCTAAGCATAGCACAAGATCGTGTAGTTCGTTTGCTAAAGCTTTTCAATGTCAAGTATCTTTTCCTTAGACCATGAGATTGTGCAAATCCCGGATACGTAGGAATGCTTTGGCTGTGCTAAACATCACAACGTAACTGGATGGCTATAAAGGTGCACTACGGGTATCTCCGAAAGTGTCTGTTGGGTTGGCACGAATCGAGACTAGGATTTGTCACTCCGTGTGATGGAGAGGAATCTCTGGGCCCACTCGGTAAGACATCATCATAATGAGCTCAATGTGACCAAGGAGTTAGTCACGGGATGATGTGTTACGGAACGAGTAAAGAGACTTGCGAGTAACAAGATTGAACAAGGTATAGAGATACCGACGATCGAATCTCGGGCAAGTATCATACCGATAGACAAAGGGAATTGTATACGGGATTGATTGAATCCTCGACATCGTGGTTCATCCGATGAGATCATCGTGGAGCATGTGGGAGCCAACATGGGTATCCAGATCCCGCTGTTGGTTATTGGCCGAAGAACTGTCTCGGTCATGTCCACGTGTCTCCCGAACCCGTAGGGTCTACACACTTAACGTTCGATGACGCTAGGCTTATAGGGAAATGGTATACGTGATTACCGAAAGTTGTTTGGAGTCCCTTATGAGATCTCGGACATCACGAGGAGCTCCGGAATGGTCTGGAGGTAAAGATTGATATATAGGAAGTCCAGTTTTGGTCACCGGAAAGTTTTCGGGCTCATCGGTATTGTACCGGGAGTGCCGGGAGGGTGCCGGAGGACCCCCGGGAGGGGTGTGACGACCATAGGACTTTATGGCCCCTTAGAGGAGGTGCTCCAGCCCTTATTGGGATGTCCAAGACCTTCTAGAAAGGCCCATGCGGCTGAAGGAGTAGAGATAAGGGCAAAGGAGTTTGAAAAGGAGGAGATCCACCTCCCTTGTGGGAGGTGGACTCTCCCTTTGATTCGGCCAAAGCTCTCCTCCTTGGAGGAGAGTCCAAGCCAGCCCTCCCTCTCCCTCCTCCTATATATACTTGAGGTTTTGGCCTTTTGAGAACAGATCTGAACTCTCTCTCTCTCACGGCAAAGCCCTACCTCTCTTCTTCCTCCTCCGCAGCGCTTAGGCGAAGCCCTGCCGGAATACCTTGCTACTCCACCACCACCACGCCATCGTGCTGCTGTTGGAGCCCTTACCCAACCTCTCTTTCCTCCTTGCTGGATCAAGGTGTAGGAGACGTCACCGGGCTGCATGTGTGTTGAACGTGGAGGCGCCGTTGTTCGGCGCTTAGATCGGAATCCACCGCGATCTGAATCGCTGCTAGTACGACTCCATCAACTGCGTTCTTGTAACGCTTCCGCTTAGCGATCTTCAAAGGTATGAAGATGCAATCTGTACCCACTCATTGCTGGTTTATCCATAGATAGATCTTGGTGACACGTAGGAAAATTTTGATTTACTACTACGTATCCCAACAAATGTTGCATAGGATTATGTCCAATTTCAATAGCACTTTCATTGTCGCAAAGTAATGGAACATTTTTAGCATGAATACCATAATCCTTAAGCATTTGTGTCATCCATAGTAATTGCACACAATAGGATCCAGCAGCAATATACTCAGCTTCGATAGTAGATAGAGATATCGAGTTTTGTTTCTTAGAGGACCAAGACACAAGAGATCTACCTAAAAATTGACAAGTTCCCAAGGTGGATTTTCTATCAACCTTGTCTCCGGCATAGTACGAATCGGAATAGCCAACAAGATTAAAAGAAGATCCCTTGGGATACCAAATGTGAAAGTTTGGTGTTTGTATCAAGTATCTCACAATATGTTTCATAGCCAAAAGATGACACTCTTTAGGTGCAGCTTGATATCTAGCACACATCCAAACACTAAGCATAATATCGGGACGAGATGCACATAGATATAGCAATGAACCAATCATAGATCGATAAACCTTTTGATCAACCGGTTCATCCTCCCTAGTAAGGTCAACATGTCCACTAGTGGGCATATGAGTTTTCAATCCTGCATGTTGAACTTCTTGATCAAGTCCTTGGTATACTTAGTTTGAGAGATGAAAGTTCCTTCTCTTGATTTCTTGATTTGCAACCGAAGAAAGAATTTCAGGTCACACATCATAGACATCTCATACTTCTCAGACATCAACCTTCCAAATCTTTAACTAAATTGAGGGTCAGTGGAACCAAACATACACTACTAGGAAAAGGCATGTTAGGGGCGCACCAGTTTTGCCTACTAATGGTGCACTGGTGGTGCACCACTAGCACCACGCCATTAGAATTAAATACTAATGGCGCACCCCTGGTGCGCCATTAGAATCTGGTGTACTAATGAGGCACCAGGCCGTGCGCCATTAGTATAGCCAATAGTGCGCCATTAGTATGCCTCCCAGGGGGCCATATGTACCCGTGTGCTTTGGCATACTAATGGCACACTAGTGGCTGATGCGCCATTAGAGTCTTTTTTACAGTGCGCCATTAGAGTCTTGAGTGGTGCGCCACTAGTATGAATATTAGGATTTTTTTGTTTTCTGATATTTTCACAGGTTACAAAATATATTATTGGACATAATTTAGACAACACCACACAGCAACAGCAGATTCATCGAATACAATAGAAGATTAGTCTCCGAATACAAATCATCATATTAGTCTCCGCATTCAAAAGACCAAACAAAGATAGAACATTACAAGTCTCGAGACCGCGAGTAGCGAGGTTGTCTTCACATTACAAGTCGATATCGATCATCTAAACTACCATCACATAGAAGAGAGCTGCGGTCATCACGATGAGCATAATCCCGATGAAACTGGTCTTCATCCGGTTCCTCCAATGCTCCCTCCTCTCTCCCGCTAGATAGCGCGCGTATCTAGATTCCGCCTCCGCCCTAGTGGTGTACCCTTTGTAACTGTTACCCTTGAAACGGTGAACCTGTCTCCGACACTCCGCCCAGTCGTCGTAGACTCCGGGAACCTTACCCTTGTACACGACACGATGGTACCTGCAAACTCAAGGGTCTCTCGGGGTACCGGCAAAATCATCACGACACGATGGTCGGAGACAAAACCCAGCAAACTAGCACCACAATGTGCCTCTACTTTCATATGGATGAAAAGGCCACAGACCATATGGTCCTCTGCTTTCATATGGACAAAAATCAGCTCAACTTATGTGAGCTTCCATTCCAGATCTAATAGGTCACCCAATAAAAAATAATCAATAGTTTTAGCTGAAAAAATTCATGGATTGCTGTTAACTGAAAATTAGTGAACTTGTCAATAAAACTGGAATATTAAAACCTTTGGCAAACATAGATTACAAGGAGAAGGTAGAACTGCAACTGATTTGGTATAGCTATGAAAGCTCACTAGTCACTACATCCCTCTTGCGACCCATGGCATACAACAAAGTAACTCCTCTCACTTTCAGGCAAAGTTCAATATAGGGTATTCCCATTATTAGTAATGACATCTCTTGCCAATCTAGTGAACATCTTCCATATAACGGATATCTTCAGTTTAGCTACTTTGCCTGATGCTAAGTACAATAGGCTAGCTTTGTATCTCCCATATGTCACCCAGCTACTGTAGTGTGCGCAAAAACATAACAAGAGGCTGTCATATTATTTGCTGATACTATTACTGATAAACAGGCCTTAATTATACTTGGAATCTACGTATGTATGTAATGTAAAAACGCTCTTATATTATGGGAAGGAGGGAGTATATTTTAGGCTCCTCTGTCTAAATAAACCGGTTCATATTTCGATCATGTCAAGGAAGCAAAACATTCAACCGCTTGCATACAGTTCAACACGTTGTTACTGAAACGGGTTGACTGAATTTTGTAGTACTACTGAGCTCGTGGTTTCAGGCTTTCAGCTTTAGTTTGTAGCATTTTCTGTCGAAACGGTGAGCGATCGAAACAGAGACTGAAAAGGGATGGCGTCGTCCTCTTGCCTGATCTTGGCTGCGCCTCGGGCAAAGCAGACTATGCAAGTAGAATCAATGCAGCACAAATTCCTTGATTGGAGCAAGAGGAGAGAAACCACATAGACTGGCAAGATCAAAACCAAGGACGAGGGACCGGGAAACATAACCGGATATACTGTCATGCCCTGGTTGTGTGATCAAACTTAATTGGGCCAGCATGAGCAACGAATGCAAGGAGATGGAGAAAACAAGTGAGAAAGGTATACAACCAGAGGAAGACTGAATAAAATTCAGAA
Source organism: Hordeum marinum (assembly GCA_022496015.1). Lineage (NCBI taxonomy): Eukaryota > Viridiplantae > Streptophyta > Magnoliopsida > Poales > Poaceae > Hordeum > Hordeum marinum. The sequence goes on from CM039676.1 coordinate 120,227,292, forward strand.
GATCTCCGGAACTGAATGTTGACGAGTCTCCTCGAATAAGAAAGAGTATGTATCTGTATCTGCTTGGAAGAAATTAAGCAGCGTACTGAAGCCGCATCGGGTACGCCTGGACCCTCCTCGATCACATTCCGGAGGCGACAGATGGCACTCATGACCGCACAGACCGAGCATCCATGAACCTGATCGAGCTTGATGTGCCAAGCAATAGAAATTCCTCGTGGTATGATAAATCTGAATTCCTGACTATAAGTTTTAGTTTCAGAAGTAGACAAAAGTAACTAGCTCATAACATTTCGACAGCGACTAGGAATTAGTAACGCAGGGCATGACGACATGGAAAAGCACCTAAATCATTCTTAACTCCAGAAATCATTGCATCACTTCAGGGCCAATAATTGTAGAGAGTAAAATGACAGCAAGGGCACATGGTATGATTCAGTGGCAAATTCAAGTTCCAGGTCACGATTTATTTGATCAAACCAAGTCCAACATGACAAATGGAAGAATAACTTTAGACCAGAGTACAAACTGAATTCTGACATTATAGCTTATGAGTCTGGAATAAACAGGGGCATGGCACGACAAGGGAGGGAGGAGTAGGAAGGAGGCAAGGGAGGAGAGAGGAGGGAGGGAGGAAGGGAGGAGAGAGGAGGGAGGGAGGAAGGGAGGAGAGAGGAGGGAGGGAGGAAGGGAGGAGGGAGGGAGGGACGGAGGAAGGGAGGAGAGAGGACAAAGGAGGGAGGAAGGAGAGAGGAGAGAGGAGGGAGGAAGGAGGCCTGTACCTTGCAGCGAACAGGGTGGCGGCGATGGCGACCAGGGAGGAGGAGGCGACCAGGGTGGCGGCGATGGCGACCAGGGTGGCGGCGATGGCGATCGGAGATGGGAGAGGGGGAGGATCTGGCGAGAGGGAGGGACGAAGGGGTTGGGGGAGTTAGTTAGCTAAATATTTCTAATGGCGCACCCCCGAGCGGTGCGCCATTGGAATGTTTTTTTTCACATTCTAATGGCGCATCCCCGAGAGGTGCGCCATTAGAATGCTATTTTCTAATATTCTTTTATAAGAACAGTAATAATTTTTTTATGAATATGAAAAAATATCATCAAATTTGTTCTTTGAAAATGGGGGTGCTCGGCGGCGGTGGAGCGGGGGAGGGTGCGGGGGGTGCTCGGCGACGGTGGGTCGTTGGTGGCGATGGAGCGGGGGAGGGTGCGGGGGGTGCTCGGCGGCGGTGGAGCGGGCCGGGGAGGGTGCGGTGGGTCGTCTCGGCGGCGGTGGAGCTAGCGGGGACGTGTTTCGCGGTGACGTTTGCGCCCGCGGTCTTGGATTTGGCTTCGGGTATAACCATGGTGGTGAAATACCGGTCTTCTTTTAAGACGCTCTTGGCCCATCTGACACGGAACATCGGGACCTTCTCTCCAGCGTAGCTCAGCTCCCAGATCTCCTCGATCCTTCCGTAGTATCTGTCCTTGTCGTTGTGTTGTAGCGCGACTAGGTTTGCTCTTTCAAAGTCGGCGAGTCGACCCTCGAAGTCGACATGCATTTCGCGGCGCCCCTCACGGTGACCCCATCCAGCGAGCCTGCCGAGGTGCCTGTTGACAGGCAGACCAACGGGGTTCTCGATGCCTAGATAATTCGTGTAGTAGGAGATGCACTCTTCGGTCAGAAAGCCCCTGGCTATGCTTCCCTCTGGACGTGACATGTTGCGAACGTATCCTTTGATGACACCATTCATCCTTTCGAACGGCATCATGCTGTGCAGGAACGTCGGCCCAAGTTGGATGATATCCTCCACGATATGGACCAGCAGATGCACCATAACGTCGAAGAATGCGGGCGGGAAGTACATCCTTCATACAATGGAGTAACCGCGTCTATCTCCAGTTGATCCAGCTTGACTTTCTCTCGGGCGTCAGCTCTTGCGTTATCCGTCTGCTTGAGAAGCAGCTCTTGAATATGAGGGTCATGCACCCGGCCTCCATCGTCGTCTGCTCCGGCATCTTCATCTTCATGATCATGCCCTTCGTCTTGATCTTCCTCATCATCATGTCCGGCATCTTCTACATGATGACTGCGTACAGCATCACCGTCATGATCATGTCCTGGAGATTCTTCGTATTCTCGCCCGCCCTCGCCGCGGTGGTTGTCTTGCTGCCCTTCCTCATTTCTTGCCCGACCCCCATGGATGACTTCATAGTCATCTTCATCACCTTGCCACCGATAGCCATCCATGAAACCACGCAAGAGCAGGTGGTCCTGCACCTCCCCGGAATCCAGGTCCGCAATAAGGCTCTTCAGCTTGCATCTTCGACACGGACATCTTATCTCTGTCTCGTTCTTTTGAAGCATCTCGGCCTTCGCGGAGCTCAAAAACCTATTCACGATGCCTTCGGTCATCGTGCGGACCATGGTCGCCTGCGGGGTAGAGCAAAACGATATTTTAGAACCAAGAAAAAATTTGGCATGACTTTCCCTAAAAATAGGACCAAACATAATGCATAGTGCCAAAATTCTCGCCGAAACGGAAATGAATCAACATTCCGGCAAAATATTGGCAAACTATCGCATTTCAAATACCGGTACCTACAAACACAAACATATATGCAACACCACAAACATATGCAACACCACAAACATACATAGATCTAGCAAGGCCATAAAAAGTGCATGTGCACGTTGTTGGAGCGAGCTAGGTAGAAAAAAGTAGATGTACAACATAAAAATAGCTTTCCCCTTACTTACCTATCAAAAAAAAGGTAATTTAACCACTTAATTTTGATGAATCTGTGGTGCAAATGAGGTGAGGAGGAGGAGGTAGCCAACACAAGCTTGGAGGAGGAGGTGGAGAGAATGAAGTGGGGAAAGTGAGTGTGTAGGTGTGGCTGTCCAAAATATCTAGCTTGTCCCAGGTTACTAATGGCGCACCGCAGACAGATGCGCCATTAGTAACCATCGTTACTAATGGCGCACCAGCTTGCGGTGTGCCATTAGTAGTTTTGCAAAAAAAAAATAGTAGTGGCGCACTAGGCTGGCGGTGCGCCATTACTAGTTAAACTAGTAATGGCGCACTCTTCCTTGGTGCGCCATTAGAATTTTTGGAAAAAAAATTGTTACTAATGGCGCATCATTGGTCTGGTGCGCCATTAGTGTCTACCACACTAATGGCGCACCGACTCATGGTGCGCCATTACTATATATTAGTGGCGCACCACATGTCTGGTGCGCCATTAGTGGCCATATAATCTATAGCCCTTTTCCTAGTAGTGATAATATCATCCACATAGATTTGGCATACAAATAGTTCTCCATTAACTCTCTTAGTGACCAAGGTTGCATCAATTTTACCAATTTTAAAACATTTTTTGATGAGAAACTTCGTCAAACTTTTATACCAAGCATGAGGGGCTTGCTTAAGACCATAAAGAGCTTTGCGAAGCTTGTAAACATGATTAGGTTTCTTAGGATTCACAAAACCAGGTGGTTGCTTAACATAAACTTCTTCCTCAATTTCAGCATTTCAAAATACACTTTTGATGTCCATTTGATGAAGTGTGTAATCATGGTGATTAGCATAAACAAGAAGAATACGAATAGCTTCAAGTCTAGCAACGGGGGCGTAAGTCTCATCGTAGTCCATACCTTCGACTTGCGTATATCCTTCAGCTACGAGACGAGCCTTGTTGCATACGACTTGACCATCTTCGTCTTGTTTGTTTTGAAACACCCTTTTGGTTTTGATGATGTTGTGCTCATTTTCGGGCTTCTCCACGAGTGTCCACACTTTGTTCCTCTCGAAGTTGTGTAGCTCTTTATGCATTGCATTCACCCAATCCGCGTCTTAAAGAGCTTGTTCTACCTTTAAAGGCTCAATGCTAGAGATGAAAGAATAATGCTCGTAAAAGTTAGCTAGACGGGTTTTAGAGCGGTGATTCTCCCTGTTTGTATATCACCAAAGATTTGGTTTAGGGGATGTTTCTTGGTCACTTGAGCTCGAACTCAGGTCAGCTTCCGATTGTTGGATGGTGGAGCTTCTTCTTCTTCATCATCATCTCGTTCATCTTCATTGTTGTTGAAGGTGTCGTTCGCTTGAGGTGGTGGTGAAGGTGGTTGTGGTGGATATTCATGATGCACTTCCTCCTCTTCATTATCTTGTCGTGTACCACTTGTGGATGTCTCCATGTCGTGTTGAGGTTCACCTTGACATGAGGTAGGGGCTTCCACTTGAGTTGATGAAGTACTCTCCTTCACCTCCATGGGACGAATATTGCCAATGGGTAGATCTAGAATGGCTTCCGAAGGATCCTTATCACCTACATCATTTGGCAATTGTTCGACTTGCAAACCATTAGATTCATCAAACTTCACCTCTACCGTCTCTTCAACATTTCGAATGAAGTTGTTGTAGACACAATAAGTGTGAGAGTTCGATTCGTAACCAAGTAGGAATCCTTCATGAGATTTAGGAGAAAAATTAGTATGACGATGCTTATCAAGAATGTACCACTTTGAGCCAAATACTCGAAAGTATCCGACTTGGGGTTTGTTACCAGTGAGTAGCTCGTATGTCGTTTTACTGAGAAGCTTGTGTAAGTAAAGTCGGTTTGTGGCATGAATGTTGTTTCAATGGCTTCTTCCCAAAAGTGACTTGGCCTCTTGTATTCGTCAAGCATCGTTCTTTCCATCTCAATGAGCGTCCGGTTCTTCCTATCAACAACTTGATTTTGTTGAGGTGTGTATGTAGCCGAGAACTCATGTGAGACACCTTCTTCGTCAAGAAAGGTATCCACATGGGTGTTCTCGAACTCCGATCTGTTATCGCTCCGAACCTTCTTGATCTGCACTTTGCGAGCGAAGTTGTTGAAGATCTTTTGAACATGTGACTTATCATCAAGAAAAAATACCCACGTAAATCTGGAAAAATCATCAACTATAACTAGACCATAGGAATTTCCACCAAGACTCTTGTAAGCATTGCGACCAAAAAGATCCATGTGAAGTAACTCGAGTGGTCTCCGAGTAGTCATGACATTGTTATCAGGATGACTTCCACCTACTTGCTTTCTAGCTTGACAAGCACTTCAAAGTCTGTCTTTGTCAAAGATAACATCTTTAACATCAAGTATATGATCACCTTTGATTAGCTTATCTAGATTGCGCATGCCTACATGTCCAAGTCTTCTATGCCAAAGCCAACCTTTAGAAGATTTTGCAATTAAACAAGTGCGAGGCTTGGATATTTTAGTGAATTTAACAATGTATAGATCACCTCTATGGAAACCAGTAAATTCCATTTTATGATTATATTGATGAAACACTCGGTTATCTACTTTTGTGAATAGAACATTGAAACTGAAGTCAGTAAGTCTAGATACAGAAAGAATATTGTAGCCAAGGGATTCAACAAGCATAACATTTTGAACAGAGCTATCATGGGATATGGCCACCTTACCAAGGCCAAGTACCTTACCCTTAGAGTTGTCTCCAAAGGTCACGTATCGTCAAGGACCTTGATTAGGCGTGATCTCTAGGAACATGTCTTTATCACCAGTCATATGATCCGTACATCCGCTGTCAAGAAGCCACTCTTTTCCTCCGGATATGTAATCCTTACAGTTTGCCATAAGACTCAGATTCTTCATGATCTTCTCGTACTAGATGTCAAACAACTCATCTTCTTCATCGTGGCCATGTTCCACATTGTCATCATCAAGTGGGAAATCCTCGTCACAAAGAACAAGAGATTCGTTAGAATAGTGATCATGACAGTGTTCAAGTTTATGAATGTGAATGGCTACAAAGATAATGTTGTTGATAGTAGTGACATCTCCTTTACCATGCATAAGATCACGGAGCTCAAATATGCATTTATCAAAGTTTGGATCACTAGGCTTTATTTTGTGAAAAGCAATGGTTTTATGAAGAATTTTATCTGGATTCCCTAAGGAAAGATTTGGATATCGTTTCTCCAAATCAGTCCATAAGGTTAGGCACATGCAAAGTTCTTCATTTGAGAAAGCACGCATATTGGTAAACCTCTAACAATAAGATTCACAATACTTAGGTTACCAAGCATGTTAATTTCCTCGTCGTGTGTGGGATGCAATTCATCAATAGGGAGCACACAGGAATTTTCAATATGTTTAGTCAAATGGAATCTATTAAACAGATCAATCATGGCATTCTTCCATTGTCTATAGTACTCTTCATCGAGAATGGGCACTCTACAACACAAACTCTCCATTCTAGATACATCGATCTTCCTCCATGGTGATTAAACTGAAGCAATCGAGGCCAAAGCTATGAGACCACTTGTAGGATCAAGAGAGGGGTGTCTAGAGGGGGTTGAATAGACTAGTAGAAAAAATTTAAAACCTAACCATTTCCCAAGTTAATTGGTTGGAAGACTTTAACTATTTTAGCAAGTCTAGCAAGTCTGACAGCCCTACACATGCATGTCTACAAATATGGCAGTGGAAAGTAAAGACATTGCACATGTAAATAAAGAGATGGGATAGGAAGATCAAATGCAATAGGAGACACAAGGATTTTTCTCATGGTTCCGATAGGTGGTGCTACCACACATCCACGTTCATGGAGTCTTCAACCCGCGGGGGTAACGGTCGCGAGAGTCCATAGAGGGCTCTACCCACTGAGGGTACAACGAAGAAGCAACCTTGACTATTCCATGCGGCTTCCGTCCACAAACGACTAGCGTTGCTATGGGTAGATCTTCATGAAGTAGGCGATCTCCTTGCCCTTAGAAACTTCTTGGTTCACTCCACAACACAAAGTAGGAGGCTCCCGAGCGACACCCAACCAATCTAGGAGACACCACCCTCCAAAAGGTAATAGGCTCGGTAATGATGATGAATTCCTTGCTTTTGTGCTTCAAGATGATAGTCTCCTCAACACACAATCACTCTCTCGAGAATTTGTCCTGGTAGAAGAGATGGGATTGGTGGAAAGCAACTTGGGGAGGCTAGAAATCAAGATCCATATAGTTGGAGTGGAAGAACTTGACCTCAACACAAGGGTAGGTGGTTCTCTCTCAGAAAACTGAGTAGAATAGGTATGGAATAGTTCTGAGTGCTTCTATTTCGAGTGGGTGGTGGTGAAGGGGTATATATAGGCATCCCCAAAAATCCAACCGTTACACAAAATAAGTCAGACTCGGTGACACCAATGTGTAAATCTCGGTGGTACCGAAGTGACCAAAAGTGGCAACTTTTGAATCTCGAAGGGACCGATATACAATTCTAGGTTGCACCGACAAGGTGACCAACGGTTATATTTACCAATCTCGGTGATGTCGATTCAACATTCTCTGTCGGACTGAAAATGAGAACTTGCGTAACTGAATCTTGGCAACCCAACTCGGTGGCACCGAGTGTAGTGTCGGCTGCACCGATGTGTTAGGGTTTGGCTGAGTCTATCTAGGGTTTAGAATCAGTGGCATCGGGATAGGAATGTTGGTTGCACTGATTTTGCATATTTGGCTTAGGATAGTCTTTGGTGGGAGATTTTGTGGATGTTTTGGTGACTGTCACCTATGCACGTTTGAGCATATTGTTCACCATCAAAACTTTACCCCCTTTTAAAAGTATTGGCTTTCCTATGGACTCAACGTGATTTCTCACAAATGTAAAATGTAGAGTCCTCTTGCTTGAAGCTTCTCCAACCTATTTCCTTGAATCTTGGGGTAATTCCACAATCTTCTCAATCCTTTTGCCAACTCAACTCTCCATGGACTATTATCTAAAATACACTAGATAGAAGTGTTAGTCAAAGAGACAATGTATGTTGTGATGAATTATGAAAACCACCAAGGGAGCATGTTGTTCTTTCAGTGTTGGGCCGACCAGAAACCTTGGACGTTCCAAGGGGCAAGGGGCTACGGGTCCAGTTAGGCTGCTGAGTCGCGATGCTCAGGAGTCCCCCTTGACGTGCGAGATCTAGCATCCTTCCTATGAATTTTTGAGAAGTTTTTCGAGCGCACTGGGCTCTGTGTCGGCAGGGCCCAGCCCGCGCATACCTTAGATGCCGTTGAACCAACCAAAAACCAATGATGGCCAAAGGAGTGAGGGGCTACGGGTCCAGTTAGGCTGCTGAGTCGCGATGCTCAGGAGTCCCCCTTGAGGTACGAGTGGCTCCCATACCTTTCTGTGCCAGTTTTTCTAGAGATGGGCAAGTGAAGACCAGGTTTGGAAGACCTAGGAAAGCGACGTATACCAGGCTTGGCCTTGTAGCAGCCCCATGTAGCCCACTCACGCATGCATCCCTGGGGGACAGAGCGAGAAAGGGGCCGCTAGGGACTTTCTTGAGGTTGGATGCAGCCATTGGGGGGTGCCCTCAATTGTTTACCCCCTGCACCGGGCGTGGGGCTTCCACCTTGCGTGGGAATAGTCATTGGTGGACCGTGTCCACTGCTAGCACGGAGTTGTGGCTTCCACATTGCATGGGCATAGTCATTGGTGGACCATGTTGACTTCTCCGCCAGTGCTGGGCTATGGCTGCCACATTGCATGGGAAGGGACCCCTCCGTGTCCTCGGGGGGACCCTGGCGTGTACAGCCCATAGAGTTCGTATGCATGGCTGGCATGGTAGAATTGGGAGGTATATCTGGGAGGTCGTGAGGACGCTTTGGCCTCGCAAGTGTCCCTACCTCTAAGGTGGGTTGTGCCTGAATCTTGTTATACATGGTGCCATTTGAGACCCTTCTTGCTTCTTCTTATTATTAAGTGAAGTAGTTTGGGAGCCCTCTTGGCACTCTACGTCCTCAGGTCCTAGTCCCGCACATTTCCCCACCACCGTTACGTACGACCGGAAACCAAGACGACACCAGGAGGCCGAGTGGCATTATGACCAGTAAGGCTCGTGAGGAGCCCCTTTGACGTTCAAGCGGCTCTATGTCTGTAGGTCCCAGTCCCCGCACGTTTCCCCACCACCATTAGGTATGATCGGAAACCAAGGACGCACTTCATGGGGCGAGGCCTCGGCGCTATAACACCGATCGGATACCAGGATGACATTAGGAGCCCGAGTGGCATTATTACTAGTAAGGATCCTAAGGCTCAATGCTCAGGAGCCCCCCTTGACACTCGAGTGGCCCCCATTCCATGCTGTCGGCTGCTGCCTCGGGAGACCGCGAGGCCTCCCAAGACTCCATGTGATGCACCGCGGCTAGAGCCCCCGAATGGGTGGTTGACCGCCCAATGATGCAAGTAAGTTAGAACATCAGGGCATAGAATAGACGCACAACAAACTACTGAAATATGCATAAATGAACCGACAACAGGGGCGTGCCCTGACCACCTAAAGATCATGGGGCCTAGTGTGCGCCCTTAGGCATAGTGATCCAAAGAATTACCTGGCAACAACCAACAAAAGGTCACCTGGCGGCCATGCTGCTGAAGAGCCTAGGCCATCCTCATTGCTCGATCTCCTTCTTCCACGAGCGCGACCTTCACGGGTCCGTCGTCTCCCGAGGCTCGAAACCTTGGCTTAGTCTGAGCATCTCCTCCAGCTCCGTGCGGTGCCCCGCCAGACAAGGCACGATCATGGCTCGATGAAGGCACCGGAAGGTGATGCCTGCGTTCGCCAGTCCGAAGGGCATGCAAACGTAGATTTTCGCGTTGACCCATCCATGATCAACACGCGCTGGTCAGAAGGGGCCTAGAGCTGCAGCCCTATTGATCACGATTGCTTTGACGCAGATGCGCTGATGATCGAACATGCCGATGATGATGACTGCAATTGGTGGTGCAGGGCAGTCCACGCCATGCACGGCCTGGGCTTCTCCAAGCTCTTTGATTGCTCTGAGGGCGGACTCTCGAGAACTGGGCCCCATGTGCCATGCCCCCATCTCTAGTTGATGTGCGTTGGAGCATGCTTCTAGGTTGTGCTCGAGTGCCCCTCTTGCCTCATTGTCCAGGATGGAAACTTCCCCGGTGGGAACCCCCTGAGCCGGTCCAAGAGTGGCGCCGAGCGCGCTTTCCTATGCAATAGGAGCCGGGGCTCCACCCCTGAGCACAGAGGCCAAAGTTGCAGGACGCCCTACGGGGAGGAGTTGCTTCTTCCTCTTGTGTGGGTCCTCACGAGGCAGTCTGTCTTCCTCATCATCCGAGCGCTCGGCCCCCATAGTGCAGTAAGCACGCTCGAGGGTGCAGACAGCGTCATTCTCATCCCAGGAAATGGTGATGACGCCACCACTCCCTGGCATCTTAAGGACGTTGTAGCCATGGTGAGTGACTGCCATGAACTTGGAGAGAGCCGGGTACCCAAGTGTCATGTTGTAGAGGAGGTGGATGTGCGTGACATCGAAGATGATGATCTCGATGTGGCAGTTCTTGCACTCGCCAAAGGTGACGGGCAGACGCACCTGCCCGATGGGTAAAGTGGACCCGTCTGTGACTCCTGAGAAGGGCTTAGTTGGAATGAGATATTCATACGACACCTAAAGCATCTTGAAGGTCTCGATGGAGAAGATGTTGAGCCACACCCCACTATCCGTGAGGGTCTTGGTGACGAGGACGTTGCTGATGGTTGGGGTACACAACATGGGGAGCTTGCCGGCCATGAATGAACACCTGAGATCAATGCTTGATCCTAAGATGATGGCGGTCTGGGACCAATCGAGGGGCGCATCGCTTCAGGCTTCGGGAGAGCCACATTAACATCCCGTGCGAATTGCTTGAAGGCACGGTTCGACGCTCGGGCCTGGGCACCACACAAGATATAGGCCACCTCTCTAATTTCCTAGAAGCCCCTAGCCCAATCATCCTGCTTGTCTTTCTCTTTCCTTCTGGGTGGTGGAGGCAGCGGAGGTAGTCCTGACTCACGTGGGCGAGCCTCACGAGGTGAAACACGTCGTGATTCCTCCGATGGGTCATTGCACCAGCGGTCCTCACGAGGAGGGTCGCTCCAGTGGTCCTCCTGAGATTGATTGCGCCAGCGGTCCTCCTGAGGCTGGTCACTCCACCCCTGATGCAGCACCCGGTTGTCCCAGCGGCCTCCGCGCGCCCTAAGCCTCGGTTGCCTCGGCCAGGACATCTACGGAAGTTCTCGACGTGAATCAGATGGAGTTCCTAGCAGTCGGCGGTGTCGTGGTTGTTGGTGCCGTGGAAGATGCACGTTGGTCTTCCTCCTGGGGGTGTTCTTATCCTTGGCTACGCTTTCCCTCGGGTTTGGCCGCAAGCACCGCCAGGGCCTTGCGCTTTGCTTCCTTGGCCTTGGTCTTCTTCTCTTCTGGCTCCACCGCTGGAGGCCTGAGGAGCCATAGGCGGCCCTCCTCGGCCTTGGCACACTTGTTCGCCAGGTTGAACATCTCCAAGGTAGGGCACGGTTCGTCGTTCACGGAGAGCTCTTCCTTCATCTTGAGGTCAGTGAATCCATGGGTGAAGGCCGAAATGATGGTCTCATCCGATGCCCTAGGGATCTTGAGGCGTGTGGTCATGAAGCGTTGTATGAACCTGTGTAGGGTCTCCCCATCCTGCTGCTTGATACGCCGCAGGTCGTTCAAGATCGGCGTGCGATCGCGAATGCCTTGGAAGTTGGCAATGAAGTGTTTGCGCAGACCATCCCAGGAGGTGATGCATACATCTGGGAGGTTGAAGAGCCAGGAGAGTGCGCCGCCCTTGCGCGCCATGGGGAACTAGCACGTCATGACCTTGTCGTATCCTCCTGCCGCCCGGATGCTCAGCGTGTAGAGATGTAGGAAGTCGACTGGGTTTGCAGTGTCGTCATAACGCGGGGGTAGGTCAGGCTTGAACTTGCAAGGCCACACGGTCGGGTAGAGCTCCGGGGCGATGGCGAGGCACCCAACCGGCTCGACAAGCGCAGCGTGCGCGAGGGCGACCTGGCCTTGATGCTCCTATGGGGCCGCCTTCAATGGTATCCGACCACGGCACTGGGTTGGCAGCGCAGGGAATGCACGCGCGTCGGTGCACAACCGGGGGACCACTTGGCAGCTTACTTCATCCCCCGGACTCACCCTCGGCTCGTGAGGCCGGTCACAGGGGCGTGCTTCCCGCCTGGGCTTGGGGTCGGCATCGTGTTGCGGAGGCGTAGGTTGTGCGTCTTGTACCACGTCGTTTGCCAGGGACGGTTGGGGTCTAAGCGAGTAGGAGATCATCAAGGCCGGGACAATCGACGGAGTGGAGGTGTGGCTGTCATGCTGCTCAGTGACCGGCTGGGAGGAGTCTTGTAGCTCGTGGGCGTCGAGGCCCATGGCGGCATTCGTCACAGGCGAAGGTGACCTGCGTGCACCGGTGCGGCTCACCAGCACCTTTTGGGCGACGCGGGTGGCGCCGCGCTCCACGTGGGCTCGGCGGGCGTCAGACATCGCAGTGACGAGGTGGGAGGAGATCTTGGCTTGAGGGAGACTCCGACATGCCCCCTACCCGGCGCGCCAAATGTCGGATTTCGGGCTTTGCAAAACCCTTAAGGTTCGATCACAAGGGCATGTGCAGAGATCTCCTTCAGCCTCGCCCGACCTAGCTCGCTACACGATGAACGCAATGATGAACTCACACGATGACGAGGAAGAAGATGAACACGAGACTTTACCCAGGTTCGGGCTGCTGCAAAGCGTAATACCCTACTCCTGCTTTGGTGGATTGCCTCTCGTGGAGGTTTGGGTGGATGAACTAGTACAATATGCTTGAGCCTCGTTAGGGCGCTCAAGATGTGTTCTTGGAAGGCTATCTCGTCATGGTGTATGGAGTGACTAAGTGTTGGGGAATCAGGGTGGCCTCTACGAACCAGCCTACCCTCTAAATATAGTGGTGACCCGGGTCCTATTCCCTTATCACTATGGTGGGAAGGGATCCCAAAACGGCCAATTTTGAAGAGGGACGGGGGTTGGTGCTTACCCTGCCCAAAGGCGGTCTTCGCCTGCAAGGTGGCCGTCGACAGCGCATGGATGGGCTCAAAAATGACATACGCCCTGCAGGGCAGGTGGTTGTGGTCTTCTCGCACCGGAATGGAAACCTTTGGGGGTTCTTTGGGAACTCGCGCCGGTCCTTGCTTCCTTTGCACCAAAGGGGAAACTGGGCCACCTGGCGCACTGGTGCCCGCCTGTCCTTCCTTGAGAACGGCCCTTGCATAGGAAACTCTGCCTCTCCGGAGGAGTCTTGAGGAGGCCCAGCCTTCGCGGGTCTAGTTGCTATTCTTCCTCGCGAAGCTAGGGCCCTAGGGAGGGCCTTGTCCTGAATGGGGCCATGCCTTGCTGCATTTGGTCGATGAGGTGGGCCATGCCTTGGGCCGCAGGCAGGCAGGTCTGGGTACCCCCATTCCCAGAACACCGACAACCACTGACCCAACCATATGGATTGAGGACTTCCTCCTCCATTGTAATGCCCAAGATGCGCGTCTATCCTTATTTAGGGATGGGGGCCGCGACAGGGATAGAGGCACATCTAGTCGTTCCGCAAGTACAGTAACATCGCATACATGTATGAAGAGATGAGTATATGAGTTGGCTTACACTCACCACAAGCTAAATTACAAGCCGACACAGTTTAACCAACCATCATTCAAAAGACAGGGTCCGTCTACGGACGAAAACAAATGAAGAAAAGAAGCAATGAAACTGTATTGCTAGCCTCGATGATCACGACCAAGGCCTCTCTACTCGTCTGGATATGTGATGTACATTCTGCCATGTTCTTCATCATACTCCCACTGGAGCTGCGTCACATCGTCTGGCATGGTCTCATTTGCACCTGCACCTATATTTGTTGTAGTAATCTGTGAGCCACGGGGACTCAACAATATTGTGACCCGGGTACCAAAACTATGTAAGATTATTGGGTTGGATGTGGTGAGTGTTGAGTTTGCGGTAGCACTAAGCATTGTATGGTGGCTAACTTACGAGAGCATGAATGTAAATATAGTGGACTACGAAAGACGATCGAGAACTACCATGATCACTAAGTGATCCTGAACACTTGATTACGTCAAAGATAACCCCACCATGTTATCTCTTGGTTCATGTTCATGAGCAGAGACGATCACGGTTACTCACACAGTAGGTGTATTTTATTGGAGTTTACTTCAAGTTAACTATAACCGGGTGTTAAACAAAATATCCAAGTTGCCACATAACCACGGGCACGGCTTTCCGAAATATTTAGCCTGGCAGGGGTGCTCTAACTAATCCATCACAAATTAACCACACTCCATGGGAATAACCTCGACCACGGATCTCGTGATCATCCTAGGCAATTCCAAAGGAAAAACCGACACCTCGAGATAGCCCGAAGAAGATCAGAGTTCCTCACACAAGCCATTCGAGAAAGGTAAAATAAGTCCAGCAAGACCGCCTGACGTGTCGACGAACCCGATAAGAGCCACGTATCTTGTTCTCAGAACATGGTTGGATAAGCTAGTGTACGTTGGCCTGATAGAAATCTCTCGAGTTGCCTCGGGTTGGCCCTGCACAATGCTCTAGTTTGGACCAACACTCATGAGGACCACTGGCCCGGATGTTGATTAATATCCATGGGGTTGCAAAGCACTATGTAATTTTATTAAGTTGTTTAAGCAAGTAGTACCAATGTTGGGTCTTGCGAGACAAGTTTTAATCTCAGACGAATAATCAAGGGGGGCCCATAACAAACCCGAGCATGTTAGGAGCGCAAAATATGGAAACATAACACCGGTAACCAGTAGCTTTGGTAGTAAAAGTGGAACAAAACACTGAGCAAAAGGACAGGCCTTCAGCCAGACCAAAATATATGTGTGCATTAAATTAAATAGCTGTAAATATTGTGATTACTCCAGATATCCATGTTATCACATGGAAGCAACCTGCACCTGCATCCAAAAACGCTATAAGAGGGGCTGAGCAGCGGAAACTTAGCCAAACATGTTTTGCTAGGTAGTTGAGGGGTTAGAGGCTGTCATGGCAATGTAGGGGGCTTGACATTCAAGTGGTAGGTAACGGATATGTAAGGATAAGAGCGAGACATCTAGCAAAGAAAAAATAGTGTCGGGATCCAGGTACGGTCATCTTGCCTGTTGGTTCTTTCGAGGGACGAAGAGCGGGGTCCTCGTAGTGGTACTCTCCTGGATCCTCATACTCAGGTTCAACACTCGCGTCTACCCAAGAGAAATAACAACAATAAACAAACAACCATGTTGCAATGCACAAGCAAGATGATTCATGCTTCATTTGAAGTATTTAACATGGAAATCCTAAGCTAGTCATGTTTCTCATGAAATAGTTAAGTTATTTACAATTCTGGATAGAACCTCATGGTAAGTTGTTTGAACATTCATGATCATGACAAATATGGATCCTTCATACAAAATCGACGCAAATGCAAATGTAAAACGTAGGAAACCGAGTAACGGATCTCACGCTACGCTCACGGCAAGGTACGAAGGCAAAATATGAGACAAGGAAGGCCATGGACTATTCCTTGGTATTCCAAGTTAGCCACTGGTTAGTAAACGAAAAGCCAACATCAATAGAGCCAGATATCAAGAAAAAATGGAGCATAGCTCCCACAAGTCACAAAACACACTATCTGACCCAAAACAGCAACATAGCAACTTGCACAACAATTATTTAGAGCTACAGGATGTTTCCAACCTCAAACAAAGCATGAACAACAACTACATAACATGCTAATCAAATCATCCAACTACACAAACTGGAAAGGAAGCATGGATCATTAAGCATGCAGCTCACAAGATGGCATGATGTAACAGATTCTAGGGACTTTGTGAAAATCATAGTTTTCTGAATCTGAGTTAAGCTGGTAGCAATTTGACTGCAGAAAATAATGTTGCTAGAGACCATCTCATGGCATGAAAATTAACAGGATGGTAGTAGACAACATCTACAAAAAACACTAGCACTGATCTTGAGCTAAAACACAACAGGGCACTTGGTAGCATCCACTCAACAAGGCATAAAAATAATAACAGATTCTCAGACTTCGAAATATTTAGCATGTTGAAATCAGCAACATTTTATTAGCCACTTTGGAGCAAGGTCCCCACTTAAATACAATTTCATCATGTCAAAAGAAAAATACCATGGCATAATACACATGAAACACTACCACTTCCATGTTGACACAATTATCATAGCATGCATGGATTAATTCTAACAAAAATGACAAAATGGCATATTGGGACAAAATGACATTTTGGAAAACTTTCTCAAATGACAAAACCAATGTCACAAATGTATTCTTGGGAATTTTCTACCCCAAATCCATATATCACACTCATATGTTCACACTTGACAAATTGCACAAAACCTAGCTCAAATCTAAGCATGCTTCACTTATAAGTCAAAATTTGCCATATGTGCTCATGCCAAAAATGCTTATGCACAGAAATGGAAATATACTAGAACAACAAATAAACCAATAAACAAAAAAAACAAGAAATCAAATAAAAACAACACAATGCAAGGAGGGGACCCACCTGGCATACTCACCATGTCCCCTATGTTGATGACAAGTAGGCCATGGGCCCACTGTCATACACACACAATCACCACCACGCACTCACCCACAGATGCACACACATGGATCTGCCTGTCGTAGCAAATCCTACCAACACACCCACACGCTAGCACACACACACATGCACTGCATAGTCACACCAGATCCGGGTGTAGCCACACCGGATCCTACAAACCACACACAGACTAGCACAAGAAAACAAAAAGGGGGCAGGGAGGGGATCGAACCCGCGACCTCACGATCTCACCCGAGTCGACCGACCAGTATGCTACGCTGTGACATCTGACGAAGGGAGGTTCTACGCTTCAAGTTCTAACCTGTCGGGGATAACTGACGAAACTAAAAAAATGACACCTGCGATAGGGAACGGCGGCGGAAATTCCGGCAACAGCGGAGCCTCTCCAGCGAGGAGGACCTCCTGCGGGGGATGAGGGGACCTAGGGGAACCCATCCCTATGGCTACAACGACTACGCATGGCGGCAAAGGGGCGCACGAGCTCGAGCTAGCGCTCGGCTCGGGCATGGCGGGCACGAACACGGCAGTGGCGCACTCCCAACCCTATGCGGCTATGAACGACAACTAGAATGGGGAACGACGGCGGATGCTCATCGAGAGGGGGGCGAAGGTACTCAGTGCTGACAAGGGGAAGAAGAAGCTCGCGACGGCTTTAGGTGTGCGTCGGAGATGAGGAAGAGGTCATTAACGGGGGGGGGGGGCTTCCTCAATGCTCTAACGCCAGGAACGGGGCGCGGGAGGAAACACGGAGCTCCTTGGCATCTCCAGCAATGAGGAGGAGGTCACCGGCGACAAGGACGATGACTGGCGCTCGGTGGTTCCGCTCTATCTTACTCTTAACTTCTCTGAATTTCTCACTCTCTCACACTTACCCGGGGGAAGGAAACGAAGGGGAAGATGGCGGCTATGCGGAGAGATGGGGGAAACCCTAGGCAGGGGCGCGGATGCCGAGGGGCTTTATAGGCGCGGATGGGACGGCTTCCCTCGCCACCTTGGCCATGGCGGGGCCCCTACTCGCTCTCTCTCTGAGAGGGAGCTGGAAAGGGTGGTTGATGATGATGCGCTGAGAGATGGGGCCGCGCGGAGCCAGGTGGAAAGCGCGCGAGCGGGCAGGCTGTAGAGTTGCTAGCTGTGCTACGAGGAAGAAGCCTAGGTGGGCCGGCCACTCTCTCACGAAATTAAATCAAAACACAAGATTCCTTTTCACTAAAATAGCAACAAGAAAAAAAATCATGCATGAATGGCCAGGAGATAGAGAGAAAAGATATATATTTTGAATCAGCAAAACGTACTCTATTTTATAAAAATGACCTTAGCATTTTTAGAACAAATTAATTATACACATATTTTAGAATTGGAATGTGTTGCATTTGTTTGTAAAATTACTAAACCAGAGAACATGATTGAGAAAGATGCGTGGCATACTCACTAGATTATTTAGAAGAGTTGGAATATTTTTAATGCATTGAAATAGCATCTACAAGTACCACATGCTATATTATTGGAATAAGAGGAAGAATGGGATAGTTGTTTTGGAATAGGGGATACTATGAAACGGTAATAAAAAAGGAGCATTCCAATCAAGGCCACACATGCACTCACCCCACAACACATGCAATCACTTCACAACATTCACAATTAAACAAGGCAAAGAAATGAAATGCACTAGATGATGATCATGATGCATGATGCATGAATGGCATGAAACAAAATCATAATTCATTCAAGGCACGTGGCAACATAGAGGTTCACAAGAGATACATGACCAAAATGGCAAGGGGAGCACTTGGGTTGTTAGAACACTGCCACACTACAAGTGGATCTCGACCCGAGATCTAAGAATGAAAGAACCCTGGAAATTAGGAACGGAGAAGATCCTCATGTTCCCAAGCAGCTTATTTGATTGACTTGTTATGAGTCTTACACTGAGTTTCCTCGAGAATAGCAACTGCATGCTCGCGATAAGATAGGTATTCTAGGAGATCAATGTCTTGGAGGTAACTAGTACGCTCTGGGGTCTTGAAGCACCTCCGGAGCTGAGAAACATGGAAAACATCATGCACATTTGTGAAATTCAGAGGAAGCTCTAGTTGATAGGCAAGTTCACCTCTCTTGCCAACAACTCTGAAAGGACCCACAAAGCAAAGAGCTAGCTTCCCTTTAATTCCAAACCGCCGAGTGCCCTTCATGGGAGAAACTCTAAGATAGACTAGATCATCAATTTGGTTGGCGACATCCCTATGTTTTTATCGCAATAGATCTTCTATCGGGATTTAGATGCTTTGAGGTTCTCACGAATGACACTACACATCTCTTCTCCTTCAGTGATCATGTCATTACCCAACATTTGACGCTCGCCTGTTTCAGACCAATTGGGCGGGGTACGACACTTCCTGCCATAGAGAATGTCGAAAGGGGCCTTGCCTGAGCTAGCCTGAAAGCTATTTTTGTATGAAAATTCAGCGTATGGAAGGAAGTCTTCCCATTTCATGTCGAACAAAATCACATAGGATCTGAGCATGTCTTCAAGGACTTGATTAACTCTCTCAACTTGACCACTTGTTTGCGGATGGAATGTAGTGCTGAAACGGATCTTGGTGCCCGTAGCAGTCTAGAAAGACTCCCAAAACTTGGAAGTGAGGAGGATTCCATGGTCAGATGAAATGAGCTTAGGAATACTGTGCAGAGAAACTATCCTTGACGTATACAACTCTGTCGAGATAGATTCTTTGACAGGAAGGAAATGTGCAAGTTTGGTCAGCTTGTTGATAACCACAAGCATGGCATCGTTGCCCCTCTTGGACTTAGGAAAACCAGTGACGAAATCCATCTCCAAGGAGACCTGCTGGACGTTGATGTTCTGCCTTCACTCTTCGACAAACATCACACTCGTTCACGAACTGAGCAATTTCACGTTTCATGCGAGTCCACCAGAAGGTTTGCTCGAGGTCCCGATACATCTTGGAACTGCGTGGATGAACGGATAGGAGAGAATTGTGTGCTTCGTCCATGATAACCTTCTTGAGATCACCTTTTGGAACCACCAGCCGGTCCTCAAAGAACAAGGTATCTTTGTCATCAACGCGAAAGCACTTATACTTCGGAATGCCCTTCGCCACACCTTTCTTCACTTTCTTCACCATCGAATCAAGAAGTTGAGCTTGGTGAACCTAATCTTCCAGAGTCGGAGAGACTTGAAGATTGGCAAGAAATCCTTGCAAAATCATTTGGAGATTGAGCTTGCGGAAAGCTTCACAAATCTCGGGTTGAAGAGGCTTCAGGATAAGACTGTTATAGTACGCCTTTCGGCTGGGCGCGTCTGCGATGACATTTGATTTTCTAGGAGTATACTCAATGCTTGGATTGAAGTCCTCAATCAATTCCACCCAATGATACTGCCGAAGATTAAGATTGGGTTGAGTGAAAATGTACTTCAATCTCTTGTGATTGGTGTACACCTCAACTCGTCTACCCAACAACAAATGCCTCCAATTCATTAGAGCATGCACAACTGCCGCCAATTCAAGATCATGAGTGGGGTCGTTCTTCTCAGCAGGCATCAACTGACGCGAGGTATAAGCAATGATATTCTTATCTTGGATGAGAACACCACCAAGGCCTTGGAGAGAAGCATCACAGAAAACTTTTAAAGGCTTTTATTGCTCGGGAGGGACAAGAACTGGAGCTAAAGTCAGTTTCTGCTTGAGCATATTGAACTCCACATCACACTCAGGAGACCAAGAATACTTGACATTCTTCTGGAGGAGGTTGGACAGAGGCTTAGCAATTTGAGAGAAGTTCTCCACGAATCTTCTACAGTAACGTGGCAGCCCCAGGAAGCTATGAAGCTTCTTGACATTCTGAGGAGGCTCCCACTTCAAGATTGCCTCAACTTTCTCCAGGTGCACTTTAATGCCCTCAACAGAGATCACATGCCCAAGGTACAGAGCATGTTGAAATCAGCAAAATTTTATTAGCCACTTTGGAGCAAGGTCCCCACTTAAATACAAGTTCATCATGTCAAAAGAAAATACCATGGCATAATACACATGAAACACTACCACTTCCATGTTGACACAATTATCATAGCATGCATGGATTAATTCTAACAAAAATGACAAAATGGCATATTGGGACAAAATGACATTTTGGAAAACTTTCTCAAATGACAAAACCAATTGCACTAGTGAATTCCTGGGATTTTTCTACCCCAAATCCATATATCACACTCATATGTTCACACTTGACAATTGCACAAAACCTAGATCGAATCTAAGCATGCTTCACTTATAAGTCAAAATTTGCCATATATGCTCATGCCAAAAATGCTTATGCACAGAAATGGAAATATACTAGAAATGGAAATAAACTAATAAAGAGAGAGAAAAATAACAAGAAATAAAATAAAAACAACACAATGCAAGGAGGGGACCCACCTGGCATAGTCACCAGGGCCCCCTATGGGGATGACAAGTGGGCCATGGGTCCACTATCATACACACACAATCACCACCACACACTCACACATAGATGCACACACACGGATATGCCTACCAACACACACACACACAGGCACACACACACACTGGCACACACACACGCATTGCACACTCACACCAGATCCGGGTGTAGCCACACCGGATCCTGCACACCACACACACTAGCACTCCATCGGGGCGGGGAGGGGATCGAACCCGTGACCTCGAGGTCTCACCCGAGTCGATCCACCACTAAGCTATGCTGCGACATCTGACCGAAGGGAGGTTCTACACTTCCAGTTCTAACCTGTAGGGATAAATGACGAAACTGAAAAAAATGACACCTGCGACAGGGAACGGCGGCGGTGATTCTAGCGACAGCGGAGCCTCTCTAGCGAGGAGGACCTCTTGCGAGGGATGAGGGGACCCAGGGGAACCCATCCATGCGGGTATAACGACTACACATGGCGACAGAGGGGCGCTCGAGCTCGAGCCGACGCTCGGCTCGGGAACGGCTCAGACAAACATGGTGGGGATGCACTCGCGACCCTATGCAGCTACAAACATCAACTGGAACGGGTACGATGGTGGATTCTCACCGAGAGGGGGGTGAAGGCGCTCGGTGTAGACAAGGGGAGGAAGAGGCTCACGCCGGCTTCGGGTGCGCGTAGGAGACAAGGAAAAGGCCGTCGACGGGGGGGCTTCCTCCATGCCCTACCACTGGGAACGGGCCGCGGGAGGCAACACGGAGCTCCTCGGCATCTTAGGCGACAAGGAGGAGGTCACCGGCGACAAGGACGATGGATGCAGCTCGGCGGTTCCGCTCTCTCTTACTCTGAACTTTGAATTTCTCACCCTCTCCCGCACTTACTTGAGAGAAGAAAAGGAAGGGGAAGATGACGACGGCATGGAGAGAAGGGGGAAACCCTAGGTAGGGGTACAGACGCCGAGGGGCTTTAAAGGCACGGATGGGATGGCTTCCTTCACCACCTTGGCCATGGCGGGGCCCCTGCTCGCGATCTCTCTAAGAGGCAGCTGGAAAGGGAGGTTGACGACGACGTGCTGAGAGATGCTGATAGATTGGGCTACGCAGAGCCAGGTGGAAAGCGCGCGAGCGGGCGCACTACAGAGGCGCTAGCTGGGCTGCGAAAAGGAAGAAGCCCAGCTGGGCCAACCACTCTCTCATCAAAATTAAATCAAAGCACAAGATTCCTTTTAACTAAAACAGCAACAATAAAAAACTAAAACCATGCATGAATGGCAAGGAGATAGAGAGAAAAGATATATATTTCGAATCAGCAAAACGTACTCTATTTTCTAAATCTGACCTTGGCATTTTTAGAACAAATTAATTACACACATATTTTAGAATTCGAATCAGTTGCATTTGTTTTTAAAATTATTAAACTAGAGAACATGATTGAGAAAGATGCACAGCATACTGACTATATTATTTAGAAGAGTTGGAACATTTGAATGCATTGAAATAGCATCTAGAAGTACCACATGCTATATTATTGGAATAAGAGGAAGAATGGGATAGTTGTTTTGGAATAGGGGATACTATGAAATGGTAATAAAAAAAGGAGCATTCCAATCAAGGCCACACATGCACTCACCCCACAACACATGCAATAACTTCACAACATTCACAAGTAAACAAGCCAAAGAAATGAAATGCACTAGATGATGATCATGATGCATGATGCATGAATGGCATGAAACAAAATCATAATTCATTCAAGGCACACGGCAACATAGAGGTTCACAAGAATACATGACCAAAATGACATGGGGAGCACTTGGGTTGTTACATCCATATCCACATGGCGCGAGGAGACGATCTCCATGCCATCAAATACCTCCCTCTTAAGCTTAACGGGCCAGTTGGGCACTGGTTAAACAGCCTCCCGGAAAACTCCATTGGATACTAGGAAGACCTTGTAGATGCTTTCCGCTCTAACTTCGAGGGACCTATGTCCGCCCGGCAGACTCTTCCGATCTTAGCAACGTCGTGCAAAATCCCGGCGAGTTTGCTCGGCAATTCTGGAATCATTTCTTGACTAAGAAGAACCAAATCATCGATTGTCCGGATGCTGAGGCCATAGCGTCCTTCCGGCACAATATTCGGGACGTATGGTTGGCCCGCCAGCTAGGCCACGACAAACATCGAACTATGTCCGCCCTTACCTCCCTAATGACCCGCTTTTGCATGGGCGAAGGCAATTGGATGGCAAGACGCAGCCACAATTCCGAAGATCCCGTAGCACCTGAAGCCTGGGATGGCAACTTAAAACCAAAGCACAATAAGAATAAGCGGCGGCACAATAATAGCGATGCCGATGACACGGCTATAAACGCTGGATTCCGCAACTCTCGACCTGGGCAGCAGAAGAAGCCTCCTAAAGGCAATCATGACGGACCCACTCAGCTGGAGAAGATCATGGAATGGCCTTGCCAAATCCATGGGACTTCGGAAAAGTCTGCCGACCACACACACAGCAACTGTTGGGTGTTTAAACAGGTCGGCAAGATACCTCCCGAGGACCAAGGCAAAAGCGCTCGTAGTGAGGACGAGGATGTGCCTCGGGGTCCAATCGATGGCGGACAGAAGAAATTCCCTTCCGAAGTAAAAACGATGAATATGATATACGCCACCCATATACATAAGAACGAAAGGAAGCGTGCCCTTCGGGGGGTATACACTGTGGAACCTATAGCCCCGAAGTACAACCCGTGGTCGGCATACCTGATCACCGTCGACCGGTGCGATTGTAGGATCGAAAGTATGTCTAGATGGGGGTGATTAGACTACTTGACCAATTAAAAGTTTTGCATATACCAATTTATGGGGTTGATAGTTTTTAGTATTTCATGGCAAGTGAAGTACACCCTACACATGCAAGTCTAAGAGTATATAGCAGCGGAAAGTAACAACAAGCATGTATCACTAGTAGAATGTCGATCAATTGTTCCGGTTGGGATGGACCTTTAGTACCGGTTCCCAACTGGTACTAACGGGTCGGGACTAAAGGTCCAGACCTTTAGTACCGGTTGGACCATGAACCGGTACTAAAGGCCCTCCACGTGGCTGCCTGCGTGGACTGGTGGTGGAAGACCTTTAGTACCGGTTGGTAATACCAACCGGCACTAAGTCTTTTGTTTTTTAGCTTTTAATTAGGTTTTAATTTTCCTCTCTATTTTATATGTTTTCCATTCATTTCAAATTTATTTTACGATGCTACATATTGTAAATAGTACACAAGTTCATGCATATATATATGTAATATAATATACAATATCTCATACACAGTATATATATACAAATGGAATTACACATCCATATATATTTGGGACTTATAATTAACCAAAACCCAGCCGGGACTAGCTAGCTAGTGCTCCGGATGAAATCTCAGTTCTATACTACTGATTTGCTGGCATTATTGAGGCGGCGGTAAGGAATAGTGCTCTCCGTTTACATGAATGACATGTTGAAGAAGAAATGCCACAAATTCCTCTTGAAGTGCTACAAAGCGTTTCTCGGGTGAGAACTTCGATATCATCTCCCAAACCTGGAGTTGTCTTTCACGTGCTGCTCTGCGACGTATATGACTTTCGGTCTGGATGCGAATGTTCTCGGAGAGGAAATATCCACATAAATTTGTCCCCTATGGCTGCTTTGGGCACTTTGCAAAAGAATAGAATTGAATAAGATCATTAATAATCGAGCATGATAATGGTATTAAAAATAGAATTAATGAGATGCGCGGACCTAGTAGTACTACTTAATTACCTTCATCTTTTTCCACTTCAGCTTCGGTTTCCATTGACGACCGTGATGGGTTTTTTCTATCATCTTTTTCCAAACACTACCTGGCAAAGAAAAAGAACGAAAGAGTTATTATAATTACTTTTGATATCAGGAAATAATGAAAGAAAGCGAGGTCGATAAAGATTGAAATTACCGTTCTATCATAAAATACAAGTCCATGTATGATTGTTCTAGTGTATCTAGTGAGTCATACACTTGAACAAGTACATTCGCGACGATAATATATAGGAGGATATAGTGGTCTCTGCGCAGAAGTTTATATAATTAAGCAGGCATGCGCATATAACTCATCAACTACATTTGACAGCGAGCTAGTAATCAAAAATAGAATTTGTAGTATACAAGAGAGTAAACACTCACGCCATGTTGTAAGGAAATATTATAGTAGATTTGTTGGTATTCGTTATTGCCTCTAGAAAATTTTCCAAGAGATCTTCTGTGTGCTTGCCAGAATGTTTTACCACATGACCATTAACGGTACTTGGGTCGATGAACCCAATGTCATCAATTCCCTCTTGTTTCAATTACCACATCTTCAATCTGCATAATAGCGTGGAAAAGAACATATATAGTGAGGATAAGCCAATGAATGATATCTTAGCTAGAGTCTTAAATTACTAAAGATATAAATCACTTACAGACAATAGCAACTGATGAGAGTTTTGTCGATAGAGTCCATGTGGTATAACTGGAAATTTTTTGAGAATTCAAGACATATGTCACATGCATTGACGTAATTCTCTTTCCTTACTTTAACCATGACTGCCGTCTCCCCTCACTTTGCTTCATGCATGTACCAATCATGCAACTATCGCATCGCAGTTGGTAGTTCCTTGTACTGCTCGGGTTTGACAAGTGGTTTTCCGACGGCATATTGCATTGCGTACTCAGTTGCATCGTACCCGCGGATTTCCTCGGTGCCAAGGATTTGGTCAAGAGTGAGACCTGCAGCCTTTAGTACTTCGAGATCGATTGGGTTGCTTTGCACGTCGACTGGTTGGATCGGTTGCTTGCTTGGATTGGTACTCACCTTGAGCGGAGAGATCGATTGCTTGGATTGTTCTCCGAGCTGGGGAACTATTTTCCCGCTAGTTGATGTCGTACTTCCTGACATCTTCCTTGGGCTAGGCCGAGTTCTCTGCTCACTTGCCTTCTAAATCTGTCGTTCATAGTCTATCGGCATACGCTCGATATATGCCAGGGGTCAATCAATAAAGTGTTCCACAAAGTGATCTTGGACTTCCCTGGGTATTATCTCCTTCGGTGGCACAGTCTTCTTCGCAAAAAAGGCTTTCACTTGGAGATCGCATTCAATTTTATTTTTCTCTGGTGTCATGTCATAAGGCAGCTTCCTTTTGGCCGGAGGCTCGGGTTTCTTCTTTGCTTTCTTCCAAAGAGGACTGCTGGTGGCCTTCCTCTTTTGGGAGCCCTGCTGGCGGGACCGCTTCCGGGGTGGAGTGGGCTCACGTGACGGAGATCGATATCGATGATGATATGGACTCGCGTCGTGCTCCGTCCCAAGGTTGGGAGGACTGATCATGGCGAGGTGGGGAGGACTGCTGGCGAGGTGGGACGCCTCTCGAGGTGGGGACGACTGTGGGGGAGCTCGAGGTGGGGAGGACTGCTGGCGAGGTGACTGCTGCCGAGGTGACTGCTGGCGAGGTGGGGAGGACTGCTGGCGTTGCGATGCCTCTGGCTGGGATCCCTCGTGCTGGACATCGATACTCGGAGGAGCCGGTGGCCTTAGCATCGAGTGTGGAAGGACGATGCAGTCCTTACTCCATAGAATGAGTCCACAGCCGTCTTCTGCCAATGTGGACTCCCCCTCACCTCCAGGTATGTCAAGCAATAGTTCATCATATATCGGCTCTATTGCGTCCACCGCGACACGAGCATACCCAGCTAGAACCGGATTGCAATACCAGAGAACATCAGGTGTATTTGGTAAAGCATAGCCTGTCACGACCCGCACGGGTATGTTCTTCATTTTCTGTATTAGCTCACAAGATGTCTTCTCGGTGATATCATCCATGGGGGTGTGACCCAGCGGTGCCCCCGTGGAACCCACGCTGCTTTTCTGCATTGTAGATGGGACGGGTTCTTCCCCTCCTTCCTGCTGCGGAGTTTCCCTTTGCTAGGTCAGTACCTATATCTTCAGCTGTTGCTGCTCGTACTTCTGTTCCAACTTTGAAAGTCGGTCTGCTTCCACCTTCTTTTTTCTCGAATGGCTTTTATAACTGTCCTGCCATCCCGCAAACCCCTCGTACCACGGAACAACACCCATGCCTCATGTTCGTCCTATGTGTTCGGCATTCCCGAGGGCGCGTGTAAGCTCGTCGTTCTCTCTATCGGGGTGAAACCGTCCTTCTTGGGCATATTTTATTGCTTGAATCAACTCATCTGATGCATGCTTCAGACTGGACAGTGCAATAATCTTCCCTGTGGCTGGGTCCAACTTTCCCCCATGTGTAAAAAACCAATTCCTGCACCTCTTGGGCCAGTTGAAGGTTACTTGAGTGATCCCTTCAGCAAGCATCTTATTCTCTAATGCATCCCACTTAGGAATGGCTGACTTGTATCCACCTGTCCCTAGTTTATGGTCATACTGTTTTTTCTTAGCATTTATCTTATTCTTTGCCGACTTCTCCATAGCAGCTATCGATGTCTTGTACTCGCTAAATGCGTCGTAGTGATCCCTTACCTTCTCGTATATTCCTTTGAATTCGGGCGCATTCTTGCCTCTAGCGTTGTACTCGGTCCATAATCTTTTGTTCCATGTCTGGAACGCGCCGGCCATCTTACGGAGAGAAAACTCCTTGACTTTGTTCCTTTGACGCTCCGGGAGAGAATCTGGTAGGGTGAAATGCTCCATGAGCTCTCGCCAAAGGGCATCTATAATTCTTGTATCGACATAATTCACTCCTATTTTTGGTTCCTTTAGCTGAATCCATTCATGCATTGTGATTGGGACTCCGTCCCTAACAACCACTCTGCATTGACGCACAAATGTCTTGGCATTGGCTTCAGAGTGAGTCGGTTCGCCATTATGTTTGAAAGCATCAAGATTGAGCTTTACGTTGCTGTCCAATATTTTTGCAGCGCATCATACGATTCTACTAGATTGGCTCGATCTGGAGGGATGATAATTAAAATTAGAAATATTTTTTAATATATATATATATATACAAATCAATTAATACACATGTAATGATCACTAGAGGCTAATGGATGTGTATATACCTCGCTGAACATTCTTGGTTGTTCCGGATTTTGGAACAGAAGTTGTTCCTCCTCGGTCTCACATCCATCACCGTGATCGTTCAGATATTGTGAGCCATCATCATGATCATGTGATGATTCACCTCGAAGGTCCGCTGGGTTTTCGGAGGAGCGTATCATGTCGAACATGTCCTCTTCATGAGCTCTACCGGTATTGTCCATAGCTTAATAACTAGTCCATAATAATATAGATAAAACAAATTAGTATTTAAATTAGCACGCATTCAAGAAGCAAAATAACTGATAGTTAATTAATAATGCATCATCGAATACATATATTGTATAGTTCTTAGAAAAGGTCTCATCTGCATAATCTTGGATAATTCTCAATACGTCGGCTAATCCGTATCGATCTAGCTAATACATCATAATAATACATCATAATAGTAGCTAGCTAATATATCGATCTAGCTAGAACCCTAGCACCCGGCGAATATCGGGGCGGGCGGTGGATACCCAAAGAGAAGGAACCATCACAGGAACATAGTTCCAGTGAGATCCCTGAAGAATCTGCCAGATATTGTCGGACCTGGCCTCCAAAGCTGCCATGTAGCGATGGACGTTCTCGTTCTCCTTGTTGACATGGCACTATCCCACCTCCGCGGGGGACTCAAGCCTCTAAAAACTCCGTGGCCATGCCGCCGCCACCACAGAACCTCCGGGTCAATGACAGGTTGGCTCCTGACCAAGCTACGCCGCCCGGAAGGCAGCACCTCCCAGTACCAGCCTGGCGGAGCCCAGTCCCTGATAGGGCCCCTCGACTCAAGCAAGTGACCTCCTCCGATGACTCGACGACGAGGATGCGGGATCGGCATCGTCGACGTCGAGAAGAAACACTTAATTACGGGCTCGGGGCGTCGGGAACGGGATCACGGAGCGGCGGCCAGAGTGAGCGGGCAGGCGACAACGGGACCGGCGACGATGGGCAGCGTGCGGGTAGGTGAGGGCGACGGCGGCGAGGGCGACAGCGGCGGTGGTGTGGGGGATGGCGGCGAGGGGAGGCATCCGGGTAGGCGAGGGCGACCACGGTGAGGGTGACGGCGGCGAGGGCGACGGTGGCGAGAGCGACGGCGGCGGTGGTGATGGCGACGACGGCGCGACAGACAGCGGCGAGGGCGACAGCGGTGGTGGTGTGATGGCGGCGGTGGTGACGGCGACGACGGCGCGACCGACAGTGGCGAGGGCGACAGCGGTGGTGGTGTGACGGCGGCGGTGCTGGGGGCCGGCGATGGCAATGGCGCGGTGGTGGTGCGACGACGGCGAGAGCGACGGCGGCAAGGTCGATGGTAGCAAGGGCGACGGCGGCGAGGGGGACCGCGGTGAGGGCGATCGCGGCGAGGGCGATGGTGGCGAGGGCGACGGCGGCGGTGGTGAGGGCGACGGCGGCGGTGGTGAGGGCAACGACGGCGAGAGCGACAGCGGCGAGGGCGACAGTGGCGAGGGCAATTTCGGCAGCCTCGCGGCGCAAGTTGGAGCTCTCCCGGTGCGTGGCTCGGCCCGGGATGACGAAGTGTTCAATTTATACCAGGCACCCCTTTAGTATCGGTGCGTGACTAGCACCGGTACTAAAGAAAATTTAGTACCGGTGTGTGCCACGTACCGGTACTAAAGGTCCTCCCAACAGAGCGCGGGGCGGTGGACCTTTAGTAACGGTGCGTGACTAGCACCGGTACTAAAGACCATTCAGTACCGGTGCGTGGCTAGCACCGGTACTAAAGGGTCTTTAGTACCGGTGCTAGTCACGCACCGGTACTAAAGGTGTTTTTAAATTAAATATTAGTTATTATTTTCAGAAAAAACCCGTAAACTTTAGAAAATCATAGAAAAAAACGTAGGACTCCAATGGAAATAAATAATATATGCAAACATATCAGAAAAATATAAAGAAAATTTTTATGGCATTTCCATGCATGTTTGAACAACTTCAACTGCTGTATAAGATAATTTGATTAAATATGACATTTGAAATATTCATATCTCGCGTTTGAAAAGCAATACAAATGAACTCGGAAAAGGTTGTAACTTGGCATGACATCATAATTTCACCCACATAGCAACTTCTAGAGAGTTGAGAGGGTTACGGCAAAAACTTGATGCAGTTCGTGTACAAATTGGACAATCTCATAAGATGTATGAGGGTTTCGGACGAAAACTCATCTATTACAAAGGGATTTCATTTTTAATAACTTATTTTAACTCCATGCTTTTTGTGTGTTCAATATGCACCATTCAAAGGCACATCATCAATTTTCAACCCTTTCTGACTTCATTTGATATTTTTCATGCATTTAATGATTTATATTTAGCTAAATGACCCTGAATTTGAAAAGCAGTACAAATGAACTCTGAAAATGTTGTAACTTGCCATGACATCATAATTTCACCCACATAGCAACTTCTAGAGAGTTGAGAGGGTTACGACAAAAACTGGATGCACTTCGTGTACAAATTGGACAATCTCATAAGAAGTGTGAGGATTTCGGACGAAAACTCATCTATTACGAAGGGATTTCATTTTTAATAACTTATTTTAACTCCATACTTTTTGTGTGCTCAATATGCACCATTCAAAGGCACATCATAAATTTTCAACCCTTTCTAACTTCATTTGATATTTTTCATGCATTTAATGATTTATTTTTAGCTAAATGACCCTGAATTTGAAAATCAGTACAAATGAACTCTAAAAAGGTTGTAACTTGGCATGACATCATAATTTCACCCACATAGCAACTTCTAGAGAGTTGCGAGGGTTACGGCAAAAACTGGATGCACTTCGTGTACAAATTGGACAATCCCATAAGAAGTATGAGGGTTTCGGACGAAAACTCATCTATTACAAAGGGATTTCATTTTTAATAACTTATTTTAACTCCATACTTTTTATGTGTTCAATATGCACCATTCAATGTCACATCATCAAATTTCAACCCTTTCTGACTTCATTTGATATTTTTCATGCATTTAATGATTTATTTCGAGCTAAATGACCCTGAATTTGAAAAGCAGTACAAATGAACTTTGAAAAGGTTGTAACTTGGCATGACATCATAATTTCACCCACATAGCAACTTCTAGAGAGTTGAGAGGGTTATGGCAAAAACTGGATGCACTTCGTGTACAAACTGGACAATCTCATAAGAAGTATGAGGGTTTCGGACGAAAACTCATCTATTACAAAGGGATTTCATTTCTAATAACTTATTTTCACTCCATACTTTTTGTGTGTTCAATATGCACCATTCAAAGGCACATCATAAATTTTCAACGCTTTCTAACTTCATTTGATATTTTTCATGCATTTAATGATTTATTTTTAGCTAAATGACCCTGAATTTGAAAAGAAGTACAAATGAACTCTGAAAAGGTTGTAACTTGGCATGACATCATAATTTCACCCACATAGCAACTTCTAGAGAGTTGAGAGGGTTACGACAAAAACTGGATGCATTTCGTGTACAAATTGGACAATCTCATAAGAAGTATGGGGGTTTCAGACGAAAACTCATCTATTACAAAGGGGTTTCATTTTTAATAACTTATTTTAACTCCATACTTTTTGAGTGTTCAATATGCACCATTCAAAGGCACATCATAAGTTTTCAACCCAGTCTGACTTCATTTCATATTTTTCATGCATTTAATGATTTATTTTTAGCTAAATGACCCTGAATTTGAAAAGAAGTACAAATGAACTCTGAAAAGGTTGTAACTTGGCATGACATCATAATTTCACCCACATAGCAACTTCTAGAGAGTTGAGAGGGTTATGGCAGAAACTGGATGCACTTCGTGTACAAAGTGGACAATCTCATAAGAAGTATGAGGGTTTCGGACGAAAACTCATCTATTACAAAGGGATTTCAGGTTTAATAACTTATTTTAACTCCATACTTTTTGTGTGTTCAATGTGCACCATTCAAAGGCACATCATCAATTTTCAACCCTTTTTGACTTCATTTGATATTTTTCATGCATTTAATGATTTATTTTGAGCTAAATGACCCTGAATTTGAAAAGTAGTACGAATGAACTCTAAAAAGGTTGTAACTTGGCTTGACATCATAATTTCACCCACATATCAACTTCTAGAGAGTTGAGAGGGTTATGGCAAAAACTGGATGCACTTCACGTACAAATTGTTACAAAGATATACCATGCTAGCTAGGAAATGCATGCATGTCCTTCACATAAATATATAGGAAGCCCGTCACATCCTAGAGTGGGATCTCACGGTGTAAGACTTTTTCTGTGTGTTTGTCCCTTTCTTATGATTGCGCCGTAACCATGGATAATCTTCATCATTTTAACAGGATGCTTGGGTCAGTCTTCACTCTTAAGGGAGGGATTTCATGAAAGTTTTCATAATCTTCGGACATGTCTCTCTTGTCCTCCACTCCCACAATGTTTCTTTTCCCTGAAAGAACTATGTGGCGCTTTGGCTCATCGTGTGATGTATTCGCTTCCTTATCTTTTTTCTCCTCGGTTTGCTAGACATGTCCTTCACATAGAAAACCTGAGCCACATCATTGGCTAGGACGAATGAGTCGTCTGTGTATCCAAGATTGTTGCGATCCACTGTTGTCATTCCGTACTGCGGGTCTACCTGTACCCCGCCTCTAGTATATTTGACCCATTTGCACCGAAACAAAGGGACCTTAAGATCAGGTCCATAGTCAAGTTCCCATATCTCCTCCATGTAACCATAATATGTGTCTTCAAAGTTGGTTGCATCATAGCGGACACCAGTGTTTTGGTTGGTGCTCTTCTTATCTTGGGTGATCATATAAAATGTATTCCCATTTATCTCGTACCCTTTGAAAGTCATTACAGTTGAACTTGGTGTCTTGGCCATCTTGTATAGTTAATCCGGAACATCGTTGTCATTGATGAGCTTTGTTTGCAACCAACTGACAAAAGTCTCCATGTGTTTACGTTCAATCGAGGAGTCAGACTGCTCCGGGTTCTTACACCGTACAATATCCTTGTGTTCCTCCATATATGGAGTCACCAAGGTGGAATTTTGTAGAACCGTGTAGTGTGCTTGAGTGAAAGAATGCCCGTCCATATTTATTGCTTCTTTCTTTCCTAATGTGCCTTCTCCACCCAGTCTCCCCTCATGCCGCGATCCAGGAAGACCAATCGGCTTAATGTGAGGAAAAAAGTCAACATAAAACTCAATAACCTCCTCTGTTCCATATCCCTTGGCGATGCTTCCTTCTAGCCTAGCACGGTTATGAACATATTTCTTCAGGACTCCCATGAACCTCTCGAAGGGGAACATATTGTGTAGAAATATAGGACCCAGAATGCTAATCTCTTCGACTAGGTGCACTAGAACGTGCGTCATAATATTGAAGAAGGATGGAGGGAACACCAACTCGAAACTCACAAGACATTGGACCAGGTCATTCTATAACCTTGGTAGGATTTTTGGATCGATTACCTTCCGAGAAATTGCATTGAGGAATGCGCATAGCTTCACAATGGCTAATCGAACATTTTCCGGTAGAAGCCCCCTAAGTGCAACCGGAAGTAATTGCGTCATAATCACGTGGCAGTCATGAGATGAAGGAGCAAAGTTGCTAACCTTTCTGAACACTTGGATAGATGGGGTGCCTTTAAATCTTGACAAATCCTTGCAAAAATGGAGGATGAGCTTTGAGCAAGAAGAAGAACAGGGGAGAAAACAGAGCTCTTTCGATCGGCTGCGGACGGATGTATATGTAGGAAGTCTTTAGTACCGGATGGTGTCACCAGCCGGTACAAAAGGTGCAAGCGGGGCCCATGTCTGACCAAAACCCTACCACGCCCCCTTTAGTACCGGCTCGTGAGACTAACCGGTACTAAAGGTCCCTCACGAGCCGGTACTAAAGGTCGCCCTGCTCCTAGCCGTTGTAGTCGGCACGAACCGGGACTAATACCATCTTTAGTACCGGTTCGTGACCAGATCGGGACTAAAGCTTGGGACGAAAGGTCTGTTTTCTACTAGTGTATAGAAGGGATAGGGTAGGAAGATCAAATGCAATTGTTGACACGATGTTTTTTCCCATAGTTCCGATAGGTGGTGCTATCGTACATCCACGTTTATGGAGTCTTCAACCCACGGAGGGTAACGGTTGCGAGAGTCCATGGAGGGCTCCACCCAAAAGGGTCCACGAAGTAGCAACCTTGACTATTCCATACGGCTTCCGTCCACAAAGGACTAGCCTCACTATGGGTAGATCTTCATGAAGTAGGTGATCTACTTGCTCTTACAAACTTCTTGGTTCACTCCACAACACGAAGTAGGAGGCTCCCAAGCGACACCTAACCAATCTAGGAGGCACCATCGTCCAAAAGGTAATAGGCCTGGTAATGAAGATGAACTCCTTTCTCTTGTGCCTCAAGATGATAGACTCCTCAGCACACAATCTCTCTCTCATAGGTTTGGCTTGGTAGAAGACATGGGATTGGTGGAAAGCAACTTGTGAGGGCTAGAAATCAAGATCCATATAATTGGAGTGGAAGATCTTGACCTCAATACAAGGGTAGGTGGTTCTCTCTCAGAAAATCTGATAGGATATGTGTGGAATAGTTCTGAGTGCTTCTCTCTCGAGTAAGTGGTGGTGAAGGGGTATATATAGGCATCCCCAAAAATCCAACCATTACACACAAAATGACCAACTCGGTGACACCGACGTGTTAATGTTAGTGGTACCGAAGTGACCAGAAGGTGGCAACTTTTGAATCTCGGTAAGGCCGATATAAGAAACTCGGTTGCACTAGTAAGGTGACCAATGGTCAGATTTCCAATCTCGGTGACACCGATCCAACATTCTCGATGGGACCGAAAATGTGAATTTGCATAAGAGAAAGTTGGCAACCTAGACTTGGTGGCACCGGTATGGAATCGGTTGCACCTAAGTGGCTAGGGTTTGGCATGAGTCTGTCTAGGTTCTGGAATCGGTGGCATCAAAGTGGGAAAGTTGGTTGCACCGATTTTGAGTGTTAGATATAGAATAGACTTTGGTGGGAGAGTTTGTGGATGTTTTTGGCGACTATCACTTGTGCACGTTTGAGCATATCGTTCACCAACAAAACCTTACCCCCTTTTAATAGTATTGGTTTTCCTGTGACTCAAAGTGATTTCTCACAAATATAAAATGTACAGTCCTCTGACTTGAAGCTTGGCTAACCTATTTCCTTGAATTTTGGGGTTTCTCCACAATCTCCTTTTGCAAATCCTATCATTGAACATTTCCTGAAACATACTTAGTGGAAACATTAGTTCAATGACTTATATGTTGTTATTAATTACCAAAACCACCAAGGAAGCAAATGTGCTTTCAGCGATCAGCCGACTAGTATCCGTCACGGGGGTTCGGCGGCCCTCGTACTAGACCCCATCATAGATGGGTATCACCTCACAAAATTCCTAATGGACGGAGGAAGTAGCCTCAACCTAAATTTATTCAGACACAATGAAAAAGATGGTCATAGATCCGTCAAGGATCAAGCCCAGCAGCACTACCTTCAAAGAAGTGATCCCAGGAGTTGAGGCCTAATATACGGGCGCTATAACTATGGAAGTTGTGTTTGCCTTGCCCGATAACTTTCACAGCAAGGACTTGATCTTCCACATCATGCCCTTTTGCAGCGGCTATCACGCGCTGCTTGGTCGGACAGCGTTCGCTCGTTTCAACACGGTCCCACACTACGCATACCTCAAGCTTAATATGTCGAGCCCCAAGGGGGTCATTACTGTCAACGGCAATACCGAGTGCTCCCTTAGATCTCAGGAACATGCACTGGCCCTAGAAGCCGAATTCAGCTACAAAGAAGATTGGCAAGTTCTCACATCCGCC
This sequence comes from Hordeum marinum, assembly GCA_022496015.1. NCBI lineage: Eukaryota > Viridiplantae > Streptophyta > Magnoliopsida > Poales > Poaceae > Hordeum > Hordeum marinum. The sequence goes on from CM039676.1 coordinate 120,263,223, forward strand.
ATAAAGCCACATAAGGTTGGGAAGTGAGTTCGGCTTCAGACCGAAAACTCAGATCCTTCCTCCTCGCCTCTATAGGGACTCGCCCCCCACTATGCAACCTCAAGACCGGCAAAGTATGTGTCGAGGAGGCACAACTTCGCACTTAAGATTCCATGGGTAGCGGTGGGGAAATAAAGATGGGTTTATGGCTGGCCTGAACTTCTACCATCAAGACGTCTTCGGAGAACCTGCAGGCGCTCCTCAAAGAACCTGCCTATGGTATAAAGCTCACCTACAATTCGGCGGCAACTCAAGACTTTGTTTGCAAAATATGCCCGCCGAACACCAACACCCATCAAGGTGCATCTAAAAGCAGGAGTCAACTAGCAACGTGGCATATCAAGGACGTCAGGTTACCAATCGAAGACCCCTGTTAAAACTACTCCTATATATTTTTTTCTCTTTCACATACCTGTAAACAGTTGCCACGGCAATCCGAGCTATAAGAGTTGTTGAGAAAATGCAAAGTTGCGTGGCGCAAATTTGCCTCATCTATCCTTTTTTGGCGCATATATTTTTCTCCTCTCTCCCTCTTGTCATGAACCTATTCGGTATGACGTGAGGTAACTGGCTAATAGACCGGGGGCTCGAGTTCAAACACAAATCGCCTTATATATCATGTGTTCGGCGTCTTGGCGTTCGCTTTATATGCATTGGTTCCGAGCTATGTCTTTGGTTAATAAGTTGGGTTGCCCAGGTCCTGTGCTTGCCCCATTATATTCCGCTCATTCGGCTAAAAGGGCAAAGGGAGGACCCCTGCGATTGTGCTTCCAAATAGTATGGTCAAGCACCTCAGGGGAGAAAGTCGAAAACTGACTTTTATAGTATGCGTGATCCGATCAGTGAACCCCGAGCTGGAAGTGTTATACTTCAATCCTCGAAAGCGGTTATTCCGTGTTATACGAGGAACTTTCCCTTTGATCAGACATTCTGATACTGGCTTCGGCCACAGTTCGTTCGAACATCACAACACCTTGGTGGCTAATCGTATGCTTCCCGCAGTCCTTTTCGCGCCCCTACGGCTAAGTGAAAGAAGTAAGCACTATAGTCTGATTGCCTAGTATGCCGCATTGTACCGCCTTTCGGTTCTGATAATATGGCTAAGGGACATAGTGCATTGCTATAGATACACCATGTAGTATCTACATGGGGGCTGAAGCTGACGACTCGCATCTTTCAGTATTAAATAGCCACATAGTAGTTATAAAGGAATGCAAAACCATATAAGAACAAATGCTAATATCATTAAAAGTTTGGGCAAGACTTCGAACGTGTTACATCTCATTCAAACATTTCATCACCCGAACACTATGACGCTATCACCCGAGCGCTCTCCCTCACTCCACCAAAGTATAGCTCGGGGCGTCGATCTCCTTCTCGGGTGGCGGCGGGTCGGTGGCTACCTTCATCGGATTTAGCCCCGGCCAGTGCCCCCTGGGCTGGGCAAGGGCCATCCGGACTCCTTCAATGCAGGAGGAGCGCTTGATGGTGACGAGGCGGCGCGAAGTAGCAATGAACCTCTGCACCAGGGCAAAGTAGCTACCCGGTAGCGGCTCGCGGGGCCATAAGCGGATGCAGAGGTCCTTCATGGCCAGCTCTGCCATATGGTTCAGCTCCATCAGCTGTTTGAGCTGCTCCACTAGAAGAGGAGGACGCTCGGGGGCTTCAAACTGTGCCTAGAAGAGCCGAGCTTCATCTCCTTCTCCCCGCAAGGCGAATAGCTGATTGGCGTCTGCCACACTCTCCTGGAGATCAGAGGATATTCCTAAGGATCGCCACACCCGGGTAAGCAATGTGAATTTTCTATCCCCGAATACACACTTTAGTGAGTATGGCTTACAATCTGCTATGCCCTTGGCCTGGCGCACTTTCTCCTCGTAGAATCGTATGTCCATCCGCTCCCTCTGGAGTTCAAAGTGGACAGTTCGGTCGAGCTTGCCTTATTCTTCTTCTCCAAGGCCTCGCATCTTTCACAGACATCTATGAGCTCCTATTAGACCTCTACCACACAAGCTTCATGCTTGCCACTAGTGGCTCACATGGCGGAACGGGCGACGGTCGTTTTGTCCTTCGCATGCTGGAGCTTGGCCTTGAGACTCTCCATCTCCTTCGTCGACGCTGTGCGTGCATTATACAATTTGAAGAAGCTGGATTGACAGTATTCGGACGATCAAGCTCAGACAAAGGCATTCGGATTCTCTTTTGACATACCTTGAGCCTCGTCGAGCCTTCGGTTAAGGGCCTCAACTTCATCTTCCGAGCGCTTTAGCTTCCGATTTAGCTCTTCCAGCTCGGCAAAATTTATGATTGCCGCTGATGACGAAGCCTGCATTAAACACATAGTTAAAGCATTACATGGGCTCTCAAGTACCGAATTATAGACATTCCGATCATATGCCGGGTTATTCTAACATGACGGACACTTAAAGTGGATCTATTTCGGTAATCGGATTCAGACATGACCCCTAGGTGAGCTTTTTCACCTCACCTAGGGCTCGGGGGCTGCCATGTATATAATGCGAATAAATAAAATATTTGCAAAATAAACACATCAGGTGACTTACTTGAAAACCCGTAAGGAGACCTTTGAAGGCCTCCTTCAGTCTATTATCAACGGACTGGATGCTCTGTAGTACCGCACCCATAAGGGTGCGGTGATCCTCGAGGATGGAGGCGCTCGATAGGGCCTCCTCCATGACCCACTGGGGATTGGACTGGTTCATCCGGAGGCATAGTGCGCTCTGGAGATGTTCTCAGAGGGCAATAAGCGCCCGCTCGACCGGCCTCCTCGGTATCCGGGCGGATTTGTTTTCCCCGGTCTTCAGTGGTCGTGGCGTTAGCCTCGGCCACGGTACAATATCCCTCGCCACCGATGTCCGCCTCCATAGGAGTGTGCTGGGACGTCACCTCCACGGTATCCCTCGTGGCTCCTGGAGTGGCGGGATGCGAGGCATCCCCGCTCTCCGCCAGTTTGGCGGGCGGGGTCTCCCCGTCCGATATTACCTCGATGGGGATAATGCGCAGGGGGTTGCAAGACCAATAACCTGCGTGTTAGCAAACTTTAAATCTATTCGTAATGAACCAAAGGGTCTTCGAATCCTAAACTTTGGGGGGGGCTTGACCCATAGGCTCCTTCGTGTAACCTCCTCGAGGTCTTCGGACATGGTGTCCGAGTCCGAACTATCATAGGACAGAATCACCCGTGTTCGTCGTGCCCTCTTCTGGGCAGGAGCAGGGACCTGCTCCGAGGCGTCCGAAGACACCACTCTCTTCCTCGCATGGGGGGGATTACCTCCCCCTTGCCCTCGACCTCGGCCTCCTCCTCCTCTTCTTCCTCTTCCTCCTCCTTAGCCTCCTCTCGATTTGAGGAGATGGGGGTATCCTCGGATGTGGCGTCGGGATGGTCCTTGATGCGGATGCCAGCCTAGCCTGGTTTCTTCTTCTTCTCTTTCTTCGTGAGAGCCTCGTAAGGCTTTACCACAAGCATTTTTGCTAACAGCCCGGTCCTCTCATCTTTGGGATGAGGCACCGGAATGTTAATGTTGACGGCTTTCTTCAGCCATCTCTGCAAAGACAGATCGGATAAGGGGTTATGAGTATCTTCTATGTAATAAAGCCGACCTAGATAGGGTGTATCGTACCTCCGAATCGGACTTGGCGGCGTGAAGACCCTTGTCCTCCTCCTCGGATGGCAAGCTCTTTTGTGATTTGAAGAGCGCCTTCCACAACTTCTCCCGCGTAGTGCGGAAGTGATTCCGGACTTTGGGCTCAGTGTCGAGTTCACGAGCCCATAGGGGGGTCCCGGCGCTAGAATGGGAGGATGCGTCTTCGTAGCATCACTTGGACCACATCGTCCAACTTGGTGCCCTCCTCGACCATGGAGTGGATGCTCTTCTGCAGGTCGCTCACCTCCTTGCCCGGTCCCTAGACAAGGACCTTTTCGAGCCATGAAGCCAGTCTGGTGGGGGGGATCGGATCTGAATGCGGCATCAGGGTGCTGACCCTCTTCTTGTGGTTTGGTGATATAGAACCACTCCTTCTACCACCCCTTGATGGTGTCGATAAGGGTGCCCGACGGGCACCCTACATGGGTAAGCTTGCCAATGATGGCCGCACCTAAATCAGCGTGCTTGCCGCCAACGCACTTGGGCTTGATGTTGAACACCTGAAGCCAGAGCCCGAAGTGTGGCTCAATGCACAGCAAGGCAACGCAGACAAGGATGAACATCGAGATGTGCATGATGAAGTTCGACAGGTGGTCATGGAAGTCGAGGCCGACGAAGAACATCAGTCCCCTGACTAAGGGATGGATAGGCAAGTTCAGCCCCCTGATGAAGTGGGGGATGAACACCACCCTTTCGCCTGGCTTGGGGTTGGGGATCACTTGGTCCTTCCCTGCCGCGCGGCGAGGGACGTTGGTGGAGAGGTAGCTGGACTTCTTGAGGTCAAGAATGTCCCGGTCAGTGTCCGTGGAAGCTTCCCATTGGCCGTTGGAGCCCGCCATGGATGAACTTGGAGGTGGGGTCGGAGAGACCTAGATCTATGCTTTGGAGGCACAAAGGAATGGGAGGCGGAGAAGTCGAATGGAGAGCGTGAATAGCCTTCGTGGTTTTCCTCCTCTTTTTATGAGGCCTATCGAATTGGACTCCCCTTGATGCACCCTGAATCCCTCCACTTCCCGAGATGTGTGAGCCTTTGCGTTCGCATGAGTAAGTATATCCCGTATAAAATGGGACCCGATCAGTATATTGTCACACCCTGTGTTTGTAACACCTTGTCATGTTTGGATTTATTAAATTTGGAGCCAACTAAAACTTTTTCAAGTGCTTGTGCTTGTCTGCTTGCCTGATGATTGTGGTATATGGCACTCTTAGATTCTATCCCTTTCCATATTCATCTTCCTTGACCGAAACTTCTTGTCCAATGATCAAAATAGATTTATTCAAATTAGGTTTTAAAAACCACTGAAATGAGGTTTGCACTTCAAGTCCTCAAATTAGGTGGCTCCTTCTTCCCCAAAGGCTTTACTTCAAACTTAATATATATAAGACTTTCCAAAACCACCAACTATTAATGTTAAAGATTATTCTTATATTTTATTTAAAGGCTTTCTCTTAAGACCAGTAATGGTTTTTCATAGGGAAAAACTATTTAAATTCTTTCAAAATATTTGAGTTTCAACACCCTCAAAACTCTTTCTGTTCAAATCAAGCTTTTGAAATATTTCTATAGGAAATATTTTCAATAAATACCAGGAAAACTCCAGCAAGTCAACACTATAATAGGTGATGATCTTGAAAAGTTTCTCCTTAATCCAAGTTGTTTTGATTCATCAAACCATCCCAAAACCCTCTCTGTCCAAATTCAAATTTGAGCAACTTTACATTCTGAAGTTTCTCCCCGTGACCTCAAACTTTGTGGACATGTTCTAACCACCAAATAATGATGTTGCACTAAGTGGTGCATCAAGGGTAAAAGTTTGGCATGTATAGATCTATAGAAACCAGAATCTGTTGATTTCTAGGTTTCCACTAAGTCCCATTGTGAACTTTCATCAAACTCTCTCAAACTTGGTGATAAGCCCCACTTTTGACCACCCTTTGATCTTGTTAATTACCATGGGCCATAGAATTTATCTTTTGGGCCAAATCATCATCAAACACCTTCTGGTGAATTGGTAAGTCTTTGTTTTCACCCCTTTCTCTATTTCCCTTGCCTCCAAACTTTTACCACGATCCCTCAGGGTCACTAGCCACCTCCAGTGAAAATATCATGGGCATAGATCAAGTGTTGACATGGTACAATTCCCAATTACCCCTCTGGACAGAAGTTTCAATCTCTCTCTCTCAACTTCCCTTCTCTCCTAATGAACCCAGAGCATCCAAGGCACTTTTCTCTAACCTAGGCACCCCTAGATCCCCCTAGACACTCTTGGCCATGCACAAGATGTCGTTGACATGGCGTGGCATGCTAAACGCGCCCTCTGGAGCGTGCTGCAGTGCCAACAGGCATTGCATGGCCGCAACCACCTCGAGCACCCCCCTCTCGCCAGATGGTCATCCTCGGCATCCTTGCCATGCCACCTCGTCAGGCCCCTCCTCCCTCTCCCTCCACTGGCCCTCCTCGCACGCGTCGTGGCCGCCCGAGACGGCCAACCGCGGGGCTCGCATGCGCGCACTCCCCCTCCTCTCTCTCCTCCCCCTCGGCCTAAACCATGCCCAGGAATACCCTAGACTCACCCCCATCTCTCCCCGTGGCCTCTAGCCTCATCCATGAGCTCGCTGGTGCACCTGTGTTCGGTGGACTCATCTCCATCTATAAAAGGGCCTCCCGGACCCTCTCTCCCCTCTGGTCTCTCTCCTCTCCCAGTAGCCTCCCTGCGCCCCCAGAGAGCCCCCGACGCCTCCATGCTCGGGATCGACCCAAGGACCGCTGCGGCCATCTCACCGTCGATCTACGTGTACAGAGCTCCTCCGGCCCTCCTCTCTCTTCGGTTGGTCCTCCCTCTTCATTCTAATGTGAATCCCCCTCTTCCCCGTATTCTTTGAAGCTCTAAGCAGCCCCGGCGACCTCCTCCCGAAGCCTCCTTCGCCGTGGGTGCTCGCCGCTGGTGGTTTTGACCACCTCTGGCCGCCCTTCCACCTCCAAGGGACCAGCGACTCAACCCCAAGTCCATCCCCGCGCTCTCCTCCCGCTGTCGTGCCTCCCTATGCTGCCAGTGAGCCTCTCCCCTCTCTACCTCGAGGTGGGAGACGGATCCAATAGGTGGGACCCACCTGTCGGCCTCTCTCTCCCTCTCCCATGCTCTCTCCCCCCCCTCTCGGTCGCTAATGGCCGGGCCCCACGCATCAGGTTTGATCCTGGCCGCATGCGAGGCCGGCTGGCTGGCCAGCTAGGACGACCCTGCCACTGGCCGCCTCTGGCCCAGGTCCCCATGGCCTTTTTCTTTTTCTATTCTATGGGATTTTTACAAAATCCCACAGAGCTCAATAAATCTCCTATGACAATAATTCTTCCACCTAAATTCCTAGAATATTCCCTAGAATTTATTAGTGTCACTTGTAAAAATATTTAAAAACCTTTTATGTTCTGTTTAATTCAAAACCTATATATAGGCATCTTTCTACCTCTGATTATTAATTTTTTTAAATGTTTGGTAGAAAAATATTAAACAACATTTTTAATATAGCCTTTAGTATTCATCAGAGTAGGGTATAATTTTTATTACTTGCTTGAGTGCTCTGTTTTTGTGTGATGCTTATTTTTATCACTTTTATTCGCGACGATATATTGCGTTGTTGACGAGGAAGTTGGACCCGAAAACTTTGAAGACCTAGGAGACTTTGCTGATCCAGGCAAGCAGCCCTTTGACCATGTTAAGAAACTTTTTCATGCATGACATATAGCACTTGTGGTTTCGATGATTGATCATGATGTGGTGTCCCCCCTTCGGTGGGTTGCCTCTGATACTTTCTCCGTTGACACTTGCATCGTGCATGACCCTATCACCTTATGAGGGTCATGCAGGTGGTTGTAGGTAGGATGCTAGTAGATGCTACGCAAGTGGGTTCGGGTTAATGCATAGTGATGGAAAGGAAGAAATGATTTCAAAGACTTTTTGAAAACCCCGTCAGGTGCCACGAATGCCCGAGGGAGATGATGACGAGTTGGGTAACCACTTGAGAAAGAAGTGGTGTACCGGAGCAAGTGAGTATGTGTTTTCAAAAAAGGAGAGTTTTAAGGTCTGCTGACTATCCCTACCTTACATGCGCAACCATGATACCCCTTATGGGATGGGGCTTTGTTGATTACCTTGGTGGGTAGTGGCGGGAGTGGCATGGTAACTCTCGATACGGGGTCATACCGGTATGTATAATCATGCCCTGTCGTCACAGGCACCGGGCACACCATTGATCCCCTCATGGATGGTATGATATGGAGCAAGGATCGTGTGATGTATATCGTGAGGGCTGGGTACCAATCGAGTGGACTCTTTGTTTAGTATCGCTAGGAGAAAGGCATTGTTCAGGTACTTACCTTGGGTATGTGATGTCCCGCGAGTTGTAGATGACACGGAAGGTTCCCGAGTCTTGTTGGTAAAGTGTGCAACCTCTTCAAAGTGTAAAACTATTCGAATAGCCGTGTCCACGATCATGGATAGTTGGAGGTCCTTCTTAAACTACGTCCGGATGTTTTCACAAAATCGGTGGGAGTGTGCATGTTAGTGACATACAGGTTACCAGGGCAACGTCCGATGACTTAGCTTATCGATTGACTGAGTCTGATGACTTATCATAATGGATGAACATGAGATGGCCAATCCCTATTCATGATGATATCTGTAATTGGTTCATATGGATATCTGCCAACTGTTCACGCATGCTTACTTAGCTATTTGATCATGTCATTGCACTAAAAATTGGCTTTCCGCAAATTACCTACTTAGTGTTATATCATGCATCATTATTACCTTGTTCCACAACTTGGGTTGCTTGCGAGGACATTCAAAGTACTCATTGGCTTACCACTGGTTATTTAATTGTCCGGGAAAGGAAGAACGGGAGTATGTTGAAGAGTTCGTTGGTGACAAACATGCGAACTAGGACGCTTCCTAGCCAGAATGCCTGTAGGTTTAAGGCTGATGGCATGGGTTCACTCTATCAATCAAGATTTCCCCTGCTTGTTCTATTTAATTGTTTGGCCTTCGTGTTCCTATCTATGTAAGACTTGACCTTCATGGTCTTTATTTATGTAAGACGCTAAATGTGGATATAAGACTCTTGTTATTCAGCTTCTGTGTGTTTAGTGAGTATTGATCTCTAGGAACAATGTACACGTGCATTCGGTGATCACCACTTATGAGTCGGGGTCCCCATAGAGCTGGTATCAGAACCATCCTGGCTGTAGGAAGCCCTTAGTTAGCATGGATGTTAGTAAGGGTAAAACCGACTTTCAAACTACACCTAGCACCTATACTTTGGGAATTCTGCACTATTTACCTCTTATATTCTTTACACAACACTCTCCTCACTCTCCTCCTTTCAAACCTTTGTAGATGGCCACCGTACCCAAAGCCTTCCTGACATCCGGCTTTCCCTTTCTCCTTGGGGGTAGCCTGGGAAAGTGCTAGTTTCGCCAACCACTCATTTTCCTCTACCACAAGCACTGGGTCGATGCCGTCACGAAGGAGCACCACGTGGATGTGGTCGTGAAGGCAAACGATTCCCTGACCACTTGGTTCTTTGAAGGAACATGGATGGAGACCATGATACTCGCAGTCGAGTCAGCTGCACGCAAGGCACTTCTGAACACTCGAGCATCTTTCCAGAGATGGCTGATGAGCCGGCTACTCGCTACCTTCCCTTCAGGAAGGATGATCTTGGCGAGAGTTGGACGCTGATTCCATACAAAGAGGATGGCACCCCACTCAGGTTCCAGACCTACTTCAGCCTCTCCACCGATAGTCTGGTTCATAACCTGATGAAGGAGTCCGTGAAGCTCCGTGAGGAACTTCACCACACCCGGGAGCTACTTCGGCAAGCCAAGACAAAGCCATACAAGATCAAGAAGGATGGATCCCCCGAGGGACGACCAGCTGTCTAGAGATGCACCTACACCTCATCATCGCATGAGTGCGAAGGAGTATCGTGAGCTCTTCATCGAACCGCCAGCAAAGCGTCGTCGGGATGGACCTCCTTGTTACCTGACCCCTTCGACCGGGAATGATACCCATTCGGATGAGGAACATGAGGAAGACCCAAAGGAGCGTGACTACGAGACCGAGCACTCCACCACCTGAGTCCGGGAACCCCTAGGGTAGGATCAGTCATGTATCCCTCATGCGAATTCGAGTCTGTGTAATGGTTCATATGAAACCATGTATGCTTTTTGTTTGTGTTTCGATGCAAGTCGCGCTTTTTCCATAGGCAACATTAAGCGATTCCATCGTCTATCTTAATGTATGTAGGTCTTTCGACCTTTCTTTTACCACACTTGCACTTGACCAACCCCCTTAGGCGCGCTTTTACGTTATTGCTTTTCCTCTCGTCTATCCTAGTTGTTTGACTTGGCTGCTCCAAATAGGATGGTGACTGCTACCCGCAATAGCTCCTTCATGAACCCTGAAGTTGGCAACTCATGCCAGCAACAGGCAGCTGGTGGGGCTGCTCACGCTGGAGGACACCAGGAGCAGCCACAAGGCGACATTCCCCCCCACCACCTCCACCGGAGAACATGACCATAGCTCAGTTTCTCCAAGTCCTCCGGGAGGAGCACCAAGCCAACAATGCTACTATCCAGCAGAAGGCTTAGGCCCTTGTGAACAACCAGCAGCAAGGCAGGAACGGCAATGGCCGCTCCACTCTGTCTGAGTTCATGAGGAATTCGCCCCCAACCTTCACCGAGACTGCTAAACCATTGGATGCTGATGACTGGATCCGCACCATTGAGGACCTCCTTGCACTAGTAAATTGCAATGAGGACCGTGAGAAGGTGCTTTATGCCTCTCACTACCTCGAAGGTACCTCTCGAGCTTGGTGGGATGGATTCAAGGTCCTGCAAGGTGAGCGTGTAATCACTTGGAATGACTTCAAGGAAGGATTCGAAGTGCCCACATTCCTTCTAGGATCATGGCTATCAAGAAGAGAGAATTCTGAGTGCTGAAGCAAGGAAGTGGCTCTGTCAAGCTGTACCTATAGAAGTTAAACCTCCTGTCAAGGTATGCACCTGAAAATGTCAACACGGAGACTGCCAAGAAGGAACGCTTCGTGTAAGGACTTCAACAAACCCTGCAGTATCAGCTCATCGTCTGCGACTGTCGTACCTTCTTCTACCTGGTGAACAAGGCCCCTCATGCTCGAAGACAAGCGTCATGCCATAGATGACACTCGCAAGCACAAGATGATTAGCAAGGGTAGCTCCAGCAACCAGAAGCCTCACCCCTGGCAGCCAGCCCCAGCCAAGCCGACCTATGAACCACAGCAGGCTAGACCTCCTGCGCCTCGTTCGAACTACCAGCCTCAGCAGTCTGCCAATACCAGGCTAGCTTACAACAACCCCAATAACAACAACGGTAATAGGAACTACAACAACAACCCTACGAAAGTTGGTTGCTTTGGATGTGGTCAGCAAGGAAACATCTCTAGGTTGTGTCCCAACAAGAAGCCAGATGCACCGCGCCCCAATGCGCCAAACCAAGGTCAAGCCCGTGGAGCACCCCCAAGGAACCCCGCTCCCCACAACCATCCCAACAAAGGCAAGGGTCGTGTGAATCACGCCACCGCAGAGGAAGCCCAGGAAGACCCGGACATCATACTGGGTACGTTCCTCGTCTACTCAACCCCTGCACCAGTATTGATTGATTGTGGAGCTTCGCATTCTTTTGTCACCCAAATGCTTGCATTAGAGAGTGGCATGAAGCCTACACCCCTGGGTAGTTTTATGTTGATACAAACCCCGAGATCGGTTATGAAGACTAGGATAGGTTGTAAGGGAGTTGAGATTAACATCAATGGGCAGATTTCCTAGCAGACCTTATCATCCTGAATTCAGAAGGCTTTGATGTGATCCTAGGCATGGACTGGTCGACCAAGCACCAAGGCTTATTAGACTGTGCCAAGGAGTGGAAGTCAAGTATGTTCCCAACCCTGCCTCCACTCAAGCCCCTCAGGCTAACTGTCTATCGGGAGTTGAGTTGGATCAAGTGCTAGTGGTATGTGGGTACCTGGATGTGTTTCCTAATGAGCTGCCCAGAATGCCTCCTGACCGCGACATTGAGTTCATAATTGAGATCATGCCCGGATCAAGGCCCATCTATAAGAAGGCCTATAGAATGGGATCCAAAGAGTTGGCTGAATTGAAGAAGCACCTGGCAGAGCGGCTCAAGAAAGGATTCATTCGCCCTAGTGACTCACCTTGGGAATCACCTGTTCTATTTGTGTCAAAGAGGGACGGAACTATCAGACTCTCTATCGATTACCGTTTTTCTCAATGAGGTCACAATAAAGAACAAGTACCCCCTCCCCTAGATTGAACACCAGTTTGACCAATTGAATGGAGCCAAGGTGTTTTCCAAGATCGACCTCAGGTCGGGATACTACCAACTGAAGATTAGACCCCAAGACATTTCGAAGACGAGATTTGTAACCCGATATGGCCTGTATGAGTACACGGTCATGCCCTTCGGGTTAACCAATGCCCCTGCCTACTTCATGTACCTCATGAATAAGGTCTTCATGGAGTACTTGGACAAGTTCATTGTCATCTTCATTGATGACATACTCGTCTTCTCCAAGTCTGAAAAAGAGCATGAGGAGCACTTGAGATTGGTCCTAGAGGAGCTTCGAGAGCACCAACTTTATGCCAAATTCAGCAAGTGTGAATTCTGGCTACATGAAGTAGGATTCTTGGGTCATGTACTCAGTGTAGAAGGATTATCAGTGGATCCTGCCAAGATTGAAGTCGTGACTGAATGGCAAACCCCAACCACCGTGAAGGAAGTTAGGAGCTTCCTCGGACTCGCGGGATATTACCGCAAGTTTGTGGAAGGGTTCTCAGGCATTGCCCGACCCATGACCCAACTTTTGAAGAAGGGCAAGAAGTTTGAATGGGCAGCTAAGTGCAAGTAAAGTTTCCAGGAACTCAAGAAGAGATTGACCACAACCCCAGTTTTGGCCACCCCCGATATTCACATGGAGTTTGTGATTTATTGTGATGCATCAAGAACCGGGCTTGGAGGTGTTCTGATGCAAGAAGGCAGAGTTGTAATATACCTATCTAGACAGCTACGACCCCATGAAGAGAACTACGCAACTCATGATCTCAAGTTGGTAGCTATGGTTCATGCCTTGAAGACATGGCGACATTACCTTTTGGGGAAGAGATGTGAGATATTCACAGACCACAAGAGTTTGAAGCATATCTTCACTCAAAGGGAATTGAACATGAGGCAGCGAAGATGGTTGGAGTTGATCAAGGATTACGACCTCAGTGTTCAGTACCACCCCGGAATGGCCAATGTGGTAGCGGATGCCTTAAGCAGGAAGGCTTGTTCCTTGAATGCCATGATTAAGGAAATGCTACCTGCCCTGTATGAAGAGCTTGAGAGTTTTGCCTTGGAACTGTTTGCACCAGGATTCCTTGCCAACCTTCAAGAAAAGCCTACCTTGTTGGATGATATTAAGGAAGCTCACAAGGGCCACGAGAGCATTCAAGGTATCAAGAAGAAGATCAAGGCAGGCAAAGCCCCAGGATTCTCAGTGGATGAACAGGGAGTCAGATGGTTCGGGAAGCGCATTTGCATGCCCAACAAATAGGAGCTCAAGAACCTGATCTTGCAAGAAGCTCATGACACTCCATACTCCATCCATCCTAGAGGAACCAAGATGTATCAAGACCTCAAGGCAAGATTCTGGTGGCATGGCATGAAACAGGAAATAGGCACATTTGTCACTAAGTGAGACATATGCCAGAGAGTCAAGGCTGAGCACCAACAACCTGCTAGGCTACTACAACCTCTCAAAGTGCCTGAATGGAAGTGGGACAAAGTAAGGATGGATTTCATCACTGGTTTACCAAGATCAAGCAAGGGACATGACTCTATTTGGCTCGTTGTCGACCACCTGACCAAAGTAGGCCATTTCATTCCCGTCAAGACTACCTATGATGGTAACAATCTAGCTAGCCTCTACACTGAGCGTATCATGAGCCTTCATGGATTTCCTAGGGAGATCATGTCGGATCGAGGAACCTAGTTCACCTCGAGGTTTTGGAAGATGTTTCAAGGAGCCATGGGCACCAAGCTCTCTTTCAGCACTGCTTTTCACCCCCAGACTGGTGAGCAGACAGAACGAGTAAATCAAATACTCGAATACATGATCCGTGCTTGCGTTTTGGCATACGGAGCCAAGCGGGAAGATTGCCTACCGTTCGCCGAGTTCTCCTACAACAACAGCTATCAGTCGAGCCTTCAGATGGCACCATTTGAGGTGTTGTATGGACGCAAGTGCCGTACTCCCCTCAGCTGGTGAGATACCAAAGAAGGACTAGTTTTGGCCAAGATATCCTCCGCGAACCAGAAGAGCAAGTTCGACTCGTTCGAGAGCGTCTAGAGGCCACCAAATCAAGAAAAAAGAGCTATGCCGACTCCCACCATCGGGAAGTGAGCTTCTGTGTCGGTGACCATGTCTACCTCCGAGTCATGCCTCTCAAGGGAACCAAGCATTTCCATGTCAAAGGGAAGCTTGCACCAAGGTACATCGGCCCCTTCAGGATCACCGCGACGCGCGGAGAAGTTGCCTACTAGATAGAGCTACCTTCTGAACTTGTGGATGTGCACAACATCTTCCATATATCCCAACTCCGGAAGTGTGTTCAAGTTCCCAATCGCCCCGACCGGCCTCTACAAGGACATCGACCATGAAGCCATCGATCTTCAGCCAGACCTCACTTATAGTGAGAGGCCGGTTCGCATTTTGGAAGCAGCTGAGCATTGCACCCAAAGTCGCACCATCAAGTACTTCAAGGTCTAGTGGAGCAACCATACTGAAGCTAAAGCAACGTGGGAGCGTGAAGATTATCTAAGATATGAGTTCCCTTATCTTTTTCGCTCTTAGCCTAGAAATCTCGAGGACGAGATTCTTGTAACGGGGGTAGGTCTGTCACACCCTGTGTTTGTAACACCTTGTCATGTTTGGATTTATAAAATTTGGAGCCAACTAAAACTTTTTCAAGTGCTTGTGCTTCTTTGAAATGATGTATTCTTGCTTGATGATTGTGGTATATGGCACTGTTTGATTCTATCCCTTTCCATATTCATCTTCCTTCACCTAAACTTCTTGCCCAATGATCTTGCCATGTGTATTGTGCCCAACACTATTTTTATCATATTTTATCTTGACCAAAATAGATTTATTCAAATTAGGTTTTCAAAAAACCCTGAAATGAGGTTTGTACTGCAAGTCCTCAAATTAGGTGGCTCCTTCTTCCCAAAGGCTTTACTTCAAACTTACTATATATAAGACTTTCCAAAACCACCAAATATTAATTTTAAAGATTATTCTTATATTTTATTTAAAGACTTTTTCTTAAGACCATAAATGTTTTTTCATAGAGAAAAATTATTTAAATGCTTGTAAAATATTTGAGAAAATTTAGGGAAATTCGCTAGACATATATTTTCCATATATATGAGTTTCAAAAAGTGGTCATGTTCAGATCATGGGCAAAACCCCTCAAAACCCTTTCTGGTCAAATCAAGATTTTGAAATATTTCTATAGGAAATATTCTCAATAAATTCTAGGAAAGTTCCAGCAATTCAGCACTATCATAGGTGATGATCTTGCAAAGTTTTCCTTAATCCAAGTTGTTTTGGTTCATCAAACATCCCAAAACCCTCTCTGTCCAGATTCAAATTTGAGCAACTTTACATTGTGAAGTTTCTCCCCTTGACCTCAAACTTTGTGGACATGTTCTAATCACCAAATAATGATGCTACACTAAGTGGTGCATCAAGGGTAAAAGCTTAGCATGTATAGATCTACACAAACCAGAATCTGTTGACTTCGAGGTTTCCACTAAGTCCCTTTGTGAACTTTCATCAAATTCTCTCAAACTTGGTGATAAGCCCTACTTTTGACCACCCTTTGATCCTGTTAATTACCAAGGCATGTAAAATTCATCTTCTAGGCCAAATCATCATCAAACACCTTCTGCTGAACTGGTAAGTCTCTGTTTTCACCCCCCTTTCTCTATTTCCCTTGCCTCCAAACTTTTACCATGACCCCTCAGGGTCACTAGCCACCTCCAGTAAAAATCTCATGGTCATAGCTCAAGTGTTGACATGGTAAAATTCCCAATTACCCCTCTGGATAGAAGTTTCCCTCTCTCTCTCTCTGAACTTGCCTTCTCTCCTAAGGATCCAAGAGCATACAAGGCACTTTTCTCTAACCTAGGCACCCCTAGACCCCCCAGACACTCCTAGGTACGCACAACAAGACGTTGGCATGCCAAACGCGTGCTCTGGAGCGTGCTATAGTGCCGACAGGCACTGTAGCTATTGGCCACTGCATGGCCCGGACCACCTCGAGCGCCCCCCTCTCGCCAGATGGTTGGCCTTGGCGTCCGTGCCACGCCACCTTGTCGGGCCCCTCCTCCCTCTCCCTCCTCCGTCCCTCCTCGCACATGTCGCAGCCGCCCGAGCCGGCCAACTACGGCGCTTGCACGCACGCACTCCCCCGCCTCTCTCTCTTCTTCCCCTCGGCCTAAACCAGCCCTAGGAATGCTCTAGACTCACCCCCCATCTCTCCCCATGGCCTCTGGCCTCGGCTACGAGCTCGTCGGCGCACCTGCGTTCGGTGGACTCGTCTCTATCTATAAAAGGGCCTCCTGGACCCCTCTCTCTCCTCTCTCGTCTCTCTCTCTCTTCTCCCCAGTAGCCTCCCTGTGGCCCCACGGATCCCCCAGCGCCTCTGTGCTCGGGATCGAACCGAGGACCGCCGCGGCCATCTCACCGTCGATCTCCTAGCACAAAGCTCCTCCGGCCCTCCTCTCTCTTCGGTTGGTCCTCCCTCATCATTCTAACGCGAATCCCCCTCTTCCCTGTCTTCATTGCAGCTCGAAGCAGCCCCGGCGACCTCTTCCCGAAGCCTCCTCCGCCGTGGGTGCTCGCCGCCGGCGGATCTGACCACCTCCGGCCGCCCTTGCACCTCCAGGGGACCAGCAACTCGATCCCAAGTCCAACCCCACCCTCTCCTGCCACTGACGTGCCTCCCTATGCCGCCGGTGAGCCTCTCCCCTCTCTGCCCCGAGGTGGGAGAAGGATCCGATAGGTGGGACACACCTGTCAGCCTCTCCCTCCCTCTCCCACGCTCTCTCTCTCCCCCTCCTGGTTGCAAACAGCCAGGCCATGCGCGTCAGGTTTGAATCTGGCCGCGCGCGAGGCGGGCTAGCTGGCCAGCTAGGCCGGCCCAGCCACTGGCCGCGTCTAGCCTAGGTCCCCGTGGCCTTTTTCTTTTTCTTTTCTATGGGATTATTTAAAAATCCCACAGAGCTCAATAAAACTCCTATGACAATAATTCTTCCATCTAAATTCCTAGAATATTCCCTAGAATTTATTAGTGCCCCTTGTAAAAATATTTAAAAACTTTAATTCAAAACCTATATATAGGCATCTTTTTGCCTCTCATTATTAATTTTCAAAAATGTTTTCATAGAAAAATATTAAACCAACATTTTTAATATAGCCTTTACTATTTATAAGTGTAGGGTAGCATTTTTATTAGCAGCTTCAGTGTTGGGTAACGTTGCATGGAAACAAAAAAAATCCTACGCACACGCAAGATCTATCCATGGTGATGGTCATCTACGAGAATGAGAGTGGATCTACGTACCCTTGTAGATCACTAAGACGGAAGTGTTAAGAAGATCGGTTGGTGTAGTGAAACATCTTCACAATCCAAATCGCCTAGCGTCCTGCGATCCAATCATGATCCGTCCCGATCAAGCACCGAACGGGCGGCACCTCCACGTTCAGCACACGTACAACTTGATGACGATCTCCGCCTTGTTGATCCAGCAAGAGGGGCGGAGAGGTAGACGAGTTCTCTGGCAGCATGATGGCACCGCGGCGATGGTGGTGGAGCAATTCCGTCAGGGCTTCGCCTAAGCACTGCAGAAAACCGATCTAGAGGAGAAATTATGCACTAGAGGAACGAGTAGCACGTGGCTGAAAATCAAGTGCCAAAAACACTAAAACCTCTAGTATATATAAGAGGAAGAGAGGAGGAGGCTTGGCCCAAGGGCCAAGCCACCTAGGCTTCGGCCTAACCAAGGAGGAGAGGAGGATTCCTCCAATCCTAGTAGGACTAGGACTCCTAATTTTGGTCCTTTTGCCGTTTTCCATCTTTTTCAATTTTGGGCTTTTCTTCCCAACCGTATGGGCCTTATGTGGGACTTCCACCAGCCAACTAAGGGCTGGTATTCAATCTCCCACAGCCCATGTAGCCTCTTGGGTAGAAATACCCCTCCCGATGGTCTCCCGGTACACTACCGATGAGACCGAAACTTTTCCGGCGACCAAAATAGGACTTCCTACATATCAATATTTACCTCCAGAGCATTCTAGAGCTCCTCGTGACGTCCGAGATCTCATCCGGGACTCCGAACAACCTTTGGTCACCACCATGCATAATTCTATACTACCGAAACGTCACCAAACCATAAGTGTGCAGACCCTGCGGGTTCGAGAACTATGTAGACATGACCGAGACACCTCTACGATCAATAACCAATAGCAGGACCTAGATTCCCATATTGGTTCCTACATATTCTACAAATATCTTTATCAGTCGAACCTCTATGTAAAGGATTCAGTTAATCCCATATGATGTTCCCTTTGTTCTTCGGTATGTTACTTGCCCGAGATTCGATCATCGGTATCTCCATACCTATTTCCACCTCGTTACTGGAAAGTCTCTTTACTCGCTCTTTAATACAAGACCCCGTGACTAACACTTAGTCACATTTCTTGCAAGGCTTATTGTGATGTTGTATTACCGAGTGGGCCCTAAGATAACTCTCCGTCACATAGAGTAACAAATTCCAGTCTTGATCCATGGCAACTCAACAGACACCCTCAGAGATACCTGTAGAGCACCTTTATAGTCACCCAGTTATGTTTCGACATTTGATACACACAAGGCACCCTTCCGGTCTCTGTGAGTTACATGATCTCATGGTCATAGGAACATATATTTGAGATGCGGAAAACAATAGCAATAAACTGACACAATCATATGCTACGTTTGTAGTTTGGGTCTTGTCCATCACATCATTCCCCTAATGATGTGATCCCGTTATCAAATGACATCACATGTCAATGGCTAGGAAACCTTGACCATCTTTGATTAACGAGCTAGTTCACTAGAGGCATACTAGGGACAAATTGTTGTCTATTTACCCACACATGTAATGTGTTTTCAATCAATACAATTATAGCATGGACAATAAACGATTATCATAAACAAGGAAATATAATAATAAACACTTTATTTATTGCCTCTAGGGCATATTTCCAACATGGAGTGCTCTGTTTACTTGTAGTAGCTTGATCCGAAGCTTCATGATCATCATCATTAACTTCCTCTTCAATCGTCATAGATTCACAGAAACATCTTTCTGCGTTGCGCGACTTTCTAGTAGAAGTAAATGTTCAATAACCTCATCAAGCTCTAATTTCCTCCCACTCAATTCTTTCGAGAGAAAATCTTTCTCAAGAAATGTTCCGTTCTTAGCGACAAACACTCTACCTTCGGATCTGAGAAAGAAGGTATACCCGACTGTCTCTTTCGGGTATCCTATGAAGACGCATTTCTTTGCTTTGGGTTCCATCTTTTCAGGCTGAAGCTTTTTGACATAAGCATCACATCCCCAAACTTTAAGAAACGACAACTTTGGCCTCTTGCCAAACCATAGTTCATGTGGCGTCGTCTCAACGGATTTCGATGGTGCCCTATTTAAAGTGAATGTACTTGTCTCTAATGCATAACCCCGATAGTGGCAAATCAGCAAGAGACATCATAGAACGCACCATATCTAATAAGGTTTGATTGCGATGTTCAGACACACCATTACGCTGTGGTGTTCCAGGCAGTGTCAACTGTGAAACAATTCCACACTCTCTTAAGTGACTGCCAAACTCATAACTCAGATATTCACCTCCTGGATCTGATCGCAGGAATTTAATATTCTTGTTACGATGATTCTCAACTTCACTCTGAAATTGCTTGAACTTTTCAAACGTTTCAGACTTGTGTTTCATTAAGTAATTATACCCATATCTACTTAAGTCATCTGTTAAGGTGAGAAAATAACAATATCCACCATGCTCTGTAACATTCATTGGACCGCACACATCAGTATGTATGATTTCCAATAGGTCACTTGCCCATTCCATTGTTCGAGAGAACGGCGTTTTAGTCATCTTGCCCATGAGGCATGGTTCACATGTCTCAAGTGATTCAAAATCAAGTAACTCCAAAAGTCCATCAGCATGGAGCTTCCTGATGTGTTTTACACCAATATGACCTAAACGGCAGTGCCACAAGAAAGTGGTACTATCATTATCAACTCTACATCTTTTGGCATCAATGTTATGAACATGTGTGTCATCACTATCAAGATTTAAAATGAATAAACCCCTCACATTGGGTGCATGACGATAAAAGATATTACTCGTATAAATAGAACAACCATTATTCTCTGATTTAAATGAGTAACCGTCTCGCAATAAACAAGATCCAGATATAATGTTCATGCTTAACGCAGGCACTAAATAACAATTATTCAGGTTCATCACTAATCCCGATGGTAATCAAAGAGAGAGCGTGTCGTCGGCAATCACATCAACCTTGGAACCATCTCCCACGCACATCGTCACTTCATCATTTGCCAGCCTTCATCTATTCTGTAGTTCCTGTTTTGAGTTGCAAATGTGAGCAACCGAACCGGTATCAAATACCCAGGCACTACAACGAGAGCTAGTAAGGTACACATCAATAACATGTATATCATATATACCTTGTTTGTCATTGGCCGCCTTCTTGTCAGCCAGGTACTTGGGGCAGATCCGCTTCCAGTGACCAGTTCCCTTGCAATAAAAGCACTCAGTTTCTGGCTTGGGTCCATGCTTGGGCTTCTTTACAGGAGTAGCAACTGCTTTGCCATCCTTCTTGGTTTTACCCTTCTTGCCCTTGCCCTTGCCATTCTTATTGAAAGTAGTTGTTTTATTGACCATCAACACTTGATGTTCTTTCTGGATTTCAGACTCAGCGACTTTTAGCATCGCAAATAGCTCGGCGACTGACTTGTTCATCCCATGCATGTTATAGTTCATCACAAAGCTCTTGTAACTAGCTGGCAGTGATTGAAGAACTTTGTCAGTGATCGCCTCTGGCAGAAGGGAAATTCCCAACTCTGCTAGACGACTCGAATACCCAGACATTCTGAGTATATGTTCACCGATAGACCCGTTCTCCTCCATTTTGCAAGCATAGAACTTATGGGAGGTCTCATAACTCTCGATCCGGGCATTCTTTTGAAAGATAAACTTCAACTCCTCGAACATGTCATATGCTCCATGACGTACAAAACGTCTTTGAAGTCCCGGTTCTAAGCCATACAATATTGAACACTGAACTATTGAGTAATCTCCAGAATGTGCCTCCCAAACGTTCTTAACGTCTTTGGATGACATGTCTTTTGGTTGGTCACCAAGCGGTGCATCAAGGACATATGATTTCTGGGAAGCCGTGAGGATAATCCTAAGATTACGGGCCCAGTCAACAAAGTTACTTCCATCATGTTTCAACTTATCTTTCTCTAGGAACGCATTAAAATTCAGGGGTGCTACTGCACGAGCCATTGATCTACAACATAAATATGCAAAGGTTACTTAGACTATTGTCAACATAAATATGCAACATTACTAAAGCTCCCACTCAGATTGACATCCCTTAGGTCATCTGAGTGTCACATGATCCAAATTCACCAACTCCAGTCCGATCATCACGTGAGTTGAGGTGGTTCCAATGGTGAACATCATCATGCTGATCATATCTACTATATGGCACATGTTCGACCTTTCGGTCTCTTGTGTTCCGAGGCCATGTTTATACATGCTAGGCTCGTCAAGTTTAACCCCAGTGTTCTGCATGTGCAATACTGGCTTGCACCTGTTGTATGTGAACGTAGAGTCTATCACACCCGATCATCACGTGGTGTCTCGACACGACGGACTTTCACAACGGTGCACACTCGGGGAGAACACAATTCATATTGAAAATTAAGTGAGGGATCACCTTATAATGCTACCGTCGTCCTAAGCAAAACAAGGTGCATAAAAGGATTAACATCACATGCAAATCATAACTAACATGATATGGCCATGAACTTGTGCTTTTGATCTCCATCTTGAAAGCACCGACATGATCTCCATCGTCACCGGCACGACACCGTGATCTCCATCATCTTGATCTCCATCAATGTGTCGCCATCGGGGTTGTCGCACACATCATGCTTCTACTACTATTTCTACCGTTTAGCGATAAAGTAAAGCATTACATAGCGCTTAATGATTGACACGCAGGTCATACAATAATTAAAGACAATCCTATGGCTCCTGCCGGTTCCCGTACTCATCGACATGCAAGTCGTTATATTCTATACAATACATGATCATCTCATAAATCACATATATCAAATCATGTAATTGGCCATATCACATCACAGCATACCCTACAAAAACAAGTTAGACATCCTCTAATTGTTGTTGCATGTTTTACGTGGCTGCTACGTGTATCTAGCAAGAACAATTCACACCTACGCATAAACCACAACGGTGATACATTAGTTGGTTTTCAACCTTATCAAGGACCGCCTTTGTCGAATCCGATCCAACTAAAGTACGAGAAACTAGCACCCGCCAGCCATCTTTTGCAACAAGTTGCAGTTGAGGGAACCGGTCTGTCGTAAATATACAAGTAATGTTGGTCCGGGCCGCTTCATCCCACAATATTGTTGAACTAAAACACGACCAAGGGAGGAAGCAATCTAAGAATCCACACCCACAAACTCTTTGTGTTCTACTCGAGATCTCATCTACACATAGACCTATCTCATGATGCCACTGTTGGGTAACGTTGCATGGGAAACAAAAAATTTCCTATGCACACGCAAGATCTATCCATGGTGATGGTCATCTACGAGAGGGAGAGTGGATCTACGTACCCTTCCAGACCGCTAAGCGGGAAGTGTTAAGAAAAACGGTTGGTGTAGTCGAACGTCTTTGTGATCCAAATCGCCGAGCATCCCGCGATCCAATCACGATCCGTCCCAATCAAGCACCTAACGGACGACACCTCCGCGTTCAGCACAGGTACAACTTGATGACGATCTCCGCCTTCTTGATCCAGCAAGAGGGAGTGGAGATGTACACGAGTTCGGTGGGAGCGTGACGGCACCGCGGCGATGGTGGTGGAGCAATTCCGGTAGGGCTTCGCCTAAGCACTGCAGAAACCCGATCTAGAGGAGAAACTATGCACTAGAGCAACGGGTAGCACGCGGCTGAAAATCAAGTGCCAAAAACCCTTAAACCTCTAGTATATATAAGAGGAATAGAGGAGGAGGCTTGTCCCAAGGTGCAACCCATCTAGGCTTCGGCCGAACCAAGGAGGAGAGGAGGATTCCTCCTCCAATCCTAGTAGAACTAGGACTCCTCCTTATTTTGGTGTTTTTGCCTTTTTCCACCTTTTTCTCTTTGGGATTTTCTTGCCAGCCGCATGGGTGTTATGTGGGACTTCTGCCAGACCAATAAGGGATGGTATTCACTCTCCCACAGCCCATGTAGCCTCTTGGGTCCAAATACCCCTCCCGATGGTCTCCGGGTACACTACCGGCACTCCTGGTACACTACAGATGAGACAAAAAAAATTCTGGCGACCAAAATAGGACTTCCTATATATCAATCTTTACCTCCGGACCATTCCAGAGCTCCTCGTGACATCAGGGATCTCATATGGGACTCCAAACAACCTTAGGTCACCACCATGCATAATTCTATACTACCGAAACGTCACCAAACTTTAAGTGTGCAGACCCTACGGGTTCGAGAACTATGTAGAGAAGATCGAGACACCTCTACGGTTAATAACCAATAGTGGGACCAAGATGCCCATATTGGTTCCTACATATTCTACGAAGATCTTTATCGGTTGAACCTCTATGTCAAGGATTCAGTTAATCCAGTATGATGTTCCCTTTCTTCTTCGGTATGTTACTTGCCCAAGATTCGATCGTCGGTATCTCCATACCTAGTTCAACCTCGTTACCGGCAAGTCTCTTTACTCATGACGTAATACAAGATCCCGTGAATAACACTTAGTCACATTGCTTGCAAGGCTTATTGTGACGTTGTATTACCGAGTGGGACCTGAGATACCTCTCCGTCACACGGAGTAACAAATCCCAGTCTTGATCCTTGCCAACTCAACAGACACCCTCGGAGATACCTGTAGAGCACCTTTATAGTCACCCAGTTACATTGCGGCATTAGATACACACAAGGTACTCTTCTGGTATCCTTGAGTTACATGATCTCATGGTCATAGGAACATATACTTGACATGCAGAAAACAGTAGGAATAAAGTGACACGATCATATGCTATGTTTGTAGTTTGGGTCTTGTCCATCACATCATTCTCCTAATGATGTGATCCCGTTATCAAATGACACCACATGTCACTGGCTAGGAAACCTTGACCATCTTTGATCAACGAGCTAGTTCACTAGAGGCATAGTAGGGACAAAGTGTTGTCTATTTACCCAAACATGTAATGTGTTTTCAATCAATACAATTATAGCATGGACAATAAACGATTATCGTGAACAAGGAAATATAATAATAAACACTTTATTTATTGCCTCTAGGGCATATTTCCAACATTGAGTGCTCGGTTTTTGTGTGACACTTATATTTATCGCTTTTATTCGCGATGATAGATTGCGCTGTTGACGAGGAAGTTGGACCCGAAGACTTCGAAGACCCCGGAGACTTTGTTGAGCCAGGAAAGCAACCCTTTGACCGTGTTAAGAAACTTTTTCATCCATGACATATAGCACTTGTTTTTTCGATGATTGATCATGATGTGGTGTCCCCATTTGGGGGGTTGCCTCCGATACTTTCTCCATTGACACTTGCATCGTGCATGACCCTACCACCTTATGAGGGTCGTGCTGGTGGGTGTAGGTAGGATGCTAGTAGATGCTACGCAAGTGGGTTTGGGTTGATGCATAGTGATGGAAAGGAAGAATTTATTTCAAAGACTTTTCGAAAACCCCGTTGGGTGCCACTAATGCCCGAGGGAGATGATGATGAGTTGGGTAACCACTTGAGAAAGAAGTGGTGTACCAGGGAAAGTGAGTATGTGTTTTGAAAAACGGAGAGTTTTAAGGTCTGCTAACCATCCCATCGTTACATGCACAACCATGATACCCCTTATGGACGGGGATTTGTTGATTACCTTGGTCAGTACTGGCAAGGAGCCCGCACTACTAGTGGTGGAAGTGGTGTGGTTACTCTCGATACGGGGTCGTACCAGTATGTACGATCATGCGTTGTCTTCATAGGCATTGAGCACACCGTATGTCCCCTCATGGATGGTACGATCTGGAGCGAGGCTCATGTGATGTACATCGTGAGAGCTGGGTACCAATGGAGTGGAATCGTTGTTTAGTATTGCTAGGGGAAAGGCATTGTTCGGGTACTTACCTGGGGTATGTGATGTACCGCGAGTCGTGGATGACACGGAAGGTTCCCGAGTCCTGTGGGTAAAGTGTGCAACCTTTGTAAAGTGTAAAACTCTTTGAATAGCCACGTCCATGATCATGGAAAGTTGGAGGTCCTTCTTAAACTATGTTTGGATGTTTTCGCAAACTCGATGGGAGTGTGTGTGTTGGTAACAAAGAGGTTACCTGAGCAAAGTCCGAGGACTTAGCTTGACGATTGACTGAGTCCGATGACTTAGAATAATGGATGAACATGAGATGTCCAATCCCTGTTCATAATGATATTTGTAACTTGTTCATATGGATATCTGCCAACTGTTGACGCATGCTTACTTAGCTATTTGATCATGTCATTGCACTAAAAATTGGCTTTCCGCAAATTACCTACTTAGTGTTATATCATGCATCATTATTACCTTGTTCCACAACATGGGTTGCTTGCGAGTATATTCAAAGTACTCATTGCCTTGCCACTGGTTATTTAATTGGCTAGGCATGGAAGAACAGGAGTATGTTGAAGAGTTCGTTCGTGACGAACATGCAAAATAGGACACTTCCCAGCCATAATACCTATAGGTTTAAGGCTGATGGCATGGGTTCACGCCTTCAATCAAGATTTCCGCTACTTGTTCTATTTAAGTGTTTGGCCCTCGTTGCCCTATCTATGTAAGACTTGACCTTCATGGTCTTTATTTGTGTAAGACGCTAAATGTGGATATAAGACTCTTGTTATTCAGCTTCTGTGTGTTAAGTGAGCATTGATCTCTGGGATCACTGTATACGTGCATTCGGTGATCACGACTTATGAGTCGGGGTCCCCACATATATTGATAGATTGTGATGATTAAAACGGCCTCGAACCGCGAATCTAGTCTATGCAACTAACCTAGTGGACGTGGTGGGCCGTAGCCTTTTGTCAGAGAGGTCATCAAAGGAACGTTCTTTACCCCCTGACGTTTGGCCTTCAAAGCCAACCAATTTGCAGTGTTTGGACGTGCTGTTATGCGGAAAACTACTTATCATCAGAGGACGAACTATGGTTCGGCGGGAAGGAACTCACCTTGCAAGCCGAAGACTCTATTCGCGAAGCGATTGGAGCTCAAGACCTTTGGCGTTGGAGGCATGTTCGGGGGATACTAACGGAGTCCTGGATTAGGGGGTCCTAGGATAGCCAACCTATTCTTTATGGGCCGGACTATATGGGCTAGTTGTCGAACAAAGAAGGATTTGAAGGCCCAGTCTCTAGGATGGAAGCTTCGGGAAGCACAGCTTGCGCTCCATGTTTGATGTAGTAAAATAGGCATGTTTATCTCTTCGGCATGTAACCGACAATGTGTAAACCCTAGGCATCCTCGGCATCTATATAAGCTGGAGGGTTTTAGGGTATAGGGATAGAACAACTCATCTAGGGTTAGCTATTCGATCTCGAGGTAGATCAACTCTATAACCCCTTATCATCAATACAACCAAGCGGGACGTAGGGTATTACCTCCATAGGAGGGCCCAAACCTGGGTAAATCCTTGTCCACTTTGTCTCCTGTTACTGTAGATTCTAGTCTTACAGTTTGGGACCCCCTACCCGACATTTGCTGGTTTTGACACCGACAGGGGGCTTGACCCTTAGGTTCCTTCGGACTCGGTATCCGAGTTCTAAGTATCATCGGACAAAATTAACCGTGTCTGACACATTTTCTTCTAGTAAGGAGCAGGTACCTCCTGCGCGGCGTCCGATGGCGCCACCCTCTTCCTTGCGATGGGGAATCGCCCTCCCCCTCGTCCTTGTCCTCATCCTCGTGCTCCTCTTGATTCTAGGAGGCATGGGTTTCCTTGGACGGAGCCTCTAGCTACTGCCTGATGCGAAGGCCTTCTCAGCCTAGTTTCTTATTCTTCTCATTCTTCACAGGCGGCTCGTAAGGCGCCTCGACGAGCATCTCCGACAATAGCCTGGATCTGATGTCTTCGGGCAGAGGCATGGGTAGTTGATGCCCGTGTCTTTGCTCAACCATTTCTGCAAAAGTGATAGGAAGGATGTTTTAGATTTTCTTCAGGGAAAATAAAGCCGGTCAGAAGAAACTATGTTATACCTTGGTAGGAGGCTTATCAGCGTGCAGACCCCGATCCTCCTGCTCGGCTGGCCCATCCTTCTACGCCTTGTAAAGCGCTTTCCACAACTTCTCCCGAGTTGTCAGGACACCGATCCCAAGTCATATGAATCCAGGCTGTAACACATCACATCACTTTGCGGCCTCATGCACGGTAAACTCCACGGCTGCAGCCTTACCTTACCCGGGACCGTTTGCGTCTTTTGGCTCACGTATGTGAACATGTTGCTGGCAATCAAACGACAGAGAACCCGGGCCGACATAACTAGCCGACATAACTAGTCATAGAACCCAAGTGTCACATCCGTACGGAAACAGGCATACGTAACCCAGCAATGCAGGTGTCGACCTCAAGCGTGTGTAGACGAGTCATAGTAAGCTACAAGGACTCCATTACGCCATGGGACATAAATGTTGTCACTGCACAAAGACGTGTCGTAGCAGGCTACAGGGACTCCATTACACTACGAGACATTTCCCCGAAGGGACAGAGACAACAGCAAATAAGGATACATGCCGGTCAATCAATGTGTCTGTAGCAGTAGCAAACTACCAAGGCTCGGTGGAAGCACAAAGAGGTAGTTTCCCGTAAAGAGTAGTACTAAAGGCACATGACTAGGTGTCGAATCCCATACATACCGTTGCATGTCACATGTATGCATGACATGCCCGGTATGCATAGATACAACTATGGCATCACAACATAACCATACAACAACACAACTTTTATTTAAGAGGCTCTGAGGAGCATTGCATAAAATGTTCTTCAAGATAGGGGTCACATGACCCAACACTCAAGTCATACAAACAAGTTCATACAAACCAAGCAGAAGCATAAAACTGTCTGAGTACAGAGAGTTGAAAGGGTAATGTAGCGACCTGACTCAAAACGAGTCAAGCCTCTGTGTGTTAGTGCCATCCCTGGAACAGTATGCTGGCACACACAGTACATCAATGTATATATCAATGTGCAATCACATGTAAATAGCATAAAGTTGATATATACCTCTTAAGTCATGGCGGAAACAGTCAACGGGGGTAGAGTCTCATTAAACACCAATGGCAGATTGAGTGTAGACTATAACCCTGAATCATACTCTTACTCCTTGTAGAAAAGTATTTGCAGCATAAGACGTCGCAGCCGTGTAGGTCAGTACATTGAATGTACCGGCAAGATCACCTTATAAAGAATGATAAATGTTATTCTATATGCAAACGGCTTTGTGGCTCTGTGTCTAAGTTTTTGTAGAAAAGCTGGTTTTATTTTCCCTACAACAAAGGAGTAAAACAAATATCACTACTAACAGTTGGTTGTTAATGAGATGGTTCCACCAACCAATTCTCATGTACCAAAAATTATTAATAGACCCACTCATTATAAAATTTATTAATGGTGTTGAGAATGGCTGATAGTATCATCTCTGGTGCTCATGTTGTCCGTAACCGGGGACATGGCTAATCGATTAGTTTGACAGGCTGCAGAGGTTTGTGCACTTTACCCGCAAGAATCGATCCCTCCTGTTATGTCCTCAGACTGCCTGGTGTTTGAGAACGGGATGATCAAAACATGGTCTTCCATAGTGATCCTCCTATAGAAAGTCAGTGCCCATCCAAATCCTACCGTTCTTCTACATCTTGTAGCAACTGACCTACCGAAGTCACCACTACGGTCAACCAAGCTAGATCCCATATTGACTTGCAGTTGCACACATAAGCTTTCCGGCCTTGACGTATCCATCCATCTCTTTGAGCCTGGGTGGCATTCCGTTGGGATGATCATAGGTAGATATGAGGTTCCTGGGCATAACCATGATAGATATCAGGCTACCAAAAAATCATGTCCAATCCACCCAAAGGTATATTGAGTCCTTGAAGTCTTGAAGTCTTGATCATTATGCACGTCTTGAAATAATTAATTAACCTCACAACATAGTTGAATCTCACAACCAAACCCGTCTACTAAAGCATTGCAATTGTTAGTAACGTCCCTTCCCGGGCAAGTGGTAACAGGATGTTGGGTTTCTCCTACCTCATTATACTACTACAAGTTCAAGCTCAATATCCTACTGGATGTAGATGGAATGATTGATTCTAATGCAAATAAAACATAGGTAATCTAGGATGATCAAAGTGAACTTGCCTATACTGTTGATGAAGAATAATATCGCTCTCAGAAATAACTTGATAGAACTATTCATCACTTTCCATTGAAAATCTATATAATTAAACATTACACTCTTATAAGCAATCATACTAGCAATCAATACTAACAATCAATAAGCAACACAAAAACCAAGCACAAAAGGGTTGTGATGAAGGAAATACTTAAGACAAAAGTTAAAACAAAAAAACTTCATCAAAACAACCAAGAATGGTTTTCTTGAAACAACTATTATCAAAAGTAAGAAACCAAAAAGAAAGTTAAATATAACAAAAGTATTTTAGTAAATATTTTACGATAAAAAAGAATTACTTTTGAAGAACAACTAAGAACTAAGAAAACGATACACTAACAACATAAGTTTTTGCCTAATAAACTTAACAACAAGAAAAACAAGAAAATATTAAAATAAGAGAAAAAAAACATAATAACTAAGTTAACAGAAAGTAAAACTTATAAAAAAATTTATGAAAATAATTTCAAATAGGAAATCCAACTAGCAATGAAATCAATTTGCAAGTTATTATGAAACTAGAATTGATTTCATGCTATCAAAACTAATAAATAACCTAAAAATAAATTTGGTTGAAGTACTAATGCTAACTAACAGAAAACAAAGTAAAATTTGTCAACTAAAATAAAATAAAACAATTGAAAACAAAAGAAATAGAAATAAACCTAAAAAGAACTAAAACAGAACCTGTTTTGCTTGAAACCCTAATTTAGATTATTCTAAAAATTACGAAATTCTACCTACTGATAAATAAGATCACTAGTGACCAGGAGCAAAAATAATCAACCAATAATCTATATTTAAACTCAAGATATTCAGAAAAAAAGATTTGAATCAAATCTGTTTGAATTCAAATTTAAATTATTCAAATATAGCCAAACTTTATATCTGTGGAAACTTGATATAATTTGTGACACAATGCACAAAGAATCCAATTAAAACAATTAAAAACATAAAATATATAAAGAAAACAAAAACAGAACAATTCTGTTTTTAAAACAGAAAACAAGAAAAGAAAACCGAAACTAACGAACGGGGGTGCTACGTCGCGCTTTCTGGTTGGTTGAGGCTGTGCACGCGGGGTGCTAACTAGTGAATGCTTGCTAAGTAAAAGAAAACGGTTCGGTTAAATAAAATGTTAACCTATTAGTAAATGTCAATGTTCATCTACATAGGTTGCTCTAACATGCATGATAACAAAACCTTTAGATTCATTGGATTTTTCTAATAAATTTTCATATATAAATTAGTTTAATCTGAGTTATGGATTAAGTTCTATGAATTTTCTAAGTTTTAAATATTTTTTGGAATTAATTTAATTCGGAAAATACTTTATTGCATCAACATGACATCATCATGATGTCAGCTGGTCAACAGACCGTTGACAGGTCAAACCTGACGAGTGGGCTCCACTGGTCAGTGACCCAGCTGCTAACAGAGTTATTTAAATCACTAATTACTAATTAGATTGGGTAGGGCCCATTGTTAGTGGGTCATTAACTTAATTAAATTAGTTAAGTAATTACTTTAACTAATCCTAAATTAGCAGAGCCCGGCCCCACTTGCGAGTGACCCAGGGGTCAAACCCCCGTGGTCAACTCCGGCCAGACCCATCGGCGTTGAGCCGCTGGTGGCTCCAAAGACGGCGAAGGGGTCTGGTTTCCTCCTCCGGTGATCAAATGGACGACGGAGGGCACCAGGTGAGTCCAGGCTCATGCGAGCATCCATTCTGACATCTCTCAAAGGCTGAGAAGGCCGGAATCGATGCCGGCGAGGAGCCCGGCGACTGCCGGAGCTTGGGCGAGCACGGGCTCGTCGATCCAGGGTGCAACATGACCATAGCTTGGCACCTACGGCATCTACGCGGTCCCACGAGTTCGGTGGTGGCCTCGGAAGGTCCCATCGATCACCGAAACGACGTCGGCGGCAAGCTCATGCGGTGTAGCACATCGGCCATCGATGGAATCGGGGCCTACGGAGGGGGAAATAGCTGGGGAAGAGAGGGGAAAGGGCTGGGGGCTCACTGCGGATGCGACGGCGACGAGAGCGGGCTCGGGGAGGCCTTGCTTGTGACGAATGGACGACAACGGTCTTCGGTGACTAAGGAGGAAGAAGGCATTGACCTCAACGCTGGTGGGCCTCCAGGCTCAATTCCTACGGCGAGGAGGACCAGCGCATCGAGGCGGGGCTAAAGGGGGGCTCGGGAGCGAGGGGGAGCGGCTAGAGCGCTAGCTACGGTGGCGAAAAGGCGACGACCATGGCAGGCAGAGGAGAGGGGAGAGACATGGGGGCGAATGGGCGAGAG
Source organism: Hordeum marinum (assembly GCA_022496015.1). Classification (NCBI taxonomy): domain Eukaryota; kingdom Viridiplantae; phylum Streptophyta; class Magnoliopsida; order Poales; family Poaceae; genus Hordeum; species Hordeum marinum. The sequence continues at coordinate 120,295,183 of CM039676.1, forward strand.
AGAGAGCGATGGGGACGACAGCGGCGTCCTCATCCTCTCGCCAGAGCAGCTAGGGGATGCAGGCACGCAGGGAGCTACGTTGCAGCACCGGCTCGGGCGCATGGCGAGCACACACTCGTCCTCTTGGCCTCCACGAGCACGACAACGGTGCTGGGCTAGATGGGCTAGCCCAGGTGGGCTTCCTCCTTTTTCTTTGAATACCAGTTTCCGTTTTATTTTTTTGACATTTTTTATTTATTTTTAGGCACAAATGCTAGTCAAAAAATATCCCAAATATTTTATAGAACTTAGTTTGAATATTTCAAACTTCTATAAAAAGTTTCAGAATATTTTGAAAACTAAAATAGTTATAATGCTTTATTTGGAATTTTTAGTAGCTTTAATATTTATTTTTGAAATTCTATAAATATTCAAATATTTATAAGGACCCCTGGTATATTCATGTCCACATTTATCCGACATAGGGGACATTTTTATGGGCATTTTGGGTTTGTTGGTTTTTCACAATCATTAAATTGGTTTGATCCAAATGAGGTGTTTGGGGTTTCTATTAATACCAATTTCAAATTGATGCAAAAAGTGAAACATGATGAACACACATGCTGACCTAAGTAAGCTAACTAGGGATGTGACAACTCACCCGCACTCAAAAGAATCTCGTCCCGAGATTTGGAAGTCGTCGGGAAGAGCGCGGGGTACTCTAGTCGAAGATGATCCTCTCTTTCCCATGTGGCCTCCTTCTCGGAATGGTGTGACCACTGAACCTCGAGAAACTTGATGTTCTGACGCCGAGTGGTACACTCAGCTTGATCAAGAATATGAAGAGGGTATTCTCGATATGTAATCTTATCTTGGAGATCAAGCGCTTCGTGGTCTACTTCGCGGATAGGGTCTGAGAAGCAACGCCTGAGTTGCAAAACTTGGAAGACATCATGAACCTTGGAAAGATGCGGCGGAAGTTCCAATTGGTAGGCAACCTCTCCTCGTTTAGCAAGAATGTGAAAAGGTCCAATGTAACAAGGAGCCAACTTTCCCTTGATACCGAATCGATGGGTACCCTTTAGAGGTGTAACCCAAAGATAAGCCTTCTTGTCAACTTCATAGGTCACAACCTTATGATGGCGATCATATTGGCTCTGTTGACGAGATTGGGCGGTTTTCAACTTTTCATAAATAATGCGAACTTGCTCCTCTACATCCTGGATCATATCCGGCCCAAAGAGTTGCCTCTCTCCGGTTTCTGACCAGTTAAGAGATATTCAACACCTTCGTCCATAGAGAACTTCAAAAGGGGCTTTGCCCAAGCTTGATGATAACTATGGTTATAAGCAAATTCAGCAAATGGAAGACATCTCTCACAATTCATACCGAAGGATATAACACAAGCTCGGAGCATGTCTTCGAGGATTTGATTGACTCGCTCAACTTGACCACTTGACTGCGGATGGAAAGCAGTGCTAAAGGATAGATGAATCCCCATTGCGGTTTGGAAACTTTCCCAAAATCGGGAAGTAAAGATACTGTCTGAGTTAATCTTCAAAGGAACACCATGAAGAGAAACTATTCGGCAAACGTATAACTCCGCTAGCTGGCTAGCAGTTATACTCTATCGAAAAGGAAGAAAATGATCCACTTTGGAAAGACGGTCTATGACCACAAAGATAACATTATTCCCTCTCTTAGTGCTGGGAAATGCGGTAATGAAATCCATACCGACCTTCTCCCATTACCATTCAGGAATAGCTAAAGGTTGAAGGGTGCCAGCAGGCCTTTGATGTTTTGCTTTAACGCGATGACAAACGTCGCAGTAAACAACGAAGTGAGCAATTACTCTCTTCATCCTAGTCCACCAGAACCTCTGGCATAGGTCCTGATACATCTTGGTACTACCAAGATGAATCGTGAGAGGAGAATCATGAGCCTCCTTAAGGATCAACTGTCATAGATGTTGCTTCTTCGGGATCACCAAGCGGTTCTCAAAGAAGACAACACCCTGATCAGCTTCCGAGAAGCATCTAACATTACCCTTCTTAATGTTTTTCTTGATCCGAGATATCCCGACATCATGCTTATGGGATTCTATGATTTGATCTATAAGAGTAGGTTTCGCCACCCGGTTGGAAAGGAATCCTTGAGGAACAATGTGAAGGTTCAACTTCCTAAATTCCTCATAGAGAAGTGGTTGACCTTGTTGTAACATAAGGTTGTTACAATAAGACTTACGACTTAGTGCATCAGCCATGACATTGGCTTTCCTCGGGGCGTAAGTTATCCTTAAGTCATAGTCTGTAATCAAGTCAACCCACCGTCTTTGCCTGAGGTTCAAATCTGTCTGGGTGAAGATATATTTCAGACTTTGGTGATCAGTGTAAATTTCACAACGATTACCTAGAAGGTATTGTCACCATGTTTTTAGTGCATGGACCACAGCTGCAAACTCAAGATCATGTGTTGGATAATTATCCTCATGTGGATGCAACTGTCGAGTTGCGTATGCAATCACATGACGATCTTGCATGAGAATGCAACCTAATCCTTCTCGCGAGGCGTCGCAATAGATAACAAAGTCCTTAGAGAAGTCTGGTGGCACTAGAACGGGAGCAGAGGTCAGGCGTATTTTCAACTTCTGAAAACTGTTCTCGCATTGTGGGGTCCACTCGAACTTTTCATCTTTCTTGAGGAGTTCAATCAGAGGCTTCGCAACCTTGGAGAAGTTCTCAACGAAGCGGCGACAATAGCTCGCTAAGCCAAGGAAACTACAAACTTGCTTAACTGATTCAGGTTGAGTCCAATCAAGGACATCCTGAACTCTCTCAGGATTGATAGCAATACCTTTACCAGAGATCACGTGGCCTAGATAGGACACTTCTGGTAACCAAAAATCACACTTGGAGAATTTGGCTTACGGACGATGCTCTCGAAGTTTCATCAATACCAGCATTAGATGCTCGGCATGTTCCTATTTGTTCTTCGAGTAGATGAGTATATCGTCGAGGTAAACCACGATGAATTTATGCAAATACTCCATGAATATCGAATTCATCAAGCGAGAGAAGGTGGCTGGGGCATTGGTTAAACTTAAGGACATGACGGTGTACTCGTATTGGCTATAATGAGAAACAAAAGCCATTTTTCGAATGTCCTTGTTCCTAATTCTGAATTGATGGTATCACAACCTCAAATCCATCATGGAAAAGAAAGAGGATCCAGTAAGTTGATCATACAAATTGTTGATCCTGGGGAGCGGATACTTGTTCTTTATGGTGACCAGATTCACTGGTCGATAATCCTCAACCATCCGATTCGATCCATCCTTCTTAACGAAGAGGACGGGGCAAGCCCAAGGAGAAGAACTAGGACGGATGAAACATTTCTTCAAAGCCTCATCAAGTTGTTTCTTAAGTTCGGCTAGTTCTAAGGGTGCCATCTTATCAGGACTTCTGGCTATTGGGACAGTCCCTGGGATGAGCTCTATCACAAACTCTACATCTCTGACTGGTGGAATTCCTGGCAGTTCTTATGGAACGACATCTGGAAAGTCACGGACTACCGGACTATCTTCTAATTCTGGAAGAGGGCTAGCATTGAGAGAATAGAGTTGGCGCTTGGCTGCTCGAGTGGAGACATTAACTCTCTCACCCGATGGATGTGTAAGCTGAACATTCCTAGTATGAGTATCAATCTTAGCATAGTGGGCTTTCATCCAGTCCATGCCTAAGATGATATTGATGTCCGAACACTTGAGGGCTATCAAATATGCTAGGAAGACTAGCCTATCCACCAGAATCTCATTATCATGGCTCACTCTAGAAGTTTGCCATTTTGAACCGGGAGTCTGAACTACTAAAGGAGTAAGCATATCACAAAAAGACATGTTATGCAATTGTGCAGAACTTTCTGAGATGAATGAATGAGATGCCCCAGTATCAAATAGAACAGATGTTGGATGACTATTGACAAGGAACGTCCCTACGATAACATCAGGATCCTCAAGGGCTTCTTCTGCAGAGACATAATTCACTAGACCATGAGCAGGAGCTGGCTTCACATAGAAGGCTTTTCCCGGCTTCCCACGTCCAGCCGGCTTGGTATTGTTCTGAGGACACTCACGGGAGTAGTGTCCTGGTTCTCCACACTTGTAGCAGACAGCAGTAGCACGGGGAGCAGCAGTAGCAGGAGGACCTCCAAATGTGCTAGCTGGAGGGTTGGGCTGAGCTGGGCGAGGCGCCTGGAAGGATGGCCTCGCGGTGTACATTGGCGGCAGAGCTGCATTTGGCCCCCACACCCGACGTTTGTTGGAGCCCGAGCTAGATGCAGGGCTAAAGTCACGGGTGTGCTTCTTAGATGCCTCGTAATCAGTCTATCATGTTTCGGCATTGATAGCCTTGTTGACGGGAGCCTAGAAGGTTGTACACTCATGCAGGCGCAGATCTCGACGGAGCTTGGGACTAAGTCCCTTGTGGAACCTAGCCTGCTTCTTGGCATCGGTCGACACTTCCTTCGGAGCATAACGAGCAAGATTGCCGAAGTCACAGCTATATGCATCCACTGTCAGTCTGCCCTGGTTAAGAGCATAGAACTCCTCTCTCTTGTGATCCATCAGCCCTTTTGGGATGTGATGGGTATGGAATGCCTCACTGAAATCTGCCTAGGTTGGTGCGGGGCCTGCGAGACGCATGGCTTCATAATTTTCCCACCATAGATTGGCGGGTCCTTCCAGAAAGTATGCACCAAAAGTCACCTTGTTAGCCTCAAATACATTGGCAGCTCGGATTTTGCGGGACATGCTAGTCAGCAATTCATCCGCGTCGAGCGGGTCGACCAAATGATGAAACTTAGGTGGGCACAACTTGACGAAGTCATTGAGAGACACACCATCATTACAATCATTGCGGGGAGGACGCACTGTCTTCTACTCAATACGTTCCACTAGCCTGTTGGTCTCCCTTTAATTCCTCTTAGCTTTGAGCATCACTTCTGCCAGGTAGGGCGCCTGTGGCAGGTTCTCTTGCGTTAGCTGGCTTCCATCGCCCTGCTCGTGGGCAGGCACGGGGTTATTCCTAGTTGACACCATCCTGGGAAAACAAACCGACAGCTTAGACAAGGAAGACACCAACTCTAAGGAATGTACTGGACAACATGGCATGCATGGGTAAACACCCGATCATCATGGTAATAACAAACTGCCATATGAACACCACGATTCATACACACCATGACATAGTTCAGTACAAGCCCAAGCTGAAATACAAACTACAGAGAGAGGACACAACTCATTGGAGGCATTACAAGCTTCCTATACATTATCTATCTACACCTCAAGAATTCAACTCTCAACCTCAGTCATATCCCAGAAGACACGCAGGACTGTGGCAATACAACTACTACCATACTAGAACTAACGTCCACGTACTCAAGCATCATCGTAGAATGCCTCATAAAGGTTACCCCCTTGGCCCGAGAGCTGAACCTGAGGATCTAGAAACACCCTAGCCTACGATCCCTGGAAACCGAAAGGACACGGGTGTGGCCTCGGTCCCCTTGTTGGCAGCAACAACGATCCTCAAAGAGAGGTGATGCCTCCAACATCGGGCCAGTCTATGTGTGCTGGCAGATGAGTCCGTGATTGGTTCAGCATCTCCCAATCTCCATAGCCGGTCTGCACAACTGGTGCTAGCTGCGTCAGGGCTGTCCAAAGACGTGCACGGGTAGCATATAGCTCCATGCAAAGGGCACGTGCATCACGATCCCTGTTCTCCAACATCTGAGCGGTCACCTACAGCCTAGGGTCCTCATGAGAATGATCATAGTACGCTGCACTAAGATAACCTTCGTCTCCTCCTAGTGAAGCATGAACATAACAGAACTCTATGTACTAAAGCAGACCACTGTGAAACCTCATGATAGTCAGCATGGTATAGGCAGCCTCCTAAACCTAATCCATAAGACCAATGCAGTGGCTCTACAGCTCTAGGATATGATGGATATATCCTAACAGTACACAAATACTGACTCTGGTTGAAATCTCAATACTGCTCCTCCACTATGTACTCTGGGTACCAACGGTAACCAGCCTCCATCATAACTCTAACCAACATGGCCGTGTGACCCGGTACATCGATGCACCTGGTGAGACGGACCACTTGACGACAAGGACGATGGGGCATCTGAAAAAGAGAATGATGCAAAGACATTAGAGATTCTAGCAGAAATTGGACAGCATAACGGTTGTAATTGCTCAAAAAGGATTTTGAGACGACTACAAAAGATTGGATAGCATAACCACTCAACTATCGAGATTCAATTCCCTTCTCCAACTGTTTGTCACACCAACAATACTCGAGTACCGATGTTCACTTGTGAACAAACTAGCTACTAGTCCATGGTTAGTAACTCGTCATCCCAAGAAATAGATGAGAAGCCTACCTCTTAACCCCGTAGAAAAGATGAGAATGACTCAGAATAGGATACCTTGGGAAGAGGGGTAAAAAGAGCCTTACGTTCCCTTCCACAATCAATACCCCTGCTTTTCTATAGTGTTTCTAGACTCAACTTCGACCGGTTTCGCTTGGTAGTCCTAAGTCAGTCACGCTCTGATACCAACGCTGTAGGGACCCCGATCCTAAGTCATAAGAATCCAGACTATAACACATCACATCACTTTGCAGCCTAACGCATGGTAAACTCCATGGCTGTAGCCTTACCTTAGCCAGGACCGTTTGCGTCTTTTGGCTCACGTATGTGAACATGTCGCTTGCAATCAAACAACAGAGAATCCGGGCAGACATAACTAGTCATAGAACCCAAGTGGCACATCCATATGGAAACAAGCGTACGTAACCCAGCAATGCAGGTGTTGGCCTCAAACGTGTGTAGATGAGTCATAGCAAGCTACAAGGACTCCATTACGCCGTGGGACATAAACATCGTGGGAATCCATTAAGCGTGTGTAGACGAGTTGTAGCAGGCTACAGGATACACTGCGAGACATTTCCTCGAAGGGATAGACATAGCAGCAAAGAAGGATACATGCTGGTCAATCAATGTGTCGGGAGCAGTAGCAAGCTACCAAGGCTCGGTGGAAGCACAAAGAGGCAGATTCCCGTAAACAGTACTACTAAGGGCACATGACTAGGTGTCGGATCCCATACATACCGTTGCACGTCACACGTACGCACGACATGCCCGGTATGCATAGATACAATAATGGCATCACAACATAACCGTACATCAACACAACTTTTATTTAAGAGGCTCTGAGGAGACTTGCATAATATGTTCTTACAGATAGGGGTCACATCATCCGACACTCAAGTCATACAAACAAGTTCACAGAAACCAAGCGGAAGCATAAAGCTGTCTGAGTACAGACAGCTGAAAGGGTAAGAAGGCACATGGCCTGACTATCTACAACCCGCACAGGGCATAAGGTCATAGCTGGGACACCAGCTATTCGGCATCGTCGACATCTAGATAGAACCCACCTGATGGGTCCTGAGTCTCATCTGCAACATTTATTAAGCAAACAGGCAAACATACTCAGCAAGTCTTTAAAGCAGAACTAGTCTATTCATGCTCATGTATCAACAAGGCGAGTGGTGGAGTTCATGCAGCAATGCCAGCTTTGACTCATGGCTAACCTATCCGACACAATTTTAAGTCTTTGTTCAAAGTTTAGATATCGCACACGAGTCCACTAACTCCACATCAATACACCACCATGGATTCACTTTTGTCTCCTACGAGAGTGCCATCCACGGTACTCACACTTGTCTTGATATTTTTATGAGTATCCATTAAATTATCTATGAACAACATAAGTTCTCCAAGTAGTCCATATCCGAGGACGCAACTATTCAAATAGTTTCATACCCTACAGGGGTGTACTTCTTCACACATGCTCTAGCCACTTATCGCTGTGTGCTCATAAAACCATGCACCTAAGCAACCTTCAAGCGGAAGCCCAGCGAGGGAGTCGGCCACGACCGTTAATCACCCAACACCTCTAGTCTAGGCTATCGCCTATTTGAGACTAAACCCGCATGGAAGTCCGGCCGAAGTTTCCGCTACGGCCCCAAACAGTGTGCACAGGGTTACCAAGCCCACCATTCGGGTGACCCTTGGTACACCGTGCCACTGCCTACCGCGTCGTAACCCACCCCTAGGGTCAGCACTACGCACGGCCTCCAGCATACTATAAACACTAGAAACTACTTGCAACACCTGGACGAAGTACTAAGTAATTGATAAGTCAATAGGTGTCGAGTTACCGGAACCGAATGTGTGGTAGTAACTAGTCTTGGATCACAAACATGGAACTCAGTTCCTAAGAACGGTCCCAATGAGACAACCCGCTATGTACTCCTACACAGCCTCTCATCGCTACCTTTACCAAATCGGGTTCATCATAAACTTATCACATCAGAAAAAATATTGTTTCACTCCAGTTCATCACCCAGATGAATCAGACCTGACACAACTCTAAGAATAGCAAGCATAGCATGCAAAGTAAGAAAAGCACATCATGACACAAGCATCTACCAGGTATGCTAGGTTGCAAGGTTTAGCTATTTACTACGACAATGACAGGTCATGCAAAGGAATGGGTTCATCTATCGTGTATGACAGACAAGTGAATGTTTGTCCTAATGCAATAAACAAGAGCAGGAGCGAGAGAATGGGATGTTATCGGAACGATCAATGGGGTTGCTTGCCTTGCTGGGAAGCGGGAAGGTATTCTCCTTCGTTGGAATACTCGGAGGTATCCTCAGAAGTAGGGCCTACCGCATGTAGATAACTAGCAATCAATACACTGCAATGCAACAATATGATGCATGATCATGACATGGTAGCATGTATGTATGAGCTAATGCAACTACTATCCAAGTTAAGTGAAGTAATCTTGAATATAGGTTCAAAATTGTTCTTCATTTCATATTCCATATGTTAACCTATTAGTAAATGTAAATGTTCATCTACATAGGTTGCTCTAACATGCATGATAACACCACCATTAGATTCATTGGATTTTTCTGATAAATTTTCATATATAAATTATTTCAATCTAAATTATAGATTAATTTCTATGAATTTTCTAAGTTTTAAATAGTTTCTAGAATTAATTTAATTCAGAAAATACTTTATTGCATCAGCATGACATCATCATGATGTCAGCTGGTCAACACACCGTTGTCACGTCAAACCTGACCAGTGGGGTCCACTGGTGAGTGACCCAACTACTAACAGAGTTATTTAAATCACTAATTACTAATTAGATTGGGTAGGGCCCACTGTTGGTGGGTCATTAACTTAATTAAATTGGTTAAGTAATTATTTTAACTAATCCTAAATTAGCAGAGCCTGGCCCCACTTGCCAGTGAGCCAGGGGTCAAACCCCCATGGTCAACTATGGACAGACCCACCGTCATTGAGCCGCTGGTGGCTCCAAAGACGGTGGAGGGGTCGGGTTTCCTCCTCCGGCGACCAAATGGACGGTGGAGGGCACCAGGCGAGTCCAGGCTCATGCACGCATCCATTCCGACATCTCTCATAGGCTGAGATGGCCCGAATCGACACCGGCAACGACCTCGTGCGGCGGAGCACGTCGGCCATCGATGGAATTGGGGCCTACAGAGGGGGAAACGACCGGGGATGAGAGGGGAAAGGGCCGGGGGCTCACTGCGGATGCAACGTTGACGAGAGTAGGCTTGGGGAGGCCTTGCTTGCCACGAACGGTCGACGGTCATCTTCGGGGACTGAGGAAGAAGAACGCGTCGAGGTCGATGCTGGGGGGGCTCCAGGATTGATTCCTTTGGCGGGGAGGACCAGCACGTCAAGGCTGAGCTTAAGGGGGCTCGGGAGCGAGGGGGAGCTGCTGGAGCGGCAGCTACGGCGGCGAGAAGGCAGCGGACATGGCGGGTAGAGGAGAGGGGAGAGACAGGGGGCGAATGGGCGAGAGAGAGAGCGATGGGGACGGCAGCAACGTCCTCATCCTCTCACCAGCGTGGCAGGGGGATGCAGGCACATAGGGAGCTGCGCGGCAGCATCGGTGCGGGCGCACAGCGAGCACACGCTCGTCCTCCTGTCCGCCAGGAGGACGATGACGGTTCTGGGCCAGATGGGCCGGCCCACGTGGGCTTCCTACTTTTTCTTTAAATTCCAGTTTCTGTTTTATTTTTCTGACATTTGTTTTATTTATTTTTAGGCAAAAATGCTAGGCATAAAATATCCCAAATATTTTATAGAACTTAGTTTGAATATTTCAAACTTCTATAAAAAGTTTCAGAATATTTTGAAAACTGAAATAATTATAATGCTTTATTTGGCTTTTTCAGTAGCTTTAATATTTATTTTTGAAATGCTATAAATATTCAAATATTTAGAATGGCTCCTCGTATATTCATGTCCACATTTATTAGGCATAGGGGACATTTTTTATGGACATTTTGTATTTGTTGGTTTTTCACAATCATTAAATTGGTTTGATTCAAATGAGGTGTTTGGGGTTTCTGTTACTCCCCATTTCAAATTGATGCAAAAAGTGAAACATGATGCGCACACATGCTGACCTAAGTAAGCTAACTAGGGATGTGACACGAGTAGTGTAGAAGAGGTGACGAATTGTGGGCTCATCGTCTAACCGACGAGCCCATAAGGGAAATCCCGAAACTGGCAGGGGAGGATGCGCCGCCGGAGCATAACCTGGATCATCTTGGTCAGCATGATGTTTTTTCTGACCATGGAGGTAACACATTTTTGCAGGTTGTCCACCTCCTTGTTCGACCCCCAGTCGATGCTCTTTCGGAGCCATGAATTCAATCTGATGGGGGGACCGGATCTAAATTCGGCTAGAGCAGCTTGGCCTTCCTCCCTTGGCCTTGTGATGTAGAACCACTATTTCTGCCATAGTTTGATGGTGTCGATGAAGGTGCCGAATGGCCATCTGACACGGGATAGTTTGTCGATGACATCCCCAGCGTCGTCTGCGTGTTCGCCTGTGACACACTTCAGCTTGATATTAAATATGTTGAGGCAAAGTCCGAACTGTGGCTTGACTCGGAAGAAGGCCTCACAGACAATGATGAAGGCCGATATGTGCATGAAGGAGTTCAGCGGGACGTCGTGGAACTCGAGGCTGTAGAAGAACATGTTCAGCCCCTGACGAAGGGGTGGAGTGGGAAGCTCAGTCCCCACATGAAGTGGGGAATAAAGACCAACCTTTCGCCTGGCTGGGGGGTGGGGATCACCTGGTCCCTCTCAGGCGCGCGGTGGCCGATGTTGGTGGCGAGGTAGCCGGCGTCCTTGAGGTCCCAAATGTCCCGGTCGGTGATAGTGGAAGCCTCCCACTTGCTGTTGGAACTAGAACCTGCCATGGATTAGCCTGGAGGAGGCGTGGTGGAAAACCTAGATCTGCGTTGTGGAAGCTCAGAAGATTGGGGAAGTAGAGGATGTGAATGGGAAGCAGGGTTCGGCATTGGGGTTCTCTTTTCCTTCTTATGAGGCTTATCATTGTTTGTCCTCCCTTTGTTGCACCATGAATCCCTCCGCTTCCGAGACATGCGTGTCGCTGCACGCGCATGATTAAACATATCCCGTATAAAATGGGGCACGATCTGTGCATTGATGGATCATGCTGATGAAAACGGCCTCGAACCGCGCATCGAGTTTTTGCAACTAGTTTAGCGGTTGTGGTGGGCGGTGACCTTTTGTCAAAAAGGTCATCAGGGGACACTATTTTACTCCTTGGCGTTTGGCCTTCAGGGCCGACCCATTCATGGTGTTCGGACGCGCCTCTGTTTTGAAAGCTACATGCCATCGGAGGGCAAACTAAACTCGAAGGGAAGAACTCACCTCGCAATCTGAAGACTCTGATTATACGAAACAACTGAAGCTAATACCCTTCGCGTTGGAGGCAAGTTCGGGGGCTACGGAGGGAGTCCGGGATTAAGGGGTCCTCGGGGGGCCGACCTGTGTCCGATGGGCCGGACTGTATGGGCCGCTTGCCGAGCATTGTATCGATGGAAGGCCCTTCCTCCAGGAAGGAAGCTTCGGGAATCTTGGCTTGTCCTCCACATATGATGTAGTGCATAGGCATTTTTATCCCTTCAGTGTGTAACCGACCATGTGTAAAACCCTAGGTACCCTTGGCGTCTATATAGCCGGTGGGTTTTAGGTTGTAGGGAGGACAACTCATCTAGGGTTTAGCTATTTGTTCTCAAGGTAGATCAACTCTGTAACCAACATATCATCAATACAATCAAGCAGGATGTAGGGTATTACCTCCATAGGAGGGCCCGAACCTGGGTAAACATCGTCTCCTTCGTCTCCAGTTACCATCGATTCCAGCCTCACAGCTCGGGACCCCCTACCCGAGATCCGCCGGTTTTGACACTGACACTCGGGACCTAGGCGCACTCATGTTGGCTTCAGGGCGAAGCCTTGAGGATGGCCCTAAGTGTCGAGGGCCCCAAATGCCTACGGGGCCAGGAGTGGCATGCGTCGTGTGGCTGACGTTCGGCGTCCTCGTGGCCACCACCCGAATCGAAAAAATGCCTGAATTCTAGCGCCGAGCCATTACTACTTTCCTCTCCCGTGCTTTCTCTTGCTCCTGGATCTCTACCTTAGTTAAGACCTCTCTAGATCCGGCGTTACTCCGTCTTGCCCTTGGTCGTTTTGCAGCCTCCGGAGCCTCCTACTCTTCGTGTTGTTGTCTCACAGGAGACGATGCCTGCAGTCGTGTAGGAGACTCCTCCGGAGGAGGCCTTGGTGCCCTCGTCGCGCGTATTCGACATCCTAGACCAAGTTTGAGATGCCCTCATGGGTGCTGAAGATCGCCTTGCGAGCGGGCTTCTATGGCTCCTCTCTGGGTAGCTCGGGGCCAACGGCTCTGTCGTGCCATCCTGCAGCCAAGCCAAGGCCGCTGTGTCAAGGAGCAAGAAGGAGGACGCGTCAGCCAAAGCAGGCATCGAGGCAGGGCTAGCCGATGCGGCATCTGCTGAAGGGTGCCGGAATGAGGCGGAGTACCGCTTGAAGGTCCTTCAGGAAGAGAAGTCCGTGCTCGAGGAAGAACTGTGTGAGCAGCCGGAAGCCCTCAAGACCTGCAAGGCCCATCTCATCGACCAGCACTCCGAGTTGTCCCAGGCGAAGGTCAATGGTGTCACGGCGCTAGGGCTCCTAGACGCATGGGAGTAGGAGGCAGCCCTGAAGAAGGCCCGACTCGAAACTGTGGAAAAGGCTCGAAATCGGGGAGAGAAAGGCCACGGAGCTCAGTGCCCTTCCCCCAATCGAGCTCAGGCTTCGCAAAGCACTCCACTCCCTCTGCCGGGAAGAGTTTGTGGAACCCCTGGTGGCTCCAGAGAGCAGCTTCACGGAGCTCGCTTTGAAGTTCGTCGAGGCGCTAGAGGGCGGCATTCCCGTGGTGGAGGGGGTCTTTGATAGCAAGTGCCATGACCTCTTTTCTAAGGCCGTGACGCGCGTCTTCAGCCACTTTCACCTCCGTGAGCCAGGGTTCGACTTCGACTTCGTTATTCGCCCAGTCGCCCCGAGGTCCACAGCAGCGCTATGGAGGCAGTGAAGGTTGTCGTGAAGCCGTTGGTGGAGAGGTTCACCCGCATCACCGTTCAGCCGCCTCCTAAAACTGCAGAGGTTACTAGTGAAGAGGACGACGTCGGCGATGTCGATGATGAGTTCTCAGCAGATGGGGCGAGTGGCGGCAAGGCTCATCCTTGTTTCGTTCCTGCATCATTCGGCGTGCCTCGTGGAGGTGTTAAACTTCTTTGTATCCGCAAAAACTTTTAATGCTTGTAATAACCGTCGAACCGCGTGATTGCCCTCTTGGCCTTGTTTCGTTCTTGCTTTTTGTGTTGCTCTGCGTCGGCAGGGCCCAGCCTTGCGCATACCTCAGCAGCTGTTGGGGCCGATAGGATCACCTAGGATGGTCCCAAGGGTTGAGGGGCTACGAGGTCAGTGAGGCTCCTGAGTCGCGATGCTCAGGAGTCCCCCTTGACGTATGAGCATCTCTCATTAAGGGAACATGGTGAAGATAGGCTTAGCTTGGAAATTTCAAACACCTTACTCTCTGCGCTGGCAGGGCCCGTCCCCACGCATACCCACGGGGACCGACTGGCTCACCAAGGACGGTCCCAAGGGGTGAGGGCTACAGAGCCAGTGAGGCTCCTGGGTCGCGATGCTCAGGAGTCTCCCTTAACATACGATCTCTAGCATCCTCCTGAATGTTTTGAGTTTGAGTGCATTGAGCTCTGCATCGATAGGGCTCGGCCTCGCGCATACCTCAACCGCCATCGGGACCGACTGAATCACCAAGGATGGCCCTGAGGGGTGAGGGGCTACGGATCTAGTGAGCCTCCTGAGTCGTGATGCAATGAAGTTCCCCTTGACGTATGAGCGGCTCCCATACCTTTCCTCACCGGCTTTTCCTGAGAGGGGCGCGTGAAGACTAGATTTGGCAGACTTGGGAAGGTGGCAAGTACTAGGCCTGGTCTGGTAGAAGCCCCCATGCAGCCCCTCACGCGTACATCCTAGGGAATATAGCAAAATGGGGCCGCAAGGAGCCTTCCTGATGTTGGATGCAACCGTTGGTGCACCCTTTATTGTTTATATCCATCATAGGATGTAGGGCTTCCACATTGCATGGGCATAGTCATTGGTGGACCGTGTTGACCACCAGCACAGACTTGTGGCTTCCACATTGCGTGGATTTAGCCATTGGTGGGAACTGTTGACTTCTCCGCCACCACGGAGTTGTTGCTGCCACATTGCATGGGAGGGAACCCCTCTGCATCCTCAGGGGGCTCCGTGCGTGTACATCCCATTGACTTTGTATGCGTGGCTGGCACCGTAGAACTGGGAGGTGTATCTGGGAGCTCATGAGGGCGCTTTGGCCTCATGAGGTCCCTACCTCAAGGCCGATTGCGCCTGGGTCTTCTCGTAGATAGCATTATCTAAAGACGTGCAATCTACATTACAGCCTGCAGCGAGCATCCTCCCTAAGGGCATGGGAGGGACAAGCACCAGTGACTCCAGGAGAAGAAGTGGACGAGGCCGGCCCACCAAATAGAGCTCAATCACTAGATTTTTCAACGCTGCAGGGACACACCCAAGCACAATCGCCGTGCCTAGCCCTCTCGCAAGGCGGCCGAAGGTGTCCCACTCAGGAGTGATGACATTCACAGTGGCAAAATGCCATGCCGGCAAGGGGAAACATTAGGAAACAGGTTGCATGCATGAAAAACTGCTGAAATATAAGTAAACATGGCAGTTGTAGGGTACGCTGTACGTCTCCAACGTATCTATAATTTTTTGTGATGGCATGCTATTATATTATCTGTTTTGGATGTTTTATATGCATTAATATGCTATTTTATATTATTTTGGGGACTAACTTATTAATATAGAGCCTAGTGTCAGTTTTTGTTTTTTCTTTGTTTTTGAGTTTTGCAAATATGGAATATTAAACGGAGTCCAAACGGAATAAAACCTTCGGAATGAATTTTTCTGGAAGGAAATAAATCATCTAGGTTTGGAGTGCACGCAAAGTAAGTGAGTCCTTGTTTAAGGGGTCCTCGGGGAGCCGTCCTATTCTTATGGGCGGGACTATATGGGCTACTTACCGAACATTGGATGATTTGAAGGCCCAGTCTCCAAGATGGAAGCTTCGTGAAGCACGTTTGATGTAGCAAATAGGCATGTATATATCTTCGGCATGTAACCCACCTTGTGTGAAACCTAGGCATCCTCGTCATCTATGTAAGCTGGAGGGTCTTAGGGTATAGGGAGAGGACAACTCATCTATGGTTAGCTACTCGATCTCGAGGTAGATCAACTCTGTAATGCCTCACATCATCAATACGACCAAGCAAGACGTAGGGTATTACCTCCATAGGAGGGCCCGAACCTAGGTAAATATGTGTACCCTTCGTCTCCTCTTATCGTCGATTCTAGTCTCACAGTTCGGGACCGCCTACTCGAGATCCGTCGGATTTGACACCGACATTGGTGCTTTCATTGAGAGTTCCTCTGTGATCGAGATGGAATCGACGTCTTGCCTTGTCATCAACGAAGAGGTCTGCAACATGGACACTTTTGTCCCTAGAAAAATCTTTGCCTTCGGTAGCGGGGTGCTGCATGCTGATTCCGCTAGCCATCTAGGCCACGTTGAGAGCTTCGCCCCTAATCCAGAGGTTAGATTTGGAAACTTAGAGTTCTCCGTTGACTCTCAGGGTGACTTGTCGTTAATCAGGCTCACGGCTTTGCTTGTAGACTCCGAGGTCTCTAAGGCTTTAACCTCGAGCCCCTTCTTTGAACATGCCCATGGGGTCACCCATAGCGATGAGCCGATCTCCTATCCCAGTCCAGCCATTAAGCCACATGAACGGACACGTGTTCTTGCCGGACATTTGCCATGTCTGGACGCCTTGGAGGTCAACTCCACATGTTTCGAATAGCTGGATCCGATCGGGCCCTCACCAGTTGACGAGGCCCTACATCGGATCTCGTCGATGAAGATCACCGATGATCCATCCTCGATCTATGCTCAGTTCGGTTATGGTGTGGGCCAGGATGAATTTTTCGACCCACCCACCAACCACTTGATAGCCACTGTCAAAGATTTAACCGACATGCTGGACGATGCCTCCGAGGAGGCTTAATACATGGATGATGAATACCATGCTCCCACCCACGTTAACACCAGGAGGTGGGGCGCCACTTCCACATACGACGTCTACATTGTAGATACTCCTGCCACTAATGGTGACAACACGCCTCACAACGATGATGACAAGTCGGGCGATGCCTCGTCAAGGCCCTGGAAACAGCATAAGCGGTCCAAAGGAAAAAAGGGATGGAAAGCTATTATTAACAATAGGGACGATAATACCCCCGCTGAGCATGGCAATCCTGATGTCCCCAAACATCCGTTAGAGGGTCCGAAAGGGCCTGAGGACCAAAACAACCCCAATAATGTCAACAATTCCAAAGATGATAATTACCTTCCCCCCGTCGAGGAGGAAGAAATACCGGAAGCCGATGACTTGTACATCCCTGATAACCTCGAAGATCATGAAGAAATCAGGCAACAGCTCATAGCAACGGCTCGCAGCCTAAATACTAAAGAACAGAAACTCAAAGCCGAATAGGATGACCTCAATGATCGATGGATGAAAGTCCTCTCCGCCGAGGAAGTATATGGAACCGGTCTGTCGAACCATCACAAAAGCTACCCTCAGAGGAGGCTGCTGCCACAATTCGATGATGAACTCACTGATACTCCGTCTCCAAACCAAACTCCATATGACAAGCCAGACCACCCCCCTCATGGTCAGGACATGACGGCTGACGGCACAAGTTATATACCGGCAGTGCCCCGAGGACGGGGTAAGCAGCCATTAGATCCCAATGACACGTTCGACCTGCGAGATGACCTGGATCACAAAGCAGGCCGTACAAGATCCATCTATGGATCCATGGAGTACTCGCACGATATACGGGGCGGGTACAAACCATGGTTTGACCAAAACAACAGAGTGCGAGAACGCAACTGGCCCCACACAGATGTCCAATACAGGCACGACATAACACAGGTCAGAGGTGCCACTCACCCGCTATGGTTCACAGATGAGGTAATGCGACATCAGTTCCCCGAGGGGTTTAAGCCCGTGAATATAGAACAGTATGATCGGATCACGGACCCAACCGTATGGATTGAGGACTTCCTCCTCCATATCCACATGGCGCGAGGAGGCGATCTCCATGCCATCAAATATCTACCTCTTAAGCTTAAGGGGCCAACTTGGCACTGGTTTAACAGCCTCTCCGAACACTCCATTGGATGCTGGGAAGACCTCGAAGATGCATTCCGCTCTAACTTCCAGGGAACCTATGTCCACCCGCTGGACTCTTCCGATCTCAGCAACTTCGTCTAGAATCCCGGCTAGTCTGCTTGGCAATTCTGGAATCGTTTCTTGACTAAGAGGAACCAAATAATCGACTGTCCGGATGCTGAGGCCATAGCCTCCTTCCGGCATAATATTCGGGACGAATGGCTGGCCTGACAGCTAGGGCAGGATTGTAACATCCCAAAATTCCATTTTGGAATGTTATGAAATATAGCTATGCATCATCATCATCATTGCTTGAATACATGAAATAGTTGAAATGCCTTCTCTGAATTTCTGAAACCCCTTTCTACTTTCAATGTGTTGCTTTCACCTATTTGAAATTCTTGGTAAAAAGTTCAAATAAGATAGGAGGAACATGACACTCCACACCAGGGTCATCTTGATGATATATTTGAACAATAAGAACCAGGGGGTCTTTTGATAAATATTTGCAAAAGGTTTTCAAACCAAATAGGCAATTTCTAAAAATATTATTACTGCTCTGGTTATTAAAAAGAGTAACGGATTTGCATTTAAACGGGCCGGCCCACGGGCATTTATTCGTGAATTGATTAGGAGCCGGTCGACCGACGCGCCTCCGCCGCTTCTCTCTCTGACATCTGGACCCACCCGACCGACCGTTCGCACCGCGCGGTCGCCCTCTTCCTCCCGCGCGCGCCACCGTCGCCGAGATTCCATCTCCTCGGATCTCCCTCCTCTCTCCTCCCCGCACCCACCCGAGCACCCTATAAGTAGCCCCTGCCCCTCCTCTCTCCATTCCCCCCCGAATCCCCTCTCTCCCTTGCCGAGACGCTGCCCAAACACCTCACCGGAGCTGCTCCGACCACCGAAGCTCTCTCCACTCGTGCCCATCGCCTCAGACGTCTCCTCACCCCTCCGACCCCACCACTCGCCGCCCGACGTTCGCCGCCGTCGTCTGGACCACTCAACTGCCGCGGAATACCACCGGAGACGTGCCCCGACGACCACGTCGCCTCGGCCTCGCCGGCAACCCACCTCACGGTGAGCACCTCATCTGTTCGATCTGGATCTGACGATCCAGATTATAACATATTAACTCCGCGAACCATTTTCTTTTCAGTTCGGTCGACCGCCCGAAATCACTCCGCGCTCGCCCTCTCCGCCAATAGGATCTTGCCACGTAGCACTGACCGGTCGGTAGTTTATTTTTTCTTTTTCTGTTTAGTTTTAGTTAACTGATTGTTTTCTAAATTTGTTTTGCTTATATCTTTTAAACTATTTAATGTTTTGAGTTGATTCTTTCTGCATAAGATCACATTTTTCATGTAGTTTCGCCCTGTAGTCTTAGATCTTCAAATTGAACTCTAAAATTTGAATTTAGTCAAATTTGCTCAAATCACTCAAATCTGTATAACTAGAGTTTAAAAATAGATTTTGATATGAATCTTTTTGCTACTGCTTGGTATTAGTTAGGACTATCAGATTGCTTAGTTTGAGGATTTTTAGGATATATTTGTTTAGTGTTTTAGCTATAAACAGATTCTGCCTATTAGTTAGTATAGTTTTATTTATTTAGTTTTAGTTAGTTTCAATTAGATTTAGTTTTATTTTGTTTAGTAGGTGTTGTTGCTTGAACATTTAGTGTTTTACTTACTCTTAATAAAAAAAATGTAAATTGCTTAGTTTGTTTCTTTATTAACATAGGAATCACAACTTCTTTTCAAATAGGTTTAATTTGATTGAAACAACTAGTTAGTAATAGTTTTTCTTTCAACAAAGTTTTAAATAATTTAATTTTGTTTTCTAAGACAAGTTTATTTGTACATTCTTTTCTGTTAAGAACATGTTTTTTTAATAAATAATAAGTTTTGTTTTGCTCTTTTGTTAGTAAAACTATAGTTGGTTCATATAGTGTTTATCAAAACTTAAAAAAAAACTTTACTAAAGTTTTTCCGAACAAACTTTAATGAATTCAATTCTGTTATTAATAGAATATTTTATTGTTTTCTTGCTGTCAACTATTGTTCTGTTATTACAAATAGGTTTCATTATGTTAGTAGTGTTTTATCAATCATCTTTTAGAAAACAAAACTTTGTGTGTTTTCTTGCTTGTGATTTGTGCATTGTTTTGTCTTGATTGTTTACTAGTTCAGTGTTGATGTTGTGAGTACATTATTTTGTTGTATGCTTATTTGAGTGCTCTTGTTTGCTTCGTTAGATTATCTGGAGTGCGAAGCTTGTTACCTAGAGTCACTCACGTACGAAGATCATCAATCAGGCAAGTCACTTTGATCATGTTTACCCATGTTTTATTGCATTGGTTCTACCGTCCCCCCAATTGCATAAAAAGTAGGTAATTGGAAACTTGGTTACGGTTGTAGTATCATGTGGTAGGTACACCCTCTCAACCTTTGACACATTGGCCCCGGGAAACGTTGTTTTACTTTTTGCTATGCTATTAGTAGACAGGGTTGGTTGTGTGTTTCATGAGAGTTGAGAGAGTTAAAAATTTCAAGACCTACATAATGATCAAGACTTCAAGACTCTGAGTTTTCAACATACCTCTGGGTGGATGATGGTTGAACGGCACCCTGGAGAAAACCAGTGGATTTGCCTAGGTGTTGCTGGAGACGGCCAGTATTCACGCGGAAAGATCCACCCAGGCACAAAGAGATGGATGGATGCCTCAAGACCCAAGGCTTACCTGCACAGCCACAAGTCATTATGGGATCTGGCGACCAAATCTTGTGGGGAACGTGTGCAAAGCTCTGAGGAGTACTCAACCTAATCGATTAGCCCTGTCCACGGTCATGGACGACTTGAGCCAAAGGAACTGAAACTTCTGAAACCCTCAACACAATTAATTTGATGATGTGGGCATTAATAACTTGGGTATGAGAATTGGTTGGTGGAACCATCTCATTAAACAACCAACTTAGTAATAATTTTGCTTAGCCCTCTCTTGTTGTAGGGAAATTGGCTTTACGCAAAACTTACTACTCCACCTGCCATAATTGCATATAGATTAGAGGATTATCTTTTCACCCCTCTCTTGTGACTTTGCCGGCATATTTAATATGCTGACCTATATGGCTGCAACGTATCATGTTGTAGAGTACTTTTCCGACCAGGAGTGAGGATACGCTCTACGCTCGGTGAGATGCCCTTGGAGTTTGATGGACTCATCTACCCTCGATGCTTCCGCAAGATTTAGATATTCTCATGAGTTGGCCTTCAGCCACTTTATTGTAATCTTTATTGTAATAAAGGACTCGACATGAGATTTCGAATTAATATAATGCTGTGTGATTTCCCTTTGATATATACATTGATGTACCGTGTGTGTACCAGCATGATCTTGGGATGGTACGGAAACACCGGAGATTCGACCTTTCAGGTCGGGTCGCTACAGAAATGGTATCAGAGCACACGCTGACCGTAGGACGTAACCTCTAGGATTGGAAAGCCTTAGGATTTATTTCCCTTCGTCTTTAAAAAATTCTTATACTCTCATCTACTCGTTTCTGACTTCCCTCCAATTATTTCAAAATTTATAGATGGCCACCTTCATTCCAGTGTTGATCACGGAGTTTTGCCAGCCTGACGCAACAATGCCCTTTGGTAAGGAGATGATGAGGATCGTCAAGGACGTAAGGATTGCTTTGCCGAGCATCACCGGGACTCCTATCATGTCCTTTCCACAAGATGGACGCTACAGGATTGTGGTGCACATCCCAGGGAAGACCTTTGGGAATCAGAAGGAACCCATCGACTTCAAGTTTGTGGCACCCAGCTGGATACTTGGGAGAGACATGGCCATTCATCGTACCCTTGGACGTATTCAGGAGGAATACAGAGGTGGAACCATTTCACCAGGACTCAGCGTGGTTTGTCGCAGAGATGTCCATGGAAACATCATAACCCCTCCCACTGTAGACACCACCATTTCCTATATCCAGACCTTGGAGATTCACATCAGAACTCTGGAGCTCCGAGTTCGTGCTGATACAAAGACAATCAAGAATCTGATGAACCGCGAGATTGAGCTCGAAGCTGACTTACGGGAAGCCGAGTACGAGCATGAGTATGAGGTGAAGGATTTCTTAGAGAGGTTCGACAAGCTGAACACTCGCATCGCCACTCTGGAGGAACAGATGGACATGGGTGAAAATCTTCATCCTGAGGGAGACATGGCACCTTTCATCAGCGACGATGATGACTATGAGGAGAGCACCACTGGAGGAGGCTTAGTCACCTTGTACTTCTGAGGAAAACTTTAGTTATGCCCCCATGTATCTTCATTTTTTCGTGGTTAAAGCGTAGGTCGATGTTTAGTTTGATTGAGACTTGTATTCCCGATGTTTGAATCCTTGATTGAATAAATGAATGAGTGTTTGGTGTGATATGTTTGTTGCATTGCATATGGGTAGTGAATTTCTCCTTTTAGGCCCTTATTCTATTCTAATTCTCACCCCTCTAAAAACAGGAAGATGCCTCCACGACGTGAGTTCGACTTCACCTTCCCGCCGGAACTCACGCAACTCCTTCAGCAGCAGAATGCACTTATGCAGCTATTGATCTAGAATCAGACCAACAACCAGAACAACAACCATCATCATCCACCTCAGGCTCACAATCTCACCCGTTTTCTGAGGTTGAACCCTCCAACTTTCTCCAGCAGCACTGAGCCCATTGTAGCAGATGACTGGCTTCGTAAGATGGAGAGAGAACTAGTCACCGCTGGATGTACTGATGCTGAGAAAGTGCGCTTTGCCGCACATCAACTGGATGGACCAGCAGCTTCATGGTGGGAGAACTACACCACCACATATCCTATTGCTGATATAACTTGGGAGTAGTTCAAGCAAGCTTTCCACACCGCACATGTTTCAACTGGAGCCATGAGTCTAAAGAAGCGTGAGTTTCGCAACTTGTGCCAGGGTAATCGCTCTGTGGCCCAATACGTGGAGGACTTCGGCACATTGTCCTGTTATGCACCAGGAGACGTGGCCGATGATGCGGCTAAGCAAGAGAAATTTCTGGAAGGACTCAACGATGAGTTGAGCATGCAGCTGGTAGTGGCTACCTTCAACAACTACCAAGAGCTGGTGGACAAGGCCCTCATCTTGGAGGGAAAGCAGCAGCAAATTGAGCACCGCAAGCGGAAATACACTCAGGGAAAGTTTAACTCTGGAGCTCATCAGAAGCCCCGCTACTCCCCGTACTCAGTAAATACCGGATTAGGTACCGATAAGTTTGGAACGCACACTCATGCTGTGCACAACCATGGAGGCCACAACCATGGAGGAAATGGGAATGCCCGTCCCAACCATGGCAACTTCAAGACTGACAATGGGAATGGGAACAACAACCAGCACCGTCACGCTCCTACTCAGAAGGATCTGAGCCACATCACCTGTTTCAAGTGTCAGAAGACAGGGCACTATGCTACTGAGTGTCCCCAGAGCAAGCAGGGAAATGGAAATGGCAACTCCGCAGCCAAGAAGCCAAATCTGTTTCCTCATGCCCAGGTGAACCACCTCGACGTGGAAGAAGTCTATGATCAACCCGAGACTGTGGTTGGTAAGTTTTTATTGCATTCACGTCCAGTTACAGTACTTTTTGATTCCGGTGCAACTCATTCATTCATATCAAGGGTAGTTGTGGATAAGTATGGTTTTCCCACCAAAACCCTTAGTCAACCCATTATGGTCAATTCCCCAAGAGGTATGATGATGGCAGGGATAGGATGCCATGCCTTGACACTCAACATAGGAAACCATGTTTCCCCACCAACCTCATCATCTTAGAATCCCAGGGATTGGATGTAATCCTAGGTATGGATTGGATGACCAAGTATGAAGGAAATTTTGATTGCCCTAGCAAGTCTGTTTCACTCACCACCCCGGAGAACAAGAGGATTAAGTATGTATCCCGACGCACACGTATGAGTGCTCGGTTAAATTCCCTCACAGGAGTTGTTCAGGAGGAAGTACCAGTTGTACAAGACTTTCTGGATGTATTCCCGGAAGAATTACCAGGCATGCCACCAGATAGGGAGATTGAGTTCCTAATAGAGCTACAACCAGGGACAGCCCCAATTTCCAAGAGACCCTATCGGATGCCCGCAAATGATCTGGTGGAAATCAAGAAGCAAATTAAGGAGTTATTGGACAAGGGATATATTCGCCAAAGTTCTTCACCTTGGGGAGCCCAGTTCTTTTGGTGGAGAAGAAGGATAAAACCTTGAGAATGGTAGTCGATTATCGTGCCTTGAACAAGGTGACTATCAAGAACAAGTACCCTCTGCCGATTATTAATGACTTGTTTGATCAGCTAGTAGGCGCCAAAGTATTCTCCAAGATTGATCTTCGATCAGGGTATCACCAACTGAAGATTCGTGAACAGGATATACCCAAAACAGCTTTCACCACAAGGTATGGCTTGTATGAGTATACTGTCATGTCCTTTGGTTTAACTAATGCTCCTGCCTACTTCATGAATATGATGAACAAGGTGTTTATGGAATATTTATACAAGTTTGTCGTGGTGTTCATGGATGACATTTTGATATTCTCCAAGAATGAGGAAGAACACAAGGAACATTTGCGTTTAGTTCTGGAGAAGCTTAGAGAACATCAGTTATATGCCAAGTTCAGCAAATGTGAATTTTGGCTGACGGAAGTCAGATTCCTTGGACATGTTATTTCCGGAGATGGAATAGTAGTGGACCCCGGTAAGGTTGAAGCCGTCACCGAGTGGAAATCACCCACCTCAGTTAAGGAGATCCGCAGTTTCCTCGGACTAGCCGGATATTACCGGAGGTTCATTGAGAATTTCTCAAAGATTGCCAAGCCCATGACAGAGTTGTTGAAGAAAGAGTCCAAGTATGTTTGGACTGAGGAATGTGAAGCCAGTTTCCAGGAATTGAAGAAACGTTTGGTCACAGCCCCAGTGTTGATTTTCCCCAATATTCGGAAGGACTTCTAGGTTTATTGTGATGCTTCACGTCAACGAGTTGGAGGAGTACTCATGCAAGATGGAAAGGTTGTAGCTTATGCATCCAGACAACTACGACCTCATGAGTTGAATTATGCCACCCATGATTTGGAAATAGCAGCCGTACTGCACGCACTCAAGACCTGGAGACATTTCCTTATCGGAAAAAGTTGTGATGTTTACACTGATCATAAGAGCCTGAAATATATCTTCACGCAGAAAGAGTTGAACCTCAGACAGAGGAGATGGTTAGAGTTAATCAAGGACTATGACATGAGATTAAACTACCATCCAGGTAAGGCAAATGTGGTAGCAGATGTTTTGAGTCGGAAAACTTATGTAAACACACTCACAGTGGGAGGATTACCCCAGGAGTTAGCCGATGATCTCAGAGAGCTCAGGCTAGAGATAGTTCCAAGCAGATATGTTGCCACACGAGAAATCCAGTCCACCTTGACCGAAAGAATTCGAGAAGCCCAGAAATTGGACAAGGAGATAGCTGAGATTAAGCAAAGAATGAAAGATGATAAAGCTAAAGGTTTTCATGAGGATGAACAAGGAACTCTGTGGTTTGAGAACCGCATCTATGTGCCCAATGCCCCAGAGCTCAGGAAGTTGATACTTCAAGAAGCCCACGATTCCCCTTACTCAATACACCCAGGAAACACCAAGATGTACCTGGATTTGAAGGAAAGTTATTGGTGGACAGGTATGAAGAAGGATATTGCAGAACATGTGGCAATATGTGATGTTTGTCAGCGAGTAAAGGCAGAACATCAGAAACCAGCACGGTTACTCCAACCTTTGCCGATACCCGAGTGGAAATGGGAAAAGCTTGGTATGGACTTCATCACAGGATTACCCAGGACTCGTTCAGGTTATGATTCAATCTGGGTAGTGGTCGATCGCTTGACCAAGGTGGCTCATTTCATTCCAGTGAAGACCACTTATACCAGCGCTAAGCTAGCCAAGATATATATGACCAGGATCGTATGTCTGCATGGAGTTCCGAGGAGTATCGTGTCAGATAGAGGAACACAATTTACCTCAAAGTTTTGGCATCAGTTACATGAAACTTTGGGTACAAGACTAGAGTTCAGTACAACTTTTCATCCGCAGACCGATGGACAGACTGAGAGAGTCAACCAGATTCTGGAAGACATGTTGACAGCTTGTGCGCTAGATTCTGGATCTAGTTGGGATGAGAACTTACCTTACGCAGAATTCTCGTACAACAACAGTTATCAGACCAGTCTGAAGATGGCCCCTTTCGAAGCATTATACGGAAGGAGGTGCAGAACACCATTGACGTGGGATGGTGTTGGAGACCGACAACTTTTTGGTCCCGACCTTATTCGAGATTCAGAAGATAAAGTCAAGTTGATTCGTGAAAGACTCAAAATAGCTCAATCCCGACAGAAGAGCTATGCTGACAACAAACGCAAGGAAGTAACGTATGAAGTGGGAGATCAGGCATATCTTCGTGTGTCCCCACTTCGAGGAATCAAGAGGTTTGCTTTTAACGGAAAGTTAGCACCCAGATTCATAGGCCCCTACAAAATTCTTGAACATAAAGGCGAAGTTGCATACAAGCTAGAATTTCCGGAAGGATTATCCGGAGTTCATGATGTTTTCCATGTTTCCCAGCTGAAGAAATGTCATGCTGAGATGACTGATATTCCTTTGAGAGACACAGTGCCCCTAGAGGTTATCCAACTTGACAGTGATCTGACCTACGAGGAGAAGCCTGTCAGAATCCTCGAGACTGCCAACAGAGTTACCCGCAGCAGGATCATCAAGTTCTGTAAGGTTTTGTGGAGTCACCACACCGAGGAAGAAGCCACCTGGGAACGCGAAGAAGATCTTCGTAGAGACCATCCGCACCTATTTTCTAGCCAACCCGAATCTCGAGGTCGATATTCATCTTAAGGTGCGTAGGTTTGTAACATCCCAAAATTCCATTTTGGAATGTTATGAAATATAGCTATGCATCATCATCATCATTGCTTGAATACATGAAATAGTGGAAATGCCTTCTCTGAATTTCTGAAACCCCTTTCTACTTTCAATGTTTTGCTTTCACCTATTTGAAATTCTTGGTAAAAAGTTCAAATAAGAAAGGAGGAACATGACACTCCACACCAGGGTCATCTTGGTGATATATTTGAACAATAAGAACCAGGGGGTCTTTTGATAAATATTTGCAAAAGGTTTTAAAACCAAATAGGAAATTTCTAAAAATATTTTTTTAAGGTGTTCAAATGACAGAATAAAAATGTTCAATAAATGGCATTTATTATTATGTTAATTTTGATATATAATACTCCTATATTTAGGAATGTTCTGAATGCTTTTAAAGACGTTTTACTGCTCTGGTTATTAAAAAGAGTAACATATTTGCATTTAAACGGGCCGGCCCACGGGCATTTGTTCGCGAATTGATTAGGAGCCGGTCGACCGACGCGCCTCCGCCGCTTCTCTCTCTCTGACATCTGGACCCAACCGACCGACCGTTCGCACCGCCACGTCGCCCTCTTCCTCCCGCGCGCGCCACCGTCGCCGAGATTCCATCTCCCTGGATCTCCCTCCTCTCTCCTCCCCGCACCAACCCGAGCACCCTATAAGTAGCCCCTGCCCCTCCTCTCTCCATTCCACCTGAATCCCCTCTCTCCCTCACCGAGACGCTGCCCAAACACCTCGCCGGAGCTGCTCCGACCACCGAAGCTCTCTCCACTCGTGCCCATCGCCTCGGACGTCCCCTCGCCCCTCCGACCCCACCACTCGAAGCCCGACATTCGCCGCCATCGTCTGTACCACTCAACTGCCGCGGAAGACCACCAGAGACGTGCCCCGATGACCATGTCGCCTCGGCCTTGCCGGAGAAGCCCTCGCCGGCGACCCACCTCACGGTGAGCACCTCATCCGTTCGATCTGGATCTGACGATCCAGATTATAACATATTAACTCCGCGAACCGTTTTCTTTTCGGTTTGGTCGACCGCCCGAAATAACTCAGCGCTCGCCCTCTCCGCCAATAGGATCTTGCCACGTAGCAATGACCGGTCGGTAGTTTATTTTTTCTTTTTCTGCTTAGTTTTAGTTAACAGATTGTTTTCTAAATTTGTTTTGCTTATATCTTTTAAACTATTTAATGTTTTGAGTTGATTCTTTTTTCATAAGATCACATTTGTCATGTAGTTTCACCCTGTAGTCTTAGATTTTCAAATTCAACTCTAAAATTTGGATTTAGTCAAATTTGCTCAAATCACTCAAATCTGTATAACTAGAGTTTAAAAATAGATTTTGATATGAATCTTTTTGCTACTGCTTGGTATTAGTTAGGACTATCAGATTGCTTAGTTTGAGGATTTTTAGGATATATTTGTTTAGTGTTTTAGCTATAAACAGATTCTGCCTGTTAGTTAGTATAGTTTTATTTATTTAGTTTTACTTAGTTTCAATTAGATTTAGTTTTATTTTGTTTAGTAGGTGCTGTTGCTTGAACATTTAGTGTTTTACTTACTGTTAATAAAAAAATGTAAATTGCTTAGTTTGTTTCTTTATTAACATAGGAATCACAACTTCTTTTCAAATAGGTTTAATTTGATTGAAACAACTAGTTAGTAATAGTTTTTCTTTGAACAAAGTTTTAAATAATTTAATTCCGTTTTCTAAGACAAGTTTATTTGTACATTCTTTTCTGTTAAGAACATGTTTTGTTAATAAATAATAAGTTTTGTTTTGCTGTTTTGTTAGTAAAACTATAGTTGGTTCATATAGTGTTTATCAAAACTTAAAAAAAAACTTTACTTAAGTTTTTCCCAACAAACTTTAATGAATTCAATTCTGTTATTAATAAAATATTTTATTGTTTTCTTGCTGTCAACTATTGTTCTGTTATTACAAATAGGTTCCATTATGTTAGTAGTGTTTTATCAATCATCTTTTAGAAAACAAAACTTTGTGTGTTTTCTTGCTTGTGATTTGTGCATTGTTTTCTCTTGATTGTTTACTAGTTCAATGTTGATGTTGTGAGTACATTATTTTGTTGTATGCTTATTTGAGTGCTCTTGTTTGCTTCGTTAGATTATCCGTAGTGCGAAGCTTGTTACCTAGAGTCACTCACGTACGAAGATCATCAATCAGGCAAGTCACTTTGATCATGTTTACCCATGTTTTATTGCATTAGTTCTACCATCCCCCCAACTGCATAAAAAGTAGGTAATTGGAAACTTGGTTACGGTTGTAGTATCATGTGGTAGGTACCCCCTCTCAACCTTTGACACATTGGCCCCGAGAAACATTGTTTTACTTTTTGCTATGCTATTAGTAGACGGGGTTGGTTGTGTGATTCATGAGAGTTGAGAGAGTTAAAAATATCAAGACCTACATAATGATCAAGACTTCAAGACTCTGAGTTTTCAACATACCTCTGGGTGGATGATGGTTGAACGGCACCCTGGAGAAAACCAGTGGATTTGCCTAGGTGTTGCTGGAGACGGCCAGTATTCACGCGGAAAGATCCACCCAGGCACAAAGAGATGGATGGATGCCTCAAGACCCAAGGCTTACCTGCACAGCCACAAGTCATTATGGGATCTGGCTTGGTTGGATATCATGGTGACCCTGGACAAGCGGTGCTACGAGATGTAGAAGAACGGTAGGAAAGGATGGGCACCGACAGAGTCGCAGGGAAACCCTTTGGAAGACAATGTTTTGGTCATCCGTTTCTCAAACACCCTGAAGTGCAAGAAATCAAACGGAGGCAACCAAATCTTGTGGGGAACGTGTGCAAAGCTCTCAAGAGTACTCAACCTAATCGATTAGCCGTGTCCACGGTCATGGACGACTTGAGCCAAAGGAACTGAAACTGCCGGAACCCTGAACACAATTAATTTGATGATGTGGGTATTAATAACTTGGGTATGAGAATTGGTTGGTGGAACCATCTCATTAAACAACCAACTTAGTAATAATTTTGCTTAGCCCTCTCTTGTTGTAGAAAAATTGGCTTTACACAAAACTTACTACTCCACCTGCCATAATTGCATATAGATTAGAGGATTATATTTTCACCCCTCTCTTGTGACTTTGCCAACATATTCAGTATGCTGACCTATATGGCTGCAACGTATCATGTTGCAAAGTACTTTTCCGACCGGGAGTGAGGATACGCTCTACGCTCGGTGAGATGCCCTTGGAGTCAGATGGACTCATCTACCCTCGATGCTTCCGCAAGATTTAGATATTCTCATGAGTTGGCCTTCAGCCACTTTATTGTAATCTTTATTGTAATAAAGGACTCAACATGAGATTTCGAATTAATATAATGCTGTGTGATTTCCCTTTGATATATACATTGATGTACCGTGTGTGTACCAACATGATCTTGGGATGGTACGGAAACACCGGAGATTCGACCTTTCAGGTCGGATCGCTACAAGGATAAACCTCGGACCATGTCCGCCCTTACCTCCCTCATGACCCGCTTTTGCCTGGGCGAAGACAATTGGCTACCAAGACGCGGCCACAACTCCGAACATCCCGTAGCATCTGAAGCCTGGGATGGCAACTTAAAACCAAAGCGCAATAAGAATAAGTGCCCGCACAATAATAGTGATGCCGATGACATGGCTGTGAAATGCCAGATTCTGCAACTCCCGACTTGGGCAGTGGAAGAAGCCTCCTAAAGGCAATCATGACAGACCCACTTAGCTGGATAAGATTCTGGAAAGGCCTTGCCAAATTCATGGGACTTCGAAGAAGCCCGCCAACCACACACACTGCAATTGTTGGGTGTTTAAATAGGCCGGCAAGATACTACCCGAGGACCAAGGCAAAAGCTGTCGCACCGAGGACGAGGATGAGCCTCGGCGTGCAATTGGTGGCGGACAGAAGAAATTCCCTCCCGAAGTCCAAATGGTGAACATGATATATGCCACCCATATACCCAAGAAGGAGAGGAAGCACACCCTTCGGGAGGTCTACGCTGTGGAACCCGTAGCCCCGAAGTACAACACATGGTTACCATACCCAATTAACTTTGATCGGTGCAATCACCAGACCAGTATCCATCATGGGGGTTCGGCGGCCCTCGTCCTAGACCCCATTATAGATGGGTATCACCTCACAGAAGTCCTAATGGATAGAGGAAGTATCCTCAACCTGATTTACTCAGATACCGTGAAAAAGATGGGCATAGATCCATCAAGGATCAAACCCAGTAGCACTACCTTCAAAGGAGTGATCCCAGGCATTGAGGCCCGATGTATGGGTTCTGTAACTCTAGAAGTTGTGTTCGGCTCGGCCGATAACTTTCGCAGCGAAGACTTGATCTTTGACATTGTGCCCTTCCACAGCGGCGATCATGCGCTGCTTGGCCGAACAACATTCGCTCGTTTCAATGCAGTCCCACAGTACACATACCTCAAGCTCAAGATGTCGGGCCCCAAGGGGGTCATTACTGTCAACAGCAATACAAAGTGCTCCCATAGAACTGAGGAACATGCACTGGCCCTAGCGGCTAAATTCAGCTACAAAGAAGATCGGCAAGTTCCGCCATCCACTCGAGTTCACACACAAATCACCTTATCTATCATGTGTTAGGCATCTTGGCATTCGCTTTATATACATAGGTTCCGAACTATGTCTTTGGTCAATAAGTTGGGTTGCCCGGCTCCTATGCTTGCCCCTTTATGTTCCACTCATTCGGCTAAGAGGGCAAAGGGATCACCCCTGCGATTATGCTTCCGGATAGTTGGGTCAAGCACCTCAGGGGAGAAAGCCGAAAACAGACTGTCATAGTATGCGAGATCCGGTCTGTGAACCCTGAGCTGGAAGTATTATACTTCAATCCTCATAAGTGGTTAGTCCATGTTACACGAGGAACTTGCCCGTTCTGTAAACATTGTGATACCGGCTTTGGCCACGGTTCGTCCGAACATCACAACACTTCGGTGGTTAATCGTACGCTTCAAGTATTCCTTTTTCATGCCCCTGCGGCTAAGTGAAAGAAATAAAACACCTGTCATGCCCAAGATGTGATCCTATCCTTATTTTGGCTCGAGGGCCTTGACAGGGATATAAGCGCATCTCGTCATGTGGCAAGAATGGATATCATTACAAGTACATGTACTGGAGAGATGAGTATATGGAATTGGCTTACAATCACCAAAAGCTACAACAAGAACACATCCATACAACAACATATTCAAACATCATACAGAAGAGCAGGGTTCGACTACAAACGAAATCAAACGATAAAATGACATCCATCCTTGCTATCCCAGGCTGCCGCCTGGAACCCATTCTAGATTGATGAAGAAGAAGAATAAGAAGAAGAAGAACTCCAAATCAAACAAGCATCGCTCTCACGTCAAAGCATCACATTACCTATACCTGCAACTATTGTTGTAGTAATGTGTGAGCCACGGGAACTCAACAATCTCATTTCCAAGGGTATCAAGACTATTAAAGCTTAATGCGCGAGGTATGGTTAAGTGGTGAGGCTGCAGCAAGCGACTAAGCATTTATTTGAGTGGCCAACTTACGAATGCAGAAAGTAAAGTATGGTGGTATACGAATAATGAATGTGAACTATTAATAATCACTAAGTGATCCTGAACACCTACTTGCGTCAAACATAACCCCACCGTGTTCTCTCTCGGATAAGGACTCGCGAGAAGAGACAGTCATGGTTACACACACAGTTGGTGTATTTTATTTGAGTTTACTTCAAGTTTACTATGACCGGGTGTTAAACAAAGTTTCCAAGTTGCCACATAACCACGGGCATGGCTTTCCGAAAGATTTAACCCTGTAGGGATGCTCCAACTCGTCCATCACAAATTAACCACACACCGTGTTGGAATTCCTCAACCACTGAATCACCCGTAGTATTTGCAAAATCCTGATGGAAAATCACAACTTAGAGATAGCCATAAGTGTCATCGAAATCTCACGTGGAAGACGTTCGAGGAAAGGTAAAACAAGTCCAGCAAGGCCGCCCGACTATCGACGAACCCGATAGGAGCCGCGTATCTCGTTCTTAGGACACACCGGATGAACACTATGTACGGCGACCTGATAGAAATCCCTCGAGTTGCCTCGAGGTGGCCCCACAAGTGGCTCTATTTTGGACCAACACTCATGAGGAGCACCGGCCCAAGTGGTTGATTAAAGATCCTCGGGTTAATTACTCCCTGTGCAGGTTTATTATTTATTAGGCAAGTGTAGTACCAATGTTGGTCCTTGCCAGACAAGCTTTATCCTAAAACGAAAATCAAGGGGGTCCCCATAGGAACCCTGAGCATGTCAGGAGCGCTCAATATGGGACACAACACCAATACACAAGTAACTAGGGGAGGCAAAAAGTGGAAGAAAACACCAAGCAAAAGGCCAAGCCTTCCACCTTTTACCAAGTATATATGTGCCTTAAATGAAATAGCAATAATATTGTGATAACAAAATAATGTCCATGTTGACACATTGAAGCAATTGCACCTGCATCTAGAAACACTATAAGAAGGGCTGGGCAAGCGGTAACATAGCCAAATAAAGGTTTGCTGGGATGTGGAGGGGTTAGAGGATTATCTTGGCATGTTTTGGAGGCTTGTCAAACAAGTGGTAGGTAGCGTGACATAGTGACAGAAAGACAAGACAACTAGCATAGCATTGATAGTAGTGGTATCCAGGGAAATGTGTCATCTTGCCTGAGATCCCGCTTGGAAGAAGAATGAATCTATGAAGAAGACGACCAACATAGTCGAACGAATCCTCACACTCCGAATGCTTTCGAAACTCTATCGAGAGGGATCAATCCGAAACAGCAATCAACACACGATAACACCACAACATATGCATGACATGATGCGCAAACAAATATGATGCATGTCCGGTTTAAATATGCAAGGCATGGAAAATCTCATCAAACAACTACTACACATTAAGCTGAGGCTCAATATGCAACAAGCTGTATATTGATGAAACTACTCAATCGATTATTTAGATCACTCTCATTTAGGTACATGACAATATTAAATGTTGGTAAATAGGGCAAGAGGTGAAGCATAAGTAAGCTACCTATCTAGACAAGTTTAAATGAGGCCGAAAACAACGTATAGGATTTCCGAAACGACCCCATAAGTTAATTTCGAAGTTGTTCCAGGTCTGAACTAACCATGTTTTATATTTATTAAGCAGGGAAATAAGATGCACAATGGGATTCTAGTCGATTAAAATATATGGAACATTTCCAACGGAGATAACAAGATTATATGCCATGAATGCAAAATGCATGAAAATGACAAACACAAACATTTCAAATCATGAATGCAGCAACCAAACGACACACAAGACGACAATGGAATAGAAGGGGAATCTTCTGGAGCGTCGGTCCCGGGCTGTTACAGCACCATACTCTGATTGCTTAGTCTGTCGCATTATACCACCTTCGGGTTCCGATAATTTGGATAAGGGACATTGTGCATTGGCATAGACACCCCATGTAGTATCTACATGGGGGCTTGTCACAACCCTAGTAAGTTTCCTAGGTTAGCATTGTGATTGCATCATCATCATCATTGCATCAATGTGAAATGGGGAGAAAGAAAAGAAACCCCAAGCACTTAATGAATTAAAGAAATTCAAGATAAATGAAATTTCAACAAATCCAAAATGCCGATCAAAAATGTTCCCTATGTCTGATAATTGAGGGCATGGATATACCAGGGATCATTCTAATTATTTGAACATTTCAAATAATTTAAATTAAATATTTAAGCCTCTGAAATTGATAAATAAAAACATTATCATTACTACTGCTTTCAAATTAACCTGAAACTTTTATACAGGTTTGGATTATTCAAACTTGAATATACAAAAGTTTTGGAATATTTTGAAAAGTCAATTGGACCTGCAAAAAAAATAAAGAAAAGTCAGAAAACAGAAAACAGAAACAAAAAAAGGAGAAACCTACCTGGGCCAGGGGAGAGAAGCGGGCCTAGCCCACAGGGGCGAACCGGTCATCCCCCACCTCTGGCCAGGAGGACGTGGGCGTGTGGTCGCTGCGCGCCAGCCACCTCCTCCCTGCGTGGCTCCTTGCTGGAGGGCCGGGAGTGCGCCAGCAAGAAGCACCTCACTGTCGTGCCCCTTCTCCTCTCTTCCTCCTGCGAGAGCTCTCTCTCTCGCGCGCGCATTCTCCCCCTTTGACCCGCCATGGCCGCGCTACTCCTCGCCGTCGTGCCGTCGTTCTAGCCACCCCCGAGCCCGTCTGAACCAGCCAAAAGCTCCGCCCGGACCTCCTCTTCCTCCTAGCCGAGCCACGCATCACCCGAAGGCTCCTATCGCCGTCGCACCATCATCTTCCTCCTCGGGTCGTCAGAACAGAATTCGGAGGCCGCCACCATTCCAGGTCCTTCCCGAGCTCGTTTGCGACCCCGCTGCATCCGCCGTGAGCACCTGGTCTTTTCCCCTTTTTCCCCCCTTGAATAGAGCCTCGTAGCATTGATTCTCCCCGAGCCCGAAAGCTTCCCGCCGTCGGCGAGGTCGTGGGCACCGTTCTGGCGACCCAAGCTTGCTTCTGAGCACGTGGTCATGCTCAGGAGGCTCCCAGGTAGCCTCTGGAGGCCTCAGCTGCCCCGTCCGAGCTCCGGCTCGACGAGCTCATGCTTGCCCGAGCTCCGGCCGCCACTGCCCTCAACGCCGGCGCCGATTCCGGCCACCCCAGCCTCGGGGGTGTGTCCAGATGGATGGGCGTGTGCATGGGCGTCATTTTGAGCCCATCCGCCGGCCGTTTAGTCATTGGAGAGGGGATTCCGATCCTCTTCGCCGTGTCTGGTGCCGCCGGCGGCTAAACGCCGGTGGGCACAGCCATTTGACCACGAGGGTTGACCCTCTAGGTCACTAGCAAGTGGGCCCGGCTCTGTTAAAACTAATCTAAGTTAAAAATTAAACTAGTTAGTTTAATTAACCTAATTAGGCACTGACCTGTGGGCCCAGTGTCATTAACTAATCCGGAATTAATTTAATTAGTTAGTTAAAGTGTCTGAGTCACTGACATGTGGACCCCACATGTCAGGTTTTACTCTGGCCCGGTTAGCTGACCAGCTGATGTCATCATGACATCATGCTGATGCAATAAAACAATTTCTAGTTTTAAAATAATTCCAGAAATTATTTAAAACTTTGAAAAATCATATAAAATAATCTGTAAGTCAGATGAAAATAATTTATCTATGAAAGTTCATCAGAAAAATCCAATGAATCCAATGGTGCTATTCTCATGCATGTTAGAGCAACATAACTAGGTGAACATGGACAATTATCATTAGGTTAATATAAGGAAGTTGAAATGATAACAACTTTGAACCTATATTCAAATCTATTTTCAATTGACATGATCACTAGTTACATTAGCTCACCCATGCATATTACTATGCCATGATAATGCATCACATTGTTGCATTTGCTTGTATTGAATGCTCTTATCTGCGTTGCGGTAGGCCCTGATCCGGAAGATACTACCCCATATCCCGATGAAGGAGAGAATTCCTCCGCAACTCAGCAAGGCAAGCAACCCCATTGATCATTCCGATAACATCCCAGTCTCTCACTCATGCTCTTGTTTATTTCATTAGGACAAACGATCACATGTCAGTCATACACGGTACATGATCCTATTCTTATGCATGACCTGACCTTGTCACAGTAAATAGTTAAACCATGCAACCTAGCATACCTGGTAGATGCGTGTGCCATGATGTGCTTAGCTTACTTTCATGCCATGCTGCTACGCTTAGAGTTGTGTCAGGTCGGATTCATCTGGGTGATGAACTAAGTGGAACGGTGTTGTCCGAGGTGATGAGCACATAATGAATACGATTTGGCAAAGGTAGCGATGAGAGGCTATGTAGGAGTACATAGTGGGTTGTCTCATTGGGACTGTTCTTAGGAACTAGGTTCCGTGTTTGTGATCCAAGACTAGTTACTACCACACATTGGGTTCCGGTAACTCGACCCCTCTCGACTTATCAGTCGCTTAGTCCTTAGTCCAGGAGTTGCAAGTAGTTTCTGGTGTTTATAGCATGTCGGAGGCCGTGCGTAGCGCTGACCCTCGGGGTGGGTTACGACGCGGTAGGCAGTGGTACGGTGTACCAAGGGTCACCCGAATGGTGGGCTTGGGAACCCTGCTCACATCGTTTGGGACCGTAGCGGAAACTTTGGCCGGACTTCCGTGCGGGTTCAGTCTCAAATAGGCGATAGCCTAGACTGGAGGTCTTATGTGATTGACGGTCGTGGCCGACTCCCTCGCTGGGCATCCGCTTGAAGGTTGCCGAGGTGGGTGGTTTATGGCACACAACGATAAGTGGCGAGAGCGTGTGTGAAGAAGTACACCCCTGCAGGGTATGAAACTATTCGAATAGCCGCGTCCTCGGATATGGACTACTTGGAGAACTTATGCTGTTCATAGATAATCAAATGGATACTTCCAAAAATATCAAGACAAGTGTGAGTACCGTGGATGGCACTCTTCCAGGATAGGAAGATGAATCCATGGTGGTGTATTGTTGTGGAGTTAGTGGACTCGAGTGTGATACTTAAAATATTAACAAAGGGTTAAAATTGAGTAGTGTAGGATAGCCATGAGTGAAAGCTGGCATTTCTACATGAACTCCACCACCCCCTTGTTGATACATGAGCATAAATAGACTAGGTCTGTTTTAAAGACTTAGTGAGTACGATTGTACTCATCCTTGTTTAATAAATGTTGCAGAAGAGAACCAGGACCCATCAGGTGGGTTCTATCTAGACGTTGATGATGCCGAATAGGTGGTGTCCCAGCTACGATCTTGCCCGTGTGGTGGGCTATAGATAGTCAGGCCGTGTGCCTCTTTTCTATTTTCGCTGTCTGTACTCACACAGCTTAAGTTTCCGCTGGCTTGTATGACTTTGTTTGTATGACTTGAGTGTCGGGTCATGTGACCCCTATCTCTAAGAACATATTATGCAAGGCTCGTCTGAGCCTCTTAAATAAAAGTCATGTTGTTGTATGGTTATGTTGTGATGCCATAGTTGTATCTATGCATATCGGGCATGTCGTGCGTACGTGTGACGTGCAACGGTATGTATGGGATCCGACACCTAGTTGTGTGCCTTTAGTAGTACTCTTTACGGGAAATTGCCTCTTTGTGCTTCCACCGAGCCATGGTAGCTTGCTACTGCTCCAGACACATTGATTGACCGACATGTATCCTTCTTTGCTGCTGTGTCTGTCCCTTCGGGGAAATGTCTTGCAGTGTAATGGAGTCCCTGTAGCCTGCTACGACTCGTCTATGTGCAGTGATGACATTCGTGTCTCGCAACGTAATGGAGTCCTTGTAGGTTGCTATGACTTGTCTACACACACTTGAGGCCGACACCTGCATTGTTGGGTTATGTATGCCTGCTTCCGTACGGATGTGCCACTTGGGTTCTATGACTAGTCATGTCGGCCCGGGTTCTTTGTTGTGTGATTGCCAGCGACATGTTCACATACGTGAGCCAAAAGGCGCAAACGGTCCCAGCCAAGGTAAGGCTGCAGCCGTGGAGTACCATGTGTGAGGCCGCAAAGTGATGTGGCTTGTTACAGTATGGAATCATATGACTTAGGATCGGGGTCCCGACAGGATTGAAGCCGACGACTCATATATTTCAGTATTAAAAAACCACATAGGAGTTATAAAGGAATGCAAAACCATATAAGAACAAATACTAATATCATTAAAAGTTTAGACAAGTCTTCGGACGCATTACAACTCATTCAAACATGTTATCACCTGAACACAGTGATGCTATCACCCGAGCACTCTCCATCATTCCATCGAAGTATAGCTCGGGGCATCGATGCTCCTTCCTGGCTGGTGGCGGGTTAGTGGCTACCTTCATCGGATTCAGCCCCAGCCACTGCACCTTGGCATTGGTAAGGGCCATCCGGACTCCTTCGATATAGGAGGAGCACTTGACGGTGTCAAGACGGGACGAAGCAGCAATCAACCTCTGCACTAGGACAAGGTAGCTGCCTAACAACGGCTTGACGGTCCATAAGCAGATGCAGAGGTACTTCATGGTCGGCTTCGCCATCTGGTGCAGCTCCATCAGCTGTTTTAGCTTCTCCACTAGAAGAGGAGGATGCTCGGGTGCTCGGAACTATGCCCAGAATAGCCGAGGTTCATCTCCTTCTCCCCGCGAGGCGGACAGCTGATTAGTGTCCGCCACATTCTTCTGGAGAAAGAAAGATACGCCTGGGAGTGGCCACACCCGGGTAAGCAATGTGAATTTTCTATCCCCGAATATGCACTTTAGTGAGTACGGCTTACCATCTACTATGTCCTTGGCCTGGCGCACTTGCTACTTGTAGAACCGTCTGTCCATCCGCTACTTCTGGAGTTCGGTTTTTAAAGTGGACAGTTCAGCCGAGATCGCCTTATTATTCTGCTCCAAGGCCTTGCATCTCTCACAGGCGACCTTGAGCTCCTGTTGGACCTCTGCCATGCGATCCTCATGCTTGCGACTGGTGGCCTGCATGGTGGAAAGGGCGACAACCGTTTCTTTAGCAGGTGGTCATTTCGTCCTTGGCACGCTGGAGCTCGGCCTTGAGCCTCTCCATCTCCCTCGCCGAGGCTGCGCGTACATTATACGATGTGAAAAAGCTGCATTGATAGTATTCGGACGTTAGAGTTCATACAAAGGCATTTAGATTCAGTTTTGACATACCTTGAGCCTCGTCGAACCTTTGGTTAAGGGCCTCAACTTCGTCTTCGTAGTGCTTAAGCTTCCGATTTAGCTCTTCTAGTTCTGTGCTATTTATGGCCACCGCCGATGACGAATCCTGCATTACACACACGGTTGATACATTACATGGGTACTCAATTCCTGAATTATAGACAATCCGATCATATGTTGAGTTATTCTAACATGAAGGACACTTAAAGTGCATCTAGTTCGATATCAGATATAGAAGTCACCCCAAGTGTGCTTTTTCACCTCACCTAGGGCTCGAGGGCTGACATGTATATAATACGGATAAATCAAAACTTTGCAAATAAGAACATCAACTGACTTACTTGAAAACTCATAAGGAGACCTTCGAACGCATCCTTCAGTCCATTGTCAATGGACTGGATGCTCTGCAATACCGCACCCATAAGCGTGCGGTGATCCTCGGGGTTGGAGGCGCTCGATAGAGCCTCCTCCATGACCAACCACATATTGCTCGGTGGTGACAGTGATGACCGGATTCCCCAATCACCTGCCAGGGATTGAACCAGTGGCTCCGGATGCATAGTGCACTCCGGAGATGTTCTCGGAGGGCATTGAGCGCCCACTCGCCCAACCTCCTCGGTGTCCGGGAGGGGTGTCATCCCCTGGTCTTGAGTGGCCGAGGCGTTAGCCCTGGCCACGGTACAGTCTCCCTCGCCACCGGTATCCGCCTCCATAGGAGGGTGCTAGGACAACACCTCCACGGCGTACCTTGTGGCGCCTGGAGTGGTGGGATGCGAGGCATCCTCACTCTCCGCCAGCTCGGCGGGCGGGGTTTCCCCTCTGTTATCACATCGGTGGGGATAATGCGTAGGGGGCTGTAGAGCCAATGACCTGCATGTTAGCAAACTCTAAATCTATTCATAATGAATGGGAGGGTCTTCTGATCCTAACTCTTTCGGAGGGGGCTTGACCCATAGGATCCTTTGCGGAACCTCCTCGAGGTGTTCGGACGCGGTGTCAGAGTCCGAACTATCATCAGACAGAATCACCCACGTCCGACGCGCCCTATTCTGGGCAGGAGGAGGGACCTTCTATGGAGTATTCGAGACACCGCTCTCTTCCTGGCACGGGGGGAATTACCTCCCCCCTCTCCCTCGACCTCGGCCTCCTCCTCTTCCTCCTCTTCTTCCTCTTCCTCCTCCTCGGCCTCTTCTTGATTCGAGGAGGCGGGGGTATCCTCGGATGTAGCATCAGTCTAGTCCCTGATTCGGATGCCAGTCTGGCCTAGTTTCTTCTTCTTCTCTTTTTCTTGGGAGCCTCGTAAGTCTTTACCACGAGAATTT
This sequence comes from Hordeum marinum, assembly GCA_022496015.1. NCBI lineage: Eukaryota > Viridiplantae > Streptophyta > Magnoliopsida > Poales > Poaceae > Hordeum > Hordeum marinum. Next base: position 120,336,142 of record CM039676.1, read on the forward strand.
TGCTAAAAGGTCGGTCCTCTTGTCTTAGGGCTAAGGCACCAGACTGTTGATGTTGATGGCTTTCTTCACCTATCTCTAGAAAGACAAGTAGGATAAGGGGTTATGAGATCTCCTCATGTAATAGATCCGAACAAGGTAGGGTATATCGTACCTCGGATTCGGGCTTGGCGGCATTCAGACCTTTGCCCTCCTCCTTGGATGGCCAGCTCTTCTGTGATTTGAAGAGCGCCTTCCACAACTTCTCCCGCGTAGTGCAGAAGAGATTCCGGACTGTGGGCTCGGCATCAAGCTCACGAGCCAACAAGGGAGTATCCCGGCGCTATCATGAGAGGATGCGTCTTCGGAGCATCACCTGGACCACAATGGTCAGCTTGGTGCCCTCATCGACGATGGAGCACATGCGCTTCTGTAGGTCACTCACCTCCTTGCCCGGTCCCCAGACGAGGCCCTTCTCGAGTCATGAAGCCAGTTGGGTGGGGGGGGGCAGATCTGAATGCGGCGGAGGGATGGTGACCTTCTTCTGGTGGTTTGGTGACGTAGAACCACTCCTTCTACCACCCCATGATGGTGTTAATAAGGGTGCCCTACGGACAGCCGGCGCGGGTGAGCTTGTCGATGACGGCCCCGCTGGAATCTGCGTGCTTTCCGCCGACTCACTTGGGCTTGATGTTGAACAATTGAAGGCAGAGCCTGAAGTGTGGTTTGATACATAGGAAGGCCTCGTAAACAAGGATAAATGCCGAGATGTGCATCATGTAATTCGGCGGGACGTCATGGAAGTCGAGGCCGTAGAAGAACATCAACCCCCTGACAAAGGGGTGAAGGGGAAAGCTCAACCCCCTGATGAAGTGGGGGATAAACAACACCCTTTCTCCAGGCTTGGGGGTGGCGACCACTTGGCCCTCCTCCGCCGCGCGGTGAGGGATGTCAGTGGAGAGGTAGTCGGCCTTCTTGAGGTCGATAATGTCTCGATCGGTGACTATGCAGGCTTCCCATTGGCCGTTGGAGCCCACCAGTGATGAGCTCGGAGGTGGGTGCGAAAAGTCCTAGATCTGTGCTTCAGAGGCATAGAGGAATGGGAGGTGGAGAAGTCAAATGGAGAGTGTGAATAGCCTTCGGGGTTTTCCTCCTATTTTTATGAGGCCTATGAATTTGGTCTCCCCTTGCTGCACCGTGAATCCCTCCACTTCCCAAGACCTACGAGCCATTGCACGCACGTGATTGAATATATCCCGTATAAAATGGGACTCGATCGGTATATTGGTAGATCGTGATGATTAAAACGACCTCGAATCGTGAATCGACTCTGTGTAACTGGCCTAGCAGTCATGGTGGTCCATGACCTTTCGTCAGAGAGGTCGTCAGAGCAACATTGTTACCCCCTGACATTTCGCCTTCAAGACCAACGAATTTGAAGTGTTTGGACGTGCCACTATGCGGAAAACTACTTATCATCGGAGGCCGAACTACGCTTGGCGGGAAGGAACTCACCTCGCAAGCCGAAGATTCTATTCATGAAGCAACTGGAGTTGAAGACCCTTGGAGTTAGAGGCAAGTTCGGGGGCTACTGAGGGAGTCCTGGATTAAGGGATCCTTGGGAAGCCAGCCTGTTCTTATGGGCCGGACTATATGGGTTACTTACCAAACACTAGAATATTTGAATGCCCAGTCTCCAATATGGAAGCTTTGGGAAGCACGGTTTGCACTCCATGTTTGATGTAGCAAATAGGCATGTTTATCTCTTCGGCATGTAACCGACCTTGTGTGAACCCTGGGCATCCTCGGCATCTATATAAGCCGAAGGGTTTTAGGGTATATGGAGAGGACAACTCATCTAGGGTTAGCTATTCGATCTTGGGGTAGATCAACTCTATAATCCCCCACATCATCAATACAACCAAGCAGGACGTAGGGTATCACCTCCATATGAGGGCCCGAACTTGGGTAAATCTATGTCCCCATCTTCTCCTGTTAGCGTCGATTATAGTCTCACAATTCGGGACCCCCCACCCGAGATCCGCTGGTTTTGACACCGACACCAGGGGACGTTCTAGGAGGCCACAAGCCTACTAGGCATGGGCCCCCTTGGCCGCGCCTAGGAAGCTTGTTGTCTCCAGGCAGGTCTCCTAACCCTAATCTTTGGCCTATAAATGCCCAAATATTCCCCCAACATCAAAAAGAGCCACACAAATACTTTTCCGCTGCAGGAAGCCTCCATTCCCGAGAGATCCAATCTTGGAGCCTTTTCCGGTAATCTTTCAAAGGGGGATTCTATCATGGAGGGCATCTACATCAACTCCATTGCCCCTCCGATGATGCGTGAGTAGTCCACATAGACCAAAGGGTCCATAGCTAGTAGGTATATGGCTTCCTCTCTCTCTCTGATCTTCAATACCATGTTCTCCATGATCTTCATGGGGATCTATCTGATGTAATCCTCTTTTGTCTTGTGTTTGTCAAGATCCGATGAATTGTGAGTTTATGCTGAGATTATCCATGTATCTTATTTGACTCTCCTCTGAATTCTTATTTGCATGATTTCATATCCTTGCAAGTCTCTTTGAGTTATTGGTTTGGTTTGGCCAACTAGATTGGTAATTCATGGAATCGGACAAGTGCTTAGTTTTGGGTTCAATCTTGCGGTATCCTCACCTAGTGACATAGTAGGGGTAGCGAGGCACGTATTGTATTGTTGCCATTAAGGGTAACAAGATGGGGTTTTCATCATATTGCTTTACTTTATCCCTGTACATCATGTCATCTTTCTTAATGTGTTACTCTGTTCTTATGAACTTAATACACTAGATGCATGCAGGAGTCGGTCCATGTGTGGAGTAATAGTAGAAGATGCAGAATCGTTTCAGTATACTTGATACCAACGTGATTCCTATATGCTTGATCATTGCCTTGGATAACTACATGATTATTCACTTTTCTATCAATTGTTTGACAGTAATTTGTTTACCCAACAACATGATATTTGCCTTCAAGAGAGAAGCCTCTAGTGAAACCTATGGCCCCGGGTCTATTTTCCATTATTTATTTTCAGATCTATTAACCAAAAACCCCAAAAATACTTTGCTACAATTTATTACCTTTTAGTTTCCTTTCTCGCTTACATCTATCTCTATCGGATCTAATCCTTGCAAATAACCGTGAAGGGATTGACAACCCCTTTATAGCGCTGGGTTCAAGAGTTTGATTATTTGTGTAGGTGCATGCATTGGTGACTTTCTTGTTCCTCCTACTGGATTGATACCTTGGTTCTCAAGAACTAAGGGAAATACTTATCTACTTCATTGCATCACCCTTTCCTCATCAAGCGAAAACCAACACATCAAGCCTATCAAGTACGCATCACAAACTCATCTCTTGTATTTACTTTATTTGCCATTTGCCTCTCATTTTCCTCTCCCCCACTTCTAAAATGATTTTCAGAAAATACCAAAAAGATTTGCCTTTTTATTTGCCCTTCTTTCGTTTGCCTTTTTGTTGCTATGTTTGCTTGTGTTATCGTGTGCCTCCTATTTTCTTGCATATTCGCTTTCTAAAAATCTATTGATATGGATCCTCATCAACTTTCTAATCTTTTCAAAAGACCAAATTATGATGAACCAATGGCTAGTGAGTTGAGTGCACTTGATTATCTCTATGAAGTTTTATTTGAAAATCATCAATCTAATTTTTTTGATGAAGTGTTGAAAGAAGAAAGTTGTAAGGAGATTCATGATAGTTCCTTGAATGAAAATCATGATTGCCATGTTGTTAGTATGAATTGTCTAAATATCCATGATGCTAATGATATACAAAACCACAAGCTTGGGGATGCTATGCTTGATGAAGATGATATTTTTTGTTCCCCAAGTTTTCTTGATGAGATGTCTGCTATAATTGATCATGAAAAGAATGCTTTGTGTGATAGTTATATTGTGAGACTCCTTCATGATGCTACTAAAAATTATTATGAGGGAGTAATATATGCTTGTAGTAGTTTCAATAATATCAAGTTTCCTCTCTATGTGTTCAAAGTTTTGAAGTTATGCTTATTTTGTCTTCCTATGCTAGTTGATTCTTGCTCCCATTAATTGTTTTCGCACAAAATCCCTATGCATAGGAAGTGGGTCATACTTAAATGTGATTGTCATGAGATTCATGATGCTCTCTTACATGTTTTAATTACTACTTTTTATGTGAGCATCATTGAAATCATCATGCCTAGCGAGGGGCGTTAAACAATAGCGCTTGTTGGGAGGCAACCCAATTTTATTTTTGTTTTCTGTTTTTGAGTGTTTCCCACATTGTTACTTCGGTAGTAATTGTGTTTTTGTGTTTTAATTAGTGTTTGAGCCAAGTAAAACCTTTAGGGTGATTTATGGAGGTTGTTGATTTGATCTTGCTGGAAAAAAGAAACTTTTGCGCTCAGTCCAGGAATTTTCTAAATTTTTTGGGGTGTCAAATGAGTCTGAAATTTTTACACAAGATTTATATATAAATTTACCATGGTTCCTAGATTTTCAGAATTTTTTGTATTACATAAGTATACGAAGTTTTCAAATTGCTACAGACTGTTCTGTTTTCGATAGATTCTGTTTTCTTTGAGTTGTTTACCTATTTTGATGAATCGTTAGGTTGTATCGTGTGGTATGAACCATGAAGAAGTTAGAATATAGTAGGTATAACACAGATATAAATAAATAATGAGTTCACAACATTACCTAAAGTGGTGATTTATTTTCTTATACTAACAGATCTCACGAGTTTTCTGTTAAGTTTTGTGTTGTGAAGTTTTCAAGTTTTGGGTAAAGATTTGATGGACTATGGAATAAGAAGTGGCAAGAGAATAAGCTTGGGGATGGCCAAGGCACCCCAAGTCATATTCAAGGATGCCAAAGACCCTAAGCTTGGGGATGCCCTGGAAGGCATCCCCTCTTTCGTCTTTAATCCATCAGTAAATTTACTTGAGGCTATATTTTTATTCACAACATGATATGTGTTTTTCTTGAAGCGTCTTGTATGATATGAGTCTTTGCTTATTAGTTTTCCACAATCATACTTGCTACACACATTGTTTGAGAAGGACATGCTGAAACATGAATTTGTTAGAATGCTCTATGTGCTTCACTTATATCTTTTGAGTTAGGCAATTTTGCTCTATGTGCTTCATTTATATGTTTTAGAGCACAGTGGTGTTTTCTTTTTCTAGAAATACTTGAACTCTCATACCTCACTTATATTATTTTGAGAGTCTCTAAAACAGCATGGTAATTGGTCTAGGTTATGAATTTAGTCCTAATATGATAGGCATCCAAGAGGGATATAATAAAAACTTCCATATTAACTGCATTGAGTATTTATGAGAAGTTTGATTCCTTGCATAATGTTTTGAGATATAAAGATGGTAATGTCCAGAGTCATGTTAGGGAGTAATTGTGATTTGGTAAAAATACTTGTGTAAATGATTGTGATTCCCATAGCATGCACGTATGGTGAACCATTATGTCAGCAAGTCGGAACATGGCTTGTTTATAGACTGTCGACCTTTATGTGAGGGTCGGGAGCGCGCGACAGTTCACTCCTACCAACATCTCCCCTCGGAGCATGCGTTTAATACTTCGCTTCAATGACTAATAGACTTTTTTTATGACTAATGTTGAGTCCATGGATTATACTCTAGTACCATGCAACTTTCGTCGATACAACAAACACCTTCCTCAAAACAGCCACCATATATTGTCCTCAAAACAACCACCATATACCTTCCCCAAAACAGACACCATATGTCTTTCCTCAAAACAGACACCATACCTACCTATTATGGTATTTCCATAGCCATTCCGATATATATTGCCATGCAACTTCCACTGATTCCCTTACAAGTAGGGATGAGAGTCCGGACTTTATGAAAAAAATAAAATAGGCCTTAGATGCCCACCAATAAAAAAAATGAGAGAAAAGAGAGAGGAGACATTGCAACTACCTTTTTCCACACTTTCATATAACTAGTGGAATTTTTCATCATGACGCACGTCCAGTTAGTTTCTTTTTGAGATTTCATACACTTATAGCTCTAGTGCATCTGTTGCATGCCAATCCCTACACACTTACATCGATATCTATTAATGGGCATCTCCATCGCCCGTTGATACGCCTAGTTGATGTGAGACTATCTTCTCCCTTTCCTTGACAACCTTCACCATATTCTATTCCACCTATAGTGCTATATCCATGGCTCACGCTCATGTATTGCGTGAGAGTTGAAAAAGTTTGAGAAAATAAAGGTGTGAAAACAATTGCTTGACATTTCATCGGGGGTGTGGATGATATAAATACTTTATGTGGGGAAGATGGAGCATAGCCACACCATACGATATTGTAGGGATAACTTTCTTTTGACATTATATTTTGAAGAGATACAATTGCTCTGCTAGTATGCTTGAAACATTATTGTTTTGTATCAATATTAATCTTTTATTTTGAGTATTACGAATCTCGGTATTCCTGCCACAATAAATAATATTACATGGATATATATGTTAGGTAGCATCAACATCAAAAATTCTGTTTTTATCACTTACCTACTCGAGGACGAGCAGGAGTTAAGCTTGGGGATGCTGACACATCTCCAACGTATCTAATATTTTTTATGATGGTATGCTATTATATTATCTATTTTGGATGTTTTATAAGAATTAATATGCTATTTTATATTATTCCTTGGACTAACCTATTAATCTAGAGCCTAGTGCCAGTTTCTGTTTTTTCCTTGTTTTTGAGGTTTGCAGATATGAAATATTAAGCGGAGTCCAAATGGAATAAAACCTTCGGAAGGTATTTTTATGGAGGGAAACAAATCATCCAGGCTTGAGTGCATGCCAAGCGTCACCCCTAGCGATCTTGTTGTCTCCTTGCAGGTCCTGGAGGGGGTTTCGATCACAGAGGGCATCTACATCAACTCCAGTGTCCCCCCCCCCCCGATGATGCGTGAGTAGTCCACCACAGACCTACGGGTCCATAGCTAGTAGCTAGATGGCTTATTCTCTATCTTTGATCTTCAATACCATGTTCTCCATGATCTTCACGGGGATCTATCCGATGTAATCCTCTTTTGTGGTGTGCTTGTCAGGATTCGATGAATTGTGAGTTTATGTTCAGATTATCCATGAATCTTATTTGAATCTCCTACGAATTCTTATTTGCATGATTTCATATCCTTGCAAGTCTCTTTGAGTTATTGGTTTGGTTTGGCCAACTAGATTGGTAAATCTTGCAATGTGAGAACTGCTTGGTTTTGGGTTCAATCTTGCGGTGTCCTCACCCGGTGAAATAGTAGGAGTAGAGAGTCACATATTGTATTGTTGCCATCAAGGGTAACAAGATGGGGTTTTCATCGTATCGCTTGAGTTTATCCATCTACATCATGTCATATTTCTTAATGCGTTACTCTGTTCTTATAAACTTAATACTCTAACGCAGGCAGGAGTCGTTTGATGTGTGGAGTAATAGTAGAAGATGCAGAATTGTTTCGGTCTACTTGATATTCCTATATGCATGATCATTGCCTTGGATAACTACATGATTATTCGCTTTTCTATCAATTGCTTGACAGTAATTTGTTTCCCCACCATGATATTTTCCTTTAAGAGGGAAGCCTCTAGTGAAACCTATGGCCCCTGGGTCTATTTTCTATTATATTTTTTCAGATCTATAAACCAAAAAACCCCAAAATACTTTGCTGCAATTTATTTAACCTTTACTTTCCGTTCTCGTTTACATCTATGTCTATCAGATCTAATCCTTGCAAATAACCATGAAGGGATTGACAACCCCTTTATAGCGTTGGGTGCAAGAGTTTGTTTGTTTGCGTAGGTGCATCCATTGGTGACTTGCTTGTTCCTCCTACTAAATTGATACCTTGGTTCTCAACAACTGAGGGTAGTACTTATCTACTTCGCTACATCACCCTTTCCTCTTCAAGGGAAAGCCAATGCAAGCTCAAGAGGTAGCATACGCCCTAATCGTCTGAGGATGACATGGCCCAGCGGGCGCCCTTAAACGAAACAAGCCAAAAAGTTACCTGGCACTGATCAACAAAAAGTCACCTGGCGGCATGGCCGCTGAAGAGACCAAGTTGTCCTTGTAGCCTGATCTTTTACCTCCACGAGCGCGGCCCTCACGGGCGCGTTGTCTACCTAGGCCCGGGACACATGCTTGGCCTAGGCATCTCCTCCAACTCCTCATCACGTCTCGGCAGGCAAGGCGCGAGCATGGCCCGGGCGAGACGCTGGAACGTGAATCGGGCGTTTGCCAGGCTGAAGGGCATGCAGACGTAGTTGTTCAGATAGGCCCACCCGTGGTCGGCGCGAGTCGGCTAGAACTGACCCTGGGACGAGACCCTGTTGATGGCGAGAGCATTGACTTGATAACCCACAAGTATAGGGCATCGTAACAGTTTTTGAAGGTAGAGTATTCAACCCAAATTTATTGATTCAACACAAGGCAGCAAATAATATTCTCGAGTATTCGCAGCTGAGTTGTCAATTAAACCATACCTGAAAGATTTAATATCTGTAGCAAAGTATTCAGTAGCAAAGTAATATGGATGTAATAGTAATGGTAGCAAACGTAACACTAGCAGTTTTGTAGTGATTGTATTAGTAGCAGCGGAGAAGTAACTTAGCAAGGATCAATACTTTGAAAGCTTGTAGGCAATGGATCGGTGATGGATAATTATGCTGGATTCAATTTATCATGCAACAATTATAACATAGGGTGACACAGAACTAGCTCCAATTCATCAATGTAATGTAGGCATGTATTCCATATATAGTCATACGTGCTTATGGAAAAGAACTTGCATGACATATTTTCTCCTACCCTCCCGTGCTAGCGGGGTCGTATGGAAACTAAGGGATATTAAGGCCTCCTTTTAATAGAGAACCAGACCAAAGAATTAGCACTTAGTGAATACATGAACTCCTCAAACTACGGTAATCACCGGAAAGAATCCCAGTTATTTTCACCCTGGGGGATGCGGATCATAACTCGTAATAGGTGTCTACAACTTGCAAGATAGGATCAAGATCACATATATATTCATGAAAACAAAATAGTTTCAGATCTAAAATCATGGCCGGGCCCTAGTGACAAGCATTAAGCATAGCAAAGTCATAGCAACATCAATCTCAGAACATAGTGGATACTAGGGATCAAACCCTAACCAAACTAACTCGATTACAAGATAAATCTCATCAAACCCATCACCGTCCAGCAAGCCTACAATGAAATTACTCACGAACGGTGGGGAGCATCATGGAATTGGTGATGAATGATGGTAGGTGATGATGATGTCGTCGATTTCCCCTCTCCGGAGCCCAAAACGGACTCCAGATGTGGTCTCCCAAGGAAGAACGGGAGGTGGTGACGGCTACGTATCGTGAAACGCGATGAACTCGTCTCCCTAATTTTTTTCTCTGCAAATAGGGTTATATGGAGCTGGAGAGAGGGTTGGAGGAGCCACGAGGGCCCCATAAGCCTGCTAGGTGCGGCCAGGGGGTGGCCGCAGCTAGCAGACTTGTGGCCTACAGGTTGACCCCCTCTGGTTACTTCTTGTGCTAGTATTTTTTATTAATTCCAAAAATATTCTACGTACATTTTTGGATGATCCGAGAACTTCTATTTCTGCACAAAAATAACACCAAGTCAATTTTGCTGAAAACAACGTTAGTTCGGGTTAGTTCCATTCAATTCATGCAAATTAGACTCCAAAACAAGGGCAAAAGGGTTTGGAAAAGTGGACACGATGGAGACGTATCATGACGCAGGCACGCGGCTGGTTGGCCGAGCTGACGATGGAGGCTGCGTTTGGTGGTGTGGGGCAGTCCCTTCCATGCCAGGCCTGTGCCTCTTGAAGTCCTTGATCGCCTTGATGACTGACTCTTTCAAGCTTGGAGCCTCGCGCCGAGCCCCTGGTTCTGGTAGTCGCACGTTAGGATGCGCCTTGAGGTTGTGCCCGAACGCCTCCCTCGTCTCACTGGCCAAGCCGAGGGCCTCCTGGGCGGAAGCCCCCATGCCTGACCCAAGGGGGGCACCGAGCGCGCCTTCTTATGCAATGGAACGGGTGGCCCCGTCCCCGAATGCAGAGCGCGAGGCTTCGCCTTTGGAGGTTCCAACCCCCTGGCACTCCGTGAGGGTGATCTGCTTCTTTGCCATGCGTACATCCTTGCGTGGCGGGGCATCGTCCTCGTCATCCAAGCGTTCGGCAATAGCCGCGCGGTAAGCACGGTCGAGGGAGTAGACGACATCCTTATCATCGCAGGCGACGGTGATGACGCCACCACTCCCCGGCATCTTGAGGACGTTGTAGCCGTAATGAGTCGCCGCCATGAACTTGGCGAGGGCCGGGTATCCGAGGATGGTATTGTATGGCTCTGGATTTTGGCAACATCGAAGATGGTGGTCTCGGTGTGGTAGTTCTTGCGTCCATCGAAAGTGACGGGCATGCGCACTTGCCCAAAGGGAACCATGGAACCATCAGTGACTCCTGAGAAGGGCTTGGTCGGCATAAGTTGGTCATATAGTACTTGGAGTGTCTCGAAGGTCTCTATAGAGAGGACACTGAACCTAGTTCCATTGTCAATGAGGGTCTTGGTGACGAGGACGTTGCTGATGGTGGGAGTGCACAACATGGGGAGCTTGCCAGCCATGGCTAAGCACCTGAGTTGATCCCTCTAATCGAAGGTCATGGCAGTCTGGGACCACATGAGGGGGAGCATGGCCTCGGGCTTTGAGAGTGTTGCGGTCACTTCTCGCACAAACTGTTTGAAGACGTTGTAGGGGGCTGGGGCCTGAGCGCCACACAGGTTATAGGCTACGGCCCTGATCTCCTGGAAGCCCCAGCCACGTCGTCTTGCATGTCGTCTTCCTTTCTTTTGAGTGGAGGTGGTAGTGGTGGTAGGCTGGCCTCGCGAGGGCAAACCTCACGAGGTTGGCCGCGTGGTGACCCCTCCAGAGGTTCATCGCGCCAGCAGTCCTCCTGAGCCCGATCGCGCCAGCAGTCCTCTCGAGGCTGGTCGCGCGAGCGGTCCTCCCAAGGCTGGTCGTGCCACCCCTGATGCTGGTCCCTGTTGTCCCAGCGGCCTCCAACGCGTCCAAAGCCATGGTCGGTCTGTCTGGGGCACCGGCCAAAGTGTTCGACATGGACCATCCTATGCCCCTGGCAGTCGGCGGTGTCGTGGTTGTTGGTGCCATGGAAGATGCAGGTCGGTCTCCCCCTTGCGAGGTGCTCCTCGCCTCGGTTGTGCTTCGCCTCAGGCTCGGTAGTGAGTACTACCCTGGCCTTGCACTTTGCCTCCTTGGCTTGGGTATTCTTCTCCTCTGGCTCTGCCGCCGGAAGCTCAAGGAGAGACATGCGGGCCTCTTCGGTCTTGCTGCACTTGTTCGCCAGGTTAAACATCTCCAGGCGAGAGCACAACTCATCGTTCATGGAGAGCTCTTCTTTCATCTTGGTGTCCATGACGTCGTCGGTGAAAGCAGAGATGATAGCCTCATATGATGCCTTCGGTACTTTGAGGCACGTGGTGGTGAAGCGTTGTATGTACTTGTGCAGGGTCTCCCCATGCTATTGCTACACACGCGTAGGTCGTTCACGGTGAGCGCGCGGTCGCGGGTAACTTGGAAGTTGGCGACGAAGCACTTGCGCAGGTCTCCCCAGGAGGTGATGGATCCCTCTGGGATGTTAAGGAATCAGGAGAGTAGAGTTGTAGAGTTGTAGGAACTCGGCAGGATCCGCAGTTCCGTCAGAGTGAGGAGGTAGATTGGGCTTGAACTTGTAGGGCCATGTAGTTGGATGGAGCTCCGGCGTGATGGTGAGGCAGCCCACCAGCTCGACGAGTGCTGCTGCACGTGCGGGCAGGGCCCGACCTTAACTCTCTTGGGGGGGCCTCGAGTGCTGCCCGGCCACGGTGCTGGTTCGGCAGCACGGGGAGCACACAAGCGTCAACACGCAGCCGGGGCGCCACCTGGTAGCTTACTTCATCTCTTGCCCTTGCTTGCAGCCCGTTGGGCTAGTTGTGCGAGCATGCCTCAAGCCTGGGCTCGGGGTCAATGTCGCGTTGCAGGGGTGGTGGCAGCGCATCATGGAACCCTCTCGTCCGCCAGTGAGAGCTAGGATCAAAGCGAGTAGGAGAGGGCCGAAGCGTCTCCATCGGCACTGACGAGCTACACGATGCGGCGAAGCCAGTCGGGGGAGAGTGCGCCCGAACCGCACATCGGCCCAGGATGGACGTGGGACGACCGGGTCGCTGGGACGATCGATGGAGTGGTTGTGCAGTCCTTGCGCTGCGCGGTGGGTGGCTAGGAGGAATCTTGTCGTTCGTCGGCGTCTGGCTCGTGACGGCGTTGGCGCTGGTGAAGGGGACTGGTGCGTGCCGACATGGCCCACGGGTGTCGTCTGGGTGACGCGAGCAGCTTGGTGCGCGGCGCGGGCTTGGAGGATGTCAGCCATCAGAGCGGTGAGGTGGATGAAGAACTTGGCTTGAGGAAGACTTCGACTCGCCCCCTACCTGGCGCGCCAAATGTCGGATTTTGGGCTCCGCAAAATCCTCAAGGTTCGAGCACAGGGGCATGTGTGAAGATCCCCCATAGCCTCGCCCAATCTAGCTTCCTATTTGATGGTTACTACGGCGAACTCGCACGATGACGAGGAAGAAGATGAACACGGCAGTTTACCCAGGTTCAGGCCACTATGAAGCGTAATACCCTACTCCTGCTTTGGTGGATTGCCTCTCGAGGAGGTCTGGTGGATGAACTAGTACAGTGGGCTCCAGCCTCGTGAGGGCGCTCAAGTGGTGTTGTTGGCTCTCTACCTTGTGGTGGTTCGTCGAGTGACTAAGTGTTGGATCGCATCGGATCACCTCTCCGTGTGGCCTAGACTCTATATATAGCGGTGGCCCGGGTCCTCTTCCCTTATCACCATGGTGGGAAGGGATCCCACGATGGCAAAATTTGAAAGGGGATAGGAGTACACCCGCCCCTATCCAAAGGTGGTTTTCACCTGCAAAGTGGCTGTCGATGATGCAATGGTGGGCCCGGCAATGACATCCGTCCTGCGGGGCTCATGGCCGCGGTCTTGTGGCACCGGAGTGGAAACCTTTGGGCAGCGCTTTGGGAACACACATACGTCCTTGCTCCCTTTGCACCAAAGGGAAACTGCACCGCCTGGCACGTTGGCGCCCGCCTGTCCTTCCTTACGTCACCTTTGATTGTTCAGGCCAGGCTTTGCATAGAGATCTTCACCGCTCGGGGCGCGGGGGCCTAAGGAGGCCCATCCTTACTGGTCTTGGTGTCACTCTTCCTCGCGAGCCTGGGGTCCTTGCGAGGGCCTTGTCTTGAGTAGAGCTGTGCCGGGCCATGTCTGGCTGACGAGGTGGGCCATGTCCTGGGCCGCAGGCAGGCAGGGCTGGGTACCCCATTCCCAGAACGTTGATAAACACCTCAACGACCAGCAAGCCTATGAAGGAATTACTCAGTCCCGGTGGGGAGCATCATGGAATTGGTGATGGAGAAGGGTTGATGACGACGAACACCGAAGATTCCCCTCTCCGGAGCCCCAGACGGGCTCAAGATCTGGCCTCCCAATGAAGAACAATAGGTGGCAGCGGCTCCATATCGTGAAAGGAGGTAAAACTTTCTCCTTAATTTTTTCTGGAGATTTGTGAATGTATAGCGTTGGAATTAGGGTCGGGGGCCCCACGAGGTGTCCACCCACCACGAGGCCATGCTAGGGGGCCTAGCACTCCCTAGTAGAGGGTTGGCACCCTGGGCCCCCTCTCAGGTGGCTTATGGCTCCATAATTCCTCATATATTCCAAAATAAATCTCCAAAAAATTTCGTTCCATTTCGAGATCTTTTTTTTCTGCACAAAAACAACACCATGGTAGTTCTACTGAATACAGTGTCAGGCCTGGTTAGTTTCATTCAAATCATGCAAATTAGATTCCAAAACAAGAGAAAAAGTGTTAGGAAAAGTGGATATGTTGGATATGTATTAACTCCCCAAGCTTAAACCCTTGCTTGTCCTCAAGCAATTCAGTCGGCAAACTGAAAGTGAGAGAGAAACACTTTTACGAACTCCTTTGTTCTTGTTTACATACATATGCTCAAGTAGCACCTAGGTTTTCAGCAAACATCATGACTAACCATTTCAGCAATAACTCTTAAAGATTATATTCTCTCATATCAATGACGCAAGCAAGTAGCGAGCAATAATAATATATCTCAAGTCCAAACAATTTGTCAAAACAATCGTGATATAATATGACAATAGTGGTATCTCTCTAGCCCTTTTAGAGACCGCAAAACATAAATGCAGAGCACCTCCAAAATTCAAGAAGCGACTAAACATTGTAATTCACAGTAGCAAATATCGAGTCATGATGCATCCAACATTCACTATACACAATGCATGAGGATGACAACAGTGCTCTCAGATCTGGCACTTATTTTTAGAAGGTGATGACTCAACATAAAAGTAAATAGATAGTCCCTTCGTAGAGGGAAGCAGGGATTTGAAGAGGTGCCAGAGCTCAAGGGTTAAATAAGAGATAAGTATAATTTTGGGAGGTACACCCTTCCAATCAACGTTACGAACAAGAGCTATCGATATCTTCCATGTTAAACAAATTATTGGCAGTTCCCAAGCGGTAAAAGTAAATGTTTACTCCTCCTCCACCAACAAACACACTCCGCGGCAAGCTGAATCCATGGGTACCGTCCAAACCAACAACATTCCTGGGGGACTTTTGTATTATTTACATTTATTTTGATTTCGGGGCTAGGAATCCCAATTACCGCCCTTCTCATGCAAGGACGAGTGAATAAACACTCATCATGAGAGTAACCCGCTTAACATGGAAGATACTGACCACCCCTGTCGCTCCATGAGTGGACCAAGCACACAATATAGATGCTCATTTTAAATTTTAGAGGTGGCACATGCAAATTTACTTGAAATGGCAGGGTAATACCGCATATAGGTAGATATGGTGGAGTCTTCTGTAAAAACTTTGGTTTAAGGATTTTGATGCACAAGCAAAGTTCCCACTTAGTACAAGTGAAGGCTAGGAAATAGATTGAGAAGCGGCTAGCTAGAGAGAGAATACAGTCATAAACATGCATTACGAATAATAAACATTGAATGCTATCATGAGTAGGATATGGACACCATGAACATAAATATCATGAAGGCTATGTTGATTTTCATTCAGCTACATGCGTGAACATGTTCCAAGTCAAGCCACTTGAAACATTTAGAGCACGATACCATATCATCATACTACATCACAACCATTTTAATGCATGTTGACATCCAAGATAAATCATTATCCACTCCTGGCTACTTAAGCATGGCATGATACACTATAATCTCTAATTGTCATTGCAACATGTTCAATCGTAATGTGTTGAATCATTGAAAGTGCATTATATCGACTAGAGGGGGGTGAATTGGAGATTTTTACAAATTCATCACTTGAGGAATTTGAAATATGATGAATAACTAGCAGTTGAATAAGTACTCAAGTGCATGATGAACAAAGTGACATCATAATCATCATGATGAAATAAAACATGCATAGATTACAAGTAGCGTGATACAGGATAAGCAGGTGAGGAACAAGGTAACTTGAAGATTTTGAGGTGAGGAAATTGTGAAATTCTTCAGTCAAATTCTTTAGTAACGATCAATTTCATCAACAAGTAAACGAGGAGTAGAGGGGTTGAGGCAGTAGAACCAAGTAGCTCGATGAAGACAAAGGTTTGATGACCCAGTTCCAACTGTTGTGACAGTCGTATGACATGTTTGGAGCGGCCTAGTATTTAAACTAGAGGACACACAGTCCCAGGACACATAGTCCTTACCGTATTCTCCTTGAGCTAAGGTCACAAAGTCATTGCCCAACACTCGCGGTAAGTCTTCAAGGTAGACTTCCAAAACCCTCACAAACTGGTCACCTGGCGATCCACAATTGACTGCTGGATGCTCTAGACGAAGGTCACTCTGTGATCCCCAATTGACTGTAGGATGCACTAGACCATGACGCCTAACCATCTGGAGGATACACAGTCCTCAAAGGTAACAAGCATCGGTTCCACACAGGAACAATCTCTTCAGTGATGCTCAATCACTTCGGGTTTGGTGGTTTGGATTTGGGTTTTTCCTCAGTGATGATTTTCTCTCAAAGTCCTCGAAGGATGGGTTGCTCACAATATGACAAGTGTCAGTTCTCTCTCGGAGCAGCCAACCAACTAGTGGTTGTGGGGGTGGCTATTTATAGACAGGGTGCAACATGACATGATAAGACATAAATGCCCCAAACGATATGACCATAATGTGGATATTTGTGATTGGGGACAGCTGGTGCTAAGCACATCAATGGTCGGAATTTCGAACTCTGAAAGTCCTCAAACATATCATGTTCCTCACTTGTAGGAAATTTGCACTAGCAAAATCCTAACTCCTTAGTCAGATCAATTTCATTAGAGGCCAGAAGAACTTCATCTCTATCACTGAAGAACTTGACTGAACTGCAAGAGATGTTCCTCAGGAAAGTCCATGTCCTTGAGTTCCTCAGGAGTCTCGAGGTGTGCGATAATGTCCCATGCGCGATCAAAGATTTCATGCACATAGTAGTGATTTTTCATCACAGAGTTCTACGTCACAGTCATGTTCTGAACAATGGAAGCCAACTGATGCTTTACCCACTTGTGATTGCGATCGACCTTCTGATGAAGACTTATGAGAAGCTCACGATCAGTCATCACACGAGGGGCAGACTCTTGAGGCTTTTGTGTTGAGGCCTTTGCAGCAGAATCCTGGGATGCGGTGTCATCATTGGTGGAGAAAGATGCAGCTTTGCGGAACTGACCATCCAATGGATGAGTGCCTTCATCAATGACAGCCTTGCATTTTCCTTCAACTGAGGCAATTGTGCTCTTGAGGACTTCAATAGGGGGCAAGAAGCCGAAGTGATTTTGGAAGTCCACCTTGAAGGGAACTGAAGACCTTGATCTGATGAATTTCATGATCCACGAAGCATAAGGCTTCAGTTCAAATGGGGCTAGTGCTGCATTCGCCAATGTCTTCATGAAGAAATCATGGAAGTTGATGGGAATCCCATGAATAATGGTGAATAGCATGTTCTTCATGACTCCCTCCAATTCTTCTTCTTCAGAGTTGTGGCCCTTCTGAGGACATAGGGTGTTGGTGAGAATGCGGTAGACCGTCCTGGGTGCATAGAGCAAATCCTTCACAAGGAAGGTTATCCATTGAGGTTTTCCAGGAGCCAATGACTTCATCAGAACTTGCATTAGTTGGTGGGGTAGAGGAGGTTCATCAAACAGGCAGCACGCTTCTTCTGAAGGAATTGGGACAGGGACTGACCAAAGCAATTCACATGCTAGAGCAGTGAGGTGAGTAGATCCGGTCATCCAGTGCAAGACCCAGGGGTTGATGTCAGAGGCAACACCTATGATGTGCAGAGTGGCATAGAAATGAAGAATTAGCTCTTCATTCCAATCGCGGATGCTTACACAGAAGGGAAGAAGTCCTGCATCATGAAGAACTGCGAGCACCGGCATGAAGGATGGAATTATTTCCATATCAGCATGAGGAATTTGATGGTGCTCGAAGACTTTCTTCTTGTCAAATAGTACTGATGCATAATAATTCATCTAAGTTGGAGTCCAGAATCTGGTGTGACCGGCCCTTACTGAGTCATATGGATTAGGGCCAGTGAAGAAAATGTGCTCATTGGGGAAACTGGACTTGAGGTATTTGGGGCGCTTTGAGCCTTTGAATGGCATCCTCGGCTTTGGCTGAAGGTTTGGCTTAAAGAGGCCCTTAATCTCCTTAGGCATGGGAGGAATTTCTTCAGACAAAGGAATTTGCGGAGCAGTTTCCTTAGTGGAAGATGGAGAAGCAATGTCATCAGCTGATGCAGCTGGAATTTCTTCATTAGCTGGACTGGCCATGTCATCAGATCCTTCATGAATTTCTTCAGTCTGGGATGGGGACTAAGGAATCTGTGATAGAGGAGTGGTCATTGGGGAATTTGGGTGAGCATCTTCCCAGTATTTATCATTGATGACAGGAGTTGTATTGCCAATGTCCACATCCTCATTGATTTCTTATCTACCGGCCTCTTCAGGAGTTAAGTGAGGCAGGGCGATGATACCATGGAGTTGAAGCTTTTGCTTCCACTTCAATTTCTTCATCAATCCACTCTAAGGTAGCACCAGATTGATACTTTTGTTGTTGATCGTCATTCCAGATGACGTAATCAACACTGAATGACACTATTTCATAGGCTAGTGCTGAGGAGATTGGAGTAGCATGAACTGGTTCTTTTGAAGAACATGGCAGTGTCTTCAGTTTCTTTGCAGCTGAGGAATCTGAAGTTGATGCATTCTATTTCAGTGCCTTGTTCTCAGCAGCCTTGGTCTTCTTCGCTTCAGGTATGACTGATGCAGTCGTCCTTGAGGGTTCCGTTTCATCAGGGGCAGCAATGGAGGTTGCCCTGGCAGGTTCTTCAGCGGTCTGACTTTCTTCAGTAGCGCTGGCAGTTTCTTCAGTAGGCTGAGCAGATTCTTTAGCCGAGGTATTTGTGGTTGCGAACGAGATGCAACCCTTGAGTTGTGGCCACTGGTGACTTTATCAGCTATGTTGACGAAGCAAACCTTGGCGCCTTGCCAATCAGCATAGTATGTATTGAACTCCTCACTGAGGTCTTTGATCTCAAACCGCATCTTCACAAGTTCCTCAGGAGACAGATTCAGAACATTTTTCTTCAAGAAATGCTCTTTCTTGTACTAAGCCTTCTTGGTTTGTCTGGCCTTCTTGTACTTCCATTTTTGTTCATCTATGAAAGGTGTGAGGACATGATCAGGACCAGGAGGCAGCAATAGATACTAACACGCAATTCTGCTTCTTCGAGGACCAACAGACTAAGGATCGTCCAAGGAAATGACATGTGCCTGAGGTTGACTTGCGATCCACATGATCTCCAGCATAGTCAGCACTAGAGTATTCGACGAGGTGAAGATTTGAGCCCTTGGGATACCATAATCCAAGCGTTGGTATGTGAGCTATGTATCGAAGAATATGTTTCACAGCCTTATGGTGTGATTCCTTTGGTGTTGCTTGGAATCGAGCACACATGCACAGTCAGCATAATATTAGGCCTAGATGCACATAGATACAATAATGAGCCAATCATGGAGCAATATACCTTCTGATCGAAATCTTTACCATTTTCATTAGCGCAGAGGTGGCCTTTTGAAGGGATTGGAGTTTTGACGCCTTTGCAATCTTGCATGTCGAATTTCCTCAGAACATCCTTGAGGTATTTCTCTTGATATATGAAGATGCCATTGTCTTGCTGATGAATTTGAAGACCTAAGAAGAATTTCAACTCTCCCATCATAGACATTTGATATTCTTCACTCATCATATAGGCAAGTTCATCACCGTAACGTCTGTCAGTACAACCAAAGATAATATTGTCTACGTATATTTGGCATATGAACAGTTCATTGTCATAGGATTTTGTGAAAAGAGTTGGGTCGAGTGAATTGGGTTTGAAGCCTTTCTTCATGAGGAACTCCTTCAGAGTGTCATACCACGCCCGAGGGGCCTGCTTGAGGCCATAGAGGGCCTTGTTGGGTATGAAGACTTTGTTGGGATGGTTAGGGTCTTCAAAACCAGGGGGTTGAGAAACATATACTTCTTCCTCAAGCTTACCATTGAGGAATGCACTTTTCACATCCATTTCATATAAGATGATATCATGATGGTTAACATAAGGAAGCAATATGCGAATGGCATCAAGTCTGGCAACAGGTGCAAAAGTTTCATCAAAGTCAATTCCTTCAACCTATGTGTAGCCTTGAGCTACAAGATGAGTCTTATTCCTTACCACAAGGCCATTTTCATCTTGCTTGTTGTGGTAGATCCACTTGGTACCTATTATGTTATGCTTGCAAGGATATGGCCGCTTGACAAGTTCCCACACGTTGTTGAGGTTGAATCGATGCAATTCCTCTTGCATAGCTTGAATCCACTCAGGCTCCGTGAATGCTTCATCAACTTTGGCGGGCTCTATGATAGAGACAAAGGCAAAGTGCCCTCAAAATTTAGTCAAATGTGAAGCTCTTGAGCGACTGAGGGGACCTGGTGCATTGATGTCATAGATGATTTTGTCAATCTGCACTTCATTTGCAGCTCTTGGATGAGCAGGTTGATGTGGCTGAGTATTTTCATCGGCACCATTTTCTTCTGGTGGATCAGCATGAATGTCTTCATTCGTTGGAATGACTTCCTAAGTGGGTATGATGTCTTCAGTAGCCTTCAACTTAATGGATTCCTTAGGAGACTGTTCATCTAGCACAGAAGGCAGGTGCTCTCTTTGGGAGCCGTAAGTTTCATCAAACCGCACATCTATATTTTCAACAACCTTGTGGTGGTAGGTGTTGAAGACTATGTAGGTGTGCGAGTCCTTTCCGTAACTAAGCATAAAACCTTCATGTGCTTTCAGTGCAAATTTAGAACTATGGTGAGGATCTCTAATCCAGCATTTTGCACCGAAGACTTTGAGATAACTTACACTAGGTTTCTTCCCAGTCATAAGTTCATACGAAGTCTTCTTGAAGAATATGTGAAGATATACCCTGTTGATAATGTGGCATGCAGTATGAATTGCCTCAGGCCAGAAGCTACGAGGAGTCTTGTATTCATCAAGCATGGTGCAAGCCATCTCAACAAGAGTCTTGTTCTTGCGCTCCACGACGCCGTTCTGCTGAGGATTATAAGAGGCAGATAACTCTTGAGTAATACCAAGTTCATCAAGATATTTATCAAGATTGGTGTTCTTGAATTCAGTCCCGTTATCACTCCTGATATGCTTGATCTTGACGCTGAAGTTTGTGGAGGCCCTTGAAGCAAATTGTCTAAAGACATCCTGCACTTCAGACTTTTATAGAATAATATGCACCCAAGTGTAACGAGAGTAATCATCAACAATGACAAAGCCATAAAAACTTGAAGAATTTGTTAGTGTGGAGTAATCAGTGGGGACAAAATATCCATTTGAAGCAATTCAAAGGGTCGAGTCGTGGTCATGATTGTTGTGAGAGCCTGGCTTAATAGGAATGATAGACTACTCATATCAAGAAGGAATTCCTTCTTTTTCAGAAGCCCGCTCAAAAAGAACTCCAATGTTAAGCGTGCTTGGCTTGGAGCAATTCTAGGATGGGTAACCGACCGGGAAGTTGGTCCCGGGTACACACGAATGAGGACAAAGTGCGCAGGAAAGACTAGTGTTGGTCTGTGGGGCTAGTCTAGATCCAGCCAGGCACAACGGGGTGTTACAATTGGTATCAGAGCCGACCCTTGTGGTTACACGAGCATGCACGGGTCAGGTGCACGGGCATGTGGCGCATGGCGTGTGTGGCCCGTCGTGGCACACAGCATGGCACATGTGCCGGACTGGACACACATACGTGTGCCAAAAGGGAACTTTCCTAATGTGCGGACGAGGACGTCGATTCCTTTGAGTGGGGGTGTATGTGAGAGCCTGGCTTAATAGGAATGATAGACTACTCATATCAACAAGGAATTCCTTCTTTTCCGGAAGCCCTCTCGAAAAGAACTCCAAAGTTAAGCGTGCTTGGCTTGGAGCGATTCTAGGATGGGTGACCGACCGAGAAGTTGGTCCCGGGTGCGCACGAGTGAGGACAAACTGCGTAGGAAAGACTAGTGTTGGTATGTGGGCTAGTCTAGATCCCGCAGGCGTAACGGGGTGTTACAAGTGTCTTCGAGGGATGCTTGGATCTGGTCATCTTCCCAGACTCACATGCACCACAAAGGTGGTCTTTGAGGAATTTGATACCTTCAATGCCAATGACGTGCTTTTTCTTCACGAGCGTGTGCAAGTCCCTCATACCAGCATGTCCAAGTCATCGATGCCGCAGCCAACATTCTGATGAATTTGCAAGTACGCATGTGGCAGGCTGAGGACCAGTAGAGAAATCAATGATATACAAGTCTCCTATCCTAAAGCCTTCGAAGACTTTGGAATTGTCAGATTCCATGATGACAACACAACGATATTTTTGCAAATACAACAACCATATCAAGATCACAAAGCACTGAGACAGACATAAGGTTAAACCCGAGGGATTCGACAAGCATCACCTTATCCATGGTTCGATCCTTTGAGATTGCAACCTTACCTAGACCCAATACCTTGCTTTTTCCTTTGTCTGCGTAGGTGATATGCTTCAGATGACATGAAGCAAGTGGCAAATTCATTAGTAGATTTTTGTCACCCATCATGTGGTTTGTGCATACACTATTGAGGACGCATTCAGTAGCTTTTGGAGGTTCATCCTGCCGATGAATTAGTATGACTTACAAACTCATTTGCTTCAGATTGAAGAATATGACATCAATTTCATTAGACAGAATTTCATCGCACAAGATAGTAAGAAAGTAGTGCAAGGATATGTTAAATGAGGAATTCATTTCTACATGGTTAGCTTGCATCCTTTCAAGCATTTCCTCAGGTCTCCAGCAAATTCGTCAGACGTTCAAGTTCATCTCGAGACCTGACCCTGCATAAGAAATTAGTTCAATTTCTTCAAAACCCACATCTGCAGGGGTGTCAAAGAGTTCATCATTCTGCGAGCACCATATGAGAAGGGAGGCATTGAAGCAAGTGCGCTTTGTTTCGCATGGTGAGGGTTAGAGTACTCATATGAATAAGCAAAAAAATTCTTCGAGGACTTATGAACATAATGGTTTGAAGAATAATGCACATAGTCAGAACTCTTAGGTTTTCCCTGCCAAACAGATGCATTAGCACGAGAATGATATTTCTGACCATTTGAGGAATTTGTTCCAAGTGAAGGCTTTGGTCCATATGAGGAATTTGATCTGGGATTCCTGTTCTTCATGAGTGGTGTTGTGAGGAGATTCACTTGAAGATTTTGTAGGTAGCTCTTGGGAACCCAGATTTTCTTCAAACGAGAACTGTTCCTGTACTTAGTTCCAACAAATCAGCCAAATACTTCACCTTTCTGATTTTAGAAGAATTTGTAGTTGGAGTCAAGTGACTCATCACAGGAATATAAAGTTTCACATGTAAAGCCAGATAAAGTGGATGGATCTATAGGAGGTCCTTTCGCAGCAACCCATGAGGTTTTGGGGTATTACACATGTGTCTAGTAGGATCCATCAGCGTTGAGTTTCCTCTCAAAGGCAATACCCTCTTTCCTAGGGTTTCTGTTCAAAATCTTCTTTTTGAGGACATCGCAAAGGGTTTGATGCCCTTTGAGACTTTTGTACATGCCTGTCACATACAATTCCTTCAACCTTGCATTTTTGTCAGTGATACTTGTGGTATCCTCCGATGAGGAATTTGTGATCACTGGAATAGTTCAAGAATTTCCAGCAATAGAAGCATTTGAACATTCAGGTGAAGAATTAGCAGTTTCACGTTCAATGCATTTCAAACAAGGTGGAACAAATTCTTCCTGAGCGGTACTGATCTGTTGAGCCAGTAAGGAATCGTTTTCCCTTTGTAGATCCTCATGTGTCACCCTTAGTTTCTCAAGATCTTGCTTTCTTTGAAGAAATTCATGAGAAAGCTTTTCATGATGGGCTAAGAGAGCACTATGATGACTCTAAAGGTTATCATACTTTGTCTGGAGACTTTTGAGATCGTCGGATAGAGTTTGAGTCCGATCCACTTCCTGATTCAACAGATCATCGCTTTTGTCTAGCATTTTCTGAAGCTTTTAAAGTGTACTTTGTTGCCTAGTAGCAATATTAGCAAGTTTGTCATAGCGAGGTTTCACATATTCATCAGATTCACCATTACTTGATTCAGAGGAGGAGTGATGCTTATTTACCTTGGAACTTTAGCCATGAAGCAATAGGTGGGAGCAAAATCATCATTGCTGACGTCAGAGTCACTGGAGTAGTCATTTTCTTCATCATTGAAGATGGACTTGCTGACGAAAGTAGTAGCGAGAGCAAGGCTAGCGACACCAGATTTAGATTCCACCTCAGATTCTTCCTCTTATTCATATTCTTCAGATTCTTCTTCTGAGTCCATTTCCTTGCCAACGAAAGCCCGAGCCTTTCTGGAACCATTCTTCTTGTGCATTTAGGACTTTGAAGATGAGGACTTTGCAGGTGAGGACTTTGAAGATTTCTTCTTTTTCTTTGAGTCATCAGAACTGTCGTCCTTGTACTTCTTCCTCTTCTTCTTTGATTCTTTTTCCCAAAGAGGATAGTCAGAGATGAAGTGACCAGCTTTCTTGCATTTGTGACAAGTTCTTTTCTTGTAGTCATCTGAGGAATCTGATTTCCTCAAACCACTTTTTGATGACTTTCCAAATCCACCTCTCCTTGAGAACTTCTGGAATTTCCTTACGAGCATTGCTAGCTCCTAACTTAGTACATCAGGATCACCAAGGCTACTATCAGAATCTTCGCCTTCGGATGAGGAAATTTCTTTTCCCTTTAGAGCACGAGATCTTCCATAGCTTGGCCCGAAGAGGTCTCTCTTCTCAGCTTGTTGGAATTCATGAGTATTGAGTCTCTCAAGAATATCAGCAGGATCAAGTGACTTGTAGTCTCCACGTTCTGAAAGCCAGAGTATCGAATGAGGAATCAACAGATCTTAGCAGTTTCTTCACCACTTCATGGTCAATGATATCAATGGCACCCAGTGCTTAAAGCTCATTCGAGATATCAGTGAGACGATCACAAGTTTGTTGAACATTTTCATTGTCGAGTCTCTTGAAGTGGTTGAAGAGATTGCGAAGAACATCAACACGAGAGTCACGTTGAGTGGAAACACCTTCGTTGACTTTGGATAGCCTATCCGAGATAAGCTTAGAAGTCTCCAAAGCACTCACTCTGCCATACTAACCTTTGCTTAGATGGCCACAGATGATATTCTTTGCTTGAGAATTAAGTTGCTTGAATCTCTTCGTATCAGTAGCAGTAACAGTCGGAGAAATGCAGGGAACACCATTTTCCACAACGTACCAGAGATCATTGTCAATTGCCTCAAAATGCATGCGCATCTTGTTCTTCCAGTAGGGATAGTCCGTCCCATCGAAGGTAGGACATCCTGTGGAAACCTTGATCATACCTGCAGTCGACATAACTAGAACTCCAGGTGGTTAAACCAAAATCACATAGAACAAGAGAGTACCTTGCTCTGATACCAATCGAAAGTGCATTATATCAACTAGAGGGTGTGAATAGGCTATTTTTACAAATTCATCACTTGAGGAATTTCAACTTAAGGAATTTGAAATGTGATGAATGACTAGCAGCGGGATAAGTACTTAAGTGCATGATGAACACAGTGACATCATAATCATCATGATGAAATAAAACATGCATGGATTACAAGTAGCGTGATACAGGATAAGCAGGTGAGGAACAAGGTAACTTGAAGGATTTGAGGTGAGGAAATTCTGGAAGTCTTCAGTCAAATTCTTCAAACAGTAACGATCAATTTCATCAACAAGTAAACGAGGATTAGAGGGGTTGAGGAGATAGAACCAGGTAGCTCGATGAAGACAAAGGTTTGATGACCCAGTTGTAACAACTGTGACGGTCGTACGTCTGGTTTGGAGCGGCCTGGTATTTAAACCAGAGGACACACAGTCCTTACCGTATTCTCCTTTAGCTAAGGTCACAAAGTCCTCGCCCAACACTCGCCGTAAGTCTTCAGGGTAGACTTCGAAAACCCTCACAAACTGGTCACCCGATGATCCACAATTGACTGTTGGATGCTCTAGACCAAGGTCACTCCGTGATCCCCAATTGACTGCAGGATGCACTAGACCATGACGCCTAACCGTCTGGAGGATACATAGTCCTCCAAGGTAACAAGCATCAGTTCCACATAGGAACATCTCTTCAGGGATGCTCAATCACTTTGGGTTTGGTGATTTGGATTTGGGTTTTTCCTCACTGATGATTTTCTCTCAAAGTCCTCGAAGGATGGGTTGCTCACAATATGACAAGTGTCAGTTCTCTCTCGGAGCAGCCAACCAACTAGTGGTTGTGGGGGTGGATCTTTATAGCCTGGGTGCAACCTGACATGATAAGACATAAATGCCCCCAATGATATGACCGTTATGTGGATATTTGTGATTGGGAACAGCTGGCACTAAGCATAGCAACGGTCGGAATTTCGAACTATGAAAGTCCTCAAACATATCATGTTCCTCACTGGTAGGCATTCACACTGGCAAAATCCTAACTCCTTAGTCAGATCAATTTCATCAGAGACCAGAAGAACTTCGTCTCTATCACTAAAGAGCTTGACTGAACTGCAATAGATTTACAAAGGCTTCCCTCGAAGGATTGGATAGGTTGAGGATTTTGAGTTGAGCATCAGTTGGAAATTTTCCTTAGTATTACCTCGGCCCCCTTTAATAGTACGGTGTTTCCTATGACTGAAAGAAAGGAAATGAAACTATGAAAACAGAATTCTTCACGCATCATAGTCCTCGTTCATATCTTAAAGGTCACACCAACTTCATTTTCGAAGTCTTAAGGGAATACCAAAGTCTTCAGCAAAGTCTTCACCAAAGTCTTTAGTTGAAGACATACATTTTTAGGGGTCCATAATCTCCGAATATATAAAACTCCTCATCGATTATAGAGCCTGTCTACACTCACAAAACATTAGTTCCTTAACCTATAAGTCTTCAATACACCAAAATTACTAAGGGGCACCAGATGCACTTACAATCATGGATACTCGGTTAAACATATTTACATAAACAAGAACAAGTTGAGTTCATACCCGCTTTTCTCTGCCATAGTCAATTGATCGAATATCGTCATTATTGCCTTTCACTTAAACAATCGAATGATATGAAAATAATAATAGTTCAAGGGTGTTGTGGAGTAAGTTGGAATGTGGAAAGTAATATGGGCTCTGTGTTAGATCAACTGTAATGCATATGAGAGCCACTCGACATTTTCATCGTGGTCTTTTTCTCAATTGTATGACTCGATAAAAGAAAGAGAATTTTATAGAAACGCACAAAAATATTTTTGGACTTTTTAGTTTTTCTTGAAGAAAGCAAAATCGAGAACAAAAAACAAAAATGAGAAAAACTATTTACATGGTAGAACGCCCTACAAGCAAAAGAAGAAATGAGAAATCTTTTTGTGTTTTATTTTAATACTAAAACTAACTGAAATAAGAAGAAAACCTAAAAACAAGCAAGAAGTATTTTTGGATTTTGTCAAAGTTTTTCAAACTCACAAGAAGAAAACGAGAAGAATAAATCTAGCATGGATTATACGATGAAAGAGTGTGGACACCGACAACCGAAATGAAAAGTGTGAACATGAAAGTAATGTCGGTGGGAATACAAACACCCCCAAGCTTAGGCTTTTGGACTAGCTTGGCAATCACCATCCGTGGTCCGGATAATGGCCTGAGTGATTGACTACCGGGGCCGTTGGTGCAACCACCTTAGCCCTCCTAGCAGCTTCCACCTCTGCATTGTACGTGTGGGCCTCACTCTCAAGGAGGTAGTATCTTCCCTTGCTATTAAATTCAAAGAGAGCAGGAGAAGGCACTACCATAGGCACAATGGGACCGTTATCAAGCCACAAGTTGTAAGTATAGTTACTAGCTATGCCTGTAAGAAATCTATGGTGTTTCGTAGCATCAAAGTCTAAGTACTAGTTAGGCAGGATAGGATCATTAGGCCAAGGGGACACTCCCAAGCTCGTAGCGAGGCGATAGGCATAAATTCCTCCATAGAAATTACCATTAGAAGCATTGAGAGTCAGTGTTTGTGCAACAATTTCTCCTAAGTTGTAGCCTTTAATTCTAGTTAAAGCAGTGTATATAAGAATCAAATCATGAGCACAAAGCGTGCTACAATCCTGCTTGCCTACAATGCATTTACCATTAAAGAGTGCAAGGTACTGAATAGACGGAAAATTGATGCTTTTTATTTGGCCTTGTGTCACTCTAATTTCACCACAACAAAGGTTTCTCAATAATGATTCATACTCCGGTTTTGTTGGTTCATCTAGCGAACCCCAATATGGAATTTTACACGCATGGCAGAATACATCTAAAGTCATGGTGAAAGCATTATCATACAGACTAAATGAAACTCTTGACTCACGAGGAAAATATTTAAATTTCTTGGTAAATGTCTCCGTGAGAGTGAGGTGTTGAGTGCACTTATCTTTGATGAAGAGAACCAGATCGGCATTGCAAACATACTATTCAAATTCTTCCTTAATACCTGCACTTTCCATGACAGTATTACATGGCCAAAGGCATGATTTATTTTCAGTGTCCCATATCTAGCTTGCACTTGGCTCAACATAAGATTGTTGTATGGAACGTTCACTTGATGATGTCCCCGAGGGTATTCTCCTTGAAGAACTCCTGAAGAATTTCATTTTATTTGCGAACAATTTCTCAAAAAAATAGTGACACAAAATTTTGTTAACAAAACTAAATAAGATTTATAGCAACTAGTCCTAGGGATGCATAGAGGCCATATCAAGCATTCAAACTAGTTATAACTATAAGAATTCAACATGCAAGCTCATCTACAGCAGCACCAAGAGTATCTAATTATTCTGAAAATAAACCACTAACTCAAAAACTAATTGGAGCAATGGGCGAGTTACATACGGAGAAGCAATCCCCTAAAACAGTTTCGGAAATAGATCTTTGAGCAAAGAGATTGAAATACACGGGTTCTTGAGCAAGAACACGAGGGAGATAGAAATGATGAATTTTTCACGAGGTAGAAGATGACATCGGCTAAAGGGATAAGTGGGGGATCCACCTAGGGCCCACCCTCTACCAGGCTACATCAGGGGGGTCTAGCGCGCCCTGGTGGAGGGTGGCCACCAGGTGCAACCCCCTTTGGTATTATTTGTTCCAGAATTTCACAAATAATAACAAATAATTCATCTTGATTTTTTGGGGCATTCTGAGCACTTTTATTTTTGGGTCATTTCTATTGCATGGGAAAAATAGAAAACTGGATAAACATGGCATTTTATTTTATTTAACTAGAAAAAATAGAAAACGTAAGGTGGATACAGATAGTTGGGTCTACTAAATTCATCAACTTCATACCTGTCAAAAATGATTCATTAAAAAGGTTGAGCAAGTCTTATTAACAATCACTTTCAATTAGCATGAAATCAAAGAACTTTCATAAAACAATAGGTTACCTCAATGGGGATAGACATATCCCCAACCATAATAAGATCATATCTCCTTTTGACTGTAGGTAGTGGTAATTGAAAGCTTCCAATAATGAGTGTCGGAGAATTTTCAATAACATTCACACCATTCACTTGGAATTGTTTCTTTGGAAAGTGCATCGTATGCTCATTACCATTGATATGAAAAGTGGCTTTGATTTTATTGCAATCAATAAGAGCCCCTGTAGTATTCAAGAAGGGTGTACCAAGGATAATCGACGTGCTGTCGTCCTCAGGCATCTCAATAATAACAAAGTCCGTTAAGATAGTAACATTTGCAAGGCATAACACTAACACCAACTCACAAATCACACAAAGAAGGTTTGACATAACTTCTTTTAATGGAGCAAGGTATAGTTGGTATTCTAGGATCTCCAAGTTTTTTGGGTACTCCATCCTTAAAACAATAATTAGCAGGCATGGTGGAAATTTCTACTTCAGGTATCTTTCCTTTATTAGTGATGATGTCTTTCATCTACTTACCATTTGGAGGAATTTTTAAAATATTCATTAAACGGGTAAGCAAAAAGACTGGTCTAATCATTTTAGCAAGGCGTTCAAATTCTTCATCATCCTTTTTCTTTGATGGTTTAGGTGAAAAGGGCATGGGTTTTTGAACCCATGGTTCTGTTTCTTTACCATGTTTTCTAGCCACAAAGTCTTTTTTTATCATATCGTTTATTTGTAGGTTGTGGGTTATCAAGATCAGCAGTAGATTCTATTTCTATATCATTATCTGGTTCTTTATCATTACTAGGTTGGGTATCCTCATGAACTCAATATCATTATCATTATCACTAGCTAGATGTTCATTACCAGATTGTGTTTCAGCATCAAAAGTAGAAATTTCATTATTGTCATCAAGAGGTTTTTCTATCTCGGGTTTACTGGAAGCATGCAAAGTCCTATCATCTTTCTTTTTCTTTTTCTTCTTAGAAGGACTGGGTGTGTCAGCATTAATTCCTTGAGAGTCTTATTGAATCCTTATAGGATAACCTTCAGGATAAAGAGGTTCTTGGGTCATTCTATCTCCTCTAGTTACTACTCTAACAACATGATCATTCATATTATTATTCATTTCATCATGCAATTCTCTTTGAGATTTAGCAATTTGTTCTAACTGAGTTTGAACCATAGAGGCATGTTTTCATACACTTCTAACATAATTATTGATTATAAATAACAAGTCACTCAAGCGAGTAATCATATCAGAATTATATTTCAATTGTTGCAGAACATTTGCATTGAAGTGCTCTTGTTTCATAATGTAGTTATCAAACTCATATTAGCATTGCCTAGGATGTTTATTGTAAGGGATATCACCTGCATAAAACTTTGATAAAGAATTTCCCTCTACCACCTATGGAGGTGGTGGTGTATTGAGCCCATGTATTTCTTCAATAGGTGATAAATTCTTAACATCCTCAACTTTAAAACCTTTTTTCCTTCATACATTTCTTTGCCTCTTGCATATCTTCACGACTGAGAAATAAGATACCCCTGTTCTTTGGAATGGGTTCAATTGGTGGTTCAGGGAGAGTCCAATCATCATAATTCTTCAATATATTATCCTATAGTTCCTCAGCTTGTTCAACAGTTCATTCCCTGAAAAGACAACCAGCACAACTATCTAGGAAGTCCCTAGAAGCATCAGTTAGTCCATTATAGAAGATATCAAGTATTTCATTTTTCTTAAGAGGATGATCAGGCAAAGCATTAAGCAATTTTGGAAGCCTTCCCAATGTTTGTGGGAGACTCTCTTCTTCAATTTGCACAAAGTTAAATATTTATTGTAAGGCAGCTTGTTTCTTATGAGGAGGAAAATATTTTTCAGAGAAGTAGTAAATCAAATCCTGGGGACTACGCACACAACCAGGAGTAAGAGTATTGTACCATATCTTAGCATCAGCTTTTAATTAGAACGGACATAATTTGAGAATATAATAGTAGTGAATCTTCTCATCATGAGCAAATAAGGTTGTTGACACCTGATTTTGGCACGGTGCAAAATTCAATAAAGAGAAAGTTTATATTGCCGAGTGAAACAATCTTGATGTTTAGGCCATCACCATTCAACATCCTTTCAAGGGCCAAATCACACTTGGATTGTCATGTAGATGTTCTGAATGCGTTTTGCACTATTACGCCTCCAAGACAACCTCGAATGAAGGATGTTCTACATGGATTGTCTTCGTCTCGTTGAGCTGATCGGTTTTGATATATAAATTATCTCAATTTGGGGTCGTATGCAAAAGTTAGAGCAACCAGAGTGCAACCCTACCACAAAGCAAAATATGGTGCAGGAGATCAGTCACATGTCCGACGGGTCGCGCGAGTCGTTCGGCCCTCAAGACTTCCTCGGATGGAAAAACTTACAACATGAAAATGTTTCGGGTTGTTGAGGCGATTGATTTTGATATATAAATCTTGTCAATCCAAGGTCGTATGCGACCTGGAGAGGCAAAACAAAATTAGCCTGGAGTTTCACTCGGGATTTCTGAGTGAAAATTTGCCGACCGAGGGAAACGTTTGCTGTCCGGTCGAGTGAAAAGTTTTCCGTCTGGCCGAGTGAAATTACCATCCGAGTGAAAATCGCCGGTTGAGTGAGATTGCCATCCGAGTAAAAATCGTCGGCCAAGTGAAAAGTACCGGTCGAGTGAAAATACTAGCCGAGTGCAATTGCCGTCCAAGTGAAAATCACAGTCCGAGTGAAAAATACCGGTCGAGTGAAAATACTGACCGAGTGCAATTGCCGTCCGAGTGAAAATCACCGCCCGAGTGAAAAATATCGGTCGAGTGACAGTTTTGGTCGAGTGAAAGTTTCGGTCGAGCGAAAGTTTAAAATGTCCTCGGATGGAAAAGTGTTCAACATGAAAGTTGTTCGAAACGTCGAAACAGTCAAATTTTCTTTTAAGGTCATTATCATTTGAGATAGTAAACGGCCTGGAGAGGTGCTACAACACTCGAAGAGTCCAGTCTAGTATGTGATCGAGTCTGATTTGATGTTAAAGATGACCCCGTGGAGTATTAAAGATGGCTTTATTCGGGAAAGTGATCAACATACGGATTGTTGGAATCATCGAGGCACACAAAAATGATGTTTGGATCGTCTCCATCGGAGGTCATATGCAGATTCCACGGCCCATGCAAAAAGCAAGACAGAAGATTGGGAAAGATTTGGGCTGAATCCGAGTGGAACTAGAACTAGGACTCTAGGACGTGAATTGATGTAATTTTCTTGTAAGGAAAGGGTAGATGAATCCTTTGCTTGTACGGGAAGTCCAACCGCCTCTTATATATGATAGAGGTGACGGCCGATTGAACAACACACAATCGACAAATCAATCTATACTACTTTTTCATTTACGTTCTTCGTTTTTCTCTCGTTCTTCGTTGTTCTTCCTTTGAGAGCTGTGAATCCCAAGGCTCTAGGGGAGCGCGAATTGACCTAGGGCAGCCCATAGCCTCCGCACTCCCTGGCGGGGTCCCTCCCGGGCATGCGGGGTTTCGGGTCCACAAAAGTGTCCGCCGACTATCTTGCATATCGTGCTGCCGGACGGACCTCCTTTGACGTGAGCTGTGGTGCATCACCCCCGGCATCGAGGGTACAAAGTGGCGTGTTCATGTGTCAATAAGGGTCTCTATACCATTCAGCTTAGTAAGGTGTGTTACCATAGTTTCAGTTTCATAGCCATGAAAAGGATCGGATTCAACCAAAGTAATCAACTCTCAGTCGTCATAGAATTCATAATCCCTATCGGTAACAAATATAGGTGAAGTAGCAAACTTAGGATGACATTTCATTTTAGCATTTAAAGTCTTTTCCTTATACTTGCATAGTAGTTTCTTAACATCATTTCTATCCTTAGAAGCAAGAATCTCTCTAGCTATTTCTCCATCTAAAGCATAACCTTCAGGTATCTTAGGCATTTCGAATCTAGGAGAGCTAGACGTATTAGGTGTTTCATAATCATCGGTTTCAAAGTTCTCATCAGTTTCAGCAGATTCATCAGTTTTAATAATTTCATTCTCTTTAGCTCTGGCAATTTGTTCATCAAGAAATTCACCTAATGGCATAGTATCATCAAGCATGGTACTAGCATCATCATAAGCATCATTCGTAGTATAAGTAGCATCATCAATATCAGGATTAATAGCATGTGGTGGTGTTGCAACTTTACTCATAACAGAAGGTGAATCAAGTGTAGAATGTGATGGTAGTTCCTTACCTTCCCTCGTCTTAGAGGGGAAAATATTGGTTTTAGTATCCTTCAGATTCTTCATAGAGATTATTTGATATAAATCCCAAGTAATTCAACAAATATAGCTATGCTACCCGGCAACGTTGCCAGAAAAAGGTCTTGATAACCCACAAGTATAGGCGATCGCAACAGTTCTCGAGGGTAGAGTATTCGACCCAAATTTATAGATTCGACACAAGAGGAGCCAAAGAATATTTGATAATATTAGCAATTGAGTTGTCAATTCAACCACACCTGGAGATAAATATCCGCAACAAAGTGATCAGTAGCACAGTAATATTATAGGTTGATAGCAGTAGTAACAGTGACAGTAGTGGTTACAGTAGCAGTAGTGATTTTGTAGCAAGTGTAATAGTAGCAGCAATAGTAGTAACTTAGCGAGAACAATAAGTGGAGAGCTCATAGGCACTCCATTAGAGTATTTGTTGGATGATATTTATCATATAACAGTCATAACCTAGGGCGAAACAGAACTAGCTCCACTTCCTCAATGTAATGTAGGCATGTATTTCGTATATAGTAATACGTGCTTATGGAAAAGAATTTGCATGACATCTTTTGTCCTACCCTCCCTGGCACTGGGGTCCATAAGGAGACAAAGGGATATTAAGGCATCCTTTTAATAGAGAACAAGAACCAAGCATAAGTACATAGTGAATACATGAACTCCTCAAACCACGGTCATCACCGTGAAGTATCCCGATTTCTATCACCCCGGGGTTGACACATCATAACACGAAATAGGTGCATATGGCTAGGCTAGATCGTATCAAGAAGATAGATATAATGATGATAATATAAACATTTTAGATATGAAATCATGGCACTCGGGCCCTAGTGACAAGCATTAAGCATGGAAAAGTCATTGCAACATCAATCTTAGAACATAGTGTATACTAGGGATAAGGCCCTAAAAAAATAACTCGATTACATGATAAATCTCATCCAACTCCTCACTGACCAGCAAGCCTACAAAGGAATTACTCACTCCACGTGGGGAGCATGATGGAATTGGCGATGGATAAGGGCTAATGATGACAAAGACTGAAGATTACCCTCTCTGGAGCCCCAAACGGGCTCCAGATCGGGCCTCCCGATGAAGAACAGGAGGTGGCAGTGGCTCCGTATCATGAATGGAGGTAAAACTTTCTCCTTCTTTTTTCTGGAGATTTGTGAATTTATAGCATTGAAATTAGGGTCAGGGGGCACGAGGTGTTCACCCTCCAACAGATCACGCCAGGGGGGCCTGGCGCATGCTATTAGAGGGTGGGAACCCTGGGCCGCCTCTCAGGTGGCTTATGGCTCCATAATTCCTCATATATTCCAAAATAAATCTCCAATAAAATTCGTTCCCTTCAGAGAACTTTTATTTTTGCACGAAAACAACACCATGGTAGTTCTGCTGAAAACAACATCAGTCCGGGTTAGTTTCATTCAAATCATGCAAATTAGAGTCCAAAACAAGATCAAAAGTGTTAGGAAAAGTAGATATGTTGGACGCGTAGCAGCAATCCATGGTTTCGAACAAGGTATAACAAAGCGTGATATAGCACTAAGTAGGTAAGTTTGTCGAAAGCTAATTTTTAGTGTAATGACAGTATCAAATAAGTTGTGTAAGCATGCATCAATAGTTGGAAGATATCCATATGAAGAAGTTACAACTAGCATCATAGCATGGTTTGAACATCTCATATTTAGTCATTTCATCAAGTCATCTGACTTAGCTCAAGTACCATCCTTGTCTCACACACACCAAGTTTTGAGGAAACATCTGGATGTAGTTTAAGAAGGACATCCAACTGACAACGACCCTAGACACGGCTATTCAAATAGTTTTACACTCTGTAGAGGTTTCCCACTTTACCCACAAGACTCGGGGAACTTCCGTGTCATCCACGACTTGCGGTATATTACATACCTAAGGTAAGCACCCGAACAATGCCTTTCCCCTGACGACACTTAAAAAAGAGTCCACTCGTTGCCCCACGTCTTCATGATGTACAAACACGTGCCTTGCTCAACATAGTACCATCCATTAAGGGACGTAACGGTGTGCCCAGTGTTTGTAAAAACAGCCCATGGTCGCCCTACCTGGAATGACCCCGTATCGAGAGTGACCACGTCACTCCTGCCACTAGTGATGTGGTCTCTCTTCTAGCATCAACCAAAGTAATCAACAGGGCCCCTTCCCATATAGGGGTAAAGTTGTCTCACATGTAAGGTTGGGACGATCATCAAACCTTAAATCTAATCCATTTTCGAAAACACACACACAACTTTATTTGGTACACCTCTTCTTTCTCAAGTGGTTACCTCGCTCAACCTCATCGCCCTCTGGCATTAGTGGCACCTGACGGAGTTTACAAAAAGTCCTTGAAATCACTTCCTTATGACACCATGCATAATCCCATCCCACTTGCGTAGCGACTACTTCCCACCTGCACAACCCTCATATGAAGGTAGGGTCATGCTCAGTGCAAGTATCAACGAGAAAAGTGATAGAGGTAATCCACTATGGTGGTCACTATTTCAACATGATTCTATGCACGGAATAAAGTACCATTTGTCATGCATAAAAATGGTTTCATAGTCATGGTTAAAGGTCTGCTTGCCTGGCTCAAGAAATCCTTCAAGGCCTTTGCATGCTTCTGGTCGAACTCTGAGCACTGCGTCTACTTCGTCAACTACCATCGAAAACAACCATAATAAGCAACACAACAAGCAGAGAAAAAATTTCTCTATAAATAGGAATTTTATTTTTCTTGGACATCTCTGATCATAAGAAAAATATCTAAAACGACTTTACCGGAGTTGGATTAATGTGGTCCTTTTAATGGTCGAAATTGGTTCTTGTGAAAAGTTTATAGAAACTCTTTTTATAAAAATGAATGTATGCACTCATAAAATAGGGCATGATTTTTTAAGAATTTATAAAGTGGTTTCACTAGATTTGGAGTTGGGATGAATTTCGTATGATTTTCATAAGATGAAGTAAAGGGAAAATGGGCCATTTATTTGATCTAGTATAACATCGGATAGTAACAATGTTATCAATTGCTAGCAATGTTTTCGGAGTCTCCTAAAATTTGATTCATAAATTTGAAGCTAAGATGAATGCTCTAAAGATTCAAAAAGGGTCATTGGGAGGTTCAAAATTGATTTTTAAATTTGAACAGGGAAAAATCTTGGGGTGAAAATTTATGGAATTTGCACCATTAAATATCTTAGATTTTCAAAAAAATAGGAGTTGGAATTGTTGCATTTGAAGAATTTTTCAGGTCTGGGGATCTTTGCAAAATCCAAGAAAAATAGAAAAAAGGGAAAATTGTTGGGCACATGGGCCGTGCCTAGCACGGCTGAGCTAGCCCAGTGCACTAGGAGGCTAGTGAAGGAGCTAGGGATGCTCCAGGAGTCCGCGCATGCGAGGCCATCCATTGGGAGCTCTTGGGTGGCTGGTGCACGTGCAGGAAGCAGCAAGGAAGGAGGGGGCAACAGGGAGGGAGGTTGAGGACGTCGAGGGGTACCTACTGGCGTGTTTTATCCGCTCGAGTTGGTTGGGTGCATTGGGCATGGGCAGCTGCAGTGCTCTGGTGCACTTTAGCACGATCCAGAGCACCCAGATGCCATCCCATCGCATGTCATTGGCCTCTTGGATACGGCCATGCATGTCTAGAAGATTCATAAAGGTTTGAACAAAGTGGGAGTTGCATAGGATGTTATGCTGGATGCCTTTGTTGAGAAGGAAGGTTGTAGGGGGTGACGAAAGATGTTGTCTAGAGGGTAAAAATGGAGGTTTTACTCCTCCATGATTGAGCTGAGTCTAGGGGAAGGTTACTGGGGCCAAAAGGGGTCTAAATAGAGGTGTGGTAAAAAATTTGGGGCAAGGAGAATAATGGAATAGGTGAAACTAGGGGTTTTACTATTTCTACCAGAAGGTGTTGGATGTAGTTTTCGGCAAGATAAATTCCACCACTCGCTATGAACTTTATCAGGATATAATGGTAGGTACAATCAATGTTGATCACAAGGTTTGATCTAGTTTGAATAAAGTTGACAATGCAAGCATTGTAAACCCTAGAAATGGGAAGAATCTGATTTGGCTAGATCTAACTAGGCTAAGCTATTCTCCTTGATGTGATATTTAATCAGGAGAAAATGGCAGATGGAAATGAGGTTGCTCACCAAGTTTGGGTTAATTTGAACAAAGTCGCCAATGTAACTTTTGCAAACCATTAAAATCAACAGTAATAGACTAGCTTAAATATAGTTAAGCTAAGATGTTCTCCTTGATGCACAACTTTGTGTGGTGGCATTATTTGGGGATTAGAGAAAGTCCAGAAAGTTTGAGATCAATTGGAGGACCTTGGCAATATAAAGTTGCTCAAGTTCGGATCTGGAAAGAGAGGGTTTTGGGGCATTTTGGTGGACCAAA
Organism: Hordeum marinum; assembly: GCA_022496015.1. Classification (NCBI taxonomy): domain Eukaryota; kingdom Viridiplantae; phylum Streptophyta; class Magnoliopsida; order Poales; family Poaceae; genus Hordeum; species Hordeum marinum. The sequence continues at coordinate 120,374,180 of CM039676.1, forward strand.
ACAACTGGGAATGAGATCAAACTTTGCAATATCATCATATATATCTTGTGTGACTTGCTAGAATTTTCCTGGATTTATTTGAGAATATTTATAATAGAAATATTTCAAATGCAACAAATATGCGGAAAGGGTTTAGAGGGGATTTCCCAATATTTTGAATACGACCATGTGTTCAAACTCATATATATCGAAAATACATGTCCACTGTGTTTCCCTAAATTTTCTCAAATTTTTAAAACATAAAAACATATTTTCCCTACAAAACACCATTTCTGGCATTAAGAAAAAGCCTTTAAATAAAATACCAAAATAACCTTAAAAAATAATATTTTGGGGTTTTAGGAAGTCTTATATATAATATATTCCAAATAATATATTCCAAATAAAGTGTGTGGGGGGAAATTTGCACCTTAATTTGAGGACTTGTAGTACAAACCTCAATTCAGGAGGGTTTGAAAACCTAAATTGAATAAATGCTTTTTGGCCAAAATAAATTTGTGTAAAAAAAGTTTTCGGTCCTATACACATGGCATGATCATTGGACAAAGATTTGGATCAACGAGATCAGCTTTGAGAGTAGGAGGAATTTTATGAATTTAGAGCAAACTCAAGCAAGCAAGTAAATAGTAATCAAGTCAAGCATCACATGCAGACACAAAAAGTTTTTATTGGCCCTAATTTTTGAGCTATGTTAACTTAGTCAGAAGACGCAAAACACCGGGTGTGATAGCTTCTCATCAAACTCCCACTAGAGTTGGGAAGCGTTAACTAGATCAAACTCATTTGTATATGTGCTTGTACATGTATTGTTGTAGTAATATGTGAGCCACGAGGACTTAGCAATCTCATTAACTCAGGTACCGAGACTGTCTATGCTCGTGCATAAGGTATGGTTAAGTGGTGAGCTTTGTCATAACACTAAGCATTTAGTTGGGTGGATAGCTTACAAGTACAATTGTTAAGATGACTAGCTACATAAGTCGGACGAGAACTAGTTATCATCAATAAGTGATCCTGAACACCTAGCAATGAGTCAAATGTAACCCCGTCGTGTTCTCTTCTAGACTCCCTCAAAAAGATATGATCATGATTACATACACGGTTGGTGTGTTTTAAGTGAGTTTACTTCAAATTTGCTATAACCGGAAGTTAAACACATTTCCATGTTGCCACATAACCATGGGCACGGCTTCCAGAAAGATTTAACCCTACAGGGGTGCTCAAACTCATCCATCATAAACTAACCAAAAGATGCATGGAAAACCTGTAACATCCCCAAATTTCATTTTGGAATGTTATGAAATATAGCTATGCATCACCATCATCCTTTCTTGAATGTATGAAATAGTTGAAATGCTTCTTCTGACTTTCTGAAAGTCCCTTTCTATTTTCAATATGTTGCTTTCACCTATTTGATAAAACCTTGGAAAAAGTTCAAAATAAGAGGGGAGTAACATGACACTCCACACCAAGGTCATCTTGGTGATATATTTGAACAATAAGAACCAGGGGGTCTTTTGAAAAATATTTGCAAAAGGTTTTAAAACCAAATAGGCAATTTCCAAAAATATTTTTCCAAAGTATTCAAATGACAGAATAAAAATGTTCAATAAATGACATTTATTCTTTTGTAAATTTTGATATATAATATCCCTATATTTGGAGCTATATTGATTGCATTAAATGGTTTTTACTGCGCTGATATTCGAAAATAGGAAATCTTTAAAGCTTTAAAGGCCGGTCGGCCCATTCGCAGTGAAAGCCCGATCCGACTTGCCTAATTACCGGCCGACTGACGCCCCGCAAACCCCTCCCCTCTCACTGACGGCAGGCCCCACCCCGACCGCCCGCTGACCCCATGCGCTCATCACTCACCTCGCGCCCAAACCCTCGCCGGCGATCTCTCCTCTCGCCGGATCTCCCTCTCCTTCCTTCCCCTCGCTTTGCCTCGCCCCTATATAAGAGCGGCCACCTCCGCACTCCATTTCCCCCCCGAACCCCTCTTCTCTTCCTCGCCAGAGCTCCACCTCGACCACCACTGTGAGCCTTCGCCTCCTCTCACCCCTCGGATCTGGATCCTACGATCCAGATTAGACTCATTTAATCAGCGAATCATTTTCTTCTTTGGATCGGCCGACCGCCCGCAATCACCCACCGCTCACCCTCCCAGCCAATAGGAATTTGCCACGTAGCCATAGCCGTCCATTAGTTTTATTTTCTATTTCCTATTTTGTTTTAGTTAACAGAAGCTCTTCTGATTTTGTTTTAGCTATATCTTTTAAACCATTTAATGTTTTTAGTTAATTCTTTTTGCATTAGCTCACATATTTCATGTAGTTTCACCCTGTAGTCTTAGATTTTAAATTTGAACTTAATCAAATTTTCTCAAAATACTCAAATCGGAATAACTAGAGTTTAAAAATAGATTTTTATATGAATCTTTTTGCTACTGCTTGGTATTAGTTAGGACTATCATCATGCTTAGTTTGAGGATTTTTAGGATGGATTTGTTTAGTGTTTTAACTATAAACAGAATCTGCCTAGTGTTTAGTATGGTTTAGTTAATTTAGATTTTTAGCTAGTTTTTATCAGAATTAGTTATAATTTGTTTTAGTAGGTTCTGTTGCTTAAGCATTGGTGTTCTACTTGCTGTTCATAAATATATAATTGCTTAGTTTATTTCTTTATTGTTATAGGAATCTCAACTCCTTTTCAACTAAGTATAATTTGATTAAAACAAACTAGTTAGTAATAGTTTCTTTTAACAAAGTTTTAAATTGTGTTTTCTATGAAAAGTGTTAGTGAATTCTTTTTTGTTAAGATAAATGTTTTGTTAATAAAAATATAGTTTAGTTCACTCTTTTTGTTAGGAAACTCTGGCCCATTTCATGTAGTAGAGTTTTATAAAAACAAATTAACTTTAGTAGTTTTTCTTTCACAAGAGTTTCTATGAATTTAATTCTGTTTATTAATAAAATATTTTATTGTTCTTTTCTGTCAACTATTGTTTTAGTTAATTATAATATAATTACATTCTATATTGTTCTTAGTAGTTTACCACCAACTTTTAGAAAACCAAACTATGTGATGTTTTGCTTTTCTTGTGTTTGTGCCTTGTTTTGTCTTGAGTGATTCTAGTTCATTTATGATTTTGTGAGTTACAACATTTTGTTGTATGCTTATTGAGTGCTCTTGTTTGATTCGTTAGATCATCCGGAGTGCGAAGCGTGTTACCTAGAGTCCCTCGAGTATGAAGATCGTCAATCAGGCAAGTCACTTTTATCAACTTTACCCATGTTTTTGTTGCATTAGTTATACCATTCCCCAAATTGCATGCAAAGTAGGTAATTGGAAACTTGGTTACTTGCTGTAGTATCATGTGGTAGGTACCCCCCTCAACCCTTTGACACATTTGGCCCCGGGAAACGTTGATTTACATTTTGCTATGCTATTATTAGACGGGGTTGGTTGTGTGATGCATGAGAGTTGAGAGTTAATAATTTCAAGACCTACATGATGATCAAGTCTTCAAGACTTCAAGTTTTCAACTTACCTCTAGGTGGATGATGGTTGAACGGTGCCCTGGAGAAACCAGTGGTTAGCCTAGATGATGCTGGAGATGTGCCAGTATTCATGCAGAAAGGTCCACCCAGGCACGAAGAGATGGATGGATGCTTCAAGAGCCAAGGCTTACCTCCACAACCACAAGTCATTATGGGCTCTGGCTTGGTTGGATATCGTGGTGACCCTGGACAGGCGGTGCTACGAGATGTAGAAGAACGGTAGGAAAGGATGGGCACCGACAGAGTCGTAGGGAAACCCTTTGGAAGACCATGTTTTGGTCATCCGTTTCTCAAACACCCTGAAGTGCGAGAAATCAAACGAAGGCGACCAAATCTTGTGGCGAACGTGTGCAAAACTCTGCAGAGTACTAAAACCTAATCGATTAGTCGTGTCCACGGTCATGGACAGTTTGAGCCAAAGGAACTGAAACTTCCGGAACCCTCAACATAAATAATATGATGATGTGGGTATTAATAACTTGGGTATGAGAATTGGTTGGTGGAACCATCTCATTAATCAACCAACATTGTAGTAATTCTACTTTTGCCCTCTCTTGTTGTAGGAAAAATTGGCTTTACGCAAAAACTTATTACCCCACCTGCCATATATGCATACAGATTAGATGATTATCTTTTCACCCCTCTCTTGTGACTTTGCTGGCATATTCCATATGCTGACCTACACGGCTGCAATGTATCGTGTTGCAGAGTACTTTTCCGACCAGGAGTGAGGATACGCTCTACGCTCGGTGAGATGCCCTTGGAGTCATATGGACTCATCTACCTTCGATGCTTCCGCAAGATTTAGATATTCTCATGAGTTGGCCTTCGGCCACTTTATTGTAATCTTTATTGTAATAAAGGACTCGATATTAGATTTACGATTAATAAATGTTGTGTGATTTCCCTTTGATATATACATTGATGTACCGTGTGTGTACCAGCATGATCTTGGGATGGTATGGAAACACCGGAGATTCGACCTTCAGGTCGGGTCGCTACAGAAATGGTATCAGAGCACACGTTGACCGTAGGACGTAACCTCTAGGATTGGGAAAGCCTTAGGATTTGTTTCTCTCTGTCTTTAAAATTCTTATACTCTCATCTACTCGTTTTTGACTTCTCTCCGGTTATTTCAAAATTTATAGATGGCCACCTTCATCCCAGTGTTGATCATGGAGTTTTGCCAGCCTGACGCAACGATGCCCTTTGGCAAGGAGCTGATGAGGATCGTCAGGGACGTAAGGATTGCTTTGCCAAGCATCACCGGGACTCCTATCTTGTCTTTTCCCAAGACGGACGCTAGAGGATCGAGGTGCACATCCCAGGGAAGACCTTTGGGAATCAGAAGGAACCCATCGACTTCAAGTTTGTGGCACCCAGCTGGATACTTGGGAGAGACATGGCCATTCACCATGCCCTTGGACGTATTTAGGAGGAATATAGATGTGGAACCATTTCACCAGGACTCGGCATGGTTTGTCGCAGGGATGCCAATGGAAACATCATAAGCACTCCCACTGAAGGCACCACCATTTCCTATATCTAGACCTTGGGGACGCACGTCAGGACTTTGGAGCTTCGGGTACGTGCAGACACGAAGACAATCAAGAATCTGATGAACTGTGAGATTGACCTCGAAGCTGACTTACGGGAAGCCGAGTACGAGCATGAGTATGAGGTGAAGGATTTCTTAGAGAGGATCGACAAGCTAAACACTCGCATCGCAACTCTGGAGGAACAGATGGACATGGGGGAAAATCTTCACCCCAAGGGAGACTTGGCTCCTTTCATCAGCGACGATGATGACTATGAGGAGAGCACCACTAGAGGAGGCTCAGTCACCATGTACTTCTGAGGAAAACTTTAGTTATGCCCCCATGTATCTTCATTTTCGTTGTTAAAGTGTAGGTCGATGTTTAGTTTGAATGGAGATTTGTGTCTCGATGTTCGAATCCTTGATTGAATAAATGAATGAGTGTTTGGTGTGATATGTTTGTTGCATATGGGTAGTGAATTTCCCCTTTTAGGCCCTTGTTCTAATCTAATTCTCACCCCTCTGAAAACAGCAAGATGCCTCCACGACGTGAGTCTGACTTCATCTTCCCGCCGGAACTCACGTAACTCCTTCAGCAGCAGAATGCACTGATGCAGCTATTGATCCAGAATCGGACCAACAACTAGAACAACAACAACCACCATCCACCTCAGGCTGACAACCTCACCCGTTTTCTGAGGTTGAACCCTCCAACCTTCTCCAGCAGCACTGAGCCCATTGTGGTAGATGACTGGCTCTATAAGATGGAGAGAGAACTCGTCACCGCTGGATGTACTAATGCTAAGAAAGTGCGCTTTGCCGCACATCAACTCGAAGGACCAGCAACTTCATGGTGGGAGAACTACACCACCACATATCCTATTGCTGGTGTGACTTGGGAACAATTCAAGCTTGCTTTCCGCACCGCACATGTCTCAGCTGGAGCTATGAGTCTGAAGAAGCGTGAGTTTCGCAACTTACGCCAGGGAAACCGTTTCGTGGCCCAATACGTGGACGACTTCAGCACATTTGCATGTTATGCACTAGGAGACGTGGCCGATGATGCGGCCAAGCAAGAGAAGTTTCTGGAAGGACTCAACGATGAGCTGAGCATGTAGCTGGTAGTGGCTACCTTCAAGAACTACCAAGAGCTGGTGGACAAGGCCCTCATCTCGGAGGGAGAGCAGCAGCAAATTGAGAACCGCAAGAGGAAGTATACTCAGGGGAAGTTCAATTCTGGAGCTCATCAGAAGCCCCGCTACTCCCCATACTCAGGGAATACCGGATCAGGGACCGGTATGTTTGGAAGGCACACTCATGCCGTGCACAACCATGGAGGCCACAACCATGGAGGAAATGGGAATGCCCGTCCCAACCATGGCAACTTCAAGACTGACAATGGGAATGGGAACAACAACCAGCACCGTCACGCTCCTACTCAGAAGGATCTGAGCCACATCACCTGTTTCAAGTGCCAGAAGAGAGGGCACTATGCTACTGAGTGTCCCAGAGCAAGCAGGGAAATGGAAACGGCAACTCCGCAGCCAAGAAGGCCAATCCGTTTCCTCGTGCCCAGGTGAACCACCTCGACGTGGAAGAAGTCTATGATCAACCCGAGACTGTGGTTGGTAAGTTTTTATTGCATTCACGTCCAGTTAAAGTGCTTTTTGATTCCGGCGCAACTCATTCATTCATATCAAGGGTAGTTGTGGAAAAGTATGGTTTGCCCACCAAAACCCATAGTCATCCCATTAAGGTCACTTCCCCAGGAGGTATGATGATGGCAGGGATAGGATGCCATGCTTTGAAACTCAATATAGGAAACCATGGTTTTCCCACCGAACTCATCGTCTTAGAATCCCAGGGATTGGATGTAATCCTAGGCATGGATTGGATGACCAAGTATGAAGGAAACCTTGACTGCCCTAGTAAGTCTGTTTCACTCACCACCCCGGAGAACAAGAGGATTAAGTATGTATCCCGACGCACACGTATGAGTGCTCGGTTAAATTCCCTCACAGGAGTTGTTCAGGAGGAAGTACCTGTGGTAGAAGACTTTCCGGATGTATTCCCGGAAGAATTACCAGGCATGCCACCACATAGGGAGATTGAGTTCCTAATAGAGCTACAACCAGGGACAACCCCAATTTCCAAGAGACCCTATCGGATGCCCGCCAATGATTTAGTGGAAATCAAGAAGCAGATTAAGGAGCTATTGGACAAGGAATATATTTGCCCAAGTTCTTCACCTTGGGGAGCCCAGTTCTTTTGGTGGAGAAGAAGGATAAAACCTTGAAAATGGTCGTCGATTATCGTGCCTTGAACGAGGTGACTATCAAGAACAAGTACCCTCTGCTGATGATTAATGACTTGTTTGATTAGCTAGTAGGCACCAAAGTATTCTCCAAGATCGATCTTCGATCAGGGTATCACCAACTGAAGAATCGTGAACAGGGTATACCCAAAACAGCTTTCACCATCAGGTATGGCTTATACGAGTATACATTCATGTCCTTTGGTTTGACTAATGCTCCTGCCTACTTCATGAATTTGATCAACAAAGTATTCATGGAATATTTGGACAAGTTTGTCGTGGTGTTCAACGATGAAATTTGATATTCTACAAGAGCGAGGAAGAACACAAGGAACATTTGCGTTTAGTTCTGGAGAAGCTGAGAGAGCATCAGTTATATGCCAAGTTCAGCAAATGTGACTTTTGGCTGACGGAAGTCGGATTCCTTGGACACGTTATTTCCGGAGAAGGAATAGCAGTGGACCCCACTAAGGTTGAAGCCATCACCGAGTGGAAGTCACCCACCTCAGTTAAGGAGATCCGCAGTTTTCTCGGACTTGCCGGATATTACCGGAGGTTCATTAAGAATTTCTCAAAGATTGCCAAGCCCATGACGGAGTTGTTGAAGAAAGAGTCTAAGTATATTAGGACTGAGGAATGTGAAGCCGGTTTCCAGGAGTTGAAGAAACGTTTGGTCACAGCCCCAGTGTTGATTTTGCCCAATATTCGGAAGGACTTCCAGGTTTATTGTGATGCTTCACGTCAAGGACTTGGAGGAGTACTCATGCAATATGGAAAGGTTGTAGCCTATGCATCCAGACAACTACGACCTCATGAGTTGAATTATGCCACCCATGATTTGGAACTAGCAGCCGTCGTGCACGCACTCAAGACCTGGAGACATTTCCTGGTCGGAAATAGTTGTGATGTTTACACCGATCATAAGAGCCTGAAGTATATCTTCATGCAGAAAGAGTTGACCTCAGACAGAGGAGATGGTTAGAGTTAATCAAGGACTATGACATGAGATTACACTACCATCCAAGTAAGGCAAATGCTGTAGCAGATGCCTTGAGTCGAAAAACTTATGTGAACACACTCACAGCGGGAGGATTACCCCAAGAGTTAGCTGAAGATCTCAGAGAGCTCCGACTGGAGATAGTTCCAAGCGGATATGTTGCCACACTGGAAATCCAGTCCACCTTGACCGAAAGAGTTCGAGAAGCCCAGAAATCGGACAAGGAGATAGCTGAGATTAAGCAGAGAATGGAGGAAGGTAAGGCTAAAAGTTTTCGTGAGGATGAACACGGAACTTTGTGGTTCGAGAACCGAATCTATGTGCCCAATGACCCAGAGCTCAGGAAGTTGATAATTCACGAAGCCCACGACTCCCCTTACTCAATACACCCAGGCAACACCAAGATGTATCTGGACTTGAAGGAAAGTTACTCGTGGATGGGTATGAAGAAGGATATTGTGGAACATGTTGCAATATGTGATGTTTGTCAGTGAGTAAAGGCGGAACATCAGAAGCCAGCAGGGTTACTCCAACCTTTGCCGATACCCGAGTCGAAATGGGAAAATCTTGGTATGGACTTCATCACAGGACTACCCAGGACCCATTCAGGTTATGATTCCATCTGGGTAGTGGTCGATCGTTTGACCAAGGTAGCTCATTTCATTCCAGAGAAAACCACCTATACCAGTGCTAAGCTAGCCAAGATATACATAACCAGGATCGTGTGTCTGCATGGAGTTCTGAGGAGTATCGTGTCAGATAGAGGAACACAATTTACCTCAAAGTTTTGGCATCAGTTACATGAAACTTTGGGTACGAGACTGGAGTTCAGTACAACTTTTCATCCGCAGACCGATGGACAGACTGAGAGAATCAACGAGATTCTGGAGGACATGTTGAGAGCTTGTGCACTAGATTATGGATCTAGTTGGGATGACAATTTACCCTACACAGATTTCTCGTACAACAACAGTTATCAAACTAGTCTGAAGATGGCCCCTTTCAAAGCTTTATACGGAAGGAGGTGCAGAACACCATTGATGTGGGATGGTGTTGGAGACCGAAAACTTTTTGGTCCCGACCTTATCTGAGATTCTGAAGAGAAAGTCAAGCTGATTCGTGACAGAATCAAGATAGCTCAATCTCGATAGAAGAGTTATGCTGACAGCAAACGTAAGAAAGCGACGTATGAAGTGGGATACCGAGCATATCTTCGTGTGTCCCCACTTCGAAGAATCAAGAGGTTTGGTGTTACAGGAAAGTTAGCACCCAGATTCATAGGCCCCTACAAAATTCTTGAACGTAGAGGCGAAGTTGCATACAAGCTGGAATTGCCGGAAGGATTGTCCGGAGTTCATAATGTTTTCCATTTTTCCCAGCTGAAGAAATGCCATGCTGAGATGGCTGATATTCCCTTGAGAGACACAGTGCCCCTAGAGGCCATACAACTTGACAGTGATCTGACCTACGAGGAGAAGCCGGTCAGAATCCTCTAGACTGCCAACAGAGTTACCCGCAGCAGGATCATCAAGTTCTGTAAGATTTTGTGGAGTCACCACACCGAGGAAGAAGCCACCTGGGAACGCGAAGAAGACCTTCGTAGAGACCACCCGCACCTATTTTCTAGCCAACCCGAATCTCGAGGGCGAGATTCACCTTAAGGTGGGTAGGTTTGTAACATCCCAAAATTTCATTTTGGAATGTTATGAAATATAGCTATGCATCATCATCATCATTGCATGAATGTATGAAATAGTTGAAATGCTTCTTCTGACTTTCTGAAAGTCCCTTTCTATTTTAAATATGTTGCTTTCACCTATTTGAAAAAACCTTGGAAAAAGTTCAAAATAAGAGGGGAGTAACATGACACTCCACACCAGGGTCATCTTGGTGATATATTTGAACAATAAGAACCAGGGGGTCTTTTGAAAAATATTTGCAAAAGGTTTTAAAACCAAATAGGCAATTTCCGAAAATATTTTTTCAAAGTATTCAAATGACAGAATAAAAATGTTCAATAAATGACATTTATTCTTCTATAAATTCTGATATGTAACATCACTATATTTGGAACTATATTGAATGCATTAAAAGGTTTTTACTGCGCTGATATTCGAAAATAGGAAAATCTTTAAATCTTTAAAGGCCGGTCGGCCCATTCGCAGTTAAAGCCCGATACGACTTGCCTAATTACTAGCCGACCGACGCCCCGCAAACCCCTCCCCTCTCACTGACTGCAGGCCCCACCCCGACCGCCCACTGACCCCGCACGGTCATCACTCACCTCGCGCCCGAACCCTCGTCGGCGATCTCTCCCCTCGCCGGATCTCCCTCTCCTTCCTTCCCCTCGCTCTTCCTCGCCCCTATATAAGAGCGGCCACCTTCGCACTCCATTCCCCCCGAGCCCCTCTTCTCTTCCTCGCCAGAACTCCCGCTCAAGCTCGCCGGAGCTCTGCCCCGACCGAACCCTCCACTGCACCTGCCCGTCGCCTCCCTTGTCCCCTCACCGCTTTCGATTAAAGCCCTCGGATGCCTCCCTCGACCACTGGAGCGCCTTCCCCTACCACCTCGGACCACCGGCCGCTGCCATCCTCGTTGGAGCTCCACCCCGGCCACCCCTGTGAGCCTCCGCCTCCTCTCACCCCTAGGATCTGGATCCTACGCTCCAGATTAGACTCATTTAATCAGCGAACCGTTTTCTTCTTTGGATCGGCCAACCGCCCTCAATCACCCACCGCTCACCCTCCCAGCCAATAGGAATTTGCCACGTATCCATAGCCGTCCGTTAGTTTTATTTTCTATTTCCCGTTTTGTTTTAGTTAACAGAAGCTGTTTTGATTTTGTTTTAGATATATCTTTTAAACCATTTAATGGTTTTAGTTAATTCTTTTTGCATTAGCTCACATATTTCATGTAGTTTCACCCTGTAGTCTTAGATTTTAAATTTGAACTCCAAAAATTGAACTTAATCAAATTTGCTCAAAATACTCAAATCTGAATAACTAGAGTTTAAAAATATATTTTTATATGAATCTTTTTGATACTGCTTGGTATTAGTTAGGACTATCATCATTCTTAGTTTGAGGATTTTTAGGATGGATTTGTTTAGTGTTTTAACTATAAACAGAATCTGCCTAGTGTTTAGTATAGTTTAGTTAATTTAGATTTTTAGCTAGTTTTAATCAGAATTATTTATAATTTGTTTTAGTAGGTTCTGTTGATTAAGCATTAGGTGTTTTACTTTCTGTTAATAAATATATAATTGCTTAATTTATTTCTTTATTGTTATAGGAATGTCAACTCCTTTTCAACTAAGTATAATTTGACTAAAACAAACTAGTTAGTAATAGTTTCTTTTAACAAAGTTTTAAATTCTGTTTTCTATGAAAAGTGTTAGTGAATTCTTTTCTGTTAAGATAAATGTTTTGTTAATAAAAATATAGTTTAGTTCACTCTTTTTGTTAGGAAACTCTAGCCCATTTCATGTAGTAGAGTTTTATAAAAACAAAGTAACTTTAGTAGTTTTTCTTTCACAAGAGTTTCTATGAATTTAATTCTGTTTATTAATAAAATATTGTGTTAGTTTTTTTATAATACAATTACATTCTATATTGTTATTAGTAGTTTACCACCAACTCTATATTACATTCTATGTGATGTTTTGCTTTTCTTGTGTTTGTGCCTTGTTTTGTCTTGAGTGATTCTAGTTCATTTCTGATTTTGTGAGTTACAACATTTTGGTGTATGGTTATTGAGTGCTCTTGTTTGATTCGTTAGATCATCTGGAGTGCGAAGCGTGTTATCTAGAGTCCCTCGAGTATGAAGATCGTCAATCAGGCAAGTCACTTTGATCATCTTTACCCATGTTTTTATTGCATTAGTTATACCATTCCCCCAATTGCATGCAAAGTAGGTAATTGGAAACTTGGTTACTTGCTATAGTATCATGTGGTAGGTACCCCCCTCAACCCTTTGACACATTTGGCCCCGGGAAACGTTGATTTACATTTTGCTATGCTATTATTAGACGGGGTTGGTTGTGTGATGCATGAGAGTTGAGAGTTAATAATTTCAAGACCTACATGATGATCAAGTCTTCAAGACTTCAAGTTTTTAACTTACCTCTGGGTGGATGATGGTTGAATGGCGCCCTGGAGAAACCAGTGGTTAGCCTAGATGATGCTAGAGATGTGCCATTATTCATGCGGAAAGGTCCACCCAGGCACGAAGACATGGATGGATGCATCAAGACCCAAGGCTTACCAGCACAGCCACAAGTCATTATGGGCTCTGGCTTGGTTGGATATTGTGGTGACCCTGGACAGGCGGTGCTACGAGATGTAGAAGAACGGTAGGAAAGGATGGGCACCGATAGAGTCACAGGGAAACCCTTTGGAAGACCATGTTTTGGTCATCCGTTTCTCAAACACCCTGAAGTGCGAGAAATCAAACGGAGGCGACCAAATCTTCTGGGGAACGTGTGCAAAACTCTGCAGAGTACTAAAACCTAATCGATTAGCCGTGTCCACGATCATGGACAGTTTGAGCCAAAGGAACTGAAACTTCTGGAAGCCTCAACACAAATAATATGATGATGTGGGTATTAATAACTTGGGTATGAGAATTGGTTGGTGGAACCATCTCATTAATCAACCAACATTGTAGTAATTCTGCTTTTGCCCTCTCTTGTTGTAGGAAAAATTGGCTTTACGCAAAAACTTATTACCCCACCTGCCATATATGCATATAGATTAGATGATTATGTTTTCACCCCTCTCTTGTGAATTTGTCGGCATATTCCATATGCTGACCTACATGGCTGCAACGTGTCATGTTGCAGAGTACTTTTCTGACCAGCAGTGAGGATACGCTCTACGCTCGGTGAGATGCCCTTGGTGTCAGATGGACTCATCTACCTTCGATGCTTCTGCAAGATTTAGATATTCTCATGAGTTGGCCTTCGGCAACTTTATTGTAATCTTTATTGTAATAAAGGACTCGATATGAGATTTACGACTAATAAATGCTGTGTGATTTCCCTTTGATATATACATTGATGTACCGTGTGTGTACCAGGATGATCTTGGGATGGTACGAAAACACCGGAGATTCGACCTTCAGGTCGGGTCGCTACAAAACCTCAACCTCGAGATAGCCTAAGGTATCCTCAGAATCATGTGCACAAGACATTCGATAAAGGTAAAACAACTCTAGCAAGACCACCCGATGTGTCGACGAACCCGATAGGAACTTCATATCTCGTTCTCAGGACACGACCAGATGAGCAGTACATAGGGTGTCTTGATAGAAATCCCTCGAGTTTCCCCGAGGTGACCCCACAAGTGGCTCTAGTTTGGACTAACACTCATGAGGAGAACTGGCCCGGGGGTTGATTAATTGTCCATGGGGTAGCTTGCATTTTTAATTAGGTTGTTAAGAATATGGCATAACAATGTTGGGTCTTGCGAGACAAGTTTTATACCAAAACGAAAAGACAAGGGATCCCCATAACAACCCCGAGCATGTTAGGAGTGCTCAATATGCCCTTGGTGTCAAATGGACTCATCTACCTTCGATGCTTCTGCAAGATTTAGATATTCTCATGAGTTGGCCTTCGGCCACTTTATTGTAATCTTTATTGTAATAAAGGACTCGATATGAGATTTACGATTAATAAATGCTGTGTGATTTCCCTTTGATATATACATTGATGTACCGTGTGTGTACCAGGATGATCTTGGGATGGTACGAAAACACCGGAGATTCGACCTTCAGGTCGGGTCGCTACAAAACCTCAACCTCGAGATAGCCTAAGGTATCCTCAGAATCATGTGCACAAGACATTCGATAAAGGTAAAACAAGTCTAGCAAGACCACCCGATGTGTCGACGAACCCGATAGGAACTTCATATCTCGTTCTCAGGACACGACCAGATGAGCAGTACATAGGGTGTCTTGATAGAAATCCCTCGAGTTTCCCCGAGGTGACCCCACAAGTGGCTCTAGTTTGGACTAACACTCATGAGGAGAACTGGCCCGGGGGTTGATTAATTGTCCATGGGGTAGCTTGGATTTTTAATTAGGTTGTTAAGAATATGGCATAACAATGTTGGGTCTTGCGAGACAAGTTTTATACCAAAACGAAAAGACAAGGGATCCCCATAACAACCCCGAGCATGTTAGGAGTGCTCAATATGGAACATAACACCGGTAAACCAGTAACTAGGGCGGAAAAAGTGCAACAAATCACCCGGCAAAAGGCCAAGCCTTCCACCTTCGCCAAGTATATGTGAATTAAATTAAATAGCAATTAAGAAAGTGATATCCCAGATATCCATGTTGTCACATGGAAAGGACCTGCACCTCCAAATAGCAATGCTATAAGATAAGGGTTTAGCAAGCGATATCTTAACAAATCAATGGTTTTCTAGGTAGTGGAGGGGTTAGTTTCTTTCATGTAAAATTGGGAGGTTTGACATTGAAGTGGTAGGTAACGAGACATAACGATAGAAGCGAGACATGTAGCACAGCAAAAATAGTATTGGGAATCGGGTAACGATCATCTTGCTTGTAGGGTCTTCAGGGGCATAAAGAGTTGGGTCATCGTAGGTGTCCTCTCCAGGATCCTCGAACTCAGTCTCAACACTCGGGGCTACCCTAAGAGAAAAAACACCAAATAAACATACAAGCAAGGTGCTATGCACAACCAAGGATGATGCATGACCAATTTGAGGTATTTAACATGGCAACCCTATGCTAGTCATGTTTCTCATGCAATTATGTAGTTATTTAATATTCTGCACTGAACCTCAAGATTGGTTATTTGGACATGCACGATCTTGGCAAAAATGAATGCTTCTCATGGAAATGATGCAAATGCATATGGAGAATGTTGCAAACGGGGTAACGAAACTCTCGAAGCACACACGACAAGGTACTAACGGTAACGGAGACAAAACATATATTGAGGAAGGCCATGGGCAATTTCTTGATATCCCAAGTGTGCCACTAGATTGGAAATGAAGTTCTAGTAGAAATAGACCTAAATATCATGGAAAACAAGTGGGTACACCTACCCCAAAGCTCAAAGCAAATATTCAGGCAATCTGTCCAAAAACAACAACTTGACATATTGCAACCCACACATCAACAAGCTACAACACACTAAAATGCACAACAAGGGCATGGGTATGTAGACAACATGATGCAAAACAATTCATGTCATGGAAGCAACTTGAACAAAAGCATGGATCAATAGCAAATAAACTCACAAGACGACATATTGAACAATAGTTAATGACTTACTGAAAAATACTAGTTTTCACAATCTGAGTTAACAAGTTGGCACATTGACAGCAATAAATATACATGCTACAGAGACTTCCATGACAAGTTGGCATATTCAAGTAACCAGATCTTCAGAGTTGGAAAAAATATCAAGGATTGAAGTAGAGCAGTTTTAACAGGTTGACTTGTTTGACAACAAACCTAACTAGGATGAAACACCTCTAATTGCAAACTATCGGCAGATCCTACCAGAGGGAAACATGCTCAACAATCCATTCCATTGGGCCAACCACAAAGGAACCACAGATTCATGTTAATCATCATGAAAACATAGCAGCAAAATAACCAGATTCTAGAACTTCGAATTATTTGGCTCTACCAAATAGTAACATCATCATAGCATGTTCACAACAAGAATTCCTCATCTAAACATGGTTTTTCATGGCATGCAAAATTACCAGAGGCTAGTACACACATCATGGGTCAAACTTCATGTTGACAAGTTCACCAAAGAGTGCAAGAATTAAATCGTGCAAAAATAACAAAATGACATCTTAGCATAAAATAGCATCCACACAAACTTGCTCAAATGACCAAACTAATACCACATATGAATTCCTTGTATGTTTCTATCCCAAAATAATATATCATAAGCCTATGTTACAGTAGAAGAACATGCCACAAACCACAAGCAAAATAACATCATCGAGGTATAACCTAGTATATGACAGATTAGGCATATGCCTCATTTGAAAACTGACTAAAATGCACACCACCAGAATTGGAGATATTCCCTAAATGGAAATATGTAGACAAATAGGGAATTAAAAGGAAAATGAAATAATAATAGCCCACTGGCAGTCACACCAGAGCCCTGAGAGGATGACAAGTAGGTTCCTCGGGCCAACTTTCAGAGGATAAGATGAAATAAAATTAAAAGGGTACCCAGGGGGTTTCAAACCCGGGTCTCCTTGCTGGAGAGAGGGGGCGGTACCACTAGGCTAGGTGGGCGTCTTTTGTACAGAAGGGGCGCAGGCTCTTTTTATCTATCCCCCAACGGAGGCTGGTTGTCTTCTTCCCTGCGCGAGAGAAAAGACAACGATGTCGGCGGCAACGGCAGCGACTACTGGGGCAAAAGGTACACCAGCGGGGATGTTGGGTCGCGTGGGTGGTGCATTCGGGGTGACGGGCTCGTGCACACGCGGCCTAGGTGAGGCGTGTGCAAGCTTGCAACTTTTGGCCAGGGCATGGTCTCGCGGGGCGGGGCGGGCAAGGCGAGGCGAGGCTAGTGAGGGAGCATGGCGCATGCCGAGCATGGTACTTGACCGCGAGCACACAGAGGCAAGGGAGCTGGGTGACTACACAAGCGACCACAACACCATGCAACTAAAAAAACACGCTTTATCGGAGCTGCAAGAGCACGCTGATGACATGGACGGTACTACACGCATGCGAGGCTAACAACAAAGCGAGCAGGGGGCGGAAGGAGGGGCTATACCACCCTACCTAGGACATGGAGAGGTGGCACGGGGAACAATGAGGCGACTACAAAGAGTCAATGAACACGGTGGGTCTTCAGGTCCGTGATGTAGAGCAAGAAGAGGCTTGGGGAAGCGTCGATCTTGGCCTTGGCGCTCCCTTGGTCGGCAAACAAGAAGATAGTGTAGCGGGGGGTCCTTCCCATGGCTCCACGGCATCGGATGCGCGATGAGAAAGTCACCCTAAGCTTGGGCTTGTGCTCAGCCGGAGCATTCGTGCAGAGCATCGGCGAGAGCGTGGCTAACCTTACTTGGCGGCCGACGAGGGTAGGAGAGGGGTGGAATGGAATGAGGGAGGTTGGGGCTAGGGCTAGGACAGGTTTTATAAGCGGATATGAGCTCCTCCGGCCCTCAAATCTGGAGGGTTGCTGACGTGGAGCTACATGATGCACTGCTGTACAGATAGACGACGAACGCGCGCGGGGATGTAGGCTGGGCTACGAGCGGGCGATGCATGGCTCTGCCTGGCACTAACTGGGCCTATGGGGGGAGGCCCAAGAGCCCCAGCCTCTCGCTCCGGGTTCCTTTTTTAAAATAAAACAATTAGACCAAAAGAAAACAATGTCAGGGAGTTTGGGGAGGAATTAAAGTGAAAGCAAAATAGTTTTGGAGAGCTGGGAATATTTGCAATTTTATAAAATTGGTTTCGGGAATTTTAGGAGAGACAGAAAAATGCCTTTTATTATGATTTTAAACTATTTTGCAGATAATAAAAGTTAAAGAGAGAGAACGTGTCTAAGGATAATTTTACAATAACAAACACAATATCCGACAACTCCACAACATGTTTAGGGAGGCCTTGCAGAAGGCAAAAGCACCACCTTCCTAATACTTGAATTGAGGAGAGGTGGAGGTATTTTCCAAAGCATTTGAAAGGGGGGTCCCACATAATAAGAACCACTTGGTTGGAATGCACAACACAATTGCAAAGGAACCAACATAACACATACTCCATTTAAAACACCACATGATGCAAAACATTATGGAATGATAACATGATGCCATGATGCAAAAGAATGGCATGAAGAAAAAATTTATTAACTCAAACCACATGATGGCATATCATAGAAGGTTCACACATGGAAATGGTTACATGATTTGGAAAGGTGCTCTTGGGATTTTATAGGAATATTTGCTAAATGATTAACTATTTTGCAACTATGTTTGTGAAACTTTAAATTTGACTTGCAATTTGAATTTTGAATTTGACTTTGATTTTTATCGAAAGGCAATTTGCATAGTAGTCATGGTGATATGGCACCATTAGGGGGGGATTGCTGTAGCATGACATTCAGGGTGTTACAAGACGTATCAAGGCACGTTGCACATAGTTGTTTAAACATCCGCTAATAAACTTCCGTTGGGTTACATAACCCAAAGGGTATAGCGCGGGTGTGGACTTGGTTGTACAAGGCCATGATGAGGCCAGCCCCCGACCACGTCCCTTGGTTTGTACTCGTCACATTTTGCAAGATCCAACCCCCGACCACGTCCCTTGGTTTGTACTCGTCACATTTTGCAAGATCCAAAGTATTTAAAAGGGGGGATTAGAATACTGGACCAAAATAAAAATCTATCCTTTTCCCAATTTTAGATGTTGGCATGTTTTAAAAATTATATCAAGTCAAGCACACCCTACACATGCAAGTCTAAGAGTATAGCAGCGAAAAATAAAGACATGCACATATAAGTAGAAGGGAGGGACAGGAATATCAAACACAATTGGAGACATGAAGGTTTTTCCCATGGTTCTGGTAGGTGGTGCTATCATACATCCACGTTGAGGGAGACTTCAACCCACACAGGTTAACAGTCGAAAGAGTCCATGTGGCGACCCGACCTGGAAAGGTCCAGCCTCTGTGTGTTCTGTGCCATCCCTGGATCACTATGCTGGCACACACAGTACATCAATGTATATATCAAAGTGCAATCACATGTAATTAACGTAAAACTGATATATACCTCAAAAATCTTAGCGGAAACAGTCAACGGGAGTGGAGTCCCAATAACCCCAACGGCAGGTTGAGTGTAGACCGTAACCCTGAATCCTACTCTTACCCGTCGTAGAGCTTATCTGCAACATAAGACGTTGCAGCCATTTAGGTCAGTACATTGAATGTACCGGCAAGATCACCATAGTAGAACAGAAGATAAAACTATTCTATATGTAGTAAGGTTTTGTGGCTCTATGTCTGAGTTTTTGCATAAAAGCTGATTTTATCTTCTTTTCCTAATACAAAGGAATATAAGGAGTTTTCACTATAGAGTTACCTAACATGATATGGTTCCGCCAACCGATGTCTTAATGCCCACAAGTATCATAAGTTGCCCACAATTAATTATCAGTCCAGTGTTGAGAGTTCAGAGATAGATCCAAGTCTAGAGTCTCAAGTTCTCTATAACCAGGGACACGGCTAATCGATTAGGTTTAACTCTGCAGAGTGTTGTGTACTTTATCCACAAGATTCGTTCCCTCCTGGTAAGTCCTCGCACTTCCTGGTGTTTGAGAACACGACGAACGAAACATGGTCTTTCAGAGTGTTTCCCTGACAACTGTCAGTGCCCATCCAATCCTAACATCGACTACATCTTGTAGCACTGCCCAGCCAGAGTCACAACAAAGCTCAACCAAGCCAGAGCCCATAATGACTTGTGGCTACACAGGTAAGCTTCCGGGCATGAAGTATTCATCCGTCTCTTTGTGTCTGGGTGAAGCTTTCCGCAGGATGGCATGGCGCTTCTCCATGCATCCCGGCCATCCACTGGTTACTCCAGGGATGCCCAATCAACCATGCATCACCCAGTAGTGTGTATTGAAAACTTGTTTCTCGAGTCCCAAAGTCTTGAGGTCTTGCATATGTACGACTTGAAGATGCCTTCATGAAGTTGTCGTCTTGTCGTAGAGTCCTCCTTCTCACACCACTCACGAACCCTCATACCAAACCCCATCTACTTTAGCATAGCATTAAAATAACTTACGTTCCCGGGGCTTTAGTAACAAGTGGTGGGTTCCTACCTCATGCATTCTACTTGACTACAAGAATTTTCAATAACACTACTAGAGGGATTTGTTGAATGATATCACTACATCCAATAAAACATAGGTATGAAATAGATTGTCAAAGTGAACTTGCCTGTACTGTTCATGAAGAATAATATCGCTCTTAGAAATAACTTGATAGAGTAATCGTCACGCTCCAATGAAAATCAATATAATCAAACATTTCATTCATATAAGCAATCATACTAACAATCAATACTAACAATCAATAGGAAACACAAAACTAGAAACAACAAGGTTGTGATGAAGGAAATACTTAAGACAAAACTCAAAACAACAAGGTTGTGATGAAGGAATTACTTTTGAAGAACAACTAAGAACTAAGAAAGTAATACTGTAAACAACATAGGTTTTTGCCTAATAAACCTAACAATAAGAAAACAAATGAAATATTAAATAACATAAAACAAAATATATAACACTAAGTTAATGGAAAGTATATTTTATAAAACAATTTTATTAAAGGTATTTTCAATTAGCAAATCGAACTACCAATGAAATTAATTTGCAAGTTATGATTTAACTTGAATTGATTTCATGCAACCTAATAATAATAAAATGACCTAAAATAACTTGGTTGAAATAATATTGCTAACTAATATAAAACAAAGTAGAATTTTTCAACTAATATAAAAGAAAATGAATGAAAACAATTTAAAGCAAAAGAAATAGAAATAAACCTAAAGGAATTAAAACAGAATCTGTTTTGTTTAAAATACTAACTCAAAATATTCTAAAAATTCTTAATTTCTACCTACTGATAACTAAGATCTGTAATGACCAGTAGCAAAAAGAATCAACCAAAAATCTATTTTTAATCTCAAGATATTTAGAAAATAGGATTGTTTGAATTCAATTTTAAGTTTTTTCAAATATGGTAAACTTTATATCTATAGAAACTAGATCAAATTTGTAACATGATGCAAAAAGAATCAATTTAAAATAATTAAAAACATAAAAGATATAAGAAAAAAACCGAACTATTCTGTTTTAAAAACAGAAAATAGGAAAAAAAAGAAAATTCTAACTAACGGATAGGGTACACGTGGCGCTCTCTTATTGGCTGAAAGTTGTGCGTGTGGGTGCTAACGAGCGGACGGCCGAACAGTAAAAAAAGGTTTCGGTTAATAATAACTTAACAGAAAACCGGCTGGTTCTTCTAAGATAAATCGAAGGGGTATCCTCTTCTAATCGTGGTCGTTCAACGAGATTGGACGGAGGGAAGGGCTCACCAAGGTGGGGGTCAACTCCGGCGAGGTCCAGCGAGGTCCAAGGCGGCGAGGTCAACGAGGACGGCGCTGTGGTGGTCCTCCGACGCGTCTAATGGCACCGGTCGACGCGAGCGAGGACGGCGACGAGGTAGGAGGCGTCGACGAGGCTCGAGGATGACCGGTTGGAGCACGACATCAGTAATGGCGGACGACGGCGTCGGGTCTAGATGGAGGGGCGTCTCCGGTGGGTGCGGGACTCGTGCGAGTGGATGTGGTGCACACAAGAGTGGGGAAGCGGTTGGGGGCGGTGGGAGAGCTCGGGGTGGTCAGGGGCGAGCGGCAGCTCAGCAATGGCGCGGCGGTGGCCGGGAACTCCGACGAGAAATTGCAGCGGCGAGAGGGCACGGGGGATGAGGTTTTGGAGGGGAACGGGGTGCGGGAGGCCTAGGGTATTTGTAGGGGCGGCTCGGGGTCGTAGGAAGGAAAAGGGAGAGGAGATCACGGATCCGGTGGTCACCGGCGTTGGAAAGGAAGGAGGGAGGCAGGAGATGACCGCGGCGAGATTTTCGGTCAGTCGATGGGACCGGCGCGTCAGAGAGAGAGAGGGAGAGAGGGTGGTGTCGGTGCCCGGTTCGAAGGAGGTGGGCCGCGATGGACTTTCCTAATAAAAATTGTTTTCCTTTTATAAAATAACAAAGAATGGAAACTATCTTTATGGCAATCAAATCATTTCGAAAAGGAAGTTATATATATCAAAATGACCAGGGGAATTAATGCAATTTAATGAACATTTTTCCACGTCCAAAAGAAATACTTCTAAAAAAATATTTTTAGAAAATGCCTAAATGGCTTTTAATTCTTTTTGCAAATAATTTTTAAATAACCCCATGGGTTTTAGGGTTCAAATATTTCACAAAAATACCCCTGGTTTGGAGGGTAATATTACTCCTCTCAAGTTTTTTTTTGTCAAGGGGTTTGAATTCTTTCAAACTTCAAATTGGAAATCAAATATGCAAAGAACTCCATATCAGAAAATTTCAAATCTTTTCAAATTCACTCTTCAAATCTTTTTATATTGAAGAAGTCATGTCATCTTCTCTCACTGATTTGAAATGTAGGAATTCCAAAAGCATATGGGAAAGTCATGTCATTCCCTCTCATTCAAAAGTTTTCAAAAAGTTTCAAATTTTCACTCAATTTAAATCAGTCGATCAAACAAACAATCATTCTAATATTTATTATAAATTCCAAAATTTGGGATGTTACAAACCTACCACACTTAAAATGAATCTCGTCCTCGAGATTCGAAGAGGCTAGAAAGAAAAGGTTAGGGTTTTGGGTCTTCTAACAAATCCATTGACCTAGGAGTGTGGGGTCTACCACACTTAAAATGAGAGTTACTGGTCCCTCAAATCGTGGCAACCCTTTGGGTGCATCTTTCTGTTCACATTCTTCATGATAGCTCCTTCGGTGATGCTCTTCCGTTTAAATCAAAAATCTTGTGTTCTCGTAAAAAATTGTATTTCCTCTGATACTGGGTCTTCTTAACTGACAGGTCTCCCGTTCATTCTAAGTAACCTATCGATGATCTCATGGTGGTCTACCATTAGTGGTTTCTGCAGTGAAATGGTCTTGGCTTCATTCCTCACCGTAAAATTCCTACGTGTGACAGCAACTGCCATGTACAAGGGGTTTTCTTCATACCATTATAAGGCTTAAACAAGAGCTTCAAAGAACGTCGTCTCTTTACTGTGGGTAAGTCACTCAGATTTACCATTCCGAATAGAAAGAGAAATGATAAGACTAAGTCATCATGGTGATCAATCCATGTCGCACTGAAATCATTACCTTGTATAAGGTTCAGTGAATCTCGTATTCTAACACTTGGGCTTCCTCACAAGCATTGCAGAAATTCTTCTTGTGAACGAACAAATTTCGGATAAATCCATTGATTCTGCAAGCTAAACAAATGGTCTAGCATTCCTCCACAACTCTCAAGTTATTGTATACTCCTAAGAAAATGCTTGCTGATCCAATCACAACTTCTTGTTTCATGACCTTTGGGCAACCTTCATGAAACTGTGAGGTCCATCCTTGATACAGGTTCTATCCCTTGAATATGTTTTCCTTTCCACTAGTCTATTTACCAATAGAACTTTTGGTTCATCATATTCAAAATCCAAGGTATACTATTTCAGGTGTTGCCATCCACATAGCTTGATATGTTTCCACATTCTCTTCACCTGTATTCACTTATCCAAACTCCTTAACATGAACAGTATTTTCTTCATTCATTGGTCCATGTGGTTAGTACCACACTTCAAATGAAATGTACACATGCCTGCATAGACCATATTTTCTCATATCCTCGAAAATGGTCAGTGATCTTTGTTCATAGAGTAACAGTTCTTATAATTCAACATTCAAGAATCATGACACCATAATTCCATTAACTCATGAATTTATTACAAACTGTGAGACTTCCGTTACATAATAATCTCATGAA
Organism: Hordeum marinum; assembly: GCA_022496015.1. Lineage (NCBI taxonomy): Eukaryota > Viridiplantae > Streptophyta > Magnoliopsida > Poales > Poaceae > Hordeum > Hordeum marinum. The sequence goes on from CM039676.1 coordinate 120,398,194, forward strand.
AACAAGAGTGCTTCATGATACAGTTATTGCCATCTTAACTACTCCATTTTAGCATTCTTATCATATTCAGTCCTTTATCACATCCTCAATCACTTCTTAAAACTCCTAAAAGTACTTTATTACAAATGTTGCCATCCACATAGTTTGGCATGGTCCAGCATCACTCCCAACTTTATTCCTTTATCCCCTTGGAGATATTTTAGTACCACTGGAACTTTGCGATGTGCTCATTGAAATCATCCATATTTTGCTTCATCAGGGTGGACATGAGCTTCATCTCCATCATCTCCGTATGCACCTCGTGCAGGTATTCCTGAGTATGACAGAGTCTTGCTTCAAGTATTTCTCCAATCCGACGTATGGCTTCCATGGCAGCATCACGAACAGCATCAAAGAAAGTTGCTTGTGGTACATGAGATATGTAAAAGTATTGTCCCATAGTCTTTGGGCAAACTCCTTTCACACGGTGGAGGTGTACCTCCATATACCAGAGTTCCACTCCATTTTCCATGAATGGGTAGCCCTTGTAGACTGCATCTCCTTCAAGATGGATGTGCTTCATCATATCCTTCAGGATCCTTGGGTAATCATGATCACTAGTCAGGGTCATGATCGTCTCCGGGCCCTTGAGGAAAGACTCATAAAGCGTGGTCATCTGCAGGTGTCAGAAAAAGGTACTCAGAATAACATATGTTTCTTCTTGTGTAAGCATTCCTTATCATCCAAACCAACCTTCTATTCCATTTACCATATTCTATTATATCCTTGTACTTTAGCAAAATCCCAGTTTATGCATCCACAACTCATTTTCATCCATGTTTTGAATCCATACTTCTACCTCTAGAAGGGTCATTGTCTAGAGAATTCAAGTCCAGCTTCATTCACCATCTATTGGGGTCAAGGTTTTGGGGATGAGATGGGTAAGAGAGAGAGAGACAGAGAGAGAGAAGGGATACAAACAACTCAAGTCCACACATTCATAAAGTTCAATCAAACTATAGTATCGCCACCCACATAAGGTTGGTATGGTCGATCACTCAAATCGTAAAAACGTTTATCCTTTATTCTCTCATGGCGGGATACTACTAAGCTAGTCTATAACATGTCTTCCTCTTCAATGGGCTTCTTCTTCTAGTCATGCTTGATATTCTCAAGTTCTTCCACCAGATTTTCCCTGTTGATGCGGAGTTTCCGGTGTCGTCCCTATAGTTCCAGGAGTTGGTTCTTGAGCTTCTGAATTTCAACGTCTCTAGCATGAGCCATGGCCTGACTATTCTTCAAGTGTTGACGAAGCTTTTGAATGTCGGGATCATGTTTCTTCAAATTGACTACCTTCAGATTCTCGTTCTTGAGCCTCTCACGAAGTGCTTCGTTCTCAAATAACTCTGAGAGAAGGTCCATTTGAAGGTTCTTGATGTAGCACTCCAGTTCTTGATTGTACAAAAGTACGGGTGAAAACTTCATCTTCTGTTCGTCCGTCAGGTCGATGAGTGCTCCATCAGGCTTCTGCCATCCAAGCCTTCCAAAGTAGTGGTTGCACAACTCAGCACGATGACGACAGCTCAAATGTGCGATGGCATCATGGACAGCAGTGTTCATGCCCATCTCACATTCATGGCTCAATGTGCCATAGTTGATGTCTTCAGTCTTAGGGTCTTCTTCACGTCCAAACACTTTAGTTTTGATGCCCTAGAATCCAGACTTCCTCTTAGTCGCCTTGATCTCAGATATCGGCAGCTTCACCATCTGCACTAGCTCCATGACGAATGAGCCTCGGAGAACATCTTCGTAGTCCTCTCTTTTGTTCAGGGTGTAGTTCTCCATCTATAGTTTGAAACAGGGAGGGTTCAGTAAAAGAATTTAGAAGTTACAAGAGTAGTGAAAACAAAAGTTGTTCCTATTAAGGTCTTCCTATTTCTAATCCATTTCCTAAGGTCACGTCCTATAGTCAACATGTGCTCTGATACCATTTCTGTAGCGACCCGACCTGGAAAGGTCAAGCCTCTGTGTGTTCTGTGCCATCCCTGGATCACTATGCTGGCACACATAGTACATCAATGTATATATCAAAGTGCAATCACATGTCATTAACGTAAAACTGATATATACCTCAAAAATCTTAGCGGAAACAGTCAACGGGAGTGGAGTCCCAATAACACCAACGGCAGGTTGAGTGTAGACCGTAACCCTGAATCGTACTCTTACCCGTCGTAGAGCTTATCTGCAACATAAGACGTTACAGCCATTTAGGTCAGTACATTGAATGTACCGGCAAGATCACCATAGTAGAACAGAAGATAAAACTATTCTATATGTAGTAAGGCTTTGTGGCTCTGTGTCTGAGTTTTTGCATAAAAGCTTATTTTATCTTCTTTTCCTAATACAAAGGAATATCAGGAGTTTTCACTACAGAGTTACCTAACATGACATGGTTCCGCCAACCGATGTCTTAATGCCCACAAGTATCATAAGTTGCCCACAATTAATTATCAGTCCAGTGTTGAGAGTTTAGAGATAGATCCAAGTCTAGAGGCTCAAGTTGTCCGTAACTGGGGACATGGCTAATCGATTAGGTTTAACACTGCAGAGTGTTGTGTACTTTACCCACAAGATTCGTTCCCTCTTGGTAAGTCCTCGCACTGCCTGGTGTTTGAGAACAGGACGAACGAAACATGGTCTTTCAGAGTGTTTCCCTGACTACTGTCAGTGCCCATCTAATCCTAACATCGACTACATCTCGTAGCACTTCCTATCCAGAGTCACAACAAAGATCAACCAAGCCAGAGCCCATAATGACTTGTGGCTACACAAGTAAGCTTTCAGGCATGAAGTATTCATCCATCTCTTTGAGTCTGGGTGAAGCTTACCGCAAAATGTCATGGAGCTTCTCCATGCATCCCGACCATCCACTGGTTACTCTAGGGATGCCCAATCAACCATCCTTCACCCAGTAGTGTGTATTGAAAACTTGTTTCTTGAGTCTTGAAGTCTTGAGGTCTTGAAGATGCAGGACTTGAAGATGCCTTCATGAAGTTGTCGTCTTGACGTAGAGTCCTCCTTCTCACACCACTCACGAACCCTCATACCAAACCCCGTCTACTTTAGCATAGCATTAAAATAACTAACGTTCCCGGGGCTTAAGTAACAAGTGGTGGGTTCCTTCCTCATGGATTCTACTTGACTACAAAAAGTTTCAATAACACTACTGGAGGGATTTGTTGAATGATATCACTACATGAAGTAAAAGATAGGTATGAAATAGATGGTCAAAGTGAACTTGCCTGTACTGTTGATGATGAATAATATCGCTCTCAGAAATAACTTGATAGACTAATCGTCATTCCCCAATAAAAATCTGTATAATCCAACATTGCATTCATATAAGCAATCATACTAGCAATCAATACTAACAATCAATAGGAAACACAAAACTAAAAACAACAAGGCTGTGATGAAGGAAATACCTAAGACAAAACTCAAAACAACAAAGTTTCATTAACACAACTAAAATTGGTTTTCTCTACAAGTAAATACTATTTACAAAAGTAAAACACAAAACAAAAACAAAGTAAAGTATAACAAAAATATTTTAGTAAATATTTTACTTACCAAAAAGAATTACTTTTGAAGAACAACTAAGAACAAAGAAAGTACTACTGTAAACAACATAGGTTTTTGCCTAATAAACCTAACAATAAGAAACCAAATGAAATATTAAATAACAGAAAACAAAATATATAACACTAAGTTAATAGAAAGTATATTTTATAAAACAATTTTATTAAAGGTATTTTCAATTAGCAAATCAAACTAGCAATGAAATTAATTTGCATGTTATGATTTAACTTGAATTGATTTCATGCAACCAAATAATAATAAAATGACCTAAAATAACTTGGTTGAAATAATATTGCTAACTAATAGAAAACAAAGTAGAATTTTTCAACTAATATAAAAGAAAATAAATTAAAACAATTTAAAGCAAAAGAAATAGCAATAAACCTAAAAGAATTAAAACAGAATTTGTTTTGTTTAAAATACTAACTCAAGATATTCTAAAAATTCTCAATTTCTACCTACTGATAACTATGATCACTAATGACCATTAGCAAAAATAATCAACCAAAAAACTATTTTTAAACTCAAGATATTTAGAAAATAGGATTTAAATGAAATCTGTTTGAATTCAATTTTAAGTTTGTCAAATATGGTCAAACTTTAGATCTACAGAAACTAGATCAAATTTTTGACAGGATGCAAAAAGAATCAATTTAAAATAATGTAGAACATAAACGATATATGGAAAACAAAAACAGAACTATTCTGTTTTAAAAATAGAAAACAGGAAAAAAAGTAAATTCTAACTAACAGACAGGGTACACGTGGCGCTCCATTATTGGCTGAAAGTTGTGCGCGTGGGTGCTAACGAGCGGATGGCCGAACCATAAAAAAACGTTTTGGTTAATAATAACTTAACAGAAAACCGGTCGGTTCTGCTAAAATAAATCGAAGGGGTATCCTCTTCTAATCGTGGCTGTTCAACGAGATCGGACGGAGGGGAGTGCTCACCGAGGTGGGGGTCAACTCCGGCGAGGTGCGGCGATGTCCGAGGCGGCAAGGTCGATGGGGACGGCGCTCTGGTGGTCCTCCGGCGTGTCTGATGGCACCGGTCAACGCGGGCGAGGATGGCGATGAGGTAGGAGGCGCCGACGAGGCTCGAGGATGACCGGTTGGAGCATGACATCAGTAATGGCAGACGGCGGCGTCGAGTCTAGATGGAGGGGTGTCTCTGGTGGGTGCGGGGCTCGTGTGAGTGGATGGGGTGCGCACTAGAGTGGGGAAGCGGTTGGGGGCGGTGGGCGAGCTTGGGGTGGTCAGGGGCGAGCGGCAGCTCAGCAATGGCACGGTGGTGGCCGGGAACTCCGGCGAGCGATTGCGGCGGTGAGAGGGCACGGGGGATAGGGTTTCAGAGGGGAACGGGGTGCGGGAGGCCTCGGGTATTTATAGGGGCGGCTTGGGGTCGTAGAAAGGAAAAGGGAGAGGAGATCACGGATCTGGTGGTCGCCTGCGTTGGAAAGGAAGGAGGGAGGGAGGAGATGACCGCGGCCAGATTTTTGGTCGGTCGGTGGGACCGGCGCGTCAGAGAGAGAGGGAGAGAGGGTGGCGTCGGTTGCCGATTCGAAGGAGGTGGGCCGCGGTGGACTTTCATAATAAAAACTGTTTTCCTTTTATAAAATAACAGAGAATGGAAACTATCTTTATGGCAATCCAATCATTTCCAAAAATGAAGATTTATATATCAAAATGACCAAGGGAATTAATTCAATTTAATAAACATTTTTCCACGGCCAAAATAAATACTTTAAAACAATTATTTTCAGAAATGCCAAAATGTCTTTTAATTCTTTTTGCAAAGAATTTTCAAATAACCCCATGGGTTTTAGGGTTCAAATATTTCACAAAAATACCCCAGGTTTGGAGGGTCATATTACTCCTCTCAAGTTTTTTTTGTTAAGGGGTTTGAATTCTTTCAAACTTCAAATTGGAAATCAAATATGAAAAGAACTCCATATCAGAAAATTTCAAATGTTTTCAAATTCACTCTTCAAATCTTTTTATATTGACGAAGTCATGTCATCTTCTCTCACTGATTTGAAATGTAGGAATTTGAATTCCAAAAGCATATGGGAAAGTCATGTCATTCCCTCTCATTCAAAAGTTTTCAAAAAAATTCAAATTTTCACTCAATTTCAATCACTCAATCAAACAAACAATCATTCTAATATTTATTATAACATTCCAAAATTTGGGATGTTACAGTCCACGGAGGGTTCCACCCATAAGGCCCACAAAGTAGCAACCTTGTCTATTCCACCATGGCTTACATCCACGAAGGACTAACCTCACACGGTTTAGATCTTCACGAAGTAGGCAATCTCCTTGCCCTTACAAACTTCTTGGTTCAACTCCACACGAGGTTGGAGGCTCCAAAGAGACACCTGACCAATCTAGGAGACACCACTCTCCAAAAGTTACTAGATTTGGTAAGTATGATGTACTCCTTGCTCTTTTGCTTGAAAAGATAGTCTCCTCAACACTCAATCACTCTCTCATAGATTTGGCTTGGTAGAAGAGGTTGATGTGGTGGAAAGCAACTTGGGGAGGCTAGAAATCAAGATTCATGTGGTTGGAGTGGAAGATCATGATCTCAACACATGAGTAGGTGCTTCTCTTCTCAAAAAATTAATGGGGCAAGTGTTGGTATATTCTGAGTACTTCCTCTTTGCAGGAGAGGTAGGTGGAGGGGTATATATAGGAATCTCCAAAAATCCAACCATTACAACATTATTGGCCAACTTGGTGAAACCGAAGCAAAAACTCGGATGCACCGATCAGTGCAAAATGTGGCAACTTTTGGCATTTCGGTGAGACCGATATATAAATCTCGATGAGTCCGATTTTGGTTGGCCTAGTCAGTTTCAATTTTTTGTGTCATTGATTCTTAAAACTAGGAAATTCCAATTTTTAGAAATGAGACAACAGAAAGTTTGCCACTGATTTAAGTTGCACCGAAATGAGACTTGGTAGCACGGAGTTGCTAGGGTTTGACTTTGGATCTGTCTAAGATAAAACTCGATGGGGTTGAATGGAACATGTTGGTGGCACCGAATTTGGACTTCAGGGTTTGTACAGAATATTTGTGGGAGAATTTCATGAGTATTTTTGGTGGATAATATCTAAGCAGTTGAGCATCTAGGTCATCATATATATCTCATCCCCTTTTAATAGTATTTGCTTTCCTATGGACTCAAATGTGATTTCTCACAAAATGCAAAATGTAGAGTGTTGAAGCTTGTTGCCAATAGATGTTCCTTGCATCTCGGGGATCTCCTCACAATCCTTAGGCGATCCATTCATTGAACTTTTCCTTAAATATACTTGGTAGAATCATTAGTCTAATCAAATATATGTTGTTATTAATTACCAAAACCACTGAAGGAGAAGTTATGCTTTCAATCTCCCCCTTTTTGGTAATTGATGACAACATATAGCTCAAAGCTTGGACATAAAATATAGTCAATGAATATCATCGTTCCTTTGAGTGGTATGTGATAAGCAAGAGATCCCCATCAATTTGTGCACTATTTTTAAATTTGCGTCTGAATGCAAATGCAAATGCACAATCAATTAGGATCATGGGTCACTCTTCCATGTCACATACATCTTGGTGGTGTGCATAAACGATATAAATGAATTGCATTGCACATGACATCAATAATGAATGAATGATCATCATATATATATCTCAAGGATAGGAAATAGTACCACCAAACATTAGACTGTATGATCAAACACAACAAGGTTTAAGACAATCACACGGTAAAGCAAATGTTTTCAAATGAGAAAAAGTAAACAAAGGGTAGAACAAGCTCTCCCGGAGCCCTATGGTCTATGCACTATGCACCCTTTGGCAGCAAATTACCAAAAATGTTCAAAGGTATAGATCCAAGCGTCGCTTTGGGCATAGCCTCCTATGGTTGCTTAAGAAGGAGTCGAAAGAACAACGTCCTTGAAGGCTTCCGCTGATGTCCTCTAGGGTGGTGGTGTAGACACTGGAGGTGTAGTAGATGGTGGAGCTGATGTTGATGGTTTTGTCCCTGTAAATTGCATGGGAGAAGATCTTGCCTGTGTCGGTAACCGAGTGTGATTCTTGAGAGAAGCATCATTATCATCACTCACATTGGGGCTTGACACAGCATCCACTTCCTGCTTCAACTGGTTTACTGTGGTGGTTAGCTCAGTTTCCTTGATGTCCAAGTCATGAAATTTTGTATTCACAATCCTCTCAAGGCTCTTATGGTTTTGGAGTATCTCATTGATGTTCTTCTCCATCCCTTCGATAGTGCTGATGAGAAACGCCATTTTATCACCCTTAGTCTTGAGCACTAGAGCACTAGTGGCTCTAGCAACCTCTCCCTCAATCTCTTTCTCTGTTGTAGATGAAGAGGGATTAATTGGATTCATCTCCACAACATTGTCCTTAAAATCTGGTTGAAGTTGCAGGTGTTTTCTATCAAGTAGATATGTGCTCTGTCCAACCTTGGAGTTGATTAGCATATGTATGTATGGAGCATATCCACATGACCTTTTCTGGTCAACATCAATCCTCTTCATGGTCTCCGCTATGAGAACCAACACTCTAATCCTGTTGTGGGTATCTACATGATGCAGCATGTTGATGGAATACCCCTGATCATCTTGTCATCACTTGATTTAGGCATCAAGGTCTACCTCATAACGGTGTTGGTGGTGGGTAATCATGTTTCCAAGAAGTAGACAGAGCCTAACTTGTGTGACTTCAGATATTCCTTAGGAACTAGGTTATACATGTTGGCCATGGAGTTGTAGTTCATCTTGGCCTCAGCATAAACATCCAGATCTCCATCCTACACCTGTGGGGCTCCTAAGATGGTAGCCCACTCATCAATGGAATATTGGTACCCGGTGCCTTCGGTCATCCATACTATTCTCCCATCTGCATAGAAATGAGTTGTGGGGTAAAACTACATAATCATCTCATCGTTCCAGGCAGTCATCTCTCTCCCAACAAAGGCATCAATGTCAATGGCCTTGAAGTTCTCCTGGATATGGGGGACATATTATTCATTCTCCTTGATGTACTTCTAGTCAACATAACTCATGTCACTGATAGCTCGACTCTTGTCAAACAGGATAGTCTCAAAGAAGTCTTGCTGCTCCTTTGTGCGAAGCGAGCATCAACAGCCGTCCTTCTCCTGATAGCACAAGGATCATCAGCTCTCCACTTCCTTAGCCCTTAATCCTTCCTCTCCTTCATGTTTTCAACCACAGGATGATCATCATTGTGCTCTAGCAAATGAGGTCTCAACTTCCTCAAAATAGCAATCTATTCATCCTATGCAGTACCTTCCCAGGAGGTTGTTGTTGGGGAACGTTGCATGGGAAACAAAAAATTTCCTACGCACACGAAGATCTATCCATGGAGATGAGAATCTACGAGAGGGAGAGTGGATCTACATAACCTTGTAGATCGCTAAGCGGGAAGCATTAAGAAACGCGGTTGGTGTAGTCGAACATCTTCGCAATCCAAATCGCCGAGCGTCCCGCGATCACATCATGATCCGTCCTGCGAACCAATCACGATCCGTCCCACGAACTCATCACAATCCGTCCCGCGATCTCATCACGATCCGTCCCGCGATCTCATCACGATCCGTCCCATGAACACATCATGAACGGTCTCGCGATCTTGTTCACGGTCCTTCCGATCTAGCGCCGAACGGACGGCACCTCCGCGTTCAGCACACATGAAGCTTGATGAAAATCTCGACCATCTTGATCCAGCAAGAGCAAGTCGAGAGGGAGAAGAGTTCACCGGCAACATTATGAAGCTCCGGTGATAGTGGTGGAGCAATTCCGGCAGGGCTTCGCGTAAGCACTGCAGAAAACCGATCTAGAGGAGAAACTATGCACTAGAGGAACGGGTAACACGTGGCTGAAAATTCTGTGCCAAAACCCTAAAATCCTCTAGTATATATAGGACGAGAGGAGGAGGAGTCTTGGCTGCCAAAAATACATCCCTTGGCTTGACCAAAGTGGGGAGGAGAGGAGGACTCCTCCAATCCTAGTAGGACTAGGATTCCTCCCTTTTTTGGCCTTTTTCCACCTTTTTCCCTTTGGGCTTTTTCTCCCAGCCGCATGGGACTTGTGTGGGACTTACACCAGCCCACAAAAGGCTGGTATTTACTATCCCACATCCCATGAAGCCTCTTGGGTCGAAATACCCCTCCCGATGGTCTCCCGGTACACTACCGGCACTCCCGGTACATTACCGATTAGCCCGAAACTTTTCCGGCGACCAAAATGGGACTTCCTATATATCAATCTTTACCTTCGGACCATTCCGGAGCTCCTCTTGATGTCCTGGATCTCATCCGGTACTCCGAACAACCTTCGGTCACCACCATACATAACTCTATACTACCGAAACATCACCAAATCTTAAGTGTGCAGATCCTGCAGGTTCGAGAACTATGTAGACTTGACCGAGACACCTCTACGGTTAATAACCAATAGCGGGCCCTGGATGACCATATTGGTTCCTACATATTCTACGAAGATCTTTATCGGTCGAACCTCTATGTCAAGGATTCAGTCAATCTCGTATAACGTTCCCTTTGTTCTTCGATATGTTACTTGCCCGAGATTCGATCGTCGGTATCTCCATACCTAGTTCAACCTCGTTACCGACAAGTCTCTTTACTCGTTCCGCAATACAATATCCCGTGACTAACACTTAGTCACATTGCTTGCAAGGCTTGTTGTGATGTTGTATTACCGAGTGGGCCCTGAGATACCTCTACGTCACACGGAGTAACAAATCCCAGTCTTGATCCATGCCTATCCAACACACACCCTCGTAGATACCTGTAGAGTACCTTTATAGTCACCCAGTTACGTTGCGACGTTTGATACACACAAGGAACTCCTCCGGTGTTAGTGAGTTTCATGATCTCATGGTCATAGGAACAGATACTTGACATGCAGAAAACAATAGCATTAAACTGACACGATCATATGCTACGTTTGTAGTTTGGGTCTTGTCCATCCCATCATTCTCCTAATGATGTGATCCCGTTATCAAATGACATCTCATGTTAATGGCTAGGAAACCTTAACCATCTTTGATCAACGAGCTAGTCTATTAGAGGCATACTAGGGACATGGTTTTGTCTATGTATCCACACATGTATCTAAGTCTCCGATCAATACAATTATAGCATGGATAATAAACGATTATCATGAACAAGGAAATATGATAATAACTAATTTATTATTGCCTCTAGGGCACATTTCCAACAGTCTCCCACTTGCACTAGAGTCAATAATCTAGTTCACATCACCATGTGATTCGCATTGTTATGAATCTAACACCCAATGAGTTCTGGGGCTCGATCATGCTTTGCATGTGAGAGCGGTCTTATAGTCAACGGGTCTGCGACATTCAGATCCGTGTGTACTTTGCAAATTTCTATGTCAAACTGAAAACACTGCTACCACACTCCACTTTGTACTATTCCAAATGGCTGCTCCACTATACGTATCCAGATTGCTACTATGAGTCATCCGGATTGGTGTTAAAGCTTGCATCGACGTGACTCTTTACGATGAACTCTTTATGACCTCCATAATCGAGAAACATCTCCTTAGTCTTTTAGTTACTAAGGATAATCTTGACCGCTGTCCAGTGATCCACTCTTGGATCACTCTTGTACCCCTTGCCGGACTCATGGCAAGGCACACACACAGGTGCGGTACACAACATGGCATACTATACAGAGCCTATGGCTAAGGCATAGGCGACGACATTCGTCCTTTCTCTTTCTTCTGCCGTGGTCGAGCTTTGAGTCTCACTCAATTTCACACCTTACAAAGCAGGCGAGAACAATTCTCTCTGACTAATCCATTTTGAACTCTTTCAAAATCTTGTCAAGGTATGTACTCATTGAAAGTCTTATCAAACATCTTGATCTATCTTTATAGATCTTGATGCTCAACAATTAGGTAGCTTTATCTAGGTCTTCCTTTGAAAATCTCTTTTCAAACAACCGTTTATGCTCTCTAGAAATTCTACATCATTTCCGAATAGCAATATGTCATCCACATATACTTATCAGAAACTCTTACAGTGCTCCCACTCACTTTATTGCAAATACAATTTTCTCGTAAACTTTCTATAGACTCATAAACTTTGATCACCTTATCAAAGTGTATATTCCAACTCCGAGATGCTTGCTTTAGTTTAGAGAAGAATCACTGAAGCTCGCACATCTTTAAGCTTCCTTAGGACTGACAAAACCTTCTGGTTGTATCTCATACAACCTTTCCTTAAGGAAGGAAATGGTGTTTTGGAATCCATCTGCCGGATTTCATAATTGAAAAATGCAGCAACTGCTAACATAATTCCAACAGACTTTAGCATCGCTATGAGTGAGAAAGTCTCATCACAGTCAACTCTTTGAACTTGTTGTAAACTACTTTGCAACAAGTCGAGCTTTACAAATGGTAACATTTACCATCAGCGTCTGTCTTCATTTTAAAGATCCATTTGTACTTTAACGACCAGCCGTCCAACGAGCAAGTCCACCAAAGTCTATACTTGGTTTTCATACATCGATCCTTTCTTGGATTTCATGGCCTCTAACCATTTCTTGGTTTCCGGGCCCATCATTGCTTCTCCATAGTTCGTAGGTTCATCGTTGTCCAACAACATGACCTTCAAGACAGGGTTGTCGTACCTCTCAGTAGCAGTACACGTCCTTGTCGACCTACGAAGTTCGATAGTAGCTTGATCCGAAGCTTCATGATCATCATCATTAACTTCCTCTTCAACTCACGTAGGCTTCACATAAACATCTTTCCGCGCTGCGCTACTTACTGCTTGAAGCAGAGGTTCAAATAACCTCATCAAGTTCTATCCTCCTCCCACTCAATTCTTTCAAGAGAAACCCTTTCTCGAGAAAGGATCCAGTTTTAGCAACAAACATTTTATGCTTGGATCTGAGATAGAAGGTTCACCCAACTGTTCTTAGGGTATTCTATGAAGATGCATTTGTTCGCTTTGGGTTCGAGCTCATTAGGTGAAAACATTTTCCACACAAGCGTCGTAGCCCCAAGCATTAAGAAATGACAGCTTAGGTTTCTATCAAACCATAGTTTCACACGGTGTCATCTCAACGGATTTAGATGGTGCCCTATTTAAAGTGAATGTTGTTGTCTCTAATACATAACCTTAAAATTATAGTAACAAAACGATAATAGACATCATAGAACGCACCATATCCAATAGAGCACGACTATGACGTTTGGAAACACCATCACACTATGGTGTTCCAGGTGGCGTGAGTTGTAAAACAACTTTCACATTGTCTAAAGTTGTATGCCAAACTCGTAACTTAGATATTCACCTCCACGATCATATCGCAAACATATTTATCTTCTTGTCACGATGATCTTAAACTTCACTCTGAATTTGCTTGAACCTTTCAAACGATTCAGACTTGTGTTTCATTAAGTAAATATACACTATATCTACTCAAATCATCACTGAAGGTAAGAAAATAACGATATCCACTGCATGCTACAAGACTCATTGGATTGCATACATCAACATGTATCATTTCCAATAAATCACTTGCCCGCTTCATCAAAACAGAAAACAGGGTCCTTAGTCATCTTGACCAAGTGGCATGGTTCGCATGTCTCAACCGATTCGAAATCGAATGAGTCCAAAGATCCATCAGCATGGAGTTTCTTCATGCGTTTTATACCAATATGACATTTAGCGGCAGTGCCACAAGTATGTGGTACTATTAATTTTTTACTTTGTATCTTTTTGGCATCAATGTTATGAACATGTGTATTACTACGATCAAGTTTCAACAAACCATTCTTGCTGGGTGCATGACCATTGAAGGTATTATTCATGTAAATAGAATAACCACTATTCTCTAACTTAAATGAGTAACCGTGTTGCAATGAACATGATCTAATCACGTTCATGCTCAACACAAAAAACACCAAATAACATTTATTTTAGGTTCGTCACTAATCTCAAAGGTAGAGAGAGTGTGCGATGTTGATCACATCAACCTTGGAAACATTTCCAACACACATCATCACCTCACACTTAGCTAGTTCTCCGTTTATTTCGTAGCTTTTATTTCGAGTTACTAACATTTAGCAACCGAACCGGTATCCAATACCTAGGTGCTACTAGGAGTACTAGCAAGGTACACATCAATAACACGTATGTCAAATATACTTTTGTTGACATTTGCCAGCCTTCTTATCTACCAAGTATCTAGGGTTGTTCCGCTTGAGCGACCGATCTCCTCATAATCGAAGCACGTAGTCTCGGGTTTGAGTTCAACTTTGGGTTGCTTCACTGGAGCAGCAACTGACTTGTTATCCATGAAGTTTCCCTCCTTGCTCTTTCCCTTCTCGAAACTAGTGGTTTTAACTAACCATCAACACTTTAACGCTCCTTCTCGATTTCTACCTTCGCGGTGACAAACATCGCGAATAGCTCAGGGATCATTATTTCTATCCCTGGCGTTTTATAGTTCATCACCAAGTTCTAGTAGCTTTAGTGATAGTGACTTGGAGAACTATATCAATCACTATCTTATCTTGAAGATCAACTCCCACTCTATTCAAGCGATTGTAGCACCGAGACAATCTGAGCACATGCTCAACGATTGAGCTATTCTCTTTCATCTTACACGCAAAGAATCTTGTTGGAGATCTCATATCTCGCAGCACGGGCACGAGCTTGAGATCCTAATTTCAGCTCTTAGAACATCTCATATGTTCCATGATGTTCAAAACGTTTCGGAGCCTCAATTCTAAGCTGTAATGCATGACGCACTAAACTATCAAGTAGTTATCAAAACGTGCCTGTCAGATGTTCACAACATCCACAAACAACGCTAGAGGGGTTGGTGCTCCGAGCGGTGCATTAAGGACATAAGCCTTCTGTGCAGCAATGAGGACAATCCTCAGATCACGGAGCCAGTCTGCAATATTGCTACCATCATATTTCAACTCTATTTCTCTAGGAACATATAAAATTCAAGGGAGCTACAGTGTGAGCCAATAATCTACAACATAATTTTGTAAAGACACTACTGACTATGTTCATGATAATGAGTTCAATTAATCATATTACTTACGAACTCCCACTCAAATTGACATCCCTCCAGTCATCTGAGTGATACATGATCCAAATTCACCAACTCAAGTCCGATCATCATGTGAGTTGAGGTGGTTACAATGGTGAACATCATCATGTTGATCATATCTATTATATGACTCATGTTCGACATTTCGGTCTCTTGTGTTTTGAGGCCATGTCTGTACATGCTAGGCTCATCAAGTTTAACCCGAGTGTTCTGCATGTGCAACACTGGCTTGCACCCGTTGTATGTGAACGTAGAGTCTATCACACCCGATCATCACGTGGTGTCTTAACACTACGAACTTTCGCAATGGTGCACACTCGGGGAGAACACAATTTTATCTTGAAATTTAAGTGAGGGATCACATTATAATTCTACCGTCGTACTAAGCATCACAAGGTGCATAAAAGGATTAACATCAGATGCAATTCATAAGTGACATGATATGGCCATGAACTCGTGCTTTAGATCTCCATCTTGAAAGCACCGGCACGACCCCATGATCTCCATCATCTTGATCTCCATCAATGTGTCGTCGTCGAGGTTGTCACGCCCTGCATGCTTCTACTACTATTGCTACCGTTTAGCGATAAAGTAAAGCATTACATAGCGCTTAATGATTGACATGCAGGTCATACGATAATTAAAGACAACCCTATGGCTCCTGCCGGTTGCTGTACTCATCGACATGCAAGTCGAGAAATTCTATACATCACATGATCATTTCATACATCACATATATCACATCATGTAATTGGCCATATCACATCACAACATACCCTGCAAAAACAAGTTAGACGTCCTCTAATTGTTGTTGCATGTTTTACGTGGCTGCTACGGGTTTCTAGCAAGAACGATTCTCACCTACGCATAAACCACAATGGTGATACATAATTTGCTTTTCAACCTTCTCAAGGACCGCCTTTGTCGAATCCGATCGAACTATAGTGAGAGAAACTGCCACCCGCAAGCCATCTAGGCAACAGGTTGCGTCGAGGGAACCGGTCTCTCGTAAGCGTACGAGTAATGTTGGTCCGGGCCGCTTCATCTCACAATACCGCTGAACCAAAATCCAACAAAGGGAGGAAGCAATCTAAGCATCAACGCCCACAAACTCTTTGTGTTCTACTCGAGATCTCATCTACACATAGACTTAGCTCATGATGCCACTGTTGGGGAACGTTGCATGGGGAAAAAATCCTACGCACATGAAGATCTATCCATGGTGATGAGCATCTACGAGAGGGAGAGTGGATCTACATACCCTTGTAGATCGCTAAGCGGGAAGCGTTAAGAAACACGGTTGGTGTAGTCGAACATCTTCGCGATCCAAATCGCCGAGCGTCCCGCGATCACATCACAATCCGTCCCGCGATCCAATCACGATCCGTCCCGTAAACTCATCACGATCCGTCCCGCGATCTCATCACGATCCGTCCTGCGATCTCATCACGATCTGTCCCATGAACACATCACGAACGATCTCGCGATCTTGTTCACGGTCCTTCCGATCTAGCACCGAACGGACGGCACCTCCGCGTTCAGCACACGTGCAGCTTGAGGCCGATCTCCACCATCTTGATCCAGAAAGAGGAAGTGGAGAGGGAGAAGAGTTCACCGGCAACGTGACGGCGCTACGGTGATAGTGGTGGAGCAATTCTGGCAGGGCTTCGCGTAAGCACTGCAGAAAACCGATCTAGAGGAGAAACTATGCACTAGAGGAACGGGTAACACGTGGCTGAAAATTCTGTGCCAAAACCCTAAAATCCTCTAGTATATATAGGACGAGAGGAGGAGGAGTCTTGGCTGCCAAAAATACATCCCTTGGCTTGACCAAAGTGGGGAGGAGAGGAGGACTCCTCCAATCCTAGTAGGACTAGGATTCCTCCCTTTTTTGGCCTTTTTCCACCTTTTTCCCTTTGGGCTTTTTCTCCCAGCCGCATGGGACTTGTGTGGGACTTACACCAGCCCACAAAAGGCTGGTATTTACTATCCCACATCCCATGAAGCCTCTTGGGTCGAAATACCCCTCTCGGTGGTCTCCCGGTACACTACCGGCACTCCCGGTACATTACCGATTAGCCCGAAACTTTTCCGGCGACCAAAATGGGACTTCCTATATATCAATCTTTACCTTCGGACCATTCCGGAGCTCCTCGTGATGTCCTGGATCTCATCCGGTACTCCGAACAACCTTCGGTCACCACCATACATAACTCTATACTACCGAAACATCACCAAATCTTAAGTGTGCAGACCCTGCAGGTTCGAGAACTATGTAGACTTGACCGAGACACCTCTACGGTCAATAACCAATAGCGGGCCCTGGATGACCATATTGGTTCCTACATATTCTACGAAGATCTTTATCAGTCGAACCTCTATGTCAAGGATTCAGTCAATCTCGTATAACGTTCCCTTTGTTCTTCGATATGTTACTTGCCCGAGATTCGATCGTCGGTATCTCCATACCTAGTTCAACCTCGTTACCGACAAGTCTCTTTACTCGTTCCGCAATACAATATCCTGTGACTAACACTTAGTCACATTGCTTGCAAGGCTTGTTGTGATGTTGTATTACCGAGTGGGCCCTGAGATACCTCTACGTCACACGGAGTAACAAATCCCAGTCTTGATCCATGCCTATCCAACACACACCCTCGTAGATACCTGTAGAGTACCTTTATAGTCACCCAGTTACGTTGCGACGTTTGATACACACAAGGCACTCCTCCGGTGTCAGTGAGTTTCATGATCTCATGGTCATAGGAACAGATACTTGACATGCAGAAAACAATAGCATTAAACTGACACGATCATATGCTACGTTTGTAGTTTGTGTCTTGTCCATCCCATCATTCTCCTAATGATGTGATCCCGTTATCAAATGACATCTCATGTTAATGGCTAGGAAACCTTAACCATCTTTGATCAACGAGCTAGTCTATTAGAGGCATACTAGGGACATGGTTTTGTCTATGTATCCACACATGTATCTAAGTCTCCGATCAATACAATTATAGCATGGATAATAAACGATTATCATGAACAAGGAAATATGATAATAACTAATTTATTATTGCCTCTAGGGCACATTTCCAACAGTCTCCCACTTGCACTAGTCAATAATCTAAGTCACATCACCATGTGATTCGCATTGTTATGAATCTAACACCCAATGAGTTCTGGGGCTCGATCATGCTTTGCATGCGAGAGAGGTCTTATAGTCAACGGGTCTGCGACATTCATATCCGTGTGAACTTTGCAAATTTCTATGTCAAACCGAAAACACTGCTACCACACTCCACTTGGTACTATTCCAAATGGCTGCTCCACTATACGTATCCAGATTGCTACTATGAGTCATCCGGATTGGTGTTAAAGCTTGCATCGACGTGACTCTTTACGACGAACTCTTTATCACCTCCATAATCGAGAAACATCTCCTTAGTCTTTTAGTTACTAAGGATAATCTTGACCGCTGTCCAGTGATCCACTCTTGGATCACTCTTGTACCCCTTGCCGGACTCATGGCAAGGCACACACACAGGTGCGGTACACAACATGGCATACTATACAGAGCCTATGGCTAAGGCATAGGCGACGACATTCGTCCTTTCTCTTTCTTCTGCCGTGGTCGAGCTTTGAGTCTCACTCAATTTCACACCTTACAAAGAAGGTGAGAACACTTCTCTCTGACTAATCCATTTTGAACTCTTTCAAAATCTTGTCAAGGTATGTACTCATTGAAAGTCTTATCAAACATCTTGATCTATCTTTATAGATCTTGATGCTCAACAATTAGGTAGCTTTATCCAGGTCTTCCTTTGAAAAACTCTTTTCAAACAACCGTTTATGCTCTCCAGAAATTCTACATCATTTCCGAATAGCAATATGTCATCCACATATACTTATCAGAAACTCTTATAGTGCTCCCACTCACTTTATTGCAAATACAAGTTTCTCGTAAACTTTCTATAGACTCATAAACTTTGATCACCTTATCAAAGTGTATATTCCAACTCCGAGATGCTTGCTTTAGTTCAGAGAAGAATCACTGAAGCTCGCACATCTTTAAGCTTCCTTAGGACTGACAAAACCTTTGTAACAAGTCGAGCTTTACAAATGGTAACATTTACCATCAGCGTCTGTCTTCATTTTAAAGATCCATTTGTACTTTAACGACCAGCTGTCCAACGAGCAAGTCCACCAAAGTCTATACTTGGTTTTCATACATCGATCCTTTCTCGGATTTCATGGCCTCTAACCATTTCTTGGTTTCCGGGACCATCATTGCTTCTCCATAGTTCGTAGGTTCATCGTTGTCCAACAACATGACCTTCAAGACAGGGTTGTCGTACCTCTCAGTAGTAGTACACGTCCTTGTAGACCTACGAAGTTTGATAGTAGATTGATCCGAAGCTTCATGATAATCATCATTAACTTCCTCTTCAACTGACGTAGGCTTCACAGAAACATCGTTCTGCGCTGCGCTACTTACTGGTTGAAGCAGAGGTTCAAATAACCTCATCAAGTTCTATCCTCCTCCCACTCAATAACTTCCTCTTCATCGTCACCGGCACGACGCCATGATCTCCATCATCTTGATCTCCATCAATGTGTCGCCATCGAGGTTGTCACGCCCTACATGCTTCTACTACTATTGCTACCGTTTAGCGATAAAGTAAAGCATTACATAGCGCTTAATGATTGACACGCAGGTCATACAATAATTAAAGACAACCCTATGGCTCCTGCCGGTTGCCGTACTCATCGACATGCAAGTCGTGAAATTCTATACATCACATGATCATCTCATACATCACATATATCACATCATGTAATTGGCCATATCACATCACAACATACCCTGCAAAAACAAGTTAGACGTCCTCTAATTGTTGTTGCATGTTTTACGTGGCTGCTACGGGTTTCTAGCAAGAACGATTCTCACCTACGCATAAACCACAATGGTGATACATAATTTGCTTTTCAACCTTCTCAAGGACCGCCTTTGTCGAATCTGATCCAACTAAAGTGAGAGAAACTGCCACCCGCAAGCCATCTAGGCAACAGGTTGCGTCGAGGGAACCGGTCTCTCGTAAGCGTACGAGTAATGTTGGTCCGGGCCGCTTCATCTCACAATACTGCTGAACCAAAATCCGACCAAGGGAGGAAGCAATCTAAGCATCAATGCCCACAAACTCTTTGTGTTCTACTCGACATCTCATCTACACATAGACTTAGCTCATGATGCCACTGTTGGTGAACATTGCATGGGAAACAAAAAATTTCCTACGCACACGAAGATCTATCCATGGTGATGAGCATTTACGAGAGGGAGAGTGGATCTACATACCCTTGTAGATCGCTAAGCGGGAAGCGTTAAGAAACGCGGTTGGTGTAGTCGAACATCTTCGTGATCCAAATCGCCGAGCGTCCCGCGATCACATCATGATACGTCCTGCGATCCAATCATGATCCGTCCCGCGAACTCATCACGATCCGTCATGCGATCTCATCACGATCCGTCCCGCGATCTCATCACGATCCGTCCCGTGAACACATCACGAACGGTCTTGCGATCTTGTTTACGGTCCTTCCGATCTAGCGCCGAACGGACAGGACCTCCCCGTTCAGCACACGTGCAGCTTGATGACGATCTCCACCATCTTGATCCAGCAAGAGGAAGTGGAGAGGGATAATAGTTCACCAGCAGCATGACGGCACTCCGGTGATAGTGGTGGAGCAATTCCGGCAGGGCTTCGCCTAAGCACTGCAGAAAACCGATCTAGAGGAGAAACTATGCACTAGAGGAACGGGTAGCACGTGGCTGAAAATTCTGTGCCAAAACCCTAAAATCCTCTAGTATATATAGGAGGAGAGGAGGAGGAGTCTTGGTTGCCAAAAATCCAGCCCTTGGGTCGACCAAAGTGGGGAGGAGAGGAGGACTCCTCCAATCCTAGTAGGACTAGGATTCCTCCCTTTTTTGGCCTTTTTCCACCTTTTTCCCTTTGGGCTTTTTCTCCCAGACGCATGGGCCTTGTGTGGGACTTCCACCAGACCACAAAAGTCTGGTTTTTACTCTCCCACATCCCATGAAGACTCTTGGGTCGAAATACCCCTCCCGGTGGTCTCCCGGTACACTACCGGCACTCCCGGTACATTACCGATTAGCCCGAAACTTTTCCGGCGACCAAAATGGGACTTCCTATATATCAATCTTTACCTCCGGACCATTCCAGAGCTCCTCGTGAAGTACTGGATCTCATCCGGGACTCCGAACAACCTTTGGTCACCACCATACATAACTCTATACTACCAAAACGTCACCAAACCTTAAGTGTGCAGACCCTGCGGGTTCGAGAACTGTGTAGACATGAACGAGACACCTCTACGGTCAATAACCAATAGCGGTCCCTTGATGACTATATTGGTTCCTACATATTCTATGAAGATCTTTATAGGTCGAACCTCTATGTCAAGGATTCAGTCAATCCCGTATAACGTTCGCTTTGTTCTTCGGTATGTTACTTGGCCGAGATTCGATCGTCGGTATCTCCATACCTAGTTCAACCTCGTTACCGACAAGTCTCTTTACTCGTTCTGCAATACAAGATCCTGTGACTAACACTTAGTCACATTGCTTGCAAGGCTTGTTGTGATGTTGTATTACCGAGTGGGCCCTGAGATACCTCTCCGTCACACGGAGTAACAAATCCCAGTCTTGATCCATGCCAATCCAACAGACACCCTCAGAGATACCCGTAGAGTACCTTTATAGTCACCCAGTTACGTTGCGACGTTTGATACACACAAGGCACTCCTCCGGTGTCAGTGAGTTGCAGAAAACAATAGCATTAAACTGACACGATCATATGCTATGTTTGTAGTTTGGGTCTTGTCCATCCCATCATTCTCCTAATGATGTGATCCCGTTATCAAATGACATCTCATGTCAATTTCTAGGAAACCTTAACCATCTTTGATCAACGAGCTAGTCTATTAGAGGCATACTAGGGACATGGTTTTGTCTATGTATCCACACATGCATCTAAGTCTCCGATCAATACAATTATAACATGGATAATAAACGATTATCATGAACAAGGAAATATGATAATAACTAATTTATTATTTCCTCTAGGGCATATTTCCAACAGTTGTACCTTTGTTCTTCCCAACTACTGGAATGTCTCTTGTCGTTCTTTTGGGCTTACTGGTAGATGGCTTCTTGACCTTAGGAGAAGAAGATTTAGCATTAGATGCAGGCTTGCTTGGCATAGCATGTGCCATGATTTTCCTTTGCTTTAAAGGAGGTGGGTTGGTAGCTAGTTCCTCCTCTTCTTATTCCTCACTTGGCTCAGGTGTCCTGACCTTGGAGTTTGTCTTCCAGTCACATATACAGTTGTTTTCCTCTCTCTCTCTCTCTCTCTTCTTTATAAGCTTCTTAGCCATGGACTTTGTTTTCTTGGAGGAGGTAGGAGCCTCAAGGGTTATTGCTCCCCCTTTAGCAGATTCATGAGATCTCATTGCATCTGCGCTGGCATACTCCTTCCTTTTAGGTCTCGTGGATGAAGTGACTTCTTCAGTATTTTTCTTAGAAGTAGCTCTTTCCTTGTTCTCTTGTTGCTTCTTCGATATCACCTCATCAGACACAAAATCAGCATCTTCCGCATCTGAGTTGAGCTTCTTCCTGGCCCTAGCAGCTACCTTGGGTAAGCCATGAGAACTAGGGGTTCCTGGGTCCTCTAAAGAGCTGGCCTCGGGACTAGTGCATGGATCTTGTTCTGCACTAGGCTCTCTGAACTCATTCTCGCTATCCTCTAAACCTGACACGTTGCTCTGACAAACTATTCCTGTGAATAGATATAGACGAGTGCAAATATGAGCATCACAAAACACAACCATTTTACCAAATTTGAACTCAAAATCTTAGTCTTAGATTTCTGCAGTATGGGGTTCGTTTCCACTGAGTTTTAGTTTTCGGAGCCTGTGAGACAGACATGCTTATTTACGGAAACTTGGTCTATCTTTTGGGTTTCACCAAAAAATATAACTCAGTCTCACCAAAAATGTTCTCAGAAATCCTAAAACCCGAATCATTGACACTGATTCGTTTCCCCCCGATGAATCCGAGACACATACGGCGAAAACGTAAACCTAAATTTATTGTTCTCCTAATATGCCGGATCTTTTTTGTGGATATATGCATTCCAATCAGTGGCATGAAGAGGAACTTGACCTAATGTGCAAGATTTGGAGCTTGGAGTGCAAAAGGGGTCAAGATCTTACACTAATTTGGTGAAGACCTCGCTACGGCAGCAACGGTGGGGAGGATTGCCCATGACGACGGAGGACTCCGATGGCGAGGGCGCATGGGAGAGAAGGTAGACGGCCTTAGACTTTTAGCACGGCAGAAGTGGGGTGTGAAGACGACGATTAAAGACTTAATTTCAACAGTCGGGTCCGCAAGATATATATACCCATTTGCTGCCGGTGACACCGAGCCGAAAATTTCGGTTCCACTTATATGCCTAACTGCTCAAGGACAGAGCAACTCAGTGATGCTGAGATTTTAAGATCGGTGGTACCGAGATTGAAATCCTAGACCAACCCTAGTGGTTCGGTGAAACCGATTTTTTGGAGTTGGTTACACCGAGTGGCACATGTGAGGTTTTGGAAGTCAGCTCTTGTCCAAATGGATAGCTAGAGGGGGTACTTAGGCATTCTTGTATATCCAATTGGCTAGAAAAATGGAAGCCAAATATCCACAACTGGATGTCCTTAAATGAGCAAAATATGCATACCAAAATGCTCACCCATAAAGATCTCAAACGAAATATGGAAAATATGCACAATTACTCTAGTATCTACCAAGCACTTTGGCAATGACAAAGTCATCTATATATGAGTATATGGACTTAGGAGTCAAGCAAGAATACTTGATCATAGGTCATACATCGTATAAGCACAAGCGGGGTTGCCACTTTTACATAAATCTTTTCAATGTGTTCACATCTTAAAGATGCTTCGGCTCAAGTCTTAGAGTAAAGCTCCCCCTTGATGCCATCCCCCTAGGATGGACAAACTAACCTTGGGTTTGTCATTGAAGACTTCATTTAGGTATTGTAGTAGTGGATGCTTATGGTTGATGAAGATCACCTTGAGTTGGGAGACATCCTTGTTGTTTTGTACTCTTCTCACCTACATGGGTTAGTCCCACACAAGAAAAAATACAAGGATATTTATGGTCATGGAATTAAGAAGATGTAATATTATTTCCATTTATTCATTAATTACCTTGCTCCTTGCCTCCCTATGAGGAAATATGTGACTCCTTGAACTATTGCATAAGGTTGGAGTTGATTGCAAATTGTTCTTGCCAAAGATGAATGTGAGTGAATTTTTTTGGCGGAGTCACACCTCAAGAACGTATCTAGTTATTCTTCTTGGGGACCCAAATCAACTTGATGGGGATCCTTGGAGTTGAAGTAGTGCTTGATGAAGTAGGGATTGTAGTGTCCTTGGGAACCCACCTGACTAAGTCCTGGGTTTCTTCTTCAAATGAGTCAATCTCTACTTGAATCTTGTCATTTCCCTGGAGTTTGTGGTCTTCTGGTGGAAGGTCATCCTGAGCATTTGTTCCCTTGGGAAGTGTAGGGTCATACTTCTCCTTTGGGGGGGATGTCGCCTTGGGGTATTGGCCTTCTTCCCATTCCAGTCCATTGGCATTGAAATAGACAATGCATTGGTTCATCCGGTGTCATCCTTGCTTGCGTACAATCTCCTCAAATTTCTTACTTCCTGCAAGACTCTTATAGACACCTTTTTCTATGATTACTTTCAATAAATTGTTTTCTTCCTCAAGTGCAACTTGCCTAAGAGAATCATTAGTGGAATCAATATAACTACGATAAGCAACATCATTAGATTTGGCATTTTTATTGTTGCTACTAGATGAAGAACCTTTCTTGCCTTTGTTACTAGTTTGCTCAGATTTAACTTGTGGAACAAAAGTAGACAAGATTAATTGTTTAGCTAGATAACAAGAACTCTTCTTTCGAAGTTTGTCATTGATAGCTTTCAGAAACTCATGTTCTTGCTCTAAATTTGGCCTCTCGAAACGTAACTTCTCATGAGTTATTAGAAGCTCTCTATCATCCTCTTGAGTAGATTCATGAGATAAATTAAGAGTATTTAATTCCTTATTTGGATGCTCAATCTCGTTCTTTTCATCATCACATGACTTATCTTGACTACCATGATTATTATCAAGTTCTTTTTGACTAACATTACTAGTTTTATCAAAGAGAAAGTCATCATCTCCAAGTAAGTCATCCTCATCAAAAGTCAAAGTATTTGGGGTGTGATACCTTTGGGACTCTAGCCATGAAGCAACTTCCATTTCCTTCATTGGGTGAATCAAATATGTCATATGAATTGGAGGTTATGAGTGCTACTCCGTCAACACCTTTATCTTGACTACAGTGAGGGTTGGAGTGGTAGCTTCTCTTGGATTCTGAGCGAGAGACCCATTCACCAACATGAGCTTGATGTATCTTCTTGTGTAGCTCTTGGTGTACTTTTCCTTGTTCTCCAAGTCCTTGCTTCTCTAGGAGGGTCGTCGTTCATAGCGATCTTCTCTACTCATTCTCTCTATACGAGGTGACTCATCTCTTGAGCTTCTTCTTCTATGTGACTCATCTATTCTTTTGTTGGGGGCATGCATTCATAGGAGTAGTGTCCGAGCCATCCACAATTGTAACAATTCTGGTCATGACTAAATGAATGCTTCTCTTCATATCTTGAGTTCGAGCTTCTCTCTTTGCCTCTATTCTTGTAGAACATGCTAAATTTCTTGACCATGAGGCTTGTCTCTTCATTGGTAACAAGATTTTCACTTGAGGTAGTGGGAGTGTCACTTGAAGCTTTTTATGCATTGCTTGTCTTGTTGTGAAGCTCTTCTTTATGTTTAAGTGACATCTCATGAGCAACAATCTTTCTGATAACTTCTGTAGGCTTGAGATCTTTGTAGGTTGGGATCATTTGGATCAATGTGCACACGGTGTCATACTTTCCATGCAGTCTTCTAAGGATCTTCTCGATGATGAATTTGTCGGTCATCTCTTCACTTCCTAAGCCGGCGATCTCGTTTGTGATGAGAGCAAGCCTAGAGTACATTTCCACGACTCCTTCACCATCCTTCATCTTGAACTTGTCAAGTTGACTCGTAGCACATCCAACTTAGATTCCCTAATGGATTTGGTACCTTCGTGCATACCAACCAAAGTATCCCAAATTTCCTTTGCATTCTCAAGGCGGCTAATCTTGTTGAACTCTTTAGGGCATAGGCAATTGAATAGAATGTCGCATGCTTGAACGTTGTATTACAACATCTTCAATTCTTCGCAATCGATTCACGATCCAGTTCCTTTCCATCACCACAGAATGCACCTTACAATCCAACACATACAACAGCCCAAACGGTGGGGTTATGACCAATAATATGCATTTTCATTTTATGCTTCCAACTAGCAAAGTTTCTACAATCAAAATATGGACCTCTACGGTGATAGTTTTGCTCACTACACTTCATACTCTCTTAGGTTGTGAAACCAATGTGATGGAGACCAAAGCTTTGATACCACTTGTAGGATCCAAAGTATGTCTAGAGGGGGATGATTAGACTACTTGACCGAAATAAAAATGTAGCCCTTTCCTAGTTTTACATGTTGGCAAGTTTTAACAATTATATCAAGTCAAGCAGAACCTACACATGCAAGTCTAAGAGTATAGCAGCGAAAAATAAAGACATGGACATATAAGTAGAGGGAGGGATAGGAAGAACAAACGTGACTGGGGACACGAAGTTTTTTCCTATGGTTCCTATAGGTGGAGCTATCATATGTCCATGTTTATGGAGACTTAAACCCACGGAGGGTAACAGTCGCAAGATTCCACAGAGGGCTCCACCCATAATGGTATACAAAGTAGCAACCTAGTCTATTCCACTATGGTTTATGTCCACGAAGAACTAGCCTAACTCGGTATAGATCTTCATGAAGTAGGCGATCTTCTTACCCTTACAAACTTCTTGGTTCAAATCCACATGAAGTCGGAGGCTCGCAGGCGACACCTAACCAATCTTGGAGACACCACTGTCCAAAAGCTAATAGATGTTGTAAGTATGATGAACTCCTGGCTCTTGTGGTTCAAAAGCTAGTCTCCTCAACACTCAATCACTCTCTCACATATTTGGCTTGGTAGAAGAGGTTGATTTGGAGGAAAGTAACTTGGGGAGGCTAGAAATCAAGATTCAAATGGTTGGAGTGGAAGCTCTTGATCTCAACGCATGAGTAGGTGGTTCTCTTCTCAGAAAATGAATGGGGCAAGTGTTGGTATGTAATGAGTGCTTCCTCTATGAATGAGAGGTAGGTGGTGGGTTATACACAGACATCTTCAAAAATCCAACTGCTACAACATTATTTCTCAACTCGGTGAAACCGAAGCAAAAACTTGGTTACACCGACTAGTGCAAATTTTGGCAACTTTGGGCGTTTGAGTGAGACCGATATATAAATATCCGTGAGTCCTATTTTGGCTGGCCTCGTTAGTTTCAACTTTTGGTGGCACCGATTCCTAAAACTTAGAAATCCCAATTTTTAGAAATGACACAACACAAAGTTTGCCACTGATTTCGGTTGCACTAAAATGAGACTTGGTAGCACCGAGATGCTAGGGTTTGGCTTTGGATCTATGAAAGGTAAAACTGAGTAGGGCCGAATGGAAAATGTTGGTGGCACCGCATTTGGACATTAGGGTTATGATAGAATATTTGTGGGAATGAGTATTTTTGGTGGCTAATCTCTAATCACTTGAGAAACCACATCATCATATATACATCACCCCCTTCTAATATTATTGGCTTTCCTATGGAATCAAATGTGATTTCTCGCAAAATGAAAAATGTAGTGTCTTGAAGCTTGTTGCCAATAGATGTTCCTTGCATCTAGGGGATCTCCTCACAATCCGTAGCCAATCCATTCATTGAACCTTTCCTGAAATATACTTGGTAGATTATCGGTCCAATGAAATATATGTTGTTATTAATTACCAAAACCATCTAGGGAGAAGTTGTGATTCTACATTCGAGGTAATCACCTAGAGAACCAAGGAGATAATGGTCAAGCTTTGGCATCTTGTCCATTGCACCCTCAGGGAAATCGTCCCTTTTGGTGTGCCATGTCCATGGTAATGAGGTTGGGGCACATTGATATGCGCCCAATTCGGTCCAGGATGGGGTTTGATACGTCCTCCTTGTTAATGAAGTCTTGATGTAATCCAAACAGGCATGTACTTTGGGGTGTTCTAACCAAATCCCGACCCTTGGTTTCGGAGATGCCAAGAGATGTTGGCTTATCGAGCCAAAGGTGGGTTGCCTAGTTGGGTATGTGCTCTATTGAACCCAATGGGATTTCTAGCATGTATGATTGGTACCTAGGAATTATATCCCCATGCTCATGTTAGGGATCACGGAGTGCATGTCCCTGTTTGGGGTTTGGGCCTGCCACTACCAAGGTTGCATTAATATTTTCTCTGGGATGTGTCTGACATACGCTGGAGTCATTGGCGGATGCATCATGAGCCGATCTGTGACGCTTTATGAGTCGGGGGGCACTTGATGTTCCCCTAGTATTTAGTGCCTCCTCCATTGCATGCACCTTGGGAATCGAGGTGGCGGTGTATTTCTCAGTCTGGAGAGTGTTATGGTGCCCTTGGGCCCTGTCATCTTTAGCTTCAAGTACTTGTACCGCGGGACTATATGAAAATGTGTGAATGCTATTGTCCAAGGAGTGCATAATAGTCGCTATGAAAATGGACCATCTCTCTCTTGAATGCGATAGTTGTTGGGTGTGCCGAATATTACATCAAGTGAAACCTTGCCCAAGCATCGAGCCTCCATGTCAGGCGTAATTCCCTTCAATTTTGTCTTATTTGGATCTATGTGGAATGAGTCGACGGGCATCTTGATGATGTCGACGTATATCAGGTTAAGGCTGCTACCGCTGTCCATTAGGACTCTAGTTAGGTGGAGGTTGATGTTTATGGGGCGACAACCAAGGCCGCAATGCCATCATGGCGGACACTTGTCGGTTGGTACCGACGATCAAATGTAGTCGGCATTCTGACCATGGATTATACCTTGGTCGCGTGTCCATAGAGTACACCTCGTAGAGCACGCTCTTTCACTCCTTCATGACGTGAGTGGAATAAATCGCGTTCACATCCTTCACCTCGGGAAGAAATTTTTCCTCGTCGGTGTTTCCTGGCCCTGCCTCCTGCGTGTCCATGTTATTGTTAACATCATCATCATTATCATCATCATCATCATCATGATTATCATCATCATTATTATTAAGGAGGGGTTGCTTTCGAGTGTAATTCTTGGTTGTGACCTTCCCGGCTTGCTTGATGACCCAACAATTCCGATTGGTATGGTTTGTCGGTTTTCCTGGGTTGTCGTGGATGGTACAGGGTTGGTATAAGATTAATTTCTAGCTAGGGATTGTCACCCTTGTGCCCATAGAAGGGTTTTTGTTTATGTTGTCTTGAAGTTAGTGGCAAATCTGACGTTGACATCGCCGCCCTCGTCATCACTATATCTCCTATTGTCACACATGTTCTTCCGATTTCGATGTGGTTTCATGTTATCCTCATGCACTTTGGATGTGCCTGAGTGTCCGTTCCTGCTTTTCTTCTTGACAAGAAAGTTATCGTCACCAGCGCAGAACTTAGTCATCATCTGTGTGAGGGCGTCCATGGTTTTTGGCTTATTGTGCCTAAAGTCACTGGACAACCACTCGAGGCTAATGGTATTCCTAAATGTTACAAGCGCTTCCACGTCACTTCAATGAACTATGTAACTCTTGCTTGTGAGAAAGTGATTCTAGAATTGGCGCACCAACTCGTCGGGCTTCTGTACTACCAGGGCAAAGTTATTGGCATCCGGGGGCTCTCGCGCTCCCCCTAGATCTTTGTAATTTCCATGGATGCACTTACGACCCTCATGCTTAAAAGGGCTCATGAATGTGTCCTTGCGAATTACCAGGTATCACCTCAATGCAATGGCTCTCGATATTTGTGGATGATGCGGTGATGTTCTTGTGGCCTCTTTTGTGGACATGAGTTTGATCAACAATATTTTGGGCATCTTCGTGGAAGCATCTAGGCTAAAGGGTAACTACTCAAGTTTTTTTCACAATTTTGTTCCAAGGAGTGCAGGCTCATATCGCAAGAGTTGTTGTCATTCTTGGTTGTCAGCTAGGGACCTTCCCTTGTTGATATCTTGGGCTACAACTAAGCATTGGCAACAAATGCTAGACTTTGTTTGTGAACTCATTATAGCTTTGGCACAGAGGTCTCATGGTGAGGATCGAAGGTGATCTCTATTTAGCGTTTTAAGCATCGTTTCCTATACTTTTCGATCCAATGACCACCTTGTCAACACCAGGCTGCACTAACCACCCAACTTACTTCACATCACGTGATCAATTACATCTACTCTACTCTTTTCTTCTAACGCCTATTTTTTTTAATTTATCTTTTTTTGTTTTTGTTTTAGGTATATTTTGTTCCCTTTATATTATTTTTACCTTTTCTAAATTGAATGAATTTATTCTTCAAAATCAAAGAACTCTTTTCAAAATTTGATGAACTGTTTCTCGAATTCGATCAAGATTTTTTATACAAACTTTTTAAATATTCATGTATAGTTTTGAATTCATGATTTTTTTGTTTTTTTGTTTTTAACGAGGTCAATGGTTGACTGGTCGACTATGTCCAGTCAGCAGCGAAGCTACTTTTTTAGGGAAGCAGCAAAGCGACGCGTTGTTGGGCCAGCCCCAAGAAGTAGTTGTTTGGGCATCGCATCCCCTCATTAACATGTGGTTTTGGTAAACTTTGTGATTGCTTCTAAACCCATACAACACCAACTAGTATTGGATCCCCCCGTCTCGATGCTGGAGGAAATTTACAAGTGGATCAATGCATTTTTGGGCTTAAACGAAGAAAACAAATGGTGGAAAGTGGCATTGATGATGATATGCATCCAAAATGCTCTGGAGGGCTCGGAGTTAAAGCTGACAGCTCCACATTAGCTCTTAAAATGTGTTGGGAGTGGCTTAAATGAACTGACCCAAACAGACCTTAGCAATGACATTGAGGTGCACATCATTGTAGGCGACGAAAGTAGAATCCTATTTTGGAGAAACATATGGATCAATGGTCATACGGCTACAGATATTGCTCCGCTTAGGGCATTTTCAAAGCGAGAGTGTAGAGGAGCTTGTTCTCATTTTCAAGGGCTATATAAAGGATCATTGAGTGCTCAACCATAACAGGGTGTGTGGGCATTTCACACTAATGGTCGACTACTTTACCCCCGGTGCACTATTCGTTGATCATTTTCGCCAGCGTTTCCGGATGTGCAAGACTGTCTTCGATCGTTTGTACCATGCCATCCGGTCATATGATAACTACTTCATCCTAAAGAAGGACGACGTGGGAACGATTGGCTTCTCTAGTTACTAGAAAGGCACAGATGCACTCTAGATGCTTGCATATGGAACGGTCACTGATTTGTGGGATGAGTACCTATAGATGCCTAAGAGCACTTTCTAAGATGTCATTTTCAGGTTTCCAACTGCCATGGTCGAGGTGTTTAGACCTCAATACCTGAGAGAACCAATTGTGGCAGACACCAGGAGGCTCTTGGCTATCTCAAAAGCAAAAGGGTGGCTAGGTTTCCTTGGATCTATTGATTGCATGCATCGAAAATGGAAGAACTTCCCAAAGGCTTTGTAAGAGTAATAGGGTCATGTTAAGAAGCCTACCATCATTTTTGAAGAAATTGCATCACATGATCTTTGGATTTGGCACGCTTTCTTTGGCATGCCCAGAGCTCACAATGACCTCAATGTGCTGCAACGACCGATTTTGTTTACGAGGATGACTGAAGGAAAAGCTCATTCTTGCCACTATACTGTCAATGGACATGAGTACAATATGGGTTACTATCTGGTTTATAGTATGTATCCTTCATGGACTACCTTTGTCAGCGCCATCTTTAACCCAAAAGGCAAAAAAAGTCTCACTTTGCCCAAAGAGAAGAAGCAACTCGAAAGGATGTTGAGAAGGCATTTGGGGTTTTGCAGTTGTTCATCGACCTGCAAAACAATGGGATCCAGAGACCTTGTGGGGGTGATGACATGTTGTGTGATCATGCCGAACATGATCATTGAGGATGAGGGTGATGATGCTACCACAAGTCTGGAATTTGGGAACAAGGGTGATCCTATCCAACTTTCGGAACAGAATCAGGCCACATTTGAAGAGTTTATACAAATGAGTCAACAAATTTGGCATCAAACTCATGAGCAGCTGAAGGAATATTTGAATGAGGATCAGTGGGCATTATTTAAAGGGGACAACAATGTTAGGATGTAATATTTGAACTTTTCAAAATTTGAACTAGTGTTGCATACAGCTATTTTAATGTTTGTGTCCTTTGCATGTGGTTGTTTGATCGTGCAGACTTGAAAAAAATGAGAAAGACCGAATGTACGCGTCTACGGTTGGATAGCATCCTCTCGCATCAGGGTCGGCGGACTGGTCCCCCTATCCATGGACAGATACGGGAGGCAATTTGCGGGTCGGCCTTGGAGATGCAATTTTTTCAAAAACACAAAACTTTACTCATTAAAGATAAATAATGCATCACTTTTGAGCATCATTACATTTCATTTGAAGGTTCCTCAAAGAAACAGAAGTCAAAGAAAATCGAGCTAATCTAGCAAGCTCATGAGATACTTTATTTGCTTATCTATTACAACGTTCAAATCTAGTAGTAACGAAATCACATGCATAATCAAATCAATCATCGACGATTGCTATCACCGTGACCGCCGACTGCCCTCCATCCTGCATAGTATTAATCACCTCCAGATTATATGAGTTAATAATAAGGCAATTACATCTCGCCCTTTGTGCCAGTATTAGACCAAATTTGAGAGCTAAAGCTTTCGCCATCAATAAATCCAT
Organism: Hordeum marinum; assembly: GCA_022496015.1. Classification (NCBI taxonomy): domain Eukaryota; kingdom Viridiplantae; phylum Streptophyta; class Magnoliopsida; order Poales; family Poaceae; genus Hordeum; species Hordeum marinum. Next base: position 120,431,076 of record CM039676.1, read on the forward strand.
GTCATAGTCAATCTTCCCATTCCCTCTAGCAATAAACTTGCATCTATTGTCTTTCAGGACCACCCCCATCGTATCCCTAGGCAGGTCATGGTCAAAAGAAGCATCAACGTTAAGTTTCACAAAACCTCTAGGGGACAAGACCAACCCCCATTTTCCATAGATGCCTTGGGGGAATAATGCATTTATGAAGTTTTTGGTAAGCCCTAGTGACGAGGAACACTGGATGAGAAAAAAAATCATATGTCAGATTTTTTTGGTTGCTTCTAGATGCTTCCACTCTAGTGTAGTATGTTTTTTCTTTTCTACCGTGCCTATTGTACATGTTTTCTAGAGTCTCTAGTTGTGAGAAGCTATGAGTAGAATGGTGAATCTTAAATAATGTTTTCTAGAGTGTTCCAGGTATCACTAGAAGTATGTGAAGGCTTACCACTACCTATAATAGAACTCGTTGCTCCTATTTAACAGCTTGGACTAGATCCTGTGCTCTAGGAGTTTTCGATTGAACTCTTGTTGGCATATCATCCCTACCTCTGCCTCTAGAGTGATATCTAGCACAATAGGTTGAAGTGGTTCCTTTGATGCTTATGTTGTATACATTGTACCAACAAGGTGGATTTGCTCCTCCACAACTTTGTGCTTCTTCAGGTGGTATAAGAGCCTCATTGATCCATACAAGTTCTTGTTGTACTCTTTGAGAGCAAGCTACAACAAGCAATGGAAGAATTGGAGAAGAGGATTGATGTTGTAAAACAACAAATCAAAGAGCTACGTGAAGATCTTAATCAAAGATTTGACTAGATGGTTGATATGATAAGAAGGGGCATTCCCCCTGGTGCCAATGAAGAAGATTCATCTAAATAAGAAGATGTTCAACGATGAAGAAGGGGAGATAATCTTCAAGCATGACCACCATGGCAACATGCAGTTCATCGTACTTCAAGGAGGCCTATTTATGTTGAAGCTTCTGAAGGTGAAGAATATGGTGATTCCTTTGAAGAGCATGATCTCTATGCATATCAGATAGTACCAATCCAACATGTGCAAGGGATACATATAAGGTGAAAGTTGAGACACCAAGTTTTCATGGAAATGTTCTTATTGAAGGGTGCCTTGATAGGTGACATGAGGTGAAGACCTTCTTTGAGGTCATGGAGATTCCGGAAGATCCTAGAGTTCCTTTGTTTGCATACAAGATAAAAGGAGGATTCGATGCATGGTGGCATCGCGTTCAAGAAGAACACATGTTGAGAGGAGAACCTCGTGTGAGAACTTGGTGGCAAATGAAAAGTCTTTTGAAAGGGAGGTTTTTACCCGTTGATTATGATCACATCCTATTTATCCAATTCCAAATTTTTTCTCAAGTAAATAGGACCGTTTGATATTACATGGAGGAGTTTGTAAGGCTACAAGTGAGGTGCAACCTTGTCAAAATTTAAGATCAACAAGTTGCAACGTACATCAATGGTCTCAACGATGCTATTCAAGATCGATTGATGATGCAGTAAATCTGGTCCACTGATCAAGCACAAGATCTAGCCTTGAAGACTGGGAGGTTTTTGAGGACCATAAAGCAACTATGGCTCCATATCCTCCATATTTCCGTACCAAAGGACCATCTAGGAGTCAACCTAATAGAGTGGAAGAAAAGACCGCTCCACCAAAAGAAAAACAATCCATCCAGAAGCAAACTAAAGGCAAGGCGAAGTCAAATGAAGGCCCAAAATGCTACAAATGTGGTGTAGTGGGGCACATATCTAGTGGTTATTTGTTAACGCAACTATCCATGATGGTGAAGACACTGAGGAGAAATACGAATCTAAATATGTAGAGGCACAAGAGGTTTGTCAATAAGAAGGAAGAGGTGGTATGTGTGATTCAGCGACTCCTATGTTCCACACAATATTTGAGAGGAAATGCACGATGAATGGCAAGGTATGCAAATTAGTGATTTATAGTTGGAGTTGTGAGAATCTTATCTCCTAGAAGTTGGTGAACCATTTAAAACTTGAAACTTGTAATCATCAAAATCCCTACACTATTGGATGGATCAAGGAAGGAGTGAATATGAGGATCACGAAACAATGCAACCTACCACTTTATTTGGGTGAGCATTATCGCTCAATGTGTTGTGTGATGTAGTTGATATGGAGGCCAACAATGTTATTATTGGGAGACCTTGGCAATTTGATGTGGATACTACACACAAGGGTAAGGAAAATTATTACTCTTTCATTTGGAACAAGAGGAAGATCATTATTCCAGCAAACAAAACTGAAGGTAATATCTCTAAGGAGGAGGGGAAACTATGCTAACTATCTCCCATACCTCTCATGAGTTTATGGAAGACTTGAAGGAGGAAGATTTGTGTGTTGCACTTGTTGTAAAAGGAGAAGATCACCTGGCTGTTGAGATTCCAGAAAAGGTATGTGGCTTATTAGTAGAATTTAGTAACAAACTTGGACAACCACAAGGCCTTCCACCGATGAGAGGAATTCAATATAGAATTGACTTAATTCTTGGAGCAAGTCTTATCTCCCACACTATCGAATGATCCCAAAAGAGCACTATACATTGATGGAGAAAGTGGAGGAATTGTTGCAAACGGGGCACATTCGAGTAGCCCATGTGTTATACCAGTTGATGCGGAGCATCCCATGAGCACCACCATGGACCCATCACAAACACCTCAAGCTACGAAAGGCCCCATGAAGAGGGCCCGTGCACGTGCCATTACAAACGAGGTGACATCCCTCCTTTATGATTCCCCCTTTGATGCTCTTGGAACATAGATGCTACCTCAAGCGGAGACTCTTTTTGTGATTAGGTACTATGGATACAATCTAGGATATGCTCGGAGTGAAGGCCAAGCCACCATGAAGATGGATCCGAAGACACGAGGACACGAGGATCAAAGGAAGGAAACATCACCTCCCAGGCCCCGGACATCTGGCACCTAGGGACCCCCATAGTGCCCAGGCCAAAGCTACAGCGCCGGATAGCCAGGCCTTCCCCACACATCTAGCACATCCCCAGAAATCTAGCGTACCCGTGTCTGGTTCTGGTGGAAACCACCCCCACCAGCCCGGACATCCGGGACCTGAGGCCGGTCATCCGGACCCCCACTAAATCCCCGAAGATCCGACCCCTGGCCCGAATATCCGACCCCTATGTGGACAGACTCGGGCCAAAGGGACATGTACCCACCCTCTCTTGACCCCTTTTCCCCTCGTACTATATAAGGACCTCCTCCCCCTCTCTCTAGGTTTAGCTAGTGTTTTCTCTTGAGCTTAGGTCCATTACTTGTCTCTCTTGAGGAGCTTGACCTCCTTTGGGAGAAGATCCATGTGATGCCAAGGCCCCTCTAGAGGGAAGATCCTCCGGGATATCAAGGCCCCTCCTCCGGAGTGGGAGATAATGTACCGCTACTTCTATGGTTGGTTGATTTGGGATCTTGTTCTCCTTGTGTTATTATGGATCTAGTGGATGTGTGATTGAGTTTGTCCTTGAGTGTTTCCTCTCGTTCTTCCTCGTGTTCTTCGTGTTCTTAGTGTTTTCCCCCTCCAATTCATGAAAGATTGACCACCACGGGTCTTGCCCCGTATCATATTGGTATCACGAGCCACGTTGATCGCGAATTTGAGTCTACCCCACCATTTGCTAGCCTAATTTTGCTTTATTTCATCCCAATTTGAAAATCCCCACAAAAATAGCCCTACCCGAAATTTCTTGGATTTCTTGGATTTGATGTGATTTTGTTGTTTTGGATCCGTTGATTTCGTAGAGGAGTAGTGAATCTATCATTCCCCCATCATATCCATCAATTCCACCACCAAATATCCCCCCCCCCAATTCGCCAGAAAAATTGTGTTCATCCTCTAGTTCATAGAAAAATCTGAGAACCAATCTGGATCGGGCAGCCCAGACATCTGGCCTGTATCTCGGACATCCGTCCCCCGGACATCCTGCACAATTGTCCCGGACATCTGGCACCTACCAGATAGCAAGACTTCTTTGCCTTCGTTTGAGTGATTTTTGGCGGTCTCCCACCACTTCTTCCACCATTTTGTCACCATTTTCTTCCACAAACCGTTTGCATTTGAGATTTTTAGTTGAGAGCCCCGCCACTTCCTAAGGTGTTTAGGATAATTAGGAGTGGTTCTTCATCGACATTGCCGCTCATCATCGCCCCGGATCGTCACCAACCACCTCTTTGTTGACCCTACACCGTAAGCAAGGACGGAAACCGTGACGACACTCTTGACTTATACCCTTGCCATTGAATTGTTACCCCTAGCCTATTTGCGTTAATTGCCTATCGAGACTAGCCATTGTGTATTTCTGAGCCATGCTACTTGTCCACAATAGTGATACTTACTCCGCATAGCTCCAATTGCATGCATATACATCTTAGTATCATCTCTTGTGTTACAAAGTACCCGCATACATAATTGTTATATTGGTGTGCACGTCCCGCATAGTGACAATCCAAATATCATTGCTAAAGGAAATAAAAATGAAGCTTTTAAGCAAGGTCAATAGAACAATAGCATCAAAAAAATTGCATTTCATACTTGATCACCGTGGATCACTTGAGCGAGTGACTCGTGCCTCGTACATAGCAAGTCGGGAAATAGGAAGACGCCGCATTTTTGTTTCTTATAGGTTGTGCACAAGTTCGTATCAAGCCCATTAGAGCAATCGTACTATCGTCTCTCCAGAGTTTTGCAACACGAGCGTTTTCTGTGGATTCCACATTTTGATCTCACTTCTTGGTTGCACAACCGCACTTTTCTATTCGTGTGTGTGTTTCCGAGTTCACTCATTGCTATTGATTCACATTGTCTTCTTTGCGAACTTGTGAATCTATCTCAACTTTATTGCATCATGTTCTCTAATTGCTTGAAATTTGGTGCCATCATCCTAACCAAGATACTCCATAAGCATTACTTTTGTAGGTGTGAGAAGGGAAAACTCGGTACTAATTCTACTATTTCCATGATTTCACACTGTGTGATCGATACTCATTTCAACCATCGGAACGGTAGTTGGTATCGTGCTTTCCCATTCTTCCACTAATATATACTTGAGTACCAAGGATAAGAACAATATGACAAACTCGGCATTCGAGAAGAAAGACGACGATGTGAACACCTACGTCACGAAACTATAATTCTTCGTCGCACAAAAGGGAATGCGCCAAGGACATGATGTCATTACGGACCGCATCGAGCACCTCGACACCAACATACGTGAATCCAAGGAGAGGACGTGGGACTTCATGACAACACAAATGGACGAGCTCCGTGCCTTGATGGTGAACCATGCATCATCCACTTGTACCTCAACTCGATGGTGCACCGCAAGTCTACATTCCTCCGAGGACTCCTCTGACGAGAGTCCTCCTCCTCGAGCTCTACCACATTAATGTGACATGCGTCATCTCTCTCGAGACTCAAGCAACCCTTTCAGAAGGTCGACATCGCGAGCGTGATCACCATCACGAACAAAAGGAAGACGCCTACGAGCAAGATCACCTATGTCACCGCCGCAAGGAAGACCGACGCCATGAAGAGCAAGCATGAGAAGCACAACGGGCGCTTTGCGAATCAACCCATGCCTGGCAAGAACACAACCAACTAGCTCATGAGGAACAATAAGCTCTATGTTGGCAATGCCAAGAAGAAGACGCACATTAAGAGGAGCACCAAGAACGCCAACAACAGATGTGACACCAACGTCAGCAACAACCAAGACAAGAGGAGCAACACATTAATGAGATTGCTCCAAGACAAGAGCAAGACCAACATGACAACAATGCCCCTCCACGACAAAATGAGCATCCTCAGGCAAACCCCATTAACCACATCAACAAGAAAACTATGCTCTTCCAAGACAAGGATACCACAATCACAACAACAATGAGGAAAATCACTTTGGCAAGCTCAAGTTCACCATGCCTAAGTTCTTCGGAAGCAACAATCTCGAAGACCACCTCTCTTGGGAACTCATGGTCAACAAAATATTCCGGTTGCACAACTATGAAGAAGACAAGAAGATTTCCATGGCCTCCCTCGAATTCCAAGATTACGCGCTCATTTGGTGGGAACAAGTGATTGAGCGAAGGAGAGAAAGAGGTGAACCTCCTATCACAACTTGGGAACAAATGAAAGAACTCCTGAGAGTGCGATTCGTCCCAACACACTACAATCGTGATATCTTCAAGAAACTCCAACTACTCAAGCAAGGCACCAAGTAGGTGGAAGAGTACTATCAAGAGATGGATATGGACATGATAAGAGCCAATGTGAAGGAGGACGATGAGCAAACTATGGCATGTTTCTTGAATGGTCTCAATTACCAAGTCAAGAAAATTGTGGATTCCCAACCCTACTCCAACTTTCTTGAGCTAGTCCATCAAGCCACCAAGGCGGAACGTCAACTTCAAGAGGACTACAAGTACTCCAAGACCTCCTACAAGATCTACGGTGCAAATACCCAAGCTACTTTAACTATGACTCCTTCTATAATAACCTCCAAGGCAAAAGATGACAAGTCAAGCTACAAGGACAAGTTGTCTTCATCACCCCGCAATGCTTCTACAAGCAAAACAAGATCGTCATCCTCTACACCAACACCGGATGACGTGAAAACAAGCTCCATCAAGTGTTTCACGTGCCAAGGCCGTGGCCACAAGATGCATGAGTGTCCCACAAGGCGAACCATGATACTCCAAGATGACGGCTCCTATGACTCCATGAGTGAAGATGAGACATTAGCTTTGGGACAAGTGGCAATGCACCGGCAAGTCAATAAAGATGAAGACCCTCAAATTGTTTGTGACAACAATCCGAGCCCCTCTCTCGTTGTCTCCAAGGTTTTGACACTTCAACAAAAAAAAGACGAGGACCAATGTTGCCACATCTTCCACACCAAGGCCGGTATCCAAGGGAGATTCGTCAAGGTCATCATCGACGGATAAAGTTGCCATAATTTGGCAAGTGAGGAACTTTGCTCCAAGTTGCACTTGACCAAGAAAGAGCATCCTTGCCCCTACAAGGTCCAATGGCTAAGTGACTCTGGCACAATACATATCGACCACACTGTGCAAGTTTCCTTCAAGATCGGAGCTTACGAAGACACCTTGGAGTGTGATGTGGTGCCAATGTCTATTTGCCACCTCCTCCTTGGGAGACCTTGGCAATTCGATCGTGGCGCCATAAAAAACGGGCTCACAAATCAATATAGCTTCAAGATGACGGGCACCAAACATGTGCTTCGCCCTATGTCTCCAAGTCAATAGATCACCGACAATCAAGCTTCGTCCCACCGTGGAGAGAAATTGAGAGTGATCCACCTCAAAGTGAGTGAGCGCCACAAACAAAATTTGAGTGACTCCACAATGAGGGACATGAGTGACCTAGTACTATTTTCCACCAAAAGAGATTTGAGGGATGTGAGTGAGAGCCCATCGGCCGTCCTTCACTACGTGATACTGTGCAAGGATGATGTTACCTGGCCTAACCCTTCACAACATCTTCCTCTTGTGATATCTTAGTTGTTGCAAGAATTCCAAGATAAGTTTCCCGATGAGCCACCTCTGGGATTACCACCAAAACAAGGGATCGAACACTGCATTGACCTCATCCCTGGCGCATCGCTTCCCAACAAGGCTCCCTACCATGTCAACCCCGACGAAACAAAGGAGATATAAAGGCAAGTCCAAAAACTTCTAGATAAAGGGCATGTTCGCAAGAGTATGAGTCCTTGTGCGGTTACCATGATCCTAGTGCCTGAACATGATGGTAGTATGCGCATGTGTTCCGGTTGCCGCCCCATAAATTCTATCACCATTTGTTATCCTCACCCTATCCCACGCTTAGATGACATGCTCGATGAACTTAGTGGTGCCACTATATTTTCCAAGATAGACTTGAAAAGTGGTTACTACAAAATTCGCATACAAGAGGGTGATGAGTGGGAAACGGCTTTCAAAACCAAATTTGGTCTCTATGAATGGCTAGTGATGCCCATGGGCTTATCCAAGTCACTGGGTACATTCATGCGCATGATGCATCATGTTTTGCGCCCCTACATTGGATATTGTGTTGTGGTCTACTTTGATGACATCCTTGTTTTTAGCAAACCTATAGAACAACATGCCACACATGTTAGAAAAGTTTTGCAAACTCTTCGGAAAGAAAAACTTTATACTAACATGGACACATGTATTTTTGGTGTGGAAAAATTGTTTTCTTAGGATTTGTGGTTTCCTCAAAGGGTGTCCATCTTGATGAGTGTAAGATTGAGGAAATTAAAAATTGGCCAACTCCAACAAATTTTCAACAAGTGTGTAGCTTCTTAGGTCTAGCCGGTGTTTACTGTCTCTTTGTGAAAGACTTTAGCACTATTGCTACCCCTCTACACGCTTTGAGCAAGAAAAATGCATCATTTGTTTGGGGACCATCCCAAGACACCGCTTTCCATGAACTTCTTAGTCATGCACCTTTGCTTTCCTTCCTAACTTTGACAAAACTTTTGAAGTGCATTGCGACGCTAGTGGTAATCGCATAGGAGGTGTGCTTATGCAAGAAAAGCACCCTATTGCGTATTTTAGTGTAAAACATTCCGGTGCTCAACTCAATTATCCTATCTATGACAAGGAATTGTATGCTTTGGTGAGAGTCTTACAAGCTTGGGAATATTATATGCGACCGCATGAATTTGTCATTCATGCCGATCATGAAACTCTCAGTACCTAAAGGGACAAACTAATGTGAACAAATGACATGCTAAATAAAGTCAATTTATTGAGTCTTTTCCTTATGCCATCAAATACATTAAGGGCAAAGAAAATGTTGTGGCGGATGCTTTTTCTTGCAAATGCATGCTCATTACTAAACTTGAATTTAATGTTGTTGGCTTTGAGCACATAAAAGACTTGTATGAGCATGATGATTCTTTTGCTATTCCTTATGCCAATTGCAAAGTGAAAACTTATTGGGAGAACTACTACATGAAAGATGGATATCTTATGCGTGCTAACAAACTTTGCATTCCAACGTCATCTCTTTGTTTGTTACTTTTGCAAGAGGCACACGATGGAGGACTAATGGGTCACTTTGGACGTGACAAGACATATGACACCCTCTTCAACAAGTTCTATTGGCCAAAGATGCTTCGAGATGTCGTACGCTTCACCAAGAGATGCTCTACATGCTGCAAAGCTAAGTCAAAAGCTCAATACCATGGTATTTACATGACTCTTCCTCTTCCCTTCCAACCTTGGGAGGATATTAGCATGGATTTTCTAGTTGTATTGCCACGAACAAAAAATGGCCATGATTCCATGTTTGTTGTTGTGGATCGCTTTTCCAAATGGCTCATTTCATTCCTTGTCACAAGATCGACGATGCTTCACATATTGCAAATCTCTTTTGTAGGGACGTCTTACGCCTACATGGAGTACCAAAGACCATTGTCTCAAATCGCGACGTCAAGTTCTTGAGATACTTTTGGAAGACCCTTTGCGCCAAGCTCGGCATCAAGTTACTCTTCTCTTTGGCCTACCATCCACAAACCAATGGCAAAACAAAGGTGATGAACCGGACACTTGGAACTCTCATCCGCATGTTGATCAAGAAGAACATCAAGGAATGGGAAGATTGCCTCCTCATTGCTGAGTACACCTACAATCGCGGACGACACTTCACCACCAACAAGTCTCCCTTCGAGGTGGTCTACAGCTTCAACCCATTGTCCCCATTGGACATTCTTCCGCTCCCACTACAAGATCGCATCAACATGGATGCAAGTGCAAGGGAAAGCTACATCAAGAAAATGCATCAAGATACAAGGAACACCATTGAGAGCCAAGTGGAATGCATCACCGCCAAGTGCAACACCAACAAACATCCCATGGTGTTCGAACTCGGTGACCTTGTGTGGCTACATCTCCGGACGGAACGCTTTCCCAATGAGCGCAATTCCAAGCTATTACCTCGTGCTGATGGCCCATTCAAGGTGTTGGAGCACTACAACAACAATGCATACAAGATCTAAATTCCGCATGACAAGTACAATGTGAGCGACACCTCCAACATCGTAGACCTCTCCCCTTTCCATGGCGATGAAGATCTTGATCCATCGTCGGATCCCTCGCAAGGGTGGGAGATGATGCGGAGCATCCCATGAGCACCACCATGGACCCATCACCAACACTTCAAGTTGTCCAAGGCCCCATGACAAGAGCCCAATAACTTGCCATTACAAACGAGGTGACATCCCTCCTTTATGATTCTCTCTTTGATGCTCTTGCAACATGGATGCTACCTCAAGCAGAGACTCTGTGTGATTAGGTACTAAGGAGACAGTCTAGGAGATGCTCGAAGTGAAGGCCAAACCACCATGAAGACGGATCCGAAGATGCGATGACATGAGGACCAAGGGAAGGCAACATCACCTCCCAGGCCCGGGACATCCGAACCCCAGCCTGGACATCTGGCACCTGGGGACTGCCATAGCGCCCAGGCCAAAGCTACAGCGTTGGACATCCGAGCCTTCCTAGGACATCTGGCACAGCCTCAGAAATCCTGGACCGAGTCCCAGATATCCGGCATGCCCGTGTACGGTTCTGGTGGAAACCACCCCCGCCAGCCCGGACATCCGGACCCCCACTCAAGCCCCAGACATCCGGCCCCTGGCCCGGACATCCGGCACCTGTGTGGGCAGACTTGGGACAAAGGGTCATGTACCCCCCTCTCTCGTCCCCTTTTCCCCTAGTACTATATAAGGACCTCCTCTCCCTCTCTCTAGGGTTAGCTAATGTTTGTTCTTGAGCTAAGCTCCATTACTTGTCTCTCTTGAGGAGCTTGACCTCCGTTAGGAGAATATCCAAGTGATGCCAAGGCTAATCTAGAGGGAAGATCCTCCGGGATATCAAGGCCACTCTCCGGAGTGGGAGATCATGTATCTCTACTTGTATCGTTTGTTGATTTGGGATCTTGTTCTCCTTGTGTCATTATGGATCTAGTGTATGTGTGGTTGAGTTTGTCCTTTAGTGTTTCCTCTCGTTCTTCCCCGTGTTCTTCGTGTTTTACCCCACCAGTTCGTGAAAGATCGACCACCATGGGTCTTGCCTTGTACCATCAGCCCTGCTCGTGCCAAAGAAATATGGATCTTGATGCATGTGTACGGAAATTATAGCCATTAACAAGATCACTAGAAGGTATAGATTCCATATTCCCCGTCTGGATGATACGTTCGATCAGCTGAGTGGATCAGGAGTATTCACAAAGCTAGATAGAAGAAGAGGATATCATCAAATTTGTATTAGACCCGGGGATGAATGGAAAACAACCTTCAAGACAAAGGAAGGATTGTTTGAATAGGTAGTCATGACATTTGGACTCGCAAATGCCCAGGTACTTTATGCACTTAATGAATCAAGTCCTTTGATCCTTCTTATCCCACTTTGTTGTTGTCTATTTTGATCACATCTTGGTTTATAGCGAGGATGAGGATGAACACTTTGATCACATTCAGAAGGTGCGAGAAGTACTAAGGGAAAATGAGCTCTAAGTCAACTTAATGAAATGTGTTTTCCTACAAACAGAACTTATTTTTTTAGGATTCATCATAACATGTGTCGGTATTCATGTTGATGATTCTAAGCTTGAAGCAATCCGGTAATGGCCAGCTCCGAAGACAATTTCTGATGTAAGAATATTTCATGGATTTGCTACTTTTTATAGGTGATTTGTGGAGAATTTCAGCACTATCATGGCACCAATTACCGAGTGCCTGAAGACAGTAAAGTTCCAATGGATGGAAGCGACTGAAGATAGTTTCAATGAGATGAAGCAAAAGCTCTCATAATCTCTTCTCTTGGTGCTACTTGAGTTCAACATAACTTTTGACTTGGAATGCGATGCAAGTGGAGTAGGCATTGGAGCTGTTATAGCTCAAGAAAGGAAGCCCATTGCTTTCTTTAGTGAGAATCTAAGCGCGGCTAGACAGAAATGGAGTATCTATCAGCAAAATTGTATGCCGTTTTCAAAGCCTTGAAAACTTGGGAAGTCTATTTGCTGCCTAAAGAGTATATTGTTTAAAGTGACCATCAATCCTTGAAACCTTTTACAAGTCAAAAACATATTGATCACATGCTAGCAAGATAGGAAGGATATGTGGAGATATTTAACTATCTCATTGTACATAAATCTGGAACAACTAACGGAGTGGCCGATGCTTTGAGTCGTCGTGCATGCCTCTTGACTTATTTTGAGGCTGAACTTGCAGACATGGATCAAATAAAGGAGTTGTATGAAGGTGATGAAGACTTTGCACATGTTTGGGTAAAGCACATCATGGGCCAACCATTAGGTCATGACTATTTGTTGTAGGATGGCTATCTCTTCAAAAATGATCTTTTGTGAATCCCAAGTAGATCTCTGCATGAAAAACTAATTAGAGAGTGTCAGTGTTCTAGGAATGGGGGTACCTAGACCTGTCTGCCTACGGCCCAGGGCGTGACCCATGGCCCCACTCGAGACAAGGCCCTCACGAGGGCCCTATCCTCGCGAGGAAGAACAACGACAAGACCCACGAAGGATGGGCCTCCTCAGGGACCCTCTGGAGCAGCATATATTTCTATGAAAAGCTCGTCCTCGGGAGTCAAGGGTGACGCAAGGAAGGACAGGCGAGCATCAGTAAGTGAGGCGACGCAGTTTCCTCTTTCATGCAAAGGGAGCAAGAACATACGCAGGTTCCTAAAGCACCCCCCAAAGGTTTCCATTCCAGTGCAACAAGACCACAACCACCCGTCCCGTGGGGTGGATATCACTGAGCCCATCCTGGCATCATCGATAGCTACTCTGCAGGCGAAGAACACCTTTGGGCAAGGTGAGCACGTACTACTGTCCCCCTTCAAAATTGGTCGTTGTGGGATCCCTTCCCGTCATTGTGATAAGGGAAGAGGACCCGGGACAATGCTATACATTGAGGATAGGTTGCACCGTAGAGAGGGAGGGACCAATCTGATCCTCCACGCAATCCACTCCACCACTCGTCCACCGCAAAGCCACAGAGGGTCTCGAACACCTAAAGAGAGCCCTCAGGAGGCCCAAGAACACTATACTATTTCACCCACATCATCTCCTCGAGAGGTAATCCACCTAACCAGGAGTATGGTATTACTCTTCGCAGTGGCCCGAACCTAGGTATACTGCCATCTTCATCTTCTCCCTCGTCATCACGCGAGTTCGTTGTTGTGTCCATCGAGTAACGAGATAGGGTGACGAGGCTAAAGGGATCTTCGCACACGCCCCTGTGTTTGAATCTTAAGGTTTTTGCGGAGCCCGAAATCCGACATTTGGCGCGCTAAGTAGGGGCGTGTCGGAAACTTCCCCAAGCCAAGATCTTCTCCCACCTCACTGCCCCGATGTCTGACGCCCACCGAGCTCGTGCCGAGCACTGAGCCACCCGTGTTGCTCGGAAGGCACCTGTGGTCTACGCCGGTGCCCACCGGTCGCCCTCGCCTGTGGCAAACGCCACCACGGGCCCCAACGCCCACGACCAACAGGATTCCTCTCAGCCGGTCACCGCGCAGCGTGACAGCCACACCGCCACTCCTCGATCATCCCAGCTTCCGGATCGTCCTACCATGTTCGGGCAAGGCCTGTGCACGGACACAGCGCGCTCGCCATGGTTAACGAGTTGCTCCGTTACCACCCGGCCACTGACCTCTACGTCGACTGGCTGCAGCGCATCACGAAGCTCGTCAGGGATGCCGGTGAGGCTTCGGCGCTCTCCTACTCGCTTCGACCCCAACCATCCCTGATGAACGGCGGGGCACCCGGCGCATAGCCTCCACCTCCGCAATGTGACTCCGACCCCGAGCCCAGGTGGAAACTGCACGCCCGCAAGCAACCTCGCGAACTACAGGCGGGTTGTAAGATCAACTCAGTTGCCAGGAGGTCCCCTGGCCGCGCGCCGATGCACGCTCACTCCCTTTGCTATTGGCCCAATGCCGTGACCGGAAACCACACCAGGAGGCCTCATGGGAGCACCAAGACCGGGACTCCCCCACGCACATAGCACCCGTCGAGCCGACGGGGTGCCTCTCCATCGCCCCACGGCTCTACCCAACCAAGTGGCAAATTCAAGCCCGACCTGTCCTCACGCTATGATGGCACCACAGATCTGGCCGAGTTTCTACAGCTCTAGTCCCTAAGCATCCGGGCAGCTAGAGGAGATGAGAAGGTCATGGCATGCTGGTTCCCCATGGCGCTCAAGGGCGGCACGCTCTCCTGGATCTTTAACCTCCCGGAAGCATGCATCACCTCCTGGGAATGCTTGCACAAGCGCTTCATCACCAACTTCCAAGGCACTTGCGACCGCGCGCCCACCATGAACGAACTGCGGTGAATCAAGCAACAGGATGGGGAGACCCTGCACAAGTTCATACAACGCTTCATGGACACACGCCTCAAGATCTCGAAGGCCTCAAGATGAAGGAGGAGATTACCATGAATGACGAACTGTGCTCCTTCCTAGAACTATTCAATATGGCGAACAAGTGCGCCAAGGTAGAGGAGGGTCGCTTGTCGCTCCAAGGGATCCCGATGGTGGAGCCAGAAGAAATGAAGACCAAGGCCAAGGAGGCGAAGCGTAAGGCCCCAGAAATGCTTGTGGCTAACCCTAAGGTGGAGTGCAACCAGGGAGAGGAGCACCCCCTAGGAGGAAGAACCACCTGCATCTTCCTAGGCACCAACAACCACGACACCGCAGATTGCCAGGAACTCAGGTTGTTCCGCACTGAGCACTTCAGCACACGTCCCGGGTGAGCTAACTGTCGAGGCCCCGACTCATAAGTCGTGATCACCGAATGTATGTGCATAGTGATCCCAAAGGTCAATGCTCACTGAACACACATAAACTAAATAACAAGAGTCTTACATCCATTACATACCGGTTTACACAAATATGGCCTTTATGGCCAAGTCTTCATATGATTGCAGCGGAAATCTTCAACGATAGTGTGAACCCATGCCATCTTCCTTAACCCTACAAGCATTCTGACTGGGAAGCATCAAAGCTCGCATGTTCGTCACCGTGGTAATCTTCATCATAACCTGATCTTTCATGCAAGCAACCCATGTTTGGAACAAGGCAATAACAATGCATGATATAGCACAAAGTAGGTATTTTGCATAAAGCTAATTTTGAATGCAATGACATGATCAAGTAACTAGGTAAGCATGCATCAACAATTGGCATATATCCATATGAACAAGTTATAGATATCATCATAAACAGGGGGTTGAACATCTCATGCTCAGTCATTACGTCAAATCATCTGACTTATCTCAAGTGTCATCTCTGTGTCATCCACACACACCCACACACACCCACACACACCAAGTTTTTAGGAAACATCTGGACGTGGATTAAGCAGCACCACCGAACTGTCCTTGACTATGGACACAACTATTCGAATAGTTTTACACTCTGCAGAGGTTGCGCGCTTTACCCACAAGACTCGGGGAACTTCCGTGTCATCCACGACTCGCGGTATATTACATACCCGAGGTAAGCACCCAAACAATGCCTTTCCCGAGGCTATACTAAACACAGAGTCCACTCGATTGGTACACAGCCCTCATGATGTACATCAAACGAGCCTCGCTCCAGATCGTACCATCCATGAAGGAACCAACGGTGTGCCCGGTGCCTGTAAAGATAGCGCATAGCCTTCAATTCTGGGATGACCCCGTCTCGAGAGTGAACACCTCACTCTCGCCACTAGTAATGCAGGCTCCCTGTTAGCACCAACCATAGTAATCAACAAAGCCCTATCCCATAAGGGGTATCATGGTCGCACATGTAAGGATGGGACGGTCGACAAATCTTAAACCCTCCATTTTCGAAAACACACACACATCCTGCTCCGGTACACCACTTATTTCTCAAGTGGTTACCTAGATCAACATCGTCATCTCCCTCGGGCATTAGTGGCACCCGATGTGGTTTTTGAAAGCCTTTTAACATCTTTTCCTTCCATCACCATGCATATTCCCATCCCATTTGTGTAGCTTCTACTAAGCAACCTATCTACACCCACTCACATAACCCTCATAAGGAGGTAGGGTCATGCACGATGCAAGTGTCAACCTAAAAAGTATCGGAAGCAACCCAGCAAAATGGTCACCACTCCACATGATCAAATATAATGAAGGTAAGGTGTTATATGACATGCAATAAAAATGGTTTCTTAACATGGTCAAAGGGCTGCTTGCCTGGCTCAGCAAAGTCTTCGAGGTCTTCACACACTTCTCGTCCAACTCCGAGCACTCCATTTATCTCATCATCTATCGTCAGTAAACAACCACAATAAGCAACAAAACAAGCATAAAATAAAAGTGCTCCATAAATAGGAGCTTTATTTTTCTTGGGCACCTCTGGTCATGAGAAAAATAACGAAGTAGGTTTTAGTGCATGTGGGTCAAGGGGCGTTTTGAATGGTGGAAATGAAGGAAATGATGATCCTATAAGATGTCCATAGATTTTTTTTATAAAAATGATTGGAGACACTCACCAAATAGGGAATTTTTTAGAAGAATTTAGAAAGTGATTTCACTGTATTTGGAGTCAGGATGAATTTCCTAGAGATTTGCAAAGTGGGTCACATATGAAGAAATGGCCTAGTAATTGCCATAGCAGAATAAGTGTGAAGATAAATGTTCACCACTTAGTTCATGAATTTAGATACACTTAGGAATTTGAATCACTCCATTTTGAGTTGATTGGGAATCTCTTGGAATTTGCAATGTGGGGTTCTACATGGTTCAAATTCAAATTTCAATTTGAACATAAGCGAAAAGTCTTCTGAAAAAATATGCAATGCACTAAATTTGATAGGAAATGATTTTAGGAATCTATAGGAATTCTAATCAATTAAATTGGAGGTCATATGAATTTTCTATGAATTTATTAGTTTCTGAAGAAAGAAAAAAAGGGAAAAAGGATCATACCGAAAAGGGGCTATATTGCGCACGGGCCTGGGTTAGATAACGGGCCGGCCCAGTGGCTCGGCCGGGCGCGCGAAAGGACACGTCGGTGCCATATTCCCTTGAATACGCCTCCTTTGCGATGAGGCACACAAGGCCAAAGCCGCCTCCACTTACGTGCGGGGCCGACCGTTTGGGTTGCTTACAGGTGGGCCCACCGGTCCCCTGTCTCTCTCTCCCCTGCCACTTTCTCCTACCTCTCGACAGGAGGAAGAGGGGGCGCCGGCCGCCCTGGCTCCGGCTGTGCTGCCACATCAAGTGTCGAGCGGAGGCGTGGGCAGATGCCCCGCTCCCTGCCATGCCTGGGGGAGGCCTCACCGGTAGCGGGAATGGCCAGGCATGAGCGACCCTTCGGGTAGGGTGGACGGCGGCATCGGTCATCATCAGGGAGCATGCAATGGTCTTGGGGACGGGGCTTGGGGATGACAGGGAGGGTAGAGTAGGCATGTGGGTCTTTCTAGGGGTGGAAGTCGAGGCGCAGTAGGGCTAGCTCACTCGAGCTTGAGTGGAGCCGAGCGGCGGCAACGCCGGACATGGGAGGAGGTGAACAGCTTGGGGGTAGAGGGCTCTGGCATGCGAGGTCAAGGGGAGATGCCCGGCGTGCTAGGACACTCTATCCCTGTGGGATGCGAGCTACATGACGTCCTTTGTCGGGAGGTCACCACGCCAAAGCTTGTCCATGATGACTTTTTGGTCGGCCGAAGGTGTCTGGCATGTGAGGCACACATGGTAAATGGTTATGGTGAGGTTTGGAAGGACATGGGGCCGGGTAGAATTGGTTTCTACTGAGAGTAAGATTGCAACAAAAATCTTGGGGCTTCGAAAAAGAGTTTTTACTATGGTCCACTTGGCACAAAACTATGTCTAGTGGCCTCAAGCATGGAAGGACTATATGCCCACCAACTTTCATATCATGGAGATGAGAGGGCATGTAGCGACCCGACCTGAAAGGTCAAGTCTCTGGTGTTTCCGTACCATCCCAAGATCATGCTGGTACACACACGGTACATCAATGTATATATCAAAGGGCAATCACACAACAAATATATTAATCGAAGTCTCATTTCGAGTCCTTTATTACAATAAAAATTACAATAAAGTGTCTAAAAGCCAACTCATGAGAATATCTAAATCTTGCGGAAGCGTCGAAGGTAGATGAGTCCATCTGACTCCAACGGCATCTCACTGAGCATAGAACGTGTCCTCACTCCTGGTCGGAAAAGTACTCTGCAACATGATACGTTGCAGCCATGTAGGTCAGCATATGGAATATGCTGGCAAAGTCACAAGAGAGGGGTGAAAAGATAATCATCTAGTCTATATGCTTATATGGCAGGTGGGGTGGTAAGTTTTTGCGTAAAGCCAAGTTTTTCCTACATCAAGAGAGGGGCTAAGCAAAATATTACTAAGTTGGTTGATTAATGAGATGGTTCCACAAACCAATTCTCATACCCAAATTATTAATACCCACATCATCATTATTAATTGTGTTGAGAATTCCGAATGTTTCAGTTCCTTTGGCTCAAGTCGTCCATCACCGTGGACACGGCTAATCGATTAGGTTTGAGTACTCTGCAGAGTTTTGCACATGTTCCCCACAAGATTTGGTCGCCTCCGTTTGATTTCTCGCACTTCAGGGTGTTTGAGAAACGGATGACCAAAACATGGTCTTCCAAAGGGTTTCCCTGCGACTCTGTCGGTGCCCATCCTTTCCTACCGTTCTTCTACATCTCGTAGCACCGCCTGTCCAGGGTCACCACGATATCCAACCAAGCCAGAGCCCATAATGACTTGTGGTTGTGCAGGTAAGCCTTTGGTTTTAAAGCATCCATCCATCTCTTTGTGCCTGGGTGGACCTTTCCGCGTGAATACTGGCCATCTCCAGCATCACCTAGGCAAATCCACTGGTTTCTCCAGGGTGCCGTTCAACCATCATCCACCTAGAGGTAAGTTGAAAACTCAGAGTCTTGAAATCTTGATCATTATGTAGGTCTTGAAATTATTAACTCTCTCAACTCTCATGAATCACACAACCAACCCTGTCTACAAATAGCATAGCAAAAAGTAAAACAACGTTTCCCGGGGCCAATGTGTTGAAGAGTTTGAGGGGAGTACCTACCACATGATACTACGACAAAGTAACCAAGTTTCCAACTAACCTATCTTGCATGCAATTTGGGGAGATGGTAGAACTAATGCATATAAAACATGGGTAATCATGATCAAAGTGACTTGCCTGATTGATGATCTTCGTACTCGTGGGACTCTAAGTAACAAGCTTCGCACTCCGGATAATCTAACGAAGCAAACAAGCACTCAATAAGCATACAACAGAATATTGTAACCCACAAACATCAATCAAGAACTAGTAAACAGTCAAGACAAAACAATGCACAAATCACAAGTAAGGAAAAACACACAATGTTTTGTTTACTAGGAGGTGATTGATAAAACACTACTAACATAATAAAACTATTTTGTAATAACAAAACAATTGTTGACAGCAAGGAACAATAAAATATTTTTGTTAATAAACAGAAGAAAATCAATTTAAGTTTGTTGGGAAAGCTTTTGTAAAGTTTGTAAAAATTTTGATAAACACTAAATGGAACAAATATAGTTTTACTAACAAGAGAGCAAAACCAAACTTATTATTTATTAGTAAAACATGTTCTTAACAGAAAAGAATTTACAAATAAACTTGTTTTAGAAAACAAAATTAAATTATATAAAACTTCGTTTGAAAGCAAAACTATTAATAACTAGTTGTTTTAATCAAAATAAACCTATTTGAAAAGAAATTGTGATTCCTATATTAACAAGGAAATAAACTAAACAATTTTATATTTTTATGAACAATAAGTAGAACACTAAATGTATAAACAACAGAACCTACTAAACAAATTAAAACTAAATCTAAATTGAACTAACTAAAACTAAGTAAATTAAACTATATTGTAATACTAGGCAGATTCTGTTTATAGCTAAAACACTAATCAAAATCATCCTAGAAATCCTCAAACTAAACATGAATGTAGTCCTAATTAATACCAAACAGTAGCAAAAAGATTCATATCAAAATCTATTTTCAAACTCTAGTTATTCAGATTTGAAGATTTTGAGCAAATTTGATTCAATTCAAATTTATAGCTCAAATTTGAAATTTAAAAGCACAGGGTGAAACTACATGAGAAATGTGAGCTATTCCAAAAAGAATCAACTCAATACATTAAACAGAACAAAAGATATTCACAAAACAAAATCATAACAGGTTCTGTTCTCTAAACAAAAAAAATCAGAAAAAGTGAAATATCTATCGGACGGCGACCGCGCGGGCGAAACGGTCGGTCAGGTGGGGTCCAGTGTCAGTGAGCGAGAGCGCGTTGAATGCGCGTCGGTCGGCCGGCTTTTAATCCATTCGCGAGTAACTGCCCGTGGGCCGGCCCGTTTAATACAGTAACCGTTACCGGTTTCTGTTTAATGTTTTTCCAGAGCGTTTCAAAAACCTTTAAAGCATTCAAATGGACACTAAATATAGGAGTATTATATATCAAAATTAACAGAATAATAAATTCTATTTAATGAACATTTTTATTCTGTCATTTGAATACTTTCAAAAAAATTATTATTTTTAGAAATTGCCTATTTGTTTTTAAAACCTTTTTGCAAATATTTTCAAAACAACTCCTGGTTACTTTTGTTCAAATAGATCACCAAAATGACCCTGGTGTGGAGTGTCATGTTACTCCCCTCTTATTTTGAACATTTAACCAAAATTTCAAATAGGTGAAAGCAAGTTAGGGAAAAATTGAAAGGGCTTTCAGAATTTTTAGAAAGAACATTTCAACAATACAGGTATTCAAACAATGATGATGATGGATGCATAGCTATATTTCATAACATTCCAAAATGGAATTTTGGGATGTTACAAACCTACCCACCTTAAGATGAATCTCGCCCTCGAGATTCGGGTTGGCTAGAAAATAGGTGTGGGTGGTCTCTACGAAGATCTTCTTCGCGTTCCCAGGTGGCTTCTTCCTCAGTGTGGTGACTCCACAGAACCTTACAGAACTTGATGATCTTGCTGCGGGTAACTCTGTTGTTAGTCTCAAGGATTCTGACAGGCTTCTCCTCGTAGGTCAGATCATTGTCAAGTGGTATGGCCTCTAGGGGCACTGTATCTCTCAAAGGGATATCAGCCATCTCAGCATGACATTTCTTCAACTAGGAAACATGGAAAACATCATGAACTCCGGATAATCCTTCCGGCAATTCCAACTTGTATGCAACTTCGCCTCTACGTTCAAGAATTTTGTAGGGGCCTATGAATCTGGGTGCTAATTTTCCTTTAACACCATACCTCTTGATTCCTCGAAGTGGGGATACACGAAGATATGATCGGTCTCCCACTTCATACGTCACTTCTTTATGTTTGCTGTCAGCATAACTCTTCTGTCGAGATTGAGCTATTTTGAGTCTGTCACGAATCAACTTGACTTTCTTTTCCGAATCTCGGGTAAGATCGGGACCAAAAAGTTTTCGGTCTCCAACACCATCCCATGTCAGTGGTGTTCTGCACCTCCTTCCGTATAGAGCTTCGAAAGGGGCCATCTTCAGACTAGTCTGATAACTGTTGTTGTAAGAGAATTCTACGTAAGGTAAGTTGTCATCCCAACTAGATCCATAATCTAGCGCACAAGCTCTCAACATGTCTTCCAGAATCTGGTTGACTCTCTCAGTCTGTCCATCGGTCTGTGGATGAAAGGCTGTACTGAACTCTAGCCTCGTACCCAAAGTTTCATGTAACTGATGCCAAAACTTTGAGGTAAATTGTGTTCCTCTATCTGACACGATACTCCTCGGAACTCCATGCATACATACGATCCTGGTCATATATATCTTGGCTAGCTTAGCACTGGTATAGGTGGTTTTGACTGGAATGAAATGAGCTACCTTGGTCAAGCGATCTACCACTACCCAGATGGAATCATAACCTGAACGGGTCCTGGGTAATCCTGTGATGAAGTCCATACCAAGCTTTTCCCATTTCCACTCGGGTATCGGCAAAGGTTGGAGTAACCCTGCTGGTTTCTGATGTTCCGACTTTACTCGCTGACAAACACCACATATTAAAACGTGTTCCGCAATATCCTTCTTCATACCTGTCCACCAATAACTTTTCTTTAAATCCAGATACGTCTTGGTATTGCCTGGGTGTATCGAGTAAGGTGAATCGTGGGCTTCCTGAAGTATCAACTTCCTGAGTTCTGGGTCATTGGGCACATAGATGCGGTTCTCAAACCACAAAGTTCCTTGCTCATCCTCACGAAAACCTTTAGCTTTACCATCTTCCATTTTCTGTTTATTCTCAGCTATCTCCTTGTCTGATTTCTGGGCTTCATGAATTCTTTCGGTCAAGGTGGACTGAATTTCTAGTGTAGCAACATATCCTCTTGGAACTATCTCTAGCTTGAGCTCTCTGAGATCATCGGCTAACTCTTGGGGTAATCCTCCCGCTGTGAGTGTGTTCACATAAGTTTTCCGACTCAAGGCATCGGCTACAACATTAGCCTTACCTGGATGGTAGTGTAATCTCATGTCATAGTCCTTGATTAACTCTAACCATCTCCTTTGTCTGAGGTTCAACTCCTTCTGCGTGAAGATATATTTCAGGCTCTTATGGTCGGTGTAAACATCACAACTATTTCCGATAAGAAAATGTCTCCAGGTCTTGAGTGCGTGCACTACGGCTGCTAGTTCCAAATCATGGGTGGCATAATTCAACTCATGAGGTCGTAGTTGTCTGGATCCATAAGCTACAACCTTTCCATCTTGCATGAGTACTCCTCCAAGTCCTTGACGTGAGGCATCACAGTAAACCTGGAATTCCTTCTGAATATTGGGCAAAATCAACACTGGGGCTGTGACCAAACGTTTCTTCAACTCCTGGAAACTAGCTTCACATTCCTCAGTCCAAACATACTTGGATTCTTTCTTCAACAACTCTGTCATGGGCTTGGCTATCTTTGAGAAATTCTCAATGAACCTCCGGTAATATCCGGCAAGTCCGAGGAAACTGCGGATCTCCTTAACTGAAGTGGGTGACTTCCACTTGGTGACGGCTTCAACCTTAGTGGGGTCTACGGCTATTCCTTCTCCGGAAATAACATGTCCAAGGAATCCGACTTCCGTCAGCCAAAATTCACATTTGCTGAACTTGGCATATAACTGATGCTCTCTTAGCTTTTCCAGAACTAAACGCAGATGTTCCTTGTGTTCTTCCTCGTTCTTGGAGAATATCAAAATGTCATTGATGAACACTACGACGAACTTGTCCAAATATTCCATAAACACTTTGTTCATCAAATTCATGAAGTAGGCAGGAGCATTAGTCAAACCAAAGGACATGACAGTATACTCATACAAGCCATACCTTGTGGTGAAAGCTGTTTTGGGTATATCCTGTTCACGAATCTTCAGTTGATGATACCCTGATCGAAGATCGATCTTAGAGAATACTTTGGCGCCTACTAGCTGATCAAACAAGTCATTAATCATCGGCAGAGGGTACTTGTTCTTGATAGTCACCTCGTTCAAGGCGCGATAATCGACTACCATTCTCAAGGTTTTATCCTTCTTCTCCACCAAAAGAACTGGGGCTCCCCAAGGTGAAGAACTTCGGCGAATATACCCTTTTTCCAATAACTCCTTAATTTGCTTCTTGATTTCCAACAGATCATTTGCGGGCATCCGATAGGGTCTCTTGGAAATTGGGGCTGTCCCTGGCTGTAGCTCTATTAGGAACTCAATCTCCCTATCTGGTGGCATGCCTGGTAATTCTTACGGAAATACATCCAGAAAATCTTTTACCATAGGTACTTCCTCCTGAACAACTCCTGTGAGGGCATTTAACCGAGCACTCATACGTGTGCGTCGGGATACATACTTAATCCTCTTGTTCTCCGGGGTGGTGAGTGAAACAGACTTGCTGGGGCAATCAAGATTTCCTTCATACTTGGTCATCCAATCCATGCCTAGGACTACATCCAATCCCTGGGATTCTAAGATGATGAGGTCGGTGGGAAAAACATGGTTTCCTATATTGAGTTTCAGGGCATGGCATCCAATTCCTTCCATCATCATACCTCCTGGGGAACTGACCTTAATGGGTTGTCTAAGGGTTTTGGTGGGCAAACCATACTTATCCACAACTACCCTTGATATGAATGAATGAGTTGCACCGGAATCAAAAAGTACTATAACTGGACGTCAATGCAATAAAAACTTACCAACCACAGTCTCGGGTTGATCATAAACTTCTTCCACGTCAAGGTGGTTCACCTGGGCACGAGGAAACGGATTTGGCTTCTTGGCTGTGGAGTTGCCGTTTCCATTTCCCTGCTTGCTCTGGGGACACTCAGTAGCATAGTGCCCTGTCTTCTGGCACTTGAAACAGGTGATGTGGCTCAGATCCTTCTGAGTAGGAGCCTGATGGTGCTGGTTGTTGTTCCCATTCCCATTGTTAGTCTTAAAATTGCCATGGTTGGGACGGGCATTACCATTTCCTCCATGGTTGTGGCCTCCATGGTTGTGCACAGCATGAGTGTGCCTTCCAAACTTACCGGTCCCTGATCCGGTATTCCCTGAGTACGGGGAGTAGCGGGGCTTTGGATGAGCTCCAGAGTTAAACTTCCCCTGAGTGTACTTCCGCTTGCGATTCTCAATTTGCTGTTGTTTACCCTCCAAGATGAGGGCCTTATCCACCAGCTCTTGGTAGTTGTTGAAAGTAGCCACTACCAGCTGCATGCTCAACTCATCGTTGAGTCCTTCCAGAAACTTCTCTTGCTTGGCCGCATCATCGGCCACGTCTCCTGGTGCATAACGTGCCAATGTGCTGAAGTCATCCACGTATTGGGCCACAGAGCGATTTCCCTGGCGCAAGTTGCGAAACTCGCGCTTCTTCAGACTCATGGCTCCAGCTGAAACATGTGCGGTGCGAAAAGCTTGCTGGAACTGCTCCCAAGTTACATCAGCAATAGGATATGTGGTGGTGTAGTTCTCCCACCATGAAGCTGCTGGTCCTTCCAGTTGATGTGCGGCAAATCGCACCTTCTCAGCATCAGTACATCCAACGGTGACGAGTTCACTCTCCATCTTACGGAGCCAGTCATCTGCCACAATGGGCTCAGTGCTGTTGGAGAAAGTTGGAGGGTTCAACCTCAGAAAACGGGTTAGATTGTCAGTCTGGGGTGGATGGTGGTTGTTGTTGTTCTGGTTGTTGGTCTGATTCTGAATCAATAGCTGCATCTGTGCATTCTGCTGCTGAAGGAGTTGCGTGAGTTCCGGCGGGAAAGTGAAGTCGGTGTCACGTCGTGGAGGCATCTTCCTATTTTCAGAGGGGTGAGAATTAGAATAGAACAAGGGCCTAAAAGGAGAAATTCACTACCCATATGCAATGCAACAAACATATCACACCAAACACTCATTCATTTATTCAATCAATGTCAAACATCGGGAATACAAGTCTCAATCAAACTACACATCGACCTACGCTCTTAACGTTGAAAAATAAAAGATACATGGAGGGCATAACTAAAGTTTTCCTCAGAAGTACATGGTGACTGAGTCTCCTCCAGTGGTGCTCTCCTCATAGTCATCATCGTCGCTGATGAAAGGAGCCAAGTCTCCCTCAGGATGAAGATTTTCTCCCATGTCCATCTGTTCCTCCAGAGTGGCGATGCGAGTGTTCAGCTTGTCGATCCTCTCCAAGAAATCCTTCACCTCATACTCATGCTCATACTCGGCTTCCCGTAAGTCAGCTTCAAGGACAATCTCGCGGTTCATCAGATTCTTGATTGTCTTCGTATCAGCACGAACTCGAAGCTCTAGAGTCCTGATGTGCGTCTCCAGGGTCTGGATATATGACATGGTGGAGTCTCCAGTGGGAGGGGTTATGATGTTGCCATGGGCATCTCTGCGGCAAACCATGCTGAGTCCTGGTGAAATGGTTCCACCTCTGTATTCCTCCTGAATATGTCCAAGGGCACGATGAATGGCCATCTCTCTTCCAAGTATCCAGCTGGGTGCCACGAACTTGAAGTCGATGGGTTTCTTCCGATTCCCAAAGGTCTTCCCTGGGATGTGCACCTCGATCCTGTAGCGTCCATCTTGTGGAAATGACATGATAGGAGTCCCGGTGATGCTCGGCAAAGCAATCCTTACGTCCTTGACAATCCTCATCAGCTCCTTACCAAAGGCATCGTTGCGTCAGGCTGGCAAAACTCCATGATCAACACTGGGATGAAGGTGGCCATCTATAAATTTTGAAATAATCGGAGAGAAATCAGAAATGAGTAGATGAGAGTATAAGAATTTTAAAGACAAAGAGATACAATCCTAAGGCTTTCCAATCCTAGAGGTTACGTCCTACGGTCAGCATGTGCTCTGATACCATTTCTGTAGAGACCCGTCCTCAAAGGTCAAGTCTCCGGTGTTTCCGTACCATCCCAAGATCATGCTGGTACACACACGGTACATCAATGTATATATCAAAGGGCAATCACATAGCAAATATATTAATCGAAATCTCATTTCGAGTCCTTTATTACAATAAAAATTACAATAAAGTGGCTAAAAGCCAACTCATGAGAATATCTAAATCTTGTGGAAGCGTCGAAGGTAGATGAGTCCATCTTACTCCAAGGGCATCTCACTGAGCATAGAACGTGTCCTCACTCCTGGTCGGAAAAGTACTCTGCAACATGATACGTTGCAGCCATGTAGGTCAGCATATGGAATATGCCGGCAAAGTCACAACTGAGGGGTGAAAAGATAATCATCTAGTCTATATGCTTATATGGCAGGTGGGGTGGTAAGTTTTTGCGTAAAGCCAAGTTTTTCCTACATCAAGAGAGGGGCTAAGCAAAATATTACTAAGTTGGTTGATTAATGAGATGGTTCCACCAACCAATTCTCATACCCAAATTATTAACACCCACATCATCATTATTAATTGTGTTGAGAATTCCGAATGTTTCAGTTCCTTTGGCTCAAGTCGTCCATGACCGTGGACACGGCTAATCGATTAGGTTTGAGTACTCTGCAGAGTTTTGCACACGTTCCCCACAAGATTTGGTCGCCTCCGTTTGATTTCTCGCACTTCAGGGTGTTTGAGAAACGGATGACCAAAACATGGTCTTCCAAAGGGTTTCCCTGCGACTCTGTCGGTGCCCATCCTTTCCTACCGTTCTTCTACATCTCGTAGCACCGCCTGTCCAGGGTCACCACGATATCCAACCAAGCCAGAGCCCATAATGACTTGTGGCTGTGCAGGTAAGCCTTGGGTTTTAAAGCATCCATCCATCTCTTTGTGCCTGGGTGGACCTTTCCGCATGAATACTGGCCATCTCCAGCATCACCTAGGCAAATCCACTAGTTTCTCCAGGGTGCCGTTCAACCATCATCCACCCAGAGGTAAGTTGAAACCTCAGAGTCTTGAAATCTTGATCATTATGTAGGTCTTGAAATTATTAACTCTCTCAACTCTCATGAATCACACAACCAACCCCGTCTACTAATAGCATAGCAAAAATTAAAACAACGTTTCCCGGGGCCAATGTGTCAAAGAGTTTGAGGGGGGTACCTACCACATGATACTACGACAAAGTAACCAAGTTTCCAACTAACCTATCTTGCATGCAATTTGGGGAGCTGGTAGAACTAATGCATATAAAACATGGGTAATCATGATCAAAGTGACTTGCATGATTGATGATCTTCGTACTCGTGGGACTCTAAGTAACAAGCTTCGCACTCCGGATAATCTAACGAAGCAAACAAGCACTCAATAAGCATACAACAGAATATTGTAACCCACAAACATCAATCAAGAACTAGTAAACAGTCAAGACAAAACAATGCACAAATCACAAGTAAGGAAAAACACACAAAGTTTTGTTTACTAGGAGGTGATTGATAAAACACCACTAACATAATAAAACTATTTTGTAATAACAAAACAATTGTTGACAGCAAGGAACAATAAAATATTTTTGTTAATAAACAGAAGAAAATCAATTTAAGTTTGTTGGGAAAGCTTTTGTAAAGTTTGTAAAATTTTTGATAAACACTAAATGGAACAAATATAGTTTTACTAACAAGAGAGCAAAACCAAACTTATTATTTATTAGTAAACATGTTCTTAACAGAAAAGAATTTACAAATAAACTTTTTTTAGAAAACAAAATTAAATTATATAAAACTTTGTTTGAAAGCAAAACTATTAATAACTAGTTGTTTTAATCAAAATAAACCTATTTGAAAAGAAATTGTGATTCCTATATTAACAAGGAAATAAACTAAACAATTTTATATTTTTATGAACAATAAGTAGAACACTAAATGTATAAACAACAGAACCTACTAAACAAATTAAAACTAAATCTAAATTGAACTAACTAAAACTAAGTAAATTAAACTATATTGTAATACTAGGCAGATTCTGTTTATAGCTAAAACACTAATCAAAATCATCCTAGAAATCCTCAAACTAAACATGAAGGTAGTCCTAATTAATACCAAACAGTAGCAAAAAGATTCATATCAAAATCTATTTTCAAACTCTAGTTATTCAGATTTGAAGATTTTGAGCAAATTTGATTCAATTCAAATTTTATAGCTCAAATTTGAAATTTAAAAGCACAGGGTGAAACTACATGAGAAATGTGAGCTATTCCAAAAAGAATCAACTCAGTACATTAAACAGAACAAAAGATATTCACAAAACAAAATCATAACAGGTTCTGTTTTCTAAACAAAAAAATCAGAAAAAGTGAAATATCTATCGGACGGCCAGGGGGCTACGTGGCACTGTCCTATTGGCTAAGGGGGTGTGCGCGCGAAGGTTTGCGAGCGGACGACCGGACCGAAGAGAAAAAAGGTTCGCCGTTTTAAGTGTTCTATTCCGAGCCGTTGGATCTAGATCGGAGGGAGGGAAGGGGCTCGACGACTTTACCGGAGGGGTGTGGGAATTCCGGCGATGGAGGCGGAGGCCGGTGGTCGAGGACGTCGCCCGAGGGGTTTCCGGTGGTCGAGGGAGGCAGTGGTGGGGTTCAGACGACGGCGGGCGAGGTTCTGCTTCGAAAGAAGGGGTCGGAGAAGGGCGAGGATGACCGAGGCGTTGGCTACGGACGATGGGAGTTCCGGTGGTGGTGCAACTCCGGCGAGGAATTGGCAGCGTCTGGGCGAGGGAGAGAGGGGGCTCGGGGGGGAAATGGATGCGGGGAGTGTCCGGTACTTATAGGGGCGCTGGGGAGTGCGGGGGAGGAGAGGGGAGAGAGATCCGGTGAGAGGAGAAACGGTCGGCGACGGCGCGCGCGAGAGGAGGGAGGCGACCGCGCTGGCGAAACGGTCGGTCAGGTGGGGTCCAGTGTCAGTGAGCGAGAGCGCGTTGAATGCGCGTCGGTCGGCCGGCTTTATGTCATTTGAATACTTTCAAAAAAATATTATTTTTAGAAAATGCCTATTTGTTTTTAAAACCTTTTTGCAAATATTTTCAAAACAACTCCTGGTTACTTTTGTTCAAATAGATCACCAAAATGACCCTGGTGTAGAGTGTCATGTTATTCCCCTCTTATTTTGAAAATTTAACCAAAATTTCAAATAGGTGAAAGCAAGTTAGGGAAAAATTGAAAGGGCTTTAAGAATTTTTAGAAAGAACATTTCAACAATACAGGTATTCAAACAATGATGAGGATGGATGCATAGCTATATTTCATAACATTCCAAAATGGAATTTTGGGATGTTACAGGGCAATGTACTTGTAGTACAAGGTTACATTTACTGCCATAATCTAGTTTTGGAGGTATTTTTCATATATTCCACATGAGTGTGCCATATTTGGGTTTGGCAAGATGCATTAGCATACTAGAGTTGTTGTGGAAGGATATGGGGGCATTTGTGTGATCATAAGAATGGGAGAGAGGAAGAAGGGGCCTTGCCATTGTAAAAAAAGAGGGGAAATGAGGAAGTCACCCCCCAATAATTCATCACAGGCCATGGAAAATCTATTGGAGATAGGAGGGGTGTTATAATATGTTGTGGAAAAAACTTGGGGACAAGGAAAATATTGTTGGGTCATCTATGCTTGCCCACGAGTTTTTGGCTAAAGGTGTTTGATGCTGTCCTAGGGCATCTAGGGGTATCCAATGGCCCTGATATTTACTAGAGGTAATTGGTAAGTCCATTTGGTTCTGATAAGAAATTTTCAGATCAAATGAATAAAGTTGATAATGCAAACTTTGTGAACCCTAGGAATCAACAAAATCAGGTTTCTGTAGATCTTGTTAGGGTAAACTAATCTGCTTGATGCACCAATACGTCTCCAACGTATCTATAATTTTTTATTGTTCCATGCTATTATATTATATGTTTTGGATGTTTTATATGCATTAATATGCTATTTTATATTATTTTTGGGACTAACCTATTAATCTAGAGCCTAGTGTCAGTTTCTGTTTTTTTCCTGTTTTTTGAGTTTCGCAGATAAGGAATATTAAATGGAGTCCAAACGGAATAAAACCCTTAGAATGCTTTTTTCTGGAACAAAAGGAAACTACAAGACTTGAGAACCAAGGCAGAGGAGCCACCGTGGGGCCACAAGTCCTAGGGGCGCGACGAGGAGGTGCCCGCGTCGGGCAGGCTTGTGGGCCGACGGCTTCTCCTCCAACCCTAATCTTTGGCCTATAAATTCGCAAATATTCCGTCATTATGACAATGAGCCACAAAAACACTTTTCCACCGCCAGAAGCCTCCGTTGCCAAGAGATACAACCTTGGAGCCTTTTCCGGTAATCTGCCGGAGGGGGATTCGATCATGGAGGGCATCTACATCAACTCCATTGCCCCTCTGATGATGCGTGAGTAGTTCACCACAGACTTATGGCTCCATATCTAGTATCTAGATGGCTTGTTCTCTCTCTTTGCTTCTCAATACCATGTTCTTCATGATCTTCGTGGAGATCTATCTGACGTAATACTCTTTTGCGGTGTGTTTGTCGAGATAGGATGAATTGTGGGTTTATGTTCAGATTATTCATGAATATTATTTGAGTCTTTTTTGAATTCTTATGTGCATGATTTCATATCTTTGCAAGTCTTTTTGAGTTATTGGTTTGGTTTGGCCAACTAGATTGGCAATTTTTGCAATGGGAGAAGTGCTTAGTTTTGGGTTCAATCTTGCGGTGTCCTCACCCAATGACAAAGTAGGGGTAGTGAGGCACGTATTGTATTGTTGCCATCAAGGGTAAAAAGATGGGGTTTTCATCATATTGCTTGAGTTTATCCCTCTACATCACGTCATCTTACTTAATGCGTTACTCTATTCTTCATAAACTTAAGACTCTAGATACAGGCAGGAGTCGGTCGATGTGTGGAGTAATAGTAGTAGATGCAGAATCGTTTCGGTCTACTTGTCATGGACGTGATGCCTATATGCATAATCCTTGCCTTGGATATCTTCATAATTATTCGCTTTTCTATCAATTGCTCGACAGTAATTTGTTCACCCACCGTAATACTTTCCATCATGAGAGAAGCCATCTAGTGAAACCTATGGCCCCCTGGTCTATTTTCCATATTATACTTTCAGATCTAAAACTAAAAATACCAAAAATACTTGATGCCCTATTTTTACTTTTAGTTTTACTTTCCGTTCAAGCATCCTATTATATCTACCTCTATTAGATCTCATCCTTGCAAGTAACCGTGAAGGGATTGACAACCCCTTTATAGCGTTGGTTGCAAGAGTTTGATTCTTTGTGCAGTTACATCTATTGGTGATTCTCTTGTATCTCCTACTGGATTGATACCTTGATTCTCTTGTATCTACTTTGTTACATTAAACCGTACCTCTTCATGGGAAACCAACGAATGCTCGAAATGTAGCAAGAAGGATTTCTCGCGTTGTTGCCGGGGAGATACATAGCAAGTCAAGATACTAAGTACCCATGACAAACTAATCTCTTGCATTTACATTATTTCCCATTTGCCTCTCGTTTTCCTCTCCCACACTTCCAAAATGATTTTCAGCAAATACCAAAAAGATTCACATTTTTATTCGCCCTTTTCTGTTCGTCTTTTCGTTTGCTTTTTGTGTGTTAGATCGCTCAAACTCATGGCTAGCCTTGCTACTATCGCTCCCGAATATGAAGTTCTTAACTTTAATCAAAGGTAGGGAGAAAACTTAAAAGATGCTTGGTATAGAATTTGCAACGCTCAAAATAGATCTATTTGTAAGCAATCTACTACCGTTCACCTTTGCAATTTGTACGTGGGAATCACTCCTTAGAATAGATATGTCCTAGATACCATCATGGGAGGGAATTTCTTGGGAAGTCATACCTTTGACTCCTATAGTGCTATGATAAATTTGTTTGGATCAACCCCAATCATGGTTAATGGGACAATTTTAACTTTGGAACATGTTATGCGACGGTTAGATATCATTGAAAATAAAGTTTTTACTATTGAGCTCATTGAAAACTTGGATAAAAAGATCCATAATCATATCACTCAATATGGATCTAAGGTAGGAGTTACTCTAAAAAACGTAAGGAAAATTGAACCTATAGTTAGTGAAAAATTGCATCAAGATTCCTTTAGAATAGGAAAGCTAGAGGACATTATTAACAACTTGGGTTCCGCTTTTGCTGCTGTTCAAACCACTCCTAAATTTCCTCTTTCTAAGGCTGCCAAGTTTGTTTATGTTCCCAAGAATAAGGGTGAATCCTCTAGTAAAGGGGACGAAGATCTTAAGATGATAAGTGTTCACCCTAATTTTATCAACATTGTTCGGGAACCGATTGCTATAAGAGAATTTCTTGACTTTTTGACTAGGAGTATGATTATTGATAATTCCAAAGAAACTCATGGATTTGATAAGGTCCTCGCAAAAATTTCCAATACCAAAGATGACAGTACCTAGATCTACTGCGTTTTGCGTGGGTAAGGGCGTTAAACAATAGCGCTTGTCGGGAGGCAACCCAATTTTATTTTGCTTTCTGATTTTTGCTTATGTTTTGGTGTGTTTGGCACATTATTACTTCTGTAGGAATTGTGTTTTTTTGTTTTTATTAGTGTTTGAGCCAAGTAAAACCTTTGGGTTGATCTATGGTAGTTGTTGATTTGATCCTGCTGAAAAACAAAAACTTTTGCGCTCAGTCAAAGAATTTTCCAAATTTTTCAGAGCGTCTAATTGATCTGAACTTATTACACAAGATTGATATACAAATTTAACTGATTGTACTAATTGTTAAGAATTTGTAGAGTTCCATAAGTATTCAAAGTTTACACATTGCTAGAGACTGTTCTGTTTTTCAAATATTCTATTTTCATTGTGTTGTTTGCTTATTTCGATGTATCTATGGGTCGTATCGGGGGGTATGAGTTAGGGAAAAGTTAGAATACAGTAGGTATTACAAAAATATAAATAAATAATGAGTTCACAACAGTACCTAAAGTGTTGATTTATTTTTCTTATATTAACGGATCTCATGAGTTTTCTGTTGAGTTTTGTGTTGTGAAGTTTTCTACTTTTGGGTGAAGATTTGATGGACTATGGAATAAAGAGTGGCAAGAGATTAAGCTTGGGGATTCCCAAGGCACCTAAAGTCATATTCAAGGATACCAAAAACCCTAAGCTTGGCGATGCCCTTAAAGGCATCCCCTCTTTCGTCTTCAATCCATCGATAAATTTACTTGTGGGTATATTTTTATTCACCACATGATATGTGTTTTGCTTGGAGCGTCGTGTATGATATGAGTCTTTGCTTGTTAGTTTGCCAAAATCATCCTTTCTGCACACATCTTTTGATAGAGACACGCTGAATCGTGAATTTGTTTGAATACTCTATGTGCTTCACATATATCTTTTGAGCAAGGCAATGTTGCTCTAGTGCTTCACTTATATTTTTATAGAGCATGGTGGTGTTATATTTTATAGAAATTGTTGAACTCTCATTCTTCACTTATATTATTTTGAGAGTTTCTTATAACAGCATGGTAATTTTTTTAGGTTATGAATTTAGTCCTAATATAATGGACATCCAAGAGGGATATAATAAAAACTTTAATATCAAGTGCATTAAAACCTATGAGAAGTTTGATTCCTTGCATATAGTTTTGAGATAATAGGGATGGTAATATGAGAGTCATGCTAGTGAGTAGTTGTGAATTGGAAGAGATACGTGTGTTAAAGCTTGTGATTCACGTAGCATGCATGTATGGTGAACCGTTATGTAACAAAGTCGGAGCATGATTTGTTTAATGATTGTCGACCTTTGTGTGAGGGTCGGGAGCGCGCGATGGTTAACTCCTACCAACCACTCCCCTAGGACCTTGCGTATAATGCTTTTTTTGATAACTAATATACTTTTGCGATAAGTATGTGAGTTCTTTCTGACTAATGTCGAGTCCATGGATTATACGCACTCTCACCCTTCCACCTTTGCTAGCCTCTCTAGTACCGCGCAACTTTCACCGGTACACCAAACCCTCCTCCCTCAAAACAGCCACCATACCTACCTATTATGGCATTTCCATAGCCATTCTGAGATATATTGCCATGCAACTTCCACCATGTAGTTTTTCTATGACTTTCATCATCACTTCGTATTGCATATAGCGTTATATCTTGTCATAGGAATCGAGTTGTAATTTCTTTTTCTTTTTTGAGTTATAAGTAAATAAAAGTTTGATGATTTTTCATTGATAGAGCATTGTCCCATGAGAGAAAAGGATGATGGAGGCTATGACTCCCTCACAAGTTGGGATGAGTATCCGGACATTACAAAAATAAAAGAGGCCAGCAAAGCCCAAACAAAAAAATTAAACAGGCCAAAGAAGCCCACCAAAATAAAAAAATAAAAAAAATAAAAAAAATGATAGAAAGAGAGAAGGGACAATTGCTACTATCTTTTTCCACACTTGTGTTTTAAAGTAGCACCATGATCTTCATGATAGAGAGTCTCCTATTTTGTCACTTTCATATAACTAGTGGATATTCATTTTGCACGACCACTTAGTTTTCTTTTTGAGCTTTCATACACTTATATCTCTAAGTGCATTTGTTGCATGGCAATCCCTGCTCACACACATTGATATCTATTGACAGGCATCTCCGAAACCCGTTGATACAGCAAGTTGATGTGAGACTATCTTCTCCTTTTTCCTTTGCACATCCTCCATATTCTATTCCACCTATAATGCTATATCCAAGGCTCGCGCTCATGTATTGCGGGAGAGTTGAAAAGGTTTGAGACCACCAAAAGTGTGAAACAATTGCTTGACTTGTTCATCGGGGTTGTGCATGATTTAGATAATTTGTGTGGGGAAGATGGATCATAGCCAGACGATATGATTTTGTAGGGATTACTTTCTAAGGCCATGTTATTTCGAAAGGACACAACTACCTTGTTGGTTACTCCAAGTATTACTATTTTTATGTAAATATTAGAATATTGTTTTGAATCGGATCTGATATTCATGCCACAATAAAGAATATTACATGGATAAATATGTTAGGTAGCATTTCACATCAAAAATTCTAATTTTATCGTTTACCTACTCGAGGACGAGCAGGAATTAAGCTTGGGGATGTTGATATGTCTCCAACATATCTATAATTTTTGATTGTTCCATGCTATTATATTATCTATTTTTGGATGTTTTATATGCATTAATACGCTATTTTATATTGTTAGTGTGACTAACCTATTAATCTAGAGCCTAGTGCCAGTTTCTGTTTTGTCCTTGTTTTTGAGTTTTGTAGATAAGGAATATTAAACAGAGTCCAAACGGAATAAAACCTTCGGAATGATTTTTTTCTGGAACAAAAGGAAACTACAAGACTTAAGAATCAAGGCAGAGGTGCCACCATGGGGCCACAAGCCCTAGCGGTGCAGAGAGGGGGGTGGTCGCGCCGGGCAGGTTTGTGGGCCCACGGCTGCTCCCCTAACCCTAATCTTCGGCCTATGAATTCCCAAATATTCCATCATTATCACAACGAGCCATAAAAACACTTTTCCACCGACAGAAGCCTCCGTTCCCGAGAGATCCAATCTTGGAGCCTTTTCCGGTAATCTGCCAAAGGGGGATTTGATCATGGAGGGCATCTACATCAACTCCATTGCCCCTTTGATGATGCGTGAGTAGTTCACCACAGACCTACAGGTCCATAACTAGTATCTAGATGGCTTCTTCTCTCTCTTTGCTTCTCAATACCATGTTCTTCATGATCTTCATGGAGATCTATCCGATGTAATACTCTTTTGCGGTGTGTTTGTCGAGATCCGATGAATTGTGGGTTTATGCTCGGATTATCCATGAATATTATTTGAATCTTTTCTGAATTCTTATATGCATCATTTCATATCTTTGCAAGTCTCTTCGAGTTATTGGTTTGGTTTGGCCAACTAGATTGGTAATTCTTGCAATGGGAGAAGTGCTTAGTTTTGGGTTCAATCTTCTGGTGTCCTCACCCAATGACAAAGTAGGGGTAGTGAGTCACGTATTGTATTGTTGCCTTCAAGGGTAAAAAGATGGGGTTTCATCATATTGCTCGAGTTTATCCCTCTACATCATGTCATCTTACTTAATTCATTACTCTGTTCTTCAGCAACTTAATACTCTATATGCATACAGGAGTCGGTCGATGTGTGGAGTGATAGTAGTAGATGCAGAATCATTTTGGTCTATGTGTCACGGACGTGATGACTATATGCATAATAATTGCCTTATATATCTTCATAATTATTCACTTTTCTATCAATTTCTCGACAGTAGTTTGTTCACCCACCGTAATACTTGCCATCATGACAGAAGCCATCAAGTGAAACCTATGGACCTGGGTCTATTTTGCATATTATACGTTTAGATCTAAAACAAAAAATACCAAAAATACTTGCTGCCCTATTTTTACTTTTAGTTTTACTTTCCGTTCAAGCATCCTATTATATCTATCTTTATTAGATCTCATCCTTGCAAGTAACCATGAAGGGATTGACAACCCCTTTATAGCGTTGGGTGCAAGAGTTTGATTCTTTGTGTAGGTACATCTATTGGTGATTCGCTTGGATCTCCTACTGAGGGAAATACTTATCTACTTTGCTGCATCAAACCATTCCTCTTCACAGGGAACCAATGCATGCTCGAGAAGTAGCATGCACCACTTGGTTTAGCATCATCATTTGGGTAATATAACATTCTCACTAAGTTTGGGATCAATAGGAGATACTTCACAATGTAAAGTTGCTCAAATTTGGATCTGGACAGAGAGGATTTTGGCATATTTTGGTGAACCAAAACAATTGGGATTGAGATGAAACTTGGCAAAATGACCACATATATCATATGTGGCATTCTCAAATTTTCCTGGATTTATTAGAGAATATTTCTTATAGAAATATTTCAAATGCTTGAAATAGGTAGAAATGGTTTTTAAGGGTTTTGTCCAATATTTTGAACATGACCATGTGTTGAAACTATTATATATCGACAATATATGTCCACCGAGTTTTCCCAAATTTTCTCAACTATTTTTAAAGCTTTTAAATAAAAATACCATTTATGGCCTTAAGAAAAAGCCTTTAAATAAAATAGGAAAATAATATTTAAAATAAATATTTGGTGTTTTTGGGAAGTCTTATATATAGTGAGTTTCAAATAAAGCATTTGGGGAAAAAGGATCCACCCAATTTGGGGACTTATAGTGCAAATCTCAAATCAGTGTGTTTTGAAAACCTAATTTAAATAAATGCTTTTTGGCCAAAAAAATGTTTTGTAAAAAAATATTTTTAAGTCCTATTCAAATGTCATGATCATTGGACAAGAGTTGGGATCAAGGAAAAGAGTTCTTGAGGGTAGGAGGATGTTTTATGAATTATAGAGCACTATCAAGCAATCAAACAAGCAACAAAATAACACACAAGTCAAGCATTCATATGCACCAAAGAAGTCTTAATTGGCCCTAATTGAGTCATGTTAACTTAGTCACGAGGCAAAACACAGGTTGTGACACTGATCAAGGATTCGGACACGGTAGTGGGCGTTGCGGAGGCCGCTGGGACAACTGGCAACCTCGGCAAGTGTCGCGCGGTCAGCCCCGGGAGGACCGCTGGCGCGATCAGGCTCGGGACGACCGCTGCCGCGATCAGCCTCGTGAGGACCGTTGGGGCGACGACCCTCCAGAGGTGTCCCGACGTGGCCAGCCTCACGAGGTACGCCCTCATGAGGTCGACCTACCACCACTACCACCTCCACCCAGAAGTAAGGAAGAGGACATAGAGGACGACGGGGTTGGGGGCTTCTAGGAGATCGGGGTTGTGGCCTATATCTTGGGTGGCGCCAGGGCCCACGCATCAAACCGTGCCTTCAAGAAATTCGCACAGGAGGTGAACGCGGCTCTCCCAAAGCCCTAAGCAATGCGCGCCATCAATTGGTCCCAGACTACCATCACCTTCGACTTGAGGGACCAACTCAGGTGCTCAGCCATGGCATGCGAGCTCCGCATGTTGTGCACTCCAAACATCAGCAACGTCCTCGTCACCAAGACCCTCATCGACAACAGAGCTGGACTCAACATCCTCTCCATTGAGAGTTTCGAGACGCTTGAGGTGCCTTATGAATAGCTTAGTCTGACTAAGCCCTTCTTAGGGGTCACGGACGGATCCACCGTACCCAAAGAGCAGGTGTGTCTGCATGTCACCTTTGAAGGGTGCAAGAACTACCACACCGAGATCATCGTCTTCAACGTCGTGCACATCCACCTTCCATACAACGCAATCCTCAGATAGCCGGCCCTCGCCAAGTTCATGGCAGCGACACATCATGGCTACCACGTCCTCAAGATACCAGGGAGCGGTGGCGTCATAACCATTGCTTTCAACGTGAAGGATGCCATCTGCACCCTCGAGCGTGCCCATTGTGCCGCGGCGGCAGAGCGTTCGGACGACGAGGAGGACACCCTGCCTCGCGAGGACTCGAGCAAAAAAGAAGAAGCGGATCCCTTCCATGGGGCATCCGGGGGCTACGAGCCCTGTGCCCAAGGACAAGGCCTCACCCCCTATCTCATAGGAAGGCACGGTCGGCGCCCCTTTTCGGTCGGAGCACAACCAGAAGACACGGACGGACGACACCTTTTCGGTCGGAGCTTCGGATCCGGTTAGTGAGACAGGGAAGGTGTTCGAGCACAACCAGAAGACACGGACGGACGCGCATTGGCCGGAGCCGGGAGCATGACGCGGGGCGCCGAGCTCGCAAGAGTCTGTCATTAGAGCAATCAAGGAGCTTCGAGGAGCATAGGCCGAGCAACGCGGAGGCTACCCAGCACTATCAGTTGCATCCGGCATCATCGGCATGGTTGACCGGCCGTGTATCTGCGTCAGCGCGCTCGTGGGTAACCATGCAGTGCCGCAGGGCCCCTTTTGGCCAGCGTGAGCCGATTATGGATGGTTCAACCTGAACGCCTACGTCTGCATGCCATTCGGACTGGCGAACGCAGGTGTAACGTTCCAACGCCTTCACCAGGCCATGCTTATGCCTTGCCTATCGAGCGCGGTGAGGAGTTGGAACAGATGTCCGGACCGAGCGAAGGTTCCGGGCCTCGGGAGACGACGGACCCATCAAGGTCACGCTCGTGGAGGCGGGAGATCAAGCTATGACGGCAGCTTTGGCTCTTCAGTGCCTTGGCCGCCAGGTGACCACTTTTTGTTAGCTATTCCTAGGTAATTGTTTGGGTTTACTTCGGCTGAGTGCGCTCGCCGGGCTGCATTATCCCTAGGAGATCAGGGCATCCCCCTGTAGTTACCTTCTGCATGCATATTTTAATAGTTTCTCATGCATCTGGCATGTTTTCTAACATTCTGCCTTGCTTGCATGGCCCCTTGCTAGAGTAAATGCGTCGCACCACCTTCTCTAATTTGCTGTTTTGCAAGGGTTTGTGCAACATGACCCTTCCCGGGGTGCAACGCAATAGGAGAGCAAAGCCCTGTCGCCTCAGGTGTTGGGGAACGTTGCATGGGAAACAAAAAATTTCCTACACACACACAAGATCTATCCGTGGTGATCAGCATCTACGAGAGGGAGAGTGGATCTACATACCCTTGTAGATCGCTAAGAGCGGAGCGTTAAGAAATGCGGTTGATGTAGTCAAACATCTTTGCTATCCAAATCGTTGAGTGTCCCGCGCTCCCATCATGATCCGTCCCGCGATCTCATCATGATCCGTCCCGCGATCCTGATTACCGTCCTTCCGATCTAGCGCCAAACGAACGACACCTCCGCATTCAGCACACATATAGCTCGATGACGATCTCTGGTTTCTTGATCCACCAAGAGGGAGTGGAGAGGTAAACGAGTTCTCCGGCAGCGCAACGGTGTTGCAGCGATGGTGGTAGAGCAACTCCAGCAGGGCTTCGCCTAAGCACCGTTGAAACCGATCTAGAGGAGAAACTACAAACTAGAGGAGAGGTTGCACGTGGCTTAGGGTTTCTTGATGTGTCCCAAGTGCTAGCCTCGCCCCTCTATTTATATGCTGAGCCCCGGGGTCAAAACTTGGAGAAAAATCCTCCTCAAGGTCGGTTTCCCGCAAGGCAAGAGTCCTGCTCGGACTCCAGGACCGGAGGCCAAGGTCCATGGCGTCTGGCCCCAAATGCCAGGGTCCCTACTGTCTGGCCCCTGGCCTCCGCAAAACAGCTTTTGCACCTTCCTAAAGCCTCATGGGCTTTACCCCCTTGGCCCAAAAAAAGTGTTCCTGTACCCCGAACATTTCGGGAAACATCCGAGACTATTTTTGGTGAATTTCGGAACCCTTCCGGAGACCAAGCACTATTATCCCATATATCAATCTTTACCTCTGGACCATTCCGGAGCTCCTCGTGACATCCGGGATCTCATCCCGGATTTCGAACAACCTTCGGTCACCACCATACATAACTCTATACTACCGAAACGTCACCGAACCTTAAGTGTGCAGACCCTGCGGGTTCGAGAACTATGTAGACATGACCGAGACAGCTCTACGGTCAATAAACACTGGCGGGACCTAGATGTCCACATTAGTTCCTACATATTCTACGAAGATCTTTATCGGTCGAACCTCTATGTCAAGGATTCAGTCAGTCACGTATAACGTTCCCTTTGTTCTTCGGTATGTTACTTGCCCGAGATTTGATCGTCGGTATCTCCATACATAGTTCAATCTCGTTACTGGCAAGTCTCTTTACTCGTTCCATAACACAAGATCCCGCAACTAACAATTAGTCACAGTGCTTGCAAGGCTCATTGTGATGTTGTATTACCGAGTGGGCCCTAAGATACCTCTCCGTCACACGGAGTAACAAATCCCAGTCTCGATCCATGCCAACTCAACAGACACCATCAGAGATACCTGTAGAGCACCTTTATAGTCACCTAGTTACGTTGCGACGCTTGACACACACAAGGCACTCCTCCGATATCTGTGAGTTGCATGATCTCATGGTCATAGGAACACATACTTGACATGCGAAAAACAGTAGCAATAAACTGACACGATCATATGCTACGTTTGTAGTTTGGGTCTTGTCCATCACATCATTCTCCTAATGATGTGACCCCATTATCAAATGACATCTCAAGTCCATGGCTAGGAAACCTTAACCATCTTTTGATCAACGAGCTAGTCTATTAGAGGCATACTAGGGACATGGTTTTGTCTATGTATCCACACATGCATCTAAGTCTCCGATCAATACAATTATAGCATGGATAATAAACGATTATCATGAACAAGGAAATATGATAATAACTAATTTATTATTGCCTCTAGGGCATATTTCCAACAGTCTCCCACTTGCACTAGAGTCAATAATCTAGTTCACATCACCATGTGATTCGCATTGTTATGAATCTAACACCCAACGAGTTCTGGGGCTCGATCATGCTTTGCATGTGAGAGAGGTATTATAGTCAACGGGTCTGTGATATTCAGATCCGTGTGTACTTTGGAAATCTCTAAGTCAAACTGTAAACACTGCTACCACACTCCACTTGGTACTAATTCCAAATGGCTGCTCCACTATACGTATCCAGATTGCTACTACGATTCATCCGGATTAGTGTTAAAGCTTGCATCGACGTAACTCCTTACGACGAACCCTTTATCACCCCCATAATCGAGAAACAATTCCTTTAGTCTTTTAGTCACTAAGGATAATGTTGACCGCTGTCCAGTGATCCACTCCTGGATCACTCTTGTACCCCTTGACGGACTCATGGCAAGGCACACACCAGTACGGTACACAACATGGCATACTATATAGAGCCTATGGCTAGAGCATAGGGGACGACGTTCGTCCTTTCTCTTTCTTCTGCCGTGGTCGAGCTTTGAGTCTCACTCAACTTCATACCCTACAAATCTGGTGAGAACACTTTCTCTGACTGATCCATTTTTAACTCTTTCAAAATCTTTGTCAATGTATGTACTCATTGAAAGTCTCATCAAGTCATCTTTGATCTATCTCTATAGACCTTGATGCTCAATAGGTAGTTTTATCCAGGTTTTACTTTGAAAATCACTTTCCAAATAACCTCTTATGCTTTCCAGAAATTCTACATTATTTCCGATCAACAATATGTCATCTACATATACTTATCAGAAATTCCATAGTGCTCCCACTCACTTTGTTGTAAATACAAGTTTCTCGTAAACTTCGTATAAACTCAAAAACATTGATCAACTCATCAAAGCATATATTCCAACTCCAAGATTCTTGCTTCAGTCCATAGAAGGATCACTGAAGCTTGCTCACCTTTTAGCATCCTTAGGACTGACAAAACCTTCTGGTTGTATCACATACAACCGTTCCTCAAGTAAACCGTTAAGGAAATGATGTTTTGACATCCATCTGCCAGATTTCATAATTGAAAAATGCAGCAACTGCTAACATAATTCCAACATACTTTAGCACCGCTACGAGTGAGGGAGTCTCATCGTAGTCAACTCCTTTGAACTTGTCACAAACATCTTTGCAACAAGTCGAGCTTTACAAATGGTGACATTTACCATCAGTGTCTGTCTTCATTTTACAGATCCATTTGTATTCAATGACCTGTTGTCCAACGAGCAAGTCTACCAAAATCTATACTTGGTTCTCATACATGGATCCTATCTCGGATTTCATGGCCTCCAACCATTTGTCAGAATCTGGGCCCATCATCGCTTCTCCATAGCTCGTAGGTTCATCGTTGTCCAACAACATGACCTCCAAGACAGGGTTGCCGTATCGCTCAGGAGCAGTACACATCCTTGTCGACCTACGAAGTTTGATAGTAACTTGATCCTGAAGCTTCATGATCATCATCATTAACTTCCTCTTCAACTAATGTAGGCATCACAGAAACATCTTTCTGCGCTGCGCTACTCTCTGGTTGAACAAAGGTTTAACAACCTCATCAAGTTCTATCTTCCTCCCACTCAATTCTTTCGAGAGAAACTTTTTCTCGAGAAAGGACCCAGTTTTAGCAACAAACACTTTGCACTCGGATCTGAGATAGAAGGTTCACCCAGCTGTTCTTAGGTATTCTATGAAGATGCATTTGTCCGCCTTGGGTTCGACCTCATTAGGTGAAAACATTTTCCACACAAGTGTCGCAGCCCCAAACATTAAGAAATGACAGCCTAGGTTTCTATCAGACCATAATTCACACGGTGTCATCTCAACGGATTTAGATGGTGCCCTATTTAAAGTGAATGTAGTTGTCTCTAATGCATAACCACAAAATTATAGTAGAAAACAATAAGAGACATCATAGCACGCACTATATCCAATAGAGCATGACTATGACGTTCGGACACACCATCACACTATGGTGTTCCAGGTGGCGTTAGTTGTGAAACAAATTTCACATTGTCTTAAGTTGTATGCCAAACTCGTAACTCAGATATTCACCTCCACGATCATATCGCAGTTATTTTTATCTTCTTGTCACGATGATCTTAAACTTCACTCTGAATTTGCTTGAACCTTTCAAACGATTCAGACTTGTGTTTCATTAAGTAAATATACACTATATTTACTCAAATCATCAGTGAAGGTAAGAAAATAACGATATCCACTGCACGCTACAAGACTCACTGGATTGCATACATCAACATGTATCATTTCCAATGAATCACTTGCCCGCTCCATCCAACGGGGTCCTTTAGTCATCTTGCCCAAGAGGCATGGTTCGCATGTCTCAACCGATTCGAAATCGAATGAGTCTAAAGATCCATCAGCATGGAGTTTCTTCATGTGCCTTATACCAATATGACATTCTGCGGCAGTGCCACAAATATGTGGTACTATCGTTATTAACTTTGTATCTTTTGACATCAAAGTTATGAACATGTGTATTACTACAATCAAGATTTCAACAAACCATTCTCACTGGGTGCATGACCATTGAAGGTATTACTCATGCAAACAGAATAACCATTATTCTCTAATTCAAATGAATAACCGTATTGCAACAAACATGATCTAATCATGTCCATGCTCAACGCAAAACACCAAATAACATTTATTCAGGTTCGTCACTAATCCTGAAGGTAGAGAGAGCGTGCGATGTTGATCACATCAACCTTGGAAACACTTCCAACACATATCGTCACCTCAACCTTAGCTAGTTCTCCATTTATTCTATAGATTTTATTTCGAGTTACTAACATTTAGCAACCGAACCGGTATCCAATACCCAGG
Organism: Hordeum marinum; assembly: GCA_022496015.1. Taxonomy (NCBI): domain Eukaryota; kingdom Viridiplantae; phylum Streptophyta; class Magnoliopsida; order Poales; family Poaceae; genus Hordeum; species Hordeum marinum. Next base: position 120,475,915 of record CM039676.1, read on the forward strand.
TGCTACTAGGAGTACTAGCAAGGTACACATCAATAACTCGTATATCAAATATACTTCGGTCGATGTTGCCAGCCTTCTTATCTACCAAGTATTTAGGGTTGTTCCGCTTCAGAAACCATTCACCTCATAACAGAAGCACTTAGTCTCGGGTTTGAGTTCAACTTTGGGTTGCTTCACTGGAGCAACAACTGACTTGCTATCCATGAAGTTTCCCTCCTTGCTCTTGCCCTTCTCGAAACTAGTGGTTTGGTTAACCATCAACACTTGACGCTCCTTCTTGATTTCTACCTTCGCGGTGTCAAAACATCGCGAACAGCTCAGGAATCATTATTTCTATCCCTAGCAATTTATAGCTCATCACTAAGTTCTAGTAGCTTAGTGACAATGACTTGGAGAACTATGTCAATCACTATCTTATCTGGAAGATCAACTCCCACTTGATTCAAGCGATTGTAGCACCCAGACAATCTGAGTACATGCTTAACGATTGAGCTCTTCTCTTTCATCTTGTAGGCAAAGAATATTGTTGGAGACCTCATATCTCGCAACATGGGAACGAGCCTGGGATCATAATTTCAGCTCTTAGAAACATCGCATATGTTCCGTGACGTTCAAAACGTTTTGGAGCCTCAATTCTAAGCCGTAACGCATGACGCACTAAACTATCAAGTAGTCATCAGAACGTGCATGTCAGATGTTCACAACATCTACAGACGACGCTAGAGGGGTTGGCGCACCGAGCGGTGCATTAAGGACATAAGCCTTCTGTGCAGCAATGAGGACAATCTCAGATCACGGACCCAGTCCGCAATATTACTACCATCATCTTCCAATTCTATTTCTGTAGGAACATATAAAAATACAAGGGAGCTACATCGTGAGCTAGTAATCTACAACATAATTTGCAAAGACACTTTGACTATGTTCATGATAATGAGTTCGATTAATCATATTACTTAAGAACTCCCACTCAAATTGACATCCCTCAGATCATTCGAGTGATACATGATCCAAATTCACCAACTCAAGTCCGATCATCACGTGAGTTGAGGTGGCTACAATGGTGAACATCATCATGTTGATCATATCTACTATATGACTCATGTTCGACCTTTTGGTCTTTTGTGTTCCAAGGCCATGTCTGTACATGCTAGGCTCATCAAGTTTAATCCGAGTCTTCTGCACGTGCAAATCTGGCTTGCACCCGTTGTATGTGAACGTAGAGTCTATCACACCCGATCATTACGCGGTTTCCCAACACGACGAACTTTCGCAACGGTGCACACTCGGGGAGAACACAATTTATCTTGAAATTAACACCTTATAGTGCTACCATCGTCGTAAGCAAAACAAGGTGCATAAAAGGATTAACATCACATGCAAATCATAAGTGACATGATATGGCCATGATCTTGTGCTTTTGATCTGCATCATGAAAGCACTGGCATGATCTCCATCGTCACCGGCATGACACCATGATCTCCATCATCTTGATCTCCATCAACGTGTCACCATCGGGGTTGTCACGCCCTGCATGCTTCTACTACTATTGCTACCGTAGCGATAAAGTAAAGCATTACATAGCGCTTAATGATTGACACGCAGGTCATACAATAATTAAAGACAACCCTATGGCTCCTGCCGGGTGCCGTACTCATTGACATGCAAGTCGTGATAATCTATACATCACATGATCATCTCATACATCACATATATCACATCATGTAATTGGCCATATCATATCACAACATACCCTGCAAAAACAAGTTAGACGTCCTCTAATTGTTGTTGCATGTTTTACGTGGCTGCTATGGGTATCTAGCAAAAACAATTCTCACCTACGCAAAAACCACAACGGTGATACACTAGTTGCTTTTCAACCTTCTCAAGGACCGCCTTTGTCGGATCCAATCCAACTAAAGTGAGAGAAACTGTCACCCGCAAGCCATCTAGGCAACAAGTTGCGTCGAGGGAACCGGTCTCTCATAAGCGTACGAGTAATGTTGGTCTGGGCCGCTTCATCTCACAATCCCGTTAAACCAAAATACGACCAAGGGAGGAAGCAATCTAACCATCAACGCCCACAAACCTTTTGTGTTGTACTTGAGATCTCATCGAACCATCAACCTAGCTCACGATGCCACTTTTGGGGAACGTCGCATGGGAAACAAAAAATTTCCTACGCACACGCAAACCTATCCATGGTGATGAGCATCTACGAGAGGGAGAGTGGATCTACATACCCTTGTAGATCGCTAATCAGGAAGCGTTAAGAAACGCGGTTGGTGTAGTCGAACATCTTCGCGATCCAAATCGACGAGCGTCCCGCGATCCAAATTGCCGAGCGTCCCGCGATCTCATCACGATCCGTCCCGCGATCCCATCACGATCCGTCCTGCAATCTCATCCCGATCCGTCTCACGATATTGATCATGATATGTCCCGCGAACTCATCATGATCTTTCCCGCGATCTCATCACGAACTGTCTCGCAATCTCGATCACGGTCCTTCCGATCTAGCGCCTAACGGACGGCACCTCCGCGTTCAGCACACGTGCAGCTTGATGACGATCTCCACCGTCTTCATCCAGCAAGAGGAGGTGGAGAGGAGAGAGAGTTCACCGGCAGCGTGACGGCGCTCCGGTGATGTTGGTGGAGTGATTCCGGCAGGGCTTTGCCTAAGCACTGCAGAAAACCGATCTAGAGGAGCACCGGTGGAACGGGTAGCACGTGGCCGTAAATTCTATGCAAAAACCCTCTATTCCACTAGTATATATAGGAGGGAGGGAGAGGAGGGCGCAGCCTTGGCCTCCAAGGCCTGCTGGCTCGGCCGAACCAAGTGGAGGAAGAGTCCTCCTCCACCTGAGAGTCCACCTCTCACACGAGAGGTGGAACTTGGGGAGGACTCCACCCCAATTCGGTTTGGGCCTCTCTCCCTGCGCCCAGGCCACCTTGGCCGACCCCACCATCCCACTAGGGGCTGGTGTGTCGCCACTTTGGCCCATGGGGTGGGTGGGCCCCACTGGTGGACCCCCGGGACCCATTCGTCACTCCCGGTACACTACCGAAAGTGCCCGAAATCTTTTCGGAGTCCAAACACCACCTTCCTATATATCAATATTTACCTCCGGACCATTCCGGAGCTCCTCATGACGTCCGACATCTCATTCGGGACTCCGAACAACCTTCGGTCACCACCATACATAACTCTACAGTACCGAAACGTCACCTAACCTTAAGTGTCCAGACCCTGCGGGTTCGAGAACTATGTAGACATGACCGACACACCTCTACGGTCAATAACCAATGGCGGGACCTGGACGTCCACATTGGTTCCTACATATTCTACGAAGATCTTTATCGGTCGAACCTCTATGTCAATGATTCAGTCAATCCCGTATAACGTTCCCTTTGTTCTTCGGTATGTTACTTGCCCGAGATTCGATCGTCGGTATCTCCATACCTAGTTCAATCTCATTACTGGCAAGTCTCTTTACTCATTCCGTAACACAAGATCCCGCAACTAACAATTAGTCACATTACTTGCAAGGCTCATTGTGATGTTGTATTACCGAGTGGGCCCTAAGATACCTCTCCGTCACACGGAGTAACAAATCCCAGTCTCGATCCATGCCAACTCAACAGACACCATCGGAGATACCTGTACAGCACCTTTATAGTCTCCCAGTTACGTTGCGATGTATGATACACACAAGGCACTCCTCCGATATCTGTGAGTTGCATGATCTCATGGTCATAGGAACACATACTTGACATGCAGAAAACAGTAGCAATAAACTGACACGATCATATGCTACATTTGTAGTTTGGGTCTTGTCCATCACATCATTCTCCTAATGATGTGACCCCGTTATCAAATGACATCTCATGTCCATGGCTAGGAAACCTTAACCATCTTTTGATCAATGAGCTAGTCTATTAGAGGCATACTAGGGACATGGTTTTGTGTATGTATCCACACATGCATCTAAGTCTCCGATCAATGGCGGCATTCAACCATAGGAAGGTTCCTTGCGGCCCCGCCTCACTTCATTCCATGGGATGTACGCGTGAGGGGCTGCGTGGGGGATACTACCGGGTCGGGACCGGTACTCGCCACCTCCCCAGGTCTACCAAGCTTGGTCTACACGTGCTCAACCCCGGAAAAGTTGGCAAGGATAGGTATGGGAGCCCCTCGTACATCAAGGGGGACTCTTGAGCATCACGACTCAGGAGCCTGACTGGACCCATAGCCCCTCACCCCTTGGACCGTCCTTGGTTTCCAATCGGCCCAACGACAGTTGAGGTATGCCCGGGCCGGGCCCTGCCGATGCAGAGCTCTAAGCGCTCAAAAAACTGCTCAAAAGACCCGTAAGGAGGACGACGGGGCTCGAACATCAAGGGGGACCCCTGAGCATCGCGACTCAGGAGTCTAACTGGACTTGTAGCCCCTCACCCCTTGGACCATCCTTGGTTTCTGGTCGGCCCAACTACGGTTGAGGTATGCACGGGCCGGGCCCTGCCGATGTAGAGCTTGAAGCGCTCAAAAAACTACTCAAACCCCCTTAAGGAGGACACTGGGGCTCGAACGTCAAGGGGCACTCCTAAGCATTGTCACTCGGGAGCCTAACTAGACCTGTAGCCCCTCACCCCTTGGACCATCCTTGGTTTTCGGTCAGCCCAACGGTGGATGAGGTATGCGCGGGCAGGGCCCTGCCGACGCGGAGGGTTAAAGGTGTTCGAACGTTTCAAGTTAACCCAATATCCGCCATGTTCCCTTCGTGAGGGCCGCTCGTATGTCAAGGGGGACTCCTGAGCATCGTGACTCAAGAGCCTAACTGGACCCGTAGCCCCTCACCCCTTGGACCGTCCTTGGTTTCCGGTCAGCCCAACGGCGGTTGAGGTATGTGCGGGCCGGGCCATGCCGACGCAGAGCATCACAGCAAGCAAGAAGGTAACAAGGCGAAGATAGCAACCACTTAGTCAAATAGTTATTACAAATGTTGAAAGTCAACGCAAACACAAACAAGTTTAACGCCTCCATGAGGCACAATATGTATTGGAGGAAACGAGCAAGGGAGAGGAATCAGGAGGAGCCGCCGGCACCACTCGCCCCATCTTTAGGGGCTCATCGTCGACATCGCTTGCATCGTCTTCCTTGCCACCGACCCATGCAGCACCCGGAGGTGTAGAAATAGTGACGCGGGTGAACCTGTTCACCAGCCTCTCCACGGCGTCCTTCACCACCGCTGCCGCGCTAACACTGACCTCAAAAGCGACTGGGCAGATCATGGAATTGAAGTCGAACCCCGGCTCGCAAAGATGAAGATGGATGAAGACACGTGTCACGGCCTCTGAAAAGAGATCACGGCACTCACTCTCCAGAACCCCCTCCACCTTGATGACGGCGCCCTCCAGCGGCTCAACAAGCTTCAAGGTGAGCGCCGCCATCCTCCGAAGCCGCCAGGGGCTCCGCGAACCCGTCTCGGCAAAGGGCGTGGAGCGCTTGGTGAAGCTTGGGCTCGACGGCAAGGAAGGCACTCAGCTCCACGCCCTTTTTCTCCTTGTTCGCGGCGAGAGCTTTCTCCCTGGCGTCAAGAAGGGCCTTCTCCGAAGCAAGATCCTTCCTCTCTATGTCCAGGTGCACCCGCTCCGCGTCTTGGCAAACCGCCAGCTAGAACACCTCAGAGTCCCGGGCGGCAAGCTTAGCCTAGCGGGCCTCGAGGTCCTCCTCCTGCTGATGAAGCTTCCTCGCAAGCTTAGAATGTTCCTCATGAAGGGCCTCCATACGAGCCTCTACCTCTTCGCAATTCTTGGCGGTAGATGCTACCTCAGTCAGCGCCTCCGTGCATGCTACCAGGGCCGCCGCAGCTTCCCTCTTGTCCTTTGTCGGGCAGCCTTAGCGTGACCCAAAGCCGCAGCAACAAAGGCGACGTCCTAGGGCCATCCTAGGAGGAGGTCTAGGCGCCCACTCATGGGGCAATCATCGACACCCTTGAAGACGCCACTGACCTGACCCAAAGCAGTGAGGGTCGCGTCTAGGGCATCGAGGCTGCAGACCGGGGGCATCAAGGGCACCTCCGGAAGGGCCTCCTATGTGATAATAGGGGGCAACCCCAGCTGGGTAACGGCGCCAGGAGCAGGAGGCTCCGGAGGACGCTTGACAACCACAAACGCGGGCAAATCGGGAGTGACCACATCTGCGGGCTGGCCCTCAGGGGCTGGCCCCTTAGTCATCGGTGCTGCAGCACCCCTCGAGGGCAGGAGAGACCACACCTGCGGGCACTGGGGGCTCCGCGACCACGACCAGGGAGGCTGCCTCATGAGCCCCCTCACCCTCAATGATAGGCGACGGTGTGCCAGCGGGGGCTGGTGGCGCGTTGGAGGCCGCTTTCGGCTTAAGCCCACTTTCTTCCTCCTCATCTTTGGTGTAGCGGCATCCCTGGTAACCAAGTAAAAGAAGGGCATCAGTGCACAAACTGAAGGTACGCGAGACGACCCAAGGTGGACCACTTACTCCTCAACGTCAACCTACTTCCTCTTCCTCTCCGCTCCGACAACAGCGGAAGCACCCAAGCCATCTACGGCATGGACATCACCACACGCGGAAGCAAGGGCACTGCCCACAGGGGGGATTGATGGAGGGATTGTCATGGCCCCAGTTTAGCTGCCTCGCCCATGAGTTGTGGTTCGGGCAAGGGCGAAGCAGTCGTTTCGACTGCCTTGCCTGCAGAGGCAGGGCACACCGGAGAAGACTCCGCTCCGCGCTTCTAGGGAGTCGACACACAAGCGGATCGTGTAGCATGCGGGGCTGGCCCAAGCCCTCTGGGAGCCTTCATGCCACAGAAGGAACCCGCAGGAGAAGCTCCACCAACATCATCATCGTCCTCGAGATCACGTAGGAGTATCCCTTGCGATGGGGGAGATGCTCCTGCCGGGCGGTCGTCAGCGGTCTTCTCTGAGTCCTCCCTGCCCGAGGTGTCACCAGAGGACACCATCAGCGGGGAACTGAGGCTCTCTGTAGGGGAAAACCCTAATTCGTTGAAGGCAGGCATCACAGCAGCCAGATCGGCCCCATCGCCGCAGCGGTACAGCAGGGCATGGACCTCGAGGAGGTCGCCAGGGTCGCCGTTTAGCAGGGTCGCCGTTATGCCCGTGGATCGAAGTCCAAGACTGTCGCCGCTGCCTTGGTACTCACACAGGGACCAAGAGTGGGCCTGGAGGGGTGCCAGGCACCCTGACAGGAACTCCTTCACTATCATCCCCCAATCAGCATCCTGGCGTTGATGTCACGGGAGAAGCGCTCCAGGATAGGCCCAGCCCTGGGGTTAGAAAGCTTCACGGAGCTCCACGTAGGGATCTTCTCCGGCAGATCCAACTGAGGGTTGGTGCCCTTGAGATCCATGAAGATCCAGCATTGCCTGAAGTTCTATACCTTCTTCCCGGCCTTCAGGAGCAAGTTGCCACTATGGACCGCGACAAACGAGACACACGCCGACCGTTGAGCGTTGTCGTGCAAACACAGGCTGAAGTAATGGCGGAAGAGGGCCACGGAAGGCCGCATGCCCACGAAGGACTCATAGTAGAAAGCGAAGGTGGACAGGAGCAAGATAGAGTTGGTTTGGAGGTGAAGGGTCTAGATACGGTAGTGGTCGAGGATGGCAATGAAGAACGCAAAAAAGGGCGGGACGAGCCTAGCAAAGACGCTGTGGAGGAAGATGGAGTCGTTTCGGAACGGGGCCGCCTTGCCGAAGAAACGCCCCATATCAAGGTCCACCCCTGCTCGTTGGACCCGTCCACCGTCCATGGGAGCATGGGACAGAGGTCTCGTCCTTGGTGATGGTGGTCCCCAAGAGCGCCGGTGAGATAGGAGCGAAGGCGGAGCCCTCCGCCTCTGGCTTCTGCTTGCCGGCGGGTGCCATCGAGAAGCTCGTGGAATGAAGGCAGCAAGGGGAAGGACGGAGCAGTGCCAGATCTGGAGAGACGCTTGCTAGAGCTAGAGACCTAGAAAGCAAGAGCAGGTGCAGAAGGAAGGGAAGAAGTAATGGCCCAACGCTATAAGTCAGGCTCTTGTCGAGTCGAGTGGAGGCCGAAGAGACAAAAGACACCCGACATCAGCCGCGCGATGCGCATCAAGCCTGGACCGCGGGCATTTGGGGCCTGCGGCACTCCATGCCGCTCTCCAGGCTTCGCCTGTGAGCCAACGCGAGCATGCCTTGGGCCCGGGAGCTACTGTCAGCGTTCCTGGAATGGTGGTACCCAAACTTGCCTACCTGCAGCCCAGGGCATGACCTACTTCACCATCACGCGTAAGACCAGGCGTGACCCCACTCGAGACAAGGCCCTTGCGAGGGCCCTAGCCTTGCGAGCAAGAACAATGACAAGACCCTCAAAGGATGGGCCTCCTTAGGGCCCATTCAGAGCGCCGGAGATTTCTATGCAAGGCTTGGGCTCGGGAGTCAATGGTGACGCAAGGAAGCACAGGCGGGCGTCAGTATGCTAGGCGGCACAGTTTCCTCTTGGGTGCAAAGGGAGCAACAACATATGCGGGTTCCCAAAGCACCCCCCAAAGGTTTCCGTTCCAGTGCAAGAAGACCACAACCACCGGCCCCGCAGGGCGAAAGTCATTGCTGAGCCCATCCCTACGCCATCGAGAGCTACTTTGCAGGCGAAGACCGCCTTTGGGCAGGGCGAGCATGTACTGCTGTCCCACTTCAAAATTGGCTGTTGTGGGATCCCTTTCCGCCATTGTGATAAGGGAAGAGGACTGGGGACACCGCTATACATAGAGGATAGGTTGCATCATAGAGAGGAAGGGACCGATCTGATCCTCCGTGCAATCCACTCCACCACTCGTCCACCGCAAAGCCACAGAGGGCCCCGAACACCTCAAGAGAGCCCTCAGGAGGCCCAAGAACATTGTTCTATTTCATCCACATCACCTCCTCGAGAGGCAATCCACCTAAGCAGTAGTAGGGTATTACGCTTCCTAGCGGCCAAAATCTGGGTTAATTGTCGTGTTCATCTTCTCCCTCATCATCATGCGAGTTCATCGTTGTGTCCATCGAGTAGCAAGCTAGGGTGATGAGGCTACAGGAATCTTCGCACACGCCCCTATGTTTGAATCTTAAGGGTATTGCAGACACCGAAATCTGACAAAGAACTCCATTCAAGTGATCTTGGTGGCCATGTTGGACGAGACAAGACTATCGTTTACCTGGAAGCTCGCTAGTTTTCACCAAAACTAAATAGAGTTGTTGGAAAGTTTGCTCGATGATGGCCTATATGTCAAACCTGCAAAGGCCAGGTCTATAAGTCAGGGTTATACATGACATTCCCCGTACATGTTGCTCCATGGGAGGACATCTCTATGGAGTTTGTCTTCAGCTTTCCAAGCACAACACGAGGGAGTCATGTTGTCTTTGTGGTCATGCCACAAGACAATGGATGCTCATCATCTAGAAAACATGTCCTTTCGAGAAGTGGTAAGACTGCATGTAGTTCCAAGGTCCATCTTCTCAGACCATGATGGCAGATTTCTTGCTGCATTTTGGCTCACTTTGTGGAAGCAATTCAACATTGAATTGAAATTTTCTAGCACTGCCCATCCACAAACACATGGACAAACTGAACCGGTGAACAATTTTTTGGGTAATCTGATCCGGTGCATTTGTGGAGAAACAAAGGGACAATGGGATTTTACTATATCTCTTTTAGAGTTCTCCTACAATAACTCCAAGCATGGATCCATATGAAGGAGACCTTTTTCCATTGCCTACACTAAAGTTCCAATACATGTGGTGGACCAAGTGAAGCTACCATCAAGGGGCAACTCAAAATTAGCACAGCCCTTTGCTGATAATTACATTGATTTATTTGAAGAAACCAGTGGTATTCTTGAAGCACAAAATCAGAAATATAAACAACTTGATGACTACAAAAGGAGGACAAAATCATTCCAAGTTGGTGATAAGGTGATGTTGTACCTTCGAAAAGAGAGGCCGCCTTAAGGTGTTAAAGGGAAGCTTAGGCAGCACAGGCATGGGTCATTCTCTATCTTGTTGAAGATAAATGATAATGCTTATGTGATAGATCTTCCGAGCGGCATAGGTATATACAACACTTTAATGTCTCAGACTTGCCTCTATACCATCCAGAAGAAGCCATCTATGAAGATAACTCGAGGCGGATTCTAACCAACCAGGAGAGAATCCTGAGGAACACTATATGAGGAAAAGAATTGTATGTCAGATTTATTTGGCTGCTTCTAGATGCTTCCACTCGAGTGTAGTATTTATTTTATTTTCTACCCTGCCTACTGATTTCTAGAGTCCTCTAGTTGTGATTACTTATGAGTAGAATGGTAAATGCTAAATAATGTTTTGTAGAGTGTTCCATGTATAAGTAGAAGTATGTAAAGGCTTCCCAAACCCTATAAACAGAGGTTCTCACCTCTAGTTTGTAACTACAATATTTACCACTACCTACAATAGAACTTGTTGTTCCTACTTAAGATCTTGGACTAAATCTTGTGCTCTACGAGTTTTGAATTGAACTCATGTTGGCATCTCAGCCTACCTCCACATATAGAATGATATCTCGTACAACACATTGAAGTAGTTTCTTCGACACTTGTGTTGTACACATTGTAGTAATACTTGTGATCTGCATTGGGTTTTTTGTGAAGAGGAATGGGTGATTGCAACACAATACAGGTAAGTTTCCATCATTTAAGAAACAAGGGTTTATCGAACCAATAGGCATATCAATCCACAATCGTCTTCAGTGGCTGCACACAAAAGAGCAAACAACTTGCACCAAACGCGGGCAAGAGGGTTCTCAATCCCCTTGATCTTGTTATTTTCAAGCAAGTGAAGTGTGTAGATAATAGTAGTTAATTGTAAATTGCAAAAAGAATAAAAGGTAAATAATGGCATCAAGGTAAAGATAAGTTTTGTAAATATATAAGTGAATAGACCCGGGCCATAGTTTTCCCTAGCGACATCTCTCATGAAAGTAAGCATACAGTGCGTAAACAAATTATTGTCGGGAAATTTATAGAAAAGTTCATAGTTATGTGATATCCACGACAATAATCATGTGTATATGGGAATGACATCCAAAACAAATAGGCCAACTCCTGCCTGCACCTATTACTATTACTTCAATTCAAGAGCGATTCTATGTTTTCATCTCTACGTATTAAGTTCATGACAAACAGTGTAATGCTTGGAGAACGATGACATGATGTAGACAAAGTAAACTCAATCAATATGAATAAACCCAATCATTTATCCTTAGGCAACAACACAAAGATGTATCTCTTCCCCTTCTGTCACTGCAATATAGAAACTCGTCAGGTTAAACCCACTACAACGCACCCCTCTCACTGTAGAAATATCAATAAGATGCGATGATCATTGTATTGAAGATCAAAAGAGAGAGAGATGCCCATTTAGGTACTCACTACGGACATATAGGTCTGTGGTAAACTACTCACACTACATCATGAGGGCAGCAAGGTTGATGAAGAGGCCCTCCGTGATCGATCCCCCCTCTAGCAGGGTGTCGGGAGAGAGCTCCATATGAGATCGTGGCAGAACAGAGACTTGTGACGGTGCAAAAAGTGTTTTGGGATGTCCCCTGGTTTTTTTAGAATATATGTGAATTAATAGGCCACGGAACAAGGGTAGGAGGGCCTCTAGGGAGGGACAAGCCATCAGGGCACGTCAACCCCCCTAGTCGGGCCCTCTTGGCTTGTGCCTTTCTTGTGTGGCCTTTAGTCTTCTCCCGAAGCTTACAAATGTTCTTTTGGCCCTGAAAATATCATCAAAGTAAAAACATGCGGAAAACCGGAACTGACACTGGGCACTTGGTCAATTGGTTAGTGCTCAAAAATAATATAAATTGGTAAATTATTAGTGGAAAAGTATCCTAGAATGATATTATAATACAAAAAAATTATAGATATGTTGGATACATGTAAAAATATGATGAATGGTGACTTTGCCACAAATACGATGTCATCTCTATATGATCACACAAAGCAATATGATGATGAACGAACTAGTCAGATGACGTAACAGTGGAATTTGCATGGCATTATATCTCGGAATGGCTATCGAAATGCCATAATAGGTAGGTATGGTGGCTTTTTTGAAGAAGATGTAATCAGGCTTATGTGTGACGGAGCGTATCATGTCACGGGGTTTTGATGCACCGGCAAAGTTTGCACCTATCCTCGATGTGAGAAAGGGCAAGGCACGGTGCTGACGAGGCTAGCAAAACATGAGGAGGTGAGATTGTGTATGTCCATAGTTTCACATTAGTCATGAATAATTCATATACTTATTGCAAAGTTTTATTAGTTTTATCACAAATCAAAGCACTACTCGCATGCCCCAGGGGAGTAGGTTGGGAGGAGTTAACCATCGTGTGCCTCCGTCCCGAAACAACACTAGGATTTTAACGAGGAATATAAATGCTCACACATCCCCACCATGCCTTTTTAATATTTAGATAAACAATAAATTAACATCTCTCAATATATATACTTCTACAAATCAATAATGATGCACTCACACCTTTTTCGTACTACCACATAAATATCATTAACCCACAATTTCTCTTTTATGTGCTACATGATGGTTTTGATTATCACTCATTGAATACCTATTAGTTTTGGAATAGTATTATGAGCCATACAAATTACCATCTCTATTTATTAACTCTCAAACAAATATATGTGAAGAACGAGAGTGCAATTATTTCTGTAAAATCTTTACGCCACCGTGCTCAAAAAGATATAAGTGAAGAACTTATACTTTATCTCGTTATTTGCAAGGAAGTGAAGTGTGTACATAATTGTAAATTTAAAAATAAAGTAAAATCTAAATAATGTGAGCAAGGTAAAGGTAAGTTTTGTAAATATATAAGTTAATAGACCCAGGGGGCATAGTTTTCCCTAGCATCATCTCTCATGAAAGTAAACATACGGTGGGTAAACAAATTATTGTTGGGAAATTGATAAAAAAAAGCGCATAGTTATGTGATATTAACGGAAATGATCATGTGTATATAGGCATCGCATCCAAAACAAATAGGCCGACTCCTGCCTGTACCTATTACTACTACTCAACTTCAAGGGCGCTTCTATGCTTACCTCGTTAATGACGAACGGAGTAATGCTTGGAGAACAATGACATGGTGTAGACAAAGTAAACTAAATCAATATGAATAAACCCAATCATTTATCCTGAGTGGAAACAAGACAAAGATGTATTTCTTCCCCTTCTGTCTTTGGGATATAGAAACTCGTCAGGTTGAACCCTCTACAACACACCCCTCTCACCATATCAATCTACTTGGAGAAAGCAAATCAATAGATCGGAGAGACTTAGGAAACTATAATTATAATGCAATAATAATCAATAAAATATTTCAGAGAATACTCAAATACGTTGCATGAATAATCTTAACATAAACCCACAATTCATCGGATCCCAACAAATGTACCACACAACAGAATTACATCGGATAGATCAAAACAAAGATGCGATGATCATTGTGTTGAAGATCAAAATAGAGAGAGATAGCCATCTAGGTACTATCTATGGACATGTAGGTCTATGGTGAACTACTCACACAGCATCATGAGGGCGGCAAGGTTGATGAAGAGGCCCTCCGTGATCGATCCCCACTCAAGCAGAGTGTCGGGACGGATCTCTAGATGAGATCGCGACAGAACAGAGACTTGTGGTGTTGAAATAAGTGTTTAGGGATATCCCCTATGGTTTTTGGAATATATGTGAACTTCTAGGCCACAAAACAGGGCTAGGAGGGCCTCTAGGGAGGGACAAGCCATCAGGGCGCGTCAACCCCCTAGTCGCGCCCTATTGGCTTGTGCCTCTATTGTGCGGCCTACGGTCTTCTCCCTAAGCTTCTAGATGTTCTTTCGGTCCAGAAAATATCATTAAAAATTAGGGGCAATTGGACTTCATTTGGTACTATAAACCTAAAGAGTAAAAAATACGCAGAAAAAAGGAACTCACAGTAGGCACTAGGTCAATAGGTCAGTGCTCATAAATAATATAAATTGGTAAATTATTACTCAAAAAGTATCCTAGAATGATATTATAATAGCATGGAACAATCAAAAATTATAGATACGTTGGATACATGTAAAAATATGATGAATGCTGACTTTGCCACAAATACGATGCCAACTCTATATGATCACGCAATGCAGTATGATGATGAACGAACTAGTCATATGACGTAACGGTGGAATTTGCAAGGAAATATATCTCGGAATTTCTATGGAATTGCCATAATATGTAGGTATGGTGGCTTTTTTGAGGAAGATATAATGAGGCTTATGTGTGACGGTGTGTATCATGTCATGGGGTTTGGATGCACCGGTGAAGTTTGCACCTATCCTCGAGGTGAGAATAGGCAAGGCACGATACTGAAGAGACTAGCAAAATATGAGGAGGTGATATTGTGTATGTCCATGGTTTCACATTAGTCACGAATAACTCATATACTTATTGCAAAGTTGTATTAGTTTTATCACAAATCAAAGCACTACTCGCATGCCCCAAGGGAGGTGGTTGGGAGGAGTTAACGATCGAGTGCCTCCGACCCGAAACAACACTAGGATTTTAACGAGGAATAGAAATGCTCACACATCCCCATCATGCCTTTTTAATATTTATACTACTATTAATCTATGCTTCTACAAATCAACAATGATGCACTCACACCTTTTTCAAATTACCACATCAATATCATTAACCCACAATTTCTCTTTTATGTGCTACATGATGGTTTTGATTATCACTCATTGAATACCTAATATTTTTGGAATAGTCTTATGACCCATTCAAATTGCCATCACTATTTATTAACTATCAAACACATATATTTAAATAATGAGAGTGCAATTATTTCTATAAAATTATACGACATCGTGCTTAAAAATATATAAGTGAAATACTAGAGCAACTGCTAAGCTCAAAAGATATAAGTGAAGCACATGTATTCTAACAAATTATGATGAAGGTGCGTCTCTCTCAAATAGGTTTGTCTGCCAAATGATGATTGTGGCAAACTAAAAAATAAAAGCAATCGATGCTGCAAGTAAAACATATATCATGTGACGAATAAAAATATAGCTACAAGTGACATACCGATGGATTGAGACGAAAGAGGGGATGCCTTCCGGGGCATCCTCAAGCTTAGACGCTTGAGTCTTCCTAGAATATTACCTTGGGGTGCCTTGGGCATTCCCAAGCTTAGGCTCTTGCTGCTCCTTATTCCTTTTTCCATCGTGATAACACCGAAGACTTGAAAACTTCAATCACACAAAACTCAACAAAACTTCGTGAGATCCTTTAGTATAAGCAACATATCAAAAACTTTATGTACCGTTATAAATTTATTAATATTTCATTATTGCATAATAGGTATTTTATTCTAACTTCTCTGTCGGTGCACTAGAGTTTTGGGCTCTCTAGTGCCCCTTACTCATGCACGGGCAGTAGTAGCCACCTTGGCAACGAGGCCTAGCAGGGATTTGCCAGATACCAACACAGGAAAATCAAGATCACCGGCAAGGTCTTGCCGAGAGGGTTATTGAACCCCTAGGCGAAGCAAGGCCCTGACCAGGCAAGGCCCCGACAAGACCCCACCAGCGCACCTGGACGCGTGTCATGGTGTCGACGTTGGAGGGAGCTAAGCGGCGCCGATGGGACGGGCTCCCGTCCCATCCCACTGATGAACAGAGATGGCTGATGGTGCATTAAATGTGTCTGTCCTACTCTATTAGTGTTAGGTATGATAGCACTGTAGCTCTGTACACCCCGTGTACGCACTGTACACCACTGTTAGGATCCCCTTTGGAGTATAAAAGGAGGCCCAGGGCGATACGGTAGAGGACTTTTGACTCTCTCGACTTTTGGGACCTTCTAGCTCACGTACGTGGTAGCTGCTCATAGCGTTCCCGTAGCAAGAACCCTAAGAACACTCTCCATACAACGAAGCGGGAATAGGATTTCACACATCTATGTGTCTCGAACCTAGGTAAGATCCCCGCGTGTTGTTCATCAGACCGGCTCTTTGTGAGATCCCCCCCCCGCCAAACCGAAAGGGGTCTCCATGATCCCTTAGGTGTTCATTCCCACAACATCTTTGGTGTGCCAGGTAGGGGGCTTTAGGTTGTGCGAACCTGTTCTGGTAATCAGCACGCCAGTTTCTTCGCGCTCACCATTGCCATGGCCCCCAAGAAGAAGGGCCTGACAGAAGTTGGCCCATCCACATCCACTGTCCCTATATCTGCGCAGACATGAGACGGCATAGACACGGGTGGAGGAGGAGGAGGCGAAGGTTCTGAACTTCCGCGATGCTCCGGTGACAAAGGTCAAGCAAGCAGCGACGCTCGCCATGGAGACGCCCATGGTGACGGTGAGAACCCCCGCACCCCTGGGCCTTAGGACGGAGCGGTACCGCCTGCGGGTGGTATGGCGAATTCCAGGGGCGGAAGGGTATCTTCTAGGGAACCCATGATGGCGCCTACGCCACGACCTTCTCAGGACACGCGCGGAGAGCCATGCCACGATGCCCGTAGTTCTCAACGTCCCCACGGGAAAGTTCTTGCGCACCATTCCCAAGATTGGCAGGACCAGCATGCTCACTAGCATGCAAGCGGGAGTGGCATGCCGACGCGAGACCGCAGCGGTGCTCCTACTAACATGGTTAGGAGTCAAAGCCCCTCGCGTTCCTCGTGCCATTCGCTACCGACCAAGTCGTAGTAAGCGATGGCACGGGTACAACTACTCCTAAACTTCCCTCCTGCTGCGGGGAAGCTCGACGAATGGAGGGCCACCATTCAAAGCCTCCTCATCCTCGCAGATAAGTTTCGGTCCACCGAGTCGGCCCACGCTAGTGGTGGGAGGACCGGAGGCGGAGCGACTTTGGCACACTCTCCCTCAAAGCAACATCATTGGTCGCCAATTCGATAGACTGACGCTTACAACGGCTACTCGATGGTGTCGTCTAACCCACGGACATGCCGCGATCAGTGTCAAGTTCTTCGGTAACGTGGCAAAGAAGACGCTCGTACTGCAATCGAGCGGAGGCGGTAAGCGCGCCCCCAGTCTGATAGGCGTGTAGGGCCCACTATAGACAAGTCTGTGCCAAGGTATCTTGTCAGCCTACCTTATGAGGTGGGTTGTCCAGCGTTTACCCGTGAGCTGCGGCAAGTCCAGTAGCCCAATTCCCACACGTTCAAACCAGAAGTCCTGGAGAAGTATGATGGCAAGACTCATCCGTCGGAGTTCCTGAGCATCTACACCATTGTAGTGCAAGCTGCCAGGGGCCGCGACGACAAGATACTCGCCAACTACTTTCCGTTGGTGCTTAAGTGCAGCATTAGGTTGTGGTTGACGCACTTGCCAGAGGGGTCCATCGCCTCCTGGGCAGACCTGTGCCAGGAGTTTGTTGGCGCCTTCACGAGTGGTCATCAAACTCCTGGCCAGGAAAGTGATCTACACATCATCCCTCAAAAGGAGGGCGAAACTTTACGCAAGTACATCCAAAGATTCAGCTGCGTGCATCACAACATCCCAGACGTTCATCCTGCCATTATCATCAGCATGTTCCATCAGAACATGCGCAACCGCAGGATGCGGGAAGAGCTGGCGATGAATAGAGTCAGGGACGTCGTCGAGCTTTATGCTTTGGCAGACAAATGTGCTCGGGCTAAATAAGGAAGGAGACTCCCCGGAGAAGACGCCAGCACATGGGTCGATTCTAAGGATGAAGACACCGCTACCCTGACAAAGAAGGGCCGGCGGCGGAACAAGAAGCGCAAGGGCAAGACCGTACTTGCGATCGAGGGATCCGGCAACCCCGGCGCCACCAAGAAGGGCAAGGTTGACGACCCCAACAATGATGTTGCCGAGTGCGCATCCTGTCACACCCTGGTGGCTGCCGGCAAGCCAGAAGACACTGGCAAGTAATACCGCAAGATCCATCGCACCAAGGGTCACGATCTCCAAGACTGCACGCAAGTTGACTAGCTTGTTGAGAAGTAGAAGGCCGAGTACGAGAGGCGAGACAAGGAGAAATGCCAGGATGGTGCCGAGGGGTCTGGCAAGAAGCGTGTCAGTCGAGGGGGTCGCCACAGCAAGCCCAAGCAACAAAAAGACCAGCCCGCCTGTGGCTGCGACAAGCAAGAGGGAGATGGTGATGACGTGCAATAGGACGACGAGTCCAGCGAGCATGAATTTGAGAAGGCTACAGAGATGATATGCATAGAGGGAGGTGCCTCGTCGCATTCCTCTCATCGCCAACTTAAACAGTGGGCGTGCGAGGTTAACGCGGCAGAGCCCTTTATCGGTGCACAGAGACCTCTGAAATGGTCCAACACTCCTATCATCTTCGACGCCAAGGATCACCTTGATTGCGTAACTATGGTCAGGTGATTGCCATTGTTGGTTTCGCCAACAATCCGCAACCTCAAGGTGACGAAGATGTTAGTCGATAGTTGGGCCAGCATGAACCTTATCTCACCTGATGTCATCCAGAGGCTGCAAATTCTTGACGAAGATCTCGAGCCGACAGGCGCTTTCCAAGGGGTCAATTCAGGAAGAACTCAACCGAAGGGCAAGGTCACACTGCCGGTGACGTTTGGCAGTGATATCAATTTCTGAATGGAAAATATCGTTTTTTATGCTGCCAAGATCTCGTTGCCATACAACGGCATTCTTGGTCGCCCGATACTGGCCAAGTTCATGGCGGCGACCCACTTCGCTTACAACATGTTGAAGATGCCCGGGCCCATGAGCATCATCACCATCAACTCCGACAATAAAAGCGCACTTATCTGCACCAACCAACTCTACCGGGGTGTATTCGCAGCACCTGCTGCCAAGGCACTTGCTCCTGCCGCTGAAGCTCCCGGGGGGGAGAAGACTGGCAAGGCCTCTGGCGCACATTCCAGCAAGCGCACCTCCTCGGAGTGTTGCGCTCCCATAGATCATGTG
This sequence comes from Hordeum marinum, assembly GCA_022496015.1. Classification (NCBI taxonomy): domain Eukaryota; kingdom Viridiplantae; phylum Streptophyta; class Magnoliopsida; order Poales; family Poaceae; genus Hordeum; species Hordeum marinum. The sequence continues at coordinate 120,494,961 of CM039676.1, forward strand.
CTAGAGAGCTCCATCGGCAAGAGCAAAAAGTCCAAGGCTGCTCCACTAGCGAACAAGAAAGTGCCCACCAAGGAGGACGGCCCGGGTGGAACTTTCACCATAAGTTCCACCCTTGACAACAAATAGGAAACCGCGCTCGTCGCCTTCCTGCGGGCGAATGTTGATGTGTTTGCATGGAAACCATCTGATATCCCTGGTGTTCCCAAGGAGGTGATTGAGCACCATCTTGTCGTCTGTCCACACGCGTGGCCCGTCAAGCAGAAGGTCCGGTAGCAACCTTTGGAGCGGCAACAGTTTATTGCCGAAGATATTAAGAAACTAGAGGCGGCTGGCTTGATCAGAGGAGTGCTACATCCAACATGGTTGGCCAATCTGGCTGTGGTGCGCAAGGCAAATGGAAAATGGAGGTTGTGCATTGATTTCACATACATCAACAAAGCCTGCGCCAAAGATCCTTTTCCCTTGTCGCGCATCAACCAAATTGTGGACTCCATCGCCGGTTGTGATCTGTTGTCTTTCCTTGATGCCTATTCCGGTTATCATCAGATTTTTATGGCTAAGGACCTTCAGGAGAAGACCACATTTATCACCCCAAGTGGTACGTATTACTTTTTGCGTATGCCTTTCGGGTTGAAAAGTGATGGTTCTACATTTGCAAGAGTGGTCCAGATTGGTTTTGAGCCCCAACTACATAGAAATATGGAGGCTTATATGGATGACATAGTGGTCAAAACCAAGGACAAGGCTACGCTCATATCAGACCTGGAAGAGACATTTGCCAACCTGTGCAAGATCAACATGAAGCTCAACCCTGAGAAGTGTGTGTTTGGCGTCCCATCCGGCAAGCTTCTCGGGTTCTTTGTATCCCAACCAGGAATCAAAGCAAATCCCGTCAAGATCAAGGAAATTGAGCAAATTGAAGAACCAAGACAGGTCAAAGATGTGCGGCGTCTTGCCGGTTGTGTTGCTGCTCTGAGTAGGTTCATCTCAAAATCTGCTGAGCGCACCCTGCCCTTTTTGAAAATCTTGAAGACGGCAGGTCCAATGAAATGGACTCCAGAAGCAGAGCCAGTGCTGCAGGATTTGAAGAAGTATCTTTCCTCTCCGCTAGTCCTAGTCATGCCAAAACCACAAGAGCCATTGCTGCTGTATCTGGCGGCAACAAATCAAGTGGTGAGTGTTGTACTAGTGGCTGAAAGAGAAGCTGACGAAGAAGCAGCGGCTATAGCGGGGCCACTAAGAGACAAGCCAGGACATTCCCCAGTAGGGTCTGGTGCCGGTAAAGAAGGATCTGCGCAGTTGAATGAGACAATCCAGAAGAAGAAGGTGGTGCAACGACTAGTTTATTTTGTCAGTTCCTTGTTGCAAGGGGCTAGATCAAGGTATTCTGGCGTGCAAAAATTGCTCTTCAGCATTCTTATGGCCTCGAGGAAGCTGCGCCACTACTTCCAAGCACATGAGATCACCGTTGTCACTCGCTTTCCGCTACAGCGGATCTTGAGGAACCCAGAAGCTACCGGTAGGATTGTAGAGTGGGCTTTGGAGCTATCAAGCTTTAGTCTAAAGTTTGAATGAACTTCGACCATTCAGAGTAGGGTCTTGGCGGAGTTCATTGCAGAATGGACCCCAACGGCCAATGAAGTGATTCCAGAGTCAACTCTCCCTGGCAAGGAAACAGATCAAGAATGGATCATGTATTTTGATGGAGCTTTCTCGCTGCAAGGCACCGGTGCCGGAGTGCTGCTTGTCGCACCCACCGGAGAGCACCTCAGATATGTGATCCAGATGCACTTTCCCGGGAGAGATCAACGAACAACACTGCTGAGTACGAAGGGCTGCTTGTCAGTCTCAGGATCGCGGCAGACCTTGGGATCAAGAAACTTATTATCAGGGGTGATTCTCAACTTGTCGTTAGGCAAGTGAACAAAGATTACCAGAGCCCGTTGATGAAAGCCTATGTAGATGAAGTGAGGAAGTTGGAAGAGCATTTTGATGGCCTGCAAATAGAGCACGTTCCCTGTGCAGAGAACAGCGTTGCCGATGGCCTGTCAAAGTGTGCTGACCTTAAGTTACCTGTGGAACCGGGAACTTTCGTGGTACAACTAACTCAACCCTTCATGATACCATCAACTGGGCAAGAGAAAAGAAGGAAGTTAAGTTCCGGCAAGTACTTCCCGGCAGGGCTCTCGCCGGCGAGAAGGTTGCTAGAGAGAACGGCAGGCTTGTTGGTGAGAACTGTGCACCGGCAGGGCCCCCGGCTCTTGCCATGGAAGTGCACGCTCCCGCCAGGCTTGCTGGGATGCAACATGCTCCGACAAGCCCTCAGGACTTTGCTGTTGAGACAAATGCTACCCCGGTAGAGGATATGCCTTTAGTCCTTGCTATCGTGCCCCAGGCTCCAGCATGGGCAAAACACATCGCCTTTTTCCTTCAGATAGGAGAACCTACTGGGGAACAAGAGGAAGCAAAGAAAGTAGCCCGCCTGTCTAGTATGAACCAGTTCGTGGACAATGACTTGTACAGAAAAAGTCCAAACGCTGTGAAACTCAAGTGCATTTCCCAGGAAGATGGACTGGAGCTGTTAGCATAGATACATGGAGGTATATGTGGATCCAACATTAGATCAAGAGGCCTTGCCGGGAAGGCATTTAGACAAGGCTTCTTTTGGCCCACTGCTCTCCAGGATGCAACGACATTAGTAACCAAGTGTGAACCATGTCAGTTTCATTCAAAGATATTACATCAACCGGCTCAAGTACTTTGAACGATCCCTCTCTCCTGGCCATTTTTGGTCTGGAGGCTTGACATCTTGGGCCCCTTTCCCTGTGTTGTCGGGGGCTTTGAGTACTTGTACGTTGCAATTGACAAGTTCCCAAAGTGACTGGAAGTTGAAGTCGTGAGAAAGGTGACAGCCAGTCAGCTGTCAAGTTCTTCAAGGGACAAGTTTGCCGCTTTGGTGTTCCCAACAGGATCATCACTGACAACGGCACACAGTTCACGAGCCGCACCTTCATGTAGTATGTCCAAGACCTTGGTAGCAAAATCTGTTTTTGTAGCGACCCGACCTGAAAGGTCGAATCTCTGGTGTTTCTGTACCATCCCAAGATCATGTTGGTACACACACTGTACATCAATGTATATATCAAAGGGAAATCACACAACATAAATTAATAGAAATCTCATATTGAGTCCTTTATTACAATAATGATTACAATAAAGTGGCTGAAGGCCAACTCATGAGATAAACTAAACCATAAACTTGCGGAAGCTTCGAAGGTAGATGAGTCCATCTAACTCCAAGGGCATCTCACCGAGCGGAGGGCGTATCCTCACTCCTGGTCGGAAAAGTACTCTGCAACATAATACGTTGCAGCCGTATAGGTCAGCATATTGAATATGCCGGCAAAGTCACAAGAGAGGGGGTAAGGTAATCATCTAGTCTATATGCAAATATTGCAGGTGGGGTAGTAAGTTTTTGCATAAAGCCAAAATTTTCCTACAACAAGAGAGGGCAAAGGCATAATTACTACAATGTTGGTTGATTAATGAGATGGTTCCACCAACCAATTCTCATACCCAAGTTGACATTAATAACCCACATCAATACAATTAATTGTGTTGAGAGTTCCAGATAGTTTCAGTTCCTTTGGCTCAAACTGTCCATGACCGTGGACATGGCTAATCGATTAGGTTTGGGTACTCTGTAGAGTTTTGCACACGTTCCCCACAAGATTTTGTCGCCTCCGTTTGATTTCTCGCACTTCAGGGTGTTTGAGAAACGGATGACCAAAACATGGTCTTCTAAAGGGTTTCCCTAAGACTCTGTCGGTGCCCATCCTTTCCTACCGTTCTTCTACATCTCGTAGCACCGCCTGTCCAGGGTCACCACGATATCCAACCAAGCCAGAGCCCATAATGACTTGTGGCTGTGCAGGTAAGCCTTGGGTCTTGAAGCATCCATCCATCTCTTTGTGCCAGGGTGACCTTTCCGCACAAATACTGGCATATCTCCAGCATCATCTAGGCTAACCACTGGTTTCTCCAGGGCGCCGTTCAACCATCATCGACCCAGAGGTAAGTTGAAGAACTTGGAGTCTTGAAGACTTGATCATCATGTAGGTCTTGAAATTATTAACTCACAATTCTCATGAATCACACAACCAACCCCGTCTACTAATCGCATAGCAAAATGTAAAACAACGTTTCCCGGGGCCAATGTGTCAAAGGGTTGAGGGGTACCTACCACATGATACTACAACAAGTAACCAAGTTTCCAATTTACCTACTTTGCATGCAATTGGGGTGATGGAAGAACTAATGAAATAAAACATAGGTATACATGATCAAAGTGACTTGCCTTGCTGACGATCCTCGTAATCAAGTGACTCTAGATAACAAGCTTCGCACTCCGGATGATCTAACTAATCAAACAAGAGCACACCATAAGCATAAATACAAAACAATTCACACAGATCAGCAGGGTTAAACAAACAATACTCAAACCATTCAATAGTATCAATCAAGAGAAAGAAATCAAAATAAAAAAATATTTTCACTCACAAAAATATTTTTAGTGTCAAAAACTTCTACTACTACTACTACTTTAAGACAAACAACCAAGCAATAGCTAGTAGAAAACTAAATAGTAAGAAAATCAATTTTAGTAAACAGAATCAATTTCACTAAAACTTTTGTGTAAAGAAACACTACTAAAATGAAAATAACTAGAATGTTCCTATAACTTTGGAATAGGAAACCAAAACAAGGATATTATTAACACTAATATTATTATCATCATATTACTTAACAGAATTGAATTACTAAATTTATTTATTAGAAATCTAACTAAATCATCTAACTAGTTTGTGAAAGTAAAACTAAATTGTTTTATAAAACTATACCTAATGAAAAAATATAAAGATTCCTATAACAACATGCTATAAAACTAAACAATCGTTCTAAATATTAGCAAGTAATGTTACCTAAAAATTTGAAACAACAGAAACTCATGAAAACTATTAACAAAAGTTAAACTAATTCAGGTTCAAATTAAATTAAAATTAGGAAAACTAAACTACATTAAGAACTAAACAAATTCTGTTTTTGTTAAAAACAGTAACTAAATTTATTAAAAAAACTCAAATCATGCAGAATGATAGGTTTAACTAATACCAAACAGTGGCAAAAGGATTCACTCAAAAATATATTTTTAAACTATAGTTATATAGATTTTAGTAATTTGAACAAATTTGATTAGATTCAAAATTTAAATCTCAGATTTGAAATCTAAGCATACAAACATAAACTACATCAAATATGTGAACTAATGCAAAAAGAATCAACTAAAAGCACTAAATAGTTTAAAAGACATAACAAAAACAAAAACAGAAAACATTTTGTTTTCTAAAACAGAAAAGAAAAGAAAAAACAAACGGATCGAACGGATAGGGTGACGTGGCGTTCTCTGGTTGGCTACGGGGTGTGCGAGATCTAACGTTTCGAGCAAACGACCGAGCTGTAGAGGATACCAGTTCGGCTTTAAAACGATCTAATCCTAGACGTTGATCTATGATCGAACGGTTAAGAGAGGGAGGGGGGCTCACAGAGAAGGGGGTCGCCGGCAAGGGGGTACTCCGGCAAGGCCGAGGCGGCGAGGTCGTCAGGGGTGGTGCTCTGGTGGTTGGGGACAGCGTCCGAGGGCTTCAAACGACGGCGGCGGGTCTCCGGCGTACTCTGGTGGTGTCGGAGGGGAGTGAAGATGATAGAGGCGACGGGCACGAGCTCCGGGAGCTTCGGTGGGGATCCAAACTCCAGCGAGGGTGTGGTGCAGCGCTCTGGTGAGGTAGAGTGGGGGCTTGGGGTGGAATGGAGTGCGGGGAGTCGACGGTGTACTTATAGGGTCACGGGTGGTCGAGGGAAGGAAAGAGGAGGCGGATCCGTTGTGGAGGAATCTCCGACGATGTCCTGTCGATGCGAGGAGGAAGGCGACCGCGGTATCTTCCGGATCGGGCGGTGGGGCCAGGGCATCAGAGAGAGGGAGGGCGGCGTCAGCGCGTCGGTCGGTCGGTCGGCTCGGAGCGGTTTCGGGAATTAACTACTGTGGGCTGGCCCGTTTCAAATTAAATTAGTTTCCTTTTTAATATCTAGAGCAGTAAAACTCATTTAAAAGTATTCAATACATTTCCAAATATAGGAAATATATATATCAAAATGATCAGGAGAATTAATGCTATTCAGTGAACATTTTTCCTCTGTAATATTGAATACTTTGAGAAAAAATATTTTTCAAAAAATGCTTATTTGATTTTAAATCCTTTTGCAATAATTTTTCAAATAGCCCCCTGGTTTTATTGTTCAAATATTTCACCAAGATGCCCCTGGTGTGGAGTGTCATGTTACTCCCCTCTTTTCTTTGAACTTTTCTAGAGGTTTTCAAATAGGTGAAACAAGAAAAAGGGAAAGATGAAAGTGACATTTCAGAAATTCAAAAGAAGCACTTCAACCATTATATTCATTCAAACAATATGATGATGATGCATGGCTATATATCATAACATTCAAAAATGAAATTTTGGGATGTTACAAACCTACCCACCTTAAGATGAATCTCGCCCTCGAGATTCGGGTTGGCTAGAAAATAGGTGCGGATGGTCTCTACGAAGATCTTCTTCGCGTTCCCAGGTGGCTTCTTCCTCGGTGTGGTGACTCCACAGAACCTTGAAGAACTTGATGATCTTGCTTCGGGTAACTCTGTTGGCAGTCTCGAGGATTCTGACAGGCTTCTCCTCGTAGGTCAGGTCATTGTCAAGTTGTATGGCCTCTAGGGGCACTGTGTCTCTCAAAAAGTTGTCGGTCTCCAACACCATCCCACGTCAATGGTGTTCTGCACCTTCTTCCATATAAAGCTTCGAAAGGGGCCATCTTCAGACTAGTCTGAAAACTGTTGTTGTATGAGAACACTGCGTAAGGTAAGTTGTCATCCCAACTGGACCCATAGTCTAGTGCATAGGCTCTCAACATGTCCTCCAGAATCTGGTTGACTCTCTCAGTCTGTCCATCGGTCTGCGGATGAAAAGATGTACTAAACTCCAGTCTTGTACCCACAGTTTCATGTAGCTGATGCCAAAACTTTGAGGTAAATTGTGTTCCTCTATCTGACACGATACTCCTCAGAACTCCATGCAGACATAGGATCCTGGTCATATACATCTTGGCTAGCTTAGCACTGGTATAAGTGGTTTTCACTGGAATGAAATGAGCCACCTTGGTCAAGCGATCGACCACTACCCAAATGGAATCATATCCTGAACGGGTCCTAGGTAGTCCTGTGATGAAGTCCATACCGATCTTATCCCATTTCCACTCGGGGGTCGGCAAAGGTTGGAGTAACCCTGCTGGTTTCTGATGTTCCGCCTTTACTCGCTGACAAACATCACATACCGCAACATGTTCGGCAATATCTTTCTTCATACCTGTCCACCAGTAACTTTCCTTCAAATCTAGGTACATCTTGGTGTTGCCTGGGTGTATCGAGTATGGTGAATCGTGGGCTTCTTGAAGTATCAACTTTCTGAGGTCTGGGTCATGGGGCACATAGATTCGGTTCTCAAACCATAGAGTACCCTGTTCATCTTCACGAAAGCCTTTAGCCTTGCCTTCCTTCATTCTCTACTTTATCTCAGCTATCTCCATGTCTGATTTCTAGGCTTCTCGAATTCTTTCGGTCAAGGTGGACTGAATCTCTAGTGTGGCAACATATCCTTGAGGAACTATCTCTAACCGAAGCTCTCTGAGATCTTTGGTTAACTCCTGGGGTAATCCTCCGGCTATGAGTGTGTTCACATAACTCTTCCGACTCAAAGCATCTGCCACAACATTTGCCTTTGCTGGATGGTAATGTAATCTCATGTCATAGTCCTTGATTAACTCTAACCATCTACTCTGTCTGGGGTTCAACTCCTTCTGTTTGAAGATATACTTCAGGCTCTTATGATCAGTGTACACATCACAACTATTTCTGATAATGAAATGTCTCCAAGTCTTGAGTGCGTGCACTACGGCTGCTAGCTCCAAATCATGGGTGGCATAATTCAACTCATGGGGTCGTAGCTGCCTGGATGCATATGCTACAACTTTTCCCTCTTGCATGAGTACTCCTCCAAGTCCTTGACGGGATGCGTCACAATAAACCTGGAAGTCCTTCCGATTGTTTGGTAGTATCAACACTGGGGCTATGACCAAACGTTGCTTCAATTCCTGGAAACTGGCCTCACATTCCTCAGTCCAGATATACTTAGACTCTTTCTTCAACAGCTCTGTCATGGGCTTGGCAATCTTTGAGAAATTCTCAATGAATCTCCGGTAATATGCGGCAAGTCGGAGAAAACTGCGGATCTCCTTAACTGAGGTGGGTGGCTTCCACTCGGTGACTGCTTCAACCTTAGTGGGATCTACTGCTATTCCTTCTCCGGAAATAACATGTCCAAGGAATCCGACTTCCGTCAGCCAAAATTCACATTTACTGAACTTGGCATACAACTGATGCTCTCTAAGCTTCTCCAGAACTAAACGCAAGTGCTCCTTGTGTTCTTCCTCGCTCTTGGAGAATATCAAAATGTCATCGATGAACACCACGACAAACTTGTCCAAATATTCCATAAACACTTTGTTCATCAAATTCATGAAGTAGGCAGGAGCATTAGTCAAACCAAAGGACATGACTGTATACTCGTATAAGCCATACCTGGTGGTGAAAGCTGTTTTGGGTATATCCTGTTCATGAATCTTCAGTTGGTGATACCCTGATCAAATATCGATCTTGGAGAATACTTTGGCACCTACTAGCTGATCAAACTGGTCATTAATCATCGGCTGAGGGTACTTATTCTTGATAGTCACCTCGTTCAATACTCGATAATCGACCACCATCCGCAAGGTTTTATCTTTCTTCTCCACCAAAAGAACTGGGGCTCCCCAAGGTGATGAACTTGGGCGAATATACCCCTTATCCAATAGCTCCTTAATCTGCTTCTTGATTTCCACTAAATCATTCGTGGGCATCCGATAGGGTCTCTTGGAAATCGGGGTTGTCCCTGGTATTAGCTCTATTAGAAACTCAATCTCCCTATCTAGTGGCATGCCTGGTAATTCCTCTGGGAATACATCTGGAAAGTCTTGTACAACCGGTACTTCCTCCTGAACAACTCCTGTGAGGGAATTTAACCGAGCACTCATCTGTGTGCGTCAGGATACATACTTAATCCTCTTGTTCTCCGGAGTGGTGAGTGAAATAGACTTGCTGGAGCAATCAAGATTTCCATCATACTTGGTCATCCAATCCATGCCTAGGATTACATTCAATCCCTGGGATTCTAAGATGATGAGGTCAGTAGGAAAAACATGGTTTCCTATGTGGAGTTTCAGGGCGTGGCATCCTATTCCTGCCATCATCATTCCTCCTGGGGAATTTACCTTAATGGGTTGACTAAGGGTTCTGGTGGGTAAACCATACTTTTCCACAACTACCCTTGATATGAATGAATGAGTTGCACCAGAATCAAAAAGTACCATAACTGGACGTGAATGCAATAAAAACTTACCAACCACAGTCTTGGGCTGATCATAGACTTCTTCCACATTGAGGTGGTTCACCTGAGCACGAGGAAACAGATTTGGCTTCTTAGCTACGGAGTTGCCGTTTCCATTCCCTTGCTTGTTCTGAGGGCATTCAGTGGCATAGTGCCTTGTCTTCTGACACTTGAAACAAGTGATATGGTTCAGATCTTTCTGAGCTGGAGCGGGACGGTGTTGGTTGCCATTCCCACTTCCATTACCATTCTTGAAGCTCCCATTGTTGGGATGATTATTCCCATTTCCTCCATGGTGGTGGCCTCCATGTTTGTGCACTGGATGAGTGTGTCCTCCATACTTACCAGTCCCTGATCCGGTATTTCCTGAGTACGGGGTGTAGCGGGGCTTTTGATGAGCTCCAAAGGTAGACTTCCCATGTGCATACTTCCTCTTGCGGTTCTCAATTTGCTGCTGCTTCCCCTCCAAGATGAGGGCCTTGTCTACCAGCTCCAAGTAGTTGTTGAAGGTAGCCACCATCAGCTGCACGCTCAACTCATCATTGAGTCCTTCCAAGAACTTTTCCTGCTTGGTTGCATCATTGGCCACACCTCCTGGTGCATAACGAGCCAACGTGCTGAAGTCGTCCATGTACTGGGCCACAGAACGGTTCCCCTGGCGTAAGTTGCAGAACTCACGCTTCTTTAGACTCGTGGCTCCAGCTGAGACATGTGCAGTGCGGAAAGCTTGCTTGAACTGCTCCCAAGCCACATCAGCAATGGGGTATGTGGTGGTGTAGTTCTCCCACCGTGAAGCTGCTGGGCCCTCCAGTTGATGGGCGGCAAAACGCACTTTTTCAGCCTCAGTGCATCCTGCGGTGGTGAGTTCCCTCTCCATCTTGCGGAGCCAATCATCTGCCACAATGGGCTCTTTGCTGCTAGAGAAGGTTGGGGGATTCAGTCTCAGAAAACGGGTGAGCTTGTCGCCTTGAGGTGGAGGGTGGTTGTTGTGGTTGTTGGTCTGATTGTGAATCAACAGCTACATCATGGCGTTCTACTACTGGAGAAGTTGGGTGAGCTCAGGCGGGAAAGTGAAGTCGGGCTCACGTCGCGGAGGCATCTTGTTGTTTTCAGAGGGGTGAGAATTAGAATAGAACAATGACCTAAAAGGGAAATTCACTACCCATATGCAATGCAGCAAACATATCACACCAAACACTCATTCATTTATTCAACTCAAGATCAAACATCCAGATACAAATCTCCATTCAACTAAACATCGACCTATGCCTTAACGACGAAAATGAAGATACATGGGGGCATAACTAAAGTTCTCCTCAAAAGTACATGGTGACGGAGCCTCCTCCAGTGGTGCTCTCCTCATAGTCATGATCGTTGCTCAAAGGAGCCATGTCTCCCTCGGGATGAAGATTTTCACCCATGTCCATCTGTTCCTCCAAAGTTGCGATGCGAGTGTTCAGCTTGTCGATCCTCTCTAAGAAATCCTTCACCTCATACTCATGCTCGTACTCAGCTTCCCGTAAGTCGGCTTCGAGGTCAATCTCGCGGTTCATCAGCCTCTTGATCATCTTTGTGGCACGTACCCGAAGCTCCAAGGTCCTGACGTGCGTCTCCAAGGTCTGGATATAGGAATGGTGGTGTCTTCGGTGGGAGTGGTTATGATATTTCCATTTGCGTCCTTGCGACAAACCAAGCTGACTCCTGGTGAAATGGTTCCACCTCTGTATTCCTCCTGAATACGTCCAAGGGCACGATGAATGGCCATGTCTCTCCCAAGTATCCAGCTGGGTGCCACAAACTTGAAGTCGATGGGTTCCTTCCGATTCCCAAAGGTCTTCCCGGGGATGTGCACCTCGATCCTATAGCGTCCGTCTTGTGGAAAAGACATGATAGGAGTCCCAGTGATGCTCGGCAAAGCAATCCTCACGTCCCTGACGATCCTTATCAGCTCCTTGCCAAGGGCATCGTTGCGTCAGGCTGGCAAAACTCTGTGATCAAAACTGGGATGAAGGTGGCCATCTATAAATTTTGAAATAATCAGAGGGAAGTCAGAAACGAGTAGATGAGGGTATAAGAATTTTACAGACAGAGAGAAATAAATCCTAAGGCTTTTCCAATCCTAGAGGTTACGTCCTACGGTCAGCGAACGCTCTGATATCATTTCTGTAGCGACCCGACCGGAAAGGTCGAATATCCAGTGTTTCTGTACCATCCCAAGATCATGCTGGTACACACACAGTACATCAATGTATATATCAAAGGGAAATCACACATCATAAATTAATGAAAATCTCATATCGAGTCCTTTATTACAATAATGATTACAATAAAGTGGTTGAAGGCCAACTCATGAGATAAACTAAACCATAAACTTGCGGAAGCTTCGAAGGTAGATGAGTCCATCTGACTCCAAGGGCATCTCACCGAGCGTAGAGCGTATCCTCACTCCTGGTCGGAAAAGTACTCTACAACATGATACGTTGCAGCCGTATAGGTCAGCATATTGAATATGCCGGCAAAGTCACAAGAGAGGTGGTAAGGTAATCATCTAGTCTATATGGAAATATGGCAGGTGGGGTAGTAAGTTTTTGTATAAAGCCAAATTTTTCCTACAACAAGAGAGGGCAAAGGCATAATTACTACAATGTTGGTTGATTAATGAGATGGTTCCACCAACCAATTCTCATACACAAGTTGACATTAATAACCCACATCAATATAATTAATTGTGTTGAGAGTTCCAGATAGTTTCAGTTCCTTTGGCTCAAACTGTCCATGGCCATGGACACGGCTAATCAATTAGGTTTGGGTACTCTGCAGAGTTTTGCACATGTTGCCCACAAGATTTGGTCGCCTCCGTTTGATTTCTCGCACTTCAGGGTGTTTGAGAAACCGATGACCAAAACATGGTCTTCTAAAGGGTTTCCCTGAGACTCTGTCGGTTTTAAAACGATCTAATCCTAGACGTTGATCTACGATCGAACGGTTAAGAGAGGGAGAGGGGGGCTCACAGAGAAGGGGGTCGCCGGCGAGGGGGTTCTCCGGCGAGGCCGAGGCGGCGAGGTCGTCGGTTGCGGCGCTCCGGTGGTTGGGGACAGCGTCTGAGGGCTTCAAACGACAGCGGCGGGTCTCCGGCGTACTCTGGTAGTGTCGGAGGGGAGTGGGGACGACAGAGGCGACGGGCACGAGCTCTGGGAGCTTCGATGGGGATCCAAACTCCGGCGAGGGTGTGGTGCAGCGCTCTGGCGAGGTAGAGTGGGGGCTCGGGGTGGAATGGAGTGCGGGGAGTCGACGGGGTACTTATAGGGTCGTGGGTGGTCGAGGGAAGGAAAGAGGAGGCGGATCAGTCACGGAGGAATCTCTGGCGATGTCCTGTCAACGCGAGGACGAAGGCGACCGCGGCGTCTTTGGGATCGGGCGGTGGGGCCAGGGCATCAGAGAGAGGGAGGGCGGTGTCAGCACGTCAGTCGGTCAGCTCACAGCGGTTTCGGGAATTAACTGCTGTGGGCCGACCCGTTTCAAATTAAATTCGTTTTCGTTTTAATATCCAGAGCAGTAAAACTCATTTAAAAGTATTCAAAGCATTTCAAAATATAGGAAATATATATATCAAAATGATCAGGAGAATTAATGCTATTCAATGAACATTTCCAGAGGTTTTCATAGCCCCCTGGTTTTATTGTTCAAATATTTCACCAAGATGCCCCTGTTGTGGAGTGTCATGTTACTCCCCTCTTTTCTTTGAACTTTTCCAGAGGTTTTCAAATAGGTGAAACAAGAAAAAGGGAAAGATGAAAGTGACATTTCAGAAATTGAAAAGAAGCACTTCAACCATTATATTCATTCAAACAATATGACGATGATGCATGGCTATATATCATAACATTCCAAAATGAAATTTTGGGATGTTACAGTTTTGCTTTCGTTGCCCACCCGAGGACCAACGACCAAGCGGAGAGGGCTAATGCTGAAGTGCTGCAAGGCCTCAAGACAAGAACTTTTGACAGGTTGCACAAGTGTGGAAGGAACTGGATTGATGAGTTGCTGGTGGTCCTTTTGTCAATCAGAATGACACCAAACCGAGCTACCAGCCAGACACCTTTCTCCCTCGTCTATGGGGCAGAGGCAGTTCTCCCCATGGAACTCATATACGGATCACCTAGAGTGCTCACTTATGATGAGCTCGAGCAAGAGCAGTTGCGACAAGACGACGCGACGCTCCTCAAGGAAGGCTGTCTTCTGGCTGCTGTGAGAGCTGCATGCTACCAGCAAGCTTTACGCTGCTACCACAGCCGCAAAGTTAATGCCAGAAGTCTTGAGGAAGGCGACCTTGTTCTTCGGTGAGTTCAGTCCGCCAAGAATTCCAACAAGTTGACGCTGAAGTGGAAGGGCCCTTATCGGGTAGTACGAGTTACTAGACCCAGCGCAGTCCGCCTGGAAACCGAAGATGGCATCCCAGTGAGAAACTCCTGGAATATCGAACACCTTTTTTTTGACCAATAATATCAAACACCTTCGCAAGTTCTACCCATAAGGCGCGGTTGTCGGGCCTCCCGGTAACCACCTGTTGTACAAGTCTTGCCGCTGAAGCATGTAATCCTTGGTACAAAGCCAGGCTCAGACCCTGTGCGTAGTTGAATTAAGATAAGTGTTCTGCAATCCTGATCGATTCTCATGATTACTTATGTGCATGTTTATCTGAGGTGTTACATTGCACTTAACCCCGACAAGGGCTAACGGACTGCCAAGGTTCCATACCCATATTTTATCTTCTTTATTTTTCTCAAAGGACAGAAGGATACCTCACGTGCAGCTTCGCCCGGGGGGAATGGTGGTTCGGATACCTATGAGCGCCGTCCTAGAAAAAACTTGCTGGAGGGAGCACGGCAACAAAGAGATAAGTTGCAAAAAAACCAAGTGAATCCTTGCTGTGAAGTTATTTTCCTTGGGCGATCTCGACTTCTATATGGAAAACCTTCACGTACGGGAACCTTGCCGCGATTGGCTGCGCCCTCACCGTGTTCGGGGCCGCTCAACGGCTTAAGTGGCCGCGCCCGCGCTCCTTGTTTCGTTTCTAGTCCGCTCAACGACTCAAGTGACAGCGCTCACGCCCTTATTTTGTTTCGAGCGAGACCCACACCTTGAACGGTTGTACCAAGGACACCGGGGTATCTTGCCGGCAGTAGCAGCGCCAGCAGGCTACTAAGGACCTATTCCTCGAAGCACTCATGGCAGGGTTACGCACGCCGTCAAGATTTTTCCAATAAAGCATAGGGAAAGTTCCATAAACAGAAAAAGGTCTAAAAAGGAAGATAATATGCACTCATTCTAAATGGGGTGAAATTGACATAAGATATTGCTTTTTCCTAAGTACATCTTTATTTGACTTTCTCCCCTAGGGGAGATTACAAGAATAAAAATATGAAAAGGGGAGGCGGGCTACAAGAAGAAAAACATGGCGAGAGGCCCCCGGCAGAAGCCCGGCCTGACCCCTCTGGACCAACACTACACGGAGGAGTAGGGCTGCCAGATGGGCAGGCAAGAACCTGGCCCCTCCTGGACCAGCATTGCGCAGAGGAGAGGGCCAGAGCGGGCGAAAAGGGGGATGGACCCTAGAAGCCGAAGTCCACGGGCATGCCGGAAGACCAAGCTGGAAGATGAGGGAGCGCCTAGGATAAAGGCCCCCGGCAGGATCATCCTACCGGGAGAGGGAGAGGCGTGAGGCTAGCAGTGATGGTGCGGTCGGCGATCAGTCCAAGATCGAGTACTCGGGCTCCGACTTGACCGCTCGAAGACCGGACTCGATGTCTTTGCCGTTGTCCTCCTCATCACTCTTGCCCGAGGACAGGCTTTCGGCGTTGCTCGAGCTCTCTTCGCAGCAGCTAAGACAGATGCAGGAGCGCCCATTAATCTTGATGGAGAGCATATTGGCCTCCACCATTTTAAAGTGAAGGACGTGCCACACCTGGAGGTTGTGCACGTGGGCGAAGGTCTTCCAGCCGCGCCTAAGGAACATGATGCGGTTCGCTGGGTACTCGATGTTTACCCGTGTCGCATCATTACAACAACCAGCCACCCATAGCCATAGGATGGGCGGCTCGTCCCCCTCCATTGCCCTAGCAAAGAGGAGAGGGAGACACAGATGGCTCCGGAGGGGGCCGGCCAGCTTGAGGACGAAGTCTAGCGCCATCCCATCGGCGTGGGTCTCCTCAATGGAGAGGCCTGCGTTGGAGGTGGGGGTGGAGCGGCACTCCGCCTCCCCCAACCTTGGACTCCATGATGGCCGCGACAATTCCAACGTGCAAGCTCAAACCACCTTCTGTCTCCACGGCTGAAGCGGTGGCATGATCTAGACAAGAGTTTCTTCTTGAAGATGAGGACGGTGGCCGCCCTCGCCCTCTTTTCATGGCTAAAGGCATGCGCTACCTGAAGATTGAGGAGAAGTGGAAGGGCGAACTATGGAGGTTTGCTCTCTGGAGATAGAGGGAGGATGGATGAGCACTGCCCTCGCTACCCCTCGATTTATTGGGTGGAGCGCATGGGCCGGCTCTCCCCCACTCCAAAGGACGCCACCCACCTCCTCCAATGGTGGCGCCCTCAATCACGGGGCAAACAGCAACCGCCCCATCGCCCCAATCCATGGTGTTGCAGTTACTGCTTTTCCCAGGGACTTTAAATCACAGGCACCCATTGCTGGCTCCCCGCTATGCATGCAGCGCGCGTGGCGGAAATGACCTAACGCGGTAATTAAAATTTTGAAGGTTGCGCCGTGCACGTATCCCACGTCCCGCATTCAATGGGCATTGTGGGGAAGCACAGCGAGCGCAATGATCTCAACTGCAAGGCCCTACCACGCGTGCATGTACACTGATTGGGCCTAGCCTAACAGCGTCTCGCGACGTGTGTCGCCCAGGCCCGGGGGCTCCATTCGGTGCATTAGAGTTTTAGGCTCTCTAGTGCCCCTTACTCGTGCACGGGCATTAGTAGCCACCATGGCAGCAAGGCCTAGAAGGGACTTGCCAGATACCAACACAGGAAAATCAAGATCATCGGCAAGGTCTTGCCGGGAGGGCTATTGAACCCCCAGGAGAAGCAAGGCCCCGACAAGGCAAGTCCCCAGCAAGGCGAAGCCCTGACAAGACCCCACCAGCGCACAGGGTAGTTGTCAATCCACTTGGACGCTTGTCGCAGCGCCAATGTTGGAGGGAGCTAAGCGGCACCGATGGGACGGGCTCCCGTCCCGTCCCACTGACGGACAGAGATGCCTGACGGTGCATTAAATGTGTCTGTCCTACTCCGTTAGTGTTAGGTATATAGCATTGTAGCTCTATACACCCCGTGTACGCACTATACGCCACTGATGGGATCCCCTTCGGAGTATAAAAGGAGCCCAAGGGCGATACAGTAGAGAACACAATAATGACAAAGGCAATAATCATGTTATCACTCCGAAACAGAAAGTAAAAAATCAAAAATAAATATAACTATTGGGTCGCCTCCTCCCAACAGGATCTATTGTTTTATCCCCTAGCTAGGCATAATGCATAGTTTCAAGTATTGGACCCCTTCATATCCTTCAAAACTAGATCTTCCAGAATCTTACTTAATAAATCACCCTTCTCAAAACTAGTTGAAGATGCCAAGTGTTCAAAAGGTTTACAAAATCATTACTAACATCATACTCATCATAAGGGTCCTCATAGAGAACATGGATTTCATCACAAATAGGTTCCCTAATAGTATTTAAATGCCAATATTGACTAAAACTTCATTAATTCCTTTAGCAATCCATTCAAATTTATCACAAGTTTGGAGGAATAGGGATTTTATTAATTCTTTGGGGAGGACATTCATTCTCATATTCCCATCAAATCCTTGATAGTCATTAGATTCCAACTTACGCATGGCATCTCTATTATGAAGGATCACTTCTATGGGGAGATGTTCAAATTTTATTCCATAAAAGTCAGAAATATATTTTGCTTTAAGCACAATATAATAAAATTCATGCATAAGGATATTGATAGAAATTTTCTTAATCTCATGATCAGGTATGCTAGGAAGTCCCAAAAATATCTTTTGAAGCATAGGATGGAGATGCACAAATTTTCTCTCTAATTTCAACAAAATCATGGTCATAGAATCCACATAAAACTTTGTTTCATCAAGTATGGATACTTTAATTAGTGGGAAAACTATCGAATATTCAAAAAATTCTTGAATAACATGCTTTCTAATAATGTTCCCACTGCGCACATCATAAAATTTGGAATTTTGGACATTGTGACTTTTCCTAGTAGGGACTTGACTTTTAGGAGGATGATGAGTGTAATCAATAAATTTTTGTCTTTCTTCAACCAAGTCAGTAGCACCATCTTCGCTGGCACTTTCAACAATAGTTTTCTCACACTCAGGCATGATAGCAACTTTCAAGCAAGCAAAGATAAATATTTTTTATTTTTTATTTTTATTAGGAAAACTAAATATAAAAGCAAATAAAAATAAGAACAAGTGCATGATAATTTGTGTGAAGTTACTTGATAGCTGCTGATGATATTCTCGGCAACGGCGCCCGAAATCCTTCCTAATACTTGTGATTTGCGTTCTATTTTCCGTGAAGAGGAACGGGTAATTGCAGCACAATACAGATAAGTATTTCCCTGAGTTAAGAAATAAAGATTTATCGAACTAATATGAATATCAATCCACAACCATCTTTAGGGATTGCATACAAAAGAGCAAACAACATGCATCCAACATGGGCAAGAGGGTTGTCAATCCCCTTGATCTGGTTATTTGCAAGGAAGTGAAGTGTGTAGATAATAGTAGATAATTGTAAATTTCAAAATAAAATAAATTCTAAATAATGGCAGCAATGTAAAGATAAGTTTTGTAAATATATAAGTGAAGATACCCCGAGGCATAGTTTTCCCTAGCGGCATATCTCATGAAAGTAAGCATACGTCGCGTGAACAAATTACTATTGGGAAATTAATAGAAAAGCGCATAGTTATGTGATATTCACGACAATGATCATATGTATATAGGCATCATGTCCAAAACAAATAGGCCAACTCGTGCCTGCACCTGTTACTGTTACTCCACTTCAAGAGCGCTTCTATGCTTTCCTCTCTACGTATTAAGTTCATGACAAACAGAGTAATGCTTGGAGAACGATGTCATGATGTGGACAAAGTAAACTCAATCAAAATAAATAAACCCGATCATTTATCCTTAGTGCAAACAACACAAAGATGTATCTCTTCCCCTTCTGTCACTGGGATATAGAAACTCGTCAGGTTGAACCCACTACAACGCGCCCCTCTCACTAAAGAAATATCAATCTACTTGGCCAAAGCAAATCAATAGATCAGAGAGATTTACGAAACTATAATGATAATGCAATAATAATCAATAAAATATTTCAGAGAAGACTCAGATACTTTGCACGAATAATCTTAACATAAACCCACAATTCATCTGATCCCAACAAACGCACCACAGAAAATAATTACCTCGGATAGATCAAAGCGAAGATGTGATGATCATTGTATTGAAGATCAAAAGAGAGAGAGATGTCCATCTAGCTACTAACCATGGACATGTAGGCCTGTGGTAAACTACTCACACAGCATCATGAGGGT
Source organism: Hordeum marinum (assembly GCA_022496015.1). Classification (NCBI taxonomy): domain Eukaryota; kingdom Viridiplantae; phylum Streptophyta; class Magnoliopsida; order Poales; family Poaceae; genus Hordeum; species Hordeum marinum. Next base: position 120,514,192 of record CM039676.1, read on the forward strand.
AGCAAGGTTGATGAAGAGGCCCTTAGTGATCAATCCATCCTCCAACAGGGTGCCAGGACGGAGCTCCAGATGAGATCGCGGCAGAACAGAGACTTGCAGTGGTGCAAAAAGTGTTTGGGGCTGTCCCCTACGGTTTTTGGAATATATGTGAATTTATAGGCCACAAAACAGGGGTAGGAGGGCCTCCATGGAGGGACAAGCCATCAGGGTGCGTCAGCCCCCCTAGTAGCGCCCTGTTCGCTTGTGCCTCTCTCGTGCGGCCTTAGGTCTTCTCCCGAAGCTTCCAGATGTTCATTTGGTCCATAAAATATCATAAGAAAGTTTTAGGGAAATTGGACTTCATTTGGTATTGTAAACCTGAAAAGGAAAAAACACACAGAAAGCAAGAACTGACACTGTGCACTAGGTCATTAGATTAGTGCTCAAAAATAATATATATTGGTAAATTATTACTCGAAAAGTATCCTAGAATGATATTATAATAGCATGAAACAATCAAAAATTATAGATACGTTGGATACATGTAAAAATATGATGAATGGTGACTTTGCCACAAATACGATGTCAGCTCTATATGATCACACAAAGCAATATGATGATGAACGGACTAGTAATATGACGTATCGGTGGAATTTGCATGGAAATATATCTCGAAATGGCTATGGAAATGACATAATAGATAGCTATGGTGCCTTTTTTGAGGAAGATATAATGAGGCTTATGTGTGACGGAGCGTATCATGTCATGGGGTTTGGATGCACCGGCGAAGTTTCCACCTATCCTCGACGTGAGAATGGGCAAGGCACGGTACTGAAGCGGATAGCAAAATATGAGGAGGTGAGATTGTGTATGTCCATGGTTTCACATTAGTCATGAATAAATCATATACTTATTGCAAAGTTTTATTAGTTTTATCACAAATCAAAGCACTAGTCGCATGCCCCAAGGGAGAAGGTTGGGAGGAGTTAACCATCGCGTGCCTCCGACCCGAAACAACACTAGGATTTTAACAAGGAATAGAAATGCTCACACATCCCCACTATGCCATTTTAGATAAAAAGAAATTAACACCTCTCAACATATATACTTCTACAAATCAACAATGATGTACTTGTTGGAGAACGTTGCATGGGAAACAAAAAAATTCGTACACACATGCAGATCTATCCATGGTGATGAGCATCTACGAGAGGGAGAGTGGATCTACATACCCTTGTAGATCGCTAAACACGAAGCGTTAAGAAACGCGGTTGGTGTTGTCGAACGTCTTCGCGATCCAAATCGCCGTGCGTCCCACGATCCAATCACGATCCGTCCCATGATCTAATCATGATCCATCCCACGAACTTGATCACAATCCTTCCCACAAACTTGATCACGATCTGTCCCACGAACTTGATCACGATCCGTCCCATGAACTTCATCAGGATCCTTCCGATCTAGTGCCGAACGGACGGCACCTCCGCGGTCAGCACACGTACCGCTTGATGACGATGTTCGCCGTATTGATCCAGCAAGAGAGAGCGGAGAGGTAGAAGAGTTCGCTGGCAGCGTGATGGTGCTCCGGCGATGGTGGTGGAACAATTCCAGCAGGGCTTCGCCTAAGCACTGCAGAAATCCGATCTAGAGGAGAAACTATGCATTGGAGGAACGGGTAGCACATGGCTGAAAACTTACTGCCAAAACCTCAATACCACCAGTATATATAAGAGGAAGAGAGGAGGTGGCTTGACCCAAGGGCCAAGCCACCAGGGAGTCGGCCGAACCAAGTGTGGAGGTGGAGTCCACCTCCAATCCTAGTAGGACTAGGATTCACCCTCTTTTTTGCCTTTTTCCACTTTTTCTCTTAGGACTCTTTTGTTCCAGCCACATGGGCCTCTTGTGGTTGTTCCACCAGCCCAATAAGGGCAGGTTTCCACTAACCCACAGCCCATGTAGCCTCTTGGGTCGAAATACTCCTCCCGGAGGCCTCCCGGTACACTACCGGCACTCCTGGTACACTACCGATGAGCCCGAAACTTTTCCGGCGACCAAAACAGGACTTCCTATATATGAATCTTTACCTCCGGACCATTCCGGAGCTCCTCGTGACGTCTGGGATCTCATCTGGGACTCCAAACAAACTTCGGTCACAACCATACAGAACTCTATACTACTAGAACGTCACCAAACCTTAATTGTGCAGACCCTGCGGGTTCGAGAACTATGTGGACATGACCGAGACACCTCTACGGTCAATAACCAATGGTGGGACCTGGATGTCCACATTCGTTCCTACATATTCTACAAAGATCTTTATCGGTCGAACCTTTATGTCAAGGATTCAGTTAATCCCGTATGATGTTCCCTTTGTTCTTCGGTATGTTACTTGCCCAAGATTCGATCGTCGGTATCTCTATACCTAGTTCAACCTCGTTACCGGCAAGTCTCTTTACTCGTTCTGTAATACAAGATCCCGCAACTAACACTTAGTTACATTGCTTGCAAGGCTTATTGTGATGTTGTATTACCGAGTGGGCCCTAAGATACCTCTCCGTCACACGGAGTAACAAATCCCAGTCTTGATCCATGCCAACTCAACAGACACCTTCGGAGATACCTGTAGGGCACCTTTATAGTCACCCAGTTATATTGTGACATTTGATACACACAAGGCACTCTTCCGATGTCTGTGAGTTCCATGATCTCATGGTCATAGGAACACATACTTGACATGCAGAAAACAGTACAATAAACTGACACGATCATAAGCTACGTTTGTAGTTTGGGTCTTGTCCATCACATCATTCTCCTAATGATGTGATCCTGTTATCAAATGACATCTCATGTCCATGGCTAGGAAACCTTAACCATCTTTCGATCAACGAGCTAGTTCACTAGAGGCATACTAGGGACATTGTGTTTGTCTATGTATCCACACATGTATCCATGTTTCCAATTAATACAATTCTAGCATGGATAATAAACAATTATCATGAACAAGGAAATATAATAATAAAAACTTTATTTATTGCCTCTAGGGCATATTTCCAACAGTCTCGCACTTGCACTAGAGTCAATAATATAGCTCACATCACTATGTGATTTACATTGTAATGAATCGAACACCCATGCAGTTCTGGTGTTGATCATGTTTAGCTCTTGGAAGAGGTTTAGTCAACAGGTCTGCAACATTCAGATCCGAGTGCACTTTGCAAATATTTATGTCCTTCTCCTCGATGTAATATCGGATGGAGTTGAAGCTTCGCTTTATATGTCTGGTCCTCTTGTGAAACCTTTGTTCCTTGGCTAGAGCAATGACACCAGTGTTGTCACATAACAGGCTCATTGGATTCAGTGCACTGGGCATTACTCCAAGATCTGCCATGAACTGCTTCATCCACACACCTTCCTTCGCCACCTCCGAGACTGCGATGTATTCCGCTTCGCACGTAGAATCAGCTACCATGCTTTACTTGGAACTGCACCAGCTTACCGCTCCCCTGTTAAGAATAAATACGTATCCGGTTTGCGACTTAGAGTCGTCCGGATCGGTGTCAAAGCTTGCATCGACGTAACCCTTTACGATGAGCTCTTCATCACCTCCATAAAAGATAAACATTTCCTTAGTCCTATTCAGGTATTTAAGGATATTCTTGACCGCTTGCCAGTGCTCCATTCCAGGATCACTTTGAAACCTTCCGGCCATACTTATGGCAAGGCTGACATCGGGTCTTGTGCACATCATTGCATACATGATAGAGCCTATGGCTGAAGCATAGGGGATGACACTCATCTTTTCTCTATCTTCTGCAGTCACTAGGCATTGAGTCTTACTCAACTTCACACCTTGTAACACAGGCAAGAACCCCTTCTTGGACTGATCCATTTTGAACTTCTTCAAAACATTACCAACGTATGTGCTCTGTGAAAGTGCTATTAAGCGTCTCGATCTATCTCTATAGTTCTTAATGCCTAATATGTAAGCAGCTTCTCCTAGGTCCTTCATTGAAAAACTCTTGTTCAAATATTCCTTCATGCTTTCCAGCATTTCTATATTGTTTCCAATCAGCAATATGTCATCCACATATACTACTAGAAACGCTATAGAGCTCCCACTCACTTTCTTGTAAATACAAGCTTCTCCGTAAACTTGTATAAACTCAAACGCTTTGATCACCTCATCAAAGCGCTTATTCCAACTCCGAGATGCTTGCACCAGTCCATAAATGGATCGCTGGAGTTTGCAAACTTTGTCAGCATTCCCTGGATCGACAAAATCTTCGGGTTGCATCATATACAACTCTTCCTCAAGGAAACCGTTGAGGAACGTTGTTTTGACATCCATCTGCCAAATTTCATAGTCAAAATAAGCAGCTATTGCTAACATGATTCTGAAAGACTTGAGCATCGCTACGGGTGAGAAAGTCTCATCGTAGTCAACTCCTTGAACTTGTGAAAAACCCTTTGCCACAAGTCGAGCTTTATAGACGATGACATTACCGTCCGCGTCTGTCTTCTTCTTAAAGATCCATTTGATCTGAATGGCCTTTCGCCCTTCAGGTAATACTTCCAAAGTCCATACTTTGTTTTCATACATGGATCCCATCTCGGATTTCATGGCCTCTAACCATTTCTCGGAATCCGGGCCCATCACTACTCCTCCATAGCTCATAGGTTCATTGTTGTCCAACAACATGACCTCCAGGATAGGGTTGCCATACCACTCAGGAGTAGTACGCGGCCTTGTCGATCTACGAGGTTCATTAGTAGCTTGATCCGAAGCTTCATGATCATCATCATTAACTTCCTCTTCTACCGTTGTAGTTTCCACAAAAACATCTTTCTGCATTGCGCTACTTTCTGGTTGAGGTAAAGGTTCAACAACCTCATCAAGCTCTATTTTCCTCCCACTCAAATCTTTCGAGAGAAACTCTTTCTCAAGAAATGTTCCGTTCTTAGCGACAAACACTTTGCCTTCGGATCTGAGATAGAAGGTATACCCGACTGTCTCTTTCGGGTATCCTATGAAGACGCATTTCTCCGCTTTGGGTTCCATCTTTTCAGGCTGAAGCTTTTTGACATAAGGATCACATCCCCAAACTTTAAGAAAAGATAACTTTGGCCTTTTGCCAAACCATAGTTCATATGGCGTCATCTCAACGGATTTTGATGGTGCCCTATTTAAAGTGAATACAGTTGTCTCTAATGCATAACCCCAAAACGATAGTGGCAAATCAGCAAGAGACATCATAGAACGCACCATATCTAATAAGGTTCGATTACGATGTTCGGACACACCATTACGCTGTGGTGTTCCGGGCGGTGTCAACTGTGAAACAATTCCACATTGTCTTAAGTGACTGCAAACTCATAACTCGGATATTCACCTCCTCGATCAGATCGTCGGAACTTAATCTTCTTGTTACGGTGATTCTCAACTTCACTCTGAAATTGCTTGAACTTTTCAAACATTTTAGACTTGTGTTTCATTAAGTAAATATACCCATATCTACTTAATTCATGAGTGAAGGTGAGAAAATAACGATATCCACCACGCGATGTAACATTCATTGGACCGCACACATCATTATGTATGATTTCCAATAAGTCACTTGCCCGTTCCATTGTTCTAGAGAACGGCGTTTTAGTCATCTTGCCCATGAGGCATGGTTCACATGTGTCAAGTGATTCAAAATCAAGTGACACCAAAAGTCCATCAGCATGGAGCTTCCTCATGCGTTTTACACCAATATGACCTAAACGGCAGTGCCACAAGAAAGTGGTACTATCATTATCAACTCTACATCTTTTGGCATCAATGTTATGAACATATGTATCATCACTATCAAGATTCAATATGAATAAACCCCTAACATTGGGTGCATGACCATAAAAGATATTACTCATATAAATAGAACAACCTTTATTCTTTGATTTAAATGAGTAACCGTCTCGCAATAAACAAGATCCAGATATAATGTTCATGCTTAACGTAGGCACTAAATAACAATTATTCAGGTTCATCACTAATCCCGATGGTAATCGAAGAGAGAGCGTGTCGACGGCGATCACATCAACCTTGAAACCATTTCCCACGCGCATCGTCACTTCGTCCTTTGCCAGCCTTCGTTTATTCCGTAGTACCTGCTTTGAGTTGCAAATGTGAGCAACCGAACCGGTATCAAATACCCAGGCACTACTATGAGAGCTAGTAAGGTACACATCAATAACATGTATATCATATATACCTTGTTTGTCGTTGGCCGCCTTCTTGTCAGCCATGTACTTGGGGCAGTTCCGCTTCCAGTGACCAGTTCCCTTGCAATGAAAGCACTCAGTTTCTGGCTTGGGTCCAAAGTTGTGCTTCCTCACAGGAGTAGCAACTGCTTTTCCATCCTTCTTGGTTTTACCCTTCTTGCCCTTGCCCTTGACTTTGCCATTTTTCTTGAAACTAGTGGTTTTATTGACCATCAACACTTGATGTTCTTTCTGGATTTCAGACTCAGCGACTTTTAGCATCGCAAATAGCTCGGCGACTGACTTGTTCATCCTGTGCATGTTATAGTTCATCACAAAGCTCTTGTAGCTAGGTGGCAGTGATTGAAGAACTCTGTCAGCGATCACCTCTGGCGGAAGGGCAATTCCCAACTCCGCTAGACGAGTTGAATACCCAGACATTCTGAGTATATGTTCACTGATAGACCCGTTCTCCTCCATCTTGCAAGCATAGAACTTATTGGAGGTTTCATACCTCTCGATCCGGGCGTTCTTCTGAAAGATAAACTTCAACTCCTGGAACATCTCATATGCTCCATGATGTTCAAAATGTTTTTGAAGTCCCGATTCTAAGCCATACAATATTGCACATTGAACTATTGAGTAATCTCCAGTACGTGCCTCCCAAGCATTCTTAACGTCTTCGGAGGTCATGTCTTCTGGTTGGTCACCAAGCGGTGCATCAAGGACATATGATTTCTGGGAAGCCGTGAGGGTAATGCTCAGATTACAGGCCCAGTCAACAAAGTTACTTCCATCATCTTTCAACTTAGCTTTCTCTAGGAACGCATTAAAATTCAGGGGTGCTACTCCACGAGCCATTGATCTACAACATAAATATGCAAAGTTTACTTAGACTATTGTTCAAGATAATGAGTTTAGTTAATCAAATTACTAAAGCTCCCACTCAAATTGACATCCCTCAGGCCATCTGAGTGTCACATGATCCAAATCCACCAACTCAAGTCCGATCATCACGTGAGTTCAGGTGGCTTCAATGGTGAACATCATTATGTTGATCGTATCTACTATATGACTCATGTTCAACCTTTTGGTCTCTTGTGCTCCGACGCCATGTATGTACATGCTAGGCTCGTCAAGTTTAACCCTAGTGTTCTACGTGTGCAACACTGGCTTGCACCGGTTGTATGTGAACGTAGAGTCTATCACACCCGATCATCACGTGGTGTCTTGACACGACAAACTTTCGCAACGGTGCACACTCGGGGAGAACACTATTCATCTTGAAATTGAAGTGAGGGATCACCTTATAATGCTACCGTTGTACTAAGCAAAATAGGTGCATAAAAGGATTAACATCACATGCAATTCATAAGTGACATGATATGGCCATGAACTTGTGTTTTAGATCTCCATCTTGAAAGCACCGGCATGATCTCCATCGTCACCGGCACGACACCATGATCTCCATCATCTTGATCTCCATCAACGTGTCGCCATCGGGGTTGTCACGCCCTGCATGCTTCTACTACTATTGATACCGTTTAGCGATAAAGTAAAGCATTACATAGCGCTTAATGATTGACACGCCGGTCATACAATAATTAAAGACAACCTTATGGCTCCTGCCGGTTGCCGTACTCATCGACATGCAAGTCATGAAATTCTATACATCACATGATCATCTCTTACATCACATATATCACATCATGTAATTGGCCATATCACATCACAACATACCCTGCAAAAACAAGTTAGGCGTCCTCTAATTGTTGTTGCATGTTTTACGTGGATGCTGTGGGTTTCTAGCAAGAATGATTCTCACCTACGCATAAACCACAACGGTGATACATAATTTGGTTTTCAACCTTCTCAAGGACCGCCTTTGTCGAATCCGATCCAACTAAAGTGAGAGAAACTGGCACCCGCAAGCCATCTATGCAACAAGTTGCGGTCGAGGGAACCGGTCTCTCGTAAGCGTACGAGTAATGTTGGTCCGGGCCGCTTCATCACAATACTGCTGAACCAAAATCCGACCAAGGGGGAAGCAATCTAAGCATCAACGCCCACAAACCTTTTGTGTTCTACTCGAGATCTCATCTACACATAGACCTAGCTCTGATACCACAGTTGGAGAACGTTGCATGGGAAACAAAAAAAATTCCTACGCACGCGCAGATCTATCCATGGTGATGAGAACCTACGAGAGGGAGAGTGGATCTACATACCCTTGTAGATCGCTAAGCGGGAAGAGTTAAGAAACGCGGTTGGTGTAGTCGAATGGCTTCGCGATCCAAATCGCCGTGCGTCCCGTGATCCAATCACGATCCGTCCCGCGATCTAATCACGATCTGTCCCACGAACTTGATCACGATCCATACCACGAACTTGATCAGATCCGTCCCACGAACTTGATCATGATCTGTCCCACGAACTTGATCACGATCCTTTCGATCTAGCACCGACGGACGGCACCTCTACGTTCACCACACGTACAGCTTGATGACGATCTCCGCCGTCTTGATCCAGCAAGAGAGAGAGGAGAGGTAGAAGAGTTCGTCGGCAGCATGACGACATTCCGGTGATGGTGGTGGAACAATTCTGGCAGGGCTTCGCCTAAGCACTGTAGAAATCCGATCTAGAGGAGAAACATTTACTGGAGGAACGGGTAGCACGTGGCTGAAAACTTAGTGCAAAAACCCTCAATACCATCAGTATATATAGGAGGAAGAGAGGAGGTGGCTTGGCCCAAAGGCCAAGCCACCACGGAGTCGGCCGAACCAAGGGTGGAGGTGGAGTCCACCTCCAATCCTAGTAGGACTAGGATTCACCCTTTTTTGCCTTTTTCCACTTTTTCTCTTAGGACTCTTTTCTTCCAGCCGCATAGGCCTCTGGTGGTTGTTCCACCAGCCCAATAAGGGGTGGTTTACACTCTCCCACATCCCATGTAGCCTCTTGGGTCGAAATACTCCTCCCGGAGGCCTCCCGGTACACTACCGGCACTCCCGTTACACTACCGATGAGCCCAAAACTTTTTTGGCGACTAAAACAGGACTACCTATATATGAATCTTTACCTCTGGACCATTACGGAGCTCCTCGTGATGTCCGGGATCTCATCCGGGACACCAAACGAACTTCGGTCACCACCATACATAACTCTATACTACTGAAAACAGTACAATAAACTGACACGATCATAAGCTACGTTTGTAGTTTGGGTCTTGTCCATCACATCATTCTCCTAATGATGTGATCCTGTTATCAAATGACATCTCATTTCCATGGCTAGGAAACCTTAACCATCTTTCGATCAATGAGCTAGTTCACTAGAGGCATACTAGGGACATTGTGTTTGTCTATGTATCCACACATGTATCCATGTTTCCAATTAATACAATTCTAGCATGGATAATAAACAATTATCATGAACAAGGAAATATAATAATAAACACTTAATTTATTGCCTCTAGGGCATATTTCCAACAGTTCTGACACCTTTTCATATTACCACATCAATATCATTAACCCACAATTTCTCTTTTATGTGCTACATGATGGTTTTGATTATTAGTCATTGAATACCTATTATTTTTGGAATAGTCTTATTACCCATGCAAATTACCATCACTATTTATTAACTCTCAAACAAATATATGTGAAGAACAAGAGTGCGATTATTTCTATAAAATCTATACGCCACCGTGCTCAAAAAGATATAAGTGAAGTAATAGACCAACTTCTAAGCTCAAAAGATATAAGTGAAGCACATAGTGTATTCTAACAAATTATGATGAAGGTATGTCTCTCTCAAATAGGTGTGTTCGCCAAATGATGATTGTGGCAAAGGAAAAAAATAAAAAGCGAACGACGCTCCAAGTAAAATGCATATCATGTGACGAATAAAAATATAGCTCCAAGTGACATACCGATGGATTGAGACGAAAGAGGGGATGCCTTTCGGGGCATCCCCAAGCTTAGACGTTTGAGTATTCCTAGAATATTACCTTGGGTGCCTTGGGCATCCCAAAGCTTAAGCTCTTTCTGCTCCTTATTCCTTTTTCCATCGTGATAGCACCCAAGACTTGTGAACTTCAATCACACACAATTCAACAAAACTTTGTGAGATCCGTTAGTATAAGTGTCGGTGTCAAAACCGGTGGATCTCGGGTAGGGGGTCTCAAGTTGTGAGACTAGAATCGATGGTAACAGGAGATGAAGGAGACGATGTTCACCTAGGTTCAGGCCCTCATATGGGGGTCTCAAGTTGATTAGATTGATGATATGTGGGTTAAAGAGTTGATCTACCTCGAGATCGAGTAGCTAAACCCTAGATGAGTTGTCCTGCCTACAACCTAAAAGCCTTCGGCTTATATAGACGCCAATGATACCTAGGGTTTACACATGATCGGTTACACTTCGAAGGAAAAAACATGCCTATCTACTACCGATAACTTGGAGGACATGCCACGGCTCCCCGAAGCTTCCACCCTGGCAACGGGGCCTTTGCTCATCTAATGGCCCACATAGTCTGGCCCGTGGGAAACAGGTCGGCTATAAGAGGACCCCTTAAACCAGCACTCCCTCAGTAGCCCCCGGTCTGGCCTCCAACGCCAAGGTATATCCGGACAATCTTTGTGCGTCGAGGTCTTCGGCAACCAACCAGTCATCGGTGAAATCCCAAGCGTCACGAACTCGCTGGGTCCATTATAATAACCGCCCATGTTTCTCGATTTTCGCGCGTCATGGGGAGACGAGTGATTTAGTGATTTTTTGCAATACTGCCCCTCTGCAATGGAAGCACCACCCATTTATACAAATAGAAATCGTGGTTTAGACCACATCCTCCTCCTCCCCATCGGAAAAAAACTCCTAGTAGAAGATCACCACGAAAGACATGGCGAGTGCCCCCAGATGTTCCTCGTGCCCCTACGGCTCCCGTCCCGGGACTGGACCAGCTGCTCCGTATCGCTCTTACGACTGTGCAATCTGGAAACCCAAGGGTACCTCCCTTCTTCGGATCTGGCGGTGACCCGCGTAGGTTTATCCTCTTTTAACAACGAAGTTTTCGTGGAGAATTTCCCCAATCCACAAAGGAGGAACGGGTATGCTTCGTGCCCTTTCTTCTGCGGGGTCTCGGGTTTCTGAAAGGACAATAAGATCCCTTAGTAGTTTTGATAATTCATGACAACATACATTGTCTCTTGGACTAACACCTCTATCTAGTGTATTTCAGATAATAGTCCATTGAGAGTTGAGTTAGAAAAAGGATTGTGAAGATTGTGGAATTACCCCAAGATGCAAGGAAATAGGTTGGCCAATCTTCAAGCAAGAGGACCCTACATTTTACATTTGTGAGAAATCACTTTGAGTCCATAGGAAAACCAATACTATTAAAAGGGGGTAAGGTTTTGTTGGTGAACAAAATTCTCATACGTGCACAAGTGATAGTCACCAAAAACATCCACAAGCTCTCCCACCAAAGTCTATCTATAGCCAAACATTCAAAATTGGCGCAACCAACATTCCTATCCCGGTGCCACCAATTCCAAACCCTAGACAGACTCAACCAAACCCTAACCCTTCGGTGCAGCCGACACTGCTTTCGGTGATACCGAGTTGGGCTGCCAAGTTTCTGTTATGCAAGTTCACATTTCTGGTCCATCCGAGAATGTTTAATTGGGGTCACCGAGTTTGGAAATTCTGCCATTGGTCACATTGTCGGTGCAACCGATATTCCTATACCGGTCTCACTGAGATTCAAAAGTTGCCACCTTTTGGTTACTTTGGTACCACCAAGATTAACACATTGGTGTCACCGAGTTGATCATTTTATTTGTAAAGGTTGGATTTTTGGGGATGCCTATATATACCCCTCCACCACCACCTACTCGACAGAGAAGCACTCATAACTATTCCATACCTATCCTCTCAGATTTTCTAAGAGAGAACCACCTACCCTTTTGTTGAGATCAAGATCTTCAACTCCAACCATATGGATCTTGATTTATAGCCTCCCCAAGTTGCTTTCCACCAATCCCATCTCTTCCACCAAGCCAAATTTGTGAGAGAGTGATTATGTGTTGAGGATTCTATCATCTTGAAGCACAAGAGCAGGGAGTTCATCATCATTACCGAGCCTATTACCTTTTGAAGGGTGGTGCCTCCTAAATTGGTTAGTTATCTCTTGGGAGCCTCCTACTTCATGTTGTGGAGTGAACCAAGAAGTTTGTAAGGGCAAGGAGATCGCCTACTTTGTGAAGATCTACCCATAGTGAGGCTAGTCCTTCGTGGACGGAAGCCGTATGGAATAGTCAAGGTAGCTACGTCATGGACCCGTATGGGTGGAGCCCTCCATGGACTCTCGCGAATGTTACCTTCCGTGGGTTGAAGACTCCATAAACGTGGACGTACGATAGCACCACCTATCGGAACTACAGGAAAAATCTTTGCGTCTCCTATTGCGTTTGATCTTCCTATCTCATCTCTTTACTTCATGTGCGATGTCTTTACTTTCCGCTTTCATATTTGTAGACATGCATGTGTAGGGCTGTTAGACTTTCTAGACTTTCTAAAATATTTAAAATCTGCTAGTAGTCTATTCACCCACACACACACCCACCCCTCTAGACACTCTTCTAGCGATCCTACAAGTGGTATCAGAGCTTTGGTCTCCATTGCTTCAGTTTAATCACCATGGAGGAAGATGGATGTGTATAGAGTAGAGAGTTTGAGTTGTAGAGTGCCCATTCTCGACGGAGAGTACTATAGTCAATGGAAAAATGCCATGAATGATCTATTTGATAAATTCCATTTCACAAAATATAGTTAACACCCTTATGTGCTCCCTATTGATGAATTGCATCCCATACACGAAGAGGAAATTAACATGCTTGGTAACCTAAGAACTATCAATCTTATTGTTAGAGGTTTACCAAGATTCATGCTTTCTCAGTTGAAGAACTTTGCATGTGCCTATACCTGGTGGACTGATTTAGAGAAACGATATCCAAATCTTTCATTAGGAAATCTTGATGAAATTCTTCATAAAACTGTTGCTTTTCACAAAATGAAGCCTAGTGATCCAAACTTTGATAAATTCCTGTTTGAGCTCTGTGATCTTATGTGTGCTAAAGGGGATGTCACCACTATCAACAACATTATATTTCAGGCCATTCGCATTCATAAACTTGAACATTGTCATGATCACTATTCGAATGAATCTCTTGTTCTTTATGACGAGGATTTCCCACTTGATGATGACAATGTGGAACATGACTATCTTGGAGAAGATGAGTTGTTCGACATCGAGAATGAGAAGATCATGAACAATCTGAGTCTTATGGCAAACTTCAAGGATTACATGTCCGGAGGAAAAGAGTGGATTCTTGACCGTGGATGTACGGATCATATGAGTGGTGATAAAGACATGTTCCAAGAGATCATGCCTAATGAAGGTCCTCGAAGGTACGTGACCTTTCGAGGCAACTATAAGGGTAAGGTACTTGGCCTTGGTAAGGTGGACATATCCCATGATAGCTCTATTCAAAATGTCATGCTTGTTGAATCTCTTGGCTACAATCTTCTTTTCGTACCTAGACTTGCCGACTTCGGTTTCAATGTGTTATTCACGAAAGTAGATTGCCAAGTGTTTCATCAAGATAATCATAAAATGGTCTTTACCAGTTTCCATAGAGGTGATCTATACATTGTTGATTTCACTAAAAGATCCAACCCTGGCACTTGTTTAATTGCAAAATCTTCTAAAGGTTGGCTTTGGCATAGAAGACTAGGACATGTTGGCATGCGTAATTTAGACAAGCTTATTAAAGGTGATCATATACTTGGTGTTAAAGACGTTATCTTTGACAAAGATAGACTTTGTAGTGCTTGTCAGGCTGGAAAGTAAGTAGGTGGAAGTCATCCCGTTAAGAATATCATGACTACTAGGAGACCACTCAAGTTGCTTCACATGGATCTTTTTGGTCCCAATGCTTACAAAAGTCTCGGTGTAAATTCCTATGGTCTAGTTATAGTTGAGGATTTTTCCAGATTTACGTGGGTATTCTTTCTTGATGATAAGTCGCAGGTTCAAAACATCTTCAAGAACTTCGCTCGTAAGGCGCAAAATCAGTTTGAAGTGAAGATCAAGAAGGTTCGGAGTGATAACGGATCGGAGTTCAATAACACCCATGTGGATACCTTTCTTGACGAAGAAGGTGTCTCACATGAGTTCTCGGCTACGTACACACCTCAACAAAATGGAGTTGATGAGAATAATAACCGGACACTCATTGAGATGGCAAGAACGATGCTTGACGAATACAAGATGCCAAGACACTTTTGGGCAGAAGCCGCTGAAACAGCATGTCATGCCACAAACCGACTTTACTTGCACAAGCTTCTCGGTAAAACGGCATACGATCTACTCACCGGTAACAAACCCCAAGTCGGATACTTTTGGGTATTTGGCTCAAAGTGCTACATTCTTGATAAGCATCGTCGTACTAAATTTGCTCCTAAATCTCATGAAGGATTCCTACTTGGCTACGGATCAAACTCTCACACTTACCATGTCTACAACAACTTCACTCGAAAAGTTCAAGAGACGGTAGATGTGAAGTTTGAGGAATCTAATGGTTCGCAAGTCGAACAATTGACAAATGATGTATGTGATAAGGACCCTTTGGAAGCTATTCTAGATCTATCCATCGGCAAGGTTCGTCCCATGGAGGTGAAGGAAAGTACTTCACCAACTCAAGTGGAAGCCCCTACTTCACGTCAAGGTGAACCTCACTACGACAGGAGGCATCCACAACTGGTACACGACGAGATGATGAAGAGGAGGAAGTTTATCATGAAGATCCACCACAACCACCTTCACCACCACCTTAGGGGAATGACGCCTTCAATAACAACGAAGATGAAGGAGATGATGATGAAGAAGAAGAAGCTCCACCATCCAACAATCAAAAGTTGACCTGAGTTCGAGCTCAAGTGACCAAGAACCATCCCCTAAACCAAATCTTTGGTGATATACAAACAGGGAGAATCACTCTCTCTAAAACCCGTCTAGCTAAATTTGTGAGCATTATTCTTTCATCTCTAGCATTGATCCTTTGAAGGTAGAACAAGCTCTTGAAGATGCGGATCGGGTGAACGCTATGCATGAAGAGCATCACAATTTCGAAAGGAACAAAGTGTGGACACTCATGGAGAAGCCAGAAGATTAGCACAACATCATTGGAACCAAATGGGTGTTTCGGAATAAACAAGACGAAGACGGTCATGTCATGCGCAACAAGGCTCATCTCGTAGCCCAAGGATATACGCAAGTCGAAGGTATGGACTATGGTGAGACTTATGCCCCCGTCGCCAGACTTGAAGCTATTTGTATTCTTGTTTCTTATGCTAATCACCATGATATCATGCCTTATCAAATGGATATCAAAAGTGCATTTTTAAATGGTGAAATTGAAGAAGAGGTTTATGTTACGCAATCACTTGGTTTTGTGAATCCTAAGAAACCTAATCATGTTTAAAAGTTTCGTAAAGCTCTTTATGGTCTTAAGCAAGCCCCTCGTGCTTGGTATAAATGCTTAACGAAGTTTCTCATTGAAAAAGGTTTTGAAATTGGTAAAATTGATGCAACCTTGTTCACTAAGAGAGATAATGGTGAATTATTTGTGCGCTAAATCTATGTGGATGATATTATCTTTGGTTCCACTAACCCTCAATTTAGTGAAAGGTTTGGAAGGTTGATGTACGAGAAGTATGAGATGTCTATGATGTATGACATGAAATTCTTTCTTGGTTTCCAAATCAAGCAATCAAGAGAAGGAACTTTCATCTCTCAAACTAAGTATACCAAGGACTTGATCAAGAAGTTCAACATGCAGGAGTGCAAAGGTATGAAAACTCCTATGCCCACTAGTGGACATAGTGATCTTACCAGGGAGGATGAACCGGTTGATGAAAAGGTTTATCGATCTATGATTGGTTCATTGCTATATCTATGTGCATCTCGTCTCGATATTATGCTTAGTGTTTGCATGTGTGCTAGATATCAAGCTGTAACTAAAGAGTGTCATCTTTTGGCTGTAAAACATATTGTGAGATACTTGATACAAACACCAAACTTTGGCATTTGGAATCCCAAGGTATCTCCTTTTAATCTTGTTGGCTATTCCAATTCCGACTATGCCAGTGACAAAGTTGATAAAAATTCCACCTCAGGTACTTGTCAATTTTTGGGTAGATCTCTTGTGTCTTGGTCCTCCAAGAAACAAAACTCGGTATCTCTATCTACTACCGAAGCTGAGTATATTGTTGTTGGATCTTGTTGTGAGCAATTACTATGGATGACACAAATGTTGAAGGATTATGCAATTTATGTTAAAAATGTTACATTACTTTTTGACAATCAAAGTGCTATTAAAATTGGTCATAATCACGTGCAACATTCTCGAACTAGGCATATTCAAGTTCGACATCATTTCATTCATGATCATGTTGCCAAAGGAGATATTAATCTTAAGCATGTTCGTACTAACAAGCAATTGGCCAATATCTTTACTAAGCCACTTAATGAGAAAACATCTTGTCATTTGAGGAGTGATTTGAACATATTTATGCTTCAAACTGGAGCTAGACTCACTCGGTTGCAAGCAAGGGCATGAGCTTTCTTGTTATTTTGATGTTCCCGTAACTCGTTATCATATGCCATGGTTCCATGCTCCCTTGTATTGCATCTAACCTTTTGTAGGTACTTGGAAGAACTTCATTCCACAAGATTTCCATCAACTCCAATTGTAAGCAATCTTGTCATTACCAAGTATCCACAACCCCTCTTGATGATGGAAGGAAGAAGACAACAAAAACATATCCTTGACATATATTTGATCTTAGTTGCAAAATCTATAAGTGGTATTATGTCAATTGTATATATCCATTGTTCTTCATTACATGATTAACCTTTGTAGGTGACTAGTGTACTAGAACGAGAAGGATTGCTCCCAATTCAAGATGATTTTCATCAACCTCGAGCATCCTTGCATGACTAATCTTTGTAGGTAACCAGTGTAATGGAACAAGAAGGATTGCTCAAAACTCAAGATGATCTTCATCAACCTCTAGCATCCTCAACAAGTTCATATACAAGCTACATCATCAACATCACTCAAAGGTATGTACTCATGTCCTTGAAAAGGCTTTACTCCAAGAAATGAGCTAAAGCAACTCAAGTGATATGAAGACATTAAAGTACTTAATCGAAAAATGGTAACCCCATTTGAGCTCAACATAGAGTATGACCTATGATCAAGTATTCTTGCTTGGCTCCTAAGTCAATATACTCTAATATAGGTGACCTAGTCACCGCCCATCATCTAGTTAAGAATCTTGTGTGGTTTGCTCTCTATTTGCATGATCTCTTGTAACCACTCAAATCTTATCTATTTGATGTCCTTTGTAAAAAATCGCATTCTTTCTGTTTGAAACTATTTATTTTGTCTCTGTGAAAATAGAAACATGGTCTCTCATTCGGAGCCACCGACATAAATAACTCGGTTCTACCAAAATTGCAGATGAGCTGCACTATACAATCTCGGTACCATCGATTTATCTATCCCGGAGACACCGATTTTTCTTTGTTTTCTAAATATGTGTTTCTTTAATATTTCTTATTGGTATCTGTTCTTGTGATATTCTTGTTCCTTCGATGACCCCTTCATTATTTAAAAAATAGGGGGAGAAGAACAAACAACACTTTGGGGGAGAAATTCTTTATTCAAGGATCCCTAGCTCCAAGGAGAAGAAAACTCAAATTTGCAAAAGGGAGAGAAGTTACTTCAATGATTCCCTTAGTTCGTTTCTATGAACCCTACTTTCAATGACCCTTATTCTCGAGGATCCCTTCCTTGTCAATGATCCCTGTCACTACTCCTAAGTTTAACCTTTTTGGTAATTTATGCCAAAGGGGGAGAATATCAAAGCTTCATGCTAAAGGGAGAGTTACATGCTTATGCAAAGGGGGAGATATGATTTAGGCGGAGAGGAAAATATTGGAAGTTTATACTTATACAAGGTGAGAATAACAATGTAGGGGGAGAATAATATATTTTGGAGAAAAGACTAAAGTGAACAAAGGATTCCTTTTGTCACCCTATCCGATCCCAATATCTACATGTTGAGATTCAGGCGGAGAGGATGAACTACCACTTTCATATCTACAGGGAGAAAAGATATAATGGATTAATGCTAAAGGAGGAGACATATCAATCTTAAGGATTATCATATTTTATATGTTCTCCATACCTTGGTATCCTTTGAGTTCCATTGCTTTTGTTTAGTAGAATACTCTTGTGTTTCCTAACATTGATTTCTCAAGGGTCTCTCTACTACTAGAATACTCAAGAACTCAAGGTAAGTATATGCATCATATCTTTGATCAAGATGATCTCTTGCTTCTTGCACATATTGTTTGCAAGAGTGAAGTACCGAATGAGGATACATCTCATTCATATATATTTTGATGCAATTATCCCAGATACACATGACTCCTTATATCCCTTTCATCCATATGTATGTCCATGCATTCCAAAGCAACTATCTTTTAAAGGACTGCACACACTTAGGGGGAGCAAATCTAAGTCATGTGTTTCTCAAAGTCTTCATTACATCCATGCATATCTTTATTTGAAGCTTTGATTGTATGTTGTCATCAATTACCAAAAAGGGGGAGATTGAAAGCACACCATTCTCCCTTGGTGGTTTTGATAATTCATGACAACATACATTGTCTCTTGGACTAACACCTCTATCTAGTGTAATTCAGGTAATAGTCCATGGAGAGTTGAGTTGGCAAAAGGATTGTGGAGATTGTAGAATTACCCCAAGATGCAAGGAAATAGGTTGGTCAATCTTCAAGCAAGAGGACTCTACATTTTACATTTGTGAGAAATCACTTTGAGTCCATAGGAAAGCCAATACTATTAAAAGGGGGTAAGGTTTTTTGGTGAACAAAATGCTCATACGTGCACAAGTGATAGTCACCAAAAACATCCACAAGCTCTCCCACCAAAGTCTATCTATAGCCAAACATTCAAAATCGGTCCAACCAACATTCCTATCCCGGTGCCACCGATTCTGAACCCTAGATAGACTCAGCTAAACTCTAACCCTTCGATGCATCCGACACTGCTTTCGGTGCCACTGAGTTGGGCTGCCAAGTTTTTGTTATACAAGTTCACATTTTCGGTTCATCCGAGAATGTTGAATCGGCGTCACCAATTTTGGCAATTCTGACCGTTGGTCACCTTACCAATGCAACCGAGATTCCTATACCAATCTCACCGAGATTCAAAAGTTGCCACCTTTTGGTCACTTCGGTACCACCGAGATTAACACATCGGTGTCACCGAGTTGGTCATTTTGTGTGTAACGGTTGGATTTTTGGGGATGCCTATATATACCCCTCCACCACCACCTACTCGATAGAGAAGCACTCAGAACTATTCCATACCTGTCCTCTTAGATTTTCTGAGAGAGAACCACCTACCCTTGTGTTGAGATCAAGATCTTCCACTCGAGCCATATGGATCTTGATTTCTAGCCTCCCCAAGTTGCTTTCCACCAATCCCATCTCTTCCACCAAGCCAAATCTGTGAGAGAGTGATTGTGTGTTGAGGAGTCTATCATCTTGAAGCACAAGAGTAAGGAGTTCATCATCAATACCGAGCCTATTACCTTTTGGAGGGTGATGCCTCCTAGATTGGTTAGGTCTCGCTTGGGAGCCTCCTACTTCGTGTTGTGGAGTGAACCAAGAAGTTTGTAAGGGCAACTAGATCGCCTACTTTGTGAAGATCTACCCATAGTGAGGCTAGTCCTTCGTGTACCGAAGCCATATGGAATAGTCAAGGTTGCTACTTCGTGGACCCATATGGGTGGAGCCCTCCGTGGACTCTCGCGATTGTTACCCTCCTTGGGTTGAAGACTCCATAAGTGTGGACATATGATAGCACCACCTATCGGAACCATGGGAAAAATCTTTGCGTCTCCTATTGCGTTTGATTTTCCTATCTCATCTCTTTACTTCAAGAGCTATGTCTTTACTTTCCGCTGCAATATTTGTAGACATGCATGTGTAGGGCTGTTAGACTTGCTAGACTTGCTAAAATAGTTAAAATCTGCCAACCAATTAACTTGGGAAAAGGCTAGGTTTTAAATTCCTTCTAGTAGTCTATTCACCCCCCCCCCCCCCCTTCAGACACTCTTCTAGCGACCCTATAGTTTCCCATTCACCCGTTCTTGAGAGGGTTTGTGACAGCACGAGACCGACGTTCCAGAAGATTCCAAAAGATTCCCTTTAGTTTCCGTTTTCGTCATGTGTTCGTCTGGTTGTCGCATTCATCATCGCATCATTCGCATCATCTACATTGCATCATCTCCCGTTTTCGAAACTTGTATCCGTTCGTAGTTGCCGGTTCTCTCCGTTTCGCCGTTGCCCGTTTCGAGACCAGCCACACAACCACGCGCCCGCAGCACCATTTAAATAAAATCATTTTTAAGTGCGCGCAAAAATATTCTCGGATCGAGTTGAAACTTGTCATGCGGTCTTGTTATAGTCTAGGTAGGCCGCCCGTCGATTTTCGTCGCGTTCTGAGTCCGTTAGATGCCCCGTCGGTCATCTGTAGCAGTGCGGTCATCGGTTATCGTCGGATGTATTTCGGTGTTTTAAACTCAGTGCCACGGGTCACCGTCCTCCCTCTCATCTCTCCTTAGCCCCTCTGCACAGCCACGTAACCCCCTCTCCACTTCCGGACGTCGAGTCGACAGCCGACAGTCCAAAAACGGACAGCGCCGTAAACCCTAGCCTCCCTTTCCTATTTAAGCCCCCTAGCTCCCCCTCGTTCTGCGTGCTAACCCTAACCACCAGCCCCTCCGTCTCCCTCCTCCAGCCAGGCCCGCCCGATCCCATCGGGGCCCATTCGAGCCGTTCCCGGCCCGAATCGGCCGTCCCGGAGCTCCCCGAGCTTCTCCCGAGCTCCCATGGAGGTCCTCCCGCAGCCATGGCCGAGCCCTCACCGGAATCCCCCTGGCCGAAGTTGCCCCTGGCCGGAGCCGCCGCCGGCGGCCCTCGCCCAGACCATCGCCGGCCCCCTCTCCTTCCTCCCTCCTCCTCTCCTCCCACTCACCTCTCCTCTTCTCTTCGTAGGAGCTCTGCCGGCCCGATCTCCGCAGCCGCCCGTCGTCGTGCATACTCTGGCTGCCGCCCGCAGCGCCACCGCCTCCCACCGGATCCGGTCGTCGCCTCCCGCCGCCCGGCCTCGCCAGCCCCGCCGCCTGTGAGCGCCGCCACCTGCGAGCCGCCGCCGCTGCTCTGCATCAGGAGCACAAGCACGAGGCTGTTTCCCCATTGACCCACTCGATCTCGCTCGTGGGCCTCGCCCCGGCCCAGCGCAGCCGCTACCCCAGCAGACCTCACCTCGGCCCAGTGCTCCCACCGACCGGCCCATGTGGCCTGGTGAGCACCCCCCTTTTTCGTTTTTTATTTATTTTCGTGTGTTTAAACCGTTGTAACTAAATATCCGTGCATCGTATTGATATAGTTTCAACATGAAAAGTGCGTAGAATTAAACATAGATTAATATTATGTCATTTGCATCCATGTCAAAATCATGTTAACCTATCATTTTGCATAATTGCATTTAATTGCATTGCCATATTTAATTACCGTGCACTGAAATTAACAAAATAATATGTTAAAAATGTTCATCTCATTCGCACCGCATTTTCATGCAGGATAAAATTGTGGTCATCATGTTTGCATATTATTTGCATTATCAAATTGTTTTTCCGTGAATAGGCCTAATCCTGCATATTTAATTATGATTAATTTCCCACATGAATCCATGCTTATTATATATGTTTTCGGGGTAGAAAAACTCATGTGATTTATCTGTGCATTTAGTTTTGCCATTTGAGCATGTCTGCGTGCATGTCATTTATGTCGTGATGCCCTTTTGTCATTTTCATAGGAATTAATCCGGGCATGATATGAATTAATTTCCAACATAAAAGATGCTCTTTGATATGTGTCCTAGCCCATGGACATTTTTCTTGTCATGGAAATGCATGTTTAGGTGTTATTTTGTTGTTGTCAACTTGCTATGGAAATGTGTTATTTTGAAGGTCCAAAATATTTTTAAGTCTGGAATCTGTTATATTTTGTTGCTGTCTTGCCAAGTGATTTGCTAGTGATCTAGACCTCTTTTGTGGTAGGTGTAATGGAGTTATTTGTAGTTGATATTGTCCTCTAGCATGCTGTTAAGTTTCATGCCATTTCATGATTGTAGCATATAGTTTTACTTCTGTCAATATGCCTTCGTGATAAAAACTGCACTGTCAAAAACTGCTATTTTCACCAAGTCTGAAACTGTTTTCATGTTGCCTTCTTGTGAGCTTCCTACCTAGTAATCCATGCATGTTTTGAATATGATTTGTGGAGATGAAATGAAGTGGATGTCATATGCTATTGCCCCATGCTTAGTTGGTGCATTTTGGAGTATTGTAACTTGTTGTTTTCATATGTTCAAAATGCTAAGCTGCTGTTTTTTTGGCATATTTCATCTAAAGCTTGCTTTGATGATTGTGGTTGAACCGTAGCTCCGTTTTGAGCATTCCATATATGAAACTTGCTTAGAATCTCATGTAGTTTCATAATAACTTGCTGCATTCATGATTTGAGATGTTTGTGATGGCTTTTCCCATGCATTTGCATTCATGGCATGTGCATCTTGTGTTGCTCATATCTTTTAGACCGTAGCTCCGTTTGAGATGTTCTATATATGTAAATAGACTAGAAAGACATGTAGAATAACATGGTATGCTTTATTTTGCTGTTTAACAAATATAAAATTGATTAGTTCAGATCTGGACCTATTTCGAAATTAACATATGAGGTCGTTTCGGAAATGCTATAAGTTGTTTCCGGCCTCATTAAGATGCCTAGGTAGATAGTTTACTTATGCTGCACCCCTTGCCATGTTTAACAACATTTAATATTGTCGTGTACCTAACGGGAGTGAACTAAATAATTCAAACGTGGAGTTTCGTCCATATGCAACTCGTTGCATATTGAGCTTCACTTAAAGTGTAGTATTTGATTGTTGTGAATTGTCATGCCTTGCATATTTAACCGGAGATGCATCATATTTGTTTGTGCATCGTGCCATGCATATGTTGTGGTGTATCTTGTGTTGATTGTTTGTTTTCGATTGCTTCTTCTCAATAGAGTTCCGAAAGTGTTTGGAGTGTGAGGATTCGTTCGACTACGTTGGTTCGTCTTCTTCATGGACTCGTTCTTCTTCCGAGCGGGATCTCAGGCAAGCTGTCACATTTCCCTGGATACCATTACTATCATTGTCATGCTAGTTGTGTCTTCTTTTATAATTATGTCTCGCTACCTACCACCTGTTTGATAAGCCTCCCAACATTGCCATGAAAAGCCTCTAACCTCTCCATATCCCAGCAAAACATTGTTTGGCTATGTTACCGCTTGCTCAGACCTTCTTATAGCATTGCTAGTTGCAGGTGCAATTGCTTCCATGTGTCAACATGGACTTTCCTTGTTATATCACAATATTGTTGCTATTTAATTTAATGCACATATACACTTGGTAAAGGGTGGAAGGCTTGGCCTTTTGCTCGGTGTTTTGTTCCACTCTTGCCACCCCTAGTTACTTGTGCACCGGTGTTATGTTCCATAAATGAGCGCTCCTAACATGCTCGGGGTTGTTATGGGGACCCCCTTGATTTTCCGGTGAGAATAAAGCTTGTCTGGTAAGGCCCAACATTGGTACTATATTTTCCTAATAATTAATGAACTTGCATAGGGGATTTTCCGGAGCCCGTGGATAATTAATTAACAACCCGGGCCAGTGCTTGTCATGAGCGTTGGTCCAAACTGGGCTGCCTGCGGGGCCGCCTCGAGGCAACTTGAGGATTGGTTTTCCCTGTAGCTAGTCCCATCTGTCGTGTCCTGAGAACGAGATACGCGGCTCCTATCGGGTTCGTCGACACGTCGGGCGGCCTTGCTGGATTTGTTTTTACCTTTCTCGAATGTCTTGAGTGAGGAATTCCGATTATTCGTCGGGCTATCTCGAGGTGTTGGATTTCCTTTGGAATTTCCTAGGATGATCACGAGATCTATGGTTGAGGTTATTCTCACTGAGTGTGTTTAATTTGTGATGGATGAGTTGGAGCACCCCTGCAGGGTTAAATCTTTTCGAGAAGCCGTGCCCGCGGTTATGTGGCAAACATGGATAATTTGTTTAACACCCGGTCATAGCAAACTTGAAGTAACCTCTAATAAAATACACCCAACTGTGTGTGTAACCATGACTGTCTCTTCTCGTGAGTCTTTATCCGGAAGAGAACATGGTGGGGTTATGATTGACGTAAGTAGGTGATCAGGATCAGTTAGTGATCATTACTAGTTCACGTCCGATATGCGTAGACCACCATACTTTACTTTTTGTACTCGTAAGTTAGCCACTCTAATATATGCTTAGTCACTTGCTGCTGCCTCACCACTTAACCATACCTTACCTATTAAGCTTTAATAGTCTTGATACCCTTGGAAATGAGATTGATGAGTCCCTGTGGCTCACAGATTACTACAACACCAGTTGTAGGTGTAGGTAATGTGATGATTAGACGTGAGCACGTTGCCTGATTTGATTTGGAGTTCTTCTTCTTCTTCATCATCAATCTTGGATGGGTTCCAGGCAGCAGCCTGGGATAGCAAGGGTGGATGTCATTTTATCATTTGATTTCGTCTGTAGTCGGACCTTGCTCTTATGTATGATATTTGAGATGTTGTTGTATTGCTGTGACTCTGATGTAGCTTGTGGCGAGTGTAAGCCATTCCATATGCTCATCTCTTAAGTACATGTACTTGCAATGATATCCATTCTTGCGAATGCATCGAGATGTGCTTCTATCCCCGTTGAGGCCCTCGTGCCAAATAAGGATAGGGCCGCATCTTGGGCGTGACAAGTTGGTATCAGAGCCGACCCTCGCGGTTACACGGATGTTTGCCGACAGGTGCGCGGTCATGTTGTTCATGAAGTTTGTGACCCGTCGTGGCACACGGAATGACACATGTATTGGACTGGAAGCACACACGTTTGTGCCAAGAGGGAACGTTCCTGTGACCCGACGAGGACGTCGGTTCCTCTGAGTGGTGGTGTATGTGATAGCCTGGCTTATTAGGGATGATAGACTACTCATATCAATAAGGAATTCCTTCTTTTCCGGGAGCCCATTCAAATAGAACCCCAAGGTTAAGCATGCTTGGCTTGGAGTAGTTCTAGGATGGGTGATCGACCAAGAAGTTGGTCCCGGGTGCGCATCAGTGAGGACAAAGTGCACAGAAAAGACTAGTATTGATCTGTGAGGCTAGTCTAGAACCCGCCAGGAGTAACGACCACCGGCGGGTGTGTCTGGGGCGTTACCGGCAGGTGTGTCCTGTACCGACCTAGGAGCCCCCTTGATTGATCAAACTTGGCCGAGTCGAGTCTAGTGAAAAACTATTTTGAGTCTAGTTATATCGGAGAGCAGGATTATTTTTACTCCTCTTCTATGCTCTGGTGAGGTGTTCGACTTAGGAATTTTGATTCTACTTCTCTTCTCGCTCAAAAAAAATTTAGGATCACGCGAGTATTTTGGAAACTATATGATGCCGATGTGACGGAGTTCTGTCTTGGTGCCTCCTGTCTGACTTGATTTCTTCCGGGAAGTTGAGCTCCAAGGGATTCTTGACACATCGTTATCATTCAGTTTTCTTAGTATCACAGGATGGAGGATGTTCGAAATTGCTTCAATACTTATCATGGTGAGATAAGGTCGGAGTCACCTAGTACTGGGGAGGCGTTCGGGGTACCACCATGGTTTAGTATCGTTGTGAGTTCGAGGATCCGAGATTAGACTAGTTTGCCAAATTTCTTGAATTATGGTGTGGAAAGTTGCGGATGCAGTTGCAGCTGATTGCCTAGGGCAGGTTCCTGACTCCGCAACCCGAATCGCATAAACAAGAAGTTTTCGGAAGTTCTTAGGTGGGAATTCAAGTAGTTACCTAGAATTATCTTTCCAACAAGTGCATAGCGGGTATGTATTTGTTCTGGCTTGTTTCATAAGCCTCATCCTTTGTTTTGTTTTGAATATGGTAGTTCGAGTTGCTTCGATGTCAAGTGGTGATTTCATATCTTGCTAAGTGTTCTCATATTTCTGTGGGATTGCTAATTCTTTTGCCCAATCAATTTATCTTATCAACTCTTTTCCTACCGGTGTGCTTCTCTTCAAGATAATTCTATCCTCTTCAATATTGCAAGATCAATTCTCATTTCGTTCTGGAGTTGTCTCATCTGTTCCAAATTTTCTTTGTTTTTCCCACCCTCCCGCCCTTTTTCTTCAGTGATTATATTCTCATCCAAGTGCTTTCTCTTCATCAATGCTTCCGCTATCCTTTCTCCTATCTTGTTTCCGGTGATTTGCTGTGGAGATTCTCAGGAGTTCAATTTCAAGGTCTATCCTCATATTCTTGTCCTCGTTGTTATTCTTCTCCGGTGATTCTTTATGAAGATGATCAGTGCTCAAGTTATCATTTATTAGTATTCATCTTTGTTTTCTTTTCCGGTGGTTCAATTCAAGTTCTTGGTGTTCATCATATTATTTCATTCTCTATTTGCTCTCCCATGTTGGAATTCTTATCTAAGCCTCTCTTGCTTATTCTTATCTCCATTCTATCCGGAGTGCTGAAGATATCTCAGAAGACATTCATTTTCATTCTTGTCCTCTTAAATTAATTCAAGGGTATCATATCATCAAGTTCTTAATTTTTACCGGTGCAATCTCTCTTTTAATCAATTGTTTCAATGGTGGTTTCTTTTCAGTGGGCCCATAACCCACATGTCTTTTCCCAGGATCCTACCTGACTCTTCTAATCTTTCCGAAGATATTCTCAAGTTCTTTTAAATATGACGTAAGAATGAATTTCATCAGTCATATGCCTTCTTGAAGATTGCTTCTAAATCATTTTCATTGTTGGCTCAATCTTTTGTTTATTCATTGTTCCTGAGTGTCTCAGTAATTCATTGTGTTGTTTCTCATCATCATTCCTAGCTTGAATTCCGAAGGAGAGTTTCTCTTAAATCTTTGTTTGTTCTTTTCAAGGGTGTGGTCTCAGCTTCATGCTTTCCTCTCAAATTGTTTTGATCATGAGTAATTCCATCCTTATCTGTCTGGTGCATTCCATAATTATTTTCATTTATTGATCCTCCGAAGGCCATCATTTCAGAAGATTTGTTCGTTCTCAGCTTTTAGCTTTCGTTCTCAAATTCTTCTCAATTGTTGTTCCTTCGTTCGTATCTCAATTATTCCGGTGCCTTTTTAGTTTCTATTAGGCAAACCTTGAGCTCTTCATTCTTAGGTGTCCTATTTTGTTTCTAATTCTGTCCGGTGCCCTGTTGAAGTTTTTCTTTTAGGTGGATCATGCTCTCTTCGTCCTCATGTTATATCATCCATTTTCTTATCCTCTTTCGTTTTGAATTCTTCCGGTGTTGTCATTCAAGATTTCTTCAAGATTGTGCTCTATCTCTCTCTTCATTCTTTTTCAAGAAGAATAAGTGGTGTGCGAAATCCGTTGCTTGTCATCAATTTAACTTGATGAAGGATAGTCATATCATAATTCCTATGTTGTTCATTCAAGTATCTCAATCTTTCTTCCAGAGTGTTCATGATATCAATTCCTTATCCCAAGAGGTCATCCTTCTTTTTCGGAGTTCCTAGTTTTGATCAAGTATCTTGTGCCAAAGCATCATCTTAATCATTGGAAGGCCTCAATCTTGTTCTTTTTGCATCCTTCAATTCTTCTATCATCCTTTCGTTTCAGAGTTAGGTTCTTCATGGTGGTTCATCAAGATTTCTTTCATTTTCAAGTGTTCTTCAAGATTCTTGTCGGAGGTGCTTAAGTGTTCTTTAGCTTGGAGTTCTAAGTTCAATTCCTTCTCCTTGTCTTTTGAGCTGGTGTTATTAAGTTCTTGATTATAAGGAGTCTCGAAGGAAAGTTGTCAAGAATGAGATAAGTAAACCCATCTTATTTTCGCGGAGTTATCTTGGGTTGTATTTCACCTTAAGCTTTTCCTAAGGATTGTTGCTATCATGGTGTCATAAACAATCCTTATCATGGTGTAATAAATGATTCAAGTTTTCTCCTCCTCTTCTTGGTGAAATAAGCTTTGCATATCTTGTCGCTCTCAATCAATCAATTGTTTCTGTTGTGGTAGGTTGTCACCTCATAATTTTGAGATGTTTTCCATAAGTCCACAATAACCGAGTTCTTTTCGTTGTGGGTGTTCCAACAACTCCGTTCATCCATGCTTCTCAAATTCATTGGTGCTAGAGTTGTCATTTCTTCTCAGTTCTCTTCTTCCCAAGGACCTAGCGTCTATCCTAATGTTCCGCAGGCCTTGTGATGTTGCTCTCTTCAATCTGTTATCTTGCCTTGTCAAGATCATGTTCTTCCTTGCTTATTCATTTAACCGGAGTGCTGCCAATCTTTTCATGATCCTTCCATCTTATGAAGTTTTGATGTTATTCCAACCAAAGTTTGGTGTGTCTATTTAAATTTCTTTCCATCATATCTAATTTTGCCTCTCTTTCCTACCGAAGTGCTACCAAAATTTCTTGTGAATTCTTGATTCTTTTCATTCTTATATCTTTGCATCCTTCAAGATTCATTGGTTTCACTCGTTTGTCAAAGAAGCAACTGAGTTTCACCTTTTGCTCTTTCTCTTCCCCCTTTTCATTCTAGATCTCGGGACGAGATCCTCGTGTAGTGGAGGAGAGTTGTGACAGCCCGAGACCGACGTTCCAGAAGATTCCAGAAGATTCCCTTTAGTTTCCATTTTTGTCATGTGTTCGTCTGGTTGTCGCATTCATCATCGCATCATTCGCATCATCTACATTGCATCATCTCCCGTTTTCGAAACTTGTATCCGTTCGTAGTTGCCGGTTCTCTCCGTTTCGCCGTTGCCCGTTTGGAGACCAGCCACACACGCACGCGCCCGCGGCACCATTTAAATAAAAACGTTTTTAAGTGCGTGCAAAAATATTCTCGGATCGAGTTGAAACTTGTCATGCGGTCTTGTTATAGTCTAGGTAGGCCGCCCGTCGATTTTCGTCGCGTTCTGAGTCCGTTAGATGCCCCGTCGGTCGTCCATAGCAGTGCGGCCATCGGTTATCGTCGGATGTATTTTGGTGTTTTAAACTAAGTGTCACGGGTCACCGTCCTCCCTCTCATCTCTCCTTAGCCCCTCTGCACAGCCACGTAACCCCCTCTTCACTTCCGGACGTCGAGTCGACACCCGACAGTCCAAAAACGGACAGCGTCGTAAACCCTAGCCTCCCTTTCCTATTTAAGCCCCCTAGCTCCCCCTCGTTCCGCGTGCTAACCCTAACCACCAGCCCCTCCTTCTCCCTCCTCCAGCCAGGCCCGCCCGATCCCATCGGGGCCCATTCGAGCCGTTCCCGGCCCGAATCGGCCGTCTCGGAGCTCCCCGAGCTTCTCCCAAGCTCCCATGGAGGTCCTCCCGCAGCCATGGTCGAGCCCTCGCCGAAATCCCCCTGGCCGAAGTTGCCCCTGGCCGGAGCCGCCGCCGGCGGCCCTCGCCCGAACCACCGCCGGCCCCCTCTCCTTCCTCCCTCCTCCTCTCCTCCCGCTCACCTCTCCTCTTCTCTTCGCAAGAGCTCTGTCGGCCCGATCTCCGCAGCCGCCCGTCGTCATGCATACTCCGGCCGCCGCCCGCAGCGCCGCCACCTCCCACTGGCCGGCCCCCGCCGGATCCGGTCGCTGCCTCCCGCCGCCCGGCCTCGCCAGCCCCGCCGCCTGCGAGCACCGCCGCCTGCGAGCCACCGCTGCTGCAATGCATCGGGAGCACGAGCACGAGGTTATTGCCCCGTTGACCCGCTCGATCCCGCTCGTGGGCCTCGCCCCGGCCCAGTGCTGCCGTTGCCCCAGCCGGCCTCGCCTCGGCCCAGTGCTCCCACCGACCGGCCCATGTGGCCTGGTGAGCACCCCCCTTTTTCGTTTTTTTATTTATTTTCGTGTGTTTAAAACGTTATAATTAAATATCCATGCATCGTATTAATATAGTTTCAACATGAAAAGTGCGTAGAATTAAACGTAGATTAATATTATGTCATTTGCATCCATGTCAAAATCATGTTAACTTGTCATTTTGCATAATTGCATTTAATTGCATTGCCATATTTAATTATCGTGCATTGAAATTAACAAAATAATATGTTAAAAATGTTCATATCATTCGCACCGCATTTTCATGCAGGATAAAATTGTGGTCATCATGTTTGCATACTATTTGCATTATCGAATTGCTTTTCCGTGAATAGGCCTAATCCCGCATATTTAATTGTGATTAATTTCCCACATGAACCAATGCTTATTATATATGTTTTCGTGGTAAAAAACTCATGTGATTTATCTGTGCGTTTAGTTTTGCCATTTGAGAATGTCTGCGTGCATATCATTTATACCGTGATGCCCTTTTGTCATTTTCATAGGAATTAATCCGGGCATGATATCAATTAATTTCCAACATGAAAGTTGCTGTTTCATATGTGTCCTAGCCCATGGACATTTTGCTTGTCATGGAAATGCATGTTTAGGTGTTATTTTGTTGTTGTCAACTTGCTATGGAAATCTGTTATTTTGAAGGTCCAAAATATTTCTAAGTTTGGAATCTGTTATATTTTGTTGTTGTCTTGCCAAGTGATTTGCTAGTGATCTAGACCTCTTTTGTGGTAGGTGTAATGGAGTTATTTGTAGTTAATATTGTCCTCTAGCAGGCTGTTAAGTTTCATGCCATTTCATGATTGTAGCATATAGTTTTACTGCTGTCAATATGCCTTCGTGATAAAAACTGCACTGTCAAAAACTGCTATTTTCATTAAGTCTGAAAATGTTTTCATGTTGCCTTCTTGTGAGCTTCCTACCTAGTGATCCATGCATGTTTTGAATATGATTTGTGAAGATGAAATGAAGTGGATGTCATATGCTATTGCCCCATGCTTAGTTGGTGCATTTTGGAGTATTGTAACTTGTTGTTTTCATATTTTCAAAATGCTAAGCTGCTGTTTTTTTGGCAGATTTCATCTAAAACTTGCTTTGATGATTGTGGTTGAACCGTAGCGCTCATTTAAGATGCCTAGGTAGATAGTTTACTTATGCTGCACCCCTTGCCATGTTTAACAACATTTAATATTGTCGTGTACCTAACGGGAGTGAACTAAATAATTCGAACGTGGAGTTTTGTCCATATGCAACTCGTTGCATATTGAGCTTCACTTAAAGTGTAGTATTTGATTGTTGTGAATTGTCATGCCTTGCATATTTATCCGGACATGCATCATATTTGTTTGTTCATCGTGCCATGCATATCTTGTGGTGTATCTTGTGTTGATTGTTTGTTTCAGATTGCTTCTTCTGAATAGAGTTCCGAAAGTGTTCGGAGTGTGAGGATTCGTTCGACTACGTTGGTTCGTCTTCTTCATGGACTCGTTCTTCTTCCGAGCGGGATCTCAGGCAAGCTGACACATTTCCCTGGATACCATTACTATCATTGTCATGCTAGTTGTCTCGTCTTTTATCGTTATGTCTCGCTACCTACCACCTGTTTGATAAGCCTCCCAACATTGCCATGAAAAGCCTCTAACCTCTCCATATCCCAGCAAAACATTGGTTGGCTATGTTACCGCTTGCTCAGACCTTCTTATAGCATTGCTAGTTGCAGGTGCAATTGCTTCCATGTGTCAACATGGACTTTCCTTGTTATATCACAATATTGTTGCTATTTAATTTAATGCACATATACACTTGGTAAAGGGTGGAAGGCTTGGCCTTTTGCTCGGTGTTTTGTTCCACTCTTGCCACCCCTAGTTACTTATGCACCGGTGTTATGTTCCATAAATGAGCGCTCCTAACATGCTCGGGGTTGTTATGGGGACCCCCTTGATTTTCGGGTGAGAATAAAGCTTGTCTAGTAAGGCCCAACATTGGTACTACATTTGCCTAATAATTAATGAACTTGCATAGGGGATTTTCCGGACCCCGTGGATAATTAATTAACAACCCGAGCCAGTGCTCGTCATGAGCGTTGGTCCAAACTAGGCTGCCTGCGGGGCCGCCTCGAGGCAACTTGAGGATTGGTTTTCCCTGTAGCTAGTCCCATCTGTTGTGTCGTGAGAACGAGATACGCGGCTCCGATCGGGTTCATCGACACGTCGGGCGGCCTTGCTGGATTTGTTTTTACCTTTCTCGAATGTCTTGAGTGAGGAATTCTGATTATTCTTCGGGCCGGATTTGCTTCTATTCCTCTATGGGGTACGATCAATCTGAGCACACATTTTTCTGGATTGAGTCGTATGTCATACTCGCGTAGGCTGGCAAAGGTTTGTCATAGGATGTCGATCAACTGGCTGACGTGTTTGGTTTTGATTACCATGTCGTCCACGTATGCCTCAACTCTCTTACTGACTTGTTTCGCGAGACAAGTCTGGATCGTGCGCTGGTACGTAGCCCCAGCATGTTTTAGCCCAAAGGGCATCGTGTTAAGGCATAATGGCCCGTAGGGATGATGAATGTGGTAGCCGCTTGGTCGGATTCCTTCATCTTGATTTGATGGTATCCAGAATAAGCATCGAGGAAACACAACGAGTCGTGCCCGGCTGTGGCGTCAATGATCTGGTCTATGCGTGGTAAGGGGAAAGGGTCCTTAGGGCAGGCCTTGTTGAGGTCTTTGAAATCGACACACAGCCGCCAGGATTTATCTTTCTTTGGTACCATCACCTGGTTTGCCAACCAATCGAGGTGCTTAATCTCCCGAATGAATCCGGCCTTTAGCAGTTTCGCTAATTCTTCACCCATAGCTAGTTGTTTGGGTTTGGAAAAGCGACACAGAGGCTGCTTAACGGGCTTGAAGCCTGAAATGACATTCACACTATGTTCTGCCAGCCGCCGCGGGATTTGGGGCATATCGGAAGGATGCCAGGTGAAAATGTCCCAGTTTTCGCATAAAAATGTCCACAGTGTTTCATCCACTATGGGATCTAGCTGAGCTCCGATGGACGATGTCTTGTTGGGGTCCGTAGGGTGCACTTGAAATTTAATGACTTCCTTTGCGGGTTTGAAGCACGTGAACTTGGGCCTTTTGCTAAGGATAAGGTCATCTTTGTCAACTGTTGACTGTAGTGTGGTCAGTTCCTATGCAGCGAAGGTCTCGGCTAGTGCCTCAAGGGCGAGCGATGTTGTTTTGTTTTCGGCCCGAAGGGCTATATTCGGATAACTAGCAATAGTGATTACTCCATTTGGTCCTGACATTTTGAGTTTCATGTACCCATAATCGGGTATAGCCTAGAATTTTGTGAAGGCATCACGTCCCAGTAGCGTGTGGCAGCCGCTAGGTAAGGGTACAATATGGAAGAGGAGCTCTTCAGATCGATAGTTTTCTGGCGTGCCGAACACTACGTCCAGGACGTTACGTCCCGAACATCGTGCCTCTTTCCCCGAAATGATTCCCCAAAAATTTGTGTTGCTATGCTCGATGTGAGATCGATCGAACTGCATTTTTTACAGGGTCTCTTCGTAGATCAGGTTTAAACCACTGTCGTCCTCCATTAGCACCTTGTGTAACCTATAGCCATCGATGATGGGGTTTAGGACTAGTGCGGCCGGTGAATAACCGAGAAGAATGGATAGTCGGACAGTATCTCCGAAGCTAATGGGGATGTCTTCCCATGCGCTTGCTGCTGCCACATGGTAGACTTGTTCGAGTTCTTTAAGAACTCTTTTCCTTCTGTTCCTTAAGGGGAACGTTTCGTAGATCTTCAGTACTTCAGCATTTTATTCGTGTGATGATGTGGAGCGCCTATTCGGCGGTAGATGATGAGACACAAGTATAGGGGATCTATCGTAGTCCTTTTGATAAGTAAGAGTGTCGAACCCAACATGGAGCAGAAGGAAATGACAAGCGGTCTCCAGTAAGGTATTCTCTGCAAGCACTGATATTGTCGGTGACAGACAGTTTTGTGATAAGATAATTTGTAACGAGTAACAAGTAACAAGTGTAACAAAGGTGCAGCAAGGTAGCCTAATCCTTTTTGTAGGAAAGCACAGGCCTAGACAAACTCTTATATAAAGCAAAGCGCTCCCGAGGACACATGGGAATTTCTGTCAAGCTAGTTTTCATCATGTTCATTTGATTCGCGTTCATTACTTTGATAATTTGATATGTGGGTGGACCGGTGCTTGGGTTCTACCGGTACTTGGAAAATCTCCCACTTATGATTAACCTCTCTTGCAAGCATCTACAACTACAAAAGAAGAATTAAGATAAATCTAACCATAGCATGAAACATATGGATCCAAATCAGCCCCTTACGAAGCAACGCATAAACTAGGGTTGGAGATGCTCGATTTTCTCATGAAGGAGGAGAAG